>CM063446.1:19077500-29077500 GCA_032191425.1 Lymantria dispar
CCGGATCGGAACACGGCCACACTGAGAAAGATCCGGCAAGAAAACTCAGATGCCATGATGCTAAATTAATATTAATTTTGAAGGCGGCTTACTTTATGGCACTAAGAAGTTTTAATTTATAAAATTATCTTTAGTTATTATTATTGTGGGTCAAATCTATACAATATGAGCTCACAGTGTCTTGCAGTCTTGTGGTGGTCTTTTTGGATTTGTTTTTAATAATGTTTATAACAGGAGCCCAGCTTGATGGTAACACCCAGCCTTCCTCTCTATTGAAATTTTTGTGTTTTTTAATCTCAATAGCCTCGCGTACCATTCTAGGAAGGTATCGGTGTTCTTTTGCGAGGATTTGTGGTTTATCAAACCTGATGTTATGGCGGGCGCGGTCCTGACTATGTTCACAGACTGCAGACCTAGTGTCACGGCGGTGCTTCACATCGGCTATGTGTTCTTTGATCCGAGTTCTTATGGATTTCTTTGTTTGCCGAATATAAGAGAGACCACAGTCACAGTCAAGTTTATATACTCCTGCATCTTGTAGAGGGATCTGGCACTTGACAGGTGGTAAGAATTGGCTAATCCTCTTCAGTGGCTTAAAATAAGTTTTAATGGAAGAGCGTTTCAGGATGTAGCCAATCTTATCAGTGACTCCTTTGACATAAGGTAGTACTGAAGGGAGGCGCTCAACTGTGGGTGGTTTCACTCGGTCTCTGCGACGGGGGCGAGGAACTGGCAGCTTGTTTGCACGTAGCACCTGCTTGTATCGGGTAGATAATTATCTACCCGATACAAGCAGGTTCTACGTGCTTGTATCGGGTAGATAATTATAAATTTTCTGCAGTAACGATGACTTGTTGGACGTGAGACATCTTAGTCCACCCGTGACCATGAACGCTGGAAAGTATTCGAAACGTCGGGTAATTAAATATCAAATACAAACGCGATAAAATCCGTAAAGTAGTTTTATTTAAAATGTAATTTTATTTTAAAGCTTTACTTTCCAATGAGTGTGTTATTACTTTTAGTTGAAAACTACTCGAGGAAGAGATTTAATCTAGAACGCAGAGCTTACATGGTGAACGGGCCAATAGTCGAGCAACGTAACATTTGCTAGAAGATAGCGAAATTTACTTCGTACCGGTTCGGTTTTATAATATTGTATTAAATGTATACCTATGCAATTTCTGAAAGGTCTTTTCTGTATTTTTACCCGCAATACTGCACTAACATTAATCTTCTATGCACTATTTTAAAGATAATTTAATTCACGGATGATTAAAATTACGGAAATATCTCACGTCATAATTATGTTTTAATGTATTCCGTGTGGTGATGGAGTAAGAATACAATTCACCATCCCCGCTCCTGCCCGTAGGTGTCATACATGACGATTAAGGAATGTAAAATGCATATAACATCTATGCAAGTGAAGGAACACTCGAAACAAAACCTTGCTAACACGTCTGAATAGCGTCTGAATAGGTCAATTTCACTCCCATAGCGGAAGAGGCCCGAGCCCAGCAGTGTGACGTAAATGGGCTAAGATGAGGATGATGAACCCAACTGTACCAGCGTGGTATAGTAGATCAATATTACCTCTATTGTGGAGGACGCTCGAGTCGCGCAATAGAACATTTTATTTTAAATTTTTCTTTCCTTGCAGAATCTTATAATATAATGAACTTTTCGTCACCACAAGAAAAATCCATTATATTTTAAATACTATGAATGGAGCTCAATGCAATTACTTTGCGGCGTCATAAAATGTATTTTCTTTTTACTTTTAAACACAGGTTACCTAACTGATTGTCCGCGTGGTGATGGAGTAGGAATACAATCCACTCCCTCTTCTGCCCGTGACTACGGGATATAAAATGCAAATAACATTAATGATGTTAAGAAAACAAAGACATTATTCGCGGTATTCTCGTTCATGTAGGTACCTGTCTTAAACAAAATATACCTACCTTCCTTTAACAATTGTCAGTAATCAATTTCCAATTATGGCGGTATTTACCGTAAGATATAGACAAATTGCGCCGTATTGTTGGATATTTTGGGTTGCTCTATCATGTCGATCATAGTTATGTTGAAATTATGCAGTGAAACGTAATAATGAGGTCATTTAAAGATGAGTCGTTAAATGCAATTAATGTCGAGAGTATATATTAACGCATAAGTATACTTACTCCAAGACCGCTCAATTGGTCGATATTACATTATTTTTGTCTACTTCTTGTTTTTATGAAAGATATCACATGTCATTGGTATTTTTGAAGTGAAACTTCTTTGCCCGCATAAGGGTAAAATTTTTACGAATGAAACGCAATTTAGTGACACGAAAATGTGGGACGTTTTTGTCCAAGAAGATAGAGAGAGACCGATTGAGAGAGAGAGTGAGAAATAGCGAACATAGCACGAAGAACATAGCCATGGAGCGAGAATATGGGAGCAAGCGAGTGAGAAAGATCGAGAGAGTACAATATTTTTTAATTTTATATTTTTTATATTATTCTCATTTTTTTTTTCATTTTATTATTAGGTATTTTTTTAATATAGACAAAAACACGTGGCGTCAAAGAAGTTTCACCTGTGACATGCGTACTTTGTATGCACGCTTTTTTTATTTAATGGAGTAAATAATATATATCCTTATACATATTATGGGGGACTTTACTAACATATAATTCATCATCATCATCATCGCAGCCCACATACGTCCCACTGTTGGGCTCGGGCCTCCTCCAAAATGGGAGGGAATTTGACCTACTATACCATGCTGGTCAGACATTTTATCCCATAGTCGTCTTATACGACATCCACGGGCAAGATAGGGAGTGGTGACACACGGGAAAAACATATAATTAACAGACATAAATTTTATCCGGAAAAGTTGATTAGTATCTTAGACATTACGCCATCTGTGCAGTCTATTATTGTTTTATTGTATGTTACAACCGTGTGGTGACGGAGTAAGAATACAATTTACCACTCCCTATCTTGCCCGTGGATGTCGTAAAAGACGACTGTGTATATGCACATAACGTCTGTGCAAAAGAAGGAAAACTCGAAATGAAACCCAATACCAATATGTCTGACCAGCATGGTCAAATTATGGAGGGGGCCCGAACTCAACAGTGGGACGTATGTGGGCGGCGATGATGATGATATGTTACAAAGTTTGATTTAAATGAAAATGACCTCACGATCGTTATACGCCCGACACTAAGAGTGTCCGTGAAGGATTAACATCTGAATTAAAATATCCACACCTTTTTTTGAGAGTCCGTTCCGTATAGGGCGACAAAAATGCGGGCGCGCTTTATAACTCACTGTAGTCCTTTCCCATCTTCATTAGGCTGACCAGTGGTACCGAATTCTTAACGTCTGTGAATGACCTGTTTCTCCCCGTCGATGTCCCGGCAGCAACCAATAGGGACGTTGCCCGCGCGCGGTTACTATCTCTTCGGGTGACGGACTAATCCTCGCTCTGCTCATCCGAAAATACCCGCACTTTGCTAAATTTTTATACGTATCACTTCATAAAGAGTGAGATTGATACCTGCTAGGCTCAGACCCAAAAGTTCCAGCATGAGTCCAAAAATAGATTTTATCAAAACTAGCAATTTTGAATAGGATTTATTCCTTCGGATTACGATTATTATCTATGATTGGATTGATAATGTCTTCTTAATAATAGTTAATGATGATTTACTTCGAATTAGTTTCAATTAGGAGTATTAGTCGATTATATTCCTACATAAAGTGTGTATACGTGTTCTTGTTTGTGAATGATGAATCTTCTAAGTATGTGTGTAATTACGTCTATTTATAGTGTTTCTAATATACTCCTCGTGACAAAAATCTGATCTTTTGAATGTGTTGTAAAAAATATTTCTAGATTAATCAAAATTTTGGTCTGAAAAGCCTCTCTTTCTATTAACTAGCAACCCGCCTTCACTTCGCTTGGGTTTCAGTCGCCTTACTCGCGTAGTTCCCGTTCCCGTGGATATACTGGGATAAAATATAACCTATGTTACTCAGGGGTACGGTAACATTCTAATGGTGAAAGATTTATCGAAATCAGTCCAGGAGTTTTTGAGTTTATTCGTAAGGAACGTTTCCTCTTAATAATATTAGTGTAGATTACACCCTTAGAGGGTGAAAATTAAAAAATGCTGAAACACGTGTTTATTTATTTTTACTAAAGAGTATTTTTGGAGAATTTGATGAAAATCGATGTATATTTTTTTCTCCTTATACAAACTTTGTTACTGCGGTTTACCCTCTAGGGATTGAATTTCAAAAATCCCTTTCTTAGTGGGTTTCTATATCACACAAAGAAACTAATGTCAAAATTCCATGTTTATGGCTTCAGTAGTTTCGGCTCTGTGATAAGTCAGTAAACTGACATATTCCTACCTACTTTACACCCTTAGAGGATGAAAATGGACAAACGCTGAAACACGTGTTTATTTATTTTTATTAAAAAGTATTTATGCTTAATTTGAAGACAGTAGCTAAAGATTTTTTTTCTTTCCATACAGATTTTACCGTTGCATTTCACCCCCTTAGGGGTGAAATTTGAAAAAATCCTCTCTTACTGGGTGCCTACGTCACCAAATGAAACTACAGTCCAAATTTAATTTTTCTAGCTTCAGTAGCTTCGGCTCACTCTGTTCCTTTACATGTACCTATATTATTATTAACGCCCCCGCAACACCCCTTGCAGGCGGAACTTCGTAAAATCCGTTCTTAGCTGACCTCTACTCGACGAAAGGAATGTTTTTGCCAAATTTCAAGTCTATACCTACGCCTTATGGTTCCAAAGATATGGTGATGAGTCAATATATCGCTCGCAAAACCCTCCTCTCCTATATATAATATAGATAAATGTCTCGACTGATATACATATGTACAACTGTGTGATGGAATGTTACGTTTAACGAATGAATCAATAAATCATTGTATTACGGTTGATTTTAGAAATATACAATACATTTAAGTAAAAATCCAGAATAAAGACATTAAAACGGACGAAGATTGATGTCGGATAGTTGTACTGACGAAGATTAATGTCAAGTAGGTGAGTAGCAAAAAGGTGGTAGTAGATAAATATTTGTTGAAGTACTTGTAATATGTTCTATTCTCCTTTTAGGTGTGGTGACGGACCACCAATATAATTCCCCACATCCTTCTTTCTCATACGTATCGTAAAAAGAAATGTAAGCAAAACCCACAGGTTCGGGTCACCGAAGTTAACATAGTGATATCTACAGAAGAATTCATTATTCTGATAAACAGACATGATAAGTACAGTAAATCTCTGATACCTTCAGAGGCATTCTCAGGCCGGGTTAAAGATACCGACCTAAAAAAGCTAGTGATATCAGTGATTTAATAAATGAGCAGAGAGTAAAAAACGACAATTTATAAGCCTCTTCGCCTCCCTGGGTGGTTGGGCGAGGTGCAGCCGAATTATAGGTAGTCCAAACCAAAGGATTCATAAATAATATTATATTATCAAGACAAGGATGCTTTGAAAGAAAATGCAATATAATCCGTCTGATCAATAAGATGAACAATTTGCTTTACTTTGTGGAGGAAGCTCGAGCACAACAGCGAGACGTATATGGAGTAGAAAGGGAATACATAGAACGTGAAAAAAAAAATCATTATTATTTCATTCTCACTACATATGTAGTTATTTCCGTCTCTTTTTGTTCTATGTTTTCCAAATTCATTTACATTGAAAGATTATTAATTGTGTCTAGTAAAATAAAGTCGGCGGCTTACTGACAGACAGTCTTTAGATAAGACTAAAATCAACTTGAAAGACAATGTACTCAAGACTACCAACAAGGACTAGTTTGCATGTGACGATGGAGTAAGAATAGAATTCACTTCCTTCTTTGCTCGTGGATGTCGTAAAGACGATTATGGTATTATAATACGCATACAACATCTACGCAAGAGAGAAAAATAAAACCCTGTACCAACCCGTCTGACGAGCGTAGAGCAAGTCAAACCCTCGCAGTGGAGCCCTCTCATTGTAGTGAAGGCTCGAGCCCAGCAGTGGGACGTATAGTTGTAATAATGATGACGATAGCAACAAAAGATCGCATTAGAAGCGGATTTTCAAAAATAAAAAGTAAAAGTTACAGAATGGAAATACTGCTCAGTACATACATTAATTATGCGCTTATCTCAGCTATAATAAAGGTATGAGACAAAAAAAAAAATTTTAACTGTTGTGAATTTTTCCTGTTTTAGAAAATTTAATAAACACCTTTAAAATGTGTTGTTCAAGTTAATGGGGCAAGGGCTTTGTCCTCTGATAACGCTATTCACGTATGTATGTTTTTTTTGATAAGACAACAACGAACTTACTAATGATGATAGGTCCGCGGTTATTTTAAGTCAAGTTTCCATGTATACACACAAAATAACATTAAAATTCGGTTGAATTATGCAAATATCTCGTCTCGACGTTTATTCAGTTGTTAAAATCTCTTGCATTGAGCCTTTTGTCCCATGCCAGTGCAGTTGCAGTTAATAATATATTACATAATGTAATATTATGGAGTTGAAAGATATGTATGTATTTTACTGAAAGAGGCACTTAAGCTATTAATTTAAATTACCATTAGCTAGCTATTTGAAATAATATGTTTTGTTTTAAAATCATATACCTATTTCATATCTCACCTGCTTAAAGATGCAAGACATTAAAAAAATGTTCTCAGTTTAGTTACGTTCATGTTCTCAGAAGGATAAACAAGGACATATATGAATATAGACTGCTTATTCTTTCGGTGATGAATACGTCTATAAATAAAAAAATCATGTACCATAAACAAACAAAGTTCTTTTGATAACAGGTACAAAATGACGCAAAAAAATGAACAACAAGCGGAACTAAGGTCAATAGGAAAGAGATATTGTATGTTCTTTGTAGTTTTACATAAATCATAATATGCTTACAGCCAAACAATGCGATTCATATAGATGTTAGAGCTCGCAGTTCTCTATATCTAACAAAAGACGGGGGTTATGAACCGAGCATAAATGGTTAATAGTTTTATTATGTCGCATATACAAAACAATTTCAAAGTGTACCTCCTAAATAGTATATTGTAGTATGTTCCATTGTTATATATTAGTAACAATAGTTTTAAGATATATGTACATACTATGTATGATGAGTTTTGCTACCAGTGTTAAAGTTAGATATTATTTTAGAATCGTTATTCTTATTGTATAAATTTATATTATTTTGTTTTGTAGTTAAATTAATATAGTTTAAAAAACTATAACTTTAATGATAAATCAAAATAAAAAAGTTAAAATTTATTCTTAATATAGTAATAATATAATGAACGAAATATATTAACATAATTAAATTGTGAAAACACCGTGGGCGCTTTGTGCCTAATTTTTCGTACCATTTTTTAAATTAATCGTACAAATCGAATATTTTAGAGCATCCCACGCTTTTTTTCACAATAATACTAAAACATATTTCTCGTTATTTATTATACTCCTATATTAATAACTAGCAGTGCCCGCGACTTCGTCCGCGTGGAATAGTGACTTTGGGCGGTATAGTGACTTTCAGGATTTATTTATTTATTTTAAAACTTCTGTGGCCAAATGTTGAGAACGTTGAGAACGCACTTGATTCCCGTTGTCGATACGACGAAGTTCGAGTTGTTTGTGAAGCCAAACGTTGTGTTCGTTAAACGCTTGTTTCTCTAGCGCGGTTTCGTTCAACGATTTCTCGTTGAGTAGCCAACGTCTGCTTATTTTCATCCTCTATCTCATTACTGAGTAGAGGTGTGTAGTTCCGGATCGTAATAGTTCCAGGAACTATGTCCACCGTCGGAACTATGTCGGTCCAATCCGCGGTGTGAAATTAAACAGTTCCACATGTCCGAGGAACTGTCATGTGCGCCGGAACGAATTGTCGAACATGTTACGAACCGACTACGGAGCCGACCGACTCCGTCCGAGTTATCACGAACCGACCAAGGACGAGTATAGTTGGAATGTTATGATACTTTTTATGTTATGCAATTATGATACACAATGCGAATATTACACTTTGCGTTAAAGACGACAATTGCTTTATTCATATTTAATTTTAGTTTTTCGCTCGCTAATGACCTTGACTTCCGATAAGGGCTCCATTTCGTTTAAATAAAGGTTTCGTTAATTTTCATTATTTTGAATTTTAATTTATGTGAACTTTTTATATGTACAGTATAATTTGATGACGGTTTTAGTTTTAAGAATGTATAATGCCTACTTATTGTTAGATTTTTTATTTCAATTAAATCGAAGAAGAGTTTGGAACTATTTAATTATCTCCACTGACACTGCTTATACAATCAGTGGACATAATTAAATAGTTCCATAGAAGTCAAACATTTGAAGTAATCTGATCTGAACCTGTGGAACTAGATAGTTCCGCGAACATGATTCCCGGACATAGTTCCGATAGAGAAGTGAATCGTTCCATGTTCAATCCGCTCCAGGACATGGTTTGCGCATGTCTATTACTGAGCATAAGTCGCAGTCGTTTTGCAGTGGCAGACTGTCGAGAAAGTTGAGGTCTCTTTCTAGGCATTTCGCAGAGGCTACCGCCCCCTCGCACTTCCTGACCGCCCGCCACATCACACATGCGCGCGCAATTGTTAATACTTATTTGGCTACAACACTAATACTTACATTTTTAATATCGCGATATCCTTTGAATCAAATGTCCGAATTTCATAATTTAAAAAGTTCTAGAAAGTTATTGAATCTGTCTTAAATATAAAGTAATTTATTTTGATAAAGATTACCAAGGTACAAAATAAAGAGTTTTTAAAGCGACGCGACGGCGTTTTTATTATATAAAAAATAAAAAGAAAACACTTATTGTGAGATAACTATAACAGTTAGACATAGGTGTTGCAATATTTTTTGTAGACAATTATATGTTCTGCAAAGTTGTAGTACATTGTTTTGTTCTACAATCAATAGTTTTCGCAGCACACGCGATGTAAGGATTTTTTCAGGTCATTTTTTTACACCTTGGGTTACATTATTGGACTAGTATATACTAGTAGATTAGTACGGATCCCTAATTTTTTGAAAATATAATATAACTGCCTTCCTCGATAAATGGACTATCCAACTCTGAAAGAATTTATCAAATCGGACCAGCGGTTCCTGAGATTAGCGCGTTCAAACAAACAAACTCTTCAGTTTTATTTATGTTTTAGTTTTAGTTCGATTTTTTATTTAAGCGGATTTTGTTAGTTATTTTTTTTACTTTTTAGTTCGGAAAGTAGGTCCGAAACGATACGCATGCGCAGGCCGTACGCTTGTTCATTTTGTCCTGCTCTGACACAAAGGATTTGAGAAATCGTTGAGCCACGACCGCCAGGCTTAATAATTCTTTCACAAATCCTTTCTTTTGTCATAAATCGGGCTAATGAGGTGAGGAGACTGAGAGTTCCACATCTCCTTTCCGCTTAACTTCGGTGGAAATGGATCAAGCGGAGAGAAACGGAGATGCCTCATTTTTCAGGGAGTGGACTTTAAGAAAATCCGTTGTTGATTCTCAAGAACGAGAAGGTAGCGGCAAAGAAAAATTGGACTATCTATAAAGAAATGAGATGCCATCAAAAACTTAATTTATAAAAAACAAGTCTCGCAATTCAGTTCTTCTACCGTAAAAAGTTGTGAGATCCATGTAAGTGATCCAAGACTGTTATTTTTTTCCCTGCTAAAGGAACCCTCTGTCTTAAGTTATTACGTAATTACCTAACCTAAAAACATCTTATAGGGCGTCTACATGTTGGCCGAGTGCAGGTGAGCGATGGCGAACGCCAACGTGTACACTCGATTTGCCTTAGTTGGCCAACGCTCGCCGTCGCTCGCCTAGTTGGCCGAGTGAATACAAGTGCCAACGTGTGGACAGCTGATTTGTCTTCACTCGCCGTCACTCGTCGTCGCTCGTGATCACTTGCCTCACTTCGCCTCGGTGTCGGTTTTTGTGCACAAATCAAAGGCACTCGTCTGCGCTCGGCCAATGCCGTCCACACGTTGGCCGAGTCGTCATTACACGGTTGACATCCATCGCGGTTAGACGTGTTTAATGTGATATTGTCACTCAATATAAATGATTATATTTTCAAATTTGCATCACTACTTCTAGATATGCGACGTAAATAATTAGATCCAAGTCACCCTATATGTTACCTATAGTATCCAAATGTATCTTCATCATTCATCATCATTTTGGCTAATATACGTCCTACTGTTGGGCTCGAGCCTCCTCCACAATAGGCGGGAAACTGAGCTTAGTATTCCATGCTAGTCAGACAGGTTGGTATAGGGTTTTATTAGACAGCTCTAACCCGTGTGGCGACGGGCTGAGAATACATATGTCGCCACCCCTTACTTGCCCGTGGGAGTCGTAAAAATCGGCTGAGGGTTCACCAGGAGAGCAGGGCAGCAGCTCTCTCCTGGGAAACGTAAAACACCGTGCGTGGCGATTACGGCAATATCCCCTTTATTAGAAATGGCGTACAATAAAAAAATGGCCCCCAGTCACGGCGGCTCCGGTACTCTACGGGCTCATTTTGGTGGCGGGCCCAGTAGTGGTGGAGCGGGGGGTGCGAGGAATCTCCGGCAGCGATCCGGCTACCAACAAAAACGACCCTTGGCCCTGGTAACGCACAACATTCGGACACTCAGGACTGACGAGAGGGTCATCGAGCTGGAAGAGGAATTGAGCAAAATCCGCTGGGACATTGTAGGATTATCAGAAGTGCGAAGAGAGGGCGAGGGCACGTTAATCCTTCAGTCTGGAAACTTACTCTTCTACCGGGAGGGTGATCACCCGTCCCAAGGTGGTATAGGGTTTATCGTTCGTAGGTCTCTCGTAGACAACGTGGAGAGGATCGAGAGTGTGTCGACAAGGGTAGCGTACCTTATACTCAGAATTACCAAGAGGTATTCGCTGAAGGTTATACAGGTATACGCACCGACCTCGACATACTCCGACGACGAGGTGGAGGCATTTTACGAGGACATCTCGAAAGCCATACACACGTCCAAAACCCACTTCACGGTAGTCATGGGAGACTTTAACGCGAAAATAGGCAAAGGGAGTGATGATGAGTTGAGAGTGGGGAAACATGGATATGGACAGAGAAACCAGAGGGGCCAGAAACTGGCTGATTTTCTGGAGAAGGAAAGCTTTTTTATGATGAATTCCTTCTTCAGGAAGCAGCCACAAAGGAAATGGACCTGGATTAGCCCCGATGGTTCAACAAAAAACGAGATAGACTTCATCTTGTCAGACAAACGACAGATATTCAATGATGTCCCAGTGATCAGCAGGATTAAAACTGGGAGCAATCACCGGATGGTACGAGCCACATTGAATATCCACACAAAAGTCGAGCGGTTACGCTTGATGAAGTCTACACTCCGACCTACATCTGTCCAATACCAGAACCTCGAAGGCTTTCAACTCGAATTACACAATCGCTTCCAATGTCTGGATGAATGCGAATCTCCGAACGATATGAACAACAGGTTCGTGGAAACTGTCCACGCGGTTGGGTCGAAATTTTTCAAGGCTCACCGCGTTAATAGACCTAAAAAACTTTCTGACCAGACTCTCGAGCTCATGGGGCGGAGAAAAGAAATGACGGTGCAGTCTTCAGCCGATTGGTCCAAACATAGGCAGCTAAATAGGCAGATCTCCAGGTCTGTGCGTCGCGATATTCGCCGATTTAATACGCTCCGTATTAAAGAAGCGATAGAGCGGAATCGTAGCTCAAAAGTGTTCGCACAAGATCTGTCTATTGGGCAAAGCCAAATGACTAAGCTCAAGACCGACGATGGCACTGTCATTTCATCCCAAAGTGAGATCTTGGGAGAGGTCGAAAGGTTCTATGGACAGTTATACAAATCATCCCGAAATCCCGTTGTCGGCTTGGTCCAAGATCCCAGATCCAAGCTAACTCGGCACTATACCGAAGAAATCCCGGACATTAGCTTGTACGAGATCAGAATGGCTCTCAAACAACTACGTAACGGTAAGGCACCGGGAGATGACGGAATTACGGCAGAGCTTCTGAAGGCGGGCGGCAAGCCAGTCTTAATAGCCCTTCAAAAGCTATTTAATTCCGTTATCCTCGGGGGCGACGTTCCAGAGTCGTGGACCAGGAGTGTGGTGGTGCTGTTCTTTAAGAAGGGTGACAAAGCTCTTCTAAAGAACTACAGACCCATCTCACTCCTGAGCCATGTTTATAAGTTGTTCTCGAGGGTCATTACCAATCGACTCTCGCGCAAGCTCGATGACTTCCAGCCGCCCGAACAAGCCGGCTTCCGAAAAGGCTATAGCACCATAGACCATATCCTCAGGCTTCGGCAGATTATACAAAAGACCGAGGAGTATAATCGGCCCCTGTGCTTAGCGTTTGTGGACTATGAGAAAGCCTTTGATTCAGTCGAAACTTGGGCGGTGCTGCAGTCCCTTCAGCGGTGCCAAATCGACTATCGCTATATCGAAGTATCGAGACAGGGAGATGTTATCTCTCCGAAACTGTTCACCACTGCACTGGAAGATGTCTTCAAGCTCTTAGACTGGACTGGACTCGGCATCAACATTAACGGCGAATACATCACTCACCTTCGATTTGCGGACGATATAGTCGTTATGGCAGAATCCATGGAGGACCTTGGCACAATGCTCAATGATCTCAGCAGGGTATCCCAACTAGTGGGTTTACGAATGAACATGGACAAGACGAAAGTCATGTCAAATGCCCATGTCATTCCTGTACCGGTCCTAGTTGGCAATGCGATTCTTGAAGTTGTCGATCACTATATTTACCTAGGACAAACAGTCCAGTTAGGTAGATCCAATTTCGAGAAAGAGATCAGCCGACGAATCCAACTCGGTTGGGCAGCTTTCGGGAAACTTAAGAGGATCTTTTCGTCCAACATACCTCAGTGTCTGAAAACACAGGTCTTTGACCAGTGTGTGTTACCAGTGATGACTGATGCACGGAAACGTGGTCCCTAAATGTAGGCCTCATATCAAGGCTCAAAGTCGCTCAGCGTGCTATGGAGCGGGCTATGCTCGGGATTTCTCTGCGAGATAGAATCCGGAATACGGAAATCCGCAGAAGAACGGGTGTAACCGACATAGCACGAAAAATTAGCACGCTGAAGTGGCAATGGGCAGGCCACATCGCTCGACGAACCGACAACCGCTGGGGAAGAAAGGTTCTCGAGTGGCGACCACGTATCGGACGACGCAGTGTAGGACCCCCCCCACTAGGTGGACCGATGACCTAGTGAAAGTAGCTGGGCGTCGTTGGATGCAGGCGGCACAGGACCGCTCATTGTGGCGCAACTTGAGGGAGGCCTACGTCCAGCAGTGGACGGCGATAGGCTGAAATGATGATGATGAATGATGAGACAGCTCTACAAACACTCGTCTACGTTGGCCACTCGCGTTGGCGTTCGCCGCACTCGGCCAACGTGTTGACGCTAGCACTCGCCTTATATCCATTTGCCGACGCTCGCGTTGGCCTAGGCTTGGCCAACATGTGTACGGGCTATTATAGTGACCACATCAATATTAAAAATCTTTTATGTTTAAAATAAACAGTATGACTTGGCCGGTTGATTGCCAAATCACAAATTAACTGACTTGGTATTACATGGATCTTTATAACTTTATACGGTAGAACTGAATTGTGACTTTGTTTGATGGCATATAAATATAGTGTCGGAGTAAGAATAACTGTGTATATTAAAATAAAATATAATGCATTAATATCGATCGATCGCACAGCCACCTACCGGGCGCAATTGTTAATATAAACCATTCTGGAATCTAATGGAACACATATAAAAAAATAAAAATACATATATATGTTACCCTAATACGCAGAAATTTTGTTCAAAATGGATGCTATTGTATATGTATATATATTGTATATATATATTGTATATGTATACAACGGTCACATGGTATTAATAAAGTGAAGGTTAAAAAAATATTAAGTGGGTTATGAAACGAAAGAGATAACTTTTATCGGGCTGTTAAGAAGAGGTATACTGGACTCTCAAAAAGTTCGTATGCTAAAACCTCGCGGTATTCCTTCGTGAGGTCGAGGTGAGGGTTATTCTGATTGTATTCATATAATTTGCGTTATAGGTGCAGTCTGTTGTATTGATACATGTTGAATGTTGATATGGCACATATTTTGTTCCGAAGTAATATCGACATGAAGTTATTTTATCTAAATTGATGATTTTAATAATTGATAGTAGTGGTAGGACCACACTGTCGACAGTTATCTGTCTACAGCCGCGGGCCGGTCCGTCCGGGGTGGTACCACGCTCTCGCAGAAAATCGACGTCTGAGTAGTAGCATTTTGTTACTGCGCTTTGTTCGGTGAGCGAGAGAGCCGGAAGCCCAACTTTCTGAGGGTGTTGGTGGTGCCTTTGGTATCACCGAGCCTCAATGCACGCATTCACACTCCCTTCATTCCCTTCACGGTAGTCAGCGGTTGTAAAGGTCCATGAGCGGCAGCAACACTTACCATCAGGTGTACAGTTTGCTCGTTTGCCACTGCTTAAAATAAAAGAAAAAAAAATTGAGTAAATATTTATTTCGAGAAATGATTTCTTTTAAAATATTTATTTGCACAATTTCGATTGAATACCCTAATTATACAACAAAAGATATTCATTATTTCAATTTAGTACCATCATCATCATCATCATCAATACCAGTCCCACTGTTGGGCTCGAGCTTCCTCCGCAATGGGAGAGAAATTGACTTACGCTGGTCAGACGTGTTGGTATAGGGTTTTGTTACGAATTTTCCTTCTCTTGCATATTTTTTTTTATTTTTTTTTATTGGGACGAATCCCACCCCACATTCCCACCACTGTAACTCCTGTAAGCCAGGATCCACAATATAAGACACTGAGGTTTGACCCTCAGGAAGTCCCGGGAATCGCTTTTAATTGTCTTGGGACCCGCAACAAATTTAATTAGCAAAGAAATGACATGACCTGTACATTATTATTCTAAGTGTCGACCCTTATAATGTACATATTTCTACGAATGAGAACTGCTTGGCTGGACTTACAGTATTTGTTGGATGTTAATAATACTAATAAATATATTTGCCGTTAATCCAGTCCATCTAACTCCATAATCATATATTAGATACCATCCATTAGATACCATATAGTTACCTATCGTTGGCAGTCCACATGTGTTATATGCAGGCGTGGAGTGGCATCGGTAGACGTCTCATCCCATTTTAACATTAAATTTCTCCAAAGGCCTCTGCGTGGTGGACCCATATTCCCGTATAAGCATAAGAAAGAACCGGGTATCTTCCAAGGGAAGATACCCGTGAAAGTCGGCAATACATAATACTATATTTTCTAGTACATACATACTACAAGTAAGTACTTAAATACATCCCATTTGGCGCTAAGTGATGTTGTAATCGGAGATGTTAAGACACACTAACTTAGTAAAAATCTATTTATTATTAGGTACATTAATGGCAAGCCTATTGTTATCGACTGGGAACACCGACACTGGTAACTTAACTAAACTGCTACACGTAAGTATTATGAAGAATGTTTTGAAGTAATCCTGCGATGTTCACTTTACAAAAATACGGACGAAGGAAAATGTAAAGTTCAACTGCGGCTGATGAATGAATTAAAATACGTTTTGCACAGTATAAATAATAATTCTATAAATACCTGTTCGTTCTTTTTGAATGCTTTGACGATGCAAATTTCTGTATCATTCTCGTTTGACTCGTTCTTTTTACGATTTTTGTTTTGATACATGATGGAGACGAAAACTATTATTTTTTAATTTCGAATAAGTATTTTTATATGACAAAACGTCTTTATTGCCCTGTGTTATAACTATTATACTGATCATTTGTATCATATTGTGTACAAGTTTTATTAATTAATGGCAATTTATTGAAATCACTAGCTTAATCACTTTTTAATGTTTGAAGTCCTTTGGCTGTTCCAATGCTCTGAATATTTGTTTGGTTGGGAAGTTTATAAATTATTAGTTTTCAACTTTATTCATTGACAATTTTAATATTATATTTAAACATATTTCGATATGACCTGAGACTAGGAAATTAGGATTTAAACAGAGAATCAATTTAAAACGATGGATTTGTATAAAAATCAAGAAGAAATATGCTTGAGGTTGAAAAAGGATGAAATGTTAAGTTTTATAAATTTTATCATCATCTCACTGTTGGGCTCGAGCCTCCTCCATAATAGGAAAGAAATTGACCTACTATACCACCTTGGTCAGACAGGTAGGGACAGGGTTTCATTTCGACTTTTCCTTCTCTTGCATAGTTGTTATATGCATATTGTAATCGCTTTGTCGTCTTTTACGACACCCACAAAGGCGGTGGTAAATTGTATTCTTACTCCGTCAACATACGGCAATTTAAATTTCAATTTAAAAATAAAATCGGCAATTATTATCAAGTCCAGTTAAGCACCAAGTCCACATAAATACGTCCACGTAAATAGTTAAAACGAATTCAAAGGTAAATTAAAAAGAATGGAGAACATGTCTTGATCAAAATTAATACATTTTTAGGGTTCCGTACCCAAAGGATAAAAACGGGACCCTATTACTAAGACCTCGCTGTCTGTCCGTCCGTCTGTCTGTCTCAAGAACCGCGATAGCTAGACAGATGAAATTTTTACAAATTACGTATTTCTGTTGCCGCTATAACAAAAAATACTAAAAACAAAATAAAATAAATATTTAAGGGGGCTCTCATACAACAAATGCGATTTTATTTGCTCCTTTTATCTCAATATCAATAATGGCAACAGGTAAGCACTTAAAATATTCAAAAAATAGTCAATTGTATTTTTACTTTAATAATAAATAATAATATTAAATATAAAATAAATATTTAAGGGAGGCTCCCATGCAAAAAGCGCCATTTTTACCTAGTAAATGACACGGAACCCTTCGTGCGCGAGTCCGATTCGCACTTGGCCAATTTTTTTCATTAGGATGTATAAGAAATGAGTAGTTCAGACTTTGCATTATAGTTAGTTAACTGCTATACGCAAATAATGTAGTTTTACTGCATACAAGTATAGTTTTCATAGCACTGTAATGATACTGTTGAATGTTTAGCGAAGACCTTCAAATTTACTACGTTAGAGACTCTGTTCTTATACTTAAATTAACAGGTATTTTTTAAATTACTAACATTAAAACTACATTGTTATCTTTGTTCTTTGTTAATGTGATAATTGTTTACGCAGTACGCAGGAGTCTGTGATCGTAAAGAAACGAATGCGTTGTATCTGCGCTAACATCAATAACTAGTTATAAACGGAACTGTTGTCCTCTGCTAACATCAACATTTAAGATTTTTCCATTTACTTCTTATATTATAATGTTACGAATGTATTTATTCATTAAATGCTTTATAAGTTTCACTAATAGGTACGAGCTTTCTACCGAAGAAACCAAACTTATAAGTTGGTCGAGTTTCTGCGTTACAACAGTACTTATATTTATATGGGTTGATTTATTTTCTCATAAACTTTTGTTAATTTAGTTTTGAAACAATTAACAGATTTGAACTTAATCATTATAAATATGGGTTTTCAATATTTAAAAGTTTGTTAAGGACTGAATTTAGAACTAATTTAATTTTGGAAATACTCGAAACTTAGCCAACACGTAAACATTTTTGAGGGGCTGAATTTATGTGAATAGCTACTGAAATATTGAATTAGAGATTAAATAAGTCTTATTGAATGCCTCTTTACTTCGTAATTTAAATACATTTCTTCCGAGTTTTCCTCAATTAGAGTGAATGTTGTGCTAGTTAATATGCAGAATAATTATTTTATTTACCTTTGATTGTACGCTTGGTATTGTATGCTTGGTAAATACAGTGCAACCTTAATATTACGAACCTCAATTTAACGACTTCCTCGATTTAACAAAGTTTTTCTAATCCCCTTGAATTGTCCATAAGAGTCAGTGTAAATAATACCTTTACATTACAATTTTTTTTTACGAACATCCTCTTTATAACGAATTTTCAACTATCAAAAAAAAGTGTAAATACCTCTATATGACCCTTAGTCCCATAGTATGTGATTCAGTCGCGACAGGTTCCGACACGTTTTTTTCGTAAAACAATTGAAGTCGTTTGATGGGAAATAATGTAAATAGTGCTCATCACTATTGTTGAAGATTCTAGTTGCTGAATGCAAAAATGTTGAGGTGATCAAAACTATTTCTTGGCCTCTTTATAAAAAATTTTAGACCAACCTTACCTCAATATAACAAACCTCAGTTTAACGAATTTCTTGATATAACGAATATTTACGAGTTCCCGTCGGATTTGTTATATTAAGGTTGCACTGTATTTAGGTGGCGAGACCACGAGATTATAGGGCAAGGGTTTTCTGTTCCCAATAGGGACGTGAAGAGCTAAAGCTGAAGAATATGGCTGATCTTATATCTTTAAACGAGCAATTCTTGTATATATATATATTCAGGATCTCGGAAACGGCTCCAACGATTTTGTTGAAACTTGGCATAATAGAGGTTTCGGGTCCAAAAAATCGATCTAGCTAGGTTTTATATATAGAAAATGTTGTTTTGTCTGTGTTTTTAGTAAAACAAAATAATGACATTAAATTTTAAAAGAATATGAATTCAAATTTCGTTGTCAACGTCATGAGTTACGATAGCTCAGTTGGGGAGACGGCCGGTTCTAATTTTGTTGTTTTTGGCATTCAAACAGCGTCGGTTCTAATCTCAGTGTTATTATTATTTTCTTTTTGTAATTTTTTATATAATTTTCATTATTTATTTTTTATTAATATATATCTAAATAAATTCGACAAAAATATTCCGAGTGAAGCTCGGTCAACCAAATATTATTAGTTTACACGTCAAATGAAGCTAAATTAAAAATATTGCTAAATGGGATTTTCAAAAATTTTTATTTATAGGTCATAAGCCAAAAGTAAATCAATGATTAAATGAATTCATTAATTTTATTTTATATATATTTTATTGTTATTATTATAACTACCTTATTCCGTGTGGTGACGAAGTAAGAATACAATTCACGACTCTCTATCTTGCCCAATTATTCAAACCAAATATTTGAATCATTGTTAATTTTTGTCCTCGGGAAATTAATATTGTTTTGAATGTGGGTTGAAAATATAAAAGTAACTTGCTGATGGCGCTGCGCAAGCTGAGGCTGTAGATGATTGAACTGAGGATTAGTCCTTCATACACTGGAAGGTTAACTTCGTGAGTGGTAAGTGCAGGGGTTTATGGTAATAAGCGACACCTCGAGGGTGACAAACCATGTGGTGACGGAGTAAGAAAACGATTCATCACCCGCTATCTTGTTCTTCACGACGTCGCATTAAATATGCATATAACAAGCACATTAAACCTTTAGTCTATGGAAGAGAAGGAATTAACGAAATGAAACCCCATACCAACCCGTCTGACCAGCAAAGTATAGAAGGTCAATTTATCCCTTAATATGGAGCGTGCTCGCGCACATTGAGGCGTATATGAGCTGAGATGAATGATATATAAAACACTGAAATAGTTTCTATCATGTCGGTTATAGATTCCTTTCCTGATCTGTTTATTTTTATGCTGCTTAAGATTTATTATCAAAATCTCCTTTAAATGAAGTTTCGTTGTGTGATCATTACAGGGAAGATTAAAAATAAATTTCATTTACACTATTGTAGAGTATATTTCGCTGCACTAGATGCAGGACCGTAGTTAACGCCGAATTACCCGCATCAAAGATACAGGGCCCCAGGCTACATGGGCCCCGTATCATACATAAATTGCTAAAATATTTTTGAAGATAACTTCTTTTATAAGTAACATTTTTAACAATACGTAACTGCTGGTCCATATTTTTAATTTAATAATCACATTAATATTTTTTATAAAAAACTAGCTGACTCGCAAACGTTGTTTTGCTATATAAATTATTTTTAGTGAATGTTTTGGTAGTTAATAAAAAATAAATAAATTTTTGTCGATGTGGTTAATGTCTGAAGGAGGAATGGAACGCTGTAGACGATGACGGTCAATAGAAATAAAAAACAACACCAACTCATTTTTTTAATCATTGCACTTTATTAATTTAACTATGTCCGTTCCATTCATCCCCTAAATTCCCATCTGTCACAGCTCATCCAATCCATCACCACTCATTCCATCCCTCCCCATCTATCACCACTCAATCCATCTATCACCACCCACCCTACCCATTACCATCCGTCACTACTAATTTTATCCATTACCACTTATCTCATCTACCCCTATACGCTACCACTGATGATGACGGCCTATAAAAATGCAAAGCAAAACACCAACCATAATTTTTTTTTTAATTCATTGTACTTTATTAACTTAACTAGGACCATTCCATTCATCTCATCCATCCTCATCTACCACAGCTTATCCCATCTATCACCAACCGTCACCAATCATTCCATCTAGTGTTGCCCAAATGCAAGACCAAGACGAGACTTGGACCGGTCTTGGTCTTGGTCTTGGTCTTGCAACATCACACCTGGTCTCGTCTTGGTCTTGGTCTCGCGCACCCGAGTCTTGGTCTTGGTATTGCAGCAAGAGTCTCGCAAAGTCATGCAAGTCTTGCAGTTGGAATAACGTAACAGTCATTTATCATGGCAATGAAAAATCCAACTAAATTAATCAAATAGCGTCCTATCCTATCTATCCATCTGCTAGCCTATAGTTCACTATTGAATACAATACTTACCACTGAGGAAAATTACTCTTCTATTCCCCTGGTGTTCCATTAGACAACGTTACTACTCTTATGACAGGACTTTCGACCCTATTTTCTTAAGACGTCACCACACGAGGCAGTTGATAGAATAAATTTTATGTCATTTTATAATCAATGCGATATTTTACAATTAATGCGATGGTTTATATTCCCCTTCAAGTTAAGTGGTATGTATCTATTGTATTTCCAGTTTACTTACTGATACTTGAAAAACCTGTTGCCCTATTGCCTATATAAATACTTTGGCCGCTGGATCCATGTAGCTCTTAATATACTATTTATTCAAGAACATATAAAACTGATTTAAAATTGTATGCTTTTAATACTTGTAAAATGTATGATATTCGTCGTCATTGACGATGACGAGCTCATAAAAGTGCCACTGCTGGGCTTAAGCTTCCTTCCAGTAAGAGGAAAATTGATCTACTATACCACGCTGGTCAGACATGTTGGTATAGGGTTTTCTTTCTAGTTTCACTTCTCTTGCACATATGTTATATACACAGGGTGTATCAGGTTATAGGACAACTGTTCGTGTATGTTGTAGTTCAACGGTCATAGATCATAATTAGAATGTATATTACATAAAAACAATATAACGTAAAAGTTATAGTGATTACAAAAATGTGTGTCTAAGAGTTTATGCCTTAAATTTTATGCATTATGTAGGTATGTACAGACAGGATATATGTAAGCATGTAAAATTTCGACAGTATAAATAGGTATTAGATTTGCGCGAACCTTTCAATGGTTACGTAGGTACAAAGGCGACTCATCAACGGTCATCGGGCGATCAGCTGATTTATGTTAAAGCGAAGTTTGTCTTGCTTATGCAAACGTAATCATTGATTTATTCAAATTCTATTGAACATTTAACAAAATACGAATATGTTGTAGATTAAGTATCATTGCTTTATACATTTTAATCAATTTACACGAAAAAACGATGACAAAATTGAGAACTTACATGTCTCTCAATTCATTAACAAATCGATATTTTTATTTCAATTTCTTTTCATGGGTTCCTAACACCATTGCCCGATCCGATTTGATACGACATCCACGGGTAAGAGAGTGGTGAATTATATTCATACAGTGTCTTTTTTTTTTGAGTGTGTGTAGCTGTTGGTCGCAGATGACCTTGACAGCTTAACGCGGTCAATGGGTGAGCGCTGATGGCTCTCAACCCGGTAAGTAAGTTAAGCGAACATCGCCCGAGGGCTCCCCCCTGTGGGGAACGGACCTCGGCTCGGGGCGTCGCTGAGAGCAAAGTGGGCGTGGCCAAGTTTAGGTTAATGACTTTTACGCGGCGCGGTTTTCGACCTCGACGGCGAGGCCGATACCGCGGAGTTTTATCTGTTATCGCTGCGCGAGTTGTGTAGGCCCTTTCTTAGGCGATCGTAACATCCTCTTCTTCAAGAAGATGACGAGGACGTCGGACCGCTGTGGGGACGTAGTTTACCGCCCCAACCACTAGTGGATTGGAGTGAGTCGTGGCAGAGGCAAAATAGCGCTGGGAGCAACGCTTCATGTACTGCCTGATGGTGATCGTACTCTGTCCCTACATGGACATTTATATAGATTAATTGTAGGCATATTTCTATGTCCAACAGTGAACGTCGTTGGGCTAATGAATAAACGGATATATAAATATGTATAATGGGCAAGAGCACTCTCGTGATTACGGTATTTTTGTCCTTAAGCCTTTCCGAAGAGTAATTCTGAAAAGCCAACACCAACATTGGGAATCGATTGGCCAATAGATGGATATCTCAAGACTGATTTCACTTGCCGTGTAGTGACGAAGTAAGAATATAATTCATCACCCCCTATTTTACCCGTGACTGTGAACCCACGACTAAGGGCTATAATATATAACATCGGTGCAAGAGAAGGAAAACTTGACATGTATGACCTGTAATAACACGGCCGATCACCGTGGCGATTCCCCTCCGGCCACGGCCGATTTCCCTCCTGTTATGTAGAAGACACGAGCTCAACCGTATATAAGCTGAAATGGTGATTTGAATTAAATGCAAGACCGCGAGACTCTTGCAGGCCCAGTCTTGGTCTTGCTTAAGTCTTGCAGGGCCAGTCTTGGTCTTGGTCTTGCAAAAATTAAGCGGTCTTGGTCTTGGTCTCGGTCTCGCATTTTCCGCAAGACCAAGACTTTTTTGGGCAACACTAATTCCATCCCTCACCATCTGTCACCACTCAATCTATCCATCACCATACATCCTATATGGTGATGGATGGATGGATCATCATCGGTCCAGCCGTTTAGGAGGAGTTCAGTGGCATACACACGTACACAAGAAATTTATATATAAAGATAAGTAGATATATCGTTCCTTTGGGTTTCTCAACACTTTTTGATATTGGGCCCGTTTAAAGCAAGCCACGCCACAGACTAAATGGCATAGTTTTAAATTGGATCTTCTTTATTAATATTTTACCATATAGGACCAAATTTATTTGATTTATAGTACAATTTTGGAGCGCTAAATGATTCTAGGTTATTAAATTTAGAACATCAAACTGAATAATGAATGCTTTAGCTGGTAGACAAAATTTCTAAAATATTCACATTATAATATTAAGACATTTTACTCCCTTTTTGACAACGTCCAGTTGTAAAATAATCGTTACGTGGATATGTTAAAAATCATATACGAGTATAATTATAACATCCAACCCTTAGCCCATAGACGTCTACTCTTGGAAATAGGCCTCCCCAAAATGCGACTCGTAACTGTCCTGTCGTCAGACATCGTCACTCCATCTTTTTTTTTTTTGCGTGGTGGACCATTATCAGCGCACTCGCCGCCCAGAGGGCGATAGAGGGGCGGCACGCGGCCCAATGACTCACTCGTGACACGTCGCCTTCGTAGTTGGGCCGACCACCGGTGCAGGGTAAATTGTCTGCAGTGGTCGGCCCGACAAAATACCCCTGTCGCGGGGTACCCTCTCCTCTCTACATTCCCCCTCGGAGACGTCAGTCGCCGTCGCGCAGTCAGCCTCTGTGCGGGTGACTAAATCCTCGGTCCAGTCACTCGTGGCTTCGGCTAGGGCGGCATTAGGCGCAGACACTCGTGCCACACACACACACACACACTGACACACACACACATACACACACACACGCACACTTTCTTCAAAGTTATAATAGTATTATAGATCATCTTTGAGTTTTGGGCTCAACTTATTCCGACAATTTGTGTTGATTGAGTACATTGTTCAATTGTTTTGGTTTCCTATTATCATGTTACCCTCTCAGCAAAGTAGGAAACTAAATAGCTAACTTAATAGCTATTATTCTGTAGTAAAGAGCAACTCAAATTTTAACCATAACATTTACTTGCTTTTTTCATTAAAATAAATTGTGTTTCTGTTCTCAACTTTCTGTTAAAATTAATAGATGAATTTACATTACTATTATTTTTAATCATCTTTAAGTAACCGTAAAGCTTTTTAAACTAATATTATTTATAAGAAAATATGAAATTTGACTTGTTTTAGATATAGGAATAACATCACCTATGAATAACATCACCTATGCCGATGACATGGCGCTATTGAGTGCGTCACCGTGTGGGCTGCGCCAACTGATCACGATTTGTGAGAATTATGCTACACGTCACGGATTATTATATAACACGGATAAAAGCGAGCTCTTGGTCTATGAGACCGAGGGAAAAAGTCCTCAAAGTGTACCGCCAATACTTCTTAAAGGTGACAACCTGAAAAGAGTTTTCAGGTTTAAGTATTTAGGGCACATATTGACTCCTGATCTCAAGGACAATGATGACCTGGAACGGGAACGGAGGGCACTGTCAGTGAGAACGAACATGATAGCTCGCAGGTTTGCACGATGTACAACACAGGTGAAAATTACCCCGTTTAGAGCCTATTGTACATCTTTCTACGCATGCAGTCTGTGGGCTAGACATACTCGTAAATCTTACAATGCCCTCCGTATCCAATTAATAACGCGTTCAGGGTGTTGTTGGGGCTGCCGCGCTTCTGCAGCGCGTCAGGGATGTTCGCCGAGGTTCGCGTGGATTGTTTTTACGCCACAATGCGCAAAAGGTGCGCATCCTTGGTTCGTAGGGTGCGGGCCAGCTCAAACAGCATCCTGGCCATGGTTGCAATTCGACTAGACTGCTTGTATATGAATCACTGCTGTGCGGTCTCTCATGGTGTGACGCAGTAGTGATTTAGCAGATATTATTTTTCTTTTATTTTAATTAATTCTCATTTGATTTTTGTAATTTTAATGTAATTTTAATTAACTAACAACTTTAGATTAAGTATTACTAACAATAATGAGTCTTGGTTACTTGAATAAATATTATTATTATAGGAAAACTCGTGAAACTTATACGTTTGGGATTTATTTAAACAATATGTTCTACAAGAAGTATATCGGCCGTGTTTTTCAACATGTCCTATATATTCAGACATCAGTACTGGCTTTTATAAATATTAAAAAAAGTCCAGATAGAGTAATTATGTTCAAATATCCAGAAAATTTGAATGGCGGACGATACATGGCAGTTGTCTGTTCGCAAAAAAATCACAATCTACTAGAAATTAAGCCAGACCTCTTTACAATAGAATTGGTAAGCTCATATACGTCACACTATTCGGCTTGGGCCGCCTCCATTGTGTGAGGGAATTTGACTTACTATATATACCACACCGACCAGACGTGTTGGCATAGGATTTCATTTCGAGCTTTTCTTGTTTTCATCATCATCATCGCAGTCCACATACGTCCCACTGTTGGGATCGGGCCTCCTCCACAATGGGAGCAAATTTGACCTACTATACCATGCTGGTCAAACATGTTGGTTTCATTTCGAGTTTTCCTTTTCTTGCACAGATGTTAAATGCGTATTATATCCCATAGTCGTCTTTTACGAACTCCACGGGCAAGATAGTGAGGGGTGAATTCTATTCTTACTCTGTCACCACACGGAATTTTTTTTGGTTTCTTTTTTTTTTCTTTTGCATCGATGTTCACTCGACTTAGACCTTATGCATCCCACTAATAGACACGAGCTTAAACCAATAAAAGACAACACCCCGTTTGCCAGATGGGTTTGCGAGTTTTACTTTGGGCTATCAACAACCTCATCATAATTTAAGCTCCTATACGTCTCAATACTGGACTAGAGCGTCCTCCATGATAGAAGAAACATCGGCTACTATACCATGCTGGTTACAAGGGTTGTCTGTTGTTTGTTTCGAGTTTTAATTTTATCTTGCATATATATTATACGCATTTTTTTAAACACAACACTACTACTACTTCCTGTACTAAGGAAATAATGCTTGTATTGTGGTGTGTGGATCATGTATTGAAAATTTATATCTAATGGAAATATTATATGCAATACAAATTACGCTATAAAATACCACTGCTGGACGTAGGCCTCCCTTATATTTCACACACAAATGCAGTTCTGTGTCGCCTACATCCAATGACACTCAGCAACTTTCAACAGGTCGTCCGTCCACCTAGTTAGGGCGGGTGTCCTACACTGCGTCGTCCAATACGTGGTCGCCACTTGAGAATCTTTCTCCCCAGCTGTTGTTGGGTCGTCGAGCTATGTTGTTTACAGCCGTTCTTGTACGGATTTCCGTAATTCGGCTTCTATCTCGCGGAGAATTCCTTAGCATATCCCACTTCGTAACATGAGTGACTTATAACCCTCATATCTTAGAATAATAACATATAGAAGGTAAGTCCACGCACAAAAAGTGAGGCATTTCAATTGGAGCCTAATGGAGCCTACGCCGGAACAGTCCCGTAATGTACAAGTCATTGCACTGCACGAACGTACGCAATTCTTAAAAAATAAATAGGTAATTATGACGGCTTGTGCATTCAAATGGTGCCACAACACATTTGAAAAACATAAAAAGGTTTTTAACATTACTTTTAAAAGCATTTTGACGATACAAAATTTGATTTCATAATATGTATAGTGGTTTTCGTGTGTACGTGTGTAATCGTCTGCCCGCCATTAGTATTATTAGATTCAAATTTTGAAAGTTCGAAGTACTGACACTATCCTTCTATACGTTATTATTCTAAGCCTCGTATATTAATTTTAAAATATTAATAAAATATCTTTACATTGAATAATCATTATCATCACAGACCAACTGTGGGACTCATATGAATGTGTGACATGTGGGCTTGCTTGAATTGACCTACAATATCACGCTGGGGAGATGGGTTGGTAAAGGTTTTATATTTAATTCAAATTCAAATTATTTATTACGCATAAACCCCGAGAGGGCACTTACATATTGTCAGGTTTACAAATTCCAAAAAAAAAAAAATAATATACTACCACCGGATCGGAACGCGACCGCTACTGAGAAGATCCGGCAAGAAACTCAGCGGGCTTGTCTATTATTTTTAATTTCTTTTTTTTCTTACTAGCTATACAATTGTGTACATGTTTTGTAAGAACTAGCTCCAGTGTGATGCCTCCAGTGTGAACCGCAAGACACTTAATATAATTCAAACGATTATGGCTGGACTAGATCCCCCAAGCGGCACCCGATCACGAGTTAACTACTAGAGCAGCCATCACTCCCCTCAACCACTATGGAGGGAAGGGAGAGACCCGCTCCACGCAGCTACCGCAAGTAGATCCTTCTGTGAGCATGACCACCACCACAATGTGTTACAAACGGTGAAAATATAAAATTTCGTTAGGCAAAACACGCTACACTTTACAAAGAAAGTTAAAAGTACATTTACAAACAGTATATTTAAAATAACAAGGAAATTGCTGAATGAGGAGCTGCTCACAACCAATCTGTATTATCATCTACATAATCCGAGATTTTGTAATAAGCTTTTTTACAAAGTCTATTCTTGATGGCTTTTTTAAACTTTTTCATAGGCAGGTCTCGGATATCTTTAGGTAATCTATTGTAAAAGCGTATACATTGCCCCATGAATGATTTGCTAACTTTTTGGAGACGAGTAGTGTGTACAACTAATCTGTCCTTATTACGAGTATTCATTTCATGAATGTCACAATATTTCTTAAAGTTAGCGATATTTTTTTTGACATATAATATATTTTCGTATATATATTTTGATACAGCAGTTAGAATATTTATTTCTTTGAATTTCTCCCGAAGTGAGATAATTTATTCCTGTATTATCTTTCAAAACATCCACGAGATTCATAAGGATATAAGAGTATATAGAGAAATCCAGTACTACCCGCAAAAGTCCAACACCTCAAATGGTAATATCGTTACCAAACTGAGAAAAATACTTGCTTATGATCAGTATGATCATTATTAATCATCATCTACATTCAATCTCCAGCTAATATACGCATGCCACTCCACTAAGGGAGCAAAATTGATCGATTATACTCCGCTTATCAGACGCTTTATGCACCTTTATATCGAATTTTTCTTCTCTTATCGTGACATTATCAGTATATTATAATACTTAGTGGTCATTTAAAGCAGACTAAGAAAGAGGCTGGTGAAACGTGTTAATAATTTAGTTTTTTGTTGTTAGTAAATGTTATGATGATTAAAATTGAAAATTTGGATAAAATTATAGCTGTATGCTCTATTATAATCAAGAGTTTGCTTTGTAGTGAACTCAATGAGGTAGTATGGCAGTATATCAGTTTTATACAAAACTTAGATGAGTTGTGGGATTATATTTGAATACATCGTCGCTCGTATTGACTGTTTTAGATGTTCATAACATGACTGAAATATTAATGTACTCGCTCAGGTAAAGAGCTGTCATCTTCAAAGAGTATTTCTTTTCTGCGATATTAAGATCTTAGGGATATGTTGATTTTATTGGAAGAATTTGTTTCATCGTTATAATAAGCGAAGATTAATAATTATTAATACATTATTTTATATGTATTAATATTACTAAATTATTATAAAAAATATCCGTGTGGTGACGGAGTAAGAATACAATTTACCACTCCCTATCTTGCCCGTGGATGTCATACAAGACGACTAAGGGATATAATAAGATCTGTGCAAGAGAAGGAAAACTCGAAATGAAACCCTATACCAACATGTCTGACCAGCATGGTATAGTAGGTCAAATTCCCTCCCATTGTGGAGGAGGCCCGAGCCCAACAGTGGGACATATGTGGGCTGCGATGATGATGATGATGATGATGATTATTAAAAAAATATTAATAAATTATAATTTATGATGTTATATACATTAGACACTAACTTAAAAGTCTAAGATATGTCCCAGGTGATAGAATTCGAAACTAGATATCTTCTGCGTTACCCACCAGGCCTGCGAGGCCAGGAAAACATCCAAGATTCTGCCTTCGCGGGTAAAATCCTAAATATTAAAGTGCCCCATTGCCAGCGACCCCTTGCAAGCTGAGGTCCGGACCTGTGCTGTGGGCACTGAACTGTGAGCACAGATTTCCTTCTACCACGCGATGCTACATAATATATTCATTAAGATATTATATAATAGTTGGCGACGCATAAATTACAACTACGTATATAGGCGTAAATAATCGCAAATAGCATGAATTATTACAGATTAAAATTTAATTTCTTGTTTCCTTTTTTTGTTCTTTTATGTAATTTTAAATCGTGGTTTAAAAAGACCAAATTTCTTCCTTTTTTATTTTAAGTTTATTATAATGTATATGTCCGGAAGTAAAATAAACTTGTTGTCGGACAATATTAGCTAATATTTTAGAATTTATGATGGAATCGGGCACCCTCGTCATGCACTGTTCGACAGCTCGACATTCACATTCACCATACTTTAGCACCTTCTCTGTTACAACACGTAAAATACCACGTATAACAATTAGTTATTATATTACTATAAACTAGCAATCCGCCCTCGCTTCGCTTCGATTATAGGTTATAGTCGTTTTACCCGCGTAGTTCCCGTTCCCGTGGGAATACCGGGATAAAATATAGCCTAGTTTACGCCCTGATATTATAGCTTTCCATTGGTGAAAGAATTTTTGAAATCGGTCCAGCCGTTTTGAAGATTACCCGGAACAAACAGACAGACAGACAGACAGACAGACAAAAATTTTTTAATTGCCATTTTAGGCATAGGTGTCGTGCAAATAACCGTGTGAGCATGAAAAAAGCCTATTATTTTGACATTACAGACAGACACTCCAATTTTATTTATTGGTATAGATTGTATTTATGAATACAATTCACCACTCCCTATCTTGCCCATGGATGTCGTAAAAGACGACTGACAAACATCTATGCAAAAGAAGGAAAACTTAAAATAAAACCTATACCAAACTGTCTGACTAGCATGGTATAGTAAAGCTAAATTCTCTCATATTGTAGAGGCTTGAGCCCAACAGTGGGATATATATGGGACGCTGAAATGATGAATGAATGAAATTGTATTTTCTTTTTCTTGTTTGCTATTTTATTATACCTGTTTTAAAATTTGATTAAATTATTAAACATTTATCCTCCTTATATTTATTATTTCAATATTATTTGCAAAGAGTTAGTATAATTTATATTTTGCTGGTACCTGTGCATTGCTGACAGACGTCACAGGACGCTACAGAATGATGCGTGTCACACATTGGAGGTATGCCCCGCCTGGGCATCTCAGGGTCACGACCTGTCGGCGGTACTTGGAGCGGACCTGTCGCTGCCTACCGTTAACGCAAAGATGTTTGGCAGCGACAGGTGCTGGTCGTCGATGGCCTCATTTTGCGAGGCCGTCATATCAAGGAAGAAAGCGGCGGAGCGAGAACGCGAGGGGCTTGCATCTGCTGACTCGCTTCGTCGCCGACGACCCGGGAGGAGGAGGCGACAATATGCCCACCTACTCCCACCGCCCTGAATATGCAAGGACGTCGCCAGACGGCCATGCGTTGGGGTGTCGGGGATTGAATGTCATCAGACGACCTCTCCGGCACCCCGTAAAAGTGCGGAAGGGGCCACTGTGGTTTTAGTGGGTATTCCGGCCGCGGATGTGGTCGGCGAGTCCCACACGCTCCCCCCGTCCGTCACTGGCGGGGAACAGTGCGTAAATGCATTTCCACAGCGTGAACAAAAAAAAGGACACTACAGTATAACGTTGTCGTATCACATATTTATAATAGATGCCTCAACACTATTCTGAGCAGCTACCGTTCTCCTCTTTTACGAAGGGGACCCCACTGTTGATATCAACTTTTTTATGGTTCTTGCCTATTATTTATCGTTTTATTTTATACTATTATACTTATTTTCCAAGCTCTTGTGAAGTGTCCCTCCCGTAAAGGAGTATAAAATTAATTTTCTTTCTTTCCTTCACGTTCTTTCGGAATACGATCTGGCGTTACGAGCGCAATCACATGTTACGATAGTAGTCAAATCACGTCTTGAGTAGTATACTATACGGATACGGATCTTGTATAAACTCGTGAAAATTGTCGTGGCTTCAGGCGTTTCTGTCATAGATACTATAAAAATCAATTTTAAGGTTCACATATGGGTCATGTTAAGCTGTCGCATATGCCTGGTGCTGTGTGGCTGCGCTTATCGTACCAGCATATTTTATTATTTACAGCCTAATTAGTCAATTTTGCTTCATGTCTCCCGCATTGCATAGGAGGAAATGGAATCAATCTCTCCTAACTCTACCTGTTTAACTTTTCTAATTAAATTTGTTGCGGCTTCCAAGACAATTAAAACCATTTCCCAGGATTGCCTAAGAGTTAAACCTCATGTCATCTATGTGACATTGTGGATTCTGGATCACAAGAGTTACAATGGTGGGAATGTGTGGTGGGATTAGCCAAAAAAGTACCTATAGTTTTTAAAGTTAGTTTTATACCTTGCCTTATTAGCTATGAGGTAAAACATTACATCGGTAGTTTATATAATTATGACTAAGCACGTCAAGTTACGGGCAAAAAATACAACAAACAATCGTAGTTTTTAAACGTTGCCTCATAAAGTAGTCTGAAGGATTAGTAGATTGAAATGTACAGGTCATATAGCTTGGCGACTCGTTCACTGTTGGTAAAAAGTGTGGCTAGAGATTGACCATTGTGTGGAATTGTTTTCTTCGAAATTTGTAACCTCACTAGTATGTCCATGTTTCACATCTTACCACAAGAATGAGCAATCAGCACACCACATTTTATGGGAGTACGATTCTTCGCGTAACGAGCGCGACCTTATATTAGAGAGCTTGCAAATCGTGCCTGGAGTAGTATACTATACAGAACTTGCAGCAACTCGTCAAAATTTGGATGTGTTCTGATATACTTTCTATAGTAATTAATATATCCGTGGTGCTGTGCGGCTGCATTTATCGTAGCTGTACATCCTCTAAGCTTAATTTTTCGTTAAATAGTCAATTTTGCTGTCCGACTCCTGCATTGCATAAGATCAATATATTCCAATGCTACTGTTTAACTTTTCTAATTAAATTTGCCGCGGGTTCCAAGGCAATTAAAATCATTTAACGGTTTTGATGGAGATAATTGTGAATTCTGGCTTACAGGAGTTAAAATAGCAGTAATATAGTGGAATTAGTCCCAATAGTAGCGTTGGTATAAAAAGATTCTGACAACCACGTACGATGATTCTTTGCCAGGTGAACCAACGACATTGTAAAAGATAAAAGGAACCTTTTTTTTACAAAAGACCACATCCTGCATTGAGGTAATAATCCTTGTATTGCGTGACTTTACAAACATACTTATGGACGCAAATTACATCTCGATTCGGAACAACAATGAAGAGCACATAAAGTGTTGTTCTGCGAGGGTTCAAACCTTCGACACTCGTACGGTAAGTCGATATCTTAACCACTAGACCATCTGTGCAGTCGCTGGATATAAACTATTGCTTTTCTTAGGCTTTGTTTACGGTCGGCGCCCTCCTCGCTTAACTCCGTCCGGGGCGAGAGAGCGGCGTAAGCACGCACACCCGTAACCCACCCGTGACACGTCGCCTTCGTCGTTGGGCCTACCACCAGAGCAGAGTGACTTGTCGTCAGTGTTCGGCCTGACGGAATACCACTTGAGGAGTACCCTCTTCTTGACCGATGTCCCCCCCTATCATATTATATCCTTAAACCGTCATCACATGTCTCAAATCGTGAATGTTTACTCATAAACTAAAATTATGAAATCCTGCATTAAAACTACACGCTATTTAAATTGTATTGAAATAATGAAATTATACGGTTTAATAGGTTCTGCGGCTCCGGGTCAATGCTATAAGGAAATTATAACAATCCAACGCTCTTTACATTGTTTGACCTTAAATAATATTATTAAAGCCAACCAATTTACTGCAAGACAAAGATTTCTAATTCTTCAAATTTATGTATTATGGAGAGTTATTATTATGTATTTCTGTGTGGTTACAGAGTAAGTATACAATTCACTACCTCCTATCTTGCCTGTGGGTGTCGTAAAGGACGACTAAGGGATATAATGCATATAAATTCTAGAAAAGACAAGGATAACTCGAAATAAAACCCTATACCAATATGTCTGACCAGCGTGGTATAGTAGGTCAATTTCTGTCCTATTGTGAAGGTGGCTCGAGCCCAATAGCGGTATGTATGGGAGCTGAGATGATGATAATTATTATATCTTTCGGTATAGTCATGGAGTAAGAATATAATTTATCACCCCGTCTTTTTGAAGGAGGTCCTTTTTGTCTTTTAGAACACCCACGCGAAAGTATATACAAGTGAAAAAAACACATAGTGAAAAAACACTGCAAAAGAATGAAAATGCGACATAAAGCCCTATAATGACACATATTGTGGTATAATAGATCTATTTCCCTCCCATAGTGGAATAGTATAAGTACCTACTATATATTGTCTGAGATGATGATTATAATGTATTTTTTCTCAATCTGATAATAACTTATCATTTGAGGTGATGAACATTTGGGTGTGCAAATTCTTCTAGATATTTCCAAAATAGTATCAATACACTTAAGAGTTTCGTTGGTCTCTTGGAAGCTATTACAAGTAAGTATGTTTTTGGGTTTTCAATGGACGGGCTCCCAATGATAGGGTCTCAATACGGATAGTCCATCAAAGTAGAACACGATAGTTTATCGGTGTGCATGCCATATCTTTCGTTATTACAAATGCTTGAGGCACCGTATTCCGTACCTATCATCTTTAAAAAATGGAACGTCATGTCTACCAAACAGGCAATTAAAAAAATATGTCACTAGTGCAAACCTTGAGGTGGGCCTTCTAACGTTGTGTTAATAAAATTTGTGATTAGTATGGATAGAAAACGCAAACAAAAAAATATTAATGTGGCTTATCAACATGTTTATAATAATTACTAGCCGACCCGGCGAACTTCGTACTGCCATAATTTTTTTCGTAAATATATTTTGTAAATTTCCGAAAACATAGTTTGTTTATAGCTGTCATTTGCGTTTTGTTATTACATGATAGATGCGTTTTTGTTATACCACGTTTTATAGTGACTTGTATTCTCTTTGACGTTTTATGTCAAGTCCCACGGGAACCCGGTCGAACGGGATAAAAAGTATCCTATGTCTGTCTCCTGGTTCTAAGCTGCCTCCCCGTCAATTTTCAGGTAAATCGGTACAGCCATTTATATATATATATATATATATATATATATGTGTAAATGTCTCACTAGTAATTTCTTGTCTGCCTAGTTTCATATGACCCAAGCGTCCTAAACGCACTAATTACATCAGTGATCAATAGGTGAATAGGTGTACTACCTATTGATCAACATGTAATCTCATACCCCTGTATTCATACCCCCGTAGGACTAAGCAGTTCAGACAGGTTGGTATAGATTTTTATTTCGAGTGCTTCTTCTCTTACACTTACTTCTCCTCATGTCCTTTGACGTTATTAAAGATAGCTACATACAAATTTGTGATTTATTTGTATTTTTAATCCATCATCATACGGAAAATAGGTCTTTGTTAGACACCACATTGAAGGATTATGAATTTGGATTCACTGATCTATTGTGAATGTGCTTTTGTCATATATATAGCGATAATGTATGGTTACAGAGTAAGAATACAATTTATCACTCTGTCACTTGCCCGTGGGTCTCAGACGACTAAGGGATATGTTGCAGCCTTTTGAAAATCAGCCAAAAATTTGCAATTCTTTTTCTATTTTTTAATTTTTGCGACTAGTGTATTTTATATTGAGGAAATCTATGTCGTCAAAGGAAAAATTATGTCCTTTAAACGGTTAAAAGACGTTTGTCCTTATATTTAATTTGTTCTCCTCATAATATATTGTCTCTTCTATAATATTAATATGAATTTTCTGTGGTATTCGGGATTAACCCAAATATTCATTGACTTAATTGTTACCAATTAGTTACTCAAATTTGTGTCTTTGTATAACGCTAATGCTGTGTTTGTTTTGCTATGTTTGAACAGTTTTGGATTGTGGCTATACCGTCATGGTAGGTAGGTATTTAGCTGACTAGTGATAACGTCCACACCGAAAACAAAATGCTCTTCGCATTTAAGAGTAAGAATTTAAGTTTTCTTAACTTTTGTTATTTTTTTTAAACAATGTGTGATTTAGATGATAATTATTTGCATTGTAACGGCAATTCGCATTATTTGTTTTGGCAGACAAAATTTACTTCTTAAGGCACAAAAATAAAAATTTATGGTCATAATCTAGATAAATATTTTATTAAATATGGCACGAATAAAGTAATGTTACCATTGCCGTTCGTAAGAGCACTTAAACGTTTGACTTATGTGGTTTGTCTACTTAATTTTTTGTATGCATGACGATGTTGCTAAATGGTACAAATTATGTGTAAGCAGGTATAAAGTTCGTAGTTGTGTGTAAACATACCAAACAAATTTCATTTGTGTGTGAATGTTTCACGGGCATATTATAAAGTAATTAAGAGTTTATAAACATTGTAGTTCCATAAATCCATAGATACTTGATAAATATTTTTAAGTTATTCACTGTATTATTGTATAAATCATTTTTGTAGACATTACTTCAATATAGATATAATAATTTTGGTATACCTTGAGTTAATTGTAATCACAGCTCCTTGTGATATATGGACCGGGTTCTCAAGTCTCTTTAGCTGTTCGTTGATTGGTGTCTCGTGGGGTTAACGGTCGTGGAATGCACCTTGTAAGTTTGGTAATAGTTGAAACACTTTTAGAAGTTAATGTAAACACCAATAAAACTGTTATTGATAAGAGGTGAAGCGTTTCGGGCTCGTCGTGCCTTGCGCGTTGGAACGAGCGTCGTGCGCGCCTCGCGGTTATCAACTAAACACAATAAAAATGCCGGTTAGTACACAACCAGAGACCGCTTTTCTTGACGTCTCGTCTCATTGCATTGTTGATTCGACAAGCTATGGTCATCTCAATGATTTCCTATTCATTCTATTTAACTACAATCAATTTGCAAGCGTGTTTAACATTATCTCAAGGCTACATTGATTGCGATCGATGTATGACTGTGTTGGTGTTCCAAGGCTAACTTTCGTTTGATGTTACATTTTGATGGCTTTTATCCCTCCGTAATGACATTACGCATATTTTTTTATTTTTATTGGCAAACTGCAAGCTCAAGAGTTTAGTAAAAATAGCTAAATTAGTCAAAGTTGACGTGATTATATTTTTTTACGTGAAAATAATACGTTTACAGAAATAGGTAAAAATAAGAACTTATGGTATTATTTATAAAAAAGGACCTGTAAAAAACGTATTAATAATAATTATTATATAAGTATGTAGTTTGAATTAATCAATATTACTTTGCAATCAGAGACGCATTAGTATTTTTTTTAATTTTTATATCTGTTTTTCGCCGGCATTTGTTTACAAATAAAAATGGAGTTTATCAAAAGATTTGTTGATGTTTGTATTTATAGATAAAATGACTTTTAATAAAAATGAGTGAAAATGCGTCGAACACATCCATATCTTGGTCACTGATAAGAAATATAATAGTTAAGTAGAGAGGTAATTAGAACCAACGACGGTTCGGTGTGTTTGCAAAAACCGTAATTTTTTATTTTGGATGGGAATAACGGGACAATCGACCTGAAAATGGGACTGTCCCACCAAGAACGGAACATATAGTAACATTAGTCAAAGTAGATTGGAAAGAAGTAATAGTAAGTCTATTCTTAGTTGTATTGTTGTAGTATTTGATGATTGTATAATTATTTTTAAATACAGAATAATCAAACTTAATGCGATAACCGCTGGGTAAGAAACGTTCACGAGTCATCGTCTCGGCTCATTCACGTCTCACTGTTGGACTCGAGCCGTTTTCACAATAGGAGATATATTGACCTACTATGCCATGTTGGTCAGACATGTTGGTATAGGGTTTTACCTTGAGTTTTCCTTCTTCTGTACAGATGTTATATGCATATTATATCCCTTAGTCGTCAAGATAGGAAGCGGTGAATTATATTCTTACTCCGTCACCAGACAGAAATCTCACGGGTAGCGATCATGTATTGGACGTAACTTTGTAATACGTCCTCTACTATGTAGACCGACGGACGATTTGTAAAAGTTGCTGATAGTCAGTGGATGTGAGCGGCATATGATCGTACTTTATGGCGAGCCATGAGGAAGGCTTTCCCAGAAGTGGACGCCAAGAGGCTGATTATCAGTAGATAATTTCTTTCTTCCTTTCAGCTCATATACTTATTGAACTTAGAAGCTTATTGACCTGCTGTTCCACATCACGGGAAAAAAAGGGTGAATTGTATTCTTACTCCATCTCCACAGGGAATAATGATGATGCCGTTGAATAAATTAAATTATTTGTCACATTAGGCACATTTCATTGAAGTTAAGCATGACTCCCTTTAATTTTCCATTGTTGTGTATTAAATACACATATATATAAACAAAATCTCTAAAGACGGGTTTCATATAATGTGTTTATCATGCAACCGAAAAAAGATTTCTTAAGTCTTCTGTTCGGGTTTTTGGATAATATGATTATGAACTTATTTATGGCTTTGCCGTCCATTCTGCGGTTACCAGGTCGGGTCCGTCCGTATGTAAACAAACTAAGGGAATTGGTATTTGTCTTGAATTATGAATGAAGGAATATAGAGTTCAATATTTTATAGTATTCAGAGTATTTTATATATTTATTAACACGCTTTTATTAGCTTCACCTGTATGTTTGTTTGTAACGTCCACTTTTGAGCTCGATTTTGCCCTACTTTCAGCTATCAGATTTTCTTTAAACTTTGCACATCTATCAAAGACCGATAACAATGCAATAATCCGCTTTTTTTTTTGGGGTTGGGTTACGGTCGGCGCACTCCTCGCCCGTTTCGTCCGGGGCAACAGAGGGACGTAAGCGCGCAAATCTAATACGCATACTAATTACATTCCGGTGGCTATTCACTAAAAACTGAAAAATAAATATAGTTTAAAAAAACTAAAAACACGCTTTCATAGCATATCAAACTAAAAAGTGTAATGTACAATTTTCAATATAGGCAGAAAATAATAATGAACGAAATATATTAATATTATTGTGAAAAAAGCGTGAGGCGCTTTGTGCCACATTTTCGTAAGTTTGATATACTATGAAAGCGTGTTTTTTAGTTTTTTTAAACTACCTATATTTATTTTTATAAATGACGACGTGTCTCACCTAGTTAATAATTACTTGTATCGTGGGAGAATTTGCAAGCATAATAAATGCAAAGAGCATCTAGATTGGGAGAACTAAAGAAAAAAATTGGTTTGCATATTTTCTTTTTTTTTATTGCAATCGGTGGCAAACGAGCAAATAGTACACCTGATGGTAAATGATGCTGTCGCTCATAGGCTTTCTACGAGAGTGTGTTTACCTCACACACGGTGCAGCACACGTTCGAGGTGTGTGCCGTGTGGGCAAAGCAGCGCTGCCGACCATCGCTAGGAAGATGCTCGGCAGCGTCAGGAACAGGGACGCGGTTGCCGCCTTCTGCGAAGCCATCATCTCGCGGAAGAAGACGACGGATCCTGCGCGTGAGGAACGCCTCCATGCCGACACGGTCCGCTGTCAACGACTGTGCCGGCGCAGGCGCGAGTACCTGCGCCTGATGCCGCTCTAGCCAAGGCTGCGGATGAACGGACCGGGGATTTTAGTCTGTCACCCGCAGAGAGGCATACCGCGTGACGGCGACCGACGTCCCGGGAAAGGGGCGTCGATGGGAGAGGGTATCCCGTCAGGGTATTTTGTCGGGCCGACCACTGAAGACAAGGAACTCGGCACTGCTGGTCGGTCCAACGACGAAGGTGACGTGGCTACGGGTGGTTTTAAATGGTTGGGTATATGTGCGTTGCCCCTCTGTCACTCCAGACGGAGCCGGGCAGCGGCAGCGCTGATCATGGCTCACCCCAAAAAAAATAATGGTTAAAATATTATATTGCGAATGATACTCATAAGCATAATCTTTAGAATGATACATAATTGCGATCAGAAAACAGTATTTAATTTACTACCAGCGATACGAGAACAGTTATATATGTTTGCTATTATTTGATGAATTTAAAGTAAGCTATATTTTCTTAAAGCATAACTAAAGATATTTCCGTGTGGTGACGGAGTAAAAACACAATTCACTACCCCCTATCATGACTCGTCGGTGTCGTAAAAGACGACTAAGGGATATATTATGCAAAGGACATCTATGCAAGAGATGGAAAACTCGAAGCAAAACCCCTGACCAGCATGGTATAGTAAGGTCAATTTCCCTCCTATTATGGAGGAGGCTAGAGCCCAGTAATGGGACGTATATGAGCTGAAATGATGATGAAATGAACTAAACATGAAGTAAACAAACCCTGACATAATTAAAACACACTGAGTAATTTTTATTCATATTATTTCATTTCAATGACCGAAAAATATTTTACAAACCTTTGTTCAACCAAATCACGGCGTGACAATAATTTTGTAATATAAATTAATACAAAGCTTTTGATTCATTTCATAATTTCGCAATGGAATATTTCCGGTTCTTTAGAAAGCTTACATGGGAATATAGGTCCAACAAGTAGAGAGCTTTAGAGAAACTTAATCTTAAATTAAGAGAAATAAATGGGATGGAGACTCCGCGCTTGCACATAATACTCGTGGACTGTCAACGGTAGGTGTAAAACTCTTGCATGGTATCTAATGTTTAGCTTTGGGATGGGTGTTTAATGGACTAATTAATCTTATATATATTGAATTTTGAACTGCCGTTTGCCTTCAATGTCTAGCGTAGTATTGAAAGGCGGCAGACGGTGATTCTCTGAATAGATTCTCTAAACGGTCATCACAGGCATACAAGCCCTACGGTAATAACGAGCAACATTGATGTAAGTGGCTAGTGGTCTCGAACGGTGCAGTGCCAGTTTTACCATCACAAGTATTATTTTATTCGCAGTGGTTTTCCTGTAATTATACTCTTGAAAATGGCACTTCCGCTTTCAAGCATATAGCTCTTGCGATCTCTCTCTAAACAGCCGTTTAAGTCAAGTCAAAGTTGAGAATCCTGCTGCCAATCTGGGGCTTCTACTGCAGCCAGCCAATGAATTTGTGTTCAAAGCTCCACAACCCGCTGTATTCTCCATCGCTATGGGCCGATCACTGGAACTGAATCCTTGATTTCCGTGGCCATCATTAACTGGCCTTTTTTTAGGGGTGGGCCATGCCCGGCTCCATCCTGGGCGACGGAAGGGCGGCGCGCGGCACCATGACCCACCCGTGGCACGTCACCTTCGTCGTTGGGCCGACCACTGGTGCAGATTTCCTTATCTACAGTGGTCAGTCCGACAGATTACCCCGGTCGCGGGTTACCCTCTCCTCTCGACGTTCCCCTTCGGGGGACGTAGGTCGTCACGCGGTCGGCCTGTCGGCCTCTCTGCGGGTAACGGACTAAATCCCCGGTTCAGTCATCCGCTGCCTCGGCTAGGGCGGCATCAAGCGCAGGTATTCACGCCTGTGCCGCCCGCGTCACAAACTGGCCTGCGGCTTATTTGCTTTCCTGTAAATCTTGTGGAACCTTTTTGTTTTATATCAAAAGAACTTAGAGAACTAATAACGTTCCTCCTAGTTTTGCGTTAGTCGCATTGTGAGATAACTACTGGCCCAGAGGTTTTATTATTATAACTAATTAGCTGACCCAACATACGTTGTTCCATTCTGCATTGAAATCGACAACAGCGTCACTTACCGAGTCTTATTGTGAATCTAAACCATTCTCGAATCACCTTGAACACACAAAAAAAAAATTCATCAACATACCGATGTTGATGAATTTTTTTTTTAGGAGCCGTTTAGGAGGACTTCAGTGACATACACACTTACACAAGAAATTTATATATTAGGTTTAGGGCGTATTAGACTTATACTTAGGTATTAGACCTTCGTGGTTTGCAGTTTCTCACAATAAATATCTGCCGTAATCGTTTGGCCAGATTTTAGAAAGCTGTAGTGAACGACACCAGCGCTAGTCCACCAAACACTCACAAGTAATTTTTCTGAATCAATTTCCATTTAGGGCAGGATTTGGCTGGGTCTCCAGGATTCAGCCATTACGAAGAGCGCGTCCAATTATCGCACAGTATTCACTTTTCATCACAAGTAATGATTCGATTTAAAATCCCTTCGTTATTGTGTCGGTTGAGCCAAGTAACACAGCAGTCGTCGCATGTTTGCAAGTTCGATTCACGCAATTCATGAGGTACCCATCGTTTAAGTTTTTTTACTTGCCCGATTTGCTTCAAGTGGATTAATACAGTTTTATCACTTACCCCGAAGCCTGCAGCTGTCTCTAAAGTACTTTGTGATGGATCCGCTTCCACAATAATTTAATTCCTCACGTACGTGGGAGAAATGATCGCTGGAAACGTACAGTTGAAGACCATAACCCTTCAATTGTGGAGGAGGCCCGAGCCCAACAATGGGACATATGTGGGCTGCGATGATGATGATGATGAGACTTTTAACTAATAATAGTCAAATTGTTTCTGTGAGTAATAATATAAACTTGAAGCCATCGAGCAAGTGTCTCACGAGCAAGTCACAATCTCAAAGTGAAAATTCTTATTGGTGGTAGGACCATACTGTAGACAGTCTGTTGTCTGCAGTCGCGGGTTGGTCCATCCGGGGCAGTACCACACTCTCGCAGAAGATCGACGTTTGAGTAGTAGCAATTTGCTGCTGCACTTCGTTCGGTGAGCGAGAGAGCCGGGAGCCCAACTTTCTGGGTGTGTTTGTGTGCGGCGGGTTTTAGTGAGGCCTGAAACCTGTGGTGGTGAGGTCTTGGTCGGGGTATTGAGCGTGAGGGGCTGGCATGGTGTACAGGGAGACCCGATGGGAATGGTCACCGCCGGCCACCTGCCGGTCAGCAGGGGACCCGAACCGGCACAAGGCACTTCTATCGAAGCTACCATCATACGGAATCCCCGAGGGACTCTGTAATTGGATCGCCAGCTTTTTGGATGGTCGGAGCATAAAAGTCGTCGTAGATGGCTCCTGCTCCGATACCATGACCATTAATGCTGGTATACCACAAGGCTCGGTGCTTACCCCGACGTTGTTTATCCTGCATATGAATGACATGCTCTCTATCGAGAGTATGCGTTGCTATGCGCATGACAGCACGGGTGATGAGCGGTACACTGAGCAACGTAATATCCCTCGGAGTACTCAGGAAAGAAGGGTTCAACTTGTGTCTGAAGTCGAGTGCTCTCTGGGGCGGGCCTCGGAATGGGGTAAACGGAACCTAGTCCAGTTCAACCCCACAAAGACACAAGTTTGCGCGTTCACTGCAAAGAAGGACCCGTTTGTCATGGCGCCACAGTTCCAAGGAGTAACTCTCCCAATTTCTGAGAGTATTGGGATACTCGGCGTCAAAATATCGAGCGAAGTCCAGTTTGGGAGTCATTTGGAGGACAAAGCCAAATTGGCAAGCAAAAAGTTGGGTGTCCTGAACAGAGCCAGGCGGTACTTCACACCGAGACAGCGTCTTGTGCTATACAAAGCACAAGTTCGTCCTCATGTGGAGTACTGCTCACATCTCTGGGCAGGTGCGCCCAAATATCAGCTAGACCCACTTGACTCCCTGCAAAGACGGGCTGTTCGAATCGTCGGGGATCCCAATCTTACGGACAGATTGGAGTCGCTGGAGCAGCGGAGAGACTTTGGGTCACTCTGTGTACTCTACCGACTCTTTCACGGGGAGTGCTCCGAGGAACTGTTTGACTTGGTACCACCGTCACCATTCTACCAACGTACCACTCGACATCGTAGCAGGGTTCATCCATTTCACCTGGAAACGTTATGGTCTTCAACTGTACGTTTCCAGCGATCATTTCTCCCACGTACGTGCAAGCTCTGGAATGAACTACCTGCTGCTGTGTTTCCCGAGCGCTATGACATGTCCTTCTTTAAACGAGGTTTAAGAAGAGTATTTCCTTCACGGTAGGCAACGGCCTAGCTGTGCCCCTGGTATTGCAAAGGTCCATGTGCAGCAGTTTCACTTACCATCAGGTGTGCTGCTTGCTCGTTTGCCACCGTTGGCAATAAAAAAAAAATAGTAAAAATGTCCGACACACACACACATACATACACACACATACACATACACGCACATGCGCAGGCGCCCGTGCACGCGCACGCGCACGCACACACACACACACACACACACATACATACACACACATACACATACACGCACATGCGCAGGCGCCCCTGCACGCACGCACGCACGCACGCACGCACGCACGCACGCACACACACACACACACACACACACACACACGCGCGCGCACACACGCAAACGCACGCTTTTTGACCCATTATCTTGAATTGATACGTCGCTTAATTGCTGCTTAATAACACGTGTGCTTGTGTGTTACCACTCTCAGCTTACTCAAAGTCATGCGTATGAAGAAATAAGACAGCAATAGAGACGTTATTTAAAATGAAACGGAAAATAAATTATTTGTAAGAATAAATTAATATCTTTTTTAAAAAATCATCATCATCATCATTTCAGCCTATCACCGTCCACTGCTGGACGTAGGCCTCCCTCATGTTGCGCCACAATGAGCGGTCCTGTGCCGCCTGCATCCAACGACGCCCAGCTACTTTCACTAGGTCATCGGTCCACCTAGTGGGGGGGCGTCCTACACTGCGTCGTCCGATACGTGGTCGCCACTCGAGAACCTTTCTTCCCCAGCGGTTGTCGGTTCGTCGAGCGATGTGGCCTGCCCATTGCCACTTCAGCGTGCTAATTCTTCGTGCTATGTCGGTTACACCCGTTCTTCTGCGGATTTCCGTATTCCGGATTATATCTCGCAGAGAAATCCCGAGCAGAGCCCGCTCCATAGCACGCTGAGCGACTTTGAGCCTTGATATGAGGCCTACATTTAGGGACCACGTTTCCGTGCCGTAAGTCATCACTGGTAACACACACTGGTCAAAGACCTGTGTTTTCAGACACCGAGGTATGTTGGACGAAAAGATCCTCTTAAGTTTCCCGAACGAAAACCTTAACATTTATATAATGTTTAAAAACTGCTGGTTCCTTTGAAAAAAGGTTAATTTATTGTTACATTGTCTTTTACTTTGGCTTTTATTTTCTTGTCATTCTTTTAAATACATTCAATGAAACCTTATGTTTATGAACTGTTCAACAATAGTTTTTAATAAAATGGTTCTATGATTCGAAAATTCTAATGCATGTATAATAAGATTTTCCTTAACTATTGTATTTACGAATGATTTGACAACAATGACAATAATTTTCTGTGAATGTGAAATTCAGTTCAGAACGTTGAAAATGTCTGATAGTGTGTTGTTGTCTTATAGTGTGTTGTTGTCTTATAGTGTGTTGTTGTCTTATAGTGTGTTGTTGTCCTATAGTGTGGGGTACGGCAGTGGCCCACCAAGTCGAGCAAAAACACTACACTGCCTTAACATCCTTTTCATGAAACAATTCAGGCCATATTCGACCAAACTGACTTCGTTGTGAATAAAACTAAAAGTCTGAATTTTCAGCAATCACACAGACATTGTATAAACACGGTATATTTTAAATTTCATTCAATTTGAACAAATACTGTTAAGAATTTTACTATTCAAAGTTATAATTTTTTCACTCACTCACTGATTGAGCGATCATCAAAATTATTGAGGCACTTCTAGCATACATAGAAGCCTCAAATTTAGAATACAGTACTAACTGTATTTGTGTTTAGTGTATAAATGAAGGCAAAATTAAAAATATAGCGATTTCGGTTCAGTTTCCTATGTACATTAACTGCATAAATAATTTTGTAATGCCATATAAATATATAGGATTACAAAGTTACATTTGCAGTATATAAATCAGTGTACCTATAATAAATATAACGGGATCAGTATAAAATTGTCACCACCCCTTGCTTGCCTGTGGTGGTAGTAAGAACCGCCTAAGGACTTACCAGGAGAGTGGGCAGCAGCTCTTTCCGGGGAAATGTATGACATCTCACTGCGATTGCCAGCCGCCTGCCAACCTACCCGCTTACCCTAGTTATGGCAGTTTTGCTATCCTACGGACCCATTTTGATGGTAGGCCCGGAAGCGGTAGAGCACGGTGTGCGCTGAATCTCCGGCAGCGATCCGAATACCAAACAAAACGACCTTTGGGCCTGTAATACAGGATAATTTGGACACTCAGGACTGATGAGAAGATCATCGAGCTGGAACAGTTGAACGAAATGCAACGAGATATTGTAGGATTATCAGAAACCTACTCTTCAACGTTGCGGTGAAAACCTGTCCCAAGGCGTTATAGGGTTTATCGATCGCAAGTCTCTAGTATACAACGTGGAAAGGATCGAGAGTGTGTCGGTCATACAGATTTACGCATCGATCTCGGCATACTCCGACGACGAGGTGGAGACGATTTACGAGGACATCTCGAAAGGCATATACGCGTCTAAAACCCAATTCATAGTGGTTATAGAAGACTTTAACGCGGAACTGGGTAAAAGGAGTGATGATGAGTTGAGGATGTGGCAATATACATGTGAACAGAGAAACCGCAGAGTCAAGCTGGCTGCATTGCACTGGTTGATTTTATAGAGAAGGAATGCCTCTTTATGATGAATATCTTCTTCAGGAAGTAGTCTCAAAGGAAGTGGATCCGGATTAGCTCCTATGGTTCAACAATAAACGACATAGACTTCATCTTGTTGGACAAACGACAGATATTTAATAAGCTTTCCATGTTCAGCAAAATTAAGACTAGAAGCGATCACGAACGAGGCACATTGAATATCCAAACAAAAGTCTGTTGTTCACGCTTGATGCCGTGGCCATACATTGGCTATATTTGCACCAATGTAGCTTACTGCGGCCAATACTCCAATGTGTGGATCAGTCTTTGACACAATGTGAACATTGCGTCCAATCATCGTCCTGTCTCCAACACTGACCCGCGACGAGGCGGGTTTTGAAACAAGTTCAAAGGCGAGGAGAATGAAAGGGGAGTACGCACGGGCATCTTGGACAGAATGTCGGGCGCGCGCCGCATGTTGGTCTGTCATTCATCCCGAGCTGGGACCGCTGTTTGTACGTGTTACTTGGTTGTGTACCTATACCTAATTATTTTCGAAATGACAACGCCCTCGACTGAATGATCAAATGAACATGTCTTGGAGTTTATTGAATTATACCAAGGAGAACCAGCGATATGGAATTCCACCAATAAATTCCACAAAAATAGAAATGTTTCAGCAGATGTATGGGAAAGAATATGCACCTGAGCTGCTCAGCTCAACTGAACAACAAATCTTTGTCCATTTCCAGTGTTTGGTGCATAGTTGCTATTAAAGCCAATGTGTGGTGCAGTAGATTGGTACAATATTGGCCACTCCAAATTAGAGCCAAGCTTGGACGCAAAGTTGAATCTAATGTGTGGCCGCAGCATAATGCAGTCTACGCTCCGACTTTCACCTGTCCAACATGTTTGGTGTCGCCGTGTACAGTCGTTGTTGTCCTGCTTGGAATTCGAACCAGCAATAGTGACACAGTAGATTTGTGATACAGTGATTTGTGTAGATCTGTGATCATGGTCTTCTTATTTCGTAATTACGATTATATGTGGTACTGCAATATACTATTTTTTTAAAAAGAATTGAAGATTTCATTTTGCTATATTTATTTTTAAATAAATAAAATTAGCTGTAGCTAAAAGCCTACAATATTTATAAGGCAGCAAAAGTTATGTACTTACCCACTTAAAATTTAATATAAATAAATTTGTTGCTATATTTTTAGTTGAACAGTAATTTTCAAGAAGTTTGGTACACTTACTTAAATATTACGCAATATTAATTTTAAAGAAGTTTCGCGTGCTTCAATATCTTATCTTATATCTTTAAACGAGCAATTCTTGTAAATATATATATATATATTTTCAGGATCTCGGCAACGGCACCAACGATTTTGATGAAACTTGGCATACTAGAGGATTCGGGTCCAAAAAATCGATCTAGCTAGGTTTTATGTATAGAAACTGTTCTTTGTCGGTGTTTTTAGCAAAACGTTACAATGACATTAGATTTTAAAAGAATATGAATTCAAATTTCGTTCTCAACGTCAAGAGTTACGGTAGCTCAGGTGAGAGATTGACCGGTTTTAATTTTAGTTTTTGTGTGTCAAACAGCGTCGGATCGAATCTTGGTGTTATTATTATTCTCTTTTTGAAATTTTTTATATATTTTTCATTATTTATTTTTTATTTTTTATTAATATATCCCTAAATAAATTCTACAAAAATATTCCGAGCAAAGCTCGGTCAACCATTTTTATATAATCATCAAATCTCTTATTCAATGTTGAAAATTAACTTCCTCATAATAATGTCACTACCGCCACGAGCTTGGCGATCGTAGTTGGTGTTATGAGTTGCATGTTTAACTAATTGCCATGACCCCTACGGGGAGATGAAAGGTTGGTTATATAGTGAAACATGATTTTTAATTTTGCTACACATGTACCTTAAATATTACGCAGCACTTAAATATTACTAAGATGTAGATCTTAAAAATGTTCATCACAATCCTCCTATTATCCTAATTATTTGGCGTCGACACAATAATTAGTTTTTCCCATTGTACACACTGCAGCACTGAAAAAGTTTTTTATAACTAGACACCTGCTTGACGTCAACCACATTTGGACATACAATTGATGATCAGAAAGTATCAGATGGAGCTCAAAAGTAAAAAATAATATAATAATAGCAACATAATAATCATCATCATCATTCATCATCATTTTAGCCTATTGCCGTCCACTGCTAGACATAGGCCTCCCTCATGTTACGCCACAAAGTGCCGTTCTGTGCCGCATGCATCCAACGACGCCCAGCATCTTTCACCAGGTCGTCGGTCTTTCAACAAAATAATAATAGCATAAAAGTGGATGAGATTGAAAATAGTACAAATTCTCAGAAGCAGTTTAGCCTCAATATGTTGTTAGATTAAGGTTACCGATACCTCAAGCGTTTTTATGTACAGGTTATGGTTGTAGTGACACTCCGTCCAATAATTCCGAGGCGTTCGCTTTGACACCATAGAACCCCATAACCTGACATACATCTCTATCACTACGCGGATAGGCCACCAGTAATGACTAATTGGGTCCATGTCTCCAGTGGCACAAGTACTTTAATCTAGGAGTATTTTGAGGTTATAGCTACTTGAGGTAAGGTTAAATGGGAAAGTTCTAAAAATAACACTTAAAATTGGCGATGAGCGTCCTTAATTTTGCCTCAGGTGTTATTTAAAATTTAGGCTTCGTTGGTGATAATAGGCATAAGTTATTTGCCCTCACGTTCATGTCAAAAAGTTAATTATCAACTCAGTGTCTACATAAATGCGGAAAGGAGTCGCATTTAGATGCAGATAGTTTTGAAAGAAGACTACAAAAAATCCTAAATCAAAGGAGAACGGGGAACGCTCTAATTCTACTAAGCAATGACTTCATTTACCTGTAGGTAAATGTAGGAAAAAATATTAATGTATTTACTAGTTCCCATCGGTGCTTACTCATTACTCATTTATTTATTATTCATGATGATATTTCCTCGGTATTATTATATTCATAATAATTGCCTACAAATAATCCTGAAACGCGTTCGAATTTATTGCGTGCTAGATGTATGAGCGTAGCGAAATTATCAGGGCATAATTATATTCGAATACTGCTATTATTAGTAAAGTACTAGTTTCATGTTAATAATAGCTTCTGTTTACGTTTTAGCTCGCTTTAAATTCGAAATAAGCCCTACACCAATTCGTTTGACCAGTGTGATATGTCAAATTAATTTACATTTTATTTTGGAGAAGAGAGCCCGATAGCAGGACGTGTATGAACTGAGAAAATTAATTAAAAGTTATTTATGCAATAATCGCTATTCTTTTCAGGTGAGTTGGCGATCGTAATTGGTGTTATTAGTTTCTCAAGAGAAAGCTGTCCATTCTTTTAAAGAACCCTCAGGCGGTTGCTCGGATAGATGCTGGACAGTCTCGAGCGTGACCCCTGGGGTCGCCCCTACCTCGCGGCGCTGAACAAGCTCCGCGGGCGGGCCTACCCCCCCTCACCGAGACTCTCCAGCCCAGCCTCCTCACCAGAGTTGTCGAGGTCTTCGGCAACTCTAGTCTTTCCACGGCGGGTGGAGCACTCGCCCCCGGTCATGGCTTCGCCGGACAGCGACCGGGAGGCCGACGATGAAAGTGCTCCGCCCATCACGGAGCCGGAAATGGGGGCGGCGGTGGCGCGTATGCGAGTCAAATCCACCGCCCCCGGGCCCGACGGTATTCCGAACCGTGTGCTGGCCCTGGTCCTCGAGCACCTGGGACCACGCCTCAGGGGACTGTTCGACGCTTGTTTGACGTCCGGGCAGTTCCCTGGGTGTTGGAAAGAGGGGAGGCTGGTTCTCCTGCCGAAGCCGGGACGGTCTCCCGAGTCGGCCTCGGCCTACAGGCCCATCGTGCTGCTCGATGATGCGGGCAAGCTGCTGGAGAGGGTGTTGGCTGCCCGCATCGAGCGGCACCTCGTCGGGGTCGGGCCCGATTTGTCGGACGCCCAGTTTGGTTTTCGGAGAGGGCGTTCGACGATCGCGGCCCTGCTGCGCCTAAAGGCCGTGGTAGCGGAGGCCGTCACCGGCGGAGGAGTCCTGTTGGCGGTGTCCCTGGACATCGCCAACGCCTTCAACAGTCTGCGATTCAGCTGCATCAGGGAGGGGCTGAGGTATCACGGGGTGCCCGTGTACCTCAGGCGGCTGGTGGCAGACTACTTGGAGGGACGCAGCGTCCTCTACGTTGACCGAGTAGGGGACGTTGTGCGAACGCCCATGACGTGCGGTGTCCCACAGGGGTCGGTTCTGGGTCCGACCCTGTGGAACATCGGCTACGACTGGGCGTTGAGAGGAAGCCTCCCACCCGGGCTGGGCGTAATTTGCTACGCCGACGATACACTTGTCACAGCCCGGGGTGGGACGCTAGAGGAGGCGGCACACCTGGCAACTCTCGGCACTGAGGAGATTGTCAGGCGGATCGAAGCGCTGGGGTTGAGGGTAGCCCTGGAAAAGACGGAGGCCCTTTTGTTCCATGGCCTCCGTACTGCCGGGCCTCCCGCCGGCGCTTCGATCACCGTGAAGTCGGTCACCATCAGCATCCAGGCCCACATGAAGTACTTGGGCCTGGTGCTCGACGGGCATTTTTGGTTCCGGGAGCATCTCCATCGACTTGTTCCCCGGCTTGTCGGCGCGGCGTCCGCCCTTTCGCGGCTGATGCCGAATGTGGGCGGACCCAGCGCTACGTGCCGACAGCTGTACGTGGGGGTGATTCGGTCGATGGCTCTGTACGGCGCACTGGTGTGGGCGGAGTCCCTGACCGTCCGGCTGAGGGCCCTCTTGAGGCGACCACAGAGGGTCATGGCGGTCAGGGACATACGCGGTTACCGCACGGTGTCGACGGAGGCAGCGTGCCTCCTGGCCGGAACTCCCCCTTGGGACCTGGAGGCGGAGATGCTCGCCGACATTTATCGGCGGGTGTCGGAGACGCGCGCCCGCGGCGGCATGGTCTCCATTAAAGAGATCACCGCCTGGCGGGTCGACGCCCGCCGAGAAGTCATTGCCCGTTGGGCAGTCCGGCTGGAGAGTCCTCGGTACGGTGTCAGGACCGTCGAGGCCTTCCGGCCGGTGCTGATGGAGTGGTTGGAGCGGACGCACGGGGTGCTTTCCTTCCGACTGGTGCAGGTGCTTACGGGGCACGGGTGTTTTGGGAAGTACCTGCACAAGATTGTCAGGAGGGAGAGCACACCGTCCTGCCACCATTGCAGTTGTGACGAGGACACGGCGCAGCACACGCTCGAGGAGTGTGCTGCGTGGGAGGGGGAGCGCCGTGAACTCGTCGCGATTATCGGTGCCGACCTGGCGCTGCTGACCATCGCCAGGGAGATGCTCGACAGCGTCAGGAACTGGGACGCGGTCGCCGCCTTCTGTGAGGCCGTAATATCACGGAAGGAGGCGGCGGATCGCGTGCGAGTAGAGCTCCTATTCAGCGACACGTTCCGCCGCCGGCGACTCGGGCGGCGCAGGCGCGAGTATCTGCGCCTAATGCCGCCCTAGCCGAGGCTGCGGGTGATCGGACCGGGGAATTGTCCGTCACCCGCAGAGAAGCTGACCGCGCGACGGTGACCGACGTCCCAGTACGTCGAGAGGTGAGAGGTTACCCGAAAGGGTATTCCGTCGGGCCGACCACTGATGACAAGTCACATCTTCTCCGGTGGTCGGCCCAACAACGAGGTGACGTAGGTACGGGTGGGTTATGGGCCCGCGTGCCGTCCTTTCATCGCCCCGGACGGACTGGACCGCGCGTGCGCTTACCATAGCTCACCCATAAAAAAAAAAAAAAAAGTGAGCCGTCGCCCAGGACGCCTGACAGATGTGAAACATCGAAACTATTTTGTACGAGTAAAGACACGGTATCGAATATAAAGTATCGATACTAAACTCATGAATAGTATCGAAAGATAAGTAACGTACTGTTTAAAGTATTGAGTACTTTTATTTACTTTATCTTTAGGCATTGAGTACTTTTCTTTCGATACCGATACATTTGGATTTCGATATTTTAGTCAATAAGTACTTTTTGGTAGGTATCGTATCGAATAAATTATCCATTTTAAAATTGACTTTACGACTCATATTTATGGTAACGTCATTTAGTACAAACGAAATGAACCTTCTAAAACGTAACTTGAAATAATTTGCGATTTATAAACCAGAAATAGCGCCATCTATCGAGCAAACGACCAACTCTAAGCTACAATATATTTTATAAAGAACTCTCTAATCCTGATATGACAATAAGACAAGCTGTTTAAAGTGAGTCAAAATCCAATTCTTAAGGAGTTGGTGACATACAAACAAATAAATATACAGCTGAAGCTAATAAAAGCCTATAAAAAATGAAATGCTTTCATCCGTTCACAGACATTCTTTCCGCACGAAGAGTGTGATTTAGGAAACAGAAATGGCGACATTTATCGAGCTAACGACCAACTCTCAGCTTCAATATATTTAATAAAGAAATTTTTAATCCTGTAATGATAATAAGACAAACTATCTAAATAATTTTAACGTCATGGTCCTCCTTAAATTTTTTTTTTTTTTCTCTTTATTTAAGGGAAATAGTTCAAATTTGAACATGTAATCCCCGTACGAATAACAAACAAAAACAAAATTCTAAAATTAATACTTATTACATAAAATAATCAAATTGAAGGGAATGTACGGTTTCTTATTCCCATCTTTGCAATTTTATACAGTAACTTAGCCTCCGAGGACGTAGGTAACGCTAAGATGCTATTACACCAGCCCACGTCCAATAAATTTACATCTAAGGATACTCTAAGCCTCTCGTTCCGCACACACTCCACTAAGATGTGGTGTACGTCCTCTAACACGCCACAATCACTACAATTAGGAGTGGTAACTTTGCCCATCATGAAAGCGAACTTATTTAGTGGAATGTGACCGGAACGAAGTCTTAAGCCTGTAACAATATCATACCTTCCCATAGTGCATCTATCGAACCAAGGCAAGCGGGGTATGGAAGGTTGAATGGTCTTGTACCATATACCTTTCGTGAGAGATCTCTTATCAAAATACTCCGACCATAGCTTGATGCAGTGTTCTTTTATAACAGGTAATAAATTAGTGTAGTAAGGTTCACAATCAAAATTAACTCCGTCAGAGCATGCTTCTTTAGCCAATTTATCCACTGCATCGTTACCGTAAATACCGACATGGGAAGGTATCCATTGGAGCATGATAATCTTATTTTTGGAACTTAACTCTAATATAGTTTTTATAATGTCATATGCTATAGGAATGCCTCTGGCCGTAGATGTACGCTGCTCCAGATGCTGCAAAGCGCTTTTGTAATCAGTGAATATTACAAATTTTTGATTATTATAAATTATCGATTTAATATATGATAATGCCTCCGCAATAGCGATAAGCTCCGTATACATTATTGAAATTTTAGGGTTGCTGATTTTAAACTTTACGTAGTCTTTAGTCTGAATGTCGAGAAAAGCCGCACCTGCCTCTTGACCGTCTTTAGAACCATCTGTGTATATTTTATAGAAATTACCGTATTTTTTAAGGATAAATTTATTACATAGATCTAGCAGATTATGTGTAGAATATTGGTTTTTAGGTTTGTCTATGGTATTAACTGAGGTATTTAAAAAAACTTTGTGTATTGATATTGCTTGTCCACGTGTTCAACCCAAACATTTCAAGATGATTGCTAGTTTGCATTTGTAAATTATTAAAATTGTTATAAATTGTTACTAGCAGTGGCTTTTTTTTACGTGACCAATAGGAATTTTGACATGAACTAGATAGATTTTGTAATATTAAATTAAAACTATTTTGCGTTAAAGATTTAGACTTGAGGCAGAATTTGCCAGCAAGGTACGTACGTCTGATATGTAAGGGTTGTAATAGCAATTCAGACTCCATTACATGTATCGGAGTGCTTTTTATAAATCCCCCTATAATGCGCATATACTGATTCTGAACTTTGTCCAGCTTCGCACAGTGACTTGTACAACTTGAATCATACAGAAAACTACCATAGTCTATGCGACTTCTAACAAGCGAAATATACAGTTTTCTTAAATGACATGGATGCACGCCCCATCCTGATCCTACCAACACCTTAAATATATTAATAAATTTTAAAGATCTTTATTTGACATCGTTAATATTTTTACCCCATCTCAAATTTTGATCTAACCATAAGCCCAAGTATTTGATTGCAGGGACACAATCTAAAACTTTACCATCAATATATAGCTGTACATGTTCTGTATTATAATTTGTTTTAAAAACACATACGCGGCTTTTATTAGGAGATATCTCTAAGCCTAAATTTAAGAGAAGCTTATCTAATGTATTTAACGAATTTTGCAATACTTGAGTACCTGTCGAAATAGAATGACATGTATGATATATTATAAAATCATCAGCATATTGCGATATGAAAACGTTGTTATCTATTATTTTGCAGATGTTAATTGTTGCTACGTTAAACAGTAAAGGAGATAAGGGATCCCCTTGTGCTAAGCCTATACCGGTCTTCCTATTTATGTATCCATTTTCTATTTGTATGTGAAGATTTCGCTCATGTAAAAAATTCCACAAATATTGACATACTTTAGATCCTACCTTCAAGTGATCTAAAATAGTGAGTAAGACCGTAACGTTTATATTATTATAAGCGTTGCTTATATCAATAAAGCAACTAATGGTAGGTAGTCTCTTGGAGAAACCAATTTGGGCACGCGAGACTAAGCAGCTTAAACTATCAAGACAACCTCTAGATTTTCTAAAGCCCACTGTATTCACTGAAAAGGAGTTACTTTTTTTCAAGTACCATTCCAACCTATTATTGATTATTTTATGGAAAATTTTACACAGGCAACATATCAAAGCAATAGGTCTTAACGATGACACACTATTAGAGTCTCTTCCTGGTTTTGGAATAGGTATGATCTTTATGTGGCGCCATTGATTTGGTACGAAACTTGTAGAGAAAAAAAGATTGAATAATTGTAATAAAATAGTTTTGCCAATATTAGGTAAATTTTGAATCATAGAGTATGAAATATCGTCACATCCAGGAGATGTATCCTTTAATTTAATACATTTATCTAGCTCCTGTCTGGAGATTCTCGATTTTATTAGTGTATTATTAATCGAAAATATTGGCCGTTTGGGTGATACATAATCAGGAGTGAGACTCGATAGTAGTTCACTAGCCTTACTGGGATCAATGAAGGATCTAGGCATTCTGTAGCCCTTTAAAAATTTCATTTTACGCCACATGTCAGTTGCCGATGTAGTGTTGTCTATTGAAGAGCAGAAATTAACCCAACTCTTATGTTTTGCCTGACGAATTAACTTTTGAGCTATTCTTACTTTTTCTTGCAAAATAGTAAGATTACTGGGGATTGGGTTTCGCCGGAAGTTCGATAAAGCTAGTCTGCGTACCGCAACAGCCCTCGATACATCGGGATTCCAGTAAGGTTTGGGTGCGAATTTCGAAGTTGGATTTTGTGATATTTTTATTACCGGTATATGAAGTTCTGCCGCTAAATTCATATAATCTATAAAAATGTCATATGCTTTTTGTGGATCTTCAGGAATTAATAATTTTGTATAAAGTTTTTGTAGACAATCCCTATATGAGCTCCAATCGGCACATTTATAATTTCTTTTAATAAATGAACTATTATTCATACGACACTCCGATGATAACTGGACTATCAAGTGATCACTACCTAATGTTTCATTTAATACGTGCCAATTAAACTTTATAGCGATGTCCGAGGTAGCTAAGGAAAGATCAGGTGAAGATTGTTGCAAAACTCCATTAACTAATTTAATTCGAGTGGAACTGCCATTATTGAGGACAATAAAACGATTGTCAATAAGTGAATCTAATATTTGTATTCCTCTGGAGTCTGTTTTACACGACCAATTTGTATGGTGTGCATTTAAATCCCCAACTATAATAGATTTTTTATAAAAACTTTAAAAAATATATAATTCCAGTCTGCATAATTAGTTCTAACTGATGGTGGACAATAAATAGCTAAAATATTTTCTAATAAATAGTAGTTGTGAAGCTTCACATGAACTACTTCAATACCTGAGTTGAGGATCTGAAAATCACCAAGTTGAGCTTTTATCGACTTGTGGGTTAAGATAGCCACACCGCCATATGAATCAGGTCTGTCGCGACGGAATACGTTGAAGCCATTAATTTTAAATTGACTATTGGCATCTAACCAAGTTTCTGATATAGCCGCGATATGTATATTATTATTAAACAATAAATGTGACAAGGATAGTAACTTAGGCTTAAGACTCTGGGCATTTCATTGCATAATATTACACTTAACAGATCTGTTGTTAGCCATTGTAAATATTTAAAAGGATTTGTAGCCATGGCGATTCTAATACACTTTCTATTACTAATGTGACCCATTCAGTACATAATTTAAAAATATTTTTAACCTTAGTGAATAAAGGACAATTTTTTAAATAAATAATTTCTTTCAACCTTGACAGAAAGTCACTAAACGACCGTCTAGAAGAGGATTGGTCTTTAGGGTGATTGACATCGTTATTTATATACTCACTATCCTGTTTATTTAATGATGTATCTGATTCTTCACCCAAGCAGTTATTCCACTCCATAAATTCTTTACTTTTAGCTTTCTTCTTTAATACACTTTTTTTTTTATAACTTGTCTGTCTTTTTTCTGGGCATGACGTACTTGGTGTATTCGGATTATCTGCAACTACGCTGGAAGTGTTCTCCGTTATTAGTAGAGAATGTGATTTGTCATTTTTTTCTGAATAATCATTAGATATTGTTGGTTCAACATACATCGCCATTGCTTTTTTATATGTGCAGTTGAATTCCGCCATAATTTCACGCAACCGTTTTTCTTTTATGTATAATGGGCATAATCTAGATAGTGCCATATGACAGCCTGAACAATTCACACATTTAAAACTTTTCGTTTCACAGTTCGCGTGATGAGCTCCACACTTAGGACAAACGACTTTATTTGATGGACACGTTTTGATTGAATGCCCCAACTTCCAACACCGCGAAAATTGCGATACTGGAAAAATAAAGGGTTCTACCTTGATTCTAAGCATGTCTACGTATATGTATGCAGGCAAGGTATTGCCTTTAAAACATAATCTCACGGCTTCACTAGGTGTCCATCCTTCTTCATCACGACGGTTAAGTCGCTTCACGGCTCAAAGTTCGGTATAATCAGGGCAGACTATGTTGCTCAAGATGTCCTCTTCTTTCAAATCCAGCTCAACATCCCATATGACTCCATACGAAAAATTAACTTCCATATTCTTGGTGAATCTCCACTCGTTTTTAATTAGCTCTTCACATTGACACAGCTTATTCAAATTCTCTTCATCTTGAAATTGAATACGAACTTTGTATGGATTTAAGTATTTAACTCGAATAATGTTTTTAATATTATACGAGCTTAGAAGCTTGGCTAGTGCAAATGACTTTGGAAATTTCTCCTTATGCGATATTGTGACCTCTAGTTGTCCTTTAGTGGCTTCACTGTTGTCCCGTCGCCGAACTTTTCTTCCCTTTCTATGAGAGCTCACTGTAGTCCACTCTTCGTCCGATTCCTCTTCTTCAAAATTCCTTTTCCTTCTTAAACTGCCTTCCTCTCCAGGGGTTTCATCAAATAAACTACTCCTTTCCGCACCATTAGAATCATTTGTGTCATTCATAATTGCAATATAAAATTATATCGTTGCTGCTAACATGTGAACAACTCACAATGCCCGCACACCTGGTCAGGTAGCGGGCCGGCCGAGCGCAGCGCGAACAAAAGAATTCCAAGAATCGTAGTGATAAGGATAACTTTTTTAATAATTAATGGCACAACTGCTTCGTACGCGTACCGATACGAGAATGGTCCTCCTTAAATTTTCAACTTTTAAATGAAATTTGACTGTTTAAAGTGAGTCAAAATCCAATTCCTATGAAGTCGGTAATATACAAAGAAATAAATATATATATACACCAGAAACTAATAAAAGCCTATAAAAAAACGGGTTTCGTAGCTGAAAGTAAACTAAATACCATACCTACTGGTATATTTATATTACTAAGTTAGAGAATTTTACATTAATTTATAAAACAAGTATATATGCATAAAAGAACATTAGATTACGACAGGAACTAATACGATAAAACTAAGGCATAAAGTATTAATAAAATATTGCGATTTTTTTCCAAAAAATGATGATTTTTATTCATTAAACATTTATTTTCATTAATATACATTATAAGTAACAATTTACTTTGAGTTCACTAGATGGCGTTGTACAAAATTTTAAATCGCACTATGGTTTCGTTACAAAAATGTAGGTATATGCATCCAAATATTTATTTATTATTTAATTAATAGGGGACCGCGAGGCGTGGCGTTAAACGCCACGCTACGATCACGGTCACCCTCGCCTATAGATGTTTCACATCAAAAAAAAAAAGGCGGTTGCTCGGATCCCGCGTGAAAGTAAGGGGGTGACACATTATATTCTTAATCGGTCACACAGTCTTATTTTTATTACAATTATATATAATTTTATTTTAGCTTTTAACTCGCTTAGTTTTAATGTATTTTATTTAATGGTAACCCTCTACGCTAAGGAAGTAAATTAAATAATCCTTATTCACACATTTTTTCTATACAATTATAAACATGTACCTAATTGACGGACACAAATTACATTCTGATACAGAACAAAAAGAATGATATGTTGGGTTGATATCTTAACGATACGCCATCTGTGCAGTCGATATATAAGTTATCTGCTTCAAAATTTGAAAACCCTTTATTCAAAATTTGAAATTTGGTTTTTCTCATAAGTAGTAAGGGATAATAATACTTTTATTCTTAAGTTGTCACGTAGTCATATTTACGAAATTTATTTTCAGTAACGTAAAAACTTAAATTTTTATTAAGGTCGATTTTTGCTCACTGTACTAGTTGACAGCTCTTCATTAATCACTATCACACGAAAAAGAAAATAATCATCAACCATTATAAAAAGTATAAACGAAATAAATTCTATGAATATTTTACGCTTGATTTCGAGCACGCGTGCTTGAGTTTAATCTTCGCGTTCTTTACTTCTATATTTAATATTGAAAAGTTCAATAGCGGTCTATTATCCTAATATGGTTTCATTCCAATCACGTTTATGGTAAAGCGTGAAATTTGATATTTCCTTATAAATTTTATTAAGAAAACATTACGCGTAATTTTCTTGAAACTTAAATATATATTATTTTTTGACTAACTATGGCTTCGCCTCACCTTGTCTAAGCGCTATCATAACTTGCTGTTAGCTTCGCTATACTTTATGAGGGAATCACCTTCTGTGCCCTACTCGTCAACCTTTTTGAATACACAAATATGGTGCCAACAACAGAATGTCACGCATCGTTACACATTAAGGATCCTTGATAAATAGGAAATAGCTCCTGGAGTATTTGGCTCCGCGCGCGGAGCTTACTCAGCGCCATGCAACAGACGCGAAGACAAGTTACTCTGTACCGGTGGTCGGCCCAACGACGAAGGCGACGTGCTACGGGTGGGTTACGAGGCCGCGCGCCGCCCCTTTGTCGCCCCGGACGGAGCAGGGTGGCGGGTGCGCCGACCGTAGCCCACCCAAAAAAAAGGATACACGTTCGAGACTTTCCATCATCTCCTGCCGATTGCGTTTTTAGTGTGATGGATGGTCAGCCAAAAGGCAAACCGCACTCTGCGGTAAGTCTCGTGCAATTGGGCCTCCCGCTCGGCGTCACGGTGACAACACCGGTTGTAGGTGTCAGTTTTTTCGTCATAAAATCAACCAAGGCTTTAAAACTAGCGACAAATCCCACTAGTTTCATTTAACATAACATCAGGCTAATAGGGCCTCAACTCCACTTAAATATTGCGACTTCAATCATTTTAGCATTATATCTAAGATCAGATGACTTAGCGTTAACAGAATCATCTCGATTCATATGCCACTGCTGGGTTCGATCCTCTACCGTACGGTATAGTAGGTCAGTTGCCAAATTAACCTACTATACTATGCTGGTATAGACGGATTGGTATAGAGTTTATTTCGAGTTTTCCATTCCTTGCGTAAATAACACTGCACAGATGGCGTAGTGGTTAAGATAGCGACTTACAGCGCCAGTGTCGGGGGTTCGTATCCCACGCGGGACAACACTTTGTGCGATCCACAAATTGTTGTTCTGACTCTGGATGTAATTTGTGTCCGTTAATTATATGTTTGTAAAGTCCCCCGCAATACAATGATTATTTCCTTAGTGCAGGGTGTATATAAAAAAAAAATATTATATGCATACTTTAGTCGCCTTTTACGATACCCACAGACAAGTGAGTGGTGAATTGTTTTCTTCCTCTGTCCCCATATGGAAACTCAACATATTTAATGTCATATCTTTAAATATAAATTTCTTGTGTACGTGTGTATGTCACTACATTCCTCCTAAACGGCTGGACAGATGTTGATGAAATTTTTTGTGCATGTTCAAGGGGATTCGAGAATGGTTTAGATTCACAATTGGACCCAGTAGGTGGAACTTATTTGAACAGAACAACGTCTGTTGGGTCAGCTAGTTTAATGTACATATTTAATTACTCAACATATTTAATATGTACATTAGGGGAAGGTGGTATGAGATGATCCCTTTAGGGGAGAATGCTCGTAAATTCGAGAATATACAACCTAATCTTATTGTTTAAGCTGTTTTGAATAGTCAGTTTATCTATCTAGGTATCGCCATACTTCAAGTTCTCGATGTCTATTATCGATTAGAGTTTTATTAATTAGACTAAAAGTCTTCTAAAGGACCATCATGTACACACGGGGGTATAAGATGATCCCAGGGGATCATCTTAGCCCGTTGAGCTTCGAGCTAATCAAAATCATGCTTTTTATGAAATAAAGAAAACCAATACATACTTATCTAGTTACCGTTAAAATAATTTTACTCAAATAATTATTATATAGGTTTTATTCAAATATGTGTTTTGAACACTGAGATCAATCGTTATTAATAATCAATATCGAACATATAAACAATTAGAACCATAACTTAGAACGGGTACCTCAAGAAACAGACATTCATATTCAATCAAAAGTTCAAATATCTTTTGCCTGGAGTAATGTTGCACAAATCGCAAGTAAATTCATCACCATCTTCGCTATCAACTCCTGTGCACGCTTCATATCCCCATCTTCCACAGATACAAAAAGTAACCCACCCTTCACCCGTATTGTCTTTTGAAAAACTTTCGGTACAGAAAATACATTCTACGTCATTCTCTTCAGATGACTCTGATTGAACACGTTTTCTCTTTTGTGTTGGTATGGTTTTTCCTATCCTTTCTTCTTTTCCTGTCTTGACACTTCGTTTCCTTGCTTTTCGCTCCAATTTTCGATTTTCTTTGTCACTTTTCTTCGTCGCTTCTTACTCTAAATATTTTTTTTTTGGCATGCTAGTCAATAATCTTTCTTTTGACCTTTTGCACGCCTTTTTAATGACATCAAGGGTGCACTAAATTCTCTACTCGCTGACCTATAAGGTTTTCCAGTTGTGACAGCCTCTAGTACCTTCAACACTGACCCTTCATCCCATTGTCCATGTGTGGTCTCTCTTTTATAGATACGTGGCATTGTACTGTGAAAAATAAAAAAAAAACGTTAAATACATTGTGTATAAGATGATCCACGGATCATCTTATACACAAGAAGACGGATCATCTTAACCCAGAGCTCACTTTTCATTTAAAATTCTATAACCTAACCCATAAATATTCTACAATTACTGCAACACGTTTTTATCACAAATGTACATATTTAGAAACTATAAATATAATAGCCATTGCATAAAATTGAATACAAAAAAAGTAAAGTAGTTTCAAACACAGGCTTACCTTAAATAAGCACTACACGTTTCTTTTTTTCATAAAAACACAGCAATCGTCCTTCCTGCAGCCATGACGGTTTGACTAGCGTCAGTGGGGGCGGGAACCTACACCCTACTCGAAAAAACACTAGATTGCCTACATAGTATCGTCACAATCGAAAAGGATCGTCTTACCTTAGAGGATCATCTTGTACACCTTTCCCCTACATACATTCTAACTGACCCAAAAGACGTCGTTCGTTCAAATAAAATAAAGGGAATTCCCTTTGAAATCGGCAGCAACGCTACCTACCGGGTCCAATTGTGAATCTAACTAAACCAATTCTCGGATCCTCGTGAACACCACAAAAAATTTCATCAACATCGGTACAGCCGTTTAGGAGGAGTTCAGAGACATACACACGTACACAAGAAATTTATATATAAAGATATATGTATATATTCCCCCCCACTAGGTGGACCGAGCACCTGGTGAAGATTGCTGGGCGTTATTGGATGCAGGTGGCACAGGACCGCACTCTATGGCGCAACATGAGGGAGGCTCACGTCCAGCAGTGGACGGTGATATGCTGAAATGATGATGAAATGATGTTTATATCAAATCCAGTTAATCTATTCCTTGTGACGGTCTAAGAATACAATTCACAACCCCTCTTGCCCATGGGTATCATGAAGGAAGACTAAGGAATATCATATGCATATAATATCTATTAATTATAACTAGTGGTCGCCGTGTGGTCGAAATTCGGCCATAATTCATTTTAATTAATTTTTCTGCTTCACAATTTTCTTTTAATTTTATTTATGTATAATAAATTGCTAGCAAAGCTGTATTTCACTAATAACTAATATGTAAGTACAAATGCCTATTAGACATTGTCATCATAATTATGATTATTTGACATTCGCTTTGACCAGAGATTTTAACCGTAAACAAACGTGTATAAACGCGCGCATGTGTGCGTGCGTGTGTAGCGATTGCGTTGTATTGTGCGTAATGCCTTTTTTTAATGAATTTAATGTATTTCTAATCCTAATAATTATTATATGAAATTTCAGTTTTATGCACTTCTCCTCATTATATAGATCAACTGTGCCAAAATAAATTTTTGTCCATCCACGTAATTTTCGTAAAAAGGGGTACAAAGTTTTCGCTTCACGTATTAATATATAGATTCTGTATGGTGACAGAGTAAGAATACGATTGACCACTCCCTGTCGTGCCCGTGGATGTCGTAAAAGATGACTAAGGGATATAATAAGCATATAACATCTATGCAAGAGAAGGAAAATTTGAAACAAAACCCTATTCCAACACGTCTGACCAGCGTGGAATAGTAGGTCAATAACTCTGCCATTATGGAGGAGGCCTGAGCCCAACAGTGAGACATATATAGGCTAAGATGATAATATCTATGCAAGAGAAGAAAAACTTGAAATAAATCGCAAAACCTGTATAGGTTGTAGTATAGGTAGGGATGTATATCTGACTAGCGTGGTATAGTAGGCTAATTTCTTTCTATAATGGAGGAGGCTCGAGCCCAGTAGTGGGACATGTACGAGCTGAGATAGAGATGGATGATTAACTAGATTCTTAGTCCTTTATTTGATGGTCTGATGTTGATAATATCATATGCAATATTTAATTTATTTACGCACCTATCACCAATATGATATTTCTATCTGATTTTCCTCGGCTTATCTATAATTCATATAGATTGAAAAGGATCAAAGAAGGGGATCCCTTATGCCACCCCACTTAACCTCACACTTCACTACAACCTGTAATCTTTAGACAATGTACAACTAATGCAATTAATTTGATTCTTTAACCACTACCGCAGGAGATTTACAATGTTGTTATAAATGGCCATTTTGGCGAGTTTATCCCATAGTATATAACAATTTACTTAACCAAAAGTGCTACTAGGATTTAGTAAACACCCGTACATAAGGGAATCACGACTTTTATCATATTGAACGCTATGTCTAGATTAAAATGGTTAACTAGAGGCAAATATAATAATTCAGAAAGGTTTCACTATTATTAAGTCATTTTCGTTATGTGTGTTTAGATATTGGACCCTAAGCGGCATGTGTCGTTTGAAAGTTGTCCAAAAAATGCAGCATGCTTCACGATTTTGCGTATTATCCTTGCGTGGGTACCACGTTATAATAATTACATGTGCTGCTAAAACAAGTAAGTATATAGAAGGGTGGCAACTCATTATGTACACGATATGGTATACCATTAAAAACAAAACTTGTACAAAAAAACCAAGCCTCGCAACTGAGTTCTTCTACCATAAAAAGTTGTGAGATCCATGTTCTACCAAGTCGGTTAATTCATTCAGTCCCTGCTTAAGGGACCTTTCCTCTTAAGTTATTACGTAATGAGCTAACCTAACAACAACTTATAGTGACCATATCAATATTAAAGATCTTTTATGTTTTAAATAAACAGATTGACTTGGCAGGCTTCTAGTTTTATACACAACGAAGTAATAGGGGGTCGAAAATGGCTTGAATTGCTTCGAGAAAAGTATGTTACGGCAGTGTTGTGTTTTGCCCGACGTTTTTTGTCGCTCGACTTGGTGGGGGCACTGCAGTGCCCCCACCAAGTCGAGCAAATGCAAGTCGAGCAAGATTCTTTAGCCGTGAGCGTCTAACAACTGCCTGCGACTTTTACCAAGTCGTCAACACGAATCGTTGTTTTAGTAATTTCCAAAAATTCCCTAGCAAAACCGTAGTACCGTAGCGATTGCTTTATTATAAGCAAGGTTTTTACAGTGAAAGAGTTTAAACTTAAGAGAAGCTGCAATAGATCCTATGATATTCAGTAAAAGTGAATTCATAATTCACTAGGCCATCTATGCAATTCTTTGTCATCCTTACAAATGCAATTTATCATTCTGCATATCGATACAAGCATGGTAAGCTTTTTGTTTACAGGTAATTTAAAAAGTTTATATATTTGCAATGCCTTTGAAGAGCTCTGGGATATTTCACTAGCGAGCTAGTTCATCATTATCATCATTGCAGTCCACATACGTCCCACTGTTGGGCTCGGGCCTCCTCCAGCAGGGAATTTGACCTACCATACTATGCTGGTCAGACATGTTGGTATAGGGGTTTCTTTCCATTTGTCCTTCTCTTACACAGATGTTATGGGTATATTGGATCCCATAATTTTTTACAACATCCACGGACAAGATAGAGAGTGGTGAATTGTATTCTTACTCCGTCACCACATGGCAAAGTTACGGACTAGTTACCTAATACTTATTAAACCATGTCAATAAATAATGCCACTTGTGTTTCGATGCGATATATTTTTTGGTCTGACTACAACCCGTGCCGCTAGCGGGGTTTAAAATCATTCCCAATGGGACCGTAAACTTTTGATTTTAAAGGAATTGCTAGCACCGTGTGCATTTAACCTTAGTGGTTCACGTCAGGGAGTGCCAATACATCTGTATTAACCCTTATTGTGAGTGGCAGATTGATTCTACTCTTTCGATGTAATAAATATCACTGGACTGCATCCAAATAGGTGATGTCTAAAGCAAAAACTCTAATTTAATATCCTTAATATAACTATCTAATATATACATTATTGTCTCACCTTTAGCTGAAATATTCACAAATAGTATTTTCAGGTAACATAGTTTCGTAAAAGTTGACGGGTATTTTATAATAACTACATATTTTAGAACCATATAAATAGAAATGAATAAAAGTACTGACTTCAAAGCTTAAAATTCTATTAGAAAGGCTCTTACACACTCCAGTAATTCTCTTTCAAGAGCTAAACATGTAATCTCTTATCATTATCATAAAGAGGTTTACAACATGTTCCTTTATGGAGTGTGACCTTCATGTACTTAACGTGAATAATGTGAAAGGCTTTTAAATGTAACTAATTTTTTTTTCACTTCTGTTCACTTTATTGGGTAAACAAACAATATCACAATACGGTTTAAATAAAATACTGTGAAGCTATACAATCTATATATAAATACGTGAAGCAAAACTTTGTACCCCTTTTTAGGAAAATTACGTGGATGGACAAGTATGAAATTTGGTACAGTTGAAGTATATAATGAGGAGAAGTGCATAAAACAGTGCAGTGCATGAAATAACATATAATAATGGATTAGAAATACATTAAATTCATTAAAAAAAGGCATTACGTACACTATAACGCAATCGCTACAAACACATACACACGTTCGTGTGAGTGTGTTGCGTAGCAACGCTTATAGACTTTTGTTTACGGGTAAAATCTCTGGTCGAACTGAATGTCAAACAATCATAATTATGATGATAATGTCTACTAAAGATTTGTGCTTATAATATTAGTTATTAGCTGTGTGGTAGCGGCTTCGAATACTACCAACCCTTGCTTTGCTCGTGGGTGTCGTAAAAGACGACTAAGAGCCCTAGATTGACCCGGACCAACTCCATCTGGTGCCATTTGGGTCATCGATTACATTCCCAAGGAGGGTTGACGTCAGGAAGGCGGCCGGTCATAAAAGTCATTGCCGAAACTTTTTGCAATATGTCAAAACAGATGACATATTGCGTCGACCCCAAGTAATTGGGATAAGAGCAAGATGATGATGATGAATATTAGTTATTAGTGAAATACAGCTTGCCCAATAATAAATATAATTATACATAAATAAAATTAAAGAAAATTGTGTAGCAGAAAAATTAATTAAAATTAATTATGGCCGAATTTCGACCACACGCCGACCACTAGTATTAATAATAGTGGTACCAATACCGTCTACCACAGATTTTTTTTTTTTGGGTGGGCTGTGGCAAGCGCACGCGCGGTCCTGTCCGTCCGGGGCGACGAAAGGACGGCGCGCGGGCCCATAACCCACCCGTACCCACGTCACCTCGTTATTTGTTGGGCCGACCACCGGAGCAGATGTGACTTGTCATCAGTGGTCGGCCCGACGGAATACCCTTTCGGGTAACCTCACGTCTCGACGTACTGGGACGTCGGTCGCCATCGCGCGGTCAGCCTCTCTGCGGGTGACGGACAATTCCCCGGTCCGATCACCCGCGGCCTCGGCTAGGGCGGCATTAGGCGCAGATACTCGCGCCTGCGCGCGCCCCAGTCGCCGGTGGCGGAACGTGTCGCCGAATAGGAGCTCTACTCGCACACGATCCGCCGCCTCCTTCCGTGAGATTACGGCCTCACAGAAGGCGGCGACCGCATCCCAGTTCCTGACGCTGTCGAGCATCTCCCTGGCGATGGTCGGCAGCGCCAGGTCGGCACCGATAATCGCGACGAGTTCACGGCGCTCCCTTTCCCACGCAGCACACTCCTCGAGCGTGTGCTGCGCCGTGTTCTCGTCGCAACTGCAGTAGTGGCAGGACGGTGTGCTCTTCCTCCTGACAATCTTGTGCAGGTACTTCCCAAAACACCCGTGCCCCGTCAGCACCTGCACAAGTCGGAAGGAAAGCACCCCGTGCGTCCGCTCCAACCACTCCATCAGCACCGGCCGGAAGGCCTCGACGGTCCTGACACCGTACCGAGGACTCTCCAGCCGGACTGCCCAACGGGCAATGACTACTCGGCGGGCGTCGACCCGCCAGGCGGTGATCTCCTGCAAGGAGACCATACCGCCGCGGGCGCGCGTCTCCGACACCCGCCGATAAATGTCGGCGAGCATCTTCGCCTCCAGGTCCCACGGGGGAGTTCCGGCCAGGAGGCACGCTGCCTCCGTCGCCACGGTGCGGTAACCCCGTATGGCCCTGATCGCCATGACCCTCTGTGGTCGCCACAGGAGGGCCCTAAGACGGACGGTCAGGGACCCCGCCCACACCGGTGCGCCATACAGGGCCATCGACCGGATCACCCCCGTGTACAGCTGTCGGCACGTAGCACTGGGTCCACCCACATTCGGCATCAGCCGCGAAAGGGCGGACGCCGCGGCGACAAGCCCGGGGACAAGTTGATGGAGATGCTCCCAGGACCAAAAATGCCCGTCGAGCACCAGGCCCAAGTACTTCATGTGGGCCTGGATGCTGATGGTGACCGACTTCACGGTGATCGAAGCGCCGGCGGGAGGCCCGGCGGTACGGAGGCCATGGAACAAAAGGGCCTCCGTCTTTTCCAGGGCTACACTCAACCCCAGCGCTTCGATCCACCTGACAATCTCCTCGGTGCCGAGAGTTGCCAGGCGTGCCGCCTCCTCTAGTGTTCCACCCCGGGCTGTGACGAGTGTATCGTCGGCGTAGCAAATTACGCCCAGCCCGGGTGGGAGACTTCCTCTCAACGCCCAGTCGTAGCCGATGTTCCACAGGGTCGGACCCAGAACCGACCCCTGTGGGACACCGCACGTCATGGGCGTTCGTACAACGTCTCCTACTCGGTCAACGTAGAGGACGCTGCGTCCCTCCAAGTAGTCTGCCACCAGCCGCCTGAGGTACACGGGCACCCCGTGATACTTCAGTCCCTCCCTGATGCAGCTGAATGGCAGACTGTTGAAGGCGTTGGCGATGTCCAGGGACACCGCCAACAGGACTCCTCCGCCGGTGACGGCCTCCGCTACCACGGCCTTCAGGCGCAGCAGGGCCGCGATCGTCGAACGCCCTCTCCGAAAACCAAACTGGGCGTCCGACAGATCGGGCCCGACCCCGACGTGGTACCGCTCGATGCGGGCAGCCAACACCCTCTCTAGCAGCTTACCCACATCATCGAACAGCACGATGGGCCTGTAGGCCGAAGCTGACTCGGGAGACCGTCCCGGCTTCGGCAGGAGAACCAGCCTCCCCTCTTTCCAGCACCCAGGGAACTGCCCGGACGTCAAACAAGCGTCGAACAGTCCCCTGAGGCGTGGTCCCAGGTGCTCGAGGACCTGGGCCAGCACACGGTTCGGAATACCGTCGGGCCCGGGAGCGGTGGATTTGACTCGCATACGCGCCACCGCCGCTCCCATTTCCGGCTCCGTGATGGGCGGAGCACTTTCATCTTCGGCCTCCCGGTCGCTTTCCGGCGAAGCCATGACCGGGGGCGTGTGCTCCGCCCGCCGTGGAAAGAGGTCCTCGACAACTCTGGTGAGGAGGCTGGGCTGGAGTCTCGGTGAGGGGGGGGCCCCGCCCGCGGAACTTGTTCAGCGCCGCGAGGTAGGGGCGACCCCAGGGGTCACGCTCAAGACTGTCCAGCATCTCCCGCCGACTAACGTCCTTGGCGGTACGGACGGCCAGCCTGAAGGCAGACCGCGCACTGCGGTAAGCCTCGTACAGTTGGACCTCCTGCTCAGCGTCGCGGTGACGCGCTCGGCTGCGGGTGTAGGCCCTCCGGGCACGTATGCACGCGGCCCGAAGGTCTGCTAATTCTCGGGACCACCAGGGGACCGCACTCTTCGGGGGCAGACGCCGCACACGGGGCATGGCCGCATCGCAGATCTGCGTTAATGCACAGCGGATGCGGCCAGCCTCGGCATCCACCCCGTCCACCTGGGGCGGTGAGGACAGCCACGACTGAACGATGGCTGCCTCCGCCAACAGGTCCCGATCCAATCGACCCACAGCCCACCGCGGAAACGCGGGAGCTCCGTCCGCCGTGTGACCCCTGCTGGGCTGCAGGAGGGTCCGGGAGACCTCTATCCGGATGTATCGATGGTCGGATAGGGTCTCAACCTCCTCCTGGACGCACCAGCTCCTCACACGTGCTGCGACATTAGGGCTAGCAAACGACAAGTCCACTATCGACCCGCCCTGCTGCCGCACGCACGTTGGCACCGAGCCCCTGTTCAGCAAACAGAGGCCCAGTGCCGCCGCCCACTCTTCGACCGCCCGCCCACGGTCATTCGTCCTGGGGGACCCCCACGCCGTGGACTTGGCGTTGTAGTCCCCCAGAACGAAGATTTGGCGCGGTGCCAGTCGCCGTATCGAGGCCCCCAGGATGGATTACCACAGATTTAACGGATAAATTAATATATTAGAAAGTAGTAGATGTTAAGTAAGAGAAGTAGGCGTATTTTTTTTTTTATTAATTTATATCTTCAAGCAGTTTCTTGAACAATATTTTTTATAGACAATTTTGCTACTCGCGTTTTGTCAGTGGGACTGAAATTATTGTTAAAAGTGTCCAGTACGCGACGAATGGGTGTATGCTTGCCTGCATTGGTACGTGGGGTGCGTATGGCGAAGGGTTGCCTCGTACGGCAGTTTCGAGTGTACGATCTGATCGGGACGTTATAGAAAATTTTCTTCACAATATCAGGCTAGTAGTACTTGTTATGACAGACATCGTAAATATACATTGATTGCATCTGTATTATCCTGGATTTAAGGTCTAATGGTAACTAATGATTTGAAGTTGTATAAATAACGCATGTAACACATATAATAAACGTTTTATAAAATCGTTCTTCGTCCATTTGGTGACGGAATAAGAATACAATTGATCACCTTCTCTACTAGCTTATCTGTGAGTGTTATTATACAACAATATGCAAATAACTTCTATGCAAAGAATAGGAAAACTTTAAATAAAACCTTACGCCAACACAGACGACCAGCTAGAATTTGAAAAAAAAAAACTTCTATGCCAATATGTCTGACCAACGTAGTAGATCAATTTCCCTCTCATTCAGAGGACGATTGAGCCCTGCCGTAGACTATGAAATGAAATAATTTATTTCACACAAAATAGAGTACATTAGATGTTGTGTTAGTTTGGATCATTTATCTTGTCTGTAGAGGCATGTGAAAATAATTGCACCATTTTAATGGTTTTGTCAATCATAATAATAATTACAACAATTAATAATAAAGGACTAGCGCAAACCTCGGAGGAACATTATATGGCTCTCTAAGTTCTTTTGATATAAAAGAAAAAATGTATCACAAGATTTGTAGGAAAGCCAATAAATCGCAGGGCAGCTTGTGGCGTGCTGAATGTGAGTGGCGACACTGCGGTCCTGAGTGCCCCAGAGAGTCGGTCAGGGCCTCGTATCCAGCTTGGCTTTACTGGCTGGCTGGAGTGGAAACCGAAGAGTGCCCGCAGGACTTTCAACTCTGGCTTGCCTTAAGTGGCTGACCAGAGAGGGGTCGCCAGAGCTTTATGCTCGGGAGTGGAATTGTCATTTTCAAGGGCATAACTACGGGGAAACCACTGCGATGGTGAAACCGGCGCCGCACCGCTCGACACCCCAAGCCACTTGCACCAATGTTGTCCCCCCGTTGCCCGTATGACCTGCGTGTCTGTGGCGACCGTTTGGGGGCCTATTCAGTGAGTTGGCGAGTCACCGTCTGCCACCATTCAATACGATGCAAGGGATTGAAGGCAGACGACAGTTTCAAAATCAATATTTTAAGTAAATAGTCCACCAAACCTCACAACCCCATAATCAGGTTTTAGACATCATCATTACACAATAGTTCTACACCTACCGTTGGCAGTCCACGAGTGTTATATGCAGACGTGGAGTGTCATCGGTAGATGTCTCATCCCATTTTAACATTAAATTTCTCCAAAGGCCTCTGCGTGTTGGATCCATATCCCCATGTAAGCCTTTCAAAGGACCGGGTATCTTCCCTAGGAAGATCCCGTGAAAAGGAGAGACATAATAATAAAATTACAACAATAATAATGATCTTAAGGATATACACACATTTCTTGTAATTCGTAATAATTTTTGTCTAGTAACCATGATTTTAATATTTTTTTAATTGTGGAAGAGGAAGTGTCTTGATATGTTCTGGTAATTTGTTATAAATTAACATACACATAGAGCAACAATTTTGCATGAACTTGGTAGTACGTGGTCGAGATTCTATAACTAATCTGTGAGGATTTCTGGTATTGCGCGGTAATTTATCCTTTGCAGTATATAATAAGTCCCTATTACATTTTACGAATGTGCTTATTTCGTAGATATACATGCGGATTAAGGTTAGCACACCAAAATTTTTAAAATATGATTTACACGATTAATAAGGAGAAATACCAGCTATGGCTCGGATAAAGCGCTTCAGAGTCAGAAATACCCTATAAGCGTCAGTCGAATTACCCCATAGTATCAAGCCATACCTCAGAATAGCACTAATATAACCATGATAAGGCATTAATGTTGTCGCAAGCGAAGATGTTTGTCTCAATCTGGTTAGTGCATAGACAAATTTGTTAACTTTATTACATATGACATCTATCCGTGGCTTCCAAGTAATATATTTGTCAAGGGTTATTCCTAAGACTTTTATATTATCCGTTTCATTTATTGTAATGTCATTCATTATTGTCAATCATAGTCAGTTATGTCAGGAAGATCATTAATATACAAGAGAAATAATAAAGGGCCCAGAACACTCCCTTGGGGTACTCCACACCTATTCACTAAGTATGGTGATGTATATTGCACATTGTTGAAGTATTTATCTATATAGGATATTTCCACATGCATGAGTTAAAATGATTATGATGATAAAAAATATAGATAGCAAATAGTTTTACATGATACTAGCTGACTCAACAGACGTTGTTCTGTTCAAATAAAATAAAAGGAATTCTCCTTGAAATCGACAGCAGTAATAGTCCATTGAAAAGTTACATTTGGGGTTGCGTTTTTTAGAGGACGCAACTTTATTTTTTTGATGTGTAGGGAGGGTCAGTGTAAAGCTAAAACCAAGTTTGTGGGGTCGCCACCCTTGTCCCACGGCCGCCATCTTGAAAATAGGGGTTGAAATAGTTTTTACGATATATCTCTTAAACTATTTATCTGATAAAAAAAAATTGTTAACATTTTTTGTTGTAAATTAAATTCTCTATAACTTTAGTTCAATAACTTTTTGTCGTAGAACTATAAATAAAAAAGTTATAAGCGAAAATGTTCAGAAATTCGAGGAAAAATTATATTTTTCGATGTAACATTTTTTTTATCATTTTATGAAAAAATGATATCAGACCGTTTTTGTAGATCGTTTTTTGAGGAAAAGCTTTTATAAGCAACATTTTTTCATTAAGTTAATAGCTAAGGTTTTACAGCGCTCTGAAGTGAGTACTATTTTTCAGTACTCTTAACTATACATTAGTATGGACTAATATTATAAATGCGAAAGTAAGGATGTTTGTTTGTTTGTTTGTAACGCTTTCACGCTTAAACTACCGAACCGATTTCAAAAATTCTTTCACCAATGGAAAGCTATAATATCAGGGAGTAACATAGGCTATATTTTATCCCGATATTCCCACAGGAACGGGAACTACGCCGCGGGTAAAGCGACTGAAACCGAAGCGAAGCGAGGGCGGGTTGCTAGTATATTATACGTGTGTACTAATAAATCCCTTGGTCACTGTACACTTAATAATTAAATTATTCACAGATAAGAGATACATTCAGAAAATCTGAAAGCCTGAAAGTATGTATGTGTATGTGTGTATACACATGTAGAAGTATGAGGAAGCCTGAAAGTGGCACCAGTGATAGAGAAGATTAGGAGCGAAATTGTCTTGGTATGGACATGTGATGAGGAGGGATGAAAGGCATGTGACAAGGCGGGTTATCGATATGTTTGTGGATGGACGTAAGAAGCGTGGGAGACCCAAAAAGAAATGGATAGACTGTGTGAATGAGGATATGCGTATGAAAAGAGTGAGTGCAGATATGACAGCTGTTAGGAGGTTATGGAAGATAAGAACATGTTGCGCCGACCCCACTTAGCGTGGGATGAGGGCAAACAAAAGATGATTCAGAAAATCGTTTATGGATCATACACACGTTTGCCTGAAACAAACGTGGAAGAGGATACGTTATTAGTGAAGTAGTAGTCTGTATTACCAATGATAATTTCTGAATGCAAAATTCAGTAACGTTCATAATTAAACTTAGAGCTTTATGAGAATCTTTTGGTTAATAGTCGAATGCTTATACCACTGGCTATCCAAGTTATATTAAAAATATCGTCAAAATATGATTCGTAGTGATAATATAACTTAATGTAAAGCAGGTTTTAAGCATTAAATAAACTATTCTTTAATGCTAAACTGGAGCACAAGTCACGTTTAATGTTTACGATCCTTTATCGACGTGATTTGGCACAAAAATAATTAGTCGACCTTTAGGCTCCTTTAGATATGCTTTTTATCCCGGTCTTAGAGCAAGTAAATTACTACGCAGTAAAATACACTGTTCTGAGGCTAAAAAATAATCGAGACTAAAATAACTATGAAAAAATTATTATTATGTAATTTAGAATCGTTTAAATTATATTTTAGTGTTTAATGGCCTAAGCGCCATATTTTACAGTTATATTAAAGCGTTTTAGAGTTTAGTAAACTAGATTTTGCTCGCAACTTCGTTTGCGTAAAATGCATTTGTGATAGTGGCATTTAGTGCCAGGTATTTTAGGTTCTACAGATTCATCCTGTTGCTGAATAATGTGGGCAAGCTATTGGCGAGAATCCTAGTCCCTCAGATCACGCACAGCACTTTAGCGAGGTTGGCTTTATTCTACGCTTCGGACGCTTTGTTCGGTTATCGGAAGTGATATTCGATGATCACATGATAACAGAGATGGTCACGGGCGGAAGGACACTTTGACGGTGCTTCTGAATATCGCTAACCAATTTAATAATCAGCAATTCCATTGCTTTAAGGAGGCAATACCATATGGTGCAGGCTGAAGCGGTGGGTGGAAGACTATTTAGGGGATGTAGTATCCCCTACCGCTGTGGCGACGTTGCCCAAACCCCACATCGCCTGTGTCCTGCAGGGATTCCCTGGGCTTAATCTACTACGCTGATGATACGTTTGTTATACTTTTGTTTTACTTTTAGAGTGTCCTACTTCTTTAAGTAGGATACTCTCGGTACCAATGTGGTGGTTTGGCGAATCGAAGCACAACAGATTCTGACCCTGAATATTGTACTTTGCCATTTGGCAATTCTCTACCGAATCAAATTACTTTTTTAAAATAATAATTCCTGTATTATGAGTTTAGCAAAGCCATTGCAACCTAAACGAAGAATTCCATTTTAGATTAAGGTTCATTCGTTTAAATAACAGTAAATACTTTTTGTACTATCACAGTCATTTATACGTCTTATCACCTTTTCTTAAACAGGCTAAAGGACTCAATTTTAGACACAGGTCTCCCTAATAATGAAAGGGGCAATAGTATCTTACGCTGGCTAAATGGATTGAATATTATTATAATATATTATATTCAATGCATTGAGAATATTGTATCCATAGAATATTGTATTGTTGTTATCCTATGTATAGCCGGCAGCCCAACTTTATGAGGGTATTTACTTGTGGTGGATTTTGGTGATGACTTTAGTATTACCGAACCTCATTGCATGCATTCATATTCCCTTCACTTTCTTAGCGGTAGGCAGCGGTCGAGCTGTGCCCCAGGCAAAGGTCCATGAGCGGCAGCAATATTTACCATCAGGTGTACTGTTTGCTTTATTGTTATGTTTGGTGATATATTCTATGCTTAACCCACCAGCATGCTGAAAGCATACAGCAATGATGAATGCGTACCCTGACCTATATGTAAATGCAATGTAAATCTTTGAAGATAAATGTGTTTCTGCATAATACTTGAGTATACTTGCGAATACCTTTTGTATCTAAGTCAAGGCCACTTACCAATCAAAGGAATTTATTTTTAAATACATTGTTTTACGTAAATCTGATTTTATACATAATTTCTTTTTAGTATTGAACCAGAAAACAGAAATATATTTCTATGAAAAGCAGATGAGTTAGTAAAGACTGCAAAAGTTTAGCGTTTCAAGTATCCAAAAATAAATTACTCAAATGTTAAAAGGAGAACGAAACTTTTGGGTGCAGATGCTAACAAGTTGAAATATATATAATTTAACACTAGAAAGACGGGAGCAGTCATTTGACTGCAATTTGAATTTAAATGTTGAATAATTGGTAAACCATTTGACTTAACGTATTGAAACTTTGTGACTTTTATTAATATTAGTAGTTAAATGAAACTATGTATGAAAATAACTCACATCGCATTTGTTTATATATTTAAAACCTTGATATACCGACAAAGACGGCGGCAGTCATTTGACGGCTGAGATCCGATAAGTGTTTATACCATCAAAAACAAGACTTGTAAAAAAAAGCCAAGCCTCGCAACTGAATTCTTCTACCATAAAAATTTGTGAGATCCATGTTATACCAAGTCGGTTAACTCATTCAGTCCCTGCTTAAGGCACCTTTCTTCTTAATTTATTACGTAAATAGCTAACCTAACAACTTCTTATAGTGACTATATCAATATTAAAGATCTTTTATGTTTTAAATAAACAGAATAACTTGGCAATCGCATGAAAACACACCTCGCAAGTAATACATATTATATTAAATTGTACTAAACATAGTGCGATTGCCAAGTCAATCTATTTCTTTAAAACATAAAAGATCTTTAATATTGATATAGTCACTATAAGAAGTTGTTAGGTTAGCTATTTACGTAATAAATTAAGAAGAAAGGTGCCTTAAGCAGGGACTGAACGAGTTAACCGACTTGGTATAACATGGATCTCACAAATTTTTATGGTAGAAGAATTCAGTTGCGAGGCTTGGCTTTTTTTACAAGTCTTATGTTTGATGGTTGTCCCGGAGGACCTGCTTAGGATCTCCTATAAAAGGGAAATAAAAAAAAGCAGGTTCGAGCACAACTAATAATATTTTTTAATGAAAATAAAATAAATATTATTTTAGCCCAACGGCCGACTAGTGGGTAGGCAAGGTTGGTCAGTAGGTTTATGGGCACACCAATTCTACCGATCCTTTCGGTGCTGTACTCCCCTCGACTGTCCACCGTAGTAGTCGCCGCGATGCCGAAGGGGCGGCTTGAAGTCTGCCGCTGGCACGTCGTCCGGTGACAGTTTCGCTATAGCAGGGCGAGTACGCGTAGCGTAGTCCTAGAACCCTGGAACGTCCATGAAATTGACGTTAAGGCCAGATCCAGTGCGTGAACGAACCACGGCAACAGTGCGAGGGAAAGAATAGTTATGTTGTCGTGGTTGTTCACAATCAGAGAGGAGATGACAATGAAAAAGCGGTGAAATTTTACGTCTAGCTACTTAACAATACTAACAATAGTTCATAATAATGTTATGTGTAGGTAAAGTACGAAATAATTTAATAAAGAAATAGCGCAGGTGAAACGAAGTCTCTACACAATTATAAAATATGACAGTTACATAAAATTCTAAGCCACTTACCCAATACTGGGGTTGAAGGTACACTGAATTAATTAATTAAATTTATATAAGTAATAATAGTAGTAATAAAACTAATTTAATTTATATGAGTTTGGAATTACGACACTGACGTAAGCTTTCTCAAAGGCAAATGGAAGGACGTAATGACGTACGTTCCCCTTGGGATCGCTCGGCTGTCTCTCGGGGTCTCGGGGCGAGCGAACCCAGCTGAGCGGCGGTGAGACGGGTGCGCGGGCGCGGCAACGCGAACAATAGGAGCGATAAGGGTGGTATTAAAATGACGCTTGTTTATTGCGCTTGCGTGTTGTAAATTTATACTAATTGAAATTAAAAAGGTAGTATTTTATTAGGTATATTTTATTCTTTTAAGGTCATGTAACGCGTAACGTTACATGGTATCTCATTTCTTTTTGTAGATAGACCTACTTATTTGCCTTTTCGGTACCTTCTACTTCTTGAATACCAACAAAGGATTTTCTTAGAGCACACTCTCTGAAAAATGAGACATCTCTCCTTTCCACTTGAGTCAATTCTATCTAAACTAAGCGGAGAGATGTGGAAATAAAGAAATTTGATTGGTTTTTCGAAACACATCTCCTCTAGTCTCCTATCCGCTTTGATGGCCATCGAGCCTAATGATGGCGTTCTTTCTTTCAGATAAATTTGAGGCAATTTAGTTTGCTTAATACTTTGGGAGATTTTGGTAAAATTTCATAAGACACGTCCCACTGTTGCTTTTTCATTAAGTTGGTTGACCATTTTACAAGTTATCTTTGAACATAATTATATCTAGGTATCTGTCTACACCTATTATGCCAATCATCATTTAGCCTATCGCCGTCCACTGTGGAACATAAACCCCTCTCATGCTTCACCATAAAGTGCGGTACTGTGGCACCTGCGTTCAACGACGCTAAAGGGTTGCCACGACTGGAGCTCATTTTTCTTCGCCTTATGAGGAATAATGACGTAGTCGCCACGTTTGGTAGGCTGGTTGGTTTCGCAGTGAGATATCATACATTTCCCCGGCGAGAGCTGCTGCCCACTCTTCTTCCTTTTTAATCTTTTTTCTTTTAAATGACAACGCCTTGCACTAAGAGAATAATAATCCTTATATTGTGGGGGATTTTACAAACATATAATTCAACATCACATCATCATCGCAGCCCTCATATGTCCCACTGTTGGGCTCGGGCCTCCTCCACAATGGGAAGGAATTTAACCCACTATACCATGCTGGTCAGACATGTTGATATAGGGTTTCATTTCGAGTTTGCCTTCTCTTGCACAGATGGTATGTGCATATTATAACCCATAGTAGTCTTATACGATATCCACGGGCAAGATAGAGAGTGGTGAATTGCGGAAAGAAAAAATAATTAACCGACACAAATTACATTCAGACTCAGAACAACAATTGGTGGATCGTACAAGGTGTTGTCTTGCATGGGATTCGAACCCGCGACACTAGCGCAGTACGTTGGTGTCTTAACCACTACGTCATCTGCGCAGTCTTTAGTCGCTTGTTACGATTCCCATAGAGAAGCAATGATGATGACAAATGTATTCTTATTTTTTACAAAGTTACATTTCATTAACTGCAAATGTAACTTTGCAATCCTATATATTTATATGAGTTTACAAAATTATTTATGCAGTTAGTGTATCTTGGAAACTGGATGATAATTATAATGTTTCATAATTTTTCCTTCATTTATACACTAAACACTAATTGTATTCTAAATTGGAAGCTTCTCTGTCGCCTAGAAGTGCCACTTTAATATTGATGATCGGTCAGTCAGTCAGTGAGTGACAAAATTACGAAATTTTGACTAGTTATAATTCTTAAACTATTGGTTCAAATTGAATGAAATTTGAAATACACAATGTGTATACAAGGTCTGCTAGGTTACTAAAAATTCAGGTTTCTAGTTTTATTAACAACGAAGTTATAGGGGGTCGAAAATGGCCTGAATGGCTTCGAGAAAAGTATGTTACGGCAGTTTTGCGTTTTGCCCGACTTTTTTTTTGCTCGACTTGGCGGGGGCACTGCCGTGCCCCCAGATAATTGTAATGTGAGAGGCTAGAACATAAATTAGGTACGTTTATCAGTTGTTTGTAGTTTATTAGTCAAAGAAGTCAGTATTGTTTTGACTGCCCGTGAATTTAGTCGAAATTATTGTAAGTAATTTGTGAAAAATATCTCTAAGGGTTCAGTCAGGATGAAGAAATACTTTCAATCTTGCAAAATATTCGTGAAGATGTATCGGATTGTGCCTCTGAAAGCGCAGAACGCGATAGTGACGATGATTGTGCGGCCTTTTCAGTTCGAGTTCCTCTACGGAAGAAAATGACCTGGAAGATCAGGTACCTCTTGCAACTTTACAAAACGTTCACAGTTCAAGTTCTCGTGGCCATGGTCGTAGCTGTGCTCGTGGTTGAGGCCGAAGCAGGAGTCATAGTTCAGATGATTCTGAGCTTCAAGGTCTTATCACCGCTACCGACGGTACGTCGTAGTCACTTCAAGTGGAGTCAACTCAGTGGTCACCGAGCACGGCACAATATCATAACTGAGCAAGCAAGGTAGGCCTTGCTTGCTCAGTACAAGAAGAAATTTCACGGGAAGTATATTAAATTCGAGGAGGCTTGTGATTGATGAATCTATATTGAGACAGATTCAGAAATGTTACTCAAGAAGAAGCTAATAGGCAACTAGGCCACAACAATTGGATACTAACTTTGGAACAGCTGGAAAGTTTTATCGCTATTTGCTATGCTCGAGGTGCCTACGGTGCAAAAAATATTTCAGTAAATGAGCTATGGAGTAAAACTTGGGGAGTAAATTTTTTTTCAAAAGTAATGCCTCGTGACAGATACAAAGAAATTATGAAGTTTTTGCGATTTGATCACAGATTTGAAAGAAGTTCACGACTTCACAAGGCAAATTTGCACTAATATCAGACGTTTGGAAGAAATTTATTGAGAACTGCTTATTTTGCTACAAGCCAGGAGAAAATATTACAGTATACGAACAACTCTTTTCTACTAAGGTTAGATGCAGGTTTCTTCAATACATTGCTAACAAACCTGATAAGTTTGGAATAAAATTTTTGCTTTGTGTCGATGTTGATTCAAAGTTTCTGCTCAACGGCTTTTCTTATTTAGGAAAGGATGAAAGCAGGCCACAAAACCAAAGCCTTGGTGAATCCGTTGTTATGCGTCTTGTGGAACCTTTTGCAAATACTGGCCGAAATATAACTACTGACAACTTCTTTACATTGGTAAGCTTGGCAAATAACTTGCTCGCAAAACACACTACGATTATAGGAACTATGAACAGGGCAAGACGAGAGATTCCACCTTACGTCAAATCACTTCATATGACGTTGTTTGAAACAAAAATCCTGAAATCTGGTAGATGTACGCTCACAATTTATCAAGGAGTTATTGCTTAGCACGTTACATAACAATGTTGAAATAGACTCCAATCACCCTAAGAAAAAGCCAGAAACGGCATCTCGAAGATGGCCCGTAGAGGTTTTTTTCAATATACTAGACCTAGCAGGGATAAATTCTTTTATTTTGTATAAAAAAATGTCAGGTACTAACATAAAACGAAGCAATTTCATAATGAGTTTAGCAAGTGAACTTTGCGGCAAAGTAGAAATTGATGCCGGACTTTCTGGCACCCAACAATTGCCTGAAGAGTCTACACCTTCTACTTCTCGATCTTCTACTCAAAATCCGGACACTCGGAAAAGGCGAGAATGTTATGTACAAAAGTGCAAAAATAAAACTAATAAAGTCTGCGACACTTGTATAAAGCCACTTTGCGGCTTTTGTAATGTAAACAAAATGTTAAAATGTAAAATATGTGTATAAATATTATAATTAATCATACATTAAACCCTGTTTTATTACTATAGTTACCATTTTTAACACTTAAAATAAAAAAAAAGATTTAATAAATTGGAGGAGTCATTTGACCGGTCGCCGTCTTTGTAGGTAGATATGTTTGCCCGACTTTCTAGTGTTAAAATGAAGTTCGTCATGTTCTTTAATTTTGCTAACCGTAATTCATTCATTCATTAATTTTTTGTACGTGTGTTTACCTGACTCTTCCTAAACGACTGGACCGATTTGTTGCAACTTTGGTTTGAAAACACAATTGGTTCCAGCAGGTGATGCTGCTATTGGATAGCGGTGCGCACTTTGATTTACTATAAAATTGACAATATGACATTATATTATTATTATTATAAATTTAAATTAAACCCCCCGTATTTAAATTTCAAAATGTTAAATTTAAAACGATTTTTTTTTATGTGGCGTTGCCTTACAGGGTAGACAACGTCTGCTGTGTAAGTTAGTATAGTACATTATAAATAAAACTACTTTACGGATTTTATCGCGTTTTTATTTGATTTTTGATTGGCCGACTGCAACCGTGCTGCAGCCATGGCCCTCCTTTTTTTTTTTTTTTTTGAGACTAATCCCACCACACATTCCCACCACTGTAACTCCTGTAAGCCAGGATCCACAATGGTCTCCGTATAAGACACTGAGGTTTGACCCTCAGGAAGTCCCGGCAATCGCTTTTAATTGTCTTGGGACCCGCAACAAATTTAATTAGAAAAGAAAACAGGAGGAGTTGGAAAGATTCCACTTCCCTCCTATGCAAAGCGGGAGACATGAAGCAAAGTTGGCTGATAAGCCAGTAAATAAGAGTTTGTACAACTACGTGAAACGCAGCGGTACAGCACCACGGATTGGACAAAGCTAATGGACCTATTTGTGAGCTTTAGGTTTGATTACAGTAATAGGTATGGGCAAAAGCGCCTAAACGCACGGAAATTTTCTCGAGTTGCTACAAGATCCGAATAGTATACTACCCCAGACGTGACATGCATATTATCTAACATGACGTTCCGCTCGTTGCGCCAGAGAATGCACTCCCAAAGGATATGATGAGCTGTTTGTTCAAAATTGGAGTTTGAGGTCGAACATTGACAAAATGGTGAATCTACTAGTGTAAAATAGAATAATTTACTTCTAAAATTCCCATGGCCTGTGAGGAATTGGGCTACATAGTGGTCAATTTCTAGCCAAGTTCTCTCCAAACGTTCACGAACAGATGGAAAGAATAGATATAGATGACGACCTTTTGTTGACGAATCCCATCTTGCCTGCCATTCGGCCAGGAGCTTATCGTTAACGACGGATTGCGGTGCAAAAAGTCTAGTAATTTTATTACGATCGCGTGGTAAAAGAAAATTGTTAGTCATGTTTTCCCTAGTGGAATAATACATGGACGCACGTTTTTGTATCTCTAAGTCGACCGGAAGTACACCTGCAAGTACTGGTAAGGCTTCGGTGCTAACTGTTCGGTATGCCTTACACAGAAATATTAGCGCTAATCGTTGACTCTGTAGTAACTTACGTCGAGCCGCGCCTATGGTAGTACGATCAGCCCAGGCCGGTGCACCATAACAGATACAGCCCAGATATATGGCTGTATATATAATTTTAAGTGTGTTAAAACGAAGGCCCTAGGTGGAAGTTGAAATTCTGGTAAGCGCATAGAAATTTCGTTTGGCTTTTTCACCTACAGTTTTAATATGTTCAATGAACGAAAAATTTTTCTCTAGGACCAGGCCGAGGTAACATACTGACTCCTTCTTTTTAACTACAGTGTTGTTAAATTTTATACGTGGGCTCGACTGTAAATTACCTTTCAGTAAAAGATGATACGTTTTGTGGGGGGCGAAAGTAAGTCGATTTTGTATGTCCCATTTTTGTATTGAGTTGAGACATATATCCGCCAATTGCTCCAGTCCGTCTCTAGTGTTTGACTGTATAAGTAGGAGACCGTCGTCAGCATAGCCAATCAATGAGCAATTTTGCGGTAGAGGTAGCTCAAGAAGGTCATCAAACCCTAGATTCCACAAGTATGGGCTTAACACTGATCCTTGAGGACAGCCCAACGTCAGTGATTTAGACACGGCATGGTGACCGAGTTTCAGTGTGGTTGAACCTTGTAGAAAGTATGACTGTACGAGTTGGTAGATGTTCCTAAAGCATCCACGAGCCTTCAGTTTAAGAAGTAGCATCGGCCACCATGCGTTATCAAAAGCACCTGAGATATCTAGAAAAATACCTAGTATATATTTAAAATCTGATAGGGAAACAATTTTTCTAACGGCAATGACTGCGTCGACAGTCGATTTCCCCGGGGTAAATCCAAACTGACTACGATTGAATGTGGGGCCACCCGGTAACAAACGGGGAACAATCAGACGTTCTAAGAGTTTTCCTAGTGACGGCAGTAGAGTAATTGGTCGATATGACTTCGGGTCGTCTCGTGGCTTATCACCGTGTTTCGGTATTATACGTATAAACCCGCGACGCCATAGCCGAGGAAAGATGCCTTTCGCTATACAACGATTAAAAACTAGTAACATTGAGTCGGCTGACGTTCGACAAGCTTCTTTAATCATTTTATTAGAGATTTTATCTTCACCGGCTGCTTTGTTTAGAGGAAGGGCTTTTACGGTATTTAAAAGTTCAGTTAGAGAGGGAAGGTCAGACATAGGAGATAGAGGTGGCAAAGTGGCCCACGCTCTTATTTGCGTATGATGTTCGCTATCAGCTGTTACGTTATCGTCCGGTATTAAAGTATTTATTAGAGCTTCTGTGGTCTCCTCTACACCCGTGGTGTGTTTATTATCTATTTTGATATTTTGTATATAAGCTAGGTCAACTGATCGATTGGCTTTAAATTCGTGATATAATGGAGACCACGGGCCTTCATTTTCCAGTTTTTCTACTACCCTATTTAATAACGCATCTTTAGACCTTTCCACCGCAATCCGGTAGTAAGACCTTGCAGTTCTGAGTGCAAGTGAGGACTCATCAAATGTTACTCCCGTTACACATGACTTTTTAAGTTTGTTAAATTTTCTACGTGCTCTTCGAAAGCGTCTGCGAAGTTCGGCCAGTTTATTGTTCCACCAGTCGCACCTTCTGGTGTTAGGGATAGATATGCGACCTAGGGCTATGTCAGCACAGTATATCATAGAGTGTGACATGGCCCTCCTTGGATGCCAAAAGAGAAACCTCAGATTGTCCAGTCAGGGATGCCGCCTACACGAGTGTGCCGTATAGGGCCATCGACCGGACCACCCCCGCGTCAAACCATCGGCATGTAGCACTGGGTCCGCTTACATTCGGCATCAGCCTTGGAAGGGCGAACGAACACGCAACTTCTAGTAACACGTCGACTTGTACTTGCCGATCAGCGGGCAGTACCTATATGAAATATAGTATCCGTAGATAGTTTGATTCTGTCGCTACTCATCCCAATGCTTCCTCCGCCGAGACACATTCTTAACGAGTCCAAGAACGACAGAGCTTATATTGCCCACGAGGTCATAATGAATAAAGTTTTGGGCTGAGAGCTATATACGCTCATCGCCTGTCCTCAAAGGGTGTAATGGTCATACGCTATGCGACTAACGCCCATTCTGAGAAAAAAAAAATGTTGCTACGTAGTCCGTATAGAACAACTACGTTGAGTCCGAATGTTAAGGATATAAATTTAAGAGAAAATAATTTATTTTTAAAGTTATCATGGCCAGTTAGAAATTAGGCCACACAATGGTCAAACTCCAGCCACATTTTCTCTTGGCGCTTGTGAATGTATGGAAAAATAGATAGAAATAAAAACCTTTCAGTGATGATTCTTATCTTTCTTCCCATTCTGTTAAAATTTTCTTGTAGCCAACGGTTAACGGCGCAAACAATCTGCAAGCGATTTTATTACGGTCGCAAGTTAGAAGGCAATTTGTACTCATAGTTTTCTTTGTGATGCAATAAATTGACGCCCGTCTCTGAAATTACAAATCAATTGGCGATACACCCGCGAGTATCAGCCACTCCTTGGTACTAACCGTAGTAGTAGTTTTAGTACCTTAAAGCGAGTCGTCCGTATGGTAGTAACGCTATCAATCCAAACAGGTGCAGCGTATCAATATACCCCGAATATGTAGTTTCATGTACATATATAGAATAGAAATGCCGCTTCGAGTGTCATCTACAGTTTTAAAATACTCTACAAATTATTATTTTAACACTAGGCTAAGATAGCAATCTGATTCATTTCTTTTGACTATCGTATTATTGGACTTTTTAGACAGCGTGAATTATAGATTTGCTTTTGATAAACGATGATACGTTTTTTGTAAAGTAATCCGAGTTCGCGTATCCCTTTTTAATTATTTCATTGAGAGATATTTCCATTAATTTAACTAAACTGTTCTTAGTATTCGATTGTACAAAGAAAATATCGGTCGATAGACAGTTCTTCATCGGAGGTAACTAAAGGTAATATTCAAAATTTAAATTCCATAGAAATAAATTTAGCACCGAACTATAACGCCTTACTGAGTGGTTTAGACACAGAATTGTGAGCAAGTTTAAGTTTAGCTTAAGATTAATAATGTCCAAAGCACCTGAAATGTCCAGGAAGATGCGTAGGACATACGTACTTAAAAAGTAACGTATTAACAATTTTTCTTACCGACATGGCCGAGATGTAAGTTGATTTACCAGGCGAATATTGGTTGTAACCAGGAACAATTCTAAGAGTTGGCTAGTGATGGCAGTAGGGGGATATAAGGTGGTTGATATGACTTCGAGTCGTCTGGTGGCTTATCACAGCCTTAGTGAACTATATGTATACATTTCATATTCGCGACGCGATAAACGAGCAAAAATGGCTTCAGTATTAAAAAAATAATAAACATCGATTCGACCGATGCTCGACTAAGTCGTTTGACAATTTTATTTCGTATTTTGTCTTCACCAGTGGTTTTATTGAATAGATGAGCTCTGACGGTATTCACTAATTCAGAACAACATATAATGAGAGATATGGCTCAGCAGCTCATGCTCTCTTTTTGGTGTTCGTGTTTTATTATAATTTACTTTAATAGTTTGTAAGTCCGCTACTGATTGATTGATCACGCTTCGTGTGGACGCCGCTAACTTCTAGCGCCATCTAGTGGCATATAACGAAGACGGTCCAACCTTGACGAATGAGGTCGGAATGATGTTCGCGAAGAACAACTGAACTATTAATATTGTATGATTTCTATTTATATATTCTATTTCTATACTCTTTTTCGATTACTCATATACAATTAACGGTTGCCGAAACACCTACATGTAATAAATTTAAATTCAAATATTAAACGCACATTATTTACGAAGAAATCGTTTTCTTGGAATAGACCCGAATATCCCCGTGATTGAACATTGGTCCAACGAGCACGGATTAAACGATTTAAACGGAAAAAAAAGAAGATTTGCATGGTCTACTCTTTGAATCTTCAACTTCAGTACAACGGTCAGGTATTTGATCCCGTCTATTCCTATCCTATACGTATCTGTGTTGAAACGGTGTTATTTGTGCATTCCAGAAGACGTGTGCTGTGCTTATTTCTGTAACGGTCGAATCCTCAGCAAAATCGTGAGTACCTTACCTATTCTATTACATAGACCTTCAAAATGGGCGGTGAAGATAAATTAGCAGCGCCTTCAACTGCTTCCTCAGTTTCTCCATTAAAGAAACGATTAGGTGACCTTTCTGATCTTAGAAAGCAAAGAGGAAACCTTAGAAGTAGATTAACTCAGTTTCAAAAGTATTTAGATTCTCTAGAAGGTAATATACCTACCCAATTGCAAATTAAACAAGTTAAATTTAGAATGCAGGCTGCTATAGATCACTTTAAAACCTTCAATGATATAAAAAGTCAAATTGAGTTATTTTCCCTAAGGAAAAGCAGAAGCTTCTTGTAATGCCGAATATGTAGAATCATTTGAGTCATTGTATTTTAACGTTTTAGCAGTAGCCGAGAGTATAGTTGAGGGTGGACAGACTGGTATCAGTTCAGATGGTTTACACGATTCAAAATGTAACGGTCATTTTCAATGTGGAGCGAAAGCTAAGCTACCCGAGATAAAACTGCCTTCTTTCGATGGATCATTTGATCAGTGGTTAGAATACAAAAATTCGTACGTTACTATGATCCACAACCGTACAGACTTAGATGAAATTCAGAAATTTCACTACTTGCGGTCTTCTCTTAGCGGCAGTGCACTACAAGTAATAGGCGCGTTAGAATTCACACCTTCGAATTATAAACATGCGTGGGACTTACTAGAAAATAGATTTCACAACTTCCGACTTTTAGTGCACAACCACATAGAAGCGTTATTTAATCTCCCTACGTTACGACAAGAGTCGAACCTACAAATTAGGAAGTTAATAGATACAGTATTAAGAAATTTACGTGCTCTTAACACTTTACACGAACCTACCGATTCGTGGGATACAATAATTATTTATTTAATCGTATCAAAATTGGATTCATCTATTGAGCGTGACTGGGAAAACCATAAGGGTACTTTCTACTCCGACACTAACGACAAATTAAAGTTAGAACATTTACTCGCATTCCTTCGAAACAAAGCAGATATGTTAGATACGATAAATTCAAATCAAAATAAGTTACAAAATAAAATAGTGATATGCGAAAATAAACCGTTTGTTGATAAAAATAAATTGCGGGTGCATAGTTATATATCAACAAGTAACACACGTTCGTTGAATAAATCGCCTAATAATAAGATGACAGTTACAAATACCTGTCCTTTTTGTAACAGTAATCACGGACTTTTTACATGTCCTCGTTTTTTAAACTTGTCGGTTAAAGATAGGGTGAAATTAGTTGACGAAAAACAATTGTGTCGTAATTGTCTACGAATAGGACATACAATCACAGAGTGCCGATTCGGAACCTGTAAATTATGTCAAAATAAACATAATTCTTTGTTACACCCCGCTGGCTCACATAATAGCGATATGTATGCATGTACCGAGCGTACAGCTGATCACACCAATACGTCACACGTTGCTAGCTCGTCGACGGCGCTTCATTCCTTATCTATAGATGACACTTTAGCGAATAATAATTCATTAGGCGCGCAGTTTTTACAGCCAGTGTTATTGTGTACCGCTGTGGTGGACATAATTGATCACGAAAACCGCGTACACACAGCGCGAGCGTTATTAGACAGTGGTAGTCAGCATAGTTTTATTTCGAATAAATTAAGAAAACATTTAAATACGCCTAGTATACAGTCCACTATACATACATCAGGTGTCGCGCAGACCGAGACACAAACGAATGAATGCTGCGATATTAATATACGCTCGAAATTAAATAATTATCGAAAAAATATTCAATGTTTTGTCTTGCCGCGCATAACATCCAGTGTGCCCTCGACAGTAATTGATAACAATAATATACGAATACCAAACAATATCCAACTTGCAGATCCCACCTACTACATTCCTTCCGAAATCGATTTATTAATTGGTGTAGATTACTTCTGGGAACTTATTGGTGATAATCAAATACAATTATTAAACGGTCCATATCTCCAGGACTCAAAGTTAGGTTGGTTATTGTCGGGACCATTATATTCGGAAAAGTCGAAAATTGATAAAAGGCGTTCTCAATCTCATTGTAACTTTAATCAATCTGTAGACGAACAATTAAAGCGATTTTGGGAAATAGAAAATGTACCTCAGTTAAATAATAGGACTTATTCACGTGATGAGCGAATATGTGAAGAGTTGTTTACTAAAACGACAACGCGGCATAGTGAGGGACGATTTTCTGTTCCCATACCATTACACAAATCACTCCAATATTAGTATAACCATTTGTACCGTGATTTTATAAACAAAATAAAACGTTAGATATAGGTTGACACAGTAGAAGTGACGGGTTATACTACACTACGAAAATCAAGTCTAGTTACATGTCTATGCTAACTAAACGCGTGTTGTTATCTACCATTTCTCAAATATTTGATCCGCTAGGCTTAATTTCTCCTGCCGTAATCATTGCCAAAATATTATTGCAGGATCTGTGGCTTGGTAAACTTAGTTGGGATACTCCTGTGTCGGCTGAAATTGCTGCGAAGTGGGCTATGCTCGTGAAATAATTAGGATACTTATACCGATTAAAGATTCCACGTCATGCAATGAGCGATTATATTCAATACAAAGAACTACACATATTTACCGACGCATCACAAAAGGCGTATGGAGCATGTGCCTATATCCGTATCTTTGATGATGATAGTGATTCGTCAGCCTCTGTACATCTACTATGTGCCAAAAGTAAGGTCGCACCCTTAAAATCCATAAGCATACCCAGGTTGGAACTTTCATGAACACAAACGATTACTTCACGCTGGTCCGCAGCATGTTTTAGCCAGTTTACGTGAAACTTTGTGGATATTAAATGCGAGAAATTTAGTTCGAAAATTAATACGCGAATGTGTTACTTGTAAAAGAATTAGAGGTAAAACTTTGACACCGATCATGGGGAACTTGCCGTCCGCACGCTTGGACGCTGGGTTTCCGTTTATACGTACTGGTGTAGATTACGCTGGCCCTCTTATGATTGTAAATCGAAAAGGCAGAGGAGCTCGGTTATCTAAATGCTATGTTTGTCTCTTTGTTTTGTTACGCGAGCCATACATTTAGAACTCGTTACCGGCCTGTCTACCTGCGACTTTCTCTTAGCACTTAAACGTTTCATTAGTAGAAGAGGTAAACCAAGTCATAGTTATTCAGATAATGGTAAAAATTTTGTAGGTGCCCTTTTGAGTTGCCGATTTATTTACCACGAATGGTACCACAGGGAGGGCATTCTCCAAAATATGCCCATTACTGACAGAGAAGCAAATTACCAAGACGTCTGATGACACCTTTGGAAGACGGTGCTTCCAAGGCCGGGGGCATGTCGACGCCGCTAACTTCTAGCGCCATCTAGTGGCATATAACGAAGACGGTCCGACCTTGACGAATGAGGTCGGAATGATGTTCGCGAAGAACAACTGAACTATTAATATTGTATGATTTCTATTTACTCTTTTTTGATTACTCATATACAATTAACGGTTGCCGAAACACCTACATGTAATAAATTTAAATATTAAACGAACATTATTTACGAAGAAATCATTTTCTTGGAATAGACCCGAATATCCCCGTGATTGAACACTTCGCTTTCTAATTTTCACTACTTTATAAAACGTGTTTCGATTTTTCACTGCTGTTCCATAGCTAGACCTAGCAACTCTTAGTTCTGATAGAGATTGCATCTAAGCGCTTGTCGATTTTACATGACCTTTGAATTTATCATGTTTCCTCCGTAGGTACCCTGTGAAAACATTTGCTAAGTTCTATAGAGTAGTAATTACATCAATTAGTGAATAATGCGATGATCACTACACAATGTATCAGGGAGAACGCGTCACCTAGACGTCACTGATGAAATCTTCTATAACACACCGTCGATCACTTTCGACGTACCTAAAGAGCCCAGCAGTATGACACATATGAGTTGAAATGATATTATAGCACAACCATAACTGATGGGTGAACTAATCAAGTGTGAACAATAATTTACTTTATCTTAATATAGATTAGGGTAAAATGTAAACTCTTTAGAGCTGTAGATACTGTTTGTACATTTATTTATGTGAATAAATAAGTTTAGTAACTCACTGAGGTATATTTTAAATATTTTATGTATCTATATATTCTTTTATTTTTTTTATTGCAAACGGTGGCAAACGAGCAAACAGTACACCTGATTGTAAGTGTTGCTGCCGCTCATGGACCTTTACAAGGCCGCTGCCTACCGCGAAGAGAGTGAAGGGAGTGTGAATGCGTGCATTGAGGCTCGGTGATACCAAGGGCACCACCAAAACCCTCCACACGCAAACACCCTCAGAAAGTTGGGCTTCCGGCTCTCTCGCTCACCGAACGAAGCGCAGTAACAAATCGCTACTACTCAGACGTCGATTTTCTGCGAGAGCGTGGTACTGCCCCGGACGGACCGGCCCGCGGCTGTAGACAGATAACTGTCAACAGTGTGGTCCTACCACTCCAATTTTATAACTCAAAAACGACTCAAATGATAGTGATGAAATTTATATAGATATTGAAGGTGTGGAGTGGTAACGGAGTCAGAATACAATTTGCCACCCACCTTTCTTGCCCCTGAGTGTCGTAAAAGATGACTAAAGGAGGTAATAATATGCCTTTTATGTAAGAGAAGGCAAACTCGAAGTAAAACCCTATAATAATCTGTCTGACCAGCTTGGTGTAGTACGTCGGTTTCCCTCTCGTTATAGAAGAGGCTTGAGCTCGACAATGGGGCTTACGTAAGCTGTGATAATAGTGATTGGCAATGTATGAGATTGAAGCAACAATAGGTCATATGTATATGAGTTTTTTTTGGGGGCAGGTTACGGTCGGCGCGCTCCTCGCAACACTCCGTCCGGGGCGACAGAGGGGCGTAAGCACGCACACCCGTACGTGACACATCGCCTTCGTCGTTGGGCCGACCACCGGAGCAGGGTGACTTGACGTCAGTGGTCGGCCCGACGGAATACCTCTTGAGGGGTACCTTCCTATCGACCGACCTCCCTCGGGGAGGACGTCGGTCTTCCCTCGCGTGGTCGGCCTCTCGGCGGGTGACGGACTAACTCCCCGGTCCAGTCACCCGCGGCCTCGGCTAGGGCGGCATCAGGTGCAGGTAGTTGCGCTTGCGCCGCCCCAGTTGCCGGCGGTGGTTGGCGTCGTCGAGGAGACGCTCCCCGCGCACGCGCTCGGCCGCCTCCTTCCGCGAGACTACTGCCTCGCAGAAGGCTGATGAGCGTGCTACAGAATAGTATCACAATAATCACATCATATGGCACCGGTATTATAAAGCCGAAACTTTGACCGCACAGATAGCGTAGTGGTTATGACTGACCTACAGTGCCAGTGTCAAGGGTTCGAATTCCACACAGGACAGCACTTTGTGCGATCCACAAATTGTTGTTCTGAGTCTGAATGCAATTTGTGTCCGTTAGTTCGTATAGTCCCCCGCAATATAAGGATTATTTCCTTAGTGCAGGGTCTTTAAAAAAAAAGTTTGTATATGTGTATGTATGTTGAACCAATTATGATAAAATTTGGTATGAATATAACTGTCACATTGGATTAAGACATAGGATACTTTTATCCCGATAATGTCTTCGCATGAGGTAATACTTCAACTTTCGGAAGATTACATTTAATGTAGGCGAAGCCGGTGTTATATACAAATCTCTCAGAGACAAATTGTGAGAGTGTAATTTCACTTTGTTCTTGTTAACATGTTGTCCAATTAAGTGTAGTAGGCGTATCAATCACATTTAGTTCTAATTTGGCCTTAAAAGATTGATACGAAACAAGCTTACGGAATTTTCTATGAGGACATGCTCGATGTTCTTATATACGACTAGCAACCCGCCCTCGCTTCGCTTCGGTTTCGGTCGTCTTACCCACGTAGTTCCCGTTCCCGTGGGAATACCGGGATAAAATATAGTCTATGTTACTCCCTGATATTTTCTTTTGACTTTCAATTGATGAAAGAATTTTTGAAATTGGTTCGCTGGTTTGAGCGTGAAAGTGTAACAAACAAACAAACAAACTTATTTTCGCATTTGTAATATTAATAAAGATATGAGAATCGCGGACATTTTGCGCTTACTTTGAAAATGGCAATCACTAATTGCTTCTTTTCAAATCATTCGAAGGGTTTAGTGACATCTATATCTATATATATAAAAGAAAGTCGTGTTAGTTACACTATTTATAATTCAAGAATAGCTGTACCGATTTGGCTGAAAATTAGCGGGGAGCTTAGAACCAGGAGACGGACATAGGACAATTTTTATTCCGTTTTTTTAAATGGTGTTTACAAAATTTCGCCAATAACTCTTCCGTTCGATCGCGTTCCCGTGTGACGTGACATAGAATGTCAAAGACAAGTCAATATGAAATGTAGTATAAAAAACGCATTTGATGTGTAATAACAAAACGCAAATAACAGCTAAACGTAATTTTGTCCATAGTCAAGTATGGTTGAAAATTTGATAATTACAATTTTGTCAGAAATCAATAATGAGTAATTTGTATTCTCTTTGAATCATCATTAACAATGCCGCGACCAGAATGATCGAATCTTTCGCGACAAAGTCGTAAAGGTTTTCAATTAGAAACTATGTTTTCAGCCATTTATAAAATATATTTACGAAAAAAATTATGGCGTTACGAAGTTCGCCGGGTTAGCTAGTAGTATATAAAAGAAAGTCGTGTTAGTTACACTATTTATAACTCAAGAACGGCTGTACGGATTTGGCTGAAAGTTGGTGGGGACGTAGCTTAGAACCAGGAGACGGACATAGGATACTTTTTATCCCATTCTTCTTCTTCTTAATGTCAATGAGCTACTTTTTATCCCGTTCCATCGCGTTCCCGTGTGACGTGACATAAAATTTCAAATAGATTTTTTTTCGTTTCTGTTTGTCCATTCGGACAGGCAAAGGGATCTAAGCGCATACAGCATATACAGCATACAAGTCTGATACAATTTTCATCATATTATTTAACATTTCTTTATATAGAATAGCTTATTTATAGTTATGTCCGTCAGTAAGTCAAATAGTTACCATTAATTAGGCGCTAAAAATCTAATTAAATGATTTCTCTGGGAATTTGGGTAGAATATGAAAATACACGTAAACTATTCTTATATCACATTCAACACACTTCTGTACCTGCACCTTAACTGTATTATGTTACGTAAAATATCAGCAAAATTATTCAATATAACACTATAAAACACTAAAAAATGAATATAATACAAGAGCTTAACATGACATTTCCATAGTCACGCCGAAATTCATGTCAAAGAGAATACAAGTTACTATGAAACGTAGGATAACAAAAACGCATTTGATATGTAATAACAAAACGCAAATGACAGCTAAACCTAATTTTGTCTATAGTCAAGTATGGTTGAAAATTTAATAATTATAATTTTGTCAGAAATCAATAATCAGTAATATGTATTCTCTTTGAACCATATGTTCGGCAATTTTGAAAATATGGCAGTACGAAGTTCGCCGGGTCTAGCTGACCCGGAGAGAATAAACATTAATTTTCAATTTTTTTGACAAGCTTTTTTAGTTTTATTGTTGTGTTTGTTGTTTGTTATCATATTTTGAATATATACGTCCCATTGTTGGGCTCGGGCCTCTACCAAAATCGGAGGGAAATTGACCTACTATTTCACGCTGGTCAGACGTGTTGGAATAGGATTTTATTTCCAGTTTCCTTCTCTTGAATCGATGTTGTCTGCATACATCCCTTAGTTCTCTTTTACGGCACCCACAAGTAGTGAATTGTATTCATACTCCGTCACCATATGGATAAAATAAATATACTTATACGGATAATATATCATTATCATCATTCCAGCCTATCGCCGTTTACTGCTGGACATAGGCCTTCCTCATGTTTCGCCAAAGAATGCGGTCCTGTGCCGCCTGCATCCAACGACGCTCAGCAACTACCACCAGGTCATCGGTCCTACCTAGGGGGGCGTCTTACACTGCGTCGTCCGATACGTGGTCGCCACTCAAGAACCTTTCTTCCCCAGCGGTTGTCGGTCCGTCGAGCGATGTGGCTTGCTCATTGCTATTTCAGCGCGTTAAGGGTGTAGATCGTGAAAATCACCGAAAAGAGTGTTACGATTTTTCATATTTAACCTATTTACATATGATTGATATCAATGATTGTTCAATGCACATTGAACATGCAACGCAGCAAACTCAAAAGTAGAGCATGTCAACATACAAGTAAAGCATGTCAACATACAAATGTGCAAAATTAGCACTGACATGATTTAAAGACACTGCGTTATACTTTACACGTACGACACACTAACACAAAATGGTATATGTGTGTATTAGCAATAAGTAGTATATAAGGTGTACATTGTGTAAAATAAATCAGATTTGAATTTATTCATCTCTCAGTTACATCCCTCTCACTGCGGCCAAGACACCCTTAGCCGTCAGTTCTGATTAGTCGAGTGAGTCTGCTTGACTGGCAGTGAGAATAACCAATCCTCCACCCAACATCCATCTCACATCCACCTGTCACCTTAGGTAGCACGGTGCAGGTATCCCATCATATAGGCTAGGAACTTAAGGGCTTTAGGTACTTCAAACTATAACCTTAGGTTCTTCTGTCAAACACGGCGTTAGTCCACTAGCCCAGACTACGCCTGTACATTTGATCCTTCGATACATTTGGTCCTTCGAGTAAAAGTAAAGTTTTTTTTCCTCCTTCTAACCCCCCCGTAGGTTTGACATAACAGACATACGAATCAGTTAAGAACGGGCTGGTGTACTCAACAAAGCATCAGTTTCGGAATTGACTGAAGGACTTTTACTTACGTACTCTGTCAGAAAGCCTCTCGTTGCGGTTCGGTCACTGGCCTCCCACAAGCGGGACTCACCAGCTGATTGAGAAGTCGCACCTTCAGGGACGTGTTATAGCGAGAGCGCAGGTACGATAAGTATTGACTTAAAACATTAGTAGTAGGAAAGTTAGGGTAGGGCTATTAGGGAAGAAGACAAAAGAAGCACTATGGACATACAAGAAATAAACACAGCAATCAGGAGCCAGGAGGAAGATTATAACGAGATCAGGAGGATAATTACAAACATTAAAAAGGACTCCGTGAGCCGAAGAACACAAAAATACATTGACGAAAAAAGACAAACACTAACTACTATTTTCCAACGGGTGCAAGAGAATCACTCGAAACTGGAAAAACAAGAGATGTTATCATCTCACAAATATATCACTACAAATTACTTTGGAAATATCCAAAAACAATACAACGAGGGCTTAGCCCACCTACAAAACTATGAAGCAAGACTTCAACTTGTTCAGGCGATATATGAACCTGAAGAACAAAACACAAACGAAGAAGAAGGGAGAGGGAATCCCAAGACGTTTATACAAATGTTCAGGATATCCCAGATGTCAAAAAGGCTAATTCAGGCGAAAGAATCAGTCACTGAAAACAAACCTATATGGCATTTACAAACTACAATAAACAACTTACAAAAACGATGGCAGGATATTGAAGAAACACACATTGAATTATTATTGGAGGAGGATACATCGGGACACCTTTACTTCAAAAATAAATATTTTGAAAACACCCAAATTGAGTTCGATACTACAATGGAGATGCTGGAAGAAAAAATCCATGACAGTTCCAGCGAAAAAATAACCTTAACACAGTCGTCAGGAAAACTACCCCGTATCTCTATTCCAACTTTTACTGGGAGTTATGACTCATGGTATACTTTTCATGATTTATTCAAAAAAATTATTCATGAAGATAAAAATATTTCATTGGTAGAAAAGATGCAATATTTAAAGACAAATGTAAAAGGTGACGCAGCAAAAATTATACGTCATCTAACGATAAGTGAATCGAACTATGAAACCGCGTGGAAATTGCTTACGCAACGTTATGAAGACGAACGAATGATATCAATTAAATTCATCGATAAATTATTAGATTTACCCAAGCTAAATGTTGCGAATGCAGCGGGTTTAAGAGACATGCACGACACCATAAAAGAATGTTTGGAATCTTTAAAACATCAAGGAATTGACATTTCAACATGGGACCCTATTTTGGCTAGACTTTTGGCCAGGAAATGGGACCAACAAACTGATTCAAAATACGAGGATCAGTTACAACACCCAAACAAATTGGAATCGTTTGAAGAAATGTTACAGTTTTTAGAAAAAAGATTTAAAAGTTTAAAGTCCTACGATCAGCAAAAAATTACGTATAATCACCTGAGTAATAACTCGGTGAATCATACAATAAATAAATACCGGGGAACACTCGTACCAATAGCAGAATCATCAAAAAGTAAACATTGCTGGTACTGCAAAAGCACAGAACATAATATAAATAAATGCCCTAGTTTTAAAACCTTGAACGTGACGCAACGATATAAGGAAGTCTCAGACAAAGAAATGTGCAAACGCTGCTTAAATCATAATAAAGAAATAAAATGCATGAGCGAGTTTTATACAAAATGTGAAATATGTCAACATAAAGGTCATAACACACTATTACACCGAACATTCGATTCAATTAAAAGACAACCAGAGTCTTCTGAGTATACGAAAAAGTTCACTCCTAAACCAACTATGAGTGATAAAAAACAAAACACAACGTTATCGAACTTATCAGCTACCAATTTAGAGGAAAAAAATACGGTCTTATTAGCCACAGCGCTATTACAAACCACGTCGTATGATGGAACACCACAATTATTAAGAGTATTGTGTGACCAAGGTTCAGAAGCGTCATTTTGCACGGAAGAAGTAGCACAACTGCTATCGTATCCAAGACAAAAGGTTCGAGCCGAAATAAAAGGCATTGGAGACAACGAACCTAAGACATCGAAATATACAATTAACATAAACCTACAACCAAGGTACTCTAGTGAGTACAGACTACCTGTAACACTTATAGTACTACCAAAGCTTACAAACTCGTTACCAAGAAGTAACTTACAACAATTACAAGAGTTGGACAATGTTCTATTGGCAGACCCAACGTACAACAAAAAGGGACCTATAGACATAATTTTAGGTGCCCAAGAATATAGTAAAATACTATTACAAGGTTTTAAACGACTACAAGGCGGTATAATCGCTCAAGAAACAGAATTGGGTTGGATTTTATCCGGGTTATATCCGCAAGACACAAACGGTGGCATCAAAGTATTAAGCATGATGACTCGCACCGACGACATACAACAATTAACAAAATTTTGGGAATTAGAAGAAATTCCACGACACTATGCACTCACCAAAGATGATGAGTTGTGTGAAAATTACTATACAAATACTACAATACGAAGTTTCGACGGCACTTATACGGTACGACTGCCGTTTAAGGACGCGAACATAAAATATGGCGAGTCAAGGAAAAAAGCCGTGGCTCGACTATTACAACTAGAACGTCAGTTCGAAAAAAATGAAAATTTACGCCAACAATACAAGGAATTTATGTACGAGTACCTAAATATGGGTCATATGAGAAAAGTACCTAAACCAGAATATTACACAGGAGAGTATTATATTCCCCACCAAGCGGTAATAAAAGAAGACTCTCTTACAACAAAACTACGAGTGGTATTTGACGCTAGTAGTAAAACAAGTAGTAAAATAAGCCTTAATGAAAATTTACATAAAGGACCACGACTTCAACAAGACTTATCAAACATATTATTACGCTGGAGAACGCATAAGATTGCTTTCATGGCCGACATTATGAAAATGTACCGGTTCATAAAAATAAACCAAGAAGACTATAAATATCAAAGAATTTTATGGAGATTTTCTCCAAAAAAGGCCATTAGTGAATACGAACTAACAACGGTCACGTATGGCACAACAAGCGCGCCTTATCTGGCCGTGAGAACATTACAACAACTAGCATTAGACGAACAAGACAATTACCCTATCGCCAGTAGAGTAACGTTACAGGATTTCTATGTTGACGATATTTTGTCAGGAGAATCCCAGGAAAGCTCCGTCAAGGAATTACAAGAACAATTAATAGCAATGTTAAACAAAGGTGGTTTCCAACTACGAAAATGGTCTTCAAATAGTTCGGAATTGTTGAACAATTTAACATGCGATAAAGAAGAAAGTCGGATGCTGAAACTTCCCTTAGACGAAACAAGAAAGTCGTTGGGAATTATATGGTCTCCAGGCGAAGATAAATTCTGTTTTCAAATAACTATAACAGAAAACACAAAACCCACCAAACGGTTCATTATGTCAGAGGTGGCGAAAATATTTGATCCGTTGGGCTGGTTGGCCCCCATCATCATAAGACTAAAATTACTAGTACAACAACTGTGGACGTCTGGGATGGAATGGGACCAACCAGTAAATGACATAATACGAAATAAATGGACAGAAATACAAAAACAGTTAAAAAACATAGAAAATATACAAGTACCACGATGGTGTCACACGATAGACAGGACAAAGTTTGAGCTGTATGGATTCTGCGACGCCTCAGAAAAAGCATACGGGGCTGTCGTCTATAGCAGAGTAATGGTGAATAACAGTTACTACATAACATTGCTCCAAGCTAAGTCAAAAGTTGCACCGAAAAAACAAAAAACAACATTACCGCGTCTTGAGCTATGCGCCGCAGTATTATTGGCTAATTTAATAGAAAAAATAAAAAAAGCTCTAAACGGTGATAACAATACCGTGATTTCATGCTGGACGGATTCTATGATCACGTTGGGATGGATAAAAGGAGATCCTGGGCGATGGCATACGTTCGTGGCCAACAGAGTGTCAGAAATTAACAGCATAATACCTAACGCTCAATGGAATCATGTCATATCGTCTGAAAACCCAGCGGACATTATATCAAGAGGATTGGAGCCAGAAAAATTAATAAACTGTTCCTTATGGTGGAACGGCCCACCATGGTTACAGACGAGTGATATACCTATTACAACAACAGCACCACAGCCAAATGAAGAAGCCAAGTACTGTTTATCAACAACAATTAATACTACGAATGAAAAGTATGACATCTGGAGTCGATTTTCTAACTACAATAAAATGATAAGAACATTAGCGTATTGCTACAGATTTATCAGCAAGCGCAAAAAGCACGAACCATTATCCTGTACGGAACTAGAAGAAACAGAGAAACGAATTCTATGCATATTGCAACAAGAAGAATTTTACGATGAAAAAGAAATTATTCGAAAGAAAAAATCACTGCAGAAAAACAGTAAATTATCCACACTAGATCCATTTATTGATAACGATGGATTATTACGAGTTGGAGGTCGAATAGAAAACGCTGACTTGCCATATAATCAAAAACATCCTATACTATTACCACGCCGACATCATATAACGTCATTAATAATACAAAACGCACACATGAAAACATTACATGGAGGAAATAAACTAACTACAGCTGTCCTACGACAAAAATACTGGATTATAGGTGGAAAACAAGTTGTCAAAGGTATACTAAAAAAGTGCGTCAAATGCGCGAGATACAGGTCCGAAACGAATGTACAGAAAATGGGGATACTTCCAAAAGCAAGAGTCACGCAATCATATCCATTTAGTCACACTGGAGTGGATTATGCGGGACCAATACAAACAAGAACAATGAAAGGAAGAGGTCACAAGTCCTACAAATCATATATTGCTGTATTTGTATGCTTAGCAACAAAAGCAATTCATCTAGAATTAGTGGGAGATTTGACAACTGAAACATTTATTGCGGCACTGCGGAGGTTCATGGCCAGACGAGGACACGTGTCACATATGTATAGTGACAATGGCACGAACTTCGTAGGCGCAGCGAAATTTTTGGAACAAGAATTATTGCAAATAACACAGTCACCTGGATTCCAAAATACGATGACCAGTATAGGTACTCAGTGGCATTTTAATCCGCCAGCAACCCCCCATTTTGGTGGGATTTGGGAGAGCAGCGTAAAATCAGTAAAGTACCATTTACGTCGAGTAATTGGAGAATCGACATTAACGTACGAAGAAATGATAACATTTTTACATCAAATTGAAGCTTGCCTAAACTCGAGGCCGTTATGTGCACAAAGCGAAGACATCAATGATAATACAATACTAACGCCTAGTCACTTTTTAATTGGTCGGGAAGCAGTTGGAATCCCAGATCCGTTATCAAACATAAATACTGATTTAATAAATAGATGGAAACAAATTCAAAGAATGAAGAAAGATTTCTGGAAAGCCTGGTCATCTGATTATTTACATCAACTTCAACAAAGATACAAGTGGAAAGAAACTCAAGAAAATATCAAAATTGGAACCATAGTACTAATAAAAGATGAAAACATAAGTCCAAGTAAGTGGCCCTTGGCAAAAGTGGAAAGCGTTCACCCAGGAAGCGACGGGGTGATAAGAGTAGTGACACTCAAAAAATCGACAGGTTTATGTCAAAAACGATCAATACATACATTAATTCCTTTACCCGTATATCAGGAAGAATTAATGACTAACACGAATACGTTAAGAAAAAATACCGAAACGCCTGTGAATAGTAACATAGCAAATAACATAAATAAAAAGTCTAAGACACTTAAGTCAGGCGTGTTACTCTATACTACACTATTATTGTGTATCGGACAAGTAACAAGTACATCAATGTTTACTATGAAACATTTAAATCCAGGCCTATATGTAGAACAAATAGGTACTTCAACAATAAACAGAGGGAGTTTTAGAATAGAAACTAATTACGAAAGGAGTGATTTGGAACTGAATTTAAATAATACGATAAAAATAACTAATCAGTTTCAAAAGTTATGCACTGACACACAACAGTATACAAAAGACACCCATTGTGCAGAATTTTATTATCATTTGAACGAAGAGAAAGCACGATTTGAGAAGATAAAGGATTACCTTACTGGGATAAAGATTTCTAGAAGGAGACGTGGATTATTAGGACAAATGTTAACATACGTGTTCGGAGTCAACGATGAAGTATACAGAAGTATTGACTCATTGAGTAGCAATCAACAAGAACTTATAAACGCCGCCAATCATCAAACAAACATAATGATATCTACAGTATCCGCTGTAAACCAAACCGAGGAGCGGATTAAGAAAAAGTTAGAGAATTTTGAAAAAAGTTAAAGAAGCTATAGCATTCATGTACGATAACGACGTATGGTATAAGATGGTAGACGCTAACAATGTGAAAATACAAGTAATACAAACGTATCAATTAGCGAGCAATTACATAACAGAGATTATTCACTATTACAACGGGTTACTTGAGATATACCTAAATAACGCATCGATATACACGATTTTGAGTCCTAAATACGCTAATGATATAATACAAACAACCAATCAAAAGTTACCTGGAAACTTAAGGATAATTCAGGATCAATTAATACAGACTAACATGGAAATAAATGCAACACATATAAACGTATTTGCGTACTATCCTATTCATGACATAAGAAAATATACACTAATACACATAACGGCGATTCCTCAAAAGTTGACCGGGAGTTCTTTTGAATGCTTGTCAATCCCAAGAGCATTCATAGGCTTCGACTATAACAATGAACGATACTTTGAGTTAAGTAAAGACGAGTTCAAAGATTGTTTACACAAAAAATCGGAGTTTGTTTGCTATCCCGTGGCTGTTAAGAACATGCAATTGAACAAGAATTGCATTGTTGACCAGCTATTCAGCAACAATAATAACACTAAATCACAATGCACATCAAGAAGATACAACATTCAATCTACAATTCTATGGAAACAACTTTACATGCAGAATACGTGGATGTTTATCACTACAAAAACACAATCAGCTTCGATAATATGTGATGGACAAAGACAAGAAATTAACCTAGAGGATATAGGAGTACTACACATTTCAGAAAGCTGTGTAGTAAAGACGTTGAACAACATTCTTGCAGCTAAACGAATAACAACAACAACTGTGCAAGCATCATATTTTAAAAGGAGTAATTTTACTCTAGACACACAAGTAGTCCAATCAGAGATACCAGACATACCGAAGGAGGAAGTATTAGATAGCTCCACCAGTATATTTGACCACTTAGCCGCTTCAGAAGCAAAGCTAAAAACAAGATTAGATAACACAATATGGAGGCGAATAGAGTCTCATTCCTATGTGGTTAGCACCGTGACATCTCTTTCTTTAATAGTATTAGCTTGTCTTGTAATTTATTTCAGACCACTCAAACAATGTCGAGATAGACTTACGAGAAGACAAAACAAGGAGACAACTACAACACAAGCCACAGAGACAGACAAACAGCGGGCAGCTCCACCACAACCACGGCCACGGTATGGGAAACCTCGTCCCCAGACTACAGTCCAAACACTACAAGCGACGGAAGGACACATTGGACCATATGAGGTTATCGAATTATACGACTTGCAGTCGTGTTCCTGAGAGACCCCAGAATGTTCAATGCACATTGAACATGCAACGCAGCAAACTCAAAAGTAGAGCATGTCAACATACAAGTAAAGCATGTCAACATACAAATGTGCAAAATTAGCACTGACATGATTTAAAGACACTGCGTTATACTTTACACGTACGACACACTAACACAAAATGGTATATGTGTGTATTAGCAATAAGTAGTATATAAGGTGTACATTGTGTAAAATAAATCAGATTTGAATTTATTCATCTCTCAGTTACATCCCTCTCACTGCGGCCAAGACACCCTTAGCCGTCAGTTCTGATTAGTCGAGTGAGTCTGCTTGACTGGCAGTGAGAATTACCAATCCTCCACCCAAAGCTCCATCTCACTGTGGCCAAGACACCCTTAGCCGTCAGTTCTGATTAGTCGAGTGAGTCTGCTTGACTGGCAGTGAGAATAACCAATCCTCCACCCAACATCCATCTCACATCCACCTGTCACCTTAGGTAGCACGGTGCAGGTATCCCATCATATAGGCTAGGAACTTAAGGGCTTTAGGTACTTCAAACTATAACCTTAGGTTCTTCTGTCAAACACGGCGTTAGTCCACTAGCCCAGACTACGCCTGTACAATGATAATTTGTATATATTACAATCAAAGACCAATAAGTATGTTCATGCTTATATTAAACTCTTAAACCTAATAGTTGTTATATAATAAACGTCAACAAACGCACAAAATTGAGTAAAAATGCAAAAACATGACTTCGTATTTTTCAGATTTAACCCCATAAATCAACACAAATTGATAAAAAGAAACACTTTTTGAACACTGAAGAAACCAATAAGTATAGCTGTATACTTCTTTTTATACCTTTACAAACAACTTCCTCTTTTAAAGCCCTAAAATCTAGATATATTTTAAGGTAAATTTTTCATACAAAAATGTATGGGTAAAACGTTCGTTTCATTCGTGCAATCTCGGTGGTCAAAAGCGGCAGTTCCTTTCTGTAAGTGAACGCGACACCACGCTTGTCGGCTGCAGACAGCAGAATTACGTATTGTGAATTTGTGTTTTTTGTAAAAAATTGTAAGTATAACATTTTTATAATTAATTTATTTTCAGTTATTAGAAAGTATCGATATAATGAATGTCTGAAAGAAAACCATGATGGAACTAGATATAAATCGTAAAAAATACAATATCTACACTAATAGGTATTATAAAGAGGAAAGATTTGGATTTTTGTATGTAACGAATAAACTCAAAAAGTACTGGACCGATTTTAATAATTCTTTTATCATTCGAAAGCTACATTATCACTGAGTAACATAGGCTATTTTTTTCGCAGGACTGATTGAATTTGAGTGTCATGCCAGGGAAAAGAAAGTTTTGTACGCATTATAAAAATATGAAAGCCAAAAGATCTCGGAATAAAATGTAAGTTCCTCCCTACTTATTTATTATCGCATTTGAACAGGGTACATTACAAAGCTAATACAATATGTCATATGATTTAGATCGCCCGATTCAGACATATACCTACAATAACATGTAAATATTGGTTTGTATTATCTATTCCTATACTGATAAATAAAATTGAAGTATCTGTATGTAATATCAAAATAATAGGATTTTTAAAAAAAAAAAGGCGATACGGAGTTCGCCGGGTCGGCTAGTATTGTCTAAATATCAAAATGTGAAAGTAGGTAGGCGACAGCGCAACTTGGTCGACATACCTATACCGCCAAACAGACGCGAGGCGCCTAGCGTCTGGCTTAGGGTTGTACAAAATAAATAAAAAGTGGATAATATTGATGAATAATATTTCCAGTATTGAAAATAAAGAAAACCTTGGGGCCGAGACTGAGCAACAATGCTACGCGCTGTATAGAGGTAAGTTGTTATACGTAATTCTTGTAGACTTGTTACATAAATAAACAAACTACTTAGTTAGTGATGGGCGAAGACAAAATCTCAATACCTACCTATAGATTTTTTCTTGCAATATTTATTATTTTCATCGAGAGACAAACACCTTAGTACCGAAATACTTCTCAATTACTTTCTCAAAAGAAAATTTACGTTCAAATAGGTGACGTCATAAAAAAACAATACCTAATGCGTAAAGAAATTATAATTTCTATTCATCAGGAACCTAATATTGTATTAAATTCTTTTGCATTTTTTTAAATTTTTAATTATTTTTCTTAAAAAAAATCAAGCCATTATCTTTCTTTACAGGAACTAGTTATTGAAAACGACCAAGAGGGAAAGGTGGATGAAATGGAAGTTGGGCGTAGAGTTGTAGACGTTTCTTTTTTTTTTAAAGCTCTTCAGGCCATAGGGGACCACGGTCCAATGGATTGTAAGTTAAGTTACCTCAGTATAATAGGTGAAGTAAAAGTTGGTCTGGACTCAAAACTCATCATGAAATGTAGTATGTGTAGTATGAAATTTACTGTGTGTTTGATTGAAAAGAAAGAAGATAGAATGGAAGTGAATCATCAAATTGTATCTGGTATCATATCATCTGGTGGGAGCTACTATCAGTTAAAAACATTAACTGCCGCAGTAGCCCTACCAATCATGTCACCTTCATTATACAATGAAATTAATAATACGGTTTGCGATTGGTGGGAAAAGACAGCAGCATGCGATTGGTGGGAAAAGACAGCAGCACATTCCATGGCAGAAGCTGTCAAGGAAGAAGCGGAGTACGCAGTGTCTATAGGTAGTGTTGATAAAAATGGTACACCATTAATATCTGTTGCTGTTGACGGTTGTTGGAGCAAGAGATCTTATGGTAAGAATTTTTCCGCCTTGTCCGGCGCAGCTGCGATAATTGGCATTAAAACTAATAAAGTATTGTTTTTTGGAGTTAAAAATAAATACTGCGTAGTTTGTGCACGAGCCGCAAAGAACGACAGTCAGCCCTCGGAACACCGTTGTTTCAAGAATTATTCGGGATCATCTACCGGTATGGAATCGACCATAATAGTTGAGGGGTTTAAACGTTCCATTGTTGATCACGGTGTAATTTATAATAAATTTGTAGCAGACGGCGATTCCAGTACTTATAAAAAAATATTAGATTCGCGACCGTACGGTAATTTAACAGTAGAGAAAATTGAATGCAAAAATCATCTTTTACGAAACTACTGCAATAGCTTGGAGAAACTGTCGAAAGACACTAAGTATCCTTGCGAATTGCGGAAATTCCTAAAAGAAAGGTATTTGCGTTTAAGAACGGGTGTAAAATGCGCTATTAAATATTGGGGCGATCAAAATCAGTCACTCGAAGAAAAAATAAAAAATCTTAGTGAAAATATCCTAAATGGTCCACAACACGTATTTGGTAATCACCAATATTGCAAAGAGTATTTCTGTAGACCTGATACTCGTCGAATAGAACCTGTTGGGTTGCTTCCAGCAATTGTTTGATGCGGATTAATGGACGCGGTACACATTTTAAGTAAAAGACTGTCATATCATTCTAGAAGTTTAATTCATAATTGTACAAGTAATATAGTTGAAAGTTTTAACGCAGTGATTGCCAAATTAGTAGGGGGTAAGCGTGTAAATTATTCTTCCCGTGGTTCTTATGCGGGCCGATGCGCAGCTGCTGTTGTGTCTTTTAATACAGGATCGATTCATAGTAAAACTCATGAAGTAATATTTAAATCTAGTCCTAATCCTTTGATCGCGAAAGTGGAAAATTGAAATCGTAGAATCCGTTTAATTGCTAAACCTAAATTAAGATTGAAAAAGAGCCACAGCGCTATGTCGAAAGACGCTCACTATGGACCAAACTGCGAAAAACCTGATCTGAGTCCAGAATTATATGAGAAAGCCAAGTCATCTTTTTTAGCCGATTTAAAGTTGTCTTGTGCTGAAAGAGAGGAGCTTGAAAGGTCGACCCATTTGCAAAGAAGTAGTTCTGAGTGGATGAGTACAAGGAGAAAATTACTAACCTCATCATCGTTCGGGGAAGTTTGTAAAAAACGAGAGAGCACAAGTTGTGCTGTTCTTGTTCGTAAAATCGTTTATGGTAGTAATATCTCCAGTTTGCCTGCTGTACGGTACGGTATCGAAAACGAAGAAACCGCAATTAAACAGTTAGAAATTCAAGAGAATATTAGTATACAAGGTTGCGGTTTGTTCGTCGACGATCAATATGAATTTCTTGGTACTACACCAGATGGCATTTATGCAAACGGTTTAATTGAAATTAAGTGCCCACATTCTTTAGCTGGCATGACTCTTGATGAAGCAATGGCCAAACATACCTTTTGGGTTAAGGACAAGGCTTCCAAGGGTTATGTCATAAATAAAAATCATAACTGGTATTTCCAAATTCAGGGACAGGTACATATTACTAAAAGAAACGTTTGCATGCTTGGCATCTGGTTTGGTGCTACTGTACCTATGAAAGTTTATATTATAGAAAAGGACGACATATTTTGGGAGGAGAAAATGGAGATGAAATTAGTTAGGTTTTATTACGATTGCCTACTTCCAGAATTAGTTGATCCTCGGCAGTCACGAAGCATGCCCATTCGTGACGCGCCCAGTATCATAGAGGCTATGAAAGAGAGGAAAGAAAGAGCTTTACATGTTATGAAAGAGAAGAACGCCTAATGATTTTGAAAGATACAGGTAACTTAACTACCCAGCCAGTCGATTCACGTAAACACGCCAGTCCAAAAGTCGTTTTAACTTAGGAATTTAGAAATCGCCTTTTGGTTTTCTGTTTTAAACGTACTTACTTATCTAGTCTTGGATTGTCATAAATCTTCCAATAGCTCAATTACTATACAATTTCTGAGTTACCTGGTGTAAAGAATCATAAAAATTGGTTAAAAAATACAGCGAATTGAGAATTCTCCTTTTTTTAAGTCGGTTAAAAGGGCTAAATTTGCACAAAACGAAGTGACGTCACTGCGCTACGGTTTTTATTACTTACGTGAATCGGGCAGCTGGTAACGTTTTCATTCTGATAGGTTTTGTGATAGCCATTGATTTTATCATCAAATTAGCAGAAATCAGAACTTGATCCGTAATCGAATGAAAAACCATTAGAATTTTGAACTCATATTTCGTTATTGTTTAATTACATACTTTTAATTAGTATATTAATAATTTACAAACTTCTGTTAAAATTAGTAAATAAATGAATTATTTACTAATTTTTGTACAACCCTAGCACGCTTTTAGGATAGCGAGTAATGGCGACTCATATTTGTTATTGTGTAGTAAATAAATCATTTTTATACTTGTATTTCATTTATTGACATTTTTTTTAAAACCCTAGGATTTTTTTTTAGATATCGACGAGGTGATCGTAAACAAAAAGTAAGTATTTGAGTTTACGCAATAGGCACATTTCCTTGCGTAGAGATAAACACACTTCCTACTGAATTTGCAATTATTTTATTGAATGAATATTTTACGAATTAGAATAAACTTTGGTAGTGAAATTACAAATAAATAAATAGTTGGAATTTTAGGTAAGTAGAATACAAAAATGTCAGTCCGGACCTACTCTTGATTGTATATTATATTATAAACTAGTAACCCGCCCTCGCTATCTTCGGCAATATTCACTTCACATTACATACTATAAAAAGCATATTGATCTATAATAAATGCACAATTTATTTAAGGTACTTAATTGGATAAGGATTAATGCTGTATTGTATAAAATCACTTAGTAAATAATCATTTTTTAGTAGAGGATAAAAAATGGTTATGGTGGGTTATCCCTAAGAGATAGACATATGCCATCGTGGACTTTTTTGTTGAACTTTTTAAGATGGATAATACTGTAGTACATTATTTTGGTCTATCTCGTAGGGTTCAGCCAACGTTTGCAATATAAGCGCAAAAACGTGCTTATTTACGACATCACATTAGAAACCTCTAAATTAATCAGCGTTTCTCTACTATATTATGCATGTATTATACATATAAACCTTCCTTAAGAATCATTCTATTTATTAAAAAAAACTCCATCAAAATCCGTTGCGTAGTTTTAAAGATCTAAGCATACATAGGGACAGACAGACGGCGGATAGCGACTTTGTTTTATACTATGTAATGTAATGATAGAAAAACATAAAAATTGTGTCTCAACTACTCTTATTAATCTATTAAAAAGAATCAACAGCTAGTTTCCAAAAATTCAACGTTATTGTTATGCTGTAAATATTCAAGTTCAATAACAATTTCTCAACGTGGAACGTTTGTTGCAAAACATTTTGAAAATCGCGCTCTCTAGGTCATTCATCCGCCCCGTCGGATGTTACATTAAACTTTGGCGCTGCGGTCGCTCGAAATCGAGAACTCAGGCCAACAATCTACACCCTTAACTCTTCGAGTTTTCACTTCATTTTATATACAGTTGACAAAACAGTTCACTTGTAGGTTTCATGTTCTCTTCTATTCGGACGCATCGGCTGATGGAGTGAAAGAGACAGATGCATCACAAGACGAACGCTTAAAGCGATCGTGTCTCTTTATCCCTTGTACCGCGCTCTTGCTTGCATGATCGGTTGAGGCGGAACGTGACAATGAATCATGTTTTTCGTGCCTGCAACCGGCGTTCATCGATTTATAAGATGTTGTCATGTAAAAAATAATAGTAGTACTAAAATGGGCTCATAACAGTTTTGCTTGGGGTATGTGTAGTAGATATGACCATACCTATCTGATCAGATCGCTTTCTATCTAGCCAACGGGGTTATGCAGAAAGGGAGCGTGGAGCCCTAGAGCCCATCGTGCGACCGCTTGACAGCTTTTCAAGATAATAGACAGAGATTAGCTAAATTTGACAACACTTTCACATCTTAAGTAGTTTAAGTCACAGTTTAAGTTTGATTCTTCTTTCAGGTTAAAAGTACCTAAGTTAGGTAGTTAAAGTTTCGCAATTACTTCAATAAAGGTTTTTGACTGTGAAACTATACATCATTATAGACAGTTTACTAATAAAAGTAAGTATTTCTTGGAATGAAACTATCATTAATTAAATTTCTTGGTAAATATTATTCTATTTACGCAATTACTGAACACACATACGAGTTTAGTTATCGACATTATTACCTACATCAACACACACATTATGTAAGCAATATACCTACATTATATTACTTATTTAATTAAACTCAAAGCTAAAAGGTTTCCTAAAATCTAAATAGCAAGATGTGATGTTTCTCTGTGCCCTATAATTACTGTTGTACCAGTAAGTACAGACTCGCCTTGCCAACTCGCTTGTGCCATGTTTTCTTATCAGTCTCAATACTTTCCTTTGGAGTAGTACTGGTGTAGATTTTTTGCAATTTACAGGGAATAATATCGACATATTTCAGTTTTTGCGAAAAGCAATTGTTTTAATTATTGCTTTGTTTTGTGTACTAATCGTAAACGATTAGTACACAAAACGTTTTCCTTCACTTGCATACATGTTATCTGTATATTATATTCCTTATTCGCCTTATACAACACCCACAAGCAAGAGAGGCGGGTGGTTAATTGTATTCTTACTTCGCAACCACATGGATGTGATATTTTTTCTACATATGCAAAAATAATATGAAAATATAACTTTTAATTGCATAGCGTCTGAATGTATTGTTGGGAATCAGAAGTGGATATATTAAAAAAACAAACACTGTTCTAAATTATTTACAATTGTTTTATATTTGACTAATTATTCATCATCATTATCATTTCAGCCTATCGCCGTCCGCTGTTGGAGGTAGGCCTCCCTCATGTTACGCCACAAAGTGTGGTCCTGTGCCGCCTGCATCCAACGACGCCCAGCAATTTTCTCCAGGCGTCGGTCCACCTAGTGGGGAGGCGTCCTACACTGCGTCGTCCGATACGTGGTCGCCATTCGAGAACCTTTCTTCTCCAGCGGTTGTCGGTTCGTCGAGCGATGTGGCCTGCCCATTGCCACTTCAGCGTGCTAATTGTTCATGCTATGTCGGTTACATCCGTTGTTCTGCGAATTTCAGTATTCTGGATTCTATCTCGCAGAGAAATCCCGAGCATAGCCCGCTCCATAGCACGCTGAACGACTTTGAGCGTAATTATTAATCAAACAGAATCACGAGAGGAACGAAATTGTAGTATAACACAATATAAACAATCAGAGTAAATACAAGAAATCGTACGGCCCTTATGGATGGTGAATGATGTTACCGCTGGTAGAATCTTCGACAGGATGCCCGTTGTATTTTTTTTTTGTTTGGCCTAGAAGTGTTAGCCTCAGACAGCTATTACATCCTTACACGGTCTGGTGGTGAGCGTTGCGGGCTCTCAACTCAAAAAATTAAGTAATGGGGCCCAAGGGCATCCCCTATGGGGTATGAACCTCGGCTTAGGGCATTGCTGAGGGCAACGTGGGAGTTCCCACGTTAGTTTTATTGATTTTTACGCGACACGGCTTCGCCCCTCGATAACTAGGACGAAACCGTGATTTTTATTTGTTGCGACCTCGCGGGTCGTGTAAGCTGTTCGTTGTGCTATAGTGATCTCGTCATCGGGCTCGTCGAGAACGAGTCTCGGCCGAGAGACCTTCGAGATCCCGGACGGGGTATAGTTGGTCGCAGCGACCACTAAGGGGTTGGGGTGATTTGTGGCAGAATATAAATATCTACAGGCACACTATTGCATATATTGCCTAATGGTCGGCAAGTGCAGGTCGATGTGGAGATTGGCATTGCGTATGAACTACGGTGCGCCCGTAGCTTTACGCATGAACCTATTTTGAAGTGTTTGTAGCCTATGGATCCTGTTTTGGCCTAACGTCAGCGAATACTACATTGGCATACATCATGATGGAGCGTATACAGGCAGTGTCAAGACGGACTTTGCGTTTGAGCGACAGCTTACCCTTTGGGTTGAGTAAGCTGTGTAATCGACCCATAAGGAATGTTGCACGCAAGCGCACAGTGGTTATGTATCGGGCAAACCTGAAATGATTGTTGAGGATGACGCTTAGGTATTTTGTTTTTGAGGCCCAAAGGATGGGCTTGACAAAGATGCGGACTTGAGTGAAGATCTCGGGTGGGTGTAGGTCGGAACGTCTCCTGTGAAACATGACCGCCTGACTCTTTTCTAGGTTAATGCCAATTCTCCACTTCCGGAACCACTTGCCAAGGGCAGTACCTGCGTATTGGAGATGTCGAGTGACAGCGTCCGGGTTAAGTTCTGATGCGAATATAGCCAAATGGTCAGCGTAGTGGGCTGATTGCACGAACTTGGTCTTGAGGATATTGCTGGGGTACAGCGCGAATAGAAGGGGGAAGAGGACCGAGCCTTGAGGTACGCCGGCTTTGATCGGGTGCGGGGAAGACAGTAGGGATGATCGATGTTAGAAAAACATCGATGTTAACATCGATGTCATAATCGAAAGCCCAACATCGATGTCCGATATTTATCGAAAACCAAACATCGATGTTGATGTCATTATCGATGGTTTTAATAAATGACAAAGAAATAAAATTCTCCGGTTTTTTTTTAGTGTTAGAATCATATAATCTATATATATAAAAATGAATCCCCGTTTTCCTTGGTCACGCCATCACGCGTGAACGGCTGGACCAATTTCATTAATTCTTTTTTTGTTGTATTTGTTATTGTTAGGAGAAGGTTCTTATGAAAGAAAAATAAGAAAATTGCCCAGAAAATTAGAAAATTTAAGAATACTTAACCATCATATAAAATTATTTCTAATCTAACCGCTTTGGACAATATAAACTTTTTAATGTAACCTTATGACGTTTAAATATCGTCAAAGAGGATGTAAAAATACTGAAAATTGTTTAAAACAGATGCTTCGGTTGGAGTTATTTTATTAATAAAATACATATAAAACAAATAATTCATTATTTCTTACAGAAATGATGTAAGAAAACTGAATTTCTTAGTGCACATCGGGGTAGGTAAGTTCAGAGCCATCACGCCTAATATAAAAAGTCAATTTAATATAGAGTTTTGGTAATTAAGATACATGTTACTAATATAACAAGTGATATACTTAGTTATTAAGAAGAATACAATAGTTTTCTTTAATTTACAGTTGAATTTTCCTTTTTGAAAATGCCAGCAATTAGACGTACAAACTTAAGTTGTAAGTATTGGGTCAATGAACGTTGTATGCCAATATTGCAAGGCATTTAAGTTTAAAAATTAAGGTCCTGGATTGTGTTGTGCGAGCGCAATTGACGCCATTGGTACCGCCGTCAGAGTCATTACATTCATTGGCTTCATACGCATAAGGAAAAAAAATAAGTATGTTGTATATAGGAATTAGAATAATAAACATTTTTTTTTAATTCAATTCGAATTCAATATTCATAGTTAAGACATGACAACGTCTGTCGGGTCAGCTGGTACAGAGATAAATCCTGGTAGTAAGTACTTTTCTCGGCGCAGGACTGTGATGAACTTTTATGTTTTTTTTTTTTTTTAGGAAATGTGAGTGGGATTCGGGTGACTCCCGGTAGTAGTAAGTACTTTTCTACGGGCTGAACTGTAATGACCTTTTTTTTTCCTAGAAGACAGTGTCCCTTCTACTCTGTAGCGGAAGCTACGATCTATTAAAATGCCCTTTGTACCCGCGAATTCTAACATCTCTTATAGCGTTCTTGCCTATGACATACCCTCAATCCTAATAGTACCTATATTGTTCCACGTTCTGATACTATCCTTACTAATATTATAAATGGGAAATTAAATTTGTTTAATTGTTTGTTTGTTACGCTTTCACGCTTAAACCACCGAACCAATTTCAAAAATTCTTTCACCAATGGATAACTATAATATCAGGGAGTAACACAGGCTATATTTTATCCCAGTATTCCCACGGGAACGAGAACTACACGGGTAAGGCGACTAAAACCGAAGCGAAGTGAGGGCGGGTTGCTAACTTAAAATATAACACATTGGTAATTGGTGCGAGTCAGTAATTACAAACCATCACATTAGTTATGACCCTAATGACGGCACAGGATCATTTGTGTGTTCAATATGTTACTATTACACATATTAACCTCCTTTACGCTCAGTTTGTATATAGTCGAGATATCAACAGAGTGCAATCATGTGTCCTGAGCAATATATCCGGTATTACACTGATGGAAATTCACTAGCCTATGTGTGCGATTGGCTTAACAGTTTTAAACTGTTCTGTATAATTTATATGCTTGTGAATAATGTTAATAATTTATATATATTAATTATTTATTTATAAATAGGTATAGCGTATCTTTATAATTATTTTCGATGTTATATTTACAATATAATCGACGAGGTTCTCTTAGTGAATTCTTTTTTGTGGTGCTGTTTATAATAAAATAAAAAGCATTGTCGTCGTTTTTGTATGTAGTTTTTATCCATAGTATACAGGGTGTCCCGTAAGTAGTAGACGGGCTATGAGGGGTAGCGAGACTTATTAACTAACAAAAATACTCAAATTTATTGTCCTAGGTCTTGTAGTTATGAAATTAGGATTTTTTTTATTAAATGTGATGAAAATGTCATCCATGTATGCTAAATATTGAATTTTACAAAAACTGTTTATACCTAATTGTCGAATTTTTTCATCACATTTACTAAAAAAAAAAATAACTTCATAACTACAAAACCTGAGACAATAAATTTGAGTATTTTTGTTAGATAATAAGTCTCGCTACCCCTCGTAGCCCGTTGGTCCACTACTTACGGGACAGCCTATATATTGCAAAAGTTTTGGCAATAGTTTAATATCCCGCCACTCGTCTGACTTCAACCCTCTTTGAGAATGTAATTATATACAAGACAGCATTAGATCAAATTGAGTCAGGTTGACGTAAACCTCTTAGTCGTCTTTTACGGTACTCACTAGCAATATTAATAATATTAATAACGGCTACCACACAATAAGGGCATGTACTGAATTAGGACCTAATATACCTCCAAAATGACTGTAAAGGTTAATAATTTTGTCACGTGTCAGATGAATTAGGTAACAGATAACGTAAATGGTATATTGTACATCTAAACAAATAAATAAAATTGATGTGTATATTTGTAATGTCAAAATAGTACAATTATAATATAATACAATTCTTTTTGTGCTCACACATAGGTATCTTGCAAATAATTGCACGATATCTATGTTAAAAAAATTTGTATGTATGTGTGTCTGTCTGTTTATATTTTCCGGGTAATCTTCAAAACGGCTAACCGGTTTTAATATTTCACAACTGGGAAATGAAAGGAGTAAAGTAGGCTTTTCTTCTGAGAAAAAAAAACGCCTACAGAATTTCGCCCAGTCCGGGCGTTGAACCCGGGGTCTCATGGACTGCAGTCACGTACGATGTACGGTTAGGAGATAATGCATATTTAAAGTGCAGGGGCAAACTGAAGCGAAGGAAGGAAGGGTCACTAGTCTAAAAAAATCTTATAACGTTAGTAGGTACTTCCATCATATCTTATATCTTTAAACGAGCAATTCTTGCATATATATTTACCTATATATATATATATTTTTTTTTCAGGATTTCGGCAACGGCTCCAATGATTTTGATGCAACTTGGCATACTAGAGGTTTCGGGGCCAAAAAATCGATTTAGCTAGGTTTTATTTATAGAAAATGTTGTTTTGTCGGTGTTTTTAGCGAAACAATACAATGACATTAAATTTTAAAAGAATATGTATTCAAATTTCACCGTCAACGTCAACAGTTATAACAGCTCAGTTGGGAAGTTGTCCAGTTTTCTTTTTATTTTGTTTTGGCATTAAAACAGCGTGGGATCGAATCTCGGTGTTATTATTATTCTATTTTTGTAATTTTTGATATTTTTTTCATTATTTCTTTTTATTTTTTAAAAATATATATATCTAAATAAATTCGACAAAAATACAACAAAAATATACCGAGCAAAGCTCGGTCAACCAGATATTACTATTTAAATTAGTAAATATACAGTGAAAATATTTGTTTATTGTTAATAAAAAAATGCAATCACCTCTAGTTTGACTATTAAATTACATAGTAAATATACATTACACCTCTCAATACAAAACTCATGAAGAAGAACAGTACGTTTTTGGATTCAACGTTTTCGTCCTGGAAATTTCGATCTTCAGAACCAACTCAGTGGACGGCCAAAGACCAAAGTGGAAAATGAAGAGGCTACTGTGGAAGCGGATCCATCACAAAGCACTTCAAAGATAGCTGCAGGCTTCGATGTAAGTGACAAAACTGTATTAATCCACTTTTTTTTTGGGATGGGTCGCGGTCGCGGGGCAACCCACCCGAACACCACGTCGCCTTCGTCGTTGGACCGACCATCGGAGCAGGGTTACTTGTCATGTCTTTTTTAGAGTGGGTCACGGTCGGCGCACTCCTCGCACCACTCCGTCCGGGGCGACAGAAGGGCGTAAGCACGTAATTATAACTGACGGGAATTATTGTAATTATAGCTAGGGTTTATATTAACAAATATGAAGGTAGGTATGTACATTTTGGTTGTTTTGGGAGAGGGAGAGGACGCCGTCCTGCACACACTGTGATTACGACGAGGACATGGCGCAGCACACGCTCCAGGTCTGCTTGGCCTGGGCAGAGCAGCGCTGTGAACTCGTCACAATCATTGGTGCCGACCTGACGCTACTCGACGCTTAAGTTTCTATGAATGCCATTCATATCTAAAATATGACCATGTTTTCGTAATGTCCACGTTTTTGAAGTCAGTGAAAGAATAGTTATGCCTACTAAATTTAAATGGTTCCCTCAACTCCTCAATGACAATCACACTAATTTTCTGAAAGCTCACTTTCAAATTAAAAAAAGAAAATTTTCAAATTTGGTTTATAAATAATCGAATATATAGTACAGCTGAATTGAGAACGTTCATTTCTTTACGATTTAATCGTTTATAAATTAGTGACGGTTATTCTTATAGAACAGCTGGCATTGAATTAGTTGTGTGGGTAGCTATTTTAAAAACACTTATCATTTATACATTTAAAAATAAAAATGTAATATTTATACAGGACCCTTTTATACACAAAGGCGTAGAATTAAATGTTTATTTATCCTTCCTCATTTTTACTACATAAAGAGTCCGTTAATACTTTACCTATTACTTTACGACGTTGAAAAATACCGTTCACCATATCGCTATCATGTCGTAAAAGATGATTTAGATATTAAATATGCCTATAACATGTATGCAAGAGAAGGAAAATTCAAAATGAAGTTATACCAACCCGTTTGATCATCGTGGGATAGTCTATTCCCCTGCTATATTATAGAGAAAGTTTGAGCCCAACAATGGGACCATATATTTTATCGAAAATCAATTATGCTGACAGTGTTTATGGTACGTGCTTATTAGCTAGTACGGAAAAACTAATACAGCGAGTGCAAAATGCTTGCGCCCGTTATTGCTATGATATTCCTCGCCATGCCCATATCACACCTTTTTTGAACGCAGGTAACCTTATGAAAATGTCAGCACGTAGGCATCTCCATCTAGCTACGCTTTTGTTCGGTATTGTTTCTCATAAAAAACCTATATATCTTTATGAGAAGATAAGCTGGTCTCGAAAAAATAATAGTTACATAACTAGAGCATCAACATACCTGATGAATACTCAGAAACATCGAACTACTGCCTTCCGCGGTAGCTTTAGGTTTTCAGCAAGTCGTTGCTGGAATGTACTTCAACCCCCTTTATTGCATTCAAAAACTACAAGGGTTTTCCTAAAAAGACTTAAGCTAATCCTACTTGAAAATCAAAAATTGATACCTTAATATTCTGTATACAGACCACAAATTTACTGTAGTTATTTCTCGTTCTATTTCATCAAGGACTCCTAGCTAACCACAAGATTTATGTACTTTCGGTTTCTTCTTTATACTATTAATGTTTATTTTATTTTATATTCTATATATCTTTATTAAATAATTTGTTTCTTTTACTTAAGCTATTCTATGTGATAATTATGATAACTAGAATATGATATAGTATAGTATTAATTTGGGGTGCGAGGCCGGGGCACCTCCACGTGGTGCACCCTGGAAACGTCCATCTGGACGGCCAAGATTCCGGCGGGAGGGGGGGTCTCCGCGTGCCGACTCTGAAGGCAGAGCGCACGGCGGATTTGGCCCGGGGCCAATGGGGCGGATGTGTCTCATGGCACTCCGTCGCCAGGGACGGTTGCGTCACGGCCCGGGGGCGTGCGCTCGCGAGCGGCCAGACCCGGAAGGCCCAAACCGTAATCCTGAGTAGGGGGGTCAGGACCGGGGGTCTTCGGACCGCGGGGAAGAAAACCCATATAAAAAATTACCCCAAATCTCAAGTTTGGCCACTCGGCGAGGAGATGTATGGCTGGTGGGTTAAGAAGCGCGCGTGAAAAAAAAAAGCGTCCAGCCGCTAGAGTGGTAGTCAAGGAGGACTTAAACTTCCAACCCGACATGGCAGAAGTGAAACATCGTACGACTTCACCAGAGGGTCCCGGCCAAGCCGGGGAGTCCCTTGCTGTGCCGGTGCTTGCGAACGACGACGAGTCGCGCCCAAGTTCCGGTACAGTCAGCTCCCGTTCGTATGGGTGGGGAGCATCTTCTGCAGCAGCCGCGAGCCCGGCGAAACAGGTGGCTTCAAAAAGGAAGAGGAAGAGGAAGGGCGCTGTAGAGACTGCGCATCAACGCAGGTTGCGCCTAAAGCGGTAAGCGGAACGGCGGGCACAGAAGGATGCCGCCGTGGCCGCGCGCGACGAGGGCGGTGCATCCGCAGCTACCGCAGAGTCGTCGCGGGGCGGAAACGGCGATATCGCCGGGGCGCCGAAGCAGAAGAGTGACAGCTCGGGCCTGTCGAGCGACGAGGGCGGATCAGCCGCAGGATCGTCGCGGGACGAGGGCGGCAGGGCCGCAGGACCGTCCAGGGAAGATGGAGGGCGTGACTCCGGCCCAGAGTGGAGTGACTCGCGACTGAGCGACAGCACTAACATCTCGCTGTCGAGCGACGAGGGCGGCACAGCCGCAGAGCCGTCGCGGGAGGAGGGCTGCAGTGCTGCAGGACCGGTGCAGAGTCCAGATGCGGCCGAGGAGATGTCCACGGACGAGGGCAGTGGGACCGCAGGGCCGTCCGATGGCGCAGGGCTGTGCACAGCAGGGCCGTCCGGGATGATGGTTGGTGGGTCGTCCGGAATTGCAGTTAGGGATGTCGCTGATGGGGAGGTGGTGGATAGGGGGGCCGCCGCTCTATCGGCGGCTCTTAGTGTTAGGAGGGGAACGGAGGAGGCCCGGCCCCCGACGAGGGATCGGAAGCGCCCCCTGCCAAAGGGTGGCAGCTCCGCATCCGAATCGGATGGGAGCAATTTCATCAGGCCTAAGGTGCCGACCGCGCGCCGGGGGCGCAGGGGTCGGGGCGGTACGGTGGCGGCGAGACCGGCGACGCCGGGTTCAGCCGACCGGGAAGGCGGGGTGGCGGCCCTTCAGGCCGCGAACGCCCGCCTCAGCAAGGAGGTCTCCGGCTTGCGAAAACGCAACCGCAAGCTGGAGACGGAGTTGGAGGCGGTGCGGAGGGAGAACCGCGGGTTGGCCAAAGACATGGCTGACCTGCGGTCCCAATTTGAGCGCCTAGTGCCGGCTGCGCTGCCGGCGCCGGCCCCGCCGCCGAAACGGGCCGCGCCAGTGAGGGCGGGCCCATCGTCGTCTGCGCCCGTGGCGCCGGCTGCGCCCGTCGCGGCTTCGCCGCTGCCTCCCCTCGTCGTGGTCCCTCCGCCGGCTCGTGGCCGCGGGAGACCTCGGAAGGGGGAGGAGCCGCCGCCCGACGAGGTGCATGGCGTGTCGGAGAAGGCGATACGCGTCATCCTAGCCCGAGTAGGGGTAATGATGGATGCGCGTATCGAGGCCGTAGCGGCCAGGCTCCCGCCTGAGCCGCCCCTTCGACCGCCGCTCGCCGCGGACAAGACGAGGCGGCCGCAAGCGTCGGCTGCCACCCCGCTGCCCCTGTCAGGGTGGTCGCGTGGTGAGCTATGCTGCGGCCGCGGCGGGACCCAAGGGGGCCAAGAAGGCCGGCAAGGTGCCGGCTCCCGCCAAGGCCGGGCCGCCAGCGATTGCACCGCAGGCGCCGGCCGGCGAACCCGCGACTGCGCCTGCTGCGCTCAGCACTGCTGCTAGGCTCGAACAGGGCTGGCAGGTGGCTGAGCGTAGCAGGAAGGCACGCGGCCAAAAGCGGAGAGCGGCGGCCAAGAGTGCCGCTGTGGCCGCCGCTCCCCAGGCGGGAGCCGGCGGAAAGGGGAAAAGTTCGCGTAGGGGCCTCAAGTCGCCGAAGACGGCTGCGGTGGTAATCACCGTCCTGCCTGAGGCGGCTGAGAGGGGCCTAAACTATAAGGCCGTCCTAAGATGCGCCCGGCGGGAGCTGGACGTCTCCGACATCGGGGGCGTCGAGGCGAGGACCCGCAAAGCCCGGACAGGGGCTCGAATACTCGAGTTCCCTGGGGCCGAGGGCGCGAAGACGGCCGATAGTTTGGCCACGATGCTGAGAGGGCTGTTCGGACCGGAGGATGGAGTCCGAATCGCCAGGCCCGTCAAGTGCGCAGATATGCGCCTCACGGGTCTGGACGACTCCGTGGCGGTGGGGGACATCCGCGAGGCCATTATGGCGCGTACCGGGTGTGCCTCGGACACCGTCCGGATTGGCACCATCCGCCCTGGTCCGGGCGGCGTCGGTGCTGTCTGGGTGCAGTGCCCAGTGGAGTCGGTCAAGCAATTGGCCGACTCAGGCAGGCTCCTCGTGGGCTGGAGTTCGGCGCGGGTAACCGTGCTGGAGCCCCGGCCCGCGAGGTGTTATAAGTACATGGCGGTCGGGCATACCCGACCGACATGCAGGAACTGCTTTGACTGCAGCGGGCTATGTTTCCGTTGCGGTCAAATTGGACACCAGGCGGCATCGTGCTCTGCGGTGCCCCACTGCCCCGCGTATGCGGCGGGCAATAAGCCTGCCAAGCACCGCATGGGCTCTGGGGACTGCAGACCCCCGGCATCGGTCCCAAAGGGGCGGGGCGGCCCATCGACCGGGCCCGACCGTTAGCGCGGAGGAGGTGACGATGGATACGGACCGTTAATGGACCCCGTATCCATTCGTCTCCTCCAGGCCAATCTCAACCACTCCGCCGGTGCGCAGGACGTATTCCTGCAAGCCATGGCGGAGTGGTTGATAGGAGTAGCCGTAGTCGCGGAGCCGTACGTGGTGCCCGACCGGATTAACTGGTTGGGTAGCACCGATGGCACCGTGGCAATCGTCGCCTCCACGTCGTGGCCTTCGTCGTCTCTGACCCTTAGGGACAGGGGCGTCGGATACGTCGCGGCGGACTGGGGGGAGATTACGCTCTTCGGAGTTTATCTCTCCCCTAACTGGAGTGTGACCGATTTCGAGGCCTCCCTCACCATCATGGAGGCCTCGTTACGGCGACTGGCATCGCGCCAGGTCTTCGTCCTGGGGGACTTTAACGCCAAGTCCGTGGCGTGGGGGTCCCCTAGGACGGATGACCGAGGACGGGCGATCGAGGAGTGGGCGGCGGCACTGGGCCTCTGTTTGCTGAACAGGGGCTCGGTGCATACGTGCGTGCGACAACGGGGCGGGTCGATAGTGGACCTTTCGTTCGCTAGCCCCGGAGTCGCCGCACGCGTGGGGAGCTGGCGCGTCGTGGAGGAGGTGGAGACCTTGTCGGACCACCGGTATATCCGGATGGAGGTCTCCCCTACAATCCCGACGCCCAGCAGGGGTCACAGGGCGGATGGGCGTCCTGCGTTCCCGCGATGGGCTGTGGGCCGCTTAGACCGGGCCCAGCTGGCGGAGACAGCCATCGTATACTCGTGGCTGTTCTCTGCCCACCAGTCGGACGGGGTGGACGCCGAGGCTGGCCGCATCCGCAGTGCGTTGACGCAGATCTGCGATGCGGCCATGCCCCGGGTACGGCGTCTGCCCCCGAGAAGGGGTGTCCACTGGTGGTCCCGGGAGCTGGCGGATTTCCGGGCCGCGTGTATCCGCGCCCGGAGGGCCTACACCCACAGCCGGCGGCGCCATCGCGACGCGGAGCGGGAGGCCGTGCTATACGAGGACTACCGCAATGCGTGGTCGGCCTTCAGGCTGGCCATCCGCTCCGCCAAGAACGTCAGTCGGCAGGAGATGCTGGACGGTCTCGACCGTGACCCCTGGGGACGCCCCTATCGCACGGTGATAGGTGAATAGGCTACGCGCGCGGGGCCCTCCCCTCACCGAGACTCTCCAGCCCGGCCTTCTCACCCGGGTCATCGAGGACCTGTTCCCGCGGCGGGCGGAACACACGCCCCCGGTCATGGCTCCGCCAGACACTGAGCGGGAGGCCGACGACGACAGTGTTCCGCCCATCACGGAACCCGAGATTGGGGTGGCGGCGACGCGCATGCGCGCAAAGTCTACCGCCCCCGGGCCCGACGGTGTTCCTAACCGTGTGCTGGCCCTGGTCCTCGAACATCTGGGACCTCGCCTCAGGGGGCTGTTCGACGCGTGTTTAGCGTCCGGACGGTTCCCTGGGTGCTGGAAGGAGGGAAGGCTGGTGCTCCTGTCAAAGCCGGGACGGTCTCCGGAGTCGCCTTCGGCCTACAGGCCTATCGTGCTGCTCGATGACACGGGCAAGCTACTGTAGAGGGTGGTAGCTGCCCGCATCGAGCGGCACCTCGTCAGCACGGGGCCCGATCTGTCGGACGCCCAGTTTGGGTTTAGGAGGGGTCGTTCGACGATCGCGGCTCTGTTGCGCCTGAGGGCCGCGCCCCGCGCCGGTGGGGGAGTGCTGTTGGTGGTGTCCCTAGACATCGCCAACGCATTCAATAGTCTGCCATTCAGCTGCATCAGGGAGGCGCTCCGGTATCACGGGGTGCCAGTTTACCTGAGGCGGCTAGTGGCAGACTATTTGGAGGGGCGCAGCGTCCTCTGCACCGACCGAGCAGGGGACGTCGTGCGAACGCCCATGACGTGCGGTGTCCCACAGGGGTCGGTCCTCGGACCCACCCTGTGGAACATCGGCTACGACTGGGCGTTGAGGGGGAGCCTCCCGCCCGGGCTGGGCGTGATTTGTTACGCCGACGACACGCTCGTCACAGCCCGCGGTTGGACGCTAGAAGAGGCGGTAAGCCTGGCGACCTCGGGTACCGAGGAGGTCGTCAGGCGGATCGAGGCGCTGGGGTTGAGGGTCGCCCTGGACAAGACGGAGGCCCTCTTGTTCCATGGGCGCACTATGAGCCCTCCCATCGGCGTCTCGATCACCGTCCACTCGGTCGACATCAGCATCCGGGCCCATATGAGGTACCTGGGCCTGGTGCTCGACGGGCGATGGTGGTTCCGGGAGCATTTCCGCAGGCTCGCTCCGCGGCTCGTCGGCGCGGCGTCCGCCCTATCGTGGCTTATGCCGAACGTGGGCGGACCGAGCGCTGCGTGCCGACGGCTGTACGCGGGGGTCATCCGGTCGATGGCCCTGTACGGCGCACCGGTGTGGGCGGGGTCCATGACCTCCCGACTTAGGGCCCTTCTGTGGCGACCACAGAGGGTCACGGCGGTCAGGGCCATCCGCGGATACCGCACGGTGGCGACGGAGGCAGCGTGCCTGTTGGCCGGGACTCCCCCGTGGGACCTGAAGGCGGAGATGCTCGCTGGACTATATCGGCGGGTGACGGGGGTGCGAGCGGAGGGCGGTGTGGTCTCGTTAAGGGATCTCACCGCCTGGCGCGTCGACGCCCGCCGAGACGTCATCGCCCGTTGGGCAGTCCGGCTGGAGAGGCCTCGGTTCGGGGTGCGAACCGTGGAGGCCTTCCGGCCGGTGCTGATGCAGTGGTTGGAGAGGCGGCACGGGGTGCTCTCCTTCCGACTGGTGCAGGTTTTGACGGGGCATGGGTGCTTCGCCAAATACCTGCACAAGGTCGTTAGGAGGGAGAGTACACCGTCCTGCCACCACTGCGATTGCGACGAGGACACGGCGCGCCATACGCTCGAGGCCTGCGGGGCTTGGGCAGTGCAGCGCTGTGAACTCGTCGCAATCATCGGTACGGACCTGACGCTGCCGGCTATCGCTAGGGCGATGGTCGACAGCGTCGGGAATTGGGACGCGGTCGCAGCCTTCTGCGAGACAGTGATCTCGCGGAAGGAGGCGGCGGATCGCCTGCGTGAGGAGCGCAGCCTCGATGAGGAGATCCGCCGCCGGCGACTGGGGCGGCGCAGGCGCAACTATCTGCGCCTCATGCCGCTCTAGCCGAGGCCACGGGTGACGTGACCGGGGATTAGTCCGTCACCCGCCGAGAGGCCGACCGCGTGAGGAAAGACCGACGTCCTCCCCGAGGGGGGGACGTCGGTCGATGGGAGGGTACCCAAAAGGGGGTATTCCGTCGGGCCGACCACTGACGACAAGTTAACGCTGCTCCAGTGGTCGGCCCAACGACGAAGGCGACGTGGTTTTCGGGTGGGTCGCGGGAGTTGCGTGCTTAAGCCCCTCTGTCGCCCCGGACGGAGTGGTGCGGAGGCGCGCCGACCGCGACCCACCCACAAAAAAAAAAAAAAAAGTATAGTATTAATTTATTTCATTCTTAATTTAATGTTACTATTTCAAATATTACTGTTTAACTTTTTTAAAATATATTTGTTTTGCATATATTGTTGCTTCCGCGATTTGATTGTACGGGTCCATCAGAATATCAGTGGTGTAGTATCATATTTACTGTACCATAAGCTGAGATGGGCACCATATTTTGGCCTCACATATTCCACTCCTTGTTTTTAGTTAGTAGTTCTTATTTCTTTCATTGGTGTCTATATTGTGTGAGGTTTACAAAATAAAATTTCTTTCTTTATTTCTTTCTTTCTTTCTTTCATATATAAGCTGAAATGATGATGATGAACATTTCATTATTGATGAATCCGAGGCATATTTAGATGGAAGTCAAAACAAAAATATTGTAAATATTGAAACCTCTACGTATTTCTACCATCCGGACATCGATATGTGTAAATGACAAGTTGCTGGTTTTTTTTTTTTTTTTTTTTTTTTTTTTATATTATGGCGTTTACAGAATTTCGCCAATTACTCAATTTAGATTGACAGTTATAGGAATTAGGACACTGATGTCTAAGAAATTTACAAGATAAATTTAGTTGTTGGCTTTCGAATTTTCAATATGTTGATTAGTTGAATTATTCTAAAAAAAAGTTGCTGGTTCTACAAGTGACATTAAATATGACTTAGTATCTTTTCTGAAAGGCAAATTGACAGTACCCCTACATGCAATTATTTATGCTGTTGAATTTTCACAGTCAGGAGCCTAGTCCCTGGGTTAATTTATTTTATACTGCCGCGATATTATTGTGTTCGGAATGAATAAAAGAAGTAAATCAAAAAATACTTGATTTCCTATTAGTATCATATCACTAAGAGAGATAAGCTAATATCACCTGATGAGATGGAAAACTTTAAACAAAATCCTACGCTAAACTGTTCGGCTAGTGTTATATAAAACAGCTTTTTCTTAAAATTATGAAGGTTTTCCGTGTGGTGACGGAGTTAGAATGCAATTCACTACTCCATTTCTTGCCCGTGGGTACTGTAAGAGATAATAAGGAATTATGGCGAATACCATCTATGCAAGAGAAGAAAAACTCGAAATAAAACCCTATACCAATCCGTCTGGCCAACGTGGTATAGTAGATCAATTTTCCTCCCATTGTGAAGGAGGCTCGAGCCCAGCAGTAGGACGTAAGTGAGCTGTGGTGATGATGATGGAAGTATAAGAGATTTCATGCTTTTGGATCTATGTAAAATAGGATGTATGTAGGAAAACGACTGCCTTTCTGAATGTTGCTCCCATTATAGGGTTGCTTTTTTCGTGTAAAACACAAAGTAGAATCACTTTGTAATTTTATCACAATAAATCTAATTGATTTTCAGGATGATATTCTGGTAGAATCAGTCGAAATGAAAATTCCCTTGATATCTTTTATAATTTTGACATATGAGTAAATTTGACGTAAATAAAAGTTCCAGATTATTCCGCTTATAAAAATATTGTACAGATAAAAAGTTCGTTAATAAAAGCATCATTTGAATTTTAAAAGGTGTTTGTTGTTGTTTACGGAACTCGTATACTACATTAGGGAACCGTGAAAGATAAAGAAAATTAAACTTTGGTAACGCCTAGTTCAGCTGTATGCGATTGAAAAGTGTTAAATGAATATATCAGGTACCTCATTGATTAATTGATCGATGTCCATTGCTACACACAGATCTGCCCACTTAAGGAATAATATTATAATATTGTTCCTAGGTAAGTGCTGTTAACCATTCTCCTGGTAATCCCTTAGACTATTTTCCCTTGATATTTACGATTTCAAAGAGGGATATGAGGTGATCCACTTTGTTTTCTAACAAATATCATATGAGAAGGGTAGCTTTATAATTATGACAATTATACCCAAAACTTTCTCCCATAGAATAACAACTAAACATTAGTTTGTATCTATACTAATATTATAAAGCTGAAGAGTTTGTTTGTTTGTTTGAACGCGCTAATCTCGGGAGCCGTTGGCCCGATTTGAATAATTCTTTCAGTGTTGGATAGAGCATTTATTGAGGAAGGCTATAGGCTATATTATATTTAAAAAAAAATAGGGAATCGTACCGAAAGTCCAATAATGAAACCCAAGATGTAAAAAATTACCCGAATAAATCCTTATATCGCGTGTGCTGCGAAAACTATTGATTATAGAACAAAACAATGTACAACAACTTTGTAGAGCATTTAATTATTTACAAAAAATATCGCGACACTATATATCTAACTATTGTAGTTATCTCACAATCAGTGATTATTTGAATTTTTCTAAATAATTTAAATGCCGTCGCTTAAAAACTCTTTATTTTGTACCTTGGTATTAATCCTTATCAAAATGAATTATTTCATATTTGAGACGGATTCAATACCTTTCTAGAACGTTTTGAATTATTAAATTCTGCCATTTCATTCAAAAGATATCGCAATATTAAAAATGTAAGTATTAGTGTTGTAGCCAAATAAGTATTAAGTATTATACGCGCATGTATGAATATGATGTGGCGGGCGGTCATTAGGGGCGAGGGGACGGTAGCCTCTGCAAAATGCCGAGAAAGAGACTTCAACTTTCTCGATAGTCTGCCACTGTAAAACGATTGCGACTTATGCGCAGCAATAAGACAGAGCGCAGCAATGAGACAGAGGATGAGAATAGGCAGAGGTTGGCTACTCAACGAGAAATCGCTGAACGAAACCGCGCTAGAGAAACAAGCGTTGAACGAACACAATGTTTGGCTTCACAAACAACTCGAGCTTCGTCTAATCGTCAACGGGAATCAAGTGTTGAAGGTTTTCAACGTTTGGCCACAGAAGTTTTAAAATAAATAAACAAATCCTGAAAGTCACTATACCCTGAATCCTAATCCACTAATCCTGAAGGTCATTATTCCACGCGGACGAAGTCGCGGGCACTGCTAGTTCGTAATAAAATACATGGAATCATAATAAACAGTGATCTTAAAGTAGGATACGAATGGGGTGGATTCAAGCTTATGCGTGAAATCCAATACATATTTCCTCAGAGATCCGGGACTAAATATGTGAACATGTTTAACGTATTTTGCGATATTTGTGTCATTTCATCTCATGTAGCAATGGATTGAGAATACGGTTATCCCTATTCCTTACTGGCCTGTGAGAGTTACTAGAATATTGGGCAGCAGCTTTCTCCGGGGAAACTAGTAAGGTTGGCGATCACTATGCGGTTGTGCATTGTGATCGCCAACCCGTCTGCCAAGCGTGGCGATTACGGCAATATGTCTTTAAATGAATGAGATAGGGGCATAGGACAATCCCTTGTAGTATTCTATGAGAGAGTCCTACTTTCTGCAGTAAGTGACGAACGATAAGTGATGTTAATGATGCTGATGATGAATTGGATTTTCTTTGTTTGACTACAAAATCACATAATCACAATTGACTGTCTATTGTTAATGTTTCACACTCTTGTTGTGCAGAAATAAAACAATCGATCTACAGTTGACAATTTAATATTTATTTCATTAAACGAAAAAGCCCAGTGACTTTGTCATTGTTATCTTAACTCTTAATGTCTGTCTCTATTGTCATATATGTAGTAAAATACGTGTCTCTGGTTAAACAAGTGTTAAACAAGTTAGATTAACTAAATATAAAAAAATATGTATAAAATAAATAAAAGTTAGGCTTAATTAGTCTAAGTTTTATTTATTTAATATCGATTTCTTTTTGTAATATTTAGTTAGTCTAAGTTTTATTTATTTAATATCGATTTTTTTTGTTTCGAGTTATATTTGTAAAAATTTCTGATTATTGGCTTTAATCATAATAATAGTACAATAATTTTGAAACTAGGCCTTTGTTTTTTGAATGGGTTTTGGTCTCAACAAACCGCAATTACATAATCCAACGCGACAGGATGGCAAGTGTGCAGCCCTTACCGCGTGACGAAGACCGTTGTTCTCCTCGAGGGGGGGACGTCGGTCGAGGAGGGGGGTCCCTCAAGCAAACACTAAAATATTCTAAAACTAAGAACTTGTATTCGCCATCCATTTTAAATAGGGAATGGAAAATTATATGACACTAGCTGACCCAACAGACGTTGTTCAGATTAAATCTGTAAAAATAGAAAATTGAATTCTCCTTGAAATCGATCGCAGAGCCACGTACCGGTTCCAATTATGAATCTAAACCGAATGGTTTGGATGTTCCGAATGGCTATTCCGATGGATATGAGAATTCATATCCATCGGAATGGCCGCAAAAGATCATCAAAATTGGTCCAGTCGTTTAGAAGTTCAATTACAAACACACGAACAGAAGATTTATATATATAATAATAATAATAATAAATTTTATTCAAATTCTTTTGATATAGAAGAAAAAATGTATCACAAGATTTAAAGGAAAGCCAATAAACCGCAGGGCTGCTTGTGGCGTGGAATGTGAGTGGCGACAGTGCGGTCCTGAGTGCCCCAGAGAGTCGGCCAGGGCCTCTTATCCAGCTGGCCTTTATTGGCTGGCTGGAGTGGAAACCGAAGAGTGCCCACAGGATTCTTAACTCTGGCTTGCCTTAAACGGCTGGTCAGAGAGGGGTCGCCAGAGCTATATGCTCGGGGGTGGAAGTGTCATTTTCAAGGGCATAACTACGGGGAAACCACTGCGATGGTGAAACCGGCGCCGCACCGCTCGACATCCCAAGCCACTTGCACCAATGTTGCCCCCCCTGTTGCCCGTATGGCCTGAGCGTCTGTGGCGACCGTTTGGGGGGGCCCATTCAGTGAGTTGGCGAGTCACCGTCTGTCAAAGTTCAAGACGATAAAGGTATTGAAGGCAGACGACAGTTTTTAATCAATAGTTTTTAGTTTAGCCAGTACATCAAACCTCCAACCCCATAAACAGTTATTAGATACCATCATCACACAATAGTTTTACACCTACCGTTGGCAGTCCACGTGTGTCATGTGCAGACGTGGAGTGTCATCGGTAGACGTCCCATCCCATTTTTACATTAAATTTCTCCAAAGGCCTCTGCGTGTTGGATCCATATCCCCATGTAAGCCTTTCAAAGGACCGGATATCTTCCCTTGGGAGATAGCCGTGAATCGGAGATAATAATAATAATAGTTTAATTCAGATATAAAAACATCCATAATTCACATAATACATAGATAGAAAAGTTTATATAGTCGAAAAAAAGGTTATTTTAGAAAAGTATATATAAGCGTTAAGTTTTCTTAAATTCTCTGATTTTCTGCGCAATATTCTTATTTTTTTGTTACGTAAAAGCCTTTTTAAAAGTATTAGAAAAATTAAAAAGAAAGATGGACGAAATCAGTGAAGTCGTTCTCAAGTTATGTTATTGTCCTGCCCGAACAGCGATACCTACCGGGTTCAATTATTAATCTAAACCATCCTCGAATCTTCTTGAACACACACAAAAAATTTCGTCAACATCGGTCCAGCCGTTTAGGAGTTCAGTGACATACACACGTACGCTAGAAATTTATATATAAGACTAGCTGGCCCTACAGACGTTGTTCTGTTAAAATAAAATAAACGGAATTCTCCTTGAAATCGACAGCAGTAATAAAGGATTGACCGACTGCAGCGCCATCTGCCGGGCTGATTTGTGAATCTAAATGATCCAGGCCCCTACTTGAATGTATTCACAAAAATTTATTCAAATCGATCCAGCCGTTTAGTTGCAGTATAGATAAATAACCTAGGCACCCAGTCGTTAAGTTTTCTTAAATTTTTTGATATTCTGCGCAACTTCTTAATTTTTTTTCGTAAAATCCTTTTTCAAAGTGTTAGAAAAATTAAAAATAAAGATGGACGAAATTGATGAAGCCGTTCTCAAGTTATGTTATTGTTACTGCCCTAACAGCGCCACCTACCGGGTTTAATTGTAAATCTAAACCATCCTCGAATCCCCTTGAACACAAACAAAACATTTCGTCAACATCGATCCAGCCGTTTAGGAGGAGTTCAGTGACATACACACGTACGCTAGGAATTTATATATAAGACTAGCTGACCCAACAGACGTTGTTCTGTTCAAATAAGCGTCACTTACCGGGTCCAATTGTAAATCTAAACCATTCTCGAATCCCCTTGAACATGCATAAAAAATTTCATCAACATCGGTCCAGCCGTTCAGTGTCATACACACGTACACAAGAAATGCATATATAAAGATTTGCAGCAAATTTTGATGCTGGAGGTTTGAAAATTAATATAGAGAATTCTTGTTATAAATAATAAAATACATACATAATTTTATGATTATTAGTATTATAATACATATACCCTTTAAAATTTATATAGAATAAAAAAAATATTGTCATAAAAAACTTACAAAAAGAAGTGAAATCAAACCAAAAACATTTTTGTTATTGTCAAGGAGAGACCAAATAGTTCGCACCATCAAAAGTTATCAGATCTCATGTAGCATCAAGCTTCTTACTCTACACACCTTAACTTCACAAGCAATTTCGTTATTACAAGGACTATTGTACAACAAAAAGGGAGCCGTCGCTCAGGACGTCTGCCAGATGTGAAACATCGAAATTATTTTGTACAAGTATATATGCATAAAATAACAGATTACGACAGCAACGAATAGGACATAAAGTGTTAATAAAATATTACGTTTTTTTTTTCCAGAAAATGATGATTTTTATTCAATAAACATTTATTTTCATTAGTATACACTATAGGTATGCTTAGGTTAATAATTTATTTTGAGCTCAGTAGATGGCGTTGTATAAAATTCTAAAACTGGTTATGGTTTCGTTACACAAATGTACACATATCCAAGCATGGCGTTAACACCACGCCAACGGTCAGGTTCACCCTCGCTTATAAATGTTTTACATCAAAAGAGTGAATAAACAGTACATACATGAAACAGTGAATACATTTTTCACCTCACGTCACGCCCATGTGACGGCAGCGAAACAGCTAAGCCATATTTTGTCTAAGATGTAGAGTTTGTGAAGCTAAAGCTTGTAGAGTTGGGGCGTATGAAGTTAGAAGTTTGACTCTACATGAGATCTTATAACTTTCTGACAATGTAAGCCATGTTCACGTCCTGGCAACATTTTACATGAAAATATTGTTGGTGGGAATATCAACTTACTCAAAGTTCATTATAAAGTAAGTCCTAATTATAAAATAGCTGTGAATATTATGAAATAGCTCAAAGCGAATCTAATTTCATCAAATACGGAAGGAAAAATGAACCCGTTGTGATTACACTCTTGATATACGAAACGTTCACGGATTGAGAATTTGTTATTATGCATTTTCTACGTTATTTACCCCTTTTTTTGGGGTGGACTCTGGTAAGTACACACGCCGTATATTCCATCCGGATATCCCACTGTATTCCCCCCTCGTCTTCGCCATTCGGTCGACCTGGTACGTTCTTTGTGACGTTGCTTTAGGCTATCTTTTCTCCCTGGACATCGGTTGCTCACACTCGGTCAACCTTTGTGCGGGCAATGGACTATTCTCCGGTCCAGTCATCCTCGGTCTCGGCTAGTGTATTACTAGGGGTAGGTCTACCTTACCTACGAGTGTTTAGAGACTAAGTAACGTATCACCAAAATATAAAATAATACTTTATGTTAATCCACATGTTTTTTTTATGATACAAACTGATTTTGTTATCTTTGTGAAGGAGCCAAGTGGCGGCATGATTATGTTATACTTCTTCTCCATCTCAGCTCATATCCACTAGACCACCAGAGGACTGCGCGACACTGTGAGCATTTATTGGATAGATTTGATTCACAATAATAAAATTATTTCATTAAGCAAATAATATTAGTAAGACCAGAAACCACCACCGTCATCACTATCTGCTCTTCTCTTTGAGATCGACTCAATATGTACTCTTCCTTCATAGAACATATAACGGTCTACACGGGTAGTATGTGGCGAAGCTTGCATGTGTAGACAGGAAAAGTAGAAATAAATATGCGAAGAAACAGTTTATTGCACGGCACAATAAGTATAGTTTTTACACAGAACAGACAAGCACTTAGAACGTTGAAATACAGAAGGAGTGACAGAGTGATAGCGACAGATAGTTTATAGGTAAGATTTGCGTAAGCGCGATCGCTACTGGGAGCGTATGAGTTGAATATTCAAAGCGACACAGGCACCTTTAACAGCGATGGCCGTGCCGACTCATGTCAGGCACGGCCGTCCGCGCACATCGTATGATCGAGGTCCCGTTAGCTGGCGTGTGTCCACAGTTATATGAGCACTTTTCCAAGGTTGTTTAAAATAAGTGGTGCTTTGTGTTTTATGTTGTAAATAATGTTGTATGTAACTGTTTTGTGTTGTGTATGTAGTAGTAATGTATATAAGTATATATGATATAAATAAATATTGTAAATAGTGTAGCTGTAGTTTATATATAGATGAGTGTGTCTGTGTGTGAGTACGCCACAAACATATCGCAAAATTTATTGGCAATAGTTTTATAATCGGTTGCCTGCCTGACGTCAACCCTCCTTGGGAATGTAACTGTTAACCTGACGACATCAGATGCAATTGGCTCGGGTAATGAAAATTCTTTATTTGTCTTTTACGGCACCCATGAGTAATTTAAGGGTTGGTAATATTATTAATGTAGCTGGTAATATTATTAGTCCAGCCATGGTACTGTTTCGTTATATTTAATAACTATATTGTATGATGGTTCGAAAGGCATCACACTGGAGCTATTAATAGACATGTTGTTGTATATTATCTTATTTAAAAAAATAGTAAATGAATAAAAAAGAAGACAAGCCCACTGAGTTTCTTGCCGGATCTTCTCAGTGCGGTCGCGTTCCGATCCGGTAGTAATGTAAGGTATGTAAAATGTAAAAAAGTGACCATATGTAAGTGCCCCCGCGGGGTTTATGCATAATAAAGGATTTGAATTTGAATTAGCCGCACTTGGTAGGACCACTCATTAAACCGCTTGTAAAAAATTATGCGGGATGAAGCTTCCTCGTGAAATGTTCGATGCTGAAATTAAATTCCATTTTAACATTATTGTTGAGTTAGACAACGAAATGCGTAATAAATTATTGAGCGAAATTTTTCTCAAGTAAAATTCATTGCGGCCCATGATAGACACGTCTTAAATTGCCGCCAATTTCTAAACACAAATGACATGTAAATTTTTTCATTATCATCATCATCATCATCATCGTAGCCCACATACGTTCCACTGCACTCAGGCCTCCTCCACAATGGGCGGGAATTTGACCTACTATAACATGCTGGTCAAATATGTTGGCATAGGGTTTCATTTAGTTTTCCCTCTCTTGCACAGATCTTACGTGCATATTATATCCCTAAGTCGTCTTTTACGACATCCACGGGTAAGATAGGGGAGTGATGAATTGTATTCTAACTCCGTCACCACACGGAAAATTTTTTACACCTTTACAATTCGCAGCTTCCTTATTTAAATAAATTTGTCATCGGATATTTTTTTACTGGCCTATTTTAAAAACATCCTGTGTGACTCAAGTATATCTCCACAGCTGTTGACAATTTCGCATAATTTTACATGTTAGAAAGTTGAGGAACAAAAGCTATATCTCTATAAGCTGTAAGGCATTTTTATAGGAGCATGGAAATTTAAGTCACAAAATATTATAATTAAAGTAGGTAGTTATTATCACGCAAGCGTTATATTTTTATTATTAACATTTTTGTTCGTTACTTAATTACAGTATTTTTATATGACGGCCTATAATTCTTGTATTACAAGGAGTACAGAGATATTATAATAATTGAAATTTTTACTCGACTTTTTGGCGGATTTTTATATATACCCCGTCCCGTTGCCTACGGGAAAAGAGGTATCTCTATCCCCACTCTATTTCTTGTGTGTTGTGTGCATGTTATTGGTGTGGCTGTGCAGTCCCTTCCTCTTGTCCTACCCTGTCGTGTGTTTGGATGCGTTGTTTGTTGATGTATGATGATGTGTCTGGGTGTTCATTGTCATTAGAGGGGTAATCTGTGCTTGTTGGTGCTAGTGTAAGTGTACCTTCTGCTTGTCGTTTTATTCGGTCTTGTATCTCTTGTGAAATAACATTTTGTTTGATAATCTTGCGTGCCTTGTTGGATAACTTATTTCGATCGAAATGCCAATTTTGGGATTGTTTGATTTCTGTCTTTAAAAAGTGTGTATAATTTCCTAATGTAGCCGGGTCCCGCCATATGGGCTTTAAAGTAACAGTAAAGTAACTCCTCCGTCTCCTCGTTTGACCACTTTCTTCGTCTATCTTCATTGCCTATTGTGATCGATGGCAGACGAGCCGACAGAGCCTGTGGACGAAGCCCTACTCGGCAAAGCATCATTCGCCCCCTCCTCACCCCGTTGTTCGGCTGTAACATCTTCGGTCCTCCCGACTCTCACTCGCCTGTTCAGCAAAGAGCCGTTGACGGTTCGCATGCTGCCACGTCCAGCGTCAGCTCCAGACGTCAGCTCCAGACGTGCCCCAGCGATCGCCCCCAGGAAGCGGTCCTGTCTGTGTGTACGTGTTTCATTATTTTCAGTCTCCATTATCTTTGGATTGCCATTGTATTATAATATGTATCAATCTCACGATAAGTACAATACTAAAACAACATATGTACATCCAGGCTCAGAATAACAATTTGTGGATCGCATAAAGTATTTTGCCAGTGTAGTACCTAAGCGAATCCGCGAGACTGGGCATGATACATCGTACTTGTACCTACCTACATTTTAATTTTATTCGTCTCAACTGATACATGTCCCACTACTGGGAAAATGGAAATTGACCTAGTATACCATGCCAGACATCAGACATATTGGTATAGGATTTTATTTTGAGTTTTTCGTCTCTTGCACAAATGTTATGTCTATATATCCTAGTTGTCTTTTACGACAACCACGGCCTAAATAGGGAGTGATGAATTGTATTCTTACTCTATCATCACACGGAGGTTTATTAAATATACTTAAATAAAGTATATTGAAAATGTAATAATAATTGGATGATAATTTCCGTGTGGTGGTAAGAATACAATTCGCCATCCTCCATCTTGCCCGTCGTATAAGACGACTAACGGATTATAATATGCATGCGAAATCTATGCAAGTGAAGGAAATCTCGAAAAAAGATCTTGTACCGATTCGTCTGACCAGCGTGATATAATAGGCCGATTTCCCTCCCATTGTGGAGGCTTGAGGCCAGTAGTGGGTCATACTTGAGCTGTGATGATGATGACAATGATAATTTTATTTCTTGTATTTGTTATCATAATAGTTTCTATGACAGCAATGACAGTAGAATGATAAGTAACGTCCCAGCGGTATAAAATTTGGGAAGATTTACTCACATGTATGGTCACTGCTGCGTTTCTATATGTGCCAGCGTTATATTTTTTAATAGATTAAAGAACAGTAGGTAAGCCTTGTTAATGAGACTGAAACAATATACACGTTAATAAAAGCTTGTCCGACTAACCGATTATAACAATGTATGGAATAAAGCGCTTTGAAAGTCAAACTTAGTTAAAAGCGAAATTCCCTGTATCAAAGTTAAAACTGTTGTTGAAAAACAATAATTCTCAACAGTGTCTCATTAAAATTCACATAACTCGTTACTAACAATTTATGGTCCTTATGTTCAGTTCACCATGCTTTCGTGTGGTGAAAGAGTAAGATTACAATTTATCACCCCTTATCTTGCCCTTGGGCGTTATAAAAGGCGACTAAGGGATATAATATGTAAATAACATCTATGTAAGAAAAAGAAAATTCGGATTAAAACGTTAACGTAACGTTAAGACGTCCTTACCAGCGTGGTATAGTAGACTAATTTCCCTCCTATTGTGGAGGCGGTTTTGACTCCAGCGGTGGGACGTATATGAGCTGAGAAGAATGAGTCATAAATAAAAAGGATATTATGTGTTTATCTTCGAGAGATATTTAGATATTAAGCTAAGTTAGAGGCGTAAATTTGATAAAAAAAAATCAAAATTACTATTATTTTTTTATAGACAACACCCTGCATTAATGAAATAATCCTTGTATTGTGGAAGACTATATAAACGTATAATTTAACAGACACAAATTATACACCTTCCGTGTGGTGACGGAGTAAGAATACAATTCACCACCCCCTATCTTACCCGTGGGTGAGCGTACGAGGCGACTAAGGGATATAAAACGCATATAACATCTATGCGAGAGAAGGAAAACTCGAAATAAAACCCTATACCAATACGTCTGACCAGCGTGATATAGTAGGTCAATTACCCTTCCATTATGGAGGAGGACCGAGCCCAACAGTGGGACATATATGGGCTGAGATGATGATGATGAAATTATACACAGACTCAGAACAACAATTTATAGATCACGGTAAGTATTGTTCTGCACGGGAATTGAACCTATAACACTGATAGGGTAAGTTATCTATCTTAACCATCTCTATCTTAACCACTACGCTATTTTTACAGTCAAAGTAATATTTGTGTAATAATACAATTAGTTAACCATGCCATCTGTCAGCTTGTCCACATTCTTTGTTGAATGGGGTCTATATTCACTCTAGGGCGGTAATATTACAATTACCAAGCTTGGCATGGGTCTCGGTGACGGCAGTTGTTGTTGAAACTTCTCTAGGAAAGTGCCACGACTCTCACTTCTGATGTTTCTTTAGATGGTTTTATGGTTGACAGGAAAGTAATGGATAATGATTTATTGTATTTTATACTTGAGACAATACGGTGAGCCAAATATTCAGTCTCACAACTTATTAAACTTCATTGCTGTTGGATGATTTACTGATACGTTGGATTCGTTTACTGAAAAATCATTGTAGTTGCTAAAGATTTATTTACCGGTTAAAACTTCTGTACTAAATATATTATCCTGGACGTTCAGTCACGGGTTGTTAAGTTCCTCATAAACTTAATTAAACAACATCGCTTAACATCGTTCCTACGTGAGAAAACTTCTTACTATTTTGTTTTTAAGTTTTTGTACCGCTGACTAGCAGTTGTGGTCTATTTTTTTTTCGATAACTAAGGTTCACAATTGATTTCCATCCAATGTGATCTCAAGAAAATATGTTTTCTCTATTAAATAAGTTGTTGCAATACAAATATGTTGTTGAAAAAAGACCAGTATTTTGACCTTATAAACAACTTCAATTTTCGACGTCACTCAATTGTTTTGCCTTCCTGGAACCTCGCCACTAAAAGATGAACTTTATTATATGGTATTAAAGTTCAAATTGATTTTTAAGTATTATTACGAATCGTTTGTACGTAGTGTATAGAAAAAGTGTTATTTTTAGACCTTTTTAGGCAATTTTTGAAAATTTTCGCTGCTTAAGAACCATCCTTGTATGTCAAGAAATATTCTAAAAAAATAATTAGCGAAATCGGTTCAGCTGTTCTCGAGATTTGCGCTTAGCAACACATACAACGATTCATTTTTAAATTATAGATTCGGTTATATGATTCTTTACGATATTTTCTTATATTTTTCACTACACACATGGCATAGTTAAAAAAAAACTTTTTTTGGCAAGTCTTATAGTTACAATTTATAGCTACAAATACTTACGATTATTTGTAGCTATAAATGGATTATTTGTAGCTATAATTATGATTTATAGCTACAAATAGTTATAGCTACAAATAATTCTCCTGCCACTGAGTCTAATTTATGCTCAGTAATTGTATATTTGTAACGTGCCGCCATATACATTCCTTTTTTGGATTTATCCCTTATTTTTATTAGTGTAGCAGTTCCACATAATAGGGGTTGAAAGTTATTTTGCCGTATTTTACGATGTAACGGTTTTTCGACTGCCACATTTTTTTTTAATTAGGCCAAGTATCTTTATATATTTGAATATATATTATATAAAAGTACTAATTTCAGGAGGTATAAATCGGAAGTAAAGCTAATTTTCTTGGACACTTTATATATATATATATATATATATATATATATATATATATATATATATATATATATATATATATATATATATATATATATATATATATATATATATATGGTGCGGTTGGACCATAAACGGCAAAAAAAAAGGTTGACCGGATTGGCACATAGCGTTGGGTCGGCCATGATTCAACATAGTTACAGGACTTAACAATTCTAACGCTCTCTTACATTTGATTGGATCAACGTTTATATCGCTTCTGCAACGCCTTCAAAGAATTGAATACGATATTGCTTAAACCATTTTAGAATTGTATATAAAATAAGTAAGTAAAGTAATATTTCTTTAAAATATTTTTCGTTGGTTTTCTACATAATTTCAAACTATAATATATTGTTTATTGCGTAGTTTTGAATGTATTATTAATTTTTATTGCTCGTGCATGTCATAATTTAGTAAATGATCTTAATAAATTATGATATTCACAGGCAAGGAGTGGATAAAGCTTCTTGGATAAACATTTATTATATTAACTGCGATCAACAATCCGACTATCAAGTTTGGCGATTATGGCATTTTTCTTAGGGGTCCAACAGTGGACGTCGACTGGCTGAAAGACGGATGATGTTTTCATGTTTATGGGAGAGTTGAAAAAAGAGATACTATTACTTCTTAATTTATAGCACCATCCTGATGCCACCTCCTCGATATAATGCTATTGAGTCTGACACCAAATTTACGTAGATATTCCAAATTCATTGCTCATTTACTCATTCGGTTGAAAGGACTGATATTAAATTCAGAGGCAAGATTTGATCGCATACTAACGGATAAGTTTTATATAAGGTTGTAAATCAAATCTAATCAGGCTTGCAAGCGCTATCTATCACAAATATGGACCTGATTTATTTCGGGTATCTGTGCTATATATTTTCAGGTAATACACCTGTTTGTACTTGATAATAAAATTATGGCGATCAGTCCGTATTTATTAAAAAATATTTATCCTTACTTTTCATCTATACCAATAAATAAAATTGGAGTGTCTGTTTGTAATGTCATAATAATAGGCTTCTTTTCATGCTCACACGGTTATTTGCACGACACCTATGCCTAAAACAGCATTTAAAAACTTTTTGTCTGTCTGTCTGTTTGTTCCGGGTAATCTTCAAAACGGCTGGACCGATTTCAAAAATTCTTTCACCAATGGAAAGCTATAATATCAGGGCGTAAACTAGGCCATATTTTGTCCCGGTATTCCTACGGGAACGGGAACTACGCGGGTAAAACGACTATAACCTATAACCGAAGCGAAGCGAGGGCGGGTTGTTAGTATCTAATATAATGCCCACCAGTTCTTCCTTTGGATTGGATGACCATAAAAAACGATGTGCATTTGTCTTGTTTATTCATTTGTTCGTAATTAGTTCGTTATGATTGATATAATAATAGCGTTCATGGTACTTCATTGAAGATTTTTCTCAAATTATCCTTCTTTTATCCTCTTCTTCCGTCCTATTATTGAGCTTGAGCCTCCTTCATAATGAGAGCGAAATACACCTACTATACTGGGCTTGTGAGACGGGTTAGTTTTGTACGGTTATTGTGAAGTTATTTATTTATATTTCTTATTTGTCTAAGTTTCTCAGCTTTCGGCCACTCGACGAGGGGATGCACAGCTGATGGAAGAATAGTTTAGAGTGTGCAAAGTTAAGACTATCTATCTATTAACTCCAACCCAATAGCGAAATTCAAACACCAGTATACCACTTCAGAGGGTCCAGACAAATCCCTATCCCCATCCCTGGGGGCGCTAAGTATGTAAGACGGCAGGAGATACTGCACAGTCTGGAGCGTAACCCCTGGAGTCAGCCGTACCATGTCGTGGGATCGTCGTTAAGTCGATGCTCAACAGCGTCCGAAACTGGGACGCAATTGCCGCCTTTTGCGAGGCAGTTGTCTCACATAGGGAGATGGCGGAACAGGCCCGAGAAAATTCTTCTAAGGCAACACGCTCCACTGCCACCGTGTTGGGCGGTGCAGACTTATGTACTAGCACCTGATCTGTCCTAGCCAAGGTCGTAAGTGGACAGACCGAGGATTAGTCCGCCACCTTAAGATTGTACCCGAAAGAGCAATCCGCTAGCTCGGCTACGGATGTCAAGGAATCGGTGCCAGTGGTAAGCCTATTGCCGATGGGGAGGGACTACGATAGGTTAGGTTAGGTTAGGTTAGGTTAGGTTAGGTTAGGTTAGGTTAGGTTAGGTTAGGTTAGGTTAGGTTAGTTAGGTTAGGTTATGGGACTGCACGCCGGGTTTCCGATGCCTCGGATAGATCGGGCAGGGCGTGTTTAGAGCATATACTACCCTAAAAAAGGGTAGACTTGTTTATATCGAAAATCCTCACTTAAAACTACAAAAACTCATCACGCTCTTGTTTAAGTTGTGAGATATGTTTAAAGATTAAAACGGACGAAGTCCCTAATTACATTGAACATACCCTCAACCTTTTTTACATCATTGTCCACACCACTCATTAAAATAAATCTCGAATGACAGAGTAGCTATGTAAACTACATTATAAAATGAACAACATATTCTTCTTTGAAATTAACAAATATTTTTTTGCCTAAAAATATAATTTTGATTTCTTCAATTCTAGCAGAATATCTACTAACTTAAGAACATATCATTTGTTAAGATGTTTGAAATTGCAATGGCTACTATTATTTTTAAAAGTTTTGTTTTTGGAGATCGGCGGGACTTTGATCGTAACGAGAGTTATGCTATTCTTCTGAATTTTAGAATAGCGGTATTCCGACTTAAAGACATTCACACCAGCCAGTTTTGTTGGAATATGTAGGGAGACAGCACAGAATTATTTTTTTCTGAATAATGCAGGATTAGTTGAGGCTTGGTAGCTCCATCAAATACCTGTACCGACAGCCGACCTAGTGTTACAATTAGTGTTATTGCAGGGAGGACATGGTGCTGCATACGCTTGAAGTTTGCCTGATCTGGATATAGCAGTATCATGAACTCACTGTAATCATCAGTGTCAACTTATCTATCGTTGTAGAGATGGTCGGTACAATCAAGCATTTGGGTGCTATCACCATTGTTCGTGAGACAGTGGCGACAGCATCTCAATATTGAGTCATTCAGTTGAAGGCGGTGGAGCTGCTCATGAAGAAAGAACGTCCACGCTAACGGACGCATCACAGGCGTGAGAATCTGTACCTAATATCCGGCACTCGCAGGGGCAAAGTCAATTTCGATCATATCTGCAACAACCTAGTGCTTTGTTACAGGGACGTCGAAGCTACTGAAGTTAGGGATTCATTTTTAATAGCGCTCATTGAACAGTATGTACCAGAGAGCCAATCCAAAAAGGTTATCTTTCATTCAAAATAAGTTTTCTTCTTGTGGGATTGAAAAATTGATTGACAGATTAGATTGTTATGAAATTTTTTGTTCAAAGTAGAATAAAATCCATATCAAGTAGCGAAAACAATATATACCATTTATCTTCATTAAGAATAGTTATAAGTATTCTATTGATAATTAGACAGAGTGAGCAATAAATACAATGTGAGGTTGACGTTACATTTCAAACTAATTTGCGTGTGCCCTTTCTTTTTTTTTGGGATTTGGTTACGATTGGCGCACTCCTCGCACCACTCCGTCAGGTGCGACAGAGGGGCGTAAGCAGGTACACCCGTAACCCACCCGTGACACGTCGCCTTCGTCGTTGGGAATTTGCGTGTGCCCTAAGCCAACATCATTGTGCGAGAAAGGGATCCAAAATGCCCACCTTAATAATTTCGAATGCTGTCTTTATTGTTTATATTTTTTATATTGCAAATTGTTCTTAAATACACAAAAATATTATTAACATTTTTATAGTAGTCCAATACCTATTTCTACATCAATGCAAGCGTAGGCACGACTAAGCTACAGCATAGCTTAAAAAACTATCATATTATTACAATAGGATTACTTTATTGCGATAGATAGGTACATGCGTGAGTAATTTATTTATTCGTTATAGGGCGCAGTTAATGCTATGAATGTAAAGCTCTAACGCTAAATGTGCCCATCCTTTTGGGGATAAGAGCGTGAAACAAGATAAGATCTTAGAAATGTTTGTGAAAGAAATTTACTGGTGTTTATGTAGGTATTTATTGTTATCTATACCAATAAATAAAATTGGAGTGTCTGTTTGTAATGTCAAAATAATAGGCTTTTTTCATGCTCACACAGTTATTTGCACGACACCTATGCCTAAAATAACAATTAAAAAATTTTTGTGTCTATCTGTCTGTCTGTTTGTTCCGGGTAATCTTCAAAACGGCTGGACCGATTTCGAAAATTCTTTCACCAATGGAAAGCTATAATATCAGGGCGTAAACTAGGCTATATTTTATCCCGGTATTTCCACGGGAACGGGAACTACGCGGGTAACACGACTATAACCTATAACCGAAGCGAAGCGAGGGCGGGTTGCTAGTGTTTATATATAAAGCCTAGCCTTTACCCGCGAAGTGGTCTGCGTGGAGTTGAGATAGTGTGCACAAAGTACAACAACAGATATACTGTTAATAAATTATAACCTATTCCTAAGCTTCACTTAGAAATAATATGTAAAAGCCTTTGTAATACGAAAATAATATGCAGCGCAGAAGTTCTATGCTCGCCTTTTACTGCAAGTGCAGTGGACTTTGTGCGGACTTCAGCTTTTTTTTTTGTGTCTTTATAGCTGTTGGTCGCAAGTGACCTTGACAGCTTAACGCGGGCAATGGGTGAGCGCGGATGGCTCTCAACCCGGTAAGTAAGTTGCGGACTTCAGCAATGGTAATCTTCTTATAAATGTTCCCACTCTGCATGCGTAAACGGAGTGGAGCGAAAGAGTACAAAGAGTTCCAAAAGTGGTCACGGATCTGAGGAAATTTCTGATAGGCTTTGTAAGAACTGGACTCGCAACGTAAAATTTCATAAAAGTTACATGAACGAGTAAGCATAGCGAGCTGAGGGGGTAAAATGAGTTCGCTGTGTTACTGAGTCATTGCGCTAATTTTGAACGGAAAGTCCGCTTACATCTTCGCCTCCCTTGTCCGTCCTTCCTTCGTTTTCTAACCTGTTCTTTGTTTATATATATAGGTAGGTAATTATCAAATGAAAGAGCAATGAAATGTAGAAAACGATATAATAGCGACATCACACTTATTTAATATGCACTTCAAGAGGACGATTTTGGTTTTCTTCTCAATCAATTTTTACACTCTCAGGGACGAACAAGGTCTGATGACATTTTGAACTCTGAGCCCGTTACCACACCTTGTGTGTTAGGTACACTTGTTCTTTTTCTCCAGCTGTAAAATTTAACACGCTATTATTTTGGTAATAGACTATTTTAAACCTTTTAGTTCTCAAAAAACACAACAAAATAAAAACTTAAACTTAATGATTTAATAGTATGTACGCGAGTTTTACTCACTTGAAGCCTATTTTCGCGTATTGTATCGTGTTTGCTTTGATTATATTATATAATCAAAGCGTGTTTGTATTTGATTTTTAATATTGTGACATTTTGATCACTTTCCAGCTTTCGTAATAACGGGATTACGATCCTTTTGTGACTAAGAATGAATGTGAAAACTATAAAAATAGTTTAATTTGTACAATAAGCTTGTTTTTTTTATTTTCAAATATATTTTAATTTGTAAAATGAACTCCGTGTATGTGTGTAGTTAATAAATCAAGTAAAATAATAATAAATTATTTGGTAAATAATATTTAGTAAAAAAATTAGATTGTATAAAATTGTGATAATAAGACCCTCCTCACTAGGTAGACTGACAATCTGGTGAAAGTTGCTGGGCTCCGTTGGATGCAGGCGGCATAGGACCGCACTTTGTGGCGAAACATGATGTCTACGTCTAGCAATGGCCGACGATAGGCTGAATGATGACTTTTTTGGGAGGGTTCCAAAATATGATAGCTTTTTAGGATCACGGATAGTTAGTGAGAACCTAGACTTGACAACACTGTCTAATATTTTGAGTCGCGTAATTTCATGTTTAAGTTTCTGAAAGTACCTAAGTTAGGTAGTTAGACTTTAGCAATTACTTTTATGAAGTTGTTTGACTGTGAAGCTGTAAATCATTATAGACAGGTTACAACTAACTTTATGACACCTTCGAGAATTTCTTGTGGTGAAATTATCATTAATTAAGTTTCTTGGTAAATATTAGTGGCTTTAGTCATTTTCTGAATTTATTTACAAGTTTTATTATAGACATTTGTTACCTACAGTAGTAATTCATTTCTTTTCTTGGAAGCCAATATACGGTACACGATTAAGTATGAATTTTCCCTAGAAAGACAAGGAAATTTATCTGCTATAACAGAATACAGAATTTCTTTTTGGCGACTGGCTATGGCACCTCTCCCCGATGCGTCTGGCGATGGTGTGTGACTTCATAACCTGCCCTAGCGTCATGTAAGTGGTAGGCGAGTTACACTTTCGCAGCTACTATAGTATGTTGGCAGTAATGTGGTTATTAAAAAAAGAAAAATAAATGAAACGTCTTCGTATAGACGCCATTAGTGGAAAGGAAAAACCATTGATATTAAATTTTTTTCCTTTCTATCGTCGATCAGTTTCCTAGGCATGTGCCGCTGCCTATTATCCTGGAGATCCATGAACCGATTCTTACAATTTACACGGGAAAGTAATGAGTAGTGACACATTGTATTCTTAACTCGTCACAACATGGGTGATGTGACTCGAGCAAATGGGCGTTTTTAATTTGTATGGATGGATGGAATCTGAATGGAAATGGAATCTGATCGCAATGAATCGCTACTAGTCGTTAATCCAACGGCAATGGGGAGCAAATACGGTAGGTTGTGGGGGCATTTAACACTCTTCCGTTTTTTTAGACGGATTGGGCGGGGCGTGTTCACAATATTGTCTGCTACAAAAAAAAGACACACATGTGTACACACGACAGAAAAATAGTAGTTTTTTTTTATTGAGAGCTCTCCCTCGTGCGTTTAATACCACGAATAATATTTATTGCATCAGAACATCCATTCTAGTTTAAAAGAACACGTTTTCGTATTAAAATTAGCGTTACCGTGACAATTAATAACAGTCAGCATAATACAGTAATCAAGCAATTTTTTTGTACTAGTTTTAGTTCTCTTAAATTCGAGTCAACATTATCTACCTATTAACATTTTTAACCACTACAGTAACGAAGTCCTATTTTAATAGATATATATCTATAATTATATCCGCGAATAAATCGCGGCAACAGCTAGTAAAAGTATATAAAAAATTAGGTATGATGTTTCTAATAAAAAATGGTCTGTGTGGTATTGTTTTAAGATCAATATACTAAAGTTGGTAATAACAGTAATAACAGTAACCGAAAATGTTTCAAGTTCTAGTATGTATGTGTGTATATATGTGTGTGTGTGTGTGTGTGAGTGTGTATATATATATATATATATATATATATATACTAGCTGACCCGGCGCACTTCGTACCGTCTTTTTTTTGTAATTATTTTGTTTTAGTATTTGACAGTTTGCTTTTAGTATTATCTGTACGGTGGCGGAGCAAGAATACAATTCACCATCCGTGGGTGTCGTAAAAGATGACTAAGGGGTTGTATAGTAGGTCGATTTCCCTCCTATAGTAGAGGAGGCCCGAGCCCAGTAGTGTGACGTGTATGGGTTGAGACGATGATGATACTTTATCAGCCTCCTACAAATGTCGTAAAATTCGGATTAAGGAAATATAACACTTGCCGTAAATTCAATCCCATTTAATTTTCAATAATACCATTATATTGACATGTTGGTGGCCGAGGCCGGAAGGAGCATCGGCCTCTCCTCCTTCCAACATTCAGAGAACTGGCCAAACGCTATTCAAGCGTTGTACAGACCCGTGAGATGTAGTACCAGGTGCTCAAGGACCAGTGCCAGCACACATTAGGGTAAACCGTCTGGCTGGAGAGTGATAGATTTAACACGTATATGCGCCACTGCCGCCACATCTCCGTGTCCGTGGCGGGGCGGTTCCTGGTTACTGTCCAGCAAAGCAATGATTGGGGGAGTTTTTTTGCGGTGGGAATAGGTTCTCGACAACCCTGATGAGGAGGCCGGATTGGAAAATTTCAGTGAGCGGAGGAGGACGTAGCTTTCTCAACGCCGCGCGATAGAGGCGACTCCAGGAGTCACGTTCAAGACTGTCTAGATTTTGAAAAAAGGCCCAATTTTTTTCCCCAATTTTTTTACATTTAAGAATGCGTGTGTCGATTTTGAAAATGGAAATAGAATTGAATAACTTCAATGGGAAATTCATAATAGGAATACCAATAGTGGGGGATGGTGCATACCTTTTCGGAACGCTTTCTTATTTGTTATATGTACGTCACACAAGAACTCTCAATGGGTATTCGTAAAGAAATATCAGACCGGAAATCCTCAGAAAGCCTCCCATCAAAATCATCCTTACGCTCATTTTTCTTCTTATTCACAGCTTTCTTTACCATCTCTTTCAAACATTTATACTTCTTTCTTGCTTCGTCTAAATCTTCATTCGTCGCCTTTTGCATTCTCAGGTTAGCTTTTGTTGCTAACCAGTCCATCCATAACCATCCATACATCTTTATCCATCCAGACCTTATACTGTTTCCTTCCTTTCCTCCTTTTAGAGACCCCACACACCTCAATAGCTACATTTACAGCTCCTTCCATAAACATCTTCCACAATTCCTCTATCTCACAAACCTTGTCAATATCTTTAAATCTCTCATAATAGTAATGTATTGTGTTTTATATTAATCTTGGCTGTCTTTTTCACACTTTGGTTTTTACCGGAATATCTGTATCGAGATTTAATTAATATTCTGATATACACCAGATTATAATTAGATCTCCCCCTAATATACATTTTACTTATTTAGTATTTAGAAAACAAAACTATAAACTATTTTACTGTTGGATATTTACGATATGCTGGCATCTATATATATATATATATATATATATATTCCAATATGAACTGTCGTCAGACTAGCGTGCTTTAGTAGATCAACTCCCCTTCAATCGCAGAAGAGAGTCAAGCCCTATAGTAGGACGTATATGAGCTGAGATAAAGTAAACTATTTTCAATAATGACAGACCATCCCATTAGTTATGATCCTAATGACGGTACCGAATCATTTGTGTGTTCAATATCTATTACACATTTAACCTCTATAACGTTCAGTAAGTTCATAGCTGAACTATGAACAGAGTGCAATCATGTGTCCCAAGCAATATATCCGGTATTATATTGATGACAATAATACCCTTTGCATGCTACGATTGCCTTCACAGCTTTACACTATGCTTTATAAAGTTTATTGAAAAGGTAAAGCAGATTATTTGAATCATTTATGTATTTCGTTGGGTACCGAAATAAAGTCTTATTCCGTACAATTTAACATACCTTTTTTCGTATGGTTGTCGTAAAAGACAACTAACGGATAAATGTGTGATATCTATATAAGAGAAGGAAACCTTAAAATAAAAACCAATACCAACCCGTCTGACTAGCGTAGGTCAATTTCTCTCCTATTGTGGAGAAGGCTTGAACCCAGTATTTTTTTTTTATTTATTATTTGGGGTTTTGGCCACAGGCTGACTATATCACCCCTATACATAAACTTAACAATTAAGTAGCTATAACAACAATAGAAAATGAAAACAAAAGGCGCAAATATTACAAACTTCCTGTCACAATGGTCAAATACAAATTCAACAGTTCCTTGGCATCGCTCGACAAAAGTGATAACAAAGTACTGTTGCATATACCCACATTATAATTATTATCAAACAGCAATAAACTACAGCGATGGACCGTGTTTTGGACAAACTTCGTCAGTAGCTATATGATGAATGTCTTCAATCATATTGCAATTGGTGCAATTTGGAGTATTTGACAACTTCAGTAGATATTTAAATTTATTTGTCGGAATGTGTCCCGAACGTAATCTCAGCAGGGCGACAATTTCTTTTCTAGAAAGATTGAGCCCAGTAGTAGAAAGTATATGAGCGGCGATGATGATATTTAGTTGAATTATTTAAAAATGTAGTAGAATAGTGTTAACCTAATGGCCGTCTGTGTTAGCAGTGATGACTAACAGCAAAGAAACGTGTTCTGTAAATGTAGGCCTCGTAACTATACTCAAAGTGTCTCGGTGTGCAATGGAACGGCTTATATTCGAAATTTCTCTGCGAGGTAGAATTTGTAATCTGCGCAACACGAATTTTCTTCCATCGTAACTATATATTGCAAATCAAATTTCTATATATTTTTTTTAGAAAATAGTTAATTAACATATTATAGAAAATAGTAAATACTAGGATAGTATAAATTTAAATGAAAAAAAGAAAAATAATTATTCTTCGGCAGAATTCATGAAATACTTTAAGTTTCCTCAGGTCCATAGATAATAATATATATAGGTACACTATAAAAATAAATTCAGGTCACTTGAGCTTTTCAGACGTGGCTTCTGTGCCGTTTTATAACAATCTAAGGACGATGTCTCTTGTTAAGTCCGCCATCCGCAGAGGGGCCGACAGCGTGAGGGCGATGTCACTCGCCGAGCCGGCCATGGATGTCAAGGAATCGGTACCAGTGGTCAGCTAAATGGTGATGGGGAAGGGATACGGTAGATTATGGGGTCACACGCCGCTCATCAACTCTGCATTTTTTTTAATTTATCAGGTTAACTGTTGATGGACATTTATTACTGATTGTAGAAGTATGGGCCGTGTGCTTTTATGGATTATTTTTTCAAAGAAGCGGATTTTTTTTCAATTTACGTTCCGTTCAATAACTAATACCACCATTCACTTTACCAGTCTGTTTTATGTACCTGAAATTAAAGCCATCGAACGGAGAGTCATCGAATGGGAGATTGAAGTTGGTTACAAATATTTTTATTTTTTTAGTCATTTAAGATTATTTAAATTTTATTCATTAGACAATTGTGATTTTCATGACTTTTTTAAAAAATAAGTAATATATACATTTATATATTATTTAATTATTAATATACAAAATGAATAAAAATATCTTAAAAAATGATAATAAAAAGGGAAAATAAATAATTAAAAAAGTAAAAAGAAACAAATTAAAATACATAAAAAAAATTATTGCCATGTGATTAGTCCGGTGAAGCGAGCGGGAGAGAGCTCGTCATAGTATAATGACAATGTAGAGTAGGCATGCAATATTGTCTTTTAAAAATCGCATTTAATTAGGTACATTGTTTTCTTATGTGATGTGATGATGAAAGTTTTGTGAGTGGGATTTATGTCGACGTAACAAATTAGATATCATATCAAATTATTCAATCTTAGATAGATGTTCAAACAAACTTGTTTAAGGGTTTAGGTATTTAAAAACTAAATTTACAGATTTAATGGTCTAAAAATAAACAATATGTTTTTTTTTTCTTTCAGTTTAAAGTTAAAAAGAGAAAATTGTGTATTATTGTTATTTTCTTTCAGTGTGGTGACGGAGTAAGATTAAAGTTCACTACCCCCTTTTCTTACACGTGGGTGTCGTACAAGCCGTCTAATGGATATGATATGTAGATATAATCTATGCAAGTGAAGAATAACTCGACATAAAACCCTATGCCAAGATGTATAACCAGCGCATAGTAGGTCACATTCACCTCAATTGTGCCGGAGGCTCGACTCTAACAGTGGCACTTATATGGGCCGAGATGAAATTGTTTCTATAAGTTGCGAGTACTAAAATATGATCTTAAGGAGTTTAAATAGCTTAAGTTACATGACCTAATTAATGATATGAATTGGATGTGTAGTACTTGTGTATTAAAAAAATAAGTTAAATATGGTAATAGACAGTTAGCAAACAGCTTTGAGTAGAAGCCTAAGTAAAAAGTAACTCAGAGTAGGCAGATTAGCTTATGATTCTACCTAGAATATTATTAGCATATTAGGAAAACATTGATGAATTACATATTTTAATTTAGAACTCCAAAATATCAATTAAGTGAAGAATATTCAGAAAGCGTATTAGAAGAACCAGATATCTGGTGGAAATAAACTATATCTCACTAAAATTGAGTATATTGATCGTGATAGAGTATATTTGGCAAACTATGAAACCAAGAAAAAAATATTGATTCTATGTATTAAAATCTGTTGAATACTTTAAAAGATCTAAGCAAACAGACAACTACAGTGACTGCATTTTATACTATGTAAAGACAGATTTTTGTTCTTTGTTTTACTTAGTGACAGTTCGAGTCATGAAAATCCTTTTGAGTAGACTCATATACATAACGGAAAATATTTACAAATTTTTATATTTCTGCTTCCAGTGGTCTAGATTACAATAGCACGATTTTATGAAACTAATTTTGTAAAATAAACATGTTTATAATTGTTCAGAAAAGTAATGTTACAGCAGTAATCAGGTACCAAAATATAACTAGCTTCTTCTTATAATTTACTGCTTCTAGTCTTTCATAGGTCTTTAGTAGGGCAACTGGAAAGTCGTATAGCCAAAACAAGAGTCAAGAAATTTTTGAACATTATTAGGGTATAAGGCTTAAGGGCTTTTTGTTTTTCTTGCCGCGCTCTAAAAATGAGTAGCAATTATCTTATTCTCAGACGACAGATACCCTTGAATTAGTTACGTGGGTAGTTCTTGAAAAACAATTATACCGTAAATATAAACATCTGTAAATATAAATGTAATATTTATACAGGACTCTTTTAGAAACAAAGGCATAGAATTAAATGTTTTTAACCGTCTCCTTTTTATTAGATACGTAACTAATTTTACACTGTCGAATTCTTTAGAGGTATTTGAAAGTTGAGACAAAAACATTGAAAACTTTAATACTTCTTCACGTATTTTCCATCAGGCGTGGTGGGTATAAATACTCAGTTGAAAGATTCTGAAAAACAGATCCAAAACTTAATAACCCTTTGTAACGAAAATGGACAGTGATTTATCCCTTCATGCATTTAGTCACGCAGTAGAATCTTAGCAGTCAGAAGCCCAATCCCTACTTTACTGCTGCCTGTTTCACTGCATGCTTCTTCATAGTTATGTCCCGGTAGGAATGTGTGATGTGGGATATCTAATGAACTGACTCTTGTCTTATGATAGACTAACATTACTTTCTTTCATATTGGTAATGTATGACACAAGAAACATATTAGCAAAATTTTGAATAAATCCCTTCACTAAACTGTTCGGCTTATGTGATATAATATCGATTTTTTTTTCAAATTAAGAAGACGTTTACTGCTACAATAGAATCTATACATGAAGTGTAAAAAAGGGAGATATATTATATTATAGTAGGCAAATAGCTGCTTTTATGAAAATGCTTAGGTAATTAGAGCTGCTTTTTTCATGATGAATACGAAGTAAAACCATTTTGTAATTTTGTCACAATAAATGTAATTGCTATTTAATGCACGAGTATGTCGCAGACAAAATGAAAATTCCCTGCTTTAGTACCTTTCATAATTTTATCACATGACTAACTTTGACATGCTTCATATTTCGGCGTTAAAGATGTCAAAATTGTTGCTTACAGACGGCTCAATGTGAATAAATAAAGATAAAAAACCATCAACAGGTGGAAATAAAAGGTAGCTAACAGATTATCCCGCTCATAAAAATGTTTCACAGATAAAATATGTAGAACTTATTTGAATTTTAAAAGGTGTTTGTTGGTTGTTTTTAAGTTTATTTCTTTTAAACAGATGTTATTTGTCGGTTTTCACATTAGGGAGCTATTTTGGAAAAAAAAAATCTTTAATAACGCATCGTCCAGCTATCTGCAACTGAAGTGTTAAGTGGGTAAATATATTAAGCACCTCGTCTATTATTTATCGATGTTCATTGCGACGACGTTGTTTGCATCGTTGGATGCAGGCGGCACAGGATCGCGCTTTGTGGCGAAACTTGAGATGGGCTGAATGATGTTGGCGATGATGATGATGATGTTCTATATTATGTATTTTGCCTAAATTTGTGCCATGTATTTGATACGACGTAATTGGATCTTCCATATATAGCGACGGTTATCGTCAATGCTTACCTGCCCATGGTAGTCATAAGGAGAGTGGGCTCTTTTCTGGGAAAGTATAATACTGCATTGCAATTACTAACTCACCTGCTAAGCTTAGCGATTACGGCACTATTACATGTATAAGACAATAACAGTGGATGGTATAAGACAATCCTATGGGGCGTTTCATAAGGGCAACCTACATTCAACCGCAGATTGCGAAATACGACTGATGATCATAATAATGATGAATTGGATTTACTTTGTCAATTGACACTTTGAAATGATTTTGTAGTCTTTTCTAAAATAGTTTGGATTACCGAACTACTATTTGTAAATTTTTATGGTTTCGTACCCAAAAGGTAAAAACGGGCCCCTATTACTAAGATTTCGTTGTCTGACCGTCTGTCTGTCTGTCACCAGGGTGCATCCCTAGAACTGCGATAGCTAGACAGTTGAAATTTTGACAAATTATGCATTTCTGTTGCCGCTATAACAACAAATATTAGAAACAAAAAAAAGATACGTAAGGAGGGCTCCCATACAACAAATGTGATATTTTTCCCTTTTTTGCTCGATATCGATAATGGCTAATATATATATATATATATAACTTGAAATATAATGGATAACTTGAAATATTCACAAAATACCCAGTTGTATTTTTACTTTAAAAATAAATAGTAAAATTGAATTAAAATAAATATTTAAGGGCTCCCATACAAAAAAAAAACATTTTTTATAGATAATGGTACGGAAACATTCGTGTGCGACGCCGACTCGCACTTATTTTTTTATTTCATTTTGTGTGAAAATATACTCATAAACTGCATCAAACTTCAGGATTACTTTGAAATGATTTTTTTTAATAAGTATGCAAATTTTTTAGATTAAATTATATATCTATGGAGAGACTGGCCCTTAATCTTACAAAAAAACCAATATTTAAAAATAAAACTGCAGTAAAACAAATTAATATAGCCGGGAAAAGAAAATTTACTCGTAGTATCAGATTTGCGTGTTATTTATAGCAAAGTTTTAAAATTGATTCTTATTGATTTTTTATTCTTTTGTCAATTGAATTATTGTTACCAGCAGAATTGTTAGGTTAGCTTTTTAACTCATCGAGAGATTCTGAACCATAATATGGATACTTCGTCCGAACAAGCTGCTCAAATTGTAGCATTGGTGCGGGAGGGCTTGGATCAACGAACGATTAATAGAAATTTAAATTTAAACCAGTCTACGGTTTCTAGAATATACAGAAGGTTTGTGGAGACAGGTTCTTACAAAAGGAGACGTGGTACAGTCAGAACTCGAGCAACCACCGGTCGTGATGACCGATTTATTGTTACAACTTCCCTGCGAAATCGTTTCCTCACGTCAGTTAACATCAAAACAGAGCTTAATGAAGTGCGTGGAGTAAACGTTAGTGCACGAACAATAAGAAGAAGGTTAAAGGAAGCGGATGTCACCCCTTTTAGACCAGCAAATGGTCCAAAGTTGTCTGTAGCTCACAGACAAGCTCGCTTAAGATTTGCGCGTGATCACCCAAATTGGACAGATAAGCAATGGGCCTCCGTATTGTTCACAGACGAGTGTAGGACATGTTTATATGGTGCAAATGGTCGCAGAAGAGTCTATCGTCGATGTGGGAAGCGATATGCTCAAAGTTGCATTGAGAAGCGTGTTCCTTTTGGAGGCGGTTCGTGCATGGTCTGGGGTGGCATATCGATGAACGGGCGAACAGAACTTGTGTTCATAGACATGGTCCGTCAAAACGGTAGTAGAGGGGGTTTGACTACACATCGCTACATAACAGAGATCTTAGAAGATCACGTGGTGCCTTACATGGGATTTATAGGCGAAAATTTTACTTTAATGCGGGATAATGCCCGGACGCACGCTGCTGCACAAGTTCGACAATATTGCGAAGAGGTTGGGATACGTACAATGAATTGGCCAGCACGCAGCCCGGATCTTAATTCCATTGAGCATCTTTGGGACAATTTAAAAAGAGCTGTATATGCGAGAAATCCTGTGCCTACGACAGTGGCACAACTAAGAACAGCACTTTCAGAAGAATGGGACAATATTCCGCAAGATCTTTTAATAACCCTAATCAAATGTATGCGGAACCGATTAGAATCCGTAATAAGGGCACGTAAAGGTAATACACCTTATTAAAACATAAAAAAACCCTTGCATAAAGTTTGTGTCTATTGTTAAAACCAATTTTTTAATTATACCAATTTTCTTTAAATTTCTGTTTTTTCTTCAAAAAAGTTTTAAGGTCCTTTCCAGTACACAAACTTAAACTTAAGGATATGACCCTACGCTATTTTAAAGTTAACGAACCAATCTAGACGTTTCAATTTAAATCTGTGTAGAAAGTTTGCATACTTGGTTAAAATATTTATTTCAAAGTCGTTTTTTACTTTGATGCAGTTTATGAGTCCGTCAGTGTAATACAATTGAATCATTTTGCCCAAGCCACTACTTAATTATTATAGTCCATAAAATATAGGATGATCTCTGTGACAGTTGTCCCTAGTGCTGTCACGCTTACGGTAGTTTTTTATCGATAAACCTCTTTATTTTTATAATTGCGATTTTCTATTATAATTAAAATACAATCAATGAAAATCTTTTTGAATTTGTTTCAAACAAAACTGTTTTTTGACAGTTTTAATTATTCAAAAGGTCAAGACAATCAAGGTCTAGGTCACTATTATCGTCATAACTGGAGCATTCCTGCTAGAACATTTATCATTTTTTTTTCAAAATAGGGATAGATCATTACATCAATCGATCAGTTACGACTGTTTTATAAATAAATATGTCTAGTTTATTGACAATAATGCGTACATAATATTATCATTTACTCTGAGACAAGAAGTAGTTTTTTAATGTTTAATTAATTCAATTTATGTATTTTATAATGGACCTGTCTGTTGTAATTGTAAAAAATATGTTGAAAGTATTATATAGGTAATCTATTGAATTTATTTCTTTTATGAATAATGTAATAAAGATCGGTTATCGATTTACGTATATCGACTGTCCCATCTCTTTTTTTTTCAGTCCAGTATGACCTTGTACGGGCTTAAGCGTCATTTATGTATAAAATGTTTACTAGGTATTTCAGTACTTACGAGGTACATTTTAGGCATGAATATTAATATTTTTATATTTATAATATATTGCTATTCAGTTGCAATAAAACTGGCACGAAAAGAATGAAAATATATTTGATACAAAATGAAATTGTAAACACGTCGCTCGTTCAGACTTACTTCGTTGGTTTCGTTGACATCTGTCACAGAGATCGAGCTATATTTTATGAACTATAATAATGAACTTATTATCATCCTTTTATACATTCTGAAAAGAAAATGAATTATGGTTTTTTGATTAAAATGAGATGCTACAAAATACCGATAGATATTTTATATGCTTGCCCAATCTTCTTAAAAACATTTATTTTTGGTAATTCTTTGCACAATGATCTCAATATTATAAGCAATACGTCAATCCTGTGTAGCATATACAATCCATTATAGACTACAAGCCCATGGAAAAATTAACCTGTGAAATGAACCAACGTGAATAACGCTTAGAAGGCTGTTACTATATCATAAAATGACTCTGAGCGCTATGTCGTCAATTTTGAGCGGTACAGGTGAGTACGATATGTAGTCGCTCCTTATTCATTCGTGGAATTGATAAACCTGGCTGAGGGAGAGCCCAACTTTCTAAGGGTGTTTGCGTGTGGTGGGTTTTAGTCATGCTTTTGGTATTATCAAACCTCATTCCACGCAATCACACTCCCTTCACTTTCTTCACGGTAGGAAGTGGCCTTACAAAGTTCCATGAGCGGCAGCAATACTTACCATCAGGTGTACTGTTTGCTCGATTGCCACCGTTTGCAATAAAAAAAGGGATCTAAAAGAGATTAGGAAGCAGTTTTCTGCTAGGATATATATAACACAAAATATAAGGTGGTACCTGCCAATTGCGTGGTTTATAATGCTACCCCCATTGAGAAGGTCTGATATCTCGTGGAAGTTGATGTGCTAAAGAATATATGAATGACATGTAAATTGTTTGTAACAAACTGTTATGTTCCAAATAGTTTTGACGGATTGAAATAACACACAGCCGAAGTGAAATTGATTGCATAGATGGCGTAATGGTTGCGATATCGACCAACCGTGTCATGAGTTCAATTCCCATGCTGGACAGTATTTTGTACGATCCACAAATTATTGTTCCGAGTCTGGGTGTAACTTGTGTTCGTTTAACATGTGTATTCATATATTTGAAAAAACTCCGCAATGTGTTGTCATCCAGCACATTTTTAATGAAGTTCATCATAATTCAAAAAAAAATAAAAAGTATTTTGAGACAAAGAATCTGGTTTGGCAGTTTATAATTATGATTCCTGATGTATATTTTAAATAGAAGGATTTTCAGCGAAATATTGTGGTATTGTTAATTCTGTTACGTGCATTTGTCGCCAAAGTTAACGTAACAACGGCATTTGAGGGCGAGGAGATTTAACTTCTTGGAAGTAATTAAAAACAACCTGTTTTTCAATGTATGTTAATATTTGTTTATTTCATTAACCAACATTAACAATTTACGCAGATTGTTATTACTCGTAATGATTATAAAAAAATCATTGTAAATACTAATTAAAACAATCATTATATATATAATATATATATAATCTATACCAATAAATAAAATTGGAGTGTCTGTTTGTAATGTCAAAATAATAGGCTTTTTTCATGCTCACACGGCTATTTGCATGACACCTATGCCTAAAATAGCAATTAAAAATTTTTTGTCTGTCTGTCTGTCTGTCTGTTTGTTCCGGGTAATCTTCAAAACGGCAAGACCGATTTCAAAAATTCTTTCACCAATGGAAAGCTATAATATCAGGGCGTAAACTAGGCTATATTTTATCCCGGTATTCCCACGGGAACGGGAACTACGCGGGTAAAACGACTATAACCTATAACCTATAACCGAAGCGAAGCGAGGGCGGATTGCTAGTATATATATATAATGTATTAGACTGCGTCAAAAAAAGTTTTTTTTTTTTGATTAAACGTATGTAAAAAGTTTCTTCAGTATAAAAAAAAAAACTCCTAAATTTTGAGCTCAATATCTCAAAAATTGAGCTGGCGCATAGGGGGGTCCCCTTTCCCGTTTAAAATACATAGGAAAAATTATTTTTTTTTGGTTTTAAAATATCTACATGCATAAAATTGTTAAAATTTTTGCTTCTCACTATCTTATAGGAAATTTAATTCTCTACAAATTGCTTTCCGGGTTTTTTTTTAAACTCAACCGCAACGAAGTTACAGGGTGCTGAATAAAAGGCAAAAAATCAATTAATGATTTAAGAATCGAAAACAATTTATTATATTAATTTATCAATAAATTAACTCAAAATACTTAATTATCCAACAAAATTTGTCAATTTAACATTATATTAATTTTAGTTCATTAATCAGAATTTGGAGTACCTACTTATTAGATCAGCTACAGTTGATGATACTGGAAGGCGTCGTTTTTGATTCTTTTCATAATTTAGCATATGCTTTTGATGTTCTGTCAATTCATTACTCTTTGAGCATATATTAAATAAATCATCTAATTTGTTACAATATTTCTGTTCATTGTGCTTCTGTGTCGGAGATTTTTTTCGTGATGAGCTTTTTTTTAAATTTTTCCATTCAGAGTATAAAGCTTCTATTTTTTTAATGATAAATTGAGTTTGAAGTGTTATTATGCCAGAGGAATTCCAAATATTTATTACATCGTTGCAAACATCAATTGAACTTTCACGAATACTTTTTTTCAAAAAATAATATTTATAAAAAATAAGCTCATAACCTGTCTGTTTGAAGGCAATTTACGACAACTTATTTCACTACAACACCAACCCACTAAGTACACAATTTTGTTTTTATCCATGATTATTCACGTAATTAATTAGGAAACTTATATTTTAACTTCAACTTATTAAAACTGATTTAACGTCACTCATAATAAATTTTTATCGTATATTGATCGAGAAGAAAGAGTGAATAGAACAATTTAAGGTTAGTTGTACCAGATGCCTAGCTCTTTAAAGAAATGTAATGTAATGAAAAAGTGCCATTTTCACCAGCTAGATGGCATTAGCTACTAAATAATAAAGAAAAGCAACTTTATCGACTGTAATATTTGATTTTTTTTTTTGGTACAATAGTGTTAAATTGACAAATTTTGTTGGATAATTAAGTATTTTGAGTTAATTTATTGATAAATTAATATAATAAATTGTTTTCGATTCTTAAATCATTAATTGATTTTTTGCCTTTTATTCAGCACCCTGTAACTTCGTTGCGGTTGAGTTTAAAAAAAAACCCGGAAAGCAATTTGTAGAGAATTAAATTTCCTAGAAGATAGTGAGAAGCAAAAATTTTTAACAATTTTATGCATGTAGATATTTTAAAACAAAAAAAAAAAATTTCCTATGTATTTTAAACGGGAAAGGGGACCCCCTATGCGCCAGCTCAATTTTTGAGATATTGAGCTCAAAATTTAGGAGAATTTTTTTTTTATACTGAAGAAACTTTTTACATACGTTTAATAAAAAAAAAAACTTTTTTGACTCGGTCTAAATTATATATACAGTCATAACATAATAAATAATCAAAAATTAACTAAAATCCTTTATCAGAGAACTGTCAATATTAGGTACAGTACAAGAGCACCCATATGCTCATCATCATCTTCAGCTTAGTTCATATAAGCCTCACTGTTACGAGCAGGTTCGAGCCTCCTTCGGAGTCGTCCATAATGGTTGTGAAAGCGAAAATAGTTCTTGTTTAGCGAGTAGAGGATTCGATCCCGGGATCCCGGATTTAATGAATCCCGGGATTTTCGGGATTGAAATATTTTTTATATAAGTCAATAAAAATGTGAGTGAAAGGAAACGCACTTAATTTCATTTGACGTTTTGACGGCCATCTTGTTTACACGCTGATTTCATTTGTTTTTGCTAACGACCGGTGCCAGGTCATGTGTAAAAGTGTGTAAACTATCCGCTTCTCGTCGTGTAAGTATTGATATTATTAGTATTCTTACACAACATACAACCACGCAGAGACACACAATACACACACGCAGATACACACACACACACACACTCACATACGCACACGTGTACATAAATATGCATAAACACAAACACACACACATATACACAAACACACACACACTCATACACATGTCTCAATATTTATTCAAAATAATATAATTAAAAAATTTTGTCTAAGTTCAAGTAGATCGTGGTTAATCTGTATGGACAAGTTAACTTGAGGGTAGTACGCAATAAATCGCTGCCACTGCATTGAAGTGATAAAATTAAACTACCTTGTTAAATGCCCACAAGTTATCATGTCTATGGAAGCTAATGTTAATATTAAATTAATGCAAAGCTGTTATTTAGTAATTGCAATTTTTTAGCTTTTAAGTGTACATATCTGTTTTTGTGATGCGCTCGGCCTAGTTTAGACGTTAGGGCTCATCTTGGATTATTTTCAACAAATTGTACTACTAGATTAAGGTCAGTGTATATTGCATTTCTATTTCAATAAAGATATTATTATCTATATTATCTTATCTTATATTTTTTGTAATCAATGAATTTATTAAAAAACAACAATGCAGAGACAGACATCAGACACATTCATTGTCTGAGTAAATATAGATGAAAAACAACGAGTGCTATTTTCTGTAGCTCTAAGAGGTTATGTTTATGTTGTGACTTAAATGTTTTTCTTTTTTGTTCAGGTTTAAGAAAAACGATGTCACTATCCAAAGAAAGTTCTTATGTCAAACATAAAAAAAAGAAGATGTTTCGTCAGTGTGGAGTCATTTTTTAGTCGATAAAGCGGGTAGCGCATATTTGTGCAACAAATTGAGAAGTATGCTTTCGGATGAGATGTTGGATGCGTTGTTATTCCTTAGATATTATTTTCGTGGCTTAAATAAATAATTTATAAAGTTCCATGAACATTGATCTCTTTAACATAAAGTCTTTTTATAGTATAACTAAACAAGTGTTAAGAAGTTTATTTTTTTTTAAGTTTATTGTAAAATAAAAAAAAAACAAACTAGGCAATTATGAAACTATTTCATAAATTATTGTCAGATAATTTAATTATACGGCGATAATCTGTGATTATAATTGTGAAGGCAAATAAATAGTGTATTTAAAATAAGTAAACCATATTAAGATGTTGGATTTGAAATGTGTTGAATTAGAATAACTATTGAAATTTAGTGACAAATATTTATTTTAAGTTTACAATCTTACTGTGACTGAATTGTCTGTGTTACCGGTTGAAACGCGTAAGTGACAATTACTGCACGGCGGCGGCGCGTAAGCTGTTCTGGTCGTGAAGTCCACTTTAGTCGCTTGGATATTGCGATCATTGCTGCTAACTAAAAATTTGTTACAGTTTACCCCATCCCAATACCCCATCATCAAAACCTCTAAACCAATTAAATATTCACTAAAAATATTTACATCTTGATTGCATTTTTAAACGATGATTTGTTATCATCATTATGTTGAAGTAACGTACTACACTGGATATAGACATTATGTGTGCCCAAAGTGATTATACAATATATTTTAATGACCATCTATCTGCTAAAAGTAAATATTCATTTAGAGAGGCGAAACGCCGATCCAAAGAGAAGGGTTATTCATTTTGTTGGGTAAGAAACTGTACTATAATGGTACGTCATAATGAGCAGGCCCGTACCATTTACATTAATTCTGAAGAATCGTTAAACAAAATGAGTGTTAATTTCTTTCCTTAGCTTTGTATTTTTATATCAATTATCATGTCTAATAAATTTGAAGAAAATAGAAATAATTTCTATATTGTTATGACATATATTTGGAAGTTAACTGTAATTATTTATTGTGGAAGACTTAATCTTATTTCAACATATTATAAGAATTTATATGTATAATTCGTAATAAAAAAATTAAAACATATTATTTAGTTGGTAGAGTTGTTGTATATATATATTTTTTTATAATTATGGTATAACTTAACAGTTACCTCAAAATAATTACAATCTAGCTATGAAGCTAATAAGTAATTTAAATCTAACTTAATTTGCTAAGACTTACAGAGTAAAGAATGTGTCCATTGGCACTTTTCTTATTGTCTCTTAATAATAATAGAATACACTTTGTTCTTGTGTTCTTCAAGAATAGCACTCACTGCACTACTTATCACTAATTACACTAAACTAACTCAAAAGGCTTAGTCCTTTTCAGTCTCCTTACTATGTCCGTGGTGTCAAGGAGCTGGATAGCCTCAACATTTACGTGTTGTATTAGTCTTTGTTCATGTGCCTCAGCATATTTTTATATAGCATTAGTAACAAGGTCCACTCCTAAATCACGGTGGATGTCCTCATTTATAATATAACAGGGAGCGTTTACTATACTCCGAAGTACTTTGTTTTGGAATCTTTGTATTATATCAACATTGGTGCGTTTTGTATAACCCCAAAGTTGAATGCCGTATGCCCATACAGGCATAAGTATTTGTTTGTATAGAAGTACTTTGTTGTACACTGATAATACTGATTGTCTACCGAGTAGCCAGTACGTTTTCTGGTAGCGTAGATCTAACTCCTGACGTTTCTTTTTGACATGTGCCTTCCAGCGAAGCTTTGCGTCAAGCGTCATACCCAGGTATTTTGCTGTAATTTCATGTGGTACAATGCGGCCATTAATATATACCGGTGTATAATTTGGTTTTTTATTTGAAAAGTCTGTATGAGTTGATTTGGACTCATTTAATTTAATTCGCCATTTATTGGTCCAATCGGTGATGTCATTGATGTCAATTTGTACTCTCTCTACGGCTTCTTTATGAGTTTGATCTGTTGCCATGATGGCGGTGTCATCTGCAAAGGTTGCAATAACATTATTTTTTATTTCTGGAATGTCACAAGTGTACAACAGGTACAAAACAGTGCCAAGAACACTTCCCTGTGGTACTCCAGCTTTTATTTGTCTGAGACTAGAGTAAGCATCTTCTTGTCTCACTCTAAATGTCCTCTCTATTAGATAGGATTCTAATATGTCTGCAAATTGTTTTGGGAGCATTTTCTTTAACTTATATATAAGACCCTTATGCCATACCTTATCAAATGCCTGAGCTACATCCAGAAACACGACGAAGAACAGACTTTTTCTCTTCTAGGGTTTTTTCTATGACGTTGGTAATTCTATTTCTTTGATCTATCGTAGAATGTTTCTCTCTGAAGCCGAATCACCAGATTAGGAATCAGTTTCCTATCTTCTATAATAGGCTTTAATCGTCTTAAAAGTAACTTTTCAAATAATTTTGATATAATTGGCAGAAGAGATATTGGTCTGTATGATGATACTTCTAGATGAGATTTTCCTGGTTTGGGGATCATTATTACTTCTGCAACAAATATCTGGAATATTACGCACATGTTTTAGTCTGAAGGTCGCATTGACAAGGTTTGTGAGATTTTGAAGCAGCTCACCAGTGATAAGGTCGTATCCGGGCGATTTCTTTTTAGCCAAGTTTTTGATCATATTTTTGACTTCTTTAACGGTAACTGAGTGTATTGCCGAGTCATCATGATAAGTGACATCAGGTGCTAAGTTATCAGGGCTTTCCTCGTCTCTCTAAATGTTCTGCAAATAAAGTAGCTTTCTGCTCGTTACTTCTGGCCCATTTGCCATTTATTTTTTTAATGGGTGAGGCATGAATAATAGACTTTTTTAAGTTTTTAGTGACTTTCCATAGTGAGTATTCGGTTTTATCACTATTTGTTAATTGACTAAGATAGTCATTTGTAGCTTCATCATGATAACTTTGTATTGCTTTACTTAATCTTTTTGTAAGTCTATTTAGTATTGCTTTGTCAGGTGGATATCTAGATTGTTGCCACTTTTGTCTTTGTACTCTCATAACGGCTATAAGATTTCTTATTTCTAGTGGATATCTGTGACTTGCGACTTTTTTTTAGAGACTGGTGTATTTTTCCAACCGCAGTGTTGGATATATCTCACAAATTTTGACACCTCTTCATCTAACTGCTGTTCATGTTTGAGTGGTACTTTTAGGTCAATAATATTGCTTAAGTCTAATTGAAAGCTCTCCCAATCAGTGTTTTTGTTCACTAATATTGGATTGCTAACTTTTTGTATTACTCTCTCATTTAAGGTTAACGTTAACTTATAACGGGCGAATGATCAGAATTCATATCCAGTCCCTCATGTATGTTAAGAAATGTGGTTGACAGATTCTTGTAAATGAAGAAGTCGATCGGATCTGGAGTTCTTTGAGTATCAGTAGGCTAGTAAGTGGGTATTCCTGTTAAAATTGCATTGCATTTGATTTCTCTGATAGCCATAAGCAGTTCCTTTCCTTTAGTGTTGGTTAATCTGGAGCCCCAATATGTGTTTTTTTGCGTTAAAGTCCCCTTCTAATATAAATGTGATACGAAGATTTTGCAACAGGTTTCTGTACTGCTCTAATTTCAGAGCATGCTTTGGTGGGCAGTATATAGCTGCTATGGTGATATGATGTGTATTAGTTCTGACCCTAACGGCTACAGTTTGTAAGAATTCTTCTTCAAATTTAAAATTCAAGGTAATGGTAGATATTTTCCTTTATTATAAGGGTACTTTCTCCTCTCGCAGTGTTGATAGGGTGCAGAGCATGATATATTTTGTACCCATTAATATGAATATGCGATTCTCTTGTAAAGTGAGACTCTGATATGAGACATACATCAATTTCTTCGGTAGCAAGGACAGCCTGTAGCTCGTTTCGATGCTTTAGGAGTCCGTTTGCATTCCATGCCATAATTTTCAGTGTTTTATTCATTTTTGCTTTATATTAGGTACTTGTGTAGCACTATCTTCTAGGTTCTTCAATCTTTGATCAAAGGCAGTTAAAATATTTAATATTTTGTTTATATTGTTGTTTAAATCGATGTCTCCCGACTTGGGTGATTGTGTATCATGTACCAGTGGCTGCTGTGCTTTCGTTTCTTGGGCATATGATACATTTTTCTGTGTAAAACGTATCGAGTGATTTTTATTAATTTTAGGTGCCTGGGTGGTAGGCGTAGTACCTTTTTTTTAAAAGTTTTGTGCCTTAATTGTTGCAATTCTTTAGCGACTATAAATCCTCTGTAGTTGGCCGGGTGTGACTCGCCGCAACGAACACATTTGGGTTTTTCTGCTATTGATTTTGTGCAGTCTCTGGTTAGGTATTTACCAGTGCACTTTACACATCTAGGTTCCTTGGAGCAATATTTTTGTGTATGGCCATATGCCTAGCATCTTTTACATTGTGGTATTAGTTTGGATGTTTTTAAAGGCTGCACTTCAACCTTACAGTCCAGTATGGTCTTTATACCATATATTTCATCTATTTTTTCATCCTTTTCAAAGGATAGCATAAACATATTTAGAGGTTCTTTGGTCCTCCAACTTTATTTATTTACAGCTTCCTGGAGTTTGAATCCTTTTGCCTTTAGATCCTCTACTATTCTGTTTGGCAAGCATGATGAGTGGAGGTTTTTTGCTGTGACCCTAATCGGCCTATCTTGTTTGTTCTCGTATGAGTGCCAGAGACAATTATTTTGCAATAAGAGCGTAGTAATAGCTCTGTAGGAGTCTTTGTACTTGGTGTTTACTTTCACATTATTTCCGCTTATCATTTTTACCAAGAAAGAGTATTTATTTGAGCAAGTCAAAAGTAGGTCATAAAACTTCTGATAGTTTTTAATATCCTCTACTATGACTGGAGGGGGTGGGGGTACCTTTTTATTTTTGGTTTTTCGGCCTTTGTACCATCTTGAGATGTAGTTGCGCTTAGTCCTTGCGATAGTGGCGACAGTGAAGTGTTGAGCTTCCTTTTCTTCCTATTTTTCTGTCGTACCCATTCTGTTTCTCTGGCCAGGTCCTCTTCGTCAGTCTTATATTCGATTGTTTTCTGAGGCTCATTACGTGTTAAAGGTTCCTTCTCTAGAGGCACATTCTTCTGTTCTTGAATGGCTTTCAGCTGATTTTTTAATGCCTCTATTTGACTACTGAGGTCTATCACTATCTGCTGCAGTTCTAGACGCGCATTATATTCCTCTTTATACCGGGCGTACAACTGACGTTCGAGTTCAGTTTTAAGCGTTATTTTATTTGGAGATTCCATAGTAGATTCCAAGTTATAATTATAAAACTATAACTTATCGCATATTCGCATAGTTGTAAATAACACACTTAAGATTGTATGTAGCTCATCGCGTCAGCCGTGACGACAGGTCGCGTCGGAATATATTGGTGCATCAGCATTTATACACGAGCGCGGGCTTATGTAAGAGCGTGCGTAACGCTACCGTTCTAACTTGAAGTCGGACGACCACTGTGTTGTATATATTCTAGTAATTATGTATATAACTAAATACTAAATGCTCGTAGACTACGTTCCAAAACGAAATGTTCTTTTGGTAATATGTTAAATATTGGTTACGATTTTATCTGTTTAAATGAGACATGGTCTGAGATTTTTGATGTTGAGTTATTTGACTCGCGTTATATTGTTTATCGTAATGATCGTCATTGCCGGAAATTTAATTTCTATTTGACGATATATCACAGCTTGGACTCTTTAATCTCACCCTCTCTTATTTTTGTTCAATACAAACATTACTAGGGTCAATATTAAACTGAAGCAAGGGGTCAATGACGTTACACTTTTGTTTCTATTTTCCTCAAAATGGTGATCAAGTGAGAGTGGAGCTTTTATTTTGCGCACTTCTGACGGGTACTATAATGACTCATTTTTGATGCGCGAATTATTTTAATATAAGATTAACTAAATGGATTTGTAAATCTAATCCGTACAGACTTCACTATTACTTGAAAATCGCCATGAGAATCAATTATCATCGCATCGTGTTATCTACATTTCTTTTAATGGATATCCGCAGTATACAATACATTTATTGGAAGGAGAATCATAACTAATGTCATTGTTACTATTTTATATGTAGCAGCGTTGTGTTTTATAAGCGATTAAACCACAGCAAGCCTTGTTAATGAGAATGAAATAAAATACATTTCAAAAGCTCGTCTGACTAACCGTTTATAACGATGTATGGTATAAAGTGCTTTAAGGCAGCGGGCACGAAACTTGCGATGGCCAAGCGATGGCAGTAACGAGGCGACGGGACGCAGGGCGATCAGGCAGCGACATCTCGCGCGGGCACGAAACAAACTGACGGGCAGTCGCGCTCGAGCAGTGTTGTGAGAAATATGAGTTTACGTCGAAGAGAACTATTGGAGCCTAGTCTCCTAATGAGGGAATTATTATTACCTAGAGATGGTGTACATTCAATAAATCAACGAAGACCCAATTTGGGAGAATTTTCTACGCTTTATTGCGAGCTAAGGTGTCATTCAGTGAAATTTTACAACTATACAAGAATGAGTATAGAGACATTTGAAATTTTAAAATAATAATTCCATACAACACTGTGTACCCGCGCAAGCGACGAAACCAAACTTGTTTGTTCTCGTCGCTTCCGCGTCGCCCTCGCTCCACCGCCGCCCGTGCATCGCTCGATCGCCCCGCCCCGCCGTCGCCCGTTTCGTGTCCGTCGTTATACTGTGTAATGCTTTTGTATACATCGCCGTCGCGTCGTCATCGCTCGGCCGTCGTAAGTTTCGTGCCCGCAATCTTAAAGTCAAACTTAATTAAAACCGAGACAGCCTGTATCAAAGTTATAACTTTTGTTCTCAATAAAATCCCATTAAAATTCACATGGTAATAAATACCTCGTATTATTTGTTTTTATTGCCGATGGTGGCGAACGAGCAAGCAGCACAGCTGATGGTAAGTGATACTGCTGCACATGGACCCTTGCAATACCAGGGGCACAGCCAGGCCGTTGGTTGAAAAATGCTTCTTCTTAAATTTCATTTAAAAAAGGGCATGTCATAGCGCTTAGGAAACACAGCAGTAGGTAGTTCATTCCAAGATAATAGTGGTCGGACCACACTGTTGACAGTTGTCTGTCTATAGCCGCGGGCCGGTCCGTCCGGAGTTCGGTGAGTGAGAGAGCCGGAAGCCCAACTTCCTGAGGGTGTTTGCGTGTGGTGGGTTTTAATGATGCTTTTAATATCACCGAACCTCATTGCACGCATTCACACTCCCTTCACTTTCTTCGTGATAGGCAAGGGCCTTGCAAAGGTCTATAACCGGCAGCAACACTTACCATCAGGTGTACTGTATGTTCGTATGCCAACGTTAGTAATAAAAAAAATCTGCACGTACGTGGCAGAAATGATCGTTTCTAACTATATATGGTTCTCATATTCATAAATAATAAAATGTATTTTGAGTCTCCTTACATGCAATTTTCAAATATTTTTATTTCACTTCATCCACTTCTTCATTTAGTATAGATGTCCTGGATTTATGTAATCCATATTTCACCCACTTCCACTGAATCTATCGGGCTGAAAATTAGCACACACGTATGGTTCACGTGACAACGCATATGTAATTATTGCACATTAAGCTTAGTTAGAGTCCTAAATGTATTTGATACAATTGGCGTACTAACGCGATTAGTCAATCATCCCATCTGACCGTCTAACCACGTTCTCAGTTGAAAAGAGAACGGCCTGTTGGTCGCAGTTTATAGTAAATTGCCGAGGTGAGTATAACAATAAATCTTGTTATTTTTTATATATCTAATAGTCTAACGTAACAACACGTTGTAATTTGTGAGAGCAATAAAAATATATTGATTATATAAGATTTTCATTCTAAAAGATTTAGCTTATAAATTGGGATAATATGGATATCTTGTCAATGTGTAGAATATGTTTGCTTAATAATGTACGTATGTATTCAATAATGAATATGAATCTTCAAGAGTACCTACTGCTGCTATGCTTCTGATATTCCTTGACTCTGGGTAACTAAGCTACTTTTACCGTAACAGTAATAAAATCGTTGTAGTGAAATACTGTATTTTTAAATTGGCACCGCACTATCGTCAATCAGGCCAAGCCTAAATATTCAGTCTCTCAACTTTGCTGCTGTGCTAATACGTTGAATCCTTTGACAGAAAATTCTTTGTACTTACTGAAGATTTATTTATCAGATAAAACCTACAGAGGTTTTATCCAACCTTCAGTCACAGATTGTTAAGTTATACATAAAATAAATTTAAGAACACCGCTTAACGATAGGGTTTAAAGGTACAATTTAACTTTGTTTCTACGTCAGATTACTTTAGTATTTTGTTTTTAAGCTTATGAGTGTACATTTTATAACTAAGCGTTAGCTGCTTTTACTGAAATTTGAATAGGAGATACCTTGAATGATCACATTGATCTGTTAATTTCTGTTTTAAAAAAAAGGCAACAAATAAATGTTGCTGAAATCAGAGGCAAGCTAGACTTCACTTGACACACTCAGATCGATGATATTACATAATAACACTACAGTGACAACCAGAAACAAACCATTTTTGAATTGCATAGAAAATAAAAAAAGAATACAATTTTTTATGGCCAAGCCACATCGCTCGATGAACCGACAACTGCTGGGGAAGAAAGGATTTCGAGTGGCGACCATGTATCGGACAACGTACTGCAATACGCCTCCCACTAAGTGAATCGACGACCCGGTGAAAGTTGCTTGACGTCGTTGGATGCAGGCGGCACAAGACCGCACTCTGTGGCGTAAAATGAGGGAGGACTACGTCCAGCAGTGGACGGCGATAGGCTGAAATGATGATGATTTCTTTTATGATGACTAAATCATAATTATATTTTATTTCTTGTGGTGACGGAGTAATTATATAATTCAACGCCCCGTTTCTTGGCCGTGGCTGCCGTAAGTGACATCTAAAAAATAAATTATGCAGTTAATATTTATGTAAAAGAAAGAAAGCTTGAAATAAAACTTCATATCAACCTATCTAACCAGCGTACTTCAGATGAATAAGCGTAATGAAATGGCGATTTTAACTGCGAACGATCCATTAGATTGAATTAGAATTCAATCTAATGGATTCAATGATATTGTTTGCGTTATTTAACTCAGTATATTTCTTACGTGGCAACAATATTGGTAGGTACTCCATATATTGTGAGACAGTAGTTGTAATGGGAAAACTTTCATGCAACAAGATGCAAGCTAATTTCAAACTTCTTAGGAGAAAGCTAACTTATTTTACTGGTTCCTGATGCTTTTAATTTTTTCATCATCATCATCACTTCAGCCCATACACGTTCCACTTTTGGGCTCCGCCCTCCTCCACCATGGGATGGAAATTGACCTACGATACCACGCTGGTCATAATTGTTGGTTTTGTTTCGAGTTTTCCTTTTCTTGCACAGATATCATATGCCTTGTCGTCTCCTCGTCTTCCTCGTCTTTTACGACATTTGAAATGTTCAGTTCCGGTATTCCACGTAAAAAAAGAAATTTCAAATTTGTAGTAAATGGCAAGAAATTATAATTATTTATTCTTAAATATCCAATTTATATAAACCTAGTTTATTTTCATAAAAATTAATTTTAGCAAAAAAACTTTCGAAATATTAATTTTAAATTTTGCTACTTCTTTAAGGCATAATAAATTAGAAAATAAGCTTCATAAAAAGATAATAATGGGGTATTTCTATTCAGGTCTTATAGTACTTATTGTTAGTATAGTATCTTAAAGCCAAGTATGAATAAGATCTAAAATGTGACATTGTTTTTGCTGCTCGCTTCACGTGAAATGACTCATATGTCAATCACTGCTCACTTAAATGTATTTCATTTTTTTTTTAATTATGTACTTTTCAAGTCTGAGAATTGCTTCATAGAGAGATTGGCAGGAGTCACTTTAGCCTCTACTGACCAAGATGTTTATTTACTAAGCACTAGTAATCCATATAGGGGTTGAGAGGCTACTTTAGGCTTTTCTAACTTAGTTACTTACTAGACAGTAGGCCTAACGCAGTTTGTTATTGCACTAAAGCAAAATCTACAAAACACGTTTATTAAACAAGCTATGCTGTCTGCTTTGATTGTGTGCCTTAAGGTAGGTATTTGATATTATTATTTTGTTTGAACAACCACAACTGAAGCTTTATTAAGAATATCAATATTAATAACGTCAATTATCATTTTCGTTATCTCGGCAGTTGTTCTAACGTTTCTAACGCGTTATCCCATTATTACCAAATATCACCCGATTAACTAACATTTATAGAAACTGCTCTACTCCTATTTATGGCAGCGTTATTATTATAAACAATTTTTTTCCTTGAGAAATAGGATATTACACAATAAATATTTTTTAGGAATTCAACTGGTAGCATCTGAGTTTGGCGTGTTGAAATAAACAAACTCTTCAGCTATATAAGAGTAATATATAGGTAGTTTAGTTTTTCTCCTCACTCTCTTGGCGTGACCTAGAAAAATATTATTTTGATTTTTTATAATGTTACCAATATTGTATAAAAATATGGTACTTAAATTAAAAACCGATACTGTAACATGTACATAAAACCTCTGTAATATTGATGGAATGTAACATAAAACCTCTGTAATATTGATGGAATATCGAAAGTCTCTAATATCTCAGGCCACCGTGATCATGTATGCTTTTTTTTTGGGGTGGGTTACGGTCGGTGCACTCCTAGCACCACTTCGTCCGGGGCGACAGAGGGGCGTAAGCACGCACACCCGCAACCCACCTGAACACCACGTCGCCTTCATCGTTGGACCGACCATCAGAGCGGTCAGTGGTCGGCTCGACGGAATACCCCTCGGAGTACCCTCCCATCGACCGATGTCCCCCCTCGGGGAGGACGTCAGTCTTTCCTCGCGCGGTCGGCCTCTCGGCGGGTGAAGGACTAATCCCCCGGTCACGTCACCCGCAGCCTCGGCTAGGGCGGCATGAAGCGCAGGTAGTCGCGCGTCTACGCCGCCCCAGTCGCCGGCGGTGGATCGCTTCGTCGAGGCTGCGTTCCTCGCGCGCGCGACCCGTCGTCTCCTTGAGCGAGACTACTGCCTCACAAAAGGCTGCGACCGCATCCCAGTTCTTGACGCTGTCGAGCATCGCCCTGGTGATGGTCGGCAGCGTCAAGTCTGCACCGATGATTGCAACGATTTCACGACGCTGCTCTACTCAGGCGGCACAAGCCTCGAGCGTATGCTGCGCCGTGACCTCGTCGCAATTGCAGTGGTGACAGAACGGTGTACTCTCCCTCCTAGCGACCGTGAACAGGTATTTGGCGAAGCATCCACGCCCCATCAAAACCTGCACCAGTTGGAAGGAGAGCACCCCGTGCCTCCGTTTTAGCCACTGCATCAGCACCGGCCGGAAGGCCTCCACGGTCCAGACACCGAGGCCTCTCCAGCTGGACTGCCCAACGGGCAATGACGTCTCGGCGGGCGTCGACGCGCCAGGCGGTGAGCTCCCTCAAAGAGACCACACCGTCCTCCGTTCGCACCCCCGACACCCGCCGATACAAATCGGCGAGTATTGCCGCCTCCAGGTCCCACGGGGGAGCCCCGGCCCACAGGCATGTCACCTCCGTCGCTACCATGCGGTATCTGCGTATGGCCCTGATTGCCATGGCCCTGTGTGGTCGCCCGTCCACACCGGTGCGCCGCACAGGGCCATCGACCAGATGATCCCCGCGTACAGCCATCGACACGTGATCATGTATGCTGTAAAGTATTCGAAATCTCAGGAAAACAAAATCAAATTAACACACTATAAAATCTGTAAAACAGTTTTGTTTCGTATGTATACTTACATAAATATTATACCATCAAAAACAAACCTTGTAAAAGAAAGCCAAGCCTCGCAACTGAGTTCTTCTACCATAAAAAGTGGTGAGATCTATGTTATTCCAAGTCGTTTAACTCATTCAGTCCCTGCTTAAGGCACCTTTCTTCTTAAGTTATTACGTAAATAGCTAACCTAACAACTTCTTATAGTGACTATATCAATATTAAACATCTTTTATGTTTTAAATAAACAGAATGACTTGGCAATCGCATCAAAACACAATGTACTTCACAAGTAATACATATTATATAAAATTGTACTAAACTCAGTACGATTGCCAAGTCAATCTATTTATGTGAAAATAAAGAAATTTTATTGGTTTTTCGAAACACATCTTCTCTAGTCTCCTCTCCGCTTTGATGGCAATCGAGCCTAATGATGGCGTTCTTTTTTTCAGACTAATTTCAGGCAATTTAGGTTGCTTAATACTTTGGAAGATTTCGGTACAATTTCATAAGACATGTCCCACTCTTGCTTTTTCATTAAGTTGATTGACCATTTTACAAGTTATCTTTGAACATAATTATATCTAGGTATCTGTTTACACTTATTATGCCAATCATCGTTCAGCCTATCACCGTCCACTATAGAACATAGACCCCCCTCATGCTTCACCATAAAGTGCGCTACTGTGGCACCTGCATCCAACGACGCTCAAGGGTTGTTACCCCTTGTTGAGAGTCGTCATGACAAGAGCTTAGTTTTCTTCGCCATATGAGGAATAATGACGAAGTTGCCACGTTTGGTAGGCGATTTGGTTTCGCAGTGAGATATCATACATTTCCCCGGCGAGAGCTGCTGCCCACTCTCCTTCCTGTTAAATCTTTTTTTTTTAAATGACAACGTCTTGCACTAAGGAATAAGGAATAATAACCCTTATATTGTGGGGGACTTTACAAACATACAATCCAACATCGCATCATCATCGCAGCTCTCATATGTCCCGCTGTTGGGCTCGGGCCTCCTCCACAATGGGAGGGAATTTAACCCACTATACCATGCTGGTCAGACATGTTGATATAGGGTTTCATTTCGAGTTTTCCTTCTCTTGCACAGATGGTATGTGTATATTGTATCCCACAGTCGTCTTATACGATATCCACGGGCAAGATAGAGAGTGGTGAATTATATTCTTACTTCGTCACCATACGGAAAGAACATTTAAATAACCGACACAAATTACATTCAGACTCAGAACAACCATTTGTGGATCGTACAAGGTATTGTTGTCTTGCATGGGATTCGAACCCGCGACACTAGCACGGTACGTTGGTATCTTAATCACTACGTCATCTATGCAGTCTTTAGCCGGTTGTTACGATTCCCATAGAAAAGCAATGATGGCGACAAATGTATTCTTATTTTTTACAAAGTTACATTTCATTAACTGCAAATGTAACTTTGTAATCTTATATATTTATATGAGTTTACAAAATTATTTATGCAGTTAGTGTATCTCGGAACCTGGATGAAAATTACAATGTTTCATAATTTTTCCTTCATTTATACACTAAACACTAATTGTATTCTAAATTTGAAGCTTCTATGTCTGCTAAAAGTGCCTCTTTAATATTGATGATCGGTCAGTCAGTCAGTGAGTGACAAAATTACGAAATTTTGACTAGTTATAATTCTTAAACTATTAATTCAAATTGAATGAAATTTGCAATACATAATGTGTACACAAGGCCTGCTGGGATAGTAAAAATTCAGGTTTCTAGCTTTATTAATAACGAAGTTATAGGAAGTCGAAAATGGCCTGAATGCCTTCGAGAAAAGTATGTTACGGCAGTTTTGCGTTTTGCCCGACTTTTTTTTTGCTCGACTTGGCGGGGGCACTGCCGTGCCCCCAGATAATAGTACTCGTTATTTTTTTACCATTTGAGCTCTTAGAATAATTTACTAAATTAATAGTATTGATTCAGACAGTAAATAAGCTCAACATTGATTTCTGATGTTTACGCAAATATTACACAATTGAAATAAATATATTTTTACGAAGTACATGGTCACGGGAGAACTCGGCAAACTATTCGAAACGTTGGAAAATAAAAAATCAAATACAAACGCGATAAAATCCGTAAAAAAAGTTTCATTTCAAAAGTTCAGCTCTACAACTAACTCGTGTTAAGATGACCGCATATTAACACGAATTATGACGCGGCGTAGGATGACCCTCTATGAGGTGGACTGGCAACATTTTGAAATTCGCAGGTAACCATTGAATGCGAGTGGCACAGAACCCTTTTTTTATACATTTCAAACGGTGTCAAACGGGCAAACAGTACACCTGATGGTAAGTGTTGCTCATAGACCCTTGCAAAGCCGCTGCCTAACGCGAAGAAAGTGAAGGGAAGGTAAATGCGTTCGGTTGGGTTGCGTTGGGCTGTCGACTTTCTCGCTCACCGAACGAAGCACAGTAACAAATTGCTACTACTCGGACGTCGATTTTGATTCGATGCGAGAATGTGGTACTACCCCGGGCGGACCGGCCCGCGGCTGTAGACGGACAACTGTCATCAGTGTGGTCCTACCACGGATAATCCTGGATCCTACCATTTTCGTGGGGAGGCCTATATCCAACGGTGGACATCCGAGGATGGGCTGTTGGACGGATGGATGATGCAATAAAATAATATATCTAATTTCATATTATAATAAATATGACCTCAAATTTTTATGTACGTTTAAACGAAAGCGCTAGGCCAAACAAAAAAAAATATAATCTCATCAATATCAGTAGAGCTGTTTACTCTATCTGTTTATAATAAACACATAGACGGACAGACCGAATTGTCAGAAAATGGCGGTAAGCTCGTTATTAAATTAGTCGATATTTGAGTTTAAAGATAAAACAAACAACTATGAGAATACTTAATAAGTATTAAACTTATATTAAAACAGTTCAAGACTTGTATAATATTTTACCAGCGGGTGTAAACATATTGTGAACGTTAGAGGTGGAATTTGGGATGCAACTAATTTTGAAGTTTCGAGATTGATTTTAGATGGTTGGTTACCTGAGAAATTTTAATAACAAGAATGATCTCTTTCACGCTTGAACTAAATACAAATATGTTGCGATTGTTTGTTAAATATTTATTGTCAAGTTCACAAAATCCTTAAATAATTAACTTGACTATTCTCTACTATCTACTAACTATCTATTCATGGACCATGGATACGAAGCCCTTTGATGTACCCATAATCTTTTCTTGTAGGTGTTATAAAAGATAGGACAATGGGGCTGTTGGTCGGCTAGTTTGGGACTTCCCCGGAAGACGAAATGGACACAGAGGCTGCATTCGGTGTGCGTTAATGTAGATCTGCGTTGTGGCCATGCCCCAAGTACGGCGTCTATCTTCGAAGATGGGGGTTCACTGGAGCTGGCGGATCACCGGGCAGCGTGTATATGCACTCAGAGGGCCTCTGCCTGCAGTTGGTGAAGTTACCGCGATGCCTAACGGGAAGGTCAGCTGTACGACGCTTACCGCAGTGCGTAATCTGCCTTCAAGCGTCTGTACGCCAAGGACGTGAGTTGTTAGGCGATACTGGATAGACTTGAGCGTGACTCCTGGGGTCGCTCGTATGATACAGCGCTGAGTAAGCAGAGGCGCAAATTGGCGCTCCTACCGGGTGCGCGCCTCCCTGGGGTCGCTCGTATCATGCAGCACTGAGTAAGCAAAGAGGCGTAAATGGTGGCGGCGCGGCGGTGGTACGAATTCGTGCCATGAACAATACTCCCGGGCCGATAGGTGGGCCCTACCAGGTGCTGGTACTAGTTCTCAAACACTTGGGAATTTAGGTTCTGGGATTTTAGGTAAGAAGTTGTTTTCTTTAGTTATGTATGTGTTTTTTATTAGATTTAACGAGAACAGAATAAATAATTTCAATCTTTCTTCTTCCTTTCTATCTAAATTGTTAATGAGGTGCATATAAAAGTTCGAAAAGGAATTTAACGTCTGCTGAAGCACGAATATAGCTAGTCATATATATACGTAAATTATTTAATATGTTCAGAAAGTATGTGTAGAGCACGTGAATAATTTTAAAGGGTTCTAATGTCGTACATTCCTTATTTCTCATTTATTGTAAATCAGTTATTTACACATCTTTTACTAGCTGTATTATTCTCATGTCTATAGGAATAAATGAATAAATAACTCACGTAATAGTAAGTGATAACTACTGCTCATGGAACCTCAGCAATATTAATAATAAAGACGATGAAATATATTCGCGCATGTGTTGTGTACGCCTGAAAACGCGTGTTAAAATTTCAGTATTATCGATTAAGAGTTAACGCGGACTTAATAAACAAAAACTCATTTGTATTTATTAGATAAGATGATGGACAATCTTTAAATCAAACACTGTTATTAATATTCATTGTGATCATGATTTTATACGGTATATTCTCAGCATCTCCAACTCTAATAAGAAGAAAATAATGCATACCTCTGGGCTACGCAGCAGGTTGAATGCGGTCTCATTAATGACGAAATAATACGAATAACTTAAATACAGATATCGCTGCTTTACATGAGTAATTCATTTCAGAATTATAAACTTTGCAATTATTCATGTTCGATAAATTGATTCTTTGACTTACTGGGATAACTGTGTAACTTTTGAAACAAGGTCAACCCGATTTCAAAGCTGACATTAATACAATTTCCTTTTCAAAATTCTCAGAAATCGCTGCACTTATCATTATTTACCACTATAATATTATATACCACTACTTAAGATCTGTTGACATCCCTCAAAATCTATTATTGAAGTTAAACTTCTTTAGAATCGTTATGATTTCAAACTCGATGAAACAAAAAACTAAGCCATAGAGACAAACACGTAATGTAGGTATAGGATTCAGCCGGCGAGAGAATGGGATAAAGGATAAAGGGTAGGAGGATAAAGGATGAAGGATCAAGGATTAAGGATGAAGGATAATAATAATAATTTTATTTCAGACTAGCAACCCGCCCTCATTTCGCTTCGGTTTTAGTCGTTTTACCCGCGTAGTTCCTGTTCCCGTGGGAATACCGAGATAAAATATAGCCTAGTTTACGCCCTGATATTATAGCTTTCCATTGGTGAAAGAATTTTTGAAATCGGTCCAGCCGTTTTGAAGATTACCCGGAAGAAACAGACAGACAGACAATTTTTTTTTAATCTGTATTTTAGACATAAGTGTCGTGTAAATAACCGTGTGAGCATGAAAAAAGCCTATTATTTTGACATTACAAACAGACACTCCAATTTTATTTATTGGTATAGATATACAATCCATAAAGTATCAAGGATAAATAATGGATAAAGGATAAAGGGGTTTCACTTCTGATATGCGTACTTTGTACACACTCTTTTTGTAAATATGTAAATATTGTCAGTATGTATGCATGTCTGTTTTTTTTTCTAACATCTTAAGCCATTTAAATGGATTATTTTTTCAAATGGAGATCGAAAATCCGTTCCCCTGGCTCGCTCTCCGCGACTTGAGGCCGAATGGTAGCCTGCCTAAAAGATTAGTGAAGCTGCAAGATAAGTTTTTTTTAATTAAAATACAATTTTGCTCTTATTTTCATATTTATTTGTATCTATATATATTATAGCTGAAATATATGTTGCTATGATCGAAAATACTTAAGTAAAATTCTCAAAATGTTTATTAAAATATTAGAGTTTTATTTTACATTACCATATGCCATTTAGCACAAATTACCAACTTGTCCACTTTGACTATTGTCGGTAATATAAAGTAACAAAAACATTCAGAACCATAATGTCACCATCTGGTAGGAAATCCTTTATAATTTCCACAAAACTTATGTAATTCTATATTGTTTTTCACAAACATAATGTAAAGTACATTCAACTTTTGTATTTCTAAAATGAGTAAATATTACAAGTAAAATGTTTTGATACAAAATATTTGCATGGGTCATCTAGTTCATTTATACCGTTCTAATTTACTTAGAAAAATTTCAAATGTTCCATATTTCATAATGTTTGCAGATTTTAGGAATTACGTATAAAAATAATTGCGATCATTAAAGCGGGTGCTCAGATTATTCACAACCGACTAAGGGTCAGCTGAATAGCCAGAGAGAGTGCAGAGTTTACGTTTCTATATACGAGGATATAAATTAGATAGTTTCTATATGGAATTGATAAGGCAACTAGCCTTATAATTCTTATTTTATTTTATTTTAATATTTATCAACAATATAATAGTTTAATTACATGTGACATTATATGTTAGGGGTAGACTTTGAATTTAAATAAACCCTTCCTTAATAAGAAGTTAAATAAAACTTAAGTATTGTAAGCTACCCGTCATCCCGAAATAAATATTCCCTAAAGGAAAATCACTCGTGCGATGTCGCGGATTTAATCTAACAATATATAAAAAACAATTAATCTAAGGGAAATAAAAAAAATACAAAACCTTTTTTGAGATAATAAATTCGTTGCATCCGTGACCATTAACGTTAAATTATTGTTTTGGAAAAATATTGTGGCGGTATACATATACCTAGGTTTGGCTAATTCAGAGGACGACTATAATAAATTAAATGCCTTTCCTTTACTATCGGTTTCCCAAATAGCCTTTTCATTTCCGTCTACAATTTAATATATATTTTTGCTTTAACAAAAAAAACTAAAAAGTGGTGGATAATGTATAATCGGATCTCCGTATCATAAATTATATCTCTATATCATAAATTTATCGTATAATATTTGAATATGTATTAGCACAGATATTATTCCTTTGAAATATATTAAACGATTTATTGTATCCTGCGTTATAAAAGGAGTATATTGTCGCCATAAACCGAACTTTTTTTCCATTTGTACCGGATATTTATTGACACATATATCAATAAACTATTTCTATGGTTACGGACAAAGAATCATCATCATTTCAGCCTATCGCCGTCCACTGTTGGACGTAGGCCTCCCTCATGTTATACCACAAAGTGCGGTCCTGTGCCGTCTGCATCTAACGACGCCCATCTACTTTCACCAGGTCGTCGGTCCACCTAATGGGAGGCGTTCTACACTGCGTCGTCCGAAACCTGGTTGCCACTCGAGAACCTTTCTTCCCCAGCGGTTTTCAGTTCGTCGAGCGATGTGGCCTGCCCATTACCACTTCAGCGCGCTAATTCTTCATGCTATGTCGGTTACACTCGTTCTTCTGCGGATTTCCGTATTTCGGATTCTATCTCGCAGAGAAATCCCGAGCATAGCCCATTCCATAGCACGCTGAGCGACTTTGAGCCTTGTTATGAGGCCTACAATTAGGGACCACGTTTCCGTGCCGTAACTGGTAACACACACTGGTCGTAGACCTGTGTTTTCAGATACTGAGGTATGTTGGACGAGAAGATCCTCTTAAGTTGCCCGAACGCCGGACTAAAAATACAACATGTAAATAGATACTATCCTATCTTTCCTACGGACGTACATATATTCAATAATTCAGTGACATTAATAGAGAACATAACTTGAAGAAAGGGATTAATTGAAATAAAATCCTTTATATAACTATCTATATATATATATATATATATATATATATATATATATATATATATATATATATATATATATATATATATATATATATATATATATAAATATATATATATATATATATATAACTATATCCTTTATATAATAGATCCAACAAGGATCTAAAACAAAAGGCCAATTTTCTTCATTCATTGTGGATAAGATTTATGCCTAGCAGTGGAATGTATATTTTCTCATGGGAAGGAAGATATAATTAATTATTTTCATATTCAGTTACTACACGATACCTATAGAGATAATGAGGATAGACGCGAAGATTTCTATTATATGTATATGACGGCGCGTCTAATAAATAAAAACTAATAATTGGACTATTAATAGTGATTTTCAATTACATCAATTGGTCAGTGAAATAAAGTGATTATGACAAGTGATTGTGATATTATTTCAAATGACCCCGGCCTTTTAATCCGACTTGTATATGTCGGATTAAAAGTATACTTTTTTGGCGTAACAAGACAAAAATCATTCTAAAAATTTCATCTTTCGCATCATCCTACGGTTATATAAAAAACGACACTAATAATAGAAAAAAAAAGGTATTTAAGACATTGAATACTTTTATTATAATGCATTACCTAGTTGATATTCATGACGGTGTGCGCGCGCATCGTAAAAATGTTGACTAGCTAACTTCTGGGTAACAAAAGGTCGCGCAGGAGGCTCCGGCCGCCGAAGTCAGCCGCGGTGGTGATCACTGTGCTGCCTGAGGCGGCCGAGAATGGCCTCAGCTATGAGGCCGTCTTACGTCGCGCCCGGCGGGAGCTTGACGTCTCCGATTTAGGAGGTGTCGAAGCCAGGACCCGCAAGGCCCGGACAGGGGCTCGAATTTTAGAGTTCCCTGGGGCCGAGGGCGCCAAGACGGCCGATAGCATGGCCACCAAGCTGAGGGGTTTGTTTGCTGCAGAGGATGGCGTCAAAATCGCCAGACCCGTCAAGTGTGCGGAACTGCGAGTCGCGGGTATGGACGACTCCGTGACGGTGGATGACATCCGGGAGGCCATCGTCTCGAAAACCGGATGTCCCGTGGACACCGTCCGAATTGGCGCTATCCGCTCTGGTCCGGGCGGCGTCGGTGCTGCCTGGGTGCAGTGCCCGGTGGAGTCGGCCAAGCAATTGGCCGGCTCAGGCAGGCTCCTCGTGGGCTGGAGCTCGGTGCGGGTGACCGTGTTGGAGTCCCGGCCTGCGAGGTGCTACAAGTGCATGGCGGTCGGACACACTCGGCCGACATGCACTAACTGCTTTGACTGCAGCGACCTTTGTTTCCGCTGCGGTCAACCCGGGCATAAGGCGGCATCGTGCGCCGCCACTCCCCACTGCCCCGCGTGTGCGGCGGGCAATAGGCCAGCCAAGCACCGCATGGAGGGCAAGGTGTGCAAACCCCCGGCTTCGGCCCCAAAGGGGCGGAGCGGCCTGACGACCCCGGCCGCTCCCGCCCCTAGCGCGACACGATCGCCCGCCAGCGTGGAGGAAGTGATGGATACGGCCCACTAATGACGACCGAATCCTACCACCTCCTGCAGGCCAACCTCAACCACGCCGCCGAGGCACAGGACGTTTTCCTGCAAGCCATGGCGGAGTGGTTGATTGGTGCAGCCGTAGCCGCGGAGCCGTACGTGGTGCCAGACCGGTCCAATTGGCTGGGCAGCAGTGACGGCTCTGTGGCAATCGTCGCCTCCACGTCGTGGCATTCCCCGCCTTTGTTGCTCAAGGACAGGGGCGATGGGTATGTCGCGGCGGAATGGGGAGAGGTTACGCTATTTGGTGTTTACTTCTCCCCTAACAGAAGCGCGACGGATTTCGGGGCCTTCCTCACCATCCTGGGGGCCTCGATACGGCGACTGGCACCGCGCCAAGTCTTCGTTCTGGGCGACTACAACGACAAGTCCACGGCTTGGGGGTCCCCCAGGACGAATGACTGCGGGCGGGCGGTCGAAGAGTGGGCGGCGGCACTGGGCCTCTGTTTGCTGAACAGGGGCTCGGTGCAAACGTGCATGCGGCAGCAGGGCGGGTCGATAGTGGACTTGTCGTTCGCTAGCCCTAATGTCGCAGCACGTGTGAGGAGCTGGTGCGTCCAGGAGGAGGTTGAGACCCTATCCGACCACCGATACATCCGGATAGAGGTCTCCCGGACCCTCCTGTAGCCCGGCAGGGGTCACACGGTGGACGGAGCTCCCGCGTTTCTGCGGTGGGCTGTGGGTCGATTGGATCAGGACCTGTTGGCGGAGGCAGCCATCGTTCAGTCGTGGCTGTCCTTACCGCCCCAGGCGGACGGGGTGGATGCCGAGGCTGGCCGCATCCGCTGTGCGTTAACGCAGATCTGCGATGCGGCCATGTCCCGTGTGCGGCGTCTGCCCCCGAAGAGTCGCGGTCCCCTGGTGGTCCCGAGAATTGGTGGACCTTCGGGCCGCGTGCATACGTGCCCGGAGGGCCTACACCCGCAGCCGAGCGCGCCACCGCGACGCTGAGCGGGAGGGCCAGGTGTACGAGGCTTACCGCAGTGCGCGGTCTGCCTTCAGGCTGGCCGTCCGTACCGCCAAGGACGTTAGTCGGCGGGAGATGCTGGACAGTCTCGAGCGTGACCCCTGGGGTCGCCCCTACCTCGCGGCGCTGAACAAGCTCCGCGGGCGGGGCCCCCCCCTCACCGAGACTCTCCAGCCCAGCCTCCTCACCAGAGTTGTCGAAGACCTCTTTCCACGGCGGGTGGAGCACTCGCCCCCGGTCATGGCTTCGCCGGACAGCGACCGGGAGGCCGACGATGAAAGTGCTCCGCCCATCACGGAGCCGGAAATGGGGGCGGCGGTGGCGCGTATGCGAGTCAAATCCACCGCCCCCGGGCCCGACGGTATTCCGAACCGTGTGCTGGCCCTGGTCCTCGAGCACCTGGGACCACGCCTCAGAGGACTGTTCGACGCTTGTTTGACGTCCGGGCAGTTCCCTGGGTGCTGGAAAGAGGGGAGGCTGGTTCTCCTGCCGAAGCTCTCTTCTCCTCCTGAGTCATTCTCATTGTACCGAGCTAGATTTAAATCCGAGGCTAAAAAGAGTTATAATAAATACATAAAATCCGTGGAAGACTCAATACCGAAAAATACTAAGTACTTTTGGTCTTATCTATCAAATAAAAGAAATAAATCAGGTATACCGTCAAATATGTCATATAAAAATACAAGCTCAAAAGATCCTGCAACAATATGTAACTTATTTTCCTCATTCTTTCAATCAGTATATGAACCCTGTACTCTAACACCATATTGGACAGCTCCAAATGATTTTTCTGAAGATTGCATTATCTTAAAAGATATTTCCTTTAGTCTAAAATCTATTACAGAACTTTTAAAGAAACTAGACCTCTCTAAGGGTCCTGGCCCAGACAATGTACCCGCTATATTTCTAAGACAAGCAGCTGAAACTATCAACAAACCAATTTACATTATATTTAATAAATGCATTTCAGAGGGTATATTTCCTGAAATTTGGAAGCGGGCATATATTGTTCCAATCCATAAGGGTGGTTCTAAAAATGATATAATAAATTACCGTCCGATTTCTATTCTTTCTACAATAGCCAAGATTTTTGAAAAGCTTGTGCATAACGCAATTTACCCCTTTATTCACAACTATATTATTCCAGATCAGCACGGCTTTGTAAAACAAAAATCCACCACAACTAATTTAGCCCTTTTTTCTAATTTTTTATTTAATAGCGTTGACAATCGAATTCAAATAGATGCCGTATACACAGATTTCAAGAAAGCTTTTGATCGAGTGGATCATGAAATTCTTCTTAATAAAATAGCCTTTAACGGCATTAGAGGCAACCTATTACGGTGGTTTAGTTCATATATATCTAACAGACGCCAGATGGTTGTAGTCAAGGGTTATAAATCGAAAGGTATAAAAATGACATCTGGTATACCCCAAGGCTCGGTTTTAGGAGCTTTGCTCTTTAACGTCTTTATAAACGACATAAACAGATGTTTCCATCATACAAAATTTCTCTTGTATGCCGACGATTTGAAATTATTCAGAGCTATTAAAAATATGAACGATTGCTTATTACTTCAAAGCGATCTTATTAGATTATCTGAATATTGCGAAAAAAATAAATTAATTATAAATATATTAAAGTGTAACATTATTAGCTTTACCAAAAATAAAAATATCATTAATTTTGATTATACAATATTCGGGAACAAATTAACTAGAGTTACATGTTTAAAAGACTTAGGTATACTATTTGATAGTAAATTACACTTAGATCTTCATATTGAAAACTTAATTAGTCGAGCCTTTAGGATGTATGGTCTTGTGACTAGAAATGCAACCGATTTCAAACGCCCTCATACATATCTTTATTTATATCGATCTTTAATCCGATCTCAATTAGAGTATGCTTGCCTAATATGGGATCCGTTGTATAGTAAATATAAAACCGCCATAGAAAAGGTACAAAAAAAGTTTTTGCGAACCATGCAATTTAAATGCCACCTTCCGCATTTGCCTTATGAACAATTATTATCATTTTATAATATACTTTCCCTAGAAAAAAGAAGAGTACTTCTACAGGCAGTGACATTGCACAACATATGTAATAACAAATTTAACTGTATAGAATTAAATAATGAAATAAATCTTGTTGTGCCGAGATCTGTCCACCGTCGTAAGGTGCGTGAATATGCCATGTTCGCATTGCTTCCTTGCCGGACGAATGCGGGTAGGCGCGCACCTCTTCGACGTTTGATGCAATTTTATAATGACTTTTTTGGAGATATAGATATTTTTGCATTAAGTAAGAATGAATTTAAAAAACAGGTGATTGCTACACTAAGTATTGACTTAAATAAAAATAAAAGCAGTAATAACTAATTACAATATATACTTAGCTGTTGTCAATATTATTGTTAACTAATGACATACTAATAAGCAAACTAAAATATTGATTATACATTTGCAGCATGTTCGTTTTCAGCAAACCTCTATATGTTAATCAATAAGTGGAAAATGTTGTTGTTATTACATTTATTTGTATTGCTAATAAGTGTACATATTAAGCTAAAATATAATGTAATATCGTTTGTTTTCCCAAATAAAATAAAATAAAAATAAAATAAGCCGGGACGGTCTCCCGAGTCGGCCTCGGCCTACAGGCCCACCGTGCTGCTCGATGATGCGGGCAAGCTGCTGGAGAGGGTGTTGGCTGCCCGCATCGAGCGGTACCTCGTCGGGGTCGGGCCCGATTTATCGGACGCCCAGTTTGGTTTTCGGAGAGGGCGTTCGACGATCGCGGCCCTGCTGCGCCTGAAGGCCGTGGTAGCGGAGGCCGTCACCGGCGGAGGAGTCCTGTTGGCGGTGTCCCTGGACATCGCCAACGCCTTCAACAGTCTGCCATTCAGCTGCACCAGGGAGGGGCTGAGGTATCACGGGGTGCCCGTGTACCTCAGGTGGCTGGTGGCTGACTACTTGGAGGGGCGCAGCGTCCTCTACGTTGACCGAGTAGGGGACGTTGTGCGAACGCCCATGACCTGCGGTGTCCCACAGGGGTTGGTTCTGGGTCCGACCCTGTGGAACATCGGCTACGACTGGGCGTTGAGAGGAAGCCTCCCACCAGGGCTGGGCGTAATTTGCTACGCCGACGATACACTCGTCACAGCCCGGGGTGGGACGCTAGAGGAGGCGGCACGCCTGGCAACTCTCGGCACCGAGGAGATTGTCAGGCGGATCAAAGCGCTGGGGTTGAGGGTAGCCCTGGAAAAGACGGAGGCCCTTTTGTTCCATGGCCTCCGTACTGCCGGGCCTCCCGCCGGCGCTTCGATCACCGTGAAGTCGGTCACCATCAGCATCCAGGCCCACATGAAGTACTTGGGCTTGGTGCTCGACGGGCATTTTTGGTTCCGGGAGCATCTCCATCGACTTGTTCCCCGGCTTGTCGGTGCGGCGTCCGCCCTTTCGCGGCTGATGCCGAATGTGGGTGGACCCAGCGCTACGTGTCGACAGCTGTACGCGGGGGTGATCCGGTCGATGGCTCTGTACGGCGCACAAGTGTGGGCGGGGGGCGAGTTTTATTCATTTAGAAGTGCTGAGTGATCATGTTATTATCGTCATCTCAATTAATATGCGTCCCCACTACTGGGCTCAAGCCTCTTTCACAATATGAAGGAAATTGATTTACCAAGTTACCCTTTTTTTTTCACGCTGTGGAAATGCATTTACGCACTATCCCCCGCCGGTTACAGACGGGGATTGTGTGTGAGACTCGCCGGCCCCTTCCGCGCTTTTACGAGGTGCCGGAGAGATCGTCTGATGACATTCTATCCCCGACACCCCAACGCTTGGCCGTCTGGCCACGTCCTGCTATCGTTCGGGGTGGTGGGAGGAGGAGCGCATAGCGGCGTCTTCTCCTCCCTGGTCGCCGCCGGCGGAGCGAGTCAGTGGATGCAAGTGCCTCGCGTGCCTGTTCCGCGGCCTCCTTCCTTGTCATGACAGCCTCACAGAAGGAGGCCAATCGACGACCAACAGCTGTCGCTGCCGAGCATCATGGAGATGATGGTCGGCAACGACAGGTCCGTTGTTCCCATGTCCGTTGATAGGACGTGGTGCTGAGGCCCCCATACTTCCAGTATGTGGCGCGCATCGTCGATTAGCGCGCCACACTCATGACATCCTGGGGCGTCTTCTCTTCCAATTTTGTGCAGGTACTTACCAAAGACCCCATGTCCGGTAAGCACCTGCACCATCCTAAATGTAAGGCTGCCGTGCCTTCTACTGAGCCAGCGGTCGAGATGCGGCGCATCCGGCTCCACAGACCCCCGCCCTGCTACGGGGGACTCTAGATCCTCCCTCCACCGCCGGATGACTTCCTTTCGGGCCACTTCTTGAACTCTACCCAATTCCCTTGTGGAGACTTGCTCGCCGTTGACTCGCGCTGTGGCGCGGAACCGGTATATTTCTGTCAACGCTTCTGCCACCAGTGCCCAAGGCGGATCGCCCGCCAGTAGTGTTGCCGCAGTCCAGGACACAGTACGGTAGCCCCAAATAGCCCTCACCACCATGACCCTCTGCGATCGTCGCAGAAGGGCTCTGTTGTGGGCGGTGAGGGACTCCGACCAGATAGCTACCAAGTTACCCTAATGAGGCAAGATAGGAGGCGAGTTGGGGATTTGTATTCCTACTCGGTCGCCACTCGAAAAGTCGTGCTATATCCAGGAAGTGTCATACACTTCCTGGACATAGCACGGCTTTCCGAGTGGTATATTATAGAGATGAACTGGTTATAAAATTATATGCAATATAGGTAGGTCTGGCCATATTATAAACTAATTCGCCTTATAAAGAATTTGCTTAATTTTTCTTAAATTTGTCGTAATCCTAGTAGTGATTATTTGATGAATTTTGATATGCCTAAATATTATATCAATTCAGAATCAGTGAGAATACCTGCACTAGTTTACCTAAGCTATGTAAGCGCGTACCTATATGGGCAAAAATGAAGAAGTTAAAAGAAATCAGACGAAGTAAAGTCATAAAACTGATATTAATTTCAATAATAACCGTAAAGATGACTTAGGTATTTGTACAATAGACTAATTTAGGAATTTATTTTTAGGGACACAATGTGATCCTCAATTGACGCAATCACGTTTCTTGTTGAATATTTCATGAAGCAAACTGTTATTGATGAAATAAACTAATAATAAACTCATTTGCAAAAAAAACGGGCGGTTTTGATTTTCATTCATATTTAAAAAGATACAATACCAAAAAGGTTTCAATCGTTTGTACACGTTACTGGCCGGTTTTAAAAATGCTGTGGTATTTAAAAAAGTACGTTCTAAATTCAATTTTTCATTTGATGTTCATTTTTACAGAAAACCCCTTTTTATCCTACATTTTTGGCGCGAAGTTCCAGAAGTTAACATCGACTTTCATAACTTTTATTCAATTTTTATCGATTAATTTCATATCCTTGACTGTCAAAGCTTTATTTAATGCTGTTTGGCTGTATCAAAAATGGTAGATAAAGTGGTAAAAGCTACCAAAATTATCGCGCTGCTTGAAGAGGGTTGCAGCCAATGTTTCGTGGCTAGGAGGCTAAATGTTAGTCGCTCGACAGTCCAAAGGACCTGGCAGCGATATCAGGAGACTGGTTCCGTCGAGAGAAGGCCTGGTTCTGGAAGAAAACCATGTACCCAACCACGGGATGATCGTTTTCTTGTGAGTCGCGCATTGAGAAATCGCAAATCTTCGTATGTGGATCTTAAGAACAACCTCCAAGAAGTAAGAAATGTGCATATTAGTCTATGGACGGTCAGGAGGAGGCTTCTCGCTGCCAATATACGCAGTCACCGCCCGGCCCGCGGCCCCAAATTACTCCGTGAGCACAGAGTTCACAGGCTTAGGTTCGCTAGAAATTGTGAATCATGGACTCAAGACGATTGGAATAGGGTTTTGTTCTCTGATGAAGCCAGGATATCTCTGTTCGGTGAAGATTGACGTCGGCGAGTGCTAAGAAGACAAGGAGAACGCTTTGCAGAGGCATGTTTCGAAGAAATCACACCTTATGGTGGGGGCTCTGTTATGTTTTGGGCAGGAATAAATTCAATGGATCGTACAGAGTTAGTCTTCATTGAAAACGGCTCACTGACTGGGCATCGATACATAACGGAAGTTCTAATTTCTCATGCACAACCCGCATTGGCCGCTCTAGGTGAAGACTCGATTTTTATGGACGACAATGCTCGCGCCCACCGATCCCGCGATGTTAATGCGTATGTGCAAGAGGTCGGCATTCGTCGTTTGGATTGGCCAGCTCGAAGTCCCGACCTCAATCCCATAGAGCATGTCTGGGACGTTCTGAAACGGCGTGTGAGATCAGTACACCCGGCTCCGCAGACCATCAGAGAGCTGAAGAATGTGATTACTGCGGAGTGGGAACGTATTCCGCAAGCAAGTATCCGGGATATACTCGCTAGCATGCCCAGACGAATTCAAGCTGTGATTTTAGCTAGAGGGGGTCACACTCGATACTAAACATTTATCTGCTTTTACTTTATTAAAGAAAAACAAACAAAAAAACTTTTTTATTTTTACTTCATGAGCATATGCACTACTAGCGAATATACACTACTAGCGAGGTTTAGCATTATTTCCCATAAATTGTATCTAAATTTTATGAAATACTGATGAAAACGATTATTTTCTTATTAATTTAGCAAATTGTGTGGATAAAACTACCTATAATTATCAAACAAAGAAATATTAACATTTGAAATGATTCATTGCTTAGGTGCCCGTTTTTTTTGCAAATGAGTGTATATACAGTAAAAGCAGTGGGTAGCAAGCAAGTAATATATATTTACCTACAAATTTTACAATTAATTAATCATACTAGTGCCTACGATAATTAACATAGCAAATGAGTATTTATAAGAATGATTAAAAAGTTGAAGTAATTTTTAATATATATATTTTATGATTAAACAAAATCAAATAAGTATATACAATTTTTCATAACTCATGCCTTATTCTGTAAATTTTTATTTTAAACTAGAATTATCAAGTAACACTTTCAACCTCACATATACGGCTAGGCGAATTTAGTCACGCCATGTGTATTTATAGATACTACCGGTTAAAATAGCCAAATTAAAATAATTTATTATGCATAAACCCCGCGGGGGCACTTACATATTGTAATTTTTTTTACATTTTAACTTAAATTACTACCGGATCGGAACGCTACAGAACTGAGAAGATCCGGCAAGAAAGTCAGTGAGATTCTCTTCTTTTTAATTCATTTACTAGTATTTTTAGCCATTCGTATTGTAACAGTTATAAGGTGAATTGGGGAGAATATAACATGTGTCTTCATTGTCGCCGCCACCACTCTCAGCATCCTCATTCTATACAAGAGACTTTCAAAGGAAACATCAAACTTTAATAACAATAATAATAACTTTAATAAACCCTCTGGGCCAGTCGTTATCTCACCATGAGACTAACGCAAAACTCGGAGGAACATTATATGGCTCTCTAAATTCTTTTGATATAAAAGAAAAAATGTATCACAAGATTTATAGGAAAGCCAATAACCCGCAGGGCAGCTTGTGGCGTGCTGAATGTGAATGGCGACACTGCGGTCCTGAGTGCCCCAGAGAGTCGGTCAGGGCCTCGTATCCAGCTGGCCTTTATTGGCTGGCTGGAGTGGAAACCGAAGAGTGCCCGCAGGATTCTCAACTTTGGCTTGTCTTAAACGGCTGGTCAGAGAGGGGTCGCCAGAGCTATATGCTCGGGGGTGGAAGTGTCATTTTCAAGGGCATAACTACGGGGAAACCACTGCGATGGTGAAACCGGCGCCGCACCGCTCGACACCCCAAGCCACTTGCACCAATGTTGCCCTCCTGTTGCCCGTATGGCCTGCGTGTCTGTGGCGACCATTTGGGGGGGGCCCATTCAGTGAGTTGGCGAGTCACCGTCTGCCAAAGTTCAAGACGATAAAGGTATTGAAGGCAGACGACAGTTTTTCAATCAATAGTTTCATTTAATCCAATCCATCAAACCTTACAACCCCATAATCTGGTTTTAGATATCATAATTGCACAATAGTTTTACACCTACCGTTGGCAGTCCACGAGTGTTGTGTGCAAACGTGGAGTGTCATCGGTAGACGTCCCATCCCATTTTAACATTAAAATTTTCCAAAGGCCTCTGCGTGTTGGATCCATATCCCCATGTAAGCCTTTCAAAGGACCGGGTATCTTCCCTTTTTTAATATTTTAAACAATATGAAAGATAGCCGTGAAACTGGGAGACTTTAATAATAATAACTTTAATAATTTTTATTATGAAGTTTATTAGTATCAATAACAATTTAAAATCAGTGTTAGTAATACTGATGTTTAAAACTAAGCAATCACTTTCAGTCCAATTCTGGTAGTCTATTCGATTGCATGCAGTTGTATCTAACGCTCAAGGATCAGAGAATCACACAGACAAACCTCTGGTTATAAATATGTTGGTATAACAACGATGCGCTATCTGTGTGGTGACTGAGTAAGATTACTATTCATCACCCCCTCTCTTGCTCGTGGGTGTCGTAGAAGAAAGATGATTAAGGGATATAATTTGCATTTAACATCTATGCAAGAGATGAAAATTCGAAATAAAACCAGACCAGCGCGGTCTAGTAAGTCAATGTTCCTCGCATAATGGAGGAGGCCCAAGACCAGCAATGGGACATATATGAGTTGACATGATGATGATGATGACTAGGAATGCGTACGTTTCCTAGATAATGGCGGAAAAACGTGCTGATGTTCGAGTCGGCAAAGAAGCTGGACGGACTAAAAACGCGTCAGCTGTAATAATAACTGGAATCCATACCATCATCATCTCAACCCATATACGTCCCACTGTCAGCCTCGGGCTTCCTCCACTATGGGAGGAAAATTGATCTTCTACACCGCGCTGGTCAGACAGGTTGGTATAGGGTTTTGTTTCAAGTTTTTCTTCTCTTGCATAGATGTTATATGCAAAATAAATCCCTTAGTCGTCTTTTACGACACCCACGGACAAGAGAGGGAAGAGTGAATTGTATTCTTATCATCACCACATTCTTATATCACCACACAGATAACCGGAATGCGTTGTTGAAGTTTCTGTGTGGTGACGGATTAAGAATACATTTCACCACTCCCTATCTTGCCCGTTGATGTCGTAAAAGACGATTATGGATATACTCGTAATACGCATATAACATCTGTGCAAGATAAGGGAAACTCAAAATGAAACCTTATACTAACATGCCTGACCAGCATGGTATAGTAGGTCAAATTCCCTCCCATTGTGGAGGAGGCCCGAGCCCAATAATAGGACGTAAGTGGGCTACGATGATCATGATGTTGTTGAATTATATGTGCGTAAAGTTCCGTCGTAAGGGGCGTAAAGTTTACTACGTAAAGTTCACCATTATGGTGCACGCATACAAGCTTTTGCACTAAGATTTAAAGAGTGTGGTCTTTATTTGGTAAGCGTAGGGTTCAAATCTGCCTACCAAGATACCCCATCCTATATCGGCTTACATTTCATATTTGTGTTTTCTTTTAGATCATCCGAGATCCAGTGGCCCATGTACTTGAATTTTGCTATTTAGATCTCCATTCTTTTTGCGGCGAAGCCCACAGCCAAGCATCATTTTTGTATTGAGGGTGGCTCTCCTTTTTTACATACATACATATAATCACGCCTCTTTCCCATAGGGGTAGGCAGAGACCACTTCCTTCCACTTGCTACGATCTTGACATACCACTTTCGCCTCGTCCACATTCATTAATCTCCTCATACATGTTCTTCGGTTCAGGGTACTCCTAACCTGGCCTTTCTTAAGAACGTCCCTGATTTGATTGTGGAACGTCCGCCTCGGTCTTCCCCTTCCAACACTTCCGTTCACATTCGCCTTATAAATTCTCCTTGTTAGTCTCCTTTCATTCATTCTCTCTACATGGCCGAACCAACTTAACATACCTTTCTCAATCCTTGTCACTACATCTACATTCATTTCACAACGTTCCCTAATTACTCTGTTTTTAATTCTATCACTCAATTTCACACCAATCATGCTCCTCAGCGCTCTCATTTCCACAGCATTTATTCTACTTTCGTGCTTCTTCTGCCATACCCAGCTCTCACTTCCATACATTAGAGTTGGTACAAGCACTCCCCTATGCACAGCCAAGCGAGCCTTCTTAGACAGGCTTTGGCTGCCCATAAAGGTGCGCAAAGCACCATTCACCATATTTCCCTTACATACTCTTCTTTCAATATCACTTTCACATTTACCATCTCTCGCAAATGTAGATCCCAGATATACAAACTCTTGCACTTGTTCTAATATTTCCTCTTCTATACGTATCTTGCATTCCGTCATAGCTTCTTCCCTTTCAAATACCATAACTTTCGTCTTCTTTACATTAATTTTCATTCCTTTTCTTTCAAAAGCCTCATGTACTGCTGTTACCATCTCTTGCAACTCATTCACCGACGAAGCAAGTAGAACTTGATCGTCAGCGTAGAGAAGACATTTGATAAGTAATCCATTCATTCTCAGTCCATATTCACTCTCTTTTAAATCAGTCAAGCAGTTGTCCATGAATAGGTTGAACAGCCATGGTGACGCTACACATTCTTGTCTAACACCCTTTTGGATGCTAAACCATTCAGTGTATGCTCCCTCTATTCTGATATTCCTATTCCTTTTTTACATTTATGTTTTTGGTGGGATTGGCATTACAATGTTCATCGCTTAGCAACTTCGAGTTGTCATCTGTGTTATCTTCAATTAAATTTAATGGATTTAAATTACAATAAAGTTTCTAGAGGCTGAAGACAAACACCTAGTCTTGAGTGACTTATACATTTATCCGCAATCGAGTTCAATGTAATGGTTAAATGGAAATGTCGATTTAATTGTTTAATCGGTCTATAACCATTTTTTGGTGTCGTTAACTATTATATATTTTGGAAATTACCCCCTATACAAGGTTCTATGGGTGGCAGGTTTGTTCTCATTTATATTTTTAAAATATTAATGGGTTAGGTGATGTGGTCACTAAGACACGAAATGTAAGTTATATTTAAAAAAAACTCAAGAGGTTGCATGCAGAATGAATATTGCTAAGATCTACTGTTTTCACTTATACAGTAAATGTTAGCTTAGTTTTAACAAATATTTATATATGGGCTTTGAAAAATAAATGGTATAATAGAATCCGTATAATTAAGACATTTTTATAACTTTCAAGAATGTCACGAAGTTTGAGCTTCCCAATATACGAACTTGATAACCATTTGTGCCTTTAGGATTCATGAAACTTTAAATTTCTAAATTGGCGAACTTTGCGTTAGAAAGATATCACGTTTTGTCCTCGTTCATCCTTTACATTTACTGCATAGTGACATATTTTAAAAAGAACAAAAGTAAGACTTGTAAAAGCACTTGTGTTCTCAATTTTTCTGTATGGAGTGGAAACGTGGACGTTGCGAAAGACTGAAAGGGACAAAATAGATGCCTTTGAAATGTGGTGTTGGCGCCGCATGCTTCGTATTTCCTGGACTGCAAAACGTACTAACGTATCTATACTGCAGGCGCTTAAGATCGAGACCAGACTTTCCACCATATGTTTACAAAGAATACTCGCATACTTTGGGCATATAGAAGGAGATAATCTCGAGAAGCTCGTGTTAGTGGGCAAAGTTTCGGGTAAAAGACCCAAATGCGACTGCGACCCCAAAGCGATGGTTGGATCAGATCCAAGAAAACTCTGGAATGATATTTAATAATGCCCTCAGACAAGCCCAAGATAGAGTGCAATGGGGAAGTGTTATTAATACCTTAGCGTCGGATAGTCCATAAAGACACGACCCTCAACTATGAGGAAAACGACTGAGAAGAAGTAACATATTTGGATAATGTATATAGATTCAACACAGTTTGCTTTGAAAATAGGGACCTTCAAGAGGTATGTCCTTCCTAATTGCTCTATAATCTATACTGTCAGGGATAACGAGCTTAAATTCAGTTATATTATATGTCTATAATGAATACTATAATTTTTCTGTAATACATATATTTTTAGCTTGTTGAGAGAAGGCAAATTAAGCCAATAATAAATATTTGATTGTTTTCCTTTTCAGATTCTGTCCGTGGATTAGATCCAATTTGTTAGTTTTTAATCCTTTTTCTCTAGTTGGTTATGGCCATGACAACATGTTGCCAATCCATAAAGAGTATTACCAGGGCGGCATGCGCTTCATCACTTTGCTTCACCTTTTGCAGACCACCATCACCTTAGTATACCATTGTTGACCCTTTTGCTCTTTCGGATACCTACTTAGCGTTGCTTTTCTCGAATTTGAGAGGTTACCTTACAAAAACGTCGGAAGCCTTAATGAGACTGGCGAACTAATTCTAGAGCATCCATCTACCATGACTGTCTTCAAATGGTTTAATATTTATGTCCGTTCACCATCATCACCATCATTTTAGCTCATATATGTCCCACAGCTGGGCTCGAGCCTCTTCCAGTGTGGAAGACTAGGAAGCAAATTGACCTACTATACCACGCTGGTCAGACGAATTGGTATATGGCTTTTATATGCATATTATATCCTTATCCTTAAGTCGTCTTTTACGACATCCATGGGCAAGATGGGGAGTGGTGAATTGTATTCTTACTCCATCACCACACGGACGATTTGGTCCATTACGCTTATGGTAACAACTTGGATTCACCCTTTAAAATGAGAGCAAATGGTGATGGCAAACGATAACTCTTAATTTTTTTTGTAAATTGCGTAAGGGAAAGTATTTAATGTAGCATTAAATAAAAATGATATACAAACCAGGAATAATTATGAAAATCGCTCGTACAAATGCTATTTGATAATTGTGCCTATTGGCCCAATTTTAATTTATCATGAAATATTATCTTAATAAAATATATTCCACAAACCTCTCCTTGAAATATATATTTACATAAATAACACATAACTTATGAAGATAAGGTAAGTTAAAGATTTGTAGAAACTTTTACTACATGAAATATTTCAAATATTATGTATAATTTTGTTTCATTTCTGATTTTTATGAATATTTTATATTGTTATAAAATTTATTACCACTAACAACCCTCTTCGTCATAGCACATGCTTACGAATTAAGTATCAATACATGTTCCTATACGGTGATTCTAAGAATCAGAAATTAGGTATCATAAGTCATTATCATCATCATTTTAGCTCGTATATACGTCCCACTGTTGGGCTTTTCTTTTATTTTTTTTTTTGGGTGTGGGCTGCGGTCGGCGCACTCCTCGCACCACTGCGTCCGGGGCGACAGAGGGGCGTAAGCACGCACACCTGCAACCCACCCAAACACCACGTCGCCTTCGTCGTTGGGCCGACCACCGGAGCAGGGTTACTTGTCATCAGTGGTCTCCTACTGTTGGGCTCGAGCCTCCTCCACAATAGGAGGGTGAATGACCTACTATACCGCGCTAGTCAGGCGGGTTGGTATAGGGTTTCATTTCGAGTTTTCTTTCTCTTAGATAGATGTTACATATATGTATAATTAATCCCTTGGTCATCTTTGACGATATCCACAGGATAGAAAGAGGGTGGTGAATTATATTCTTACTCTGTTATCATACCCACACGGGAATCCCATTTAACTGAGGCTAAATGGGCACAACGCATAGTCTTAAAGACTAGCCAGTCTTTCTATCCGATGCCTTACTGCGGGGTTATATAAAAATAGGAAGTTCTTTAAGCAAGCCCTTATACCCCAAATAGTCTAAAAAAACATTCGCAATTACGATAATCTGTTAAAGGGCAACCATAGCGAGAGTACACCGACCTGCTACCACTGCGATTGCGACGAGGACACGGCGCAGCATATGGTCGAGGTTTGTGCCGCCTGGGCAGAGCAGCGTCGTGAACTCGTCGCAATCATCGGTGCCGACCTGACGTCCTCCCCGAGGGGGGGACCTCGGTCGATGGAAGGGTACTCCTCAGGGGGTATTCCGTCAGGCCGATCACTGACGTCAAGTAACCCTGCTCCGGTGGTCGGTCCAACGACGAAGGCAACGTGGTGTTCGGGTGGGTTGCGGTTGTGCGTGTTTACGCCTCTCTGGCGCCAAAAAAGAGGGCAATCATATAAAGTACAATTCAAGTACATATAAAAGTATAGCATAAGTTTTCCATAAATTATTTTCGTTCATCGGGTATTACTTTTACATTGATTGAATTAATGAAGTTTCTATTCACTGTATAAAATGCATTGCTAATAAACTATAGCTAAGCTTTGCTACAGATAGGTATCTAAAAACGATCCATTACAATGATACTCAAACAGTTAATATAATTTAGAAGCTGCGGTAAATTTAATATCAATTATGATAAACTATTAGTGGTCGGCGAATGGTCAAGATTCTATCATAATTTATTTAAATTCATTTTCTGCCACACATTATTGTTTTTAAATATAATAAAGTACATATATGTATGTATAATTATATATTGAGCAAGCTGTATTCACTAACTAATATGTAAGTATAAGTACAAATATCTACATAATACATATTCATTCATCATCATCATTGATTGTCTGACATTCAGTTCGACCAGAGACTTTATGTATATATGTGTGTATCGATTGCATAGTGTGCATCATGTCTTTATTTATTAATTTAATGTATTTATAACGCATTATTATATCAAATTTTAGTTTTGTTCACTTCTCCCCAATTTATTCTTCAACTAGGCCAAATTTCATACTTGTCCATCCGCGTACTTTTTGTAAAAATGGGGACAAAGTTTTTGCTTCACGTATTGATAAATAAATACCTATATCAACAAGTCTGACCAACGTTCAATATCCCTCCTATTGAGGAGGAGGATGGTGCCCAACAGTGAGATAGATGTATTTGAGTCGAGATAATTATGAAACAGTCATCCGCTCTCGTTTCTTAGTTAGGAATTTGAATGTTAATCTCAGATGGCTGTTACATCCTTACACGGACTAGGAGTGAGCGCGAAGGGCTCTTAACCCAATCACCAGCTCCCAGAACGTGAACTTAAAATAAATAAATGGAATGTGGCAGTCACGTACCTGTGTAACTAAAATTTGTATGTTTAATACCGCAAAGCATTTCAGCGAGATAAGCATTTACTAAGTCTTTGTGATGAAGGTACCGTAACGCATATTTTAGAATAAATTTGCTGAGGAGAATACAAAAATTAGCCCTATGGTGCGCAAATTCTCAGTTTGGCGACTAATGTAGACACATTATTCATATAAGTAATGTTACCTTTTGTTAATATGTTAATTTTAAATTATGTATGGTTAGGACGTAAGAATAAAATTGTAAACCCTTTTCTCGGGAGTATTGTAAATCTATAAGGCGTAGAACATCACTGCAAAGGAGGCAAACTTGAAATAAAACTCAATTTGAATCCATCTGATCAGCGTGGTATTTGTAGTAAGTGAATTTCTTTTCCACGGACCACGGAAGAGGCTGAACCCCAACATTAGTACATGTGTAAACTGAGAATTAGAACTTTGGAATATATATATATATATATATATATATATATATATATAATATATGCTAAGTAAAGAAGTTGCTATTAATATCTAATTTAATCTATTTATAAAATCATAAAACCTTCAACGATGCTTGTTTTTCGTGCCGCTACTTTTTAACTGACTTCAAAAAAGGAGGAAGTTTCTCAATTCGACGGTATTATATGCTTTTTTTAGGTTTGTGTGTGCGGATAAATTCGTCGTTTATGAACCGATTTTGATGATTCTTTTTTTGTTGGAAAGGGTAAACTTCCCCAATGGTCCCATGAATTTTATCAAAATCGGACAACCGATTTTTGAAAAATCAACAGAAATCTAAAAATGTATCTACATTGTGCACATTATTGAAGACGGTTTCCTTTTTTGCAAAAAAATATTATGGTTTACTGGAGAGAATGTCTTAACACGTACTACATTTACTAATGTACGTAAATTTAATGATGCACATTTTTTTAAATATTATTACGTTATATAATTCTTATAACTAAAAAAAAATGATCGAATTTGTGTTTTATTTATTATTCTACATAATCCTACTCGTATGTCGAGCCGAGCCTTTTTTAGTCATCATCACAACGGGAACGTTCGTAGAGTAACTAATAATTACTGAATATCATTTTTACAGAGCAACTGTAAACTTAAAGAAATAACGATACTCTTATCTTAAACCATATTTCCAATATATTTAAAAGTACTACCTTTCTATATTGACTGTGATAAGCCTTTATGATAGCTGAGACCGATAGCTTAACGTATTATCCTTGGCATAGATTTCAACTTATTTTGTTACATTTATAATCTTAGAATCATGTGGTTTTTTGAACATGTTTCCTTTGATTAGCGTTTATAGTGACGGATTATTAATATTTTTCGATTTGTTATACACAATAGTCAGTGGTGCGTACCTAAGACCTGAACATATTAGTCGCAGAAGTTTCTATGTTATATTATATTATCTTTTTAGAAAATGTAACCAGAACGAGTATGAGTTCTATCTATGGTTTAGGTTCTATCGGTTTTATGGTTCTATCAGCTCTTATACGTCCTACTAGTGTACTGTATAATAATAGAGATACTAATCTACTGATCAGATGGGTTGACATAGCTATTAACTAATGAAATAGTAGGGTTCTATACAAAGAAAACGAACACTGTAAAAGAAAACGTATTTGTTCATATTATATACTGTACAAAAGTTAAAAGACTTACGTAATACAATATATTTGTGACATCAAATCTATTAATCTTTACTGGTTACGATTCGAGACTGTGTTTTACATTACAAATTTATAACTGGAAAAATCCAAAAACGTTTTTTACTCGACATATTTACATTCCAACTTAAGACTTCGGGGTGGGAAATCACATATTTATGATACAGGATCAACGATTTTGTCACCGATATTCGTTAAATGTATATACATAGGTCTGTGTTTTAATGTATAATTTATCCATCCATCCATCAACATATTGAAACTTTTTTTTATTGCTTACGGCGGTAAACGAGTAAGCAACACGGCAAAAACAAGATGGTAAGTCATACTGTCGCACATGGACCTTTGCAATATTAGAGGCATAGCGAGGTTGCTGCCTGTTTTCTTAAACCTCATTTAATGAAAGATGTCATAGCATTAGCACTAGATATTGCATGTAAGTAAGAGAAATGATCGCTGAAAATATATAGTTGATGACCATAACGTTTCTAGGTGAAATGGATGAACCTTTTTTTTTGGCGGGATATGATCTAGATGCACACCATCTGTTCCGTCCGGGGTATCGAAAGAGCACCGCACGATCCCACAACAAACTGTATTCCCTGCCCTAAATGGATGACCTCTGGCTACGGTGTCTAGTAGTACGGTGGTAAAACAGTGACTGCGCACTAAAAAATCAAAAGAAGATAGTTATACATGACAATAGCCAACCTCGTAGGATACTAATAATTCTTATATTAAAATACTTAAGGGAAGTTACCCCTTACAGATGTACACGTGTAATTTTAGGTGAAGTATGACCACTGGAAATACGCTGTATATCAAATGTTTAACGATTCAATTATCATAGAATAAGTGACAACTAAATGTATAAAACAAAGCACCGTCTTAAGGGCTAAAATTGGTAATTAGTATCAACTAAATGGATCACCGTTTGTTTGTTTTTTTAATTTCATTGGTTTGATCACAAACTAATGAAATTAAGCACCTTTTCGTGTAATTGGTCTTCTGTGTGAGTCCATGCACACGTAACACATGTAAAATGTTTATCCCTATAAAAATTCACATTTCGATAATTCTTTCATCCCGTCTTCTTTTACAACAACTACATTAGAATACTGTGAACCTTAATTAAAGTAATATATTTTTTTTTAAGTGAACCAGTATGCCTAATTTTGAATACATTAAGAATAGAAAAGAATTGTAATAATTTACTTTGGTTTAATAGGTAGACTATATTATGCTGACTATTATACTGAAAGCCCAAGTTAAAGACCCGCATTAAAGTTTAATTGCAAGCGGAACCCTTTAATTTTTTTTCGGTAAAAAATTGTAATTGGGTTCCGCTTTCCTTGGCAGTCAGGTATAAAGACGCAGCGGACAAAGAATACATATTAACATCGCGGGGAACTAATATACAATTAACGTACACAAAGTACAACCAGAGGCATCTCTAGCCCCCTAGCTGTCGCCAAAAGCGTTTCCCTGGACTTCTTGAGGTTGAAACCTTGGTGTCATTTAGATAAAATATCTTACAAGACCTAAAAATTGTTTTGGGATTAGTCCTAACATAATTATTGGATTTTCCATAAGGAGCATTTATTAGAGAGGCATTATATTAAATAAAAAAAAAATAACATTATGTAATTAAAATGTTTAATATTAATAAATATTCAAGAAATTATTGTTTTCAATAAGGTCGTGCTGTTAATAAATATGAAGAGTCCCTGAACCAAAATTTGAAACCTTAACAAGGGTAAAGGGATGGCGTTCACTTATTTTCAAAATTAAAGAGATGAAATTCTGCCCACTTACGTGGAAATAAACTCGTATTAAATATCTTAATTTTTCATGTATACTAGAGAATCAATATTATTAACACTTATTTAGCGATTATTATACATGTTTTTATTAAATAAAATAACAATGCCACATTAAGTTATACGTCATTGTATCAAGTGAGACTTTACAGATACACTGACATCATTTTCCATCAACCTATAAAGTTCAGTGTTCTGTGTTGGACATAGATCTTCTCAACGTGAAATGGGACGGTGAAGGGAGTTGAAACATTATGTTCTTAGACAATTACTATACTAAATATAAAACCAATAGTACTTACGATAACTGAATTACTCGTCTATATATTCAACGGAAACACATCCGATTCAAAACTATTCATAAATAGATATTGAACCGACTCAGTATGAGTGTATTTTTATTAATAAGTATTTTCAAAATTCTTGAAGCTGGAGCAACTATGAGAATTTAGTCGATTTTAAAATTATTTCACTAATGAAAAGTTATTTTAAGCGAGTAACATATTTAAGCTATTTTTATCCCTATATTCCTACGGGACCGGGCACAACGCTGGTGAAATCGCGGGAATTTCATGGATTTCAAATTAATTCACGAATGGAAAGCTACATTATCAGTGAATAACATATAAGTAAATGCTATTTCCATCCCAGTATTTGCCCGGGAACAAGAGCTAAACCGGGGGATGTCGACCAATTTTTAAAATTCTAAATCTAAATCAGGGACTAAGAAAAGACATATTTATCAACGGTATTTCCACGGGAATCTGAAATACAAGGCTGGAAGTAATATTCAAATGTAAAAGTTTGTGAAGATATTTGGATGTTTGTTATTCAATCACGAGTAAACTGTTGAGCAGATTTGGATGAAAATGGACACATAGATAGAGTGTTTTTTAAATTAATAAATAGAATACTTTTTATGCCGATAACATTCTTTGCGGTAATAGTTCAATATGCAAGTTAATTTTCACGCGGGCGAAGCCGCGGGCAAAAGTTAGTAATATATAAAACTGAAGAGTTTGTTTGTTTGAACGTGCTTACCTCAGGAACTACTGATCCATTTGAAAAATTTTTTGCAGTGTTAGATAGCCCATTTATCGAGGAAGGCTATAGGCTATATATCATCACGCTAAGATAAATAGGAGCGGAGCACCAATGAAGAATGTTTCAATGTGTGTTGGTTTTTGTTTTCCTTTTGAGAGCTTCCACTGCGTAAACCGTTAAATTTTCGCAAAAATCATGTGTGACAACATCGCATTATTAAAAAATATTTTCACCTTTTAGGTAAACCAAGTCGCAGCTTAATGTTAGCGTTAGCCTAAAGTAACTAGTCCACGCGGACGAAGTCGCGGGCAGAAGCTAGTCCATAATAAATAGTCATGGTAATAAGTAATAATGACGCGTAAAGACTGATTTTAATTTTTACCTAATTTTAATAAATTAGCTTTGCTCTTGTTGAATAAAAACTTAACATAGTTAATACTACTGCCGCCTATGAATGCCTTAACCTGCCAAAGTATTTAATTTATTTAATAATTCTCAAACTGAAATATATTTACTCAATCTTAAGTAATATCCAATAAAAACCACAAGCACTTAACACAACTTCTAAACCATTAATTACTAAACAAAAATTATTGTCAACAATATAATAACTTCTGATGTTTACGCGAGTATTATACATTTTAAATAAAACTACTTTACGGATTTTATCGCGTTTGTATTTGATTTTTGATTACCCGACGTTTCGAACACTTGCAGAAAATTTTCTGCAGTAACGATGACTTGTTGGACGTGAGACATCTTAGTCCACCCGTGATCATGAACGCTGTAAAGTGTTCGAAACGTCGGGTAATCAAAAATCAAATACAAACGCGATAAAATCCGTAAAGTAGTTTTATTTAAAAATATAATAACTGTTTTTACTGCAATCACATATTTAAATTTGCAAATATTGTATCAGAATACAAGCTTATCTAATCATAGACTTTTCATATATAGTTTTCTATTATATACCTAGTTTTGTAGCTCCTTGTAGTTCGCCAAGGGTAAATTTTTTCGCTGTGGTGACGGAATAGGAATACAATTTACTACTCCCTATCTTGACTAAAAGACGACTAAGGGTATAAATACATATGACGTCTGTGCAAGAGAAGGAAAACTACATACAAAATCCTATTCCAATACGTCTGACCAGCGTGGAATACTAGGTCAATTCTCCTCCCATTGTGGAGGAGATATGAGCCCAACACTGGGACTTATATAGGCTGACACGATGATGATGATGTTAATTCTAATTTATCATTTTTAATGTACCTAAAGAACCAAACTTACTAAAAAATTTCATATTCTGGATAGGATTACATAAATTAAACAGATTGGGGATAGGTAATCCCTCTGAACCTTCGCCGAATAATTCTAACAAAACATTTCTTATTGTTGGAAACTTTAAACTATCTATCATTTAAAAAGCCCCAAAGATAGGAATAGATCTTAGAAATAATTCCCAAAGTATTTAGGATATTTACATCATAAGGCACGTCATTATTATTACATATCTGTATTAACTATCTACAAAACATTTATTTTTTTTATAAATTCATCTTGAGGATAGAGTAAATGTGTAAGATTATTACAACAAAGCCCAAATTTTTGAAGTTTATCATTTTCTTAGAGAACCATTGTTAGTGTTTCATGAAATATTCCATTCTTTTAACTCCAACCGTTCGTAGTAGGACATTGATACAAAGGAAACGTTATATATTACAAGTTTAAAAGCATTAAAATGTAAAGAAAATAACTATATAATAATATGTAATACATTTATTTTACATGGTACTCTATGTTATAAAAGTTGGTGTATTTAAGTTTTAAGAACTTTGGAAATAGATAAATCTTTACACCATTGTGATTTTTCTTATCCAGAAGAGCAGATTTAATATTAAAGATATATTAAAAATTAAGAATTAGAATGTGGAGGCCACATTGCTTGAGGAACCGACAACCGCTGGGACGGAGGGAGCAATGGACGGCGATAGGCTGAAATGACGATAATGATTAAAAATAATAATTACTTGAAGGTCTGTTTTTGATCATTGAGAATATTTTAATATTTTATTCCAAGCGTAGTATTGTTTTCTTAATAGAATTAGTAAGAATTCATAAGAATTATTTTGAACGCTGACTACAAAAGGTTTTCACCTCACGTATCATTATTTTTAAATTAAAATCTTTAGTTCTTTTTTTTATGAAAGGTCAAGTTCTTCAGTAGCAATAAAACTTTGATAACATGCCTAGCGTTCTTTCAACCTTGCAGCTATCTATAGTTTTTCGACATATATCATATGAGGCAAAAGTTTTACTTATAAACTATTTTTGAAATGGCATCTCTTAACCGAGTGAGTTAATTTCTGTGCTGTATCATTTCTCCATTACTTATTGGCGCAAAAGCATTGCTGGTGCAACATTTTAGGTATAACCACTAGGTTTGTCTGATTATCATTTATACATTTTGAACTGTTTATGTAAAAGGTGGTATATCAGTGTCGTACGATAAGGCTAACTCAATGCAGGCAAACGAGATCAGATGTTTATTGCACTTATTTAAACTGAATATCCTATAACAGATATACTACCAACCCTTTGAGAAACGAAGAGTCGACCAAGAACATTACGTAGACCAGGACCGTCGTACCTACATCTGATGCGATCTGGTCAATAATTTTATTTCCAAGCAGGTTTGACGTCAAACAGCCTCCGCCGGGCCGGCCATGGCGGACAAGGAACTCAGTACCGGTGGTCGGCCCAATGGCGAAGGAGAGGAGATACGGTGAGTTATGGGGCCGCACGCCGCCCCTTCATCATCCCGGACGGACCGGACGGCGTGTGGCTGCCTTTCATAAAACTATTGCCAGTAAAATTTGTAGTATGAACTATTAAGAAAAGTGGATATTGAGTTGATCCCAAGTAATTGGGACATGAGCAGGGTGAGTGTATTTTTCAGAGATGCTAGAATCCGTGTGGTGACGGCATAATACAGTTCACCATTCCCTATCTTGCCCGTGGATGTCGTAAAAGACGACTCAGGGATATCATACGCTTATAACATCTATGCAAGAGAAGACAAACTCGAAATGAATTCCTGTATCAACCTGTCTGACCAGCATGGTATAGTAAGGTCAATTTCCCTACTGTCGTGGAGCAGGCTCGAGCCCTGCAGTGGGATGTATAAGGACTGAAAAGATCATGATCATATAATATCGAAGGTATCATACTTGTAATCGGTAAAATACTGAGACCAGAGTCGATAATTTCTGAAACCAAAAAAAATAATAGTAGGATGAAACCCGTTGGAAAAGGAAGAGAATATAACAAAAACGAAAGGAAAAATAATTTACGGGCGATCTGAGTTCAGGAAGTGGATGGGGGTGAGTTTTTAAGGGTATAAAACGGTTTATCTCGATTTCCGGCAAAACTACAGGTCCTATAGAAAAAAATTAATATGAAAAAGTTGTAGGTAATAAAGAGATCTACAACTTTTGTATTTACCTTTTTTCACATAACCTCAAAATTTATGTGAAAAATTAAAATAACCAAGTTTTCGTTTTTTATTTATTTCTTAAACAAAAACAAAATTGTCACGAAGTTTGATGAAACTTACCTTTTTATGTCCCAAACACACTGTAATTTTTTTTATTTAAAATATTTATTTTATCACCTTATTTTGACTTAATATCGAAAAAGCACCCCAATTTTCAATCGAAAATTCTTACGCCAAAATATCAGCTTTTTTAATAAGTCGGTGGGTTTTTGTTCGTCGAAATCTCTTTTTTCTGATGATGTAAAAAAAATATAAATTACTGTGGTAAATGTTCTCAGAAAATGCAAAGAAAAAGTTAATATTTAATTCGATTCAGCCCTGGTCTAACTGCGATATCTCAAAATTTATTTAGGGTAAATATTATTACGGTATAAAAACATTACACAATCCATAAATTGGTTACATAAACGTATTGATATAATCCTCGAGCATTATATATAAGCTGTTATAATCCACGGTAATTCCGAAAGATTTAAAGGTTTTCTGGAGTTCGCTATTACGAAATGTAGGTACTTTGTTAGCACTTATGTTTCTCGATGTTTCGATTACTTTTCAGCGTTCATAGTAGTAATGTTAGTGCTAATAACACAGCTGTTTAATTGTTATTATTAAGTCATCGTCATCATCATCTCAGCCCATACACGTTCCACTGTTGGACTCAAGCCTCCTCCATTATGGGAGGGTAATTAACCTACTATACCACGCTTTTTTTGTAGTGGGTCATGGTCAGCACACCCGTTGCCAGGCTCCGTCCGACGGCGGTGCGCGGCCCGATGACCCACCCGTAGCACCTTCGTCGTTGGGCTGACCCTCGGTGCCATGTTCCTTGTCGTAAGTGGTTGGTCCGACGGAATACCCTGAAGGGGTGCCCTCTTCTGTCGACGTCCTTTTCCCGGGACGTCGGGCACCATCGCGCGGTCAACTTCTCTGCGGGTGACGGACTACAATCCCCGGTCCTGTCACCTTCGGCTTCGACTAGGGCGGTATCAGGCGCAGGTACTCGCACCTGCGCCGCCCGAGTCGCCGTGCGCGAGAAACGCCTCCACGAGGACACGATCCGCCGCCTCCTTCCGCGAGATGACTGCCCTGCAAAAAGCGGCGACTATACAACGCTGGTCCGACGTGTTCCTATAGGGTTTTGTTTCGAGTTTTTCTTCTCTTGCATAGATATTATACGCATATTATATCCCTTAATCGTCTTTTACGACACCCACGTGCCAGATCCATTATCCATATCTGGTGGTGAATTGTATTCTTACTCCGTCACCATTCGGAATATATATTATTAAGTAATAAAATAAAATCCTGTGCCTCTTGTGATGAGTGAAATTATTATAAAATATCTATATAACATTGATCTGTGCTGATCTTAATATTTAAATTTAAAACTACTTGAACTTTTAGTCTAATTTTCATGAGTATACATCAGTTGCTATTGAGAGTAGTTGAGTTACTTTCATGTTAAAATTAAGATAAGATTTCAATATAATTCTCTTAATAATTTTGATAAGATTGTACCTTATTTATAAGTTAATTATTTATTGATGAAGGAAATTATGTAGAATATTCCTTTCTTAGATAATTATTTAACGTTTAATAAACATCAATTAATTTTGCAAGAATTATATTTATTTACAAAATAACACTAACGCGTGACTACGGCGTTTCAAACTTAAATATGTGTGTATCTTTGTACACTGTACATTGTGTACTTTAGTATCGTATGATATTATTACCAAACTGCAACCAAGGCATCTTGGTAGAGTCTGTGTCGATTATCTTGCTTCTTCAGTAACGTTGTTTAATCCTGTGTCCTGAAAATCTTATTTCATACTTTTTTAGCTTAATTTTTTGTCATAGTTGTGTTTTAGTTTTTACTTTCATTTATTTAAAATATTTTGGTGCTGTTATCATGTCAATTTATTAGTAAAGTATATTTTAATTAACAAACTAAACTGAGTATTAATTTGTTTGTCTCAGAAATTAAGAGGACCTGGAAAGATTTCTTAATCTAACAATCTGCGAGCGATCGCTTGATGAGGATTTTTAAGTAATTTGCTATGCTCCAAGCCACTTATAAATAACTTTTCTATGTTTTTGATTCTATTGAGAGTGAAATATCCTTTAGCAAACAGTGACTTTCCTAAATCGATAATTGCTTTGTCCAGAGTAAAATTGTGTAGTTGAACGGTCTATCGACCGCTAAGAAAGGATCATCGGAACCATATCTGTTTCCGCTATCACCGTGTGAAAGTACCCCCCCAACTTACGTTATTAATATATCAGTATGGTGATATACGTCAATTATAGCAAGTCACAAGTAAATGTTTTATATTTGAAATGTATTATTGAATCACTTTCTAATGATAATCACCACGGTATGTTTGTCTTAATTTGTTTATTAATCTTAGTTTTAATTTTCGCCAGAGGGCCCCCCACCGCATAGATGACATGCCACAATTAGCGGACAATTAAGACGCTTCTAATGATTTGTCTTATTCTGGCTAGTACTTTAGAAGGTATGGCGGAACCAGGAGGAACAGACCAACATACAATAAAAATATCACGATTATTGAATAGCTACGGACAAGGTCACAAGTAAATGCTAATAATATATATTTTTGTCAATTGTATAAGTAACGCCCTTTCTATTGTTAGCAAACACGGTATATTTATCTCATAATTATTATTTTAACATATTACTTTAGGACAGCTAGAGGGCGCCATATTAGATTCAGTGACACATCAGAGTCTATAACCAGCGGACAATCAAGACGCTTTTAACTATACCTCATTTGTCCAGGTCTAATAAGTAGCTGAGGGTTTTGAATATACATACATAGCCAGTCAAATTCATAACATAACCCTCCTCCAGCTCTAGTAGGGTAATAAAAGATGATTTATTTTATATTGCACTTGAGTGTTAAAGAGTTGTTTCTTTAAGAGGCTATATTTAGCTTGTATATTGGTATAGTTTTACAGTATTTAAATAGTGTGTTGTCATCTTGGTTATGGTATCTGATATTATTTAACACACATTTAAAAAGAGCAAAGTTTTAGCGATATAATATGTAAATAATATCTATGCAAGAGGAGAAATGAAACTCGCCACACAACCCTATGCCATAACGTCTGACTAGCGCGGTATAGTAGGATAATTTACCTTCAATTGAGGAGGACGCCCGACCTCAACAGTGGGTGGGACGTAGATGGGCTGAGATGATGATGATGAAGTAAAAAGATCTCATCTTTGGGGTAATGTTTTCATCACTTGTTTCAGCAATATTATGGTACGAATTTAAGTTTAACCTACTTCAAAAAAAGATTTTCTCACGCCTCACGCCTTCTACTACGTATATCTTTCCACGTATCCGTATTTTGGATGCTACCTAGCCGAGAAATTCCGAGTATCGCCCACTCCATAGCATGCTAAACAACTTTGAGTTTAGTTTTGAGGCTTATATTTAGGGACTATGGTTCCGTATTGTAAGTCGTCACTGGTAAAATACACTGGTCATATATTTCAGACACAAAGAATGCGAACAAACTTTTAAGATTCTTGACCACTTCAGTATAAAAATTATCGACTTGGCATCGCTGAAGGGACTGCAGTACCGTCCAACTTTCGATAGAGTCAATGGCTTTCTCAAAGTTGCCGGCGGCGCGATGATGGAAGATGGTACCCGAAAAGTTAACCCACCTCGCCGGACACAGATGTTAAGGTTTTAGATGTTAAGGTACCAAAGTTCGGCCCAATGGCAATGGTGAGGAAATACGGTGGATTATGGTGCCGCGTGCCGTTCATCCATCACCCTAGAAATAACGGACGGGGTGCGTCCAAACAAGAAAACCCTTTTTTATAATTCGAAAACGATACACATAAAGGTTGTCATCTAGATATCTATCAAAGCGCGTAGACGTGGTCTATGATTCCATAATTTTTACAGAAACCGTATTGTTCAGGCAGCTGATCTGTTAAAGAAGTTTTTACGTGAGTCAATTAGTAATGACTCTCAAAAACAACTTGTAGATTTTGCTCAAGAGAAACGGGTCTATAATTTCTTAGGAACGTTTTATCATTCTTGATTGATGAAAAGACAGTATTGTTATTGGTCTTCAGTTTAGTCACTTAACTCTGCCCAATAGACAAATCTTGTGCGAACACTTTATAGCCACGGTCCCGCTCTACAGTTTCTTTAATACGGAGTGTATTAATAAATCGGTGAAGATCGTATCGTGTGGAGCTGCCTATTTAGCTGTCTATGTTAATAATGAAAAAATATAGAAAATTTAAACACAGTATACTGAGATCCAATCTCAGGCTATTTGAATGCGCCTGGACAATTTCCCAACTGAACTATTATCACTCTTGACGGCGAGGGCTAAATTTACATTTCTAGTCTAATGAAATTTTATTGATTAGCTGAAAACATCGAAAACACCAACAAGACTACATTTTCTATAAATAAAACCAAGTTAGATCAATGTATCGTATCTGAAAACTCTTGTATACCAAATTTCATGAAAATTGTTGCAGCCGTTACCGAGATTCTGAAAATATAGAAATATATATATAAATTTACAAGAGTTGGTCGTTTAAATATATAAGATTAGCAAGACAGAAAACTGTATGACAATAAGAATGATGAAGCTGTACAAATAAGATTTATGCTCAAAAGCTAAAACTACAGTTGAAATTAAATATTTTGCGTGTACGAACGGACATCAGGGCCGCAATAATTTGCCACCGAGGTAAAGGAAGCCATACCGGATCCATGACAATGGGGACGGGTACATTAGGTTACGGTGACGCATACCATCCTTGCCCTCGTCCCGGACGAATTAGACGGTGTGTATTCAAATATTGTTCCACCAAAACAAAAAGATCACAACCATTTACGCTATAATGTCATAATTTTCAAAATGAAGTAAAATTCCTGACATACAAGACTAACATTAAAAAATAATAGCTTTCAACGTGACTATGAGATATCTACGATGAAAAAAATTAGAATAATTGTAATTCTTTGAAACTTTAGTTATTAAGCTCCAGTTTTGATTACATAGCCCGCAGTATTCTGTTTATATAGGCCGCAGTTTGTTCTGTAAAATTATTTTTTATAAATGACTAGCAACCCGTCCTCGCTTCGCTTCGGTTTTAGTCGTTTTACCCGCGTAGTTCCCGTTCCTGTGGGAATACCAGGAAAAATATAGCCTAGTTTACGCGCTGATATTATAGCTTTCCATTGGTGAAAGAATTTTTGAAATCGGTCCAGCCGTTTTGAAGATTACCCGGAACAAACAGACAGACAAAAATTTTTTAATCTGTATTTTAGGCATAGGTGTCGTGCAAATAACCGCGTGAGCATGAAAAAAGCCTATTATTTTGACATTACAAACAGACACTCCAATTTTATTTATTGGTATAGATTATAATATAATAGTTTCGATCGATGAATTCTTTTTTATTTTTGTTCTTCCTTCAATTTTCAACAGAACCTTTAAAACTAGTCTGTAATAATATCTTTAATTATTTAATTTATACAATATATTCATCAAATTCTTTGTTTTCAATTGAGCCTTCAAGAGCCTTGGAGGTTTAAATAACTCTAAAAAGTTTGATGCAGAAGGCAAGGGGAAACCACTGCAACTATTTTTCAGAGAAAATCATCATGTAAGTAAATTCAAATGAATGACGTCTGCCATGCAAACTGCGTAGCGACCGGCGCCGCGCCACGTCCGGGGCGGGCGATGGTAAATGGGTTACCGGCCATGTTGAGGTAGGAGACCAGGCCCAGCATGGCAATAATACTACTTGAATCTGTGTTAAGCTGCGAAAGATTCAGAAGATAGGGACTTGGAACATTCGAGGCCTACTACAACCCGCCAAATTGCACATATTAGAACGAGAGGTGACCCGGCGTGGTTTATGTGTTTGCGGACTAAGTGAGATCCACTAGAGAGGCAACGGCCATTTCTCTACTGACACTCATGTCATCTATTTTGCCGCCAATGACAACGGTCGCCAAAATGGGGTGAATTAAAAGATCATGTTCCCTAAAAATAAATTAATTATTAATTAATTAAAATAATAACTAACATAGTTTCAAGTTAAATAAAGTAAAATAATAGAAAATTATAACTTAAAAACTAAAAAACACGCTTACAAACTGACAGCTCGAATCATAGTCTCGAATTTCGCGCAAGCGTAATTTGCACATTAGCCCAATTTCTCTTCACCCGCAGAGAGGCTGACCGCGCGACGGCGACCGACGTCCCGGGACAGGGGCGTCAAGAGGTGAGGGTACCCAAAAGGGTTATCCGTCGGGCCGACCACTGACGACCCTGCTCTGGTGGTCGGCCCAATGACGAAGGCGACGTGAGTACGGGTGGGTTATGGGCCCGCGCGCCGTGTTTTCGTCGCCCCGGACAGAATGGACCACGTGTGCGCTTACCATAGCCCACCCATAAAAAAGCCCTATGTCTCTTGCTCTTATGCAAAGGATACAATTAGAAATTTCTAAATCCTGGCAAATCTAAGCAGGATATTCGCCTATTTTGATCGAATTACTGCATTGTCGTGCACCTTTGACGAGTGTGCAATGTTTGAATAAAATCTATTCGTTCAAAGTGGGGCAAAATGACGTTCAAAGATTCCGTTATATACATAGATAGAACTAATAAAAGTGTGTTGAAAAATGAAAATGATGCCAGCTGATATTAGATGTCTATGGGCGCGCCAAAAATAAGGATAAAACGCTTTAATCATCCTTTAAAGGCGAATGCCCAAAAGCAGGCCCTTTTATTTGGCTCCGAGCCTAAACCAAATACTATTCTAAAATCACATTTTTTTTATACTTTCTCAGAATTATGTTTAAGGTAACTTATACCCCTCAGAAATAATAATTAATAGTCATACAAATGAAATTAGGTTTGTGATTTGATTTGATGTGAGTGACACGTAGGTGTTGCCAGGTCGAGCCAAAATATTTTATTTTTACATTTTTATCGATTATGAAGGTGAAATGACCATCAGAAATCATTTGAGGAATAATTAGTCAAAAAACTGATATATTTATTTATGGCTGTATCTCAACGTTATTTTTTGAAGTGAAACTTCTTTAGAATCGTTGTGATTTCAAACCGGATGCAACGGAAAAAACGACAGGTAAGAGACACAAATACAAAAATTTGTAGGACGAAGCCGGCAAAGAATGGGACAGAAATATATATACTATTTTATATTATTTTTAAATCCGTCTATAATTGACGGATAAAGGATGAGGGATATGAGGTATATGCGGGATGAGGGATTAGGGATGAGGGATTAGGGATGAGGGATGAGGGATGAGGGGTGAGGGATGAGGGGTGAGGGATGAGGGATGAGGGATGCGGGATGAGGGATGAGGGATGAGGGATGAGGGATGCGGGATGAGGGATGAGGGATGACGGATGAAGGATGAAGGATGAAGGATGAGGGATGACGGATGAAGGATGACGGATGAAGGATGAAGGATGGAGGATGGAGGCTGAAGGATGAAGGATGAAGCATTAAGCATGAAGGATAAAAGAAGAAGGATGAAGGATGAAGGATGCAGGATGAAGGATGAAGGATAAAGAAGTTTCCCTTCTGACATGCGTACTTTTCACAAATTACAAAGCGATATTTCTTTGTATTGCATTGAAAATAGCATTGGCTATCATCATCAACCTCATTCAACCTATCGCCGTCCACTGTTGGATATAGGCTTTCCTTATGTTTAACCACAAAGTACCGCCCTGTACCGCTTGCATCCAACGACAACCAGCAAATTTCACCATCTTGTCGGTTCATATATCCTTATAATTTTTTTTTAATGTCGCCCGGCCGAGTTGAATTTGTCAGCGGATCTCTTTCTCGAAATTGAATTAACTGTTTGTCCTAAAGAATCGCGTTGCCATCGGGGACCAGTACTAAAATGACCTGGCCATTTGACATGACTTTCGTATAGACCATGTTCATTCGTAAACCCACTAGTTGGGATACCCTGCTGAGATCGTTGAGCACAGTGCCAAGGTTAATTGAATAAAAATAATATAAAAAATAACTGCCAAATGTGTTTTTTTTTTCACCTCAAATCACATTTTGCAGTTATATAAATCGCACTAGCAATATTTATTAAGCAATAAACCGTTAATATGAAGCATGATATCAAAACTTAATCCGTTTTTAATATATTTTTAAAATTTTTAAAATCGATAATATAATTGAAGGTAATTAGGGTAACACTAAATACCGGCGCCGTATTGTTTCGTAAATTCGTACAGTATTTTTTTTTTTACTTTCTCATTTTTATAGTGAATTTATCTATGATTTGTGATTTACCTTGAGTTGAATGGGAGAATAAAAAGAGATTAAACTATTCGGACAAGAGCATTTTAGTAGAGCTTCAACTTATCTTATGATTGATTTTAGGATAGCTTGTTCTCTATTAAATAAATTCCATCCAGCTATTGTAGAAATGTATGTAGTGCTATCACATTTAAATACGGTTAATTATGTGTTAGAATTTTTATAAAGGGAAAATTAAAAAAAACGTCTTACGATTTTTCAAAGTATAGACAGTAATGCTTCCCATCTAGAATTTGTTTTTCCGATTGAATCTAAGTAAACTACCTTCCTCTTGCCAATTAATACAGACGATATTTTATTATGGGGGGCATAAAAGGGTAAATGATAGCTAATCTATAGATATAAGTGGCGAAGTAGAAGTGGATTTACCTTTAATATTAGGTCAAAATAATATTATTTTAGGTCAAGAATTAAATCGCGACATGTAAATAATAGAAAATTAATATTTTTACTTAACTTGACTTAACTACGCTGTTTACAATAATAGTGGAAACATTTAAGAGAACACAACAACACGGACAAATGTCAAACAAACAAGTCAGACGAACTTATGAAAATCCTCAGTAATTCCAGGGTACTAAAATCTACAAAGCTTTTAAGATTATTTAAATGCAATGCTTTCGAGAGCTAGTCCTGATTTGATAGACTTACTTTAATAGAGAAAGATATAACTAAGGGTATATAAAATAATGCTGCGATTCGTAGAAACTGAACAGGCAATATTAATTTTCAATTAATGTCGCCGGAATTTCTCCCTTTCTTAAGCACGAATATCGTAAAAGATGACTAGGTGATATAAAGTGCAGATAACACTAATACAAGAGAAGGAAAACTAAATACAACCCTTGCCAACACGTCTGGTGGACCAGCGCGATATAATATGTCAAATTCCGTCTTATAAAGGAGGAGACCAGATCCCAACAGTGGAACATATACGGGCTGAGATAATACTCCATTACCTCCTATTCTACAGTATAATAATATTATTAAATACTAGAAGTACTTGAACGTATTTATTAAGTATTTATCTGAACTAAATAAAGCTGAACTATACAAGATGAGATTTATTACTTTTCATGTCTATACCAAGCTAGTTTATATAAACTTAGATGAAAAAGGTAAAGAGAAACCTACTTTAAGTATTCTTTTGCGCTCCCTCGGCTTTAATAAGATGTGTTTTCGGCGCTCTATTGCATGAAGTAATACATAAACGATGAGCGTTTGGTCAAGTGTGAAATACATGTATCTTAATAAACATTTAGTTGGCAAAATATGTCAAATTATTAAAAAAGGTTTTTAATTTTTAAAATACTTCAAAAAGTAAAGTGATTCTCTATTCAGAGACAGACTTCACTGTAAGAGATGAAAATATCCAAAATAAAAATCTATGTGGATACGCTCAGCCGGCATGGAATATTAAGCCAATGAAACGAATGCATAGGAATTATACTATACTGCATACTATGCATATAATTCAACAGACGCTGTTTTGAGGTTTATAAAACCAGTACTGTTAATTGGGCAAAGCTCACGCAAACAAATATGAGGATTTGTTGATAATTTGTTACCAAGGTTACGCTTTTGTTGCCATCTTCAAAAATTAAGACGGTATGTTTCATATAAAAATAGCAAGGAACAGTTAAAATCAATCATTTTTATATTTAAGTCAATCGAAAATTTGTTGCTTCCTTATTGCCGTACTTATACAGCTTATTTCTTTTTTTTTATATAGTTATACGTTTTGACTACTTTTGACGTTCTAATAAATTCTCATGCTATTTTCAAATATAGTTGCACAACCTTCTAAAGTTCGAAAATGGCTCCTCCTCTCAATAACAATCGTTATTGCACGCAGTTTCAGCAACAAAATGTCTACATTACTACGCTAGGACGGGTTTTATTTAAGATTTTCTCTTTGGAAATAATCTATAGTTATCTACTAACCTATATTTTCTTACTCATCTATTATGATACGGATAACAAAAAGTGGTAATATTGTATACATTTTAGAAAAGAGACTTCTAATTTTTGGCTGTGCCTTAGGTATATTTCGTACTTATAACACCAAGTCCAATTCCTAAAGTTGATTCTGCGGAATTTTGTGGACTTCTCCGCAGAGTCCCTAAGATTTGATTGATGTCCCCATGGTAAAATTCTTTTTATGATCAACTAATATTGCACCGAGTCTGGATCTTATCTTTAAACAATAACTACATGTTCGTTAAGCCCTCACAACACAAAGATTTATTTATAGGTCTAAAAATTAAAAGTATTTAATTAATACACCAAACAATACCTATATAGTAATTATATTTTTGTTTCTTTCGATTTAACTAGGTATTAAACCGAAAGGTATATGCAAATTACATACAAGCTAAGTACTATTTCCGCATAAAACTTATTAAATATTTGTATCTGTCCATCTACCCAACATGTTCCTTAAGTAATTATCTAACTACTTACGTGACCTAGCCAATTCTGCCATCCATATTAAGGCCTTCCTCGTAGATACGCCATCCTGAAATACTTAAGCATGTTCGGAGTAGGTACCTAATCTAAAACGCAAACTATTAAGTGGACCATCAAATAATATCCCACTGTGCCAACTGGAAGTCATGCAGTTATGTGGCAATTGCGTGACTTATTACCGCCTCAATATCACACTGGATAATGGAGTGAAGTGCGATCAGATCATAACCCAACCATTATCAAAAAGACAAAAGAGTAGGTCATGTAGTAGATGCCAGTATCAAATATAAATCTAATTATGTGCATATTTGTTTTATCATTTGATATTGTGCCTCTTTTAAGTTTCATATGTTTATTCCTGTTCAAAATGGTACACAATACGATCTACTAATACATATTCAGTTGTGATTTTTGACGTTCACGCAAGTATTACCTACTGCAGACAAGACTGCATGACACCGTGAACACTTATTGTATAGATTTGACCCACAATAATAATAGTTAAAGATAATTTTATAAATCAAAAACAGTAAGATAAAGCAAGCCGCCTTAAAATTTAATATTAATTTAGCATCATGTCCCCTGAGTTTTCATGCCGGATTTTTCTCAGTGTGGCCGTGTTCCGATCCGGTGATAGTATACTAGATTATTAGGTTTTAAATACAATTACTATTAATTTTAATGTTAAATAATTACTAATCATAAACAATATAATCTTTTTATATAGAATCATTTTCTTCTTACACTGGCAATAAATTTCTATCTAAATGTGGGTCAATATTTAATAACTAATTTTCTGTATCGGGTAGATAATAATTATAAATTTTCTGTAATAATAATGACTTGTTGGACGTGAGACATCTTAGTCCGCCAGTGACCATGAACGCTGCAAAGTGTTCGAAACGTCGGGCAATCAAAAATCAAATACAAACGCGATAAAATTCGTAAAGTAATTTTAATTTCGTTGTTCTCAGCGACTAGTGTCTGCGTTTAATGAAGTAATAAACAAAGTATCTGCCTAATTATGCAAGTACAAATGAATGATTTGATTTCAGAACCTATCTGATAGTTGCGATTCTGTTGTTGTAACTTTGTAATAATAATAATCCATTTAATAAAATGGGCCAGCAAATTTTTAGACATTTGCAATGATTTGTCTATGTTTAAATTAGGATAATAGCATGACTTCAAAATGATTATTGAATCTCAAAACGTATGTGATAATTAAACACCATTTTGTTGCTCGAATTTTGTACAGTAGCGACTATTATTCGATGGTGCAACAAAATTTTCAAATTTTGGAAGGCTCTATGAATTGTGTTTCAAGCTAGCAAGATAGACTTATGCATTTAAAAATTATTACTGTTCTCAAAACCAATCTGATAATTAGTTTTCATTTTGCTACTGTAACGTTGTGCAATAAAGACTGTTATTCGGAGGAGCAACACATTTTTCGATTTTTAGAAGAATATAAAAACTATATTTGAATTTGCCATAAATTTTAATTATAGTGCCAAAATGTTAGAATAATAACATATAGAAGGTAAGTCCACGCACAAAAAGTGAGGCATTTCAATTGGAGCCTAATGGAGCCTACGCCGGAACAGTCCCGTAATATACAAGTCATTGCACTGCACGAAAGTACGCAACTCTTAAAAAATAAATAGGTGATTATGACGGCTTGTGCATTCAAATGGTGTCACACATTTGAAAAACATAAAAAGGTTTTTTAACATTACTTTTAAAAGTATTTCGACGATTTATGTTAATAAAAACAAAATTTGATTTCATAATTTGTATAGTGGTTTCCGTGTGTACGTGTGTGATCGTCTGCCCGCCATTAGTATTTTTAGATTCAAATTTTTAAAGTTCGAAGTACTGACACTATCCTTCTATACGTTATTATTCTAAGGCCAAAATTAAAAAAGAAGAAAAAAAAGAAAAAGTATTGTTGTTGTCTACGTACAACATAAGAAGGCAACAAATTTTAGATTAGCTTAAATATTAATAGAGATTATTTTTTACTATTTCTTGCTATCTTTATATGAAAATACCAATAGTCCCGATTTTTGGAGATGGATGGGCGCAATAAACGTCAATTTGGTAACAAATTCTCACATTTGTCTTTTAGAATTTTGCTCCTTTAGCACTGTCAACTTTAAAGACCTGCTGTTTTGTTTATATTTAAAAATAGAGCAGCACGTTCAAATATTGCAATGCATTAATTTGGTGGCCTAAAATCATCTCCGCAATATTGCCTTTTTCAATTAATGGGGTTGGGGTACAATGGTTGAATGATGTTAAATCGTAAATGTTAGTCCGTTAGTCGGACTATGAAACAGTTTTGGGTATTTATGTGTATAGATTAACAATTAAAGTATGTAATATGTTTAATTACGGTTCATATACTTAAAAAACAGTTAATAATTATTTAATATTACCGCTACAAAATATGGAATACATATAATCGGTTTTTTTTAATTAGTTATACGAATTACACGTATTCTATCTTAATGATAGATGAATTCGAGATGTCTGACTAAATGTTAAAAAGTTTTGAGTATTTATAGAAAAAGTAATGATTTATCACAATACCTCTAAACAATAAAATTATTAAATAAGAGAGAATTCTGGTTTAGAAGCTCGAATGTTCATTTTTTTTTTTCGGATGCGGTAAAAAAGACTCATAAAAATGGCGTATGCTGATATGCAAGATATCAGATCTTCTTGTGACATAAAACGGAAAGCAATTAATAAATAATCCCTGAAATGGAATGATGTAATTAATTATCGCACTACGAGACTTTCTTTAATTTTCTCAAAATGGCCGCGGTTTCAAAAATGCGTTTGGTTTACCTCGTTTTAGTTGTCGTTCGTATTTTTTTTAATATATTAAAATATATTTGAGTTATGCTACTAAATAAATGTTTAAGCTTTGTGTAAAATTTCAAGTCAATCGGTTCAGTAGAACTTGAGATACCATGTACCTACGTCCTACACCGTTTCTAAAAAAGTAGTTGCGAACAGAAAAATGCATCATCATCATCTCAGCCCATATACGGCCCACTGTTAGGCTTGGGCGTCCTTCATTATGAGAGTGAAATGAAAAACCTTCTATAACACGCTTGTTAGATATCTTGGCATAGGGCTTCATTTCTAGTTTTCCTTCTCTTGAATCGATTTTACATATATATTCCATATCTTTAAAAGTACTAAGGTATAGAGAATATGATATATGTACTGTTCTACATACATTTTTATTTTCCATCAAAATTACCAAAAAATACCAGTAAAAGTGGCATGTTGGCGACTATAGCACTGTTGACGGCGGCGATTTAACTTACTGTCTAAAAGTAACTTTAAACGAAGTGATAATTTATAAGTAAAGATTTGGCATAAATGTTTAGGTAACTCTTCGTGTGGCGACGAGTTAAAAATACAATTGTCGCTACCCCTTGTTTGCTCCTGGTAGTCGTAAAAATCGACTAAGAGAGGAGAGTGGGCAGCAGCTCTCTGTTGGGAAATGTATAACATCTCACTGCGATCGCCAACTCGCCTGCCAAGCGTAACGATTACGGCATTATCTGCTCATGACGAGTAGAAAGCATAACATGAGGGAGGCCTACGTCCAGCAGTGGGCGGAAATAGGCTGAAAATGATGATGTTTAGGTAATGCCTTAAAATTCCCTTAAAAATATATAGGGTGTGTCAAAGTCAAATAAATTACAAAGGGGGCAGGAGAATGATGAATATTACTTGCTTAGCATCTTAACATATTATCACTTCTGTGATGTCTTCTATCTGAGTGCGTCAAATAGTTCTCTCATCAAACATTGGCTTATATGAGGTAAGATAGAGTATATCTGTATCAATACTAATCAATGTGGGTGTAGTGCCATTATGTTCCAGGCAGACCCGTCATTTTCAAATGATATTGATTGCCGTGATCGGCAATATCTCCAAAGTATAGCATAACTGCTTCTATGTATACTAACTTGTTATTTTAGATTCAATATCGGGTTGACCGAGCTTCGCTCGGAATATTTTTGTTGTATTTTTGTCGAATTTATTTAGATATATATTAATAAAAAATAAAAATTAAATAATGAAAAAAATATAAAAAAATACAAAAAGAGAATAATAATAACACCGAGATTCGATCCGACGCTGTTTGAATGCCAAAACAACACCTACCTACTAAAACAAAAGCGGTCGACTTTCCAACTGAGCTATCGTAACTCATGACGTTGACAGCGAAATTTTAATTCATATTCTTTTAAAATTTAATGTCATTGTATTGTTTTGCTAAAAAAACCGACAAAACAACATTTTCTATAAATAAAACCTAGCTAGATCGATTTTTTGGCCTCGAAACCTCTAGTATGCCAAGTTTCATCAAAATCGTTGGTGCCGTTTCCGAGATCCTGAATATATATATATACAAGAATTGCTCGTTTAAAGATATAAGATAAGATAATAGTTATTCCGATGTTTAGAAGGTATAATATGAACGGAAGAAAAATAAAGAACCGTGGTAAAAAAGACTGGTACGAAAAAAGTCTAAAACCAATGTATATACTGAAAAGCATAAGTAAATAATGAAAGCCGAAAAGAAATTGGATAGCCATTTGCAAATAAACTTGGAGCTGAAGCTGACAGTAAAAGTACTTAAAATCAAACATTAACTGACGCTCGTACAATACTCACTTCTAATCGCGCGGTAATGGCTTCGGCTCTTACTCCCTTCCCAAGTTCGGTATATTTACAGTCACCGTTATAAACCTTATTTTGATACTTTACTCGATAAGTTTAGAAGATATTTTTGAAAAGATTATATTATTGTGTCTAAAATACACCATTATCACTACATAGTATAAAACAAAGTCGCAGTTGATGTCTGTCCATCCCTATGTATGCTTAAATCTTTAAAACCATGCAATGGATTTTGAAGCGGTTTTTTATAGATAGAGTGATTCAAGAGGAAGGTTTATATGTATAATACATTCATAATATTGTAGAGAAACACTGATAAATTTAGAGGTTTCTAATGTGATGTCGTAAATAAACACATTTTTTTGCGCTTATATTGCAAACGCTGGCTGAATCCCACGAGATAAATGAAAATAATGTACTACATTATTGCACACCTTATAAAGGTTAACAAAAAAGTTCGCGATGGTATATGTCTATCACTTAATGATAACCCATAATAACCATTTTTTATCCTTTAGATTTTACGGGCAAAATAGCTTATTTACGAAGTGATTTAAAGCGATACAGTATTAATCCTTATCCAATTAAGTACCTTAAAATACATTGTCGATTTAATATAGATCAATATGGCCCTTTACAGCATGTAATTTAAATGAATATTTAAATTATTTGTGAAAGTCCAGGGAAGGTTTATGTAGCGAGAAAATATGGAAAATTGCGAGAAAAATACTAAAAAAAAAAGTGAGCCGTCGCTCAGGACGCCTGACAGATGTGAAACATCGAAACTATTTTGTACGAGTAGAGACATGGTATCGAATATAAAGTATCGATACTGAACTCATGAATAGTATCGAAAGATAAGTAACGTACTGTTTAAAGTATCAAGTACTTTTATTTACTTTATCTTTAGGTATCGAGTACTTTTCTTTCGATACCGGTACTTTTGTACTCGATATTTTAGTTAATAAGTACTTTTTGGTAGGTATCGTATCGAATAAATTATCCATTTGAAAACTGACTTTACGACTCATATTTATGGTAACGTCATTTAGTACAAACGAAATGAACCTTCTAAAACGTAGCTTGAAATAATTTGCGATTTATAAACCAGAAATAGCGGCATCTATCGAGCAAACGGCTAACTCTAAGCTACAATATATTTTATAAAGAACTCTGTAATCCTGTAATGATAATAAGACAAGCTGTTTAAAGTGAGTCAAAATCCAATTCTTAAGGAGTTGGTGACATACAAACAAATAAATACACAGCTGAAACTAATAAAAGCCTATAAAAATGAAATACTTTCATCCGTTCACAGACATTTTTTCCGCACGAAGAGTGAGATTTAGGAAACAGAAATGGCGGCATTTATCAAGCTAACGACCAACTCTCAGCTTCAATATATTTAATAAAGACATTTTTAATCCTGTAATGATAATAAGACAAGCTATCTAAATAATTTTAACGTCATTGGTCCTCCTTAAATTTTCAACTTTTAAATGAAATTTGACTGTTTAAAGTGAGTCAAAATCCAATTCCTATGAAGTCGGTAATATTTGTATATACAAAGAAATAAATATATATACACCTGAAACTAATAAAAGCCTATAAAAAAACTAAATACCGTACCTACTGGTATATATATATTACTAAGTTAGAGAATTTTACATTAATTTATAAAACAAGTATATATGCATAAAAGAATATTAGATTACGACAGGAACTAATACGATAAAACTAAGGCATAAAGTATTAATAAAATATCGCGATTTTTTTCCAAAAAATGATGATTTTTATTTAATAAACATTTATTTTTATTAATATACATTATAAGTAACAATTTACTTTGAGTTCACTAGATGGCGTTGTACAAAATTTTAAATCGCACTATGGTTTCGTTACAAAAATGTAGGTATATGCATCCAAATATTTATTTAATAATTAATTAATAGGGGACCGCGAGGCGTGGCGTTAAACGCCACGCGACGATCACGGTCACCCTCGCCTATAGATGTTTCACATCAACAATAATTTTATTTATCCATACAAACCGTTCTTACCTGTCAAACATTTGATGTTCGTCCCGTCGGTTCGGCATTTTTGGCATAATTACATATAGATCTAGATTAAAAAAGGAATCAATAAGAAAAGGCGGTATATACCTTAGTCGTCTTTTGAGACACACACGGGTGGTGAATTGTATTCTTACTCCGTCACCGCACGGATAATACTAAAACCAAAGTGCTAAATACTAAAATAAAATGATTACGAAAAGGCGGTGCGATGTTCGCCGGGTCAGCTAGTTCACTATAAAAATAAGCGGTGCGGCGTTCGCCACCGTGATCCCTCAGCGCTCACCCATAGTCCGGGCTAAGCTGTGAAAGCCATCTACGACTAACAGTTATACACAAATAAAAATAATCCTTACTAATATTATAAATACGAAAGTAAGTTTGTTTGTTTGTTACGCTTTCACGCTTAAAACACCTAACCGATTTCAAAAATTCTTTCACCAATGAAAGGCTATAATATCAGGGAGTAACATAGGCTATATTTTATCCCGGTATTCCCACGGGAACAGGAACTACGCAGCTAAGGCGTCTGAAACCGAAGCGATATACTGTCTAATACTATCTAATAAAATACTGTCTAATTCTCGTCTGGTGAGGAGGGGGCTTGAGTCCAACATTGGGACGTATATGAGCTAAGATGAAATTGTAGAATGAACAAACTTTGACTTTTATAGCATACATTTGGAACGATTGAGAAATATTTTCGTCACGCACGAAGGATAAACGTGATTTCCGGAGGTAGGATCATTTATTTCCCACATCCCTTATAAAAGTCTCTCAAAGGTTTTCTTCGTCTGTTTCCTCGTTTCTAATAGAAAAATAGAGTAGCAAGATGTTATGTAAATATTTTATTTAGTATTTAAGAAAATCTCTTTTGCTAAATACCGAAAATATAACCACAAATTAATCTGTAAATGTCTTCAAGTTGTTTTTAAGAATACGACAAACATTGTTACAAAGGAAACTTAAGTGTAGCGATTGTAGGTATTTCTATATTTGATTATATTAGATTTATGATAATAATATTATGTTGTGGGTATGTTTTTGTATTGTTTTTTATTTTTGAAATAAACCAGTCAGCCGATAGCCCTCGTCTTTTATTGACGTTACACTGGCGACAAGGACGATTTAAAATTACACGTGTGCTGTGTAGTTATTATCATGCCGATCAGAAAGTTAGAACCGTTTAACCTCGAGGCGAACAAATGGCCTGCGTATGTACGTCGCGTAAAACAGTCTATGCAGTGGACAGTAAATTAGTAGTACCGCTTTTAATATGTGCGATCTGTGCGTACCAAGATTTCCTGAAGATAAAAGCTTTGATGAGTTAGTACTTTAGTTAGCGAACACCTGGAGCCGCAGCGATCAGAGGTAGCCGAGCGTCACGTGTTCCGTTTACGACATCAACGCGCAGGTGAACCTCTCGCCGAATATTTACAAGCGTTAAAACATCTGGCGTCTACTCGTAATTTTGGTAAATATGGATCCTGTACGACCTTAGCAGCGAATCTACGTGATAATTTGTGTCGGGGTTGGCAAACGACGCCATGCGATCGAGAATATTTGCGGAAGAGAAAATCGAATATAAGGCAGCAATGGAGTTAGCATTGGCTCTGGAGGCGGCGGCGAAATACGCTGAGGTGAGCGCCTCCCCTACTATGGGTGGAGCAGCTGACTCAAAGGGCAAGACAGCGGCGGCCAGCGAGGGAGTACATTATGTGCGAAACCGATGAGCCCCGGGCGCGGGCGCAGCTAACGCGTCGCGTGCGAGGGGAGTGGTGGCGGCTGGTGGAGCGGCGATGACCGACGGCGGCTATAGACCGCGCTGGCGTTGCGGTAAGCCACATCCCGCGAATCGGTGTCGGTGTAAAAGTTATAATTGTGATATATGCGGTCAGAGAGGTCATTTAAAGGTGATGGGCAAAAGTGAACGTGCCGGTAGTGGGTGGCAAAATTACGTAAGTGATAGTGAGGCAGATTTCTTTAATTTTACTAGTTTACAATCAAAAAGTAATGAACCTTACTTTATCAAATTAAATATAGACAAAATTATAGTGAAATGTGTAATAGATACGAGTAGTCGCATCCCGGCGATAAGTGAGGACATGTATACGAGAATGTTTTTATATAAAGACATTATACATGACAATATTATTTTACGAAGTTACTCCGTGGCTCGTATTAAGTCACGCGGTTACATTGAGGTGGATGTCACATTCGGGTGCACCAAAGTTAACCCATTACATTTATATATAATCAAGGGAGGAGCACGACCGATTTTAGGCCGCGATTGGATGCGTGCTCTGGACATTAAACAAATAACCTTCAATGTAATTGCAGATGACGGGTTGGTGAACCGATTACGTCGAGAGTTTCCTGAGGTATTCCAGGACAAGTTAGGTACATGTAAATAGCCCATACGGTTGCAATTAACAGATGACAAACCGGTGTACGTCCGCGCGCGGTTTCCGTCCCGCTCGCACTGCGCGAGCGGATTGAGCGTGTGCGTGAGTCAACTATTCAGGCTATGGCACACCGATTGTACCAGTAGTTAAGCGGAATGGTGAAATACGGATATGTGAGGACTACAAAATTACAATCAACTACAAATTAAAACGAGATTTACCCCGCGCGACCCTTTGCCGCGTACCGAAGAAATGTTTTCGAAGCTAAGCAGAGGACAAAATTACTCGAAATTTTTTTTTTTTTTTTGTGTGGGTCGCGGTCGGCGCGCCTCCGCACTACTCCGTCCGGGGCGACAGAGGGGCTTAAGTACGCAACTCCCGCAATCCACCCGAAAACCACCTCGCCTTCATCATTGGGCCGACCACCGGAGCAGGTTTACTTGTCGTAGGGCGGCATGAGGCGCAGATAGTTGCGCCTGCGCCGCCCCAGTCGCCAGCGGCGGATCTCCTCATCGAGGCTGCGCTCCACGCGCAGACGATCCGTCGCCTCCTTCTGCGAGATCACTGTCTCGCAGAAGGCTGCGACCGCGTCCCAGTTCCCGACGCTGTCGACCATCGCCCTAGCGATGGCCGGCAGCGTCAGGTCGGCACCGATGATTGCGACGAGTTCACGGCGCTGCACTGCCCAAGCCGCGCAGGCCTCGAGCGTGTGGCGCGCCGTGTCCTCGTCGCAATCGCAGTGGTGGCAGGACGGTGTACTCTCCCTCCTTACGACCCTGTGCAGGTATTTGGCGAAGCTCCCGTGCCCCGTCAACACCTGCACTAGTCGGAAGGAGAGCACCCCGTGCCGCCTTTCCAACCACTGCATCAGCACCGGCCGGAAGGCCTCCACGGTTCGCACCCCGAACCGAGGCCTCCCCAGCCGGACTGCCCAACGGGCAATGACGTCCCGGCGGGCGTCGACGCGCCAGGCGGTGAGATCCCTTAACGAGATCACACCGCCCTCCCCGCGCACCCCCGACACCCGCCGATACAACTCGGCGAGCATTTCCGCCTCCAGGTCCCCCGAGGGAGTCCCGGCCAATAGGCACGCTGCCTCCGTCGCCACCGTGCGGTATCCGCGGATGGCCCTGACCGCCATGACCCTCTGTGGTCGCCACAGAAGGGCCCTAAGTCGGACGGTCAAGGACCCCGCCCACACCGGTGCGCCGTACAGGGCCATCGACCGGATGACCCCCGTGTACAGCCGTCGGCACGTAGCGCTCGGTCCGCCCACGTTCGGCATAAGCCACGATAGGGCGGACGCCGCGCCGACGAGCCGCGGAGCGAGCCTGCGCAAATGCTCCCGGAACCACCATTGGTCAACCGATCGGACGGTGATCGAGACGCCGATGGGAGGGCTCATAAGGCGCCCATGGAACAAGAGGGCCTCCGTCTTGTCCGCGTGTCGTCGGCGTAACAAATCACGCCCAGCCCGGGCGGGAGGCTCCCCCGCAACGCCCAGTCGTAGCCGATGTTCCACAGGGTGGGTCCGAGGACCGACCCCTGTGGGACACCGCACGTCATGGGCGTTCGCACAACGTCCCCTGCTCGGTTGGTACAGAGGACGCTGCGCCCCACCAAATAGTCTGCCACTAGCCGCTTCAGGTAAGCTGGCACTCCGTGATACCGGAGCGCCTCCCTGATGCAGCTGAATGGCAGACTATTGAATGCGTTGGCGATGTCTAGGGACACCGCCAACAGCACTCCCCCACCGATGACGGCCTCAGTCGCCACGGCCCTCAGGCGCAACAGAGCCGCGATCGTCGAACGACCCCTCCTAAACCCAAACTGGGCGTCCGACAGATCGGGCCCCGTGCCGACGAGGTGCCGCTCGATGCGGGCAGCTACCACCCTCTCCAGTAGCTTGCCCGTGTCATCGAGCAGCACGATAGGCCTGTAGGCCGAAGGCGACCCCGGAGACCGTCCCGGCTTCGGCAGGAGCACCAGCCTTCCCTCCTTCCAGCACCCAGGGAACCGTCCGGACGCTAAACACGCGTCGAACAGCTCCATGAGGCGGAGACCCAGGTGGTCGAGGACCAGGCCCAACACGCGGTTAGGAACACCGTCGGGCCCGGGGGCGGTGGACTTTGCGCACATGCGCGCCACCGCCACTCCCATCTCGGGTTCCGTGATGGGCGGAACACTGTCGTCGTCGGCCTCCCGGTCAGTGTCTGGCGGAGCCATGACCGGAGGCGTGTGTTCCGCCCACCGCGGGAACAGGTCCTCGACGACCCGGGTGAGAAGGCTGGGCTGGAGAGTCTCAGTGAGGGGAAGGCCCCGCGTGCGGAGCTTATTCAGCACCGCGCGATAGGGGCGTCCCCAGGGGTCACGGTCGAGACCGTCCAGCATCTCCTGCCGACTGACGTCCTTGGCGGAGCGGACGGCCAGCCTGAAGGCCGACCGCGCATTACGGTAGCCCTCATACAGCAAGGCCTCCCGCTCCACGTCGCGTTGGCGCCGCCGGCTGCGGGTGTAGGCCCTCCGGGCGTGAATGCACGCGGCCCGGAGATCCGCCAGCTCCCGGGACCACCACTGGACTGCCCTCCTCGGGGGCGGACGCCGTACCCGGGGCATGGCCGCATCGCAGATCTGCGTCAACGCACTGCGGATGCGGCCAGCCTCGGCGTCCACCCCGTCCGACTGGTTGGCAGAGGACAGCCACGAGTAAACGATGGCTGTCTCCGCCAGCTGGTCCCGGTCTAAGCGACCCACAGCCCATCGCGGGAACGCAGGACGTCCATCCGCCCCGTGACCCCTGCTGGGCGTCGGGATTACCGGGGAGACCTCCATCCGGATATACCGGTGGTCCGACAAGGTCTCGACCTCCTCCACGACGCGCCAGCTCCCCACGCGTGCGGCGACCTCGGGGCTAGCGAACGAAAGGTCCACTATCGACCCGCCCCGTTGTCGCACGCACGTATGCACCGAGCCCCTGTTCAGCAAACAGAGGCCCAGTGCCGCCGCCCACTCCTCGATCGCCCGTCCTCGGTCGTTCGTCCGGGGAGACCCGCACGCCACGGACTTGGCGTTGAAGTCCCCCAAGACGAAGACCTGGCGCGATGCCATTCGCCGTAACGAGGCCTCCATGATGGTGAGGGAGGCCTCGAAATCGGTCACACTCCAGTTAGGGGAGAGATAGACTCCGAGGAGCGTAATCTCCCCCCAGTCCGCCGCGACGTATCCGACGCCCCTGTCCCTAAGGGTCAGAGGCGACGAAGGCCACGACGTGGAGGCGACGATTGCCACGGTGCCATCGGTGCTACCCAACCAGTTAGGCCGGTCGGGCACCACGTACGGCTCCGCGGCTACGGCTACTCCTATCAACCACTCCGCCATGGCTTGCAGGAACACGTCCTGCGCACCGGCGGTGTGGTTGAGGTTGGCCTGGAGGAGACGAATGGATACGGGGTCCATTAACGGTCCGTATCCATCGTCACCTCCTCCGCGCTGACGGGCGATCGGGCCGCGCTCGGAGCGGGGACTGGCCTGGTCGATGGGCCGTCCCGCCCCTTCGGGGCCGATGACGGGGGTCTGCAGTCCCCAGAGCCCATGCGGTGTTTGGCAGGCCTATTGCCTGCCGCACACGCGGGGCAGTGGGGCACCGCAGAGCACGATGCCGCCTGGTGTCCGGTCTGACCGCAACGGAAACATAGCCCGCTGCAGTCAAAGCAGTTTTTGCATGTCGGTCGGGTATGCCCGACCGCCATGCATTTGTAACACCTCGCGGGCCGGGGCTCTAGCACGGTTACCCGCGCCGAGCTCCAGCCCACGAGGAGCCTGCCTGAGTCGGCCAATTGCTTGACCGACTCCACCGGACACTGCACCCAGGCAGCACCGACGCCGCCCGGACCAGTGCGGATGGTGCTAATCTGGACGGTGTCCGAGGCACATCCGGTACGCGCCATAAAGGCCTCCCGGACGTCCTCCACCGTCACGGAATCGTCCAAGCCCGTCAGGCGCATCTCTGGGCACTTGACAGGCCTGGCGATCCGGACACCATCCTCCAGCCCGAACAGCCCCCTCAACATCGTGGCCAAACTATCGGCCGTCTTCGCGCCCTCGGCCCCAGGGAACTCGAGTATTTGAGCCCCTGTCCGGGCCTTGCGGGTCCTCGCCTCGACGCCCCCGATACCGGAGACGTCCAGCTCCCGTCGGGCGCGTTTTAGGACGGCCTCATAGTTGAGGCCCCTCTCAGCCGCCTCAGGCAGCACGGTGATGACCACCGCGGCCGGTTTCTTCCCCTTTCTGCCGGCTCCCGCCTGGGGAGCGGCGGCCACGGCGGCACTCTTGGCCGCCGCTCTCCGCTTCTGGCCGCGTGCCTTCCTGCTCCGCTCAGCCACCTGCCAGCCCTGTTCGAGCCTGGCAGCAGCGCTGAGCGCAGCAGGAGCGGTCGCGGGTGCGCTGGCCGGCGCCTGCGGTGCAACCGCTGGCGCCGGCCGCGCCCCGTCCTTGGCGGGAGCCGGCACCTTGCCGGCCTTCTTGGCCCCCTTGGGCCCGGCCGCGGCCGCAGCGTAGCTCACCACGCGGCCACCCTGACAGGGCAGCGGGGTGGGAGCTGACGCTTGCGGCCGCCTCGCCTTGTCCGCGGCGAGCGGCGGTCGAAGGGGCGGCTCAGGCGGGAGCCTGGCCGCTACGGCGGCGATACGCGCATCCACCATCACCCCTACTCGGGCTAGGATCACGCGTACCGCCGACTCCGACACGCCGTGCACCTCGTCGGGTGGCGGCTCCTCCCCCTTCCGAGGTCTCCCGCGGCCACGAGCCGGCGGAGGGACCACGACGAGGGGAGGAAGCGCCGAAGCCGCGACGGGTGCAGCCGGCGCAGCAGCCGCGACGGGCGCAGCCGGCGCCACGGGCGCAGACGACGGGCCCGCCCTCCCCGGCGCAGCCCGTTTCGGTGGCGAGGCTGGCACAGGCGGCGCGGCCGGCGCCAGGCGCGCGAACTGGGCCCGCAGGTCGGCCATCTCCTTGGCCAACCCGCGGTTCTCCCGTCGCACCGCCGATAGCTCCGTCTCCAGCTTGCGGTTGCGTTCCCGCAAGCCGGAGACCTCACTAAGGCGGGCGTTCGCGGCCTGGAGGGCCGCCACCTCGCCACCATGGCCGGCCGGAGTCGGTGTTGGAGCGGCCACCCTCTTGCAGGGGGCGCTTCCAGGGTCTCGGGGGGAGGGCCTCCTCCCTCTTCCTCGCACTTGGGGCTGGAGCTGGCACCTTTGCAGCTCTCTCCGTCCTCTTCTTCGGCGACGACGACGGCGACGACGACGGCCTAACTGAACCCCCTACCGACGGCGCGCCTAACATCTGCCTACCTGCGGCGCATCCACCGCCCTCGTCCCTACTCCGGCCGACTTGCACCCAAGGGGTGCTGCTCTCCCCGGCGGACGGCTCTGCGGCACTTCCGCCCACGTCCGTCAGCTCCATCTCCGATGCCGCATCCGTCTCCTGACGCTCGGATGGCCCTGCGGCACTGCCGCCCTCATCCTGCGACGGCTCTGCGGCAGTGCCGCCCTCATCGCTCGGCAGCTCAGAGCTTTCGCCTGCTACCCTTATGCACGGCTCTGCGGCAATGCCGCCCTCATGCTCGGACCCGCTGCTGCTGCCGCTCTCCTCACGCGGCGGCCCTGCAGAGGTCTCCATCCTCTCCCTCTCCTCTTCTTCCGACGGCTGGGCAGCAACGCCACCCCCGTCCCGCGACGGCCCTGCAGCAGCAATGCTGCCGCCCTCGTCACGTGCGGCAATGGCTTCAGCCTTTATCCGCGCCCGCCGCGCCTTAGATGCAGTGGCGCTAATGCGGGCTCGTGCAGCGGCGGAACGCCTCGGCTTCGTCCTCCGGGTCTTCTTCCGCACCTGCACCTCCTCCTCGTTCCCCTTCCCCCCCCTGAGCCACATGGTGTTGAGCCGGGCTCTCGGCTTCTGAGGCAGTAGTTGTCCCCCACCCATACGATTGGGGACTGACTGTGCCGGGACTTGGGCGCGACTCCAAATGGACGTCGCGCGCAAGCACCGGCACAGCAAGGGATTCCCCGGCCTGGCCGGGACCCTCTGGTGAAGTACTACTCGTATTGACTTCTGCCATGTTGTTGGACGTTTTTGAGTCTTGCCTTGACTACCACTCTAACGACTGGACGCTCACGCGCTTCTTAACCCACCAGTCATACATCTCCTCGCCGAGTGGCCAAACTTAAGATTGGGGTAATTTTTTATAGGGGTTTTCTTCCCCGCGGTTCGAAGACCCCCGGTCCTGACCCCCCTGCTCAGGATTACGGTTTGGGCCTTCCGGGTCTGGCCGCTCGCGAGCGACCGACCCGTCACGCCCCCGGGCCGTGACGCAACCGTCCCTGGCGACGGAGTGCCATGAGGCACATCCGCCCCATTGGCCCCGGGTCAGATCCGCCGTGCGCTCTGCCACCAGAGCCGCACGCGGAGACCCCCCCCCCTGCCGGAATCTTGGCCGTCCAAATGGACGCATGACGTCCAAATGGACGTTACCAGGGAGCACCACGAGGAGGTGCTCCGGCCGCGCCCCCCTCGAAAATAGACCTTAGACATGCCTACGAACAATGCATGTTAACAGAGAACTGTCAGAGGTATACCGTGATAACTATGTACATAGAGACTTTCGCGTATCACCGCACGCCATACGGTTTGTCATCACTACCAGAAAAGTTTCAAAAAATTTTTTGAAACTTTGCGGGGTATTTCTGGACATGTAGTACTTTTAGATGATATTTGTGTTATTGGAGCAAACGATAGGGACCACTTAGATAATTCAAGAGCTTTGCCAAAAAGATTGCGTGATGTGGGGCTTACAGTGAAGCTAGATAAATGTAGTTTTTTTTTTGCAGGATGCCGTTAAACGTGTAGGCTTTGTTATTAATAAAGGTTTAAAACCAGATCCGGCAACGCTAACGGAGATTGCCGACGCCCCCATACCGAAAAATATTTCTGAATTAAAAAGTTGTCTAGGGATGTTAAATTACTATGGACGATTTATACAAAACCTTAGTGATTTATTATTCCCCTTACATAGTTTATTAAAGAAAAATGCCATTTGGAAATGGGATTCTAAGTGTGAGGAAGCCGTCACAAAAGCGAAGCGTGCGCTTTAGCTCACGTGTATTGGCGCACTACGAGGAGGGGCGGCCGCTCGTGCTTTCTGTGGATAGCAGCGCGTACGGACTGGGCACCGTTCTCGCGCATCGCTACGCCGACGGCAGGGAGCGGCCCGTGTCGCGCACGTTTAGCGCGCACGAACGCAACTACAGCCAACTGGATAAAGAGACGCTCGCCATAATGTTTGGCGTAAGTAAACACCATCAGTATTTGTTCGGTAGGAAGTTACGCGCTGACCTGAACCTGAAACCTGAAGTTTATATTACGGAAGTTTATATTACCGCTCACACATATTTTTGGAGTGAAGAGTGGTATTCCACAGACGGCAACGTGCCGTTTACAACGGTGGGCATTGTGCTTAGCCGCTTACGATTTTTCAATGGAATTTTTTAAATCAGCGAACAATGGGCCCGCTGATGCTTTATCACTAGACTATCTCAACTTAGTAGAGGACAAGTTACCGGTTTCGTTTAAGGATGTAGCACGGTCAGTGGAGCGTGATACAGTGTTAAACAAAATAAAAGGTTATATTTTGTTTGGTTGGCCGGCCGAACAAAGGTGCGACGCCGAGAGAGCTTATTTTGCGAGAAAACTGGAGCTATTATTAGACCAAGGTTGCTTAATTTATGGGTACAGAATCGTAATTTCATAGTTCTTACAAAAAATGTTTTGGCAGAAACACATGAAAGCCACTTAGGGGTAAATAAAATGAAAAGTTTATCACGTAGCTATGTATACTGGCCGATACTCGACCAGGATATTGCAGCGACATGTCGCGAGTGCGAAGCGTGTCGTGTGGTGCGCGATGCGCCGCTACGCGCTCAGTTACATCGCTGGGAGTTCCCGCTCCACCCGTGGCAAAGAATACACGCCGATTTCGCGGACTGTGGTGGGACTCGATACCTTATAATGGTAGACACCCACTCGAAGTAGTTGGCAGCTTTATCGGTGAAAACTACGGACGCACGGGCTACGATGAATGTTTTTTCTAAAAGCATATTCGCGCGATTTGGTTTGCCATCACAGCTCGTGACGGGTAACGGCCCGCCCTTTACATCTCGAGAGTTTAAAGAATTCCGCGTAAAAAACTGCATAAACCATATTACGTCAGCTCCTTACAGGCCCCAAGCTAATGGAGCTGCAGAGAATGCAGTTAGAACGGTAAAAAAAGCAATAAAACGAGCTCAATATGAAGAGGAGGATATTAACGTAGCTTTAAACAAATTTTTGTTTAAATATCGCAATTGCCCACATGCCACTACTGGAATACCCCCGTCCGTGGCACTGCAGGGAAGGCGATTGCGTAACCGCCTCGATGCGTTACGTTTGGATGTGGCCAGCACAGCACGTGCCGCTCAAGAGCGACAAGTACGCCATGGGCCCAGCACCGTGCGCGATTTCGAAATAGGGGAAGCGATGCTAGCTCGTAGTTATACAGCAAAGGGGGGAAAGTGGACATCGGGTATGGTTAGTAAAAAAACTGGTCCAGTATTGTATAACGTCGACGTAGGTGATGGTACACTACGGTGCCGACACGTTGATCAAATCCTACCAGTGATAGCCTCGACCAATCTCAAAAATAGGTTTTCTCTATCGCGTACTAGTCCAGCGGAATTAAGCCTGGAACACATGAGAAAGGTTGTGGGACCAAGCAATTAGAAGTTCCGCCGAGTGGGACTGAGCGGACACCATCGCCCGCACAGGTGGATAGTCCGCAGTGCGCCTCAGAGTTGCCTCTGGAGCCGCGCTTGGCCACGCCCCCACCCGGTGCGTCCGCTCGTGCACTGCGTGCATATAATCGTTAGCTCGATTAGACATTAAATATTTAGGCTATATGTTCACAACAAATGTATATGTGTATTGTAAGATTTGTTTCATTATTTACATTATTGTTTCTTGGTGATAGTATTAGCTTTAAGACATTTTCTTATTAAAGGGGGAGATGATGTAGCGATTGTAGGTATTTCTATATCTGATTATATTAGATTTATGATAATAATATATTGTGGGTATGTGGTTATCTTTTTGAAATAAACCAGTCAGCCGTTAGCCCTCGCCTTTTATTGACGTTACATTAAGAAGGTAATTTTATTTAACATTTGATGAGAAGACTGTATTTATTACTAAGCCGACGCTAGTACAGTTTGATAGTACCAATGATAAAAGGTGTAAAATAAATACTAATACAAATAGCGAGAAATATATAGGTTACGGTACTATATGGGTTTTCAATCTACTAAAAAATAAGGTTCTCATTTCATGTTAATGTTTTACATGTATGTTATTCAGTTACTCGAAGGCAGCTGAATCTATATTGAAAATTATTACTTATGTGTGTTAAGGTGTACTTCCCAGATGCTTCCATTGTGATTACAATGACGCGATTACGTTAAGTTATGATAATGGGGAATCGAAAAATTCTTCAAATATTATAGATAATTAAATGCTATAGAATATTTACAGACTGATGTATTAGGGGAACTGCCAGTATTAGCAGAATATTAAATGTATAAAAATCTTTTTAAAACAAGCTTTTATTTTTTAAACGCTGTCCATAAAGGGCAAAAATAGACTTCAACTTTAAAACTTTTACAATATAAACTGATGATGTTTTCTTAGTGATTTTAAATATTACCTAAATACTAAAGAGGAATTACGTCGTCGTATGAATAACGGAGAAACAGATCTCACTATTAAATATATAAATGGCATACCAAATATTATTAAACCTGATCCAAAAAACTCCAATCATCCCAAAGAGCAACAGATGGCGATAAAATAACCCACCAAGTGTTAAACGATCACCAATTTATACAAGCCAAAAAAGCACGTCTGTCATTTCTGTATCTAAATGCTCGTAGTATTAAGAAAGAAGGTAAATTAGATGAATTGAAAGCTATAATTAAATCTATACAAACTACTGTACATGTTGTCTTACTAACTGAGACCTGGTTGACGTCAGAAAATCAAGCTGTGAAAATACAAATAAAAAATTATACTCACTATTATAACTATAGAACGAATAGCAGAGGGGGTGGTGTCTCAGCTTACGTGCATAATAATCTCGCACACCGTCAAATTAACTCAGTTTATAAAGACGGAAATAATTATTTATGGATACATTTGCTAAACTATGGACTTGATGTAGGCGTGGTATATAATCCTGGTGACACAAATTTTAGTAACTTCTTAGAAGAGTATGAGTCCCAGCTACAACATAGAAAAAGGGCTATAGTGTTTGGGGATTTCAATATAGATTTACTAACAAGAGACAAAAAATCGAAATTATACCAAAAAACAACATATGAGGCTGGCTACAGGTTTCTAAACAAAATAAATAAAAAATACAGTACAAGAGACTCAGCTACAAAAAAGTCTATTTTAGACCATGTGAGCACTAATATATCTGGCAACAACTTCAGTATGGCTATAATACATTCGTCAATGTCAGACCATAAACAAATATATTTGCAATTAAATAAGTTTAAGCCGCCTCCGCTAGTGCGAGTCAGTTACGATGCAATAGATTATTGGCAATTATGTCAATTAGCAGAAGTAAAAGGACTAAACAATATTTTTAATAACTATGATGAATTGGAAGATAAAATAAAACAATGCATTTTAGAGAGCAAAGTAACTAAATTAAAAATATTGAACACGCCCCAAAAAGACTGGCTAACAAATGATATAATAAATGGAATTAAAGAACGAAACCTGTTATGGAATCAACACAAGAATGACTTAGGCAATAAGGCAATTGAAGCAGAGTTTAAACGGAAGAGGAATATTGTGGCCAAACAAATCCAAAACACAAAAAATTCTTACTATCTTAACCAATTTTCTAACTGTATGAACGTCCCAAAAAAAATGTGGAAACTAATACATAATCTTGCTGGTAATAAAATTAAACAAAATTATGCTCCTCAACAGCTTCTTTTAAATTCTAAATTAATAACTGACACTTACGAAATTTGTGAAGGCTTTAATGGTTATTTTGCAAATATAGGTCATTTAGCTGAACAAATCCCAAATAAATATCACAACTCTGTTTTTGTATCAGAATCAAATAAATCCAACTCTGAGCTTATAACACTAGAACCGTGTAGCGCGGATGAAGTTAGTAAAACAATTGATAATTTAAGATCGAATTCAAGTTTTGGCATAGACAAAGTTACGGTAAAAGCAATAAAATGTCTACGAAATTTCATATCGCACAGTCTGGCACGATGTTTCAATAAGCTTATGAAAAACGGTGAATTCCCGAATACCTTAAAAGTTGCCAAAATCTCTCCAATTTATAAAACTGGACCTAAATCTGACCCGGGTAATTATCGTCCTATATCAGTGCTACCGATACTGTCAAAAATTTTCGAAAGGATTTTATTCTCCAGATTGATTAAATACGTAGACAGATATAACCTCCTATCCGAACGACAATATGGGTTTAGAGCTAAAAGTAATACTACTGCCGCGACTATTGACCTGATAACAAAGATAAAATGTAACATAGATGCTAAACATGTTGTCTTGGGGATCTTTATTGATCTAAAAAAAGCCTTTGATACCGTAAGTCATAAATTACTATTACACAAACTTTCAAATATCGGTATCGGAGGTAATGCGCTTAAAATTCTCACATCATATTTAATTAGATCACAAGTCGTAAAAATAGGAAATATAGAAAGTAGCACAACATCTGCGACTTATGGAGTCCCGCAGGGATCTATATTGGGTCCACTCCTATTTCTATTGTACATTAACAAAATAACAGAACTTAAACTACATGGTCATTTAACATTATATGCAGATGATACATGTTTGTTTTATTTCGGAGTTAATATACACGATATTATAAGACAAGCACAAGAAGATTTAGATATTTTATATGAATGGTTACAGTACAATTTGTTAACAATAAACATAAATAAAACTTGCTACGTAATTTTCAAATCAAAAAATAAACCTATTCCGTCACATAAGCCACTAACAATTAATAATTCTCCATTAGAACAAAAAACTAGTGAAATATATTTAGCCTTAAGACTAAATAACTATTTAACCTGGAGTGAACATATTGATCATGTGAAAACGAAGCTCTCATCATCATCATCATTTCAGCCTATTGCCGTCCACTGCTGGACGTAGGCCTCCCTCATATTGCGCCACAATGTGCGGTCCTGTGCCGCCTGCATCCAACGACGCCCAGCAACTTTCACTAGGTCGTCGGTCCACCTAGTGGGGGGGCGTCCTACACTGCATCGTCCGATGCGTGGTCGCCACTCGAGAACCTTTCTTCCCCAGCGGTTGTCGGTTCGTCGAGCGATGTGGCCTGCCCATTGCCACTTCAGCGTGCTAATTCTTCGTGCTATGTCGGTTACACCCGTTCTTCTGCGGATTTCTGTATTCCGGATTCTATCTCGCAGAGAAATCCCGAGCATAGCCCGTTCCATAGCACGCTGAGCGACTTTGAGCCTTGATATGAGGCCTACATTTAGGGACCACGTTTCCGTGCCGTAAGTCATCACTGGTAACACACACTGGTCGTAGACCTGTGTTTTCAGACACTGAGGTATGTTGGACGAGAAGATCCTCTTAAGTTTCCCGAACGCTGCCCAACCGAGTTGGATTCGTCGGCTGATCTCTTTCTCGAAATTGGATCTACCTAACTGGACTGTTTGTCCTAGGTAAACATAGTGATTGACAACTTCGAGAATCGCATTGCCAACTAGGACCGGTACAGGAATGACATGGGTATTTGACATGACTTTCGTCTTGTCCATGTTCATTCGTAGACCCACTAGTTGGGATACCCTGCTGAGATCATTGAGCATAGTGCCAAGGTCCTCCATGGATTCTGCCATAACGACGATATCGTCTGCGAATCGAAGGTGAGTAATGTATTCGCCGTTAATGTTGATGCCTTAATGGTGAAAACGAAGCTCTCAGCACTAGCTATTTCTCTCCGCAATATAACAAAATGTATTCCACATCAAGTTCGGTTTACTATTTACAATTCGCTGGTTAAGTCACATTTGTTATATTTAATAGAGGTATGGGGCAGTGCAACAAAAACAAAACTAACTGAACTACAAATAATGCAAAACAAAATAGTTAAAACTCTTTTCCAGTACCCGTATTTGACTGCAACAAATAAAATTTACAACGAAACCAAAATAATGACCGTTAGGCAACTCTATACTTATAGCACATGTATTCTAATCAGAAAAATTATTAATAAAAATATTAATATTAGTTTATCATTTACAAAGCATTCACAAATTAGTAAACGCAGTACTCGTCGAGCAAGCCTATTGGTACTACCAAAGGTACGAACAAATTATGGAAAAAGAAACATCACGTTTGAAGGAGCACAATTGTACAATAAACTACCTTCATATATAAAAAATGTTAATTCGTTTAATGTGTTCAAATATAAATTATTACGTTATATACAAGAAAAATTCCTAATTTGATTTGGACACATCAAATGAATGCTCAAGACAGCTTTGTAACCTGATTGATTTTACTAGTTATTACTTTTTATAATTATTGTTCTCATGTAAGTGACCTGTGTCTTTTTGAGAATAAATTCTTAAACCTAAACCTAAACCTATTTTTTTATCGTACTGTTTACCTTTATATATAGATTTCTTGTGTACGTGTATGTCACTGAACTCCTCCTAAACTGCTGGACCGATGTTAATGAAATTTTTTATGTGTGTGTTCAAGGGGATTCGAGAATGATTTAGATTCACAATTGGACTCGTTAGATGGCGCTGCTGTCGATTTCAAGGAGAAACCCCTTTATTTTATTTGAACAGAACAACTTCTGGTGGGTTAGCTAGTCTTTATTTTTAGCTTTATATATAAATTTCTTGTGTACGTGTGTGTGTATGTCACGGAACTCGTCCTAAACGACTGCACCGATGTTGATGAATTTTGTGTGTTTAAGGGGATAGGTTTATATGTATATATATATATATATATATATATATATATATATATATATATATATATATATATATCCAAAAGATGATCAGTTAATTGTAGTTACCGATTCAAGAGAACTTTCACTGACGTCGCAATATTTGAATTTTCTCAAGATTGAATTAATTGAATTGTTCTGTTGTTTTGTTAAGAACGATTTAGAATGTGGCGAAAGTATACTATGTACACTTTAGCTATTCTAATACTGTCTATTTGACTTGGTACCTTCTAGATATGTCTATCACATAAAGGCTCTTGCCTTCTTGCAGCTATAGCAGTTTTGACTACACATTTTTCATACAAATTTTCCAATACGAGACCGATGTATAAATTCGCATTTGCAATTTTCACAAAAGTAAATAAAATGATGCTGTTCTAGTAAATATGTCACGCCACAGGTCTAACGGGTATATATGTCGAGCCGTATATTTCTCGAATCCTGTCGTTGAAATTGCTAACGTTTGCTTGGGGCCGCATGAAGCGTACCTATATCTCAAAATTTAAGCTGACAAACGTCTCCATATTTTATAGGTATTATTGTAGAAATGTACTTATAAGTATATACATAAAACACAGAAATTCATGGATGAAATAAAGTATTATTCTGTGCGGAATTAAAACACGACACTCGGTATAATAAGTCAATTCTTGTCTGTATAATTACACCATATTTGCAGTGAAGTCTGTTAAGTAACTTTTCTGTGCATAAATTACAATAAACTAAATATAATCGTTAATTCTTATTCAATGATATTTAAACTACATTTACTACTTTCTGGCAGGCTATGGTGGGGCATAACCCGCCGTATTCCCTCCATTTACTGTAGTAGTATTGCTCCTGTATTGCAGCCCCCCCATGGTGCCACATAATCCGTGGAAATGCGCCCGGAACTTCCGATGCCTGTCGAGCACCAGGACCAAGTACTTCATATGGGCCGACCAGTGGTACCGAGTGGTACTCCTTGTCCTTCGTGGCCGGCCTGGATTGTTTTAACGCCTAGATATAATTTAGGCTCAGGTGTGATCATAATTAAACGAGTAGGTAATTTTATTAGATTAATATTCCCAAAAAAATAAACAGAGATTATGTCTGAAAAGTTTCCACATAACGTTTTTAGGCAAAACGTAAATGTAATCTTTGCTTAAGCAACTTTGACAATCAAAGTAAGAGAAAATCTTGTAATAAGATTTTCTCTATGACTGATGATATGATATGACTGAATTTAAGGAAGTATTCTGGTATAGAAGCCTAGATTTTAGATATATTTTAGGACGCATAAAAAAAGCAAATATTTTACCATAATTTTTTTAATAAGTTTTAATTGATATTTAAGGAAAAAATTACAAAATATTATTAATAGTTAAAGATTAAATTTCAAAAGCTGCAGGACTGCAAAGGGGGGCTGATCAAAAGACAACATGTCCTGGTGTACAGGATATTAGTCCTTTCAGTGTTCTGAAGTGGAAACCAATTATTAGTTCTTGAAAAAGAAGGAAATCGTTATCGCACTACAAGACGTGTTAAATCAAATCTCACAAAATGGAAGCGATTTGAAAAATATGTTTCGTTCAATATTTGCAAATAATTGCAACAAAAGCTAAAATTAGCTCATATACGTCCCACTGTTGGACTTAAATCCCCCTATTCTCACTAGAAAAAAAATCGACCTATTACAGAACGCTGGGCTGATATAGGTTTTTATTTCGAGTTTGCCTTCTTTTGCTTAGACATCTAAGCTTATCTACATGCTATATACGTTTTTATTTCGACACTAACAGGGAAGATAGGGAGTAGAGAATTGTATTCTTACTCTTCAATTATCAAGTTTTCATTTAGTATAGAATTTTATAATTCTTCAATTACTAAGTTTCCGTTTTGTGTATAATTTAATAATTCTTCAATTATCAAGTGTCTCGATTTGTGTACAATTTCATAAATGTTAAATTGTCATAGTTTTTTTGTCAAAACAATCATGGGTAAGTATGTAACCGACGGCAGCGCAGTAGACTACTATCGTGCTATAAAATAAAAAAGGTGTTATCTCTTTTGATCCGTTCCTATATTTCCTCGTTACTACTAAATTCCTTCACTAATTTTGATGAATGATAATTAGCTTTTTATATTTGTTTTTGTTACTCGACTACTGTTTCTAGAGATATCGAAATGATTATATCTTATAATAGTATATTCTTGACGCTTATACGCTTTCCAAAAATTTTTTCATGCTTATCGAGTAAGGTATTAAAAACAGGGTTTATAAAGGTAACAATAAACCGAACTTTAGAAGAGGGTAAGAGCCGAAGCCATTACCGCACGATTAGAAGTGTGTATTGTACGAGCATCAGTTAATGTTTGATTTTAAGTACTTTTACTGTCAGCTTCAGCTCCAATTTTATTTGCAAATGGCTATCCAATTTCTTTTCGGCCTTCATTATTTGCTTATGCTTTTCAGTATATAAATTGATTTTAGACTTTTTTGTACCACATTCGGGTTTTTAGATGTTTTTTACTATGGCCTCTATATTCATCTTTGTTGAAATTATACCTCTACATAGAAATAACTATTATGCGTATAAAAATAACAAAATATTATACATAAAAGCAGTTATGGTATACTTTGGAATCATTGCCAGTCACGGCGATCAATATTATTTGAAAATGACGTGTCTGCGTGGAACATAATTGCACTACACCCACATTGTATTAGTATTGATACAAATATACTCTATTTTACACCATATAAGCCGACGTTTAATGAGACAGCTATCTGACAAGCTCGGATAGAGATCATAGAAGTGATAATATGATAAGATGGTGAGTAAGTAATATTTGTCATCCTGCTTCTGCTTTTGTGGTTTATTTGACTTTGACATACCAAACTTATATATTTTTAAGAGAATTTTAGAGCATTATTAGCTAGACATTTATGCCAAATTTTTACTTATCAATTATCACTTCATTTAAAGTTATCACTCTCAACAGTGTTATGTTATGGTTACACTTAATGTTTGGTATCTTTTCGGCAATTTTGGTGGAAAATGAAAATGTATGTAAAACACTATTATATCATTATTCTCTATACGTGTATGTTTTTTGGATTTACCTCGGCGAAATCGATTGTCGACGTGGTTAGAAAAGCTGTTTCTCTATCAGCTTTTAAGTATTAGTGACTAGGCCAAGCTGAAGGGTCGTGGATGCTTCAAGAACATTTACCAACTTATACAGTCATACTTTCTGCAAGATTCAACCACTCTAAAACTCTGTTACTATGCCGTGTCTAAAGAACACGATTCAATTGACTAGAGTGAAGCGCCATTATGTGTCTACTAATTGTAAATCTGTGACATGCATCGTGGTCTAGGCAATGACGCGACCGAGTTAACGACTGAAGCTTGAAAAAGGACATAGGATACTTTTTTATCAACAAGCCACGCGAGTGAAATCGAGTGTAAGGTTAGTAATTATATAATTGATTAAAAAGTTAATTTCTTGAAGTGATGCGTAGTTACATTTGTCCTCAAATAAATGTAGTCTTGAGTTACTGCAAATTGATACATTTTCATGATATGTATTTGGTTTTGGTCTGATAAATAACATGAATGTAAAGAGTTTCAGTGGTAGGACTACACTGTCGATAGTTATCTGTCTACAGCCGCGGGCCGGTCCGTCCAGGGTAGTACCACACGCTCGCAGAAAATCGACGTCGAGTAGTAGCAATTAGTTACTGCGCTTCGTTCGGTGAGCGAGAGAGCCGGAAGCCCAACATTGTGAGGGTGTTTGCGTGTGAAGGGTTTTGGTAGTGCCCTTGGCATCACCGAGCCTCAATGCACGCATTCACACTCCCTTCACTTTCTTCGCGATAGGGAGCGGCCTTGTAAAGGTCCATGAGCGGCAGCAACACTTACCATCAGGTGTACCGTTTGCTCGTTTGCCACCGTTGGCAATAAAAAAAAAGATATAATAGAAATAATACGAAGTATATATTTAGAGTTCATATATATTTCTTTTGAGCTTCTTTCTTATTTTTTTACAACCGAAGTATGTATAACACAAATCTACGATAAGAGGCAAATTGGTAAGAATTATAAAAATTGTATTGATTTCTGATGTTAACGCGAGTGTTAGACAATATAAATAAGATCGTAGTAAGATTTTTTTATTTATTTATTTAAGACAACACCCTGCACTAAGGAAATAATCCTTGTATTGCGGGGGACTTTATAAACATATAATTAACGGACACAAATTACATCCATATATCCAATAAATATACCAAAAAATACATCCCATAAAACTACTTTACGGATTTTATCACGTTCGTATTTCCTAAAAGACAACTAAGTGTTATAAGCAGATAGCATCACTGCACAAGGGCAACTCAAAATAATATTCTATGCCAAACCTTCCGACCAACACGGTAAACTAGGATCAATCGCCATCACGTTCTGAAGGAAGTTTGACTCCCAGTAGAATATGTATGTGATGTGATAATAATAACACTTACTTTGCTATCACGTATCATCCATTTGGAAAATGCCCAATTCACATTTTCGTATTAGAATTTAGCTAAGAATCCTATAATCTTTATACATAAATTTCTTGTGTACGTGTGGATGTCAATGAACTCCTAAACGGCTGGACCGATGTTGACGAAATTTTTTGTGCATGTCTAAGGGGATTCGAGAATAGTTTAGATTCACAATTGGACCCGGTAGGTGGCGTTTATTTGAACAGAACAACGTCTGTTGGGTCAGCTAGTAGAGTAGGTATATATTTACACACTAATTATTTATGTTCCCATGGATCGATCGTATATGTCAGTCCATAAATTCATCTCATCAATTAGCCTATATAAAGCCCATTATCGGGCTTGGGCCTCCTTCACCATAAAAGGGAAATTGATCTACACTCGCGTGCAAGTAGGTAAATCGACTCAAGCGTCAAGTGCGCATAAAAAGTGATTTATCTTAACAATGACTCATTTTATCTCTTTATAATGTTTTACATATTTAAAGCCTAGGAATTGGGCTTTAAAATGGTGTAAGTTGCATGAAAATCGATTCAGTAGTTTAGTAAAAAAGGTGTATGTCAATGATATAAAAAATATTGAAAATTCATACAATTTCACAGTATGAGGTTATTGTGTATAAATGAAACAAAATGTGTGTAAAGAAAAAGAATTTATTCATGTCAATACTTGGTATTCCCTCCTCTAGCCCTGATCACTGATTCTTCATAGACCTAATCAACTTTTTTATTGATGATTGTGGTATTCGACCCCACTCTTCTACCAACGCAGTCTTGAGCTCATTTATGTTTGTAGGAGCTGGATTCCTCGCTCTAACTTTCCTTTTGAGCTCGTCCCATATGTGCTCAATGGGATTCAAATCGGGGCTGAGCGCTGGCCAATCCATAGTGTCAATTCCAACTTCGTTCAGGACCTCACGTGTCGCCCGAGCAGTGTGACATCGGGCATTGTCATGCATCAAGTTGAAATTATCCCCAATAACGCCTTGATAAGGGGCAACTTGATCCCGTAGAACCTCTTCAATGTAACGATCACTGGTCAGACCTCCTCCCCGGCCTCCCCCAGGAACGAAAACAAGATCCGTTTTTCCTTCTAAGGAAATTCCATCCCACATCATGCAAGAGGCGCCACCGTATGTCACGGTTTCAACAAAGCATCACTGTGAAAACCGTTCACCGGGACGCCGGTACACCCGGCCTCTTCTATCGCTGCCATGGAGACACATCCTCGTCTCATCAGTGAACAGGACTGACTGCCATTGCTCTATGCTCCAATCCAAGTGTTCTCGAGCAAAGTTAAGGCGTGCTTGACGGTGAGCTGTGGTCAACTTTGGGCCTGTAGCGGGTCGTTTGCGAGTAAGGTTGGCTTCCTTTAACCTTCTTCTAACTGTCCATTGACTGACAGACACCCCGCGAACTTGACGTAGCTCCTGCTGCACATCTACACCGGTAAGGTGTAGATTTCGGAGAGAGGTCAAGACCAAAAACCGGTCGTCACGCTCCGAGGTGCACCGGAGTCGGCTGGTATTAGGCGTAGGAGTGAAGGCACCAGTCTCTTGAAACCTTCTGTACACTCTTGAGATACCAGACTGACTCATATTCAACCGACGAGCGACTTCTCGCTGGTTCAACCCTTCTTGCAACAGGGCAACAGCTTGAGCGGCTTCTTCAGGTGTAGTGTCCACAATTTTCTTCAAACAACGGCTTCAATTTAGAGAGATGTGTTCAAGTCAACGTCTGATAAGCGACTGATAAGAAAAACCGATTACAGGGGTTTTTATAGGGAGTTGCGTCGCGCAAGATGTGTATAGAGCGCAGAACATTTTTCGAGGGTTGCGTTCAGTTGCATTCTAAAGACAAGTGTTTATTTAAATTACTGAAATTAAAGCCCAATTCCTAGGCTTTAAATATGTAAAACATTATAAAGAGGTAAAATGAGTCATTGTTAAGATAAATCACTTTTTATGCGCACTTGACGCTTGAGTCGATTTACTTGCACGCGAGTGTACTATACCGCGCTGGTCAGACGTGTCAGCTGGTCAAACTCCACCCTAAGTGTTATATCGAGTTTTACTCCTTTGCACAGAGTCTCTCTGCATAGTCCTTTAGTCATCTCTTACGACACTCACGGGCAAAAGAGGGGGTTTAATAATTAAGTAATGTTATATGGATTTAAAACTCAAATTGATCTAATTACAATATTTAGAATATTTTATTTGTAATTTCTCTCTTCTTTCTGACAATAAACTAATTCTTCGAGGGAAGTACATGTTGTTATATTAAACTAAACTGTATTTTACGTAAGTAATATTAACCTACTTTAAAAAACGGCTTAGGTTGGGATAGAAGGAAGGAATGAAAGAAGATGGGACGCAAGATTGGGATGTTTATATTTTTTACGTATGTGTTGGTATGTTCAAGATTCTTTTCTAGAACGAAGTTCAAGTTTTATAATGATCCGATTATTCGTTTCCCTGAAATCATTTTCTTTTTTCTGTTAAATACTACATCTGTAAATCATACATAATATAGGACAAGGTTATTACCGTCTACTGAGTAACTCCAGTTATGATCACGTAAATATCACAAATTTATGTGACCATTTCTTTGCTCTATTTTAAGAATTAGACATTTGCCTGATTAATCTAATATAATATATCAATTTCCTTCAGATAATGAAAGAAATATGTGCCTAGTATTAGAAAATTTACGAGCGGGAAAAACACAAAAGTAATTTTGTTAAAGTTTTACAATATAAACTTTTAGTTCCAAAACTAAGTTTAAAGAACAATATTAGGATCAATGTGGAATACAGAGATAATATAAATGCAAATAAAAATGTCTTATATTTAAAGGAACTGAAGCTTTCATTAATAGCGATGCTGATCGTATTTTCTGAGATCCCATCTGGTGCAGAATATTAAAAGCGTGTCGGTGTTATTAATTTCTTCTCCTACTTATTCGTAGTATAACTGTTATTAATCATAGATCTTTTTTTTTTTTTTTTTATGGGTGGGTCGCGGTCGGCGCGCCTCCGCACCACTCCGTCCGGGGCGACAGAGGGGCCTAAGCACGCAACTCCCGCAACCCACCCGAAAACCACCTCGCCTTCGTCATTGGGCCGACCACCGGAGCAGGTTTACTTGTCGTCAGTGGTCGGCCCGACGGAATACCCCCTACGCGGGGTACCCTCCCGTCGACCGACGTCCCCCCCTCGGGGAGGACGTCGGTCTTTCCTCACGCGGTCGGCCTCTCGGCGGGTGACGGACTAATCCCCGGTCACGTCACCCGCGGCCTCGGCTAGGGCGGCATGAGGCGCAGATAATTGCGCCTGCGCCGCCCCAGTCGCCGGCGGCGGATCTCCTCATCGAGGCTGCGCTCCACGCGCAGACGATCCGCCGCCTCCTTCTGCGAGATCACTGTCTCGCAGAAGGCTGCGACCGCGTCCCAGTTCCTGACGCTGTCGACCATCGCCCTAGCGATGGCCGGCAGCGTCAGGTCGGCACCGATGATTGCGACGAGTTCACGGCGCTGCACTGCCCAAGCCGCGCAGGCCTCGAGCGTGTGGCGCGCCGTGTCCTCGTCGCAATCGCAGTGGTGGCAGGACGGTGTACTCTCCCTCCTCACGACCCTGTGCAGGTATTTGGCGAAGCTCCCGTGCCCCGTCAACACCTGCACTAGTCGGAAGGAGAGCACCCCGTGCCGCCTCTCCAACCACTGCATCAGCACCGGCCGGAAGGCCTCCACGGTTCGCACCCCGAACCGAGGCCTCTCCAGCCGGACTGCCCAACGGGCAATGACGTCTCGGCGGGCGTCGACGCGCCAGGCGGTGAGATCCCTTAACGAGATCACACCGCCCTCCCCGCGCACCCCCGACACCCGCCGATACAACTCGGCGAGCATATTAATCATAGATCTGGGAGTTATTTTTCATTCATAAATTGAATTTGGTTGATTATAAAAAACTGAAAATATAGCTCTTTATGACATTAAAGCAAAAGTATTAGCTTAATTTCGATTTAAAACTAGTAATTAATTGTTAACAGAAAATGTTGAAATTCATCTTCATTTATATTATTATTTTGTGAGTGTATTTGTCATGTAAACTATTCTAAGGAGATGGAATGATATGGATGAAATTGTGTATATTTATGTGAATGCCTAGATGGTTTGAAAATATTATTGAACCAGGATAATGGTGTTGTCATCGCTTTTTAATGGAAAAAACGAATTTGCTGAATATGATTAAACTGTTTTATTTTCATGAAAACCTTCATTTTTCATCCTTTTTAATTAAATATTTGTTACAGTACAACTTCTGTCGGGTGCGCCAATAAAATATAATTATAGTCGTAAAACATTTCATTTTTACAGATATTTTCTCGTTTTCCTCAAAGGGATGCAGTTGTAAGGCAGCTTATTTCGCTATGTCTTAATACCTCCTCAGAGAAAGCGACTTATTTGATATCCGCTAGGCAAAATTTCAAAATATTGAATACAATCAAGAATCGCCTCCATGCTATTGCAATGCAACAAGGTAATATTTTACAGTTAATAAAAAAATATACCAGAAGGCTTACTATATTTACACAATTACATTGACAAACAAAAAACCGCACAATGTACATAAATAATAAAAAATACCAGCTCAACGTAAGCAATCAGTTTTGCATGCCAATTTTAAAAAATAGTTTCGTTCAGAAAATGTAAGTCAAATAAGCTAAATATATAGTCTTTGGCAAAATTTCAACTAACCACCATTGTGTAGCTGTTGAAGTCTCTCAAAATCATTTTTTATTGCTACGTGCCTTTCATAAAAATGGTGTCTATTGTTACCTATGTCTATCTCTTGAGACTATATCGATAACCGTAGTGAAGAAAATATTGGTAAAAATACATTGATTTATAAAATTTACGCGAATATACGCTTTGAAATAAAACATGTTTTGAAGATTTTATCTCGATTTTAAATGCCAATGCATTTCATTCATTGTTGTTGATTTTATTTTGGTTAGTGACAATTAATATGGGCGGCCCGAGCGCTACGTGCCGACGGCTGTACGCGGGGGTCATCCGGTCGATGGCCCTGTACGGCGCACCGGTGTGGGCGGAGTCCCTGACCGTCCGACTCAGCGTTCTTCTGTCGACCATCGCCAGGGCGATGGTCCACTTTTATCATCTTCATTTCGGCTCATATAAGCACCACTGTTGGGCTCGAGCCTCCTCCACAAAAGGAGGGAAGTTGACCTACTATACCACGCTGGTCGGTGTGTGGTATAAGAATGGGTTTTACGTCGAGTTTTCCTTCTCTTGTATAGACATTATATACATAATTATTATATCCCTCAGTCGTCTTTTACGACACCCACGTGTAAGAGAGGGGGTGGCGAATTGTATTCTTATTCCGTCACCATACATTACTTATATAATAAATCACTTTTTCTTCTTACTAGCAATTCATATTGTGTAAAAATATTAAGTAATGCTGTAGTGATTTGGATCCTTTCCTCTCAGCTCACACATGTCTAAAAAATGGCCACGAGCCACCTTCAAATGAGATGGAAATTTAACTACTATATGACGCTTGCCAGACGCGTTAACATAGAATTTAATTTCACGTTTTTCTCTTTGCATAGATGTTATCTATTTACCATATCACTTAGCCATACTACATATATATCGTAAAATATGGATTTTACGATAACCACTGGTAAGATTCCATCCATCAGCCTACAGACGTCCTGCAGACTGCTGGATATAGGCTTCTCCACGAGAATGCCACTCGGAACGATCCTGCGCCACTTGCATCTAACGGTTCCCTGCGACTTTGAGAATGTCGTCAGTCCACCTAGTGGGGGGTCATCCTACGCTGCGTCGTCCGATTTGTGGTCGCCACTCAAGTCACCTTTCTTTCCCAACGGTTGTCGGTTCGACGAGCGATGTGGCCTGCCCATTGCCATTTCAATGTGCTAATTTTGCGGGCTATGTCGGTTAAACCCGTTTTTCTACGGATTTCCGTGTGCCGGATTTTATCACGTAGGGTAATAACGAGCATAGCCCTCTCCATAGCACGTTGAGCGACTTTGAGCTTTTTTATGAGGCCGATATTTAGAGACCACGTTTCAGTGCAGCTGGATCGCGACCGGGGATTCTTAGCACGCCCTGCCCCGCCATCCTGGTAAGATTAAGGGTGGCGAATTAAATTCTTACTACGTCACCAAACGGAAAAGGTGACTAGGTTTAAACCTCGGTAATAATATTCTTATGTTAGTTTTTTATCTATGGTAAGAACGAAATATTGAATATCATATACCTTTATTCTCTTGTGCCTATACATTCAAAAACATATTCAAAATATCGAGATATTAAGGACGCTATATCCGTAAATACAGTATCGTATTTTACACATAAAAAATTGATCGATCTTATTTCTCGTGTGGTTATGGTTTAGGAATGCAATGTGTCACAACCTCTTAGTTTTCCATAGGAGACGTAAAAAAAAACTGAGTGTGGATACCTACACGAGGAATATGGCTGTATCTCATTTGCACTCTCATGGGACACATTTTTTTTTATTGTTGACGGTGGCAAATGAGCAGAACCTGATGGTAAGTGATACTGCCGCTCATGGTACTTTGCTAGGTCGTTGCCTACCGTGAAGGAAGTGACGGGAATGTGAATGCATGCAATAAGTTCGGTAATACTGAGGCATCACTAAAACCAAACGGCACACGCAAACACTCTCAGAAAGCTGGGTGTCCGGCTCTCTCGCTCACCGAACGAAGCGCAGTAACAAATTGCTACTACCCAGATGTCGGTTTTCTGCAAGAGTGTGGTATTACCCGGATGAACCGGCCCGCGGCTGTAGACAGATAACTGTTAGCAGTGTGGTCCAACCACAATAATATCCATAGTATTGAATTGTCCAACCTGCCTTTGCACGTGACTATGTCTTTATCCTTTGTCCTTGATCCTTGATCTTCATCCTTGTCCTATGTTGAATAGTGTATGTTGATATGAATTTTGTACGTCCCAATGTTGACCTTGAGCCTTCTTCACAGTAGGAAGGATATTGACCTGCTATAACCACGATGGTCATATGACCATTAAATATGTGTTGGTATATGATTTTGTTTAGAGCTTTTCTTCTCTTTTATAGATGTTACGTTATTTTCCCCGTGGTGACAGAGTAAAAATACAATTTACCATGCCCTATCTTGCCCGTGGGTGTCGTAAAAGACGACTAAGGGATATAATATGCTTATAATATCTATGTAAGAAAAGAAAAACTCGAAATAAAACCCTATACCAACCTGTTTGACCGGCATGGTTATAGTAAGGTCAATTTACTTCTTATTGTGGAGAAGGGTCGAGCCCAACAGTGGAACGTATATGAGCTGAAATGATGAATGATGTTATATCTATATTATTGTCTCTTAGTCGACTTTTTTTTTTTATTGCAAACGGTGGCAAATGAGCAAACAGTACACCAGGTGGTAAGTGTTGTTGCCGCTCATGGACCTTTACAGGGTCGCTGCCTACCGCGAAGAAAGTGAAGGGAGTGTGAATGCGTGCATTAAGGCTCGGTGATACCAAGGGCACCACCAAAACCCTCCACACACAAACACCCTCAGAAAGTTGGGCTGCCGGCTCTCTCGCTCACCGAACAAAGCGCAGTAACAAATTGCTACTACTCAGACGTCGATTTTCTGCGAGAGTGTGGTACTACCCTGGACGGACCGGCCCGCGGCTGTAGACAGATAACTGTCGACAGTGTGGTCCTACCACTCTTAAATCGTCATCTTTTATAATACCCACGGGCAAGATAGGTATGATGAATTGTATTCTTACTCCGCCACGTATACATAAATAATAGAAACTACGTATTTTCATAGGAACTAGTCTTCCTATTGTATTGTTCAATTTGTAATTGGCAAAAATAGATATGAAAATCTATTTTTGCTAATGATTCGATGATTGAATGATTGTTCCACATAAAGTTTTTTGATGTTGATGCGAATATCCATCATTATAACATCGAAATGGAATTCACTGCTGTGAAGCATCACTGTCCTGTAGGTTGATGTGAATGGAATCTCGATCGAGTAGTACTTACTCGTTCGCAATGGTGTTCTTGTAGATTCACTAATAAATAATAATTTCACCAATAGTGAAGCTCTGGTATTTCTGCAATTCGGCATGCATACTTGAGTGCTATAGTGGGTTCTTCTATCTTATATGTAGTTCTGTAGAATTCATATTCGTTCTAGTTCTTCATTTATTTACCTACGAAGCTTATGGGTTAATATTCTTTTAAATTATACATTCAGTTTAAAAATATATATTTAGATTAGCTGACCCAAGAGACGCCGCTGTTCAAATCTAATAAAATAAAATGTACCTATTCTCCCTGAAATCGAATGCAGCGTCACCTAAGGACGTTAATTAAGAATGGTTTGGATAACCATTCTTGAATCCACTGAAACATACACAAAAAAAACATCAAAATTGGTCTAACCGTTTAGGAGTTTAGTCACATAGACACGAAATAATTGTATAAAGATACGTAAGGTAATAATGATCATCATCTTTCAGCCTATCGTCTCTCGTATTCCTCCCCCATATTTCACCACAAAGTGCGGTCCTATACCGCCTGTGTCCAACGACACCCAGAAACTTTCACTAGGTTGTCGGTCCATCAAGTGGAGGGACGTCATCCGATACGTGGTTGCCACTCAAGAACCTTTCTTCACCAGCGGTTGTGGGTTCGTCGAGCGACGTGTCCTAAGGTAATTTATACTCACCTTAGACTTCTAATTATAGTAACATCCTTACTAATATTATAAATGCGAAAGTAAGATTGTTTGTTTGTACCGCATTCACACTTAAACCACCGAACCGATTTCAAAAATTCTTTCACCAATGGAAAGCTATACTATCAAAGAGTAACATAGGCTATATTTTATCCCGGTGTTCCCACGGGAACAGGAACTACGCCACCGTCTGGAACCGAAGCGAAGCGAGGGCGGGTTGCTAGTATAATAATATCTTAATTAGTTTCCGTAGTCATATTTAATATTAATTAGTAGTGACATTATATTTGATACTCATTTTCATGCACGGTAATTAATTTTAAGTAATACTGAGGTATTATATTGACACGTTACATCAATGTTCATCGTTATGATTTAATTTATCGCCGTTGAACGTAGATGTAGAATTCCATATGACGGTCTATCGTTGGAGGGGTTATTGCTATAATGCTATATTGATGAGTAGGTTAGCGATCATAGTTAATTATTATATGTTTTCTGTGTGTTGACGGAGTAACAATACAATTCGTCAGCCCCTGTCTTGCCCGTGGGTGTCGTAAAAGACGACTAAAGGATATAACATGCATATAATATCTATACAATAGAAGGCAAACTCAAAGTAATAGTCTGTGCTAACACGTCTGACCGGGTATGTTGTAGTGCGTCAATTTTCGTCCCATAATAGAGGAGGTACGAGCTTAATATTAGGACGTATTAAAGTGGAGATGATTGTAATATGTTTCTCAATAGACCATTGCCGCCTATTCTCGTGGTGTTCTCTCAATCAATTATTACCACTGACACAGGCAAGTAAGGGGGTGGCGACCACTCTATTCCCATACCGTCGCCACGAGGGGCCGAACATCAGTGTTATGTAGGTATCATTAATATTGCTTTTCATTCATTCATTTCGGCACATATAAGTCCTACTGCTGAGCTTCAGCCTCCTCCATAATAGGAGGAAATTGAACTTACTCTACCATGCTGGTCAGACAGGTTGGTATAGGGTTTTGTTTCGAGTTTTCCAACTCTTGCATAGATGTCATATGCGTATATCCTTTAGTCGTATTTTACGACACTCACGGGTATGAGAGGGGGTGGAGATGTGTATTCTTACTCCGTCATCATACGGTAAATGTTGCTTAATGTGGCTTAGTTGTTACCTTATATTTAGGTTTTGGTCTGTAGCATTGTTTTTTGGGTGGGCTACGGTCTTAATACACGCCGTCTGTTTTGTCCGGGTGACGAAAGGGCGACGCGCAGCTCATAGTCTACCGTCTTCCCTCCCCGTCACCATTGAGTCGATCACCGGTACCGAGTACCTTGACGTACGGACGTGGCCAGCCTGGTGTGATATCCTTTCAGGTATCATCCCCTCCCGACGGTTCTCTCGGAACGTCACCCTCAGTGAGCCTTTCTGCGGATGACGAACTATTCCCCGGTCTAGTCTCCCACGGCGCCGGCTATGGAGCATTTTTAGATGTAAGATAATATCACACTAAAAGAACATTTCAAACTAAACCCCCACGCCAATTCCTTTGACCAGTGTGGTATATTAGATGCTTTTCTATCCCATTGTTGCCCATGTGTGGGCTTAGAAGAATAAGAATAAGAAGAAGAAGAACTAACATGGGTTTTTTTTTTGGGGGTGGGTTGCGGTCGGCGCGCTCCTCGCACCACTCCGTCCGGGGTGACAGAGGGGCGTAAGCCCGCACACCCGCAACCCACCCAGGATGCACGTCGCCTTCGTCGTTGGGCAGACCACCGGAGTAGGGTTACTTGTCATCAGTGGTCGGCCCGACGGAATACCCCCTATTTGGGGTACCCTCCCATCGACCGACGTCCCCTCCTCGGGGAGGACGTCGGTCTTTCCTCACGCGGTCGGCCTCTCGGCGGGTGACGGACTAATTCCCCGGTCACGTCACCCGCGGCCTCGGCTAGGGCGGCATGAGGCGCAAGTACTCGCGCCTACGCCGCCCCAGTCACCGGCGGCGGATCGCCTCATCGAGGCTGCGCGCCTCGCGCAGGCGATCCGCCGCCTTCTTCCGCGAGATCACTGCCTCGCAGAAGGCTGCGACCGCGTCCCAGTTCCTGACGCTGCCGACCATCGCCCTGGCGATAGTCGGCATTGTCAGTTCGGCACCGTTGATTGCGACGAGTTCACGGCGCTGCTCTGCCCAAGCGTCACAGACCTCGAGCGTATGCTGAGCCGGACGGACGCTAAACACGCATCGAACAGCCCCCTGAGGCGGGGACCCAGGTGTTCGAGGACCAGGGGCAGCACACGGTTGGGAACACCGTCGGGCCCGGGGGCGGTGGATTTGCCGCGCATGCGCGCCACCGCCACCTCCATCTCGGGTTCCGTGATGGGCGGAACACTGTCATTGTCGGCCTCCCGGTCAGTATCTGGTGGAGCCATGACCGGGGGCGTGTGGTCCACCCGTCGTGGGAATAGGTCCTCGACGACCCGGGTGAGAAGGCCGGGCTGGAGAGTCTCGATGAGGGGGGGCCCCGCGCGCGGAGCTTACTTATCGCCGCGCGATAGGGGCGACCCCAGGGGTCACGGTCGAGGCCATCCAGCATCTCCTGGTGACTGACGTCCTTGGCGGAACTGACGGCCAGCCTGAAGGCCGACCGCGCATTGTGGTAGCCCTCGTAAAGCTGGCCCTCCCGTTCCGCGTCGCGATGGCGCCGCCGGCTGCGGGTGTAGACCTTTCGGGCGCGAATACACGCGGCCCGGAGATCCGCCAGCTCCCGGGACCACCAGTGGACAGCCCTCCTCGGGGGCAGACGCCGTACCCGGGGCATGGCCGCATCGCAGATCTGCGTCAACGCACTGTGGATGCGGCCAGCCTCTGCGTCCACCCCGTCTAACTGGTGGGCAGCGGACAGCCACGAGTGAACGATGGCTGCCTCCACCAGCAGGTCCTGGTCTAAGCGACACACAGCCCATCGCGAGAACGCGGGACGTCCGTCCGCCCTGTGACCCCTGCCGGGCGTCGGGAGGGTCCGGGAGACCTCCATCCGGATATACCGGTGGTCTAATAGGGTCTCAACCTCCTCCACGACGCGCCAGCTCCCCACGTGTGCGGCGACCTCGGGGCTAGCGAACGAAAGGTCCACTATCGACCCGCCCCGCAAGAACTAACATGGGTGACAGTTAGTTGTTTCCCTTGATTGTACGATTAGTTCTAGGCCAAGGCTAAGTCCAACTATTTTGTTTAGTTCTACTGTTCTACTGTTTTTTAAAGATATCACACTAATCAGACATTTCTTACGGGAGCTTTCATAATATCCAATTAAATTATACCCGGACTTGAAAAATCGTTTGTCGATCGAACATCTGACACTAATCACGAGAAGTTGCTACTTAGACTTAATAGTCCGTCTTTGTAGTCACTTATTTATTACTACGAAGAAGCCATGTACTTGTTAAAAAATTAATTTAACATTTATTTAGAGAAATTTTAAAGATTTTTTTTATGAATTGTAGCGAATATTCTTTATTAAGAGAATACTATTGTAAAAATTAAAAGAATCTTTACTTCTTCGAATTTCAATGCTATATTCTAAGAACTTATATTCTTTTGTATGTTATTTTATGGATGAATAGATTGTAGATCAATACATTTCAATACTTGACCTATTTATAATTTATAAATTAATATAAAACATTAGAATTTGAAACGTAATAAAACAAGCAGAAAAGAAATACTTTACGTTGTGTTTACAAAGAGAGTCTGTGAAATAACACAAAGCCACAAAATAAAGGCAAACTTTATTGAAACGATATGTTCAAAGTGATTATGCTGAAAGGAACTAATTAAAGTGTTTCAAATATATATTGATGACTGTTACAGTCAGAAATCATTAATCTCTATGATTAATAGCCAGTACAATGAGTAAGGATAATGGGTAAAGAAAAATAGAGAAATGATTTTAATAATGAATAAATTACTTAGGTAATTAGGTGGATAGACTCTTATATAAAGTGACAATCATGCTATACTTATGGATATAGTTTTAGGCGGGTTTCAGACTACGCTATAATATAATAGCATATAGTCTATAGCTTATAGCACAACAATATCACGCACCAGACATTGTTACGGACACGTTCACACTGTACTGTACTATACCTATATTATTGGCTTGCGCTATAAATTGGTGCGATGAGCTGAGTTCATGCTGTGCTATATCACGCCCCGCCCTCTTCTTTCTCCCTCACCCCCGGGCGTCCCGCAAGATCTTCAGAGATCGCCGTCAACTGAGCTTGCTATATACTATAATTCCTTGCGATAATATCGCGTAAGGTGAACGCCATGCTATATAGTATAGCATTAGGTCCTTCTTTGCTATACTATATAGCACAATAGTATAGCGTAGTCTGAAACCCGCTTTAAGGGTTTAATAAGAGGCGGAGATGTTCACCGGGCTATACCGGCACGTGTCGGAGACGCGAGCTGGAGGCGGCATGGTCTCGCCCATGGAGATTGCCGCCTGGTGGTTGTGGTGTTGAATCGGTGGCACAGGGTGCTTTCCTTCCAACTGATGCAGGTGGTGTCGGGTACGGTTGCTTCGCCAAGTACCTGCACACGGTCGTGAGAAGGGAGAATACACTGTTCTGCTACCACTGCGATTGCGACGAGGACACGACGCAGCAGACACTCGAGGTGTGTGCCGCGTGGGCCGAGCAGCGCCGTGAATAAAGTTATATTGATCTATGGCCGTGAACTCGTTGCGATCATCGGTGCAGACCTTAGGTTGCCAATCATCGCTAGGGAGATGCTCGACAGCGTCAGGAACTGGGACGCGCTCGCCGCCTTCTGCGAGGCAGTCATCTCGCGAAGGGAGGCGGCGGATCGCGTGTGAGAGGAACGCCACGACGATGCGGTTCACCGCCGGCGACTCGAGCGGCGAAGGCGCAAATACCTGCGTCTGATGCCGCCCTAGCCGAGGCCGCAGGTGGCCAGACCGGGGATTAGTCCGTCATCCGCAGAGTGGCTGACCACGGAGGACAAGGAACTCTGTACTGGTGGTCGGCCCAACGACGAAGTCGACGGGCTACAGTGGGTTATGGGGCCGCGCGCCGCCCCACCGTCACCTCGGACGGAGCCGGACGGCGGGTGCGCTAACCATAACCCACCCCAAAAAGAAAGGGTTCAATAATATTAGTTATGTATTTGATTAGTAGATTTGTTGATATGATACTTACATTCATCTTTCGAGGAATTTATTTTGTAGTGCTTGACCTGATGGTTCTTAGGGTGACGAAGTAAGAAAATATCCCCTATCTTGCCCACGTGTGTCGTAAAAGACGAGTATATGCTATAACGCTATGCTCTGACTGCTATAGTGTATCCATATAATATCTAACCATCCATATATAACAAAAGAAAGAGAACTCAAAATAAAACCCTATACTAACCCGTCTGACTAGCGTGGTATATTGACCTCTTTCCCTTCTATTGTGAAGGAGTCTCGAGCCCAGCAGTAAGACGTATATGAGCCGAGATCATGATAAGGATCTACGTTAGCGAGCAACGTTTTTTCACACCTTTACTCAATTTACAACTTTAATTGTATCTTAAGATATGGGCATAACTTATATTTTTCAATCTTTTATTTCGATAAAAACCAATTTTCCCAACAAGAATCATCATGTGGAGCCGTGGTCGCAATCTGGTCTTTTTATAGACGGAGTAAGAATGCAATTCGCTACCCTTCGCTTGTCCGTGGGTGTTGTAAAAGACGACTATGAGATGATTCTTTAAATAACATCTATTCAAGAGACCAACTCGTCTGACTTGCATGGTATAGTAGGTCAATTTCTTTCCCATTATAGCGGAGGCCAGACCCAAAGATGGAATTTATGTGGGCTGAGATGATGTATATAAAAATTTCCAATAATCTATTTTAATAAAAAATTCTATATTAGAGTTACTCGACAGATTTTTTTTTGTTGAGTGAGGCAGTCAATTTATACTACATTTTTTATTTGGCCATGGGGGTCAAGGCGATATTAGGATATCGCATGAGGGCAATGAAGGCATCGTGCCTGTTGGCCGGCACTGTCCCATGAGACCTGGTCCAGGTATTGACGAGGCACGATTGTGCATGTGCACAAGGTCATAAAGAGGGTGAGTGCACCGTCCTACCACTACTACGATTGCGAGCAGCGCCATGACTTCATAGCAATTATCGTATCTCGGTGCCGACCTGACTTTGGAAACCATTGCTAAGACGATGCTCGGCGTTAGGAAGTCGGACGCGCGGCCCTTGCATCGCCTCGGACGGAAAGGACGACGTGTGTGCTATTATGGCTCACCCAAAACAAAAGGTATATTTCTACCTAAACTCGCATTGACCACAAACTTGAACTATTCAGTGCAAAGAGAACGAAATAAACGACTGCTATTCAGCAGTCGTTTCTTTATAGTACTAAAAATTAAATTATTAGCCTCAAATTTATTATTACAATAGTTTTTTTTTTTTTTTTTTTTGTGGGTGAGCCGCGGTCGGCGCGCCTCCGCACCACTCCGTCCGGGGCGACAGAGGGGCTTAAGCACGCAACTCCCGCGACCCACCCGAAAAGCACGTCGCCTTCGTCGTTGGGCCGACCACTGGAGCAGCGTTAACTTGTCGTCAATGGTCGGCCCGACGGAATACCTGTTGGGGTACCCTCCCATCGACCGACGTCCCCCGCTCGGGGAGGACGTCGGTCTTTCCTCACGCGGTCGGCCTCTCGACGGGTGACGGACTAATCCCCGGTCACGTCACCCGCGGCCTCGGCTAGGGCGGCATGAGGCGCAGATAGTTGCGCCTGCGCCGCCCCATTCGCCGGCGGCGGATCTCCTCATCGAGGCTGCGCTCCTCACGCAGGCGATCCGCCGCCTCCTTCCGCGAGATCACTGTCTCGCAGAAGGCTGCGACCGCGTCCCAATTCCCGACGCTGTCGACCATCGCCCTAGCGATAGCCGGCAGCGTCAGGTCCGTACCGATGATTGCGACGAGTTCACAGCGCTGCACTGCCCAAGCCCCGCAGGCCTCGAGCGTATGGCGCGCCGTGTCCTCGTCGCAATCGCAGTGGTGGCAGGACGGTGTACTCTCCCTCCTAACGACCTTGTGCAGGTATTTGGCGAAGCACCCATGCCCCGTCAAAACCTGCACCAGTCGGAAGGAGAGCACCCCGTGCCGCCTCTCTAACCACTGCATCAGCACCGGCCGGAAGGCCTCCACGGTTCGCACCCCGAACCGAGGCCTCTCCAGCCGGACTGCCCAACGGGCGATGACGTCTCGGCGGGCGTCGACGCGCCAGGCGGTGAGATCCCTTAACGAGACCACACCGCCCTCCGCTCGCACCCCCGTCACCCGCCGATATAGTCCGGCGAGCATCTCCGCCTCCAGGTCCCACGGGGGAGTCCCGGCCAACAGGCACGCTGCCTCCGTCGCCACCGTGCGGTATCCGCGGATGGCCCTGACCGCCATGACCCTCTGTGGTTGCCACAGAAGGGCCCTAAGTCGGGCGGTCATGGACCCCGCCCACACCGGTGCGCCGTACAGGGCCATCGACTGGATGACCCCCGCGTACAGCCGTCGGCACGCAGCGCTCGGTCCGCCCACGTTCGGCATAAGCCACGATAGGGCGGACGCCGTGCCGACGAGCCGCGGAGCGAGCCTACGGAAATGCTCCCGGAACCACCATCGCCCGTCGAGCACCAGGCCCAAGTACCTCATATGGGCCCGGATGCTGATGTCGACCGAGTGGACGGTGATCGAGACGCCGATGGGAGGGCTCATAGTGCGCCCATGGAACAAGAGGGCCTCCGTCTTGTCCAGGGCGACCCTCAACCCCAGCGCCTCGATCCGTCTGACGACCTCCTCGGTACCCGAGGTCGCCAGGCTTACCGCCTCTTCTGGCGTCCCACCGCGGGCTGTGACGAGCGTGTCGTCGGCGTAACAAATCACGCCCAGCCCGGGCGGGAGGCTCCCCCTCAACGCCCAGTCGTAGCCGATGTTCCACAGGGTGGGTCCGAGGACCGACCCCTGTGGGACACCGCACGTCATGGGCGTCCGCACAACGTCCCCTGCTCGGTCGGTGCAGAGGACGATTATTACAATAGTTAATAACTTAAAACTTTTAAAGATCAGATTTTAAAATGGTTAAAAATATTTTATTGACAGTAAAATAAAGACATTGCCAATGTCGGATAAGACACAAACCGTTGTTTTATTTTATGCGCTACTCACTGTTCGTTCGATTGTCATTAAGTGTATTAAATCCACACACGTCACATAACATGACGTTTGAGGGATTTTCTTCTCTATTATACTGCTTGTAAAAAAACAGCACATTGTCATCTTATTTATTTTTTATGTCTTCTGTCTATGTTCTTCTTATCTTCACATTCGCCTAATTCAGTCCGAGATAGTGTTGTGACTCCTCTTTCTATCTCTATCTATTAAGTAAAGCAGTGTCTTACTTAATATACATATAGAGAGAAGGCCGTTTCTCGACCTTTTCAATAAATAATGTCACTAGTCAACGTTCCAGCAATATGGTAAGGTATCGGGCTATTATCCTCATACAGCAGCATCAGGTGTAGAGACCTCTGCGCCAAGTCGACTCGGCTTATAGTGGACGCTATTCTCTCTAGTCTGCTTCGCTGCTTCCTTATAGGCGATAATCAGCTACCAGAATGTGCAAATGCGCCCAACTTGCTGATGCTACTCACCATCGCTCTTTAACTCAGCAACATATCAACAAAAATGATTGAGATGATACAGATGTTGAGCGTGTGTTGTGCTTTATACTCGCTGAAAACACTGAGCAGTACGACATACCCTAAATTAGTTGAAAAGACTCCGTGCTGCCTCTCCATCCACTTTACTAATCAGCCGCCATATCTCTCTCCAGCGGAAATGCCGAACGTACTATAGCGTTCTAACTGACATCGCCCGGCCGGGTGAAAGGTGGAAGCTCTTTATCGCTGAAAACTGCTGATATCGATGTCACCTCCGCCTCCAAGTCGGGACGTACCAACCTATAAATACCATGGTTCGGTCGACACCGAGTGGTAATCACATATGATGTGCCACTTAAATGCTGATGGAGACCAAATTGGCGGTGATTAAAGGCCCAGCGGGTGGACTATTACGTAGACCCTGAAATAATATGGCCTCAGCGGTGGTATTTTTTTAAATTTGTTATGCTGTTAACAGCTCAAGGTTTCCATCTCGAGCTGTAGCAATGTCAACAGCATAAAAAATTACGCTCAGTCAAAGGAAAAGTGGCTTCACAACACATTAAAGCACTTATAATTAGATTAAGTTAATATTTCTATGTAAATATTACTTTCAATATCACTTTGTTAATTAATTAATAACGCTGCTTTGACTTAATAATAAAACTTAGTTAAGATCAAGATCTTAACTAAGTTTAGGCAAGGCCTATTCCATGGAAAAGCGTCTGCTTCTGTAGGCTATATTCAAAATAAACTATATACAACTGTAACATGATAATTACTTAATAGATTGCTATTAAGTAATTATCATGTTACATAATACGGAGTTGTTCTAATCTAGTATTATCGTGCAGATTTTAATAATGATTTCTGCAGTACACTTTGTACTCTTTTCTATTCTTGTTAGTCTTTAAACTTATTCACTGTAATGTCTCGAATGCCTTTAGGAATCTTGTAGTAGAACCGTGCACATTATAGAATACTCCCAATTTTATAAATTAGTATAAGTAGATTGTCCTTATACGGAGTACAGATATAATCGTAACATATATAATTTTTCTGTCTGTATGTATGAGACAGAACTCATCCTGAACGACTGGATCGATTTGGATGAATTTTATTGTGTATGTTTCAGTGTATTCGATGATTGAAATTAATAATTGCACTTCGAACTATTTAAGGGCATTATATTTTATTTTAATATGTACATAATAGTGTCTGTTAGGTCAACTGGTGTCACTATGTTTTTTAAACTTGTAATAAACTCTTAGTACACATACAATTATAATATTTATTTCCTTGAATTGCTTAAAGTAACAATCTTGATTACAAATTGAACGAATCTTTAGAAAAATCAATATGCTAATCAAATTCTTGGAATATCCCTAAAGCAATATACCGTTGTTCGCAATACGGGCTAAGCTAAGCGTGCTCGTTAATTTTTAGATATGATCACCCTTTTGAGGTCAATCATCTATCATCATTTCAAGATCATCATCTTAGCCCATTCACGTCCGACTATTGGGCTCGGGCCTCCTCCACTATAAAAAAAAAAAAAAATTTACCTACTATATATAACACGCCGGTCAGACGTGTCGGTATAGGGTTTTATTTTGAGTTTACCTTCTCTTACATAGATGTTATAAGCATATTATTTCCCTTAGTCGTCTTTTACTACACCCACGGGCAAGAAAGGGGGTGGTGAATTGTATTCTTACTCCTACACGGAGAATTTTGGAGAATTTTCCATTGTTGAATTTGAAAATTATTAATGGTACAGAATTACGTTTTATTTATAACTTTAAAGTGCAAGTGCTGATTATTGATATTATAGATTTTCTGCTACCATAACGTGTTTTAAGGTGGCATACCAGTGGTCGATCGTTAGGGCTAAATTATTATTTCTAAATAATAGAATCCGTAATCATCACTTACGAACAAGTGGGCTGCTTTCAAATCTTGTATCAAATCTCTTCACTACTTGTAATTAAAAAAAAAAAAAATCCGTCTTTTTTTTTTTTTTTTTAATTGCAAACGGTGGCAAACGAGCAAACAGTACACCTGATGGTAAGTGTTGCTGCCGCTCATGGACCCTTACAAGGCCGTTGCCTACCACGAAGAAAGCGAAGGGAGTGTGAATGCGTGCATTGAGGCTCGGTGATACCAAGGGCATCACCAAAACCCTCCACACGCAATCACCCTCAGAAAGTCTTGTCACAGAAAAGTTGAACAATAACCAACTTATGTATTTCTGATACGTAATTTATCTGTTTGTTATGTAATTTCAAGTAATTAGACGTAGGAGGCGTAAAACTCACTAAGTCTATCCCAATCTGTTGACTAGTACTGTCAGACTCGAGTTCTTGTCGCCGAGAACGGTTAGGCCTGGTAATAAGGCCGTTAGTTTGGCCCAGGCAGTGGTTAGATGACGGAAGAGCTATAACAGATGAACTAAAAACGAATACGCAATCTTCGTCTTTACGACCGAAGGAGTTCTTCAGATCGTAGCCGGGGTAATTTAGGTATGAAGTAGTATTGTCTAGTTCAGGGCAGACTCACAATCTTGAGATGTACTCGATAATGTACAGGTGGGCGGCGTCAAGGTTATTATATAGACCCCTGATATTATCGACTTCAAATGTTATCTACATTGATCGTTGTAAAAAGCTTTGCCTTTTTGATAATTATTTTATTTAAGAAGAGAAGATGGGGATGGGGATGCATGCACTCGGTTTGATGATACCAAAAATAGGTGGTATAGGACACAGTACCTACATGGCTAGAGGGTAAGTTTTGTGTGGACTTGATACGAAGTACAAAATCAGGCCCTCTCGCTCTCCGCGTGAAGTACAGTAGCAAATTGCTTGTACTCAAACGTCGATTTTCTGCGAGAAGACGGGCCTGTCGGTGGCTGCAAACAGAAAGCGTATCTGTTAATAACAGTTGTGTTGTTCTCAGATGACACTTCTTTGTTATTTAAAATTAAAAGCCAAATGCTTAATTATGAGGATATGAATTACGTATTATCAAACTTAATTCGTTGGTTTAATACTATTTAGTTCTCAATGAGAACAAAATAATTTTTATTTAAATTTACTATCCCCAACGTGAGGCAAGTGGGAATTAATGTCCAAATGACTGATGTTGCTCTAAACCTTGTGGAATCCACCGTTTCTTAGGTATCACCTTAGATGTTGAACTTCAATGGGGGCTTCATATTGAAAAGTTGTCCAGTAGGTAAGCTTAGCTCAGCGACTTATGCAATAAAAAAGTAAGAATGTTAATCGACATTGAAACAGCTAGAATAGTTTATTTCGCTCATTTCTTATGTCTTGCGGCATATTATTGTGGAGTTGTTCCGCGGATTGGAATAGAATTTTTGCTCTCCAAAAAAGGGCTATCCGGCCAATTTATAATCTAGGTCCAAGAATTTCACTTTGAGAGAAAATAAATATTCTGACTGATATATCACAATATATATGCAAAAATGTATTAGGTATAGAAGTATATTAAAAAATATTCGCTATCTTTAAAAGAGATCTAGATGCTGATACAGATTGATTGTGAGTCTCATTCAGCAATATCCTTGTTATTTTAAATAAACTGTTATAAGTTTTTTTTTATAACCATTACTGTAAAGCGTAACGTATTTTGCCTGACGAATTATTGTATTTTCACTGTGATTTGAGTTTGTAACATATGGTATTGGTCTTGCTCACTGAAGGATCTACTTGCGGTAGCTGCGTGGAGCAGGTTTTCCTTTTCCCTCCATAGTGGTTGAGGAGAGTGATGGCTGCTCTAGTAGTTAACTCGTAATCGGGTGCCGTTAATGGGATTATATTTCGTATTTTGTGGGCATCACACTGCAGCTAGTACTTACAGTCATCTTGTACAAAATTTAATACTTAGTAAAAAATAAAAATAAAAGACAAGCCCGCTGAATCTCTTGTCACATCTTCTCAGTAGTGGTCTTGTTTCGACCCGGTGATATTTTGTTGGATTTATTTGATTTAATTGTGTCGAAATTGACAATATTTAAGTGCCCTCTTGGGGTTTATGCATAATAAATGATTTGAATTTGAGTACTGCCATACTACTAAATTAAGTAATGTCTCTAGTTAAATAAATACAAACAACGTTTATTAACCCCTGAAAAATGCGATTCATTATAGGGCAACAAAATTTGAATTAAAATATTCGATTACGTAATGTGAAATTGTTATGCAATGTACATTTATTTATCACTAGCAACCCGCCCTCGCTTCGCTTCGGTTATAGGTTAAAGTCGTTTTACCCGCGTAGTTCCCGTTCCCGTGGGAATACCGGGATAAAATATAGCCTAGTTTACGCCCTGATATTATAGCTTTCCATTGGTGAAAGAATTTTTGAAATCAGTCTAGCCGTTTTGAAGATTACCGGAACAAACAGACAGACAGACAAAAATTTTTTAATTGCTATTTTAGGCATAGGTGTCGTGCAAATAACCGTGTGAGCATGAAAAAAGCCTATTATTTTGACATTACAAACAGACACTCCAATTTTATTTATTGGTATAGATATGTATTAATTTGTTCTATGGTGGCTCCGATTACTACTAAGCTTTACATTCTTCGTGGGTGTCGTAAAAGATGACCAATAGCTTTAAATCATCCTGGTCGAATTTTATTTAATACCTAATGATTTCTAATGTTTACGCGAGCATTATACATTGTAAATAAAACTATTTTACGGCTTATATTACGTTTGTATTTGATCTTTGATTGCCCGATATTTCAAACACTTTTCAACGTTCATAATCAAGAGGGCACTGTAATATAATAATTACTACAGATTAAAGGTTTCATAATTATTAAAAAACAATATAATTTTAAAGTGTTCGAAATCTCTGGCAAACGAAAATCAAATACAAACGCGATAAAATCCGTAAATTATATTGTCAAGATATTGGCGGATATTCGAATGACGCCTTCATCATAGTTTGGAGCTGAGCTTCGATAAAAAAAAAGACACGTATAGGAACAACATAGTTAGTAGAAAAACGTAGATTTAATGTTCTCCATTTTATCACAAATTATTTATGTACAAAATGTCCAAAAATGTTGATGTTAACATATATTTGAGAGTGCAGTATGATCAGTTATGATAGCATTTAAATATTCTACACAAAATAATTGAAAATACCTAGCTTGTTTAATGTTGCTTCCATAAACAAAATATTAATGGGTTTGAGCATGGGAAACATGTTTACGTAAACAATACAAAATAGTCCCGTGATATCAACAGATTTATTTACAAAGTACTCTTATAGCACTACTAAAAAATATTCATAATTTTATACATCGGTTTGTTTACTATATTTAAGCGTAAAAATAGAAAGAACAAAGTGGAAGAATTTTGTGCTTCAGAACTATAATAGACAATTGTCTATGATACGAGTTGTTTACACTAGATCCAACATACATTCTTTTTCTCACATTATGCTTCTAATGCCATTGGACAAGCGATTATTTAATAAAATAAACACACAAAAATATCTCTAAAAGAGCATTTATTGTTTTAAAATTTGTCTACTACATGATCCAACGGCTGTTATCATCACCTAATTGTAATAACAAAATACAGTTTGGTGGTATTTGTTATTATATTTCTTGTTATATGATACAACTAAAAATATAAAAAATGTTAGAAATTTGAAAATATACTGTAAGCCAAATATATACTTACATATATGCATATAAAATATGTAGGTACGCGTCACGAAAAGAAATAAAGCTGTTTTTCTGGCACGTTGGTAAATTAAAAATCAAAGACAAGCACGATAAAATCCGTAAAAGTGGTTTTATTTCAAATGTGTAATAGTCATGTAAAATTCAGAAATCGTTATGAAAAAAAAACTAGTTAGTTAAAAAGTTAGAGAGCTAATAAGTAATGCCATGATATAAATATTGATAGAGTACGCACACAAACATTCTAAATATTATAATTGTTAAATAAAATCCAGTGCTTAAATTAATTTGATGTTTATAAATCTCAAGGGAAGGTAAAGGCCACATTACATTCATAGCCTACTGCCGCATGAAGATCGTAATATGCATACTTTGCGAATTTGTGCTCAGGTATGTTCAGATACCGGTCCGGCCACGGATGGCAAGGAATCAGTACTAGTTGTTGGCCTAATGACGATGGGAAGGGAATACGGTAGGTAATAGGGTCACACGCCGCTCATCCTTCGCCCCGGACAAATTGGGTAGGGTATGTCCAGACCATAGCCTACCAAAAAAAAAGAAAACTATGTTTAGATTAAAATTTTAAACAGATATATTGATAACTAGCTGACCCGGCGAACTTCGTACCGCCATAATTTTTTCGTGAATATATTTTTTGAATTGCCGAAAATATAGTATCTAATAGAAAAACCATTACAGCTTTGTCGGGAAAGATGACCCGGCGAACTTCGTACCGCTGTAATTTTTTCGTAAATATTTTTTAAATTTCCGAAATTATAGTCTCTAATGGAAGAACCATTAGGTACAGATTTGTCGAGAAAGATTCGATCGTCTTGGTCGCGGCATTGTTAATGAGGATTCAAAGAGAATACAAATTACTGATTTAATTGACTTTTGACAAAATTATAATTATCAAATTTTCAACCATACTTAACTATAGACAAAATTACTCTTAGCTGTCATTTGCGTTTTTTATTACTCATACTCATACATTATAGGTATATCAAATGCGTTTTTTTATACTACGTTTCATAGTGACTTGTATTCTCTTTGATATTTTATGTCACGTCACACGGGAACGCGATCGAACGGGATAAAAGAATTATTGGCGAAATCTTGTAAACTCCATAATATAAAAAAACGTGATAAAAAGTATCCTATGTCCGTCTCCTGGTTCTAAGCTACTTCCCCACCAATTTTCAGTCAAATCCGTACAGCCGTTCTTGAGTTATAAATGTAGTAACTAACACGACTTTCTTTTATATATATATATATATATATATATATATATATATATATATATATATATATATATATATATATATATATATATATATAGATGTAGAGAGTTACTATCATAATCAAGCTCATACCCGTCGCACTATCGGGCTCGAACCTCCACATTGAGAGGGAAATTGACCTACTATACCACGCTGGTCAGACGTATTGGTATAGGGTTTTTTTTTTGAGTTTTCCTTCTCTTGCATTCGTATTATATACATATTATATCCCCCAACTGTTTTTACGACACTAACGGGCAAGAGAGGGTGGTGAATTGTATTCTTACTCCGTCACCACACGGTGTTTTCACATTCCTGAGTAAACTCTTAGAAATACTAAGCGCTTAGCCAAGTACCTTATTTTCATGGAAATTCTATTATATTTCAATCAACAATCTCATATGAATGGCGCGTTGCTACAGGCGACATGATATTTGTACAAGCGCTTAACATATATTTCAACTTTACAATCTAGAAGATTACATGTTTCAACAGGCTATTGTAGGGTTTCCATAGCAGTATGTCTTCGTACTTATATTTTAAATATTAGTCACGTAGCGGCTGAAATATAAAAATCAGCGGGAACCAATAAAACATATAGCAAATATGGACTACGTGAGAAATAATAATATAATATCTGGTTGATCGAGCTTCGCTCGGCATATTTTTGTTGTATTTTTGTCGAATTTATTTAGATATATATTAATAAAAAGTAAAAATTAAATAATGAAAAATATAAAAAATTACAAAAAGAGAATAATAATAATACTGAGATTCGATCCGACGCTGTTTGAATGCCAAAACAAAACAAAAATAAAACTGGACAACTGCCCAACTGAGCTATCGTAACTCTTGACATTGACGGCGAAATTTGAATTCATATTCTTTTAAAATTTAATGACATTGTATTGTTTTGCTAAAAACACCGACCTAACAACATTTTTTATAAATAAAACCTAGCTAGATCGATTTTTTGGCCCCGAAACCTCTAGTATGCCAAGTTTCATCAAAATTGTTGGAGCCGTTTCCGAGATCCTGAAATTATATATAAGTATATATATATATATATACACAAGAATTGCTCGTTTAAAGATATAAGATAAACAATAATAATAATATATAACTTTAAAAATAATAATTCATTCAAAATATGTTATTTTTGGTATTGTTTTGTTAGCTGCCAACGACAATGGTGCCATTCAATTTATTTCACTTCTTATAATAAAACTATGGCCACAACTAGATATATCGAATACTGCAGTAGGTAGATATCTGTTGGACAGGCCTTTAAAGTCAAACATCTGCTGTCTGAGTGGTTTGGTTTGAACAGTTCCTCTTAAAAATTCATCAAAAAGTCGGCAACAGCGTCTATCCACAGACAGCTCCCTGTAACAATTTTGAACCTACAAATTGGAGCGCAGACGATGATGTGGTTTTAGCTAGTATATTATTATGTATTATGTAAGTTATTAAACGTGGCAGTAGGTATAGGTGATATAGTATATAGTACAATTCCATTGAAAACGTTTTATAAAAGCATTAATTTCTTATTATACACGTGAAAGTGCTCTTTGGCGATATGCCAATATAACGTTAATACTAACAATCATTTACCGAATTCATCTAATACGATTGTTTATTAATAGCAGTAAATTAGTACGCTTATTAGCGGTACGATTTTAAAATGAATAAATTTCACTTATTTCTGATGTATAATGTTTGTCGCTTGAATTACTTTCGTAGTATTTGGGTCTATCTATACCAATAAATAAAATTGGAGTGTCTGTTTGTAATGTCAAAATAATAGGCATTTTTTATGCTCACACGGTTATTTGCACTATACATATGCCTAAAATAGACTTTATATTTTTGCCTGTTTTTGTTTCACCAATGGAAAGCTATAATATCAGAGCGTAGCTTAGGCTATATTTTATCCCGGTATTCCCACGGGAACGGCAACTACGCAGGCAGGACGAGTGAAACCGAAGCGAAGCGAGGGCGGGTTGCTAGTAGAGTAATAATATCCATCCATCCATCCATCAGCCTACAGACGTCCACTGCTGAACATAGGTCTCCCCACAAGAATGCCACTCGGAACGGTCCTGCGCCACTTGCATCCAACGGTTCCCTGCGACTTTGAGAATGTCGTCAGTCCACCTAGTGGGGGGTCGTCCTACGCTGCGCCGTCCGATTCGTGATCGCCACTCAAGAACCTTTCTTCCCCAACGGTTGTCGGTTCGACGAGCGATGTGGCCTGCCCATTGCCATTTCAACGTGCTAATTCTGCAAGCTATGTCGGTAGTAATAATATACTTGATTAAAATTTCAGTACCATCTTCCGTTTTCAAATTAATTATCATGATAGACATCGCTTTCTCAGTAGCCACTGAACTTTTTATTTATTGCTAACGGTGGCAAATGAGTAAACAGTACCCCTTTTTTTTAGGGTGGGCTACGGTCAGCGCCCCCATCGCCCGGCTCCATCCGGGGTGACAGAGGGGCGGCGCGCAGTCCCGTACCCCAATAACCCACACGTGGTACGTCGCCTACATCGTTGGGCCGACCACCAGTGCAAGCTTACTTATCGTTAGTGTCGTTAGTGGTCGGCCCAACGGAATACCCCTGCGGAGCACCCTCTCCTCTCGACGTCCCCCCTCGGCGACGCCGATCACCGTCGCTCGGTTGGCCTCTCGGCGGATGATGGACTACTAGGCCGCTGCCTACCGTGACGAAAGTGAGGGAGTGTGAATACGTGCAATGAGGTTCGGTAATATTAAAGACCCCACCAAAACCTACCACACGCAACACCCTCAAACAGTTAGCCTTGCGGCCTGTAAAATTTATAAATTATTGTTACCACGTACTACCAGATCTGATTTTTCTGTGTAGTTATGGACTAAGAATGTCTGTCACTGTACGTGTGGTAACAGAGTAAGAATACAATTCACCACTCCCTATCTTCCCCGTGGATGTCGTAAAAGACGACTAAGGGATATAATATGCACATAACATCTGTGCAAGAGAAGTAAAACTCGAAATGAAACCCTATACCAACATGTCTGACCACCATGGCATAGTAGGTCAAATTCCCTCCCATTGTGGAGGAGGCCCGAGCCCAACAGTGGGACATATGTGGGCTGCAATGATGATGAAGGACTAAGAATACAATTCACAACTTCAGTCCTTGCTCCTGGGTGTCGTGAAACACGACAAGTATTATAATATGCAGATCATATCTATGAAAATAATATAAAATGCAGATCATATAAAGAAAGAAAGAAAGAAAGATACGAAATAAAAGTCTATAGCAACCTGTCTAACCAATGTGGTACTGTGGATCAATTTCTCTACCATTGTGGTGGAGGCTCGATCCCAGCAGTTGGACGTGTATGAGCTAAAATAATGGTGATAAGTAACAAATCACTCGCCACGGATATTAATAAAAAATCTATATCACCACTATACAGTATGATTGGTAAAAGATTGTACATATTCAAGGAAACGATAGATAATGGCCACATGTAACTAATAAAAGTGTAAAAAGAAGATAACATTAATTAACTACATAGTAAACATCAACAATATTAGTGTTACAAGACTTCCAAAAATATTGTCACCCTACTGGCGATACACCGATACCGAAATCGAGTAACAGTTTTGTTAGCACTGTTGTGAAGATTTTGGATATTTATTACTAGAATTACTTAAACTAGGTGTAAGAATAATGTCATAAAACACTAAAGTTATTTGCAGATTCATAGCTCTTACCAATCCTGAGCAAAAGTGATTTGTTTCTAATCAAAACAATAGGTTTGCCAGCGTACAGTGACCTCTGTCTGCGGCCCGCGACGAAAAAAAAAATACCTACTGGGTTGAGTCGCATAGGTAGAATATTTACCTAAAATGTAACTAATTCAATGCGCGAACTGTTTAGTACCTACAATTGCTGGCGTACGTTGACCTATCCCATGTGTCCATAACTAAATATTTTTATAAGATAATTAGTTCAAAATTTAAGTACCAATTTTTTTTATATATTCGGTATCAGAATCGAGTACTGAATACCCTCCTTCAATATGTACAATCTTTTACCACCCTTGGTCGTCTTTTACGACATTCACAGGCAAGAAAGGTGACGGTGAATTGTATTCTTATTCCGTCACCATACGGCAAATTATTTATATAGCCCAAATAAATTACAAATCTTTTCGATGAATTTTTGATAAACAATTTCAACCATAAGTAGCCTTAGAGTAATTTAACATTGTTATTTTTGAAGCAAAAAAGCAAAAGTAAACTGCTTTTAATATTTCTTGATCATTGAAGTGAAAATTTCTATAGGCGCGTTGGGAACTTTTGAAATGAGAAAAACAATTGAACTCGCTACACTGTTACCGACACCTCTATATATAAATATCTACATAATATATTCGACCTGTTTACATGATATTTCAGTTTAAATTGAAATATATTAATAATATGGCTATCTTCTTTCCTCTTTATATATATATATATAGGTATATATATATATATATATATTTCTTATGTACGTGTATTATATGTCACTGAACTCCTCTTAATCGGCTGGACCGATGTTGAATATTTTTTTTCTGTGTGTTCAAGTGGATTCGAGAATGGTTTAGATTTACTATTGGAATCGGTAGGTGGCGCTAGTGTCGATTTCAAGGAGAATGCCTTTTATTTTCTTTGAATAGAACAACGTCTGTTGGGTCAGCTAGTATATATAAATACCTAGTCTTGCCATAAATAGAGTAACCAAGAAAAAGCAAGTTTTCTATTGCAAATAACATTTATTATTTTTACAGCGTATTACTTTAATACGTAAATAAAAAACAATTTAAAATATAAGAAGCTTATTCGAATTGGTCACCATTTGCTGCAATAAAGTCCTTTAAACGTTGAGGCCAGTTGTCAATAGAAGCACGCACTCTTTCCATGGGATAATTCTTCACTGCCAATCTTATGGATTGTTTTAGGGACTCCGAATTATCATGGCGTTTAATGCAAGCCATACTCTCTAAAACCGACCATAAATCATAATCCAGCGGATTAAGATCGGGACTAGACAATAGTCAGAAGCCCGAAACGTTCGTTTCCAACCAAGACTGCGAAGACCGAGCTTTTTGACCCGGCGCCGAGTCTTGTTGGAAGGACCATTCTTGGTTATTGAACATGGTGTTGTTAAGAGGCGTCACTACCTTCTCAAGAATGGTATCTTGATACGCTTTTACTGAAGTTGGATAATGCCCACGTTGCACTCTGTCGACTAATTGGGAATATTCCTTAAAGCTTTGGGCATAAATACGGTTATTTTGTTCGTTAAAACGTTACTCAATTGTAAAAATTTTCTCATCCGTAAACCAACTTTTCCTGTGATCTCCCTTTGCGTACCGCTTCAGTAGTTGTTTCAATTTTACTACCCTATTCTTTTTTAAATTATCAGTTAAAAAATTACCAGTACGTCCTACGTCTCTATTGGCTGCAAGCCCTAAGTCATCTTTTAAGTTACGCGACATGGTTCTAAGTGCTATCTTCATCATCCGAGATAAAATCTTTTTCTTTTGGACAGGATTTCTTCGAATTCTTTACCTCACTGCTTTGATAACCTTTTTCGTACGAACACTACGCGGACGACCTGATCTTTTTCTGTCAAACAGAGGAAGTCTCATTGTACCTATTAATAGCCCGGTTAACAAACATTTTACTAATACCAAGCGTATGGAGAGTTTTATAAATTTAATTTGGTTCTATACCTACATTGTGTAATGCAAACATAGCGATTCGGGTCTCTTTATAACCCCACTCCATTTTAATATCGCAAAATATTGTTTAATTTATTGGCGCCAAAATGAGAAAACACAATGAACAATCCTTAGAATAATAACGTATAGAAGGTAAGTTGGAGCACAATAAGTGAAGCATTTCAATTGGAGCCTAATGGAGCTTACGCCGGAACCGTTCCGTAATGTACAAGGTCACTGTACTGCACGTACGTACGACACTCTTAAAAAATAAATAGGTAATTATGACGGTTTGTGCATTCAAATGGTGTCATAACACATTTGAAAAACTTATAAATATTTATACATTACTTTTAAAAGTATTTAGACGATTTATGTAAATTAAAACCGAATTTGATTTCATAATTTGTATAGTGGTGTGCGTGTGTACGTGTGTAATCGTCTGCGCGCATGTAGTATTTTTAGTTCATGTTTCGAACGTTCCAAGTACCGACACTATCCTTCTATACGTTATTATTCTAAGCAACAATCATATAAAAATGACAGATTCCAAATTCAAATGTAATATTTTGTTTATTTACAATTGTAACAGTATTTATGGCCAGACTAAGTATATATTGTGTATAGACGTATAACATAGATTTATATCGGAAATTTCAAATAGAAAAAGAAATCAATCTAGGCAGAGCTTTAGTCTATGATGAGGTCGTCATTCCAATAGCCGACAATATCTTGGAAATATAATTATTGAGCACACGGCATTGGAGACGGCACAGAGGATGATTTAAAGCTGTTAGTCGTTTTTTACAACACCCATGAAGAATGTAATGGTTAGTAGTATTCATAGCCGCAGCAAATAAATGTATATGATAGATGAACGTAGTTTTTTTTTGGGCTCCGGTCAGCGAACTCGCCGCCCAGCTCCGTCCGCGGTGACAGAGGGGCGATGCGCGGCCCCGTAACCCACCCATGTAGCACATCACCTTCGTCGTTGGGCCGGCCATCGGTGCAGAGTTCCTTGACTTCAGTAGAGATAATTGTAGTTAACGAATATTTTAACTCGAATATTGTTGCATTGAGTTGGCAACATCTAAATACACAGCCAACAGCACCTCTCAGCCAATGACCACCTTCATGATCACGGGCCATAGGCATAGAGAGGCTGCGGTCGTCTGCCGGAAACCAAACCGAGCATTTGTCAGATCAGGACAACCTCGCTGAGATGCTGGGTGATGCGGGCAATCACGATTCCCTACAATAGCTTGCCCAAATCATCCAGCAACACGGTGGACCTGTAAAACCCTGAACCCACTACATAGTTATCTGTGATTGCCTCTGCTACTCATGATTTCTATGCGGACGAAGTCGCGGCCAAAAGCAATAAAGTTATTATTCGTCTCAGTTCATACACGTCCCACTGCTGAACTCAAGCCTCTTTCCAATAGGAGGGCAATTGACCTAAAATGCTATGCTGGTCAGCCATGTTGGTATAGGGTTTTATTTCAAGTTTTCCTTCTCTTACACAGATGTTATATGCATATCATATCCCTTAGTCATCTTTTACATCCATAGATAAGGTAGGGAGTGGTAAATTATATTCTTACTCCGTCATCACATGGAAATTATTATTATTTTTATATATTTATTTAGAAAGTTATTATTATGATCTATATAAATAGATTCACAAGAACATCATTCTAAACTAGCTTATGCCCGCGACTTCGTCCGCGTGGAACAGTTACTTTGGGCTAATGCTAACTTTAACCCGCGACTTTGCTTATGTAGAAGGTGAAAATATTTTTAAATATGTATTACAATTCTGTCACACATGATTTTTGTGAAACCTAACCGTTCATGTAGTGCACGCAGCGGAAGCACTCAAAAGGAAAAAAAAAACGATTCTGAAACATTTTTCATTGTTGCTCCGCTCCTATTGATCTTAGAGTGATGATATACACGGTGTTTTTTTTATCGTCTTACAAAAAAAAAAAAACCATAAACGTATCCGACCTAAGAAACATATCTAACATATTTAAATGTTCAATAGTGGTAGATATAAAATAATAATAAAATAAATTAAAGTTAATATTTTGTAACAGCCTGTTTATCATGTTTACATTTTAAACTAAATATATTATGCGGAATTTCGTTAGCCAATCATAGCTACGAAGCCCACGTGGATGGCTTTTACAAAGCGTAATCCCTACCTACCCAGGTGTCCTTGGTGATCCCCGATTGGCCGTCAATTGTTTTAGTATCCACCGGCGTGCGAAAGGGTAAGGTCAAGCGCATGAACTTACAATTTCCTTAAAAGTATTTCGCGATATCGTTATGTGTTTGTGTTGTTACGAAATGTCTAATAGACATTATCAATACTCGAATATCGTACAAATGGTGCGCAAATGGTCGTTTATGCATAGACAAAACAAGGGTGAGCAATTTTAACAGTTCTTTCAATATCGGTAGAACGATATTCTTGTATACCTATTTTTGTTGCTTTGTTCGCAATTATTTGTAAATGGTGTAAATAGCTGATTCCATTTTATCTAAATACACCTGAACCAATTCACTTTATTGAAATAATTACCTACTAGTGGACTAGTATTTAGATACCAAGTCTCTCACTAACACTTTAAATAATTGTTTCTGACGGTCCTAAGTGCGTAGAAAGTATTAAGGAAAAAATTGGACTCCGCTACTGAATACGTAGTGGTATTTCTGAAAAGGACGTAGGTAGATTATGGTACAATTTTACAAGTTGACAATCTAACTTTTCCTACGGTGTAATATGAATGACCCGCGCGGGCGGCGTGGTAAGGTACCTACCTACACAGTACGACAGCTGTGTTAAGTATAGACCTACGCGCTCGCTACATGCTGTTTCCTTACTATTTTAATTAGTAATTATTTATAATGATTTTTATTAAAAAATATTCTAGTAAATATTTTTTAACCTTTTAATTGTACGAATGTATAGTAGATACTGGATACCTTAATTAGCCTGCTTTTGTAAGACGACATAAATGTCACCGTGTATAGCCTTTCTCGATAATGGGCTATATAAAACTGAAAGAATTTTTCTAATTGGACCAGTAGTTCCTGAGATTAACGCGTTCAAACAAATAAACTCTTCCCCTTTATAATATATTAGTATAGATTTAGATATATGCATGTAGGTAGCATTATAATTTGTAGTAAACCTATTAAAAAATCTATAAAAAGTGTGAAAATGATCTGTCTGTATCTGTGTAAAAATTATGTATTTTAACGCATTCAGGGAATAAAGGCCGAAGTATTTGCTTGCTCTGAAGTCTCGAGAGTATTACGTTGCTCCATGAAGTCAACATGCCCACAATTCCCTCGAACAGTTATATAATATGCAAACACTCTTGTATGCACTTTTCACAAACTTTTTTCATTTCATTTTATTCCTACACTCGGCGTTAAGTACGTCTTTCTTCTTGTCTAATGTTGTTTAGAAATAAGCATTATATATTTAACAATTGAAAGATATTCTAATGGGTGTTAAGCATAGTTTCTAAATGTCTTAGTTCCTATAATTATTTAGTTAGTTTTTTGTGAATATTCCCTAATATTGCCATTTGAAAATCAAACAACACTTTTTCAGAACCAATTTCTTAATAACGTCATGTTATAAAAATGTTTTTACAAGAACGCGAAGATACCGTGTGGTAACAGAGTAAGAATACAATTCACCCCCGCTGAATTAATATTATATACATTAATATGTATATAATATTAGTTCAAAAGAAGCAAAACTCGAAAAAAAAAACGCTATAGGTATATATATATAATAATAATAAAAAAGCTAAAAACCTTAAAAACCTCTGGGTCAGTCGTTATCTCACCATGAGACTAACGCAAACCTCGGAGGAACATTATATGGCTCCCTAAATTCTTTTGATATAAAAGAAAAAATGTATCACAAGATTTATCGGAAAGCCAATAAACCGCAGGGCAGCATATGGCGTGCTGAATGTGAGTGGCGACACTGCGGTCCTGAGTGCCCCAGAGAGTCGGCCAGGGCCTCGTATCCAACTGGCCTTTATTTGCTGGCTGGAGTGGAAACCGAAGAGTGCCCGCAGGATTCTCAACTCTGGCTTGCCTTGAACGGCTGATCAGAGAGGAGTCGCCAGAGCTATATGCTCGGGGGTGGAAGTGTCATTTTCAAGGGCATAACTACAGGGAAACCACTGCGATGGTGAAACCGGCGCCGCACCGCTCGACACCCCAAGCCACTTGCACTAATGTTGCCCTCCTGTTGCCCGTATGACCTGTGTGCCTGTGGCTTATGTGCCTGTGGCGACCGTTTAGGGGGGCCCATTCAGTGAGTTGGCGAGTCACTGTCTGCCAAAGTTCAAGACGATAAAGGTATTGAAGGCAGACGACAGTTTTTCAATCAATAGTTTTTAGTTTAGCCAGTCCATCAAACCTTAAACCCCATAAACAGTTATTAGATACCATCATCACACAATAGTTTTACACCTACCGTTGGCAGTCCACGTGTGTTATGTGCAGACGTGGAGTGTCATCGGTAGATGTCCCATCCCATTTTTACATTAAATTTCTCCAAAGGCCTCTGCGTGTTGGATCCATATCCCCATGTAAGTCTTTTAAAGGACCGGGTCTCTTCCCTTTTTGGGAGATAGCCGTGAATCGGAGATACGTAATAATAATAATATCCATTTATTTCAGACTATGTCCATATAAAAGCTTAACTATGTCTAGCACTAATTAAAAAACTAATTGAAAGCTTAAAATAAAATAAATCAAAAAGTTAAGTTATTATTCATTGCTAAACCAGATTGTCACATGTTAATTTTAATATCAATAAGAATTATAATCAAAATAAAATAAAATTGCATGAAATTAAATATTAATATAAATGTCAATTTTGTAATGTGTAATTTTGAATGTCAAGGTTTTTTAAGTTGAGTATATATATATTATATATATATAATTTTAGATATGTCCAGAATTAATTATAATTGACATGTAGGCCAATCGCATGTCTCATAATGGGACAGTCGAATCGTCCGGCTACAACCCTCAGGATACTGTTGGTGTATCCTGAGGGTCGTATAACCATATAATGCCAGACCAGCGTGGTACAGTAGGTCAATTGCCCGCCCATAGTGGAGGAGGCTCGAGCCCAACAGTGGAATGTGTACAGGCTGAGACGAGACGATGAGATGACGATGACACCATAGGATGGTATTTTCAATACCTGTACACGGTCGTTAGGAGGGAGAGTACACCGTCCTGCCCACTGCGATTGCGACGAGGACACGCACGCAGCATACGCTCGAGGTTTGTGCCGCTTGGGCAGAGCAGCGTCGTGAACTCGTCGAATCATCGGTGCCGACCTGACGCTGTCGAGCATCGCCAGGGAGATGCTCGGCAGCATCAGGAACTGGGACGCGGTCGCCGCCTTCTGTGAGGCTGTCATCTCACGGAAGGAGGCGGTGGATCTTGCGCGATAGGAACTCCTCTTCGGCGACACAGTCCGCCGCCGACGACTCGGGCGGCACAGGCGCGAGTATCTGCGCCTGATGCCGCCCTAACCAAGGCCGCGGGTGACCGGACCGGGGATTAACCAGGCACCCGCGGAGAGGCTAACCGCACAATGGAAATTCTTACTTAATATTATAAATGCTACAGTATGTGTCTTTGTTACGCTTTCACGCTTAAACCACTGAACCGATTTCAAAAATTCTTTCACCAATGGAAAGCAGTAATATCAGGGAGTAACATAGGTTATATTTTATCCCGATATTCCCACGAGAACAGGAACTACGCGGGTAAGGCGACTGAAACCGAAGCAAAGCGTTTTTGATCACTTAAGTACCGACATTATCCTTCTATATGTTGTTTAGAGTGAGTTGTTTATTATTTAATTTTTTTTCTTTTAGATAGTGAGAACATAACACTAGGTATAATATATATTAAGATAGTTCACTACTCTGTCGCATTGGGCTTGTTGCCTGTAATGATAGATGTAAGTTTTATAGTAAATAAATAAATAAATAAATATGTTTTTATACTAACTGAAAAAGAGTTAAGAATGTAAATGTTTTGAAATTTAAGGAATTTATCTAATAATTACAATATTTTTAATTCATCGCAGACTACATATTTATTAGTAAAAATTTAGAATACTAGCAACCCGCCCTCGCTTCGCTTCGGTTTCAGTCGCGTTGTTCCCGTTCTCGTGGGAATACCGGGATAAAATATAGCCTATGTTACTCCCTGATATTATAGTTTTTCATTTGTGAAAGAATTTTTGAAATTGGTGGTTTAAGCGTGAAAGCCTAACAAATAAACTTTCTTTCGCATTTATAATATTAGTAAGGATATACATACCAACCATTGACTGCGCCGTGGTTTTCAGTGTTATTACGAATAGCATATTAAAAGTCTCTGACTTCTCTGTTTTGATATACTCCTGCATGATGGGCCGTGGACCCATCATGCAGGAGTATATCAAGACAATTTGAATGATATTGTATGTCTGGCATTTGTTACTGCTGGCTCTTCTTACATCCATCCATCCGCCGCCAAACGTCTACCGTATATAGGTACAATATTTTATTTTACTGCAGACTATATATATTTATTAGAAAAAATATAGAATACTAGCAGACCCGGCCACGCGTTGCTGTGGCTAATGTTTTTGTTATATTACATTTTATTAAACTATTTAAGTGGAACTGTAGGAGAACATCTGTCATGGAGGTTGGCATATTTTTTTACAAATGGCATCTATGTAAAAAAGCAAGTTAAAATCGTATATGCCACGTTTGTAGGTTTGACATAGCAGCGCCAGCTATTAATTAATTACTCAATCCAGTCAACAGATATCGCCATCTGTTAAAATCGTTTGAGTAATACAAATAATTTGCAATAAAATAATATTGCGACTATAAATTAAGATGTAAGCTATCCTATCTTTCAAGTTGGATCAAACTGCACACGGTGTGCAAATTTGATTAAAATCGGTGAAGTAGTTTAGGAGTCCATTGCGGACAAACAACGTGACACGTAATTTATATATATTAAGATGTGCTTACTAACGTTTGGGTGCTCCACGTTTTTATCCGTATCAGTGCCATTGCGAAGAGCACATTACCTGTGACTTTTAAGATGTCGTCAAGTCGCTTGATGAGAGGAGGACGACCCTACATCGTCTGATTCATTGTCGCCACATGAAGCTTTCTTCCGCAATTATTGTTGATTCGATAAGTGATGTGATCGGTCTATTACCACTTCAACGTGCTAATTCTTCAGGTTATGTTGGTACGTATCCATTAATATGTATCGTCCTTCTACGGATTGCCGTATTCCGGATTTTATTATGTGGAGAAATACTCATCCAAAGCCTATAAGAGTCCTTCAAGCAGTAAAAGTAGTAAAAAATAATTTGGTTGTATTTTCGAGCTGTTTGAGGTCCAAATGCTCCAAGTCATTTCAAATACATCTCGAAGATATTAACTGATGCGTCACGTGACCAAGTTGGCCTATATTTTACGCAAAATATTAGAATTGATATTTAGGATGATAATGCTGTCTGCCTTATAGGCATCGACTGGTAGACCATACTGCGGCAGAATATTTTGATGCCTGATATCCTACTTTTTTAATCTACATATTTTTAGAAATACTTTAATGTAAATAGTAAACAATAGTAGCGAAATTTAAATGGTAACAACATACCATTGTGTAATAATTTAATTTAAGTAATTGTATTGTTGTACATTGGCCTACCCAAGAGAGATAAAGCCAAATTCGTAACGCTTGAAGGGAAGGGTTAGGTATTGTAGATGGTATAATAAGATTGCCAAGGCAATTTTTGCTGCTTGCGTTCTAGTAATGAACACTTAGTCGATATTTATGTATAAACGGTAAGATATAAAATGATGATATATTGTGTTCTTCAACTTCCACCATACATGTTTATAAAATAAATAAAAAACCTTCATCTATATAAATAATTCATAAAAGAATTCAACAATAAAGGAGTAAAGCTTTTGTTTTAAACTATTGAAGCATTTTACCGTAGTCGAGGTTGGAAAACGTCTAGGTATTTATTAACTTGGGACTTAATGAATTTGTTCCATACAAAGAGAAAGACATGTAATTAGAGAGAATAAACAAAGTAACAGCTTTAAATTATTGCTAATAAAGATAAATATATTTAAGTGTATTTAAACTAATTGTTTCTGGTGGCCCGCGAAATTGACGATAAAGAATACGAATAGTTTTGGAGTTATGGGGCCCATGGTCCATTGTAAAAAAAATAAGGTCTACTTAGGGCACTCTATTATAGTTTGATTCTTCGGTGGAATTGTATATTTATGGAAATGGAGTGAGATATTTTGGAAGAATAGAGAGAGAGTGAGAGAATTTAGCTTGGTTTTAACGTAATATCCATAGTAGTTCACGTTTTCCTCGTAAGTGATAACGAAAAATAAGACGAGGAAAAGTATTTTTTTTAGTAAAATACACCTAAGGAAATAATCCTTATATTGCGAGGGACTTTACAAACATATAATTAACGGACATAAATTACATCCAGATTCAGAAAACTTAACCACAATGCCAGCTGTCCTACAGAAAACAAAACCGGTGCTGACCATTTTCCGATCCCACGAATGCTGACCTAAATCTTACGAAAATAGGACAATGCCACGCTTTAGCAGTAGCGTAACTGAGTGACAAAATTCACGAGTTCTACATCGTTATTTTTTTACACTATATATTTGAGTCTGCTAAATGACAACAAGTCTTAGAGTAACAAGACTTAGTGTAAGGTGTTGTCTATTAAAAAAAAATATTGGCAAAACTTATATAAATTCATTTTTACTATTTTAACTCATTAATACCGCATCAAGAACTATCTTCAAAATTCTACCAGTTATCTGTTATCGAATATTATCTTGAGGTCAAGAAGATAATATTCCATAACAAATAGAATTTACTCAATGAGGTTTTGATTTGTGAGCAGCTTATATTAAGCTATATAAAATCACGGTACCGTTTTTCTTTCGAAGGTCTCGTTTTTCTTTCATTGTCAAAATGTTCAATATATGATATCTTTCCTAGACTAAAATATGTAGTTTATTATCAATAGCCGACAGAGTCTGAAAAATTTAATAAATCCTAACACAGCCTGTGCAATATTTTTAGTGTTATAGTGTTTTGATATTAAATACGTGCACGAACACAAAATTGGATATCGATTATATAAAACTCATGATAAGCTTATCTATATAGCTTATCTAATACTAGAAACCTGCCCTCGCTTCGGTTTCTGTCGCCTTATCCGGGTAATTCCCGTTCCCGTAAGAATACCGGGATAAAAAATAGCCTATGTTACTACCCGATATTATAGCGTTCCATTCGTGAAAGAATTTTTGAAATCGGTTCGGTGGTTTAAGCGTGAAAGCAAAACAAATAAACAAACAAAAAACAAACTTTCTTTCGCATTTATAATATTAGTAAAGATATAAATATATCTAGGGTTGGAACGCTGTGCTGCATCCCTATTAAGTCGGTCACACATCGCGAGGGGATAAAATAATACTTCGGATGGCTACTTTTAAACTGTATTCAACAATTAGCGTTAACACTTTGCTAGCTAACTTACAAGTAAGGGAAACGCGGTGAATTTGATACAACACGGCAGCAACAACGACCGATCGCTCTCGTGTCTCGTTCCCAACTGAGTATTCAACGGCCCGCTCTCAATAAAGAAAGCTTGATAATATTTCAAACGTTAACGGTCAAACGTTAACGGTCAAACGTTAACGGTCAAACGACAAACATCGAAAATCATTGCCAACGTTGTATCAAAAACACCCAAGTATAATACTTGACGTTTCCGTAATCGATTGATTCTTAAAAACTATCAAGATATGGCGCCAGAGGTAGTGACGCTGCAACAAATATATCATGTCACGCTATTTGTGATTACACTCCTCCGAAACCGCTCGACCGATTTTAATTACATTTGATATCTATGAGAATCAATCACAAAGTATTTTTCATAAAGACGTATTTCAGTATTTATCAATTTTCATCCTTTAAGGTTGTAAAATATGAGATAAAATTGCGACTGTAGTTTTAAATGATTGTTTCCAAAATTGAAAATTTCCACAAGTACTAGAAAGCGTCTTATTGTGTGTTGTATAGACTCACTAAAAGGGCATATTTCTCAATAAAAGTGTAAATAGGGAGTGAATAAAAGAAGGAATATTCGAAATAAATCCCTGTACCAACCCGCCTGGCCAGCGTGGTATAGTTGATCGATTCCCCTCCAATAGTAGATTAACTTCTCTTCCATAGTAGATCAATTTCCCTCACATCAGAGGGACGTTTATACATCCCACTATGGGGCTTCCTCCACATTGAGTGGGAAATTGACCTACCACGCTGGTTAGGCGGGTTGGTATAGGGTTTTCTTTCTTTTGTATAGTTTCTATATTCACATCTCTTAGTCGCCTTTTACGACACCCATGGGCAAGAAAGGGGGTGATAAATTGTATTCTTACTCCGTCAACACATGGAAAATATGCTCATCATATAGTCTTATGCTTTACTGAGTAGGTAAAAAATAACTGGACGGCTTATTTCACCAGAATGACAGCAGATCAAGAAATCTGTAAGTGTTAGTAGCTTCTATAGTAAAAATGGATTGGTAATAAATCGTATCTATTTCGAGCAATGACAATAAAAAGACAATAAAATGTCTTGATTACTATGATATTTGCCTTTATTATTTACATATATAGTAGTTACGACTCACTGAACTTTGCGGCATGAGGGTTAAATCCAACTCAAAAAGATTATTATTGTTTATTAAGATATTGAAACTATGCTTCAGTACACATTCATCCTATTTTGAGATCACCCATTGTCTACCAAGCTATTTCAACATATATTGATTTACTTGAAATTTCGATTTAAAAAGACGGCAAGACTGCCAGCTCTCCACTGTTATGTGTTTCTTTTTCAAGTTAACAAATTCCATTGTACATTTTAATTACATATCTGGGGGCACGGCAGTGCCCCCGCCAAGTCGAGCAAAAAAAAAGTCGGGCAAAACGCAAAACTGCCGTAACATACTTTTCTCGAAGCCATTTAGGCCATTTTCGACCCCCTATAACTTCGTTGTTAATAAAGAAATCTAAATTTTTAGTATCCCAGTAGGCATTGTATACACATTGCGTATTTCAAATTTCATTCAATTTCAACCAAAACTTTAAGAATTATAAATAGTCAAAATTTCGTAATTTTGTCACTCACTGACTGACTGACCGATCATCAATATTAAAGAGGCACTTCTAGCAGACATAGTAGCTTCAAATTTAGAACACAATTAGTGTTTAGTGTATAAATGACGGAAAAATTATGAAACATTGTAATTTTCATCCAGTTTGCGAGATACACTAACTGCATAAATAATTTTGTAAACTCATATAAATATATAACATTACAAAGTTACATTTGCAGTTAATGAAATGTAACTTTGTAAAAAATAAGAATACATTTGTCGCCATCATTGCTTTTCTATGGGAATCGTAACAACCGGCTAAATACTGCACAGATGACGTAGTGATTAAGATACCAACGTACCGTACTAGTGTCGCGGGTTCGAATCCCATGCAAGACAACAACACCTTGTACGATCCACAAATGGTTGTTCTGAGTTTGAATGTAATTTGTGTCGGTTATTTAAATGTTCTTTTCGTATGGTGACGAAGTAAGAATACAATTCACCACTCTCTATCTTGCCCGTGGATATCGTATAAGACGACTATGGGATATAATATACACATACCATCTGTGCAAGATAAGGAAAACTCGAGATGAAACCCTATATCAACATGTCTGACCAGCATGGTATAGTGGGTTAAATTCCCTCCCATTGTGGAGGAGGCCCGAGCCCAACATTGGAACATATGAGGGCTGCGATGATGATGCGATGTTGAATTATATATTTGTAAAGTCCCCCACAATATAAGGGTTATTATTCCCTTAGTGCAAGGCGTTGTCATTTAAAAAAAAAGATTCAACAGGAAGGAGAGTGGGCAGCAGCTCTCGCCGGGGAAATGTATGATATCTCTTCTACGAAACCAAACCGCCTACCAAACGTGGCGACTTCGTCATTATTCCTCATATGGCGAAGAAAAATAAGCTCTTGTCATGGCAACTCTTAGGCAACTCTCTACAAAGGGTAACAACCCTTGAGCGTCATTGGATGCTGGTGCCACAGTAGCGCACTTTATGGTGAAGCATGAGGGGGTGTCTATGTTCTATAGTGAACGGTGATAGGCTGAACGATGATTGGCATAATAGGTGTAGACAGATACCTAGATATAAATATGTTCAAAGATAACTTGTAAAATGGTCAACCAACTTAATGAAAAAGCAAGAGTGGGACATGTCTTATGAAATTGTACCGAAATCTTCCAAAGTATTAAGCAAACTAAATTGCCTGAAATTAGTCTGAAAAAAAGAACGCCATCATTAGGCTCGATTGCCATCAAAGCGGAGAGGAGCCTAGAGAAGATGTGTTTCGAAAAACCAATAAAATTTCTTTATTTTCACATCTCCCCGCTTAGTTTATGTAGAAGTGACTCAAACTGAAAGGAGAGATGTCTCATTTTTTAGAGAGTGGGCTCTAAGAAAATCCGTTGTTGGTGTTAAAGAAGTAGAAGGTACCGGAAAGGAAAATAAGCAGGTCTATCTACAAAAAGAAATGAGATACCATCAAAAACAAACCTTGTAAAAGAAAGCCAAGCCTCGCAACTGAGTTCTTCTACCATAAAAAGTGGTGAGATCTATGTTATTCCAAGTCGTTTAACTCATTCAGTCCCTGCTTAAGGCACCTTTCTTCTTAAGTTATTACGTAAATAGCTAACCTAACAACTTCTTATAGTGACTATATTAATATTAAACATCTTTTATGTTTTAAATAAATAGATTGACTTGGCAATCGCACTATGTTTAGTACAATTTAATATAATATGTATTACTTGTGAAGTGCATTGTGTTTTGATGCGATTGCCAAGTCATTCTGTTTATTTAAAACATAAAAGATCTTTAATATTGATAAAGTCACTATAAGAAGTTGTTAAGTTAGCTATTTACGTAATAACTTAAGAAGAAAGGTGCCTTAAGCAGGGACTGAATGAGTTAAACGACTTGGAATAACATAGATCTCACCACTTTTTATGGTAGAAGAACTCAGTTGCGAGGCTTGGCTTTCTTTTACAAGGTTTGTTTTTGATGGTATCTATTGTTTTTCTAGACGTAAATTTTAGAAATAATGTTGTCACAAACTTTGACAGTTTCATTTATGTTTAGTTACGACGCTCACAAAATGGTTTCGATAATGTTTATAAATAAATTGAATATGGTGGACTTGTTTACTTTATTCTTCGTTTTCAGCATTTTATTTTGCGCCATTTTTCTCTCTGAAACAAATAAGTGCCATAGGTCCTGAAATAATATCAAAAGATTCACATATCTCACGGACGTTACACATATCTTACGATATCTATATAAATTTGGCATACTAAAGGTTTTGGGGCCAAAAAATCGATCTAGCTAGGTTTTATTTATAGAAAATGTTGTTTTGTCGGTGGTTTTAGCAAAACAATACAATGACATTAAATATTAAAAGAATATGAATTCAAATTTCGCCGTCAACGTCAAGAGTTATAATAGCTCAGTTGGGAAGTTGTCCAGTTTTCTTTTTGTTTTGTTTTGGCATTCAAACAGTGTGGGATCGAATCTCAGTGTTATTATTATTCTCTTTTTGTAATTTTGATATTTTTTCATTATTTTATTTTTATATTAATATATATCTAAATAAGTTCGGCAAAAATACAGCAAAAATATACCGAACAAAGCTCGGTCAACCAGATATTGTTAAATAACACTTTATCTGTTTCATCAATTAAGTTCTGCACAGATTATTATGTAACGGAAGAGGCATTGAACTTGTGCATCAGTATTGATTTTAAAGATGACATGGTAGCTTTAAAAACTGCCTCCCGTTTCAATCCAATCAATTCTTTATGACATTGCTAAATGGTTGTTTAACGTCTGCGTGGAATTTGTGTTCGTTTTGTATATTAGCATATAACAATTATAAGTACCACATGGTGCGAAGAGGTATCCGTAGTGTAGGATTAATTCCTAAAAAAAGATGAGCATAATAACTAGTAAAAAGGCACCTATCCCAATGCCAATTATACAAATAAATCCATTCATCAGCCGATTAACTTTTCATGGTTTGGTTTAGGCCTCCTCGGGTGTCTAGGCCGGGGTCGTGTCTAGGTGTCTAGGTGTCTAGGTCCGTCACCCACAGAGAGGTTGACCGCGTGAGGATGAGCCAAGAGGGGCTTTGGGAAGGGACATTATCTCAAAGTGTATCCCGCCAGGCTGGTTACGGACGTCAAGAAACTCGGTACCAGTGGTCGACCTAATGGCGTAGGGGTGAGAATACGAGTTATAGCGCCACACGCTACCCTTTCATCATCTCGGACGAAATGGACGGCGTGCGTCCAAATCATAGTCCGCCTAGAAAAGCCCCTCAAGAAATTCTATTCTAAAGGGGTGAAAACATAAAATGTTTCATGGAAATCATGTATACAACAAGCTATTACGCTAGTCTTCAAAGTAAAGGAAAATATTTTTTATAGTTAAATTTCAGTATTTATGAACTTTTACCATTAAAAGATTGTGAAATAGAAGATTAAATCATGCTGGATTTCTTATTGAATTAATCCTAATATTAGACTAGACGCTGTCTAGTACTTGTACTGACAAGTACTAGATAGCGTCTTACTTTTGTAATTGTTGTTGATGTAGAAACTCACTGAAAAGAAATATTCTGAAAATAAGCACCTAATTATTCCTCTGTAAGGGTTAATATAGGCGGTGAATTTACTTAAATACTTTTCCTTCTTTTTTTGTTAGGCTATGGTCTGGAGGCACGCCACCCAACCTATTTGGGGCGAAGGATTCTCTTCCCATCACAATTGGGCCGACCACAACTACCGAGGCCTTGACATCCGTGGTCGACCCGACAGATTATCGTTTCGGGTATCGTCCCGTTCAGTGCCTTCACAGCAAAACCAACTCTCTGCGTGTGGCAGACTAATTCCCGGTCAGTACACCCGCGATCAGGCGCAGGTACTTACGCCTATGCCGCCCGATGCGCCAGCGGCGGAGTGGGTCACAGTGGAAGAATGCCTCGCCGACCCTCTCCTCTCCTTCTGCAAGACGCAGAAAGTGACGACCGCGTTCCAGTTCCTGATGCTATCGAGCATTGTCCTAGTGGTAGTCGGCAGCGTCAGGTCAGCATCAGCTGATATGCCCAGTCCACGCAGATCTCGAGCGTGTGCTTCGCCGTATCCTCGTCGCAATCGTAGCGGTGGCACCACGGCGCCCTCTTCCTCCTCGTGACCTTGTGCAGGTACTTACCGAAGCAACCATGTCTCGTCAAAACCTGCACCAGTTAGAAGGAAAGGATCCCGTGCTGCTGGCCCGACAACTCCATCAGCACCAACCAGAAGACTTCAATGGTCCGTACGTCCGGAATGCGTGGATTCGGTATCCACGCATTTCACGGAGTGCGCTGTACAGGGCCTATCAGTACAGCCGTCAACACGTAGCGCTGGATTCGCCTACATTTAGCGTAAAAGCCACAAAAGAGCGGACGTCGTGCCGACAAGCTGCAGAGTAAGTTAACGAAAATACTTCCGGAACCACCATCGCTCGTCGAGCACATGACTCAGATATTTCATCCGGGCCCAGATACTGATAGGGACTGAATTGAACGTGACGTCGGGGTAGCAAGCGTAGCCCGGGAGCAAAGCTACCACGCCATACTTTTTATCCATACAATATACATATTTAACGGGCACATTATTTCTACGCAAACGAAGCTTTCTAACCAATACAACAAAATTTATTTGAAGAAATTATATGAGTTTATACTAAACAATATTTTTATAAATAAATTCAGTCCTATGTACAGAGGGTTCTATGAATAATATCCATACTAATATTATAAATGCGAAAGTAAGGATGTTTGTTTGTTTGTTTGTAACGCTTTCACGCTTAAACCACCGAACCGATTTCAAAAATTCTTTCACCAATGGAAAGCTATAATATCAGGGAGTAACATAGGCTATATTTTATCCCGGTATTCCCACAGAAACGGGAACTACGCCGCGGGTAAAGCGACTGAAACCGAAGCGAAGCGAAGGCTGGTTGCTAGTACAGAATAAAATAAACTACGGTATAGACGTTTGTTGAGACGGCGCTTATTTTAGTTCGCGTGTTGTTATTAAATTAACTAACTTGAAATATATATAATAACATATGGAGTATATTATTACAAAACTAATTTACAGAAGTAAGGCTTTATTATTACAAACATATTACATCAAACATTTTCAATACCTTCGAAATAGGACCGTTTACGAAATACCGATGCTTTGAAGAAAAGCATTAACTTCAATAAGGTTGTAGACATCGAAACTAATTGTTGTGTTACCTTTAAACGAGAAATTCTTGTATATTTCTATATAGGTATTTAGAACTTCGGCAATGGCTACAAAGATTTCCATGAAATTTAGTAAGTTAGAGTTTTCGGGACGATAAATCGATTTAACAAGTTTCATCTATAAAAAATATCCTCTTGTCCGTGATTTGAGGCAATATAAAAAGTATAATTAGAAGATAAAGACATTGCCAACGAAAACAGTGATAGCTTAGTTAGGCTATCAAGCGGCGCTGAATTCAAACAGTCCCAGTTTGATCCTCGGTTTTATATCTTAATAATTACAATTTTTGACTTATAAATATTTCATTATTTCATCTCTTTTTTTATAAATTACCAATATATAGAGATGCCAAGTTAAGCGGCCATTCAGATACTTATATGTCAAGAGTGGTTATATGAATCGGTGGCAAATTTAATTCTTACTATAAACGTTCCAAGCAAAAAGCAAGTTAATCCTTCATTTTTGTTCGTATCTTTCGATACGGTCCTGTTTGATTAGTGAAATCGTGGTCCGCCAATAGAAGAAAGTGAAGGTCGTTTTACACAACCAAGAATCTTTTCAGCTTGCCCGACTGCAATTTTGCTTGCAGTATATGTATAATAGTACTGTATAGCAGCGGCTACAAATACTACCAATCCTTACATTTACTCGTGGATAACGTAAAAGACGACTAAGATCTTTGTTTCGACTTGAGCCAATTTCATCCGATACCATGCCGTCAGGATAATAATTACATTTCCAAGAAGGGTCAGGCAGGAGGCCGGTAGTAAAACTTTTACGATATGTACTATGGAAAACCAGTACCTACATATTGAGCGGACCTCCAGTAATTGGTATAACACCAGGACGATAATGTAATATGGGTAACTTGTTGTAACGTAGTTGTAACGCTATTTATTGTTGATCTTATATTTATGGAGTCTAACACGGCATTCTACTGTGGCCAATTTCAAATTAATCTCAGATTGAGGGTTATGATAATGTGTTATATTTATGTACTAAGATATGTGAGCTGTAAAAAAACTATTTCTTTTATGCTATAAAAATAATTTCATTAAATTCTTTAATTCGCAAACTCCATGAATATGAAATAATGACAATAATAAGATACGCATATATTTTCTGTTGCAATAATATTTATAATAATTAACACAACACACACACAAGATTTTCAATTCTATAAAAATAAATATCTGGTTGAGCGAGCTTTGCTCGGTATATTTTTGTTGTATTTTTGCTGAACTTATTTACTATAGATATAATATAATATAATATTAATGAAAAATAAAAATGAAAATATATCAAAAATTACAAAAACAGAATAATAGTAACACCGAGATTTGATCCCACGCTGTTTGAAATTTGAATTTGAATTTTGAATGCCAAAACAAAACAAAAAAACTGGACAACTTCCCAACTGAGCTATTGTCACTCTTGACGGCGACGGCGAAATTTGAATTCCTATTCTTTTAAAATTTAATGTCATTATATTGTTTTGCTAAAAACACCGACAAAACAACATTTTCTATAATTAAAACCTAGCTAAATCGATTTTTTGGCTCCGAAACCTCTAGTATGCTAAATTTCATCAAAACCGTTGGAGCCGTTGCCGAGATCCTGAAAATATATACATATATCTTATATCTTTAAACGAGCAATTCTTGTATATATATATATTCAGGATCTCGGAAACAGCTCCAACGATTTTGTTGAAACTTGGCATACTAGAGGATTCGGGTCCAAAAAATCGATCCAGCTAGGTTTTATTTATAGAAAATGATGTTTTGTCCGTGTTTTTAGCAAAATAAACAATGACATTAAATTTTAAAAGAATATGAATTCAAATTTCGATGGCAACGTCATGAGTTACGATAGCTCAGATGGGAAGGTGACAGGTTTTAATTTTGGTATTTTTCAATCAAACAGCGTCGGTTTGAATCTCGGTGTTATTATTATTCTCTTTTTGTAATTTTTTATATATTTTCATTATTTATTTTTTATTTTTTAGTAATATATATCTAAATAAATTCGATAATAATATTCCGAGCGAAGCTCGGTCAACCAGTTATTAGGTATCTAATTTATTTAGATATATATTTATAAAAAATAAAAATTAAATAATGAAAAAAATATAAAAAAAATACAAAAAGAGAATAATAATAACACCGAGATTCGATCCAACGCCGTTTGAATGCCAAAACAATACTAAAAGGAAACTGCACTACTGCCCAACTGAGCTATCGTAACTCATGACGTTGACGGCAAAATTTTAATTCATATTCTTTTAAAATTTAATGTCTTTATATTGTTTTGCTAAAAACACTGACAAAACAATATTTTCTATAAATAAAACCGATTCTAGATCGATTTTTTGGCCTCGAAACCTCTAGTATGCCAAGTTTCATCAAAATCGTTGATGCCGTTTCCGAGATCCTAAATATATATATATATATATATATACAAGAATTGCTCGTTTAAAGATATAAGATATTCCTTTTTAAAAATATAAGATATTATAATTACTGTTTCAAATCTTATTAGGGTGAAATTGATGTAAAATATATTATTAAATACAGTACATTTAATTTTGTTCTTGAAAATCGTAAAAATTTCATTTTTGAATTTAAACAGTCATACATATCAATTCACACACTCGACAATAGCTGGTCAGAAACGAATATTATGCGAATGTTAGCGTGTTTTGCGAAGCTTGAAATTGACATTCTATAAACAATTTAGCACTACAAAGCGATTCAAAATACACATTATAGTAACTATTAAAACACATTCATTAATATTAAAGTACATTTCGCGTGTTCTTCAAAAGTTACATTAAAGTCCTTTTCTCCTCTTTACCTTTCGGTTAGTTAATTCCCAAGAGACCTGCGCACATGGTACGCTTATTTGGGTGGTGTACTTACTATCCCCGACGACTCCAATATTATAGAAGGCTAATTTATTATTACAAAAGTTAATGTGAAGTACCTTAATCAAAACCATTTTTAAACGGTTTTATTTAGCTTACTCTGTTTGTTTGTTCATTTTTTTATTAGTTGGGTCAAATTTAGCAATTGAAATTTCACCCTCTTCCTGTCAACCGATTGATCTGAAATTTGGTATACGCCTTTGGATTTGGTGACAATGTAATAGTTAATATTTTTGTAAATTCAGGATGGCCGTCGTTACAAAATGGCATAACCTATTTTTTTTCAATCCCATCAATATGGGTATCAAATGAAAGGGCTCGACAAGTAAAATACAAAATCGTGGGGCACGTCAAATATCTACAATCGTCAATTAAAATGTTTGTTTTGTAGTGTCCCACGATTTTATTTTTACTGTTTCTTTACAATAAAACCGTTTAATTTAAAAATATTTTTTTTCCTTTTTTTATTAAAAACGATTACGTTTAAAACCAGTATCTGTTATTAAAATAAACATTTCATGGCCTCGATCGCTGAAACAAGCAAAATTTTATTTACAAATATAATTTTAGGATAAGTGGTACTTTTTTAAAGAACACCCTGTGAGTTCGAATCCTGCGCGGGACAACAGTTTGTGTAATCCACAAATTATTGTTCCGAGTCCTGATGTAATTTGTGTTTGTTAATTAAATGTTGCCATTAATTATATGTTTGTAAAGTCCCTTAGGCTTTTAAATATACATACATACACATATAGATACACATACATACATTGCTTGAGGATGACGACTAAAAGCTTTTACTTCGACCTGAGGAAATCTCTATCTAATACATGTAATCCTAAGGAGGGTTTAGGGCAAAGCAGTCGGCTGGTCTGGTCCGCCTGGCTAGTGGCAGAGGTGCTTTATTAAAATTGCCAATAATTATTGCACTGGATATATATATTTCCGTGGGAAGCATAAAATATATCCTAGCCTAAGTTACTCCTTATACAGACAGCTACGTGGTAGTAAAATATTATTTAAATCGTTCCAGCCGTTTTGAAGATCAATCAGAATATACAGACAGCCAGATAGATGGAAACACAGAAAGACAAATAATATTTAAACTCGGTTTTAAGCATAGGTATCGTGTAAATAATAGTGTGAGCATGAAAAATATCTATTATTTTGGCATTACAAATAGACATTTTCATTTTATTTATTTGTATAGTAATTTCATGATTCTTGTTAAATACATAAACAATTTTGTCTGTCAAAATTTCCTAACTCCAAACTTACATATAATGCTGCAATTAGTATTCATCATCTCAGCCCATACACGTCCTACTGTTGGACTTGGGCCTCCTCCACTATGGGAGGAAAATTGACCTACTATACCACGCTGGTCAGACGTGTTGGTATAGGATTATATGGCGAATTTTCCTTTACTTGCATAGATATTAAAGTTTCAATTTCTCTTCACCACTCATGACCGTACTCTTCGTTCCTCCAAAAATCTTCTTCTTCACTGTCCCTCTCACTCTTCTAGTCTCGTGCATTCCTCCTTTAATATCCAGGCTATTCTTCTTTGGAATGCATTACCTCTGGACATCAGAATGGCTACTAGTCGTGACATTTTCAAGGTCAAGGTTAAACGACTCTACTTAGATTTTCTGGCGGAGTCAACTCATCTGTGATGGCTCACATCCATTTTTATGTATGTATTGTATACGTATGTATGTGTATGTATGTATATGTATATATATGTATATGTATGTATATATATTTATATAGTATATATATATATATATATATATGTACTCATATTTATATACTGTATCATTTGGTAATCATATATTTGATAAATTCTGGTTATCCTCAACTATCTGTATTGCACCTGCCTTAAATTATTTCTGCTCCACCCTAGGTCGACTGGTAGAGAATGCCTAAGGCATTAAGTCCGCCTTGTACCTATATTGTGCAAAAGTTTTAAAATAAATAAATAAATATTATATCCAATTTTTGTATCCCTTAGTTGTCTTTTACGACACCCACGGGCGAGAGAAAGGGTGGTTAATTATATTCTTACTCCGTCACCACATGGAAAGAAATTGATATTACCGTTAATTTATTTAAAGAAAATCTATACTAATATTATAAAGAGGAAAGAATTGTTTGCTTGTATTGAATAAGCTCCAAAACTACTTTACCGATTTCAAAAATTCTTTCACCAATGGAAAGGTAAAATATCAAGGAATAACATAGGCTATATTTTATCCCGGTATTCCCACGGGAACGGGCACTACGCGGGTAAGACCACTGAAACCGAAGCAAAGGCAGGTTGCTAGTTGTTATATAAAGGGAAAATAAGAACTATATATACTTACACCAAGATGCATCAGTATTTAATGGAATTCTATTAAATGTAACTAGGAGAAGTGGGAATGTGGAAGGTCTTATATTATACTTAATAGATATCCTGTGATTTAGAACTGTGTAGCATTTAATGTAATATGCTGCGGAGGAACTGCTGGAGTGTAGTAAATCTATACCAATAAATAAAATTGGAGTGTCTGTTTGTAATGTCAAAATAATAGGCTTTTTTCATGCTCACACGGTTATTTGCACGCACCTATGCCTAAAATAGCAATTAAAAAATTTTTGTCTGTCTGTCTGTCTGTCTGTCTGTTTGTTCCAGGTAATCTTCAAAACGACTGGACCGATTTCAAAAATTCTTTCACCAATGGAAAGCTATAATATCAGGGCGTAAACTAGGCTATATTTTATCCCGGTATTCCCACGGGAACGGCAACTACGCGGGTAAAACGACTATAACCTATAACCGAAGCGAAGCGAGGGCGGGTTGCTAGTATTACATAAAAGTGCTTAACATATTTTCTTTGCCACCAAAATTCTCAGAAGACGCCATTCATAGTGTGGTCATAGCACTATTATTTATGATTTGAGTTCATCATCATCATCACAGCCCATATACTTCCCACTGTTGGGCTCGAGCCTCCTTCACTATGGAAGGGAAATTGAGATTAATTTATCTGACCAACGTGATATAGTAGGTAACACGTTGGTCAGATATGTTGGTATAGGGTTTTTTTTAGTTTTCCTTCTCTTACATAGATTGATTTGAGTTATTGACGGACAATGACCAATGTGAACAACTAAAAGCGTAAAGAATTTCACAGTTTGTAAAGAAATTTATAACTCGAAACAAAAAAAGAAAAAAGAACAACGTAACTAATTATAATACCCAAACTAAGTGAGTATTTTAATTGATATTTAAACAGAATACGTAATTAAGTAAAATTATATTTAGGGTTGTAAATACCCCTAGCCGAGGCCGCGGGTGACGTGACCGGGGAATTAATCCGTCACCCGCCGAGAGGCTGACCGCGTGAGGAAAGACCAATGTCCTCCCCGAGAGGGGGACGTCGGTCGATGGGAGGGTACCCCAAGTAGAGGGTATTCCGTCGGGCCGACCACTGATGTCAAGTAACCCTGCTCCGGTGGTCGGCCCAACGACGAAGGCGAAGTGCAGCGTGGGTGGGTTGGGGGTGTTGCGTGTTTACGCCCCTCTGTCGCCCCGGACGGAGTGGTGCGAGGAGCGCGCCGACCGCAACCCACCCCAAAAAAAAAAGGGTTGTAAATACAAAACCATTAAAATACTATTAAGCTATTTACAAATTTAATGTTATTGTATCGTCCATCTATCTAGACTATTTCTTTAATAAAAACGATGTTAGGTACTTTTTTATTGCTAACGGTGGCAAACAAGCAAACAGTGCACCTGATGGTAAGTGTTGTCGCTGCTTATGGATCTTTGTAAGGCCGCTGTCTACCGCGAAGAAAGTGAACGGAGTGTGAATGCGTGCAATGGAGGTTCGGTGATACTAAAGGCATCACTAAAACCCAACACACGCAAACACCCTCAGAAAGTTGAATTGTCGGCTCTCTCGCTCACCGAATGAAACGCAGTAACAAATTTCTACTACCCCGGAAGAACCGGCCCGCGGCTGTAGACAGACAACTGTCAACATTGTGGTCCTACCACATCGACTTCTACTATTATGAAATTGATTAAAAACAAAGAACGACCAACTATTAAAATAAATGTTATCATTTTTTTTTAATAACAAAGTTCGTATCGTTATAAATATCACCATCATCTTCACAACTCACATACGTCCCACTCTTGGGCTGGAGCCTTCTCCACAATGGGAGGTACTATTATACCACGCTGGTCAGACGGGTTGCTATAGGGTTTTATTACGAGTTTTTCCTCTCTTGCATAGATTTCATCTGCAATAATCCCTTTTTTTTTTACGACACCCACGGGCAAGAAATGGTATGGTGAATTTTATTCTTACTCCGTCACCACACGGAAATATACTAGACGATAACCGTCACAAGTCTTTTCTGGAGAACTATACCACGCTCAATTTTCAGTTTTCAGCTGTATGTGTTTTCCTGGTAGTTACACTATTTATAACTCAAGAACAGCTCTCCCAGCTGTTCTTGAGTTATAAATAATGTAACTACCACGACTTTCTTTTATATATATAGACTAGCCGACCCGGCGAACTTCATACTGCCATAATTTATTTCGTAAATATATTTTCTAAATTTCCGAAAATATAGTCTGTCTACAGCTGTCATTTACATTTTGTTATTACATGATAGATGCGTTTTTGTTATACCACGTTTTATAGTGACTTGTATTCTCTTTGACGTTTTATGTCAGGTACCTCGGGAACCCTGTGGAATGGGATAAAAAGTATCCTATGTCCGTCTCCTGGTTTTAAGCTACCTCCCCGCCAATTTTCAGGTAAATCGGTACAATCGTTCTTGAGTTATAAATAGTGTAACTAACACGACTTTCTTTTATATATATAGACTAGCAACCCGCCCTCGCTTCGCTTCGGTTTCTGTCACCTTATCATCGTAGCTCCCGTTCCCGTGGAAATACCGGGATAAAATATAGCCTAGTTTACTCCCTGATATTATAGCTTTCCATTGGTTACAAAGATTTTTTTAAATCGGTCCATCGGTTTTGAAGATTACCCGGAACAAACAGACAGACAAAAAAAAATATGTGTATTTTAGGCATATGTATAGTGCAAATAACCGTGTGAGCATGAAAAAACCTATTATTTTGACATTACAAACAGACACTCTAATTTTATTTATTGGTATAGATTAATACAGTATAAACCCGATTAACCTGACTAATTGTGGTCGTTAGGCATTCGGATAATCGAAAATCCGGATAATCGATTATATGAAAAACCTCCTTTCGTTTTGTGGATATGTAGTAGGTACATAATTCTATGTGTTTATTTAAAGACTATTCATACACATATCCCACAGGGCACGCAGGTCAAAGCGGAACAACAATTATTAACTAAAATAATAATGAAACGCGTGGGACAGCGATATCGCGGGGCGCGGACGGAACATGCCATTTCAGACACGTTCATGCTTGCATAAATTCGATTTGTAGATATAACATAGGCCACGGTTGGTAGTCCGGATAATCGCGAATCTGTATAATCGAATTTCTACTGTATATTTTATACACTCTTCTAATGACCTATATACCAGAACGGTATTTTATCGTGATTATGAATATTTTCCCATAATACTCTTAATCTTTTCGTGTGGTGACGGTGTAAAAATACAATTCACCACTCCCTATCTTGCCCGTGGACGTCGTAAAAGACGACTACGGGATATAATATGCACATAACATCTGTGCAAGAGAAAGAAATCTCGAAATGAAAACCTATACTAACATGACTGACCAGCAGTATAGTAGGTCAAATTACCTCCCATTGTGGAGGAGGCCCGAGCCCAACAGTGGGACGTATGGGGGCTGCGATGATGATGATGATCAATACTGCATGAATTTCGACGTCTGAGTAGTAGCAATTTGTTACGCTTCGTTCGGTGAGCGAGAGAGCCGGAAGCCTAACTTTCTGAGGGTGATTGCGTGTGGAGGGTTTTGGTGGTGTCCTTGGTATCACCGAGCCTCAATGCACGCATTCACACTCCCTTCACTTTCTTCGCGGTAGGCAGCGGCCTTGTAAAGGTCCATGAGCGGCAGCAACACTTATCATCAGGTGTACTGTTTGCTCGTTTGCCACTGCTTGTAATAAAAAAAAAAAATTTGATACACCATTTTGAAGATTATTTTCCCTTTTAATGACGAAAGATAAGTAAATATATTGAAATGAATTTTTCGTTACTAAATTATAATTTGTAATATAATACAAATAATACAAACCTCTTAGCTTGAGTATTTTCGAATAAAGAAAACAAATTTTACATCAGTGCGAAGCATTCTCACGTGTTTTAGTGGTAATTTATTTCTAGTGTCCATCGCCTGTCCAGATCTCACCCAAAGCTTCCACCCTCGTCCTCGCTAAAACCCTTCCCTCTACGTTTCCATCACTAACATCACGTATTGTCCACTGCTTTCACCTGGCGTAAGCATAAGGATATACGGCTATAAGGATTTATTAAGGTCCACATATTTCAATATGTTGACGGAGTAGGAATATAATTCACCACCCCCTTTCATAGCAGTCATTGTTGTAAAAGGCTACTAAAGGAAGTATGCAGAAGAAAGGAGACCGTACGATAAGCGTGGTATAGTAGCTTAATTTCTCTTCTATTGCGAAGAGGACTTAGAGCCTATCGTGGAAGAGCTGAGATGGTGATTTAAATAAATTGGCCCTTTTTTTTTTTTTTTTTTGTGGGTGGGCTGCGGTTGGCGCGCCTCCGCACCACTCCGTCCGGGGCGACAGAGGGGCTTAAGCACGCAACTCCCGCAACCCACCCGAAAACCACCTCGCCTTCGTCATTGGGCCGACCACCGGAGCAGGTTTACTTGTCGTCAGTGGTCGGCCCGACGGAATACCCCCTACGTGGGGTACCCTCCCATCGACCGACGTCCCCCCCTCGGGGAGGCCGGTCTTTCCTCACGTGGTCGGCCTCTCGGCGGGTGACGGACTAATCCCCGGTCACGTCACCCGCGGCCTCGGCTAGGGCGGCATGAGGCGCAGACAGTTGCGCCTACGCCGCCCCAGTCACCGGCAAATAAATTGGCCCTAAAGTTTAAAGGAAATTAGGTTAGATAAATATCGCAAGTAAAACTTGCTATCGTTTCATCTCCTATCTATGCATCCATAGGCCTTCTTACGACAATGCCACGTGGAACAGTCTTGTGTTATCAGTCAGTGTAGAACCTCTTTTGCTAAATCGGTTTTCGGTTTATCAAATAATGTGATCTGTCAATGGTCACTTCAGCTAGCGCGATTATTACAATATCTCTTTCTTGGAGAAGCTTATATTCAACAGTAAATGTGGATAAATGCATCAATTAATAGTTTTTTTATACAGTCTATATGTGTGTACATACATTCACGATACAGTCGGGATGACTTAGAAGTAACAGCATAATCTTACTACAAGCACCTTTTCAAGCTCCAAATAATTTGTTCAGTTTATATATATATACCCCACAGTTGGGTACAAGCCTCTTCCTCCGAAATTATTCCACTATAGCACGCTGGTCAGACAGTATTAAAGCATTGTTATAGTGTTTAATGTTTTGTTTCCTCTTGCATCAATTTTCCCTGCTATTGATATTCCTCAATCGTGTATTACAACGCCGAAAGGTAATAGAGAAACTGGCGAATTTTATTTTACCTCCGTCACCATACCGCAAATTCAGAAATGTGTTTTGAGATTATAAATAAGCAGTTCACAAGTACATATTCAGTTAAAAATATGTATCTTCCTGTGAGAGATGAATAAGTTATTCCCATTTCTTCACAAAGCGCGCGTGGGGCGTAATCAATTCGTAATGTAATTTCTTTATTTCGTGATTTAACTCTAAAGTTTACATCGTCTGAACGTTATATCATAAATTCAATGCTTCTATCAAATCAATAAGACATTTTGCTACCGAGATGCTCGTGATTATAAGGGGACAAGTCCCAAGCACGGCTTATAAAATAGAATATTCAAGATTGGGTACTAAAGATAACATTGTTATATTTCTCTATGTCATATTATATTCACATTACTTCAAATATTACTAATGTTAGTAATAGTGACATCTTTACCCTTGGTCTATATATAACGTAAAACTATACATAGAAAATTTCGCTTTCGAAAGCTTTGATTCATTCATAAACAAGCACTACTACTTCCTTCTAACTTTTTACAGTATTTTTAAATTAATTTCTGTACTTATAGATGTTGTGTTTTTTCGTATTTGAAATCCTTTAATTTGAAACCATAATGTAATTTAAAAAATAATCACAATTTTGGGACGGTGGTCTATTGAAATTACTTTAATATTGAGTATTGCTTACTACATTGGCGCCGGAACTAATACTGTATGCAGCTGAAATAGGAAATGGGCTATGGGCCCGCGCGCCGTCCTTTCATCGCCCCGGACGCACTGGACCGCGCGTGCGCTTACCATAGCCCTCCCATAAAAAAAAAAAAAGTACCAACATATCTGACCAGCATATTATAGTAAGTCAAATTCCCTCCCATTGTAGAGGAGGCCCGAGCCCGACAGTGGGACGCAAGTGAGCTGCGATGATGATAATGATGAATATAATGTAGCGACATTACTTACTTTTTCGTGAGTATACTAATGATAGACTACGGAAGTACAGGAGACTGCCTAGCAGTGCTCTCCTGGAAAACCTCTAAAGCTTACCACGACAATCGCCAATCGGCCTGCGAAAAATAGTGATTATAGTGTTATGTTCTAATAGGGAGGACTTTATCCAACAGAGCACATCAATACACTCGAGTGATGATGATGATTTTTTTTTTAATTGAATAGACCCTGTACTAAGGAAATTGTCCTTGTATTGCAGGGGGCTTTTAAGGGATGCTTGTAACATACAATTAACGGACATAAATTATAGCAAGACTACGAACAATTTGGACCTGCGAATTTATGGAGTGTACAAATTGTTGTCCTGAGTGGGAATCAAACTGTCATAGTAGATCGATATCTTAACCACTACGCCATCTATGCAGTCGATTATCGAAACATACACAAACAGATATTTTACATCAAGTTGTCACAGTAACTCTGATTCTTTCAAAAGACAGCTATCTCACGGTGGGCTATGGGGTTCGATGCGTCCTACACATATCACCCCGGACGACAAGCAATTTTATAGCCTGCGAACAAAAACAAAATTATACTTAGATAAATCAGCTCGTGAGACAAAATAAAATTCAAATAAAATAGATCTTATTTTATTATCTAATATAGAGCATCATCTGAAACGAATGGCCTACGAAGAGTCTTTATTGCTTTGGTAAAAAGCAAAATATTCAAACCTTAATACTGTTCACTTTTATGTTATTTTTGATTTTATTATTTGTAGTGATATTTTTCCAACGTTCAATTTTACAGAATATTGATAATTTTAACGTTTATATTATAGAAGTAAATAATAAAACTAAATAATATGCCTGTAAATTTCATGCGTTTGTTAAATTTCTCCAAGTTGATTTAAAAATACTTACAATGCTAATGCTTACCTTTTCAAAAATAATCCCTAACATCGTTAAGTTGACCTCTTTTAAAAATGGTTGGCTGCTGTTGTTTTGGTGACAAAAAAAGGAGCAAAGTTCTAAAAACCTTCGGTAATTTTTCAGTACGCGATATTAACTCGTGGCAAAATAATGTTTGTCTGTAAAGTCGGTTTACGGACGATAATTTTGTGTGATAACGTCATAACAAAACATGGATGAAGAATGGTATACTTTTATGAATTGAATCCAATTATTATCACATCGTTATCTATACTAATATATAAAGCTGAAGAGTTTGTTTGTTTGAACGCGCTAATCTCATGAACTACTGGTCCGATTAATAATGAAATAATTCTTTGGGAATAATTTTTTCAGTGTTAGATAGCCCATTTACTAAGGAAGGCTATAGGCTATATCATCACGTTAAGACCAACAGGAGCGGAGCACCAATGAAGAATGTTTCAAATTCGTTTTTTTTTTCCTTTTTGAGAGCTTCCGCTGCGTAAACAGCTAAATTTTCTCTATAATCATGTTTGATAAAATCAGTAGTACAAGTATTATTAAAGAATATTTTCACCTTCTACGTAAACAAAATTTTAGGTTAAAGTTAAGGTTAGCCCAAAGTATCTATAGCACGCGGACGAAGTCGTGAGCAGAAGCTAGTTTTAAATAATAGAAAGGAGGGATACTGTGAGTTAATTAAAAATTACATATTTTTCTATAAATTTACGTTTATTTGCACTCGTTAATGTCGCTCTTCTACTCTGACGCTTCGGCCGATAGAGTGGAAGAGAGATAGAAGTGTCACAAGCCGAATGCTTAGATCGATTGTGCCTCTCTATCACTTATCCCGCACTCTCACTTGCACGCTTAGCTCAAGCGGCACATGATAATAAGTCGTGTTTCTTCGTACGTATAGCCCAAGCTCATTATTTTGTAAAACGTTATCACATCAAAAAATAAAGAGCATGCGTATAAACTTAGTATTATTATAATTCTTTTCGTTAACCGTAATTAAAATGATGGCATCCCAGGAGAAATTGATATTTAACTGAATCTGTTTGAACTTGAAAACAAAGACTCCAAAACAATTAACAGCAAATGTATTAAAATGATTTTGGTGACTTAGTAGCGACAAACTATCGTATAGATCTCGGTAAGAAAATCCATGTAGAATTATATGTTTATATTTTATTTATTTTTTTCAAGTATACCTATGAGTCCTAGAGATACTCTCAGCGATCTATGATCTTTGATCCATTATTCAAACGTTATCTGTTTATTATTCACCCCTTTCTTATAATGAGTTATCCATGCTCGTTTAAGTGATAACAACAGGGTTATTAATGTATAAAAATATGAAAACATCACGAACCAATTGATATATTTTATGATATATTAACATTAAATATAATTATAAACTCGAAACATACTAATAATATTTCATAAAACTTGAAAATTAACTACATTATAATAGCAATTTACAAAATTTCGCTGTTCAAGTTTTACAAATTATTGTATACTGATTATTTCTGATATTTACGCGGGTATTACACATTGTAAATAAGTAATATTCGAAATGTCGAGCAATCAAAAATCAAATCATCATCATCATCATCTCAGCCCATATATGTCCCACTGTTGGGCTCGGGCCTCCTCCATAATGGAAGGGTAATTGACCTACTATACCACGCTGGTCAGACGTGTTGATATAGGGTTTTATTTCAAGTTTTCCTTCTCTCGCATAGATATTATATGCGTTTTATATCCCTTAGTCGTCTCGTACGATCACCCACGGGTAAGATAGGGGGTGGTGAATTGTATTCTTACTCCGTCACCACACGGAAAGAAAAAAAATCAAATACGCAATAAAATCCGTAAAATAATTTTATTTACAATGTTGTATACAAACTTCTATTATGTTTGCCATAAACAAACATAGAAGTTAGTAAATGTACATTTTCAATAAATTAAAGTGGCTATTCATCGATATTCAAATCCATAATAATCCAATTAAAAGACAATAAAATTGTAAATTTACTTTAGGTTGATTTTTAATATTTGATAAAGCGTAAAGAGGCGTAAATTACCAAAGAAAGATTTTATAATTATCTAAATGTATATTCAATAAATTTGCCATAGAATCAATGTTACCTTAATATTATGATTTCTGATGTTTACGCGAGCACTACACATTGTAAATAAAAGTACTTTTATGGATTTTATCGCGTTTGTATTTGATCAGAAAAATCAGATTTTTATAAAAATCTGCAATAAAGTTGACTTGTTTGGACGTCAGACATCTTAGTCTACCCGTGACCATAAATGCTGTGAAGTATTCGAAACGTCGGGCAATCATACATTAAATACAAACTCGATAAAATCCGTAATAGTAGTTTTATTTAAAATACTGTACATAAATATATTTAAGAGTTTACATTGAAGCATTGTTTTTTCAAAAGATATTATAGATTACCATTTTTTAATACATGCCAATGCATGTATACTAATATTGACAAATTATAACTGAATCTATATCCAGTCTATCTATCAGCCTATAGACGTTCACAGTTGGGCATAGATCTACCCATGAGAAAGCCATTCAGTTATACGCTGGATTACATCGTTTATTTCATAAAAAAAAATATGGGATCTGAAAACAATATTAATAAACTTAAAAATGATTGATAGATATAGAGAGATTAGATATTAAATAATTAAAATATCAAAGGAACATTTTAGAATTGAAAGTAGTGACACTTATTAGAAATATATATGAGCTTCCACACCTGATCAGTTCGAAAAACCTGCTGCGTGCTCGGCCTGTTGATGAGTAACGGATACGTTCGAAACCTGGATCGACGTAATTGAACTTAATACGTAAATTATTGCCATTCATATATATTTCTATTACACAACAAAGTTTAATTATCTATCAACATGTCGTATTAAATAGGCTGATATTGTGAAAAAAAAGGCTTACCATTGGTCATTTATGTATTGAAACAGAGTTGCTTGATACATTAAAATCTTTTTAATTTCATGCGATTATTTTATCCTTCCCTTTTGCAAATCGATTGTGACCATACGTACAGCCTTTTCAATACATCTCACTCTTAATATAATTTGAATAATTAAAGCACTGTTGTATGATTTGACCGACTTACTTTTTAATAGTTAAAGATAATCTTGGAATAATAACTCATAGAAGGTAACCGCGCACAAAAAATGAAGCATTTAAATTGGAGCCTATTGGAGCCTACGCCAGAATATTCCGTAGTGTACAAGGTCACGGTGTATGCAAGGCAACTCTATTGTATAGTGGTGTGCGTGTTGATGTGTGTAATCGCTTGCACGCGTGTAGTATTTTTCTATCACACATTCACATTTTTGATCGCTTAAGTACCGACACTATTCTTCTATACATTATTTTTCTAAGAAGATAACTAACATTACAATGAAACTTTAATTTTAAAATTTTTCATTATCAAACATCAAGATAATATATTATGATAAATTCCTAAAACTAAACCTTTCTGTAATAACATACATTTATATAACATCTATATAATTATTATTTGTACATTCACATATATCACATAACGACAACAGCTATATATAAATATTATCTTATTAAACTATTTCTTTTTATAACTAATTATATTTAAGAATATAATTTAAATACATAATATAGGTAGATTACTGCGTAGAAGCAGGTAAATTGGCATTTACAATCGGGTGGAAATATCATCAAGGACTAGCTTGGGTCATATTAAAACAATATCTATTACAAAAGATCCAACGTAGTCTTAACTTGCAGCCGGCTATTATAAACATACTATTTAATTTTTAAATGATTTTAGGACTATATTAAAACGTTTTTTGACACTATTTATACTTATTCTCTTTACCGCCACATACGTTTTAGACTTTTATTTTACTCTATCCGGTATATCTAACTTGAACTAGGTACCTATCAAAAACTGTCGCCAATATTCCTGTATACTATGTCAAAACTAAAGCGTAAAACTAACAGGCAATGAAAAAAGAAATGAAAATTTTTTGTTTAGAAATTGGTTGGAATAGAGACTACAAAATCCTTAGAGAAGTAATGGCTGCTATTTTTGTGTTAAAGAATTTGACATCTATTTACATCATATTCTAACCAGTGTTTCATTATTAGATCTCCAAGTTAACCACAATTTTAAACACACAAGATGATAAATCCATTTTACGTAAAAGAAGTCCAAAACACCAAACACTTTCCCTTATTTATAGTATATAGATTTAGATTTTAACTTAATACCTAAATAGTTTTAAGAATAAACCAACAACGATGAATATTTAAAACAAGTTCAATTATGCATACAGATATGTGCAATACATTTGGTCTCAGCCTACTAAAATTAGATTATCCAACTAATCACAAACATTTAACATTTTAAGCTCATGAGATCACCAATTTTATATTCACTCGCACTAGAGCTAGTTTTATCGTCCTTACCACACCACTCAAGTAAAATTTATAACGAACGATTTCATTGACTAATCATACAAATCACGTTTAGATATAGTAGAGATAGTGTAAAGTCCACTGCTGTCCGTCACTTCGTCGGTGCTCTCCGTTAATCAGGAAATATCGATATTTTCCACTTTATAAAGGAAGCGCCGTCGTCGCATATCTCATGACTCCCCATTTGGAGCTATCGTTACCGTGCTGCAGTTTGCACGGGTCGAACGGGTAGAACTACGCCGCAGCCCACCGCCACCCACGGGATTTAATAAGATTAAATTTTCTTTTTTTCTTTTCCCATGATAATTACAGAAAAGAAGTTCTTTCATACCCTTTCTAAAATTTTTCGACAAGAATGCATACAATAGCGGGTTGATACCCGAGTTGAAGAATGTAATGAGAAATGTGAGTGGCGTGAGTAGCGTACTAAAGTCGCTAGAGCCTTTATATCCAGTGGACCAATACTGCCACATCTTGCGTGCGTGGAACGGCAGGTTACAAATAGCAAACGTGAGTACAACCACAATGAGCATGCGCACGACGCCACGTCTTGCGCGTAATACGTTGCGAGACAAATGGCTCAAATGATGGCAATTGCGAGGCTCGTGATTACGAATTTTCTTCGCCTTATTTTTCTTACTACTGCTAACCGCTTTCTGATTAAAAAAAAAGATGTTCATTAGTAACATTTTCATAATTAAAATGGATATATTAAATATATTAAGAGTAGCTTTATAATACACCATTGAATTATAGCATTTAATTCATACTAATATTATAAATGAGAAAGTAAGGATGTTTGCTTGTTTGTTTGTAACGCTTTCACGCTTAAACCACCGAACCGATTTCAAAAATTCTTTCACCAATGGAAAGCTATAATATCAGGGAGTAACATAGGCTATATTTTATCCCGATATTCCCACAGAAACGGCAACTACGCCGCGGGTAAAGCGACTGAAACCGAAGCGAAGCGACGGTGGGTTGCTAGTATTGAATAAACAATCAAATTCCGTGTGGTGACAGAGTAAGAATACATTCCCCTCTCTCGTCCGTGGGTGTCGTAAAAGGCGACTGAGGGATATCTTGTACATATTACAACTATGTATGAAAAGGAAAACTCAAAATAAAACCCTGCATCAACCTACCTGACCAGCGTGGTTAATAAGTCAATTTTCCTTCCAATGTGGAGGAGACTCGAGCCCAATAGTGGGACGTTTATGATTTATGATGATGAAACATACTGAAAATTACCTCTGCAGAAGTGAGATGAATGATGATGAATGATGCCATTATTTGATTACTAAATTAAAATTATTTTATAGATATTGTTAGTATTTGATAGATAGTTTTCGATAGGATTAAAGAAATGCAGAGATTTACTTGAACCGTATTAACATAAATTGTTCAATGATTAATTGATGTTTCTTTGACTAATAAATTAGTAAATTAAATGAGTTTTCGTTTGCTTTAATATTTTTTTATTTAAATAATATGATTATGTGATTCTATTAACGATAATTCATAAAATATTGTTCAGTAATTAAGCAATCAAGAGAGCCTCCAATCAAGAAAAACTCTTTTGAACAACGCTATTGTCCTGTTTTTCGGGGTTATTTACATTTTTAGTTACCACTTAGCTCGTAATAGTTACAATATTATTTGAAGCTTTCAACGTTTTACAAAAACGGATCTTTTATTGTATTTATTTATTTTTGATATTGGAGCCGTGATTCTTAAGCTAGAACAAAGCTTTTTAACTTTGTTATATTTATTTGTATATTGGTAGGCAAGGAAGTGGATTTTATTTGTATTATAATGGGACCAATCCTTTCCAAAGATTCTTAAAACTGCTGAGATGTTCGATCGATTCTACAACATCTACTTATGTCTAGTTGGAGCGTTCTTGATGTCGTTTGAGTGCCATTGTACGTACAGTGTGAAATAACCAATTTCCAAAATTGCACGAGAATAGAATGTTTTATTTATTTTTAACATTATATAGCATGTTAAATTTGTTTGTATTATTTTCTAAGGCTATTAATAAGAGAGCCACTCATAGATACTGCGAGAGAAAGGGTTTATCGTAGATAGAAACTTAGATATAACCAGCTGGTCCAACAGACGTTGTTCTGTGCAAATCTATAAAAATAGTAAAAGGAATTCGCCTTGAAATCGATCGCAGCGCCACCAGTTACAATTATTAATCTAAACCATTCTTATATCCACCGAAACAATCATAAAAGAATTATTAAAATCGGTCCAGCCATTTAGAAGGAGTTCAATTACAAACACACGAACAGAAGATATCTAAAGATTTTAAGTACAATAGTGACAGTTATTTATATATATATATATATATATATATATATATATATATATATATATATATATATATATATATATATATATATATATATATAAAATGCTTCGTTCTGAATGACTGACTGACTGATCAAACAGCCTAAATTATTGACTGTAGAGACCTTAAACTTGGAGAGTGTGTTCTTTGTATGACGTAGGCATCCGATAAAGATTTTTCGTAATTCTAGCCTAAGGTGGAGAAAAAGGAGGGCAAAATTTGATTGGGACAACGTGATTAATTGATCCAATCTACTTCAAATCTTGCATAAACATTCTTTAACAGAATTGATGAGAGACATGTTTCGTATTTTATTAAAACTCAGTTCATAAAATATAACATTTTATTTTTATGTTTATTTAACCTTAAAATACCTACACTAATAAAGATATTAAATGTTTGAATACTTATAAAATAGAATAACTATTCAAGTTTTTTTCTCTGGCAAATTCAAATTCAAATTATTTTATTATGCATAAACCCCGAGAGGGCACTTACATATTGTCAGGTTTACAATTTGCAAAAAAAATATACTACCACCGGATCGGAACGCGACCGCTACTGAGAAGATCCGGCAAGAAACTCAGCGGGCTTGTCATTATTTTTATTTTTTTTTTTTTCTTCTTACTAGTTATGGCATGGATGGTATATGCATGTTTTAGCTCTAAGATGTCTTTTACGACATCTAGGAGCAAGATAGGGGGTAGGGAATTGTATTCCTTCACCATCACCACAAGGAAAATAACTAACTAAGAATTGTCAATAAGTTAACATAAGAAAAACATTACCTACTAAATTGTCTCTCACCATTATCATCTCAGGCCAATGACGTCCCACTGTTGGCCTCAGGCCTGCACTATAGAAGGAAAATTGAACTAGTATATCAAGCTGGTTGGACGTGTTGGCATATGGTCTTGTTTCGAATATTCCTTCTCTAGCATAGATGTTATATCCCATAGTCGATTTTTATGATACGCAAGGGTAAGAAAGGGTGATTTGTATTATTACCCCGTCACCATACGGAATTATGTCTCATCATCATCATTTCAGCCTATCGCCGGTTACTGCTGAATGTAGGCCTCTCTCATGTTACGCCACAGAGTGCAGTCTTGTGCCGCCTGCATCCAACGACGCCCAGCAACTTTCACCAGGTCATCGATCCACCTAGTGGGGGGCCGTCCTACACTGCGTCCTTTGATACGTGGTCGCCACTCAGAACCTTTCTTCCCTGGCGGTTGTCGTATCGTCGAGCGATATGGACTGCTTATTGCCACTTCAGCGTGCTAATTCTTCGTCCTATGTCGGTTACACCCGTTCTTCTGCGGATTTCCATATTTTTGATTCTATCTCGCAGAGAAATCCCGAGTATAGCCCGCTCCATAGCACGCTGAGCGACTTTAAGCCTCGTTATGAGGTCTACATTTAGGGACTACGTTGCCGTGCCGTAAATCATCACTGGTAACACACATTGGTCATAGACCTGTGTTTTCAGACACTGAGGGATGTTGGACGAGAAGATCCTTTTAAGTTTTCCGAACCCGAAATTGTGTCTAGAGAAACTTAATATTACTTGACATATTCATCCACCTATACCTAGATGTATACTATTGGACATAGGGCTCCTCAAGTACGTACGATACCATAATCGCCACGACTAGCAGGATGATAATTGCAATTGGTGTTATAACTATAAGGAATATTCCACTGTCTTATCACCTTGTAATCCCGTAATCAATTTGTTCGACACCTACAAGAAAGCATTATATTTCTTACGTGTCTCAATCAGTCTGAATTACTTTCCAAACACTTATATCTGACAACTTATAATAAGCTCCTTTTAAGATTATGGGATTAAATAACATCCATATTGCTTTTCCTTTATAGCCTATATTATATTTGTAGCCCGCAATACCTTGCTTTTATATGCTTTTATCTTTTAATTATCTTTGACGATAACTGCGGCAAAAATTATTCTCATTATATATCATAACACGCGAAATATTAGAATTACCAAACGTTTTACAGTAAGAAAATGAGTGTGTGTAAACTTTGCTCAGGATTGAAGTTAAACTTTTTAACTTAACCTCATACTGGTAAGATTATATATATTGAAGGAAACGATAGATAATGGTCACATGTAACCAATAAAATTGTAATAAGAAGGCAATATTAATTAATTACATAGTAAACCTCAACAATATTAGTGTTGCAAGATTCCCAAACAGATGGTCATGGGGTTAAAATATAGTCCATATTACTCGCTGATAATGTGCCTTTCTATTAGTGAAAAGTGATTTTGTTATTTTGACTGCATTTAACCAAATATAAAATAGTGTGTATCGTTGCATACCAATTGTAATTACAACGAAAAATATAATTTATTATAAAGGAATTAATATTATACAGGATTAGATACTATATTGTTTCCGTGTAGTGACGGAGCAAGAATACAAATCACCATCGTCGTCTCTATGTGGCCCGTGGATGCCGTAAGAGACGACTATGGGATATGATATGCACATAACATCTGCGCAAGAGAAGTAATACACGAAATGAAACCCTATACCAATATTTCTGATCAGCAAAATTCCCTTCCATTATGGATGAAGCCAACAGAGGGACGTGTGTGGGCTGCGATGATGATGATGATGAAGGATTATTAAAAATGCAAGGAAAAGAACTTTGATGTTAAACCTATGTTTTTAAGTTTAGATTCATCTCTGGTTGGGATACTACGCCGTAAACCTCCCTGTGTACTCGATCACTGCTGTCACTGTTATTGACTACGTGAGGGCAAAACGATATCACGGGAGGAACGGAATTTAAAAGGGTAGCTAACCACGCTAGCTACGGACGTCAAGGACTTAGTACATACTTAGTCTAAGTCTAAGAGGAGGGAATACAGTGGATTACTTTTTTTTATTTTGTTACCCTGGATGGAACGGACGGCAAGCGTCCAGATCATAGCCGCACGAAAAAAAACGTGTGGCACTCGGGGACTGCCGCGGTAAAGCTATTGCATAGCACTTTTTAACAACTTATGCAATTATAATTATTTATTTATTTTTTATTTATGCATTATTTTTTTTCTTTGATATTAATTCAAGTTACACTTTTTGAGCGTGGTGACCGATAAGAAAACAAATGTACTATATGTATAATAAAGGCGATTTGGATTACCACTGTCGTCCGCTGAAGATCGTTGGGACTGTTAGAAAACGCGCGAAAACACTTTTTGACGTATGCTACGCAAAGCGGTGGCACGTGTGCGCACGGAGACGGACGAACGCAGAATGTCGATGACCGTCACACCGAATGCTCGGCCGAGCTACATGGTAGGCGGGTGTTAGGTTTTATTTTCGTTACGGCATTTCTTGATTCGGTCGCCGCACTCAAAGCCCGCGATAAAAGCTATGCAATAGCTTAAAAGTTCATCATTTGATATGTGAAAGGAATTCTTGGGATAAGTTAAATTTAACAACGTATAAAAAGCAGTGTTTGAAAGTTAAAACTATAATTTTAAAATAACCTTACTTCTGTATTGCCAACGACATTCCGTTGCATTTCATCCTGTGTAAAGCTTGCCTTCTCATTTCTTTGGTGTTGATTTGCACAGCATTGAACCCTCTCTAAATTTTGCAATGAGTGTGAACTCTGCCACAGTCCAATAGCGATCCGCGTGTACAAAACCTGTTAAAAAAATGTTTATCAATAGGGTCCTCTACAAATCAAAATATTATTCTATACTTGGGTTGAAGCTTTCATAAGAAAGTTCAGAGAATTCATAAGTATCCTCTTACGGATCATAAAGATAGTTCTGCGGAAACTGGTGGATCTCCCTTTTATTTTGATGGATAATATATTTGGTAGCATTTTAAAATAATAATGGATTTCCGTCATGTATTGCCTAATTCAATAAAGAATTATATATATTAAGATAAATTATACAATTAGCAAATACTTATTCGAAATCATCATTATCAGCATCTCAGCCTATATACGTCACACTGCTGGGCTCGAGCCTCCTCCGCATTAGAAGGGAAATAGACCTAATTTAGCACAGTTTTCCTTCTCTTGCCTTAATGTTATCTGCATTTTATATCCTTTAGTCGTCTTTTACGACATCCACGGGCAAGAGGGAGGATCCACGAGGAAGTGATGAATTGTATTCTTACTCCGTCAACACACGGCAAATTCAAAATACATATATTTTATTTTGTAACAGATCACATTTCAACTTATCGATGTTTATTCGATGGTTATTCATGCACCAAGGTTATTTATTAGTTTTTAACACAGTCTAGCAATAAAACTGTCAATAACTTTCTATCTTTTATCAATACAATTGTCTTATTCGTCTCATGCTGCGTAACTAATCAAACGTAACAATTAAGTAGTAACTGTACCAATTTAGTATTATTCAACACAGATATATGTATGAGACTTTATATGATCGTAGTTAATGTTACAAGTTTCACTTGAGAGTGATGCACCCTATTCGTCTGGGGATGAGTAACGTCGTAAACGTCGATCGCGCGCGGCCGCGATCGTTCGCAATGCATGGAAATGAACCTTAACTCAATAACAAACGAGAAATTCATGAAAATTTACGCCTTTGTAGGACCTTCTTCTTGGCTAACATAGGTCCTACGATTAGGCTCAGAACTCTTCCTCGATAGGAGAAAAATTAACAAATTACGCTATCAGATGGGTTAGAATTTCAACTTTTCCCTTCTCTTCTTACGGTATTATTTGCATGTCATATCCCTTAGTCGTCTTTTACGACAGCCATGAATAATGGATTAACAAAATTTAGCATTTTCTTGATAGTTAATTTGTGATAGGTATATTTATATCATTATTTTTGTCTTCAGATTACATTATACATACTTTTACCACATCTGCCAACACCGCGATGTCCCAGTTTTATTGATCTCTTAGGATTTTTGTAGAAGTATCAATTGGTCTGTGATAACCAAACTTAATAAAATATAAAATAATCAACAACTAAACCAAACGGAACAGCAATCGTACGCGCCGTAGGTATTTAAACATGTAAGGAAATTTATTAATATTTTTATATTATATAGCATAACTATATCCACGACTTCATATAAATTATATACATACTATGCAAAAGAATAAATCGTAGAAACGTTCATCCTTAGGCAAAAGTGTTTGAACAATCTTTGTAGATAATTGCACGAGCTACAGTTTTTCGGCTAAGCTATTTTTATAGTAACACTTACCCTTTATAAGGGTAAGTTACTCTTTTTAATGTAAACGTCGATATTGGTGAACTTTGACTTTAGCAATTTTTATCAGACCGATATTTTAGCATTTTTTGTACAAATCTCCATCTTTTTAGAGAAATCACTTTGCAGTAAGGCAATAATCTTATTGCGGGAGACTACACAAACATACAATTAACGGATATAATTTATATCCAAACTCGGAACAACATTTGGGGATTGCACAGTGTTGTCCTGCGTGGGAATATAACCCACGACACTGGGGCGGTTATAGGTCGGTATCTTAAACACTAAACCATCCATCCAGTCGAGTCTGTATCTGTGCAAATTTTACTGAAAATTTACCATTTTTTTAGTCTACTTAAGACATTCTTGCGCCACTTACTTGATCGCCGTCTTAATACGCCTATACCAACTTTGCTACCATAGTAATAGAGATTTATTTTTGTGGAAGATATCCCATGTCCAACCGATCTCAATAGACCGAGAGACGGGTCAGAATTGTCTTCAAGGCAATGGCTTCGCTGCCTCAGAAATCAGAATCATTTTGGTAACCAATATATTGGGCGTCCAAAAGAGAGTTGAGCGGTACTTCACGCCGAGACAGTGTTTTGTATTATACAAACACACGTTTATCCATTCGTGGAATACTGCCCTCGTCTCTGAGTAGGTGCACTCAATAACACACAAACGTGTTTTTCGAATCGTCAGTAATCTGTAGTCTTTGAAGAAACGAATAGACTTTCAAGAAACGAATAGACTTCCATCTATGTACTCTATCAGTTCTTTCACGAGGAGTTCTCTGAAGAACTCTTCGTTACTTTGACCGTACTACTTGACGTCGTAACAAGGTTAATTCATTTCAAAAAATAAAAATTTTATTAGTTACAGAGTACACATAAACATATAAAAACAAAAGTTTATTCGTATTACTAGCTGACCCGGCGAACTTCGTACCGCCATAATTTTTTTCGTAAATATATTTTCTAAATTTCCGAAAATCTAGTCTCTAATGGAAGAAACATTACAGCTTTGTTGGAAAAGATTCGATCGTCTTGATCGCGGCATTGTTAATGATGATTCAAAGAGAATACAAATCACCCATTATTGATTTCTGACAAAATTATAATTATCAAATTTTCAATCATACTTAACTATAGACAAAATTACGTTTAGCTGTCATTTGTGTTTTGTTATTACATATCAAGTGCATTTTTTATACACACGGGAACGCGATCGAACGGGATAAAAAAGTTATTGGCGATATCTTATAAACACCGTTTTCGGTTACGTTTTGCCATAACGGACACATGTCTAGAAAGCCAGCCAGTTTCTGACCCTCTGGTTTCTTTGACTACATCTATATTGCCCCACCCTTATTGCAACATCACTCCCTTTGCCCAGTTTTGCGTTAAAATCTTCTATAACCACCGTGAAGTGAGTTTTAGACGTGTCTATGGTTTTCGAGATATCCTCTAAAACAACCGAGGCCTGAACTGAACTGCTGACTGAAACAATGATTAACAAAACTGAAACAATGTTTTAAATACGCACCGCTAGTGGCGCTGTACTTTTCTTCATACAAATAACATGTTTACGCGCTCACGGTAGAACGCGTAATATTAACGACAAAACTCACACTCAGGCCTCCGTTATCAGTTGAGTCACCGATAACAGCCGTTATAAGTTGAGTCACCGATTACAACCGTTATCAGTTGTGTCACCGATTATAACCGTTATCAGTTGAGTCACCGATAATAACTGTTATCAGTTAAGTCACCGAAAATAACCGTTATCAGTCGAGTCATCGATAACAACCGTTATCATTTGTGTCACCGATAACAACCGTTATCAGTTGAGTCACTGATAACAACCGTTATCAGTTGAGTCACCGATAACAACCGTTATCAGTTGAGTCACTGATACTGACTTATTGACTGACATGACTATAAATAAGCTATTCTATATAAAGAAATGTTAAAATAACATGAAGAAAATTGTATCAGAGTTGGCTGTATGGGCTTTGACCCCTTTGCCTGTCCGAATTGACAAACAGAAACAAAAAAATCTATTTGACATTTTATGTCATGTCACACCACACGGGAACGCGATCGAACGGGATAAAAAGTCGCTCATTGCCATTAAGAAGAAGAAGAAGGAAGGGATAAAAAGTATCCTATGTCCGTCTCCTAGTTCTAAGCTACCTCCTCACCAATTTTCAGCCAAATCTATACAGCCGTTCTTGAGTTATAAGTAGTGTAACTAACACGACTTTCTTTTATAAATATAGATGTATCTTTTCGGCTTATACAAAATTCTTAGCAATAAAATTGATTGTTCGGATCTGAAAAAAAGACGTTTCGTTTCTTTATTCTCGAAAATTGTATTATTGTCGCAACAGAAAGCATAGAATACTCACAATGCCTTCTTATCGCACAGTTGCTCAAGCCATTTCACTTGTGCCCCGCTCTCACGCTGCTCTTAATGATGTACTCTGTACCAAACCTGATATAGTTTCGAAATAAGATGCCAAGTAATACTGTCAACGGCGAAAATAAATTGATGTAATGAAGATTTACAGCTTTTTGTGTTGCTGTTATAGTTACACATTATTGTTATTTCATTAATTTAATTGGTTAGTAGTATTATAAAATAGTACGGTTCACCGTGTGGTGACGGAGTAAGAATACAATTCATTAGTAGCGAATATCGTGCCCGTGGGTGTCGTAGAAGACGACTAAGAGATAGAATATGCATTAAACATCTATGCAAGAGAAGGAAAACTCAAAATAAAACCCTATGCCAATACGTCTACCTTGGTATATAGTAGGTCAATTTCCCTCCCACTGTGGAGGAGGCTCGAGTCCAACATTGGGACGTATATGAGCCGAGATGATGATAAAATTGTACAAACAAACCTTCTACTAGCCTACTAATGCTCACTGCTGCACCTTAAGATAGGGTTATCCAAAATACTACTAAACTTGCTAGGTAATAAACAGTTTGGGGACCGGAATTAATGTTATTTCCTATCCTCTCTCCTTGTAATCCTTCAGTCAATGTGTAATTTTTTGGATCAACGGCACGTGGTGCTTTCCTTCCGACTGGTGCAGGTGTTGATAGGGCACGGGTGCTTTACACGGTCGTGAGGAGGGAGAGCACACCGTCCTGCCACCACTGCGATTACAACGAGGACACGGCGCAGCACACACTCGAGGTCTGTGCCGCGCGTGCGCCGGGCAGCACTGTGAATTCGTCGCAATCATCGGTGCCGACCTGACGCTGCCGAACATCGCTAGGGAGATGTTTGCCAGCAACAGGAACTGAGACTTCGTTGCCGCCTTCTGCGAGGCTGTTATTTCGCGGAAAGAGAAACGGAGGAGGAAATGAGGAACGCCTCCACGCGGACAAGGTCCACCGCCGGCGACTGGAGCAACGCAGGCGTGAGTAGGTACCTGCGCCTGATGCCGCTCTAGCAAAGGCTTCGAGTGACCGGACCGGGGAGTTTAGTCCGTCACCCGCGGAGAGGTTGACCTCGTGACGGCGACCGACGTGCCGGGAAGGAGACGTCGATGAAAGAAGGCACCCCCCAGGGTCCGCCGTCGGGTCGACCACTGAAGACAAGGAACTCTGCGCTGATGGTCGACTCAATGACAAAGGCGACATGCTATCGGGTGGGTTACGAATCCACGCGCCGCCCTCTGGCGCCCCGGACGGAGCCGGGCGGGCGGGTGCACTGACCATAGCCCACCCCAAAAAAAAAAACTATTCTTAATCCGTCATCACACGAATAATTCATATAATTTTATTAAATACTAGCAACCCGCCCTCGCTTCGCTTCGGTTATAGGTTATAGTCGTTTTACCCGCGTAGTTCCCGTTCCCGTGGGAATACCTAATGCTATTTTAGGCATAGGTGTCGTGCAAATAACCGTGTGTGCATGAAAAAAGCCTATTATTTTGACATTACTAACAGACACTCCAATTTTATTTATTGGTATAGATAATATTTATTTATTTAACTAGATAGGTACACGAGTAACTACCAGTGTCATTAAAAATTAACTTGTATAGAAGTATGCCCAATTAAATGGAAATATTTACATGGTACCCGTAGTTTTGATTACATAACTCGTAAAATTAAAATTTAAAAAATATAAATTAATATTTATATTAGCTGACCCAGACATTGTATCTAATATATAAGTAAGAATTATAAAATATATTTTTTATAACTAGGTTGTCATACCACTTATTGGATTAAACAGCAAATGTACATATACACATACCCATCGTCAAATTTCATCCATCAGTTCAATTCCGCCCTAGCCGAGGCCGCGGGTGACGTGACCGGGGATTTTAGTCCGTCACCCGCCGAGAGGCCGACCGCGTGAGGAAAGACCGACGTCCTCCCCGAGGGGGGGACGTCGGTCGATGAGAGGGTACCCCAATAGGGGGTATTCCGTCGGGCCGACCACTGATGTCAAGTAACCCTGTTCCGGAAGTCGGCCCAACGACGAAGGCGACGTGGTTTTCGGGTGGGTTGCGGGAGTTGCGTGCTTAAGCCCCTCTGTCGCCCCGGACGGAGTGGTGCGGAGGCGCGCCGACCTCAGCCCACCCACAAAAAAAAAAAAGCAGTTCAATAATTCAGGTATATATATGTATATGTAAGCTAAAGAATCATATTGATGTATACAGATAGCCTTTTAGACTTTGATTAAATTTTACAGAAAATTTCATATAAGAGAAGAAAAACTTGAAATAAGGGTATTATTTCAAGTTTTTGTTGTTTTTGTTGTACTGGTCCATCTAATCGGCCTAGTATAGGAGGTCAATTTCTGTCCTATTGTAGAGGAAACTTGAGTCAAAAAATGGGACGTATAATCTATACATCTATACAAATAAGTAAAATTGATGTGTCTGTTTGTAATGTCAAAATAATGGGCTTCTTTCATGCGAACACGGTTGTTTGCGCGACACCTAGGCCTAAAATACAGTTTAAAAATCTTTTGTCTGTCTGTGTGTCTGACTGTTTGTTTGAGTTGATCTTCAAAACGGCGATTTTGATAATATTTTACTCCTAGGTAGCTGTCTATATAAGGAGTAACTTAGGCTATATTTTATCCCGGTATTCTCACGGGAACGGAAACTATGCGGGTAAGACCACTGGAACCGTAGCGAAGCGAGGGCTAGTGAGCTAATATAAGTATCGCTAAGTTCTACAATTATTAAGTAAAATGTGGCAAACATACATAATTTGACTGCAGAGGTGGCATTGTGGTTAAAATACCGACCCACAGTGCCAGTGTCGGTGGTTCGAATCCCACGCAGGACAACACTTTGTGCGATAGACAATATCTTGTCCTGAGTCTGGATATAATTTGTGTCCGTTAGTTATATGTTTGTAAAGTCCTCCGCAATCCAAGAATTATTTTCTTAGTGCAAGGTGTTGTCTTTTTCAATGAAAAAAAAATATAAATATTTTTAGGACAAGATATAAATTTAATCCAGATGCAAAACATGGCAGAACAATCATTTATGGATCTCACAAAGAATTGTTGATTTGAACCCATGACACTCGACATCAAGTTGGTATTTAGACTTTTATACCATCAGTGCAGTCATGAAGTCATCTGCTTTCATTTCTAAGTGATCTCTTACGGTAGCAACTGGAAAAAGAGGTCGTGATACGTTATATTCTTTATTCGTTATCATACATACTCGTACAAAGTAGAATACTTGGGATAGACAACGTTAGGCCCATTCATCAAATCAATTGTCGGCGCAGCGTCCGCCCTTTGGCGGCTGATGCCGAATCTGGGCGGACCCAGTGCTACGTGCCGACAGCTATACGCGGGGATGGTCCGGTCGATGGCTATGTACGGCGCACCAGTGTGGGCGGGGTCCCTGACCGTCCGGCTGAGGGCCCTCTTGAGGCGACCACAGAGGGTCGTGGTGGTCAGGGCCATACGCAGTTACCGCACGGTGTCGACGGAGGCAGCGTGCCTCCTGGCCGGAACTCCCCCGTGGGACAGGAGGCGGAGATGCTCGCCGACATTTATCGGCAGGTGTCGGAGACGCGCGCCCGCGGCGGTATGGTCTCCCTGCAGGAGATCACCGCCTAGCTGGTCGACGGCCGCCGAGGAGTCACTGCTCGTTGGGCAGTCCGGCTGGAGAGACCTCGGTACGGTGTCAGGACCGTCGAGGCCTTCCGGCCGGTGCTGATGGAGTGGTTGGAGCGGACGCACGGGATGCTGTCCTTCCGACTGGTGCAGGTGCTTACGGGGCACGGTAGCTTTGCGACCTGAGTACTTGCACAAGGTTGTCAGGAGGGAGAGCACTCCGTCCTGCCACCATTGCAGTTGCGACGAGGACACGGCGCAGCACACGCTGGAGGAGTGTGCTGCGTGGGAGGGGGAGCGCCGTGAACTCATCGCGATTATCGGTGCCGACCTGGCGCTGCCGACCATCGCCAGGGAGATGCTCGTCAGCGTCAGGAACTGGGACGCGGTCGCCACCTTCTGTGAGGCCGTAATCTCACAGAAGGAGGCGGCGGATCGTGTGCGAGTAGAGCTCCTATTCGGCGACACGTTCCGCCGCCGGCGACTCGGGCGGCGCAGGCGCGAGTATCTGCGCTTAATGCCGCCCTAGCCGAGGCCGCGGGTGATCGGACCGGGGAATTGTCCGTCACCCGCAGTGTGGCTAACTGCGCGACGGCGACCGACGTCCCAGGACGTCGAGAGGTGAGGGTACCCGAAAGGGTATTCCGTCGGGCCGACCACTGACGACAAGTCACATCTGCTCCGATGGTCGACCCAACAACGAGGTGACGTGGGTACGGGTAGGTTATGGGCCCGCGCGCCGTCCTTTCATTGCCCCGGAGGGACTGGACCGCGCGTGCGCTTACCATAGCCCACCCATAAAAAAGGCGCATTCATCAATACATTGGAAGACGAAAAATCAATATCGCTTGTAATAATTAATTGAAATTTTTACGCATAAGATTAGATTTCTCCTAAAGACAATTTAATGAATAGCATTCTGTTTATGATAAACTGCACTCTTAGTATTGACTCCATAAGCTTTAATATATATAACACAAAAAATGTTATATTTCGGTTCATCATTATCAATTTCATGATGATTTAGACCACTAAAACCAAGTATCAGCTAGCTGGCGCTTCGATCAATTTCAAGGCAATTTATTATTATTATTTTTTAATTTGTACAGAAAAGGCTGCTGAGCTGAGTCAAACGAGAAATCATTAATTAGGTACTATAAAGATTCGTCCATCCATTAATCTACATATGTACGTCCTCTATATAACTTACACAAGGAAGGAATAAGGACGCTTGGCAGGCGGGTTGGCAATCGCAGCTGATGCTATAAGTTTACCAAGAAACTGTTACATATTCGCCCGGCCGCTCGTTACTTTTTACGACCCAGCAAGAAAGTAAGAAATAATGAAATATTTTACTCTCAACTTAGAGACAACTCCACGGGTGGACTAAAGGCCCAATATATATCATACAATATTGTTTACATAATTAACACTGAAATCTAATGAACAAGATTGCTAAACCTCAACGTAATTAAATAATTATTAGATAAGTGTCATCATCCTCTAAGCCTCCTACCTCTAATTGCTACCCTTAATAGTATATAATATTAGTACCTAATAGTACCTAAGAGATTTCCAGTCTAATTACATTTATTAGGTTATCATAATCTCGAGTTCTGTTTATGAAATCTGTTCTAGACAAATTTTACATTACAATTTGGATATCATATACTAGTTCGAAGAAAATCAAACTGAAGCTTACTAAATATATTGTAAATATAACATACTAGCAGTACGCCCTCGCTTTGCTTCGGTTTTAGTTGCCTTATCCGCTTTGTTCCCATTCCCGTAGGAATACCGGGATAAAATATAGCCTATGTTACTCCCTGATATTATAGCTTTCCATTGGTGAAAGAATTTTTGAAATCGGTTCCGTGGTTTAAGCGTGAAAGCGTAACAAACAAACAAATAAACAAACAAACATACTTTCGCATTTATAATATTAGTAAGGATGTATATACAACGAAGTAATAAATAAAGTAAAAAAAAAGGTGAGGACGCTGAGTTCCTTACCGAATATTCTCTGCTACGGTCAAGTTCTAATCAAATGTTAAATTCATATCAGATGAAATATAAAATTAATGATATGTACTGACATGTCTTGCATTGTCTTGCATGCTTTGCTGTGTGGTAGCGGCTTCGAATACTACCAACCCTTGTTTTGCTCGTGGGTGTCGTAAAAGACGACTAAGAGCCCTAGATTGACCCGGACCAACTCCATCTGGTACCATTTGGGTCAACGATTACATTCCCAAGGAGGGTTGACGTCAGGCAGGCGGCCGGTCATAAAAGTCATTGCCGAAACTTTGCAATATGTCAAAACAGATGACATATTGCGTCGACCCCAAGTAATTGGGATAAGAGCAAGATGATGATGATGACTGACATGTCTTGCAAAGTATATGTTCATAATAAATGAATGTGAATTTAACAAAATGAGTACAATCTAACTATCGCAATAAAGGTGTATAAAAGTTATAAGGGTCGACCAGGTGTTAAGGGTAATAGATTATGTGCGGCAGCAGGGCGGGTCGATAGTGGACCTTTCGTTCGCTAGCCTTGAGGTTGCCGCACGCGTGAGGAGCTGGTGCGTCGAAGAGGAGGTTGAGACCTGAGGCTGGCCGCATCCGCAGTGCTTTGACGCAGATCTGCGATGCGGCCATGCCCCGTGTACGGTGTCTGCTCCCGAAGACGGCTGTCCACTGGTGCTCCCGGGAGCTGGCGTATCTTCGGGCCGCGTGTATACGCGCCCGGAGAGCCTACACCCGCAATCGGCGGCGCCATCGCGACGAGGAGTGGGAGGGCCGGCTTTACGAGGGCTACCGCAATGCGCGGTTGGCCGTCCGTACCGCCAAGGACGTCAGTCGGCAGGAGATGCTGGTCTCGACCGTGACCCCTGGAGTCGCCCTTATGGCGTGGCGCTGAGTAAGCTTCGTGCACGCAAACCGAGATTCTCCAGCCCGGCCTCCTCACACGGGTCATCGAGGACCTGTTCCCACGGCGGGCAGAACACACGCCCCCGGTCATGGCTCCGCACGACACTGACCGGGAGGACGACGACGACAGTGTTTCGCCCATCACGGAACCCGAGATGGGGGCGGCAGTGACGCGTATGCGCGGCAAATCCACCGACCCCGGGCCCGACGGTATCCCGAACCGCGTGCTGGCCCTGGTCCTCGACTATCTGGGTCCCCGCCTCAAGGGGCTGTTTCAGGCTTGTTTGGCGTCCGGGCGGTTCCCTGGATGCTGGAAGGAGGGAAGGCTAGTGCTCCTGCCGAAGCCGGGACGGTCTCCCGAGTCGGCCTCGGCCTACAGGCCTATCGTGCTGCTCGATGACATGGGCAAGCTACTGGAGAGGGTGGTAGCTGCCCGCAATGAGCGGCACCTCGTTAGCACGGGGCCCGATCTATCGGACGCCCAGTTTGGGTTTAGGAGGGGTCGTTCGAAGATCGAGGCTCTGTTGCGCCTGAGGACCGTGGCGACTGAGGCCGTCACTGGCGGAGGAGTGCTGTTGGTGGTGTCCCTAGACATCGCCAACGAATTGAATAGTCTGCCATTCAGCTGCATCAGGAAGGCGCTCCGGTATCACGGGGTGCCAGCTTACCTGAGGCGGCTAGTGGCAGACTATTTGGAGGGACGCAGCGTCCTCTGCACCAACCGAGCAGGGGACGTTGTGCGAACGCCCATGCCGTGCGGTGTCCCACAGGAGTCGGTCCTCGGACCCACCCTGTGGAACATCGGCTACCTACGACTGGGCGTTGACGGGGAGCCTCCCGCCCGGGCTGGGCGTGATTTGTTATGCCGACGACACGCTCGTCACGGCCCGCGGTGGGACACTAGAAGAGGCGGCAAGCCTGGCGACTCTAGGCACCGAAGAGATCGTCAGGCGGATCGAGGCGCTGGGGTTGAGGGTTGCCCTGGACAAGACGGCGGCCCTCTTGTACCATGGGCACCGTATGAGCCCACCCATTGGCGTCTCGATCACCGTCCACTCGGTTGAGATCAGCATCCGGGCCCATATGAGGTACTTGGACCTGGTGCTCGACGGGCAATGGTGGTTCTGGGAGCATTTCCGCAGGCTCGCTCCACGGCTCGTCGGCGCGGCGTCCGCCCTATCGTGGCTTATGCTCAACGTGGGCATGGCGGCACCTACCACTCTTTCCCGTGGGAATCATAAAAAACGACTAAAGGATATAATATTCAGCCAAGAGAAATAAATCTCAAAATAAAACCCTTTAGCAACACATCTGACCAGCGTGGTTCAGGAGTGTTGTGGGAAACTGGAGCCTAATGGTGGCCATATATGAGTAGTGAGGTGACAACCTTACTAATATTATAAATGCGAAAATAAGTTTGTTTGTTTATTTGTTTGTTACGCTTTCACGCTTAAACTACGGAACTGATTTCAAAAATTCTTTCACCAATGGAAAGTTATAATATCAGGGAGTAACGGAGTAATATTTTATCCCAATATCGCCACGGGAATGGGAACTAGGCGAGTAAGGCGACTAAAACCGAAGCGAAGTGAGGATGGGATGCTAGTAATTTATATAAGAATAGCAACCCGCACTCGCTTCGCTCGTGTAACAGTGGCCTTACCCGCGTAGTTTCCGTTCCCGTTGGAATACCGGAATAAAATATAGCCTATGTTACTCCCTGATATTATAACTTAGCTTTCCATTAGTGAAAGAATTTTAGAAATCGGTTTATTGGTTTAAGAGTGAAAGCGTAACAAACAAACTTACTTTCACATTTATAATATTAGTAAGGATACATCAGAAAGTTTACTAGTTCTCCGTAGTTAAAATATTATCAATTTTTATTTATTATAACCACATCAAACATCAGTCTGCTACTAATTCTCTTTCGAGTTTTGTCGCTGTTACAATATAATGTTGGTTATATTATTCAGTCGTCCTTATACCGACATGAAATGGTCATAAAAGAAAGGAATATTATAGCTAAATTTAGAGTTAATTAAATTTCCAAAATTTGTAAACGAAAACTCCATTGTATATTGCTAGCTATATTCGGTATCAATTATAAAAAAAAAAACAGTCTTCACACCGTCTCAATCATTACCCTCTTAATTTTATATACCGAATAAATAGCAAATCTATGTAGCTTAGGTCTCAATGTTTTGACCCGCACTTTTTTACCTACATATGTACCTCTTTCTTTATACCGTTATAAAGTCTGCTTATGACATAGGCAATAAATATCATCATCATCAAAGTTCATGTACTGATGGACTCCAGCCTCCTCCATAATGGGAGGGAAATTAACCTACTATACCACGCTGGTCAGACATGCATAGACGTTATATGCATATTATAATCCCTTAGTCGTCTTTTATGACACTCACTAGCAAGAAATGGGGGTGGTGAATTTTATTCTTACTCCGTCACTAATAGGTAATATAATCATTGATAGTCCCCCTGATAAATTAAATAATAACACATATGTTATCATCTCAATAGTTTCCCCAGGAAATTGTAATAGCTCCAAGAGGTATTAAGAGGAGAGTAAACAATAGCACTCTTCTGGAAATCGTACAATATCTACTGTAATGCCGGCCAAGTGATTAGGCTATTATAAATCCATGGGGAGACGTATGTCCAACAATGGACTTTAATAGACTGACGGTTGCAAGGATGTCGGAATTTTACCCGTGGATGTCGTAAAAGACGACGAAGGGATATAATACGCATATAACATCTATGTATAAGAAGGAAAACTCAAAATAAATCCCTATACCAACCTGTCTGACCAGCATGGTACAGTTAGGTTATAATTATTACCGGTAGTTAAGGCACTTAACGTTATAATTATTACCGGTAGTCTCATAATCATAGTCCTGTAAAGGTTACAGACTATTATTATTAGGAATAGACCCATTCTTACGCTGGAGGCTACATGATCATTCTTTAATAATTCGCTAATGATAAGTATTTAAAACGATGTCCATTATATATGAACAAGTATATTTGTCGAAATTACATTTTATTTTCTACATTCAAATATTCTCGTTAATAAAAAATTAAATTCAAAAGTAATTAATCGTTTATTTTAAAGTCGAATAACTTTGAAAGGAGTGAATTTGATAAAAAATGTTAAGAGACCTTTTTTGTAGAGCATGAAATTTTACTTAAGAATAATTATTTGCTATATATAAATATTGATATTTATAGTGGTTAAAAAAATCCAGAATCCAAATTAAAAAATTTAAAAAATATATCAATGTTTAAGGCTTGATTACAAGGGAACGGCTCGTCCTACGTTAATTTATTAAGAGAGCTTTTTTGTAGGGAATTTAATTTCCTTCAAAGATATGAAATGGAAAAATATTTTAAATTCATGATGTCTGAATTTTGTGTGAAAAATTCAGTAGCTGTTCAAAAATCGATAATCATAATGATGCACCTCTTAATATTAATATTAAGGGCTCAAGTTTTCAGAATAATTTGCTTTTGTCATCATGAACAATATTTTCACAGTACCGTTAATAAAAAAAATTGTTCGTTTTTATTGGCCCAGTCTAATATATATAAGTAACCTTTTTCTAAACATACCTAATGTTTTAATAGCCATACTAATACTAATTTAAATAATGTAAAAACTCTTTTCGACTTTGAATCCGCTAATTCATTATGCTTATGAACACTAAGTCCAACACTACTACTGCAATTCATTTTTTATGTCTTGAAATTATATATAATTTAATTAATTATCTTTAATAATAATTCAATAAGTTTTACTAAAATATGTATAGCTGTTTAGACGAAATTAGCCACATACAGAAGAATTAATCAATCTATATACATATAAAGAACGGATGACTCATCAAGACAGAGCCGAAACTACTGAAGCTAGAATCATGAACCCAGTCTGTAGTTTGCTTTTGTGATGTAGAACCACACTAAGAAAGAATTTTATGAAATTTCATCGCGATGGAGGCGTAACGAAGTGATAAAGTTTGTATTAAGAGAAAAAAATCTATATCGATTTTCTTTAAATTAAGCACAAAAGAAGAAAAATGCTTCAGCATTATCCGTGTGGTTACGGAGTAAGAATACAATTAAACACCCCCTCTTTTACCAGTGGGCGTTGTAACAACGACTATTCCCTTCTCATTTTGGAGGAGGTAGGAACCCAACAATAAGACTTATATAGGCTGAGATATATTAAGTGAATGAACTCTTCAGTAAATATAAATAAACATGTATTTCGGTATTTGTCAATTCTCACCTTCTAATGGTATAAAATAGGGGCTTAAATTTTGCGGTGATACTTTTAATTGATTTCTTATTGAATTAGAAAACAGCACAAAAAGCCCTTTAAGTAATTATTCTATAACACCCCTCTTTTTCCGTCGGGGGTTAAAAATCAACCTCTTAGAGGCATGTAAATAATTATATTATATAATAAACAGGCGTGAATTTTGCTTTGATATTTTACCTAAGATCTAAGTCTGGGTATAATTAGTGTTCGTTACTTACAGTTTATGATTTTTTAGCCCCCTGCAATATAAGCACTATTTCCTCAGAGCAGGGTATTAATTAAAAGAAAAATGAAGCTTATTTAACGGTGACGAGTGCTTCCGAAACACCAGTCCACTCCCAATTTCTAAGGTTGTCGCCTATAACCTCAGCGACGGTCGGTAGCGTAACCGCTTATAGCTCCATTCGCCACTACTTTCTATGGACGCCACAAGAAAACCCTAAGGCACTCGTCTTGATTACTCGTTCAAGTTCATTATTCAGATGACCCTCACGTATTGGCGTAAATATGTAACATTAGATCCACCCGTGTTTCGCAGTAGCTAGGACAAGGCAAACACTGCGTTAACGAGCCGGACAGTAAGTTGGTAAAAATGCTCTCGTAACCCACTTCGTCCGTTGAGTACTAGGTCCAAATATTTCATCTGGACCTTGACGTTAATGGGGTTTAAATTAAGCATACGTTTTATTTAGGCTCACTCGAAGCTAAGATCACCTCCTCGGTTCCAAGAGTAGTTAAACGTATCGCCTTTTCAAATTAAGCCCAGCCTGAAGACGACGGCGACGGCGACCTTGCAACGTCCAGTCGTAGTCAATGTACTGCAGTCGACCCTAAGACCGACCCTAGCTGGGACACCGTACAAACATAGGCATCACAAAGTCCTCAGCGTGCTTCACGCAAAGAACACTGTGTCGTTCCAAATAGTTTGTCGCCAGTCGTATTAGGTAATGAAGCACCCCGGGCTAATGAAACGCTTCCCTAATGTAGGCAAAACTATTAAATAAATAGGAGATATCCAAAAACATCGCTAACAGCACCCCTTCGCCAATGACCATCTCCATGACAAGGACGTAAAAAGGTCGCACCCATCTACCAGAAACCGAACTGAGCGTTTATGAACACAGGGCCAACCTGGCTAATGTGCTGGTGATGCGGGTAGTCAAGATATCCATATCATCATATCCAACAACACGATGAGCCTATAGAGCCTTGAACACCAAGCACGGCTATCTGTTTTTGCCTCTGTCACACAAATTTACGCGGACGAAGTCGCGGCTAAAAGCTAGTTAAATATATAAAGATAAATATTGAAATGTAGTGATGTTTACTGAAACGATGCAAGTATTGAAACAAAATCATCCCTTATCTAGTTAAACGTAATGAAAATGGACAAGGACGTACTCGTAATATATACGAGATCCTTTAAGTCGAGTATATAAACCGACAAGAGGCGAAGCGTTTTCGATATCCAAGACACACGTATCAGTACTTTTATACTCAGTATCAGTGTATCTCTACGAAAATACACAGCGGGCGTAAATAATACCTACTGATTGAAGTGGTTATCTTAGGCCTTTTATTAAGAATCTGTTAAGAGATTTATTAGCCTTTTTCGTTTATTTCAGTGACACAAGGATTACTAGACTAGCTATATCCATGTTTTACTGGCATTAAAGTTGATTGAAATTATTTCTAGTTGGGACTTGTCATATCTTATTAACAATTAATCATCGTTATTAAGTAGGTACTAGCCTGACTGAGCCAGAACTCTTACTATGCCTTACATCCAAAGAGCACTAGAATAAAGCTAACAAGATAATACTCCGAGAGAGCTCTAATTCACTTCAAAATAAGATATTTCTCGTTCAAATCAATTCATTGCCATTCACATAATTTGTTCGTAATATTTTATTTAAAGCAATGGTTAGTTGCTGAACCATAATCTAACTAACTTTCTGAGCGTTTGATTCGCGAAAATGAACTTTTTTCGTTGCAATTAATATCGCAGTCAAATATTCCTTCGTTTCAGTGCCGATTGAGAAGCACGGTAAGAAAATGTACGCCTCGATACGCGCGTCACGATGGCGATCGATAAATTCCTGAGGAATCCATTTATAACGATCCTTTAACTTTCAAATTCTGATGCAAATTGGCTAATTTTATTTTGATGACAATGTCAAAATTGCCACTGTCCTTAACATCCACATTTAGGGTAATTCATCGATGATGAATAAAGTTCTTGATTGACCATTAGATTCATTTTTCAAAATGAAGTTGCCAAAACAGAAGTGAGCAATCCAATACCTAACACATTGTGCGTTTTTTTTTTTATATTTTAGTCGCTTTCTCGGTGGTATTCATATTCCATAATTAGGCGAATCTTTAAAGTTTTAATCAGCTCCATAATGACAAAACACATTCAAATGTGTTTAAGACATATATATTATTACGTTATTACGTGTGTGTGTCTTTTTATATGTAGTTTATGTATATAGAACAATAAATAGTTTTCTTTTTTATAAAAAAAGTTTGTATTCCATATTCTTCGCCTTGGTGTAATTTTCACCTATGTCGGGCGGTCTTATGCACACTCCGCTTTATTTTTTTACTAGCTTTTGGCCGCGACTTCGTCGCCGTAGAAATCGTGTGTGGCAGAGGCATGTCACAAACTGTGTAGTGCGTTCAGGGTTCTACAGGCTCACTGTTGCCCTGGATGATATAATGCCAATCTGGTGCATTAGGGAGACGCTATTATCAGAGGGTGCTTCTATAGCTAAGGCAGCTGACTCCAGACTAATTGAAGTGGTGTAGTGACCTCTATGTGAATCGCGCAGAAGACTTTGTGCTAACACCTATGTTTTACTGCTTCCAGCTGAGCTCGTACTTGCAGGCGATTGTATGGTGCATTAACTGAGGCTGGACCCTCTACGGACTGGGTTTAATTTAAATAAGCGATACGTTTGGCCACACTCGATATCGAGGTGGTGATTCGATGAGTCACGATTCCGCCTAGAGTAGACCTATTTAAAACGAATGATTTGCTGTTTCATAGACCCTGTTGTTATATACCTGTCAGCATAGCAATCACCGTTGATTCGGTTCCACACGGTCAAGGACCGGATGATATATTTGGGTTTATTACTCGACGGGCGACTGTATTTCAGGAGCAATTTTATCAAATTACCACCCGGCTTGTTAACGCGGTGTTAAATGTTTGACGTCTGTACGGTTCGATCAATGGCCCTGTACGGTACACCTGTGTGAGCGAGTTCTGACCACTTATCTTAAAATTCTCTTTTGACACTCGCAGAAAGCCATGGTGTTCAGAGATACACACGGATACTGTGCCATGTCGACCGATTTAGTGTGTGCTTTAGCCAGAACACTCCCGTGGGATTTAAGGGTGGAAATACACGAAGCTCTGCCACAATTGTGGTTCCAGCTAGAACATAGCAGACACACTTATGAGGTCTGTGTTGCCTGGGTAGAACAGATGAGGTCGCCAACTTCTGCTTGGTAGTTATATTGCGTAAGAACTCGACGGAACGAGTCAGGAAGAAAATCTGCCAAGCTGACTCATTCTACCGCTGTGGCTTCAGGTGGTGGCTAGCTCGAGTGCTTGCGCTTTACTATCTTTACGTGATAGAATTATACTTTCGACAATCGTCGCGACAATCTAATGTCGCGTGCCAGTCCATCTAAAGCGAGAGAGCGGGAAGCCCAACTTGCTGAGGGTGTTTGCTTGTGGTGGGTTTTGGTGATGCCTTTAGTATAACCAAATCTCATTGCACGCATCCATACTCCCTTCATTTTCTTCACGGTAGGCAGCAACCGGGAAAAAGGCCATGAGTAGTATCACTTACCATGAGGTGTGCTATTTGCTCGTTTGCCGACAACAGCAATAAAAAACCAACCTAAGACACGGATGGCTGAAACGGGGATTAGTCCTCCTCCCGTAGAGAGACTGAACGCGCGAGGTCGCTACCACGACAATATAGTTTGCTGCCTGGGATCAAAAAGGGGTGTTCGAGTGATCTAGCACGGCCTTCTTTTTCTATTAATTCTAAAAACTATGAATTTTGCGCTATACCCTTCTCTAAAGAACTTCACAAACATAAGTGACGGACACAAATTACACCCAGTCTCAGAGCAACAATTTGTTGATGACATAAAAGATTGTCCGGCGTTGAAATTGAACCCGTGACACTGGCATGGTAGGTTGGTATCTTAACCACTATGTTATCAGTGCAGTTAATTAATCATTGGCGTTATATGAATTTATTACTTGTGTATTATAGTAAAAAATATCAAAGCTGAATTCATTCCCTTACACACTTAGAAAAGAATATATCCTCTGATTGGTTGATTTACAGAACAATTTTCTTTTATAATGAGTCATTTTGTATCGATTTTTATTGAAGTAAGTTGTGCTCTAAGCTGTGTAAGTTACTATAGTTTTTTAACTATCCCACGGGAGCTCTTTAATTTTGCGTGATTAAAAGTATCCTATATGTTGACCGGAGATGTAAGGACCACCATGCAAAATTTCATTAATTCGGTCGAATAGCTTTGAAACCCGTTTAATGAGCCCGTACGAACAGAGAAACAGACAGAGAAATAAAAAAATAAAAAATATTAAGGGTGGTATCTAAATACATGGAAGAATAAAAAAAATCAATTCGTTAATCGCAGCGAAATTTTTAATAATCGAAACGACGTCTGCCTACTTTCGGGTTGCCCACATGTGAACTACGTACGTCCCGCCCCACTACTTTAAGCTCTGAGTAGGGTATCGCCAATAATAATTATTAAGAACTAATAATATAAATACAAAATTTCATTGACATAATGTAGGTAAATACAGAAAACTTTGATACCTACCAAATTTGCAATCCTCTTTTACCCCCTTGGGGATTGAATTCACAAAAAGGGATAGCGGCAATCATTATTACGAACTTGTAACCCAACTACAACATTTCATTGAAATATCTTTAAAAATCAGAGAACTTTCATACTAAGTTTGGACCTCCATTTTAATCCCTTAAGGAATGATTTTCGAAAAAATATTTTACACCTATTTCATGATTTTTAATGAAGAACCTTCGTACTGAATTTCATTTGAATAACTTCAAAAACGGCAAAATTTTATACTAATTTTGTAACCCCCTTTGCCCCCCTTAGGGGGTAAATTTTCCAAAATCCTTTCTCAGTGCTCCCCTACGTTATAAAGGAAACCCCTGTGCAAAATTTCGAGTTTCTTATTCTTATAGTTTAGGCCCTGCGTTGATATGTCGGTCAGCTTCTCCTTTTATATATAATTATAGATATTGTATTGTAACTTTGGCAACGGAGTCATCAGTATAAATCAAATGACGTAATTCACTTCACAAGTATAGTATAATAATTATCTTCATCATTTATAGAACAATATTCACACTTCTTCATTTTGAGTAGCTTATTAATATCTGGGGGCACGGCAGTGCCCCCGCCCAATCGAGCAAAAAAAAAGTCGGGCAAAACGCAAAATTACCGTAACATACTTTTCTCGAAGCCATTCAGACCATTTTCGACCCCCTATAACTTTGTTGTTAATAAAACTAGAAACCTGAATTTTTAGTAACCTAGCAGGCCTTATATACATATTTTGTATTTCAAATTTCATTCAATTTGAACCAATAGTTTAAGAATTATAACTAGTCAAAATTTCGTAATTTTGTCACTCACTGACTGACTGACCGATCATTAATATTAAAGTGGCACTTCTAGCCGACATAGAGGCTTCCAATTTAGAATACAATTAGTGTTTAGTGTATAAATGAAGGAAAAATTATGAAACATTATAATTATCATCCAGTTTCTGAGATACACTAACTGCATAAATAATTTTGTAAACTCATATAAATATATAAGATTGCAAAGTTACATTTGCAGTTAATGAAATGTAACTTTGTAAAAAATAAGTATACATTTGTCGCCATCCTTGCTTCTCTATGGGAATCGTAACAAGCGGCTAAAGATTGCGCAGATCACGTAGTGGTTAAGACACCAACGTACCGCGCTAGTGTCACGGGTTCGAATCCCATGCAAGACAACACCTTGTACGATCCACAAATTGTTGTTCTGAGTCTGAATGTAATTTGTGTCGGTTAATTATATGTTCTTTCCGCAATTCACCAATCTCTAACTTGCCTGTGGATATCGTATAAGACGACTATGGGATATAATATGCATATACCATCTGTGCAAGAGAAGGCAAACTCGAAATGAAACCCTATATCAAGTGTCTGACCAGCATGGTATTGTGGGTTAAATTCACTCCCATTGTGGAGGAGACCCGAGCCCAACAGTGGGACATATGAGGGCTGCGATGATGATGCGATGTTGAATTATATGTTTGTAAAGTCCCCCACAATATAAGGATTATTATTCTCTTAGTGCAAGGTATTGTCATTTAAAATAAAAGATTAAACAGGAAGAAGAGTGGGCAGCAGCTCTCGCCGGGGAAATGTATGATATTTCACTGCGAAACCAACCTGCCTACCAAACGTGGCGAATACGTCATTATTCCTCATAAGGCGAAGAAAAATGAGCTCCAGTCGTGGCAACCCTTTAGCGTCGTTGAACGCAGGTGCCACAGTACCGCACTTTATGGTGAAGCATGAGGGGGGTTTATGTTCCACAGTGGACGGCGATAGGCTGAATGATAATTGGCATAATAGGTGTAGACAGATACCCAGATATAATTATGTTCAAAGATAACTTGTAAAATGGTCAAGCAACTTAATGAAAAAACAACAGTGGGACGTGTCTTATGAAATTGTACCAAAATCTCCCAAAGTATTAAGCAAACTAAATTGCCTCAAATTTATCTGAAAGAAAGAACGCCATCATTAGGCTCGATTGCCATCAAAGCGGAGAAGAGACTAGAGGAGATGTGCTTCGAAAAATCAATCAAATTTCTTCATTTCCACATCTCTCCGTTTAGTTTAGATTGAATTGACTCAAGCGGAAAGGAGAGATCTCTCATTTTTCAGAGAGTGTGCTCTAAGAAAATCCTTTGTTGCTGTTCAAGAAGTAGAATGTACCGAAAAGGCAAATAAGTAGGTCTATCTACAAAAAGAAATGAGATACCATCAAAAACAAGATTTTGTTTTTATTGCAAGCGGTGGCAAACGAGCAAACAGTACACCTGATGGTAAGTGTTGCTGCCGCTCATAGACCTTTACAAGGCCGTTGCCTACCGCGAAGAAAGTGAAGGGAGTGTGAATGCGTGCATTGAGGCTCGATGATACCAAGGGCACCACCAAAACCCTCCACACGCAAACACCCTCAGAAAGTTGGGCTTCCGGCTCTCTCGCTCACCGAACGAAGCGCAGTAACAAATCGCTACTACTCAGTAGTGTTGCCCAAATGTAAGACCAAGACGAGACTTGGACCGGTCTTGGTCTTGGTCTTGCAACATCACACCTGGTCTCGTCTTGGTCTTGGTCTTGCGCACCCGAGTCTTGGTATTGCAGCAAGAGTCTCGCAAAGTTTTGCAGTTAGAATAACGTAACAGTAATTTATCATGGCAATGAAAAATCCAACTAAATTAATCAAATATCCTATCTATCCATCTGCTAGCCTATAGTTCACTATTGAATACAATACTTACCACTGGAGAAAATTACTCTTCTATTCCCCTGGTGTTCCATTAGACAGCGTTACTACTCTTATGACAGGACTTTCGACCCTATTTTCTTAAGACGTCACCACACGAGGCAATTGATACAATAAATTTTATGTCATTTTATAATCAATGCGATATTTTACAATTAATGCGATTGTTTATATTCCCCTTCAAGTTAAGTGGTATGTATCTATTGTATTTCCAGTTTAGTTACTGATACTCTGGATACTTGAAAAAACCTGTTGCTCTATTGCCTATATAAATACTTTGGCCGCTGGATCCATGTAGCTCTTAATATACTATTTATTCAAGAACATATAAAACTGATTTAAAATTTTATGGTTTGAATACTTGTAAAATGAATGATATTCGTCGTCATCGTCACAGCTCATAAAAGTGCCACTGCTGGGCTTAAGCTTCCTTCCAGTAAGAGGAAAATTTATCTACTATACCACGCTGGTCAGACATGTTGGTACAGGGTTTTCTTTTTAGTTTCACTTCTCTTGCACATATGTTATATACACAGGGTGTATCAGGTTATGGGACAACTGTTCATGTATGTTGTAGTTCAACAGTCATAGATCATAATTAGAATGTATATTGCACAAAAACAATATAACGTAAAAGTTATAGTGATTACAAAAATGTGTGTCTAAGAGTTTATGCCTTAAATTTTATGCATTATGTAGGTATGTACAGACAGGATATATGTAAGCATGTAAAATAATTTCGACAGTATAAATAGGTATTAGATTTGCGCGAACCTTTCAATGGTTACGTAGGTACAAAGGCGACTCATCAACGGTCATCGGCCGATCAGCTGATTTATGTTCAAGCGAAGTTTGTCTTGCTTAAGCAAACGTAATCATTGATTTATTCAAATTCTAATGAACATTTAACAAAATACGAATATGTTGTAGATTAAGTATCATTCCTTTATACATTTTAATCAATTTACACGAAAAAACGATGACAAAATTGAGAACTTACATGTCTCTCAATTCTTTAACGAATCGATATTTTTATTTAATTTTTTTTTCATGGGTTCCTAACACCATTGCCCGATCCGATTTGATACGACATCCACGGGTAAGAGAGTGGTGAATTATATTCGTACTCTGTCTTTTTTTTTTTGTGTGTGTGTGTAGCTGTTGGTCGCAGATGACCTTGACAGCTTAACGCGGTCAATGGGTGAGCGCTGATGGCTCTCAACCCGGTAAGTAAGTTAAGCGAACATCGCCCGAGGGCTCCCTCCTGTGGGGAACGGACCTCGGCTCGGGGCGTCGCTGAGAGCAAAGTGGGCGTGGCCAAGTTTAGGTTAATGACTTTTACGCGGCGCGGTTTTCGACCTCGACGGCGAGGCCGATACCGCGGAGTTTTATCTGTTATCGCTGCGCAAACTGTGTAGGTCCTTTCTTGGGCGATCATAATAGCGTCATCTTCTTCTTCAAGAAGATGACGAGGATGTCGGACCGCGGATATTTTTGAGGGGACGTAGTTTACCGCCCCAACCACTAGTGGATTGGGGTCAGTCGTGGCAGAGGCAAAATAGCGCTGGGAGCAACGCTTCATGTACTGCCTGATGGTGATCGTACTCTGTCCCTACATGGACATTTATATAGATTAATTGTAGGCATATTTCTATGTCCAACAGTGAACGTCGTTGGGCTAATGAATAAACGGATATATAAATATGTATAATGGGTAAGAGCACTCTCGTGATTACGGTATTTTTGTCCTTAAGCCTTTCCGAAGAATAATTCTGAAAAGCCAACACCAACATTGGGAATCGATTGGCCAATAGATGGATATCTCAAGACTGATTTGACTTGCCGTGTAGTGACGGAGTAAGAATATAATTCATCACCCTCTATTTTACCCGTGACTGCGAACCCACGACTAAGGGGTATAATATATAACATCGGTGCAAGAGAAGGAAAACTTGACATGTATGACCTGTAACAACACGGCCGATCACCGTGGCGATTCCCCTCCGGCCACGGCCGATTCTCCTCCTGTTATGTAGAAGACACGAACTCAACCGTATATAAGCTGAAATGGTGATTTGAATTAAATGCAAGACCGCGAGACTCTTGCAGGCCCAGTCTTGGTCTTGCTCAAGTCTTGCAGGGCCAGTCTTGGTCTTGGTCTTGCAAAAATTAAGCGGTCTTGGTCTTGGTCTTGGTCTCGGTCTCGCATTTCTCGCAAGACCAAGACCAAGACCGCAAGACCAAGACTTTTTTGGGCAACACTACTACTCAGACGTCGATTTTCTGCGAGAGTGTGGTACTGCCCCGGACGGACCGGCCCGCGGCTGTAGACAGATAACTGTCGACAGTGTGGTCCTACCACTCTAAAAGTATGTTTAGTACAATTTAATATAATAAGTATTACTTGTGAGGTGTATTTTCATGCGATTGCCAAGTCATTCTGTTTATTTAAAATATAAAAGGTCTTTTATATTGATATAGTCACTATAAGAAGTTGTTAGGTTAGCTATTTACGTAATAACTTAAGAAGAAAGGTGCCTTAAGCAGGGACTGAATGAGTTAACCGACTTGGTATAACATGGATCTCACAAATTTTTATGGTAGAAGAATTCAGTTGCGAGGCTTGGCTTTTTTTTACAAGTCTTGTTTTTGATGGTATAATCATTGTCTGTCAGTAAGATAAGTCCATTAATACGAGACTGACAACCAAATTACGATTCCTCTGTTAATTTTAGCAGAACATGAATAAACACGCACACCGCTTTTATATCATATTCACTATATTATAGTATAATATATTCTATATATTACATACGATACCAGAAAAATTATTCAATATATAATACATACACTAATACCCTATAATAATAAACAAAAAATTGCTTTTAAAAAGACGGTGCCAGATCATTATTTATTAAAATAAATAAAGTTATTGTAAACTTTCACAGGGTGCAAAGCAAAAATATTTTTTATTTGTAATGGTCAGTATTCTATTTCGACAATTTCATCGGTATATTATCTATAATTTATTTTTACTCAAAAATTTATTACAAATCTATTAATTAGATTGAGCGAGCCAAATCATTATAGCAATTAATAACAGCTTACTTAGAGAATATAAAGAACATTATTTTAGGTATTTTGAAGGATTAAGTAATGTCAGAAAATAATTTTAACCATACAGAAGCGAAATTTGGTCTTAGCCTCTCCTATGACACGTGGTTTTTTTTTATTGCTATTGCTGGCAAACGAATAAACAACATATCTAAGTGATAAATGATACTACCGCTCGTGAACTTTTGCTAGGCCGCTGCCTACCGTAGACAAAGTGAAGATAGTGTGAATGCGTTCGGTGATACTAAAGGCGTCATCAAAACCCACCACATGCAAACACCCTCAGAAAGCTAGGCTTGGAAACAAAATGCAGTAAAAATTCTACTACTCAAGACGTCGATTTTCTGCGTGTCGCGATCATAGATAGACGACTGGTCCGCGGCTGTAGGCAGATGCCTGTCGCCACTGTGATCCTACCTACCAAATACATAATATTATGTATTTAACCGTGTTATATTAAGGCTAATATTGTCCCATTATAAAGAAGGGTCGCGTTCAGTAGTAGGTCGGAAAAAAGAAATATGCTTCTCAATTAGCTATTCTAAAATAGGTGCCTCCTCAAAAATAACGAATGTTATTGTAATCTATCTTTAATTATTTGTCCCTGCACTATAAATGAAGCCTAAATAATGAGCAAAGGACATTATTAACCTTTCTTAATTTTCAATTGAAGAAGATATTTTCTTAAATTTCTAAAACCGAATGAAATTGAAAATGTACCAGGTCACACAAATAAAAGCTTTTATGTGAGTGAATCGCTAGTTATAATCTATTTTGAAAATATAATTATTTATAAGTAAAAATAGGTACGTATTAATTTCAAAATTTCCATCCATATTTTTTGCGGGTTAATTCAAGTTATCGTGTCTCATTGAAAAATGGATCTGCGCCGGGAACATTATCGGGCTATAATTTTTTACGTATTCAAGTATTGCTTAAAATCGGGTAAACCGCACGATAGGCTTTAAATGTCATTTATGGATAAAGGCCATTCCAAGACAACCATATATTGTTGGAGTAACGAATTCAAATACAGTCGACTAAATTTGGAGATGAAGAAAGAAATGGTCGCCCTTTGATAGCTGTTACGGCAGAAAACGTGCTAGCAGTGAAAAATGTAAACCAAAACAACAGGCGAATTACGTATCAGGAAATTCAGCGCATTCTATAGATTGAATCAGGAAGCATTCACGAGATTCTACACGTACGTATTGGCATAAGAAAGATAATTTCACTATGGGTGCCGCACAACCTTATCTAGGCTCAGAAGCAGGCCTGAGTGGAATGGTACCGTGATATGGTAAACAAATTTGGAGCAGGCTGGTCCCGGTATGTTTACGACACCATTCAGTTAATGAGTCCTGAATTTATCAATACGATCCAGAAGCGAAGCGCCACTCCTCGACGGTTTGAGTGTTTCAAAACGCATCAATGGCTACCAAAGTGAAGCGATCTAGACGCGGGAGGAAAATTATGATAGCCTTTCCGATATGACCGGCTACTTGGTGGCAATTCCTTTACGGATTCCAGAACCACCAACACCGAATGGTATACTACCAAATGCTTGCCAGAAGTTTTTTCTATTGTAAGCAATAAGCGACCAAACACAGGGCTCCGCAGGCTCCTGCTACACTACGATAAGGCGCTCGCGCACATTACGTTCAAAACGAGAGACAGTCTGACAGTACGCTGGTGAAACTCCTGGGTCACCCTTCTTACAGCCCAAACAACAATTTTCGTCGCCGGTAGGTCAGCATTTGAACAGGCTATAAACGCGTCTGCAGCGGACTGGAAAGTGTTTCGAAAACTGGTTCAGACACAGGAAACTTGAAAAGATTTAAATAAAAACATACCTATAGAACCCTTTTTTATTTTCGCAAAACATTCTGAGTGTCCCACGTACTTTCAATTTATTATCTATTTGAAAAGCGAATACTCGAATTTCGGTAAAAGCAAACTTTCTGTTAACGAGTATAAAGCAAACCAATTATCTATAAGAATGAGTTTACACAATTACAAAGTCGAACTTTCAAATAATTAAAGCTTCCTTTAACATAAAAGGATAGGCAGTACTATGTTTAATTATAGTGTAGTTTTCTCCTGTTACTCGGTTAGTATATAGGAAAAAATCACTCAGATGATAAAATTTTCACAATTACCAGAAATTAATTATCCAATTGTCGCTGACAACTTTAGAATAATATCTTACCCAGCACTACTCTTGCGAAGAGATTCTATAACATGATAGAAGTGTTTGAACTAAAATGAGTCATTCTTATCAAAGTGATGAGTTGTTGTTCCAAAATATTTAGGTAGGGACTTAACTAATAACTTTGGCGGCTTTGTAAGCTATTAGCGAACCATGGTTTATTTGTATTTAATGTCACTTTCTCCAAAGTTATTTGTCTTCAAATTAAACGATATTCATTTTGTTAAATTGCGTTATTTATGGAATCATTCTGATGAGATCAAAGTCCAGGTGGGCTATTTAAAGAATAGAAAAATAATCGTTACGAATCGTTAGCGATGGGAAAGTAATATATCTAGCAAGGTCATGGAGCAGCATCTGTATCCATCGGTCCATCGAGTCGTGCAAGGGAACCAGACCCTAAACTAGTAACAAAAGTGAGGCGCCGCTCAGGACGCCTGTCAGAGGTAAAACATCGAAATCATTTTGAAAAGGATATAAGCATAAAGACCACATTGCGACAGAAACTAATATGGCATAATTTATAAATAAAATATTACGATTTTTCCAGAAAATAATGATTTTTATTCAATAAACATATTTTCATTAAATACAAGAATTAAAAATTCTAAAATATTTCAAATTGTGACAAATCGATTCTTCAATCAGCAATTTCTGTAATAATATAATCATCGTCGCAGCCCACGTACGTCCCACTGTAGAGCTCGGGCCTCCTCCACAATAGGAGGGAATTTGACCCAGTATACCATGCTGGTCAGACATGTTGGTATAGGGTTTTATTTCGAGTTTGCCTTCTCTTGCACAGATGTTATGTGCATATTATATCCCATAGTCGTCTTTTACGAAATCCACGGGTAAGATGGTGGTGAACTACAGTTCACCACTCCCTATCTTACCCTTCTTTCTCGCTCCGTCCCCACACGGAAAGAAAATACTACAATATAGTAGTTATATTCGCTGCCTCTGACTATATTACTGTGACAATTGGTCGAAACTACACTTACTATCATATAGCGTGGCGATGTCTTGCCACGGCTTGCCTCGCTACACCGGCAATTCGTTTTAGGCGCGGTTATAGATGTCTCACATCAAAAATTAGGTTAGTTACCTTTATGAAGTTACCTTATTGAAGTGAAAACTTCTAGAAACATGTTTGGAGGGGAGGGGAGTAATGTATTTAAGTCGTCATCGACATGGTCACTTGACGTGCCAATGCTTGCAGCATATCTGTAGCTATGTCAATGTCACTATGTCTGTGCCCATAGATGTCAAAAACAGATAAATGTAAAAAGTTTTAATTTACTTTTTTTTTATCTAAGAACAAACAATTAATTTGAATAACCAAAAATAATAACTGTTTGTTTAAAAAACTATGAGTTTTAAGTTTTCACTTCAGTCGGCAGTGTTCATGACTGCTTTGTGTTATCATTTTTATTTAACTGATGGCGGAGTTGACTGCGCAGAAGATTGAGTGGCCTAAGTATTGATCTCTCGCGCTGTGTATTGTGACTTCGATCACTACACAAAGTAATTCTTTTTGCGATTTACAAATGATTGTGAAGCTGGTGATTTGTGTCCGATAAATATTTGTAAAGTTCTTCGCTACATCATGTGCCGTTGGGTTTTACAATAATGAAAATCATGGACACATATAACACTGTGGTCCGTGCGGTGAATGAGTAAGAATATAATTCACCACTCCCTCTCTTGCCTGTGGAGGTCGTAAAATACGACTACTACGGGATAATATGCATATAACATCTATGCAAGAGAAGAAAAAGTCGAAATAAAACCCTATACCGACCTGTTTGACCAGCATGTTATAGTAAGGTCAATTTCCCTCCTGGAGGAGGCTCGAGCCTAACAGTGGGATGTATGAGCTGAAATGATAATGATATAACACTGAAGTGCAGGAAAATTATTTGCGGATCCTCATTAGCCTATGGGAATCGACTTCTATGCTACTGTATAGAACAGTACTGGTCTAGCCATAATCTTCTCATTATGTTTGTGATTATTATTAGTGAATTGTACTATATAATACTTCGAATGGCATCACACTGGAACTATTAATAAGCATGTTGTAAGATGTAATTTTATTTAAGTGAAATTAGAAAATAAATGAAAAATAGACATGCCCGCTGAGTTTCTTGCTGGATCTTCTCAGTGCGGTCGCGTTCCGATCCGGTGGTAATTTTAAGAAAAAAAGTAAAAAAATGACAATATGTAAGTGCCCCCGCGGGGTTTATACATGATAAATGATTTGAATTTGAAAAAGTACAGTCAGAAATTATCCTAATAATCATCATTATCATCATCACAGCTCAGCTCTATTACGACATCCATGAGCAAGAAAGGTGGTGGTGAATTCCTACTCCGCCATTACACTGAAAAACTAAAGCAAAATACGCAGCGGTGCGCGTGGCTAATGTCATGCGGCACACTACGCTACGCAGAGTAGTGTGCGTAGCGTAGTGTGCCGCATGACATTTCTGAGTTTACGCGAGTATTATTATAAATAAAACTATGTTCACGGATTTTATCGGGACAGACTAACATGGGCGTGACCATAAACGTTGAAAAGTTTTTCATAACGTCGGGCAATCAACAATCAAATACAAACGAGATAAAAATAGTTTTACTTGTAATATAATTAATATCATTTTTTTTTTGGGTGGGTTGCGGTCGACGCACTCCTCGCACCACTAACTACGTCTGGGGCGACAGAGGGGCGTAAGCACGCACACCCGCAACCCATCCGCGATGCACGTCGCCTTCGTCGTTGGGCCGACCACCGGAGCAGGGTGACTTGACGTCAGTGGTCAGCACGACGGAATACCTATTTGGGGTACCCACCCATCGACAGATGTCCCCCCTCGGGGAGGACGTCGGTCTTTCCTCACGCGGTCGGCCTCTCGGCGGGTGACGGACTAATTCCCCGGTCACGTCACCCGCGGCCTCGGCTGGGGCGGCATGAGGCGCAGGTAATCGCGCCTACGCCGCCCCAGTGGCCGGCGGCGGATCGCCTCATCGAGGCTGCGCTCCTCGCGCGCGCAATCCGCCGCCTCCTTCCTCGAGACTACTGCCTCGCAGAAGGCTGCGTCCGCGTCCCAGTTCCTGACGCTATCGAGCATCGCCCTGTTGATGGTTGGCAGCGTCAGGTCGGCACCGATGATTGCGATGAGTTCACGACGCTGCTCTGCCCAAGCAACACAGACCTCGAGCGTATGCTGCGCCGTGTCCTCGTCGCAATCGCAGTGGTGGCAGGACGGTGTACTCTCCCTCCTAACGACCGTATACAGGTATTTGGCGAAACATCCATGCCCCGTCAACACCTGCACCAGTCGGAAGGAGAGCACCCCGTGCCACCGTTTCAACCACTGCATCAGCACCGGCCGGAAGGCCTCCATGGTCCGCACCCCGAACCGAGGCCTCTGCAGCCGGATTGCCCAACGGGCAATGATGTCTCGGTGGGCACCGACGCGCCAGGCGGTGAGCTCCCTCAAAGAAACCATACCGCCCTCCGCTCGCACCCCCGACACCCGCCGAAATAAACCGGCGAGCCGGGGAGTACCGGCCAACAGGGACGCTGCCTCCGTCGCCACCGGACGGTATCCGCGTATGGCCCTGACCCCTATGGCCCTCTATGGTCGCCACAGAAGAGCCCTGAGGCGGACGGTCAGGGACCCCGCCCACACACACCAGTGCGCCGTTAAGGGCCATCGACCGGATGACCCCCGCGTACAGTCGTCGACACGTAGCGCTCGGTCCGCCCACGTTCGGCATAAGCCACGATAGAGCGGACACCACACCGACGAGCCCTGGAGTGAGCCTGAGGAAATGCTCCCGGAACCACCATTGCCCGTCGAGCACCAGGCCCAAATATCTCATATGGGCCCGGATGCTGATTTCAACCGAACGGACGGTGATCGAGACGCCGATGGGAGGGCTCGTGCGGCGCCCATGTAACAAGAGGACCTCCGTCTTGTCCAGGGCCACCCTTAACCCCAACGCCTCAATCCGCCCGACGATCTCTTCGGTGCCTAGAGTCGCCAGGTTTGCCGCCTCTTCTAGCGTCCCACCGCGGGCTGTGACGAGCGTGTCGTTGGCGTAACAAGTCACGCCCAGCCCGGGCGGGAGGCTCCCCCCCAACGCCCAGTCGTAGCCGATGTTCCACAGGGTTGGACCCAGAACCGACCCCTGTGGGACACGGCACGTCATGGGCGTTCGCACAACGTCCCCTGCTCGGTTAGTGCAGAGGACGCTGCGCCCCTCCAAATAGTCTGCCACTAGCCGCCTCAGGTAAGCTGGCACCCCGTGATACCGAAGCGCCTCCCTGATGCAGCTGAATGGCAAACTATTGAATGCGTTGGCGATGTCCAGGGACACTACCAACAGCACTCCCCCACCAGTGACGGCCTCAGTCGCCATCAGTCGCCGCGATCGTCGAACGACCCCTCCTAAACCCAAACTGGGCGTCCGACAGATTCGGCTCCGTGCCGACGAGTTACCGCTGGATGCGGGCAGCCAGCACCCTCTCTAGCAGCTTGCCCGCATTGTCGAACAGCACTATGGGCCTGTAGGCCGAGGCTGACTGTGGAGACAGTCCCGGCCTCGGCAGGAGCACCAGCCTCTCCTCCTTCCAGTACCCAGGGAACCGCCCGGACGCCAAACACGCGTCGCACAGCCTCTTGAGGCGGGGACCCAGGTGGTCGAGGACTAGGGCCAGCACACAGTTGGGAACACCGTCGGGCCCGGGGGCGGTGGATTTGCTGCGCATGCGCGCCACCACCACCTCCATCTCGGGTTCCATGATGGGCGTATGTTCCGCCCATTATTAATATCATGAAGAGTAATTGGTGCAAATCAATCTAAACAATTAAGACATTTTTGAAAATTAATCCTTTTTATAAATGCGGAAGTAAGTTTGTTTCTTACGCTTTCACGCTTAAACCACAGAACTGATGTCAAAAATTCTTTCACTAATGGAAAGCTATAATATCAGGGAGTAACATAGGCTATATTTTATCCCGGTATTCCCACGGGAACGGCAACTACGCGGGTAAGGCGATTGAAACCGAAGCGAAACGAGAGCGGGTTGCTACTAATTTATAAACGCCTTAGCATACACGAGATCTAAAACCGATATGGTAAAAAAAACATACATTATCTTTACGAAGTTTTTATAAACACATATGTTCAAACTCCTAAGAAAACCAATTAAGTTGTGGTTGGTTAACAATCAGCTAGCGTGCGTGTAGTAAGTAATCTATTTTTCGCTCGACTTAACGGAAGTCGGTTTACGACGCCATTTATCAGAAAATGTTTACACTTAGTTCCGATAATACATTTCGTTATCATCATCACAGCTCCATCACCACTAGTGGGCTCAGGCCTCCTCCATATTGGGAGGGCAATTGACCCACTATACCTCACTGGTCAGGCCGGTTGATATAGGAGTTTATTTCGAGTCTTCCTTCTCTTCCATAGTTCTTATATACATAAGATATCCCTTAGTCATGTTTTACGACACCCACGGGTAAAGAGGTGATGAATTGTATTATTACTCCGTCACCACACGGAAAAACCATTTCAGTTACAATTTATTAACTGACTAGCAACCCGCCCTCGCTTCGCTTCGGTTTTTGTCGCCTTATCCCCGTAGTTCCCGTGGCGTGGGAATACCGGCATAAAATATAGCCTGGTTTACTCCCTGATATTACAGCTTTCCATTGGTGAAAGAATTTTTGAAATCGGTCGAGCCCTTTTGAAGATTACCCGGCACAAACAGACAGACAGACAAACAAAAAATATATAAAGTGATTTTTATGCATATTTATAGTGCAAATAACCGTGTGAGCATGAAAAAGGCCTATTATTTTGACATTACAAACAGATACTCCAATTTTATTTATTGGTATAGATATAGATAACAGGATGAAATAATCGAAAATATGTTTTCCCATGGCTGCTATCCCATGCATAATTATTTTTTTCGTTTGCTAATGAAAAAAATCCAAATAACCTAGCATACTAAATAATAAATAAACAAAGTAATCAGTAAAATTAACAATGTATTTACTATCCTTACTAATATTATAAATGGGAAAGTAAGTTTGTTTATTTGTTTTTTATTACGCTTTAACGCTTAAACCACCGAACCGATTTCAAAAACTCTTTCACCAATGGAAAGCTATCAGGGAGTAACATAGGATATATTCTATCCCGGTATTCCCACGGGAATGGAAACTACGTGGGTAAGGGGGCTGAAACCGAAGCGAAGGCGGGTTGCTAGCACTTTATATGTTACGTTTTTCTTTGCAGTGTAAGAATACAATTCACCATCCCATCTCTTACCCCTTTTGGTGTCGTAAAAGATGACTAAAGTCTCGAGCCCAAAAGTGGGATGAATAGGGCCGAAAAAAAGTTTATTCGCATATGAAAAAGTTTATTTACATTTAATTACACAATCTATACATATAAATAAAATTGGAGTGTCTGTTTGTAATGTCGAAATAATAGGCTTTTTTCATGCTCACACGTTATTTGGACGATACCTATGCCTAAAAATCACTTTATATTTTTTTGTCTGTCTGTCTGTTTGTTCCGGGTAATCTTCAAAACGGCTGGACCGATTTCAAAAATTCTTTCACCAGTGGCAAGCTATAATATCAGGGAGTAAAATAGGCTATATTTTATCGCGGTATTCGCACGGGAACGGGAACTACGGGGATAAGGCAACAGAAACCGAAGTGAAGCGAGGGTGGGTTGCTAGTTGTAAATAAAACTACTTTACAAATTTTATCGCATTTGTATTTGATTTGAGATTACCCGACGTTTCGAACACTTTGCAGCGTTCAAGGTCACGGGCGGACAGAAGAAAAATTGACTTACAATATCGTAATACTTGTCTTAAGGGTTGGGTAGGGTTTTATTGCAAGTTCTCTTTCTCCCACATACGTTATATTCATATTATAGTCCCTTAGCCGTTTTTTACGACATCCACATGAAATATAGAGTAGGTTGAATTATATTCTTACTCCGTCACCGCACGGAAATTTGTTACCGTGTCTACTAGATTCTGAATTTTATTCTTACTCCGTCACCACACCGAAAAATAGGAAAAAGAAATAGTCTTGGAGTTACACAATAAAAGGAATAATTGTAGAACTATAAACTAAGCTGTGCTTAGCTTTAGGCTCTCTGGTATCAAAGTGTATGCAGTTACCGACCATAAATCCCCAACCAGCTTCGCTCGACTTTAACGGAGCTGTGCCTCGCAAAGTCGGAGCACACAAGAGCTTTAATTCTCTTTGGGATTCTCTAAAACTAGATTTAAATAAGACTATATAAGAGTAATAGTTTACCTTATATGCTTTATGGTAATTCGTCATAGGATAAGTTGCAAATTTTATTATGAAAATGTTTGAAATAATAAAAAAAAAACATAGAGATACAAGGGCGGTATCGCAGGTAAGAGCGATTGCTAACTCACTACTTAGAATACAAATACAATAAAATATAACCAAATACAAAAAAAAAAAGAGATCCAAACCACTTGGACCCAAAAACTCTTTGAGGTTTCCATTTGTTCCGTTCTTATTATTATAATCACTTTCCAGTATAAAACATACTTTTATAATATGCCCTTTTCCGTCTACCAATATCAACCTTACCCGTCTCCCTGAGTCAAAGACCTTTATTAGAATTATTAATATACATGTTTATCACAATAAACAAAAAGAAAATGTTCACTAAAAATATCGCTCACTCAACAATGTATGTATTTGAAATACATAAAGAAAAAAAAAGAAAATAAAATTCAATATATTAAATTACTATTAAAAAAACATATTCACTTCAATTCAATATTATTCAATTAGGAACAGAACAATAAGCTAAAAAAAACGTACGCAAAATATACAAAAATAATGACCTAAAGAAGGATATCGTTATCCCTTTAAGTTGCTGAAATCAGATAACCGTAAGAAAGGAAATAATAATAACGTTCTGACGAATCGATTTAGGCGTGGGAGATGACTCCAATATAAATAGGGATAGAAGAAACCTAAAGGGGTGAATAAACAAAAATAAAATATTCTGATGGAAAGAAATATAATATAAAATTCAACCATGTGTGCGAATTGCGTTTTTAAATTAATTTCATATTCAGACACAAATAATTTAATATACGCAAGACTTGTGAAGCATTTATCATATCTACACAGTCGGGTGTCAAACCAAATTCAATCCATGAGAAGAGAACTGATAAGTGGCACTATAGTCTATCTAATCTAAGAAGTGCATTTTGACAGATGTCAGAGTAAGTTGTCTAGGTATGTGAACCAAATAATCGCTATCGATAATATCCGATTTTAGTGAGAAATCAATATTGATTCTCTTTATTTAATAATCGGTTTATTTTTCTTTTCACAAAAACGAAATGGATAAATTAAATGCTAAATTAATACTAAATAAATTTAATTCTTTTAGCATAAAATCTATTCATCATATTTAGTAGGATTGGGTTAAGTAAAAACAAAAACTGGATTCGAAAATAGTTATTTATTCAGGTTCACTACTATTACTTGAAGTATCGTCGTCGCGAACAATACAATTTACAATTCAGCCATTGAAGGACAATGTAGAATCACGGTTTTGTTTCTATACGAATATTTTGAGAATTTAGTCTATTCGATTAATTATTTAATTCTAATATTTTTACCGATTTTTTGGATATTCGTGAATTGGAAGTGGTCAAGCACTACTGTTTAGAACGTCATGACGTGATATAGTAACATCGTTAATAACAACTACTGTTTTACATGTTGCTTCTCTTTTAAATTAGTTTTACAAGTTTCAACATTAGATTATTGTACAAGAATGTTACCCTCAACGTTAATTATATAAATAACTTAATAGTTCTTTAAAATTTAAGATTTATTGTTTGCGATCATGTGTATACGTTTGGCTAAAGTTATTGTGTATTAAAAAATGCGAAACGTCAAAATGCACTTCTTAGATTAGGTGAACTATAGGTCTAATATTATATTACACGACGCATTTGGAGCCACTTTTATTCCCTTCATAACCTAAAAATGGTTAAACATAAACACAACAATGATTTTCAATATTTACGCGAATATTACACCATTCAAATAAATTAATTTTACAAACTATTTTTACGGAGTTTATCGGACACTCATAGTTCGGACGCTCATGGTCGCAGGAGTCCTATTACACTTTTCAGTGTTAATTGACACATAAATCTTTCAATCTCAAATATCAAATACAAACGCAATAATAGGCGTAATATAAATAGTATATATATATATATATATATATAAAAATAAATAAAATTTAAGTGTCTGTTTGTAATGTTAAAATACTGGGCTTTTTTCATGCTCACACGATTATTTGAACGACACTTACATAGTCTAAAATACAATTTAAAAAGTGTGTGTGTCTGTCTGTTTGTTTGAGGTAATCTTAAAAACGGCTGGACTGATTTTAATAATATTTTACTACCAGGTCTAGCTGGTCTATATAAGGAGTAACTTAGGCTATATTTTATCCCGGTATTCCCACGGAAACGGGTACTATGCGGATAAGGCGACTGAAACCGAAGAGTAGCAATTATAGATAAACTGGTATTTCAAATTTTATAAACACATCTTAAACGATAGCTATTAACACCCAAAATGATAAACCACGTCCAGATGACCTAGAAAGTCCAAATTTAGCATTTAGCTATGTAACTATGTGTATATAAAGAAGTAAAGAATCAGAACATTGAATTATAAGATTTGAGAAAAAATCCAATCTATGGATTTTAATTAGTAGATCTTGGCAATTTTCGAAATCATAAAACCTACTTGCTTCTTCTTCACAAAAGAATTAATTCCATGATGAAATTTTTGTGTACGGCAATTATTTATAAAACATATTTAAACGTTTTTTTTGTGGCGGCAGATCATGGTGCGTTACACACCTTCCGATCCATCCGGAGCGACGGAGCGGGTAGTGGGCGGGTCCATAACCCACCGGGCGCGTATCAAGTAGTACTCAAGCGTCGCGTAGGCAGGCCACCGGTACCCAACCTTGTCATCAGTGTGCAAGGCATTCATTCTGTTCGATCGTCCCTCGATACCACTATACATAAGGTAAAATTTTATGCTTCGCATTTATATAATTACGAGTAGATAACTGAAGTATATGTATTCAAGAAAATGTAGAGAATATGTAGTACTAAAATAAGTGAAACTATACAGGGGAATCAGAGGAAAATATTGTATTTTATTTAAAAATGATAAATTACAATGTGAATTTATTTATTTCGCATTCAGGCCGAACCAGTAACCGATTTAAAAAAAATATTGCATTACTGAGAAGCTACAAAGGCAATTTTTATCCCCATATTCCCATGGGCACGAGAACTACGCGTGTGAAGCTGTAGAAAATTGCTAATAATTACATAAATAGATTCCTTTTGGATAATAATAGATTAATTTAATTAAGTAATGATATTCTACCGAAGACAACTAATGATTTAGTTTGTCTTTGTATACAAGGTCAGTTTATGAATAAAAAGTCTTTTACTGTATATACTGCAAGGCACTGAAAGATAAACTCTAGCAAACTTCCTTAAGTTCGCGTGTCTACAGCATTAGATGACCACCAAATATAAGTATCACTGAATTCAAAGTGCAAGAATCATTTTCAGGTGGAATCGCTTTATTTTCTCGATGACCGCATTAACTAGTGACTTTTAGTCGCTACCACATTAAAGCCAAACAGTGGCAGGATGATCATGGTGATTGATGATTGAATGATGCTTCGAAATACAACAGACTCTACGTTTTTTTTTTGACTAGCAACGAACATGACTTGATGACATGACATGATTCTTCGCAATACATTTTCATAAAATCCAACAGACTTCTCGCGATTTTTCTCCGCTCCAATAACATCCAAGAAGAAGTTGGTTTAATTTCGTTTGTAAATAATGTTTGTTTTAACATCGCTAATCGGCTGTTTTCGACCGGATATCCGGCTATCCAGTTTTATTATTGATCAGATATGCGATATCCTGTAAACAGCGAAGTCTCTATCCGTTTCATATTTAATAATTATGATGTGGTTTTCGATTTTACCCACAGAATACTTGATATTAAATATCATGAATATGATATGAATGCTAATTTTTGTAAAGGATACTACTTTTTTATTTAATGTGCTCAAAGAAACATTATGAGCAATAACATACAAGGAAAATAAAATTAATAACGCTGTCACTAATCAAATTTCTAATATACATTAATAAATTAATCAATAGTTACTCTTTTTATGTATTAAAGGAATATATAATATTCTTGGGTAAATTAAAAACACAATTTTTTTTAATTTCAATTGTCAAATTCATAAAGCAAATAATTTGCGACCTATTGAGTCTCAACATTTGCTTTGGCTAGTTTTTTAGATCTGTATGCTCGTCAGAGGGCTTGTTATAGAATTTTCTATCAACTTTTGACATGTTATCTGCATATTATATCACTAAGTGACGACTTCGTGCGATACAAGACATTGTACGACAGCCATGGATAGTGTTGCCCAAATGCAAGACCAAGACGAGACTTGGACCGGTCTTGGTCTTGGTCTTGCAACATCACACCTGGTCTCGTCTTGGTCTTGGTCTTGCGCACCCGAGTCTGGTCATGGTCTTGGTCTTGCGCACCTGAGTCTTGGTATTGCAGCAAGAGTCTCGCAAAGTTTTGCAGTTAGAATAACGTAACAGTAATTTATCATGGCAATGAAAAATCCAACTAAATTAATCAAATATCCTATCCTATCTATCCATCTGCTAGCCTATAGTTCACTATTGAATACAATACTTACCACTGGAGAAAATTACTCTTCTATTCCCCTGGTGTTCCATTAGACAGCGTTACTACTCTTATGACAGGACTTTCGACCCTATTTTCTTAAGACGTCACCACACGAGGCAGTTGATACAATAAATTTTATGTCATTTTATAATCAATGCGATTGATTATATTCCCCTTCAAGTTAAGTGGTATGTATCTATTGTATTTCCAGTTTAGTTACTGATACTCTGGATACTTGAAAAAACCTGTTGCTCTATTGCCTATATAAATACTTTGGCCGCTGGATCCATGTAGCTCTTAATATACTATTTATTCAAGAACATATAAAACTGATTTAAAATTTTATGGTTTTAATACTTGTAAAATGTATGATATTCGTCGTCATCGTCACAGCTCATAAAAGTGCCACTGCTGGGCTTAAGATTCCTTCCAGTAAGAGGAAAATTGATCTACTATACCACGCTGGTCAGACATGTTGGTACAGGGTTTTCTTTCTAGTTTCACTTCTCTTGCACATATGTTATATACACAGGGTATCAGGTTATGGGACAACTGTTCATGTATGTTGTAGTTCAACAGTCATAGATCATAATTAGAATGTATATTACACAAAAACAATATAACGTAAAAGTTATAGTGATTACAAAAATGTGTGTCTAAGAGTTTATGCCTTAAATTTTATGCATTATGTAGGTATGTACAGACAGGATATATGTAAGCATGTAAAATTTCGACAGTATAAATAGGTATTAGATTTGCGCGAACCTTTCAATGGTTACGTAGGTACAAAGGCGACTCATCAACGGTCATCGGCCGATCAGCTGATTTATGTTAAAGCGAAGTTTGTCTTGCTTATGCAAACGTAATCATTGATTTATTCAAATTCTAATGAACATTTAACAAAATACGAATATGTGTAGATTAAATATCATTCCATTCAAAATTGAGAACTTACATGTCTCTCAATTCATTAACGAATCGATAATTTTATTTAAATTTTTTTTCATGGGTTCCTAACACCATTGCCCGATCCGATTTGATACGACATCCACGGGTAAGAGAGTGGTGAATTATATTCGTACTCTTTACGTCTTTTTTTTTGTGTGTGTGTAGCTGTTGGTCACAGATGACCTTGACAGCTTAACACGGTCAATGGGTGAGCGCTGATGGTTCTCAACCCGGTAAGTAAGTTAAGCGAACATCGCCCGAGGGCTCCCCCCTGTGGGGAACGCACCTCGGCTCGGGGCGTCGCTGAGAGCAAAGTGGGCGTGGCCAAGTTTAGGTTAATGACTTTTACGCGGCGCGGTTTTCGACCTCGACGGCGAGGCCGATACCTACCGCGGAGTTTTATCTGTTATCGCTGCGCGAGCTGTGTAGGTCCTTTCTTGGGCGATCATAATAGCGTCATCTTCTTCTTCAAGAAGATGACGAGGACGTCGGACCGCGGATATTTTTGAGGGGACGTAGTTTACCGCCCCAACCACTAGTGGATTGGGGTGAGTCGTGGCAGAGGCAAAATAGCGCTGGGAGCAACGCTTCATGTACTGCCTGATGGTGATCGTACTCTGTCCCTACATGGACATTTATATAGATTAATTGTAGGCATATTTCTATGTCCAACAGTGAACGTCATTGGGCTAATGAATAAACGGATATATAAATATGTATAATGGGCAAGAGCACTCTCGTGATTACGGTATTTTTGTCCTTAAGCCTTTCCGAAGAGTAATTCTGAAAAGCCAACACCAACATTGGGAATCGATTGGCCAATAGATGGATATCTCAAGACTGATTTGACTTGCCGTGTAGTGACGGAGTAAGAATATAATTCATCACCCCCTATTTTACCCGTGACTGCGAACCCACGACTAAGGGCTATAATATATAACATCGGTGCAAGAGAAGGAAAACTTGACATGTATGACCTGTAACAACACGGCCGATCACCGTGGCGATTCCCCTCCGGCCACGGCCGATTCTCCTCCTGTTATGTAGAAGACACGAGCTCAACCGTATATAAGCTGAAATGGTGATTTGAATTAAATGCAAGACCGCAAGACTCTTGCAGGCCCAGTCTTGGTCTTGCTCAAGTCTTGCAGGGCCAGTCTTGGTCTTGGTCTTGCAAAAATTAAGCGGTCTTGGTCTTGGTCTCGGTCTCGCATTTCTCGCAAGACCAAGACCAAGACCGCAAGACCAAGACTTTTTTGGGCAACACTAGCCATGGACAAGAAAGGCGGTGGTGAATTGTATTTGAAAACTGCACTAAAATTTCTGGTCTCCTTGAGCTTAGCAATATTGTCAAAAGTTTAATGGGACTACCAGCGTGTAAAACCTTGAAAATTCTATTTGACCTAGTGAACAGACGACTCAATTTTATTGTAAAGAATCAGTATGTCGCACACCATTTGAGAATCACTCTCGATTATAATTCTGTTAATACGACGTCATTGAATTTTCCGTTAGCCGACGATCGATCATAAGGATCCCAAAAATTTAAAACACGTTTTTACAACTTTTTTTAAATAGTACGACTAAAGTAAACAACATAACCAATATGTACTAAAATTTCAAGCAAATTTTTCGTTCGCCGCACTTAAATTTTCATTTGTTAATACGTATGGTCTATAAACTCAACTAACCCGTTCTCGAAACTGATGCTTTCATACGTGTAGAACGGGCGATTACATTCAGATTATATTAAGTAATAAGAATGCCGGGCGCGCTGACAGCTGTTGCATGTACAGAAAATAAGATACATCTGTTAAATCTCGTTGGAAAATACTTTGAATTTACTAAATAGGAACAGTTAGAATTTACTGAATGAGATCAGTTAGATACTAATTCATTCAATGCATAGCATAAATAGAATATTTCACTGTTTTCAGAATGATTTTAGGTTTTTAGAGAATCATCATTATCATCATCATTTCAGCCTTCATATTACGCCACAATGTGCGGTCCTGTGCCGCTTGTATCTAACGACGCCCAGCAACTTTCACGAGGTCGGCGGTCCACCTAGTGGAGGGGCGTCCTACACTGCGTCGTCCGATACGTGGTCGCCACTCGAGAACCTTTATTCCCCAGCGGTTTTCGGTTCGTCGTAAAAATAAGTTGCGCAGGAAATTAGAAAATTTAAGAAAACTTAACGTTTATATATACTTTTCTAATGTAACCTTTTTTCGACTGTATAAACTTTTCTATCTCTATATATATAAATCTTCTGTTCGTGTGTTTGTAATTGAACTCCTAAGCGGCTGGACTAATTTTAATTATTTTTGTGGCCATTTTGATGGATATGATTCTATTTTTTTACAGATTTGAACAGAACAACGTCTGTTGGGTCAGCTAGTAGCTTCATAAAAGAAAATGTTGTCTAAGATATGTAAGACTCGAGCCTCGCCGAAATATGAATGTTTCTAAAAATGGATTCGAACCTTCGGTAGGTATGCTTAAACATATAACTTAATCACTTAAAATAAACGTCAAGACTATCACTTTTTTGTGATCAATGATCTAAACACAAAGTCCTAACAATCGGGAAGTGTGACGACATAAACTCTACAAACCACTGAGTGATGTATCTCCACAATTTTAGTAAACCACTGGCCTTATCCCTTCAGTGGCCGTAGTGGTACCTAATTAACTCATATATCCTAGAAATAAGGTTAATCATATAAGGTACTAGCAACTCGCCCTCGCTTCGCTTCGGTTTCAGTCGCCTTACCCGCGTAGTTCCCGTTCCCGTGAGAATACCGGGATAAAATATAGCCTATATTACTCCCTGATATTATACCTTTCCATTAGTGAAATAATTTTTTAAATTGGTCCAGTAGTTTCGGAGCCTATTCGTTACAAACATATTTACATACAAACCTTTCCTCTTTATAATATTAGTATAGAAGTATTGATATAAATCAAATGCCACTTCATTGAAAATGATCAGAATGTAGCTCAGTTAAATAGCACGACTTTTTCACGATTAGTTTTTATTTATCAAGATAATATGATTTATTAACAAAATATTAACACTTATTTGGAAATTGATTTGAAACTTTAGACGATATTGAAAGAATTATATTTTGAATCTATTGAATTATATTATACTAGCAACCCGCCCTCGCTTCGCTTCGGTTTCAGTGGCTTTACCCGCGGCGTAGTTCCCGTTCCTGTGGAAATACTGGGATAAAATATAGCCTATGTTACTCCCTGATATTATATAGCTTTCCATTGGTGAAAGAATTTTTGAAATCGGTTCGGTGGTTTAAGCGTGAAAGCGTTACAAACAAACAAACATCCTTACTTTCGCATTTATATTATTAGTATGGATTAATGATCTATAAAATTATCTTAGAAAATCTTATTTCTAAATAGTAGATCATCTATTAGTTGCTATTCACATAAATAGAAGAAAATAGTGTATCTGACATTTTATTTATGTCCTAATATTATCCCGTTGCCTGACAGATACACAAATGTCCCTTTTCCCATGATTCCTGTCAGATCGAACATTAGCACTTATTATATTAATTTCTTAGATAAAATCGTCGATGTAGGAGAGGAATGACATAATTCGAGAAACAAATTAAGGTTAGTAATTTCATTATAAAAAATTCATAATCCCATTGTAATTTTACTGCTGTTTTTTACTATCTACTGTTAGTAGCAAACGAGTAAACAATACAATATTTTTTTCATTGGGTGGGTTATAGTCAGCGCACACACTGATCCGTCCGGGGTAACGGACGGGCGGCGCGCGGCCCCACAACTCTCCATAATCCCTGCACTTTGCCATTGGGCCGACCACCGATACCGATCTAACGCCTCTCCTGCGACGTCGGTCGCTCTCGCACAGTCAGCCTGGCTGCGGGTGATGGACTATCCCCGGTTCAGTCACCCGACAAACAGTACACTTGAAGGTAAGTGATACTGCTGCTCGTGGACCTATGTTAGGCCGCTGCCTACCGTGAAAAAAAGTGAAGGGAATGTGAATACGCACAATGAGCTTCGGAGATATTAAAGGTATCTTAAAACAGAAAGTTGGTCCTCCAGCTCCCTCGCTCGCTGAATGAAGCGCTGCGACAATGACTACTCAGACGTCGATTTGCTGCGAGAGTGTGATACTACCCGGACGGACCGGCCCTACTACTTAACAAATTCATCATTATTAAATTATCATTTAAAAGAAATAATCAGCAAAGATATCAGAGTAGTCTGGACAATTATTTGTTTGTCTAATTGTTTCAAATATGGCTGTAGTTTGTATCCATTAATTATAAACGTGTGATGCCCCTAGGTGATACTAAGATTTACAAGCTTGTAATGAGTTTCGTTATCTTATAAATATATGCGGTTTCAACCCTTGTTCTAAATAATAACTTACCTGCAAAGAAGGCGTAGTGGTTAAGATACCGACCTACAGTGCCAGCGTCACAGATTCGAATCCCACGCAAGACAACACTTTATGCGATCTACAAATTGTTGTTTTGAGTCAAGATATAAATTGTGTCCGTTAATTACATGTATGTAAAATCCTAATAAAATAGGATTATTTCCTAAGTGCAGGGGCGTTGTCTTTATATATATTTTAAAAGAAAAAATATATATGGCCTACTTACCATCATGACACATAAGGGCGCCACGTAGAGCAGGCCGAAGTTCACCATATCAAACAACTCAGAATTATATTTCCTGCGCTGTGGTATACATATCGTTTCCTTAAGACCATTACCGAGGTCGTTTGTTATTGTTTCAACCCAAATAAATTTGGGTGCACTGTACGCTGCACTTGTGATCCACACGCCGAGAATCACCAACTGTGAATTAAAATTATATTAAATTTATTGTTAATTTTATATTTTTACACTATGAAGAAATTAGTGCTATCATTATAATCATATCAACTTAAATACGTCACACTGTTGGACTCGAACCTCCTCCAAAATAAGAGAATGAGAAATCAAACATGTTAGTCAGACATGTATAGGGTTTTGTTTCGAATTTTCTTTCTTTTGCAGTGATGTTATATGCTTATTATATCTTAGTCTTCTTTTTAGGCATCCACGGGCAAGATAGGGAGTGGTGAATTGTATTCTTACTCCGTCACCGCACGGATAGTTACTATATAGCTTAGTGCTACAATGAGTTATTTAAAAAAAAATAATATTGGAAAAACCAAAGCTACGGTTCTCCTATTATCACAGGTTCATATAATAATTGGAATATCAAACAGGGTTGCAATACAAGCCATAAAGTAAAACGAGAAGTTTTGCGATTATAAAAGTCATCTAATGTTTTTACATACCAGTAGACTATATTGTGGCGTGGTTCAATGATCGTAACTACGTGACCGAAGTTAATAAAAGTGGATAATCCCCTTAATAATCCGCCCAAAAAAAAAACAATATAGTTTTTCTGAGATTGTTTACTTAGAATGGGATTAAATATTATGAATTAGGATTACGCCCGAACGATTCGTACTTTTAGACTGTCTAATTTGCTATTTGTATGCAAACAATATTAAGTAGTACACGAAAAGTATTGGAGACATTTTGCTCAAAAAACTAATGTTATTATTGTACGTGTAAAGACGGGCCTAGACTATCACATTACTTCTTAGCACTGTCATGAGACCAGAAGATAGTTGTATTTCTCTACCTACTAATTTTCATCATCTATAACCATGGATATCCACTGGTTCACATAAGTCGCCCCACGAAGGTCGCTGTTCCTACCCCCCGGTTACGGAGAAGTCATGGGAGCGATTTCACATACACCTCTTAGAACATTATGCTACTATTAGACCATAAAATTTATATAAAAGCATCAATTTCCCGATCGTTTAAAGACTATCGTAGAGATTCGTAATCACTGGCATTGACGGCTTAGCGGGCTTTATAAATTGCAAGTTTCAACAGCTTCGAGATCAATTATATATCTCTTTAAGGCAGGCTTATTTTCACCATTAAAGTAGGTAAAATAACCATAAAATAGCCGTATCTATTAAAATAGTTAATAACATACACATGAATTACAGGCAATTAAGTAAAAATTTATGAATCTGATTGTTTTCTAATCACGAGTTTCATACATATTTTGTGATATTTGACATAGGTACGATTTTTTTCAATGTTTTTTTACCGTTAAAGCAGGTAACACTTAAGAATTGACAATTTACAACAAAGCTGTTGAAATGGCTAATGCATATATAAATTTAAAAAGTCAAAGTGCCTGTTATAAGGTTCGTGGTTGTGATTTCTACGAGGCAAAGTATTGGGTCTTTCTATTAGGCTATCGCTACTTTATAAGCACTTCTTATCTACTCAACTGATGATAAGACGTTATTAAACTTTCTTACTTGTATCATAATTTCAAAGTTAACGTGAATTCTCGTCAAGTTTATGAAATGCGTAGGCACATAATGAACTCGGTAACGACTGTGATGTTAAAAGATTCATTTACGAGTTCATTAAACGTTGAGTGAAATCCACGTATATTACTGGTAAATCTTCTGTTCTCAACACAAGATTTAGGTTGTCAAGTTTTATTATACACATAGGTTTTTAATAATTGCCTACGTCGAAAGTCACTGCCGCTATTTACAAGAAAGGAAATTCATTGTGAGAGAAATTCTTACAATTTTTTCTTACGTCGTTGTTTTTTTTGTAGGTACTCTTGACAATATATAATTTCACGATGATCGCTTGAATAGCCAGAGCGTTTGATTGTTATTTTTATTTTTATAAAAAGACAACAATCTGAACTAAGGAAATAATATTTGTGTTGCGAGAGACTTTACAAACATATCATTAACAGACGCAAATTACATTCAGACTCAGAACAACAATTTGTGGATCGCACGGTACAGCTAGAATGGTTAACCAAAAATACAAAATCAAAATCGTTTTATAATGTTAGATACGTTAGTCAAATAATTGATCAATATTCCAGTGGCTGTTATTCAATATACAAACATTGGTCCAAAAATTAGCATACTGAAGTGACAACAGCCTATATGGTCGTATAAGCCGAGAATCGTTAAGAAATAAAGGGTAAGTGGCAATCACGAATCGGATGATGCAGTGTAAGACGAATTTCCACTAAAAGCAGTTAACCGTTGGATGCAAGTGGCTCAGGACTGCCCTGAAAGGCATTCTCATGGAGAGGCTTAATATCTACAGGCTAATAGACGCATTTAATACTATATTCATTTTATTCGACATCTCACTTTAGCTATGTATTTCAATGCAATGCAACGCAGTAGCTTCTAAGAACGCTGCTGTTGCAAAAGTCTTTCCGTCTAGTTACCTAATCTGGTTCCGCTTCACCTATCCCCCATGCGTTCAATAAGAAATGGGTAGGTAAAAATTAATAAACCAAAGTGCGAATTGTATATATGGAACTGCGTAAAGAAATATTAATTACTAGCAACCCGCCCTCGCTTCGCTTCGGTTTCAGTCGCTTTACTCGCGGCGTAGTTCCTGTTCCTGTGGGAATACCGGGATAAAATATAGCCTATGTTACTCCCTGATATTATAGCTTTCCATTCGTGAAAGAATTTTTGAAATCGGTTCGGTGGTTTAAGCGTGAAAGCGTTACAAACAAACATCCTTACTTTCGCATTTAAAATATTAGTATGGATTCTTTCAAATAGTATTATTCTATACTTAACTTCATCATATCAGCCCATAGATGTCCTACTACTGGGCTCGGGCCTCCTCAACTATGAGAGAGAAATTGACCTACCATATACCAGATTGGTCAGACATGTTAGCATAGGTTTTTAATTTCGAGTTTTCTTTCTCTTATAAAGATGTTATACGCATATTAGATCCCTTAGTCGTCTTTTACAGCACACGCGGGCAAAATAAATCACGGGGATGAATTGTGTTCTTATTCCTTCTCCACACGGAATTATTTAACCTATATTGTTGAGAATTTATATAGATTTTGGAAATATTTACGCGTATTCGAACACTAACATACAGTAAAATTGTAAATATGAAAATTGTATCCTTAAGTACGTAACAAGGGTTTTTTTTAATAATGACCGACTACTTCTACTTATAGACCCTCGTCTGCGAATTAGTTGGCTAAGTTATTAAATAATGATCTAGTTCTCAATAGAACACAGTTCCTTTGCAGTTATATTTTCCGCTCGTTTTCCGTTTAGATTTTCAATTCTTTTACGTGACCTGAACGATTACGTGATAAAAATATCAATGGCTAACCATTTTCAACGCACACGAAAAATACAAAGAGAAAACTATAGTAATTTGGCATTCAATTTTCCTGACTTCAGCGGATCCATCGCAGTTCAAATTCATCTTAGCGGTAATCATGGGTATATTTTCTTTATGAAGACAAGGATGTCTTTGCTACTTATATATGATCACCGAATGCCCTCTACTTATTCGAGACTATATATTTATATCCGTTTTACTACCTACTCAAGCGTGACGATACGCAGCTGCAAACGTAGCCAGAGCCATACTCTGTGTTACCGCCTTTCGATGGGCGATAACATACAATACTATCCCAAAGATATTGATTTAAAAATTTTCCGATGAGAAAACCCTTATGATACGTTGCCCAAAATCAGATTTTCAAAATCAGATTTTCAAGTCCAATTGATAAACTGTTTTAATTCAAGAAAGCTCTTATAATGTCAATACCTTAAGAATTCTAATTCTCATAACGCTTTTCTCAATTGTAGCGTTTAAGCTTGCTTAATAATCATCTGCTTTTCTTAATTCGGGTTTTTAAAATTTATAACGCTTTTCAGTTGAATAACATTAAAAAATAAATAAAACTAAATATGCATAAAATAAAAATACACACTTATTTTATTTAATATTTAAATTCTTAATTTTCTTAAAATATATTAGTCGTAATTTTTGATTAATGAAAATATTATTTAATAATAATAATTTTCTAGTAGTGTAATAATAAAATATATAAAATATGCATTGCTTTTAGTCAGAAATTAACGATTTTTGTCAAGTACATATTATAACCTTTTCATTACGCATTCCAATGACACAATTATTCAATAAAAGCAAAAATTAATATCTTAACAGGTTCGAATAAGTTAAATTTATCGTTAGGCAACCATTGTCTCCGGACCGGCCATGGATTCGGTACCTGTTTTATTATTATTCGGGGGAATACGGCGGGTTATGGGGTCTTACGCTCTTTCGCGCTCACAAAATAGCCTGCCAACAAAAAATACAACTATTGTTGTTTAATGTTAAATAATGAAACCAGTTCTTTGGCTACAACTCTTAAAAACTACAGGAAAAAGTCTTTTATAGTCCATAAAATATAGCTTGATCTCTGTGACAGAAGTCAACGAAACCAACGAAGTAAGTGTGAACGAGCGACATGTTTATAATTTCATTTTGTTTCAAATATATTTTCATTATTTTCGTGCCTGTTTCATTGCAACTAAATTGCAATATACACTCATTTGCAAAAAAAACGGGCACCTAAGCAATGAACCATTTCAAATGTTAATATTTCTTTGTTTGATAATTATAGGTAGTTTTATCCACACAATTTGCTAAATTAATAAGAAAATAATCGTTTTCATCAGTATTTCATAAAATTTAGATACAATTTATGGGAAATAATGCTAAACCTCGCTAGTAGTGTATATTCGCTAGTAGTGCATATGCTCATGAAGTAAAAATAAAAAAGTTTTTTTGTTTGTTTTTCTTTAATAAAGTAAAAGCAGATAAATGTTTAGTATCGAGTGTGACCCCCTCTAGCTAAAATCACAGCTTGAATTCGTCTGGGCATGCTAGCGAGTATATCCCGGATACTTGCTTGCGGAATACGTTCCCACTCCGCAGTAATCACATTCTTCAGCTCTCTGATGGTCTGCGGAGCCGGGTGTACTGATCTCACACGCCGTTTCAGAACGTCCCAGACATGCTCTATGGGATTGAGGTCGGGACTTCGAGCTGGCCAATCCAAACGACGAATGCCGACCTCTTGCACATACGCATTAACATCGCGGGATCGGTGGGCGCGAGCATTGTCGTCCATAAAAATCGAGTCTTCACCTAGAGCGGCCAATGCGGGTTGTGCATGAAAAATTAGAACTTCCGTTATGTATCGATGCCCAGTCAGTGAGCCGTTTTCAATGAAGACTAACTCTGTACGATCCATTGAATTTATTCCTGCCCAAAACATAACAGAGCCCCCACCATAAGGTGTGATTTCTTCGAAACATGCCTCTGCAAAGCGTTCTCCTTGTCTTCTTAGCACTCGCCGACGTCGATCTTCACCGAACAGAGATATCCTGGCTTCATCAGAGAACAAAACCCTATTCCAATCGTCTTGAGTCCATGATTCACAATTTCTAGCGAACCTAAGCCTGTGAACTCTGTGCTCACGGAGTAATTTGGGGCCGCGGGCCGGGCGGTGACTGCGTATATTGGCAGCGAGAAGCCTCCTCCTGACCGTCCATAGACTAATATGCACATTTCTTACTTCTTGGAGGTTGTTCTTAAGATCCACATAGGAAGATTTGCGATTTCTCAATGCGCGACTCACAAGAAAACGATCATCCCGTGGTTGGGTACATGGTTTTCTTCCAGAACCAGGCCTTCTCTCGACGGAACCAGTCTCCTGATATCGCTGCCAGGTCCTTTGGACTGTCGAGCGACTAACATTTAGCCTCCTAGCCACGAAACATTGGCTGCAACCCTCTTCAAGCAGCGCGATAATTTTGGTAGCTTTTACCACTTTATCTACCATTTTTGATACAGCCAAACAGCATTAAATAAAGCTTTGACAGTCAAGGATATGAAATTAATCGATAAAAATTGAATAAAAGTTATGAAAGTCGATGTTAACTTCTGGAACTTCGCGCCAAAAATGTAGGATAAAAAGGGGTTTTCTGTAAAAATGAACATCAAATGAAAAATTGAATTTAGAACGTACTTTTTTAAATACCACAGCATTTTTAAAACCGGCCAGTAACGTGTACAAACGATTGAAACCTTTTTGGTATTGTATCTTTTTAAATATGAATGAAAATCAAAACCGCCCGTTTTTTTTGCAAATGAGTTTATTATAGATATAAAAATATTAAGTTCGGGAATCTTAAGAGGATGTTCTCATCCAACATACCTCAGTGTCTAAAAACACAGGTCTACGACCAGTGTGTGTTACCAGTGATGACTTACGGCACGGAAACGTGGTCCCTAAATGTAGACCTCATATCAAGGCTCAAAGTCACTCAGCGTGCTATGGAGCGGGCTATGCTCGGGATTTCTCTGTGAGATAGAATCCGGAATACGGAAATCCGCAGAAGAACGGGTGTAACCGACATAGCACGAAGAATTAGCACGCTGAAGTGGTAATGGGCAGGCCACATCGCTCGACGAACCGACAACCGCTGGGGAAGAAAGGTTCTCGAGTGGCGACCACGTATCGGACGACGCAGTGTAGGACGCACCCCCACTAGGTGGACCGATGACCTAGTGAAAGTTGCTGGGCGTTGTTGGATGCAGGCGGCACAGGACCGCACATTATGGCGCAACATGAGGGAGGCCTACGTCCAGCAGTGGACGGCAATAGGCTGAAATAATGATGATGAAATGATGAAAAATATTAATATTCATGCCTAAAATGTACCTCATAAGTACTGAAATACCTATTAAACATTTTATACATAAATGACGCTTACACACGTACAAGGTCATACTGGACTGAAAATAAAAAAGAGATGGGACAATCGATATACGTAAATCGATAACCGATCTTTATTAAATTATTCATAAAAGAAATAAACCCAATACAGTACCTATATAAAACTTTCAACATATTTTTCACAATTAAAACAGACAGTTACATTATAAAATACATAAATTGAATTAATTAAAGATTAAAAAACTACTTTTCGTCTCAGAGTAGATGATAATATTATGTACGCATTATTGTCAATAAACTATACATACTTATTTATAAAACAGTCGTTATTGATTGATTGATCTAACGACTGTCTCTATTTGGCAAAAAAACTATAAATGTTCTAGCAGGAACGCTCCAGTGATGACGATAATAATAACCTAGACCTTGATTGTACTCCTTTTGAATAATTAAAACAGTCAAAAAAACACTTTTCGTTTGAAATAAATTCAAAAAGGTTTTCATTGATTGTATTTTAATTATAATAGAAAATCACAATTATAAAAATAAAGAGTTTTATCGATAAAAAACTACGGACTTTATCGTAAGACAGCACTAGGGACAACTGTCACAGAGATCATCCTATATTTTATGGATTATAATTTAAAATAGATTTATGTCTATTATTGAAAATCGCTATTATAGACCAGTAGGTATGTTTAATTGCATAAAAATAAAATTTAATAATGTTAAAATCAAGTTTTCTTACCCTGTTAAAACTTCATTGTAATAAATCACTTCATAACAGTATAAATGTTGTTCGCCACTTTCTCACATATTCTCTACTCTACATTTTTTTTTAAACTTTATTAAAGGAAATAATCCTTGTATTACGGGGAACTTTATAAACATTTGTCGGAGACAAATTATACCCAAATTCAGAACAATTATAATTGTTCGGCATCTGGGTATAATTTGTTGATAAAAAAAAAATATTTATTGATGGCACAAAGTATGTCGTAATAATCAAACCCACGACTCTGGCATGGTAGGTTAATTACTATGCGATTTATGCAGTAAATAACGGTTTCGCCATAATATTTCAATAGTTTATCATTTACTCGTAAAGGATCATTATATAGATTTTTTTTTTAACAGATCCTATGTTGCAGTTTAAAGTGATTTTTTTTTATTTTAGCTATTATAGGAAAAAAACGATAAAATGAGAAATGCCTTGCCTAATATTATCTACTTTCAAATATTACAAATAAACAGCTTGGTCTCATTTCACAAATTTGCTAGTCACAAGAAGGATGGATGGCGTTTTCCTTCAATCACTTTATAATATTTAAAAAAAAACTTATATATTTTATGATAAATGAAATCCTTACTAATATTATAAATGCAAAAGTAAGTTTGTTTGTTTGTTCGTTACGCTTTCACGCTTTAACCACGAAAACGATTTCAAAAATTCTTTTACTAATGATAAAGCTATAATATCAGGGAGTAACATAGGCTATCCCAGTATTCCCACGGGGACAGGAACTACGAGGGTAACTAGCCGACTGAACCCGAAGCGAAGCGACGGCGGGTTGCTAGTCTATACCAATAAATAAAATTGGAGTGTCTGTTTGTAATGTCAAAATAATAGGCTTTTTTCATGCTCACACGGTTATTTGCACGACACCTATGCCTAAAATAGCAATAAAAAAATTTTTGTCTGTCTGTCTGTCTGTCTGTTTGTTCCGGGTAATCTTCAAAACGGCTGCACCGATTTCAAAAATTCCTTCACCAATGGAAAGCTATAATATCAGGGCGTAAACTAGGCTATATTTTATCCCGGTATTCCCACGGGAACGGGAACTACGCGGGTAAAACGACTATAACCTATAACCGAAGCGAAGCGAGGGCGGATTGCTAGTAGAAAATAAATTTAACCCGGAGTTTTTGCCGGAAATGTCAAAATGTCATGGAGCGCTTTTAAATTTTGTTAATTACTTTGGTGTTTTACAGTGTTATTGTTATCTATATCTATACCAATAAATAAAATTGGAGTGTCTGTTTTTAATGTCAAAATAATAGGTTTTTTTCATGCTCACAGGGTTATTTTCACGACACCTATGCCTAAAATACAAATTAAAAATTTTTTGTCTGTCTGTTTGTTCCGGGTAATCTTCAAAACGGCTGGACCGATTTCAAAAATTCTTTCACCAATGGAAAGCTATAATATTAGGGCGTAAACTAGGCTATATTTTATCCCGATATTCCCACGGGAACGGGAACTACGCAGGGAAGACGACTGAAACCGAAGCGAAGCGAGGGCGGGTTGCTTGTATTGAATAATTTGGCTGATATATTATGTAACGAAAATAATGCAGAGAAAATTCTGAAGTATAGTTAATATGATCTAATAGTGAATTGCGTCCGTTTTGGATTGAGAAATCATTGATTTGGTTGTCAGCACCCAATCAAAAGTAGCTATTAAAACTATGAAGAGACTGAAGATATATTAAGAAGAGTTTTATAACTTGATACTGGCACCATTAGTAGCTTACAGTTAATAAAGCAAAGAAAGAAGACGAAGTTAACCCGAATGTCACAATATTCAAGAGAATTATCTATACCAATTATAACAGGTAGGTATTAATAAACATCTGGATTGAAAACGTGCACTCCCAGACATCAATTTCGCACAAGTCAGTTTAATCATATTGTAAACTAGCAATCCGCCCTCGCTTCGCTTCGGTTATAGGTTATAGTGATTTTACCCGCGTAGTTCCCGTTCCCGTGGGAATACCGGAATAAAATATAGCCTAGTTTACGCCCTGATATTATAGCTTTCCATTGGTGAAAGAATTTTTGAAATCGGTCCAGCCGTTTTGAAGATTACCCGGAACAAACATACAGACAGACAGACAAAAATTTTTTAATTGCTATTTTAGGCATAGGTGTCGTGCAAATAACCGTGTGAGCATGAAAAAAGCCTATTATTTTGACATTACAAACAGACACTCCAATTTTATTTATTGGTATAGATTTAGTCCGGAATGATTTTCCGTAAAATATTTCAATTCATTTTCCTTTATTAATACAGGGGCACACACAATTTGATTTCAAGATTATTTCCTTCAATAAACTGAACTCTAATTTGAGAATACGGAAACATTTTAAAATGTTTTCCGTAAATGAAACTTTAATGATAACTTAAGAGAATTATATCGTTCTAAAACAAGATTTACCGCACCAGCAAAAGCATCAGCAAAATATTATTTGCTAAGTTACTTCGTTATAAGGAAGCAGACGATTTTAAAAATTTTCTGGCTACCACACAGAACGACATAAGAGGAATTTATATTTAATGTCCATGTTATTCTAGCACTGATCCTACTTGAAAATTCAATTTTCAAAATTGCCGATCACTAAATCCGTAAGCATACGGGAAAATAACATTCCGCACTTAACGTACAATTTCTCTGTTTAGTGACGAAGTAAGAACTCAATTCACCACCCTCCATCTTGCCCATGGGATCATAAAAGATGAACTAAGGGATTATATATGCATATAACATCTAAGCAAGAGAAGAAAAACTCGAAGGTAAACCCTATACCAACCCGTCCGACCATCATGATATAGTAAATCAAATTTCCCTTCTATTATGGAGGAGGCTCGAGCTCAACAGTGGGTATATCAGCTGAGATGATGATAATGAGATACAATTTCAAGAATCACGTGAACCTCGCAGGTGTACTTCTAGTGGTCCCTTCTAAGTGTTAAATATTATTGAAGATGACGGATTGGCCTAAGTCTATCTATCGATGGCCTATATTTATCTTACTCGCTAATCTGTCTATAAAAATAATCATTTTTAATATGACTTACCCTAAGTCGCGTAGAAGTCAGAATTTGTTTGCAAGTGATGGGGTGTATTATGGCGAAATATCTTTCCGTACATATTACCACTAGGATGAATATAGACGCCGTGTAGCTCAGAGAATGTACAAACTGGTACATTTTACACAAGAAGTCGCCAAACACCCAACTGAAATAATATTATCAATTAAAATCATTTGAAAATTACATTATTCTTAATTTGGTGCTTTTATCGCAGATGGATCAAACACACTTATAAGATACCTACATTCATTATCATCTTTGCTCTTATCTCAATTACTTAAGATTGACAAGACATACTCTTTTTCCGTACCCAAAGGGTAAAAACGGGACCCTATTACTAAGACTTCGCTGTATGTCCGTCCGTCTGTCTGTAACCAGGATGTATCTCAAGAACTGCGATAGCTAGACAGATAACAGAAATACACAATTTTTATAAATTATGTATTTCTGTTATCGCTATAACAACAAATACTAAAAACAAAATAAAATAAATATTTTAGGGGGGCTCCCATATATTAAACGCGATTTTATAGTTAATGGTACAGAACCCTGTACGCCTCCGACTCGCATTTAGCCAGTTTTTTCAAAGTACATATTATTGCAAAAGTTATTAGGAATAGTTTCATGACCGGCCGTCTTGCCGATATCAACCCAAGGGGGAATGTAATTGCTGAACAATAGATGGAGTTAGCCCAGTTTGATGAAAAGCTCTTCTCTTAGTCGTCTTTTACGATGTTGATTCACGAGTACCAAATGCAATAGTATTTGTAGCCGTATCACCACACAACAAAATTATAAGATACCCATATCGCGGCCATATAATATTATCCGTGTGGTAATAGAATAAGTTTACTTGTGATGACGGAGTAAGAATACAATTCACAACTCCCTTTCTTGGATGGCCAAGAAAGGGAGTTGTGAATTGTCGTGAAAAAATGACTAAAGGATATGAGGCACAGGTAACATATTTAATATTATGCAAAAAAAGAAAAAATCGAAATAAAACCCTATACCAACCCGTCTGACCAGCGTGGTATGGTAGGTTCATTTCCCTCCAATTATGGAGGCAGCTTGAGCCTAATACTGGAACGTATATTAGCTAATATCATGATAATTAATGCAAGAAAAATACAATGTCATTCCTGCTTTTTATTCTTATATCGTATGACAACTAAACCATACAATAAACACTAACAGGCACAGACAGCAAACTCGAAATAAAATCCTTAACCAATTTGCCATTAGACGTGGTAATTGCCATCACTTTGTTAGTTTAATCGTTAAAAAGACGTTACTCGAGATTATTCAGAACCAATTAATGCAATGTTTGTATAAACAGCGTTTATTAAGGCAGCTATATTTCCTTGAAATATTTTGTTGGTGCCTACTAAGAATAGACGTAATCTATTTAAAATATACTGGACGTTGTACCGGACGCCACTATTTAAATCTAAATATTTATCTACTATACATATGTTGTTTATATTTATTTATTTACATACCATAGGCACTGTTTATCATCGATTCACTCACCTGGGTATTAAGTAGATAGTCAAGTTTTGGAAGACACAAAACACGCCAACACATAAATCCGCCACTGCAAGATTCGCCAGAAAGAAGTTCGTTATGGAACGCAAACGTCTTGATAAAGTAACCACCAGGATAACAAGCAAATTGCCTACAACAATAAAAATATATTATTAAAATATCTAATACTAATAAATTCCAGCCGTTTCGCCCACGTAGTTCCTGTTCCAGTTGGAATACCGGCATAAAATATAGCTTAATTTATTCCTTATATAGATAGCTATATGGTAGTAAAATATTCTCAATATCAGTTCAGCCGTTTCGAAGATAAGCCGGAACAAATAGACAGATAAAAAATGTTAAAACTGGTTTTTAGGCATAAGTATCTTGCAAATGTGAGTATGAAGCCCCTATTATTTTGACATTAAAAACAGAAACTTCATTTTTATATTTGTATAGTTTTAATTTATTTTAATCTGAGGAGTCAGGTAGAGTACAGCTATAAATGTGTTATAGCCTCTCACTCAAATATAAAAATAATTTTAAACGTTGTTAACAAATAATGTCACGTTTTAATTAAAAGCATTTGCCTACGAATCAGTTGGCCAACTGCAGTAAGCTCGATCCTGTGGGAGGTAATGTTCGGAAATATGTATAGTAAAAGATATTGATGACGGGATAGGAAACTCAAAAGGTAACCCACCGGGCAACCAAAATTAAGATAGCGGTAACGATCCTCAGATAATATAAACTAGTGGTCGCCGAAGGGAAATTCGGCCATAAATCTTTTAAATATTTTTTTCTGCTACACAATTTTGTTTTAATTTTATTTATGTAGGTATAATTGTATATTGAGCCAGCTGTGTTTCACTAATAACTAATATATAAGTACAAATGTCTATTAGACATTGCCATCATAATTATAATTGTTTGAACTGAATAGTTCGACCAGAAATTTTAACTATAAATAAAGTGTATAAACGTTGGTGTGTGTGTGTGTGTGTTTGTGTGTACCAATTACATGGTAATGTGAGTAAGGCCGTTTTTTTAAATTTATTATATTTCTAATCCTTTATTAAGTAGGTATATGATATTTGCACTTCTCCTCATTATATAAATAAGTACCAAATTTCATACTTGTCCATCCACGTAATTTTCGTAAAAAGGGGTACAAAGTTTTTGCTTCACGTGTTAATACATAGATATAAGAATATATAAATAAAAACATATCGCTACACAATGAAATAAACCTTGTATTGCGACTTGCGACTTTACAAACATAAAATTTAACAGACACAAATTACATACAGACTCAGAACAACAATTTGTGGATCGCACAAAGTGTTGTCCTGCGTGGGATTTGAACCCGCGACACTGGCATGGTAGGTCAGTATCTTAATCACTATACTTTCTGTGCAGTCAGACCGTTTTGATCGCCCCAGACGGCTGTGATGGGTAATTCTGACGAGCAAATAAAATGGATGGCAAAGAAAATGTCTCGTGAAAATTTGTTTTATTGTGTACATTATATTAAACAGAATATACAGAATAACAATATACATTTAAGATGATCAAAATAGTATTAATTATACAAATTAGATATCTCTTCATCTACTGGAAAGACGATATAGCAAATAATAATATCTTCATTACTTATTCAATGTAGACAACTCTATTGAATTTTATTCAAATTAAATTTAATAACTAAAATACTGAATCAAATAAAATAATGGTATATCGCGAAAGATGAATCTTATTCATTCAATTCCAACGTGCTAATGAATAAAGGGCATCAAACATATTGAAATAAAAAGACTTGAAATTCTTCATTGCAGACTATTATTGTCGATAATGATTTTCTTTTTACCTTTATATTGCCGTATGAATGACTACGCGAAGGATTACCATTTTCCCTCTGTCACCTTCCGGATAATAAATTACATTAATCTACCGAACCTATTTTAAAGTATTCTAAGCTGATAATACAATACATATTAAATTCTAATTAGTTAATAATATCATAAATTTACCACTCCCTCCCGATTTCTTTTACCCGTGGATGTCGTAAAAGCCGACAAAGGGATTAAGGGTGTGAGAAGTATAAATATGTCTGAAATATAAATTATTATACAATCTTTTCGTAGAAAAATTAATAAAATTATTGTGTGAAATGGTTTCATTACTTAATTCATTCATTTCAGCCTACAGCCGTCCACAGCTGGACGTAGGCCTCCCTCATGTTGCGCCACAATGTGCGGTCCTGTGCCGCCTGCATCCAACGACGCCCAGCAACTTTCACTAGGTCATCGATCCACCTAGTGGGGGGGCGTCCTACACTGCGTCGTCCGATACGTGGTCGCCACTCGAGAACCTTTCTTCCCCAGCGGTTGTCGGTTCGTCGAGCGATGTGGCCTGCCCATTGCCACTTCAGCGTGCTAATTCTTCGTGCTATGTCGGTTACACCCGTTCTTCTGCGGATTTCCGTATTCCGGATTCTCGCAGAGAAATCCCGAGCATAGCCCGCTCCATAGCACGCTGAGCGACTTTGAGCCTTGATATGAGGCCTACATTTAGGGACCACGTTTCCGTGCCGTAAGTCATCACTGGTAACACACACTGGTCGTAGACCTGTGTTTTCAGACACTGAGGTATGTTGGACGAGAAGATCCTCTTAAGTTTCCCGAACGCTGCCCAACCGAGTTGGATTCGTCGGCTGATCTCTTTCTCGAAATTGGATCTACCCAACTGGACTGTTTGTCCGAGGTAAACATAGTGATCGACAACTTCGAGAATCGCATTGCCAACTAGGACCGGTACAGGAATGACGTGGGCATTTGACATGACTTTTCCTCTTGTCCATGTTCATTCGTAAACCCACTAGTTGGGATATCCTGCTGAGATCATTGAGCATTGTGCCAAGGTCCATGGATTCTGCCATAACGAGTATATCGTCCGCAAATCAAAGGTGAGTGATGTATTCGCCGTTAATGTTGATGCCGAGTCAAGTCCAGTCTAAGAGCTTGAAGACATCTTCCAGTGCAGTGGTGAACAGTTTCGGAGAGATGACATCTCCCTGTCTCACGCCTTTCTGCAACTGGATCGGTTTCGTACTCCTATCCCGGATACGGACTGACATTGTGACATTCCTATACAAACACTTCAGCACTTCGATATAGCTATAGTCGATTTAGCACTGCTGAAGGGACTGCAGCACCACCCAAGTTTCGACTGAATCAAAGGCTTTCTCATAGTCCACAAACGCTAAGCACAGGGGCCGATTATACTCCTCGGTCTTTTGTATAATCTGCCGAAGCATGAAGATATGGTCTATGGTGCTATAGCCTTTTCGGAAGCCGGCTTGTTCGGGCGGCTGGAAGTCATCGAGCTTGCGCGAGAGTCGATTGGTAATGACCCTCGAGAACAACTTATAAACATGGCTCAGGAGTGAGATGGGTCTGTAGTTCTTTAGAAGAGCTTTGTCACCCTTCTTGAAGAACAGCACCACCACACTCCTGGTCCACGACTCTGGAACGTCGCCCTCGAGGATAACGGAATTAAATAGCTTCTGAAGGACTATTAAGACTGGCTTGCCGCCCGCCTTCAGAAGCTCTGCCGTAATTCCGTCATCTCCCGGTGCCTTACCGTTACGTAGTTATTTGAGAGCCATTCTGATCTCGTACAGGCTGATGTCCGGGATTTCTTCGGTATAGTGCCGAGTTAGCTTGGATCTGGGATCTTGGACCAAGCCGACAACAGGATTTCGGGATGATTTGTATAACTGTCCATAGAACCTTTCGACCTCTCCCAAGATCTCACTTTGGGATGAAATGACAGTGCCATCGTCGGTCTTCAGCTTAGTCATTTGGCTTTGTCCAATAGACAGATCTTGTGTGAATACTTTTGAGCCACGATTCCGCTCTATCGCTTCTATAATACGGAGCGTATTAAATCGGCGAATATCGCGACGCACAGACCTGGAGATCTGCCTATTTAGCTGCCTATGTTTGGACCAATCGGCTGAAGACTGCACTGTCATCTCTTTTCTCCGCTCCATGAGCTCGAGAGTCTGGTCAGAAAGTTTTTTAGGTCTATTGACGCGGTGAGCCTTGAACAATTTCGACCCAACCGCGTGGACAGTTTCCACAAACCTGTTGTTCATATCGTTCGGAGATTCGCACTCGTCCAGACATTGGAAGCGATTGTGTAGTTCGAGTTGAAAGCTTTCGAGGTTCTGGTATTGGACAGATGTAGGTCGGAGTGTAGACTTCATCAAGCGTGACCGCTCGACTTTTGTATGGATATTCAATGTGGCTCGTACCATCCGATGATCGCTCCCAGTTTTCATCCTGCTGATCACTGAGACATCATTGAAAATCTGTCGTTTGTCTGACAAGATGAAGTCTATCTCGTTTTTTGTTGAACCATCGGGGCTAATCCAGGTCCATTTCCTTTGTGGCTGCTTCCTGAAGAAGGAATTCATCATAAAGAAGCTTTCATTCTCCAGAAAATCAGCCAGTTTCTGGCCCCTCTGGTTTCTCTGTCCATATCCATGTTTCCCCACTCTCAACTCATCATCACTCCCTTTGCCAAGTTTCGCGTTAAAGTCTCCCATAACCACCGTGAAGTGGGTTTTGGACGCGTTCGAGATGTCCTCGTAAAATACCTCCACCTCGTCGTCGGAGTATGTCGAGGTCGGTGCGTATACCTGTATAACCTTCAGCAAATACATCTTGGTAATTCTGAGTATAAGGTACGCTACCCTTGTCGACACACTCTCGATCCTCTCCACGTTGTCTACGAGAGACTTACGAACGATAAACCCTATACCACCTTGAGACGGGTGATCGCCCTCCCGGTAGAAGAGCAAGTTTCCAGACTGGAGGATTATCGTGCCCTCGCCCTCTCTTCGCACTTCTGATAATCCTACAATGTCCCAGCGGCTTTTGCTCAATTCCTCTACCAGCTCGATGACCCTCTCGTCAGTCCTAAGTGTCCGAATGTTGTGTGTTACCAGGACCAAGGGTCGTTTTTGTTGGTAGCCGGATCGCTGCCGGAGATTCCTCGCACCCCCCGCTCCACCACTACTGGGCCCGCCATCACTACTGGGCCCGCCACCAAAATGAGCCCGTAGAGTACCGGAGCCGCCGTGACTGGGAGCCATTTTTTTGTTGTACGCCATTTTTTTTTAAAGGGGATATTGCCGTAATCGCCACGCTTGGCAGGCGGGTTGGCGATCGCAGTATTGATGTTTTACGTTTCCCAGGAGAGAGCTACTGCCCTGCTCTCCTGGTGAACCCTCAGCCGATTTTTACGACTCCCACGGGCAAGTAAGGGGTGGCGACACATGTATTCTCAACCCATCGCCACACGGGCCTCATTAATTAATTAGATTAATCATTTTAATAGCCATGTGTGATAAAAGTTTCATTATATTTATACTAGCTTATGCAACAGACGTTGTTCTGTTCAAATAAAATAAAAGAAATTCTTATTGAAATCAATAACACCGCCAACTACCGGGTCCAATTATTAATCTAAACCATTCTCGAGTCCCCTTGAACACACACAAAAAATTTCATCAACATCGGTCCAGCCGTTTAGGAGGAGTTCAGTGACATACACATGTACACAAGAAATATATATATATATAAAGAAAGAAGATGACAGAGCAAGACAGTATAGTCGTTTTCATCTGATGGTAATAATAAAAACTTGTTTGTCGAATTCAAAATATAAAATGGGCGTTACCTTTAATGGGGTCGCGCGTGGTAACATTGCATACTTGTGTGAGATATGAATGACGACTTATACAAATGAGACAGGAACATCATTCTATTCTGAGGACAAGGCATGAGTGCAGCCATGCTAGTGAATAGGTTTATTTTCTTTAAATCAATTTTCGTTCTTGTTTTGCACGTTATTAAAAAGTAAAATAAAAACTATCACTATAACAGTACATGAGGATTATTTAGGCGAAACAGATAAGTGCATGTATTAGATATTTTTTTCATGGAGGCCACTGAAGACGAGGCAGAAATAACCGCTGGATAAAAAGAACAAGCACGTACTGTGGGTTCCGTACCGTACCGTCCAACCATCACTTCAAACCGCTGTGTACTGCTGCCGGAACCAAAGCCTGATTACAAGAAAACAACGCCATCTACAACGTTTACGCTTTACTCCATAGGTAAATTTATCACGGGGCCGGATCTGTCGGACGCCCAGTTTGGGTTTAGGAGGGGTCGTTCGACGATCGCGGCTCTGTTGCGCCTGAGGGCCGTGGCGACTGAGGCCGTCACCGGCAGGGGAGTGCTGTTGGTGGTGTCCCTTGACATCGCCAACGCTTTCAATAGTCTGCCATTCAGCTGCATCAGGGAGGCGCTCCGGTATCACGGGGTGCCAGCTTACCTGAAGCGGCTAGTGGCAGACTATTTGGAGGGGCGCAGCGTCCTCTGCACCAACCAAGTAGGGGACGTTGTGCGAACGCCTATGACGTGCGGTGTCCCGCAAAGGTCGGTCCTCGGACCCACCCTGTGGAACATCGGCTACGAGTGGGCGTTGAGAGGGAGCCTCCCGCCCGGGCTGGGCGTGATTTGTTACGCCGACGACACGCTCGTCACAGCCCACGGTGGGACGCTAGAAGAGGCGGCAAACCTGGCGACTCTAGACACCTTAGAGATCGTCAGGCGGATCGAGGCACTGGGGTTGAGGGTCGCACTGGACAAGACGGAGGCCCTCTTGTTCCATGGGCGCCGTATGAGCCCTCCCATCGGCGTCTCGATCACCGTCCATTCGGTTGAGATCAGCATCCGGGCCCATATGAGGTATTTGGGCCTGGTGCTCGACGGGCAATGGTCGTTTCGGGAGCATTTCCACAGGCTCGCTCCACGGCTCGTCGGCGCGGCGTCCGCCCTATCATGGCTTATGCCGAACGTGAGCGGACCGAGCGCTACTTGCTGACGGCTGTACGCGGAGGTCATCCGGTCGATGACCCTGTACGGCGCACCGGTGTGGGCGGGGTCCCTTTTTTTTTTTTTTTTTTTTTTTTTGGGTGGGCTATGGTAAGCGCACGCGCGGTCCTGTCCGTCCGGGGTGATGAAAGGACGGCGCGCGGGCCCATAACCCACCCGTACCCACGTCACCTCGTTATTTGTTGGGCCGACCACTGGAGCAGATGTGACTTGTCATCAGTGGTCGGCCCGACGGAATACCCTTTCGGGTAACCTCACGTCTCGACGTACTGGGACGTCGGTCGCCATCGCGCGGTCAGCCTCTCTGCGGGTGATGGACAATTCCCCGGTCCGATCACCCGCGGCCTCGGCTAGGGCGGCATTAGGCGCAGATACTCGCGCCTGCGCCGCCCCAGTCGCCGGCGGCGGAACGTGTCGCCGAATAGGAGCTCTACTCGCACACGATCCGCCGCCTCCTTCCGTGAGATTACGGCCTCACAGAAGGCGGCGACCGCGTCCCAGCTCCTGACGCTGTCGAGCATCTCCCTGGCGATGGTCGGCAGCGCCAGGTCGGCACCGATAATCGCGACGAGTTCACGGCGCTCCCTTTCCCACGCAGTACACTCCTCGAGCGTGTGCTGCGCCGTGTCCTCGTCGCAACTGCAGTAGTGGCAGGACGGTGTGCTCTCCCTCCTGACAATCTTGTGCAGGTACTTCCCAAAACACCCGTGCCCCGTCAGCACCTGCACAAGTCGGAAGGAAAGCACCCCGTGCGTCCGCTCCAACCACTCCATCAGCACCGGCCGGAAGGCCTCGACGGTCCTGACACCGTACCGAGGACTCTCCAGCCGGACTGCCCAACGGGCAATGACTCCTCGGCGGGCGTCGACCCGCCAGGCGGTGATCTCCTGCAAGGAGACCATACCGCCGCGGGCGCGCGTCTCCGACACCCGCCGATAAATGTCGGCGAGCATCTCCGCCTCCAGGTCCCACGGGGGAGTTCCGGCCAGGAGGCACGCTGCCTCCGTCGCCACGGTGCGGTAACCCCGTATGGCCCTGATTGCCATGACCCTCTGTGGTCGCCACAGGAGGGCCCTAAGACGGACGGTCAGGGACCCCGCCCACACCGGTGCACCATACAGGGCCATCGACCGGATCACCCCCGTGTACAGCTGTCGGCACGTAGCACTGGGTCCACCCACATTCGGCATCAGCCGCGAAAGGGCGGACGCCGCGCCGACAAGCCGGGGAACAAGTCGATGGAGATGCTCCCGGAACCAAAAATGCCCGTCGAGCACCAGGCCCAAGTACTTCATGTGGGCCTGGATGCTGATGGTGACCGACTTCACGGTGATCGAAGCGCCGGCGGGAGGCCCGGCGGTACGGAGGTCATGGAACAAAAGGGCCTCCGTCTTTTCCAGGGCTACACTCAACCCCAGCGCTTCGATCCGCCTGACAATCTCCTCGGTGCCGAGAGTTGCCAGGCGTGCCGCCTCCTCTAGTGTCCCACCCCGGGCTGTGACGAGTGTATCGTCGGCGTAGCAAATTACGCCCAGCCCGGGTGGGAGACTTCCTCTCAACGCCCAGTCGTAGCCGATGTTCCACAGGGTCGGACCCAGAACCGACCCCTGTGGGACACCGCACGTCATGGGCGTTCGCACAACGTCCCCTACTCGGTTAACGTAGAGGACGCTGCGCCCCTCCTAGTAGTCTGCCACCAGCCGCCTGAGGTACACGGGCACCCCGTGATACTTCAGTCCCTCCCTGATGCAGCTGAATGGCAGACTGTTGAAGGCATTGGCGATGTCCAGGGACACCGCCAACAGGACTCCTCTGCCGGTGACGGCCTCCGCTACCACGGCCTTCAGGCGCAGCAGGGCCGCGATCGTCGAACGCCCTCTCCGAAAACCAAACTGGGCGTCCGACAGATCGGGCCCGACCCCGACGAGGTGCCGCTCGATGCGGGCAGCCAACACCCTCTCTAGCAGCTTACCCGCATCATCGAGCAGCACGATGGGCCTGTAGGCCGAGGCCGACTCGGGAGACCGTCCCGGCTTCGGCAGGAGAACCAGCCTCCCCTCTTTCCAGCACCCAGGGAACTGCCCGGACGTCAAACAAGCGTCGAACAGTCCCCTGAGGCGTGGTCCCAGGTGCTCGAGGACCAGGGCCAGCACACGGTTCGGAATACCGTCGGGCCCGGGGGCGGTGGATTTGACTCGCATACGCGCCACCGCCGCTCCCATTTCCGGCTCCGTGATGGGCGGAGCACTTTCATCTTCGGCCTTCCGGTCGCTGTCCGGCGAAGCCATGACCGGGGGCGTGTGCTCCGCCCGCCGTGGAAAGAGGTCCCCGACAACTCTGGTGAGGAGGCTGGGCTGGAGAGTCTCGGTGAGGGGGCAGACGCCGCACACGGGGCATGGCCGCATCGCAGATTTGCGTTAATGCACAGCGGATGCGGCCAGCCTCGACATCCACCCCGTCCGCCTGGGGCGGTGAGGACAGCCACGACTGAACGATGGCTGCCTCCGCCAACAGGTCCCGATCCAATCGACCCACAGCCCACCGCGGAAACGCGGGAGCTCCGTCCGCCATGTGACCCCTGCTGGGCTGCAGGAGGGTCCGGGAGACCTCTATCCGGATGTATCGATGGTCGGATAGGGTCTCAACCTCCTCCTGGACGCACCAGCTCCTCACACGTGCTGCGACATTAGGGCTAGCAAACGACAAGTCCACTATCGACCCGCCCTGCTGCCGCACGCACGTTTGCACCGAGCCCCTGTTCAGCAAACAGAGGCCCAGTGTCGCCGCCCACTCTTCGACCGCCCGCCCACGGTCATTCGTCCTGGGGGACCCCCACGCCGTGGACTTGGCGTTGTAGTCCCCCAGAACGAAGATTTGGCGCGGTGCCAGTCGCCGTATCGAGGCCCCCAGGATGGTGAGGAAGGCCCCGAAATCCGTCGCACTCCTGTTAGGGGAGAAGTAAACACCAAATAGCGTAACCTCTCCCCATTCCGCCGCGACATACCCATCGCCCCTGTCCTTGAGCAACAAAGGCGGGGAATGCCACGACATGGAGGCGACGATTGCCACAGAGCCGTCACTGCTGCCCAGCCAATTGGGCCGGTCAGGCACCACGTACGGCTCCGCGGCTACGGCTGCACCGATCAACCACTCCGCCATGGCTTGCAGGAAAACGTCCTGTGCCTCGGCGGCGTGGTTGAGGTTGGCCTGCAGGAGGTGGTAGGATTCGGTCGCCATTACTGGGCCATCCATCACCTCCTCCACGCTGGCGGGCGATCGGGTCGCGCTAGGGGCGGGAGCGGCCGGGGTCGTCGGGCCGCTCCGCCCCTTTGGAGCCGAAGCCGGGGGTCTGCACTCCCTGCCCCCCATGCGGTGCTTGGCGGGCCTATTGCCCGCCGCACACGCGGGGCAGTGGGGAGTGGCGGCGCAGGATGCCGCCTTGTGCCCGGGTTGACCACAGCGGAAGCAGAGATCGCTGCAGTCAAAGCAATTGGTGCATGTCGGCCGAGTGTGTCCGACCGCCATGCACTTGTAGCACCTCGCAGGCCGGGACTCCAGCACGGTCACCCGTGCCGAGCTCCAGCCCACGAGGAGTCTGCCTGAGTCGGCCAATTGCTTGGCCGACTCCACCGGGCACTGCACCCCGGCAGCACCGACGCCGCCCGGACCAGGGCGGATGGCGCCAATTCGGACGGTGTCCACGGGACACCCGGTTTTCGAGACGATGGCCTCCCGGATGTCATCCACCGTCACGGAGTCGTCCAGACCCACGACGCGTAGTTCTGCGCACTTTACGGGTCTGGCGATTTTGACGCCACCCTCCTCTGCGAACAGACCCCTCAACTTAGCCGCCATGCTATCGGCCGTCTTGGCGCCCTCGGCCCCAGGGAACTCTAGAATCCGTGCCCCTGTCCGGGCCTTGCGGGTCCTGGCTTCGACGCCTCCTAAATCGGAGACGTCAAGCTCCCGCCGGGCGCGACGTAAGACGGCCTCATAGCTGAGGCCGTTTTCGGCCGCCTCAGGCAGCACGGTGATCACCACCGCGGCTGACTTTGGCGGCCGGAGCCTCCTGCGCGACCTCTTATTTGCGGCTCCTGCTTTGGGAGCGGAGGCTTTGGCGGCACTTTTGGCCTCCGCTCTCCTCTTCTGGCCGCGACTTTTTCGGCTGCGCTCGGCTGTCTGCCAACCTTCTTCAGGTGCAGCGGAGGGGCCGGGCACAGCAGTCACGGCCGCGGCTGCGTTGGCTGCTAGCGGCGGAGCATTTGCCGGCAGCGGCTGAGGTGCGGCCTGAGCAGGAGCCGGTGCCACCTTCTTCCTCGCAACGGGCCCTTTGGACTTCGGTCCAGCAACGGCCGCAGCGTAGCTCCCTACGCGCCCGCCCTGACAGGGTAGCGCATCAGGGGCTGACACCGCGGCCTTGGGCCTGTTCGCAGCCAGCGGCGGCCGAAGACGGGGCTCCAGAGGCAGTCTTGACTCCAGAGCCGCCATGCGCGCGTCTAGCATTTTGCCGAAGACGTCCACCATGGCGCGCATGGTCTGGTCCGGCACGCCGTCCACTGCGGGCAGCGGGACCGCTTCGGCCGGCTGGGGACTCGCCGCAGCGCGAGTTGGCGCAATGGGAACGGCGGGGGCGGCGGTAGGGCCGGCGCTTGTCGGCGGCGCGTTCCTCGCCAGTTGCGCGACCTGGCGCCGCAAGTCGGCCATTTGCTTGGCCAACTCGCGGTTCGCCTTCTGCACCGCCGACAACTCCTTTTGTAGGGCCTTATTCTTCTCCTGCAGGCCTGAGACCTCACCACTAAGGCGGGCATTTTCGGCCTGCAGGGTTGCCACATCGGTAGGTGGGGGGTCGACACCTACAGCGGGCTCTGCAGCTGCCGCGCTGGTGGGAGGGATGTCCGCTAACACCCTCATCATCCTCGCGGCAGCCGCCTCATTCGCCCGCTTTTGGGCATCGGTCCCCCGCACATGACCAATCGACGCTGGAGCCGTCGACCTCGCCGCCACCACTGCAGCCCCTCGTCCTCTACGAGAGGCTGGAACCTTGGGAGGAGGCATGATAGCGCCACTCCCCTCGGAGGCGGACTCTGAGCTGCCACCCATATTTAGGGGGCGCTTCCGCACCATCGAGGGGAGGGCCTCCTCCCCAACCTCTAGTGCTGCCGCCAAGGCCGATGCCGGCGACCGGGATGACCCACCGACGGTCTCCACTGCCGACATGTCGGTGTCCGACGGCTCTGCGGCAGTACTGCCTCCCTCGTCAGCAGTCGGAGCGGCTGCCGCGGCCTCTCTAGCCAGCCGCTCCTGCTTGGCCAACTCGCGCCTTTTGACGCTCGTGGCCTTCCCCGTCCCCATGTGCTTTCTCTTTTTTCTCTTCTTAGGGGCCACTATTTTTTCCGGGCCCTCAGCTGACCTTGGGGCCTCAAGTGTCAGACTGCAGCTCTTGCAGTCGGACGAGGCCTCTCCTTCCTCTGTGCCAGTTTTCCTGTAGCTTGGCAGGGCTTTTGGGTGGGAACTAATTAGATCATCTGTGGTGGTAATTTTGGGCGTCTCACCCCTCCTATCTACATCAGGTGTGTGTGAACAATAATCCATCGAGTTCCCACGAGTATGGGAGAAATAAATGTCGACCCGGGCAGAGATCCCGATACCCGGGCAAGCGTACATTTGTTTCCCAACACAGGGGGTCCGCAGGTACCCTGGCTGGGGGCGCGCTAACGACTGAACAACCCATCAGCCATGCATCCTCTCGCCGCGCGCCAGAACTTAGGATTCTGGGTGATTGTTTTATAGAGGTTTTCTTCCTCGCGGTCCAGGCGGTTAAGCCAAGACCCTCGCTCCTGAATCTAGGCCTCAAGACAAATGTCCCGAAGCAAGAATCAGGTCTACGATTTGTCGCGGTTGGCAAATGCCTGCCCAGTCCTCAAACTAATGAGTGACTGGGCCCGTCGAATTTTCGCGTCCAATACCCTCTACATTTAGAGGGCATGGAGCGAATTTGGGGCATCCCACAAACTGGGCCCCCCCTCGGGCCAGATATTTGCCACGAGCGACAATTCCAGAGAGCAGTCCAAGGAATTGTCGCTCGTGCCCAGGGTACACCACGCGGAGGTTTCTGGCGTAGCACCCCAATGGGCGGGGTCCCTGACCGTCCGACTCAGGGCTCTTCTGTGGCGACCATAAAGGGCCATGGCAGTCAGGGTCATACGCGGATACCGCACGGTGGCGACGGAAGCAACGGGCCTGTTGGCCGGGACTTCCCCGTTGGACCTGGAGGCAGAAATGCTCGCCGGTTTGTATCGGCGGGTGTCGAGGGTGCGAACGGAGCACGGTGTGGTCTCGTTGAGGGAGCTCACCGCCTGACGCGTCTACGCCCGCCGGGACGTCATTGCCTATTGGGCAGTCCGGCTGGAGAGGCCTCGGTTCGGGTTGCGAATCGTGGAGGCCTTCCGGCCGGTGCTGATGCAGTATTGCGCCTTCCGACTAGTGCAGGTGTTGACGGGGCATGGGTGCTTCGCCAGATACCTGCACAAGGTCGTTGGGAGGGAGAGTACACCGTCCTGCCACCACTGCGATTGCGACGAGGACACGGCGCAGCATACGCTCGAGGCCTGTGCTGTTAGGGTAGAGCAGCGTCGTGAACTCGTCGCAATCATCGGTGCCGACCTGACGCTGCCGACTATCGCCAGGGCGATGGTCCATCGTGGGTGGGTTGCGGGTGTGCGTGCTTACGCCCCTCTGTCGCCCCGGACGGAGTGGTGCGGGGAGCGCGCCGACCGCATCCCACCCACAAAACAAAATAAAAATAGGTAAAGTTATAAAATAACGGTTTCTGATATTTAAACATAAAATAATTTATTGGTTTATTACTATTTGACAAATCTTATAAGCTACCACCGGAGCGGAAAGCAACCACACTGATATTGTCAAAAATAATTGCAATTCTATCCGTGAGCAGTCTTATCAGGGCAGTGGTATAAAACGTGGTTTTCAATTTTCTTTTATGACATATAAAACTTCGTGTCGGAGCTGCTAACGCGCGTACCAGATATATAAAGTTTTCAAGATATTTTTATGACTTACAAATGTTGTTACATTTTTTACGCTAATTTACATCTGTCGGCAAACAAAAAATAAAAATTCTTGAACTAGCAAATAAAAGAAACACAATTTCTACCTTTACAAACTTTCAAAGCTTAGCGAGAAAATAATTAAGTGGCCACTTTCTTTAGCCACGATAATCGGAGCCCTTGGGCACATAAGAATTTGAGCTTACACGGAAAATAATAGAAAGATAAACAAAAATAGCAATATTTTTTGTTTTTAATATAGCTGACTGCTACAAATCATAAATAAGTAAATAAGTTTTTTTTTATGAAATGCTATGGGCAGCACACACGCCTTTCACTCCGTCCGGGCCGATGCAAGGGCGGCGCGCAGCCCCTTAACCCACCGTATTACCACTCCTTCGCCATTGGGCCGACCGCTGGTACCGAATTCCTTCTCATCCATGGTCAGCCTGGCGGGATACCCTTTCGGGGGTATAACTTTTCTAGGGTAGCAACAGGCACAGGTACTCACGCCTGCGCCGCCCAAGTCGGTGCCGGCGGACCGTTTCGCCGTAGAGGCTTTTTCGGCAGCGTCAAGTCGGCACCGATGATTGCGATGAATTCACGAAGCTGCTCTGTCTACGCGGCACACACCTCGAGCGTATGCTGCGCCGTGTCCTCGTTGCAGTCGCAGTGATGGCAGGATGGTCTGCTCTCTCTCTCATGACTTTGTGCATTTACCGTGCCCCATCAATACCTGCACTAGTCGGAAAGAAAACACCCAGTGTCGCCGACCCAACCACTGCATCAACACCGGCCGGAAGGCCATAACATGACATTCAACGAATATCGTTTGGTAATTCTGAATATAAAATTGATAGTGTGGTGGGGAGGGTCGAGAGGGTAGCGTACCTTTGTCACCATACTCTCGATTCTCCCCACGTTGTCCACGACAGACTTATGAACAATAAACCCTACACTGTCTTGGAACGGGTAATTTTCCTCCTGGTTTCTACCAGTCCCGAAGGGATCACCCATCCCAAATTTGTGAACATGTTGCCATGCCCGAGGATTACCGTGCCCTCGTCTTCTCCTCGCACTTCTGATAATCCTACAATATCCCATTATATTTTGCTCAATTTCTCTTCCAGCTCGATGACCCTCTCGTCGGCCTTAAGTGTCTAAATGTTGTACGTTACCAAGGTCAAAAGTTTATTTTTTGATAGCTGGATCGTGGCTGGAGATTCTTAACAACCCCCGTCCTGCCATCGATAGGTCCGCTATCAAGATAAGCCTACTTATTGGTGAATTGGAAGAGCCTGGATACCGTTATCTCTATTGCATTCATATTTTTTTCTACAGAGGAAATAATACCACAATCGTGACGCTCGGCATGCGGCTTGGCTATCATAGTAGGTGTTTCAAGTTCAATTTTGCCGGGAGATGGCTGCTACCCGTTCTTCTGGTGATGCCCTTAGGTGATTCTTACGACTCTCACGGGCATCAAGGCGTGGCGCTAACTGTATTCTTATTTTCCACTTCCGGGTTGTATACTGACGTCAAGAATACGGTTCCAGTGCCTAACCTAATTGCGGAGGAGAGTGAATACGGTGGGTTATGGGGACGCACGCAACTATTTCGTCGCCCCGGAAGGAACGGACAATGTTTATCTAGACCATAGCAAAAAAAAACCGTCGTCACTCGGGAGTTTTAAGTTTACTTAAATAAATCATTCGATTAAAAAAATATTAGTCTTCATTTAATCTCCACATTCAATCATGCACTAACACAATATTCATCAGAAAGGTATATAATCAACTTCACGTTTAAGATGAGACATTATAACATGCTTTTATTCGAAACCATGTTTATATTATACAAAATATTTTTGTTAATAAATGTCTGCCAAGCAGCATATAAACACATTTGACATCGAAGAGGGGTGAGGTCATATGTTAGTAATTTAATCTTATATTATATTAGTAATTTAGTCTTAAATCAATTTGTCTGTGACACCCATGAATTGCCTTTAAATACGTGTGTTCGGTTTGAGACCAACAAATTGCTTTCACTGTGACAGGCAACAAGTATTAGCACATTCGGTTATTATTAACATTATAAATTCGTATTAACTATTGTGGTTAATACTAATTTATTTAGTTGATACGATTTTAACTAAAACTATATACATATATCATCATTATTTGCTCATTTACATACATATGTACAGCTCACTGTTGGCCTCAAACCTCCTCCACAATAGAAGGGAATAAGTAGGGACAAGGGAAATGTATGTGTGTGTATGTATGTTTATCTGTTCCTTCATAGCTCTTCAACTACCGATTAGAACTGGACTAATGTGATATCGTTAGAAGCGTCTTGACCGTCCGCTGGTTATATGACGTGTCACTGAATCTATTGTGGCGCTCTCTAGCGGTCATAAAGTACTGTGTTAAAAAAAATTGTATATTTATTAAATCGGCGTTGTCTACGAATAAGCCATCTACTATTTCAGAGTTACTATCATACTATTTCAGAGTTTTTCTTATTATATCTTTTTCTGCATCTAGGAGACATATTATAACTTGTTATTTTTTTATTCAGTTTTTTGGCAACGAGATTTCCCTGTATATTCCATAACAACAACATAATACGATTTGGAACGAATAACTTTTGTAATGATTTACACTCGTTACAAAAATATTTGTAACGAGTTTGTCCTAAACTTGTTACGAATATGTGATATTTGTGAAAATTATTACGATTTTATTCGATTTATAAGTTATAAATATTTACACGGTAAAAGCTATTATTATACGTGTACGAATAATACTTTATAATAAGTAGCGCACGCACAATCTAGCCAGGTATCTGATTATGAGCACGAAGACTAAACAAACTATTTTACACAGCTGTAACTGCAAGAAAGATTGTGGGTTAAGATTCATTAATGATCAACGGTAATTATTGTATTCATATTATATATCACAAGACATGTAAAATCTAGAGATGTAAAGAAAATTACAGTTAATAGGACAACTAACCAAACTTAAACGATAATTTAATATTTTCCCCTCAATAATGAAGAAATACAATTGTGCAAAGGATTTTTAAATACGTTTTCTATTACTGAGTAAATGATTTATATGGTATTTGAAAAAGAAAAAGCAGGCGAAAATTTGATTGACAGACGCGGGTTGCCCCTAAATAGGCCACGTCAAATGAAACCTATCAAGGAAGTATTGACGAAGCAAGTATTGACCCACATAAAAATGTTCTTCCAAACTCTAATCAGACTATCGGGAAAAATTGAAAACACCAATATTGGGTGGAATTATAAATATTTCAAAAATGAGTCATCTATATAAGATGAAGTTTGCTGATCACAACTATTTCGTTTAATTAGTTAATTTGGCAACTAAACGACAATATGAAAGAATATTTAATGCTTTAACTTATATACTCACTCTTATATGCTTCCAATATCATCAACAAGCTGATTCTGCAGGAAAGATAGCTAAGGAAGAGAGCTATAACAAACATATCAAACTAAAAGATGGAGTACGTGAAATAAAGAGTAAAGAAAAAGAACTTTAAATAAAGATGATGCTGTTACTGCTATCATTGATTTACAAAAAGTTATAACTATGCGATGTTCTGTGGTGCCGATTTTTCACTGCAAAAGAAAATATATATAATTTAAATTTTTACTGAAGCATTAAATGAACAAGAACTGCTACGTTGGGCAGTCCAAAATTGGTAGGAAAGGCTGCACAGAAATCGGAAGTTGCTTATAGCAGTTCATTTATGAAAAAGTTATTCGCACATTTATATTTCACTCTGATGACCAAAATAAAAGGCGTTATATTTTTTACCTTTATCTTTATGTTGCAATAACGATGTAAATTACCACTATCAAAATTAAAATGACTCCATGCACGCATGCATCGAAAGGGCTTTAAACGCTAACAGCATTACCATAAAAGAGACTCTTGAATTCAGAAGATGATTGCAAGATAAAAATGGAGAAAAGTGTGTTGGTTGGATGTTATGAAAGTCAGTGTTACACATACCAACCCAAATTCCTTACTTTTTAAATATGATTATGATGATAATATAAGATAAATTTTGAGATGCCGTCAAAGAGCAGAAGCAATCAGAGACGCCGCCACGTGAAAAGGCATAGAGACTCGGTAATTGATAGAATTAAATAGTTAAATTAAAACCTACATACAACAGTCAAGCAGATAGGAAGAGCTATCTCTAAAGCTCTGTACGATGCTCTACAAAGTCTATGCAACTCGACTTTTATATTCATTTAAGGCGCAGTATTTATAGGGAACGTAAGTGTTGCAAGGGGAAAACCAAGGCGAAGGTTTCACGTTCAAATCTGGGACTTTCTTAAGAAAGGCCAGGATAAAGAAACCCTAAACCGAAGAAGATGCATGGGGAGATTAATGGTAGCTACGTGGAGCGAAGCAGCTGAATTTCTTGATAGATCTCAGCTTGTGGTCGCGTTCAGATCCAGTGGCAGATTATTGGATTGTTTCAAACAGTGTATAAATTTGGCAATATGTAAATGCCCTTAAGGGGCTTATGCAGAATAAATGATTTAATTTGAATGAATGTGGAGGAAGCGGCAATGGTCGCAAGATCGTAGCAAGTGTTTGTGTGTGTGTGTGTGTGTGCCCGCGCGCGCGCGCGTGCGTGCGAGCGTGCGTGCGTGCGTGCGTGAGTTCGTGCGTGCGTGCGTGCGTGCGTGTGTGTATGTGTGTGTATGTGTGTGTGTCTGGCTGTATCATAGCTCTCAAGCGGTTGAACCGATTGCGATACGTTTTTTTTTTGAAAGCTTGTTTCCTTGCGGTGGTTATTAGCTATGTTTGGTTAACATCGGTCCAGCAGTGTAAGAATATCAGCTTTTTCCCAAAACGATGTAGGTAATGACGTATGATTACTCAATGAAGTGCTTCACCAGTACAGCCGTTAAGTAACAATTAATTGATAATTCCTGTTCAACAGAACGTAATCCTTTTTTTATTATTTTAGTTTGTGTCAGGGGTTATTTCAAATTTTCAGTCTTATTTATTTCAGTCTTTATAAATGTTTAAAATACTAATAATTATATTAATTATTAGTATTTTAAACATTATAAGCAAGCTTATAATACATTATAAGCTTCTATACCTTCTGGGCCAGTCGTTATTTCCCCATGAGACTAACCCAAACCTCGGAAGATCATTATATAGCTCTCTAATTTCTTTTGATATAAAAGAAAAAATGTATCACAAGATTTATAGGAAAGTCAATAAACCACAGGGCAGCTTGTGGCGTGCTGAATGTGAGTGGTGACACTGCGATCCTGAATACCCCAGAGAGTCGACCAGAGCCTCGTATCTAGCTCGCCTTTATTGGCTGGCTGGAGTGGAAACCGAAGAGTGCCCACAGGATTCTCAACTCTGGCTTGCCTTAAACGGCTGGTCAGAGAGGGGTCGCTAGAGCTATATGCTCGGGGGTGAAAGTGTAATTTTCAAGGGCATAACTACGGGGAAACCACTGCGGGTCTCCGTTTATCGAGGACTTGCGATTGTGAAACCGGCGCCGCACCGCTCGGCACCTCAAGCCACTTGCACCAATGTTGCCCCCTGTTGCCCGTATGGCCTGCGTGTCTGTGGCGACCGTTTAGGGGGAGGGGCCATTCAGTGAGTCACCGTTTGCCAAAGTTCAAGACGTTAAAGGTATTGAAGGCAGACGACAGTTATTAAATCAATAGTTTTCTGTTAATCTGGTCCATTTAACCTCCAACCCCATAATCATGTATGTATTAGATACCATCATCACACAATAGCTTTACACCTACCGTTGGCAGTCCACGTGTGTTACGTGCAGGCGTGGAGTGTCATCAGTAGACGTCCCATCCCATTTTTAGATTAAATTTCTCGAAAGGCCTCTGCGTGTTGGATCCATATCCCCATGCAAGCCTTTCAAAAGACCGGGTACCTTCCCTAGGAATATCCCGTGAAACTGAGAGATATTAATTAATTTGATTATTATTAATTATAATATTTGATTTTTATTTGGATGTCTCAAATCATTTTATACGATTGTTATAACATGAATTACTATACCTATAATAATATTATTTGGAAAATAAACGTAATGTACAAAGTTGGAAAATAAAATCTATCTAATTCACCTGAAAAAAAACGTACTAGTTCTTTGACGAATTCAGAAATATAATAAGACTAATGGAATAAGATTGTGATTTCGTAAAAAATCATTACAAATTATAGGGACTCTATACTGATATTGTAAAGTTAATTTATAACTAGGTCTTTATTGACAGACATGTTAATAAATAAACAAAATTTTTAACAAAAAAAACCGACTTCAAAGAAACATAATTACAAAACAAATTAATATGCACTAAAAAGTAAAAAAATTAAGACTTATATGGTTTTTGTTCATTACCGTTCCCTACTGACCTAGGATGCGCAGTGGAAGGGAACACCAGGCCAGTGAGGGATACCAAATGGGTAATAACATTGGCTTGCGATTACGCAAGGCTATTTTAAGTTCTCCTAAATGATAGTACAAGAACAGATTTTAACACTTACGAGTAGATACCGCGGAGGTAGCTATAACGTAACCTAACTCAGCGTTCGGTCTGGCCAGACAAATAGAAACTAACTGAGGGGTTACTTAGCTTGTATCCAAAAGCGCGGTGATGACAACGGCCTCGTACACTTCAAGGACCCAGGCTTGCTACTCGTACACACAATTTAATGTTCACAAATATATACTTAACTCTAATTAACTCGCGTACATAAGCGGTACACAAAACAAAGGGTGGCGCGCAATATTACAAATACCACGATTTCACGGCTTTAGTCCACAAAAGACATAGCAATTACAAAATATGTGCGTACGCGACCGTTACTTCCAACGCAAGTCGATCCGCGAACAAAGCGAAAGTGAAAGTGCAAGTAACCAAAAGGGCGGAAACAAAACGACCCCGGGGCCGGCCGACGCGCCGGCCCCGTGCCATCCGCGCACCAAAGTGAAAGTGAAAGTAACCAAAAGGGCGGAAACAAAACGACCCCGGGGCCGGCCGACGCGCCGGCCCCGTGCCATCCGCGCACCAAAGTGAAAGTGAAAGTGGCGGCCGGCTCCGAGCCAACCGCGAACCACAAAAAACAGAACTACCCTACATGGATTTAATTATTAAACTAATGTAAAAATGTTTGGTACCGAACATCTACCCGCCTCGGACAGGTCTACCTGGCCGCTAATCAATTGGTAAACGGGACAATGTTGCTACCGCTCTCTTCAGTACCGAACCGTCCACCTGAACCTCAGCAAAACGAGGCACATTATCTGCGCCATATACTAAATTTAAAATTCGGCCGCGACGCCAGCACAGTGGCGGCAAATTGGTATCTTTTATCAAAACGAGGTCACCAACTCGAGGTGGATTAGTCTTGTCAGTCCACTTAACGCGCTGCTGGAGAACATGAAGATATTCTAAGCTCCAACGCTTCCAAAAGCTTTGAGTAAGCTGTTGGACCAACTCAAACCGCGAGAGACGACTTGGTCTCACATCAACAAAGGGGTACTCAGGCAAAGCATTAAGTGGCTGACCAATCAAAAAATGACCCGGTGTGAGAACCTCCAAGTCACTCGGGTCTGAAGAGATCGGACACAACGGTCGCGAGTTCATTACGGCCTCTATCTTACAAAACACAGTTGCGAGTTCTTCAAATGTGAGTACAGACTCACCAATAACTCGTCGCAAATGTGCTTTAGCAACCTTAACTGCGGCTTCGAAAATACCACCCCAATGTGGGCATGCTGCCGGACTAAATTTCCAGGTTATACTACGACTGGTTAGTTTATTACCAATATTTGTGTGATTGCTGGCTAAAAAATCATGTACATCTTTCAAATAATTATTGGTTCCCTTAAAATTTGTGCCACAGTCCGAACGTATCAAAGAAGGCAGTCCTCTCCTTGAAACAAATCTATCAAGTGTCGCAACAAATGCCTCGGTGGAGAGGGATGACACTAATTCAAGGTGCGCCGCTTTAGTTGACAGACATACGAAGACACACAAATAGGCCTTGACTGTTTTACTGTTTCGTAGAGTTGAAGTCTTAACCAAAAAAGGACCTGCAAAGTCGGTGCCTACACCGGCGAACGGCCTCGATTCTCTGACACGATCAGAAGGGAGGTCACCCATCAAAGGTTGCATGGTACTAGCCTTCAGCCTGTAACAAGGCATGCAACGAAATACCACACTGCGAATCGTTCTTCGAGCAGACAAAATCCAAAATTCTCGCTGCAATATGGCTAATAAGGCGTTACAGCCAGCGTGAGAATTTCTAATGTGACGGTCCGTCACCAACAATTGCACAAAATGACCTTGCTTGGGTAACAATATAGGGTGCCGACTACCGTAGGGTAGACTAGAGTTTCTGAGGCGACCTCCAACACGTAAGACACCCGTGTTGTCCAAAAAGGGGCTCAACATACGCAAGGTTCCTGTTAGTTTAGCCTTACCAGCTTTCAAAATTTCAATCTCCCTTTCAAAATATGTATCCTGTACCACACGTATCCAATGGCAAAAAGCCTCCTGTCGTTCTTGTGGTGATAGAAAAGCCTCTAATTTTTTGTTCCGTAAGTGCTTACAGTTGTAATAGAAGCGCTTAATCCAAGCTGTTACACTTACTAATTTATCGAGGGAGCTATACCGATTCAATAAGACATTTGGATCGAATACGCAAGCACGCCTCTCAACAGCGAGCAGTCGCAATCCAGGCAACGGACCTACGTCCAAAACCGGCGTCAGTGGCCATTCAGACTCTGAGCGTAATAACCATTCCGGTCCCCACCAAAGGGAGTGCGTTACCAAGACGGGGGATGTACAACCCCGAGATGCACAATCAGCTGGGTTAAGCTCACCAGGCACATGCCTCCAAATCAAGGGAGTCTCAGATTTCTGAATTTGGGAGACTCGGTTCGCTACAAATACCTCTAAGGTGTGAACTGAAGCCTTTAACCAGCACAAAACAATTTGGCTGTCAGTCCACGCGTAAGTGGTGCTAATGTTCACAGTATGACGCAACAAATTCGACACGTGATTAAGAAGACGCACAAGCAGAGTAGCCCCTGCCAATTCAAGTTTAGGGATTGTCAAAGCAGTCCGTAGGGGTGCCACCTTGCTCTTCGCCATGACCAGTGAGATCTTCACTTGGCTGTCAGAACCCACCGTACGCAAATATACACAAGTGGCGTAACCCCGTTCAGAGGCGTCCGAGAAACCATGCAGAGTTGCCTGGTACTTTCCTGGAGGAAGCATAGAACGAGGGATCGATACCTCATTGATCGCAGGAAGTGAGGATACAAATTTGGTCCAGTCTTCCATCAAAGCTCCCCGAAGAGGTTCGTCCCAGCCTAGTCCTGCCATCCAAAGCCTTTGTAAAAAGCATTTAGCCCAAAATATGACGGGACATATCCAACCATTTGGATCAAATGTTCTTGCAACCGTGGAAAGCACCAAACGCTTAGTCCAAATGCGCGGCAACTCTAAGTCAACATTGTAAGTGAATATGTCTGGGGCTGGTTTATACTGAATGCCGAGAACAGTCATCATAGCCGGGTTCTCGATATTCTCGAACAAATGCGGATCTTGCTGATGTTCATCCGGAAGTCCCTTCAAAAGCGCAGGTGAGTTGGATATCCACTTCCGTAACTCATAGCCCGCGGTGGCTAAGATGCCTATCAATTCATCCCGTAGAAGGATGGCCTCTTTCTCAGAGGGTCCACCAGTACAAATGTCATCGACATACAAATCCTCTTTCAAAATCGCGGCTGCGCGAGGAAACTTTAAGCGCTCCAGGTCCGCGAGCTCCCACAGAGACCGTATAGCCAAATAGGGGCTTGACTTTAACCCGTACGTGTTTGTATTGAGCTCATAAACAACCATGGGATCCTGGGGGCTTTCACGCCATAGAATCAACTGATACCGACGGTCATCCGGGTGAATAATCGTCTGTCTGAACATCATCCTTATGTCAGCCACAAATACAACCTGATGTCGACGAAACCGAGTGATGACGTCACAGAGATCCTTGATCAATTTAGGACCAGCATACAAACAATTGTTCAACGATACACGCGTTGAAGTTTGCGCAGAACCATCGAATACTGTACGCAATTTGCCATTTGATGCCTTAATTACAGCATGATGCGGTAGAAAGAAGTGATCCACTGTTTGCCAATCTAATTTCGACACAGACATGTGTCCCAACTCCTCATATTCACGCATAAAATCAATGTATTTCTCCTTTAGGAGAGCATCTCGAGCCATTCGGCGCTCCATAGCCAATAGTCGTTTCTCAGCAGCAGGCCGCGAGGTGCCAAGTGGTGGCCGTACGGCGAGAAACGGCAATCGAGTCATAATCTGACCAGTACGTAGGCGACTCGTATTGTTTTGGTAAAACAATTCGCACTCCTCATGCTCCGGATCAGTGCGCGGAGCCTGTGGTGGTTCTTCCACTTCCCAAAACCTCTGAACCGCATCAGAGAGAGCAGAGCCTACCATCAAGCCAATGTCGAGACGGGTATCCGTGAGGACCGGTCCCATCAGTGCAGAGCCAAATATGGTCGGGATGGCTACCATGCCTCCTGGTTGCATGACCTGAATGCTACCCAAGAATATGTTTCCCAGAACATCGGCGCCTAGCAACAAATCGACCGATCCAGGTATACCAAATTTGGGGTCTGCCAAGTTCAAACCCGACGCTAAACCAATAGCATACGGAGACAACTGCTTCTCCGGATGGGTGCCCAAAATATTGTTCATAACAATGGCTGAACACTCAAACAATGGGCTTGACGAGTTTATAGGAGAGAACGCACATAATACTTGGCCTTCAACATTGGCCACAACTGCGTTGCCAACACCTCTAGTGACATGAGGAAAATCACGCATACTTAGGCGTACCTGCCCCACCAACCAAGAAGACGCTATACACCCCTGAGAGCCTGTGTCCAGAATTGCCCGGACCACAACAGAGGCACCTGTCCGTCCCCAGACCCTTACAGAAGCAGTGGGTAGGAGTACGGTTTCAAACGGGGGTGGTGCATGACGGGGGGAGGCGCCGTGTTCCTAATGTCGTCTAGGCAGCGGGTGATTCTCATGTTCACGGGGAGCGTCATCAAAGGTAGGTACCCGCCCGTGACGATACGGGCGCGAATCGTGGTTATCACTCTTGCCACGGGCTTCCGATGACGGCGAGCATTGACCTTGTGGGCGCCTCGCTGCGGCAGAATCTACGACGCGCGGGGGTGAGCGACTAGGTCTCGGACTGCGGTTTTCATACCGGTGCCTTCGCTCATAACTACCCGTAGGTGAGCCTTGACGTTCATGTTCACGACCAATCCCATTATTATTCGCACAAAGAAGTTTCAAATGCTGGCCTCCGCAGTATGTACATGGGCGAGGATTAGGGCAATCGCGCTGGAAATGGTTTCCCAAGCAAGAAAAGCACCAACCTCGAGCCTTAGCCAAACGCCTACGCGAGGCCACGTGCAGCGCAGTAAAATCTGAGCAACTGGCAACTTTATGACTCGGGGACTTGCAATAGGTGCACTCAGGTCGCGACTGTACAGCAGCAAAACGTGGTGGGTGACGAACCTCTGGCCTTCTAAAGGCGTGATTGCGGGTCGGAGCCGATGACCGCGGCAACTGTTGACCAAATGACCTGTCAACGACCGTCATGTCTACCATCCTACACTCGTCTTCCAAAAACTTCTTAAGGTCATCAAAAGCAGGCAAGTGAGTTGCATCATCACCTCCATATTTTTGCTCGAAACGAGCCCTAAGTTCCGCAGGAAGCTTTTTCAAAACAATATGCACCAGCATATATGACCAAGTGCTCACCGGAAGGTCTAACCTTTCCAGTGCGTTGATCGCAATCATCAATGGGTTCAATAAGTCGGACCTTAAAGCCGAGACCCTAGATACCACTGGCAGACCCAAGAGCTGACCAATGTGTGTGTCTGCCAGGCAACGCTTATTTTGGTAACGCTTTATGAGAAGGTTACGTGCCACTAGGTAGTTTCCATCATTGATCTCCAGGTGCTGAACTAAACCTCTCGCCTCACCTTCCAACACGGAGAACAGGTAGGCCAATTTTTGAGCGGAACCTAAGTCAGAACGCGCGTGGACTAAGCTCTCAAACAAGTTTATGAAACCTAGCCATTGGTCCAAACGACCATCAAAACGCGGCAGGTCCAAAGTGGGCAGTTTACTCAATAAGCCCGACGTAGAAGGTTTCACATCCCTAGACGCGGGAGACTCACCCCTTTTCGGCGCGGAAATTTCCCTAGCACGCTGTGAGATTCGATCTGCATAATCCATGATCTGGTCATAATCCGCGTGTACCAAGTCACGATACGTTTGTGGGTAATCTTCATCAGAAATATCTAAAATTTTTGTGTTGAAGTTACGGTACACATCATCAACAAATTGTAAGCGCGTATCCAATTTGCTGTACCTATCCAGGAGAGACTCATTTCGATCAGACCTATCAACCAAGGCGGTTGCAGTCGAGAACCATCTCAACTCAGAGCGCAGCTTACCTGCCGAGTCCTTAGCGCTAGCAAAAGCAGCCATAATAATCGAATAAAATAATTAAATTCCAACAACAAAAAAAAATATATATATAATCAACTAAATAAATCAACCAATTGAAACAACAATCAAAAAATACAAATTACAAAATTGAACAACAATTAAATTATTGCGCAAAGGGAAACGTTAATATTTGTCTGTATAAGTACCATAAACAAACGCAAAATAATATTAAACTAATTGTCTATACAGTTCAATTCATTCGTTCATTCAATCACGAGACTGCACTACTCTGTGGCACAATGTACTACGCAAATTATTTTATTACTCTGTGGCACATTAAGTAAACAATGATATTCAAAATTTCAAATGTTGCAGTGAACTTATTTATATGATATTTTTAATAACTAATAACAATAAGTACACAAATGATCAATCACACAAATATTTAATGTGTATCTTTATACACCAGACTATTTATTAAACTGGGCCGTAATACGTAAAATTCAAGTAATTATATATCGATTTATTTTTCAACACGGGCACTTGTAGATGTCAATACCAAACAAAACTACTAGATTCACTAGAACCACGCTCTGCTACCAGAAAGTATGTTCATTACCGTTCCCTACTGACCTAGGATGCGCAGTGGAAGGGAACACCAGGCCAGTGAGGGATACCAAATGGGTAATAACATTGGCTTGCGATTACGCAAGGCTATTTTAAGTTCTCCTAAATGATAGTACAAGAACAGATTTTAACACTTACGAGTAGATACCGCGGAGGTAGCTATAACGTAACCTAACTCAGCGTTCGGTCTGGCCAGACAAATAGAAACTAACTGAGGGGTTACTTAGCTTGTATCCAAAAGCGCGGTGATGACAACGGCCTCGTACACTTCAAGGACCCAGGCTTGCTACTCGTACACACAATTTAATGTTCACAAATATATACTTAACTCTAATTAACTCGCGTACATAAGCGGTACACAAAACAAAGGGTGGCGCGCAATATTACAAATACCACGATTTCACGGCTTTAGTCCACAAAAGACATAGCAATTACAAAATATGTGCGTACGCGACCGTTACTTCCAACGCAAGTCGATCCGCGAACAAAGCGAAAGTGAAAGTGCAAGTAACCAAAAGGGCGGAAACAAAACGACCCCGGGGCCGGCCGACGCGCCGGCCCCGTGCCATCCGCGCACCAAAGTGAAAGTGAAAGTAACCAAAAGGGCGGAAACAAAACGACCCCGGGGCCGGCCGACGCGCCGGCCCCGTGCCATCCGCGCACCAAAGTGAAAGTGAAAGTGGCGGCCGGCTCCGAGCCAACCGCGAACCACAAAAAACAGAACTACCCTACATGGATTTAATTATTAAACTAATGTAAAAATGTTTGGTACCGAACAGTTTTCTTATAGTTGTCACTGTCAAAACTGGACTAAATTGAAATGGAACCACACGGAAAGCACCAACTTTCAAATAGAAAAAGAAACATCAAAATCAGTTCACGCAGTCAAAAGCTCTGAGGTAACAAACATAAAATAAAAAATATAGTCGAATTGAGAACCGCCTCCTTTTTGAAGTCGGTTGAAAATACTTTAATTTGTCAGTCAATACTTATTTATTTCGCAGGTCTTATTTTGGTCAGAGTTATTGATAAGAAACAGTTGTTTGATTCCCATGTATCTATTACCGGATTATTCGCATTCGCTGGATTCGAAATAAGAATACATCTATACAAGAGAAAGAAAGTTTATATATTATATATATGCCGCGGGTGACGTGACCGGGGATTAGTCCGTCACCCGCCGAGAGGCCGACCGCGTGAGGAAAGATCGACGTCCTCCCCGAGGGGGGGACGTCGGTCGATGGGAGGGTACCCCAATAGGGGGTATTCCGTCGGGCCGACCACTGACGACAAGTTAACGCTGCTCCAGTGGTCGGCCCAACGACGAAGGCGACGTGGTTTTCGGGTGGGTCGCGGGAGTTGCGTGCTTAAGCCCCTCTGTCGCCCCGGACGGAGTGGTGCGGAGGCGCGCCGACCGCGGCCCATCCACAAAAAAAAAAAAAAAAAATTATATTATATATATGGAAAAATTAGATTTATTTATTCATCAGGACTAGATATATTATTTTACTCATCTGAGGTAGTACCACAATCTTGGAGTAACTCGACGTCTGAGTAGTAGAAATTTATTTATTAACTGCACTCCATTCGGTAAGCGAGAAAGCCGAAATTCATTTCATTTCTTTCAGTTTTTACCCTGTTATTATAGACAGCTACTTGATTGAATCCCTAAATTGCGGTAGTCTATAATCAGCAGTTACCACATATCTTTAGGTAGACTGCTTGCTCATTTGCTATGAAAGGCAATGGAAAAAAGCAATGTTTTCGTTCCCCATTAAAGCAAGTATGAATTAATAATCATTATTATATCAATTTTATATTGGTTATCCACGAAATTGATTTATAAGAGCAGCAATAGTAAAGATAAAATATAAAATCGGTAAAAATAATGAATCACCCATTTGGTAATGACCGTCAATAAATCAAATAGGCTTTTATCAATTTATCAATCAATCAATTATCAATCAAAACGACTTTTAATAGCATACACATCGCTCCATTAATCTATGGTGTCGTAATTATAAAGAAAAAAGTTCCATGTAACTGTGTTTCGCTCGATTTCTGCCAAATCACTGAAAACTTAGCACAAATTAGTTTACTTGGCATTACTTGCCGATTGCGGCAGCAAGGCGAAGTAATAACAAAAAAGGTTCATTTTGCGAAAAAGATTTGCCGTTTCCTTTAATGCACCGCCACAATAGCCATAAAGATTTATGAATCCAATATCCTATAATTTTATCCCATAAACAGGTATACAGTATTAGTACTATTACCAGGAAATATTTCGTAAACAAAGCAAAACGCTTTAGTGAACTAAACGCCACGACTATATTATTAGTCTTTTTTTTTTTTTTTTTTGTGGGTGGGCTGCGTTCGGCGCGCCTCCGCACCACTCCGTCCGGGGCGACAGAGGGGCTTAAGCACGCAACTCCCGCAACCCACCCGAAAACCACCTCGCCTTCGTCATTGGGCCGACCACCGGAGCAGGTTTACTTGTCGTCAGTGGTCGGCCCGACGGAACACCCCCTACGTGGGGCACCCTCCCATCGACCGACGTCCCCCCCTCGGGGAGGACGTCGGTCTTTTCTCACGCGGTCGGCCTCTCGGCGGGTGACGGACTAATCCCCGGTCACGTCACCCGCGGCCTCGGCTAGGGCGGCATGAGGCGCAGGTAGTTGCGCCTGCGCCGCCCCAGTCGCCGGCGGCGGATCTCCTCATCGAGGCTGCGCTCCACGCGCAGACGATCCGCCGCCTCCTTCTGCGAGATCACTGTCTTTATTAGTCTAAAAGTAAATCATTTCTAATCAGTATAAAGCCCCAAATAATTCTCTTTCCAAAGAAAAGCATAATGTATTAATCACTTTAAGCGACTTATTCTATTATACCATCCGCCCTGCGGGGGAGGGAGGATTACTAGATGAGTCTGTTGTTTTAATCTGTCATCACACAAATAAAACATAATATCATCCTGCCTCATTTCAATTATTATTATTATTATTATATTAGGATGGTTCATTTCAGCAAATTTTTTTTTCGTTGTTCATGCAGAATATTAATCTACATATAGAAAAAAGTCTCACCAAGTTTGAGCTTTTAATATTAATTTTAAGTACTTACAATTTAAATTTAAAGTTTTACCATTCAAAATGTATGTAAAAAAATCTTTTTTTTTTCAATTTTCTAATGCTTACCTGGCTTTTACAATATTGCAAATCGGTTTGATGGAACTTGTGGGGAATTTCACGCTCTTCAAAATAGTCTTAGTGTTTTTTTGTGTAACTCGCACTGGTTCACCAGTAGGAGTCGTCAAAGTAGAGTTTTTGAAAAAAATATATTATCTTTTAATTTTTCGAGCAAACTGCCAAAAGTAGGAAGAAAAAAAGAATTGACTCATAAAAAAAAGTTATCCGACCAATATTTAATTAATTTACAGCCATTTTTATACCGGAAAATGTAATAAATTGATGAAAAATAAATGTTGAAAAACCTAGTAACGTACTAAACTGGTGGTGCCGGAAGTTAGTGCAAATTTTTAATTCGCCTGTAATTGTAGAAGCGACCCTTCGTTTTCGACCCCTGAGCTGAAAATATGTACGACGTTCATGGGTATACAAAACGAATTACACAAATGCCGTACAGTAATAAATGACCTACTCGTATATTGCTTCTACAATTACCGGCGAATTAAAAATTTGCATTTACTCACGTACTCACCTGTACCGCTTAGAAATGACGGCATAGCGCTCAGAGCGCGCGCACGTTGGTTCATTTCACAGGTTATTTTTTTCCATGGGCTTGTAGTCTATAATAATCTGCTGAGATATTACTATAAGAATGGACAGCAGCATTCTTTTTGTAAGCCTACTATTCTAAGTACGATCGCTAACCAGCCATTACAATTTTAGCATCAACTCCATTTATGATGTTTTTGTCTAATAGTGGAGCTTAGTAGGCTGAGGGATGGATAGATTTTAATTTACTAAGTTATACATAAATTTATTTACTCACCAAAGAAGCAACAACAAAATACAATTGTGTACAGAGTAATGAATACAGCCCTAACATCTGTTCTATCAAATATATATTCGTCATCATCTAAGGAATAAGTCTGGTTTACTCTGGATATATTGATCGCATCTGCGACGGGCTCTGACTTGTTGAACAATGGCCACACATTACTCAATTTGACATCGGCGGCCACAAATAACTTCGTTCCATACATATTTTCTGCCACGGCCTCGATCATGGTTCATTATTAATTATCGATACCCGAGCGAACTCGTACATTTTCTGAAACAAGAGCAAATTTGTATTAGTTATTAAACTGTAGGTTAAATTCTCAAATCATCATCTTGTTGAGTATTTAATAGATAAAAACGTATTTTTAATGGTTCAATTTTTTTAAGTGCTTGATAACAGTCAACATAATGGTAAATAGCAATATAATGTAGATTGCAAGTTAAACCAGGAGTTTTGAGGGACTATCTGTAACACCGGAACACAACATACGTTATTAGCAGTTTTCAAATGATTAAGTGAAAGTAAGGCACATACCATAATAACTGAAATAATAATCACATACATCTCATCAAGATATATGCCGATAGAGTTGCAAGATATTAAAACACCCTCTTGGTGGAGAACCCATTTTACTCTTAGCCCGTATCCATACGAACACATTGTTCATTCATCTTTACTAATACTATAAATGCGAAAGTAAGTTTGTTAATGCCTTATGCCTCAGGTTTATGCCTTAAAGCGTAATACGCTTTCAGACATTGAAACCATTGAACAGATTTCAAAAATTCTCTCACCAATGGAAAACTATAATATCAGGGAGTTACATAGGTTATATTTTATCCCCGTGTTCCCACTGGAACGGGAAATACGCGGGTAAGGCCACTGAAACCGAAAAGAAGCGAGAGTGGATTGCTAGTTTTATAATTACTTTAGAGACGCTGGTAGCAATAGGCGAATTCTGTTATAAAGTTGAACAGTTATCACTGAGCAGCAAGAGTTATTAAATTCTGGTACCCATTCATCTCAGCCCATACACGTGTCACTGTTGAGATTGGATCTCCTCTATAACGCAAGGGAAATTTACCTACTATACCACACTGGTCAAACGTGTTTGCATAGTGATTTATGTCGAGCTTCCCTTCTCCAGAGCAGATATCTGAATATAATGGTAGTGCATTGTATTCTTACGCCATCACCTCACGGAGAGGTGCAGCTTCATAATAAGGTCGAACTTGTTGATATTATGGTCAAATCATCCTCATCATAATTTCTGCCCATCACCGTTCATTGTGGACGTTGGCCTTCCTCATGTTACGCCACAGAGTGCGGGTCTGTGCCGCCTGCATCCAATGACACCCTGCAACTTTCACCAGGTCGTCGGTCGCCCTAGTGGGGAACATCCTACGCTGCGTCGTCGCCACTTTTTGCCACTTCAGCGTGCTAATGGTGACGAGCAAATAAAAATAACCTAAGTCCATTTAGACTCGCTCATGTATAGTTCTACGCCATCTAATGTACCTACTATGCACTATTTAAAACTTTTCATAAGAGTAAAATGTCACAGTACAGTAATACCCCACTTTACGTGAGGGATACGTGTCGTAAAGTGAAATTCGCATATATCGGGTTTATGATTTATACAAAAATTACGAATCATATGAATCAATCAATTTAATTCTAATAAAAACACTTTATGCAGTATTACATGTTTTTTACGTAAAAATACATCTATTGTCATTTGGGTAGCGTTTATTTTACGTTCATGTAAAATACATTCATAACACCCAACGCTGTTTTTAATTGTTTGACACTCGGTCAAAACACAATAATGACTACGTTATGTACACGCAGTCATGGACTGAATTCATGTAATTCGAGGCATTTTAAAGCGAAATTTTAAATTCGCGTAAAAGCGAAGCAGCGCATAATAGGGTCACGTAAAGCGGGGTATTACTGTACACGTTTTATTTTTTTGTGAGGCCCGTTGAATGTTACATTTTTCTTATTAGGTTTGTAGTGACACAAAGGAAACATGGAGCTCATGGTTACCCTACTGGTGTTTTAGCTACAACACTTTAGTACATTCGGAAAATAAATTTACACCTTTCGAATTGGTGTTTGGTAGAAAATGCACTCTTCCTAGTAATTTGTTAGGAAATACGGTTGAACCGCTTTATAATCACGACGATTACTCTCGAGTATTAAAGTACCGTTTACAGACCTCTCAAAAAGAGGCGCGAGACAATCTACTTACTAGTAAAATAAAAAGAAAATTCAGCTATGACAAATGTATTAAACCTGTTACATACAAGCCAAATGATTTAATTGTTTTAAAAAATGAAATTTGTAATAAATTTGACAATGTTTATTCTGGTCCATACACTGTATTACGTGAACTGTCTCCAAATGTAGAAGTTATAAAAAAGGGTAAACCTTATTTAGTAGGTACATAAAAATAGAACTAAGATGTATCATCTTTAAACAGATGAATAAATTGTGTAACCTTTAAATTTTATTATGTAAGTAACATGTTATTATGTAAAACAAAAAAAAAAAACAATAAAAGAAAACAAAAAAATAAAGAAATAAAACAAAAAAAAAATATTACTTGTAACTATTTTTTTTATCTGTATGGGGGAGATGTTAGGGTGTAGTAGTTTATAGTTATAATATAATACTAGATACTAAGTAGTTATGTACTCAATACAATATATAAGATTGCTTTTCAATAAACAGCTCGGTTCGTATTCAGCATTCACGTGTTTGATCTCTCTCCTAAAGCGAACAACCTCACAGTATAATTTCAACGATTTACCATCTTAATAAAATTATTCCAGTGTGGTGACGTTGTACCAGCACTCTTTATAGAAGCAGTAAAAACTGAATGAAGAATTACCAAGCAAATGAAAAGCATTCTCATAAGTAACTTGTACCAACAAATATCATCTCTAACACGCTTATCAGGCGTGCTGGTTATTGCTCCTAAAGTTGAGAAAATTCTTAAGTTTAGGATAAGCAACACCAATACTTATACATTGTACGTGAATTATCTATGCTCTGTGATAATTTCAACTATTTACTTAATTATTAATTTTCCTAACGGTGACGAAGTAAGAATAAAATTCACCACTTTTCTGCTTATTGACATCGTAAACGAGGACAGTGGGATGCATATGCCAAAGAAGAAAAATCTTAAACAAAACTGTATAGCAACACGTTTGACCGGCATGGTATAGTGGCTAGGAGTAATTTCTGTCTTATTATAGAGGAGGCTCGAGGCTAACAATGGGATGTGTATGAGCTCAAACGATGATGATTACTTAACACAATTCATAAGTTTCAGCCCGCTGACGGATAGATATACGAATAAACATCGCAGATTTAGTAGAGTCCCCTGGCGCCATTTGGTTAGGGAACTCTGAAAAGAAAGAATGCGGGTTACCTCATGAATTTATTATAATATGTCTGCCAATGAAATACGTCAAACTTTACCTATAGATAACAGTAAACCCATGTATTATTTAGTGTACTATATTTTTGTATATACATGGATTGAGTGTATCTAAAAGTTTCAGCAGCCGTTTTAAAAATAGGTGTGTTATATTTTGTTTAAGAGGCGGGGATGTAAAGAAAAATAAACGATATTAACAGATTGCTGCGTATTCATAGCAATCGCTAGAAATCGAGCTATTATCGTAAATAAGCAACCATGTGTAGTACTTCTCGTAAATATATTACTTGACAGGCGCTTTCTCACATTTTAAAGAGAAATTTGAATTGACTTTGGTGTAGTTGTGTAGTTGCAAAACGATGCCAATATGATTGTGAAGTTCTGATTTCAGGCACAGATAAAGTTTGTTTAGTTTTAATTGCTATCCCGAGATTTGCAACTGTCCAGCTATTGGCAGTGGACGGAATAAACGGGACTAACAAGTGCGTAACGAATGAAGTGCATATTGCCGCCGTTGAAGGGAGTGATATGTTTTTGCGGACTCAGATTATTTTTGTCAAGTTTTTGTATATTATTTAAGTGCATCTTTTTTATCAATAAAATCTGTTTTCAATTAAACCGTTTAAATATTAACATTATATTTATTAATTAAATATTATTATTATATAACTTTAAATTAAATACGTCCCACTGTTTGTCTCTGCCTCCTCGCAATTGATCTACTTCCACCATGCTGATATTATATCTCTTTTTTGCCTTTTACGACAACCACCTGCAAGAAAGATAGTTGTGAATTGCATTCTTACTCAATCACCACACGGAAAATTGTTTTTAGCTCTTTTATTTAACTAGGTTACATTTTCATGTATATTAATTTTCTACCTATGTAAAACATTTAATTATATCCGAAACATGTCATTCGCACGGGAAGGAACAAAGAACAAGTGCGGCAAGCTAAAGTTGCGGCAGAGTTATTAAAAATAATTATAATTATGTTATCAAATATTATATTGCGAAAAATTTGAGATGTTACTTTTATCCCGGCCAAGTTTACGGTTCTTGTAGTATAGATTTAATTGTAATTTGATTGTAGATTGTATATTGTGGCGTCCATAGAGAGCCATGGCGATCAAAGTCATATGCGAATACCACGCGGTGGCAACGGAGGCAATAGAGCTGCCTATTGGCCGGAACTCCCCCGTGAGCCCTGAAGGCGAAGATGCTCGCGCAATATTGCCGGCGGCTGTAGGAGACGCGGGCGGGGAGCAGCTGAGTCTCACTGAATGAGATGGCCGTCTGGTGGATCGACGCCCGGAGCGACATCATTACCCATTGGGAAGTCCGGCAGGAGAGGCCTCGGTACGGACCGTCGCGGACTTGAAAGGTTGGGTCGGCGGCACGATATACTTTCCTTGCAACCGGTGTAGGTATTGACTGAGCGCGGTTGCTTCACCAAGTACCTGCAGATGGTCGTGAGGAGAACACACCGTCCTACCACCACTGTGTTTGTAACATGGATACAGACTTCACGAGTGAGTAGGCACCTCGCCCACCCAGGTTAACTGTACTGTGACATATCTAACATTGAGTACAGACGGCGATACGTAACATTGAGCTCACCAATTTTCAGTATAAGCCATCGATACCACATCAAACGCCGGGAAGGAAGGTGATAAAAACGCTTTCGAAATAACCACATCCAAATATTTCATCTGAGCCTTGACGCCGATGGGGACAGAATTCACCCTCCTCCACCAGTAATTACTCAAGCGTAGAAAGGCCGTAATCATGAAAAATCCCTGCTAGAAACAGAACTGGGCGTCGATCAGATCTGGGTCAACTTTAATAAGGTGCTAGATCATTCCGGCAACCAGGATTCTCTTCCCTAGCTTGCCATATCGTTCAGTAACACAGTGGGAATGTAAAACATTGAACACTTTAGACAGCTATCTGTATATGCCACTGTCACACATAATTCCTACACGGTCGATGTCGTGGGTGAAAGCTAATTAATTTCATACGTTCCACGTTAAAAATATTATATTTATAATACAATGACTTCAAATTTGTATTTATTAATTTCATAATAGCGCTTTTCTACACGAAAGTGCAAGTGAAGCAGCATATATTCACTTTTCACCTAATAACCTTTAAGACGTTTAAAGTTTTGTTTTTATTTATGTTTAAAGTGGGACAGCATATTGATAGACTTCCAAGTTCAAATCCAAACGCTGCACTATTAAGAACTAACGGAAGAACCTGCAACCACAATCACATCTGCATATTCAACTTCTCATCTTCTGAAGAAAAACTAATAGGATTAAGAAAACTTTCAAACATCGTGCTATAAAAACGTGACGCAAAACTAGTAACACTTGTCCGTGGGTGCGAATATAGAACTTTCCAATCAGCAACCCAACGTCTAAAATGTTATAAATTAAAAGTCATTTGTGCTATGAAAGCAACTGAATCAGAAATAGTAAACATAAATTCAATGGCGTTTTGCTTTTCAAACAATTTCAATAGAAAAAAATGCGACATCATTAAATTGCACTACGGAAACCAAAGCCCCTTTTATGCAGATATACAGCACTAGAATATCGGCAGATATAAGTATCAACAAAAAATAGGCCTAATGAAACAGTTTTAGGGTTACGTACCCGACCAAGTACAAGGCATCGAATCCACTGGCACGTACAACAAGTGGAAAGGGAAAAATATTTCATTATAGGGCTCCACGATGCCCTTCTACCGCCCTGAGAAATTCAATACTCAAAAGTTGCCCACGAATAGAAGCCCTTTTCTTTACCCTCTACCGCTATCCATCCTTCCATCTATCCATCCGACCGTCCACCCTTCCATCTCTTATAAACAGCAATATCTGGTTGACCGAGCTTCGCTTGGTATATTTTTGTTGTATTTTTGTCGAATTAATTTAGATTGAATTAATAAAAAATAAAGTTCTGTGTGGTAGCGGCTTCGAATACTACCAACCCTTGCTTTGCTCGTGGATGTCGTAAAAGACGACTAAGAGCCCTAGATTGACCCGGACCAACTCTATCTGGTACCATTTGGATCAACGATTACATTCCCAAGGAGGGTTGACGTCAGGAAGGCGGCCGGTCATAAAAGTCATTGCCGAAACTTTTTGCAATATGTCAAAACAGATGACATATTGCGTCGACCCCAAGTAATTGGGATAAGAGCAAGATGATGATGATGATTAATAAAAAGTTAAAATAAAATAATGAAAAAAAAAATCTAAAATTACAAAAAGAGAATAATAATAACACCGAGATTCGATCCCACGCTGTTTGAATGCCAAAACAAAATAAAAAAATAAACTGGAGAACTTCCCAACTGAGCTATCGCCACTCTTGACATTGACGGCGAAATTTGAATCCATATTTTATTGGCATTTTATGTCATTGTATTGATTAGCTAAAAATACCGACAAAACAACATTTTCTATAAATAAAACCTAGCTAAATCGATTTTTTGGACCCGAAACCTCTAAATATGCCAAGTTTCATCAAAATCGTTGGAGCCGTTTCCGAGATCCAGAAAAAAAAAAAAAAAAAATTTATATATATATATATACTAGCTTTTGCCCGCGGCTTCGCCCGCGTAAAAATTAACTTGCATATTGAACTATTATTGCAAAGGATATTATCGGCATAAAAAGTATTATACACTCATTTGCAAAAAAAACGGGCACCTAAGCAATGAACCATTTCAAATGTTAATATTTCTTTGTTTGATAATTATAGGTAGTTTTATCCACACAATTTGCTAAATTAATAAGAAAATAATCGTTTTCATCAGTATTTCATAAAATTTAGATACAATTTATGGGAAATAATGCTAAACCTCGCTAGTAGTGTATATTCGCTAGTAGTGCATATGCTCATGAAGTAAAAATAAAAAAGTTTTTTTGTTTGTTTTTCTTTAATAAAGTAAAAGCAGATAAATGTTTAGTATCGAGTGTGACCCCCTCTAGCTAAAATCACAGCTTGAATTCGTCTGGGCATGCTAGCGAGTATATCCCGGATACTTGCTTGCGGAATACGTTCCCACTCCGCAGTAATCACATTCTTCAGCTCTCTGATGGTCTGCGGAGCCGGGTGTACTGATCTCACACGCCGTTTCAGAACGTCCCAGACATGCTCTATGGGATTGAGGTCGGGACTTCGAGCTGGCCAATCCAAACGACGAATGCCGACCTCTTGCACATACGCATTAACATCGCGGGATCGGTGGGCGCGAGCATTGTCGTCCATAAAAATCGAGTCTTCACCTAGAGCGGCCAATGCGGGTTGTGCATGAGAAATTAGAACTTCCGTTATGTATCGATGCCCAGTCAGTGAGCCGTTTTCAATGAAGACTAACTCTGTACGATCCATTGAATTTATTCCTGCCCAAAACATAACAGAGCCCCCACCATAAGGTGTGATTTCTTCGAAACATGCCTCTGCAAAGCGTTCTCCTTGTCTTCTTAGCACTCGCCGACGTCGATCTTCACCGAACAGAGATATCCTGGCTTCATCAGAGAACAAAACCCTATTCCAATCGTCTTGAGTCCATGATTCACAATTTCTAGCGAACCTAAGCCTGTGAACTCTGTGCTCACGGAGTAATTTGGGGCCGCGGGCCGGGCGGTGACTGCGTATATTGGCAGCGAGAAGCCTCCTCCTGACCATCCATAGACTAATATGCACATTTCTTACTTCTTGGAGGTTGTTCTTAAGATCCACATACGAAGATTTGCGATTTCTCAATGCGCGACTCACAAGAAAACGATCATCCCGTGGTTGGGTACATGGTTTTCTTCCAGAACCAGGCCTTCTCTCGACGGAACCAGTCTCCTGATATCGCTGCCAGGTCCTTTGGACTGTCGAGCGACTAACATTTAGCCTCCTAGCCACGAAACATTGGCTGCAACCCTCTTCAAGCAGCGCGATAATTTTGGTAGCTTTTACCACTTTATCTACCATTTTTGATACAGCCAAACAGCATTAAATAAAGCTTTGACAGTCAAGGATATGAAATTAATCGATAAAAATTGAATAAAAGTTATGAAAGTCGATGTTAACTTCTGGAACTTCGCGCCAAAAATGTAGGATAAAAAGGGGTTTTCTGTAAAAATGAACATCAAATGAAAAATTGAATTTAGAACGTACTTTTTTAAATACCACAGCATTTTTAAAACCGGCCAGTAACGTGTACAAACGATTGAAACCTTTTTGGTATTGTATCTTTTTAAATATGAATGAAAATCAAAACCGCCCGTTTTTTTTGCAAATGAGTTTATTTCTTAATTTAAGAAATACTCTATCTATGTGTACATTTGCTACGCCGACGATACACTCGTCACAGCCCGGGGTGGGACGCTAGAGGAGGCGGCGCGCCTGGCAACTCTCGGCACCGAGGAGATTGTCAGGCGGATCGAAGCGCTGGGGTTGAGGGTAGCCCTGGAAAAGATGGAGGCCCCTTTGTTCCATGGCCTCCGTACCGCCGGGCGTCCCGCCGGCGCTTCGATCACTGTGAAGTCGGTCACCATCAGCATTCAGGCCCACATGAAGTACTTGGGCCTGGTGCTCGACGGGCATGTTTGGTTCCGGGAGCATCTCCATCGACTTGTTCCCCGGCTTGTCGGCGCGACGTCCGCCCTTTCGCGGCTGATGCCGAATGTGGGCGGACCCAGTGCTACGTGCCGACAGCTGTACGTGGGGGTGATCCGGTCAATGGCCCTGTATGGCGCACCGGTGTGGGCGGAGTCCCTGACCGTCCGTCTTAGGGCCCTCCTGTGGCGACCAGAGAGGATCATGGCGATCAGGGCCATACGGGGTTACCGCACGGTGGCGACGGAGGCAGCGTGCCTCCTGGCCGGAACTCCGCCGTGGGACCTGGAGGCGGAGATGCTCGTCGACATTTATCGGCGGGTGTCGGAGACGCGCACCCGCGGCTGCATGGTCTCCATCAAAGAGATCACCGCCTGGCGAGAAGTCATTGCCCGTTGGGCAGTCCGGCTGGAGAGACTTCGGTACGGTGTCAGGACCGTCGAGGCCCTCCGGCCGGTGCTGATGGAGTGGTTGGAGCAGATGCACGGGGTGCTTTCCTTCCGACTGGTGCAGGTGCTGACGGGGCACTGTTGCTTCGGGAAGTACCTGCACAAGATTGTTAGGAGGGAGAGCACACCGTCCTGCCACCACTGCAGTTGCGACGAGGACACGGCGCAGCACACGCTCAAAGGAGTGTGCTGCATGGGAGGGGGATCGCCGTGAACTCGTCGCAATTATCGGTGCCGACCTGGCGCTGCCGGCCACCGCCAGGGAGATGGTCGTCAGCGTCAGGAACTGGGACGCGGTCGCCGCCTTCTGTGAGGCCGTAATCTCACGGAAAGAGGCGGCGGATCGTGTGCGAATAGAGCTCCTATTCGGCGACACGTTCCACCGCCGGCGAGTCGGGCGGCGCAGGCTCGAGTATCTGCGCCTAATGCCGCCTTGGCCGAGGCCGCGGGTGATCGGACCGGGGAATTGTCCGTCACTCGCAGAGAGGCTGACCGCGCGACCGCGACCGACGTCCCAGGACATCGAGAGGTGAGGTTACCCGAAAGGGTATTCCGTCAGGCCGATCACTGACGACAAGTCACATCTGCTCCGGTGGTCGGCCCAACAACGAGGTGACGTGGGTACGGGTGGGTTATGGGCCCGCGTGCCGTCCTTTCATCGCCGGTCATCCGGACGGACTGGACCGCGTGTGCGCTTACCATAGCCCACCCAGAAAAACAAAAAAAAAATCTGTGTACATTTTCATCCAAATCTGCTCAACAGTTTACGCGTGATTGAGTAACAAACATCCAAATATCTTCACAAACTTACACATTTGAATATTACTTCCATTACTTCCTTGTAATTCAGATTCCAGTGGAAATACGTTGATAAATATGTCTTTTCTTAGTCCCTGATAATGTAGCTTTCCATTGGTGAAAAAAAAAATATATCGATCAAACTCCCGCAGTTTCAGCCATGTAGACCCCATTCCCATGCGAATGCCGAGGTAAAAAATGCCTATTTACTCACTGATATTATAAGTTTACATGAGTGTAAAAAGATATATTTGTCGTGGAATACGATATCGTTATAGTCAATTGAACAACCTATTACTAATGTAGTACTATCAATGACTGGCAAACACGGTGGCGCCACTAGATACTATATTGTAATGGCGGCACGCGGACAGAGTCGTATTGGAGAGTGGGGTTTGTGTGATATTCATTCGTAGTCGGCAAGTCAACCAAGACACTTCTCCAAAGCGAAACTGTCAGTTAGCCACGTTGTTATTTTAAATTTAAATCAGTGTAAGAATACAAGTCAGTTTATTTAATTGGACTTTGACGTTTTATTTGTCTGCTATCATATAAATGGAGCCAGTACCAGTGAGCGGTGAGAACGCAGACTCTATCGCTCAGCCATCGCTGACGCCGTCATATTTATGAAATCCCATAGAAATATCCGAGATAAAAATTGCCTGTGTTACTCGCCGATAACGTAACTTTCCATTGGTGAAAGAATTTTAAAAATTGGTCAACATCCTCCGGTTTAGTTCTTGTTCCCGGGCAAATACCGGGATGGAAATAGCATTTACCTATATGTTATTCACTGATAATGTAGCTTTCCATTCGTGAATTAATTTGAAATCCAATAAATTCCCGCGATTTCACCAGCGTTGTGCCCGGTCCTGAAGGAATATAGGGATAAAAATAGCTTGAATATGTTACTCGCTTAAAATAACTTTTCATTAGTGAAATAATTTTAAAATCGACTAAATTCTCACAGTTGCTCCAGCCACACAGGGATAAAATATAGCCTAAGTTATTCCTTATGTGAGGCTGGTAGACCTGGTAGTAGAATATTATCAGTATCGGTTCAGCCGTTTTGAAGATTACCCGTAATGAATAGATAGACAGACAAAAAAGTTTGAACCATTTTTAGGTATAGGTATCGTGCAAATAAATATGCAAGTGAATATACGTTTTTGTTTGTTAATAAATGTACGCGCCCTTTATAATTTAAATAAAATATTAAATACACTCCACACTTTACGCATTACAAAGGTACACAATCCTTATATACATTTCCGAACGCATCCTTTCTTGGCCACGCCCTCTCATATCCGCTTCCCCAATAAAAATAAAAAAAAAAGTTAGTTAAAAAACAAGAAGTCAAGAAATGGCCGCCTCGTAAAAAAATCGCTACGCTTTCATAAAGTTGAGTTGAACTCCTAAAACTAATAAACGCAATTGCGCACGCGCCGCTCGGTAAAATTCATTACCTAAATCAATATTGTTCGTGAAGTGTAATTATTGATGAACTTTGTGTGGGAACATTACGATCAGCGAGCCGAAGGAAATAAAAATGTTGCTGCGACCAGTGAACTATCGAAGGACATTACAGGTACCCAGCCTTTCCTAGAATAAAACCACACAATAAACAATGTCATCGAGAATAGGTATCGTTTTACATAAACGACAGCAACTGCGGTTGTCGTTACCTAATATGGCGAGTCTTCCTCTCCTTCCGACAGATGGCGCAGTTAGCTATCTCGAAGGGCATCACACTGGAGATATAGTCTTATATGTTGTACACGAAAATTTATTCCAAACATGGTAATAAAATGACAGCCCGCTGAGTTTCTTGCCGGATCTTCTCAGCTTGTGGCCGCGTTCCGATCCGGTGGTAGATATTGTATTATGTTCAAACGATGTACAAAATGACAATATGTAAGTGCCCTCAAGGAGCCTATGCAGAATAAATGATTTGATTCAAAACCAAACGATTTTGTATAGTGTTCATTATAAAAAACGTATTTATTGTATAAGGATCCAAACTAAAAGGGGGTTATGAGCCAATATTTAAAAAATTACAGTGTTCAATGTTGTAGTATAATATCTTGTAGTACGGAACTTTGCCTGAATAAGTTAGACTCGTATTTGGACGGTTTTAATTATTCTGAATTTCGTTTGCCAGCTTGTTCATCAGAAATGCAAAAGGGTATTTTATTGGTTATCTAGATGCATGTAGCTATACGTATTACTTGTTTAATACGTACGTGTAGTGGCTATTGTATATAAAAATTATATGTATTTGAGTGAGCCCTTGGCTATAATTGAGTTCCAATATTTCGTTAATATTTTTTTATTTATTCAAGGAAAAAGGAATACTTCAGCAATATCTTATATCTTTAAACGAGCAATTCTTGTATACCTATATATTTTTTCAGAATCTCGGAAACCGCTCCAACGATTTTCATGAAATTTAGCACACTAGAGGTTTCGAGGCCAAAAAATCGATATAGCTAAGTTTTATTTATAGAAAATGTTGTTTTATCGGTGTTTTTAGCTAATCAATACAATGACATAAAATGTCAATAGAATATGAATTCAAATTTCGCCGTCGCCGTTAAGAGTGACAATAGCTCAGTTGAAAAGTTGTCCAGTCGCATTCAAACAGCGTGAGATCGAATCTCAGTGTTATTATTATTCTCTTTTTGTAATTTTTGATATTTTGTCATTATTTCATCATTTTTATTTTTTATTAATATACATCTAACTAAGTTCATCAGAAATACAATTTCCAAAAAAATAAAAAATTATACCGAGCATAACTCGGTCAACCAGATATTAAAAATACTATATAAGCATCGACAGCATAACCGAGAGTTCAATAAATTGTGACGCATATAATTCGAGTTTGCATAAGAACACGCCGCAGAGTTTATAAGTAACATGCATGTTAAGTTTTTAATAGTCTGATAATGTAGCTTTCCGTTGGTGAAACAATTTTTAAAATCGATTGAATTGCCACTTTTATACCGGCATTGTGCCCACTAACGTGGGAATAAGGGGATAAAATAAAGCCTATGTTACTACTCATTTATAATATGGCTTTCCATTAGTGAAAGAATTTTTTAAATCATTTTAATAAATTAAGCGTAAAATGTAACAAACAAACATTTTTCACATTTATAATATTAGTTAGGATGATATTAAATGTATTTATTAAAACTTTATTATTACAAGATGGTACTCAATTACTGATACAAATCATCATCGTCATCACAGTTCATATACGTCCCACTGCTGGGCTAGAGCCACCTGTATAATAAGAGAGAAATTCGCCTACTATGCCACGTTTTGGTATAGATTTTCATTTCGATTTTTCCACCTCATGCATAGATGTAATATGCATATTCCCTTAGTCATCTTTTATGATATCCACGGGGAAGATCCAAGGAGTGGCGAATTGCATTCTTACTCCGTAACCACAAGGATGACTGACACTAATAAAAGACTATCAATTGCTTATCATTCCTTTCATGATTGTATCTACGAAAAGCATTTAAATCAGATGTGGCAAATTCTTAGAAATTGTTGAATAAAATCCTTTTCTTAACTTAATTAAAACTTTAATTAGATCTTCCAGATTTGATTAAATAAATTACCTTATTCTAAATAAAGTTATTTTGGAAATCAGGTAAATTTAATTACCTAATAATTAACTATGCCCGCGGTTTTGCGCAAAGGAAATTTTGCCATTAACAATCCTATGACTACTTTAGTCTCTCGTTATCTTATTTTCTGTCAACTTTGTATATTTTTTAATTACGTTGGTGCCACTTCCATTTAGATCGTTTTATAATCTAGCTGATTAACTGCCAGACATTCTCTTGGGAACCTAAAAAATTGCTAGTTTACCCCAGTTTGAGATTTACAATGTAATGTTAACATAACATCAAATTTAAATTTAAATTTTACTCGATTTAAAGACAAAACTTTTCTAATACGATAACAAATTACTGGAGAACTGCAAAAGACCATTATTAAAAGTGGAACTGTCGGTGTTTGATTACCAGAAAAGAAACAAATATTTTGGCAGAGAAACAAATTAATCAAATGAATCAAGTTTCAATTTAAATAAAACTACTTTTACGGATTATATCGCGTTTGTATTTGATTTATGATTGCCCGACGTTTCGAACACTTTGCAGCATTCATGGTCACGGGCGGACTAAGGTATCTCACGTCCAACAAGTAATCGTTATTACAGACATTTATAATTATCTACCCGATACAGAAAATTTGTTACAAATTTATTAAATTTTTACCCACATTTTAGTACAAATTTATTGCCAGTGTAAGAAGAAAATGATTCTATATGAAAAAATTATATTGTTTATGGTTAGTTATTATTAATTATTAAATTTGTAGCAATTATTGTTACAATTTGTTGATTTAAAACTAACAAAAACTAATATACTACTACCGGATCGGAACGCGGCCACACTGAGAAAGATCCAGCAAGAAAACTCAGGGGACATGATGCTAAATTAGTATTGATTTTTAATTTTAGATGCGGCTTACTTTGTCTTACTAAAAGATTTTTGATTTATAAAATTATCTTTAACTATTATTATTGTGGGTCAAATCTATACAATAAGTGCTCACAGTATCATGCAATCTTGTGGTGGTCTCTTTGGATTTATTTTTAATTAAGTGTTCGAAACGTCGGGCAATCATAAATCAAATACAAACGCGATATAATCCGTAAAAGTAGTTTTATTTACAATGTGTAGTGCTAGCGTAAACATCAGATATCATTATATTTCAATTTAAAGTTTATATTTAATAAGTTTTAATGAATGCGTTCTGGGAAATCTGTTAAATTACTGCTTCTACAATTATTTAAAATATAGTTCACAGTGTTTTATCGTGTTTCTTCGTATATTTACAACATAAAAATATTTTATTGAATTAATTTACAATTTTAACAAAAGAAATATCCGGTTTTAATCTTTTTTCATAGACCCCATTGACAGAACTGGACCAAATCGAAATGGGACCTTTTTTTGGGGGGTGGGTTACGGTCAGCCCACTCCTCGCGCTACTCCGTCCGGGGCGACGGAGTGGCGTAAACACGCACACCCGTAACTCACCTTCGTCGTTGGACCGACCACCGGAGCAGGGTGACATGTCGTCAGTGATCGACCCGACGGAATACTCTTTGAGGAGTACCATCAACCGACGTCCTCCCCGAGGGGAGTCGGTTGATGGGAGAATTAAATAAAAATGGGACCTAAGGGAAGCACCAGCTTTCATATAAGAATCATCAACAAAATGGGTTCACCCAACGTTCTAAGGCAGCAACCATAAAAATGTGTGCGTGTAAGTTATGCTTTCTTGGCGTAATAAGATCAAAATCTTCCTAAACATTTTATTCTTTGTGTTATCCTACGTTTGTGGAAAAACGACGCTAATAATAAAAAAATGGTATTTGAGACATTCAGTTTTATTATAGGCTAGCAACCCGCCCTCGCTTCGCTTCGGTTTCAGTCATCATACCCGCGTGGTTCCCGTTCCCGTGGGAATATCGGGATGAAATATAACCTATGTTACTCCCTGATATTATGGCTTTTCATTGGTGAAAGAATTTTTAAAATCGCTTCGGTGGTTTAATCGTGAAATCGGAACAAACAAACAAACTTACTTTCGCATATATTATTATATAATATATGCGAAAGTAAGTTTTATAAATATTAAGAATATTATAAATACCCATTAGGAAAGATAATAATCTAGTTGATATCTTGACAGTGTTCGTGCGCATCGTTAAAATTTAGTCTCATAATTTTTTCACTAATAAACCGAAAGAACAAAACTAACTTCAAAAAATACAATCGAATTGAGAACGTCCTCGTTCTTTGAAGTCGGTTAAACAGAAATAAAGTGATCATTTTTATAATAGTATTTTTTTAATAAATTGATTTAATATTACGAAACATCTTTTTAAACATCATAACTAAAATATGTTAAACTTTTATTAAAAACTAATAAAAGCACGTGGTTATACCAGGCATAAAACATGTTTTGGGAAAATTCTTTAACTTCAAAGGTTTATTAAGTTACGGTTTAAATTTTATGAAAGTATTTTTAAACATTTCATCACGTTTGATCTTCTTCTTAATGTGCTTGTAATGATCACGATGTGTGTCGATCCAGAAAGAACACAAGCCGCCATGTCGACATTGTAAACATGGACAAAAAAAATTAAACCATATCAATTTGTCTGGCTAACATGGTATTTTAATCCAATTTGCTATCCATTGTAGAGGAAACTTGTGGCCAACTTTAGGCAACTTAGGCGCAACGGTTCATCATATATGTGGATAACGAAAGAAATAAAGATTATTTTAATATTAAAATGCAATCGCGCACTTTAAATGTCATGTCTTATTTTTTTTTTTCTTAAGTTGTATATTAAATACAATTTATGTGACATTCTATGTACAATAAATAAGGAAAAGTGCTAAAATTTATGTAAATATAAAATAATAGCACTTTCATCATCACTATTGGGCTTCATCCTCCTCCACAATAGAAGAAAATTGACTTACAAACCGCGCTTGTCAAACGTGTTGGTATTTTTTTTTTCTATGTGTGGGCTATGGTAAGCGCATGCGCGGTCCTGTCCGTCCGGGGCGATGAAAGGACGGCGCGCGGGCCCATAACCCACCTGTACCCACGTCACCTCGTTGTTGGGCCGACCACCGGAGCAGATGTGACTTGTCATCAGTGGTCGGCCACGTGTTGGTATAAGGTTTCATTTCAAGTTTGCCTTCCCTTGCCTATGCAACATCTAAAATAATATGTTATATGCATATTTAATCCCTTAGTCGTCTTTCATGATACGGACGGGCAAGAAAGGGCCACCCCTTTCTCAAGAATACAATCCACATTGTATTCTTACTCAGTCACAATACGAAAATAGAAATTTCCGTATGTTTTAGTGTTCTTTTTGTACTATGCTCTAGACGCAGATTATCCGTTCCATCCGGGGTGACGAAAAGGCGACGCGCGGCCCCATAATCCACCGTAATCCCTCCCTTTCGCCATTATGCCGACCACTGGTACCGAATCCTTGAAGTCCGCGGCTAGACCGGTGGATTACTTTTTCGGGTACCGTTTTTCCAGAAAATTCTAAAAAACTTTCACAAAGTTCGCCATCACTTTGGTTAAGTATGGAATAATAATAATGGAATTACATAAGTGGCAACATAAACTCGAGAAATAAAATCATTCGTGAAATAAATTTACTCGAAACAATGGGTACCTTACTTAAAACTTACTTACAATATTAGTTGATAGCCAAAATTAGATAAGAAAAAAATTATTAAAATAATAAATATCTGTAACATTAAAGTTTAGACTAGATTTTCTCAATATTTTTGTTTGAATCATGTTCGAAATATTTTAGATGTTTCACTTTTCACAAGATCTTTTTATAACATCTTCCAATGCAATAGCGACCGATTCCGAAGAAAGAATATATACATTTGTCTAAATCGCATAACAGTTCGCGCAAGCAATACATTCATCATTAATTAATAGCAAAATTGCATCATCTGCGCTAATATACACTTGTGTTATTTATATAACTGTAATCTGAGATAACGATTTTTTCGTGTGGTGACGGAGTAAGAACACAATTCACCACCCCTCTCTTGCCCGTGAGTGCCGTAAAAGGCGACTAAGGGATATCTTGTGCATATAACAGCTATACAAGAGAAGGAAAACTCAAAATAAAACACTATACCAACCCGCCTGACTGAGGTATAGTAAGTCAATTTCCCTCCGAATATGGAGGAGGCTCGAGCCCAGTAGTGGGACGTATATGAGCTGTGATCATGATGAAGCAGAGATAACATCTGTGTGCTGACAGAGTAATAATACAATTCACCACCACCTTTCTTGCCCATGGATGTCGTAAACGACGACTAAGGAGTATAGTATAAATATAACATCTACACAAGAGAAGGTAAACTCGAAATAAAACCCTATAGCACGTCTAATTAGCATGTTACTGGAGGTCAACTTGACTCCTATTAGCGGGAGGCTCGGTCCAGGCAGTAGGACATTCATGTGCTGAGACGACGACAACGAAAGAAGAGATAAAAGAGTGATTATATTACGATAATCACTACGAGTTTAATATCTAATATTTTGTCGATTAATTGCCTATAATGACACAAATTAATTAAATCAAACTACTACGAAGAATTAGCACGCTGAAGTGGCAATGAGCAGGCCACATCGCTCGACGAATCGACAACCGCTGGGGAAGAAAGGTTCTCAAGTGGTGACCACGTATCGGACGACGCAGTGTAGAACGCTGACTAGGTGGACCGACGACCTGGTGAAAGTTGCTGGACGTCGTTGGATGCAGGCGGCACAGGACCGCACTTTGTGTCGTAACATGAGGGAGGCCTACGTCCAGCAGTGGACGGCAATAGGCTGAAATGATGATGATGAAACTACTACTGGTCAAACATGTTGGAGTATAGGCTTTCATTTCGAGTTTTCTTCTCAAGCATAAATCATACATATTTTATCCCAATGTTGTATTTTACGACACCCACGGGCAAGATAGGTTTTGATGAATTGTATTACTATTCCATCAGCACACGGCAACTGGGGGGTAAGAATGGATTGTGAAACGAGGATAAGAATGCAGTTTGATTGTTATGCAAAAGTTAATCATTCCAAAATTTAAAAGTATAGAAATTTTTACACAAAGGCGCTAGCATACATTTATATAATGTACATCGAAAACAACACAAGAAGCCGCAAATTAAACACAGTCTGGGTTCATAATGTAAACTTGAAATACCAAGGTAAAATTGATGGATTTGCTCGCAAGATTTGTTGTGAAATGATTAATGATAGTATTAGGTGAGAACTGAGGCATACCAGTAAATATTTAGACGACAGTAATGTAAATGAATACAAAATATGCCGGTGATTAGCAACTTCCTTTTACAAGATTGAATAATCGAATTTATTGCGTTGCTTATAACACTGTATATCAAACCACACAAGTCAATTTATTTATAGTCCGTGTGGTAACAGAGTAAGAATACAATTCACCACCCTCTCTCCTGCTCATGGGTGTCATAAAAAATAACTAAGAAATACAATATGCATATAACATCTACGCAAGAGAAGGAAAGCTCGAGGTAAAACTCTATGCCAACACGTCTGATCAGCTTGGTATAGTAGGTAAATTTCCCTCCTGTTGTGGAGGAGGCTCGAGCCCAGCAGATGGTCATATATGAGCCGACATGATGATGATGATGATGACAGATGTTGTATATCATTCAATCATTCTCCGTGTGATGGCGAAGTAAGAATAATTCAACACCGCCTCTTCCGCGCGGGGGTCGTAAAAGACGACTAAAGGATACTTTTAAAAAAAATCAAAAGTTAGTAAACGTAAAAATTTAAAAAGAAGGAAGTAATTGCTTAAAAGAGATATATTTTCGTTATCAATCATTTTTGACATTTAGGTTAGTATTACACATATGAAATAAAACGTTTCTTAAAGAACTTATGGTAATTTAATTGTATTTCAAATACATACTTGGTAGAATTCATGTTCATAGAAGGACTAATATGTTTCTGCCAGGACTAAGACGAATAAAATTCTATCTCATATTTTGACTAGCCGAGGCCGCGGGTGACGTGACCGGGGAATTAGTCCGTCACCCGCCGAGAGGCCGACACGCCCCTCTGTCGCCCCGGATGGGTGGTGCGAGGAAGGCGCCGACCGCAGCTCAACCCAAAAAAAAAAGAAGGTATATGTTCATAATAAATGAATGTGAATTCTACAAAATGAGGACAATCTAACCATCGCAACCCACAACCCACCCTATAAAAAAAAAATATCTCAGATTTTGAAATTTTACCGCTGGTTTAACCCCTAAAGTGTGAAAAAGAAACGTACGTACGTATAATTTAAGGGACATAAATTACATTCAGACTCAGTACAACAATTTGCGGATCAAATAAAATGTTGAGCTGCATGGCATTCAAACTTACGGCACTTGCACTACAGGTCGGTACCTTAACCACTACGTCATCTGTGCAGTCAGTATTTATATCTCATAGTAAACACTTGGCAATTTTATTTAAGATCATTATTGGTAATCAATTTGCTGTATGGTAGCGGCTAAGAACACTACTAACTCTTGCATTCGTAAAAGACGACTAAGCTTTACATAAACCTGGGCTAGGTCCATCTATTGCCATCTGGTCAACAATTGCGTTTCCAAGGAAGACTGACGTTAGGCAAGCGGCTGGTCAGAAATTTATTACTAATAATAACTTTGCATTACGTACTATGAAAATAAAATTACATATTGAATTGACCCCAAGTAATTGGGATAAGACTAATCTTATCCTTAGAGCCTTAGCCTTAGAGATCTGAGGTGATGATAATGATCTCTAAGGCGCAGCGCGATCCATCATTTCACCACCTCGATACCGAGTGGAGCCAAGCGTATCGCCTCTTCTCTTAAAAATAAATCCAGCCTGGGAGTATATCTCGCAACACCCAGTCGTAGCCAACGTATCACACGCTCGGCCGCAAAATAGATCAGGGCCAACCTCACTAAAGGGCTAGATTATAACGTTAGTCAGGATTATATCCTACACTAGCTTGCCCACATCATCTAGCAATATGATAGGCCTAGAACCTTGAACACCCTGCCCAGCTATCCATGTTTACCTCTGTCCAATATGATTTCGCTGCGGACGAAATCACGGCAAAAAGGTAGTTAGGATATAGGAAAGTAATTATACAACGACGTAGTAAATGCGAATACCTATTTGTGTCATTATGTGGACTGTGATTGGGGAGGCAATATAATGGACAGGAAAACTACAACAGGTTTGTTCGAAAATTGTATAATAATATGCAACACAAAGGGATAGATATCAGTGGTGTCTTCGTCCACTGAGACTGAATATATGACTTTATTTAAAACTGTTAAAGAAACATTGTGACTAGTTAAATCGACTAAGTATCTAACTTTAAATATTCAAATGAACATTACAAAGCCCATTATTATTTATGAGCCCAGCAACCATGCGAGGTCCAAACATATCGATATAAAACATCCTTTACCAGGGAAATAAGTTGAGAAAAATATAAGGTCGGGGAAAAAGTTTCCTCCCATCTATATGAATTCAAAACAATTTTTTTTGATGACTGTCTACCATCTTATAGATAGTGACGTAATCCTGTTGCTGTAAAAATTTTGCGACTTTGATAAAAAAAGTGACAAGTAGTTTTGGCAGTCCTCTTTTGATGTTAACCTGAAACTGTTTAAACATTTTTAATGGAACCGAAACTAGTGGTGCTCTGAAGGTATAAGGTCAGAGCTATATGGCGGAGGCCTTAACACCTGCCAGCCGAACACTTTTAATTTTTTATGAGTCACTAAACTAGCCTGTTCCAACACGTCTGATCAGCGTGATGGGAGTACATTATTATATTTCTTTCACTGTTATCATTTACCTAATAATAACATTTCTTTGTTGTTTTACGTTTACATTTAGTAATTTTGTAAATCTCCAGGGCTGTGTTAGCATATGTATTAGGGTGGTTCATTTCCGCAATTTTTTTTTTCGTTGCTCATGCAAAATATTAGTCTACATATAGAAAAAAAATTCTCACCAAGTTGGAGCTTTTAATATTAATTTTAAGTACTTACAATTTAAATTTAAAGTTTTACCATTCAAAATGTATGTAATTTTTTTTTCAAATTTCTAATGCTTACCTGGCTTTTACAATATTGCAAATCGGTTTGATGGAACTTGTGGGGAATTTCACACTCTTCAAAATAGTCTTCGTGTTTTTTTATGTAACTCGCACTGGTTCACCAGTAGGAGTCGTCAAAGTACAGTTTTTGAAAAAATATATTTTCTTTTAATTTTTCGAGCAAACTGCCAAAAGTAGGAAGAAAAAAAGAACTGATTCATAAAAAAAAGTTATCCAACCAATATTTAATGAATTTACAGCCATTTTTATACCGAATAGAATATTGAATATCATTTGGAAATTATATTGTCTAAAGTATTACATGACATGTTGGGCGTGAAACACTTTACTTCTTCCATTAATATAAATTCTGAACCGTATTCGAAATATCAGGCAAGTTAAAATCAAATACAAATGCGATTTTTAATTTTTGGTCTATACATATGTAAATTAGGATTTTTAATCAATTTCAAATTATTTTCTCCTGAAGATTCGCAGATGCCTCTGTTTTTAATTAACAAAATTAATAAAGCCCAACCTTCCTCATTGTGTTTGTTTTCTTCTCAAATAAAATACACTCATTTGCAAAAAAAACGGGCACCTAAGCAATGAACCATTTCAAATGTTAATATTTCTTTGTTTGATAATTATAGGTAGTTTTATCCACACAATTTGCTAAATTAATAAGAAAATAATCGTTTTCATCAGTATTTCATAAAATTTAGATACAATTTATGGGAAATAATGCTAAACCTCGCTAGTAGTGTATATTCGCTAGTAGTGCATATGCTCATGAAGTAAAAATAAAAAGGTTTTTTTGTTTGTTTTTCTTTAATAAAGTAAAAGCAGATAAATGTTTAGTATCGAGTGTGACCCCCTCTAGCTAAAATCACAGCTTGAATTCGTCTGGGCATGCTAGCGAGTATATCCCGGATACTTGCTTGCGGAATACGTTCCCACTCCGCAGTAATCACATTCTTCAGCTCTCTGATGGTCTGCGGAGCCGGGTGTACTGATCTCACACGCCGTTTCAGAACGTCCCAGACATGCTCTATGGGATTGAGGTCGGGACATCGAGCTGGCTAATCCAAACGACGAATGCCGACCTCTTGCACATACGCATTAACATCGCGGGATCGGTGGGCGCGAGCATTGTCGTCCATAAAAATCGAGTCTTCACCTAGAGTGGCCAATGCGGGTTGTGCATGAGAAATTAGAACTTCCGTTATGTATCGATGCCCAGTCAGTGAGCCGTTTTCAATGAAGACTAACTCTGTACGATCCATTGAATTTATTCCTGCCCAAAACATAACAGAGCCCCCACCATAAGGTGTGATTTCTTCGAAACATGCCTCTGCAAAGCGTTCTCCTTGTCTTCTTAGCACTCGCCGACGTCGATCTTCACCGAACAGAGATATCCTGGCTTCATCAGAGAACAAAACCCTATTCCAATCGTCTTGAGTCCATGATTCACAATTTCTAGCGAACCTAAGCCTGTGAACTCTGTGCTCACGGAGTAATTTGGGGCCGCGGGCCGGGCGGTGACTGCGTATATTGGCAGCGAGAAGCCTCCTCCTGACCGTCCATAGACTAATATGCACATTTCTTACTTCTTGGAGGTTGTTCTTAAGATCCACATACGAAGATTTGCGATTTCTCAATGCGCGACTCACAAGAAAACGATCATCCCGTGGTTGGGTACATGGTTTTCTTCCAGAACCAGGCCTTCTCTCGACGGAACCAGTCTCCTGATATCGCTGCCAGATCCTTTGGACTGTCGAGCGACTAACATTTAGCCTCCTAGCCACGAAACATTGGCTGCAACCCTCTTCAAGCAGCGCGATAATTTTGGTAGCTTTTACCACTTTATCTACCATTTTTGATACAGCCAAACAGCATTAAATAAAGCTTTGACAGTCAAGGATATGAAATTAATCGATAAAAATTGAATAAAAGTTATGAAAGTCGATGTTAACTTCTGGAACTTCGCGCCAAAAATGTAGGATAAAAAGGGGTTTTCTGTAAAAATGAACATCAAATGAAAAATTGAATTTAGAACGTACTTTTTTAAATACCACAGCATTTTTAAAACCGGCCAGTAACGTGTACAAACGATTGAAACCTTTTTGGTATTGTATCTTTTTAAATATGAATGAAAATCAAAACCGCCCGTTTTTTTTGCAAATGAGTTTATTTATGATAAAAACCATGCTCTATTTCTACACAAACTACAGTATTACAAATATGATTACATAACCTACATATAGAAGCGATATTAAAAGATATTGAGCAATCCACTAGTAGTAATTTATTAGGACTATAGCCACATAACAGCAACTTATCATCATCATCTCAGCTCATATTCACCCCCTTGTTGGGCCCGAGCCTCCTCCATAATAGGACGGAAAATGTCATACTATAATACACTGGTCAGACGGGTTGATATAGGGTTTTATTTGGAGTTTTTCTTGTCTTGCATAGATGTTATATGCATATTTAAGCTCTTACTCGTATCGTACAACGCCCACATACCTGTGGGCGTTATAACCCCTAAAAAGGTGATTTTCATTTTTTTAGGGATGGGCCATAGTCAGCGCACCCACGAGACGACTGCCTCGCAGAAGGCGGCGATCGTGTCCTAGTTCCTGATGCTACCAAGGCATCTCCTTAGCGATGGTCGGCAGCGTCAGGTGGGCACCGATGATTGCGACAAGATCACGGCGCTGTGCCGCGTGGGCTAGCCGTGTGGCGCATTTTACATCCCTATGTCATCTTTTAAACGCCATTTTTCTTTTTTTTATTCTCTTTCTAATGTGCCACCACTTGGTGGCTTTTTTGTCTGACGTCGGAAGAATAAAAAAGGGACACTGCTGAAAATCAGCGTTGTGGTGTTTTGACATTGACATTGACATCACAACAATTGCTGAGCAGTTATCCTTTTTCCTACCGCAGCTGAGACGTTCATTCTCAGCTGCGGTAGATCATCATCACAATCACAATTATTATGTCTCCTTATTTAGTTTAATGATTTTTTGTGTTACATTTATTATAAGGTTTTTTCTGTGTGTTCCTAACTACTCTGTGACATAAAATAAATACTTCTCTTTCTTTTTTCTTTCTTCTATAACACACGCGGCAAGATAAGGTGATGAATTGTATTCTTACTCCGTCACCACACGAAAATCAGCAATTAGTTGCTAGTAGCTAGTCAATAGCTAGTTAATATTTTTGACGTTAACTAGTTAATGCGTTATAATAAAACTTAATTAAAATTAAATATATATTTTTTTATTATTAGTGTTGTTTTCTAAGGTAAGATAACGCGAATTATAAAATTTTTACTAAGATTTTTATCTTGTTACGTCATAAAAGTATAACTGCTTACGTGCGTACATAAATACATACATACTTTTTTTGTATTAATGTTAGCACGCCATTGACGTAGAGTGGTAGTAATCATTAATTTCACAATGACTGAACAACACGTCGATATTGTATATTAAAGATTACGTTGCTCGGCGATTGATTAAAGCGTGGAGCAAGTGACATTTATAACAAAAGCAATAGTAATTGTGTTAAAAAAAACGAAAGTAATCACTAATATTATTTATGTAGGTGTCAAATAAATATGTAATTCAAATGTTATAAATCATATTATAAAATTCACAAGGGATTAAATATGCATATAATATCTATCTTTTCCGTGTAGTGATGGCGTAAGAATACCATTCACCACTTCTTATCTTACCCATGGATGTCGTAAAAGACGACTATGGGGTATAATATGCACTTAACATCTGTGCAAGAGGAGGAAAACTCAAAATGAAACCCTATACGAAAATGTTTGACCAGCATGGTATAGTAGGTAAAATTACCTCTCAATGTGGAGGAGGCCCGAGCCTAACAGTAGGACGTATGTGGGCTGCGACAATGATGATGATAATATAATAGAAGAAAAACTCGAAATAAAATCCTATACCAACTCATCTGACCGCGTAGGATAGTAGGCCATTTTCCCTCCTATTATGAAGGAGGCTTGCGCCCAATAGTCGTACATATATGAGCTGAGTGAGTCCTAATAAATTACTACTGATGGATTGTTTACCATGTTTTAATATCGCTTCTAAGAAACACTCATAATAACATTCAATCCGTCTGACCAGCGTGGTATAGTAGGTCAATTTCTCTCGTTTTATGTAGGAGCCTCGAGCCTAATATTAGGTAATAATATCGTATTTTTTTTTGTGACTAATCCCATCACACATTCCCACTACTGGAACTCCTGTAAGCCAGGATCCACAATGGTCTCCGTATAAGACACTGAGGTTTGACCCTCAGGAAGTCCCGGGAATCGCTTTTAATTGTCTTGGGACCCGCAACAAATTTAATTAGAAAAGAAAACAGGAGGAGTTGGAAAGATTCCACTTCCCTCCTATGCAAAGCGGGAGACATGAAGCAAAGTTGGCTGATAAGCCAGTAAATAAGAGTTTGTACAACTACGTGAAACGCAGCGGTACAGCACCACGGATTGGACAAAGCTTAATGGACCTATTTGTGAGCTTTAGGTTTGATTACAGTAATAGGTAAGGCAAAAGCGCCTAAACGCACGGAAATTTTCTCGAGTTGCTACAAGATCCGAATAGTATACTACCCCAGACGTGACATGCATATTATCTAACATGACGTTCCGCTCGTTGTGCCAGAGAATGCACTCCCAAAGGATGTGATGAGCTGTTTATTCAAAATTGGAGTTTGAGGTTGAACATTGACAAAATGGTGAATCTACTAGTGTAAAATAGAATAATTTACTTCTAAAATTCCCATGGCCTGTGAGGAATTGGGCTACATAGTGGTCAATTTCTAGCCAAGTTCTCTCCAAACGTTCACGAACAGATGAAAAGAATAGATATAGGTGACGACCTTTTGTTGACGAATCCCATCTTTCCTGCCATTCGGTCAGGAGCTTATCGTTAACGACGGATTGCGGCGCAAAAAGTCTAGTAATTTTATTACGATCGCGTGGTAAAAGAAAATTGTTAGTCATGTTTTCCCTAGTGGAATAATACATGGACGCACGTTTTTGTATCTCTAAGTCGACCGGAAGTACACCTGCAAGTACTGGTAAGGCTTCGGTGCTAACTGTTCGGTATGCCTTACACAGAAATATTAGCGCTAATCGTTGACTCTGTAGTAACTTACGCCGAGCCGCGCCTATGGTAGTACGATCAGCCCAGGCCGGTGCACCATAACAGATACAGCCCAGATATGTGGCTGTATATATAATTTTAAGTGTGTTAAAACGAAGGCTCCAGGTGGAAGTTGAAATTCTGGTAAGCGCATAGAAATTTCGTTTGGCTTTTTCAATGAACGAAAAATTTTTCTCTAGGACCAGGCCGAGGTAACATACTGACTCCTTCTTTTTAACTACAGTGTTGTTAAATTTTATACGGGGGCTCGACTGTAAATTACCTTTCAGTAAAAGATGATACGTTTTGTGGGGGGCGAAAGTAAGTCGATTTTGTATGCCCCATTTTTGTATTGAGTTGAGACATATATCCGCCAATTTCTCCAGTCCGTCTCTAGTGTTTGACTGTATAAGTAGGAGACTGTCGTCAGCATAGCCAATCAATGATCAGTTTTGCCGTAGAGGTAGCTCAAGAAGGTCATCAAACCCTAGATTCCACAAGTATGGGCTTAACACTGATCCTTGAGGACAGCCCAACGTCAGTGATTTAGACACGTATAATATCGTATATGAGCTGAGATGATTATGATGAAATCATATTTTAGTGTAATGCTCAGATAGATAATAGTGCTGTTTAATGGCGGCTATGAATTATACCAACACTTATATCGCTCGTGGGTGTCGTAAAAGACGACTAAGAGCTTTACATACGGGCCAACTCCATCAGAGAGCGTGTGCTCAACAATTACATTCTGAAGAAGCGTTGACGTCAGGAATGCGGCCGATTATAAAATCATTGCCGATAACTTTAGTAATATGTACTGAAAGAAGAATAGATACATATTGAGTCGATCCCAAGTAAATAAGTACGACGGTGATGGTAAGATGAAGGTGGACAATGATGACTTGGATATAATGATTTCTGATGTTTACGCGATTATTACACATCTATACTAATATATAAAGTGGCAGAATTAATTAATTAGTTTGTGAGATTAGCGCGTTCAAACGCGCTAATCTCATGAACTAGTGGTCCGATTTGAAAAAATTCTTTCAGTGTTAGATAGCCAATTTATCGAGGAAGGCTAAGGGGCTATATATGAGGCGGCGGATCGCCTCCGTGAGGAGCGCAGCCTCAATGAGGCGATCCGCCGCCGGCGACTGGGGCGGCGTAGGCGTCAATACCTGCGCCTCATGCCGCCCTAGCCGAGGCTGCGGATGACGTGACCGGGGAATTAGTCCGTCACCCGCTGAGAGGCCGACCGCGTGAGGAAAGACCGACGTCCTCCCCGAGGGGGGGACGTCGGTCGATGGGAGGGTATTAGCCCTAATAGGGGGTATTCCGTCGGGCGGCCCACTGATGTCAAGTAACCCTGCTCCGGTGGTCGGCCCAACGACGAAGACGACGTGCATCGTGGGTGGGTTGCGGGAGTTGCGTGCTTAGGCCCCTCTGTCGCCCTGAACGGAGTGGTGCGAGAGCGCGCCGACCGCAACCCGCCACCAAAAAAAAAAAAAAAGGCGCTATATATCATCACGCTAAGACCTATAGGAGCGGAGCAACAATGAAAAATTTTTAGAATAGGATGTTTTTTCCTTTTGAGAGATTCCGTTGCGTGCACTACATAAACGGTTAAGTTTCGCAAAAATCATATGTGACAGAATTGTATTATTTAAAAATATTTTCACCTTCTACATAAACAAAGTTGCGAGTTAAATTTAGCATTAACTCAAAGTAACTGTTCCATGCGAACAAAGTCACGGGCATAAGCTAGTTGTAAATAAAACTACTTCACGGACTTATTCATTTCTTCATGAACTCTGCAGTGTTCGAAACGTCGGGCAATCAAAAATCAAACACAAACACGATAAAATCCATAAAGTAGTTTTATTTACAGTGACTTAAATAAAACTGAAGCTGACTTGTCTTATTTAACACAGATTTCCTCCATTACAGCATTAAACACAATGATATCACGCATAACTTTTCTTAAAATAAATATCTTTATGTAATCAAATATTTTCACGAGTTATCGTGAAGTGGTAAGCATAAAATAAAAATCGAATGAGACAAACAAGTACTTCATTATAAGTACATACGATTCATGATAGTTTGCAAAAATAACAGCTATACGATTTGTGCTTAATATGAATGTAACGCTCGTTTGATATAGGAATCATTAATTTTGATAGTACAAGGTCACGAAATCGTGTAGAATATATTTTTATGAGTATTTTTAAACGTTTTTGTTGTCAGCGTAGCGGAAATATTAACTTTCCGCCATACTGGCGCATATTATCGTACATCTTATCCTTCATAAACAGTTTTATGTAGTATAATAATAGCATATGCCGTTATACATAGATCATTCTTAATATTCTGCGTGGTAGCAGGTGTGGAAAACTTATTAAAATTTATAGATATCCGTTCAGTCCTTGAATAAAACAATATAGGGTACGTTTTTATTTATTTAAAAGGATTTAGCAGGATCGATACATACTCGTAGCTACATCTTCCTATAGAATGATTTTGCGTAGAAGGAAAGCATTTTTGTTATTTATGGTTTCTACGGCCTTTGATTCGTAATGCAAAACATGTTAACGAAATGCCAAACTGGAAATAAAAATACCAATTAATGCCTATTGCTTCTTATGAAGTAAGATTATGAAAATAGCACAAAATTGATAAATTGCAGTGAATATGCATATTTCAAACAGGTGCTAGTAAATTTCTGTACTTAAAAAATGTCCTTAGAGATAAATTATCCCGAGGGGGAGACGTCGGTCGAGGAGAGAGTACTCCTCAGGGAGTATTCCGTCGGGCCGACCACTGACGTCAAGTCACCCTGCTCCGGTGGTCGGTCTAATGACGAAGGCGACGTGTCACGGGTGGGTTACGGATGTGCTTATTTAGTTTATTCAACGGAATGACCAAATTATCTTCTCATATGTCTTGCGAGAGGTTGCACTTATACATATGAGTAGAAGAAAAATATAATGTCTGTATTTGATTTTTTTATTACCCAATGTTTCGGACACTTTTCTGCATTTATTGTCCTGGGAGGACCGTGACTACAAACAACAAATCGATAAAATTTATAAAAAATAATAATTATTAAAATAACTACACATTTTGTCTATCCATCTATCAGCCTACAGACGTTCACTGCTGGACATAGGCCTCCCCCCGAGAATGTCACTCGGAACGGTCCTGCGCCACTTGCATCCAACGGGGCCCTGCGACTTTGAAAATGTCGTCAGTCCACCTAGTGGGGGGTCGTCCTACGCTGCGCCGTCCGATTTGTGGTCGCCCGCAAGAACCTTTCTTCCCCAATGGTTGTCGGTTCGACGAGCGATATGGCCTGCCCATTGCCATTTCAACGCACTAATTCTGCGGGCTATGTCGCTTACATCCGTTCTCTTACGGATTGCCGTGTTTCGGATTTTATCACGTAGAGAAATACCGAGCATAGCCCTCTCCATAGCGTGCCTAATCATTAGAAATCCAAAATATGGTGGTTTACAAAGAGTAATTCTGGGCAAAACGCAAAATCTTTAGCGATACAAAGATTTAATACCATAGCGCTGTCTTTAGCTGCTTCCATAGCTGCTGTCTTTATCTGGTTGTTTTTAAATTTAATCCTACAATTATCGAATGAAATTTAATTGATTTTGAATTAAATTTTGCTATAGCCAGACTAAATACTATATACTATATAGTATTGTTTGTAACAGGATCATGTAACACCGACTCACGACATATTTTTTTAAACTTACAACCTTGAGCTTAAATATCAGTTTTATGTAAATTCAAAATTACTTATTTGCATGCAATCATTAACACCCTATTTACCATTAAGGCGTCAAATTACCATAATCGTGTATTAAAGAGTCTGGCGCGTTAGTCCTAAAATTGATCATTGATAGTCCTAGCGAAATATATTTCATATTGTATATTAAAAAAATACATAAGAATACATTTACATTTTCATTCATTCTTTGCAACATTCTTTATTTTCTATGAAAAATGCTACTTCCATATTTTTAAAAAGCTGCTGAAACGCTACCTAACATCATGTGAAACAAATTTTAGCCAATACGTTGAGTCTGGCCGACTAACATAATATAAATAGGGTTGCCACCGATATATCATTATAAAGTATTATAAGGTTATTTCGGGTAATTGGGTAGTGGTCTACAATGATGTTATCTATTTTATGTATGTTGCTATAACAAATAAGTGACATGTTTTTCTGTCAAATACCCAATTTTATTCGACAATATATGTAAACAATAATATACGCAAAATCACCTAACTTCCCATGAGTTCATTTTTCTAGGATTTATTTTAAAAATTATCATAATATTCATTCATGTATTCATGACGTTTTTTTCACGATTTCCACTATAGTATTTACAAAGAGATTTTTATAAACTAGTTTAATTTTTTTTTTTAATTTTAACTAAGAATAATGTGCAACTGTTTAGTAGGGAGAATTAAAAACTAAGAGCTTCTAAAAAGAAAAGATCAGCAAAAATAATAAGGTATAATAAATCACACTTTAATAATATACAATTTATTTACCAAAAGTAACAATGCTCCTAGTTTCTACTTTTATCAACCAATATAATGCATTTATGCAAAAAAAAAGATGGCAACCCTGATTATAAAGATGCGCTCAACATCTCAGGCAATCCAATACATGTTATAACACATAGTTATCATAAAAATGTAAACATTTTATTTGTGTAATGATCACTGATGTGTACGCGATTGTTATACGTATGAAATGAAAGCAGTTTACGGATTTTACCGCGTTTTATTTTCCAAACAACAAACACCATTTTTGGCGACAATATGATGACTATATGTAATGAACGCTGATCTTCCTTTAGCACCGATACGTGACGCACTTGTACATATTAAACGTTGTGTGTGACACACCAACATATTAACTTCATACTAAAAGGAATAATAATTAGATATATATTCATCATCATCATCATCATTCAGCCTATTGCCAGCTGTCCTGTGCCGCCTGCATCCAATTATATATTAATACCAGCTGACCCAACAGACGATGTTCTGTTCAAATAAAATAAAAGGAATTCTCCTTGAAATCCATCGCAGCGCCACCTACCGGGTCTCATTGTAAATTTAAACCTTTCTCAAATCCCCCACACAAAAAAATTCATCAACATTGGTCCAACCGTTTAGGAGGAGTTCAGTGACATACACACGTACACAAAAACTGAATTCCATAGATTAGATTCACAATTTGACCCGGTAGGTGGCGCTGCGATCGATTTCAAGGAGAATTCCATTTATCATTTTTTTTTAGATTTGAACAGAACAACGTCTATTGGGTCAGCTAGAATGACATAAAGATATGACAATATTATGACGGCAAATGAAGAAGGAAATAAAAATAATTTATGAGCCAGTCGTAGTCTCACCAAGTCACTCACGCAAACTCGATCCTTTCGTAAGTTCTTTTGAAATAAAAAAAATGTCGTAAGACCAAAAATCGCAAGACTTATAGGAAAGTCAATAACGCCTGCCGTGTGGCAATGGCAGCTTCTGGCGAGCTAAGTATAAATAGCGTTACTGCGGTCCTGAATGTCCCATAGAGTCAAGATCGTGGTCTCGTATCCAGCTCGCCTTCATCAGCTGCCTGGAATGGAAGCACAAGAATGCCCGCAGGATTTTCAACTCTGACTCGCCATTAGCAGCTGGTCAGAGAAGTGTTGCAGAGCTATGTGTTCGAGGAATCAAATAGCATTTTCAAAGCTATAAATTACAGGGAACCCATTGCAAGTCTTGAAACTCACTATGCTGAAACCGGCGCCGCACCGCTCGAGGTTTTTTGCTAATTTACCAATGATAGCCCCTGTTGTCCGTATCGCTTGTGTGCCTGTAGCGACACTTTAGGACCATTCAGTGAGTTGGTGATTCACCATCTGCCAAAGTTCAAAACGTCATGGTTTTTAAGGCAGATGACCGTTATGTAGTCTAGTTTTTAAGTAAACTAAGAGTTTCTAGGCAAACCAAACCACCTAATCTCATAGACGAATTTTAGATACCATTATCACCCAATAGCTTTACAACTATCATGACATTTGTCATGTGTAAACGTGGAATGTCATTGGCAAATATTCCATGTTATTTTTAAGATTAAATTTCTCGACCTCTGTGTGTTGGACCCGTGTCCCCACGTAAACCTCCCAAAGAGCCGATCATCTTCCATGTGGAGAAACCCGTGAAAAGGAGATATTTTAATAAGAAGGAAAGACATTTATAGGCTCAATGATATTTTCAAGGCAAGGAACAGAATTAAAATAACTGCTACCAATAGGAACAATAATATTTAAGAGCCAAGGAGAATAACAACTGGAATAATAAAATATTTTAATACATAGGTATAATGTGTGGGTAAAAAAAATAAGTAAGATATAAAATACATAGTATATGTATTTTATATCTTACTTATTTTTTTTTAAATCAGACTATTCTATACTAATAAATAAAATTGGAGTGTCTGTTTGTAATGTCAAAATAATAGGCTTTTTTCATGCTCACACGGTTATTTGCACGACACCTATGCCTAAAATAGCAATTAAAAAATTTTTGTCTGTCTGTCTGTTTGTTCCGGGTAATCTTCAAAACGGCTGGACCGATTTCAAAAACTCTTTCACCAATGGAAAGCTATAATATCAGGGCGTAAACTAGGCTATATTTTATCCCGGTATTTCCACGGGAACGGGAACTACGCGGGTAAAACGACTATAACCTATAACCGAAGCGAAGCGAGGGCGGATTGCTAGTTTTAAATAATTTGATCTAAATTACATTCAAAAATTGTTTCCTGTTAACTACAGTTTAATTCTAGATATGATGTTGTTTCACCCTATGAATTTACTTTTAGAACTTTCAAAAAATCTGCGCTTTCAACGACTGTTTGTGTTTTTATTTTGCCATCAGTAGTAAAATCTAATAAATGTGAGTTCAGTTGATAAACAGCAAAATACTACGCACCTTTATATTAACTGTTTTATGACGTAATATCACAAAACTTTTCGGGATATTTATCGAATGTAATACAAAAAAGTATTGTAAATGTGTAAATAATATAAAAGTATTTTCCTGTTTTCTCAACTGCCGAAAAGTGGAAATGTGTAGCGCATATGTATATACATTAGGCATAACGTGGCGAACGGACAAAGTTGCAAAATTGTATAAATTTATTGAACTTAATACTAGCTAAATACATCATCATCATCATCATCATCTCAGCCCATATACGTCCCACTGTTGGGCTCGGGCCTCCTCCATAATGGAAGGGTAATTGACCTACTATACCACGCTGGTCAGACGTGTTGGTATAGGGTTTTATTTCGAGTTTTCCTTCTCTCGCATAGATGTTATATGCGTTTTATATCCCTTAGTCGTCTCGTACGATCACCCACGGGTAAGATGGGGGGTGGTGAATTGTATTCTTACTCCGTCACGACACGGACAAAACGTCACCACACAGCTAAATACATAGCAAAATTAATATATCTAGTGAGAGATCTTCGAATCATGTTATTAAAAAAGAAATGTAGCTCAAACAGATTATCACCATAAGTATGAATAAGCTGACAGACAGTGTTTTTCCGTCTGAGTTAATTGTAGGTACTTGAGACAAGTATTTGATTATAGCTTCATATAATTTAGCTGTTTATGACAGTTTGCAAAAATAACAGTAATAGTATTACGTTTAATGTGAATACAACGTCAGTTTGTGATGTACAAACCATTAATTTTGATTGCACCAAGTCATGAAGTTATGTAGCACATAATTTTATGAGTATTTTTAAGCGTTTGTATTTTTAAGCGTCAGCATAGTGGAAATATTATGCATGGTATTTTTTTGGCAGGCTATGGTGTGGACGCAAGCCATCAGTTCTGTCCGGGGCAACAAATGGGCAGCGTGAAGCTGATAACCCGCCGGGGTCCTTTCCCATCGCCATTGAACCGATCGAATCCTTGACATCCGTAGCCAGCCCAGTGGTCACTCTTTCGGTTACTATCCCTCATCGTCGCCCAACTGGCAGCAAAGTATAAGCGTGGTCTATCTCGATCCTGAACCACTCCGACGCAGCCTTTCGCGAGACTACTGCCTCGCAGAGGGCTGCGATCGCATCCCTATTCCTAACGCTGCTGAGCATCGTTCAAGCGTCATGATGATGGCGACGTTGCCATATATCTGACTCTACATAAACAGTTTTAAACAGTTTTAAACGCCCCGGACGGACCGCGTGTGCGCTTACCATAGCCTACTCATAAAAAAAGTAATTAAAAAAAATGCCGTCATACGTAGATCGCTGTTAATATTCTACCTGGTAGCAGGTGTGTAAAACTTGTTAAAATTAATAGATATTAGTTTAGGCCTGGAATAAAACAATATAAGGTACGGTTCAATTGTGTTAAAAATAATTTAGTTGGATCAATATATAGGTTTTCAGGGCTCGGTCCTTGGTCCGGTCCTGTGGAACGTTGGGTTCGACTGGCTCCTGCGGGGTCGGCTCCTTCTCGGGATGGGGGTTATTTGCTACGCAGATGACACCCTCATCACGTTGAAGAGGGCTGACTTTCAGGGGGCTGCCCGGTTGGCACAGGAAGGAGTAGCACTCGTCGTAGACCGGATTGGCATGCTGGGTCTGAGGGTCTCGTTAGATAAAACTGAGGTCCTCCTATTTCATGGCTCACGTCGAGGTCCCCCCCCGAGGAGCACATATTAGTGTGTCTGGGGTTGACGTGCCGGTGCGGGCCCAGATGAAATATCTAGGCCTGCACCTTGATAGTAAATGGAATTTCGGGCCACACTTTGCCCCGCTCGTCCCTAGGCTCACCAAGTAGACGCGGCGTTGGGAAGGCTTCTGCCAAATACTGGCGGTCCTGGGTCGTCCTGTCGGCGTCTCTACACTGGAATCCTGCGGTCCATGGCATTATATGGTGCCCCTATCTGGTCGGAGTCCCTCACTGCCCGCAACAAGGCCCTCCTGCGCCGACCGCAGAGAATCATGGCGGTGAGGACTATCAGGGGTTACAGTACGGTGTCTTGGACTGCAGCGACGCTACTGGCAGGCGACCCGCCTTAGCCGCTTGTGGCTGAGGCGTTGGCGGAAGTTTACCAGCTCCGTGCCACAGCGCGGGCCAACGGCGAGCAAGTCTCTGCAAGGAGACTGGGCAGAGCACAAGAAGTGGCCCGGAGGGAGGTTATCCGGCGGTGGAGGGAAGACCTGGAGTCCCCCGTAGCAAGGCGGGGGACTGTGGAGGCGGTTGCGCCGCGTCTCCACCGCCGGCTCACAAGGAAGCACGGCAACCTAACATTTAGGATGGCGCAGGTGCTTACCGGACACGGGGTCTTCGGTAAGTACCTGCATATGATTAGAAGAGAAGAGGCCCCCGGATGTCATGAGTGTGGCGCGCCAACTGATGATGCGCGTCACACATTGGAAGTATGCCCCGCCTGGGGGCCTCAGCGCTACGACCTGTCGGCGGTTCTCGGAGCGGACCTGTCGCTGCCGACCGTTATCACAAAGATGCTGGGCGGCGACAGGTGCTGGTCGTCGATGGCCTCATTTTACGAGGCCGTCATATCCAGGAAGGAAGCGGCGGAGCGGGAACGCGAGGCAAGCGCCTCTGCTGACTCGCTCCGTCGCCGGCGACCCGGGAGGAGGAGGCGACAATATGCGCACCTACTCCCACCGCTCTGAATAATAACGACAGGACGTGGCCAGACGGCCATGCGTTGGGGTGCCGGGGATTGAATGTCATCAGACGATCTCTCCGGCACCCCGTAAAAGCGCGGAAGGGGCCGCTGTGGTTTTAGTGGGTATTCCGGCTGCGGACGTGGCAGGTGAGTCCCACACAACCCCCGCCCACTGGCGGGGGACTGTGCGTAAATGCATTTCCACAGCGTGAGCAAAAAAAAAAAGGATCAATATATAGGTGTATTTTTCTATGCCTACTGTTATTTCGTGTAGAAGGTAAACGTCTTTGTTATTTAAAGATTCTGCGACCATGGGGTTCGTTATGTAAAATACGTTGACGAGGTGCCAAACTTAACATAAAAATATTAATGAATTTGCTTCGTATGAACTGAGATTAGGAAAATTTCATAAAATTGATACATTACAATAGGTATGTATATTTGAAAAATGTATTAATAACGTTTTTGGACTTTAAAAGGTACTTAGATATAAATGGACTAAATATTTTTCGTTATATAATATGTAAATGATGTCGGATTAAATCTGCAGACTAAGATCTGACCTTACCCAGCCTAATTATCGAGAAAAAGGGTGGCCCCATAGAACGCACTAAAGCGAGCTTTCCTTATAGGTATTTTACCATTGGGTCATTGGGTCTCAATGTAACCTATCATGTGAAGTGTCATAGGTTCGATTCCTTTCACAAACATTTGTTTCGAATCTGAATGGTATTTGTATGTTTCTAAAAACCTTTTGAGATAGAAGAATTTATTACCCATTAGAAAAACAACTTAAACATCATATTTAAATCGTGGTTATAGGAGCAAATATAATTCAAGGTGTACCGTAGTATGAGTAAGTACACATGCGTACGCCGGTATGAAAACCGAAATCTGAACATTTTCGCTTCCTCTTTTACCCTGAATTGAATATACAAACGGAACAACTAAGATAACAACATAAATCACTTAGTTTATAGTATCTCGTGTTTGACTATAACGTTAACATGTTTTCATAAAGTACGTTCATACGTTTGAGTTACATAGTCAAGATTTTTTAAATTTTCATGTATCATCATCATCATCTTAGCTCATATATAATCCACTGACTCGAGCTTCCTTCAGAATAGAAGAGAAATTGTTCATTCTACTACGTATGCCCCATTCTTGCAGAAAATCAACACCTGAGTAGTAGCAATTTGTTATTGGACTTCGTTCCGTGAGCGAGAGAGCCGGAGCCGTTCACCATGTTGTCAGGATGGTCTTCAACTATACGTTTCCAGAACATTTCTCCTACTTACATCCAGGATCTGGAATGAACTACTTGTTGCTGTGCTTTCTGAGCGCTATGACATGTGCTTCATTAAAAGAGATTTAAGAAGAGCACTTTCTTCATGATAGGCAGCGGCCTAGCTATGCCATGCCCCTGATATTGTAAAGGTCTACGGGACAGTATACCTTATCATCAGGTGTGCTATTCGCTCGTTTCTCTTCTGTGGGGTACTCATCTCACGGAAAGAGCGGTATGCGACATGAACCGCCGCTGGCCATTTGGGCAGCTCAGGCGCGAGTAGCTCCGCCTGATGGCAACCTAGTCGTAGCCACAGGTGGCTGGACTGTGGAATGGTCCGGCTGACTGCGGCTGAGTGTGACGCCTAGGAAGGGGTGGGGTCCAACGGTCCGACAGTCGAGATCTTACCTGTAACATTATGCCACTGGACACGTCACAGACATCAGGAATCTCGGTACCACTTGCCGGTGTAATGGCGAAGCGGAAGAGATACGGTGGTTTTTGGGGCGCGCGCCCCCCTTTCGGCACCCCGGATGGAACGCATGGCGTGCGTCTAGACGATAACCCACCAAAAAAAAAGCTTTGTTAACGTTTGACTGGACCCATAAAGATACATGATCGGTTTATAGCACACTTGTTTACCGCAATATTAGCTCATAAGTACACGACATTAAATTGAAAAATATTTTGTAAATAAAACTACTAACTCAGTCAGTCAGTCCGCCTCAGTCCGCCCGTGACCATGAATGCTGTAAGGTATTCGAAACGTCGGGCAAACATAAATCAAATACCGGCCAAACCAAAAAACATAAATCAAAAGCCGGTGGATTTCATATACACGAAGAATAGGGGGAATACAACACTCTTCTTATTTGATACTAGCAACCCGCCCTCGCTTCGCTTCGGTTATAGGTTATAGTCGTTTTACCCGCGTAGTTCCCGTTCCCGTGGGAATACCGGGATAAAATATAGCCTAGTTTACGCCCTGATATTATAGCTTTTCATTGGTGGAAGAATTTTTGAAATCAGTCCAGCCGTTTTGAAGATTACCCGGAACAAACAGACAGACAGACAGACAGACAAAAATTTTTAATTGCTATTTTAGGCATAGGTGTCGTGCAAATAATCGTGTGAGCATGAAAAAAGCCTATTATTTTGACATTACAAACAGACACTCCAATTTTATTTATTGGTATAGACTAGCTGACCCAACAGACGTTGTTCTGTTCAAATCTAAAAAAATAATAAAAGGAATTCTCCTTGGTTCTACCAGGTCAGGTCGTACTAACTCAGAAACCTTTGTGGGCTCATGCACAACACTTTGCTGAAGATCATCACATGATCAAATGCATAGTTTACGATTCTATAAAGGACATACAGACAAACATTCATTTTTATATATAGATTAATGACTTCAACATGTTGATAGGGCGCTCCCACGGTTCACTATCCCTCAAGCATGTTTGCAGATGCGTATATTAATAAGCTTTCAAGTAATACTCAGGAAGCAATCTGCATCTGGTTACGGGGAAATACTAATAACATCTTAGGAGCGACAGTTAATAGGCCTCACTAGCTGGTGCACTATTAGTGCATTCATATATATAATATGTGTTACTAGCAGTTTTGTAGGTTTTTGTGTAACTTAGACGTTATCAATACGTATCTTCAATAAATTCATTATTGTTATTATTTTATTTTTTAAATACAGTGTAAACTCGTTATAACGTCACACGTCAACTCCTTAAAACATCAAAATAACTTGATCTTGGTTGGTTTGCCATATTATCCATACAATGATACACTCTATATAGCATCACATTCACTCGAAATAACGATGACAATACGGCATTATTTAGCATTGAGCAGTACTTTCTTAATTGCCAAAATTAGTAATAACTGCAGCTGTGTACGTTCTTTCCTTTGTTGTTTTGTTATTTTATTATCTAGCACGTGTTTACCTCAACTGACCTACGAAACATTGTAAAAAAATTCACTTTTGTTTTTTGTGTGATTGACTTGCACATGTTTACTTCGACCACTGGGCTGTCGTTAGGTTGTTAAACGTTATCTTATATATATAGTTATATATAGTTGTTGTTACGTTTGTAAAACTTGCACTATATCAGTAAATAAATATTAGAATAGTAAAATAATATCAATTTTTTTTTTCACTCCAATTAACAACTCTCTATAACGTCAAAAAATGCACAGTCCCTTGAGTGTCGTTACATAGAGTTTACACTGTATTTTTGTAAGAGACTGGCATTGGCAGACTTCAACCTGGCATGGCGGAATTGGCGGACTTCTATCTGCCCGGTATGGAATAGCCACAATAAATATATTCTTTAAAATACATCCTTATTTCCGCGCAGGGATGGATTAAGAATACAATTCACCATCTTCTATCTTACCCCTGAGCGTTGTTAAAAAGGCGACTAATTGGTATAATTTGCTTAACATATCTATGCAAGCAAAGGAAAATTCTAAATGAAACCTAATACCAACGCATTTGATCACCGTGATTTGATAGACTAAATTTTACCCCCGTATTCTAAGGGGACCGGGCACTATGCTTGTGAAACAGTGAAAATGTTACCGACTTTAAATATATTTAACTGTAAATATAACTAAATTATCAGGGAGTAACATATACATAGCCCATTGAAATTAACATTTGCGGTAACGTTTCACAAAGGACATTTTATTATTTAAATATCAAGAAGGGGTTAAGTAAAGTTACATCCAATTTGGTGCAAGTTATAGCCCTTGTCCCACAGCCGCCATATTGGAAAAAGGGGTGCAAATGGTTTTTATGGTTTAAGTTTTTGGTCTCATAAAAAATGTTTTTTTTGTTGCAAATAAAATTCCTTACAACTTTGATCAACCAACTTTTACACCTAGAATAAAAAATAACAAAATTAAACGTGCATATAAATAAAAAATTGAGAAAAAAAACCTATTGGTCTTTACAACTTTTTCACTAAACATTTTACAAAAATATGACACCAGACTATTTTTTCAAAAGTGATTTAAGAATTCATTTTCATTAGAGTCAATAATTAACTAAGTACATATAATAAATGACTAAAATGAAATAAAAAGATTATGATACTGGAGAATAGCATTTGTGTCGCAGCGTTATAAAAACCTGAATTAATGAATAAATTTAAAAAGCTAATAAAGAAAATCATTCCATAAAACCCTTCTATAAAAATAAATCCAATATCTTTATTATGTGTTTATTTGATTTTGATTGCCGGACGTTTCGAACACTCTTCAGTGTTCATGGTCACGGAAGAATTAAGGTGACACAGATTTATTGCCAATACAGAAGTAAAATAATTCTTAAAAAAAAATCAATTATGTACTAAGGTAATCTTTTCAAACTGTCATTATGTCGGTAACTGTAACTTTTACGAAATGTATCTAGCATATAGTCAAATATTCCGTTTATTAGCAAACAAGATAGTCTACCACATATACTAGCTGTCATATAGAATCTTCATCCAAATTAGTATATAGAGAGCATGTGTTCTGGGATTTGTGGAATCGTGGTTTTGTGTTTAAACACTTTTACATACATTTTATGTAAATACTTTTATTTTCGCTGCCATACATTTTTATAAATTTGATTTTATAACTATTTATTAAGTATTATTATTGCTAGATAATAAATATATGGCTCAAATTTTTGCGCCCTCGGACCTGGTTAAAATATTTCTACAATCTAATAATTATTTGTCAAACGCAAATCATTTATTTGCCCCCAGAAGGAACTTACATATTGTCAATTTCAACACAATTAAATCAACTTAATCCAACAAACACGTCATTCCTGTACCAGTTCTAGTTGGAAATACGATTTTCGAAATTGTCTATCACTATGTTTATCTAGGGCAAGCAGTCCAGATCCAATTTCGAGAAAGAGGTCAACCGACAAATCCAACTCGGCTAGGCAGCGTTTGGAAAACTTAAGAGGATCTTCTCGTGTAATATGTCACAGTCTCTGAAAACAAGGCTTACAGTATGTGTTACCAGCGATAACATACGGTACTGAAACGTGGTCTCTAAATGTCGCCCTTATAAAAAGGTTCAAAGTCGGTCAACGTGCTATGGACAGAGCTATGCTCAGTATTTAGTCATCTAGGTGATAAAATACGAAACACGGAAATGCGTAGAAGAACGGGTGTAACCCACATACCCCATAGAATTAGAACGTTGGAATGGCAATGGGCTAACCACATCGCTCGTCGAACTCGTATTTACCCTATAATAATGACTGATTTTAATACACATATGCCTCTTAAAAACAACCACCGTTCTAAATCCCTTTGTGCTGTTTCCAATTCTTGTAACTTATCTATTTCATCTCTTGATGCTACTCACAATTTTCTTAATTGTATTCCTCTTCTCCATCTTATTCTGGTTGCCTCAAACGAATATGTTGCTAAGTATGGACAATGACTGGCTGATTCATTTTCCTATCACGATTTTCTGTTTCCTTCATATAAAATTCGACCGCCCAAATACAAAAATAAAATTATTATGCAGCTAAATTCCACAAAAAACGGATTGTTTACAATCTAGGCCCATAAGTCCTCTTCCGAAGAAATTCAGAGAAATAAACATTCTAACTAAATTATGTAAAAGAGAATTTTGAAAAAATTGAAAAGTATAGTGATATTCATTATGTAAAAACATTTTTCATTATGTTGTTCATTATGTATCCTTATGCCAAATAAGGATAATCTATTTATCCATACAGTGCATACGATTATACAATAAACTACCTAAAGATATACGAGACATGCAAGCAGTCGTAACATCAGTGATTGATTGATGTTATTTTATTAACATTCAATGTTAATGTTTAAATTTGGATATTGCGAGTGTAAACGGACATAAGTTGCCCTTTTTCCTATTAATTCCACGTTTATAGTGACGTTAGTCCGCTAGTGAAATAGATATTTTAATTAATCCATTTTACTGCTTTGAAGTTATGTTAACTTGTTTATAGCTTTTACCGTGTTTGGTTACTTTACAACTTTATCCAATAAAATCGTTTTATCCGTGTTAACAAGCGTCCTTCAATGTATAACGTGTAAATTCGCTACACTTGATATTAATAATAATGTATTTATTTCTTTCACAAAGGAAAGTACAGATTATACAAGTACAATATGAATAAGGTAACAAACTTTCCTTTGTAAGAGACTGATGTCTATAATGGGGAACCCTGTGTCACAGATCACTAGGCTCTGCAGAATCACAGCTCAACTACATCATGAGCTGTGATGATGATGATGTAATTTAACTAAAGGCACATGACATCAATGCAAGATAACTAAAGAACGAAATAACTCATATAACTGTGTTAATCCGTCTAGTCAGCATAATATCTGCTGACTAGACGGATTTCTGATCTGATGTGTTCCATAAAAAGAAGAATCGTCTCTAATTATAGTTAACCGTTGATAGGTAAAGCAAATACCCTTAATAATTAAAACAGGTCTACATTTCACGAATACAGTAAATTGTGGTAATAAAATAAATAAAAGAGTAGCATACATTATCTAATAACAGCCAGCATCAGTAGAAAATATAGTAAAAATATTTTATGGTGAAATCATTCTTACGACTGACAGGAAACTGAGGCGTACCATCATGTATACAATTACACAGCAGTGATGTATTACATTATTCGAACGTAGTTACAAATCAACCTACATTGCAATCTGTAAATTTTCAAATAAATGCTATTTAAAAGGTTTTTTTGAGTAATCTAAAACAATATTATAATGGAATACCGTAGAAATGTTATTATTTTAGTTTATAATTAATATAATCTAAGACTATGTATAGCCTAAGACTGTCTCGTTAATCCAGTATAATAAGTATGCGACAATCATTCATAAGTCCAGAGTTAGAATAAATAATTGTGTAATCGACTAATTCTCGATTAAATCGAGGAAGACTGGATTTTCTTCAATAGACGACTCGTTAGTTATTACATGAGACTCAAAATGACATAGAGAAATATGAGTATCTTAAACCTCTTATTCGCCAGCCATATATCACTGCTTGAGAATATAAAAATAATTATAGACTCTCAGAAGGCTGTAAGCTATGCGAATGAAATAATAATAGAGTAAATTATGCATTCATAAATTAATATACTTTGCAGTTACCTCATGAGAATGTAATTCATTTCGAAGAAGGCAGTGACTTTCCAGTTCCTGCTCGCTAGGACGATGCTTGTCCGCGTCATCTTGGCACCGATGATTGCAATAAGTTCACGGCGCTGCTCTGCCTACTCGGCACACAGCTCTAACGTATATTGCGCCGTGTTCTCGTCGCAATCGCAGCGGTGGCAGGATAATACACTCGCCGTTCCCGCAGGTACGTTTTGCTTCCACACATAACAAAGCACACGTACCTGAATTATTATCAGTCGAAAGGTAAACACCCCCCCGGCGTAAACCTAACTACTCCATCAGCACCGATCGCAAGGCCTTGACTCTACGAACACCGTACCGACACCTCTCCAGCCAGACTGCCCAACTGCCCAATGAGATTTCAACAGAGGTCGCCTCATAAGGCAGCCATTTCGCTAAGCGAAACTGTGCCGCCCCGTAAGACGGCCATCTCGGTAAGCTTAGGCGGCAATCTCCGCCTCTAGGACCCACAGGGGAGTCATAACTAATAGGCACGTTACCTCTTTCGCCACCATATGGTAGCCGTGTATGACCATCGTGTATGACCGCCACCAAGAAATGCCTAAAAGGGACAGTCAGGGATCATACACCAGTGCGCCGTACAGGGCCGTCGACTAAACCACCCCTGCATATAGCCCTTTTACGGGCACTTCATGATACCGGAGTACCTCTCTAATGGCACTGAATGGTAGGATGTTGTGTAACTGTGAATACGTTAACAATGTCTAACGACAACGAGCACGGCATCTCTCCTCCGGTGATCGCCTTCGAGACCTCGTTGCAAGGCCGCAATCGTCGAACGTCCAAACCCAAATTGGGCAACCGACAGATCGGGGCCGATCTCACTATGGTGCCGGGCGGTGCGGGCAGCCAGAATCCTCTCGAACAGCTTACTCGCAACGTCCAGCAAATCAATAGGCACGTAAGTCGCGGTCGAGTCTAGAGACCGTCCCCGCAACAATAACAGTGGTCAGCCTCCCGTCCATTGCAGACCTGATCTTCAGTCTGTCCACCCACAGAATAATACAATACGTTACAATATCTGAAATATATTAAGGGCAATAAATAACGTTGATGCCTAAATTGAAGAAAGCAATAAAAATGTATATTTTGTTGTATGTTTATATTAGACGGTTGTAAAAAATACCACCCGGTGCGCCTTCTGTTTATTGCAATGTATGTACAAAGAAACTTTTTACAATTTACATGAAAAGGTTCGGTTTTCATTATATTTTATATCTTAGATCGCAGTAAATATCTGATTGTGAAACCAAGGGTTGCTAATACTCATGTTTTATATTTGATAACAAGTGAATACGTTTTACGTATAAATTTTCTGCAATAACGATGACTTGTTGGACGTGAGACATCTTAGTCCGCCCGTAACCATGAACGCTGCAAAGTGTTCGAAACGTCGGGCAATCAAAAATCAAATACAAACGCGATAAAATCTGTAAAGTAGTTTTATTTAAAATGTGTAATACTCGCGTAAACATCAGATATCATTTATACGTGGAGATAGGTATAATGTATTGCGACATTATGCTTTGCCATCATCATCATCACCATCACAACTCATATACGTCCTACTGCTGGATACTGCCGATGGGAAGGAAATTGATCTAATATAGCACTCCGGGCAGATAGATTGCTATAGAGTTTTATTTCGAAGATTCCTTCGTTTACATAGATGTTATCTAAATATTAGTATCCCTCAATCATATTTTACGACACCCACTGACAAAACAGGCGGTGGTGCATTGTGTTCTTACTCCGCCACCACACGGAATTACGTCCCCATAACAGTCGTAAATCACCAGAAGTAGAATCAAGCACTCTTCCGTGAAGCTTCTAACACCAACAAAGAACACCAATGGGGGTGCCGTGGTCTTTATGATAATATCCCACTTTGGGGCAGCCTATCTGTTCTTGTTCAACAGGACGTCAATATGCTGATGATTGAATAAAAGATATTATAATTATTCATAAGATCTTAGTTATTTCATGAAATCACTTTTAAAAATCAACTCTGTGAATACGTGTTTTAATTAATAAATTATGTTCTACCGGATATCACAAATAAACCTGAAAAGAGAAACTTGAACGAAATTTTGTGAACTACTTATTAACACCTGCTACAATTTTTTTTTTTTTTTTTGCCGATGGTGGTGATGGTGGAGGAGGCTCGAGCCCAACAGTAGGACGTATATGAGCTAAAATGATGATGAATGATGAAGATACTTTTTGATACTATAGGTAACATATAGGGTGACTTGGATCTAATTATTTACGTCGCATATCTAGAAGTAGTGATGCAAATTTGAAAATATAATCATTTATATTGAGTGACAATATCACATTAAACACGTCTAACCGCGATGGATGTCAACCGTTTAATGGCGAGCGGGCCAACGTGTGGACGGCATTGGGCGAGCGTAGACGAGTGCCTTTAATTTGTGCACAAAAACCGACACCGAGGCGAAGTGAGGCAAGTGATCACGAGCAACGACGAGTGAAGACAAATCAGCTGTCCACACGTTGGCGCTTGTATTCACTCGGCCAACTAGGCGAGCGACGGCGAGCGTTGGCCAACTAAGGCAAATCGGGTGTACACACGTTGGCGTTCGCCATCGCTCGCCTGCACACGGCCAACATGTGGACGCCCTATTAGAAATTACAATACTTTGAATTCTGAAATAAATTCAATTTGGATTGCATGGTGCTAATATACAAGAGAGATTTATTGTTATTTATAAAGACTTTTAACCAGATGCGCTTCAGTTCTAAATAAACTAAAGCGCTAGGCTGAATATCTTTATCGCCACCGTTAAGATATATATATATATATATATATATATATATATATATATATATATATATATATATATATATAAGATATATATATAGATATATATATATAGATAGAAATAATAGGCAGATGTACGGTTACAGACACAATTTGTGGCAGTGAGCAGGAAATTATGTAATCTTTTGAAATATCCTTTGAAGGTACAAAAAAATATTATTTTCCTTTAACAGCCGTGGATCCCAATTTAAAATTAAATTAATAAAAGCAGTTATTTTTTTCTCTTTTGTCACTTACGAGATTCATAAAATCTTATTAACCAATTGATTAATGTTTATTTCGTTGTCTCGTCGTCATCTCAGCTCATACACGTCCCACTGCTGGGCTCGAACCTCCTCCCTAATATGAGGGCAGTTGACCTATACCATGCTGGTCAGACATGTTGGTTTTAGTTCGAGTTTTATTTCTCTTGCACAAATGTTATATGCATATTATATCCCTTAGTCATCTTTTACGACATCCACGGGTAAGATTGGAATTGGTGAATTATATTCTTACTCCGTCACCACATCGTCAAAACATAATTAAGTGATTTTTATTTCTTTTAATCTTTATTTAAAGAAACGGCGCTTTATAACCAAATAAACTCTGTTACATAATACTAATTATCCAAAAAAAATCTGAAAAAGAATTTGAGAAAAATGACATCCATAATCGCATAACCAGTAACGGAACCTTATTTTTTCTCAAGCGGGATTGGTTTGTTCTCAAAGATTCGTTTTCTTGACGTTTCTTCAATCAATGAGACTCATTTAATTTCAATTATAGGTAAGTATAGACACTTTCCGTGTGGTGACGGAGTAAGAATATAATTCACCACCAATATCTTACAATACCTTACCCGTGGGTGATCGTACGAGACGACTAAGGGATATAAAACGCATATAACATCTATGCGAGAGAAGGAAAACTCGAAATAAAACCCTAAACCAACACGTCTGACCAGCGTGGTATAGTAGGTCGTTACCCTTCCGTTGTGGAGGTATACACACTCTTGGCGTCTTATGGAAAATGTCATATCAATGAAGACAAATTTGAGTAAAATTACTACTATTATGGGATTTAAGGAATTGTACAAAATAGAGCACCTACCTTACCATCCCTATTAATCCTTAACATACGAATCTGAACTGCAGCTGTTGATTTAAGTACTGAAATCCTGCACTGAGCACCATGGGTTCCATTCTCAAGCAAGACATCTATGGATGCTATCTATATTTGTTATTTTTATAATCTGTAACCATTATTTGGATGTTTTGAAAGAACGATTGTCCATACGTTCCCTCATAACTTCGTTCCCTCATAAGTTGCTTATCATAATTTGATAAAATATGAAATTTTAAAATAAATATCCTGATTCACACACTGGTTATCAACGGCACCTACAAAGCCCAGATATTATAAAAATAAAATATTTTAATTGCTGTTTGGGTTTCAAATAAAAGGGCTTAATTAGCATTTTTTTAACATTTATGTATTACTAGGTGTTGCTCACAGCTTTGCGTGCGTTTCGACGATAAACATAAACCAAACACTTAGGTGTTATAAACTTATGATTCATTTGACAATTTAAGTTTTATTATTTTTATTTATAATTTTATATAATCACAAAATGTTCTAAAAAAATTCTAAACTAAAACTCGAATAAAAGAAATCGGTTGAGGAGTATAACCAATAAAGCCGTGGTCTTAAGCTGTACACCTTTAAACCCAAGCGCGTGTTTACACGGCAGTACCTTTAGTGGTGGCATGTGGCCCCGGATATGCTCTAATCATTGCTGTTGAATATTATGATGATAACATCATCAAATCAGCCCACAGACGTCCCACCGCTGGGCCTGGACCTCTTCCACTGTGGAAGAGAAACTTACCTACTGGTACATATCACGCTGGTCAGACGTATTAGCATAGGGTTTTATTTCGAATTTTCCTTCTCTTGCATAGATGTTACATGTTATATATCCCTTAGTCGTCTTTTACGACACCCACGGGCAAGATAAGCAGTGCTGAAATATATCCTTATTCCGTCACCAACGGGTTGAATGTTTCATAGTATTTTTTTTTTTTTTTATTGCAAACCGTGGCAAACGAGCAAACAGTACACCTGATGGTAAGTGTTGCTGCCGCTCATGGACCTTTACAAGGCCGCTGCCTACCGCGAAGAAAGTGAAGGGAGTGTGAATGCTTGCATTGAGGCTCGGTGATACCACGGGCACCACCAAAACTCTCCACACGCAAACACCCTCAGAAAGTTGGGCTTCCGGATCTCTCGCTCACCGAACGAAGCGCAGTAACAAATCGCTACTACTCAGACGTCGATTTTCTGCGAGAGTGTGGTACTGCCCCGGACGGACCGGCCCGCGGCTGTAGACAGATAACTGTCGACAGTGTGGTCCTACCACTCCTAAGTTTCGATGGTTTCGTATTGTGTCATATTATTCTAAGCGAGTTTAATTTTCGTACTTATTTTTTAGGCCGTAAAAATAATGTATCGATTGATTTAACTAGGTTATATCATTTTTCTGTATGGTGGCGGATACGAATACTATAAGCTTACTTCTTGGGTGTCGTTAAAAGCGACTGCGAGATTTACATCGACCTGAGCCATCTCTATCGGATTGTCGTCATGGAGAAGGATTGACGTCAGGCATGCGGCTGGTCATAAAACTATAGCCAAAACTTTTGCAACATATACGATATAAGAACAGTATGTATAAAATCGACACTAATTAATTGCTATAAAAGCCAGATGATAATTATGACCCATTAAATGCACGAGCGTTTTAAAACACATCTTTTTGGTGAAATTCGTTCGATTTCTGTGTAGTGGCGGAGTAAGAAAGAGTAAGAATACAATTCACCACGCCCTATCTTACCCATGGGTGTTGTAAAAGACGACTAAGAGATATAATATGCAGATAACATCTATGCAGGTTGATATCCAACCCGTCTGACCTACGCTGGTCAGACGGGTTGGTATCTCTTGAATTAGGTCAATTGCCCTCTTATGGTGAAGGAGGCTCGAGCCCAGAAGTAAACCAAAAATAAGCTTTTTTTGAAGTAATACTTCTTTTGGCACGTTAGGGAAAAATTATGAGAATAAATTTTTACGATGCCCCCGCCCCCGATACTGTTACGAAAAACCGACACAACCGTTAGCTAATCAAGATTCTTACGACATACTGCCGGTGACGGGCTATTGTCCGGTCCAGTCGTCCGCACCTTCGGATAGGGTGGCATCAGACGTAGATACTCGTGCCTGCACCGCCCAAGTCGGCGGCAGCGGATTGTATCGCCGTAGAAGCGTTCCTCCCACACGATCCGCCGCCTCCTTCCGTGAGATGATTGTCTCACAGAAGACGGTGACCGCATCCTACGTCCTGATGCTATCGAATATCTTTCTAGCATTGGTCGGCAGCATCAGGTCGATACCTATGATTGTAACAAGTTCACGGCGCTGCTCTGCTCACGCGGCATATACCTCGAGCGTGTGCTGCACTGTGTCCTCATCATAATCGCAGGACGGTGTGCTTTCCCTCCTCAACACCGTGTACAACTACTCGGCGAAGCAACCGTACCCTGTCAATACCTGCACCGATTGAAAGGAAAACATCCCGTGCCACCGACCCAACTATTCCACCAGCAGCAGCCGAAAGGCCTCAATGATCAGAACACCAAACTCAGACCTTTCCACTCAGATTGACCAACGGGCGATGACGTATCAGCAAGCATCGTCCTGCCAGGGGGCTATCTCGGGGCCTGGCTAGCTCGGAAACAAAGCACTTTAAAGATGCGTTTTAGTGCTAAACACTAATAATATGGAGCAGCCTTTTTGCTTTTGTGAGTAAGCAATGATGCTTTTAGAATGAAGAGTTTTCTTAGTCTAAGTACATAGTCTTCCGTGAGGTGACGGAGTAAGAATACAATTCACCACTCCCCATCTTGCCCGTGAATGTAGTACAAGACGAATAAGGGATATATTACAATATGCACATAAGATCTATGCAAGAGAAGGAAAACTCGAAATGAAACCCTATACCAACATGTTTGACCAGCATAGTATAGTAGGTCAAATTCCCTCCCATTGTGAAGGAGGCCCGAGCCCAACAGTGGGACGTATGTGGGCTGAGATGATGATGAAATGATAAAGTACAGAGTATTCCTTATAATGTGAGTTAGTAGGATAACGGAAGGGCTTTCTCAAAGCTACTTTTATAACTGCTCTAATAAATACAGTCGTAGATCCTGTATTGATATGTTGATTTGTAGCTATTGTGTTTTGCAGTCTGAAAATTGCATTTTCAAATCAAACACTTGCATTTAATATATTAGTCTTAAAGGTGATCTTGCGATCAGCAATACTATTCTTATTTCACTAAATCTATATATATATATATATATATATATATATATATATATATATATATATATATATATATATATATATATATATATTATACAAAATTATTATTTATATATTAATATTATACAGATTATACAAAAGACCGAGGAGTATAATCGGCCCCTGTGCTTAGCGTTTGTGGACTATGAGAAAGCCTTTGATTCAGTCGAAACTTGGGCGGTGCTGCAGTCCCTTCAGCGGTGCCAAATCGACTATCGCTATATAGAAGTGCTGAAGTGTTTGTATAAGAACGCCACAATGTCAGTCCGTATCCGGGATAAGAGTACGAAACCGATCCAGTTGCCGAAAGGCGTGAGACAGGGAGATGTCATCTCTCCGAAACTGTTCACCACTGTACTGGAAGATGTCTTCAAGCTCTTAGACTGGACTAGACTCGGCATCAACATTAACGGCGAATACATCACTCACCTTCGATTTGCGGACGATATAGTCGTTATGGCAGAATCCATGGAGGACCTTGGCACAATGCTCAATGATCTCAGCAGGGTATCCCAACTAGTGGGTTTACGAATGAACATGGACAAGACGAAAGTCATGTCAAATGCCCATGTCATTCCTGTACCGGTCCTAGTTGGAAATGCGATTCTCGAAGTTGTCGATCACTATGTTTACCTCGGACAAATAGTCCAGTTAGGTAGATCCAATTTCGAGAAAGAGATCAGCCGACGAATCCAACTCGGTTGGGCAGCGTTCGGGAAACTTAAGAGGATCTTCTCATCCAACATACCTCAGTGTCTGAAAACACAGGTCTACGACCAGTGTGTGTTACCAGTGATGACTTACGGCACGGAAACGTGGTCCCTAAATGTAGGCCTTATATCAAGGCTCAAAGTCGCTCAACGTGCTATGGAACGGGCTATGCTCGGGATTTCTCTGCGAGATAGAATCCGGAATACGGAAATCCGCAGAAGAACGGGTGTAACCGACATAGCACGAAGAATTAGCACGCTGAAGTGGCAATGGGCAGGCCACATCGCTCGACGAACCGACAACCGCTGGGGAAGAAAGGTTCTCGAGTGGCGACCACGTATCGGACGACGCAGTGTAGGACGCCCCCCCACTAGGTGGACCGACGACCTAGTGAAAGTTGCTGGGCGTCGTTGGATGCAGGCGGCACTGGACCGCACATTGTGGCGCAACATGAGGGAGGCCTACGTCCAGCAGTGGACGGCTGTAGGCTGAAATGATGATGATGATGATATATATATAGGAGAGGAGGGTTTTGCGAGCGATATATTGATTCATCACCATATCTCTGGAACCATAAGGCGTACAGACTTGAAATTTGGCAAAAATATTCCTTTCGTCGAGTAGAGGTCAGTTAAGAACGGATTTTACGAAATTTTACCTGCAAGGGGTGTAACATATAAAGGAATAGGGTGAGCCGAAGCTACTGAAGCTAGAAAAATGTAAATAAGACCGTAGTTTCATTTCGTGACGTAGGCACCCACTAAGAAAAGATTTTTTGAAATTCCACCCCTAAGGGGGTGAAACGCAACGGTAAAATCTGTATGGAAAGGAAAAAATCTTTAGCTACTGTCTTCAAATTAAGCACAAATACTCTTTAATAAAAATAAATAAACACGTGTTTCAGCGTTAGTCCATTTTCATCCTCTAAGTGTGTAAAATAGGTAGAAAGATGTCAGTTTACTGACTTATCACAGAGCCGAAACTACTGAAGCCAGGAACATGAAATTTTGACATCAGTTTCTTTGCGTGACTTCAACCCCGTTTTTTTTTTTTTTTTGTGGGTGGGTCGCGGTCGGCGCGCCTCCGCACCACTCCGTCCGGGGCGACAGAGGGGCTTAAGCACGCAACTCCCGCGACCCACCCGAAAACCACGTCGCCTTCGTCGTTGGGCCGACCACTGGAGCAGCGTTAACTTGTCGTCAGTGGTCGGCCCGACGGAATACCCCTTTTTTATTGGGGTACCCTCCCATCGACCGACGTCCCCCCCTCGGGGAGGACATCGGTCTTTCCTCACGCGGTCGGCCTCTCGGTGGGTGACGGACTAATCCCCGGTCACGTCACCCGCGGCCTCGGCTAGAGCGGCATGAGGCGCAGATAGTTGCGCCTGCGCCGCCCCAGTCGCCGGTGGCGGATCTCCTCATCGAGGCTGCGCTCTTCACGCAGGCGATCCGCCGCCGCCTTCCGCGAGATCACTGTCTCGCAGAAGGCTGCGACCGCGTCCCAATTCCCGACGCTGTCGACCATCGCCCTAGCGATAGCCGGCAGCGTCAGGTCCGTACTGATGATTGCGACGAGGCCGCAGGCCTCGAGCGTATGGCGCGCAGTGTCCTCGTCGCAATCGCAGTGGTGGCAGGACGGTGTACTCTCCCTCCTAACGACCTTGTGCAGGTATTTGGCGAAGCACCCATGCCCCGTCAAAACCTGCACCAGTCGGAAGGAGAGCACCCCGTGCCGCCTCTCCAACCACTGCATCAGCACCGGCCGGAAGGCCTCCACGGTTCGCACCCCGAACCGAGGCCTCTCCAGCCGGACTGCCCAACGGGCGATGACGTCTCGGCGGGCGTCGACGCGCCAGGCGGTGAGATCCCTTAACGAGACCACACCACCCTCCGCTCGCACCCCCGTCACCCGCCGATATAGTCCGGCGAGCATCTCCGCCTCCAGGTCCCACGGGGGAGTCCCGGCCAATAGGCACGCTGCCTCCGTCGCCACCGTACGGTATCCGCGGATGGCCCTGACCGCCGTGACCCTCTGTGGTCGCCACAGAAGGGCCCTAAGTCGGGCGGTCATGGACCCCGCCCACACCGGTGCGCCGTACAGGGCCATCGACCGGATGACCCCCGTGTACAGCCGTCGGCACGCAGCGCTCGGTCCGCCCACGTTCGGCATAAGCCATGATAGGGCGGACGCCGCGCCGACGAGCCGCGGAGCGAGCCTGCAGAAATGCTCCCGGAACCACCATCGCCCGTCGAGCACCAGGCCCAAGTACCTCATATGGGCCCGGATGCTGATGTCGACCGAGTGGACGATGATCGAGACGCCGATGGGAGGGCTCATAGTGCGCCCATGGAACAAGAGGGCCTCCGTCTTGTCCAGGGCGACCCTCAACCCCAGCGCCTCGATCCGTCTGACGACCTCCTCGGTACCCGAGGTCGCCAGGCTTACCGCCTCTTCTAGCGTCCCACCGCGGGCTGTGACGAGCGTGTCGTCGGCGTAACAAATCATGCCCAGCCCGGCGGCCCGGGCGGGAGGCTCCCCCTCAACGCCCAGTCGTAGCCGATGTTCCACAGGGTGGGTCTGAGGACCGACCCCTGCGGGACACAGTACGTCATGGGCGTTCGCACGACGTCCCCTGCTCGGTCGGTGCAGAGGACGCTGCGCCCCTCCAAATAGTCTGCCACTAGCCGCCTCAGGTAAACTGGCACCCCGTGATACCGGAGCGCCTCCCTGATGCAGCTGAATGGCAGACTATTGAATGCGTTGGCGATGTCTAGGGACACCACCAACAGCACTCCCCCGCCGGTGACGGCCTCAGTCGCCACGGCCCTCAGGCGCAACAGAGCCGCGATCGTCGAACGACCCCTCCTAAACCCAAACTGGGCGTCCGACAGATCGGGCCCCGTGCCGACGAGGTGCCGCTCGATGCGGGCAGCTACCACCCTCTCCAGTAGCTTGCCCGTGTCATCGAGCAGCACGGTAGGCCGAAGGCGACTCCGGAGACCGTCCCGGCTTCGGCAGGAGCAGCCTTCCCTCCTTCCAGCACCCAGGGAACCGTCCGGACGCTAAACACGCGTCGAACAGCTCCCTGAGGCGGGGTCCCAGGTGTTCGAGGACCAGGGCCAGCACGCGGTTAGGAACACCGTCGGGCCCGGGGGCGGTAGATTTTGCGCGCATGCGCGTCACCGCCACCCCCATCTCGGGTTCCGTGATGGGCGGAACACTGTCGTCGTCGGCCTCCCGGTCAGTGTCTGGCGGAGCCATGACCTGGGGCGTGTGTTCCGCCCGCCACGGGAACAGGTCCTCGATGACCCGGGTGAGAAGGCCGGGCTGGAGAGTCTCGGTGAGGGGAGGGCCCCGCGCGCGTAGCCTATTCAGCACCGCGCGGTAGGGGCGTCCCCAGGGGTCACGGTCGAGACCGTCCAGCATCTCCTGCCGACTGACGTCCTTGGCGGAGCGGACGGCCAGCCTGAAGGCCGACCGCGCATTGCGGTAGCCCTCGTAAAGCACGGCCTCCCGCTCCGCGTCGCGGTGGCGCCGCCGGCTGCGGGTATAGGCCCTCCGGGCGCGGATACACGCTACCCGGAGATCCGCCAGCTCCCGGGACCACCAGTGGACACCCCTCCTCGGGGGCAGACGCCGTACCCGGGGCATGGCCGCATCGCAGATCTGCGTCAATGCACTGCGGATGCGGCCAGCCTCGGCGTCCACCCCGTCCGACTGGTGGGCAGAGGACAGCCACGAGTATACGATGGCTGTCTCCGCCAGCTGGTCCCGGTCTAAGCGACCCACAGCCAATCGCGGGAACGCAGGACGCCTATCCGCCCCGTGACCCCTGCTGGGCGTCGGGATTGCCAGGGAGACCTCCATCCGGATATACCGGTGGTCCGACAAGGTCTCGACCTCCTCCACGACGCGCCAGCTCCCCACGCGTGCGGCGACCCCGGGGCTAGCGAACGAAAGGTCCACTATCGACCCGCCCCGTTGTCGCACGCACGTATGCACCGAGCCCCTGTTCAACTAACAGAGGCCCAGTGCCGCCGCCCACTCCTCGATCGCCCGTCCTCGGTCATCCGTCCTAGGGGACCCCCACGCCACGGACTTGGAGTTAAAGTCCCCCAGGACGAAGACCTGGCGCGATGCCAGTCGCCGTAACGAGGCCTCCATGATGGTGAGGAAGGCCTCGAAATCGGTCACACTCCAGTTAGGGGAGAGATAGACTCCGAAGAGCGTAATCTTCCCCCAGTCCGCCGCGACGTATCCGACGCCCCTGTCCCTAAGGGTCAGAGACGACGAAGGCCACGACGTGGAGGCGACGATTGCCACGGTGCCATCGGCGCTACCCAACCAGTTAATCCGGTCGGGCACCACGTACGGCTCCGCGACTACGGCTACTCCTATCAACCACTCCGCCATGGCTTGCAGGAACACGTCCTGCGCACCGGCCGCCGTTAGAGCGGCCCCCCCATCGATCACCTCCTTATCGGCACTCCTAACACCGACCTCCCTATCCACCATCCCGGACGACCCACCAACCAGCATTCCTCTCCCTATCCTTATCCTCCCCTCCATCTCCCTCCTTCTGGCCGACCCGCGGCCCTTCGTCGTCAGACCGCTCTGCGGTCTCACCGCCCTCGTCCGTGGACATCTCCTCCGCCGCATCCGAGTGCTGTAACGGCCCTGCAGCATCCTGCGACGGCTCTGCGGCTGTGCCGCCCTCGTCACTCGACAGCGAGATTCTTAAGCTGTCGCTCAGACGTGAGTCACTCCGCTCTGAGCCGGAGTCACTCCCTCCTTCCAACTTGGACGGTCCTGCGGTCCTGCCGCCCTCGTCCCGCGACGGTCCTGCGGCTGATCCGCCCTCGTCGCTCGACAGGCTCGAGCTGTCCCTCGACGTCTTCGGCGCCCCGGCAATTTCGCCGTTTCCGCCCCGCGACGGCTCTGCGGTAGCTGCGGATGCACCGTCCTCGTCGCGCGCGGCCACGGCGGCATCCTTTTGTGCCCGCCGTTCCGCTTCCCGCTTTAGGCGCAATCTACGCTGATGCGTAGTTTCCACGGCGCCCTTCCTCCTCCTCTTCCTCCTTCTTTGAGCCACCTGTTTCGCCGGGCTCGCGGCTGGAGCAGAAGGTGCCCCCCACCCATACGATTGGGGGCTGACTGTGCCGGAACTTGAGCGCGACTCCTCGTCGCGCGCAAGCTTCGGCACAGCAAGGGATTCCCCGGCCTGGCCGAGACCCTCTGGTGAAGACATACGGATGTTGACTTCTGCCATCGTGTTTTGGAAGTTTAAGACCTCCTTGACTACTACTCTAACGACTGGACGCTTTTTTTTTCCGCGCGCGCTTCTTAACGCACCAGCCATACATCTCCTCGCCGAGTAGCAAAACTTGAGATTGGGGTGATTTTTTATAGGGGTTTTCTTCCCCGCAGTCCGCAGACCCCCGGTCCTGACCCCCCTACTCAGGATTACGGTTTGGGCCTTTCGGGTCTGGCCGCTCGCGAGCGACCGACCCGTCACGCCCCCGGGCCGTGACGCAACCGTCCCTGGCGACGGAGTGCCATGAGACACATCCGCCCCATTGGCCCCGGGCCAAATCCACCGTGCGCTCTGCCTTCAGAGTCGGCACGCGGAGACCCCCCCTCCCGCCGGAATCTTGGCCGTCCAAATGGACGTTTCCAGGGTGCACCACGTGGAGGTGCCCCGGCCTCGCACCCCAAATTCAACCCCTAGGGGGTAAACTGCAGTAACAAAGTTTGTATAAGGAGAAAATAAATCTACATCAATTTTCTTCAAATTCTCCAAAAATATTCTTTAGTAAAAAAAAAAAATAAGTGTTTCAGCATTTTTTAATTTTCACTCTCTAAGGGTGTAATCTACACTAATATTATAAAGAGGAACATTCCTTACGAATAAACTCAAAAACTCCAGGACGGATTTCGATAATTCTTTCACCATTACAGTATCCCTGAGTAACATAGGCTATATTTTATCCCAGTATACCCACGGAAATGGGAACTATGCGAGTAAGGCGACTGAAAGCGAAGCGAAGCGAGGGCGGGTTACTAGTTAATATATATTGGTATTTTATCTCTATTATAACATTTAATGGAAGTTTGAATGGTTTCCTAAATCTGTTGATTACAAAGTAAGCATAAGAACCTTCTTAATCTTTATTAAGTCAACGTTCAAGTCCGTTCGGGTTTTTGAAGATATAAACTATCTATACTGACTATTATAGATATGCGTGTAGCTAAAATACTGCTCCCATTTGTTTTTCTAATGCTTTAAAGCAAATGTATGATGATATGTACATAATATAATTAGAATGAGTCAATGGGCAATCTTGGTAATAATAGAAACTCTGTATACGTATTAAATTTATGTTATTACGTTTATCATCATTCTTATCTCAGCCCATGTAAATCCTATTGGCGGGACCAGACCGCCTTCGCAATGAAAAAGAAATTAACCTAAGAGATTAGATTTTAAGCTAGCCATAATTGTTGGAATGGTGTTTCATGTGGAGTTTTCCTTCTCTTGCATCGGTATTACCAGCATAGATCCCTTTGTCATCTTTTACGACACCCACGAGCAAGTGAGGGGATGTTTGATTGTATTGTTACCACGTTGTTTTAATTACTTATATCACAGTAAGAATAATACCTTTCTACCATAAATTTATTAACTTGTCAAAGGTCACGGCTCGTCTGATTTGTAGTCTTTTAAGAAATCAACAACACTAAACAGATACAGTACCATTGAAGACGACTTGCTCCTCTATTTACTATTTATGTTGCTATTATTGTTTATTTTTTTTAACACGGGACGCACATAGTTACTGCAACAGGATAGTTACCGCGAAAGAACTTTAAATCGCAAAAGGACTTCTAGAAGTAATACATTTAAAATGTGAATATTTTACATAAATATATTATTTTGTAATTTAATTTAAAAGAAAATCATATAGAATCTTTCTATATAACTATAAAAATAATATTTAAAACTTGCCGCACATAATATATAATAAGTTTTAAAATATGTGCTCTACATAGAATTAATTAGTGGCGATTTCTGTGTGGGGCAGCAATTTTTTAACCTAGAAGTAAATAAAGTAGTAGTAGAAGTAAATAGAGGTTCAATTTAAGAACTCTAATTAGATTTCCAGAAAAGCAATTCTCATTTTCTTTGTTTTAATCTTTAAGTTCTGTATTATAAGTATAAATCGAAGTACATTACAAAACGATATCGGATTTACGGAGTAAAATGTTGCCATTATCAAAAGATATCGAAACCTGAAGCGCCCCATTCGATGTAACAGACCATAAAAACATATACTTGCACATTTACTGTGCATCGTAAATTATATCATTATTTAGGGCCTACGGGGAAGTTAATGATAAGACAGTGGGTTTAAATGTATATTCCACCAAATATATCTATAGTTGTATATAATAAGTGCCAGTAATGGTGGTGCGTCCAGAATAAGATCGCCTTCGAATATAGTGAATGTTAGTTGTACGCTAACGTGGCGGGAATGTAATCCCTGTACTCCTGTAACCACGCCGTTCGGTGTCAGGTAGTCTCAGGTACCCTGACGTATTATACCTTGTGTTGAAGAGACGTCTTCAATTTTCAACTGAAAGAGGGTAGATACTATTGAAGGCACGACGCAATAATGCTCCGTCTTGACGAAGATGAAGCTTAATTCGTCTTGATTTCAGGCACTCTTTACACTCCATCTACGCTAGAGACCCAGGGGCCAAAGTGTGCTGACGTTACTTTGTCCTTGATTAGAACCAAGAAACCAGGCTTCAGCTTCCCTCTGGAACAAAACCACTTGGATTTTGTTTGAAGCATAGAAGTGTATTAATTATGAAAGTGGCTCTAGAAGTCCAACCACGTAAAATTAGCATCAATCATCTAATGGTACGATACAAATAAGAGTGGGGTATCCAATTAGGAAGTAAGAAGGAGTAAGCACCGAAAAATCATTGTGTCTGGTGAGGGAGCAATAAGAAACTGCTTCAAATGTGCGTGGTAGGTTGGCATTTCTTCGTAAGTGAAATGATTTTTTTTAAATTATGCTTAGACGACATCAATGCAGCTTCAGTAAGGGAATTAAATTGAAAACTGTAAGCAAGCGTGAAATAAATGAAATATCCTCCTGTGCTATTTTAGAGGCAATGTTTGACGAGTTCAAAAATGCACAATTTTATTGTATGTGCCCGCGAAGTTCTTCCCGTTCTTGGACGTAACCCTTCGAGGTTTTCCTCGATGCGCCACGGAACGATTTAGAGCAGGGATTTAAGTCTCAGTGCTGAGGTCGGTGACGAGCTCCAAGTATACAGCTTTCACAGCTGAGCAAATAAAGATGCACATGTACGATTTTGTTAGTTTACAGCCGGAACCCCCGCCATCAGCTAGCATTTCTGGTCAGAATTAAACTCTAAATTTATTCTAGAAGATGGTAACTGTCTCGTCATATTCTGGGGAGCTTTTGGACCTTACTCGGTAAAATTTGAGACATTTATTTACTATGAATGTTGGTAAGTTTCTGCCACCCAACGACTAATAAGTCTATCAAATATGTGATAATTGAGGCAATTAGCGACCAACATGTAGATAATAATTTAAACCGGCTAAGTGCGAGTCGGACTCGCACACGAAGGGTTCCATATCATTATCTATAAAAAATCGCGTTTGTTGTATGGGAGACCCCCCCTTAAATTTTTATTTTACTTTGTTTTTAGTTTTTATTGTTATAGCGGCAACAGAAATATAAAATTTGAAAAAGTTTCGACTGTCTAGCTATCGCAGTTCTTGAGATACAGCCTGGTGACAAACAGATGGACGGACAGACAGCGAAGTCTTAGTAATAGGGTCTCGTTTTTACCCTTTGGGTACGGAACTCTAAAAAGTGTGTGTCTACTTATGTATACACGTAAGAAGTTATACTGCTCGTCAGATCAAAATAACAAGATAATAATAATCTTTCTAAAGTCTTTCTAAAAATTTTATTCTTCACGTTATCCTACGTTTGTTAAAAAACGACACTCCTGATAGAAAAGAAAAAGGAATTTATTACATTGAAAAAAGTTTTATTATAACGTAGTTACTTTATCTAGTTGACATTTTTGACGGTGTGTGCACGCATCGTAAACATTTAATCTAATCATTTTTTCCGTAACGCGCCAAAGGAAGGACAACTCTAATATTTCGTCTGAAACATAAGCTTAGTAAATATGTTTGCTACAAACTACAATGGGATGTTGTACACTAAACTCTTATCAAGCCTCCCGCCCACGCGAATGAGATTATTATTATCGAAAAACAGAATTAGAGGAAACAATCTACTCTAACGCGACATTTTAGCCTGATTTTAATTGATTATATTCGTCAAGATATATTTCAATTTATGAATAATTAATAAATTTATTTTAATTAATTTTACAACTTTATTGTAGATAGAATGCTACAGCGTTTAACTTTATTATTTAATTTGTAAATAAATGAGTACAGCCATTTATATGTGAATTTTAATAATGATAAATGAAAAGCTACTTCCGAATGAAGACTTATATGTGAATGATTACTAATATGCGAATTACAGTAGAAACTCGATGATCCAGGCCTCGGTTGTATGGATTCGCGATTATCCGGACTACCAACCGCAACCTATGTATTGTACCTTCAAATCGAATTTATGCAAGCATGAACGTGTCTGAGATGGAATGTACCGCCCACGCCCCACGGGATCGCCTTTTTTTTTTTTTATGGGTGGGCTATGGTAAGCGCACGCGCGGTCCAGTCCGTCCGGGGCGATGAAAGGACGGCACGCGGGCCTATAACCCACCCGTACCCACGTCACCTCGTTGTTGGGCCGACCACCGGAGCAGATGTGACTTGTCGTCAGTGGGTGGCCGACGGAATACCCTTTCGGGTACCCTCACCTCTCGACGTCCTGGGACGTCGGTCGCCGTCGGGCGGTTAGCCACACTGCGGGTGACGGACAATTCCCCGGTCCGAGCACCCGCGGCCACGGCTAGGGCGGCATTAGGCGCAGATACTCGCGCCTGCGCCGCCCGAGTCGCCGGCGGCGTAACGTGTCGCCGAATAGGAGCTCTACTCGCACACGATCCGCCGCCTCCTTCCGTGAGATTACGGCCTCACAGAAGGCGGCGACCGCGTCCCAGTTCCTGACGCTGACGAGCATCTCCCTGGCGATGGTCGGCAGCGCCAGGTCGGCACCGATAATTGCGAACGAGTTCACGGCGATCCCCCTCCCACGCAGCACACTCCTCGAGCGTGTGCTGCACCGTGTCCTTGTCGCAACTGCAGTGGTGGCAGGACGGTGTGCTCTCCCTCCTGACAATCTTGTGCAGGTACTTCCCGAAGCAACCGTGCCCCGTCAGCACCTGCACCAGTCGGAAGGAAAGCACCTCGTGCGTCCGCTCCAACCACTCCATCAGCACCGGCCGGAAGGCCTCGACGGTCCTAACACCGTACCGAGGACTCTCCAGCCGGACTGCCCAACGGGCAGATTTTCATACATTCGATTATCCAAATTTTCGATTATCCGAATGCCTACCGACAACAATTAGTCCGGTTAATCGAGTTTCTACTGTTACAATTACTACCTATCACTAATGAATTAAATTGCTACTTCCGGTAGATCATGTTTCATGTTTAGCATTTTGACCCACTCATTGCCTCCATATAGTAAAAATGAGGATCCGAACCACTAAAGAGGTGAATCCTTGATAAGATCTGCTCTAAGATCACGGGAAACCTGATGTGCCGTATAACCATTTGTACTTAAGTGTTCATATTCTCGCTTAGTCATAAAATATTTAAATTTATTCTCTGGATCACAAATTTTCTAAATTCTAAAGATAAAAAATGATTTTTAGCATTAATATATGAGTCACTTAAAGCATTAAGACTTCCCCTTAAAGGCGTAGTGACACTAAACCTACTATCATTTTAACGGACAGTAATGTCAGCAAAATTTTGTTCACACATTATTTCCTCAAGTGTTTATGCATATTTTGGTGAAATATTATCAAGCTCTTCGAATTGAGTAAGGTCGGGAGTGACATTGGAATGATGCCAAAAATATGTAGAAGGGAAACGTGACTGATGTGAAACACTATCACGCACTAGCCAGCCAAATTTCGTTTCGCATAACTTTGATAGATTTCCCCTAAATCTATTGTGTTGGTGCTCAATACATTCCAGAATACTTCAGCCCATATTAAGATGTCTACCACCGGCGGAATGTTAAAGTTCGGATCTGCTAACATAAGACTCAAAGGAATAGGAATGTGATTAATATGTATCTACGAATGACAACAGTAGAACTTGAGTGATTTCAAGCATATGACATCGATATCTACGCTATAAGCATAAAGATTCTATTGGTAGTTATTGATCTCTCAGTGTTTATGTGATTTATATATCCGTTATGTTAATAAAAGGCTCTGCTTTACAAAGTTGGCCATACTACCGTTGTTCAGCAACATACGCGCTGTGCAATTCGTATTCACTGATCACGTTCACCATAGCTGTGGACAGTAAAACATGCGCAGAAGTAGCAAACTGTATAGAATGGGCTAAAATCAACATTAGACGTAGAAGACAGAAAAGAAGATGATGCAGAAGTCAAACGATTGAAAAATTACATATTTTCTTGCGTTTCTAAGTGTAAAAGCGTATTATGCTCCGTTTTGCAGTATTTGAAGTGCAAAAGCTTATATTACTTAGTCGAATGCAATAGCAATTAAACGGGAGCAATTAAGAAAAACATTGTAATAATTCGCTTTTTGTAAGCGATTTTCTATGGATAATTTTTTTCATGATTCGCATTTATATAATTAATGAGATTGGGACCAAAGTGGACATTTATTTATTTTATTAATGTAATTATTATTTGATTTTTTGTTTTTGGATTCAAGAGATGTCATGCAGAGCAACACTTTGTTGATCCACAAATTGTTTTTCTGAGTTTGAATGTAATTTGTGTCCGTTGTAAATTCCCCTGCAATACAAGGATTATTGCCCTAGTACAGGCTGTTGTCTTTCTAAAAAAAGACACGTTTTGTATCTTGAATAATGTTTCGATATCAAATAAAGCTTGTATATGATTATTCACGGAAAGTTGTTTGTTATTGTACCGCTAACATAAAAAATCTCACGTAAGTTTGCAATGATCACCCTTAAAATCAATTTTTTTTTTAATTACGTTTACAATGTGTAAACGTTAAGTTAAGTTTACAATGTGTAAACATTACATCACAAACAACTCGTGTAAACATCAAAAATCATTACTAAGTCTGTATTTCTTTATAGTGAAGTTCGTAAATTTGTTAATATCATAAATATCACTGTTGCCTTAATCATGTGAATGTATCTCTAAACTCGAGCCAGCTTTAGAAGTTAACCATCAAAATGGAGCAAATCTATTTTAGACAAACGAACAAAATTATTCTTATCAGAATGATGCACACCTGAGTCAGCATCTTTGAAATCCACCAAATACCCAACATTATCGGATGTAGTAGCAAGGAGACGGCGCGTAAATACCATCAAAGTTAAAGAATTGACGGTTAAACTCACGCTTAGCAAAAGTATTATCGGCATCATCAGCAAGGAAATTTATGTGTGCCTGTAGCTAATTAAATCGTTATATAGAGTTTGAAATTTATTAAAACACTCCACTAAGTCTCAATGTTATAACCCAGATATTTCGTTACTAGTTTTAATAAAATTTACATAATTATTAAGTTTAGATTTAATGGAACTACATTTTTAATTATAGTTTTATATGAAGTTTTTTAATTAAAATTTTTGAGTTGTCAGACATTATATAATAATATTATGGCAATATAACAAAAAAAATATGAACTATATGATACCGCAAAATAGCTGTGCAAGAAAAAAAATATAGAAGTACGTAATGACAACTCAATGTCATGACAAGGTTATTGCAATGACACACTGTCAAAAAAAATATACTACACAAATCCTTTAATATACCACGTATATGCAGTTAGTCTTCCGTGTGGTGACGGAGTATGAATACAATTCACCACCCCCTAACTTACCCGTGGGTGATCGTACGAGACGACTAAGGGATATAAAACGCATATAACATCTATGCGAGAGAAGGAAAACTCGAAATAAAACCCTATACCAACACGTCTGACCAGCGTGGTATAGTAGGTCAATTACCCTCCATTATGGAGGAGGCCCGAGCCCAACGGTAGGACGTATATGGGCTGAGATGATGATGCAGTTATTCAACACTAAATTCATCATCATCTCAACCCAAATATGTCCCACTTTTGGGCTCGGATCTCCTACTTTATGAGAGGGAAATTGACCTACTATACCATGCTGATTAGACGTATTCGCATAGTTTTATTTTGCGTTTTCCTTCTATCGAATTGATGTTTTCTTCAGATTAAAACGTCTTTTATCTCTCTTACATTGTTTAAAAAAAATATTGCACTTTATAAAATAAAGATATGGAAGATAAACTTTTTTTATTTATTTACCAAAAGGTAAGATTTGATCACAACGTGATCATGTCACCCTCATAGAAGATATGATTGATATGAAAAATGTTTGTTTCAGTGATTTAAACGCAATAATATTACTAATTGGAACTACTCACTCAAATGCTGTTTTTATACTCCTATAAAATGACATCAACTTCTACTGAAATCACTTCTCTTTTTCAAACTGTGGTCACGCTCAAAGTTCACAGGACGACCGATGACGATATTATTTATGGGAAAATTATCGTAAACACGCTGAAGGACTGATGATTTTAAAATAACCTAATACTTATTTTCTAACGGAATGTATTAGAGCTTGGAAGAGGCATATCATCGGCTTCGTTCTTTCAAAAAGATATTAAGCATATGAAATTACGGCATCTCTAAATACACTAAACGACTAAAAGAAAAACGCGAGAAGACTGGCAACTAAGCTAAAAATGGTTACATTATTTATTCATGCGACTAACAGCCTATAGATGTCTTGACCTCCGAGGGAATAATAATGCCTGATGAAACTTTTCATATTATTGCGTTATTCGTTACCATCATCATCGCAGATATATGTATATCCCACTGCTAGGCTTCCAGCCTCTTCTAAATAAGAGGGAAATTGACCTACGTTGGTGATGCAGGTATATGGTTAGAATAGGAGGTACTGGGTTTTAATTAGAATTTTCCTTCTCCTGTGATGTTCTTTATCTGCCTGCGTCTCATAGTCGTCTTTTATGATCACCCATCGGAAAGAAAGGTGGTAATGAATTAAATGCTTAAGCCGTCTTTGAAATTTGTAGCTATTTCTTATAGTCAAATAGAGGCATAGATTATAATCTGCGAAAACTATGTTAGAAAAGTATGCAAATTATGTGCACCTCCTTTTCTTTACAAATAAAAGTAATAAATAACTGTAACCAAAAATAGAGATTGCAGATTGATGTTCATGAATTATCAGCGGTAGGTAATAGTGCAAATCAGGCAAAAGGATCTTTAAACAGGAAAAAATTTTCATCCAACTAATCCGCCATTGGAAATAAAAAGATACACTATCAATCTTATAGACAATATAATAATGTAAAAGAGAGTTATTAATAAATGATTTTATTTTCCATGTGGTGATGCAATAAAAAAACAATTCACCACCCCCTTTATCACGTGGGTGTCGTAAAAGACGACTAAGGGATTAAATAGGCATATAACGTCTATGCAATAGTAAGAAAGTATAAAGTGAAACCCTATACTAACACGTCTAACCAGCATGGCTCGAGCCCAAGAGTCGCACTTATATGAACTGAAATGATGATGATGATTTTATTTTGCCAAAATGAATTTGGTAATATATAGATATTAAAATATGGTGAACTGTATGTAACTCCTACTACATTGCTACAAGTGAAAAAAATAAAATACCATCTCAAACAGCAAATAACTCATAAACAGCTTGAAGATAAAGTCGATACCTTACTACATACATTAACTTTATTTACATAACAATCATATTTGTCAAGCACAGTCTACACAATTTCTAAGTTATTCTTACAAACAAAACTTACACAGAGACGAGCAATAAGGTCTAAATCACAGAATACGTTCTAAAGTTCACTATAGACTGTAATATACATAAAGCGGGGAGCGGCGGCCAAGAGTGCCGCTGTGGCCGCCGCTCCCCAGGCGGGAGCCGGCGGAAAGGGGAAAAGGTCGCGTAGGGGCCTCAAGTCGCCGATCGGGAGATTACGCTCTTCGGAGTTTATCTCTCCCCTAACTGGAGTGTGACCGATTTCGAGGCCTCCCTCACCATCATGGAGGCCTCGTTACGGCGACTGGCATCGCGCCAGGTCTTCGTCCTGGGGAACTTTAACGCCAAGTCCGTAGCGAGGGGGTCCCCTAGGACGGATGACCGAGGACGGGCGATCGAGGAGTGGGCGGCGGCACTGGGCCTCTGTTTGCTGAACAGGGGCTCGGTGCATACGTGCGTGCGACAACGGGGCGGGTCAATAGTGGACCTTTCGTTCGCCAGCCCCGGAGTCGCCGCACGCGTGGGGAGCTGGCGCGTCGTGGAGGAGGTGGAGACTTTGTCGGACCACCGGTATATCCGGATGGAGGTCTCCACTGCAATCCCGCCGCCCAGCAGGGGTCACGGGGCGGATGGGCGTCCTGCGTTCCCGCAATGGGCTGTGGGCCGCTTAGACCGGGACCAGCTGGCGGAGACAGCCATCGTATACTCGTGGCTGTCCTCTGCCCACCAGTCGGACGGGGTGGACGCCGAGGCTGGCCGCATCCGCAGTGCGTTGACGCAGATCTGCGATGCGGCCATGCCCCGGGTACGGCGTCTGCCCCCGAGGAGGGGGGTCCACTGGTGGTCCCGGGAGCTGGCGGATCTCCGGCCTACACCCGCAAGGAGGAAAGGCGGCACGGGGTGCTCTCCTTCCGACTGGTGCAGGTTTTGACGGGGCATGGGTGCTTCGCCAAATACCTGCACAAGGTCGTTAGGAGGGAGAGTACACCGTCCTGCCACCACTGCGATTGCGACGAGGACACGGCGCGCCATACGCTCGAGGCCTGCGGGGCTTGGGCAGTGCAGCGCTGTGAACTCGTCGCAATCATCGGTACGGACCTGACGCTGCCGGCTATCGCTAGGGCGATGGTTGACAGCGTCGGGAATTGGGACGCGGTCGCAGCCTTCTGCGAGACGGTGATCTCGCGGAAGGAGGCGGCGGATCGCCTGCGCGAGGAGCGCAGCCTCGATGGGGAGGTCCGCCGCCGGCGACTGGGGCGGCGTAGGCGCAACTATCTGCGCCTCATGCCGCCCTAGCCGAGGCCGCGGGTGACGTGACCGGAGATTAGTCCGTCACCCACCGAGAGGCCGACCGCGTGAGGAAAGACCGACGTCCTCCCCGAGGGGGGGACGTCGGTCGATGGGAAGGTACCCCAATTAGGGGTATTCCGTCGGGCCGACCACTGACGACAAGTTAACGCTGCTCCAGTGGTCGGCCCAACGACGAAGGCGACGTGGTTTTTGGGTGGGTCGCGGGAGTTGCGTGCTTAAGCCCCTCTGTCGCCCCGGATGGAGTGATGCGGAGGCGCGCCGACCGCGACCCACCCACAAAAAAAAAAAAAAAAAAAAAAACTCTAATATACATATAAATAAATGTTCCTATGTCCCTTATAAACTTTGATGCCATCCAACCGATGTGCCCCAATTTCATTAAAAAGGCAATAATGCGAAAACAGTTTTAGATCACTAAATCTTTATGTAGTAAGGCCCGATAGGTGGCAATCGATTTCAAATTCTGTTTTTGTATTTCTTAAAAATTTTATCTATCGAATAGCGTCTACGTAATCAGCTATTTTTTTATTATATTATATCTTTAAACGTGCAATTCTTGTATATCTCTTATATACAAATTTCTGCGAGTGGAGGGCGGTGTGGTCTCTTTGAGGGAGCTCACCGCCTGGCGCGTCGACGCCCGCCGAGACGTCATTGGGCAGTCCGTTGGGCAGTCCGGCTGGAGGGGCCTCGATTCGGGGTGCGAATCGTGGAGGCCTTCCGGCCGGTGCTGATGCAGTGGTTGAAACGGCGGCACGGGGTGCCCTCCTTCCGACTGGTGCAGGTGTTGACGGGGCATGGATGTTTCGCCAAATACGTGCACAAGGTCGTTAGTAGGGAGAGTACATCGTCCTGCCACTACTGCGATTGCGACGAGGACGCGGCGTAGCATACGCTCGAGGTCTGTGCCGCTTGGGCGGAGCAGGGTCGTGAACTCGTCGCAATCATCGGTGCCGACCTGACACTGCCGACCATCGCCAGGGTGATGGTCGGCAGCGTCAGGAAATGGGACGCAGTCGCAGCCTTCTGCGAGGCAGTAGTCTCGGAAGGAGGTGGCGGATCGCTTGCGCGAGGAGCGCAGCCTCGTTGAGGCGACCCGCCGCCAGCGACTGAGGCGGCGTAGGCGCGAATACTTGCGCCTTATGCCGCCCTAGCCGTGGCCGCGGGTGACGTGACCGGGGAATTAGTCCGTCACCCGCTGAGAGGCCAGCCGCATGAGGAAAGACCGACGTCCTCCCCAAGGGGGGGGACTTCGTTCGATGGGAGGGTACCCCAAATAGGGGGTATTCCGTCGGGCCGACCACTGATGTCAAGTCACCCTGCTCCGGTGGTCGGCCCAACGACGAAGGTGACGTGCATCGCGGGTGGGTTGCGGGATTGCGTCCTTACGCCCCTCTGTCGCCCCGGACGGAGTGGTGCAAGAAGCGCGCTGACCGCAACCCACCCACAAAAAAAAAATATTCATAAATTTCTAGCGTACGTGTGTATGTCACTGCACTCCACTGAACTCCGAGGATGGTTTAGATTTGCAATTGGACCCGGTAGGTGGCGCTGTTCGGGCAGGGCAATAACATAACTTGAGAACGACTTTACCGATTTCGTCCATCCTTTTTTTAAGTTTTCTAATATTCTAAAAAATGCCTTTACATCAAAAAAGATAAGAAAGTTGCACAGTAAATTAGGAAATTTAAGAAAACTTAACGTTTATATATACCTTTCTAACGTAACCTTTTTTCGACTATATAAACGTTACTATCTTTATATATATAAATCTTCTGTTCATATGTTTGTAATTGAACTCCTTCTAAACGGCTGGACCAATTTTGATGATTTTTATGGCCATTCCGATGGATATGAATTCTCATATTGTTCGGAATAGCTGTTCGAAACATTCAAATCGTTTGGTTTAGATTAATAATTGGAACCGGTAAGTAGCGCTGCGATTGATTTCAAGGAGAATTCAATTTTCTATTTTTTACAGATTTGAACAGAACAAAGTCTTTTGGGTCAGCTAGTATATTCATATATATATATTCAGGATCTCGGCAACGGCTCCAACGATTTTCATGAAATTTGGAATACTAGAGGTTTCGGGGCCAAAAAAGCGATCTAGTTAACTTTTATTTATAGAAAATGTTGTTTTGTCGGTGTTTTTAGCTAATCTATACAATGACATAAAATGACAATAGAATAGGGATTTGAATTTAGCCGTTGCCGTCAAGAGTGACAATAGCTCAGTTGGGAAGTTGTCCAGTTTTCTTTTTGTTTTGTTTTGGCATTCAAACAGCGTGGGATCGAATCTCGGTGTTATTATTATTCTGTTTTTGTAATTTTTGATATATTTTTCATTATTTCATTTTTATTTTTTATTAATTCATTTTTATTTTTTATTAATATAAAGAAGCAACAATAGATGGTCGACTCGTAATGCCCGCCTCCCCAGCACTTGGTGTTATATCACCTAGCATTCATTCGTTTGGTCGTACAATCAACTACGGCGGTGCGCCGTCAAATATATATCTAAATAAGTTCGGCAAAAATACAACAAAAATATACCGAGCAAAGCTCAGTCGACCAGATATTATATTTGAAACTAACAACCCGCCTTCGCTTCGCTTCGGTTTCAGTCGTCTTACCCGTAGTTCTCGTTCCCGTGGGAATACCGGAATAAAATACGGGGTGTAAAATATGGGTGTAACATATTATTAAAATCGATCCAGCCGTTTTGAAGATTACCTCAAACAAACAGACAGATAGACAAAAAATATTTAAACTATATTTTAGGCATAGGTGTCGTTCAACTAACCATGTGAGCATAAAAAAAGCACAGTCTTTTGACATTACAAACAGACACGTCAATTTTATTTGTTTGATAGATATCGTGGCTATCAGATTTTGATTATTATTGTAACTAATGATTGTGATGTTATGCGATATTAATATTAATGATTGTGTTTTAATGTAGATATAGTTGAAATTAATTACTGTTTTCATTTATGCAGGTTATTGTACCTAATATACTACGAATAGGCATTATTATAATATGTTTCTAAGTTATAATTTTGGCACATTAGGTAAAAATGATGACAGTAAATTTTTACGACACTGAGGTTAGCTAGTTGACATTTTTTACGATGCATGCGCACACTGTCACTGTAAATCGGCGAAGATCGCGTCGCACGACTTAGAGTTTGGTCTATTTAGCTGCCTTTGTGTGGACCAGTCAGCTAAAAGTGCAGCGTTATTTCCTTTCTCCACTCCATAAGCTTGAAAGTCTGGTCTGAAAGGTAACTTGGTCTGTTTGCGCGACAGGCCTTAAAGAACTTCGACTCGACTGCATGGACAGTTTCCACGAACCTGTTGTTCATATCGTTCAAGGATTCACACTCTTCCAGGCATTGAAAGCAATTATGTAATTCGAGCTGAAAGCTCTCTTCTTCTATCTTATATCTTTAAATGAGCAATTCTTGTATATATATTTAGGATCTCGGAAACGCCTCCAACGATTTTGATGAAATTTGGCATACTAGATGTTTCGGGGCCAAAAAATCGATATAGCTGGGTTTTATTTATAGAAAATGTTGTTTTGTCCGTGTTTATAGCTAATCCATACAGTGACATAAAATGTTATTGACATTCTCTGAATAGGAATTCAAATTTCGTCGTCGTTGTCAAGAGTGACAATAGCTCAGTTGGGAAGTTGTCCAGTTTTCTTTTTGTTTTGTTTTGTTTTGGCATTCAAACAGCGTAGGATCAAATTTCGGTGTTATTATTATTCTGTTTTTTGATATTTTTTCATTATTTCATTTTTATTTTTTATTAATGTATTAGATATACGGCAATAAATTCGGCAAAAATACAACAAAAATATACCAAGCAAAACTCGGTCAACCAGATATTATATATATATATATATATATATATATATATATATACAAGAATTGCTCGTTTAAAGATATAAGATATTTTCAATGTATTAAATACCTTTTCTTCTATTATTAGAGTCGTTTTTCCTACAAACGTAGGATAACGTGAAGGATAAATTTTAGAAAGATTTTTATCTTGTTACCCCAAAAAACCGTAACTTTTTAACTACGTATTGATGTACACACCACACACTTATTTTTATACATTTTCTTTAAGTTATTATCCTAGGACTGCAGAAATGTGCCAACATATTTTATTGGTTTTACAGCATTAGAAGCTTGATGCAGCTGCCTTTGAATACCATGTTCAACTTCTGCACTTATTATTATTTTTCAAAAATTGTCTTTAGCACCATAAACCCTGAAACTATACTTTGTAAATTGCAAGACTATTAGTAGAATTCAACATTTACTAGTGGTCGCTGAGTGGTCGAAATTCGGCCATAATTTATTTAAGTAAATTTTTCTGCTACACAATTTTCTTGTATATTGAGCAAGCTGTATTTCACTAATCCTTACTAATATTATAAATGTGAAAGTAAGTTTGTTTGATTATTTATTTGTTTGTTTGTTTGTTACGCTTTCACGCTTAATCACATATTTTTTTTTTTTTTTTTTTTTTTTTTATTGCCAACGGTGGCAAACGAGCAAGCAGCACACCTGATGGTAAGTGAAACTGCTGCACATGGACCATTGCAATACCAGGGGCACAGCCAGGCCGCTGCCTACCGTGAAGGAAATACTCTTCTTAAACCTCGTTTAAAGAAGGACATGTCATAGCGCTCGGGAAACACAGCAGCAGGTAGTTCATTCCAGAGCTTGCACGTACGTGGGAGAAATGATCGCTGGAAACGTACAGTTGAAGACCATAACGTTTCCAGGTGAAATGGATGAACCCTGCTGCGATGTCGAGTGGTACGTTGGTAGAATGGTGACGGTGGTACCAAGTCAAACAGTTCCTCGGAGCACTCCCCGTGAAAGAGTCGGTAGAGTACACAGAGTGACCCAAAGTCTCTCCGCTGCTCCAGCGACTCCAATCTGTCCGTAAGATTGGAATCCCCGACGATTCGAACAGCCCGTCTTTGCAGGGAGTCAAGTGGGTCTAGCTGATATTTGGGCGCACCTGCCCAGAGATGTGAGCAGTACTCCACATGAGGACGAACTTGTGCTTTGTATAGCACAAGACGCTGTCTCGGTGTGAAGTACCGCCTGGCTCTGTTCAGGACGCCCAACTTTTTGCTTGCCAATTTGGCTTTGTCCTCCAAATGACTCCCAAACTGGACTTTGCTCGATATTTTGACGCCGAGAATCCCAATACTCTCAGAAATTGGAAGAGTTACTCCTTGGAACTGAGGCGCCATGACAAATGGGTCCTTCTTTGCAGTGAACGCGCAAACTTGTGTCTTTGTAGGGTTGAACTGGACTAGGTTCCGTTCACCCCATTCCGAGGCCCGCCCCAGAGAGCGCTCGACTTCAGACACAAGTTGAACCCTTCTTTCCTGAATACTCCGAGGGATATTCCGTTGCTCAGTGTACCGCTCATCACCCGTACTGTCATCCGCATAGCAACGCATACTCTCGATAGAGAGCATGTCATTGATATGCAGGATAAACAACGTCGGGGAGAGCACCGAGCCTTGTGGTACACCAGCATTAATGGTCATGGTATCGGAGCAGGAGCCATCTACGACGACTTTTATACTCCGACCATCCAAAAAGCTGGCAATCCAATTACAGAGTCCCTCGGGGATTCCGTATGATGGTAGCTTCGATAGAAGTGCCCTGTGCCAGACCCTATCGAACGCCTTTGCGATATCTAGGCTGAACGCCAGCGCCTCACCCTTGCCCTCCAAGGTCTCTGCCCAACGGTGTGTGAGGTACACAAGAAGATCACCAGCCGACCGACCATGACGAAAGCCGTATTGGCGATCACTGATAAGCTGGCGATCCTCAAGGTACTGCAGAAGCTGACGGTTTATAACCTTCTCCATTATCTTGGAGAGCAAGGATGTTATCGCAATTGGCCTGTAATTCGATGGGTCAGACCGGTCTCCCTTTTTAGGGATCGGGTGGACATGGGCTACCTTCCACGAAGACGGAACCCTATTAGTAGCGTAGGAAAGTCGGTATAGGCGCGTGAGGATGGGAGTCAATTCAGGGGCGCACGTCTTTAGTACCACTGCAGGGATGCCATCCGGTCCACTCGACTTATGGACGTCTAAAAGCCGCAGCTCCCGCCTAACCGCTCGCTGCGTGATGCGGATTTCGGGCAGTGAGCTTTCACACCGTGGGATGGTAGGTGGTGTGGCAGCTCCGGCATCCAAAGTCGAGTTACAGGCAAAGAATTGACCTAGAAGATCGGCCTTCTCCTTTGCGCTGTGGGCCAGACTACCATCGTGTTTCTGCAGTGGTGGGAGATTGGGCTGGCAGAAATTGCCTTGTGCAGCCTTGGCGAGCGACCAGAATGCACGACTCCCAGCGGGATAGCTTTGCAGTCGCTCGCCAATTCTGGCAACATGTTCCGCCTTGGCTCTGGCAATAGCCTTCTTACTAGATCTAGAAGCGGCGTTAAATTTCCGCTTCACCTCTTTGGCGTTCGGATCCTGGCATTTTTTGGCCCTATTCCAGGCCCGATATGCGGACTGTTTCTGGCATGCAGCCGTCCTGCAGGTTTTGTTAAACCAGGGTCGGCTGCGGCCACCGACGGGTATTTTGGTGTTGGGGATGAATAATTCCATCCCCGTAATAACCGTTTCGGTAACGCAGTCCGCACAGACGCCAGGGTCCCCAGAGGCGAAGCAAAGCCGCTTCCATGGGTAGGATGCGTAAAACTCGCGCAGTCCATCCCAATCTGCTGACTTATATTGCCAGACTCTGCGAGTCCCAGTCGCCTTAGAACGACTAGGCCTTACAACAGGGGCACTGCTACGGACCAAGCAGTGGTCAGAAGATCCAAGAGGCGCTTCAACCACTACCTGATATCCGTGCTGGTGTGTAGTCAGCAGAAGATCCAGTAAAGAAGACTCATGGCTCTCAATATCTGGGATACGGGTGGGCTGTGTCACCAGTTGTGAGAGACCATAGGCCGAGACCATATTGAAGAGATATCGACCCTGGAGGTCGGTGGTTCGGGACCCCAGCCACTCTTTATGATGAGCGTTGAAGTCTCCAAGAACCACCACCTCCGCTGATGGACACTGCTCCAATATTTCGTCAATCCCCCATTGGACGTTCTCAAATAATTGAATTGACCCCGGATCACTGCCATGGGACCTGTAGAGGCATGCGTAGATGCGGGTAAGCCCTCCATAGTCTACGCGTAGCCACAGGATTGACAAGTCACCATGTTCGAGGGCCCGAAGGCGGCGACAGCAGATATCATCTCGGATGAATACGCACACCCCGGCTTTACGACGGAAGGTATGCTCCAACTCGTAGCCGGGGTAATTTAGGTACGAAATGTCATCCGGAGCACCTATCTGCGTCTCCGTTAAAAAGAGTAAGGCAGGCCGCGCCGTCTCGAGGTGATGGTGGACGGCGTCGAGATTGCTATGTAGACCCCTGATATTGCAAAAATCCACATCAAATGTGGATAAGGGGACCGCCGTAGAAAACGTTCTCTTTTTATTTTTCTTGGCCATGAGTTATTGTTTAAGAAGAGGAGGAAGGGAGTGTGAATGTGTATAACGGAGTTTGGTGATACCAAAAAAAAAAGGCAGGGCATTGTGCATGGTCGAGGAGTGAGTGTTGTGAGGAGCTGACACGAAGCACGGAAGGGCCCCCGATGCCCCCCCGTGTGTAGCCGCCGAGGTCCACTCCGGTTTCCCACACCGGCACGACGACTACCCAACGGGATTTTCGCCGGTTGGTGGGACAGCCTCCCAGGGAGGATGATCCTGGGTTCGGGTCCCCTGCTGACCGGCAGGTGGCCGGCGGTGACCATTCCCATCGGGTCTCCCTGTACACCATGCCAGCCCCTCACGCTCAATACCCCGACCAAGACCTCACCACCGCAGGTTTCATGCCTCACCAAAACCCGCCACACACAAACACACCCAGAAAGTTGGGCTGACATATATGTGCTGAAATGATGAAGTCAATTTCTCTCCTATTTTGGAGGAGGATCGAGCCCAACATTGGGACGTGTATGAGCCTAGATGATGATGATGATTTTGATAATAAACATTATTAGCGTAAAACCCATAGAAACCCATAGGGTATTTGCAAAAAAATTTGCAAAAATCGAATTTTGCGACCTATTATCCCTTCCGGGGGGGTAAGGGATAGAAGGTCGAAATTCGATTGGCGGAGGGCCTTAGGCCCTTCGCACACGGAGCTACTCAAAAATGACGGAACTGATCAGTAATTACAATTACAAATTAGCCAGAAACTGTACCTCGCACATGACGCTACTTAAATTGCAAGGTTTCAGTGACTTCTGTTATTTCTGCTCTCACACGATTAACGAGGAAATGTTAGGGAAAAATTAAACATGTCGAGCGAGGATGACGACGATATTGTATTTTACCACTACCTTTAATAGACGTCGAAGGAATCTTCGTAGGATTTGGATTCAGCCGTATATTCGAAATAATGTGAACTGTAGATTGTCAGTTCAGTAATCTGACAACATCTTTCCTTGAGTAATCTGAGTTTATAATTATATAGACATTTTTTTTTTGTGGGTGGGCTGCGGTCGGCGCGCCTCCGCACCACTCCGTCCGGGGCGACAGAGGGGCTTAAGCACGCAACTCCCGCAACCCACCCGAAAACCACCTCGCCTTCGTCATTAGCCGACCACCGAAGCAGGTTTACTTGTCGTCAGTGCTCGGCCCAACGGAATACCCCCCTCGGGGAGGACGTCGGTCTTTCCTCACGCGGTCGGCCTCTCGGCGGGTGACGGACTAATCCCCGGTCACGTTACCCACGGCCTCGGCTAGGGCGGCATGAGGCGCAGGTAGTTGCGCCTGCGCCGCCCCAGTCGCCGGCGGCGGATCTCCTCATCGAGGCTGCGCTCCACGCGCAGACGATCCGCCGCCTCCTTCTGCGAGATCACTGTCTCGCAGAAGTCTGCGACCGCGTTCCAATTCCCGACGCTATCGACCATCGCCCTAGCGATGGCCGGCAGCGTCAGGTCGGCACCGATGATTGCGACAAGTTCACGGCGCTGCACTGCCCAAGCCGCGCAGGCCTCGAGCGTGTGGCGCGCCGATATAAGAATACAATTCAACACCCGCTTCTGGTGTCTTAATATGTAGATAACATCGATGCAAGAAATAGCTAAGTCAACATAAAAGACTATGTAAGCACTTCCGTATATCTACTAACGAAGTATAGAAGGACAATTTCCTTTTCATTAAGGAGGAGACTCGAGCCCAATAGCGACAAATGTATGAGCTGAGAAGAATAATTTTCCCTTATTGTTTTTCAATTGCTATAGTAAAACACACACTAGTTGATTCAACCATCATTTCCGCTCATATACATCCCACTGTTAAGCTCGAGCCTCCTCCAAAACAGAAGTGAAATGGACCTACTATACCACGCTTATCAGACGTATCGATATAGGGTTTTATTTCGAGTTTTCCATCTCTTGCATAGATGTTATATGCATATTATATCCCTTAGTTGTCTTTTAAGACACCCACGGGCAAGATAGTGGTGAATTGTATTCTTATTCCGTCATTACACAGAAAAGTATCCATGTATCAGTAACTATTAACTTATGGTATCCTTACTCCTTAAATGAAACGGTTTAACGTATCCAATATGAACCGTCAACATAATCCATTTACCTACATCCCGATTACAGCAGTATGTTTCATATGCTCGATAAATTTTATTTTATTTGCAGGTTACGGCAAACTTTTAGGTTACATCACTCAGATTGCAGGCGCAATTTCAAGTAACTACAAAAATTGTTAGGTAATGAAAATAATGAATTTACGTGTGGTGATAGAGTAAGAAAACAATTCACCACCCTCCTGTCTTAACAGTGAGTGCCCTAAAAGCCGCCTAAGGGATATAATATGCATATAACATCTATGCAAGAGGCAGCAATCTTGAAATGAATCCCTATACAAACACGTCTGACCAGTGTCGTAAAGTGAGTCAATGTCCCTTTTATAGTGGAGGAGGAAAAACCCAGCAGTGGGACATATACACATACATACATAGATTCACGCATCTTTCCAATAGGTCTAGGCAGAGACCACTTCCCTTCACTTGCTAAGATCTTGACATACCACTTTCGCCTCCTCCACATTCATTAATCTCATCAGGCATGTTCTTCAGTTTAAGGTACTTTTAACCTGGTCTTTCTTAAGAGCGTCTCCGATTTGATTGTGGAACGTCCGCTTTCGTCTTCCCCTTCCAACACTTTCGTTCACATTCGCCCTATAAATTCTCTGTATTAGTCTCCTTTCATTCATTCTTGGACATGTACTCGTATGTAAAAGGATGAAGATAATGAATGAGTTCTTGGAAAACACTAGCTCAAAATGTAGATATACCTTTATCTATAAAGGTAATAATAATAATAGTTTATTTTCCGGAGCTGGATGGTTAACGAATACACTCGGTCTTTGAACTTCTGATAACCCTACATTTTATAAATCTATTTCTGGCTCATATTTTATATGTTAACGGCATCAGAATTTGTATTTTCTGATAGCCAAATTACTACGGAGATTCTTACTACCAGGTGTTCCACGGTAATCACGTTCCTACCCAAGTAAGTGGCGTTAAAGTCTAATATGGAGAGGCGCAATCGTTTCATAAAAAAACCTATTTGCAGTTGTCTTACAGACGCCCACGTTATTATGAAATGAGTATACCGACGTTAGTACTTATTCCATTGTTAGGTACGTGCGTTATGAAGGATGACGCAAAACGTTTAGTGTAGACAGATGGAATGTCTATAATATACCAATTTCCATACGTACTTCCCTTTGTCAAAAAATAGGAAGTAGATGAGGTAATTAAATCGTGCATTCCGTGCGGCCACTTTTTATAATATATTCTACATAATATCGAACAACTCGCTGCTTTATACCTTATCTTGATTGATCTTAACTCGATCTGGGTTACTAATTAATCTTTACTTTGGCAAAGGTGTTCTCGACTGATCACCAAAATAAAAAGATGAAATTTGACACCAGCCAAAATATAATACTTTGGTAGCCTTATCTTTTGATGGCGATTTATGAGGGGAATAATCAAACCTGTATACGTATAAAGGGTCCCTTTTTACATAGTATACACATTACACATACTCGATGATTTTATAATTAAAATATTTACATTATTTTACACTACAACTCCATACAAATTAAGTACTATTCGTATGAATACTTGAACCCTAAATATCATAATTGCCCCACTTGGCTCTGAGACTGGCGAATACAATGTGTTACTACAATGATTTTTAAAAGAATTACTGTTCATCAATGCACAGATAGCGTAGTAGTTAAAATACCGACTTACCATGCCAGTGTCGCGGGTTCGAATCAATCGCAGGACAACACTTTGTGCGATCCAAAAATTATTGTTCTGGGTCTGGACGTAATTTGTGTCCGTTATGTTTGTTAAGTCCCCTGCAATACAAGGATTATTTCCTTAGTGCAGTCTTTTAACAAAAAAAAAATAAAACATCTAATAGCGACTTTCTTATCGGAGAAAAATTATTAATATTATTTATTTCGAATCTACCATCACACCGAGTATATTCGATGTCTTCCATTCATCTGGTTTGAAAGCATTTAATTTAATTATTATTTAATTTGAAAGCATAGAAAATTTGAAGAAGTTAGAATAAGTTCGTATATATAGGTATATATACGAACTTATTCTAACTTCTTCAAATTTTCTTCGAGCTGGCCCTTACTCACATTCCACGTTAGGCTTCAAATACATTTCGAGCTTTTACAACTGTTAACCTTAAATTCCTACTAACTTGAAATTTGAGAAAAAGTCATTCCGGTCGAATGTGGATCTTTATTGCTTTGGCTGTTGTTTCTTACAAAACAATTAGCTAAACTTATACTATTGCTACAATAGATCACTGAGAATGATTGACAAAAATTGCCGCAATCGATATGTAGATATGAGAATTTCTTCACATTCCATCTGTCAAAATTATTTCTGTCCGTGATTCTAAACGTTTGTACAATAACAAAACATCGTAATACCGAAAATTAGGAGAAAATATAATTTACGAATTATAACAAGTCAAATTTTATTTCTAACTAGCTTTTGCCCTCGACTTCCTGCAGAAATGCCACACGTGATTGCCGCGTAGAAATCATGTGTGGCAGAGGTAACTACATAAAACTGTGCAGTGCGTTCAGAGTTCTAAAGGCCTATCGCATTGTTGGTTGATGTGGGCAAACTAGTGTAGAGAATCTCGACTGCTTACATCACCCAGCACCTTAGCGAGATTGTCTCGATCTGACCAATGCTCAATTCGGATTCTGGCCGATGATCGCAGACTCTACGCCTGTGGCCCGTGGTCACAGTTGTCGGTTGTCGTGATTAAATGTATCTAAAATGTTGAACGAGGATGTAAGGCTACCGTGGAAAATTTAAATCAATCTAACATTTTTGGAGAATACCCCTTACAGACAAAAATTTGAAAAAATCCGGATGTGTTCTATTTCACTTTTCTAGCCTCCCCCTGACTCGGATTCTAGTATTTTTCTTCTATGTTTTTACAGACATTCGATCTCTACGGTTTTATTATAGACTAGCAACCCGCCCTCGCTTTGCTTCGGTTTTAGTCGCCTTACCCGCGTAGTTGCCGTTCCCGTGGGAATACCGGGATAAAATACAGCCTAGTTTACGCCCTGATATTATAGCTTTCCATTGGTGAAAGAATTTTTGAAATCGGTCCAGCCGTTTTGAAGATTACCCGGTACAAACAGACAAACAGACAAAAAATTTTTAATTGTTACTCTCTAATATTATAACTTTCCATTAGCGAAAGAATTTGTGAGATCGGTTTGGTGGTTAAAGCGTGAAAGCGTAACAAACAAACAAACTTATATTTGCATTTATAATATTAGTAAGGATATAGATTCCGTATGAAAACATTATTTAATGAAGAAAACAATATGGAGGAGGCAAAATCACGTGGAGAAAGCTCGAGCCCAGCAGTGGGACGTACATGTGCCGAGATGAATGACGAAAATGATTGTCATTTAAAATAATGTTATTAAATTATAAATTTCCGTGTGGTGACGGAGTAAGAATACAATTCAGGATTCCCTATATCACTCGCCTATCTTACTCGTAGATGTCCTAAAAGACGACTTTGAGATATAATATACATACATATAACTTCTATACGTCATCATCTCAGCCTATCGCCGTCCACTCTTGGACGTAGGTCTCCCTTATGTCACACCACAGAATGCGGTCCTGTGTAGGGATGTGAAAAATTATCGATTTTTATATTAATCGATTATTAATCGATTATTTTTTTTGTAATAATCGATTATCAAAATAATAAAAATCGATTTAAAAGAAGTTGATTTTTTTTATATTAAAATTAATCGATTATTTTAGATTAAATTAAAAGTTTTCTATTATATAGAAAATAAACATGACTGTCAGATACAATTCTGCAGGAAAAGTGCTCTACGAATGCCAGTGTTTCATACTATATTAGAAAATAAATCTCACATTTCCTAAAAGAAAAAGGTCATCATAATCCTATCGGGAAAAAAATCTTAAAAAAGAACTACGAATAGTAAAAAAATCGATCTTAAAAATAATCGATTAAATAAAAATAATTAATCGATTTTTTGCAAATCGATTTATTTTTAAAGAAAAAAAAATCGATTAAAAATCGATTATTTATTAATCTATTTTTCTTAAGTTTTCCGAAGCCGCCCAATCTTGTTGGATTCGTAGGTTGACCTCTTTCTCAGAATTGGTTCTATTTAGGTGGGCTGTTTGTCCAAGATAAACATAATGATCGACAAGTTCGTTAATCGCATTGCCAACTAGAAGCGGTACGAAATGACATGGGTATTTGATATCTATACAAGAGAAGGAAAACTCGAAATAAAAGCCTATACCACCACATCTGACCAGCGTGATATAGTAGGTGAATTTCCCTCCTATTATGGAAAAGGTTCGAGTCCGGTAGTGGCACATATACATACGTATACGAGCTGAGAAGAAGAAGTAATAATAGAAATGATATAACATTTAAAAAATCATCACCATCATCGCAGACCACATACGTCCCACTGTTGGGCTCAGGCGTCCTCTACAACGGGGGAGAATTAGACATACTATACCATGTTGGTCAAACATATTGGTAAAGGGTTTCATTTCGAGTTTTCCTTCTCTTGCACAGATGTTATGTGGATATTATATCCCATAGTCGTCTTTTACGACATCCACGGGCTAGATAGGGAGTGGTGAATTGTATTCTTACGCCGTCATCACACGGATATGTAAAAAAAATACCCAAAATTTAATATTTTCCTATAGGTACCATCATTTATGCTGGATGTGTAGATTCATTTTAATATCCAGTTTTATATATTGATAGACTAGTGACATCTACTGTCTAGCAGTAAGTTTTGATATGAAAATTATTATAGAGAAATTGAATACTCAAGTATTCAATTTCTTTTTTCTTGTACTTACGCTTATGTACCCGAAGATGTTAAATACAAACGACTGGACACGCAATTTTCATCGCCTATAATAAGAAACTGGCTATCAGCCGGATACAGTGTCATTCTACGAGCTTGCTAATGAAAATTTCTTAAGAAAATGGAGAATGAAGGCAACTTGCAAAATCCAGCAATAATTTTTTGTCGCCCGAAGATTCGAATGAAGGCACTCATTACCGACCGTCGCATTCTCATACCACCAAAACTGACGAAGCAGCTATTTTCTAATATAACTAGTAAATTGGGAATGAGGAACTCCTTGTGACGAGCCATTAAAAAAGAAAGTTTGAAATAAAACACATATAACCAGCCTAGTGGTGACGGAGTAAGGATACAGTTCACTATCCCCTCTCTCCCCTTAACACCATCATCATCTCAACCTATATATCTCCTAGCCTTGGGCTCAGGCCTCTTCCATAATGGCAGGGTTATTGACCTACTATTCCACGCTGGTCAGACGTGTTGGAACAGGGTTTTGTTTCGAGTTTTCCTTGTCTTGCACAGATGTTATATGCTTATTATATCCCTTAGTCGTCTTTTACGACATTCACGGGCAAGATAGGGAGTGGTGAATTGTATTCTAACTCCGTCACCACACAGAAGTCGTATCTTCCCTTATAATAATAATATAATAATATCTTTATTGAAATAGAAAAGTAATATATACTGACCTTAATCTAGTAGTACAATTTGTTGAAAATAATCCAAGATGAGCCCTAACGTCTAAACTAGGCCGAGCCTGTATCTTAGACGTTAGTCTCCACACTTGTCCACGCATCACGAAAACAGATATGTACACTTAAAAACTAAAATCCGGATGTGTTCTATTTCACTTTTCTAGCCTCCCCCTGACTCGGATTCTAGTATTTTTCTTCTATGTTTTATCTTATGTGTCATCAAATACAACTAATCTGTACAAGAGAAGGCAAACTCGACATAAAACCCTATGCCAACATGTCTGACCAGCGCGGTATAGTAGGACAATCTCCCTTCCATTGTGAAGGAGGCCCGAGCCCAACAATGTAACTTATATAGACTGAGATTATAAGATGATGATGATGAGTCAGTCTGGTCTATTAAATCAATATTCTATTGTAAATCAATATAATAGTTAAAAAGAACTTAAAAATACGATTAAATCGCTAATCCTGATTATCCTAGCAAGGATAACAGGTCAAACTGTTTAAAATATTGAATTGTCATCGGTCCTTAATAAGTATGCCAAATTTCGAGTTAATCCGACGTTTTGAAGGGGGTCAAAATCATGTTCAAAGATTCCGTTACATACTAATATAGATACGTCTGAAGCTAATAAAAGCGTATTAAAAAGGATCGTCTCTAGTAAAGAGACAAAGATACAAAAGTAATACAGAGTAAGAATACGATTCACCTGAGTTAAGTTTGCCGTGTGATGACGTAGTACGAATACAATTCACCACGCTCTCTCTGTCTTGCTCGTGGCTATCGTAAAAGAAGATTAATGTATGTATCCCACATATGCGTATAAAATCTATGCGATAAATAAAATTAGAGTGTCTGTTTGTAATGTCAAAATAATAGACTTTTTTCATGCTAACACGGTTATTTGCACTATACATATACCTAAAATACACTTTATATTTTTTTTGTCTGTCTGTTTGTTCCGGGTAATCTTCAAAACAGCTGGACCGATTTCAAAAATTCTTTCACCAATGGAAAGCTATAAATAATCTAATATCAGGGAGTAAACTAGGTTATATCTTATCCCGGTATTCCCACGGGAACGGGCACTACGCAGGAAAGACGACTGAAACCGAAGCGAAGCGAAGGCGGGTTGCTAGTAATCTATAAAATCTATAAACTGGAAATAAAACGCTATACCAACCCATTTGACAAGCATGGTAAGTCACTTACCCTCCCGTCATGGAGAAGATCTGAACCCAGCATTGGGACGTGTATGAGCTGTGATGTATGGTGAGAGTTAAGTTTTCTTTCTCCTATAATTATAATATCTGCCTATACCCTAGTCACCCGTGAGAAAAGGTGATGGAGTGTGAATACCCCCTGTATTCACCCTCCATCACCACACGTTCAAATTTAGCCTCAGATTATATAAATTTCATTCTATTAACACTAATCTATATTACACTCGTATTCGTGCTTGTATCATGGTATCCGATCTCCATAAATTTATGTATTGTACTCCGTATTTGTTAATCGACAATACAGCGAAAAACCGCTAAAAATCTGAACCCCTAACGAAATTGACAAAAATCTAAATTAAACATTCTTTTTGCGTGCGCCATTTTTTTATTGGTATCTGAAAGGGAATAAATTATGACACGTGCCCCAATACGTAGAAAATTTGGATAAAAGATTATTCGTTTCTTTATAAAATACAAAAACCGTCGCTCCTTAATACGATATGTTATATTAGAATACAATAAATATACCTAAACTTCAGAATTTGCTGTAATTACAGACACATGACAAGAATACAATGCGTTACCACTCCTCATTCCTTCGTGAAAATCCTAAAATTATCTTGAGGGATTACGATCATAGGTCAAAAACCGGCAGTATTTTCTTAGAAAACTTACAACATAGAGTACGGTTGCCAACTCACCTGCCAAGTCTGATGGTTATGGCATCAAACTACATAGTTTAGCCTAAGTCCAACAGTGACCTACATAGTTTAGTTTAAGTCCAACAGTGACCTTCAATGCGTTTACACGATAGGTAAGAATAAAGTTCAATTTTCTTGCGGGCAACTTTCATTACTTCTCCTCTTACCTAATTACTTTGGGGTCCACTCAATTATCAACTCTTGTTTCATTTCAAAGTTATCCTTTGTAAATATGATATTCTTTTTTTTTTTTTTTTTTTATTGCCAACGGTGGCAAACGAGCAAGCAGCACACCTGATGGTAAGTGAAACTGCTGCACATGGACCTTTGCAATACCAGGGGCACAACTAGGTCGCTGCCTACCGTGAAGGAAATACTCTTCTTAAACCTCGTTTAAAGAAGGACATGTCATAGCGCTCGGGAAACACAGCAGCAGGTAGTTCATTCCAGAGCTTGCACGTACGTGGGAGAAATGATCGCTGGAAACGTACAGTTGAATTCACAGATGTTTTATTTTTAAAGACAACACATTGCACTAAGGAAATACTCCTTGTATTGCGGGGTGCTTGGTGCACAAATTACACCTCAGAATCAATAAAACAATTTGTGGATTTGGCATTAATAGCCTTATTACTAAATAGAATTCGTGTTCGATTTTAGTTTTTATCAATAAAGGGTTAAGCAGAATTAGAACATGCCAAATTTTGCTATATAATTTCACGGTACAATCCTAATACTATTTACTAGCCAGTTCTATGTTAGCTTTGACATGCAAAAATTCTTCGAAAGACTTACAGGCGTACCTTAATAGTTTTTGTTATCATATATCCTTACTAATATTATAAATGCGAAAGTAAGTTTGTTTGATTATTTGTTTGTTTATTACGCTTTCACGCTTAAACCACCGAACCGATTTCAAAAATTCTCTAATGGGAAGCTATAATATCAGGGGGTAACATAGGCTATATTTTAACCGGTATTCTCACGGGAACGTGAACTTCGCGGGTAAGGCGACTGAAGGCGAAGCGAGATCAGGTTGCTAGTGTATCATTTATACATAATATATTAATAAATATAATATTTTAATAATTTCTGATATATTTTGTACTGCCAAATTTAAGATTTGTGTATTTACATAGGTACAGAGATTAAAAATAAGATGTGCCACCATTTTCTTTTCTCACGTGTGTTATACATTGAAACTAAGGGAATAGATATCCATAGGTCCAGCTACTTCGGCTACGAGTTATCTATTTAGTCAAGCCAAATAATGTCACTTAAGGAGTGCCAGTTAAAAATCTATGAAATACGAAATTAAAAATATAGATCACTAACACAATGAATCGATACTGATAAAATACTGTTAAAACACCTTCTTCTAATCCTATACAATTTATGAAACTTGTTGATAGTTATGAAACTTGCTGGTCTTTATGAAATTTGCATACGAAACTACCAACGAAACAGACACATTAGCATAGGTTTTTATATTTAAATTTTCAACCTTTCTTGATCAAATTTAATTGTATTATACTAACAGCTCTTATATACAACCGATTGAATATGAACTTTGTGAGAAAAACACTAAAAGCAGCCAAAATATTTCAGTGTAAGAGATTAAAAAGTAAATCGAATAATAATAGTAATACTTTTTAGAACAGATTATGAAAGTTATTAAATACGATAAACGGGCACAATGGCATTTATTTTCAAAATGGAGCTTTTAATGATGCCACCAAAACTCAAATCTCGAAGTTGAGCCGGCGGAGTTTGAAAATTGATTTTGCCAGCTTGTTGAATTTTCATCTGGTGTCATCTTCGACAACAACGAAAGTACAATACAAATAATAATTGTTTACTAACTCCTTTCTCAACACAGTATTATATAAATATAAGTTCGTTCATTTTTCTCCCTGTTTGACGACAAGATAAGAATAAAATCGTCTTTTCTTCCTTTTCCACTGGAGTTGTAAAAATCTAGTAAGCGAGAATGAGAAAGAAACATGACCAAGAAAAGGACTAGCCATACGCTCCTGGAATACTTTTAAAATCAACAATGGATAATCCGCTTGTCAAGGTTAGCGATTAAGATAGTTTATCACTTCGGGGTGCCTATATCAATTTAGTAAACGCCTATAAGGACATAGATTTGTGGATTTTATTAATAATTCTTTTTTATATATATAGCAGTAGATGGGTGGATACTCTAAACATTGTGTAACTTTTGGAAAGCCTCAATATTAACGTGAGAGTTTCGGGCATCCCTTATCCATTAATACTGACCACAATCTATATAGTTCAAGTGATTAGATCGAGATGCGGGCCGGTTTTCAGCTCTTATGAAGTCCAGAAGTTTATTCTCTAACCCATTTTGATTTGATCGCATCTCATTGACTTGTATCAATTGATTAAAAGCAATTTTATTCGTCGTCTGTAAGCATCTAACTTTATTCGGTTAGCAGTTGATATATATAAAACATGACATTAAAAAAATATGATTCAAATCTCAGTTAAGTATTGAATAGAGTCATGTTAGAAAGTCTGTTATCTTTATTTTACTATAGGTATAATTTAAACGCGATGAAATTCATATGAGTTTCGTATAAAAGACCTAATTAATGAAATTGCTTAAAATTTCAAGTGTTAGACTTATGTATACTCATCAGAAAATTATTAATAATTTAACAGGCATCTTTCAATGGAAGCTAAATTATATAATTAACGCGTAACAAAATATGTTTCATTTTTTTGCTTTGTAATGCTATTATGATCAAAGCTTAAGATTTTTAGTCTTTGTATATCAAAATTTAGCTTGAAATTAAATATATATTTCACCACTCAAATGAATTAATTACAAAAACGAATATCAAATAACTTATTAAAATTATAAGTTTAGTATCATGGTGCTGTAAAATACATTTAGAAGTCTAATAAATAATATTTTATTTTTTTAACCCACGAAGTGTCTTATTTTATGTTTTGTATGTACATGGGTATTACTAGCCGAAAAAATATTAGTAGGTATATCTTAAGCCTAAGATGATACGTAACTTTTTAATTTTTATAAAATATATTGTTTTGAATTAAGCGTTACTGAAATATAAGTGTAAATAGATCGTTTTTTAATACATCACTTTTTAAATGAAGCACAAAAGTTGGAGGCACAACCTTTACGGTGTTTTAATAGGCCCGTCAAGAGAAATGAGAAATTTTGTTTGATAAAGAAGTCTTATTTATTATTTTTATCATCGTGATTTTTATCGTCTCTATTTTTAAAATGGTGTTGTTTAGTTTTTCTGCGTCTGGATTTATTTTTAATTGTTGTAACGCCGTAACTTAAAAATTTTCATTATTCCACAAACCTGAACTTAAAAAACTTACAAAATATATTTCAAGTGTTTTAACTTGTTTATATGTATATTGTTTAATTATGGCGATATATGTAATAAATATATATTTTGAAAATTTTATTTTTACAATATTTATTACTGTAACTAAATATTAAATATTATGAGCTAATTTTATGTTATATTACAAATAAAAATATAACTATCTCGTTAAAAAACAAATAAAAAGTGATCATATTGAATAATTCTAATAACACTGCACAACTATCTATGTATTAATTAGAATCGGCAATTATAACTAAAACGACAATATTTGTTTTATATTAATTTTTAAACTTACCTTCAATAATGCAATATGCGCTGAATATTAATTAAACATTTTATTTTATCATTTACAAAATAATTCACTTAACTATAACCACTAAATATGAATATAATAATCACGAAAGTTTCACAATTTTACAACATGCGTCCGAAACACTACTGCGTAACTGGAAGCACGCCTTTTTAGAGTACTGAACGGAGGCCCGGCTCTGCGAATACTGAATGACAGAGACGAATGAGATCCAACTACAGCCCCTAAATGGATGCGCCAAATATTACTAATAGTTTCAACTTTAAAAACATTCTGTACATTTATGGTTCACACTTTGTTTTTTATTGTAAGCATTAGTAAAGATAGCATTTCACGCAATGGTTCACGTAACTCCAGTAATTGGTTAATGCAGTTATTTTCTCCAAAAATGGTCACAGCTTTCAAGAGAGAAAAATGAATAAAAACAGTTACTTTTGATAAGTTATATTTGTTGTTTTTTGATAGGTTGCCAGGACACACCCCGATCTAACTTTTTAGGGGAATGGTATAGAGCTGTGCAGCTCCATAACCAGCTGTATTACCCCCCAGCGACAAATAAGCCGACCACCGGAACCTATTTCACAACGTCCGTGATCCGCTCGGCGTTAATCAAAAGCAGTCCCGGAAATAAAGCGCCGAGAATCCGTGTTTTCCCAGCCAGTATCCCTCCGGCTGCGAATTATTTCCCAGTTCAACCTCCCACGGCTCCAGCTAAGTAGCATTAAGTATAGGTAAAGCCCGATTCCCTAAGAACTCAACATTAATTTACCTCACTCACATAAACACTTACTTAATGAATACAGATTTCAATTTACAACAATACGTGTGTGACAGAATAAGAATACAATTCACCACTTCTTATCTTGCCCGTGGATGTCGTAAAAGATGACTAAGGGATATAACACGCATATAACATCTATACAAGAGAAGAAAAAGGAGGCTCGAGCCCAACAGTGGGACCTATATGAGCTGAAAGGATGATGCTGAATATTACTAAATATTTATTTATATTATCATAATATTAAAGATATTTTACAGCACACGATAGTTTCTCTCGTAAGCGCTTATAGTCACTAATAATATTTAGGGTAATGATGATTGAGATGGTAATATAAGTTATTATCATTCAACCCAACACAAAAATCGAATCAGTCCCCCAGAATTTGGTGGAAAAATCCTGAACAATTTAAGAAATTTGCAGAAAACCCTTTTTACCATACACAAAGATAAAACGGAAAAGTCGCATGCATATTCTATCAAACCCTATACGTAGTTAGATATTTAAAATGATAAATCGTCGTATTAAATTTCTATTTTGCTATGTTTATATATGGTGATGAAGTAAAAATACAATTCATCACCCCTCTCTTGCTTTTGGGTGTCGTAAAAGACGAGTAAGGGTTAAAATATATATATATAACATCTATGCAAGAGAAGGAAAACTCAAAACAAATCTATAGAAACACGTCTGACCAGGGTGGTAGAGTAAGTCAATTTCCCTCCTATAGCGGAAGAGGCTCTTGCCCAATAGTGGGACGTATATGAGCCAAAATGGTGATAGTGTTATACGGTTGTAGCGAAAGCCCAAAAATATTAATTTCCTTTGTTTAGACCTTAATAGACTGTATTTCAGAGAAAAATGAAATAGTGTAACCGTTTTAAAGTATTGAGGTTAATTAAATATGATAAACCTGTGATGGTTTATTTAGATTCTGCGCTTAACTATAATGCCATATAAACTGAGTTGTTTAATACATAAAGGTCTATTCGCTTTTGAATATACCGAACAAGAATGACGACGCAGTCAACTTATTCAGTTGCTTGTCTGTGTAGAATGAAAATGACGTGAAACACCACTAAAAACATCAATCAAAAGCTAAATAATATCCAATTATGGTTTGCCCATGTTTATGCTGTAGTGTGGCATGTAAACACCAGGTCAGGTAGAATGCAAAATCTTAGTAATAAACATATAATTACACGTAATACCCTATAATCGCGTACATATCTTTATATATAACTAGCTGACCCAACAGACATTGTTCTGTTCAAATAAAATAAAAGGACAGCAGCGCCATCTACCTGGTCCAATTGTGAATCTGAACTATTCTCGAATCCCCTTAAATACACACAAAAAATGTCATCAACATCGATCCAACCGTTTAGGAGGAATTCAGTGACATACACACGTACATAATAAATATACAAAGGGTATCATTTAAGCCATCGCCAATTTAATTAGTTTTGTGTTTCTTAAATAATAGGGTTTGCCCACAAAATAGTAGATTTGTGACCAAAATATAGTCATCAAACAATATAAAATCAATTCCACAATAAATCACCTAAAATCATGGAGATATAGGGTCTAGTACCAAATAAATGTTTTTGTAGGTATGTATTATAATAGGTTTATCCTAATAAGTATTTAAGCAAACTAATTTAAAGAGATCACCAATAAATCATATATTATGACACTAGAAAATTTCATAAATTTCCAAAAAAAAATAGGGTCGTCGTCATCATCGTTTCAACCAAAAGAGTCTACTACGTAACTGGACATATGCCTCCCCCAAGGACCTTAATTTCCACAGGTAGTATCATCATAATTTTTTCATCATAAGAACCATCGTTGGGGCCGAAAAGTGTGCCATTTTGTCTCCGCCTCTTTGAACATATTTTCATTAAAATTATAAATTGATGTATTACATTGGAAACGAATAATATTATTTTAATAACTGATCGAAACAAAATGTAACTTCTGTATTAGTGACAAAATAACAAATAAAAAGGAGTCGCAATCAGGGATCGATCATCGATTTATTTGGGGGACAGATCTACCATTCTGAGCACAAAGCTATTATTTAAGTAATAAAACTATTATTGTAAGAACGAAGTTGATATTCATGTAATGCACTACAATTTTATTAGTAATCCATCTCTTAATTTGCACATATACTAACATTGATTTCATAATTCATACCTGGGTACACTTTTTTCTATCTGAGAACGAAAATATTTCGTGGCTATAGATCTATTTATTAGGTAATACAACTTGATGACAAATATAAATTTTGGTGACATGAAATATAGTCCCCAGTTTTTAGTAATAGTAGGTGGCGCTGAAATCCTTTTATTTTATTTGAACAGAACTACATTTTGTTGGGTCAGCTAGTCTTTATATATAAATTTCTTGTGTACGTGTGTATGTCACTGAACTCCTCCTAAACGGCTGGACAGATACCGATAAAATTTTTTGTATGCGTTCAAGGGGATTCGAGAATGGTTTAAATTCACAGTTGGAGCCGGTAGGTGGCGCTACTTTTATTTTATTTGAACAGAACAACGTCTGTTGGGTCAGCTATCTTCATATATAAATTTCTTATGTACGTGTTTATGTCACTGAACTCCTCCTAAACGGCTGGACCGATGTTGTCGAAACTTTTTGTGTGTGTTCAAGGAGATTCGGGCATGTTTTAGATTCGCAATTGGATCCGGTAGGTGGCGTTACTGTCTTATTTGAACAGAACGACGTCTGTTGGGTCAACTAGTAAATGTATAAATACTCAATGAATATATAGAAATGAGCAGAGATCATTGAGCTTATGGGAGAGGACAGGTTAGACAGAGCTAAGCGATTATATATCATTTATTAAACTCTTACTCTACACATCACGATGGTAATAAACTAGTAAGTTGAGTTAATAGTAAACATCTGCATTCGCAGGCAATATATAGTAAGGGATTATTCCTCTTATTAACACCGAGCTTATGCAGTATCGAGCTCTTAAAATATCTCTAGGAAAAAAATGCGTGCGGGGATAGTTATTTCTTTGCAAAAGATGAGTGCGTCTAAACTTTATACGCGATATCACTAAAAACATTAAATACTAGCAATGCACTCTCGTTTCGCATTTTAGATATCCAATAGCTTTTAAAATATTACGATACGCGACTGCGAATACTTAAAGTGGATTTAAATAATTGTGTGATCATGAAAAAAACGTATCAGTCCAGGATCCATGGTCCATTTTTGCACTTGATTACTATCAAGCAAATTTTTCGTGAGTAGCTTCATTTTGATGAGACGTCCAACAATACCTGTACGAAAACTCTCGATTGTGGTAGGTAACAAAGGTAGCAAGGATAAAATATATCCAGTTGGTGATTCTCAAAATTTTATTACTGAGTGTTTTTTTGTTAAATCTCTAGATATATAATAATCTAAATTATTTAAAAAAATATTTGTCCTACAAAATGTATGGTTTGATCAAGTTCAAAAATGGATCGTGGAGACTATAGTCCATAAAATTTTTTTTTTTTTTTTCTTGGCTTCGTCCGGAGACATTTGCCATGTTCAAAAATTAGGGAAGTTAATTTATATACATAAAATATTACTTAACATTTGGAATAGGAGGATCGTGGATCAGGGAGAGGATAATATAGATATATTTCTATATACAGGATAGGATTATAAAAAAATATTATTACATATGATAAAGGAAATTAAACATTCATAAATAATAGGATTTAAGGAAGATAAAAGTACAGAAATATTAGTAGGAAGTGGAACTTTAAGAGCAACAAGCGTATTATAAAAAGGAAGATGATTGTATAACATACAAGAGAAAAACACATGATTCAGATCTCCTAATTCGCCACAGTTGCAGAGTGGATTAGTTTTTATTTTCATTCTGGCCAAATGAGCTGGTACGCATGTATGTCCCAAACGCATTCTGATTAGGACTGTAATAGCTCTTCTACCAAGTCTCAGCTTGTTAAAAGCTCTACTACAGAACCATGGTTTCGCTGGAATATAGCACTGTATCATTTTATAGTTAGAGCCTTTTGATTGGCTGGACTCTGCCCAGACCTTCTCCCAAGAATCCATGAGATAAGCACCAGGCAGTGTCAGCAGGTCCTGAGGGTAAATACGATATGGGAAGATATCGCCACATTCCACGGCATCGTTAGCTATTTCATCAGCTCGTTCATTGCCATCTATGCCACAATGGCTTGGTAGCCATGCCAAGTTGACATGAAATCCCGCATTTGAGCATAAAAATAACTTATGCCGAGCTTCGTAAATAAGTGGATAATGAGTTTTTGCTTTGAATGGAAATTTAAATAGGGCTTGTAGGGCACTCTTAGAATCGCTAAAAATAACACATTTTTCTAATTTAAATATTAAAATATATTCCAATGCTTTTACAATTCCAAAACACTCCCCAGTGAAAACGGACGTTTCAGAAGGGAACTTTATTTTTTCGGCAATATTAAATTCTTTATGAAATATACCCACCCCTACTCTACCAGATTGATGATGCTTCGATGCATCAGTGAATATTTGATGCCAACCTTGCCATTGATCGTTAACTATTGTGATAAAATCACTATTATCTTCAACAACGTTACGATTAATGTTTAGATTAAAGTAAATTGTGGGAGTATGTACGAGACTATTAAAATTACAATGAAAAATAGCTAAGCGTACAGAGGTGAAAACTGGGGCTGAAAGATTTTTAAATTTATTAAAACTGTTTACTAAACAAGGTAGCATTTTATTATGCCAATAAGAGGATTCAGGAATAAAAACTGTTAACTGTTGAATTTTAGGCAAAAGCACGTTATGTGACTGATATAAGCGAAATAAATATCGGTCAGATAAGAACTGTCGCCTCAAGTAAAGGGGCGGTTCGCCACATTCAACTTGTAGTGCATTGAGAGGGCTGGATTTCATTGCTCCCGTAATTATTCGCATAGATTTAGATTGTATTCGATCTAACCTCTTCATTGCCCATACACTACAGGGTTCTAATAGAAATGTGCCATAATCTAATACACTTCTTATTAATGCGTTATATAGAATTTTTAAAGAAGAAGGGTGGGCTCCCCACCAAACTCCTGTAAGACATCTGAGTATATTTAAGTTTTTCTCACACTTAGACACGACGTATTCACAGTGAGCATGGCCAGTAAGTTTAGAATCTAATACGACTCCTAAAAATTTTGTATGAGGTTTTTCAGGTATTATAGAACTGTCGTATCGAATATTTGCGCGGGCCTGATTACGTCGCCGACTGTATATTACAACGGTGCTCTTAGACGCCGATAACTCTAACCCATGCATATCTAACCATGCTTTTAAGGACTCCAGAGCCAATGATAATTCATGTGATGCTAACTGACTACATTTGTTAATAGAGTATATTAGTAAATCGTCTGCATATTGTAATACATTCACAGAATTACTAATGGATGCTCTCAAGTCATGCGTATAAATATTATAAAGAAGTGGACTTAAGACAGAACCCTGAGGTAGTCCTTTCCATAATATTCTTTCTAGGCCAGAGGAATCTAGAAGTATTTTTCGCCCGCAAAGCATATTTTTAATGAAGGTAAATAATAACAACGGAATTTTAATTTGAGTTAATTTAGTACATAATATATCTATAAGAACGTTATCATATGCAGACTGAATGTCTAAAAATGCAGCCACCACAGACTTATTTTGTGAGAAGGCTAAGCGAATATCAGTGGCAAAAATGCTAATACCATCTATTGCACTTCTACCTTTTCTAAAACCATATTGTGTGTTAGATAGAATATTTTGATTCTCAATGAACCATTCTATTCTATTTTTTACCAGTTGTTCAGCTATTTTGCCCATAACTGGAGATAAAGCTATGGGTCGATAAGATGAGGAGTCTTTGGGATTTTTATTAGGTTTTAAAAAGGGCAACACAATTTGAGTTTTCCAAGATGAAGGGATGTTACCTGTCATTATGACACGATTGATAACGTCAAGGAAATAAATTAAAGCTGCATTTCCTAAATGTGTGAAAAAAGAATATGGTATACCGTCCTCACCCGGTGCCGTATCAGTGGTTACTGATAAAATACCTTTTAATTCCTCCAAGTTAAAGAGGGCGTCTAGCCCATAAGGACATGCATTTGGGTATTGTAGAGTCTGTGTAAGCAGCAATTCTCGAATTGGTGCTATTGGTGGAGCCAATTTGTCCAGTAAACTATCGCTCAAAGAAAGTGGCATAGTCTCAAATTTTGAGTCACTAACTCCTGTTCTATAGCGTTTTATATTACGCCAAACAACTGAAGGTTTAGTATTAGGAGAAATAGTTGAGCAGAAATTTCTCCATCCCATGAGCTTTTTGTCTTTCAGGATTTTTTTAGTTCTCAATATAATGTTGGTAAGCTCAGTAAAGTTTTCTTGAGACATATTTAAATTGTATTTTATTTCTGCCTTCTTTCTTTCAGCAACAGCCACACTACACTTATAATCCCACCAAGGTGGAGATGATGGCTTATACAAATATGATTTAATTGGAAAAGTTGCATTAGCAGCTTCAGTCATAGCAGTTGTTAGATTGTTAGAACATGCAAAAATATCCTCAGAAAGTTGTTTAACTTGTTGAATTTTATCTTCCACATACTGTTTGTATTCATGCCACTTTTCCTCCAATATTATATACTTCATACGAGGAGGTGGTTTAGGAATTATTTTTAGTTCAAATGTTTGTAAAGTTATTAATATAGGAAAGTGGTCGCTGCCATATGTGGAGGATAAAATGTGCCATAATATAGTGGAAGCTAAACTAGGAGATGTTATTGTTAGGTCAATTGCACTGTCATTTTCTAAAGGGCTAGTTCTGCGAGTTGGTGAACCATCATTTATCACACATAAGTTTTGCCTATCTAACACCTCTAAAAGGTCATCACCATGGCTATTGGTTAGGGAGCTGCCCCATGCCCTATGATGTGCATTAAAGTCGCCCATGATTATGATGGGTCTAGGTAGAGTAGATAACAAACTATTTATGTGCTGAAATGTTTGATAGGAAGGTTTAGGAATATAAATAGATAAAACGCAGATTTTATTTATGATACAAGCTACAGCAGAGAAAGTAGGATAGTTAACTATAGGAATCTGTGAATAAGACAAAGAGTTTTTAATTAAAAGTGCAGCTCCCCCATACCCATCAGATCTGTCATCTCTTAAGCAGGAGAAGCCATGAATTTTAAAGATTGAACCTGGTTTTAACCAGGTCTCTACTAACACAAATATGAAAGGATTATATTTATTAATTAAATATATAATGTCACTTTTTTTACTGACTGCACTCCTGCACTTCCATTGGATAATTATGGATCTGTGATCCATTATGGTTATTTAATATAGATATTACTTCTGTAAGTTTAGCAGCGTTGGCCGGTTCTATTATATTGGAATGTACTAAATTGTTTAATAATGAAATGATATCAGATATAGTAAAATTTGTATTATCATCATGATTTTCAGTTAAAAGAACTCCATTTGATTGAGAAAGTGAGGGTTGTCTAGTTAAATTATGATGGAGCTTCTGGTCATAACCTTTAACTAGTTTAGGTGCACTTTTAGGTTTGATAAAAATAGTTTTTTTATTTGAAGTCTGGCCTGCCCTAACCTGAGGGCTTAGACTGCTTGGAAGAGTTTTAGTATACTGATTTTTGGGAGTTGCTACTATCTCTGAATACGATTTTGAAAGTGGTGGGTAAACTTTGCTAGCCTCTGCATATGAGATGGATTTTTCTGCCATGGTATATTTAATATTCTTCTGTCTGTTAAATTCTGGACAATTTTTATTGATAGCAAAGTGAATGCCTCCACATAGACAACATGACACATTATCATCATTAGCCTCACAAAGATCACCTGAGTGCTCACCGCCACACTTAAAGCACCGTGGTTTTGATCTACATTGTAGCTTAGTATGACCATAGCGACAGCAATTATAACATTGAATTGTAGGGTAGACATATACTTGAACTGTAAGAGTAGTATAACACATATAAATTCGTTCTGGTAGGACTTGTCCATCAAATGTTATAACTACTGTCTGTGATGGTATCCATGTCATCTCACCATCTCTTAATTGTTTCAGATTTATTCGGCGAACTTTTAAAATTTTGCCACAACCATTAGGAAGAGTACAGCTATCTATAATATCTTCAGGTGACAAATTTATGGGAACTCCACGTACAACACCCATTCGCGAAACATTATAAGTTGGTATAAATACTTTAAAATTATTTTCTTTAAGACTTTCTTTTAGAATGTTCTATAAAAGCATTGGCATCTAAATAATTATTAAATGTTAATGAGATCCTATTTCTACCTATCCTTTTCAAACTTCCATTCAAAATATTCTTAAAAGAGTGTCGTTTTAAGAATTTGCCAAACATAATAGGGTGGAATGTGACGCCATCATTCGCCTGATCGCTTTGCCTTTGAACATGTACTACAAAAGGTCCTAGGTCTGTAGAATTATAGGCGGGTCTTGTAATTGGAGTTCGTAGTGATATTTGGGCACCTGTTTGTGGCGTTACTGCGGTATTTAAGACATCATTGGTAGTAGTAGCAACTGGTGTATGTTTAATGTTATTGGTACAGTCACACGCAGTATCTGTATGAGAGCTGGATGTTTGCTTCCTGCGTTTGTTACAATGTTTGCACATTTTATGCAAACGCATTCGCTTATGGCCTTTTTCTTTTTTTGTGGATGAATCAGTATCCATCCCAGATTCGGAGCAGATTGTAACATAATTCCCTGCCAGTGGGACTGTGCCCCCTGGATCGGGTGGCTCGTTCATATTCTAAACTATTATTTAGATTAAAAAGACTTACCAACTATTTTTGTACACTAAAACTACGATAATAATGAAAAAATATTAATATAACATATATATACAACTAAAATATACTCCACTGATACACGAAAAGAATATTATAAAAATTTTAAGTAAAAACGCGGCCGTCCTCTTCGAAACTTCCCGCCTTTTTTATCAAAATATAGCTTGATCTCTGTGACAGTTGTCCCTAGTGCTGTCACGCTTACGATGAAGTCCGTAGTTTGATATCGATAAAACTCTTTATTTTTAAAATTGTGATTTTATATTATAGTTGAAATACAATCAATGAAAATCTTTTTGAATTTATTTAAAACATAACTGTTTTTTGACTGTTTTAATTATTCAAAAGGTCAAGACAATCAAGGTCTAGGTCACTAAAATCGTCATCACTGGAGCGTTCCTGCTAGAACATTTATTATTTTTAGTGAAATAGCGACAGTCGTTAGATCAGTCGATCAATTACGACTGTTTTATAAATAAATATGTCTAGTTTATTGATAATAATGCGTACAAAATATTATCAATTACTTTGAGACAAAAAGTAGTTTTTTTAATGTTTAATTAATTCAATTTATGTATTTTATAGTGTAACTGTATTTTAATTGTAAAAAATATGTTGAAAGTCTTATGTAGGTACTGTATTAGGGCCATCCGCGGATACCGCACGGTGGCGACGGAGGCAGCGTGCCTATTGGTCGGGACTCCCCCGTGGGACCTGGAGGCGGAGATGCTCGCCGGATTGTATCGGCGGGTGACGGGGGTGCGAGCGGAGGGCGGTGAGATCTCTTTAAGGCAGCTCACCGCCTGGCGCGTCGACACCCGCTGAGACGTCATTGCCCGTTGGGCAGTCCGGCTGGAGAGGCCTCGGTTCGGGGTGTGAACCGTGGAGGCCTTCCGGCCGGTGCTGATGCAGTGGTTGGAAAGGCGGCACGGGGTGCTCTCATTCCGACTAGTGCAGGTGTTGACGGGGCATGGGTGCTTCGCCAAATACCTGCACAAGGTCGTAAGGAGGGAGAGTACATCGTCCTGCCACCACTGCGATTGCGACGAGGATACGGCGCGCCATACGCTCGAGGCCTGCGCGGCTTGGGCAGTGCAGCGCCGTGAGCTCGTCGCAATCATCGGTACCGACCTGACGCTGCCGGCCATCGCTAGGGCGATGGTCGACAGCGTCGGGAATTGGGACGCGGTCGCAGCCTTCTGCGAGACAGTGATCTCGCAGAAGGAGGCGGCGGATCGTCTGCGCGAGAAGCGCAGTCTCGATGAGGAGATCCGCCGCCGGCGAATGGGGCGGTGCAGGCACAACTACCTGCGCCTCATGCCGCCCTAACCGAGGCCGCGGGTGACGTGACCGGGGATTAGTCCGTCACCCGCCGAGAGGCCGACCGCGTGAGGAAAGACCGACGTCCTCCCCGAGAGGGGTACGTCGGTCGATGGGAGGGTACCCCAAGTAGGGGGTATTCCGTCGGGCCGACCACTGACGACAAGTAAACCTGCTGCGGTGGTCGGCCCAACGACGAAGGCGAGGTGGTTTTCAGGTGGGTTGCGGGAGTTGCGTGCTTAAGTTCCTTTGTCGGCCCGGACGGAGTGGTGCGGAGGCGCGCCGACCGCAGCCCACCCACAAAGAAAAAAAAGTACTGTATTGGGTTTATTTCTTTTATGAATAATTTAATAGGGATCGGTTATCGATTTACGTATATCGACTGTCCCATCTCTTTTTTATTTTCAGTCCAGTATAATTTTGTACGTGCGTAAGCGTCATTTATGTATAAAATATTTACTAGTTATTTCAGCACTTACGAGGTACATTTTAGGCATGAATATTAATATTTTTATATTTATAATATATTGCAATTCAGTTGCAATAAAACTGGCACGAAAAGAATGGAAATATATTTGATACAAAATGAAATTGTAAACATGGCGCTCGTTCAAACTTATTCCGTTGGTTTCGTTGACATCTGTCACAGAGATCAAGCTATATTTTATGGACTATAGACTATATTATTTTGACATTACAAATAAACACTTCAATTTTATTTATTTCTGTAGATTACCCGGTAAGGTCACAGCGTGATGTTCAGTCCCAAGAACAGATATTTCTTTTATGACGATTTTAATTTATAGTCAGCAGCACTATTAACAAGGGATTATGGGTAGGGACACGAAAAAAGTATCGATACTTTTTACGTATCGAGTACTTTTGTTTCGATACCGATACTTTTGTACTCGATACTTTGCTTTCGATACTTTTACTCAATGAGTACTTTTTGGCAGATATCGTATAGAATAAATAGTAGTGAGTAGCCATGTTAAACTTGACCTTATAGCTTATAGTTATGGTAACGTCATCTAGTTCAAACGTAATGAACCTTCTAAAAATGTGGTTCGCAATATTTTAATGCGTTCACAGACAATCAATTTTCCTAAAAAAAAAAGCTCATCACCACAGATGCCGGGAAAAGTACTCAGTACTCGATACCTTAGGGTATCCATACTTTTGTTTCGACACTTTATTGAGTATGATACTTTTTCTTCGATACTACTCATGAATACAGTATCGATACTTTTTGTTCGATATCGTGTCCCTAATTGTGGGGTGATATTTTGCGCCTTATTGCGATTTTAGTTCGTCGTATAACGAAATTGCGGACGCACGTAAGATGGTGGCTTTTTAGGGTTCCGTACCCAAAGAGTAGAAACGGGACCTTATTATTGAGACTTCGCTGTCCGTCCGTCCGTCTGTCACCAGGCTGTATCTCAAGAACGGTGATAGCTGGACAGTTCAAATTTTCGCAGATGATGTATTTCTATTACCGCTATAACAACAAATACTAAAAATAAAATAAAATAAATATTTAAAGGGGCCTCCCAAACAACAAACTTGTTTTTTTTTTACCGTTTCTTGGTCGATACTAATAACGGTGACAGGTAGACGCTTCAACTATTCACAGAATATTTAGTTTAATGTTATCTTTAAATATAATTAATTAAAATAAAATAAATAATTAAGGGGGCTCCCATAAAATAAAAGATGTTTTCGCCGTTTATTTTGCTTAATGGTACGGAACCCTTCGTGCGCGAGTCCGACTCGCACTTGGGCGATTTTTTATTTATTTTTTTACCATTTCCTTGTATTAATTTACTTACGTACCAACTTACGTACTATGCATCTCAACTATCCTTTTTCTAGCGACTATAGACCATCCGTACCCCGGTCGCTCACTGAGCGTAAGTTAGCGTGGGATTCCATAACCCGCCGTTTTTTCTCAACATAACCAGCCTAATAACACAAGAGCCTGTGGACCCCAGACCTTCGTTATTTTATTAAAGCTGAAAGTTTGTCAGCGCATGCTCGCAACACAGGTTAGAACGGTGGCCCATTATGAAGTCTGGGTTACAGTGGCTTTGGCAGATAAAAGGTACTAAAGGTGTGTAAAATACCGATGTATTTTCGTCATATTATTAAGCATGATTCTTTGATATTACCTTCAGAACCTTATTAAAAATCACGTTATTCATTACCAGACTCTTAACATAGTGGCAACCCCTTGCCAGACACCCTTAACGTTCATGAAATTATAATTCTACTTACGTTATAGTATAAAAGCTGATTTTTATATATAATACTTGGGTAATGAGTAGATAATGTTTCCTCAGTAGCTAGACATTTTTCATAGTTCCAACCCTTTGCCAGACAAAGATGTAGCGTAGCTGTAGGAGCGAGCGCGAGATAGTACATATATACATAAGTGTGTGCGAGTGAGATGCGCTTATATTCTTTAGTATTTAGTACATGCTTATAGCAGCTAAAATAATATTATATGCTATCTTCATTAAAATCTGCCACTCCGCGCCAGGCGACGGGGCGCGGAGCAATGTGTGAAGCGCCTAAGGTTGCTTAATAAGGGTCATAGGATATCTTTGATCCAAGCAACGTGTTGTTCCCCAGAGATGTAAAAGTAACTTATACGGACCGCCACAATACCTCAATCTACCCACATGAATAAATAGCAACATAGTGCATAGAATATACAAAATATGAAAGAAACCTGCGGCACTTCACAGCAAAAATCTATTATTTCGAAAGGAACCAGGAGCAAATGTGAGGACAAAAATTGGTTTATTATAACAACATTCTATTATTTCTTTTTACTTTGTCTGGTACATATTTAAAATTATAATGAATTGTTGTTGGTGAATATAAAATTAAAAATAGTGAAATATATAATTTATTCTAAAATATTGATAACTTTTTGATTAATGTTTTAACATGCTAGATTTTTATTTTGCTTTTGTTTCGCTTAACACGAGTTGCAATCAAATTTATATATGTAAACAGTTTATTTTGGTATTGGTTAATATTCTGATTTTGATTTTATACTTGCTAATATTTTTCTTATGATTTCATGTACGTTCCACTGCTGGGCCTCCCCTTCAATGGAAAGGAATTTGGTAAAAGAATATTAGTGGATGATTTGCACAGAGGATTTTTTATTACCATAGGGAATGGAATGATGAATGACATATGCGTTTCACTAATTTAATAGAAGCAAACACTATGCAAATAATATAGAGGTAAACTTGGCGTGATTGAATCTATACGGAAATCTCAAGAAGTACGGCTCCCATTTTAAAAAATTATAAGATGCTACATCCTGAAGTGCTATAAGCTACATTTTCTCCCGAGAGTATGTCATTCCTACGGCAAGACAGAAACAAAGCATGCGATGGCCCCGAAATATAGTTAGTTTTAACATTGTTCACTTCATTTTTACGATAACTTACTATTACCAGTAATTACATCTGGGAATTTGAGAGAATCTTACGTAAAAACGTGGGTCTCAAAACATACGAAACCCGTGGAGATTTAATCTATTATAGAATAACTATAAATAATGGGTATTAATCTAACAGCTAACGTACCGTATCAACGCCTACAATATGATAAAAGCAAAATCGAACTATCACAAAATGATTCCCAAAGGTACAGTTTGGTAATGGTATGGAAAGGAAGTGTGTTAGTATACGTTTCTTATGATCTCAGTTCCCCAGCCATAAATACAAAATTAGCAAATTGTTAACATATATAAATAAATTTTGTAACACCAACAATAATCTGTGTAACTGAATTCTTGTTTCTACAAATAACGCGCCAAAATAGCTTTATAATAGTGTAATAGTGAAAATTACAACTTTTATTAGGATTACTGATTTTTAGTTTTTTTACTGATTACAGATTATTTGAGATCTACTTTTGCAAGAGATGGTAAATGTGAAAATGATATTGAAAGAAGTGTATGTAAGGGCAATATGGTGAATGGTGCTTTACACACCTTTATGGGCAGCCAGAGCCTCTCTAAGAAGGCTCGCCTGGCTATGCATAGGGGAGTGCTTGTACCAACCCTAACGTATGGAAGTGAGAGCTGGGTATGGCAGAAGAAACATGAAAGTAGAATAAATGCGGTGGAAATGAGAGCACTGAGGAGCATGATTGGTGTAAAACTGAGTGATGAAATTAAGAACAGTGTAATCAGGGAACGTTGTGGTATGAATGTTGATGTAGTGACAAGGATTGAGAAAGGTATGTTAAGTTAGTTTGGACATGTAGAGAGAATGAATGAAAGGAGATTAACAAGAAGAATTTATAAGGCGAATCTGAGCAGAAGTGTTGGAAGGGGAAGACCAAGGCGGACGTTTCACAATCAAATCGGGGACGTCCTTAAGAAAGGCTAGGTTAGAAGTACCCTAAACCGAAGAATATGCATGAAGAGATTAATGAATGTAGAGGAAGCGAAATTAGTATGTCAATATCGTAGCAAGTGGTCTCTGCCTACCCCTATGGGAAAAAGGCGTGAATATATGTATGTATGTATGTATTTACTGATTACATACATACATTCATTTATAGATTCACGCCTCTTTCCGATAGGGGTAGTCAGAGACCACTTCCCAACACTTGCTACAATTTTTTAAATTTGAGGTTGTACTTGTTAAATAAAACATCCAATTTGATTTATTTATACATTTGAGGGGTAAATAATCTCCAAAATAGTACATCACATATCAATCTTAACCCAGTATTATGGGAGAAGCACCGCGCCAAACCTTCGTGCTGGGGGAATCTTCGGCGATGGGATCCTCTAGGATGAATGATCGCGAGCGGGCGGTTGAAGATTGGGCGTCGGCACTGGCCCTCTGTTTGCTGAACAGAGGCTCGGTGCAGACTTGCGTGCGGCAGTGGGGCGGGTCGATAGTGGACTTGTCGTTCGCTAGTCTCAGTGTCGCAGCATGTGTGAGAAGCTGGTGCGTCCACGAGGAGATTGAGGCACCCTAAAAAGGGCGAAATCCTTAAAAGTGGAAACACTGATACGAAATTACGTTTAGCTTTCATTTGCGTTTTGTTATTACATATCAAATGCGTTTTTGTTATACTACGTTTCTTTGATATTTTATCGAACGGGAAACAGGAACGCGATTGAACGGGATAAAAAATCCTATGTCAGTCTCCTGGTTCTAAGCTACCTCCCCACCAATTTTCAGCCCAATCAGTACAGCCATTCTTGAGTTATAAATAGTGTAACTTACACGACTTTCTTTTATATATATTGTTGTATAACTTTATAAGTATTAATAAATTCTAATATATTTTTTATTACGTCAATATACTGATTCATTAAGTGTGCATATAGATGTAAATAGATGCTATTTTATTTTTAATTTATTAAAAAAAATACTTAGGCATCGATCCCTATCAAAAAGGATAACTGTCCTGTTTTTTCGAGGTATAAATGCCCTTAGGGGCATCTATCCCTCCACCATATATACCCATATGTGGGGTCAGTGTATATTTTTGACACATTTTAGTGTCCTGTTATATCTTTTATATACTTTCGGTATATGTATAATACTGGACAAGATGAAAGTCATGTCAAAGGCCCATATCATTCCTGTACCGGTCTTATTTGGCAATGCGATTCTCGAAGTTGTCAATTATTATGTTTACCTAGGACAAACAGTCCAGTTAGGTAGATCCAATTTCGAGAAAGAGATCAGCCTACGAATCCAACTCGGTTAGGCAGCATTCGGGAAACTTAAGAGGATCTTCTTGTCCAACACACCTCAGTGTGTGAAAACACAGGTCTACGACAAGTGTGTGTTACGAGTGATGACTTACAGCACGGAGACGTGGTCCCAAAATGTAGGCCTCATACCAAGGCTCAAAGTCGCTCAACGTACTATGGAGCGGGTTATGCTCGGGATTTCTCTGCGAGATAAAATCCGGAATACGGTAGTCCGCAGAAGAACGGGTGTAACCGACATAGCACGAAGAATTTGCACGCTGAAGTGAAGAGAAGAAAGGTTCTCGAGTGGCGACCACATATCGGACGACTTAGTATAGGACGTAACTAGGTGAACCGATGATCTGGTGTAAGTTGCTGGGCGTCGTTGGATGCAGGCGACACTGGACCGTACCTTGTAGCGTAACATGAGCGAGGCCTGTGTCCAGCAGTGGACGGCGATAGGCTGAAATGATGATAATTGAACTTTTCACTGATTGTAGCTGAACTATGCTACGAAAATACAAAAGAAAGGTAGGAGTGCGAGCTGACGTGATCGCCACCTTCTGTGAGGCCGTCATCACGCGGAAGGAAGCGGTGGAAAGCGCGTGGGAGGAATGCCTTCATGACGACGCGGCCCAATACCGGCGACTCGGGCGGCGCAGGCGTGAACACCTGCGCCTGATGCCCTAGCCGAGGCCGCGGGTGACCGGACCGGAGATTTTAAGCCGTCACCCGCAGAGAGACTGACCGCGCGACGGCGATCGATGTCCCGGTCAAGGACATCGAGAGGTGGGTGTACCCGAAAGAGTATTCCGTCCGGCCGACCATTGAGGACAAGGAACTCGGCACTGGTGGTTGGCCTAATGGCGTAGCTCCGAGTGGGTTATAGGCCCGCACGCCCACAAAAAAAAGAGTGCGAGCTCGAGTATGTTCATGGACTTCAGAACAACTACAGTCAGCTTTCGATGAAATGGATAAAAAAGCATGGGAATAAACGAATTTTAATTATGGTTACGACGAAACAAAACGAAATTTCATTACGGGTTACATAATGATTTCTCCCTCTGTCGCCCCGGACGGAGTGGTGCGGAGGCGCGCCGACCGCGGCCCACCCACAAAAAAAAAAAAAAAAAAAACATAATGATTTCTGATGTTTACGCGAGTATTATACATTTTAAATAAAACTACTTTACGGATTTTATCGCGTTTGTATTTGATTTTTGATTACCCGACGTTTCGAACACTTTACAGCGTTCATGATCACGGGTGGACTAAGATGTCTCACGTCCAACAAGTCATCGTTACTGCAGAAAATTTATAATTATCTACCCGATACAGAAATTAGTTATTAAATATTGACCCACATTTTGATACAAAATTTATTGCCAATGTAAGAAGAAAAATGATTCTATATGAAAAAATTATATTGTTTATGGTTAGTAATAATTAAACATTAAAATTAATAGTAATTATATTTAAAAACTAACTAATAATCTAGTATAGTACCACCGGATCGGAACACGGTTACACTGAGAAAGATCCGGCAAGAAAACTCAGGTAACATGATGCTAAATTAAAGTTAATTTTGAAGGCGGCTTACTTTATGTTACTAAAAGGTTTTAATTTATAAAATTATCTTTAGTTATTATTATTGTGGGTCAAATCTATACAATATGAGCTCACGGTGTCTTGCAGTCTTGTGGTGGTCTTTTTGGATTTGTTTTAACTATCCATACCAGTAGGCATCATCTATCCCCAAAAAAAGGGGGGTCCACAAAGAGCTACATTTTGAAAAATCTATCATTGAGAGGTCAGAAAAAACAAATAACATTTCAAAACAAATGATTAAGCTATTTACATGCATAGAAATTATTGTTTCCGGGAGCATTTCCGCAGGCTCGCTCCACGGCTCGTCGGCGCGGCGTCCGCCCTATCGTGGCTTATGCCGAACGTGGGCGGACGGAGCGCTACGTGCCGACGGCTGTACGCGGGGGTCATCCGGTCGATGGCCCTGTACGGCGCACCGGTGTGGACGGGGTCCCTGACCGTCCGACTCAGGGCTCTTCTGTGGCGACCACAGAGGGCCATGGCGGTCAGGGCCATACGCGGATACCGCACGGTGGCGACGGAGGCAGCGTGCCTGTTGGCCGGGACTCCCCCGTGTGACCTGGAGGCTGAAATGCTCGCCAGTTTGTATCGGCGGGTGATGGGGTTGCGAGCGGGGGGCAGTATGGTCTCTGTGAGGGAGCTCATCGCCTGGTGCGTCGACGCCCGCCGAGACGTTATTATCCGTTGGGCAGTTCGGCTAGAGAGGCTTCGGTCTCGGTTCGAAGTGCGACTCGTGGAGGCCTTCCGGCCGGTGCTGATGCAGTGTTTGAAACGACGACAGGGGATGCTCTCCTTCCGACTGGTGCAGGTGTTGACGGGGCATGGCTGTTTCGCCAAATACCTGCACAAGGTAGTTGGGAGGGAGAGTACACCGTCCTGCCACCACTGCGATTGCAATGAGGACACGGCGCAGCATACGCTCGAGGTCTGTGCCGCTTAGGTGGAGCAGCGTCGTGAACTCGTCGCAATCATCGGTGCCGACCTGACGCTGCCTACCATCGCCAGGGCGATGGTCGGCAGCGTCAGGAACTAGGACGCGGTCGCAGCCTTCTGCGAGGCGGTAGTCTCGCGGAAGGAGGCGGCGGATCGCTTGCGCGAGGAGCGCAGCCTCGATGAGGCGATCCGCCGCCGGCGACTAGGGCGGCGTAGGCACGAATACTTGCGCCTCATGCCGCCCTAGCCGAGGCCGGGTGACGTGACCGGGGAATTAGTGCGTCACCCGCCTAGAGGCTGACCGCGTGAAGAAAGACCGAGGGAGGACGTCGGTCGATGGGAGGGTACCCCTCAAGGGGATATTCCGTCGGGCCGATCACTGACGTCAAGTCACCCTGTTACGGTGGTCGGCCCAACGACGAAGGCGACGTGCATCGCGGGTGGGTTGCGGGAGCGCGTGCTTACGCCACTCTGTCGTCCCGGACGGAGTGAAAAAAAAAATGCATAGAAATTATTCATATAAAATTAATATTTTTAAAACTAGGAAGCTTTCTCAAAAAGTGGGGCATCTATCCCGATTTTATCTTATATGTCTGTACACAAAATACACTTGGAACTGCCATTATCGACAGTAATGCAATAGTGAAAATTAAAATTCTCTCAGAAAAAGCTTCAGAGGATACAAGTATATTCTCAGTGTAAATATTAGTTCTTGCGATCCAATTCCATTATCAATGCAAAGAACTTTTGTTGAAAAGTCGTATATCAAAAAACAGCACGATCTATTCGCTGAATTTCTAGATATAATTAAGTTTGAAAAATATCAAAGCGCGTTTTTAAAAATATTCACCTTATGTCCCGTACAGATGTTGGCCGAGTCTAGGCCAACGCGAGCGTCGGCAAATACGTACAAGGCGAGTGCTAGCGTCCGTCCACACGTTGGCCGATTGCGGCGAACGCCAACGCGAGTGGCCAACGTAGACGAGTGTTTGTAGAGCTGTCCACACGTTGGCCTCGGTCAGTGTTCATTGTGCACTGAAACACTACGGACGTTGACATTAACGTTGCTACAGCTTCGACTATTTAATTAATGAGCATATATAACTATTATCTCAGTGTATACCGCAGTAAAGTGGGAAAAAAGAAGGTGGTTGATACAGAGTATTCACAGAAATAGAACAATGTAAGATTTATCCGTGTGGTGACGGAGTAAGAAAAAAATTCATCAGTCCCTTTCTTGTTCATGGATGTCGTAAAAGACGACTTAGGGATATAATACGCACATAACATCTATGCTAGAGAAGGAAACCTCGAAATAAAACCCTATACCAACCTGTTTGGCTAGCATGGAATACTAAGGTCAGTTTCCCTCCTATTGTGGAGGAGGCTCGAGCCCAACAGTTGGACGTATATGACTTGAAATGATGATGAACGATTAAGATACTTTTAGATACTATAGGTAACATATAGTGTGACTTGGATCTAATTATTTATGTCGCATATCTAAAAGTAGTGATGCAAATTTGAAAATATAATCATTTGTGTTGAGCGACATTATCACATTAAACGCGTCTAACTGCGATGGATGTCAACTGTGTAATGGCGAGCGGGCCAACGTGTGGACGGCATTGGCCGAGCGTAGACGAGTACCTTTGATTTGTGCACAAAAACAGACACCGAGGCGAAGTGAGGGCAGTGATCACGAGCGACGGCAAGTGACGGCGAGTGAAGACAAATCAGATGTCCTCACGTTGGCGCTTGTATTCACTCGGCCAAGTAGGCGAGCGACGGCGAGGGTTGGCCAACTAAGTCAAATCGGGTGTACACACATTGGCGTTCGCCATCGCTCGCCTACACTCGGCCAACATGTGGACGCCCTATTAGAGACTGATTCTGAATTGAAATTCGATAAGAGCGATGTAAAAATTGCTAACTTAGGATTCATTTATTTTTAATGTGATAATGTTATTCTTATATATATGTTTATTATATGTATTTACTTTTTGACAATTATAATAATTTTCGTTGAAACAAAATCTTATGTGGGCAATATGTAGTTGAGTCAGAGTACAACCAAGCATTGAAAATATTGTATACTTTTTGACTCTATAGAGTGAAACTTTGTAGTCCATTATTACTTTTTAATGTCTATTTTGGGTTCTCTATATTAGTTTCAGGAAAATCTCATTTAGAGTTGATAAATTACTGTCAGGGTAGTCGCACCGTTATTAATGTTCATTATTATTTAGTTTCTGCGAATCATTTCAAAGAGTTTTAGCTATTAATTTCCTTCGATTGTACTCATAATAACTGTTTGACTCATAATAATGAGTAATCTCTAACAACTAACCTAATGTTACGTATTTCTTGAATAAATAATTTTGTATTTTAAATTAGTTAGATACAAGAAAAAAACGTCTCTGTTACTATATTTAGCAATAAATTAATCGTTAAAGTAAGAGCAAAATTCGATTAACCTAGATTTTAAAAAAAATTGTTGTGAAGAATCCGTAATATAAAGTATATCATAAAATCACAAGTAATTGGTACTATATCCGTGTTAAATGATACATATCGGTTATCCCTGGGGTCTGATATTAGCATTTTTAAACACTTTCCATACAACAAGTATCGTAAAAAAAATATATAACTCGTCATTTTACCGACCAAATCTATCTCACCATATATTTCAGCATAACATTGGTTAGTAAAAATCACTTCATGAAAAAAAAACTTAGTAATTTTAAAAACTAACTTTCATAAAAGCTGATTTTCGATCCACAGTGCGGCCTGGAAAACCTCTATAGAAAGTTATTATTTCAATACCAAGTTTGGTTAATTTTTTAGAGAGAAGTTGAATAGAATAGAGTAGAATATGTTTAGACTGTAATGAGCTATGCATTCGTAACAGTTGGGACGAACCTCAATGTGGGCCGCCACCTGTCACTTAGCTGCAGGTAAAGCGGACTACGTATAATACGGAGTATCCGAAAAGAATTAAAATGCCTGTTTCACAGCGCAACTACATGTAAATATAGAAGAATTAATAAACATGGTATGATTGGGAAATCATTCTTCTCCAGAAAAATCATACCTTGACTACCGGTGCGGATTTTAACCTGCAAGCCATAACCGAATGTATTTGAGAATCAAATCATTTATTCTGCATAAGCCCTTTAAGGGCACATACATATTGTCAAATTTACACATCGTTTGAACACAATACAATAATCTACCACCGGATGGGAACGCGGACACATGCGAAGAGAAGATGCGGCAAGAAACTCAGCGGGCTGTCATTTTTTTTAAATCTCTTAAATATATATAATTTTATACTTCGTACAACATATGGTATTAGCTCTAGTGTGAGGCCTTTCGAAATTGTATACATGTATAAATTTTCAAAATTTAGTACAAATAAAGAAAAAGAAAATAATTAAAGCAAAGAAAGAAAATATGGCTGGACCAGATCGCACGAGCAGCACCCAACCACGAGTTAACTACTAGAGCAGCCATCACACCCCTCAACCAGAGTATTGCGAACTTGACCGCACTATTTTGGGGAACTGTTATAACGATTACATATAGGCTCCGTGTAGCGATATTCTATGCTCTTAGTGGTTAAAGATAAGATAGTGCAAGTTTGGCTAATTTCGAGGTCTCCCTCAATAGCTTGAGGACATTGGTATAACGATCGACTCTGTGCCACGTCCTCGTAATGTAGAACTTTATCACCAAATTACATCAATTATTTATAGCATTACTAACCGTTTAGATCCTTATTCTTTATCCGGACTTTTATAGAACTTGTCTAAGGAATTGGAGTGATAACACCTAAAATATGATTTATGTTGCGAACAATAAAATCGCCTTGAAGATAATGTGCTAGCATCACTAAAATTGGAGGCGGAAATGCTCGCCGATTTGTATCGGCGGGTGTCGGGGGTGCGAGCGAAGGGCGGTGTCGATGGCGGTAAGGTGTCTGGGCCGTAGAGGTCTTCCGGCCGGTGCTGATGTAATGGCTAAAACAGCGGCACGGGGTGCTCTCCTTCAGACTGGTGCAGGTTTTGACGGGGCATGGATGCTTCGGCAAATACCTGTACACGGTCGCTAGGAAGGAGAGTACACCATCCTGCCACCACTGCGATTGCGACAAGGACACGGCGCAGCATATGCTCGAGGTTTGTGACGCTTGGGCAGAGCAGCGTCGTGAACTCGTCGCAATCATCGGTGCCGACCTGACGCTGCCGACCATCGATAAGGCGATGCTCGACAGCGTCAGGAATTGGGACGCGGTCGCAACCTTCTGCAAGACAGTAGTCTCACGGAAGGAGGCGGTGGAGCGCGTGCGCGAGGAACGTCTCCTCGACGAAGCGACCCGCCGCTGGCGACTAGGACGGCGTAAACGCGATTACCTGTGCCTGATGCCGCCCTAGCCGAGGCCGCGGGTGACTGGACCGGGGAATTAGTGCGTCACCCGCCTAGAGGCTGACCGCGTGAGGAAAGACCGAGGGAGGACGTCGGTCGTTGGGAGGATACCCCTCAAGAGGGTATTCCGTCGGGCCGACCACTGACGTTAAGTCATCCTGCTCCGGTGGTCGGCCCAACGACGAAGGCGACGTGTCACGGGTGGGTTGCGGGTGTGCGTGCTTACGCCCCTCTGTCGCCCCAGACGGAGTGGTGCGAGGAGGGCGCCGACCGCGACGCTCCCCAAAAAAAAAAGAAAAAAGAATATCACTAAAATGCATTCGTTTCTTTAATATTTACTTTTTTAACCATTCTTAAAGCCTGTGTGTACCTTCTAAGAGATAAACTCTTGCGGTAGTGGTTACGAATATTATCAAGCCTTACTTTGTTCGTGGGTATCGTAAAATACCACTAGTAGCTATACATCGACCTGCTCCAGCTCCATTTGATGTTCCCCGATCAATTATTACATTCCCAAGGAGGGTTGACAACTGGCAGGCAATCGGTCACAAAATTACTGCCAAATATCATATCATCATCATTTCCACTCAGATATGTCCCTCTGTTAGGCTCGAGCCTCCTGCACTGTGAAAAGGAAATTGACCTACTACATCATACTGGTCATACGTGTTGGTATAGGGTTTTATTTCGAGTTTTCCTTTTCTTGCATGAATGTTATATGCATATTTAAACCCTTAGTCGTCGTTTACGACAACCACGGGCACGATAGTGAGTGGATTATAATATGTACTTTGAAAAAAGAATACATAATGAGTCGATCCCAAATGATTGGAAGAAGAGATAGTGACATTAAATGCTTTGGAGTCAAATCCCAACCATAAAGGAACTTGTTGCTGGCAAGCTAAAGACCGGAACTATGTGTTGGTGGTCAACTCTAACGGTGAGTTATGGAGCTGTATGTCGGCTATTCCTCAAAAAATACTTATAAATATATACACCAATTCATGAGGGATGCCGCTCTTAATTTCTTTAGTGGCACAACTCGTGGTATACGATTGAACTATTATTTTACCTACCAAGAAGATCTGCCATGGATTATATTCACCTACAGACCATTTGCCTTTTCTTGCCTGTGAGTGGCGTAAAAGGCACATACTGTCAGTTGTCTTTTACGACACTTTTATAAAAGGTCTATCTAAGCAAGAGAAGGCAAACTTGAAATAAAACCTATGCTGACACGTCTAATCAGCGTGGTATAGTAGGTCAACTCCCCTCTTATTATGAAGGAGACTCGAGCCCACAAACGGGATGTACATGAGCTGAGATGGATGAATGGACAATTCGAAAACTGACGGACCGACCACAGAGGACAAGGAACTCGGTTGGCCCAACGACGAAGGCGACGTGCTACGGGTGGGTTATGTAGCCCCGCGCTGCCCCTCTGTCGCCTCAGATGGAGCCGGGCGCCGGGTGCACTGCCCATATCCCACGTTAAAAAAAAATCGAATACTGACGTACTTTCTTTGTCAATTAAAAAAAACGATGAGATTCGATGATCCGATGAGTGACTACTAATACTAAAAGCTTGAGTGAAAGTGTACTTAATACCACTTAATCAAAATATTTACCTGCCCTAAGCTGATAATAGTTGTAGGATTGAATGAAGAAGCTTCTTCAATCGCAAATTTAATGTAATTTAAAAGATTTCAGGCTTTTAAAATAAACACTGTTCAACATTGCCATTATTATCTACAAAATTAGTAAGGTTAAGTGCAGTGAAATACCTCGTTCAACTTGATTCAATTATCTCCTACCCTGGGTGCTGTTCAATTCGTATTTTCAACGATAGTAATTATTAAAAAGCATATCGAGCAAGCAAAACAAGAAAGATGAAAATCAAAAGATCCTTTGTAATACGAAAACAGTCTAAGTTTCTATTATGCTAATATTTACAAAATCGATTGAGTGAACAGGTGTGGTAAAGGTACTAAAATAAACATAAAAAGATATAGAATCTTATTAAAGGTAAGCAATACGTAACGAAGGTTTTGGTAGAAGTAAAATATTGCGTGGGTAATCTTTTTTTGAGCTGATCTTAATTCACAGACCTGTATAAATTTTTCATGTAATACTTGAAAAAAATGCCTATTTTCAAATTGGTGAAACTTAATAAGTACTTATTTTATTGATTCTAAACTAACCCTATCAATTTCTGCATGCGGCGACGCCTGTGGACTCTGATAAGCTGATGATGAGGGTAAATCTAATTACTAACCATTAAATACCGCAATATAGATCCCCCTATTTTGCCCATGGATGTCGTTAAAGACGACTGAGGGATATAATATGTATACAACATCCAGCGCCGGCCATAAGTAAATTTTAGAATGGATCGAGATCAAATTATGGCGCCTCTCCCGTTTGCTCCTAATAATATATACCTATACTTTTATTTTTCTTTTTGCGCCTGGAGCGACTGCTCTGTTCGCTGTATGGGCGGGCCGGCCCTGACAACATCTATGCAAGAGATGGCAATCTCGTAATGAAACCCTATACCAACATGTCGGATCAGCATGGTATAAGTAGTGACACAACAGCTGTGATAATAAAATATCGCAAAAATGCACATGGTATAATTGAAACAGTATAGATTTATTTATTTGACTAGCAACCCGCCATCGCTTCGCTTCGGTTTTAGTCGTTTTAACCGCGTAGTTCCCGTTCCCGTGGGCAGCGGCGGCCTTACCCATTGCGAGGTTCCGGGCGGCAGGTCTTTGCGAGGCCCCGGGCGGCAGGTCTTTGCGAGGCTCTTTGTTCTTCGTGAAAAGTATGAGATACGAAAGTAGGTCTGGTTGTTTGGTTTAAGGATTTGTCATGTTTGATGAAAAATACTAAAGTTGTACAAATAAATAAAATTTAAGTTTTATAATATTGAAAACAAAGTGAAAAGTATAATTAATAAGTAAAAATGTAATTTAAAATCTATATTTTTTTAAAATTTGCTTGGGTTGTTGCGTGAGGCCGCTGTAAGCGCGAGGCCCCTGTAAGCGTGAGGCCCCGGGTGATTGCCCTGTTCGCCACCCCCTAAGGCCGCCACTGCCCGTGGAAATACCGGGAAAAAATATAGCCTAGTTTACGCCCTGATATTATAGCTTTCCATTGGTGAAAGAATTTTTGAAATCGGTCCAGCCGTTTTGAAGATTACCCGGAACAAACAGACAGACAGACAGACAAAAATTTTTTAATTGCTATTTTAGGCATAGGTGTCGTACAAATAACCGTGTGAGCATGAAAAAACCTATTATTTTGACATTACAAACAGACACTCCAATTTTATTTATTGGTATAGATTGGCAGATTCATATGGATTTTTATAGTAATGTATTAGTAACAGTTTTACTACGTATTTTTAATAGGCCATTTACAAATGTTTCATAGGAATATCAAAACTTTCATTCTCTGTTTAGTGAACTACGACATTTTTAGGATAACTGTTTTGGAATGGAAATACGCTACGACGGAAGTAACAGTCAGTAGAAAAAAATATCAAGTATTGTCGTGAGACGCTCATAACTATTTGAGCTGCCGCACTCCAGGTCACCGATGGTCGTGTTTAGCGGCTACCCGAAGTTGCGGACGAGATTGTTTATACATTTTATTATCGGCGCAAACCGAGCATTCAAGTACGTAGTCGCGTCTGAACCACAAGCTACAGGAAACGCCGATGCTCGTTACTAGTAGTCGCATTTCAACCCTAGCCTCGCTCGTTCGCCAAGTTTTCCTCGTCACGCGTTCTACGCCCAGTCTTAATAATAATATTATAATCATCAATAACAGTATAACAATCTCGCCGTGTAGTGATGGAGATAGAATACAATTCACCGTCCCCTGTTTTGCCATCAGATGTGGGAAAATGCTGCTAACGAATATAATATACAGATAACAACTATGCAAGAGTAGGCAATCTGGAAATAACTCTATAACAACACGTCTGATAAAAAGTGATATAGTAGATCAATATCCCTTCCATTTAGAGCAGGCTGAAGCCCAGCAGTGGGTCGTAAATGGGTTGAGATGATAATAATAATGAATCCTCAATAATAAAATCAAGAGAATTTCCATCTCACAAATGCGTTCGACCCCTGTTACTCACGGTATAACGGCTGCTAGTAAGCCACTAGTGGCTGTGATTAATTGCCGCATCTAGTGGCTGGACTGAACTACCAGCGGTCGCAAACTAATGACTCAATGTGTGGATGCAGTTTACCAAAATATGTTTCGTTCTATCACTTTTGATGTATGGATGTGGATGAATGCATGTGTATTATATATATATGTCGGAGAATCGAGCGGTCGACTGAACGCGAGCACGGCATCGTGACAAACGAGTCTTGCTCGGACGCGGCCGTTGTAGCGAGAGTCATCCTAAGATCGGAGCTCGCAGCGAGCGGACGTGTCTGTTTTCGTGTGTGTTTGTATTTCATAGTAGTTTCTTTGTTTGTTAGTAAAGTGTTAGAGTAAATTGTTTAAATAAATCCTCGTTAAACTAAGCACCGTTGTTATTACTGCTCGAGGCTACCCACTATGTCGGAACCCAATGAAGATATGTGTCCACTGGATCCCGAAGCCCACCCCGGCGTCGACATCAGAAGTTGGATCACCTCAAGCACAAATACGGCCTAAATGTATACCACGCCACGTATTTCGTATAGTGACATCAGTGATGAATAGTGGATGCCGCTATTAGAACATTAGAGTGAAAGTTTTATGATGCTCATTCGCGTTATGAACTTGTGTTGTGTGAATTCGTGAAGTGAGTTGTGTGAATTTGTGTTACGAGTTCGTGTTACGAGTTCGTGTTACGAGTTCGTGTTACGAGTTCGTGTTACGAGTTCGTGTTACGAGTTCGTGTTACGAGTTCGTGTTACGAGTTCGTGTTACGAGTTCGTGTTACGAGTTCGTGTTACGAGTTCGTGTTACGAGTTCGTGTTACGAGTTCGTGTTACGAGTTCGTGTTACGAGTTCGTGTTACGAGTTCGTGTTACGAGTTCGTGTTACGAGTTCGTGTTACGAGTTCGTGTTACGAGTTCGTGTTACGAGTTCGTGTTACGAGGTCGTGTTACGAGGTCGTGTTACGAGGTCGTGTTACGAGGTCGTGTTACGAGTTCGTGTTACGAGTTCGTGTTACGAGTTCGTGTTACGAGTTCGTGTTATCTTCTTCGATTTACGACTACCCGATCCGATCGCTCGGATGTGGACGCACGTGCATGGATTTCGACGGCGACGCTGTGTATTAGTGATGAAAATCGACAAGGCTCGCAGCTAATGGTTGCTTTAAGCCGTGCTTTGAAGGTACAAGCGTCCACGCGGCTGTCAAGTGTCTTTTCCTGGGATGACCCGGAGCAACTTTAAGGAGCTGTTTATACAAGGTACGATTGTCCTGAGACTACTGTCTCTTTTTTTGATGAATTAAGCGAGCTTTCGCCTTAAACCTGACATGGGGAGTGCTCTAAGGAACTGTTTTACGTGGTACCACCGTCAACGTTTTACCAAAGTACCACTCTATACCGCAGCAGGGTTTATTTATTTCACCTGGAAACGTTATGGTCTTCAACTGTACATTTCCAGCGATCATTTGTCCCACGTACACACAGGTTCTGGAATGAACGACCTGCTGTTATTGTTTCCCGAGCGCTATAACATGTCCCCTCTTTAGACGAGGTTTAAGAAGAGTATTTCCTTCACGGTAGGTTACGGCCTAGCTGTGCCCCTGGTATTGCAAAGGTCTATTTGCAGCAGTATTACTGACCATTGGGTGTGCTGTTTGCCACCATCGGCAATGACATGCATTAATGACCTTTATTACGTCGAGATGGAAAGGTTTATCAAATGGCACAGCTTACTATTGCTGTCGTGTTAGCACATGTTTCACGCTTTGATCGTCGTGTACAAAGACTGTCATTTACAACCGAAATGACTACCCGCAATCGGTTACAGCAGGAGCTCGAGGCCATTTTATTTCTCAAACGAAAATCTCTTGTTGGTGAACACAATAGCCCGGATGTAAAGAAAATGTGTATTCATGATAATCGTTCTCCTCTAAAGTCTTTTTACTGTGACTAACTGGGTCACGAGTTTACAGAGTGTCTCTCCAAGCGCCGTACCTGTAAGCGACCGGACGAGCGTTCGAGTTCACAACCTAACAACCACTCGACGACGATGACATCGCCTGCACCGCAACCTGCAACCACCTGTTTCCGCTGTCGAGCCCAGGGTCACTACGCATCTAACTGCCCGCAATGAAGTAACCATGACGAGAGCAACAGTAGAGGTGCAGTGAAAGAGTAACGAGTTGACTTGTGCATCGTGAATTTGCCTAGAGGAACACTACGCCATAACGGTGAGCAGTTTTCATTTCATTAGGAGTTACAGGGATGACTGCCTATGTGTTTGGTATTGTCACAGGCATGACAATGTGTGATGTCGTTATTATCACAGGGATGATAATTGGTACTGCGTTAGTATAGTCACGAGGGTGACTATCATTGTACATACGTGGTCACAGTTGAGGTGTACTCGTATGAAGTGCGTTTCAGTCACAGGAACGACTGTGTAATTGAACCCATATATGTCAGAGTTGACGTATGTGTGGTGTATGTGTTTAGATTATTTTGTCACGGGGATGACTGTATTATTGAACTCGCATGGTCACGGGATTGACAAATTCGTGTGTGTCCAGTCACAGGGATGACTGTTTGTTAAACTGATTAAGGTCACATGAATGACTATCACTGAACACTTTTTTTTTTTTTTTTTTCTCTCTTTATTTAAGGAGCTTTAGTCTGAATGGACTACGCCGCTCCGTTAGACCATCACTTAACACAGTATTACTTAACACTAACAAAGTATACGGACTAAAGTAACTAAACTAAGGTAACAATATAATATATAGACTAGCGACGTTGCATGCCTTTATCAACTATTTTATACAAAATAATAGCAGATTCACTGAGAGGATAAGCTAAAATTATATTACAACCTCCAAGTTGCCTCAACTCCTCAGCAACAGATGTGTTTTCCTTCCTTATATCCTCGTTACGGACACACTCAACCATCACATGTAACGCGTCTTCTAAAATATCACACTCAGCACAGAGAGGAGATGGCACCTTTTTCATCATGTAAGCAAATTTATTAAGAGGTATGTGCCCGGAACGGAGTCTAAAGGCTGTAACAAGTGTCCTTCTATTCAGCTTGTAACTGTCAAACCACGTATTCCTCCAAGGTTCACTTTGCAACGTTTTGTACCAGATACCTTTCTCCACAGATCGCTCATCAAAATGCACCTTCCACAAGTTATGACAAAGTATTCGCGCTAAGTGTAAACAATCTGTGAAGAATGGTATTGCATTTATATGGATACCCTCGCTACAGGCTTGTTTTGCTAAAAAGTCAGCTTCTTCATTCCCTGCGAGCCCAATGTGTGATGGAATCCATTGGAGAATAATTTTTTTTGAGGCTGATGTCATCACTAAAAGTGTTTTCATAATGTCATAAGCTATCGGAGTGCTTCTTAAATAAGAAGTACACCGAGCCACTTGTTGAAGAGCACTTTTTGAGTCCGTAAAAATAACAAATTTATCGAAGTCTATGGATTTGAGGTAGGCGATGGCTTCCGAGATGGCGATTAATTCAATATTTGTTATAGATATATTGCCAGAAATTTGGAATTTTGCGCTTTGACCAAGTTGTGGATCGAAAAATGCTGCACCCGAACATGATATATTTTCTTTGGACCCATCAGTAAATATTTTATAATGGTCTGAATATTTATTTTTAAGATATATGGAACAATTTTCGTGCAGTAATGTTGTGTTATAGTTTCGTTTCGCTAAAGTAATAAATTCAATATTTTGTTGTACTATATTGCTTAAGTCATACCAGTTTATCCAATGATCTAATGAATACATACCTAAACGCGGGCGAGAGTCTACAACTATATCTTTAAATTTTGAATGCGTTGTAATCAGAATTGGAATGTTTTTACGTCTCCAATATCTACGTGAAATAAGCAATGTTAGTTCCTCTAGGACGTCAATAGTATTGTTATCGGATAATGACCTTGCTTTTAAATAAAATTTACTTGCAAGGAAATGTCGTCTAATTTGTAAGGGTGATACACATAGTTCACTCTCCATCACGTGGATAGGAGTACTTTTTATGAAGCCACCAATTGTACGCATAGCCGCATTTTGTATTTTGTCTAACTTGTATAAATTTGATTTACTAGAATTATTGTATAAAAAACAGCCATAATCCATTCGACTCCTAATAACAGAAATATATAGCCGTCTCAAATGCTTAGGATGCACACCCCAGCTCGGGCCTGCCAATACTTTTAAAATATTCAGGTATTTGTGGGCTTTCTGATCTAATTCATGAATGTGTTTAGTCCATCTCAAAGAACTATCCAACCACATTCCTAAATATTTAACGCTGGCTACTTCTTGCAGCGGTGCACCATCTATGTTAATAAGGCTATTATATCTATTGATACCTTTTTTAAATATACATATTTTGCTTTTTTGGGAAGAAATATTTAACCCTAAATTTTGTAATGACGTCACTAAGATGTCTAATGAACCTTGGAGGGAACAACGTGCATCTTCTAGATGTTTATTGGGCGTATACAACACGAAGTCATCTGCATACTGGGAGATAAAGACACTATGGATTGATTTACAGATATTATACGTGGCGACATTAAACAATAATGGGGACAACGGATCACCTTGTGATAGACCTTGACTAGTAGTTCGTACAATAAAAGTTCGTTCTTGTTTAATTTTTAAATACTTTAAGCTACGAAAATTCCATAGATAATTACATATTTTTGAACCAACACCAATTTGATCTAATATCGTCAATAATACATTTATATTAATATTATTGTACGCATTATCAATGTCAAGGAAACAAGCTAAAGTTACCTGATCCCTTGTGAAACCTGTTTGGATCCTAGTCACTAAACTTGTCAAGCTGTCCAGAGTAGATTTTGTTTTTCTGAAACCAATAGTTTCACTGGAAAAAACTCCTTTATTTTCACAATACCATTCTATTCTACGGTTTAAAATTGAATGAAAGATTTTGCATATACAAGACATCAAACTAATGGGGCGTAAAGATGAAATAAGTGTGGGATCGCGACCATGTTTCTGGATCGGCATCACATAAATGTCTCGCCATTGTATAGGCGTGAAGCCGGATGATAAGGATATATTATATAGTGAGAGTAGAATTCTCTTACTGACTTCCGGTAGGTTTTTTATCATTGAAAATGATATATTATCAGATCCAGGAGCCGTATCTCTCATCTTAATGCAGGTTTCCATTTCATGTAACACAATATTCTCTTCTAATGTAATATTGTGGGAGCTAAAGTTAGGTCTAGGAGGAAGTGCATATGCAGGGCATAGGTTTAACAATAAGGCTTCACTTTTCTTTTCATCAACGTATGACCTGTGAGCCACGTTTCCTTTCATCCATCTCATCTTACTCCAAATTTCACTTGCCGAAGAAAATTCATCCAGACTATTACAAAATTTCTGCCATCCATTTTTAGACGTTTTTTTTATGAGTTGTTGGGACTCTTTTACACGTTCATTAAGTACCTTTAGATTGTTAGGCGTAGGGTTTTTTCGAAAATTAGCTAAAGCCCGTCGCCTCTTAGCTACCGCATGAGACAAGGTAGGGTTCCAATATGGCTTTGGTTTAAAGTTACTGGTAGGATTAAGATTTTGCTTTTTGACCGGAATGAACTCATTTGCTGCTTCATTAATTAGATAAATAAATTTGTCGTATAAATATTGTGGATCTCCTGCCATAATGAAGTTAGCAAATTTCTTGTCGAGGTAATCTGTATAAGAATGCCAGTCCGCCAATTTAAAGTTACGTCTTTCGACGAAATATGGCTTATATGAAGATACATTGCTGATACCAATGACTAAGTGATCACTACCTAAGGTCTCATTAGTTACTCGCCAATTAAAATGACACGCTATATCCGAAGTGGCCAGAGAGATATCTGGGGAGCTTTGCTGTACTGAACCTGCTACCACCTTAATTCGGGTATAGCTGCCATCATTTAAAGAAACTAGGCTACTGTCAGTCATCGAATCATATATCTGCGATCCTCTAGCATCGGTTTTATACGACCACGTAAAGTGATGTGCATTAAAGTCTCCCAAAATTAAGGATTTTTTATTACATTGAGAAAAAATAATATCCCAGTCATGTCGTCGCGTGTGCACCCATGATGGGCAATAGACCGCTAATATACTCTCAATAATTTTTTTGCAATTATATATTTTTATGTGAAGAATTTGTATATCTCGATTAGGATGACTTATCGGACATAGCTGCGCTCCAATAGATCTATGAGTAATAATACAAACCCCTCCGTAGCCATCATTTCTATCAGCTCGAAAGATACTGTAATTGCTTAGCTTAAAATTGCTTCCAGGTTCCAACCAGGTTTCACTTACCACGGCTACATGAATTTTATCTTGTATTAATAATTGTTCGAACTCCACTCGTTTTGGCCTAACACTCTGCGCATTCCACTGTAAGATATTGATTTTTATATTTCTGCAAACGTTATTATAGTTAGCCATTTATGTTAAATTTAAATACATCAGCTAGATTTTTTAATATGGACACCTCAGACATACTTTTTATAACAGCCGATATAACCCATTCTATAGAAATACTAATTATTTTATTGATTTTTTCCGTCCAACCGAATTTTTTAGAAAATAACAACCTTTTTATCTTATTAATTAACTCTTTGTAGGTATAATTTTTATTAGCGAACGATTCTGGTTGGCTTGGTTTATTGCACTCATTTTTTTTTTTTTTTTTTTTTTTTTCTGGTTGGCTTGGTTTATTGCACTCATTCTCGGTAATGTTAATATATATATCACTGGGATTAGATAAGTCCTCTTCACCGCCTGCGCTCGTAGTTGTAACTCGGAGGGGTCGGCATCGCCGCGGCCGTCGTCGCGATCGCTGACTGCCTCCAGTAGAAGTACGGCCGTTGGCTCGTGTGGATGTCTCGCCTTCAAACACGCCTTCCGATTCCGATGATGACGAACTCGATTGTAATACTATTTGGTCTGATGAATATCGTTTTTTCCTTTTAGAAGGTTGTCGGCTAATCTCCGTCGGCATACTTCCAGCTTCTATCATGTTATTATGCGATAATATATTTTTTGAATTTATCGGCCCATTGATAGCCCTACTAGATATATTATTTGCGTATTGAGGATTAGGTCGCGGTGAGAAAGGAGGTACGTACATCGTTAACGCTCGGCGATAGGTACAGTTAAAGTCAGACATCAAACTCCTTACTTTCTTTTCCTTGATATATATTGGACAATTTTTATCGAGTGATATATGGTTTTCCTTGCAATTTACACATCTAAAGGTAATTGTCTCACAATTTGAGTGATTTCCTCCACACTTAGGGCATATAATTTTTAAAGACGGGCATACCTTTGTTATATGACCAAATCGCCAACAACGAGCACACTGAGTTACCGGGAAAACATAGGGTTCTACTTTAACTCTTAAATTAAGCATATATATAAATGGTGGCCGTGAACTTCCTTTGAAACATATGCGCACTGATTCGGTCGGGACCCACCCGGTCTCAGGTCCTCTGCGGTTTAGTCTCTTAATAGATAATACTTCGCAGGTATTTTTATTTTTTATTACTTCTAATAACTCATCATCCGACAATTCCAGGTCTATGTCTCTTATAATTCCGTACGATACTCCAACCTCCCAGGTCTTATAAACTTTCCACCCTTTATCTTTGATCGCCTGACATATAAAAATTTTCTCCGCACATAAGGTATCTTTAAATGAGACAATTATTTTAAAGGGGTTTATATATTTTAAATTATTGATACCATGTATTTTTTCCTTATCGAATAGTTTAGCTAATGAAAACTGTTTCGGTAACTTCTCGGTGCTTGTTATACAAATATCTATCTTTTCAACTTTTCGTCTTTTATTACCTCCATTCAAAATCCACGCTCCCTCTTTAATGTGTACGTTTTCATCATCTACTTGAACTTCATGCCGAATTAGGTCTTCTTCCTCCATACTACTACCTCCTATATTTATATTATCAACAACATCGCTCATTTCTTCATTCTCAACTATACTTTCACTCATACTGCATAGGGATTAAATCGCGATAACGAGCGGCTGCGCTCGAGCGCGCCGTCGTTCACCGATGCTTAGTAAGAAACACACACAAAATACTTTATTAAGTAGTGCAAAACACGTCTTAGTCACTCAGTGAGCGAGTTAACAATGCACTGCACACTCGTAGTCACAGGGTTGACTTACAAGTGTGTGCGCAATATATATTGTCGAGGTCACAGGGATGACTTACAAGTGTGTGCGCAATATATATTGTCGAGGTCACATGACTTACTGTTACTGTTTACGTAAAGTGTATAAGACGAATTCATAGTAATCATGGGCACCTATTTTCCTTTTGTGCTTGATAAGATTTAAATACTGTAACTGATCTGTTTGAAATAGTGTTTTAAGGACAAGATAGACTAAACGCCAGGGATTGGGTGTCTTGAGTCTGGAAATGAGCTCTCACTGAAAAGTTAACTCAAGCTATGGATAGCTGTTAGTTGTGACAATACTGTTTTATGTGATAAAGATTATTTTTGGAAAGTAAAAGCTAGTTTTGTACAACTGGTCAGGTTGGACGAGCGAGTAAAAGCCTTAAGCCGTTGGTGCGTAACGAAATGAGTCGTTGGTACGACGGAATGCATAAGTGATCTTCGTTTACGCTAGTGCGTAACGAAATGAGTCGTTGGTGCGACGGCATGCATAAGTGATCTTCGTTTACGTTGGTGCGTAACGAAATGCGTCGTTGGTGCGACGGCATGCATAAGTGATCTTCGTTTACGTTGGTGCGTAACGAAATGAGTCGTTGGTGCCACGGCATGCATAAGTGATCTTCGTTTACGTTGGTGCGTAACGAAATGAGTCGTTGGTGCGAAGGCATGCTTTTGAGATTACCCTTGTTTTTATTGGTGCAAAAATGAGATGAGCCGTAGAAGCGGCGCCAATCAGTGTTAAGCCAATGTGTCCTATTAATTGTTTATGGTTGAGTAATAAGATTGAATTATTACTCGTGATCAATTGGTATAGTAATATTGTGAATAGTTTGTTTACACTGAGAGACTTTTAAATTTAATAGTACACTGTGTAGTGTGTGTATAGACACGAGTCACTATTCAGTTCGTGTCAGAATAGCCGAACAAACAAATACTGCGTTTGTTGTTCCTTACAGAATATCCACACGAGGACGTGCGAGTCATCAGAGATGACCGTGTCGGAGAATCGAGCGGTCGACCGAGCGCGAGCACGGCATCGTGACAAACGAGTATTGCTCGGACGCGGCCGTTGTAGCGAGAGTCATTCTAAGATCGGAGCTCGCAGCGAGCGGACATATCTGTTCGAGTATTTCATAGTAGTTTCTTTGTTTGTTAATAAAGTGTTAGTGTAAATTGTTTAAATAAATCCTCGTTAAACTAAGCACCGTTATTATTACTGCTCGAGGCTACCCACTGTGTCGGAACCCAATGAAGATATGTGTCCACTGGGTCCCGAAGCCCACCCCTGCGTCGACATAATATATATATATGTATTACTAGCAGTGCCCGCGACTTCGTCCGCGTGGAATGATAACTTTGGGGGTATAGTGACTTTCAGGATTGATTTATTTATTTTAAAACTTCTGTGGCCAAACGTTGAGAACCTTCACTTGATGCCCGTTGTCCCGTTATCGGTGACTCAACTTGATAACGGTCGTCATCGGTGACTCCACTAACGGTAGTCGTCGGTGACTCAACTGATAACGGTTGTCATTGGTGACTCTACTGATAACGGTTGTTATCGGTGACTCTACTGATAACGGTTGTTATCGGTGACTCAACTGATAACGTTTGTTATTAGTGACTCAACTGATAGCGGTTGTCATCGGTAACTCAACTGATAACGTTTGTTATCAGTGACTCAACTGATAACGTTTGTTATCAGTGACTCAACTGATAGCGGTTGTTATCGGTGACTCAACTGTTAATGGTTGTTACCGGTGACTCAACTGATAACAGTAATTTATTTGTGCAAGTCTAAGCATACATAAGTAAATTACCATATGTTTGGCTTCATTAAGGTATCTAAACAAAGAACTATTAATTACATTTATTTTTCAATTATATGTTAAAGGAGGATGGATGTTGATATATACATTTCCTTGATCGAGTTATGCTATATTTATCGGGCAAGGGCGCTGACTCTTCCTCTTAAATCCTTTTAAATCTTATTAAATTTCATGACTATTTATTAGCATCTCTTTAGTAAGTAAGAGCGTCCTACAGAGTCAGGTGTCGTGGAATCGATTTTAACCAATATTTTGTGCGATCCACGAATTTTGTTTTGTGTCTGAGTGTAATTTGTGTCTGTTAGTAGCATATTTGTAACTGTCCGACGCTCCGCAAAAAATATTTCCTTAGTGACGGTCTTAAAAATCCTCTCATTTTGAAGTTTGAGCTAGGGCTTCTAATCCCGCAGTCTGAATCCAATCTCGGTATTTGCGGCATTACGAATTTTCAATCACTCAACTGCGCATTTATTTACGTACATATTACTATTAATATGATATCAATCAAATTACACCGTTTATTTGTAACAAAAAGAAAGAATTAATCGACTACACATTAATATTATAGTACTAGCAACCCGCCCTCGCTTCGCTTCGGCTTCAGTCGACTTACCTACATAGTTCCCGTGGGAATACAGGGATAAAATATAGGCTATATTACTTTCTGATATTATAGCTTTCCATTGGTGAAATAATTTTTGAAATCAGTTCTGTGGTTTAAGCTTGAAAGGGTAACAAACAGACAAACAAACTTACTTTCGCATTTATAATATTATTAAAGAAGTGTAGATTCACCCTTAGAAGGTAAAATCAGACAAATGCAGTTTATTCATTTTATTGAAGAGTATTTATGCAAAATTTAAAGAAAATCGATGACGATTTTTCTCCTCATACAAACTTTGCCTCTGCGGTTCACCCCTTAGGGGCTGAATTTAAAAAAAAATCCCGTCTTATTGAATCCATACGCTACAAAATAAAATTACGGTCAAAATTACATTTTTCTAGCTTCAGTTTTCCAGTTTCAGCTCGGCGTTGTTGAGTTAATCAACCAACTTCTTCCTACCTATTTACACCCTTAGAGGGTGAAAATTAAAAAATGCTGAAACACGTCTTTATTTATTTTTACTAAAGAGTATTTTTGGAGAATTTGAAGAATATCGATGTAGATTTTTTTTCTCCTTATACAAACGTTGTTACTGCGGTTTACCCCCTAGGGGTCGAATTTCAAAAAATCCTTTCTTAGTGAGTTTCTACGTCACGCAAAAAAACTAATATCAAAATTCCATGTTTCTGGCTTGAGTACTTTCGGCTATGTGATAAGTCGGTAAACTGACATCTTTCTACCTATTTTACACCCTTAGAGGATGAAAATGGACAAACGCTGAAACACGTGTTTATTTATTTTTATTAAAGAGTATTTGTGCTTAATTTGAAGACAGTAGCTAAAGATTTTTTTTTCTTTCCATACAAACTTTACCGTTGCGTTTCACCCCTTTAGGGGTGGAATTTCAAAAAATCTTTTCTTAGTGGGTGTCTACGTCACGAAATAAAACTAGGGTCCAAATTTCATTTTTCTAGCTTCAGTATCTTCGGCTCACCCTGTTCCTTTATATGTATATTATTGTTAACCCCCCCGCAACACCCTTTGCAGGTGGAATTTCGTAAGTGTGTTTTTAGTGTTTTTGTATATTTTTAAACGTTAATATTATAATATAATGTGCGAACGCGTGTAATTTTACAAAAGTACCCTACATGTGAAAAAATAAAATATAAAGTAAAATTAAACGTTCGAAACAAAGTGTTATTCTAAATAAACAAAAATCTTAATCAATATTTGTTAACTATATACGTAGTTAAGCGATATGGCTAAGTGCGGAATATGTAGTAAATTTCTTGCAGCTCAGGCGGCGGCAAAGTGTAACAAATGTTCAATATCCTACCACCGTGGGTGTGAGGCGTTATCAGATACAAGCGTTATTGGTAATGGATGGTCTGGCACTAATTGTAAGAATAAATTGCGCACTTCTTCGTCTGAGGTTACTACAAGGTTACGCCCACGGTTACGTGGAAACCCTTCATCTGAGCTTTTCGAAGGTTTTACGGATGATAGCAATCAAGACCTTAAAATTGACCTTGCACAAGAAATTAGATCCTTTAGGAACGAACTAAGTGCATTAAGATCAGAAGTACGTGCCTATCGAGACGAAATAGCTGATTTTAAATCTGCGGTGAATGCCTGTAATGATACTGTGGAGGCAATCGATGGTCGCGTTGCCGCTATCGAAAAGCTTCTTGATGAAAAGTTAGTGCCAGATGCCACATATGATGATGCAATTGTTGAACTAGAATGCCAGATAAATGAACGTCAGCAGGAGCTGTTAGCTAACGACGTAGAGATAGCTGGAGTACCAGAACACACGGGTGAAAACTTGATGCAATTGGTCGAAACTATATCTAACCGGCTGGGTGTTGATATTAATGAAAAGGACATCGTTCATGTCGAACGCGTGGGTTCAACTCTGCACAGGTCAGATAAAAGTGCTCATGATTCCTGTGTACCAGACTCCAAGGCTCCAAGATGCCGGAACATTGCGGTGAGGTTTGGAAGATGTGTGACCCGTGAGCTTCTTATAGAAGCAGCTCGTGTAAAGCGTAATGTCAGTTCTGGTGACATTTCTGTGTCTGGTCCATCACAGCGCCTGTACATTAACGAACATTTGACTTCATATAATAAATGGTTATTTTATCACGTAAGAAGAAACGCACGCGATTTTAGTTGGAAATACGTATGGACAAAAAGGGCAATATACTAGTTCGTAAGGGTGAAGGAGAACACGTGAAACGTATACGATTATAGAAAGATATTCGTAATGTGTTTGAACCTAGCTCATCTTAACATATATTTTTTTCATAGTAATTTTTGTCAGTTAACATATTTTAATAATATTCTTTGGTTATTTTCCCTTAGTATTTGTATTTTTTGCGCAGCCTCGATGAGGAGATCCGCCGCCGGCGACTGGGGCGGCGCAGGCGCAACTATCTGCGCCTCATGCCGCCTTAGCCGAGGCCGCGGGTGACGTGACCGGGGATTAGTCCGTCACCCGCCGAGAGGCCGACCGCGTGAGGAAAGACCGACGTCCTCCCCGAGGGGGGGACGTCGGTCGATGGGAGGGTACCCCAATAGGGGGTATTCCGTCGGGCCGACCACTGACGACAAGTTAACGCTGCTCCAGTGGTCGGCCCAACGACGAAGGCGACGTGGTTTTCGGGTGGGTCGCGGGAGTTGCGTGCTTAAGCCCCTCTGTCGCCCCGGACGGAGTGGTGCGGAGGCGCGCCGACCGCGGCCCACCCACAAAAAAAAAAAAAAGTATTTGTATTTTTGTAATATCATTGTGTTCACTTTATAATAATAATAAATAGTTTGTATATATTTCAGTCTATACAATATTACACATATACCATTACACTTTATAACCTAATAATTTTTCCGTCTATACAAAACTTCGAATATTTTTTTGTATTCATATCTTTATATTATTAAATATAAACAAATATTAATAGTCTTAGTAATATGATAAGTGGGTATGGTCTCCCATTATAGCAATATATGTATTGTAGTAATATGCACATAAATAAACACAAAAATTAACAGATAAATATTTCATATATTATAAAACAAATTATAAGTATATAAAATACTACCATAAGTTCTTAGGTATGTTTTTCTTATTGTAATCTTTATTCATTTAAATTAGCAGTGTAAAATTCTTTTTAAGATTTTTTTTTATAATCCCTATGGGCATCCGTAATTTCACTCACAGGTTCCATTTGAAAATCAGCGCCAGGACTTTGTACCTGGCATATGCTGAAATGGACTCCTGGTTGATACATTTCAAACACACATTGTATATCCTTTGATTATAGTTTGTATAATTATGTTAACGAAATGTATCAATAAACTATTCTTTCTTTCTTTCTTTCTTTCTAAAATTCGTTCTTAGCTGACCTCCACTCAACGAAAGGAATATTTCTGCCAAATTTCAAGTTCGTACGCCTTATGGTTCCAGAGATATGGTGATGAGTCAATATATCGCGAGGTTTATAAAGATGTATGGAATAGTTATAAAAAACGAATTTTCATGAATCTCAATTAAGCAGATTTAACATAAGGAAACAGTTTAGTACTGAAGAAATTCTAAATCTTAATAGTTTTAGTATATAGTTTCACACGCATATACATAATGCAAACAATTTGTTACTTATTATAGTTATTATTGAAAATATTAAACAGCAGTAAAAATTAAAAAGTAAACAACAAACAAAATCAAAGATATTATTCACAACCTATTGGTGGTTAGGTCATGGAGTATATGATTTTCAAAACTATTTTTGGACAATTGGATATGTTAATATTGTTAAACCTGCTATTGTAAGTGCGCAGTATTCTTACGCAGGATAAGTGAGTTACGAGTACAAGCATAATTCGTGCGGTGGTAAAGTACAGTATCGCTTTAGTATTGCAATAAAAGCTCCAGACCTGTGGGATTTCGGACGATGCGGCGCGGCTATACCAGTACGGTTCCTGAAACATAATGCAGTACTGTTTAAATATATATACACGCCGACGTTATATTGGTATTTTATCGCGTTCGAATTGCCCGTCGTTTCAAACATTTGCCAGAAATGATAGTCCCAAGCGAACTAGGGCATTTCACTACCGGGTTTTATTTACCCACTACAGTATTAGTAATTAATTTTGATTCAATGTAGACAAAATAGCAACAAATATAATAATTAATTTTATAAGAAATACATGTTTTTTTTTTGGGGGGGTGGGTTGCGGTCAGCGCGCTCCTCGCACCACTCCGTCCGGGGCGACAGAGGGGGCGTAAGCACGCACACCCGCAACCCACCCACGTGCACGTCGCCTTGACGCGCCAAGCGGTGAGCTCCCTCAACGAGACCACACCGCCCTCCGCTCGCACCCCCGTCACCCGCCAATACAATCCGGCGAGCATTTCCGCCTCCAGGTAAGAATTACATCATCATTATCTCAGTTTATATACGTTCCACTATTGGGCTCGAACCTCCCCCACAACAGGAGGGAAATTGTAGGGTTTTACAAACGTGTAGGGTTTTATTTCGAGTTTTCCCTCTCTTGCACACAGATATTATGTGCTTATAATATTCCTTAATCGCTTTTAATGACATCTACGGATAAGATATGGAGTGGTGAATTGTATTCTTACTCCGTCACCACACGGATATAAAAATTATATACAACATAATTAACGCACACCCTGAAAGTAATTTATTCAGAATCGGTATCTGGATCGATTTTGATTGTTTTTTATGTAGCTAATTTTTGTCTCAAATTTAGTTAGAACTAAGTAAATTACAGTCATCCTACACAGCTAGCTAAACAGTTCATAGAAACGAAAATGGAACGTAAATCAGTGTATTAAGACTTTTTAAAATGAAATATTAAATTAGTAAGCAAATCTCATCATTCAATTAAAGAAATCTGATACTTATTTCAAGGCTAATAGTCTTTTACAAATACCTACAGTGACAGCCGGTGCACAGCAACACTACATACATAAAAGAAAGCCACGTACCTAATACAAAAATAATTACTTTCTCTTTCTTTCGGCGGCTATTACCTTACAATAGAGTGAGACGACTGCGCCGGCGCCGATCAAAAAAGCCTAAACAACGAAATCAACAAAATATGTTTGGGACAAGTCATCAGTCACGCCGTATGCACCTTATCGATAAGAGGTCAATTGTAAAGTGCAAATAAAATATCGTAATCCCGCATTTCGCTATGTCTTTTCGGTATACCAACGTTCAATACACGGAAATGGTGAGAACTTTGGCACGGTGTGATGATAATGTGGCACTAGCGTGTAGAACATTTAACGCGAGATACGGTACTAGTGTAGACCGCCGGACTATGTTATCAGCAACACAACGGCTTCGAGACCACGGAACTTTTCGTCCAAACACGACTATCGACAGGGGAGACAATATGCGTACACACACTCGTCTTCTAAACGAAATTCTCGATTATTTCGACGAAAATCCGCATAGTAGTACCCAGAAAGTAGCGCCACGATTTGGGTGTAGTCATATGCACATATGGCGCACGCTTCGTGGTGATGGCGAGCATCCATTCCACCTCAGGCGATGCCAGGAGTTGACGCCAAGTGACTACTTACCACGCTTAGAGTTCTGCCGCTGGTTATTACAAAATTGGCAGCGAAACATTATTTGGACTGACGAAAGTACATTCACTCGTGACGGGAATGTATATTCAACATAACACGCATTTATGGATGCATGAAAATCCACACGCATGCAGAGTAGACTCCTTCCAACATCGATTTTCAATCAATGTCTGGGCGGGTATGATCGGTACACACATACTGGGACCCGTATTTTTACGTCTAACAGGAGAATCATATTTACTGTTTTTGCGATAAACTTTACCTTCTCTATTAGAGGACATACCTCTTGTTAATTTACAAGAGTTATTTTACCAACACGATGGTGCCCCCGCGCATTTCACCTGGAGTGTTCGCCAGCATCTTCATGCCGAGTACGGAGAACGCTGGATCGGTCGCGGGGGGCCTGTCCAGTAGCCTCCTAGAGCAGCTGATTTGACGCCACTCGACTTCTTTTTGTGGGGGCGAATTAAATCGCTAGTTTATAACACAGAGACAACAAGTGCCGAGGAACTAAAAAATAAGATAATAACCGCCTTTGAAAAAGTGAAAAGTGACACTGCAGTATTATCTAAAATAAAACAACAATTACGAAAACGGTCATTAAAGTGCATTGAACAAGGCGGTGGACATTTTGAAAATGTTTTAAAACGACAACGCCGTGTGAGTGCAAATTAAACTGTAAGTTTGTTTATGATATTTAAATTATTGTAAATATTTTGATTCACACCTTTTACGCAGACTTTGTTTAACTTTGTCGTAAGTATTTTGGCGTCTAATAAAATCACACTTTATCAGCAGTTTAATCATTCTTATTTACAATTTTTTTAGTTTAACAAATCAGTAATTACGAAATATTGGCTTCACATTGAACAAAATTATTCAATGTCGACAATCCAAAGCCTGAAAAGTGTGATGGAAAGAAGAATCGTAAATATTTACTATCATAAAGCATAATGTAGTTATTTCGTGTAGGTACCTATTATTACCAAGTAGGTAATTATTGTCGGGCGGCACTCGGAGTTGGTCAGTCGGTGACCATTTTATTTTCACGAAATGGGAATAACTAATTTCACAAATAAACAATCTTAACGCACATATAAATAATATGTGGTGTATGCATTGCGTTTATATCATTATATTCTAATTGGGGTGTTTGAGGGTGTGCGTTTATTATGTTACATGTTGTATAACAGTAGAATCAAAGTATAATGTTAATTGTCAGCAATTTATCAGAAGTTGGTGCGCTGTATTCTTACATCTATATATATATAAAAGAAAGTCGTGTTAGTTACACTATTTATAACTCAAGAATGGCTGTACAGATTTGGCTGAAAATTGGTGGGGAGGTATCTTAGAACCAAGAGACGGACATAGGATACTTTTTATCACGTTCTTCTTAACGGCAATGAGCTATTTTCCATCCCGTTCGATCGCGTTCCCGTGTGACGTGACATAAAATGTCAAATAGTTTTTTTTTTTGTTTCTTTTTGTCTGATACAATTTTCTTCATATTATTTAACATTTCTTTATATAGAATAGCTTATTTATAGTCATGTTCGTCAGTAAGTTAAGTTACCATTAATTAGGCGCTGAAAACCTAGTTAAGTAATTTCTCTGGGAATTTCGGTAGAATATGAAAATACACGTAAACACTCTTATATCACATTCACCACACTTCAGCACCTTAACTGTATTATATTACATAAAATATCAGCAAAATTATTCAATATAACAAAATTAATATAATACAAGAAATTAACAAGACATTTCCATATTCGCGCCGAAACTCATGTCAAAGAGAATACCAGTCACTATGAAACGTAGGATAACAAAAACGCATTTGATATGTAATAACAAAATGCAAATGACAACTAAACATAATTTTGTCTATAGTTAAGTATGGTTGAAAATTTGATAATAATAATTTTGTCAGAAATCAATAATCAGTAATTTGGATTCTCTTTGTATCATCACAAACAATGCTGTGACCAAGACGATCAAATCTTGCCCGACAAAGCCGTGATGGTTTTTCTATTAGAGACTATATACTTGGAAATTTAGAAAATATATTTACGAAAAAAATTAGGTCGATATGAAGTTCGCCGGGTCAGCTAGTTACTAATATAATGTAGTTTTTTTTTTTGTGGGTGGGCTGCGGTCGGCGCGCCTCCACACCACTCCGTCCGGGGCAACAGAGGGGCTTAAGCACGCCACTCCCGCAACCCACCCGTAAACCACGTCGCCTTCGTCGTTGGGCCGACCACCGGAGCAGGGTTACTTGACATCAGTGGTCGGCCTGACGGAATACCCCCCATTGGGGTACCCTCCCATCGACTGACGTCCCCCCCTCGGGGAGGATGTCGGTCTTTCCTCACGCGGTCGGCCTTTCGGCGGGTGACGGACTAATCTCCGGTCACGTCACCCGCGGCCTTGGCTAGGGCAGCATGAGGCGCAGGTAGTTGCGCCTACGCCGCCCCAGTCGCTGGCGGCGGAGCTCCTCATCGAGGCTGCGCTCCTCACGCAGGCGATCCGCCACCTCCTTCCGCGAGATCACTGTCTCGCAGAAGGCTGCGACCGCGTCCCAATTCCCGACGCTGTCGACCATCGCCCTAGCGATAGCCGGCAGCGTCAGGTCCGTACCGATGATTGCGACGAGTTCACAGCGCTGCACTGCCCAAGCCGCGCAGGCTTCGAGCGTATGGCGCGCCGTGTCCTCGTCGCAATCGCAGTGGTGGCAGAATGGTGTACTCTTCCTCCTAACGACCCTGTGCAGGTATTTGGCGAAGCACCCATGCCCCGTCAAAACCTGCACCAGTCGGAAGGAGAGCACCCCGTGTCGCCTTTCCAACCACTGCATCAGCACCGGCCGGAAGGCCTCCACGGCTCGCACCCCGAACCGAGGCCTCTCCAGCCGGACTGCCCAACGGGCAATGACGTCTCACCGGGCGTCGACGCGCCAGGCGGTGAGATCCCTTAACGAGATCACACCGCCCTCCTCTCGCACCCCCGTCACCCGCCGATAAAATCCGGCGAGCATTTCCGCCTCCAGGTCCCACGGGGGAGTCCCGGCCAATAGGCACGCTACCTCCGTCGCCACCGTGCGGTATCCGCGGATGGCCCTGACCGCCATGACCCTCTGTGGTCGCCACAGAAGGGCCCTAAGTCGGACGGTCTTGGACCCCGCCCACACCGGTGCGCCGTACAGGGCCATCGACCGGATGACCCCCGCGTACAGCCATCAGCACGCAGCGCTCGGTCCGCCCACGTTCGGCATAAGCCATGATAGGGCGGACGCCGCGCCGACGAGCCGCGGAGCGAGCCTGCGGAAATGCTCCCGGAACCACCATCGTCCGTCGAGCACCAGGCTCAAGTACCTCATATGGGCCCGGATGCTGATGTCGACCGAGTGGACGGTGATCGAGACGCCGACGGGAGGGCTCATATGGCGCCCATGGAACAAGAGGGCCTCCGTCTTGTCCAGGACGACCCTCAACCCCAGCGCCTCGATCCGCCTGACGACCTCCTCGGTACCAGAGGTCGCCAGGCTTACCGCCTCTTCTAGCGTCCCACCGCGGGCTGTGACGAGCGTGTCTTCGGCGTAACAAATCACGATCAACCCGGGCGGGAGGCTCCCCCTCAACGCCCAGTCGTAGTCGATGTTCCACAGGGTGGGTCAGAGGACCGACCCCTGTGGGACACCACACGTCATGAGCGTCCGCACAACGTCCCCTGCTCGGTCGGTGCAGAGAACGCTGCGCCCCTCCAAATAGTCTGTCACTAGCCGCCTCAGGTAAACTGGCACCCCGTGATACCGGAGCGCCTCCCTGATGGAGCTGAATGGCAGACTATTGAATGCGTTGACGATGTCTAGGGGCACCACCAACAGCACTCCCCCGCCGGTGACGGCCTCAGTCGCCACGGCCCTCAGGCGCAACAGAGCCTCGATCGTCGAAGGACCCCTCCTAAACCCAAACTGGGCGTCCGACAGATTGGGCCCCGTGCCGACGAGGTGCCGCTCGATGCGGGCAGCTACCACCCTCTCCAGTAGCTTGCCCGTGTCGTCGAGCAGCACGATAGGCCTGTAGGCCGAAGGCGACTCCGGAGACCGTCCCAGCTTCGGCAGGAGCACCAGCCTTCCCTCCTTCCAGTACCCAGGGAACCGTCCGGACGCTAAACATGCGTCGAACTGCTCCCTGAGGCGGGGTCCCAGGTGTTCGAGGACCAGGGCCAGCACACGGTTAGGAACACCGTCGGGCCTGGGGACGGTAGACTTTGCGGGCATGCGCGTCACCGCCACCCCCATCTCGGATTCCGTGATGGGTGGAACACTGTCGTCATCGGCCTCCCGGTCAGTGTCTGACGGAGCCATGACCGGGGGCGTGTGTTCCGCCCGCCGCGGGAACAGGTCCTCGATGACCCGGGTGAGAAGGCCGGGCCGGAGAGTCTCGGTGAGGGGAGGGCCCCGCGCGCGTAGCCTATTCAGCACCGCGCGATAGGGGCGTCCCCAGGGGTCACGGTCGAGACCGTCCAGCATCTCCTGCCGACTGACGTCCTTGGCGGAGCGGACGGCCAGCCTGATGGCCGACCGCGCATTGCGGTAGCCCTCGTAAAGCAAGGCCTCCCGCTCCGCGTCGCGATGGCGCCGCCGGCTGCGGGTGTAGGCCCTCCGGGCGCGGATACGCGCGGCCCGGAGATCCGCCAGCTCCCGGGACCACCATTGGACACCCCTCCTCGGAGGCAGACGCCGTACCCGGGGCATGGCCGCATCGCAGATCTGCGTTAACGCACTGCGGATGCGGCCAGCCTCGGCGTCCACCCCGTCCGACTGGTGGGCAGAGGACAGCCACGAGTATACGATGGCTGTCTCCGCCAGCTGGTCCCGGTCTAAGCGACCCACAGCCCATCGCGGGAACGCAGGTCGCCTATCCGCACCGTGACCCCTGCTGGGCGTCGGGATTGCCAGGGAGACCTCCATCCGGATATACCGGTGGTCCGACAAGGTCTCGACCTCCTCCACGACGCGCCAGCTCCCCACGCGTGCGGCGACTCCGGGGCTAGCGAACGAAAGGTCCACTATCGACCCGCCCCGTTGTCGCACGCACGTATGCACCGAGCCCCTGTTCAACAAACAGAGGCCCAGTGCCGCCGCCCACTCCTCGATCGCCCGTCCTCGGTCTACCGTCCTAGGGGACCCCCACGCCACGGACTTGGCGTTAAAGTCCCCCAGGACGAAGACCTGGCGCGATGCCAGTCGCCGTAACGAGGCCTCCAAATATATTGTAGTTGAGTTAAAAATGGAATAAAAGAAGAATATATTTAGTACTAGCTGACCCGGCGAATTTCGTACCGCCTTTTTTTTTCGTAATTATTTTGTTTTAGTATTTATCAGTTTGGTTTTAGTATTCTCCATGCGGTGACGGAGTAAGAATACAATTTACCACCCGTGGTTGTCGTAAAATAATAATAATAATTTATTGTTTTCTTCCACAAAGGTATCTTATAACTAATGTTTATATGTAAAAGGCGACTAAGGGATATAATATGCGTATAATATCTATGCAAGAGAAGGAAAACTCGGAACAAAACCCTATACCAACACGTCAGACCAGCGTAGTATAGTAGGTCGATTTCCCTCCCACAGTGGAGAGGGCCCGAGCCCAGCAGTGTTGATGTGTATGGGTTGAAACTATGATGATGATTTATCAGCCTCCTACAAATGACGTAAAATTGCGGATTAAGGAAATATAACACTTTCCGTAAATTCAATCCAGTTAAATTATCAATAATACCATTATATTGACATGTTTGTGGCCGAGGAGGTGCGAGCCCAACAGTTGGAGGTGTATGGGCTGAGATGATGATGATGATTTATCAGCCTCACACAAATAGTGTAAACTTTGCGGACTAAGGCAATATAACACTTTCCGTAAATTCAATTCAGTTGGATTATCAATAATTCCATTATATTAATGCGTTTAAGGCCAAGTCCAGAGACCGATCCAGCTTCGGCAGGAGCATCAGCCTTTCCTCCTTCCAACATCCAAGGAAGTGGCCAAACGCTATTCAAGCCTTGTACAGACCCTTGAGATGTGGTACCAAGTGCTCAAGGACAAGTGCCAGCACCCATTAGGGTAAACCGTCTGGCTGAAGAGTGATAGATTTAACACATATATGCGCCACTGCCGCCCCATCTCCATATGCGTGGCGAGGCGGTTTCCGGTTACTATCCAGCAAAGCAATGATTGGAGGGGTTCTCTGCGGTGGGAAAAGGTCCTCGACAACCCTGATGGGGAGGTCGGGTTAGAAAATTTCGGTGAGGGGAGGAGGGCGTAGCTTACTCAGCGCTGCGCGATAGAGGTGATTCCAGGGGTCACATTCAAGACTATCCAGAATTCTCTACTGATTGATCTGAAGAAGAAGTGTAATCTCTACTTAGTGCCGCACAATAAGGACGACCTGAGGAGTCACGTTCAACATTCTCCAGCATCTCCTGATGGGTGTTGGCGCTGGTCTTTGAGCACCTGGTACCCTGACTGTACAACGCTTGAATAGCGTTTGGCCAGTTTCCTGGATGTTGAAAGATGGAGTGGCTGGTGCTCTTGCCGAAGCTGGGGCGGTCTCTGGACTTGGCCTTAAACGTATCAATATAATGGAATTATTGATAATCCAACTGAATTGAATTTACGGAAAGTGTTATATTTCCTTAGTACGCAAGTTTACACTATTTGTGTGAGGCTGATAAATCATCATCATCATCTCAGCCCATACACCTCCAACTGTTGGGCTCGCACCTCCTCCACTATGGGAGGGAAATCGACCTACTTTACCACGCTGGTAAGACGTATTAATATAGGTTTTGTTTCGAGTTTTCCTTCTCTTGCATAGATATAATATGCATATTATATACTTTAGTCGTATTTTACGACACTCACGCGGGTGGTGAGTTGTAGTCTAGCTATTTAATATATCGCCTTTTCTTATCGATTCCAAAACCTTTTTTAATCTAGATCTACATGTAAATGCCAAAAATGCCGAACTGACGGGACGAATGTCAAATGTTTGACGGGTGAGAACAGTTTGAAGGGGAAAATAAAATTGTTCTTTTTAGTATTTTACTCGCAAATTTTCCATATTTTCTCACCGTATAAACCTTCCCTGGACTTTCACAAATAATTCAAGACCAAAATTAGCCAAATCAGTCCAGCCGTTCTCGAGTTTTAGCGAGACTAACGAACAGCAATTCATTTTTATATATATAGACTATACTAATATTTTTCGCAAGTGTATGTTTCTTTATTCCAAGGTTTGTTTACACAACAATACATACATACATATTAGAAAGAAGAAAAAAAAAATTTATTTCGAGCTCTACAGCATGCTTACTAAAATTATAAATCCGAAAGTATGTTTGTTTGTTACTCTTTCACGGTTAAACCACCGAACCGATTTCAAAAATTCTTTCACCGATGGAAAGCTCTAATATCAGGAAGTAACATAGGCTATATTTTATCCCTGTATTCCCACGGGAATAGGAACTATGCGGGTAAGGCAACTGGAAGCGAAGAGAGGGCAGATTGCTAGTAATTTTGTAAAAATAACTTATTTGCAAATATGTACTACCATAATAAGACCGCTAATAGAAATAATAATAGAAAGCATGTATAATACTATAATAGAACAAAAAGTTTCTATCTCAACATAAGCTGCAACAAAAAAGTGTTACAATACTGGTTATTGGGAAAAACCAACAGTCTTGAGTGCAAGCTGCCACGACACAATGTACACACGCATTGTAATAAGTGTCACTGTGAATAACCATAAGGTAATATTGGTAATAAGAATTAGAGAAAATAAATAATTAACATAAATAAGAATAAATACTCATATGAAAATAGATATATAAAGACAAGATTTCATTTCATAGCCGCTTTTTTTTTGTGGCCGATATTATGATGCTTTTTGTTTTCATGTGGTGATGGAGTAAGAATACAATTCACCACCTCTGTTACCTGTGAGTATCGTAAAAGAAGACTACGGAGCTATCATCTACGCAAGAAAAGAAAAACTCGAAAGAAAACGCTATATCGATCGTCTGCCCAGCGTGGTATAATAGCTTAATTTTCTCCCCATTGCATTGACGGGATGAGTGAGATGTACTTGAGATGAGATAATGATGATGGTGATAAGATGATGATTAGATTTTGAACTTATTTTTTATTATAATTAATTTCAAATTGCATATGAAATCACACACCAATTTCAAAAATTATTAAGTAACATTTTTAGGCCTCTATGACAGAGAACCAATTATATTTTTGATTATAATTCTCCGAGTCTTATTTCTTTCTGAATAGTATTATTTAATTTTCTTTCAATAAATTCTCAATATCGGTACAAAAGAGTGTTTCAAAGACAACAATAGGCTCACACCTTATAATCTTCGCAAAGTCCTACTATAATCAAGTTTCATATTCATTCAAGGATAAAAGCTATAAAAATAACAAACAATTTCTGATAAAAAATTCATTTCATCAGTTTATTGTAATTTTGGCGATTGTTTTTTTTTTTTGTGAAAAGTTCGTTGAGTTGTAATTTATTATTTCTTTTACGCTGAAATATAGAAGCTGTGTGATGGCGGCTATGAATATTATGAACCCTCACCGTGCTCGTGCTCGCGACGTAAAAGACGACTTTCTTTAGGCTAACTCCATCGGATGCTGAACAGTCAGATTGGCAATAATAGTACTAAGCATCCCAGCATCGTGTTGTGACTAGAATTTTTTCTTAAAAGGCAATTACCAAGGTATCATACCTCACTAATTCCTTATTATTACGAGATAATTTCCAGTGATTAATATTTTAAAGGGTTGTTTTTATTGAGAATTTTATTTTTTAATAATTTTTTATTTCAACCAAACTGAAGACTTTAGTCATATGACATTTCCTTTTTTTAATTTACTATGGATACTATATTCAATATCGATTTATATTATTTTATAATTATAAATAGTAAAATAAATAATTGTCAAAAAATTACCCCTAATCCTAAGTTTGGCCACTCGGCGAGGGGATGAATGGTTGGTGGGTTAAAAAGCGCGCGAGCGTCCAGCCGTTAGAGTGGTAGTCAAGGCAAGACTTAAAAATGTTCCAAGAATGGCAGAGGTTAAAACGTACGTACCTACTCCAGAGGGTCCCGGCCACGCCGGGGAATCCCTCACTGTGCCGGTGTCTGAGCGCGAGATACGCACAAACACCGGCACGGTCAGTCTCCGATCGTATGGGAGGGAGACAATCGCTGCTGAAGTTGCCGAGAGCCTGGCAAAACACCCGGCGGCTCCAAAGTTGAGGAAGAAGAAGAAGAGGAGGAAGCTGATCGCCACCACCGTACACTCCAACAGGGTGCGTGCGCGAAAGGAGGCGGCGAAGAAGGAGGCGGCACGGCAGGCGCAACTAGGTGCCGCCGCGGCCGCGAGCGACGAGGGCGGTGTGGCCGCAGCCACCGCAGAGCCGTCGCAGAACAGGGACGCCGGTGCTGCACGGCTGTCAAGCAGCTCAGAGAACGACGAGGGCGGATCAGCCGCAGGACCGTCGCGGGACGAAGGCGGGAAAGCCGCAGGGCCGTCCCCAAAGAGGCGCGGAGGAGGCGACAGCTCGACGAGGCTATCCGATGGATCCGGGAGCGACGTGGTGTACGCGCTGTCGACTGATGAGGGCGGCAATGCCGCAGGGCCATCTGTGTCGGAGATGTCGGCGGACGAGGGTGGCAGGACCACAGAGCCGTCCGGCGAGGTAGGGCCGTCCGGGATGCTGGTAGGTGGTGCGTCTGGGACGGTGGATAAGGATAGGGAGGTAGTGGTAAGGGGGGCCGCCGGGGCTTCGACGGCGGCCCCATGCGTTAGGAGGGAGTGGGAGGAGGCCGTCCCCTCGAGTGTCCGGAAGCGCCCCCAGCAAAAGGGTGGCAGCTCGATCTCCGACTCGGAGGGGAATTCCATCATGTCTCCTCCCAAGGTCCCGACCATGCGCCGTGGGCGTAGGGGTCGCGGACCAGCGGTGGTGGCGAGGCCGGGGACCCCGGGTCCGGCCGGCCAGAGCGGGGAGGTTGCGGACCTGCAGGCCGCGAATGCCCACCTCAGTAAGGAGGTTTGCGGCCTGCGGGAGCGCAACCGGAAGCTCGAGTCGGAGTTGTCGGCGGTGCGAAAGGAGAACCGCGGGTTGGCCAAAGACGTGGCTGACCTGCGGTCTCAATTCGCACTTTTAGTGCCAGCCGCACCGCCGACGCCAGTCTCGCCGCCGACGCCAGTCTCGCCGCCGAAACGGGCCGCGCCGGAGAGGCCGGGCCCGTCGACTGCACCCGTGGCGCCTGCGCCGGCCGTGGGCGCCGCCAAGAAGCGCGGCGGGCTCCAAAAGCGGCAGAGCCGTTGCCCGCGGTGCACGGCATACCGGAGGGAGCAATGCGCGTCATTTTCGCCAGGCTGGAGCTGATGATGGATGCGCGCATCAAGGCCGTGGCGGATCGTCTTCCGCCTGAGCCACCCCTCCGGCCGCCGCTCGCCGCGGATAAGGCGAGGCGGCCGCAAGCGTCGGCTCCCACCCCGCTGCCCTGTCAGGGTGGCCGCGTGGTGAGCTACGCTGCGGCCGCCGCTGGGCCCAAGGGGGCCAAGAAAGCCGGCAAGGTGCCAGCTCCCGCCAAGGCCGAGCCGCGGCCGGCGCCAGCGGCTGCACCGCAGGGGCCGGCCAGCGCACCCGCGACCGCTCCTGCTGCGCTCAGCGCTGCTGCCAGGCTCGAACAGGGCTGGCAGGTGGCTGAGCGAGGCAGGAAGGTACGCGGCCAGAAGCGGAGAGCGGCGGCCAAGAGTGCCGCCGTGGCGGCCGCTCCCCAGGCGGGAGCCGGCAGAAAGGGGAAAAGGTCGCGCAGGGGCCTCAAGTCGACCGGGCCAGCCCCCGCTCCGAGCGCGACCCGATCGCCCGTTAGCGCGGAGGAGGTGACGATGGATACGGACCGTTAATGGACCCCGTATTCATCCGTCTCCTCCAAGCCAATCTCAACCACTCCGCCGGTGCGCAGGACGTTTTCCTGCAAGCCATGGCGGAGTGGTTGATAGGAGTAGCCGTAGCCGCGGAACCGATCGACCTGGGGTCGCCCTTATGGCGCGGCGCTGAGTAAGCTCCGCGCACGGGGCCCGCCCCTCACCAAGACTCTCCAGCCCAGCTTCCTCACCCGGGTCGTCGAGGACCTGTTCCCACGACGGGCAGAACACACGCCCCCGGTCATGGCGCCGCCAGACAATGACCGGGAGGGCGATGATGGCAGTGTTCCGCCCATCACGGAACCGGAGATGGGGTCGGCGGTGGCGCGCATGCACGGAAAATCCACTGCCCCCGGGCCCGACGGTATTCCAAACCGTGTGCTGGCCCTGGTCCTCGACCATCTGGGACCCCGCCTCAGAGACCTGTTCGACGCATGTTTAGCGTCCGGGCGGTTCCCTGGGTGCTGGAAGGAGGGGAGGCTGGTTCTCCTGCCGAAGCCAGGACGGCCTCCGGAGTCGCCATCGGCCTACAGGCCTATCGTGCTGCTCGATGATATGGGCAAGCTAATGGAGAGGGTAGTAGCTGCCCGCATCGAGCGGCACCTCGTCGGCACGGGGCCCGATCTGTCGGACGCCCAGTTTGGGTTTAGGAGGGGTCGTTCGACGATCGAGGCCTTGTTGCGCCTGAGGGCCGTGGCGACTGAGGCCGTCACCGGCGGGGAGTGCTGTTGGTGGTGTCCCTAGACATCGCCAACGCATTCAATAGTCTGCCATTCAGCTGCGTCAGGGAGGCGCTCCGTTACCACGGAGTGCCAGCTTACCTGAGGCGGCTAGTGGCAGACTATTTGGAGGGACGCAGCGTCCTCTACGCCAACCGAGTAGGGGACGTTGTGCGAACGCCCATGACGTGCGGCGTCGGTGGGGACGTCGAGGGGTCGGTCCTCGGACCCACCCTGTGGAACATCGGCTACGACTGGGCGTTGCGGGGGAGCCTCCCACCCGAGCTGGGCGTGATTTGTTACGCCGACGACACGCTCGTCACAGCCCGCAGTAGGACGCTACAAGAGGCGGTAAGCCTGGCGACCTCGGGCACCGAAGAGGTCGTCAGGCGGATCGAGGCGCTGAGGTTGAGGGTAGCCCTGGACAAGACGGAGGCCCTCTTGTTCCATGGGCCCCGTATGGACCCTCCCATCGGCGTCTCGATCACCGTCAATTCGGTAGGGATCAGCATCCAGGCCCATATGAAGTACTTGGGCCTGGTGCTCGACGGGCGATGGTGGTTTCGGGAGCATTTCCGCAGGCTCGTCCCGCGGCTTGTCGGCGTGGCGTCCGCCCTACAATGGCTGATGCCGAATGTGGGCGGACCGAGCGCGGCCTGTCGACAGCTGTACGCGGAGGTCATCCGGTCGATGGCCCTGTACGGCGCACCTGTATGGGCGGGATCCATGACCGCCCGACTTAGGGCCCTTCTGTGGCGTCCACAGAAGGTCATGGCGGTCAGGATCATCCGCGGGTACCGCACGGTGGCGACAGAGGCGGCGTGCCTGTTGGCCGGGACTCCCGTGGGACCTGGAGGCGGAAATGCTCGCCGACTTGTATCGGCGGGTGTCGGGGGTGCGCGGGGGGGGCGATGTTGTTAGGGAAACAACACCGCCCCCCCCGCGCACCCTCTCAGGGGAGAGAGCTCACCGCCTGGCGCGTTGACGCCTGCCGAGACGTCATCGCCCGTTGGGCAGACCGGCTGGAGAGGCCTCGGTGTTTGGACAGTGGAGGCCTTTCGGCTGGTGCTGATGCAGTGGTTGGAAAGGCGGCACGGGGTGCTCTCTTTCCGACTCGTACAGGTCTTGACGGGGCATGGATGCTTCGGCAAGTACCTGTACAGGGTCGCTAGGAGGGAGAGAACTCCGTCCTGCCACCACTGCGATTGCGACGAGGACACGGCGCAGCATACGCTCAAGGTCTGTGCCGCTTGGGCAGAGCCGCGTCGTGAACTCGTCGCAATCATCGGTGCCGACCTGACGCTGCCGATCATCGCTAGGGAGATGCTCGGCAGCATCAGGAATTGGGACACGGTCGCAGCCTTTTGCGAGGCAGTTATCTCGCAGAAGGAGGCGGCGGGTCGTGAGCGCGAGGAGCACAGCCTCGATGATGCGACCCGCTGCCGGCGACTGGGGCGGCGCAGGCGAGATTACCTGCGTGCAATGCCGCCCTAGCCGAGGCCGCGGGTGACGTGACCGGGGATTAGTCCGTCACCCGCCGAGAGGCCGACCGCGTGAGGAAAGACCGACGTCCTCCCCGAGGGGGGGACCTCGGTCGATGGGAGGGTACCCCGAGTGGGGGGTATTCCGTCGGGCCGACCACTGATGACAAGTAACCCTGCTCCAGTGGTCGGCCCAACGACGAAGGCGACGTGGTGTTCGGGTGGGTTGCGGGTGTTGCGTGCTTAGGCCCCTCTGTCGCCCCGGACGGAGTGGTGCGGAGGCGCGCCGACCGCAACCCACCCCAAAAAAAAAAAAAAAAAAAAAAAAGCATCGTGTTGTGACTAGAATTTTTTCTTAAAAGGCAATTACCAAGGTATCATACCTCACAAATTCCTTATTATTACGAGATAATTTTCAGTGATTAATATTTTAAAGGGTTGTTTTTATTGAGAATTTTATTTTTTAACAATTTTTTATTTCAACCAAACTGAAGACTTTAGTCATATGATATTTCCTTTTTTAATTTACTATGGATAGTATATTCAATATCGATTTATATTATTTTATAATTATAAATAGTAAAATAAATAATTATCACACGAATAGGTACTCAAAAGATTATAAATGGACGACCTTTAATTTTCCAATTATATTACAGCAATTCATCAAAATGTGCTTTAAGATCCTATCAAAATACAACCTTAAGATCTAACTAGTTTCGATTGAGAGTTATGACTTGAAATTAAAGGTAAACTGCCGTTTAGATTCGTAATGTTATTAATAAAATCCTCCTGATTTCACTCTTCTATATGAGGCATGCCTTTTAAGTTTTGTCGTTTGAAGAATAAAACACAACTAGAACTTTATAGTACTTTTTATTGTTTTTCAAATTATTCACCACGTAGCTTAATACACTTTTCCATTCACTCAAACTACATACATATATTCCATACCATTTATTTATTACTATTTATTCCATTTATTTTTTATACATACCATTTATTCCATACATAATACCATTTATTCCACTCTAAAGTGGGGGTGTTCAAAATGGCTGACTTGAAAGCGTCGACTGCTTCTTCACCGGACTGGAACCTTTGACCACGAAGACTTTTCTTAATTTTAGGAAATGTAAAGAAATCATTAGGGCTTAGGTCAGGACTTTATGGAAGATGATCAAGAATTTCTACTTTTCCCTGCTTCAAATAGTCAATCGTTTGACGAGCGCTGTGTGAGCTTGCGTTGTCGTGGTGCAGGATGATGCGTCGCTTTGAGTTAGATTTTCGAAGTTCGGCGATAACTTGTGGTAAACAAACTATGGTATACCACTCTACGTTAACCGTTCTACGATCTTCAAGTGCAACAGTCGCAACATGGCCGGTTTTTCCAACGAACGTTGCCACCATCTTCTTTGAAGTGCTTCGACAACGAACAACTTTAGTCGGCTTAGGCTCGTCTTGAAAGACCCAGATTGTAGATTGTTGTTTGGAATCAGGATCGTAGGCATAGACCCAAGATTCGTCACTACTAATGATGTCGTAGACGTGATTTGACTCTCCTCGGTTGAACCTTTGCAGAGTTTTCTTACACCATCAGACGCGGGCCGCCTTGTGATCGTCGGAAAGCAGATGCGGTATCCAACGGCAAACTTTCTCACACCAAGCGCTGCATGCAAGATCTTCTGAATGGTTGTCCCTGAGATGCCTAATAGAGCTTCTATCTCTCGATACGTTACATGACGATCTTCGAGAATTAGTTGTCTCACAGCAATGATGTTATCTTCAGTGAAGGCGGATATTGAGCATCCTTCGCGAAATTTATCACTAATACAAGTATGTCCACGCTGGAATTCTAAATACCAGCGTTCGACAGTCCGCAGACATGGGGCTTCATCACTGAACACAGATGTTAGCTCTCCAAAACACTGAAGCTGTGTCAGGGCTCTTCTAAAGTTGTAGAAAATTATTGCACGAACATTTTCCTTAGAAAGCTTCATTTACGTACGTAACCTGACAGATTCCAATAGACGCTGTGACTAAACAATAGCATTAATCCTAATACTTTCAACTGTTTTGAGATTCAAAATTTAAACACATTCGAATATAGAACAGCTCCAAATTCAAAATTGCCAGAAAATATAGAAACGACAGAACTTAAAAGGCATGCCTAGTAGAGCAAAGGTGCCAATAATACATTCATAAGAGATTTTCAAAAGACGGAGAGTCATTCCATTTCGGTTCTATTTTGGCACATTGAATAAACCGATTAGATTTTTTTGTGAATCTAATTTAAAATTTAAATGTATATGTTAAACCTTTCCTCAAGCGAGGTAATTTATTTAATGGAGTTGGCGATATCGATAGAGTGGCAGTGATGCTTTTTTCATTATTAGATAAAGCGCCGTCAGTTCATCTATTCATTTAGAGTACCATCCACTCATCGGCTTCTAGTGTTATTCACAATGAAGTTATAGGGGGTCAAAAATGGCCTGAATGGCTTCGAAAAAGTATGTTACGGCAGTATTGCGTTTTTTCTTATAATTTTTACTCGACTTGGCGGGGACACTACCGTGTCCCCAGATCGGTACTTACAGTCAAAGCTTATTCAATAATGTGTATCATTATCATTCTGCTCATATCTCAGTTAACTTCATGTGACGGATGGTCACTGGAAATCTAATCTAATCACTAGGTGGACCGACGACCTGGTGTAAGTTACTGGGCGTCGTTGGATTCAGGCGGCACAAGACTGCACTTTGTGGCGAAACATGAGGGAGGCCTATAATCAACGGCAATAAACTGAAATGACGATGATGATGACATACATACATTCACGCCTCTTCATCGTAGGAATAGACAGAGACTACTTCCCTCCACTTGCTACGATCTTGACATACCACTTTCGCCTCCTCCGCATTCATTTATCTCCTCATGCATGTTCTTCGGTTTAAGATACTTCTAACATGGCCTTTCTTAATAACGTCCCTGATTTACATGTGGAACACAATTAATGATTTGTGGGACTTTTATAATACTAGTAAATTTCCGCCCGCGTAATCCCTGATCCCGTGCGAATAGTTGATTCGAGTAGCAAGTGATAAATGGTGTTTCCCACTCTTGGGCAACAAACATTCATTATAACAACGTATCTCTCGGGAGCATGAATAAATTTTAAAAGTAGTACACTGTTTCGATAGTCAATCTGCTATAAAAGTTTTTTCATTATTAAGAAGTATCGATTAAAATAAAAAAGCACTCACAAGACAGCAGTCCGTGTGAATTGAAAAATATACCTACCTATTACGCGAGACCGCCCGCTGCGAAGACGCGGTGTTTTGAATTTAATTTTTTAAAAAGGCCACACATTTTTGGGGTATTACTGTAAGCTGTACCAAAGTTCAAAACCTCAGTGTTATGGACTAAAATTTGATTGAAATGAGCTCAAGTGATTTTGAAATGTTATCCCAGATTCGATTAACATCAAGGTAAATACAGTAAACGAAAATCTTTTGCCGGCAATTTCTAACGAAAGATAATGTTACATAATAGTTCATTAAACCTTTAAAAAAGATTTAATGGAAATAAAAGAATAATATTACATAATACATATAATATTTATGAATTGATGAGTCTATAGGAAAATAAAATTATAAATTTTTCCTTAAGTGTATTTCTTACATATTTCAATGGATTATTTAAAAAAATATAGTCTTCTACGCTATAAAACCGATCAATATTCCAAATAAAAACTGAACGTTAAATTGTACAAAATGTTCTGACTTCTCAATTAATTTCAAATAGGCGATACTCATGCTATTACTATCAATTATTGTTATATTCTAAATAAAAAGAGTGTTTACTGAAACCTGAAAGTGTTGTCCGTGTGATGACAGAGTAAGAATATAATTCACTACCCCCTTTGTTGCCCATGGGGGTCATAAAAGACGACTAAGGGATTATAATATGCATACAACATTTATGCAAGAGAAGGGAAACTTGAAATGAAACCAGGTACCAACCCATCTGACTAGCGGGGTATAGTAGGTCAATTGCCCTCCCATTGTGCAGGAGGCTCGAGCTTAGCAGTGGGACGTGTATCAGCTGATGATGATGATAATGAACGAGTGGAAGTCGTACTCGGACTTACTCGGACGCATATACGACTATATATACTGGTTCCTTTCTGGCTTGTATAACAATATGTACGAATCCAATATAATATTTTCCCTCTTTTAAAAGGAAGAGTAAAGTTAATATAGAAAATCCTGATACACTTGTATCTAAATTAAATTTCAAAATAACATGCTCGTATTTTCGTCCAACGCGTCATCCATTATAAAGGTAAGGATGGCTTAATTTCCTAATATTCTGCAGTGGAGATTAAATTTCCTAATACTTTTCCTCTCAGGTACTAACGGATGTTTGTTTTATAAAAGGGTTATAAGTCAAAATTGAAAATTACATACACCAACGCTTCAGATGTGCCAATGACAGTTCAGGCCTAGTCTACATTGTTTTGCAAACTTTAAATATTATATAATTTTGCTGTGTAGTAGCGGCTTCGAATACTACCAACCCTTGCTTTGCTCGTGGGTGTCGTAAAAGACGACTAAGAGCCCTAGATTGACCCGGACCAACTCCATCTGGTACCATTTGTGTCAACGATTACATTCCCAAGGAGGGTTGACATCAGGCAGGCGGCCGGTCATAAAAGTCATTGCCGAAACTTTTTGCAATATGTCAAAACAGATGACATATTGCGTCGACCCCAAGTAATTGGGATAAGAGCAAGATGATGATGAAATATTATATAATTTTAGATTTTATTAAATCAAAACACAACTCACGTAAATGCGTTTATAAAGGCTTGCGGCTTGAGAGCAAAACTTAGCTTGGACCTAAGTTTATTACACAAAACTTTTGATAACGACGATGATCAATTAATGTATTATCTCTACTTGTGTAGTATCATATGATGTTAATTACAGACACTATTATATACCGCAATACATTGTTAAATATTTTTCTAAATATACATACCTACCTATCTTGAAAGCTTACGCTTCTTTCATTCTTCAAACAATGTTAAGTACAATGTTCAACGATTGGAATAAGCTTCATATTCCTAATAAAATATTATGTAATGTGCCACTAAATTACGACCCATTTCAAACACATTCGTAAAATTGCCAGAGGGGACGGATATTTTTTGAACCTAATGTGACGAGCCGAAAAGTTTTTCTTAAAATGTTGGAAATAAAATTGGTTACTTTGGAACACATCAGTCTAAAAGCCATTCATTTAAAATAAATATTTGATAATTTAAATAAAATTGCAATTAGGTTAGAATGTACTCTATCAAGACGCCTGCGCAGAAGGCGTGGTGGTTAAGATATAGACTTACTGTGACAATGTCATGAGTTCAAATCGAATCCCACACAGTACAACGCTTTGTGCGATCCATAAATTGTTGTTCTGGGTCTGAATGTAATTTGTGTCCGTTAATTTACATGTTTGTAAAGTCCCTCGTAATACAAGGATAATTTCATTAGTGTAGGAATATAACTTTAAAAAAAATCAAGATCTTATTAGCAATAATCTACCCACAGACGATGCAGGATTCTAAAAAATCTAACATCATTGTCTGGCGAAGTCGCCATGTCTGACAGAAACAGAATAACTATCTAGGAAACATAAAGCATTCAGAATACTAATTTACATATATTTTGCGATCGATTATTAAGCAAAAATAGATAAAATTGATAAAAAAAAATATTAATAGTCGATCCCAAGTTCAGGAAAAAAAAACTATCACCAGAGAAAATCAACATTTCAAATCAAATCAAATCATTTATTTGCAAAATATGGGTGTAAAATATTAGTCGTTACAGGTATTGAATATATCACCACATTTGACCGTCAAGCGGTATGCAAAAAGAGCTAATGCTCTCAATAATGCAGAACAAGTACAATATGTTTCGCCAATTTAAATAAATTATTTAATTATGCAATGTTAATAATAATAACAATAATGTCCACAGTAATAATAATAATAATGTCAACAGTAATAATAATAATAATGTTAATAACTATAATTAATTAATTATAAATATTTAACCGCAGGGCAGCTTGTGGCGTGCTGAATGTGAGTGGCGGTCCTGAGTGCCCCAGAGAGTCGGCCAGGGCCTCGTATCCAGCTGGCCTTTATTGGCTGGCTGGAGTGGAAACCGAAGAGTGCCCGCAGGATTCTCAACTCTGGCTTGCCTTAAACGGCTGGTCAGAGAGGGGTCGCCAGAGCTATATGCTCGGGGTTGGAAGTGTCATTTTCAAGGGCATAACTACGGGGAAACCACTGCGATGGTGAAACCGGCGCCGCACCGCTCGACACCCCAAGCCACTTGCACCAATGTTGCCCTTCTGTGGCCCGTATGGCCTGTGTGCCTGTGGCAACCGTTTGGGGGGGCCCATTCAGTGAGTTGGCGAGTCACCGTCTGCCAAAGTTCAAGACGATTAAGGTATTGAAGGCAGACGACAGTTTTTAAATCAATAGCATTAAGTTAGACCACTCCATCGAACCTCCAACCCCATAATCATATATTAGATACCATAATCAACAATAGTTTTACACCTACCGTTGGCAGTCCACGTGTGTTATGTGCAGACGTGGAGTGTCATCGGTAGACGTCCCATCCCATTTTTAGATTAAATTTCTCCAAAGGCCTCTGCGTGTTGAATCCATATCCTCATGTAAGCCTTTCAAAGGACCGGGTATCATCCCTAGGAAGATCCCGTGAACAAGGAGATACATTATGTTAATAATAATAAGTCAAGCGGCATGCATTTTGGGGATAAACTAATAAAATACGATACTGTAGAAGTGTTCTAAGCATGTTGCGCGATGAATGTTCTTGCTTATTATACTTATGTTCCTCTACTCACCTTGTTTTTTTAAGCAGGCTATGGTCAACACCCACTTCATCCGTTCCGTCCGTGGTGACGCAGGGACGGCGCGCGACCCTATAACCCACTGTAATCCCTCCCCTTCGCCATTGGGCCAAACACTAGTACCAAATCCTTTACGCCCGTGGCCGGTCCGGGTTCCTCTAATCATTTTGATAAAGAAAACAGCGGCATTAATAAAAAAAATTAAATCCATAAGTGCTACGATATACATGCTTTTTGGTAGATAAATTTCAGTAGAAAGATTATTAGATAGGTACTATTCATGACCCTTTTAGGAAAATTAGATCCAAGCTAGCCTTTTAGTACCAAACCTTACAAAGAGCGTGCTGAAACTACGTCCATCGTTTAATTCTTCTATCTCTTTAGTAACATGCTTATACATCAACCAATCGACTTCGATCGATTGGTTGATGTATGGGCATCTATATATTACGTGAAGTAAAAAATTTGTACCCCTTTAACAAAAATTACGTGGATGGCAAGTATGAAAGGAAAATGCCTATTGAAGTATGGAAGGCGGTTTCAAATTGTGCATTCATGCAACTTACCTTATTTTGTTAGGTTTTAGATATATATCTCTAGCTCGACGGGTTAGGGCAGAAAAATATTTATTCGTCTTATTTAATTACGTTATTTTCAAGTAGGTAAACAAAACATGTATCACGTTTTAACGTGTTTTTCAATTATAATTTGCTCAATCGCTGTTTAAAAATAATAAAAGTGTTATTCCCTTTATGTTATAATGCATATTTGAAGCGTTATGGGTTTTTATAATTCATGTGTAAGTACCTATAATTAACCTATATTAACGTTAACATCAACCGAAGCCGGCTGGTGAAGATTCACTTTAAAATGTTTTAGTAACCATTTCGGTATTAATAGGTACCTATATAGTTATAGGTAATATTAATAATCTTTTGATTGATAAATACGTGTGAAAGTCTTGCTACCAATATGTTTAGACATTTCCCACTTAATAAATAATTATTAGTTCGGTTTCGAAAGCGGAAATGTCAGTGATGAAAAAAATAAATCATTTGTATATTCACTTGTCATATTCGGTGTTGCCAGTATGACATCATATTTTTGTAAATCGATAATCGTTAAGAATTGTCTGTTGTATGTATACGTTTATTATATTATGTTAATGCATAATCATTAGATTAATAAAAAAAATGTGTTATGTAAAATAATCTGCTTTGATTGTTTTTTTTTATTTATCATTTTAAATCTTTCTCGCGATCATGCTGACGGTTTGTGCTTTTCAATGTTTGTCAACTTCATCTTGTTTGTGATTATCCATTATTAGTTTATTTTCCAAGATATTTCTAGAATCCAGGATCGTATCGCTATTGAAGCCATAGAATGGTGTTTTCAATAGCAGTATCAGGCATCCAAAAAATATTGTTTGGCAAATAACAGTTTATAAAACATGTTTAATTAATGTTACCAAAATCTAAGACAGAAAATATATATATGTACTTTTAAATCGATTTTTGGTTTTATAACATTTTTATTTTCTATACGTACAGTTTTAGATTAATAAATAATGAGAATCTTTGAATTCTCAGAATTATTACATGGCGCCTGGCAAGAGACGATAAATATCGTTGAGTGTCGTTTGCCGTTTGACGGTTGCTGGCAAATGGTGATTTGTATTTAACCATATTGCGAATAAGGCGAAACTTGTTTTAATTAGGATCTATATAATACCTATGACTAGGAAAATACATTTATAACAATAAATAAAAAACAGCTAAAACTTCCTTAAATCAATTAAACGTCCTTAAATCAATTAAAATCGAGAATCGATTATAATTAGTATAGTTTTCATTACTGGCAACTATACTGAACAATAAAATAAAAAATGGCCGGCACGTAATTACAAGGACGTGAAACAACTATTTATTGTTTAGCATATTTAATCCGGCGTTGTGATGGCTTGATATTTTAAAGGGGAGCATGATAATTAAAAACTTAATTTTTGATAATAATTTGATTGCTGAACAGCAATCAAATTATTATTATATTATATTCACTGCACCTAGTGGAAATCATGAATGGGCATACCCCGCACACTACAACGCAATTGTTACACACACACACACACACACACACACACACACACACGCACGCACGCACGCACGCACGCACGCACGCGCGCACACACACACCCACTGACATACACACACACACACACACATCAACGCTTATACACTTTTGTTTACGGTTAAAAACTCTGATAGAACTGCATGTCAAACAATCATAATGATGATGACAATGTCTAATAGACATTTGTACTCATCCTTACTATCCTTACTAATATTATAAATGCGAAAGTAACTCTGTCTGTCTGTCTGTCTGTCTGTCTGCTACGCTTTCACGTCTAAACCACTGGACCGATTTTGATGAAATTTGGTACAGAGATGGACTAAAGCTTGAGAAAGGACATAGGCTACTTTTTATTGCGAAAAAATGGGTATAAGGGGTTGAAATAGGGGATGACATTTTGTATGGAAATTCGTCATTTTCGATGATAGAACCACGAATTTTTGTATTAAGGTACCTGATAATAAATAAATAAATATTCGTTCAAGCGTTTTGGAAATTTCATTTACATGGGGATGAAATTCAACCCCTAAAATACCAAAAAGCATACAGCCGAAACCACTGGGCCTAGAAACGTATTTTTTTTTACACCATCGTATCTTTTAGGGTGCACGAGCACTAGCAAAGGATTTTTGGAAATTCACCCCCTTAAGGGGGTGAAAAGCATATAGTCTTTCACGTCTAAACCGATTTTGATGAAATTTGGTACAGAGATGGACTAAAGCTTGAGAAAGAACATAGGCTACTTTTTATTGCGAAAAAATGGGTATAAGGGGTTGAAATAGGGGATGACATTTTGTATGGAAATTCGTCATTTTCGATGATAGAACCACGAATCTTTGTATTAAGGTACCTGATAATAAATAAATATTGGTTCAAGCATTTTGGAAATTTCATTTTCATGGGGATGAAATTCAACCCCTAAAATACCAAAAAGCATACAGCCGAAACCACTGGGCCTAGAAACGTATTTTTTTTTTACACCATCGTATTTCTTGGGGTGCACGAGCACTAGCAAAGGATTTTTAGAAATTCACTCCCTTAAGGGGTTGAAAAGCATATAGCCTTTCACGTCGAAACCACTTAACCGATTTTGATGAAATTTGGTACAGAGATGGACTAAAGCTTGAGAAAGGATATAGGCTACTTTTCATCGCAAAAAATTGGGTATAAGGGGGTTGAAATAGGGGATGACATTTTGTATGGAAATTCGTCATTTTCGATGATAGAACCACGAATCTTTGTATTCAGGCACCTAATAATCCTTACTAATATTATAAATGCGAAAGTAACTCTGTCTGTCTGTCTGTCTGTTACGTTTTCACGTCTAAACCACTGAAACGATTTGATGAAATTTGGTACAGAGATGGACTAAAGCTTGAGAAAGGACATAGGCTACTTTTTATCGCGAAAAAATGGGTATAAGGGGTTGAAATAGGGGATGACATTTTGTATGGAAATTCGTCATTTTCGATGATAGAATCATGAGTCTTTGTATTAAGGCACTTGATAATGTATGCATAAATATTTGTTCGAGCGTTTTGGAAATTTCATTTATATGGGGATGAAATTCAACCCCTAAAAGACAAAAAAGCATAAAGCCGAAACCACTGCACCTAGAAACGTAATTTATTTTTTACACCGTAGAATTTCTTAGGGTACACGAGCTCTAGCAAAGAAATCGCGAAAAAATGGGTATAAAGGGTTGAAATAGGGGATGACATTTAGTATGCAAATTTATCATTTTCGATGAAAAAACCATGAATCTTTGTAATAAGGCACTTGATAATATATAAATAAATATTTATTCTAGCGTTTTGGAAATTTCATTTATATGGGGATGAAATTCAACCCCTAAAACACAAAAAAGCATAAAGCCGAAACCATTGGGCCTAGAAACGTAATTTTTTTTTACACCGTAGAATTTCTTAGGGTACACAAGCTCTAGCAAAGAAATCGCGAAAAAATGGGTATAAGGGGTTGAAATAGGGGATGACATTTAATATGCAAATTTATCATTTTCGATGATAAAACCATGAATCTTTGTATTAAGGCACTTGATAATATATAAATAAATATTTATTTTAGCGTTTTGGAAATTTCATTTATATGGGGATGAAATTTAGCCCCTAAAAGACAAAAAAGCATAAAGCCGAAACCACTGGGCCTAGAAACGTAATTTTTTTTACACCGTTGTATTTCTTGGGGTACACGAGCAGCGAGCGAAAATCACCCCTTAAGGGGGTGAAAATCGTATAGCCGAAACTATTGGGGCTAGGAACGTAAAACTATGTAGTTCTCTGTATTGTGCGATTCTCCTTCTTTTATTGTAAATGAGCTCTAAGAAATTAGTTTTTGAAATTCAATCTCTATGGGGGTCAAAAATGTATATCCGAAATCATTAGGCCTAGAAACTAGGGATGTGAAAAAATAATCGATTTTTATAATAATCGATTATTAATCGATTTTTTTTGTAATAATCGATTTTTACAATCGATTATCAAAATAATAGAAAATCGATTATTTTTATAATTAAATAGATTTTCCTAAAAAAAGAAGGTAATAACAATACTGCGTGTAGTATTTCATACTATATTAGAAGATGAAGCTCACATTTCCTAAAAAAAATCATCATAATCCTGTTGGGAAAAATCGATTATTTTATAATCGATTATTTATTTTTAATTAATCGATTATTTTATAATCGATTTATTTTGAAGAACAAAAAATCGATTATTTAAAAAATCGATTATTTTCCCTCCAAGTCACATCCCTACTAGAAACGTGAAATTTTGTAGAAAGTTCTCTTTCTTGGGGAAAGTGCTCACTAAAAAAGAGTTTTTGTAATTTTACCCCTAAGGAGGTGAAAAGCGTAAAACCGATACCACTGAGCCTAGGAACGATCATTTTAGTACATGATCGGCTTTCTTGGGTTACCCCATTATTTTTTCTTAATGCTCGCTTATTAAGATTACTTTGGATCGACGCAATATGTACTTGGTCCTCTGCCATCGTAGATATATTTATTGCAAAAGTTCTTTTAGCAACATTTTATGACCAGCTGCCTGCCAGACGACATAGATGGCATCACCAATTGGTCCAGGTCAATGTAAATCTTTGTCTTAGTAGTATTTTGCGACACCCACAAACAATGAAAGTGTTATAATATTCCTAGCCGCTACCAGACAGTAAGTTAAAATCAAGATATTAATCCAATTTTCTATCTTTAGAAATAAACAAATTTGAAGCGTCTATTTGTTGTCAAAATAATAGGTTTTATTTATGCTCACACAATTATTTGCACGATACCTACGTCTAAAAAACCGGCCAAGTGCGAGTCGGGGTCACGCACGAAGGGTTCCGTACCATTATCTATAAAAAAGGGGAAAATTGGGTTTGTTGTATAGGAGTCCCCTTAAATATTTATTTTATTTTGTTTTTAATATTTATTGTTATAGCGGCAACAGAAATGCATAATTTGTAAAAAATTCAACTGTCTAGCTATTGCGGTCCTTGAGATACAGCTTGGTGACAGACAGATGGACAGACAGACAGCGAAGTTTTAGTAATAGGGTTCCGTTTTTACCCTTTGGGTACGAAATCCTAAAAACGGCTCAATTTTTTTGTCTGTCTATTCGATACGGGTAATCTTCAAAACGGCTGGACCGATACTGATAATACTTTACCACCAGGTCTACCAAGCCTTACATAAGGAATAACTTAGGCTATATTTTATCCAAGGCTATATTTTATCCCGGTGTGGCTGGAGCAACTGTGAGAATTTAATCGGACTTTAAAATTATTTCACTAACGGAAAGCTAATTTTAAGCGTGTAACATATTTAGGTTTTATTCCGTGTGGTGACGGAGTAAGAATACAATTCACCACCCCCTCTCTTACCCATGGGTGTCGTAAGAGATAATTCAGGGATATATTACGCATATGACATCTATGCAAGAGATGGAAAACTCGAAACAAAACCCTATACCAACCTGCATGACCAGCATGGTATAGTAAGGTTAATTTCCCTCCTACTATGGAGGAGGCACGAGCCCAGCAGTGGGACGTATATGAGACGAAATGATGATGAACATATTTAGGCTATTTTTTTATCCCAATATTCCTACGAGTCCGGGCACAATGCGGGTGAAATCACGGACATTTAATGGATATAAAAATTAATTTACGAATGAAAATCTACATTATCAGCGAATAACAAATAAAGGCTATTTTCATCCTGGTGTTTGCCCGGAACGAGAACTGCGAGAGAAAACGGTGGATGTTTACCAATTTTTAAAATTCTTTCAACAATAGGAAGCTACGTTATCAGCGAGTAACATAGGCAATTTTTATCTTGGATATTTGTGTGGGATTTGTTAGTACAATTTTTTTTCCACCTATGTAGACTTATAATATCAGCGAGTAACATAGGCAATTTTTATCTCGGCATTCGCATGGGAATGGGATCTACGTGGGTGAAACAACGGTCGTGTGATCAATATTATTCTTTTTCACCAATGGAAACCTATCATGGATAATGTTATTATCAGCGACTAAGGATGGCCATATTTATCAACGTGTTTCCACGTGAATTTAAACTACAAGGGTGGAAGTAATATTCAAATATAAAAATTTGTGAAGTTATTTGGACCTTTCTTACTCGATCACGCGTAAACTGTTGACCAGATTTGGATGAAAATTGACACACAGATAGAGTATTTCTTAAATTAAGAAATATCATCATCATCATCATCGCAGCCCACGTACTTCCCACTCTTGGACTCGGGCCTCCTCCATAATGGGAGGGCATTTGACCTACTATACCATGCTGGTCAGATATCTATAGGGTTTCATTTTTCGAGTTTTCCTTCTCTTGCATAGATGTTATGTGTATATATCCCATAGTCGTCTTATACGACATCTACGAGCAAGATAGGGAATGGTGAATTGTATTCTTACTCCGTCACCACAATAACACAATAGAAAGAAATATGCAAGCCAACTTTTACGCGGGCGAAGCCGCGGGCAAAAGCTAGTATATTATAGTCCATAAAATATAGCTTGATCTTTGTGGCAGATGTCAACGAAACCAACGAAGTAAGTTTGAACGAGCGACATGTTTACAATTTCATTTTGTACCAAATATATCTTCATTCTTTTCGTGTCAGTTGCAATAAGCAACTGAATTGCAATATATTATAAATATAAAAATATTAATATTCATGCCTAAAATGTATCTCGTAAGTACTGAAATACCTAGTAAACATTTTATACATAAATGACGCTTACGCACGTACAAGGACTGTCATACTGGACTGAAAATTAAAAAGAGATGGGACAGTCGATATGTGTAAATCGATAACTGATCTTTATTAAATAATTCATAAAGAAATAAACCCAATACAGTACCTATATAAAACTTTCAACATATTTTTTTACAATTAAAACAGACAGTTACATTATAAAATACATAAATTGAATTAATTAAACATAAAGTAATTACTTTTCGTCTCAGAGTATATGATAATATTATGTACGTATTATTGTCAATAAATTAGACATATTTATTTATAAAACAGTCGTAATTGATCGATTGATCTAACGACTGTCCCTATTTGGCAAAAAATGATAAATTTTCTAGCAGGAACGCTCCAGTGATGACGATAATAGTGACCTAGACCTTGATTGTACTCCTTTTGAATAATTAAAACACTCAAAAAACAGTTTTTGTTTGAAATAAATTCAAAAAGATTTTCATTGATTGTATTTTAATTATAATAGAAAATCATAATTATAAAAATAAAGAGTTTTATCGATAAAAAACGACGGACTTTATCGTAAGCGTGACAGCACTAGGGACAACTGTCACAGAGATCATCCTATATTTTATGGACTATAGTTATTAGTGAAATACAGCTTGCTCAATATACAATTATACATAAATAAAATTTAAAATTAAGTCTTGCAAAAAAATAATGAGTTATGGCCGAATTTTGACCACTCGACGACCCATCGTTACAATTATTCGAACTAAGTGTTTAAGTGTTCATTCTGCATGTAACAATTACTACGTGATATCACGTAACTATAGCCATTGTATTTTTCATATAGGTGATACTACTCCTTCATCAGACATATCATCAATAATAACAAATGCGTCTAACAATTAAAAAAAATTCAGGCAATTTTAATTTTGCTCGTGTTTGATTATTGTTTACAAGTTTCATTCGCAATATTAGGCATATTAGCATTCTATACTAGCAACCCCGCTTCGCTTCGGTTTCAGTCGCCTTACCCGCGGCGTAGTTCCCGTTCCCGTGGGAATACCAGGATAAAATATAGCCTATGTTACTCCCTGATATTATAGCTTTCCATTGGTGAAAGAATTTTTGAAATCGGTTCGTGCGTGAAAGCGTAACAAACAAACAAACAAACATCCTTACTTTCGCATTTATAATATTGGTAAGGATTCTTGCTGACTTGAGCTGAGTTGGAATGATTTTTGCAATGATTTTACCTGAATATATCACTTTGACGTTTATTATGACACTGACACGAAAGGAAGAGGTCGTGACATATTGTGTGTAAAACGAAGGCAGCGAGGGGAAGATAATGAAGACACACTTTGTACTTTACAATTTGTAATTCACCTTACAGAGGTTACAATACAAATGCCTTAAAATATTCTAACTGGCGGTATTTATACATTCGCGTGGCCCTAGCTAATAAATACTAAATTCACACACTTAATAGATAATACTAATTATAAAATGTCTTAATAATTCTAATAGTTATTTACGTGCAAATATTATACAAGATTATGTAACATTAATTATTTGTTACGGCGGAAGTTGACACGCAGACGTGTTAATGATGACATCATAAATCATTAAAGAATCCCTTTTTGAATGTAATCAGCAGGGATTGGATGTAGTTTTGGCTTGGATTCCTGGACACTGTGGTATTCTTGGAAATGAAATAGCTGACACATGGGCGAAACAAGCGGTTATATTTGGCAATGACGATAATTATGTAGTGTATGCTCAGGATCTTGACAATTATAGTTTCTCGCATTTACGTAGTTCATGGAACTCTCTCTGGCAGGTTTCTAAAAAAGTTAAAGGAAAGTTTTACGGCCATCTTCAACCGGATATTCCTCCAAAACCATGGTTTTTCAAATTCAAATATATCGAAAAAATATCTCTTCTTCTATTTGCCGCATGCGGTTGGGTCACTGTTGCTCTCCTGTCTTTTTAAATAAAATAAAAATAAGAGACCATTCCTTATGTGAGTGTGGTCTTGACGAAGGTTCCATAGATCATATTCTCTTTTCTTGTTCAAAATTACGTTTTTCCTTTATGATTATCTTCCTCCTACTATTCCGCGCCCTACTAACTCACGTCTCTTACTATCACTAATTTTCTCTCCTTTTCATAAAACCTTAACAAAATTTATGAAAATCAACAATATTAGATTATAATCTCAAATCCTTGAGCCGTTACTGCTTTTAGAAATAGAAACAGAGTCAATACACGTAATGTAATACTTCATCACAAATACCGATCATCTTCTAATACCAACTTGTGTCTCTCACTTTTCCCTCAATGTTACTCGACATTGGCAAATTTGTGGCAACCCTACGCCGCTGAAGCCATAATAAGAAGTTGAAGTTGACATCATAAATCAGTGAAATAAGAATCTCATACATGTAGTAAAATATAAGGAATATAAGTGTGATTATAAGCGCGAAATCGCGAAAAAATGGTTATAAGGGGTTGAAATAGGGGCTGCCATTTTGTATGGAAATTCGACATTTTCGATGATAAAACCATGAATCTTTGTATTAAGGCATTTGATAATAAATAAATAAGTATTCGTTCTAGCATTTTGAAAATTTTACTTACATGGGGATGAAATTCAACCCCTAAAAGACCAAAAAGTATACAGCGGCAACCACTGGGCCTAGAAACGTATTTTTTTTTACTCCGGTGTATTTTTGGGGTACACGAGCACTTGCAAAGTATTTTTGGCAAATCACCCCCTTAAGGGAGTGAAAAGCGTATAGCCGAAACTATTGGGGCTAGGAACGTGAAACTGTGTATTTCTGTGTATTGTTCGATTCTCTTTCTTTTGTTGTAAATGAGCTCTAAGAAATTAGTTTTTGAAATTTATTCTCTAAGAGGGTGAAAAATATATAGCGGAAATCATTAGGCCTAGAAATGTGAAATTTTGTACAAAGTTGTCTCTCTTGGGGAAAGTGCTCACTAAAAAAGAGTTTTTTGCAATTTTACCCCTAAGGAGGTGAAAAGCATATAACCGATATCACTGAGCCTAGGAACGATCATTTTAGTACACGGTCGGCTTTCTTGGGTTACCCCATTATTTTTTCTTAATGCTCGCTTATCAAGATTACTTTGGATCGACGCAATATGTAGGCACTCCTCTGCCATCATAGATATTGCAAAGGTTCTTCTAGCAACATTTTATGACCAGCTGCCTGCCAAACGACATTGCTGGCTAGATGGCATCACCAATTAGTCCAGGTCGATGCAAATCTTTGCCTTAGTAGTATTTTGCGACACTCACAAACAATGAAAGCGTTTTAATATGCCTAGCCGCTACCAGACAGTAAGTTAAAATCAAGATATTAATCCAATTTTCTATCTCTAGAAATAAACAAATTTAAAGCGTCTATTTGTCTGTCAAAATAATAGGTTTTATTTATGCTAACACAATTATTTGCACGATACCTAATTACCTATGTCTAAAAAACCGGCCAAGTGCGAGTCGGGGTCGCGCACGAAGGGTTCCGTACCATTATTTATAAAAAGGGGTAAAATTGCGTTTGTTGTATAGGAGCCACCTTAAATATTTATTTTATTTTGTTTTTTATATTTATTATTATAACGGCAACAGAAATGCATAATTTGTAAAAAATTCAACTGTCTAGCTATCGCGGTCCTTGAGATATGGCTTGGTGACAGACAGACGGACGGACAATTTTTTTTTTACTTATATTCGTTACGGGTAACCTTCAAAACGGCTGGACCCATACTGATAATACTTTACTAACAGGTCTACCAAGCCTTACATAAGGAATAACTTAGGCTATATTTTATCTCTGGCCATATTTTATCCCGGTGTGGCTGGAACAACTGTGAGAATTTAGTCGATTTTAAAATTATTTCACTAACGCAAAGCTATTTTTGAGCGAGTAACATATTTAGGCTATTTTTTTTATCCCGATATTCCTACGGGACCGGGCACAATGCCGGTAAAATTGCGGGAACTAAATGGATATAAAAATTAATTTACGAATGAAAATCTACATTATCAGTGAATAACAAATAAAGGCTATTTTCATCCTGGTGTTTGCCCGGGAACGAGAACTCCGCGAGTGAAACCGGTGGATGTTGACTAATTTTTAAATTCTTTCACCAATAGGAAGTTACGTTATCAGCGAGTAAGATAGGCAATTTTTATGTCGGATATTTGTATGGGATTTGATAATTATTATTTTTATTTTCACCCATATAAACTTATAATATCAGCGAGTAACATAGGCAATTTTTATCTCGGCGTTCGCATAGAAATGGGGTCTACGTGGGTGAAACTGCGGGAGTTTGATCGATATAATTTTTTCCCCAATGGATGGATAATGTATTATCAGCGACTAAGGATGGCCATATTTCTCATCGTCTTTCCACTTGAATTTAAACTACAAGGGTGGAAGTAATATTCAAATATAAAAATTTGTGAAGATATTTGGACGTTTGGTACTCAATTACGCGTAAACTGTTGACCAGATTTGGATGAAAATTGACACATAGAGTATTTCTTAAATTAAAAATTATGAAAACCAACTTTTACGCGGGCGAAGCCGCGGGCAAAAGCTAGTATACTTATATATACACTATAGCAGCTCTCCTTCCGTGGACTTACAATTATTTTATTTGACAACCCACGTTTACACATGACTACAACATCGACGAGTAATATTAATATCTATAACATAACAATAAAAATATTTATGTTAAAAATTTTCTTGACAAGAACGACTTGTAATTTGTTACACTTAAATCTCCACAATTGCATCTCCATAAATAAATGTTTTCGTGTGGTGACGGAATGAGAATACGATTCTCCACTCCCTATCTTGCCCGTGGATGTCGTTAAAGAGAACTGAGAGTTATAATACGTATATAACATCTATACAAGAGAAGAAAAACTCAAAACAAAACCCTATACCAACCTGTCTGACCAGCCTGGCATAGTAAGGTCAATTTCCTTCCTATTATGAAGGAGGCTCGAGCCCAGCAGTGGGACGAATATGAACCGAGGTGAAACCTCAACGACACCCTATGGAGTGCGAACCTCGGTTTGGGCAATTTCTAAGGGTACTGTGAGAGTCCCCACATTAAATTGATTAATTATTATTACACGGCACGGTTTCGCACCTCGATGGCGAGGACAGAACCGTGATTTTCTATTTGTTATGGCCTCGCGGGCCGTATTAGCTGTTAGCAGATCGCTTTTGTGTTCTCGTCGTTAGGCTCGCGAGATCTGCGACAGACACCTCGTCCCTTTCGTTACGGCGACCATTAAGAGATTGAGGTATATCGTGGCAGAATCAAAGTATTTATGGACACGTTGTTTCATAATATACTGACTGATGGTCGGCAAGTAATAGTTGATGTATAGATTGGCGTTGCGTATGAACCACGGTGCTCCTTACGCATGATTATTATTGGGGTGCGAGGCCGGGGCACCTCCACGTGGTGCACCCTGGAAACGTCCATTTGGACGGCCAAGATGCCGGCGGGAGGGGGGGTCTCCGCGTGCCGACTCTCAAAACAGAGCGCATGGCGGATTTGAAACAATAATGATAACAGTTAATTATATACGTATATTAGTTATAACTTATTAATCAGATCCTTTTAGGTGGTGGAATCCATCCATCAGTTTGTAGTAGCGACGAGTCTGCGATTCTACGAAGGATAGACCTTGCGATTGTGCTGCGCCGTATCCTCGTCACAACTGCATTATTGACAAGACGGAGTCGTCTCCCTCCTCACAACCGTGGGCAGCTACTTGCTGAAGCAACCATGCCCCAACCCGCATTTAACAGGAGTCGTGAGAGGGCGGACACTTCTCCAGCGAGGCGAGAAGCAAGTCGATGAAAATCCTCCCGAATCCGTCAATGCCCATCGAGCACCAGGCCCAAATATCCATATATACCTAAATGCTGATGGGGATGGAGTTGACCACAGTCGAGGCGCCAATGGGTGAGCCCGTTGGTGCCTCGATTCTCTGCCTTCATCGCCGCCTTCTGTGAGCCCGTCATCTCACGAAAGGAGGCGGCGGATCTTGCGCGGGAGGAACTCCTCTTCGGTGACACGCTCTGCCACCGGTGACTCGGGCGGCACAAGCGCGAGTATGCGATGCCACCCTAGCCAAGGCCACGGGTGACCGGACCGGGGACTTTAGTCCATCACCCACAGAGAGGCTGACCGCGCGACGGCGACCGACATACCGGGACAGGGACGTCGAGAGGTGGGGGTACCCGAAAGGGTATTCCGTCGGGCAACAAGGAACTCGGCACTGGCGGTCGGCCCAACGACGAAGGCGACGTGGGTACGGGTGGGTTATGGCCCAGCGCGCCAACCTTTCGTTCCCCTGAACAGAATGGACGGCGTGTGCGTTTACCATAGAACAACCATAAAAAAACGGTTGGGCCCGTGAGCTATGTCGGTTCTACGGATATCTACATTCCGAATTTTATTAAGTAAAAAAATACGTAGCATAACCAAAGCCATAGAACGCTGAGCGACTTTAAGCTTTTTATGAGGTCGATATTTAGAGACCACGTTTCTGTGCCATAAGTTATAGCTGGTAACACACACTGGTTGTAAACCTTTATTTTCAGACACTGCAGAATATTAAATGTGACGATTCCCGAAGTTACTCGAACAAGAGTACAATTCACCACCCCTATCTTACAGGTACCCACCTGTCGTAAAAGACTAATAAAGGATAAAAGGTCTGTGCAAGTACAGTATGTACTCGTATCTATGTAAGTACAGTATGCATATAAAATCTATGCAAGTGATCCATCTAAGAAACGTAGTTTATAGGGCATTTGGCTCCTATTGTCGAGGAAGCTAGCTAGCAATACATATATCATCATTCATTATTTCGGCTCAGATACGTCCCACTGCTAGGCTCGAGACTTCTCCGTAATCCGATCTACTATACCACGCTGGTCAGACGGGTTGGTATAGGATTTCATTTCGAGTTTTCCTTCTCTTGCATAAACGTTATATGCATATTATTTCTCTTAGTCGTCTTTTACGATATCTATGGGAGTGGGGTATTATATTCTTACTCCGTTACCACACGGAAATTATATCAAAATCACGGTGGTAGGAATTCGTACACCACTATGTGATCAGGAATAACGCTCTTGAACTTGTAACTTCTTATTTAAGCAACAGAATCCAGAGGGTTGATGTTAATGGTGCACGATCATCTGGTTCTATTATAAAAATGGGCGTTCCACAAGGGTCCATTCTGGGGCCATTTCTGTTTCTTGTATATATTAATGACCTACCCTACCATATAGGGGACAATCTGGACATTGTGTTGTTCGCAGATGATACTTCTTTGTTATTTAAAATTAAAAGACAAATGTTTAATTATGACGATGTGAACAATGCACTGTCTAACGTTGTTCATTGGTTTAACACTAATAATTTGGTTCTCAATGAGAAAAAAACTAAATGTATCAAATTTACTACTCCCAATGTGAGGCAAGTGGAAACCAATGTCCAAATGATTGGTGTGGCTCTAGACCTTGTGGAGTCAGCAGTTTTTTTAGGTATCACCATAGATGCTAAACTTCAGTGGGGACCTCATATTGAAAAGTTGTCGAGTAGGCTTAGCTCAGCGGCTTATGCAGTAAAAAAAATAAGAATGTTAACAGATACTGAAACAGCTAGAATGGTTTATTTCGCTTATTTCCATAGTCTTATGTCTTACGGCATATTACTGTGGGGATGCTCCGCGGATTTTAATAGAATCTTTGTTCTCCAAAAAAGGGCTGTCCGTGCAATTTATAATCTAGGCCCAAGAATCTCACTTCGGGAGAAATTCAAAGAAATAAATATTCTAACTGCTGTATCACAATATATATACGAAAATATATTATATGTCAAAAAAAATATCGCTAACTTTAAGAGATATTGTGACATTCATGAAATGAATATCCTTACTAATCCTTACTAATATTATAAATGCGAAAGTAACTCTGTCTGTCTGTCTGTCTGTCTGTCTGTCTGCTACGCTTTCACGTCTAAACCACTGAACCGATTTTGATGAAATTTGGTACAGAGATGGACTAAAGCTTGAGAAAGGACATAGGCTACTTTTTATCACGAAAAAATGGGTATAAGGGGTTGAAATAGGGGATGACATTTTGTATGGAAATTCGTCATTTTCGACGATAGAACCATGAATCTTTGTATTAAGGCACTTTATAATAAATAAATAAATATTCGTTCTAGCATTTTGGAAATTTCATTTATATGGGGATGAAATTCAACCCCTAAAAGACAAAAAAGCATACAGCCGAAACCACTGGGCCTAGAAACGTAATTTTTTTACACCGTAGTATTTCTTGGGGTACACAAGCTCTAGCAAAGAAATCACGAAAAAATGGGTATAAGGGGTTGAAATAGGGGATGACATTTTATATGGAAATTCGTCATTTTCGATGATAAAACCATCTTTATATTAAGGCACTTTATAATAAATAAATTAATATTCGTTCTAGCGTTTTGGAAATTTCATTTATATGGGAATGAAATTCAACCCCTAAAAGACAAAAAAGCATACAGCCGAAACTACTGGGCCTAGAAACGAAATTTTTTTTACATCGTAGTATTTCTTGGGGTACACGAACTCTAGCAAAGAAATCGCGAAAAAATGGTTATAAGGGGTTGAAATAGGGGCTGACATTTTGTATGGAAATTCGTCATTTTCGATGATAAAACCATGAATCTTTGTATTGAGGCAGTTATTATTATAATAAATAAATTAATATTCGTTCTAGCGTTTTGGAAATTTCATTTATATGGGGATGAAATTCAACCCCTAAAAGACAAAAAAGCATATATCTGAAACCACTGGGCCTAGAACCGTAATTTTTTTACACCGTAGTATTTCTTGAGGTTCACGAGCTATAGCAAAGAAATCGCGAAAAAATGGTTATAAGGGGTTGAAATAGGGGCTGCCATTTTGTATGGAAATTCGACATTTTCGATGATAAAACCATGAATCTTTGTATTAAGGCATTTGATAATAAATAAATAAGTATTCGTTCTAGCATTTTGAAAATTTTACTTACATGGGGATGAAATTCAACCCCTAAAAGACCAAAAAGTATACAGCGGCAACCACTGGGCCTAGAAACGTATTTTTTTTTACTCCGGTGTATTTTTGGGGTACACGAGCACTTGCAAAGTATTTTTGGCAAATCACCCCCTTAAGGGAGTGAAAAGCGTATAGCCGAAACTATTGGGGCTAGGAACGTGAAACTGTGTATTTCTGTGTATTGTTCGATTCTCTTTCTTTTGTTGTAAATGAGCTCTAAGAAATTAGTTTTTGAAATTTATTCTCTAAGAGGGTGAAAAATATATAGCGGAAATCATTAGGCCTAGAAATGTGAAATTTTGTACAAAGTTGTCTCTCTTGGGGAAAGTGCTCACTAAAAAAGAGTTTTTTGCAATTTTACCCCTAAGGAGGTGAAAAGCATATAACCGATATCACTGAGCCTAGGAACGATCATTTTAGTACACGGTCGGCTTTCTTGGGTTACCCCATTATTTTTTCTTAATGCTCGCTTATCAAGATTACTTTGGATCGACGCAATATGTAGGCACTCCTCTGCCATCATAGATATTGCAAAGGTTCTTCTAGCAACATTTTATGACCAGCTGCCTGCCAAACGACATTGCTGGCTAGATGGCATCACCAATTGGTCCAGGTCGATGCAAATCTTTGCCTTAGTAGTATTTTGCGACACTCACAAACAATGAAAGCGTTTTAATATGCCTAGCCGCTACCAGACAGTAAGTTAAAATCAAGATATTAATCCAATTTTCTATCTCTAGAAATAAACAAATTTAAAGCGTCTATTTGTCTGTCAAAATAATAGGTTTTATTTATGCTAACACAATTATTTGCACGATACCTAATTACCTATGTCTAAAAAACCGGCCAAGTGCGAGTCGGGGTCGCGCACGAAGGGTTCCGTACCATTATTTATAAAAAGGGGTAAAATTGCGTTTGTTGTATAGGAGCCACCTTAAATATTTATTTTATTTTGTTTTTTATATTTATTATTATAACGGCAACAGAAATGCATAATTTGTAAAAAATTCAACTGTCTAGCTATCGCGGTCCTTGAGATATGGCTTGGTGACAGACAGACGGACGGACAATTTTTTTTTTACTTATATTCGTTACGGGTAACCTTCAAAACGGCTGGACCCATACTGATAATACTTTACTAACAGGTCTACCAAGCCTTACATAAGGAATAACTTAGGCTATATTTTATCTCTGGCCATATTTTATCCCGGTGTGGCTGGAACAACTGTGAGAATTTAGTCGATTTTAAAATTATTTCACTAACGCAAAGCTATTTTTGAGCGAGTAACATATTTAGGCTATTTTTTTATCCCGATATTCCTACGGGACCGGGCACAATGCCGGTAAAATTGCGGGAACTAAATGGATATAAAAATTAATTTACGAATGAAAATCTACATTATCAGTGAATAACAAATAAAGGCTATTTTCATCCTGGTGTTTGCCCGGGAACGAGAACTCCGCGAGTGAAACCGGTGGATGTTGACTAATTTTTAAATTCTTTCACCAATAGGAAGTTACGTTATCAGCGAGTAAGATAGGCAATTTTTATGTCGGATATTTGTATGGGATTTGATAATTATTATTTTTATTTTCACCCATATAAACTTATAATATCAGCGAGTAACATAGGCAATTTTTATCTCGGCGTTCGCATAGAAATGGGGTCTACGTGGGTGAAACTGCGGGAGTTTGATCGATATAATTTTTTCCCCAATGGATGGATAATGTATTATCAGCGACTAAGGATGGCCATATTTCTCATCGTCTTTCCACTTGAATTTAAACTACAAGGGTGGAAGTAATATTCAAATATAAAAATTTGTGAAGATATTTGGACGTTTGTTACTCAATTACGCATAAACTGTTGACCAGATTTGGATGAAAATTGACACATAGAGTATTTCTTAAATTAAAAATTATGAAAGCCAACTTTTACGCGGGCGAAGCCGCGGGCAAAAGCTAGTATATATATAAAAGTCGATCGAAATTATGGACTTTTCATACTTACAGATTTTGTAGTATATAATGGTTGTATATCGTTATATATGTATATATATTTCTTGTGTACGTGTATATGTCACTGAACTTCTCCTAAACGGCTGGACCGATGTTGATGAAATTTTTTTGTGTGTTCAAGGGGATTCGGGAATAGTTCACCTGATAGGTGGCGTTGTTCGGGCAGGACAATAACATAACTTGAGAATGACTTTACCGATTGCGTCCATCTTTTTTTTTAAGTTTTCTAATACTCCAAGTATTTACGGCTATAAAAGGCTTTTACGGAAAAAAAATAAGAACGTTGCGCAGAAAATTAGAAAATTTAAGTAAACTTAACGATAATATAAACTTTTCTAATGTAACCTTTTTTCAATTATACCAAATTTTTCTAATGGAACCTTTTTTGTTTAGATTCACAATTTGGACCACTGGAAGATGCTTTTTTAATTATTTTTTTATTTACAAGTAGTTGTTTATTTTGGAATGTTTTCCATTGAATTCATACTGCGCTACCATTGCAGTATCGAATATTCAGTAATATTTTATTTTAATTTTAGTTTGTGCAGCGGTTTGTCCAACAGTTGGTGCTGCGCTCAAATCGAGAAAAATATTTCGTAATTCGAGAATAGTTTAGATGCATAATTGAACCCGGTAGGTTGCGCTGCGATCGATTTAAAGGAGAATTCCTTTTACTATTTTTTTGATTTAAACAGAACAATGTCTGTTGGGGGTCAGCTAGTAATAGTATATAAAAAACCCTACTGCAAAATATATCATAAGTACTTACAACACTTAAAGTGATCCTATCAGAGTCAGATTCAACTCGCATATGTCCCACTATTAGACTTGAACCATGCTCCACTATAGAAGGGAAATTGACTTACTATACCACGCTGGACAGACGTTTTGCTATAGAATTTTATTTCGAGTTTTCTTCTCTTACATAGATATTATATGCATCTTTAAGCCCTTGATCGTCTTACACGACGCCCACGGGAAAAAGAGGAACTGGTGAAAAGTATTCTTACTCTGTCATTACACGGAATGAAATGATCGTATATTTGATTAAATGTTATGTGTATTAAGTGTGTACTGTTACATCGAGTTTAAGAGGACGACCTTTATAACAATGAAAATACAGATTTTGAACAAAAAAAGTAAAATAATTATCCATATGGTGATGAGTAGAAATACAATGACCACAACCCATTTCCGTGAATGATCGTAAAAGACGACGAGGGACGTGAGCAAAAGACAGCGAGAGAAAGAAATAAAACTCGAAATAAAACCCTATATCAAGCCGTCTGACCAATGTGGTATAATAGGTAGTAGATCAATTTCACTCTTATTGTAGAGGAGGCTCTAGTCTAGCAGTGGGACGTATATGAGCTGACATGATGATGATAAAGAATAAAATAAAAAATTTTAATAATTTTTTTCCTTCAAAATAATTAAAATCATGCAGATATATATGGTTTCCATGTGATGACGGAGTAAGAATACTATTCTCCGCCCATCTTTCTCGTAAGAGACGACTAAGGGATTAAATAGATATATAACATATATGCAAGAGAAGGAAAACTCGAAACAAAACCCTGAGCGACCAGCATGGTATAGTAAGGTGAATTTCCCTATTGTGGAGGAGACTCGAGCCCAACAGTGGGACGTATATGGGCTGAAATGATGATGAACTATGATTGTCTGGTATAAAACAAAGCTCTCACCAATATCCTGTATATTGGAACAGAAACTGGGGAAGCACAGCCACGGTGTCTTTTGTATTCTAGATATTAATTTTCGGCAGTAATTGTCTATAATGATGTTTTTGTGACTGAGCGGCGCGACTGACACGCGTGGCGGGGGCAAGGGCAGCACATAGCAAGTACTTGTCGCCACCGTTCAGAAGTGATCCGATTAGATCTATTGTGCAAGTTTTATAATTTGGCGGCAACAATTATAGCATATATATGAGAGAGGGAAAACTCGAAACAAAAGCATAGCAACACCTCTGACCAGCATAGTATAATAGGCAATTGCCCTCTTAATGTGAAAGCGAGCTTCCTCCCACTAGTGGGACGTATTTGAGTTGAAATAATAATGATGAAATGATGGTATAGTCATTTTCCGTGTGGTTACGGAGTAAGAATACGATTCAACTCTTCTTATCTTGCCCCTGGGTGTTGTAAGACTCCTAAAGGATATGATAAGTATATAACATTAGTGTAAGAAAAGTAGAACTCGAAATAGAACCCTATACTAACTCGTTTAACCAGCGTGATCAATATTATTCCATTATTTATTTTTTTTTTTTGGTGGGTTGCAGTCGGCGCGCTCCTCGTACCACTCCGTCCGGGGCGACAGAGGGGCGTAAGCACGCACATCCGCAACCCACCCACGATGCACGTCGCCTTCGTCGTTGGGCCGACCCCCGGAGCAGGGTTACTTGTCATCAGTGGTCGGCCCGACGGAATACCCCCTATTTGGGGTACCCTCCCATTGACCAACGACCCCCCCCCCCCCCTCGGGGAGGACGTCGGTCTTTCCTCACGCGGTCGGCCTCTCGGCGGCGGGTGACGGACTAATTCCCCGGTCACGTCACCCGCGGCCTCGGCTAGGACGGCATGAGGTGCAAGTATTCGCGCCTACGCCGCCCCAGTCGCCGGCGGCGGATCGCCTCATAGAGACTGCGCTCCTCGCGCAGGTGATTCGCCGCCTCATATTATTCCATTATGGTGGAGGCACAATTCCAGCAGAGAGACGTATACGAGCTGAAATTATAATGATGTTAATAATTTTTCTTTAAATATGTGTAATGCAGTGGCGGACTAACAGGAGGGCGGAAGGGGCGGACCGCCCCGGGCCTCCGATCTTGGGGGGCCTCCAAATGCCTCCGCGTTCCCCTGATCAACTCATAAACAAGACTTTAAAAATGTACTTAGTACCTTCTTCATAACTTCATCAAGATCAAAGCACTACAGACAGCCATCTAGACTTTTTACGCGGTACTAATATTTTTTTAACTTTGCTGAACGCGTCCATTACCCTGGGGGAATTCCCGTCTTTGTAGCGGGTACTTCCACAGGAATCCTTGAATGAATGAAGTGCAAATAATTCACTCCTGTACGCCTACATTTACTTTCCCTACATCACTTATACTTCAATACTTTTTGACCATTTGTATCACGGTTGCATCATACGAGTGGAGTTTTTCGAAACTTAACCCATTAACGACCGAGAACCGTATTTTTTTTTTCATCATTTTTAAGGCAAATTCTCATCTTCAGAAAAGGAGAATTTTGAAATGGAAAATATCGTTTCCCGTACTTGGCAGTGTGCTCTTTCAGAATCTGGGGTTGAAATGGCGATATTTTCACTACAAAAAAAATATGGCCGCTTTTAAACAAAAAATTTCGTGGTTTTTTTTTTTGTTTAAAAGCAGCCATATTTTTTTTTTTTGTAGTGGAAATCGCAATTTTAACCCCCGTTTCTGAAAGGACACACTGTAAAGTACTGGAAACCATATTTTTCATTTCAAAATTCTCGCTTTTTAATGATGACAATTTGCCTTGAAAACCAGCTAAGTGCAAGTTGGAGTCGCGCACGAAGGGTCCCATACCATTTCATACCATCTATAAAAAAAGGGCAAAAAAAAAAGTTTTTTTGTATGTGCCCCCTTAATTTTTATTTTATTTTTAGTATTTGTTGTTATAGCGGCAACAGAAATACATAATTTGTGAAAATTTCAATTGTCTAGCTATCGCAGTTCTTAAGATACAGCCTGGTGACAGACAGACGGACGGATAGACAGCGAAGTCTTAGTAATAGGGACCCGTTTTTACCCTTTGGGTACGGAACCCTAAAAATTATGAAAAAAAATACGTTTCTCGGTCGTTAATGGGTTAAACTAATTAAAAATTATCTTCGACTTACAATGGGTCAAGAGCGACTAGTTAATATAGGCCTGCTTTCAATAGAAAGAAAAATTTCAAAAGAACTCGATTTCACAGAAGCTATTGAGGAGTTTAGTACGAAGGCACGAAAACACATAGGTATAACACGCTACAAAAATAAAAAAAAGCTATCTTTATATTATTATTTACCGGTCGATTCGTATTTTATTTTCCTCATCCATATCTGTTCCATATTGTAGCCTAAATAATTTAAGTCTCATTTAAATCTCACTTGCCTGATTTTAACGAAATAAACATAAATACTTATTCATACATACAAATATGAACTGAATAAAAAGCTTGTAAAACTAATTGTTTATTAAGTTGGGGGGCCTCATTCAGCTTTGCCGCCCCGGGCCTCCGACGGGCTTAGTCCGCCACTGGTGTAATGTGTCTCTATGTTGACGTATTAAGAGTATGTTTTTGATCCATGTCCGTGTCCTTGAACTGTGTACTTGTACATACACGTGTCGCTAATATACACCTTCAATCATAACAATAAGTCTTGTTCCAACGTAATATTAGTCTAGAATTTTCATTATGTAGGTACTCTTTCCAAACGAGGGCTGTACCATCACTCACAGTAAGCTATTAAAGTCTATTACGGACTTTAATAGCCCTAGTTTGTAAACATTACATACTAACATCATCATCCTGTTATTACATCAATTACTTGGGACCGACATATTATGTAATCTTATTTCAAGGTACTCGGATATTGCAAAAGTTTTGACAATAAATTCATGGCCACCTATAAAGCCTTCTAGGAAATGAAATTTTTAACCAGGTAACTTCATATTAAGGCTCCAGGTCGACAAAAAGCAAATTGTTCGTAAATAAGTAGTAATTCCAAAACAAGTTGCTGAACAAATAGTAAATTTATGTAAAGGTCCATTTTCAGATCATTAGAAAAGTTTTCATTGAATGTAATATAAACGGCAAATCATTTGAAAAACAGCTTTCTCCGATTATAATGTAAAAGAAGTTAATATTTTATTCAAGTGTTAAACTTACTTTTATCTTGTTAATAACTTTTATTTGACGATTGATGAATAGGTGAAAAAGCAAAAAAAAATCAGATTCGATAATTAAGTACGCGATGTCCGCTATTTATTCATCTATTATATTTACTGCAGAGTTTTAGTTCTCACACCTCGTGTCATAGGTTCCATTTCCACGCAGGACATTTCTCTGTGCAATCCACTATTTTCTAGATACACGTCAATCTATATATATATATATATATATATATATATATATATATATATATATATATATATATGTATATATCTATATATATCTATATATATATATATATATATATATAAGTCGTGTTAGACACTATTTATAACTTAAGAACGGCTGTATCGATTTGGCTACAAATTGGTAGCAAGGTAGCTTAGAACCAAGAGACGGACATAGGACTTTTTATCCCGTTCGATCGCGTTCCCGTGTGACGTGACATAAAACGTCAAAGAGAATACAAATCACTATGAAACGTGGTATAACAAAAACGCATTTGATATGTAATAACAAAACGTAAATGACAGCTGAATGTAATTTTGTCTATGATTAAGTACAGTAGAAAATATGATAATTATATATCTCAATTATATATATTACTAGCAACCCGCCCTCGCTTCGCTTCGGTTTCAGTCGCTTAAACCGGCGTAGTTCCTGTTCCCGTGGGGATACCGGGATAAAATATAGCCTATGTTACTCCCTGATATTATAGCTTTCCATTGGTGAAAGAATTTTTAAAAAAATCGGTTCCGTGGTTTAAGCTTGAAAGCGTAACAAACAAACAAACATCCTTACTTTCGCATTTATAATATTAGTAAGGATATCCGATCCAGTTGCAGAAAATCGTGAGACAGGGAGACGTCATCTCTCCGAAAATGTTCACCAATGCACTGAAATATGTCTTCAAGCTCTTAGACTGGACCGGACTCGGCATCAATATTAACGGCGAATACGTCACTCACCTTCGATTTGCAGACGATATCTTCGTTATGGTAGAATCCATGAAGGACCTTGGCACCATGCGTAACGATCTCAGCAGGGTATCCCAAGTAGTGTGTTTACGAATGAACATGGACAAGACGAAAGTCATGTCAAATACCCATGTCATTCCTGTACCGGTCCTAGTTGGCAATACGATTCTCGAAGTTGTCGATCATTATGTTTACCTAGGACAAACAGTCCAGTTAGGTAGATCCAATTTCGAGAAAGAGATCAGCAGACGAATCCAACTCGGTTGGGCAGCGTTCGGGAAACTTAAGAGGATCTTCTCGACCAACAAACCTCAGTGTCTGAAAACACAGGTCTACGACCAGTGTGTGTTACCAGTGATGACTTACGGCACGGAAACGTGGTCCCTAAATGTAGGCCTCATAACAAGGCTCAAAGTCGCTCAGCGTGCTATGGAATGGGCTATGCTCGGGATTTCCCTGCGAGATAAAATCCGGAATACGGCAATCCGCAGAAGAACGGGTGTAACCGACATAGCACGAAGAATTAGCACGCTGAAGTGGCAATGGGCAGGCCACATCGCTCGACGAACCGACAACCGCTGGGGAAGAAAGGTTCTCGAGTGGCGACCACGTATCGGACAACGCAGTGTAGGACACCCCCCACTAGGTGGACCGACGACCTGGTGAAAGTTGCTGGGCGTCGTTGGAGGTAGACGGCACAGGACCGCACTTTGCGGCGTAAGGTGAGGGAGGCCTACGTCCAGCAGTGGACGGCGATAGGCTGAAATGATGATGATGGTGATGATGATAATTATAATTTTGCCAGTAATCAATAAAACTCGGTAATTTGTATTCTCTTTGAATCATCATTAACAATGCTGCGACCAAGTTGATCGAATCTTTCCCGACAAAGCCGTAATGGTTCTTTCATTAGAGACTATATTTTCGGCAATTTAGAATATACAGTATGACTGGTAAAAGATTGTACATATTGAAGGAAACGATAGATAATGGTCACAGGTAACCAATAAAAATGTAAAAAGAAAACAATATTAATTAACAACATAGTAAACATCAACAATATTAGTGTCGCAAGACTCCCAAAAATCTGGTCACTCTATAGACTAGAGGTCGGATCGTATTCGAGCTTAGTGCACAGATGGCGTAGTGGTTAAGATAGCGACTTGCAACGCCCGTATCGGCGGTTCGAATCCCCCACGCGGGACAACACTTTGTGTGATCCACAACTTGTTGTTCTGAGTCTGGATGTAATTTGTGTCCGTTAATTATTATTGTTTGTAAAGTTCCCAGCAATACAAGGATTATTTCCTTAGTGCATGGTGTTGTCTTAAAATTATTATTATAAACTATTATAGTCATTGATAAAGGTATCAGTCACTTTTCCTTCATACTTTGATCCTGGCTTAGGACAGGCAAAAATACCTAGATAATAATAAACGTTCGTAACTGAATTTTTCAAAATAAATTATTAATTTCTAATGTACTTAGATTAGAGGCAGTTGGTATAAATAAGGAGGCACCTTGGTGTTTCTGGCGTATTTAAAAAGTGGAATCATACCTACGTACAGTGATTAAATAATAAATCTATTTACAAATTACAATTACGCTAATCCCAGCAATCAAAATTAACAAAATAATTGCTTACCTCTTCGCGTACGTAAATAATCAACTTTAGTTACTAATATTGTTAATTCACAACGATTTAGTGAATATGAAATTAAAAATTCATATCACTATTCTATCACTTTTTACAAATACGGTTAAAAAAAGCGCGGGCAATCAAATGACTCGTAACTGTAAGTTAATAAATACGGAAATGCAAAATGGCCAAATCGGCGCGCGCGCTTTGACTGAGTACAGACGAACTGTCATCGCGGGGGTAGGGCGGGAGTAGGGCTACTAGTTTTATTAGCACTTGTCAAGGTCACGCACTCGCATTTCTTTTTTAATGCCGATTTTACTGCTAGTATTAAAAGTAGGTATAGGGATAATGTCATTAATCTACAAACAACCGTATGTTATGTTGGTTGTTTTTTTTGGACGACGTCCAGCGTGGCGAGAGCCCTGTCTAAAAACAATACATACAACATACCTTTCTTTTTATACTTGGGATCCTTACGACCGACAACACAATAACACATTTACGTTGACTCTCACTTGATGCTTTTACGTTAAACAGTAATCACTGGCAAAACTCGCGGGACATAGTCCATTCACTAAAGTCTAGAACACGGTGAAAATGATATGCATGTTTCATGCCACGTTTTGAAATGTTCCAAATAGTTTTGTGACGTAGATATGTACTTTAAAACTTCGAGTGGCTTCTCTTGTGCTAGCTTGCAGTTCCTCTTGGAAGTACTGCAAGATATGTCCTTCAAGGCTTACTGGAAAAGCGGTTTCAGCCACGTCCTTGAGCGTGAATATGAAATGGGCCATAGTTAAGCAACCGCCTGCAGTATTATAGCGTTATCAGCACAAGATGCCATCAACCACTACATCGAAAATTTTTATTTACATAATATCAAAAAATAATAAACGACAATAAAAGACGACGACGACGCATAAAAGACAATCCGGCGAACTGAGCTACGTAAGGATTAGAAACACACTAGTACGATTAGGCCATCGCGGTCCGCGGATAACTAAAGTCTAACTTTTTATTAGCTGCAGTAAAATGACGTTTCTAAATGTCATTCCGTAAAATAATATTGACAGCCTAATCTCAATAGGGATGTGATTCAGTTCACAAAAGTTTACAGAATATCTAATCGTTTCATAGCTGACTCATAATGATCATACTAAATTCTATTTAATATTAATGTAAATAAAAGGCTGTATAAACGTTGATCCTTTTAGACATATACAAGGTAACACTCAAGAAAACGCTCTCTCAAGTTGGTAGTACTGGTTTTTGGTTACGGTGCTACGATGACGCTTGACCGCCATTTTGTTTCGGTTGTCATTCGCTCATTCGGCTTCATACTTCTGTTTTGAGTGCATGAATAACTTTGATTTGCCCACTGCGCGTTGTTTTTGTTATCATTATTGTTAAACTTATGTTACGTTGTGTTTGTTTTTCATTACCTGTTTTCGTTAATCGTGTTAGTTTTTTTTGTTTGATACATTGAAGACATGGATGCTCTGCCGAGCACATCGCAAGATGGAGACACATTTTTATCTCCTAAGAAAAAAAGGCCACATGTAGCTCTAAGTGCAACTGAAAAACTTTGGGTCCAAAACGTTTACAAATATGTGTTTGAAGTGAAATCTTCAGAATCAAACTTTGAAGTTCCAAAAACAAGTGAATGCGTTAACAAGGTGGCTGAAGTCTTGGGAATATCCGTCCGCACAGTTTATTCCGTTTTAAAGGAGCACAAGGAGAACGACAGCGAATCACCAAAACCACCCGAAAAAACGGGCCGAAAACTTACATTTAAAGATAAACTTGATGATTTCACATTCACTGCTGTTAGACGAATTGTACATCAGTTCTTTCATATAAATGAAATACCCACCATCGCAAAAGTTAGTTTACACATGTTGTCACTCATCTTTTTATTATACGTTATGTATGTTTTCTCCCATCCCATGTGTAATCTTAACCAATTAGGTAATAACTTTAATCATTTTTAGGTGCTGCAAGTTGTAAATGATGACCCAGGATTGCCCAACTTCTCGAAAGAGACATTGAGAAACATTATGAAGCATCTTAATTTCGAATTCGCTACTCGATCACGCAAGAGTGTGCTTATTGATAGACAAGATATCATATCATTGCGCCAGCGCTACCTGCGTTTAATTAAACAATATCGTAGGGAGGGAAAATACATATATTATCAAGACGAGACCTGGGTCAACGCTGGTACGTGTCAACTCTTAGTTTCTTCTATTTGTTCCCTTTTTGATTTGATGTCGAAACTTATGATTCTTTTTTGTTCTTTTCAGGTCATACTACAAAAAAAACCTGGATTGACGGAAGTATTAAATCTTCTCGACAGGCATTTTTAGACGGCCTGACTACGGGATTAAAAAATCCCACAGGAAAGGGCAAACGACTCCTAATTAGTCACATAGGCGGAAAAGAAGGCTTCCTGGTCGACGGACTTCTTATGTTTGAAGCAAAGAAAGGTACAGAAGACTACCATGATGAAATGAACGCGGAGTGTTTCGAGGATTGGTTCGGCGGTATTCTACCTAAACTCAAGCCGAATGCAGTAGTCGTAATGGACAATGCGCCCTATCACTCTCGGAAGATCGAAACAATCCCGAAGATGTCGTGGACGAAAGCACGAATTCAAGAGTGGCTGACTACTAAAAATATTGCGTTTGAACCAAATATGGTCAAGGCCACTCTCATAGATATTGTGAAACAACAAAATCATACTGAGAAATATGCCGTAGACGAGATGGCTGCACAAAAAGGTATCACACTTTTAAGACTGCCCCCTTATCACTGTGAATTGAACCCCATTGAGTTGGTATGGACGCAGGTAAAGAGTCACGTCGCAAACAATAATAAGACGTATAAAATGCAAGAAGTGAAAACTTTATTCCAAGAAGGAATCAAGAAAGTGACACCGGCTAAGTGGAGTGACTGTGTGTCTTACACTATTAAAGAGGAAGATAAAATGTGCCACCTCGATCATATTATAGATGAAGTGACAGATAGATTTGTTATTAGTGTGACCGAAAGCGACAGCGACAGTGATTTCGAAAAAGATTAATTAAATAACATTATTATGATGTTTTTGTTTCATTTTGAATGTACCTCCCTATACTTCCACTAAAAAAGATCAATCCTCTAGTATAGTAATAATAATAGGTTAAAAAAATACATTACAACTTAATATTAAATCTCAAAAAAAACCAAACTGATTATTCATTTATGATTCACTCATTTAGCTACATCCCTATTTATTTTTCTTCAAAAACCGGCAACCCACAAAACGTCATTTTACTGCAGCTAATAAAAAGTTAGACTATAATTGTAATTTTAGAATTTTTTGAAGGATTCGCGTATGACGCGAGGGATAAGTGGGGATAGCCGCCCTGTGGTCTCATTGGCCCGAGATGGCCTTGGGGGCATATCACCCAATAACTATGTAGTTCAATGTCGTTACGTAAATTTTTAGTATAAGTGCGTTAACCTATACATAGATAGATATACCTATAGGTAGGTATAATATCATCTGTGTCCAAGACTAAATATTTTTATAAGATAAATATTTCAAAATTTAAGTACTATTTTTTTTATATATTCGGTATCAGAATCGAGTACTGAATAGCCTCCTTCAATATGTACAATCTTTTACCAGTCACCCTGTATATATACGAAAAAAATTATGGCGGTAAGAAGTTCGCCGGGTCAGCTAGTTATACACCGTGACTTTTTCATCGTCTTACAAAAAAAAACCATAAAAGTATCCGACCAAAGAAACATATCTAATATATTTAAATGTTCAATAGTGGTAGTTATAAAAAAATAATAAAATAAAATAAATTAAAGCTAATATTTTGTAACAGCCTGTTTATCATGTTTACATTTTAAACAAAAGAAATCATGCGGCATTTCGTTAGGCAATCATAGGTACGAAGTCCACGTGGACGGCTTTTACAAAGCGTAATTCCCTACGCTAGATACCTAACATGTATCCTTTGCGATGCCCGATTGGCACCGCGGTAAAGTGGTCGTAATACCTACATAGTACATCAGCTGTGTTGAGTACCTATGCGCTCGTTACATGCTGTTTCCTTACTATTTTAATTAGTAATTATTTATAAATATTATTTATAAATAATCTAGTAAATATTTTTTTAACCTTTTGATTGTACGAATGAATAGTAGATATTGGATACTTTAATTGACCTGCTTTTGTAAGACGACATAAATGTCACCGTGTATATAAAGTACTAGCAACCCGCCCTCGCTTCGCTTCAGATACAGTCGTCTATCCTGAATAGTTCCCGTTCCCGTGGGAATACCGGAATAAAATATAGCCTAGTTTACGATATTATAGCTGATATTATAGCTTTCCATTGGTGATGGAATTTTCGAAATCGGTTTAGCCGTTTTGAAGATTACCCGGAACAAAGAGACAGACAGACAGACAAAAAAAATATAAAGTGTATTTTAGGCATATGTATAGTGCAAATAACCATATGAGCATGAAAAAACCCTATTATTTTGACATTACAAATAGACACTCCAATTTCATTTATTGGTATAGATAAAGTCTGCCCAAGGATTTATTTCTTTGTGCTGCAAAATATCTACTATTTGAAATAATATGTATAAAATGATGGTCACTACAAAAGACGAAAGCATCTGGCCAGTGTGCCAATTACAATCGTTGTGCGGGCGGCTCGAGTCAAAAAATGACTTTTATTATTAAAAAAAATTAATAAATTAAAAATTGTCTCCCTTTTCATGCATTGTCGTATAAGATAACTGATAAACTTAGCAAAGCAAGTAAAACTTTTAGTTTTACTACCGCATTAAGTGTGATAGTGGCTAAGCGTTTTCATTTACTCTCGGGCTCAAGGTGATAAGAGCTGTATTCTGTTTTAAACAGTAGTGAAACTCTTCACTTCTCCACTTGAGGCAAATAAGGATCTGAAATGAAATGCACTATAGAAGACTATGCCAAAATAGCGGTGAATCTTTAGGTAGCGATCAAGAGCCGGCACTTTGATAAGATTAAGCGTGGTTAACTAAGTTATAAATTCACATTCAGATGGATAGCAAACTTGTTTGCGATTATTACACTATTATTTATAGTGTAATTGTCGCAAACAAGTTGCATACATCTTTTCCCCAAATAAATGGACCTTAAATTATTACATTCTTACTTCGTCACCGCGCGGAAGAAATAACAGTCACTCATGTTAAAAATATCAATCTTACGCCTTCGTCTTCAACAAATAAAAGTATCCAAATATGTACTTTCTTTGTCACGAGAAAATATGTACTTTCTTTGTCGCAAGAAAATGTACACCTTAAACACAAAGTTATAACAAAAACCTCACATCAGACTCATGACGTCAAAACCTCTTAGTTTTTAGCGTTACTACTCAGCTTTTAGACTCGCAAATGACGATTAAAGTCGCATTTCGCTTCATTTCACTCCGGGTTTCAATCAAAAGGTAAAAGTATACTTATAGTCAAGATAAAAGCGTGCTGTATTTTTATTGATATACATATGGTTACATCTATGGATTAACAGTTAAGAAACGCAAGGTAATGTGGTTACTTTCTTTTTTAATTTTGAACCCATTTTTTTGGAGTGTGCCACGTGCAGCGCACTCGCCGCCCGGCTCCGCCCGGGGCGACAGAGGGGCGGCGCGCGGCCCCGTAACCCACCCGATACAGGTCGCCTTCTTCGTTGGCCACCGGCACAGAGTTCTTTGTCTTCAGTGGCCGGCCCGACGGAATACTCTAAGGAGGTATCCTCTCCCATCGACGTCCCCTTCCCGAGACGCCACCCGGTCGCCGTCGCAAGGATTTTGAACCCATAAACGTTCAACCTCTTAATCACAAAGACGAAGTACCTGCAAAACGAGACGAAAATCGGCTTACTATAATATGTTTAAGTCTTTTGATCGTTTTATATAAAATCTGGGAGCAAAGAATGGGTGTCAATATTGTTACACCTTCATTTGGAATTATAGAAAGATCACTAAAAATGTTACGTAATACTCTTAAATTATGTTGATATTTTATTGATACGTTATTGTTTTATATTATGTTAAACAATTTTAGTAGTTTTTTTGAATTCAAGAAGTTTATGTAATGCAAAACAGGGAAAATACTGAATTGTAGTGAATGCGATATAACTCTGCTTTAAGCGAATCTTCTTTCATGTTTGAAAAATTTAATTGGGTAATCAGCTAATAATCGCTCAAGTAATGGTAAGGACCTAACTTAAAACATTTAAAAGCATTTATTATAAACCAGTTTCTTAATATAAATACTGTAAAATACATTGTGAATGTAAACCATTGTCGAATCCCCTCGAACACACACACACACACACACACAAATAATTTCATCAACATTGGTCCAGCCGTTTAGGAGGAGTTCAGTGACATACACACGTATACAAGAAATTTATATATAAAGATTTCTGTCGATTTCAAGGAGAATTCCTTTTATTTTCGTTCGTAACGGGTAAGCTATTATATTAGGTAATTATTGTACATACCGTCATCATACTAAAACTTCAATTTATTAAGTTAAATTAATTTGCAAATTCACATAAAAATAATTCAATCATCATGATCACCTTCCTCTTATCCCAATTACTTGGAGTCGACTTAATACGTACTCTTTTTATAGTACATATTGCAAAAGTTATTGGCAATAGTCTTATGTCCGGCCGTCTGCCTGACGTCAACTTTCCTTAGAAATGCTATTTTTGACCAGACGGCATCAGGTGGAGTCGGCCCAGGTCAATAAGAGCTTTACTCTTAATCATCTTTTACGAAACCCAAGAGCAATGTAAGAGTTGGTAGTATGCGTAGCCACTACCACATAGCATTATATCACTATAACTTTACAAGTGGTAGGACCACACTGTTGACAGTTGTCTGTCTACAGCCGCGGGCCCGTCCGTCCGGAGTAGTACCACACTCTCGCAGAAAATCGACGTCTGAGTAATAGCAATTTGTTACTGCGCTTCGTTCGGTAAGCGAGAGCCGGCCGCCCAACTTTCTGAGGGTGTTTGCGTGTGCTGGGTTTTAGTGATGCCTTTAGTTTCACCGAACCTCATTGCACGCACTCTCTTCACTTTCTTCACGGTAGGCAGCGGCCTAACAAAGGTCTATGAGCGACAGCAACACTTACCATCAGGTGTGCTGTTTGCTCGTTTGCCACCGTTTGCAATAAAAAAAAATAAATAAAAAATAAAAGTATTTCATATTTTACACCACTAAAAAATTTGAAATTTGTAAATCTTCTACAGCCATCTGAACAGCTCAGTAGTATTTCATATTTTATACCACTAAAAAAATATGAAAATTTGAAATTTGTAGATCTTCTACAGCCATCTGAACAGCTCAGTATAATAAGCCAATTTCACTCTTCATTATTGAAAAAGCCCATGTTTAATAGTAAGACGTGTATAGGCGTAACGTAATCTACGTTTCGCCATCAAGGGTTCTTTAGCAATTACCACTTATAATCCATAAAATATAAAATGATCTCTGTTATAGTTGTCCCTAGTACTGTCGCGCTTACGATAAAGTCCGTAGTTTTTTATCGATAAAATCTTTATTTTTATAATTGTGATTTTCTATTATAATTAAAATACAATCAATGAAAATCTTTTTGAATTTATTTCAAGCAAAAAGTGTTTTTGACTGTTTTAATTATTCAAAAGGAGTACAGTCAAGGTCTAAGTCACTATTATCGTCATCACTGGAGCATTCCTGCTAGAACATTTATCATTTTTTGCTAAATAGTGACAGTCGTTTGATCAATCAATCAATTATGACTGTTTTATAAATATATATACATAATTTATTGCTAATAATGCGCATATAATATTATCATCTACTCTGAGACGAAAAGTAGTTTTTTAATGTTTAATTAATTCAATTTATGTATTTTATAATGTAACTGTCTGTTTTAATTGTAAAAAATATATTGCAAGTTTTATCTATATAAAACTACAGTACCTATGTACTGTATTGGGTTTATTTCTTTTACGAATAATTTAATACAGATCGGTTATCGATTTACGTATATCGACTGGCCCATCTCTATTTTATTTTCAGTCCAGTATGACCTTGTACGTGTGTAAGCGTCATTTATGTATAAAATGTTTACTAGGTATTTCAGTAATTACACGGTACATTTTAGGCATGAAAATTAATATTTTTTTATTTATAATATATTGCAATTCAGTTGCAATAAAACTGGCACGAAAAGAATAAAAATATATTTGATACAAAATGAAATTGTCAACATGTCGCTCGTTCAAACTTACTTCGTTGGTTTCGTTGACATCTGTCACAGATATCAAGCTATATTTTATGGACTATAGTAGACAATACGACAGGATGACGGAGGTCGTAGCTGTGTCCCAGATAAGTATTGGAAGAACCGACAACGGGATGAACGTAGCTTCCACTCATCTCCTTTATGTATAAAATTAGGAACTATATAAATTTACTTTAAACATACTCATGACTTTATTTTGGTTTTACTTTCATTCATCATTTCAGCTGATATGCCTCTCACTGTTGGCCTCGGGTCTTCTCCACTTAAGAAAATTGACTTACTATACAGAGTGTACCAGATTATGGGGCAACTGGTCAAACGGGAGATAGGCAATGGTGTTAGGAACCATGATAAAAATTGGTTGCCTGTAAAGTCGGTATACGGGCGAAAGTTTTACGTGACAACGACTTTGAGTGGTAAAATAATTTTAATGTGAATATTCATTCGTATAGTAGGAAGAAGGATGAAATAATAGTAACAATTTAAAACATTTATTTATACAAAGAATTATATTTAAAACATTAATTTATACAAAGAATCTCGCACTGAATTTCATATTAACAAAATTTTATTTTTACCTTTACACATACATACGTATTTATATACAAATATACAATTTTTATGTCTGTCTCTCTCGCTCTTAGGCGGGCTAACCATGCCCGAGTGGAAGGGACGCGTGCCTCTCACTCGCTCTCATTGTGAGCGCATAACGTGAGCGGAGCGTAACGCAGTTTCTTGAAGTGTCACCCGGCAAACCAATTTATAAGACGTTGTCACGTCAAAAATTTGAAGGAAAAATATCGATTCGTTAATGAATTAGAGACATGTAAAGTTTTCAATTTTGTCATCGCTTTTTTGTGTAAATCAATGTTGTGTTCATTAAATGTTCATTAGAATTTGAAAAACCATGATTACATTCGCATAAGCAAAACAAACTTCGCTTTAAATCAGCTGATCGGCCGATGACCGTCGCCGAGTCGCGTTTTTACCTGCGCTACCATTGAAGCGTTTGCACAATTCCTACCTATTCGTAGTGTCGAAGCTTTACATGCCTACATGTATCCTGTCTATACATGCCTACATAATACGTAATATTTAAGGCATAGACTGATTAACACACATTTTTGAAATCACATAACGTTTATGTTATATTGTTTTTTGTGTAATATACATTTTAATCACAATCTATGACTTGTAAACTATAACATATTCGAACAGTTGCCCCATAACCTGATATACTCTGTATTACGCTTTTTCCTTCTCTTGCATGGATGTTATGTATATGCATATTATATCCCCTAATCGTCTTTTAGGACACCCACAAGTAAGATGAAGGGAGAAGCAAGTAAGTCCTAGTGGTAGTACCACACTGTCAACAGTTATCTGTCTACAGCCGCGGGCCGGTCCGTCCGGGGTAGTACCACGCTCTCGCAGAAAATCGACGTCTGAGTAGTAGCAATTTGTTACTGCGCTTCGTTTGGTGAGCGAGAGAGCCGGAAGCCCAACTTTCTGAAGGTGTTTGCGTGTGGAGGGTTATGGTAGTGCCTTTGGTATCACCGAGCCTCAATGCATGCATTCACACTCCCTTCACTTTCTTCGCGGTAGGCAGCGGCCGTGTAAAGGTCTATGAGCGGCAGCAACACTTACCATCAGGTGTACTGTTTGCTCATTTGCCACTGCTTGCAATAAAAAAAAAGAATAATGAAGATGGCGTAATGATTTGTATTTTTTTTTCAGTTACCACACGGATAATTTTACTTTACCTTTCATAAAACATTATAATAAGTCCAGTCATAAGCCGCTCAAACTGTCCAAGCAACAAAGTGCGGTGCAGCCCCATAACGTACCATATTGTACCTTTCAATCGCCCTTTGGGTTGCATTGTGTTCGGTGACTGACTTCGGTGGTTGAAGTAGCATTTCATTACGTACAAAGCTTCATTTCTAGAATATGATATTAATGTTAGTAATTAGATGAACTTCTAATTTTGAGAGAGCCCCATTCCGAGAGGCCACGAGCTGAAAAGTTACCTCATCATTTATAACAAACCTTTATAAAGTTGTAAATTTTAGAAAGTACTTAACATTAAACTTGGACTTAAGTAGTAAGCATATACAAATTCAATTAAAATATTAAAATGTAAACGCATTCATAAGAAAAAGATTAATTTCAGAATGTATCCATTGATCTTTTTAACAAAACCCTATGAAACAAAAAAAACTATGTAGTCCTTTCTATCTATTGAAAATCTTATACTTCGATCGAATCTTTGATGATGTTATATGCACATATCCCATTCATGAAACATTTATAATACAAATTAAGTACCTACTAATGCTAAACCCAAAAAAGAACAATCATAAATAGGTAGGTATTAGCAGCGTTGCCAGGTGTCCGGATAAAGCCGGATATAGATAGGCTTTTTGGTTGCGTGTCTAACCAAAATAATCGGTGTCCAGCCTTTGTTAGGCTTTTTACATTGTGTAGTGTATTTCATTAAAATTTAACAAGATTTATGGTAATAATAAAAAAGGTTGATTTTACAAACAATTTTTGTCGTACCTATTAATATTGCGACACAAAATCTTCAACAATATAGGGCGTCCGGCCTGTTCGATGTGTTGTGTAATGTTCGATGGCCTGATAACGCTAGGTAGGTACTAGGTTTATGAGAATTGAACATATTGAAAACTTGACAAATATGAGAAATATACATATACTATCTGACCCAACAGACGTTGTTCTGTTCAAATAAGCGCCACCTACCGGATCCAATTGTGAATCTAAATCATCCTCGAATCCCCTTGAACATGCACAAAAAATTTCATCAACATCGGTCCAGCCGTTTGGAGTTCAGTGACATACACACGTACACAAGAAATTTTATATAAAAAGATGAACAGAAATATATAGCTGTATATATCACGTACTAGGATCAATTACATGGATGATGGGCATCGGATATGCTAAGCTATACCTACGATACCACGCTAGGTCAAACGGGCACAGGGTTTTGTTTCGAGTTTTCCTTCTCTTGCATAGATGTTATATGAATACCCTTTAGTCATTTTTTACAACACCCGTGTGCAAAAGACTGGATGGTGAATGTTACTCTGTCACCATACGGAAAATCGTGCAGCACATGAGTTTACTCATGTTAATATACATCTGTAATAGATACTAGGTACTTTGTATTATCACTCTTTATAAAGGTGTTCGTTATTAAGAACAGAATATATCACCATTCCATTTTAGTTATGTAGGTCAGGATCACAAACAGATATAATCCACTGTAATATCGTGTAGGAATGTAATGGAACTTCGTAACCATAATCTAAAGGGAATCCAAAATGAAAATATATCCGAAACCGATATAGAATTTCAAATAATTTCGGGTACCCTATCCGAAATTATTTGGTGTTGGTATCTGAATGAGACATGATACGACAAGTTTTCTTTCAACCAGCCGCCATTACTTTTACCATACTCAGCATTTTTCATTTACAATCCCCTAAAAGTTCATTCCCAATATCCGTAGCTGAACCATTCGTAACTGTATCCACAACCGGTATTACTATATTCATATATGCACATAAGAATCCAGTATGATGATAGTCTTAATTTTGTATCAGAAACTGGTATATCGATATTCTTATATCCGTATCAGAAGCCGGTATAGTGATATTCTTATATCCGTATCAGAAACCGGTGTAATGCTATTCTTACTTCCGTATCAGAAACCGGTATAATGTTATTCTTATATCCATATCAAAAAACGGTATATTGATAGTTTTATAGTCGTACCAGAAACCAAAATAATGATTTTTCTTAATTCCGTATCAGAAACCGGTATAATGATATGCTTATATCCGTATCTGAAAACGGTATATTGATAGTTTTACAGAAATATCAGAAACCGGTATAATGATATTCTAAATTCCGTATCAAAAACCGGTATATTGATAGTTTTATAGCCGTATCAGAAATGATATTCTTAATTCCGTATCAGAAACGGGTATATTGATATTTTTATATCGGTATCAGAAACCGGTATATTAATAGTTTTATAGCCGTATTAGAAATGATATTCTTAATTCTGTATCAGAAACTGGTATATTGATAGTTTTATAGTGGTATCAGAAACCAGTATAATGATATTTTGATATCAGTATCTAGATCCGAAACTTCAAATGCGCAACACCCCTAACGTCGAGATAAAACTCCATAAAACTATTAGACTACCAACTAAAGGCTTATGTCCAAAAATATGATGTATATATGACAAATACCTTTATGGATATAACAGCCATAACAGGCCAGCTATCTCTGTTGTCTCGTTTAAATATTTTAAACATTTGTTTCGCATTATGTTTTGTCTAGAGCTAGCTACAATTTCTTTTGTTACATTTATTTACAAAAGCTACATTATTATCATCTATTGCGATACCAAACAAAATACAGCCCGCATTTTATTCAAAAAACAGGGGAAATGTAAATATCTGGGGATCTTTTAATTTATGTAGACGAAATGAAAATAATTACCTACTTGGCTCGTTTAATAAGACTCAAAGTAATTTATATATATGAAAATACTTGCTTTATCTGTAAATAGTTTATTGAACTATGTCATTGTGTGAGAATTTTTAATATTTTTGGACTAGGGAAATTATTACATTTACTTGAAATTATTCGTGTGGTAACTGATTACATAACCTCTGAATAGATAAAAATGAGCCGTCGCTCAGAACGCCTAGCAGATGCGAAACTCTGAAATTATTTTGTACAAGTATATATACCAATAAATAAAATTGGAGTGTCTGTTTGTAATGTCAAAATAATAGGCTTTTTTCATGCTCACACGGTTATTTGCACGACACCTATGCCTAAAATAGCAATTAAAAAATTTTTGTCTGTCTGTCTGTTTGTTCCGGGTAATCTTCAAAACGGCTGGACCGATTTCAAAAATTCTTTCACCAATGGAAAGCTATAATATCAGGGCGTAAACTAGGCTATATTTTATCCCGGTATTCCCACGGGTACAGGAACTACGCGGGTAAAACGACTATAACCTATAACCGAAGCGAAGCGAGGGCGGGTTGCTAGTATATGCATAAAACAACAGATTAGGACAGGAACTAATATGGCATAATGTATACACAAAATATTACTATTTTTATCCAGAAAATGATGATTTTTATTTAATGAACATTTATTTTCATTAAATACAAGAATTAAAAATTCAAAAATATTTCAAATGCTGACAAGTCAATTCTTTTAATTAGTGATTTCTGTAATAATATAAATTATGATATAATAGTAGCCTCTGACGATATTATTGTGACAAGTGGTCGGAACTGCACTTACTATCACAGAGCGTGGTGGAGCCTCGCCACAGCATGTGTCGCATTACGCCACGCCAACGATCAGGTTTACCCTCGCCTATAGATGTTTCACATCAATCTAATATGTCAAATTCATTTACCTTCCCTTAGAAGTTATGAAAATAACTGAGGTATCACGAAAAGAATGGACTGAAGCAGATATCTCCTGGGAAATTAATACAGCAACTGCGATCGCCAACGCGCTTACCGTGGGGATAATGGCATTCCCTTTGTGATCATTAAATTGATGAAAAAATAAAAATGTACCTGTATCCATAAACATAATAATAAGTTCTATATAAGATGACAATTTTGGTTATAATTTTTATGTAAGTATACAAAAAAGTAATTCCTAATTCCATTTCATTTATTCACAATTAAGATCTCATGTAAGTACTTACATTACAATAAACGCATAGAAAATAAACTTACATAATGCCTCTACCCATTTTTCTCATGATCTCTTAACCAATTTTACGACCACCACGAGAATGTACCTAAGAGTTTATGACGCAGATTCTTAACCCGTCACCAAACGTTTTAGACACTACATTTAGTAAGACCTAAATAAATAGTAACCTTTTTTTTTTTTTTGTGGGTGGGCCGCGGTCGGCGCGCCTCCGCACCACTCCGTCCGGGGCGACAGAGGGGCTTAAGCACGCAACTCCCGCGACCCACCCGAAAACCACGTCGCCTTCGTCGTTGGGCCGACCACCGGAGCAGCGTTAACTTGTCGTCAGTGGTCGGCCCGACGGAATACCCCCTGTTGGGGTACCCTCCCATCGACCGACGTCCCCCCCTCGGGGAGGACGTCGGTCTTTCCTCACGCGGTCGGCCTCTCGGCGGGTGACGGACTAATCCCCGGTCACGTCACCCGCGGCCTCGGCTAGGGCGGCATGAGGCGCAGATAGTTGCGCCTGCGCCGCCCCAGTCGCCGGCGGCGGATCTCCTCATCGAGGCTGCGCTCCTCACGCAGGCGATCCGCCGCCTCCTTCCGCGAGATCACTGTCTCGCAGAAGGCTGCGACCGCGTCCCAATTCCCGACGCTGTCGACCATCGCCCTAGCGATAGCCGGCAGCGTCAGGTCCGTACCGATGATTGCGACGAGTTCACAGCGCTGCACTGCCCAAGCCCCGCAGACCTCGAGCGTATGGCGCGCCGTGTCCTCGTCGCAATCGCAGTGGTGGCAGGACGGTGAATAAATTGTAACCTGACAAATAATATAATTATGAATATAAAGAGTTTTGTAGTTTATTTATTATATACTAGCAGCGCCCTGCGGTTTCACCCGCAGTTCCTCTTCTTCCCGTGGGAATATCGGGATAAATTATAGCCTATGTGTTATTCTGATATGTAAGCTATATTATTGTGAAGTTTCATCAAAATCCATTCAGTAGTTTTTGCGTGAAAGAGCAACATACATCTTCACATACAAACTTTCGCGTTTCGTTTATAATATTAGTAAGGATAAGGACTAACAACCCACCCTCGCTTCGCTTCAGTTTCAGTCGCCTTACCTGCGTATTTTCCGGTCCCGTGGGAATACCGAGATAAAATATATGTTAGTGCCTGATATTATTAAACCAGGGTCGATAATTTCTGAAACCAAAAAGAATAATAGTAGGATGGAACCTATTGGAAAAGGAAGAGAATATAACAAAAAATAAAGGAAAAATAATTTACGGACCATCTGAGGTCGGGAAGTGGATGGGGGTGAGTTTTTAAGGGTACAAAACAGTTTATCTCGATTTCCGGCAAAACTACAAGTCCTATGGAAAAAAATTAAATGACAAAGTTGTAGGTAATAAAGAGAACTTTTGTATTTACACTTTTTTCACATAACCTCAAAATTTATGTAAAAACATCAAATAAACAAGTTTTTCGTTTTTTGTCTTATGAAAAAAAATTTTTGTCACGAGATTTGGTCATAATTTTCCTTTTTATGTCCCAAACACACTGTAATTTTTTTTTTATTTAAAATATTTTTTTTTTTCACCTTATTTAGACTTAATATCGAAAAAGCACTCCAATTTTCAATCGAAAATTCTCACATCAAAATATTAGCTTTTTTAAAAACGTCGGTGGGTTTTTTGTTCGTTGAAATCTTTTCTTTCTGATGATGTAAAAAAATATACATTACTATGGTAAATGTTCTCAGAAAATGCAAAGATTTTAGTAAGTATACTCTCTATGAAATACCTTTTGATGGGCTAAAATTATCCGTAGGTAACTCAGGTATAAAAGTTATCTTAAAATAGCAATAAATAGGCATCTATGCATATAATGTAAAGAAGATTCTACAAGTTTCTCATAATGTTGGAGATGTCTTATTAGATATTAACTTTTTCTTTGCATTTTCTGAGAACATTTACCATAGTAATGTATTTTTTTTTACATCATCAGAAAGAAGAGATTTCAACGAATAAAAAACCCACCGACTTTTTTTTGCCGATAATCGAGATAAACGGTTTTATACCCTTAAAAACTCAACCCCATCCACTTCCCAACCGCAGATTGCCCGTAAATTATTTTTCCTTTCATTTTTGTTATATTCTCTTCCTTTTCCAATGAGTTTCATCCTACTATTATTTATTTTTTTTCATTTTTTACCATTTTCAAAGGCCTTCAGCCCTGGTCTATATAACTTTTCATTGCTGAAAGAATTCGAAAGTTCGGTGGTTTAAGCGTGAAACAAACAAACCAACTTATTTTCGCATTTATAATATTAGTAAGGATAAAAGGCTTTAAGATATTCATCATCTTCATCGCAGCTGCTGTACTTTCCACTGCTGGACTCGGGCCTCATCCACGATGGAGAGGAAATTGACCTACTACTTCATTTGACTGGGGCGGCTCTCTTTCCGGCTGGTGCAGGTCTTGACATCGCATGGTTGTTTCGGCAAGGACTTGCAAAGGTACGGGAGAAAGGAGAGAACACTATCTTGTAATAAATACGATTGTGATGAGGATACGACGCAGCACAAACTCAAGGACTGCGTGGCCTGGGTAGAGCAGCGACGTGAACTCCTCGCACTCATCGTTGCCATCTGACGCTATCAGCTATCGCTAGGACGATGCTCGACAACGTGAGGAACTGGGACGAGGCAGTCGTCCCACAGAAGGAAACGGCTGAGGCGTCTGGGAAGTATTCGTCTAGCATTAGACGCACCGCTGCTGGCGCGGTGGGCGGTGCAGGTGCGAGTACCTTCGCCTGATGCCGCGCTAGCTGAGGTCGCGGGTGGATGAACCGGAGATTAGTCCATCACCCGCAAAGAGGCCGACCGTGTGAAAACGAAAGTATTAAAAACTCTGTGAAAAATATAATGTTTAATATCACACCAGTACCCTGTCCTAGAAATACAAAAACAAAATAGAGTTACAAAAACAAAGCGAGTAAAAATTAAATTAGTAAATAAAATTTCAAGTTATTCAATGTCCTAGCTCGATGAGGAGAGTGATGTTATTTATTAGCTTTTAATACTTTGTTCACATGATTATTTTCACCAAAACATATTTTTATACTAATTTTATATTAAGTTTTTTTACTTTTTAGATGCCTAGAATTGAGTTTTAATATAAGTAGAAACTATCTGAACTTTATAATCCACCATGGACTGTCTTCTGCCTGTAAAGCTTTTTCATTTGCTATCCATTACACATTCTAGAGCAAATAAGAAATTTGGCGTTTGACATAATATACAAGATTCTACTAGTCAAGTCCTTTAATATAGCACCAATATTCAGAGGGTTGTGAAAAAAAAAAAATTGGTTGCCTGTAAAGTCGGTATACGGGCGAAAGTTTTACGTGACAACGACTTTGAGTGGTAAAATAATTTTAATGTGAATATTCATTCGTATAGTAGGAAGAAGGATGAAATAATAGTAACAATTTAAAACATTTATTTATACAAAGAATTATATTTAAAACATTAATTTATACAAAGAATCTCGCACTGAATTTCATATTAACAAAATTTTATTTTTACCTTTACACATACATACGTATTTATATACAAATATACAATTTTTATGTCTGTCTCTCTCGCTCTTAGGCGGGCTAACCATGCCCGAGTGGAAGGGACGCGTGCCTCTCACTCGCTCTCATTGTGAGCGCATAACGTGAGCGGAGCGTAACGCAGTTTCTTGAAGTGTCACCCGGCAAACCAATTTATAAGACGTTGTCACGTCAAAAAATATCTAATCCGCCTTTATGTTGGTGTTCATTATAGATTTGCATTTTTCTTTCGAAGTTTAAGTACATTAACTCTACTAGTTCAAACCGTTCATTTGATACCCATATTAAAGAATTTGTGGAAAATATATCCATCTTGGTGTTACAATGATACGGAATTCAGAAAATTATATCATCAGTAGAACTAAAGACGTGTACCAAATTTTAGGTCCATCAGACCAACGGGAAGGGCAACATTTAAGGTCAATCAGATAAAAAAACAAGTAGGTCAAGGTATATAAAACCGTGTAAAAATATATTTTTTTTTTTTATGGGTGGGCTATTGTAAGCGCGCGCGCGGTTCAGTCCGTCCAGGGCGATGGAAGGACGGCGCGCGGGCCCATAACCCACCCTTTATTTTTTTTTTTGTGGGTGGGCTGCGGTTTTCGCGCCTCCGCACCACTCCGTCCGGGGCGCCAGAGGGGCTTAAGCACGCAACTCCCGCAATCCACCCGAAAACCACGTTGCCTTCGTCGTTGGGCCGATCACCGGAGCAGGGTTACTTGACATCAGTGGTCGGCCCGACGAAATACCTCCTATTGGGGTACCCTCCCATTGTCCGACGTCCCCCCATCGGGGAGGACGTCGGTCTTTCCTCACGCGGTCGGCCTCTCGGCGGGTGACGGACTAATCCCCGGTCACGTCACCCGCGGCCTCGGCTAGGGCGGCATGAGGCGCAGGTAGTTGCGCCTACGCCGCCCCAGTCGCCGGCGGCGGATCTCCTCATCGAGGCTGCGCTCCTCGCGCAGGCGATCCGCCGCCTCCTTCCGCGAGATCACTGTCTTGCAGAAGGCTGCGACCGCGTCCCAATTCCCGACGCTGTCGACCATCGCCCTAGCGATAGCCGGCAGCGTCAGGTCCATACCGATGATTGCGACGAGTTCACAGCGCTGCACTGCCCAAGCCGCGCAGGCCTCGAGCGTATGCGTCGCCGTATCCTCGTCGCAATCGCAGTGGTGACAGGACGGTGTACTCTCCCTCCTTACGACCTTGTGCAGGTATTTGGCGAAGCACCCATGCCCCGTCAACACCTGCACTAGTCGGAAGGAGAGCACCCCGTGCCGCCTTTCCAACCACTGCATCAGCACCGGCCGGAAGGCCTCCACGGTTCGCAACCCGGACCGAGGCCTCTCCAGCCGGACTGCCCAACGGGCAATGACGTCTCGGCGGGCGTCGACGCGCCAGGCGGTGAGGTTCCTTAACGAGACCACACTGCCCTCCGCTCTAACCCACCCGTACCCACGTCACCTCGTTGTTGGGCCGACCACCGGAGCAGATGTGACTTGTCGTCAGTGGTCGGCCCGACGGAATACCCTTTCGGGTAACCTCACCTCTCGACGTCCTGGGACGTCGGTCGCCGTCGCGCGGTCAGCCTCTCTGCGGGTGACGGACAATTCTCCGGTCCGATCACCCGCGGCCTTGGCTAGGGTGTAAAAATAACGTAAACCAACAACTCAAAACAAATTTGGAATAAAAGTTCACGATGATTATTAAAGGAAGATCACTTTAACAATTAGTTTAATAACTAACCTATTTTATCATGATTTAAATTAAGCATTATAGATTGCAAATGACACTAAAGATTACCTCGAAAAGAATTCTATATACGCCAATGCGTATCGCGTGAGTCGAGACAGTGTTAATTAAAATAATCCTTTCCACATTACCGATAATGATATGCACTTGCGTATGATAACTTTTTTCTTCATCGAAGATGAACCACGAATCATAATTTATAACTAAAGTAACAATAAACTATAGTTTATGTTACTAAAGTTGAAACATCTTACACAAACGTTTGATTTTATCGTTTTATATCAGCAAGTTATTCGACGACTTTTTGCCCTTTGCTCATAAATATGTCCAAAACTTTATCGTTATAGGGTATGTTTGGTCACAGTAATCTCATTTTTATACTGTTCTCTTTTATTTTTATCTCATTCTGAATATGGCAAAGTAAATCGAATAAAATAACAATTTAAGGAGTAGATTATGACTTTATGAGATTATCACACAAAAAAAAATAAAAATACCTAGTAAAACTCTATTAAATAACTAATAACACTGCCAACAATATCTTTTGCCGAAATTATTTTTACCATACCTTAGTATGATAGTAGTTAAACGTTGTTACGTCTATAAAAAAATGGAATTGCTATTTTCTTAGAAAACATGTTTATTTAAAAATAACCAAAATAAGCGAGTTTTCACGGCAATTAAATTTAAAAAGTAATTTTGAAGTTTTTTCGTTCGTTTTGCTTGTCTCTTATGATTATATGATGGATAATCTCATTTTAATGTTCAACAAAAATCTGCGAGCGTTCTCGACTGCCATTTTCCCCGATCTCTTTTTTCTATCGCCATAATACCCTGGTGGAATCTGTCTTGATGACCATCACTTACAGCACCTACATTTTCAGCGAAAAGATCTAGAAAAGAAAACTAGATCGGAATCAAGAAAAGAAATTTTTAAAGATATATTACATCCTTTACAAGATTATTTATAATCCTTTGGTAGTTTCGAAACATTATAGTATGAATATATTAAATTGAAAAAAAAATACACTTCAACAAATGAAAGCCCTTTATTGTTCGTCTATTTTTAATTCATCATCATCAGCTCAGCCTATATATGTCCCACTGTTGGGCTCAGGCCTCCTCCATAATGGGAGGGAAATTGACCTACTATTCTACGCTGGTCAGACGTTTTGGGATCTTTTGCATATGCAAGCATATAGTTTTCTTTCTCTTGCACAAATATGTATCTGTGCAAGAGAAGGAAAACTATATGCTTATTATATAATAAGAATATAGTTTTCCTTCTCTTCTTCGTTTTTCTTCTCGGATGTTCGTAAAAGACGACTAAGGAATATTCCTTAGTCGTCTGGGCCTCTGGGCCAGTCGTTATCTCACCATGAGACTAACGCAACCTCGGAGAAACATTATATGGCTCTCTAAGTTCTTTTAATATAAAAGAAAAAATGTATCACAAGTTTTATAGGAAAGCCAATAAACCGCAGGGCAGCTTGTGGAGTGCCGAATTTGAGTGGCAACACTGCGGTCCTGAGTGCCCCAGAGAGTCGGCCAGGGCCTCGTATCCAGCTCGCCTTTATTGGCTGGCTGGAGTGGAAACCGAAAAGTGCCCACAGGATTCAGGAGGGGAGAGGGAGAGGGGTCGCCAGAGCTATATGCTCGGGGGTGGGAGTGTCATTTTCAAGGGCATAACTAGAGGGAAACCACAGCGGGTGTCCGTTTATCTGGGACTTGCGATGGTGAAACCGGCGCCGCACCGCTCGACACCCCAAGCCACTTGCACCAATGTTGCCCCCCTGTTGCCCGTATGGCCTGCGTGTCTGCGACCGCTTGGGGGGGTCCATTCAGTGAGTTGGCGAGTCACCGTCTGCCAAAGTTCAAGACGATAAAGGTATTGAAGGCAGACGACAGTTTTTCAATCAATAGTTTTTAGTTTAACCAGTCCATCAAACCTCCAACCTCATAAACAGTTATTAGATACCATCATCACACAATAGTTTTACACCTATCGTTGGCAGTCCACGTGTGTTATGTGCAGACGTGGAGTGTCATCGGTAGACGTCCCATCCCATTTTTACATTAAATTTCTTGAAAGGCCTCTGCGTGTTGGATCCATATCCCCATGTAAGCCTTTCAAATGACCGGGTATATTCCCTTGGAAGATAGCCGTGAAACTGGGAGATACATAATAATAATATCTATTTTTAATTATGATATAATTATAATTGGTATCATTCATGATCTTCCTTACCTATATACAGCACTAAAAAAAATTTCTGTTAATTTAGTTTCGCTTAATCTAGGAAACAAAGTTTTAAACATTAAAATCCTCTGTTTCTGTCCATAGTTTTAACTAAGTTGTTGACCGTTATTTCTTAGTGTAGTGTTGACTTCTGCCTTTGCTATCCCACTCGCACCAGAAACCACAGAATTTCGTATCACCCTGCAACCTAAGCAAAATGAGCGGCACATATTTATCAAGAACTAGCAACCCGCCCTCGCTTCGCTTCGGCTTTAGTCATTTTACCCGCGTAGTTCCCGTTCCTGTGGGAATACCGGGATAAAATATAGCCTAGTTTACGCCCTGATATTATAGCTTTCCATTGGTGAAAGAATTTTTGAAATCAGTCCAGCCGTTTCGAAGATTACCCGGAACAAACAGACAGACAGACAAAATTTTTTTAATTGCTATTTTAGGCATAGGTGTCGTGCAAATAACCGTGTGAGCATGAAAAAAGCCTATTATTTTGACATTACAAACAGACACTCTAATTTTATTTATTGTTATAGACTAGCAACCCGCTCTCGCTTCGCTTCGGTTTCAGTCGTCTTACTCACGTAGTTCGCTAAAATATAGCCTATGTTACTCTCTAATATTATAGCATTCCATTTGTGAAAGAATTTTTGAAATCGGTTCGGTGATTTAAGCGTGGAAGCATAACAAACAAACAAACTTACTTTCGCATTTATAATATTAGTAAGGATAATAATTCCCGTGTCACGATGTTGGTCCGGAATGAACGCCGAAACTACTAATCCAATTCTAAGTTTTCTTTTTTTAATGTGTGTGTTTTGTTGCAATTTGAGAGATAAAATAGTTTTTATTCAGTTTTTTTTTTTATTTAAATGCAATATCAATTATTTTCATATTACGAGTAGTGCAGCGAAATGGTGGACTAAAAGTTACCAATTTCAAGTACTAGGTAGTTACGTACTATGTATTGTGTGACGTACATTTGATCATTTTCATGTGCTGAATATTATTGTTCTATGTAATTTTGTGAAAATGCAATTTATGTTATTTATATGAGAACTAACTCAAATGTATGTAACTATTACCTGATTTGATTATCAATATTTTTGTTTCTAAGAAATGTAATAATTTTGTTTGTTAACTATAACACAAATGCACAATAAGACTATGTGTATAATATTAAACGATCATTTTCATTTGCATTTTATTGTGATTTCTTTAAGAGTCACTTATATTCTAATTTTACTTCAGTTGTATTTTTTCAAGATTAATGGGATAAGTGATAACGGATAATAATAGATATGATGAGGGATGACTGATGGTGAAGGATAGGATAAGTATTGGTGAGTTGGGTGGGGACGGATTGTGATGGATGGGTTGAGTGGTAATGGATGTGATAGATGGGTTGAGTAACGATGCATGACATGAATCGTGACAAATGGGGGAGAGTGGTGATGAATGGATTAAGTGGTGACTGATGGATTAAGTGCTGATGGATGATGATGAATGGAATGTATGCTAAGGAATGGTAATGGATAAGATGACTGATTATAGATGGTTATGGATGGGTTGAGTGGTGGCTGATGGTGATGGATAGAATGAATGGGTATGGTTATGGGTATAGATGGGATAAGTGGTATGGAGGGGATAAGTGCTGACAGGTGGTATTAAATGGGATGAGTGATGACGGATGAGATGGATGTGATAAGTGAAGACGGATGGTGATGGATGGGATGAGTTGTAACAGATGGGAATGGATGAGATGTTTGGAACAGATGTATTTAAGTTAATAAAGTACAATGAATTAAAAAAATAATGATTGATGTTTTGCTATTTTTAAAGACCATCATGTCGACGATGGTTCCATTCGTTCTTCAAACATAAACCATATCTCCAAACATTTACAATAAGTTAGTTACTTTTTTATAACTACCAAAACATTGACTAGAAATAATTTATATGGCAAAACAACGTTTGCCAGGTCAGCTAGTATTTATATACACATAATAGATATCCAAGAGTTCTTATGCGAATTTCCGTATTTCGGATTCTATCTCACAGAGAAATCCTGAGGATAGCCCGTTCCATAGCAAGCTGAGCGACTTTGTGCCTTGTTATGAAGCCTACATTTAGGAACCACGTTTCTGTGCCGTAAATCATCACTGGTAACACACACTGGTCGTAGACCTGTGTTTTCAGACACTTAGGTACGTTGGACGAGAAGATCCTCTTAAGTTTCCTGAACGCTGCACAAACGAGTTGGATTCGACGGTTGATCTCTTTCTCGAAATTGGATCTACCTAACTGGACTGTTTATTCTAGGTAAACATAATTTTTTTCATACCTCATAAAACAAAGCATGACCTTGGCAAAAAAGTAACAGTTGACCGAATCATAATCCATACTAATAATATTTGTCTTGTGACATTCACAAAATTTCAACAAGCTATTTCCAAAATGTAACAAAGGTAACCGCGACAGAGAAAGGTTTAACAGAGATTGCATTAATTACAGGACCGGTGAACAACGCCCATACTCTGTAAGGTTAAAATCCTTAGGTCCTTAAAAATAACATATCCAGTATTACAAAGGTTATGTGTACCTACTTATTTTATTTGTTGACGCATATTAACATATTTTTCATGTTGTACTTATAGAAGGTACTTGTAATTTTAGTTCCAACAACACTCAATTATGTGTAGACTCCCTTGTAATTATAAATATTTTGAGTTCGTGCAATGCCCATTCTACAAAGTAAGGATTCCAATTAAAACGAATACTCATTTATATATATATAGGCATAGTCCGTGTCGTGACTGAGTAAGACTACATTTTGAATTTCGACAACCCCCATCTCACCCGTGAATGTCCTAAAAGACAACTAAGGGATAAAAAATTGATGTAAAATCTATGTATGAAAAGGAAAACTTGAAATAACCTGTTCATGCGTGCCAGCAAGGTATACTAGGTCAATTGCCCACTTATTATTGAGGAGGCTTGAGCACAACAATGTATATGAGCTGAAATAAAATGAGTTACAAAAATTCTGATGTTTACGCGAATATTACACATTTTAAATTAACCAATTTTTTCGTGGCTTTTATCGCGGTGTATATTTGATTTTGAATTTTCTAGCGTTTGGAATACCTTATAGCTTTCATGGCCACAGGGAGAGGCAAGCCTCTCACATCCAACAAATCATCGTTACATCAGTGTCCCTACTCTTGAAATCAATTCCAATTTCGAAGCCGATTCAATTCCAATTCCAATCTCACCAAACTTGTATTTGGTACTCTTAAACAAAATCGAGAATGAATTCATTTGCTGTTGTTATTTCCACCAAATGTGCCGTATTTTATTACTTTAAATTAATAACGTTATCGAACTCGATCACTATAAAGACGCTTTCTTGAAATTGTGCTATATTAACGATTTTAAACTACGTCAAAATCATGTCGGGAGTAGCAAATATTTGACTTAATCGACGAGAATCGAATTCATTTAGTTAAAAAAAATTCCACCTAATTTGATTCCAATTAATATTAAATAAGTAAAAAAAGAAACGTCAGTAATCATTTTTGATGACCTCGTTATCGATACATGTTGGAAGGCTCTCTTTGATCTAACCATACATTTTGTAAGATAAATATTGTTTTTAATAATTTAGATAATTATCTAGTGGTTTACCGAAAATCACCCCGTTAGTAATATTTTTTTTAGAATCACCAAATGGACATATTCTATCCCTGCTACCTCCGTTTCCCACCACAATTGAGAATTTTCGTACAGATATTGTTGGGCGTTTCATCAAAATGAAGCTACTCACGAAAAATTAGCTTGTTAGTAATCAAATGCAAAAATGTAGCATGGATCCCGGCCTAATATTCTTTGAAAGTCAAAATCACCCCGTTAGTAATTTTTTTTTAGAATCACCAAATGGACATATTCTATCCCTGTTACCTGCGTTACCTACCACAATTGAGAATTTTCGTACATATATTGTTGGGCGTCTCATCAAAATGAAGCTACTCACGAAAAATTTACTTGTAAGTAAGCGAATGCAAAAATGTACCGTGGATCCCGGTCTAATATTCTTTGAAGGTCATACAGGTTTACGCACCGTCCTCGACGATATACGAGGCCTTATAAAAAGACATACGAGGACATCTCGAAAGCCATCCGTATGTACCAAACCCACTTCACTGTGGTTATGGAAGAATTTAACACGAAACTAGATAAAAGGACTGACGATGAGCTGAGAGTCGGGCAATATGGATTTAGACAGAAAAATCCCTGGGAAGCGGCCACAAAGGAACTGCACCTGAGTAAGCCGGGAAGGTTCAACGAAAAACAAGATAGACCTCATCTTGTCGGAATAATGACATTTATTCAATGATGTCTCTGTGGTCAGCAAAGTAAAACTGGGAGTGATCACCAGATGGTACAAGGCACATTGAATCTCCGTGCGAAAATTGAATAGTCTCACTTGATGAAGTCTACTCGCCAACCTACACCTATGCACAAAGGTGGCCATTAACTCGTTAATCCGTTAATCGTTAATTAACTAAGTTAATAATCTGCTTAACAGATTAACGTTTAAGGTAACTTCAAAAATGTTAACGCTCTTGTTAACTACCATTAAATTGGACTTCCATTAACATTACTCCGTTACATTAGTCGTTTGTTGACATTTTTTTCTTTTTTATTGGTGGGCTATGGTAAGCGCATGCGCGGTCCAGTCCGTCCGGGGCGATGAAAGGACGGCGCGCGGGCTCATAACCCACCCGTACCCACGTCACCTCGTTGTTGGGCCGACCACCGGAGCAGATGTGACTTGTCGTCAGTGGTCGGCCTGACGGAATACCCTTTCGGGTAACCTCACCTCTCGACGTCCTGGGACGTCGGTCGCCGTCGCGCGGTCTGCCTCTCTGCGGGTGACGGACAATTCCCCGGTCCGATCACCCTCGGCCTCGGCTAGGGCGGCATTAGGCGCAGATACTCGCGCCTGCGCCGCCCGAGTCGCCGGCAGCGGAACGTGTCGCCGAATAGGAGCTCTACTCGCACACGATCCGCCGTCTCCTTCCATGAGATTACGGCCTCACAGAAGGCGGCGATCGCGTCCCAGTTCCTGACGCTGACGAGCATCTCCCTGGCGATGGTCGGCAGCGCCAGGTCGGCACCGATAATTGCGACGAGTTCACGGTGATCCCCCTCCCATGCAGCACACTCCTCGAGCGTGTGCTGCGCCGTGTCCTCGTCGCAACTGCAGTGATGGCAGGACGGTGTGCTCTCCCTCCTGACAATCTTATGCAGGTACTTCCCGAAGCAACCGTGCCCCGTCAGCACCTGCACCAGTCGGAAAGAAAGCACCCCATGCGTCCGCTCCAACCACTCCATCAGCACCGGCCGGAGGGCCTCGACGGTCCTGACACCGTACCGAGGACTCTCCAGCCGGACTGCCCAACGAGCAATGACTTCTCGGCAAATTTCATGCTCACACGGTTATTTGTACGACACCTATGCCTAAAATATAGATTAAAAATTGTTTGTCTGTCTGTCTGTTTGTTCCGGGTAATCTTCCAAACGGCTGGACCGATTTCAAAAATTCTTTCACCAATGGAAAGCAATAATATCAGGGTGTAAACTAGGCTATATTTTATCCCGGTATTCCCACGGGAACGGGAACTACGCGGGTAAAACGACTATAACCGAAGCGAAGCGAGGGCGGGTTGCTAGTAAGCAATAATTTTGAACCCAAATACTAATTAAAAACATAAAATATGTTTATGAAGTACCCAGAATGGCGCATGTATAAACGAGTCATGTACTCAAAAATAAATTAATAAGTGCTATAACCAAGCAAATCTGTTATTAAAGAACATGAAACTGATTCTATTATTGTGATTTTTAAATATATTTTAAAACTAGCAACCCGCCCTCGCTTCGCTTCGATTATAGGTTATAGTCGTTTTACCCGCGTAGTTCCCGTTACCGTGGGAATACCGGGATAAAATATAGCCTAGTTTACGCCCTAATATTATAGCTTTCCATTGGTGAAAGAATTTTTGAAATCGGTCCAGCCGTTTTGAAGATTACCCGGAACAAACAGACAGACAAAAATTTTTTAATTGCTATTTTAGGCATAGGTGTCGTGCAAATAACCGTGTGAGCATGAAAAAAGCCTATTATTTTGACATTACAAACAGACACTCCAATTTTATTTATTGGTATAGATAGGCATTATTTTACTAAACTTTTCAAAATAAACTATAATGAAAAAGTATTATTTTCATTATCGCCTAAGAGTGAGGATCATCTTATCTTATCAAGCAAAGCAAAATGTTTCTTTTTTAATTTACAACTAACAACTCGCCCTCGCTCGCTTCGCATCAGTTTCAGTAGCCTTACCCGCGTAGTTCCCGTTCCCGTGGGAATACCGGGATAAAATATAGCCTAAGTTACTCCTTATATGGACAGCTAACTAGTAATAAAATATTATCAAAATCCGTTCATCCGTTTTGAAGATTACCCAAAACAAACGGACAGACAGACAGGCAAAAAAAATAGTTAAATCGATTTTAGGCGTAGGTATCGTGCAAATAATCATATTCATCATCATCGCAGCCCACATACGTTCCACTGTATACCACACTATATCATACTGGTCAGACATGTTGCTATAGGGTTTTATTTCGCGTTTTCCTTCCTTTAATCAAATCGTATGTACATATTATAATATATCCCATAATCGTCTTTTACGACATTCACGGGCAAGAAGAAGGGAGTGATGAATTGTATTCTTACTTCGTCACTACACGGCAATAACCATAATAATAATAACCATATTAGCATGATCCTATTATTTTTCCGGGAGCATTTCCGCAGACTCGCTCCACGGCTCGTCGGCGCGGCGTCCGCCCTATCGTGGCTTATGCCGAACGTGGGCGGACCGAGCGCTACGTGCCAACGGCTGTACGCGGGGGTCATCCGGTCGATGGCCCTGTACGGCGCACCGGTGTGGGCGGGGTCCATGACCGTCTGACTCAGGGCTCTTCTGTGGCGACCACAGAGGGCCATGGCGGTCAGTGCCATCCGCGGATACCGCACGGTAGCGACGCAGGCAGTGTGCCTATTGGCCGAGACTCCCCCGTGGGACCTGGAAGCGGCAATGCTCGCCGGATTGTATCGGCGGGTGCCGGGGGTGCGAGCGGAGGGCGGTATGGTCTCGTTGAGGGAGCTCACCGCCTGGCGCGTCGACGCCCGCCGAGACGTCATTGCCCGTTGGGCGGTCCGGCTGGAGAGGCCTCGGTTCGGGGTGCGAATCGTGGAGGCCTTATGGCCGGTGCTGATGCAGTGGTTGGAAAGGCGGCATGGGGTGCTCTCCTTCCGACTAGTGCAGGTGTTGACGGGGCATGGGTGCTTCGCCAAATACCTGCACAAGGTCGTTAGCAGGGAGTGTACACCGTCCTGCCACCACTGCGATTGCGACGAGGACACGGCACAGCATACGCTCGAGGCCTGCGCCGCTTGGGCAGCGCAGCGCCGTGAACTCGTCGCAATCATCGGTGCCGACCTGACGCTGCCGACTATCGCCAGGGTGATGGTCGGCAGCGTCGGGAATTGGGACGCGGTCGCAGCCTTCTGCGAGGCAGTGATCTCGCAGAAGGAGGCGGCGGATCACCTGCGCGAGGAGCGCAGCCTCGATGAGGCGATCCGCCGCTGGCGACTGGGGCGGCGTAGGCGCGAGTACTTGCGCTCGTGCCGCCCTAACCGAGGCCGCGGGTGGCGTGATCGGAGAATTAGTCCGTCACCCGCTGAGAGGCCAACCGCGTGAGGAAAGACCGACATCCTCCCCGAGGGGGGGGACGATGTATATATGTATAGATTTGTAACCTACTGTAATAACTTTAGATGTATTCTTTAAAATTCATGCCGTTACTTGCTGCAGTAGCAGCACCCATTTTATTTTAACGCATTTTCAATGAACATATGAAATATCTTATATATATAAATCTCCTGTCACGATGTTTGTCCGCGATGGATTCCTAAACTACTTAACCGATTTTAAATTAAATTGGCACACCGTGAGCAGTCTGGTCCAACTTGAGAAATAGGATAGCTTAGATCTTTAATTATAGTCGCAATTTTATTTTATTACAAATTATTTGTCTATAATTAATTGACAGTCACAATTATCTGTTAACTCCAAAAGATTCTAACAGATGGCGATATCTGTTGACTGGATTTAAGTAATTTAAGTAATTTGTGTGTGCCCAATGAGATTCGAGAATGGTTTAGATTCACAATTGGACCCGGTAGGTGGCGCTTTATTTGAACAGAACAACGTCTGTTGGGTCAGCTAGTCTATACCAATAAATAAAATTGGAGTGTCTGTTTGTAATGTCCAAATAATAGGCTTTTTTCATGCTCACACGGTTATTTGCACGACACCTATGCCTAAAATTGCAATTAAAAAATTTTTGTCTGTCTGTCCGTCTGTCTGTCTGTCTGTTTGTTCCGGGTAATCTTCAAAATGGCTGGACCGATTTCAAAAATTCTTTCACCAATGGCAAGCTATAATATCAGAGCGTAAACTAGGCTATATTTTATCCTGGTATTCCCACGGGAACGGGCACTACGCAGGTAAAACGACTATAACCTATAACCGAAGCGAAGCGAGGGCGGGTTGCTAGTTAATATATATAAATCTCCTGTCACAATGTTTGTCCGCGATGGACTCCTAAACGACTTAACCGATTTTAATCAAATTTGCACACCGTGTGCAGTTTGCTCCAACTTGAAACATAGGATAACTTAGATCTTTAATTATAGTCGCAATTTTATTTTATTACAAATTATTTGTCTATAATTAATTGACAGTCACAATTATCTGTTAACTCCAAAAGATTCTAACAGATGGCGATATCTGTTGAGTGGATTTAAGTAATTTGTGTGTGCTCAATGAGATTCGAGAATGGTTTAGATTCACAATTGGACCCGGTAGGTGGCGCTTTATTTGAACAGAACAACGTCTGTTGGGTCAGCTAGTATGTATATATAACACAAGGATTGTTTCCTAGTGAACTTAGCACGGAAATGTATGTAATCATAAATGTATGTATCAAAGTATTCGTAACGTTATAGAGATCAATTTGTATGGACTTGGAGCAGTGCCCCTAACGTCCAATAGAGGCGCTGCTCGAAATCCCATTACAAATTCCTATGTATGATCTCTATTGTTAGAGATAACCAACTCAGATAGAATAGAATATACTTAGAACTCGAGTTGAAATTCACGTAACTCGAGCTAACTTGACTTAGTTAACACGGTAGGAGTTAAACGAGATTGTGTTTGAGTAATAAAGAAATGATTTCACTACTTCAAATATTCGTTTATTGTTTTTATTGCTACAGCGTTATCAGTGCAACTATGCTTTTGAACTTATTTTTCATTAGTTAATTACTTCTTGAAAAGGACGTCCATCAGCCTATCAACGTCCACTGTCGGATATAGGCCAAATTACAAGAGGTCAATAGGACTTAAATCACTACATTACGCAAGCGGATGGGGGTCAAAGTTGGTGTTATGAGCCTCTCAAAGAAACGCGAGTGTGGAATTTTAGAGAACAGAAAAGTAAAAAGTCGCTACACCTAATGCTCGTACCCCCTCATCATACGAGGAAGAAATATACATTAAATAGTGTTTACCATGGTTTAAATACTTTGTTCTTCGCTATTTTGAAAGATTGGTAATTTCTTTTATGTAGCCTTTGTAATGGCAATCTGCTGGTTTTTTTGGCAAATTCTGCCAATGTCGTGTAATGGTTACTCATGGGTAAAAGGGAAAAACAAAGTGTTGTTTAGAATAGAAAAAAAGGACTTGTAATTAACGATTGTGGCAATAGTAAAGGAGCCTGAAACAAACACAGACAGGTGTTAGTAATAAAGATAAAATAAATAATAATAAAAGCAATTACACATGAAATATCTTTTGTTATATTTTGTTAGCATTTATAAATTTAATTATAGCGTTAATTATATGGCGGTTGGGCAATAATGACAAGAGGTTACGGACATTAACTGGTCTCTGAACTCTTAATTTATTAATAATATGGTCTAGAGCACTGTCCCTAGGGCAGTTAAGAAAAATATAGTTAATAGTAGGTATAAGTATCTAAGTAGATCTCTAAAAAATTCACAATAGTATTTTTATCGCCTAAAGATAACCGACAGTAAACATTTTTAGCTTTTACATATTACAAAAAAGTAATGAGGTATTTATGAAGCTTTTTTTTAATACACTATTATTGTTTACCCGATATATTTTGATACAAAATGAAATTGTAAACATATCGCTCGTTCAAAGCTCTCAAGCTATATTTTATAGACTACTAGCAACCCGCCCTCGCTTCGCTTCAGTTTCAGTCGCTTTACCCGCGGCGTAGTTCCCGTTCCTGTGGGAATACCGGGATAAAATATAGCCTATGTTACTCCCTGATATTATAGCTTTCCATTGGTGAAAGAATTTTTGAAATCAGTTCGGTGGTTTAAGCGTGAAAGCGTTACAAACAAACAAACATCCTTACTTTCGCATTTATAATATTAGTATGGATATTGTTTAAAACTTGAATTGGATCGTCCAATTAGAATTATATCGAATTAAAGTCCGCCTTGGGTTAACTCGAGTCAACGAGTCTCGAGACTCGACTCGAGTTGTAACTCGTTGAGTTAACATCTCTAGTTTATGTATCCAAATTCCAATCCACTATCCTTATATAGTTCTGGGTCTAATTATACTTTATTGTTGATAACTTTAATTTCATAGCGAACATTATAAATATTCGTGGAGTATTATCTGTAATCAATGCCCTACATTCTGATTAGAGGTAATCTAGCGTCGTATGGACATAAAAACCCTTGGCGCGTTTTGGTTTCCGGCTTGAAAGGTAAAGTTTCTACTTATTGCCTATAAAATAAAAAATTGAATTCTCTTTAACATTTCTGTTTTCTAAGATTGATTACATTTTATTGAATTTTCGTAAACTTGTTTTGGGTGGCTACGCTATGGCTGCGTAATTGTTTATAACTTATTGTTGTAGCTGATGATATAGAACAACTGAAGCGATTCGCATGTGGCGGATACTGCGACGAATCTACAATTGTTTATTTACAACATCCTTGTGTTATCCTTAGTGCATTGGAGGTAACGATTACAAAAATATAAGATTTAATCTTCATTACATAACAAAGAATATACTTATATTTTTAAGAATGACTCATATTGGTACGGCTCTAATTGATTCGTAACATTTACAGGTATTAGGCTACAAAGTTGTCGCGTCTAGTTCGACTGCAGTCAAACAAGATTATAATGAGTATATGTGGACTATGAGAAAGGAGTTTTCGGAACCAGAACCTTCAATCATCGTTGAACAAGACAATCTTGCTAATTTTGGCAAGGAAGCTATGCACTTGGGCAATTATCAGCATCAGATAAGAGACGAAGAACCATAATCTAAAAAAAGATAATTATTTTTACTGAATTTTTAATTTTACTATGGAAACAAAGAGCCCAACAAATTTATCACCCCTCAATTTGGCAACTATTCCTTTAACTGAAGAGGATGGAGTTGTTTATATTGCAATTAAAGGTTCTCTCCATGCCAATGACTGTTCTGTTTTTGGGTTAGGTGAAGAGGAAGTTCGAGCAATTTCTAAAAAATACCCAGGATCTGGTGATGTTGTAAATGGTGTTGCAATAAAAGCAAATGTATTAAATGCTATTAATTCTTTGGCACAACTTGGTTACAAGATTATTGCGAGCACTGGTGAAGCTGAAATCACATGGACACTTCAGCGTGACATTTAAATATATATATCCTTTATACTTTACAATATAATTTACAAAAGTATTATTTGCTTGAAAATGGATCATAATAAAAATTGTGATCACTCACACTGCACACCATCAACTTCATCAGTATGTCAGACATTATCCGAAATGGATTGGGAGAAAGGCTTATGGTATGCAGGTAATATTTTATAACTCTTCTATATCTGTAGGTACTAGGTAAAATGTATGTGGGCAATGTAAAATAACTTGGAATTTAAAAAACTCAATTACTGAGCCATATCAAAAAAATACATCTTTTACTAATGATAGTCAGATTATTAATTTGATTTGGAGTGTTTATTCTTTTTATATTTAAGTATTCAGTTTCAAAATAATGAATGTATTACATAACTCTTACTACTACTGCTCATCCATTCAACTTGTACAAGTCTTACTGCTGGGCTCTGGCCATGGGAGCATGCCTTCTCCACAGTAGGCAACTAATCTACTATACCATGCTGGTCCAATTAGTTGGTATAGGGGGTTCATTTTAAGTTTGCCTTCTTTTACATAAATGTTACATATTTAATCCCTTAGTCGTTTCCACATGTAAAGTACTCATCATTAAGCCTCATCATCGTTTTGGGGCGTCGGTCGAGGAGTGGGTACTTCTCAAGGGGTATTCCGTCGGGCCGAGCACTGACGATAAATCACCCTGCACGGTGGTCGGCCCAACAACGAAGACGACGTGTCACGGATGAGTAAGGGGGTTGCGCGCGCCGCGCCTTTGTCACCTCGGGCGGAGCCGGTGACGAGTGCGCTGCCCGTAACCCACCCCCAAAAAAAAGTATGACTATTCAGCTTGTTGAGTTCAATATGAATTCTATTGCACTATAGTTGCATAATAATTTCTGATGTTTACACGAGTATTACACATTGTAAATAATACGGTTTTTATTGCGTACGGTTTTTATTGCGATATAGCCCGCAGAATTAGAACGTTGAAATGGCAATGGGCAGGCCACATCGCTCGTCGAACCGACAACCGTTGGGAAAGGTTCTTGAGTGGCGACCACGAATCGGACGGCGCAGCGTAGGACGATCCCCCACCAGTAGGACTGACGACATTCTCAAAGTCGCAGGGAACCGTTGGATGCAAGTGGCGCAGGACCGTTCAGAGTGGCATTCTCGTGGGGAGGCCTATGTCCAGCAGCGGACGTCTGTAGGCTGATAGATGGATGGATGGATTGCGTTTGTATTTCATTTATGATTGCCTGACATTCCAAACACTACAGTGTGGTTGGACCCTCCCCTTGTAAACATTTCGTAAAAATATTTGTATTTACAATTTAATAGAATATTACAATATATTCTTTTGTTTATTTTAGCTTTCTACAATGATGAAAAAAGAGTTCAAGATTTAATTTATAAAGCAAAAAATGCTAAAGAATTGGTAAATACTCCAGATAATGGTGGATATACTCCCTTGCACTATGCAGCACGCAAAGCTCACATAAATATATGCAAAATGTTGTTGGAAAATGGAGCAATTATTAATGCACAGACTAAAAGTGGACAAGCCACTCCTTTACACAAAGCTGCCGCTGCAGGTATTGTGATAAATTTTATCTAGCAATGGATTTATTTTTTATATTTCTTAGCCGAGAAGCGTTCCAATGTTGGTCTTGTTTCTTTCATAATCCAGTGGGCTTTATAAAACAGTCATCTATAAAATGTAGCAGACTATTAAACTTAGCTCAAGTTTCATTTTATTCTACTTTCTCTTACACTATTTTCATTTACTTATATGCCTCTTTCTGTGTGGTGATGGAGTAAGAAAACAATTCGCCACCCCCTCTCTTACCCGTGGGTGTCGTAAAGACGACTAAGGGATATAATATGAATATAATATCTATGCAAGAGAAGGAAAACTCGAAACAAAACCCTATACCAACATGTCTGACCAGCGTGGCATAGTATGTCAATTTCCCTCCCATAGTGGAGGAGGCCCGAGCCCAACAGTGGGACGTGTATGGGTTGAGATGATGATGATGGTATGTCTCAATATTGATATTTTACAACAACTGCTGAAACTTAAGGGGTGATAAAAAGAATGTAAGACCTTCATAGATTTTATTTAGCTCCCATGAATTTTAGAAAAGTTTATAATTATATTGTATGGAATTTGTTAAGCATTAGAAGCTATTCACTTATAACTGTAGTGTATGAGGACATTGTTAAGCAATTCCATGTAATACTTATATTTATTCAAGAAGAGAATAGCATAGTTTCATACCTATATTTCAATTTCTAGGCAATATTGAAACAATAAAATTTCTAATATACTCCGGAGCTCAAACTGATATGCAAGATGCTGATGGTCAGACAATCCTGCATAAAGCAGTTGAAAACAAACATTCTGATTTGGTCAACTATCTTCAACAAACGTACCCTAATCTCTCCAAATTAAAGGACCTTAAAGGCCATTATGCTGCAGATTACATGTAAAATCCAAACTATTTTCATGACACCCAATATGATTATTTTTATAATTAATAAAATTATTATTTATCACATCAAAAGTAATGTAGAGGAGTATGTTTCCTAGAAGTATTATATTTTATAATTAGGTATGCATTCCATTTACCCTTATTTTTAGTTTTTGTTTGTATGATATAATCTTCAAACAATGATTTTTAATTCATTATTTATGTTGTTTTTATTTACATATTTATTCATTGTTAAAAATATATTTTATTAATTTGGCAAAGTGATATATTGATAGCTGCCATTATTACCAAGAGTTGCTATGTCACATTACCAATGTCCTTTGTTTGGCCATGACTCTTGCCTATATTAAGGTCTTGTTACCAATTATACCTATATATCTTGTTCTCACTCATCATCATCTTGCTCTTATCCCAATTACTTGGGGTCGACGCAATATGTCATCTGTTTTGACATATTGCAAAAAGTTTCGGCAATGACTTTTATGACCGGCCGCCTGCCTGACGTCAACCCTCCTTGGGAATGTAATCGTTGACCCAAATGGTACCAGATGGAGTTGGTCCGGGTCAATCTAGCTTGTTCTCACTATCTTAATAAAATATCTCAATTATTTTAATGATTAGTAGTAGCATTTTGCTGTATTATAAATACTACTACCTACTGCAAATTCTTATAATCACTTGAACATTTTTAATAATGTAGGACTAGATAAATACACATATTTTCGTAAATATATACATAACTATTAGACCTTTTTCGATTCATTTGTGGTAACTTTTAAATAGGCAAAATGATAAAAGCTATTATCTTAATGTGAATTCATATCATTTATTTTTAATGACAAATGTATAACCAATGTAATAATAAATATAATGATTAGGTCTAGTTTTTTTAATGATTAACTAATATGAATAAAGAAATAATAATTTTGTTAATCTTTCTACAAATAATACATACTTTAATATTGACATAGTAAGTAGTTTAATTTCTGATACAAAACAGTTTTTAATTTAATATCCATTTAAATTATATACTATTGTGACACTGTCCTTCAGTATCTATTGAATTTATGTATATCTTGTATGTTGATAATGTAGCTAGGGCTTCACTGGTCAACACCCCTGTGAAGCAGCAAAGCTCCCTAACATCTAAAGCGCGATAAAGTTAACTCGTAGCTTTTATAAGAACGGATTTAACTTACAAAGATATTTATAGAAATCTATTCCTTGTAATTTTATTAGTGTTGATAGAATCACTATGTATACATTATATTGTTCAGCAAAATATTTTATATTTTCTTGTGTACACCTTTGTACTAATGTAATTTTTATTCAATAAAACACACTTACCTATATTGAATGTATTTTATTACTTAACAATTAAAATAAATAATTTCCTAATAAGTCTTTTAACACAATGTTTAACCTTCATCTTCCATCATAAGAAATCCTTTTAAGCTCTTTGGTATAGGGAGAGACGATATAAAATGGAATAAAACTCTATTTTTACCTAGACATCTAATTTTCATTCTACAGAGATCTATAAGTCTATATGGTTGTCTGCAAGCATGGTGTAACAAATATAAAGTGGAACCCTGTTTAGGAACTGTTGCGCTCGGTTCAGGAGCAGTGACATAATGGCCAGCTTTTAGTAACATCGAAGCTAAAGTGAATGAACGTCTCCGACTAGCTATGGACATATTGTCCAAGCCACATGAATGTAAATCACAGGCATTAACATCGGCTCCGTAACGAATAAGCATCACTGCTGCATGATCCCTGCAATAAAAATAACGAATTAACGGAGTCCATTTTATCTAATCATCACAAGAGCAGATTCTCATCCTAATTACTTGGGGTTGATTCAAGATGTACTTACTTTTCTTTCATTGTATGTACTATATATTGTATGTATTGCTGACCTGACGGCATCAAATGTAGTTAGCCCTGGCCAATGTAAAACTGTTAGTAATCTTATGACACCCATAAGCAATGTAAAAAAAATTTACACACTATGATTCCATGTGTCTAATAATAATGGGCACTAGGATCTAACTATGATGATTAACTAAAAGTTTTCTTGTTGAATCGTTGATTAAGCAAGTGGTCTCTTAAGTACGCACACAACACATGGTCAGAAACAGTGCTACACTAAGAAATGCATATGGCCAGAGGAAACATTACACTAAGCAGTGAGCCACATAGGTTATTTAAAAAAGATATTACTTTCTATGAAAAAGAAAATTTCAATACTATAATAATCCATTCATCATTTCAGCTCATATACGTCCCACTGTTGGGCTCGAGCCTCCTCCTCTATAGGAGGGAAATTGACCTATTGTACTACGTTATTTAGACGTATTGGTATACTGCTTCATTTCAAGTTTTACTTCTCTTGAATAGATGTTATATGTATCCCTTCGTCCGTATCCGTAGTAATCCCTTAGTCATCTATCACGACACCCACGGCACTAAAGTAGGTGAATTGTATTCTAACTCCATCACCAAACGGAACATTCAATAATCCATTAGTTTTGTCTAAAAAAATAATAAATTCTTACTTATGTAGCAATAGAGCTCTGTTCAATGCAGTATCACCTGTGAGCGCAGTGGCATTCATATTAATTTTATATTCTAATAAACATTTCAATATTTCCTCAAAGTCTTCAGGAACATCTATACTCTCTACAGCAATGTGTAATGCATTTGCACCCGTTATACTGTTACAAGAATTTACATTGGCACCTGTGAAATATTTCCGTTTATAGTTTAGAAGTTTATACATTTCGTAATATAACTATGAGAATAAAACAAGAAAAATGTGTGTATGCGCAAGAAAAATGTGTGTGTGCACAAGTCACACACGGTAGAAGTGAAACTTCTGAAAAGTCACTGATTAAAAATATTTATTGTAATTGAAAAGTATTGAAAATATATACAGTCGCTTCATGTAAACTATAAATTTATAAATACATAAAATATCCCTTACCCCTATTCCCTTTAACCTTTATATAAGCGAGTTAATAGAAGGCCTCAGCAGACAACCGATCGGATGCTATGTGGATGGTACTTGTATCAATAATATTAGTTATGCTGATGATATGGTGCTGCTGGCGCCTTCTATCAGTGCACTTAGGCAATTGCTGGCCGTATGTGAAAACTATGCTGAAAATCATGGGTTGCATTATAATGCTAAAAAAAGTGAGTTCATGGTGTTTGCACCTAGGGGCAAAAACCTGGCAGTGGTACCGCCCGTTATGTTATATGGGACTGCTTTAAAACGTGTAACTCATTTTAAATACTTGGGGCATATTGTCTGTGATAGTCTGAGTGATGAGGGAACGAAGAGCGTTGACCGTGAGAGCTAATATGTTGGTCCATAGGTTCTCTATCGATGCTCAAGAGAAGTAAAAATTACTTTGTTTAAGTCCTTTTACCAAACTTTTTACGCGAATTGTCTACGTGCATTCGAAAATCGGTCAACGCATTTCGTGTCCAGTATAATAATTCTTTTAGGATGCTGTTGAGACTCCCACGGTTCTGTAGCGCGTCTAGTATGTTTGCCGAAGCACGCACCGACGGATTCCATGCGTGTATGCGGAAAAAGTCGCGTCGCTGCTGTGCAGAATCTGTGCGAGCACCAACAACATCCTGAAAACCTAGCTTCTAAGTGGGATAGCCCTTTCTTCAGACACTGTGTTCGGATGCTGATGGCATAGGAGACTATTCCATCAGTGTTCGAATACAATTGTTTCTGTTTCTATTTAATTTTTACTAGCCACCCGCCCTCGCTTCGCTTCGGGTTCAGTCGCCTTACCCGCGTAGCTACCGTTCCCGTGGCAATATCGGGATAAAATATAGCCTATATAACCTATGCCTCCCTGATATTTTTTTTGTGTGTGACTTAGTTGTTAGCCTCAGATGGCTGTGACAACTTTACCCGGACTGTTGGGTTGAGCGCTGAGGGCTCTCAACCCGTTTAAAGTTAAGCGACCGATCCCGAGGGCACCCCCTGTGGGGTACGGGCCTGGACTCAGGGGGTCACTGGCAAAGTGGGCATTCCCACGTTTATGACTTTAACGCGACACGATTTGCGTCCACGGCGGCGGGGGCGGAATCGTGGATATTTATTTGCCCGGCCAGCCTCGCGGGCTCTACGCGCCTCCGTCTGGGCGAGTGAGACATGTGTGGGACTGAACGCGGTGCTTGAATTTATTTAGTCGCACGGTATTTTAATTTTGCGATAACTCCTAAGATATTAGTTAAAATTGTATGGTGTAAAAGGCAATTATGTAGTGCATGAAATGCTTAAGGTAACTAATGTATTTTATTTGATAAGGATTAATATCCTATGCGTTTAAATAACTTTCAAATTATCACGTTACAATGTGGCCATTTTCTTAAACATTAAAATGGGTATTGTACGTGATCCACAAAAGATAGACATATGCTATCGCGGACTTTTTTGTAGACCTATAAAAGATACACAATTCCATCATACATTGTTTTGATATATCTCCAACGGATCAGACAGCGTTTTCGATAAAAACTCCCGGGCGGCTTGACTTTCGACACTTGACCTCTTCGACAATTATCGTCACATTTCAACCAATTTACACAAAACATTGATGTATTATACATAAAAACCTTCCCCATGAACCACTCCGTCATTTGGTGAAAACCGCATGAAAATCTGTTCAGTAGTTTTTGAGTTCATCGCGTTCAGACAGACAGATAGAGGCCGCCGGGGACTTTGTTTTGAATGATCCTAAAAGGTTTCACTTCAAAAATTACAACAAATACTGATGAATATCCTGTATTAGAAACAAAGTGACCATCTCAAAAGTATACTCTTGGGAATTAAATACGAATTTTGAAAATCAGTCCACTGACTTTGGCAATAAACACACATAAAAAAATACATACAGTTGCATCCACGTTTTTGAAGTTGGTTAAAAATTAATATAGGGTAGTTAACAAAATATTGCCATAAGTACCTTTAGCAAGAAGAACTTTAGCAATCGCTGGCTGTGATAATCTAGCCGCTAATAAAAGTGGAGTGTCACCATTGTCATTATGTAAGTTTATACCTCCACCAAAAGTAGTAAGCATTTTCACTATTTCTTCCTGAAATTATAAATTTAAAAAAACATGTTTAAATCGTAAACGTAAGGCGTAAAATGAATCCTTATCCAAAATAATACCTGTCTTTGTATTATTGCATTGTGTAGAAGTCTATGAGAATGAGTAATTCGAGCACCAGACGATAATAATATTTCAACCACTGCTGCATATCTTTGCCATACTGCTTCACAGAGTGGTGTATATGCTGAAAATGTAACATTTACTAAATTCACAGTTTGAGCTTAAAATGTAAAGTATATTTTTCGGTGCCAGATGAACATGTAGCCTATGTGGTAACTAAAACAAAATACAATCCCTCTTACCCGTGGGTGTCATTAAAGACTACTAAGGGATTAATTATGCATGTAACATCTATGAAAGAGAAGAAACACTCAAAATAAAACCCCACCATCAACAAATCTGACCGGCATTACCATACAGTAGGTCAATTTCTCTCGAGGTTCGAGTCCAAAAATGAGGCGTATAATGGGCTGAAATAAAAAATGATGCAGAAGTAGTCTCCTTGGCGCAAAGTGGTAACGCGAAGGAGTTTTTTGAGCGCCAATAACTTCAATCCGTCCGTACGGTTGGAATTATATAGCCGAGGCCGCGGGACCGGGGAGTAGTCCGTCACCTGCAGAGAAGCTGACCGTGCAACGGCGACCGACGTCCCTCTCTCGCGGGACGTGAAGAGAGGCTACCCCCTCAGGGTATTCCGCAGGCCCAACGACGAAAGCGACATACCATGGGTGGGTTACGGAGCCGTGCGCCTTCTATCACCCCGGACGGAGCCGGGCGGTGGGTGCGCCGACCGTAGCCTACCCCCAAAAAAAAGTATGGAATCGTTGACACTTCGAAGAACAGGTCTTTAGAAGGAGTCATGTGAGTCGAGCACACCCACTCAAAAGATGTGAGTACTCAACTTTTGTTCAGGACACGTAGCTTTTTGCTCACATTTTGAATATGCATTATTAAGTAAATCCATCCATCCTATCGCCGTCCGTTGTTAAAGGAAAAAGCTATAGTCACACTTTGTTGTTAGGTTAAAGTTCGCATTTATTGTTATAAATTACCCAGTGTGTTTATAAGTTTTTTATTCCTTCTCCCTCAGATGCTGCTTTTACGAATCTTCAAGGAAGGTAAAGCCTTGTGTCATTAGCCCTCAATAGAATTTGTTTATACCGGCGGAAGAACTGACAAGCGTAAGGGCGAGGTCTCGTGAACGATGATATAAAAAGGATTGCTTGTATAAGATGGATTCGAGACGAGGACCATAGTATTAACAAAAGGCATATCAAATAGAGATCACGCTTTTTTTTTTGTTTTTTTTTTGTGGTGGGCTGCGGTGGGCGCGCTCCTCGCACCACTCCGTCCGTGGCGACAGAGGGGCGTAAGCACGCAACACCCGCAACCCATCCGAACACCACATCTCATTCGTCGTTGGGCCGACCACTGGAGCAGGGTTACTTGTCATCAGTGGTCGGCCCGACAGAATACCCCCTACTTGGGGTACCCTCCCATAGAGATCACGCTTCCTCTTTTTGCTGGCCCATATACATCCTAGTACTGATCGCAAGCCTTGACAATAGGAGAAAACTTTATTAATTAATTATACAATGGTGGCAGAGTTGCAAGGTGCAACAGACCAGGTTCATAGTTTGATCAACAACTATTAAATGCATCCCAAATTAAAAGTTTATTATTACCGTGGATTTCTTCACCATTGACATTGGCACCAGCTGCAATGAGGTACTTAACCACATCAACATGACCTCGACCAGCTGCCAAATACAGTGCTGTTCTCTCATTGGTATCTCTGGATTCTAAATATGCACCACTGTTAACTAGAAGTTTCACCTGAATTGAAAGCATGTTATTTAAATAACTTAAGATTACTATTATGAGATGAATAGCTTTGTTGTTTTACCTGTATGGTGATGAAAACACAAGGTACTAACCCCTAACGTATGCATGGGATTCGTAACAATAAGGAATATGTACGAAACTCCAAAATGAACAAATTAAATTTATTTGTAATCTTTATTGCTTAAAAAACGTACCTATACGATTATTTTTTAATTATATCATTATTTAATAATTAATTTTAATTGTCAAAAAGTGCTTTTTTTGAGATTCGCGCGCAAAATTTCTAAAACGCAACGCATTGGTTGTTCAAAACGTGACATAGTCCACCAACGTGACGTGTCATAGTCCTCGCGAGTCTTCTGATTAGGGCTGTCGATATTTAAAAAAATATTTTTTTTTTTGATATTTCGATATTTTTAAATATATATATCAATATCGGAGTTCGATATAACGAAAAAAAATATCGATATTTCGATATTTTCGCCATGACCACTCTAACTTCGTTCATTGCGGGGTTGCCGTGCCGAGCTTTTTTTTATCAAATTCTAGGAGTAAGTGATCATCAATTTCATGCCAGCGCTTCATGACAGAAGCAGAAGCACATGACAGTAGATTAAGTTTACGGTGATTTTGTAGAATAAATACTTTACAAGAAAAGATAAAACACCAAATTTATTCAAATAAATATCGACCCTCGATACTTACTTTTTACTATCGACATATCGTCCAAAAAAAAAATTCAGTATTAAGTATCAATATTTTTATATGATAACTAGCAACCCGCCCTCGCTTCGCTTCGGTTATAGTCGTTTTACCCGCGTAGTTCCCGTTCCCGTGGGAATACCGGGATAAAATATAGCCTAGTTTATATGCCCTGATATTATAGCTTTCCATTGGGGAAAGAATTTTTGAAATCGATCCAGCCGTTTTGAAGATTACCCGGAACAAACAGACAGACAGACAGACAAAAATTTTTTAATTGCTATTTTAGGCATAGGTGTCGTGCAAATAACCGTGTGAGCATGAAAAAAGCCTATTATTTTGACATTACAAACAGACACTCCAATTTTATTTATTGGTATAGATATCGATATTTCGACAAAGCGATATTTTATCAACAGCCCTCCTTCTGATATCAAGTTGTTGTTTGTTATTTTAAATAAAACTACTTTACGGATTTTATCGCGTTTGTATTTGATTTTTGATTACCCGACGTTTCGAACACTTTACAGCGTTCATGATCACGGGTGGACTAAGATGTCTCACGTCCAACAAGTCATCGTTACTGCAGAAAATTTTATAATTATCTACCCGATACAGAAATTAGTTATTAAATATTGACCCACATTTTGATACAAAATTTTTTGCCAGTGTAAGAAGAAAACATCGCATCAAAACAACATTTGCATCGCCCGTAAATGATAGCGATTTTGATTTCTATTTTTAGGCTATTTTTTTATATTTCGGATGTGTTTATATTTATTTCTAGTAATGTAATAACTAGTAGAAACATTTCAAAAATTTAAAAAATCATGCATGTTCCCTATTGGCTAAGGACTCAGCAGAATTTGAAACATAACTACTCCGTCAACCTGCCAGCAAAGCGTGCCGATTATTGCATTTCTCTATCGCCAAAAGGGCCTATCCAACAGTAAACATTGATATGCTGATGGATGGATACTGTTTTCTAGCAAGGCCTCCACAGAAAATAATTTCTTCATCATCATTACTAAGTTTTGCTAATAGAAAATTTCTTAATATAAGTTAAATGGAACACAGATCTAATCCGCAAATGAAGTCAAGTGCCGAAATATTAGAGATATTTCTAGAGCACAATAAAAAAAAATAAGAGAAACTAGTGGAAACGCAATCCCTTAATCACACATGTTCACATCTACACTGAAATGAATATCTTATTTATCATGTTGCTTAAGCTCTCAATAGAAACTTTCCCAATCTAATAACAGTATCCTAAGCTCCTCTGTATTGCCAATAAATCTGAAGCCACTGGACCTAGTAGGATGCCTAGTTTCCAGAGCCATTTATATAAAATTTTTGAGGGTCCCATTCTCACTGACAGATTGCAGTCACTGAAGCTACTCAGATTTCAGGTATATGGGTATATTCTACTATATATTTTACTTTATTTTTATTAACTAAATCCCTGTACATATATCAACTTAATCATATTATTTTTGTTACTGCCACTATCCAGCATCATCTTACTAAAAATGCCAAGATGCAGACTTCAGATTTAGGGCTGCCTTATATCTACCATTTCTACTTAACACATATTATGAACACGTACACAAACTTATTACCCCCGCAAAAATTGAGGATAAGGAATTTAATGTAAAGATAAAAATGTGAATTTAGAATATAAACTCACCAAATCCAAATATCCTCTTGAAGCAGCAAAGTGCAGTGATGTCATTTTTTCATGTGTCTTATAATTCACATTGCTACCAGCCTTTATTAGTGTTTTAACCACATCTATATGATTTTTAACAACTGCTACATGTAAGGGTGTCAATCCATCCGCAGCAGTAATATCTAATCTGCATCCTAAAATAGTTGCCAATGTTTTAGTATTGCATTAACTGTAACTATATTAAGTTTAGTTATGTTGTGTAGAACAACACCTGTACACAGGAATAAATGCTTGGTCTCACAAGGAACTACTAACGCTTATTCAGAAAGCTCATTCCATTGTTAGCAATGAACTTATTATGCTCCACTAGCTAGACAGGTTGGCATATGATATTGTTTAGTTTGTACTTTCCCTCTATGTTCTCCCTCAGACTCACTTAGCTAACTCATACAATATCCAGGGGCAAATGTGAGAACATAATATTATATAAACTTTATTTTTAAACCATTGTCACAACATAAACACACAAAATCAAAATTATCATTATAAACACTATTGTTAAGTGTTGACATATTATTAAAAAAATCAGTAATTTTGATAAAGAATGTTGATACTATATTTATATGAAATAGGTTTCTTATACCGTCATAAAATAAACTTTTAACTACCAGATTCTATTAATATTCTGATAGCTAGGAGATGGCCTTGTTCTGAAGCATAATGAAGAGCAGTTCTCATGAATGCATCTTGGTGATCTATCCCATTGCTGACAACAGATGCTGAGGCGATGGCGGATCCAGTAGACTCTAGTATAGCTGCATACCATCTACAAATCATTAAGATAATATATATTACAAGATCTTCATTTCACAGAATGTTATCATCATCAGCATTTCAGCTCTTATCCTTCCCACTGCTAGCCTCGAGCCTCCTCCACATTAGGAGGGAAACTAACTTACTCTTGCTGGTCAGAGGGGTTGGTATAGGGTTTAAGTTAAGTTTTCTTCTCTTGCATAGATGTTATATGCTTATTAATTCCCTTATGACGGCCACAGGCAAGATAGAGAGTGGAAAATTCTATTCTTATTCCGTCATCATACAGAAAACAGTATGTAAATGAAAATTTTTAAACAATTTTATTAATGCAAGTTTATATCTCTTAAGGATTTTTTAAGGTAATTCTCAATAGCTAGCTCTATTGGTGTTATGTCCTTATCATAATAATTTCATAATATTTCTGTTAGGTAACTCAGGAGTTACCTAACAGAAATAGATATATTATAAGAAATTGATATATTATAGACTAGCAACCCGCCCTCGCTTCGCTTCGGTTTTAGTCGTTTTACCCACGTAGTTCCCGTTCCGGTGGGAATACCGGGATAAAATATAGCCTAGTTTACGCCCTGATATTATAGCTTTCCATTGGTGAAAGAATTTTTGAAATTGGTCCCGCCATTTTGAAGATTACCCGGAACAAACAGACAGACAGACAAAAATTTTTAATCTGTATTTTAGGCATAGGTGTCGTGTAGTGGTGATCGTTGAATAAACGAACAGTTTTTTTCGACTGTTTCTTTGCCGTGAACTAATAAACCAGTTTATAGTTGACTGATAAACATGTTTACGTATGAACGGCTTCGCGAAACGGTCGTCGTATCAACGAATGACACGAACGCGACGACTTGCGACTATTCGAAAGCGCCCGAATCGGCCCGAACTTGGAAGACGAGATGCGCGCACGCTCGCATGGCTCGCTACGCTTTTTACCCGCCCCGCAAACCTCACCGCCCGTAGGCGTGAGTTGAGCCGAAATCATAACGCATAGATAGATTGATTGCAATTCATTGAACTCTGCTATCATGTGATGGGACTATCATTACATATTGAAGCGTCAATGTATATTGTACAATGAAACTGTTGTCTAATAAAATTCGTTGAAGTTTCGTTGTCCTTTACCAATGGACGATCAACGTACGTCATAATATAAACTAAACGTCTCGTCTTGTCTAAGCGTCTACGACGTAAACTAGTCGAAAATTAGACTGTTTATTCAACTAATTTACCATCGACGATAAACGGTCTCGTTGCGTCGACTGTAAAATCGTCGACGACCCACTACTAGTGTCGTGCAAATAACCGTGCGAGCATGAAAAAAGTCTATTATTTTGACATTACAAACAGACACTCCAATTTTATTTATTGGTATAGATATTAAGGGTGTAGATCGTGAAAATCACCGAAAAGAGTGTTACGATTATTCATATTTAACCTATTTACATATGATTGATATCAATGATAATTTGTATATATTACAATCAAAGACCAATAAGTATGTTCATGCTTATATTAAACTCTTAAACCTAATAGTTGTTATATAATAAACGTCAACAAACGCACAAAATTGAGTAAAAATGCAAAAACATGACTTCGTATTTTTCAGATTTAACCCCATAAATCAACACAAATTGATTAAAAGAAACACTTTTTGAACACTGAAGAAACCAATAAGTATAGCTGTATACTTCTTTTTATACCTTTACAAACAAAGACTTCCTCTTTTAAAGCCCTAAAATCTAGATATATTTTAAGGTAAAATTTTCATACACAAATGCAATCTCGGTGGTCACTACGGCAGTTCCTTTCTGTAAGTGGACGCGACACCACGCTTGTCGTCTGCAGACAGCAGAATTACGTATTGTGAATTTGTGTTTTTTGTAAAAAACTGTAAGTATAACATTTTTATAATTAATTTATTTTCAGTTAGTAGAAAGTATCGATATAATGAATGTCTGAAAGAAAACCATGATGGAACTAGATATAAATCGTAAAAAATACAATATCTACACTAATAGGTATTATAAAGAGGAAAGATTTGGATTTTTGTATGTAACGAATAAACTCAAAAAGTACTGGACCGATTTTAATAATTCTTTTATCATTCGAAAGCTACATTATCACTGAGTAACATAGGCTATTTTTTTCGCAGGACTGATTGAATTTGAGTGTCATGCCAGGGAAAAGAAAGTTTTGTACGCATTATAAAAATATGAAAGCCAAAAGATCTCGGAATAAAATGTAAGTTCCTCCCTACTTATTTATTATCGCATTTGAACAGGGTACATTACAAAGCTAATACAATATGTCATATGATTTAGATCGCCCGATTCAGACATATACCTACAATAACATGTAAATATTGGTTTGTATTATCTATATCTATACTGATAAATAAAATTGAAGTATCTGTATGTAATATCAAAATAATAGGATTTTTTAAAAAAAAAAAGGCGATACGGAGTTCGCCGGGTCGGCTAGTATTGTCTAAATATCAAATTGTGGAAGTAGGTAGGCGACAGCGCAACTTTGTCGACATACCTATACCGCCAAACAGACGCGAGGCGCCTAGCGCCAGACGCTAGGCTAGGCCTTAGGGTTGTACAAAATAAATAAAAAGTGGATAATATTGATGAATAATATTTCCAGTATTGAAAATAAAGAAAACCTTGGGGCCGAGACTCTGAGCAACAATGCTACGCGCTGTATAGAGGTAAGTTGTTATACGTAATTCTTGTAGACTTGTTACATAAATAAACAAACTACTTAGTGATGGGCGAAGACAAAATCTCAATACCTACCTATAGATTTTTTCTTGCAATATTTATTATTTTCATCGAGAGACAAACACCTTAGTACCGAAATACTTCTCAATTACTTTCTCAAAAGAAAATTTACGTTCAAATAGGTGACGTCATAAAAAAACAATACCTAATGCGTAAAGAAATTATAATTTCTATTCATCAGGAACCTAATATTGTATTAATTCTTTTGCATTTTTTTAAATTTTTAATTTTTTTTTATAAAAAAAATCAAGCCATTATCTTTCTTTACAGGAACTATTTATTGAAAACGACCAAGAGGGAAAGGTGGATGAAATGGAAGTTGGGCGTAGAGTTGTAGACGTTTCTTTTTTTTTTAAAGCTCTTCAGGCCATAGGGGACCACGGTCCAATGGATTGTAAGTTAAGTTACCTCAGTATAATAGGTGAAGTAAAAGTTGGTCTGGACTCAAAACTCATCATAAAATGTAGAATGTGTAGTATGAAATTTACTGTGTGTTTGATTGAAAAGAAAGAAGATAGAATGGAAGTGAATCATCAAATTGTATCTGGTATCATATCATCTGGTGGGAGCTACTATCAGTTAAAAACATTAACTGCCGCAGTAGCCCTACCAATCATGTCACCTTCATTATACAATGAAATTAATAATACGGTTTGCGATTGGTGGGAAAAGACAGCAGCACATTCCATGGCAGAAGCTGTCAAGGAAGAAGCGGAGTACGCAGTGTCTATAGGTAGTGTTGATAAAAATGGTACACCATTAATATCTGTTGCTGTTGACGGTTGTTGGAGCAAGAGACCTTTGGTATGAATTTTTCCGCCTTGTCATAGAGGCTATGAAAGAGAGGAAAGAAAGAGCTTTACGTGTTATGAAAGAGAAGAACGCCTAATGATTTTGAAAGATACAGGTAACTTAACTACCCAGCCAGTCGATTCACGTAAACACGCCAGTCCAAAAGTCGTTTTAACTTAGGAACTTAGAAATCGCCTTTTGGTTTTCTGTTTTAAACGCACTTACTTATCTAGTCTTGGATTGTCATAAATCTTCCAATAGCTCAATTACTATACAATTTCTGAGTTACCTGGTGTAAAGAATCATAAAAATTGGTTCAAAAATACAGCGAATTGAGAATTCTCCTTTTTTTAAGTCGGTTAAAAGGGCTAAATTGCAAAAAACGAAGTGACGTCACTGCGCTACGGTTTTTAATACTTACGTGAATCGGGCAGCTGGTAACGTTTTCATTCTGATAGGTTTTGTGATAGCCATTGATTTTATCATCAAATTAGCAGAAATCAGAACTTGATCCGTAATCGAATGAAAAAACATTAGAATTTTGAACTCATATTTCGTTATTGTTTAATTACATACTTTTAATTAGTATATTAATAATTTACAAACTTCTGTTAAAATTAGTAAATAAATGAATTATTTACTAATTTTTGTACAACCCTAGCACGCTTTTAGGATAGCGAGTAATGGCGACTCATATTTGTTATTGTGTAGTAAATAAATCATTTTTATACTTGTGTTTCATTTATTAACATTTTTTTTAAAACCCTAGGATTTTTTTTAGATATCGACGAGGTGATCGTAAACAAAAAGTAAGTATTTGAGTTTACGCAATAGGCACATTTCCTTGGGTAGAGATAAACACACTTCCTACTGAATTTGCAATTATTTTATTGAATGAATATTTTACGAATTAGAATAAATTTTGGTAGTGAAATTACAAATAAATACATAGTTGGAATTTTAGGTAAGTAGAATACAAAAATGTCAGTCCGGACCTGCTCTTGATTATATATTATATTATAAACTAGTAACCCGCCCTCGCTATCTTCGCTATCTTCGGCAATATTCACTTAAATTACATACTATAAAAAGCATATTGATCTATAATAAATGCACAATTTATTTAAGGTACTTAATTGGATAAGGATTAATGCTGTATTGTATAAAATCACTTAGTAAATAATCATTTTTAGTAGAGGATAAAAAATGGTTATGGTGGGTTATCCCTAAGAGATAGACATATGCCATCGTGGACTTTTTTGTTGAACTTTTTAAGATGGATAATACTGTAGTACATTATTTTGGTCTATCTCGTAGGGTTCAGCCAACGTTTGCAATATAAGCGCAAAAAAAAACGTGCTTATTTACGACATCACATTAGAAACCTCTAAATTAATCAGCGTTTCTCTACTATATTATGCATGTATTATACATATAAACCTTCCTTAAGAATCATTCTATTTATTAAAAAAAACTGCATCAAAATCCGTTGCGTAGTTTTAAAGATCTAAGCATACATAGGGACAGACAGACGGCGGATAGCGACTTTGTTTTATACTATGTAATGTAATGATAGAAAAACATAAAAATTGTGTCTCAACTACTCTTATTAATCTTTTAAAAAGAATCAACAACTAGTTTCCAAAAATTCAACGTTATTGTTATGCTGTAAATATTCAAGTTCAATAACAATTTCTCAACGTGGAACGTTTGTTGCAAAACATTTTGAAAATCGCGCTCTCTAGGTCATTCATCCGCCCCGTCGGATGTTACATTAAACTTTGGCGTTGCGGTCGCTCGAAATCGAGATCTCAGGCCAACAATCTACACCCTTAATAACACATCATTATTGATCATCATCGTCTCAGCCTATATATGTCCCACTCTTGGGCCCAGGCCTCCTCCATAATGGGAGCGGAGTTGATCTACTATTCCACGCTGGTCAAACGTGTTGGAGTAGGGTTTTGTTTGGAGTTTACCATATTCATTATTATTTATTGTTAAGTAATATGGTAGGTTGGTGTAGGTCTCTAAAAATATGAAATAATAGACATAAGTAAAGTTGCTAGAAAAGATAATCTAATAAAAATACAATTTTTTTTTTGGCACTTAGTGAATATATCAATAATCTTATAAAAAATAATAAAACTCACTTGTACATTGAAGACCATGTCTCATCTTCGGTGGTGGTTGGTGCAACAGCTCCTATTTCCTCATCCCATTCCAGTTCATCTTGTGGTGAAGGTGTTAAGGATGATGAACTTAATGGTGATTTCAATCCACCACTTTTACTTTCATCACTACTGGAGCCCTCATTATGTATGAACACAAAATATCCTTGGTTTTTATCCATTTTAGCATTATTATCTTTTATTCCAACTGTATCATATTGGCCTAAGTTATAATTTTTATAAGGTCTGTCATTAAGGTTTTTACATTTGATCACAGTTTCTTCTTGATATATTTGATGTTTTAACTTTCTCTTTTGACATTTAATTTGCCTCTTTCTTGTGACATTCAATGAAGACACTTTAGATGTTGACGATGTTTGACTTGCATTTAGTAATACTTTCAAGATATTAATATTGCCCATATTTGCGGCCTCTCCTAGACATGTTTTACCTTGTCTAACAGTCTTGTTTGGATTAGCACCTGCATATAAATAAATATTACACAGGGCTAAAAAATTATATTTCGTAAACCGTGATATGCCGCAACTTGAAAATTTGTAAGATGCCTTCTATTTATGAGTACTATCTATAAAAAAAAATGAACTTCGAAATCAATGGCCCATAATGGAAAGTTTAACCCCATCAATCACACTTATAGATCTCCAACAAATGGTAATGATTTTTATGAAGACAAATGTACATTATAAAATACTCAACCACTGATTCTAAACCAAACTCCTATAGAAGCATTAAAAATAATATAGTTATGTGTAGAGTGCACTCAGAGCGATACCTTTTAACAGAATTTGGGTAATGCTATCCTGATCTTCAGCCAATACCGCCTCATATAAACTATCTTCAATTGATAATTCCATGCTTTTTTGTACTTCTTTTTCAAGAAGTGACATTCACTCCACTGCACTTGATTTTGATTTCCTTAGCAACATTCCTTTTTCCTTTTCTTTTCCTATACCTATAATTATAGTCTATTTTTATAGTCTATATAATCTAAGAAGTGCATTTTGACAGGTTTCAGAGTAAGTTGTCTAGGTATGTGAACCAAATAATCGTTATCGAAAACATCCGATTTTAGTGAGAAATCGATATTTTTCTTTAATTAATAATCGACTTATTTTTTTTTCTTTCAAAAAGGAAATAAATAAATTTGTAAGTTAATACTTAATATTAGTGCTAAACAAATTTAATTATTTCAGCATAAAATCTATTCATCATACTTAGTAGGAGTAGGAGTAGGTTAAGTAAAAATAAAAACTGAATCCGAAAATAATTATTTGTTCAGAATCATTACTTTTGAGGCCGTGGACGGTATATTTGTATATTGTACAAGAAGTTTCGTTTTGGCATGTCTGATATAGTCGTGATGAAAATGGCGGCGATTTTAAAAACGGATGTCATAATCTTAATATTATTTTGAATATTTCAATACTTTCTACAATATACATTAAACCTTAAATTTATTTACGTTTTGTCATGCGATGTGGAATTTATTAATAGGTAAGGAAGTCAATTGCTCGCACTTTGGTCACTTTGCGGCTGGCTACATTTGATCCCGGATGGGGTGGGGGGCCCAGGGACAACTGCACCCCCCTGTCCCCTTTGGCGACGGCCTTGCATTCAACAACTACTATGTATTACTTGAAGTATCATCGTCGCGAACACGAATTCTCAATAAAATTCAAAATATTTGTATAATTTCACAATCAACTCACGAGCCTGAGAGTTCAAAGGTTTTTTATTTTTCTAACAATAAATAAGGTTTGCGTAAACAGAGTCCAGTATGAGTGGAGCCAAGGTCAACGTATAAAGCAAGATCAGTCCAAAGTATAGCCGAGACAAAAAAAAGATTATCACCAACACAAAACACACGCACAGTCCACTTCTAAGATGGCGAGAGACTGCACCATCGACTAGGTTGTACTGAGTAACTCAATTCAATAGAGTTTTGCTTTTGGGGTTTAGTTTTTGACAGGACATGGCCCGGTCACACTCCATCCGTACCGTTCGGGGTGACGATAGAATAGAGCCGCAGCTGCCGTATTTCCTCCCATAGCCGAGCCACCGGTATTGGGTTTTGGCGTCGGTGGTTCACCCAGCGGCTGCTTTTAGGGGTACTGGATTTCTATCAAAAAGTCAGTTTAGTTGTTCTTGAATGGTAAATGGTGTTGTTGCTTACAATTCAAGTAATGAAGGACAAAGTGGAATCACGGTTTTATTTTGACAAGTGGTCGCCGTGTGGTCGAAATTCGGCCATAATTCATTTTAATAAATTTTGCTGCTACACAATTTTTGTCTATGGGTTGGATTGCGGGGTGAGACAGGGGGGGTTAACTTCCCCTAGATTTTTCAATATTTATATGAATGAACTGATGATAGAGCTCATGGACACCAAAGTCGGATGCTATGTTGATGGGGTTTGTATAAATAACATCAACTATGCGGATGATATGGTGCTACTAACACCATCGGTGGGTTCTATGAGGCGTTTGCTTTCTGTCTGTGAATCATATGCAGTATCCCATGGCCTGAAGTATAACTTCATTAAGAGTCAGCTAATGATTTTTAAAACGAAAGGGTGTCCAAGTTACACCACATTTCCAAAGGTGTCGTTGTATGGGACGCCCCTGCTTAAGGAAGATAATTTTAAATATTTAGGCCACTGTATAACAGATAATTTAAAAGACGATCTTGATATAGACAGGGAACGTAGGTCACTGGCTGTCCGCTGTAACATGCTCGCTCGCAGGTTTTCAAGATGTACTGTACCAGTCAAAAAAACGCTTTTTAAGGCATTCTGTCAGTCGTTTTACACGTGCAGCCTGTGAGTCAGTTATGGGCGGCGGTCATACAGCGTACGTGTCCAATACAACAATACACTTAGGGTACTGTTGGGACTGCCGAGGCGATGTAGTGCGTCGGGTATGTTCGCGGAGGCACGTATTGACTATTATATTATGACGTATTGGCTTTACTGCTATAATGAGAAAGAGGAGTGCCTCCCTGATGTCGCGTTTACGCGGCAGTACTAACAGTATCCTGAGAGTTTTTACAGATCGGTGGGACACCCCAATGTTTCAACATTGGTTACGGCTCCATACCGAATTTTTATAATACCTAATTATGTAGATACTAACACTAGTTCTTAAGAAAATTGTTACTAACACCTATGGACCTTGTCTGAAAATAAATGTTATTATTATTATAAATAACTTAATAGTTCTTTAAAATTTAAGATTTATTGTTTGCAATGATGTGTACACGTTTAACCAAGGTGTGTGTGTTTAAAACACACATTGTGTATTAAACAATGCGAAACGTCAAAATGCACTTCTTAGATTAGACGAACTATAAATGCTAAGGATTAGGGATGTGGAAAACAAATCGATTTTTATAATAATCGATCTTTACAAAAAATTAATCGATTAATTTTAAAGAACAAAAAATCGTTTGTTTTCCCTCCAAGTCACATCCCTACTAAGGATGGCGTCGATGGCGATCAGAAATCGAGGGAGAGTTTCGGCGCGAATTTGGAAATGTCATGTTAAGCTCTTGTATTATATTCATTTTTTTAGTGTTTTATAGTGTTATATTGAATAATTTTGCTGATATTTTATGTAATATAATATAATGAAGGTGCTGAAATGTAATGAATGTGATATAAGAGTGGTTTTCGTGTATTTCCATATTCAACCGGAATTCCCAGAGAAATCATCTAATTAAGTTTTCAGCGCCTAATTAATGATAATGACTTGACTTACTGATGGACCATGACAATAAATAAGTTATACAATAAGAAGAAGTAAATAATATGTAAAGAAGTAAGCTACGTAAGACAAGGCAGTATGGTCGAAAAGACTTTAGCCTGCCCGTAAGGGCGATCCAAAACAAAAAAAAATCAGAAATCGAGGAATTGATTTTGCAAATTGATACTTTACCCTAGAAAATCGTCATCCAATTTTTTTTTCTGCTCATTCGATATTATAGCTAGTGTTTTATACTATAATATAAGATAAATAGAACTTTCCGATTTCCTAAAAAAAAGCTCATCACAATCCTGCCAGGAGAAAGGTACCCAATACTTCAAAAGCGATTCTTCGTTTCCAATCGATTCAGTCTATATAAAAAAAGCTCATCACTGTTAACTTAATATGTTGTTATACTGTAAATGAAAAATTAGTCTGTGACATATTTAGACTGTGGCTCTGGTAAAATAGGATGATGCAATAATATATAAAAAAGATGGCGTTTAGGCTTAGAAACAATGTTTGTGTTTTACATTAATAAATTAGTTTAAATAATAATATACAGTTTCTCTTCCTTCCACGGACCCCTCATCAGGTTATGGGCCCAGGGGCAGTTAAGTAAAACCCAGGGGCAGTTAAGTAAAACCCAGGAGCAGTTAAGTAAAACGCAGGGGCAGTTAAATAAAACCCAGGTATCGATAAATAAAAACCCGGAGGGACGCGAATTTGTTAAAAACCAGAACAGTGATAATAATTAAAACCAGTGTTGCGAAAATCTCAAAGGGAAAATAAAAACAAGAATCAGTGGAAGAGAAATAAGAACCGTCGCCATAAATATACTATACCAGAAGAATAACATACATAAAGAACAGGTCAGTACGTGTTTATATTATTAGAAAAGAAAGTAATAAGTCAATTTAGTAAACCGAGATTATACGAAATATAAATAAAAATGTATAGAAAGTATGATGAAGATATTCAAATAGAGAAATTAAGAGATAGTAAGAGTTTTCTATTATGGAAATTTGAATTTAATATATACATAAAGGCATCAAAGTTAAGTGAGGCTTTATCAACAAATATTAATGAAGAAAGAAAGACAAATGAGGAGCATATTACAAAAGATGCTAAGGTACAGAAATTAATTATAAATTCTATAGATAAAAAGTTAAAAGGCCATATCTTATAATGCAAAAATGCGTTAGAAATGTACACAAAGTTATGTGATATATTTGAAGGCACAGAACAGAGGAATAATCATCTTTATTGCAAGATTTTTTCAATTTTAAATTAGATAACAGATCTATTACACAATTAATAACAGACATAGAGAACCTTCAATTTAGATTGAACCAGATTGGTGAAAACATTAATGAAGAAATGGTAATGTCAAAAATACTAACATGTTTACCTAATAATTTGAGATATTTTATAACAGCGTGGGAATCAACACCCGAAGATAAGAAAACATTACTAAACTTAACTAATAGATTATTAAATGAGGAAAATAGAATGGAGAAACAAAAATCAAATAAAGTAGAAAACCAGTTAGAATTTCAAGCTATTAAGAATGAAAGAAGTTCTAAAATAAAATGCTTTAAATGTCATAAAGTTGGACATGTAAAGAAAGACTGTAAAATGTGCTCAATATGTAAAAAATATAATCATGAACAAAACAATTGCAAGTATAAAGGAAATCAATGTACAATATGTAAGAAAAATAATCATAATGAAGAAAATTATTACTTTAAAAATAAAACTCAGTACGAGAAGAAAACGGATAAGACATTTTTAACAAAATTAATAAATGAAAATATAAAAGGTACAGAATTTATTATGGATTCTGGTTGCACAGCACATATGACAAATGATATAAATAATTTAAGAAATTTTGAAAATAAAGAGTCGTCAGTATTGACAGCGAATGAATCTAAAATGAAAGTACAAGGCAGAGGTACTATAAATGGAGAAGAATGTATTTTGAAAAATACTTTATTTGTACCAGATATTTCACAAAACTTATTATCGGTGAACCAAGTAACAAATAATGAAGGAATAGTAATTTTTACTAAGAATAAAGTTGAAATATATAAAAACGAACAATTAGTATTAACAGGAAAGAAAGAAAATGGTTTATATAAAATAAATTTAAATATTGATAAAGAACAATATATAGAAGAAAAATCATTACTAATGAAGGAAAATGGAACTGCTATTGAATGGCATAAAAGATTGGGACATCCTGGAAATAAAACACTAGAAATATTACCAAATGTAGTTGAAGGGATAAAAATACAAGGAGTAAAACAATTAGAGAAATGTGAAATTTGTACACAAGCAAAACAGACAAGATTACCTTTTAATACAATAAGAACCAGAGCGAAAAGACCATTAGAATTAATACACACAGATATTTGTGGTCCATTTGAAGGGAAAACCTATGATGGTTATACATATGTTTTAACAGTTATGGATGATTACACTCATTTTACAAAAATATACTTATTAAAGTTTAAATATGAAGCAAAGGATAAAATTATAAATTATATAGAAGAAACAGAAAGAGAAAGAAATGAAAAAGTATTCACTATACGTTGTGATAATGGAGGTGAATATACTAGCAAAGATTTCAGACAATGGTGCATTAAAAAAGGAATAAAATTAGATTTAACAATACCATATACACCTCAATTAAATGGTAAATCAGAACGTTTAAACCGAACATTATTAGAGAAAACAAGAGCATTATTATTTGATTCAGAATTTGGAAAACAAATGTGGGGTGAAGCCATGTATTGTGCTACTTATATTATTAATAGACTACCTAGTGAATCATTGAAAAATAAAACACCATATGAAATATGGTATGGTAAAAGACCCAACATAGCAAATATGCAAAAGTTTGGTGCTATATTATATGCAAAGCAATTACACACAAATATAAGAAAACTAGACCCGAGAAGTAAGAAATTAATAATGGTTGGATATACCAGTAATGGATATAGACTATGGAATGAACAAGAAGGAAAAATAGAAATAGCAAGAGATATTGTTGTAATTGAAAATGGAAAAAAGGAAAATAATATTTTATTAAAAAAGCAAGTACAAAGACTTATAGTAGATAGTGAAGAAGAAATAAGTGATGAAAGCTATAATAATACACAAGAAATAGATATACCAAATTATGAGATAGAAGAAAGTATTCCAATTAGTACAGAAGAAGATTTTAATACAAATATTGAAATAGAAAGTGAAATTGAAAGTAATAAAAATATAGAAAATAAAAATGAAGAAGAAACTGAAAATACTAATACAAGAAGATAAAAGAGGAAACCAACTTACCTGCAAGATTATGTATTACTTACCTATAACGAAGTAATGAAATCTCCTGAAAGAGAAAATTGGGAGAAGGCAATAAAATCAGAGAAAGAATCATTAGAGAGTAATAACACATGGGAAATTGTGGATTTAGAGAAGACAAAGGAACATAAAATATTAACAAATAAATGGGTATTCTGTATAAAAGAAGACGGAACATACAAAGCGAGACTAGTTGCAAGAGGTTTTGAACAAAAGGATATAGATTTTCAAGATATATATAGTCCAGGAGTAAGTCAGTCAGCATAAAAATCAATAATAGCAATAGCTGCTTCAAAAGACTATGATATGATAACATTTGATGTAAAAACAGCATTTTTATATGGAGAATTAACAGAAGACATTTTTATGCAAATACCAGAAGGATATGAAAAACAGCCTAATAAGGTGTGTCATTTAAAGAAAGCATTATATGGTTTAAAACAAGCTCCTATTACATGGAATAAGAAATTTACAGAAACAATGATAAAACATGGATTAAAACCAACAAGAACCGATCAATGTGTATTATCAACAGAAGATAAAACAATAATAATAGCAATTTATGTGGACGATGGATTAGCTATAACAAAAGATAAAGAAAAATTATTTAAAGTACTTAATCATCTAGAGAAGGAATTTAAGATAAAAGTGTATGAGAAACCTAAAAATTACATTGGATTTGAAGTAAAAAGAAATGAAAAAGGAATTTTGTTACATCAGCAAAACTATATAGAAAAACTACTAAGAAAATTTAATATATTTGATTCTAAACCAGTAAGTATACCATGCAATACCGATAAGAAGGAAAGTGAGACTATAAACAATATATATCAGACTTTCCATTTAGAGAATTAGTTGGAGGATTATTATACTTATCAACAAGATCAAGACCAGACATAAGTCAAGCTGTAAATGAAGCAAGTAAAAAGTTAGAAAATCCATCTAAAGAAGACATAATAAAAAAAAAAGGTAAAGGTATAATGTATAAAAGAGGAGAAGATATAAGAAATCTACATGCATATTGTGATTCAGATTATGCAAATTGTACCAAGACCAGGCGTAGTACAACAGGTTATGTAATAATGTTTACGGGAGGACCTATATCGTGGTGCTCTAAAAGACAGCCTATAGTGAGTTTATCATCAACTGAAGCTGAATATATAGCAGCGGCAGATTGTGTTAAAGAGTGTTTGTATTTAAGATATTTTATAAGTGAATTAATAAGTGAAAATGTTAAAATTAGTTTGAATATTGATAACCAGAGTGCTATACAGTTAATAAAATCAGGTTCTTTTAGTAAAAGATCTAAACATATAGATGTGAGATTCTATTTCATACATGAGAACTATAAGATAGGAAAACTAGATATAAAATATTGTCCTACAGATTTACAGATAGCTGATATGTTTACAAAACCATTGTATAAAAATAAGTTTAAATTTCATTGTGAGAAAGTTATAACATAAAAATAGAATATTGTAAAATGTGATTGAAATAAGAGATCAGATAAGAATTATAAGAAATAGTTTTGTATAACATAAAAAGAAAAGGATAAGATGTATAAGTAAAATAAAACTACAGAAATTGTAAAATAAGTTTAATATTTTGAAAATTTGTTATACATATAAAAATTTAAAAAATAGGAGAAGGTGTTAACTTAATATGTTGTTATACTGTAAATGACAAATTAGTCTGTGACATATTTAGACTGTGGCTCTGGTAAAATAGGATGATGCAATAATATGTAAAAAAGATGGCGTTTAGGCTTAGAAACAATGTTTGTGTTTTACATTAATAAATTAGTTTAAATAATAATATACAGTTTCTCTTCCTTCCACGGACCCCTCATCAATCACAATCCCGCCAGAAACATATTTCGTATTGAATAGGATGATAAGTCGAAAAAAGATCGATCAATCGCCAATCGATCCTTCAGACCCAGAAACAGGCAGAAAATAAAAAAATAAATATTTTTTTTTTTAATATACCACGTTTTTAAAACGGACTAAAAAGTATAACGAAAATCGTGGGGCGCAAAAAAAAATAAGATAGGTAATGATAAAAAGTGTAAAAAGTAGCAGTCGTTGAGAAACCTCATGTTAGATGAGCTTTCTCATTGACTGCTACTTTTTATGCATATATATTTGCAGTAGAATAAAATTTGTAATTTAGGTATCTATCTATTTCATGCACCCCACGTTTTTCGTTTTAAATTTATCAAGAATTTCTGTAACTGTTATAAATTAAAAATGCTTAGGTCAATTTATATGGCATTAGAAAATACTATTTTATACTTTTTAGTCCGTTTTAAAAACGTGGTATATTAATTTTTTTTTTCGTTCTATGCCTAAACACCGTAAGAGTAATTATGTTTGTGTATCCTTTATTTAGGGACAACACGCGAAAAAAGAAAAAAAGGTCGGGAAAGTAGCAGTGGAAGCGATGAAAATGACAACCGTGATAAAACTCATGTAATGCCAAGATCATTGCATGCTAACATTGGACAAGCGTCACATTCTCCAGCAGAACCTGTAAATATATCTGTTGCCGACTATTCTTCTCCATCGACATCCCAACAAACTTATAGCGTCAACGTCGATCCTGAAATTATAGTGGACGATGGCTATCATGAAAATGATCTGGGTCGTTATGTTGGGTTGGCTACTCAGCTATCGACGGAAAAGAAGAGGGAGTTGTTACAAAATCCTTGGATCCCGCCCAGAAATTGTGATTTTGAAAGAGATGCAAGCCATTTGAAAAGAAAATTTAATCATGCTTAGTTGGATCAATATGCACCATGGCTAGTATATTCCAAGCGACTAAAAGGCGCCCTTTGTAAGCATTGTGTTTTGTTCACTCCGCCCATCAGCACTGTGAAAGGAATTTTGGGATCATTTATGGTCAGGCCATATATAAAGTTCAAAAATATGCATGAAGACTGCCGAAAGCATGCAACGACTAACCTTCACCTAACAGCGACAAATGCTGCAAAAAATTTTCTTGAAAATGTTCCTGTAGACATTCAACTGCAAAGTGGACACCAAAAAGCAATCGATAAAAACAGACAAATATTGTCATCAATTATTTCTTGTATAGTATTTTGCGGTACACATGGTATGCCTCTTAGGGGAAAACAAGCAGATGAGGGTGTTTTATTAGATTTGTTGAAGTTGAGAATCAATTCAGGGGACGACAAATTAAAGAGTCACCTGGAAAAGGGCCGTCGCAATGCAGTTTACACATCGCCAAAATTACAAAACGAATTGATTAATTTATGTGGCGAAGTTATTAAGGAGAATATAATAAGTGAGGTTCAGAAGACCGTGGCTTACGCAGTCTTAGCTGATGAAACAGCAGACGTAGTTGGGAAAGAACAGCTATCAATAGGCGTACGGTTCTACGACGAAAGCAAAAGGAGAATGAGAGAAGAATTTGTAGGGTTCGTTGAACTAAAAGCACAAAATGCTTCAGCAATTGCTGAAGCAATTGACAATTTCTTGATTAGTTCTAATCTCCCAACCGAAGATTACGTAGGGTTTGGATTCGATGGCTGTTCTACACAGGCAGGGAAAGAGGGTGACGTACAAGCCATTTTGAGAAAAAAATATCCTCGTGCTTTATATTTTCATTGCTCAAGTCACAAACTCAACTTTGTTGTGAATGATGCGAACGCAGTGCCAGAAATTAGAAATACTGTCGCCACTGTAAAGGATGTTATAACGTTTTACAGAGAATCGACTACTCGTCGAAACTACGCTCCAAACCTATCACGATTGTGTGAGACGAGATGGTCCGAAAAATATAAATCAATCAGAAAGTTTTCTCAACATTTCCCAGAGCTTGTGAAATCTCTAGAAACGTTATCTGTAGAGGGAAATTATGCCACCAGAAAATCTGCATATCAGTTGCATTCAGCCGTTACAAAACCAGTGTTTATTGTTGCTTTACAAACAATAGCCAAATATTCAGTAGTTTTAGAACCAGTAGTTAACGCACTGCAAGCTAAATCGATCGATATGATCTCGGTGGGGGAACACATTAAAAATATCAAGGACATTCTCAGAAATGACCGCGAGTTTCCTGATAAAATAAGTAATGAAATGCTTCAAAAAGCGCGATCTGTTGCAATGTATTTGAACATAGAAATTTCGGTTCCACGTCTTGCTCACAAGCAAACACATAGAAGTAACCCGCCATCAGACAATGATAACGAATATTGGCGGCGTTCCCTGATAATACCATACATTGATTCACTCATTTCATCGTTGAATATTCGATTCTCCCAAGAAAATACTCTGGCGTTTGCTTTAAGTAAGCTACATCCCTTGTATATGACCAAAACCAGCATTACAGACTTACACGAGAATGCAGAATCATTCCAAGAATTTTATAACCTGGATATCACCGGAGAACAGAACCTTTGGCATAATTTATGGGTGAAGAATGCTTTATCAGATAATCAATTAAGGGACATAGAAGTAGTTGATTTGTTCAACAAAGCCAACATTTTTTACCCTGCTGTCAGAAAGGCATTGATTATTTTAAGCACTATCCCATGCACCACGGCGACCGTAGAACGGTCCTTCAGAACGCTTCGAAGAGTTAAAACGTGGCTTAGAAGCACCATGGGTGAAGAAAGGCTTACGGGTTTATGTCTGATGAGCGTACATCGCAATTATTTAAAAGAAAACAGTGAATTTATTCAAAAGACTGTCATAGACAAATTTTCGGCAAATCCGAGAAGATTACTGTTAAATTAATATATATATATATATATATAATAAAAGACAATTTTCTTGATTTTTTGTTTCAATATACCCGACCGACCATCATGACCATCATATGAGCTGCCCCCTCCTATCTGAAATCCTGGGTACGCCCTAGTGCTGACAGACGAACGTTTGGTACCACCCTAGTTTTAACGGATGGCAATTGATAGCGGTATTAACGCTAATCAGGCCACTTTTGATCTATACGTTATACTTTAGGTAGGGTGGATATTATGACATGAATTACGCGATGAGTCGCTCGATTTGCCGCTCCCTGGAAATGCCGCCCGTATGTGGTGCACGCGTTGCACGCCCGCTTACGGCGGCCCGCCGTGCTGTGTTACTTGATACTTCCTGATTGACATTGACGTCCTGACGCATTAGGCCCCAAGAAAAATACTTGATATTTTTGAATTATCGGTCCTTTTTTTCTTGATAGGTATTACTTACAAGTATAGTACTTTCTATGCAATACCGTGTCCTTACTATTAGATCAAGTCTTTGTTTATAGCTGGCACTTTATTTTATGTAACTGTTCGTCAATAAGTTAAATCGTCTCCTTTATTTTTTGACGTGACAACGTCTAATAAATCAATGAACGCTGGATGCATGCACGAAAAAGTGTCCCGTTACGCTCATTGTCCCGTTACGCTCATTGTTTTATTATGAAGTAGTATGCAATTCAGCTGTACTAAAGCGCGCTATCTATCGATGCGAAAGGATTTCAAATATATTCATTTAGTACGATGCGATTCAGCTACACTGAACAGCGCCATCTATCGAGACTTACGGTAATTGCCGACCCGATTTAATTTCAATAGCTTATAACAATGGATACTGGTTACGCTGATTCAATTTTATTCATAAAAGTATGCAGTTATTTCATCAATGTTTTGTTATGACGTTGTCACGTTAAACTATCGCCCGTAAACCGACTTTACAGACAACCATTTATTTTTTAGATGACTATAGTTATTAGTCTATAATAACTTTACCCGTATTGTGGAGACAGCCCTGAGGACCCTCTACCCAATTGCTTAAATAACGAGGCGGTACCATTATAACTAAAAACTTTGAAGGTTGAAGTCCAACCATGCCATGAAATTCTAAAAAAAAGTAAGAACTGTTCTTATTGTAATGCTTAACCACAGACTAGAAAGTAAATATTAAATTCGAAATCAAAAGTAAGCAACGCTCAGGACTACAGGACCGTACCAGGTTATCGATTAGATGTTCAAGTTGTAGTTTAACATTCGGGTAACGTGGGTGCCGAGGTGAATCGATAAAAGGCCAGATTCGAATCACACATAACCAGGTATATAATTTGTAAGGACATTTTATAAATGGTTTAAAATATGATAATGATTTCCTCCTTTTTGCCATATACCGATTTTGGGTAGCTCAAGTGATTTCGTATAATGACGTTCAAGGCTACTGCTGTTTTCCTTAAATTATCGCATATTAATTTTTTTCATCATGCTTCTTGCATTTTCATGCATCAACTGCAAATTATCTTTTTATAAGACATGAATTTTTTTTAACGTGCTTACAAAATTTATTTACAGCCAGGTGACTACACCCCTTAAGGTTAAGAAAAGAATGGCCGCATAGGTCAGTTGTTTTTTTTTTTCGAGTTTATGGCTCGGTTACCTTTATGCCATAAAAGGGACTAATAGGTCATTTTATTACGTTGTAACACAGATAAAAATAGAAATAGATTCAAACTGCTTGCTCATTTATATCACAAATTATAAAGTAGGTAGTACAGATAGGACAGTACATCACTATAATAAGTTTGGACTACAATCATCTTTATCCACTTGGCGACGCTTGTGAGCTTGTTAGTACTATATTTACCTACATAGCTATATTTATATCTATATTCCTTGATATCTATATACGTATAGATGACTTGAAATTAAAATAGAATAGTATCTACAGTTTTTTCATTTGTATCTTTATATATATATTTCTTGTATAAGTTATACGTGATTATGCAAATCAGTAACGAGCAGTAATACTTGTGATTAAAACAAAATTCGCAGGAGTGTTACGAACAAGCAGCCATTTATAAACCATGTAAACGCAATATGCAGTGTTTCCACTGTAAAGATTGCCTTTCCCCACGTTTCAATTCAGATTTCTCCTTTTCGGGACTTATTCCCCTTCATAAGTTATTCTGCTGTAGTTCTTAGCTTTGGCACTAGTGCAATAACTAAAAAAAACTTCGATTTCCTTCTAATGGTCGGTATACACGACAACAATATATCACAGCGATTTGACCGCGTAGACAGTTTGCGCAGTTAATCGAACGTCCATAGATTGTGTACACGTTTATGATATCTGTGGCTATCGTCCATTTGCAGCAGAAATTCAGGCGAGAATTATGTCATCCTTGATGGAAGATGATAAAGCACTGGCGTCGCTCATTTTATGTAAAAAGCAAAGAAAATCACATAGTATGTGGTGTAGAAATTGGCTTCTTATAAGGAAATCGTATGACTTGACGACTGAAAGTATCTCTCATGTGAATTTATTGAGAGAGACACTCACGTAAAACATACACACCGAGGCCTCTGGAGGGACGTATGTAGTATGTGGTGTAGAAATTGGCTTCTTAAAAGGAAGTCATACTCTCATGTGAATTTATTGAATTTTATTGATTTTTTTTTTATTATAGTTTCCCTATTGGCATTAGAATCAATAGGTTTGTACATATCAATTAGCCTTTCGTAGGCAGCATTTTTCTCGTTGCGATTATGATAGTCTTTACTTTTCTTACTCCAGAAGCAAATTATAACTCTGTATTAACTCTTCCAATAATTCCTGGTTGTTGCTATTATTATTATCATCTTGCGACATGTTGAATTGCATCTACAGCAAGCGTTGTGAACGAACTAAAGGATCACTACGACTTCCGTCCACATACTACGACAAAACTGTGGAAACATGACCGACAACAATTTATCGAATAGTTTTTGAAACTGCTCCGATCGTTTGCGCCAACCAGAAAATTCTGAGATGATTTTCGTACACACTATCGATAAAACTGCACAAACGGTCTGCGCAGTCAAATCGCTAAAATATATCATTGTCGTGTATACCAACCAGAAATATATAAAACCTGCACGCGTTGCCACTGTTTTTTTTATACAGTAAAACGTAGGGTAAAGCTTAGCCTAAAATTTGCCGCAATATTTTAGGCTAGGCTTTACCCATGATTTACCGCAATTTCCCCTTTTCCTTCCCTCTGGACTTAATTTCCCCTCAAAAGAGGAATTTCCCTTCATTGTGGAAACACTGGCAATATGGCAGCGGCAGAAGCTGTCATTCGGTTGTCATTCTATCATAGACCTTTATAATAGGGACGCGACATATGGTTCTATACGTACAAATGCTTATACAAATAGCATCCATTTTGAAGGTACACACATAAACATATATCTATCTCTTTCTTACTCAGCAATGTAACTCGCAGGAAAACAATATGACAGTATTTCAGTGCGTACATAAAGTGAAACATGAATATATGTAAATACCTAATGAGGCCGAAAATCCGCCATGTTTAGCGGACCATATGTCATTGTCAGTCAGTTCAGCCGGTACTTGTCTTGTCAAAAAGTCGTGATATAAATCGAAATAACTAATTATCTTTTAATATTTTGCTTGTGATTTAAAATAATTGAAGCCAAATGTAAATAATTACGTCGCAAATATGCCAGTGTATAGTGTAATAGTGTGCGGCATAAGAAAAAGACCAAATCAGACATCTTTAACCATACACAGGTACGCTATAAATAACATTAAAAATATTGCTTATTGTGTATGTTGCCGAGAAAATAAAGGAAGATTTACATTATAATTAGCACGATTCTTATGTGCAGTTATAAGTCATGAGTGGATTTGACTTATTTAACTATATTTTTACGCATAAATAATGTTAATTTATTAGCTAGGGTAGTACATTATTTATCGACTTCAATATCGATTTAATATGATTGCTTATATAACATTTCTTATTTTATCATGCTACCCCGCTTAAAACATATAAAAATAATAATTAAAACATATTTTATAGGATCCCAAGAAATGAGCGTAAAAAGGAAAGTCGTGGCCATTGCAATGGAAAATATAAAGCCAAATATAAAAGATATTTATATTTGCTTGCTACATTTTTATGATAAATGTTTCAACAAAACTGAATGTGACTCGACTACGATATGTTGCCGTGCCCTTCAAATTTGTAAGAGTAAGTTAATACTGTATATACTTTTATAGTTATACTTTTTTTTTATTAAATACATATTTTAATACATACATATTATTTTACAACTATAAAAGGATCAAATTAATATATAAGTTTTTTATGGTGGGACAATGATCAGCAGGATAGTCGTTGGACTGTCGGCTTATTATATAATTCCTGCTCCGTCTTCGCAGTCGAAGGCATTAATATGTCTTCTCGTGCCTCTCACCCTCATGGAGACTGCTCGTATAATTAAAATTTGTACTTTTACTTTTAGCCTTTGATATACTTTTTGCTGCTACATTATTATTGATATGCTAGTTACGACTAGTTGTGGTCTATGTCATTCTCATTCTATATAATTATTTTAGAATAACTTGTCGGTTTTGTCACTGCGATTCCATACAAGAAACGTACTTGCCCAATTTGAATGATAACGTCATCATTCAAGCAAACTTTATGAAAAAAATACTGTGGATACAATAATTCCAATGTTCCAATATTTTGCAGCAACATGCCAGCCAACATAAAACTGGCATATTAAAAGAAAATCAGTTGGAAACAATGCCTGTTTTGGCCTGTCCTGACACCTCTACCTTAGTAAATGCTTATATATGTAATTTATATTTGTTTACTAATACCATAAATGGAAATTTATCATCAATCATGTAAACTATTATCTTACACCACAATTTTATTTACAGGTCCCTCTAAAAGTTGCCAGTACCAGTACATATACAGATCCTCATGCTATTGCTGGTACTTCAGGAATTGCAATTTGAAAACGCTGATTCATTTTAAAACAAGAGGTGGACTGAAATACCCATCGAAAGATGTTGAAGACATAACGAAAAAGACAGAAAAGATCATTAATCACTTGGATAAGTCGACGCCCCAAAACTATTATCTATATATATTTAAATTCATTATGGAGCACTACTCCAGACAAAAAAAAACGGGACACAATTATTCAGTCGGAATCAATTGATCATGTCATTAGTCATAAATACCTCTTAATAAAATGTATCATTAATACATATTTAGACATTCGCTTTAGATATTTTGGGAAAAAGGTTATCGACAAAATCTCTCTTCGGAACTATTTAAATAAAATAGTTCTATTCCATATCGAGTAAAAAACTATTGTAAATTCGTTAAATTTGTAATAAGTGATTTTAGAGCGGCAGTCTTAAGGAATGGCGTTTGTAATTAAATAAATGTTCTGAAGGTGTTTTGTTTTTTTTTATTCGCGGTCCCTTGATAAGTTTAAAATTTGAATCACTCACTTATGGTCCAGCGCATTTATCTTGAGGTGCGTTACGGTAGTGTGTTATGGACTTTAGTCAGCAAGACAATTAAAATATATTGTAATAGAGAAGTAAGTAGTCTAAGAAAAACGTGTACTCTTATTTTAATATCCAAAATAGCATAGCTAACGTTTTATCGCCGACATAAAGCTTCCATCCCTTTGCGGCATATACGCAAGTGCGAGCGAGACAGCAACACACGAAACAATGATAAAATTTAGCATGCTAGAAACGGGCAGATGGTACTGTGCTACGTCATATGTTTATGTTTTGCGGTTACTGAGTTGTCAAATGACAACTTTATAAAATCAATCTAGCAACTTTTAAAAGTCATCATATCGTTTACTTAGCAAATTTGAAGCACGAACTTGTCTTAGATTTCACACATCTTAATCAAAGTATCTTTGCACATAACAATATACTTTTTCCTATTAAAGTATAAATTCTACAAATAATACTCAATAATATTTAAAATAAAATGAGCCAAGAAAGTTTATCGATAAAAACTAATAACATTCTTTTGGACAGCACTAAAACCGCAATGTTTAGCGGCCAGGTGACGTCATAGTGGCACGCATTTTTTGTTGACGTTTCATTTCCATAGGTTTCCTACTTCAGTGCATTCTATCAATTCGCCAGCGCCCCTAGTGTCATTTAATTATAGTAGACCAAACTTCTAAATTTTAAAATAATGTACTAGCTGTCAACGCCGTGATTTATATATTTTTGATAGACGTGGTCGTTACGTTATTTTTAAGAAACGTAACGAAACTAGTTTCTTGGTCGACGTCACTTGTTTCAAAACTAGTGATTTTTGTAACTAGTTATTTGTATACAGCCACTGGGATTGTTTGCATATTGTGTGATTCTTGATCGACGTCACTTGTTTCAAAACTAGTGATTTTTTTAACGACTTATTTGTATACAGCTACTGTGATTATTTGCATATTGTATGAATAGATCCACTAACTATATACAGTCACACGCGAAACGAAAATAAATTTCTAGCTATACAGTTAAATCAATAAATTAACTTCCTCTATACTTTTTTCAGGCTGAGCACTGACTGTATTATATGTATTTACGATTGATTAGTAGTTATTATGTAACTATTATTTTAATTAAATTAGTATTAATGCAGACGTATTTAAAAGTAAATTGATTGTATATTCAATGATTATATTTACAGTTTATTTACACTTTTGATATATTTACAGTTTTTTTCACTGTTATATGCACTGTATAATGTATGATAATTTTATTAGTAAAACAACAAACTAAAACAATAAATCAATTAAATTCTTTACTTTAAATTCAAATTTCAAAGTAACACTCGCTTCGTTGCCCGCAATTGCAAGCCGTTGAAATTACTTATAAATAAAAATCACTCTATTTTATTATCTATAAATGCAATTTTACGTATGAAAATTAAAAGTATAAAATGTATTGTTACGCTGTTTTGTCATTGTTGCATACCACGGCTCGTGAGTGTTCGGTATTTGGTCGGATTACTTGGAATAAATTCGTGTCATTCGATTAGCCATCTCGCTCGCTCGCTCGGCCGCGATGTGAAAGAAATGTACTTAGCGTAGTCATCGTAGTGCGGTCGGCTCTTTCTCGCTCGCTCGAATGTAATACTGTTATCTCATATCTGTGAGTCATGTTATAATAAGTATAACGCAGTTACAAAAATCACCTCTTTTCTTGTCGACTAGTGATTCAGTTACATGTCGCGTAATTAGCTATTGTAACTAATGACGTGAAATAACGCTCATGTCTATTTTTTTTTTGTTTGGATCGCCCTTACGGGCAGGCTAAGGTGTTTTCGACCATACTGCCTTGTCTTACGTAGCTTACTTCTTTACATATTATTTACTTCTTCATATTGTATAACTTATTTATTGTCATGGTTCGTCAGTAAGTCAAGTCGTTATCATTAATTAGGCGTTGAAAACCTAATTAGATGATTTCTCTGGGAATTCCGGTTGAATATGGAAATACACGTAAACCACTCTTATATCACATTCACCACATTTCAGCACCTTTATTATATCATATTACATAAAATATCAGTAAAATTATTCAATATAACACTATAAAACACTAAAAAAATGAATATAATACAAGAGCTTAACATGACATTTCCAAATTCGCGCCGAAACTCACGCTCATGTCTAATTTTTGACAGTTACTGATTTTTTTTTATTTAATGAAGCTTTGGCAACGAAGCCATCAGCTTAAACCAAATTACAAAATTAATTATAAGTTCTCAAATTATTTACTTCTTCATATTGTATAGCCTATTTATAGTCATTGTCCGTCAGTTAGTCAAGTCGTTATCATTAATTAGGCGCTGAAAACCTAATTAGATAATTTCTCTGGGAATTCCGGTTGAATATGAAAATACATGTAAACCACTCTTATATCACATTCACTACACTTCAGCACCTTAATTATATTATATTACATAAAATATCAGCAAATTATTCAATATAACACTATAAAACACTAAAAAAATGAATATAATACAAGAGCTTAACATGACATTTCCAAATTCGCGCCGAAGCTCTGACAGTTACTGACTTCCTGTGTCGTATGTCTTAATTGTCTTATAATAACGAGCGCGTTTTTGTAGAATTATCGTTTGTCGAACTTTGTTTGTAATTATTTTACTTATGCAAGAATAATTCCGCTTCTAAATTAAGTGGGTTTTTTATTAAGAAAAAAGTGACTCTCTACATATCACTAAAATGTCCAGTACATCACAAAAACACAGGAATTTCGTAGCAGAACCCATGGGAGAAAAACCAGTAACTGAATTAGCGGGCGTTGGTGAAGTGTTGGGGAAAAGGTTGGAAGTTGCCGGTTTTGACAAAGTTAGTTTTTATTAAATTACAATCAATTACTTTCATTATACACATTTATTTAATAATAATAATAATAGTTTAATTCAGACATAAAAACATTACAATATTTAAAATATTATCCTGCTAATATGTAAAATAGGTGCCACAAACATACTAATGTAAACAATCTATTTATCTTTGTATCATATCTATGTAATTATAATAACATTGACTAAAAGGAACCTACTTTACAGCTTTATTTTCATTGTTTCACCGTAAGCTAAACAAGTATAATTAAAAGACCAACCAGTAATTGCATAACTATATTTTAACTTCCTTTTTTTCATAACAGATAAGTAGTTGAAATATTAATTAAGAAAACATATTTAGATAATAATATATTAATGTATGGATATTGGAAATGTTGTAATTTAGAATGGAATGACATCATGTATATAAAAATATAAATTACATCATTACTTTTGCACTAGTCTTGTAAAAAGTAGATAGACAAACTTCAGAAGAATTTGAATTTAACGATGAATTACAAACTTCTCTTGTATAAGTATTCTATATTATTTTGGCATGATTATGAATGCTTCCCAGTGTAGAGAGCTTGTTCTTAAGATAAACTAAACTTTCATTTTTCTGACTGTACCTTATTTTTATTTACAGGCTTACACTGTTTTGGGACAATTTCTGGTGTTAAAGAAAGAAAAAGAACTATTTCAAGAATGGCTGAAAGATACTTGTAATGCTAATTCTAAACAGTCGTCAGATTGTTATCAATGTTTAAAAGATTGGTGTGATGAATTTTTGTAATATACTCAAATGCTATTGAATTGAATACTATTGAAATGTAAGATGATAATATAAATACATATACAAACATATGTATTAATGTCTAATAATGAATAAGCGATAGGTAATACCCATATTTTCATGTAATTTTTTCATTTATTAAATTTTACTTAACAGAATAATTATGTTTGCATTAATAATGTAAAGAAAATACTAAGTAATGACTCCTATTGGAAAATTTATTTATTTACAATATGCTACCATGTGTTGGGAACAGAAATGTATTTGAACAGAATTGACGTAAATTGCCTGTGGCAGATGGACAGGTACGTGATATTCTATAAGGGTTCTGTTTTCTTATCTGCATATAAGTCTTCTAATAAATTTATACTTTTAACAAGCTTTTATTTAGTTAAACCTGCCCTAGTGTTTACCTGTCTATAATCAAACCCTATATACACTAAACATGATCAGCTTCTCGAAATCCAATTTACCTGAAATTTTGCATACATCTTTATGTTTGATGATAATATAATATCCAATATTCTAATTATTTCAAGATGTTGAATTAAATATTTTGTCAAATCCTTTAATGGGTATCAAATGAAAGGGCTCGAAGGGTAGCAAGTGATATAGTTTACACACTAGAATTAATTTGCTCCCTGTTCCATGATGGTCAATTATTACAGTACTTTAGTATATCATCATCATCATTTCAGCCTATTGCCGTCCACTGCTGGACGTAGGCCTCCCTCATATTGCGCCACAATGTGCGGTCCTGTGCCGCCTGCATCCAACGACGCCCAGCAACTTTCACTAGGTCGTCGGTCCACCTAGTGGGGGGGCGTCCTACACTGCGTCGTCCGATGCGTGGTCGCCACTCGAGAACCTTTCTTCCCCAGCGGTTGTCGGTTCGTCGAGCGATGTGGCCTGCCCATTGCCACTTCAGCGTGCTAATTCTTCGTGCTATGTCGGTTACACCCGTTCTTCTGCGGATTTCTGTATTCCGGATTCTATCTCGCAGAGAAATCCCGAGCATAGCCCGTTCCATAGCACGCTGAGCGACTTTGAGCCTTGATATGAGGCCTACATTTAGGGACCACGTTTCCGTGCCGTAAGTCATCACTGGTAACACACACTGGTCGTAGACCTGTGTTTTCAGACACTGAGGTATGTTGGACGAGAAGATCCTCTTAAGTTTCCCGAACGCTGCCCAACCGAGTTGGATTCGTCGGCTGATCTCTTTCTCGAAATTGGATCTACCTAACTGGACTGTTTGTCCTAGGTAAACATAGTGATTGACAACTTCGAGAATCGCATTGCCAACTAGGACCGGTACAGGAATGACATGGGTATTTGACATGACTTTCGTCTTGTATATGTTCATTCGTAGACCCACTAGTTGGGATACCCTGCTGAGATCATTGAGCATAGTGCCAAGGTCCTCCATGGATTCTGCCATAACGACGATATCGTCTGCGAATCGAAGGTGAGTGATGTATTCGCCGTTAATGTTGATGCCGAGTCCAGTCCAGTCTAAGAGCTTGAAGACATCTTCCAGTGCAGTGGTGAACAGTTTCGGAGAGATGACATCTCCCTGTCTCACGCCTTTCTGCAACTGGATCGGTTTCGTACTCTTATCCCGGATACGGACTGACATTGTGGCGTTCCTATACAAACACTTCAGCACTTCGATATAGCGATGGTCGATTTGGCACCGCTGAAGGGACTGCAGCACCGCCCAAGTTTCGACTGAATCAAAGGCTTTCTCATAGTCCACAAACGCTAAGCACAGGGGCCGATTATACTCCTCGGTCTTTTGTATAATCTGCCGAAGCGTGAGGATATGGTCTATGGTGCTATAGCCTTTTCGGAAGCCGGCTTGTTCGGGCGGCTGGAAGTCATCGAGCTTGCGCGTGAGTCGATTGGTAATGACCCTCGAAAACAACTTATAAACATGGCTCAGGAGTGAGATGGGTCTGTAGTTCTTTAAAAGAGCTTTGTCACCCTTCTTGAAGAACAGCACCACCACACTCCTGGTCCACGACTCTGGAACGTCGCCCCCGAGGATAACGGAATTAAATAGCTTCTGAAGGGCTATTAATACCGGCTTGCCGCCCGCCTTCAGAAGCTCTGCCGTAATTCCGTCATCTCCCGGTGCCTTACCGTTACGTTGTTGTTTGAGAGCCATTCTGATCTCGTACAAGCTGATGTCCGGGATTTCTTCGGTATAGTGCCGAGTTAGCTTGGATCTGGGATCTTGGACCAAGCCGACAACAGGATTTCGGGATGATTTGTATAACTGTCCATAGAACCTTTCGACCTCTCCCAAGATCTCACTTTGGGATGAAATGACAGTGCCGTCTTTACTTTAGTATATAATAAATAGATATTTTCTTTTCAAACCCTTTATAGATAATCAATTAAAAAGGTGTGCAAAATAGAAAAGGATGCAGTTAGTGACATCTAAATTCAATATGACCATCAATGTGAGATGACATTTCGAAATTATATCATTTACTGTTTCAAATCATGTGATTTGAAACAGTAAATGATATAGTGATGGATTTACGCCTAGGTCTGTTAGGCCCGGGTATAATTTTCTAAATGCCAAAATTTTAGAGACGAAATTAGTAAAGGCAGTCTCTCCTTTGAAAATGACTTCAGATTAATTTTTATAAAAAAGGGCCTGGCTTTGCCAAGAAAGTTGATTAATATAAAGAAAATATTTATCTAATGGTTATTATGGATACATATATATCCGTAATATTTATTAGTTATAATTGAAAAATTTATTCTATCAAAAAGAAGTTATTTTAATTGAAAATAAAAATATTAATAAACGGCCGTAAACCAGAAAATGTGGTTATTTGTAGACTGGTTACTCGTTCATGATAATAGTTTACTAAAAATTAAAATAACCACTACATTAAACACATCTTTATATTGTATTTGTACAGAATTATAACTAAATATTGTAACTATTTTATTAAAAGGCAAGAGTATTTTGAACTCAAGTTCATGAGATTTTACGAAAACGCTGAGTTTTGAAGTTCGGGTATGAATAAACCATAAGTTGTAGCAGCTCGAAAAAAATTGTAGATCTTAGGCAAATTACTATTCTTGTGTTTGTACAAAATGAAATTCAAAATTTCTTCCATTTAAAACTGAAAAAAAAAATTTCCTCAAGATTAATTTGACGAAAATGGCTCCTGTATAACATTTAATTTTATGAATAATACTAACCTTGGAACATTTAAAAAAATATACACTATTTGTTCGACTATTGTAGAAGCAGCAAAAAAAAAACCAAATTGAAATACGAATAGTCACCCTCGTAATTAAATTTTAAATATTACTATAAATTGAACGACATAATTATTCATAAGCCATATCCATCCGACGTCCTCGTCACGTCCTCGACGAAGAGGACGACAATATCACACTCGCTCAACAAAGAGCCTACACGGCCCGTGAGGCCTTAATAAATAAATATCCGCAGTTCCGCCCTCGCCGTCGAGGTGCGAAACCGCGCCGCGCAAAAGTCACGACTAAAAACGTGGGCACGCCCACTGCCTCCAGCGACGCCCCAAGCCGAGGTCCGTTCCCCACAGGGGGAGCCCTTGGGCGATATAGCTTAGCATACTTTTCTCCGGGTTGAGAGCCCTCAGCGCTCACCCATAGTCCGCGTCAAGCTGTCAAGGCCATCTGCGGCCAACAGCTGAACACACAAACAAAAACAAAAATGTTCATAAGCCAGTCGCGCGTTGGCGCTCAAAGGAGTAAGGTCATGTCGCTCGGGCTCTCGAAGACGACGATACGAACTTGAGTGTATACTGCGACTGATCAGTTTTGATTCGTAAGTATTTATTACTATCTAATTATATTAATTACTTTCATGCGATCTCTATTAAGAATAATATATAATCTTTTTACGTTTTAGGTGATGCATCGAAAAAGCAGATTGTATCTTGGAGACAAAATCGGTTACAAGGCGAGAAAAAAGGGAACACACGACAAAACTGTAAGGTACTTAAAGTTTCTAAGGAGTAAACGAAAAGAAAAGTGAGCCGTCATTCAGGACGCCTGGCAGATGTGAAACATCGAAATTATTTTGTATAAGTATATATGCATTAAAGAATATAATATAAGGCAGAACTGATATGATATGATATTAATAAAATATTACGATTTATATTATTATTTGAAATATTACACAACAATAATAACTAATTCACTACACAGTCGCTTACGTACAACATCGGGTCGCTACGTCTTCCTCACATACTACTACGTAGTTTAAAGGAGTGCGATGTAGGAAACACCAACCCACTTTGCCTCCAGTGACGCCCCGAGCCAAGGTCCGATCCTACAGGGGGATCCCTTGGGCGATGTCGCTTAATATACTTTCACCGGGTTGAGAGCCCTCAGCGCTCAACCATAGTCCCTATCAAGCTGTAAAAGTCATCTGCGGCTATCAGCTGTACACATACAAAAATAAAATAGATAAGGTTAAGACCATACTGCAAAGTGTGGCGTTAACGCCACGAGCTTTTAACGCCACACGACGAACAGGTTCACCCGCGCCTATAGATGTTTCACGTTAAAAATTCGAACGGAACATTTATGCAGCCTCATCTTCTGAAGATTATCAGCTAACCAAAATTTAATGTTTAATAATTACTAACCATAAACAATATAATTTTTCCATAGAGAATCATTTTCTTCTTGTTATGTAGTAAAATGTGGGTCAAAATTTAATGACTAATTTCTGTAGCGGGTAGATTTAAATCTCTGACTTGACTTGTTAGACATCCATGGCCATGGCGACCAGGGCCATACTTGATTACTGCACGGAGGCAGCGTGCCTCTTGACCGGAACTCTCCCGTGGGACCTGGAGATGGAGATGCTCGCTGAGCTTTACCGGCGAGTGTCAGACGCGAGCCACATATAATCTCAATCAAGGAGATTGCCGCCTGGGGGGTCGACGTCCGCCGAGACGTCATTGCTCGTTGGGCAGTCTGACTGAATAAGCCTCAGTACGGTGTCAGAACCTTCGAGTCCTTCCAGCCGGTGCTGATGTGGTGGTTGGATCGGCAGCACGGAGTACTTTCCTTCCGACTGGTGCAGGTATTGATGGGTCACGGTAGCCAAGTACCTGCACAAGGTCGTTAGGAGGAAGAGCACACCATCCTGCCACCAATGTAATTGCGACGTGAGCACGGCGCAGCACACGCTCGAGGTGTGTGCCTCGTGAGCAGAGCAGCGCCGTGAACTCGTTGCAATTATCGATGTCGACCTGACGCTGCTGACCATCGCTAGGGCGATGCTTAACAGCGTCAGGAACTGGGACGCGGTCGCAGCCTTCTTCAAGGAGGCGGTGGATCGTGTGCGAGAGGAACCCCTCTTCGGTGACACGTACCGCCGCCGGCGACTCGGGCCTGATGCCGCCGTAAGCGAGGCCGCGGGTGACCGGACCGGGGACTTTAGTGCGTCACCCGTAGAGAGGCTGACCGCGCGATGGCGACCGACGAGAGGTGAGGGTACCCGAAAGGATACCGATACCCGATAGGGACCACTGAGGACAAGGAATTCGGCACTAGTGGTCGGCCAAACAACGAAGGCGACGTGGGTATGGGTGGGTTATGGGCCCGCGCGCCGTCCTTTCATCAGCCCGGACGAAATGGACGGCGTGTGTGCCCACCCATAAAAAAAGACATCATAATCTGCCATGAACGCCGTAAAGTGTTCGAAACTTCTGGCAATTAATTATCAAATACAAACGCGATAATAATAATAATAATAAACCGCAGGGCAGCTTGTGGCGTGCTGAATGTGAGTGGCGACACTGCGGTCCTGAGTGCCCCAGAGAGTCGGCCAGGGCCTCGTATCCAGCTCGCCTTTAGTGGCTGGCTGGAGTGGAAACCGAAGAATGCCCGCAGGATTCTCAACTCTGGCTTGCCTTAAACGGCTGATCAGAGAGGGGTCGCCAGAGCTATATGCTCGGGGGTGGAAGTGTCATTTTCAAGGGCATAACTACGGGGAAACCACTGCGATGGTGAAACCGGCGCCGCACCGCTCGACACCCCAAGCCACTTGCACCAATGTTGCCCTCCTGTTGCCCGTATGGCCTGTGTGCCTGTGGCGACCGTTTGGGGGGGCCCATTCAGTGAGTTGGCGAGTCACCGTCTGCCAAAGTTCAAGACGATAAAGGTATTGAAGGCAGACGACAGTTTTTCAATCAATAGTTTTTAGTTTAGCCAGTCCATCAAACCTCCAACCCCATAAACAGTTATTAGATACCATCATCACACAATAGTTTTACACCTACCGTTGGCAGTCCACGTGTGTTATGTGCGGACGTGGAGTGTCATCGGTAGATGTCCCATCCCATTTTTACATTAAATTTCTCCAAAGGCCTCTGCGTGTTGGATCCATATCCCCATGTAAGCCTTTCAAAGGACCGGGTATCTTCCCTTGGAAGATATCCGTGAATCAGGGAGATACATAATAATAATAATAATTTTATTTGCTGGAATGCAGGTAGTTACAATTAGGTGACAAACATTATAAATAAGAGCCTAGTACATTCTACCGTTTAGGCATGCAAATGTTTTGTATAATACATAGTACTCCTTATAGCTTAGTTACATACTAGACAATATTAAGCTCGAACTATAAGTAGGTAACTAAGTTAGATAAAACTGACAATAATAACAAAAAAAAAAATAAAGAGGATTAATAGAACACTTATAAATAATATAACAGGCTTAATTATAAACTAACATCATTTAAAAATTCTGACACTGAATAGTAGCATTTGGTTATAAGTAAGTCAGTAAACTGTGCTTTAAAATTTCTTACAGTTTGATCTTTCATAGATTTAGGTATTTTGTTAAAGATAGTAGGAGCCATAATAATTACACTTTTTTATATAATGTAGTTTTAAAACCACTGGTATGAAGTAAATTTAGATATTTCGATCTCATTGCTACATTTCTGAAACGGGACTCGTGCAATGTTGGAAATAGATGAGGATTTGTTTTTACAAATAATGCAATTTCCAAGACATACAGACAAGGAAACGTTAACAATTTATGTTTTTTGAAGACTGGTATGCAGCTTTCTGTGACTTTCAGGTTAAAAATTGCTCTTATGCATCGCTTTTGGGCTCTGAAGATGCCTTCTCTTTCGCTACAATTGCCCCAAAATATAACACCAAATCTTAAAATAGAAGCGACAAGGCCATGATAAGCAATTAATACAGTGTTAGTGTTGACTTTTTTAGATAAGTTGAAGAGGGTATAAGCCGATGCACTTAGTTTTTTACAAATATCATCAGCTTGGGCTTTCCATGTTAATTGAGAGTCAATAAGTATACGTAAAAATTTAGAGACATATACTCTGCCTATTTTTTGATTGTCAATACAAATATTTAGATCCTCAGCAGTAATTCTTTGATAAAAGTGCATTATTTTAGTTTTATTTATATTTATAAGAAGATTATTACTATTCATCCAATTTATTATCGAATTAATAGAGGTACTAATGTCGTTTCGATAGGTAATTTTGTCAGTACCTTTGATAACAGCCGTAGAAATATCAGCAAATAATATCATTGGGTGATGCGTTTGGAGAGGGAGGTCATTAATATAAAGTAAAAACAGCAGTGGCCCTAGCACACTACCTTGAGGAACGCCGTAATTAATTTTCCTAAAGGTGGACACATATTTGACTTCACAATTGGACATTGCAGATATTAGAGAAATTTCTGTAAGTTGCTGCCGATTACTTAGATATGATTGAATTAGGTTTAGAACATTACCTCGAATACCATAAGTGTTTAATTTTGTTAGAAGTGTCTCGTGATCTACATAGTCGAATGCCCTCGACATATCTGTAAATACAGCGCATATGGGTATTTTGTTATCTATATTTGGCATTAAAAGTTTTAATAAGTTAAAAATTGCCATATTAATATTTTTATTTTTCCGGAATCCAAATTGTTCATCACAAAGTATGTTAAATTTCGTTATAAATGAATAAATAGCATCGTAAATTACTTTTTCTAGTATTTTTGAAAATACGGAAATTAAAGCAATCGGTCTATAATTAATCATTTCTTCTTTACTATTTTTTTTATGTATGGGTTTCACTATCACAGTTTTTAAACTTTCCGGAAATATGCCAGCTGAAATGCTGTTATTCATGATATGGCATATGGGTGCGGCTATATTTGTAGAAACGTATTTTATAACTACAGTTGAAATACCATCATACCCGAAGCTCTTTTTATTCTTTAAGGATTTAATTATTCGATTCATGTCTTGGGGTACTACAGGAGTCATAAATATTGAATGAGGATTACATTTAATTGTTTTTATGTTATGCGGCGATATGTTCTTTTGTATTTTTGTAGATTGTTCAATGAAGAAATTATTAAATAATTCTGCTATTTCTTTAGGATTACTTATGGATGAACCGTTGTTTGTTATATTAGAAATTGGATCAAGTGATTTTTTGCAATTGTTTATTATTTGCCAGGATGTTTTAGATTTATTTTTGGAATTTATGATTAAATGGTTGTTTTGAATTTTTATTTTTTTTTTTGCGATAAATCCCGTAAAATAGTTTTATTCACTAACTTATAATCTAATACCTATACTTTGCTGTTTCCTATATTTTGCATATTAAGGAAACAATTTTAACCGTTTTACTGTTATGATTTTTGGTTTTTAATAAAAAAATTTAAAATGTACATTATGTTGATTTTTGAAAAGCCCTACTTCTCCGATGAATATAGAGATTGATTATAAGCGCCATGACTCAAGACTGGTCATTCTATGAACTCTACGCGTATGTGTAGTGCATTAGTGTGCGTCGATATCGGAATGTAGCAAAATACCTAAAACGCGCGTTCGCGCGTTTACCGATAACCCTCGTAAGGGCGGCACGATAACTAGGGCCTAGGACGGCATCAAGTCTAAATCCGTCACTGAAATAATATGGTTAATAATGACATCACACAAACAAATTGAATATGACCGAGATAGTGTTTCTTTTTTTTTCAAAATGGGTATCAAGAATAAAAGCTTGATGACTAGAAGATATTAATATCACCTTAATAATGAAATTCAAGATATTTTTGAAATGATCTATTATCAGTAGTGTTGCCCAAAAAAGTCTTGGTCTTGCGGTCTTGGTCTTGGTCTTGCGAGAAATGCGAGACCGAGACCAAGACCAAGACCGCTTAATTTTTTCAAGCCCAAGACCAAGACTGGCCCTGCAAGACTTGAGCAAGACCAAGACTGGGCCTGCAAGAGTCTCGCGGTCTTGCATTTAATTCAAATCACCATTTCAGCTTATATACGGTTGAGCTCGTGTCTTCTACATAACAGGAGGAGAATCGGCCGTGGCCGGAGGGGAATCGCCACGGTGATCGGCCGTGTTGTTACAGGTCATACATGTCAAGTTTTCCTTCTCTTGCACCGATGTTATATATTATAGCCCTTAGTCGTGGGTTCGCAGTCACGGGTAAAATAGGGGGTGATGAATTATATTCTTACTCCGTCACTACACGGCAAGTCAAATCAGTCTTGAGATATCCATCTATTGGCCAATCGATTCCCAATGTTGGTGTTGGCTTTTCAGAATTACTCCTCGGAAAGGCTTAAGGACAAAAATACCGTAATCACGAGAGTGCTCTTGCCCATTATACATATTTATATATCCTTTTATTCATTAGCCCAACGACGTTCACTGTTGGACATAGAAATATGCCTACAATTAATCTATATTAATGTCCATGTAGGGACAGAGTACGATCACCAGCAGGCAGTACATGAAGCGTTGCTCCCAGCGCTATTTTGCCTCTGCCACGACTCACCCCAATCCACTAGTGGTTGGGGCGGTAAACTACGTCCCCTCAAAAATATCCGCGGTCCAACGTCCTCGTCATCTTGTTGAAGAAGAAGATGACGCTATTATGATCGCCCAAGAAAGGACCTACACAGCTCGCGCAGCGATAACAGATAAAACTCCGCGGTATCGGCCTCGCCGTCGAGGTCGAAAACCGCGCCGCGTAAAAGTCATTACCCTAAACTTGGCCACGCCCACTTTGCTCTCAGCGACGCCCCGAGCCGAGGTCCGTTCCCCACAGGGGGGAGCCCTCGGGCGATGTTCGCGTAACTTACTTACCGGGTTGAGAGCCATCAGCGCTCACCCATTGACCGCGTTAAGCTGTCAAGGTCATCTGCGACCAACAGCTACACACACACAAAAAAAAAGACAGAGTACGAATATAATTCACCACTCTCTTACCCGTGGATGTCGTATCAAATCGGATCGGGCAATGGTGTTAGGAACCCATGAAAAAAAATTTAAATAAAAATATCGATTCGATAATGAATTGAGAGACATGAAAGTTCTCAATTTTGTCATCGTTTTTTCGTGTAAATTTGATTAAAATGTATAAAGCAATGATACTTAATCTACAACATATTCGTATTTTGTTAAATGTTCATTAGAATTTGCATAAATCAATGATTACGTTTGCATAAGCAAGACAAACTTCGCTTTAACATAAATCAGCTGATCGGCCGATGACCGTTGATGAGTCGCCTTTGTACCTACGTAACCATTGAAAGGTTCGCGCAAATCTAATACCTATTTATACTGTCGAAATTTTACATGCTTACATATATCCTGTCTGTACATACCTACATAATGCATAAAATTTAAGGCATAAACTCTTAGACACACATTTTTGTAATCACTATAACTTTTACGTTATATTGTTTTTGTGTAATATACATTCTAATTATGATCTATGACTGTTGAACTACAACATACATGAACAGTTGTCCCATAACCTGATACACCCTGTGTATATAACATATGTGCAAGAGAAGTGAAACTAGAAAGAAAACCCTGTACCAACATGTCTGACCAGCGTGGTATAGTAGATCAATTTTCCTCTTACTGGAAGGAAGCTTAAGCCCAGCAGTGGCACTTTTATGAGCTGTGACGATGACGACGAATATCATACATTTTACAAGTATTAAAACCATAAAATTTTAAATCAGTTTTATATGTTCTTGAATAAATAGTATATTAAGAGCTACATGGATCCAGCGGCCAAAGTATTTATATAGGCAATAGAGCAACAGGTTTTTTCAAGTATCCAGAGTATCAGTAACTAAACTGGAAATACAATAGATACATACCACTTAACTTGAAGGGGAATATAAACAATCGCATTAATTGTAAAATATCGCATTGATTATAAAATGACATAAAATTTATTGTATCAACTGCCTCGTGTGGTGACGTCTTAAGAAAATAGGGTCGAAAGTCCTGTCATAAGAGTAGTAACGCTGTCTAACGGAACACCAGGGGAATAGAAGAGTAATTTTCTCCAGTGGTAAGTATTGTATTCAATAGTGAACTATAGGCTAACAGATGGATAGATAGGATAGGATATTTGATTAATTTAGTTGGATTTTTCATTGCCATGATAAATTACTGTTACGTTATTCTAACTGCAAAACTTTGCGAGACTCTTGCTGCAATACCAAGACTCGGGTGCGCAAGACCAAGACCCAGGTGCGCAAGACCAAGACCAAGACGAGACCAGGTGTGATGTTGCAAGACCAAGACCAAGACCAAGACCGGTCCAAGTCTCGTCTTGGTCTTGCATGTGGGCAACACTAATTATCAGTATAAAGAGGAGATGTAGCCGAATTATGGCTACATCTTCTCCTTTCCTGCTGTTGTAAAATACGTTTTTGTTGGGTTAGTGATGATTTTTTAGTTCATCAGTCTGAACCGAACTTATGTCTTCTGAACCTGTGCATACTCCTTCTTATTCCTTGAGTAGGAATAATAAGAGAAAATGGAATGAACAAGACCATATGAATGATTTAAAATCTGAACTTATAAATATGTTTCAAGAGCTTAAAAAGGAGCAATCTCTATTCTTATCTATTATGGAATCTTCACTTCTGGAAATCAAAAATCAATACAATAAATTGCAAAATTCGGTGGATTTTACTGCCAATAAATACGATGAGATAATGAATAAAATGCAACAATATGAATGTGAAAGGAAGGATAATATGATATACCTATGTCGACGCAAGACTAAACAACGCAAAGATATTCGAGACCTGCCTATGAAAAAGTTTAAAAAAGCCATCAAGAATAGACTTTGTAAAAAAGCTTATTATAAAATCTCGGATTACGTAGATGACAATACAGATTGGTTGTGAGCAGCTCCTCATTCAGCAATTTCCTTGTTATTTTAAATATACTGTTTGTAAATGTACTTTTAACTTTTATTGTAAAGTGTAGCGTGTTTTGCCTAACGAATTTTTGTATTTTCAGCGTTTGTAACATATTGTGGTGTTGGTCATGCTCACATAGGGATCTACTTGCGGTAGCTGCGTGGAGCGGGTCCCTCCCTTCCCTCCATAGTGGTTGAGGGGAGTGATGGCTGCTCTAGTAGTTAACTCGTGATCGGGTGCCGCTTGTGGGATCTGGTCCAGCCATAATCGTTTAAATTATATTAAGTGTCTTGCGGTTCGAAGGGCATTACACTGGAGCTAGTTCTTACAAAACATGTACACAATTGTATAACTAGTAAGAAGAAAAAAAAAATTAAAAATAATGACAAGCCCGCTGAGTTTCTTGCCGGATCTTCTCAGTAGCGGTCGCGTTCCGATCCGGTGGTAGTATATTTTTTTGGAAATTGTAAACCTGACAATATGTAAGTGCCCTCTCGGGGTTTATGCATAATAAAATAATTTGAATTTTGAATTTTCAATAACTTCATAAGTTTAAACTACAGTTTTATTAGTAAATATGTTTACGTTTTGTTTTGTTTTCAAGATTAGTTTTCTTCTATTTATTTAAAATAGGGACGTGTAGTTTTTACATGTGCCTGTTGTAACGAATCGTCAACCATTTATGTACGAAGATCGTTTAAAAATAGTTAAAACACGTTATTCTAATCTCGATTTTAGAATTAGAACCAAGTGATTTTTACACATTTTAACTAAGTTTATAACAATTACAGCACGCGATTTAAGTTCAATGTAAAGGGATTGAAATGGCCGGCGTTTTAAGTTTCTTTTAATTTAGTAACTTTCTAAAATATCGTGATAATTTAATTAGCTTTCTATATTCATTAAAAGAATTAATCTAATTAAATTACATCGTAAACTAGAACCACGGTAATATAATCTACCAGTAATCCAACTTCATACAAACGGACGAAACGCGAGCTATACCTACGCGCCTCGATTTCGGCATGCGCTCGGCATGTAGACAGTCGCGACTGTGTTGCAGTGACGAACGAACGGTGTGTTGTTTTTTTAACAATAACTGCGCGAATTTTTCACTAAAATACATAATTATACACATATTTAATATGACAAGTAGGGTATATTGTGCTGTTTTTGGTTGCATGAATTCGCCAATAACGAATCCAGAGATAACTTTTTTTAGATTACCTGGAAACTCTGAAAGGTAAGATTATAAAATAATTTTACTTACTAGTAGGTAGGTACATAATGTGTGTGTCGTTTTAATTTCCTTTTATCGCCCGAAAAAAAGTTGTCTGGATTAATAAATAAAGTGAATAAAGTGATTGACACGAGTGAAATAGATAGTTATAGGCGGTTCATGAATCATGTTACGTTACGCGTGTGTTAAAACTCATAATGTGTTTTGTTTTGTTAGTTTATATAATTCAAAGTAAAGACGTGGTATTTTATTATTAATAATATATGTTTATTGTACTATGTGTATGAATAGTACTAGAAAAAAATAATTTGACCGTCTGTCTGTCACTAGATAATTTAAATTTATAGACCGATTTGTTATTTAAACATAAACATGTTTTTTTTTAATTAAAACTACCAATCAAAAATCAACACGCATTCTTATTGCACACTTCCTATTCAATTCACAAAGTATTTTATTTGTTTATATAAGAAAAGTATATACAAAACTAAATGGAAACACAAAGTAGGCAAATGTAATTAAAATGCAGGAGGCGGGCAGCCCTTTTTTTTTGTTTTTTTTTTTGGGTGGGCTGCGGTCGGCGCGCCTCCGTACCACTCCGTCCGGGGCGACAGAGGGCTTAAGCACGCAACTCCCGCAACCCACCCGAACACCACGTCGCCTTCGTCGTTGGGCCGACCACTGGAGCAGGGTTACTTGTCATCAGTGGTCGGCCCGACGGAATACCCCCCACCCGGGGTACCCTCCCATCGTCCGACGACGACCGACGTCCTCCCCGAGGGGGGGACGTCGGTCTTTCCTCACGCGGTCGGCCTCTCGCCGGGTGACGTACTATCCCCGGTCACGTCACCTGCAACCTCGGCTAGGGCGGCATGAGGCGCAGCCGAGCAGCGCCTACGCCACCCCAGTCGCCGGCGACGGATCGCCTCATCGAGGCTGTGCTCTTCGCGCAGGCGATGCGCCACCTCCTTCCGCGAGACTGCTGTCTCGCAGAAGGTTGCGACCGCGTCCCATTTCCTGACGGTGCCGACCATCGCCCTGGCGATAGTCGGCAGCGTCAAGTTGGCATCGATGATTGCGACGAGTTCACGGCGCTGCTCTGCCCAAGCGTCACAGACCTCGAGAGTATGCTGCGCCGTGTCCTCGTCGCAATCGCAGTGGTGGCAGGACGGTGTACTCTCCCTCCTAACGACCTTGTGCAGGTATTTGGCGAAGCATCCATGCCCCGTCAGCACCTGCACCAGTCGGAAAGGGAGCACCCCGTGCCGCCGTTCTAATCACTGCATCAGCACCGGCCGGAAGGCCTCCACAATTCGCACCCTGAACCGAGGCAATGACGTCTCGGCGGGTGTCAGCGTGACAGGAGGTGAGCTTCCTTAAAGAGACTACACCGCCCTCCGCTCGCACCCCCGAAACCCACCTATACAAACCGGCGAGCATTTCCACCTCCAGGTCCCACGGGGGAGTCCCGGCCAACAGGCACGCTGCCTCCGTCGCCACCGTGCGGTATCCGCGTATGGCCCTGACCGCCATGGCCCTCTGTGGACGCCACAGAAGGGCCCTAAGTCGGGCGGTCATGGATCCCGCCCACAACGGTGCGCCGTACAGGGCCATCGACCGGATGACCCCCGCGTACAGCTGTCGACATGCCGCGCTCGGTCCGCCCACATTCGGCATCAGCCATTGTAGGGCGGACGCCACGCCGACGAGCCGCAGGACGAGCCTGCGGAAATGCTCCCGAAAAAACCATCGCCCGTCGAGCACCAGACCCAAGTACTTCATATGGGCTTGGATGCTGATCCCAACCGAATTGACGGTAATCGAGACGCCGATGGGAGGGTCCATACGGGGCCCATGGAACAAGAAGGCCTCCGTCTTTTCCAGGGCCACCCTCAACCCCAGCGCCTCGATGCGCCTGACGACCTGTTCGGTGCCTGAGGTCGCCAGGCTTACCGCCTCTTGTAGCGTCCCACTGCGGGCGGTGACGAGCGTGTCGTCGGCGTAACAAATCACGCCCAGCCCTGGTGGGAGGCTCCCCCGCAACGCCCAGTCGTAGCCGATGTTCCACAGGGTGGGTCCGAGGACCGGCCCCTGTGGAACACCGCACGTCATGGGCGTTCGCACAACGTCCCCTACTCGGTTGGCGTAGAGGACGCTGCGCCTCTCCAAATAGTCTGCCACCAGCCGCCTCAGGTAAGCTCACACTCCGTGGTAACGGAGCGCCTCCCTGATGCAGCTGAATGGCAGACTATTGAATGCGTTGGCGATGTCTAGGGACACCACCAACAGCACTTCCCCGCCGGTGACAGCCTCAGTCGCCACGGCCCTCAGGCGCAACAGGGCCTCGATCGTCGAACGACCCCTCCTAAACTCAAACTGGGCGTCCGACAGATCGGACCCCGTGCCGACGAGGTGCCGCTCGATGCGGGCAGCTACCAACCTCTTCAGTAGCTTGCCCATATCATCGAGCAGCACGATAGGCCTGTAGGCCGATGGCGACTCCGGTGGCCGTCCCGGCTTCGGCAGGAGAACCAGTCTCCCCTCCTTCCAGCACCCAGGGAACCGCCCGGACGCTAAACACGCGTCGAACAGCTCCCTGAGGCGGGGACCCAGATGGTCGAGGACCAGGGCCAAAACGCGGTTTAGAATACCGTCAGGCCCGGGGGCGGTGGATTTTCCGCGCATGCGCGCCACCGCCGCCCCCATCTCCGGTTCCGTGATGAGCGGAACACTGCCACCATCACCCTCCCGGTCATTGTCTGGCGGCGCCATGACCGGGGCCGTGGGTTCCGCCCGTCGTGGGGAGGCGGGCAGCCCTATCACATGTTTACGTTTAGGCATTTAATTCAAGGTTACGGCCGAGATACATTACTGGATAGATGACTATAATGTGACTATACTGTGGTTTAGGCTAATAAAGCCGGCGAAACAAGGTCAAAGGAGCCGCCCGACGACACTCGCTCGCTTAGGGCCTGTCCGCACTGCAGTTTTTCACCGTGAAGTTTTTTTTTTTTATTCTCGCGTTTTATATTCCGCGATCGAAATTGCACTTAGTACGCACTGTGAATAAAGTTTCGTACGATTTTTGATAGTTTAATTCGGTTCTCAGCTGAGACACAAGGTGGATATCATCATCATCATCATCGCAGCCCATATACGTCCCACTGTTGGGCTCGACCCTCCTCCATACTAGGAAGAAATTTGACCTACTATACCACTCGCTCCACGACTCGTCGGCGCGGCGTCCGCCCTATTGTTGGTTATGCCGAATGTGGGCGGACCGAGTGCTACGTGCCGACGGCTGTACGTGGGGATCATCCGGTCGATGGCCCTGTACGGCGCACCGGTGTGGACGGGGTCCATGACCGTCCAACTCAGGGCTCGTCTGTGGCGACCACAGAGGGCCATGGCGGTCAGGGCCATACGCGGATACCGCACGGTGGTGACGGAGGCAGCGTGCCTGTTGGCCGGGACTCCCCCGTGGGTCCTGGAGGTGGAAATGCTCGCCGGTTTGTATCGGTGGGTGTCGGGGGTGCGAGCGGAGGGCGGTGTGGTCTCTTTAAGGAAGCTCACCGCCTGGCGCGCTGACACCCGCCGAGACGTCATTGCCCGTTGGGCAGTCCGGCTGGAGAGGCCTCGGTTCGGGGTGCGAATTGTGAAGGCCTTCCGGCCGGTGCTGATGCAGTGATTAGAACGGCGGCACGGGGTGCTCCCCTTCCGACTGGTGCAGGTGCTGACGGGGCATGGATGCTTCGCCAAATACCTGCACAAGGTCGTTAGGAGGGAGAATACTCCGTCCTGCCACCACTGCGATTGCGACGAGGACACGGCGCAGCATACGCTCGAGGTCTGTGACGCTTGGGCAGAGCTGCGCCGTGAATTCGTCGCAATCATCGGTGCCGACTTGACGCTGCCGACTATCGCCAGGGCGATGGTCGGCACCGTCAGGAAATGGGACGCGGTCGCAACCTTCTGCGAGACAGCAGTCTCGCGGAAGGAGGTGGCGGATCGCCTGCGCGAGGAGCGCAGCCTCGATGAGGCGATCCGTCGCCGGCGACTGGAGCGGCGTAGGCGCTGCTCGGCTGCGCCTCATGCCGCCCTAGCCGAGGCTGCAGGTGACGTGACCGGGGATAGTACGTCACCCGGCGAGAGGCCGACTGCGTGAGGAATGACCGACATCCTCCCCGTGGGGGGACGTCGGTTGATGGGAGGGTACCCATAATAGATAAATCATCCCCGTGTAGGTACAGTTGCTGGCACGTAGCGCTGAGTCCGCCCCAGTGCTGCGTAAGTCGAGACCAGACGGACATAAAACCGTGAAATAAATAAAAGTGATGGCAATGATCCCGGAACTAGCATAAATTATTATACCTACCGGCCTACTTCTAATTGGGTTTCGATTTTGAATGCCCTTAAACAATTAGGTATAACCTATACGTGAACGTTATGTGAGTAATTGGTGAAATTTAAACATACCTACTTAACTCGGCATAACACATGCATATTTATTTCGAGTTTGAAATTCAAGTAAATTGAATTGATCTCGTCGTACGTAGGTACCGTTTAATCCCTATGTAAAAAAATTATCACTATGCATAAGAATAAGACAGATTGAGAGCGTCAATTGCGTGCTTACTTCTTCATTTACTACACCAAACCAATTCGAATTAGGAAGAGGTTAACTCGATTTTAGAGCAACTCGAGTTAGAAAATCGTTTTATACATTACTATAAGTATTAGGATATAGGTAGCATAATAAGTACGTACGTCCGCTCAAACACACACAAGTATATACCTAACTATCTGGATGGATGTTGAATAAAATTATATGTAAATATAAAATTATATTAACTATAACCATTTCATTGATAGAGATTGAACAATTTGAACTCAAAATTCACGATGAATCCTACAAATCCCTCCAACGACCCATTGCCTTTTCGACATCTTGGTCATACAGGCCGAATCATCGAGATACGTGTGCACACCATGCTCTTTGCGTAAGTATGCACATTCTTGAATCTCTACAAGTTATTTAAGAGCGTTATCGGTAATAAGCGGCCGTAAACCCAAAAATGTGGTTTTTTGAGGACTGGTTACTCGTTCATCATAATAGCTTACTAAAAATTTATATAACCACTACATTAAACACATCTTTATATTGTGCTTGTACAGAATTATAACTCAATATTGTAACTATTTTATTAAAAGGCAAGGGTATTTTGAACTTAAGTTAATGAGATTTTACGAAAACGCTGAGTTTTGAAGTTCAGGTACGAATAAACGATAAGTCGTGGCAGCTCGAAAAAAATTGTAGATGTTAGGAAAATTACTGTTCTTGGGTATGTATAAAATGAAATTCAAGATTTCTTCCTTTTAAAACTAAAAAAAAAATATTTCCTTAAGATTAATTTGACGAAAATGGCTCCTGTAAAACATTTAATTTTGTGAATAATACTAACCTTGGAATATTTAAAAAAATATCCACTATTTGTTCGACTATTGTAGAAGCAGGAAAAAAAAACCAAATTGAAATACGAATAGTCACCCTCGTAATTAAATTTTAAATATTACTATAAATTGAACGGCATAATTGTTCGTAAGCCAGTCGCGCCTTGGCGCTCAACGGAGCAGGGTCACGTCGCTCGAGCTCTCCGCTCACAGCGTAAAAGACGACAATACGAACTTGAGCGTATACTGCGACTGATCGGTTTTGATTCGTAAGTATTTATTACTACCTAATTCTTTTAATTACTTTCATGCGATCTCTATAAAGAATAATATAGAATCTTTTTACGTTTTAGGTGATGGGTCGAAAAAGCAGATTGTATCTTGGGAACAAAATCGGTTACAAGGCAAGGAAAAAGAGAACACACGATTTTTTTTTTTGTGTGTACAGCTGTTGGCCGCAGATGGCCTTGACAGCTTGACGCGGACTATGGGTGAGCGCTGAGGGCTCTCAACGCGGAGAAAAGTATGCTAAGCGACATAGCCCAAGGGCTCCCCCTGTGGGGAACGGACCTCGGCTTGGGGCGTCGCTAGAGGCAAAGTGGGCGTGCCCACGTTTTTAGTCGTGACTTTTGCGCGGCGCGGTTTCGCACCTCGACGGCGAGGGCGGAACCGCGGATATTTATTTGTTAAGGCCTCGCGGGCCGTGTAGGCTCTTTGTTGAGCGAGTGTGATATTGTCGTCCTCTTCGTCGAGGACGTGACGAGGACGTCGGATGGAGGAGATTTTGGAGGGTCTATAGGAAGGCGCCCCAACCACTAGTTGGTTGGGGTGTGTCATGGCAGAGTCAAAGTAGCTCTGAGAGCACCGTTTCATAAACTGCTTGATGGTCGGCAGTTCGAGGTCGATGTGGAGATCGACGTTTCGTATGAACCACGGTGCTCCCGTAGCTCGGCGCATGAAACGATTTTGTAGTGTCTGTAGCCTGTGGATCCTGTGTGGCTTTACGTGCGTGAACACCACGCTGACATAGGTCATGATAGGCCGTATGCAGGTGGTGTAAAGTCGGACTTTGAGAACACACGACAAAACTGTAAGGTACTTATAGTTTCAAAAGAGTAAACGAAAAGAGAAGTGAGCCGTCACTCAGGACGCCTGGCAGACGTGAAACATCAAAATTATTTTGAAGTCGTTACCGCAAAGCGTGGCGTTAACGCCGCTTTTAATGCCACGCGACGATCAGGTTCACCCCGCCTATAGATATTTCACATCAAAAATCCGAACGGAACATTTATGCAGCCTCATCTTCTGAAGATTATCAGCTAACTCAAATTTAATGTTTAATAATTACTAACCATACACAATATAATTTTTTCATAGAGAATCATTTTCTTCTTGTACTAGCAATAAGTATGTAGCAAAATGTGGATCAAAATTTAATAACTAATTTCTGTAGTGGGTAGATTTAAATCTCTGACTGGACTTGTTAGACATCCATGGCCATGGCGACTAGGGCCATACTCGACTACTGCACGGCAGCCACGGAGGCAGCGTGCCTCTTGGCCGGAACTCTCCGGTGGGACCTGCAGGCGGAGGTACTCGCCGAGCTTTACCTGCGAGTATCAGAGACGCGAACCACATATAGCCTCAATCAAGGTGATTGCCGCCTGGCGGGTCGACGCCCGCCGAGACGCCATTGCTTGTTGGGCAATCGGACTGGAGAAGCCTCAATACGGTATCAGGATCGTCGAGTCCTTTCAGCTGGTGCTGATGGGGTGGTTGGGTCGGCAGCACGGGGTACATTCCTTCCGACTGGTGCAGGTATTGATGGGTCACGATAGCCAAGTACCTGCGCAAGCTCGTTAGGAGGGAGAGCACACCATCCTGCCACCACTGCTATTGCGACGTGAGCACGGCGCAGCACAGGCTCGAGGTGTGTGCCTCGTGGGCAGAGCAGCGCCGTAAACTCGTTGCAATCACCGGTGCCGACCGGACCCTGCCGACCATCACTAGGGAGATGCTCAGCAGCGTCAGGAACTGGAACGCGCTCACCGCCTTCTGTCATCTCACGAAAGGAGAAGCCGGCTCGTGTGTGATCAATCTTTGGTCACACGTTCCGCCACCGGCGACTCGGGCGGCGCAGATACGAGTATCCGCGCCTCACGCCACCCTAGGCGAGTCCGCGGGTGACCAGACCGGGGACTTTAGTGTGTCACCCGCAGAGAGCCTGACCGTGTGAAGGCGACCGACGTCCCGGGATAGGGACGTCGATTGGGGTTTTTTTATTTTTATAAAATTATTACACAATAATGTGATAATTTAAAAAAAATAAGTTGTCGAGTCTCGAACCCGAGACCAGAGTTTCCGCCGGCGAGCACGTTACCACGAGATTACCGCTTGTTGGCGATTCGACTTTGAATTTTTCTAGTACATAAATTACCCATCCAACTTTGACCCTTAAAATCTTTTTAACGAGGGCCCAGTTGACCCTAATATTTGGTAGTTGTGATACCCTCGTGCCCCCTCTACCACCCCACCAAAAATCATGGAAATCCCCGACCCACACGTCTGAGGGTCTCCTTGTAAGTTATACTCTGTGCCTATATTTTACTATTTCCTGTACTTTGCATATTAAAAATACAATTTTAACCGTTTTACTGTTATGAGATTTGGTTTTTAATTAAAAATTTTAAAATTTACATCATGTTGATTTTTGAAAATCTACTTCTCCGAAGAATATATTAGAGATTGATTATTATAAGCGCCAAGGCTCAAGACTGGTCATTCTATGAACTCGCGTGTGTGTAGTGCATTAGTGTGCGTCGATATCGGACCGTAGCAAAAAACCAAAAATGCGAGAAGTGCCGATTACCGATAACGCTCTTAACTTCCTTCATCCTTTGCCCTGTGTCCTTCTCCCTGTATAACTAGGGCGGACAGCACACGGTACGAACTTCGTCGTCCGCGGTATTCCTGCTAGCTAGCCACATTTACCCGCTACTCTGGCTGCCATCTTGGCTTATCCTGCCAACTTGGTCTTCAAGCCGGCGGGCCTTGTACCAGGCGTGCGCGAATTCCCGTAACTGCCGGTAGTTCGCCTCCGAAGCCACGAGATCGGTGTAGTATACCGGACCTTCTCCGTCGCGATGTATCCCCGAGAGCATCCCCGACCTAATCTCATCATAGAGGGGACATGCCCACAGAACGTGGTGCATGTCCTCATCCCCTTCGCCGCAGCTACATTCCGCGTGAGCTCCTAGCCCTAAATCGTACAGCCGCCTGCGAAAGCACCCATGACCCCCCAGTAATTGGGAGGTTTCATAGTCCGGCTCGACCCAAGTCGCCTTGAGGCGAGCTGCCACGTCCGGAAAAAACCGATACGTCTCCCTCCCCTTGTCCTCGCGATCCCACCGCGCCTGCCACTGAGCAACAACATCCGTCCATATAGCCCTCCGCCTATCCCGATATGCCTGCCTAGTCGCGTCCTGGCGCGCCGCCGCTGCTCTCCCAGCACGGATGACCTCCAGGTCGGCCGGCAGTACCCCACCGATGACCGGCAGGGCAGCCGTACTGGTCGTGCGATATGCCTTGGTGAGCAGAACGAGCGCAGCCCTCTGCGAGCGTAACAACGCGCTCTTAACCGCGTAGAGACCGGCTCTATGGAACCATACATCCGCAGCATACGCAATCGTCGCCACATATGTCCCGTGGTACAGGGTCTTAAGGGCCCTGTAGCGAACGCCCCACGAAGACGCCGAAATGCGGGCCACCTTACCAAAGCACTTGGCCGCTCGCTCGCCAATCGAGTGCGCATGCTGCGTGAAAGACAGACCCGCGTCCAGCACCACCCCCAGAACAGTAGTCTACTTGACGTCCCTGACAGAGCTCCCCCCAAGACGTATTGTGGGAGGCCTCTGGAAACGCCCCCTCAGCGTCATACTTGCTGACTTACCCGGGGAGAAGTCCAGCCTATTCCGGGCCCCCCACTCTCCAACAGCCTGTAAAACGGCCGCCGAGTTGGCCTCAATACCCGCCCTGGAGTTTGCCCCAATCAGGACCGTCAGGTCGTCGGCGTATGCTACCATTCTGGTCCCCCCCGGAAGCGGTAGCCGAAGCAGGTCATCCATGAGCAGGTTCCACAGAGCCGGCCCCAAGACCGAGCGCTGTGGACATCCCATAGTAGAGGTCTTCCACACCACCTGGTCGCCCGCACCCATACCCACGCGCCGACCAGCGAAGTACCCAGACAACATCCGATAGATATTGCCCGGGCATCCCCTGGCTTTCAGCAAGATCATGGGCCACCAGGCGTTATCGAATGCCCCCGAGATGTCCAGGAAGATAGCCTGCAGGTATTTAGTATCTGCAGAGTTAACCGCGCCCGTAATGCTCAGCAAAGCCGAAGACGTAGATCTCCGATGAATCCTACAGTAAAATAATTTTAGCTAGGTAGGTACTCCTAAGCATATTTCATTCATGTGGTGACTTGAGTAAGAATACAATTCACCATCTCTTGGCCGTGAGTATCTTAAAAGACGACTAGATATGATATGTAGATATGTAACATTTATGCAAGAAAAGGCAAACGATATAAAACTCTATATTCCAACACATCTGTTCAGCGCGGTATAGTAGGTTAATTTCTATCCCAATGTACAAGGTCACTGTACTGTACTGCACGTACGTACGAAACTCTTAAAAAAAATAGGTAATTATGACGGTTTGTGTATTCAAATAGTGTCACATCACATTTGAAAAACATAAAAAGTAGGTATATTATATTAACATTACTTTTAAAAGTATTTCGACGATTTATGTTAATAAAAACAAAATTTGATTTCCTAATTTGTATAGTATATAAGATAAATATTTTATTCAAAGAGTTGATTTGGAAGCTGAACTGCTCAAATCCATGATTACAGCATTCACAATATTACTTTTAACTTAATATGTATTATAGCGCCCTCTAATGAATTTTGTATTAACCTGTATCAAAGGGATCTATAACTTAACAAAAAGTTAAGAATATAGTTCAATAAAGTAAAGTATTAACTATATATTTAAAAGACGACGTTCTATATCCTAAAAATTATTCTTTAAGCTAAAATTCTTCCTTGTATTTTAAATTATATAATATATTGAAAAAAAAAAGAAATAGATGATTATGATAAATAACCATTTTTTAGCTATCATAACTCGTTCTTAACCGACTTCTAAAAAAGGAGGAGGTGCTCAATTCGAATGCTTGTATTTTTTTTATCTTATTTCGCGCATAACTCCGTCGCTTTTTTTATGGTTGGGCTATGGTAAGCGCACACGCGGTCCATTCCATCCGGGGCGACGAAAGGAGGGCGTGCGGGCCCAAAACCTACCCGTATCCACGTCGCCTCGTTGTTGGGCCGACCACCGGAGCAGGGTGACTTGTCGCCAGTGGTCAAATAACTCCGTAGCTTGCCAATCAAATCGAAAAAGTCTTTTTTGTTGGAAAGGGTATTCTTCCCAAATGGTCTCATGAAAATTTTATCGAAATTGGACAAGCGGTTCATGAATAGCCGAGGCCGCGGGTGACGTGACCGGGGAATTAGTCCGTCACCCGCCGAGAGGCCGACCGCGTGAGGAAAGACCGACGTTCTCCCCGAGGGGGGGGACGTTGGTCGATGGGAAGGTACCCCACTAGGGGGTATTCTGTCGGGCTGACCACTGACGACAAGTAACCCTGCTCCGATGGTCGGTCTAACGATGAAGGCGACGTAGTGTTCGGGTGGGTTGCGGGTGTGCGTGCACACGCCTCTCTGTCGCCCCGGACGGAGTGGTGCGAGGAGTGAGCCGATTGCGACCAACACCAAAAAAAAAAGCGGCTTATGAAAATACAACAAAAATCTAAAAATTTATCTGCATTGTCTACATTAACGATCTTTTTGTTTACTCTGCATTGCGTTTTGTAGTCGGGTTCTTTTTTGAAAAATTATTTTTTATAAGCTATATCTATATATCGTCCACAACAAGAGGAATTAACTGCTGTATTCTCAATTATCTCCGCCATAACTGTCTGCGTAGATATATCATCTCATTTCATGCATCTCGTACATGTCCCATTCCTGGGCGCGAGCGTCCTTCAAATGAAAGAGAAATTGACCAACTATACCGTGCTGATCAGACGGGTTGGAATAGATAGGTCTACTTAGATAGTAACATGCTAACATCCGTCCTGTTGTTGAAAAGGGTCATATATGATTGTCGGATTATATGTAGTAATATTGCCATGTCGTTTTTTTATTCGAAAGTTAATAAGGAATAAATCACTTTAACCAAAACTTGACAAGTCACTCACTCATATCAAAGTAGGTCTCTCTCAAACGCTAGTATGACACGAGTAAATAATTCGTAGCATTGTAAAAGATGTATTTCTTTTTAACGCATTTTAATAAACAAGTCAAAGCGATGTATTATAAGCTATCAACTCGTAACTTACGAGGCACTTCTTGTGACGCAGTAGATAACATGCTTCACAACGAGTTAGAGCTAGTATCTTGCACTGTAGTACTAGACGCATCCTTTTTTATCTATTCTCTCTAGTCTAGGTAAAAACGAGATGGACCTAGACTTTCATAGCACTTTAAATTATTAACAAAATTTGCTAGTTAATCTTTCTCTGATATATTGAGTTTAATAAAAAAAATGTAATGTATTACAGTCGCTGCTTTTTATCAATTACTACGCTGCTACCACTGCTGGTATAGTCAGTTTCATTGACTCGCATGGTATAGTAAGGTCAATTTCCCTCCTATTACGGAAGAGAATCGAGCCTAACTGTAGGAGGTATTTGAGCTGAAATGATGTATGATGAGGCTGCTACTAGGTGCGACATAGTATCCAGTTTTGTTTATAAGAGATATCGTCTTATAACACTCCCTGCTACTAGTATTTTGTTAACGCTATTACAAGCTATGATTTAAAATTATCTATAACAGTCACGATAAATACGACCCACTATCATTTAGGTTATATTTAAGTTACTTAGGTTATATTTTATTTGCCATAAAGAACCTGCGCAAAGCCGTGACGGGTTGAAAGTTTTTTTTTATAAAACCGGCAAGCATTAAAACCATGAAATATTTAAATCAATTTTATATATTCTTGAATAAATAATATACCTAGTAAGAGCTACATGGATCGCAGCCGCCAAAATATTTATATAGGCAAGAGCAACAGGTTTTTTCAAGTATTTAGAGTATCAGTAACTAAACTGGAAATACAATAGATACATACCACTTAACCTGAAGGGGAATATAAATAATCCCATTTATTATATAAATATTTAAAACGACATTAAATTTATTGTATCAACCGCCCCGTGTGGTGACGTCTTAAGAAAACAGGGTCGAAATTCCTTCCTTTGTCATAGGAGTAGTAACTCTGTCTAATGTAACACTAGGGGAATAGGAGAGTAATTTTCCAAGTGGTAAGGGTTATATTCAATAGTGGACTATAGACTAGCAGATGAATAGATAGGATAGGATGATATTTGATTAATTTAGTTGGATTTTTCCTTGCCATGATAAATGACTATTACGTTATTCCAACTGCAAGACTTGCGAGACTCTTGCTGCAATACCAAGACCAAGACTCGACTGCGCAAGACCAAGACGAGACCAGGTGTGCTGTTGCAAGACCAAGACCAAGACTGGTCCAAGTCTCGTCTTGGTCTTGCATTTGGGCAACACTAGATGGGAGGGTACCCCAAATAGGGGGTATTCCGTCGGGCTGACCACTGACGTCAAGTCACCCTGCTTCGGTGGTCGGCCCAACGAAGAAGGCGACGTGCATCGCGGGTGGGTCGCGGGAGTGTGTGCTTACGCCCCTCCGTCGCCCTGGATGGAGTGGTGTGAGGAGCACGCCGACTACAACCTCGTTAAATAAATTAAATATCATTATTATTACTCGCTAGTATTTTTGGAACGAAATTCCTTATCGCGTGTTACGTAAGGGGGCTAGACGGAAAAAATTAAGACCAAAAGTTGTAACGACACTTTATGCTATAAACGGCGGCGCTATAAACGCGCGTGTTTCTTTGTCTCTCTCTCCCTCTCTCTCTCTCTCGTAGAAAGCAAGCCAGTTATTTTCGTAACAGTTTTATTTTTCCATTCAAACTGTTCTTACCTGTCAAACATTTGATATTCGTCTCGCGTTTTTGGCATAATTAAATTAGAATAGATCTAGATTTAAAAAGTTAATTGAATCGATAAAAAAGACGGTACATTAAATAGCTAGAATACAATTCAACAAACAGGAGTGTCGTAAAAGACGATAAAGACGATAATATGCATATAATATCTATTCAAGAAAAGAAAAACTCGGAAAAACCCCTATATTAACACGTCTGACCAGTGGTATAGTAGGTCGATTTACCTCCCATAGTGTAGGAGGTGCGAGCCGAACAGTTGGACGTGTATGGGATGAGACGATGATGATGATTTATCAGCCGCCCACAAATAGTATAAAGTTGCGGACTAAGGAAATATGACACTTTTCGTAAATTCAATTCAGTTGGAATATCAATAATTCCATTATATCGATACGTTTGAGGCCGAGTATAATAATAAAGTGTATTAATATATTATTATTATTTATTTTAATATATATATTAAATAATAATTAATATATATATTTATTAGATATTAATATATAATAATAATAATCCCAGAATAATACTTTGTGTGATCCATAAATGGTCGTTCTATACCATCATCATCATTTCAGCCCGTCCTACTATTGGACTCGCGCCTCCTCTACAATAGGAGGGAAATTGACTTAATAAATATAATTATCATAACTTCGTTCCATCCGGGGCTGCCTTGACACCTCTCAATTTTTTTTTATTTCTATATCTCTCCCAGTATAACAAATTAACGTTTGTGTACCTACTGTCCCAGTCTGGCACTTCCTATTGTCCTGTTAACTATTATTTTTTTCAACATACTTTGCCCTATCGTGTTATATGTTTGTTGCGAGGGCCAATCGTAAGACCAACGTTGCATAATACTTTTCAGGAGCCAACGCAAACGGTGCGTTGGTGGCGCTACTTCTAATAACTTTACTCACGTGTGCCACCAACGCAGAGGGTGCGTTTAATGATTTTTTATTGATTTTCTTAATTTTTATTATTTTATTTAATAAAACCTAGAATAAATTCATATTTTCTTTTAATTTCAACAATAATATCAAGTGGCACACAGGAAAGGTATTCAATAAATTAGTGGCAATGAAAGGGTAAAGTAATAAAAATTAGAGTGATGAAAATTGAAAATTTTCCAATAAAGAGAAGTTATTGATTTCCCTATCAAAAAATCCATATGGGAAACCAGCCTGGATTCCCAGATGGCTTTTTCGGATACATTCCCATATGGTTGCCCATATAGGAATCTAGGGTAGGATCCTACATAGATTCCCACATTAATCAGGCGAAAAAAATTTATTGGAAAAATTAAGAATTATAAAGTAATTGCTATTAATTAATTATTAATTGAAATTAATTCTGAAAAACGGATTTTGTAATTTTATCTAATGAAAAAACTGCTCACGTCTGAAGGACTTGAACCCGGTACCTCATGGTTGACAGTCTTCTACGCTACTCACTGGCCTAAGTCACGTTCTTACAAGGTCTATGTTTATTCCACATATATAAATTTACTATATGAACCCATACTGCCTATCCAGATTTCCTATCTAGGAATCCATAAACCCACAGATTCCCATGTGGATTCCTATAGGAATCCATATTTCCTATGTGGATGCCTATGGGTTCCTATATGAATCCATACTTTCCTATGTGGATTCCCATATAAAGTCATGTGGATTTTTTTGATAGGGCATGTATCTATACTTATTATTTACTTTAAAATTGCGTCGAATGCTTTTTTGAAAATGAAAATCGAACGACGCATTCAAAAGTTATAGTTGTTTATAGTCCATAAAATATAGCTTGATCTCTGTGACAGTTGTCCCTAGTTCTGTCACGCTTACGATAAAGTCCGTAGTTTTTTATCGATAAAACTCTTTATTTTTATAATTGTGATTTTCTATTATAATTAAAATACAATCAATGAAAATCATATTGAATTTATTTCAAATAAAAAGTGTTTTTTGACTGTTTTAATTATTCAAAAGGAGTACAATCAAGGTCTAAGTCACTATTATCGTCATCACTGGAGCGTTCCTGCTAGAATATTTATCATTTTTTGCCAAATGGGGACAATCGTTAGATCAATCAATCAATTACGACTGTTTTATAAATAAATATGTCTAGTTTATTGGTAATAATGCGCACATAATATTATTATCAACTCTGAGACGAAAAGTAGTTTTTTAATGTTTAATTAATTCAATTTATGTATTTTATAATGTAACTGTCCGTTTTAATTGTAAAAAATATGTTGAAAGTTTTATATAGGTACTGTATTGGGTTTATTTCTTTTACGAATAATTTAATACAGATCGGTTATCGATTTACGTATCGACTGTCCCATCTCTTTTTTATTTTCAGTCCAGTAAGATCTTGTACGTGCGTAAGCGTCATTTATGTATAAAATGATTACTAGGTATTTGAGTAATTATGAGGTACATTTTAGGCATGAATATTAATATTTTTATATTTATAATATATTGCAATTTAGTTGCAATAAAACTGGCACCAGAAGAATGAAAATATATTTGAGACAAAATGAAATTGTAAACATGTCGCTCGTTCAAACTTACTTCGTTGGTTTCGTTGACATCTGTCACAGAGATCAAGCTATATTTTATGGACTATAATAAATATATTTTGAGCTCATATTTCACAATGTGAAAAACGGTCCTATAAGCTTGAAAAGCTCAAATATTATCCAAAACACATTTTAAGGCGTTATAATCTCAAACTTAGCAATTTTTAGCTTCATTTGGTCATATTTTATATATTAGACCTCTCTAAGTCCAAAGAAAAATACAGTTAGAGCGGATTCAGCTATTTAACTCGTAAAACAACGTATATAACCAAAATGGAATTGTATCGTGACATACTACGAGTCATAATTTTTGGTCCTTGAAAACAACAATGTAGTGGTGGATAACGTATTAGTATAAATACTTCGATTTTGAAGTGATTCTATCATATGTGAGGAAGACATCATCGATCTATAACTACTAAGTAAGTGCTTAATAATTCAGTTGAATTTTTAATCACCGAAAATACTGCTTGATTTATTAATTTTGATTTGAATTTAACAGATGACAAATAATTATTTCACTGTATTAACATTTTGATTTTAAATTAATTATTATTAATCGTTATAATATTTTATATTATTAAATACATTTTTTTATTTCATTATTTAAGCAAACTCCAGAAGAAATTTTAATACGATGAAGCACCTATCATTCTTCATTTTAATTGTCGTATTGTTGGCTTGGGTAACTGATGCAGCTAAAACCTGCGTAAAAAACTATGAGATAGTAAGTATTTTAATTGAAAAAAAATACAGAATCCATAATTTCATAATTAATTAAAAAGTTGTAATTAATGACAATTTTTTGAATTCATACAGTGTGATGGAACAAAAGAGGAAAATCCGTGTTGTGATCCGGGGGATGGCTTCGACTGCGTGGTAGCAAGCATTGGGACCGGCCAATATCAATGTCTCAATTTCTAAAAAGTTCATTGACGGAAGTCGTCGTCATTTCTGTAACAATAATTTGTCACTGTAAATAAATGAAGTTTGCTTACTTATTTTTTCATTAAAATTGCTGCAATAACTTAAATAATTTTTATAACTTCATTTACTATAAGTTAAAATTTGTTTAAAAAATGTCCAATTACATTTAAATAATATACGAAAAAATATTACAATATATTTAGATTGAAAAACATTGAAAAAAAAGTTTTTCAATGTTTTTCAAATGGGAAAATTGAATTTTTAAGATATCAAGCTCAAATTTCATGAGATTTTTTTTTTGCCTATCAAAGAAACTTTTTAGATGCATTTACTGAGAAAAAATTATTTTTTTCTCACTCAGTCTAATAGACATATGTGTATGAATGTATGATCGATTATAAAGGTGAAAACCAATATATATGTAATCCAGTACATAAACTCGTATCGTTGTTTTGCTGAGTAGCTCAGAGAGCTGAGGGTAACCTGCGTAATGTCAGAACAGCGTAGTTACCAAGAGTAACCGAATCTGAACTGGATACTCGCTAATAGGAGGACATCTGCGAAACACTATCTTGGCACCCGAATTTTTCGGATTACTTGTCACAAAGTGAAATTGAAAGTATCCTTCGGGTATGAACTCGATTTTTGTCCATGCGCATAATATATATTCGCTAAAAATCGGATTAAATTCTTCAGATACATCAACTTCACGGAAGAATAGTTAGGTCTGAGGTGTTGAGCACTAGAATAAAAATCAGTTTTTGACTCACCTAAAGAGCGTATCTGTTATTAGTTTATAGTTTAATAATCTACCAAACTAATTATTTTTGAATAAGACATGTTAATTTTTTTTCTACCATACATATAATAATTTAGCTATATACGTTGTTTTACGAGTTAAATAGCTGAATCCGCTCTAACTGGTTCTAAATTTGGTTTTGACTTGGTGATCAGTTGTTAAGTTAAAACAGTAGTAGATAAGGCTCATATAGGTTGGACTTCAAAACCTGATTAGGTACCTACTGCTACTAAAGCCGGCAACGACCTCATGGAAAGTAGGTATGGTCACGTGTCAATTCTAAAGAATTTGAACATTACGCATATAACCAGTTTTTACTGGAAAATACAGGCCCGCATAAGAATTAACAATTGGTCACGTTGCGTGACCATTCTAGTTGACCTCATTGGTTTCTTTAGACGAGAAGAGAGGGGGGTGCAAACGCCCCGTCCAACCCTGTGAAGACGTTCTGATACGCTGTTTTTTTCCACTCACACAATACTCAATTATAGACGTGTGTGTGTGTGTGTGTGTTTGTTTGTGTGTGTGTGTGTGTTTGTTTGTGTGTGTGTGTGTGCGCGCGCGCGCGCGAGTGTGTCCATCTTATTTCAGTTGCGCATCACCCATGTTAAAAAAACAAAAAGACACTAATCTTCACAGAAAAATTAATAAGATAGAACGGCCATGTGGGCGGGGCAAGCGTGCCACAATTGCGATCAAACGGTCTTAATATTAACGAAATTCGTTTTACCGGTTCTTAGTTGCGCTCATATAGTGACCTTGAACGAAGCTCCGACAAAAAAGAGAAATATGCCGTCTTGCGCTGTTACAACGCGTCGAAAAAGAAGTCAGTTGCGTAGTTATAGTCTAAGAAGGCATTTATTTTCATCGTTAAGTCCATAAACTTATTAATTCAGTGATATTTCTTAATTTTATGAAAGTATTATGTCGTTTATAAAGAAAAATTATGAAATCGCAAAAAGAGCCAAACATTATACATCGTCTGCCACACATGGATATCACCTTTTATTAGTCCAGCAACCGCGCAATGTACTGCGTTCAATGCGATATCACTAAGAACCGCCTTAGTAGCGTGGTAGTATACGTTTTCATTCAAAACATTGACGTCGATCCACGCGTATCGATAGTGTTGTCCAACATACTATAAGTTATCGATTTCAATAATTAGCTATAGGTTAATTTTATCATATAAATAAATATTTTTAACACTTTTAATTTAGTGATCGTTTTATATAATTATATTAACAATATTTAAATAGGTATTTAAAAATCAATTATTCTGGTATACATTACCTACTTAATTTATCTTGTATATCTATAGTACATTCTTGTATATTTTCCGCGTGGTGACGGAGTAAGAATCCAATTCATCACTCCCTATCTTGCCCGTGGATGTCGTAAAATACGACTATGGTATATAATATGCGCATAACATCTGTGCAAGAGAGGGAAAACTTGAAATGAAACCCTATACCAACACGTCTGACCAGCATGGGTTAGTAGGTCAAATTGTCTCCCATTATGGAGGAGGCCCGAGCTCAACAGTGGGTCGTATGTGGGCTGCGATGATGATGATCTATAGTACAAACTTCATAGTGCTCTTTAGTAATTAATAAAATAGAAATAACAAAATAATAGTAATAAAATATCTATGTTTGGGACCAATCACCAAAGATAATTTTATTAATATATATATATATATATTTATATATATATATATATATATATATATATATATATATATATATATATATTTATTAATAAAATAATCTTTGAACAAAAGATCTTACATTTAAAACTATGGATTAAGGCAACTGGTAGTTAACTAAATACCAACTAAATCTAGCACAATTTGTTCACAACATTTTGTAGAATACTAAAAATAATGGTAAAGTGATCAAATGTTATTGTATTTCATTTTTATTGGAAAACCAAATGTTTAATTAAGTAGGTATTTAATTGTCGTACAAAATAATTGTTCTATTCTTCCTTAACATGGAATAATTTATGACAAGAATTAATTTCTTGAGACTGGTCATTCATTACTAGATATTATCATTATAAGTGTTGATTTCTAACTTTTCGTAAGTGTTGAATTTTTATTCCAAGAAATGTTGACATGATAGTCATCATCTCGGCTTATATAAGTTCCACTGCTGCGCTTGAGCCTCCTCCGCAATTATAGGCAAATTTACCTTACTATACTATAGTAGTCAGACCGGTTAGTATAGGGTTTTATTTTGAGTTTTTCTTCTCTTGCATAGATGTTATATGCTTACTATATCTCTTAGTCGTCTCAATATATTAGGATGGGACATCCGCGGGTAAGATACGGAGTGGTGATTGGTATTCTTATTCCGTCACCACACGGACAATGTTAGTACATTTTTGTGTACAATAAACAAAAATGTACTAACAAGTAGCAGTACCAGTATATCTAAAAAAATAAATAACTGTTTTGTTTTTTAAGTTAAATAATAACACCAATAAAAATAAACCGAATTTCAATAAAAAATAATATTTTAACATATTTTAAGAATGATATCTGATGCTTACGCGAGCACTACACATTGTAAATAAAACTACTTATACGGATTATATCACGTTTGTATTTGATTTAGGATTGCCCGATGTTTCGAATACTTTACAGCATTCCTGGTCACGGGCGGTCTAAGATATCTGACGTCCAAACAAGTCAACGTTATTACAGACGTCCATGACCCCCATTGCAGAGACTGTCTGAAACCATCCACAGTTGAGCGCCTCCCTGCAGTACTATCTTATGTAAAAGGAGTCACTGACAAGATTGGCTTCATCCTGAAACGGGCTTCCATAAAAACATTTTAAACCACTCAAGAGGATTAGTCAATTCTTGCCACCTGTCAAGTGCCAGATCCCTCTGCAAGATGCAGGAGTTTATAAACTTGACTGTGGTCTCTTTTTAATACATTTTAATTGTATCTTGTGTACTGGTGTGTACCATATATGGGAACAATATAATATACAAATCGCTACTCGCTTACGTAATTAATTATAGCACTTGAATTTTCTGTCACCTATACAGAGTGTAGTGAGGAGTATTTTATTTGCATGATTTTACTGTTAAATTACTGACTTGCATTACAAATAACGTCAACACATCACACAAGTGCTTAATTTAAAGACATTAATATTTTTGTTTCGATAAAACAGGCTAAATAAATATCGTGTAGTATATCGACCATGGCAAGCACTAGCGTACATGTGCTTTTTTATATGTGGGTATACGTTGCCTACAGAACTTAGTTATAATTTGTGTACCAACTGCAGCTTCGAGATTGATGTGTGTGTGTTATGTTAGTGTGTGAAATTATTGTAAGCATAGACCTTGCATATGTGTTAACATTAGCGGGAGGGGGCAATTATGCCACACTGGTTTTCGAACAAAATCAGCCGAATGGCCTTTCTAAAGTATTAATATTTCTGTACTAATCATGATGAACTCACAGTGAATAACAAATAAAAAAAGTGAGCCGTCGCTCAAGACGCCTGACAGATGTGAAACATCGAAACTATTTTATACGAGTAGAGACACGATATCGAATATAAAGTATCGATACTGAACTCATGAATAGTATCGAAAGATAAGTAACGTACTGTTTAAAGTATCGAGTACTTTTCTTTCGATAACGATACTTTTGTATTCGATATTTTAGTTAGTCAATAAGTACTTTTTGGTAGGTATCGTATCGAATAAATTATTCATTTTAAAATTGACTTTACGACTCATATTTATGGTAACGTCATTTAGTACAAACGAAATGAACCCTCTAAAACGTAGCTTGAAATAATTTGCGATTTATAAACCAGAAAAAGCGACATCTATCGAGCAAACGACCAACTCTAAGCTACAATATATTTTATAAAGAACTCTCTAATCCTGTAATGATAATATGACAAGCTGTTTAAAGTAAGTCAAAATCCAATTCTTAAGGAGTTGGTGACATACAAACAAATAAATATACAGCTGAAACTAATAAAAGCCTATAAAAAATGAAATGCTTTCATCCGTTCACAGACATTTTTCCGCACGAAGAGTGTGATTTAGGAAACAGAAATGGCGACATTTATCGAGCTAACGACCAACTCGCAGCTTCAATATATTTAATAAAGAAATTTTCAATCCTGAAATGATATTAAGACAAGCTATCTAAATAATTTTAACGTCATTGGTCCGGTTCTTCTTAAATTTTCAACTTTTAAATGAAATTTGACTGTTTAAAGGGAGTCAAAATCTAATTCCTATGAAGTCTGTAATATACAAAGAAATAAATATATATACACCTAAAACTAATAAAAGCCTATAAAACAACGGTTCTCCAATTTTCGTAGCTGAAAGTAAACTAAATACCATACCTACTGGTATATTTATATTACTAAGTTAGAGAATTTTACATTAATTTATAAAACAAGTAGAGTACTGACACCAGAAGTCAGCACCTCACCAGTGCTCAGCCTTTTATGGTTCAAAACCGATAGAAATAGCGCTCTAATAGAAACTAACCTATCAAAATACTATAAATTGGTTCTATGACTTTTCATTTATTGATTCAAGTCCAGAGATATTACCTAAGTAGCTGCGAAGCATATTAAATATCAGTCCAATTCTACGTCGTCAGCTGACGAGGCGACACGCGACGCGCGCGCAATTTTTTTGTTAGTGGGAAGCGTTCGCAAAAAAGGTAAGTTATTTAAGTTTTTTGTTAGTTTAGGGCACGTTGTATTAAAATTTACATTAATTAAGAGTTTTGGCATCGTAATCAATGGAAAAGTATCGTCTTTTTCTTTAGAATTATTAAATAATGAGGCGGCCGAGGACTAGGTCCCAATTTTATATACATTATCTAGTACTCAGCCACCCATGGCTGACTACTGGTTTTAACGCAGATTTTTTATTTACAGTTATATTAGTATCATTTTAAAATTCAAAGTTCATTCTTTAATCTAGAATACACATACCATACATGGTTTTGTCAAAAACCCAATAGTCAGCCACTTAAATAGTTAAAGGTTGAGTACTGGTGAAAGTAGACCCAGTGTTCAGCCGTCCATATTTAAATTGTTTCTTCACACAGTTTCTTATTTTTTAGGCTAATTTAAAACTCAGAACAATTGTTTCAGTCGCGTCTAATGTCTCTTTCAAGACCCATTTTATAATACCCCGAAGAAAAATTAACCCAAGCTTTAGATGCTATCAGAAATGGGATGACAATCAGGGAAGCTAATAGAACTCATGGCGTTCCCCGAGGTACATTTCAAGATAGAATTCATCTTCGAGTTCCTGAGGGTCCTAGAAGAATGGGTCCCAAATCCATTCTCAACAAATATGAAGAAGCCGAAATTGCAACCTGGCTTAAAGATCTTGCAATTTGCGGGTTGCCCAAAAAACCAGATAACTTACTGAATTCTGTTCAACAAATAATGATCGAAGATGGCAGGCCCAATCCTTTTATAAACGGAAGACCAGGTAAGAAATGGATGAATTCCTTTTCTAAACGGAATGAATCATTTTCTATGGGAACACCTGAATCGATTTCAAAGGGAAGAGCAGTAATCACCGAAGAGAGTATTAGAAAATGGTTTGAGAAACTTAAAGACTGGCTGAGACACTAAATACTAGTAATTTAAATAATCTGATACTTGGCGATCTCACCTTTGATAATAACAATTTGTTGGACGACAGCATTAATCTAGGATCATTTGAAGTTAATGACAGTTTAATATTTGTACCTATAAATGACAATTCTCTGATCCAAGGAAATGAACTTCGTGATAACAAAATACAGATAGAATCTATTATACAAGTTAAGTCTCCAAAAGTATCACCTTGTGTACGAAAACATCTTATTATACCATCAACAATAAAGAAATCTACACTCCTAGAATCATGAACAGAATTGGCGTAATTTCTTCTGAAGAATGGAGACAATTTGAAACATCTAAAAAAGAAGAGAAATAAGAAAAGAAAGATGCTATTCAGGAAAGAAAGTTACAGAGGCAAAAAATTAAAGAAAATAAACAAAACAAAAAAATTAAAGAAGAAAAAAAATTGCTCTACCAAAAGTAAAATGAAGGAGACTACAAAGAAGAAAAATGATGATTCTAATCAGGAATTGCGAGTAAAATGCACAAAGAAAAGAAAATTGAAAGATTCGAATGACAAAGCTGAAGAAGCAGAGAAGACTGGCTGTAATTTAGTGGAAATTAAACAAAATAAAATTAAAATTCTCAGTAATATACTTCTATCACCTGAAGCTCCTAAAACAGAAACCTGTAAGAAACATAAATAAAAAAAAATAAAAAGATTGTTAATCAACGAGAAACTTTTAGAAGTGAAAAAGAACTTGAAAACTTTTAAATACTAATGTTACTGAAGAATTTACCGACTGATTTAAGTAAAAGTTAGATATTTGATTGTTGTGATTATCAGGGTAACACTTAAGTCCTATTAGGTTCTTTGACCGGACTAATTGTTGATTAATGTTCTTAATTATTAAGCTTGAAACTATTGATCTCAAGAGAGGTTGACCACTGGTGGCAATATGGCTGAGTATTAGTTTTTGGCGGCTGAACACTGGTGAAAAGTGCCTTATTTTGTTAAAACGTATTTTTCATTTTATTAAAGTATAAGTTTGTAATTTTTGTTCATTTTATAACAAAGTTTAATAAATGAGTAAGTCAATTTAAAAAAAGACTTTCAATTAACTCCTTCTAATATTTTCTTATGTGTTTGAACCTAAACTTCCACTAAAAGGCTGACTACTGGTGCCAGTACCCTATATATGCATAAAAGAATATTAGATTACGACAGGAACTAATACGATAAAACTAAGGCATAAAGTATTAATAAAATATCGCGATTTTTTTCCAAAAAATGATGCTTTTTATTCAATAAACATTTATTTTCATTAATATACATTATAAGTAACAATTTACGTTGAGTTCACTAGATGGCGTTGTACAAAATTTTAAATCGCACCATGGTTTCGTTACAAAAATGAAGGTATATGCATCCAAATATTTATTTAATATTTAATTAAAAGGGGACCGCTAGGCGTGGCGTTAAACGCCACGCGACGATCACGGTCACCCTCGTCTATAGATGTTTCACATCAAAAAAAAAACGATGATAGCCCGATAAAAAAAGATTTTATACAATTGTATACAGTCATACATGGACTATATACAATTGGATAGAAGTGATGCATAATTAAATAAAATATTTATATAATTATATACAGTTATATACAATTGTATATATTTGTATACAATTATATAGAATTATATACAAATGTATATATTTGTATATCATTATATATAATCTATACGAAAACAGTATGTGATTATATACAAATGTATATATTTGTATACAATTATAAACAATTGTAAACAATTTCATGTAAATACAGATCTTTTTTTAGCATTTTTTAAACCCCCCTTCCCCCTTGGTGATACGTGTGTGGTTTAAGACTATGAGTCTATGACTATGTCAAAGTCACACTACACGCTGCTTTTCGGTTTAGATTTAGACAGTGTGCGTTTGACGAAAAATAAATACACGTGAATCTTACTACACCCCCCTTGTGATATTTCGTGATTTTTGTCAAACCACCCTTTCTAGCCTCACGTGATTAATGGATGGCCCCTAAGTAGTAATACACACTATAAGGTATAAAATAATCAATAATAGTTCTGATAGATTTATTTATTATTATTTACACAATGTTTACCGAACCTTTCTTACGTCATCAGGTTTTTTACAAATATAGTTGCCTACTCGTACAAAAGGCAAATATATTTAAAATCTTTTAGCCCAACAAGAAAGTATTTCGTAGACTCGGTAACAGGTATTATTTGTTTTACCGTTGCTTTAGTTAGGCTTTAAGAGCGCCCGCAGACATACAATTGTAAGTTGGCCGATTAAATCGCAAATAGGTGTGGTGTATTAGGTGTAGTTACTTATGCTAGCCCGCACATCTTCTCTAACCAAATCGTCCAACTAATTAATTGGATACTGATCGTATCAGAATCAAGATTCCCTTCCGATTACGCACAATTAAAGTTGTCCAACTATCGGTCAACTGCTTGTTAGCACGGTTATCCTATGCAAGTTCGCACACTATCCAACTTTGTTGGACAGTTGCACCGCAAGATGCAAGATGATTTCCCCACGCTCGCATATTTCTACGTTCTCCCCGAGGGGGGGACGTCGGTCGATGGGAGGGTACCCCAAGTACCCAAGTATTCCGTCGGGCCGACCACTGACGACAAGTTAACTCTGCTCCGGTGGTCGGCCCAACGACGAAGGCGACGTGATTTTCGGGTGGGTTGCAGGAGTTGCGTGTTTAAGCCCCTCTGTCGCCCCGGACGGAGTGGTGCGGAGGCGCGCCGACCGCAGTCCACCCACAAAAAAAAAAATGGCAACTATTTGTATAACTCGAGAAGTTGAGTAATAACATCGCGATTGCGTTCTGTCTGCCCACGCGCCATTTTGTGCACAGAACATCGTTGCGTGCGTCTGCGCTGACTTCTGCAGCGTGATGTGTGTCAGTGTTTGCTCGCCACCCTGTAGGGGGTGGGAGAAGCAGTTTCAGGGCCTGTGCCCTCCGACTGCGGCTTCTGTCTCCGTGACTAAATAGTCACGTGTCTTCGGGTTTAAGTTCCCTCCGTCCCCTCCACTCTTCACCCCCGAATGGCGGTCAGCCCGAGCGGGATGAGACCCCCGGTGACCCCGGGGAGGTCCAGCTCCGAGCGACCAGCGACATATGGGGGACTACTCGTGTGAGGGACGGCAGGTTATGGCTTCTGTAGCTGGTGATGGTTGAAGTGTTCTGGTAGTATGAAGAACATGGCCTCGCGCCGGGATCGGTGCCCCCATGCATGATGTGCCTATTACAAGTAATACGCACAGATGCCAAGGGGGCAGCGGCCACGGGGCGGGTCGCTCAGATTCATCCAGCCGGTGTTGAGCCGGCTAGAAGTGGCCTCGTTGGGTTTACGGGGCCGGTGGAGTGGAAGGATAAGGGGAAAAGGAAGGTAGTGATGAAGCCTGATGCTTTAGAGCGCCAGGTTGGAAGAAGTAAGTCTGATGATCATAGAACCTCGGCGAAGTCCCGTGGAAAGAGTTTTTCACCGGGGTGAAGGTCTGGCGGGCGTGCGTGAAGTGGGGCGATGCCCCTGATGTGATCCCACTCAGAGGCATCGGCGCGCTGAAAGAGATTGGTAGCTAGGAGGCGAGAGAACTCCAAGAGGCTCTCCATGCGGAGGTCTTTGTGGATGGTGTGGTGGATAACATAGTGGTGGGCTGCGAGGATCGTTCGCAGCGTCAGGTTCTGTTAGGCCTGCAGGCGGGTTTGGCTGGATGTGGAGATTAGCCCGTACCAAGCCGGGGCTGCATATGTGAGTTGGGAGCGAATATAAATTTTGAGGCGAGAGGAGAGAACGGGGCGTAGTAAGCCGCGAGCGACTCTTGATTTCCCGATAAGGGACTGGATGTGCTTTCTCATGGACAAGCGACTCGATGGTAACTCCGAGGTACTTGCAGTGCCTGCGCCATGGAATGGTTTGGCCCTGCAGTTTGAGTGGTGGTGGGAAGTTGGGGCTCTTACTTATGGTCATTGCTTGGGTTTTCCCCACGTTTACCCTAAGTCGCCATTGGTTGAACCATGCTGATAGAAGATCTAGCACTCTCTGCATCTTTTTGGCGGCGTGCGCCGACTTGATGCTGGAGGTGACGTACGCCACGTCGTCGGCGAAGAGTGCTAGATCTGCCTCAGGGGTTACGGGAACATCATTGGTGAATAGGGCGTACAGAGAGGGTGAGAGGCAGCTGCCTTGGGGGACACCCGCTGAGGCTTTCTTTAGTGGGGACAGGTCGTTGTCCACCACCACTCGAAAGGTCCTGCCGTGAAGGAAGGAGGAGACCACCCTCACGATGCGACGGGGTATCGGTGTTCTTGACAGCTTAAGCAGTAGACCGTCGTGCCAGTCGAATGCTTTTTCGATGTCGAGGTATACTGCTACGGCATGCTCGTTCCTGTTCAGAGTCGCCGTATCCTCGACAGCTGGAGTGTGGTGCCATGTTCAGACCTAAACCCGAACTGCTGCGGTCTGGGTGTGATGAATGGAGTCAATTTGCGTAGGAGCAGCTTTTCGAAAACCTTGTATAAGTTAGAGAGCAGCGTAATTGGCCGGTAGCTCTCGGGGAGGAGCACGTTCTTCCCTTGCTTGGGCAGCATGATAATCTTGCCTTCTTTCCAGGCTTCCGGAAACACTTTCACCCGGGGGATTCCCGTGAATAGCCTGGCAATGGCAGCAATTGTCTTTCGTGGTAAATGGCGGAGAGCTGGGTTGGGAATCCCGTCGGGACCCTGGGCCTTTCTGGGCTTCAGCTGTTTGATCATGCTGCCCACCGCACTCGGCGCGAACACGATCGGTTCCTCGTCCGGAGCCATTGGGGCTGATAAGGAGGACTGGAGGGCTCGAATGTCTCTATTTATTTCGGCTGCTGTCTCCTGGTCCATTTCTAGAGGCGGGTTAGGCCTGAACAGTTGCTCCAGGTAATCCGCAAATATTTCGGCTCGGTCTACTGCTCTGTACCTGTAGGTCCCGTCGCCGTGGATCAGGGGACGCACCGGAACTGAGGAGTTGGTAAGGAGGCGGCAGAGTCTGTGTAGCGAGTTCCAGTCGCCGTTGGAGTCTTCAATCGTGCGGTCCCAGTTCGCGGTGGTCAGGTCCTGCAACTCGGCCTTGACTCTCTCCGCGAGCCGGTTGAGATCAAACTTTAGTGATGGGCATCTCGTTGTCTGCCACTGCTTACGGAGCTTTCGCTTTTTCTTTATGAGCTCACGTAGGTGGTATGGAAGCAATGGGAGATCCCTCTGTGGTTGGCTGGAGTCTTGGCTGCTATTAAGGCTTGCGAAATAGCGGTAGTGATCTCAGTGGTGAGGAGATTTATGTCGGCTGCGGAGCTAACTGGCCGAGTTGGGGTGGTGGTCTCCAAAGCCTCCTTGAATGTAGTCCAGTCAATGAAGTGACGTGGCGCTGGAGGGGAGATCTTAGAAGGCTGCTCCTGAATAGTGACAAGCACAGGTTGGTGGTCGGACACGATATGGTAGTCCAGCACTGTCTGGGTGACTTGGCATTCAATGTCGTTTAGGACGAGGATGTCCAACACATCAGGGGAATGGGTGGGGATTTCCGGATAGTGCGTAGGCACCTCCGGACCCATAACCACATACCCCCGGGAATCTGCAAGCAGGTGGTGTCGTACACTCGATGGGTTCTGTGTGACCGCGTTCCATGCCGGGTGTTTGCAGTTTAGGTCCCCCGCGATGATGGTATTCGTGGGGGACTCTAACAGGGAGGTGATATCTGCGGTGTTTAACAAGACTGATGCAGGTGGTTTGTAGGCCGCAAACAACCGAAGAGTTGTTGCCCAGTAAAATCTCCACGCCCAAAGCGTAGATGGAAGTTAACTGCGGTGTGGGAACGGGCTGGTGTACGACTCGTCTCTTGATGAGGACTGCCAAGCCCCGGTAGCGGATTGAGTGTGGAGAGATCTCGTCCTTCCTGTAGACGAGATACCCTGGGAATTTTATTCGGTCCGCAGGACCCAGGTGTGTCTCGCTCACTAGCGCCACGTCAATATTTTGCTCCTGCAGATGGAGACGGAATAGGGTGACCTTGCCCTTTAGGCCACGGGCATTCCAATGCACTATCCGTAGTTCACCCGCGAATGTGCAAGCTGACGATGTTCTGTATGTTAGTGACCATAACGTCTATGAAGTGGTCACTAACATTCTCCTGCTCCAATGCAACAAGCATGGTTTGGAGGGAATCAATAACCGCGCGCAGTAAGTTAGCTTCCTTCGAAGCTGTGGATTGGCGCGCGGGTGGTGCGATCGTCGCTTTCTTCTTCTTTAGCGGTTGGGTAGCTCTTTCGCTGGGTGCAGCGTAGGTAGAGGCTGCAGAGGTGGGTCTGCTTTCAGCGGTCTGTGCACTGGAATGCGGCCGCATAATTGACCTGGTTGGCCCTTTCCGGGGCGGTCTCTCGTCTTCCGAGGGGGGCACTGAGGAGTCTGTTACCATTCTGGTCTTGCCTCTCTTCTTTTTCCGCCTCCTAGGTAGAGGGGCGCCCCGCTCGGTGGGATTATTGGCGTCAGCCATTAGGGAATTCCCCTGGGAGGCCTCGCACGTGGGATGGGGACGAACAGCTGACGGTGCGCGTGCTGTCTAGGGATGTCTGTCCCTTGAAAGCGAAGTCGTACCCGCTCTGTGGTTTTTGGCCTCTTTCTTGAATACCGGGCAGTTTATATGATTGGCTGGGTGGGGGCGCCCGCAGTTGGCGCAGGTTGATGGGTCCTTTCTTGGCCTGGGGCAATCTCTTGCCGCGTGCTCGTCCCCACATCTGACGCACGCAGGGGGTCGGTGGCACTGGAAGCTGGAGTGTCTGAATCGTTGGCACCTATGGCATTGAGCAGGCTTCCGATTACCCCGCCAGGCCTCCACCTTGACCCCTGGGATATTCATAAGCTCAGTAATGCCATAGATAGCTGGAAGTGTGTTGGCTTCCCTTTTAACGGTGGCGAAAAGTATACAGCCTGGTCTTTCGCCACGGGCGCGTATGGGCCTCACGTACTCCGGGGAAAATCCCAGGAGTCGTAGTTCCTCCTCTACATCCTCGGGTTGGACATCGTGAGGGAGTCCGCGTATGGCCACCTTTAGGCTGCGCTCCTCGGGCAGCGAATACGCAAACCAGCTGATCCTCTCGGTCTTTTCCAGGTCCGTCAGGTACCTTTGGACCAGCCGGTACTCTTCCTCATCTTTAGGAGGAAAACGCATCCCCTTCCCGTAGGGGCGTGCGTAGGCAGTTCTGCCGAGGAGCTTTTTAATCTCCCGCAGGTGGTGAGCCCAATTGGGAAAGTTTTCTACTACAAGAGGTGGGAGTCTGTTCTTTCTAGAGAAATCTGGCTCACTCACCTGTGCCGCCCCTGTGGTAGTCGGTAGGGCGCGGGTTTGGGCGGCTGCTGTAGTCGTGTACGTGGTCGTCGATGCAGAAGCTGCACCTGCAGCGTAGGCAGTCGGCTGGCGCGAGGCTAGAGGACGAGAAGAGGAGTCCTCCGCGCAGCTCCTCTTAGCTCTGGCCTATTCCTCCTCGTCTGTAGTGCGCCTTCTCCTGTGGCGGCTGGCTGTGTGGTGCTCGGAAGCTGAAGAGGAAGCATTGGGAGCAGGTTTAGTTTTGGGCTTCTTACGTTGGATACGGATGGTGATGTCAGCAGGGTCGATGTGGTGTTGCTGGCGGCCAGTGTCGTGGCCGGCTGCGTCTGAGTCTGGCGCCGCTGATGAGTCTGATCGCTCGCAAGAGCTGTCTACTTGACTTGCCCTATAGTAGCGAGCCAGCGACTCTCTGGATGCATCAAGTCTATCCCTCACACCAGCGTGGTTACGAGGTGGGGGGAGGCGAGCGCTTTTCTTTAGGCGGCAATTGGGTGAGTATTGCGGACGAAGTGGACGCCTGCATATAGTCGTGTTCGTACCTGCGGCTGGGCGCGGTACCGGTGTTTTCCCCTGCTTCAAGAGGGGCGGGAGGTGCTTTTCCTGGCGAGCGGTGATGGCGCGCTGTGTCAAAAGACTCTCCTTGAGCAGCTGAATTCGTCCCCTCAGGCGCGACATAGGTGTCGCGAAGAGTGTCGCAAAGGGTGTCGCGAAGGGTGTAACGACCGGCTTCACTATAGGGGTGGCTTGGGAAGCCTCCACTGGGGTTGCGACAAAGGTCGCGACCGGTTTCGGTATGTAGACTGGATATTCTACAGATGGTGTTACCACGCTGGTCTGTTGTGAAAATTCCAATGAGCTGGATTGATGCGTCGTTGTTGCTGGTTCGTTATGAGCGGCTTTGGACGACGTAGTGGGTGCGACACGGCGAATTGCCGAGGGTGTCGCAACCGGAATCACGGATTTTTTCGCGATTGGGGCGCGTGGATAGTCCACCGGGATAGCGACAAACGTCGCAACCGGTTGCGGATGGTAAGTTGGGTAGACAGGCATGGGCGATTCCACGCTGGTCTGACTTGATATCGGCGCGGCTGATACCTCGCGGGGCGCTCTCGCTAACGTGCGGGGAGGCGACTTGCGCGAGGGTTGGGGCGCAACCGGGGTTGTGGTAGTAAAACCATGTACCGCGCTGGGTGCGGTGGGGGAGGCATGTAGCGTGCGACTGATCCGCTGGTCTCGCTGCCTGTGCGTGGGCGGTGTGTCGAGGCGGGCACTATATACGTAGCGCCGGTGCTGCTCGCGGACGAGTCGCGAATTACGTTAGTGCGCGAGCTCGCCGCTGTGGCGCTAGTAGCGCTCGTTACACTATCAAGTGAACGGCGTTGGTGTTGGCGGCTAGGTGGTCCTCCAGCGAAGGGACTCTTCGGGCGCGTCTTCATGATGGAAGGCGGCGGCGGCTGTTGTTTTTGGCCCTTAGAAGGGCCTTTTTTCATTTTTGCGATTGCAAAAGGATACTAGTTAGGAGAGTTTCTTCGCGATCTCGACGCGTGGCGGGGCTCTTGGCGTGCGACGACAAGCCCTCGGTGTGCACGCTGACGTCAGACGCCAACGCATACCCCGGAGCAGGCGAGACACAGATCCGGGCGATAAACACACTTGCCTGCAGCGTGACTGTCGTTCGCTTGGTTTTAAACAAGCGGCTATACGGTTTCAAACAAGATAAAAACCAACGCTTGGCCAGTGGTTTAAAACACAAGCCTCGCTACCAAGGGCGTTTAAAGGTCATACGAAATTTGACATAAAACATCTATCTACACTGTTTCACACATCTGTTTCAAACCACTGTTTGAAACCGTGTAGCACATGCTTCAATCTTCTCTAGTAGTGGTTTGATATTTGTACAGCTGTATATTTATTATCTCTATCATCGCTTTTTTGGTTTCTATCTATATTTACCTATTCCATAAATAGGTATAGGTATGAGTTGTTAGCTCCAAAACAGTAATTCTCTTTACCATTTGTTTAATTTCTCATTACCGTTTGCACAATAATTTCAGATCCAAATTGTGACATATAAAGGCTTATTTTTTGGTCTGACGCATTTTTTTGTATGTGTATGCTATCAGCTTTGCTTTGAATATCTAAAGAACAGTTTTGTAAGTGCTATTTTTTCATTCTTTAAAATTGTCTAATATGTTCATTTGCAAATATTTACCCTTCAATTGACGGTGACATGCGGTTACTATTGACTTCCATCACCCTACGTTGATTGCGCAATGTGGAAACTATTTAGATTCAGTTATGCGCTATTGGTTTCGCTTCACGTATTCTATTCATTCATAGTATTACACACAAATTAAATGGCAATGAAATTCGATGTAAGAAAAGTATCGATATTTATAGTCTATCTAAGAGCCCGTACAGACGTTGGCCGAGCCTAGGCCAACGCAAGCGTCGGCAAATAGGTACAAGGCGAGTGCTAGCGTCTCCACGTTGGCCGAGTGCGGCGAACGCCAACGCGAGTGGCCAACGTAGACGAGCGTTTGTAGAAGTGTCTACACGTTGGCCGATGTCAGTGTTCATTGTGCACTGAAACACTACGGACGTTGACATTAACGTTGCTGCAGCTTCGACTATTTATTTAATGAGCGTATATAACTATTATCCCAGTATATACCGCAGTAAAGTGGGAAAAAAAGAAGGTGGTTGATACTGAGTATTCACAGAAATAGAACAGTGTAAGATATATCCGTGTGGTGACGGAGTAAGAAAAAAATTCACCAGTCCCTATCTTGTCTGTGAATGTCGTAAAAGACGATTAAGGGATATAATACATAATAAGCATATAACATATATGCAAGAGAAGGAAACCTCGAAATAAAACCCTATACCATCTGTCTGACTAGCATGGAATACTAAGGTCAGTTGCCCGCCTATTGTGGAGGAGGCTCGAGCCCAACAGTAGGACGTATATTAGCTAAAATGATAAAGATATATTTTGATACTATAGGTAGCATATAGGGTGACTTGGATCTAATTATTTACGTCGCATATCTAGAAGTAGTGATGCAAATTTCAAAATGTAGGTAATCATTTATATTGAGCGACAATATCACATTAAACACGTCTAACCGCGATAAATGTCAACCGTGTAATGTAGAGGTGTGTAGTTCCGGATCGTAATAGTTCCAGGAACTATGTCCACCGTCGGAACTATGTCGGTCCAATCCGCGATGTGAAATTAAACAGTTCCATGTCCGAGTAACTGTCATGTGCGCCGGAACGAATTGTCGAACATGTTACGAACCGACTACAGAGCCGACCGACTCCGTCCGAGTAATCACGAACCGACCAAGGACGAGTATAGTTGGAATGTTATGATACTTTTTATGTTATGCAATTATGATACACAATGCGAATATTACACTTTGCGTTAAAGACGACAATTGATTTATTAATATTTAATTTTAGTTTCTCGCTCGCTAATGACCTTGACTGCCGATAAGGGCCCCATTTCGTTTAAATAAATGTTTCGTTATTTTTCATTATTTTGAATTTTAATTTATGTGAACTTTTTATATGTACAGTATAATTTGATGACGGTTTTAGTTTTAAGAATGTATAATGCCTACTTATTGTTAGATTTTTTATTTCAATTAAATCGAAGAAGAGTTTAGAACTATTTAATTATCTCCACTGACACTGCTTATACAATCAGTGGACATAATTAAACAGTTCCTGGACATAATTTAACCGTTCCTAGACATAATTAAATAGTTCCATAGAAGTCAAACATTTGAAGTAATCTGATCTGAACCTGTGGAACTAGATAGTTCCGCGAACATGATTTCCGGACATAGTTCCGATAGAGAAGTGAATCGTTCCATGTTCAATCCGCTCCAGGACATGGTTTGCGCATATCTAGTGTAATGACGACTCGGCCAACGTGTAGACGGCATTGGCCAAGCGTAGACGAGTGCCTTTGATTTGTGCACAAAAACCGACACCGAGGCGAAGTGAGGCAAGTAATCACGAGCGACGGCGAGTGAAGACAAATCAGCTGTCCACACGTTGGCGCTTGTATTCACTCGGCCAACTAGGCGAGCGACGGCGAGCGTTGGCCAACTAAGGCAAATCGGGTGTACACACGTTGGCGTTCGCCATCGCTCGCCTGCACTCGGCCAACATGTAGACGCCCTATGAGAAGTGCATTTTGACAGGTGTCAAAGTGAGTTGTCTAGGTATGTGAACCAAATAATCGCTATCGAAAACATGCGATTTTAGTGAGAAATCGATATTGATTCTTTTTAATTAATAATCGGTTTATTTTATTTTTCTCAAAAAGGAGATGAATAAATTAAATGCTAAATTAACACTAAACAAATTTAATTATTTCAGCATAAAATCTATTTATCATATTTTGTAGGATTGGGTTAAGTAAAAACAAAAACTAGATTCGAAAATAGTTATTTATTCACAATCACTACTATTACTTGAAGTATCATCGTCGCGAACATTAACAATTATTTCATTATCAATAAAATTGACGAAATTTACATCTCTGTCAAAATCATTCATTATATTTTTTTTTTGTTTTCTCCACCACTTCGAACCAGTCAGCCTTTGGACTTTGGGAACATGCTTCCTTCAGCAAAAGTTCCATTTTCTTTACTGTGAAGGGTGGTTTCCTATTGTGGCGTGCTGCGTAGCCTGTAAAACATATGGGCTTAGACATTGCTACATTGATCATATAAATGGAAAATGAAGTATAATACCTATATTATAAAATTTCAATTGCACATTCAAGATATTTAATACACTTTAAGATATTTACTACCTTTAATTTGAGCCCTTTACGCTTACCAATTCCTAGTGCCTCGGCGACATGTTCCTGTACTTGTGTCACTGGCAGTAGAGGCCCACCGTTTTGTGACTCACGTACAAAATATTCGTGTAATTTCACAATCAAATCACGAGTGTTCAAAGCATAACTACGTCCTTTTGTAGACATTATTTTAATAATAAATAAGGTTTGCGTAAACAGAGTCAAGTATGGTTGGTCAACATTTAGAGCCAGATCAGTCCAAAGTAGAGCCGAGACAAAAAAAAAGTTTCACACCAACACAAAGCACACGCACAGTCCGCTTCCAAGATGGCTGCACTACCGACTAGGTTGTACAGAGTAACTCAATTCAATAGTTTTGCTTTTAGGGTTTATTTTTTGACAGGTCATGGCGAGGTCACACTCCACCCGTACTGCTCTGGGCGACGATAGAGCAGAGCGCAAAATCCCTATCATGCCGTATTTCCTCCCATAGCCACCAGTACTGGGTCTTAGCAACGGTGGCTCACCCGGTGGGTGCTTTTAGGGGTATTGCATTTCTACTAAAAAGTCAGTTTAGTTGTTCTTGAATGATGAGTGTAAGCAGCATCACGTTGCTTACAATTCAGCCAATGAAAGGGAAAGTGGAATCACGGTTTTATTTTAATACAAATATTTTGAAAGTTTAGTCTATTCGATTAATAATATTATTCTAATTTTTTTATCGTTTATTTGAATATTCGTGAATAGGAAGTTGTCAAGCACTACTGTATAGGACGATGACGATTGATGACGAGCCATTGTAACATCGTCAATAACAATTACTATTTTACATGTATTATTATTTTAAATTAGTTTTACGTGTTTCAACATTAGATTATTGTACAAGCAACAATAATAAGACTTTCTTGCAACGTTAATTACATAAATAACTTAATATTTTTTTAAAATTTAAGATTTATTGTTTGCAATGATGTGTACCCGTTTGACCAAGGTTATTGTGTATTAAACAATGCGAAATATCAAATGAACTTCTTATAGGGCGTCTACATGTTGGCCGAGTGCAGGCGAGCGATGGCGAACGCCAACGTGTGTACACCCGATTTGCCTTAGTTGGCCAACGCTCGCCGTCGCTCGCCTAGTTGGCCGAATGAATACAAGCGCCAACGTGTGGACAGCTGATTTGTCTTCACTCGCCGTCGCTCGTGATCACTTGCCTCACTTCGCCTCGGTGTCGGTTTTTGTGCACAAATCAAAGGCACTCGTCTACGCTCGGCCAATACCGTCTATACGTTGGCCGAGTCGTCATTACACGGTTGACTACTATCGCGGTTAGACGTGTTTAATGTGATATTGTCGCTCAATATAAATGACTATATTTTCAAATTTGCATCACTACTTCTAGATATGCGACGTAAATAATTAGATCCAAGTCACCCTATTTGTTACCTATAGTATCAAAATGTACGAGTATCTTCATCATTCATCATCATTTTAGCTAATATACATCCTCCTGTTGTGCTCGAGCCTCCTCCACAATAGGCGGACAACTGACCTTAGTATTCCATGCTAGTCAGACAGGTTGGTATAGGGTTTTATTTCGAAGTTTCCTTCTCTTGCATATATGTTATATGCTTATTATGTATTATATCCCTTAATCGTGTTTTACGACATTCACAGACAAGATAGGGACTGGTGAATTTTTTCTTACTCCGTCACCACACGGATATATCTTACATTGTTCTATTTCTGTGAATACTCAGTATTAACCACCTTCTTTTTTTTCCACTTTACTGCGGTATACACTGAGATAATAGTTATATACGCTCATTAAATAAATAGTCGAAGCTGCAGCAACGTTAATGTCAACGTCCGTAGTGTTTCAGTGCACAATGAACACTGACAGAGGCCAACGTGTAGACACTTCTACAAACGCTCGTCTACGTTGGCCACTCGCGTTGGCGTTCGCCGCACTCGGCCAACGTGTAGACGCTAGCACTCGCCTTGTACCTATTTGCCGACGCTCGCGTTGGCCTAGGCTCGGCCAACGTCTGTACGGGCTATTAGATTAGATGAACTATAGTCGGTATAACGAATTATATCGATTTAACCCGTTATATAAAATAACTTTGTATAAAATTTCGAGTTATTTATAGTCCATAAAATATAGGATGATCTCTGTGACAGTTGTCCCTAGTGCTGTCACGCTTACGATAGAGCCCGTAGTTTTTTATCGATAAATCGCTTTATTTTTATAATTGTGATTTTCTCTTATAATTAAAATACAATCAATGAAAATCTTTTTGAATTTATTTCAAACAAAACTGTATTTGACTGCTTTAATTATTCAAAAGGTCAAGACAATCAAGGTCTAGGTCACTATTATCGTCATCACTGGAACGTTCCTGCTAGAACATTTATCATTTTTTGCCAATAATATAACAATAAGAACAATAGGAACAGTCGTTAGATCAATCGATCAATTACAACTGTTTTATAAAGAAATATGTCTAGTTGATTGACAATAATGCGTACATAATATTATCATTTACTCTGAGACATAAAGTAGTTTTTTAATGTTTAATTAATTCAATTTATGTAATTTATAATGTACCTGTCTGGTGTAATTGAAAAAATATGTTAAAAGTATTATATAGGTACTGTATTGGGTTTACTTCTTTTATGAATAATTTAGTAAAGATCGATCGATTTACGTATATCGACTGTCCCATCTCTTTTTTATTTTCAGTCCAGTATGAGCTTGAACATGCGTAAGCGTCATTTATGTATAAAATATTTACTAGGTATTTCAGTACTTACGAGATACTTAGGTTAGGTTAGTATAATATAATATTCATGATATTAATATTTTTTATTTATAATATATTGCAATTCAGTTGCAATAAAACTGGCACAAAAAGGATGAAAATATATTTAATACAAAATGAAATTGTAAACATGTCGCTCGTTCAAACTTACTTCGTTGGTTTCGTTGACATCTGTCACTGAGATCAAGCTATATTTTATGGACTATAGTGCATGAGATTCATTATCCACCCTTGAAAAGTTACACACAGTTATTTTTTATTTGGTTCTGTTTGTCCATACGGATAGGCAAAGGGGTCAAATCCTATACAGCCAAGTCTGATACAATTTTTCTTTACATATTATTTACTTCTTCATTATGTATAACTTAGTTATAGTCATTGTCCGTCAGTAAGTCAAGTCGTTATCATTAACTAGGCGCTGAAAACCTAATTAGATGATTTCTCTGGGAATTCCGGTTAAATATGAAAATACACATAAACCACTCTTATATCACATTCACCACACTTCAGCACCTTAATTATATTATATTACATAAAATATCAGCAAAATTATTCAATATAACACTATAAAACACTAAAAAAATTAATATAATACAAGAGCTTAACATGACATCTCCAAATTCGCGCCGAAACTCCTTTAGAGTTAACTAACAGTTAATTTACTTTCGATTTATTTTTTTGTAAAAGCAAAGGCCAGTCCAGAATGTCTACATACTCAAACCATAGTGTAAGGCATAGGTGTAAGCCTAATAAAAAAGTATCCAATAAAAAATCTGTTTTAAGCTCTATGGTGTGTTTATTTTTGGAACTGTTCAATGGCAAAATTTGTGGATTCTTGCATATTTATTCTTATTTAAAGTGTTAGAAAATTTATTTGATTTTGTGTCTATAGTGCCGTAAATACTTGACAGTTTAGTTTGTGAGTCATTGTGGTTATAAATGTTGTATATAATCGAATTTTTATTGGAGGACAAGACTTCCTGTTTTTACCACTTTAGTTTCTCAAAAATTGCTTAATAACAAAGTCGCTTTGATTTTGAAGTAAGATAATTTTAAAATTAATTGTTACCGTTACACTTATTCAGCTTTATCTTTCTAGAAAACGTACCTAACATGGTTCTAAAATCCAGCTAAGATGTCAAATGAAAATTGCTTAGTAAAAGCTATATATTCCTTTAAGGGTAAGAATAATGACGAATTATGCTTCAAGAAGGGGGATATTATTACTCTTACCCAAAAAGAAGAAGGAGGATGGTGGGAGGGCACCTTGGGTGAAACAACAGGCTGGTTCCCAAGTAATTATGTGACTGAATATAAAGGTATGTTAACGGGCAGTAAATATTTATATGCTAAAGTATTTCAAATAGAATTCAGCCATTCCTGTAAGATAGACAGCTTTAGATAGAAATTTTAACATCAAGAATTTCTTTACAAGTGTTATATTCCAAAACACATTAAAATATTTTTCTAAGTTCTCAATAGGATCATGTATCATAACCACTAAGTTTCTTGGATCATTACATTAATGGTGTAATTATTACATTAAACACATAGTAAAAGTGTTGATGTACTGTGGACATATTTTAAAGCCATGATAATGATGTGTATCACACTTTATTATCACCTTCCCATTGGTGTTAATTTTTTTTTATCAGCCAATAAATAAAATATAATATTGTAAATAAGCTGTATGTAAATTGGTAAAATTCATTTTGAAGTATCTAATTTAGGTTTTTATTAACTATGAATAACGCTAGTTGTGTAGTGTTGTGGATAAAATTGCTTATTTTCTATAGAAAGAATTGTAAAATGAATTCCACTTTCTCACTGTGTGGACTACTGATCAACCTATTAAGAATAGGATATAACTGCTATGTGCTTAAGATGTTAAAATTTTGTTTAAAAATGTTTTAAGCACCAATTTTTTTTATTTTCTCACAGATTCATCAGGCTCTGTAACCACATCACCAATAAGGGCAGCTTCAGAAATACAAGCATTCAGAAATGTGGTACTCAAAGATATCATAGATTCAGAGAAAGCCCATGTGGCTGAAATGCAAGGTCTAGTTAGCAATTTCTTACAGCCTTTGGAAAAGAGCGATATGTAAGTTGAAGATCTGATCTGTAATGTAATTGCTAAACTAGTGCAACTTTTATAAAAAAACAGTTTTGAGAAAATCATTATAGCTATGCAATCAACTATAGTCTATGCATGCATCCTTATTTGTCACAATACTATCAGTTTCTTTAAAAAAAAGGAAATAATTCGTTATTGATTTTTGAGTTCTTTTACCAACTTTTGAGATACTTTATAGCATCAAAGCACAGATGTATTTGAGGTCTGGTATGTCAGCTGGCGAAAGCTATATTGATTCAAGGTTTTCAGCTGAATGCTGTCCCTGAATTTTCATTATTTAATGTATTTTGAAAATTATTGCCAGTGTTTTCTGTAATATATATAACAATTATGCTGTTTTTGTTTGTTTTAGGCTAACTAAGGATGAGTTTAGGCAACTGACTGGAAATATAAATGAGGTATTGCAGGTTCATGAACAGTTTCTTGCCCTGCTTGATGAATGTGCAACTAAGATTGGACCGGACCAAAGGGTAGGGGGTCTCTTCTTACAGTGGGCTTCTAAAATTAAGACAGTTCACCAAACATATTGTGCTAGACACCCTAAAGCCGTCTGTATTCTTGACAAATATAAGTAAGTATGGATATTATTACTAGAATAATGTGTGCTTATCTTGAAAGTTCCATCACAATATCCCTAATTGTACATATATAAACATTTATGTGGAATGAAGGTGGCCCGAGTACTATAGTGCAGTGTGGCCAACTGGTCGATTGCGACTATTAGTTCAGTCGATCGTAGTAAGACTGCCAATCATAATCACCAACTGCTGCAAGCATCAATTCCATTTGTGAATATTTTAAGAAGTATGTAATTGGTAGTAGGTGCAGGGTTTCGTGAGTAAACAGTAAATCTTGGGTTTAATGAAGTCGGTCACCCCTGCTATAGTGGGATGTATATGAGCCTGACATGATGTTGATACAATATGCCTCCCTGTACCTATGTTAAATACAACTGAAGTTCTATACAGCTCTCTCTTCTATATAGCGGGCATGAAAATTTTTACCTTTTCAATCCATAGTAATATATAATGCCTAGGGCTAACTGGTGAATCTATAAAAATAATATCTAAAATATATAGGTATATAAATTTATGTGCTCTAAAGTAAGGTAAGTACACACTTAAGTAAGTCAATGTCCAATAATTTGCACATGTTCCTTCTAAGTGGTAATTTAAAGTACATACTTTTGTTAAAATTGGGATCTGCTCGATGGTTTTATTAGAGGATATTTATAGATTATTCTAATATAAAGTATAAATACATTTGTATAGGTATGTTAAGAATTATTGATATAAAATTTTGATGACGATTATAGAGGTTGCCCTTTATCAGGCTGGGCAAGATAAATTACTTTACTATCTTTACTTCCATTCTAATATTATAAAGTATTAAAGTTTGCAAGTTTCTATGTATGTCTCTAGATCAGTAAATCTACCTACTTTACTCCTTTTTGTGACTAATTAATAAAATGTTGGCATAGAGAGAAGTTAAACACATGGATGGAGGATGCTGGTGCTGTTTGTCCTGGTGTGCTAGTGTTGACAGCTGGCTTGTCTAAGCCATTTCGACGATTAGGAAAGTATCCTGCTATGCTACAAGAGCTAGCTAGGCATGTTCATGAAGCACATCCTGACAGAGGTGACACCCATCGAGCGTCGGTGGTGTACAAGGATATTGCTGTAAGTTCAAATATATTGTCCAAGATTCTTTTTTTTTTTTATTGCAAGCGGTGACAATCGAGCCGACAGTTCACCTGATGGTAAGTCTTGTTGGCGCTTATGGACCTTTGTAAGGCCACTGCCTACTGCGAAGACATGTGACTGCATGTAATGAGGTTCGATGATACTAAAGGCACCACTAAACGCCAGCACACGCAAACACCGTCAGAAAGTTTGGCTTCTGGCTCTCTCGCTCAACGAAAGAAGCACAGTAACATTGCTACTACTTGAATGTTGATTTTCTGCGAGAGTGTGGTACTAACCCGGACGGGCCTGCCCGCAGCTGTATAAAAACAACTGTGAACAGTGTGATCCTACCACTATATTTTATTATATTTTCTATCATTTATTCTGTTACGAAAGCCTTGTAAAAGGAAAATATGTTGGAAGTGCCATTTATTTTAATTAAGCATTGAACTAAGTCAATACTTATCTAATTAATTTATAGAAGGAGGTCATATAGGTAGATCTTCAATAACAACATTGAAGCATATTATACAGTATAGTGCTCAATGGTGAATGTTTCAACTACAGTAATGTTTCGCACAAGCGAGCACTTTGAAAAGTACTGCTTTGTGATGTCCACAGTGATACCAACTTAGTGGCAGAAAATATGAGAATTATTTTTCTTTAAGTTGGCAGTAATAAGAATTTTGTTTTTAGTATTATTAATAATATTGTTTGTTGTTTAAATAGTTTCTAATTCCGGTAAAAACAAGTGCTAAAGGCAGCCAAGTTCAATATTATGATTATTAAGGTGTGTTTGAAGATTTTACCGACCAAAGACTTGAGATATAAATGGGTACCAAGTTCTGTAGAATAGTTTCAAGTTATGAAGGGATCAAAAGTAGCTTGAAATGGTTCGGGTATATATACATCGGCACAGTCTTGCTTGAATTTGGCTGGACACGCTGTCGCGTATTTATAACATTCGACGTAATTTTTGGAAAAATTAAAAACGAATTTACATTGTGTTTAAGAGTAGGTAAATCTTAATATGAATGAAAGTATCCAGTTTGTTATTTTTTGGTATTATGTTTAAAGTGTTAAAATTCTCATTTAAATGACCAAATCGAAAATACCATTGAATTAATATTAGCTATTTATTTATATTAGGGTTTAGCAACCTACAGTTATGAACGTTTTTGAATCTTACAACACAGAACCTTCTGCATTCTGTTGGTGCACTTGAAAACGAATGCATTCCAATTAAGCATTATATATATATACACCTCGCTATCGTATTCTCACTGAGCCGCGTTATGCGCTGAAATTGGGAAACTAGCATAGAGTACAGTTATGAATATGCCGCTTAACAGTATACCTGCCGGTTTGTAAATAAAACTATTTTTACGAATTTTATCGCATAGTAACGAGATAATATCCGTAAAACTAGTTTTATTTAGTAGTAACTCGCGTAAACTTCAGAAATTATATTGTACCGGTTCCGGATACGTTTACAGATATGAAATTACTTCGGATTATACGGTACAGTTTCGGTTAAGAATATTGGATTTTTAGGGAATTGTATAACTGAAATGTTAAGTGTCGCGGCTATTGTAGTATTCCCCTTTGACAAGATTTACGATTAGCCTGTCAGTTCGACTCGTTGAAATCTTCGTTAAGAAATCTATCGTAATGTGCCTCGTACAGACAAAGGCTCTATCAAAATTTTATATTACTTTAAATTTTTACTCCCTGCCACTCATGGATCTTTGTTAGACCGCTGCCTACCGTGAAGAAAGTGAAGGGAGTGTGAATGCGTGCAATGAGATTCGGTGAAACTAAAGGCATCACCAAAACTCACCACACGCAAACACCCTCAGAAAGTTGGGCTTCCGGCTCTCTCGCTCACCGAACGAAGCGCATTAACAAATTACTACTACTCAGACGGCGATTTTCTGCGAGAGTGTGGTACTACCCCGGACGGAACGCCCCGAGACTGTAGACAGACAACTTTCAACAGTGTGATCCTACTACTAATGGATAGATAGAAGTAATCAGAATTAGGGCATTAATGATTTGAAGGAGAACTATAAGTGATGCAATAATTTTTAGAGTGGTTGTGCAGCATTGAGACGTCAAAAGGAATTGGAGTTGCAAGTTGTAACAGGGGAAGTGCGTGGCTGGCCTGGTGGTGAACTTGCATCTCTTGGTGATGTTCTGCATATGGGCAGTGTGGCAGTTGGCCCCTCACATCAAGACCGATACCTTGTACTTTTTCCTTCAGCGCTACTTTTATTGTCAGTGAGCAAGAGAGTTTCTGCGTTTGTTTACGAGGTGAGTATTTAATATTGATTCATTTACAATTATAATATTGTTTATTCTCCCAGTTCAAAATACAATGGACACTACCCATTATTCCCGTGGCAGTTGTAAAAAACAACGGCAAAATGGGTTACAACATTCTTGTGGTCATCTTACAATACGTCGACACGGCTATGTCATTAACAAAATTGTAACCCTCGTAAAATTTAAATATTATGTGATTTTTTTTTATTTAACTTATTATTACAGCTAACAAAAACTTCGATAACGTTTTAGGTGTCCCTTACATCATTCATTACTGTACGGCACTTGATAAGTGTGTATTATTGAATAATAATTCAAGAGAATGCCGTTTACTTCAAATGAAAAATTAAGTGTAGGTAACCATCAAATGTGGTTTTACATATTTTATGATTTTACATATTTTTGGATAAAATATATTAACTTATTCTGTATTCTGTAATTAGCGTGGTATAGTAAATTGATTATCCCTTAGATTAAGTTACAAAATAGAGGCTAGTCGTAAATATTTTCTCTATAACTATGATTTTTGTTGAAGGGCTGTCTCCCATTAACTGGTATCACAGTTTGCAAATTAGATGATACAGATACCAGAAAGAATGCATTTGAAATAAGTGGACCGATGATAGATACTATTGTAGCCGTGTGTCAAACAAGAGCAGAGGCTGACAATTGGGTGAGCTTATTGCAGAAACACTCAAATACTAAAAGTAGCCCTGCTCATGAGCCAGGACAACCACAATCATTGCCTCAAGTAAGTATCCTATAAACTTATTAGTATAACCTTCACGATACAGAAACATGTACACGTTTAAGCACTTTAGGCATCGACATACTTAAATATTAAGTCATAAATAATTATTGTACTTCTATCGGTCATTATATATAGATGCAGTTGATATTTAAGATTTGTCGCGCTTAAATTTCTCAAAGGCGATTCTATACTCATCTCTAATGTGCTAGATATGAAAAAATATGAACTTAACTCATCAATAAATATATGTCATTTGACATGTACCTACATGTCAAATCTATCTCACTAATTATTGCCTATAAATATTCGCAAACATGATCCAATAACAACGCCTTGTGCTATTTTCAAGTATATCTTAATATTAAAAGGTAATTGATAGGAGCCGCTTTCTTTTTTAGTCAAAAATAAGTAATTAGGCTTCTTGAATTTTTGTATAGCTTTAAGAAGATCACCTCCTTAAGACAATATTGGTGATTGAGTTACATATAGTTAAATTAATATATCCCAAAAATTACTCTATTTTATTTTAGTTATAGCCTAGTCATATTAGATTAAGAGTACAAATCCCCCCGTCTTTTTGATGCGTGATCGTAAAAGAGAACTAAAGATGCAAGCAACTGTCATCACTGCAACAGAGTGAATTAAAAATTTACTGAAAATTAAAAATTTACTAAATTTTCGACCAGAGTAGTATTTTAGGTCAATTTTCCTACAATTGAAGGAGTAGACTCGAAACCAACAGTGTGACATCGTGATTTAGTGTTTTGCAATACGCTATTATTAAGTACTTACGATTTTCAGCTATATACGAAGCAATGAGATCCTTAGTACATACATCATACTTGTATTTTTTATCTATAATTCTTTACTTCAGTGTGACGAAAACTAAGGTTATTTTGTACTTTTTATTGCATAGCTGGCCCGCTCTCCTTCTGAAGGAGCGTTGTCTAGCATCAACTCTAGTCGTCGAAGCCTTTATCACGTGACACTACCGCCAACTAGTTACCCTTCTGCATCACCATACTACTCACTGACTAAATATTTCGCGAGACTCGTTAAGAAGAAAGTTATTACTAGACAAATGCTGCGTAAACTTTTACACGAACGACCTTGGGCTAAGGCGTTCGAGTTAACAGGGCTTCCTGTTAGAAGAAGACATAAAAATCATATACGTCTTCGGATAGAAAATGATGGTGTAATCGGTGCTGAAACCGATTACACTGATAGTGACGATAGTGACCAAGATACTGATGTGCCTGATTCGTTTACGAGTTCAAGTTTTACAGATGCAGAAGTTATCAGCAATAAAATATTGAGACAAAATGCTATGGATAGTCCTAGAACAATATCATCCAGTAGTAGTTGGGGTAGTAATTTTGGTTATGTACGATACTTCGATGACACCTCTGATCCGCATTTGGATGACAGTCGTCATATCTTTAAGGCAGATTGTACACGGGATTTATTTGAAAGTATATCAAGTAGTAAAATTCCTGACACAATGGATGGTCGGATTGATACTGGTCTACAACACATAAACGATTCTCGAATTGGTGTAAATAATCTGAACCCATTTGCTTTACATTCCAAAAGTACAGATAATTCGAGTTTCGAAGTTAGACCTTACATGGCTTGCGAAGATCTAGTGAATATGGATCAAGATACTCAACTAGCTATACTCGGCAACGAAGATCGAGATTTTGTACCAATAAGACGCAGTTTTCCAAATCTTAGTCCTAAAAATGAAACTGCAACCAAACTCTGGAAATCTACTGAGGAAAGTTATACGCGTGAAGAAGATAGGTCTGAAGAATTTATAGCATCTAGTGTATTACAAAATCTGGATCCACCATCACCAAAACAGAGTTATAATCCAATAGAGTCTGTTATATTAGACCCTCCACCCATGTTTCGGAACGACGAAGAGAACATAAAAATAATTAACGTTAACCTTAATACCAAGATTCCTTTTCGGAAGCATTCGCTTAATTCGGATAAAAGGATCAGACGATCTATGTCGAAATCGATGGTAGAAACAGAGAATTACCAGAAAGAAGACGAAAGAGCAAAGAGAATATCTTCACAGTCCGAAAAGCAAAAAGTGCATAAAAAGTGCGAATGTTGCAACAGATCGTTGTGTCCAAGCCCGCGATCGTCAGATTCTGGCGTTGTAGGAAGTTGTAATTTAGCGTCACCGGAATTGAATATGCACGAGTACTCTAGCTCAGGCACTACAACTGGTAATGATTCGGACTCTCACGACAAGAGTTCTGATCATTTAAAAGATTCTTTATCCAACTTGTCTCAAGGAAGTTATGATGTTGATCGTAGAAAAAAGGTCACGCTCTCAGAAATAGAAGCGGCTGCATTTGAAGAACAATGTAGGTGTACTTCACCTTTTGGATCTACGGCCAGAACATCTTGTGTAACAAGTGTAACCTCGGAAAATAGTCTCGATGTAATGGATTCGTCGAACATCAACGTAACATCGACATTCGTTGCAGCTCCGATTGTATCTATACCGCAAATAAAACGTACCTCCATCCGAAGGAATATTGAACGTTATGTTCCAGAGATTAGGTTAAAGCCTGAACCTCCACCGAGGATATATAGAAAGCCAAGCACTCATATAGAAGTGCCCAAGAATGTGCGACAGCAGTTACCATGTCAATGGAGTACTTTGAATATAACTGAAAAGACAAAGCCCAGTTTACACTATCACATGCGTATATATCGCGACACTTCAGATGATAAAGATAAAACTATTGAGAGACAATCTAGAACAAATGCCCCGCGGAACCGTGATATATATAGCAAAGAAAATAAGCAGAGCAATGATTCCAATTATACAGAAGTACGTAAAACGAGGTCGCGCAGTGAGGACTTATCGAAATTGCAGAAGGGTTTAACTGAAGCTCAGTCCGGTTTTGTGGTGTATCGTTCAGATTTGTACGCACACTGGTGGATGAAAGCAAAATTACCCATTACCGTGGTCACCGACTCAGGCAAGGATTATTATTTTGTAAAGAGCTACTGATTTGTGTCACTGGTTTGAAGATAATAATGCCTTGAGGTTTTGTTACCATTAGATTAATACTGTTATTAGAATTCCCCAGTGTTGCAGTGCTTTACTTGATCATCCTTGCCTGTGTTAATTCATCATACTAACTACAAACAGCTACTGCAAGTAGTCATGTAATTATACTAACCAATTAAGATGACAATGCATGGTAAGGCTTTAAACCCATCATTCTGCCCATCGATGTTATTTTTTTCCTTATGGACAACCATTTGAACTGGGGCTATTGAAATTTTTTATTGAAACGACAGTGAATATTGGCAGATGTAAGATAAAAATTTAAGCTACCAAATGCACTGTAAAGAACGGCATTGCACAAATGTCCACATGTTCGCGTATAAATTTTGATTGTATACAAAGTTGCCGCATATTTTTGATCTCAGATTGCAAGTTGTGTAACTAAAGTTTGTTTTCAGATGGCCACGAGCGACAGCAATAATTCTGATTTATCCGCTGGCCTAACAAATCATAAAAGATCACACTCATTCAACAACCATCAAAGCTACACACAACACACGCAACAAACGCAAAAAAATAAACAAAAGAATCAATCTGCGCGATGGCTTCTGAATTCATGCGATTCACTCGACCAGTCTCCTGCCAAAGCAAACAAATCTCCTATTGGCAAAAAATTCTCATCTGTAGATTTCATCGACACAGCGGGCTCGACTTACAGCAACAAAGGTATGATTATTATTACATAAAAATAGAAATAAGTATTATTTCAATATATATTGATGTTGGATTAACCTATACGATGTCACTATTTTTACCTTCCTCGTGGGTATCGTGGAGACGGGTAAGGCAATTATGTCGTTCATATCACTCCAAGAAAAAGGAAATGCAAAATAACATATTTATCTGGACAACGTGATATTGGTGGCCAATTCCTCTTATTTTTTTTAAGGAGTGTTTTCCAGTCGTGGGATGTTTATGATCTATAATATTGAAGAACGAGTTAAGAACGTTACTATAGTGACATTGAGCGAGTGTGCCTAATTAGATTTTTATTGGACGGTAGCACTCACGCCGTCCGTACCGTTCGGGGTGACGAAAGGGAGGCGCCCGGCCCATACAGTACATACCTACAGTATTCCTTTGCTATTGCCCCGACCATTGGTACGGAGTTCTTCGACATCCATGGCCACCCCGGCAGCTAGATTAAATAAGTTTGGTGGCGGCTGTGATTAGTTATTTATTATACCTTAACATTGGTCGTGACTTTTGTGAAATTTAACTAAACGTTTTACATCTACTTGGCACCTTAGTGAGTGCCGATTTGATTAAAAATCTATATTCTCAAGGAGGGCCAGAAAGTTGGCTGATTTAAATTTTAAACAAAACCTTAAGTAAAATATTTACTCTTCCACCTGTATAATAGAAAGAGCATATAATTTGCGGGTTGAGAGCCCTCAGCGCTCACCCACCAGTCCGGGTAAAGTTGTCACAGCCATCTGAGGCTAACAACTAAGTCACAAAAAAAAAAAGCATATAATTTATGGACTTCATGTAAATTGGTATAGGAACTTGAAATTTGTAGGTCTCTGATATTGTCTCAAACATTTTTTTGATTTGGATAAAATTATTTCCATAACTGATCGTCACATCTTGTTTTCGAATCGAATAGTTCGTGCTATTAATGTGTTCAGCTTTCATGAGCACAATCAAGAAAATTTCGGTAGCCGGCAATAGGCTGCTCATATGGTGAAATGTGGGTGTGTTACTTTTCTGCTTAGCTTTTCGCGGACAAAGTTGTCTTAATAAAAAATGTTTTAATAGAATCATTGAAATGAGTTTTGAATTGTTAGTGGCGCAAATTGGCTTTGAACGAGTGAGTGAACCGGATGCACTTATTCACACACTGACTCATCATACTTCTGACCTTATTCTAATTTATTGTTAGTCGGCATAGTAGGTACGAGAAGAGTTTCTCGTAATACAGATAGAAGAAGAGCGAGACTATTAGCGCTATTCAGTGCTTTTACAAAGTTTTTGAGCTGGCCATCTGCTCGAGGTCATCCCATCTTGGGAACGCAATCGGTGTCCAGACGCCACTAAATGGGATTAGCTCAGCAGTTCATTATTGGTTTTTATGACTTACACGAAAAATGTTATAGTATATTCTTAGAAAATAAAAATATCCACTTGCGGATTTCTTTATAAACGATGTTTATGTTCTTCAAGTAGTACTAATTTGATGCATCTATTATGATTCAGTAAGTATAAGCCGTAAAAGCGCCATAAAAATAACTTTAATGAACTAATTAAAAAACATCGCAATTATTTCTAAAAATAAAGTTGCGACGTGTTTTGGCGACGTTATTTATGTTATGTTAAATTATTTACTAACTCAACATTTTATTTAAAAGTTGAATTTTACATAATCACGACTGAAGTTTATAAAAAAATTACTAGTTGCATCAAAATCTGATATTTAAATTTTAATTCAAATAGGTATATTAAACAATAATTAAAAGAGCTTTATATAATTATAGATTAGAGTGAAGTTGTAGCTACAATACATGTGTTAATATATGTAGGTTGGAGCATAACATGTTTACGACCAGCGCCGCCTCTCAGGCCTCAATCGTTCACGGTTGGTTCGGATGAAAATATTGGGCCAACGCACCCGTATGCCCCACATCAACGCAAGTCCAATTCTTATGAAGAAGACGCCCTTATTTTGAAAGTAATAGAAGCTTATTGTACCTCGGCGCGGTGCAGAAATGCTGTAAGTTCTGGTGAGTAAATTTATATTATTAACTAGATTATTAAATTCTTCAGACATCATAATCTTCTATCGTTAATGAGAACTTAAAAGAACTTTAAAAAGACCTAATAAAAGCGAGCTAGTATACCAATTGTTGAGAGAAATTTAAAGAATCTGTAATTATTTCAATAAATTAGGTGACAGTTGGCAGCAATCCATTGTTATTCTCGAATGAAGGTAAGGGAAGAAAACTCACCCATGACAGCTTGGTATTAAACAAGACTGATTGCTGTCTGAAGGTCTTTTGTTCAGAGGGCCTTGAGTAAGTGACAGTGTCTAGTCGCATCGAAGAATCGAATCAATATTCGATATTGCCGCGGTATTTGCCTTATTTTCTAGCACTCTGATCCTTTTGTTTCTTAATGGAGGAGTAGATTATTATCTACCGTGGGCGAATAATAAATTTTCTTCCTTTAACTTTCTTGAATAACAGCGTATATATTTAGTTATTACGGCATTGCATTATATCAATACTATATATCGTTGACTCGTTTTTATGCGCAGTAAATAGTAGTGTTTTGATAGCCTTTAGAATTTTGTAAAGACTGTTTATAATTATTCAGTTACCGAAATAATAATATAATTATTCAGTTACCGAAATAATAAAAAAGGACAGAACTGTACGCCTTTCATATATATCTTATCTGCCTGAATTTGTTTGTTCGATGGTATTCAATGTCTCTTGGAACATATAAAGCAGAAGGTATACACTAACACAGCGTGTTTATTATACAGTACCCAATATACCGCTGGAGATTTTCGAGTCGACAAGGAGGAGACATGCGAAGTCAAGAAACCGTATTATCAGTTGGTTTTTAGAATGAAATATATATTTATCCATGATACCAAATTTTTCGCTAGTCATAAATGTAGCGCTTGATAATAATACCTATTCAAGTTTGCTGTTGTCGATAACGACCATAATCGGATATGTAAGCACATCGTGTATTAAGTATATTAATTACAATACTCAAGTATTCTGCTCAGTGTTTCGATAATAATACAGTCATACGTCTGTAAGTGCATGTAAGGCATGCTTTAATAGTATAATCTCTTATTTATTCTATTAGTTCTTGTAGATCTGGTTTATAGTACCTACGTATCTTGGAAATTCGATTTCGTAATCATTTATAGTAACATTATTTATCTATATTTATAGTTGGAGTAAGTACAAAGTAGCTAGTCGCTGTTAAGGTTACCTATTTAATTATTTTTTATTATTAGTTCATTTGGTACGATTAAACTTGACTAAATTAACTTTGAGTCAAATTTTAATAGGTATTTCTTGCATTTTGTCATAACAGCTATCACCACAAAAGTGTATCTTGTCACTAACAAACAGCAACAATGCTCTCTTCAATACGCTTAATGTATCACGAGCCGAGTATATGCGATAGGGAATGATTGAATTGACGTTTTACTCATCTGGTAGTCTGAATATTTGTATTTTGTTACATGCGGCTGCCTTTATATCGCACCTGCAGTGGACTGCGGCCACTTGTCTCTCGGTAAAGTACAATATCACGCACCCGCTACTAACATACCTCACTATAACTACACTAAACTTCCGACCGTGCAGCGAAGTAACACGCCTGATTATATAGGTTGTAACAAGTCTACTAAAGTAAAACGTAACAAAAGCTCCTCTGCGGCGGACTCGTACGTGTACCGAGGACCGGACACTAGGAGGCTGCTGTCTGAACGAAAATTCGACATGAACCGTTCAAATCCTAATTTATGGGAGTGCTCGGAGGAACGCAGGCAGAAACTGATGTGTGGACGCGAGCGACGCAGCGGGTCGCATCCCAGTTTAGCAGCACCTTTGAGGGCCGTCTTATCTGTTCCATCACCTTCCACGACTTCCCGTTCAGCTCGCTCATCCACTTGGTGCTGTGGTACCTTTGTCAAACATCTCACAAAATCACACCATTTTGATTGACATAAGTAGATACCTCGTTTTATGCTCAATTGTTCCTACATATCATTTTATTCGCTGTTCGTTCGGAGTACCGACAAAAAATATCCATATCAATTGAATTTATTTTCATATTATACCAGTTTCACGATAACCAAAGCTGATTCCATTGACTAATATTTTTAATGTTTTTTTTATCATTATTTAACTAATCGCATCTTCATTTGTATTGTATTTTGTAAGTTATTTAATTTATATTTAAGATGTTTTAAAATTATATATATTATGTTTAAAATAATGGCAACAAAGACGCGTGTACGCTTTGATTACAATATTATGCAAGTGCCATCGGTGTAGTTTTCGTAAATTTAGTTGAACGTGTGTTATCTATGTTTACATAGATCGTTCATATAATGCATGTATGCAGTATTATTTAGTATTTATAAAACTATACATTTAAATATTGCTCGTATATTTTATAAATTGATATATATATAAATATTTATGGTGCATTAAATTAGAGCATAATGAATTTCTATGTGCATGATGCTTATAGCGAAAAATAGTTTGTATGAATAAATAAAACGTATGTATGTGTCTGAAAATATTCTCCATAGACATAAATAGATACGTCATAAATTGGTGATATCATTTTAGTAATGGACAAATGCCAGGGACGAGTAAAATTTGAGAGATGCCTTAGAAGTTATTTCTATCTATGATCGAAACACATTCAACGCCACATGGTGCTTTTTTAACTCGGGCGACTATTAAAAGTTAATAAAATATGTCATTTTTAATAAATATTTTAATGTACCATTATTATTATTCGTGAGCTTATGAATGTTGGTCATAAATATTTCTCATCAATACTGTTGATTCACTAAATGTCGATTCTGCTTTTGTTTGTAAACTTGTAATTTTTATTATATCATTTAAATGTAGTGTGTTTTAAAAAATAAAAATGTACTAAGTACAATATATCGTCAGAACATTAGTTTTCGTTTATCGGGTTTTATGTGATGTAAACCATATAGTTCATAATAAATATTTGAGCCAGCTAATGGTCTAGAAAATTAAAAAAATAACTACAGTCGTACCACAGAATTAACACCATATTATAGCAAAAGGTTTATATACACTTATTTATGCAAAAAGTTTATATTTAGAAAAAAAAAATACCAAATGGATAACAGAAATTAGGTTCCCAAGTTTTTTTTATTATTATTGCCTTTGGCGGTAAACAAGCAAGCAGCCATGCATGCAAGCAACGTGATGGTAAGTGGGAACTGGCGCTCATGGAGTTCTGCAATATCGATAGTATAGCTAGGTCTACAGTAAAGGTGCGGTTTGGACCAACTCTTTCTTCGCAGAGCGAAAAACTATCAAATTGCTACTACTCAGACTTCGATTTTTTATAGTCGAATGTTATAGATTGGTGCTCATCATCGCACATATATATCTTTTAAATGCGAGAAAATATCTTAATGGCATCTTAATTTAGCCCGTCTAGTAAGTTGAGTGTCTAGGACACAGTTATGTATTTAACCGCAATCGTAGTAATATTGGGGTTTTTGTGTGTATGGCTTTTAGTTTACTCCCTAGCTCTTATTTACACATATATGTGTGCAATTACGAATCAATATCCAAAATTAATAAATATTAACTTATATCAATATACTTTTGTTCTGGTTAAATTGTAGAGCCTATAATAAGTATTTCAGCATAGCTGCCGGTACAATTAGTGTAAAATAACATTCGAGTATATGGTTTTTGAGAATGTAGATATTATTTTTTTTATCTGTCTGTTAATAATTAACGCTACGCTTGTTATACTGTAAAACTTCATATTTTCATTGTTGTAATATCGGCTCTACCAAATAAAACCAATAAAGATACGAGTGCTTTTAGAACAGAATTTCTTCAAACTCAATTATAAAATTACACATCTAAATTCTCTATTTTGATGAATTTTAATAAGGGGCTTATGTTTTGGTATTGTTAATAATATAAAGCCTAGAAGAAAATAGTAATTACAATGTAAAGTAGGTATATTTGCAGTATTTTCATTATGTGCCTTTAGCATTTACGTAGTAATATATTCGAGATGTATAAAATAAACCATGTTCTTATAATAGCTGTTTATTTGGTTTTTAAATTTTTGACGCGGGCTAAGCAACACGTACTCATTATGCATTTAGTCCAGAGGATCTATGTTAATTGGAATTAATCATAATCATTGCTTCGAATATTATCTTGTCGGGATTTTTTTTAACATACAGAATATAATAGCATTAAAACGATCAGATTCAAAAATCGCATTGACAACACTTTTAAATAAAAAATGTCCAAAAATAAATATTTAAATCCATTGTGGTAATGTAATAAGTACGAAATAATATTCTGTTTTTTTTTTCCAAAAAAAATAACACCGAGCAAAAATCTGTTTCTCTAGCAACGACAATCCCTCAAATCCATCTAGTGTGGCGATAGGATACCGACATCTTGAATAACTCATCGCGCTAAGTCGCTGCCTGATAAACTGAATTTTCAATCTCAATATAGTGATATATAAAGCGTGAACAGTGTTATTATATATTTGACAAACCATCCTGCGACCCTTGTTATTGAATCTTGTTTAGTAGCTGTATATAAGTATGTTTTGTTTATATATTAATATTATTGGTTTGATGAGTCTCTGAAACATTGATTTCTAAAAGAAAGTTCACTGCATCCAATGCCATTCACATGTGGTAGGGCCACACTGTTGACAGTTGTCTGTCTGCAGCCGTGGCTCGTCCGGGGTAGTACCACACTCGCAGAAATTCGACGTCCGAGTAGTAGCAGTTTGTTACTACGCTTCGTTCGGTGAGCGAGAGAGCCGGAAGCCCAACTTTCTGAGTGTGTTTGCGTGTGGTGGGTTTTGATACCACTTTGCCTTTAATACCACCGAACCTCTTTGCACGCATTCACACTCCCTTCACTTTCTTCGCGGTAGGCAGCGGCCTTGCAAAAGGTCCATGAGCGACAGCACACTTACCATCAGGTGTACTGTTTGCTCGTTTACCACCAATTGCAATAAAAAAAATAATCTAATCAACCTCAATTTTAGTGTGCAATAATGTAATAACTGTCGATATATCATTTTGATAGTAAAATAAATATGTAGTATATATTCCTGCTTCTTTTGTACGTATATTCCACAGGAAATACAGGTCATACAGCCAAACCGTATTGTCTGTCTAGGTATGTCTATATAAAGAATAATATGTACGTTTATATTGACGTATATTAGCAGTACAGTATTTATTGAAGAAAGCAATATAATTTACGTAAAGTTAAATAATGAATCTATTAAATAAAGTTCCTAAAAGTGTCATCAATTTATTATTATTTTTTTATTAAATTGGCGCCATTTCCTTTAATAATTAAGAAGAGACTAGCCCGATTCTTAACAAATATTTAGTCTCGCGTCTTTATCTCCAAAGAGGTATTCAGAGGTGTGACGCAACATAATTTTTGTTGCACGCAATAGGGGGCGAGTCTATTGTTATTGAGAATTTTCCTAAAGTTTTCCCTACAATGTGTTTGTAATCTGATGGCCATAGTTTAATCATGATATAATATCAGAAAATGTCGTAATTCTATTATTAACTTATTTATTAAACATAGATTACAGCTTTATTAAAGTCAAGCTATTATCTGTGCCAACAATAGTGCCAACTTTATGTTCTGCCTAGTTTTTCATTTGCATTCATTAAATTTTTCATATTTCTTTCATTCATCGATTGTGTCACTTCTATCAATAAAATATATATGGGTCAATCACAATAATTCCGTAGCCATAGCATTTATTGTTCTCTATCATTTAGAGTTTGAGTTTTTACGGTGGAAATTTGGTGATTTCTGCTCTCAATATCCATCAAGGGATTACCGCAATCCAATTGATATTTTAAATTCTAAAACTCAAATCCGGTTTTGCAACTTCCTATACAAATTTCTCACGATATCGTTCTTCTGTTAATCACCCTTCACCGTTAGTCAAATAATAATTAAAAATAATGATTTAAAATAATTTGATAGGCTCATATCTTCAAAAGTCTGCGGCTTTAAATTTGAGATCTCTATGTATATTTTATTTGCAGTCTATTGATCTCGTAACTATAAAATGGCTGTAATATACGTGGTTCAATTTTCTTAATTACAGACACTCTCATTGGGAAAACATTTTAATTTTAATACACATAATTGCGTCACCTACAAAAATATTATGCGCTGATTCAGCGACGCGGTATTCCCACGGCCCATTAGGTAAAGGAGTTAAAAATAGTGAAACATATCAAATATATACTGATTAATTGAGGTGGATAGAGATAAGTCTGACTTTGTCGCCCACGTATTTCTCATTTGGTAAACATGATTTTTATTTTTTATAAAATGTATTATTTATTATGTTGTGCGGCTGCGTATATTATCAACTTTCATCGTTTTAGGTAGCTAAAACCGACTGAGTTTTAAGCTGACTGGTATCAATAATAATAATAATTTTAAGACAACACCATGCACTAAGGAAATAATCCTTGTATTGCTGGGAACTTTATAAACATATAATTAACGGACACAAATTACATCCAGACTCAGAACAACAAGTTGTGGATCACACAAAGTGTTGTCCCGCGTGGGATTCGAACCCCCGACACTGGCTATGTAAGTCGCTATCTTAACCACTACGCCATCTGTGCAGTCAATGCCAGCATAGTGCCATTAAGCCGCAAACCGGTGGTGAAAATACAAAGTAAATGGTACTTATGCTACCTCTGTTAGCGGAAGAAGACCTAATCCTGTAATCTTAATTAAAATGACGAGAGGACGGTGATGATAAATTGTATTTAGTACATTGCGTTTTTAGTATACGATTAATTGAATTTTATCTGCAGTTGAAGCGAAGTGATGATATTTTTTCATCGTAGCAATATTTATTGGAATGTTCCTAAAATTCTTAGCATCTATATAAATTACGATACGTGTTATTAGTATGATCAAATTATTTTTTGAATACATTTCGTGAGCATATGGCATACTCTTTAATACAAGTTTTAAAAGCACATATTTTGAAATAACGATAAATTACTTTAATCATTAGATTATCTTAATAAAGCGAATTTCAAACATATTTAGAGCTCTGGTTCACCACTTATAGAAGGGTTGATACAACATTAAAAAGTATTTCAGCGTTCGTATTAGTAAATTTAATTTTGCAATAGTCTAATATGCCATCTATATATTTTCGGTGCCTTCATTGTGAAGCAAATTGATTGTTGCCTATGCACTCTCAATAATGTTAAATTTATTATGCTGTATGTAATATATAGTCGAGGAGTTCTTTGTTTGAATACTTTAAGAAATTACTATTGGGTTTTGATAACTTTTTGTTTTAGCTTGTGTTGTCGATAGTGTTAGGCTATAATATAGAGGCTGGGGGATATATAACATATGCTACGATCGAGGAGTAAGGCAGTTATTAATATTACCCTATGTAAAAAATATAACAACGAACTATTGAACTACTGGCAATGTAACTCTTGTAGTACAATGGTCATTGCTAGTGTTCAATCAATACATGTATATTTCAGCTTGAAATACGAAGCATTTTTATTTCATAATTACATTTAATACGATAACAATAGATTTAGTACATGATAATTAAAATAGATACATAATATATATGTGCTGCTGTCATGATATTTTTGCTCCTGTATTCGTAGCAGGAATGTGATAAATATTAATTAGATTATCGTTAGTTTTGTGTCTTGTTGTTTTTTTTTAGTTTAAATTTGCTTATTTTAATACTAATTGACTACAGCAATCTCTTTGCTGCGAATCTTTATTACAATAATATATTAACATTAATATATATAGTTATATATATATATATATATATATATATATATATATATATATTTATAAACTTTGCTATCGTTTGGATCTTTTAAAATTTATCATTATTTAATAATAGTATATATGTTTAAACTAACTCTTTATATTTATCTAACTATATATTGTATAAAAATTAAATTATTATGTGTTTGTCTGTCAAATTACTTGTTATTGTAACATGTTTTACATATTATTTATTATATAATTATATTATAATATGACGCAATAATAAAATTTATATTATATAATAAAAAAGTATAGTGTAATATGTATTTTTAATATTATGGTCAGTTTTATTTCAGGTCAGGTTCAGTTTTATTTTTAATATGAATATGTAAACGTCATTTTATTGTACAACTTATTCCTTGTCTATTGTATATTGAAATATGTGTTTTGTTTGTATCTATTCATATGATAATAAAGTGAATTGTATATTTATTTCACTTTTATAATTGAAATATTATAAATTATGTGATCATTGATAAGGTATAAGTTATTTCAAAATGTATATATCTTATTATGATGCTTTTAATATATTTTTTTGTGGAACTCAAATTGTGTGCCATAATATAATATTTATTTTTCTATGGAATTGTAGTTGTTATTAACACTGCAAATTTTTGATATTGAATATTTTTTATTAGAAGTTTTTAATCGGATTAATATTTAAAAATATTATGTAGTATATATACTAGTAGTATATGAACCCATAGACACCATAATAGAAGAAAATTTATGTTAAATTATATAAACAAAAGCAGTTGGTACAACGATAGCTATGCAATTGTAACTTGTGTTAATTTTTTTTTGTTGAACATTATAATATGATTGTCAAATAAACATTAAAGACGATATACATTAAACAATACGAATCTTTTTCTAATGTATTACGTAATTGACTTATATGATATATTTAAATACCAATAATATTGGGCCGGTTTTCAAGTTAAATCGTTTGCACATCTTATAAAAATGGTAATGCCGTCTTGAAAAAGATATATATCTAATATCATAGTACGTTAGATCACTTAAAGTTTTCGAGAAATGGTGAGCGGTAATTGGTTAATCAATGCAAATGTTTCAATCTGTTATGTTCCGTTTCGTTATACCTGCTGCAATCATTAAAAATGATTCGTAAAATCACCATTTTGAATAGCTAGTCTTTCATAGATTTTCGTTCATCGTTGATTGGACATAGGTCTTCCTTATACAGAGTTTATATACGAATAATAAGTATGCCTATAAATATACTTTTAATAACCACATAAAAATGCCGATCGCTGAGGCACTATTATAATAATAATAATTAGGGATCTTATGGAGTGCCGTAACCGAAATCATCGTGGATATCAGAAGATACAATATGCCTGAAACTGCAACTGATATTGAGAGTTTCGAATCATTAGGTACGAATCATCAGATAGGTTCGATGTCTGTATGAAACATGTTACAACAGGTTTTCTATCTACCAACCGAAATGACATCCTAAATGTAAACCTCTCCAAAGGGGCATAGTAGGATAATCTAATTTAGCATTTTCCCTTTGAAATACTCTATCTAATAATTACAATATCCTTAACCGAAACTGCCGAATAATCCGAAATAATTTCATATCCTTAACCGCACCCGAAAAGATATTATAATATTGTAATATCCGATCCAAAACATCATCATTATTATACTGTTGCATCCCAATTATTTGGGAGTGTCGCAATATGTCCCCTCCTCCCATAGAAAGCTATTAGAGATTACCTCTGTGATCACTCCCTGTCTATCCTAAATCTAAATTTCGTATCCGCTAAATAATATTTATATTCTGACACTCAAGTAATCATAGATGTATACCGTTGTATCTTTACTAGCTCTATTAGCGTATGATGACGTTTTAACTATATGTTCACAGAAGTATTATGAAAAATAAGGTGGGTATCGTATATAATATTCATCTGGACATAGCAGCAAAATGATATATTTTTATTTATTTGTATTTTCAGAATGCGACGAGGAAACCCCTGCTATAGAGGCTCTAGTAAGATCACCGTCTTTGCCGGTACATTCTACTTCGGGGCATTCTACTAGTTTGTGGACTATAGTTATGCGTCTACAAAATGAAGTGAAAATATTGAGAATGGATGTTAAAAGTCTTCAGCGTCAGTTAAACGAAGAAAAACAAGAGAGGAATCTTGCCATCGCAGCTTTACAATCTAGAAATTTATTATTGGATGCTAAGGAAAGTAATTGTTAAGTCTTCACGAGTATTGATTAAACTTTTATTTTATAATGCGGTATTTTATTTTGCAATAGTATATTGTATTCTAACATATTCTATATTATAATTTTACAGTTGTTTGCACTCAACATAAAGGCAATAATGTTTAAGACATATAAAGAACTACTTGTTGACTCGAACCCACGTCTTTTGCAATTCCATTCCGATTATACTATCAAGTGGACCAACGTGGGCTGCCGTATGACAATAATTTCCCACTCGTATTCCTCTTTACGGAAAACGCGCGCCATCAATGGGAAATCATGTACAATTGTTCCGATCTAATATTTAGAATAGTCTATAGATCCAATTGTATTAAACAATGACGCAACCCTATTATCTCATCATTCATCATCATCATTTCAACTCATATACATCCCACTGTTGGGCTCGAGCCTCCTCCACAATAGGAGGGAAATTGACCTATTGATATAGGGTACCATTTCAAGTTTTTCTTATGTTGCACAGATGTTATACGCATATTTAATCCTTTAGTCGTCTTGTACGACACCCATGGGCAACATAGGGGGTGGTGAACTGTATTCTTATTCCGTCACTACACGGATTAACCCTAATGCTAGATATCAGTTATTTAGATAACCCTTTATATAAATAACTGATATCTAGCAATGACTACTCTTCGTGTGGTGATGGAGTAAGAATACAATTCACCACTCCCTATCTTGCCTGTGGATGTCGTAAAAGACGATTGAGGGATATAATAAGCATATGACATCTGTGCAAGAAAAGGAAAATTCGAAACAAAACCCTATTCCAATATATCTGACCAGTGTGGAATAGTAGGTCAATTGCCCTCTCATTATGGAGGAGGCCTGAGTCCAACAGTGGGACATATATAGGCTGAGATGATGATGATCTAGCAATTAGCATGGTTATTTTTAAAAACATTTTTACGAGCGAAATAGTCCGCTTCAATAGTCCTACCAAGTTTAATTGTATATTAACAAACTGAAAAGGAGTATCAGATCGAAACAATATGTACACGTTTTGCCGATAGATGGTGCAGGTCTCCCGTAAAGACGAAAACGATTGAGAAATTGGTTGACATATGACAGCCCACGCTAGTTCAGTTGGTCCACCTCCCGTCCCAAAATGCGTCGTCTGATATGTAGTTACTACTATGTCAAGCAATATGTCCTGTCTATTGCCAATTTAGCGTGTTAAGTCTTCGTGCTAGGTCAGTTACACCCGTTCTACGGATTTCCGTATTTAGGACCCTATCTCGCAGAAAAACCCCGAGCGATATCCATTCGTGTTGAGTAACTTTGAGCTTAGTTATGAGGCCGATATACAGAGAATATGGTCTCTGTCTTCTATGCCGTAAGTCCCCGCTAATAACATACAATAGTCCTACACCTGTGCTCTCAACGCAGAGATTGGATGAAAAGATTCACCTAATGTAGAGAAATGTTTTTAGAGGTGAGTAATAATTATAACGTCTGTAATAATTAAAACTATATAACTGAATTTGAGTCGAGTCACGGCGATTTTAAGGCCTTTTACTTTAGGTAAATCCGCAGTGAGAAATAATTATTTGGGTAACATGGACTATAAATTTGCAAAAAACGGGCACCTGTGTTCATAATAACTATTTTGGCTAGTTCAAAATATTGCATTGTGTGGAAATCTTGTGTTGGTGACTCGCCTTTTATACTTTTAGATCTATATCGCCTAGCCTCTATCTATAACAACAATAAATCTAATATTGTCTATAAATGTACACTATAAAACCAATTTCACATGTATAAAGATATTTTAAAGTCAAATGAATACTTAAATCAGGCGTCGCCTGAGATCTGGCTCACCCCGGGAGGAAGTTGAGTCGGTGCTGCGCGCGTCATGGCGAAAGACTTCTCACTCACATTGAACACTAACCGCAGATGGCTGTGCTGAGATAGCCCGTAATATGGTTAGCCGTAGAAAGAGGTCATGAACGCCGCAGTGAATTTTCATGATAATCTGGCCACCCTTCCAATGTCGAGAAACTTTATCATTGGCGCCTAAGTGAATTTTCAAGCTGTCCTGGCCACCAACTCTCACAGCGAGAAAGATAAATCATTGTAAGCTTTGATCGATTCTAATAGCTCTAAGTACATTTCAATAGATCCCACATCGGTAGGTATATATCTATAATGACTATCCTTATTACTTTGTAACGACAAACGTTTACACAACGGTGTATGAGACGCATGCATATTAGTGGGGGATATATGCGGATTAAAGAATTGGTGCTGATAGAAATAAAAATGATTTAGTATTAAAATGATTAGGAGTTGGTACAACAATTTTAAATTAATTGTATGACTTTATCCGTATCGTACCAGTGATTAAAATAAATCCATCTAGTTTAAGTCCTTACATTCGTTTCTATCGGCAAATAGTATTTTATTGTCAAAAATATAGAGTAGATAATTATTGTTGAATAAGGAGAATATTGTGAAATGCAAACTGAACCATTATTGAAAACTTCGATTAATACGAATGTATATACAATTAAAAGAAGTTTAGTAATAGCTTAGTAAATTGTGCAACAAATTAACCGGCATTGACTTTGTTATTTGCCTTAGCCATCTGTTTAGATATTTGTTTAAAAATATTATATTCTAACTTTTACAACTAGGTACTCTTTTTGACGACTTAATGGTTAATTACGTTAGATGCTGGACGGTCTCGACCGTGACCCCTGGGGACGCCCCTATCGCGCGGTGCTGAATAGGCTACGCGCGCGGGGCCCTCCCCTCACCGAGACTCTCCAGCCCGGCCTTCTCACCCGGGTCATTGAGGACCTGTTCCCGCGGCGGGCGGAACACGCCCCCGGTCATGGCTCCGCCAGACACTGACCGGGAGGCCGACGACGACAGTGTTCCGCCCATCACGGTACCCGAGATGGGGGTGGCGGTGACGCGCATGCGCGCAAAGTCTACCGCCCCCGGGCCCGACGGTGTTCCTAACCGCGTGCTGGCCCTGGTCCTCGAACACCTGGGACCCCGCCTCAGGGAGCTGTTCGACGCGTGTTTAGCGTCCGGACGGTTCCCTGGGTGCTGGAAGGAGGGAAGGCTGGTGCTCCTGCCGAAGCCGGGACGGTCTCCGGAGTCGCCTTCGGCCTACAGGCCTATCGTGCTGCTCGATGACACGGGCAAGCTACTGGAGAGGGTGGTAGCTGTCCGCATCGAGCGGCACCTCGTCGGCACGGGGCCCGATCTGTCGGACGCCCAGTTTGGGTTTAGGAGGGGTCGTTCGACGATCGCGGCTCTGTTGCGCCTGAGGGCCGTGGCGACTGAGGCCGTCACCGGCGGGGGAGTGCTGTTGGTGGTGTCCCTAGACATCGCCAACGCATTCAATAGTCTGCCATTCAGCTGCATCAGGGAGGCGCTCCGGTATCACGGGGTGCCAGTTTACCTGAGGCGGCTAGTGGCAGACTATTTGGAGGGGCGCAGCGTCCTCTGCACCGACCGAGCAGGGGACGTTGTGCGGACGCCCATGACGTGCGGTGTCCCACAGGGGTCGGTCCTCGGACCCACCCTGTGGAACATCGGCTACGACTGGGCGTTGAGGGGGAGCCTCCCGCCCGGGCTGGGCGTGATTTGTTACGCCGACGACACGCTCGTCACAGCCCGCGGTGGGACGCTAGAAGAGGCGGTAAGCCTGGCGACCTCGGGTACCGAGGAGGTCGTCAGACGGATCGAGGCGCTGGGGTTGAGGGTCGCCCTGGACAAGACGGAGGCCCTCTTGTTCCATGGGCGCACTATGAGCCCTCCCATCGGCGTCTCGATCACCGTCCACTCGGTCGACATCAGCATCCGGGCCCATATGAGGTACTTGGTCCTGGTGCTCGACGGGCGATGGTGGTTCCGGGAGCATTTCCGTAGGCTCGCTCCGCGGCTCGTCGGCACAGCGTCCGCCCTATCGTGTCTTATGCCGAACGTGGGCGGACCGAGCGCTGCGTGCCGACGGCTGTACGCGGGGGTCATCCGGTCGATGGCCCTGTACGGCGCACCGGTGTGGGCGGGGTCCATGACCACCCGACTTAGGGCCCTTCTGTGGCGACCACAGAGGATCATGGCGGTCAGGGCCATCCGCGGATACCGCACGGTGGCGACGGAGGCAGCGTGCCTGTTGGCCGGGACTCCCCCGTGGGACCTGGAGGCGGAGATGCTCGCCGGACTATATCGGCGGGTGACGGGGGTGCGAGCGGAGGGCGGTGTGGTCTCGTTAAGGGATCTCACCGCCTGGCGCGTCGACGCCCGCCGAGACGTCATCGCCCGTTGGGCAGTCCGGCTGGAGAGGCCTCGGTTTGGGGTGCGAACCGTGGAGGCCTTCCGGCCGGTGCTGATGCAGTGGTTGGAGAGGCGGCACGGGGTGCTCTCCTTCCGACTGGTGCAGGTTTTGACGGGGCATGGGTGCTTCGCCAAATACCTGCACAAGGTCGTTAGGAGGGAGAGTACACCGTCCTGCCACCACTGCGATTGCGACGAGGACACGGCGCGCCATACGCTCGAGGCCTGCGGGGCTTGGGCAGTGCAGCGCTGTGAACTCGTCGCAATCATCGGTACGGACCTGACGCTGCCGGCTATCGCTAGGGCGATGGTCGACAGCGTCGGGAATTGGGACGCGGTCGCAGCCTTCTGCGAGACAGTGATCTCGCGGAAGGAGGCGGCGGATCGCCTGCGTGAGGAGCGCAGCCTCGATGAGGAGATCCGCCGCCGACGACTGGGGCGGCGCAGGCGCAACTATCTGCGCCTCATGCCGCCTTAGCCGAGGCCGCGGGTGACGTGACCGGGGATTAGTCCGTCACCCGCCGAGAGGCCGACCGCGCGAGGAAAGACCGACGTCCTCCCCGAGGGGGGGACGTCGGTCGATGGGAGGGTACCCCAATAGGGGTATTCCGTCGGGCCGACCACTGACGACAAGTTAACGCTGCTCCAGTGGTCGGCCCAACGACGAAGGCGACGTGGTTTTCGGGTGGGTCGCGGGAGTTGCGTGCTTAAGCCCCTCTGTCGCCCCGGACGGAGTGGTGCGGAGGCGCGCCGACCGCGGCCCACCCACAAAAAAAAAAAAAAAAAAAGGTTAATTACGTAAAATATAAAAAAATGATAGAATCACGACATTACCTGTATCATTACGTCCGCGGTAATACTAATGTACCTATGTATATCCACAATGATAAGATGATAGTAGTTAAAATAAAGACACATCTTCTATACCAATAAATAAAATTGGAGTGTCTGTTTGTAATGTCAAAATAATAGGCTTTTTTCATGCTCACACGGTTATTTGCATTATACATACATATACCTAAAATACACTTTATATTTTTTTGTCTGTCTGACTGTTTGTGCCGGGTAATCTTCAAAACGGCTGGACCGATTTCAAAAATTCTTTCACCAATGGAAAGCTATATCAGGCAGTAACATAGGCTATATCTTATCCCGCTATTCCTACGGGAACGAGAACTACGCAGGAAAGACGACTGAAACCGAAGCGAAGCGAGGGCGGGTTGCTAGTCTATCACTATGTCTGATGTCTACATTATAACTTAATTGAAAGGTACAATTCTCGATTGAAAAGCACGATATTCGAGCCACATAGTTATATACAAAGAAAAAGGTCTTGTTTCGCAGCATAAAATATTATTTTCTTTATATCAGTTGTAACATAGAAGAACTGTACAACAGTGTACTGTACAAAGCGTGCAAAGGATTGTGAAACATCATTTACAAAATAATATAGCTGTATTTTTGGGCCCGCAGTCAACAACTCACAACAATTGTAAGTAATAGATATATTACACCAAGTACCAAATCAACTCTAGTTTCTTTTTTCATTGCCAACTGGTGGCAGGTGCACTAGCAGCCCACCCTATAATAAGTGGTAACTGCGGCAGTGCCATGGGATGTCGGCAAAACCTACGCTATAGTGAAGTCGCTTCCTACCTTGAAAGACGAGCTCTTCTTAAAGCTCGTTGAAGGATGGACATATCATAGCGCTCGCAAAACACTATAGCGATCAGGCTCAATCTGTAAGCTTTAGCAATATCTAGGCTAAAAGCGTTTCGTCTTTGCCTTCCAGCGCTTCTACCTGTGTGTAAGATACGTAAGAAAATCATCAGCTGACCGACGATTACCAAAGTCGTATTGGCGATCACTGATAATCTGATGATTCTCAAGCTTCTGTAAAACCTAGCGATTTATTTTTTTCCATTACCTTAATGAAATGTTGTTGTTATTGGCGTGTAATTCGACGGGTCACCCTATTTTGAGTTTGGGTAGACATGGGCTACCTCTCATGTAGATGAAAATCTGTTGGAGCTGTAGGAATGTCGGTATAGGAATGTGAGGACGGGGGCACTTAAGGAGTGTAGGTACGTGCTCAGAACCACTGCACGGATGCCAATCGGCCTGCTACCGTGACTTATGGTGATTTAGAAGCCGCAGCTTTCACCTAACTGTTCGATGTGTTATGCAAATTGACATTGCAATGTCACATTTACGTTTCACACCGCTGGTGGGTGGTGTGGAGGTTCCTGCATTGAAAGACGATGTACAATTAAGATTACTCGACTGCCAGGGGAATAGCCCTCTAATCGCTCACCAATTCTAATTCTGCCACCACTGCGATTCCAACGAGGACGCGGCGCAATATACGCTCAAGCAGCGCCGTGAACTTTCCACAATCATCGGTGCCGACCATCGTTAAAACGATGCTGGACAGCGTTTGGAACTGGGACGTAGTCGAAGACAAGAGGACTACCTCGCAGAAAGAGGGCAGAGCGGTTCCGGAAGGAATTCATCTATTGCGATACACTTGGCAGTTGGCGGGGGTTGGGCAGTGTAGTTGCGCGTACCTGTTGCCGCCTTAACTGAGGTCGCGGGTGGGCGTACGGGTATTAGTTCGCTATCTGTAGAGAGGCTGACTTCGTGACAAGCCTCACAACAAGTGTGCCTGGGCGTCGAAGGGAATGGTACCCGAAAGCGTAATCCGCTGGGCTGGTCACGGATTTCAAGGAATCTGTATCAGTGGTCGACCCAATGACAATGGGGAGGGAATATGGTTGGTAATGGGACCGCACGCTGCCCTTAAGTCTACCGGTTGGATTGGACGAAGTGTGTCCAGAGCATAGCTGGTCCTAAAACAGCCGTTGGATGCAAGTGGCACAGGTCTCTTGTGAGGGACAATCTTGTGGAGAGGCCTATATCAAACAGTGGATGTCTACAGGCTAATGGAAGTATTCTTTTAATTTTTAGTAGTTTTATGTAACTTTTGATGAGACTAACATCGTGCAGATTAAAATTCATACATAATATAGTTTACAGGATTTGGGAACTTTTTACGGATGTCTTTTTTATTTTACTGTTCTAAACTCATTAATTCATTCCGGCTTGTTTTGATCTCTAACTTCAAAAAAATTAATACAGTTTAAGAATCCAGTTTGGGAAAGCTATCTTTCCCAAACTGGATTCTTAAACTGTATTAATTTTATCTTCTTGTGGGTAAAACGGGGTTCGTGGACCCCTTCTTACTCGCTTATTTTTGATTTATTTAAAACTGGTTGTTACTATGTACATAGGTACATAGGTTAATTCAATCATTCTTTTATTGGTTACTAGCTGACCTGGCGAACTTCGTACCGCCATATTTATTTTGAAAATAAATTTTCTAAATTGCCAAAAATATAGTATCTCTATAGCAGTCATTTACGTTTTGTTATTACATGTCCGATGCATTTCTGTTATACCACGTTTCATAGTGACTGGTATCTCTTTGACGTTTTATGTTACGTCATACGTAGAGGATTCGATCCCGGGATCCCGGATGCCGAGATCCCGAGATCCCGGTCGTATTTTAGTCCCGAAATTTACGGAATTAAATTTAATGAATCCTGGGATTTTCAGGATTAAAATATTTTTTATATGAGTCAATAAAAATGTGCGTGAAACGAAACGCACTTAAACGTAATTTCATTTGACGACTTGACGGCATCTTGTTTACACAGCTGATTTCATTTGTTTTTGTTAATGATCGGTGCCGGGTTATGTGTAAAAGTGTGTAAAATATCCGTTTCTCGTCGTGTAAGTATTGATATTCTTTTGTTAATGGGTGACAATCAATGAATTTATTAAAAAACAACAATGCATTAATGTGTCTGAGTAAATATAGATGAAAAACAACGAGTGTTATTTTCTGTAACTCTAAGAGGTTATATTTATGTTGTGCATAGACTTAAATGTTTTTTCTTTTTTGTTTAGGTTTAAGAACTTTAAGAAGTAAACAATATCACTATCCAAAGAAAGTTTTTATGTCAAACAAAAAGATGAAGATGTTTCGTCAGTGTGCAGTCATTTTTAGTCGATAAAGCGGGTAGCCTTAGAACAGTGGCGTAGCAGGGGGGGGGGGGGGACGGAGGGGCGGACCGCCCCGGGCGCCACTATTAGAAGGGCGGCAAAACTGGAAGAAAAATATTTTGTGTGGACACTTTTTTATATTTTTACGGTCGGCGCACTCCTCGCACCACTCCGTCCAGGGTGCCATAGGGGCATAAGCACGCACACTCGTAACCCATGACCGTGACGGACTAAATCCCCGGTCCAGTCACCCGCGGCCTCGACTGGGGCGACATGAGGCGCAGGTAGTCGCGCCTACGCCGCCCTACTCACCGGCGGCGGTTCGCGTCGTCGAGGAGACGCTCCTCACGCACGCGCTCCGCCGCCCCCTTCCGCGAGACTACTGCCTCGCAAAGGCTGAGACCGCGTCTCAGTTCACCCAGCACCGAACACAAACTCACAAACCTCGAGCGTATGCTGCGCCGTGTCCTCGTCACAACCGCAGTGGTGGCAGGACGGCGTACTCTCCCTCTTAACGACCGTGTAAAGGTATTTGGCGATGCATCCCTGCCCCGTCAAAACCTGCACCAATTGGAAGGAGAGCACCCCGTGCCGCTGTTTTAACCACTGCATCAACACCGGCTGGAAGGCCTCCATGGTCCCCACACCGAACCGAGGCCTCTCCAGTCGGACTGCCCAACGGGTAATGACGTCTCAGCGGGTGTCGACGCGCCAGGCGCTGAGCTCCCTCAAAGAGATCACACCGCCCTCCACTCGCACCCCCGACACCCGCCGATACAAACCGGCGAGCATTTCCGCCTCCAGGTCCCACAGGGGAGTCGCGGCCAACAGGCACGCTACCTCCGTCGACACCGTGCGGTATCCACGTATGGCCCTGGCCGCCATGGCCCTTTGTGGTCGCTACAGTAGAGCCCTGAGTCGGACGATCAGCTACCCCGCCCACACCGGCGCGCCATACAGGGCCATCGACCAGATGACCCTCGCGTACAGCCGTCGACACGTAGTGCTCGGTTCGCCCACGTTCGGCATATGCCACGATAGGGCGGACGCCGCGCCGATGACCCGTAGAGTAAGCCTGCGGAAATGCTCTCGGAACCACCAATGCCCGTCGAACACCAGGCCCAAATACTTCATATGCGCCCGGATGCTGATATCAACCGAATTGGCGGTGATCGAGACGTCGATGGGAGGGCCCATGCGGGGCCTTTGGAACAGGATGGCCTCCATCTTGTCCAGGGCTACCCTCAACCCCAACGCCCCGATCCGCCTGACGATCTCTTTGGTGCTTAGAGTCGCCAGGCTTGCCGCCTTCTCTAGCGTCCCACCGCGGGCTGTGACGAGCCCGCCAAATCAACCCCAGCCCAACCCGGGCGGGAGGCTCCCCCTCCAATGCCCAGTCGTACCCGATGTTACACAGGGTGGGTCCAAGGACCGAATACATGATTTCGTTGCGCGTAAGTCGCGAAAAGTAGAATTCTAGACTGTTTAGACTTTATTAAACATTAATTTTATAGTGTAAATTATTGTGGTCGGCCCAACAACGAAGGCGACGTGCACGTGGGTGGGTTGCGGGTGTGCGTGCTTACGTCTCTCTGTCGCCCCGGACGGAGTGGTGCGAGGAGCGCGCCGACCGTAACCCAACCGAAAATAAATAAATAAATAAAATAGTGTAAATTATTAAAGTTCACACAGTCATGTTACTTACACATGTACTTACATAGTTTTGAAATAAATATTTTTCACTCAATTCTTTCATTTCGTTACGTTTTTTCTTACCAACACCAACAATTATTATTTTTAAGATGTCAAAAGGGCGGCAAATTATAACGCCGCCCCGGGGGACAGTGACACACGCTACGCCACTGCCTTAGAATAATAACGTATAGAAGGATAGTGTCAATACTTCGAACTTTCAAAATTTGAATCTAAAAATGCTAATGGCGCGCAGATGATTACACACATATACACGCAAACCACTATACAAATTATGAAATCAAATTTTGTTTTTATTAACATAAATCGTCGAAATACTTTTAAAAGTAATGTTAAAAACCTTTTTAAGTTTTTCAAATGTGTTGTGACACCATTTGAATGCACAAACCGTCATAATTATCAATTTATTTTTTAAGAGTTGCGCACGTACGTGCAGTACAATGACTTATACATTACGGAACGGTTCCGGCAAAGCTCCGTTAGGCTCCAATTGAAATGCCTCACTTTTTGAGCGTGAACTTACCTTCTATACGTTATTATTCTAAGCGGGTAGCTCGTATTTGTGCAACAAATTGAGAAGTATACTTTCGGATGAGACGTTGGATGCGTTTTTATCCCTTAGATTTTATTTTCGTGACTTAAATAAGTAATTTATATAGTTTCTGGTCTATTTAATTTAAAATTTGAGTACCTATGAACATTATTAGTATTTTTAAAGAAAGCATATAGTATAACTAAACAAGTTTTAAGAAGCTGTTTTTTTTAAGTTTATTGTAAAATAATAAAAAAAACAAACTAGGCAATTATGAAACTATGTCATAAATTATTTACAGAATTTAGTCTATAATTAGTTAGTTGTTTATTTTTTCAGAAGAAACTATAATTTTGTTTTGTTTTTTGAAGATTAATAAAGAGTTGATTTTGATATGTTTTACTCTTTTTATTACCACTTTCTATTACCAATACAATCCCGGGACTATCCCGGGATCCCGGGATTAGAAAAATCGACCGGGATCGAATCCTCTAGTCATACGGGAACGCAATCAAATGGGATAAAAAGTATCCTATGTCCGTCTCCTGGATCTAAGCTACATCCCCATCAATTTTCAGCCAAATCGGTACAGCCGTTCTTGAGTTATAAATAGTGTAACTAACACGACTTTCTTTTATATATATAGATATTTCGAAATTAGAGCCGCAGCTTGTATTCCGAGTCTACTAAAGGATGGAGCACTTGCCAGACTTAGGGTACCTAAGTGAGCACATTGTGTTTGTACAGAAGTGGAAGATAACAATAAAAATGACAGACAAAATAAATGTAACAGGTATTTGCCCAATTTGTAAAATTACCGACTATTAAATATTCTAAACCGCATTTTCCTCGTCATTCCTTATACGTGGGATAAGACAAAGGGAATTTATTAGTTTTTAAAATTGATAATTTTATGAGAAGAATTTTTTTGGTTCATTAATTACTAATCCCCATTTAAAAAACCTCTAAATATGCTCTTAATAATAGTTCTTATAACTATTACGCTGTACAAAATTGTAGGTTTTATTTGTCAAATACCTTAGATTCCCCGGCTGGTTCCACCTTCCCCTATTTAATATGTATTGTCGTAAACTTTACTAATAAAACGTAGAATAATTTCTTGATAACGGTTTCTGAAATGTGTACCTATACCTATTTTAATATTGTAACTTGAGTTTCTAGATCCTTACTAATATTATAAATGCGAAAGTAATTTTGTTTGTTTGTTACGCTTTCACGCTTAAACCACCGAACCAATTTCAAAAATTCTTTCAAATATCAGGGAGTAACATAGGCTATATTTTATCCCAGTATTCCGACGGGAAGGGGAACTACGGGGGTAAAACGACTGAAACCGAAGCGAGGGCGGGTTGCTAGTAGTTAATAAAATTAGATAAATCTATAAAATGAAGTATAAAAAATTTTGTGTCGCTTGAACATTGAAATTGAAAAATACATTGTTGTTTTATTATACTATCGTTTTAATGAAACGTTTTCTCATAGATACCAGCTCAGCATGCAGATAAATAAGTAGTCTAATTCAAACCATTAAAATCTTTGAAGCCAATGTATTTTTTATATAACTACTTAATAGTTACGTTACTTGCATTCATAACATTAACACCGTAATATATAAATGCTTTTATCACAGATAGACATGATGCTCGACAGCTTATACGATTAAGCTGTGGGTGTATGCTCTTATGTGGTAATAATACTTGTATCATCTTAACCATATTTGGCATAATAGATACCAGTTAAATGCCCAAAACATATACCTATAGGTATATCATTTAGAGGGTTGGTGGTAAATATTTGCCTCCGTGCATTGATGTTTCGACACGATTGCAAGTAGGTCAAGAGTGAAAACCTAGAGTGAGTGAACCTAAGTGATAAATATATAGATACGCATGCAGCAGCCAAAAAGTGAGTCGGTGTACTTTATTCGTCTTTTAATTAAATATTTCGAAGGTTTCAAGATAAAGGCAGTTGAGATGACTTGCTCCTTGGCAAGTTCTTGCTTCGTTGTCATTCGTGGAAAACTGCTTTATCAGTTGGATTACAAGAGTTAGCAACATTGGTAGAAATGTGCTATTGGTGGATAGTTTACTACTTCAAATTACAGAAATACTCTCTAAGACTACGTAAACGAAAGTTGTATTAAATACATTACAGACACACAAAGGTATTCCTATATCTCACGCCATGCCTCACTGCGTCATTATCAATCGATAGAGAGATATCTAAGCATAGCGTTACCAATATACATGCCAGTAATACCATTTAAATATACATTCAATCCGGCACTTAATACCATTCAAATCGCGCTGTATTGACACTAGAAGCAAATAAATCAGTAGCAGTGTATTTATTTTACTTATCTACATGTGAAAAGTGTGGAACGTTAAACGAAGTCATTGTACGGAAACTGCGTATTTATTTTTTTGCACGCAAATAAAGCAATAGTTTATTTAAATACATAAGAATCATATCGATCACGTCGGTTTTCAAATAAAAAACTAGATTAGAATTAATAGCCCATTCGTTTAGGCACAACGATACCACAGACACACGGACACGTTAAAATAATAACACCCAAATATAATCATTTTATTTCTCGGTGGTTTTTTGAGATTACTCGAAATAAGATTAACAACAAATTAGAACTTGGGCCAAAATTATAAACTTGGAACTACAATTGGCTTTATTTTTTATTGGCTGTACGACGTTCGTCAAGTTCATAGCCTGTTGAAAATCCTCCAAAAATTGGATATTTTCTTGCTCCCTTAATTTTTGTGCGAAGTGTAAGTATGTTAAATATTATTCATCATCTCAGCCCATATAATTCCGACTGCTAGGCTGGGCCTCTTCCTTTATGAGAGGGAATTCGACCTATTAAGTATACCACGCTGGTCGGACATGTTATCCGCTATTATATTCCTTAGATTGAGGTGGTGATTTGTATTCTTGCTCCGTCACCACACTGCGAATATTATTATCAACCTAATAAAAAAACGTAAAATTTTTAAAAGTACACACATTCATTTTCTTTTTTTTAATAATAATATGCTATTTACGTCACTTTTCTTAGAAAATATCAAATATTTTATAATAGTTTAGACCGTTGGTAATTTTTGTTGTTAAAATTCAACTATTGTTGAAACGATAAGCACCTATCATAACTTATTTATTATTATCTCACTTTTGTGGGATAACTATTCTAGTCCACCTACATAGTCTGGTGTGGTAACGGGTGGCTCGGTTCAATGAGCACTCATTGAGGTGAACCGCGATCGTAGGCGTAAAATACAAGAGCCAAAGCAATACTGAATACTAATATACCCTAATAATCTATACAAGTAGATAAAATTGTACTGTCTGTTTGTAATGTTGAAATTACAGTTTTTTATTAAATGCCTATGAAAGTATATAGATAAGAGTCCTAAAATGACATTACAATTCTTGAAACTTTCGTCTGATCTAAAGTTATAAGGTGCAATGCTTAGAATAATAACATATAGAAGGATAGTGTCAGTACTTCGAATGTTCGAAACATGAATCTCAAAATACCGATGGCGCGCAGACGATTACACATGTACACCCGCACACCACTATACAAATTATGAAATCAAATTTTGTTTTTATTAACATAAATCGTCGAAATACTTTTAAAAGTAAAATTAAAAACCTTTTTAAGTTTTTCAAATGTGTTATGACACCATTTGAATGCACAAACTGTCATAATTACCTATTTATTTTTTAAGAATTGCGTACGTACGTGCAGTACAATGATTTGTACATTACGGAACGGTTCCGGCGTAAGCTCCATTAGGCTCCAATTGAAATGCTTCACTTTTTGTGCGCGAACTTACCTTATTATACTAAGGAGCAATGTTAATTATTTAAAATAGATTTTTATATAATTACAATTGAAACCTCTCAAATTGCGTACCAATTCTGGTTTCCTTTCATAAAAATTCTTTCGCATTAATCGATTTTTGTTAACACTAATTGTAACGTAATGATATTCATAAATTAGTTTCATGTTACTTTTTAATATTTGTATCTATGTATTTACGAGGAATATAAATATATGAACTTTTCGCAAATGTTAAGAACTTTACAAACATTTTTTTTTATTTCACTTGGGTGAATTCGCGGGTAGCAGTTAGTATATTATAGATGATTATAATAATTCGTTACGCGTTAACGCCTTAAGTACTCGATCGACTGTCATGAAATTTTGCCAGCCGTACAGAAATAAATAGTTGGTAAATTTGAACCAAAACAGTAATGTTTGTAGACAACTCTTTTTTTTGGGTGGGCTATGGTCAGCACGCACGCCGTTCATTTTCGTCCGGGAGGACGAAGGGCTGGCGCGCGACTCCGCCGACCGGTACCGAGTTTCATGATCTGCGTGGCCAGCCCGGCGGGAGGGATAGACAACTCTAACGTTCGTTTAACATAATACAAAACAAAACAGTCATCACATCTATCCTTGAGAATGAAGAATTTATTTTAATCTTATTTTTACATAAATTTAATATCACCTATTAATTTTATTATATTAAATTATTTATTGTTATTAACTTGACAATAAAATGCTCAAAGCTTCCCTTACTTCGACTGCGCAAGCGTTTAAATAATTTTACTTCTCGAGTATCTGCAATGTATATATATATATATATATATATATATATATATATATATATATATATATATTATATATATAAATGTCTCCTATACACTGCAAAAAGACTGGACAGATTTTGAAAAGATTTTCAGGCAATGTTCAGAAAATCATATATATGAACAACATATACCTCGTGAAGCGTCCAGGGACAGCTGGTTAATATATTTAGTATACCAATAGGTATGCAATATTTCATATTGAAAAAGGCCGCCTTACATTTTCCTTTGTAAGCCCCTTAATAAGAGTATCAAATGAAAGTTCATGAAGAGCCTACTCTTCGAAACGATACAGTTTCTGACATCACACTAGATTAACGTTTTCATAAGTCATTTAAAAGACGTTTGTATTTTGGTAAGAGATTAGTCTTAACTCTAAAATGTTCTTAACTAAATAAAAGTTTGACTTAAAAGAAAATTACGTATATTTTATTCAGATTAAACAGCGCTTTTCTTCACTTTTTATGGATGTCTTCGTCGTAGCGATGTAGGGATAATACCGGACTGCTGGTGCAAGCTACCGTCTAGTTACTAAGAGGCCTGGATTTTCTTTCCCCCTGGTCTAATGCTCCACACAGTCACTCTTACCGCGTTAGCCCTAACAGGTCCCTGCAGGTCCACTAGAGTAGGGTTTGGCGACTCCGTCGTGTACTACTCCGACTGTGAATCGCTATCCTCGTTGTTAACAGGTATATGTGCATACTAGCGTCGTAATTTTTTATTCCCAAAGACTATGTGCTAAACCACGCTTTGTCTCTACATTTGTTCGTCAGATTCAAACATCAATCACTTCACGACAGATTTATTGCGCGCTTTAAATAATACTGACCATACACCACATATGTTTTTAATTTTGTGACAAAAATAATTTATTACAAAAATTATTATCATAATACGCCATTGAACGTGTCATTAATGACCGCTAGTTTCCTTTACATGATACATAAGAGTAAGAATGAAAACTAAAAACGAAGTTCTTTGATTTTTCTTGGTGCTTATAATTATGTATATGAATGTTGACGCAATATATTCTCAGTCTCTTATCACACCTTGCTATATACATATGTCTCTAATACCTAGTTAACAAGCAGTACAATAACTAGTCTTTTATGCGCACAGTGCTTTTGCTACGCCCTCTTTTGGGTCGGCTGGTAGTTTTTTCGCCTCTCTAGGAGCCCAGCACCTCCGCGGGAATCACCCTATTTATAGCTCTGCTGGTAAGCTGCACACGAAATTCAGAATATGAACTCCTTATCCCTCCTTATAGATAGATTGTAACAATGTGCAGTTCGAATCAAGAAAACCGACTAAGAATTCCAAACGACTATTAATTTTATAGGGAGTATAGCTGTGTGATTAATTCTGTAGACGTATTTTATTTTCACCTGTGTGAATGTAATTTAATATATCTTGGTTTTTCGCCAAAATTCGGTATAACAAAGCAAGCAAAAAATAAAACTATGCCAACCATGTGGCTAGCGTGGAGAGACGGATCAATTAACCTCTCATTGTGGAAAGCCATGTACTATAGTTATAGGATGAAGCAGGTATGTAGACTCTACCTGTGTACTTAATAATCCTACACGGACTCAAGACCGTGAAGCGCCGATTGTTAAAACAAGCGTTAGTACAATTTGATTACTTGTGTATACCAGACGTATCTCATCTCATCATCTCAACCCATATACGTCCCACTGTTGGGTTTAGACCGTCGCTACAACGGGAGACAAATTTACCTACTATATCAGCTGGCCAGTTGTGTTGGCATAGGGTTTTGTTTCGAATTTTCCTTCTCTTCCATATATACTCTATGCACATTAGGTATATTTCTTAGTTGTCTTTTATGTCACCTATGAGCAAGAGCAACTCCGTCACCACACAGAACATAGACGTATTTACCAGCCGATAAAATGGGATGTTTTTCATCTGTAGCGACTAAAAATTGTCGAGGCACTCAGCACTGTCAATTCATTTGAGGATCTCAGCATTATCAACAATACGACCGTTTTAATTTAATTTTAAAATTTCTAAGTAGCGGTACCTCAAACAGAAAATTCTCACTTCTTTGGATACCGTGCCGTGGATTAATAAAAAGACGCTGAAAGTTGAAATTAAAACTTCGTCACATTTCAAACATCTGTTTATTCTAAATGGAGTTTCTTCCTTAATGAAAAAACGATTTTCACTTGCTGATTTGGCAAGTCATTGACAATGCATTAATAACGATTAATTAATTATCGATGATGTTTATTAATTCTTGAATATAATTAATTATGAAATATTAAATCAGCAGATTTACCTTAGACTTCATTTAATGTGAGGCTGACCTCGCGAGACGCTGACCTTGCGACGGCGACCGGCGCGGCGGCGTCCCGGTAAGGGGACGTCGATGGGAGAGGGTACTCCCTCGGGGTATTCCGTCAGGCGGACCACTGAAGTCACGAAACTCTGCACCGGTGGGCGGCCCAACGACGAAGGCGACGTGCTATCGGGTGGATTATGGGGTAGCGCGCCGCCCCCCCTGTCGCCCCGAACGGAGCCGGGCGGCGGGTGCGCTAACTATAGATGGGCTACGGCCAAAACAAAAGACTTCAATTAACGTCCGGGTGCCTGGACCGGGGATTATTCCGCCACCCGTGGACAGGGTCACCGCTTCACAAGATGGTACCTGAAATGGAAACTGGATGGGCCACCGAAGAGAATGACTTGCTACCGGTGGTCCGCTCACATGACGATAGAGACGTACGTCTATTGGGAGTTATGGGATTGCACATTGTTCCTTCCGTCGCCAGAAAAAACGCAAACTCAGTCAGAGATCATCAGATGTTGGGTATAAATAAGGTTTTAATCACCTGAATATAATAGCTCGTTTCTTTGGCCTACGAAAAAATGGTAGGATAATTACCAATCAGTGCCAATCAGTACCTACCTACTGCCGACTCTTATTGGACACTAACCATCAATTAATTATTTAGGCGTTTTTAATTATAATTAATAACAATAATAATAATAATAATTTATTCAATACTCTTACTTATATAGCTAGCTTACGAAACATATTTTACTTTCTATACTAATTAACATTTTTCATAAGATTAGAATACTCTGATCTTAAACTAGACCGAGGTCTGTGCTATAAGTATCAGAGCACCTGCCCCCATATATAACTTAATTAATGTGTTATTAATGTTTATGGAACTCAAGAGTAAGGGTGTGCGATTTATTTTGATTATATGAGAGTGAACAGCATGCAGCAGAATGTAGATATTTATGAAATAAATAGGATGACTGTGAGGTGCGTGAGGATGAGTCAGTGTGCAGATTATATGAGTATTGATAGAGTGTGAGTATGACTGTGTGCTATTTGAGAGTGTGGGTATGAGTGAGCGTTTGTGTGTGTGTGTGTGTGTGTGTGTGTGTGTGTGTGTGTCAGAGTATGTAATAGGTTCATTACTTTAGAAATTGTAACAACTTTTCTGTTTCAACGTAGTTTAAGCTATGCAACCAGTCAAATAGTGCTATTTTGCTATTTTTGTAATTCATGATATGCAGTTTTAATTCTTTGTGTATCTTATTAAAAAGAAAACCACCCAAGAAACAAGAGAACTTATTTGAGAATGAAGTTTTAAATTTGGGTATCTGAAATAATTTATGTCTATTGCGCTTATTAAAGGTATTATTTACGGTTACTAGGTCAATACGTTTATGAAATCGTAACACCAATCTCTGTACAAAGAGTTGTCTCACCGTCAGCACACTACTTTCCCGATAGAGATGGTAGATTGGATATAAGAAAGGACGACATTGACTTATTTTAAGAATAGACCTTTGGGCTCTCTCAAGTATGATTAAGTGGCTCGCTGCTGCCCCACCCCAAGAGTCAATGCAATAGGTGATCAAAGACTCACATAGAGCTTTGTAGATAGTCTTTATGAGTTTAGGGTTTGCAGCATGGCGTATGTTTTTGAAAACTGCTATTAATTTACGAACACGGGTAGTTATGAGATGAATATGTGGTTCAAATGAGAGCCTATTGTCTATTATAACACCTAAATATTTTGTAGTTTCAGTTCTTTTGATAGATGGGCAACTGCAGGTGCGTGCACTTATGAAGGAGCAAGTATGGGAGTGAATTAGGATTTTGTGGGCACTCACCGATGGTTGGCCATTACTTCTCATGGAAAAAGTTAAATACTCGGTTTTCTCAGAGTTTAGACAGAGTAGGTTGTTTTTTAGCCAATTTAAAATTTTATTGAAACCAACTTGAGCACTAGTGAAAGCTTCCTCCCAATTGTTACCCCACAAAATACAAGCAGTATCATCAGCGAAAGCGATTAGCCGACCATTTTGCAGTGGTATGTCACATAATTCATTTATGTATGCTAGAAACAGAGTTGGACCAAGAATGCTTCCCTGTGGAACACCACAAGAAACATCTAGAGGGCCACTAGTGTTTTGATTAATACGCACGCACTGAGTTCGTCCATTTAGATAGTCCCGAAATAATGCTAGTGGAAGGCCTCTTACTCCCATGTGTTCAAGTTTGTTTAACAACAAATCAATTGACACGGTGTCGAACGCCTTGGCAAGGTCTATAAAGATTGTTAAAGATTTTTGACCTGCATCTAGTTTTCTTACCAATGTATCTGTCAATTCGAAAACTGCGTCAGAAGTTGATCGCGTATTTCTAAAACCATATTGATTTTCTGAAATCAAGCCGTTAGTTTCAAGGTAGTTCATTAACCTGTTATTAAGAATACGTTCGATAATCTTTGAGAATGTTGGCAATATAGAAATGGGTCTATAATTATGAACTAGTGTTTTATCCCCATTCTTATATATAGGTGTTATTACAGATTTCTTGAAGAAGTTTGGGAATATCCCGTTCGATATAGAAATGTTGCAAATATGTAATAAAAGAGGGGCCAGGACTTCCTTGTTTTCTTTTACTGTTTTTGCAGAAATATTGTCCCATCCATTTGAGTTGGTATTTTTGAGGTTGCTAAGTAGGGCCAGAACTTCACCAAGGTCAGTGTTCAGAAGCGCAAACGATGAAGAAGGAGATGGTGAAACATGAGAGTGAGTACCTAAAGACTTAATTTGTTGAAATGCAGTACTTGCTAAGTTTTTGCCCACGTTCACAAAATACTCATTAATTGAATCGACTGCATCCAGTGGAGTGGAAAAGTTAGTTAATAACTCATTAGTGGCGTGAGTCTTTCTTTTATAGTTAGTGATAGAGTTTATGATTTCCCAGGTCTTTTTGATGTTAGTTGGGATTTTTCGAATTGGTTTTTTAGTTTCCTAAGCAATGCAGTGCAGTAGTTTCGGTATCTTTTATAGGTTACGCTAAGAATTACGTTTTCAGGATCATTTTTTAGTTTGGCGTGCATTCTATCCCTCGTCCTCAGGCAGCGTAATATACCAGGGGTATGCCATGGTTTTATGGGGATTTTCTTGCGTGACATAGTTGGTATGCTGGAATATTTATTTATAATCTTAGTCAGGATATCATTTAGTAATTCAACAGCTTCGTTCGGGTCACTAGAATTTAGCACTGGTAAAAAATTTGTAAGGTTCAAATTAAACGTTACACGACGATAGTCGATTTTCAAATTATTTGCTAGACTTCTTTTAATTTGATTTGAGCACTGTGTTGGATACATAGACAACAGCACGCCATAATGATCTGTTATACTATGTTTTATTACCAAGGTGGAACATGGGAAAGAGGACTTTATAAGAACGTGATCCAAACAATTTTCGAGTCTTGTAGCTATGGTATGCACTGGAAGCAGTCCATACATAGCGGTTAGATTTAAGTAGCTTTGCGAGCTATGATCTGTGCTCTGTGGTTTAATATCGATATTTATGTCGCCAATAATCACAATGTGTTTAGTGCCGCTTAGGGTTTCTAAGAGATTATTTAGACTATTTATGAAAACATCAGTATTGCGAAACGTTGGAGGTCTATATAAGGCTATGATAGTTATGGTGTTCTGTACTTTGGCCACAATACAGTTAGCCTCAGGAAAAGTCGGCTCGAAACAAGTCAACGTTAGGTCCTTTCTAAAGTATAAGATGATGCCATCGTTTTGATTATAGCAAGTTTGAAACGATATTGATGAGTAATTGTCTATTTGAGGTATGTTATTATTACAGGAAAGCCAACCTTCCGTTAGCACTATAATATCCGGTGGAATATCGACTCTAACCAAGAGTCCCAAAAAATCAGGCAAATTTTTACCTATGCTTCGTATATTTTGTGTAATTATCGTTAGGTTATTTTGGGATGCTTTGACATACGAGGCGCACTGCTCGGGCTCGCAGATAAACGACTCAAACAAATTCATTTCATCCAGATTTATCACAGTAGATATTGTATCAGCCATTCCTATCGATAATTAAAATTAAAATAGGAACTAAGCATACAGTCTCATAGGATGTTAGTAGTCCGGTGTAACCTTCAGTCGTTTGGAAATGGAAAGGTTTTAATTTAATTATTTTGCGTTTTCTAAGAAATTTAAAGTTATAATTAACGTTCGAAACCATACTAAGTGAATCTATTGTTCTCTTATCAGTTGAATAGTATAAAATAAGAACCTTTTCAGTATGAGTAAAACATGTATAGTTTAGTGTTATGATTGCGATTCCGCAATTGCGATATGATTGCGATTCCGATTGCGATGTGAACAATCACATCATCACAAGATGCGATGGTGTTGTGATGGCGACGTGTTGCGATGTGATTGTGATGTGATTGCGATGTGATGTGATTGCGGTGCGATTGTGATGTGATTGCGACGACATTACGATGTGATTGCGACGTCGTTGCGATGCGATTGCGATGTGATAGCGATGTGATTGCGATTTGATTGCGATGTGATTGTGATGTGATTGCGATGCGATTGCGATATGATTGCGATGCGATTGTGTTGTGATTGCGATGCGATTGCGATATGATTGCGATGTGATTGTGATGTGATGGCGATATGATTGTGATTACATCATCTTTTTCATCATCATTGATTTCAAATTTGTTATCGAACGAATCGACGAATTATCGTCACATTTAGGAATGGTAAGACCACACTGTTGACACTTGTCTGTCTACAGCCGGGGGCCGGTCCGTCCGGGGTAGTACCACACCCTCGTAGAAAATCGACGGAAGCCCAACTTTAGTATCAGCGAAGTTCTTACACGCATTCACACTCCCTTTACTTTCTTCGCGGTAGGCAGCAGCCTTACAAAGGTCCATGAGCGGCAGCAACACTTACCATCAGGTGTACTGTCCGCTCGTTTGCCACCGTTTGCAATATATAAAAAAAATTAGTAATGAGTAATAACCAGTATAACTCAGTCGGGAGACGATATTGCCAGAATTAACTACGATATTGTTAATTTTGGGAGAAAAGTGCTACAAAATGATATAAGTACTGTTGATATTGATTAAACTAAACTTTCTCTGGGAGTTAAGGGATAGCATGCAATACACCTATGTTGTGTTATCATATAGGTATATACGATTACATTAAGCCTTTCCATTTTGTGAGGAAAGACCGACGTCCTCCCCGAGGGAGGGGAGTCGGTCGATGGGAGGATACCCCACTAGGGGGTATGCCGTCGGACCGACCGTTGATGAGTGACAAGTAACCCTGCTCCGATGGTCGGTCCAACGACAAAGGCGACGTGGTGTTCGGGTGGGTTGCGGTTGTGCGTGCTTACGCCGCTCTGTCGCCCCGGACGGAGTGGTGCGAGGAGTGCGCCGACCGCAGCCAACTCCAAAAAAAAAGCATTTCCATTTTTATTCTATTTAATATAAGGAATAATTATTTGTTTATAAACAGTACATTTGTTAAGAGTACAAGCCAATTAATTAGTTACTAATAATTAAGTTGACATTCTTTCAAAGTTTGGTGATATTTTATCGTCTTCGTAAATCATTGGTGACTATTTAATAAATCTTATGACAGACTATGAAACAAAGTCCTTAATACCTCTGATAAATGGTTTATTAAATTATATCATTGTAATATGCAGGTGTAGATCAGAGGCTTAATAACATTTTCTTTACTACGACATTCCTAGTAGGCTTTAGAAGGGAGGGTAGGAGAAATTATGGCAAATTAATTATTCTGATATAAAGAATTATTTTGATAGAAAGAAATAAGTCACCGTTAACATCTCAGTTCCATTGTTCAGTATGTTCCATTGTTGGACTTGAGCCTGATCCAGTATAGGAGGAAAATTGACTTATTTGTACTATGCTGGGTAGATGGATTGATATACGTTATTATTTCGAGTTTTCCTTCTTTTGCAGAGATATTATCTGCATATTATACCCCTAAGTCGTGTTTTACGAAACCTATGGGCAAAAAGGGTGGTGAATTGTACTCTAACCTCCATCACCACATTCAACAAATTATAAAATAAATATAAAATACCTAGAACAAGAGGATGAATCGATAATTACTTTAGCACATATTCACGAAAAAAAAAACATAATCCGTAAAAATATGAGCAAGAAAGAATAACTCAATAACTACGGGAATCTTAGGTAGATTGAGAATTATTTGAAATATGCCATAAACATCTCGCTTGGCGGCATGGTGAGCGATTCCCAGGAGAACTCTAATGGACTCCCCCTAGTGTAGTTAGCCGGTTATTACGATTCACACGGGAAATAAGGGATGTCAATAATACTTTTAACCCCTCTCCGCTCAGGGGATGTTAAAGCTTGTATAAACTTTTTACAACAACAAAGGGTTACTTAATTTGCATTGATAAACTAAAACAGAGCTATGTTTTAGAAAGAGTTGCGTTCGAGTTCGGATATTCGGTTAAGTTTGCTTAGTTCACGTTCTCCTCTCGTCAATGTTAATTAATTTATTTTTCACCTTGATTTTACCTTTTCAGGCTATCTAAAGGTGACTGACACTCCATATCACTGTTGATATCGAGTGTCAGTCACCTTAGGCTTAGATTTAGGCTATCGGTCTAGACAGATGCCGATCAATCCGAGCGACAGAAGAGCAGCGTGCGGCCCCATCGAACCTGCCACGGAGGACAAGGAACTCGGTACCGCTCGTCGGCCCAACGATGAAGGAGAGAAGATACGGTAGGTTATGAGGCCGCGCGCCGCCCCTTTGTCACCCCGGACGGAAATAGACGTCGTGTGTGATGACCCCAGCAGAGACAAAAAAATATTTATGGCCCCATAAGCTAGTATATCCCCTCCTTCTTGCCATTGGTATTGCCACTGATAGCGATTTCTTGAACTCAGTAGCCAGCCCGATGGTATGTTCATGAAAATCTGGGAGCAAAGACTTAATGCTCTTTCATGTACGAATTTCACATACTCTTTCGTTGACCTCTTAGACACGGGTTTTCTCGCGCTATTTCTTCCAAGCAATAATTTACATTTCGATATTGACACAGATAGCATAGCGGTCTAAATTGTTGCGCGACGGCGACCGACATCCCGGGACAGGGACGTCGAGAGGTGAGGGTACCCGAAAGGGTATTCCGTCGGGCCGACCACTGACGACAAGTTACCCTGCTCCGGTGGTCGGCCCAACGACGAAGGCGACGTAGGTACGGGTGGGTTATGGGCCCGCGCTCCGTCTTTTCATCGCCCCGGACGGAATGGACCGCGTGTGCGCTTACCATAGCCCACCCATAAAAAAGCGGTCTAAATTGTAACGTTCCATGCGGAGTATCGCGGATTCAATTTCCATGCAGTATATTTTTTTGCAATTCACAAATGAATATTCTGAGCCCAGGTGTTCTTTTATGTGTCCATTATATTATTTGTAAAGTCCTCGGCTATACAAGGATTATTTTTTTCATTACGGGGTGTTGTTACATTTGAAAAGATAATATTTTCTTCTTGCACTTCCACTGTTCCGAAAAGATAAGAGTTCGTTTCTTGGTGCACCGTGAGGATTGTACTCCATATTTCGGCCACCACTATTTAATGTCCTATATCATATAGAAATTTATATATTAATTTCCTGTTTTCTCTCATATGTAATTGATAATTTCATATATAATTTTTTCAGTATAGACCCGTCTGACCAGCGTGGTAAAGTAAGTCAATATTTTTTTTTTTGGGGTGGGTTGCGGTCGGCGCGCTTCTCGCACCACTCCGTCCAGGGCGACAGGGTAAGCACGCAACTGCCGCAACCCACCCACGATGCACGTCGCCTTCGTCGTTGGGCCGACCACCGGAGCGGGGTTATTTGTCATCAGTGGTCGGCCCGACGGAATACCCCCTACGTGGGGTACCCTCCCATCGACCGACGTCCCCCCCCTCGGGGAAAGTAAGTCAATATAGGGATATTGACTTGCTCTCTCTCTGACTCTATTGTGGCTCGAGCCCGGCAGTGGGACGTAAATGAGTTGTGATGATGAATTGAATTTTCGTATTTCAATCATATAAGTTCAAATACATTATATTGTAGGTTAAACAGTATTTTTTTTTTGGTGGCCTATGGTGCAGACGCACGCTGTCCCTTCCGTATGGGGTAAGGTAAGCGCGGCGCGCGACCAACCGTTCGCCTTCCCTTCGCCTTTGGGCTGACCACTAGTATTAATTAATTTCCGTGGCCAGGCCGGCGGGATTCTTTCGGGTACATGCCCTTCCCCACGCGGTCAGCCTGTCTGCGTGTGTCACCTCGTCGGCCTCGACTAGGGTGGCATCAACCGCAGGTACTTGCGCTTGCGCCGCTCAAGTCGCCGGGGATGGATCATGTTGCCGTAAAAGAGTTCCGCCCGCGCACGATCCTCAGCCTCCTTTCGTGAGATGACTGCCTTACAGAAAGCTGCGACCGCGTCTCAGTTCCTGACGCTCTCAAGTATTTTCCTAGCGATGGTAGGCAGCGTCAGGTCGGTACCAATGATTAGGGCAAATAATGTGTAAGGAAGAATTGAATTTTCGGATTTCAATCATTTGATTTAAAATATACGATGAATATATGATAATTAAACAACAACAAAAAGTATAGCTTGTAATTTATTGGAAATAATTATAAACACATTATTAAACCTACTTATAGTTTAGATAATGGCACATGAAATTTTAAATAATCATACAATGACACATTGAGATATTCACCCCTATAAAACATCAATAAAAAGATAAAATGTTTTCTTAGATTTTTAAATAGTAGAATGAAAACAATGCATATCTGATACCGTTTCCACGCATTTACTGGCACAAGCATAGTAGTTATTCTGTTCTTTCTAGTGATGCCGAACGATAGTCTATCGATAGTGCGTCAATAGTGGCAATATCAATAGACCATCAATAGTACCAATACTATGGAAGTTATCGATATTAAAGTTGTCATGGATGAAAGAAGTATCGATACTATCGATAGTATCCATACTAACGATAGTAAAGTTATCAGCAGGGATGAAAATAATATCAATACTTAAAGTACGGATACTGTCGATAGTAAAGATATCAGGGATGAAAACAGCGTCGATGCTATTGCAAATCAGCAATAGTATATCCACATTTTGTACTATCGATACTATCAATACCATCAATAGATAGTCCTATCGATATTCTAACTGATTTTCTAGGTTAACTATCGATAGTTCGGCATCACTAGTCCTTTCTAATAGTTGTCATATTTAGTGTGCGTTAGAGCTTGTTTGAGTATTTGGATACGTCGCCTTGAAACGCCATCGATCACGCCAGCAATTCACTTGGTTACGGATGCGAGTTACATCTGCGGCATACGTGCGGCAACAACCACCAACATATCGCACACCGAGATCAAGCCATTGTTGCACGAACACCTCAACAGCCTCGCATTTGTCACGATCTATCCACCTGTTAACAACAACTTAATGTAAATAATTAAATACTTATAATTTTTCGTGTGGTGAAGGAGGAAGAATACAATTCACAACTTTCTATCTTGTCCGTGGGTGTCTTAAAAGACGACTAAGGTATATAATATGTATATATCATATATGCAAGAGAAGGGACACTTCTAATAACAATCCAATGCCAACCCGTTTGACCAGCGTGGCATAGTAGGTCAATTTCCCTCCCTTTGCGGTGGAGGCTCGAGCTGAGCAGTGGGATGTACATGAGCTGAAATGATGATGATGATGATGAATATAAAAAAAACTATTTTTTTACGTATTTTATCGCGTTTGTGTGTAACGGGCGAACTCGTCTCAGAAGGCCATGAACGCTGTAAAGTGTTCGAAACGGCTGGCAATCAGAAAACAAATACATATGCGATAAAATTTGTAAAAATAATTTTATTTACAATCAGTGAATAGGGCGGTGCCATCGGTGCTCAGGCACAGGCGCAGACTTTGGGGGGCGCAAGAATGGAAAACTCATTTGCCGTACGGAACTTGAGTTTGAATTTTAGTGAGTGTGATATAGTAGGTGGTATAATAGGCGAGGGGTCCACTTAAATAACTCGTCTCCTTGTTTGCCCACATTGTTACTAGTTCTTCAAAAAAATATGTTTTCTTCAAAAATATTAGATAATTGGTTCATCAACACCAAAGTCCTTGTGCTTTATTTTATTACCCTGAATGAAATAAAGTAAGCCTATACCATAACATTGCTCTAGCTAGGGTACTTATAAATCTAAAAAAAATCAATAAACTTGTGTAGTTATAAAAATTCGCATAGCGCGCTAAATATAAAACCTATTTACGGCACTGTTTACAATGCTTAATACTTGCATAAATATCAGAAATCATTAAATAACTTAATGTCAACGAAGGGTTCAGCCGGCACGTTCTTGAAAGAACTAAGGCGTAAAGAACTGATAAAATAAATCTTTGTCCTGTGAAAACTTAGAAACATATGATTAGTTAACCGCCACAAACTGCACCCAGAGTCAGGAACCGTGTAGTGACGGAGTAAGAATACAGTTCACTACCCTCAATCTTACCAGTGGGTATTGCAAAAGACGACTAAGGAACATAATGTTCAATAACAACTATGCAAGAGAAGGAAATCTCGAAATTAAATCCTATATCAACCCGTCTCAGTATAGTAGGTAAATTGTAAATATAACTACTTTTACGGATTTTATCGCGTTTGTATTTGATTTGTGATGGATCGACGTTTCGAACACTTTACAGCATTCATGGTCACGGACGGACTAAGATGTCTGACGTCCAATCAAGTCAACGTTATTACAGATTTTTATAATTATCTACCCGCTACAGAAAATTAGTTATTACGTTTTGACCCAGATTTTTGTTACTAAGTTATTGTACCTACTCATGTACTGACAATAAATTTGTGAAGAAAATGATTCTATATCAAATTTCATTTTTGTTTATGATTAGTAATTATTCAACATTAAATTTGTTGTAATTATTATTACAGTTTGTTAATTTAAACCTAACAAATCTAATATACTACCACCGGCTCGGAACGTGGCCACACTGAGAAAGATTCGACAAGAAAACTCAGAGGACATAATGCTAAATTAATATTAATTTTTATTTTTAAAGGCGGCTTACTTTGTTAAATCCGTAAAAGTAGTTTTATTTACAACTAGCAACCCGCCCTCGCTTCGCTTCGGTTTCAGTCGCTTTACCCGCGGCGTAGATCCCGTTCCTGTGGGAATACCGGGCTAAAATATAGCCTATGTTACTCCCTGATATTATAGCTTTCCATTGGTGAAAGAATTTTTGAAATCGGTTCGGTGGTTTAAGCGTGAAAGCGTTACAAACAAACAAACAAACATCCTTACTTTCGCATTTATAATATTAGTATGGATGTGTAGTGCTCGCGTAAACATCAGAAATCATTATAATAGATAAATTTTCCTCGCATTGTGGAGGCTTGAGCCTAGTAGTGGGAAATATATGATTAGGTAATAGACACATTACATCAGATAAGTCAGGAACAATCGTCTGTGGATCACGTAAAGAATTATACGGTCATCACAACATAAGAAACCCCTTAGTCCATTAGCCTCAGAAACCGGGTACTAGAAATTCCTTTGTGTTCTTTATGATAAACTTTGACGAATGTACGTAGAAATTATAAATTAATTTCGCTATCCTCTTCCATTGTGAAATGGCCAGTTCAGGGTTTTATATTCAACTTCTAGATATACCGGTTAGTACAAACGGATTGTAACTCGTAAAAATGTTGTACGACTTTACGTGGCTATGAATGTTTATTTTCTTTTTTTTTATCTATGCGTATGTAGTTTAAATAAGAGATCTTATCAATTACACATATAAACGAAACCGCAGATAACTTATCAGTTTCTAAAATCTTACCCTATCTGAGGGTTGTATTTTTCGCCGGAATTAGGGTAAACGATAAGCGGTATGGGAGCTTCTGGCCTGTCGTCATTTATGCCTTTGAGTAGGTTGGCCACATAGGACGGTGCACAGCAATTGACCCCTACGGCTACAAGCTGCTCTGGATTTAAGTCCCAACACTTTTTGGCTACTAACTGGAAGTTTTCTCCGTGAGCTATACTTTGATCATCCTGAAATAATGACAAAAATTGTAAAGTAGCACGTTATTTACATATAATTAGGTTAAGTAATAAAATTTCGGTTTAGTTATCTTTTTTTGGGGATAATTTATAGTATGATCATTTGATCGCAACCCACCCGATCTATTGCAAGCCACGGAACGAACGGTGTGCAAACCTATAACCTGTCGTACACATAACTCTTGCCATATGGCCTTGCTGCCGATGTCTAGGACCGATATCGGTGGTCCATCCGGCGGGTTTCTGTTTAGGGTACTATTTCAAGTTGATGCTCCATCGGTGTGTCCTAGGGGCAGAATTAATGAATAGGACATCCGATACTGACATATTACAATAAATACTAAATTCTACTACCATATTCTTTACCCTGCAAGTCATACGAAATGTTTAAAGAATAAGCAATTGATGCGTGGAAAACTCAAAATAAAACCTAATAAAATTACATTCAGTAGTAAGTTTTGGTCATCATCGTCATCATCATCATCACAGCTCATATACGTCTCACTACTGGGCTCGAGCCTCTTCCACAATGCGAGGGAAATTTACCAACTATATGACGCTGGTCAGACGTGTTGGTATAGGGTTTTATTTGAATTTTCCTTCTTTTGCACTGATGTTGTATGCATAATTAATCCCTTGGTCGTCTTTTACGACACCCACGGGCAAGAAAGGAGGTGACAATCATTCCCCTCTATTGAGTCTTCCTTCAAACAAATATTAATCAGGGTGCTTTCTTATTAAAGCATCTTGGTTAGGGGGCGTTCATAAAATACGTGAGATGTTTAAGGGGGGGAGGGGGTCGAGTAAAATCTCATCTAATCTTACGTTGGAGAGAAGGGGGGTCTCGGCAAATATCACGCAATTTTTATTCTGATTGAAACAAAAAAAAAATATACTATTTTGGACCATTTAATCCAGATTGTACATACTTAAGATTTAATCTTAAGCATTATTACATTTCACAGCTTTATTACACTTATAATTAAACTCTTAGCAATATTGATCACTAGTCTTAACTAGTCGTAAATAAAAGCAGGAAGCAATTTTTTTTTTTCTTTTTACAATAACAATCCAACGCGTTTACGTAAGAAATCCACATTTTGAAAAATCTCACGTGAGATTGGGGGATGAGGGAGGGGGTTGAATAAAATCTCACGACATCTCACCAGGGGGGGAGGAGGGAGCGTCAGAAAATTTAAAAAACACCCCACGTAGTTTATGGACGCCCTCTTATTGTGCTGGTATTCCAATATTTACCCCGTTTACAAGCGTTTATTACCACATGTAAATAAATGATTAACCCAAGGCGTGACTCCGCGGTGTCTGTGGTCAGTTCACAAGGCGAAAAGCGGTCTGACGAGGGGTTACAAAATAAATGAATTTCATCAAAATGTATGTAATTGAGTGCCTTTTTAATTAATTCTGGGACCAGGTATGCTAATAGCATTGTTATTTTAATGTTTTAACCGTGATCAGGCAACTGGTGTTTTTTTTTCAGCACAATAGGCATTCCTATATGTCATGTTTCTGCTCAAGCATACCTTGGCGTCCGTTAACCGGCGTGCCATGTTTGAATTAATAAAATAATATACAACAAATGTACAGGCACGTACAAAATACACGACTTATAATATTTGTGCGCATTGTCTAATAAAGATGTGATAAATTGTCAATAATTATATTTATAATTAAATTATCATAGTCTTTTTTTTCTATTGCGACGGCGATCGGCGTCCCAGTAGGGGACGTCGATGGGAGAGGGTATTCCCTTGGGGTATTCCGTCGGGTCGACCACTGAAGTCAAGGAACTCTGTATCGGTGGTCGGTGCCGGATTAGCATTATAGCAAGAGTAGCAAATGCTAGGGGCCCCGCGAATTGGGGAACCTTGCGCTCCAACGCCTGTCTGACTGTATTTAAAAAAATATCAATTTAGATAGGAGCGTAAAATATCTTCGCAAAAAAAAAAGCGTAAAATATCTTGCATGCCTTAACATTTTTGTTTTATTTAATACCCTAAACTTGAGAACCTGAAGCGAACCAAGAGCCCCCCCCGACAGAATTTGCTACGGGCCCCGCGCTGCCTTAATCCGGCACTGCCGGTAGTCCACCCAACGACGAAGGCGATGAGTGGGTTACGGGTGTGCGTGCTTACGCTCCTCTGTCGACCCGGACGGAGACGGACGGAGCGAGGAGTGCGCCGACCATAACAGTACCCTCAAAAAAAAAATAGTCTTTTTTATAAGTTATTTATAAAACGTTAGTATCTAGCAAATACCTATAAAAAAGCCTAAACTAGTCGTAAAAATATATTGGATATTTTTAAAGCCAGTTGTGTAACACCTGAAACAGGTGATCCAAGGTGATTTGCTTTTTTCTACCTGCTCGAGTGGAATACTAAACTATTTGAATATTGTTATATTGGGCTATCTATGTAAAATGTATTTACAACCTGCACCTATATAAATAAGTAAATCGCTCTCTAGACACCAGATTAAAAGATAGGATGGTAACGGAATATTAATGACATATCTACAAAAATCGTGGAGCTTATAAAATTTTTAAATTCTAAAATATTTATGAGTTTTGGACGACTGAAAAATAAAAGAACTGTGAATTTTATCTTGTTAATATTTCTTTTTTACAATGCCGAAATGTGAGCCTTTTGTTTATTTTATACGTTTTTATTGTTATCTTTATCTTTATATATAAATTCATTGTGTACGTGTGTATGTCATTGAACTCCTCCTAAACGGCTGGACTGATGTTCACGAAATTTTTGTGTGTGTTCAAGGGGATTCGAGAATGGTTTGGGTACACAATTAGACCCGATAGGTGGTGCTGCGACGAATTTCAAGGAGAATTCCTTTAACTATTTTTTTAGATTTAAAACAGAACAATGTCTGTTGGGTCTAATGTCTATTTACTGTTCTGTTGTTTTATTTTATGTATTTTATCTTACCTTACAGCTGAAGGAGAGCCATGCTTTAACGTGAGGGAATTCTCTGAGAAGATCGCATAACATTTCAGCTTCTTCTTGACAAGGAATCGTTTCTAATGCGAGAAGATCAACACCTGCTTCAACTAAAGCCTGAATCCGAGGTCGGTGCCATTCTCTCATGGTCTATAAAAATCAAGACAAAATATGAGATGCTTGTAATAAAAATATGAGATGCTTATAAAATAATATAGAACATACCTAATCCCTGAAATAATAAGATATTAAATTTATAACAAATATAGAAACTTATTATAAAAAAAGTCGAAGTGCCAAAAATAGTTTTAACACTTAAAACGATATATTTTTCCACTGCGATTTTTTACGTGATTTATTTTTACGTAAATAAACTTCGTGTAAAACTTTGAATATATAAACTGAACAAATACATTCTGTTTTAAATAATATTTAACTCGTATTTAGGTTTAAAAATGGAACCGTGATTTAGTCTTGCTAATATACTTATATCATAATGGCGAATTAAAAATTCTTGCCTGTTTGAAATATATAAGAATGTATTTTCAAATGCGGCAGTTATGTGCCCTTTAAAAGTTAAAGGTAACTTTAAGAAAATGTACATATTAAATTAATGTCGAAGCTTATGGCATCATTAAGCGAAGCATAATTATTAAGAACAATAAAACGATCTCAAAATTAATTAACGAGCTCATTTTGTTACTTCATGTTTGTTTCAAATAGTCATTTGTTCTAGGTTTCTTTAATTAACTGTCCACCCCAGTCAAATGCTGTCGGTACCGAAAAAAAAAACAAGAGAAATGGAGTGGAGTTTTTCATATTGCCGATGTAAATTTTAATTTGCAGGCAACTTTACGGCCCTCTTTACGATTTAGCCGACGCTTTCAATGGAGTTTATTAGACTATGCATTCATTGCTCTCGGAATTCTGTAGAATTGATCAAGCACCTGACTTATAGTTCCAGAACAGATTGTTATGCTTTTCATTTTCTTATGATATAAAATAATTTTGTTCGTGTAATTGCGACATAAGTTTACAATATAATACAGTTTGTATGTGTTATCTGTGTGGTGACGGAGTAAAATTAAGGTTCATAACTCCCTGTCTTATCCGTGTATGTCGTAAAAGACGACTAAGGGATATATATATGCAAGAAAAGGAAAATTCGAAATAAAACCCTATACCATACTATATGAGCAGCATGGTAAGGTCAACTTCTCCGCTATTGTAGAGGAGGCTCGAACCCAACAGTGGGACGTATGTGAGCTGAAATGATGGTGATGATGATGACAGTTTGTATTATAATAATTTAATTTAATTCTCCTCTACCCTCTCCCTCGTGTATTGTTCATGCAAGGATTAAATTGATTTTATAAACATCCATCTATTGCGAAGTATTGTGTACACAATGGGAGGATTTAGCCCAGCAGTAGATAATGGCAGAATCTCTCTGCAATTGGTCTAATTTTAATCCTATTCTAGTCTCAAATAAGTTGGATTTATTATCATCATCATAATTGCAGCCTATCGCCGTCGACTGCTGGACGTAGGCCTCCTTCATGTTATGCCACAAAGTGCGGTCCTGTGTCGCCTGCATCCAACGACGCCCAGCAACTTTCACCAAGTCGTCGGTCCACCTAGTGGGGGGCGTCCTACGCTGCGTTGTACGATACGCCACTCGAGAACCTTTCTTACTAATGGCAATAAAGTATAAAAATGCTGTAATTTTACTTGAGTTACTTTTATAATATTATATAAGTTAATATTCAGATGGCCTTTAATATAGAGTAGAGCTATTTTGGTTGAACTATGCCAACAATAGCACGACTAAATAGCCGGCATGACAGCAATTTATAAATATAATGGACCAACTTAAAGGACAAAAATATAGATAAGAGCAATGGTATTATTTTTTAAAGACATCGCCAGCACTAAGGAAATAATCAATGTATTACGGGAGAATTTACAAACCTATAATTCATTATCATCATCATCATTTCAGCTCAGATACATCCCATTGCTGGGCTCGAGCCTCCTCCACATTATGAGGGAAATTGACCTTACTATACCATGCTGATCAGACAGTTTGGTATAAGGTTTTGTTTCGAGTTTTCCTTCTCTTGGCATAGATGTTATATGCGTATTATATCACTTAGTCGTCTTTTACGACATCCACGGGCAAGATAGGCAGTGGTGTGTTGTATTCTTATTTCGTCACCACACGGAAAGAAACACACAGTTAATTATATATTAATTGACACAAATTTCATCCAGACTCAGAACGATAATTTGTGGATCGTACAAAGTGTTGTTCTGTGTAGGAATCGAACCTACAACACTGGTACTGTATGTCGATATTTTAACCATTACGCCATCTATCCAGTCGAATATTAATTATATACATTGATTTTATTTTATCAAATCTTCATTTTTTATATCTTTTATTTTAAAAATATCTATTAAGGCATGGCCTTACAGCAGGTCTCGAGCAGGTCACCGTAGAAAAGGACTCCGTACAAATGATTAACTCAAATGAGGTTGAGGAGATAATACAGGTATTACAGGGGAGGTACGGGGCTAAACGCCACTCTTTCGTCGCTGGGACTGTTCGGCGAGGTATAGCCATTCAATGTGACATATTAATGAATACTAGTGGTCGCTGAGTGGTCGAAATTCGGCCATAATTCATTATGATTGTTTGACATTCAGTTCGACCAGAGATTTTAACCGTAAACAAAAGTGTATAAGCGTTGCTACGCAACACACTCGCGTAAGCGTGTGTGTGTGTGTGTGTAGCGATTGCGTTGTAGTGTGCGTAATGCCTTTTTTAATGAATTTAATGCATTTCTAATTCATTATTATATGAAATTTCAGTTTTATGCACTTCTCCTCATTATATACTTCAACTGCGACAAATTTCATACTTGCTACATCCACATAATTTTCGTAAAAAGGGGTACAAAGTTTTTGCTTCACGTGTTTATATATAGATATCTATACATCTATAGAAAATAAATAAAATTGCAGTGTCTGTAAAGTCAAAATACTGGGCTTATTTTATGCTCACACGGTTGTTTGAATGACACTTATACCTAAGATACAGTTTAAAAATTTTTTGTCTGTCCGTCTGTCTGTCTGTTTGTTTGAGGTAATTTTCAAAAGGGCTGAGCTGATTTTGATAATATTTCACTACCAGGTAGCATATAAGGTAGTATATAAGGAGTAACTTAGGCTATGTATTATCCTGGTATTCCCACGAGAACGCGGACTATGCGGATAAGGAGACTGATTACTGACTAAGGCGGTTACTAGGGGAATATCATCATCATCATCTCAGCCCATATACGTCCCATTGTTGGGCTCGGGCCTCCTCCATTATGAAGGGTAATTGACCCACTATACCACGCTGGTCAGACGTGTTGGTATAGGGTTTTATTTCTAGTTTTCCTTCTCTCGCATAGATGTTATATGCGTTTAATATCCTTTAGTCGTCTCGTACGATCACCCACGGGTAAGACAGGGGGTGGTGAATTGTAATCTTACTCCGTCACCATACGGAAAACTAGTTGAATATAAGTGATTAATTTAGATGTCTAGAAAAAGTTACAAATATTAAACAAAATATTAATAAACTTTATTAAAGCTTTATTAATAATAATTCTAATAGTCTATCTGCCTTATATAATAACATTATGTTGCCACGTCGCTCTCTCGACGGGCGTCGATTTGCCCTTAAATCGAAGACTAATGAATTATGACTTAGGTGAATATCTACCTTTAAGACGTCACGGAAGACTAATGGCTGAAATTAATATTCCATTTTAATTTACTGTATAAATTAGACTTGTTATTTATATATGATGACTGTTTGTTTTCTATTTCTGGTTATAGTTCATTTGAAGGACATAATATTTATTATTTTTTTTTTCTGTGCGGCGATTTCTTGGGTAAGAATGCAATTCTATGTTGCGTGCGACGTATATGAGTTGAGACGATGATACCATAATATCATCATTCATCATCATTTCGGCTCATATACGTCCCACTACTGGACTCGAGCCTCCTCCATAATAGGATGGCATTTGACCTTACTATACCATGCTGGTCAGACATGTGGGCATAGGGTTTTGTTTCGAGTTTTCCTTCTTTTACATAGATGTCATATGCGCGTTATATCCCGTAGTCGTCTTTTACAAGACCTACGGGTAAGAGGGGTGAATTGTATTCTTACTCCGTCACCACACGGAAGTAATATCAATCATGTCATATGTTTAAAAAAAAATAAAAACACCATTTTCTATATCTATACTAATAAATAAAATTGAAGTGTCTGTTTGTAATGTCAAAATAATAGGCTTTTTTCATGCTCACACGGTTATTTGCACGACACCTACGCCTAAAATACAGATTAAAAAATTTTTGTCTGTCTGTCTGTCTGTTTGTTCCGGGTAATCTTCAAAACGGCGGGAACGATTTCAAAAATTCTTTCACCAATTGAAAGCTATAATATCAGGGCGTAAACTAGGCTTTATTTTATCCCGGTATTCCCACGGGAATGGGAACTACGCGGGTAAAACGACTAAAACCGAAGCGAAGCGAGGGCGGGTTGCTAGTTGTTAAATAAGTAGAACGTTAAAAAAAATCTGTTTCTAAAATAAAAGCGTGTTACGTTTGATAAAAGAAGGACAAAGGCAAATACTTATTTAACACAACTTTTTTGTTAAATAAGTAAAACGTTAAAAATAATGTAATAATAAATTAAAACCGTGATACATGTGATGAAATTAGGAAAGAAGAAAATACTGATTTTATTTTTAACTTTTTAATTATATGACTTAGCAATTTTAACGGATATTATATTTTTGTTTAAAGACTATATAGTAGGTAATTGATTTTTCCATCTCACATTGATTTCACGTTATCGCTGCGACGACTGAAGTGTTTTTAGTATGTTACTAGCAACCCGCCCTCGCTTCGCTTCGGTTTTAGTCGTTTTACCCGCGTAGTTCCCGTTCCCGTGGGAATACCGGGATAAAATATAGCTTAGTTTACGCGCTGATATTATAGCTTTCCATTGGTGAAAGAATTTTTGAAATCGGTTCAGTCGTTTTGAAGATTACCCGGAACAAACAGACAGACAGACAGACAGAGAAAAATTTTTTAATTGCTATTTTAGGCATAGGTGTCGTGCAAATAACCGTGTGAGCATGAAAAAAGCCTATTATTTTGACATTACAAACAGACACTCCAATTTTATTTATTGGTATAGATATACACACATAACAAGGGAGTTGAAAAGAAAATAAAATCCACTATCTTTAAGTCCCTACCACATTACCACATTGAATTTAGTACAATGTATTAGTTTATTTAGCGTTTTCTATTCTTCAAGACTATCTATTTGATAATTTCTGATGTTTACACGAGTATTACACATCTATACTCTATACCAATAAATAAAATTGGAATGTCTGTTTGTAATGTCAAAATAATAGGGTTTTTTCATGCTCACACGGTTATTTGCACGACACCTATGCCTAAAATACCGATTAAAAAATTTTTGTCTGTCTATCTGTCTGTTTGTTCCGCGTAATCTTCAAAACGGCTGGATCGATTTCAAAAATTCTTTCACTAATGGAAAGCTATAATATCAGGGAGTAAACTAAGCTACATTTTATCCCGGTATTCCCACGGGAACTACGCGGGTAAAACGACTAAAACCGAAGCGAAGCTAGAAGCTAGAAGCTAGAAGCGGGTTGCTAGTTTTAAATAAAGCTACTATACGGATTTTATCGCGTTTGTATTTGATTTTTGATTGACCGACGTTTCGAACACTTTGCAGCGTTCATGGTCACGGGCGGACCAATATTTCTCACATTCAACAAGTCATCGTTATTACATGCAAAGCGTTCGGAAGCGTTATTTGATTTTTAAGCTGCTTTATGTAATATCAAATGAAAGGATCCTTTGAGACTTATTTTAAAGGTTTAAAAATAACACTTAATATGGTGCATACCATATTAGAACGGCTTCCAAATTGACTTTAACTTGACTAATTTTATTACTTTCTCCTCTTCAGGGTTTGTCATTTAATGTACATATTAAGGAGTTGGAAAAGAAAATTAAATGTGACATCTTGAAATATGGATCATTGATACATGGTTAATTGAAACAGTATTGACCGCAACAGGTGAAACTAAATAGATTCTTTTAAAAATGTATCCATTCATCTCTCAGCTTATGGACATTCACTTTTGGATATGAACCTCTCCAAGAAAGAACATTGTCACAATCGCCCTGTTAGTAGGCAGGTTGGCGAGGGCAGTTGTTTTTATATACTGCCCAGTAGAGTGCTACTGACATTCTCGTGGTTGATCCCTTAGCTGATTATTGGTAAGTGGGACCCACAGGTTGGCGACATATTATATCCATAACCCGTCATTATACGGAGAAATCGTCACCATGCAAAGCATTTTAAAATGATAGTTCAATTCAGGAATAATAATAATATTACCGCCACTATTGTAGTATCTGCGTAGCTGCCATCATATTCTGAACCGTCATGTAAATGAGCCCCATATGGGCCCACTGAGCCCACTACCAATGGGATATGATCTGCAAAAGAAACACATTTATATATTTTACTATTGTTAGAAATATTAGATGCAGAGAAGTAAATAAACATAGTATTGTAGAATGATTTCTGATGTTTACACAAATAAATAAAATTGAAGTGTCTGTTTGTAATGTCAAAATATTGGGCTGTTTTCATGCTCACACGGTTATTTGCACGACACGTATGCCTAAAACCAGTTTAAAATTTTTTTGTCTGTATGTCCGTCTGTTTGCCTGTATGTCTGTTCGTTTGAGGTAATCTTCAAAACGTTTGGATCGATTTTGATAATATTTTACTACCAGGTAGCTGTCTATATAAGGGGTAACTTAGGCTTTATTTTATCCCGATATTACCATGGGAACAGGAACTATACGCGTAGGCGACTGAAACCGAAGCGAAGCGAGGGCAGATTGCTAGTTATAAATAAAATCTTTTTTACGGATTTCATCGTGTTTATATTAGGTTCTTGATTGGTCTACGTTTGTTAAAAACTGTTCGAAACGACGGGCAATCCAAATATCAAATACAAACGCGATAAAATCCGTAAAAAAAGTAGTTTTATTTATAATAGCATTGCAGATTTTATCGTTTTCAATATTCAGTTAACACGCGTAAGACAAATGAGTAGGGGAGTCTGAATTTATACAATAGATGGTCCCATCTCTAGATCGCATTTTGTGAACTAAAAATTACATAAATTCTATCTGCCTTGCCACTACTTACGGCTTCAAAGATAAGCTTGTGATACTATCAAAACGTTAAATTATTTATGATTTTTTTTATATTATATATTTATTTTTATCACTAGATATCCTAACAGACGCTGTTCTGTTCAAATCTAAAAAATGAAAGGCATTCCCTTTGAAAGCGATCGCAGCACTAGCTATCGGGTTTAATTATTAATATAAACTATTCTCGAATCCACTGGAACACACACAAAAAAATATCAAAATCAGTCCAATCGTTTAGGAAGAGTTCAGTCACATACACACGGACAGAAAAATTATATATATATATATATATTATAAAGATAGATTATGTAGATTAGCATAAATGTAAAAACTATATGGCGTTGAGTGAAGAAGGTGAAAATGTCATGTAGCGATATTATACATATCATATTCAATATATAAGATTTTAGGCGTGTTATATTAAATAATTTTGTTGGTATTTTGATTAAATGTAGAGAAAGTGCTAAAAAAACGAATGTTTTGATGTTCCACCAATATTCTTACAACTACACCATAATACTCAGAACTATTTGAAATAAGCATACACTTGACGGTATGTGAAAATGTGAATGTTTGTTGTACTTTCACGCAAAAACAACTGAGTAGATTTTGATGAAACTTCAAAATAATATAGCTTACATATGAAAATAACACATAGGCTATAATTTATCTCGATATTCCCACGGGAAGAGGAACTGCGGGTGAAACCGCAAGGCGCTTATTACTTTAAATTAAATAATATTTGATAAATAAAGATTTGGCATAAAGATCTTTGTAATAACGCCATAAAATGCCTTAAAAATAGAAATTGTATACGTATATCATCCCTACAACTACTATATTTCATATCTTTGTGAATACGCATACCTTTCAACCCTTGAAAAGTGTAATTAATGCGTGCTTGCACCCGACCCTTGTGGGTGTAGGCCTTAAAATCTTTGTTTACGACATAACACAAACATTCTTGAAATTTTATTTATATAAATAATACGTTATAGAACTCAAATGATGTTTGACTTAAACCTTTTTTTAGTGTAGTTATAATAAAAACAGCAAGTTAATAGGTAAACTAAAAACAGTGGCCTTTTTTAAGAAAATTACGTGAATTACATGAAAATGTGAGTGACCAACCCACCACATTCCCTTCAATTTCCCGTGGGGCAACCACTGGTACCGAGTCCTTGGAGACCGTGGCCAGTTCCGAGGGTTAACCTTTCGGACACCATGCCTCTTTGACACCTCTCTGGGGCGTGGCCCTCACGCGGTCAGCCTGACTGCGGTTGACGGTTCTTTCGTTTCAATCATCTTTTTCTTTTTTTTTTTTTTTTTTTTTTAATGGGTGGGCTATGGTAAGCGCACGCGCGGTTCAGTCCGTCCGGGGCGATGAAAGGACGGCGCGCGGGCCCATAACCCACCCGTACCCATGTCACCTCGTTGTTGGGCCGACCACCGGAGCAGATGTGACTTGTCGTCAGTGGTCGGCCTGACGGAATACCCTTTCGGGTAACCTCACCTCTCGACGTCTTGGGACGTCGGTCGCCGTCGCGCAGTCAGCCTCTCTGCGGGTGACGGACAATTCCCCGGTCCAATCACCCTGACGCTGACGAGCATCTCCCTGGCGATGGTCGGCAGCGCCAGGTCGGCACCGATAATTGCGACGAGTTCACGGCGATCCCCCTCCCATGCAGCACACTCCTCGAGCGTGTGCTGCGCCGTGTCCTCGTCGCAACTGCAGTGGTGGCAGGACGGTGTGCTCTCCCTCCTGACAATCTTGTGCAGGTACTTCCCGAAGCAACCGTGCCCCGTCAGCACCTGCACCAGTCGGAAGGAAAGCACCCCGTGCGTCCGCTCCAACCACTCCATCAGCACCGGCCGGAGGGCCTCGACGGTCCTGACATCGTACCGAGGACTCTCCAGCCGGACTGCCCAACGGGCAATGACTTCTTGGCGGGCGTCGACCCGCCAGGCGGTGATCTCTTTGATGGAGACCATGCCGCCGCGGGCGTGCGTCTCCGACACCCGCCGATAAATGTCGGCGAGCATCTCCGCCTCCAGGTCCCACGGGGGAGTTCCGGCCAGGAGGCACGCTGCCTCTGTCGCCACCGTGCGGTAACCCCGTATGGCCCTGATCGCCATGACCCTCTGTGGTCGCCACAGGAGGGCCCTAAGACGGACGGTCAGGGACCCCGCCCACACCGGTGTGCCATACAGGGCCATCGACTGGATCACTCCCACGTACAGCTGTCGGCATGTAGCACTGGGTCCGCCCACATTCGGCATCAACCGCGAAAGGGCGGACGCCGCGCCGACAAGCCGGGGAACTAGTCGATGGAGATGCTCCCGGAACCAAAAATGCCCGTCGAGCACCAGGCCCAAGTACTTCATGTGGGCCTGGATGCTGATGGTGACCGACTTCACGGTGATCGAAGCGCCTTTCGTTTCAATCATCTGCAGTTTGATTTATCTTGCTATGATTCTACTTATATCATATTTTAGTGTAGGATGATCGATATTAAAAAACATCGATGTTGACATCGATGTCATAATCGAAAGCCTAACATCGATGTTCGATATTTATCGAAAACCGAACGTTGATGTTACCGATGTTATCGAACATCGATGTTCGGTTTTTGCTAAGGATGATCGATATTAGAAAAACATTGATGTCATAATCGAAAGCACAACATCGATGTTTGATTTTTGATTAATAATTGACAAAGCAATAAAATTGTAATGTGCTTTTTTATTAGGGAAATCTGAGTCGTATCTTGTAATATAGGGGTGAATCACAGTAGTAATAAGTACTTATTTATTGGTAGTGTTTGTGAGGCCGTGAGTTATCATCGATGATCAATTTCGTTAACATCGATGTTACGATATTTATCGAACATCGATGATCATCAAACATCGATGATTATCGATCATCCCTATTTTAGTGTCTCACTATAACTACGGGCAAGTAAAGGTTGATGACACAACGTATTTTATATTCATCATTACTTGAAATATTTATCTGTCTATTACATATGTGAACGAACATGCGAATATTAATTTTGCACGAAAGTATAAATTAACTCGGTAAATTTTGTGGACTTTAAGTTAATATGATATACTAGCAACCCGCCCTCGCTTCGCTTCGGTTATAGGTTATAGTCGTTTTACCCGCGTAGTTCCCGTTCCCGTGGAAATACCGGGATAAAATATAGCCTGGTTTACGCCCTGATATTATAGCTTTCCATTGGTGAAAGAATTTTTGAAATCGGTCCAGCCGTTTTGAAGATTACCCAGAACAAACAGACAGACAGACAGACAGCCACACAAAAATTTTTTAATTGCTATTTTAGGCATAGGTGTCGTGCAAATAATCGTGTGAGCATAAAAAAAGCTTATTATTTTGACATTACAAACAGACACTCCAATTTTATTTATTGGTATAGATAGATAATAAATTAGCTTTTAACCCGGGACTTCATTCGGTTAGAATTAATACCTACACCATGTACCGTTTACTTCATAAGGTTTTCGTAAAGTTTAATAACCGGCCCACGCCTGACGTTAACCCTACTTGTGAATAATAATTAAATATTTTCCTCGATTTACAGCATTTACTTATGTTCATTGTAGGGCTGTTATTAAAGTATCGATATTATTATTTAAAAATATCGATACTTATTACTGATATTTATTTGGACGATATATCGATACTAAAGAGTTAATTTGAATCAATTTATTGTTCATCTTTTCTTGTAAAGTATTTATTCTATAAATCAATATAAACCACGGTAAAATTGCTAGCATGAAATTGAGGATAAGTGATCAATTATATCGAACACCGATATTAATATAGTTAAAAATATCGATGTATCGAAAATACGATATTTAAAAAAATATTAACAGCCCTAGTTCGTTGATAACATTTAAATTCATGGTATCATATGTGTTTTTATATAACTTCTCTATCTAAGTATAATTCACGTGAATATAAAAATGTAATTTTCCTGCTCACTGAGCCATTTGTTGTGTCCTTTTCATTTGATCTTTTAAATCTTCTATTTAGAGACAGAGACGTTTCTAACCATATATGATACGTTGCGGCTGCCTTATTTGCTTTATATATAATACACATAAGATATAGCTTCTGTGAATGAGTGAAGAGAAAACTGTTGAAATGAAAATCATTTATTGAAAGCTTGTGCTGAATGTTGGGATGTGAATGTGGTCTGAGAAGAAAAAACTATTAATTAGTTGATTTAAGCGTATAGGTAGGGGATTTTGAACCTTGATGTTCCAGGTTCTAAACTATATATCTAGAAAGAGTGCCCTTTGGCTAATTTGAAAAGAATGTTTCATTGGTAGAGTAATAAGATTCATATTCCATGGACGGCAACAGACTCAATTCCTGTTGCGTTCTTAAAAGGCGAAGAAAAGGTTTAAGTGATGCATGCTTAACATTTTAGGTAATATATTCCAAATCAAACTATTTATTCTAATGAAATGATAGCAGCGCAGCACAGGGTCTCATAACCACTACGTGTTTTGATTGGACTACTAGCAGCATGGCTATTGGACATAAGGGGATCGTTCTATGAGTTACCCTATTAAGGGTAAATACTTGAACGCATAAAGAACACATAACTTACTCACCATCTTGTAGATAAGTCTGATATTCCTCGATATAAAGTGCGCGTGCACGTTTAGCTAGTTCCACAGCTTGTAGGATCAAGTCATAGCTCTGCTCGGCTGTGAGATCTAGGTGCTTCTCAAAACCTTTTACAGACGCCTGGTAAGTGTTTGTAATGATTAAGTGAGCGCCCGCTGCAAATAAACGATAAAATACATAATTGGTAAGTAATTATACAAACAATTAGTCCTTATTTGAGTATGAGACGTATTAATCATATGTAAACACAGGTTGGCCATAAATGAAAACAAATGTGTCCCAAGATTAATGTCTTTAACAGTCCTACATGTCTATGCTTTTCCTTCCAACTTTAATTAATAGTACACATATTCTGAATTTGGTATTACGAAACTAACACGATAAATATCGTTTGAGCTCAACTTTGTTCTACTATTGTGCCTGGTGTGCGAGCGAGGTGCCTAAGGGGCGTAAACAATTAATATAATTAAAACTTAGTAATGCAACACGAGTTCTCGAGTTTAATAATATGACAGCGATGTTGGCAAAAGGAACCATTCACTGTCGAAGAAAATAATTATGTAATAAATAGGAGGCAGCGCTCGGCTTGCGAATGGAAAGGTATTAGACAGACAAGGTGATTAATGGTAACAACGCTGTGTATCCGGAACTCTAGTTTCTATACGACGCGCCTGCATTACGAGCGGGAGTCGCGCCTCGTGCCGCTTGCCTCCTACCGAGGCTGTACTATGCAAATGTGAAGTAGTTAGTACACGAGGGAGAAATAGCGGCATCGCTTGGCAACTTGCTACAACGTCAATCATAATAATCACAGCGGAACATCTGGGACTTGCCTACCAGTAAAATGCATTGTGACTATTTATATTAAACGATATTTAATCCCCGTTTCCTTTTATGTCTTGTAATTAACGTAAAAGGTAAAATATTTAACAAACAATAATTAAACAAAAAAAATACGTGTGGTGGCGGGGTAAGAATACAATTCACTATCCCTATCTCGTCCGTAGGTGCCATAAATTGCAACTAAGGAAATAAGCATTTCAATATGTACATATAGCGAGAGAAGGAAAACTAGAAATAAAACCCTATACTAACTCGTCTGCCCAACGTGGTATAGTAGGTTAATTTCCCTCCTATAGTGGAGGAGGCTCGTGCCCAACAGTGGGACATAGAGCCGAGATAAATTAACAAAATATATTAATGCTTAAATTATACTTGAAAATAGATGTGAATGCTTTATATTTGTTGACATGATATGCATTATATGAGGAAGCAAAGCAAGCCAGTAGGCCTCCAGGGAGTTATTTGCTTGCAGACACTTTTCAGCTTTTTCTCATGAAAAGAAACCGTCCGTTTTGTGGTAAAGAAAAGCGCTTTCAGAGGACGATGACACGAGACGAGGTCACACTCTCGCTGTCAGATGCATGAAAATGGCGAGCTAAAAGCGACCTAAAGTGTAATTCGTCAAAACACGCATGTACTTAGTACTTACGCATACTTAGCCACCTGCCGCATACATTTATGGATGTTTTTGTTTATGGATACGCATTTGCACAAGAAAATTATACATAATTTGTAATTTAAATAAAAGCAACATAAAATATGAACAATTTTGTCAAGATATTTCTGTATCGCCTATCGTTCATTTCTGTTAATTTTGATGAAATTGTCGATCAAGATTATCAAGAGTTGTAAAGTTTTCGATTCGACGTCTCATCTGTCACGTTTCGTAGCTTCAAACTTAGGTTATGTAATCTGCTCAATTACTTGAACATGTTGCTAGGTATTTAAGATTTGTGTACCTATCGAATTTTAATACACGTGTTCGGCCATTGCTATATCCGTCTAAAATAATTATGTAATAAAATTTTACTTTTCTCAATATATTTTATTTGTACACGATGTAATTTATTTTAGTTTTATTCATCATGATCATCACAGTTAATATACGTCCCACTTCTGGGCTCTAGCCTCCTCCACAATGAGAGATAATCTAACCTACTATACCACGCTGGTCAGACGGGTTGGTACACATTTTAATTTCGAGTTTTCCCTCTCTTGCATGTTGTATACATATTATAATCCATTAGTCGTCTTTTACGACACCCACGGGCAAGCAATACAATTCGCCATAAATAATAATAATAAAAAAGGGAGCCGTCGCTCAGGATACCTAGCAGATGTAAAACATCGAAATTATTGTGTATAAAAACAGATTACAACAAGAACTTATTAGTTCTATTATTATATGCTATATTTAGCATAAAATATTACAATTTTTTTTCAGAAAATGATGATTTTTATTCAATAAACATTTATTTTCACTAGTATACACTACTATAGTATGTGTTTAGGTTAATAATTTATTGAACTGACTAGATAGCGTTGTACAAAATTCTAAAACAGGTTATGGTTTCGTTACACAAATGTGCATGTCCAAGCATGGCGTTAACGCCACGTCATTGATCAGAATGTAAATCATCAAAATACAATAATACGACTGAACAATGTACATGAATTTTATTTTGGCTCCAATGAATACGAATTGGTAAGTTGTAATCAAGTCGATATTAACATTACTACTGATTAACGCAGTAATTATGGATGGCATCATGTTGCAGGGTAATTATGGTAAGCGCTTTTCCGTGTTTCTCATTCATTCTAATATTTCTAATAACAGGTCCGGCGTCTGTTATTTTGTTATGTGATGTGATGATGTGACATTAATTAACAGATGCTTCATAATTATGGTTACAAAAAAATGTTGTTTACCTTCAGAAAGAATTTCTGAGTTATGATTTTACCGCACCTCTCCTATTAACCCAGAAAGACAACAACTAAACTTAACACAACCTAACACAACCTAACATAACCTAACCCAACGTGTGATTACTTTCTGTCATTTGGGCGGGCAGTTGGCACTTTAGGTTCTCGATTTAAATGAAACCTAAAGATATAGTCTTTAGGTGATTTTAGCTACAGTTGAAATCCTAAATTATTTTATTTTGACTACAAATAAAGTCATTCTATTATAGTTTAATTCATGAAGAGTATTATTTATTACTGTTATAATAAACACAATTCCGTTGCAAGAGCTATCGATGTAAATTTGTCTCAGCTCAGACATGTCCCACTATTGGGTTCGAGCCTTCTCCCCAATGGGGTGAAAATTTACCTACTATACCATGCTAGTCAGAGATGTTGGTATAGGGTTTTAATTGTGTTTTCTGCCCTTGCGCAGATCTTATATGTATGTTATATGCCTTAGTCGTATTTTACGACACCCACGGGCAAGATAGGGAGTGGTGAATAGTATTTTTATTCCGTTCAGCACACGGAGAATAATACGAGGATGAATTATACGTTGACGAAATTAATTAACTCGCATAGCAACATAGTGAATGGTTTGAATAGGTACCTACTTCATTTCGATCGGTACTTTTGACTCTTAATCTATACCCTATGTAACAAGAATATTTATAAAAATAAATAAAAGAAGAGGAGATTACGACAGAAACTTATATGGCATAATGTATAAATAAAATATTATGATTTGTTTTCCAGAAAATGAGAATTAATAATGAATAATTCAATAAAAATTTATTTTCATTAAATACAAGAATTAAATATTTAAAAATATTTCAAATTGTGACAATCAGTTGCTTTTATCAGTGGTTTCTGTAAAAATATAATAGTTATATTTGACGCCTTTGACGATAATACTGTGACAAATGGTCGGACCTACACTTACTATCATATAGCGTGGCGCCACGGCATGCGTCGCTTTACGTCACGGGCTGTTTACGCCACGTCAACTGTTATGTTTACCCTCGCCTATAGATGTTTCACATTAAAACATGAAAAAGTACTAACCTCTTAAGAAGTCTAGATGCGTATTGACGACTTGTTCTGGGTGTGTATAGAGATAGCGTGCACTCCATAGCGGGTCTCCATCAATGACCTGCCCTACATGACAGGACAGCTGCGTTGAGAACCCGCCGTCCAATACCACCACACTCGGAGGCTCTGGAACCTCACCATTTGATGGAGTCATGATCTGAATAAGATGGTGAAATATAGTTATTTCAGTGAAAAGTGAGGTAGACGACAGTATTAGCAATTTTATTTTCATCATTAATTAATAGATTTTCTTTTCTTTTTCCATCCGAGAGAAGAATCAAGAATAAATCAGTGTTCATAAATTGAACAGCCTACTTACATGTCGTGATTCATTTTTACTGATACGAGAGACGAGACTTTACGAGTCATTTTGTAGAACATTTTAAACTTAAATGTTCGTCATAAAGCTTTTTATTACCAAATATACGATGTTGGTTATTAAATTGTGGCTACTTGTAATTATACTCGCACAAGAGTCAAATCAATATTTGACAAACAAAACAAATGTGCGAGTGGCCAGATGTTCTAGTCGGAAGAGGCGAAGGTGTTTTGTGCCCATTAATTATAGTTAGCTGTTTTCCTCAGCTCTGTCGGTAAGGATTTCACAATTGAAAGATAAATTCCTATATTTTAACTTCACAAGTAAACGGGTTTTCATACAATAGCTGATCTCTAGTTGTCTCTTGTAAATTATATTAAAAACTGGACCTCCTGCGATTTCACCCGCAGTTCCTCTTCCCGTGGGAATATCGGGATAAATTATAACCTATGTGTTATTCTCATATGTAAGCTATATTATTGTGAAGTTTCATCAAAATCCATCTAGAAGTTTTTGCTTGAAAGAGCAATAAACATATTCACATCTTCACATCATCACATACTCGCAAACTTTTGCGTTTATAATATTAGTCTTTTTTTTTGTGGGTGGGCTGCGGTCGGCGCGCCTCCGCACCACTCCGTCCGGGGCGACAGAGGGGCTTAAGCACGCAACTCCCGCAACCCACCCGAAAACCACGTCGCCTTCGTCGTTGGGCCGACCACCGCAGCAGGGTTACTTGACATCAGTGGTCAGCCCGACGGAATACCCCCTACGTGGGGTACCGACCGACGTCCCCCCCTCGGGGAGGACGTCGGTCTTTCCTCACGCGGTCGGCCTCTCGGCGGGTGACGGACTTATTCCCCGGTCACGTCACCCGCGTTTATAATATTAGTAAGGAAGACCTGTAAATTTTAAATAAGATTTGTTTTTTAAATACATCTTGTTCATACAATCATATTAAATGTTCATCACCCTACATGTTCTTTAGTTACTTTTTCTTTTAACGTAAGAATATTAAATTACAATAAATATATTCCTTTTGTAAAATGACAAGCCTTGATAGGATAAAATTTTGTAGGTACTCCATAATATAAACATTAAAAATAAACTAAAACAAGGAAATTACTGTTAAATTTTTCAGTAAGGAAAACCTTTGTATCATTAATAAAAATATTAGTACTGGTACTCGTGGTCAGGCTGAGAAATCCTTACTTAATATTATAAATTGCGAAAGTAAATTTGTTTGTTTGTTACGCTTTCACACTTCAACCAGTGAACTGATTTCAAAAATTCTTTCACCAATGGAAAGCTATATTGTCAAGGAGTAACATAGGCCATATTCCCACAGGAACGGGAACTACGCGGGTAAGGCGACTGAAACCGAAGCGAAGCGAGGGCGGGTTGCTAGTATATAATACCGTAATATATATTATTAATGAATTAATACAAAAAAAAAATAGAATTCCTTAAAAATATTTTAGTGTTTTAGTGTGGTAAGATTTTTGTTCATAATGTAAATAAGATAGAGATTTATGTAGAGTAATGTAAATATGCCAAGTGTTTGCCCATTATAACAGTGTTTTACGCGTGTTTTTATGTTTTGCCAAAATTCCCAGAACAGCCTTAGTTGGGTGGCCAAAGCCTAACTGGATTTTGCACCTTTACCTTCTTTCTCTGAACTCTTTCTCCTCCTTTCTCTTCTTTAAACGAATCATTGCACCATAGATTGCTCATTATACATATTATTATATTGCACAAAGCTAATGACTTAAAAATTAAATATTTTTCGGTCGAATGTCAGACACTGGACTAATGCTAATTGTCAAAATTATTCAACTCGTCAGTATGTAGTAAATTCTGGATTTATTTTCCAAATAAATATAATGGTAATGGATTACCTGTGGTGATGGAGTAAGAATACAATTCACCACCCACTGTATTGCCGTGGACTAAAAGATATAGAGTGCATATTACATCTATGCAAGAGAAGGAAAACTCGAAACAAAATCCTATGTCAACACGTCTGACCACTAGCGGAGGATGTCCGACCCCAACAACGGTACTTATATATATGAGTTAGAGATGATAATGATGAGATTGATTTTTTTTCAATTGCATTTGATGGCAGATGATAGTTTTTTTGATTACTGCCGCTCATAGACCTCGGGATAACTTGCTCAACTTACGAAGCGCAGTAGTAGGTATATTGCTACTAATGAGATGTCGATTTTCTACGAGAATCTGGCACTGTCCTGGACGATACGACCCATTATTAGCAGCTGCAAACTATCAACATCGTGACTCTACCACTTGTGAGAATGAAAACAGAATTATTTCTATATCACTTTTATTAATCGACTTAGATTTACTTAGATTTCTTGAAAACTATAACCACTCAGGACCCTAAACAAATGTTGATAATGTATGCCTTCTACACTATGAAATGAAAGTGCCTCGTGTTGAGAGGTAAGATGCGCACGTGTTAGACCCGGGAAGAATATTCCAGTACTATATATAAGCGTCTATACAGATAGCTATATATATTCGTCGTCAAGTGAATGTACTCATAAAATACAAACTATAACAATGTATTACTTCATTACGTTGTCGAATCTTGTAAATAATCAATATCACTCTTACAGGTCCCGACCTGTTATCTTTTTGTCGTCTGAAACTCTGAACGGTGATGAAATGATAACGATATTTATTTGAATGTTGAGCTAAATAGCTATTATGTCTTTGGTATTTTCATTTGTTCACAAAAGCAGTCTAAATATTACAGAAATCATAGATTTATCAAGTGATATGTTTTATTGAATGCATGTTTTAATATTCGATAATACTGAATGATGTTGTTGAAATTTAATGTTTTAATAAACAGTTAATTACATGTGCGAAAGTTATTGAGTCAATATTTGAATGGATTCGAGAGAGATCTAAAGTGAAGGGGGCTTTAATTATAGATTATTAGGTAAATGGCTACTATTATGTTAATAAAAACATTTGTTCCCGTCGGACGTTGCTTTACCTACTTATATTGATACTTTAATATTTATTATTTTGAGATTTACTGTTGTTTTTTATACTATAAATATGATATATACATATATATTTAAAATACATCCAAATTCTATGTTGCAATTGATTCTTAAAAAGAACTTTGAAACGTTTTAAGAATTATTGTTTTGGCTTCTGTTGCTTTAATAAAGATCCCTCATAGGGGTTTTCTTGAAAGTCTATATATCTATATGTATAGACATCGGCCTGTTGCAATCTTATTATATGCATAAAAAATAATTCATTAATACATGAAAACCAGAGTTAATTTGTGAACTAATAATAAATTCTGAGCATACGCCCGTGAAAACGACGATAAACAGTTGCTATCTGCCATTTAGAATTGTACAACACGCGGGACATTCATGCTCCATCTCTATAAACACATATATGTGTACATTATTGGAATGCTGAGGATTACATTTCACTATTTGAATGCTAAAACAATTCAGAATCGGCAGCTGCCATGTTCATATAGCTAAATGTACAAATTGTAGATATGTTTATTATATAATTGTACTTAATTGAAGAAATAATTTAGGTATTAAAAGTTACATAACCTAAAAAAGACTTGAATAATTATGGCGGCCTTTAATGTTCACACTTGACATAACAATAAAGCCCAAAGTGTCCCCAAGGCGAGTATTCAAAGGAATGCCTTTGGGTGCAATATCTAGGCTGACAGTGAACTGTCTTGTTAGGAGCCTGAAATTATATTCTACTATTCTAGCTTAAATTAAGATTAAATTCGAGATTTCTTTACTTCAGCTATATTATTAAATCAAAGACATAGTTATTCTCTTGTAGTTTATAAATTAAATATTTTTTTTTATCTTTAATAAGTTATTGACAAGTCATCGACATCTAGAGATGAATAACCTTAAGATAATAAACTTCAACATTCTAAACCGTTGGGGCTTGAAGTTTCGGATATTGGTTCCTTTTAAATTAATAATTTTATGGAAATTTGGTATTCTATCTCTGTTATTTTGAGACCTAAAACTTTTGAAATGGGTTTTTGAGGTTGTTATTTTAGTCAGTTTTTTTATGGGTGAAATTAAAAATCAATCAACAGTATGTTTCACAAAAACAAGTATTTTAGATTGTTTAATTATTTTTATATAACTATTTATTATTATTATATAAGGTACTTAATTATTCATTAAATCAAAATATAAGATGCCAAGACTATCAAAGTCTTGGCAACAATTGTTTAAACTCGTTTGTTTTAAATATTCGACGTTAGCCGAGGGCAGTAAGATATAAAAATAAGATATTATGTAATCAAAAGAGATAAACCATCTCATCATCATCATTATCCAAGCTCATACAAGTTCCATTACTGAGTCTGAGAATCCTCCATAATGGCTGGATAGTTGACTCTTGAGATCCCGTTGGTGATCGGGTTATTATAAGATTTTATATTGAGTTTTATTTGTTCTTGAATATATATTTAATGCATATTAAATACTTTATTACAATATGAATTCTGTTCTTACTCCGCCACCACATGGAATATTACCAACTAACTAGTATATCAATAGTAATGTATTCTCGGAGATAACTCACAAAGTTATTTATTATAGAGAAATAAACCAAATATTTTGATAAAAAAAGCGAATATTTATATAAATTTCACTCCTATGCACACACATAGCCTATATAAATGTTCTTGTTCTTTTGTATTGGCAATATTTGTTTTTTTTTTTGTGTGACTTAGTTGTTAGCCTCAGATGGCTGTGACAACTTTACCCGGACTGGTGGGTGAGCGCTGAGGGCTCTCAACCCGTTTAAAGTTAAGCGACCGATCCCGAGGGCACCCCCTGTGGGGTACGGACCTCGGCTCGGGCGGTCGCTGGCAAAGTGGGCACTCCCACGTTTATGACTTTAACGCGACACGTCTTCCTTCCCCGTCGGCGGGGGCGGTAACGTGGATATTTATTACTATTAGTCAAGGCCTCGCGGGCTGTGTATGCCTCAGTCTGGGCGAGCGTAATAGTGTCGTCGGGTTCATCGAGTATTAGTTGCGGTTGTTTGATCGCGGACATTTTAGAGGGGATGTAAGAAGCCGCCCTTACCACTAATGGGTTCGGGTGTGTTGCGGCAGAGTCGAAGTAGCGGCGGAAGCACTGTTTCATGAATTGCCTGATGGTCGGCAAGCCAAGATCTATGTGAAGATCCACATTGCGCATGTACCACGGTGCTCCCGCCGCTCTGCGCATGAACCTATTCTTTAATGTTTGTAGCCGATGTAGCCTGTGTGGCTTCGCTTGTGTGAACACTACACTAGCATACGTCATGATAGGACGTATACAAGCGGTGTATAATCTAACTTTACTACGGAGAGATAGCTTAGACTTGGCGTGTACTAAGCTGTGTAACCATCCTAGCACTAGGGCTGCGCGCACGCGGACTAGCCCTATGTGAGGACCGAAGGTCAGTCGTCTGTCCAAGGTCACACCCAGATATTTGACCTCCCTTGTCCAGGGGATGGGTTGGTCGAACATCTTTATCTGTTGGATATTGGCAATAAGTTAAACGTAGTGTTTTATACTCTTTGGCTCAATAATATGAACATTTAGTGCCAGTATCAAGTTATAATATTCTTCTCAATACGTCTTTAGTTCCTTCGTATTAGTCTTAGTCGTTACCATTGATTTGGTGCTGACAACCAAATCATGAAAATGTTGCGGCACATGAAAATACACGCAATTTCCTATTAAATCATATTCACTACGCTTTAGAATTTTCTCTGCATTATATTACATAAAATACGAGCATAATTATTCAATATGTGTTCTATAAACACCAAAGCCGTAAGTAAAATTTAAAAGTGCTACATGACATTTTGAAATGCCCATCAAAAGTCTCTATTTAAATATTAAATATCGTTGGGAGAATGTCAAAATGTCATGTAGCGCTTTTAAGTTTTATTCATTGTTTTATTGATTTATAGTGTGATATGGAATAATTTTGCTGATATTTTATGTAATATAATGCAGATAAAATGCTAAAATATAGTGAATGTGATATAATAGCGAATTGCGTGCATTTTCACATTCTGCCAAAATTCCCAGAGGAAGCTGATTTGGTTATCAGTACCAAATCATTACTATCGACTGACTAAAATACGAAGACGTGATTAATCAATATAATTCGATACTTTTTTTTTTTTTTTTTTTTTTTTTTTTGCCACTAATTCGACACTGCTCATATTATTGTAGCTTATTGCCATTAAATAATAAGAAGAATAAATGTCGTTGCAGATATATTGACAATTTATTATAGTCTTTGAAATGTACGTGACTTATTTGAAAAATTGTGAACGAACTTCAAATATTAATTAAGGAAGCACAAAAAATGGTTTATTAGAGATACAGTGTGAGCATTAACACGTCACGTGGTCTTTTGACTAGAATGTCAAAATGTCATGCAGTGCTTTTCAATTTTATTGTTTTAGTGTTCTATAGTGTTATATGGAATAATTTTGCTGATATTTTATTTTATGTAATATAATGCAGATAAAATTGTGTAAAGTGAATATGATATAATAGTGGATTACGTGCATTTTCACATTCTGCCAAAATTCCCAGAGAAGGCATGACTTGGTTATCAGCACCAAATCATGCTAACGACTGACTGAAGACGAAGACTAAAGACGTGAATATTATTGTAGCTCATTGCCATTAAATAAGAAGAAGATAGTTTATTATAAATTCTTATATTTTAAATTATGAATGGAATATTTTTAATGTTAGTCAATAGCTAGTCTAAATCAGCTAGACCCCCTTGTCTCCCTGCAAACGTGCTGTTCATATCATCGGTAATACCAAACTCACGGACAGGTTGGAATCGTCGCAGCGGGGCGTGGAGAATTCTGGTCACTCTGTGTACTCTACCGGCTGTTTCATGGTGACTATTCTGAGCAATTATTTGACCATAGAATCTAGAATGCACTACCTACCCGCTAAGCTACAACATGTCCTTCTTTAAACGAGGTTTGAGAATAGTATTTTCTTCACGGTAGACAACGGCCCAGCTGTATACTTGGTATTAAAGGCCCTGCTCGGCAGTATCATATACCATCAGAGGTGTGCTTGCTCTTTTGCTACCACCAGTAATAAAATATAAAGGCCTCCACAAAAATTTATAAATGAGTTAAGACTTGTAGTCACTCTGAGGAAGATTTTGCAACCGAATTTAAATTATGAAAACAGCTCTTCATTCAATCATTAAAAACTGGAACTGGTATCAATCAACTTCCTGGAGATAAGTAATAAGTACACATAAATACTTTTCGTACATAAAACAGTTATTCAGTGATATGATTGAAAAATAATTGTTCGCTTTGTTTTATTTATTCAGATGTGCATAATATTTAGATACAAACAATTTCGAATATGACACATCGATGGTTTATAATCGACGAAACATTACTTACTGCAGCGTTTTATCTATATTAAATACATATAAGTACCTTTCCTAGGATAACATAGATAAATAAGGAAGTTATCAGTAACATTACATAGTAAAATAGAACACATATAAACTCTCACTATGTAATGAAGCTCTTATTGTTTTTCGAATAAGGTCATAAGGTTTGCGAGATATATTGAGAGTATCGAGATCCTTCTGATACATAATGCGATCAATATCATTAGGTTGGGTAATGGAACGGAAGAAAGGTTATATGAGACCTATGCATTGACGAAGGTAATGGTTATTAGATATAGATTTGTTATCCAATTGTATAGCTATCGATTTCAATACTCACCTGTAAGATTAATTATATTCATTTACTATAATATGGTACAATAATCCAATAGTAAAAGAAAACTAAGATTACGATTAAAATTTTCTATACACAGAAATTCCTTGTATGATTAAAGATATACATACCTACGTAAGTACAAGTATTTTCTCAAAAAATATTGATTCATATAAAAAATATTTTCATTTGCTCAGACTCATATATAAAAACCTCTTTACTAGTTGGTAATAACAATCAATAAAAATCTTCAATACCATTCACTACATTTTCTTTCTTTAAACTTGATAAATTACTATTTTTTAAAACTTAGTTAATATAATTTAGTTATTCAATAGTAATATGAGACGAAAAGATTTATTTAAAAAATGAAAAACGCTATTTGTCATTCTATTATACCTACTATTAGAAAAAAAATTGCTCGAGTTGCTTTCTTTTGTTCATCTCATTTTTAGGGTTCCGTATCCAAAGGATAAAAACGGGTCCATGTTACTAAGACTACGCTGTCTGTCCGTCTGACTGTCAGTCACCAGGCTGTATCTCAAGAACTATGATAGCTAGACATTTGAAATTTTTACAAATTATATATTTCTGTTGCCACTATAATAACGAATTAACGGGGGCTCTCATACAACAAACGCGATTATTTGCCCTTTTTGCTCAATGGTACGGAACCCTTCGTGCGCGAGTCCGACTCGCACTTGGCCGATTTTTTTTCAATTTGTAACATACTAACTGTTAGTAGCTACTCAATATGTCGTTAAGAAATGACTCAATATGCCATTCTATAAAAGTATACTGAAAGAAACTGGACAAATAGATACTGAGAATCATTTGCACGAGAAATTCAGAAAAACACTTACACCAATGCAAGATTTTGAGAGAAAAATATATATCGGCGCACGATTGATTATTTTATAAACTTGAATTATAATTACAGTTAAAACAATTAGGTTTAGTTCAAAATAATTAGTTCCCATACTTAAGATAGATAGTACAACATATGTTATCATAAAACAGATCATAAAACAGTTTTTATAGATGTCATCGGGAGTTCCCCGCTCTCGGCCTTACTATAAATACGACCATTTGCTGGTACGACATTTCTTAACCGGGTTGAGAGCCTTCCGCTCGCCCATTGACCGCGCTAAGCTGTAAAGGTCATCTCGACCAACAGCTAAAAACACAACAAAAAAAAAAAGTACGACATTCATTCGATCGCTAGCAGCCGAACAGTGCGGAGCTCTACACTCCACTTAGTTTTAAACTAGAATTCAATAACACGAGTACTGTTTCAACTTTATTGTTTCAATTACGTTTATCATGGAACACCATCAACACTATCAACATTGTAGTGAGGTAGATGACGTTAGCCATGCTGACGTCATTGCTTTTAAAAACAACACGGGGCGCTACCTGCTGCGTCATATATAATACGAGTAGCACGATAAAGTAAATGATTTTAATAACTGAAAATTTAAATTCAAGGTATTTCATTTTTTATTGTGTAATCAATTCAGGTATTAGATCCTTACTAATATTATAAATGCGAAAGTAACTTTGTCTATCTTTCTGTCTGTTGTGTATTCTAGCGTTTTTAAATTTCAACCCACATGAGGATGAAATTCGACCCCCAAAGGAATGAAAAGCATATATCCGTCTGGAATCACCACAGTCCGTCGAGCACCAAACCTAGATAATTTATTTGGGCTCGTATGCTGATGGGGGCCGAATGAACGGTGATCACAGAGCCAGCGAGTGGACTGTTGCGGGGCTCATGGATTAACAGGGCCTCCGTCTTATTTAAGGTCGCTGTAAAAACTAGCGCCTCGATTCACCTGACAATCTTCAGTGCCGAGAATTACGAGTAGTGCCACCTCTTCTAGCGTCCCACCTCAAACGTGTCGTCGACGGAGTAAATTACACTCAGTCCAGGAGGAAGGCTACCACATAACGCCCAGGCGTAACCGAAATTCCAGAGTTGGCGCTAAGATCGAAACCTGTGGAATACCTCACAGCATGGGCGTCCACACAACGTCCTGTTTGGTCAACCGTAGAGGACGCTGCGTCCCTCAAAATAGTCTGCCACTAGCCGCCTCAAGTATAGAGGCACTCCGTGATACATAACAAAAGAAGCAAAAGAGAAATCCAAAACTGAATTATCTTTGTGGTTTTTGACGTTGATACGAACATTTTCTGTAGATGTTGAAACAAATACCTATTTTATTGATTAAACAAAATGAAAATTGATGTTAGGGTATTAACATTAGTGGCATATCCATATATTTTAACTATGAATCCGTATGCATCTATATATAATAGGATATTGTTTGCAATATACACTTTGCCTAGAAGAATAAATCTTCATGCGCTAAAATAATGAATTATTGAAATATGTAGATACATTTACGGATAGAATATTGAGTGCAATAGTTTGCATAGAAGAATAAATCTTTATGCACTTCTATCGCCTTTCGACAGTAATTACTTTATAATATATCTGATAACAAAAATAACATTAATAAACATAAATGGAGAAGTTTAATTTCAAATATGATGCAATTAAACGGTCAAGAATCTCGAAATAGGTATAAAAGTATCAATATCAGATGTTTACTTATTATAAGGTCACAACAATTTCTTATCTAAAGGAGAAATGTAATAAATGTCACTTGCTCATAAATAAGCTACCTACCCTTCCTATATTTTTCATTTTATTTATACGCCATTAGTGAATTAACAGACACTTACTAGAAGTGATTAACTGTATAGATGTGTATATGATTTATGTATACATAATAATGTTTAGATGTTCGGTGAAGGATTAAAAATATTACCATCCCTTATTTTCTCGTGGGAGTGGTAAAAATCCGCTGAGGGATCAGCAGGGATGGTCAGTTTTTCTGGGAAATTTATAACAAAAACTACGATCTCCAACTTGCTTGCCAAGGGTAGCGATTATGGAAATATTGCACATATGATAGGATCATCAGATGATGACGGAAATGTCCAACACTGGACCTCAAGAGACCAATGGATTAATAGCATTAAATAATGGCTTCTGGTGGTAAGTGGATTAATATTATCATATTAACCATCATGTCATTTTGGGAATTGATTTTTCATAAATATGACGAAGGAGCTATGTATTGCATAGAATATCTACATCTTATATCTTTAAACGAGCAATTCTTGTATATATATATATATATATATATATATATATATATATATATATATATATATATATATATATATATATATATATATATATATATATATATATATATATATATATATATATTCAGGATCTCGGAAACAGCTCCAACGATTTTGTTGAAACTTGGCTTACTAGAGGTTTCCGGTCCAAAAAATCGATCTAGCTAGCTTTTATTTATAGAAAATGTTGTTTTGTCCGTGTGTTTAGCAAAACAAACAATGACATTAAATTTTAAAAGAATATGAATTCAAATTTCGTTGTCACCGTCATGAGTTACGATAGCCCAGATGGAAAGTTGACAGGTTCTAATTTTGCCTTTTTTGGCATCAAACAGCGTCAGTTCGAATCTCGGTGTTATTATTATTCTCTTTTTGTAGTTTTTTATATAATTTTCATTACTTATTTTTTATTTTTTATTAATATATATCTAAATAAATTCGACAAAAATATTCCGAGTGAAGCTCGGTCAACCAGATATTTATATGTAAATAGAGGAATGGTTTCTATAGGCTGATGGTAAAAAATAAATAACTAATAAATAAATAAATTTTCAAAACATAAGTATATCGAAGGTTTGATCTTAATCAGACTGGAATTGCTTATAGCCATAATAAATTAGCCATCACAATTTCGAAATTTGAATAGCAATATTCCACACATAATCGAGTCCATTTTGTATAGAAATAAATGTCCAGGGCCTTGAATCACTACGCTACCGGAGACAGCGATAGCAGAGAGAGTCATACCACGCTTATCTTAAATGATATTACAATGAATATTGCTCTGCACCAATCGGTAAATACAAATATCTTGTATGTGGCCACCGACACCTTTCTGTTTGGTCATAATTATTAAAGACCTTGTGTGGAGCAATACCGCAAATATTTTAAGTACGCTAAGATCCTGTGCTACAGTTTTTTGAAGCAGCAGTTTACACATTTTTTTATGACAACGTCCTGCGCTAGGAAAATAACCCTTGTATTGCGGGGGACTTCACAAACATATAATTAAAGAACTCAAATTACATCTAGACTCGGAACAATAATTTGCACAAAGCGTTGTCCTGCGTGGGATTCGACCCGCGACACTGGCATGGTAGATCGGTATCTTAACCGCTACGCCATCTGTGCAATCGACATTACGTTACCACTATTTAAATGGCCGATATTTATAATATTATGTTATCAACCCTTACAATTCCGTGTGGGAGTTGTAAAAATTCCCAAAGAGTTACCAGGGGAATGAGGAGCAATACTTTTCTGGGCAGTTTATAAACAACTGAGATCACCAACCCGCTTGATAAGCGAACGATTATATTTATGCCATTTTCCCTGTGGGGAGCTCTATTTTTAATAGTAATAATATCCATTGACTAATGATGATAATGAGTTTATGAGAGATTATTGTACGAATGATCCTGAACCAAATCCAAAAATCCTATTATTTTTTTTAATGGAAAAGGAAGAATTTCTAATTTTTGTCCACGTATTAGAAATTTCATAAAAGTTTTTTGTTTTTCATGCGTTCGATATTCTCTTTCTCTTATCACAAATTGTTTAACTATAATAGAATATTGAAATAATGAAAGTTGAAGTGAAGATATATTAAAACAATGTACAACAAACGAGATGGCACATAGAAAGATCTTGTATTTTCATACCGAATACGGTTACTGAAACGATTGATATACGACTAAGTATTGATAGAGGGGAGCGCAACAATGTTGGCTTTAAAAGGTTGGTTGATTCTCACGGGAGCAGGCTCTGTACTATAAATCAAATTTGTTGTTATGGGTAAAAGAGCGTACGATGTTACGTTAAACATGGTCAGCAGAATAATAAATAAAAAAATAAAGTTCTTCTCAACTTGTATACGTCACATGGACAAGATTAAGATATAGGATTTTTAGATTGAAGTCTGTGTACTTATAAATATATATAAAGATTTTTGTAGGCTATGAGCACATCCCGCCATCGGGGCAACGGATGGACGGCATGCGATCCCATAACCTACCGTATATCCTCCCCAACGCCATTGGGCCGACCACTGGTACCGATTCCTTGACTTCCGTGGCCAGCCCGGCGGGTTACCCTTTCGGGTATTCTCTCATTCGACGCCCCGGCAACAAGACAGTGTAGCCGGAGCAACACCCTTACTCAAATTTATTTACACTGCAAGGCATAGATAACTATACATAAATAGTAAGAAAATAAACACAAAACGTAATTTTCTATTATGTTAACTAAATACATTGATAAAAGAATATATTACTAACATCACATTATGACATTCATAATTTGGATTAAAATAAAATTTAAAAAGAATGCTCGTGAAACATTAAAAACATCTGCCTCAGCAACATGCAGCATACCTCGTTATACCCATTGATGTGAGATTATTGAGTTTCCTGATTTAATAAAAACATGCGCGTATATGAAAACAACGTTGTGTAGAAATTTTAAAACGATCGGCAAAAAGCTTTCGGATATTTGCGATTTTGAACAAATAAGTGTTCGATTTTTATATGTATAAATAATGCGTTTCTAATATGTATCGGTATCATGACATCATTTTAATTAACATCATCATCATTATCCTGCTCTAAACCCAACTACTTGGGACCCACGTAATGTATACTCTTCTTCTATCGCATATATTCCAAAAAAACTTCACATAAGTTTTATGACTATCCGTGTGGTGACGTAGTAAGAATACAATTCAACACCTCCTTTCTTGCCCGTGGGTGTTGTAAAAGACGACTAAGGGGATAACTTGTGCATATAACAACTATGCAAGAGAAGAAAAACTCGAAATAAAATCCTATACCAACCACCCTGACCAGCGTGGTATAGTAGGTCAATTCCCCTCCCAACACGGATAAGGCTAGAGCCTAGTAGTGGAATGTATATGAGCTGTGATGATGATGACGATGATGATTTAAGTCCATCTGCCAGCCTGACATCAACCCTCCTTGAGAATGTAATTGTTTACTAGATGGCATCTGTCCTGTCCAAGGTTGATTTGAAACTCCTAGCAATCTTGTACGAATACCACGCGCAATGTAAGTATAATATGTACTTTCCATCATATTTATATACTTGTAAAATTACTTTTAAAAAAGCCAAAATGATTATCGATTAATCATAACACTACATTCATAGTATTAGTTCTGGCAAATATTGGAATATTTCCCATATCTAAAAGACAAAGATGGATCTATAAAGGTGGATATTTACAATGTACATTTTAGTATTAATTTGGTGTATAGGTGGACTAACGACATTCTAAAAAGCCACAAGGAACCTTAGGATGCTTGGCATTCTCGTGTGCATATGTCCATCAGTTGAATTTTACGGGCCGATGGATAGATGGAAGCTTTTTACACGTATTCATTTGTTTTTATAAATAAATACTAGCAACCCGACCTCCCTTCGCTTCGGTTTCAGTCGCCTTACCCGCGTAGTTCAAAATTTCATGTTTCTGTCTTCAGTAGTTTCGGCTCCGTGAGAAGTCAGTAAACTAACATCTTTCTACCTATTCTACATCCTTAGAGGATGAAAATGGACAAACGCTGAAACAAGTGTTTATTTATTTTTATTAAAGAGTAATTGTGTTTAATTTGAAGACTGTAGCTAAAGATTTTTGTCTTTCCATACAGACTATACCGTTGCGTTTCACTCCCTTAGTGGTGCATTTTAAAAAAATATTTTCTTAGTGGGTGCCTACGTCACGAAATGAAACTACGGTTTAAATTTCATTTTTCTAGCTTTAGTAGCTTCGGCTCACCTTGTTCCTTTATATGTATATTATTGTTAACGCCCCCGCATCACCCTTTGCAGGTCGTATTTCGTAAAATCCGTTTTTAGCTGACCTCTAGTCGACGAAAGGAATATTTCTGCCAAATTTCAAGTCCGTACGCCTTATGGTTTTAGAGATATGGTGATGAGTCAATATATCGCTCGCAAAACCCACCTCTCCTATATATACATATATAGATAGATATAGATTAATATAAGTTCTTAAGCGAGCAAGCAATTTGCTCAAGTTAAGTACATATTTACAATTAATCCGTGTGGTAAGAATATAATTTTTTACCCCCTTTCTTGCCCTTGGGTATCGTAAAATGATGACGTATTTACAATTTTATTTTTTACAATTACAGTCCGTGTGGTGACGGAGTAAGAATACAATTCACCACCCCCTATCTTACCCGTGGGTGATCGTACGAGACGACTAAGGGATATAAAACGCATATAACATCTATGCGAGAGAAGGAAAACTCGAAATAAAACCCTATACCAACACGTCTGACCAGCGTGGTATAGTAGGTCAATTACCCTTCCATTATGGAGGAGGCCCGAGCCCAACAGTGGGACGTATATGGGCTGAGATGATGATGATTTACAATTTTGACATTTTTAAAAGCATTCAAAAGTTTGTGAAACAAATACTTTTATGCCATTTAGTAAATTCCCATGATATAATTAATAGACATTGTAATAAATATTTTAGGCAAAAATAGGTAAATTATTGTGCAAATAATTATGTAGCTAAGTCCTTTTATCATGATATGTAATAATTGTGACGAGGGTGAACTAAAATGAGGAAAATACAGGAAATACGCTGGTGTCAATTAGCGATGTTAGAGATATCCGGTTTCTGATCTGGGTAAAGATATTTATGAGTAGGTAATTTATCGCCTCTTGTTTTGTATTTGGTTTTAAAATTAATTTTGATAGCCGATTTAATTAATTCTGGATCATGACAATTTTGAATATTATATAGAAAATATTAATTTAAAGTTTACTGTAGTATTATTTTTGTAATTGATCTACTATACCACACTGACAGACAGCTATAGGGTGTTATTTCAAGTTTTCCTTCTCTAAAAAAATGTGCCAATGTCTGAGTATTTCAGTTACATATATATTTATATGTCGATTCGGCGCGATATCTAGTAAAATAAGCAGAAGTTGAAAATCACCTTGTTACTGTCCTGTAATTAAAATAAAGGACTAAACACGGAGATTCATATTTTTTAATTTAAAGTTGATTCAGTGGAGACGTAAAATGGGGCATGTCTCTTAGAAAATGGGGCTCCTTTCAAGTCTTAGATATGTTTTTCACTGTGATCACCTAGCAGAAAATCAAAACGATTCCGTTCCTATTTGACATTATTCGAAACATTTATTTACGATTTCGAATACTATCTTTTTATACTTCATGATAAGTTATTATTTTGTGAAAGTATTTTAAATTGAAAAGGTGATAAATATCAATCTGAATTTTTCTACTTTAAAATATTAGTGTTATGTAACTTAGTCTAGACGGGATCTATGTTAGACACGTCTGTCTGGAACTTTATTCGATTTACACTAATTTAGTCTACGTGTTCGAGCGCTCTATGCAGTTTATATTGCATTGGTTTTAATTTAAATAATTCATTTTATTATAGCGCTTATCTCCAATGGGGTAAGCGGAGGGTTAGACACAGCTATAATTCGCTACACGATCATTAGTCACGTAATATGCCAGCCAGCCTATTGCTACTAACCGAATATAGTTTCTAATTTCAAGCTTTTTCTGGTTAACTGAGAAAAATGTATGCTATAAAGCTAACATGACAGTCACGTAAAAGTTTTATTAAGTGAAAGACACGAATCTAGAAGATTATTATTTTAAATTTACCTATTGTACAATCATGTACTAGCTAGATTAATTTATTTAAGCTTAATCGTTGTATGATTATTCATACAAAATATTTTCTAGGTAATTAAGTATAAAATCTGTTGTTATACTTTCCAATTCGATTGGAGCCGTAACAATCGCTACTAATGCACCCGGAGAATGGCTAACAGCGCTCTCCTGGGAAACTCATAACACTAACTGCGATTGTGAACCCGCCTACCAACGTTAGCGATTTTTACATTACTTTCCACTTATAGGGGACACCTAAGGTTAATATATAGGTAGGCTGGTGTATATTAAATAATAAAAGGTACGTACAAAAATTACATTTAGAGGATGCCTCCTGACATATATATTATTTATTCTCAGTCTTATAGTTTCGTGTAATGACCTTTCAAAATAAACGGTGAAATATGAAGCTTATGACGGCGAGTCTGTATGCTCTCCAAGGCATGCAAATCTTCCTTAGCCGAGGCCACGGGTGACTGAACCGGGGAATTAGTCCGTCACCCGCCGAGAGGCTGACCATGCGAGGAAAGACCGACATCCTCCCCGAGGGGGGGACGTCGGTCAAGGAGAGGGTACTCCTCAAGGGGTATTTAGTCGGGCCGACCACTGACGACAAGACACCCTGCTCCGGTGGTCGGCCAAACGACGAAGGCGAAGTGTCACGGGTGGTTTATGAGCGTGCGTGCTTACGCCCCTCTGTTGCTCCGGACGGAGCGGAGCAAGGAGCATGCCGACCGTAGCCCACCCCAAAAAAAAGGGCACTTAAATCTTCAATTACTCAAATATGAACTTCTTATCATGAAAATGACTTGGACTCAGTATTGGTTACAGATCAGCGACTAGTCCATCTATCCATCCATAAACCCGTAAACATCCACTGATTGACCGAGGCCACAACACGAGGATGCCACTCAATACTTTCTGTGCCACTTACATCCAACCGTTGCCAAGTAGTCATTAACTAGCCTAGCAACTAGTCGTTGTTAGGATTTCTGTATAATAAAGATATATAATAAATTGGTATAGAAATTTATTATAAACTAGGTGACCCAACAGACGTTGTTATGTTCAAATAAGCGCCAATTACCGGGTCCAATTGTGAGTCTAAACCATCCTCGAATCCCCTTGAAGACACACATAAAATTTTATCAACATCGGTCCAGCCGTTAAGGAAGAGTTCAGTGACATATGAACGCAAGAAATTTATATGCAAGGTGCCCCAAAATTCAACGATAAGCGGGCACCAACAGGTGGGCCTACTTATGACTGCTCGGAAAAAAAAGAAAAAAATTCTACCCTTATCTTTTTTTCATTACGAATAAAAAAGTGAAGTTTAAGTGCCATTGCTACAATTTTACAAATAATTCAGTGATTTTTATTTGTATTAGCAATGTAAGTAGCACTGCTATCGATCACAATCATGAAAAATCCCAGAATGTCTATAGTTTCTACACAAAAATTAACCAAAACTGTGTTTTCCATAAATAGGTACTATTTCGTAGTACTATTTTAATAGGTACTATTTCGAGCCTAACAGTGGAACATATACGAGCTGTGATGATGATGATGATAGAAATTTACCCTGATACACTGCAATTTTTATATGGCAAGAATTGCAATGATTTCTGTTATTGATACCAACATTACAATTCATCCCGGCAAATGATTCCGGCACCTGTTTAAGGTGTGCCTAAGTCAATATATATGTAAGTAATTAAATGTCTTACAAACAGCCAACGTACTTGTAGCGTTGGATTAAAACCCATAAACATTACCAACGTATATACATAGTTCCCGGTAGTATTAGTTTGTATGTTTGTACACTAGTGAATGTTCTGACGTAATTGAAATTGGTAATGGATGGAATTAGTAACATTACTAAAATGCTATGTTAAATTGTTGATGAAATCATATTAAATCATTTTCTAATCAAGATATTCTGTGATTTATTTTTTAAATTTTGTTATGTTGTGTATTCGAACGCTGAAGAGTAAAATCTTGTATCCCGGTGATCTTTAGAAATTTATAAATCATCATCATCTTGCTCTTATCCCAATTACTTGGGGTCGACGCAATATGTCATCTGTTTTGACATATTGCAAAAAGTTTCGGCAATGACTTTTATGACCGGCCGCCTGCCTGACGTCAACCCTCCTTGGGAATGTAATCGTTAACCCAAATGGTACCAGATGGAGTTGGTCCGGGTCAATCTAGGGCTCTTAGTCGGCTTTTACGACACCCACGAGCAAAGCAAGGGTTGGTAGTATTCGAAGCCGCTACCACACAGCACTAGAATTAGAAATTTATAAATAAATAAAAAATATTATAATATCAGAATCATCTCGTATAGAACTTAGAACCTTAGGTAGAAGTTCATATAAGTTAGGTAGTGATTTATAGGATACACCAACTTAAAAGGATTTTTTGCTTTTTAGTTCTTTGGTTATTTTTTGAAGACGATTCTTTTAAATTACAATCCTTTTTTGGGCTTATTATTGATAGTTCTTAGCATCAAACACCGATCTAATAATCATAGAACCACCTGGAAATATACTAACTAAATATACTAACGAACAAAAAAAAAAGAATTTTCCAAATCGGTCTAAGCGTCTTCGAGTAATCGGTAAACATACATAACAAAAAAAGCCGACGAATTGAGAGCCTCCTTTTAAGTTAATTAAAACTGAAGATTATTATTTTAATAATCGGATAGTCGGATGTTTTATCCGACTCATCAGGAATAATTAACCAACGTACAACTAATCCACGATAATTTGCATTAGAGGTTATTAATAAGATTATTAGACGACTTAAGTCATAATTTGTAGTAGCTATAACTAACTTTAACGAGAAGGACCCGTATATTATTATCAGTAATATAGTTGTGCAATCTAATCACTTTCAGTATATGTATAATTTTTCTACTATCGACTGCTATCTGACCTCTGCACTTCGAAATGATAACAATATTTAACATAGATATTAACACAATTATAATGTAAATATTTTAAATCTAAATGTAAACTGTGCTAATTATATTTTATATTTTAGTAATATTCTCACATAACAAGGTACATATTATTATTATGTTATATGTGGGCTCGGGCCTCCTCCCTTTTTAAGAGGGAAATTTAATTGATGTTATATGCATCGTTTATCAGTCGTTTTTACGACACCCACAAGCAAGAGAGGGTGTGATGAATTGCATTCTTACCCCGTCACCATACAGAAATATACGTATAAATAATATATTCCTATCAATAAAGGTTTATGCCTTAGAATAATAACGTATAGAAGGTAAGTTCACTCACAAAAAGTGAGGCATTTCAATTGGAGCCTAATGGAGCTTACACCGGAACCGTTCCGTAATGTACAAGTCATTGTACTGCACGAACGTACGCAACTCTTAAAAAATAAATAGGTAATTATGACGGTTTGTGCATTGAAATGGTGTCACAACACATTTGAAAAATATAAAAAGATTATTAACATTACTTTTAAAGGTAATTCGACGATTTATGTTAATAAAAACAAAATTTGATTTCATAATTTGTATAGTGGTGTGCGTGTGTACGTGTGTAATCGTCTGCGCGCCATTAGTATTTTTAAATTCAAATTTTGAAAGTTCGAAGTATTGACACTATCCTTCTATACGTTATTATTCTAAGGTTTATGCCTTTTGTTGCTGTTAATTTAAAAGTACAAATTTAAAAAACGCTCTTATATTGATGTTTAGTATTTAATTTTGATATTTGTATATATGTAAGTACTGTGTAGTGGCGGTTACAGATAGCAAATTTTACATTTCTCGTGGTTGTTGTGAAAGATGACTAAAAGATTTACGTAGACCTGGACCAACTGCATTTAATATAGCCTAGTCACCAATAACATTCTCAAGGAGTGTTGACCTCAGGCAGGCGACCAAACACAAAACTATAACTTTTATATAATAGTAATATGTGCTATGAAAGAAGAATACGTATTACCAAGAGTATAGTGCAACTAATTCGGACAAGTGCAGGATGAGGCTAGTTTTTTTTTTTGGGATGGGCACGGTCTGCGCATCCGCCGTCTGGGTCCGTCCGGGGCGATAGAAGGGCGGCGCGCGGCCCCGTACCCCACATAGCACGTCACCTTCGTCGTTGGGCCGACCACCGGAGCCGAGTTCCTTGTTGTGGTATTTTTCTTTTCGGCAGGCTATGGTGCGAACACGCACCATAGCCTTCCCGTCCGGGGCGACGAGAGAGCGGCACGCGACTCAAGATTGTGATGATGGTGATGATGATAATTTGAATATTGGAAGAAAAATGTTCTCATATTAACATTCCAACAATTATTGTAAGTAGTTGCCTTTTTTTAACTAAGTTCAAAGCCCGTGAAAGAAACGTGATGGAATTTGAATTTTCTACATCCCCAATGCGATTGTTTATCTGAAGTTAATGAAATTCGATGTTAAGTTCAATGCTCCAACCTTCGGAGTGTCGTCGCTAAAATAACAATTCTTTCAACTGCAATTTTATTAATGTACTAGCTAGAGACAAGGTTTATTGGCTTTGAATTTAGCATTGGGTTTTCCGTATATGCTTTAGGGTAATGGAGAACTCTACATCTTAGCGGATTTCTTATTATTTATGATCAATTCTTTGCTCGTGTTAGCCTTAGCGTTGTATTAATAACCCTTTGTGAGCCTTAGCGTTATATTAATAACCCATGGATGATATAGCCGGTTCTCTGGTTTCCTATCTGAAAATTTTATCTTATACAAAGTCGGTAACTTATTCGAGCAATAGGTGATCACCGGGTAGTTTCTCTTCTTAGTCACGGCCCAAAGACATTACCGGATATCAAATACTAAAACATAATCAAGCCTCATCCTGATAAAGACAACGGTACTAACTGTTAAAAATATCGAATTGTCATCAAGTCTCGATAAGTATGCAAAATTTCAAGTCAATCCGACATTTTGAAGGGGGTCGAAATCATGTTCAATGTTTCCGTTATATAGGGAAATACTAACATACGTTTGAAGCTAATAAAAACATGATAAAAATTATAAAGTCATTAGATAATTATCATAAAGATAAATACTATGCATATATTCAAAAATATTATCCAGTTCGGACTCATAAATCTGAGAGCCCTCAAACAGAGAGCCTTAGAGAAGAGAAAACCTCAGATAGTTTGTGCTTCTAAACAGCTTAAATTTATTCTATTTACCTATTATCTGTGTTATATAAAATATAATATAGATAAATAAGAGTAATATATTACTCTATATTTGCTATAGCAACCATAATAATTAATCTAGTCATCAAATTTTAGAGTATTTACGAAATATCGAGTTCCGTTGAAGTATTTACTGGATGGTCAATTGACAATTTATGCGTGTGAAACAGAGCGTAACACTCGTAATACAGATATAAATAAAAACCGGTATTAAATTGTCGTTTTGGCTTAACTCTTTTTATTCGTATAAAGCTGCGATGGGATGCTTGCGATTGATTAAAAAATGTATAAAATAAAACTAATTTTAGGATTTATACGAGTTAATTTTGTTTTTGGTTAGAAAATGTATGGTATATAGGTATTATTCGTAAATTTGATTGGCTGAACACTAAACATTTTCATGTAAAATGCCAACGAGTCAATATGGCTCAATTTCTCAAAAGTTATTAGATCTTAGGTAGAGCCAAGCTTCTAACTCTATACGCTCTAATTTCACAAACTCTTAGTCATAAAATGTGTGTAAGATGAAAAAATTGTTCACTGTTTTACTTTTCTGTTATACAGTAGTTATTGTAGTAACAAATAAATATACTTTAATGTTCAGATATATAATTTTGTTATTTAATAAATTATTTTATTTACATATTTTAATAACACACTTTTTTTCTTCTCTATTTATATAGTAAAAACAATAATAACTAATTATTAGTGTTATTCAGATTTTAGTTAGTTATAAATGTCTGCAGTGCTTATAATTAATAGAATTATTTATTTAGGTTCAGCTGATACAGTATCTCTTCATACAGAACTTATGTCGGGTTCATAGATATAATATAATATTAGGTATAAAATGTTATTACATATTGATGATAAATCTCTTTGGCCTACCTATCAGTTGATACGTGACTCGAAGACGAAAGCGAGGTCATATTGAACGCTTGATCTAACTACACTCGGCTATAACGCATAATTATAATTGTACCTATATGCATGTATATAGACATAATGATGATTATTATTCAAAATTATACGTCTTAGCAGAATTATTTTATTAATAAGGATTCACGTATAATATCGTCTCGACAAACTCATAATTGTTTTAAAAGTTTCCACAGAGCTTCCCCGGGCCCACGTCGAGAACTTCTTAAATTATTTTCGAATGACATAAAAATGTGAAGGACACTCTAATTAAACATAAATCACTACAAGAGAACTTGGTGGCTTCTACAAAAGTGGTTGAGACATTTTTGTCGCTAAAGAAATATCGTTTTCGGTGACAACAATATTTTAAACGTCTTGACACACACCTGAGCACAAGAGATGCTAAAATCAGCCATCGTCTACTTGCATTACCGAACAATGTTTTGAATGAAACCCGTCTCTTATGAAAATATTTAAAAATTAGGCAAGTGACTTTAAATATAGCTAGTTTGATACCTGACTGGTTCAACTTTATGATCGCGTTTAAAAACATCATTCCAATTAGTTTTGTAAATGTGTGGATAATAAATTATGTTTACTGTTAAGCAGTTGACATGCTCAACCTATTTATACAGAGAAAAAGATTATATCTATTACTAACTACCTACCCTAATAATAACGTTTAATCCAGCAGATTACACGATAATTCTCAAGTGAAATAGAAATTGTTTACTAATTTTCATTGGTTTATACAGTTTTCAAGACGATCATGATTCAAAACAATCATGGTTTGGAGTACCGCTTCTGGTGATATTTTATTTAATTCACTATGCTGAAAGTAATTTATTAATTTTAGGAAATTTGTTTGATTCCTTAGGCCAATAGATTTTACAAAGTTATGTTATTCGTGTAAAATAAAAATGTGAAAATCCTGCGAAGATGATAGAGGGAGTCTTTGCAGTAGTTTCATACCTTTTGCCTTAAAACAAAGTGTTGGTACTGTACACTTTATTTTAAATGTTAAGATTATTTTCAGGGATAGAGACTAGCGCCTTCTAGTCCTGTTTGTATTTGTTACTGTATGTTTAATACATATTAATATATGTTTTTATGAATTTTAAACTTAGTCAAAACCTCTCGGATTCAGTTGTATTTTAAGAGACATATTAATAATTATCAGATTATCTGTCAATGTGTACTAATGTACTATTTCAATTTTAATTTTTTTTCGATATTTTTAATTTTTTTTGTTTCTTTAAAAACTAGCTTCTTCTTACATAATTTGGACCACCGCTTATAAATTATTTTCTACTCCTCGGGAACATTATCTTCTTTCTGGATGAAATGATTTTGAGTCCTATTTGTAATGCTAATAATACGTGAGTATTTTTGTAGCCGTTGTCGGAAAACGAGCAATCAGCAAACTCAATGGCAAGTGATATTGCCGCTCAAGAACCTTTGTCAGGCCGCTGCCCGCCGTGAAGAAATTGAAGGCAGTGTGAATGCATGCATTGAGATTCGGTGATACTAAAGGTATCTTCAAAATCCACCACACGCAAACACTCTCAGAAAGCTGGACTGCCTGCTCTCTCGGTCACCGAATGAAGTACAATAATATACTGCTATACCCAGACGTGCGAGAGACGCTGCAAGAGTGTTGAACTACCCCGAATGGACCGGCCCGCAGCTGAATACAGAAGACTGTCAAACGTGTGGTCCTACTACACAAAAATGTAAATATAAGTGTAAGTTATATCAGTTGTGTAGCTAAGGTAAGAAGAAGGGAAATTTTAGGCAAATTTCCCACGTAACATAAATCACGTTGGTTATTTTTCTTTTAGCGTTGTTTTACTTTTTAGTTTGTTTCGTTTAACTTTTCTTTTCGTAATGTTATCTGTTTACTTCCTTTAAGGTATCTTTAAGGCGCCCAATTCGTCAGGGGCGATGAAACTCTAATATGATCTAGGCTAGGACACCTAGCTCTCATCCAGGAGGTTCGGGATCGATTCCCGGTATCTGACGCTACTTTTAGCCGAGGCCGCGGATGACCCGAGCGGGGATTTTAGTCTGTCACCCGCAGAGAAGCTGATCGCGCGACGGCGATCGACGTCCTGGGATAGGTACGTCGGGAGGAGAGGAATACCCCCGACGGAATACCCCCTCAGGGTCGGTCACTGACGACAAAGCACTCGGCACCAGTGGTCGGCCCAACGACGAAGGCGAGCTGCTACGTGTGGGTCTACGCACACCTCTCCTCTGACACCCTGGATGGAGCCGGGTGGTGGGTGGGCTGACCATGGCGCACACCCAAAAAAAAAAAAACAAAAAAGGGGCGACGAAACGAGTAGTCTGTGGATCCAAAACCTACGTGCTATCCCTTCTTGTACAGTCATTGTTGAAAGTCTTTATACACGTAGATATAAACCATGCATGATTTGTAAAATAAAAAAATAGGTATTTTTAATTTTGAACATCCGTGTGGTGACGCAGTAAGAATACAATTCACTACTCTCATTCTTGATCGTGGGTGTCGTAAAAGGCGACTAAGGCAGGATTAAATATGCATGTAACACGCAACGATAGAAGAAGAAAAATCGTAATGAAATCTTATACCAACACGTCTGACCAGCGTGGTTATAGTAGGTCAATGTCATTCTTATGAAGGAACCTCCAGCCAAGCAGTGGGACGTATATGAGCTTTAATGATAAATGGTGGTTCTGAATAATCAAATATCATTTAAAGAAATATTGGGTAAAAGTGAGCATAAACAATATTATTGCTTCCAACTCAAGTTTAGCGTTCCACATAAAAAGATTAAAAAAAAGTAAATAAAAATTACGGAATTTGGTTAAATTTGTTATTAATTTTCAAATATTTAGCGATTTAAATTTACTTTATGTGTTCATCATCATCCTCATCACAGCTCATATACGTCCCACTGCTAAGCTCGAGCCTCCTCCATAATAGAAGGGAAATTGACCAACCACGCTGGTCAAACGTGCATATTGTCGCCTTCTACGAGGGCAATGGTGAATTGTATTCTTACTCCGTCACGACACAGAAAGGGGTATAACTAAAAGTTGAATAAATATATCGTCAAATGGCTACGAAATATCTGTTTCATTTCCTGGCAATCGAAGTGAAAAGTATAAGTCGTTCACGAAACTCATTATGTCCCCGACTTAAATAATCTTGCCCTCGGCTCTATATCTCGGATACGGTGATTCATTTTGAGATCTTTACAATCTGCTGTCATCTTTTAGATAATTGCACTATCGAGACCTTTTAAAGTTATGGTTCCGTGAGGTGAGTAAGAATACAATTCACCACTCCCTATCTTGCTCGTGGACGTCGTAAAAGACGAGTAACGGATATAATGAGCATATAAAATCTGTGCAAGAGAAGGAAAACTCGAAACAAAACCCTATTCCAACACGTTTGACCAACGTGGAATAGTAGGTCAATTCCCCACCCATTATGGTGGAGGCCTGAACCCAACAGTGGATCATATATATGCTGAGATGAATGAATTAATGAAAGTTATGGGATTTCATGATTTTTCTCAGTCCATATATTTGGAGGTACCAACTGTAACCCTAGGCCTTTTTAAGATCAAGAAAATTAAACTACTGCACCACGTTGATTGGCGGGTGATTTTTTATGTTTTATTTCGAGTTTTCTTTTTTTTAATTTATTAATAATTTATATTTATATTGATAATACAACTTTTATTGTCTTAAACTTTAAAGGATGTGAAATTATAAAGCTGAAAAGTTTGTTTGATTATGAACGCAAATTTCAGGAGTTATTGATCCATTAACAAATAGGCATAGAATTGTACTTGTTGCCTGTTTAGTGAAAAACAAAAAAGCTGTTATTGGGGCACTTATCTGCTCCAATATGTAAGCGATAGACGTATAAGTGATATGCTGATTATAATGTAGATACGTTTATTGCAGCAAAACTTCCATGGTTATATGTAGTTTTGCAGCGATACTTGAAATGCTTAATATAATGTAAATTAAACTTAGTTTTATAGGATAATAGTGCTTATACAGTAGAAACTCGATTAACCGAATTAATTGTTGTCGTCAGGCATTCGGATAATCGAAAAACCGGATAATCGAATGTATGAAAAACTTCCTTTGGTTTTGTGGATATGTAGTATGTATATAATTTTATACGTTTATTAAAAAACGAATACATATCCCGCGGGGCACGCCGCACGTTAAAGCGGAGTAACAATTACTAACCAAAACAATAACGAAACCCGTGGGCCAGCAATCCCAAGGGAAAATGCCTTTTTAGACACGTTCATGCTTTCATAAATTCTATTTATAGGTACAATATATAGATCGCGGTTGTTAGTCCGGATAATCGCGAATCCGTATAACTGTGGTCCGGATAATCACGTTGCTGCTGTATTTATAAGCGAAATAATATGAATGTGTTGTACAGTCTAATAATTTGAGGGCTTACCCTTGAAATCAATTCTAATTTCGAATCCGATTCAATTCCAATCTCACCAAACTTATATTTGGTACTACAAACTATATTTGGTACTCTTAAACAAAATTGAGAATGAATTCTTCGCGTTTGCCCTTGTTATTTTCACCAAATGTGCCGTATTTTATTATTTCAAACTAGCAACCCGCCCTCGCTTCGCTTCGGTTATAGGTTATAGTCGTTTTATCCACGTAGTTCCCATTCCCGTGGGAATACCGGGATAAAATATAGCCTAGTTTACGCCCTGATATTATAGCTTTCCATTGGTGAAAGAATTTTTGAAATTGGTCCAGCCGTTTTGAAGATTACCCGGAACAAACAGACAGACAGACAGACAAAAATTTTTTAATTGCTATTTTAGGCATGGGTGTCGTGCAAATAACCGTGTGAGCATGAAAAAAGCCTATTATTTTGACATTACAAACAGACACTCCAATTTTATTAATATCGTTACCGAAATCGATCACCACAAAGACGCTTTCTTGAAATTGAGCAACATTAACGATTTTAAACTACGTCAAAATCACGTCGGGAGTAGCAAATATTTGACTTAATCGACGAGAGTCGAATTCTTTTAGTTTAATCAAATTCCACCGAATTTGATTCCAATCGTGCGCTAGTGTCACTTGCAAGAGTACCAAATATGTTCAAATTCGAGCTGCGATTGGATTTAGGATTGGAATCGAGATTCAAGAGTGCCTACTCTTACAACTGTAAATTTGGGAGTTGTTAAGAGACTATAATTTTGGTAAAAACTCGATGAAGCTTGGCAATACAGTAAAATAAGCTTTATTGTATACCAGACAGGATTGTATACAAAAATTTTATCATAATTATAGTAGCTAGTGAGCGCTGTTATCGTTTACAGTGATCTATGGCGGACAACCTTTGGATGGACATATCTGTAAAGTATCAACTAATGGCGTGCTCCAAATACATTGTTATTGAGACTTATATATAACTTTAATACCTACGTATAAAAATGTGTACGTATAAGAATAAATACTTAAAATTTAAAAGTATATCCACCTAAAATAAACAAATATTATATTTATCCTTTTTATATCTAGTTATTTGATATTTAGTCTCCAAAAAAGGGTGAGGTTCCTAATTTGGTTGGATATTTTTATTTTTTTATGATTAATAATGCATGTCTTAGTCATTTAAAATATGCCAATTTGGAAATTAGTTTTTTATTTGACAGAAAGTTACATATTTTGCTACTTTTTTTTAAATTATATGTAGTTATGGGATTAAACATCCGTTTGGTGATGCAGTAAGAATACATTTCACCACTCCCTATCTTGCCCGTGGATGTCGTAAAAAACGACTAAGGGACATAATATGCACATATGATCTGTGCAAGAGAAGGAAAACTCGAAATGAAACCCTATACCAGCATGTCTGACCAGCATAGTATAGTAGGTCCAATTCCCTCCCATTGTGGAGGAGGCCTAAACCCAACAGTGGAACGTATGTGGGCTGCGATGATGATGATGATGGGATTAAAAATTTAAAGAAATGTGTAAATTTTGCAAGCATTCGTGTATGGATCTCACTAAAGCAATATATCAATCATTTAGGTATTTTCAGATTATATAATTTATTTGAAGAATCGATTACTGAAATGTCAGCTTATATACGTCCCACTGTTGAGTTCATGAACCTCCTTCACAATAAGTGGGCAATTGACCTACTATACCACACGGATCAGACGTGTTGCTATAGGATTTTATTTCAAATTTCCTTCTCTTGTATAAATATTATATGCATATTTAATCTCTTAATCGTTTTTTACAACACCCACGGATAGGACAGGGGATAGTGAATTGTATACTTACTACATCACCACATCGGAAAAACCATGGGACAACTGGGATAAAAATAACTACATTTAGTACTCACTGATAATGTAGTTTTCTATTGGTAATTAGCAACCCGCCCTCGCTTCGCTTCGGTTTTAGTCGTTTTACCCGTGTAGTTCCCGTTCCTGTGGGAATACCGGGATAAAATATAGCCTAGGTTACTCCCTGATATTATAGCTTTCCATTGGTGAAAGAATTTTTGAAATCGGTCCAGCCATTTTGAAGATTACCCGGAACAAACAGACAGACAGACAAAAATTATTTAATCTTTATTTTACGCATAGTTCGTGCAATTCGTCGTGCAAATAACCGTGTGAGCATGAAAAAAGCATATTTTGACATTACAAACAGACACTCCAATTATATTTATTGGTCTATTGGTAATAAAAAAAAATAATCAACTCGCCTGCGATTTCACCCGTGTAGTCTCTGGTCGCGTGAGAATACCGGGTTAAAAATTTGCTTATGTTACTAGCAGGTAACGTAGCTTTTCACGAGTGAAAGAATTTTTAAAATCGATTGACATCCAGCGATTTCACTCGCGTAGTTTTTGTTCCCGTGAGAATACTGTGATAAAAAATAGCCTACATATGTTATTCCCTGATAATGTAACTCCACTAAAAGTAATTTCGTCAAAATTCCGCGATTTACTCGCGTAGTTCTCGTTCTCGTGGGAACACCGGGATAATAATAGTCTACATATGTTACTAATATAGGTACCCATCCATGGGTAAGATATTTTAAAATCGATTATATTTCAGCGGTTTAGGGACATTGCTCCTATTCCCGTGGGAATATCGGGACAAAATATAGGCAATTGTGGAAGTTGAACGAAACAAACGGCGATAATACTAGTGTTTAGTTTTTTTAATTGTTTTAAGTGCGAGTGTTCTTTGTATTTTTTTATTTTCAAGCTGTTTATCATTCAGATTTGTTTGTAATAATTTCTATATTATTACTTATATTAATTTCTTTAATGACAACGTGATTAATCCAGTCTTGAGGCATATTTAAAATTTTAGTTTTAGATAATGTTCATTGAGCTATATGTTGCTGTATAAACCTATGAAGTGTGCTATACTTTAATATATCAAGCTGATTAACAGATTCACCAATTATTTTCACAAATGTTTTTATATAGTTTTGTGTAGTATTAATATTCAAATCATTAATTTTTACTAATCTACTTCCACTACCATGTTACGTGCTTGTTAACCTTGGCTGGCGCTGACTTCAATCATAAGAAATTGCATTTTTTTTTCAGAGTACACTAAGGCAGATATTGTTATTTAATTATAATTTTAGAATAAGCAACAATTGTGCTCGTCTGATTGGAGGAGGTAGAACTTTATAAATGTTTTTATACCAGTGTAAAAAAACAAACGTGGATCTGCCAACAGTATCCTGATAACGTATTTTTAGCCACAACAATAAACTGATAAATAGATCGTATCTATAATACTATGTTTATATATATTAATATAATATTATGAAATTATTGTCATCGAATGTGGCCAAGATTATTGGAGAGTACACACATATTGATCGTCTTTTTCTTCTGATGATATACTTGGCACGAAGTACTTGACTTCTCTTTTTGTTTCTATTCTTTGATTCCCTTTTCGTAATATATTCTTAGAGCGACAGAAACTGATCCTCCTCATATTCGCCCATCGTTGAGTAAGGGAAAGTTACGCTACCCTTTTACGTTAGTTGAACTACTTGACAGAGGATTTTAGTTCGCATTTTCCTTCTATGGTTACATCCCTATTTATATTTCTTAGTAGATTCTTACGATATACATGGTGAAATGTGTTTTTATTATTGCCATAGAGCAAACGGATGCTCGAAATAACTATTAAGTTAAAATAGTGAGCATCCGTTTGCCCAGACTGGCATAATTTTTAAACCAAGATAATGAAATAAAATTTACCTTAGAAAAGCATATAGTATAATATAATTTTATATATATATAATTTATTAATTTTTATATACATATAATTTTTCTATTTTATCAAATACTAGCAACCCGCCCTCGCTTCGCTTCGGTTATAGGTTATAGTCGTTTTACCCGCGTAGTTCCCGTTCCCGTGGGAATGCCGGGATAAAATATAGCCTAGTTTACGCGCTGATATTATAGCTTTCCATTGGTGAAAGAATTTTTGAAATCGGTCCAGCCGTTTTGAAGATTACCCGGAACAAACAGACAGACAGACAGACAGACAAAAAATTTTTAATTGCTATTTTAGGCATAGGTGTCGTGCAAATAACCGTGTGAGCATGAAAAAAGCCTTTTATTTTGACATTACAAACAGACACTCCATTTTATTTATTGGTATAGATAGATGATTTGTATTCATTTATATATTGATTTATATATTAATACGCTAAGTGAAATCTTTAGGTATAAATATTTTTAAAAACACTGCACGCGCAACTCAATGAGATTGGAGGTAGTTGAAAAGTTGATTTTAAAAAGAAGTGCCGAAAGCTAGATTTTTTATATTACACATATTGTATATAAATTAAATTGACATTAAACAGCTAGTGTTTTATTTAATATTAACTGTTTATCGTTATATTTTAAATGTCTCGATTGCCCAGATTTTTATTTTATTGTTTGATATTTCCAGCCAAGCAAAAATGCGTGAATCCCAAGCAATGTTTTTACATTAACAAAAGAATATTATTTTGATCTTTGATGCCACCTAGTTTTATTAGTGTGATATAAAACTGGAGGCTTAATAATAATTCAAACATACGTATGTACCTATATAATTTAACACAGTAGAAATTATAAGTCTACAAGTAAATTTAGTACCATTGTTTTAGTAAATCTGGAATATTTGGTTACACAGTACATTAAAGATTAACATAATATATAAATTTTATTAATATAATATACAATAAACATATAAGTTTTAGATACTTACTATATATCGAGGATTTTATGTTATACGAGAACAGACAGCAAATCACGACTAATAAAATTAACAACGCTATTACAAAAACATCATCATTTATCGACGCTTTAGTAAGTACTATCGTGAATACGCGTCGTTTGTATCCACGGCCACGGTGTGATGCAACGCACTGAGACAACTTCACCAAAAAAACCAACAAAAAATCTCAAATCAAAAATAATCGTATGACTAAAAAAATACACAACTAAACGGCGAAAACAAGATAGAATGAAACTGTTATTCCTTAGTCAGCTTATTGAAATGGATTGGAATATATTGACATAAATGAATATTTAAGTACTTATATGTATTTTCTTTCGATGGTATTGGTTGGTTATTAATTGTTTGATTTCTTGGTAATGATTGGATACGAGCAAAGGTCAAATAGTTTCGATAAATAACTTATTTAAAACGGTATTATAACTATGTTGTAACTAAAAATTTTTGTTTGACAAAATAATATTACGTTTATTGAAATAGTAGCAGTATTTTTTATACTTATGTTGCAATTTGTTGTTGTAATTGTTCCATCCTTATGAATCTATAGTTAAATATGTAGATATTTCACAGATTATAATCTCTATCAATAATGTTGATTGATACCTATTAGTACAATTTTTACCAAAAGAACACGCAGAATCATGCCCAAGACTTTCGTTTTGTCGGGCCGGCCACGGAAGACAAGGAATTCATTCGGTACAGGTAGTCAGCCTAAGGACGAAGAAGAGGAGCTACAATGGGTTATGGGGCCGCACGGCATCCCTTTGTCGTCCCGGATGGAGCTGGGCGGCGGGTGCGCTGACCATAGCCCACCTCTCACAAAAAAGGGCTTTGGTTTTAATGGGGACTCCAAACGTCCACTGTATTCGCTTACGTTATACTCACAGTGTTAGTAGATACTATATAGCAGGGGTCGGCACTACTTGCCGACCCCTGCTATAGGTATTTTAGGTGGGGTCCGGATACTGTGAGAAAATTTTTATAGGGTCCAGAAAAAAACAACTAATAATAATTAAGTGTATTTATTATTTTAATATCAAATTAAATTCTGAATATAAAACACAAGACCTAACATTAATGTGATAAATTACACCAACGGTCTTGAGCCAGTTTTTTATAATTTGGTTCTCGAGAGGAACAGCAAATTCGAAGTGTGTCTTATAGTTGGGCGTCCGTTAATCTCGAACGAAATTTATTTTCAAAAAATTTATCTTTGAGAAAGCATCTATGCATGTTTCATGTGCGTGACAATGATTTAAAAATATTTAAGTCACAACAGTTATAACTAATTCGGAAAAACACACACACACACACACAGACTAGGTAGGAAACTAATCAAACCATATCTCAGTTCCAGGTACTTGTAAAACAGATTAACTAGGCAACTTAAAGTAGCATAAGTACTAAGTTAGATTATATGGCCTAAAATATTGTTTTAATTAATAAAGGTATAGTATACCTTATTTACGTATTAATTTATCCAATACAGTACAATATTTGGCGGTCCGACGTCCGCCTGTTGCCGATCCCTACTAAATAGTATTATATCCTAGCTAGAGCATTCGAAAAGCTTTAAAAAGTTTGTATAGAACTAGATTCGTAAGTATTACGTTACACTTCCTATGCTCAATTGCTAAAGTGTAAATATTTTAAGTATATTTTTTATGGATTTGCGATTTTGGAAATAGAAAATAAGCACCAATCTTAAATGTGAGCTATATCTAAGATTACCGCATTTTTTTCATTCGAGAGTCATATTCACATAGGGGCGATGACGAATAAACATACCATGCGAGCAAAAGTGTAACAAAATAAATCATAAATTTATTTCTAGTTTTTAGTAGAATAATCACACTGTGCGCTACTCGGTGCCTGATTGGCTCGCGATGAACATTTCGGGACATTAGATATTAATAGAGTTATCAACACAGAGCAATGTACTCAACATTTGGTTCACTCAATCTGTTATTAGATATAACTAATTTTAAAACATATTCTATTGACTGATAATATGGTAACTGTAACTATCCCAAATAATCCTATAAATATGAATGATTGATTTTATTTAGTCATCGAAATTTCGTTGCAAGAATGTAGCTGCTGTTTCCAAGGGATAGATATTGGTTAATCAAAACAAAATTAACGCAAAGGAAGCAACGCCAATTCTTTATGGTGATAGATTAAAAATACTATTCATCATCCCCATCTTGGGTGTCATAAAAGACGACTAAGGGTTATGATGTGTATTTAATATATATGCAAGAGATGATAAACTCGAAATAAAACTCTATACTAACACATCTAACTAACACGGTGAGTTATTAGCGGGTGAGTTTCCCTCCTATTCCTTTTTTTTCTGGGGTTGGGCCATGATCGATTCGCTCGCCGCCCAGTTCCGTCCAAAGCGACAGCAGGTCGCCCCGCGGCCCCATGGCACGTTGTTGGGCCGACCACCGGTGCAGAGTTCCTTGTCTTCAGTGGTCGGTCCGACGGAATACGCCGGTCGCGGGGTACCCTCCCCTCACGACGTCCCCCTCGGAGATGTCAGTCACCGTCGCGCGGTCGGCCTCTCGGAGAGTGATGAAGTAAATCCCCGGTCCAGTCACCCGCAGCTCTCCTATTCTAGAGGAAGCTCAAGCCCAGCAGTGGGGACGCATATGAGCTGAAATCCTGATGATGGATGAAGCAACGCAAGGCAAGATGTAAATGTTTTATAACATTATTACATCTAAGCTAGTGTTGCCCAAAAATGTCTTGGTCTTGCGGTCTTGGTCTTGCAAGAAATGCAAGACCGAGACCAAGACCGCTTAATTTTTATAAGACCAAGACTAGCCCTGCAAGACTTGAGCAAGACCAAGACTGAGCCTGCAAGAGTCTCGCGTCTTGCATTTAAGTCAAATCGCCATTTCAGCTTATATACGTCCAACTGTTGAGGTCGTATCTTCTACATAATAGGAGGGAAATTGACCTACTATACCACGGTGATCGGCCGTGTTGGTACAGGATTTCATGTCAAGTTTCCTTCTCTTGTACCGATGTTATATACCTATATATTATAGCCCTAAGTCGTCTTTTACAACGCTCGCGGGTAAAATAGGGGGGGGATGAAATGTATTCTTACTCCGTCACTACACGGCAAGTCAAATCAGTCTTGATATATCTATCTATTGGCCAATCGTTTCCCAATGTTGATGTTGGCTTGTCAGAATTACTCTTTGGAAAGGCTCTTTTTTTTGCGGTGTGCTGCGGTCGGCGCACTTCTCGCACCACTCCGTCCGGGGCGACAGAGGGGCGTAAGCACGCACAGCCGCAACCCACCCGAACACCACGTTGCTTACTTGTAATCAGTGGTCGGCCCAAACTCTTTGGAAAGGCTTAAGGACAAAAATACCATAATCGTCACCCTGTTAGTTAGTCTTGATATGTTTCACACGAGTGTGCTCTTGCCCATTATATTTATATATCCGTTTATTCATTAGCCCTACGACGTCCACTGTTGAACATAGAAATATGTCTACAATTAATCTACATAAATAACACCCGGACTGCGAGTCTGGGTGTTATTTTATAAAAGAATTATTATGCGTAGATTAGTATGCGTACATAAAGATCACAATATAATAATGTGAAAGAGAAGTAAAACTACTAGAAATAAAATCCTAAACCAACATGTCAGACCAGCGTGGTATTTTCCTCCTATTGAGAGAAAGATTAAGTCCCGCAGTGGCACTTTTATGAACTGAGACGATGATGACGAATATCATACATTTGGTGACCCTCTTCATAGGTATATTATTAAAACTATTATTATCTATACTACTACTTATCATAAATCGGCAGAAATTGTTTATTTGAACGCCCTAATCTCAGAAGATATTCCAAAAGAATGTTATTTTGTCAGATAGTTTATTATCCAAAAAAGTTTTAGGCTCTATTACATAACACTGCGACATACATATTGGTAAAATGGTCCGGAGCAGTGTCTATAAAGGCTAACAAATCGGACAAAATTTTAAAGCTGTTAAGCGTTCTCCGTAGTAGCCGTTGTTACGGCAACTACCTACTTAGATAACAAAAATTGTGATTAAAGTATGTTATGGATATTATAAATGGTGATATTGTTTTTAATGCTAGGGGTAGATATGGTTATTTAAACGAAATAATAGCATTATATGTATAGGTAAGTCAAGCAAGCGAAACTGTTGGAACAGCTAGTATTAAATATATCTAGAGCTAGGTAGGTAGAATTATAGGTATAAAAATTGTCATTAACACATTCCTTTTTATAGCGCATCTATTAGGTATGGCCGGATATTGTTAACTTGATGGGGAATATTAACATTCCCACTTATTATAAAAAATATTGAAAGTGACATAAAATTTATTGTATCAACTGCCCCCTGTGGTGACGTCTTAAGAAAACAGGGTCGAAATTCCTTCCTTTGCCATAGGAGTAGTAACGCTGTCTAATGTAACACCAGGGGAATAGGAGAGTAATTTTCCTCAGTGGTAAGTTTTATATTCAATAGTGGACTATAGGCTAGCAGATGGATAGATAGGATAGGATGATAGTTGATTAATTTAGTTGGATTATTCCTTGCCATGATAAATGACTGTTACGTTATACCAACTGCAGGACTTGCAAGACTTTGCTAGACTCTTGGTGCAATACCAAGACCAAGACTTGGGTGCGCAATAACAAGACCAAGACGAGACCAGGTGTGATGTTGCAAGACCAAGACCAAGACTAGTCCAAGTCTCGTCTTGGTCTTGCATTTGGACAACACTAATCTAAGCCATTTCTTGAAAATCACTACGATTTGGTCCGAGCTTTCTCTCACAACGAAAGAAAATATAACGCAAGTTCAACTAATTTATACTGGCTAGCTAGATTTGCATAGGGTTTTATTTTGAGTTTTCTTTCTCTTAAACATCATTTATTTTCCTACAATATAAAATGTATATATACTGCGAGATTATTTAAATTTATTCTAATGTGCGCACTAAGAGTTGTATTCTATTTTAAGAAATATAATACATTTTGTTTATTTATTTATCTGTTACATAATACTAAGTTCCGTCTTTAAAATACTACAACAAAATAATTCTTATACATATTGCTATATTTCGATAACAAGGAAAATGAAAGCAAAATATTATAAATGTCGTATTTAAAATTAAGTGTTCAGCTCATTCAAAGGTTTTCAATATGTTGTTACCAGGGAGGGTGAATGTAAGCGCTGTACCGTTCCATTCGAATGTCAAAGTACTTTATTTAATGACGATAGCTCGCTCTACCTGTCGTAATTTTATATAGTCCCTTATATCAGCTGTTTAAGCGCTATCGGTTATTCACCTAACGACAACGATAGATTTGAAACAGTAGAACAAACCTTTATAGCATAGTACAGTAATAGTGTAAGTATTTTAAAAACTTCTCCTATACAAAGTCTAAAATACATTATTGGACTTCAATTAAACACCCGCTTCTATGTATATGTCGGCGTTGCGCCAGGAATTTGGACGATGATAGTAAAATACTGAGTATGTAATCACTGTATTTATTAGGAGTTCTTGCCGGAGAAGTGAGTGAAGTAAAACTGTCCTCTATTCTAATCTTACAATGTTTTTATAACCTCCGCTTTACAATGAAACGGTCTAGTCTTAGTAACTACAATTACTTTTTATAACAAACCAATAAAACAATATTGTTAACTATCTGAATATAGCTAAATAATAATGATAAATATTCTAATGCATTTAACATAATTCCAAATAGTCAATTTTACACAATTTACATTAATGTAATTAAAGGAAATATTGTTCTCATATATTGTTCAACAGACTGCGCTCTAACTAGAGATAAATTACAATCTTTATTGTGTAAAAACAACTAAATATGGTTACAAATAATTACATTAATTCTAATCGATTTTAATTTGATCAATTATATAAATATTTAAACAATTAAATCAAAGATTTCTAGAAATACATTTAAAAAGTGTCTTAAATATCATAGCATAGTAAATAGCAGTGTTGTTACTACAAATAATTATTTAAATATTAGTTGCAAATATTTCAAACATGTTTATAACTATAATTGATAACACATACATCAACAATTTACAAATATTGCCGATAGAGGGCGATATGCGCCCATACGGCCATACTGACTCCAGCGCGTCCCTTGCGCTGTTAAGGCGTCACCCACCAAGGGATCTAGCCATCCACAAGGCATCACCCATCCTGGGATCTAGCCAACAAGACCAGGTTTAAGGATACGCATGATGGCCAGCCAGCGCTTTAGGAAGGATGTTTTGGATAGAAAAAGCATTTGCAAGGCATCACCCACCAAGGGATCTAGCCAACCACAAGGCATCACCCACCAAGGGATCTAGCCAACCACAAGGCATCACCCATCCTGGGATCTAGCCAACACAAGACCAGGTTTAAGGATACGCATAGTGGCCAGTCAGCGCTTTAGGAAGGATGTTTCGGATAGGAAAAATAAAAAGCATGTTTCCAAATTAGTATTCACCCGCCCATACGACATTACTTTGATAAAAAAATAAAAACAGTTTTTGCAACAGGCGCTTGTCATAAAAAGTCATGGCTAGCGATACTTACATCACATCAACGGAGATAATTATGCTTCAATAATATATCGGTCATTAGGCAATACCTCCTAAAGTGCCATGGGACCCTCGAAGAGAGTGCGTCGATCATGGCGATGCACGAAAACAAAATTGCCAAAAAATACATTTATTTTGGCTTTACCTTTGTCAAATCAATTAACTCTAGAAAAGATCGCTCGTCCATCCTTTTCTTACAGACGCTTAATCTTTTGTCCGTTCGTTGTCCTCTACCTGCAACATCTCGATAAAACAGCGGTTAATATTTTTGAGTTTATAGCCAACTGGAAATCGTGAATAGCACTGTGGCATGGTTTTCAAGCTCAACTACAGACATTAATATCTTTGATAATTTTCACAATTCGTACCACTTGAACATTTGCTCTACTGGTTCCCTTAGCTACAAGGCCTATAAGGTATATTCAATACCGCATTTATTCACTATTATAAGACTAGAGGAGTTCCAAATATAGTTACAACTTCACGAAAAGACCTCATAGCCGATTGTGACGTGCGATCGTTAGTGTTAAAGTACTATAAAGACGCCATGAATGCAGCCTGTAATGTCAGCGCACACAGTATGAAAATTATATTGCAATTTTATAGATTGGAAGTCGATTGTTTTACGCCCGATTTCAGCTTTACGAATGTTAGCCAACACAATTCTTCACAAATTTTCGAACATATTCGGGTACAAATATTGTTCGCCGATTTTAGCCAGTACTTTTTCGCAACAAAAGTTGTGGTAGTCTCGCAATAGTCCTTATATTGCGGTGGAAGTAATAAACACATTAATGGAAACAAATTAGATCCAAATTCAGAACAAAAATTTATGGATCGCACAGAGCTGTCCTGCACGGGATTCGAACCCGCGACACTGGCACGATATCTTAACCACTACGTCATCTGTGCAGTGCAGTGTGATCGTAACACGAGTTTCTAACGGTAATTACGTGAAACGATACTATTTAAACATTATATATAGCTCAGCAATATCTTGTTAAATGACATAAAGTATAGACTACTGTCAGAGTCAATCTCCTTTATTGAAGGATCACTCTTCTGCCCTACATGAAGCCAAGTATGGTCAAGAGTGGATGAATTTACGACGAGATAAACAATTACTTCGTTTTAGAGCATATGGTTTACTTAACACAGATTAAGACTATAATCTGTATTAACTAAGCAGTCACGCTTTCGATATTCTACTTTAAACTAAAAATTTTAAAGAAATGCTACCAGTTATGCACTCCTGGAGTGTGCTCTTTCTGCCTTGCCTTGAAACCTTAAGTGAATTTCAGTTACAACATAATCAGTTACCACTTTAAATAATTGACCACCTAAGAAGTGACGGAAATGCTTAATAGCTTTATACGAAGTCTAGCGTCTTCAGCTCACGAGCGGTATTTATTTCAACGCACATGGTTCGCATACTGAACTACGCGAGGACTTTTGAGCATTTAGTGATATTTAAAGTGATGGCAGCTTATCTCATTTTCATAGCGTTATAGAGGTGATAATCTATAGGGTCTGCGTTGAACTATTTAATCAGCCATTTAGTTTTATTGTTAACGCACTGGCCTTTATTTGCGATACACAGTTGCAGAGTATGAAACTAGATTTAAAGCTCGAGACCATCATGTAACTTGAAACAATATTGAGTAGTTTAGATTGAAGTTAAAATCAAAGTTATAGATAGCATGGAGGGTTCATTTATCAGCAATTACAGTTTTCTATATATACACTCTTTAAGACTTACGGTAAACAGCACTAATAATGTCATAACCAATTCTACCTCGACACGTCATGGAAACTAACTTTGGTTGTAATACAAGCAACATCAACGATCTGGCGTTTGCCCGGAATCGAACCAGTAAACTTATTTCGGATCGGAGAACAATCAGCACCAGTATGGAATAAGCTATTGAAAACTTTACCTCGTGATAATACGATCTCTGTTAATACGGTGTCGATCACCTCGGAGTCCGTAGCCTCATGTCTCAAACATTTGAACAGAACCCGGCCTGTTGTAGCGTAGTCTGCGTAACCGTCCGCTTGTTCAAAGATGCAGCTGCGCCACCTCTGACGTAGCCAGCATACCGGAACTCCTTGCCGAAGGTCCTAACGACGTCATCTTCCACTTGTTGCCATGTAATTGATCCAAAACGCCCATGTGTCTGCCGTACCTTTCGAGTTCAAGAATAGCCTCCATTCTTGCTTCTTGCCGTTATATGTTGAAAGCCATGGTCGTCTCGCTAACATTTGCCCACCAGTCCGCGATGTCGATGATTATCGATGCGATCTCTCGTCGGGGTTGAACGGCGGTAGATAAAAATTTTGGTGCCGCCGTTACATTGTAGCCTCCGTAGAAAATACGGCTTTCGCAGCTGTTGTTGCAGCAGTATTTTGTAATGGAGATCAGGAGATCAATCATTTGCTCCATAGTGAAGGTCATCCGTAGATCTTGAAGAGTTTTGGGGGCTGTGATCCCACCGCTGCTGTCGGCGTTGCGCCAGGAATTTGGACGATGATAGTAAAATACTGAGTATGTAATCACTGTATTTATTAGGAGTTCTTGCCGGAGAAGTGAGTGAAGTAAAACTGTCCTCTATTCTAATCTTACAATGTTTTTATAACCTCCGCTTTACAATGAAACGGTCTAGTCTTAGTAACTACAATTACTTTTTATAACAAACCAATAAAACAATATTGTTAACTATCTGAATATAGCTAAATAATAATGACAAATATTCTAATGCATTTAACATAATTCCAAATAGTCAATTTTACACAATTTACATTAATGTAATTAAAGGAAATATTGTTCTCATATATTGTTCAACAGACTGCGCTCTAACTAGAGATAAATTACAATCTTTATTGTGTAAAAACAACTAAATATGGTTACAAATAATTACATTAATTCTAATCGATTTTAATTTGATCAATTATATAAATATTTAAACAATTAAATCAAAGATTTCTAGAAATACATTTAAAAAGTGTCTTAAATATCATAGCATAGTAAATAGCAGTGTTGTTACTACAAATAATTATTTAAATATTAGTTGCAAATATTTCAAACATGTTTATAACTATAATTGATAACACATACATCAACAATTTACAAATATTGCCGATAGAGGGCGATATGCGCCCATATATACTATTTTTATTTGCAGCTATACATGGGCATTGCCCTTTTCTAGATGTACGTCATTTAGCTTATTATAAGATTGTGGTTAAACGGTTTTCTTTCTTTTCCACATTTATTTTCCGTTTCCCATAATCAATTTTTAAATATTGTAGCGTGATAAGCCTCGCATTTTTTATTCGTCATCGTATCAAGAGCGACCTACTCTTGCAAAGTAATACCTGTTTATTTCTAAACTAGAATTTCAAAGTAATATAGAAACTCATCTCCGTGTGGTAACGGAATAAGAATACAATTTACCACTCCCTATCTTGCCCGTGGATGTCATAAAAGACGACTAAGTGATATAATATGCACATAACATCTGTGCAAGAAAAGGAAAACTCGAAATGAAATACTATACCAACATGTCTGATCAGCATGGTATAGTAGGTCAAATTCCTTCCCATTATGGAGGAGGCCCGAGCCCAACAGTGGGACTTATATGGGCTGCGATGACGATGATGATAATAACTCAAATTTCGCCTTAAAAATAAATTATGTAATTTAATTCTTGGCGGATTCTATTTTGAGCGTATTCTGTCTAATTGTTTACAGTAACAGCAATGTTGTGTGCAACCCCAAAACTAGCCATACGACTTTTCCACTTTCAAGTGCATCACTGGCACCATAACTGACTTCATAAGCTGGTCTATACTTTGCATTGCACATCATACATATGACATTTGATAACAAATTCTATTGCAATTTTACAGGGAAATTTAGTTAAATCAATACTACCAATTTTATTGCTTGTAAACGAAATTAAAATCTCATCTTGCTGTTTTATTAAAACAGAATGGTATTGAATTATGCTTACAGATGTTTAAGCGAGTATTACACGTTTGAAAGAAAACAATTTTTTGCGTCGCGTCTGTATTTGATTTTTAATTTCCCTACAAGTAGTCCTGTGACCACCAACGCTCCCGTGTATTATGAACGCTGTAAAGTGCTCGAAACGTCCAGAAATTATAAATACAAACGTCATAAAATCCGTAAAATTAGTTTTATTTCAATAGTATGAAAGGCTAATTTACTTAAACATTTTATTTAAAACAAAAACAGAGTACTGTTTGAATTGGACCGTATTGTTGACTAACTCGTGCAAGTAAAATTAGTCTACCTTAATTTGACATTCAATATTTATTTCCGTCTCTTTCTAGTTTTATGGTTGTGAAAAAGATAGCATTATACTAAATTAAGTTTAGTTGGGGCGCCTCAGAATCAGCACTAATAGCTGTCTTATATAAGTCAATTACGTCTATCTCCCGCCTAGTTAGTTATCTTAATACTGATACAATATGAATTTGGTACGGGCAAGTTACACTTGTTTAGAACTATTAAAACATGATTATTCTGTTAGAAAACTAAATCGTTCTATTCTGTCTGTATGAGTAGGGGTTGAAAGTCTGGATCGATATAATACAAACATTATGCTACTCGATGCACACTTGATTTAAGATTTTCCATCTTTTATGTAGTTACGGGATGTACCTACTAGATATGTGGTTAGTAATGTGTGGCCCAAAACTATCTATACTGACTATAGAGTCAATGATTTTTATAATATAACCATCTCATGGAAAGAAAGGTGCAGTGCCGGATTAGCCATATAACAAGAGTAGTAAATGCTACGGGCCCCGCGAATTGGGGGGCCCCGCGCTCCAACGCCTGTCTGACTGTAATTAAAAAATATCAATCTAGATAGGAGCGTAAAATATCTTGCATGCCTTAACAGTTTTCAATTCAATTTAATACCCTAAACTTGAGAACCATTTTTTTTTTTGGGGTCGGCGCACTCCTCGTTCCGCTCCGTCCGGGGCGACAAAGGGGCGTAAGCACAAAGTGATACATCGCCATCGTTGTTGAACCGACCACCGGAGCAGGGTGACTTGTCGTCAGTGGTTGGCCCGACGGCATATCCCCTGAAGAGTACCCTCTCCTCGACCGACGTCCTCCCCCTTGGGGAGGATAAACTTAAGAACCTGAAGCAAACCAAGGGCCTTTCGTCAGAATTTGCTACAGGCCCCGCGCTGCCTTAATCCAACACTGGAAAGGTGTGGTAATTAATAGTAGGTAATTGCAAAGTAAACAATTTATGAGTTTTTAGGACGTAGTGTGACTTAAAAAACACCTCAGCTCATATACGTCCCACTATTGGGGTCGAGCCTACTCCATAATAGGAGTGAAATTTACCTGCGATGCTTTAATTTATCTACTATGCTGCTGTTGTTTTATTTCGAGATATCTTTCCCTTGCATAGACGTTATATGCATATCATATTCCTTAATCGTCATTTACAATACCCACGGGCAAGAAAAGTTAGTGAATTCTATTTTTACTCCCTTACTACACGGAGAGAAAGACTGTATATTCATCTACACTAATATTATAAAGAGGAAAGATCTGTTTGTTTGTTTGTATTGAATAGGCTTCGAAACTACTGAACCGATTTCAAAAATTATTTCTCTAATGGAAAGCTATAATATCAGGGAGTACCATCGGCTATATTTTATCTCGGTATTCCCACGGGATTGGGAACTACGCAGGTAAGGCGACTGAAACCGAAGTGAAGCGAGGGCGGGTTGCTACTATTTAATAAATATAAAAAAGATTTCTAGAATGAAAGACCATATAAAATATAACTTCAAACATAATATTGGAGTAATTTTTAGTAAACGGAAGTAGGTAAGTAGTAGTTACTTGTATAATTCCAAGCAAGAAAATAGAATATCATTTATATTCTATTCATGTTATATAGGTCATGATGATAAAATTGACCATGTTTTGACGTCTAAACCGGAAGTTCGAATAATGACACCGTAATTTTTTTGAAATACATCATCATCATCATCTTGCTCTTATCCCAATTACTTGGGGTCGACGCAATATGTCATCTGTTTTGATATATTGCAAAAAGTTTCGGCAATGACTTTTATGACCGGCCGCCTGCCTGACGTCACCCCTCCTTGGGAATGTAATCGTTGACCCAAATGGTACCAGATGGAGTTGGTCCGGGTCAATCTAGGGTTCTTAGTCGTCTTTTACGACACCCACGAGCAAAGCAAGGGTTGGTAGTATTCGAAGCCGCTACCACACAGCACTTTTTTTGAAATACATAAAATATTAAATTGAGAAGCTACAAAACAGGACACGTAAAACTTCTTATAGGAATAGGTAAACCTATAGGCTAAAAACATAAAACAAAAAGACACGAACACGTCCCTATGAGTATAATAAATGATAATTTATGCTAGTTGCAAAAACGTGATATTTTTGTACAGTTAGTGAAAACACGACTGCGACGAGGACTCGATACAATATATCCTCGAGGTCTGCGTGACCTGGGCAGAGCAGCGCCTTGAACTCATCGCAATCATCGGTGCCGACCTGACGCTACCGACCATCGTTAGAACGATGCTCGACAGTGTCAGGAATTGGGACGCGGTCGCCACCTTTGCGAGGCAGTTATCCCGCAGAAGAAGGTGACGGAGCGGTTCCGGGAAGAATTCCTCTACCACGACACACTCCACCGCCGGCGCGTTGGGCGGCGCAGGCGTGAGTGCGGGCCATCCGCAGAGAGGCCGATCGTGAGAGGGCAACGCTCCGGCAACACTGTCTTGTTGGGTCGAAGGGGACCTTACCCACTAGACCGGCTATGGAAGTCAAAGAATTGGTACCAGTAGTCGGCCTAATAAATAATAATGGCGATTTGAAGGAAATATCATAGGTTACGCGACAAACAATCTAAAAACAGGACCGTCCCGTTCAAAACGGGACCGTTCCGTTCAAAACGGGACGTATGGTCACGATATTTATGAAATTCCTATACCTAAAATAACATTATCATTAATAGATATTTACATATCATCATCATTTCATCATTTTAGCTCGTATACGTCCCACTGTCGGGCTTGAGCCTTCTCCACAACAGGAGGGAAATTGACCTTACTATACGATGCTGGTCAGTCAGGTTGGTAAAGGGTTTTATTTCGAGTTCGCCTTCTTTTGCATAGATGTTATATGCGTATCATATCTCTTAGTCGTCTTTTACGACATCCACGGGCAAGATAGGAAGTGGTAATTTGTATTCTTACTTCGTCACCATACGGATTTACATATAATTTAACACATGTGCGACATAGATACATATATACTAAATCCAGAACATACTATGTAATTACAACTTCTCAATAATCTGTTGAAATTGAAAATGAAATTTAAAACATTTCCACTAATACTTATTTAATCGAAATATTAGGTCCTTACATATGAAATTAGCGTTTTGTCGTACTGACCACTTTTATCAGAAATGACTGACCTCTTTGGTTAAGAATTCCAATTTCAAATTTATAAATTCATCTAGCTGGTACATTTGAATTTTGAAAACAGTCATTCATTTGTTTTTCCCTCATTATTTTTTTCTTTGTCATCGCTTATTACCGCACAATGGAAAACATGAAATATCGGTATATATACGAGTACGAGTTCTACCGTGGCACCAGTGCTGCAGAAACAGCTCGAAGGATTAATGATGTGTACGGCGCTGGTGTCGCAAAAGAAAGGACGGTACGTTTTTGGTTTCAACGTTTTCGTTCAGAACCAACCCCGTGGACGGCCGGTGAACAAAGTGGCAAATGAAGAATTAAAGGCTATTGTGGAAGCGGATCCATCATAATACACTTCAGAGATAGCTGCAGGTTTCGAGGTAAGTGACAAAACTATATTAATCTACTTGAAGCAAATCGAGAAAGTAAAAAACTTGAACGATGGGTACCTCATGAATTGAGTGAATCGAACTTGCAAACACGCGTCAACTGCTGTGTTACTTGGCTCAACCGACACAATAATGAAGGGATTTTAAATCGAATCATTACTTGTGATGAAAAGTGGATACTGTACGAAAGTCAGAAGCGCTCGTCGCAATGGCTGAACCCTGAAGACCCAGCCAAATCCTGCCCTAAACGAATATTGACTCAGAAAAAGTTACTTGTGAGTGTTTGATGGACTAGCACTGGTGTCGTTCACTACAGCTTTCTAAAATCTGGCCAAACGATTACGGCAGATATTTATTGTCGGCAACTGCAAACCATGAAGGAAAAACTAGCTACTAAACAACCGAGATTGGTCAATCGCTCTACGCCACTGCTGCTTCACGACAACGCAAGACCACACACTGCACAACAAACAACCACTAAGTTAGATGAGCGACAGTTGGGATATCGCAGACATTCCAATTGTAGCTCATCTAACTAGCCTCATAGTTTTTTTTTTGTAAAGGGATCAATGAACTACCTATAAGATGGCGAAAGTGCATAGATAACAACGGTGCATGCTTTGAATAATTAAATATATTTTACAAAAAAAAATTGACTTTATATTCCTCCCGGACAAAATGTCAGTTTCATGTGTAACTAACCTAATATTAGCTTTATTTTCAAACCTTACATTTTAATTCACACCTACTTATATTTTATGACATCTACCTTTAATTCAACTTGACTATAACAACAAGAGGTAGGTTTTCATATGATATTTACTATACTGATTATTTGAAATAAATTGTTTTTAAAGATTATAACGCGTTTTTTAAATACTGATAATTAGAATTTGGTAAATAAATAGAGGAATAATATTTTTAATGTACACATATAATTTTAGCTCATAAACGTCCCACGTCTGGGCTGAATCTTCTTCCACAGTAGGAGAGCCCCCACGCTGGATTAGGATAGGGTTTTATTTTGAGTGTTCCTTCTCTTCTAGTGATTTATGTGCTTGCGTCACTTAATTGTGTTTAATGATCACAGTGAGAAAGGAAAGAGTAGCAAAACATTTTAATCTTACTGTTTTACTCTATTTTTTCGTCTGGGGACACCTACGCGGTTAATGTAGAGGACGCTGCGCCCCTCGAGACTCTTGCACCCTACGGATAATGAACATATATCACGTGTGTATATATCACACAATGTACAAATATTAGAAATTATAACTCCTTTTTTTTCCGAGGCCACGGTTAGTCCGTCACCCACAGAGAGGCTGACCGCACGACGGTACCTGACCAACGTCCCCAAGAGGGACGTCGTGAGGAGAGGGTACTCCCTCGGTGTATTCCGTCGGATCGACCACTGAAGACAAGGAACTCGGCTCCGGTGGTCGGCCCAACGACCCCTCTGTCGCCTTGGACGACGGCGGGTGCGCGGACAGTAGCCCACCCAAAATAAAAGTGATATATAACTCCTTAAAATTATTTACACATAAAAATAACTAAGATAAAAATAAGACTAGTCTAACTCGGTATACGATTAAAGGCCTCATACATCATCATTTTGCTGTTATCTCAATTACTAGAGATCGACGCAATATGTACTCCTCTCCCCTCGTACATATTATATATACTATTCAAATTCAAATAATTTATTATGTAACAACCCCGCGGGGGCACTTAAATATTGTCATTTTTTTAAATATTGGCAAGTTTTAAGACCGGCCGCCTGCCTGACGTCCACTCTCCTTGGGAATGTAATTGCTGACGAGATGGCATCAGATAGAGTTGACCCGGGTCTATGTAAAGCGCTTAGTCATATTTTACGACACCCACAAATAATGCAAGCGTTGGTAGTATTCGTAGCCGCTACCACACAACATTAAAGACTATATATATATATATATATTTTAGTAAAACTAGTCTTTTCCATTATCCCGAAAGCTTTGCACTGACGTTCAGGCACTTGTTCATATTTAGATTTTTTGATCATAGCAAGGAGAAGATTTGATCAAATTAGATGACGACGATGTTTTTCGAGAAAATACCAAGTTTATAAATATTTTAAGGCAGTGCTATGACACTTATTTAGACTAATGCAAAATTTACGCTATGTCATCTAACATTCATTTTTTTTGTAGTTACTAAGGATTGCCTCCGTGTGGAATGATGGAATAAGAACACGATTCATCACTTTCCCTCTTGTCCGTGGATGTCGTAAAAGATAACTAAAGGATATAATACGCATATAACACATATTCAAGAGAAGGAAAATTCGAAACAAAATCCTACCTACTGGTCTCACCAGCATGGATAGTAAAATCGATTTCCCTTCTATTGTGGAGGAGGCTCGAGCCCGAGTCGAGACTCGAGTGGGATGTCGAAGCCAAAATGATGAGTAAACATTGCAATGATCAGACACATTTTTAATACCTATTTTTAATATTTTTAATACCTACTTAAGGTATGCATAATACAAAAGATCTATGCCTTCGGCAATGGTGATCATTTTCATTTTTTTTTTAAAACCGACACTTTACAGGACCAAATTATCAAGTCTTTGTAACTACAAAGACTTGATAATTTGGTCCTGTAAAGTGTCGGTTTTTACGTGTGGTGACGAAGTAAGAATACAATTCTATTCTTTATGAGATATAATATGCATATAACATATGAAAGAGAGGGAAAACTCGAAAAATAATCCTATACCAACTCGTCTGACCGCGCGATGGCGACCGACGTCCCAGTACGTCGAGAGGTGAGAGGTTACCCGAAAGGGTATTCCGTCGGGCCGACCACTGATGACAAGTCACATCTGCTCCGGTGGTCGGCCCAACAACGAGGTGACGTTCCCACGCGCCATCCTTTCATCGCCCCGGACGGACATCACCGCGCGTGCGCTTACCATAGCCCACCCATAAAAAAAAAAAAAAAGTACCAACTCGTCTGATCAGCACGGTATATAGTAGGTATCCCTTCTATTGTGAAGGAGATTCGAGCCCAACGTTGGGATGTAAGTGGGCTGAAATGATAATGATGACGATAAAAGTGCTGCTAGGTTAAAGAAAAAAATATACATAATTACCTCCTAGCAACATCGAATAAAATCATAATATTTTTAATCATTTTAAGCTATATTAAAATTAATCTTGTTGTTGCGGGCGCTTTATCTCCGAAGTAGTAGGAAGTACACACATGTGTATCATATTATATAACATTTCAGCACCATACTCTTATACAGCCCATTGCTGGGATTAAGTCTTATCCACAATGGGAGGGCAATTGACCTACTATAACCACGCTGGTTAGAATAGTTGGTATAGGGTTTTATTTCGTCTGTGCTTTCTCTTGCCCATCCCACATAATAAGTGACCAATATCTTATTATTGAAGATTTAAGACCTTATGGTTTTCTTCGGATTTATCCATACTAATATTGTAAATGCGAAAGTAAGGATGTTTGTTTGTTTGTTTGTAACGCTGTCACGCTTAAACCACCGAACCGATTTCAACAATTCTTTCACCAATGGAAAGCTATAATATCAGGGAGTAACATAAGCTATATTTTATCCCGATATTCCCACAGAAACGGGAACTACGCGGGTTTAAGCGACTGAAACCGAAGCGAAGCGAGGGCGGGTTGCTAGTTTCAGATAAACGTAATCGGCGTAATCTACGATTCGAACCAGGGTTTGTCATGGTCAACAATCAAATCAAATCATTTTTATTTGCAAAGAATACAGGTGTAACCAGATAACAAAAAAAACGGTAGATTTTCCTGCCATATTCTGCCTTTAAGACATGCAAATATTGACACATTTTCAATTATTAATTAATTACTATAAACCATAACTATAGTTTAAGACGTGTAATTAAATAATATCATAATATATAAATCTCAAATTACAATTTATTTAAATGTTAAGTGATTATTATTTTTAAATGTCATAAATTCAGATAAATTATAGAAATTGTAGCTGATTAACCATTTTCGTAGTTTTAATTTAAAGTATTTCTTCAGGAGCTCTCTTAAGTCTCTAGGTAATTTATTAAATATGGTTATGCACATATGGTAAACATCCTCTTGTTTAATGTCGTCCTACAATATGGAATCACTAATGGTGTGGGATCCCTACAGCTACGTATAACATTATTACTCTTGGAATAAAAAAATAAATAATGATTTTTGACAAACATTGAGACTTCAAGTATATGCATGTTAACGTCAATAAGTTCATCGATTTAAATAAAGGTCTAAAAGGTTCTAAGGGTCCCACTCCACAAATCGCTGTCACGCACTTTTTTTGTACAATAAAGGCTTTATGTGCATTTGTTGAATTGCCCCATATTATAAGTCCATATCGTAGTATGGACTCTACATAACCATAATATACTATTAGTGCCGTTTTCTTATCTGATAATGTACGTAATTTTTTAATAGCATATACTAAACCACTTAGTTTCCTGCATATATTCATTATATGTTTTTTCCAATTGCAGTATTTATTTAGTGTTATGCCTAAAAAATTAATAGAGTCTGTTTCTTCTATACTTTCATCGTTAATTTTAAAATGAACACTATAGTTTTTAGCATTAATTGTTGAGAATTTTATGTATTTTGTTTTGCTTAGATTTACACTCAAATTATTTCTTTGAAGCCAATCCATTACTGAGATTACCGCTTAATTTATTTTTATTTCATAGGTCGTTAAATTATCATCATTAGGAATTATTATTGAGATATCATCAGCAAATGGAACACATTGATGCTTAATCATTTCTGGTAAATCGTTAATATATAACAGAAATAATAAAGGGCCCAAAATACTGCCCTGCGGCACACCGTAATTGTTATTTTTAAAGTATGATCTCACAGATGATTCATGATCTTTATTTAAATTTACAATTTCAACACATTTCTGACGATTCTTTAGATATTTCTCAAGCCAACCTAGCGCAATACAGAGGTATTCCCATAATTTTCACATTTCTTCAATAATGTCATATGATCTACAAAATCAAATGCCCTAGTCATATCAAAAAATATCACTACTACTGGTATTTTTTTATCTAGATAATTTGTTGTACTACGAATTAAATTAAATGCAGCCAAAGAGGTTGATTTGTTACGTTGGAACCCATTTTGTTCAGCCTTAATAATATTATGTTTAGCCAAGAATTCTAGAAGTCTGGTATAAAATGCTTTTTCGAATATTTGTGATAAAACAGGGACAAGTGTTATTGGTCGGTAATTTTTGGGTTCTTGTTTATTACCTTTTTTATGCATAGGTTTTACAATAGAGTATTTTAGTTTATCTGGGATTATACCTTATACAAATGATTCATTAATAATAGGAGTTAGTATTGGCGCTGAAATAGTGGAACTTTTTTTTATAATACTTGTAGAAATAGAATCATATCCAAATGCTTTAGTATTATTTAAAGAAGATATAATGTTAAAAATTTCCTGCTCGGTAGCTGGTCTTAAAAAATTTAATTATTGTTACATTGATTTAATGATTTACTATGTAAAGGGAGGTTAGTGTTGTTAACCTGCCTGTTTCCATTAGTATCACTTATAAAAAAGTTATTAAAGGCATTTGCAATTTGCATTGGACTTGTAATAATATTGCTTTAACTTGGAGAGACTCTATCCTATTAATTGTTTGAACTCTATCATCTCTACTTTTAATTATCTGCCAAGTAGCTCTACTTTTTTTTGATGTAGCAATAATTTTCTATTTCTATTACATTTAGACCAATTAATACATCTTGATTTCTGATGTTTACGCGAGTATTATACATTTTAAATAAAACTACTTTACGGATTTTATCGCGTTTGTATTTGATTTTTACCTCCCTTTTAGTAACATAAAGTAAGCCGCCTTCAAAATTAACTTTAATTTAGCATCATGTTACCTGAGTTTTCTTGCCGGATCTTTCTCAGTGTGACCGTGTTCCGATCCGGTGGTAGTATACTAGATTATTAGTTAGTTTTTAAATATAATTACTATTAATTTTAATGTTTAATTATTACTAACCATAAACAATATAATTTTTTCATATAGAATCATTTTCTTCTTACACTGGCAAAAAATTTTGTATCAAAATGTGGGTCAATATTTAATAACTAATTTCTGTATCGGTAGATAATTATAAATTTTCTGCAGTAACGATGACTTGTTGGACGTGAGACATCTTAGTCCACCCGTGACCATGAACGCTGTAAAGTGTTCGAAACGTCGGGTAATCAAAAATCAAATACAAATGCGATAAAATCCGTAAAGTTGTTTTATTTAAAATTAATACATCTTTTCAGTAACCTGGCATATATTTTATATGTTGATAGAGCTTCTTCTGTTTTTAATTTATAGTAATTAAACCTCAATTTTCTTCTTACAGTATATGACTTTCTTAAGCCCTTGGTTATCCATTGAGGAGTACCCAATTTAGAACATATTCTTATTCTATTAAACGGAAAACATAAGTTAATCATTAGTTATTACTAATTTATAGAAACAAATATCATTATTGCGGCTTTTATCACATTTGTATTTGATTTTTGATTTCCCAACGTTTAGGACACTTTTTAGCGTTCATGAATACAAGAGTCTCCGCAGGACCATGAATGTAAAAACAGTTTTATTTGATATGTGTAATAGTCGTGTAAACATCAGGAATTAAAGAAACTAATTTGTAGAATAAATCTGTATTTTGAGAGTAATCTCAATATCTAAAAATAGATAACAGCACCGAATCGGGAGGTTCATATTCTGCCAATTACAAGTAATAAGTTTAAAGCCAGCCATAAACTGAGTTAAAATGGTAAAACTGAAAAAAAAACTTTGCGAGAAAACTTGCAGATTAAAGACTTATCTCAGTAGTATGTGAAATCAAATCCTCATTTTGAAAGACGTACAAATACAAAAACTACTAAAATAGTTTGTGATTTAGTAATGTTAACTAAATACCTCGAGGTGGTTTTTAGCTACCAAACTTACATCACTCGTAGGTGTAATATAATTTAAGCGAGAGGTCGTCAGGCGGATCGAGGCGCTGGGGATGAGGGTCGCCCTGGACAAGAAGGAGGCCCTCTTGTTCCATGGGCGCCTTATGAGCCCTCCCATCGGCATCTCGATCACCGTCCGCTCGGTTGACATCAGCATCCGGGCCCATATGAGGTACTTGGGCCTGGTGCTCGACGGGCGATGGTGGTTCCGGGAGCATTTACGCAGGCTCGCTCCACGGCTCGTCGGCGCGGCGTCCGCCCTATCGTGGCTTATGCCGAACGTGGGCGGACCGAGCGCTACGTGCCGACGGCTGTACACGGGGTTCATCCGGTCGATGGCTCTGTACGGCGCACCGGTGTGGGCGGGGTCCTTGACCGTCCGACTTAGGGCCCTTCTGTGGCGACCACAGAGGGTCATGGCGGTCAGGGCCATCCGCGGATACCGCATGGTGGCGACGGAGGCAGCGTGCCTATTGGCCGGGACTCCCTCGTGGGACCTGGAGGCGGAGATGCTCGCCGGATTGTATCGACGGGTGACGGGGGTGCGAGCGGAGGGCGGTGAGATCTCGTTAAGGGAGCTCACCGCCTGGCGCGTCGACGCCCACCGAGACGTCATTGCCCGTTGGGCAGTCCGGCTGGAGAGGCCTCGGTTCGGGGTGCGAACCGTGGAGGCCTTCCGGCCAGTGCTGATGCAGTGGTTGGAAAGGCGGCACGGGGTGCTCTCCGTCCGACTAGTGCAGGTGTTGACGGGGCATGGCAGCTTCGCCAAATACCTGCACAGGGTCGTAAGGAGGGAGAGTACACCGTCCTGCCACCACTGCGATTGCGACGAGAACACGGCGCGCCACACGCTCGAGGCCTGCGCGGCTTGGGCAGTGCAGCGCCGTGAACTCGTCGCAATCATCGGTGCCGACCTGACGCTGCCGGCCATCGCTAGGGCGATGGTCGACAGCGTCGGGAATTGGGACGCGGTTGCAGCCTTCTGCGAGACAGTGATCTCGCAGAAGGAGGCGGCGGATCGTCTGCGCGTGGAGCGCAGCCTCGATGAGGAGAACCGCCGCCGGCGACTGGGGCGGCGCAGGCGCAACTACCTGCGCCTCATGCCGCCCTAACCGAGGCCGCGGGTGACGTGACCGGGGATTAGTCCGTCACCCGCCGAGAGGCCGACCGCGTGAGGAAAGACCGATGTCCTCCCCGAGGGGGGGACGTCGGTCGATGGGAGGGTACCCCACGTAGGGGGTATTCCGTCAGGCCGACCACTGACGACAAGTAAACCTGCTCCGGTGGTCGGCCCAATGACGAAGGCGAGGTGGTTTTCGGGTGGGTTGCGGGAGTTGCGTGCTTAAGCCCCTCTGTCGCCCCGGACGGAGTGGTGCGGAGGCGCGCCGACCGCAGCCCACCCACAAAAAAAAAAACAAGGTGTCATATAATTGACAGAGAGTGCTATAATGACCAATACCGGGTGCCATTTTGGACATCGTTTGTATTCCAAAAGACTAAATAAAGGCTTCACGTAGATGGTGGTCACTGGTGAAAACTAACCCAAACCGTAAGCAGCATGTTATATCTACTACGTTGCACAGCATGTACTCGTAAATTAGAATAGAGATTACTATTTAATCATGATGTATAGCATCATCATGGTTGTTCAACCTATTCATGGACAATTACTTGGCTGATTTAAAAGAGAACGAATGTGGACTGAGAATGAATGGGTTACTTGTCAAATGTCTTCTCTACACTGATGATCAAGTCCTACTTGCTTCGTCTTTATTGTAGAATGAAAGTAGACGTAATGACAAGGATTGAAAAAGGTATGTTAAATTGATTTGGTCATGTAGAGAGAATGAATGAAAGGAGATTTACAAGGAGAATTTTTAGGGCGAATGTGAGCAGAAATGGTGTAAGAGAAAGACCAAGGCGGACGATCAAATCGGAGACGCTCTTAAGAAAGGCCGGGTTAAAAGTACCCTAATCCGAAGAACATGCATGAGGAGATTTATGAATGTGGAGGAGGCGAAAGTGGTATGTCAAGATCGTAGCAAGTGGAGGGCAGTGATCTCTGCGTACCCCTATGGGAAAGAGACGTGTATGTATTTATGTATGTATTTAATAATATTTGCTATTTATTTGCAGCCCTATGTGTTCTCATATATATGGGCTGTACGTTCCATTGTTAGGCACGAGCACACTCTATAATGGGAGGGTAATTAATTCAAAATATCTCTATGAAAATGACGCTAATAAATTACATAACTTCTGTATCAATAATTCAATTTGCAAGATTTGCTGCACCAATGCGATCGTTTCCTACAATCCAATTTCTTTGTTTATATAACGAAATTGAATATCGAGAAAGCGCTGCAAGAATCCATTTCTATATAAGTTCAAGGCCTGTAAAGTATGGGCTTGTTGAATAATGTATTATTGTTTACAATGGTGATTTGGTTTAGATATTGAACTAATCCCAACGAGACGTGCAAAATGCAGGAGTGTAGCATTGTGTGATTATTTTTGCCTGGGTAATATTGTATATATATATTGGTATAAATATGTTTCATATAATTCAATACCAGCTATGACAACTTATGTTTATTAATTATTTAATCAACTTATTTTTATGCTTATGTGCGATTCATTTAAACATTCTTATCTATCCATCAGCCTAGAGACGTCCACTGATGGATATAGGCCTCCCCACGAGAATGCCATTCGCAACGGTCCCATGCCACTTGGATTCAACGGATCCCTGCGACTTTTAAAATGTTGTCAGTCCATATTCATATATAGTAGTAGTAATTTCAACATTAATAACATCCAATAATCATAATTTTGTTATCTGAGCAGTTGCTATGCAACGGCGATTGCTCGGAATAGGATAACAAAATTTTGTTAGCATATAATAATAATAGTCACTGTTTCGCTCGTGTATATATAGATAGAAACCTTTCGAGAAATTGGCTATCTTACACATTACATTATTTCAGAAACCCAAGTTGTGATTCTAGTAATTACTGAGTTTAAATAAACTCTTCAGCATTGTAATAGTACTAGCTGATCCAACAGAAGCTATTCTCTATAAATTGAAAAAAAAATAAATATAAATCCTTGAAATCAATCGCCGAAGCCTGTTCTCTACCTACCGGGTTCTAATGAATTGTTTTAATGATCTAGAATCATCTTCGTATTATTACTTTTCTAACGTAACCAGTTTAGGAACATCGGTTGGATGATTTAAAAGTTTGTAACCGACATAAAAATCTTTTTTGTTTAGTGTTATTGTCGACATTAAGACCTACCAGTTGGTCAGTTCACCTAGATGGTAATTCTACTCTACCAGTTGGTCGGTTCACCTAGATGGTAATTCCTACACTGCGTCGTCCGATACGTGGCCGCCACTCGGGAAACTTTCTTCCCCAGCAGCTGTCGAATGATACCTAGATGTATCTAGATAGATAGATGTACCTTGCCTATTCCCAGTTTTTTTTTTGGGGTGGGCTACGGTCAACGCATCGGCCGCCCAGCTCCGTCCGGGGTGACAGAGGGGCGACGTGCGGTACCGTCACCCACCCGATAGCACGTCGCCTTCGTCGTTGGGCCGACCACCGGTGCAGAATTCCTTGACTTCAGTGGTCGGCCCGAACTTCAGTTGCCAGCCCAAGCATATTCCCACTTCAAGTTTATTTCAAGTTTACCTTCTCTTGCTTAGATATGACGCACGCATATTTAATCACTTAATGGTCTTTTAAAACCCCTACGGATAAGAGATGGGGTGATGAATTGTATTCTTACACCGTCCCCTCAAGGTAAAGTAAGATATTAATTGACAGTAATTATACAATTTTCGATTCATATTCTTATCAATTTGAAATATTTGAGACATATAGATGTTTAATGCTAGTAATATTTTACTAATTAAAAGATAAGCATCTACAGAACTAACAAATTAGATTAATTTTGTAAATAATTAATGTGATAAATGTAGCCAATTAACAAAATAAATATGACCACTGATTACAATTCTGTGAGTCTATACTCTGAGCTATCTACGGTTAATGACCTCTAATACTGTTGTAATAACGACCCCGAGTACACTTTCAGAACTGAGTAATCAGAATATCTATATATATAAAAGAAAGTCGTGTTAGTTACTACGTTTATAACTCAAGAACGGCTGTACAGATTTGGCTGAAAATTGGTGGGGAGGTAGCTTAGAACCAGGAGACGGACATAGGATACTTTTTATCCCGTTCTTCTTCTTCTTAATGGCAATGAGCTACTTTTTATCCCGTTCGATCGCGTTCCCGTGTGACGTGACATAAAATGTCAAAATGATTTTTTTTTTGTTTTTGTTTGTCCATTCGGACAGGCAAAGGGATCAAAGCCCATACAGCCAATTGTGATATAATTTTCTTCATATTATTTAACATTTCTTTATATAGAATAGCTTCAGTCAATAAGTCAAGTCTTTACCATTAATTAGGCGCTGAAAACCTAATTAAATGATTTCTCAGGGAATTTCAGTAGAATATGAAAATACATTAGCTGTATTTTCCACCACTCTCATATCACATTCACCACACTTCAGTACCTTAACTGTATTATATTACATAAAATATCAGTAAAATTATTCAATATAACACTATAAAATACTAAAATAATGAATATAATACAAGAGCTTAACATGACATTTCCAAATTCGCGCCGAAACTCATGTCAAAGAGAATACAAGTCACTATGAAACGTAGGATAAAAAACGCATTTTATATGTAATAAGAAAATGCCAATGACAGCTAAACGTAATTTTGCCTATAGTTAAGTATGGTTGAAAACTTGATAATTATATTTTTTTCAGAAATCAATAATCAGTAATTAGTGTTCTCTTTGAATCATCATTAACAATGCCGCGACCAAAGACGATTGAATCTTTCCTGGCAAAGCTGTAATGGTTTTTCCGTTAGAGACTATATATTCGGAAATTTAGCAAATATATTTACGAAAAAAATTATGGTGGTACGAAGTTCGCCGGGTCAGCTAGTAATTCATACTTTCTTTAAAAAAAAAACCGTGTGGTGACGGAGTAAGAAAACAATTATTTCTAAAACGAAGAAGGGAAGAAGAGAAGGAAAGAAAACAATTCACCTAGTGGTGAATTGTTTTCTTCCCTTCTCTTGTTCGTGGGTATCTTATAAGACGACTAAGGGTTTAAAAATACATATAATATCTTTGCAAGAAAAGGAAACATTTAAACAAAACCAACACGTCTAACCAGCGAAGGTCAATTTCCCTCCCATAGTGGAGGAGGTCCGTGCCCAACAGTGGCACGTGTATGGCCTGAGATGATGATGATTAAATGATGATTTTAGAAATAATTAGTGGACATAAAATAACACTGTAGATTGAATATGATTTATTATGTATATTAAAAGAGAACTGAAAATACACTCGTCAAATAATAACATTATTTATACATCTAACAAAATAAAATTCTTTATACAGTTTACACTTTTGCTACTGTTCTCAAAGGCATTCTACTGTGAAATTTCATAAAAATGGTGACAAATGGAAGAAATCATGAGTCGTTGTTATGGGTGAGTGAATCGCCTCATTCACGGAAGAAAAACACAAAAATTATAGATATTAAGCGAAACTTGTTACTAACAACACGATATGTTATCGTACTCAGGGTTAAGTCGAGAAAAAAAATTCTTAGAGAACCATAACAATTTCTAATCTAATCTGTGGACATGGAGTGAAGTTATTCATGTATATTTTAATTCAGTGCTTATCTTTTGGTTCTTGGTTGGTTCTTATATATATATATATATATATATACAAGGCGCGAGACGGCGCAACACGTTTGCGGTGCGGTAAGGCGCCTGCAGCAACCAGTAAGGCGCGGGACGGCGCAACATTTTGGCGGTGCGGTAAGGCGCCCGCAGCTACCTACAAGGCGCGAGACGGCGCAGCACTTTTGCGGTGCGGTAGGGCGCCCGCAGCAACCAGCAAGGCGCAGGATGGCGTCAAACTTTAGCGGTGCAGTAAGACGCTCGCAGCAATAGCAAGGCGCGGAACGGCGCAACATTTTGGCGGTGCGGTAAGGCGCCCGTCGCGAATAGGTATCGTGATGTCAATTATAATTCCGATTATGGCAATCAACGCGGACACTTACGTGTAATGTGAACTATAGTCGGTAATAGCAAAAGGATTTTATGTAGATATTAAGATGCTAGTTTTATATTAGTTCATTTTATATAATTGTTATTCGGGCAAAGCATACATGTTTTAAATGGTAATTGATGTTTCATGAATATTCAGATTTAAAAGAGGAGATGTGCAGTATTTAACCTTATTAATAGGTTTGTCTATGACGTTAAAATAAATAAATGTTAATCAAGAGAAATATACATCAGTTAGACTCCAACCGCAGTTGCATTCATTACACTCGGCACTATACCATAGAAATCCTGGACGTATCGAAGAATGCTTGCATGAGATCACTCTTAAATAACTAAAAAACGGTAAGGCACCGAGCAATAACGGAATCACGGCAGAGCACGGCAGGAAGAAGCCGGTATACAAAGCGCTGTGCAAGCTACTTAATGCTATGTCCTCGGGAGCGACGTTTCAGAGTCGTAAACGTGGTGATGATATTTCTCGAGAAGCAGGGTAAAATTCTTCTAAAAAACCACAAACCCATCTCACTCTTGAGCCACATCTACGAGTTGTTTTCGAAGGATATTACGAATTAATTCACACGCATATGTGATGATTTGCAGCCCCCAGAATAACTCAGATTCCTAAAAGGCTTTTTTTTGCCGAAGCGTGTGGTAAACCACATCCACACGTTTCGGCAGATTATGCAGGAGGCCGAGAAATATGTTGTACTATAAACCGCATCCACACGTTTCGGTAGATTTTGCAGGAGGCAGAGAAATATAATCAGCCTCTGTGTATAGTGTTTGTAACTACGAAAAAGCCTGTGATTCTGTCGAAACTTGGGCGGTGCTGCAGTCCGTTCAGCGGTGTCAAATCCACTATCTTTTTATCGAAGTGCTGAAATGTATATGTAGAGACGCAGCAAAGTCACTCCGTGTCTCTGATAACTATGTATATGAAACCAATCCAATTGCAAAAATGTGAGACAGGGAGATGTCTTCAAGCTCTTAGACTGGATCGAATTAGGCATCAACACCATCGGCGGATACATGACATACTTTCATTTTTCAGATGATATTGTCGTTATGGCAGAATCCATGGTCCTCCATGGATTCATCATCATTAGTGTTACCCAAATGCAAGACCAAGACGAGAGTTGGACTAGTCTTGGTCTTGGTGTTGCAACATCACACCTGGTCTCGTCTTGGTCTTGGTATTGCGCACTCGAGTCTTGGTCTTAGTCTTGGTATTGCAGCAAGAGTCTCGCAAAGTCTTGTAAGTCTTGCAGTTGGAATAACATAACAGTAATTTATCACGACAAGAAAAAAATCCAACTAAATTAATCAAACATCAACCTATCCTATCTATCCATCTGCTAGCCTGTAGTCCACTATTGAATATAACCCTTACCATTGGGAAAAATTTCTCTCCTATTCCTCTGGTGTCACATTAGACAGCGTTACTACTTCTATAGCAAAGGAAGGCATTTCGACCCTGTTTTCTTAAGCCGTCACCACACGGGGCAGTTAATACAATAAATTTTATGTAATTTTAAATTTTTTTTATAATAAATGGGAGTGTTTATATTCCCCTTCAAGTTAACAATATCCGTCATACCTAATAGTTGCGCTATAAAAAAGAATATGTTAATGACGATTTTTATACCTATAATTCTACCTACCTACCTCTAGATATATTTAATACTAACTATTCCAACAGCTTTGCTTGCTTGACTTACGTATCCAAATAATGCTATTATTTCGTTTAAATAACCATATCGCCCCTGGCATTAAAAATAATATCACCACTTATAATATCCATAACATACCTTTCTACTTTAATCACAATTTTTGTTATCTAAATAGGTAGTTGCTGTAACACAGGTACTTAACGAACACAGGGTCTTCGGTAAGTACCTGCACAGAATTGGACGAGAAGAGGCCCCTGGATGCCATGAGTGTGGCGCGCCAAATGATGATGCGCGTCACACACTGGAAGTATGTCCCGCCTGGGGGCCTCAGCGCCATGACCTGTCGGTGGTCATAGGACCATTCCTATGACCGCCGACAGGTCGTGGCGCTGAGGCGACCTGTCGCTGTCATCCATCATATTACAGATGTTCGACAGCGACAGGTGCTGGACGTCGATGGCCTCTTTCCGCGAGGAGGTCATCACAAGGAAGGAGGCAAAGTACTTGCATCCGCTGACTCGGTCCGCTGGCAGGAAATAGGGCGGAGGAGGCGCTGATATGCGCATCTCTTCCCACCGCCTTGATTGACGACAGGACGTGGTCAGACAGCCTTACGTTGAGGTGTCGGGGATCGAATGTCAAAAAACGACCTTTCTGGTACCCTGTAAAAGCGCGGAAGGGACCGCTGTGGTTTTAGTGGGTATGTGGGTATTCCGGAAGCATAGGCAGCCGGCGAGTCCCACACTCCCCATTGTCTGTCACCGGCGGGGGATAGCGCGTAAATTGCATTTCCACAGCGACAAAAAAAAGTAGTTGCTGTAATAACGGCTACTACGGAGAACGCTTAACAGCTTTAAAATTTTGTCCGATTTGTTAACCTTTATAGAGACTGCTCCGGACCAATTTACTAATATGTATGTCGCAGTGTTACGTATTAGAGCCTAAAACTTTTCTGGATAAACAGACTATCTGACAAATAACATTCTTTTGGAATATTTTCTAAAATTAGGGCGTTCAAATAAACAATTTCTCCCGATTTATGATAAGTAGTAGTATAGATAATAATAGTTTTTAATAATATACCTATGAAGAGGGTCACCAAATGTATGATATTCATCGTCATCGTCTCAGTTCATAAAAGTGCCACTGTTGAGCTTAATCTTCCTCCCAGTAGGAGGAAAATTTACCTACTATACCACGCTGGTCAGACACATTGGTATAGGATTTTATTTCTAGTAATTTTACTTCTCTTTCACATTATTATATTGCGATCTTTATGTACGCATATGGATCTACGCATAATAATTTTTTTTGCGAGTCTGGGTGTTATTTATGTAGATTAATTGTAGACATATTTCTATGTCCAACAGTAGACGTCGTTGGGCTAATGAATAAACGGATAATTATATAAATATAATGGGCAAGAGCACTCTCGTGTGAAACTTACCAAGACTAACTAACAGGGTGATGATTATGATATTTTTGTCCTTCAGCCTTTCCAAAGAGTAATTCTGAAAAGCCAACGATCACCGTGGTAGTAGGTTAATTTCCCTCCTATTATGTAGAAGACACGAGCTCAACAGTTGGACGTATATAAGCTGAAATTGGTGATTTGACTTAAATGCAAGACGCGAGACTCTTGCAGGATCAGTCTTGGTCTTGCTCAAGTCTTGCACGGCCAGTCTTGGTCTTGCAAAAATTAAGCGGTCTTGGTCTCGGTCTCGCATTTCTCGCAAGACAAAGACTTTTTGGGCAAAACTAATCATCATGGACTCGTCGATCTCAGCAGTGTATCCCAACCAGTAGGTTTAAAAATGAACGTAGATAATACAAAAGTGATGTCAAATTGGGCATTTTGTCATTTCAGTACCGGTCCTAATTAGCGATGCGATTCTCGAAGTTGTTGATCATTATGTTTACTTTGGACAAATAGTTTAGTTAGGTTGATCCAATTTTGAGAATGAGGTCAGCCGTATAAGAATTTAGAATTCTTGATTCATGTAAACACAGTCTCTTCTCTATGAATAAAGTTTTGTCAAACATTTTATGTGTTTTAGCTGGACATACGTTATTTCAATTTAAATTATACTCAAACCTGTTTTGGCTTGTTGAATATTCCGCAAGCTCACCGTGCGCTTCTAAGCGATCCACAATAACAAATACGTACAAAGCTTTAAATTACTTAGTAGCAAGATAAAGAATGGAATATTGATGTACCGAGCTCGAGTCCCAATCTGAAGTCTCAAATTTAAATCCAAGCCAAGCTTTTCTAAAATGAATCATAAATTCTCACTGATTGCCCGTATTTCTAAGAGTACGTAAAGCCACAGATAGAAATACTTAGATATACAATCACCTTTATTGTACTTTTAAATATTTTCCATAATAGTTTCAACAAATATATTTAAAAATCCCAAGTACAATTTATCTTTTCAGGCTGAAGAATTTAATCTAAGAAGATTTATTGTTCGTCTACATTTTAAAGGTAATGTTTCCAGACATCGTACAAGTATATATTACACCCGCAGAAGTTTCATAAAAAGTACCTGCTGTTTCAACAGACTTTGTCCCATTTTTACATCGTTACACTTTTTAAAACTACGAGTAAACCAGTAGATTTACTATAGAAAAAAAAATAATATTTGTAATAAGTTATTCATCATTAAACTACTTTTCTGTACTAAGGCATACAATAATAAGATATGGCAATAGAAAAATTATTAAGTCATTCTTTTTTTTGGACACGCCTTAAAGTTATTATGTATATTTGTTGTAACTACATATCGCGGCAGCCATGTTCAATTACAGAGCGCGCGTTACACGAACCATTTCAAGGCGCGTTTATAACTCAAAAAGTATTCAATATAAACGCACCAATTTTGAGAAATATATATTAATACCCACTAGATAAGAACTTTAAATTTTATGAACACGATAAAAACAAAAATAACTATATTTAGATATTAACGTCCAAATATCGTCTTGACTGACATATAGATCAAAAACCTAGCCCACTTGAATTTAACTCAGATGACCTAGAAAGTTCAAAATTGGCATCCAAAGCATGGTGTGTATACAAAGAAAAAAAAATGCAAAAGCAGCTAATTTTAAATTTTCTATACAATGGATTTTATTAGGTATAAAAATTAGTCGCTTGCATAATTACAAAAGCAAAAACTTCTTTTGTCTTCCTAGGAGAATAAGTTTTATCATGAACAGTTAATTTCAATGTTTTTATAAGTACTTACTTTAATTTCAATATTTGTAAAAATTCATCATTTCAGCTCATATATGTCCCATTGTTGGGCTCGAGCCTCCTCCACAATAGGAGGGAAACTGACCTAACTGTACCATGCTGGTCAGACAGTATTGTATAGGGTTGTATTTAGAGTTTTTCTTCTCTTACATAGATGTTATATGCGTAATGTATGATATCCCTTCGTCGTCTTTTACGACATCCATGGGCAAGATGGTGATTTGTATTCTTACTCCGTCACCACCTGGAAACTTATAAAACTTACTTTTACATATTTGAATGTTAAGTATAACTTTAAGGCGAACGCGTCAACCACGAATATAAACACACGAACTACTTTTGCTGTTCGGTAGTCTCTAGATACCCTACCTATTTGGTTTTGCCTGCAAATCAAATATTTAGAGGACAAGAAACACAACATAAAAACAATAACTAGTTTATAAAATAAAGAATATCAGTTGCTTAGCTAAACAAAAAGTGACTAGGGTCTGAAAACTAGTCACGGCAAAAGTTGGGGTTTAACAGATCATGAATTATTTGCTTTATGTTAGTAATTTCACAATTATAACTTAAACAATCATATTTATAAATAGCACTTTTGTAGTAGAAGAAAAACGAAAAAAATGTATTTGAAATTTATCTAAGAAAATGATGCCTTTTTCTAATAAATTTATTTCAGAATAATAAACCTACAGACTCAGTCATCGTACATACGAGTCATCGTGCACATTGTAAAAGTTTTAACTATATTTTTATCACTGGCTTGGATCAGTCCTTGGGAATCGTTGTCCAGGCGGTATCAGATAAAGTTGACCAAGGTCGATGTAAAGTTTTCTGTGTGGTGACGGAGTAAGAATACAATTCAACAATCCTATCTTGCCCGTAGATGTCGTAAAAGACTACTAAGGGATATAATATGCACATAACATCTGTGCAAAAGAAGAAAATCTCGAAATGAAACCCTATACCAACATGTCTGACCAGCGTAGTATAGTAAGTCAAATACCCTCCCATTGTGGAGGAGGCCCGAGCCGAACACTTGGACGTATGTGGGCTGCGATGATGTCGAAACCTACAGACTCAGTCATCATACATACGAGTCATCGTGCATATTGTAAAACTTTACACCAATAAGCAATATTTTTATCTCTGGCTTGGCATCAGTCCTCCTTGGGAATAGTTGTCCCGGCGATATCAGATGAAGTTGACAAAGGTCGATGTAAAGTTCTTTGTCAATTTTTACTATATCTAAGAGCAACGTAAGGGTTGGTACTATTTTTAGCTGTCACTACACAATAAGTTGAGTCTTAGACAAACCAATTGCTCAGTTTTTTATTTTGTGGTATTCATGATCACAGAAGGACAAAGACAGTATTTGAAATGGCGGAAGAGTTGTAAAAAAATAAAATAAAACGCGATAAAATCAATAGCAACCGTTTTCTTTTATAGATGAGGTTTTCTTGTGATCACCTCAAGAATTCAGAGTCCATCAAATGCTGAATTATCATTTGATAGTACCTACTATTACGAAGAAGGTCCGTTAATTATATGAGAAGACCGTCCATCTTTCTGTCGATCAATAAAGTCATATCCATGATACCCCATAATTCTTTTTTTTATTAGAAATAGCTCGCTTATGAAGAATAAATCCTTGAATAGCGGCGAATTTAATATTTATACACTTAAGGAACATAAATTACATCTTGAATCAGAAGAAGCATTTGTGAATCACATAACTATTTATCTTGCGTGGGAGTCAAGCCCACGATTTTGGCCTGGTAAATTTGACTACACAGATGGTATTGTGCTTAAAATACTGACCTACCACGAAAAGTATTGTGGATTCGATTGCCACACAAAACAATACTGCGATAAATAACTAGTTGCTATGAGTCTTGGTGTAATTTATGTCTGTTAATTGTATGCTCTGTTCCGTGTGGTTACGGAGTAAGAATACAATTAACTACTTTCTATCTTGCCCGTGGATGTCGTAAAAGACGACTAAAAGATATAATATGCACATAACATCTGTGCACGAGAAGGTAAACTCGAAATGAAACCCTATACCAACATGTCTGACCCGCATGGTATATTAGGTTAAATTCTCTACCGTTGTGGAGGAGGCCCGAGCCCAATAGTGGGACGTATGTGGGCTGCAATGATGATGATGATGAATTGCATGCTTGTAAAAAAAACTCCCGCAATATAAGGATTATGAACTTAATGCGTCGAGTCCATCATAATTAAGTGGGTGTTATCGTGTAGAAAAAGCTTATTAATGATCACCAAAATTATATCTTAATTTCGATTAAATCCAATGTAACGGCTACAAAAAACTGTTCAGATTTCTTATTATAAACTAGCAACCCGCCCTCGCTTCGCTTCGGTTTTAGTCGTTTTACCCGCGTAGCTCCCGTTCCCGTGGGAATACCAGGATAAAATATAGCCTAGTTTACGCCCTGATGTTATAGCTTCCCATTGGTGAAAGAATTTTTGAAATCAGTCCAGCCGTTTTGAAGATTACCCGGAACAAACAGACAGACAGACAAACATTTTTTAATCTGTATTTTAGGCATAGGTGTCGTGCGAATAACCGTGTGTGCATGAAAAAAGCCATTTTGACATTACAAACAGACACTCCAATTTTATTTATTGGTATAGATATATTCACAAAGCTCATAAAAGGCTAAGTAAGTTAATAATAACAAGCTTGTCAAACGACTGCGAAAGATTATGTACTACATAAGCATATATAAACAGGAAGGGAAAATTTCCAAACAAAATTATAGGACAAACCTGTTTGGCCAATGTTAGCCAATTAATTTGCACCGGAGGCAAGATCCCGAAGGACATTTAAACGTACACAGATATATATATATATCGTACATAATGTGGTCTAGAATGGAAGCCACCATTAATGTTAGTAATAATTCAAGCAAATGCTAGTAAAGTTTAGTAGAATTAAAGATATACTAAATAGTTCTGATATTCCAAAATAAGTAACGTGACTACATTTTTTTACGTCAAAATGGGACACTTTTATAATAAACTAGCAACCCGCCCTCGCTTCGCTTCGGTTATAGGTTATAGTCGTTTTACCCGTGTAGTTCCCGTTCCCGTGGGAATACCGGGATAAAATATAGCTTAGTTTACGCCCTGATATTATAGCTTTCCATTGGTGAAAAAATTTTTTAAATCGGTCCCGCCATTTTGAAGATTACCCGGAACAAACAGACAGACAGACAGACAGACAGACAGACAGACAGACAGACAAAAAGTTTTTAATTGCTATTTTAGGCATAGGTGTCGTGAAAATAACCGTGTGAGCATGAAAAAGGCCTATTATTTTGACATTACAAACAGACACTCCAATTTTATTTATTGGTATAGATACATGAACTTAAAACCTCTTCTTCCGTATGGTGAGGGAGTAAGAATACAATTCACTACAATACAACCTCCTCCCCTCCCCCTCTTACTCATGGGTGTCGTAAAAGGCGAATAAAGGATATCTTATACATACAAGAACAAGAAAAGGAAAACGCGATATAAAACCCTATACCAATCTGGCTGACCAGCGTGGTATAGTAGGTCAATTTCCCTCTCAATATAAAAGAGGCCCGAGCCCAGTAGTGGGACGTATATTAGCTGTGATGATAAAAACCTATCAAAAAACTAGGACATGCGAAATATGTATTGAATACGTCGATATTTTGTCTAATGCTAAGAAATTATTGTGTAGTAAGTAAATATAACAAACTAGCAACCCGCCCTCGCTTCGCTTCGGTTTCAGTCGCCTTACCTGCGTAGTGTGCCTAATGCCGCCCTAGCCGAGGCCGTGGGTGACTGGACCGGGGATTTAGTCACCCGCAGAGAGACTGACCGCGCGACTGCGACCGACGTCTCCGAGGGGGAACGTCGAGAGGAGAGGGTACCCCGCGACCGGGGTATTCCGTCGGGCCGACCACTGAAGACAAGTTACCCTGCACCGGTGGTCGGCCCAACGACGAAGGCGACGTGTCACGTGTGGGTCATGGGGCCCGTGCGCCGCGCGCCGCCCCTCTGTCGCCCTGGACGGGTCCTCCTATGCTGACCTTGACCCAAAAAAAAGGTAAATGTAGCTTTCCAATGGTGAAAGAATTTTTGAAATTGGCACAGTAGTTTTTGAGTTTACTCATTACAAACATACACACAAACACAAAAATGTAAAATCTTTCTCTTTATAATATTAATGTAGATGATCATTTGACTGTTTATAAAATCTAACATTTTGAATTTATACTTTTTTTGGCGCGTTAGAGACACATGATGATGAGAGTAAATTTTTACGATACGCGCCCACACAGTCACGAAAAACCGACACCCTGAAGTTTAGAAATTAGTCAACATTTCTTATGATGCGCGCTGTTATACGGGACCCTTTCGGAAGGTTTTTAAAAAAAGACTTTCGAAGGTTTAACGAGCATTTACTTGAACTAAGACGATATTACAAAAAGAATGTGTATGTTGGATGGATGCTCGGAGCGGACTGGCTTGGGATTAAAGCGTAGAAGGGACGTAGTGCATGAAATGCTGAGTCAGGGGAAGAGAGTGCATCATAGTCAGAAAGACTTACAAGAGATGAGTATAACAGCGCGCACACCGTCACAAATAACAATTAGATAATGCGTTATAATAAAACATTCAATGTATTAAATACATTTTTTTTCTATTAATAGTGTCATTTTTTACAAACGTAGAATAAAATCCAGGATGAAAGCTGTAGAACGATTTCTATCCAATTTTTAAATTGTATTTTAGGCATAGGTGTCGTGCAAATAACCGCGTGAGGATGAAAAAAGCCCAGTATTTTGACATCAAAAACAGACACTTCAATTTTATTTATTTTTATAGATATTGTAAAAGTTGGCAATCGTTTTGTCAACGGCTGCCTGTCAACCGTAGACTCTCCTTAGAGATGTAATTGTTGACGAGACGGCATCAGATGGAGTTGACCCAGGTTGATGTAAAGATCTTAGTCGTCTTTTACGACACCCATGAGCAATGTAAGGGTTTAGAGCAGGGATCGCCAAATAGCGGACCGCGGTCCGCATCCGGACCGCCGATCCATTTAGTGCGTAGCGTAAGAATAATACAGCAACTGGCATTACAGAGTACGTAATTTAATAAAAATGTATCCCCGCATAATCTTTGTTGACGTCGTCAATTCAAAAATATAACTAAATGAAAAAAAAATATCCAGAGCTACAAAAATTGGCTTTGTTACATCTTACTATGTTTGGATCTACATTATGTTTGTGAAGCAGCATTTTCGAAGATGAACTTCATTAAGAATCTCCATTAACTGATGAACATCTCCAGGATTTAATGTCAATAGCTTGCACCAATTTTACTCCAAATTTCAAACAGATAGTTCGCAATAAAAAAATGTCATTTTTCTCATTGATATGTAAGAAAATATATTTGTTAACTAAAAATTACGTTTGATTTTTTTTTCTAATAAAAGCATGTACCCATGGACCGTGATGGTTATTTCATTTCTTAAAACGGAACCCTAGCAAAATGATTTGGCGAACCCTGGTTTAGAGTATTCAAAGCCGCTGCCATACAGCAAATTTAAATCGAAGTAATATTATTTTTACTGTTTTTACGACGTTTATAAAATTGTTTTATTGTTTTTGATATGTTGACGTTTCAAATAACTTGCAGTATCTATATTCATATAAGGGTTATTTCTTTACATTATACTCGCGTAAACATCAAATGATGAGTGTGTTTATTTTGAATTTCATCACAAAACACAATGATTTGCTTCTCTCAAAATCTTAGTATCTCTGTACAAGTTTATAGAATACTTTATTTCTATTAGCAAGGGAAAATGCATTTAAATTTACAGAACTACTTTCATCTAGCGGTGTTCAGAGCTCAGATGATGTTGTTTATGACTTGCAGGCGAGGAGTAATATTTAGTGCAAATTGCTTAAGAGACATTTTGTTGCACTTGTTATAAATATTATTTAGTTATCAGATGACATTTCACTTTTACAGAATATTTAAGAACGTCTCTTATATATATAAAAGAAAGTCGTGTTAGTTACACTATTTATAACTCAAGTATGGCTGGACCGATTTGGCTAAAAATTGGTGGGGAGGTAGCTTAGAACCAGGAGGCGGACATAGGATACTTTCTATCCCGTGCGATCGCGCTCCCGTTTCCCGTTCGATAAAATGTCAAAGAAACGTAGTATAACAAAAACGCATTTAAAATGTAATAACAAAACGCAAATGACAGCTAAACGTAATTTTGTCTATAGTTAAGTATGGTTGGAAAATTTGATAATTATAATTTTGTCAGATATCAATAATCAGTAATTTGTATTCTCTTTGAATCCTCATTAACGATGGCGCGACCAATACGATCGAATCTTTCCGGACAAAGCTGTAATGATTCTTCCAGAGACTATATTTTCGGAAATTTAGAAAATATATTTACGAAAGAAATTATGACGGTACGAAGTTCGCCGGGTCAGCTAGTATATATATATAAATGAATTGCTGTTCGTTAATCTCGCTAAAACTTGAGAACGGCTGGACTGATTTGGCCAATTTTGATTTGGAATTATTTGTGGAACTCCAGGGAAGGTTTATACGGTGAGAAAATATGGCAAAATTGCGAGTAAAATACTAAAAACAACAATTATATTTTCCCGTACAAACTGTTCTTACCTGTCAAACATTTGATGTTCGTCCCGTCGGTTCCGCATTTTTGGCATAATTACATGTAGATCTATATTAAAAAAGGTTTTGGAATCGATAAGAAAAGGCGGTATATTATATAGCTAGGATACAATTCACCACCCGTGGGTGTCGTAAAAGACGACTAAGGGATGTAATATGCATATAATATCTATGCAAAAGAAGAAAAACTCGAAACAAAACCCTATATTGACACGTCTGACCAGCGTCGTATGGTAGGTTGACTTCTTTCCCATAGTGTAGGAGGTGCGAGCCCAACAGTTGGACGTGTATGGGCTGAGATGATGATGATGATGATGATGATTTATCAGCCTCCCATAAATAATGTAAAGTTGCGGACTAAGGAAATATATTTTCCATGTGGTGACGGAGTTAGAATACAATTCACCACTCCCTATCCTGCCTGTGGATGTCGTAAAAGATGACTAAGGGATATAATATGTACATAAGATCTGTGCAAGAGAAGGAAAACTCGAAATGAAACCCTTTACCAACATGTCTGACCAGCATGGTATAGTAGGTCAAATTCCCTCCTATTGTGGAGGAGGCCAGAGCCCAACAGTGGGACGTATGTGGGCTGCGATGAAAGGAATTTTAATTATTTGTCAGGTTTTTAGAATTCTTGACGATAACACATGAATAATTTTAATTGCTCGTTTTATTTTATTAATATTTAAAATACCACTGAATTTTTTTTTGAATTATTTCATCATTTTTGTATGCTTAAAACCAATTTTTTTTCACGGATATCAAAAAATAAATACATACTCAATTCGACACAACAGTTTCATAGATACTCCATTACACCCTTAATATGGCTTACCAGAGTTGATTTTTTTTGTTTATACTTTCTAGGTGGCTTCTTAATATCAGGGTAAAACCTGATGTTATGGCGGGCGCGGTCCTGATTATGTTCACAGACTGCAGACTTATGGTCAGTATACACGGCAACGATATATCGTAGCGATTTGACTGCGCAGACCGTTTGTGCAGTTTTATCGATAGTGTGTATGAAAATCGACGCAGATATCGTATACGCTCTGGACGTTCGATTGTGCAGTTAGCACAATCGGTCTTCGCAGTCGAATCGCTACGATATATCGTTATCGTGTATACCGACCTTTAGTGTGACGGCGGCGGTCCTTCACATCAGCTGTGTTCTTTGATCCGAGTTCTTACCACATGTCAAGTGCCAAATCCCCCTACAAGATGCAGGAGTTTATAAATTTAACTGTGACTGTGGCCACTCATATATTGGGCAAACAAAGAGATCCATAAGGGTTATGGGACCGCGCGCCATCCTTATGTCGCCCCGGACGAAATGGACAGCTTGTGCGCTGATCATAGCCCATACAAAAAAAGATGATGAAAATGTTGGTATACGGTTATCCTTTAGTCATCGTTTACAACACCCATGGGCAAGAAAAGGAGTGGTGAATTACGTCACCACACATAAAATTTAATATCTGGTTAACCGAGCTTCGCTCGGCATATTTTTGTCGAATTTATTTAGATATATATTAATAAAAAATAAATAATGAAAAAAATATAAAAAATATACAAAAAGAGAATAATAATAACACCGAGATTCGATCCGACGCTGTTTGAATGCCAAAACAATACCTACTAAAAGAAAAGCGGTCGACTTCCCCACTGAGCTATCGTAACTCATGACGTTGACGGCGAAATTTGGATTCATATTCTTTTAAAAGTTAATGTCATTGTATTGTTTTGCTAAAAACACCGACAAAACAACATTTTCTATAAATAAAACCTAGCTAGATCGATTTTTTGGCCTCGAAACCTCTAGTATTCCAAGTTTCATCAAAATCGTTGGTGCCGTTGCCGAGATCCTGAATATATATATATACAAGAATTGCTCGTTTAAAGATATACGACTAAAGTAGGTGGACCATGGATGGCCACTCTAACGAATAAACAGTTTTTATTCGTTCATTTACTAAATAAATTAAACAAACAAATGATTTAATTAACACTTTATTTTATTGTGTAACATATAAATTACTTTCTTTTATTCTAGATGTAATTATTAATTAACACTTTCTTATATTGTGTGACATATAAATAACTTTCTTTTATTCTAGATGTAATTATTATTCATTAAATTGAAACTTTTAATAAGCTCTTCCAAACGGCTTTGCAAGGAACAGGGCTCCATACAAGGCCAATATTATAAATCAGTCGTTTAACTTAAAACTAGAGTTGTAATAATCAATATATTTGCTTTTACTAAAACTATATAAAACGTTTTTTCATTTAAACGAAATAATAAATGCTTAACATATAATAATCTTCTTTAAAAAAATCACCGAACATTGCATGAACAACATCCTATAACTAAGAATGTATTAATAGAAATTATTTAAAATGTATGGTAAGGAGTATTATATCGATCAAAAATAAGTTGCCAATACGCTTTAGAACGAAATTATAAAAAAAAATTACCCATAATGCCCTTCTTAGGGGTCCGTTCATTGTAAGGCCAAAATGTTCCTAAGAAGGCCAATTTGATAATTATGTGATATTGTGACATACTTTTTTACATTTAATAAAATAATAGATATTAACTACTAACTAACAACTAATTTCTCTAATTATTACGAACGAATAATGATACTTGCCAGTCTTGTAGTCAGGCATATCTAAAATCAACCATGCCTACGATTATAATATGAAAATATAAGAAAATAATAACTTGAGTTTTGAAACAAACTTATAAACTAAAACGAATAATAGTTTTGGATATCTAATCACAATCTGAGAATAAAAATATGTGATATTTTAGTGAGATTAATACACTCCTCGTGATACCACTTTTGACCTTGGCTACATCTGTTTACCTTGGTTGCCTCATGTCTTCGATTCCACACTCGCGACATGCGTCATTCCTTTTCTGGACCTTCTGCACTTTCCTTCATCTCTATTTTCAATCTTTTGTTGGTTTGTTGTTCTATGTCCGATAGCAAGGCCATCCGTTATGATTGATTGGCTTTTTTGATTGGCCTTACAAGGAACCACCGGCTTTCATAGGAAAATTACCAATATTTTAACTTCAATCGAAATAAAATTATTATTTTCTTCTTTAGGGTCATAACAAAGCCTTACATGACAATTTACAATTTACAAAAATATGATAATAATAGGATATTTACATAAAAATGACTTTTGCTGTGAGCGGAAATTACAATTTTAGCGTCGTTGACTGAAGTCTACAAAGAGAGGGACCCTACGAACAAAATAGCGACACGAGTGACTCGCCATCGCGTCTGTGTGATTGAGATTAATGGATCTTAATATGAGTGGAAGGAATTTGTCATCACATGACAGGAACTATGACTTTTTTACAGTTGGCCTTCAAAGCAGCATGGCCTTCCATGGTCCACCCACCTTACTCAATTTCTCAAATATACTCTCAAATACTTATATACTCTCAAATATTTATACTTCTAAATACAACTTGAAATGTTAAATATTTATATTTTAGAAATAACAGTAATTTGAAAGGTACACATAAAATACTAGTCTGTGAGTCAAAAAGGTTGGGTAAACAGTACTCGTGTTTACCTGTTTATAAATACATTATTCAATTTCCTCTTTACCATCGTTTTATTTCAAACCTGATTCCCATGGTAATTATAGAACCCGTGAAACTTATAATAAATGAAAAATATATGATAATTTATACAGAAATATTTGAACTAACTAGACAAAAAGTTTTTAAAGTATGGTTTCATAATGATATCTGATGTTTACGCCAGTATTATACATCGTAAATAAAACAACTTGCCGGACTTTATCACGTTTGTATTTGATTTTGATTGCGCGACGTTTCGAACACTTTAGGCTAAGTTCAGATGACCGCGCGGCGACGCGCGCTGCCGCGCGATGCAGCTGTTCAGGTGGCGGCGGCTTGCGCGCGGCAATCTAGCTTGAACATTCAGTGAGAATGGACGTGGAGGAGGCTATTTGGTTGTGGGTTTTATACCGCAAACTGCAACGTCGTCATCGAAAGCAAAGACTATCGCCTTTTGTATTAAATAAATTATAAACTTGAGGTACACTTTAGGTGCACCCTATTTTGAGTTAAAGACTTTCTTTAAGTCTGTTTATGACTTTATTTCCCACACTAAGACTACACAAAGATTGATTTTTCAACTACTTTAGGATGTTGATTGCATCCTTTGATTTTTTGTATGATTGCGTTGAAACGGATTGGCAACCTACAGATCGCATCTCTTTTTTCAACTTCGTCAATTAGTAAATCAATAGATATCTCGTCCTCCATTTTCGTGGCTCCGTGTGTCCGTCCCCTTCAAACCACGCGGGTCAACTGAACTGGTCGATACAGGATTGTAGATCTCAAACCGCGTGTCACCGCGCGGCAACGCGCGAGTCATGTATTGCGCGCGGTGCATGGCGGTGGCGCGCGGTGACGCGCGATCATGTACACAACAGAATTCATTTGTTACAATCTCAAACCGCGCGTCGAGCCAACCGCGTGTCGCCGCGCGGTCATCTGAACTTAGCCTTACAGTCTGTCCGTGACCATAAACACTATAAAGTAGTTTTATTTACAACTATGGTTTTATTCAATACGATTATATAAAACTATGCAGTATTCTACTTACTGTATTATACTGTATTGTAAAGACATCGTCGGTTAATAAATGGTGGTGACACGTGTCTTCGTACTTAGTGTAAGAGGTGTGTCAGCCAAACATCGCTGAGCGTTTAACAAATGTCAAATAACATTAGCATAACACAAATATCATTGAATATTCTCTTCTCACCCCCTTTCTCCACCCCTTTTCTTGCCTGTGGGTGTCGTAAAAAACAACTAAGGGATAAAATATGCGTAGAACATAAAGCAAGAGAAGTAAAACTTGATATAAAACCTTATACCAACAAGTCTGACCAGCGTGGTATAGTAGGTCAATTTTCTTCTTATCGTGGAAGAGGCTCAATCCCAGTAGTGGAACGTATATGAGCTGTGATGATGATGATGATTCTCTTCTCAGAAGAAATACATAAACTAGTCTAGCACCTAATAACAGTTCTTATCAACAAAAAACCCGACTGCAGTGCAAAAACCATATAACTTGTGTACATTATCGTTCTTGCCTTTATTTGATACCCCATTCAAGTAGTACCTATATATGTATAAGTAACTTCCTCTCGTTTTAAATGGTGTGGGTTTGATTACAAAAAAGTATATTGTACATTCCAGAAATCATTCATCATGATCATCATTTCAGCCTATCGCCATCCACTGCTGGACGTAGGCCTCCCTCATATTACGCCACAAAGTGCGGCCCTGTGCCGCCTGCATCCAACGACGCCCAGCAACTTTCACTAGGTCGTCGGTCCACCTAGTGGGGGGGCGTCCTATACTGCGTCGTCCAATACGTGGTCGCCACTCGAGAACCTTTCTTCCCCAGCGGTTATCGGTTCGTCGAGCGATGTGGCCTGCCCATTGCCACTTCAGCGTGCTAATTCTTCGTACTATGTCGGTTACACCCGTTCTTCTGCGGATTTCCGTATATCGGATTTTATCTCGCAGAGAAATCTCGAGCATAACCCGTTCCATAGCACGCTGAGCGACTTTGAGCCTTGTTATGAGGCCTACATTTAGGGACCACGTTTCTGTGCCGTAAGTCATCACTGGTAACACACACTGGTCGTAAACCTGTGTTTTCAGACACTGAGGTATGTTGGACGAGAAGATCCTCTTAAGTTTCCCGAACGCTGCCCAACCGAGTTGGACTCGTCGGCTGATCTCTTTCTCGAAATTGGATCTACCTAACTGGACTGTTTATCCTAGGTAAACATAATGACCGGCAACTTCGAGAATCGCATTGCCAACTAGGACCGGTACAGGAATGACATGGGCATTTGACATGACTTCCGTCTTGTCCATGTTCATTCGTAAACCCACTAGTTGGGATACCCTGCTGAGATCGTTGAGCATTCCAGAAATTAAGTCTATAATTCACGTCCGTTAATATTACAGGTGTGCAAAGTCATCCTAGTATTATTATTGAAAAAAACAATAATAATAAAAGAATTGAAATAGGTAAAATATTTCAGTCTCTTATGCTTATTATTAAGAATAAATTAAAATATTTATTTGCATAATGATATTTGATGTTTACGCGAGTATTACATATTTGAAATAAAACTATAATTATAAATTTTATCATCATTAGATAGGACCATCCATTTTCCTGTGATGATGTACGCTGAAAAATGTTCTAAACCGACCACACGCAAACACCCTCAGAAAGTTGGGCTTCCGGCTGTCTCGCTCACCGAACGAAGCGCAGTAACAAATTGCTACTACTCAGACGTCGATTTTCTGCGCGAGTGTGGTACTACCCCGGACGGACCTGCCCTGACTGTAGACAGACAACTGTCCACAGTGTGGTCCTACCACTTGGATTGGATTATTTGGATAATAGTATAAAATATCGAAATAGAACGATCTAATCCACATCTGTTTACACAGAGGTCGTAGTAATTAAGATACTAGCCGAGGCCGCGGGTGACTCAACCGGAGAATTAGTCCGTCACCCGCCGAGAGGCCGATCGCGTGAGGAAAGACCGACGTCCACCCTGAGAGGGGGACGTCGGTCGATGGGAGGGTACTCCTCAAGGGGTACGGGTGGGTTATGGGTGTGCGTGCTTACGCCCCTCTGTTGCTCCGGACGGAGTGGTGCGAGGAGTGCACTGACTGTAACCCACCCGCAAAAAAAAGTGGTTAAAATTCCGACCTACCATACCAGCGGTGTGGGTTAGATTCCCACGCAGAATAATACCCTGTGTGATCCACAAATAATATGTTAGTAAAGTCCAATGTAAGGATTATTTAATTAGCGCCGAGGGCGGGTTATCTTTAAAAAAAGCATAAAACTAAATTGCTTGTAAAAAAACAGTAAAATCAACTAATCGGCATCATCTTCATAGCTCATCCTACTGCTGGACTCGAACCTCCTCCACAACAGGACGGAAATTGACCTACTATAATCACGCTAATCAGACGGGTTGGTATAGGGTTATTATATTACAAGTTTACCTTCTCTTGCATAGATGTTATCTGCATATAACAATCCCTTGCTCTTAGAATAATAACGTATAGAAGGATAGTGTCATTATTTCGAACGTTGGAAACATGAATCTAAAAAATACTAATGGCGCGCAGACGATTACACACGTACACACGCACACCACTATACATATTATGCAATCAAATTTTGTTTTTATTAACATAAATTGTCGAAATACTTTTAAAAGTAATGTTAAAAACCTTTTTAAGTTTTTCAAATGTGTTATGACACCATTTGAATGCACAAACCGTCATAATTACCTATTTATTTTTTAAGAGTTGCGTACTTACGTGCAATACAATGACTTGTACATTACGGAACGATTCCGGCGTAAGCTTCATTAGGCTCCAATTGAAATGCTTCACTTTTTGTGCGCGAACTTACCTTCTATACGTTATTATTCTAAGCCCTTGCTCGTCTTTATGACACCCACGGGCAAGAGAAGGTGGTGAATTGTAGTCTTATAAGTAATATTTTATAAGTAATATTAGTGTCTCTGTCACTATACGGAAGAAGAAAACAAATAATATGATACCATTATCATCCGAAAGATAAACCTAATGTTTACGTAGCAACGCGTAATTGGAATAGTTTCATTTTATTTTGTGTTCGGGTTTGGTCACGTGGCTGACGGATCAGATCCCTCAATGTTTGGGCCTAATGTTACATCGTACGAAGAATTCGAGCGTAGGGCATTAGTTTAGTTCGTTTGCAAGAATTGATGCCACGTGGAAGATATTTTATATTAGGTCAAACGACATGGAAATGTACTGTATTATTTTTTTATTAACATCTAAAAATGATTTTTAAGCACGTGGAAATGTAAACATTTTTTTATGATACTTAAATCGTAAATGTTAAATATTTATTATTATAATGGTTTCCGATGTCTAAGCGAGTATTACACATATTGAAATAGAACCATTTTAGCGATTTTATCGATTTTATGGTCACGAGAGTAGTCCTCTCCTGGATATAAATAGCTGCTTTGCTAGAATATCGACATAACTCAAAATTATGTGAAATTGAATAATGTATGCCAAATGATCCTTGATATCTAAACTCCTTGATATTTTATCGTGAATTGAGGGATTTTCCATTAATCAGTAAAGTCACAACCTCAAGACATCATTTAAATGCGGCGGATCGCCTGCGTGAGGAGCGCAGCCTCGATGAGGAGATCCGCCGCCGGCGACTGGGGCGGCGCAGGCGCAACTATCTGCGCCTCATGCCGCCCTAGCCGAGGCCGCGGGTGACGTGACCGGGGATTAGTCCGTCACCCGCCGAGAGGCCGACCGCGTGAGGAAATACCGACGTCCTCCCCGAGGGGGGGACGTCGGTCGATGGGAGGGTACCCCAATAGGGGGTATTCCGTCGGGCCGAACACTGACGACAAGTTAACGCTGCTCCAGTGGTCGGCTCAACGACGAAGGCGACGTGGTTTTTGGGTGGGTCGCGGGAGTTGCGTGCTTAAACCCCTCTGTCGCCCCGGACGGAGTGGTGCGGAGGCGCGCCGACCGCGACCCACCCACAAAAAAAAAAAAAGACATCATTTAAATAATATATATAGTATGCACTAAAACATTTATAAAAACAATTTAAAAATACCCTTCTCTAAAATCAATCATTTTGATTTGTGTCACTATTCTTGCAAAGCAGCGAAATGATGAAAAGTGCTCAAAAAGTCGAATAATTAAAAAACAAATACAAAAACAAAACAAAAGCGTTTGATGTTTATTATTTATAAAATTAAATAAAAGTTAATATTTTACTTCTAATATCGGCCGTATTAAATAAGTACTGTATTTCTATTTGCCATATATTGATTTGAAAAGAAAATATTATGAAATAAGCGTAATCATGTGATAAATATGTAACTGAAGTATTTTTCGCTGTTTGTTATTCAGTCTAATAGCATATGATGAGCCCAAATACCATGATATTTGGGGTCATCATATGCTACTAGACTCAATTCTTAATTATTTTGGTCGTTCCACAGAAGTTAATGGCGGGCATCCCGTGAAAGATATAACGTGAAGCCGCAGTGTCTACAGATTGTGTTTCTGCACGATCCATTAACTAACCCCTTGAAATCTTAAATTATTTATTTTAGAGTGCCAATAAAACAAAATATATAACTATGCCCTTTATAACGCGGGTTGAACCTCCACTTACACGTTTGATAGTATAACATATTCTTATAAAATGCGATTTAATTGTATAGAATACAAAGAATCAAACATATTTTGAAGCGATTTATCCAGATGTTAAAGTGAAATGGGATAAGGCAACTCCAATCGTGGACACAAGGTCTAGTGTTCAGATTCTGTTCTTGTACGCCATCAGTTGCTTTCTGTGCGTTCGTCAAAAAGGAGCAACGCAATAAAGGTGCGCAACTTTGTTCTCACCCCTCTTTTAACCGCTCGGCCCCTTCTGGCGCCATTTCCGGCCCTAACTTTTCTCGCCCGACTTGACTCATAATGATAATAAACAGGTCGCTTTTCAACATTTTTTTTTCTTATTTTCCATGCTCACTGCCTAATGACCATTGCTTTTTATATGTTATACAACATGTTCCTTCCGTTAACAGCTATTGAAAAAATAAATAGCAAATATTTGCCGCTATGCCTACCTGGTATAAATATAATTAATGTTTTTGTAAATACGATATCAAAGTGTAGCGATGGATTAATGATACATGATGTTTACATCATATATAATCTTCCAGTGTAGAACTTCAGAAGCGACTTTATGTGTAAAATAATATGCTAATACATCATCTCATTTTTTCCTAGCAGTATCAATTTAACTAAGTGCTAATAACTCCATGTTAGATACATGTCATGCCACAGACCCTGTCGGGAGTTTGCAGAAGTTTTTACATATCATCATCATCATCATTTCGGCCTATCGCCGTCCACTGCTGGAAGTAGGCCTCCGTCATATTACGCCACAAAGTGTGGTCCTGTGCCGCCTGCATCCAACGACGTCCAGCAACTTTCACCAGGTCCTCGGTCGACCTAGGGGGGGGGGTTGTTGTTGTGTCGTCCTACACTGCGTCGTCCGATACGTGGTCGCCACTCGAGAACCTTTCTTCCCCAGCAGTTGTCGGTTCGTCGAGTTTTTACATAGTTTAGACCAAATTCAGTGATGGCTTTGCCTGCTTAATTTACCACTTACCATTTGTTTAGTATTCTAGAATAATTTCATACCTCCTTCCTTTCGAAGAGAGATTTAGAGAGAAAGTTATGTGGTAGAAGCATACTGTCGGCAGTCGTCTGTCTACCGCGGGCCGGTCCCTCCGGAGTAGTATCATACTCGCGCAGAAAATCGACATCTGAGTAGTAACAATTTGTTACTGCATTTAGTTTGGTAAGCGAGAGAGCCAGAAGTTCTACTTTCTTAGGGTGTTTGTATGTGGTGAGTTTTGGTGATACCTTTTGAATCACCAAATCTTATTGCACACATTCACACCCCTTTCTCTTTCCTCACGGTAGGCAGCGCTATAGTAAAAGTCCATGAATGACAGTACCACTTACCATCGGGTGTGCTAATTGTTCGTTTACCACCAGAGGCTAAGACTCAGACCGCACAATGTAACGTCAAAATAATCTCATATCTATTACTACATACTTGTAAGATAATAATAAATTATTAAGGCATCTAAATGAATAAAAATTCAATAGTATATTTTAAATCAATGTTTTGGTTACAGTGCGACCGCATTCTGAACCATTGCTAACTGCCGCGGTTATCAGAATGTAGTTAGTCGAGCGTCGGTGGGGTATGAAGTACTGCGAGGATTTGATGAGCTATGTGCTTGTCAGAATAGATTAATTACCTTCTAAGGAAGAAAATTACCGTAATATAAATTATAACGCACCGAACGGTTGTTCATTTTTAGCTGTTAAAAATATATAATGAATACGATTGCCAATATAATAATTTATATCGATTATAACAAATAGAAATGACACTCTTTATACTTTAAATCAATCTTTGTGGATCGCACAAAAATATGTTCTGCATAGTCTATATGCCACTTTGTCTTTCTTTTTCGTAGCAAAAATAGTACCAAAAGCCACCTACATTGACTGTAATGAGAACTAATAATGTTTTCACCATTAGTAACCATTTTAACTTATATCATGTTTTTAAAATATATAAAATACATAAGTATATGGCTGTGTAAGTCTAAGTAATTTTTGTTGATGCTAACGTTATATTTTTGTGAATAATGAGATATATGGGATGTTGCATGGTCCCGATGTAACAATAAATCAATTGAGGCACGCAACATTTTACGGTTACCCCTAAATAAAATATGGCAAGATTCACGTACACACAGGTATATCCATAGAGATCTAGTAAAGTATGAATAAGTAGCGATAAACTATCCTTAGATAAATCAATAAAAATAGATTCAAATCTTATTTTGTTACTATTGCAATAAAGAAATAAATAGTTTTACCCACTAACGACCAGATCTTAAATGTCATGAGAGTATTTACATCAGCCCAAAAACGAAGGTGTCATTTCAGCTGTCAAGCTAATCCTTCAATACTCTCAGCTAATCTTTAGCTGTTCAGTGACTTTCATTATTTACTACACAGATGGCGTGGTGTTTAAGATATCGACATGCCAGTATCATAATATATAATACATACTAGCTGACCCAACAGATGTTGTTCTGTTCAAATAAAATAACGCCACCTACCGGGTCCAATTGTGAATCTAACCATTCTCGAACCCCCTTGCACACACAAAATAAATTTCATCAACATCGGTCCAGCCGTTTAGGAGGAGTTTAGTGACATACACACGTACACAAGAAATTTATATATAAAGACTAGCAACCCGCCCTCGCTTCGCTTCGGTTTTAGTGGTTTTACCTGCGTAATGCCCGTTCCCGTGAGAATACCGGGATAAAATATAGCCTAGTTTACTCCCTGATATTATAGCTTTCCATTGGTGACAGAATTTTTGAAATCGGTACAGCCGTTTTGAAAATTACCCGGAACAAACAGACAGACAGACAAAAATTTTTTAATCTGTATTTTAGGCATTGGTGTCGTGCAAATAACCCTGTGAGCATGAAAAAAGCTTATTATTTTGACATTACAAACAGACACTAATTTTATTTATTGGTATAGATTGTTATTTTCCTCGCAAACGCAAACGCTACGTCCCGCAATTTTTAAATCTGTAATATCTTCGAACATATTCATTTAAATCATATACTGTAAAGGACCATATAGATCTATATTAAATCAACAATGTATTTAAGGTATTTAATTGGATAAGGATTAATGCTGTATTGGTTAAAATCGCTTCGAAAATTAGCCATTATTTGTCGTAAAAAGTAAATAACAAAAAATGTTATTGTGGGATATCCATAAGAGATAGACATATACCACCGCGGAGTTTTCTGTAGACCTTTTCAATGTGTACAATACTTAGTACATTATTTTAATAAATCTCGTAGGGTTCAGCCTGCGTTTGCAATGTAAGCGAAAAAAATGTAATTATTTACGACATCACATTAGAAACCTCAAAAATAACAGTATTTCTCCACTATTTAATGGATGTTATTATACATATAAACCTTCCTCTTTAATCACTCTATCTATTAAAAAAAACCGCATCAAAATACGTTTCGTAGTTTTAAAGATTTAAGCATACATACGGATATGGGGACAGAGAAAGCGACTTTGTTTTATAATATGTAAAGATGATGATATACTTTTAAGGAACGCAGGTTACATGCCGTCTCTTTCACTATTCTACGGGATGTGATCGACCATAGCTTGTTCTCAAAAAAGGTAGTGGTAGGACCACACTGTTGACAGTTGTCTGTCTACAGCCGCGGGCCAGTCCGTTTGGGGGTGGTGCCACATTCTTGCAGTAAATCGACATCTGAGTAGTAGCAATTTGTTACTGCGCTTCGTTCGGTGAGCGAGAGAGCCAAAAGCCCAGCTCATAGCACGCATTCACACTCTCTTCACTTTTTTCACGGTAGGCAACAGCCTAGCAAAGGTCCATGAACGGCAACAACACTTACCATCAGGTGTACTGTTTGCTTGTTTGCCACCGTCTGCAATACTCCGTCGGGCCGACCACTGATGTCAAGTAACCCTGCTCCGGTGGTCGGCCCAACGACGAAGGTGACGTGGTTTTCGGGTGGGTTGCGGGTGTTGCGTGCTTACGCCCCTCTGTCGCCCCGGACGGAGTGGTGCGAGGAGCGCGCCGACCGCAGCCCACCCCAAAAAAAAAAAAAAAACCGTCTGCAATAAAAAAAAAGAAAATAAAAGTCTCACTTGTAATAGTTCATTTTCAATCATTAATAAATTGAAAGGATTATAAAGACACGTAAGTTATTTTGTTATCTGTAACTATGTTTTAGTATGAGATACACCGGTGAGAATAATAGTCATGTGTCAATTCGGCGGTCTACATTCAATAAGATGTCGTTGGCGAGTGCCCCGGGCTCTCCATATCCAACAGAACAAATTTATTTTTCTCCCAAGCATACTAGACGTCAACAAATAAGGTTATTTTTCAATGTGGAGCTTTTATTCTTTCTCTGAGAATGAGTATATGTTAGGTCAACACTAAAGGGCTCCAGCTTGGTAAAATAGTTTGTATTATGTCATCAATCCTTAAATCAATATTCATATTATTATTCATATTATTATTATTCATATTCATAAAAAATATTGTTATAATTCTGCTCTTATCCCAATTATGTTGAGTCAACGCAATATGTATTCTTCGTACATGGTATTTACTGCAAATTTTTTGGCAATAATCACCCACCTGACATCAACGTTCCTCAAGAATTTAATTGTTGACCAGATGGCATCAGACTGAGTTGGTCAACGTAAAATTCTTGGACGTCCTTTATGACACCTACGAGCAATATAAGGGCGAGTAATATTCGTAGTCGCCACGACACAGATTTTATGTGGTGACGGAGTAAGAATACAATTCACCACCCCCTTTCTTGTCCGTGGGTGTCATAAAAGACTACTAAGGAAAATAATATGCATATAACATCGATATAAGAGAAGGAAAACTCGAAATAAAACCCTATACCAACACGTCTGACCTGCATGGTATAGTAGGTCAATTTCCCTCCCATTGTGGAAGAGGCTCGAGCCCAACAGTAGGACGTATATGAGCTGTGATGATGATGACTACACAGGTAAACAATTTTAATAAAAAATATGAAGAAATATAATCATTTATTATTACAATTTATAATATAAATATTAGTATCTCCAATTGCAGTATTTATGCGTTTTTTTTTATTTCAAATGTCACACAGATACCAAAAAGCGTTTAATAAACTTCAAATGACATTTAAAGATAACAAAACAGGCAGCTGTTTACCGCTGGTTTAACGAATTTAAAGGCGGTCGACAACTTTGACGAAGGAAGAAAGAAATGGCCGACCTTTATCAGTTGTCACAGAAAAAATATTCCAACTGCAAAATATTTAATCGAATTAAACAGATAACTTACGCTCAATAAATACGTTGGTTTGAAATAGAGTGTGCATGATATGATGGGTGACCATGTAACCATCATTTCTTTTTTTCTTTATGGGTGGACTATGGTAAGCGTACACGCCGTCCATTCCGCCCAGGGCGACGAAAGGACGGCACGCGGGACCATAACCCACCCTTACCCACGTCGCCTTCGCCGATGGGCCACCAGTGCCGAGTTCTTTATCCTCAGTGGTCACCCCGACGGAATACCTTTTCGGGTACCCTCACCTCTCGACGTCCCTGTCCCGGGACGCCTGTCGCCGTCGCGCGGTCAGCCTCTCTGCGGGTGACGGACTAAAGTCACTGGTCTGATCACCCGCGGCCTCGACTAGGGCACCATGTCGCCATAGCGTTACTTTTCTCGTGGGTATCGTAAAAATCTATTAGCACTTTCCTGAGAAAATGACCTTTCGCAGGCCGCTGGATGATATTCTACGTGCTTTCTCAGTGGATTCAATGTTTTACGTACGAAGTTATGCTATAGTTTACAATGCAGAATTTTAAATAAACGATTGCCAAATAAAACTATCTTATAGATGATATCATCGTCATCATCGTGACCATTCAGCCTATTGCTATCCACTGCTGGACGTAAGACTCCCTCAGGTTTGACCACAAAGTGTGGTCCTGTGCCGCCTGCAGCCAACGATGCCCCGCATCTTATATCCGGTCGTAAGTCCATCGAGTGAGGAGCGCTCTACGCTGCGTTTTTTCCCCAGCGGTTGTCGGTTCGTCGAACGATGTGACCAGCCTATTGCCACTTCACACATTTAGAGGATTTAGCGTAAGATATTGCGAAAGCAGGCGAATATAGAAAGACTTCTTTATAGTAACTATAAAAACTCGTGTCAATAAAGGAACCCAATGAGTGAATTCTTATTAATTTTCAATTCTTCGAATAGTTTTTAAATCTAATTATTCTGAAACATAAAACATAAAAACATAAAGATTAAAAAAATTTATGTTTCATTAATTGTCTGCAACAATGTATCTTAGTAAATGTTTTTTTCGTGTCATCAACTCAAAATTAATTAGCGAATGTTTTTTGTTTATTATGTAAATAAATAGTAACAAATAAAAAAGTGGGCCGTCACTCAGGACGCCTGACAGATGTGAAACATCGAAACTATTTTGTACGAGTAGAGACACGGTATCGAATATAAAGTATTGATACTGAACTCATGAATAGTATCGAAAGATAAGTAACGTACTGTTTAAAGTATCGAGTACTTTTGTTTACTTTATCTTTAGGTATCGAGTACTTTTCTTTCGATACCGATACTTTTGTATTCGATATTTTAGTCAATAAGTACTTTTTGGTAGGTATCGTATCGAATAAATTATCCATTTTAAAATTGACTTTACGACTCATATTTATGGTAACGTCATTTAGTACAAACGAAATGAACCTTCTAAAACGTAGCTTGAAATAATTTGCGATTTATAAACCAGAAATAGCGACATCTATCGAGCGAACGACCAACTCTAAGCTACAATATATTTTATAAAGAACTCTCTAATCCTGTAATGATAATAAGACAAGCTGTTTAAAGTGAGTCAAAATCCAATTCGTAAGGAGTTGGTGACATACAAACAAATAAATACACAGCTGAAACTAATAAAAGCCTATAAAAAATGAAATGCTTTCATCCGTTCACAGACATTCTTTCCGCACGAAGAGTGTGATTTAGGAAACAGAAATGGCGGCATTTATCGAGCTAACGACCAACTCTCAGCTTCAATATATTTAATAAAGAAATTTTTAATCCTGTAATGATAATAAGACAAGCTATCTAAATAATTTTAACGTCATTGGTCCTCCTTAAATTTTCAACTTTTAAATGAAATTTTACTGTTTAAAGTGAGTCAAAATCCAATTCCTATGAAGTCGGTAATATACAAAGAAATAAATATATATACACCTGAAACTAATAAAAGCCTATAAAAAAACGGTTCTCCAGTTTTCGTAGCTGAAAGTAAACTAAATATGTCCATACCAGTAGGTATGGACCTACTGGTATATTTATATTACTAAGAAAATTTTACATTAATTTATAAAACAAGTATATATGCATGAAAGAACATTAGATTACGACAGGAACTAATACGATAAAACTAAGGCATAAAGTATTAATAAAATATCGCGATTTTTTTCCAAAAAATGATGATTTTTATTCAATAAACATTTATTTTCATTAATATACATTATAAGTAACAATTTATTTTGAGTTCACTAGATGGCGTTGTACAAAATTTTAAATCGCACCATGGTTTCGTTATAAAGATGTAGGTATATGCATCCAAATATTTATTTAACATTTACAGCGGGTTGAGAGCCCTCAGCGCTCACCCACCAGTCCGGGTAAAGTTGTCACAGCCATCTGAGGCTAACAACTAAGTCACACAAAAAAAAAAAAAAAAAAAAATATTTAACATTTAATTATTAGGGGACCGCGAGGCGTGGCGTTAAACGCCACGTGACGATCTCGGTCACCCTCGCCTATAGATGTTTCATATCAAAAACTTTTGCAATACACAGAAACATAAGACTGCACAGATGGCATACTGATTAAGATATCGACCTAGTGTGGCAAGTATCAGGGGTTCGATTCTTACGCAGGACAATAATCTACAATCCACAAACAGTTGTTCTGAGTGTAGGTGTAATTTGTGTCCATTAATTTCACTGGTGGACAACCGTTGGGGAAAAATAGTTCTTGAGTGGCTACCGGGTCGGACGACCTCCTACTGTGGACTGTTCTGGACGAACATCGATATGGTCTAGTGGCTAGGATGGCTTTCACCCAGGAGGCTCGGGTTTGATTCCCGGTATCGGAAGACACTTTTAAGAGTGACAATAACTCAGTTGGGAAGTTGTCCAGTTTTTTTGGTCGGGCCGACCACTGACGTCAAGTAACCCTACTCCGGTGGTCGGTCCAGCGAAGAAGGCGATGTGGTGTTCGGGTGGGTTTGCAGGTGTGCGTGCTTACGCCCCTCTGTCGCCCCGGACAGAGTGGTGCGAGGAGTGCGCCGACCGCAACCTGGGGTAGGTTAAAAAGAAAAAAAAACTGTGGACGTCCAACAGTGGACATCTATAGGCTGATAAATGGATCGATGGATGGAATTTCGTGTTTGTAAAGTACCCCACAATGCAAGAGTTATTTAGTGTATAGTATTCAAACAAAAAAAATATTTTATAATCTTTTTAATAACGATAACTAACTACTACACCGTTTTATATATACTTATTTTTACTCAAAATATGACAATGTTTATGCTCTTAAGTGATCGTTTTGCTGTACTAAATAAAGTTTCATCTAGTTTCTTTCAAGGATGAGTATTCAAATCCTACTACTAGCATGTTACATTTAACCCATATATTTAATAAACGTTACGTTGGTCAAATTACCTCGAAGATGAGTAGAAAGAGTCGAAAAATATTACATGATATATTTTGATATACTGATACCTAATAACGAAAGACATACCCAAAAATCTTCAATACAGTCCCTCTATACCATGTAATACTAACATAAAAACAGGTTTCCCGCTAAATCCATTCGGAGTCAAAGAAAATGTTATCCAGATAACATTGTTTTCCTGCACGCCTTTCGATTTACAATATTCGTAGGAATTCCTATTAGTGAAGGTTTGTTTTCTTTCTGAGGGAACTATAAAGAAGTTCTCTGTTAAATCAATGCTTTCTCGACCCTTCAAAGTAGAACATTTAATTTACAATGTTTGTAAGGACTAATAAAACAACGAAGCGCTGAACACGAGGTAACAATTAAACAGCTTTGTGCTGTAATAACGTAGGTAAATAAAATTAGATTACAAAATTTTACCCGCGAGAGGCTGTTGTCAGCGAATACTGATTTTAATTCAACTGATTATCATCATTTCTGGTATCTTGAAGTACGCAAACATTGCGTGCTATTACTCAGGTAGCCAAAAAATTCATTTTACAACGCCTAGTATTCTTTATTATTATTTCTTGAGCTGCCGAGATAAATATTAGAAGTATAAAATGAAATAAAGAACGATTATAACGTTCAATTAAGTTATATTTTTTATTGAAAACCCACAATGAATTTAGGTATGTGAAGTTTTGATAAACCCGTAAAGCAACTTTAGCTAGCTATCTTTAGCTTCAACTTCTAAAAAGTTTTATCATTATTTCTTATGTCTGCTATACCTAAATATGTCTGAAGTAATTACTAAGTATAATTTCTTCATAGAATAAATTTGTTTAAATAAAATATAGTGACATGGCCTCATCGCATTTTTATTGTATTCATGAAGTAGGTACCTGTTTAATATCGGCGTAATAAATTAACAAATTTAACGATTATTTTAAATAGCGTACACAGAGCCTACATCACACACAACAAATGTATAGAATAAGGAATTTCACAGATGTATATTTAATTAAAGAACATAGGTTGCACTCAGGACTCTAATAAGCTCGTAGTAATATTTTTTGAAAGTGGGAATCAAATCACGCATTTGATTTCGATAACAAAGTCACTACTTAAATGATTAAATCAAATCGATTTTTAAGCCGTATCTTATCATTCGGGCGATCGATTTCATGCAAAACATAGGTATGGATTTATATACCAGGATATAACTCATTGTATCCTATAAGACATTTTAAAGCTGAGCCATGACAAACAAACTATTTAACCGATTTTAATTTAAAAAAAATCTAAGACATTATATTATACTACGCAACGCATTTTTACAAATTTTAATATCCAAGGTGTTCACTAGTACAGCGAGATACAAAGTATACGCTCAAAGCCACAAAGTGGTATTTTTGAAGACTCTTTCCCTCTGAACAGGTCATGTAGTACAGGTGCCTTCCCTAATCTACTAAGATATTAAGAGATGTGATTAAGTTATTAGCAATTCTATTTAGGGATTCTCTCTTTATAAAATAACAGCCCTCTCCTTCCATACACCCCTATCAGACCTATCAGACATCATCTATGTAGTCACTCCCTGTCGATCCATGTCATGCTTCACACAGTTCCACCTTATTTTCTTTCATCGAAGCCATCATCATCATCACAGCACATATACGTCCCACTGTACAGCTCGAGCCTACTATTGATCTACTATATTAAGATGACCTACTATGCCATGCTAGTCAGACGTGTTGATATTTTTTTTTTTTTTTTTATGGGTGTGCTATGGTAAGCGCACGCGCGGTCCAGTCCGTCCGGGGCGATGAAAGGACGGCGCGCGGGCCCATAACCCACCCGTACCCACGTCACCTCGTTGTTGGGCCGACCACCGGAGCAGATGTGACTTGTCATCAGTGGTCGGTCCGACGGAATACCCTTTCAGGTAACCTCTCACCTCTCGACGTACTGGGACGTCGGTCGCCATCGCGCGGTCAGCCTCTCCGCGGGTGATGGACAATTACCCGATCCGATCACCCGCGGCCTCGGCTAGGGCGGCATTAGGCGCAGATACTCGCGCCTGCGCCGCCCGAGTCGCCGGCGGCGGAACATGTCGCCGAATAGGAGCTCTACTCGCACACGATCCGCCGCCTCCTTCCGTGAGATTATGGCCTCACAGAAGGCGGCGACCGCGTCCCAGTTCCTGACGCTGACGAGCATCTCCCTGGCGATGGTCGGCAGCGCCAGGTCGGCACCGATAATCGCGACGAGTTCACGGCGCTTCCCCTCCCATGCAGCACACTCCTCGAGCGTGTGCTGCGCCGTGTCCTCGTCGCAACTGCAGTGGTGGCAGGACGGTGTGCTCTCCCTCCTGACAATCTTGTGCAGGTACTTCCCGAAGCAACCGTGCCCCGTCAGCACTTGCACCAGTCGGAAGGAAAGCACCCCGTGCGTCCGCTCCAACCACTCCATCAGCACCGGCCGGAGGGCCTCGACGGTCCTGACACCGTACCGAGGACTCTCCAGCCGGACTGCCCAACGGGCAATGACTTCTCGGCGGGCGTCGACACGCCAGGCGGTGATCTCTTGATGATGGAGACCATACCGCCGCGGGCGCGCGTCTCTGACACCCGCCGATAAATGTCGGCGAGCATCTCCGCCTCCAGAGGTCCCACGGGGGACTTCCGGCCAGGAGGCACGCTGCCTCCGTTGCCACCGTGCGGTAACCCCGTATGGCCCTGATCGCCATGACCCTCTGTGGTCGCCACAGGAGGGCCCTAAGACGGACGGTCAGGGACCCCGCCCACACTGGTGCGCCATACAGGGCCATCGACCGGATCACCCCCGCATACAGCTGTCGGCACGTAGCACTGGGTCCGCCCACATTCGGCATGAACCACGAAAGGGCGGACGCCGCGCCGACAAGCCGTGGAACAAGTCGATGGAGATGCTCCCGGAACCAAAAATGCCCGTCGAGCACCAGGCCCAAGTACTTCATGTGGGCCTGGATGCTGATGGTGACCGACTTCACGGTGATCGAAGCGCCGGCGGGAGGCCCGGCGGTACGGAGGCCATGGAACAAAAGGGCCTCCGTCTTTTCCAGGGCTACCCTCAACCCCAGCGCTTCGATCCGCCTGACAATCTCCAGACGTGTTGGTATAGGGTTTTAATTCGAATTTTCCTTCCTTGCATGGTTGTTATATGTACAAGATATCCCTCAGTCGCTTTTTACGACACCCACGGGCAAGAGAAGGGATGGTGAATTGTATTCTTAGTCGGTCATCACATAGAGATAAATATAAATAATGTTAGAAATATAATATTCACATATAATGTTCCAATTTTTCTTTAGTTCCTCCTTATATCTTTTAACATTCATTATTTAAACTTACCTCACAGCATTACTTTCGACCCATCTCATCACGTGCCCATACTCCGTCAAACATTCACTTCTTAACTTTTCTGTCACTGGCGCAACTTTCAAACTTCCTCTAACAACACACATATAATTCAACTATTTACTAGGTTGTTTGGAATCGTAAACTTGCCAATATCGCATAATTCTTTCACACAATTTATTTTTTAAAAAGGAGTACGCTATCTATCTCAATAAATAAACTTGTGTCTGTTTGTAATGTCAAAATAATAGGCTTTTTTCATGCTCATACGGTTATTTGTACGACACCTATGCCTAAAATAGCAATTAAAAAATTTTCGTCTGTCTGTCTGTTTGTTCCGGGTAATCTTCAAAACGGCTGGACCGATTTCAAAATTCTTTCACCAATGGGAAGCTATAATATCAGGGCGTAAACTAGGCTATATTTTATCCCGACATTCCCACGGTAACGGGAACTACTCGGGAAAAACGACTATAACCTATAACCGAAGCGAAGCGAGGGCGGATTGCTAGTAAAAGAATAAGGGAGTTAGTGAAGAAGTAGCGATCTATGTATAAAAAAGTAGGCTGGTGTGACTTGGATACGTCGACAGAATGAGTGAAGAAAAATTATCGAAACTACAAAGCGAGTATGAGTGGGTCGAGTATAAGAGAAAGACTACATCATGCATAATGATTATTGATATTTACGCGAGTATTACACATCCTTACTTAATATTATAAATGCGAAAGTAAGGATGTTTGTTTGTTTGTTACGCTTTCACGCTTAAAACACCGAACTGATTTCAAAAATTCTTTCACCAATGGAAAGCTATAATATCAGGATACTCCCTGCCTATGTTACTACATAGGCTATATTTTATCCCAGTATGCCCACGGGAACGGGAACTATGTGGGTAAGGCGACTAAACCCGAAGCGAGACGAGAGCGGGTTGCTAGTTGTAAATAAAATTACTTTGCTTTACTTTAAATTTACAGCGTTCATGGTCATGGTCATGGAACGCTGTAAAGTGATCGAAACGTCGTGCAATCTAAAATCAAATACAAATACGATAAAAGCCGTAGTTTTATTTACAATACAAAGTCCATTTAAAAGAAATTGTGATGTCCTGGCGAAAGGACAGACTAAGAGTAACTATAACTAAAGACCAGGCGTAAAGTTTGTATCGATTGTGACTGAAGCTTGGAGGTATACAATGATTATGGCATGTGATGATTTTCTCTTTGGGAAGTCTCTGCCTATAGACGTGAGCCCATCAGCAAAATAGACTTGAGCCTACTTTTAAATTAAAATGCTCAGTTTGTATAAACTCTTATTATGAATTAATAAACTATTAGTAAACGATAACGATTCAATTATGATACTACCCCCAAAAAGCATTGAACATTAATTAATAAACATTTTTGAGCTCCTACCGCTTACCATGTTATCGGACGTGTTTCAAATAATAACTGCGGTTTTTTCACACGTATTTTATGAAATGATATTTGGGTTTAAGCTCTGTTTATCCAGAACACCTATAACTTGCTACACATTGTTACTGTCACATTCTAACGTACAAAGCATTAGGAAAACTGACCGGAGTATGAACTCGAATTTTTATGGCTTTTATAATGTTTAGATATTTCTTTGTTTGAACGTACTAATCCTTGTTTACTCCTTTTATTTCTGTTAATATTTTATTCATCATCATGTCAGCTCTTCTGCGTCCCACAACTGGGTTCGAGCTTCCTGGGTGGTGCCGAAATTTGAGAGAAATCGACCTACCATATCACGCTGGTTAGATAGGGTTTTATTTCGAGTTTTCCTTCTCCTACATGGATTTTATATGCATATCATACCCATTAGTCGTCTTTTACTAACGCCCACAAACAAAATATGGTGAAATATTTTACTATTTACATTTTAATATTTAATAATTGTATGCATTAATTAAATAACCATAGCTCACTAGGGTTAAGTAGACTTGAGAGAGGGTATATGGAAAATTTAACACGTGTTAACCCACAGCCACATTTGGTAATGTTGTTTAATGTACCGTTCATTATTAGATAGAACTGCGCTCATATTAAAGATCAAATTTGATATTATAGCTGTTACATTAAGTCTAATTTGAACGCACGCAATGAACTCGACATGCCGACTTTATGTGCGAGCCTATTAATAATATTTTACGTTGCTCAAATTTTGTTTAAGTTTAAAAGTATCATTATATTCATCATCAGCTCATATACGTCCCACTATTGGGTCGAACCTCCTCCACAATAGGAGGGAAATCGACCTTACTTACTATGCTGGTCAGGCAGGTTGGTATAGGGTTTTATTTCGAGTTAACCTTCTCTTTCATAGATGATATATGGGTATTATATCCCTTAGTTGTCTTTTACGACATCCACGGGCAAGAAAGAGAGTGGTGAATTGTATTCTAACTCCATCGCTACACGGAAAAAGTTTAAAAGTACATAATTATAAAATGGTGATAGAAGCAAAAATTATTTAGGATACGTGAAGTTTTTTTTAGTCAGTATACGGTATAGATAGTATAGGGAGGTAGAGTTTATTCCACGGTGAAATGGCATAATAATAGACTGACTTAAATTTCAATTTCACGTTGGTTTCAATGTTTTACTTGTTTGAATTTCGTATTATGTACTCACATTTATTAGCGATCGTTTACGCTACTTGTTGAAATGAGAGTATAGTCTATACCAATAAATAAAATTGGAGTGTCTGTTTGTAATGTCAAAATAATAGGCTTTTTTCATGCTCACACGGTTATTTGTACGACACCTATGCCTAAAATAGCAATTAAAAAATTTTTGTTTGTCTGTCTGTCTGTCTGTCTGTCTGTTTGTTCCGGGTAATTTTCAAAACGGATGGACCGATTTCAAAAATTCTTTCACCAATGGAAAGCTATAATATCAGGGCGTAAACTAGGCTATATTTTATCCCGGTGTTCCCACGGGAACGGGAACTACGCGGGTAAAACGACTATAACCTATAACCGAAGCGAAGCGAGGGCGGGTTGCTAATATAAAATATATATTAAACTGTCATATGCGTCACCAGATTGTATATTTTTCTTACCCGTGGGTGTCTTAAAACACGACTAAGGGATATTCTATATATCCCTTAGTCATCTTTAACATAACAGCTTTAAATAACAGAAGAAAAACTAGAAATAATTACCCTCTTTTTTTTGGGGTGGACTATAGTCAGCGCATCCGACGCCCGGCTCCAGGTGACAAATGGGCAGCGCGCGGTCCCATAACCAATCGTAGAACGTGGGCGGATCACCGGTACTGAGTTCCTTATCCTTCTTGGTCGGCCTGAATAATTACCCTATGGCATATGCCGACTATGACTTATGTAATATAGTAGATCAATTTCTCTCCTATTGCAAACAAACGTGATCCTAAAATAGATGTTTGTTTTGCCGCCCACTATTCCATTGATGAGCATCAGATTACCGCCTCTTAATTGATATTCAACATACCCACGCGAAACCAAGAGGTTGGTGATCAAGTAACCATTGTTTCCAATACATACATACTCGTTGAAAGACGAAAAAATATTTCAGCAGACATCTTTCCGTGCTTCTGTTATCAATTTGTTTCCCTTATAATCCTCCTTTGACTCGTCCCAAAGAACGGGACGTGCTTCCACTAGTGAAATTAAATAGTCGACATCTAAATTGTCAGCCATTACAAAACTGCGAGCATTGAGCAGTGCGCCGTGTGCCGGTGCGGTGCACCGTAGACATGTGTCCGGTCCCTTACACGCTGTTATCCGGGAAGTGATAGTTATTCAAAATTCTGTCAATTGCATTTCATACGATGCCAAAATTTACTATGATTAATCTCTTTTCCGTGTGGCGACGGATTAAGAATACAACTCACCAGAACTTCTCTTACCGCTGGGTGTCCTAAGAGACGACTAAGAGATATATTACGCATATGAGATCTATGCAAGAGATGGAAAACTCGAAACAAAATCCTATATCAAGCTGTCCGACTAGCATGGTATAGTAAGGTCAATTTCCCTCCTATTACGGAGGAGGCTCGAGCCTAACAGTGGGTCGTAAATAAGCTGAAATAATGATGATGATGGTGAATCTCTTAGTTTTTTAATTAATACGATCATAGAATAGCAACGTTGCAAACTCTAAACTATCACTTTAGTTTATTTAAAGTTTTAGTTTAAGTCAACAAGAAGTAAGTAAGATACCATTTGATTTTAAAGTCAGTCTTAAACACAAATTATATTAAAAGTATCGTACAAAAACATTATATTAGTGTAGGTCTAGGATAATCTGTGTAATACCTTTTTACCGTCTCCCCTTCATTATATGTATACGCTCTTATCCATATAGTAACGGTGTAAGAATACAATTCACCACTCTCTACCTTTAGGTGTCATAAAAGACGGCTAAGTGACACTATATGCAGATATTATCTATGCAAGAGAAGGACTGCTCGAAATAAAACTCTATACCAATCCGTCTGACGAGCGTGATATAGGAGATCAATTTCTCTCCTAATATGGAGGAGGCTCGAGCCCAGCGGTGAGATATAAATGAGCTGAGGTGATGGTGATGATGATGACTTTTATTATCCAGTGACAATTAATAAAACCTTAAATAATCAAAGGCGGGTCTAGCCTTAAGTCATGTCTAATTACGAATGATTGCCCACTTGTTGTACTTGTTAAACTAGAGAATATTTGTCATACAACGTTTTTTAGAGGATAGGTGGCTGAAAAGTTAACTCTGTGTGTGCTACAAAAGACAAAAGGCTTCTCAACAGAACGGCAACATGACTGGCTGTGTAGTCATATGCTACACTGTTGTTATCCTAGGCAGCATAACAGGCTGTAGACAGCCCACAAGACGCCCGTCTACGTCTTACACATAAGCGTTTAGGCTTATAGTTAACTACAAAAAAGTAAGTAAAAATGCCCGCAATTTAGCAGTACTGCAGCAGTGTACCACTCCGAAATATATCAGCTATAATCGTTCGCATTCGCTGAAATATGATTTATATTTTAAATATAGCTACATATATCAAATAATATTATTTGTATAAGAATTACATTTTTGAACTTTATTAGAATTTAAAACTGTCTATCTTTCCACAACTTAATATTTATCAGACTAACCGTCTACTACTAAAAACGAGCGTCCCCCCAAGATAGAAAAGATATTGGTTATTACAAGACTCAAGCCAAGTTCTTTTCCTTGCTTGAATTTGATATTATTTTGTTACATTCGTCTGTTCTTCTGTGTGGCAGATATTTCTTTATCCACTTCGTGTGACCGAACAGTTTGATCGATCTAGATGATCAAGAGTTTTAATTGTGTGTATAGATGTAGTTCGTATCGACTTCAGGCACCGACGGTTCAACTGGAAGTGCTTCATCATTTCAGCTCATTATACGTCCCACTTTTGATCTCGAGTCTTTTCCACAATAGGAGGGAGCTTGACCTACTATACCACGCCAATCAGACGTGTTGGAATAGGATTTAATTTCAAGTTTTCTTTCTCATACATTGTATAGAATTTATATAATATCCCTTATTTGGCTTTTATGACATCCACGGGCCAGATAGGTAAGTATATTCTTACTTCGACACCACATGGATAAATTTTCGTTTATCTTTATTATATAACTAACTTAATCTATAACGGATTAGTGACGGAATGTCAAAAAAACATCACGATATTAAAATAATATTTATAAGTTCTGAAATTATAAAATCATTTCTAGCGTCTATAGCATCTTTGTTCAAGTTTTCAATGTAATCTTTCAATATCAAGCCCTGCAGGAGCTCACAAAATTATCCTACGATATTAAGTTCTTGTAGCTTGACAACATTCTTCCAAATATTGTAGTTTAGAAAGAACCTTGAAGGTTCTAAACGTCAGCCGATTAGACGTACCTACTAAGCTTAAGACATTTTGATGGTGAATTACTGCTATGCTTGCAATGGATTAAGGTTAATTGTGTATACAATCCGTAAACAAACCTTTGTAATAAAGCCACTGTGCTTATAATATTAGAACACTAAGCGCTCGCGTAATATGATATGTATCTGCTACGGTTATCTATAATACCTATAAAATACAATTTCTATGTTGCAATCGTAGACTTTATTATATGAAAATATTTAATTTTAATAAAACTTGACAGTTATTTTAGCTTATTTTATTTAGTGACCAATAAATTGCTGTAATTTATATGTGCGGGAGTGTGTGTGTGCGTGCGTGCGTGGGTGCGTGCGTGGGTGCGTGCGTGCGTGCATGCGTGCGTGCGTGCGTGTGTGTGTGTGTGTGTGTGTGTGTGTGAGTATTTGCATGTTTAATGTTATCATTATTATTATTTTAAATATTTAGAGTAATTGTTACGTAGGTCTTATACTAAAGATGTAACTTAAGAGTCATCGATCCCACAGTCAAACCGATAACACGGTTTTATGGGGCTATGTTTTATCAATATGTAACATTTGTATTTTATAATAATTAAATAAATAAATAAATTATGATCTAAAATTAATGGCATTTTAAAATTTTAGTTTAGCTATTTAAAATATTAGTCATCATTTTTGTTTATTCTCAAACATTCATTTCAGATCATACATGTTCCACCGCTGTGTTCAAGCTTCCTCCTCAATAGAAGTAAAACAGTTATAGGTTTTTATTTCGAGGTTTCCTTCTCTTGCACAGATATTATATGCATGTTATATTCCTTAGTCGTCTTTTACGACACCCACGAGCAAGATAGGGGGTGGTAAATATCATTCTTACTCCGGCACCACATAGAAAAACCTTCAAACATATCCTCTCAATAGTCGGATTAGATGCTTTATAAAAAAAAATATCATCCCCTTTTTCTTAAGGCAACATTTCCTTTGTATAACTCAACTAAAGGAATAGATATCTCTTATACATTCATCTCCAAAGTACCTGGAACAAGGTTTAGAAGTCACCGAATTCCGAAACTGCACGGGACGTGCGTCAATTTGTGAAAGGTTTCATTGTCTATTTCCTCATGCACAATATCCCTAAAATGAAAAATTGTAGAGGAATCTGCCATTACAAGAATATGATATAGTCATGTGTAATGCATAAACATATATTTTTATAGAGGTGTTGTACTTACGTACCGTCATCATTACTGTTTAAGAATACGTCAAAATTCTAAAAATGATATTACAACTACAATTACATCGGTAACTAAAAAAGTATCAATGTGTAAAATCTTTTGGAAGCGGTATTGAAAAGGGTGTGAAGCATTCATAAGCGCGCACGTTTGTGTAGCGACCCAAACATCTTTCAACGTACTCTCAAGAGGCAGAGGTGCCCTCCGTGTCAAACACTTTACTCCCAGCCGTACCTTTCCGCGTCTTTCTACAAAAATCACTGAAATTTATATTTCAGAGAATATTTTCCTTTCGATAATAAAACTTAACGTTTTACGAGCTAGCATTACTTTTCATCTGGAATTTTTTTATTGTGCTGAATTCAGAATATAAATAATTTCATGTTCGATGTAGAAAACCGTTTTACACTGTATTATAAAAATAAAAATAGTACGTTTTAATCATCATCATCATCATTTCAGCGTATATACGTCCTGTCCACTGTCCACTGTTGGGGTTGAGCCTCCCCCACAATATGAGAGAAGCCAGGTCAGATAAATTGGTATAGGGTTCAGACATGTTACCGGTTATTTCTGGCAACGGCTACTAACCATTTATTTGGTGCCTATACCGATATGGATAACTGTTGTCGAATATTGGTAAAATAAGCGTAACGTAATCGCGATCTTATTTCTATTAATGCACGGTTTAACTATTATAACCTTTCATAGGTCAAACTATTGTGAACACTTTTCTTAGCATACGGTACCAACGAGAAACAAAAGTACTTTACTACTACAGTTTGATTTACCAGAGATTATAACAGTTAAGCCTTAAATCAATAGGAATAAGATCGTCTTTAGCTTATATCAATATTCGTGAAATGTTAGGTATTAAGCTTCTAGTCAGTAACCCTCTCTGTTTTGCACATCATGAATCACGTAGAAAGAGCAAGATAGCATAATTATTTTGGTTATTAGACTTATTAATGATCGATCAGCTATTAACGTAGCGAATCGAGAATCACGGAACATAACCAATTACTATTGTGATAGTGTTAGTTGACAACGTCGCGTCGTCGCCGGTTGTTTGTATTTAGATAACTGATAGCCGTTATTAGTTATATCAATACCGATGTGATACATTAAAGGCATGTCAACCGTTTTCAGTTACGTTTTGCTATATCGGACACATGTCTAAGGATTTAATTTCGAGTTTTCCTTCGCTCTCACAGATGTTTTACGCGTAATAAATGCCATAATCGTCTTTTAAGACACCTTCGGGTGAGATAGGGTGTCACGAACTGTATTCTTACTTCGTCACCACATGAAAAATAGGCATTACTAACCGTTTGTTCTATAAGATTATTTACAAAAATATATAAAGCGGAGCGGCGTCGAATGTTCGAGTATTAAATCATTCTCAAAAGCCATTTAGACACAAAGGATATGGTCAATAAACAAACAGGACTCGGCACTGATAGCTGCGATTGAAGCGAAGTAACGTGCTGCAAAATTTAAAATTTACGATGTTTCGCTGGCATATTTTTTTGATGTTATATTTAAGAACGTGTAGGTATTTGTAAATGTACGAAGCAAGCTCGAAATCTCATTTGTTCCGAAAGCTTACCTACTTCTCGTAATGCAACTACTAATAAACTGGTCACGTCAACGATATTTATTGTTATAGGAACAACAAAGAACAAGAAACTTACGACATTGTAGTTACTTTATACTCAAGAAGTTATCGATTCAAACACTTCAAAAACCCACTGATTATATAAAATATATTCATTTTATCAAAGTTTTAATTTATAATTACATAGATAAAGTATTTAATAAGCATTCTAATGACTATTCCATTAATTAATTTAGTAATTATTCAAAATGTAGCAATAAAGGTAATATTACCAATCGTTTTCTATAAGATTTACCTTTACCGTTCCGTATGATTTATGTTTCAACCTCGCCGTAATATGTGTCTTAAAGGCAAATATTATAGCGAGTGTATACGAGCACCTTAACTAGAAGTAAAGACAATATTGTTTAATTAAATTTTGTTGAACTAAAAATATATAAATATTATATAGTTTAGACTGCAATTGAGGAACTAGAAAGTAGAATTATCTTTATTTTTGTACGTGTGTATGTCACCTAGCTCCTCCTAAAAGGCTGGACGGATATTGATGAAATTTTGTATGTATATTTGAACGAGTCCCTGGATGTGGCGTAGCATTAATGGCCAAATTCATCATCATTATCTCAGCTTACATACGTTTCACTGCTGAAATCCAGCCTCCTCCATAACTGGAAGGAAATAGACTTACCATACCACGCCTGTCAAACGAGTTGGTAAGTTTGTTTTATTTCAATATTTCCTTTTTAAATAAAACTACTTTACGGATTTAATCGTGTTTGTATCTGATTTTAGATTGCCCGACGTTTCGAACACTTTACAGCGTTCATGGTCATGAGCGGACTAAGATGTTTCACGTCCATCAAGTCATCGTTATTACAGATATTTATAATTATCTAGCCGCTACAGAAACTTAGTAATTAAATTTTAACCCACAAATTTATTGCCAGTATAAGAAGTATATGAAAAAATTTATTTATTTAAATAACCTAAAAAAAAATTCAAAATGAAATACAAACACGGTAAAAGCCGTAGTTTTATTTAAAATGTGTAATACTCGCGTAAACATCAGAAATCAAATTTTCCTTTTATTGCGTAGATGTTTTATGCTCATTTCATCTCTTAATCTCTTAGTCAATAGAGTATGGTACTAAATTGTATTATTTTTTACATGTACTTTTTGCTTTGAGTGCGGCGGCCTTTGCTTCTGCTGCGATCAACACTGACATCTACAGAGAGTTATGGCAGTCATGTTTATTCGCGGTTACTACACAATAGCGACCGAGGCAGCATATGCATTGAATGAAGCGCCCACGTAGGGTCTGGAGGTGGAGATGCTCGCGCAACAGGACGTCGATGTGTCGCCCTATGAGGCGGTCACTTGGCGCAAGGACGCGCGCCGGGACGTCATTGCCCGTTGGATGATACAGCTAGAGAGTCCCTGGTACGGAGTTCAGACAGTGGAGACTCTCCATCCGGTACCGACTGAGTAGATGGAGCGACGGCTCGAAGCTCGCTCTTTCCGACTGATGCAGGTGTTGCCTGGGCATGATTGCTTCGGCAGTATCTACACACGGTCTCGATGAAGGAGGCGACTCTGTCGGCGCAGCACACGTTCGAGGTCTTCATGATCTGGGCTCAGCAGCATCGTAGGGAATGGGGATGCGGTCACCGTTTTTGGTGAGGCAGTTGTCTCGCTGAAAGAGGCAGGGAAACGTGAGTGGGACCTCTACGAGGACACGCTCCGCCGGCGACGACTTAAATACGTAGGTGCGAGTACCGACGTCTGATGCCATATTCGTGGTAGCGGGTGACTGGAGCGAGAAGTTATCCGGTCACCCGGTAAGGATAACCCAACAGGATGAGCTGCAAATGACATTATAAGGGATATAATATTTGTGTATCTATGACATACTATGTATCTGTACAAGCGAAGAAAAACTTGAAATAAAACTCTGTACCAGCGTGACTGACCAGCATATTATTATTGGGCAATTGCCTTCCTATTGAGAGGAAGCTCCCACAGGAAAGCTAAGGAATTACGAGTTATAAATATAATTCTCGTATTCTTCTCTTTCTTTTTTTTGTATTGGCAATCAGCTACAAATAAGCCATTGTGGCCATTACTCACAAATTATAAGGTATCAGTCGTTGTCCGTCAGTAAGTTAAATCGTCGCCTTCAATAATCAATCAAAAAAGAAAATATTTAAACACTTTTAAATCATATTCACTTCATCCAGCACATGCTCCGCATTACATACAATTGTTTCAAAATTAATTAATATGACACGGTAAAATACCAAGATATTTTATATAATATAAGACATGACATATTCACATTCCCGCTAAAAGTGCCAATAATATTCTTCACTCACCAGACAAGGTATCTGTTGATTATCTCATGTTTATTGTTATGAAGAAACTCTCAGTCTTAAGAATTATCACTTAGCATAATTTGGTTTCCCGTGTAGTGGATCCCCTCCCCTCTTTTGCTCGTGGTTGTCGTAAAAGAAGGTTATTAAGAGGATTAAATATGTTTATACCATCTGTGCAAGAGAAGGAAAACTCGATACATAACCCTATGCCAACATGTCTGACCAACGCGGTGTAATATGTCAATTGCCATCCCATAACGGTGGATACCCCAACCCAACAGTGGGACGTATAATATGAGCTGATGATGATAATTAGGTTCAATAAATTTATATATAATAATTTTATTTTCTTTCATGTTTATGTCTTTAAATTTTCCAAAAGTTCTATTTGTTTACATTCTTCTAAGAGTAAGTATTCAATTTCTATATCCTAAACGTTTAATATCATTAAACATTCACTAAAATCCATCAATGGAACCTTTACGTAACTGTTGCGAAGCGCAATCAGTGTACGGAACCTAAATTATGTGACATTATTCGAAATTGTGTCAACATGAAGGAGCGCAGAGCGTGGCATGCAACACTGCTATGGAAGGCTGCGGAGCGGCGTCCGGAGCAGTCAGAGCTAGCTCGCCCGACCGCCCTTCGGTCCGGTAAATACAGCCTCCTCGCCTCTCCGATATGGATTATTTGCAGCGAGCGGCAAGTGGAGCCAGTCCGAGCCATTCGCCTCTCGCGGTCGCTCGCTCCTGTGCTCGGTATCTCGTAGCGTTACAATCACGCGTAGCGCGTCCGTAGCTCGGTGTCGGTTCGCAAGCTCGCACGTACTTGTACCTTTCACCGGGGATACCGGCGAGTTATTAGTAGAATGTTACTAATATGGGCACCATTGTGTTCAAATGACAAGACTAATGTCACAGTAAATTATCATACCGAGCACGTGCGCCACAATTAATTTCTGTGAAAATTCCATGTGTATTGTTCATTCAATGTTACATTTGCGTGTAAGTATCCATAAAAATGTTTTAAAAGTTAATTTTTACAGTTGTGTTATTAGTAAACTGTAATATCAGTAGAATATAATAATTGGAGCAACAGTGTAAATTACTTTATAAATAAAACTTGAAGAAAATGTTAAATGAAGTATTTCAAACAGAGCGTTGTCATTTGAAAATATAACTGAAACTTCTTAAACGATGTCTATTCAAAAGGTTTATATACAAACCAAGTTTCAGTAACATGAATTTATTATTTAATTAAAATACTTGGCAAAAAAATATGCCTTGGCCTTTGTTGATATATTCATCATTATGATTAAATATTTGTATATGAGAAAGAGTACTACTAAAGAATGTTGTTCATTTTCAAGTACAATATCATAAATTCTTATTTAAAGTTTTGATAACTTTTAATCTCAAGTTTGCTATTTATACGATGATGGCAGGTATCACTTTACTTCTGTGAAATCAGGTATCTTCTTTGAGAGCCTCTTCCAGTTTTTTGAATAACTTTTATCCTTTCTAAATCGTTTATTATTACACATATATACATAGTGTTACTTCTATGAAATCAGGTATCTTCTTTAAGAGCCTCTTACAGTTTTTTTAATGTACTTTGTCCTTTCTAAATCGTTTATTATTACACCTACATATCTAGTGTCCGTATTTTTGTGTGATGACGGAATTAAATTACAATTCCCTTTTTTCTGGGTAAACAATGGTCGGCGTATACGCCGTCAGTTCCATCCGGGAGGACGAATGGGCGGCCCCATAACCCACCGTATTCTATCCCCGTCGCCACTGGGCCAACCACTTATACCAAGTTCCTCGTTGTCCGTGGCTAGCCCAGCGGGGCAAAAAAATACAATTCCTTACCCCTTTTCTCGCTCGCGGGTGTCGTAAAAGACGACTTAGGGATTATAATCTGCAGGTCTATGCAAGAGAAGATATACTCAAAACAAAGTCCTACAACAACTCGTCTGATCAGAGTGTTATAATAATTCAATTTCCCTCCCATTGTGGAAGACGTTCAAGCTCAGTTGTGAAACATATATATTCTGTAATTATTGATAATGATCTAGTGAGTTCACGATGATAATGGTACTAGCTATTCTCCTGGTGAAACTTTAGTGGATTTTTTGCAGCTCCAACGAAAAAGTAAGGAGATGTTTTTACATTCCTTAGCCCGTCACGACACGGGGACTTACAGTATATGATACTGATGATACTTAGGTGATTTTTATTTCATGTATGTATTATTATTTCATTGTATTTTTAGCGGCGTTTCTTTGGCTCATCGATTCATGTCATCGTATTGTTTTTAAGGTTTACCGTTACGTTTGAAGTATGATTCACAACATAATCATAATTCATATTAACTAATTATTGCATTATAATAATGGCCGTTGGCTTTTTTGATCACTTGACATACCTGCATATGTCATGGATGATAGTGTCACGGGCTCAAATCCCGGGCAAAATTGGTGTAAGGTTTTTTCCTTATACAGCTATCAGTAGTTGTAAAATGCGAAGCTGTGGTTAGACGATGGTAATTATACTGTTCTATTAAATGTTAGAAATCAAACTTACAACAAGTAAGTATTTCATTGCCATTCTGTTAGATTCGTATTGGATGTTCGAGTTAGTTATATTATTATACTAGCAACCCGCCCTCGCTTCGCTTAATTTCAGTCGCCTTGCCCGCGTAGTTCCCGTTCCCGTAGGAATACCGGGATAAAATATAGCTTATGTTACTCCCTGATATTAAAAGATATAATCTGTACCTACAGGTTATATTTTTTAAATATATTTGATAATATATATTTATATTTTTTAAATAGTGGTAGGACCACACTGTTGACAGTGGTCTGTCTACAGCCGCGGGCCGGTCCGTCCGCGGTAGTACCACACTCTCGCAGAAAATCGACGTCTGAATAGTAGCAATTTGCTACTGCGCTTCGTTAGGTGAGCGAGAGAGTCGAAAGCCCAACTTTCTAAGGGTGTTTGTGTGTGGTGGGTTTTAGTTTCACCAAACCTAATAGCACACATTCACCCTCCCTTTACTTTCATTGAGGTAGGCAGCGGCTTAGCAAAGGTCCATAAGCGGCAACACCACTTACCATCAGGGGTACTGTTTACTCGTTTGCCACCGTTAGCAATGAAAAAAAATCAAATATATTTTCTTGAAATTATATATACCGGCATTTAGATATCAGATTAAAGTTAGCAAATACAAACAAATATAGAAGTAGATCATTTAGACATTCACTAAGCCGTGTTATTAAGGTAAATATCGAAAGGCTATCTATCCGTGTGGTGACGGTCTAAAAATACAATTCACCACCCTTTCTCTTGCCCGTAAATGTCGTAAAACACGACTAAGGGATATAGTATGCATATAATATCTATGCAAGAGAAGAAAATCTCGAAATAAAACCTTGTACCAACACGTCTTACCAGCGTGGTTCAAATCATCCATCCATTAACCTACAGACGTCCACTGCTGGACATAAGCCTCCTCACGAGAATGCCACTCGGAACAGTCCTGTGCCACTTGCATCCAACGGTTAACTGCGACTTTGAAAATGTCGTCAGTCCACCTAATGGGGGGTCGTCCTACCCTGTGTCGTCCGATTCGTAGTCACCACTAAAGAACCCCTCTTCCCCAACGGTAGTTCCGCAGTTCAATTGCCCTAGTATTATTGAAGACACCCGAGCCTAACAGTGAGACGTATATGATTTGAAATGATGATGATATTCATGATGTCACCTGCTGCCATTATTCTATATCTTACTTTATTGGCGTTTATGGTTACTACTACGTTCTTAGGCTTTTATTGTCATCATCAGGTTATATTTGTCGCACTTCTGTGCTCGAGTTTACTCCATAATAGAAAGAAAATTAACCTCCTATACGCCAGTTAGATGGATTGGAATAGAGTTATACTTCGAATTTGCTTACTCTCGCATAGATGTTATATGCATTTTATTTCCATAGTTGTCTTTACTCCAGTAAGAATATAATTCTTCCGACGGGCTGACCACTGACGACAAGTCACCTTGCACCGATGGTCGGCCCAACGACGAAGACGACGTGTCACGGGTGGGTTATGGTTGTGCGTGCTTGCGCCCCTCTGTCGCCCCAGACGAAGTTGGACAACAGGTGGGTCGACCGTAGCCCAGCAAAAAAGTAAGAATATAATTCACTACTCCCTATCCAGCCCGCGGTAAATGACGATTAAGAGATATGATGTCTATATAACATCTATGTAAAAGAAGATAAAACTCGAAATAAAAGCCTATGCCAAACGTCTGAGCAACGTGGTATAGTAAGTCAATTTCCTTCGTTTTGCTGAAGAGGCCTGAGCCCAGCAGTGAGTTGTGTATGAGATGATGAATTACCTTCTTGCTATATCTACATCTACACTAATATTATAAGGAGAAAAAAAAATGTATTTGTGTGTGTGTGTGTGTGTATGTTTGCAATGAATAAACTCAAAAACTACTGTGCTGATTTCAAACATTCTTTCACCATTAGAAAGCTACATTCATCCTGAGTAACATAGGATATATTTTATCCCGGTATTCCCATGGGAACTACGCGGGTAAGGCGACTGAAACCGATGCGAAGCGAGAGTGGGTTTCTAGTCAAACAATAAAACGTTTACGAAAGAGTATGATATGAAAACCAGATTTATCAATTTCATAACAACACTCGATGCGATTATTAAGCTCTAATAAGTCCCGTGTGCTACTATACGTTACCTATTATAATTACCTACAACTGATAAATATCATTAATCCATTTAAATTAATATCCAATACAATATGATTATTATATGTAATTAAAATTAGCTTCAAATGCAATTATAGGTTTTTATTTAGTATACATTCATCATCATCATTATTGCAGCCCACATACGTCCCACTGTTGGGCTTGGGGATTCCCCATAATAGAAGGGAATTTGACCTACTATACCATACTGGTCAGACATGTTGGTATAGGGATTAATATCTAGTTTTCCTTCTCTTGCACAGATGCTATATGCATATTATATCCCTTAGTAGTACTTTACGACATCCACGGGCAAGATAGGGAGTGGTGAATTGTATTCTTACTCTGTTACCATACGGTAAGTATACATTACGTCATCATTATTGTTATCTTGGCTCATATACGTCCCACTGCTGAGGTCGAGCCTCCTTTTAATTAGACCTTACTATAAAATGCTGGTCAGACAGGTTACTATAGGATTTTGTTTCGAGTTTTTCTTCTTATACATTAGGTAACAGAAAGTAAATTAATGAAAAAGTAATAAAACCATACATTAGGTTGTTTAAGCAGCGTGAAATAAAATAGAGATCGATTTTTTTTTGTAAAGTACCATGTTTTCAATTGGGTTGGGACATCGAACAACGGGCCTACCCATTTACTTATATCTTATCCTTCACCGTCAAATCAGGAAACATTAAAAATGATTCATCGACTTCAATGATCCGCGAAGTGTGTACCCTTTTGGACTTTTAGACGTTGCGGCAGTGTGTCCTCACGCAATCAGCCTCTCTAAGGGTGGTAAACTAAAGAACATTCTACTAAGTGGGCTATTGATATATAGTCAAACATGAATGGTTATATAGGAATACGAACATGACTTGCGGGTTACTGAGTCCATTCCGCCACGGATACCCCGGTAGGTATTAAACAAAACTTACCCTAAAAGGTGTATTCCGGATGAATTTCGTTTTGTTTTTACCACTTTATTGAAAATCCATTTTAGGAGGCGTGTTTAATAGAGGAATTTCTACTTAGAAGAACAATACTTTTGTCCTCCTAGTTTCAGTGCGGTGGCGATGATTAATTTAAAACTTTTCTTTTTCAACATTTCATGTATTTCATTAACCTAGAAATTATACGATAGTCCGGGAAAAGTAATAAGTCATCTTGTTGTTAGGAATCCTAGTCTCTGAAGTAAACTTCGAATACGAACATTATCTGCTTTATCTATACCAATAAATAAAATTGGAGTGTCTGTTTGTAATGTCAAAATAATAGGCTTTTTTCATGCTCACACGGTTATTTGCACGACACCTATGCCTAAAATACAGATTAAAAAATTTTTGTCTGTCTGTTTGTTCCGGGTAATCTTCAAAACGGCTAGACCGATTTCAAAAATTCTTTCACCAATGGAAAGCTATAATATCAGGGCGTAAACTAGGCTATATTTTATCCTGGTATTCCCACGGGAACGGGAACTACGCGGGTAAAACGATTAAAACCGAAGCGAAGCGAGGGCGGGTTGCTAGTATTGGAAATAAAGTACCTAGCTATATGGTGATCCAAAACTACTACCACTATTGATAGCTGGGTAGCGATCAATATAACCATCTAAAAAAGAAAGGTTAATGCTCTTTTTTGCTCATAACACCTAAATGTGAGGTAAATCATCATCGTAAATAAAACTATGGATTTTATCGCGTTTGTATTTGATTTCTGATTGCCCGACGTCTCGAACACTTTGCAGCGTTCATGGTCATGGGTGGACTAAGATGTCTCATGTCCAATAAGTCATCGTTATTACAGTTATTATTATTATCTACCCGATACAGAAAATTAGTTCTTAAATTTTAGCCCACATTTTGGTACAAATTTATTGCCAGTATGAGAAGAAAATGACTCTATTTGAAAAAAATTATATTATTTATGGTTAATAATTATTAAATATTAAATTTGTAGTAATTATTATGACAATTTATTAATTTAATCTAATCAAATCATCATCATCTACTCATCACCCACTGCTGGTTGTGGGCTTCCCTCATGTTTCACTACAAAACACGGTTCTGTGCCGCCTGCATCCAACGAAGACCTGCAACTTGCAACAGGTCGTCGGTCCACCTAGTGGAGAGCATCCTACAATATCGTCAGATACGTAGTCGTCACTCGAGAACCTTTCTTCCCCAGCCATTGTCGCTGCATATCTACCTAAATTAGCACGAAGTTAATTATTTCAACATCAATATTCTGTTACACGTTGAACGACATATGAAACTAATTAAATTTAGGTGTTATGAATCATATAGATTTTCTTATCCTATCTAAAATATATTCCTAAATTATAATGTGGTATGTTTTTCAATAACCACCTAAGGGAGGCGCGGGTATACTATCATTCACCAGGCATAGTTATTGGTCTTGAAAATTAATATAAGAACTGTTGTTCATGAAAATTCCAAGAAAACATAATGAATCGTTTTACCCTACTCAAGATTCAAACCCGACCTTATAATCGACACATAACTACCTTAAACCGCTGAAGCAACGACGCAATTGAATAGTTTCTGCTTGAATTTTAGATACGAACAGTTCGTATTAATCAATAAAACAAATTTGCCTAGAAGATAAACTTTTATTTTAAAAGAAATACACGTTAATGTAAAAAGAAACTTGAACTTAAAACTAGAAGTTCTCACCCTTTCGATTATACACGTCTTTATTGACCGGGCCTCTCTTCATAGTGGGTGGAAAATTGAGCTGAAATACCACACTAGTAACACATGTTGGTACAGATTTTAATTTCGAGTTTTCCCTCCCTTGCATTAAAGTTTCCTACAGTTACAGTCAGTTGCACGTTCTCAGTTATGCAGACGAAATAAAAGCAGAACGCGAGAATTGTATTCTCATTATACCACCAAATATATTGTTATAACCTCTAAAGGGTGTATTCAAATTCTTATTACATAGCTATATTTATACTAATATACAAAGCTAAGAGTCTGTTTGTTTGAACGCGCTAATCTCAGGAACTACTGGTCCGATTTGTAAAATTCTTTCAATGGTAGATAGCCTTTTTTTATCGAGAAAAACTATAGGCTATATATCATCATGCTGAGACGAACAGGAGCGGAGCACCAATGCAGAATGTATCAAAATGTTCAAAAATCATGTGTGACAGAATCGTATTATTAAAAAATATTTTCACCTTCTACGTAAACAAAGTCTGCGGTTAAAGTTAGCGTTAGCCCAAAGTAACTATATCACGCGGACAAAGTCGCGAGCAGAAGCTAGTTATTTAAAATTGTCGTCGCCCCTTAAATGTGAAATGTATAACACCTCACTTGGATCGCCAGTCCGCCTGCCAAGTGTCGTGATAACGACATTAAACTCTCATAGGCTCGAGTAAAGCATGAGGGATGCTTACATCCAGTAGTGGACAACGAACGGCCGAATAATGATGACGATAAAGCAATATATAATTTAAATCAGTTTTGCTTGTGGAGACAAAAAGATTACAGTTCACCATCACCCCTCTTATCAGTATGTGTCATAAAAGAGGACTAAGAGAGATGATATGCAGATAATATCTATCCAAGAGAAGAAGAACTCGACATAAAACCCTGCCAACACGTCAGACCAGCACCGTATAGGTCAATTTCCCTTTCATTATGGAAAAGGGCCAGTTGAAGATGCCATCTGAGATGATGATAAACCAGTTTTATTCTTACGACACCCACGGGTAAGATAGAGAGTGCTGAATTTTATTCTTGCTCTGTTACCACATGGAAAGGGTATTTTTACAAATACTCATTAAATTAAGCTCTTGTCTTAAATTGTAATATGATGGAATACTCTTGCACTCAAGATTTGAGTGGTTGATATAGATATGCGGTCGTCGTTCAACCGATTATTTTTCTGGACGAGTAAGCATTTTTCTCGACCGCTTACAAATGGCCGGTTAGTTACCTATATAAAAATCTTTCTACCACGTTTTATTTTCCCTCCTGTAGATATTCCTATTATTCTGTTAATGGAACTGTGCTCAGAAATGCCCAGACAATGAAAGCCTATCTAAAGATGTCGGTATTTGTGACGTATATGGATTAATGTCATAGTTTTTGTCCTGAAAAATGTGCTTATGTATAAAATCGAGGACTAAATATACGCATCAAGCTACTACGTCTATTGTAGTTGCATGTAACAATGAAAGAAAACAGCTTTATCTTCTTGTACCAGTTTTGTGTTGCTCACTGTAAAGAATTAATGATACTCTCGTTCACTGCATAAATGTATCTTTAGGCACTTTCTTTGTATAAATAGTTTTCATAATATTAGTGAGTTTTATATTCAAATTGAAACTTTGACATCTCAATATTTCTTCTTTTTCCTAATATACCTACTAGAAATATAAGCAGTAGTAAACTCTCGAGCTATGATTGATCACTTCGACCCGGGTTTCGAGCATATCCGATGCTCATCATCAAGGCGAGTGAATGTACTGTTTGACCTTCTATACCACGCTGACCAGATTGTTTCGCATAGAGTTTTATATTTTAAGTTTTTCTTCAATGAATTTATTCGCTTACATATCTGTCACTTTATAGAACATAGCAAGAAAATTACATATTTCATTTTACACCCTCACCAGGTAAATAATACATATTCTTGGTATAAAGTACTTGAGTTTTTTGTATTGCATACTGTGGCAAACGAGCAAATATTACACCTGATGGCAAGTTTTGCTATCGCTCATGGACCTTTGCAAGGCCGCTGTCTACCGCGAAGAAAGTGAACGGAGTGTGAATACGTGCAATGAGGATCGGCGATACTAAAGGCGTCACTAAAACCCACCAAACGCACACACCGAAAGTTGGGCTGCCGACTCTCTCGCTCACCAAACGAAGTGCAGTAACAAATTGCTACTACTCGTACTTCGTGATTATATTACTACCCCGGACGGACCGGGCCGCGGCTGTAAACAGACAACTGTCAATAGTGTGGTCGTACCACTATTAAGTAAAGGAGTTAGGATGTAAATGATCATCACTTATTATCAATAGTCGAATTCCTAAAAGGATTGACACTAAACGACCGCATCTAAAAATATCTAAAATGCATTTTTACTTGTACCTAGAAAAATAAGACCTACTATGCCAACTACATTTGCAACAAAATAGGATATGTATATAAATCACGTTTGCCGACGGGACGAGCATTAATTGCGAATACTATAAACTCGTAAAATCGCCTACCGAATGAATATAGCTTGATGTTCAGGAAGGGATAGAGTGATTTTTGGTATTTCATACACGATACTATGACACTTTTCCGTGTAGTGACGGAGTAAGAATATAATTCACCACTCCCTATCTTGCCCGTGGATGTCGTAAAAAACTTCTATGGGATATAATAGGCACATATCATCTGTGCAAGAGAAAGAACACTCGAAATGAAACCCTATACCAACATGTCTCCCTGTACGGCGCACCGGTGTGGGCGGGGTCCCTGACCGTCCGGCTGAGGGCCCTCTTGAGGTGACCACAGAGGGTCATGGCGATCAGGGCCATACGTGGTTACCGCACGGTGGCGACGGAGGCAGCGTGCCTCCTGACCGGAACCCCCCCGTGGGACCTGGAGGCGGAGATGTTCGTCGACATTTATCGGCGGGTGTCGGAGACGCGCGCCCGCGGCGGTATGGTCTCCATCAAAGAGATCACCGCCTGGCGGGTCGACGCCCGCCGGGAAGTCATTGCCCGTTGGGCAGTCCGGCTGGAGAGTCCTCGGTACGGTGTCAAGACCGTCGAGGCCTTCCGGCCGGTGCGGATGGAGTGGTTGGAGCGGACGCACGGGGTGCTTTCCTTCCAACTGGTGCAGGTGCTTACGGGGCATGGTTGCTTCGCGAAGTACCTGCACAAGATTGTCAGGAGGGAGAGCACACCGTCCTGCCACCACTGCCATTGCGACGGGGACACGGCGCAGCACACGCTCGAGGTGTGTGCGGCGTGGGAGGGGGAGCGCCGTGAACTCGTCGCGATTATCGGTGCCGACCTGACGCTGCCGACCATCGCCAGGGAGATGCTTGACATCGTCAGGAACTGGGATGCGGTCGCCGCCTTCTGTGAGGCCGTAGTCTCACGGAAGGAGGCGGCGGATCGTGTGCGAGTAGAGCTCCTATTTGGCGACACGTTCCACCGCCGGCGACTCGGGCGACGCAGGCGCGAGTATCTGCGCCTAATGCCGCCCTAGCCGAGGCCGCGGGTGATCGGACCGGGGAATTGTCCGTCACCCGCAGAGAGGCTGACCGCGCGACGGCGACCGACGTCCCAGGACGTCGAGAGGTGACGTTACCCGAAAGGGTATTCCGTTGGGCCGGCCACTGACGACAAGTCACATCTGCTCCGGTGGTCGACCCAACAACGAGGTGACGTGGGTACGGGTGGGTTATGGGCCCGCGCGCCGTCCTTTCATCGCCCCGGACGTATTGGACCGCCCGTATGCTTACCATAGCCCACCCATAAAAAAAAAAAAAAAAATACCAACATGTCTAATCAGCATGGTATAGTAGGTCAAATGCCCTCCCATTTTGGAGGAGGCCCTAGCCCAACAGTGGAACTTATGTGGGCTGGGATGATGACTATAACATTCTCAACAAGATACTACGCCCCAAGACTGTTTGATTGCAGTGCGACCAGAATAAATGCCCGTCAAAAAAACATGTAGGTACTGAAATGACCGGTAGCTTGCTTGCCGACATTGATTATTTCGACAAATCGATTATACGATCAATATTAAATTTACTCTATAGACCAAGTTGAAATACATCGGTTGCATCAACTGGATACCGACTTGATTAAATGATCACATAATACTATTACCTATTCAATTTCGATGACACTAAGACACTATTTATTAACTCGGAATACTTGCGTCCATTTAAATTATTAACCTAAACCTATAGTGTAATACTAATGAAAATAAATGATTATTTAACAAAACTCATCGTTTTCTGGCCAAAAACTATATATTTTATTAATACTTTATGCCATATTAGTTGTCGTAATCTGTTCTTTTATGCATATATACTTATACTTCGATGTTTCACATCTGCCAGGCGTCCTGAGCGACGGCTCCCTTTTTTTTATTTATAAAAGTTCACAAAGTAGCTAGGTAGTAGATTTTGTTTGAGAATGCCTGCATTTCTGTTTACTTCTTTCTTTTACACTGGTTACATCTCTTACATGAATTTACCATATCCATCTACCACATACGTCATCACTATTGGACATAAATCACTCGTAAAAAGGATAATGGTATATTTGTCACGTTTGCCATCTGGTTTGGATGTTGTAATTAGCACTAGAAGTTTCCTAAGCTTCTGCCTATTCTACGGATTTTATCGCTTTTGTATTTGATTTTTGATTGCCCGACGTTTCGAACACTTTGCAGCGTTCATGGTCACGGGCGGACTAAGATGTCTCGTAATCTCGTCAACGTCACGTCCAACAAGTTATTATTATTACAGAGATTTATAATTATCTACCCGCTATAGAAAATTAGTTATTCAATTTTGACCCACATCGTAGTACAAATTTATGGCCAGTATAAGAAGAACATTTTCTTCTTATACTGCCAATAATTTTATATGAAAAAAATATATTGTTTATGGTTAGTAATTATAAAACATTAAATTTGTAGTAATTATTATGAAAATTTGTTAATATAAACCTAACAAATCTAATATAGTACCATCGAATCGGCACACGACCACACTAAGAAAGATCCGGCAAGAAAACTCAGGATGCTAAATTACTATTAATTTTTAAACTTCGTCTTACCAAAAGATTGTTGATTTAAAAATTTATCTTCAACTATTAATATTATGGGTCGAATCTATACAATAAGTGCTCACGGTGTCCCGCTCACAGTGTGTTATTTACAATGTGTAATATTCGCGTAAACATGAGAAATCATTCTGCTTATTCTTCGCTTGTGATCCCTCAGCCAGTTCTTACGACATCCATGGGTGAATAAGCAGTCGTGACACATTGCATTCTTAACCCATAATACCTACACATGTAATAGGGAGATCCCGTGAAAAGGAGAGACATAATAATAATAATAATTAGGTAAGCTCCAAACTCTACCGGGACCGGTCTATCACCACAGACAGACACTATTCTTGCGAATAAGCCTGATTTCGTGCTGATGGATACTAGATTTCGCTACGCTGGTATTTTTATTTTTTATATTCAAAAAATCCCTAAAAATGGCCCCTAAAAAGCCCCATTCCACTTATTTACCCCCTAAATTTGGGGGGAAAACCCCTAAGTTGGCAACACTGTAGCGTAGGTTTTATGACAAATCTAATTACGAGACGCTTTTATTTCATAGTAAAATGTATGTATATGGACAACTGGGAACGATTTCGGCTAAAAAATTTATGATGTTTAGGATTATATAATTATTTTTTTGTTATGAATTAGTAAAAAAATTGAACGGTGAATGTATTATTTGGACTTTCGTCACACGATTCAACCAAAAATATTTTCAAATATAACAATGAAATAGCCTAGATATTTAAAACGGCAAAAGCCGATTTCGATGTTTTTGATCAATGTTTAGGATTCTTTTTCTCGGCAACTAATAATTATTTTAGAATTATAACACGGTGACTTAATAGGCCCATTCGTTAAGCAGTTGAGGTATTTTTTTCGTGTCATTTAATGCTGAGAGTTACTAAATATTTTTTTTTTATTTCTTAAATTTAAGGAGCTTGGTCAAGTTCATTTGACTATGTTTCTCCATTAGATCTTCCACATAGTAAACGGGACGTGCCTCTTAATTTTAAACAAAAATATATTAAATCAGTTTACGCTAAATAATTCTTTGTCACATAAAGCAATTTCAATGATTCCTTTTTGTTAGCGTGGTACAAAATAAATTTCAAAATTTGGTGTTATTTCAATTTTTAATTAAAAATGATTATATCTAATCCATGAATTTTATCTTATGATTGAAAAATCGAATCCCTATTTTATAAATCATCCTTTATGTTTTGATGGTCATTTCATTTCCTCATCATTACATCTCATAGACGTTCCACTTTTAAAATTTGTGCCTCCTCCACAATAGGAGGGCAATTGACCTACTATACCATGACCTACTATACCATATATATATAATTATATATATATATATATATATATATATATTCTATATATTATAATCTATACATTATTTTATTTATTTATTTATTTATATCTTTTGCACAAACAAAGGTACAAGGCGGACTTAATGCCTTAGGCATTCTCTGTCAATACCTAAAAAATATTTAGCTTGACCATAATCTTTGAATTCATGCAACTAAAATATCATCTACGAATACTAATACAAATAAATGTTCATCCTCATGTTTTCTCATATAAAAACAGGGTTCATTAAGACTCTGATATAAACCCATGTCTTTTAGTTTTTTATCCAGTCTTTGATTCCACTGCCTACCTGCTTGTTTTAACCCATATAATGACTTTTTCAATAAACAAACATCACAACCCGAATTCAGATTGTTCAACATTATGTTAGCACGTTCAACCACACTTGCATCTTCTTTCTCATTATTCACCAAATCAAGTAGACATTCCTTTAATAGTTTAGGAGTTTTCATATAAATCTCCTCATCAAGAAAACCATTTAAATAGGCTGTATTAATGTCTAACTGATGAATTTCAAGATTTAATTCTACAGAGAGAGCCATTAACAATCTAACGGTATCTAGCTTCACTACAGGTGCATAAGTTTTGTGGTAATCAACTCCAAATCGCTGACTGTAACCCTGAGCAACAAGTCTCGCCTTATGTTTTATTGTTTTGTCAATGTTTACTTTTGTAGTTAATACGTATCGCGAACCAACTATATTTTTATTTGGAGGTCGTTTGACAACATCCCACGTATCATGCTTTACTAGGCTTCTTATTTCAGACAAAATAGCTTCTTTCCATTTGGCTTCGCCTTTTAAAGCATCTTCTAAAGATATTTCAGCTGTGCCTATAAAATCTACACAGTCTGTAAAAGATTCATCGCTGGAATCTTTTAATTTTGCATTGTCTTGAAGGGTTTCAAATTGTAAATCAGTATTCATAGTATCATTATCAATTAATCTTTCATCAAGTTCAACCTCTGTATTCCTTTTTGGGTCGTCCTACTTGACCAGTACGTAGTATTTTCGGTCTACCTGGAGCTCTTTTGGTTGTAATATCGCGCACAATTGATGTCTCAATTTCACTTCTTATATCTTCTTCTACTATTTCATTTCTTAACTGCTGGTTTGAAATAATAATCTCATCGGTTCCTTTTTCAGGCTCATTATTGGTTTCGATATGCTGAATATTTTCTGTACCTTCATTATCTAATATTATATTAATAAACTTCTTTTCAATATCATCTTTTGTGTTTTGATCTTCTATGTTAGATACTGGCAAAAGTTGCCCTAATGTTTTCTCTTCATAAAATTTAATGTCTCTTGATATTACAAATTTTCTGTTCTCTGGTACCCATACCCTGAATCCTTTATTTGTTTTTGGATAGCCTACAAATACACCTTCAATTGCTCGAGCAGCAAATTTATCTTGTTGAGGGTTTTTATCTAAAATATGAACTTTCGCTCCAAACTTACGTAAATAATGAATTTTTAATGGTTTTCCAACCCATTTTACATAGGGAATGTTATCACCTAAAGAAGATGTCGGGCAACGATTTCTAATATAACAAGCAGTATCTATAGCTTCAGCCCAAAATCCACTGGATAACTCACATCCTAGAAGCATACACCTAGCCATCTCAATTAATGTACGATTCATCCTCTCAGCTACTCCATTTTGCTGGGGAGTACGAGGTACAATCAATCTTCTTGATATACCCTCACGATGTAAATACTCATTAAACTCTTTACTACAATACTCACCACCATTATCTGTTTGTAAATATTTTATCTTTCGCCCAGTAAAAGTTTCTGCATGATTCTTAAACATTTTAAAAGCCTCTAAAGCCTTATTTTTCGTTTTAAGAAAATACACTTCACACCAACGTGAACAATCGTCGATAAAAGTAATAAAATATTTAGCACCTGTCATAGATTCACACTTCATCGGTCCTACAATATCAGAATACACTATATGTAATTTGTCCTCGCTGGGTCCTTCAGACTTTGAAAAAGGTAAAGCACACATCTTTCCTTTCATACACACATCACAATCACGTAGTATTTGAAAGTCATCTTTGTTTACTTTCTCACCTACTTTATTTAATATTTTAATCATATCAACACGATTAAGATGACCTAAGCGTTCATGCCAACGCTGCAAGTCTGCTCTATAATCTGTCATAGCATTTGCAGATTCATATTCTTCTATGTAGTATAGATTACCTCTTCGTGGAGCTTTTAATAAGACATTGCCTCTTTTGTCAACTATTTTTGCAGAATCACGTGAGAAAATAACATCGTAACCATTATCGCAAATTCTAGCTACCGAAATTAAATTAGTTCTTAAATTTGGTACATAGAGTGTTTCCTTAAACTCAATCATGTGGGTTGATTGCTCATTTAATGCCGATAGTCTAAGTAACCCCTTACCTTCGACCTCAGTGCTCATATTAGTAGCTAATTTTAGATCACCATTTATTTTGGTAAAATTATTTCCGAATTTACTTACGTCATTGCATAAGTGAGATGTACACCCCGAGTCAAGCACCCACTGTTGATTAAATGTATTAACATTATAACATTTTGAAAAATCTGAAAGAGTTAAAGACATTAGTCCCTTATCTACATTATCATAGGTGTAGTTTGACTTTTGTAAATCAGATTCTTGGCAATCAGGAGCCTTATGACCTGGACGGTTACAACGATAACACACTAAAGTTGCCTTTCTTCTTTGCCATACGTTTCCATTCTTTCTACTTGTAGTTTCCCTCTGGAGCTTTTTATTTTTGTAAACGTACATTGCATCAACTCCATGTACATCATTATTTACTTTCCTAGACTCATACTGTTCTAAGATCTTTACTTTTAATATCTCTGGTTTAGGAAGATTATCTCGACTTTCAATAGCACAACGAAAATCAGAAAAACTTGCGGGTAAGGCGTATAAAAGCATAATCGATAGTAAATCCTCATATTACCACATCCATGCTCTCTAGTTTATCGACTGCATCAAAAAAAATACTCATCTCTTCGTGAATATCTCCAGTTTCACTCATTTTATGTATAAGTAGTCTTTTTAATAATGTAGCCTTTTTAGTAAGTCCACGCGATGCATATATTGATTCGAGTTTAAGCCATACCTCTCTGGAAGTTGTGCACTTTCTTACATGACGCAATTCTGATGGGCTTATTGAAAGTATTAGATCTGCCTTTGCTTTAGCATCTTCCTGTTGCCATTTTGCAATTGCCGCAGATTCAGTAGGTTTTTCTACCATACCGTTAACTAATTTCCAAAGATCACTTTTTACTAGAATAGCTTCCGCTTGAAGCTTCCAACTCTCATAGTTATCCTTATTTAAGGGTTCAATACGAGTTAAAGAATTCATCTCGATAATAATAGACCTATAGATACCTCGAATGTTGAATCTTCTAATTAATACTCTTATTCGTACTCTATTCTTCTGGGCCCATAACCTTTGTTAAGTAAGAAGCAGTGGAAACCATTAAAATAAATTTTATTTTACTCAATAATAAAATACATACATTTTTATCATAAGTCAATCGAATGAATCTACTTTTTTTTGTTCTTTTTTTAAAGCAGAATCAATTAAAAGAAAAAACTATGATTTTGCAATAAGGTTTAATATTACTAAAAGGATATTAAACCTAACATTCTCTACCAGTCGACCTAGGGTGGAGTAGAAATAATGCAAGGCAGGTGCAACACGGAGAGGTTAATCGTATCATGTAATGTAACAATTAAATACAATACATATATACTATAAAATATATATAGATATATATATAAATATACATATACATATACATACATACATAAAATAATAATAATTAAGTGGATGTGTGCCGTCACAGTTGTGTTGACTCCGCCAGAAAATCCAAGTATAATCGCTTGACCCTGGCCTTGAAATTGTCGCAACAAGCAGCCATCCTGATATCAAGTGGTAAAGCATTCCAGAGAAGAATGGCCTGGATACCAAAGGAGGAGTGCATGAGACTAGAAAAATGAGAGGGACAGTGAAGAAGAAGATTATTGGAGGAACGAAGAGCACGGTTATGGGTGGAGCAAAGAAATTGGAAGTGCTGTTTTAAGTAGGAAGGGGCATTAGGTGAGTTAAGAATTGAGTAGAGCATAGTAAGAGTCCGCAGACTTCGTCTTTGTCTGATTGCTAGCCAATTGAGGCGAGAGCGAAATGTGGTTATATGGTCGAATTTACGAAGGTTAAAAACGAATCGAATGCAATTGTTGAGGAGTCGGTCCAGCTTATTGAGTACATCTGCATTCAGGTCGAGGTAGTACACGTCAGCATAATCGATGATAGGTAGAACTAAGGTTTGCACCAGCGATGTCTTGGTTGAGACTGGGAGAAAATTTTTCAGTCGGTATAGTGAACGGAGTATTCCTGTAACTTTCTTGGAAATGTTAGTGACCTGCGTTTGCCACTCCATCGCTGAGTCAAAGAAAAGGCCAAGATTCTTTACATAATTGCTATATGGTATCACGTTCCCGTTATAGACAATTGCAGGTAAATTACATGCATCAACTCTGCTGATAATGCGCGGACTGCCGATTATAACACATTGGCACTTATTTATATTGACTGCCATGCCAAACCTCGCAGCCCAGGCGCTTGTAGCTGCTGGATCGCAATTAATGGAAGCAATGGCTGAGTTGAGGTCGTGTAATGGTAGTGCATGGGAATATATTTGTAGGTCATCGGCGTACAAATGATACGCACACTGAAGATCAGAAGTGATGAAGTTGATAAAGAGAGAGAAAAGAAGAGGAGAAAGTATGCCGCCTTGAGGGACGCCAGAGCCCAAATCGCACCAATCGGACAAGGTGTCGTCGATACGAATGGACTGTTGACGACCCTGAAGATAGGATGAAAACCATTCCAAAGCATCCGATGAGATCATGAGATGGGATAGAAGGGACAACAGTAAGTCGTGACTGACTACGTTAAAGGCATATTTATTATTAAATTAAAGGCATATTATATGCATATTTAATCCATTAGTCGTCTTTTACGACACCCAGGGCAAGAGAGGGTGGATGTAGAGGTGAATTGTACTCTTACTCCATCACCACACGGAAACCGTTCATTTATTACTGAGAAAATTTCAAACAAATTGGTTGAAACAAGTCAAAACAATTTTCTAGACAATAACATGATATTTGTCAGTTCTTGTAGATAAATAAGCAAAATGAAACTTCAATCACTCTCAGCCTGTCCAATCTTCCATATGTCACATTTATATATACTCTATATCTACAAAAAGATTTCTATACACTAAATTATTGTCTACTTATAGACAATTGATATATTGATAACATTGGGATGAGTTATTAGTTTTATTTGTTCTTTTTATGGTGGTGGAAATGATAAAAAGGCAACAGCAGAATAGTGGGTGAATATGGTTAATATTATCCTCCTCTCCGTGGGTAGGTATCGTTTAACAGTAGATAATAAGCTAATAAATAAGCTGGTTAGTAAATAAGCTGATAGATAGACGTATAAATGGTATTTTCTGTTAACAATTATAATCATTTCATAATTTCAGCTTATATACGTCCCACTATGTATTTCGATAGTTCTTCTCTTGCGTAGATGTTATATGCGTATTTAATCCCTTAGTCGCATTTTGCAACACCCACGGGCAAGAGAGGGAGTGGTGAACTGTATTCTTTCTCAGTCAACACACGGAGGAACGAAACGAAATAGCATTACGGTGAAGTGAAAATGCTTTTATGATCGTAAAAATCTATATTTATATAGCTGACCCAACAGACGTTGTTCTGCTCAAATAAGCGCTCTACCTTTTTCTTTTTTATGGGTGGGCTATGGTAAGCGCACGCGCGGTCCTGTCCGTCAGGGGCGATGAAAAGGACGGCGCGCAGGCCCATAACCCACCCGTACCCACGTCACCTCGTTGTTGGGCCGACCACCGGAGCAGATGTGACTTGTCATCAGTGGTCGGCCCGACGGAATACCCTTTCGGGTAACCTCTCGACCTCTCGTCTCTCGACGTACTGGGACGTCGGTCGCCATTGCGCGGTCAGTCTCTCTGCGGGTGACGGACAATTCTCCGGTCCGATCACCCGCGGCCTCGCCTAGGGCGGCATTAGGCGCAGATACTTGCGCCTGCGCCGCCCGAAAATAAGCGCTACCTACCGTGTCCAATTGTGAATCTAAACCATTCTCGAATCCCCTTAAAACACAAACAAAATTCATTAACATCGCTCCAACTGTTTAGGATGAGTGCAGTGACATACACACGTACACTATAAATATATATATATATATATATATATATATATATATATATATATATATATATATATATATATATATAAAGATTAGCTAACGCGACAGAAGTTTTTCTGTTCAAATCTAAAAAAAATAGTAAAAAGCATTTTCTTTGAAATCGTTCGCAGCGCCACCTACCGGGTCCAATTGTGAATATAACCATTTTCGAATCCCCTTGAACACACACAAACAATTTCATCAACATCGGTTCAGTTGTTTAGGAAGAGTTCAGTGACATACACACGTACGCAAGAAATATATATATAAAGTCTGGCTGACTCAACAGACGTTATTCCGTTCCAATAAAATAAAAGGAATTCTCCTTGAAATCGATAGCAGCGCCACCTACCAGGTTCAATTGCGAATCTAAACCATCTTCGAAACCCCTTGAACACACACAAAAAAATTCCTCAACATCAGTCCAGCCGTTTAGGAGGAGTTCAGTGACATACACACGTACGCTAGAAATTTATATATAAGATATAAAGAAATAGTATATTTGCATGACTCCATGTCGGTGAAGACTCTTAAAAATATGATTTTATAAATTCAAACATCAACGTTAAGAAAATATGACTTAAATTAGTTGAAGGAATATAATGCAAAGCATGCATGTATTCATGTAATCTCAGTAATCTGATGCTAATGAATGTTAAAATGCAACGAAATACAAAAGCTGTATTGTACGCGCCGCAGCGGCAAACAAATAAAATAGAAATGGCTTATTTGCGTCATCCGACGATGTCGTGTCTCGTCTCCCGGAGATCTTTCATTCACCCCGTTCGCGGGTACTACAAGTGGTTTGTTACAAGCCGTTCACTTCATGAATGCCGTTCGTGTCAAACATGCTATTTAAGCGAATTTTCATAGTCTTTCTCTATCAAATCAAAGTATGTAAACCATTGCTCATTCAATGTTATTATTATTACTAGCAACCCGCCCTCGCTTCGCTTCGGTTTTAGTCGTTTTACCGTGGGAATACCGGGATAAAATATAGCCTAGTTTACGCCCTGATATTATAGCTTTCCATTGGTGAAAGAATTTTTGAAATCGGTCCAGCCGTTTTGAAGATTACCCGGAACAAACAGACAGACAGATAGACAAATAGACAGACAAAAAATTTTTAATCTGTATTTTGGGCATAGGTGTCGTGCAAATAACCGTGTGAGCATGAAAAAAGCCTATTATTTTGACAATTTTATTTATTGGTATAGATTATTCATTTATTTCCAAAATTCTCATTAAATACATAATACAATGACGTGATCCGTACCACGTAAACCACGAGGGTTTTTTTTTTATTGCAAACGGTGGCAAACGAGCAAACAGTACACCTGATGGTAAGTGTTGCTGCCGCTCATGGACCTTTACAAAGCCGTTGCCTACCGCGAAGAAAGCGAAGGGAGTGTGAATGCGTGCATTGAGGCTCCGTGATACCAAGGGCACCACCAAAACCCTCCACACGCAATCACCCTCAGAAAGTTGGGATTTGTCTGGGTTACGGTGAGTCGTTATATACATTCTAATAGTTATATACATTTTACATATATATGTTATTTGTTACACATCATACTACTCAATGCTACTGGTTACATAACATTTTTTAAGTTTGTTTTTGAATAGTATACAATTTGTTTTATACATTTGTTGTAAGTTGTCAGGAAGCTCATTTAAAAATAATGGTATCAAATGTTTTTCTACTCTTTCTCCATAACAATTGTTCGTTTTGGCCAGAGTGTACTTATTTTTATATAAAATTAATCTCAGGTAATTTAGTCTAGTTTTTTTATCCAATAATTCTGGTTTACTGATTTTAGTGAGAATGCTAAATTTTATTTTATTAAATACATTCATCACTTTACAATATTTACATAGTTCATTTTCGTTGTCTTTATATAATTACCCTTAAATACCCTTGGAGGTCATTATGGCTGTACTATATACATAGATCTTTTATTTTTACTGTAGTATAGCGATCTTTGTGGTAATTTTTAAGAAGTTCAAGAAGAGGGTCCTGTATTCCACTTCGCGATAGCTTATCATATAGTATATCATAATAAAGCATATCGAACGCCTTGCTGAAATCAATACAAAGTGCTATTACATGCATTTTAGAATCAAGATATGAGTTTATTTCATTTGTAAATTTACACAATAGTCTCGTCGTACTTTTATTTTTTTGAAAACCAAATTGATTTTCGTTTATAATATTATTTTTCTAAGAAAGTAGTTGATTTCATTGCCTAAATATCTTTCTATAATTTTATCTATACAGGACAATATAGTGATGGGACGATTATTGTTATAGTCATCATGCTGTCCTTTCTTATATATTGGTCTTATGACTCCAATTTTCAAGATGTCAGGGTAAGTGCCAGTCTTTAAACAACAATTTATTAAGTGGGTTATAACGGGAACAATTTTTCTGATGCAAACTTAACATCTTTGGCACGTATACCATCATAACTGGGACTTTTTTTTTAATTTATTTGATTAATATTTTTTTTTTTAATAGATAGATTATCAGCTCGTTTGATTCTAATAGCTCGATCGGGTATAATTTCGTAAGTGGAACGGTCAAGAATGGGTGTATTACAAATGCTACGGCATATTTTTGTGTTATTGTCAAATTCAGTCGCAAATTTACTAGCCAAAATTAAAGGATGCATGCACCCTTTAATATAAATTTAAAATTTTTTAAAAGGATTACCACTATACATTCCATAACTTTGCCAGTTAACCTATTTATAATTGACCATATTTTTTGGTCTTTTTGAAATTTTGAGTTACATGATTTTTTGTTCCTTATTAATCTCATTTCATCAACATCCGTGCAGCCGCTTAGGAGGCGTTTAGTGACATAAACACGTACACAAGAAATTTATATATAAAGTTATACTAAGAAATAAAATTATGAATATCTTTATTACTATTTAGTGTCATGCTTCTAAGGATAATCCTATGCACAAAAAAAAAGTCCTTTATCGTTTATGATAATTGTCATCATCATCATCATCGCAGTCCACATACGTCCCACAGTTGGGCTCAGTCCTCCTCCACAATGGGAGGCAATTTGACCTACTATACCATGCTAGTCAGACATGTTGGTACAGGGTTTCATTTCGAGTTTTCCTTCTCTTGCACAGATGTTAGCTGTATATTGTATCCCATAGTCGTCTTTTACGACATCCACGGGCAAGATTGGGAGTGATGAATTATATTCTTACTTCGTCACCACGCGGAATTATACAAGGTCCTTAATTACAACCAGATTCAATAATGATTTTTAAAGAGCCTCACAAAGAATAGTCCTGCGTGAAAATTGACGTCACAATATTCAGTATGGAAGGTCACTACTAAACATTTCACTATTTGCACACTGTTAATATTCTAAAGGCGCATATGGAGATGTAAAATAAAAACACGCAATTCTTCTTTTCAACATACACATTTCTCACTGTTTGGCTCGAGTTCCTTCCGCAATGGGAGGGAAATTAACTTAATATACCACTTTTATTCTATGTTACCTAACTGTTTATATCACTTAGTCGTACTTTTCGACTCCTACGGTGTGGAAAGTATGATGATTTGTATTCTTGCTACATCACCATACAAAAATTTGTACTCATGCGTAGGATAGTGAAGCTATTTATTTCTTTATTGCCTTCTGCCAGACCTATTTCTGAATTATGCGTATATGTACAAATAAATAAAATTGAAGTATCTGTTTGTAATGTCAAAATACTGGGCTTTTTTCGTGCTCACACGGTTATTTGCACGACACCTATGCTTAGGCAAAAACTAGTTTTTTTTTTGTCTGTCTGTTTGAGGTAATCTTAAAAACGGTTGGACCGATTTTGATATTTTACTACCAGGTAGCTGTCTATATAAGGAGCAACTTAGGCTATATTTTATCCCGGTATACCCATGGGAACGGGAACTATACGTAGTGCGTCAGAAACCGAAGCGAAGCGAGGGCGGGTAGCTATTTATAAATAATTTCTCCAGTAAGACGTGGAAGAATTTAAAACAATACATTACATAAGAAGAATTTTAAACAATACATTACAATGGATTACAAAAGGCATTATAACTTCTACGAAAACTAAAAGAGAACTAAGGTATCGTTACTATAAATATAAAACATCCAAAAATAAGGCAAAATATAATATCTTCAGCAACATACTAAAGAAATGTATAATCAAAGCTAAATCTAATATGACCATGAATTTTTAAAAAAAATCGAAGAATAAATGTGGTACATCGTGGAATATTATTAAAAACTAGCAATTCGCCCTCGCTTCGCTTCGGTTATAGGTTATAGTCGTTTTACCCGCGTAGTTCCCGTTCCCGTGGGAATACTGGGATAAAGTATAGCCTAGTTTACGCCCTGATATTATAGCTTTCCATTGGTGAAAGAATTTTTGAAATCGGTCCAGCCGTTTTGAAGATTACCCGGAACAAACAGACAGACAGACAGACAGCCAGATAAAAATTTTTTAATTGCTATTTTAGGCATAGGTGTCGTGCAAATAACCGTGTGAGCATGAAAAAAGCCTATTATTTTGATATTACAAACAGACACTCCAATTTTATTTATTGGTATAGATAGCGTAGACTCTGTACAATCATGTGACAGTATTCAAGAAATTGACAATAATAGTTACATCATTAAAAATCCTCACGCAATTGCCGAGACATTCAATGATTATTTTATTAACATAACTAACACTAACTCGTCACCAACAACATTCACAAAATACACACAAATTAAACACAACGTTGTAACATTTAAACACGTAAGTAGTACTATATTTTTACGACCAGTAGCAACAAATGAAGTTGCTACTATAATTTCAGCGTTAAACAACACTAAGTCAGTAGAATTTGACGGCATTGTAACGGATATTTAAAAAAAAAGTGCACCCCATACCTGTTACGTGTTGAAGTATTTATTAAACCTTTCTTTTACTCAAGGAATATATCCAAACCGTCTTGAACTATCTGTAGTGAAATCACTTTTTAAAAAACTAAATAGGAAGGAGTTAAATAATTACAGACCTATTACTCTCGTATCGATTTTCGGCAAAATATTTGAAAAAGCTATGCATAAACGCATCATTGATTTCCTGGCAGTACACGAAGTAATAAATAAAGAGCAAAATGGATTTCAAAAGAAAAAGTCTACTACTCTTGCGACATTTCAATTAGTACGTAATATAGTTGAATATATTGATAATCGTATTCCGGTTTCAGTGATCTTTTTTGATATGAGCAGGGCATTTGACTTTGTAAACCATAATAGTTTACTAAAAAAATGTGAAACTTATGGTATTCGTGGTACAGCTCATAATTGGCTAGAGAGTTATCTTAAAAATCGGGAACAATATGTGGAAATTAGGAGCACTGATAGCTCTTTATTATGTACGACGTACAAATCAAGTAAAAAATATAATCTTTTTGGTGTGCCTCAAGGTAGTATATCAGGGCCACTATTGTTCCTTTTATACATTAACGATCTACCTTCCATCACCAAACATAAATGCGTTCTCTTTGCCGATGATATATCTATTATAGCTTCTATTGTCCAGTGGCTGAAATCTAATAATCTCCAAGTAAATCCGTCTAAAACTAAATATATGCAATTCTGTAATTACAATAAAAATGATAATAATTTGAATCTTAATTTGATGTTATAATGAAATTAAAGAGAAGGTTGACGATACATTTTTTTTAGGTATATATATTGACCAAAACTGTAACTGGAAAACGCATATAGGTGACATTTGAAAAAATGAAATAAATTTATTTTTGCGCTTAGAACTTTAAGGCGTATCTCGGGACATAGTATTGCACTTACTGCGTATTATGGCTACGTTGACTCAGTCTTGAGATATGGTCTTCTATTGTGGGGTAACTCAACAAATATTAATAGTGCATTCATTGTGCAAAAAAAATCTGTGCGAGCAATATGTGCTGATCATCCTCTTGCAAGTTGTGAACCACTTTTTAAAAAATTAAAGATAGTGACTCTTACATGTCTATATATTTTTCAGGCAGGTTGTTTTGTTAAGGAACACGGTTCATATTTTAGCACTTTTGAAAATAAACATAAATCAGTAATAAAAAATAGGGATCCAACAAGACTAATTACACCTAGTTGTTCAACTACACTGTATCAAAGAAACTGCTATTATATGATAATTAAAATCTATAATAATTTACCAAAAATTATGCGAGATCTGCCACTTAGCCTTTTAAGACAAATCTACGTAAGTGGCTCCTTGAGAAATGTTTTTATTCAATGAATCTTATCTTATTTATAAACTGATATGATTATACACTTTAATTTTTATATAATTTTATATTTTAAATTTTTATAATTTTTATATAATTTTAATATCGAACAAAAAATACATGTATATGTGTATTATGTTGCATGTCGTAATGAGCGACGAAGTATGTAAGACCTCTTTGTAAACCATTAACCACACAATGTAAACCATATTTCTTGCAATAAATTCATTTCATTTTTCTGATTCAGGATTCGAACTTGTGGATCGGTATAGTCATACAATTAGACCAACGAGGCAATATAAATGAATTAATTTGCCAATTAGAATGTGATATATATGCAAGAGGAGAAGAAATCGAAATAAAATTCTATTCCAACCCGTGTGATCAGCGTATAGGTCAATTTCACTCCTATCGAGGACGAGGCTCGAGCCAGGCAGCGGGACGAATAGGAGCTACAATGAGTGAATTAGTAAAAATTTTTAAGACTAGTGGTCGCCATGTGGTCGAAATTCGGCCATAATTCATTTTAATTAATTGTTCTGCTACACAATTTTCTTTTAATTTTATTTATGTATAACTGTAAATTGAACAAGCTGTATTTCACTAATAACTAATATATATGTATATATAAGCACAAATCTCTATTAGACATTGCCATCATAATTATGATTGTTTGACGTTCAGTACGACCAGGGATTTTAACCGTAAACAAAAGTGTATAAGCGTTGCTACGCAACACACTCACACAAACGTGTATGTGTGTGTAGCGATTGTGTTGTAGTGTGCGTAATGCTTTTTTTAATGAATTTGATGCATTTCTAATCCATTATTATATGAAATTTCAGTTTTATGCACTTCTCCTCATTATATACATCAACTGTGCCAAATTTCATACTTGTCCATCCACGTAATTTTCGTAAAAAGGGCTACAAAGTTTTTGCTTCACGTATTTATATATAGATACTTAATATATATCTCATTAAAGTTACCTTCTTCTAACTACACTTTTACTGATTAAACAAAAAGCTCTTGTTACAGACAAATATAGTGTGGTAATGTATCCAAAAATATATTAATACTTTATTTTCCATGGCAGTCTTAAAAACCTGGTGAGAGATTATAACATCAATTAATTAATTTAATTGTGGCGATTATCCTACCACTGTGAATAAATGTATAGATTAGCGTCTTTCGTTGTGTCAATGGAATTACCCACTTGATATGTAATGAGTAATGTCAGAAGGGCATGGTCATCATTTTAACTCATATACTTTCCACTACTGGGCTCAGGCCTTCTGTATAGCAAAAAGGAATATTGATATTACTACTTAATATTACATACTGGGGGCCTGGAGTACTAAAATACTGGCCTAGGCTTAGTTTAGAAGTAAGATTCGGATATTTATATATTCTATTCGGAGTAAGAACTCCGTCACCACACGTAATATTAAAAACCGGCTAACTGCGAGTCGGAGTCGCACACGTAGGGTTTCGTACCATTATCTATAAAAATCGCGTTTGTTGTATGGGAGCCCCCCTTAAATATTTATTTTATTTTGTTTTTAGTATTTGTTGTTATAGCGGCAACAGAAATACATAATTTATAAAAATTTCAACTGTCTAGCTATCGTGGTTCTTGAGATACAGCCTGGTGACAGACAGACGGACGGACAGATAGCGACGTCTTAGTAATAGGGTCCCGTACTCTCATTTTTACCTTTTAGGTACGGGCCTTAAAAAAAGGATATGGTAAGGATATAATTAGGATTATTATAAATATTGGCAATACAACCATATAGGAGAAGTCACTGATGAAATTAAAAATCAAATACATTAAAAGTGGTAAAAATAGTTTAATTTCAAATGTGTAACACTCGCGTAAATATCAGAAATTATTACATAAAATACTTACACTACTTAAACATAATACGGTTGTAAAATACGTGAAGCAAACACAACACTTATTTTCCAAACAGTATAAAAACATGCTTTACCATGCATGTTTTACATCGTTTTTATAGTTAGCCATTATTTTATACATTCACCAGTATTTTTATAGTGCCCCATATTTACAAGGCGAATTAGGCGGGAGATGTATTTTTATGATTCGATCACGGATACTGGAGTGGTAGATCAACAAACACGACGAGAAGTTACTTTAGTAAGGACCTCGCCATAAGTATAGTTTGTTTAGTAACACTTCTGCTTCTAAATGTTGACACAACATAAATAAAAACCAAGACAATATTATTTCTGTTGTAACATCTCCACGTGAACTAGATATTAGTTAGATAGGGATTAGTATTAGTAGTAGTGATAGGTAAGGGATAGTACTGCCGATTATATGTTCATTTCCTAATATCATTATCATCATCATCCTGTTTCGTATCGTCCTCCACTGCTGGACGACCTCTCTTATGCTACACCACAGAGTGCGGTCCTGTGCCGCCTGCATCCAACGACGCCCAGCAACTTTCACCAGGTCGTCGGTCTACTTATGTGGGCCATCCTACACTGCGTAGTCCGATACGTGGTCGCCACTGGAGAATCTTCCCCAGCGGTTGTCGGTTCGTCGAGTGATGTGACCTGCCCATTGCCACTACAGCGTGCAAATTTTTCATGCTATGTCGATTACACCCGTTCTTCTGCCGATTGCCGTATTATCATCCTGTTTATAACTTATTCATCATCGCAGCCCACATACGTCCCACTATTGGGCTCAGGCCTCTTCTACAATGGGAGGGAATTTAACCTACTATACCGTGCTGGTAAGACATGTTGGCATAGGGTTTTATTTCGAGTTTTCCTTCTCTTGCACAGATCTTATGTGCATATTTTATCCTTTAGTCGTCTTTTACGATATCCACGTGCAAGATAGGGAGTGGTGAATTGTATTCTTAATCCGTCACCACACGGAAGTATCACTTATTATCTTAACCCAATTACTTGGAGTAGACTCAATTTCTTTCATAGTACATATTGAAAATGTTATTGGTAATACTCTTACAACTGGCCGCCCGCCAGACGTCGATCCTCATAGGGAATGAACAGCTCCAAGAACTTCATATGTATACATAAAAAACTAAACATTCCAGTATTAGTCACATTCTCGAAGGAGTTCTCGATTTTAAACTTCAGCAATTGCTACCTCAATTGGTGATTTTCTATATGTTCTTTTCACATGTATGCAGCTATGGTTGGTAAGTTGTAACTAGGTGTCACAAATAAAGCTTTTGTGGTCCAAAAATTATTTGTTTCTCTAATAATGTTGGGTCCGAAACACTTAACATACGGAAAAACCTATGATGGTGAATGTTCGACATCAAATCCAATAGAAATAAATCTTTTAGCTAAATACGTTGTTTTTAATTATTTACACGTATCATGGATGATACATGAATGTCACATAACATTTTTTTTTAATATTTTATTGCTTATTTCCTAGTGTAAGGGCTCAGATTTAAATTAAAGATTTACAATTCTGAATAATTTTGCGGTACTTAACACCGAGATAACAAGTTGTCTTTTACAAAGCCCAGGTTCATACAAACATGCTCGATCCACTTGACTCTTTGCTAATAAAGATGCTGTATACGAATTATCGACGGTCTCAATCTTATGCACATATTAAAAAGATAGGAGCAGCAAAACAATCTCGTATGTTTTTGTGTGTACATTGACCCTTTAATGGGGAGTGCTTCGAGAACCTTTATAACTTGGTAGGACCATCACCTTTCTAACATACATTACCACTCGACACCTACAGGGGTGTTCAGTCTAATGCATATCACCTAAAGTCCTCATTATTCTCAAGGTTTAAGAACAGTTCTTTTCTCATGGTAGGCAGTAACTTATCTATGTCCGTGGTCTTTATTTATATCATATAATTCATATTACTATTATAAAACTGAACAGTTTGAAACTACTATTCTCATGCACTCCCAGTTGGATTCCAATTATTCTAGTGTCCTATTCATTCTTATTAACTTCCTATTCATCATCATCACAGCCCATACACTTCCCACTACTGGGTTCAAATCTCCTCCACAATGGATGGGAAATGAACCTACGTAATGGAGTTTATTTCAAGTTTTTTTCTCTTCCATAGATCATATCTGAATATAAGTATTATAATCGCTTCGTCATCTTTTACGACACCCACGGGTGTCCTACCCCCTACCACATAGTAGGGGGTGATAAATTATATTTTCACTCCGTCGCGACACGGAAAAGTTCCTGTTATTTAGATTACATTAGCTAATCTTATTATTAAATATAGTGTAACATATCCTGCTACGAGAAATAGCAGTGAAGAAGTATCTATAAATGTTAGCCAATTGGACATGATTTGGTAACAATGGCCGTCAATCATTCTCATTACTTTCGCGCAGTTGTCATAACAACGGTGGTAATAACAAATATTAGTATTGATGTATTAAATTATCAATATTGGTTATTAGTATCAGGAGATGGCGTGGGTTTGATTGACTGCACGTTGTATTAAATTGTTCTTGCTGAATGACATACTTTCTAAGTTTTTTTATGCTAATATAAAGCCAAAAGTTTAAAAAGAAATAAAAATCTCCATCTACTCTGGCGCACGTCACTGAAACCAACTAATCAGATCAACTACTTCTTAATGAAAAATGAATTACGGTTAGGCCATTCAGTGGGTACTTACATCGCCTCGTTACACACATTTTACTGGAATTGCTTACATTTGTGGTCATAGCTTTGTTCATAAAGGTTGCAACGTTACATTTTATGGCCTATAAGCTTTATCCATAAACAGGCCATCTAAGACAAAAGATATTTTCAAATCTGTCTATTTAGTTCCTAAGACTAACTCATTTAAACAGACAAATTCCTTACTTTTATATTGGTATTACAGATGTGTAATATATTCGCCTTCGTTTTTACAACCTGTTACTATAAATTTTCAGAGTAATAAATATTAGTTCTAGTCTTCAGTAGCCACCCCGAGTAGGGGGCATTCCGTCGGGCCGACCACTGATGAGAAGTAACCCTGCTCCAGTGGTCGGCCCAACGACGAAGGTGACGTGGTGTTCGAGTGGGTTGCGGGTGTTGCGTGCTTAAGCCCCTCTGTCGCCCCGAACGGAGTGGTGCAGAAGCGCACCGACCGCAGCCCACCCCAAAAAAAAAAAGTCTTCAATAGCCTATTGACGTCCACTGTTGGACATAAAGTTGCTAAAAAATCAATAATGCCATAAGACAGCCAAATAATGTTCTTAGAATAGTGATGCTATTCATTACTCAGGTGATCTTTCACCCGGTTTTTACGATTCCCACGGAAAAATAAGAGGTGATGACATTATAAACTTTACCTGTTAAAACAAACATTGTTAACTCTTAATTACAGAAGTTGAGAATATCCCAAATTATACATAGATTATTTTTAGGGTTTTTATTGCGTTGCGTTTATTTCATTTGACTTTTATTCAGGTAAAGTAAGAATTAAATACAAACGCGTTAAACACCCGATCCTGTACGTGATGCCGCTATTGATTTTAAGTAATTCTACTTTTACGTTATTTTTCAATTTGTACAAAACAGCGTTTATAGAGTGTCATCATATCATCTTTATATATAAATTTCTTGTGTACGTGTGTATGTCATTGAACTCCTCCTAAATGGCTAATGATCATATTTTTCTTACTCTTTAACCATGCTAAGAGTTATAATTTAAATATTTATGTTCAAACATATTTTCGACCTCACCTCAAACATATTTTTTGACTTCATGAAATATCTACCATAATATTGAATCAATATTAGGTACTGTTTGATATGCTATTTTGCAAACGATATATCACTCTAATACTGCTAAATATACTTAAATAAATTTATAATTTTTGTATAAAGTTATACAAATTTCTACGACAATTCACTTTGCCTAATCTCAAGTAAAATCTGTATTACTTTAGTATTACTAATCTAATTAAAAATTAAATGCTACTAAGCGTACTAATCATAATTTTGAACTGATACCCGTTTAATTAAGGTCAATGTTTTATGTAGGTAACGAAGAAAAAGTATAACATTAACAGAGACATAACTAATTTTTACCTGTCAAATCTTTTTGAAATATTATTATTGACGATATTTTCTATGATTTTGCTTTATCTCTTTAAGTATATCATGGCTATAGTCGGCCACCGATGTCAAGGAATCGGTACCAGTGGACGGCCCATGATGATAGGGAGGACCCTGTCTTCTCCTGTTCCTCAGGTTATGTCCCGACTGTCTGGTGACGGAGTAAGAATACTATTCACAAACCCTAGTTTATCCGTGGGTAAAAGACGACTAAGGGTTATAATATGAACTGAACAGATGGCGTAGTGGTTAAGATACCGACCTATGGTGCCAGTGTCTTGGGTTCGAATCCCACGCAGGATAACACTTTGTATCTGCGCCTAATGCCACCCTAGCCGAGGCCGCGGATGACTGGACCAGGGATTTAATCCGTCACCCGTAGAGAGGCTGACCGTGCGATGGCGACCGACGTCCCGAGGGGGAACATCGAGAGGAGAGGGTACCCCGCGACTCGTCGTCGGGCCGACCACTGAAGACAAATCACCCTGCACCAGTGGTCGGCCCAAAGACGAAGGCGATGTGCCACGGGTGGGTCATGGAGCCGCCCCTCTGTCGCCCCAGACGGAGCCGGCCGGCGGGTGCGCGATCCACAAATTATTGTTCTAAGTCTGGATGTAATATATGTCCGTTAGTTATATGTTTGTAAAGACTCCCGCAACACAAAATTTACCTTAGTGCAGAGTGTTGTATATTAAAAATCGAAAAGGGAAGAAAATATGCGAGTTTAAACTCAAAATAAAACCCCTTAACAACACGCCTGACCAGCGTGGTATAGTAGGTCATTGTCACTCCTATCTAGGAGGAGGGTCAAGCCCAGCAGGCATATACGTCCCGTATATAAGCTAAAATGATGTCCAGGCCGTAGCTTAGTATTAAAAAAAGGTACATCATAACAAATTGAAACCATGCCATCACGCTTGATTTATATACATCTGTATATGATTTATATATATTTAAACGTACGTATATCTAACGAGTTAGTGTTATAAACTAGGTCTGTTAAAAAAATACGCGGACTGAGATAATAAAAAAAATGCAATTTATTTGGGAGTTACACCTCTGGGTCCCATTAAAGTACTCTCCTTCCCAACGCACACACTTATCCCAACGGTGTTTCCACTTGTTGAAATAGTCCTGAAATGCTTCTTTTGTGACGGCCTTCAGCTCCTTCGTCGCAATCGACTTTATCTCCAGAATCGTTTCAAATCTTCTTCCTTTGAGTGTTTTTTTAGTTTTGGGTACAAGAAGAAGTCACAAGGAGCAAGATCAGGTAAGTAGGGGAGGAGTGGGGAAGAACAGTGATCGAGTGTTTGGCTAAGAACGCAGGTCGTCGGTCATCAAGCGTGGCACAAATTGCGCAGCGACGCGGTGCATTTTTAATTTTTCGGTCAAAATTTCGTAACACAACCCAATTGATATTCCACACTCTTCGACAAGCTCCCTAATGGTCAAACGACGATTTGTGTGCACCAGGATGTTGATTTTGCCAATGTGTGGGTCGTCAGTTGACGTTGAAGGACGCCCAAGACGCTCATCGTCATCAAACGAGTGTCGACCACCCTTGAAACGTTCATTCCACTTGAAACATGCAGTTCGCTTCATGGCAACATTGTCGTGAGCTGTGTTGAGCATGGCAAATGTTTCCATTGCAGATTTCCCGAGTTTTACACAAAATTTCACAGCTATGTGTTGCTCTTTCAGGCTGTCCATTTTAATCAATCCGACTAACGGAAAAACGCTCTTTTTTGAAAACCGTATAGCTTATCAACAAATCAAGATATTCGCGACTGGCAAACGGCGTTTTAATCAGCTGATCTGTACGAAGCTAGTGATACCAACTTAACTGTTATGCACTAATGCAAAAACAATAGCTATAAAACGCCAACAACAGCTGTCTGCACAATAATTATTTGTAGTCAACTACCTCTAACTAAATTTCGAGTAAATTTATTTTTCGTTTAAATGACTCGAACTTGGACGGCGGACCTCTCGGATTTAGTGCTTTTTAGCTTTCATTCTGCCGTGTAAATTACGGCATTTAACCTAATAAAGAAAAATACAACTTTAAAGGAAATTTTTCGTGCTTCATTATTCACAGAACTATTTGAATGCTTATGAAATAAAGCTATTTTATTTGGCGATTATTTGGTGCTCATTTTATCTCGTTTTAATTTTTCTCTAGAGATATATGTTCAAAATCATACAGGGTTTTGGAAGGTTATCATTATTCCACAGAAAGACTGACCTCCGCAATTAAAAAGTGTAAGGATAATTTTTAATTATACCAGATGAAGATATTCCCCAGACAATGGATTTTTATGATTTTAATGGCATATTGAATTAGATTGACTCCTGTGGAATACTAAATATTTGTCATTTGCCACTCAGATATCATCCTTGTCATCGCAACAACAACAACATCTCGAAAGTTATTCCGGTCAGGTCAGAAATGCATCGTCGCGGAATAACCACGGTGGGCTGCGTTAGGTAGAGATGCGTAAGATAGTTTTCCTTTTTCAGTTCAACCAAAAATCAACATTACCTACTAATTCGACTTTGGTTAGCCAATAGGGCATTAGAACGATTGGGATTCCATTATTGCCATATAGAGTCTACGTAGAACGATCACGAGATTCTACACCGTTTTGTCAAAACTGTATATGACAATTACAGAGTTTACGGGAATGTATGGTGTTCCCTGTTAAATCTCTTGCAGCAAGTAGTAGATAATAGGGTTAGTGTGTAATGAGCCCATACTTCGAAGACCATATAAGGTCATAATGATGAACTATATGATTTTGATTCTTCCCTTTCGCCCATCCAACCATTGGAGGCAAGTAGCAGAGAACTGTTCTTACTGACATTCACATGAGGAGACCTATGTTAAACAGAGGACGTCTACGAGCCAATGTATGAATGATTTTCATGGTTAATGAACTAAACCGTTATCTCCAGGCAGAATTTATGTGTGTATCGATTACGGGCTACACTGCAAACTAGAATTGAGCAGACAGTTGGAAGAAAAATGGTCTGGGTAAAGTTCATGATCTAAAGAATGGCTGACCTGGTGTTAAGTGCCGCTGATGTAGATAGGATAGAAGCGCTTCGATACGAGTACTTCAATACTAACCTAAATTACATTGAGGACATTGTTAGTGGGTACCACAAGGTGGATACTGTGGACCGATATCTAGTGCTGTGATTCGGGACAGTGATCAGTCAATAATAAAATCTATAAAAGGCTGTCACCATTTTATTTCCATAATATCGAAACAGAATAGAAGTTATCGAAACAAACAACAACGCTGCATGAGCAGCATATTAAAAACGAATTAACTTACGCCTTTTTCATGGTAAACTATGGTTTGGGACACACCTCGCCCAATCTGTCCGGGGCGATGGATGAGCGGCGTGTGGCCCCATAACTTATCGTGTTCTCTCTCCGTCGCCATTTTGTCCACCACTGGTATCGATTCCTTGACATCTGTGGGCGGCCCAAATATAACGTATGCCTAGATGAATCGTTGTATGACAATAAAATCTCAAAATGAATATTATATCCCTTAGTCGTCTTTTACAACATCCCCAGGCAAGATAGTGAGAGGTGATTTGTATTCTTACTCCGTCATCACACGCATGAGATTGCTGGTGCTCATTCTTTTGGTGATCCCTCAGTTGATTTTATGACTCCCATGAGAAAGTAAAGGAATGATATTGTATTCTTAACCCTTGAATAAACGGAGAATCATGCTCCTATAGACGCTTAATTTCCTCGTGCAATGATATGTTTATAGGAATTAAAGAAGACAGCTGGATTATAATAATAAGTGTTTGTCTGTGTACTTATGTACGCAGTAAAAAATTATACTTTTCTGGCGTAATAAGATAAAAATCTTTCCAGAAATCTTTCTAAAAATTGTATCCTTCGCGTTGTAGAAAAAGCATCAAATAGAAAAAAGGTATTTAATAGATTGAAAGTTTTATTAGAACGTATTATTTAGTCGACATTACTGACTGTGTGCTCGCGCATCTTAAAATTATTTTCATTATTTTTCCCTAATACGCCAAAAGATGTTTAACTTCAATAAACAAGCCACTAACAAGCAATTGTTACTGAATGCAGAATTTTTATTTGCCAAGCTATTACATATAGGTACATATGTATATCCAGAGGTGGGCATTAACTCGTTAATCCGTTAATCGTTAATTAACGAAGTTAACATTTTGGTTAACGGATTAACTTGTAAGTTAACTTCAAAAAATGTTAACGCTCTTGTTAAATTCCGTTAAACTGAACTTCCGTTAACTTTAGTCCATTACATTAGTCAAGTTCAAGGCGCTGCTCTGTCCACGTGACACACACCTCAAGTGTGTACTGTGTCGTGTCCTCGTCGCAATCGTAATGGTGTCAGGATGGTGTGCTCTCCTTCTTTACGACCATGGTCCGAATGGTCCGAACACCGTGGTCCACCCAGGCCTCTCCATGTCAGGAGGGAGAGCACACCGTCCTGCCACCACTGCAATTGCGACGAGGACACGGCGCAGCACACGCTCGAGGTGTGTGCCGCGTGAACTCGTTGCGATTATCGGTGCCGACCTGACGCTGCCGACCATCGTCAGGGAGATGCTCGACAGCGTCAGGAACTGGGACGCGGTCGCCGCCTTCTGTGAGGCCGTAATCTCACGATAGGAGGCGGCGGATCGTGCGCGAGAGGAGCTCCTCTTCGGCGACACGTTCCGCCACCGGCGACTTGGGCGGCGCAGGCGCGAGTACCTGCACCTGATGCCACCCTAACCGAGGCCGCGGGTGACCGGACCCGGGAATTTAGTCCGTCACCCGCAGAGAAGCTGACCGCGCGACGGCGACCGACGTCCCGGGACGTGAACGTCGAGAGGTGAGAGTACCCGAAAGGGTATTCCATCGGGCCGACCACTGGCTACAAGTCACCCTGCTCCGGTGGTCGGCCCAACGACGAAGGTGACGTGGGTATGGGTGGGTTACGGGTCCGCGCGCCGTCCTTTCGTCGCCCAGGACGGAATGGACAGCATGCGCGCTTACCATAGCCCACACATAAAAAAAAAACTCAGGCCTCTCCAACCCGACTGCCCAACGCACAATGAGGTCACGGCGGGCGTCGTCCCGTCAGACGGCCATCTAGCTTAACGAGACTAAGCCGCTCCCCGCGAAAAATGCAACTGATCTCGAGCCTTCTTCAATTGCTGTGAATTCCACTATTGTAGTTTATGATAGTAGCAGAAGTGAAATGTTCTCACTGGTTATTACGTCGAAAAACGTTGTAAAGTATTGGTGAACCTTTTAGTATCGCAGCTACCGGCAGTGACGTATCCCAATATCGTTTATCTAGTTTGGACAAATTCATGCCAACATAATTCTACTACATGCTGTAAAATTCATCTATTTCTCTCAGCCTAAAAGCAGTCGTCATCTTCGTCTCAACTAGTACATGTCCCATTGCTGGGCTCAAGACTCCTCCCCAATAGGAGGGAAATTGACCTACAATGCTATGCTAGGTAGGCTTGGTATAGGGTTTTATTTCAAGGTTTCCTTCTCTTGCACAGATATGATATGCATATTATATCCCTTAGTCGTTTTTTACGACATCCATGGGCAAGATAGGGAGTGGTGAATTGTATTCTTATGGTTGATATACATGACAACGATATATCGTAGCGATTTGATTGCACAGACCGTTTGTGCAGTTAATCGAACATCCGTAGAGTGAATACACGTCTACGATATCTATGTCAATCGTCAGCTCATAACAAAAATTCAAACGAGAAACATTTCATCCACGATGGAAGACAATGAAGGAACAGCGCTCGCGTTGGTTATTTTATGCAAAAATAAAGAAAACCATGTAGTAGATGGTCTAGAGATTGGCTTTTTAAAAGGAAGTCATACCTACTCTCATGTAAAATTATTGAGAGTTGAAATTTGGTCCACAAAATTAGTATAACAATTTGAGGATGTATGAAGAGATTTACTGACACCTTTAATCATACCGCTAATATAAAACATCAACACTGCGATGACAGAAACAATATGTCCTCATGAAAGATTGTCTGCAGCAGTGAGGTTTCTAGCTACAGGTCGCTTTTGGGGGGCGCGGCCGGAGCACCTCCTCGTGGTGCTCCCTGGTAACGTCCATTTGGACGTCATGCGTCAATTTGGACGGCCAAGATTCCGGCAGGGGGGGGGGTCTCCGCGTGCGGCTCTGGTGGCAGAGCGCACGGCGGATCTGACCCGGGGCCAATGGGGCGGATGTGCCTCATGGCACTCCGTCGCCAGGGATGGTTGCGTCACGGCCCGGGGCGTGACGGGTCGGTCGCTCGCGAGCGGCCAGACCCGGAAGGCCCAAACCGTAATCCTGAGCAGGGGGGTCAGGACCGGGGGTCTTCGGACCGCGGGGAAGAAAACCCCTATAAAAAATCACCCCAATCTTAAGTTTGGCCACTTGGCGAGGAGATGTATGACTGGTGGGTTAAGAAGCGCGCGAGCGTCCAGTCGTTAGAGTGGTAGTCAAGGCAAGACTCAAAAACGTCCCAAAAATGGCAGAAGTAAGACATAGTAAGACTTCACCAGAGGGTCCCGGCCAGGCCGGGGAGTCCCTTGCTGTGCCGGTGCTTGCGCGCGACGTCCATTTGGAGTCGCGCCCAAGTCCCGGCACAGTCAGTCCCCAATCGTATGGGTGGGGGACAACTACTGCCTCAGAAGCCGAGAGCCCGGCTCAACACCAAGTGGCTCAGGGGGGGAGGGGGAACGAGGAGGAGGTGCAGGTGCGGAAGAAGACCCGAAGGACGAAGCCGAGGCGTTCCGCCGCTGCACGAGCCCGCATTAGCGCCAATGCATCGAAGGCGTGGCGGGCGCGGATGAAGGCTGAAGCCATTGCCGCACGCGACGAGGGCGGCAGCATTGCTGCTGCAGGGCCGTCGCGGGACGGGGGTGGCGTTGCTGCCCAGCCGTCGGAAGAGGAGAGGATGGAGACCACTGCAGGGCCGCCGCGTGAGGAGAGCGGCAGCAGCAGCGGGTCCGAGCACGAGGGCGGCATTGCCGCAGAGCCGTGCATAAGGTTAGCAGGCGAAAGCTCCGAGCTGTCGAGCGATGAGGGCGGCATTGCCGCAGAGCCGTCGCAGGATGAGGGCGGCAGTGCCGCAGGGCCATCAGAGCGTCAGGAGACGGATGCGGCATCGGAGATGGTGCTGACGGACGTGGGCGGAAGTGCCGCAGAGCCGTCTGCCGAGGAGAGCAGCACCCCTTGGGTGCTAGTCGGCCGGAGTAGGGACGAGGGCCGGAGTAGGCAGATGCTAGGCGCGCCGTCGGTTGAGGGTGCAGTTAGGCCGTCGTCGTTGCCGTCGTCGCCGTCGTCGTCGTCGTCGCCGAGGAAGAGGACGGAGGGGGCTGCAAAGGCGCCAGCTCCAGCCCCAAGTGCGAGGAAGAGGGAGGAGGCCCTCCCCCCGAGACCATGGAAGCGCCCCCTGCAAGAGGGTGGCCGCTCCAACACCGACTCGGAGGGGAGTTCCATCATCATGCCTCCTCCCAAGGTCCCGACCATGCGCCGGGGGCGCAGAGGCCGAGGATCGGTGGTGGCGGCGTGGCCGGGGACACCGGGTCCGGCCGGCCACGGTGGCGAGGTGGCGGCCCTCCAGGCCGCGAACGCCCGCCTTAGTGAGGAGGTCTCCGGCTTGCGGGAACGCAACCGCAAGCTGGAGACGGAGCTATCGGCGGTGCGACGGGAGAACCGCGGGTTGGCCAAGGAGATGGCCGACCTGCGGGCCCAGTTCGCGCGCCTGGCGCCGGCCGCACCGCCTGTGCCAGCCTCGCCACCGAAACGGGCTGCGCCGGGGAGGGCGGGCCCGTCGTCTGCGCCCGTGGCGCCGGCTGCGCCCGTCGCGGCTGCTGCGCCAGCTGCACCCGTCGCGGCTTCGGCGCTTCCTCCCCTCGTCGTGGTCCCTCCGCCGGCTCGTGGCCGCGGCAGACCTCGGAGGGGGGAGGGGCCGCCGCCCGACGAGGTGCACGGCGTGTCGGAGTCGGCGGTACGCGTGATCCTAGCCCGAGTAGGGGTGATGGTGGATGCGCGTATCGCCGCCGTAGCGGCCAGGCTCCCGCCTGAGCCGCCCCTCCGACCGCCGCTCGCCGCGGACAAGGCGAGGCGGCCGCAAGCGTCAGCTCCCACCTCGCTGCCCTGTCAGGGTGGCCGCGTGGTGAGCTACGCTGCGGCCGCGGCCGGGCCCAAGGGGGCCAAGAAGGCCGGCAAGGTGCCGGCTCCCGCCAAGGCCGGGCCGCGGCCGGCACCAGCGGCTGCACCGCAGGCGCCGGTCAGCGCACCCGCGACCGCTCCTGCTGCGCTCAGCGCTGCTGCCAGGCTCGAACAGGGCTGGCAGGTGGCTGAGCGGAGCAGGAAGGCACGCGGCCAGAAGCGGAGAGCGGCGGCCAAGAGTGCCGCCGTGGCCGCCGCTCCCCAGGCGGGAGCCGGCAGAAAGGGGAAGGAAAGGTCGCGCAGGGGCCTCAAGTCGCCGAAGACGGCCGCGGTGGTCATCACCGTGCTGCCTGAGGCGGCTGAGAGGGGCCTCAACTATGAGGCCGTCCTAAAACGCGCCCGGCGGGAGCTGGACGTCTCCGGTATCGGGGGCGTCGAGGCGAGGACCCGCAAGGCCCGGACAGGGGCTCGAATACTCGAGTTCCCTGGGGCCGAGGGCGCGAAGACGGCCGATAGTTTGGCCACGATGTTGAGGGGGCTGTTCGGGCCGGAGGATGGTGTCCGAATCGCCAGGCCTGTCAAGTGCGCAGAGATGCGCCTGACGGGCTTGGACGATTCCGTGACGGTGGAGGACGTCCGGGAGGCCATTATGGCGCGTACCGGATGTGCCTCGGACACCGTCCGGATTGGCACCATTCGCACTGGTCCGGGCGGCGTCGGTGCTGCCTGGGTGCAGTGTCCGATGGAGTCGGTCAAGCAATTGGCCGACTCAGGCAGGCTCCTCGTGGGCTGGAGCTCGACGCGGGTAACCGTGCTAGAACCCCGGCCCGCGAGGTGTTACAAATGCATGGCGGTCGGGCATACCCGACCGACATGCAAAAACTGCTTTGACTGCAGCGGGCTATGTTTCCGTTGCGGTCAGACCGGACACCAGGCGGCATCGTGCTCTGCGGTGCCCCACTGCCCCGCGTGTGCGGCAGGCAATAGGCCTGCCAAACACCGCATGGGCTCTGGGGACTGCAGACCCCCGGCATCGGCCCCGAAGGGGCGGGACGGCTCATCGACCGGGCCAGTCCCCGCTCCGAGCGCGGCCCGATCGCCCGTCAGCGCGGAGGAGGTGACGATGGATACGGACCGTTAATGGACCCCGTATCCATTCGTCTCCTCCAGGCCAACCTCAACCACACCGCCGGTGCGCAGGACGTGTTCCTGCAAGCCATGGCGGAGTGGTTGATAGGAGTAGCCGTAGCCGCGGAGCCGTACGTGGTGCCCGACCGGCCTAACTGGTTGGGTAGCACCGATGGCACCGTGGCAATCGTCGCCTCCACGTCGTGGCCTTCGTCGCCTCTGACCCTTAGGGACAGGGGCGTCGGATACGTCGCGGCGGACTGGGGGGAGATTACGCTCCTCGGAGTCTATCTCTCCCCTAACTGGAGTGTGACCGATTTCGAGGCCTCCCTCACCATCATGGAGGCCTCGTTACGGCGAATGGCATCGCGCCAGGTCTTCGTCTTGGGGGACTTCAACGCCAAGTCCGTGGCGCCCGTGGGGGTCTCCCCGGATGAACGACCGAGGACGGGCGATCGAGGAGTGGGCGGCGGCACTGGGCCTCTGTTTGCTGAACAGGGGCTCGGTGCATACGTGCGTGCGACAACGGGGCGGGTCGATAGTGGACCTTTCGTTCTAGCCCCGAGGTCGCCGCACGCGTGGGGAGCTGGCGCGTCGTGGAGGAGGTGGAGACCTTGTCGGACCACCGGTATATCCGGATGGAGGTCTCCCCGGTAATCCCGACGCCCAGCAGGGGTCACGGGGCGGATGGACGTCCTGCGTTCCCGCGATGGGCTGTGGGTCGCTTAGACCGGGACCAGCTGGCGGAGACAGCCATCGTTTACTCGTGGCTGTCCTCTGCCAACCAGTCGGACGGGGTGGACGCCGAGGCTGGCCGCATCCGCAGTGCGTTGACGCAGATCTGCGATGCGGCCATGCCCCGGGTACGGCGTCCGCCCCCGAGGAGGGCGGTCCACTGGTGGTCCCGGGAGCTGGCGGATCTCCGGGCCGCGTGCATTCGCGCCCGGAGGGCCTACACCCGCAGCCGGCGGCGGCAACGCGACGCGGAGCGGGAGGCCTTGCTGTATGAGGGCTACCGCAATGCGCGGTCGGCCTTCAGGCTGGCCGTCCGCTCCGCCAAGGACGTCAGTCGGCAGGAGATGCTGGACGGTCTCGATCGTGACCCCTGGGGACGCCCCTATCGCGCGGTGCTGAATAAGCTCCGCGCGCGGGGCCTTCCCCTCACCGAGACTCTCCAGCCCAGCCTTCTCACCCGGGTCGTCGAGGACCTGTTCCCGCGGCGGGCGGAACACACGCCCCCGGTCATGGCTCCGCCAGACACTGACCGGGAAGCCGACGACGACAGTGTTCCGCCCATCACGGAACCCGAGATGGGAGTGGCGGTGGCGCGCATGTGCGCAAAGTCCATTGCCCCCGGGCCCGACGGTGTTCCAAACCGCGTGTTGGGCCTGGTCCTCGACCACCTGGGTCCCCGCCTCAGGGAGCTGTTCGACGCGTGTTTAGCGTCCGGACGGTTCCCTGGGTGCTGGAAGGAGGGAAGGCTGGTGCTCCTGCCGAAGCCGGGACGGTCTCCGGGGTCGCCTTCGGCCTACAGGCCTATCGTGCTGCTCGATGACACGGGCAAGCTACTGGAGAGGGTGGTAGCTGCCCGCATCGAGCGGCACCTCGTCGGCACGGGGCCCGATCTGTCGGACGTCCAGTTTGGGTTTAGGAGGGGTCGTTCGACGATCGCGGCTCTGTTGCGCCTGAGGGCCGTGGCGACTGAGGCCGTCACCGGTGGGGGAGTGCTGTTGGCGGTGTCCCTAGATATCGCCAACGCATTCAATAGTCTGCCATTCAGCTGTATCAGGGAGGCGCTCCGGTATCACGGAGTGCCAGCTTACCTGAGGCGGCTAGTGGCAGACTATTTGGTGGGGCGCAGCGTCCTCTGTACCAACCGAGCAGGGGACGTTGTGCGAACGCCCATGACGTGCGGTGTCCCACAGGGGTCGGTCCTTGGACCCACCCTGTGGAACATTGGCTACGACTGGGCGTTGCGGGGGAGCCTCCCGCCCGGGCTGGGCGTGATTTGTTACGCCGACGACACGCTCGTCACAGCCCGCGGTGGGACGCTAGAAGAGGCGGTAAGCCTGGCGACCTATGGCACCGAAGAGGTCGTCAGGCGGATCGAGGCGCTGGGGTTGAGGGTCGCCCTGGACAAGACGGAGGCCCTCTTGTTCCATGGGCGCCTTATGAGCCCTCCCATCGGCGTCTCGATCACCGTCCGATCGGTTGACATCAGCATCCGGGCCCATATGAGGTACTTGGGCCTGGTGCTCGACGGGCAATGGTGGTTCCGGGAGCATTTCCGCAGGCTCGCTCCGCGGCTCGTCGGCGCGGCGTCCGCCCTATCGTGGCTAATGCCGAACGTGGGCGGACCAAGCGCTACGTGCCGACGGCTGTACACGGGGGTCATCCGGTCGATGGTCCTGTACGGCGCACCGGTGTGGGCGGGGTCCTTGATCGTCCGACTTAGGGCCCTTCTGTGGCGACCACAGAGGGTCATGGCGGTCAGGGCCATCCGCGGATACCGCACGGTTGCGACGGAGGCAGCGTGCCTATTGGCCGGGACTCCCCCGTGGGACCTGGAGGCGGAAATGCTCGCCGAGTTGTATCGGCGGGTGTCGGGGGTGCGCGGGGAGGGCGGTGTGATCTCGTTAAGGGATCTCACCGCCTGGCGCGTCGACGCCCGCCGAGACGTCATTGCCCGTTGGGCAGTCCGGCTGGAGAGGCCTCGGTTCGGGGTGCGAACCGTGGAGGCCTTCCGGCCGGTGCTGATGCAGTGGTTGGAAAGGCGGCACGGGGTGCTCTCCTTCCGACTAGTGCAGGTGTTGACGGGGCACGGGAGCTTCGCCAAATACCTGCACAGGGTCGTGAGGAGGGAGAGTACACCGTCCTGCCACCACTGCGATTGCGACGAGGACACGGCGCGCCACACGCTCGAGGCCTGCGCGGCTTGGGCAGTGCAGCGCCGTGAACTCGTCGCAATCATCGGTGCCGACCTGACGCTGCCGGCCATCGCTAGGGCGATGGTCGACAGCGTGAGGAACTGGGACGCGGTCGCAGCCTTCTGCGAGACAGTGATCTCGCAGAAGGAGGCGGCGGATCGTCTGCGCGTGGAGCGCAGCCTCGATGAGGAGATCCGCCGCCGGCGACTGGGGCGGCGCAGGCGCAACTATCTGCGCCTCATGCCGCCCTAGCCGAGGCCGCGGGTGACGTGACCGGGGATTAGTCCGTCACCCGCCGAGAGGCCGACCGCGTGAGGAAAGACCGACGTCCTCCCCGAGGGGGGGACGTCGGTCGATGGGAGGGTACCCCGCGTAGGGGGTATTCCGTCGGGCCGACCACTGACGACAAGTAAACTTGCTCCGGTGGTCGGCCCAATGACGAAGGCGAGGTGGTTTTCGGGTGGGTTGCGGGAGTTGCGTGCTTAAGCCCCTCTGTCGCCCCGGACGGAGTGGTGCGGAGGCGCGCCGACCGCGACCCACCCAAAAAAAAAAAAAAAAAAAGAAAAAAATACAGGTCGCTTTTATGAATGCATAATACTACGATAATATCAAAACAAGACCTCAGTCGAATCATTCCTAAAATTTGTGATATTTTGTAGAATAACTCACGGATCTCCTTATTATTACTTCTTGCGATAGTCTTGCGATATGTTGACTTGCGCCTACAGCAAGCATTGTGAACGAATTGAACGATTGCTCCGACTTATGGTCACACCCTACCACAAAACTGCCAACGCAATCGACAACGATTTATCGAATAGATTTTGAAACTGCCGCGATCGTTTGCGCCAACCAGAAAAATCTAAGATGATTTTCGTATACACTATCGATAAAACTGCACAAACTGTCTGCGCAGTCGAATCGCTACGATATATATATATATATCATTGTCATGTATACCGGCCCTTACTCCTCCGTCACCACACAGGCACGAAAACAGTATAGTCTAAATAGTAAGTCTAAGTAAAAATAGTAAGTCTTAAATGGTTAACTTTTAACGTTAACTTTAACTTGCGTTAATTTTTTGCGAATTTAACGTTTTAACGGTTATCGAAGTTAAAACTTTAATTAACTAATTAACGATTAACAAAGTTAATTTTTGGATTAACTGTGCCCACCTATGTGTATATCTATGTTAAATATATTGTTCATTACGGAACATATCTATATTCAAAAAGCTATTTCATACCGTGAACATCGAGTTCAAAATCAACAAACAAATATTAGCTTCAATTGCTTTAAACAAAAGTTTACTATGTACGTTTGTATAACATTGATTACAAACAGTTATGATCAAATATTAATTTATTTGTGGCATTAGAATTAATTAGTGTCACATTGTATTGTTTATTTTTGGAGTGAAAATTAGATTGCTATTTAGGATCAGATAAAACTTTGACAAGTATGTTATAATTAATACTGTTCTTATTATGAATACAATGATTTACAACACATTACTTTTTTGGCGGGTTCGTAAAAGATCGAGGTAAGCAGATATCTGCATCCTAATAGGAAGAATATTCAAAATAAAACTCTATGCCAATCCATCTAGATATTGTCTTATTATAGACGCCCGCTATTTAGGAAGCTCATGCCCAACAGTGAGACGTTTATGGACTATCAATAACATAAATAAAGATAATAATAAACATTATACGAGTATTTTCATCTAAAGTTCACAAGTTGGAAGCACATTCCGGAACGGATCGACTTTGTAGTAAATATTTGCCAGAGTTAGCCGCATTAGCGATATGACCTAGTTTGTTGTTCGCTTTTCATTTTCATCATATAATTACTTTAAAAACGAGTATGTACTACATAAATATAGATAATGTTGTCTCAATTATCTAAATTATATCAAAGATTATCTACGGCTACTGTTAAGTAGCGTGGGTATATGGTATTTGTGTAGGATTAAATTAATTCTAAAGTAGGAATAAATCCTATCCCTATCCTTTAGAATTAATTCAATTATTTGCACTTATAACAATTGAATATGACAATGTGGTGACGGAGTAAGAATATAATTCACCACCCCTATCCTATCTCACTCGCGAATATCGTAAAAATGGAGTAAGGGATATGCATGTAAAATCCATGCAATAGAAGAAAAACTCGAAATAAAACCAACCCGTCTGACCAGCTTGGTGTAAGTCAATTTCTCTCCTATCATGAAGAAGGCTCGAGCCCAGCAGTGGGATGCATATGCACTGAGATGATTTTTTCACTTCAGAGAATTGTTGAAATTAAGCTTTTCCTATAATGCGGATGGGAGTTCAAATATTGTCAAAGCTTTTTTTTGTGTGACTTAGTTGTTAGCCGCAAATGGCTGTGACAACTTTACTCTGACTGTTCGGTGAGCGCTGAGGGCTCTCAACCCGTATATTGTCAATTCAAATTCAAATCCTTTATTATATATAAACCCCGCGGGGGCACTTACATGTGGTCATTTTTTTTACATTTTTACCTTAAATTACTACCGAATCGGAACGCGACCGCACTGAGAAGATCCGGCAAGAAACTCAGTGAGATTGTCTTCTTTTTTATTCATTTACTTTTTTTTTTCATCATTAATCATCATCATTTCAGCCTATTGCCGTCCACTGCTGGACGTAGGCCTCCCTCATATTGCGCCACAATGTGCGGTCCTGTGCCGCCTGCATCCAACGACGCCCAGCAACTTTCACTAGGTCGTCGGTCCACCTAGTGGGGGGGCGTCCTACACTGCGTCGTCCGATGCGTGGTCGCCACTCGAGAACCTTTCTTCCCCAGCGGTTGTCGGTTCGTCGAGCGATGTGGCCTGCCCATTGCCACTTCAGCGTGCTAATTCTTCGTGCTATGTCGGTTACACCCGTTCTTCTGCGGATTTCTGTATTCCGGATTCTATCTCGCAGAGAAATCCCGAGCATAGCCCGTTCCATAGCACGCTGAGCGACTTTGAGCCTTGATATGAGGCCTACATTTAGGGACACTACACTTTTTTTTTTTAATTAAATAATATACAACAACATGTCTATTAATAGCTCCAGTGTGATGCCGTTCAAACCATCATACAATACAGTTATTAAATATAACGAAAAATTACCATGGCTGGACCAGATCCCGCAAGCGGCACCTGATCACGAGTTAACCACTAGAGCAGCCATCACTCCCCTCAACCACAATGGAGGGAAGGGAGTGACCCGCTCCTCGTAGCTACCGCAAGCAGACCCTTCAGTGAGCATGACCAATACCATGTGCCACAAACATAAAACACAAATTAAATAACAAATTCGTTTGGCAAAACGAATTTGTTATTTAATTTGTGTTTTATGAATTTCTCATTGTTCTTCTCTATTTTCGAGTGCGAATAACTTTCCAACCACTGCACCGATTATAATGTTTCTACGCTCAAACTAACGTTGAGAAGATCAGCTAAAAAACGAGCCCTCAATGGTGTCACTATGACTTGTTGTTCTTTAGTTATGTGCAACCAATGCTATGTCTCAGGAAAAACGCCATGAATTTTTTCCCAGACCTATTATTTACTAATTGGCTTAGCATTTATAAAGACATTATCTATACAAGTTGCACTCCCAGCGGTTATCCTAGTAGGTTCCAAGAAAGCATTATACAAATCATAAGATTTCATCAAAGTTATAAATTTTTGTGTAATATTATTTTTCCAATAAGTTTATATTAAAATCACCACAAATCACAAGAGTTTTATTACTGGCAGAGATTTTGAACACAATATCCTCCAACTGTCTCTCAAAATCATCATATGGTGAACATGGAGGTTTGTATACGCACACAACTATGAACTGCTCAGACTCAATGCAGGCAATTTCAATAACACGTTCAATGGAGAGCCTCGCAATATCATTTCTTTCCTTAAATTTAACCATTTTGTTTAAAATTATTAACGAGCCACCTCGTATCTTACTGACTCTATTGAACGAGCTAACAACCTGGTGATTAGGAAAATTGAACAATAATTGATTACCTTTGAGCCAGTGTTCAGTAACGCAGAGGATATCTACCTGGTAATCATTCAAAAATAGTTCAATTTCCAAATCTTTACCTAACATTCCCTGAATATATTAATGTACCAGGTTGATTGATTTGTAATTATTCTTAACACTTAAAATACTAAGGCTAGAGGAATTCTCTGTTGTCTTAATATCTAATTTAAATTAGTTTGTGAATTAATGTCACTATTTACATTAGTGTAAATGTCATTATTTAAATGAATAATGTCAATACATTGCCCAAAAGAGGCAACTTTGTTAGCCAGGCTGATGTATAAAAAAATAAAAATAGCGAATCAGCTAATAGTTTTTTATAATGTCTAGATAAGAACTATCTTTTGTCAATGCACGATTGATTCAGTATATATTCGTATACAGTCCTAATGACCTGATCAATTTTAGGCTGCTACTACTGTAATCATAACGAGAACCCGACGTAGTATACAGAGCCGATACCTGGCCTGGACAGACTAGGGATGTCGGAAAAGGAAATAAATATCGATATATCGATGTATCCATACCAACATATCTGACCAGCATGGTATAGTAGGTCAAATTCCCTCCCATTGTGGAGGAGGCCCGAGCCCAACAGTGGTACGTATGTGGGCTGCGATGATGATGATGATGATGTATCGATCTTTAAAAATATCAATATCGACGATATATCTGTATAATTTCAAAAAAATGCATTTATAAAATGATAAAGGATTTAGTTCAGCTAGGTATTTTTTGAGTATTACACATACATTAGTAACATAAAAAGTCAGGAAGAAGAGTTTGCCTATTAACTATTCCATTATCAGCTTTATGTTACTACAGGTGTGCTTAAAAGTTAGGGGTAGTTATAGGTCGTGTTAGTGGCCCCATGCCATCCTGTTATCACCTTGAATGACCGGCTGGGAAACGGTCACACCATGGCCCAATAGTAAAGAAAAAAGCTTTTACCAAAATTGGAAATACACTTATTAATAAAATTCTTACACCTATCTCTTGTAAATAATATATAAAATGATATAACAGCAGTATATGCGCCTTATTAACATGATTCTCATCAACTTGCGGCTAAAGGCATTTAACTCTATTACCGCAAAAGCAAAAGGTATTCGTTGTACATGTAAAATTATTAATTTAACACATGGATTAAATATTTATTCTTTCATATGATACCGTAAATTATACAAATTCACATCACGTTTCATAAGCAGTGTTTATCAGATATCCTAAACCCGAGTAAGCTTTCAATATATTATCGATAAGTTAGCTAAAACCTGGGGTAGAATTGTTTATGAGCTTTCGCTAAGTACAGTGAGAGCCATTCGTGGTTTCGTGTATATTTACATACCAAAATACGCTGTTTATTGCTGCTGCCGTTTATATATTTTATTTGTTTTAATACTATTGTAAAGCTAAAAGTTCTTTTCAATCGTCTAATCTAAGCTGCCAGTTCGATATTATAGATCTTTTTGTATTATAAATATCCTGATTATTGAAAAAGATACCTATAACCTAATATATAGGGGAATATAATTTATTAATATATGTTTATCAAAGTTTACATAGTTATGACTTTCTTAGGTTACAATTTTATACATAAAAATCCTTTTCTAGATAACTAATATTACGCTTTACATGAAAAGCTATCTAGTTAGTAGTTGTAAAATGAACCACTAGTTGTATTTAACTGAAAATAAAACACAATCTGCTACAAAATATAGGTATAAAAATATTTATTTACTAGCAATCCGCCCTCGCTTCGCTTCGGTTATAGGTTATAGTCGTTTTACCCGCGTAGTGCCCGTTCCCGTGAGAATACCGGGATAATATATATATATATATAAATTTTTGAAATCAGTACAGCCGTTTTGAAGATTACCCGGAACAAACAGACAGACAGACAGACAAAAATTTATTAATTGCTATTTTAGGCATAGGTGTCGTGCAAATAACCGTGTGAGCATGAAAAATGCCTATTATTTTGACATTACAAACAGACACTCCAATTTTATTTATTGGTATAAATTAAATGTGAAATTTAAAATAAATAATCGATATCATTATCGATTACATTCTGTTTTCACTATATAAAGTCAAAAATTCATCACATCATCATCGTCGCAGCCCATATATGTCCCACTGTTGGGCTCGGGTCTCCTCCACAATGGGAGGGAATTTGACCTACTATACCATGCTGCTCAGAAATGTTGGTATAGAGTAACATTTCGAGTTTTCCTTCTCTTGCACAGATGTTATGTGCATATTATATTCCATAGTCGTTTTTTACGACATCCATGGGCAAGATAGGGAGTGGTGAATTGTATTCTTACTCCGTCATCACACAGCCAGTCAAAAATTACTTTCAAATTAATAATAACCGAGTCTTGTTATTTGGTTATATCCGTTAGTTGCACGTTTATAAAATCAGCAGCGACAGGTTTTACTTCCTGTGAAATGAAAACAAAACAAAAAGTCACTAAAATAACTCGCATAGTACAAAAAAAATATCTGAAATAAGCTTGTTTGTTACAGTGCCACTTCATAATTAAAATCGGCAAAAATGATTCAAGTTGAGAGCTTCAAACGTCCCTCGCCTTCACCCTCAAGAAGTTCAGTAAGAAGTGATAGTCGCGTTTTTCGCCAACCGAGAGTAATACAAGTAAATCGCGATGCTTCCACAATGGTGGAGAGTGAGGCTAGTGGACCGGAGTGCACGTCTTCCGCCGCTACCGGTCTGCCCGCTGACTGGGAAACGCGACTGACTCAAAACGCTGCACATTTTCGTTCACGAACATTCAGTGATGGATTCATCAGAAATGCTAGTCTTGAACTTTTACTCGGCGTAGACTGCGAAGCTTGTCTCGCACTAGCTGCACAACGACAATACCTAGATGAACACATATCCAAGCATGATTTAGACTTAGTTTGTAATTGTAATGTCCAACAAAATAACTTTGTAAATTGTCATCGCAATATTGTAGAACAACGGGGCCACACTCTTAGCATCTATGACTTAGAAAGAATCAAACGAGGCACCGGACGAAATCAACTTATGGTAGGATCACATCGCAGTTTAGACAGAAAATTTAACAAAAGCAAAACTATCGGTGTTTCTAGTTATATTTCAAAACAATTAATTTCTTATGATCCGAGAAATACACTTGTGCAAAAAATAAAGAGGAAATTGTCTAATTTAAAAAAAATGGGTGGGGAAGCCATATCAAAAAAGCATCAAAATGTACAGTTGGCTGAGATCACATCAGGGTCGACAAGTTCTCTTAAGAAGACGTCAATGTTGTCACTAGCAGATAAATCTCAAAGAAGAGTAAATAGTCAAAATAATATTTTCACGTCATCAGGATTTCACGGGAAAGATGATACAAAAAGTAATGTTCCGACATATGCAAATTTTTCGGGAAACGTGGACCAATGTTTCGATAAACTAAAGGACTATAATGTCAGTGCCGATGTACACAGTAGAACCTCACAAAAAATGGTCAAAATGAGGAGCTTTGATAACAATGAAATACTCGTTGAGAGAAACTCCCCGTCTTTAGAAAGAACAAAGTTTTCCACTTTAGATAATCGAAGTCGATGTAGAAGCATCAAAAGGCAAATGTCATATAATGATTTTCCAAGTGAGCGATTTAGAGATAGATTGTCGGAGAGTTGGACGCGAGATGAGAGTACGATGGAGTCGAGAAGTACTCGAAGTGATTTAGTAGATGACGATGCACAAACGTTTATAGATACCGATGTGATAGCAACGGGCGGACCTCGCTCCACGCGCGCGCACTGCACCTGCGACACAACCCATGATACTAGACTACCTTCAATATTTTATGACACACATGTAAGTAGCCAACAATCTTGGTAATTATTATTATATTTTTCATTATTAATTTGAGCTTTTGATTTAATAATAATCATATAAAGCCTCACATACATATATTTGCATATTTAATTATGGCAGAGATCTCACCAGTGATTATTCAAAATGTATTGTTTTCTTTTGCGTTGTACGAAATACGCATATTCAGAAATGAAATTCGAAAGATTTTACGTCTGATTTAAACAATAACATGAAATAGGTAATTTTTTATCTTCATATGTTAGAATAAGTAAAGAAATATCATCTTCGGCCTAACGAGGTCCAGTGTTGAACATAGGCCTCGTCACATTTACTAAATATAGTAATACAACAACAATATATATACAAGGTAATTAAAATCCGAAAAGAACTATGCAAGAACTAGATATAAATAAATGTCCATCATAGCTAGACTTCATTCTCTGACTTAGAGGTATCTAAGTACAATTAGCATCAAAAGTAGATGATTAAATTTACTTAGGTAGATCTACAAAACTCGTATAGATACACCCTATCATCCATAAGTACTTAGTACGATTACCACCTCAAATACATAATAATTGTAATGTTAAAAATTATACCTAAACTAGCTGAATAATATTAGATCTAAAATACCTTAACATTATGCATTACAGTTGCCTCTCGACTAGTGTTGCCCAAATGCAAGACCAAGACAAGACTTGGACCGGTCTTGGTCTTGGTCTTGCAACATCACACCTGGTCTCGTCTTGGTCTTGGTCTTGCGCACCCGAGTCTTGGTCTTGGTCTTGGTCTTGCGCACCCGAGTCTTGGTATTGCAGCAAGAGTCTCGCAAAGTTTTGCAGTTAGAATAACGTAACAGTAATTTATCATGGCAATGAAAAATCCAACTAAATTAATCAAATGTCCTATCCTATCTATCCATCTGCTAGCCTATAGTTCACTATTGAATACAATACTTACCACTCGAGAAAATTACTCTTCTATTCCCCTGGTGTTCCATTAGACAGCGTTACTACTCTTATGACAGGACTTTCGACCCTATTTTCTTAAGACGTCACCACACGAGGCAGTTGATACAATAAATTTTATGTCATTTTATAATCAATGCGATATTTTACAATTAATGCGATTGTTTATATTCCCCTTCAAGTTAAGTGGTATGTATCTATTGTATTTCCAGTTTAGTTACTGATACTCTGGATACTTGAAAAAACCTGTTGCTCTATTGCCTATATAAATACTTTGGCCGCTGGATCCATGTAGCTCTTAATATACTATTTATTCAAGAACATATAAAACTGATTTAAAATTTTATGGTTTTAATACTTGTAAAATGTATGATATTCGTCGTCATCGTCACAGCTCATAAAAGTGCCACTGCTGGGCTTAAGCTTCCTTCCAGTAAGAGGAAAATTGATCTACTGTACCACGCTGGTCAGACATGTTGGTACAGGGTTTTCTTTCTAGTTTCACTTCTCTTGCACATATGTTATATACACAGGGTGTATCAGGTTATAGGACAACTGTTCATGTATGTTGTAGTTCAACAGTCATAGATCATAATTAGAATGTATATTACACAAAAACAATATAACATAAAAGTTATAGTGATTACAAAAATGTGTGTCTAAGAGTTTATGCCTTAAATTTTATGCATTATGTAGGTATGTACAGACAGGATATATGTAAGCATGTAAAATTTCGACAGTATAAATAGGTATTAGATTTGCGCGAACCTTTCAATGGTTACGTAGGTACAAAGGCGACTCATCAACGGTCATCGGCCGATCAGCTGATTTATGTTAAAGCGAAGTTTGTCTTGCTTATGCAAACGTAATCATTGATTTATTCAAATTCTAATGAACATTTAACAAAATACGAATATGTTGCAGATTAAGTATCATTCCTTTATACATTTTAATCAATTTACAAGAAAAAACGATGACAAAATTGAGAACTTACATGTCTCTCAATTCATTAACGAATCGGTAATTTTATTTCAATTTTTTTTCATGGGTTCCTAACACCATTGCCCGATCCGATTTGATACGACATCCACGGGTAAGAGAGTGGTGAATTATATTCGTACTCTGTCTTTTTTTTGTGTGTGTGTAGCTGTTGGTCGCAGATGACCTTGACAGCTTAACGCGGTCAATGGGCGAGCGCTGATGGCTCTCAACCCGGTAAGTAAGTTAAGCGAACATCGCCCGAGGGCTCCCCCCTGTGGGGAACGGACCTCGGCTCGGGGCGTCGCTGAGAGCAAAGTGGGCGTGGCCAAGTTTAGGTTAATGACTTTTACGCGGCGCGGTTTTCGACCTCGACGGCGAGGCCGATACCGCGGAGTTTTATCTGTTATCGCTGCGCGAGCTGTGTAGGTCCTTTCTTGGGCGATCATAATAGCGTCATCTTCTTCTTCAAGAAGATGACGAGGACGTCGGACCGCGGATATTTTTCAGGGGACGTAGTTTACCGCCCCAACCACTAGTGGATTGGGGTGAGTCGTGGCAGAGGCAAAATAGCGCTGGGAGCAACGCTTCATGTACTGCCTGATGGTGATCGTACTCTGTCCCTACATGGACATTAATATAGATTAATTGTAGGCATATTTCTATGTCCAACAGTGAACGTCGTTGGGCTAATGAATAAACGGATATATAAATATGTATAATGGGCAAGAGCACTCTCGTGATTACGGTATTTTTGTCCTTAAGCCTTTCCGAAGAGTAATTCTGAAAAGCCAACACCAACATTGGGAATCGATTGGCCAATAGATGGATATCTCAAGACTGATTTAACTTGCCGTGTAGTGACGGAGTAAGAATATAATTCATCACCCCCTATTTTACCCGTGACTGCGAACCCACGACTAAGGGCTATAATATATAACATCGGTGCAAGAGAAGGAAAACTTGACATGTATGACCTGTAATAACACGGCCGATCACCGTGGCGATTCCCCTCCGACCACGGCCGATTCTCCTCCTGTTATGTAGAAGACACGAGCTCAACCGTATATAAGCTGAAATGGTGATTTGAATTAAATGCAAGACCGCGAGACTCTTGCAGGCCCAGTCTTGGTCTTGCTCAAGTCTTGCAGGGTCAGTCTTGGTCTTGGTCTTGCAAAAATTAAGCGGTCTTGGTCTTGGTCTCGGTCTCGCATTTCTCGCAAGACCAAGACCAAGACCGCAAGACCAAGACTTTTTTTGGCAACACTACTCTCGACTAAATTTAAAAGTCTGTTTCTGTTGGGTAGTAGGTAATTTGAATAACAGATTGTCAAAAGTCACTGAACAATATTATACTAGGAGTACACAGAAAGTTTGCAGTCTTAGCTTTCAGTAACTATTGGAATTTCGGATTGTGTCTTTTTAATACGCTTTTATTAGCTTCAGACGTATGTATGTTAGTATGTAACGGAATCTTTGAACATGATTTTGACCCCTTCGAAACGTCGGATTAACTCGAAATTTGGCATACTTATTAAGGACCGATAACAATTCAATATTTTAAACAGTTTAACCCGTTATCCTTAATAGGATAATCAGGATTAGCGAAAATTCAACTAAAAAATGAAAAATAAATAATAGTTCAAAAAGACTAAAAAAATACGCTTCGAAAGAAAATCTAACTAAAAAATAGAAAATAAATTTTAAAAAATTTGAATTAAGAACAGTGAATAAGAAAGTGAAATCGGCGAGCATTGCCGCCTCCAGGTCCCACGGGGGAAGTCCCGGCCAACAGGCACGCCGCCTCCGTCGCCACCGTGCGGTATCCGCATATGGCCCTGACCACCATGGCCCTCTGTGGTCGCCACAGAAGAGCCCTGAGTCGGGCGGTCAGGGACCTCGCCCACACAGGTGCGCCGTACAGGGCCATCGACCGAATGACTCCTGCGTACAGCCGTCGACACGTAGCGCTCGGTCCGCCCACATTCGTCATAAGCCACGATAGGGCGGACGCCGCGCTGACGAGCCGCGAAACGAGCCTGCGGCAATGCGCCCAGCTTACGACCCATCTAGTACGTAGTCTGTATCTAGCATACTACGATATTTTTATTTGCCTAATAATTATGAGTTCTGATGTCACTTTAACGCAGTTCAAGAGAGGACCACAGTGTTTTAAAAATAGTTAAAATGGAAATATGACTAGTTTGAAACATAAGGAGAATAGTAACTAGCGTTGCCAGGCGTCCGGATAAAGCCGGGCATAGATAGGCTTTTTAATTGCGTGTCCGGCCAAAATAATCGGTGTCCGGTTTGTCCGGCTTTTATTAGGCCTTTTACACTTCGCAAACGAGCTAGCGCCGAGCGTGGCCGAGCGCAGGCGAGTCGACTGTTGTCATAATACTTAATCCAAAAAGCTTAATTTTACATACATTTTTTGTCGTACCTAATAATATTAAAACACAAAATCCTCAATAATGTAGGGTGTCAGGCCTTTCAACCCAAATGTCCGGCCAAACTGGCTGGTCTGTCCGGCTATTAAGTTTGATGACTTGGCAACCCTAAACGTAACTAACCACGACGACCAAATGGAAAGTAACCTTTAGTTTAGTGCGGGACGCGTACAAAGCCGTCAGGCGCAGCGGTGCGGTAGAATCTGTTCGAAGAGACAGATCTGCTCCTCCGCGCCTGGGCGCGTCGCCAATGTGTGAAGCGCCTAAAGTGCTAATTGTACGCCTCATTTTCCGAGCCACGTATTAACCGTAAGGCGAAATAATCTTTAGATAAAATAATTTATATTTATAAATAAATTAAATTTAGCAGAGTCAAAAGCGACCAGCGCCGGCTCCAGATGTGACTGAACGAAGTCAAGGTGGACGGTTAGCAGCGTGCAACTCATGCAAGTCTCCACAGTGGCTGCCCACCGGTACTATGTCCACCAACAGCCACAGCTCCACTACAACTGGAAACTCATCACGTTAGTTCTTTTTTTATTATTAACATATGGTGTGAATACAAATTAATTGTCCGTTAAAATTTATTCATGATCATGGATACAAAGTCCTTGAGTCAAATACATCGTTAGTTTAAGAACTCACATAAATAGTCCGTCAGTAAGTCAAATCGTTACCATGATTTGGTACACGAAAATGCACGTATAATATTTCACTATTATACAATATTCACTACATTTCAGAACTTTCTTTGCATTATATTGCATAAAATATCAGCAAAATTATTCAATAGCTATGTACATAGTTAACTGTAAAACACTAAAATCTATACCAATAAATAAAATTGGAGTGTCTGTTTGTAATGTCAAAATAATAGGCTTTTTTCATGCTCACATGGTTATTTGCACGACACCTATGCCTATAATACAGATTAAAAAATTTTTGTCCGTCTGTCTGTCTGTTTGTTCCGGGTAATCTTCAAAACGGCTGGACCGATTTCAAATATTCTTTCACCAATGGAAAGCTATAATATCAGGGCGTAAACTAGGCTATATTTTATCCCGGTATTCCCACGGGAACGGGAACTACGCGGGTAAAACGACTAAAACCGAAGCGAAGCGAGGGCGGGTTGCTAGTAAGGAATAAAACCCAGGTGTGTGGTGCACACGACATTTTTACATTCGCGCTAAAACTTCCAATACAAATTAAAATTATAAAGTGTTACCACCCCTTTTTGTGTAAGTACCATACGAAACGATTGAGGGAAATAAACAAATAATCACCATTGTGCAGGAAAAAAATACAAAACCTAACATCCCTCGAAAAATATTGTATATTCTTACAACTTTAACTAAAGAAAATAATAAGGATCCTCGAACGGGACTGTGTACAATGAGTTTTAAGGAAACCAATGGGATAGGGGCAATCTGAAACTGAGTTCCTTTATTATCTCGTTAATTTAACATGATCAAACTGTTTGCCTCTTAATAATCCCCCAGAGGGTTTTACGGAAAGAAAGGAGCTGAACATAAAGTACGGATAAGAGAATATTTTAACAACTTTCAAAAAGCACCTTTCTAATTTGTTATGACAGCATTCTCTTGACATGTTGTTCATCGCTTAGGTAGGTAGGTAGTTAATGAAAGTCGAAAGTTTCTTAAGTGCCGACCCGAATCATATAGACTTGTCTCAAGTAAAGATTGTACCACCATCATCATTATCTTCACATATCATATACGTCGCACTGGGCTCGAGCGTCCTCCACACCGGGAGGAAAAAATGTCCTACTATACCAGACTGGTCAGGCAGGTTGCTATAGGGTTTTATTTCAAGTTCTTCTTCTCTTGCATAGTTGTTTTATGCACAAAATATCGCTTACGGCACCCACGGGCAAGAGAGGGGGTGATGATTTGTATTCTTACTCCGTCACTACACGGAAAAAATCGTATCAAACTTTTTAATGCAAGACTGCTCGTCGTGGCATTTTCCTGACGTTGAATATTCAGGTATGTTAAATATCGGACCGACCACTGAAGACAAGTTACTCTGCACCGGTGGTCAGCCCAACGAAGAAGGTGACGTGCCACGGGTGGGTTACGGAGCCGCGCGCCGCCCCTCCGTCGCCCCAGACGGAGCCGGGCGGGGCGGTTGCGCTGACCGTAGCTCACCCCAAAAAAAAGGGTATGTTAAATATATTACCAAACATGATATCGTAACAATATTATTTGACAAACTTTGGATGAATTATGTGTGCGTAATGGGCACTCAATTTATCGTCGTAACTACAATATGTAAGTTGATGCATCCACAGCTCCGATCAAGTAAGTTTGCGTCTGACAGGAGGATTATCGGATGCTCCGTAGCGAGTAGTTGCTTTGACCCAAATTGATTTTTATCCCCTTGTTTTTTACAAAGTAAGCCCTCTTGTCAAGAACCTTCTTATAATGAATTTAACCTAAGAGTAACAGCTTTTTATAGTTTTCTATCAATGTAAATATAACATAGGTAATATCGTGATTTATATAAACTTAATTATTATAGGTATATGTATTTATCATATATATCTTATATAACCATATTTAACTGCACACAAAGGGATAATAACATAAAGTATACCTGTAACGTAATTAATTAACGAAATATATTTACGAGTATCTTGTCAAACGATAGGTATTACATAAAGATAAATAAGGTTGGTATAAAATAACGGTAATTAACTCATGTTAGGTTATTATATGTATGTTTGACACCATAAAATAAAGCGTGTCTGTCTGTCTGGCTGTAAAAAAAACATTTATTAAAAATAGCACTTAACTGATTTCTTTATTTTTAGATTTGGAGAGATATTTTTGAGTAGATAATCTAGCTTAATGCCGGGTTTTTGTTAACAACGACAGAAGATGGCCGATGTGATTTTCGTGTTACGATTTATTATAATAATAAAAAGGTAAAGGTCACGAAATAAAAGCCGTAGAATATTCTGAATTTCTAGTCATAACTTTTATTTCTTTCATAAGTCTTAATAATTTTCACTTTACACACATCAACTGTAATAATTAAGTATGTCTATATCTAACATTTTGCAAGTATTGATTGTTTGTTTATATATAGGTATGTCAGCTTGGCATCGACGCTGGTGTTGCGTGGCGATCTTAGTTTTGGTGGCGGGCACGGCATGCGTAGCTGGACCCCTTGCACTGCGTGCACCCCCTGGCGCTCCACTACATGAAAGACTACGACTAGCCGAACAATTACTAGATGACACCCCTCTGATAGATGGGCATAACGATCTACCTTGGAACATAAGAAAATTCTTACACAATAGAATTAAGGATTTTAAGTATGTATTAACCTCTTTCAATGTTTTTCTTTATTCTAGTACATTATTGTGTTGTTTATGTAGGTATGAAATAACTAAAGCCTCCGTAAGATCCTACCTTAATGGCTATTATAAAGTTGTGGTAAAATTATCTTGAAATCTCCAAAAAACAGAAGCGCTTATTTTGGATATTACGATCACGCATTCACATTCTGTTGACGAAATTGATTATACTTTACACAATAAGTTATGTAGGTCAAAGGATATTTTCTTTTTTGGTTCTACTCTATTATTATTTAAAATAGTTACAATAATGACATAAAACAAAATAGACGAGGTAAAAGCCCAACTATAGGTAACTCGTAACTGCTCATGGATGCCGGCAATATCAGGGTCATAACCACGACATCCGAAAAAGTTTTTATAATAGAACGTCCTATTACCAATACAATCACAATCCTTACTAAAATTAATATGAAAATAATTAAAAATTCGTGCAAATGACGAACTATCTATACATTATGTCGCTATCTTCTTCTTTTCTGTGGACGTCATAAGCTAAGACTAAGGGACGTGGAGACATACACAAAGGTATGCTGGAAATGAAATTGGCAAAATCCTTACTAATATTATAAATGCGAAAGTAACTCTGTCTGTCTGTCTGTCTGTCTGTCTGTCTGTCTGTCTGTCTGTCTGTCTGCTACGCTTTCACGTCTAAACCACTGGACCGATTTTGATGAAATTTGGTACAGAGATGGACTAAAGCTTGAGAAAGGACATAGGCTACTTTTTATCGCGAAAAAATGTGTATAAGGGGTTGAAATAGGGGATGACATTTTGTATGGAAATTCGTCATTTTCGATGATAGAACCACGAATCTTTGTATTAAGGCACCTGACAATAAATAAATAAATATTCGTTCAAGCGTTTTGGAAATTTCATTTACATGGGGATGAAATTCAACCCCTAAAATATCAAAAAGCATACAGCCGAAACCACTGGGCCTAGAAACGTATTTCTTTTTTACACCATCGTATTTCTTGGGGTACACGAGCACTAGCAAAGGATTTTTGGAAATTCACCCCCTTAAGGGGGTGAAAACATATAGTCTTTCACGTCTAAACCGATTTTGATGAAATTTGGTACAGAGATGGACTAAAGCTTGAGAAAGGACATAGGCTACTTTTTATCGCGAAAAAATGTGTATAAGGGGTTGAAATAGGGGATGACATTTTGTATGGAAATTCGTCATTTTCGATGATAGAACCACGAATCTTTGTATTAAGGCACCTGACAATAAATAAATAAATATTCGTTCAAGCGTTTTGGAAATTTCATTTACATGGGGATGAAATTCAACCCCTAAAATATCAAAAAGCATACAGCCGAAACCACTGGGCCTAGAAACGTATTTCTTTTTTACACCATCGTATTTCTTGGGGTACATGAGCACTAGCAAAGGATTTTTGGAAATTCACCCCCTTAAGGGGGTGAAAACATATAGTCTTTCACGTCTAAACCGATTTTGATGAAATTTGGTACAGAGATGGACTAAAGCTTGAGAAAGGACATAGGCTACTTTTTATCGCGAAAATATGGGTATAAGGGGTTGAAATAGGGGATGATATTTTGTATGGAAATTCGTCATTTTTGATGATAGAACCGTGAATCTTTGTATTAAGGCACCTGATAATAAATAAATATTCGTTCTAGCGTTTTGGTAGTTTCACTTACATGGGGATGAAATTTAACCCCTAAAATACCAAAAGCATACAGCCGAAACCACTGGGCCTAGAAACGTATTTTTTTACACCATCGTATTTCTTGGGGTGCACGAGTAATAGCAAAGGATTTTTGGAAATTCACTCCTTTAAGGGGTTGAAAAGCATATAGCCTCTCACGTCTAAGCTGATTTTGATGAAATTTGATACAGAGATGGACTGAAGCTTGAGAAAGGATATAGGCTACTTTTTATTGGAAAAAATGGGTATAAGGGGTTGAAATAGGGGATGATATTTTGTATGGAAATTCATCATTTTCGATGATAGAACCGTGAATCTTTGTATGAAGGCACCTGATAATAAATAAATAAATATTCGTTCTAGCGTTTTGGTAGTTTCACTTACATAGGGATGAAAGTCAACCCCTAAAATACCAAAAAGCATACAGCCGAAACCACTGGGCCTAGAAACGTACTTTTTTTACACCATCGTATTTCTTGGGGTGCACGATTACTAGCAAAGGATTTTTGGTAATTCACCTCCTTAAGGGGTTGAAAAGCACAAGTAACCCTGCTCCGGTGGTCGGTCCAACGACGAAGGCGACGTGGTGTTCGGGTGGGTTGCGGGTGTTGCGTGCTTACGCCCCTCTGTCGCCCCGGACGGAGTGGTGCGAGGAACGCGCTGACCGCAGTTCACCCCAAAAAAAAGGGGATTGAAAAGCATATAGTCTTTCACGTCGAAACCACTTAACCGATTTTGATGAAATTTGGTACAGAGATGAACTAAAGCTTGAGAAAGTATATAAGGCTACTTTTTATTGCGGAAAAATAGGTATAAGGGGTTGAAATAGGGGAAAGTATTTTCTTTTTACGTCGTCTTATTTCTTGGGGTACACGAGCACTAGCAAAGGATTTTTGGAAAATCACCCCCTTAAGTGAGTGAAAAGCGTATAGACGAAACTCTTGGAGCTAGGAACGTAAAACTTTCTATGCAATTCTCTTTCCTTTGTTTTAAGTGAGCTCTAAGAAATTATTTTATTAAAATCAACTCCTAAAGGGGTGCAAAATATATAGCCGAAATCATTAGGCCTAGAAACATGGAATTTTGTATAAAGTTGCCTTTCTTGGGGGAAGAGAGATTTTTGCAATTTTAGCCCTAAGGGGGTGAAAAGCGTTTAACCGAAATCACTGAGCCTAGGAAGGATCATTTTAGTACACGGTTGGCTTTCTTGGATTACCCCCAGATTTTCTTAGTGCTCACTTACCAAGCACCATGAAAAAAATTTTGGCAAGGATAAGCGAGCTCTAACAAAGAATTTTTCTCAATTCAACCCCTAAGAGGTTGAAAGCGTATAGCCAAAGATACCGGGCCTAAGAATGTGAAATTTTGTATACCGATTTCGGTTATTTGGGGTAAGCACGCACTAAGAAACAATTTTGGGCTGCCCCAAAAGGATAAAACGCATATAGTCGAAGACACCCAGCCAATGATATATCATCATTATCTTGCTCTTATCCTAATTACTTTGGATCGACGCGATATGTAGGTAGGGTACCTACTACTGCCATCGTAGATATATTGCAAAGGTTCTAGCAACATTTTATGACCTGGCCGACATTGTTGGCCAGACGGCATCACCAATTGGTCCAGGTCGATGTAAATCTTTGTCTTAGTAGTATTTTGCGACAACCACGAACAATGAAAACGTGGTAATATTTCTAGCAGCTACCAGACAGTAAGTTACAATCAAAATATTATTACAATTTTCTATCTCTACAAATAAATAAATTTGAAGCGTCTGTTTGTCTATCAAAATAATAGGTTTTATTTATGCTCACACAATACGGTCCAATTTTTTTTTGTCTGTCTGTCTATTCGTTACAGGTAATCTTCAAAATGGCTGGACCGATATTGATTATATTTTACCATCAGGTCTACCAGTCGTACATAAGGAATAACTTAGACTATTTTATCTCAGGCTATATTTTATCCCGGTGTGGATGAATTAAGTCGATTTTAAAATTATTTCAATAATGGAAAGCTATTTTTAAGCGAGTAACATATTTAAGCTATTTTTATCCCGATATTCCTACGGGATCGGGTACAATGCCGGTGAAATCACGGGAATATAATGGTTTAAAAAATTAATTCACTAATGAAAAGCTATATTATCAGTGAATACCATATAAAGGCTATTTTCATCCCGGTATTTGCCCAGGAACGACAACTATACCAGGGGATGTTGACCAATTTTTAAAATTCTTTCACCAATGGAAAGCTACCTATGTTGTCAGCGAGTAGCATAGGCAATTTATATCTCTGATATTTCTGGGATTTATATATTTTTTTTTTTACCCATGTAAATTTATAATATCAGCATGTTACATAGGCATTTTTTATCTCGGTATTGGCATGGGAATGGGGTCTACGTGAATGAAACTGCGGGTGTTTGATTGATATAATTTTTTTTCACCAATGGAAAGTACGTTATCAGAGACTAAGGAAAGGCCACAATACCATCGTATTTGCATGGCAATCTGAACTACAAGGCTGGAAGTAATATTCAAATGTGAAAGTTTGTGAAGATATTTGGATGTTTGTTACTCAATCACGCTTAAACTGTTGAGCAGATTTGGATGAAAATTGACACGTAGATAGAGTATTTCTTAAATTAAGAAATGTAATACTTTTTATGTCGATAATATTCTTTGCGATAATAGTTCAATATGCAAGTAAATTTTTACGCGGGCGAAGCCGCGGGCAAAAGCTAGTAATAAATAAAACATACCTTTACTATATATGACATCTAGTATAAATGATTAAGTAATGTAATGTTCAATATAACATTGATGTTTAAACTGCTTTAGTTATTACCCAAAAATTTCATCTTGCATTTGAAAACGGCTTATATTTCGTATTAGATTCCGTGTGCTGACGGAGTAAGAATACAAGTCACTACTCCTTTTCTTGTCTGTGGATGTCGTAAAAGATGACCAAGGGACATGAATATACCTTGTACCAACCCGTCTGATCAGCTTGGTATAATAGGTAAATTTCGCTCCCATTGTGAAGGAGGCTCGAGCCCAGCAGTGGGACGTATACCTATAAGCTGTGATTTTAATCATCATGATGAAACGGGCATTATACAAGTCAAAACAGGTCGATAAGTAAAAGTGCTTTTTCCTCTTTTTTAATGGACTACAATTACTCATTGCCCAAAAAATATGTTGTCGTAACACACATGTAGCCAGCTATCAATGTTTGCGAATAATATAATGAATTATAACTTTCCTACTTTAAGTTAATGTTGACGGACATGTTGGCAGCCTGCCAAGTCGTGTAGACGCGTGCGGTGTGAGATTCAATTCGACTACCAGTATTATTATACATTCACTGCTTTTATTGAATTATTTACCTAAAAGTCGACGTGTAAATATATACATGAATATTATTACCATAATGCCAAGAGTTACACTCTGTTTACTTCGCGAAGCAAATCTGTGCGCCCTAAACGATTTATTCTTACGTTTTGTTAACAAATTATATTCGCGTCGTGAATATGAATATACTTTGTCTTCTAAATGTATGAAGATTTTCAAGTATTGAAAATGCTTTGTAAAAATAAGTTAAGATAATGTATATTATGTTCTTTATGTTAGAAATATTTGTAATGGATAATATCCTTTGGGTCATCGACGACTATTAGAAAATGGCTTCCTCGAGAGGCTCGTTAATTAGTTTTTTGCCACTACTATCCTATCATTCCCAATGAATTTGTGTATGTCATTAGTCCAATCATATGTAACATAGATAATCTTTTATTAGTTTCGACGAGGACCTCCGAAGGATCTCTCCATGGGCAACTAGTTCGTGGAGCCATACTGATCTCCCTCGGCTTAAACAGGGAAGAGTAGCTGCGCAGGTAATATGAATTTTTCAAGCCGCATGATTTCATTAATCGTATATATAATAAAGTAGGTCATATCATAATCCCTTGGACGAGATTAATACCTACCCCATCGTTAGAATGTTTCAGAAAGCAAATTGAGGTGGTTTTAATAATGCTTTATTATTAAGCACATTAAAATTTATTAAGTTTTACATTAAATATAATTTTATTGGTAAGACTAGGATTTGTTAAGATTAAGATAAGTTTAGATTAGTATTTGTTTATATTGCTTTGCTAGACCAGATATTTAAACATGTTTGTAATTAAATATTGTTTTCCACTTTAAAAACTATTTGCTGGTTGTGAGTAAACCAAGACATGAGCAAGGTTCAAAATGTGCTAAATATAAATGTAATTGGGTAAACACAAATCTAATATTGTCCGAGTGGTAGCAGAATAAGAAATATCTGGTTAACCGAGCTTCGCTCGGAATATTTTTGTCCAATTTATTTAGATATACAGTATGACTGGTAAAAGATTGTACATATTCAAGGAAACGATGGATAATGGCCACATGTAACTAATAAAAGTGTAAAAAGAAGATAATATTAATTAACTACATAGTAAACATCAACAACATTAGTGTTACAAGACTTCCAAAAATATTGTCACCCTACTGGCGATACACCGATACCGAAATCGAGTAACAGTTTTGTTAGCACTGTTGTGAAGATTTTGGATATTTATTACTAGAATTACTTAAACTAGGTGTAAGAATAATGTCATAAAACACTAAAGTTATTTGCAGATTCATAGCTCTTACCAATCCTGAGATAAAGTGATTTGTTTCTAATCAAAACAATAGGTTTGCCAGCGTACGTTGATCTCTGTCTGCGGCCCGTGATGAAAAAAAATACCTACTGGGTCGAGTCTGTTGCTGACGTACGTTGACCTATCCCATGTGTCCATAACTAAATATTTTTATAAGATAATTAGTTCAAAATTTAAGTACCAATTTTTTTTATATTTTCGGTATCAGAATCGAGTACTGAATACCCTCCTTCAATATGTACAATCTTTTACCGGTCACCGGTCACTGTATATTTATAAAAAATAAAAATAAATAATGAAAAATATATAAAAAATTACAAAAAGAGAATAATAATAATAACACCGAGATTCGAACCGACGCTGTTTGAATGCCAAAAAAAACGAAATTAGAACCGGTCAACTTCCCAACTGAGCTATCGTAACTCATGACGTTGACAACGAAATTTGAAATCATATTCTTTTAAAATTTAATGTCATTGTATTGTTTTGCTAAAAACACGGCTAAAACAACATTTTCTATAAATAAAACCTAGCTAGATCGATTTTTTGGACCCGAAACCTCTAGTCTGCCAAGTTTCAACAAAATCGTTGAAGCCGTTTCCGAGATCCTGAATATAAATATATATGTATATAGAAGAACTGCTCGTTTAAAGATATAAGATACAATTCACCACTCCAGATAAGATACCCGTGGATATTGTAAATGACAACTAAAAAATATAATATACATATAATATATATGTAACAGATAGAAAATTCAAAAAATACACTATGCCAACACGTATGACCAACGTAGTATCATCACCATCATCTTATCCAATAGACATGGCAGATGGAAAGGCTTTAAATTCATCTAGATTTTGTGGTTACAAGACGAAACTTACTATCGGTCTACAGTTCGAGGTTAAAAGAGTGAAATAAAAAAAATACAGATACAATTCATTTCAATTCACTTTCTTAATATTTGTTCAGATTTATTCAAGAGAAATTGGGATATATTTCAGACAGCACAATATGGAAACACAAAAAATGCATGAGAATTTATCCCAGCCTGCCATTTCGGGTCTAAATTAAATGCATAAAAGTGTACGTAGAAAGTTTTACTCAAATCTCATGGTAAAAAATACAAAGCTGCAAATCATGCCGCATGGGTCGTGCGGTGTACCGGACAACTTCAACAAATTGATTGCTTTGAATCTAACCCACAATACATACGTTGTTAACTTTACTTTAACTCAGCAAACGTCTTCTGACTTCTGTTGATACGGAATGAAACATTATTTTATTACCGTTGGAAATGATTTTAAAGTTTGCGAAATTGTAACTTGACTTTGTGTTTTTGTGTATGAAGATATTGAAGCAAAAAGATTTTTTTATAACCAGTTTTCTATTCTTATAATTTATTTATAATAGAGTTTAAAATCAAACACATTAAAAGACGACCTATTTACGCGGCTAATAGAAAGCGCCAAAAAAATAAATGCTCCTTGTATTTCTACTTTTGTTAGGAGTTTGTCCTATACCTACATATTTTTTGTTAGGAGAATGGCTAAGATTGAATAGGCAGCCACGTGTAGTAGTTGCCTATTCAGTCAATGACATTGAATAATAATCTGATTAAAAACGCTAAACATAATTCTTTGCTTTAAGCCAAAATAAGGATGAGCTATTATATATCAATGGAATGATTTTATCCAAACAAGATTGTCTCTAAGTGCTTACACTTAGTGTATAGCAGTAGGTACACACCTTAGTGTTGGTATGGACTTATACTGAAAACTGAGATAGTTGCAAAATTTTGGAAACTTGCCAATAACCAATACCTAAAATGTGCAATCGTGGCGACTTTGTTAGCTGTTGAAGCATTTTAATTACCTCCATACTCGATAAGACTATGGAACGTATATTAAATAAACACCTCATGGCACACTTAGAAGGCAGTGATCTCCTCAGTGTTCGACAATATGGCTTTCATCTATTGTTTACTGGGGATAGTTTACTGTATGCTTCTCACACTCCCCGCGTGTTGATGGATCAGAATGCAGTTGTAGATATCCCAAACTCACTCGTAGAAGTTGTAACAATCTGCTGAAGACTCACCAGGAGAATGGGTCCCTCCTGACAAAGGTATAAATACCTTACAGAGATGACCAACCCACTTGCCAGATGTGGCAGTTATGGTAACGATCTCTCCAATGTAGAACTGCATTATATAGCATTCTATAGAGAAGACCGACGTCCAGCACTTGATGGTGAATGTCTGAATTATGACAATGATGAGTCACATAAGCAGCTTGTTTTGTTCCATATCTTGAAAGCTGTTAACAGGGACTAGAATACTGGTCTATTTGTCAAGCTTATCGCTTGTATCACATTCACTTTTCTGATAGGCAAAGGACTCAAGAAATTGAAAGAACAATTTCTTTGCGTCGTTGTCAACCGTTGTTCTTCTGAAAACATTTCCGTCAACGCCGAAGCTCCTCAAAGATCTGAACTATCTGCATCAACATAATATTGAATAATCTGCTTTTCGTTCATCGAGAAAGGCAAATAATGCCTTTCACGATTAGCGTGATGAAGTATGTGCTTATAGCATTTTGTACAACAAGGATATTTAAGACAAAGTAGCTATTTATATTCTTCGTGATATGACGAGAATACAATATGTATGGTGGCATCCTAACCTATTTTATTAAATATCTGGGACCCTACGATAACCCATTTCTTCCCTAGCTTGTATGATGGCATCGTAAAGGTCGTAGAGACGCAGGTGGTCTAATATGATCTGTTCTGCAGGAGGTCAGCATTTCTTTGAGTGATATTTTAGAAACGTCCTGTGTGCAACAGTGGATCTCTACAGGCTACTGTATGAATATATTGCCAGGAAAACTGGCAACACTCTCCTGAAACATTTAGAATAACCTCTCCAAATAGCCTGCCAAGTTTCGTGATTAAGGCCGTTGCTTTCTTGGGAATGCCTATTTCCAATTGTGGATATCAATAAACTAGACAAATGGACAGTTTCTATAAAGAAAATAGTTAGCTATAATAGTATCCGAATCATGTGTCTTAATTACATCGACTAACCAAACTATAGTTACGTTGAAATGAAACAGAAATGATTGCGATCAAATTGTTTCAACCCGATCGCACATTTCCACTAGATTGATGCGATATGTTTGTTCAACATACATACGTTTGTAGCGTATAGTTATACAACCGCTATAAAACTAGTTAAACATTTGTTGCCTCACGTTCTCCACCACTGATTCCATTATGAAAACCTTGTAGGGTACACCATATCTGTAAGATTATTATGCCGGGAGCGTTCACCGCAAAGTCGTGCGTGTTATTTAATCAGCTATATGTCAAAGTGATTCTCTGTCGTCAGTTCTGGGCGGCGTACGTGCCTTGCGACGCACAGCACCGGGACGCGGTGCAGCTGACTTTTGAGCAAATTGATTTAATACAACGACTCACTGACAAGTATCATCCTCAACTCACTTTGTGCACCTCCGCCGAAGGTAAGTTAACGATATCACGTTTTCCATTATAGAAATGTAATTTCTCAAACGAAATTATAATTTCATTTTTATGGTTCCCTTCTTTAAACGAAATAGCAAATTTGTTAAAGGCGTATACTCGTGTTTAAAACATTTGCATGAATGGCTCATCGTTTCCAATCTGTGGATTTAAAAAAAATTAAACTCTTGAAATTAATTCGTACATTTCCTTTACCCTCATTGCTTTTGTAATTCAAATGAAGTCGACTAAAATACAAAGCTTTTAGATTTACTTTATTGTTTGCCAGCAAAAAGTGATTGTTTAACCATATTCTTTTCTTCTTTCTATGAACAATGCTGAACTGTACGCATTATTTGTAACGGCGTTTACGGCGTAGATAAAAACCTCATTATATGAAAAGTCTTTTAACATTTTATTATAGCCCCACCTGAGGGCCCTCTCTTCAAGGTCTATAGATCCCAAGTGATTTTGATCAACAGACCTCCCTTTTATTTATATGCGCCTCATTTCATGAAAATATATGAATTAGTTTTCTTTTACCAATACGTAAACTTGCTACTATATACACTGTATGAAGAGACTTATTCTCGAAATTTAATAAAATGTTTCAAAAAATGTATAAATATTTGTAAATAAAAATTACACTACTAACATATTTGTGTATAAACATTTGTGAATTATGTTTCGCTTTTCATAGAATAAATTATTTAAATGGATCTATACAAAAAGTACACAAGTTTGGGGTATTATGTGCAACATGATAGCGGTTATGAATGCTCCTTACAGGTTTACTCTTGAGTCTAGTAAAAGGCGACCAAGAGCTTTATATAGAGCAGCTCTATCAATAACTTTTGTAATAAGGCAGAAAAATAGATGTTGAGTCGACCAGGGTGATGATGATGATGATAATAATGATGGTTAACTGATACACTTGGTTGGCATTTCGCCGATTTTATTAAATATACCATATATTTAATAAAATCGGCGAAATGGGAGTCGGACCCGCTTACGAAGGGTTCCGTTCCATTGACTAGGTAAACAACAGTAGGTACATAACTGCATATGCCGTAATATTTACATTATAAATATTTCGAGTAGTGTCCGACCGAATGTTCGGTTTCGGTTTCGGTCGAGTTTCGGCAAAAAAAACGAGTTCCGGTTATGTTTCGGTTTCGGCAGCAAACCTGCCGAAACTACGATCGAAACCGAAACTGTATTCGGGAGTTTCTGCACTGTGCTCGGGTGTGTTCGGCGCGGTAAATGACATCCAAGCGACGATGACATTTGGCCGCGTCCACGTGCGTAATCATGTCGTAACCTGTTTGTTTGCAGTGCATTTTGTTTGTTGTGAGTTTTCGTGTGATATGTTTTGAATTCGGTAAGTTTTATCATGTGATATAATATAAGAGTACCTCGAAAAGTAATTTAATATAACAAAAGAGTACCTAGATTATAGTAGAATCAAGTTTACCATAAAAAATTAAAAATCTAAACATTTTGTGTTTAATTTAACTCTTTCGCTAATGCTAGATATATGTAAACAAATATTAGTTAGGTACATGGTATTTACTATAGTGCATTAGTGGTGATAATATTAAGGATTTAGAGTTTCACGTTCAATTTAATAATTATTAAGTAGGTTCCAATTTAATAATTGTTTTTTTTTTATAAATTAACACTTATAATTAAACGAGTAGATACCTACCTACCTGGTTATCCGTATAAAATTAACACTTATACTTATTTATTTCTGCTTTTGAATTTAAAACCTTATCCATAATAGTTCTAGTATAGATGTATAGAAAAATGTAAAGATGTATAGTTCTAGTATAGATGTATAGAATCTCTGAAAGGGCTCCACTGATTTTCACGAAATTTTGTATGCAGATTTTAGAGAAATTTGTTTACGGCAAATCTCATTTTAACAAATAAAATATGAAATAATAAAATTGAACTATGAAGGCAAATTTAGCCAGTGCCAACGAGAATGAAAATATGTAGCTTGGTTGAGAAATCGCGCAGTTAATCCAGGCAGCCCCAGTTCGATTCTTGGTTTTTTTTAAGTATCTATTTTTGTGAAAAAAGGACTTCTTTTATTTTAATTAAGTATTATCTAAAAATATTTTGCAATGAAACACAATTTACCAAAAAAAAAATTGAAATACCTTAGCTAAGAAGTAAGCTCCGTTATCCGAGTAGGTACTATAATTAATCACCTTAACATTTTACGATTTTTAATGGAAATAATCAAATATCAAAAATAAAAAAGTAAATTCTATCTCAAATGAAAGGAAAGAAACAATAGTTACATTGTATTTATTTTTATTATCTTCTAGCTCCTCGGTTCAACTTCACAGGGTTACTCAGTATAAAAAGTGAATGACGTTTTTATGACCACTTTTCTCACCTTATGGTTATTTTTTCACAGAAACCTTCATGTTTCAACTGAAAGTGTAAATGTTGCGTTATGTTGGATCGCTTTTCTTTTCATTAACGCAAAGGTATACTACTCCTCAATTCCGTTTGGTGATGGAGCAACAATACAATTCATCACTCCATTTTTTCTGTAGGTGTCATAAGAGACGACTGTAGTATATCTTTTGTACATATATAACAACTATGCAAGAGAAGGAAAACTCAAAATAAAATCCTATACCAACCCGCCTGACCAGCACGGGTCAATTTCCTTCCCAATGTGGAGGAGGCTCGAGCCCAGTAGTGTGACGTATATGAATTGTGATGATGATGAAACTACTCCTCAAAAACGGCTATCTGTATCAAAATTTACTCACATTACTTGTCATTATATGTAGGGCACATTAAAGATTTTCTATATCATATCAATAATCATTTGAACCTTTATACTATTCTTGACCGAAGTTATAAGCCGAAGCATCCTGAAGTAACAGCAACTTATACTATCCACTTTAAACTACATTTAAGTATCATGTAGGAATCAGTGCACCAATGGTGTCCAAGTACATCGCTTCTTCAAAATTCGTTGCGCTAACTTCAGTGAAATGGCTTGCGTTGATAACAGACTAGATCGAATCGGCAAACGAACTTTGTGTTCAACAGATTGCAGTCCACATCCTTGGATACCGGACGATTCAGCTAGCTTGAATTTTCAGCGTCTGCCCACATATTTGTTGATATAGTTGCCTGCGAATCTACACGCATCGTATCTTACCATTGAAACATTTCCCTGGAATAACAAAATTTAATAACTAATTTCCTGTATCGGGTAGATAATTATAAGTCTCTGTAATAACGATGACTTGATGGACGTGAGACATTTTAGTCCGCCCGTGACCATGAACGCTGCAAAGTGTTCCAAATGTCGGGCAATCAAAAATCAAATACAAACGTAATAAAATCCGTAAAATAGTTTTATTTACAATGTGTAATACTCCCGTAAACAACGTAAATCATTAAATAACAAAAAAAATGAGTAAAAAAATTATGCGTAATCTAGGTACATAGGTCTAGTAAATACAAACTTATAGGCTTAATGTTAATATGACTGTGTAGACTTTAAATACTAAAGACTTTCTTTGCTCTTACTAGTGATTGCCCTTAAAGTATAAAAAAAAATAACGTCAATCTCAAAGGACAAAACAAGATAGGACGTTTGGTTTGTTATAGTTCTTAATTGAACTTTTACAACTTCCACGCTCACGGCTATGTATGTACTTATGAAGAAAGCCAATTTGGGCTCCCAATAAGACATCCAGATGCCGCAATAGCCAAAGTTTAATTAATTTCTCTGGATGTTCATTAAAAAAATAGCAAGACTATATAAAAGAAAGTGGCGATTGTGTAGCATAAAATAAAAAATAACATCTAAAAGTACCGATGATTGTCGACTAGAAATACAATAAAGAACCGAGTAATTCGGCTATTAAATTGTAGAAAAATTTTAGCAGTAAAAAGTAAAATGAGTAGAAATCTACTAAAGGCTTACCTTTATGCGTTGCCAGAAAATCCTGTAGACATTTTTACAAAGTATAAATTTGTCTGTGATCTGGTGTAAAAAATATGAATGACTAGCAGCGTCCTGCGGTTTCACTCACAGTTCCTCTTCACATAGGTATATCGGGATAAATTATAGTCTATGTGTTATTCTGATATGTACCTAAGCTATATTATTGCGAAGTTTCGTCAAAATCCATGCAGTAGTTTTTGCGTGAAAGAGCAACAAACATCTACACATCCTCACAAACTTTCGCGTTTATAATATTAGTAGGCTTTTGATGTTTTATTTGCTAGTCTATACCAATAAATTAAATTGGAGTGTCTGTTTGTAATGTCAAAATAATAGGCTTTTTCGTGCTCACACGATTATTAGCACTATACATATACCTAAAAATCACTTTATATTTTTTTGTCCGTCTGTCTGTCTGTTTGTTCCGAGTAATCTTCAAAACGGCTGGACCAATTTCAAAAATTCTTACACCAATGGAAAGCTATAATATCAGGGAGTAACATAGGCTATATTTTATCCCGGTATTCCCACGGGAACGGGAACTACGCGGGTAAAACTACTAAAACCGAAGCGAAGCGAGGGCGGGTTGCTAGTAGCAAATAAAACTATTTCATATTAATCTGTAAAATTAACTATATTACTTAGTATTTTAATATGTATTCATACATATAGATGCCTTCATACGATGATAAAACCAGGCTTCGATCAGAATTCAATTTCTTTGAGTAATCGAAGTGAATCTTAACGCTCGTAATCATTTCACATCCTACAGTTTTAGGTGATTACATTTATCAGTCCGAGCAGATAGCCTTTGCCTTATGAAGATATTTTAATCTGTAAATTATGCAGATGTCTCAGCAGATGCTAAAATGCAGAACATTTTGCAATAATGTCGAGTAATCATATTATGAGTTTAATATTTAAAATATCCATATTATTAGATTAATGCAAGTAGCCTTCTATAGTCACTATATATTTTAATTGTGACTAGATACATCTCAGGAAATTGTTTCTGTTAGTAGGAAATGACTAAAGAACTAAATTTTAATTTTAATTTACATGTAATTTTATTCAGAATAAAATTACATGTGGTGCTGCAGTTCACTATAAGGATGCCAATTTTCAAATAATCAATGTAATGTTAGTGTAATATTACTGTAAACTTTTAAAGTAAACGGATTCGTTTCATGAAATTAAAAATTTCAAATAGCATTTTTACAAGTCAGTACAGATCTCTAATGCAAGTTATAAATAGTTGCATGCAAGATAATAAATTATCAGTCAGTAATTGTATATTGTAACATCCTCCCCGAATTTATTTCTCAATCTAAGATATTAATCTATCTTATCTTTTTATTATTATCATGCGAGTCTTCTAATGACGAACTAATACCTAGGTAGGTACATCGAGTTAGCGTAAAATCTAAAAAAATATAGATTAATCTTTTGCAATACAAAGTACAAATATAAATACAAATACAAAGTATTGCTGTTAAGACCTTAAAAACCGAATTTTTTCATTTGTTTTGATACTTCAGGTAATACTAACCATAAAAAAAGATTTTTCATCATGTTAACGATATGTCAAAGTTTCCATTAAACAATTTCTTTATCAAATATTATTTGACTTATAGGTAGGCATACATTTACATAACGACAGCTAGACGCGAGGACGGTTAATCCATGTCCCTGTATGCAACTTCCTACGATATGCAAATAAACTCTATTCAACCTACTCAAAATTGTTTAACAATAAGACGAAAACCTTATTTTAAAGCGTTAATTTTTCGCGTATGATTTATTGATTAAATCACTGGAATACGCACCATGTGTAATAAATAAGTAAACTTTATTAATTTGTACGAACCTGCAGTGGCTAACAAATAACGAGATTTTAGACCAAAATTGAATTAATAGATAGCGCACGCACAACGGTACAATGCAGTCACTAGCACCAATATGATCTATGACCAAAATCAGTTACTATGAATTAAGCAAATGAAGCTGGCTTCCAAATTTACATACTCAAGACCAAGTCGTATTTATAAAAAAGACTTTCTGTGTAAGTGTGCGAAAAAACATGACATATTATTACAATCGAGAAGCATTATGTATTAATGAAAATCCTAACAATTGAAAGAGCGCATAAACTATTGTTTTAGGCGAGTTATTTTTTAACACGCTATTTAAAATTTTTACGCTATGTTGTATTTATTCGTTCTTGTTGATGTTAATGATAATAGACTCTAAATTATAGTAATTAGCCAATTTAGTGTAAATTGGGACAAAATAAACGTGTGATATTTGTTATGGCTCTGTACAAAAGCAAATACTTATTTATACGACATTATCTTTCGATAACAAGCTTCAGATAATTAGAAAACGTCGGTGTATGCCCGTATTGTATTTAATTCAAAAAAGAGGTAGTTGCGTTCTTTTAATAAATATGATAATTGTAACTGCCAAGCTGATTCATTCTATGCATACTAACAAATTGTATTATTTTCCATGTAATTTATTTTGACAAGGTAAAAACAACTTTTAAGATATACCTACAGCGGCTTTGTAGATTTAAATAACTATTTATATAATAAAGCCGTAACGAAGCACGATTCTTCAAAGAAACATTTAAATTATAGTTTGAAATTCCAGATTTTCGACGAACGTATGATAAGAGTCTAGTTTAAATACATACTTCTAGTTAGATGTAAAACGAACAGTTGACCGAAAATTTCACGGAATAAAAATACTTTCAAACGATTAATCGATATACCTAGTTTGTTCCTCAGGACACTGATGATAACCGATCATCATCAATCGCTTATTTCGATGTTCATGGTAGCTATAAATAAATATCAAATCATCACCATTAATCGTGTAAAACCACTGAAATTTACCCTTTGCAGTAACTGACGAATGATCATATGCTGGTGCTATATTCATTATATACCTTTAGGGTTTTTTTTGCTTATCTTGTCGCTTTTTTTGGGTGAGCTATTGTCAGCCCACACGCCGTCCATTTCGTCCAAGACGATGAAAAGACAGCGCGCGGCCCCATAATCGTACCGTAATCCCTCTCCTTCGTCATTGGACCGACCACCAGTACCTACCAAGTTACTTGTCGTCCGTGGTCAGCCTGTTGGGATACCCTTTCGGGTACCCTCCCTTTCCAACGCCCCTCCTGAGACGTCGGTCGCCCTTGCACGGTTAGTCTCTCTACGGGTGACGGACTAATCCCTGATCCAGTCAGCCGCGGCCTCGGTTATAGTGACCTCAGGTGCAGATACTAGCGTCAGGAGACGGTGTTGCCGTAGAGGAATTCCTCTCACGCACGCTCCACCGCGTCCTTACTTGCCGAAGCAATCGTGCCCCCGCCAGACGGACCAGTCGGAAGAAAAGCACCACCTGCATCCGCTCCAACCATTCCATCAGCACCAGGCCGAAGGCCTCGACGGTCCTGACACCATACCGAGGCCTCTAAAGCAGGACTGCCCAACGGGAAATGACGTCTCGGCAAACGTCAACCCGCCAGGCGGCAATCTACTTCAACAAGACCATGCCGCCGCGGGCGCGCGTCCGACACCTGCCGGTAAATTTTGGCAAGCATCTCCGCCTCCAGATCACACAGGGGTGTACCGGCCAGGGGGAATAAGGTACCCTAAAGAGTTATCCATCAAGCTGGTCACCGACATCAAAGAATTATTTTTAATGATCTATTAAATACTAGCTGACCCGGCGAACTTCGAACTGCCATAATTTATTTCGTTAATATATTTTCTAAATTGCCAAAAATCTAGTCTCGCATAATGCCGCACTCGGATCTTACTCAGCGCCATGCGATAGGGGGTGAGCCAGGAGTCTAGTTCGACACTCTCCAGTACCTACTGTCGCCGAAAGTTCTTGGCGTAACGAAGGCCAGCCTGAAGGTAGACCGGCTGTGGGTGTAGGATCTCCAAGCACATATGCACACATCCCGGAGATCCGCTAAGAACTTGTTGATCCGTTTGCATTGCCAACCGAGCTATTTCACGGGCTGCCTCACTTTGCTCTTGTGATTGAGAACCACGAAGTCGAGTCATACTAACGCGGTACTCTTCACGGCCAATTTCTTGTTCTTCAGTCCTTTCGCAATATTTCGTATCCTTCTTGCATTACGGCTTTGAGGCGAAAGATTCGATCGTCTTGGTCGCGGCATTGTTAATGATGATTCAAAGAAAATACAAATTACTGATTATTGATCTATGACAAAATTATAATTATCAAATTTTCAACCATACTTAACAAAATTACGTTTAGCTGTCATTTGCGTTTTTTATTACTTGTCAGGTATGTTTTTGTTATACCACGTTTTATAGTATTCTCTTTGACGTTTTATGTCACGTCACATGGGAACGCGGTCGAACGGGATAAAAAAATATCCTATGTCCGTCTCCTGATTCTAAGCTACCTCCCCACCAATTTTCAGCCAAATCCGTACATCCGTTTTTGAGTTATAAATAGTGTAACTATTTTTTTTTTTGTGTGTCTTAGTTGTTAGCCTCAGATGGCTGTGACAACTTTACCCGGACTGGGGTAGTGTAACTAACACGATTTTCTTTTATATATATATACTAGCAACCCGCCCTCGCTTCGCTTCGGTTATAGATTATAGTCGTTTTACCCGCATAGTTCCCGTTTCCGTGGGAATACCGGGATAAAATATAGCCTAGTTTACGCCCTGATATTATAACTTTCCATTGGTGAAAGAATTTTTGAAATCGGTAAAGCCGTTTTGAAGATAACCCGGAACAAACAGACAGACAGACAGACAAAAATTTTTTAATTGCTATTTTAGGCATAGGTGTCGTGTAAATAACCGTGTGAGCATGAAAAACGCCTATTATTTTGACATTACAAACAGACACTCCAATTTTATTTATTGGTATAGATATAGATGAGAGGGAATCTGGCGCGTTATCCTAAATAGTCGAGAACCTAAAACCGGACAGAAGCCTGTCGAAAAGAATCTCTTTTATGCTATATTTTTTAATCGCAAAGCTATTACGTATATAGTATGGATGGGCAAACCTAGTCTTGCGTAATTACCATATCATTGTCTCGAACAGGTTTTCTTTTAAAATTAACTTTATAAGTTGGCCCTAACACAAGAGTTCACTTCAGAAAAAGTAATTGTATATTATTCAGTTTTCTCATTTTATAAGCCGTAACGTAAGCTACATAATATATGTCAACCTATGTGACATAGTGGAGAACTGACATGCTGAGTAGGCGGTGGTTTTTGTGAGTCACTGTTGCTAATCCCAGCTTACGAGAATCAAGGTATATAAGACTGAAATTTTAGAAAACCCTTTATCCTATTACTGAAGTTTGGTCCAAAATATATGAGAATAAACAAGCAGTATATTTTTAGTTAAAGCTGAATAGCTTTTAATTAAAGTAAAATCATAATAACTTATAATTCAAGTTAAATCAAATATATTTATTCAATCTTTATACTTTATGGTCCGTGTGTATATGACTGAACTACTAAACGGCTGGAGCCATTTTGATGATTTTTATGTTCAGTTGGATTCGAAAAGGTTTATAGTAGGTAATAATTGGACCCGGTAGGTGGCTCTGCGATCAATTTCAAGGAAAATTCCTTTTATTTTAGATTTGTGTAGAACATCGTCGGTTGGCTCAGCTAATTTATCTATAACAATGGTAATCATCACCCGACTTTACTTCTTTTTGTGCGACTGAACAAGTATCTATGTAAGTAAAGATGACATTTTGAGGCGAATAATGCACCGATATACAAAGGTCTTTCCATATGGTGACGGAGTAAGAATACAATTCGCTAACTCCTCTCTCGCCCATGAGTATCGTAAAAGACGGCTAAGGGATATGGATATAATATCTATGCGAGAGAAAGAAAACTCGAAACAAAACTCTATACCAACACGTCTGACCAGTATGGTAAAGTAGATCACTTTCGCTCCCATAGTAGGGGAGGACCAAGTCCAATAGTGGGATGTGTATGGGCTTAGATGATGATGATGATACAGAGGCCTTAGATTCTTATCAAGAGCGTATTATCTCTGACTATTCAAAGCCTCGTGTGAAATTGCTATCTACTTATTGCTTAATGATAAAAATACATACCTAATAATATAACCTCGCTGTGTAAGTTTTTTTCGTCTGCGTGTGAAGCGAGCGAATATTGTGAATTACGGTCTCTCAATATGAGATAAACATAAAGAAAAAAGGTTTATTAATAACATATTATGGAAGTATGATACTACGAGTATGTACCTAGTATGGAAATGCATTAACAAACCCTGCCACCCCTGCAACGCTAAATCTTAACACCTTTGATGGTAGTAATATTGTAACAGCCTCCACTTAATATAGAGTTGTTTAGGATTTTCTCAACATGAAGCGGATACTATTTCATAAGTTCAATACAAACACGACCCTAAGTTGTATGTTCTTTAAATTTACGCGTGAATACATAGAACCACAGATCCACGAAAGTTACCCGACGTGAAGTATTTTCTTTTCACAAACTGCAGCAATAGAGACATAGGCAGAAAGGATTTTGGCTAAAATTATAATTATATATATAAATTATGCTAATATGCCTGCTTAATGTCAATCATTCTTGATTAAGACTTCATTAGTTATATGTAGTAACATTTATAAAATTGACTATATTATAAACAAGCAATCATTAAAGGAATACAAAATACCTACTACAACACTGTTTTTAACCAACCGACCGAAAAAAGGGGCAAGTTCTTAATCCGATTCTTATTTTTTTTATGTTTGTTACATAGGAACTATCAATTGAGTGAACCATTACAATCTACTCAAGTTGAAATCGTTCTTTTTTTTTGTTAAAATTTTAGACATGGAATGTCCATGTCTAAAATTTTCAGGATATTTCTACTACTATGGAAATGTCTACTAACCACTATTTGGCATCAATACTGATATCAATAACCGTTTCCGAGTATCAATATAAAAACACCTGCTTTTATATTGATATTCGGCAACGGTTAAGCTGATGAATAAGCGCGTGAAGTGATCGCGATCTTATTTCTATTTTCGCACGTTTTAACTCTTCATAGGTCAAGTTATTTTGAACAGTTCATAGTTATCGTATATAATAACAAGAAATAAAACCACTTCCATTACAGTTTGATTTACCAAAGATTATGACGGTTAAGTCTTAGGGCAAAAGAAATAAGAGCGTCTTTGTTTAATAAAAAAATCTGTGAAATGTTGCTGGTTAGCAAGCTGCTGGCTAAAAACTGTTCCTTCTTTATTTTGCACATTAGGCATCACGTAGAAAAAGAAAGAAGACATAATTATTATAGTTATTAGTGACCATTCGTTTACCAACATAGCGAAACGAGCATCACGGAATGAATCCAATTATTGTTGTGATATTGTCAGTTGACAACATCGCGTCTTCGTTAGTTGTTGGTGCCTACTGTGCCTATATAACTGATAGCCATTACTAATATTAATGCCGATACGATACGTTAGAGGCATGTCAATTGTTTTTAGAGTTCAATACCCAAAGGGTAAAAACGGTACCGTACTACTAAAACTTCGCTGCTTAGAATAATAACATATAGAAGGTAAGTCCACGCACAAAAAGTGAGGCATTTCAATTGGAGCCTAATGGAGCCTACGCCGGAACAGTCCCGTAATGTACAAGTCATTGCACTGCACGAACGTACGCAACTCTTAAAAAATAAATGGGTAATTATGACAGTTTGTGTATTCAAATGGTGCCACAACACATTTGAAAAACATAAAAAGGTTTTTAACATTACTTTTAAAAGTATTTCGACGATTTATGTTAATAAAAACAAAATTTGATTTCATAATTTGTATAGTGGTTTCCGTGTGTACGTGTGTAATTGTCTGCCCGCCATTAGTATTTTTAGATTCAAATTTTTAAAGTTCGAAGTACTGATACTATCCTTCTATACGTTATTATTCTAAGCTTCGCTGTCTATCTGCCCGTCTGTTTGTCAGGCTGTATCTCAAGAACCGCGATAGCTAGACAGTTGATATTTTTACAAATTATGTATTTCTGTTGCCGCTATAACAACAAATAATAAAAAGAAAATAAAATCAATATTGAAGGGGGGCTTCCATACAACAAACTCGATTTTTATAGATAATGGTACGGAACCCTACGTGCGCGACTCCGACTCGCACTTTGCCGGTGTTTTTGTTTCATTTTGGTATCGCGGACCCATGTCTACTCTGTTTTATAATGCAATAAGTTTTTAATATTAATGACCATTTATTTTATTTATACTATGGTTTGTTTTGTCACAGATATAATATCGGCACATGCGAACCAAAGATTGTGTTCCTTAGTGGGTGTGGAGGGAGGACACGCTATCGGTGGATCACTTGGGGTACTCAGGACACTATACCAAGTGGGAGTACGATACCTCACGCTCACATCTACATGTGATACTCCATGGGCTGAGTGCGCTTCCGCTGATAAAACGGAACCCTCGCTACGAAGCGGACTTACTCCATTTGGAAAGGTAAGCTCCAAAATTCAGATCCTAATTGATCAGTATACTAATACTGCTATTTATAAACAACACTTCAACTTACAGATATATACTTAGTTTTACGTATTTTCTACAATAAATTGTATGAGTGTTACTTAAAATTAAATTATTCTGTATGGTGGTGGAGTAAAAATACAATTCAACACCCCCTTTATTGCCCGTGGGTATTGTAAAAGGCGACTAAGGGACATCTTTTGCATAAAACAACTATGCAAGAGAAGAAAAATTCGAAATTAAATCCTATATCAACCCGCATGACCAACGTTTAGATCAATTCCTTCTCAATGTGAAAGAGCCTCGAGCCCAGTATTGAGACATATAGGAGCTGTGATGATGAAAATATATTAAAACAGCCATTGTAGCATGTTACTCAACTACAGAAAAAGAAATAAGTCCCCGTAATATAATACCTAATACGAAATAAAACTACGTCGTTATCCCACATAGTTGGTAGGTGCCATAAACTATTTATTTTATTACAGCTAAGAATTATTGCATAACAGATTTATAGTACCTGCAATGTATTCTTAATACTCTGAAGAAAATCTAATACTTTCAAATCTTTTTGTTATCTAAAAGTAAACAACATCTAAAAAACTAATTGGCAGTAACAAAAAAATTTAAATTATTCTTAAGGGCTAAGACATCGACTCAGAAGTCATTTTAATAAGTAAATCTCTTAAAGCTCTTAAGATTAGGCAAAGTTATTCAATCAGACTTCGGGGTATATAAGGATTTATAAATGAATCTGTTTGCTTGGTAACCGTTTTAAAAAGGGCAAAATAAATTTATTAAGTGGGTGACATAATGTGCCCTTACGTGAGAGTGTAAGTGCAATATACGTGAGAATATTAAAACACGTAGCTAAGTAGTCAGAACGTAACCGTAAAGATTGAGACGTCGAGTAGAGTGAGTGTGCTATAATCATAAACATCCTGGCGCACCGCAATATTTCTCTTTGTATGAACTGAGGCTGTTCGCGAAAGCAGTTCTTTGTTTACCTCCAACGATACTTTTCAAAATATTTTCTTTTGTTTAAACTGTAGTCTGCGTACGTTGACTCAGTCGCATTTACAACTAAGTACTTGTTATACCTCTACAAGAAATAGTTAATAACCTTAGAATAATAACGTATAGAAGGATAGTGTCGGTACTTCAAACGATCGAAACATGAATCTAAAAATACTACATGCGGGCTGACGATTACATACGTACACACGCACACCACTATACAAATTATGAAATCAAATTTTGTTTTTATTAACATAAATCGTGGAAATACTTTTAAATGTAATGTTAAAAACCTTTTCATGTTTTTCAAATGTGTTGTGACACCATTTGAATGCACAAATCGTCATAATTACCTATTTATTTTTTTAGAGTTGCGTACGTACGTGCAGTATAGTGATCTTGTACATTACGGAACGGTTCCGGCGTAAGTTCCATTAGGCTGCAATTGCAATGCTTCACTTTTTGTGTGCGAACTTACCTTCTATACGTTATTATTCTAAGTTAATAACGTAATTGGACTTGTAAGTAATACTTACATAGAGCATATGAAACATAAGCTTCTCCTTCATATCGAAACTTAAACATTTTTTTACCCGGGAATTATCGCTTTTGTAATAACTGTGATTATTAATTATTATATTTTCATGTGTGTTTAATCTATTCCTAAAATATCTAAAAATTACTATAATATTTTATGAAAATGCAATAAAATTATAGTAGAAAACTCTATATGAGTTACTATAACTTTTAAAGAATGGAAATAAATTTTGATGCAGGTTCCTAGGCTTCAATATCGAAACAAATGGGTTACCAGGAAAGTTATAAAAATACATTAAACGAGTAGACGAGTTAGTTATTTAGTATTACGAAAAACTTTGTAAGTTTTCTATGTATAAGGGGACTAGATTTCATAAAATACAAAATCTTTCTAACAAAATAAATAGGTACCTAGCCTCGGGAAAATAGTCTACAAAACTTCGTGAGATCGTTCCAAGAAATTAGTGATAAATTAACCACTTTCATGTTATGAACTTCTAGACCAGGCTTAGCAATACATATAATACAAACTAACCAGAGTAGTCTAGAACTAGACATTTTTCATATTAAATGAAAAGTTTATGAATGATTACTCATTCATAAACTTTTCATTTAAAAGTGAGTGAGTTTTGAGTGAGGGAAAACTTTTGGTTACTAATTTAGCTATTGAAAAGTAATTGCATGGGTAGCAGTATTTAGCTTTAAAATGTGTAAATTTCGCTACTATTGTAACAGAATGACGCATATACACAAAATTGCTTATTTGTACATAATTTAGACCAGTTTAATTAATGAAAATAATCTAAAATTTACATTTTCAATTTATTATCTACTTGCCATCCCGAATCATTTCGCGCTCTTTTGCTTGCGCAAAAAAAATAAAGGATGTTTTAAGCGTACTTAGTCCCAAGTAATAAAGCCTTATATCATGAGGGATTTTATAAACATACAATTATCAGAAATAAAGTGTCGTCAAAATAACCATTTGAGAGTAGGGCAAATATTTGTCTTGTGTGGGAATCAAAAGATATTTGTAGCGATTTTTGCAATTATAAACTTTATTAGATCATAGAAAAATCCCACAAGTTTGTTATTGACATTTTTAATAAAATTGATTATGTTATCAGACAGTGGTAAAAGAAATGAATCGTCTGGGCATGCTGGTAGATCTGTCTCACGTTTCGGAACGGACCATGCGTGACGCGTTAACAGTATCACGGGCCCCTGTTCTCTTCTCACATTCCTCCGCCCGGGCTTTATGTAATGTGACCCGCAACGTGCCCGATACTGTACTAAGACAATTGGCCGTCAATAAAGGCCTTATTATGGTCAATTTCTACACTTCGTTCCTCACTTGCAGAGAAACAGCAACCGTTCATGATGCCATAGGTAAGCATTCAATATAAGATTATGTGTAATGCTGCCACATAGGGCCTTTTATTTATTTATTATTTTGCTCCCTTAAAATACTTATTTGCTTACTTATGACCAATTTTTCTTAGATAGGTTGTGCCCTGGTCACGCACGCATCCGGGGCGACACTGATTTGGCGTGCGGCCTCGTAATCTACCATATTGATCATCACTGCTAATTGAGCGTAAAAATCATGAAAATATACTATTTTTGAATAAAAAATTTGTCCTAGTTATAAACTGCCATTATTCTCAATTTAAATTGTTAGAAGACAAGTTGGGATGTCATTCTATGGAGAAACCTAAAAACCTACAAGACCCACCCTCTCTTGGTATCACCTTCTTTTGTTGCGAAGAGAGCACGATTAGACAATGATCCGGCAACAAAAAAAAAATACTCCGAATGGGCAATGACCCTTGGACTCTGACTGCTTGGTCTGCCTATAGCTACACAGAATTTAAATAACCACGTTGATTTTTTTTATTTTTTTTTTATTGCCAACGGTGGCAAAAGAACAAGCAGCACACCTGATGGTAAGTGATTCTGCCGCACATGGACCTTTGCAATACCAGGGGCACAGCCAGGCCGTTGCCTACCGTGAAGAAAATACTCTTCTTAAACCTCGTTTAAAGAAGGACATGTCATAGCGCTCGGGAAACACAGCAGCAGATAGTCCATTCCAGAGCTTGCACGTACGTGGGAGAAATAATCGCTGGAAACGTACAGTTGAAGACCATAATGCTTCCAGGTGAAATGGATGAACCCTGCTACGATGTCGAGTAGTACGTTGGTAGAATGGTGACGGTGCAGCGGTGGTACCAAGTCAAACAGTTCCTCGAAGCACTCCCCGTGGAAGAGTCGGTAAAGTACACAGAGTGACCCAAAGTCTCTCCGCTACTCCAGCGACCCCAATCTGTCCGTAAGATTGGGATCCCCGACGATTCGAACAGCCCGTCTTTGCAGGGAGTCATGTGGGTCTAGCTGATATTTGGGCGCACCTGCCCAGACTTGTGAGCAGTACTCCACATGAGGACGGACTTGTGCTTTGTATAGCACAAGACGCTGTCTCAGTGTGAAGCACCGCCTAGCTCTGTTCAGGACGCCCAACTTTTGCTTGCAAATTTGGCTTTGTCCTCCAAATGACTCCCAAACTGGACTTTGCTCGATATTTCGACGCCGAGAATCCCAATACTCTCAGAAATTGGGAGAGTTACTCCTTGGAACTGAGGCGCCATGACAAACGGGTCCTTCGTTGCAGTGACCGCGCAAACTTGTATCTTTGTGGGATTGAACTGGACTAAGTTCCGTTCACCCCATTCCGAGGCCCGCCCCAGAGAGCGCTCGACTTCAGACACAAGTTGAACCCTTCTTTCCTGAGTACTCCGAGGGATATACCATTGCTCGGTGTACCGCTCGTCATCCGTGCTGTCATCCACATAGCAAGGCATATTCTCGATAGAGAGCATGTTATTGATATGCAGGATAAACAACGTCGGGGAGAGCACTGAGCCTTGTGGTACACCAGCATTAATGGTCATGGTATCGGAGCCATCTACGACGACTTTTATACTCCGACCATACAAAAAGCTGGCGATACAATTACAGAGTCCCTCGGGGATTCCATATGATGATAGCTTCGCTAGAAGTGCCCTGTGCCAGACCCTATCGAACGCCTTTGCGATATCTAGGCTGAACGCCAGCGCTTCACCCTTGCTCTCCAAGGCCTCTGCCCAACGGTGTGTGAGGTACACAAGAAGATCACCAGCCGACCGGCCATGACGGAAGCCGCATTGGCGATCACTGATCAGCTACTGCAATAATAAACCCGTAGGCAATTTAAGTGGCGTAAGGTCATAATTACCCATCGTATAAGAAAATTTTCCCTTGCTAACGATATTTAAACATTTACGAAATTGGATTAACTAATTCACTTATATTATACGTATGTTATATACTATGTAAATGTGTACCTAAATAAGTTCTTTGTAAATTTAACTCTTATTCATTAACGTAGAACATAAAAGTACAGGGATTTTTAATATTTGATGAAAACACTACAGAGAAGCACTTAAAAATTGTGTTACAATATATTGGTAAATCGTTCCGGCATAGTACGAACATTAAGCATTTATAGCCTGATTATATTTACATATAGAAATACTGAGATACAATTTTATATGGAACGTGAATACTATTTTCCATACCAAATTGTTGACACCATTTTACTATTTTGAATTAATTTTTTTAAATAAAATACTCTATTGTTTCTCAGGTTTATTTATTCTTCGGTAAATTTCACCTAGTATCGTATAGCTTTTTTTTTGTTGGGTGTAAATCTCAGAGGGCTCTCAATCCAATCTCCTCTGTTCGGGGAGAAGGATGGCATCTGATACGCCAGGCCCGTGAAATGTGCCTCGCGGGTCTGGACGAGTGGAGGAAATCCGGGAGGTTATTGTAGCGAAAACCGGATGCGACTTGGACACTACGGCGCCATACGCTCTGGTCCAGACGGCGTTGGTGCTACCTGGAAGCTGTATCCGGTAGAGTTGGTTAAGAAATTGGGCGACTAGGGCAGGCTCCTCGTGGGCTGGAAGCTGGCTGTCGTGCATCAAGTGCTTGAACTGCATTATCAATCTCTGCAAAAACGATTCTATTTCATTACGTCTCAATTAAGAATCGCAACTGAGTACAGAGCTTTTTTTTGTATACCCAGTTTTTCTCAAATTACTCAAAACGTTATGCTGTCAATTACCAAAGCTTCAGCTATGTCTTGACTACGGATATGACGATCTTGCCCCACTTTTTCAAAAACGTCCATATATCGTGACAGGGTGAACAGAGCGAAGTGTATCTTTGACAATTTAAATTCCGTGATTGAAAATGTTTAAACCAACTTTGTGCTACTCTTACTGACACTGCATTAGGGTCCATAAACGTCACAGTTTGTTTCGTGGGTTGCGTTGCATTTCTTTTGTAATTAAATTTTAAAAAGAAAAACAAATGAAATACCCCTAAAACATCATTTTACTAAATTGTTTCTTTTTTGAAAATGCAACCCTTTTTAATGGTATCACAACCAGTCAGATACAACTAGTACAGCCAAAGAGATTTTATTAAAAGTTTATACATACTATATTATGCGAAAAGACTTTTCTCCGACCTATTATGTATTATATACATTAAAATATATACGTAAGATGTCTGCTTCCGAAGTTGATATATATTTAATACTTCATCAATAACAATATTTGCTTGTTCCATACTTTTAATACGCATTTTTCTCGTAACCATATTTTAGTTTTTATACTTATTTATTTTGTATATATATTGTATAAGAATATACTTATCCTAATTTTATCCACCGCAGGACATAATCCTTGTATTGCGGGATACTTTACAAACATACAATTAACAGATACAAATTGTAACTTCTCATCATTGGACATAAATGCGTACTTTGTAAACTGTGCAGTGACGATAGATAATTTTTTAATGATTTATTGATATATGAATAAATAAATTAAAATAAATAATAATAATATTAAATAATTTACTGAACAGCTGTGTCCTTTCAGCGCACATTAATCATATAAAGGATGTAGCCGGTGTGGACAGTGTGGGCCTTGGGGCAGGATACGACGGCATTAATTAGTGAGTACATACAAAGACATGTAGCTGTCTAACTATATATTTTTGTTTTTTTTTTTAATATTACATATATTAAGAAGAAGTATCTTTATAGAGCGTACCTATAGCCTAATGCGATATTATTAGTAACAAATTAAAAAAATATTAACTATAAATTAAGGTATATAGTACAAGACAATAATAGAAAACACATAATAAAATATAATATCAATATATTAATTATAATTTAATATTGTATTTTATCGAATTACATTTAAGTAAACAACAGTAGTTTCCGTGCGGTCCCGAAGTAAGAACACAATTCACCATCATCTTACCCGTGGGTGTTGTAAAAGACGACTAAGGGTATAATATGCGTTTATATGCATGTTATCATCTATGAAAGAGAAGGAAAAGTCAAAATTACATAAACCTTATACCAACTCGTTTGACTAACGTGGTATAATAGGTTAATATCTCTCGTATTATGGAAGAGGCATATGGATATGGAGCCCAGCAGTGGGACGTAAGAAGCTGAAATGAAGAAAACAATAAATTAATATGTCGTATTCCATGTGGTGATCAACCTTTGCCCTTGGATATCATAAAAGACGACTAAGGGATATCTTGAGCATATAACAAGTATGAAAGACAAGGGACTCGAAATAAAACCAGAGCGTAGACCAACGCGCCTGAATAGAGTCGTATAATAGGTCAATTTTCTTCACAATGTAAAGGAGGCTCGAACTCAGTACTGAGACGTACATGAGCTATGATGATTACATATATTGTCTTAGAACTGTATAAAAGTGCTTCGCCCGCTTCATCAAGGAAATAAACACGCTTATTATCATTCCGAATAATATCGTTTTAACTTTAATCTAAACAGATATATATAATTGAAGTGTCTGTTTGTAATGTCAAAATAATGGGCTTTTTTATGCTGATGCGGGTATTTGCATGATACCTAAGACTAAAATCCGATTTAAAAAAAAATTGTCTGTCTGTTTGTTTCGGGTAATCTCCAAAACGGCTGGACGGATTTTGATAACATTTTACCACTAGGTAACTGTCTATCATCATCTCAGCCCATATGCGTCCCACTGTTGGACTCCGGCCTCCTCCGTAATAGAAGGGTAATTGACCTACTATACCACGCTGGTCAGACGTGTTGGTATAGGGTTTTCTTTCGAGTTTTCCTTCTCTCGCATAGATGTTATATGCGTTACATATCCCTTAGTCGTCTAGTACGATCACCCACGGGTATGATAAGGGGTGGTGAATTGTATTCTTACTCCGTCACCACACGGAAAATTATTATTTATTTATTTATTATTTTAGTGTTTTACAGAATAAATAATTTCGAATAATTTCCCTAATATTTTATGTGTTAAAGTGCAGATAAAATACTGAAATATAATGGATATGATATAATAGCGAATTGCGTGCATTTTCATTTTCTGTCAAAATTCTGAAGAATAAATACTATAACTCGATACTGGCACCAATAGCTCATAGTTGTAACTTATTGCCATTACAAAAGAAAAAGAAATAAAATGTCGTCATTGTATACTGAATTACCTCTTGTCAAGCATCATGCATCCTATTAGTATAAGTTTGTATTTACTAAGACTCCCAGCGTAAAGCAGTGACGATGCTGCAATAATTAAAATAATTATCTCAGTATTAAATATTGTAAATAAAACTATTTTTACGGATTTTATCGCGGTTGTACACTTTACAGCGTTGATAGTCACGGGTGGGCGGATCATTAGCCCATCAATACTGTAAAGTGTTCTAAACGTCGGGCGATTAAAAATCAATTACACGCGATATAATCCGTAAAAATAGTGTTATTTACAATGAATAATTATTTCATTTGTACGCATCTAACATAGCATAAGATACATTGATACTAAATATTGTTTATCGAGATATCAACAGCTTAAAATAATAAAAATCTAATTAAAAATTTTTAAAATACATAAAGCCTAATAACAAACACATAGTGAAAAACTATTAATGGTTTTAATAGTTTTTCACTATGTGTATGTGGTAGCTGTCTATATAGGGAGTAATTTAGGCTATATATTATTTCGGTACTCCCACGGAAACGAGAACTACGCGGGTAAGGCGACTGGACCGAGACGAAGCGAGGGCGGGTTGCTAGTCTTAAATAAAATAAACCTACAATATTTTTGATGATTTTAATTACCAAGAAAAATAATAAAAATATTTAAAATATTATTGAGTGTTAGAGAGTTCGTACTCACTAGTTTTCTGGTGATTCATTTCTATTCCAATGGCTTTGTAGTCATCTAATAATATTAATTAGATTCCAAATGATTAAATTAACATTTTTTTATTTAAAACTAATAACCATATACTTTACTAATCTTAACTATGAGTGGTCAGTGACTAAAGTCGTCGTTAATTACATTGTTTTATAATTAAAATAATAGCCTCTATTATAACGATGAAAAATAAAGTTACTAAATCTCCTTCCAAATGGGTTTTCTGATAACAGATATTACTATGTAGTGTTTATAGCAATTTGTGTGTAACTTTGTAAACGAACGGCTAGCCTAGTGTGGTTTGTTAAAGTTTACGGCTGACCCGCCGATTAGTGGTTCTCAAATTAAGCGTTTACATGGCTTGAAGGAGTTTAAAACGGTCCTGATTGTTGTATCAAAAGAGGAAAGTTATAAACTTCGGACAAGCCTTAACAACTCTAATACTACGCTTAAACTTATTTAATTGACAAAATTGGTAACCTCAATTAATTGACAAATTTGGCTTACATCGACCCGAGCCAACTCTATCTAATGCCGTCTGATTAACAATTACATTTCCAAGGAGGGTTGACGTCAGGCAGGCGGCCAATCATAAAACTAATATCAAATTATTTTGCAATACGATAGAGAAAGAGGTCGACGCAATATATATCGCGTCGACCCCAAGTAATTGGGATCAACGCAGAATGATGATCTTTCTAAGTAGAATAGGTGGTATACGATTCCACAGATAGTTTAGTGGTCTAAATATTGACCTCGTATGCCATGCGTGGGTTCGATTCCCAACCACGACATATATCTCTACGATATATAAATAGTTATAAAATAAGTAGATGTTTGTAATATCCATTCCGCAAAGCCGCGAGACTGAGCGATAAAATTATTTATTGGACCGGATTATAAGAGGAGTTAAGTTTCTACTCCAGTAAGGAATGTGTCATTTTCTATAATTTTACGTAATAACATTATTCTATATTATATTTGTTTTTATCATTTTATCATATGATATTTTGAAAGGCATCGCACTGGAACTACTAATAAGCATGTTGTTGCATTTTATTTAAATAAAATTGGAAATAAATAAAAAATAAACAATCCCGCTGAGTTTCTTGCTGGATCTTCTCAGTGCGGTCGCGTTCCGATCAGGTGGTAATTTTAAGGAAAAATGTAAAAAATGTCAATTTGTAAGTGCCCCATCGAGGTTTATACATAATAAATGATTTGGATTTAAATTTGACTTAATAGCTTATAATTCAAAATAAAAATATTTTTAAGGATTTGATCGCGTTTGTATTTGATTTTGCGACGTTTCGAACACTTTTCTGCGTTTATGGTTGGTATGGGTATGATATAGTTGTATAATATAATGCTATGTTAAATGTAAAGTGTTATAGGAGTTTTCAGTCAGATTCTCGTAATTCATAGTAGCATCAAAATAATGTAGGCTGCGGTCGATAAAAGATTGTATAGAAATAGTTGTTTGTGATATAATGGATTTTTTTTATTTGTAATAGTACACCTCAAGGACTAGAAGATGTATCATCGTATCCGCTTCTGTTTGCGGAGTTAATGGAAGCTGGATGGAGCATAGAGGAACTTCGTAAATTAGCAGGATTAAACTTACTACGTGTAATGAATGCAGCCGAGCGAGTTGCCCGCGAACTCGCTTCAGCCCACATCGCACCTTATGAGGATGTAGCACCAAAACCACTTGACAGCCACAATTGTTCAAGCCAAGATCTGTAAACTTAAACTTAATTGTAATCTATAAAACTAGTCTTAATTATAGTTGGTATCTTAAAGGTTTTTCTTGGTAGGACATTGACCCTTGAAAAGCGAAAGCAGGTAGTCTTTTTACTGTCTCGTGTACACAACGCAACACCTATGTGTTGTTTGTGTATATTCTTTGCATTTTCTCTAGCTACGTTAGCATGAATAAACAAAAAATTAATCGTCGTAAGTACCATTAATCGTAAAAAGATTTTTGTAATGGAAACTTCAAATACAAAACTGTAATTCTAAACGAAATACCCAAATTACCAATAAAAAAAATTACCTATGTAAAATGGCGAGATGAGAAATACCTATTTCATCATAAACATTATTTATATTTTTTTAGTATTATTTAAAATGCCGTCATAAGTTTTTAGCGTACAAATTTGAGCTTTTTTATTGCTTAGGTTGGCAAATGAGCAAGCAACACACCTCACATTAAGTGATACAGCCGCTAAGGAGCCGTTACAATTACAGCTAGCGGCTAGACCGCTGCTACCGTGAAGAAATTGCTCTTGTTAAAACCTCGTTTAAAGAACGATTGTCATTTCTTGCTTGTATTTGAAAAAAAAGGACGTTGAAAACGTACAGGGTTAGCAGGGCAGGATCTATTTTACCTCGAAACGTGTGTACGTTTAAATAGATCCTGCTACCGTGCCGAGTGGTAGGTAGTAAAAAGAGGACGATGGTAAGTTTTTTTTTTTCTATTGCTGCTAGTGGCAAACTTGCAAACGAGTAAACAGCACACCTGATGGTAAGTGATTACGAGCCTGCTTTGCTAGACTGTGTTACCTACCGTGAAGAAAGTGAAGGGAGTGTGAATGCGTGCAATGAGGTTCGGTGATACTGAAGGCATCACTAAAATCCACCACATGCAAACACCCTCAAAAAATTGGAATTTTATACTCCAACCATCTAGAAAGCCTGCGATCCAATTACAAAATCTCTCAGGAATTTCATATGATGGTTAGATTTGACAGAAGGGTTCTGTGCTAGGTATTACCGAAGGGCTTTGCTGTAACTAGGCTGAAAGGCCTCCAAGAGCTCTGCCTGACAGTATGTGAGGCGCATAAGAAAATCATCAGCCGACCGAGGATGATGTTTAACTGTATTCATTTTACAACATAAATAGTAACACTATCAAATTTTATAGACACAAAGGCTTTGAATAAATTAATAAACCTATCGTATCATAAACTCAGAACACAGTGTCTGATAATGGTTTAATTACAATTATATTGGACGTACTGGCATTTTCGCTGCGTAAGTATACGTTTGAACATTACAAATTGAATGAACTGGCTGCCAGTTATATTATTATTTTATCCTTTATAGATTGCCAGTCCTGTTCTTTTTATTATTATTTGACTAAGTGAAGAAAATTATCTCAAATTGTGAATTTATTCATTAATATTATAAAAAGTAAACAAAATTAATTATAAATAATGTTTAGATGAAATCACTGTCATTTATTGGTAATTAATTTTGTATCACAAAATTAGTCAAAAATTAATAATAAATAAATGTAATGAGTATATAAAAACTCCTATAGTAACAATGTGTTGTAATGTTAAACGAAAACATGGCCAAATGTTATACTTACTACAGGCTATTTTCGGTAACTGAAATTAGTGATTAATAATTACTAGATTATTGATAGAAATTACTGATTAATTATCAAAAATGGTGGTAAGTATATAGGTAATCGAAAACTAAAGACTAGATTGAATTTAGCAAGATTGGGTTCTTCTAAAGTTGAGTTTGATCGCAACATATGCGTTAACAACGAAGTGCTACAAATCTAAATGGACAAAATATAATAAACAATATAAAACTTGCTTAATCAATAACCTATTAATACATTTATTTAAAACATTTTTCTACAATAAAAGCATAATATAAAATATCACAAATAATTAGGACGTTTCCGTATGGTGACGAAGTAATTGTATCAATTTACCACCCCCTTTTCTCGTGGGTGCCATAAAAGACGACTAAGGGTCAAGGAATATGATATGCAGATAACATCTATGCAAGAGAAGGCAAAGTCTACATAAAAACCCTATGCCAACATGTCTAACCAGCGCGGTATAATAGATCAATTTTCTTACTATTATGGAGGTGGACCAAGCCCAACAGTGGAACTTATATGGGCTGAGATAATGATGATGTGTTCACACAACGGAGTCCATCCCATCACATCTCATCACAAAGCTATTTTAAGATTGGTTCACGTAGTAACAATGTAACGCATTATTTCATCATCATCATCATTTCAGCCTATTGCCGTCCACTGCTGGACGAAGGCCTCCCTCATGTTACGCCACAATGTGCGGTCCTGTGCCGCCTGCATCCAACGACGCCCAGCAACTTTCACTAAGTCGTCGGTCCACCTAGTGGGGGGGCGTCCTACACTGCGTCGTCCGATGCGTGGTCGCCACTCGAGAACCTTTCTTCCCCAGCGGTTGTCGGTTCGTCGAGCGATGTGGCCTGCCCATTGCCACTTCAGCGTGCTAATTCTTCGTGCTATGTCGGTTACACCTGTTCTTCTGCGGATTTCCGTATTCCGGATTCTATCTCGCAGAGAAATCCCGAGCATAGCCCGCTCCATAGCACGCTGAGCGACTTTGAGCCTTGATATAAGGCCTACATTTAGGGACCACATTTCCATGCCGTAAGTCATCACTGGTAACACACACTGGTCGTAGACCTGTGTTTTCAGACACTGAGGTATGTTGGACGAGAAGATCCACTTAAGTTTCCCGAACTTTAAATTTAAATAATATAATTGCCACTAAAATTTGCTTTTTACAACCAAAATTAACAATAGAGCCGTTCAGTAGATAATGTTTCAAATAGGATGAGCCTTGTACCTATGTACCTATAGTACTTTTTGTATATGTATATTGCTGATTGAAACTTTATTAAGTTGTAATTGCAGTCGAGTCGTAGTAATTAGTAGTTATATAAACCTAATTATTTTGTACGAGACGGCAATTTATTATTATGATTGTTAATAAAATAAAATTCTCATTGTACCTAATATCGTTATAGCAAATTTTTTAACTTTTATTTTTCTTGTATATTTCTTTCCTTTCACTGTATATCGGGGAATATTAATAATTAAAATATTGCATATCAAAATGACAAAGTGATCTCATCATTAACGTCGACGAGGTAAAAATCCCTCAGACCCGTTTCTGAAAAGCGGGTCATTATTTTTCACTACGTTTTATGTTTTATAGTAAAAATCAGCTAGTTAAAGGGAAATATAATAGATATTCTCGTTATTATGTTCCACGAAAGTTCAATGAATTAAGAGCATGATATGTTTGGATGAGAGATTAACAGTTACTTTTTAACAATGAATATAGTATTGGGTACTGTTATTATGTTTTATTTTTTTTAACCTTCGATGCAAAAAGAGGGTGTTAAAAGTATAAAGTCGATGTCTGTCTGTGGCATCGTAGCTCTCAAACGGATGGACTGATTTTGATGAGGATTTTTTTCATTTGAAAGCAATTTTCCTTGCGATAGCTTAGAACAGCTATGTTTGGGTATTATCGGTCCAGCAGTGTAAGAGTATCAGCTCCAAAATGTACTCGATTAAGTGCTTCACGCGTGCCAGTATAATCGTTAAATGGCACGTTATTGATTGTAATTCCTGTTGAAGAGAATGTAATACTTTTTTTTATTTTAGTTTGTACCGGGGACTATTCAAATTTTTCAATTTTTCTTATTATTTTAAAATCTGTCATAATAGACAGACGTCATGGATTACTCTTGTCGTGGTCAATGAATAATATTTGACTATCCCAAAGTACCTAGTTAATATAACCAAAAACTATTTATTTCTATTACAATTTATTCAATATTATATTCATAATAATTTTATACTAATTACTATAAGCTTTAATAAGCTATTAATCTAAAAAACTACATTAAATAAAAATAGAGTTAAATATGAACGTTTAAAAATAAGATGACATTTGATACTAATGCATGATACTGTTTAATAGTAATCAATTTATTATTGTCAATTTTTTCAACACTAGCAATATTTATAATAAGTTTATACGCATTATAATAAGCTTTAATAAGTTAGATATGAATCTAGACTTTAAATAGAAAATAGACAGAGTCGTCTTTAACAAATATTATTAATAAATAAACTTTAGTGTAAAATTTATTACGATATATCGTTTGTTTTATTCATAATTTTTTCATCATTAATTGTTAAGAATTAATAACAGGTACTTATATATAGATAAGTACTTCCCCTCAATGTACTTTTCGTCTTCATTACTTATCATTGAGGCGCAGTTCTTATAACCAGCAGTTTTCTTTCATTTAATGTATAAATGGAGATAGAGCAGGAAATATGTGAACAAGTTACATTGTCATCTGCTTGATATTTGAAATGTACATACTATTTTAAATAAAACTACTTTACGGATTTTATAGCGTTTGTATTTGATTTTTGATTGCCCGAGCGACATTTCGAACACTTTGCAGCGTTCACGGTCACGCTCACTTTTTTTTCTGTATCGGGTAGATAATTATAAATTTTCTGTAATAACGATGACTTGTTGGACGTGAGACATCTTAATCCGCCCGTGATTATGAACGCTGCAAAGTGTTCGAAACGCCGGGCAATCAAAAATCAAATACAAACGCGATAAAATCCGTAAAGTAGTTTTATTTAAAATGTGTAATACTCGCGTAAACATCAGAAATCATTATGTACATACTAATTATTTTACAACATTTTGCATCGCACCTTATAATAAATTTGAAAACACACTATATTTACGTAATAAATAGCTTTATCAACGACCAATGATAGTTAATTGTAGCATTAGTAGTAATGTTAGAAATGACCCGGTTGATGGAGTGTTACCCTTGACGGAATGTAAGAATTGCTGCAACAATTGCACAAGAGCTGGCAAATAGAGAATATAAACAGTATTTGTTATAATTTCAGAAGTATTATGGCACTATCTATGCAAGCCAAGAAAATATGCTCATAAATTTTTTAATGAGACAGAAACGTGGGTACTGCATGCGATTCTTTTCACTACATTTGTACAACCTATTAAAATACAAGCTTAATGTAAATAGATATTAATCAATACACTGGTAATAATAGACGGATCTTAAGACTGATATATATCAGAAATAAACTAGTGTGCGTTTACTACAATGTTAAATAATTTAAATAATTAATGTTACGTACTTAAGCATCTTAAGATGTGTTTATTATTTCTCGATAGAAGACTTGCTGTTTCTTTATAATATTAACTAAAATTAATAATAGTTATTTTATTCATTTTCTCAAATAATGAGAAAATTATTTGTAAGACATATCTCATTAGAACGCAATGTCTGAATTTAGACATTTATTATAAATCGCTGAGCAGAAACCTTTGATAAAATATTTGAGCATTTTTATAAAGAGCTAATTTAATATTTTCTTAATTATATCGAAGAAGGCCACCTATGTATATTTACTATATTTGCTTTTAGGATTTTACTCATTAGTTATAAAATAAAATTAGTGCAAATAATTATTAATATTTATGAAAACGTCTTTTAAAACTCTAAGCATTCTATTCTTAAAAAATCTTGGACACATTAATGGTCTCTGAGGATAGACCGTGAGCATTTTTAAATTTAACAAATCTACAGCAAAACTAATGTAAGTATTAAAAATAGGTACATAAAGTTCCATTCTCCTGGAAATTATGTATTACGAGTGGATTAAATTTACAACTTTGACAAGGTTTATCAGAAACTTGCTAAGAGTTTTAAGGAGACAGTAAAGAAATCTGTAGATTTATTGTTTTATTAGTCAAATAAAATTTATATGTACTATTTAAAAGTATTATGTAGCAAATTTTCCACCCTTTTTGAGTACATAAGATTCCAGCGGGACCGTTCATAGCAAAACTTTACAAACTATTAAATGCTTTGATGCATAAATTACAAAAAACCAAATCCAAATATCCGAACATTTACTGAATTATAGATTTCACTACCTTGATTACGTTTTAAGATTGTCAAACTAGTTAGACATACTCTGACTAAATGCGATAGGTGAATCATGCAGGGCAAACTATATTAAGTGATGGGCGTACGCATTTTATTCACGTAGCCTGAACCTTAATTTAAATGGAAATTTTAGTAATTCCGCTCGGGCCCCTGCTGTGTAGATCGCGATTTTAAAAAAAATTGCTTCATATTCAGGTGTTTAGAATTATTTATTAAATACATAAATTAACATATTAACTCGCTCATCATTATTCCCTAAGAAGTAAACAGAGGTGGGATATATCTATTAATTTAATTACGCAACTTTTGAATGTCTGCTACGTGAGCAGAAATTCAATCAGTCATCGCAATAATTAACAGACAAATATTTATTTTACCTTCTTATGAAAAATTTATTTAGCCTTTGCTACCGAAAAATAAATAGTTGCATTATGTATGCATTATTATTAGTATTAATTTATAGTGCTAAGTATGCTTTAGGGTATATTATATACTGAAATATTGTGTGAACATCTATGATAGCTTAACGTCAGCAAAAGTACCTATATAGTAATTTAAAGTGATACTTTGATACCTGCTATAATGTTTAAATTTTGTAAACGGTCCCATACAAGCCGGAAATATAATAAATCTTGTATTTAAAGAACAGCATTTTTATTTCAGTCCAATTCTTATTCTAGTAATAAGATTTTCTTTAAAGATGATAGAGGTGAGTGAATTAGTTTCGAATCTAGCACCACGGGCGTTAGGTGCTTATGTCAATAAAAGAAATTGTTATTAAAGCACAAATTATAGAATTTAAATATAGTAGGTACAGAATACATATGATTCAGTCTTGGGAATAAGACAATCTACGTCAGGTCCAATCACGGCAAGTGTGATGTCAGCCCGGGTTGACAGCCCTCAGCATTCACCCATAGTCCAGGTTAAGCTGTCAAAGGATTAGCTACCAATCGCGACTAATACTTAAAGCAAAAAGGACTTGCCAGCTATTATTTGGGGAGATTGGGTACCTTATGCAAATTGATGTTTTAGTAACCTGCAATAGATGGAGAGGAGAAATACACAGCTTCCCATTCTTTGGTATATGGCGATGTATAGTTTTTGGTAGTGTTATCTGGTACATTATGTTATGTACCTATATGCTGTGAGGCACAGCAATATTAGTACTTTAGAAGGCCCAATAGCCGTATTTTGTTCTAAAACCAGTGTCACCGCATTTCCCCCTTAGCCATTTTCTATATTTTCGTCGAGTGACCGACGATATAACACTTTCAAATTTCACTGTTTCTGTTAAATTTTTAGGTAAACACTCCCGCGTGGTGACGGAGTAAGAATACAATTCACCACCCCCTATCATGCCCATGGATGTTGTGAAAGACGACTAAGGGATATAATAGGCATATAAAATCTACACAAAAGAAGGAAAACTCTGGTATCATAATTATGCATATTAAAGTGAATATTAGATTTAGAGTTACATGAATGTTCAAATAAGATCTTAATAGTGTGACATTTATTGTTTTTTGACTATATATTTAATTTAAAAAAATTTGATAATACATAAATTCAAAGTCTTTTTTTTTGGGGTGGGCTGCGGTCGGCGCGCTCCTCGCACCACTCCGTCCGGGGCGACAGAGGGGCGTAAGCACGCACGGCCGCAACCCACCCGAACACCAAGTCGCCTTCTTCGTTGGGCCGACCACCGGAGCAGGGTTACTTGTCATCTGTGGTCGATCCGACGGAATACCCCCTACTCGGGGTACCCTCTCGTCGATCGACGGTCAAGGAGGACGTCGGTCTTTTCTCACGCGGTCGGTCTCTCGGCGGGTGACGGACTAACTCCCCGGTCACGTCACCCGCGGCCGCGGCTAGGGCGGCATGGCGCGCAGGTAGTCGCGCCTGCGCGACTCCAATAGTCTGCAACTAGCCGCCTCAGGTAAACTAGCACTCCGTGGTTTTGGAGCGCCTTCCTGATGCAACTGAATGGCAGACTATTGAATGCGTTGGCGATGTCTAGGGACACCACCAACAGCACTCCCCTGCCGGTGACGGCCTCAGTCGCCACGGCCCTCAGGCGCAACAGAGCCTCGATCGTCGAACGACCCCTCCTAAACCCAAACTGGGCGTCCGACAGATCGGGCCACGTGCCGACGAGGTGCCGCTCGATGCGGGCAGCTACCACCCTCTCCAGTAGCTTGCCCATGTCATCGAGCAGCACGATGGGCCTGTAGGCCGAGGCCGACTCGGGAGACCTTCCCGGCTTCAGCAGGAGCACCAGCCTCCCCTCCTTCCAGCACCCAGGTAATCGCCCGGACGCTAAACAGGCGTCGAACAGCCCCCTGAGGCGGGGACCCAGGTGATCGAGGATCAGGGCCAACACACGGTTCGGGATACCGTCAGGCCCGGAGGCGGTGGACTTGCCGCGCATGCGCGCCACTGCCACCCCCATCTCGGGTTCCGTGATGGGCGGAACACTGTCATCGTCGCCCTCCCGGTCAGTGTCTGGCGGAACCATGACCGGGGGCGTGTATCGGTGAGGGGAGGGCCCCGTGCGCGGAGCTTACTCAGCGCCACGCCATAGGGGCGACCCCAGGGGTCACGGTCAAGACTGTCCAGCATCTCCTGCCGACTGACGTCTATGGCGTTACGGACAGCCAGCCTGAAGGCCAACCGCGCATTGCGGTAAGCCTCGTAAAGCCGGCCCTCCCGCTCCTCGTCGCGATGGCGCCGCCGGCTGCGGGTGTAGGCCCTCCGGGCGCGTATACACGCGGCCCGAATATCCGCCAGCTCCCGGGACCACCAGTGGACAGCCCTCCTCGGGGGCAGACACCGTATACGGGGCATGGCCGCATCGCAGATCTGCGTCAACGCACTGCGGATGCGGCCAGCCTCGGCGTCCACCCCGTCCAACTGGTTGGCAGAGGACAGCCACGAGTGAACGATGGCTGCCTCCGCCAGTAAATTCAAGGACTTGATGTAAGATATTATACTATTAACAAAAATTCTTAAATTACGTTAATCTAACCTACTCTCTCTCTATCTATTATTATATTATACCTATTTTAGTTTTGGCAATAAACCTACTAGATACTACAACTCCATTGTTACCAATGGTTTCAAGTTTCTTTTGATAAAAAAGATAGGTACTTTGATATTTAATTTTATGGTGATGGCTACGGATACTTACATTGGTAACGTATTACACGGATACTCAAGGGTGTCGTAAAAGACGACTAGCTGCACATCGAGCTGAATTGATACCATCTAGTCAACAATTACATTCTCAAAGAAGATTGATGTCAGGCAAGTGGTCGAAAATAAAAAGCCAATAACTTTGCAATATGTAATTATTATGACAAAGGAGTACATTTTGGGTTGACCCTAAGTAAATGGAATAAGAGCAGGGTAAAGATAATGATGATGATATGATAGTAAGTCAAGTCATAGTCTTTAAGAAAGCGATATGAACCTTACCCAGTGGCGTATTGTTGTTATGAAAACCAGGCGTAAAATTACAAAGGAGTGTCTGTTATGTAGTATATACGCCCCCTCAGAATAATGTTCTGTCTCGCTTTCTATATTCCTGTTTAACACATGGTATTAGCTATTTACCTATGAATTAACATATAGGCGCTGACAAGATCTTAGCTTAGTTTTATGAGATAAAGTGTATAATTTACTGTATTAATTGCTTCTTCTTGTTTAATGGCAATAAGCTACTACTACTACCAAGCAATAGTATGAGCTATTGGTGCCAATGTTGAGTTATAATATGGATTATTCACGTCTTCAGTATTTAGTCAGTCGTTACCATTGATTTGGTGCTGACAACCAAATCAGCTTCTTCTGGGAATTTTGGCAGAATGTGAAAATGCGAGCAATTCAGTATTATATCACATTCGTTACATTTCAGCATTTTATCTGCATTATAGTACATAAAATATCAGCAAAATTATTCAATAAAACACTTTAAAACACTAAGATAATGAATCAAATTGAAAACGCTACGTGATATTTCGATATTCACGTCAATATTCCTGTATTAATTTCGTCTCGACTTTAATAAACGTCTTGTCTGTTAATTTTGACAGTAAGTACACGAAATGCAAAGCACTATTATTATTTCAAAGAAGACCGCTAATCTTGCTCGTGGACGTTGGAAAAGACGACTAAGGGTTATAATACGTATATAACATCTATGCGAGAGAACTCGAAACAAAACCCTTTCTGACCAGCATGGTAGAGTAAGGTCAATTTCCCTCCTACTAAGGAGGATGCTCAAGCCCAGCAGGATCTATATGAGCCGAGATGATGATGGTAATGAGTTAACCAAATTGAGAACAAAATTTTCTGAATTATATCTTAGAAGAAGAGACAAAATAAACTTAAGTTTTAAAAGAATTGCCACTACCTTCTCTGAATAAAGCGCTAAAACGCTCAGAGGTATCGTAGCGTCTGCTGTGACTTCATACAACAGTACCTATTGTCAGTAACATTGACGACGATTTATTTCGTATGATAAAAGTGAATTCTAAATTATACAAGTGGTGTGCTTTCTGTTTATGCAAGACCACCTCAATAGCAAAAAACTTATGACATAGTCTAGTTAAAAAGACTTGCGTATACTTATTTAATGAAACTTCTATACAATACTTCTATCATATCATCAGCATCTATCTATACTTTATACAAATAAATAAAATTGAAGTGTCTGTTCATAATGTCAAAATAATGGGCTTTCTTCATGCTCACACGGTTAGTTGCACGACACCTAAGCCTTTTTTTTTTTTTTTTTGGGTGGGCTATGGTTATCGCACGCGCGGTCCTGTCCGTCCGGGGCCATGAAAGGACGGCGCGCGGGCCCATAACCCACCCGTACCCACGTCACCTCGTTGTTGGGCCGACCACCGGAGCAGATGTGACTTGTCATCAGTGGTCGGCCCGACGGAATACCCTTTCGGGTGACCTCTCACCTCTCGACGTACTGGGACGTCGGTCGCCATCGCGCGGTCAGCCTCTCTGCGGGTGACGGACAATTCCCCGGTCCGATCACCCGCGGCCTCGACTAAAGTCTAACTTTTTATTAGCTGCAGTAAAATGACGTTTCTAAATGTCATTCCGTAAAATAATGTTGACAGCCTAATCTCAATAGGGATGTGATTCAGTTCACAAAAGTTTACAGAATATCTAATCGTTCCATAGCTGACTCATAATGGTCATACTAAATTCTATGATTCTTTTTTGTTCTTTTCAGGTCATACTACAAAAAAAAACCTGGATTGACGGAAGTATTAAATCTTCTCGACAGGCATTTTTAGACGGCCTGACTACGGGATTAAAAAATCCCACAGGAAAGGGCAAACGACTCATAATTAGTCACATAGGCGGAGAAGAAGGCTTCCTGGTCGACGGACTTCTTATGTTTGAAGCAAAGAAAGGTACAGAAGACTACTATGATGAAATGAACGCGGAGTGTTTCGAGGATTGGTTCGGCGGTATTCTACCTAAACTCAAGCCGAATGCAGTAGTCGTAATGGACAATGCGCCCTATCACTCTCGGAAGATCGAAACAATTCCGAAGATGTCGTGGACGAAAGCACGAATTCAAGAGTGGCTGACTACTAAAAATATTACGTTTGAACCAAATATGGTCAAGGCCACTCTCATAGATATTGTGAAACAACAAAATCATACTGAGAAATGCCGTAGACGAGATGGCTGCACAAAAAGGTATCACACTTTTAAGACTGCCCCCTTATCACTGTGAATTGAACCCCATTAAGTTGGTATGGGCGCAGGTAAAGAGTCACGTCGCAAACAATAATAAGACGTATAAAATGCAAGAAGTGAAAACTTTATTCCAAGAAGGAATCAAGAAAGTGACACCGGCTAAGTGGAGTGACTGTGTGTCTCACACTATTAAAGAGGAAGATAAAATGTGCCACCTCGATCATATTATAGATGAAGTGACAGATAGATTTGTTATTAGTGTGACCGAAAGCGACAGCGACAGTGATTTCGAAAAAGATTAATTAAATAACATTATTATGACGTTTTTGTTTCATTTTGAATGTACCTCTCCCTATACTTCCACTAAAAAAGATCAATCCTCTAGTATAGTAATAATAATAGGTTAAAAAAATACATTACAACTTAATATTAAATCTCAAAAAAAAACCAAACTCATTATTCATTTATGATTCACTCATTTAGCTACATCCTAATTATTTATTTTTCTTCAAAAACCGGCAACCCACAAAACGTCATTTTACTGCAGCTAATAAAAAGTTAGACTATAGTGCCCGTTCTCGTGGTAATGTCAACTTAAAATATAGTCTATGTTACTCAGGGATAATTTAGCATTCTAATGGTGAAAGAATTATCGAAAGCCATCCAGTAGTTTTTGAGTTTATTCATAACAAACATGCAAAAATACAACTGTTTCCTCTTTATAACATTAGTGTAGACCAGCAACGCCCGCCGAGAAGTCATTGCCCGTTGGGCAGTCCGGCTGGAGAGTCCTCGGTACGGTGTCAGGACCGTCGAGGCCCTCCAGCCGGTGCTGATGGAGTGGTTGGAGTGGTTCCGACTGGTGCAGGTGCTGATGGGGCTCGGTTGCTTCGGGAAGTACCTGCACAAGATTGTCAGGAGGGAGAGCACACCTCGAAACACTCCGCGTTCATTTCATCATAGTAGTCTTCTGTACCTTTCTTTGCTTCAAACATAAGAAGTCCGTCGACCAGGAAGCCTTCTTCTCCGCCTATGTGACTAATTATGAGTCGTTTGCCCTTTCCTGTGGGATTTTTTAATCCCGTAGTCAGGCCGTCTAAAAATGCCTGTCGAGAAGATTTAATACTTCCGTCAATCCAGGTTTTTTTTGTAGTATGACCTGAAAAGAACAAAAAAGAATCATAGAATTTAGTATGATCATTATGAGTCAGCTATGGAACGATTAGATATTCTGTAAACTTTTGTGAACTGAATCACATCCCTATTGAGATTAGGCTGTCAACATTATTTTACGGAATGACATTTAGAAACGTCATTTTACTGCAGCTAATAAAAAGTTAGACTTTACACGGATAAGGCAACTGAAATCGTAACGAAGCGAGAGCGGGTTGCTAGTGGTTAATAAACATGTGAAACACAAGAAAGTTTTCACATTTCTAAATTACCATGCACATTTTTCGTGCCAGCGACTCTGCCATCACCATCATCATCGTCATGATCATCATCATCGTCGCTGTTATCGTTATCACATCACCCTGCTTTTATCCGAATGACTTAGAGTCGATGCAATATGTATTCTGTTTTCATAATACATATTGCAAAAGTTATTGGCCAGTTTAATGCCCGGCCACCGGCACTGACATCAATCCTTCAGAATGTAATTATTAGCCTGGCAGCATCAGATGAAGTTGGCCCAGGTCAATGAAAACTCTTAATCGTCTTTTACGAGCAATTTTGAGGGTAGATAGTATTTGTAACTGCCGTCACACAGAAGACCCCAGCGGCGTTATGAAATTAATTCTTGACCAATTAGAACTAATTCACCTTGTACAGGCGTAGTCTGGGCTAATGGACTAACGCCGTGTTTGACAGAAGAACCTAAGGTTATAGTTTGAAGTACCTAAAGCCCTTAAGTTCCTAGCCTATATGATGGGATACCTGCACCGTGCTACCTAAGGTGACAGGTGGATGTGAGATGGATGTTGGGTGGAGGATTGGTTATTCTCACTGCCAGTCAAGCAGACTCACTCGACTAATCAGAACTGACGGCTAAGGGTGTCTTGGCCACAGTGAGATGGAGCTTTGGGTGGAGGATTGGTAATTCTCACTGCCAGTCAAGCAGACTCACTCGACTAATCAGAACTGACGGCTAAGGGTGTCTTGGCCGCAGTGAGAGGGATGTAACTGAGAGATGAATAAATTCAAATCTAATTTATTTTACACAATGTACACCTTATATACTACTTATTGCTAATACACACATATACCATTTTGTGTTAGTGTGTCGTAAGTGTAAAGTATAACGCAGTGTCTTTAAATCATGTCAGTGCTAATTTTGCACATTTGTATGTTGACATGCTTTACTTGTATGTTGACATGCTCTACTTTTGAGTTTGCTGCGTTGCATGTTCAATGTGCATTGAACACACCTTAATAAAATCTTGTTGATGGTTTTTGAATTTCCATTATTATCACAAAAGCAGGCATAAATAAAATTTATATTATTTTCACAAAACTTGGAATAAACCATAAATAAACTCATCACATTCACAAAAAAATAATCAAACACCTAATCATGACGAAGGTTCACCCGGCAAAGTAGAATTAACTCGGTTCTACGAAGACACACCTCACATTTGCTCTGATTGGTGCTTCATTTAACGCGGCTGATTGCGAATTTATTATTCTAATTTGTTGAAAACGTTATTAATTTCTATGTTTATAATAAAACTGGGTCTTATTTATAATCCTTTCAACATATTTTTTTTTAAATAGGCCATTTAATTTTCATATATAAGATATAATGAGAAAATCTTAGAATAATAACGTATAGAAGGATAGTGTCAATGCTTCGAAGGTTTGAAATTTGAATCTAAAAACACTAATGGCGCGCAGACGATTACACACGTACACACGCACACCACTATACAAATTATGAAACCAAATTTTGTTTTTATTAACTTAAATCGTCGAAATACTTTTAAAAGTGACGTTAAAAACCTTTTTAAGTTTTACATATGTGTTATGACACCATTTGAATGCACAAACCGTCATAATTACCTATTTATTTTTTAAGAGTTGCATACGTACGTGCAGTACAATGACTTGTACATTACGGAACGGTTCCGGCGTAAGCTCCATTAGACTCTAATTGAAATGCTTCACTTTTTGTGCGCGAACTTACCTTCTATATGTTATTATTCTAAGGAGAAAATCTTAATGAGTAGCTTATTCATGGTCACTGTCCGTCTGTAAGCATGCCGTAAGTCGTTACCGTTATGTGAACACTGACAACCAAATCGATTCTTCTGGAAATTGTAGCGAAACAGAAAAATGCACATAAACCACAATTATATCATATTCACTACTAGACTTTTACCCTATTATGTATTACATTACATAAAATGACGGCATTTATTTTCATAAAACTATACAATAGTTTTATGCAATAAAATTTATGAGCGCTACATATATCACATTTTCATTTTCCCGCCAAAACTTGTTGCAGTGGTACTTTTATCCGGTCCATAGAGATAATTCTTAATTAATAAGAATATTGGTTACCGATGAGCGACATCTAATGACAAATTCTAAACACTAGACATAATGCATACAATTTTTTGTGTTTATATTATATAATTCTATTTAAATTCTTAACTTTCACTGGACTTTAGACTTTATTTTAGACTACGTGAGTAGTTTACGTTTTATTTACGGTGGTTTCATTAACTACTGTAGTTGCTCGAGATACTTAATATTTCTACTCAGCACACTTCACTTTGTCTACAATCGCTAAGTTCATTTCGAACCCAAATCTACACAAGCACCATTCTGGTCACTTTTTGAACTGTTATTTGATGCTTTCAGCCGGACATTTTTTCAGTTTGGCCTCCATATGAGTCGGTTCTCCTTACCTCTACCCTCCAGTTTAAAATAATTATTATTGCAAAAACTATACTGTTACAATCTTAATAAATACAAATCAAATTTATAAACAAAAGCTTTTCAAATATCTATAGTTTGTACTTCATTCTTGCTGCGTCATCTATCGCTAATATCCCAAACTAATATACTTAGGGGTTATAGCGAGAGAGTTCTTCGATCTCCTTTTTTTTTGCTTTATATATACTCTATACTCCCACCCACTTCCCCACTTGATGTTTTTATGTTGTCTTACTCTTATGTTTAGATGTTTACTATATAATTATTTTATTTGCATTCCCACTGCAAATTTGCAACTGAGAAGAGATTTGTATTTATAACACTATTATATTATTGACTTATATGTAACTATATCTATACCATAATGGGCGACAAAAATACGCCACTTTTGGCTGTACTACAGCTTCTTCGAAAGTATAATTTGAAGGTAAGATGATCATACATTTTTAATCTAATGATAATTGTAAAGTTATAATAATTACTTACGTTTACTAATTATTCTCCACAGGGAACTGAAGATATATTAAGAAAAGAAGCAAGTTTGGGAGATGTAGAATATGAAAATTTAGATTTGCCTGAAGTTGAGTTGGCTAGTATTCTCACAGCCCATCATACTGAAAGTGATCCCTACAGTTATGAATTTGCATATGATAACTTAAAAAAATTCATAGAAAATTCTCTAGACATGCAAAAAGTAAGTAATATAATTGTATAAAGATTGTTCAATAGCTTGTTTTTTAATATAAAAACAAAAATGGATTTCAAAACCTGCAAATTGAAATTAAACAGCCACACTCAGTCTTACAGCATATGCCTATATAGTGCTATATTTGTACATATATAAAGAATCTATGATTACGAGCTTATTATGTAAATACATAACATATTTTAAACTGAAATTTTGTCCTTCCACCAGAAAGGACCAACCAACTATGTTTTCATTTATATCATAAACATCTCACTTTTGAGTTAAAGCATCTTCCACAATATGAAGGAAATTGACCTTCTATACCACACTGGTCAGATGAGTTGATATAGGATATTATTTTGAGTTCTCTGTCTCTTACATACTATCCCTTAGCCGTCTTTTACAACACTCGCAGACAGGTGGACTTTGTCGGCACCGGAAGCCAACCATGTAATGACAAAAATGATTTTCTTTTGGAAATTTTCTTCTCGTCTTTTATGTGCTATCTGCCCATATTCATCTGATTTGTCATCCATAATAAAGTAAAGGATAGTTGTATGTTGTATTTAAGTTAATTTAAGTTCGTTACTGCATGCATTAAATCGAATTAAGTATATTCAAATCAGTAAAGTGCAATTTCTATCTTTTTTAATAGGTCTATTTTGTTTCTTAGATAAGCTACCAATATAGTAAAATGCTATTAAGTATATCTGTTTAAAACTAGTATCATAACATAAATATGTACAAAGGAATTTCTGAGGTTTATGCGAGTACATGCATTGTAAATAAAACTACTTTATGTGTTTTTTCACATTTGTATTTGGTTTTTGATTGCCTGATGTTTCGATCACTTTGCAGTATTCATAGTCTCGGAAGGACTAAGATATCTGACGTCCAACAAGTCATTCAAATATCTATAATATTTATAAGTTTCTACCCACTACAGAAATCTATACCAATAAATAAAATTGGAGTGTCTGTTTGTAATGTCAAAATAATAGGCTTTTTTCATGCTCACACGGTTATTTGCATGACACCTATGCCTAAAATAGCAATTAAAAAAATTTTGTCTGTCTGTCTGCCTGTTTGTTCCGGGTAATCTTAAAAATGGCTGGACCGATTTTAAAAACTCTTTCACCAATGGAAAGCTATAATATCAGGGCGTAAACTAGGCTATATTTTATCCCGGTATTCCCACGGGAACGGGAACTACGCGGGTAAAACGACTATAACCTATAACCGAAGCGAAGCGAGGGCGGGTTGCTAGTTAATAAATACCATAGCTTGTGAATGGATAGGCCATTCTTTATTACTTTTTTTTGTGTAAGCGTATTTCCTTGTGGTGGTCTTAGCAATGTTTGGTAAAAGTCTTTCCAGCAATTTGAAATGTATGAGCCGTTTTCCAAAATGATAAAAAGCTTCTTGGTCATAAAATTAAATTTAAGGCTTCATTTTTATCAGGACAAAATATATGACAAACTCATATGTTTATACTTAAACTATGAAAAGTGTTATCTATCAGATCCAAATGTTAAACTAAACCATTGTTAGATCTTCACCCTGAACATAGACAATAATTTCAATACAATCAATCCAGCCATTTAGGAGTTCTGCCATATACATATTAAAAGGTGAGATATACCATCTATGAAATACACAAGCATTTTTCTTTCAAATATAACATTTCGTATTACTGAATAATCCCTTCTATGAAGGGACTTCTGAAACATTCAAATTAACAGACACAAATAATACACAAGACTCGGAACATTTGTGGATCCTACAAAGAATTGCCCTGTGTGGGGATCTAACCTATAATACTCGGCCTGACAGTTTAGTGCTTAGAACACTGCCATCTATGTAATTAATATAATAATAATGGTGGTTTTTTTTTTTACTTATAGCATGAGCTTTTTACATTGCTGTATCCTGTTTTTGTCCATATGTATCTTCTACTAATACTCTATGACCACAATGAACATGCCTTGAACTTCTTGGAGAAGTTTGGACCAGAACAAGAAGATTACTGTCAAGAAGATCTTAAAAAACTATCTATTGTTAAAAGTAAAGATCAAATTAAGGATAACGAGATTGCTGAAATATACAGGTACTAATTTTTCTATAATATGCCTGGGATTTCTTTGCAAGATATAATCTGATATGTGGAAATCGAAAATATGGGTGTAACCAACTTAGGACGAAGAATTAGCATGCTGAAGGGGCAATAGGCAGGTCCCATCGCTTGACGAACCTACAACTACTGGGGAACAAAAGTTTCACTAGTGGTGACCACGTCTTGGACAACACAGTGCCACCCCAATTAGGTGCACCAACAATCTAGTGAATGTTGCTGGACGTCGTTGCACACGGGTGGCACAGCACCGCATTTTGTGACAAAACATGAGGCCCATGTCTAGCCGTGGCCGCGACAGGCTGAATGATGATGATAATTTTCAATATTTCATTCAATTTACGTTCTGTGTTACACTTCTCTATCTGTTGCACTATAAAAATTAATTAACATATGCACTAAAAAGTTATGTAGTTACAACAATATAGTTAGTTATACTTGAAAATAAATTTGTCATCTGAACACAATTATCAATAAATTATTTGAAAACAAGTGCATTAATATTGAGACAGTAAAAGTGGATAAATTATCTTGAAAATGAACGCGAGCCGGCCCTGTGTTGCCTCCTACGGAGTGGACGGCGTGTGAGCTGACCATTGGCTGCCCAGAAATATTACACAACAATCATAATTATTTCACCGCACAGTCGCTTACGCACAACATCGAGTCGCTTTGTCTCACTCTCCCACAACTACGTATGTACATATTCAGGGTGTCCCGAAATTAAACGTCCAACGGTAAGTGGGTGATAGATGACTTTATGACAGCTATGAAAAAAATGCAAAAAAATTCCATGTAATTTTTTTTTGATATGATTATATTATTAAAAACGGAGAAAAATCAGGCCTTGTACAATATTTTCAAGTACTATAACCACAAATAGGCTAGTTTTGGCAACGGATATTTCTTGGTGGAAGCGCAGGTAACTGCACTATCGACCACAAGTACAATTAAAACCAGACATGTTACAATAACATTCAATTCAATTTCAAAAGAATTAAATTACTTGCCACTATGATTACGGTACATTTTTTTTACAGCGTGGTGTGTTAAAGTCCAAAGATTAATGTTTTCACCTGTATATAGCGTGGCGTTTTCTCGCCACGACAGCAATTAGGTTTAGCCTCGCATATGCCGTCATATAGGGTGACTTCATATCGCCACGAGCCGTTTACGCCACGCTAATGATCAGGTTCACCCTCGCCTATAGATGCTTCACATAAAAAAGTAGGTTTAATGTCAGGCAGGCAACCGATCATAAAACCATTGGCAAAACCATAGCAATATATATGACAGAAGAAGAGTACATATTGCACCAAACCAAAGTAATAGGGATAAAAGCAGGATAATCATGATGAATTGTCTTGTAATGATAACATAATTTATTTACAGCACCAACAAGTTTGTTGTCCAACTGTCTAGAGATGCCTCATCACAACTAAAGCGATTTTTGCACGAACAAAAGAGCTCCACAGTTATAATTAACATTATAAACAACCACATACAAGTTGAAGTGCATGATGGCCCTGGCAGAACTCAAGCTCAAGTGCGTTCTACCACAGGAGGATTACTTGGAGAAGCTACTAGAAATGGTATTTATCTCACCCCATATGAATTAACATTGAGCTCCATTTCTGGAATCTTCTTATGTTATTTTATTGCAAGGAACAGTATACATAATGAGTTTATTTGATTCTCATGAAATTTTGACACTCATTGATTTATTGGCAGTATTAATAGAGTAAGAATACGATTCACATATCATACCTGTGGGTATTGTGAAATATGACTAAGAGATATTTTATTTATATAACATCTATCCACCAGAAGGAAAACTTGAAATAAAACCCTGTACCAACCCAGTATAGTAAGCCAATTACTTTTCTGCTATGAAGGAAGCTTGAGGTTAGCACTGAAAAGTAAAATGACTGCTACCACTTCTGGTGATCCTTTAGCTGATTTTTACAACTCTCACGAGAAATTACTTTCTCGAAAGGTGTTGATGGCACTTTTTTATCTTAACCCTTCATTAAACTGCAAAAACACAATACAAGAAACATCTTTCCTTCTAGAAAACCGCACAAAAGTATATTATGGACTCTTAAAAGAACCTGACATACAAGTTCTTCCTGCACCTGTTGAAGATGAAGAAGAAGTAGAAGAAACACCAGACAAACCAAAAAAGAAAAAGGCTAAAAAGGATAATATTTTCATGAAAAAGCCAAAGTCTGATCCAAATGCTCCTCCAAATGATAGAATTCCCTTACCAGAACTGTAAGTTTTATTTAAAGTTCGTTTATATATTTTTCTTCCTGTGATCTCCTGCAGTTAAAAATAAAACAGATTACGAATAGAGTGTGTCACCAACCTACCCCACTCTGCTCCATGTAACTGAACACTGAAAACTATATTTGATTGTGCCAAGATTTGACTTGCATGGGTATCATACCCAATGGGAATCATACTCACAATATGTACGGAACATGTCTGTGATTCATCCCACATATGTTAATTGCATACTTAATATGCAGATACAATGCATAGGTACAGTATGTTCTTTACCTATGTGGAATCCAATGTTCTGTATAATTTATTTAGTTTCAATGTTCTGTTCCATTTAAAATTACTAATTAATACCATTTTATTAAAATCAGGCAGTCAATGCCTAATCAACTATAGTGGTACAATTGATCATAAAGTCCTGGCTTAGCAAAAAGAATAATGTTCCTATAGACATAAGATTTATACTATTGGAATATTATACTGGGGTAAAAGTTGCATGACAAAATGTACTACACTCATACTCCTATGGGAATCAACTGTGAAAAGGCAAGGAAAAACAGCAGTAAACTTGATGTCAATAATTATGATGAGACCATCAGTATTTTTCATGTGGTGACGGAGTAAGAATACATTTCACCACCCCCTCTCTCTTGCTTGTGGGTGTAGAAAAAACGACTAAAGGATATAATATAAGATCTATGCAAAAAAGGAAAACTTGAAATAAATAAAACCTTATACCTGTTTGATAAGCATGGTATAATAGGAGGAGGAGGGAGGAGCCTCAAACCCAGTGGTGGGTGGTGTATCAGAATCCCTTAAGATTTTTATGTTCATAAAAATATATATTATTGTGTTTTATAGGAAAGAAACTGATAAAATTGAAAAGGGCAAAGCGTTAAGGGAGGCATCTAAGCGTATACAATTGGGCCCAGATAGCCTGCCGTCTATATGTTTTTACACATTGCTCAATAGTGGTCACACAGCATTATGCACAGACATTTGTGATGACTCCACATTACTGGCTGTTGGCTTTAGTAGTTCAAACATTAAGGTAATTAAAACAGTATATAATGTATATTAAGTATATTTGAAATGGTAATGATATTTTGCATATTACTTCTGTTGCACCAGCTTATATCATGTTTTTATTACACGCTTTGTAATACCTGTGAGGATGTAATGTTTTAATCGACTTAGGTATAGCTAACTGCTATATGAATCGGGACATTTGAATCTAGTTCAACATTATCTGACAATGTGAAACAAAAATTTAAAAAGAATAACAATTATTTAGGCATATTTTTTATTTCATTTTAAGACCAAGATACTGATTTTTTTTTAAATACTAGTGCTGTGCAATATTGTATGGAAGTACTATCAACTGTATTATTGTTTGTATGTGCCATAATAATCCATAGAGTAAAGAAATAAGGCGCTGAAACCTATCAGACTTTGTACAGATAAATGTGCTGGCTTTACTGGATCTATGTCCGATCTGACTCGTTTTCAGGATTTTGTCCGATCCGTTTTCAGGTTTATTTCGGATCCGATCCGTTCACAGGTTTTTTGTCCGATCCGTTTTCCGGTTTTATCTCCCACTACCGTACAACAATGTCCCGTTTTTGCAAACAGATCATGAATGATAATTTGTTATGTTAATAGGATCACTGATAGGGGCGTAGTCTTTTGCGAGGGAGGCAGCGTGCCTATTGGCCGGGACTCCCTCGTGGGACCTGGAGGCGGAAATGCTCGCCGGTTTGAATCGGCGGGTGTCGGAGGTGCGAGCGGATTGCGGTATGGCCTCGTTGAAGGAGCTTACCGCCTGGCGCGTCGACGCCCGCTGAGATGTCATTGCCCGTTGGGCAGTCTGGCTGGAGAGGCCTCGGTACGGTGTGAGGATCGTCGAGGCCTTCCGGCCGGTGCTGATGCAGTGGTTAGAGCGCCAGCACGGGGTGCTCTCCTTCCGACTGGTGCAGGTGTTGACGGGGCATGGTAGCTTCGCCAAATACCTGCACACGGTCGTTAGGAGGGAGATTACACCGTCCTGCCACCACTGCGATTGCGACGAGGACACGGCGCAGCACACGCTCGAGGTTTGTGCCGCTTGAGCATAGCAGCGTCGTGAACTCGTCGCAATCATCGGTGCTGACCTGACGCTGTCGAGCATCGCCCTGGCGATCAGGCGAGCGTCAGGAACTGGGACGCAGTCGCAGCCTTCGGCGAGGTAGTAGTCTCGCAGAAGGAGGCGGAGGAGCATGCGCGCGAGGAACGTCTCCTCGACGATACGAACCGCCGCCGGCGACTGGGGCGGCACAGGCGCGATTACCTGCGCCTGATGCCGCCAAGGCTGAGGGTGACCGGACCGGGAAGTTAGTCCGTCACCCGCCGAAAAGCCGATCGCGTGACGACGACCGACGTTCCCCCGGGGAATGTGTGATGAATAACTTAATCATCATTATATATACACGCACATTTTATCAACTTAGTTTTATTATATACTGACGGACTCATAAACTGCATCAAAGTAAAAAACGACTTTGAAATAAATATTTTAACCAAGTATGCAAACTTTCTACACAGATTTAAATTGAAACGTCTAGATTGGTTCGTTAACTTTAAAACAGCGTAGGGTCATATCCTTAAGTTTATGTTTGTGTACTGGAAAGGACCTTAAAACTTTTTTGAAGAAAAACAGATGTTTAAAGAAAATTGGTTTAATTAAAAAATTGGTTTTTACAATAGACACAAACTTTATGCAAGGGTTTTTTATGTTTTAATAAGGTGTATTACCTCCACGTGCCCTTATTACGGATTCTAATCGGTTTCACATAGATTTGATTAGGGTTATTAAAAGATCTTGCGGAATATTGTCCCATTCTTCTGAAAGTGCTGTTCTTAGTTGTGCCACTGTCGTAGGCACAGGATTTCTCGCATATACAGCTCTTTTTAAATTGTCCCACAGATGCTCAATGGGCTTAAGATCCGGGCTGCGTGTTGGCCAATTCATTGTACGTATCCCAACCTCTTCGCAATATTGTCGAACTTGTGCAGCAGCGTGCGGCCGGGCATTATCCTGCATTAAAGTAAAATTTTCGCCAATAAATCCCATGTAAGGCACCACGTGATCTAAGATCTCTGTTATGTAGCGATGTGCAGTCAAACCCCCTCTACTACCGTTTTGACGGACCATGTCTATGAACACAAGTTCTGTTCGCCCGTTCATCGATATGCCACCCCAGACCATGCACGAACCGCCTCCAAAAGGAACACGCTCCTCAATGCAACTTTGAACATATCGCTGCCCACGTCGACGATAGACTCTTCTGCGACCATCTGCACCATATAAACATGTCCTACACTCGTTTGTGAACAATACGGAGGCCCATTGCTCATCTGTCCAATTTAGGTGATCACGCGCAAATCTTAAGCGAGCTTGTCTGTGAGCTACAGACAACTTTGGACCATTTGCTGGTCTAAAAGGGGTGACATCCGCTTCCTTTAACCTTCTTCTTATTGTTCGTGCACTAACGTTTACTCCACGCACTTCATTAAGCTCTGTTTTGATGTTAACTGAGGTGAGGAAACGATTTCGCAGGGAAGTTGTAACAATAAATCGGTCATCACGACCGGTGGTTGCTCGAGTTCTGCCTGTACCACGTCTCCTTTTGTAAGAACCTGTCTCCACAAACCTGTATATTCTAGAAACCGTAGACTGGTTTAAATTTCTACCAATCGTTCGTTGATCCAAGCTCACCCACACCAATGCTACAATTTGAGCAGCTTGTTCGGACGAAGTATTCATATTATGGTTCAGAAACTCGATGAGTTAAAAAGCTAATCCAACAATTCTGCTGGTAACAATAATTCAATTGACAAAAGAATAAAAAATCAATAAGAATCAATTTTAAAACTTTGCTATAAATAACACGCAAATCTGATACAATGAGTAAATTTTCTTTTTCCGGCTATATTCATTTGTTTTACTGCAGTTCTATTTTTAAATATTGCTTTTTTTTTTAAGATTAAGGGCCAGTCTCTCCATATTTATATAATTTAATCTAAAAAATTTGCATACTTATTAAAAAAAATCATTTCAAAGTAATCCTGAAGTTTGATGCAGTTTATGAGTCCGTCAGTATATAATAAAACTAAGTTGATAAAATGTGCGTGCCGATAAAATAATAAGGTCTTTTCCAACCCTTCAACTTGGAAATTAAGTGTAGTGGGGCCATCTTTTGGAGAGTATTTGAACTTCATTCAGAACAACGATTATTTGGGTTGTATTTCGAAAGGCGCTGCGAGCAATTGCAGCATGTGTAGTAATGGCGCGAAATTTAAAATTGCAATTTCAATAAAGTCTTAAATTACATTTGTTACTATAATAAAGTTATTAAATTTTGTGTGTTTATACAGCAGTAGCTAACTTATATTTTAGAGTTAAAGCCACATAATTTTAGTTATTCAAATTAGTTCTGAAAACATTTTAAAATTTCAGTTTTTAAATTTCCCGCCTTTACTACGTATGCTACAGCTGCAGAACCTATTGTTACGGCGGACGATAATGTCGAGAACATTCTAGAAGGTGTAAGAAAGAAAATATTCTCAAACTTTCTCAAATATCCTAGAGCCTAGCTCTCTGAATATATAATAGCCCGCCAGAGTTAGTTCGATTTGAACAGCAAAACAAGGGATTTCGAAACGAAAAGATAAGAAGTTATCTACGTTTACAAAATCAACGAATCAGAATGAGCACCCTGAGAAGCAGAAAAAGCGAAGAAAAAAAAGAAAATAAAAGTTGAAGAATCGAGAATTTTAAAAGATAATCTAACAAAGGAAGCATTCCACTACGAACTGACGAAAAAATATTACAATCATAAATATGTTGTAATCGGAAAAATTAATAATATTTGCCAATTTTGCCACGCGAAAAAATTCAGTAAAGAAACACCAGGTCTCTGTTGCATGAATGGAAAAATTCGATTACCACCACTGGAGGCACCTCCGCAGGACTTTCTACATTACATGACCGGGCAAACACTAGAATCGAAACACTTTCTTCAAAATATAAGATCATACAACTCCTGCTTTCAAATGACTTCTTTCGGTGTTACTTCGACTAACACTAATAGAAATGAATTTGAATATGTATTTTCAATTCAAGGGCAAATTTATCACAAAATAGGATCTTTAGTACCAATGCCTAACGAAGACATTCTGCAAGTATATTTCATCGGAAATGAAGAACAAGAAATTGATCAACGATGCACAAATTTTAATGGATTGAGACGCGAAATAATCCAAGATGTACAGAGGATCTTACACAAATACAATCAACTGATTTACATATTCAAAACAACATTAGACCGCATGATTTCTGATAACTATAAAATTGTAGTTCGAGTCGATAAAAGACCACGTGGAGAACACGAACATAGATTTAATGCACCTCAGATAGATGAAGTCGTCATCGTAATTGTGAACAATGAAAATACAAGCCGTGACATAATTGTATAACAAAGAAGAAAAGGACTACAACACATTGCAGAGACACACCATTCATATGATGCTCTTCAATATCCGTTAATATTTCTGCATGGAGAGGACGGATATCATTTCAATATAAAACAAATTCATCCTGAAACAGGCATAGAAACAAACAAAAAAAGTCACTTCCAAGGAGTTCTATACTTACCACTTAATGATCAGAGACAGTGAAATATACAATCACATACTCAACACTCGCCGTTTATTTCAACAATTTCTGGTAGATATGTACGCAAAAATAGAAGCAGAACGGATGCTTTACTTAAGACGGTATCCATTGAAGAAAGTGTCAACTTCCCTACTGAATTTCTAAACTCTTTACAAGTACCAGGAATGCCATTACACTGCCATATTGTGGCATCAACCTCAAATAATCCTACTTCTCTCACGGTCAGCTATATGTAGGCTTGCTCAAGAGTAGGAAATTCGAAAAATTTATATATATATATATACCCCGGACAATAAAATGTTGTTTATAAACAAGTAGTGTAAATAATGAGAAAATGTTTTCAATATTTTTTTTTACTTTTACGTCATAGTTTAATTTTTTATTTCAACTACCACGTAATCTCATATCAACTCCCAAGCGAAGCCGGGTATCATAGCTAGCAGCTAGTATAAAATATGATCAAGTTATTTTACAGAACAAATCTGTAAATGTATATTTTCGTTGTATCGTTGTTTATCTATATTATTTTATTTCATATGTCTAACATTAGAAATAGTCACCTAATTAATCTGATTTTTGCAGGTTTGGACATTGACTCCTGTTAAAATACGGGGAATGAAATCAGCCGACAAATTACAAGATATTGACAGAGAAGCAGGTTTGTATCAATTATATTTAAAATATGTATAACACTTACGGGGTTCATAGTAATTTTATACCGTAATGTAATTTGCAATTTCAGAAGACCTATACGGGTCTTCTGCATTATGCAATTATCTATCTTGATTCGCTGCACTCTAACTCTGACAAATAGTCATAAAACTAGTTTCAAATTGAACTAATACCTATTCGCTTACATTTTTTTTAAACTATTCTGTTATATTCGAGTTATAAGCATGATACAAGTTCGTATGTTACGAACGTGAATCATGTCTTGCATCTTATTTGAATAGGCTTGAATCATGTTAAAATGCCTGATCTTATTTGAAGAAGTAGCTAGAGAATATAACTCAATTTTAATATTAGTACAAGGTTTTTGATTCTTTAATGTTCATTTATAAAGCGAAAAACTTTATCCGGTAGAAACGAAATAGCTTTCGATTCTTTAGGTTTCATTTGTGAAACTAAAAATCTTTCGATTATTTAAGGTTTATTTGTGAAACGAATAAGCACAGTGAAAATGTAAAACAGGATTAATATTTAACGACTCTTAACTTGTTACATAACTATGGTAGATACATAGTATGATAGGTTACCTACATAATACATTGTAGATTTTCTGCTTTTTCATTCTTTTTAAGCTTGGAAAACTGAAACAAAATTGCTTTTATTTCAGGTGACGTTCTCGTTAGAATGATGGAAGAAAAAGATAGAGACACGTGCCGCACCCTCTTTGGACATGGCGGACCTGTGTACAAAGTAGCTTTTGATCCATTCAAAACATTACTTCTTTCCTGCTCAGAAGATTCAACCGGTACATTTGAATTTTTTCGATTTATGATTTTCATTTTCAAAAAATAAAATTTGGGAGGAGCATTGTATATCCCCTTTTTTAAATTGATATCACTCAAATCCATATATTGACACCCTAAGAGTTAATATAGATTTTGATAATCCAATGTTCTATTCCTTGGGAACTTACTACGAACGTACTTTTAACTGGAATGAAAGGCCGTTTATATAATTATTGTTTGGTATGTTTGACAACATGCATAACACACGGACTAACATGTGGTGACGGAGTAAGAATACAGTTTACCACGCCATTTCTGGCCCATGAGTGTCGTAAAAGACGACTAAGGAATATAATATAAGTACATACATATATCAGTGGTGACAGAGTAAGAATGTTCCGTGTGGTGACAGAATAATAATACAATTCACCACTCCCTATCTTGCCCGTGGATCTTGTAAAAGACGACTATGGGATATAATATGCACATAGCATCTGTGCAAGAGAAGGAAAACTCGAAATGAAACCCTATACCAACATGTTTGACCAGCATGGTATAGTGGGTCAAATTCCCTCCCATTTTGGAGGAGGCCTGAGCCCAGCAGTGGTACATATGTGGGCTGCGATGATGACATATATCATGTATGCAAGAGAAAGAAAACTTGAAATAAAACCCTATACTAACCATGTCTGACCAGCTTGATATTGTAGGTCAATTGCCCTCCTATTATAAAGGACGCTTGAGCCCAGTAGTAGGACCTATGTGAGTTAAGATGATGAAACATTTTTAGCCAATAAGTTGGCTAAAATTTCCTGCATTTCATTCATAAAAGATGGCTAAGCGAATACAATATGCAGATAACATTTATGCAAGAGAAGGAAAACTCGAAACAAAACCCCATGCCAATCCAGAAAGTATAACTGAGACCAGAGGGTATAACTCTGTCAATTTACAACATATGTGTGTTACAGTGCGACTGTGGTCCTTGCAATCTTGGACATGCTTGGTGGTATATCGCGGTCATACTTGGCCGATTTGGGATGTACGCTGGTCACCACACGGACACTACTTCGTGTCGTGCGGACACGATCGCACCGCGCGCCTATGGGCCACAGACCACCATCTACCTCTCAGAATATTCGGCGGACATTTATCAGATGTGGATGTAAGTTAAATTATATAACTAACTAGCAACCGGCCCTCGCTTCGCTTCAGTTTCAGTCGCCTTACCCGCGTAGTTCCCGTTATCGTGTGAATATCCGGATAAAATGTAGCCTAAGTTACTTCTTATATATACAGCTGGTAGTAAAGTATTATCAAATCGGTCCAACCGTTTGGAAGATTACCTCAAACAGACAGACAAAAAAATTTAAAGTGGTGTTTAGGCATAGGTGTCGTTCAAATAACCATGTGAGCATGAAAAAGCCCAGTATTTGGATATTACAAACAGACACTTTAATTTTATTTATTTGTATAGATTTAGTGTTTTATATGTACAGCTATAAAATTATTAGCGTTAGCTTTGTTCGGTTACGTCTGTAAGGACGTAAGTGTAGATATGAAAACCTATAAATTCAAGTGTACAAGTAGTTATAAGTTAGTAATAACAATAGTTCTACAATATTAATGATAATAATATAACTGTACATGTGACGTAATGATTAAGATGACGACGACCTACCATGCCAGTTTCATGGGTTCGAAATCCACGCAGGGTAACACTTGCAAATTAGAGGGTTGTTTCAGTTTTGTCGGTACTAGTTCTAAATCTTGCCTCATTAGCAAATGAATAACTCCGTCAAATTCAACATTTCCGTGTGGTGACGAAATAAGAATACAATTCACCACTCGTAAATGACGGCTACAGGATATATCATGCATATAACATTTATGCAAGAAAAGGTAAACTCGAAATAAAACCCTAAAACAACATGTCTGACCAGAATGGTATAGTAGGTCAATTTCCCTCCTATGGGAGAGGAGACTCGTGGCCAGAAGTGGGACATTTATAAGCTGAGACAACGGAATTGAAGTGTAGTTAAACATAATATAATACTAATACGTTTATTAAATACAAATTTCAAAAGAAGAAGTAACTACTTTAGTTATATTTTAGTAAAATTTTATATAATCACTAAAACGCGATTTTGTTAATTACAGTGTGTTCAATTCCACCCAAATTCAAACTATGTAGCTACAGGATCTAGTGACAGAACAGTGCGGCTATGGGATTGTTTGACAGGAACACAAGTTCGAATTATGACTGGACACAAGGTATTACTATTTTATATCTAATCTTATTGTATATAACATACTTATATTGTACTATTTGAAAAATGCAGATGTCTTAGCTGGAGACTGACTGGAAACATTTTCATTTAAGAGTTTTTGTAATTTAAACAAAATACTTGTAACAATTTTTTTTGTAATGTAATAATCGCGCGAAACTTTTTTCTGTGATCCACATATAAATGTTCTGAAAGTTTTATATAAAACAAATTACATGTATTTGTTTCAGTCAACAATATTCACTTTAGCGTTCTCAGTTTGTGGTAGATGGCTGGCATCTGGTGGTTGTGCCGGAGAGCTTTTAATATTTGATCTTTCTACTGGTTCTCCGGCTGCAATATTACCACCCCTGCATACTGCACCTATACACGCATTAGCCTTCAGTCGTGATGGCACCATTTTGTCTTCAGGTAAGTAAACTAATCAGTTTTGAAATCTATCTGTCCATCATTTCACCAACTTCATGTGGAACAAAGAGAAAGTCAGAAGAAAGTCTTTATATTTACATCATCTCCGCTCATAAAGCCCATTGTTTGGCTCAAACCTCCTCTACTGTAAGAAGGGAGCTGACCTACTACCTGACTACTCTGGTTTTTTTTACTCTAACATACATTTACTTGCACACACTTTTGCTAGATTGCTACTCCACTCCCTATCTTGCCCGCGGATTTCGTAAAAGACGACTAAGAGATATGATACACATATAACATCTATGCAAGAGAAGGCAGACTCGAACGAAAACTCTGAAGATAAATTCAACGAAGTGTTGTACTATGTACTCAGATAAATTAGACGAAGAATAGACTTCTACTTCTACTATGTACTCACTGAAAAGCTAATTAAGGAGATGTTTTATAAAGTCATTTTATATTGAAATTCAATCATAAACCGAATTTCGAACTCTACATTCCAGTGCGCTACCATTATTGAAAGAGATATACCTACACGGCTTTATTTTCATCATTTCAGGATCCCTGGATTGCAGTATAAAATTATGGGATTTCACAGCAATTACAGAAGAAGTTAATGGTGAAGAATCAGGAGCCAATAATCCAGTACAAAAAGAAGATAAATTTTTACTGAGATCTTTTGCAACAAAAAACTCGCCTATAAAAGGTCTACATTTCACACGACGCAATCTCTTGCTTGCTGTAGGCTCCTACGAAGGTAGTGCATAATAATGCAACATTTAATATATCATTATAATAAATATATAAACATTTGAGTTAGTTTATTCTGTTACATTATTACCCTTTCTTAAAAAGTTCAAATCAAATAAGTGAACGGATTGTGTCAGATTAAGAAACTACATGATTTTATTAGATTCAACAACGGCATGTAACTAATTTATTTAAAATCTTATTTTAAATACAAAAAATAAATGTATAGGTACATTGGAGTCTTGTGATCTCACTAAATTTTTACAAAAACACTGCCAAGTCCAAGTAGAATATGGCCGAAATATGTACATCAATAAATCGTTGGCTCATTCTTAAGAGTAAATTGACTGTAATATCTACATGTATACAACATAGGAATGATATGCATAAGGATGTTTTGGACCTACGTAACTGTAACCGGCTATTGGATATCCGAAATGAAAATACATCTGAAAGCACAACCAAAATCGATATACACGTTTTGGATAGAATGAGTGTCTGTATGAGAAGGTACAACAGGTTTTCTATCAACCAGCCGAACTGACAACTTAAACGTAAGCCTCTCCAGGGAAATAATATGACAATCACCACACTCAATATTTCTATTGCACAAATACCTAAAAACTCAATATTCATAATTGAAACGATCTGAGGTAATTTCAAATCAGTAACTGAAATAATATTATCTTAATATCCGAATTCACATCCAAAACTTCATATCCATAACATCCCTAATACATATTTCCTCCCAACCAAACCGCTAACATAAATAAAATTGATGTCATATCATGAACACACTAGTTTTACTATCCACAACATTATTTGATCCTGATGGGCTACCGTGGTCAAGGAATTGGTGCAAGTGATACGCTCAATAGATGGGAAATACCTAGGTAGGGTGAAGCCCCACACCGCTCCGCCGTCGCCCTGGACGTTTAGGCGAAGTGTGGCCAGCGAAAAAATATTGCATTTCATTATACAATTTAATCTACTAACTTCAAATGAGAAATTTGTTAAAATATTTTAGAAAAGGATTTTCATGACATTTTTTATTTAGATAAGGTTTTTATTTCAATTTTATAGGTAGCTATGTTCTTCAAAACTAAACTTTACAAAAAATTATACCGCCACCTCGTAAATCTTTGAAATATTTGCTCCTTATTGCTATAAGATGATAATATAGCCTTGATAATTTCGTAAACTTTAGATACTATCAATCTGCAGAAAAAAGTTATAGCAACTGTTTTGATTAAGATTCCTAAAGAAGACCCTAAGAACTACCTGTCTTATGCCAGCCCTCTTTGGAAAAATAATTGTCGCTCACACAATACTACACTACATGGCATCGGTCCATTTCAAAGAGCTCTTTGCCTTTATGAAACCTATGAGTAGCATTTGGTTACCAACTATGGCAGGGTGAAAATCTTAATTGTTAAGATGAACATTAATTTTGTAAAAGTATTATTTCAATGAAAATATTTTTTTAAACAAATTTTATGTTGTATAAAAATTATATAGTCATCAAATATGCAGAAAATAAGATCTCTCAGAGTTTAAGAATTGTACCAATATATTCAATATTGATTCATTACTTCGGGCCACTTGTGCTTTCATTGCTTGCTTGAAATCTTCCTTCACCCCTTTGTCAGCCCCTCTTGTTCCAATTCTTCTTTGTCCTAAATGTTGCTGGGTATTGGGCAATATGTCAAGAACTATACTGTTCCCTTGTTCATTCCAGATAAAACTAAGTTCTTCCAATATATCTATATGAATAATGTATGAAGAGAAAAGTTGATAATGAAAATCACCCTTTTGTCTGATTACATCTAATATATGAATGAATATTGCTTCTTCTTGTGGCCAACCAAGTTGCATCAAGACAAGCATATGACCATAAGTCACATCTGTGTTAGATCCTGTATTTAATAGAATCCGTATGAGTAGTGTACAAAAGTAATGCGTAATAGCCATTTTAGAAAGGGGAAGGAAATGAAGATGTCTATGTTTACCTCCCACTATTAATTCTGGTTCTAGTGCTCCTTCCGCATTGGGTAATTGAGGTAATGCTGCAAGTATATACTCAATGCAAGATGTATATTTCTTCTGGAAATAATTTATAGATACTCGGACTATACTAGCCGTGAGTGAAATCGTTGTTCCTTGTGGCATTGCTTCCTCATAGTTGCCACGATAAAGAGCAAATTCTTCAGCAAATCCTTCGGACCATGGCTTAACTTGCAATTGATTAGCTAGTTTCGTGAATTCTCGAGATATGACTTCATTGCTATGTAATAGCTCCCAACAGTTGGCTGCTGTTTGAAATTGATGGGCAGATATACCAGTCACTTCTAGATCTCCTTTCCTTCTCTTAGATGGTGGCATCTCGGGATCTGACAAGGCTTCTATTAGTATATGATTACCTTTGAGATATTTTTGGTCATAAAGAGCCCTCAAGAAAAAGGTGGTACCACAAAATAACAACTGTCGACAATCCTCATTGTTCCTTAACATCAATAATTTTTGAAAATACTGCTCCTTGTTTAAACTGTTACTATATGTTACAAAAAATGGATCCCACCCAAGTTGTCGGCTCATTAGATCTAAAACTCCATAGAGTCGTTGCCATGGGTCTGTAATATCATGTTCAGTTTCATCATAAATATATGTGTTATAAAAGTCTATAGCTTTTATTACCAAGCGTTGTAGTAGCCTTGGTGACTCTAAAGAACTAAGGAGAGGTAATGTTTCAACCACCAGCAAACGGGCATAGCGATTATCATAAAAAAACTTCTCCGCGTTAATTAAAGTTTTTACCAAACTATCTACACCTAATTGAGGAAATTTTTTAAGTAATAAAACTAGTAACCGACAATGCTCCATAGTATCATCACTATTTTCAACACTCGTCTTCAGTATTGTTAATTGTATATCTGGACATATATTATCAAACATTTGGCTTAAAAAACTGCCTTCAGGTGATCTAAGAGCATTAGCAATGGCTGATATTTCAGGCAACAGTGATGAAAAGTTTTGTCTCGATTTAATCAGTGAAGTGAAACACTCAGCAGCCTCTTGGACATTACCCGATTGTTTTTCCATTAAATATGCTTCAAATTGAATCTTAAAATTAGTAGGAAATAATGTTTTTGCAGTTAACATCCATGCTTTGGCTGAATGAATGTTATACTTTTGGGCATCTTTAGCTCTTTCTATAATATAATCTTCATCACTTAGCGCTGTATCTACTCCGGGCATTCTGGCGTTGCTATCAAAATATAAATGATATTATAATTCAATATTCAACTTATTTTCGGTCGCTCCCGACTTATTTTATAGTGAATTATCTATGCTCCCGACTGTACCCACTGTACTAGTGATGGTCGACTCGAGTAACTAACTCGAGTTAACTCGAGTTGGGCTTAACTCGAACCAACTCGAGTTCAATTCTCAGGCTCGAGTTCGAAAACCGAATGGGACCGATGTGTTGCGAAGTTTGCCGATCATTTGAGACTATATTCATTCATAACAAACAAGTGTCACATTATGACTATGTAGATTTGAGGTTAACTTTAAAAAGCAGATTATTGTTGTAGATGTTCGTCTTTTACGTTCTATTTTTGAAAAATCATCATCATTGCAGCCCACATACGTCCCACTGTTGGGGTCGGGCCTTTTTCACAATGGGTGGGCATTTGACCTACTATACCATGCTGGTTAGACATGTTGGTATAGGGTTTCATTTCGAGTTTTGCTTCTCTTGTACAAATCTTATGTGTATAATATAACCCTCAGTCATCTTTTACGACATCCACGGGCAAGATAGGGAGTGGTGAATTGTATTCCTACTCCGTCACCACACAGAAAGAATTTTGAAAAATGCCAAGTCCTAAAAGAACATTTTTGATTTGGGATGTATTTGAATCGCCAGTGAGTGGACATGTAAAGATGGTGTTACATGTAAAGTGTATACAGCTTCATTCAAATATAATGGAAATACGACCACATTATTAAACCACATTAAAAATAAGCATCCAAGTGTTGTCGTCGAACAAAGAAGACTACATCATCAACAAATAAAAATAATATGAGTGCTTCGGTCAATTCATCGTAGTCACTGAAATCTACAACCACACTGAATGTGGAGCCTCCTTAAAAAAGATTGAAGCACACCCCCAACCCGTCTTACTGTGCCAAATAAAATAACGCAATATTCTGGTGATAATGCTTTAATTAATTTAGTGTAAATATGCCCAATGTAAAAAATCAACAGTCATGTGTGAGAAATGCCATATTTCACTCTGTCACAACCGAATTAATAACTGTTTTAAGGTTTTCCTCACTATATAACGTTTTTTTTTTTAATTTTTTTAAGTGCTTGCTCCATATTTTATCAAAAATTCAAGCCAAAAATATATAAATGATTCGATTTTACACAATAATTTCCTTTTTTATTTTAGTTAGTATAACAGCTCTCCTAATACCTACATTATAAATAAGTAATATAAAAATGTGTGGTGTGTTTCCGTGTGGTGACGGAGTAAGAATACAATTTTCCGTGTGGTGACGGAGTAAGAATACAATTCACCACCCCCTATCTTACCCGTGGGTGATCGTACGAGACGACTAAGGGATATAAAACGCATATAATATCTATGCGAGAGAAGGAAAACTTGAAATAAAACCCTATATCAACACGTCTGACCAGCGTGGTATAGTAGGTCAATTACCCTTCCATTATGGAGGAGGCCCGAGCCCAACAGTGGGACATATATGGGCTGAGATGATGATGATGATGAATATAAAAATGAAAGAATTAACAATAATATTATTAGTCATTATGGTAAAAATTCTAAAAAATCATTCACTCTTCAATGAAGTTAACTCGAGTTGCGTAACTCGAGTTGAACCCGAGTTACGTAAATTTTGACTCGGGTCAAATCGAGTTTAATTTATTCCGAGTTCATCACTACACTGTACCTATATACTTTTTTTCTTGTTGACTGTTGTTTATGTAGGTATATTATCTATGCAGTTGCTGTTCCGGATTCCGGTTTCTCCATTTGGAGTTTCGTCTAGGCAAAGGAAACAAAACTCATACAACCATTCTTACATAATTTTCTTAACATGTTGTTTAAGACTTTTTAATATTAGGTACCTAACTTATTACTATAGTCTTATTATACTCGTTCCAACCATTTATTTTACTTTTGACACATGCTTTAGGACGTAACTGTTTCATTATACGCAATTATTAACTTTGAAACGAGTGAACAGAGAAATATATAAACTGCCCAATAATATTTATATATCTTAATTATTACCCACTAAATACATTAATATGCCCGTAAATAGCTCTATTCATAAAATTTAAGTGATAATTCATTTCCGTTATAAAAAAAGTTACATTCTATCGCATCTAGTGACAGGATCAAAAGTATTCGGTGCAAACTAATGAATCGCAAATAATCGATTACACTTATTTGCAGTTAAGTCAGCTGACAACTGAGTTTTGAATTGTTGTAATAGACAACACGTTAAAATTGTATCAGGGAGATATAAAAATCTTCTCATCATACCTATAACATGAAATAAAACAACCAACATATTTTAATATTATTTTATTATAACGAATCGTCGGATTCTTCATACGAACTCGAATCGTCGCTTGAATCATCTGCAGTGTTTATTATTAACTCTTGTGTAGGTATGTTGTCAAATTCAATTTCCCGATCCCAATCAGAGAATATTATATTTTTTGTCTTGTTGACGACACTCGCCCAGTTTTCAGGCGTCACACTAGCACATGCGTTTTTTAAAAGTTCAAGCATTTTATTTGCTGTGAAAGGAGGAGTTGTATTGTTTTTGCGGCGTGTCCTTTGACTTGTGCCCAGATCATTTCAATTGGATTATATTGACAGTGGTACGGAGGAATTCTGATTACAACATGCCCATATTCTGCTGCCATTTCGTCGATGACATATCGTTTTGGCTGCTTTTTACTTTTTAATATTTTAAGTAATTCTACTTTTAGTAGGGATTCGTCCACATCTTCCCCATTATCACGAAGCCAGTTTATAATCTCGTGTTTTTTGTTGGCCTGTGTTGGCATTTTATTAATTTGGCGAGAGTGATAGGGTGCATTATCAATAAATATTGTTGATGGCTCTTCAAGTGATGTAAGCATTTCTCTGAACCACTTTTCATACACGTCCGCATTCATCTCCTCATGATAGTCTCCTGTTTTTTTTTGATTTGAACGCTAACAGAGCGTCTGGTACAAATCCCTTTGTAGTTCCCGCATGGCAAATGATGAGGCGTTCACCTTTCCCCATTGGCACCGCAGAAGTAGAAGCAGCAGTATCGTCAGTCCAACCTTTTGGTATGGAATGATTGGCATTGAGCCAAGTTTCATCTGTGAAAACGACATTCGAACAGTCTTCTATTTTCTTAGCTTGTCTTAAAAATTCACAGCGAGACAAGGCTATATCACGACGTTCCATTAAAATTTTTCTTTTGTCAGATTTCTTATACAAGAACCCGATTTGGTGCAGCACCTTTGACAAAGAAGATTTTTAACCACGAAACAAGCCACAATTTCGTAGAGACGCTACTAATTTTTTCAAAGTAGGAATCTCGTTGCTTGTGTAATAATTGTATATATGACGACGAATAGCATCAGTATCAAAACTGTCAATTGCTGTCACTTTACGGGCTGACGTTTTTTCTTAGGCGTAGATAGCTTGTTCTGTTCAATACCACTACTACCATAGGCTTCTTTAGTGATTTTCGCCACCGTTGGAGCACTAATACCTAATGCTGCTGCAACACGGTCTCTAACTTGGGTTACTGGTATAAGGAATCCGCCATTGCGGCTTTCCTTTTCAAAAAATTCACGAAGCCGCAGCACTAACTCTCTGGATTGTCCTTTAAGCACCATACCTTTCGGCATTTTGCAAGTAAAATCTTACTGGGAGGAACGATACGCTCAACTCAATCAAAGTAAGAACAATGAAATCAATACGGTGGAATATAAATACTCAACACAGCGTATGAAAAATATGAAAGAGCACTCAGCGAACAGAAATGTGACTAGCACGGGAGTCTTGTTGCGAGTGACAGACAACACAACAAAATGGCGTCGCCGGCGCGCCGTTCAGTGTTGCCAATTCGGCTTAAAAAAAAGGGGTAGGCTGGATGAGAAAATTAGTGATTTACTACCGCAGACGAGGGCGCCATTGTCTCTAAGTAAAGTTTGGAGCAGCGGACCCCGCTTAATGGAAAAATGCTTCATAAAGTAGTTATTTTTTATTTTGCAAAGTACAAAGTAAAATATTTTGGGAGGACTGAATTAGTGGGTATGCAAAAATTAATGTGCCCAAATAACAAATATATTTACAGAAGTGAAGTTTTTAAATAATATGAAATATGTATTTAAGCAAAAATAAAATATCCGTGTTAAATCGATTAAAAGTTCTTCCTGACTAAAATCGATTATTACAAAACATAGTATCCGTAATACATTGGTACAACACTAATTGATCAGAATTCGACCTGCCAAAAGTAAAATAAATGGTTGGAACGAGTATAGTATACCTAACTTATTAATATAGTATAGACGGACGATCCATTAGTAAGTAAAATCGTTACCATTAATCTGGCGCTGTAAACCAAATTATGATTTCTCTAGAAACATTGGTAGAATATTTCATATTCCACCAATATTATATGTAAACCACTATTATATCATATTCATAGTATATCATCTTACATATAAATATATTTTTTGCAAAAAAAAAAAACGACTTCAAAACGCAATGCAGAGTAAACGAAAAGATCGTTAAGGTAGACAATATAGATTTTTTTTTGGATTTTTGTTGATTTTTCAAAAACCGCTTGTCCAATTTCGATAAAATTTTCATGGGACTATTTGGGAAGTATACCCTTTCCAACAAAAAAAGAATTTTATAAATCAGTTGGCAAGCGACGGAGATATGCGGAAACAAACATGAAAAAAAAACTACAAACATCTGAATTGAGAACCTCGTCCTTTTTTAGAAATAAAAATATGAGCAAAATTATTCAAATTACAGTAATTTAAGAGCGTGACATGACTCTGCCCTATTCCTCTGCAATAGATTATGTATTGTGATCATGTTTGCACATACATACATAAATACTATGTAATCTTTTGCAACTGGCTAGTTACATTATGACTGGCTAGAAACATTATGATCTTCAACTTATAGTAATGACAATCTGAGATCAAAGAATCGTTTTTAGGGCTGGAAAAAATTTTTTAATCGATGTAATGCACTGAATTATTACCGCCAATCAATATTTCACCCTAAGCAAATGACTTTAATTTGTTTGTTTTTAAAAACTATAAAATGATTTGCAGTTAGTTGAATGTATTCAACATCAAGACCATATAAATACATATTTTTGTAGAGTAGAGAAGATCAAACTCATATTAGAGCTAGCTAACCAAGAGCCCCATTGAATTGTAGGAATATACTCCATTCTCCATGGTATTCAACACAACCACGCATCTATTTCGATTGGATAGCGTTTGGGCAACCAAAGAAAGATCTTCTCACCCAATATAGGTTCCTCAGTGTCTGAAAGCACAGGTCTATGATCAGTCTGTACGTGGTGCCTAAATATAGGTCTCATAATTAGGGATGCAACATCGCTCATAAAAAAACATCGATGTTAGGATATCGATGTTTTCAAAAGTGAAACATCGATGTTAAAAATATCGATGTTTATGAACGATACATCGATGTTCATGAACGATATATCGATGTTAGGAAAATATCGAACATCTATGTTACTTACTAAGGAATACAATTCTTCGAACAAATTTTGATGAGCTTTTTGACGTGACGTCTTATAATTCGATGGAGCCGGCTTCACACACGAAAAAACATGACGTATGCGGCGTTACCTCGCTCTGAGGCGTTCCATTTAAGGCTTGATCCATACAAAAATCTATCAAACAAATAAAATTAAAATTTTCTTTTGAAAAATGAAACCATTCCATCAGTATTTTCAGACGTTGTCACGTTCAACTATCGTCAGTAAACCGACTTTACAGACAACCGATTTTTTTTTTTAGGATATCCATGATCAAGATAGGCAGCGATGAATTGTATTCTTATTCCGTCACCACACGGACGATCTATGATATATGATACGACAAAAATCAGTCATAAAACACATCGTTCATAAAACATCGTTCTTCAACAACGATGTATCGTCGATGTTTTGGTTTCAGCATCGACGATCGTCGATGTTTATGAACGATACATTGATGTTTTTTTTGCATCCCTACTCATAATTGAGCTTGAAATCGCTTAGCTTGTTATGGATCGAGCTATGCTCCGGACTTCTCTGCGAGATAGGATCCGGTAAAAGGAAATCCATAAACGCATATCGGAATAAACGACATGGTACGAAAACTTAGCAGGCTGAAAAGGCAACGGTGGGTACGGATTAAACTGTTTAGTTTATTAAAAATAATGATTTTTGAGCAATCAATTATAAAAACAAAAAAAATACAATTAAACGATTTAGAGTAAAAATAAAAACCGCCTTCAAAAACACCAATGTTAGTAGATACATTGGTGTTTTTGAAGGCGGAAAAAGCAAAACTAACCTGAACCTATAAATCAAATTTATTTTTACAATTAAAAAATAAGAATTTTTTAATAACCCTTTAAAAAAAAACTATCTTTAAGAATTTTGTAATGTTTGTTTTTGTTAGTTTTATTTGCCGAATATTTTGACCTTTTTCAGCATTCATGGTCACGCGAGTATTAAATTGTTTACCTTCAACAAATCATTGATGTAATATCAATTATTTTTGGTCTTTTTTACCAAAGTTTAATTTATACATAGTTGAATATAAAATGTAGAAAGGAATGTGAATTAACTATGCTTTATGTACATTTTCACTAATATAAAAGACTCTGTAAATAACTTTTAAATGGGTGGTGTACTAGGTACCTATTTATAAGTCTTTAAAAGAGATTTTAAAGATCTTTAAAAGTTCTTTTACAAACGCGAATGGTGTACCATTCGCGTTTGTAAAAGAACTTTTAAAGATCTCTCTGCTTAGCACGAATATTTGCGTCAAACTATTCATAACATTATCGAGACCAATTTGTATGGATTTGGAGCGGTGGTCCTATTATCCGATGGAGCCGTTTCTCCAAATCCCATACCAATTGGTCTCGATAACGATATAAATACGTTAACGCTAAACCTACTGGAATAGATACTGTGCCCTTGTATACGTGAAACAATTTGTAAAATCTGGCTGTATATACAATTTCTCTTGTCTCGTCGAACAAATGGATTTATAACAAAAAAAATATGACATTTATTTAACCATATTTGGCATAGAATTTTAATATCAAACTAGCTGTTGCGATAATATCCATGTGAATTATTAAGTTTTTAATAATTTGGACTGATCAGTTCTCATAAAACAACTAGAATGAATGAATATGATGTTTATGAAGATTATACAATAGTAGATGTGCCGGATCTCATTTTAGAGGCAATATTTTTGTATCTTAGTTTAAAAGACCTCCGTAATTGTTCTCTTGTGTGTAAAAGGTGGTATCGGATTCTTAGCGATGAAAATTTTGAAGTTTGGAGGTCACATTGTGTGAAGAGATTAGTAGAAGAAGTCATGAAGTCAGACTTACTTTCAACAGTTACAACATACAAATCTAAATTGAGGGCGTTTTTTCATGCTTGGAACCCTCATGATTGTTCTAGGAATATATATATCAAACAAAATGGTTTTACTTTACATAGGTAATTTTAAAATATAGAGATAACATTTGTTACGAATTATTATAATCTGATTTATTATCAACATGCATAATTTTCAGAAACCCTGTAGCTCAAAGTACAGATGCATGCAGAGGTAAAATTGGTTTCTACAATGGCAGGCATGCTTGGGAAGTGATATGGGAGGGTCCTTTAGGTACAGTGGCTGTGGTGGGTATATCAACAAAAGATGCTCCATTACATTGTCAAGGATATGTTGGATTACTAGGTTCAGATGATCAAAGTTGGGGATGGAATCTAGTTGATAATAACTTATTGCATAATGGTGATACACAAGGCCACTATCCATTATTAAATAACTGTCCTAAATATCAGGTAAGGTTTTGGAATCAAAGTTTTCTTACACTATTATGTTAAAACTAAGAGAACACTGTCAATATTTTGCACTACTAAAAGAAGACGTGCCAATTTCTAAATCCTTTGATGATAAACTCGCATTTTAAAGCTGCAATTAAGAAAATTAATGCATTTTCTCAATAAAAACATACATAGGAAGGAGGAAATAATCTGTTATGATAATAATTTTTAACAAAAAAAACCCCCGACTTCAAACGGTAAACTAATTAAAATTGCCTATAAAATTCAATCATCAGATCCTGGCCTGATGACTATGGGACAACCTGGGTAGTATAACCCTATCAAACAAAAAAAAATTTTGCAAATCGGTCTAGGCGTCTTTGAGGAATCGGTGAACATACATAAAAAAAAATATTCCGACGAATTGAGAACCTACTCCTTTTTTTGAAGTCGGTTAAATATTAAAATTTACACAGTATTTTGGGGCATATATTTTTATAATGATAAAAAAGCTCTTCTGAAGATGAATAGCGATGATTGGAATATTTTCTAGACTTTAGTAATAGTTGGTAATTATAGTTGCAAGTCAATGGTAAAAACAATAATAATTGAATGCTGTTGTATGGAGTTAAAAATGTGTGTTAAAAATGATTAAATATTTTCTGCACTTATTAGTATCTTATAAATTACTTTATGTGTTATGATGGACTAAAGTATAATATCACAAGGACTAATTACTTAATACTAGAATAATAACTAGAGACTAAATTAAAATTTAAGAACCAATTATTAAATACTATAATAGACAAGAATTTTATTTTCAAAACCAAGATACAGTGGATTTCATTAATAACGACCTCGGTTGTAACGACTTTTCGATTATAGCGACGTTGAACTTGTGTTTCTAGAATTTAAAGCATACTTTCGTCGGAAATTCATTCGGTAATAGCGACTCTGGATATAATGCCAAATTCGGGTATACTTGTTTTTATGAACTATTTGGGACATATTCCTAGAAATTTCTTGCGGATGTTGCGACTGAGTCGGCAAAGGCACAAAGTCTCATTCATAAGCTTTAACTAATAAGCTTTCTTATCCTTTGTTTACATTCGCAGATGGGTCAAATGCTTTGTTTGTGTGTAGTGTTACTTAGCATGTGCACGAAGTTAAAATTATGAATCAGTTACATTACTATTTCCAGTGAGTGAACAGTGTTTCTTAAACTTGTGAAAATGGCTCCTAGACATACATTTACTGCTAAAGAAAACTGATTTCGGATATAGCGATGATATTAAAATGGTCCCTCCGCTGTCGTTATAACCAAAATACACTGTAATTCGATTCTGTGATCATAAAGCCAAGATTACTTTAATTGCCAATTCTGACTAGTGATAATCCTAAAATAATAAAAGTAAAATTTCAAAGGCTATTTAGACATGGTACCTAGTACGTCCATGGTATTCATTGATTAAATGGAGTGAATACAAAATGTTGATAATGGTAGCATACTCTGAATTCTTAAGCGGGATGTGTTGATTGTCATCATAAACAGAGCTAAGCCTCAAACAATTTATTGACAGCAAAGTGTAGAGAAAGACATCTTGAAAGTCATGCCAAATTTATGGTGCTTATAGAAGACTTCAATGAGAAACTAGACAAAAAAAACTATAATGGGCTAATGTTGGAGCTATTAACTGGTTTAAAGCTTTGATTACCCTAAAGTATAAGCATACCTATATATAAGCCCCTAAGTATAAGTATGAACATACCTATATATATTAGGGAAAATTACTGAATCATGTGGTGGTGCCTGTTATTATATACTATAGGTGTTAAAATATATGTCATGTGTCATGACAGTTCGAGGATATTTGACCACAATCACTACAGAAAGTTTAAATTAGCACAACTATATCATTCAATACCCTAACTTCTATGACATAATAGTAATGACCAGTGTCCATAACCAGTAGACCAGGTGTACTGTTTAGAAACATGATCTCTAGATATTCAATAAGGCTAAAAAGCACGGAATGTATTAAGGACAGACCTATTCTCTCAATACTATTCACTATAAAATAAATTCCCAAAAAACAAAGCGGTATTCACAAGCTTGTCTCCTAAATTTGTAAGTGTTAACACACTAAAATAACAATAAGGGGCATTGCTCCAGGTCACATGTCTGATCATAGCAGGTCATTGGTGGACTGATTCATGTGTAGATTTATACATTCATTTTAGCTTTATATTTATTTTAGGTTGGTGAACGCATTAGAGTAATTTTAGACTGTGAAGACAATACTTTGTCGTTTGAAAGGAACTATGAATTTTTAGGAGTTGCATTCAGAGGTTGGTATTTAAAATGAATATATTAACTTGAAATTCGCCCTTGCTTCGCTTCGGTTTCAGTCGCCTTATTCCCACATGTTAAATCTCCAATATCTTTTAAAATATTACGATACGCGATTGCAGTCTATGAGGCCTTTGGTTCGATTCCCAAACTGGACAAAATTGATAAGGGCTTATTGAGAGGAAAATAGCCTAGGTTACTCCTTGTATAGTACCTTGTGTAAAATAATATTAAAATCGGTCCAGTTGTTTAGAATATTACCTGGAACAAACAGACAGACATACAGACAGAAAAAATTAAAGCAGATTTTTGTATTGTGTAAATATTGAGAATGAAGGAAACATATTATTTTGACATTACAAACAGACACTTCAATTTTATTTATTTGTATAGAAAAGCTTTAGAATAGACTAGTGTCTATTCACTAAATAGTATAAAGATTTTTTATAGGGATTTAAATAAAAAACATCAACTAAGAGACACCCGTCTAATAAATTACACCATTCTAGTATTTAGATGAATCAGCAATTAGATTTGATTATCAACTCAAAATATATTTTATTAAACATATACTTAAAATAACACTAATCTAATCTCTGCTTCAAGTGACTCTATAGATGTAAGTTAATTGGTTATAGCACATTGATACCGATCTATATTGTGATTGTTGTGAGTTAAGGGATCTAATCACAGATTTGTTTGTATGCCTAATATAGTTATTTGTACATTCCTTTGGTGAAGAGAAATTATTTTCATTAATGCATCATATCTGATACTGTTCCATATGGTGACAGAGTAAGAATACAATTCACCACCTTCTTGCCAGTGGGTGTCAGAAAATACGTATAACAACTATGCAATTGAAGGGACACTCGAAGTCCAATATCAACACGTCTAACCAGTGTGGTATAGTAAGATAAGTTCCTTACTATTACGGAGGGGGACATTATGATCCGAGATCACCATATCTGAATTGGATACAAATATAGGAGAGAATGGGGCACTGATAGTTTTCTATTAAGAGTCCATTCCACTCAGACACTTATCTGCTCATTAGCCATCGTCTCCTCATGACATATGGCACGGCCCATCTCTAGATGACGGAAATTAGTCTACTACACCACTCTGACCAGATGTATTGATTAGGGTTTATTTCGACTTTTTCCTTTCTTGCACAAGTCGTTCTATTGTTCGACTGAAATGTTCGGTTGCTTTCAATGTTCAACTGCACAGATGGTGAAGTGGTTACCCATCTCTCGGGCCGAATGTCATTTCCCATATAAGACAATTCTTATGTGATCCACAAATGAATGTTCTAAGTCTAGGTGTAATTTTTATTAATTGTATGTTTCTGAAGGCCCTCGTGATCCAGGTGTTGTTTTAAAAAAACAATATTATGTATTTACTTAATCAATTTATATGATACACCCGGAAAAGGAAAAGACAGTGAGCCTGTATTTTTACTCTTATCACTGCCATGGATAATTTATTCATCACATAGCAATTAAATATTTAAAAAATTTCAGGCCTGCCAAACAAAAAGAAGCTTTATCCAACAGTATCAGCTGTATATGGGAATACTGAAGTGTCCATGGTATACTTGGGTCCACCTGCGGATGGCTGATATTAAATTTGTCTAGAATAAAATATTTTCTAGTCAAAATGTCATAATGTGATAAAATTACTTTTTGAAGGTTTGCTATTTGGCATAAACAACTATGTATCTGAATGAAATCATAAACCTTATTATATTGTAAATACGAAAGTTTGTGAATGTGTTACCCTTTCAACGTAATGCCTAAACTGATTAAACCCAAATTCGGAATGAAGGTAGCCTATATCCTGGATTAAACAGATATTTTAGTTTGAAGAATCGATTATGTGTAACGTACATGTACGTATTGATTAGGAGAAATGTCGCGGGTAGAACACATAGAATATTAAGGACACTGCAGAATGTTTCACACATATGACTTAGTGTTAAGTAAAATTCTATACCTACCCTCGACAATCACTGTAGCAATTATTTAGCTTTTTATTTGTAAATCCTACAAAAAAATTAACAATGTAACATATCTGTAATTAAACTTAGGGGGATTCATCACAGCTCATATATATGTTACACTAATGGGCTCGAGCCTCCTCCATAATGGGAGGAAAATTAACCTACTATACCAGGCTGTTCAGACGGGTTGGTATAGAGCTTTATTTCGAGTTTTTCTACTCTTGCATAAATTCTGCATATCTGCATAATATAATATCCCTCAACAGTCTTTTAGGACACCCAAGGGCAAGAAAAGGGGTGGTGAATTGTATTTTTATTTCGTCACAATACGAAACTTATAATAGTCCTCTAGATTAGGGATTCCTAAACTTTCAAGGTAACGGAACACCAACTGAATACCTTTTACTTTATGGAATCCCATTTCAAATAATAGTAAATCTGAGCGGGAGATGAAGACGGCCCCGCATCGCCTCTGGCTACGTGCGCTGCTGTTTACTGAATTTTCGCTAACTAATAGTGGAGCTCTGGACTGAATTCTTGCTATTTACTTACATAATAGAAATGAGTTCTTCTCATCATTAATTTTGCGCTATTTTAAAATAATATTTGTAACCGTGGTATTATTTCACAGTCAAATTACTAAAATTAAAAGCTATTTAATTTTGGCGGCACCCTGATGACTATTCTATAGAGCCCTTAGGTTCCGGAACATGGTCATCCCTGCTCTAGATTATTCAATTACATATTTTTGTCTTATTTGGGTCGATGCAATACGTACTCTTTTCCTATCATATACATTGCAAATGTTATGTCCGGTCGTCTACGTTATATCAATCCTCCTTGGGAATGTAACTGTTGACCTATGGCTGACCTAATCAGTTGGCGTTGACACAGGTTCATTTTTTAGCATTTAGTCGACTTTTACGACACCCCTAGACCAATGTAAGGATTGGTTGTATTGCCAGCATTTGTCATACTTAGTGCAGATGGTAAAACAAAATGTTCGTTTAGAACAAATCGTATATGAAATATGCAAATTCGATGTTGTACTGCTAATTTATTTGACTTTAGTTATGTAGGTACTGCCAAAAACTGACATTTTGTTCTCTGCTAACTAATGCTAAACCTACAGATTAAGCACGCGTACCTAGTATGTAGTTATGTATATACCTATTTGCCTCAATTTTTATATATTTGTTTAAGTGTTGTTATTTGATGTTATTTTATTTATTTACTGTAAATGGCAATTCCAGATTTAATCTAACCTTTTAATTTTTTCTTTTGTTATTAATGTTGATTATATAAGCAAGTATTCTAGATGAATTTATTATTTAATGTTTTTATATATTTTTGTATGCACTGTGAAAGCTTGATGTTTTGAATAAAATCGATTGTTTTACTCCACATATCCTGTTTATTAAGCACTATGGACCGTAATTAGAGCATAATCAACGACAGAAATAGTTTTTGTATTAATACAAACACCTAGATTAAGCATCTACCTCGCCAACAACGTGACTAATCCATCAGGTTAATATAATAAAGCATGAAGTTTATCATGGAGTTTCAGGAAACTTGTTCAACTTGTCACTTAATTGTGTGAAATTATCTACAAAATAAATCAAAAAATCAACTTTGATATAACAACTTTTATTTTTCTTATGAAAAATTAATCTTTCCTCTGAGGGTTGATCTTTCGGCATAAAATGAACCCGTGTGCGAAAGAGAAGCTACTAGAACCTTCGGTGCATAAATTCTTTTATAGGATGTGATTCTAAGGCACTGCTTTTGATGAAATTAACTAAGTTTATGGCCAATTGTATTGTATTTAAAAAAGTTAGTTTTGATAGCTGCAAGTCTACTTCGAACAGCAAATGTTTCGGATCTGAAGAAACGGTAGTCATCGTTCGAAAAACCTAGCACTAAAATCGGTTACAATGCCTAACATTTCGAATGCGTAGTAAAACACGTGATTCATTATCGAAGGCGTTTCCGATAGAATTTCATAGTAGCTCTTTGATACCTAGCAATAAAGAATACGATATTAATGCTAAGGGGTTCCTTGGATTATTTTACTTTGCTAGACCGAAATGGGATCCGAACCGAATGTGATCTTAGTTCTTTTTGGTACACTAATTATTGTTTCTCTGGTGGGTGATTTCAGTAAAGGTGAGTTGACTGTACATCGTAATTTCTCATTAAATGGCTTAGATTAATTTAGGTCTACTTGAAGAAATGCGTTATTCCGTGTAGTGACGGAGTAAGAATACAATTCACCACCCCCTATCTTACCCGTGGGTGATCGTACGAGACGACTAAGGGATATAAAACGCATATAACATCTATACGAGAGAAGGAAAACTCGAAATAAAACCCTATACCAACACGTCTGACCAACGCGGTATAGTAGGTCAATTACCCTTCCATTATGGAGGAGGCCCAAGTCCAACAGTGGGACGTATATGAGCTGAGATGATGACTTGAAAAAAGGCTAATCCGCCAGGCTGGCCACGAATGTTAAGGAATCGGTACTGGTGATCAGCCCAATAGCTGTGGGGACGGAATGTAGAAGGTTGGAACCGCAGTCACACGTCCATCGCCCCGGATAGCCTACCTAAAAAAAAACTTTAAAAGCTGAAATGATACTTAAACTAGTATTTTTTAAATATTCACATAATAACATTCTTAGTCGGTATAATCTATACCTACCATTATATATTAGTTAAGTTTAAATCATATGTTAAATAAAATTGTTAAAACATTAAAATTATTTCTAAGAAAGATTGAAGATGTTGTTACTTATTAATTTTTATAACGGGAACTATGATCATTGACAATTTCATCTACAAAATTTACGACATATGCCAATACAACCACAATTTACAGCAGTTTTTTTTATTAAAACTTACTCATTTTACAACCATACTATAAATTAAATTGCCGAGTGGCGACGGAGTAAGAATACAATTCAGCACTCCCTATCTTGCCCGTGGATGTCGTAAAAGACGACTAAGGGATAAACATATAACATCTATACAAGAGAAGGAAAACTCGAAACAAAACCCTATTCCAACACGTCTGACCAGCCTGGAATAGTAGATCAATTCCTCTCCTATGTAGACTCCATAGTAGACAATGTAAGAGTTATTATTGGCAGTAGTTCTATGACTGGCCGCCTGTCCTTTTTTTTTCTGAGGTGGGCTATGGTCAGTGCACCCATTGCCCGGTTCCATCCGGGGCGACAAGAGCGCCGCGTGGCCCTATAACCCACCGTAGCACGTCGCCTTCATCGTTGGGCCAACTACCGGTGCCGAGTTCCTTGTCCTCCGTGGTGGAACCGGCCACCGGCCTACGTGAACTCTCCTTGGGAATTCAATTGTTAACCAGACGGCATCAGGTGGCGTTACCCTAAATGTAAAGCTTTTAATCGTCTTTTGCGATAGTTAAGAGCAGGGCCTGATTAACCCTTAAGCTAATTAGGCTGCAGCAGCCTAGAGCGCGAGGATCAAGGTGGCGCGGAAAAATTCAATCGTGTCTTCGCATGCACTGTTAATCTAGCATCATTGCATTTGCATCTACCCTACATATTTCAATTAAACTGAGACAAAACACAAACTAAATGCGGTGTGAACTAAAAGATGGCAAATTTTGTTATTCAAATTGGATGAAGAATCGACAGTACTGAAAAATCTAACAAAAACTCGATGGAGTGCGGGAGCAGATGCAAGCAAAGCTTTATACAGTTCATGCAAACAGGTTCTGGATGCATTAAACTATTTGCGAAGATGAAAATCAAAGTAAAGGGACCAAAATAGAACGAAAAGCAATATTAGCAAAGTATCTAGAAATTACAATAATGTTGTGCTTTTGGAACTTTCATTCATCATTAGTGCACAGCTACAAGCAAGTTCTGTTTATTTATCCAACATTGTTACTCTTTATGAGACATTACATGCTTATCTTGATATGTTGCGTGGCGAAAAAGAGTTAGAAATTTTGAATCATAGGCAATCAAGAGAAGCGAAGTGACCACATACGAAAAAGATGTAAGAAGAAAAAACTAAAATTTCCTTTTTTGAGGGCGGTTAAAAACGGGGCGCATTGCGTTAGAAGGGAGACGATCTTTCATCGCTAATAATTATTATGCAGCTATTGATTGTCTTAAGTGCACTTAAACACCGGCAAATTATATATAATATCGTAAACACAAAGTTCGGTTTCTTATGGAAACTGCATGAACTAGACGACAGTGAATTTATTAGAAGCAAAACAAAGGAGTTCAAACAACTATACACAGTGGCGCATTCTTCTGAAAAATGCGTCCATTTGCCGCAGTTTTTAAAATTTGACACCGAGGCCGAGCATTTGAGTGTTCCTAACTGCAGCGGCGAGAAATCTTTTTCATCACTTAAAAGAGTAAAAAATTACTTGCGCTCCACACTCCACCAGCAAAAACTTGCAGCGCTCTCGCCAATGTATATAGAAAGTGATTTTTTACAAACTATTAAATTTGAAAAAATTGTGGAAAGATTGATTTGCAAACGCTAAAGCATGAGAAAGGACTTTTGTTTAAGCTAATAATAATTACTTAATTACTATAATTTGCAAATAAATCATTGATCTGTTGCAAAAATATTTCACTAGTATGTTGCCTCTCGTCTTTTTTAAAGATAACAAAAGAAGTGTAAATATTTAGAGTCGAAGCAACTAGGCACACTAGATGACCACGCTCATGGTCAATGGCCGCAACAACTAAGTTGTCTATAGAAACTAAGCCAATATCATTCATGCGGCCAAACACGACATGTATTTGGTTTTCTACTTGGTAGCCTGCAGTTACTCGTCATGATTTTGGTCGTATAATGCGTGAGGTGCTTTGCCTTTATGTATAGTCAGCTAAAAAAATGGTTTGCTACCCAAAGGTTGAATGTCACGCAGATTAAACGATAACGTTGGTTTCGCTTGCAGATCGATCTGAAAACTGTTATGGGTAGTATGAACCACGTTAAAATTTTCACACTACTAAACAAAGTCAAAACTAATATACTACTTTTTAGGCCGACTGTAACACTGCTGGCGCGTCCTCATAATTAGTCTAGGGCGGTCAGAACTCTTGATCAGTCGCTGGTTAAGAGCAATAAAGGTGATTTGTTTGAAAGTGTTTTAAGTATTAAATATAACTATCCATAAATTTATTGTTGTTTTATGTTCCCTACTGTCTATCTAGTAAAAGTAGTAGTAGTAGTAAGTATCTTATATATAAATTTCTAGTGTACGTATGCATGTCACTGAACTTCTCCTAAACGGCTGGATCGATGTCGACGAAATTTTTTGTGTGTATTCAAGGTGATTCGAGGATGGTTTTCATTCACAATTGGACCCGGTAGGTGGCGCTATTTGGGCAGGACAATAACATAACTTGAGAATGACTTTACCGATTTCGTCCATCGTTTTTTTTAAGTTTTCTAATACTTTGAAAAAGACTTTTACGAAAAAAAAAATTAAGAAAGTTGCGCAAAAAATTAGAAAATTTAAGAAAACTTAACGACTATATAAACTTTTCTAATCTAATCTTTTTTAGAGTATACAGGGTGACTGGTAAAAGATTGTACATATTGAAGGAAACGATAGATAATGGTCACAGATAACCAATAAAAATGTAAAAAGAGAAAAATATTAATTAACAACATAGTAAACATCAACAATATTAGTGTCGTAAGACTCCCAAAAATATGGTCACCCTATAGACTAGAGGTATCGGATCGTATTCGAGCTTAGTGCACAGATGGCGTAGTGGTTAAGATAGCGACTTGCAACGCCGGTATCAGCGGTTCGAATCCCCCATGGGGACAACACTTTATGTGATCCACAACTTGTTGTTCTGAGTCTGGATGTAATTTGTGTCCGTTAATTATTATTGTTTGTAAAGTTCCCAGCAATACAAGGATTATTTCCTTAGTGCATGGTGTTGTCTTAAAATTATTATTATAAATTATTATAGTCATTGAAAGGCATCAGTCACTTTTCCTTCATACTTTGATCCTGGCTTAGGACAGGCAAAAATACCTAGACAATAATAAACGTTCGTAACTGAATTTTTCAAAATAAATTCTTTATTTCTAATGTACTTAGATTAGAGGCAGTTGGTATAAATTAGGAGGCACCTTGGTGTTTCTGGCGTATTTAAAAAGTGGAATCATATCTATGTACAGTGATTAAATAATAAATCTATTTACAAATTACAATTACGCTAATCCCAGCAATCAAAATTAACAAAATAATTGCTTACCTCTTCGCGTACGAAAATGATCAACTTTAGTTACTAATATTGTTAATTCACAACGATTTAGTGAATATGAAATTAAAAATTCATATCACTATTCTATCACTTTTTACAAATACGGTTAAAAAAGCGCGGGCAATCAAATGACTCGTAACTGTAAGTTAATAAATACGGAAATGCAAAATGGCCAAATCAGCGCGCGCGCTTTGACTGAGTACAGACGAACTGTCACCACGTGGGGGACACGTGCGGGAGTAAGCGTACTAGTTATATTAGCACTTGTCAAGGTCACGCACTCGCCTAATTTCTTTTTTAATGGCGATTTTACTGCTAGAATTATTAAAAGTAGGTATAGGGATAATGTTATTAATCTACAAACAACCGTATGTTATGTTGGTTGTTTGTACGACGTCCAGCGTGGCGAGAGCGCCTGTCTAAAACCTGTACATAGATAGATATACCTATAGGTAGGTATATTATCATCTGTGACCAGGACTAAATATTTTTATAAGATAAATAGTTCAAAATTTAAGTACTATTTTTTTTTTATATATTCGGTATCAGAATCGAGTACTGAGTAGCCTCCTTCAATATGTACAATCTTTTACCAGTCACCCTGTATAAACTTATTTATCTTTATATACACGGTGACATTTATGTCGTCTTACAAAAGCAGATCAATTAAAGTATCCAGTATCTACTATTCATTCGTACAATTAAAAAGTTAAAAACAATATTTACTAGAATATTTTTTAATAAAAGTTATTATAAATAATTACTAATTAAAATAGTAAGGAAACAACATGTATCAAGCGCATAGGCATTCAACACAGCTGATGTAGTATGTAGATACTACGACCGCTTGACCGCGGCGCCAATTGGGCATCGCAAAGGATACCTGTTAGGTATCTAGCGTAGGGAATTACGCTTTGTAAAAGCCGTCCACGTGGACTTCGTAAATCGTACCTATGATTGACTAACGAAATGCCGCATGATTACTTTTGTTTAAAATGTAAACATGATAAACAGACTGTTACAAAATATTAACGTGATTTTATTTTATTTTTTTATAACTGCCACTATTGAACATTTAAATATGTTAGATATGTTTCTTTGGTCGGACACTTTTATGTTTTTTTTTTGTAAGACGATAAAAAAATCACCGTGTATATAAATCTTCTGTTCGTACGTTTGTAAACTAACTCCTTCTAAGCGGCTGGACCGATTTTGATGTTTTTTAGACATAGGTGTTTTGGTACATCTCCAAAAAATCAAGAACTCCCTTTTTCTTTAATTTAACACCTATAGTCTGATTTCCCACTAGACCTTTTAAGTGATATCAGGTATGCATGTAGCCTCAGAACCCGTTGGACAACCACTGTTTACTGTCCAATTGTTCTCTGGCTTTTAGGGGAGGACGTCGCATGCGGGCAAAGCTGCATCGACAATCTGCGTAATGCCCCAACATCTATCCTCTTCGTCGGTGGTGGTGATGACAGCCACGATTGGACGATTGCTGCTTGCATTATTAATTCCTGAATTAGTGTAAGTACTGGAAGCCTGGTGGAAAATATTTTTCCGGATATATCGGTGGTCAGGTAGTTTTAAAAGTTCCTCTACGGCATCAGTTTTTATGTGCGCTGCAATCGCCGTGTAAAATGAAACGAAAAATAAATAAAACATTTTTGAAGTTTCTATTTGTTTATTTTAGCATGCTTACAATACGTTGTCTTTAAGTTAATTTATTCATACATTGCATAGTTTTAATTTTGGTGTTTTTATAAAATAATACTTATTTGGTAAGTCAATAAGATAAAAATAGTGTAGTCGAGAGTAGAGAAACAGTGGATGTGTTTGTGGAACAAGTGCTTTTATGTAGTTGTAGCAATTGAAACATTAAAAATGAGTAAAGGTTATAAAACATTTTTCGGCATTACATATTTATAAAAGAGTATTCGACGAAATAACATTTTAAAAGATGTAAAGTTAAAGCAACTAAAATAGGTTATATGTTTATCCCTTTCAATTTATAGGTATTTAGGAACAGAAACTAAAGAAAAACAGAAGTTTCTGAAAGATTAAATTTTAAAACATTCATTCCTAGTTTATCAAATGTATTCCTTTTTATTTAATGTCGAAGTTATGTATTGCAAAAGCAAAAGACTTTTATAAAATCCAAAGTAGATGGTCTCTAAAAGGTATTATGGACAGTAGTGGTGGTCGTTGAAACGAACAGTTTTTTTCGACTGTTTCTTTGCCGTGAACTAATAAACCAGTTTATAGTTGACTGATAAACATGTTTACGTATGAACGGCTTCGCGAAACGGTCGTCGTATCAACGAATGACACGAACGCGACGACTTGCAACTATTCGAAAGCGCCCGAATCGGCCCGAACTTGGAAGACGAGATGCGCGCGCGCTCGCACGGCTCGCTACGCTTTTTACCCGCCCCGCAAACCTCACCGCCCGTAGGCGTGAGTCGAGCCGAAATCATAACGCATAGATAGATTGATTGCAATTCATTGAACTCTGCTATCATGTGATGGGACTATCATTACATATTGAAGCGTCAATGTATATTGTACAATGAAACTGTTGTCCAATAAAATTCGTTGAAGTTTCATTGTCCTTTACCAATGGACGATCAACGTACGTCATAATATAAACTAAACGTCTCGTCTTGTCTAAGCGTCTACGACGTAAACTAGTCGAAAATTAGACTGTTTATTCAACTAGTTTACCATCGACGATAAACGGTCTCGTTGCGTCGACTGTAAAATCGTCGACGACCCACTACTAATGGACAGCAAAATAAAGACTAGTAAATAATCGTAAATTTATTCTACTTTTACATCCCTCTATTCGATGATCCTTTTTAAGGTTAATCATTTTTCACGATACTCACAAGGAAAGGGATGATGACTACAGTATTTTATTATACCTAACACTACACGTAGAAATAAAGGGGTAAAATTATTGGATGCTTACCAAAAATTAAGATTTATTGCAACATATTCCCAAAATTGAGCGTAATAACAAATATGTGTTCGCATTCTACTGATTTTGCCATTTCATTATTGGCTTTTCGGGATTAACCTATATGACGAAGATATTGTCGCACAAATTTATTTATTGAACATGAAATATTTGTTGACTAAAATGTGAAAAAATAAATCATATTCATTACACTTTTCTTTTTTCATTTCCTCAGCATTACATTTAATGCCATCATATTTGCTGAATACAATGCTAAAATAAAAAATATTATAATATAGAATATGACATGCCATTTACACGTTATCGCCAAAACTCCGTTAAAATCTGAAATGTTGTTTGTTAGTTCCCTACTAACACAAGTAGACATGTTTCCGCTCGAAAATGAAGTGTTAAGAAAATGCGCATGTACTAGTGAATGAGAGGACGATTCCAAAAATCTTACGTGTTATATTTGTTACGAAACTATAGTGCGAATTGAGAAAGTAATCCTGTAATATCGATGAAAACACCAATATTACGCTAAGCTAGTCTAACTTTGCATAGCGTGGGCATATGCTTAGGATATGCCTTTGTTCACTGTTACTGGATGTCAATATAATTTTGGAGCTGCTTTTGCTGAATAAAACTTTGATATACGAGGGGCGGCTGATAAGTTCGCGGCCTAGGTTACTTAATGAAAGAAAAGTTTAGTTTTTAATTTTTATTTTTCAATATAATCATCCTCAAATGAAATATACTTCTCACATCGTGAATACAATGCCTTTAAACCATTGAAATAATATTCTGAAGATTTCTCTTGAAAATGACTCTCCACGGCTGACTTCATCTCATTGTCATCCGAAAATCTTCGACCCCTTAACTCCATTTTTCAGATTCGACAAAACGAAAAAGTCACTGGGAGCCAGGTCCGGACTATAGGGGGGGATGGTCAATTTCTGCGAACCCAGTGGCTTTTAAAGCATCCCTCGAAACGCGAGCGCTGTGAACGGGCGCGTTGTCTTGCAGAAACAACACACCGCGCGCCAATTTGCCACGTCTCTTCTGTACGACTGCTTCACGTACCTGACCCAATAAATTGGCGTAGTATTGACCATTCATAGTAGTTCCTTTAGGCAAGTAATCAATTAATAAAATACCCTCGCTATCCCAGAAAATAGTCGCCATAATCTTAGAGGCCGACTTTGCCACTTTAAACTTCTTTGGTGGTCTTTCTCCTTTTTTAATCTACTGCATACTCTTGTTTGGACTCCGGATCATACTGACGAATCCAGGTTTCGTCTACTGTCACAATGCGGTTACAAATTTCGTCCAAATCGTTCTGACACAACTCCAAAAAATCCTTACAACTCGCCAGTCGTCGTTGTTTGTCGAGTGGTGTGAGCATTCGCGGTACCCAACGCGCACTAATTTTTTTCATGTGTAAATTTTGGTGTGAAATTTTTCCGATTTGCTCTTTACTAATCTTTAACTCTTCAGCTATCTGCCACAATTTTATTCTTCGATCAGCCAATACTAATTGTTCAACTTATTGAACATTTTCTTCGGTTACTACTGTCACAGGGCGGCCCGGGCGGGGGTCGTCTTGACAGCTCTCTCTTCCTTGTTTAAAAAGTCGAGCGCATTTTTTTACCATTGTATATGATGGCCCGGAATCCTGAAGAACCGATGACATTTCTTCAAAAATGTCTTTCGGCGAGTTTCCTCTTTTTACAAGGAATTTAATCACTGCGCGGTGCTCAAATTTGCTAGAATTTTCAGTTTCGGTCGACATGGTATTGTTGCTTGTTCCAGATTTGAAGTGGTAATGAACCAAATTGAACAAATGGGTGTTATTTATACTATCAATAAGTGCCGCAAGTTGTGCTATCAGTAACGAGATGACCTTTCGTTAAGTACCCTAGGCCGCGAACTTATCAGCCGCCCCTCGTAATATTAGCTAAGCCAAAAGACGCAGTAATGTACAAAATTTAAAAAATAAATTAAATGGATTTCCTTGAAATCGATCGCAACGCCATCTACCGGGTCTTATTGTATTGTTTTATTGGTCTATTTCTTCGTGTACTGGCTTATTGCCAGTACAAGAAGTACAGTAATATTAAAAAAACGCAACATTTTTTTGGTATATTGCGCAATAGCAAATTGCTATTATTCAAACTTCGGTTTTCTGGGCGGAAGAAAACTAACATCGGGAGAGTGAGAGTGGTACTACCACGAACGAGCCAGCCGAATTATCAGCAGCATAGCCCTATTACTAAAGGAATATTTCAGATAACTTGGAATTAATCCCTATCATGTCCCATACCATAGGACCTATGTGGTATCTAATATAGTACGTTAGCCTAATATAGCCCGGGCTTTGCTAAGCCCAGCGCTCTGGGACGTACATATATGGACTTAATTAAAATAGTGACAACTTACGTTTCATATATCTTATTTTTAGGTTAGTGACTGCGATCATTATTGGTAAAAACAATCCGCCCTCCCTTCGCTTGGGTTTTAGTCGCCGAATCCGCCTAGTTGCCGTTCCCGTGGGAATACCGGGATAAAATATAGCCTAAGTTACTCCTCATATAGATCGCGCGACGGCGATCGACCCGAGAGGGACGTCAATCGCCGCCGCGCGGTCAGCCTCTTCGCGGGTGACAAACTAATCCCCGGTCCAGTCACCCGCGGCCCCGGCTAGGGCGATATCAGGTGCAAGTACTCGCGCCTGCGCCGCCCGAGTCGCTGGCGGCGGACCGTGTCGCCATAGAGGAGTTCCTCTCGCGCACGTTCCAGTCTACTTCCGCAAGATGACTACCTCGCAGAAGGGGGCGACCGCGTTCCAGTTCCTGACGCTGTCGAGCATCTAGCGATGGTCGGCACCGATGATTGCGACCAGTTCACGGCGCTGCTCTGCCCACGCGGCATACACCTCGAGCGTGCGCTGCTTCGTGCCCTCGTCGCAATCTCAGTGGTGGCAGGACGATGTGCTTTCCCTCCTCACGACCGTGTGCAGGTACTTGGCGAAGCAACCGTGCCCCGTCAACACCTGCACCAGTGGGAAGGAAAGCAACCGCCGATTCAATCACTACATCCGTATCGGCCGGAAGGCCTCGACGGTCTCTCCAGCCGGAATTCCCAACGCGCAATGAAGTCGCGGCGGTCGTCGACGCGTCAGGCGGCTATCTCCTTCAGTAAAACTATGCCGCCTCCCGCCCGCGTCTCCAACATCCCCATGTAGAGAGCGGCGCATCAGCAAGGGCAGCATCGCCGCCTCCAGGCCCCACGAGGGTCTGGCCAACAGGCACGCTGCCTCCGTCGCCACTGTGCGGTATCCGCGTATGACCCTGACCAACACACCACAAGAGAGCCTAGGTTACCATGGTACAAGTATCTCTACTTGTGTATTTTTAATCCATCGACCGGGTAAAGCGACGGCTGTACGCGGGGGCGTACAGCTAACGTAGCTTAACGATCAACGAGCCTTATAAACATTAGTCCAAAGTAGGAACTAATTAGGTATATATACCTACTCCTTACTATATTAATAACTAATAATAATGAGATCAGATAAGAGGGAAAAAGATCTTTGTCCAGTCGGCACATCAAAACTGATTCATACGCTCCAGAATTATAATCATGATATTTTTTGAAGAATCATAGTAAAAAAATCTCCAAAATGTATAATAATGTATTTAAAGTTCCAGCATTTGACGGCTATAATCTAAAAGACACGGAAGTATATATCTGGTACATTTGTCCTGCTTAGCGTTGCCAGGCGTCCGGATTAAGCTGGACAGAGGTAGGCTTTTTAATTGCGTGTCCGGTCAAAATAATCGGTGTCCAGCTTGGCCGGCTTTTTACATTTCGCAAACGAGCTAGCGCCGAGCGTGGCCGAGCGCAGGTGAGTCGACTGTTGTCATAATAATCCAAAGAGCTTAATTTTACATATATTTTATTGTCGCACCTAATAATACTAAAACACAAGATCCTCAATAATGTAGGGTGTCCGGCCTTTCTACCCAAATGTCCGGCCAAACTGGCTGGTCTGTCCGGCTGGACGACCTGGCAACCCTAGTCCTGCTAAAGGTTTTACATTTATGCTTATTGCTACTTAATTGTTACTAATATGGTCTATTATTTAAAAGAAAATATATAATCTTGTAGATCAAAATGCTTACTAATTAATGTTCACACTATATGGCGTACACCAAACCCAATATAAAATATATAAGAAACAATAAATTCTAGAACAAATGTACCTACAATATATCCAGCAAACGAGACAACAATATATTTAAGAAAAACTGTTCATTTATTTATTACTTACAGCTTGGCCAAAAGTATCAGGCACACTTAAAGCTTACCCGTGTTTAAGGTGGCAAATAAAACTAATTTGTATTTTAGATTACTTTATTAACATAGAATTATATATAATACTGATATTTACTTGGCAAATAATACTAATATTTACTCACCCTTTGCGTTGATTCACACAATTCTTTGGGGCATGGTGTTTACACGCCTCTTACATTCGGCTGCACTTACAGTCTCTTGAATTAAAGCATTTATTGACGCTGTTATGTATGTAATGCAGTGCTCTCAGAACTTGGCCTTCAGAATAGCCTAAAGATGTTCGAAAGGGTTGAGGTCTGAGGATGGGACTGGCCGTTATAAGAAAAGTATAACATAATATTTGTAATCCAGTGCATAATGACGACTGACTCATGGCAAGGAGCATTATCTTATTGGGATTTGAAAGCAATAGCGCAGTTTGCACCACATTTATGTTCTTTTAAGTAGTATCAGATCATAATTCGATCTTCCCGTATTCAATAGTGGGCAACACACAAACTGGAAGACATTCTTCGCTGATGCGCCGCCTCACATGCCTTCTAGTTCCAAATAGCCATAACAATAGAAAAAAGATGAATATAAATATGTGCCCATTAATTTTAGGAATAATTACAGTATGAATAATCAATGTTATTGTTTTTAAGAATTGTAGTAGTATAAAAGCTTACCTCAAAATTTGATTCATCAGACCACACATTTGGCTAATTCTCTTAGGTAAAATTTTAGCATCGTAGAGGCCATTCTAGACGTTCTTTTTGTTAGTTTGCGAGAGTCACGGCTTCTTTCCTGCTATACACGGCTTCTTGCCTTTAAACCTATATCTGCAAGTCTTCTTCTTGTCGTTCGACCACTAATAGGATATCATATCCTTGACTTAAGGCGGCAGCAAGCTTAAAAGTATTTTGCGGCTCTTCAAACTCGGAAATGAATTTTGTAACCTGGCGTTTAAAATTACGCGATCGTAATGTAGTAAACTTTTTTTTACTAAAGCTATTGAAAATTTTTTTTGTCTATTCTACAAATACCATATTTTAAGAATAAGCTATTATTACAGTTGGCCATGAAAAGCCACATCGAAAGTAAATTAGAAGTAGCTATTAATCATTTTATATAGGTTACAGCAATAGCATAATTTTTGTTCATACCGCATAAACAATGTAAATGAAATATATATATGTATGAATGATAAATATAAATGATAAATATATGTATGAATGATAAACTCTACACCAGCTTGGGACGGGTGATCACCTTCCTGGTAGGGTAGAAGAGCTTTCAGACAAGAGAATTATCGTGCCCTCAGTTGAACTTCGCACTTTTAATAATCTTACTCATTAGTCTTAATTGCCCGAATATTGCGTATTATCAGGAAAATGGTAGTTTCGCCTGAGATTTGCCTTCCTCCTGCTGCAATGCTATCGCACCGACTAACAAAATAATCCCTTTGGACGGCGGAGCTGCCGTGACTGGGTACCTTTTTCATTTGGCAAACGGGTGGCCGATCGTGAGTAATATGTTTCTCAGAAGAGAGAACTGCTGTCCATTTTCTTGGGGAGACCCTTATCTTATAAATATACATTTTAGATGTTAGCTTTTTTTTGGACATTTAGGCACAGCTAACATGAATGTGAAGTGAATGTAAAAACTCAATGCTGTGCAAACATTTTAGTCCTAGATATGTGTGAATCAGAACATCTGACGCCATATCTTTTTGTGATTGCGAATATGTGATAAAAAACGGATTTGTGTTGATTACAGCGTTTCCGCTTTTTTAGCTTGATATTATTCTAGTGTTTTTTTGTTTTTATTCTGTTGGTGGGAAGCGAGCAAACAGCACGCCTAAGTGATACTGCCGCTCGCAGATCTTTGCTAGACCGCTTGTTAAGGTGTACAATGAGGTTCGGTGATAATAAAGGCATCACCAACACCCACCATACGCAAACACCCTCAGAAAATTGGACTATCGGTTCTCTCACTCACCGAAGTGCAGTAGCAAATTGCTACTATTCAGACGTCGATTTTCTCCGAGTGTGGTAGTACTCCGAACGGACCGGTTCGCAACTGTAGACAGACGACTGGCGACAGTGTGGTCATAGCACATAAAGAAACTTCTTGAAGAAACTTTTCTTGTTTTGTACTAAGTTATGTAACAGGAATAGCATGTTTTCTTATCCAGAGAAAGAAGAGCAAAACATATATTGCATAGGTTTTCGGGTACCTACTAGGATCGACCACGTAACATAGGAATAGCTGTACGTATTTAAATGCAACAGAAGTTTATAGTACATGTATTAGACATGAAATAAACATACATATTTTGTTATTGAGTATTCTGATTATCTGTCTTTCCAATCGTTATCATCCACACTTATATTTAAAATAATTCGGAATGTCAACGTAATTACCAGGTCACTTTAAATGAGGCAAGAAAACAAATCCAGTATGGCAATAGTCGCCATAAGTTAGTAAGTATTCGTCACGCGCGATCGCCAACCAGTACAAGGCATGCGACCTAAAATATGAAATTGCGTAAAAAGTAACATGTATCACAAACTAGTATAGAATAGGTACATAAATCATATGCTATACAATTTGGTCTGAACAATTGGATATATCCTAACGAATTCAAGTACGATGTATGTTGCGCAGATGACAGTAAAGTTGCATTTATGGAATGTAGGACCGAGATATCTTTGACCATAACTATTAGTGGTTCACTGAAATCAAGACCGCCTTGATGCGTGCGGTAAGGAAGTTTAGCGTCCTTGCAAAGATGCGGCAGTACTCCACATTAAAAACTGCTTTTAATTCTGTATAAGGCACAGGTCCAGTCGCGTATGGAGTACTGCTGTAATATATATACTGTGTAAAGAGTTAAAGTAGCTAGCTACTCGCTACTGTTACCGTAAGGTATAAACGACGTAGCGAGCAGCACTAATAACTGGAATTTACAGGGGTTCAGTTCAAATGTGTCATAAGTAGGTCACCTAACAAGAATATCTATTGTGTCTTTCAGACACGTTACTTACAATATGACTGGTCTTTGTCTTTACAATAAACTATACCTAACTACCTATATTGACTACAACTGTAACGATTATACTTTAAAGTTTCATTTCGTTAAAATTAGCAGAGTCAAATAACTATAATAGGGCGTCCACATGTTGGCCGAGTGCAGGCGAGCGATGGCGAACGCCAACGTGTGTACACCCGATTTGCCTTAGTTGGCCAACGCTCGCCGTCGCTCGCCTAGTTGGCCGAGTGAATACAAGCGCCAACGTGTGGACAACTGATTTGTCTTCACTCGCCGTCGCTCGTGATCACTTGCCTCGCTTCGCCTCGGTGTCGTTTTTTGTGCACAAATTAAAGGCACTCGCCTGCGCTCGGCCAATGCCGTCCACACGTTGGCCCGCTCGTCATTATACGGTTGACATTCATCGCGGTTAGACGTGTTTAATGTGATATTGTCGCTCAATATAAATGATTATATTTTCAAATTTGCATCACTACTTCTAGATATGCGACGTAAATAATTAGATCTAAGTCACCCTATAGTATCAAAAAGTATCTTAATCGTTCATCATCATTTCAGCTCATATACGTCCCACTGTTGGGCTCGAGCCTCCTCCACAATAGGAGGGAAACTGACCTTAGTATTCCATGCTAGCCAAACAGGTTGATATAGGGTTTTATTTCGAGGTTTCCTTCTCTAGCTGTTATGTGTGTATTATGTATTATATCCCTAAGTCGTCTTTTACGACATCCACGGACAAGATAGGGACTGATGAATTTTTTCTTACTCCGTCACCACACGGATATATCATACATTGTTCTATTTCTGTGAATACTCTGTATCAACCACCTTCTTTTTTCCCACTTTACTGCGGTATACACCGAGATAATAGTTATATACGCTCATTAAATAAATAGTCGAAGCTGCAGCAACGTTAATGTCAACGTCCGTAGTGATTCAGTGCACAATGAACACTGACCGAGGCCAACGTGTGGACAGCTCTACAAACACTCGTCTACGTTGGCCACTCGCGTTGGTGTTCGCCGCACTCGGCCAACGTGTGGACGCTAACACTCGCCTTGTACCTATTTTCCGACGCTCGCGTTGGCCTAGGCTCGGCCAACATATGTACGGGCTATCAAATAGGTATACACGTAATAAAAATTTGAATATAAGTATTAGTAATTTGCTATTGTTTTGCAAGTATTATTCTATTGCCGATCGATAATATAGTATCTAAATAAGCGTAATATTAATTTTTGGTGTATATTTTAACTCTATCTGTTTCAAGAATCTTATAAATAATTTTCTTACATAAGGAACTAGCTTATTAACTACGTGTTTTGTTATTTATTTTAGATATACTCAAAGGCCGCAACGTTCATCATCGGGGTTGTGTTTCTTATTAACAAGTTCATAATTAATATATAAAACTAATTTATTTTATTGATTGCTTCATAAATTCAATTATATGAACAATAAATATGTATTTCTTAACTGATACATAATGTAACAAATTACATTCAATTGGATCACGTTTGTATAGACATCAAGTCATTGTACTGTGTACATGTGCAAGTAAAATATTAATCAGCTAAGGCTATTAGAGCAAACTTTTCAGATCATAATATCTACAGTTATAGTTAGAGACCAAAAAATATCATCACAATTTTTGCTAAATTACAATACTTATTACTTTAATACCTTAATACTATATTAACCACCAAAAACAAATGGACGCGATGAAATATTGTTCTCTAACTCAAAAGGCAATTCAGTATAAGTTATTCTAACTACACAGATTACAGCCATGTGGATATTTCTTACCCCACTAATCCAAGTGGTCGTTTTTCACCGACTTCTCAACGATGTTGCTGTCCAAAAGATAATCTTGCATCTGAGGCTTAACTTTAGTAGGAGGGAATTTCGTAAGACAAAATTCAGAGATCAAGCAATATACTTTACACAGCAATGGACATAATAATGCCTGGTGTATAACTGCCGCAACTCGGTACCATGGGCCGTCAAATGGATCAAGTATAGCTGGGCACAACATATGGTTCAAATTTACTTGAGCAGGCTGAAACAAAGCAGTTCGTATTTTTTTGCGAATTCGCTTCTTATCCCATAGGTATATTTCTCGCCATTAGACGCTACCTACCAAAGATAACTTGCACCACGAGGAACCGGTGGGTTAGTTTAGGATTTCATTTCTTGGTTTTTTTTTTTATCTGGCAGTAGTGATATCTACTTACAATGCTTAATCGATTCTTACAACACCCACAAGGAATGGTAAATATTGTATTTTTAAGGTTCATTTCAGTGCATTATAGCGATCGGCCGATCGCTGCCGTATGCGATTGATGACGTGCGCGACTGATGCCTCAATAGTCAACAGTATGAAAATGTATGGCGCCCCTTCTGAGTTCTGAGACAGACGTATGCAATGAATTACTTGGTGAGCGCTGAGGGCTCTCAACCCGGAGAAAAGTATGCTAAGCGACATCGCCCAAGGGCTCCCCCTGTGGGGAACGGACCTCGGCTTGGGGCGTCGCTGGAGGCAAAGTGGGCGTGCCCACGTTTTTAGTAGTGACTTTTGCGCGGCGCGGTTTCGCACCTCGACGGCGAGGGCGGAACCGCGGATATTTATTTGTTAAGGCCTCGCGGGCCGTGTAGGCTCTTTGTTGAGCGAGTGTGATATTGTCGTCCTCTTCGTCGAGGACGTGACGAGGACGTCGGCTGGAGGAGATTTTGGAGGGTCTATAGGAAGCCGCCCCAACCACTAGTTGGTTGGGGTGTGTCATGGCAGAGTCAAAGTAGCTCTGAGAGCACCGTTTCATAAACTGCTTGATGGTCGGCAGTTCGAGGTCGATGTGGAGATCGACGTTTCGTATGAACCACGGTGCTCTCGTAGCTCGGCGCATGAAACGATTTTGAAGTGTCTGTAGCCTGTGGATCCTGTGTGGCTTAACATGCGCGAACACCACGCTGGCATAGGTCATGATAGGCCGTATGCAGGTGGTGTATAGTCGGATTTTGCTACTCAGGGGCATACGCGACCTAGAGTTGAGTAGACAGTGGAGACGGCCCATCACAAAGGCTGCCCGTGCGCGGACTTGCTTTATGTGAGGGGCGAAGCTGAGTCGATCGTCAAGGGTCACACCCAAGTATTTGGCCTGCCTGGTCCAAGTGACCGGCTTGTTGAAAATTTTAAGGGGGGGGAATGTTATCGATAGAGTAGGAACGGGCAGTTCGTCTAGTGAACATGACCGCCTGACTCTTCTCGGGGTTGATTTCTAATCTCCATTTCCTAAACCAATTGGCTAGGGCGGTAACCGCTGTTTGGAGAGTCTTGGCTACTGTTGTCGGGGATCTACCAGCACAAAAGAGTGCGGTGTCATCAGCGTAAAGCGCTTTATGTACCCGGTTGAATTTGGGCATATCGCTAGTGTATAGCGTGAAGAGAAATGGGGAGAGGACCGACCCCTGAGGGACGCCGGCCTTGATAGGGTGGGAGGTCGACAACGTCCCTTCCACCCTGTAGCGAAAGCTGCGATGACTTAAGTAGTCATGTATAATGAGAATTAAGTAGTGAGGGATCTTGAGGAGATAGAGTTTGTAGATTAGGCCTTCATGCCAAACCTTGTCGAATGCTTTCGCTACGTCTAGGAATAATACACCCGTATATCTGTTCATGATGAACTGACTACTTGTGTATTCTACCAAGCGGTGAACTTGTTGTACGCAGCTGTGTTTAGCTCGGAAACCAAACTGTGCGTCGGGAACGAGGTTGTTAGCCTCGGCGAATGTGCGTAGTCTACTGAGAACTATTCGTTCGTAGATCTTACCTAGACCTAGACGGTAGACTACGACCTATCTTAGTAGACTAATCGGGCGGTAACTACTGGGTTCGGTACGGCGCTTGCCGGGTTTGTGGATTCCTATTACCACGGCCTCTTTCCATTGCGCGGGAAAGATGTTATTATTTAGTGCTGCATTGAAGATGCAGCACAACAGGACTATCAAGTGGGCGGGGAATAATTTAATGACTTTATTTGAGATTCCGTCCGAACCTGGGGCTTTTCTGGTTTTAAGTCCCCTGACTAACGATTCGACCTCATCGGTGGTTACTACTGGGATAGGCTGATCGGGGTTGTCGTTTCGTAACGAGCGCGAGAGAGTGGTACGACGTTCCACTTCGTCGGCGATGAAGCGGTGATTCGCGGCGTCGGGGTGTCATGAATTACTTAACCTGCGCCATACATTTATACTCTAACAATAGGCGTAACGACAGTATAAAAGAATCGATGGATTAATGATTTTAGGGGAAAATACATATCAAAAAAATTTAATACGCTAGTTTAGATTTATATAAATAATTGAGATTATTAAGATTTTCAATAAATTAAATCATTAAAATACTGCATTCGGCCATTTTGGCTGAAACACCAATCACAGTGTATTACGTCACGTTAAGGTAAACTACTCTGTTTGTTGTTCTTAGTACTACTGATTACGCATTTGGATTGATTTTTTATTTGTTTACGTGTGATTTACCGACTCCACTCGATTATTACAATGGAACTAAGCTTTGTTAAAGCAAACAGCTCAAATTTGCCCAGGATTGATGTATTGATGTTGGGTGATTTCCTCGCTACAAATAAAGAATTTTGCTCGCCTGAGTTTAGAAAAGTAAAAACTTCTTTGTAAGTAAATTTTTGTTTATCTTTACTACTATGTTTCTAGTAACCTAATCTCTAGTACCAACTTAGATATAATCTAACTCGTTTTGAACTGATGTGAGTTTATTTTATTATCATAGCTTATTTTTACATTAAACTTGTCATTGTTTATTCTTGAGGTTAGCTCCCTCACAGCTTTGCGAGCTTTAACCACTTAACTCTTATTATTTTCTTGTTAGGAACATGTACAAATACTTTGTTGGGGGTTTTTATTGATGTATTTTTGCACTGAGGTACTGCACACCACTTATAAACTTTGGAATTCATTTTTATCACAAGAATTAATTTAATGTTTTGCTTACTTTCTTCGCTACACATAGACACAAGGACGTGTTTACCTTAACGTGACGTAACAGCCGACGCCATGACAACGGCGAGCTGTTTTCGCGCAATATTTAAAAATATTGGAAAAATTGTTTTAAACTTCTTTAAACATAAATTTATTACCGAAACATAGGTTTTTTCGCAAATAGTAAGTGTGTGCCCACATTACGGAAAAGGATTTCAAAATCTTTCGTCACGCCTATTATCGATCGCGCGCGACTGCAATCGGCCACTATGCACAACAATAAACTTTTATTGGGTTACTACACACAAAAACAAGAATTTGTGTAGATGCTTATGATGCGATGTGAAATCACTTTTTATCTTCTTTGTAGTATAATAATGTGTATGTACTATGCAGTATATAGAGATGGTTAAATTGTTTTATTATTAACCAGGGAAGAGGAACGGTTTATTTAATGTGAGTGAAACAACAGTCACACTATAAAATCAGATGTGAAATCACTTTCTATCTTCTTCTATACCAATAAATAAAATTGGAGTGTCTGTTTGTAATGTCAAAATAATAGGCTTTTTTCATGCTCACACGGTTATTTGCACTATACATATGCCTAAAATACACTTTATATTTTTTTGTCTGTCTGTTCCGGGTAATCGTCAAAACGGCTGGACTGATTTCAAAAATTCTTTCACCAATGGAAAGCTATAATATCAGGGAGTAAACTAGGCTATATTTTATCCTGATATTCTCATGGGAACTACGCGGGTAAACCGAAGCGAGGACGGGTTGCTAGTTGTAGTATAATAATGTGTATGTACTATGCAATATATATAATATAGAGATGGATAAATTGTTTTATTATTAATCAGGGAAGAGGAACGGTTTATTTAATGTGAGTGAAACAAAAGTCACACTATAAAATCAGCAAGAACGATAATAGATCAAGAAGGTACATTATCATAATTTTTTTCATCATTTCGGCTCATATACCTCCCACTGCTGAGCTCAAGCCTCCTCCATAATAGGAGGTAAATTGACCTTACTATACCATGCTGGTCACACGGGTTGGTATAGGGTTTTGTTTCGAGTTTTCCTTCTCTTGCATAGATATCATATGCGTCATATATCCCTTAGTCGTCTTTTACGACACCCACGAGTAAGAGAGGGAGTTGGTGAATTGTATTCTTCCTCCATCACCACACGGAAAAAGAGGGTACTAAAGTGACCATATTATATTTAATTCAAAATGCGACGCTTGAACAATTGATTGATCAAAATGGGATAACACAAAAATAAGTAAACTTGTGAAATTAAAAGCTAAAAAATCAAGAACATGTAAAGAGTCAGCAATAGTCACCTAAATATGGTTGATAAATTATCAATTAGACTCCGTTTGTAAAACAGAACATTTTTGTACAGTTCAGGACAACGGGACAGACCACTTGAAAACGGGACTGTCCTATTTAAAACGGGACTTATGGTCACTTTTTACATGCCTATAATGAGATGAAGAATAAGAAAAGCTAACTTTCACAGAGCCAGATATACTAAATAAATCATAAATATAGTTTCATATTAACCTAACCTAAGACATGATGTGTTTTAAATTGGAAATAGTCACGCATATTCACCTCAACACCTCATATTATATGGAACAAGCTTGACCTTTCCATTGTACAAAGTCACCTAACGTCTTTGTAATTAATTATAGTGTGGCAATAGATGGTTAGTAAATATGAGTATGTTACTTCAATGACAGAAATTTATGTACATATTTAATTCTCATTATCCTGTTTTTAACCCGATTACTCGAGGTCGACTCAATATGTACTCATTCATAGTACATATTGCAAACGTTTTGGCAATCGTTTGCGATGTAATTTTTGACAGATGGATTTGGCCTAAGTCGATGTAAGCTCTTGGTCATCTTTTACAACACAAGGTTTTCCGTGTGGTGATGTAGTAAGAATACAAATCACCACTCCCTATCTTGCCCGTGGATGTCGTAAAAGACGACTAAGGGACATATCCCTTAGTCGTCATCATGCGTATCATAATACGCACTATGCAAGAGAAGAAAAACTCGAAACAAAACCCTATGCCAACATGTCTGACCAGCATGGTATAGTAAGGTCAATTTCCCTCCTATTGTGGAGGAGGCTCAAGTCCCACAGTGGGACGTATATGAGCTAAAATGATGATGATGAAGGGTTGATAGTGTTAATAATCATCCCCTCACAACATATGCATATAATATGATATACTAGATTGATCATTTTCAATATTTTTGCTGCTATTATAAATTTCTTTATTGCCGGGCATAACCCAAGATTACACCAGTAATTTACTAGCTGCAAGTATATCTAAGTAGATATTAAAAAAAATACAATTAAAAATACAGGATAAATACTTACAATAGCAATAGCTTGCAAAATAATGAAGTGGTATATCATATTTAGACAGTAACTGAATATTGCCCAGTTAAAGTCCCAAAATGGTTCAATATTATAGGCCCCTGAAAGACAATTTGTATGTTAATAATCATATAATTAATCTGTTCTGCATTTTAACTAATTAATAATTCACCTCCAATCCTCAAAAGATAATAAGGAATGACACACATCATTCCATGTTGAATCCAATATAAGGCAGCTTCAGCAAAAATCTTAAAAAAATAAAACCAAATATGTATTTGTTATAAAATGTAATATAAAAGCCATTAATTGTATTTGTATACCTTTCTTGAAGCCGTCTCAGGAAATAAAAATGCCAAAAGTGGTCCATTTAATAAATTCAAATGGATACGGAATAATGCAGTAACAGTTTTGCTAGGCGGAGCAGCCAATAAGTAGATCTGAAAACAGAATAATAAAAATGAGGTGATAAATCCGAGGAGCTTGTTTCCATAGATTTTTATTTTTGGACAGAATAACAGCCTAGGCAAACAATTTCTAGCAGAACAGTTAACGCTTTGACTGCTGTCATATATCGCATACGGGTACATTACGATGCGGCATAACACAAGCTTGTGTGTTTTCCCACAGCAAACATGTTAAATCATAGCTCAACCCTACCTTCATATAATATTTACCATAAATAGTAATTATCAAAATCAAATCTTAGATATCCAATAGTTTAGTTCTCCAATAAGTATAGATAGTACAAAATACCCATCACTAAAGATCAGAAAATATACCATAATAATCTATAAAAAATAAATGAAATTTAAGCTGAAATGAAATCTCCCATATGGTAACAGATTAATAATGCTATTCACCTCTCACAATCTTACCCGTGGGGTGTCGTAAAAGATGACTAAGGGACAGAATATAAAATCTTTACTGGACTGAAACTGTCTAGGGTAAAATTCAACCCCAGTATAATTGAGTATAATAATTCAAAATTAGTTACAATTACTTACTTTTAGAAACATCAATAATAAATTGGCCAACGGGCAAGAATGTGATTTAGAACTAAATTTTTAGAATAAATTTTCTACCATTTCTACTTCACTTTGCATGAAGTGTTCAAGTAGTGTTATACTATCTTTTTTTATGTATTTGTGCAAAGAGTCAAAGACTCATGCAATAGCTGGAGTAATGATTTAAATTTTAATAATACTTACTTGTATCAGAGTTGTAACATGACAAGGGTTTAATAAATATATAACGGTGCGCGATGCAAACTTAAAACCTATTTCCATTCCCCATAGCAAGGCCAGGAGAATTACAAGTAATCTTTTACCACCTCTATCATTCTTTAAATAATTTATATCTTCCTGTATCCTTAGTTTAGGAAATGTTTTCACCTGTAACATGCAATTCTTATGTTATTTCTTTTCTCTTTGATATAGGTCAATACTAATTAAATTATCAGTCGATCAATAATATCTAATTTCTTCTGAGATAAATTTGTGAAATATAATATAAAATAGCTAATTTAATTGTGGATATATTTCATCCTCACCATAATATACAAACAAGATCCGACCACAATAATTGTTTCGATAATTTGTCTCCTCACAGATAGGTAATAGGCGCATTCTGGACCCACATTTCTAGGTACAGCCTTATTTGCTCCACTATACGCCCACTCAAACATTCTGCTTGTAGTGAGTTAGTTTTTTTTCTTTAAGCGAGTGCACACAAATTTTCATCGATTTTACGCTAACATTTGAATACACCGAGTAGTAACCATGTCAATTCACTTTCAGAATGACAGACGTAGTTACCATAGAGATAGGGATGCAGAAAAAACATCGATGTTTTAACAGCGATGTTTATGAACGATACATCGTTGTTGAAGAACGATGTTTTATCATAAACTCATCAAAATTTGCCCGGAGGATTTTATTTCTTCGTCGTAACATCGATGTCATCCCGCTGTTGTTAAAATATCCGACAAATTTCCTAAAAAAAAAGCTCATTAAAATTTGCCCAGAGGATTTTATTACTTAGTCACATTGATGTTCAATGTTTTCCTAACATCGATATATCGTTCATGAACATCGATGTATCGTTCATACACATCGATATCGTAACATCGATGTCTTCTATGAGCGATGTTGCATCCTAATGTCACCCCACTGTATGTTAAAACAGCCCACAAATTTCCTGAAAAAAAAAAAAAAAAAAAACAAGCTCATCAAAATTTGTCCGGAGAATTTCATTACTTAGTTACATTGATGTTCGATGTTTTCCTAACATCAATATATCGTTCACGAACATCGATGTATCGTTTATAAACATCGATGTTTCACTTTTGAAAACATCGATGTTTTTTATGAGCGATGTTGCATCCCTACATAGAGATCTTTTTTTTATTTGTTCTTCTTCTTCTTTTTTGTCTTGGCAATCAGCTACAAATACGAGCCATTTTTGCCAGTGTCGAGTTATAATTATCTTTTCAAGTTCTCAGTTTCTTCATGTCAGTAATGGTCTGTCAGTAAGTCAGTGTCACCCTCAACAGTGTAATGGCCACTGTTAAGGGTATCTTCTGAGAATTTTGGTGGAAATAAAAAGGTATGTATAGCAATTTTATATCATATTCACTACACCTCAGCAGTTTTGCCACTACATATTACATAAAATGCCATCAAAATTATTTAATATAACACGTTAAAACACGAAGATATTGAATATAATACAAGACACAAATACAAGAATATATAGAATACTATATACTAAATACTATATATATAATACAAGAATATATAGAATAATACAAGAACACCACATGACACTTCAGATTCCCGCCAAAAACTCTTTTTGTTTGTTTGTCCATACGGACGGGCAAAGGGATCAAAGTCCATACATCCAAGTCTGATACAATTTTTCTTTACATAAATAATATGTATACATATTATTTACTTCTTCATATTGTATAACTTATTTATAGTCATTGTCCGTCAGTAAGTCAAGTCGTTATCATTAATTAGGCGCTGAAAACTTAATTAGATGGTTTCTCTGGTAATTCCGGTTGAATATGAAAATACACGTAAACCAAACTTATATCACATTCACCACACTTCAGCACCTTAATTATATTATATTACATAAAATATCAGTAAAATTATTCAATATAACACTGTAAAACACTAAAAAAATGAATATAATACAAGAGCTTAACATGACATTTCCAAATTCGCGCCGAAACTCACCGTTACTATAGAGATACGCTACGTTCCCAAGCACCATAGAGTAGTACTATATATTGGAAATAGGGAGCCCACTCTCGTTCTTTTTTTACAACACTAATATCAAAAGAAAGCGCCATCTATTATATTTTTCAATAATTATTTCATACCCACACACGCTTAAAAGGTCTCTCCTTACACACACCTTACAGCTCACGCATATTTATGTGTGTAGTCTATTATCCTATACATAGTATTTTAAGAACGCGCTATATCCTAAGTATTGACTTGCTAATACTTAGCAAAGCAATGCCTAAATATAAAGAAATGATTTCGGGTGCGAATTCAAAGTTCCCGTGACTTTTAGCAGTTACAATATTCATTAAATCGTAAATTGAAAGTTACCGCTTATTTTACTATTTAAAGCAAAGCATCGCAGGCAATTTGGTGTATGTAATACATAGTACACAATCAACTATCAATAAGATCGGCCCATAGAAAGTGATATTTAAATTACAAAGTGGACGTCAATCATTTTGAGAACGATAAGGACACCGAGAAAGACGACCTTAAATATTTAAACTTAATCGTATCTCTTTATTCTAAATCATTTGTTATCGTAGCTAAGAATCTAAAACAAATTACGATAGTTGTAAATTTTCTTCTAATGCAAGTTTATAGTGGAAATAATAGTGTGAGATATTAAAATAACTAGAACATTTCTGAAATCAGTTAAACATTGAAATCTAAAGACAATTTAAATATATGATACGTTCAATTTATTTCTATACATTCAATGAGTTAGCCTACAGAAAGTAATTTAAATAATACATTATTTGAATCTTAAAGGTTAAGTAATAAAACAACTATTGCTGCTCAATTACTTTCTTATGTTGAAATACTAACAATCAATTTATCAATATAGTAAAAAAAAGAGAAAATAACATCACAGGCGTAATATGAAACAGAAAAGATCACCCCATAGTTAGGAATCCTTGTAACATAGAAATATCTATAAATAAAGCTAAAATGTAAAACATAATTTCAGATATAGTGTGGTAAATATAATAAAAAGGTTCTGGAAAATTATCACAACTTATTACTATTACTAAGATAGGTAAATAGTAATAAGTAATTACAAAAAAAAAAAAAAAAAAAAGTTATGTTATATAGTGTAGGCCCACACAGTCGACAATCTTCTGTCTACAGCTGCGAGTCTGTCCGTCCGAGGTAGTACCACAGTTTTGCAGAAAATTGACGTCTAAGTAATAGCAACTTGTTATTGCACTTCGTTTGTTTAGTGAGAGTGCCGGCAGTCCTATTTTCAATATACATATGGTGGGTTTTGGTTGGGTGGCTTTAATAGGTATCACCGAACCTCATTGCACGCATTTATACTCTCTTCACTTTCTTTAAGGTAGCGGCCTAGGAAAGATTCATGAGCGACAGTATCACTTAACATCTGGTGTTGTGTTTGCTTGTTTGCCACCAACAGCCATGAAAAAGACAAATTTTATCACAGAAGCAAAACAAATCAGGTTTTTTTTTAAATTAAATGAACAATTCTGCAAAATGCATTTGCAAATATGCAATATACGAACACGCTAAGGTGTAAGGTAAAGTCTGTAGAAAGAAAGTCCCGTCCGCAATTTTGTGAATATTTTTGCGGTAACTGGCATTTTTCTGTTAATTTTGCGAAACATTATTACTCATTTTCTCAATGCTTTATAATTTCACTTTTATGGTTTTGCTTTGCTTCTTTAAATAAGATAATTGATTTTTTTAATTATTAAAGTCTCTAAGCTGGCTTCGAATTTTCTTTAACGAATTGTTGTTAAAGGATATTTTCTTCATCGCTGCTCCATTCCTGCAATAATAACATTTTATGTCAATTAAGCTACTCTGATTAATATAAATCAATCGATCTTCATTTTTGGCATTGATAATTTCTTTAAAATTTAAAATTATAGCTTTGTTGATGTCGAAATCAATTATATCTACAACTAAACCTAACTATAACTACTCGAACAGTCGACTCACTAATCCCTTATGCGCACTTACGAACATGCGTACGAAAGGAATATTAAACATAGAATTTCATTTTAAGTTTTCTTTCCCTTGTAGTCCAGTTAATATAGCCTACATACCATATGCTTTAGTCGTCTTTTACAGCATCCACAGTCAAGTGATGAATTGTATTCTGACTCCACGGCAAGTTAAAATTAAATATGTAGCTTTAAAGGGCTAATTTTAACATACCTTTTATTTGTTTGGTTATTTTGTTTACATTAATACTATGTTGTGTTCTCTTTTAAAGCAAAGCAGCAAAAATCTCTGTAATACAGCTAATCGCAAAAATGAAATTATTTCATGGCTGCAAAGCAAACGAGTGGAGGTGAATGAGTCACTACTAAAAAAAGAGTTGCTCCGATTGGTGAATTTTCACAAACCTCGCACTCCTGTTTATATCTTAAACGAGATAGCATAAGAAATGGGGCATAAAGTTATCTGAGTACCACCATACCACTGCCAATATAATGCAATCGAATTGATCTGGGCTCAAGTGAAAGGTTGTACCTTTAGATATTTTGAAATTAATTTTAGTTGTTATATAATATTAAAAAATAATATAACCAATTTCTATTTCAATTTAGCAAAAAATCATTAAATCTAGTCTCAAAATTGTTGAAGCGACATCTATATTCATATAGTCAATATAATTTTTTTGAAATACGCAAGTTTGTTATTATTATCTTCAGGTCACGTGGCTAGGAGAACACAACGCCGCTTTTCACTGCAAATAAGATGCTCACGTTATTAAATAATGCCTGTGAACATGTAATACCGAATGACTGGAAAAACGTTGTTACAAAAACAAAAAAAAAACCATACAAGAGGATTGGAAGCGTGACTGTAATTTTGATACACTCTGTGACCAAGAATTCATCATTAATCTTCAAGAATGCTCCAGTGATGACGATAACAGTGATAATGAATTTGGACGTATTCCTTTCGAATAATAAAAATAATTAATTAATAGTTTTTGTTTGATTTAATTAAAATCCATTGATTTAAATTCAATAAGATTATTATACATTGTTTTTTAATTTTATTCCAAAAAATAAAAAAGAATTATCGACAAAAACACGCACTGCGTCGTGAGCGTGGCCCCGCACTAGTGACAACTGTCACAGAGATCAAGCCACGGCGTTGACAGCTAGAACATTTTTTTTTAAATTTAGAAGTTTGGTCTACAATAAAAAATTGACACTAGGGGCGCTGGCGAATTGATAGAATGACAACCGAATGACAGCGTCTGCCGCTGCCATATTGCCAGTGTTTCCACAATGAAGGGAAATTCCTCTTTTGAGGGGAAATTAGGTCCAGAGGGAAGGAAAAGGGAAAATTGCGGTAAATCATGGGTAAAGCGTAGCCTAAAATATTGCTGCAAATTTTAGGCTAGGCTTTACCCTACGTTTTACTATATAAAAAATAGTGGCAACGCGTGCAGGTTTTATATATTTCTGGTCGGTATACACGACAATGATATATCGTAGCGTTTGACTGCGCAGACCGCTTGTGCAGTTTTATCGATAGTGTGTACGAAAATCGTCTCAGAATTTTCTGGTTGGCGCAAACGATCGGAGCAGTTTCAAAAACTATTCGATAAATTGTTGTCGATCATGTTTGCACAGTTTCGTCGTAGTATGTGGATGGAAGTCGTAGTGATCCTTTAGTTCGTTCACGACGCTTGCTGTAGATGCAATTCAACATGTCGCAAGATGATGATAATAATAATAGCAACAACCAGGAATTATTGGAAGAGTTAATACAGAGTTATAATTTGCTTCTGGAATAAGAAAAGTAAAGACTATCATAATCGCAACGAGAAAAATGCTGCCTACAATAGGCTAATTGATATGTACAAATCTATTGATTCTAATGCCAATAGGGAAACAATAAAAAAATCAATAAAATTCAATAAATTCACATGAGAGTATGAGTATTCACATGAGACTTCCTTTTAGGAAGCCAATTTCTACACCACATACTACATACGTCCCTCCAGACGCCTCGGCGTGTATGTTTTACGTGTGTGTCTCTCTCAATAAATTCACATGAGAGATACTTTCAGTCAAGTCATACGATTTCCTTATAAGAAGCCAATTTTTACACCACATACTACGTGATTTTCTTTGCTTTTTACATAAAATGAGCGACACCAGTGCTTTATCATTTTCCATCAAGGATGACATGATTCTGAATTCCTGAATTTCTGCTTTAAGTGGACGATCGCCGCAGATATCATGAACTTGTGCACAATCTATGGACGTTCGATTAACTGCGCAGTCAAATCACTGCGATATTTTGTTGTAGTGTATACCGACCATTAGAAGAAAATCGAAGTTTTTTTTAGTTATTACACTAGTGCCAAAGCTAAGAACTACAGCAGAATAACTTATGAAGGGGAATAAGTCCCGAAAAGGGGAAATCTGAATTGAAACGTGGGGAAAGGCAATCTTTAAAGTGGAAACACTGCATATTGCGTTTACATGGTTTATAAATGGCTGCTTGTTCGTAAGGCTCCTGCGCATTTTGTTTTAATCACAAGTATTACTGCTCGTTACTGATTTGCATAATCACGTATAACTTATACAAGATATATATATATATATACATATATATATATATATATATATATATATATATATATATATATATATATATATATATATATATATATATATATATATATATATATAAAGATACAAATGATAAATCTGTAGATACTACTCTATTTTAATTTCAAGTCATCTATACGTATATAGATATCAAAGAATATAGCTATGTAGGTAAATATAGTACTAAGAAGCTCACAAGCGCCGTCAAGTGGATAAAGATGATTGTAGTCCAAACTTACTATAGTGACGTACTGTCCTATCTGTACTATATTTTATAATTTGTGGATCAAGCTATATTTTATGGACTACCTATAAGGAGTTATTTTTTTTAATGGATTTGAGAAAAATACTCGTTGATTCAATAAATAAAAATATCAATATATCGAATAGAATGAATATTTATCAAAACATAGAATCAAGCCGATGTATCGCATTGCAAATATCGAATAAATTCTGTATATTGATGTTTAATGAATATCCCTAGGGCGAACCCGATAGTTGGCATGACGTAAACACAATGCCGCCGCAGATACAAATGATAAATCTGTAGATACTACTCTATTTTAATTTCAAGTCATCTATACGTATATAGATATCAAAGAATATAGCTATGTAGGTAAATATAGTACTAACAAGCTCACAAGCGCCGCCAAGTGGATAAAGATGATTGTAGTCCAAACTTACTATAGTGACGTACTGTCCTATCTGTACTATATTTTATAATTTGTGGATCAAGCTATATTTTATGGACTACCTATAAGGAGTTATTATTTTTAATGGATTTGAGAAAAATACTCGTTGATTCAATAAATAAAAATATCAATATATCGAATAGAATAAATATTTATCAAAACATAGAATCAAGCCGATGTATCGTATTGCAAATATCGAATAAATTCTGTATATTGATGTTTAATGAATATCCCTAGGGCGAACCCGATAGTTGGCATGACGTAAACAGCTCGTGGCGATACGACGTCACGCTATATGACTGAAAATATGCGAGGGTAAAGCTAATTATTGGCGTGGTGTAACAGCTCGATAAAACGCCACGCTATATAATATATGTACATAGGTAGTCTATATGTAGTAATGTGTAAGTGTGTCTGAGCGACGCGATGTTGTGCGTAAAAGGCTTATTACACTACACGATATTCAGGGCCCTAACTTAGTAGGGGTGTTTTAAATAAAACTACTATTTGATTTTTGATTACCCGACGTTTCGAACACTTTACAGCGTTCATGGTCACGGGTGGACTAAGATGTCTCACGTCCAACAAGTCATAGCTACTTATAAGTAACGATCAAATACAAACGCGATAAAATCCGTAAAGTAGTTTTATTTAAAATGTATAATACTCGCGTAAACATCAGAAATCATTAGTAGGGGTGCTCTACAACAGCCAAATTGTGAAACCTGTTTCAGTTTTAGCGAAATAACAGTTTCATAAAACTGTTCCAAAATAACAGCCTGTTGTGCTGTAATACGAGAAAAAAGGGGAAATAACCATTCTTTAGGAATAATGTTTAGAAGTGGTTTCAGTGTTTGTTCCTAAAATGAAAACAATCCTTCATGCTTTACATGCTTAGGACTGATTTATGTATATATTTATTCAGTAAGTCAAAGTGTCGCCTCCAACAGTGTAATGGCCACTGTTAGGGGTATCTTCTGAGAATTTTGGTGTAAACAAAAAGGTATGTATAGCAGTTTTATATCATACTCACTACACCTCAGCAGTTTTGCCACTATATACAGGGTGGCGCAATAGAACGTGCATATTGCATCATCTTTTTTTGCGGGGTAGAAGGGGCGTGGGCGGGGGGAGACCGATATCGTTGGGTAGCGCGGTTCATAAAGTTTTAGTCACTATGAGTCACTTCGACGGGAAGCGTCGCGCATTTTGCGTGCGCGCATTTTACGAAAACTCTCGTTCGTACGTAGTTGTCAGGCGACTATTTTGTTCTGAGTATGGTGTACGGCAAATTAGGGAGGCTCCGAGTGCTAATTTAATTAAAATCTGGATAAAGCGTTTTGAAGAGACTGGATCGACGTTTAAACCACACGCAAAAGGTCGTCCACGCACATCTAGGACCGAAGACAATATTGAGAGTGTTAAGCAGTCGGTACGAGAAGATCCACAAATGTCTACTCGCAAGAGATCGTCTGTCCTAAACATATCGCGACGAAGTTTGCAACGAATTTTAAACTTGGATCTTAAATTGCATCCATACAAGCTGCAATTAACTCAAGAATTGAAAGACTCTGACTTCATAGAACGGCTCACATTTGCTAATGAAATGCTCAATCGGTTTTCAAATTTTGAAAACATCCTTTTCTCTGATGAGGCACATTTTCATATGAATGGGTTCGTAAACCGCCAAAATTGTCGTTATTGGAATAGTGAAAATCCCAGACTCAAACATCAAAAACCGTTACATAGCCCTAAAGTGACAGTTTGGGCCGCAATATCTGCCAAAGGAATAATTGGTCCTTATTTTTTTGAAAACGCACGGGGGCAAAACATCACTGTTAATACCGAACGCTATGTTGCGATGTTGGAAGGTTTTTTGGCCCCAGAACTTGAAAATTCAAGAATAAAGAACTCTAGGACTTGGTTCCAACAAGACGGAGCTACCAGTCACACATCAAATGACTCCATGGCGGTTGTGAAGCAGATGTTCCCTGGCAAACTGATTTCGAAAAGAGGTGATATCCCATGGCCTCCGCGCAGTCCAGACTTGACGCCTCCTGACTTTTTTTTGTGGGGATACCTCAAACACAAAGTCTACACCAATAATCCGAGAAACATCAGTCAGCTCAAGGAGAATATTCGTGGTGAAATGGCAGCAATCACACCAGCACTACTTAAGAAAGTTTTCGGTAATTTCCGTTTGCGGTTAGAGGAGTGCCAACGTAGAGAGGGTCATCATTTAGATGATGTTATTTTTAAAAAATAAACTTCAGTTATCACTTAATAATTGCTTAGTTTTATTTTAACTATACCTTTTGTATTTATTTTTTAATAATTATTTTAAAAATGCACGTTCTATTGCGCCACCCTTTTTTTTATTTTTTTTTTTTTTCTTATTCTTTAAAAAAAAAATTAAAAAAAGTCAACTTACACATTTTTTAAACTAAATTCCTTTTTTAAAAAAATATTTTTATCATTTTTTGGTTTTATTTTATAATAAATTGAAAAAAGTTTGCAATAAAAAAAAAAAAAAAAAAAAGGCGTTTAAAATGTATTATAATTTATACCCAAAAAAAAAAAAAAAAAAAGGTATTATAACACTTTGGTTGGTCTATTTTTTTTTGTTGCGTGTATAGCTGTTGGTGACAGATGACCTTGACAACTTAGCCCGGACTATGGGTAAGCGCTTATGGCTCTCAACCCGGCGTTGGTCTAATGAATAAACGGATATATAAATATAAGAAAGAAAGAAAGTGCTAAATCCCACAGCTTTAAATATGTTTGGGTTAAATATGGTAAAATTCATGTCCGTAAGAGTGAAACGTCGCGTACATTTATTATTAATAAAACTCAAGATTTAAACAAAATTATATAATATATTACTTAATAGATATTATGCATGTAAATCTCAATAACTTATATATGCTATTACTTTGTGAAATTACTATCGAGCTTTTTTGTTACTTTTCATTATTACTTCAAGCCTGCATAACATGCAACAAAAGGTTGAGTGTCCCTGTCGCTTATAAAAAATTATCGCTTATTTTGCTTTACCGGATTTGTTATATCGTTCAAATCGCAATAAAAGCTAAAGAAAATATCTCTGTCGCGCTCGCTACACAGTGCATAATATTACATTTATTCCGTCGCACTTTTAAATATGCGCCTACTATTATTTTTGTATGCTATACAGTCTGCTCGCTTGACGCATATTCACAATTCACTCAATGTTTTATATACCCTCACTTAGCGATTTTATTTCAAACTATGTAAATAAGTGCGCAATTTTTGCGAAGTTTATTTTAATCTGTTTTTATTTATATATAACTCACAATGACTAGTAATAACTATGGTAATTATAAATTAAATATTTACTATCAAAACGTGCGAGGACTGCGTACTAAGACATCCATATTCTATCGACAATTGTGTCTTAGTTCTTATGATATTATAGTGCTAACGGAAACCTGGTTGACGGCAGGTATGCTAGATGCAGAGTTATTTGACAATCGTTACGTAGTGTGGCGTCGAGATAGGGATTACGTGACCACTGGGCACACTCGTGGTGGTGGAGTACTTATTGCGGTACGTAAGACCATTTCTGCTATTTTCAAACCACAGTTTTCATCTACTGCGGAAGACCTTTGGGTATCATTACCAGTCACTAATAATAATAAAAAAATTAACTTATACTTATGCGTGGTTTATTTATGCGAGCAGGGTATGGGTTTGTCCTATTCAGCTCAATTAAAAAATTATTTGTCTAACTTAGAGGAACTAATGTTCACTCACGGAGAAGACAAATTTGTAGTACTCGGTGATTTTAATTTAAGTGGTATATCATGGCAGCGAAGCGACAATGACAACACACTATTAGCAAATAATATACGCAATTCGGATGAATATACTCTAATAGACACCTTGCATACGCATAGTTTGCATCAATATAACCACGTCCCTAATGTATACGGTAGAACGTTAGATCTCGTACTGTCAAATGACCAGCTTATGGTCGATAAGTGTTCTGATCCACTGGTACCGATTGATTCCCATCACGAAGCACTATCTGTTCAAATAAAACTTTTTCAATTAAGTTATCTTAAACCAGCAATCCGTATTAAACGTAGTTTTATTAAGGGTGATTACACTAATATAAATATGGAACTAAAAAAAATTGATTGGCACAAAGAGATGTCTAATAAAACTAGGCGGTTGCGTATTTTTATGAAGTCATAATACTTTTAATAGACAAATATATACCGTTAACAAAAACAAATTCCTTTAACTCTTTTCCCGTATGGTATACACCTGCGTTAAAAAAAGTTATTAAAGAAAAATATAAATTCTATCGGAAGTTTAAAAATTATGGTAACCGTTCTGATTTTGAGACATTTAAATTACTCAGAGAAAGGGTAAAAATATTGGAAATTAGGTGCTATCAGAATTATGTGTCAACCATTGAGGAATCGATTAAAAACAATCCAAAACGCTTTTGGTCTTTCGTGAAAACTCGAAGGACTAATTTATGCATTCCTAGCGTTATCAAATATGGTGACACAATAGCAAATACTGGTAACGCCATATGTAATATATTCTCGGATTATTTTTACTCAACATATCTCCAGCCTAGTAATGCATCATCAGATTGTAGCCCGTCAGCTTCTCTTGTTGTAACATCGGATATTTCTAATATTAGCATTGTTGTAGCAGAATTAGTAAAAATACTGAAGGCCTTAGACCCTAACAAGTCCGCTGGTCCTGACGAGGTACCTCCTATTTTTTTAGTCCATTGTGCTGATAATATTTCTTTACCCATGGCAATACTATTCACTAAGTCCTTATCCGAATGCAGAGTGCCATTTATATGGAAGTCCGCCTTCATAACACCGGTGCACAAAAAAGGGATAAAAACAGAAGTCATTAACTATAGACCAATTTCCAAATTATGTACAATAAGTAAAGTATTTGAAAGAATAGTATATGATCAATTATATGCAGCCTTAAAGAGTAACTTCAGTAGTAAGCAGCATGGTTTTCTAAAAGGGCGTTCAACTGCGTCAAATCTGATACTCCTAAATGACTATGTTTCAGAGTGCATGAGCACAGGCAAACAAGTCGATGTTATTTATACAGACTATAGTAAATGCTTCGATAGAATCGATCATAATACACTTACAATTAAACTAGAGCAAATGGGCATTAGAGGCGACTTACTACGGTGGCTCTCTTCGTACATATCAAATCGTAACCAGGCTGTAGTTATTAATAACTATATTTCCAGTTGGGTCGAAGTACCTAGTGGCTTGCCACAAGGCTCGCTCCTCGGCCCATTGCTGTTTCTCATATTTGTAAATGACATCGACAAATGTTTTCACTCCTCTGAATTATTATGTTTCGCTGACGATATGAAGATTTTCTCGCCTATTTCTTCTCCCGCTGAAGCACTAGCACTCCAACTAGATTTACAAAGATTGGATGACTACTGTTCTTTAAATAAATTAGATTTAAATCCTTCAAAGTGTTCTATCATTACATTCAGCCGAAAACCTCATGTCATTAAAGTGGATTACTTTTTGAAAGGACAGAAGATTCAGAGGTGTGACAACATACGTGACCTCGGTGTCACGCATGACTCCAAATTGCTCTTTGACAGACATTTTGATAATATTGTGTCAAAAGCATCTCAATCATTGGGATTTATAATGCGTATGTCGAACTCTTTTAATGATGCAAAAACATTTAAGATTTTGTACTGCACATTTGTGCGTGGCATATTAGAGTACGCCAGTCAAGTATGGAGTCCGCGTTACGAAATATATGCTTCGCGACTTGAAAATATACAGCGTAAATTTATTAAATACCTGTGCTATCGTTTAAAAATTTACTATAAAGCCGAGGATTATCTAAGATTGTGTGCTAGATTCCACATCTTACCTTTAGCCACAAGACGAGATATAGCTGATGTCACGTACTTATTAAAAATAATCAATGGATCTGTTGACTGTCCTACACTATTATCAAAAATAAGTTTTAATATACCAATTAGAGCTTCGAGACATCATACCCCCTGCCATCTCCCATTAGTATCTACTAATTACCGAATGCGTTTTTGTGGCGAGCGAGCAATACACTGAATAATCAATATAAAAAACATAAATTCGATATATTCAACGCTAATACGGATGCGATAAAACGGACACTCAGTCTCGATTTTTTCACAACACATCAATAGGCTAATTTAATGTTCTCCGTTGTATTGTTTTATGTGAAGCATAGTAGTGAAGACCTGTTATTGGCTTTATGTCTTAAATATGTTTTTCTAGATTTTTATTACTTTTAAGCTGTTGGTCTCCCGATAAATAAATAAATAAATAAATAAATAAATAAATAAAATAAATAATGGGCAAGGGCACTCTTGTGTGAAACCTATCAAGGCTAACTCACAGGGTGACGATTATGGTATTTTTATCCTTAAGCCTTTCCGAATAGTAATTTTGAAAAGCCAAGACAAACATTGGGAATTGATTGGCCAATAGATGGATATCTCAAGACTGTTTTGACTTGCCGTGTAGTGACGGAGTAAGAATACTATTCATCACCTCTTATTTTACTCGTGAGTGTCGTAAAAGACGACTAAGGGCTATAATATATATATATATATATATATATATATATATATATATATATATATATATACGCGAGACTCTTGCAGACTCAGTCTTGGTCTTGCTCAAGTCTTGATGGGCCCGTCTTAGTCTTGGTCTTGCAAAAATTAGGCGGTCTTGGTCTTGGTCTCACTACCTACTACCATTGGCAACACTACCTACACCTAAACAGACCGCGGTGAGTGTTGCTTACTGTATACACAGTTTTAAGTTCTCAGACAAAGAACATATCTTGAACTTTCAGCAAAGGTCTAAACATTGTTGGTACAGCGTGTACGGCAGCGATCACGGCTGGCAAAACTCAGGCCTGGCACCCGGAGGTACGCCCAAAGGAGCTACGTCACCCATATACTGAATTAGGCCTATTTGAGCACCGCATCATATCTGTGAAGCAATTCGATTAAATTAGCATTATTTGTACAATAGGGAATATGCATGAAACTCCAAAATGAACAAATTATTTTTATTTGTAATCTTTATTGCTTAAAAAACGTACAATTATTTTTTAATTTTATCATTATTTAATAATTACATTTCATTATCAAAAAGTGCGTTTTTTGAGATTCGCTCGCAAATTTCTAAAACGCAACGTTGTTCAAACGTGACGTCATAGTACAGTCAAGTCTTCTGATGAGGGCTGTCGATATTTTTAAAATATCGTTTTTCGATGTATGGGTATTTTTAAATATATCAATATCGGAGTTCGATGTAAAGAAAAAAAAGAGCGTGCGTACAAAGTACATACATATGCATGGTGCAAGTGAAACTCATTTATCCTTTATCCTTTACCCTTTACCCTTTACGCTTCACCCTTCACCCTTCATCCTTCACCCTTCACCCTTCATCCTTCATCCTTCATCCTTCATCCTGCATCCTGCATCCTTCATCCTTTATCCTTCATCCTTCATCTTTCATCCTTTATCTCATTCTCTCGCCGGCTGAATCCTATACATTTATCTCGCTTTTTCGTTTCATCAAGTTTGAAATCATATTGATTCTAAAGAAGTTTCACTTCAAAAGTATTGATATTTCGATATAATATATTTCCTAGTGACCTCTATAAAACACCAAATTTATTTAAATAAATATTGACCCTCGATACTTACTTTTTAGTACCTCTCGATATATCGTCCAAAAAAATTTCAGTAATCCGATATTGATTCATTTAAAAATATCGAAATGTCGAAATAACGATATTTTTAAAAATATCAACAGCCTTAGTTGACAGGCCTAGCAACTTGTGCGAGTGCTCTGACGTCACAGAATATGCGCGCCGAAGTAGCCGCGTTTACATCGCCCAAAAATGATAGCGATTTTAAATATTTTTTTTAGGTTAATGGTTTATATTTTGGATGTGTTATATTTATTTCTAGTAATGTAATAACTAGTAGAATCGTTTAAAAAAATTAAAAAAGTTATGCATATTCCCTATTGTCTTTATCATCTTCACGTCTTTTTCATGTGTATGTTAACACAGCGACTTTCTTGCAACTCTTGATAGAGTTTAGGCACGTGTATGTCTAATTGTTCTAGCCATTATCTACCTATCTATTGGAGTCGTAACACAACGTTCATTTAGTAGAAGTGCAGTGTTGCGCAGGCATCGGCCTTAGGGCCGACTCTTTGGAATATCGGCTACGACTGGGCGTTGTGAGGTCCAGGGCTGAGCGTAATTTACTACATCGACACCACGTTCGTTACAGGACGCTAGAAGAGGCAGCAAGCCTGGTAACTTTCGACACCAAAGAGATTGACAGGCGGATCGAGGCGCTCGGGCTAGGGTGGCCGTGAACTCGTCGCAATGCCGTAAACTCGTCGCAATCAACGATGCCGACCTGACGCTGCCGACCATCGCTAGGAAGATGTTCGACTGCGTCAGGAACTGGGACGCGGTCGCCGCCTTCTATGAGGCAGTCATCTCAAGGAAGGAGGCGGCGGAGCGTGCACGACAGGAACACCTCAACGGCGACACGGTCCGCCGATAGCGACTCGGCTGGCCTAGGCGCGAGCACCTGCGCCTGATGCTGCCCTAGCCGAGGCCGTGGGTGATTGGACCGGGGATTAGTCCATCACCCGCAGAGAGGCTGACCGCGGCCACAGATGACAAGGAACTCGGTACCGGTGGTCGGCCCAACGGCGAAGGATAGAGACTCCCGTGTGTTATGGGGTCGCGTGCCGTCCTTTCATCGCCCCGGACGCACTGGATGGCGAGTGCAATGACCATACCCCTCCCAAAAAAAAAAATAAGGGAGGCACTAAATAAGATGGAGGCCCTATTGTTTCTTGAGCCTTGCAACGATTCGGTCCCCATCAACATCCGAGGTCAGATGGGTTTGGTCCTTGACGGGCGATGGTGGTTCAGGGAGCATTTCTGCCAACTTGTTCCGCGGCTTGTCGGCGCTGCGTCTCCCCTTTCGTGGCTCACGCCGAATGTGGGCGGACCCAGCGCTACGTGCGGACGGCTATACGCGGGGGTAGTCGATCCATGGCCCCACGGATGTCAAGGAATCGGTAGCAGTGGCGGTAAGGAGGTATGAGGTCGCATACCGCTCATCCGTCGCCTCGAACAGACTGGCCGCAGTGTGCCTTCCAAAAAAAAAGGCGGTATAATCGTTATTGCACGCGGGCGACGAAACAGCTAGCGGCGGGCCTGTTCAATTGTCCTTATTCGAATCAAACTCTTGAATTTTCTAATCGGCTTGTTACAATTAGCGCTAATATTCCTGTGTAAGGCATACTGAACAGTTAGCACCGAAGCCTTACCAGTACTTGCAGGTGTACTCCCGGTCGACTTAGAGATACAAAAGTGTGCGTCCATGTATTATTCCACTAGGGAAAACATGATTAGCAATTTTCTTTTACCACGCGATCGTAATAAAATTACTAGACTTTTTGCGCCGCAATCCGTCGTATACGATAAGCTCCTGACCGAATGGCAGGAAAGGGGGGATTCGTCAACAAAGGGTCACCATCTATATCTATTCTTTCCATCTGTTCGTGAACGTTTGGAGAGAACTTGGCTAGAAATTGACCACTATGTAGCCCAATTTCTCACAGGCCATGGGAATTTTAGAAGTAACCTATTCTATTTCAAACTAGTAGATTCACCATTTTGTCAATGTTCGACCTCACACTCCGATTTTGAACAAACAGCTCATCACATCCTTTGGGAGTGCATTCTCTGGCGCAACGAGCGGGACCTCATGGTAGACAATCTGCATGTCACGTCTGGGGTAATATACTATTCGGATCTTGTAGCAACTCGAGAAAATTGCCGTGCGTTCAGGCACTTTTGCCATACCTACTATTGTAACCAAACCTAAAGCTCACAAATAGGTCCATTAAGCTCTGTCCAATCCGTGGTGCTGTACCGCTGAGTTTCACGTACTTGTACAAATTCTTATTTACTGGCTTATTAGCCAACTTTGCTTCATGTCTTCCGCTTTGCATAAGAGGGAAGTTGAATCTTTCCAACTCCTCCTGTTTTTCTTTTCTAATTAAATTTGTTGCTGGTCCCAAGACAATTAAATGCGTTTCCCGGGATTTCCTGACGGTCAAACCTCAGTGTCTTATACGGAGACCATTGTGGATCCTGGCTTACAGGAGTTACAGTGGTGGGAATGTGTGGTGGGATTAGATCCAAAAAAAATCGGCTTGTTAATTAATTCTCGCACAAGCCGTATTCAATGTTTTATTCTCGTCGCCAGTCGATATGTATTAACATCAAATAATTAACAGAATGATGCGCATTCAATAACTTTATTCGTCAAATGAATACATCTATGTTAGGGGGTAGAGGCAAACGACATTATTCTATAAGTACACCGGTACACAACACTTTTATTGTGTTAGGCTATGGTCTGGACACACCCCGCCCAATCTGTCCGGAGCGACGGATGAGTGCGGTGCGGCCCCATGACCTACCGTATTTTCTCTCTATCGCCGTTGGGCCGACCACTTGTACCGATTCCTTGACATCCGTAACAGGCCCGGCGGATTACTCTTTCGGGTACTCTTTTGGTCCCTTTCGATGGCACGGAACAAAGTCAATTCGGTCCACATTAATGGATAAAAGAAATATTTGAGCCTGACGCTCGATGGACAATAATGGTTCTGGGAGCTTTTGTAATAGGTATCTTATTCCACGACTAGTCGGCATGGCGTCCGCCTTATTAAAGCTCATGACAAATATGGGCGTGACTGCAGCTATACGCAAACTGCAGCTATACGCGAACTGCTTGTGTCCTGGCCTCTTGACGAAGCACTTGTTCAATCTTCGTCACATTTTCTCTCTATTGATGTATTCAATCATGAATTTGAGTGACTAAAAATGAGAGGCTATACCTCATCTCATTTTTAGTAAAGTAATTCCTCGATCCATCCATTAATCTATCGATGTCCACTGTTAGACACAAGCTTCCCTTTTTTTTTGCGGGTGTGTTATGGTCGGGGTGCTCCTTGCCCGCTCCGTCCGGGGTGACAGAGGGACGTAAGTGCGCACACCCGTAACCCACCCGCGACACGTCGCCTTCGTCGCTGGGCCGACCACCGGAGCAGGTGACTTGATGTCAGTGGTCGGCAGACATAAGCTTCCCTAAGAGGGATAATGCCACAATTGCCGTATTTGATGGACGTGTGGGCAGTTGTAATTGTAAGTGGTGACACATTTTAATCTCAACTCGGGCATGTTTATACCTATATTGTTGTTTATGCGTTTAGATTGTTAATCTTCGTTTTACAATAAAAAAGTTATGAATCAATGCTATCGATCTTCCTTGAAGTGATGCACGATTGCGATTTTCTGCGAACCCGTAATCTGGTGGAAAAGTAATTCAATAGACCGGATAGCTCAGGGTCCATGCTGATGTAGGTGACCGTCTACCTGTACGGCAGCCCAGCAACTCCTGCCTAATGCTATTCCAGATCAAAAGTGGGCGCATCAGGTACTGCATAATGTTTCGTTGAGAGTCGGGACGTCCAGTTCAGCTTTTAAGAATGCTATTAAGAACTATCGAACTCTATATAATTGTGAACCTTGTGGGTGAATAGTAAGAATTTTTTTAATGAGTTGGGTCTTTTAATCTCCTGATTTAGAGATCCTTAAAATCTGGTCTGGTCCTCCACCAGACCTAATAATAAATGCACTGTGTGCACGTATGTAAATAAAGCATATATTAAAAACGTTATTAAAAGCAACATAGTTTTGCAAATATACATATTCTGTAATTAGCTCCAATGTTATTATTAATAGTAAGTAGCGTAGTAATATTCAGCGGGCGTAAGAAAAAAATTACACTTTTTATAGTTATTTATTGTACGAATTCTTAAACACGTAATCTATCTACAATATGGCAGTGTTCTCAAAACATTATTATTTATTTAGGCAAATTCTTTAGAAGACATAATAATGTTTTGCGACATAGTATCCTAATCTCTTAAATGCTGCTCGTGGCTTATGCTGAAGACTAACAAAAATAATCGTAAAGGTAGATAATTAATATAGTAAAAATAACAAAACTGTCAAGACATTTTAAGTTATATATAAGTATTTATTTATTATAATGATTTAATATTATATACAATAATTAGGCAAGTTTAGATATTATCACAAATCGAGTGTAAGTGTGTAAGATGGATTCAGAATTATATTTTTCTGACTAGTAAGCTTTTTAATAGCAGATAACGAGTACTAACAATTATCATGTCTGTGGTATTATATTATTGAACGTAATAAAAACTGCTTTATGGAAAAGCTAATACATATTTAACCGAAATATAAAATTTAAGTAACATTGCAATAACATAATTTATTAGATGTTATAAATGTTATTTTTATAATAATTAAATAGAGAACCTTATATTTAAAGTGCTTTGGTTTTTATTGTTGCTCAGGATGCATTTTGTTTCCATAATGATCAATTTAGCACACACTTCTAGTTTTCTACCCCATATCAATATAGATTTTAAACAAGGAGGTTCACATTGCGATCAAATCTATTGACAAAACGGTTATTATAAAATTTAAACTTAATATGAGGTGTTTTTCATACAAACTGCACATCGAGCTACACGTTCGAGTAAACTGCCAGATTTTAATGTCTGTCGTTGTGGATTATCGAACTGTTCCTGGTCTCTAATAGTTGTTAACCAGAAACTGAGTTTGTTGGGAAATTTGTTGCATGTACCACCTTCACCGTTGCATTCGATGAATGGTACTGTGCGGAAGCTTTCCAAGCAAGATCCGGGGCTCTCCAAAGCCTGACCTCCTCCCTGACCACCGGCACCGGTATGCTGTAAGGCAATTTGTATCAATATAATATAGCGTAAAATTTTAAAAGTGTAAGACATGAAATCTCTTTCACAATTTTTATGATCATCGCTATTTTTTCTGACATCATTTCATACATATTATATAGGTTAAACACAGTATACCACCTCTTTAGAGGCGCAATTGCAACTGCAAGGGTATTTGACCAACTTTTGTAACCAGCCTTCTAACTGATATCAATCTTACAAGCGACATTTTGTAGTAGCTAATCACTGTCTGTGTAGTGATGAGTAAATAAATTGCATTACATTGCGTCACCACCATTTACTCGTCAGAGTCGTAAAAAACGGTGAAAAGACCATAAGAGGAGGCCTAGAAAACTCATAACAGCTACTGTGATCGTCAACCTATACGTTGCGTTTGTCAATGTGGCTTTATCTCTCTACCCGTTGTGGGATCTAGCAGTGCAGCTCTAGCAGCGTTGGATTAATGTATGTAACGGCGCCCTGCCTCACTCGAGAGATAGTCTAATAAGTATAATATTCCAAAATGACACCACACACTTTAGTATTATTATTCTATCATCGTATCGACGTCCAGAGTGGACGTTATTAGGTAGGTAATGGTTATATTTTTCTATGTGAAGCCTATTTCATTTATCTTTATCAACGTAGCCGTATCGATGTAGACAGCTTTATATCCTGCCTTATCACTCACGGCTAATTGAAAGGACCACCGAAATCGATTTCTTGACTTCGGTGCCGAGCCAATATTCCCACATTTCCTATCGAAATAATTCATTCCTAACAAAAATAAAAAAGTGAAATAATATCAAAGTAAACTTACCATTACAAAACTGTAACCGATCCAAAGTTCAGTCCAACCTTGTGGGCAGTCTGGGACACTAATTGATTGACTGTGAACAGCTATAACATTAGCAGGTGCTTCACATACTACACACCTAGATATATATCTCATTATTTCGTTTTTCTCTACAGGAGCCATGGGTGTCTCTGCATTGGTAGATAGCCAATAACTTCTGTCGTTTCGACTCGCGTAATTACACGAATCAGTAATATCACAGAAAAGGAAAGGCATTGTGCTGAATTTCCTAACGCATGAACCAGCGTGTCCGAGATCTTGATTATGGGCTTTCTCATTTCCGTCTATATATAGCAACGAATAACCATCCCATAATTTAACAAGTCCCTTAGGACATTCGTGCACAAAATCGCCTTGGCTATGACGCACAACAAGAATTCCTGTTAAATAATCTGTTTCTACACATGGAGTACCAGGCGGTCCTGGTAATCCCGTTTTTCCGACCAGTCCGATTTCACCTCGTTCACCTTGTAATCCTTGTAAACCAGGTGGGCCCATAGGTCCTGGTGGACCAAATTGCCCTTGAAAACCGCGATCTCCTTTCATGCCAGGTTTGCCATCTATTCCAGGAAGACCCGGCTCACCATCTCGTCCACGTAAACCATCTAAGCCTGGTGGACCAGGAGGCCCAGGTTCTCCTTTACTTCCATATATAAATCGACCTGCTTCACCCTTGTCACCTTTCATACCCTGCTCACCTTGCAAGCCAACCATTCCCGGTAAGCCTCTTTCACCTTTTTCACCCCGTAAGCCCATGAGACCTGGTTCACCATCTTGGCCATTATATCCGCGGTCTCCTTTGTCTCCCTTTTCTCCTATAAAGCCTGGTATTCCTGGCGGGCCCTGGTCTCCTTTTTCACCAGGAAGACCAAAACCAGTTGCACCTTTTTCACCACTCTCACCCTTTTGTCCTGTAAATCCTGGCATGCCAGGGGGTCCTGGTCGCCCGTCAAAACCTGGCGGTCCAGCCAAACCTTCCCGACCCTGATCTCCCTTTTCTCCCTTTGCTCCTATAGGACCAGGAAGACCTGGTTCACCAGTTCTACCAGGCAAACCCGTAAGACCTTGATCTCCCTTTTCTCCAGGTGCACCAGGCATACCTGGTCGCCCATGCTTACCCGGGAGACCTGGTAATCCCTTTTCGCCTACTATTGTTAATCCAGGTATTCCTATTGGTCCAGCTGGTCCTTGATCACCTGAAAATTTAATATTAATTAAAAGATTTTTATATAAATTACAAATATAGGAATAATATGAGTTTAGAAATATTTAGAATGTTTACCTTTTTCACCCATGAGACCTAGCATTCCCATTGATCCTTTCTCTCCTGTGAATCCTCGTTCTCCTTTTTCTCCTTCTAAGCCCATTTCACCAGCAGGACCCCTTTCGCCTTTAGGTCCTGGCCTACCTTCCATACCTGGTAATCCGACTTCACCCTTTTGTCCTTTTTCATTAAAACCTAACCCAGGCAGCCCTCTGTCTCCTTTTAGCCCTGGCAAACCTACTGCACCAATAGGTCCTTGAGGTCCAATTATACCTCTTTCACCAGGCAGCCCATCTAATCCATCTCGTCCAGGTACACCTTGGTTTCCCTTATCGCCCTTGATGCCTTCCTCGCCTGGCCTACCGATGTCCCCAGGTTCTCCAGGGAGCCCATTCAAACCTGGCATACCCGGTTGACCACGTTCTCCTGGTAGTCCTATAACTCCTTTATCCCCTTTGATTCCTTGGAATCCTCTATCACCTTTAATTCCTTCTAAACCAGGCTGCCCGTCAATTCCAGGCATGCCTGCCTCACCCTTTTCTCCTGGACGTCCAGGTATTCCATAACCAGGTAAACCTGGTTGGCCAATATTACCTTTATCTCCTGGTTCGCCCGGTGTACCATCAATTCCATTCATTCCCGGAATACCAGCCTCGCCCTTTTCACCCTTATCAGCAGCAGAGCCGGGTTCTCCTTTAGCCCCACTTAGACCTGGGAAACCTCTATCACCTTTATCACCTGGCAGACCTGTTTTACCAGGTATTCCGGGGTTGCCTGGATAACCTCGATCTCCTTTAGGACCGGGCTGACCTACAGGACCGATAAAACCATCTCTACCGGAAGGTCCTGGTTCTCCGGTAAAACCAATATCTCCTTTATCACCTTTCTCACCGAATGCCCCAGGTATACCGGCATTACCTCTAGGACCTGGAACTCCTCGTGAACCAGGAAATCCTCTTTGTCCGGGCATTCCTTGCATTCCAGGTTCACCTTTTGAACCGGGTAATCCTATTACACCTTGTTTACCCACAGCTCCTGGATACCCTGGTTGACCTTTTTGCCCAGGTCTTCCAGGTATACCAGCTTGCCCAGGTATTCCAGGAGGACCAATTGGGCCGGAATTGCCCTTCTGTCCGGGTGCACCAGGTAGGCCTGGTCTTCCCATAAAACCTTGGTCTCCTTTTTCGCCAGGTAAACCTACAGCGCCCGGAAAACCATTAGCTCCAGGTATGCCAGAAACTCCCCTATCACCTTTGTCACCTTTGTTTCCAGAAAATCCAGCGGGCCCAGGTGGACCGGGCATGGACAAACCTATTTCTCCTTTGTCGCCCTTTCTTCCGGGTGTGCCTGGGCTACCTATGGAACCTATTTCTCCTGGGGTACCAGGAAAACCTATTGCACCGATGTCACCTTTTTCTCCTCGCTCTCCGGTTAGTCCTCTAGGGCCTACTGCTCCGGGTTTACCGGGTAATCCGATTTGACCTTTTTCTCCTTGTTTGCCTGGATAACCTCTATCACCTTTCTCACCGGGAGCACCTATAAAATGGATTAAATTAATTAAATACAACTTAAATAAGACATATATTAATAGTTGTACTGTGTGGTAGCGGGTATAAATACTACTATCCCGTACATTGCTCTAGGGTGTCGTAAACGACGACTAAGAACGTTACATATACTAGGAACAGCTCCATCTTATGTCGTTTGGTCAACAATTACATTCCCATGAAGGGTTAAGGTCAGGCAGGCCGCCGATCATAAAATTATTGCCATTAAACTTTCCAAGAATCTATGGCAGAAAAGTACATATTGAGTCAACCCCGAGTAATTGGGATAAGAACAGTGTGCTAATAGACTACAAGCTCATGGAAAAAATTAACCTGTGGAATGAACCAACGTGAATAACGCTTAGAAGGCTGTTACTATATCATAAAATAACTTTGAGCGCTATGCCGTCATTTCTGAGCGGTACAGGTGAGTACGTAAGTAAATGGATTTTTTCTCAGGTACAAGTGAGGAATTACGACTAATTATTAATGTACGGCTTTTTTATAGCTTATAGATGATTAAAAATAAATGTCGAAAAACCCAGTGTCGTACAAAAGTGGTGGTGCCGGAAATTTTTAATTCGCCGGTAATTGTAGTACGGCATAGTGCTCGGAGTTATTTTATGATAATAACAGCCTTTTAAGCGTTATTCACATTGATTCATTTCACAGGTTAATTTTTTCATGGGCTTGTAGTCTTTGACACATACAGTAGTAGTTATTAGAATAGATGAATGGAATCAAATCTAAAGAAAAGAAAGTGGAGTGTGTGAGAAAGTTTTCCTATAATTTAGCAGGAGGCATAGTATATAAATGTAAATGATGAATTTGTATACACAGGAAGGGATGGTTAGTACATTCCTTCCCGTGGACAGTGTGTATGTGCGCCTCTTAGAATATGGTTCCAAACTACGGTTTAATACATAGTAAACTAGTTAGCTTTATTCCAGGTCCTAGCAAATATCACTGCCTCTATATCTGTACACATCTATAATCTATATATATAAAAGAAAGTCGTGTTAGTTACATTTATAACTCAAGAACGGCTGTACGGATTTGACTGAAAATTGGTGGGGAAGTAGCTTAAAACCAGGAGACGGACATAGGATATTTTTTATCCCGTTCTTCATCTTCTTCTTCTTAATGGCAATTTATCCCGTTCCATCGCGTTCCCGTGTGACGTGACAAAAAAGTCAAATAGATTTCATTTTTTTGTTTCTGTTTGTCCTTTCGGACAGGCAAAGGCATCAAAGCCCATACAGTCAAGTCTGATACAATTTTCTTCATATTATTTAAAATTTATTTATATAGAATATCTTATTCTTCTTCTAGCTTATCACTACAGTAAACGTCAAAAAGGATACAGGTCAATATAAATGTGGTATAACAAAAACGTGTTTGTCATGTAATAACAAAACGCAAATAACAACTAATCGTAATTTTGTCTATGATTAAGAATGGTTGAAAATTTGATAATTATAATTTTGTCAGTCTTTATTCGAGATTTTACGGCATTACAAAATGTCATGTAGCGCTTTTCAATTTTATTTATTACTTTGGTGTTTTACAGTGTTATATTGAATAATTTTGCTGGTACTTAATGTAATTTAACGCAGAGAATATTCGGAAATGCAGTGAATATGATTTAATTGTGAATTCCGTGCATTTTCATGTTCTGCGAAATTGCCAGAAAAACATTGATTTGGCTATCAGCTCCCGATCAATGGCAACGACTAAGACTATTATGACTATTATTTATATAAAGACGTATAAATGTGTTTTTAACTTGACACTGGCACAAATAGCTCATAATATTGTAGCCATGGAAGTAATAAGTACTACGTACAACAGGAATGAGCTGTTGTCGCAAAATTGAAGCCGAGCGAGAGCTCAGTAACTGTACCTTTTATCCCTCTCTGGCTATGGTGATATATGATTTAAGGACAATAATTATAAAATATTATTTATGATCTGACGTCAGCAGATCATTGCTTCAGATGGATTTTAATCAAAGATGCTAATGATAAATTTGCCCTTTGCGGCACTATACATTTGCTGTTTTTGCTTGCTTTTCACACTCGCGTCCTGTAGGTACTTACTGACTGGTGCTTGTGGGACACGACACGACATGCAGCTGGACTGAGATAAAATTACGATAAACTACCTATTGTGGTATATTTAATTAATTAGGTAACAAAAAAAACAGTTAAGTTTACATTTAAGTTTAATTCTAAATCAGACATTGCTAATTTTTTTTTATTTGTTACTATTATCAATAATACAAAAATGACAACTGTTTGCTTACAATCTAAAAATCACTAAGATTTGTCCAGATTGCAATAATATTCTGCTTTATCGAACCAACAACAATCATTTAAAGAAAAACAAATCACTCAATCGTAATTAAATAACCTACCTACAGTTAATGTTTAAGATTTGAGCCACTCTGCCAGGCCATTACACTTATTATTACGACAATGAGGGTAAGTGTAGAAAAGCAAGTAAATGTTGTAAAGTGTGTGAGCTACAGGCTGTTTAAAAAGTATGTTTTCAATTTCAGTTTTATATTTCCTTCTGTGATGCTGTAAAACAGTCTTGTGAAGTTTCTGCCCCAAACCCAGCTTATTCCTCATATGTTTCATTAATTCTAATTTTGCATTATGAGTTAAACCTAAATTGAGATATGAATTCGCTAACGCCTTCACCAATTGAATATCATGTGGATCTTCAAATATAGATTGAGGAGGATGTGGTGGATCTAACAATGTATGTAGTTTGCTATAAAATTCTTGGACAACATACATGATAATTTTATTTTTATGTAAGTTTTTTAATTATTGATTTGATAATGTAATAAACAGTTTCTCAGTGTACTTTAGAATTTCAAATACAAATCTGGAAACATGCTTAAGTTTTCACCGATCAATAAAAGCAGTAAATGCCGAAAATTGTGATATGTCGACACAGTAGTTGTGATCTATGGTCTTGTGATCCAATAACACCACACGATAATTTGAACAAGAAATTTTGTCAATCATTCCATTCACGATATATCCAGCAATATAATAAATAATGTTCAGTTTAAAATCTGAAACTGAAACTTGACATAAGGTTTTATTTTCTTTGTTTTAGCTGCAAGATGCACAGACACAGCTCATTCCTGGAATGAGCTGTTGTCGCAAAATTGAAGCCGAGCGAGAGCTCAGTAAAAGGCTTATTACACTACACGATATTCAGGGCCCTAACTTAGTAGGGGTGCTCTAAAACAGCTAAATTGTGAAACCTGTTTCAGTTTTAGCGAAATAACAGTTTCAGAAAACTGTTCCAAAATAAGCCTGTTTTGCTGCATATATATATATATATATATATATATATATATATATATATATATATATATATATATATATATATATATATATATATATATATATATATATATATATATAGGACTGATTATATATACATAAATCAGTCCTAAGCATGTAAAGCATGAAGGATCGTTTTCATTTTAGGAACAAACACTGAAATCACTTCTAAACATGATTCCCAAAGAATGGTTATTTTCCCCTTTTTTCTCGTATTACAGAACAACAGGCTGTTATTTTGGAACAGTTTTTTGGCTGTTATTTGGCTATAACTGAAACAGGTTTCACAATTTAGCTGTTGTAGTGCACCCCTACTAAGTTAGGGCCCTGAATATCGTGTAGTGTAATAAGCCTTTTACTGAGCTCTCGCTCGGCTTCAATTTTTCAAATTTAAATCATTTATTATGTATAAACCCAGCGGGGGAGCACTTACATATTGTCATTTTTTTTACATTTTTCTTAAAATTACCGCCGCATGGGAACGCGACCGCACTGAGAAGACCCGGCAAGAAAATCAGTGGGATTGTTTATTTTTTATTAATTTTTCTAATTTCACTTAAATAAAATTACATCTTACAACATGCTTTTTAATAGTTGCAGTGTGATGCCATTCGAAATATTATATAATACAATGGTATATACAGAGGTGGGCATTAACTCGTTAATCCGTTAATCGTTAATTAACGAATTTTGGTTAGCGGATTAACTTTTAAGTTAACTTCAAAAAATGTTAACGCTCTTGTTAACTTCTGTTAAACTGAACTTTCGTAAAAGTTCAAGGCGCTGCTTTGTCCACGTGACACACACCACATATTATTACTTCTTGCGATATGTTGATTTGCACCTACAATAAGCATTGCGAACGAATTGAACGATTGCTCCAACTTATAATTTTTAAACTACCGCGATCGTTTGAGCCACCAGAAAAATCTAAGACGATTTTTGTACACACTATCGATAAAACTGCACAAACTGTCAGCGCAGTCGAATCGCTACGATATATCATTGTCGTGTATACCGACCCTTACTCCTCCGTCACCACACAGGCACGAAAACAGTATAGTCTAAATAATACCTAAGTCTAAGTAAAAAATAGTAAGTCTTAAATAGTTAACTTTTAACGTTAACTTTAACTTGCGTTAAATTTTCGCGAATTTAACGCTTTAACGATTATCGAAGTTAAAATTTTAATTAACGATTAACGAAGTTAATTTTTGGATTAACTGTGCCCACCTATGGGTATATAATACATGGGTATAATATTTATCCATATTTCCCTAATATTAAGATCTTTAGGAAATCTGAAATTGAAACAAAGTAATTTTAATATCGAAAGGAATAAAAAATGCATAGGTATTTAAGTTGTTTGTTCTTGAACTAGGACTAGGATAGCATGGTCACCGTAATTCTTCATTCAAAAATTATGTTTAAAAATTTCATGTGGGGTTGTCAGATCAGGTGTCCGTATTTCATACAAATAAAAGAAAACCTATACGCCAATCGCAACATTTTTGCGTTAATAAGGTTTTGCACGTAGCAACAAATAATATTGGTTTAACATGTCGGTAATAAATTATTATTTATATTTAGAAATATTTTAGAAGTAAATGTTTTTACTTCATTACATTACATAAATCGCCTATTTTTCTACCAACAACGAAATAATTGAAATCAACTTAACTCTGGCAACTCTAAGTCACTGTTAGAAAGGGACACAGCGTACAGTGGTTGCCTTCTCACTCGGCTTCATTTTTATTTTGCGCGCGACAAGACTCTTACGTCCTTGACATAAGGTTTTATTTTCTTTGTTTTAGCTACAAGATGCACAGACAGAGCTCATTCCTCTTGTACGTAGTACTTATTACTTCCATGATTGTAGCTTATCGCCAATAAAAAAGAAGAAGAAGAATTTTGTCAGAAATCAATAATCAGTAATTTGTATTCTCTTTGAATCATCATTAACAATGCCGCGACCAAGACGATTGAACCTTTCCTGGCAGTGCCGTAATGGTTTTTCTATTAGTGACTATATCTTTGGAAATTTAGAAAATATATTTACGAAAAAAAATACAGCGATACGAAGTTGGCCGGGTCAGCTAGTATAGCATATATAATTTGCCTATCAGAATTTTGTGGAATACTACAAGTACGGGTCGCAATGTTTAGATAAATAGTGAATAGATAACTATTTATATGATCGCAGAGTAATAAAACATCGTGTCTTCCTTGCCAAGAAGGAAATCTCAAAACCAAATTCTAACTTGTTTGGCTAAGCGGGGTAAAATAAAACATGTTTATTTTCATATTATGGAACTGGATCATTCCCAACATTGAATCTTATATGACCTGTGTAATATGTATAAAGTAGTAATAAAGGAAGTGAAAAAGTCAAATATTTATTATAGATACCTGTAAGTCCTTGTGGTCCAGGTGCACCTGGTGCACCCCTGTCACCTCTTGTAAGTTTTTCAATATCAGCGGGACACTGACCGGGCTCACCTTTCATACCCGTTATACCAGGCCATCCTTTATCTCCCTTCAGACCTTGATCACCCGGACCACCTTTTTCCCCTCTGATTGACTGTCCATCTTTTCCAGGGAGCCCAGAGCTTCCATCTGAACCAGGAATACCATCAACACCAGGTGCTCCGTTTAAGCCACGATCACCCTTAAGACCAGGCATACCAACTTGACCTGTATTGCCTTTGGGCCCAATGATTCCTTTTTCTCCTTTCGGGCCTGGGAATCCTTGTGGTCCTCTTTCACCCTTCTCTCCAGGTTTACCTTTGACTAAATTCGACGCAATGTTAGCATCCTGTCCTCTCTCTCCTCGGGGTCCCATAGGACCATCATCTCCTCGTTCACCCTGTGGACATTGATATAAAAATTATAACGTAATTCTCCAAAACTATCCCTAACATTCCTAATTTTATTATATTCAGCTTTATAGTCTGACCCGCGTTCACAAAAATACCTTTTTTGACAATATTGACTATAACTACAATATTGATTTCTAATATCATCAATATAAAATGCCGTAATATCCAATTTGGATTTAATCCATTCTGTGAGTGTGGTGGTAATAACGAAAAAAGTGGTGAATTATCACCACCTATTCTTTTTTGCGGGTGTCGTCTAAGGCTTTTAAGCGTATAATAAATTTATCATTAAGATAGGGAAAACTCACAATAAAACCCTATCTCATCTTAATGTACATCAATTACCCTCTAACATTATGAGAGGCCTTATAGTGGGATGCATATGAGCTGAAGAAGTAACTTATTAGATACTTACCTGAGCTCCGGGAGAGCCAGGTTGCCCGTTCATTCCATCTTCACCTCTTTCACCAGTAAGTCCCGGAGGACCGGCAGGACCACGTTCTCCCGTCATACCCAGTGCTCCATCTAGACCACGGTCTCCTTTTTGTCCTGGGCCACCAGGCCAACATTCGTTACAACGTCCACCTAGATCACCCTTGCCACCTGGATTGCCAGGAGATCCATCGTATCCTGGACTACCCTTTTCACCTTTTTCGCCCGGAGCTCCGATTTCACCTGGACTACCCGGCGTTCCTAAGCTTGAATTACCAGGACTACCTCGCAGACCAACATATCCTCTTTCACCCTTGTGACCTTTGCCTCCAGGTAAACCGGGTAAACCACTTTCTCCTTTTTGACCCTAAAAATGATATATTTACCTGATATTTTTTATGTAATTATATTGATTATTTCAAAACAATTGATTAAATAGCTACACTATGTAAGTCTATAAAATCCCATATGTTTTTTACGATTAATTTTATTGAAGGTGAGCTATTATTAGGATTAGATAATTTATTAAGTTTTTGTCCGTTTATGCATTATCTAACAAAACTTTTTTTCCTGACGAGCTATTATTTGACCACACCCCACATGGTCAATGAGTTGACCGCAAATGGCAAGGGGCCCCAGCAGCCCCACACCTCGCCGTGTGACCGCACTCAACAGTTTAAGGCCCAGCATAAGTATTACATATTCAGTGTGATATAAACTTTATTTATTCATACAGAACTAAATAATACTCAACTCCCCAGCTCAGTCCGTATGGTGACAGAGCAAAAATACAATTGAACACCTTTTTACCGCTGGTGTTTTAGGAACTGGTAACAAAGGAATGAAAGTAGTTCAATTCATAGAAGTGAAGGAAAACATGAAACTACATTTGGAATTTGTTAACGTTTTTCTTTTGCTGCATTTATTTTATGTCTGTGATATGCAAAAATAAATAATTTTAATATGAAATTTGAAATTTATATGAACTTACCGCAATAGAAATACCATTTTCACCCTTAGGTCCTCTTGGTCCTGTAGGACCAGGAGGTCCATCATAACCACGAGCTCCGGTATCACCTTGACTACCATCTCGACCTGGTTCACCTTTTTCACCTTTAGGTCCAGCCGGTCCTTCTATACCTGCGGCTCCAGGTTCTCCTTGACCTCCAGGAGGCCCCATTGGTCCAAAATCTCCTTTTTCACCAGATATACCATCTGTTCCCTTCGGACCTGGTCTACCTTGGTAACCTCGAGGCCCTGGCGGGCCTGGTGGTCCACGTGATCCAGTACGTCCACCAGGTGCTCCCGGTATTCCTTTTATACCACGAGGACCCTGTGATCCATGTTGTCCAGGTTCTCCTTTACCTCCAGGCCTACCGTCCAATCCAGGTAATCCATCGTTACCTCTATCTCCCTTTGGTCCTCTCGATCCTGGGCTTCCATACATTCCATCACGACCCTACAGATTAGAGAAACATTTTTTTAGTTATACTTCTAGATATAGTACTTAAATATATTGACTATACTCCGGCCGCTCAGAGATTGCGTTTCTGACACCTTCTTCTTCTTCTTCTTTTTTTGTCTTGGCAATCAGCTATTAATAGAAGCCATTTTTGCCAGTGTCGAGTTATAAATTTCTTTTCAAATTATCAATTTCTTCATGTCAGTAGTGGTCCGTCAGTAAGTCAAAGTGTCGCCTCCAACAGTGTAATGGCCACTGTTAGGAGTATCTTCTGAGAATTTTGGTGAAAACAAAAAGGTATGTATAACAGTTTTATATCATATTCACTACACCTCAGCAGTTTTGCCACTATATATATTACATAAAATGCCATCAAAATTATTTAATATAACACGTTAAAACACTAAGATATTGAATATAATACAAGAACACCACATGATACTTCCAGATTCCCGCCTAAATCCTCGTTTCTGACACCTGTCTATACGTCATAACTAGTGATGTACAATAAATAACATTCATTATATTTAATAATGTTATTTATTGCATTCATTACGCATATTTATTCAATTCAATATAGATTTTGTTAAATTTATAGGAATTATTTCGCATGTTTTTTTTAAAAGTGCCTTCATCTTTTTTATGCTATACGACTACTACTACTGCTATACTATTCCATTATCTTTAATTTGAGCCCAGATTAGCTCTATGGTATTGTACTGGCAGTGGAATAGGGCAATTCGAAGAACGCAATAAGCGTTCTCCAGAGCCAACTCATCTAAAACATAACGAACTTATGCCGACTTATGGCCATTGACTAATTTCATCAACTCTGCTTTTAGTGTAGACATATTTTCGTCATTGCCACGTCTTTGCAGCCACCGATTCCTCATTTTATTAGCTTTGGTAGGTGCTTTATTTGATTTCACCGAATGATTAGGGGCGTTATCCATTAACATAACTACAGGCTCTGGGAGGCCAGGTAGCAACACATCCTGGAACCACTCCTTGAATGCAGTCGCATTAATTTTTTCGTGGTAGTCAGCAGTAGTTTTGACACAAAAACCAATACACCGTTTTCCACAAAACCATACTTCGCACAACCAGCGTGGCATATTATGAGTTGTGTTTCTTTACCCATTGGCACTTTCGACTTTGACGCTTGAGTGTCATTTGTGCAAGAACGAGAAAGCGTATGGTTGGGGTTTAGCCTTGTCTCGTCGATGAAAATGGTATTGTCCCAATTATCAATTTTTTTCGCTTCTTTCAAGAAGTCTTTTTAAAATTATGTTATTCCTTTCTAAAAGAATTTTCCCTTTGTCAGTTTTTTTATATTGAACTCCAATATCTTTAAAAAATTTGGATAAAGCAGTTTTACCTCCCCTAAATAAATTAGCTGCTTTCAAAGATGCTAGAAGCGACGACCTATTAAGGTATTCACTTCTGGAATAATAACTACTATATATATGCTTCCATATGATGACGGAATAGTAATACAATTCACCACCCCCCTTTACTGTCCATGGGTGTCGTAAAAGACGATTAAGGGATTATAATATGCATACAACGTCTAAGCAAGAGAAGGCAAATTCGAAATAAAACCCTATACCAATACGTCTAACCAGCATGGTGCAGTTGGTCAATTTCCCTCCCATTGTGGGGGAGGTTCGAGCTCAGTAGTTAGGTGTTTATGAGCTGTGGTAAGTGATGATGAATGAATGTGATTCCTGATAATGACAATGATTGTCTGTTATAGGTTCATTTCTGCATTTCCTTTTTTGGCGTTCGTAAAATATTTTCTCCAGTGCCCGAGGAGCCGAACTTTTCTGTATTAATATTTGTTATTGTCCGTTCGCTTACTCCAAGCGCCTGAGAGATGTGCTCTTGTATTGTTATAATTACGGGGTCCGCCATTTTGTCTTTCAAGCTCAAGGTAATATTGAAGCTTGATAATTGGTTCTCGTGTTTCACTTTTCAATATTTAACAGTGTTTCGGCATTATTATTTTGCACCGAAAGTGCAAAACAGTAATATACGATATACAACAAAAGTCTAGATTAGCGCAGATGCTGACCTCTTACTCACATAACAAGGAGAATCAGTCAAATAAACAACAATAATAGTCACGAGAAAATACATATTCAGAAACACAGAACGTAGTCTATGCGCGTAAGACGACAAGAAATGTTTTCTTTTTTCACTAGTAATATAAAGTAGTAAGTCATTTTATTTTCATTTTTTTTTAATAGATCTGATTGATATCACGATATTTATTTTCTTAAGTTTTGATTGGACATACCTTTGTCATATTCATAACTTTATTAAATGGTAAGTACATTATAATATTATAAAATAAAATTATAACGTTTTATTAATATTATACCGACAGATTATATTAAGATTATAAAAATATGCGATTACGATTGCGTCGTTGGAGTTTTGGGCGGGAATCTGAAGTGTCATATCATCATCATCATCATCATCATTTCAGCCTATCGCCGTCCACTGCTGGACGTAGGCCTCCCTCATGTTGCGCCACAATGAGCGGTCCTGTGCCGCCTGCATCCAACGACGCCCAGCTACTTTCACTAGGTCATCGGTCCACCTAGTGGGGGGCGTCCTACACTGCGTCGTCCGATACGTGGTCGCCACTCGAGAACCTTTCTTCCCCAGCGGTTGTCGGTTCGTCGAGCGATGTGGCCTGCCCATTGCCACTTCAGCGTGCTAATTCTTCGTGCTATGTCGGTTACACCCGTTCTTCTGCGGATTGCCGTATTCCGGATTCTATCTCGCAGAGAAATTCCGAGCATAGCCCGCTCCATAGCACGCTGAGCGACTTTGAGCCTTGATATGAGGCCTACATTTAGGGACCACGTTTCCGTGCCGTAAGTCATCACTGGTAACACACACTGGTCAAAGACCTGTGTTTTCAGACACTGAGGTATGTTGGACGAAAAGATCCTCTTAAGTTTCCCGAACGCTGCCCAACCGAGTTGGATTCGTCGGCTGATCTCTTTCTCGAAATTGGATCTACCTAACTGGACTGTTTGTCCTAGGTAAACATAGTGATCGACAACTTCAAGAATCGCATTGCCAACTAGGACCTACGTCATATGGTGTTCTTGTATTATATTCAAAATCTTAGTGTTTTAACGTGTTATATTAAATAATTTTGATGGCATTTTATGTAATATATATAGTGGCAAACTGCTGAGGTGTAGTGAATATGATATAAAATTGCTATACATACCTTTTTGTTTCCACCAAAATTCTCAGAAGATACCCTTAACAGTGGCCATTACACTGTTGAGGGCGACACTTTGACTTACTGACAGATCATTACTGACATGAAGAAACTGAGAACTTGAAAAGATAATTATAACTCGAAACTGGCAAAAATGGCTCGTATTGGTAGCTGATTGCCAAGACAAAAAAGAAGAAGAAGAAGACAAAACCTTGAAATAGCGCAGTTTGACATGTTTTGATTTTTAAAACTATTGTTTTTATATTTGTTAATTGAGTAATTGTTAATAATTTTAGCTGAAAATTAATACGTTTATTATAAGTTGGCATAATTATTCAATTTTTAATGTTATTACTTGTTAATAAGGTAAATATAAGATATTTTAAAATTGTGCCGTAAATAGTACGCCAGTTCAAAGTTACATCGCCCATTTAATCTTGACCTGTCAGAAACGCAATCTCTGAGCGGCCGGACTATAATTAAAGTATTTATTTTTAATCTAATTCTGTATGATATAGATTTTATCTTAAACTCCATAAGGTAGATTCTCTCTTGCTTACAACATAAATATACAAGTAGAAATATATATTTAAGCAAATTATATACTTATATATTTTTTAACTAAATCCATCCGTCCATCAGCCTATAATCGTCCACTGTAAGAAATCGGTCTCCCCACGAGAACGCCACTCGGAACAGTCCTGTGCCACTTGCATCCAACGGTTCCTAGTAACTTTTAAAATGTCGTCAGTCTACCTAGTAGGGGGTCGTCCTACGCTGCGTCGTCCGAATTGTATTCGCCACTCGAGAACCTTTCTTCCCTAACGGTTGTCGGTTCGACGAGCGATGTGGCCCGCCTATTGCCATTTCAACGTGTTAATTCTTCGGGCTATGTCAGTTACACTCGTTCTTTAAATAGTTTAATTTTACTATATTGTAATTTAGTTATATTACTTCTAATTCTATTGCAAAATACTTTGTTTGAAATTAGTTATTTACTATCAACTTACTCTTTCACCGGGATTGCCTATAATTCCTTTCTCTCCTTTGATACCCATTTGTCCCGGACGTCCCGATTCACCCATAATGCCTGTGTCACCTTTTGCACCCATTTGCCCTGGTTCACCCTTTTCACCCTTTGCACCCATGTCACCTTGTATACCCTTGATAGCACCTTTCTCGCCTTGTGAGGGTAAAGTTACTGGAGGGCAACTGGGACCTCTATCACCATGATCTCCTCGATCTCCTTTGTCTCCTTGAATCGCTTGGCCTTTATAACCCTTTGCACCTTTATCACCTTTAGGACCAGGAGGACCCTAAAATAGTAACCATTTTATATAACTGTTATAATAATTAAAACATTAAATAGTTTAGTATACAATGACAGCAAATATTTATTCTTACCCCAGGTCCTACGACTCCTTTAGTCCCTGGCAGGCCAGGTAAACCTGGTGGCCCAACTGGGCCTTGTTTGCCTGTAACTCCATCTGCACCCTGTTCTCCTTTTTGACCTTTAAGGTATCTACCAGTGTATGCAGGTTCTCCTCTATCTCCTTTGTCTCCTTTTAAGCCAGGGAAACCTCGAGGTCCCTGCCCACCTACAGGACCTTGTAGACCGGGTTCTCCCTTAAAAATAAGTAAAAATATATAATTTAATAAATAGTTCAAAGTTAAACTAGTACAAATATTTATTAATTGTATTCTTAATCTTGTTTTCAAGCTGTTTATCCCGTTGTCCTCAGAACCGTCATAACAATATCCCATTTTTAAGAACAGTTATTTAGGTATATGAACTTATCATATTTTCAGCTATTTCTGCAGGATTTTTCAAGTATTCTTATTTTTTTTAATATTTGGTACATATATTTGCCTATATTTGAAAGGGTCCTGTTCTGACACACAAAAAAAATATAATTACATAGGTATTGTTTTGACGTAAAAAGATAAACTAAAACTGTTTCTTCATCAACACTGACAAAAACCTTGAGCCCAATATAAACCCATATCTCATCATCTCAGTATTATATAAGTCCCACTGTTGGGCTCAGGCCTCCTCCTCAACGGGAGGGAAATTGACCTATCACGCTGGTCAGACTTGTTGGAATAGGGTTTTGTATCGAGTTTTACTCTTCTTGTATCGATGTTACTTACATATATCCCTTAGTCGTCTTTTACGATAACCACGGGCAAGAGAGGGGGTGGTTAATTGTTTTCTTATTCCATAATCACAGATAGACTCATATCTAATGATCACCATATAAAATACTTGTAAGCAAATATCATGTCACTTTAAATCATATTAATCCTGAAGAAATTATTCCTATAAAATGTCGTAAGAGGTCCATGAACCACATTGCACATTTTTTTCCTATTACTTAAAAAATTTGGTTTTTCTATCTCGCGTAACACCGGATTATTATCTATAAAGATATTATAAATAAAACTATTTTACGGCTTTTATTCGTGTTTGTATTTCATTGCCCGACGTTTCGAACAGTTTACAGTGTTCATAATCACGGGCGGCAGTCAAAAACGAAATACAAACCCGATAAATTCCGTAAAAATAGTTTTATTTATAATGTGTAATACTCGCGTAAACATCAGAAATCATTATGTACAGAGATTGTTTAAATAAATTATTATAATTAATTTGTGTATAAAGATACTCACGTCTGTACCGTTACAACCGTCTCTTCCAGGAATACCAGGTAGACCAGGTTCTCCCTGAGGTCCCGGTGGTCCAGTTCTACCAACAAAACCTCTTTCACCAGGTTTTCCTCGGTCACCTTTAGTTCCTTTTAAACCTAGATTACCCATTTGTCCTTTTTGACCTTTAGGACCCTGTGGACCATCTGGACCTTCATGACCTGGAAGTCCAGGACTGCCGGCTGGACCGCGTGGCCCTGGAAAGCCCTGTAATAAGGGATATTATATTTAATTTATTGCTGAACTTTCATTGCTTTAAGAGTGGAACTGCTTTTTTATATAGTCCACTATAGAACCTAATATTTAGTAAAGGCAATTAATCATTTTATTTACTTTAAAAATTTATGTCAGTTCGGTACGATGTGTACTTTTTTGTAAAATAATTTACGTGTGAACTTTAAATCAATAAAAATAGATGTGTATTTCGTGAAAATGCAACAAGCATCGCTTTCAGCAAATCATGAAGATAACTCACTGAACTAATTCGTTTAAAAATATTTGTAATTTAGAAGGGACGAACAGGGCCATATGTGTCATAAAAAAATTGCACGTTAAGTTATGTATTGGTACTTATCATCAAATAGACCTCTGACATCATAAATCACTGGCTAAACGAACGTGGCGGGCGCAATTCTGTACAATGTCCCTAAAAACAGATATACTTATGTGCTTTCGAAGCGTGCGTCGCCGTCGCGCTTCGGCGAGATTATATTTTGAGCAAACTTCCTTCGAAACAGACGGCACCTATCAGATACACATATAAAATTGTATAACTCTTTCTTTTACTGATCGGTTAGTAAACAAGCCTTTTAGTTTTGTAATATACATATATATAAATATTGAGAACTGACGGACGGCAAAACATAATCGCGTAAGGGAAAACAATGAAAGAGTTATGATCATCAATCCTCCTTCACAATAGGAGGAAAATTGATCACCACGCTGTTCAGACGAGTTGGTATATGATATGGTTGGTTGGGTATTATTTCTAGTTTACCTTCTCTTGCATGGTAGGAATTCGATTTTTTCCCTTATTCGTCTTTTACAATACCCACGGCCAGAAAATGGGGTAGGAAGGGGGAGGAAAAATAGGTGTAACTGTCTAGATATAAATGAAAAAATAATTTAAAATGGCTAATACCCACCCTGTTACCCTTTTCAGCAAAGCACTTGCGTACACAACATCCAGGAGCAGTACAGTTGCGGTCCATAGGTGTAGTACGCTGTTTAGTTACAGGATCGTAAACTGCAAAGCTCAGCCCACTGTTAGCTGGCCAGCTATTCGATTGTTCGCTGTTCGATTGCTCAATATTCCCTGATCCAGAAGACGATGATCCCGCTGGTAATATGTCTGGGCGATTTGATAAGCCGTACGTCTCACCATAAGAGTTGCCGAATGAGTTTCCATATGAGTTTCCATTGGAATTGCCATATGGATTGTTTGTAGGTGGAACTGGACTTAGATTTAGTCTGTTATCTCGCCATCGATTTCTGTTGATATCATCCCATTGATTATCGTTATTATCTTGATTTGGCCAGTTGTTTGGCCATTCATTCCGATTATCGTCTGGCCATTGATTCGGAACACCATTGTCATTGAATGCCTGCAATATTTAAAATGTAACACAAATTAGTACCTGATATTTTTTTGTTAAGATTGTCGTCTTTTGTGGTGGAATATATTACTGTTAATGGTGTAATGAATACAAATTACGACCATAATTACAATCAGTATAAGTATTTGTGTAGTACATAAAAAATACTCTACGTAGAAATCAAAAACACGATATTCGGCACGGAAGTTCGGTACCAGCCATGATTACTGCCAATTATTTATTAATTATTTTGGAAATGCTTTTTCGGGAAGATATGTACCTAGCGATTTAATATAAATGTAGATATTTTCTGCAACATAGAAGTGTTGCAAGCAATTGCATTAATTTCACTTACAAGTAATGAATAGGTAGTATTTTTATATAAATACATTCTTACGAACTTTGACCTGAGCGCGATACACGATATATCGCTGTGCTAGCTCTTTAAGTAAGTTGATATTAGCTGTAACTAGAAATAGTTGTTGCAACACTAATGAATATACGACACAAAATTCGCTTTTGATAATATAGTTTGTATAGTTATATACTTATAATTATCTTATATATAAATTTCTAGCGTACGTGTGTATGTCACTGAACTCCTCCTAAACGGTTGGACCGATGTTCACGAATTTTTGTGTGTGTTCAAGGGGATTCGAGGATGGTTTAGATTCACAATTGGACCCGGTAGGTGGCGCTGTTCGTTCAGAACAATAACATAAGTTGAGAACGACTTTACCGATTTCGTCCATCTTTTTTTTTAGTTTTCTAATGTCTTTTTTGAAACATTTATGAAAAAAATTAAGAAAGTTGCGCAGTAAACTAGGAAATTTAAGAAAACTTAACGTTTATATATGCTTTTCTAATGTAACCTTTTTTCGACTATATAACCTTCTAAACGGCTGGACCTATTTTGATGATTTTTTGTGGCCATTCCAGCCATATAGCCATTCGGAACATTCAAACAATTCGATTTAGATTAATAATTGGATCCGGTAGGTGGCGCTGCGATCGACTTCAAGGAGAATTCAATTTTCTATTTTTTACAGATTTGAACAGAACAACGTCTGTTGGGTCAGCTAGTATAGTTATAAATTTTAAAGTACTATTACAGTAAATGGAAAAATACCACATACTTCGTATTGAAAATAGTTTGTAGGTCAGAACATATCTTGATAATGATGTATCTACGCGGAAAACATGAACTTATTACATTTTAAGCAGTTCAACATTAACGAGTTATCGTAAATTCATCATATATTATTGTCTATCTATATAGGTATCTATTATTTCATCGAATGAACGAAATATCTTTGACTTACTTTCTTTAATAGGTAGGTACGAGTAAAAGAAAAGCAGTACAACAGTTTGTTGCCAGGGCGTCAATAAGGGGAAGGGCCTAAAAGAGTAAGCCTCGAAAACTAGTGAAGTCAAAAATTCGATGCCGATGACGCGCTTAATAGACGTAGAGAGGAAACAAGACATGTCATATTTACACGCCGCCCTTTTGTTGCCCCAGACGACTGGGCGGGGCGATATCAGACCATAGTCGGCCTTAAAAAGGACAGCCTCTTTTTTATTATACGTTAACCATTGCGTAATATATTGATCGTTAACATCTAAAATGGAAGATTTGCTACTGTTGATTGAACTTAATATTTACTGAGATTACTTAAGATTTACTGATTATATGTAAGTATATATTTTTAAAGTAGATATTGTAACATAGAAACTATTTATCTTACAACTTATTAGTTTCATTAGATGGCTAGATTCTCATCTACGAAACGCTTTGTTAGGCCAGCTTTTTTAATGATAATTTTTAAGCACGTGCCACGGGATTCAGCAAGACTATATAATATCTGTAATGAGCACATGTTCAATTTTTCTTTTAAAATAAACGTTCGATGTGTTAATGAAAAAATTAAAAACTCTCATATGCATTTATGGCGACAAATCATTCTATTAAAAGAGTGATGACTATACTAATAAAGCTTTTAGAGGAAAGCTTTAAAAAATAAAAATACATTTTTTTTAATTGCTGTTGGTGGCGAAAGACCAGATATCACACCTGATGATAAATGAGACTGCCGCTGATGGACCTTTGCTAGGCCTCTGCCTACTGCGAAGAAACTGAAGGGAGTGTGAATGCGTGCAATGACGTTCAGTGATAATAAAGACATCACAAAACCCACCACACGCAAACATCCTCAGAAAGTTGGCCTTCTGGCTCTGTCGCTCATCAGATGTCAATTTTCTGCGAGAGTGTGGTACCCCGGACGGACGGGCTTACGCCTGTAGACAGACAACTTTCGACATTGTAGTCCTTCTATATAGAGTAACTACCTACTACATTAAGTTCTCTCAATCTATACTGATATATATACAAATGTACATTTATGGTACATTTCGGCATTACCTTTAAATGCAAATATTCGGTACATGTTTGTACGACTAAGCTCGTCTTAAATAGCTGGTTAAATTTTAATGAATATTATTATGTTTGAGTAGATCCGTGGATGGTTTACATTCATAATTTGGACCCTCTAACTAGCGCCCTAATCAAGCGGTTTTTATTATATAATTTTGGTTTTTATAATATGAATTTGCTTAGAGGAAATCGATATTGTACTTATTTCAGTACTAAATTGGAATACAAATCTCTAGCATAATTTGAAGGTGGTAACAAATATTAAAAAATATCAGTAACTATAGGGACATCTGCTATACATATTTCATGTAGTCAACATTACAATAACTTAAATGTATTTCAAATTAAATTTTAATAACTAACACCTAATAAAGCTTCAAAATACAATAACTAGCCAAATCTTAATTTTATGGTAACGATTTCAACTCTTAATTTCTCTTAAATGAAACTTTTGATGTCTTTTAATTTACAAAAAATGCTAAGTAATATAAACGCGTATGTGAGTTTATTTATTATCGTTTCACACCCTGATGATTTAATCAACCGTATTGAAATTTCGCAAAGATGTTGACAAGGATCAGAAATACATACATACATATATTCACGCCTTTTTGCAGGGGGGTAGGCAGAGACCACTTCCCTCCACTTGCTACGATCTTGACATACCACTTTCGCCTCCTCCACATTCATTAATCTCTTCATGCATTTTCTTGGATTTAAGGTACTTCTAACCTGACCTTTCTTAAGAACGTCCCCGATTTGATCGTGGAACGTCCGCCTTGGTCTTCCCCTTCTAACACTTCCGCAAAATTTATAAGGCGAATCTGCCTTATAAATTTTTCTTGTTAATCTCCTTTCATTCATTCTCTCTACATGACCAAACCAACTTAACATACCTTTCTCAATCCTTGTCACTACATCAACATTCATACCACAAGGTTCCCTGATTACATAGTTCTTAATTCTATCATTCAGTTTCACACCAATCATGCTCCTCAGCGCTCTCATTTCCACAGCATTTATTCTACTTTCGTGTTTCTTCTGTCATACCCAGGCGAGCCTTCTTAGACATGCTCTGGCTGCCCATAAAGGTGCGCAAAGCACTATTCACCATATTTCCCTTACACATTCTTCTTTCAATATCATTTTCACATGTACCATTTACACAAGGATCAGAAAATGTTTATAAATAGGGTGCTTTTAATTCTGAATGATGGCGCGGATAGGTATAGCTAGTATAAAAATAGAGTAGATCACTATTAAAATTATTTAGATTTAAAATTCAATGAATTTCGCTACCTAATATATTAATATTTGCATTGTGAAAAAAATGTGCTGATGTTAATTTAAATTAGTATGGATCAGTAATTATACTTAATACTAGCAACTCGCCCTCGCTTCGCTTCGGTTTCAGTCGTCTTTCCGTAGTTCCCGTTTCCGTGGTAATACCGGGATAAAATATAGCCTAGTTTACGCCCTGATATTATAGCATTCCATTGGTGAAAGAATTTTTGAAATCGGTCCAGCCGTTGTGAAGATTACCCGGAACAAACAGACAGACAGACAAAAAGAATTAAAGTGTATTTTAGGCATAAGTATAGTGCAAATAACCGTGTGAGCATGAAAAAAGCCTATTATTTTGACATTACAAACAGACACTCCATTTTTATTTATTGGTATAGATATAGATAATGTTTGTGTAATATTAATATCTGGTATATTATTTTAAGCACGCCGACGGCGTATTTATTTATTTAATTAATGAATCTATTGCTTCATTGGTTTGATTTCCACATTTCCAAATTGGTTTTTACGTAGATGTTATTTTCGTAAGTTTTAATAATTTCTTAAAATGTTAGTAGAGTCTATTATGAAACAAAAATATTTTCTGAAAGTCGTAAGTACTTTTTCTGCAGTGATAAAGAGTCTATTATTGAACTTTTTAGATTAGAAGTAAATGTTCATTAAATACTTGAAAAATATACTCAAAATAATTCCATAGAAAATATTATGGGCAAATATATGAAGTAATTGTAAAGAAATCATATTACGTATTATTATATATTTAATTATTATTTGAATGAAATATTTAGAGATACTTTTTTATTCTTATGTTCAAGCGACGAAAAGGATTTAAGTAAAACGTTGACACGAAGATAAAGTGCCATGGCAAAAAAAAAAGAACTTTTGTCTAAAAACCGCTAATACTCTTTCAGTGAAACAACATTTCCAATAGCGCTATGCATTTGCTTCTAAAAAAACCATATTCAATGTTTGAAAAAGTTCTTATAATAATTATGTAGAGTTTACTATAGATTTCTTACGCCTCCAAACCTATTTCTACCGAAAATGAGAATATTTAGACTAAAATAGAGACTTAGCGCTAGTGCTTCATAGGGTAGGTAAAGAGACAATTCTAACTGTTAGTCGAAAAAATTCAGTTAACTCCTTAACTTTGCCACTCTCGAGCGTATAAATATATCTAACCCTAGGTTGTCCACCCAACCTAAACACATGATTAAAAAAAGATGTATAAAAATATAGGATCTTTTCTTAATAATATTTGATTGCTACTAATTGGTAGTCGATTTTTTTTATTTTATAATATCTATTGCGTTTTATACATATATATACGATTGTATCATAGACATATATGTATTAGACTAAAACAATGTAGGTATATCATAATATACAGGCACAATGTATAGGCTATATGAATTATGAAGTTGTATGTTTGCGCAATACCGACGGACTGCATCCGAACGGTGATAAACTTTGTCGGTCTTCTATTTAATTATAATTATGTCGCGTGTATTTACATTAATAACTTTGTTAAGAAGTTGGTCAATGGCGTATAAAAATCAGAATTTTTATTAACAAAAAAGTAACACAAGCCAGTGCATTAACATAAACCTAAGTTAAAATACAAAGTAGAAAATTTGGTGGTTTCGCGAATCTTTGATAACTTTCATTTGAAATTGCAAAAGGACGAGTGTAAGCGGACGAGCGGGTTAACTCGTCCGTCGCAACTTATTCCTCGTCCACCTTCGACATTCCCAAAACTCGCGACTGTTTTTATTCGATACATTTTAAACACTCTAGTTTACTAATACTGTTCAAATTTATACTTATAAATTTAATTGAATAAACTTACTTGCGTATTAACTTCAAGGAGAGGTGCTAACGCAGCGACCAACCTATTTAATAAAACGAAGAGAGGTTAATAATAATGTTATTTCAATTAAATTTGGTATATTTTTTATTATTAAATACACACTATATACTTCACTTTATCATAATTCTCATAATGATATATTATTTTTAAAATATTAAAGTAGTAACAAAAAATAAATTGAAAAATTCAATAACTTCTTGTTTAAAGATTTAAAAGTAAGAGTTGGAGTATTAGTCTTACCATAGCACGTATGCCGCCATAGCCCGGTGCGCGCTGCGCCTGATTCCCGTGCGCGCGCGCGGTTAATGCCGGGATACTAAAGGATGGAGGAGTGTTCGGGCGGCAGTGCGGCTACCCCCGCCCCGCGGAGGCGCGGGCAGCGCGTGCGGTCCAGGCCGGCCGAGAGGGCGCGCATCCAGTAGTGGCGGCGCAGCCATGTCGGGCCCGGCGCGTGCGCGATACTTCGCGCTCCACCTTGTGCCCGCATCACTTCTGCTTCTTTCATGGACTCCATCACCTTCTGTAGCAGTAAGTACTCTAGCTCTAAGTACACTATTCTCTTACAGAGACATCATCGTTTATTATTACATAGCATATTGATCATGTAGATGATGAAAAAGACATCAACGCGTGAGCAAAAGCTATAAAATTTTGCACGTATTAACAAAGTTTCAGATCTAAGCTTGGTAACATACAAAAGAAGACAATATACAAAAGAGTAATATCAATAATGTAAATATTATTTTAAAACTTATATTTAAAAAAATAAGTAAGTACATTAATAGAAAAAAACTTTAGAGCTTTAGTTAATTTAGAAACGTAATACATTTCTCCCCCAACGGTTTAAGAGCAACCAACCTAGATTTACCGTACCTACATAAACATATTAGTATATGTATATATCCATGAAGTATTATTCTATATAGACTAATATTCTATATAAACTAAATGACTATCTTCTATAGGTTACATAGAATTGAAAGTTCACGTAGTCTTGAAAGAACGAAGAAGAACACTGTTATCCCGGATAAAACTGAATGCAGCTCTCGACATTACACGTAAATATAAGTATTCAGGCAGCTCTACTTTTCGAAATTATGTGAATATTTTAAGAACAAATTACCACTTACTTTAAGAAGTTGAGGATATTCCTGTATAGAAACCTACATGCCTGTATTCGTTATTTTTTGAAATCTACAACTATCACTTTCAAAAATCTACAACTATTATGTTTGGTATACTAATGAGAATGAGTCTCAATAAACAGCTAGATGAACTAAGATTAAAATCAATCCGATTCAGGAACAGTCAAATTAATTTAGGTCGATTCGTTATCATCAACCAGCCTATCGACATTCACTTCAAGAAGCGCTTCTGCGATTTTTCTGGTGGTGCCTTAGATGGCTCAGAAAAGAAAGCCATACAAAATGTCATTATCTCTTTAGTGGTAACCCATTATATTGCAAGTCTATCACCATATTGAAATTACATTAGGTTATGTCGAATATGCATTGAAACTATTAAGTGCTTCTGCTAATACATCGTAGAATCCTAGTATTACCATTATTCCTATTTTCGTTGGAGTCAGATACGAAATTGAATCAGAGAATTTCATTTTTAGAAAAGGACTGCCCATTCTGCAAAATAAAAGGATACGATTTTTATTTTTCTTCCCTTCTTTGTAACTGAAATGAACATATTACATGAAAGATAATATTCATGCAAAGGCAAGCAGTAAATGGCGTCTCATAGGGCCGGAGAGACTATTATCCCCAATCAAAAGTAGCTGAAAATAAGGGTACGAGAATGAACTCTATATATTTATGAAATGTATTTAAATATGTAAATACATTTATTGGTTGTATTTAGAACTACGCCGCCTTCTTGATAAGGATCAGAATCCGTAATAATGGTTTTATATATTACATATGTGACCACCTAAATATCAGAAATGCAAATAAAGTTAATATTTTCGTGTACAATAATTTATTTAATATGTTTATACACAATCTTTTATTTCAATTTTAAAATACTAGAGTTCGCTTTTTTAACGCGCCCATCGTAAGAACTAGAGTTTAGATTTGATTGTTTTTATTAATTAATATAGTATTGCAATTTGTTCCGCAAAATGCCAGAAAATATTATGATGACCGAATATATCTCATGCCGCCCTGGATGCTGATGGCGACCGAATTGACGGTGTTTAATACGCCAGTGGTCGAGATATCACGAGCCTGATCTAACGAGCCTAAGATTTGAAAAAGTTTTAGCCTATTCATTTCACCCCCATTCTTTTCATAACAGCTAAACTTGACATCGAGATTGGCTATGGTAATTGGAATTACGACATTAGTTAGCGAAATTGGTACAAATTGAAGGGAACGCGTTTTTTTAATTTAGTTAGATTAATATGGTCTAATAAAATATTAGCAACATTTTTTTTAGTCCTTTCCATATTAACTTTTGTTTTCTATCATCAAAATATTATCACTTGAAACATGGTTTGCTTACTATAGGCATAACAAATTCGAGGATTGGTCCGCCATCTGCAAAAAGTTTGACCGCGTAAGAGCGGCACTTCGATTAACCAAAGTCATGAACAATTTTGATTATAACACAACATGGAGTAAGTACTATTTACCAGTGAATATAACTAAGTTTTGGGTTTCATGAGTCACTTTGTTTATTATGGCTTAAAATTTCATTAAAGCTTTCATTATTTAAAAATCTTCGTATTAGCCGTCATCTTCTGTCAAACACATTGTTATTGCTGCGAATACAAGTACATGAGTAAATTTCTCAAATAAAATGATAAAAAAAATCAAAACCGCTAAAGAGGTCAATAGAAGATTGAAGAACTCTAAATTCAGTTTAACATAGCTGAAACCACCCATGAAACATAAGCTGAAAGTATGATTATGAGCTCAAAACTTAAGTTATTATATAATGCACCCATTATGTTTATAATTTTAAATTTTGAGTACATTTTCAATTTATCTTTTATAACGATTTCTGATGTTTACACGAGTATTATAAATAAAACTGTTATGGATTCCATCGCGTTTGTATTTGATTTCACGAAGTTTACGTTGTCCAAGTTTATATTTGCCCATTATTTTTAAATATTTAAGGCTATTTAGTGTCGGCTCACTCTTATGGACAAAAACTGTAACTATTCTAAATTTCATGTTATGGTTGTGCGAAGGCTGACACAAGGTGTCCGATTATTTAGGATTACATACTTTTTAAATTAAATTTTAACAAGGTTTTGAGGTGAATATAACGATATCATAACTATCGAAATTCATCAAGTCCTTTGAAACATAATAAAAAATTAACAAAAAACAAACATACAAAATCGTGCGAAAAAATCGTGCGTCGTTTTTGTTGTAAGAGTACTGATTAAACTCTATTAACTATCTAACAACGGGCAGAAACAAACAGAACAAACTTAGAACAAAATATCAATAACTAATTTAAAAGCAAAATAATTTCTAACTTAAGTAAAATGCACATAAATAAGTAATATCACACTTTACTCTCCTACAAACTTTAAATAATTTATTTAGTAGAGAGGTAGAACTTTTAAAAAGTTTAATAACATGTCATCATAATGGAATACTGATAACATTTCAATCATATAACATGTACACTAGTAGAAAACGAGAAAACATGTCTTCAAGGATATTAGGGCCAGAGAGGAACTGAAACTGAAGTTAAGAAAATCACGTACAACGTAAAAAAAACACATAGCAAAGAAGCATGGAAGAATCGGTACAGAATCTTAAGTCAAATCTTTCTCTGTCTGATCAATATTTTACATCATAAATTTTATTTCTCATTTTAGAGGAGACTCGTATTCAATAGTACAATTTCCATAGTCAATATAAAGAAAATAGTTAAATCTATGTCAAGAAAATCAAAATTTACGCTGAAAACAGAAATTTACAAAAAAAACGTAATATGTAAATACGTTTATTCTTTTCTCTGATGACATATATTATTATATAGCTTCTAATTTAAAAAGTAAAGCATAAATGAGAAAGGAAACTGCATTACCCCTTTTCTGCATCAACAATCTCTCTGACCAATGACCTCACTCACTATATGTAAACAGAGGCCATTGACTGACAGTCAAATCACTTTTCAATCTTCTTTGGTTCTATATATCATCCTTGTATTCATACAACGATGTGTATTACAAGATTACACTATTATATAAATAATCAGAATCCTTTATGCAATGCAAGAGGAAGAAACTCGAAATAAAACCATATGTTAACCATTACAATAAATAAAGCAATTATATGTAGGTCAATTTCCCTCCCATTGCGGTGGAGGCCTGTATCCAATTAGAATCCAAATTATGTATGCTGATGAATAAAAGAGAAGATGAATTGCAATCTAAAAGATATCTAACAATTATTATGATGTTCAGTAGAATAAATTGCCAACTAAATTCGATTATCTGATCGTATTCCGGTTACCTATTTTAAACAGCTACGTATTTTAAAGGGTTTTTAATTTTGCGCTTGGAAACTCAAGAGGGAATCAATGCCTAATTTTGATCATTTGTCCCATTTTAAGGATGTCAATTGTATGGTTTACGTAGTAATGGTAGTCTATCGACCTACACTATTGAGCATAGGTTTCCCCATGATAAAATAATTACCACGCATGGCAGGTGGGTTGACAGAGGAGGGTTTTTAATTCATCATTATTATGAACCGATCATATACATCCCAATGCTTGGCTCAAGCCTCCTTTACAGTAAAAGGGATGGGGCGAACACGGAGGACAAGGAACTCCGCACCAGTGGTCCAACGACGAAGGCGACGTGCTATGGTGGGTATGAGTCCCTCTGTCGCCCCGGACCGTCGCGGCGGGTGACCGTGGCCCACCCCAAAAAAAAAACAGTAAAAGGGAAATTGACCTATTATACCACACTGGTGAATCATGTTGCTATAGGATTTTATCTCGAATTTTCCTTAGTCTTTTCGCTTAGTCAATTTATATTCTTACTCCATGACTACATGGAAAATGGTTTTTGGTTAGTGTTTTTAATTTGTGAGAAGGTCGCTGCAGTCTACTCCTCTGAGAATCGTATAGCCAATTTTTACAACTTGACATATTAAAGGATGGTAACACATTGAATTCATAATCGTTACCAAATGGAGATACTATAAGCCTATATTAACACAGTCATTTGTCTGACTAGATGGTCGTTGATATTATGATGGGTTAGTATTTAGCAACAAATCAAATATTTAAAATAATATAATTTTACAATATAAAAAAAAAACTTCCTTATAAATATGGAAAGTTGATTATCTAAATACATATAAGGTTATTAATATGTGAAATCTATCTGCAAGTAAATTTTGAGATTCAATAGAGAATAAGTTATTGCTTTAAGCCGCTACCACAAGTGCTCTGTGGTAGCGGCTTCGAATACTACCAACCCTTGCTTTGCTCGTGGGTATCGTAAAAGACGACTAAGAGTCCTAGATTGACCCGGACCAACTCCATCTGGTACCATTTGGGTCAACGATTACATTCCCAAGGAGGGTTGAAGTCAGGCAAGCGGCCGGTCATAAAAGTCATTGCCGAAACTTTTTGCAATATGTCAAAACAGATGACATATTGCGTCGACCCCAAGTAATTGGGATAAGAGCAAGATGATGATGATGAATAGAGAATAAGTTATTTAGTTAATGAAAATAATTCGACTTGGTTATTTTAAAATCATATTTATATGGGCAGAAAACACTTTTAAATTTACATTCTTCTAACAAATAAATTTCAGCATTGTCTACAGAACTTTTAAAGGTCTCCAGTCTTTTGTCGGCGAAGTCGACAATTACACCATAATTATTATAATATTGACTATGGCCTAATATTGAACACATAAATGTAAAATTTATATTTTTCGATAGGATATCATTAATTTTTAAAAATAAATTTATTGCCATTCAAAAGTAATCTACTTAATATTTGCGTTTCCTGCGTGAAAAAATATATACTAAAATGTAAATTTTAGTATATATTTTTTCCGTGCGGTGACAAAATTGGTTGTAGATATCTCAATAACCACTAAGGCATTATTAGCATATAACATCCACATTAAGATATGAACATATATATAACATTTATACCAGAAAAGAAAAACCCTATATACTTACCACGTCTAGCCTTATACCCTACTGTACTACGTTGGTCAGACATGTTGGTATAGAGATTCATTTCCAGTTTTCCTTCTCTTGCATGGGTTTTATATGCATATTAATCCCGTAGTCGTATTTACAAAAATAATTATTAGTACTATTCTCTTATTCGATAACATTGATTATTTCTAGTTATCTAATAAAAAAAAAGATACTGACGTCAATTATATAGATGTGAACATAGAGAGTAATAGATACTATTAATTGGTATAATTATTAGAAATTTGCGTCATATCGGTTATACAATTAAAAAATTTAATAATGTTTGCCAAAGTATAATCTACAAGAGAGTCGTTGTCGTTTCGTCTCAGCTTGTACCCCTTCCATTGCTGGGCTTGAGCCTCCTCCCAACAGGAGGGGAATATACCTACTATACCATGCTGGTCAGACATGTTGATATAGGATTTCATTTAGTTTCCCTTTTCTTGCACTGATATTATGTGCATATTATATCCCTTAGTCGTCTTTTACAACATCCACGAACAAGATAAGGAGCCGTGAATTGTATTCTTACTCCGTCACCCTCACCACACGGAAAAGATATTATTACTGACACAGTTTTCGTGTTATCAGCAATTTTATGCCATCTACAGTTCTTTCTTCTTTTAATATTTATCAAAATTCTTAGAATTCGTTTCATTCATTATGGATGACGAAACATCAAGAAATATTATTATTTCATCAAATTTTCACAAATAATTTCTGAATTAATTATGGCAGCGCGGAGATCCTTTACTTCTAAGTGGTGTATGGTGCTTATATCTGGTCATGATAGTGCAACTCTAGCTCAACATTAACTCTATCCATCGTCATCTCAAAGAGCTGGTAATCTTTTAATACCACTCGAACAACTGACGCCGTGGGTGAATGGATCGGTGAAAATCGGTCACTCGTACGTTGCTCAGAAAGTATGTAGCAAAAAGACCGAGCCAGCCAATGTATCAAATCTATCCTTCTATTTCAGCTCATATACGTCCTTATGCTGTGCTTGAACCTCCTCCACAATAGGAGAGAAATTGATATATTATACCACACTGGGCAGAGACGTGTTGAGATAAGATTTTATTTCGAGTTTCTCTTCTCTTGCATATATGTTTTATGTATATTATATCTCTCAGTCGTCTTTTACGACACCCACAGGCACGATACGGGGTGGTGAATTGTATTCTTACACCGTCACCAAACGGTGTCTTTATCAGATACCAATGCCCAATGCCATAACAATGATGCCCTAGCAAAGAGACAGCAAACGTTCGCACGGGTAGTTGTTTCTATGCCAATACATGAAAGTATTTATATCTTAGTGTGCGTTATACTATAAAAACAATATAAGACTACTATTTTTTTTTCTCTTAATTAATAAGTACAGTAAAAAATAATCGTTTGTTAAATTAAACATGATAAAATACCTACTTTGATATAGAGGCTATCTCAAATATAAAACATTACATCATTCGATAATTATATATTTAAAATAATGATACAGTAGAAATATTAAATATTAATTATGTTTCAATGTAATAAGTAGTATTTGTGTTAATTATAATTTATGTTGACATTTTAGATTTATATGGTCTTCAAGGCAACTAGGGCGCATGTTCAAATGTTAATCATTATTTATTATATGACTACTTAATAGATTTTAAAATATTATATAAAAATACAATATTAAAAATATAAAAAGTGTACTAACGCACCGGCAGCGAGTACAGGGACAACGACGATGGTTAAGGCTCCAAAAAAACGAACTTCCTCACAATACCACTGCAGTAACACTGCCATTAGACCATTGGCCGAAATGACTATCGATAAAATGGTTGCCGTATGCACATCCCACTTATCGACAATCTCGTGAGCTGAGTCTTGGTTTATCTTTCTCAATATCTATTTATCCAACATTTCAATTGTTATTTTTATTATTAATAATCTTTAATTGTCGTTAAAAACCGAACAATTGCCATTCGGTTTAGCTCGCTAGAGGGCAAAGTATTTTTAAATACGTAAAGAAAAGAATTACATGGAAATCTATTAATGTATAACATTATTTCGTTTTTATTATTTTTTGTTATTACAGAGTTAATATGTATATCCATACATATTACCCCTTTTTCGAAGACAGGTTATAATCCAGTCCCGCCCAAACCGCCCTGAGCGGTTGAATGTCGTGCTACTCCATAACATACCGTACATTATTTTTTATTGCTATGAGTGCGAATCACCGGTACTGAGTTCCTGTCTTCGATGATTTCATGAACCCTAATAGGTAGTCGATGACTTACGGCACTGAAACGTGGTCTCTAAATGTCGGCCTCATAAAAAAGCTCAAAGTTGCTCAACGTGCTATGGAGAGGGCTATGCTCGGTATTTCTCTACGTGATAAAATCCGAAACGGGCAATCCGTAGAAAAACGGGTGTAACCGACATAGCCCGCAGAATTAGCACGTTGAAATGGCAATGAGCAGGCCACATCGCTCGTCGAACCGACAACCGTTGAGGAAGAAAGGTTTTTGAGTGGCGACCACGAATCGGACGGCGCTGTATAGGACGGACTAGGTGGACTGACGCCATTCTCAAAGTCGCAGGGAACTGTTGGATGCAAGTGGCGCAGGACCGTTCCGAGTGGCATTCTCGTGGAGAGGCCTATGTCCAGCAGTGGATGTCTGTAGGCTGATGGATGGATGGAATAGGTAGTTGATTATATTTATATTTTTACATACTACTGCTATGACTGGTTATGGCTCCAAAGTAACGAAGCGTTAAATTTGCCTATATGAAATAGGAACTTCGGACCTGCTGCAATAAGCGTAGCCGCGCTATCTTTACTCCTTTTCATGTGTATTTTGACGTAATGGTGGCAAGTACTACATCCACTCAACTCTCAAATGTAAAACGGGTACGTTTTAATAAATACATTTTTAATATTATAAATAGTAATTAAATAAATATAGGAACCATACATTTATTTAAACTAGGAACTAAAATGAACTAGGTCAATAAAACAGAGTCAAACTTTATAATAAGATGCTAAAATGAATATTATCAAATCAACTGTTTCTAGGCGTTCGGTCTTAACTCAGCTGATATACATAGTAATCAGGTCGAATCTTTGTAACAACTAGGATTTCATTATAATATACATATTTAGTCATGCGTCATTCATCCGCTAGTTTATCGGAGGTTATATACTTGTAACCTTAAAAATATAAATTAGTTCAATTATTTGAGAGATAAGATAATTATATACATATAGTGTTTCTTCTTAATATAAAATATAGATTAAGGTTATTGTACGTATTTAAAACTAATATCTATGTTACTCTGTGAAGCGAAAATATAGTCTTTGCTTTATAAATTAAAAATAAACGGCTATGTCATAAATTTATAGAGGTTTATTTTAACTTGGAAAATTCATAATTAAATTATAATTTAAGAAATGGCTCATCTTAATTATTTCTTATAAGATTTTTAGGTCACGAGGGTATGAGATGATAAACGATGTTGTTGCCAGTAGATATAAGTATACCGCACCAAATAAAACTTATATATGATAATATATTGGAGCAAAGGTTACCGTAACAACAGATTATAATGAAGTAAGTTAACTTTAATTTTATTCTTATTAAGCAACATAAATTAAATATAAATATATAGGTACAAGTAAATAATGAATAGTAATTTAGACTATGCCCATATATCTTGTCACTTTTCATTTTATTTATCTTCACTAATAGCTAGAGGCTTCATGCGCAATTTAAAAGAAATGTCACCGAGTTTTATTTCGATTTTTTACTTTTTTGTATTATTTGGTTAAGTCCACACATACGACACCTAATCAATAGGTCGGGAAAAATTTCTTCGGATCCTATATGAAAATTCAAACCATTTTTTTTTTCAAAGTGTATTTACATTTCTTTATCATATATACATATGTGTTCTGCCCGGCGGTACAAGCTCCTAATGAACAATACCCTGCCAATCCTACCATACATGCAGGCGTCACCTTATTATAAGTTAGCCTGGGTTTTCTATAAAGCCTGACCAAGCCTTGACCACGATCTTTTTCGCACATTCTTATCGTACGTTATCCACTTTTCATCAGCAGTTATCCATCTCTTCAAAAATTGTTCGGTTTCATTACGTTTCAGTAAAGAATCGCAAATGATTATACTGTTTAATAGGTTTCTTTCGGTGACCTTGGCGCCCAAATATTGAGCTTCTTTGAACACCCAGCTTTCTTCAAATAGATCAAAACTGTTTTGTCGTCATTTCCCAAATTTTCAGCTACGTCATAACTACTGATATGCCAATCTTTCTCCACTTTGTCGGCAAATTGCGTTCATTTTATAAGTGACAGGGCGGCCGGAGCGAGGTGCATCTTTGACATCAAAACTCCGGATTGAAAACATCTAAACCAACTTTATGCTATTCTTACTGACACATTAATTCCATATGGCAGGCATTAAGTTCATAAACGTCACAATTTTTTTCGCGGCTTGCGTTAATTTATTTCCTTTCTTGTAATAAAATTTTAAAATGTATCGAAGTTCTTTAGTTTCACTCATTTTTACAAATTTAAAACGGCGCTAAATAACATTTAACTAAATTGTTTCTTTTTTTTTAATTTTAGTGGTATCAAAAGCAGCCAGATACAACTAGTACAGCCCAAGACCTACTATACCGTGCTGGTTAGACATGTTGGTATAGGGTTTCATTTCAAGTTTGCCTTCTCTTGTACAGATGTTATGTGTATATCCCATAGTCATCTTTTACGACATCCACGGGCAAGATAGGGAGTGGTGAATTGTATTCTTACTCCGTCACCACACGGAACACTGTTTTTTATTAGCCCCTAACCCACTGGTTTATGCTAACGTTTGGATCTATTAAGCTTTAGGTTGAATAACAAATATTTTCATTTATGATAGTGCTAATATTCTATTAAATTAATTTCGTTTTAGGCTTCATAATTTATCAGGTAAAGTAATTTTAGAACCCTGTTTGGTAAATTGGTCCATCGTTAGGTACAATAAATATGATAGCTATTTTAGAAATTAGTGGCACTATATGAGTGAGATTTCATTAATAAAGTTATGATAGGGAAATTGACCTAAAATACCAGACTTTTTTTTTTTTTTTGGGTGGGTCGCGGTCGGCGCGCCTCCGCACCACTCCGTCCGGGGCGACAGAGGGGCTTAAGCACGCAACTCCCGCGACCCACCCAAAAACCACGTCGCCTTCGTCGTTGGGCCGACCACTGGAGCAGCGTTAACTCGTCAGTGGTCGGCCCGATGGAATACCCCCTAATTGAGGTACCCTCCCATCGACCGACGTCTCCCCCTCGGGGAGGACGTCGGTCTTTCCTCACGCGGTCGGCCTCTCGGCGGATGACGGACTAATCCCTGGTCACGTCACCCGCGGCCTCGGCTAGGGCGGCATGAGGCGCAGATAGTTGCGCCTACGCCGCCCCAGTCGCCGGCGGCGGATCTCCTCATCGAGGCTGCGCTCCTCGCGCAGGCAATCCGCCGCCTCCTTCCGCGAGATCACTGTCTCGCAGAAGGCTGCGACCGCGTCCCAATTCCCGACGCTGTCGACCATCGCCCTAGCGATAGCCGGCAGCGTCAGGTCCGTACCGATGATTGCGACGAGTTCACAGCGCTGCACTGCCCAAGCCCCGCAGGCCTCGAGCGTATGGCGCGCCGCGTCCTCGTCGCAATCGCAGTGGTGGCAGGACGGTGTACTCTCCCTCCTAACGACCTTATGCAGGTATTTGGCGAAGCACCCATGCCCCGTCAAAACCTACACCAGTCGGAAGGAGAGCACCCCGTGCCGCCTTTCCAACCACTGCATCAGCACCGGCCGGAAGGCCTCCACGGTTCGCACCCCGAACCGAGGCCTCTCCAGCCGGACTGCCCAACGGGCGATGACGTCTCGGCGGGCGTCGACGCGCCAGGCGGTGAGATCCCTTAACGAGACCACACCGCCCCCCGCCGCTCGCACCCCCGTCACCCGCCGATATAGTCCGGCGAGCATCTCCGCCTCCACGTCCCACGGGGGAGTCCCGGCCAATAGGCACGCTGCCTCCGTAGAAAAAAAAAAAAAATACCAGACTAGACAAATCAGGTTGCTATTATCTGCTCACTGTTATCTGAGGTTATATTCAGACCACACAGACACGGTTTTATCCGTCATCATGCGAACATTTACATATGTATATATAAATTATAAAGAAAAATTGTAATCATTATTTAATAATTTAATATTATACACTTTTAACTAAGTAGTTGATATCCCTTTTGATAATTATTGTTCTTGTAGCCGTGTATAAAGTATGTGCTTCGTTTTTCCATCCACCATTTCAGCCAAATGGGATTATTACAAGGTGCGTAATTAGGCTTAAAATTAAAATACGTGATTATGAATCATATTTATCTATATAAATTGAAGTAGTTGCCTTTTATTGGAATAAAATTATGTTTTTTTTTTAATTCTACTTTGTCAGAACAAAAGAGATCATGGTATTTTTATGAAAGTAATTTCTTGCCTAAAGTTAAACACATAGCAATTAATATATGATTCAGTACTAAACGTGAATATAGCCACATATTAGTGCTAGTCATTCATAAACTTATCATTTTATAAAGGTACTTTGTGGCAGTTTTTATTATCTCTAGTTACAGTAGGCAACATTAATTATAGAGATGCGTAGGGGTGTTCACAGTTTCATATGTACTAGTGTGACCATGTTTATATTGATAACGTGAGTACTCGTTATCTATGGCTCATATCCCGTTAGGAAGCACTAATTCTGTGAATCACGAATCACATCAAATCATTAACATTCATAACATAGTGGCAGATCTATCAAACGGTTATAAATTAGGTCAAAAGCAGCTTCCATTGACAAAGCTTTCAAAACGAGGTCGCGACATCAGTTGCTGTTATCAAAGCGACAGGAAACCGTTATCAACTTGTCGTTATGTATAAAACACAATTTTTGCAATGATTGCCGAAATAATAATTTAACTCCCACGATATCATATCTCCAGCCTTTATGTGTCGAGATGATAAACTAAACAATAACGAGAAATATAAGTACAATAAACTTTTTTAATTATACTTAATTAAATGAAAAGTATATATACATATATATGAAATTGCAGCGCTCTCGAAACTTATTTTTATGTCGTTTATTTTATGTCTCCCCTTCGAAATACAATACTATTATTCTTTAAGTTTTAATTAAAACCCTTACCCTTTTTACCCTTTATTCCCTCGTGAATAAGTGATAACTAAGAATCGTAAACAGATAAAATCACCAATAAAATAAATATCTATTAAATTAAACAAATTACCAGCGTAGTACAGTATACCGCTTTTTCTATTGGCAGCATATGCCTAGAATATTGGATATTGTGTCATTTCTGTAACTTTCGATAAACCGTAACCCGTTTAAGCTCATATACGTCCCACTGCTGGACTCGAATCTCCTCAAAAATAGGAGGAAAATTGACCTACAATATCATATTGGTTAGACGCGATATAAAACTAAAAGAAAAAAAAAGGGTTTAATTTCGAGTTTTTTCTCTGGCATAGATCTTATATGCATTTCATATCATTCGCCTTTCACTATACCCACGGGCAAAATAAGTGGTGGTGTATTGTATCCTGTGCACGGCAAACAGTCGTAACCCGATATCGCACTCGCTAAATTTTTTTAAGCGTAGACTCTACTTAACCTATAGCGATAAAAGCATAAGGCTGTACCTAAATAAAAGGAATGAACGCTTTATTTGATTATGTATTCTTTATCACAGAGTTATATCAGTTATTATAATTAATTACCGGAAATTGTATATTTCTGTGAAGATGTATGTGGTTATCTCATAAAATAATTTAGGTAGATATAAGATGACGATATTAAAATAATAATGAAAACAAGTGATTAAGAAAAAAAATTGATAATCATTTGACCCGATATTCATAATGGTGGCTCGGTACCGAGCTGCAACTATTGGAAAAGAGTAGAGAAGAGTTACTGAGTAATTATAAAAAATTTATAAAAAGTCTTCAATTAAATTTCTATAAAAGGTACGAAATGAGATCTTCTAAAAAAATAATCTCGATGAAAAGAAATAGAAAACACTTCCTTTATTGAATGTTTATATAACATTTATGAGTAATACGTAATTTAAATCTTATAATAACTTTCAATTACAAATCTGTTATAATTGATATGGCCTACAAATGACATTTAATGTTAATATATTGAAAGAACATTAAATTGTACGGTAGCAGCTACCAACAGCACTAATCCTTACATTGGATGGATGTCAAAGACCACTAAGAACTTTGCATCGACCTGGGCCATTCTATCTTGATGCCATCTGGTCAACAAATACATTCCCAAGGAGGTTAACATCATTAAAGTATTACCGATAACTTTTATAATGGAAGAAGAGTAGGTACATATTGCGTCAACCTCGAGTAATTGGGATAGGAGCACGATGATGAGGATGAATAAAAAACATTGAGCAACATCTTATCATAGTATTGCGAACTTACTTGGGCAATGTTACTTTATAAGCCATCAAAGTCAAGGCTTGCCCGTAAATGACCCTTAACAAAATAAAATAATTTTTACCTACTTCAGTGTATCCTATTATGAAAATAAATATATATCCTATTATATAAACAGCGCTATTTAAAGTGAAAACATAAATCTTTAATTCTAGTTTTGAAATTTTCTACATAATGATTTCTGATGTTTACGCGAGTATTACACAAATAAAAACACTTACCGTTTCGAATACTTTACAACATTCATGGTCGTGACTATGAACGCTGCAAAGTGTTCGAAACACAGGGCAATCAAAAATAAAATAGAAACGCGATAAAAGCCGTAATTTTGTACATAGTTACTCAATACGTTTTTTTTATTTAAACAAGTCAATGATTGACTTCTGACGAAAAAGACACTATATATCTAACAGATTAATAATTCTTTGTTAAAAGACAATTAAATTGTAATGGAATGAGCTCAAGGAGGCTAAGATACTGAATTATTCCATTCGCTCCAACCATATACCTACATATACCCGATGAAAACGATAAAGTAAAACATAGTGACTCGCATCTTTTAAAAAAAATCTTTTCTTCTGCAACGTTTTCTTTTTTCTTTATTTCAGCCCAAATAAGTTAACTACCGGCGAAAAATTTTCCCAGTATGTCGAGCTTTTCTATGTGGTAACATAGAATACAATTTACCATCCCCTATCAGGCATGTGAGTGTTGTAAAAGAAGACTCAGGGATATAATATGCACATAATATTTCTTCTCTTGATACGGGTTGAGAGCCCTCAGCGCTCACCCACCAGTCCGGGTAAAGTTGTCACAGCCATCTGAGGCTAACAACTATGTCACACAAAAAAAAAAATAAAAATTTCTTTTCTTGTATAATTTCCTTCTCTTGCCGTGACTTTACTTATTTACCCATTTTTTTTTATTGCCGAATACCGATGGTGACAAAAGGACAAGTGCCATACTTACCTGGTGGTAAGTTATGCTGCCGAACTGTGCCTTTGCATTACCAGGAACACAGCTAGACCTAGCGAGCATTTTTGAAGAAAATGCTCTTCTTAAACCTCGTTTTGAAGAATGTGTTTATTTAGTTGTCTTTCAGGGGTTTCTCGGTTACCTATTATGACCCGCAGGAAGGAAATGGGTGATGAATCGTATTCTAACTGCTACCCAAACAGAAAGTCTCTTTGCCAACAAGAAATTTCTCAATTATTATAAAAAGAATTAAGTTGTGCTGTTAACTAGTTACCTATCTAATTATATCGCCCCCAAGTAATAAAGATATACAAATATTGTTTTGATGTGGCTGTCGGTCAGGCGACGCGACGTTCGGTTATAAAACAATAATATTCCGGGGTGAGTCGCCCTGTCAACGTACGATCTCATTCATGACAGTTGCTCTTTTATCACCGTGACGTACACTTGTTCAGATCATTGAACCCAGGGGAAGTATTCCATGTTCCTCATTTTTTTACGCTATGTTGATATCTCTTCTACTCATAACTAAATTTATAAATAGCAAACTTGAATCGTTATAATACCATGTTCATTGAGTGTTAAGTTTGATTTGAGTATCTAAGTAGTTGTAATATTTTTGATACGCTAAGATAAGAATTACTAAAAATAAGTTAATTAATAATTTATTTACTCATCGAATGTTATATCTACTAGTTTATATTAGATTTTAGTGAAATTTGGAAACGAAATAAAGCGTGGATTAAAATTCTTAATATATATCCTTACTAATCTTAATATATATAAATTACGTGTCACGTTGTTTGTCCGCGATGGACTCCCAATCTACTTAACCGATTTTAATCAAATTTGCACGCCGTGTGCAGTTTCATCCAACTTGAAAGATAGGATAGCTTACATCTTAATTTATAGTCGCAATATTATTTTATAGCAAATTATTTGTATTACCTATATATACCTATTATTTGACATTCACAATTATCTGTTAACTCCAAACGATTTTAACAGATGGCGATATCTGTTGACTGGATTGAGTAATTAATTAATAGATGGCGCTGCTATGTCAAACCTACAAACGTGTCATATACGATTTAACTTGCTTTTTTACAAAGATGCCATTTGTAAAAAAATATGACCACCTTCATGACAGATCAGTTCTCCTAACGTTCCACTTAAATAGTTTAATAAAATATAATGTAACAAAAACATTAGCCTATGGCTAATGTTTTTGTTACATTATATTTTAGTGCGGTCCCCTGGTGAAGAGTGCGGTCCCCTGGTGGTCCCGAGAATTGGCGGACCTTCGGGCCGCGTGCATACGTGCCCGGAGGGCCTACACCCGCAGCCGAGCGCGTCACCGCGACGCTGAGCGGGAGGGCCAGCTGTACGAGGCTTACCGCAGTGCGCGGTCTGCCTTCAGGCTGGCCGTCCGTACCGCCAAGGACGTTAGTCGGCGGGAGATGCTGGACAGTCTCGAGCGTGACCCCTGGGGTCGCCCCTACCTCGCGGCGCTGAACAAGCTCCGCGGGCGGGGCCCCCCCCTCACCGAGACTCTCCAGCCCAGCCTCCTCACCAGAGTTGTCGAGGACCTCTTTCCACGGCGGGTGGAGCACACGCCCCCGATCATGGCTTCGCCGGACAGCGACCGGGAGGCCGACGATGAAAGTGCTCCGCCCATCACGGAGCCGGAAATAGGGGCGGCGGTGGCGCGTATGCGAGTCAAATCCACCGCCCCCGGGCCCGACGGTATTCCGAACCGTGTGCTGGCCCTCGTCCTTGAACACCTGGGACCACGCCTCAGGGGACTGTTCGACGCTTGTTTGTCGTCCGGACGGTTCCCTGGGTGCTGGAAAGAGGGGAGGCTGGTTCTCCTGCCGAAGCCGGGACGGTCTCCCGAGTCAGCCTCGGCCTACAGGCCCATCGTGCTGCTCGATGATGCGGGCAAGCTGCTGGAGAGGGTGTTGGCTGCCCGCATCGAGCGGCACCTCGTCGGGGACGGGCCCGATTTGTCGGACGCCCAGTTTGGTTTTCGGAGGGGGCGTTCGACGATCGCGGCCCTGCTGCGCCTGAAGGCCGTGGTAGCGGAGGCCGTCACCGGCGGAGGAGTCCTGTTGGCGGTGTCCCTGGACATCGCCAACGCCTTCAACAGTCTGCCATTCAGCTGCATCAGGGAGGGGCTGAGGTATCACGGGGTGCCCGTGTACCTCAGGCGGCTGGTGGCAGACTACTTGGAGGGGCGCAGCGTCCTCTACGTTGACCGAGTAGGGGACGTTGTGCGAACGCCCATGACGTGTGGTGTCCCACAGGGGTCGGTTCTGGGTCCGACCCTGTGGAACATCGGCTACGACTGGGCGTTGAGAGGAAGCCTCCCACCCGGGCTGGGTGTAATTTGCTACGCCGACGATACACTCGTCACAGCCCGGGGTGGGACGCTAGAGGAGGCGGCACGCCTGGCAACTCTCGGCACCGAGGAGATTGTCAGGCGGATCGAAGCGCTGGGGTTGAGGGTAGCCCTGGAAAAGACGGAGGCCCTTTTGTTCCATGGCCTCCGTACCGCCGGGCCTCCCGCCGGCGCTTCGATCACCGTGAAGTCGGTCACCATCAGCATCCAGGCTCACATGAATTACTTGGGCCTGGTGCTCGACGGGCATTTTTGGTTCCGGGAGCATCTCCACCGACTTGTTCCCCGGCTTGTCGGCGCGGCGTCCGCCCTTTCGCGGCTGATGCCGAATGTGGGCGGACCCAGCGCTACGTGCCGACAGCTGTACGCGGGGGTGATCCGGTCGATGGCTCTGTACGGCGCACCGGTGTGGGCGGGGTCCCTGACCGTCCGGCTGAGGGCCCTCTTGAGGCGACCACAGAGGGTAATGGCGGTCAGGGCCATACGCGGTTACCGCACCATGTCGACGGAGGCAGCGTGCCTCTTGGCCGGAACTCCCCCGTGGGACCTGGAGGCGGAGATGCTCGCCGACATTTATCGGCGGGTGTCGGAGACGCGCGCCCGCGGCGGTATGGTCTCCCTGCAGGAGATCACCGCCTGGCGGGTCGACGCCCGCCGTGGAGTCATTGCCCGTTGGGCAGTCCGGCTGGAGAGTCCTCGGTACGGTGTCAGGACCGTCGAGGCCTTCCGGCCGGTGCTGATGGAGTGGTTGGAGCGGACGCACGGGGTGCTTTCCTTCCGACTGGTGCAGGTGCTGACGGGGCACGGATGCTTCGCAAAGTACCTGCACAAGATTGTCAGGAGGGAGAGCACACCGTCCTGCCACCACTGCAGTTGCGACGAGGACACGGCGCAGCACACGCTCGAGGAGTGTGCTGCGTGGGAGGGGGAGCGCCGTGAACTCGTCGCGATTATCGGTGCCGACCTGGCGCTGCCGACCATCGCCAGGGAGATGCTCGTCAGCGTCAGGAACTGGGACGCAGTCGCCGCCTTCTGTGAGGCCGTTATCTCACGGAAGGAGGCGGCGGATCGTGTGCGAGTAGAGATCCTATTCGGCGACACGTTCCGCCGCCGGCGACTCGGGCGGCGCAGGCGCGAGTATCTGCGCCTAATGCCGCCCTAGCCGAGGCCGCGGGTGATCGGACCGGGGAATTGTCCGTCACCCGCAGTGTGGCTAACCGCGCGATGGCGACCGACGTCCCAGGATGTCGAGAGGTGAGGGTACCTGAAAGGGTATTCCGTCGGGCCGACCACTGACGACAAGTCACATCTGCTCCGGTGGTCGGCCCAACAACGAGGTGACGTGGGTACGGGTGGGTTATGGGCCCGCGCGCCGTCCTTTCATCGCCCCGGACGGACTGGACCGCGCGTGCGCTTACCATAGCCCACCCATAAAAAAAAAAAAAAAAAAAAAAAAAAAGGGTATAAGTATATAACATTCATGCAAGAGAAGGAAATCTCGAAATATGATGAGATGACAACTCGCGAGTGTCGTCAAATTTGATTATGAGCTCATTACTAATCTAAGCAAACAATGTTTGTTTTGTTGGTCGAAAACAGATTCGTAAAAAGTGTGACGTCAAGCAAGCGTCTCTTTTATCCAACTGAACTGAAACTCTCAGTGTTTTATGCTGGGAGATTGTCATCATTATCATCTCTGTCTACATAAACTCCCACTGTTGGTCTCGGGCCTCCTTCATAATAGAAAAGAAATTGACCTGCTATACCGTGCTGGCCAGACGTGTTGGCATAGGGTTTTATATCGAGTTTTCCTTGTCTTGTATAGATGTTATCTGCATAGGCCTTAGTCGTCTTTTACGACACCCAGGAATAAGAAAGGGTCTGGTGAATTGTATTCTTACTCCATCAATACAAGGCAAATTTACACTATAGGATTTCTAAATGATCACCAATACCCACGAGACGATGATTTGACAAAACGATTAACAGGATATTTCCCTTAATCGAATTTTACGACACCAAGGGGTGAAATAGGCGGTGGTGAATTGTATTGTTACTCTGCTACCACACGGAAGGAGCACGAGATTTATAGTATGAGTTTTATTACTTAAGTGTTTCCGATATTTCGGCACTGTTGTAAACGTCATGCTCCCGGCAGAAAGTATCCCTGGCTAGAGAAGGTAATTGCTAAACGAAGCTAAATCAAGAAAATCTATGGTTGATTTAGGCTGGTGCATCACGACTCCCGCCGAGATACACTGGATTTTCAAATCCTCATATTTTTTTTAAATATCCATTGTTATATAATAATTTAGTGCATTAATATTTCTACTAATTAAAGTGAGTTACTTCCTAATGGTTTATATTTAAAGCTGGTAACATGACAAAATTACAATACAGTAGTTAGGTATGTGTCGGTTACTCACGGCTCGGTTTTATGGTGCGAGCATTGCACTGAAAGTTATTACTTATTTCCAGTCATGAGAAATAGGTCAATAGTTTCAGTACTGTAACAAAGCCAGTTGAATGTGCTGGTATTATGCCACATTTATTTATAGAATAGCTCGCTGACAATGCAATGTTTTTACAACAATATATTTATTATATTACTTGCTCCTGCCACCTGCAGATTCGCCCGCGTAAAAAGTAATTTACCCATAATGATATTTTATCTAAATCGTTTCAAACGATTATGATTGATCGAGTAAAAATATCTATTTGGTAGCGGAGAAAGAATACAATTCACCACACCATTCTTACTCCTGGAAAAAGACTACTAAGGGCACGACTAAGGCATAAAATGCAGGCAACATCTATGTCAGAGAAAGAAAATCTATACCAATAAATAAAATTGGAGTGTCTGTTTGTAATATCAAAATAATAGGCTTTTTTCATGCTCACACGGTTATTTGCACGACACCTATACCTAAAATAGCGATTAAAAAATTTTTGTCTGTCAGTCTGTCTGTCTGTTTGTTCCGGGTAATCTTCAAAACGGCTGGGCCGATTTCAAAAATTCTTTCACCAATGGAAAGCTATAATATGAGGGCGTAAACTAGGCTATATTTTATTCCCATGGGAACGGGAACCACGCGGGTAAAACAACTAAAACCGAAGCGAAGCGACGGCGGGTTTTTAGTTCAAAATAAAACTCTACACTATGGTTAATTTCCCTTCTATCGCGGATGAGGCTTGAACCAAGCAATGAGACATATATATGAGAGCTGAGGTGTGTAAAAAAAATAAAATTAACTATTATCCCAACGGAACATATTACAGGGATAAAAAGTATCCTATGTGATATTTCAGGTCGGCGGGGGAGTGCTGTTGGTGGTGTCCCTAGACATCGCCAACGCATTCAATAGTCTGCCATTCAGCTGCATCAGGGAGGCGCTCCGGTATCACGGGGTGCCAGTTTACCTGAGGCGGCTAGTGGCAGACTATTTGGAGGGGCGCAGCGTCCTCTGCACCGACCGAGCAGGGGACGTTGTGCGGACGCCCATGACGTGCGGTGTCCCACAGGGGTCGGTCTTCGGACCCACCCTGTGGAACATCGGCTACGACTGGGCGTTGAGGGGGAGCCTCCCGCCCGGGCTGGGCGTGATTTGTTACGCCGACGACACGCTCGTCACAGCCCGCGGTGGGACGCTAGAAGAGGCGGTAAGCCTGGCGACCTCGGGTACCGAGGAGGTCGTCAGACGGATCGAGGCGCTGGGGTTGAGGGTCGCCCTGGACAAGACGGAGGCCCTCTTGTTCCATGGGCGCACTATGAGCCCTCCCATCGGCGTCTCGATCACCGTCCACTCGGTCGACATCAGCATCCGGGCCCATATGAGTTACTTGGGCCTGGTGCTCGACGGGCGATGGTGGTTCCGGGAGCATTTCCGTAGGCTCGCTCCGCGGCTCGTCGGCACGGCGTCCGCCCTATCGTGGCTTATGCCGAACGTGGGCGGACCGAGCGCTGCGTGCCGACGGCTGTACGCGGGGGTCATCCGGTCGATGGCCCTGTACGGCGCACCGGTGTGGGCGGGGTCCATGACCGCCCGACTTAGGGCCCTTCTGTGGCGACCACAGAGGGTCATGGCGGTCAGGGCCATCCGCGGATACCGCACGGTGGCGACGGAGGCAGCGTGCCTGTTGGCCGGGACTCCCCCGTGGGACCTGGAGGCGGAGATGCTCGCCGGACTATATCGGCGGGTGACGGGGGTGCGAGCGGAGGGCGGTGTGGTCTCGTTAAGGGATCTCACCGCCTGGCGCGTCGACGCCCGCCGAGACGTCATCGCCCGTTGGGCAGTCCGGCTGGAGAGGCCTCGGTTCGGGGTGCGAACCGTGGAGGCCTTCCGGCCGGTGCTGATGCAGTGGTTGGAGAGGCGGCATGGGGTGCTCTCCTTCCGACTGGTGCAGGTTTTGACGGGGCATGGGTGCTTCGTCAAATACCTGCACAAGGTCGTTAGGAGGGAGAGTACACCGTCCTGCCACCACTGCGATTGGGACGAGGACACGGCGCGCCATACGCTCGAGGCCTGCGGGGCTTGGGCAGTGCAGCGCTGTGAACTCGTCGCAATCATCGGTACGGACCTGACGCTGCCGGCTATCGCTAGGGCGATGGTCGACAGCGTCGGGAATTGGGACGCGGTCGCAGCCTTCTGCGAGACAGTGATCTCGCGGAAGGAGGCGGCGGATCGCCTGCGTGAGGAGCGCAGCCTCGATGAGGAGATCCGCCGCCGGCGACTGGGGCGGCGCAGGCGCAACTATCTGCGCCTCATGCCGCCCTAGCCGAGGCCGCGGGTGACGTGACCGGGGATTAGTCCGTCACCCGCCGAGAGGCCGACCGCGTGAGGAAAGACCGACGTCCTCCCCGAGGGGGGGACGTCGGTCGATGGGAGGGTACCCCAACAGGGGGTATTCCGTCGAGCCGACCATTGACGACAAGTTAACGCTGCTCCAGTGGTCGGCCCAACGACGAAGGCGACGTGGTTTTCGGGTGGGTCGCGGGAGTTGCGTGCTTAAGCCCCTCTGTCGCCCCGGACGGAGTGGTGCGGAGGCGCGCCGACCGCGGCCCAACCACAAAAAAAAAAAAAAAAAAAAAATGTGATATTTCAGGTATAGCAAAAGCCAATCTTCATACAAATATTCAAACAGCCAGACATCTTTACAAACGTTTATAATATTAATCGCATAGTAGGATAGGAGCATGGAAGTATTAAGTACTACGTACAACAGGAATGAGCTCTGTCTGTGCATCTTGCAGCTAAAACAAAGAAAATAAAACCTTATGTCAAGGAAGTAAGAGTTTTGTCGCGCGCAAAATAAAAATGAAGCCGAGTGAGAAGGCCATCACTGTACCCTGTGTCCCGTTCTAACAGTGACTTAGAGTTGTCAGAGTTAAGTTGATTTCAATTATTTCGTTGTTGGTAGAAAAATAAACGATTTATGTAATGTAATGAAGTAAAAACATTGACTTCTAAAATGTTTCAAAATATAAATAATAATTTAATACCGACATGTTAAAGCAATATTATTTGTTGCTACGTGCAAAACCTTATTAACGCAAAAATGTTGCGATTGGAGTATAGGTTTTCTTTTATTTGTATGAAATACGGACACCTGACCTGACAACCCCACATGAAATTTTTAAACATAATTTATTAATGAAGAATTACGGTGACCATGCTATCCAGTCCTAGTTCAAGAACAAATAACTTAAATACCTATGCATTTTTTATTCCTTTCGATATTAAAATTATTTATTTATTGTGAATATCACTAGTTTCGAAAATTTTGTTATGGATTTATTACAGTCTGATGAGTTCAAATATTTCTTAACCTATAAATGTTCCCAGGACCATCTAGAGATGTACTTTTCTTGCGTAAGAGCTCGCGGCGCGGCGGAGCAAATGATAACCCCAGTGCAATGCAATTTAGATATATTTTGAGAAAATTATTGTACAAAAATAGTATTAAGCCTAGCATAAATGCCAATTGCACCACTGATGATTATGAATTGACTCCTGTACTCGAATTTAGGAACAAAAAGAGAGCTATTGTGGAAGAATGTAATAAAGATCAGTCGACATCAATAGATGATTTGTTGGATCTCGTAGATAGCGCTTGGGTTTCAGATTTTAAACTGAACATTATTTATTATATTTCTGGATATATCGTGAATGGGATGATTGACAAAATTTCTTGTTCAAATTGTCGTGTGGTGTTATTAGATCACAAGACCATAGATCACAACTACAGTGTCGACATATCACAATTTTCCGCATTTACTGCTTTTATTGAACGGCAAAAACTTAAGCATGCAAATCTGGAAGATTTGTATTTGAAATTCTAAAGTATATTGAAAAACTGTTTATTACATTATCAAATCAATCATTAAAAAACTTACATAAAAATAAAATTATCATGTATGTTGTCCAAGAATTTTATAGCAAACTACATACATTGTTAGATCCACCACATCCTCCTCAATCTATATTTGAAGATCCACATGATATTCAATTGGTGAAGGCGTTAGCGAATTCATATCTCAATTTAGGTTTAACTCATAATGCAAAATTAGAATCAATGAAACATATGAGGAATAAGCTGGGTTTGCGGCAGAAACTTCACAAGACTGTTTTATTTAGCAATGTCTGATTTAGAATTAAACTTAAACTTAACTGTTTTTTGTTACCTAATGAATTAAATATACCACAATAGGTAGTTTATCGTAATTTTATCTCAGTCCAGCTGCATGTCGTGTCGTGTCCCACAAGCACCATTTGGTAAGTACCTACCTATAGGACAGGAGTGTGAAAAGCAAGCAAAAACAGAAAATGTATAGTGGTGCCGCAAAGGACAAATTTATCATTAGCATTTTTGATTAAAATCCATCTGAAGCAATGATCTGCTGACGTCAGATCATAAATCATTTTTTATAATTATTGTCCTTAAATCATATTTCAATATGGTCACCATCGCCAGAGAGGGATAAAAGGTACAGTTATTGAGCTCTCGCTCGGCTTCAATTTTGCGACAACAGCTCATTCCTGTTGTACGTAGTACTTAATACTTCCATGGATAGGAGTAATATAAAATTAAAATCACATTTAATACAATGACGAATCGCAATTGAGTAATACTAATTGCATTCACAACTTAATTCGCCTGGAATAGGAATTAATTAGTTAGCCAAAGGAATAATAAATTTTACAGAAGTAAAAATTTGCAAACGTTGAACTAAATATTAGATATCTTAGACTAAATATCTTAATTCTTATATATATATATATATATATATATATATATATATATATATATATATATATATATATATATGTACGTAACGTGAAAAAATAAGCTTACACGTAATATACTTATACTAGCAGCCCGCCCGCGCTTCGCTTCGGTTTCAGTCGCGTAGTTCCCGTCCCCGTGGGAATACCGGGATAAAATATAGCCTATGTTACTCCCTGACATTAAGGTATAACATATATATATATATAGCTATAATATCAGGCAGTAACACACGCTATATTTTAGCCCGATATTCCCATGGGAACGGGAACTACGCGGGTAAGGCAACTGAAAGCAAAGCGAAGCGAGGGCGGGTTGCTAGTATAAAATAATATTAGTAGCACATAAAATGCTGTGTGGTAGCGGCTTCGAATACCACCAACCCTTGCTTTGCACGTGGGTGTCGTAAAAGACGACTAAGAGCCCTAGATTGACCCGGACCAACTCCATCTGGTACCATTTGGGTCAACAATTACATTCCCAAGAGGGTTGACGTCAGGCAGGCGGCCGGTCATAAAAGTCATTGCCGATACTTTTTGCAATATGTCAAAACAGATGACATATTGCGTCGACCCCAAGTAATTGGGATAAGAGCAAGATGATGATGAGTAGCACATAAAATTAGAGTATTTTAATCCTGTTATGTAACCCCGTAATCACCACTTTGTCTACCAAGCAGGTGACTAGTCGAATATTAACAGCCTTTCGAGCCTTACAGGCTACAATAGTGCGAAAAGACCTCCCAGTTTCTAAAACTGTCGCATATCGTTTTGTAGTACATGCTAGTGCCACTGGTATGAAACACTGAGTTTGAATTTTGAGAATAGTGTCGATTATAAGTATATTTCAGTATGCGTCGTAGATTGTACCTAGAGTGTATATTGGGAACACGTTTATGAGTCGACGGGGTCACCGTATTCCGGTAAACGCTCGTAAATTCCCCTACGCTCCATTTTTCAACTTTTGACATAGTTATTATAATAAATATTAACAGCTTACTGTGTGTAAATATATGTACAAGGCTGAGCAAAACACATGTCATGTCATACATGTTATAGTCAAATCTAATTAAGTTATAAGGAGAATTCGATTTATTTTAGAACCAGCCCCCTTAAATATAAACTAATGATCTGCTAAATGGGCTATGGAATTGCTTTAATCTGTGAAATGGTACAAATATGGGTCTACATATCTACATTGTTAACGCTGTATTTATATATTTGTTATTGAATGGTATAATTTAACCGATTAAAGCAGATTTCACGAGTAGCCTAACAGTTCGCTTTGAAATTCATTGCATCCAATTACGAAATATTCAATTATACTAATATTTTTCAAGATATTTTAAAATTCTTAATACATAATTAAATATAATAAACCATATCCACAAATGAGGAGAACCTAGAAGAGTGATAAATGTCCAGGTTCAACTTAGGAGCCTGTGTTGTACCTATGTGTGTGGTCTACTACTAAACCAACTGAAAAGCATTTGATTGTGACACTATGAATTCTCAGTCCACCATACTGCCACGTCATATACGAATCGTATGTGTAATAGTGGTCACGGGGGCGATGCCCGGCAACATCGGTGATTGTTGCCGTCGACGGAGCATGGTACCCTAAGGATAACCTAGGATGACCGTGATGAGGAAATGATGATATCAAGGAATCCAATGACGATAAGGGAGAGAACATGGTAGGTTATTAAGCCCAATGTACTCCTTTCATCGCCATGAACGGAACAGACCAGAGTATGTCCAAAATCAAAATTATCTGTAAAAAAAAGAAAATAAAAATAAATACATAGTGGTCTGTAATACAGTGTTGTATTATTGCTTGTCATAAATACATATGGTGGCGGGGTAGTTGCGGGTCGGGCGGGGGGAACTCGGAGCGGGATGTGCGAATGGTCGTTATCGCCTTGGACACTGCAATGATTGTTTATCCAGCGTGTTCCTTGAATTGCAACTAATGAGTCATCAGTTCTATAAACGCGTGATGCCGCAATATATTGTCGCATGTGAGTAGGTTAACGTGCCTGACCCGGCAACGTATGTCCGCTGCAAAAAGTCCTTGAAACCAACTCTGTCCGCCAGGAGTGTTCCTCTACGCAGACCCAGTTAAGACGTTGCCCTAACTAAGGGCGTATGATGGGCTTAAAAACCATTTAACCCACGCAACTACAATAACTGTCTATAGCATAGTATCGATGTAGGCCGGGATATTACTCAAGGGGTATATAACCGAAAACTTAGAACACCTAACGGCTACTGAAGTCAGATAAAGGAACCATGTTTCCAGTAGCCCAAGGGCGGTCACTTCCGAGACGACACAAGGTCTACTCATCCCATATCTTGACCTTGAGGTGACAATTATAATAATTGAATGTACTTTTTGTCGAATATTACGGCGTCTACAGGCTGATGGATGGATTTATAAGTTTATAATCTCCTATCTAGAGTATTTAAATTAAAGCCTGTTTTCAAAAATGGTTTCATTCATTATTTATTTATGCCTTTTTATTTAGAAATAAACCTCAATCCATCCTATATGTTATGGTCTTCACTAGTTTGGTCTCGTGGAACCTGGTGGTCTCTTCTCGTGGAACCTGGAGGCGGGGATGCTCACCGCGTTCTACCGGCGGGAGTTGGAGACGTGAGCGGGAGGCGGCATAGTCTCATTGAACGAGATGGCCGCCTGGCGGTTCGATGCCCGCCGAGACGTCATTGCCCATTGGGCAGTCCGACTGGTGAGGCCTCGGTACAGTGTCAGGACAGTTGAGATGGAGTGGTTGGATCAGAGGCACGGGGTGCTTTCCTTCCGACTGGTGCAGGTATTGGCCGGACACGGTTGCTTCGTCAAGTCCCTGCACAAGGTTGTGACGAAGACACGGCAGTGTGCTACACACTCGAGGTGTGTGCCGCGTGGGCTGATGATTGCGCCGTGAACTTGTCGCAATCATCAGTGCCGACCTGAGACTGCCGACCATCGCTAGGTAGATGCTCGACAGTGCCAAGAATCGGGACGCGAACACCGCCTTCTGCGAAGTAGTCGTCTTGCGGAAGGAGGTGGCGGAGCGTGCACGGGAGGAACTCCTCCACGGCGACACGGTCCGCCGCCGGCGATTCGGGCGCCGCTGGCGCGAGTACCTATGTCTGATGCCGCCCTAGTTGAAGCCACGGGTGATGGGACCAAGGATTAGTCCGTTACCCGCAGAGAGGTTGACTACGCGACGGCGATCGACGTCCCGGGAGGGGCATCGGAAAGGATGGGACCCCACAGGGTATCCCGCTGGGCTGGCCACGGAGTACAAGGAAGTCGGTACCGGTGGTCGGCTCAATGGCGAAGGAAACGAGATACGGTGGGTTATGGGGCCGCGCGCCGCCCTTTCGTCACCCCAGACGGAGCGGACGACGTGTGAACTGACCATAGCCCAATCCAAAAAATAGGGAGTATAATGAATACCTTCGTTACGTTTCTGTGAATACCTTCCTCCTCTCGCATTAGATCTGAAATGTTACCTAGGAACACAGTACTCATCAAGAACATTCCAAAGAGTTTAAACCTGATGGAGTTATCGCGTTCATTACTACTTATGACCAGCTCCCCCTCTCCATTATTAGACCTAGCTTAGTGGCACCTACTATATCAAGACATTGTCAAGCAATTTACATAGGTAGGTATACCAAATTACAACTGAATTGAAGGCCGCGAAGTAGTATACATACAAAACTTTGTAAGTCAAATAAAGCTTGTAAAATATATGAGAACCAACTGAGAAGATTTTTTTTATATTGCCGATGGTACCAAGGGCACAGCTAGGCTGTGAAGAAAATGCTCTTCTTAATCTCTATTTAGCTTAAAGAAGCACATGTCATAGCGCTCGGGCAACACCTACTGCAGGTAGTTCACTTCAGAGCCTGCACGTACGTGAGACAAATTAACTCTAGAAATATACAGTCGCAGACCATAACGTTTCCAGCTGATATGGGTGACTGCGATGTCGAGTGGTACGTTGGCAAAAGGGTGACGGTGGTTCAAAGTCAAAATATAACACAAAAGCAAAAGATAATATATATGACTGGATTGGAGCCCATAAGCGGCAGCCGATCACGAGTTAACTACTAGAGCAACCGTCACTCTCCTTATCTACATCGGACAGAAGGCAAAGACTCGCTCCAGTTAGTTACCGCAAGCAGGAACCTTTTCGGTGAACATGACCGAACAATAAGCTAGAAACTAGAGTTAGAATGCTAAAACTTCAAAAACCTGGGCAACACACGCTATGCTGTGCCATTTTTTTTATTGCTGTTGGTGGCACACTAGCAGACAGCACACCTGATGGTAAGTGGTAGTACCACTCACGGACCTGAATTAAGCCATTGCCAACCGCGACGAAAATGAAGGGAAAGTGATTGCGTGCAATAAGTTTGTTGATACTAAAGACATTACCAAAACCCACCACACCCAAAACACCCTCAGAAAGTTGGATTGCCGGATCTTTCGCTCACCGACCACACATCGATTTTTTGCGGGGATGTCCTACCCCGGACAGACCGACCCGCGGCTGTAGACAGAAAACTGTTGACAGTATGGTCCTACCACTATATTAAAATATAATTATAATAATAACAGCACAAAAAATCAGACTACAATTAGGATCAGCGCCATAGAATCCATACTAAAATAAGCTTTAAACAGTAAATTTATATTATTAATATTACTATTATCGCACACTAAACAACTACCTTAAGTAAATTACGCTGATTCTGTATTATCAGGTAACATGGGTACGGAGTCCAGAATGCGATCGGTAAGAATGTTCTGATCCATTGCAATTAGATACTGGAATGCTATAGAAATACTACTAACACTTATGTACGTAATTTAATATATCGCTTATTTTTTTATTCGCTCGCCTTATATTGTTATACTTAAGAATATTTTATGTTTGTGTTACATAGTTGCGAAATTTTACTATATTTCTTCATTATTACTCACAAATAACTATCTTCCATAACGCCCAATTATATTGCAAAAAAACTTTCTAATTTAACAAATTGCAGTGAAATTTTATTTTTAGATCAAATAAATCATTAGAACTCACGAACATAACTCGAAAAAGAGAGTTGCACTTAAGCCCAAGTGCCAAGCCCTATCGCGCGGTATGTTCTTCTATAAACTATCGTTTTACGCTTTTATTGTATGTACATCGATTTTAATATTCTTTAATAATATGTGAATTATTAACACTTTTTTTCATATATACATAGCGTAAAATATTTGTTTGAACTATAAAATAATAGAACCAAAATTATTTTCAAACCAAATAGATTTACTGAGAACAGGGAATTTAAACTAATAAACAAACTCATAAAAAACAAACTTCTCCCACGGATATACAGTATTGTCACGTAAATAAATTACTGTAATATATGTTTCTTGTGGTGACGGAGTAAGAATACACTTCACAACCCCTTTTCTTGCATCACTTAATCGTCATCCACGGGAATGTCGTAAAAGACGTCTAAGGGATTATTGGAGATAATATCTGCAAGAGACGGAAGACTCGAACTAAAACCTTGTACCAACCATTCTGACCAGTGTGGTATAGTAAATCAATTTCTCTTCCATTGTGGAGGAGGCTCGAGCACAGCAGTGGGTCCTACAGGAGCTATGATGATAATGAAACTACTGTATTACATAAATATTTAAGTATACAAGCATGTGCAGATTGGACAGTAGATAGCTTGAACAGTCGTCAACCCCTTACTTTTGTTCATATTCAAATCACCTCATATACTTTGTATTGCTGGGCTCAAGTCTCCTTCATAATAGCGAGGAAATTATGTCTCTTACGATACCCACGGGAAAAATGGAAGGTGATGAATTATATTTTTAATCAATCACCACACGGAAACTCGCTTGTGTATCATCATCTTTCTGGACGTATCTACTTATCACAATTTATATGAGATCGTTACAGTACCTACGTATTCTTCCTTTAACTCAAGTAGAACAAGACAAATTGTATTAAGTTTTGACTAGGTTTTACAACTGCCTGGCCTCAACGTTTTTTAAGTAATCCTTAAGTATACCTTATTCAGCTATTACTGTGTCCAATTATATATGAGTAGATGTATTTACTCTTTCCGTGTGGTGACAGAGTAAAAATACAATACACCACTCCCTATCTAGCCCTTGGATGTCGGATAAAAAACCAAGGGGTATAATGTATATATAAGTAACATCTATGCAAGAGAAGGAAAATGAAATAAAACCCTACACTAATATGCCTGACCAGCATGGTATAGGTTATTTTCTCTTCTATTAGGAAAGAGGCTCGAGCCCAGTGGACGAGACGATGATTGACATAGCTTTGATATATTTAAGCCAGTCTAATCTAAGTAAGAAGAAAGGTCTCTATTAAACTAATACAAATCATAGAACCAAGGATCTTATCCTCTAATCCGTACAATTTGACGTTGTAGTATATAGTCTCCAAAGTTTTGTTTTTATGTATAATTATTTTCCTTGTTACTAAACAATTATATAGGTACATATCGGTAATTCTCATTTAAAAGGCGATGTCCTTTTATCTTTTATTTTTAGAACGTTGAGGTGACGCGGTTAGGCACAGATGGATTTTATGGATTTCTGTGAATTGTAAACGGCGGTAGGACTCCGCAACTCTTTTTCATAAGTATATTAAGTTAACTTACACAACATTTAAATAAATTTTCTTTAATCGAAGAATAATAACATAGTCGTCGTCTCAACTGCATATTCCACTGCTGGGCTCGAGCCTCCTTCCCAATACGAGGGAAAGTGACGTATCTACTATACCATGGTGGTCAAACATGTTGGTATAGAGTTTTATTTCAATATTTCTGTCTCTTGCACAGATGTTATGGGCGTGATCTTTTACGAAATCCAGGGGCAAGATAGATAGTGGTAAATTGTATTCTTACTCCGTCCGTCACCACGGTGAAATGTAATAATACATACTATGACAATTTAATATTCAAAATACAATAACATTATATATATTCAAAGAATTTATGTAGGTATATATGTATTACGTGGAACTACGTTGATTTTAATATAGTTTTATAATAATGTAATTATACTGATGTCATTTTTACACAGTTCCATTCAAAAAACTTTTGGGTATGTACAACGTTATTCGCTGTATCAGAGGTTATCTAAAAAAATAGGTCACAGTCATACAATTAAATATAAACATTTAAAATGATAATTTGACTGCCTTCAGTAACTAAATGCTAAGTTGATTAGTTAATCTATTTTATAACGAACTGTCAACCGTTCTGCTTTTCTACGTCCACTGTTGGACTTCGTCGATAATTTTACTCTTTTTTTAAGACACTACCTGGCTCTAATTCTTGTATTGTGGGGAACTTTACAAATTATATACAAAATCAGAATAACAATTCGTGCTGTTCCGAGTTGGAGTGAAACTTGCGACATACCAGGTTTATTTGTTAGTTGTTTATTTGTTATTGTTAATTTGAACGTGTGATTATTCTATATTTTTCATTTGTAAAATTTGTTAAGTACCTTAAAAAAAACCCAAAAATAGTTTAAATAAAAATTTAGTCTATAACTTGCCGTGTGGTGACGGAGTAAGAATACAATTCACCACTCCCTCTCTTGCCCGTGAGTCTTGTAAAAGACGACTAAGGGATATAATACGCATATGGCATCTATGCAAGAGAAGGAAAACTCGAAACAAAACCCTATGCCAACCTGTCTGGCCAACATGGTATAGTAAGGTCAATTTCCCTCCTATTATGGAGGAGGCTCGAGCCCAGCAGTGGGACGTATTTGAGCCGAAATGATGATGAATGATGAAGTCTAAAACTAAAATTCATGATCTAAAACAGTCCATAGGCTGGTTCATAAACCAGCCTATAGACTTCCATTGTTGCGAATAGGCTTTCCCATTAGAATGTCACTCAGAACCGGCAAGTGCTACTTCTACTCCACCGGTTCTTTGCAACCTTCAAGATGTTGTCAGTCCACTTAGCGGGTGATTCTGAATATAGTCGTGATTAAATAACTCTTTCAAATAAAACCCGATACCAATCTGTCTGACCAGGGTGGCATAGTAAATCAATTTCGCTTCAATTAATGGAAGAGATCTAAGTCCAACAGTGGGAAATATATGAAGGGAAATGACGATGATAACATTTCATAGTACATCTGTATATTACAATACAAGAAAATGATGGTAAGCGTCTACAAATATTGAATCATCATCATCATCATCATTTCAGCTCACAATAGGAGGGAAATTGACTTTACTATATCATGCTAGTCAGACAGGTTGGTATAGGGTTTTATTTCGAATTTTCCTTCACTTGCATAAATGTTATATGCATATTATATCACTTAGTCGTCTTTTACGACACCCATGGGTAAGAGAGGGGGTGGTGAATTGTATTTTTACTCCGTCACCACACGGAAAAAAATGTTGAATAGTTTCTACGTTTTCAGTGCATGCCGAGAGTTTAAGACTCTGCTACACATTCTCCGTAACGATGAGCATCGGATATGCTTGTAGAGTCAATTCATACACCAGCTCATAATTTATACCTTCAACAAGTAATCTATTTATATAATAAACTGAATACAACTATAAATCACTCAATTGTCGAGCTCTAAAATTTACTTTAACAATCTTCAGTCTATTAATTTAAAGTAGACAGGGTACACGTCTAGTATTCATTCCAATGCATTGCCTCGTTATGCAAATTTAGCAATGTTGTCGTTCTTTGTAAATTGATACATTGGAAACGGCGTCTTATTAAATGAAGACGGTGTAAATGTATGATGTAATACATAACATTTTATATGAGATACATACACGTACAACTGATTCCAAGTAATCCTAATTGACATAATAAATGCGAAAGTAACGTTGTTTAATTGTTACGATTTTACATTTAAACTATTAAAATGATTTTATAAATTCTTTCACCTATAAAAATGTACATTATCAGCGAGTAACATAAGCGAGTAATATGTCGGTATTCCGGCGGGAACGGAAACTACGCCTGTAAAACCGCAACAATTTGACAGATTTAAAACATTCATTCGCCACTGAAACGCTACATTATTAGTGAAAGATCAAGTAACATAGCTTATATTTAATCCTCATATTCCCACGGGCACTACGCGGCTGAAATCGCAGGAATTTGCTAGTGTTAAATATTATTACAAGTATATATTATCTACTAGTTCCCTACTATATTCCTCGTCGTCGGTTGTCTTTTACAACGTCCACGGATAAAATAGGGAGTACTGTATTGTAGTCTCCCTCACCATATAGAAATATTTTACACTAGCAATCCGCCCTCGCTTCGCTTCGCATTCAGTCGCCTTACGCGCGTAGTTCCCGTTCCCGTGGGAATACCGGGATAAAATATAGCCTATGTTACTCCCTGATATTATAGCTTTCCAATGGTGAAAGAATTTTTAAAGTCGGTCCAGTACTTTTTGAGTTTATTCGTTACATACAAACTTACAAATTTTACCTCTTTATAATATTAGTATAGATGTACTTAACTTAATATGTTCTTGTAGATAAAATTATTACAGAATAAAGAACTTATATACTCAGATAACATATATATCTTGCTGTATAAGAAAAAAGAAGCTATAAGCCATTAGTTAATGTCAAAAATACGACACAATATAGGTACTCCATTGTCAATAAATAAAATCTTTCAGTCTTTTCCGTGTAGGTAATAACGGACGGAGAAGGCATTGTATTATTCGTTTATTTGACCAATTCTAACTGATAGTTGTATTTTCATTAATTCTCCTTTATAAAAGGACTACTCTGCACTACGGCATTAATCCTTGTGTTGTGAGACTTAACAAACATACAATTAAAGTGCATCAATTATACCTCCACTTAGAACATCAATTTGTGGATAGCATAAACACTATTCAGATCAGTATGTCAACCACTACGTCATCTCATGATACTGCTCTCATCCATACTTGGGATCGACACAATCCATATATCTTCTTCCAAATATTTGAGCAATACTTTTATAAACAGCCCCGCTTGGACTGTATTTGTTGACCAGTTGGCATCAAATGGATTTAGCCCAGTTTTTTTTTTGTGTGACTTAGTTGTTAGCTTCAGATGTCTGTGACAACTTTACCCGGACTGGTGGGTGAGCGCTGAGGGCTCCAGGTCGGTGTAACTGATTTATACGTCTGATACAACACCTGCTACACCATTACCATTTAGGAGTGGTAGGACCACACTGTCGACAGTTATCTGTCTACAGCCGCGGGCCGGTCCGTCCGTGGCAGTACCATGCTCTCGCAGAAAATCGACGTCTGAGTAGTAGCAATTTGTTACTGCGCTTCGTTCGGTGAGCGAGAGAGCCGGAAGCCCAACTTTCTAAGGGTGATTGCATGTGGAGGGTTTTGGTGGTGCCCTTGGTATCACCGAGCCTCAATTCACGCATTCACACTCCCTTCGCTTTCTTCGCGGTAGGCAACGGCCTTGTAAAAGTCCATGAGCGGCAGCAACACTTACCATCAGGTGTACTGTTTGCTCGTTTGCCACCGTTTGCAATAAAAAAAAAATTGTGTCGTAGATAATGGAAACATCAGTTTCTAATCGCCATCATAATCATCTCAGCCCGTGTAATTCCTCCTGTTAGGCCTCCTCCATAGTGGCAGGGAATTTGACGTATTATACCGCGCGTGTAATACAAGGTTTTATGTCAAGTCTTCTTTTGCATCGATGTTACTGCATAAGGAAACTCTTAATTGATTTTACGACACCCACGGATGATGAATTGTATTCTTATTCCGTCGCCACACGAATGCTCGGCACATAATGTCTAAAAACCGTGTGCAAATTTTATATACGAAAGGAAACGACGCATTAAAATAGGTATTCCATTTAAATAAATTTATTAAATAAGTATGATAACAAAAACTGCCTTACCACAGCAGAGCATTATATCATGTAATCTGTATCGCAGGCTCATGTGCCACACTAACGAGAGGAAGCATACAAAAGATGATGTAATGCGATGCTGACATCATTTTCAGCTATAAACCATTCTGCAAAATCCATTTTGTTTTGTTTTATTTACAAAACGTTGAGTCGTTTGATACTCATTAATTAATTATAAGAGCACGGAGTTTAATAAATAATATCGGGTTGACCGAGCTTCGCTCGGAATATTTTTATTGTATTTTTGTCGAATTTATTTAGATATATACCTATTAATAAAAAATAAAAATTAAATAATGAAAAACATATAAAAAAAATACAAAAAGAGAATAATAATAACACCGAGATTCGATCCGACGTTGTTTGAATGCCAAAACAATGCCTACTAAAAGAAAACTGGGCGACTTCCCAACTGAGCTATCGTAACTCATGACGTTGACAGCGAAATTTGAATTCATAATCTTTTAAAATGTAATGTCATTGTATTGTTTTACTAAAAACACCGACGAAACAACATTTTCTATAAATAAAACCTGGCTAGATCGATTTTTTGGCCTCGAAACCTCTAGTATGCCAAGATTCATCAAAATTGGTTTGTTGGTGCCGTTTCCGAGATCCTGAAAATATATATACAAGAATTGCTCGTTTAAAGATATAAGATTATATTTATTATATTATTAAATAAAAATGCGATAATAATGATTTTGATCTATTTAATGGCAATGTTTTGACAGAAATTATCTTAATAGATACCAGCCAATTGCACCGAAATTATCATAGTAGGTAAATAAGTAGGCATATAATAGACTGTATTAGATGTTTTAGTAAAAATGGAACTGGCGCATGTAGGGGGTCACTTTACCATTTTAATTAAATTGAAAAAAAAAATCTTATTTTTTCATTTTCAATATAATTATTCGAAAAAAAATCTCAAATTTTGTTTACATTCATCATCATCCCATCTCTCTCAGCCCATATAAGTCCCACTGCTGGGCTCAAACCTTCTCTGCAATGGGAGGGCAATTGACCTGTTATTCCACGCTGGTCAGATGTATTGGAATGGGATTTTATATCGAGTTTTCCATCTCTTTGCATAATTGTTATTTGCTTATTATAATCCCTTAGTCGTCTTTTACGACGCCCACGGGTAAGATAGGGGATGATTAATTGTATTCTTCTCCGTAACTACACGAAGAACTTTGTTTACATAGGAAAATAAATTCTCTACAAAAAAAAGGCTGTGGATTTTTTGCTCAAACTCATAGAAAATAACGTGATTTTAGAGCAACAAAAAGAGGAGAAAAGAAAAAAAACTGAAATAAAAACCTGCACCAACCGTCTGAGCAGTGCGTTAGAGTATTTTGCTCCCCAATATCCATAATGAGGAGCAAAATGAAAGCCTTATGCGACGTGACGGGATGAATATGAACTCGTCATTCATCATTGCAACTCATATACTTACGTCCCACTGCTGGGCTCGAGCCTTCTCCATACAAGGAGGACAATTGACGTAGTTCCACGCTGTACCAGTTGACGTTCCACGCTGTACAGACAGTTCGGTATAAAGTTTATTTCGCGTTTTCCTTCCCTTAATATGCACTCAAAGAACGATAAATAAGTTAATATGAGAACTTACTACTCTAATAATATTTTGAGATCTAGATTACTTTGGAATAACGGTAGAGAATTTACCCGTAGGTAACCGGAGACCCATCCAAATTTTATAAACCCCTTAAAATAACGAAATATCGATAAATTCCCGCAAATAATTAGGACAAAAAATCTAACAATAAGGCAAGTAATAAGAATACTACTGAAATGTGGCTATGAAATCTATATTTTGAATATAATTATATAGTAAATATTTTTTTATAGTAAAGTATAAACTTGGTCATAAAGTAGGAAGTGCAATGTTCTTACACTTGCTCTACGTTCAATGTAGAATATAAGTATGTCAGAGGTCTTGTTGATAAGGCACGTGCACTCTTACTCTATTAAGCACACGCTATTTTTAATTACTGTCGTTAAAATATATCATATAATTTGCACTTCATCTCGGCTCATATATATAACTAGTGTTAAGTGCGAGCCTCATCCAAAATGGGAGGGAAATTGAATTTTTATATCACGTTGGTTATACGGATTGCTATAGATAATTTGTATTTAATATTTTTTTAAATATAAGGTACCGAAATAAAATATAAAAAAGCTTTGTATCCTCGTTCTGTCTATATTTAGGAAAACAGGCTACTATGAGGAATAAACAAACGATTTACATTTATATGTCACAGGCATCATGAAAAAGCGTCATGAATACCATTTCAGCCCTAGGGAAATTCGATTTTTTGATTTGAATTTGCAAAAAAAAACAGTTTTGTTTCAAGTAGAAACTCTATGACACAATACACTCGCAGTTATGTCTGTTTAATATTTTTATGTCTTGTTTTAACGATGAAAGAAAGGATTCTAAGGAATCCCTTTTGTCCTAAATGTTAATTAAAAATGGTCATTTGCGATATCCTAAAGAATACGCTGCTTTTATAATTGTTAATGGTAGACAATCTTAATATACTCTCAAACCTTGTGACATTTAAGTTAGGTGGCAGTTGTCCATAAAAAAAATATATTTTGTAAAAGCTAATTTTATTAAATTTCATGCGTGTGGTGACGGAGTAGGAATACAATTCATCTTGCACGTGGGTGTCGTAAAAGACGACTAAGAGATATAATAAGCGTATAACATCTGTGCAAAAGACTGAAACCTCGAAACAAAACCCTATTCCAACACGTCTAACCAGCGTGGAATAGTAGGTCAATATTCCTCCCATTATGGATGATGCCTGAGCCCAACAGTGGGACATATATGTATAGGCTGAGATTATGAATGAATGAAAAACTAGTACATATTACAAATAGATGACATAAAATTAATAAAATGCACCCAAAATCAGATCATTCATTTGTGGACCACGACGATCTGTCCTGCATGGGAATCGAAACTACAAGGTTCCGCCTAGGAAGTCGTATCATAGACCAATATGCAATCTACATAGTTAGTTATCTAATTTAGCGATTAAAGAGAAAAAACTAGAAAATGCAACTATATTAATAACATTTTTTGGTCTTTAGGTGGTGTGCAACGAGACGAGATGCGATTGCACTGGAATCAAAGGTGACATGGGCTCTCCAGGGCCCTTTGGAATCCCTGGTTTTGAAGGTGATTATGGAGAAGATGGACCGATAGGACGTGCTGGTCCTCCAGGAGATACAGGTGATACTGGTGATAGAGGCGATGTTGGTGATAAGGGTGCAAGAGTAAGTTCAAAAAATGTGTATATTATGCTTTTAAGTAGACATATTCTCTATAATCAATAACGCACTCCAGTCACTGGTAAAACACTATTCCTATGCAATACTAGCAAATTTAGCTAACGTTAGTCGTTAAATTAAGTAGATGCAACGTTCCATGATACGCCGAAACATCGCACAGGTGGCAAGATGAGTGATACCCGAAAGCGTAAGCTGTTGAGCGGGCCACTAAAGCCTAAATTTTCACACCGCTAGGAGTCTACTCTTGAGGCGAGAGAGATTGACACGGCATGCACCTCTATGTAGTTCAATAGCTCCCAATTCATAGTGCCATATCAAAAAAAAGGCTATTAATTTTTATAATAGCAATCATTTCCATGGCACTGTTTATTTGGCAAATGCTTAGTGAAATATAGCAGCACAGCACAGCGCCATCTATGATCGCATGCGGTAAATAAACGTATTTTTGTCATAGCGTTAATTTTGCGGGTGACCGGACCGGAGATTTATTCTGGCACCCGCGGAGAGGTTAGCCTCGCGACGGCGATCGGACGTCGATGGGAAAGGGTATTCCCTCGGGGTATTTCGTCAAAACAAAAATCACGTTAATTTTATTATTAACTTAAAAAAGATAACAAAAGCCATAGATCTAATGGCACTTCTAAAACTACAAGAACCAATTTTAAGTTTTATTGAAACACTGGAATACAGTTTTTTTATTACTTAAAAATGGCATACCATTGCGCTCCTTGTCTTTTCTAAACACATTAATTATAATGTGTAAAGAGAAGATATTTTATATATTTACATTACATATAAATATATGTAATTTGCAATGCAAATATAGATCACAAAGTAATATCTATACATATCATGATTTGCTTCATTTAGTGCCAAGGATCTAAATATTTGGTAGGTTGCAATCAAATCATGGTTGCAGTTTTTTAAATTTATATTTTACATATAATTTGGAACTGGTTAAATTATGGTATTTCAAAGAACTTTCTATTTTAGGGTATTGATGGACCTTACGGACCAACGGGAGACACAGGACCACAGGTATGTGCAATTCTTCTAAATTATATTATTTAAGTCAGAAATATGAGTCTGAGTGGAGTTTAACTTCAACACAAATATCAACTTTAACAGAAATAATTTTATTTCGATAAATAGAAACATTTATAGCTCGAGGCATTTAAAAAAAATCAATTTTGACTATGCTAATAGTGTAGTTATTTAGAGTGTAGGTATATTTATGACAATAAAGTGTGTCTAACATGAATTACTAGTTATATAATTCTTAGATTAGATTAAAAGAAGAACTATCTGACATGAATTACGAGAAATAGTTATATATACGCTAAACGGATATAATAAGTAATATCCATGGCTTTGCGTTCCTTCCGTTTTTACGCTAGTTGCTTTTGGCATACTTCTACAGGGTTTTAAACTTCAAACTTAGAAGACATTGTTCCAAAGTATCAGTGTTATAAATATAGGTCTTAAACCATTTTGTACAAATGTCTACTTCCGACGCAACTTTAACTATAAAAATATTAAATTGAAAGTTTGAAAAGAAATGTTCAAATGTTTAAAATTTAAATAAAACTAATTTTAGGCATTTTATCGGAAAGCACGGGAGACCTCTTGTGTCAATGAACGCTGAAATATTTTCGAAACCACGGGTAATCAAGATTTGATTACCCGACCGTTCGAAATTATTTCTTCAAATACAAACGCGATAAAATCCGTAAAAATGATTTTATTTAAAATGTTTGTCGCGAAATCATAATAATCTTTATAGCGTTTCATTTGATATTTTAGGTAAATATTTTTCAGTACCCATAATTAATACATACATATACTTTGTATTTCTCATCAGGGTCCGTACGGCTTGGAGGGGATTCTTGGTGCATCTGGATTGGACGGTTGTAGTGGTATTGACGGTGTTATGGGTCAACCTGGTAGAACAGGACAACCGGGTCCAAGAGGTATACCAGGACCTTATGGAGAAAAAGGTAGCCAAGGTATGGCTGGAGAAGGTGGTGTAAACTCAAGAGGTGCAAAAGGAGATACAGGAGAACCAGGACATCCAGGCAATCTTGGGCTTCAGGGTCCTCCGGGTTGGAGAGGTGACAGCGGTCGTACGGGTGAAGAAGGTGATGAGGTAATTTGACGATCACCGTCCGTTAGTAAGCCAACCGGTAGGAAGGGCAATTTTAATTAATAAAATACAATCATTATTTATAAATAAATAATGAAATAGCTATTGCTCGATAACGTTCCATGGTGACTACCATATATACCAATACCATGGTGACTAGCAAGAAATTAGCTCTAAGTCCGGACACGGAATGTTGGCTATACTCCCAGTACTCATCATAGTAGGTACCAAATAATCACTTTCTTCTTTCCTTACTTACTTGTTGGATCGCTAATGGAAGCAGGCCTTCTATTTTATCAGAAGCCATATTGACTTGCCCATTATGAGAGAATTCAATTAAATATGTACTTTATATACAGTATTCCTAGTTTGTTGCTTAACTGATAAAGTTTATTCAGAATTATTAACTTTTTAAGGGCATTATGGGTATTAGAGGAGAAACAGGAGATAGAGGCAATGATGGTGAAGACACTGTTGGATCTAAAGGTGAAAAAGGAAATCAGGGGCCAGTTGGTGAACCAGGACGACCTGCTTCTATAATAATAACCAGCGAAGTTCGAGAAAATATTACGATAATAACGAAGGGCAGTAAAGGAGAAAAGGGATTAGCAGGCCAAAGAGGTACAAAGGGAGTAAAGGGTATGATCGGCTCGAGAGGTCAAACCGTAAGTAATATTTATATTTGTCTTATTATGTATAATGTATTAGTCGAAAACTTAACTTCAAAAATTTTACTCATGATAAGATTCTGGAAAAGTCGAGGGTATTGTTAAAATATTATAGGCACAATTCAAACGATTTAGGTATATGTCTTGTAATGTGGCGTAACCACTGAAAAGCAAAAAGAAAACAACTAATAAAGAAAATCGCCTTTCGTTTTTTTTTGGGGTGGGTTACGGTCGGCGCACTCCTCGCACGCACGGGGCGTAAGTACGCACACCCGTAACCCACCCGCGATACGTCGCCTTCGTCGTTAGGCCGACCACCGGAGCAGGGTAACTTGACGTCAATGGCACCCCCTTGAGGGGAATAGCGCCTTTGAATATACTGTCCTCAGTATTATAGGGACATTGATTTTGTTTTTTTTTTAAATTCCTATTTAAAAAAAAAACAAAATCAATGTCCCTTTGAAGCTGATGCCTTCTATGAACTACTACCTATACGAACTATTACCTTTTTTTCTCGTGGTCTATGGTCAGCACACGCCGTACATTCCGTCCGGGGCGACGAAAGGGCGGAACGCGCCTCCTTAACCCACCTTCATCATCAGCTCATATACGTCCCACAGTTGGGCTCGAACCTCCTCCACAATAGGAGGGAAATTGACCTTACTATACCATGCTGGTCAGACAGGTTGGTATAGGGTTTTATTTCGAGTTTACCTTCTCTTGCATAGATGATATATGCGTGTTGTATAGTGTTGCCCAAAAAAGTCTCGGTCTTGCAGTCTTGGTCTTGCGAGAAATGCGAGACCAAGACCGCCTAATTTTTGCAAGACCAAGAGCAAGACTGGCTCTGCAAGACTTGAGCAAGAACAAGACTGGGCCTGCAAGAGTCTCGCGTCTTGCAGTTAAGTCAAATCAAATCATTATTTCAACTTATACACGTCCCACTATTGGGCTCAAACCTCCTCCATAATAGGAGGGAAATTGACCTACTATACTAGGCTGGTCGGACGTGTTGTTATAGGGTTTCATTTCAAGTTTTCCTTCTCTTGCTCATGTTTATTATGTCCCTTAGTCGTCTTTTAGGATATCTACGGACAAAGGAGAGGGTGGTGAACTGTTTTCTTACTCCGTCACCACACAGAAAGTCAAATCAGCCTTGGGACATCCATCCATCCGCCAATCGATTTCCGATGTTGGTATTGACCTTTTAGAATTACTCCTCGCAAAATTTTAAGACCGTAAATAATGGGCAATACAAGCAAGGGCGAAAATAACATAGCCAATGTGTGTATAGAAATTGTAAAAGATACTTGTGAGAGCCAGATATTAACAATCATTTCCTTTTGAGATAAAATCAATTCATCGCGTTTGTATTTCATTTTTAAATTTCCCAACGTTTGGCACACTTGCACGGTCACGGTAGGACTGACTATGTGACCTTTCGTAAAAATCAAATACAAACAACAGAAATCATTTCATTTCAGAGTGTGCAAATTTCATTTCAGGTAACTAAGGCAATTTAATTTTCTGAGTTGTGACAGAATAAGATTACAATTCACTACTCCCTATCTTGGCCGTGGATGTCGTAAATGACGACTAAGGGATATAATACGCTTATATCATCTATGCAAGGGAAGGAAAGCTTGAAACAAAATTCTATACCAACATGTCAGACCAGCATGGTATACTAAGGTCAATTTCCCTCCCATTATGGATGCGGCTCGAACGCAACAGTAGGACGCGCGTGAACCAAGATGAAGGCAATTTAAACGTCAACATTACCGTGTTGATATAATATGGTCAATCAATCATTGATGTTATATATCAGTGGTTCTCAAACTTTTTAAATGACGGAACCCTTTTGGGAAGCAAAATACTTGATGGAACCCTACAATAAAACAATTATTTTTATAAGTGTATTCTATATTAATCAGCATAATAAAAGTACAATGTATCAGTTACTAATTATTATTTACTTCACCACTTGGTAAGGACAATAATAGAAAACATTAAAAAAGAAAAAATCTAACTAGTGGGAGGTATGAAACTGTTTTTTATTTTTCATCAATTGCTTGATATCAGGTTTGATGGAAGAAAGTTGGAGTCTCATATCAGCTTCGGCGTCCAGTCTATTGCGATATTTTGTTTTCGTGGCTGCGTAGGTAGAGAATCCTGTTTCGCACAAATATGTAGTTGGGAACGGGAGAAGAATATCCAGAGCCATTTGGCCAAGCATTGCATATTCATCTTGGATTCTGCACCAAAAATCATTAAGAGGCGTCGTTTTGAACAATGACTCCATACTTGTGTCTGATGACATTTCTAAAAGAGATTAATATATCTCATTTGACATGTTTTCAGGCTTTTCCAAGTTGGGTAAAAAAGGATTATGAATCCAGGAGTTCACTTTAATTTTTGGATTGTGTTCTTCGGGAAAATACTTTTCAAAAGATGCGCGCATCGAACTGAGATATTGGACCAATTCTTCAAACACATTATCTTCAAACATTTCTGAGTCGTTTTCGCTAACAAACTCACTGAGTAACGTAAAACTTTCTATTTCTTTCTTACCAATGCAAATGATCCAAAAATCTAATTTTCTTTTAAAAGCAGTTATTTTATTATAGGCCTGAAACACTGTTGTCTGTTTACCTTGCAACGATAAATTTAATTCGTTAAGTTTTTGAAAGATATCCGCCATAAAAGACAATCGGAACAACCAAGTTTTATCATACAAACGGTCCTTCAAATTAAAAGAAGTATCTGCTGAAAGAAACATTTGTAACTCGGCTCTAAGTTCAAATAGCCTTGTTAAAGTTTTTCCCCGAGACAGCCATCGCACTTCTGTATGGAGCAGCAGTGTTTTATGTTTGCTGCCATAATCTTCACACAATAATGAGAACAATCGGGATTGTAGTGGTCGTGATTTGATAAAATTAATTATTTTTACCGCTTCATCCATAACTAATTTTAGATTAGACGGCATTTGCTTCATCGCAAGTGCTTGTCTATGCAGAATACAATGACTGGAACTACAATTAGGCGCTTTATTTTTCATTCGTGACACTGCTCCTGCTGTTTTACCTGTCATCGCCTTGGCCCCATCTGTACAAATGTCAATGCAATTGTACCAACTGAGATTATGTTCTTCAAAAAATATATTTATTTTATTAAAAATTTCTTCCCCGGTAGTGTTTGTAAGCAGCGATGAACACATAAGCATGTCTTCTTCAAAAGAATTTTTATATGGATATCTCACAATAACCAGCAGGATAGCCAAACCAGCGACATCAGTCGACTCGTCCATTTGCAAAGCGAATCGTGTATTTTGTAGACGTGTAACTAGTTCTTGTTTGACGTAGCTTGCCAGATCATGGATTCGTCGTGAAACAGTATCGTTTGATAGCGGAACAGTAGAAAGATGCTTTGCAGATTTTTCATCAAGCATACATTTTGTTATGTCTAATACACATGGTTTTATTAATTTCTCAGCGATAGTGTGCGCTTCACCTGCTTGTGCAATGCGATAGCTAACTAAGTATGATGCCTCCGTGGCCTTTTCGTTGGTAGTTTGTGTTACATGCATCATATTTTTTTGACTTTCTAATAACTGATCTTTTTTGCGAACAAAAAATTCTTTATTCTTGTCTTTAGTCTCGGGGTGTACGGTTTCTAAATGTCGACGCAATTTGGCAGGTGCCATGGAACTATTAGGAAGCAGTTTACTACAGAGCATGCAGAGAGGTGAGCCGTTGGAATCAACAAATCCGAAACTGATATAAGATTCATCATACTTCCTTTTTTTCGTCTTTGAAACCGTCGAGCTTGACGTCGTGGCACTCGTGGCATCATCTTCTGGATCGGTGATTGCTAAATTCTCCGCGCGCATTGCTTTTGAACATTCAGCGTCATTAGAAGATGTTGTTGGAACACGTTTAACACCTTTAAGCCAACGTTCCATTCTTCTTTATTTATAATGTTACAAGTCAGGATAGTGGGGTTTAAATAATGCACAATCGTTACTGCGTATAAGAGACTAAATTTAGAACCTACAGGGAAGAAATGTATAAAACTGAGACAACAGAATACAGCAGGCAGTAAAACAATGAACACTAGTTTCTCGCTAGCGAGCTTGTAAGTAGGTAGTAACTTATCGCTCCGAACGCTAATCATCAACTGACGACGCCAACTTTTTTTTTTTTTTTTTTTTTTGTGTGTATTTAGCTGTTGGTCGCAGATGACCTTGACAGCTTAACGCGGGCAATGGGCGAGCGGAAGGCTCTCAACCCGGTAAAGACGACGCCAACGCGCGATCGCCGCTTTTATACTTAGTCCTAGACTCGATCTCAAATATTCTCGAAAATACTCGAGTCGGCACCTTTGATAAACAAAAAGCAAAAATAAAAACAGAAATTTAAAAATAGCGTTGTAAACAATATCGACTTTATCCTTTGAAGTTAGAGACGAAAGTCGCTAGTTGACAACTATAGCGTCTAATTCAGAGGCGGCTTTTATCAAAGAGACTGAGCGCTTACAAGTATACTACCCGCTCGTTTTAAGTTTGCCGCTGGCGATAGGTATGAGTGTATGACGTTCGAAATTTTTTATTTAATTGTAACAATAAAAATTGTGTACGTTAGATATTTGGGTAAAACTATGACACATTATAAGTTTTGTTGTCACGTGGGGGAGGGTACGCGCATTCCACAGACCGGCAAACTTAGAGCGAACGCGTTGTACAAGTATAAAATTGTTGAGACCAAACTTATGAGATATTGTACCAGCTAATGTAACACAAGCTTATACAAATACAAATAAATAAATAAATAACATTCATAGCGTTTTGTCTCCGCGCGGCCGCGGAGTCCGCACAGCCGCGGAGCGACCAGAGAGAGGTGTTTTGATTTTTTTATTTCTAAATTCTTGCGGAACCCCGACAGAGGTATCACGGAACCCTAGGGTTCCGCGGAACACACTTAGAGTATAGCTGTTATATATCATACATATTTCCGTGTATTGTCGGAGGAAGACTACATTTCACTATCCTCTATCTTATTCGTGGGCGTCCTAAGAGACGAGGAAAAACATGGCTACGCCCACTTTGCTCTCAACGACGCCCCGAGCTGAGGTCCGTTGCCCACAGGGGGAGCCCTCGGGCGATGTTCGCTTAAATTTCTTACCGGGTTGAAAGCCCTCAACGCTCACCCGAGCTAAGCTGTGAAAGCCATCTGCGGCTAACAGCTATATACACAAAAAAAAGGTCGGCCCAAGGGCGATGGGGAGGGAATACGGTAGGTTATGGAGTCGCATACCGCTCATTCGCCAGACAGATTGGATCTAGACAAAAGCCTACCAAAAGGTGCGGTCAGCGCGCTCCTCGCACCACTCCGTCCGGGGCAACAGAGGGGCGTAAGCACGCACACCCGCAACCCACCCACGATGCACGTCGCCTTCGTCGTTGGACCGACCACCGGAGCAGGGTTACTTGTCATCGGCCCGACGGAATACCCCCTACTTGGGGTACCTCCCATCGACCAACGTCCCAACGACCCCTCGGGGAGGACGTCGGTCATTCCTCACGCGGTCGGCCTCTCGGCGGGTGGCGGACTAACTCCCCGATCACGTCACCCGCGGCCTCGGCTAGGGCGGCAGAACGTGCAGGTAGTCGCGCCTGTGCCGCCCCAGTCGCCGGCGGCGGAAAAATTAAGGTGTTATGAAAACGAACATTAGTTTCGTATTTTTACAAAACATACATTTGTACATAGCGACAAATTTAAAATACTTTGTAATAAAATATTTTTTATTTCACAATAGGGTCCATATGGAGAGGACGGTCCGCAAGGTCGCAAAGGAGATCAAGGTCATGATGGACCAAGAGGAAAACCAGGCCACCGCGGGCGTGACGGACCTCCAGGACCTAAAGGAGACAAAGGTGCACCAGGATATGCAGGTCCTGACGGCAGTGACGGTTTGAAGGGTACTCCAGGCGAAGATGGAATGCCGGGTAATCCTGGACTTCAAGGAATGCAAGGAGAACGTGGTTTTTATGATGAAAATCTAGACGTACCACCTTCACCAGGTACTATGGGACCTCAAGGTCCTGAAGGCTTCGTGGGTCCTGTCGGCGAATCAGGGTTACCAGGGCAACGCGGTGTAATTGGCATTATGGGTCCACCTGGACTACCAGGAATAAAAGGAACACAAGGTAGACCAGGAATTCCAGGCACATCTACAAAAGGAGAACCAGGCAATGACGGATTCAAAGGTCGTCCTGGCTTCAAAGGACGTTCAGGAAATCCAGGACAACTAGGACCGATGGGACCAAAGGGTTTTAAGGGTACAAAAGTTATTGGTCCTGATGGTGAAGAAGGATCAGCTGGTTTAGATGGTATACCAGGCTTACGAGGAGACCGTGGTGAGCCAGGTGATTCTGGTCCACCGGGCTTTCCAGGTACAGGTGTTCGCGGCGTAGGTCCACCAGGTGAAGTTGGTCCACCCGGTATACCAGGATTTGCTGGTGATCCAGGAGTACCAGGACGTCCAGGACTCGATGGGCCCAAAGGAGAACGCGGTGACGATTGTCCTATATGTAGATCAGGTATAAACCCCAAATGATATTTTTGAAGATTTAAACATAAGGGATTTTGTTATATAATATCTGGTTGACCGAGGTTTGCTCGGTATAATTTTTTTTTTCGTAAATTGTATTTTTGACAAACTTATTTAGATATATCTCATTCCGTGTGGTGACGGAGTAAGAATAAAATTCACCATTCCCTATCTTGCCCGTGGATGTCGTACAAGACGACTATGGGATATAATATGCACATAACATCTGTGCAAGAGAAGGAAAACTCGAAATGAAACCCTATACCAACATGTCTGACCAGCATGGTATAGTAGGTTAAATTCCCTCCCATTATGGAGGAGGCCTGAGCCCAACAGTGGGACGAGTGTGGACTGCGATGATGATGATGATGATTTAGATATATATTAATAATACAATAAAATGATGAAATAATGAAAAAAATTACAATAACAATAATAATAACACCGAGATTCGATCTCACGCCATTTGAATGCGACTGGACAAGTTCCTAACTGAGCTATTGTCACTCTTAACGGCCACGGCTAAATTTAAATGCCTATTCTATTGACATTTTATGTAATTGTATTGATTAGCTAAAAACACCGACAAAACAACATTTTCTATAAATAAAACTTAGCTTTCTTTTGGGGTGGGTTACGGTCGGCGCACTCCTCGCTCTACTCCGTCCGGGGCGACAGAGGGGCGTGAGCACGCACACCCGTAACCCACCCGTATAGCACGTCGCCTTCGTCGTTGGGCCGACCACCGGTGCAGAGTTTCTTGACTTCAGTGGTCGGCCCGACGGAATACCCCGAGGGGGTACCCTCTCCTAGACAGAGTTTTTGGCCCCGAAACCTCTAGTATGCTAAATTTCATGAAAATCGTTGGAGCTGTTTCCGAGATACTGAAAAAAGAAATATATATTATATACATATATGATACTGTAAAGGCTCGAACTACGGTAAATCCTAAGATTTAAAAAGTAAATCTTAGAATTTACCGACATTCGTTGGTAAATTTATGAAAATGGGACGATTTTTTCGGTCTTTTACCATTACAATTTAGTACATACTAGGTTTTGCCACTAACAGCTGGTAATTGTGGGTTTTTAGGGATAAAACAATGAGTGATTCTTAATAATTTATTTCACTTAACTATTAGTCAAAATAGGTAGGTAGGTACATATTTTTAAAAATCATATTAGAGAAATTAATTAACTAGTTTGTAAAAATTCTTATCTATTTAAATTATTTTCATTTAGGATTTTTATTTATAAATTAACTAATCATCACTGAACTAGTCATTATAAAACAATCATCAAAAAGTAAAAAAAAAAAACAGGTAAATTTATCGCCTCACAAACGTAACACTTGTGTTAGCTAATGTAACTGAATCAGGGTGGTTTCATCAGTCAAAGTTAGTATCTTTCTTGTTTGCCACGAGCACGTCCATTATTTCATAAAATCTGTGTTTTACATTCATTTTGATTCACAAATTACTTCTAAAAATAAAAAACACAAATAATATCAAAGAGGGTGCAGGTAGTGGGGTTGCAGACTGCCCACGAGTACGGGACAATGCGCCGAACACATTATGATTATATGTCTTTTTCAACATTTACCGTGCCTTTAATGTAAATCCTAAGATTTACCAAGTAAATGGTGGTAAAAGTTTGAATCGCAAAACCGTTCGGACTTTTATCATTAAAAGTTGGTAAATCTTAGGTTTCACTGTCAAATCTTAGAATTTACCACAATTCGAGCTTTTACAGTAACATATATGCAGGAATTACTCGTTTAAGGATAATAAGATGTATAATTTTGGGTCGATCCAATGATATTTTCAAATGTCAATGACGTCTCAATGAATTTCTTAATACGAAATTGATTTAAGTGCTTACATAAGATAGATTTTACATTATGAAGATAAATGCTATGCAATAATATGTTGGTTTTGAAGCTAGTGAATTTATTGAATTGGTGTAAAGGTTGCAAAGGGTCACGCTGTGATATAGAAAGAAAGGAGAGAGGAGTCAAGTAGTAAAAAGCCTGATAAAATTAGTAACGCTGAGGCATTATTAATGTGCAACAACATAACTGCAACTTTCAAGATCGAAAGAGGGACTAAACAAATTTTAACTGTCGATAATATTTTATAGTAATTATAAAATGCAGGTCATGTGCCCCAGGTCTCCTCTAGTGTTTTTAATAATAATCATCAGCATTTTTTATTAAATTATCCTCTAACCTATCAATTGCCAGTTAGCGGCTAGTAAAGGGCTTTTCAACAAGAACTTTGTTTTCTAAAATAAAATAAAACAAGAAATTTAGATGAAGATGATTCAAATTTTTATTGTATTACGAAGAGAAAAGTTCGGCAATAATGAATGAAATGAGTTTTTAATCACTTTTTGGCAAAATGGCGGGTCTATTTCGTTAATCACATCACGGATTTTGAGTTTTAAGGCTGCAATCGATTCGATTGGCTCCGTATAGACTCTGTCCTTAACATAACCCCACAAAAAATAATCCAGTGGTGTTAAATCACACGATCTGGCTGGCCACATAACAGCTGATTTTCGTGAAATTATGCGATCGGGAAATTTGGTTTGCAATAAATTGATCGTTTCATTGGATGTGTGACATGTGGCACCGTCCTGTTAAAACCACATGTCAGTGATATCCACGTCATCAATAATAGGCCAAAATTGAGTTGTTAACATCTCGCGATAGCGTGATCCATCGACCGTTACCGCATTTCCAGCCTCATCTCTGAAAAAAAACGGCCCAATCACGCCTCCAAACCACATAGCGCACTATACAGTGACACGTTGAGCATGCAAAGGCTTCTCAATAATTGCTCTAGGATTTTCAGAAGCCCAAATGCGGCAATTTTGCTTGTTGACGTACCCTGACAAGTGAAAATGGGCTTCGTCTGAAAAAATGATTTTTTCAGAAAAACCAGCGGGTTGTTCCTGAATGAATTGAGCAAATCTACGGCGATGTGAATGGTCGGTCGGCTTCAATTCCTGCACCAGTTGAACCTTGTAAGGCTTCAAATCCAAATCCTTACGCAAAATTCGCCATGTGGTGGTTTTGGATAACCGCAATTGTTGAGAACGTCGAGGAATTGACAAATTTGGATCTTCTTCAACACTGTGGCTCACGGCTGCGATGTTTTCAGTTGAACGACCCGGTCGAACACGCGTTGGTGTTGGCACATTTTGTATCGAGCCTGTCGACTCATTATTAACGACCAAATTCTTAATAGCGGTCTCAGAAGGACGATTATGTTGTCCGAAAATATCACGAATTTTACGAAATGTAACTTTAACAGAACCACCATTTTCATAGTGGATTTTAATTATTTTGATACGATTTTCTAGCGAAATTGAATTCATTGTAACAATTGCATCTACTACGAATACGTCAACAAACTAAAAAAAACTATCATGTGGTTGGTGTTGCCACAATTGAAAAACAAAGTTCTTGTTGAAAAACTCTTTAAAAGAAACAACAACAATAAGTATGATTGTAAAATTTAAAATATCAAAGATGCCATTTTACTTCTTTATCTTTTATTTTTCAATGGGAGTAATATTTGGGAGCTAAGTTATAGTACACTAGATAATACTCCTTAGTTTTTGTTAAAATTACAATATATTAAAATTACTACAACATCTTTACAGGTGCAAAAGGAGCAAAAGGAATGAAGGGAGATGACGGGTTCTCAGGACAGAAAGGATACCCAGGGGTTGAAGGGTTACCTGGAGCTCGGGGTACACGAGGCAACCCTGGTATAGCTGGCATACCTGGTCCTAAAGGACCTAAGGGCAATAAGGGAATCACTGGTGCTGCTGGTCCTCAAGGACCAAAGGGCTTAGAGGGGCGCATTATTTATCCACCACAGAGTTTAATACAGGCGGAAGTTGGATTAAGGGGCGACATTGGTAAATAATTTATATTACTTTATAAAAATCTCTTGTCATGATCATCGTTTTAGTCATAGATTAATCTCCAGTCTCTGAAACCGACTAACCGATTTCAAAGAAATTTTATTCAAGTATATATTTCATTGCAGTTTTAAAGATAGGATATATCTCCGTTCCCGTGGGAAAATGGGGCAGATAAAATATAGCCTATGTTACTCTTCGATAACATAGCTTTCTATTAGTAAAAGATTTTAAAATTGGTTAGGAGCGACAGCTTAGCATAAAAATAAACTCACACTCGCATTTGTTAGTTAGAATTGCTTCCTTTTTCTTCTCAATCAATATACGTCCCACTGATGGTAACGAGGTCTCTTCAGCTGTGAAAAATAAGCCTATTACAGTAAGGTGACACACGAGTTTGACAAAAGATTTTATTTCGAATTTTCCTTCACTAGCAAACTATCTCCTTTATGCTTTATAGATTTTTACGACATCACTTTTGGAAAAAGAAAGGGGTGTTGACCAGTGGCGGCTGGTGGGTCAACAAAGTGGTGGTGCACTTTACTTGCTCACTAAGTATTAAGATCAGAAATTGCAATGGAACAACAATTTATAAAAAAAAATGTCATTTTTTATTATTTTCGAACTCATTACATTTGTTAGGTATACACGTGGTTTTATTTGCTTTTCACACTTCAAAAAATATTTATAAAAGAGTGCAAATCAAAATATTTTTTGATTTGCACTCTTTTATTAAATTTAACGAGGGTCTTGGCGGTCCCGCCAATTTTATATCAATTTTATTTTGAAAAGTTTTATCATGTTAGGCTCATTTACACTCACACCACACACGGTACACGAAGTATAGAATAGAACTAAGACCAAAATAAAAAAATCAATTAATTAATGTAAACAAACAATATTTAACGCGTCACAGGATACATCGAAACTATATCTACTTACGTCGCCGCCGCCAGGCAAATTTCGTCGAAAGTCGAGTGCTTTCGGTAAGGTTCGGTTCGCCCGTGCGGCGCTCGAGCAGATTCATTTTTCGGTATATTTCTATGAACTATCTTCTGTTTCACGCGCTAGGCGTTTTAACTCATAACTAATACAAGTTGTATTAGCAGTCCCCGTGCGCTCGCCTCAGCGCACGAGATTTTTTTTTACAGGGAAAATAAGTTTTAATAGTTTAGTAAAGCGTTTAAATTGTTTCGTCATAATTTGAAATTATATTTGTTATATGTTTTTGTATGTTTAAATAATAAATATTAATATAGAAATTTAAAATATACCGCCACTGGTGTTGACCCTTGTATTGATATTCCGTCCCCACACACAATTTATGTACAATTTTGATTTTACATACAAGATTTAGTCGTTTGGATTCGGTTGCGATTTGTTATTGAAAGCCGGTGCTCCCGATAAACAACAAATAAGATGCACATATTATCCACGGTCATAACATTAAATATAAAAAGTTGCGAATAATACAGTGGGACAATTGCGCCTCTTCCAGCAAAGTTAAAGTTTATAAAACACTAGCAACTCGCCCTCGCTTCGCTTCGGTTTCAGTCGCTTTACCCGCGTAATTCCCGTTCCCGTGGGAATACCGGGATAAAATATAGCCTATGTTACTCCCTGATATTGTAGCTTTCCATTGGTGAAAGAATTTTTTAAATCGGTCCAGTAGTTTTGGAGCCTATTCAATATAAACAAACAAACAAATCTTTCTTCTCTACAATATTAGTATAGATACATATAATGTTTGCTTATACATACTTCAATAAGAAAAGAAAACAAACTTAAATCAATCGTCGCCATTATGTCATTGCATTCCCGTGGAACGCCTATGTCCAACAGTGGACTTTGATGTGCTGATGACTGAATGGGTCATCCTTTCCATTGGTGATTGTCCAATTAAGATACCTGTGCAGATAATCATTGAAAGGGAAAGAACGCCCAAAACAAAACTGCATGGACTCGTCTAGCCAATTGGCCAATTTCACACCCATTGGGGACTCTGAGATAATAGAAAAGACAAACAATGTAATACTTTGTTTTATTCTCTAGGTTTTTATGGTCCACCGGGTATACCTGGAGACGCAGGCTGGCCAGGAATACCAGGTGATTCCGGCATAAGGGGCATGAAGGGTAAAACTGGTGATGACGGTTTGGCCGGTATGCCAGGAAGAAATGGCTCGAGAGGACGAGATGGACAGCCCGGTTGGCCTGGACGTCAACCTAGAATTCCAATACACTTTCTTACTGGGCAGAAAGGAGAAGCTGGTTCAAAGTAATTAGAAAATTATTTATTTATCCTAAGAAACATTATTACATACAAAAAAATAAGAAAATATGTTTCCTATATGCTTCCGAAGAATGTTTATTATATACAGTAATAAGGTTTATTTTTTTTTTTGGGGTGGGCTGCGGTCGGCGCACTACTCGCACCACTCCGTCCGGGGCGACAGAGGGGTGTAAGCACGCACACCCGCAACCCACCCGAACACCACATCGCCTTCACCGTTGGACCGACCACCGGAACAGGGTTACTAATCATCAGTGGTCGGGCCGACCGAATACCCCTATTTGGGGTACCCTCTCATCGACCGACGTCTCCCCTCGGGGAGGACGTCGGTCTTGCCTCACGCGGTCGGCCTCTCGGCGGGTGACGGACTAACTCCCCGGTCACGTCATCCGCGGCCTCGGCTAGGGCGGCATGACGCGCAGGTAGTCGCGCCTGCGCCGCCCCAGTCGCCGGGTCGCTTCGTCGAGGCTGCTCTCCTAGCGACCGTGTACAGGTACTTGCCGAAGCATCCATGCCCCGTCAAGACCTGCACCAGTCGGAAGGAAAGCACCCCGTGCCGCCGTTTTAGCCACTGTATCAGCACCGGCCGAAAGGCCTCCACGGTCCAGACACCGTATCGAGGCCACTCCAGCCGGACTGCCCAACGGGCAATGACGTCTCGGTGGGCGTCGACGTGCCAGGCGGTGAGCTCCCTCAAAGAGACCACACCGCCCTCCGCTCGCACCCCCGACACCCGCCGATACAAATCGGCGAGCATTTCCACCTCCAGGTCCCACGGGGGAGTTCCGGCGAACAGGCACGCCGCCTCCGTCGCCACCATGCGGTACCTACAAATGACCCTGATCGCCATGGCCCTCTGTGGTCGCCACAGAGTAGCCCTGAGTCGGACGGTCAGAGACCTCGCCCACACCGGTGCGCCGTACAGTGCCATCGACCAGGTGACCCCCGCGTACAGCCGTCGACATGCAGCGCTCGGTCCGCCCACATTCGGCATAAGCCAGGATAGGGCGGACGCCACGCCGACGAGCCGCGGAACGAGTCTGCGGAAATGCTCCCGAAACCACCAATGCCCGTCGAGCACCAGGCCCAAATACTTCATATGGGCCCGGATGCTGATCTCAACCGAATGGACGGTGATCGAGACGCTGATGGGAGGGCCCATGCGGGACCTATGGAACAAGAGGGCCTCCGTCTTGTCCAGGGCCACCCTCAACCCCAACGCCTCGATCCGCCTGACGATCTCTTCGGTGCCTAGAGTCGCCAGGCTTGCCGCCTCTTCTAGCGTCCCACCGCGGGCTGTGACGAGCGTGTCGTCGGCGTAACAAATCACGCCCATCCCGGGCAATAAGGTTTATTTGGCACGCTAACAACGTAGATAATCCCAAAAATACTGCATTTTGCCACTTAGGACCAAATTGCCACTTACCATTAAGTGATTTGCTTTCAAGCACTGATATTTTAGATAAAAATTATTGTATGCAAATGGAAATCATTTAAATCTTAGAAAATTACCTCCAATGCTACACTATCAGAATTTAATACTACAGACAAATATTAATTCTGCACCTAAATTAACGAAGTGGTTAAATTAATTTATAGAGGTGAAATGGGTGCTATTGGAGAACCAGGTCTGCCAGGTGAACGTGGAGATACGATCGACAAAGGAATTTATGCTAAAGGTGATAAAGGCTATCCTGGACCGCCGGGAATTACAGGTAAAATCTTTAATGAATTTATTACATTTTTTTTTATTTTCTTTGGCGGTAGGCGAGCAATCAGGCCGCTTAATGGCAGGTAGTAGCTGGCACTCATGGATCTCTACTGTACCAGAGACGATGCCGGGGTTTAAATCTCTGACTTGTTCAACGAACAAAGCGTAGTAGTAAATTGCTATTACTCTGAGGTCAATTTTTTTGGGAGATTTTACCCAGGACGAGTAAGATAGCTGGCAACGAGAAAACTGTCAACACCGTGACCCTATCACAAGAAATTTATTAGTGTCAATCGTCCTTTAACAAAATAATCATCATCCCAGCTTCTATGCGTCCCACTGTGGGCCTCGAGCCTCCTCTATACTACTATAAGAAAGAAATTGACCCACTATACCACATTAGGCATAGGTACGTGTTAACGTAGGGTTTCATTTCGAATTTTTCTTGTCTTGCATAGATATTATACGCATATTAACATCCGTTAATCCGTCTTTTACGACACCCACGGGTGATGAATTATTTTCGTTTTCCGTCACCACACGCAGATTAATATTAATAATAATTAATTCCACAATACACCTACTGATGTTTAACAAATTCTTAGTTTAAATAGAAATAAGAAAACTATACGTTTGTAGGAAGCTTACCTTCAAAATAGTCCCTCTTGTATTTCATAAATAATTCATCTTCTAAGTAAACTTTCTTGTTCGTCATTTTCTGCCATATTAAAAATTCTTTTATTTATTTTTAAGGTGCTCGTGGTCGTAAAGGTGATCGTGGTGATGATGGTTACGATGGGCTCGATGGTATTCAAGGAAATCAAGGGCGAGCAGGTATATCAAGTCGAGGACTTAAGGGTTACAAAGGTTTTGCTGGTAAAAAAGGTGACATAGGACCTTATGGAATGCCTGGTCTCAGAGGGCCACCTGGACCTGTTGGTGTCCTGGGTAACCAAGGAAAGAAAGGAGCGCGTGGAGATGTAGGATTGGCTATTCTTATGGGAGAACAAGGTATCGATGGGTTAAACGGAGAAAAGGGTGATGGCGGAGATGAAGGTTACGCAGGTCAGCAAGGACGAACAGGATCTATGGGACTGAAGGGACAACTAGGGTCACCTGGAGATATTGGACCAGATGGTCCACCGGGACCACCAGTAAGTATTTTATAATTTTAATAGATTTATGATGAACGAAATTACGAACTATTACAGACAACTTACGAACGATTTTTCATTATTCTTTGAAATTGTTTCTTTTGGCGCCTTAACCGAAATATTTTGACTAAGAGTGTAAGCTTTAGCATATTATAAAGGTTCACGCTCAAACACAATGACGTTGGCTTTAAAGTAAGAAAGAATACGAGTGTCAATCTATTAAGTTATTGCATTTGAGTGTCATTATAAGTATACTTTAAGGTTATAAAAACTTAAGCTTTGTATAAAATTTAAAATTCCTTGTAAACAGTGGGCACAGTCCCCTTGTGGTGATAGATTAAAATGTCTCTAGACCCTTTATTTTTCCATGGAAGTCATAAAAAATGGCTGAACTGGCTGGGCAACCACAACAGCAAGTCAGCGAGCATGAAAATTAGGGCATTATTTCCCGTTTTTTGGGGTGAGCCGGAGCGGACGGAGCCGGCTCCGTCCGGGGCGACAGAAGGGCGGCGCACGGCCCCGTAACCCACCTGTGGCATGTCGCCTTCATCGTTAGGCTGACCACCAATGCAGGGTGACTTGTCGTCAATGATCGGCCCGACGGAATACCCCTGAGGAGTAACCTCTCTTCGACCGACGTCCCCCCCTCGGGGACGTCGGTCGCCGTCGCGCGGTCGGCCTCTCGGCGGACGGTCGGCCTCTCGGCGGGCGGTCGTGTTCTCGGCGGGCGGTCGGCCTCTCGGCGGGGCATTCCCCTTGGGAAGATCTATATGCAAAAACAGACTTCGATAGACTGATGGATAGATGAGGTAGGCACAGATTAATTATGACTGCTCGTTCCTGTATTCAAGCCTAGATCTAAAGCCTCCTCTACACGTCTGCGGATGCGTCCGCAGATGTCATCGGCGGACGCGTCCGTGGACGTGTAGAGGGGGTGATTTGCTCGTCTGTGGTAGGTATTTGACGTCCGCAGATGCATCCGGCACTAATCCGTTAGTTGTCGGTTTTTGTAGCACGGATCAAAGGGTTTCAGCGCCAGCGCTCGGCGCGAGCGAGTGATCTGTCCAGCGTTGCCAACCGTACGATTTAAATCGTATTTATACGATCTTTTTGGTTCTTGTACGATGTACGATCGAGTGATAGAAATCGTACGCAAAACATACGACCTTTTGAAACATACGATCTTTTTAATGTTGTAGAAAAAATGTAAAATTAGCGACAAATTTCCCAAAAAAAAAAACTCATCAGAAATTGCTCGGAGTCATGAACATCAAAACATCGACGATTCACAAATTTCCTAAAAAAAAAAGCTCATCAGAATTTGCGTGGAGGATTTTTATTACGTTCATGAACATCGATGTATCGTTTATTAAACATCGACGATACGCAAATGTCCTAAAAAAAAAAAAAGCTCATCAAAATTTGTCCAGAGAATTTCGGTAATTTTTTGCAAATTTCATTGCGTACTATTATATTTCTTCAATTCTTAGCAAAATACTATCCCTTTTAGTCCGTGGTACGATCTTCGAAAAAATAAAGTTGGCAACACTGGATCTGTCCACACGTCTGACGACGGATCAGTGTTCATCGGGAAGCGAATGAGAATGCACGCGTGATTTCTGCAGTATTTTTTCGTTCTTTCTTTTTTACTTACTCGTTAAAATGGCTAACACGAACACTGACGAAACATTCAAATTCCTGGAACTGTAACAAACAGAAATTTGATCAAAATTATCAAATTCTCCAGATGGCTGCATATAGTTCTAAAAGCTGGTGTTCCACGCTATTCGTGCTCAAAAAAATGGCGTCCAGGATGAGTTAAAAAAAATTGCAATAAATCATCATCTCCATCATCTCAGCCCATATACGTCCTTTCACTTAGGGCTTCCAATCCCGCAATACCGGGTATCCGTAATCTCCGTATTGCGGGATCCCGCGCCATTTTCCAATCCCGCATGGTGCGGGATTACGGGCGCGGGATCCGCGGGATTTGAGGGACTGAAAAAAAGCGTGCATGCAACCTCAAACTTAATAAACTCTCATACTCAAATAGTAACATATCCTATATAAATTTACATTTTAAATGTATGTTCTTTTTGGTTGAGTTTTTTATTTTATGTGTATTTTTTGAAGAAGATTTGTTTTGTTCTGATTTTTTTTTAATTCAGTATATGGTACTGTTTTTTGTGAGGGAAAAAAACGATGTAATTTGATTGATCTCATAGTAATATGTACGTAAATAAATGTGCAGTTGAGTAATTCGTTGGTTCTTTGCCTTATATAAATGTAAATATTTTCGATATGCGGGATCCCGTAAATACCGAGATCCCGCGGTATTGAAAATTCGTAGTCCCGCAAATACCGAGATTCAAACATTCGTATTATATGCGTTTTATATCCCTTAGTCGTCTCGTACGATCACCCACGGGTAAGATAGGGGGGTGGTGAATTGTATTCTTACTCCGTCACCACACGGAAGGCAATAAATACATTATGGAAAAGTTTTTTTCCACATTAGGGGAGAGCGGGGCTAGAAGTTAGCGGGGTAAGTTGTTCCGATTGAAATAACTTGGCGAGTAAAAGAGATCAGAATCTATACCAATAAATAAAATTGGAGTGTCTGTTTGTAATGTCAAAATAATAAGTTTTTTTCATGCTCACACGGTTATTTGCACGACACCTATGCTTAAAATAGCAATTAAAAAATTTTTGTCTGTCTGTCTGTCTATTTGTTCCGGGTAATCTTCAAAACGGCTGGACCGATTTCAAAAATTCTTTCACCAATGGAAAGCTACAATATCAGGGCGTAAACTAGGCTATATTTTATCCCGGTATTCCCACGGGAACGGGAACTACGCGGGTAAAACGACTATAACCTATAACCGAAGCGAAGCGAGGGCGGGTTGCTAGTATTTAATAAACACGTCATGAAATGCGATGCCATAGCGAACCGACGGCGGTCATCTTACACGGGCTAGTGTCGCCGGGAATATTGGATCGGCAGCACGTGTGTCGCTGATTCACGTAAGTAAATATTTTCGTACTTAGCATTTTTGGTTTGTTTTATGAATTTTGACGATTAGAGTTTAGTGACCTATTGTTTCAATGTGAAGATTTATCTATTGTTGTGATACACTATGCGTAAATGACGTATGTTTTGTAACCTAACCTATATTTTGTTTTTTGTTCAACACGTGTTATTGGGGCTAGATGTTCCTTTTTTCTGGGGCAGGTTGTGACCTCGGAACAACTTGGCCCCGATTAATTTGATCCATCAGTCTATAGCGTTCACTGCTGGTCGTCCCCCAAGGAACACCATAATGAGGTTTATATATATATATATAAAATATCAATATATATATATATATATATATATATATATATATATATATATATATATATATATATATATATATATATATATATATATATATATTGATATTTTCTTTTACAGCATGCGAACTTACAAACGAAAATCTACCCGTGGTTTAGTATCGAAGGAGTTACTTTTGCAGTAACTCGGCAGCGAATGCAGTTATCAATGATGGTAGAAAAATAAAAACTGTTGCCAGGGAGCTTGACATTTGCCATATGACGTTGTACAGATTCGTAAAAAAAGTAAGAGCTCGAGAAGAAAATATTACAACTGGCTACAAAAAAATAAGAGCTGTGTTTACGGAAGAACAGGAAGATAAGTTAGCGGAGTATGTATTAAAATGTAGCTCAATTTTCTTCGGCCTTCTGCCAGAAGAACTTAAAAAATTAGCTTACGAATGTGCTGTAAAATTCAATGCTCCTAATATTCCACCATCTTGGCACGAAAATAGAAAAGCTGGTCTTGATTGGCTAAATGGTTTTTTAAAAAGAAACTCTCATCTATCTATAAGAACACCGGAGTCAACAAGTGCCAGCAGAGCGACATCTTTCAATAAACACAACGTTGGTGATTTTTTTACAAAACTGAGTACAGTGTTGGATAAATATAAATTTCCGCCTTCAAGAATATATAATCTAGACGAAACGGGCGTCACCACAGTCTTGAAGCCGAGGAAAATCGTTGCCAAGAAGGGAATTAAGCAAGTAGGGGCCATAGTATCTGCTGAACGCGGGACATTAGTTACTGTTGAACTGGCAGTAAATGCATTAGGTCATACAGTTCCCCCCATGTTTGTATTTCCAAGGCTTAAATATAAGGATTTGTTTATAAAAAGTGGTCCATCTGAATCTATCGGCGCAGGAAACAGTTCAGGATGGATGACAGTCACGGAGTTCTTGATATATATGGATCATTTTATTAAGCATACAAAATCATCACCTACAAATCCAGTTTTGTTATTGCTCGATAATCACCAATCTTATATCGACATCAATGTGGTAGAAAAGGCGAAATCTAATTCCATTATAATGCTTTCATTTCCGCCTCATTGCACACATCGCCTACAACCATTAGATGTTGGAGTGAATGCACCTTTCAAAAACTATTGTGCAAAGGCTCAGGACAATTGGATGAGAAATAATCCAGGGAAGACTATGACAATCTACGAGATACCAGAAATAGTTAAATATGCGCTGCCTCTCGCAGTGACTCCCGTAAACGTAATGAACTCTTTCCGAAAAGCTGGTATTTGGCCTTTTGACCCCAACGTTTTTACAGAGGACGACTATTCTCCATCGTTTGTTACAGATCGTCCTTTACCTTTAAATAATGCCTCCGAAGCTACAACTTTAGCTATTTCAGACAACATATTTACGAATAATCCAGAACCAGTCTCAGAGGCGGTTACCAGAATAGAAGATTATGCATCTGCAGCTGTTAACATCAGTATTGGTGAAACTCAAATCTTTGATGCGCCGGGGTCTTCAGGGATTGTTAATCTGCCTCCATCTTCTGGTGTTATAGAAGTACAACTCGGCAAGCATGTCCCTTTTTCTCCAGAAATTGTACGTCCTTTGCCAAAGGCACCTCTCAAAACCGAAACGCTCAAAAGACGTAAAAGGAAGTCCACTATTCTTACGGATACTCCTGAAAAGCAGGCCTTAGCCGAAGAGCAAAGCAAGAAAACAAAACGGATGAGTAAACCAAAGCAAGGCAATGGAAATAGAAAAGGAAAGGGAAAAGGAAAGGGGAAATCAGTTAAACGACAAGTATTACAAACAAGTAGTGAAAATTCTGAGAGTGAAGAGGATAGCCTGGAGTACTATTGCCTAGTGTGCTGTGATAGTTACTCTAATTCACTCTCTGGAGAAGAATGGGTTCAGTGTCAAGAATGTAAGAACTGGGCCCATTCCAGATATAGGCAGAATCAAGCTTTACGTACATATGTATGTTCGAACTGTGATTCTGATATGTCTTCTGAAGATTAGTTATAAGTTAGTTGTTTTTTTGCATATGATCGCATTTCTTTATGTTTTTTTTATTGATATTTTCAGCCTTAGACAAGGCAATATAATTAAAGACTGAAATAATTATCAAGACTGATTAGCTGCAAGTTATTTAATAGGCTCCTAGTGACTAAATGTTCAAAGTACAAATTATAGTTACTTGTTAAAACATATAAATGTTTAACTTAGTTGATAATACGTAGAATATTGTTGATTATTTTCTACTAAATAAACAGACTTGGTTTAACCATTTATTGTTTTTTATTTCCCAAATAATAGCTTGAACAGATATGGTAGCAACTTACCCCGGCCTGTTAACAAGTTGTCCCGAGTCGGGGTAAGTTGTTACGTGCCGACTTTGGTCATAAAAAAAATAATAACAGATAAATCTCACAGTAAATGACCCAGATATCTGTCTTAATACCAAAGTTAAATATATATTTTAATTTTAATCGCAACATAGGAATAATAAAATCAAGTATTCTTAATAAATTTTGAGGTTAACTGAAAATCGGAACTTGTAGCCCCGCTCTCCCCTATTCGGTTTCTATGTATGCTAATTACAGCGTCCACCACCTTCCTCTTCTCCATTATTTTTAATAACTACTGCGATGGACACTTAAATAATACTCAAAGGTCCTAAATAAATAAATTGCTGCAACAGCTATTTATTTATTTAGGACACGAAACGCAAAATCGGTAGAGCTGTCCTCAAAAATCGGTGTATTTGTAACTAAAATCGGTAAATAAAAATAACAATGTAGAATCAAATTCGTCTATTTATTTTTACCTCAGGTTTAGGGAAGAGCGATAATATCGATCAAAGAGCATTCATGACAAATTTTGATGAGCTCTTTTTTTTTTAGGACGTATGTCGGGATGTATTAAAGATACAGCAGGACTTCCGACGACATAACATCCTCCGGACAAATTTTGATGAGCTTTTTTTTTTAGGACATAGGTCGCGATGTATTATTAAGATACAGCGGGACTTACGACGACGTAACATCCACCGGACAAATTTTGATGAGCTTTTTTTTCCGGGCGATTTTCCGTGTATTCTCGGTAATCGTTGAAAAATCGTTGCATTTCGGTATTTTGGTAGAGCGCGGCCCATATCGGTAGAAATACCGAAAAATCGGTAGGTTCGAGAACACTGTGATCGACCTACAGACGTGTGGACGGCTCACAGAGATCCATCCGCGGATGCATCTGTCGACGTCTGCGGACGCATCCGCTGACGTGTAGAGGAGGCTTAAGAAAGAAAGCCAACCGTTTGGCACTTCGCCTTACATTTCAATCCTTTATCCAGTGCGGATATTATATTTTACGTGGTGTGATGGTATGCATCATGTTTACCCCCAGCTGTGCTGATAACTGCTTCACATAGAAAGCAGTTAAATATTGTTGTATTGTGGAAGGAGCTCGTGAACCAAAATAATAACTTCTATTATTATAGTATATCCAGATTTGAAAATTCAATAAATGTATTTTAGCTAACATATTTTGGATTTATTTTGAGTAGGTATATTTAAAATCTATACTAATATTATAAAGCTGAAGAGTTTGTTTGTTTGTTTGAACGCGCTAATCTCAGAAACCGCTGTACCGATTTGAAAAATTCTTTCAGTGTTGGATAGCCTATTTATCGAGGAAGACTATGTTATATTTTAAAAAAAAATTAGGGAACCGTGCTAAAAGTCCAATAATGTAACCCAATGTGTAAAAAAATGACCCGAAAAAATCCTTACATCGCGTGTGCTGCAAAAGCTATTGATTATAGAACAAAACAATGTACTACAACTTTGCAGAGCATATAATTGTCTACAAAAAATATCGCGACACCATATGTCTAACTATTGTAGTTATCTCACAATAGGTGTTTTTATTTTACTTTTTTATATAATTAAAATGTCTTCGATATTTAATCCTGGACGGTACCCAAAAGGATAAACCGCCGGGCCGGCTACGGATGTCAAGGTCCGCCACGCACCGATGGTCGGCTCATTGGCGATGCTCTCCCCATCGCCAATACAGTGTGGGATCGCGCACCGCTCATCAGTAGGAATGTGACTTGGAGGGGGAAAAATCGATTAATAAATAATCGATTTTTCTTTCTTTAAAATAAATCGTTTTGCAAAAAATCGATTAATTGTTTATAATTAATCAATTATTTTTATAATAATTTTTTTTACTATTTGTAGTTCTATTTTAAAGTTTTCTCCCGACAGGATTGTGATAACCTTTACTTAGTAAATCTGAGAGCGATATTTACTTTCTAATAATACAGTATGAAACACTAACATTCGATCGAGCACTCTGCCTGGCAGAATTGTGTTGACCTTTTTTTTAGGAAATCTCACAGTAATATTTATTTTCTATATAAAAGAAAACTTTAAATTTAAACAAAAAAGCAAATACTAAAATAATCGATTCATTTTAATATTAAAAAAATCGATTTCTTTTAAATCGATTTTTATTATTTAGATAATCGATTATAAAAATCGATTATTTTTCACATCCCTACTAATCAGTCGCCTCGGACCGTTAGGGCGCAGTGTGTCCAGATAGATCATAGCTTACAAAAAAAAGGCGATACGGAGTTCGCCGGGTCGGCTAGTGTTAATATAACTGAAAAAGTATTAAACATAAATGTACTTGATTTTAGGGACGGAAGGGTATACCAGGCATATCAATCCAAGGTGCACCTGGAATCCCTGGAGCACCAGGACTACCTGGGCCCATGGGTATCACCGGAGAATATGGTTTACAAGGTCAAAACGGTATACCTGGTGAAGTCGGAAATAAAGGAATGAAAGGAGATATAGGGCCTATGGGACTACGTGGCTTGAACGGAATAAATGGACCCATGGGCAGAAGAGGTTTTCCTGGCATTTCAGGAGCTGTAGGTATTAAAGGAGAACAGGGTATGAGAGGTGAACCAGGTCGAACAGGAAGTGTTGGATTAGACGGCAAACCTGGTTTAGAAGGACCTTTAGGTTTGCCAGGTATACGAGGCGCAAGTGGTCAACCTGGATTCTTTGGCAGTGACGGTAGCCCAGGTGTTAAAGGAGTGATAGGAGATGCAGGCATTCCTGGATTAAAAGGTGTAAGGGGAGAAGATGCTCTAAATGGCGCGAAAGGTGACGCAGGTAATCGTGGTTATGATGGAATTCATGGAAGACCGGGATTAAAAGGCTTCAAAGGTCAAGTAGGTGCTATTGGCATACCAGGATTAAATATCGAAGGAATGCCTGGATTAAAAGGTGAGAAAGGTAACACTGGATATGACGGTAGGCCCGGCATTATGGGACAAAGAGGTGAAATTGGAGACATAGGTTTTACTGGACAGGTGGGTGATACTGGTGATAAGGGTTTCATTGGATTTCCTGGCATCCCTGGTAGACAGGGAGCAAATGGAAATAAAGGTAGGCGTGGTTCACCCGGCGTTCCTGGATTAGCGGGCATAAAAGGAGATGAGGGAATGCCAGGTATACCTGGACGTATAGGTGCACCTGGCCGACCAGGTTATGATGGCTTACCAGGACCACAAGGTCCACAAGGTATTCCTGGTATTAAAGGAATACAAGGTGATGTTGGAATACCCGCACATGTAATTGGTGAAACTGGTGACAGGGGTGATATGGGCATGGTAGGCCTACCTGGTTTATCTGGAGATGTTGGTGAGCCTGGTTATACTGGACTTAAAGGCAAGAAAGGTATGCAGGGAGAAGTCGGCTTTGAGGGTGCAATAGGAGACACAGGGTTACCTGGACGTAAAGGACCAATTGGTGATGTGGGTCCAATCGGTTTAGCAGGAATGAGTGCATCTAATGCTCCAGCAGGTGAGCCAGGAAGACCAGGCCTCGATGGACTACCTGGATGGCCAGGTTCTAGAGGTCCAAAAGGGGCGCCAGGTGAATTTGGTGTAGATGGACCTGATGGGCAGCCTGGTGCACCTGGTCTTACATTCCAAGGACCAAAAGGTATGACAGGAATGGATGGCAGCCCTGGGCAACAAGGTATATCAGGGAAAACTGGACCTCGTGGAACTCTTGGAGTTCCTGGGCTTCGCGGTGCTAAAGGAGATATTGGGGAGACTGGTGATGCCTATAGTGATAAAGGAGAAATCGGAGACAGAGGTTTACCTGGTTTTAATGGTGCTAGGGGTCAAAAAGGTGAACAAGGTGAACGTGGCTTGTACGGTCGACGCGGCGCTCAAGGTGCACAAGGATTAACCGGTTACGCAGGAGATATTGGCGAAGAAGGGGTATATGGATTGCCTGGACTCAAGGGTATGAAAGGGGAAGCAGGTGATGAGGTTCTTGAAGTTGATATCAAACCAGGTTTATTAGGCGAATGGGGCCCACGTGGTCTAGATGGACGACCAGGTCAAGATGGAATCCCAGGAAGCTTTGGCCGTAATGGGATACCTGGAAGGAAAGGCGAAAAAGGTGATATAGGTTTGCCTGGTGTTAGGGGTGCTGTAGGTTTAATGGGGGTAGAGGGTGCAAAGGGTATAAGAGGGTTACAAGGTTATGAGGGTTATCGAGGAGCTCAAGGATCTGCCGGCCCACCTGCGATTCAGCCAAGACCTAGATCTAGAGGATTTTTCTTTGCAATACACTCACAGAGCACCAGCATTCCACAGTGTCCTTTGGGAACTCAACCACTTTGGAGCGGATACTCACTCATTCATATCATAGCTGATGGAAAGGCACACGGACAAGATTTAGGTAAAAATATTAAACTAAAGTAAATATTTTGTTGACTTTATAAAAAAGTCAATAGTTCTAATAAAAAATTAATGTTTGCTACTCTCGTACACAGGTGCAGCAGGCAGCTGTTTGCGCAAATTTTCTACGATGCCATATATGATGTGTAATTTTGACGAAATATGTAATTTCGCGCAGCGGGAGGACTACAGTTTTTGGCTATCTACGCGAGAACCTATGCCTATGTCAATGACACCTATACAAGCAAAAGATGTTCAAAACTATATATCAAGGTAAGAGAGTTATATCCATTTTTGAACAGATTATGATCCGATTCGCAGACCACTTAAGCCTGTGGATCCTGCTACCTAGCCGTTTATGGCGACAGAAAGACATCGTCCGTTACCATAATCTGCCGTTTTCCCTTCGTGTTTTGACTCGACTTCGACTACAGCTTTATACCTAAATAGTTGGGGTGCGAGGCCAGGGCACCTCCACGTGGTGCACCCTGGAAACGTCCATTTGGACGGCCAAGATTCCGGCGGGAGGGGGGGTCTCCGCGTGCCGACTCTCAAGGCAGAGCGCATGGCGTATTTGACCCGGGGCCAATGGGGCGGATGTGTCTCATGGCACTCCGTCGCCAGGGACGGTTGCATCACGGCCCGGGAGCGTGACGGGTCGGTCGCTCGCGAGCGGCCAGACCCGGAAGGCCCAAACCGTAATCCTGAGTAGGTGGGTCAGGACCGGGGGTCTTCGGACCGCGGGGAGGAAAACCCCTATAAAAAATTACCCCAAATCTTAAGTTTGGCCACTCGGCGAGGAGATGTATGGCTGGTGGGTTACAAAGCGCGTGCGAAAAAAAAAAGTGTCCAGCCGCTAGAGTGGTAGTCAAGGCAAGACTTAAAAATGATCCAAATATGGCAGGAGTGAAAACGTGCGTAAGTACTCCAGAGGGTCCCGGCCACGCCAGGGAGTCCCTCACTGTGCCGGTTTCTGAGCGCGAGACACGCACAGTCACCGGCACAGTCAGTCTCCATACGTATGGGAGGGAGACATCGACTGCTCTATCCGCCGAGAGCCCGGCGCAACAACTCGAGGCTCAACAGGGGGGGGGAGGGAAAAAAAAGGAAGAAGAGGAGGAAGCTGCTAGCCGGAACTCTGCACTCAGTGAGGGTGCGCGCCAAGAAGGATGCAGCGAAGAAGGAGGCGGCGCGGCAGGTGCAAATATCTGCCGCCGCGGCCGCGAGCGACGAGGGCGGTGCAACTGCAGCCACCGCAGAGCCGTTGCACGAAGGGGACGCCTGTTCTGCCAGGTCGTCTGTAAATGAAGAGAGCGATGAGGGCGCATCAGGCGCAGGGCCGTCGCTGGACGAGGGCGACGGGGCCGCAGGACCGTCCAATGGAGGGAGCGGCAGCGCTAGCATCATGCTGTCGAGCGACGAGGGCAGCACTGCCGCAGAGCCGTCGCAGGAGAAGGGAGGCAGTGTTGTAGGGCCGTCGGAGGAGACCGACACGGCCTCGGCGATGTCGGCGGACGAGGGTGGCAGGGCCACAGAGCCGTCCTGTGAGGAGGGGCTGAAAACCGGCCAAAAGGTTGGCAAATTCTGGGCGTCGGAATGAGGGTGGAGGTGTCACCATCGTCGTCCGGAAGTGATAGGGAGGTAGGAGGTAGGGGGGCTGCCGAGGAGTCCAAGCTGCGTTCTGCGGCGAAGACTCTGACGGCGGCCCTAAACGTTAGGGAGAGGGAGGAGGGAGGGATAGGAAGCACCCCCTGCAAAGGGAAGGCAGCTCCGCGTCCTACTCGGAGGGGAGCGATCCCATCAGGCCTCCCCCTAAGGTTCCGACCGCGCGCCGGGGGCGCAGAGGTCGGGGAGGTGCGGTGGCGGCGAGACCGGCGACGCCGGGTCCGGCCGATCAGGAAGGCGGGGTGGCGGCCCTTCAGGCCGCGAACGCCCGCCTCAGCAAGGAGGTCTCCGGCTTGCGGGACCGCAACCACAGCTGGAGACGGAGTTGGAGGCGGTGCGGAAGGAGAACCGCGGGTTGGCCAAAGACATGGCTGATCTGCGGTCTCAATTCGAGCACCTGGTGCCGGCTGCGCCGCCGGCGCCGGCCCCGCCGCCGAAACGGGCCGCGCCAGTGAGGGCGGGCCCGTCGTCTGCGCCCGTGGCGCCGGCTGCGTCCGTCGCAGCTGCTGCGCCGACTGCGCCCGTCACGGCCGCTGCGTCGGCTGCGCCCGTCGCGGCTTCTCCGCTGCCTCCCCTCGTCGTTGTCCCTCCGCCGGCTCGTGGCCGCGGGAGACCTCGAAAGGGGGAGGAGCCGCCGCCCGACGAGGTGCCCGGCATGTCGGAGTCGGCGATACGCGTCATCCTAGCCCGAGTAGGGCTAATGATGGATGCGCGTAGCGGCCAGGCTCCCGCCTGAGCCGCCCCTCCGACCACCGCTCGCCGCGGACAAGACGAGGCGGCCGCAAGCGTCAGCTCCCACCCCGCTGCCCTGTCAGGGTAGCCGAGGGGTGAGCTACGCTGCGGCCGCGGCGGGACCCGAGGGAGCCAAGAAGGCCGGCAAGGTGCCGGCTCCCGCCAAGGCCGGGCCGCGGCCGGCGCCAGCGATTGCACCGCAGGTGCCGGCCGGCGAACCTGCGACTGCGCCTGCTGCGCTCAGCGCTGCTGCCAGGCTCGAACAGGGCTGGCAGGTGGCTGAGCGTAGCAGGAAGGCACGCGGCCAAAAGCGGAGAGCGGCGGCCAAGAGTGCCGCTGTGGCCGCCGCTCCCCAGGCGGGAGCCGGCGGAAAGAGGAAAAGGTCGCGTAGAGGCCTCAAGTCGCCGAAGACGGCTGCGGTGGTAATCACCGTACTGCCGGAGGCGGCTGAGAGGGGCCTGAACTATGAGGCCGTTCTAAGCCGCGCCCGGCGGGAGCTGGACGTCTCCAACATCGGGGGCGTCGAGGCGAGGACCCGCAAGGCCCGGACAGGGGCTCGAATACTCGAGTTCCGCGAGGCCGAGGGCGCGAAGACGGCCGATAGTTTGGCCACGATGCTGAGGGGGCTGTTCGGGCCGGAGGATGGAGTCCGAATCGTCAGGCCCGTCAAGTGCGCAGATATGCACCTCACGGGTCTGGACGACTCCGTGGCGGTGGAGGACATCCGGGAGGCCATTATGGCGCGTACCGGGTGTGCCTCGGACACCGTCCGGATTGGCCGGTGGTGGTGGCTGTCTGGGTGTAGTGCCCAGTGGAGTCGGTCAAGCAATTGTCCGACTCAGGCAGGCTCCTCGTGGGCTGGAGTTCGGCGCGGGTAACCGTGTTGGAGCCCCGGCTCGCGAAGTGTTATGGCGGTCGGGCATACCCGACCGACGTGTCGCAACTGCTTTGACTGCAGCGGGCTATGTTTCCGTTGCGGTCAAGCTGGACACCAGGCGGCATCGTGCTCTGCGGTGCCCCACTGCCCCGCGTGTGCGGAGGGCAATAAGCCTGCTAAGCACCGCATGGGCTCTGGGGACTGCAGACCCCCGGCATCAGCCTCAAAGGGGCGGGGCGGCCCATCGACCGGGCCAGTCCCCGCTCCGAGCGCGGCCCGATCGCCCGTTAGCGCGGAGGAGGTGACGATGGATACGGACCGTTAATGGACCCCGTATCCATTCGTCTCCTCCAGGCCAATCTCAACCACTCCGCCTGTGCGCAGGACGTGTTCCTGCAAGCCATGGCGGAGTGGTTGATAGGAGTAGCCGTAGCTGCAGAGCCGTACATGGTGCCCGACCGGACTAACTGGTTGGGTAGCACCGATGGCACCGTGGCAATCGTCGCCTCCACGTCGTGGCCTTCGTCGTCTCTAACCCTTAGGGACAGGGGCGTCGGATACGTCGCGGCGGACTGGGGGGAGATTACGCTCTTCGCAGTTTATCTCTCCCCTAACTGGAGTGTGACCGATTTCGAGGCCTCCCTCACCATCATGGAGGCCTTGTTACGGCGACTGGCATCGCGCCAGGTCTTCGTCCTGGGGGACTTTAACGCCAAGTCCGTGGCGTGGGGGTCCCCTAGGACGGATGACCGAGGACGGGCGATCGAAGAGTGGGCGGCGGCACTGGGCCTCTGTTTGTTGAACAGGGGCTCGGTGCATACGTACGTGCGACAACGGGGCGTGTCGATAGTGGATCTTTCGTTCGCTAGCCCCGTCTGCCCCCGAGTAGGGCGGTCCACTGGTGGTCCCGGGAGCTGGCGGATCTCCGGGCCGCGTGTATTCGCGCCCGGAGGGCCTACACCCGCAGCCGGCGGCGCCATCGCGACGCGGAGCGGGAGGCGCTGCTTTATGAGGGCTACTACAATGTGCGGTCGGCCTTCAGGCTGGCTGTCCGCTCCGCCAAGGACGTCAGTCGGCAGGAGATACTAGACGGTCTCGACCGTGACCCCTGGGGACGCCCCTATCGCGCGGTGCTGAATACGCTACGCACGCGGGGCCCTCCCCTCACCGAGACTCTCCAGCCCGGCCTTCTCACCCGGATCGTCGAGGACCTGTTCCCGCGGCGGGCGGAGCACACGTCCCCGGTCATGGCTCCGCCAGACACTGACCGGGAGGTCGATGACGACAGTGTTCCGCCCATCACGGAACCCGAGATGGGGGTGGGGGTGACGCGCATCCGCGCAAAGTCTACCGCCCCCGGGCCCAACGGTGTTCCTAACCGTGTGCTGGCCCTGGTCCTCGAACACCTGGGACCCGGCTCAGGGGGCTGTTCGATGCGTGTTTAGCGTTCGGACGGTTCCCTGGGTGCTGAAAGGAGGGAAGGCTGGTGCTCCTGCCGAAGCCGGGACGATCTCCGGAGTCGCCTTCGGCCTACAGGCCTATCGTGCTGCTCGATGACATGGGCAAGCTACTGGAGAGGGTGGTAGCTGCCCGCATCGAGCGGCACCTCGTCGGCACGGGGCCCGATCTGTCGTACGCCCAGTTTGGGTTTAGGAGGGGTCGTTCGACGATCGCAGCTCTGTTGCGCCTGAGGACCGTGGCGACTGAGGCCATCACCGACGGGAGAGTGCTGTTGGTGGTGTCCCTAGACATCGCCAACGCATTCAATAGCCTGCCATTCAGCTGCATCAGGGAGGCGATCCGGTATCACGGGGTGCCAGCTTACCTGAGGCGGCTAGTGGCAGACTATTTGGAGGGGCGCGAACGCCCATGACGTGCGGTGTCCCGCAGAGGTCGGTCCTCAGACCCACCCTGTGGAACATCGGCTACGACTGGGCGTTGAGGGGGAGCCTCCCGCCCGGGCTGGGCGTGATTTGTTACGTCGACGACACGCTCGTCACAGCCCGCGGTGGGACGCTAGAAGAGGCGGTAAGCCTGGCGACCTCAGGCACCGAAGAGGTCGTCAGGCGGATCGAGGCGCTGGGGTTGAGGGTCGCCCTGGACAAGACGGAGGCCCTCTTGTTCCATGGGTGCCGTATGAGCCCTCCCATCGGCGCCTCGATCACCGTCCATTCGGTTGACATCAGCATCCGGGCCCATATGAGGTACTTGGGTCAGGTGCTCGACGGGCAATGGTGGTTCCGGGAGCATTTCCGCAGGCTCGCTCCACGGCTCGTCGGCGCGGCGTCCGCCCTATCGTGGCTTATGCCGAACGTGGGCGGACCGAGCGCTGCGTGCCGACGGCTGTACGCGGGGGTCATCCGATCGATGGCCCTGTACGGCGCACCGGTGTGGGCGGGGTCCCTGACCGTCCGTCTGAGGGCCCTCTTGTGGCGACCACAGAGGGTCACGTCGATCAGGGCCATACACGGATACCGCACGGTGGCGACGGAGGCAGCGTGCTTATTGGCCGGGACTCCCCCGTGAGACCTGGAGGCGGAAATGCTCGCCGGATTGTATCGGCGGGTGACGGGGGTTCGAGCGGAGGGCGGTGTGATCTCGTTAAGGGAGCTCACCGCCTGGCGCGTCGACGCCCGCCGAGACGTCATTGCCCGTTGGGCAGTCCGGCTGGAGAGGCCTCGGTCTGGGTTGCGAACCGTGGAGGCCTTCCGGCCGGTGCTGATGCAGTGGTTGAAGAGGCAGCACGGGGTGCTCTCCTTCCGACTGGTGCAGGTTTTGATGGGGCATGGGTGCTTCGCCAAATACCTGCACAAGGTCGTTAGGAGGGAGAGTACACCGTCCTGCCACCACTGCGATTGCTACGAGGACACGGCGCGCCATACGCTCGAGGCCTGCGCGGCTTGGGCAGTGCAGCGCTGTGAACTCGTCGCAATCATCCTGACGCTGCCGGCTATCGCTAGGGCGATGGTCAACAGCGTCGGGAATTGGGACGCGGTCTCAGCCTTCTGCGAGACAGTGATCTTGCGGAAGGAGGCGGCGGATCGCCTGCGCGAGGAGCGCAGCCTCGATGAGGAGATCTGCCGCCGGCGAATGGGACGGCGCAGGCGCAACTACCTGAGCCTTATGCCGCCCTAGCCGAGGCGCGGGTGACGTGACCGGGGATTAGTCTGTCACCCGCCGAGAGGCCGACCGCGTGAGGAAAAACGGACGTCCTCCCCGAGGGGGGGACGTCGGTCGATGGGAGGGTACCCCAAGTAGGGGGTATTCCGTCGGGCCGACCACTGACGACAAGTTAACTCTGCTCCGGTGGTCGGCCCAACGACGAAGGCAACGTGGTTTTCGGGTGGGTTGCGGGATTTGCGTGCTTAAACCCCTCTGTCGCCCCGGACGGAATGGTGCGGAGGCGCGTCGACCGCAGCCCACCCACAAAAAAAAAATACCTAAATAGTCGACTCACTGTAAACTAAAATTGAACATTTTATACATTGTGTAAGAAATTCTATTTCTATTTTAACGACAGCAGCTTATGGTGAGTGTGCAGACCATAGAACATTCACCTACCGCGTGTATAGATAGATACCTATTAATGTACATATTTATTTTCAGATGTCAAGTTTGTGAAGCGCCAACACGATCAATTGCAGTTCACAGCCAAAGTAACATAATACCTGAGTGCCCTAGTGGTTGGAAAGAAATGTGGCACGGCTACAGTTTCTTAATGGTGAGATAAAATAATATAATAATTATGAATTAATTTAAAAATTGTTATAGTATTCTGGATAGGGTAATAAACTGTAACAAATTGGACTGATATCATAGAGTTATATGTATAGAGAAGCTATCCCGAATAAATATTTTGTTCCATTTTGATAACAGTTATTAATTACACTAAAGTTCGCTGCAGCGCTGAAACAATAAATAGTAGTCTATCCCAAACATTGAAGCACACAGCGCTAGATCGCTTTAAAGTTGTGTAACGTGTGGTTACTATAGTAAATTAGTAACTACACGTTACACAACGATTTTACACTATAGAAGTGACAATCTTTGTACCTACATTCATAAAAAAACATATACTCTATTCCAATGGGGCACGTCGTCGTATTTTCTGACCTTTGACTAATAAATATTAATTAATAATATATACTATAGAAAATAGAATATAAGCAATCAAAATAGTTTCGTGAAACATCATGTTAAGTCTGTTTTTAGTCAAATATATTTTTACCTCAACGAGTTGTGGAATTGAACATCTGCGGGTTTTAGTCTATAATCAAAGATGGTGTGACATTTAAATGTATTATATTTGAATATTTTGTTTTAATTGTGTTATTTCGATATAATTACCTATTTATTCACTTTAACAACAAAACATTTTACTTAAATAACTAAAAAAATTTTATTCACATCCAGGTTCACGTTTTGACTCGAATCATCTGAGTTTTCGTATTAATACCGCTGTTCTGTATACATCCACACTACATGACGGTCGTAGGTATACTAAAGTAAGGTGTACGGATTGCAGTACAGTTCAGTCGAACAAAGCAAGTGTTCGAATCGCGAAATCTAGTACATATTACATATACAGTGCAACCTTAATATAACAAATCCGACGGGAACTCGTAAATATTCGTTATATCAAGAAATTCGTTAAACTGAGGTTTGTTATATTGAGGTAAGGTTGGTCTAAAATTTTTTATAAAGAGGCCAAGAAATAATTTTGATCACCTCAACATTTTTGCATTCAGCAACTAGAATCTTCAACAATAGTGATGAGCACTATTTACATTATTTCCCATCAAACGACTTCAATTGTTTTACAAAAAAAAACGTGTCGGAACCTGTCGCGACTGAATCACATACTATGGGACTAAGGGTCATATAGAGGTATTTACACTTTTTTTTGATAGTTGAAAATTCGTTACAAAGAGGATGTTCGTAAAAAAAAATTGTAATGTAAAGGTATTATTTACACTGACTCTTATGGACAATTCAAGGGGATTAGAAAAACTTTGTTAAATCGAGGAAGTCGTTAAATTGAGGTTCGTAATATTAAGGTTGCACTGTATATCGATGACTGATATAGAAAACGAATTTCTCTTGCGATTGGGACGACAGCTCCACACAATAAATAACGTCTGTATTAGATCGCGGTGTCAAGTCGGCATGTCGCATGTCTAAAATTGATTATGTAGATAGCTGGAATCCTTGCGGTATCACCCCTTCTTGTACTTGCACCAAAGAGTATAAAATCGCTATATTATAACTTATACATTAAGAAATAGAAGAACGACAGGCTGCATCGCCTCGATTTATATTGAGATGAAAGTTAGTTAAGGATCGAATTAATCTTAAAAATAAATTTGCAGCACACCGCCGGAGCAGATTCCTCAGGGCAGAGTCTAATATCGCCTGGTTCCTGCATGCCACAATTCCGAGTGAGACCATTCATTGAATGCAATGGATTGGGACGCTGCAACTATTTCGCAACAGCCGTTTCGTACTGGCTTTCAGTAATAAATGAAGCCCAAATGTTCCAAAAACCTCAACAGAAAACATTGAAAAGTGACCTCGAGTCCCATGTCAGCAGGTAAAATATTATTAACAAGAATAATTCATATTTTTTTTTGGGGGTGGGTTGCGGTCGGCGCGCTTCTCGCACCACTCCTTCCGGGGCGACAGAGGGGCGTAAGCACGCACGCCCGCAACCCACCCCACGTGCACGTCGCCTTCGTCGTTGAGCCGACCACCAGAGCAGGGTTACTTGTCATCAGTGGTCGGCCAAGAATAATTCATACTAGACTTAAGTATACCTACACAATAAAATTAAATATTAAGTTTGGTAAAGTTACTTATTATAATAACCGTCACCAAAAATAAATTAGCCGTTACTTCATGTTATATGAATCACTCTGTATAATAAGACTATATCGTCCACTGCAGTTGTCTAGACCTTTAAAATTTCTCAATCCGAATGCGACAAGTTATTTAAACGATAGAGCATAAAGACTATATTGTTGCCCAACTTTCCATAACTCTTTATAGATAAGTTACTTAAACATCATATACGCAAACTAAATATAAAATTCCTTTTGAATCGCAGGTGCACTGTCTGTAGACGAGAGTGGCCAGTGCCCGTCAAGACTTCTGCTCCAATGCCTTCATTTGGCGATCTTAACTCTGTGCCTAGAGCTGCCATTCGTCGCCCAACGCGGTTACGACGACCTTATCTAAACGGACCACACCGCTACCCCGGTCGTATAGTACGAGGAAGACGGCTAGGTGCAACAGTAAAAGCATAAATATTCTGTAATTAAATTAAGATTTAATTAAAAACTGTTTATAAGAGTAACTAAATAATGTGATGTGCGCCGTTAAAGGGTTTAAGCAAAGAAGAATATAAAGGTACAGAACAATATCACTGCCAAAATGTATACTATCTAACTATAATTGTTTACGTACTATGTAGTATTTAATTAATATTCTCACTTAGTCATTATTATTCCAATGTTTTGTCTTTTAAATAAGTACCTCAATATTGTCATATAAGCTATTTTGATTTATGCTTTTTTTAGCTGGTACGACTGAAAAAGTTTCCGGGTTTCTTTTAATAAGTAGGCAATCGGCAAAAATATTATACGCCTTTTTCACGAGTGAATGTTCGCCTGATAAGATAATAATATTAAAATATTTAAAATCGATGTTAAGTCGTCTACTTAACCAAAACATGGCACATAATTATAGTGTTGTAAATATAATTACCGAACTAGTTGCATATTAATAAAATAAAACAATAAAAATATGATATTTTATTGCGAAAATTTTCCTTATGTAGCTAATCATCGATATCCCATCGCATCGGCAATAATTCAATGAAAATTAGTCAACTTTTCAATAACGCTCTTACATCAGTTACTTAATCACATCATTAACCACTTACATGGTCATTAGCTTTACCGAGAGCAGCGATAATAAGTCAGTGCTATTCAGAGGTCTCGTATCAATCGTCAATCTCCATGGCGGGCGTCGTGATTTTTCGTAGATGTGTAGATTCAATCGTAAATTGTTAAAATATGCCTTAAGCTGTGAAAGTAGACAACGAGAAAACCTGCATCTCAATGCTTCACAGAAAAGATTTGCGCCCCTCCCGCAGTTCGTATAGGTTGTGGATATCTCACGAGGCCGTGCGCACTGCTTCGTCGTGTTTTTGCCGCCACACGTTACACAGGCGAACGATGGTAGTGGTGTAAGCTGTGCCGGCATTGCCGGCAACGGTGGCACGCAAGCATTTCCCTTGCCAGGCTTCCATGATGATACCCGGCCCTCCCAGCATCTCCGACCCGCTGTTGATCTTCGCCATATTGGGTGCAGGCCACCCCTTACTTGCCCGTAGGTGTCGTAAGAATTGGCCGAGTGTTAACAGAGAGGGCAGCAGGGCAATGTATAACATCTCTCCTGGGAAATGTATAACAACTCACTGCGATTCCAGTTTATAATCCATACTAATATTATAAATGCGAAAGTAAGGATGTTTGTTTGTTTGTAACGCTTTCACGCTTAAACCACCGAACCGATTTCAAAAATTCTTTCACAAATGGAAATCTATAATATCAGGGAGTAACATAGGCTATATTTTACGCACACGCTTCGGCAGATTATCCAGAAGACTGAGGAGTACAGTCGGCCTCTGTGTATAGCTTTTGTGGACTAGCGCCTTAGATTCAGTTGAAACTTGGGCAGTGTAGCAGTCCCTTCAGCAGTGCCAAGTCGACCATCATTATATCGAAGTGCTATAGTATTTATATAGGAACGCCACAATATGAGTCTATATCCGGGATAAGAGTGCAAAACCGATCTAATTGCAGAAAGGCGTAAGACAAGAAGACGTCATCTCTCCGAAACTGTACACTACTGCACCAGAGGATGTCTTCAAGCTAGACTGGGTCAGATTCCGATGGGCCGATACCTGTGTCCTAGTTGGTAATGCGACCTCCTCCCATCGACCGACGTCCTCTCCGGGGGGGGGACCACGGTCGATGGGAGGGTACTCCTCAGGAATACCCCCGTATTCCGTCGGGCCGACCACTGACAACAAGAAACCCTGCTCCGGTGGTCGGTCCAACGACGAAGGCGACGTGGTGTTCAGGTGGGTTGCGGTTGTTCGTGCTTACGTCCCTCTGTCGCTCCGGACGGAGTGGTGCGAGGAGTGCGCCGACCGCAACCCACCCTCGAAGTTGTCGATCATTATGTTGACCTTGGACAACCAGTCCAGGAAAGGAATCCAATTTCGAGAAAGAGCTCAACCGACGAATCCAACTCGAAGCGTTCCGGAATTGTAAGAGGATCTTCTCATCCAACATACCCGTGTCTGAAAACACAGGTTTACGACCAGCGTATGTTAGTGATGACTTACGGCACGGTACCATGGTCTCCAAATTTAGGTCTCATAAACAAGAGTAAAGTCGTGAAACCAAAACACGGAAATCCGTAGCAGAACACGTGTAAACGACATAGCACGCTGAAGTATTAATGGGCAGGCGACATCGCTCGCCGAACCGACAACCGCTGGGGAAGAAGTTCTCGAGTGGCGACCACGTATCGGTCGATGTATTGTCAGATATCCCCCACTAGGTGGACCGACGACCTGGAGAAAGTTGCTGGGAGTCGCGGGATAAAGGCGGCACAGGAAAGGACGAAACATGAGGGAGGCCTACGTTCAATAGTGGACGGCGATACGCTGAATGATAATAACATTGCACCTATCTATACTTGTTTAAAGCAGATTTCATAAGTAGCTTGACAATTCACTCTGAAGTTCATTGCTTACTGTGTTTAGGTTAAAAAGCTGACCCCAAAGCGACTATTAATCGATCTCGGTCATAAAAATTAAAAAAATCATTGTAGAAAATCATTGAAGCTTTTTCATCTGTGGCAGCTCATTACACCCGCAAAGATACAAATCGTAAATACAGTGTAAACTCTATATAACGATACTCGATTTAACGACAAACTCCTTAAAACGTCAAAATGATTTGAGTTTGGTTGATTTGCCATGTTATCCATACAATGATACACTCTATATACCATCACATCCACTCGAAATAACGACGACAATACGGCATTATGAAGCATTGAGTAGTACTTTCTTAATTGCCAAAATTAGTAAAAACTGCAGCTGTGTACGTTATTTCGTTTATTGTTTTGTTATTTTATTATCTAGCACGTGTATACCTCAACTGACGTACCGAACAATGTAAAAAATTCTTGGTTTTTTTGTGTGATTAACTTGCACATGTTTATTTCGGCCACTTGACTATCGTTAGGTTGTGAAACGTTATCTTAAGCATAGTTGTATTTACGTTTGTAAAATTTGCACTATATTAGTAAATAAATATTAGAATAATAAAATAATATCAATTTTGTGTTTCACTCCAATTAACGGCAACTCTCTATAACATCAAAAAATTCACAGTCCCTAAGGGTCGTTATATAGAGTTTACACTGTATTTGGATGGATCCTTGTCGTTTCCTAAGATGTTTGACCTCTAAAGAATGGTTTGATCCCGTTAACTATTTAAATGTCCAATGAATCACGTCGTAATCAATACAAAAACTGAAAAATCCTAGAACAAGAATTTGAAAAAATGTAAACATTTTATCTTTGACATGCTCCCCTGTAAAATGGGAATGATGCAGATGATACGTAGGAGCCTTCGTAATGATAACGCCCTGCACGTTGCAACGCAAGAGCTGCGGCCAGACGATATAAATAAGGACCTTATATTAAATAGAAATTTAAAAGCCATACTTTTAATAATATTTTTGCTTTATTGATATAAAATTGGCAATATAATTAGACAATCGTTAAAAGTTCTGAAGATCATAAGAACCATACAATAAAAAGCCTCAGATGCCCAACGCTCTTTGCCTTAGCATTATTTTTAATTTTCCTTATTCAATTTGTCTTGATACTGAATCTAAGTTTGTCAATTTATGGTCATCAATATTTGGCCTAGTTTCATATGTACAAATAGTAACTCCATGTCTGTGAGCTGGTGTCCATTCTCCCTTTAACCCTATATAGTAAATTTTAGTAGTCTCTGCACCAAAATTTACTGGGAAATGCATTGTCAGATGAGACACTGATGAAAATGTAACTATTCTGAAATAAGAATAATTTTTGAGATAAGTATTAAATTAATAAGATAAGTATTAAATATGACAATATTTTGATATTAAAAAAAAGAAAGAGGCCCCAACACTTTTACACGATTATTTAATACTAGCAGCCCGCCCCGGCTTCGCACAAGTTAGGCTATTAAACAACATTTCAAAGTTATAAGTTTTTACACACACACTCCCATACATACTGTCTTATTTTTGCGTGGGGTTACTAAAAAGAGTAAATTTATGAAGGAAATTCGAATATTAAATATTATTAATTTAATGTTATTTTTTTGTATATTTTTTGTTTCTTTTTTTTCTTAATTTATTATTTTTAATGTATGTAATTCTTCCGTGTGGTGACGGAGTAAGAATACAATTCACCACCCCCTATCTTACCCGTGGGTGATCGTACGAGACGACTAAGGGATATAAAACGCATATAACATCTATGCGAGAGAAGGAAAACTCGAAATAAAACCCTATACCAACACGTCTGACCAGCGTGGTATAGTAGGTCAATGACCCTTCCATTATGGATGAGGCCCGAGCCCAACAGTGGGACGTATATGGGCTGAGATGATGATGATGAATGTATGTAAAAAAGCCATATTTACTTTCTCTGCTCCTAAAAATCAATTTATTGAGTCAGAGCTTCTCTGCAAACGATATTTGATGTTAATTTATTTTGTGGCAGCAAAATAAATTGATTTTCATGGCCTCCGACTCACAATAGACCAACATACAGTTGGCCATGAGTAAATCAATCTTTTTGTAGGTCAATCCCTACTAATTCGAAAGTTTGGTCTTGGAAGTTGTTGATAGTTAGGGCGAAAGATGTTTTCACCCGAAATTTGAGCCGTTTAAATGGGATTGGCAGATCAGTTGAGATCATCGGTCTCCTCGGTCAACTAACTCATATGAGTTAGTCAACTAACTCATATGAGTTAGTCAACTAACTCATATGAGTTAGTTGACCAGCTGTTGGGCCGGTGATAATGGTTGCTACAATTAAATTTTCCTTCAATTCCTTCAGCAAGCCGCTGCGATCACTCGATAATCGATTCTCGCGGACGTGCTTGTGGGGTTGTAAAATTTTCTTATCAAGCCGCTGCGAACTTTCGATATTCGACTCTCGCGCGCGTACTTGAGAAGTCCTCAAATTTTGTTGAGCAAGCTTCTGCGAGCGCTCAATACTCAACTCTCTGGCACGCGATTGCGACGAGTATTCTCATTGACTTGCAAGATGATTTTCAGTTTCTGATGAAGATTCTCCATCACGGCGTCTTCGTGATACCCTCGCCTGGGAACTATTTCTAGAAAATTGAGATCTAGATCTTAAGGCATTTTAAAATGAAAAAAAAAATAAACTGCCTTTGTACTAAATTATTTGCTTGATAGCTATAAAAATATAGTTGAAAAATTATAAGAACTACTGAGTCGCTAAGCTGTTTAGATAGTTAAAAGTATTTTATTTACTGAAAAATTAAAAAAAAATGTATTTAGTTCTGAAAAGAACTGTTGTTTAGTTCTGAAAAGTACTGATGTTTAGTTCTGAAAAGAACTTTGTTTAGTTTTAAAAAATAACTTTTTTGTTGGGTTTAATACCTGCTAAACAAATTTAAAGCATATATTGAAAATATATAAAAAAAATTAAGGTGAGGTTTCCCGACGGAACCGGTGGCAACCGCTAGGGATGGTCAAAACTAAGAATAAAAAATGAAAACGGATTCCGCACACGACCGCTGCATTTTTTGAGGGTCGGCTACGATTAGGGCCCCCGTCGCCCGGCTCCGTCCGGAACGACACAGGGGCGTAAGCACGTACACCCGCAACCCAGCCGTGACACGTCGCCTTCGTCGCGTACCCCTGAGGAATACCCTCTCCTCGACCGACGTTCCCCCCCTGGGGAGGACGTCGATCTTTCCTCGCGCGGTCAGCCTCCCGGCGGGTGACTGGACCGGGGAGTTACCCCAGTCCAGTCCCACCCCAGTTCAAACAAACAAACAATCAAATCTTTCCTCTTTATAATATTAGTATAGATACCACACGCCTTAAAGTGGAACAAAATATGTATTAAAATGATAGTGGGATAGGGTATGAGGGATCTTCAAGATACTTCATCCAGAGGAAAAACATGCGTAAAATTAAATTCTGGAGAGTGCTCATCATATAAGAATAGGTTATCATTATATCCTATCCTATATATAATCATGGGATCCTATCCCATATTCCTTTCTATATCGAGGTGTCTATTATATTGATTAACTTTGGAGAGTTGCCTTTCTTGTGCTCTACTTTTTAACAGAGTTCAAAAAAGGAAGAGGTTCTCAATTCAACTGTATTTTTGTTTATGTTTGTTACCTCAGAACTTTCGACTGGGTGAACCAATTTTAATTATTCTTATTTTATTCGAAAGCGGGTGATTCCCGTGTGGTCCCATTTCAATTTCGTCCAGTTCTAACATAAGAAAACGGTTGCAATTATTTTTTTTTAATTCAGAATTATATGTTATTTATACTGTCATAACTTTAACAATTTTTAAAACAAGACTTATGCATCCTAATTGAACATTTTTAAAATTAAAAAATTATTACACTTACTTAGGTGAATACTCCAAAATTCCTTCAGTATCTTTTTGAAGTTCAAAGACTTGATCTGCTTCCATACCAACATCATCAAATGTCATATTAGGTTTATTTTTATATCTGTCAAAATGGATATAAACCAATCAACTTAAAACAAAAGTTACAACATAAGTTACTTTTGTAATGCTTATTTTCTGGTGAGTCATATTGAGTCAAACTCAAGCAAATGAGATAAGTGTAGGATGATGATGATGAGACGAAATTTGAAAAGAGGCAATACTCAAAATGAGCTTCGTTTTTTTGCTAAGTAGAAATCCATCTAAGTAGAATAGAAATCCATCTAGCTTTTCTATAAAGAAAAGCTAGATGGATTTCTATTACTCATACATATTATTACTTTCAATTAGAACTATATTACTTAAATCATAAATTGATCCTTTTATAAATTAGGTTTTATAATTAAGCTAAATAACTATATTTATCTTTACGTATATATATTTCTTGTGTATGTGTGTGTATGTCACTGAACTCCTCCCAAACGGCTGAACCGATGTTGATGATTTTTTTTGTGTTCAAAGGGATTTCAGAATGGTTTAGATTCACAATTGGACCCGGTAGGTAGCACTGATGTCGATTTCAAGGAGAATTCCTTTTATTTTATTTGAATAGAACAACGTCTGTTCGATCAGCTAGTATTTTATAAATAAATAAAACACATGTAAAAAGTTCATTAATTTTATGATTATTTTTTACTTACACTCTTAACTTAGCAGGATGAGTATCAGAATTTTCAGCAGATATTTTAATTCCCTTCAGCTTTATGTTTCCTGTGAATGGTATATTAAATAGAAGCTCTTCATCAGCATCACTTTCAACAAACTAAAAATCAATAATCATAGTAGTCATGTCTCATCATTTCATGATTATTTCAGCTCATATACACCCCACTGCTGGGCTCGAGCCTCCTCCGCAATAGGAGGGTTATTTACCTACTATATCACTCTGGTTAGATGGGTTGGTATAGGGTTTTCTTTTGCGTTTTTCTTCTCTTGCATAGCCATTATATGCATATTATATCCCTTAGTCGTCCCTTTTGCGACATCCACAGGTAAGAAAGGGAGTGGGGAATTGTATTCTTACTCCATCACCACACGGAACTAGTCCTGTCCAATGACATTAAAAGTAAATACAAGTTGCACATTTCAAAATGCTAATTAAAGATTCTTTACAAAGCACTTGTTAGTAGTTGATTTTTACTTCAATGTTTTAGTTCTAGAAACTAAAAGACTGTTTTTATCTTTTAGAACATTTAAGATTATATACATTTTACAATAGGCAAGGTAACTCTACAACCTATTGGACAGTGATCGTAAATATCAACAAAGCTAAGGAAAAGCAATGACCTAACTAGAAAAGTACTTTTCTTGTAAATGTAGCAAAAAGGTAATAAAGTAAACAAAATAAGCATATTACGTGAAGAAACTGACATGAGTTCTATCAAGACGTTTATCCCAAGACTTGAAAACAGTCTTGCCTGAACCTTCAATAGTCTCATTTAAACATTGCAAATTCTCTTTATCTATTTTTTGATAAAGATTATATTGAATCCCAATTTCTTCAGCATCGCTATGATCATGATCATGACCATGACAATGATTGTGTGCCATTGTAGTTTGATTAATAAATCCTGTATAAGTAATCACAAATATTCTTTCCTTAAACTATTGCATAAAATCGCATATTAATTTCCAAACTTTCCAAACGAATAATTCAATACATTAAATAGATTTACGTTGTCATTGAACTAGTGTTGTATGTCAATTATTGTCATTGGTCCACTATCGATAGGCAATCGATTGTGTATTGATATTAGTAATACTATCGATACTAATGACACCATCGAATGCATTACTATTGATAGTTACACTCTTTTCAATTTAATTATCTCTTATTGAGAGTTATCGATACGATAGTATTTATATATGTGACGATCAGTGGCGGATTTACCATAAGGCTGAGTAGGCTGCAGCCTAGGGCGGCAAATTTTAGGGGCGGCAAATTTGCCCCAAAGCTTTTTTATTTTACAGAAATAAAAAATAAATAAATACGTTATTAGATTTCACTAATTTTTAACTTAACCCGTCATAGTACGTCATAGAACATCATAAACAAATACGTGCATGGGCCGCCGAGCCACCTCTCTCGCCTATGTCTGACCTTCCATCTCTTGCCGAGTTTATGAATACCGTTAGAACTCTTCCCCTCAACAAGGCTGCTGGCGAAGATAAAATATCAAATAAAATGATCAAAGAAGCTAGTCGAGCATCGGGCGACTCAATGTTAATAATTTTTAATCGTTGCATAACTGAAGGCATTTTTCCTCGTATATGGCGTCGCGGTTATATACGTATAATTCCTAAAGGCGGTGATAAGCCACCAGATGACCCGAAGTCATATCGACTAATCACCTTACTGCCTTCATTAGGCAAGCTCTTAGAACGTCTCATTGTTTATTGCCGGGTGGACCAACGTTCAATCATAAACAATTCGGCTTCACTCACGGCAAATCAACTATCGACGCGGCCGTTGCGGTAAGACGTGTCATTAGCGCATCCGTTTTTAAATACGTACTAGGTGTCTTCCTGGACATCTCAGGTGCTTTCGATAACGCCTGGTGGCCAATGCTACTTCTTAAATTAAAGGCTCGTGGTTGCTATAGAAATATCTACCAAATCATACAGTCGTACTTTTTAAATGGCTCGACTAAATTGACTTGGTTAACTTGGTCACCATGCTGTGTCGAAACTACTGACGATGGGCTGCCCTCAAGGTTTGGTATTAAGTCCATATCTATGGAATTTAGGTTTTGACGATTTTTTCGAGTTACCTCTACTGAAAAATTGTCTACTGATCGGCTATGCAGACGACGGACTTTTACTTATACAATCGAACACAAGGGATGGTTTAGAGAAATTAGCGGAAACATGCCTCAATGATATATTCGATTGGGGTACACGAAACCGGCTTGCCTTCGCACCACAAAAAACATATCATCTTTTATTAAAAGGACATTTACAATCGGCGCCGCGTATAAATTCAATAATATGACTGTCAAAAAGAAAGAATCAGTTTGCTATCTCGGCCTAGTCTTAGAAAAAAATTTTTCATTTATTGAGCATATTAAAACTGTAGACGAAAAAGCGAAACGGAATTTCTACGCGCTTACTAGAATATCCACATCTTCTTGGGGCCTTCGTTTTAATACACTTAAAACCATATACATGGCCACATATTTGGGGTGTATTTATTACGCTACACCTCTATGGGCCGATAGGGCCACCATAGGGGCGGCTCGCCTTAAATTACTACAGAGCCAACGATTGGCCCTAATATTTTTATGTAAAACTTATAGAACGGTTAGTACCGAGGCCTTACCTGTACTCGCGGGGGTACTTCCGGTTGATTTGGAGATTCAGAGACGAGCGTCAATGTATTACACCACAAAGGAAACTATGAATACAGATTTCCTTCTACCGCGCGACCGAAATAAAATTGCTAGATTGTTTGCACCACAATCCATTGTCTATGAGAAACTTTTAACTGAATGGCAAGAAAGATGGGATTCATCATCGAAAGGTCGTCATCTTTATCTATTTTTTCCATGCATCCGGGAGCGCCTGGAGAAGGTGTAGCTGGAGGTTGACCACTTCGTGGCCTAACTAGCCATGGCAACTTTAAAAGTAAATTATTTTCTTTTAAACTCGTACCATCACCATTATATCAATGTTCCACATCTGACCACGAGTATGAACAATCAGCACATCACATTCTCTGGGAGTGCGATCTCTGGCGAAACGAGCGTAACCTTATGTTAAACAGTTTGCAAGTCACCTGTGGGGTAGTATACTATACGGACCTTGTAGCAACTCGAGAAAATTTCCGTACGTTCATGCGTTTCTGCCATACCTACTGTAGCAATCAATCTTAACGCTCACATATAGGCCCCTTTAAGCTCTTCCGTATCCGTGGTGCCGTGCTACTGCGCTATCGTAGCTGTACACCTTTTTACTTATTGGCTGACTAGTTATTTTGTTTTCCTGTCTCCCGCTTTGCCTAGGAGGGAAGTGGAATCTCTCTTTCCAACTCCTCCTCTTTAATCTTTTCTAATTAAATTTGTTGCGGGTCCCAAGACAATTAAAATCATATCCCGGGACTGCCTGAGGGTCAAACCTCGGTGTCATTTATGGAGACCATTGTGGATCCTGGCTTACAGGAGTTACAATGGTGGGAATGTGTGGTGGGATTAGTTAACCCGTCATAGTGGGAAATTTGTCATTTTTCAATTTGCTAACACATTTTTTTACTAAGTCTTACTATTCGTAGGCAGTCTCTTTGGATAAATATTCAGCCCATTTTTTTTGGAGTGACAGACTAACTCCCCGGTCCAGTCACCTGCGGGCTCAGCTAGGGCGGCATCAGACGCAGGTAATCGCGCCTGCGCCGCCCCAGTCGGCGGCGGCGGCTCGCGTCGTTGAGGAGACGCTCCACGTGCTCCGCTGCCTCCTTCCGCGAGACTACTGCCTCGCAAAAGGCTGCGACCGCGTTGCAGTTCCTGACGCTGTCGAGCATCGCCCTGGCGATGGCCGGCAGAATCAGGTCAACACCGATGATTGCGACGAGTTCACGACGCTGCTCTGCCCAGGCGGCACAAACCTCGAGCGTATGCTGCGCCGTGTCCCCGTCGCAATCGCAGTGGAGGCAGGACGGTGTACTCTCCCTCCTGACGACCATGTACAGGTATTTGGTGAAGCATCCATGCCCCGTCAAAACCTGCACCAGTCGGAAGGAGAGCACCCCGTGCCGCCGTTTTAGCTACTGCATCAGCACCGGTCGGAAGGCCTCCACGGTCCGCAGACCAAACCGAGGCCTCTCCAGCCGTACTGCCCAACGGGCAATGACGTCTCGGCGGGCGTCGTCGCACCAGGCAGTGAGCTCCCTCAAAGAGATCACACTGCCCTCCGCTCGTACCCCCGACACCCGCCGATACAAATCGGCGAGCATTGCCGCCTCCAGGTCGCACGAGGGAGTCTCGGCCAACAGGCACGCTGCCTCCGTCGACACCATGCGGTACCCGCATATAGCTTTGACCGCCATGGCCCTCTGGGGTCACCCAGAAGAGCCCTGAGTCTGACGGTCAGGGACCTCGCTAGTCAAAACTCGATGGTATTTGCAAGTTGTCTCATCAATAAAATCGAATACCTAGTGACATGTAGTTGTATGCAAATCAAATATAAGTATTTATTTTATAACTACATTGAATAAAATGAATGTATTTTTCAATATTTTTATCTAGAAATCGACATTGAAAATAGCAAGATATCACCGTAAAAAGTATGTTTTTCTTAAACTTTAAGCATTGGTAGAGCCCTCAAGATTTTATTTTATTTACTTTTTTTGACTGATTTCACAATCTACAAGTAATAACGCAAATTTTAAGAGGTCTTGCATTACGATATTCGAAAAAAAATATTTTCGGGTCACCCTACTGTACGTATCCGATAAGTATTGTCATTATCGACAATATCACGAACAAAGTATACGTGGTGAATAAAATTATATGAAACTTACTATGTATATAACTTAATGTATTTACCTCGTCATAAATGCGGATGAAAGAATCTGTTTGACAGCGGTGATATATTTTGTTTTTTAATATTTTTCATACGCCCAACAGTATTTGAGATAGAAGACAGAGCCTGCAGCGCTCAGCCATACCCTTATTAGTGCAATTTCTTTCTTGTCAAAAAAAGTCAGTTAAGCTCTGTAAGGGACTGTAAGATTTTACCAGGTGAGGCTATACTAGTGTAATAACAGGCTTTTAAATGTAGATTCAAAAATAAGACGTTTCATTAAGAGCAAAAACCGGCCTCTCCTAAAATAAGTTGGAGTATGATTGAAATGAATGATATGAAAGGTAAATCTGTAAATGAATTTTAGAAATGACTAGTTGTTTAAGGAATACGGCTAAAGTAATACTAAGCGAAACAAAAGGGAACGGTATAATTGATATGAAATAAATAATCGTGAAATTGAGGTGTACAAAGATCCAGAAAGAAAAGATAAATACATTTATGGAATGGCAGAAAGAAGGTAATTAAGGACTGAAGTAAGCAAAAAAGATTGCGTATAAGTAATGTAAGTAATATCTATAACGAGGTCGCAAACTCAAATCAGTATTTATAATTGGTTAGATGGGCTTCGACGGCCGTGCCGTATTACTGGAACCCAAATGTTGTGAGGAAAGTTTTAAGCAAGAATGTGGAAGACTTTACAAGTTAGAGCAGATGAAAGAAAAGATGAACTGACTGCGTAAATAGGGACATGAAAAAAGTATCGATACTTTTTGGGATTGGGTAGGTACTTTTCCTTTCGGTACCGATACTTTTGTATTCGATGCTTTGTGTTCGATACTTTTCCTATACTCCGGCCGCTCTGAGTTTGCATTCCTGACACATGTCATTTCGTCATAACTAGTGATGTACAATAAATAACATTCATTATATTTAATAACGTTATTTATTGCATTCATTGTGCTTATTTATTAAATTCAATATAGATTTTGTTAAATTTACAGGAATTATTTCGCATGTTTTTTTAAAAGTGCCTTCATCTTTTTTATACTATACGGTGAAGAAGTATTATGGCCGGCTCCATAATGTTTAATTTGAGCCCAGATTAGCTCTATGGTATTGTACTGGCAGTGGGATAGGGGAATTCGACGAACGCAATAAGCGTTCTCCAGAGCCAACTCATCTAAAACTTAACGAACTTATGCCGGCTTATGATCATTGACTAATTTCATCAACTCTGTTTTTAGTGTAGACATATTTTCGTCGTGTTGAGTCGTGTTCCTTTACCCATTGGCACTTTTGACGATGACGCTTGAATGTCATTTGTCCAAGAACGAGAAAGCGTGTGGTTGGCGTTTAGCCTTATCTCGTCGATGAAAGCAGTATTGTCCCAATTATCAATATTTTTCGCTTCTTTCAAAAAGTTAATTGTTTTTAAAATTATGTTATCCCTTTCTAAAAGAATTTTCCAGAAGAAACAAATCAGCTGCTTTCAAAGAGGCTAGAACCGATGACCTATTAAGGTATTCACTTCTGGGATAATAACTGCTATATATATGCTTCCGTGTGATGACGGAATAATAATACAATTCACCACCCCCCTTTACTGCCTGTGGGTGTCGTAAAAGACGATTAAGGGATTATAATATGCATACAACATCTAAGCAAGAGAAGGAAAATTCGAAATAAAACCTTATACCAATACGACTAACTACCGTGGTGCAGTTGGTCAATTTCACTCCCATTGTGGAGGAGGCTCGAGCTCAGTACTTGGATGTTTATGAACTATAGTGAGTGATGATTAATGAATGTGATTCCTTATAGCATCAGCCTCAAAGCTATCATTGTCTGTTATAGGTTCATTTCTGCATTTCCTTTTTTGGTGTTCGTAAAATATTTTCTCCAGTGCCGGAGGAGCCGAACTTTTCTGTACTAATATTTATTATTGTCCGTTCGCTTATTCTAAGCGCCTGAGAGATGCGCTCTTGTCTTATAACAATAATTACGGGGTCCGCCATTTTGTCTTTCAAGCTCAAGGTAATATTGAAGCTTGATAATTAGTTCTCGTGTTTCACTTTTCAATATTTAACCGTGTTTCGGCATTATTATTTTGCACCGAAAGTGCAGAACAGTAATATACGATACACAACAAAAGTCTAGATTAGCACAGAGGCTGACCTCTTACTCATATAATAAGGAGAATCAGTCAAATAAACAACAATAACAGTCACGAGAAAATACATATTGAGAAACACTGGAGAAAGTAGTATATACGCGCGAGACGACAAGAAATGACTCTTTATGATTGTCATAAAATGACGGTCCCCACAACGCTATTACGGGTAGCCATTTTTTACTAGTAATATAAAGTAGTAAGTCATTTTATTTTAATTTTTTTTATAGATGTGATTGTTATCACGATATTTATTTTCTTAAGTTTTGATTGGGTGTACCTTCGTCGTATTACTAACTTTATTAAATAGTAAATACATTATATATTATAAAATAAAATTATAACGTTTTATTAATATTATACCGCCAGATTATATTAAGATTATAAAAATATGCGATTACAATTGTCTCGTTATTTTGTCCCATCACTACAAAAACAAACATAAGACAAAACCTTGAAACAGTGCAGTTTGACATGTTTTGATTTTTAAAACTATTGTTTTTATATTTGTTAATTGAGTAATTGTTAATAATTTTAGCCGAAAATTAATACGTTTATTGTAAGTTGGCATAATTATTCAATTTTTAATGTTATTACTCGTTAATAAGGTAAATATAAGATATTTAAAATTGTACCGTAAATAGTACGGCAGTTCAAAGTTACATCGCCCATTCTGTCATGACCTGTTAGGAACGCAAACTCAGAGCGGCCGGAATATAATTAAGTACTTTTTGGTAGGTATCGTATCGAATAAATTGCAGAAATAACTTATCTTAAAAGTTGAATTTCCATCCGTGTTCCATTCCTATTTCTGTAACCTGGAAAAAATATTGCCAAACACTATTTCATGACGAACACTCCCGTAATTTCGAGGTGTCCCAACTTACTAGCGACAACCTTGAGCCATATATACTCAAAGACGAAGTTAGAGTTGCAATAAAACACCTCAAAAGTGGGAAATCAACGGGATGTGACTCTGTTCCTATAGAAGTAATAAAAGCCTCTGGAGAATATGGTGTCAAAATATTTCACATCCTATGTAACCAAATATGGCTAACTGGGCAATGGCCAAATGATTGGATACACTATATTTATCCCTCTTCATAAAAAAGGCTCCACAAAAATCTGTAGCAACTACCGACTGATTGCTCTAATTATACATGCAAGTAAAATCTTATTGCATGTGCTTAATGAACGTTTCAAAGCTTTTCTTTCTTAAGAGATTTCTCCTGAGCAGGCGGGATTTGTCAAAGGTAAGGGCACACGCGAACAAATCTTAATCGTTCGCCAGATTATTGAAAAAGCTCGAGAATTCAATAAACCGAGTTACATCTGTTTCATCGACTTTTCAAACGCGTTTGACTTCGTGAAATGGCCTAAACTGTGGAAACCTTTGCTAGAAATGGTTGCACCTAATCATCTTGTATATTTATTAAAAAGACTATAATAATATGAAGATGGAACAGCTTCGGTGAGAACAGATGAGGTGTTGTCAGGTCGCTGCCACCCGAGTGCTGGGGTCCGCCAAGGACGTGTAATATCGCCACTCTTAATTAACATTTACACTGAGCTTGTTATGAAAATATTTGGAGGATTGGGCGGATGGAATAGCTGTTGGAGGGCTGAAAATCTCCAATTTACGCTACGCAGATGATACAATCTTGTTTGCTACTAGTATTCGCAATATGGAAGAACTACTCACAAAAATGGAAAGCGTAAGCCTAGAGTTTGAGTTGAAAATTAATCGTTCGAAAACCAAAATGATGATTATAGACCGAGCTAACAACAATTCGCCAGAAGTCACACATATCGCGAACTGTAAAGTAGTCCAATCATATATTTATTTAGAAACACTAATTAACAATAACGGAGACTGCGTGGATGAAATTAAGAGACGTATGGCGATAACTAGATCTGCAATGGACAAACTAAAAGGGATATGGAGAAACTGTAATGTAACTAAAAGCACTAAAATCAGGCTAGTTCATGCACTTATATTTCCCATATTCTTGTATGCAGCAGAGATTTGGACTCTTAGAGAAAGTGATAGGAAAAAGGTGGACGCTATGGTACTGGATGAAAATGCCCGTAATAAACACTCGACACTTTGAAGTATCGATACTTTTAGGAAGATGACGCTTAATAGGGCCGTGTGGAAGGAGATGAGTCTTAATAGTCTTAATAACCGATGATGATGATGATTAGGGTGCCAAACTTTTATTGAATATATTATATTGACTAATAAATAATACAAATTATTTATGGTTATTGAGATTAAGCTAACTTCAAACAAGATTATCACCGAAATTCATAATTGACTGTGACTGCGGTGGGTACGGTGAAGTTAATTATCATTATTTTGTATAATATAAAGAAGAAGTTAATTGAAAATTAATTTTCTTTCGTTAAATTAATATTTATTTGCAAGCATTAATTAATTTTTTTTTTACTTAACTTACGAGATTGATGCGTCATAAGTCCAACATCACGATCGTGCCACTCTATCGCTTGTTCCTCGCTCTCGTTAGCATGTTCGGCTCAGGCGGAACCATGGGGGTGGCAGACTCGAATGATGAGCTATAAAAAAAAAATATACAAATTAGCGCTGCGTAGCGTGAAGGCCGTGTCAACTTAATCGCATAGTAACTATTACACTGCACTAGATGTCGCTACAATAACCAGTTTTATTAATTTATTTTTAATAATTATAATAATTGGTAAAATGTCTTTCTTTAAGTCAAGTTTTAGTTATTTACTATTTTTAAAATAAAATTAGATTACTCTAGATCAAAATTTTCTAATGTGTCAACACTGACAGAAAAGGAAACAGAACAGTCGAAAATAAGGGTTCCTAACTTAAAGTTTCTCCACCCAAATTTGGGAGGCTATTAAGTGGTAAAGGTTCTTAGAATAATAACGCATAAAAGGATAGCGTCGGTACTTCGAGCGATCAAAAATATGAAGTCAAAAATACTACATGCACGCAGGCGATTACACACGTACACACGCACACCATTATACAAAATATGAAATCAAATTTTGTTTTTATTAACACAAATCGTCGAAGTACTTTTAAAAGTAATGTTAATACACTTTTTTTTTCTGTTTTTCAAATGTTCATAACACATTGAAAAACAAAAAAAATGTAATCGTTTTATTCTTAAGTTTGGGGATAAATATTTTGAAGAGTTGGCAACATTATCGAAAGATTTTTAACGGTGCTTTTTAAGGTTTTTTGAAGTTGAATTTGTTTGTGGTGCTTGCGGTGTATTTTCTTTAATTTCTTACTGTGTTTACTTTTCTACTGACCTAAGAGTGCATTTTGGAATACTGATTGTTGATCTTGATTGTTAATTTGGCTATTTCATACGGACACTGGTTTATACTACTTATCTGATCGACCCTGGCTTCGTTTACTGGATTTGAATACACGTGTATTGTGGTATTTAAACCTAGGTTTCTGCTATAGCGATAGCGAATATACCGAAGAACCCCCGTTCTAACTGTTATTTTGAGTGTAAGGAAGGAGGTAAGAAAATTAATAATTGGTTTCTGTCCACTTTTAGGTATTGAACGTACATTTTAATTGAAACTTTTAAATTTCAGGTCCACTACATCACTTTCCCAAGCCTCACAATGATAAAGAAAGATTTGATGTCTGGAAGACAGTATTAGATCATGAAATTCAAAGCAAAACCGATATGTACATTTACAATCAAATAAGATTGTGTAATAACCATTTTGAAAGTTATTATAAATCACCAAGTAATCGGTTAACAAGGAATGCTGTTCCAACTCTGTATATTAAAAAAGGTAGGAATTTTGTCACTTCTGTGCATTGCCTTCATCTGATATAGATACCTAATCAAAATTATTATTTATTATTAATTGTACTCAAATGTATTCCCTTGCTAACTAATAACTAGGTAATTATTACCTTACACCAGCCCATCATCATCTTCCTATCCATGTCTTAGTTAATTTAATTTTTTTTTATTAAAAATTATGATGGCAAATGAGCAAGCAATACACCTGATAGTAAGTGACTATTGCTTGATGATAAGTGTTGTTGCACATTTTCAATACCAGGGCCACAACTAAGATGCTGGCTCTCGTGAGGAAAGTAAGTGCTCTCTTTAAACCTTGTTTAAATAGAACATGTCATAATGCTCAGGAAATAGAGCAACAGTAGTCCAACTCCTGCACACATGTGGGTGAAATGACTGCGGTACAGTTGAAAACTATAAAGTTTCCAGGTGAAGTGGATGAACCCTGCAACGGTGTCAAGTAGTATGTTGGTAAAGTGGTGACGGCCAAACATGGAGAATATTGCTTATATCTCTGAACAGTAGCATCCAAATTTTCATTCACTTTCCCCAACTAATCACTTCAACATTCGAATTTAGTTGATAAAATAAAAAATGTATCCAATATATGTTTAATGTTACAGATATGCCTCATCCATCGACTTCCACAGAAGTATATATTGATTCGACTCCTACAGCTGTGGTAGATCAGGACAGAAAGACCAGCATTAAAAAAAAATTCCAAAAAGTTGGTAGCTGTTGTTGATGTATCATTAATGGAGAATAAATTGAAAATTGCTGGCTCACTGTGACAAGATTACATTTTACTTTTTTTTGCATTAAGTAACATAAACCTTTGTCATAGATAGCTTTATTTGGGAAGGACTATAGGTGCTAGCCTCAGATGGTGCATATAATCTATATAGATATATTCGTTCACATGTGTGAACGAACATCAGTGTGTGTGTGTGTGTGTGCATGCCTACGAATCTGTTGATTGTACCATTAGGCTAGCGCTACTTTAAACGTATAGAACCAGTTATGCCTGCCCAGTTGTATTTTTTATTCTAAGTCTATCACTATACAGGGTGACTGGTAAAAGATTGTACATATTGAAGGAGGCTACTCAGTACTCGATTCTGATACCGAATATATAAAAAAAATAGTACTTAAATTTTGAACTATTTATCTTATAAAAATATTTAGTCCTGGACACAGATGATAATATACCTACCTATAGATATATCTATCTATGTATTAGGTTAACACACTTGCACTAAAAATTTACGTAACAATTACATTGAACTAGTTATTGGGTGATATGCCGACAAGGCCTTCTCGGGCCAATGAAACCGCAGAGCGGCTATCCCTACTCATCCCTCATATGCGAATCCTTCAAAAAAATTCTAAAATTCATTTAGTTCTCCGCGGACCGCGATGGCCTAATCGTACTAGTGTGTTTCTAATCCTTGCGTAGCTCCGTTCGTCGGATTGTCTTTTATGCACGTTTATTATTTTTTGATATTATGTAAATAACAATTTTCGATGTAGTGGTTGATGGCATCTTGTGCTGATAATGCTATAATACTGCAGGCGGTTGCTTAACTATGGCCCATTTCATATTCTGCGTCACCCTCAAGGACGTGGCTGAAACCGCTTTTCCAGTAAGCCTTGAAGGACATATCTTGCAGTACTTCCAAGAGGAACTGCAAGCTAGCACAAGAGAAGCCACTCGAAGTTTTGACGTACATATCTACGTCACAAAACTATTCGGAACATTTCAAAACGTGGCAGGAAACATGGATGTCAATTTCAACGTGTTTAGCGAATGGACTATGTCCCGCGAGTTTTACCAGTGATTACTGTTTAACGTAAAAGCATCAAGTGAGAGGCAACGTAAATGTGTTATTGTGTTATCGGTCTATAGGATCCCAAGTATAAAAAGAAAGGTATGTTGTATGTCTTAGAATAATAACGTATAGAAGGATAGTGTCAGTACTTCGAATTTTAAAAATTTGAATCTAAAAATACTAATAGCGAGCAGACGATTTACTCACGTACACACGGAAACCACTATACAAATTATGAAATCAAATTTTGTTTTTATTAACATAAATCGTCGAAATACTTTTAAAAGTAATGTTAAAAACCTTTTTATTGTTTTTCAAATGTGCTGTGGCACCATTTGAATGCACAAGCCGTCATAATTACCTATTTATTTTTTAAGAGTTGCGTACGTTCGTGCAGTGCAATGACTTGTACATTACGGGACTGTTCCGGCGTAGGCTCCAATTGAAATGCCTCACTTTTTGTGCGTGGACTTACCTTCTATATGTTATTATTCTAAGGTTGTATGTATTGTTTTACAAACGACGTCGTACAAACAACCAACATAACATAGATTAATAACATTATCCCTATACCTACTTTTAATAATTCTAGCAGTAAAATCGGCATGCGAGTGCGTGACCTTGAGAAGTGCTAATAAAACTAATACCCCCCTACTCCCGCACGTGTCCCCCTCGTTCGTCTGTACTTGGTCAAAGCGCGCGCGCCGATTTGGCCATTTTGCATTTCCGTATTTATTAACTGACAGTTAAGAGTTATTTGATTGCCCGCGCTTTTTTAACCGTATTTGTAAAAAGTGATAGAATAGTGATATGAATTTTTAATTTCATATTCACTAAATCGTCGTGAATTAACAATGTTAGTAACTAAAGTTGATCATTAACGTACGCGAAGAGGTAAGCAATTATTTTGTTAATTTTGATTGCTGGGATTAGCGTAATTGTAATTTGTAAATAGATTTATTATTTAATCACTGTACATAGGTATGATTCCACTTTTTAAATACGCCAGAAACACCAAGGTGCCTTATTTATACCAACTGCCTCTAATCTAAGTACATTAGAAATTAAGAATTTATTTTGAAAAATTCAGTTACGAACGTTTATTATTATCTAGGTATTTTTGCCTGTCCTAAGCCAGGATCAAATTATGAAGGAAAAGTGACTGATACCTTTATCAATGACTATAATAATTTATAATAATAATTTTAAGACAACACCATGCACTAAGGAAATAATCCTTGTATTGCTGGGAACTTTACAAACAATAATAATTAATGGACACAAATTACATCCAGACTTAGAACAACAAGTTGTGGATCACACAAAATGTTGTCCCGCGTGGGGGATTCGAACCGCCGAAACCGGCGTTGCAAGTCGCTATCTTAACCACTACGCCATCTGTGCACTAAGCTCGAATACGATCCGATACCTCTAGTCTATAGGGTGAGCATATTTTTGGGAGTCTTGCGACACTAACATTGTTGATGTTTACTATGTTTTTAATTAATATTCTTTTCTTTTTACATTTTTATTGGTTACCTGTGACCATTATCTATCGTTTCCTTCAATATGTACAATCTTTTACCAGTCACCCTGTATAGACTTACCTAATGTTATGAATGTTATCAATGTCAACAGTTCACCTATGTTACGGTGGAATACTGATTCCTAAAACGCAGGGACTCAAACCTAATTTAGGATTCAGGGATTATTTTATCATTATCTATTCTGTAATGTGATTTTTTTTTTAGTGCCCTGGTGGCAAACGAGCAGGCAGCACACCTGATGGTAAGTGATACTGCCGCACATGAACCTTTGCAATACCAGGAGCACAGCCAGGCCGTTGCCTACTGTGAAGATAATACTCTTCATAAAGCTTCTTTAAAGAAGGACATGTCATGACGCTCGGGAAACAGCAGCAGGTAGTTCATTCCAGAGCTTGCACGTAGGTGGGAGAAATGATCGCTGGAAACGTACAGTTGAAGACCATAGTGTTTCCAGGTGAAATGGATGAACCCTGCTGCGGTGTCGAGTGGTACGTTGGTAAAACGGTGACAGTGGTACCAAGTCAAACAGTTCCTCAGAGCACTCCCCATGAAAGAGCCGATAGAGTACACAGAGTGACCCAAAGTCTCTCCGCCGCTCCAGTGACTCCAATCTGTCCGTAAGATTGGGATCCTCGACGATTCGAACAGCACGCCTTTGGAGGGAGTCAAGTGGGTCTAGCTGATATTTAGGCGCGCCTGCCCAGAGATGTGAGCAGTACTCCACATGAGGACGAACTTGCGCTTTGTATAGTACAAGGCGCTGTCTCGGTGTGAAGTACCGCCTGGCTCTGTTCAGGACGCCCAACTTTTTGCTAGCCAATTTGGCTTTGTCCTCCAAATGACTCCCAAACTGGACTTTGTTCGATATTTCGACGCCGAGGATACCAATACTGTCGGAAATTTGGAGAGTTACTCCTTGGAACTTAGGCGCCATGACAAACAGGTCCTTCTTTGCAGTGAACGCGCAAACTTGTGTCTTTGTGGGATTGAACTGGACTAAGTTCCATTCACCCCATTCCGAGGTCCGCCCCAGAGAGCGCTCGACTTCAGACAAAAGTTGAACTCTTCTTTCCTCTGTACTCCGAGGGACATTCCATTGCTCAGTATACCGCTCGTCACCCGTGCTGTCATGCGCATAGTAACGCATATTCTCGATGGAGGGCATGTCGTTGATATGCAGGATAAACAACGTCGGGGAGAGCACTGAGCGTTGTGGTACACTAGCATTAGTGGTCATGGTATCGGAGCAGGAGCCATCTACAATGACTTTAATATTCTATCCATCCAGAAAGCTGGCGATCAATTACAGAGTCCCTCGGGGATTCTGTATGATGGTAGCTTCGATAGAAGTGCCCTGTGCCAGACCCTATCGAACGCCTTTGCGATGTCTAGGCTGAATAGTTTATATATATATATAACTTGTACAATAAAGAATTATTAATTAATTATTACCTAATGAAACAAAATTAACTATCATTCTCCTATTTTTATGATATGGAATATTGTTAATGATATAATAATTTATATTATTTCAGGTCCTGTTCTACAAAAAGATAAACTAATTAGAAGACTGGAGCAGAGAGTATTAAAATTAACAAATAAATGTAAAACAAAAAAAAAATACAAGCTGCCAAAAAAATATCAGAAGCCAAACCTTTCATGAAAATAATCGATTCAATGCCGAAATCATTAAAAACATTTATGACTATGCAATTGAAGTCAAAGCAGAAGGCAAAAGGAAGAAAATTTACATTAGATGAAAAAAATATGGCAGCGTCTATTATGAAGCAAAGTCAGAAAGGTTACAATATTTTAAGAAAATTATTGCTACTACCTTCTAAAAGAACTATCCAACGCCTTTTAAAGTACCCTTGTAATTAAACCTGGTATTAACAAAAATGTAATGAAAAATTTAAAAGATTTGGTTATGGGTCTGCCCCCTGAAAAAAGGCTTTACTGTCTTTTATTTGACGAAATAGCGTTGTCGCCTGGACTTTACTATGACAACAGACAAATTATTGGGTTTGAAGATATTGGAGAGAAGAAAGGTGTAAACATTGCTGATCATGCTTTAGTTATTATGATTAAAGGTATTAAATCAAAAACAAAGCAGCCTATATTATTTACTCTTTGTAAAAATAGTACAAAAAATTATGAATCATAAGAGAATTAAACCAAGCAGGTATTATTATTGTATCTACCATTTGCGACCAAGCAACAACCAATGTTAGCAGTATAAAAATGTTATTAAGGGAGACCACTGAACAATATTTAAGAAAAAATGAGGAGTATATATCAAATGCCTTTGAAATAGATGATTTAAAAATTTTTCCTATATTTGATACACCTCATTTATTAAAAGGAGTACGGAATAATTTCATGATAAAAATATCACGTTTATACAAGATAACAAAATGAAGATAGCTAAATGGGAACATTTAAGACTTTTATTGAATGAAGAAGATAAGGGAGAAGACGAAGTGAGAATTTTAAATAAATTAACTGAATACCATATTAATCCAGAAAAATCCCAAAAATGAAAGTTAAATATGCAGCCCAAGTTTTTAGTAGACGAGTATCTGCTGTTATGCGTTTTCTAGCAAGTAAGTTATTTTGACATACAGTATTTTAGCTAAAAGTTGGTACACAATGTATTGCATAAATACAATTGGCTTATAATCATCGTCATCATCGTAGCCCACATATGTCCCACTGTTGGGCTCGGGCCTCCTCCATAATGGGAGTGAACTTGACCTACTATACCATGCTGGTCAGACATGTTGGTATACGGTTTCATAGCGAGTTTTCCTTCTCTTGCACATATGTTATGTGCCTATTATATCCAATAGTCGTCTTATACGACATCCACGGGTAAGATAGGGAGTGGTGATTTTTATTCTTACTCCTTGATGGAGTATGCAAATTGCGGTCGTGCTTTTAATAATTGTGGCTGTATTTAAGATGTATGTAAGCCAGCCCTGCAAAAGGATTTTAATAATAATAATCATGTACGATATTTTTTCCTTCTTACAGAACGCAAAATTCTACCCACGGAAAGTGAAGATACTGCTGATCTTTTGCTCATCTTCGACAAGTTGTTTGACTCTTTTAATGGTCACTCTCACTGTGATACAGCAAAAGTTCTTAAGTGGCGTCTTAAAAATAACTCTAAACATTTCCAGTTCTGGAATGATGAAGCATTACCTATTTTAAAAACTATTCAATTTGAAAAAATTGTGAAGAAGCATGATGGTACTGTAATAGTTAAGTATGAAAAAGTGCCATCTATACAAAACTGGATACATAATATAAATACATTTAAAGAACTGTGGAGATATTTAAACACACAATTTAAGGTGAAAAATATTTTAACCCGAAATTTCAACCAAGACCCCCCTTGAGAATTTCTGTTGCTGTATTAGAAGTAATGGAATTAGAAACATAAATCCCACGTGTATGCAATTTATTAATGCTTATAAAACATTGTTGATTAATAATATGTATTCGGGTCATTCAATTAGCGCTAATTGTGAAAAAGATGATTATCAACCATTGCAATCGATGAAATGTTTATTATTAGAGGAATGTGTTTCTGTAGAACCTGCTGATTTTGCATGTGAAGTTGATTCTTTGATTATAACAATGAATGAAATTATATCTCGTGATTCAATTTTACATAATGAGGCTAAAAAATATGTAGCAGGATATATAATTAAAAAATGTAAAACAAAAATATTTAAATCTTGTGGTAGGTATGAATGATTTGCTTAAATTAGAGAGTGATCAAGATTCGTTCAATTATATGATTGACTATACGAAAAAATCTTTATTTAATGCATGTGACGATTTTATTAATTTATTAAATGACATTTATTTTGTGATTGTAACATGTCTAAGAGCGTCATCTGAAATTGCTAATTTAAATGATAAAATTTTATTCTTTATTGATTGTAGATGTGATTTCTCTTGAATTACTTGTAGCAATCATAAAACAGTATTAGTTGATTATATAATCAATTTATCAATTAAGCTAATAGTCTATAGCTGGTGTAGGGGTGTCAATAGAATTTTAATAGGAAAGATAGTTGATTTTGATATTAATGATAAAGTAAAATTACAAGCTTTTAATTACAATAAAAGACATAAAAAAATGAGTATTGATTACTCATTTTTGGTTGCATATTTAACTTTCTTTTTTGGATTTTTTCTGGATTAATATGGTATTCAGTTAATTTATTTAAAATAGGAAAATGATAGTTAATTTTGTTTCATTAGGTAACAATTCTTTATTGGATATATAGCTTATATATATATATAGCTTATATATATATATATATAGCTTATATATATATATATAGCTTATATATATATATATATATATATATATATATATAGCTTATATATATATATATATATATATATATATATATAGCTTATATATATATATATATATATATATAGCTTATATATATATATATATATATATATATATATATAGCTTATATATATATAAGCTATTCAGCCTAGACATCGCAAAGGCGTTCGATAGGGTCTGGCACAGGGCACTTCTATCGAAGCTACCTTCATACGGAATCCCCGAGGGACTCTATAATTGGATCGCCAGCTTTCTGGATGGACGGAGTATTAAAGTCATTGTAGATGGCTCCTGCTCCGATACCATGACCACTAATGCTGGTGTACCACAAGGCTCGGTGCTCTCCCCCGACGTTGTTTATCCTGCATATCAATGACATGCTCAATAACAACAATAATAAATTAAATTGATTATTTTAAGTAAACTACTTATTCAAGTGTAATTTGGATGTCACTTATGCATGTATAATTAATACGTATATTTGTAATCGTTGTTTCTTTGTGTATGATTGATGGTTATAATTATTGATTGTTACGGGTTATAATGTAGATTATTGTTGAGTCTACTGCTTGTAGTAATAGTTCATAAAATATGAGTGGCCTGTTCATGAATATCTATTGCATTTAATAAAAAAAATTAAAGAAAATAACTAACGTGTTTCTTATTTGCGTGTGTTTTAACACTAACCTTCCTAAACAAAAATAGAATCTCTACCTACGCCGGGGCCATGTAACTTCCCTACATCCCTTCATAGCAATTTTTGCATACTAACTACTGCCATCTTTGAAAAATACTGAACTACTAAAGACCGCAGTAGTTTATATTAACACCAATAGATGGAGCAATAATAATAATAGTTTCAACGATTTGGTTATACTACTTTTATAATGGCAAGAAAATCGGCCTGTAGGTGCTATTTTGGATGCATCCCCTTTAAAGGTGTGGCTTATATCAACTTTAAATCCGGCAAACTAGCAGTTTTCGTAAAACGATTACTATTCATTATCAATGACTAACCGAAAGCAATAGCAACATTAGAACATGGACTTTAATCATTTATCATCATCCTCTCAGCCCATACACATCCCACTGTTGGGCCTGGGCCTCCTCCACTAGGGGAGGGAACTTAACCTACTATACCACGCTAGTCAGACGTGTTGGTATAGGGTTTAATTTCAAGTTTTCCTTCTTATTCATCTCTCATCTTCATCATACACCATCATCATGTCAGATTATATAGTCCCACTGTTGGGTTCGATCCTCCTCTTTGATAGGAGGGAAAATAACCAATTGAATCACGTCAGTCAGACGGGTTGATTTTATTTCAAGTTTTCTTTCTCTGGCATAGATGTTATATGTATATTTAATCCCTTAGTTGCCTTATAAGACATTCGTAGGTAAGAATGAGATGGTAAATTGTATATATACTATACTAGTACTGTGTGGAAGTGGAGTACGACAATTTCACTGTATTAGGTTATTCACGTGCTTTTTGTGTTCGTAGCTTAATATCTGGCAATCCTTACTAATATTATAAATGCGAAAGTAACTCTGTCTGTCTGTCTGTCTGCTACGCTTTCACGTCTAAACCACTGGACCGATTTTGATGAAATTTGGTACAGAGATGGACTAAAGCTTGAGGAAGGACATAGGCTACTTTTTATTGCGAAAAAATGGGTATAAGGGGTTGAAATAGGGGATGACATTTTGTATGGAAATTCGTCATTTTCGATGATAGAACCACGAATTTTTGTATTAAGGTACCTGATAATAAATAAATAAATATTCGTTCAAGCGTTTTGGCAATTTCATTTACATGGGGATGAAATTCAACCCCTAAAATACCAAAAAGCATACAGCCGAAACCACTGGGCCTAGAAACGTATTTTTTTTTTACACCATCGTATTTCTTGGGGTGCACGAGCACTAGCAAAGGATTTTTGGAAATTCACCCCCTTAAGGGGGTGAAAAGCATATATATAGTCTTTCACGTCTAAACCGATTTTGATGAAATTTGGTACAGAGATGGACTAAAGCTTGAGAAAGAACATAGGCTACTTTTTATTGCGAAAAATTGGGTATAAGGGGTTGAAATAGGGGATGACATTTTGTATGGAAATTCGTTATTTTCGATGATAGAACCGTGAATCTTTGTATTAAGGCTCCTGATAATAAATAAATAAATATTCGTTCTAGCGTTTTGGTAGTGTCACTTACATGGGGATGAAATTCAACCCCTAAAATACCAAAAAGCATACAGCCGAAACCACTGGGCCTAAAAACGTATTTTTTTACACCATCGTATTTCTTGGGGTTCACGAGCACTAGCAAAGGATTTTTGGAAATTCACCCCCTTAAGGGGTTGAAAAGCATATAGCCTTTCACGTCGAAACCACTTAACCAATTTTCATTAAATTTGGTACAGATATGTACTAAAGCTTGAGAAAGGATATAAGGCTACTTTTTTCGCGAAAAAATAGGTATAAGGGGTTGAAATAGGGGAAAGTATTTTCTTTTTACATCGTCTTATTTATTGGGGTATACGAGCACTAGCAAAGGATTTTTGGAAAATCACCCCCTGAAGGGGGTGAAAAGCGTATAGACTAAACTATTAGTGCTAGGAACGTAAAACTTTCTATGCAATTCTCTTTCTTTTGTTGTAAGTGAGCTCTAAGAAATTATTTTATTAAAATCAACTCCTAAAGGGGTGCAAAATATATAGCCGTAATCATTAGGCCTAGAAACATGGAATTTTGTATAAAGTTGCTTTTCTTGGGGAAAGAGAGATTTTTGCAATTTTAGCCCTAAGGGGGTGAACAGTGTTTAACCGAAATCACTGAGCCTACGAAGGATCATTTTAGTACACGGTCGGCTTTCTTGGATTACCCCAAGATTTTCTTAGTGCTCACTTACCAGGCACTATGAAAAAATGTTTGGCAAGGATAAGCGAGCTCTAACAAAGAATTTTTGGAAATTCAAGAGGGTGAAAGTGTATAGGCAAAGATACTGGGCCTAAGAATGTGAAATTTTGTATACCGATCGGTTATTTGGGGTAAGCACTCACTAAGAAACAATTTTGGGCTGCCCCAAAGTGACAAAACGCATATAGTCGAAGACACCCAGCCAATGATATATCATCATTATTTTGCGCTTATCCTAATTACTTTGGATCGACGTGATATGAAGGCACTCTTCTGCCATCGTAGATATATTGCAAAGGTTCTAGCAACATTTTATGACCTGGCGGACGACATTGTTGGCCAGACGGCATCACCAATTGGTCCAGGTTGATGTAAATCTTTGTCTTAGTAGTATTTTGCGACACCCACGAACAATGAAAGCGTGGTAATATTTCTAGCAGCTACCAGACAGTAAGTTACAATCAAGATATTATTCCAATTTTCTATCTCTACAAATAAATAAATTTGAAGCGTCTGTTTGTCTATCAAAATAATAGGTTTTATTTATGCTCACATAATACAGTCCAAATTTTTTTGTCTGTCTGTCTATTCGTTACAGTTAATCATCAAAATGGCTGGACTCATATTGATTACATTTTGCCATCAGGTCTACCAGGCGTACATAAGGAATAACTTAAGACTATATTTTATCCCGGTGTGGCTGGAGCAACCTTGAGAATTAGGTCGATTTTTAAATTATTTCACTAATGGAAAGCTATTTTTAAGCCAGTAACATATTTAAGCTATTTTTATCCTGATATTCCTACGAGATCGGCTACAATGTCGGTGAAATCACGGGAATTTAATGGTTTTAAAAATTAATTCACTAATGAAAAGCTATATTATCAGTGAGTATAAAGGCTATTTTCATCCCAGTATTTGCCCAGGAACGAGAACTAAACCAGGGGATGACGACCAATTTTTAAAATTCTTTCACCAATGGAATGCTACCGATGTTATCAGCGAGTAACATAGGCAATTTTTATCTCTGATATTTCTGGGATTTATATATTTTTTTTCACCCATGTAAATTTATAATATCAGCGAGTAACATAGACATTTTTTATCTCGGTATTGGCATGAAAATGGGGTCTACGTCAATGAAACTGCGGGTGTTTGATTGATATAATTTTTTTTCACCAATGGAAAATTACGTTATCAGAGACTAAGGAAAGGCATATTTATCATCGTATTTCCACGGGAATCTGAACTATAAGGCTGGAAGTAATATTCAAATGTGAAAGTTTGTGAAGATATTTGGATGTTTGTTACTCAATCACGCTTAAACTGTTGAGCAGATTTGGATGAAAATTGACACGTAGATAGAGTATTTCTTAAATTAAGAAATGTAATACTTTTTATGCCGATAATATTCTTTGCGATAATAGTTCAATATTCAAGTAAATTTTACGCGGGCGAAGCCGCGGGCAAAAGCTAGTGTGACAATAAATGAATATTCATCCGTTATAATTCCTCTACAACATGGTTCTATTTAATAAGGTGAGTAATTACATAGTTGTTGCATTAGAACATTCAGTCCCAATGTTAGGTTGTTATAACGAATTTTAGACAAGCCTAAACCTTACTTATATATTATTATAACACTTCATCATCATCATTTCAGCACACATATGTCCCACTGTTGGGCTCGAGCCTCCTTTATAACAGGAGTAAAATTGATGCTACTATACCATGCTGGTCAGACAGGTTGGTATAGGGTTTTGTTTCGAGTTCCTTCTCTTATAATACTTATTGAAGTGAAACTTCTTTATCGGCGTTGGAAAAAAATTTACCGTCACATTTTTCGGTTACGCGTCACATTTTTTCGTTACGCGCCATCTTTTCCTCGTCCCCACCATGGTCGATTCAAAGAAAGAGTTCTTTCTCCAGTGGAGTAGGGATAGCATGTCGTTTAAGCGGACATAAAGTGATAAAGGCATAAAGTGATAAAGGGATAAAAGGAGTAAGGGATAAAGGGATAAGGTGATAAGGGGATAAAGGGATAAGGTGATGAGGGGGTAAGGGGATGAGGGGGTAAGGGGATAAAGGGATACAGTGATAAAGGGATAAGGTGGTAAGGGGATAAGGGGTAAGGGGATAAAGGGATAAAGTGATAAAGGGATAAGGTGATAAGGGGATAAAGTGAAAAAGGGATAAAGTGATAAAGGAATAAAGGGATAAGGTGATAGGTGGATAAGGTGATAAGGGGATAAAGGGACAAAGGAACAACGGGACAAAGGATAAAGAAGTTTCACTTCTGCTATGCGTACTTTGTACACACGTTCATTTTTTTTTTATACATTATTATATAATTTATAATAACGATAATATTATTATATTATTTATAATCATAATCTTAGCCCATATACCTCCCACTGTGCTTGAACCTCCTTTACTATGAGAGGGAAATAGACCTACTACATCAGATCGACTTAGTAGTCGATCTGACGGGTTGATTAAGGGTTTTGTTTTGAGATTTCCTTCTCTTGCATAAACGTTATCTGCATCTTATATCCCTTAGTCGTCTTTTATAACATCCACGAGTAAAATAGGGGGAGTGGATTGTATTCTTATTCCGTTATCACACGGGAATAATTTATAATATACCAGCAACCCGCCCTCGCTTCGCTTCGGTTTCAGTCGGCTTACCCGTGGCGTAGTTGCTGTTCCTGTGAGAACACCAAGATAAAATATAGCCTATGTCACTCCCTGATATTATAGTTTTCCATTGGTGAAAGAATTTTGAAATCGGTTCGTTGGTTTAAGTGTGAAAGTGTAACAAACAAACATCCTTACTTACGCATTTATAATATTAATAAGGATTATATTATTTTAAAATTATAAATGCGAATGTAATTCTGTCTCTCTGTATTTTCATCTATGCCATTTAACCATTTTTATGAGATTTGGTGCAGAAATGAACTAGAGCTTAGGAAAGAACCTATTATCCCAAAAAAGCCTTGATTGGTTTGAAATATGGGTCAATAGTCATAATTATCACAGACAAAACCATGAAACGTTTTATCTAGTAACTTAAGAAGAAGTGAATAAGAATTTCTCTCAATGATTAACGTTATTTATTTGATTTTTAAGTTTATATATTGAATTATTGATAATAACCCACCTAAATTTCGTGAAGTTTTATCAAGAATAAAATATACTCCTAATGGAAGGAATCAACCTCCTAAAGGTTTTCCATACGACAACAAAAAGTAATCTTATTTTTCTCGTAACTAATAGTCACGGTTTCTTTCAATTTCAAATCTTAACATTTAACGATGGAGTGATTGGCCAATATAGATATGTTACTGCTCTTTGACAAACAGTTCGATTCTTTAATAGTCACAGATATCAATGTAGTGAAAAGTAAATAAATAGGCATTGAAGAAGAACTCACCGCATTCTTTGCTTTGGAATGAATCATTATCAATTTTAAAATCGATGCAATTTAAGGTAGATAATTAGGTTAAGAGATGCTCTTAATTTGTACAAGTACTAACATTGTAGTAAAATATTGCATAGCAAATATTGACGTGTACACGGAAATGTTCGATAATTCGAACAAAATTCGTAAACTAATATTAGTGTTTAACAAGAAATCTAAATCAGGACTCGTTTGTGAATTTATTCGAATTCGTTCCATTCGAATATTTGCCGATAAAAGTAAAAAGAACAGAAGTCGAGCGAAAAAGATGATAGCCTCATTGTTTGTAAGGACAGATGATTTCGCAATAGTTGTCTTATCAGATAAAAGCTGTGTTACTGTAGATCGGTATGTCAAACATTGTTTATCAAATGCCTTAGAAAGTTTTAAACAGCAGCACTGAAGAAGCAAGATCCTCCTTGACAACGCATTTCACCGGACGCCCTACCGAATAATTGCCTACCAAAGGTGTAGAGCAAGTGAATCATGCTATATTATTATAATATGTAAGAAGGGAAGGAAATAAATATTGTTTTGTTTCTTTGCATATTAAAACTGTTTTATTTCCCATAACAAATCCTTTAAATATTTTAAAATAATAGTAGTTATTTATTTATTGGAATAATGTATGTTAATTGTATGTAATTTCTTTTGTTTTCGATGTTTTTTTCTTTAATGTGTTACAAAGGGTCAAGCGACCTTACATTTATTCCGTTTAAATAAATAATTTATATCGCACTAAATATTTCACTAAAATACCACTAGACGTCGCCTTAAAAGCAGCACCATCTATTGAGCGATTAGTAACACTTTGTTTCATTATTATTGAAAATAGCGCCATCTCTCAAACCATGTACACAGTTTTCAAATTTAAAACCTCAGTTGCACATCTTATTTTATAGTGAATTATCTATGACCTACGCGTATACTATACCCAAATATATAAATATATACACACACATATATATATAAATATAGGAACCTATACAACGAAAATCATGCTACCTGGTGGAGAGTCCATACAAATAAATCACTATTTTCTCAGTGGCTCATCTATTCCTATAAATATATGTATTATCTATGGGCGGAACGTGACAAGAATCATGCTTTTTCTTGCGTGCTTCTGGCGTTCATCGATGTATAAGACGTTATCACGTCAAAACAGCATATTTTTACATATTTTTTCTCAAATATATCTTACCTACTTTGAGTCTCTCTAATTTATAATCACGGCGTTGACAGCTAGAACATTTTTTTTTTAATATAGAAGTTTGGTCTACAATAAAAAAATAACACTAGGGGCGCTGGCGAATTGATAGAATGACAACCGAATGACAGCGTCTGCCGCTGCCATATTGCCAGTGTTTCCACAATGAAGGGAAATTCCTCTTTTGAGGGGAAATTAGGTCCAGAGGGAAGGAAAAGGGAAAATTGCGGTAAATCATGGGTAAAGCCTAGCCTAAAATATTGCGGCAAATTTTAGGCTAGGCTTTACCCTACGTTTTACTATATAAAAAAATAGTGGCAATACGTGCAGGTTTTATATATTTCTGGTCGGTATACACGACAATGATATATCATAGCGCTTGACTGCGCAGATCGTTTGTGCAGTTTTATCGATAGTGTGTACGAAAATCGTCTCAGAATTTTCTGGTTGGCGCAAACGATCGGAGCAGTTTCAAAAACTATTCGATAAATTGTTGTCGATCATGTTTGCACAGTTTCGTCGTAGTATGTGGATGGAAGTCATAGTGATCCTTTAGTTCGTTCACGACGCTTGCTGTAGATGCAATTCAACATGTCGCAAGATGATAATAATAATAGCAACAACCAGGAATTATTGAAAGAGTTAATACAGAGTTATAATTTGCTTCTGGAATAAGAAAAGTAAAGACTATCATAATCGCAACGAGAAAAATGCTGCCTACAATAGGCTAATTGTATAATGTACAAACCTATTGATTCTAATGTCAATAGGGAAACAATAATTTAAAAAAATCAATAATATTCAATAAATTCACATGAGAGTAAGAGTATTCACATGATACTTCCTTTTAGGAAGCCAATTTCTACACCACTACTACATACGTCCCTCCAGACGCCTCGGCGTGTATGTTTTACGTGTGTGTCTCTATCAATAAATTCACATGAGAGATACTTTCAGTCGTCAAGTCATACAATTTCCTTATAAGAAGCCAATTTCTACATCACATACTACGTGATTTTCTTTGCTTTTTACATAAAATGAGCGACGCCAGTGCTTTATCATCTTCCATCAAGGATGACATGATTCTGAATTCCTGCTTCAAATGGACGATCGCCGCAGATTTCATGAACTTGTACACAATGTATGGACGTGCTAAGAACTACAGCAGAATAACTTATGAAGGAGAATAAGTCCCGAAAAGGGGAAATCTGAATTGAAGCGTGGGGAAAGGCAATCTTTAAAGTAGAAACACTGCATATTGCGTTTACATGGTTTATAAATGGCTGCTTGTTCGTAATTTTGTTTTAATCACAAGTATTACTGCTCGTTACTGATTTGCATAATCACGTATAACTTATACAATAAATATATATATATATATATATATATATATATATATATATATATATAAACTCATTTGCAAAAAAAACGGGCGGTTTTGATTTTCATTCATATTTAAAAAGATACAATACCAAAAAGGTTTCAATCGTTTGTACACGTTACTGGCCGGTTTTAAAAATGCTGTGGTATTTAAAAAAGTACGTTCTAAATTCAATTTTTCATTTGATGTTCATTTTTACAGAAAACCCCTTTTTATCCTACATTTTTGGCGCGAAGTTCCAGAAGTTAACATCGACTTTCATAACTTTTATTCAATTTTTATCGATTAATTTCATATCCTTGACTGTCAAAGCTTTATTTAATGCTGTTTGGCTGTATTAAAAATGGTAGATAAAGTGGTAAAAGCTACCAAAATTATCGCGCTGCTTGAAGAGGGTTGCAGCCAATGTTTCGTGGCTAGGAGGCTAAATGTTAGTCGCTCGACAGTCCAAAGGACCTGGCAGCGATATCAGGAGACTGGTTCCGTCGAGAGAAGGCCTGGTTCTGGAAGAAAACCATGTACCCAACCACGGGATGATCGTTTTCTTGTGAGTCGCGCATTGAGAAATCGCAAATCTTCGTATGTGGATCTTAAGAACAACCTCCAAGAAGTAAGAAATGTGCATATTAGTCTATGGACGGTCAGGAGGAGGCTTCTCGCTGCCAATATACGCAGTCACCGCCCGGCCCGCGGCCCCAAATTACTCCGTGAGCACAGAGTTCACAGGCTTAGGTTCGCTAGAAATTGTGAATCATGGACTCAAGACGATTGGAATAGGGTTTTGTTCTCTGATGAAGCCAGGATATCTCTGTTCGGTGAAGATCGACGTCGGCGAGTGCTAAGAAGACAAGGAGAACGCTTTGCAGAGGCATGTTTCGAAGAAATCACACCTTATGGTGGGGGCTCTGTTATGTTTTGGGCAGGAATAAATTCAATGGATCGTACAGAGTTAGTCTTCATTGAAAACGGCTCACTGACTGGGCATCGATACATAACGGAAGTTCTAATTTCTCATGCACAACCCGCATTGGCCGCTCTAGGTGAAGACTCGATTTTTATGGACGACAATGCTCGCGCCCACCGATCCCGCGATGTTAATGCGTATGTGCAAGAGGTCGGCATTCGTCGTTTGGATTGGCCAGCTCGAAGTCCCGACCTCAATCCCATAGAGCATGTCTGGGACGTTCTGAAACGGCGTGTGAGATCAGTACACCCGGCTCCGCAGACCATCAGAGAGCTGAAGAATGTGATTACTGCGGAGTGGGAACGTATTCCGCAAGCAAGTATCCGGGATATACTCGCTAGCATGCCCAGACGAATTCAAGCTGTGATTTTAGCTAGAAGGGGTCACACTCGATACTAAACATTTTACTTTTACTGCTTTTACTTTATTAAAGAAAAACAAACAAAAAAACTTTTTTATTTTTACTTCATGAGCATATGCACTACTAGCGAATATACACTACTAGCGAGGTTTAGCATTATTACCCATAAATTGTATCTAAATTTTATGAAATACTGATGAAAACGATTATTTTCTTATTAATTTAGCAAATTGTGTGGATAAAACTACCTATAATTATCAAACAAAGAAATATTAACATTTGAAATGGTTCATTGCTTAGGTGCCCGTTTTTTTTGCAAATGAGTGTATATATATATATAAAGATACAAATGATAAATCTGTAGATACTACTCTATTTTAATTTCAAGTCATCTATACGTATATAGATATCAAAGAATTTAGCTATGTAGGTAAATATAGTACTAACAAGCTAACGCTAACGCCAGGTGGATAAAGATGATTGTAGTCCAAACTTACTATAGTGACGTACTGTCCTATCTGTTGTCTTTATAATTTATTCAACGCCACCGCTCACTTTTTCAGAGATTTTTTTTTGTTCTGTTTGTCCATACGGACAGGCAAAGGGATTAAAGCCCATACAGCCAAGTCTGATACAACTTTTCTTTACATATTATTTACTTCTTCATATTGTATAACTTATTTATAGTCATTGTCCGTCAGTAAGTCAAGTCGTTATCATTAATTAGGCGCTGAAAACCTAATTAGATGATTTCTCTGGGAATTCCGGTTGAATATGAAAATACACATGAACCACTCTTATATCACATTCACCACACTTCAGCACCTTAATTATATTATATTACATAAAATATCAGCAAAATTATTCAATATAACACTATAAAACACTTCTTCTTCTTCTTCTTGATTAATGGCAATGACCTGCAATAATATGCGCTATTGGTGCCAATGTCGAGTTATAATTAATTAATTAGTCACGTCTTTAGTCTTCGTAAGTAGTCCGTCGTCAGCATTGATTTGGTGTTGATAGCCAAATCAAGCTTCTTCTGGGAAATTTGGCAGAATGTGAAAATGCACGCAATTCGCTATTATATCATATTCACTATACTCGTTCCAACCATTTATTTTACTTTTGACACATGCTTTAGGACGTAACTGTTTCATTATACGCAATTATTAACTTTGAAACGAGTGAACAGAGAAATATATAAACTGCCCAATAATATTTATATATCTTAATTATTACCCACTAAATACATTAATATGCCGTAAATAGCTCTATTCATAAAATTTAAGTGATAATTCATTTCCGTTATAAAAAAAGTTACGTTCTATCGCATCTAGTGACAGGATCAAAAGTATTCGGTGCAAACTAATGAATCGCAAATAATCGATTACACTTATTTGCAGTTAAGTCAGCTGACAACTGAGTTTTGAATTGTTGTAATAGACAACACGTTAAAATTGTATCAGGGAGATATAAAAATCTTCTCATCATACCTATAACATGAAATAAAACAACCAAAATATTTTAATATTATTTTATTATAACGAATCGTCGGATTCTTCATACGAACTCGAATCGTCGCTTGAATCATCTGCAGTGTTTATTATTAACTCTTGTGTAGGTATGTTGTCAAATTCAATTTCCCGATCCCAATCAGAGAATATTATATTTTTTGTCTTGTTGACGACACTCGCCCAGTTTTCAGGCGTCACACTAGCACATACGTTTTTTAAAAGTCCAAGCACTTTATTTGCTGTGAAAGGAGGAGTTGTATTGTTTCTTGCGGCGTGTCCTTTGACTTGTGCCCAGATCATTTCAATTGGATTATATTGACAGTGGTACGGAGGAATTCTGATTACAACATGCCCATATTCTGCTGCCATTTCGTCGATGACATATCGTTTTGGCTGCTTTTTACGTTTTAATATTTTAAGTAATTCTACTTTTAGTAGGGATTCGTCCACATCTTCCCCATTATCACGAAACCAGTTTATAATCTCGTGTTTTTTGTTGGCCTGTGTTGGCATTTTATTAATTTGGCGAGAGTGATAGGGTGCATTATCAATAAATATTGTTGATGGCTCTTCAAGTGATGTAAGCATGTCTCTGAACCACTTTTCATACACGTCCGCATTCATCTCCTCATGATAGTCTCCTGTTTTTTTTTATTTGAACGCTAACAGAGCGTCTGGTACAAATCCCTTTGTAGTTCCCGCATGGCAAATGATGAGGCGTTCACCTTTCCCCATTGGCACTGCAGAAGTAGAAGCAGCAGTATCGTCAGTCCAACCTTTTGGTATGGAATGATTGGCATTGAGCCAAGTTTCATCTGTGAAAACGACATTCGACCAGTCTTCTATTTTCTTCGCTTGTCTTAAAAATTCACAGCGAGACAAGGCTATATCACGACGTTCCATTAAAATTTTTCTTTTGTCGGATTTCTTATACAAGAACCCGATTTGGTGCAGCACCTTTGACAAAGAAGATTTTTGACCACGAAACAAGCCACAATTTCGTAGAGACGCTACTAATTTTTTCAAAGTAGGAATCTCTTTGCTTGTGTAATAATTGTATATATGACGACGAATAGCATCAGTATCAAAACTGTCAATTGCTGTCACTTTACGGGGCTGACGTTTTTTCTTAGGCGTAGATAGCTTGTTCTGTTCAATACCACTACTACCATAGGCTTCTTTAGTGATTTTCGCCACCGTTGGAGCACTAATACCTAATGCTGCTGCAACACGGTCTCTAACTTGGGTTACTGGTATAAGGAATCCGCCATTGCGGCTTTCCTTTTCAAAAAATTCACGAAGCCGCAGCACTAACTCTCTGGATTGTCCTTTAAGCACCATACCTTTCGGCATTTTGCAAGTAAAATCTTACTGGGAGGAACGATACGCTCAACTCAATCAAAGTAAGAACAATGAAGTCAATACGGTGGAATATAAATACTCAACACAGCGTATGAAAAATATGAAAGAGCACTCAGCGAACAGAAATGTGACTAGCACGGGAGTCTTGTTGTGAGTGACAGACAACACAACAAAATGGCGTCGCCGGCGCGCCGTTCAGTGTTGCCAATTCGGCTTAAAAAAAAGGGGTAGGCTGGATGAGAAAATTAGTGATTTACTACCGCAGACGAGGGCGCCATTGTCTCTAAGTAAAGTTTGGAGCAGCGGACCCCGCTTAATGGAAAAATGCTTCATAAAGTAGTTATTTTTTATTTTGCAAAGTACAAAGTAAAATATTTTGGGAGGACTGAATTAGTGGGTATGCAAAAATTAATGTGCCCAAATAACAAATATATTTACAGAAGTGAAGTTTTTAAATAATATGAAATATGTATTTAAGCAAAAATAAAATATCCGTGTTAAATCGATTAAAAGTTCTTCCTGACTAAAATCGATTATTACAAAACATAGTATCCGTAATACATTGGTACAACACTAATTGATCAGAATTCGACCTGCCAAAAGTAAAATAAATGGTTGGAACGAGTATATATATCAGCATTCTATCAACATTATATTACATAAATTATCAACAAAATTATTCAATATAACACCGTAAAACACTAAAATAATGAAAAAAATAAAAAAGCGCTACATGACATTTTGACATTGGCGTCAAAAGTCTCCTATAAAACACTAAAAAAATGAATATAATACAAGAGCTTAACATGACATCTCCAAATTCGCGCCGAAAAAACCTTTTTCATAGAGAATTGTTAAGTATTTTTCATGAGCTCTTATCTATCATAGAGCTAAAACTTCTACGTAATTTTTTCTTTGGTTCAATCAGTGATTTCTCGAATCACGATTTTCTTAGGAACTTGGATTATTGGGATCTTATTTCATTTTATTGCAATTAATTTAAACTATTCGCATCATTAGAGATAAATGTTGTTTATTATACATTTATTTATTGAGACAAGAGCCCCGTAATTTGTACTGCAATTCCAAATACAACAATGACGCCTTTGTCTAATATTTTTATTTCACTTAGCCTGCTTTCTTTAATTATTGTATGTGTTGTACTATCCAGCAATAATTATGCACAGGCTAGTGATAATGACGCCGAAAGCATTTCGAAAATCGGCCAAGGTGTGGGACATATTATGAATATTTATTATTGGTAAGGTTACCGAAAGTAAAGCGAAATGGCATTTGAATAGTACTTTTGGACGTGTTTACTTAGTTATATTGTAATATTTGCAGTTATTCATGCGGATATAGAAAAGTTTTCGAAGATTATGCTGGTATAATACAACAAAAATATCCAGAGATCTCTGTGATTGGAGCGAACTATGATCCACCAGGATTTAATATGTATTTATCTAGATTAATTGTAAGTATTATACAGATCTATAATAAATATTCTAAATCTAGGGTTTGCATAACATGGTAATTGACATACACAAGCCATTGGTTAACTATGAGACAATCAGTTAAACACCTGTTTTTTGAGGAAGGTTATACACTGGAAAACATAATGCCATACAACTAACAGGGTGTTGAAACTTATGACGTTTAGGTGGATAAATATTGAGATTAGGTAATTAAGATTCTGTTAACATTAGTTAGTAAATAATTATTGTATGTTTATACATTTGCTTTGCATATTGAAGAGACTATTCATATATTCTTTGGTATTCAATGCAAACCTTTCTGGCTTATGAGACTATATTGAAATGAAAAAGCATCAACTCTGCATGATATTACTTTAACAGAAAATTGACTTTATAATGCTTTGCATTATACATATAGCTTACATCAAAATACATATTGTAGAGCGTAGACAGTGATAACGACTGTATGTCTAACAATTTAAAACACTATTATGTGTATGTTCATACTTTTCAAAGAGGTGAAAGAAATGCTACCCAAACCGACAATATATTGATGTATTTTACCATAGAAAATATAGTACTGCATAAAATTTTCTTATAATTAAAGTAATTGATGCAATATATATAACTTGATTTTGATTTTTTTTTTGCATAATGCATCCTTTGTGTAAAGCAGGGTATTACCGTGTTTGTATTCATTATGGAGCTTAAATGTGAAACTAATTAAAAAAATATTACAATTTCAGGGCTTTGGCAAAATGATACTTATCATGTGTATACTTAGTGGAGTGAATATATTTGCTTGGTTAAACAAACCACAGCCTGCTTGGTGGAGCTGGTGCCTAGAAAACAAACTATATGCATGCATGATGATGTTTTTCTTAGCAAACATGATTGAAGGCCAGTTGGTATCATCAGGTGCTTTTGAAATATCTCTCAACAACATTCCACTGTGGTCAAAATTGGAAACAGGAAGGATCCCACAACCACCAGAGTTATTTCAGATTATTGACAACACTTTGAGGTTCTCTAATATAGATGTACCCAATAACAACTTTGCACAGTAATTTGGAGTATATTTAAAAGAACTGGTTATTTATATTAATAAAGTGAAATATAGTCTGAACTTAAATTGAATGTTTGATATTTAAGTAAGATAACACATAATATTATTGCAAATAACAGATGAAACAATTTTAATAAAATTATTTTTCTTGTTATCAAAACTAGTTTAAGTTCTGCATTTAGTAATTACACATACTATTTTTCATTGTCTCTAGTTACACCTGGAAAGAAACCTGCTTTACTGTCTATATCTATAAACAGATTTCAATTGACATCAATATAATTTATCAATATTCAAAATTTTCTGTTACACATTTTTTAATGTCAATCAGCTCATGGTATAAAAAATACAAACAATTATTCTTAAAAAGTTTCAAAAATATGACATATTCTTAAAAAAAAATGTTTTACATATCTAGTCAGGTTGATTGTCTATATAGTACAGATGAAATAAGCATGTTCTTTATGAAACCATAATTAAAGATATAGATTAAATATATGAAATTTTATTTATAGAACATATGTTGCACTAGAAGATTAATCCAAAAATATTTGAACTGATGTGAAAATATAATTATATAACTTAAAAATGAACAACAAATGTTGGCAATAGCAATTATTATGTATTGTGAATAGAAAGAAAATTTTATAAAAATATCTTACTAATTATTGAGTAAAGAAAATAAAAAATTGGTGTGTTGTATTTGACGAAGAGTATTGTTACTTTTTCTGGGTAAAGCCTGTTTCTCTGGGGTTGAAAGATTAACTCATAGAAAACAACTGCTCATTTGGAAGACAGGATGGTGATGATGATAATCATCTGTGTGCTGATGCATTCTTACCAGGGCTTGATCTAGCCTCATATCTATGGCCGGGTTAATGGAAACTGAGCTTCGCAATTGCGAATGTTAATGTCCACATCATCCCTGTTGACAATGCTCTTAACAACATTAAAAAGTAATAATATCACATGACCTTTCTTACTCCTAACATCTAGGTTATTTAAAATTTAATGTTACCATTAGTAAAACTACATAGATATTTTAACCATTTTATTATGAAAGTTGTGTATGACACATAGGGCAGGAATGTCGTAATACTAGCTCGTGTTGTTGTGCGTGAGCTCCACAAATATTACATGTCCACACCGTGTGCGTCGCCACTAGTGCACGACCAGACACCACGCACTCCGGAAACTCTGTACCACAGCCGGGACAAGTAGTCATCCTAAAAAAGCATACCTATTAAATAATATTGCGATCTATTTATACTCACAAGTATTAAGCTATTTTATTGACAAATAAATGAAGTATTTTCTGTCTTTAAATAAAAGCACACAGCCTATGTTTCCATGTGGTGACAGAGTAATCCACCCCTTCCCATACCCATGAGTGTCGTAAAAGACGACTGAGGGATTTATTACGCATATGACATCTATGCAAGAGATGATAAACTCTAAACAAAACCTTATACCAATCTTTCTGACCAGCATGGTATTAGTAAGGTCAATTTCCCTCCTATTATGGAGGAGGCTCGAGCCCAGCAGTGGGACGACATAAGAGCCGAAATGATGATGTTTAACAGTAGACGTCAGTAGGCTGATGGATCTATAGAAAAGCAAATGTATGTCACATTAAAGGTGAACGCACACCTATCCGAGTCTAACGAAACGAATTTTATAATTTTGTATATGAAACCTCGCACACTTGACCGCGTCGAATCGTCCGAATCTGGCAGACGATTTCTATACAAAATTCTAAAATTTGTTTCGGCTCGGATAAGTGTGCGTTCACCTTTAGTGTGACATATATTTAGTTCACCAAAATATAAAGTCACTCGTGACAAAAATATGCATTAACCATATAGACCAGGGCCGAAACCTTTGAAATTGGTAAAAAGTGAAAAATAATAGTAGGATGAAACTCATTGGAAAAGGAAGAGAATATAACAAAAATGAAAGGAAAAATAATTTACGGTCGATCCGAGGTCGGGAAGTGGTAGGGGGTGAGTTTTTAAGGGTATAAAACGGTTTACCTCGATTTCCGGCAAAACTACAGGTCCTATGGAAAAAAAATTAAATGACAAAGTTGTAGGTAATAAAGAGATCTACAACTTTTGTATTTACACTTTTTTCACATAACTTCAAAATTTATATGAAAAATTCAAATAACCAACGTTTTTTATTTTTTTCTTATACAAAAAAAATTTTTTTCGCTAAATTTGGTAAAAACTTACCTTTTTATGTCTTAAATACACTGTAATTTTTTTGATTAAAAATGTTTATTTTTTTAGGTTATTTTGACTTAATATCGAAAAAGCACCCCAATTTTCAATCGAAAATTTTCACGTCAAAATATCAGCTTTTTTAAAAAAGTCGGTAGGTTTTTAGTTTGTTGAAATCTTTTCTTTCTGATGATGAAAAAAAAATATGTAAATGTTCTCAGAAAATGCAAAGAAAAGTTAATATTCAATAAGACATCAACATTTTGAGAAAGTTGTAGAATCTTCTTTACATTATATACTATGCTAAAAGTTATCTTAAAATAGCAATAAATAGGCATCTATATTTATTGCTATTTTAAGATAACTTTTATACCTGAGTTACCTACGGATAATTTTAGCCCATCAAAAGGTATTTCATAGAGAAGTGGGGCAGGGGCTAGGCAGCTCAGGGCCTGACTACCTACCTACTACAATCTTTGCATTTTCTGGGAACATTTACCATAGCAATGTATATTTTTTTTTACATCATCAGAAAGAAGAGATTTCAACAAACCAAAAACCGACTTTTTTAAAAAGCTGATATTTTGACGTGAGAATTTTTGATTGAAAATTGGGGTGTTTTTTCGATATTAAGTCAAAATGAGGTAAAAAAAAAATATTTAAAATCAAAAAAAATTACAGTGTATTTAGCACATGAAAAGGTAAGTTTTCACCAAATTTCGTGAAGAATTTTTTTTTGTATAAGAATAAAATAAAAAACGAAAAACTTGGTTATTTGAATTTTTCACATAAATTTTGAGGTTAAGTGAAAAAAGTGTAAATACATAAGTTGTAGATCTCTTTATTGCCTAAAACTTTGTCATTCAATTTTCTTCCATAGGACTTGTAGTTTTGCCGGAAATCGAGGTAAACCATTTTATACCCTTAAAAACCCACCCCATCCACTTCCCGACCTCAGATCGACCGTAAATGATTTTTCCTTTCATTTTTGTTATATTCCTATCCTACTATTATTTTTTTTTGGTTTCAGAAATTATCGACCCTGGTCTAATAGTGGATGATATATTAAAAAAATAAAAGACTTGCTCACGCGTCTCTTTCACGTTAGATTGATAAGTTGGTCAGTTATTTTTGGTGTAATATGGTTTTATTTTACTTATAAAAATAAATCTCTGTACACATTCATTGAATTAGATACCTGTAATAATGGTTTTACATGTGTGTAACCATTATAACAAATTTAATTTTATTCTCTCGTAATGATGTTCTTTACTCATTTTTGCGATTTACGACAAACTACAATAAAAGCAAGAGCGATTTCCTCTTTTATGTGTGTTTAATGGCCAATGAGTGGTACATGCGGACTGTAGCTCTAAGCAATAGAAAGACACAGTAAAAAACTTATATACATTATTGGTACTTACCATTCAGGCATGCTAACTTCACAACTGGGGCATTCAATCTTATTTCCCTTAGCGTCTTTAGGTTTAAACCTTGTAAATATCTCAATAGCTAAATGTTCGAAAGTATCTGGCTGTAAATAAAAAGAAACCTCATTACTATACCTTTGCCGAGAATTTATTATTTGTATATACAGGTCGGCTTCCTAGCTTAACGATTTCCGTATGATGACAGAATAAAAATACAATTCACTGCTCACTATCATGCCCGTGGATATCGTAAAAGACGACTAAGGGATATAATACGTATAAAATATCTATGCAAGAGAAGGAAATCTCGAAACAACACCCTATACCAACCTGTCTGACCAGCATGTAGTCAATTGCCCTCCTATTGTGGAGGAGGCTCTAGCACAACAGTATGACGTATATGAGCTGTGATAATGATGATCATTATTTTTCCATGCAGCGACTGTCATCTGAACTCTCCCAAACAAGGAAAATATTCTCTGATTAGACAGTGTGATATGCATTTGGGACCGCTTTAATAATGATTGCTTACAATGTTTGACTTTCTGTTAAATAAGTTAAATGGCTATATGGCACATAAGTTTTTTTTTTAATTAAGGTACGTTGGTAATGTGACCACTTAGACAAGCAATGCAGGAATGTGAACGGTTTGAAGCTCGTCGCCAGCCCTAGTTTCTCTTGATACTTACTTCAAGCGCTTCCAACTTAATCATGGCCTTAGAACACAGTTCAAATGTTCTAGCTTGAATCGCTATTGACGCTATAGTACACCAAGCCTGAAACAATATTCACGTTACATTTCACACAAAATATAAAATAATTTATACGGATTTTATTATGTTTTAAATTGTATTTACATTGAAGTAGTTCAAATTGAGGAGGGTCAAAAGTTTCTTTAAATGGTTCGTGTGAATATAAATTCCACGTGCTCTATTGCTTGGCTTGACACGCTGTCGCGTGTCTAGATAAATGTCTAGGTATTGTTTAATATATTTATTTTACCTGTAGCTGATGATGTTCGTGCAACAAATGGTGATATTGCGCAAGTCGTGCGGCGGCGCGTAATGCGGCATCGGGTCGAGCTGGTCGAGCAAGTGCTCGTACCGCCGACACCGCTGCCCAGTGAGCAGCTGTAGCGTGACGCCAACTGCGAACCGCACCACGACTCCTACACCCATCTAACACAGATAAGACTAATTTTATAGTCATGCTCAATTTGCAACAAAATGCGGTCTTGTGCCGCCTGTATCCAACACCGCTCAGCATCTTTCATCAGGTCGTCGGGTCACCTATTGGAGGGCCATCCTACACTGGAAAGAATCTCTGGTTCCGGCTACAATTCATTAAATAAAAAAATAAAATATATAAAACCATAATAAGATCTGCTGTACTTTAAGATCAGTATGTTGGACTACAAACGATGTATGAGATACTACTGCATGTAGCAGAGATGCGAATGCTGAAATGGATGTGTGGTGGGACGAAAATGGATAAAATGTAAACTATTAGACAAACTTTAAAAGTTACGCCAGTGACGGCAAGTTGAGAGAGTGATTAACGTAGTATGGACATGTGATTAAACGGATAAAAGTACCTCACTTTTAGAGGAAAGTTTTAACTATGAATATTGCGGACTGAGGTTGATGTAGGACCAAAGAAAAGATGGATTGGTGAGTGATTACAGATATGATGGAAGGAAGGGAAGATTGTGTGGATAAAGAGATATTGGGTAGACCCCTAGTAATTGGGATAAGAGCAGGACAGTGATAATGACGCTCAGTACATAAACAGTTAACTCGAATATCTATAAAGGTATGTGGCTTCCTCACAAAAGGGGATGATGTCGTAATCCATACGCAAACTGGTAGGTGATAGCAGTTGATGTCGTGATTAGTCCTGGACAGCGTTGACACTTGTTGCCGCCCTGCAAACTTTTTACGATTCCCACGGGGAATATGGTATTGCGACGCATTGTATCTTTAATTTTCTTCCAGTTACACCTACAACCCAATGGAAACAGGGACATAACCAGAAGGAAATCCAAAACTGTCTTATTCATTACGTTTCACAATGAGATCTATATAAAATGTAACAAGTAACAAGTAAGTTCAGTAATCGTGGTGGTGATGAGCGATTAACTATACCATTATATTGTCAATTATTCTTTAACCGCGTATATCTTAAGAGTCTGAAGTAAAGGAAATTCGGAATATTATCGCCCATTAATCGGCCTAGCTAGCATACGGCAGCCATTTCACTCTTAATATACGAAAGAGCCTTGTGTCCAACAATGGTTTACATACGAATTATAGAGTATTCTGCATTGCCCGTTAGTAATATATTTCTTTGGGATTGCCTAACACTGTAACTACAAATTAAAAACCATAATAAAGAGGATGATATAGGCTTAAACCTTATGCAGTCCTCGGTAACACATTCCTTTGTTTGCCTTCGAAAGCGCAACAAATTAATAGAATGTTTAAGAATGTATATAAATCAAGAAAAGTGGAATATTTTCACATCCAGTAGTGATCTTTCCTATCTAAATTGGCTGCGGGTTCTAAAATAATTAATTTTCTGAGCTAAGAGTCAAATCTCGGTGTGACATGTAATAGTACGTGATCCGGCTTCAAAATCACAACGTTCATCCCGTAGTTAATCAAACTCACGTTTTTACATGCATCTATGATTAGGAGAATACATTGATAACAGGGTGCACGTCAATAAGGGGCCGCAAGTAATTTTAATTAAATTAATGTTAATTAATTTTCGAAACAAAAACTTGTATTTTAAATAAAGTATCATCCACATCATAGCAATGAATGTAAAGAATTCGAAAATCGATGGGTGCCGTTGCACACTGCCGCAACTACTTCGCAGCAGGTAATATTTTGGCGGCGGATCGCCTGCGCGAGGAGCGTAACCTCGATGAGGCAATCCGCCGCCGGCGACTGGGGCGGCGTAGGCGCGAATACCTGCGCCTTATGCCGCCCTAGCCGAGGCCGCGGGTGACGTGACCGGGGAATTAGTCCGTCACCCGCCGAGAGGCCGACCGCGTGAGGAAAGTCGACCGACGTTCTCCCCGAGGAGGGACGTCAGTCGATGGGAGGGTACCCCAAATAGGGGGTATTCCGTCGGGCCGACCACTGATGACAAGTAACCCTGCTCCAGTGGTCGGCCCAACGACGAAGGCGACGTGCATCGTGGGTGGGTTGCGGGTGTGCGTGCTTATGCCCCACTGTCGCCCCGGACGGAGTGGTGCGAGGAGCGTGCCGACCGCAACCCACCCCCCCAAAAAAAAAAGCAGGTAATATTTTGGTGTATTTATATGTTCATGACTTATACGCATGGCTTTTATATCAAATTAAAGCTATTTTTTTTAATATGACAGTTTAACGCTGCCTGTGAACAAATGGCCGCAAATTAGGGTTGCTAGTAGACATGGGCGTTACTGGCTATTTATGGCAACGGCTACTAACCGTTTATTTGGTGTCAATATCGATATGGATAATCGTTGCCAAATATCGATATAATACGCGTAAAATAATCGCGATCTTATTTCTATTAATGCACGGTTTAACCAATATAACCTTTCATAGGTCAAACTATAGTGAACACTGCGTAGTATACCTACGATAGCAACGACAAACAAAACCACTTTACCATAACAGTTTAAATTACTAAAGTTTATGAGAGTCTTAACTCTCATAAACTTTATCTTATTTATATTAGCGTAAGACATATCTTACGCTAATATAAATAAGAGCGTGTTTCACTTTTATCAATATTCGTGAAATGTTGTTAAGGTTATTGGCTCCCTAGCCGAGGCCGCGGGTGACCCGACCGGGGATTTTAGTCCGTCACCCGCAGAGAGTTTGACCGCGCGACTGCGACGGACGTCCTGGGACAGGGACGTCAAGAGGTGAGGGTACCCGAAAGGGTATTCCGTCGGGCCGACCACTGACGGACAAGTCACCCTGCTCCGGTGGTCGGCCCAACGACGAAGGCGACGTGAGTACGGGTGGGTTATGGGCCCGCGCGCCGTCCTTCTGTCACCTTGGACGGAAAGGACCGCGTGTACGATTACCATAGCCCACCCATAAAATAAAAATAAAGGTTATTGACTTAACCGCCAGCCAATAACCGCCCCCTCTCTGTTTTGCACGTCAGGGATCACATAGAGAGAGAGAGATAGCATAATTATTTTGCTTATTAGGCTTATTGGTGATTGTTCGGTTATCAACGTAGCGAAACAAGAATCACGGCACCTAAACAATAATGGTTGTGTTATTGTTAGTTGACGACGTCGCGTCGTTGTGAGTTGTTTGTAGCTAGATACCTGATAGCTATTATTAGTTATATCAATACCGAAACGATACGTTAGAGGCGTGTAACCGTTTTCGGTTACGTTTTGCTATAGCGGACACATGTCTAGTTGCTAGCTGTTAAACACTCGAGGTATATTTATCATTACAAATTAATTTATTATTTCAACACATACACACACGCGGCGCGCGCGCGCAGGCACTCACACACACACACGCACACACAAACACATCAGCTCATACACGGCCCCACTGCCCGGCTCGCCTCCACAATGTGAGGAAAACTAATCTTACTATGCTTTGCTACTATGATTTTTTTTTTGGTCTGGCAACACCGAACTGACAGTTGTGTCTGTTTTTATTCTCGTATTTAATTTTATGTTCAATTTAATTTGTTTTTAACCTCCGCTTGCCAATTTGTGGAATGGTTTATTTAACAGCTAGAATGGTTTATTACGCTTATTTCCATAATCTTATGTCTTACGGCATATTACTGTGGGGATGGTCCGCGAACTTCAATAGAATCTTTATTCCCCAAAAAAGGGCTGTCCGTGCAATTTATAATCTAGGCCCAAGAATCTCACTTCGGGAGAAATTCAAAGAAGTAAATATTCTAATTCACAATATATGTATATATGAAAATATATTACATGTCAAAAAAATATCGCTAACTTTAAGAGGTATTGTGACATTCATGAAATGAATACTCGTAATAAGAACAAATTAATTTGTCATTGGCAGAATTGTCGACACCGGCACCCTTGCCATTAGGAAAAATTGAATTGAAAGAACAAATTAATTGTACACACTATTCGTCTCCAAAAAATTTGCAAATTATTCATGGGACAATGTATACGCTTCTACAATAGATTACCTAAAGATATCCGAGACCTGCCAATGAAAAATTTAAAAAAGCCATCAAGAATAGACTTTGTAAAAAAGCTTATTATAAAATCTCGGATTATGTAGATGATGACAGCAATTTCCTTGTTATTTTAAATATACTCGTTTCTTTTTAACTTTTATTGTAAAGTGTAGCATGTTTTGCCTAACGAAATTTTGTATTTTCACCGTTTGTAACATATTATGGTGTTGGTCATGCTCACAGAAGGATCTACTTGCGGTAGCTGCATGGAGCGGGTCTCTCCCTTCCCTCCATAGTGGTTGAGGGGAGTGATGGCTGCTCTAGTAGTTAACTCGTGATCGGGTGCCGCTTGTGGGATCTGGTCCAGCCATAATTGTTTGAATTATATTAAGTATCTTGCGGTTCGAAGGGCATCACACTGGAACTAGTTCTTACAAAACATGTACATAATTGTATATCTAGTAAGAAGAAAAAAATAATAATTAAAACTAATAGACAAGCCCGCTGAGTTTCTTGCCGGATCTTCTCAGTAGCGGTCGCGTTCCGATCCGGTGGTAGTATATTTTTTGGAAATTGTAAACCTGACAATATGTAAGTGCCCTCTCGGGGTTTATGCATAATAAATGTTTTGAATTTGAATTTGCTGGTCAAGCAGATTAGTAAAGTGTTTTATTATTTTTTTTTTATTGCAAACGGTGGCAAACGAGCAAACAGTACACCTGATGGTAAGTGTTGATGCCGCTCCATGAGCAACCGATACGACCTTTACAGGGTCGCTGCCTACCGCGAAGAAAGTGAAGAGAGTGTGAATGCGTGTATTGAGGCTCGGTGATACCAAGGGCACCACCCAAACCCTCCACACACAAACACCCTCAGAAAGTTGGTCTTCCGGCTCTCTCGCTCACCGAACGAAGCGCAGTAACAAATTGCTACTACTCAGACGTCGATTTTCTGCGAGTGTGGTACTACCCCGGACGGACCGGCCCGCGGCTGTAGACAGATAACTGTCAACAGTGTGGTCCTACCACTCTTGTTTCGAGTTTTTCTTCTCTATGAATATGTAATTCATATTATATCCGTCAATCGTCTTTCACGACACCCTCGGGCAAAATAGGGTGTAGTGAATAGTAAGTATTCTTACTCAGTCACCACACGGAAGGTGATGGGATCAGTCGCCAACAAAAAATCGCTTACAATATATTCACAGCGTGAAATAAAAAAACTATTTAACAGATAACTAACCAACAGCGCTTTGACTATACAGGTGACCAGCTAAGATGTAAAGCTTTTTGATTCGCAGAGGTGATGTCTTTTTCGAAGATTCTAAATTTGCCAGCTGAAAAAAGAACACCATTATTAAATGCTGACTAAGATTTTATGTATTAAAATAGCCACTTAGACAATAAGTATTACACATTGTTAGGGCAAACACTATTGTCTCAATAAGAACCAGTGTGCCTACTCTTGAATCTCGATTCCAATCCTAAATGCAATTGCGGCTCGAATTTGAGCAATTTGATACTCTTGAAAGCGACACTAGCGCACGATTGGAATCAAATTCGGTGGGTTTTTTTTAAACTAAATGAATTTGACTCTCGTCGATTAAGTCAAATATTTGCTACTCCCGACGTGATTTTGACGTAGTTTAAAATCGTTAATGTTGCACAATTTCAAAAAAGCGTCTTTGTTGTGATCGAGTTTGGTAACCTTTTTAATTGAAAGTAATCAAATACCGCACATTTGGTGAAAATAACAACGGCAAACGCGACGAATTCATTCTCGATTTTGTTTAAGAGTACCAAATATAAGTTTGGTGAGATTGGAATTGAATCAGATTCGAAATTAGAATTGATGTCAAGGGTAAGCCCACAGCATGGGAAAAAATAACGACTTTCAGCGCAAGAAATGAGAGATCTTAAATTGAAATGCGAAATGTGCCTCTTACACCTTTCGTTATTATTATCACATATTTTAAATGTTATGAGAAACGAAGAAAATACATAAGAACTAAAGTCTACATAATATGAAAGTTTTCTTCAACAATTTGATATATACTAGATGCAATTTGTTCAGCGGACTATGAGCACAACCCCACAATTGCATTGAAATCAATTATATAATCAGTGGCTTATTAATAGCTTATTTTATAGTCTTTTAATTTTTATATGTATAAAGGCCCACTACTCTTGAAAGGGTGATTACAGTTATAAACCACACATATTTCATCTTAAAACGGGTTGGGAGCCCTCAACGCTCACCCATAGTCCGCGTCAAGCTGTCAAAGCCATCTGCGGATAACGGCTACACTCCACAAAAAAAACCTTAATACTTCGATGCAGTCATAACCCCTAAATTTCAGGTAAGATCTAAATCAACATCCCTCCATCCTTACATCAGTTCGTAAAAGATCACTGTTGGACATAGACCTCCACACTCATGCCATATCACTTAGAAAGATCCTGTGTCACTTGCATCCAACGATGACTTCGACTCTTAAAATGTTATCAGTCTACTAGTGGGGATCGCCTTACGCTGCGTCGACTGATTCGTGGTCGCCACTCGAGAATTTTCCTTCCGCAAAGGTTGTCGGTTCGACGAACTATATGACCTGCCCATTGCCCATTTTAGTTATTAGTTAGTATGAACTGTATGAATACTAATTATTACAATGTACACTTACTTGAAAAGCCATTTCCGCAGCTTGAATTAACCTTCCACTTTCTTTGAGTTGCATAATCGTTTGCATAGAAGGTTCCTGACCCATGTTGTCATTAACGTCGTCTAAGACGTTTTGTTTCGGTGCTCCAGTTTCCTGTTATAATTAAAATATAACATAGTGTCTTCTATATATTTTCCACCATTCATTCATAAATATATTTAAAAGTAGATCAATGAACACACATGTTCCGTGTGGTAAGAATACAATTCACCACTCCCTATTTTACTTGTGGATGTCGTAAAAGACGACTAAGGAATGTAATGTGCATATAACATCTGTGCAAGAGAAAGTAAACTAGACATAAAACCCTATAGAGATATTATATGTATATTTAATCCCTTAGTCGTCTTTTACGACACCCATGAGCAAGAAAGGGAGAATTGTATTCTTACTCCGTCACCACACGGAAAGTATGTAATTGCAGGTTATAAACTATTGCTGGGCGACGTCAGCCGAGACGTTATTACACGTTTTACACGTTGCAGTCCGGTTGGAGGGGCCTCGGTTCGGTGTTCGAACTATGGAGGCCTTGTCGCTTTAAAGTTTTTGGGGTGTCCTCTTCTACAGACTGTTGCAGGTCTTGTCCGTGTGCCAACTTTATAGGATTAAATACGAAACATACAAACATTTGAATGTATAATATTATTAGGATAATGTTTCACCTTAGATGTTTTCGTGGATCCTGCCAACAATTTAGACAAGGCTTCGTTATCTTCAAGTGCCATGTGACACTTCTTCAAGCCCTCCGTGTTATTCGACATTGTATAATATTCGAGCGCACTAGACCTGCACAACATAAGGTTTAGAATTATTAATAAAGGTTGTTGATAAAGATGATTGTATTAAGAATATATGTGCATGTTCTTTGTGTGTACATGTTTTTGATTTAAGATGGATTTTTGGCGTGGCAACAGAATAGGGATACAATTCACTCAAACCCAATCCACTCTCAAGAATGTTGAAGACATGTCATGAAGAATGTAAACAGATAACATCACTGTAAAAGCAGGCAAACTTGAAATAAGATCGTACTCTGTTATAGATGACTTTCCTTTCTGTTTGTGGGGGCCACCTGACCTAATTAGTGTGACGTAGAGGTGCTAAATAAAAAGGAAATTCTAGAATTCTGTTAAATAATGCAAAGATAAAGTCGTGAGAACATAACAAAATATAATAAATTACCAATTTTGCCTATCAATGTAATAATCTCCAATATTACTGTAAGCTTGTTTGACTTGTGCTTCAGTTGTACTCGCTGACATCTTCAGCAGTTCTACAACTCGGAACCAATGTCCTAAACGCTTTCGAAGAGCTATAGCCAAGTCACTGAAATTTCATAAGACGATAATTAAATAAGAGATAATATATCTACACTATAATATTATAAAGAGGCAACGATGTATTTGTACATGTTTGTTATGAATAAATTCAAAACCTATTGGACGGATTTCGATAATTCTTTCACCATGCTACATTATCCCATGGGAGGGTACCCCAATAGGGGGTATTCCGTCGGGCCGGCCACTGACGACAAGTTAACGCTGCTCCAGTGGTCGGCCCAACGACGAAGGCGACGTGGTTTTCGGGTGGGTCGCGGGAGTTGCGTGCTTAAGCCCCTCTGTCGCCCCGGACGGAGTGGTGCGGAGGCGCACCGACCGCGGCCCACCCACAAAAAAAAAAAAAAAATGCTACATTATCCCTGAGTAATATAGGCTATATTTTATCCTGGTATTCCCACGGAAACTACGCGGGTAAGGCGACTGAAGTCGAAGCGAGGGCGGGTTGCTAGTAACGTATAATTTATATATAATGTATTTACATGTCCCGGCGTAGTAGGGGAATATGTATCAATTCACCACTCTATAATAGTCTATAAGATAACCAAACAAATAACACTATTGCAAGGAAAGGAAAATTCGAAATAAAATCCAACCACCTGATTAGGTCAATATCCTCTTACTGTAGACCGGACCCGTGTCAGTGTAACACACATGAATTGAGACGATGAAGAAGAATAAATAATATGTATGGAGTACAAATTATATTGCATCACCAAGATTATGTTGAACAGGACAGTCCCGCTTTCAGGTTGTCTGTCTCGTTATCCCGAGGCATGCAAAAATGACCCGTTTTGCAAACAGAGCATCTATACCAATAAATAAAATTGGAGTTTCTGTTTGTAATGTCAAAAAAATAGGCTTTTTTCATGCTCACACGGTTATTTGCACGACACCTATGCTTAAAATAGCAATTAAAAATTTTTGTCTGTCTGTCTGTTTGTTCCGGGTAATCTTCAAAACGGCTGGACCGATTTCAAAAATTCTTTCACCAATGGAAAGCTATAATATCAGGGCGTAAACTAGGCTATATTTTATCCCGGTATTCCCACGGGAACGGGAACTACGCGGGTAAAACGACTATAACCTATAACCGAAGCGAAGCGAGGGCGGGTTGCTAGTAAATAAATAAATCACTCGTTGTACGTATAGGGACGTATTATTGTTTTTTTTAGGTTTTCAGTCCATAAATTTTACCAATTCCTGCAAGACTTCGTGTAGTTTCTTTTTTAGCTTTTAATTTCATATTTTCACCTATTTCTGCAACTGCCTCGTTCTGACTCAAAAAAGAGACAGTTACTTAAGTGTACTGTTTTGACGTGAAAATATATGGTCATATTTATACTAGATTATAATCTTCGAAACTGGTAACGCACTGTTAACAAAGTTTTTATTGAGCTTCGTAACTATTGGATAACCAAACCTGTAAGTAATAGTTGCCGATGATTGTCGAGGTTTTCCTTCACTGTTAAAGAATGCGATAGTAAACAATTTACATGTAAATACGTGCTCGAGTCTGAGACGCCAACGAGTAGTTTAATTTTTCCCCAATATATCTATCGCTGATCATTAAATAAAGATTTCTATTAATCATTACCAAGCTAAGCAGTAACATGTTTTTGTACAATGCAGGGTGTGTGTAAAAGATCCCACATCCATCTATCATATGAACTGTTCAACTTATTAATATAAAAATAATTATATACCGTCTGTCTTCATTATGGTATATCTTTTCTGCGGCATCGAAATCTTTAAAGTAAGCAAGAATCTCTGCTTTCTTAAGCGCGTTAGAGTGCAATGCATTCAAACGAGACACGAATTTTATGCCAGCGTAATCATTCCGTCGTACGAAGGCAGCTTCAGCAGTTTCCAGTGCGGACTCCGATTCAAAATTTTTTAACGCAGCCTCTGCTAGTAATAGCCTTAAACCAACAGATATAAAAACAAACATTAATATGCAGCAAATTTATGTTTGAACATGACGACAATATCATAAACGGATATTAACAAATAACTAAACCAATATAATATTAAATTGTCCATGTAGTGATGGAAAATACGATTCATCAAACCTTCCTTTTTATGGATGTCGACGACTAAAGGGTATACACATATAAAATATCCCTGCAAGATAAGTAAAACTCACAACAAAACCCATATATGGGTTAAAAAAACAGATAAACAGTATATAAAGTTCCAAGTGTAGCGACGGCATAAGAACACAATAACTGCCATTTTTTGCTTGTCGTAAAAATTTGCTCAGGGTGCACCAAGAGAAAGGGTGGTAGCAGCTCTCTCCTGTGAAACCTATAACACCTCACTACGATCGCTAACCCATATACCAAACGAGGCTATTACGACATTATTTCCAAATATGAGTGGCGGCACATGAAGACGCCTATGTCCAACAGTCACAGTGGACGGCGAAAGATTAAATGATGATGACCTTAAAAATGTACTTATTGGAGAGGAGTCTCATTATTTTATACTTGGACGTATAAAAGCTAAAGATCTAATATTAATAACGCAACTTACCATAGTTGAGGGTGTGGGTTGTCTTTTATGAAGTTTTCGGCTTCCTTCAAACCAACTTTTTCAATCAGCTGCCGTGTATCTCTTAAAGATTTCACTTCAACTCTTACAATATGTTGGGGAGTACATTTATCCTCCATGCTGTCTAACAACGCAGAAGTAATTTCCAAGTCCTTGAAATATATTATTAAATGTAAGTATAAACCCCCCCAGTTTCACGGCTATCTTCCAAGGGAAGATACCCGGTCCTTTGAAAAGCTTACATGGGAATATGGATCCAACACGGAGAGACCTTTGGAGAAATTGAATCTAAAAATGTGTTGGGACGTCTACCAATGACACTCCATGTCTGCACATAACACACGTGGACTGCCAACGGTAGTTGTAAAACTATTGTGTGATGATGTTATCTAATTCATGATTATGGGGTTGGAGATTAGATGGACCGAATTAATGGAAAACTATTGATTTAAAACTGTCGTCTGACTTCAATACCTTTATCGTCTTGAATTTTGGCAGACGGAGACACGCCAACTCACTGAACCCCAAACGGTCGCCACTGACACGCAGGCCATACGGGCAACAGGGGGTCAACATTGGTGCAAGTGGCTTGGGGTGTCGAGCGGTGCGGCGCCGGTTTCACTGTCGCAAGTCCCCGATAAACGGAGAACCGCAGTGGTTTCCCCGTAGTTATACTCTTGAAAATGACACTTCCACCCCCGAGCATATAGCTCTGGCGACCCCTCCCTGACCAGCCGTTTAGGCAAGCCAGAGTTGAGAATCCTGCGGGCACTCTTCGGTTTCCACTCCAGCCAGCCAATAAAGGCGAGCTGGAAACGAGGCCCTGGCCGACTCTCTGGGGCACTCAGGACCGCAGTGTCGCCACTCACATTCAATACGCCACAAGCTGCCCTGCGGTTTATTGGCTTTTCTATAAATCTTGTGATATATTTTTTCTTTTCCATCAAAAGAACTTAGAGAACCATATAATGTGCCGCCGAGATTTGAGTTAGTTTCATGGTGAGATAAGGACTGGCCCAGAGGTTAAAGTAGTATCTATATATTATACGTGAAGCAAAAACTTTGTACCCCTTTTTATAAAAATTACGTGGATGGACAAGTATGAAATTTGACACAATTGAAGTATACAATGAGAAGTGCATAAAACTGAAATTTCATATAATAATGGATTAAAAATACATTAAATTCATTAAAAAATGCATTACACACACTACCATGCAATCGCTACACACACACACACTCACACATACATCAACACTTAATACACTTTTGTTTACAGTGAAAATCTCTGGTCGAATTGAATGTCAAACAATCATAATTATGGTGACTATGTCTAATAAACATTTGTACTTATTTATTAGTTATTAGTGAAATACAGCTTGCTCAGTATAAAATTATACATAAATAAAATTAAAAGAAAATTGTATAGCAGAAAAATTAATTCAAATTAATTATGGCCTAATTTCGACCACTAGTAAATATTATTAAGTGTAATTATTACTAGTAATAATTTTCTTACATTCGTAGGCATAAACCACGCATTTCCACGACAGTTTAAATACAACAGGAATCGTAATAAGACGTATCACAAAAAGACACCAATATTTTTTTTAAGACTGAAGTGTCATTTCATGGTCCTTCAAGTGAAGGACCATGAAATGACAGGACTGAAGTGTCATTTGTAATTAAAATAAAGTTAAAAATAATAATAATAAGACAATGAATTGCATTGACTTATTAAATATTATTTAACTAAGTTAAGAAGGAGTATATATTACCTATTAAACGCTACTACCCGTATAGATAAAGAATGGGATTATAAATGGCGCCCAATTTTGACGGCACTGTCAGCATACACAGGATCCATAGCGACAACCCGAAATATCATTATATTTTAATGTAACGTTATAGTGATATATATTGGTTTTTATCTTTATAAATATATGTATACTAGCAACCCGCCCTCGCTTCGCTTCGGGTTCAGTCGCTTTACCGCGTAGCGCCCGTTCCTGTGGGAATACCGGAATAAAATATAGCCTATGTTACTCCCTGATATTATAACTTTCCATTGGTGAAAGAATTTTTGAAATCGGTTCGGTGGTTTAAGCGTGAAAGCCTAACAAACAAACAAACATCCTTACTTTCGCATTTATAATATTAGTAAGGATCTGTAACGTTATATTAAAACATATTATTATTAACGCATTGTCATCTAATTATGCGGAAGTAGGTACAAGAGTATTTAAAATAAATAAATATTATTAAATTAAGAGACCGTTTAATCAATGAAGTGTATAATTAGGTTTGTTGAAATAACAACTATGTTCTGTTACTTGGTCCTTCACCGGGATCGTCTGACACTTTTCGATTCCGGACATAGCACTATCAACTTCATTATTATAATCAGAATCATAGATATCGCTTTCGCTGTTCATTTCGGCTCATATACCTCCCACTACGGGGCTCGAGCCTCCTCCGTAATAGGAGGTATATTGACCTACTATACCACGCTGGTCGGACGGGGTTGGTATAGGGTTTTATTTTGAGTTTTCCTTCTCTTGCATAGACGTTATATGCATATAATATGCATATATATCCCTTAGCGCTATGACATGTCCTTCTTTAAACGAGGTTGAAGAAGAGTATTTCCTTCACGGTAGGCAGCGGCCTTGCTGTGCCCCTGGTATTGCAAAGGTCCATGTGCAGCAGTTTCACTTACCATCAGGTGTGCTGCTTGCTCGTTTGCCACCGTTGGCAATAAAAAAAAAAGTCGTCTTTTACGACATTCACGGCTAAGAAAAGGAGTGTATTTTATTGTTACTCCGTCACCACATGAAAAAGCTGTTCGCTCTTCAGTCCAACATTAATAATGAAATCCTCAGTATCCTTTTTGTTTGTGACTTCTCTTATCCAACATTCATTTTCAAATTTTTTACTTTGTTGATTTCTTCCTGTCAATCCTCAGCCGTAATCGAGGCTATAGCTGCACGCGTCAAATCTTAATATTTTTTCAATCCTGTTACCATTTCCGGTCTTGCATTACTATATTGTAATGGGGGGCAACGTCTCAGATTTTACAAAATACTTAATTAACAGTGGAAAATAATAGAACTAAGAAATAACTAACAACATTTAATAATAAAAACTTTTTAACAGCCATAACCTTTTTTATCAACAATATTAACGACCAAAATCATCATTATTTGATCAATAATTACGAAGAAACTTAGAATACGTCACAAATAACCGAAATTAGACTGTTACGAATATAAAAAAAAAAACGGTCACCATAAGGGTTTTTTGTTGTTGTCCGTACCGGCGAGTGTGAGTATAGATAGCAGCAGTGTGTGAGCGAGAAGAGAATAGTAGCGACGCCATTTTCAACCCCATTCTTTAATTTTACATACGAGTAATATTAATAATTAATTTACCTACCTTAAATTTGCAAAGATATCCCTGCATTGTCAAAGGTTCCTCAGGCTCATTATCCCTCATTACGTAAAGCCTAGCTTTTTCAGCTACAGCTAACATTTGTGGATTATCAGATGCCCACAATGCACTCCATACATCTTTTCGTAAAGCTTGACCTACGCTTATGTTGTTAGCCATGTCAGTGTCCAATAAATAAAGAGCTCCTGGTTGATCAATCACATAAAACTTACTGAAAATTAAGAATGATCATCATCACCCTGCTCTTAACCAAATTACTTGTGGTCAATCTAATATGTACTCATCTTTCATACTACATATTGCTAATGTTTCGGTAATAGTTTTATGGCCGGCCGCCTTCCTGACGTCAAACGTCCTTGGAAATGTAATTGTCGACCAAACAGCATCAGATGGGGTTGAATCAGGTCGATATAAAACTTTTACAACATCCACGAGCAATAAAGTGTAGTGTTCGTAGCCGCTACTACCTAGCCAAAATTAAGTATAATATAACTATATACTTTAACTCCATGTTTTTTATTTTTATCCAGATAGCGCTTCACAATATGTCTTCCGTTGGCTAGGGACTTTGCGGTCCGAACAATGTCAGTTTCACGTAAGTATCATAGTGAAACATGAGTTGCAATATTTAGTGCTATTTTATTGATCGACAGCAAATTAGCCCAAGATAATCTAGCCTGAAGACAGTACTGAATCTACATCAAGAAATATTTTCTACATGAACAACACACACTATAGTGAATAACATAATTACAAGTAATTATAAAATTTGTACCTGGAGTTTGAATTGAGGCCTAATCGATATGGTCTAGAGTTCATATTTATTGAAGTGATTTTCTTAAAATTTACCAAAGAAAAAAGTAATATCGAGCCCGAATCTTTTCCTATAAGTAGGTGACTATCGGAACAAGCAATACAACATATCGTATCGTCTTGAAAATTGCCATCATTGGGTGTTACTTGTGACCCGTCTGCATGGTATAACTGTTCTGTAGAACCTGAAGCCATAAATAATAGTCATAAATGAAATCAGAATAATAATAGATTTAATCACAGATTTCAAAATTGAATGTCTTGTTAAATTAATAATCATATTAAAAGATAAAAACTTACGGGGTCTGGTTGGAGTTGAAAACTTCCAAATCATAAACGACTCCTTAGATGCAACCACCACAATTGCTTTACTATTTATAGAAGCGTAAATAATCGGTATATTTACTGTCTTTGCTGTAAATTATAAAACAGGTTAATACAATTTTGACGTGATAATGTTTTATAAATCGATGAATGCCGGCTGCACGCCCGAAAAAGCATGAGTCATTGTCACGTTCCGCCTGAGCCGAGCGTGCAAGCTAGACCGCGGCACAAGCAATAGAGAGGCATGATCGACCTAAGCGTTCGGCTTGTGAGCATCTCTTCAAAAAAAAATTTGAATTACGGGTGCAAATATATGATGAATTATCGAAAAAAAAATTACACAAACTAGTGATCATTCAGTGATATTAATTAAATCGTGAAGGTATGCAATTTTTCATAAATGTTTTCGTCTGATGTTATCACGAAAAATTATCGTCTTTAAACCAACTTTCATCATCATCATCGTCATGCATCCCACTGATGGGCTCGGACCTTCTCCACAATGGGAAGGAATTTAACCTACTATATCATGCCGGTATTTTTTTTTTAATGGTAAGCGCGCACGCGGTCCATTCCTTCCGGGGCGATGAAAGGACGGCGGGCGAGAACGTCGCCATCGTCGCTGGGCCGACCACCGGAGCAGGGTGACTTGTCGTCAGTGGTCGACCCGACGGAATACCGTTTCGGGTACTCTCACCAAACATGCTGGTATAGGGTTTCATTTCGAGTTTTCCTTCTCTTGCACAGATGTTATATGCATATTATATCCCATAGTCGTCTTTTACGACATCCACGGGCAAGATAGGGAGCGGTGAATTGTATTCTTACTCCTTCACCACATGGAAAAAAACCAATTTTACAGGCAATCATTTTTTTTTTAACTTTAAATCACTTTCAGTTTTATTTTATCAATAGAAATGAAGGGATTTTTTTTTTGTGGATGGGCTGCGGTCGGCGCGTCTCCGCACCACTCCGTCCGGGGCGACAGAGGGGCTTAAGCACGCAACTCCCGCAACCCACCCGAAAACCACATCGCCTTCGTCGTTGAGCCGACCAAGAAATGAAGGGGTGACAAAAAATGCGATGATTTTTAACGTACAGATATATGGATAGATACAAACATAAAGATGGAAGAGTCAGATGTAATATTAACATCTACGAAGATTAGTTTCACACCCTTCGAAGGTAAAATTATTTTAATAATTACTTTTTACATGGCGTCAACTTCTGAATCTCGGATGTGGCTAGGTTTTATTTCGAATTTTCCTTCTCTTGCATAGATGTGTCATGCACGTTATACGTCTTAGTTGTCTTTTACTATATTCACAGATGAGAAGGGAATGGCGAATTGTATTCTTACACTATCACCACACGGCAAAAAAGAATTGGTATAGACAAGAATGTTATAGAAAGAAAACTTACCATCACATTGAATACCTTGCTGATTGGATATGAGAAGCATTCCTAGAGTGACAATAACACAATATTCATCAATCCCACACATATCGATGACGTCAGGTATATGATTTATCCAAGACTAAAAGGAAATCATTTCAATAGATTATTATTCAATAGATTATTATATAAATTAAATAAATAATTTATTTAATATAATAGGACTATCTATTTACAGGCTAAAAACCTAATACGATAGCCCATACACTAGTGTTAATCCTAAGCTTACTTCTATATGATTTACAATTAATCTATACCTTAATACTACTTTTAACTTAATTTATAATATAGGATAGAAAGAAGTGTCTTATTGAATTCACTCAATTGACATGTGAAAATATCAATTTTTGTGTGAACTTCGTTTATGGTACCAAGTGCTTGTGTTATTGGCGTTCTGGCTAGCAGGTTAGTTCTAGCCGTTGGCAGGGCCAGCAATGGTGGGGTCTACGCCTCCACACATAGTGATCCGGTACGTACAGACATAGGTTTTGCAACACACCCGGATTATGTTGCAGACCTCTTGAGTAATCTTACTAGATACGAAACCAGCGCGCATGCCCGTCGCATTCTTAATTCATTATACCCGACCATTCCCAGCACAAATAAAGTTGGGTACATTAACGGATAAAATGGATATGGATAATTAACGGATGAATGCATAATTAACGGATTATTATTTTCTTTGGTTCATGATCTCAGCTCGCATACGCCCCATTAGCTGAGGTCTTCTCCTCCAATAATAAAGGTATTGGCTGTGTGGAATTCATAATACCTACTATACTAGGCTGGTTAGACGGGTTAGTATAGGGTTTTATTTCGATTTTTCCTTCTCTTGCATAGATGTTATATGCATATTATATCCCTTAGTCGTTTTTAGGACACTTACGGGCAGGATAGGAGGTGGTTAATTGAACACTAACTGTGTACCACACGGAATTTATTGTTAGCTTAAATTATTTCACAATTCATTTGGGATTGGGATTGAACATTGTTTGCATTCATCGAAGAGATATCCATTAACACCGGCGACAGTTGTTTATTGACAAAGGTCAGAGTTTCAATAGATCAAATATTAATTTCATGCATTAATGAATTCCACACAAATCGAAAGATGAAATCCTCCTCTTATTACATCAGATTCAGATTTCTTGCTTCAACTTAGGTTTAAATAAAATTAATATATTAAATCAGAATATAAAAAAATAAACTGAAGTCTATTTACCTGATGAGTAACTGTATCCCAAAATGTAACAGTTTCTGTGCCAGAAACATATGCTAATGTATTGCCATAGAATGCATACTTATGTTCCATTTTCACATTCGCAAAATATATGAATGAATCAATTGCAATAGCAAGACGTAATGACTTCCTCTCCCACGATAGACCTCTCATTGATCCACCAGGTACGCGTAAAGTGCGTATGTGCTACAAATTGAAAGAGAATTAAAGAGAAGGTAAATGGCCAATTTTAAACAATTTTAGGAATCTTGGTAATTACAATGATCTTAGGTAAAAATAATAAGGCTCTACATGCATTACTAGCAAACCCACCCTCGCTCCGCTTCGATTTCAGTCGCCTTACCCGCGTATTTCCCGTTCCCGTGCGAATATCGGGATAAAATACAGCCTAAGTTACTCCTTATATAGACAGCTACCTGGTAGTAAAATATTATCAAAATGGGTCGAGCCGTTTTGAAGATTACCTCAAACAAACAGACAGACAAAATTTAAACTGTATTTTAGGCATAGGTGTCATTCAAATAACCGTGTGAGCATGAAAAAGCCCAGTATTTTGACATTACAAAGAGACCCTTCAATTTTATTTGTATAGATGTATGATTTATTGACGTATTATGGCTGTGGTATAAGTACGTTTAACGTCAGCGATCGATATTAGTTATCAATGTATAACGCTTGCAATGTAATTGTCGCTTAGTGTCCTGTAAATGGTAGTACGTATTAAAACAAGTTTAGTTGATGTGATAATCTTAGTTTCTTTTTGATGTGTAACATCTTTCCTCTCGGTTATTGGATATTTTGTGTATCTTGGAAAAGGAACGAAAATGTATTACAGGAAACGTTATTCGATTTGACCAATTAACGCGCGCGGTGGCGGAGAAATGGTTGTAAGATGGTGCCAACTCATTCTGCGACGTACTGTCGACCAACTTAGCGTATGCGTGTGTGACGAGAAAGAGAAAAGGGAAATAGAGCGTTGCCAGCCGTACGATCCTTAGTCATCTTGTATGACACCCGCGGACAATTAAGGGATGGTGAATTGTACTCTAACTCCGTCAATACACTAAGAAACGGACACTCTCATTTTATTTAAAGACATTCTAAAATCTAAGTTAAATAAAATTACCTCTCCATATGCGCTGTAAAACTGAACTACATTGGTTTTGTCTGTAGTACAGCCAGCAGCAGCTAATATGCTTCCATTATGATTCCAATGGCAATCAATTAATGCCATATTGGTTTCCAAAACTACACTATCTAAAAGAAATCATAATTAAACGAAGAACAAATCATCAGGACAGAGTAAGTTCATAGCCCTTCCTAATACAGTGCTGAAATTATATCAGTTATATATTTCCTACTCTTAAGAATATGAGGCCATTGTTGCATCATTTTCTCCTCCATAAACAAGTGGATATAGAATTGAATATAATGTAACAGTTTAGTTAATTCTACGATTAATCAATTGCTTTATGGTAAACTAGCAACCCTCCCTTGCTTCCCTTCAGTTATAGTCGCTTTACCCGCGTAGTTCCCGTTTCCGTAGGAATACCGGGATAAAATATAGCCTATAATACTCAGAGATAAAGTAGCTTTCCAAGGGTGAATGAATTTTTGAAATCGCCAAAGTAGTTTTTGAATTTATTCATTACAAACATACACACACACAAATAACTAATTTCTCCTCTTTATAATATTAATGTATATAATGTAGATTATAATTTTGAAGAATAGAAGGCGATTATAATTTCAATCAACGTTGAATTCAAAATCAAACTTTCATGAAATTATCATCATTTACCAGACGGCACTAGAAATTGGTTAGAGGCACTGCAATCAACATAGCCTCTGCCTTACTCAGTTTTAACGACACCTGTAATCAATGATAGTGGTAGATCATCGTGTGACCACGAATAAAACCAAATATTGACGTAAAAGCTATGTTTAAAGGACAAAGCAACAAGATGTTACTGGCGTCACTAAGATTGTACAAAAGTGAATCACCGTTTTTATTCTCTCCTTGCTCGTGTTTTTCTTTAAGTTTGGAGTTGACGCATAGGTTGTGCGGATGCTGGTAATGCGATCGAGTCGCAACGAAGTTATAAATGTTCACACCGAGTGACATTTACAACTAAACATGTTCTAGTTATGTGGTGACTATTGTACATGTTATTAACAACATGCTATTCCCCATGTACCAGAGGGCCACTACGTAAGCCAATATTTGTGTTAAATTAACAAATATTTTATAAATAGTTTCACATCTCATTTAATTGATGTTTAATTATTTATATTAAATCTACCGTCCATTATCAATTTATATGTAACCAGCTGACCCAACAGACGTTGTTCTGTTCAAATAAAATAAAAGGAATTCTCCTTAAACACCATCGCAACGCCAATTGTGAATCTAAACTATTTTCGAATCCCCATTTTCGAACACACACAAAACATTTCATCAACATCGGTCCAGCCGTTTAGGAGGAGTTCAGTGACATACACACGTACACAAGAAATATATATATATAAAGAAGATATAAACGTGTAAAATATACATGTAGGTACTGACGGCCTCGCAAGTTTAATTGCAAGCTGGTAGTGGAGTGTTAGGTTTGATTTGTTTTTTCTGTCAGAAAACCCCCAACAATGAAATTACATTATACACGGTAATACAGCGCGTTGTGGAGTGGTGTTAGTGTAAACATCATAGTGTCATTTATACTATACACTATTATTTGATTACATACGAATATAGAACTCTATATCTAGAAATATTTCTGTGATCAATTAATTGGTAACTACCACTACTTAATTTCAGTTTCGGTGATAAAGAGCAGTAATAGCAAGTAAATATCCATCCATCAGCCTGTAAACGTTACTTGGATAAGGATGGATATAGATCTCTCCACGACCAGCCACTCAGAACAATCTTGTCCCATTTGCATACAACGGCTCCCTACGGCTTCTAAGATATTATCAGTCCACCTAGTACTACTACTTCCTTTAAATATAAAACTGCCCAAACCTACCTTCTTCGTTATAATTTTTCAAAAGCACTATTACGCCGCTTCTGTAACATACTGCAAGTACTGGCCTGTTAGTTGGAGCATTTCCTGAATACCAATCCATTGTAACTATATCCATTGATTCAGAGACATTCTGAATGGCAACCGGCAGCTATGAGAAAAATAACTGTAATTAGCTAATGATATCTGATGTTTACGCGAGCACTACACATTGTAAGTAAAACTACTTTTACAGATTATATTGCGTTTGTATTTGATTTATGATTGCCCGACGTTTCGAACACTTTGCAGCATTCATGGTCACGGGCGGACTAAGGTGTCTCACGTCCAACAAGTAATCGTTATTACAGACATTTATAATTATCTACCCGAAACAGAAAATTAGTTATAAATTTATTAAATTGTGACCCACATTTTAGTACAAATTTATTGCCAGTGTAAGAAGAAAATGATTCTATATGAACAAATTATATTGTTTATAGTTAGTAATTATTAATTACTAAATTTGTAGCAATTATTGTTACAATTTGTTGATTTAAAACTAACAAAACTAATATACTACCACTGGATCGGAACGCGGCCACACTGAGAAAGATCCGGCAAGAAAACTCAGGGGACATGATGCTAAATTAATTTTAGTTCTTATATATATATTATATACCCGAGCTGCAAGTTCCACGCCCCCGTCGCAGAGACCGTGTGAAACCACCCACAGTTGAGCGCCTCCCTGCAGTACTACCTTATGTGAAAGGAGTCACTGACAAGATTGGCTATATCCTGAAACAGGCTTCCATAAAAACTTATTTTAAGCCACTCAAAAGGATAAGTCAGTTCTTACCACCTGTCAAGTGCCAGATCCCTCTACAAGATGCAGGAGTTTATAAACTTGACTGTGACTGTGGTCTCTCTTATATTGGGCAAACAAAGAGATCCATAAGAACTCGGGTCAAAGAACACATAGCTAATGTGAAGCACCGCCGTCACACTAAGTCTGCAGTTTGTGAACATAGTCAGGACCGCTCCCGCCATAACATTAGGTTTGATAAACCTCAAGTCCTCGCAAAGGAACACCGATACCTGCCTAGAATGGTACGCGAGGCTATTGAAATAAAAAAACACAAAAATTTCAATAGAGAGGATGGCTGGGTATTACCATCAAGCTGGGATCCTGTTATAAACATAATTAAAAATAAATCCAGAGACCACCACAAGACTGCATGATACTGTGAGCACTTATTGTATAGATTTGACCCACAATAATAATAGTTAAAGATAATTTTATAAATCAAAAATCTTTTAGTAAGACAAAGTAAGCCACATCTAAAATTAAAAATCAATATTAATTTAGCATCATGTCCCCTGAGTTTTCATGCCGGATCTTTCTCAGTGTGGCCGCGTTCCGATCCGGTGGTAGTATATTAGTTTTGTTAGTTTTAAATCAACAAATTGTAACAATAATTGCTACAAATTTAATAATTAATAATTACTAACCATAAACAATATAATTTTTTCATATAGAATCATTTTCTTCTTACACTGGTAATAAATTTGTACTAAAATGTGGGTCACAATTTAATAAATTTATAACTAATTTGCTGTTTCGGGTAGATAATTATAAATGTCTGTAATAACGATTACTTGTTGGACGTGAGACACCTTAGTCCGCCCGTGACCATGAATGCTGCAAAGTGTTCGAAACGTCGGGCAATCATAAATCAAATACTAACGCGATATAATCCGTAAAAGTAGTTTTATTTACAATGTGTAATTAGCTACCTACTTACGTCGTATTAATCGGTCCATGTTCACGGGAGGCATTCATAGATTGTTCCAAATTTCTAGTTTTTGGTAAATATCCTAATGAATTCACATCAGTCGTTGTAGAAAATAACCCGCTTAGGCACGCTGCCACAGAGAAACTAATTTTTGAATATATATTTTTGGTTCCGATTTTTAGTTTAAATAAAAACCGTAAAATTAATTTTATTTACAGTTTTAACTACATATTTTATTTCAACTTACTGTAAAGTTTCCCTGGTCATCATAAAGGTGAAGCTCACCATTAGACAAAGCGAAAAGTAATTGTGAATTGTCTGGGGACCATTGAACAGCAGCAAGTCCTGGTCCCTTTATGTCTTTGCCCCATACTCGTGAACCATCTACTGATCCAACTATCACTGCACCTGTTGAAAATTTGAAATGAAGTTCTTATCGTGTGGAAATTCTTAAGATATTTCGCAAAAAAAGTAAAACTATCTTTGGTCATCTCGTTCCTTCTCATATGCCTTATCTCTATATTTAGTCGGCCTAACATTTCTTGCCTTCATATATTTGGATAAAAGAGAAACAGAACACAATGTAAAAATTGAAAGTATATTCTACGACTGACGGCCTGCCAAAGTTTATACTCTACGGTATATGGCAACAACAAGAAGAAGAATCAGAATCTACAGGGCGAGAGTGAATTGTTGATACTTGTATTTTAAGCACATGAGCAGCAGTAATATGTTGAAATTAGACATATTTTTAGGTATTCCAGAAATAATAGGTATATAACGAAAGCTGAAGCTCCATTATACGTTAAATGTTATTATTTTTATTACCATCCTCATATGCAATACAGATTCGCTGACCATCCGAACCCCAAGCCATACTTTTTACAGTTGATTTGTTCCTATTATTTATCATCTCTTCATACCACGATCCCTGTAAATCCAAAAATAAGCCATTCAAATTATTTGCTAAACTTAAATTCAAATTCAAAATCATTTATCGATATTATCTATAAATATATATATAGGTGAGGAGGGTTTTGCGATATATTGACTCATCACCATATTGCTGGAACCATAAAGCGTACAGACTTGAAATTTGGCAGAAATGTTCCTTTCGTCGAGTAGAGGTCAGCTAAGAACGGATTTTACGAAATTCCACCTGCAAGGGGTGTTGCGGGGGCGTTAACAATAATATACATATAAAGGAACAGGGTGAGCCGCAGCTACTGAAGCTAGAAAAATGAAATTTGGACCGTAGTTTCATTTCATAACGTAGGCACCCACTAAGAAAAGATTTTTTGAAATTCCATCCCTAATGGGTTCGGAACTCCCCCGTGGGACCTTGAGGCGGAGATGCTCGCCGAAATTTATCGGCGGGTGTCGGAGACGCGCGCCCGCGGCGGCATGGTCTCCATCAAAGAGATCACCGCCTGGCGGGTCGACGCCCGCCGAGAAGTCATTGCCCGTTGGGCAGTCCGGCTGGAGAGTCCTCGGTACGGTGTCAGGACCGTCGAGGCCCTCCGGCCGGTGCTGATGGAGTGGATGGAGCGGACGCACGGGGTGCTTTCCTTCCGACTGGTGCAGGTGCTGACGGGGCACGGTTGCTTCGGGAAGTACCTGCACAAGATTGTCAGGAGGGAGAGCACACCGTCCTGCCACCACTGCAGTTGCGACGAGGACACGGCACAGCACACGCTCGAGGAGTGCGCTGCATGGGAAGGGAATCGCCGTGAACTCGTCGCAATTATTGGAGCCGACCTGGCGCTGCCGACCATCGCCAGGGAGATGCTCGTCAGCGTCAGGAACTGGGACGCGGTTGCCGCCTTCTGTGAGGCCGTAATCTCACGGAAGGAGGCGGCGGATCGTGTGCGAGTAGAGCTCCTATTCGGTGACACGTTCCGCCGCCAGCGACTCGGGCGGCGCAGGCACGAGTATCTGCGCCTAATGCCGCCCTAGCCGAGGCCGCGGGTGATCGGACCGGGGAATTGTCCGTCACCCACAGGGAGGCTGACCGCGCGACGACGACCGACGTCCCAGGACGTGGAGAGGTGAGGTTACCCGAAAGGGTATTCCGTTGGGCCGACCACTGACGACAAGTCACATCTGCTCCGGTGGTCGGCCCAACAACGAGGTGACGTAGGTACAGGTGGGTTATGCGCCCGCGCGCCGTCCTTTCATCGCCCCGGACGGACTGGACCGCGCGTACGCTTACCATAGCCCACCAAAAAAAAAAAAAAAATCCCTAATGGGTTGGAACGCAACGGTAATATATGGAAAGAAAAAAATATTTAGCTAGTCTTCAAATTCAACACAAATACTCTTTAATAAAAATAAATACGTGTTTCAGCGTTTGTCCATTTTCATCCTCTAAGAGTGTAAAATAGGCAGAAAGATGTCAGTTTACTGACTTATCACAGAGCCGAAACTACTAAAGCCAGAAACATGAACTTTTGACATTAGTTTCTTTGCGTGACGTAGAAACCCACTAAGAAAGGATTTTTTGAAATTTAACCCCTTTTTTTTTTTTTTTTTTTTTTTTTTTTTTTCTTTGGGTGGGTCGCGGTCGGCGCGCCTCCGCACCACTCCGTCCGGGGCGACAGAGGGGCTTAAGCACGCAACTCCCGCAACCCACCCGAAAACCACCTCGCCTTCGTCATTGGGCCGACCACCGGAGCAGTTTTACTTGTCGTCAGTGGTCGGCCCGACGGAATACCCCCTACGCGGGGTACCCTCCCATCGACCGACGTCCCCCCCTCGGGGAGGACGTCGGTCTTTCCTCACGCGGTCGGCCTCTCGGCGGGTGACGGACTAATCCCCGGTCACGTCACCCGCGGCCTCGGCTAGGGCGGCATGAGGCGCAGATAGTTGCGCCTGCGCCGCCCCAGTCGCCGGCGGCGGATCTCCTCATCGAGGCTGCGCTCCACGCGCAGACGATCCGCCGCCTCCTTCTGCGAGATCACTGTCTCGCAGAAGGCTGCGACCGCGTCCCAGTTCCTGACGCTGTCGACCATAGCCCTAGCGATGGCCGGCAGCGTCAGGTCGGCACCGATGATTGCGACGAGTTCACGGCGCTGCACTGCCCAAGCCGCGCAGGCCTCGAGCGTGTGGCGCGCCGTGTCCTCGTCACAATCGCAGTGGTGGCAGGACGGTGTACTCTCCCTCCTTACGACCCTGTGCAGGTATTTGGCGAAGCTCCCGTGCCCCGTCAACACCTGCACTAGTCGGAAGGAGAGCACCCCGTGCCGCCTTTCCAACCACTGCATCAGCACCGGCCGGAAGGCCTCCACGGTTCGCACCCCGAACCGAGGCCTCTCCAGCCGGACTGCCCAACGGGCAATGACGTCTCGGCGGGCGTCGACGCGCCAGGCGGTGAGATCCCTTAACGAGATCACACCGCCCTCCCCGCGCACCCCCGACACCCGCCGATACAACTCGGCGAGCATTTCCGCCTCCAGGTCCCACGGGGGAGTCCCGGCCAATAGGCACGCTGCCTCCGTCGCCACCGTGCGGTATCCGCGGATGGCCCTGACCGCCATGACCCTCTGTGGTCGCCACAGAAGGGCCCTAAGTCGGACGGTCAAGGACCCCGCCCACACCGGTGCGCCGTACAGGGCCATCGACCGGATTGAAATTTAACCCCTAGGGGGTAAACAGCAGTATACTCGTTCCAACCATTTATTTTACTTTTGACACATGCTTTAGGATGTAACTGTTTCATAATACGCAATTATTAACTTTGAAACGCGTGAACAGAGAAATATATAAACTGCCCAATAATATTTATATATCTTAATTATTACCCACTAAATACATTAATATGCCGTAAATAGCTCTATTCATAAAATTTAAGTGATAATTCATTTCCGTTATAAAAAAAGTTACGTTCTATCGCATCTAGTGACAGGATCAAAAGTATTCGGTGCAAACTAATGAATCGCAAATAATCGATTACACTTATTTGCAGTTAAGTCAGCTGACAACTGAGTTTTGAATTGTTGTAATAGACAACACGTTAAAATTGTATCAGGGAGATATAAAAATCTTCTCATCATACCTATAACATGAAATAAAACAACCAAAATATTTTAATATTATTTTATTATAACGAATCGTCGGATTCTTCATACGAACTCGAATCGTCGCTTGAATCATCTGCAGTGTTTATTATTAACTCTTGTGTAGGTATGTTGTCAAATTCAATTTCCCGATCCCAATCAGAGAATATTATATTTTTTGTCTTGTTGACGACACTCGCCCAGTTTTCAGGCGTCACACTAGCACATGCGTTTTTTAAAAGTTCAAGCATTTTATTTGCTGTGAAAGGAGGAGTTGTATTGTTACTTGCGGCGTGTCGTTTGACTTGTGCCCAGATCATTTCAATTGGATTATATTGACAGTGGTACGGAGGAATTCTGATTACAACATGCCCATATTCTGCTGCCATTTCGTCGATGACATATCGTTTTGGCTGCTTTTTACTTTTTAATATTTTAAGTAATTTTACTTTTAGTAGGGATTCGTCCACATCTTCCCCATTATCACGAAGCCAGTTTATAATCTCGTGTTTTTTGTTGGCCTGTGTTGGCATTTTATTAATTTGGCGAGAGTGATAGGGTGCATTATCAATAAATATTGTTGATGGCTCTTCAAGTGATGTAAGCATGTCTCTGAACCACTTTTCATACACGTCCGCATTCATCTCCTCATGATAGTCTCCTGTTTTTTTTTATTTGAACGCTAACAGAGCGTCTGGTACAAATCCCTTTGTAGTTCCCGCATGGCAAATGATGAGGCGTTCACCTTTCCCCATTGGCACTGCAGAAGTAGAAGCAGCAGTATCGTCAGTCCAACCTTTTGGTATGGAATGATTGACATTGAGCCAAGTTTCATCTGTGAAAACGACATTCGACCAGTCTTCTATTTTCTTCGCTTGTCTTAAAAATTCACAGCGAGACAAGGCTATATCACGACGTTCCATTAAAATTTTTCTTTTGTCGGATTTCTTATACAAGAACCCGATTTGGTGCAGCACCTTTGACAAAGAAGATTTTTGACCACGAAACAAGCCACAATTTCGTAGAGACGCTACTAATTTTTTCAAAGTAGGAATCTCTTTGCTTGTGTAATAATTGTATATATGACGACGAATAGCATCAGTATCAAAACTGTCAATTGCTGTCACTTTACGGGGCTGACGATTTTTCTTAGGCGTAGATAGCTTGTTCTGTTCAATACCACTACTACAATAGGCTTCTTTAGTGATTTTCGCCACCGTTGGAGCACTAATACCTAATGCTGCTGCAACACGGTCTCTAACTTGGGTTACTGGTATAAGGAATCCGCCATTGCGGCTTTCCTTTTCAAAAAATTCACGAAGCCGCAGCACTAACTCTCTGGATTGTCCTTTAAGCACCATACCTTTCGGCATTTTGCAAGTAAAATCTTACTGGGAGGAACGATACGCTCAACTCAATCAAAGTAAGAACAATGAAATCAATACGGTGGAATATAAATACTCAACACAGCGTATGAAAAATATGAAAGAGCACTCAGCGAACAGAAATGTGACTAGCACGGGAGTCTTGTTGCGAGTGACAGACAACACAACAAAATGGCGTCGCCGGCGCGCCATTCAGTGTTGCCAATTCGGCTTAAAAAAAAAGGGCTGGATGAGAAAATTAGTGATTTACTACCGCAGACGAGGGCGCCATTGTCTCTAAGTAAAGTTTGGAGCAGCGGACCCCGCTTAATGGAAAAATGCTTCATAAAGTAGTTATTTTTTATTTTGCAAAGTACAAAGTAAAATATTTTGGGAGGACTGAATTAGTGGGTATGCAAAAATTAATGTGCCCAAATAACAAATATATTTACAGAAGTGAAGTTTTTAAATAATATGAAATATGTATTTAAGCAAAAATAAAATATCCGTGTTAAATCGATTAAAAGTTCTTCCTGACTAAAATCGATTATTACAAAACATAGTATCCGTAATACATTGGTACAACACTAATTGATCAGAATTCGACCTGCCAAAAGTAAAATAAATGGTTGGAACGAGTATAACAAAGTTTGTATAAGGAGAAAAAAATCTACGTCGATTTTCTTCAAATTCTCCAAAAATAATCTTTAGTAAAAATAAATAAACACGTATTTCAGCATTTTTTTAATTTTCACCCTCTAAGCGTGTAAATATGTCCCCGTGGGACCTGGAGGCGGAAATGCTCGCCGATTTGTATCGGCGGGTGTCGGGGGTGCGAGCGGAGGGCGGTGTGGTCTCTTTGAGGGAGCTCACCGCCTGGCGCGTCGACGCCCGCCGAGACGTCATTGCCCGTAGGGCAGTCCGGCTGGAGAGGCCTCGATACGGTGTCTGGACCGCGGAGGCCTTCCGGCCGGTGCTGATGCAGTGGCTAAAACGGCGGCACGGGGTGCTTTCCTTCCGACTGGTACAGGTCTTGACGGGGCATGGATGCTTCGGCAAGTACCTTGTACACGGTCGCTAGGAGGGAGAATACACCGTCCTGCCACCACTGCGATTGCAACGAAGACACGGCGCAGCATACGCTCGAGGTTTGTGCCGCCTGGGCAGAGCAGCGTCGTGAACTCGTCGCAATCATCGGTGTCGACCATCGCCAGGGCGTTGCTCGACAGCGTCAGGAACTGGGACGCGGTCGCAGCCTTCTGCGAGGCAGTGATCTCGCCCGCCGTTGCGGGTGTGCGTGCTTACGCCCCTCTGTCGCCTCGGACGGAGTGGTGCGACGACCGCAGCCCACCCCAAAAAAAAATGGATGTAAACATGTATTAATAAAAAATTTGGTTCCCTGATTTATCAACGCCGAGCTAAAACTACTAAAGCTGGAAACATGCAATTTGAAACACAATTTTATTTTGTGACGTAGGGACCCACTAGGAAAGTATTTTCTGGAATTCAACCCTTAAATAAACACGACTTTCAGCATTTCTTAATTTTCACCCTCTAGGTGTAAATACGTATGAAGAAGTTGGTCGACTAACTCATTAATGCCGAGCTGAAACTACTGAAGCTAGAAACATGCAATTTTGACGGTAGGTAATTTTATTTTGTGACGTAGGGACCCATTAGGAAAGGATATTTTGGAATTCAACCCCTAAGAGGTGAACCGCAGTAGCAAAGTTTGTATGAGGAGACAAAATTCGTCATCGATTTTCTTTAATTTTTGCTTACTCTTCGTTCATCATTTGTTTCATCATTTCAACCCTTATACATCCCACTGTTGGGCTCGAGCCTCCTTCATTATGAGAGGGAAGATGACCTACTATACCACGCTGGTCAAACGTGTTGCCATAGGTTTTAGTTTCGAGCATTTCTTCTCTTGCATAGATGTTGTATGCATATTATAATCCCTTAGTCGTCTCCTACGACAGCCACGGGTAGGAGAGGGGGTGGTGAATTGTATTCTTATTCCGTCATCACACGGAAAATACTCTTCAATAAAAATGAATGAAGAGCATTTGTCAATTTTTACCTTCTAAGGGAACTAGGCGGGTAAGGTGACTAAAACCGAAGCGAAGCGAGGGCGGGTTGCTAGTTATATACATATATAAAGGAGCTGCGTGACTACCTTATCAACACAAAGCCAAAACTACTGAAGCTAGAATCATGAAATTTGGACTGTAGTTTCTATTTGTGATACATGGGATCCACTAAGAATGGATTTTAAGAAATTCTACGCCGAAAGATGTGAAATTTAGTGGCAAAGTTTGCATGGGGAGAAAAATCAATTATTTCAGAAAGAGAAAAAAGGGAGAAAAAATTAAGCAGTCGATGGCCCTGTACGGTGCACCGGTGTGGGCGGGGTTCCTGATCAGTCGGACACCGAAGGCTTTCTAGTGGCGTCCACAGAGGGCCATATGCGGGTACAACACGGCGGCGACGAAGGCTGTGTGCCTATTGGCCGGGCCTACCCATGGTACATGGAGCGGGAAATGTTCGTGAAACTCTACCGGCGGGTATTGGAGACGCAGGCAGGAGGCGGCATATTGTTGTTGAAGGAGCTGGCCATCTGGCGGGCCGCCGCCCGCTGCGACGTCCTTATCCGTTGGACAGTTCGACTGGAGAGGCCTCTTTATGGTGTTCGGAACGTCGAGGCCTTTCGGCCGGTGCTGATGGAGTGGTTGGATCGGTAGCACGGGGTGCTTTCCTTCGGACTGGTGCAAGTATTGACCAGGCACGGTTGCTTCACCAAGTACCTACACAAGGTCGTGAGGAGGGAGAGCACACCGTCCTGCTACCACAGCGATTGCGATGAGGACACGGCGCAGCGCACGCTTGAGTTGTGGAAGATAAACTACCATTAAAGAGTCGCGGGTTCAATACTTACGTGGCTATAATTTGTGCGGTAGACAAATTGTTGTTTTGAGTTTGAGTGTAATTTGTGTCCGTTATTTAAATATTTGTGAGGGCCCCTGTAATATAAGGATTATTTCCTTAGTGCATGGTGTCTTTGAAAAAACATAAGAATGAAATTCATATTTAATCGAGACTCGCAGTTGTGCGAGTTAGTTAAGAGAAAACTGTTTCTCACACGGAGATGAACTCTTTGTGGTCTGTTCCAAAGTAAATTTCGTCAGTAGTCTGGTTAATTTGTGCACCGGAAGTTGTGTATAAAGAGGTTCTATACTGACATACGTACATGACATAATAATATGTAACCTCCTCATATAAGAGAAACGGAAAATAAGATGCGAAATAGATAGTTTATAGAATAGAGGGCTGTACAGGGTACCTCCAACAGCCTATTCTTTTAATTGATTTTGGCGTGGTCATGCGCCGCAAATAGAATATCGTACAAGGTGAGGGAAGGGTGGCGACCGTAGGCAACAAACTAAATTGTTGTGGCGCCGCCTTGAAGCTATCAGCATCTCTACGTGTGACGGACTAACTTCCTGTTCAGTCACACACGGCCTCGGCTAGCTCGGCAACAAGCGCAAGCACTGGAACCAGCGACACGCTAGCGGTGGAGCGAGTCAGCGTGGAGGAGGCCACAGGGACCTCAAGCATATGCTGCGCCGTGTCATCGGTTCAAGCACAATGGTGGCAGGACGGAGGAGTCTCTCTCTTTGCGAGTATAGCCATTTGCTTAAGCAACTATACTAACTCGGCAATATTTGTAGCAGCTGGAAAAAGAGCTAGGAACCCCACCTTCCAAGTCCCACGAATTTCAGGTTAACGCGCATACTGCCTCGATCGACATCTTACGGTAATTCTATGTATGACCCTAACCGTCGTTACATTTTGTGGACGCCACAAGAAATCCTTAAGACGAGTGGTTAGTGACCTTGTGCACACAAGAGCACTGCATAAGGGCATTGATCAGATCACCTCCATATACAACCGTCAACATGTATTGCGTGTGTGCTTCATGCAAAGAACAATGTGCTATTTCAAATAGACTGCCACCAGCTCTCTTAGTTATAAAGGCTCCCCATGATAACGGAGCATCTCCCTAATGTAGCTGCATTGTATACCATTCACACATAAACAAAAATATCTCCAAAAACAAACACTATCTTATTGGTTTTTTGTAGTATGCCTGGTACGACTATTCTACTTCAAAATTGCTGGATGATTTTAACAAAAAAAATGAAATGAAAAATTTCTTTATCTCAAGCTTGAACCTTGTTTGAAAAAGCATACAAAAAGCATAACAATTTAAATCTGAACTACTTATAGTAATAATATCTAACCTTATAAAGCATCCAAACAATGATAACACCATGTTCATCACTGGTAGTAAGTTTTTGAAAGACCTCATTCCATATGGCCACACACAACTGACCTGTGTGACCTTCTAGACTAAGATTCATAGACAAATTCCCACCACCACCTGAAATTTTATGAATAACAGCTAAGTTAGCAATTAAAAGACTGATAAATACTAGACATATGAAGACATGTTATCTAGAGTTTGCTGATATTGTCAATGTTAATACAACACTTTATTTTCACTTTTAGAGAATATAAGTTAACATAGGCTAGAGGATCATAAATACTATCATTCAACACCCATACAATCTGACAAATAACAATGTTATGTTAAACTGCTCCTTGAACATTTAATTATTTATGAATTCAACATGTTACTAAGAACTTTATTTATAATATTAAACACAGTTAAAGCAATATAAAGTGCAGTGAGTGAGTTTAATAATGATATAAACCTTTTAAAACATATAAATATTAGCAGTCACATAAATCCTCGGGTATTAACAATATAAAATAGGTGTACAATATTAAAAAGTACAAGCGCCCTAGTATTTATAGAGCTAAGAAACTTTCAGAGGATTTGTACCTACTAAAATGCTATAGCGAAAACATTATATGCATAGACTTGCATGCAATGTTCTCACTATAAGGCTACACTTGATAAATCGCTGGTAACATATACATTTAATTACTGGGAAATTCAAGGACGTAATTCAGTATACAAAATTAATTAAAATATAACGCACAACTTCAAACAGTTCATAATGGTGCCTAATACTCAGCGTATTCTGCCTACATCACGGACAAAAACCACTTAAAGGATCAACTGTTCTTATAGTTTGCCAAGAGTGCTGCTGCCCATTATGCCGACATTGCCTCATGCAGCTTTTACGACTTCACATCACCACGGTCTTTGTTTCCTGATGATCATTATCCATTTACAATACGTACATTACATTTTTTAATATTTCCTATAAACATAAAACTATAGTAATAATATTACAAGCATCTACCAGATTCTAATTTTAGGACTTTCAACATTCCGTCGTCTCCACCAACTGCAATATAACCTGATGAATGATTCCATGATAAACAAGATACGTTAGACTGTTTTGGTATTGCAATCTGAAAGAAACAAACGATTACTTACGCTAAGATAAAATCTTTAAAATCAATGATAAATTTACCTAATGTTACCTTTTTGCTCATGTAAATAAACATCGTAATCAGAAAATATCTTAATTAATTAAAAACTCTTAGAATGGTTTTCGTTTAATATTATAGCTTTCTGGATAATCATTAAAGAAAAACATAAAAACACAGCATAGATTTTAATTTCAGGCGCAACTCTCGTTTTATAATATAATATTTTTGGAACTAACTTAACTAGTTTTATTGAATTTACATCCAAGATCGATCCAAGATTCAATTTCTCGAACACAACTCCAGTTGGGTCGGTTGGTATGACAACCGTTTGTGAAAACAGCATTGACCTTGACCTACAGCCAGGGACACGAAAAAAGTATCGATACTTTACTTTTAGGTATCAAGCACTTTTCTTTCGATACGATACTTTTGTAATCGATACTTTGCATTCGATACTTTTAATCAATGAGTACTTTTTGGCACGTATCGTATCGAATATAATATAGTAGTAATTATCCATGTTAAACTTGACCTTAACACTTATGTTTATGGTGACGCCATCTAGTTCAAACGTAATGAACCTTCTAAAATGTGGCTCGAAATATTTTAATACGTTCACAGACGGTCAAAATTCCTAAAACAAATGCTCATCACGACACATAGATTCTAGGAAAAGTACTCAGTACTCGCTACTTCGAAGTATCGATACTTTTGTTTCGATTTTACTCATGAGTACAGTATCGATACTTTCTTTTCGATATCGTGTCCCTACCTACAGCTAGTTTATTTATTTATTACTAGCAACCCGCCCTCGCTTCGCTTCGGTTTCTGTCGCCTTATCCCGTAGCAGTGGCGGCCTTAGGGGGTGGCGAACAGGGCAATCGCCCGGGGCCTCGCGCTTACAGGGGCCTCGCGTTTACAGCGGCCTCACGCAACAACCCAAGCAAATTTAAAAAAATATAGATTTTAAATTACATTTTTACTTATTAATTATATTTTTCACTTGGTTTTCAATATTATAAAACTTAAATTTTATTTATTTGTACAACTTTAGTATTTTCCATCAAACATGACAAATCCCTAAACCAAACAACCAGACCTACTTTCGTATCTCATACTTTTCACGAAGGACAAAGGGCCTCGCAAAGACCTGCCGCCCGGAGCCTCGCAATGGGTAAGGCCGCCGCTGTCCCGTAGTACCCGTTCCCGAGGGAATACCGGGATAAAATATAGCCTAGTTTACTCCCTGATATTATAGCTTTATTGGTGAAAATTTTTTTTAAATCGGTCCAGCCATTTTGAAGATTACCCGGAATAAACAGACAGACAGACAGACAAAAAAAATATAAAGTGATTTTTGCCTAAAAATCACTTTATATTTTTTTGATTTTAATCAAAGATGCTAATGATAAATTTGCCCTTTGCGGCACTATACATTTGCTGTTTTTGCTTGCTTTTCACACTCGCGTCCTATAGGTAGGTACTTACCGACTGGTGCTTGTGGTATGGAGTGTAGAAGTAAGGAGCACCATCTCGTATGGGGGATTAGTCGAAAAAGTGTCCACTTGTAAACAGCAAATTAATAGCGCTAGTGTAGCAAGTGGAAATGATATGAACTTAGCAGTTATAAACAGAGTTATGGAGTGAAGTGCGCTGGGTTGAAAAATTTAATATTTATCTTGACTTCTGTCGTTAAGAAATATGCAGTATTTAAAATCTCAACTATTTACGTAGTCAACTGTAATTTAGTAAATAATAACCTATGAAACTTAAGAGTGAAGTGTGCTGGGTTGAAAAATTTAATATTTATCTTGACTTCTGTCGTTAAGAAATATGAATTGCGCTGTAACAAAGCGGAAATGTTTCTTTCCTTTTCTAATTTAGTATCCTACTCTAATAATTTGTGGCGCTCTATTTAAAATTCTTCCACTTGCTACTATAGCGCCACCTTAATTTTCTCCTTTCAACGGACACTTTTTCAACACTGAGATGGTGCTCCTATAGCTTGTGGGACACATGGAAGTAATAAGTTATAATTTGTGGTAATAAGTACTACATACAACAGGAATGAGCTCTGTCTGTGCATCTTGCAGCTAAAACAAAGAAAATAAAACCTTATGTCAAGGAAATAAGAGTCTTGTCGCGCGCAAAATAAAAATGAAGCCGAGTGAGAAGGCAACCACTATACCCTGTGTCCCGTTCTAACAGTGACTTAGAGTTGCCAAAGTTAAGTTGATTTCAATTATTTCGTTGTTGGTAGAAAAATAGACGATTTATGTAATGTAATGAAGTAAAAACATTGACTTCTAAAATGTTTCTAAATATAAATAATAATTTAATACCGACATGTTAAAGCAATATTATTTGTTGCTACGTGCAAAACCTTATTAACGCAAAAATGTTGCGATTGGCGTATAGGTTTTCTTTTATTTGTATGTAATACGGACACCTGACCTGACAACCCCACATGAAATTTTTAAACATAATTATCAATGAAGAATTACGGTGACCATGAAGAATAAGCTGGGTTTGTGGCAGAAACTTCACAAGACTGTTTTATTTAGCAATGTCTGATTTAGAATTAAACTTAAATGTAAACTTAACTGTTTTTCTTTTGTTACCTAATTAATTAAATATACCACAATAGGTAGTTTATCGTAATTTTATCTCAGTCCAGCTGCATGTCGTGTCGTGTCCCACCATGGAAGTAATAAGTACTACGTACAACAGGAATGAGCTGTTGTCGCAAAATTGAAGCCGAGCGAGAGCTCAGTAAAAGGCTTATTACACTACACGATATTCAGGGCTGCTGTTTTGTTTTTTTGGGGCTGACAACACTGACTGAGTCTATGTTATGTGGGGATGTAACATTATACATAAAAATCGATTTTTAATTAAGCAATTTATTTTTTCAGCACGTTAAATCGATTAATAAAGAATCGATTTTCTTAAAAAAAATCGATTTTTCTGAAGAAAATAGTCGATTTTATTATATTAACCGCTTTTTCCCTAATTTGTCAATTAAATAAATGCCATAAATATTATATCAATAGATGTATTAATTAAAAAAACAACAGAAATAGTAAGTTTTTATATAATTAACACAAATTAAAGATTTAAAACGCGTTTCGCTTGATGAAGTCTTCACTCCGACCTACACCTGTTCAATACCAGAACCCCGAGAGCTTCAAGCTTTTACACTGGACCGAACTTGGCATCAACTTCAACGGCGAAAACATCAGTCTCCTTTAATTTGCTAACAATATCGTAGTCATGACAGAATCCATGGAGGACCTGGGCACTATGCTCAATGACCTCAGAAGGGTTTCTCAACTAGTGAGTCTACAAATGAACATGGATAAAACGAAAGTCATGTCTAATGCCCATGTCATTCCTATAGCGATCCTAGTTCGGAATATGATTTTTGAAATTGTCGATCAATATGTTTACCTGGGACAAACAGTCGAATTCATCATTTTCATCATCATTTCAGCTCATATACGTCCCACTGTTGGGCTCGAGCCTCCTCACCAATAGGAGGGAAATTGACCTTCCTACTGGTCAGACAGGGTGGTATAGGGCTTTATTTCGAGTTTTCCTTCTATTGCATAGATGTTATGTGCGTATTATATCCCTTAGTCGTCTTCTACGACATCCACGGGCAAGATAGGGAGTGGTGATTTATATTCTTACTCCCTCACCACACGGAAAAACAGTCCAGTTAGGTAGATCCAATTTCGAGAAAGTGGTCTGCCAACAAATCTAACTCGGCTGGGCACTGTTTGGGAAACTTAAGAAGATCTTCTTGTCCAATATTCCGCAGTATCTGAAAACAAAGGTTTATAACCTGTGTGTGTTACCAGCGATGACATACGGTACTGAAACGTGGTCTCTAAATGTCGGCCTCAGTAAAAGGTTCAAAATCGCTTAACGTGCTATGGAAAGGGGTATGCTCAGTATTTCTCTACGTGACAAAATGCGGAAATGCGTAGAAAAACGAGTGTAACCGACATAACCCGCAGAATTAGCATGTTGAAATGGCAATGGGTAAGCCACATCGCGCGTATTGAACCGACAGCTGTTGGAGAAAAAAAGTTCTGGAGTGCCGACCACGAATCAGACGATGCAGCATAGGACGACCCTAAACTAGATGGATTGATGACATCTTCAAAGTCGCAGGGAACCATTGGATGCAAGTGGCACAAGACCATTTCATGTCGCATTCTCGTAGAAAGGCCTATATCCAGTAGTGGATGTCTGTAGGCTGATGGATGGATGATATTTTGACGATTCACGTTTCGGGCTCCGGGTCATATGACCAAATTTAATGTCGGGAGGTTGGCGTTGGAAAATCGGTAATAATGGATTGAATAATTGTAAAAATAATTGATTATTAATCGATTATTCATAAATAATAAAATCGCCTATTAAAATCGATTTTGCTTTACAAATAAATCAATTTTTATCGATTTTTGAAAAAATCGGTTATTTTTTCACATCCCTAATGTTTTGTATTTGGATCAATAAATGTTTATTTATATTTTATGGAGTTTCGGCGCGAATTTGGAAATGTCATGTTAAGCTCTTGTAGTATATTCATTTTTTTAGTGTTTTATAGTGTTATATTGAATAATTTTGCTGATATTTTATGTAATATAATATAATGAAGGTACTGAAATGTGGTTAATGTGATATAAGAGTGGTTTACGTGTATTTTCATATTCAACGGGAATTCCCAGAGAAATCATCTAATTAGGTTTTCAGCGCCTAATTAATGATAACGACTTGACTTACTGACGGACAATGACAATAAATAAGTTATACAATATGAAGAAGTAAATAATATGTAAAGAAGTAAGCTACGTAAGACAAGGCAGTATGGTCGAAAAGACTTTAGCCTGCCCGTAAGGGCGATCCAAACAAAAAAAAAAAAATTATAGTTTATATCAAAATTATCAAATATCAAATTATCAATCGGCGGTGGCGGTTGATAATTGATTAGCGAATTTAAATTAGCAATATGGTGAAAGCGAGAGATTATTTGTTTGTAATAAAACCGGAAAGCATTGAGTTACTGCGGAGTCTGCAGTCGCTAAGTTATATAAAACTGTAAAAGAGTTGCATACATATATTACTATTTTGATTCAACAGTAGGCTTTAAGCCTTAAAAAGTCGCTACCATTGAGTTAAAATTAATAAAGATGTTGGGTCGAAAGCAAAGCCTGAAAGGAGAGCCAGTACTGGCAGACTATGGTCCAGAAGAATCGTTAAATGAAAGTGCAGATATTGAATGGGTCAATAAGGTAATATTTATTCTATCATATCAAATATTTAATTTTCAAATTTATTAGTGCGTTTGCTTATACAAAGTAGATAATTTAAATTTAACAAAAACTTTTACGATTTTGATTATACACACTCAAAATTCACACGTATTTTCATTAAAAGCAATTTACTGTTTAGATTCGTAATACTCCCAATTTTATTTATAGTAGCCACGATCACTCAGGAAAACTGCTTGCATATGTTCTTTGCATGAAAAATATATTCAACCGTTTACTTGACCATTGAAATTTAATTATTTAATAAGTAGAAAGTATTTTGTCTACACATACTATAGGCTATATTTATAAATTTAATTCTATAACATCTTCGTCATTTAGCACTTCTATTTTAAGATTTATTTAGGAAAAACCAATTGCATATGTTTTGTTTCTCTTAGTAAAGGACTTAGTATAGTTCTCTTACATTTTTTAAATTACACAAACTGTATTTCTGGATAGATACAACTGCTGGTTCCTGTGAGGGATTCGAGAGATTAAATTTTGGAGTTACCCAAAACTTATTAAATATTTCTACTAAAATTTTCAGTAGCATGATATTATTATAGACTATAAATTATATGATACTTACACATTTAATAGGTGAAATACACCCAATACCCTTTAAACAAATTTATCACATTGACGGATAGTACCACTTGTGGCCGTCATATAGCCAAAATTATTACGACAGTACGTCTATCGACCTCCAACTTTCAACTCACATAAAATCAATATGTCTCAAGACGTACCATTTTCGAGGCATTTATATGGAATAGCATGTTGTACTGTCAACAAAGATTTAGTTTAGACTTTTTACTGTTACTACATAATGTTAAAAAATCCGTTCAAAAAAGTATCTCAACACACATTTTGATGGCCCTGCGACACGCCGACAATGTATGAAAAACCCTACTGTCACAATACCCATAACCTGTGAGAGGGTACTCTCCGTCAACGTGTTAAAAGACATGGGTATAGTCTTTTTATAATTCTGTTACTTGCTCTACTCTAAACAGATGTGATATAAATTATATTTTATTACATTTATTCCAGTTATGGGTTAGAAGAATATTAAGATTATGTGCATTACTCAGTTTAATGTCTGTGTCACTAAATACTCCTAAATCATTTGAGAAGTATCCTTCCCTGCAGACTATAACTTTTGCAGTGGATTGCTGTGTCACTCTCTTATTTACTGCAGAAATGATAGCTAAAATGCATATACGAGGCATACTCAAGGTTCGTGTAACTATATATATTGTGTTCTAATTTTTTTTGAGGTAGATTTTTTTTTAGGATATAAGTTATTGTTACAGATTTGCCTTAATTTTGCTTTTGGTATATCAATATTTCAAAAAATTGCTATAGTAAAATTAAAACAACAAAAGCCACAATGAATAATAGTAATAATTTTTTTATACCAATAAATTTGCAAAGCAATGAAAATAATCTGACCTAATCTTAAATATTTTTCAGGGTGATGTAGCATACTTAAAAGATCATTGGTGCCAATTTGATGCTTCCATGGTATTTTTTCTTTGGGTTTCTGTGCTATTACAAATGTTTGAATTGACTGGAATTGTGCCAAGATACAGTTATTTAAGTATATTAAGAGCACCAAGGCCTTTAATAATGATAAGGTTTCTGAGAGTATTTTTGAAATTCTCCATGCCAAAATCTAGAATTAATCAAATATTCAAGTATGTATATACTAACACATTTTAAATCACCTTTCAACAGCATTAATTGGATATTGATAACATTTAACATTTATATTTTACAGACGATCTAGTCAACAAATATATAATGTGACATTGTTCTTCTTATTCTTCATGTCACTATACAGTCTACTTGGGGTACAATTTTTTGGGGAGTTGACACATCACTGTGTTCGAAATGACACCAATCCAGAGTAAGTGTATTTACATTTATTTCAAATAAAACGCTTCTTCTAAATAATTTTTGAAAATTTTATCTGTATACGTATTATATATTGTATATGTATTAGAATTAGAGATTTTTCATTTCTATTCATATACATCTCAATGCTGGCCTTCAGGCTCCCATAAAACAGTAGGCAAATTGTCCTATTTCACTGTGCTGGTTTCATGTGTCGTTATAGTTTTATTTCGAGTTTTCATTTGCCTGCATAGATGTTAAATGTGTATTATAGCCCTTAATCTCTTATGAGTACAACACCCATGGGTGAGAAGGGGTGGTTATATTATTCCTCAGTCACCACATGGATAAATGAGAGTTACATAAATGGATTGATAATTGTTATTTAGTGTTATATATTGTTAATTCAATAATTTATATTTGACCTTTCTAATATTTGTTACAGTAAAATAACCATAAACTCACTAGCAATTCCTGACACATTTTGTTCACCTGATCTTGGTGAAGGATATCAATGTCCAGCAGGCATGAAGTGCATTAAACTTCATCTGTCTAAATACATCATGGGATTTAATGGCTTTGAGGAATTCTGTGAGTACACCAGATTTACCTACTGTTTTGTGAATTCTATCCAAAAACATTTTGTTTCATCATCATCTGGACTCACGCCTCCTCCATAATAGTAGGAAAATTGACTCATTGGTATACCAGCTGCAGTTACAGAGAAGTGTGTGACAGGGAGACGTTGATGATGGATGGAGGGACCAGCTGGTCAGAAGTGTTGGCATAATTTTATTTTGAGTTCCGATTCTCTTGCGCAGGTGTTTTCTGCATATTATTATCCCTTAATCGTTCTTTACAACAACCATGTACAAGATATAGAGTGGTGAAGTCTATTCTTAAACCATCACCACACAAAAGTTATCTCATTTAATAAATGAAAATTGTAATATCTCCATTTCAACTTTTAGTTCTAAAATGTTTCTTCTTTTGTTCTTACAGCCACAAGTCTTTTTACTGTATACCAAGCTTCCTCCCAAGAAGGCTGGGTTTTTATAATGTATAGGGCTATAGATTCATTACCAACTTGGAGATCGGCTTTATATTTCAGGTAAGTAGTCCTTTTTAATATTATCTTCCTAGTAATTTTGATTGCATTTCAAGAAGGTATACAAAGAGTTACTTAATAAAAAAGATTGGACTGTGAAGCTGAAAAGCAGAAATGGAAAAAAGAAAAGCAGTAGACAAGAATTATTAAATATCGCCACCTCGTTTTACACCAAACTGTATGAAAATAGAAGTGATGACACAGAAATAGATCTGTTTGTTACAGTAACTGTGCCCAATATCATGGATGATGAAATAAGACATGCCATAAAAACACAGAAAAAAGACAAAGCTCCAGGGCCGGATGGAATAAATAATGAAATATTAAAACTAGCAATGCCAACAATAGTGCCTATTCTTACAGAAATATTTAATGACATCTTCAGCACAGAAAGTATACCTACACAATGGTCACATTCTTATATAATACTATTGTTTAAAAAAAGGGGATTTTTGGAATATTGGCAATTACCACCCCATCAGTTTAATGTCCAACATATATAAAATATCTGCAAAGATAATTCTAAAACGACTAGAAAGAAAATTGGACGATCAGCAACCAATGGAACAAGCGGTTTTCTGTTTTAGATCATATTCATACTGTGAGGCAAATATTAGAAAAATATGATGAATATCAGCTCACATATTATATAGCGTTCATTGATTACCGTAAAGCATTTGATTCTCTAAAACATACAAAGATATGGGCAGCCCTAAAAGAACAGGGGGTAGAACACAAATATATATGGATAATAAAGAATATTTACAAGCATAGTTCATCATCTATACAGCTGGAAAATAAAGTAAATCCATTTAAAATACAAATTGGCGTTAAACAAGGAGACCCTCTCTCTCCTAAACTTTTTCTAGCCGTACTGGAACTAATCTTTAGAAACCTTAAATGGGAGAACTTGGGAATATCTATTGATGGTCAGTTACTAACACATTTACGATTAGCCGATGACATTGTACTATTTGCAGCAACATCGCAAGACCTAAACAGAATGATAAATGAATTAGCATTAGAAAGTGAAAAGGCGGGCCTACAGCTAAATCATGAGAAAACAAAAATAATGACAAACAGCAAGAAAAACACAATACAAATAGGAGTGACACAAATTAACTATGTGGATGAATATATATATATCTTGGGCAACTGATGGCACCAAAGGACAACATAAAGAAAGAAATACAGAGAAGGATAACAAATGGCTGGCACAGATTCTGGGGCCTAAAAGAAGTAATTAAAGGCAAAAAAATTCACTTATACTCGTTCCAACCATTTATTTTACTTTTGGCAGGTCGAATTCTGATCAATTAGTGTTGTACCAATGTATTACTACTATAATACATTGGTACAATGGATACTATGTTTTGTAATAATCGATTTTAGTCAGGAAGAACTTTTAATCGATTTAACACGGATATTTTATTTTTGCTTAAATACATATTTCATATTATTTAAAAACTTCACTTTTGTAAATATATTTGTTATTTGGGCACATTAATTTTTGCATACCTACTAATTCAGTCCTCCCAAAATATTTTACTTTGTACTTTGCAAAATAAAAAATAACTACTTTATGAAGCATTTTTCCACTAAGCGGGGTCCGCTGCTCCAAACTTTACTTAGAGACAATGGCGCCCTCGTCTGCGGTAGTAAATCACTAATTTTCTCATCCAGCCTACCCCCTTTTTTTTAAGCCGAATTGGCAACACTGAACGGCGCGCCGGCGACGCCATTTTGTTGTGTTGTCTGTCACTCGCAACAAGACTCCCGTGCTAGTCACATTTCTGTTCGCTGAGTGCTCTTTCATATTTTTCATACGCTGTGTTGAGTATTTATATTCCACCGTATTGATTTCATTGTTCTTACTTTGATTGAGTTGAGCGTATCGTTCCTCCCAGTAAGATTTTACTTGCAAAATGCCGAAAGGTATGGTGCTTAAAGGACAATCCAGAGAGTTAGTGCTGCGGCTTCGTGAATTTTTTGAAAAGGAAAGCCGCAATGGCGGATTCCTTACACCAGTAACCCAAGTTAGAGACCGTGTTGCAGCAGCATTAGGTATTAGTGCTCCAACGGTGGCGAAAATCACTAAAGAAGCCTATGGTAGTAGTGGTATTGAACAGAACAAGCTATCTACGCCTAAGAAAAAACGTCAGCCCCGTAAAGTGACAGCAATTGACAGTTTTGATACTGATGCTATTCGTCGTCATATATACAATTATTACACAAGCAAAGAGATTCCTACTTTGAAAAAATTAGTAGCGTCTCTACGAAATTGTGGCTTGTTTCGTGGTCAAAAATCTTCTTTGTCAAAGGTGCTGCACCAAATCGGGTTCTTGTATAAGAAATCCGACAAAAGAAAAATTTTAATGGAACGTCGTGATATAGCCTTGTCTCGCTGTGAATTTTTAAGAAAATAGAAGACTGGTCGAATGTCGTTTTCACAGATGAAACTTGGCTCAATGCCAATCATTCCATACCAAAAGGTTGGACTGACGATACTGCTGCTTCTACTTCTGCAGTGCCAATGGGGAAAGGTGAACGCCTCATCATTTGCCATGCGGGAACTACAAAGGGATTTGTACCAGACGCTCTGTTAGCGTTCAAATAAAAAAAAACAGGAGACTATCATGAGGAGATGAATGCGGACGTGTATGAAAAGTGGTTCAGAGAAATGCTTACATCACTTGAAGAGCCATCAACAATATTTATTGATAATGCACCCTATCACTCTCGCCAAATTAATAAAATGCCAACACAGGCCAACAAAAAACACGAGATTATAAACTGGCTTCGTGATAATGGGGAAGATGTGGACGAATCCCTACTAAAAGTAGAATTACTTAAAATATTAAAAAGTAAAAAGCAGCCAAAACGATATGTCATCGACGAAATGGCAGCAGAATATGGGCATGTTGTAATCAGAATTCCTCCGTACCACTGTCAATATAATCCAATTGAAATGATCTGGGCACAAGTCAAAGGACACGCCGCAAGAAACAATACAACTCCTCCTTTCACAGCAAATAAAATGCTTGAACTTTTAAAAAACGCATGTGCTAGTGTGACGCCTGAAAACTGGGCGAGTGTCGTCAACAAGACAAAAAATATAATATTCTCTGATTGGGATCGGGAAATTGAATTTGACAACATACCTACACAAGAGTTAATAATAAACACTGCAGACGATTCAAGCGACGATTCGAGTTCGTATGAAGAATCCGACGATTCGTTATAATAAAATAATATTAAAATATTTTGGTTGTTTTATTTCATGTTATAGGTATGATGAGAAGATTTTTATATCTCCCTGATACAATTTTAACGTGTTGTCTATTACAACAATTCAAAACTCAGTTGTCAGCTGACTTAACTGCAAATAAGTGTAATCGATTATTTGCGATTCATTAGTTTGCACCGAATACTTTTGATCCTGTCACTAGATGCGATAGAACGTAACTTTTTTTATAACGGAAATGAATTATCACTTAAATTTTATGAATAGAGCTATTTACGGCATATTAATGTATTTAGTGGGTAATAATTAAGATATATAAATATTATTGGGCAGTTTATATATTTCTCTGTTCACTCGTTTCAAAGTTAATAATTGCGTATAATGAAACAGTTACGTCCTAAAGCATGTGTCAAAAGTAAAATAAATGGTTGGAACGAGTATAGTTATAAAAGCTAAGCTATTTAATACATGTATCTTACCAGTCCTAACATATGGGAGCGAAACATGGGCTCTGACCAAAAACACATTAAGTAGACTTTCTACATGCTATGGAAAGGTGCATGTTAGGTTTTAAAATAAGAGATAAGATAAGTAATATGAGTAACAGGAAAAGAACAAAAGTCCAGGATATAACACTTAAAATAAAAAAACAAAAATGGAAATGGGCAGGCCATATCATAAGGAGTAAAGACAAATGGAGTAAAATAATGACACAGTATTATTCAAGGGAAGGATAAAGAAAAAAGCAGCCCTAAACAAATATGGACAGATGATATCCGGCAGGTGGCAGGAACAACTTGGGGCAGGGTAGCTATAGAACGGGCAGAAAGGAAAAGGTTGGAGGAGGCCTTTGCCAACTGGCAAACCGACAAACAAAAATTGAAAAAAGCATGATATATGATTACTAATAAAACAAGGGCACAAGATAAGCAAAAGTATATTGTATAAAAGCGGAATACTAACTTAGTTATAACAAATTTGTTTACTAACACTTGTTGTTTGATCCAAATAAAAGGTTATTATTATTATGTTTCTCCTATATTCACGGGTATCTTCCAAGGAAAGATACCAGGTCCTTTGAAAGGCGTACATGGTGATATGGATCCAATACGCAGAGGTCTTTGGAGAAATTTAATTTAGAAATGGGAAGGTATGTCTACCGATGACACTCCACGCCTACACATAACACACATGGACTGCCAACAGTAGGTGTAAAGGTGGTCTATTGTGTGATGATGATATCTAATATAATTATGATTATGGGGTTGGAGGTTAGATGGACTAAAACTGAACTTTGGCAGATAGTGATTCGCCAACGCACTGAATGGGCCCCCATAAACGGTCGCCACAGACACGCAGGCCATACGAGCAACAGGGGGTCAACATTGGTGCAAGTGGCTTCGGGTGACGAGCGGTGCGGCGCGGCGCCGGTTTCACCATCACAAGTCCCCGATAACCAGAGACCTGCAGTGGTTTCCCCGTAGTTATGCCCTTGAAAATGACACTTCCACCCCCGAGCATATAGCTCTGGCGACCCCTCTCTGATCAGCCGTTTAAGGCAAGCCAGAGTTGAGAATCCTGCGTGCACTCTTCGGTTTCCACTCCAGCCAGCCAGTAAAGGCGAGCTGGATAAGAGGCCCTGGCTGACTCTCTGGGGCACTCAGGACCACAGTGTCGCCACTCACATTCAACACGCCACAAGCTACCCTGCGGTTTATTGGCTTTCTTATAAATCTTGTGATACATTTTTTCTTTTATATCAAAAGAACTTAGAGAGCCATATAATGTTCCTCCGAGGCTTGCGTTAGTCTCATGGTGAGATAACGACTGGCCCAGAGGGTATTTTTATTATTACATTTATTCAATTTAAAAACTACCTAATACATTTTTAAATATGATATAAAAAATAAAATATTTAAAATTATAAAAAGCGTATTGATCCACCGGCAGCGAATACAAGGACCAAGCCGCCGGTGGTTAGGGCTACAAAGAGAGGAACTTCCTCACGATGCGCGCTGTGTCCAGTAATACCGCCTTCTGCATCAGACCCGCAATCCAACTACCTAACGTGAGCCTCTTTAGGTGTTGATCGAGGCTCTTGGCTATTATCCCATTGGTCGAAATGACTATCGGTACAACGATTGCGTGTCCACATCCCACATGTCGGCAATCTCGTGAGCTAAGTCTTGATATTTTATTTGTTTATCCTTCTCAGCCTTCACAAGATTCCCGTCTTGCGGAATAGTGACATTAACAATCATTGCACGGTGCTCTAGCCGATCTATCACCACGATGTCTGGCTTATTGGCCACAATATCATTGATAATAGATCGGTCCCAGTACAATGTGACACGGCCGTTTTCGAGAACCGGCTCTGGTACATACTTGTAGTACGGCACCTCTACGCTCGCAAGTTTGTACCGCAGAGCAAGTTGCTGGTGGATGATTCTGGCTACCTGGTTATGTCTATGCAAGTACTCGCCGTTAGCAAGATGTGAACAGCCGGAAACGATATGTCTGAGGGACTCGCCTGGTCGGTGGCACGCCCGACAAATATCAGCCGTGCCATCCCTCAGGATATATTGCCGGTAGTTATTCGTCTTAATAACTTCATCAGCAATTGCACAGACAAAACCTTCAGTTTCTCCGAAAAGATTACCGAATCGTAACCAGGCTACAGAGGCTGAAAGGTCTACTTCCGGGGCATGTAGGGCTCCGTAGAACCTGCCATGCAGCTCCTTGCTCTGCCATACATTCTCGCGACCTATGGTGCTTAGTACTACTAGTCTACGCCAGTTCTCTTTAGCCAACCCAAGCAGGGTGAGCCCGCTATCCACTTTCATCACATCAAGATCACAAAGGCCTCTGCTACGGAATACCTACGGGGTGGCCATGCAAGGATAATTGTCATAAAAGTCATACTTGGTGACGGGTTTAGCAATCATATTAAGGTGTTATACATTTCGCAGAAAGGCTTTGCTGCTATTTTCTTAGTGATCGGTCTGTCGATTTTTACAACCCTAACTGGTAAGACAGTTGTAACTCTATTCTCACCTCTATTCTTATCCCGTCGTAGTCGGGAAATTTAAACATAAATAATAATTACTAAAATTATTTATATTACAGTACAATGATATTCTTCCTGGCTTGGTTAGTGAAGAATGTATTTATAGCTGTTATAACAGAAACATTCAACGAAATAAGGGTGCAATTCCAACAAATGTGGGGTGTGAGAAATCCTATAACTAAAGGCAGCACTACACAATTTTTCACAGGCGACGATAACGGTTGGAAATTGGTTACAATAGATGAAAATAAACACTCAGGTATTTTACTGTTACATTATTTAAAAACTATACCTGAAATTATCATTTGGTAGGTATTATCTAGTTTATAATAATTTCAGGTAGTGCTCCAGAAATATTCCATAAATTATTAAGGTCTGCATATTTTCGTCTGTTAATCATGGGGGTGGTATTGGCTAATGGAGTAATAACTGCAACTATGAATTTTAAACATGATGGTAACCCTAGAGAATTCTTCTATGAGAAATACTATTATATAGAGGTAATGCAATTAGTAGATACATTATAAAGATGCTTTTAAACTTTATAGTGAGAATTAAATATGAATTTATATTTCAGATTGCTTTTACAATTTTCTTGGATTTGGAGGCATTAATTAAAATATGGTGTTTGGGATTGAAAGGTTATTTTAAGCATTCCGTGCATAAATTTGAATTGCTTTTGGCTATTGGTACAACACTACATATAATTCCTCAGCTATACATGTCCGGGTTCACATATTTTCAGGTATGATTTTTATCATATTATGTTTTTTATAGTTTTTTAGTCTTTCTATATCTAGTCAGCTCTGTGGCGGCGGCTATGAATACCAACTTTTGCTTTGTTCGTGGGTGTTGTGAAAGACGACTAAGATCTTTACTATCTGATGCTGCGTGTTCAACAATTACATTCCCAAGGATTGCTGACGTCAGGCCAACAGCCGGTCATTGTCTTATTGCCGAAACTTTTTGCAATATGTATGGTGGAAGAGGAGTACACATTGCGACGACCCCAAATAATTGGGATAACGATGATGACCTAGTCATGAAATTCTTTAATAGTTTGATGGTTTATACCTGTATCTAGATGGTCTCTAAGTCTTTACAGTATATATCCTTACCAATATTATAAATGCGAAAGTAAGTTTGTTTGTTACGCTTTTACACTTAAACCACCGAACCGATTTCAAAAATTGTTTCACCAATGGATAGCTATAATATCAGGGAGTAACATAGGCTATATTTTATCCAGGTATTCCCACGAGAACGGGAACTACGCGAGTAAGACGACAGAAACCGAAGCGAAGCGAGGACGGGTTGCTAGTTTACATAATAAAACTAGCAAAACTGTCTCTACATGATCACTTGAAACTTGTATACATACTGAATGCAATTAATAAAGTGTGTGGCTTAAACTTAGGAATAAAAAGTTATTTAATTAAGTAGAATCAAACATATTGAATACGTCATTACATCAAGCCGCGAAGGAAGTAATGCTGCTTGTAAATAGTATGTAGACAAGCGCATTATACATAATCCAATAGCACAACTTAATTTAGTCTACATATCAAGTGTGACCTATTTATTTGCCTTGAAATTGCATAGAGAATTCTCGGCATCTTTAATAATGATGATGCCAAATGCGATAAATAATTTAAATTTATATTATTTTAGGTTCTCCGAATTGTAAGACTGATAAAAGCTTCGCCACTGCTGGAGGGATTTGTATACAAAATTTTTGGACCAGGCAAAAAGCTTGGCAGTCTGATTATATTCACAATGTGCTTATTGATTATCAGTTCCTCAATATCCATGCAAATGTTTTGTTTTCTCTGTGAATTTACTAAGTTTGAAACTTTTGATGAGGTAACTATGATTTTACTTATTTTTGTACTATAATATTGCATCAATGGGTCAGCTATAATGGCTGTATCTGATTGTGAGGATTCAGATTGGAGTCCGAGGTTTTTTCTGTTGAATATCTCAATATTAAGTGCCGCTCGAGTACCTTTCTTCAACGTTGTCGGGTCGACGAGCGATGTGGCCTGCCCATTGCCATTTCAACGTGCTAATTCTGCGGGTTATGTCGGTTACACTCGTTCTTCTACGGATTTCAGTATTTAGGATTTAAGTATTCCGCATTTTATCACGTAGAGAAATACTGAGCATAGCCCTCTCCACGGCACGTTGAGCGAATTTGAGCCTTTTAATGAGGCCGCCATTTAGCCACCACGTTTCAGTGTCGTATATCATCGTAATCATGCAAAGTTTAAGATTATTTAATTATAATGAGTGTCATTCTACAGTAAATTAATTTTGTGTATTACAGGCATTTATGTCTATGTTTCAAATCCTAACTCAAGAGGCTTGGGTTGAAGTAATGGATGAAACAATGGTACGGACAAGCCAGACATTGACACCTCTGGTTGCAATTTACTTCATTTTGTACCATCTATTTGTTACATTGGTAAATATGGAACCATCATATTATTGTTAATAATATAGTAATACAATCTTTCCATGTGGTGCTGGAATAAGAATATAATTCACCACCCTCTCTCTTGCCCATGGGTGTCGTATAAGACGACTAAAGGATGTAAGATATACTTCTCTAACATCTATGCAAATAAATGAAAACCCGAAATAAAACCTTAACCCATTTGACTAAACTGGTACGGTAGGTCAGATCGCAAAGATGGCGTAGTGGTTAAGATACCGTGCTAGTATCGTGGGTTTGAATCCGACGCAGGACAAAAGTTTGTGCGATCAACAATTGAAGAAAGTGAAGGGATTGTGCATGGGTGCAATGAAGTTAGGTGATACTAAAAACATCACTATAACCCACCACAAGCAAACTCTCAGAAAGTTGGGCGGCCGGCTCTCTCGCTCACCGAACGAAGCGCAGTAACAAATTGCTACTATTCGGACGTAGATTTTCTGTGTGAGTGTGCTACTACCCCGGACGGACCGGCCCGCGGCTATAGACAGACAACTGTCAACAGTGTGGTAATTATATGTTTGTGAAGTACAAGTATACACTGCACTAAGAAAATCCTTAGTGTATGGTGTTCTCAGTCAGTTGTCTTTTCAGAACACAAAAAATTTCCCTCCTATTTTGAAAAAGGCTCGAGCACTACTGGTAGATATACGAGATGAATAAAAACTTCCATCCATCCATCGGCCTACAGACGTCCACTGCTGGCCATAGGCCTCCCCACGAGAATGCCACTCGGAACGGTCCTGCGCCATTTGCATCCAACGGTTCCCTGCGACTTTGAGAATGTCGTCAGTCCACCTAGTGGGGGGTCGTTCTACACTGCGCCGTCCGATTCGTGGTAGATATATGTCGTTCGTTCTATTTTAGAGATTCAGATCAATACTGACCTGTTAACAAAATGATCCGGTTCGTGCGACCCGTTCAGTCGAACGATTGGTTCGCTAAAGGATTCGGCACTCGATTGTCATCCCAGTACGCAAACTAGCTCACGAATCAAGCCGCTTGATTCCTTGGTGCGTGAGCTAGTTGCGTATCTTCCAAGTACATACAACCAAGCGGGTCGTATTTATTTATATACACGCAGGTAATAGAAAAAAATATCACAAAAAAGTTGAAACTTGTATTAATAAAAGTTCCTAGAAAAATTAAAAGATAATTATTTTAAATTATAATTTAAAAAACTAATGTGCCGCTTTTTCGGGTTTAAGTCTACTTCTATGTTCGTTTATTGTATTATTATGTTTATTGTATTAGGTAAAAAAATAGGTAGTTCTGAAAAAAAAATCTAACTCAGTAGGTATTTTAGAATCTTCCTTACATTAATAATAGTCTGAGGAATAAAGTTTAGTATTGAATAACCGTATAAAGGAACTGTTATAATTCGATTGTTTACGTGAGATCAAAACAGTTCAAATGTGTCATGCGACAACGAACGACTAACCGAGACGCGGCAACCCGAAATGACCCGAATGACTGTCATATGGTTCTCTTTTTCTGATTCGTAGGTTTTGTTAAACGAGTCAATCCAACGAACGACTCATATTTTTCGAAGTGACCCTATCGTTCGCGCAGATCTTGAGACCCGGATCGTTTGATTCGTTCGTTCGCGAACGACACATATTTAATTCGTGGTCGCCACTCAAGAACCTTTCTTCCCCAACGGTTGTCGGTTCGACGAGCGATGTGGCCTGCCCATTGCCATTTCAACGTGGTAATTCTGCGGGCTATGTCGGTTACACCCGTTCTTCTACGGATTTCCATGTTTCGGATTTTATGACTTAGAGAAATACCGAGCATAGCCCTCTCCATAGCACGTTTAGTAACTTTGAGCTTTTTTATGAGGCCGACATTTAGAGACCTCGTTTCAGTGCTATAAGTCATCGCTGGTAACACACACTGGTTATAAAGCTTTGTTTTCAGACACTGCGGCATATTGGACGAGAAGATCCTCTTAAGTTGCCCGAACGCTGCCCAGCCGAGTTGGATTCGTCGGCTAACCTCTTTCTTGAAATTGAATCTACCTAACTGGACTACTTGTCCTAGGTAAACATAGTGATCCACAACTTCGAGAATCGCAATAAAAACTTACCTTATACATATCTCAAATTCCAGATTGTACTATCACTTTTCGTAGCAGTAATCTTAGATAACTTGGAACTAGACGAGGACATTAAGAAATTAAAACAATTGAGATATCGTCAACAAAGTGCTGAAATCAAAGAGAGCTTACCATTCAGGTTGCGAATATTTGAAAAGTTTCCTGATAGTCCACAAATGACTAAATTACATAAAGTGCCTGGCGATTTTAATTTACCCAAGGCAAGTAAAGTTTCATGTTTTCAAATTATTATGAAAATTTATTTTATCTGTATTAAACTGATGAGAGGGAAGGCCAAGGCGGACGTTTCACGTTCAAATCGGGGACGTTCGTAACAAAGGTCACGTTAAAAGTACCCTAAGCTGAAGAACATGCATGAGGAGATTAATGAATGTGTAGTAGGCGAAATTGGTATGTCAAGATCTTAGTAAGTGGAGGGAAGTGGTCTCTGCCTACCCCTATGGGAAAAAGTCTTGAATTTATGTATGTATATAAATTGAGGTTTTTTTTTCAGGTTCGCGAGTCATTCATGCGCCAATTTGTGTGTGAAGTTGATGGCGAGGAGGATGTTGGAAGCGGTGGTGGCGATGTATCTCGTCGCGCTTTTGAATATATTGGCGTTGCAAAGATAGCCTTTCCGTATCGCAAGCGATGTCTTGTTAAGACCCTTGTTGTAGCACCACCCTCTCAACGACCCAGTTCGGCCTTACGAAGACATGTCGTTAGTTCTATTATAGAGTAAGTATTGATACTCTACAATGCTATACTTTTATTTTTATTTTGAGTTATTTTGTTTTAGTTATTTTTGTTACAAATTTTATTTTTACAGGTAGTACTAGTACGGGCAGTTAATCAGGTTTATGTTTAATTTTTTTTTTTTTTTTAGTGAAGCAATAATTGTGTTTGTTAAAAGTTTGTAAATTTATGTTTCCCGTTTTCAGAGATTCTAATAACCACAGACCAATGCTTGGGGATTCTGCAATGTTGGCGACTGGTGGAAAATCCGGATTGAAACCTCAAGGAACTATATCCAGTGCTAAACAATTGCGAGTGGATCAAAAGAAGTATGTATTTAATTCACAATATATCCTTTCTGCTATAAAAAGCAAGTGTACTTAACTTCTGCGTCACTGGCACAAGTTGAAATTTTCTCTTATACGTTCATTCCTTACTTTATTTATTCTCGTCTCGCCGCAAATCCATCTCAATGCTACACACAGTCGTCTCGTCTTTAGTATTTTCCTCTAGTTTACATTGTACTCGGGACTTACATGTTATGACTGCTGCCCTGTGGTACATCCCGCATCAATTCTGTGCTTCACCGCACGCGCAGATCGCAATTGCTATAAAAAAGGAGAAATAATTATTACTGCTAAATGCAAATCCCAAGTCATATAATGACCGAAATCATCTGTCTTATGAATAGTATTAGAATATGTCCAAGGATACTTTACGAACATTTGTATTTGAATCATGTTCTGGGCAGTGGCGGCTGGTGGTCATCAAAGTGGTGGTGCACTTTACTTGCTCACTAACCATTAAGATCAGAAGTTGCAAGGGAACAACAAATTACGTAAAAAATGTAATTTTTTTTTTGAACGCATTACATATTGTAGGTGTACTTCGAAGAAAAAATTTTTTTTTGTTTTTAAGATTCAAAAATATTTATAAAGGAGGGCTTCGGCGGTCCCGCCAATTTATATCAATTTTATTTTGAAAAGTTTTGTTATCGTCTTGAATATAGTCTATATTTATGCTCATTTTCACTCACACCACACATACGCAGTATAAATAGACTAAGACCAAAATATAAAAAACTATTACTTAATGTAAACAAACCATAATTAACGCGTCAAAGATACATCGAAACTATACCTAGTTACTGTACTAAACGGACGTCATCGACGAATTTCGTCGTAAGTCGAGTTCCCTCGGCAATGTTCGGTTCGCTCGTGCGGCGTACGGGAACAGAGACATTTTTCAGTATATTTCGTTGAACTATCTTCTGTCTCACGCGCCAGGAGTTTTAACTCATATCTAATACAAGTTGTATGGGCAGTCCCCGTGCGCTCGCTTAAGCGCACGAGATTTTTTTACAGAGAAAGTAAGTTTTAATAGTTTGGTAAAGGGCTTAAATTGTTTCGTCATAATTTGAAATTTTATTTGTTATATTTTTGTATGTTCAAAGAATAAGTATTAATATATCTATCTAATTTAAAAATAAAGATAACATTTTGTAAAGTTTAAATATTTTAATTTGGTGGCAGTGCACGAGCGCACTTAAGGTACAGCCGCCACTGGTCCTGGGTATTATCACAGGCCTGATTAACGTGAGATCAATAATATGACTCTCAGGTTTGGATCCCGATCCATCAGGCGGTCAGTGCGCAGCGGATCGATCAAGTTAAAGCAGACATATGAACATCTTTTGGAGAATGGTGACATCGGTGCAGCGTCACGTGTCGTGCCCTCATCACGCGCTCGTCCACCCTACCTGGACATCCGTCTACTGCAGGCTAAGCGGCAACAGGCCGAGATGCGCAGGTACAATCACTACACATTGCACAATACTGTAATACAATTACTGTACTTTTCCGGCTGACTTAAACAGATAATATTAATGCATGAGACGAAATGTTAATATAAAAGCCTATGTGATCTCAACTTGTTAACGTGGCATTGTATGCCAAATATCTTCTCATTAAGAAGAATTATTCAAATGAAGGTTCTTAAGGTGTATATTAACTGAGGAAAATACTAAAAAAAATTTCTTAAGAGCGTTTTCGGTAATAAGCGGCCGTAAACCCAAAAATGTGGTTTTTTTGAGGACTGGTTACTCGTTCATGATAACAGCTTACTAAATATTTATATAACCACTACATTAAACACATCTTTATATTGTGTTTGTATAGAATTATAACTCAATCATCATCATCATCATCATCTTGCTCTTATCCCAATTACTTGGGGTCGACGCAATATGTCATCTGTTTTGACATATTGCAAAAAGTTTCGGCAATGACTTTTATGACCGGCCGCCTGCCTGACGTCAACCCTCCTTGGGAATGTAATCGTTGATCCAAATGGTACCAGATGGAGTTGGTCCGGGTCAATCTAGGGCTCTTAGTCGTCTTTTACGACACCCACGAGCAAAGCAAGGGTTGGTAGTATTCGAAGCCGCTACCACACAGCTAATTATAACTCAATATTGTAACTATTTTATTAAAAGGCAAGGGTATTTTGAACTTAAGTTCATGAGATTTTACGAAAACGCTGAGTTTTGAAGTTCAGGTACGAATAAACCATAAGTCATGGCAGCTCGAAAAAAATTGTAGATGTTAGGAAAATTACTGTTCTTGTGTATGTACAAAATGAAATTCAAGATTTCTTCCTTTTAAAACTAAAAAAAAATATTTCCTTAAGATTAATTTGACGAAAATGGCTCCTGTAAAACATTTAATTTTGTGAATAATACTAACCTTGGAACATTTAAAAAAATATCCACTATTTGTTCGACTATTGTAGAAGCAGTAAAAAAAAACCAAATTGAAATACGAATAGTCACCCTCGTAATTAAATTTTAAATATTACTATAAATTGAACGGCATAATTGTTCATAAGCCAGACCGGGTTGAGAGCCCTCAGCGCTCACCCATAGTCCGCGTCAAGCTGTCAAGGCCATCTGCAGCCAACAGCTGTACACACACGTTCATAAGCCAGTCGCGCATTGGCGCTCAACGGAGCAGGGTCATGTCGCTCTGGTTCTCGCCGGCCAGTGCAAAAACCGACAATACGAACTTGAGCGTATACTGCGACTGATCGGTTTTGATTCGTAAGTATTTATTACTACCTAATTCTGTTAATTACTTTCATGTGATCTCTATTAAGAATAATATAGAATCTTTTTACGTTTTAGGTTATGGGTCGAAAAAGCAGATTGTATCTTGGGAACAAAATCGGTTACAAGGCGAGGAAAAAGAGAACACACGACAAAACTGTAAGGTACTTAAAGTTTCAAAAGAGTAAACGAAAAGAAAAGTGAGCCGTCACTCAGGACGCCTGGCAGATGTGAAACATCAAAATTATTTTGAAGACGTTACCGCAAAGCATGGCGTTAACGCCGCTTTTAATGCCACGCGACGATCAGGTTCACCCTCGCCTATAGATGTTTCACATCAAAAATCCGAACGGAACATTTATACAGCCTCATCTTCTGAAGATTATCAGCTAACTCAAATTTAATGTTTAGTAATTACTAACCATACACAATATAATTTTTTCATAAAGAATCATTTTCTTCTTGTACTAGCAATAAATATGTAGTAAAATGTGGGTCAAAATTTAATAACTAATTTCTGTAATGGGTAGATTTAAATCTCTGACTGGACTTGTTAGACATCCATGGCCATGGCGACTAGGGCCATACTTGACTACTGCACGGCAGCCACGGAGGCAGCGTGCCTCTTGGCTGGAACTCCCTGGTGGGACCTGCAGGCGGAGGTACTCGCCGAGCTTTACCGCCGAGTATCAGAGACGCGAGCCACATATAGTCTCAATCAAGGTGATTGCCGCCTGGCGGGTCGACGCCCGCCGAGACGCCATTGCTCGTTGGGCAGTCGGACTGGAGAAGCCTCAGTACGGTATCAGGACCGTCGAGTCCTTCCAGCTGGTGCTGATGGGGTGGTTGGGTCGGCAGCACGGGGTACTTTCCTTCCGACTGGTGCAGGTATTGATGGGTCATGATAGCCAAGTACCTGCGCAAGCTCGTTAGGAGGGAGAGCACACCATCCTGCCACCACTGCTATTGGGACGTGAGCACGGCGCAGCACACGCTCGAGGTGTGTGCCTCGTGGGCAGAGCAGCATCGTGAACTAGTTGCAATCATCGGTGCCGACCGGACGCTGCCGACCATCACTAGGGAGATGCTCAGCAGCGTCAGGAATTGGGACGCGGTCACTGCCTTCTGTGAGGCTGTCATCTCACGAAAGGAGGCGGCGGCTCGTGTGTGATCGATCTTTGGTGACACGTTCCGCCGCCGGCGACTCGGGCGACGCAGGTGCGAGTATCCGCGTCTGATGCCGTCTTAGGCGAGTCCGCGGGTGACCAGACCGGGGACTTTAGTGCGTCACCCGCAGAGAGCCTGACCGCGTGACGGCGATCGACGTCCCGGAATAGGGACGTCGAGAGGTGAGGGAGGGAAATAATTTATAATTCTGCGTAAAATTATAAAAAAAAAAACAAATTATTTTTTTAAATTATTACACAATAATGTGATAATTAAAAATAATAATAAGTTGTCGAGTCTCGAACCCGAGACCAGAGTTCCCGCCGGCGAGCACGTTACCACGAGACCACCGCTTGTTGGCGATTCGACTGCGAATTTTTCTAGTACATAAATTACCCATCCAACTTTGACCCTTAAAATCTTTTTAACGAGGGCCCAGTTGACCCTAATATCTGGTAGTTGTGATACCCTCGGGCCCCCTCTACCACCCCACCAAAAATCATGGAAATCCCCGACCAACGCGTCTGAGGGTCTCCTTGTAAGTTATACTCTGTGCCTATATTGTACTATTTCCTATACTTTGCATATTAAAAATACAATTTTAACCGTTTTACTTTTATGAGTTTTGGTTTTTAATTAAAAATTTTAAAATTTACATTATGTTGATTTTTGAAAATCTACTTCTCCGAAGAATATATTACAGATTGATTATAAGCGCCAAGGCTCAAGACTGGTCATTCTATGAACTCTACGCGTTGTTGACAGCAGTCTAGTTTAATGTAGTGCATTAGTGTGCGTCGATATCGGAACGTAGCAAATTGCCTACATGCGAGAAGTGCCGATTACCGATAACCCTCTTAATTTGGCTATTCGAAATAAAACCCTATACCAACACTTCTGACCAGCGTGGTTTTGTGGGTCAATTTCCACCCTTATTGTAGAGGAGGCTCGAAACCAACAGTGGGACGTATATGAGTTGAAATGATGATGACAATATATTTACAGTCCTTTTCTCGTAAGTATTGACTACTTATTCTTAGTCTTTGTGCTCAAGATAGCCTATGTGCCTTCCACAATCCGTTCTATTTTGTCGTAGGCTATCATAATATGTTGTATCAGCAAAAACTATTGAGTAAGGGAAAACACCTTTCGAATTGTACATTGGCTTCTCTTAGTGTGATATAATCACACTACGAAAAACCAATGTTACAACCAATTTCAATGCTAGAACAGTATTGCACAGATATTTATTAATTTATTTGTCCCTAACAGGAATCAAAGAGAAGAAGATTTACGGGAGAACCATCCGTTATTTGATACACCGCTTTTAATAGTTCCTAGAGAATCTCGCTTCAGGAAGATATGCCGCGCCATTGTAGATGCACGATATGACGCTCGACTGAGAGATCCAGTCACTGGAAATGAGAGAAAAGTGCATTACAAAAGTTTTCAGTGAGTTTTGAAAGATTTTCTTCGTCATATTCCAAATTCTTAATACTAATCAGATTATTTTTACTATCTGTACTTATGTTAATATGTACAAATAAAAAAAATCTTACAGAATGATTTCCTATATATACATTTCTTTCTTTTATTTTGGTAAAACAGTTCTAAATTAGTCTTAATTAGTAAAGTTTATAAAAACTGTGTGATGAAATACAATTTCCATTTTATCTCCTACTTTCAGTAATTTCCTTGGTTTAGTAACGTATATGGATTGGGTTATGATTATGGCTACAACTCTGTCATGCTTGTCCATGATGTTCGAAACGCCTACATACAGAGTTATGGAAAACTTTGTTTTACAGGTATGATATTTCTAGCAATCTCGATAATCAATAAAATTTTAACAAAAAAAAATTGACACCAACCGTTTTCTCATGGATGCCATTGTCAGAACTAGACCAAATATCAAATAAAAAGTAATAATTAAAGAATCATCAAAATCGACTCAATCGAGAAAGTTCTGAGGTAACGAACATAAATAAAATATAGTTGAATTGTGAACCTCTTCCTTTTTTGAAGTCGGTTAAAATACAAGTTATAGTAAATCTTAAGTGAATAGAATCTAATAGAAAGATGTGGCACCCTTATATATACACCTTAGTATTATTTTTGGTAAATAACTGATAATTTTATTTTTTGTTATAGATTGCCGAATATGGTTTTGTGATTTTCATGAGCTTAGAATTGGCACTAAAAATTTTAGCAGATGGATTGTTTTTCACACCAAAAGCTTATTTGAAAGATGCTGCTGCTGTACTCGACGTTTTTATTTATATTGTAAGTATCGTTTAATAATTTACAAATATTTAAGTCGCATTTTTAACGCTATAATTTTAAAATATCATCCTCGTGCCTTCTTCATTCTAGACAGTTTATCTGCTATAATCTTTTCGATTTTAACCATCCTTCAGTCCATTAGTGCCTACGACTGAAAATATTCTTTCCCATGAAAATGAGACCTCGAACGGTCTACCTTATATAAAAAACTGAGTATTCTACCTTGTATTATATAATTTTTTTTTTATGGGGCCCATAACCCACCCTTACCCACGACACCTCGTTGTTGGGCCGACCACCGGAGCAGAGGTGACTTGTCATCAGTGGTCGGCCCGACGGAATACCCTTTCGGGTACCCTCACCTCTCGACGTCCTGAGACGTCGGTCGCCGTCGCGCGGTCATCCTCTCTGCGGGTGACGGACAATTCCCCGGTCTGATCACCCGCGGCCTCGGCTAAGGCGGCATTAGGCGCAGATACTCGCGCCTGCGCCGTCCGAGTCGTCGGCGGCGGAACGTGTCGCTGAAGAGGAGCGCACACGATCCGCCGCCTCCTTCTGTGAGATTACGGCCTCGTCTCCGACACCCACCGGTAAATTCCGGTGAGTATCTCCGCCTCCAGGTCCCACGAGGGAGTGCCGGCCAGGAGGCACGCTGCCTCCGTCGCCACCGTGCGGTAACCGCGTATGGTCCTGATCGCCATGACCCTCTGTGGCCGCCACAAGACGGCCCTCAGAGTATTATATTACCTTTTTTTGTTAACGCTGTGGAAATGCAATTTACGCACTATCCCTCGTCGATACCAGACGAGGGGGTGTGCGGGACTCGCCGGTCGCCTATGCAACCGGAATACCCACTAAAACCAACAGCGGTCCCTTCCGCGCTTTTACGGAGTGCCGGAAAGATCGTCTAATGACATTCGATCCCCGACACTCCTACGCAAGGCCGTTGGGCCACGTCCTGTCGTCACTCAAGGCGGTGGGAGGAGATGCGCATATCGGCGCCTCCCTCCCCTGGTCGCCGCCTACGGAGCGAGTTAGCGGACGCAAGTGCCTCGCGTTCCCGCTCCGCGGCCTCCTTCCGGGCGATGAGCTCCTCGCAGAAAGAGGCCATCGACGACCAGCACCTGTCGCTGTCGAGCATCTTTGTTGTGATGGGCAACAATGACAGGTCTGTTCCTATGACCGCCGACTGGTCGGGCCCTGAGGCCCCCTAGGCGGGACATACCTCCAGGGTGTGACGGGCATCATCATTTGGCGCGCCACGCTCATGGCATTCGGGGGCCTCCTCACATTTGATTCTATGCAGGTACTTACCGAAGACCCCGTGTCTGGTAAGTACCTGCGTCATCCGGAAGCCAGGTTGCCGTGCTTTCGTTTCATCCAGCGGTGGAGGTGGGGCGCAATCGCCTCTACCGTCCCCCGCCCTGCTACAGGGGACTCCAATTCCTCCCTCCAGCGCCGGATAACTATCCTTCGGGCTATTTTTATTGCCCTACTCAGTCCCCTTGTGGTGATACCACCGCCACTGACCCGCGCCGCAGCGCAGAGTCGGCAGACCTCTGCAAGCACCCTAGCTTGTAGAGGCCAGGGTGGATCGCCCGCCAGCAGTGTGGCTGCAGTCCAGGACACTGCACGGTATCCTCGTATTATTCTCACCGCCATGGCTCTCTGCGCTTTTCGCAATTTAGCCTTATTGAAGCCAGTGAGAGACTCCGCCCAGATAGGGACACCGTAAAATGTCATAGACCGCAAGATACCGGCATACAAACGCCGGCAGGACGATCCAGGGCCTCCAGTGTTTGGCAGAAGCCTACCTAACGCCGCGGCCGCCTTGGCGAGTCGAGGGACGAGCTGGTCTACGTGCGGCCCGAAGCTCCATCTACTGTCTAGGTGCAGACCCAGGTACTTCATCCGAGTCGGCACCGGCACGGCAACCCCAGACACACTGATCTGTGCTCTGCGGGGAGACCTCGGCTTGGGCCATAAAAGAGGAGGGCCTCTGTCTTCTCCCGTGAGACCCTCAGGTCCAACATGCTTATTCGGTCGACGACGAGCGCTACTCCAATCCTTGCCAGTCGGGCGGCCTTCCGGAAGTCAGCCCCCCTCACCGTGATGAGGGTGTCATCTGCGTAACAAATAACTCCCATCCCGGGAAGGAGCTGGCCTCGGAGAAGCCACTCAAATCTGACGTTCCACAAGGTCGGACCAACGACCGAGCCCTATAGAACGCCGCACACTACGCGATGATGACGTATGCGCCCGTCGTCCCCCTCCTAGAGCACGTACCTCCCCGTGGTACAGAGGCACCTCATGAAATTTGAGCGCCTCCTTCAGCGTCTCATGTGGAAGACTGTTGAAGGCATTTTTAATGTCGACCGAAACTGCCAGTACTACTTCTTTTTGGGCCACCGCTTCGATGGCCAGGGTTTTCAGGGCGGCCAGCGCGTCAATAGTTGACTGACCGCGCCTGAACCCGTACTGTTTTTCTGACAGCCCCGGCCCGACAACCTCGAGGTGCTGGACGAGACGGTCTGCGAGCACCCTCTCAAACAACTTTGCCGTCTCGTCCAGCAGCACTAGTGGTCTGTAGGCAGAAGGTGAGACGACTGGGCGACCCTCCTTCCGCAACAAGCAGAAACACTCATATATATTGGGCGGAATGTGTCGCACGGAGTGCCGATACAGTTTCCCCGTTAGCCTCGACAGGAGAGACGAGTCCAAAGTCCCCATGATGGGGGCGCCGCATGCACGGAGCATGTGCCGTGCTCTCTGATACGGGCACCCCCATGGGTCCCTATCGAGAGGCCCGCAAGAAGCTCCTCGCGGGCCCTCTCCTTCGCCTGGCTGATGGCCAGCTGCAGAATTTTCTTCGTCCTCTTATATTCCATCCGCAACTGGCCCTCAAGGACAGGGTCCATGACGCAGTCGCCATCGTCGTGTCGTCCGTCGCAATAGCGACACCCACGCGGAACAAGCCGCCCCAGAAAGGGGAGAAGGCTCGGGCAGACAATTTGTAGGGAGTCAAGAAAGTGCACGCCTGAAAGAGCACACGCAAATAAGGCGTGCATCTCCCGTGATTTGGTCCATATAGCCAGGATGGCTGGAGGGACCATGGGCTGGTGGAGGGGTCTGGCCCTCAAGGACGTCGTCCCGCTCCCTACGCTGTCGGCATCGGACGTAGGCGCGCCGCGATCGATGGGAAGCCACCCGAAGATCAGAACTTTCGGGCGACCACCAGCAGACTTTACGTCGCGGCGGCCTCCGCCGAATATTATAATACTCTACTCATTCTAGCATTAAATGAAGATTTCTTTATTATGGTCTTCAAATGATTATTCTGCGTCTGGATATAATTTGTTTAGTTGAATGTTCGTAGATCTTCTCGCCAAATGTTTTTTTTAATGTTGAAGTTTATCTACATTATTCATATTAATGATAAATTATTCATTAAATTGACGTTTTTTTTTTGTTTTTTTTTTTGTTTTTTGATCGACGTCCTCCTCTCGGGGAGGACGTCGATCTTTCCTCACGCGGTCGGCCTCTTGGCGGATGACGGACTAATTCCGCGGTCCAGTCACCCGCGGCTTCGGCTAGGACGGCATCAGCCGCAGGTAATCGCACCTGCGCCGCCCCAAAAATAGGAGTGGTTAAGACTTGAAAGCATAACAAAAAAACTTACTTTTGCATTTATAATATTAGTTAGGATGTACCAATAAGGTGGATAATCTGCCAATATTTTAAATATCCTTTTTGGTCAGCAGTCAAGGTAGAGTGTAACTCGTTTCATATTTAATAACATAAGTTTTAGTTATATTATGAATTTGTCTATTTATGTTCAGGTATCTCTGACATTCTTGTGTTGGATGCCAGTACGGGTACCGCCCGGCTCGCCGGCACAAATGTTGATGATTCTACGTTGTGTGCGCCCATTGCGTATCTTCACGCTTGTACCACATATGCGTAAAGTTGTCTACGAATTATGTCGTGGGTTCAAAGAGATATTGCTGGTTAGTGTTGTACAATTTTACTGATTTTGGTCACGGAAATATCAGTTTTTTATACATATCTTTTGTTACAGGTATCAACTCTCTTAATACTTTTGATGTTTGTATTTGCAAGTTATGGGCTTCAATTATATGGTGGCAGGTAATTAATTATGCTCTTTTTCGACAACGATATTAAAATTTTCGGATATAACTCCTAAGGCTATATAAAAGATAATGACTGAATTATGAAACGTGCAGCGGTGAAGCTTAAATTGCCCTAAGTGTTACCTAAAGTGAAAATTTCGTTGTAGAAAAAGCCCAATAGTAGAACATATATGAACCGAGATGATGACGATGATGATTAATGTTTTAGGTTGGCTCGGTGTAACGACCCTACCATAACTCGTCGTGAGGACTGCGTAGGTGTATTTATGCGACGCGTGTTCGTCACAAAGATGAAGATACGGCCTGGCCCTCAAGAGACATTCCCTTCAATGCTTGTACCGAGAGTGTGGTATGTATTGAAAAGATGTGACTACTAAAATTAGCCTTTCTAACAATGAAATAATATTCATTATTTTTTAAAATTAATCACCCAATGGATTATTGGATTTTGCAAATATATACAATTGATGGTTACTGACTTAGACTCTGAATAACTAAATGTCGATAGTGTAAAGGGTTCTTTTAAGTGTGCAGCGAAGACACGGCACGGCACCGGAGGTCTTTTAAACCAATAGTGGTTTGTTATTATGGTAGATATAGACCATAGGTGGAATAGTGAATTGATACCCATCTAGCAGCCTATTGACATTTTTTACATAGGCCTACCTAAAGGTGGATAATGACATAATCGCTACGCTACGGTTGGTGATCGCAATTGTGTTATAAGTTTCTTAGAAGCGTGGCGCCGCTCATTCTCCATGTGATTCTTGAGTAAATTTTGACTATTACTCAGGGGAAATATGGGCAAATTATACTTTGTAAAAGTAACTGAGTAATACTAGGCTGATTATATTACGATAATATAATTTAAACATCATCCGTTTCAGGGCTAATCCCAAGCGATTCAACTTTGACAATATCGGCGACGCACTTCTTACTTTATTCGAGGTGCTCTCATTCAAAGGTTGGTTAGATGTTAGAGATGTGTTAATCAAGGCATTGGGGCCGGTAAGTTATAATTACTATTGTTTATTGTTTTAATTGCTTGCAATATGTATTATAATACTTAAAAAAGTTCTTTGGATTACATATATAAGTTTTTCATTAATATTTTTTACTTTCCTGACGGGGTCCCTGATTTGTGCTCTTTATTTGCGCTCTTTATTTGCTATGCCACAGGACATTCCACTCCAGTAATGTGTGAGTCAGAACACACTCGCAACTTATTTGAGATATTTTTTGACAAGAAGAAAATTATTCTTAAAAAGTTTTCATAACAATACTACTTATTTCGCGATGATAGAGTAGAAGGCGCCAGTTTAATATTTTATTTTAATGATAAATTTAAATCCTTATATCTGCCCGTGGAATAATGATTAAAATATTCTTTACTCAGTTGCTAATAAAATAAAACATTTTCAGGTCCACGCCATTTATATACACGTATACATATTTTTGGGTTGCATGATTGGATTGACTTTGTTTGTGGGTGTGGTTATTGCAAACTACTCCGAAAATAAAGGCACTGCTTTATTAACTGTTGACCAAAGGCGTTGGTAAGTTTTCGAAATATCTAAATTTCTAATCACGAGTGAGTTTATATATAGATACAGCTGTATGTTGTTTGTGTTCTAGGTGTGATCTTAAAAAGAGGTTGAAAATTGCTCAACCCCTACATTTACCGCCGCGTCCGAACAAGCGTAAAGTTCGCGCCATCGCTTATGACGTCACACAAAACCTAAGCTTCAAACGCGTCATTGCAATCGTTGTGCTGCTTAATAGTGGACTATTAGCAGTCACGGTAGGTGCTTTTCAAATATATATAACCGATTTCATACAATAAATCTCGTTCTTTAAATTTACGCAATAATTATATATTTTAACTAGCTGACGCAACAGATGTTGTTCTGTTCAAATCTAAAAAAGTAGTAAAAGGAATTCTATTAGAAATCGATCGCAGTGCCACTTACCGGTTCCAATTATTAATCTAAACCATTCTCATATCCATCAGAACAGCCACAAAAAATCATGAAAATCAGTCCAGCCGTTTAGAAGGAGTTCAATTACAAACACGAATAAAAGATTTATATATATAAAGATAAATTAGATTTGTGTTGGGATGAGGTTTTGGGTGCCCATCGTAGTCATTCTTCCTAGACGCGCAGTAGCGTGTCAAGCCAAGTTCAAAGGAAGAGCGCGCCAGATGTATATTTACACGAATAATTTCGAGCCACTTTTAACTCCTTTATAACTCAAAAAGTCTTCAACCTAAACCCACTAATTTTGGTATACTGAGACCCTACTAGATAGTACTATTCTATATTTACTAGTACATATTCTATATTTTATAAACATTGTTTAATCAGTTATTTAAATATTAACGTCCAAAAATTTTCATTTTTATAACTGACAAAAACCTAACCCAAGTCTAGATGTCCTAGAAAGTTCAAATACTTGAAAGCGGAACTGTGTGAAATCCTTGTCTAGAAACACGTTAATTGTTTCGATTGTGACAATAAAATGAAGTAATAATAACTTTTTAAAATAATCACTGTATTCTATGATTAACAAAAGGAACTTAAATAATATACAATATTTATTTTTGCTGTTGGTTTAGTATCACTTAAAAACAGCACACCTGTTTTTAAGTGATACTGCCGCTGATAGACCAATAATAGAGTCCTGTCCACCGTGAAGAAAGTGAAAGGAATGTCAATGCGTGCAATGAGATTCGATGATACTAAAGGCATCACCAAAACGCCAAGCAACGCAAACACCCGCAAAGTTGAGTTTCCGGGTCTCTACCTTACCGAACGAAGTGCAGTAATAAATTGCTACTACTCAGACGTCGATTTTCTGCAAGAGCGTCGTGTTACCCCGGACAGACCGGCCCGCGGCAGACGTAGACAGACAACTGTTGACACTATAGTCCTACCACATTTTTTTAACAACTCATAATACGATAATAATGGCAAAATTAAGAATGGAATATGTATGTTTTTATAATGGAACCGTCTTTACAGTGGAACCGTCTTTCGTCGGTCACCGAACAGCTAGCCCTGACGTCTGCTTTGTTGACGCTTGTTTTCGTAGTCGAAGTTCTGCTCAAGACAATAGCTTTCACTCCACGCGGCTATTGGCAGAGTAGACGCAATAGATACGACTTATTGGTCACCGTAGCCGGTTGCATTTGGATCTTTATGCATTTCACTCTAAAGGTAACGTAAAAATATTTAGATTTTATTAACAACGCAATTGTAACACTATGGCATCTACACTATATCCTTTAAATATTGAACACCATGAATATAAATAAAATGGTGGAAAATTGTATTCTTACTCCGTCTCCACATGTTATATAAGCATTATTTAATATATTAATATAAAAATACAAATATATATTACGGATAAATAATAGACTATTTTCCTTGTGGCTATGGGCTAAGAATATATCCGTACCCGTAGGTATCGTAGAAATCGGCCACTGGGGCCACTACGAGAAAGAGTAGGAGCACTTTCTTGAAAAACTTACATCGCCAAATCCGATCGCCACCAGTGTTGATCACGGCGATTGTGACATTATCGCAGTAATTAATACTGTTTTAAAATTTTAATTAATCTTTGTATGATATATTTATTTTTATGATGTACTTATTTTTGTTTCAGAACGACTTGTCGTATTTCGTAGGTTTCATGGTGGTGATATTACGTTTCTTCACGATCACAGGCAAGCATACAACACTAAAAATGTTAATGCTGACCGTCGGTGTGAGCGTCTGCAAGAGTTTCTTTATCATATTTGGAATGTTCCTTTTAGTTTTCTTTTATGCGCTCGCTGGTACTATTGTTTTTGGCAACGTTAAATATGGAGAAGGAATTGGTCGGTAAGTACATTATATGATTTATAATACTTTACGATGATAGTCGCATTGTTTTTGCCTAGGATACATTTTACATAGGTGTTAGGTTTTCGACCATAAATTGGCCAATGCTTTTTTCAGACCAAAATATTCATTTGTCGAATTTGATAGTCAAAGATCATTCCGAACTGTGTAAAATATTTCAGCAATTACTCATAATGCTTTTGTCGTGTGATGAGGGAGTATGTACCATGCGACACGGTAGCAAAGTTCATCCATTTCATCTGGAAACGTTATGGTCTGCAACCGTATATTATCAGCGATCATTTCTCTCACGTACGTGCAGGCTCTGGAATGAACTACTTGCTGCTGTGTTTACCGAGCGCTGTCCTTCTTTAAACGAGATTTAGGAAGAGCATTTTCTTCGCATTAGGGAACGGCCTTGCTGTGCCCCTGGTATTACAAAAGTCCATGTGCGGCAGTAAAGTTTACCATCAGGTGTGCTGCTTGCTCGTTTGCCGCCATCGGCAATACAAAAAAAAATAATTTATCATCCGCTATTTCGCCCTTGTGTGTCGTAAAAGACGAATAAGGTATGTACTATGTATATAAAATCTATACAACAGAAGCAAAACTCGATATAAAACCCCATACCAACTTGTCTGACCAGCATGAGACAATAGAAGGGAAAGTAACCATAATAGATCATTTGCCCTTCTATTGTAGAGGAGGTTCGAGCCCAGCAATAGGACTTATAAGAGCTGAGATGGTGATGATAATGAGGAATTATATTTTAATTTATTCGCCCGGTTTGTCTTGGGAATAAGAATACAATTCACCGTCTTATATATATATCTGACCAGCGTGGTTATATACGGTAGGTGGTAGGTCAATTTCACTCTTATTACGGAGGCGGGTCGAGCCCTACAGCCCTGTATATGAATGATAGAATGAATTACCTAACTCGCTTTAATGCGTTTTAGGTAAAGTTATAAGGAATGATTTAGGCTATATTTGATTCCGATATTCCCACAGGAACAGGCAATACGCGGTTGAACCCGCAGGAATTTGCTAGTATTTTATACTTTTTGCCATATTTTTCAGGCGAGCGAACTTCAACTCGCCGATTCACAGCGTAGCGATGTTATTCCGCATAGTTACGGGTGAGGACTGGAACAAAATAATGCACGACTGCATGGTGGCGCCGCCGTACTGTACCCCTGCCGACAACTACTGGGAGACAGACTGCGGGAACTTTACCGCTTCGCTCGCATACTTTTGTACATTCTACGTCATCATCACATACATCGTTCTCAACCTGCTCGTGGGTTAGTATTTATAGCTATACATTTTTTTTAATAAATTACTGTGTGATGGTGACTACGAATACTACCAACCCTTCATTGCTAGTGGCTCTTGTAAAAGACGACTAAGAGTTTTTATATCAACCTGGGCCAATCCCATCTGATGCCGTCAGGTTAATAATTACATTCCCAAAGAGGGCTGATGTCAGGCAGGTGACCAGTCATAAAACATATTGCCAAAACTTTTACTATATGTACTATGAAAGAGAGATTGAGCCTACTACAATTAATTGGGATGAAAGCAGGATGATGATAATGAATTTTCGCATTTATATTTCTTTAGAGGTAACAAAATGGTCTAAATTAACAAAAGCACTTCTCATCAAAACATCTTAGAAACATTGAAGGTGTTTTCTTGATTTGAAATTGCTTAAGACTTTGATGAATTTGTTTGACTTTTTAACTTTACGCTGCAATCTTGCTTGGCACTCATCGAATATGCTCGAATAAACAGTGATTTTGATATTTCGAATATCAGAATAGACGCAGAGGAGGGCAATTTATCGGTAATGCAGCTTTGAGAACAGCACATAGTCTTATTTTACCATCGAGAATAAAATGTACGATTATTTAGCTATGATTCTTTCCACCAACCTCTGTCTATGAATTTCTAAAATGTTTAAATATAATTATTACAACGAAAGCGTTACGATTTAAAATAAGAATGACAGCAAACTTTTGTCTCTATGTAGGTACATTAGATATTAGTATCTTACGTATGTGTATATTACACAGTCTAGACTTAGTCGTAGATTTTGATCTTGATCTTATTATTATTGTTACAGCTATTATAATGGAGAACTTTTCACTTTTCTATTCTAATGAAGAAGACGCATTACTATCGTATGCTGATATAAGAAATTTTCAAAACACTTGGAATGTTGTTGATGTCCATCAAAAAGGTGTCATACCTGTGAGGAAGGTAAATAAAATATTTTTAACAAATTCTGATATTTATACAAACATTAATCATGAAATGAAAGTATTTTTACGTATAGTAAGTATAAGGTGTGAACTTTGGATGGCTATAACCTGTGACCGTGGGTGATCTGTAAAAATACACAATTTCCATTTCAAATTAACTATACGAGGTATCTATATATCTAAAATCGGATATAATTTTATATAAATACTAGCTGACCCAACAGACGTTGTTCTGTTCAAATAAAATAACCGGAATTCTCCTTAAAATCGACTGCAGCGCCACCTATCGGGTCCAATAGTGAATCTAAACCATTTTACATGTTTATTCTGTTGCTGTTAATATAATTGTAAAGCGTAGCGTGTTTTGCCAAACGAATTTGTTATTTAATCAGTGTTTTATGTTTGTGGCCCATGGTATTGGTCATGCTCACTGAAGGGTCTGCTTGCGGTAGCTACGAGGAGCGGGTCACTCCCTTCCCTCCATTGTGGTTGAGGGGAGTGATGGCTGCTCTAGTGGTTAACTCGTGATCGGGTGCCGCTTGCGGGATCTGGTCCAGCCATGGTACTTTTTCGTTATATTTAATAACTGTATTGTATGATGGTTCGAAAGGCATCACACTGGAGCTATTAATAGACATGTTGTTGTATATTATCTTATTAAAAAAAAAATAGTAAATGAATAAAAAAGAAGTCAAGCCCACTGAGTTTCTTGCCGGATCTTCTCAGTGCGGTCGCGTTCCGATCCGGTAGTAGTGTAAGGTAAAATGTAAAAAAGTGACCATATGTAAGTGCCCCCGCGGGGTTTATGCATAATAAAGTATTTGAATTTGAATTGAATTTCGAACCCTCTTGAACACACACAAAAATTTCATCAACATCGGTCCAGCCGTTTAGGAGGAGTTCAGTGACATACACACGTACACAAGAAATTTACATATAAAGATAATAATTAAAGGTAAAATTATAATTAAAATTTCTATAGACAAGTATGATTTCTTTCAATTATCTTTTACCAATTCTCCACATGTCGTCGCATGTCGACGCAGTAATAAGTATGGTCTCTAGCCCCTCACGATAAAAGCATACGTGCAAAAAGTTCCCCTAAGCAATAAAACTGTGTGGGAAACGGAGTACCAACGCTGAACGCATCTTAATCATTTAGTCACAATTTATTCAGCTTTAATTTTTTTACTCTCTATTCTAGGTGAAGTTCATTTTGCGATTACTAAAGGGTCGTCTAGAATGTGATACTCATAGGGAGAGACTTTTATTCAAGTATATGTGCTACGAATTAGAAAGACTCCATAATGGTGAAGATGTAACATTCCATGATGTCATCAAGTAAGTACTAATTGAAACTTCTATAGGCAGGCTTGGATGGGCAGTAAATTCATGTAAGTCGTCATCGACATGGTCACCTGACATGTTAACGCTACCACTATATCTAGCTATGTCAATGCCACTATATCTGTGCCGATAGATGTCAAAACCATATAAATGTAAAAAGCTGTAAATTACCAAAGTGAATTTAAGATCAAATATTTAATAGGAATATCAGAAAAGAATAACTCTCCGTTTTAAGTTTTCACTTCTGTCCTCGTGATTGTTTTGTGTTACTTTTATTATTAATCCGTGGCCGTGTATTTGAATTATTCTAAATGGACATTTTTTTTTTTGGGAGGGCTACGGTTAGCGCACCCGCCGCTCGCCTCCGTACGGGGCGAGAGAGGGGCGGCGCGCGGCCCCGTAACCCACCCGATAGCACGTCGCCTTCGACCACCGGTGCAGAGTTCCTTGACTTCAGTGGTCGGTCCGACGGAATTTATCCTTTATAATATTCATCATCATCCCTATCTCAGCTCCTATCTGTCCCGCTGCTGGGTCTGAGTCTTCTCTATAGTGGTAAGGAAATTGACCTATAATACCACGTTGACCAGATGGATTAGCATAGAGCTTTATATTGAGTTTTTCTGTCTTTATTTGCAGTGATGTTATCTATTTGAATCCCTTTTTTTTGGGCGGGCTATAGCCTGGATTCTGTCCGCGTCCCTAAGTTGTCTTCTAGGATGACCTACGGCCAAGGAAGTGGTGATCGTTGTATTCTCATAGTCACGATAAAGAAAGGAAACTGTTTTTATTGTCAATTAGCTTAAATTTGGATATAGTATGTATAGTACAGTATGTTAAATATAATATAACAAAGATAATATAATCAACAATTAGAAGTACTTACCGTTCAATTTCCAGTATGTTGTCTTACCGCACTGTAGACATTCGCAAATCATTACAAATGGAAGAATTGCTTGCGAGGGAAGAGTTTGAGTTCTTAATAGAAGAGGAAGTTGCCAAACAAACTATACGAACGTGGTTGGAGGGATGTCTCAAGAAAATACGGGCCAATAGTAGTGTAAGTTTGATATTTAATATTTTTAACTAAGGTGAATCATATACATTTTTTTTGTTTTTTTTTTGTGGGTGGGCTGCGGTCGGCGCGCCTCCGCACCACTCCGTCCGGGGCGACAGAGGGGCTTAAGCACGCAACTCCCGCAACCCACCCGAAAAACCACCTCGCCTTCGTCGTTTGGCCGACCACCGGAGCAGGTTTACTTGTCGTCAGTGGTCGGCCCGACGGAATACCCCCTACGTGGGGTACCCTCCCATCGACCGACGTCCCCCCCTTGGCTAGGTGAATTATATACATACAGATTACAGATATAATGGAATTAGTTTATTTCACTGTAGACAATACATCAATAAAACGTGACGTCACTCAATGATTAGAACCGTAATAAATGCATCAAATTATATTTAGATATAATCACGAACCTTAAAGTGTGCTAAATACAGCAGATGTCCTGCGTGTGCACTCAGAGTACGTGCAAAGCCGGCTCCTGCCACTGGCGTCAATTGTAGTGTAGATTGATATCTATTGTCTATTTTGATAAGTGAAGTCTCAAACATCTCTAGGATAAATAAAATAACTATGTATATACTTTTCATATAAATTTTTAGAAACAACAAACAAGTCTCATCGCTGGATTAAGAAAGACGAACGAGCAGGCTGTTGATATGAGTAGCGAGAAAGTTGACAAAGAAAAAATGGAAGCTGAAGTTCAGGTATTCACATGTTATTGTTTTATTTGATGATAATGTTTTATCTTCTTTGTCACTAGCATAAACTTCCCGTGGATATCGTAAAGCCATGCGTATAATTAAATACCGGTGAATTGAACTAGTTCAATGTGGCGCAAAAAACGCAAATAGCAAATTATAATCTATCCATTCATCCAATTGGTGTTATGAGTTTTCTAGGAGAGTGCTGCTTCTCACTCCCTTGGTGCTTGATGTTCCCTACTGGCAGACAGAATTAAGGGGGTGACGGTACATTGTATTCGTACCCCGTCATCACAGTTTATACATATTGAAATACAGTACTTGGCAGTAAATATTGCACGTTGATCATTGGAAAGAAGCAATCGGTTAAATACGGCTCTAAATAAATGTAGAGCTTTCTCTCTGTCACGCACTATACTGTGCGTTTGTCAGTCGTTAAACAAGTGCGAAGGAGAGCTGCTGTGGCCAGTCAAAAATATTTATATAGAGTTGTTAAAACCGCAACAAATTAGAAAATAAGCTTGTAGAATAGGCAGAACAAAAGGCCTTGATTGTTCTTCATCATCATCATTTCAGCTCATATATGTCCCACTCTTGGGCTCGAGCTTCCTCCACAATAGGAGGGAAATTGACCTTACTATACTATGCTGGTGAGACAGGCAGATGTTATATGCGTATTATATACCTTAGTCGTCTTTTACGACATCCACGGGCAAGATAGGGAGTGGTGATTTGTATTCTAACTCCGTCACCATACGGACACTTGATTGTTCTTACAGCTATTAAATACTAAACTGTTAGTGCTTCGTGCGGCATCACACGGGTGACGTGCGACAGGTACAAAGCTCTACGAAGAAAAGTCGATTATCTCTTTCGCAGTACCGATGTGCAATATTTGTCGCATTATACAATAATTTTATATTGCAGCAGGTAACCGCAAATGCAGGACGTACAGAAATCACCGAGTCTGCATCACAGCCTATTATTTCCAGTAAGTTATTTGATCGTTTGCCTAGTAGGTTCGATCCCCACGCAGAACAGTTTTTCACAGATCCATCAAATGATTGTTCCAAGTTTGGACATGATTTGTGTCTTTTAATTCTATGTTTATAGAAATTAATGCGACATAAGGGTCAATTCCATAGTTACATACATATGTACATACATAGTCTCACGCCTGCTTCCCAGAGGGGTAGGCAGAGACTATGGACTGCCACAAGCCACGATCCTGACATACTTCCATCTCTTCACTCACACTCATCAAAGTCTTCATGCATACTCTAGGGTTACGCGTAAGAGTACGCGTACGCGATCATGAGCTTTCACCAGTATATCTCCAATTTGATCCAGAAACGTACGGCGTGGTCTTTCTCTTGCGATCGTCCCACTCACACTTGCTTTGTCGCTTTCTCTTCACTCATTTTTTTCACATGTTTCTGCTGGAGCAGCGGAGAGACTTTGGGTCACTCTGTGTACTCTACCGACTCTTTCATGGGGAGTGCTCCGAGGAACTGTTTGACTTGGTACCACCGTCACCATTCTACCAAAGTACCACTCGACATCGTAGCAGGGTTCATCCATTTCACCTGGAAACGTTATGGTCTTCAACTGTACGTTTCTAGCGATCATTTCTTCCACGTACGTGCAAGCTCTGGAATGAACTACCTGCTGCTGCTGTGTTTCCTGAGCGCTATGACATGTCCTTCTTTAAACGAGGTTTAAGAAGAGTATTTCCTTCACGGTAGGCAACGGACTGGCTGTGCCCCTGGTATTACAAAGGTCCATGTGCGGCAGTATCACTTACCATCAGGTGTGCTGCTTGCTCGTTTGCCACCGTTGGCAATAATAAAAAAAAAAACCTGTCCAACTCAACATACCTTTTTTAATCTTTGTCACTACTTCTTCGTTCACTCCACAGCACTCTCTTATCACACTATTCCTAATTTTATCTTTCAGCCTTACATCACATAATACTAAGTAGAGCTCTCATCTTTACACCATTTATCCTACTTTTATGTCTTCCCTGCCATATCCAGCTTTCACTGCCATACATGAGGATGGGCACTTACACTCCCCTATGTACTGCTAGACGTGCCTTTGTAGATACATTCCTGCTGCTCATAAAGGCCTGCAGTGTCCTATTCACTCTATTACCAGCATTTACTCTTCTTGCCGTTCCGTGCGGTGACGGAGTAAGAATACAATTAACCACTCCCTATTCTACCCGTGGACGTCGTAAAAGACGACTAAGGGATATAATATGCATATAACATCTGTGTAAGAGAAGGCAAATTCGAAATAAAACCCTATACCAACATGTCTGACCAACATGGTATAACAGGTCAAATGCCTACAGTGGGACGTATGTGGGCTGCGATGATGATGACTCTTCTTTCGACATCCTTATCATTGTTACCATCTCTAGTAAACAGTACGCATAAGTATACAAATTTTTCTACCTGTTCTCTCTCACTATTTATAAAAATATTACATTCTGTCATACATTCATCCTTTTCAAAGACCATTATTTTCGTCTTACTTACATTTATTTTCACGCCTTTCCTTTCAAAAGATTCATACATTGTAGTTACCATGGCCTGTAAATCCTCAGCCGAGGATGCAAATAACACCTGATCATCGGCATAAAGAAGACATTTGATAAGTTTCATAGATTCCATAGTTATCTTAAAAAGAAGAAACAATGCAATAATTTATAAATTAATAATATATATGTTTAAGAAATTATAACACACATTTTAAAATTAATATCACTTTATAGAATTACGAATTAAAGTCTCCATTATTTTTTTAAACTTTGTCTCATGATTCCACAGGCTGAATTACGCAACAGCTGTGTGGTGGCAAAGTAAAAAATCTATTCCATACCTTGTACCACTCTGCAGATGTCATAAAAGCGAACTAAGAGTTGTAAGCGGTGATTTAAACAGGCAGACATATTTTGTACAAATTTAAAAATTATTATTAATAGTTTTTGAAGTGAAACTTCTTTATCGGCGTTGGAAAAAAATTTACCGTCACATTTTTCGGTTACGCGTCACATTTTTTCGTTACGCGCCATCTTTTTCTCGTCCCCACCACGGTCGATACCAATAAAGAGTACTTTCTCCAGTGGAGTAGGGATAGCATGTCGTTTAAGCGGACATAAAGGGATAAAGGTATAAAGAGATAAAGGGATAAAGTGATAATGGGATAAGGGATAAAGAGACAAAGGAACAAAGGGACAAAGGATAAAAAGTTTCATTTCTGCTATGCGTACTTTGTACACACGTTCATTTTTTTTTTATTACTGTTGGTGGCAAACGAGTTAACAGCACACCTGATGGTAAGTGATTTTGCCGCTCATGGACCTTTGCTAGGCCGCTGCCTACCGTGAAGAAAGTGAAGAGTACGAATGTGTGCAAAAAGTATCGGTGATACTAAAGGCATCACCAAAACCCACCACAAGCAAGTGCTCTCAGAAAGTTGGGCTTTTGGCTCTCTCGCTCACCTAACGAAGTGCATTAAAAAACTGCTACTACTCGAACGTCGATTTTCTGCGAGAGTGTGGTACTATCTCAGATGGACCAGACCCGTCGTTGTAGACTTTCGACAGTGTAGTCCTACCACGTAGTACCACAGTGCCACTTGGATTCAATTGCTAATCTAAAGCTAAACCATTCTTAAATCCACCTCAACATATATAAAAGAAAACAATCAATTCAGCCGTTTAGGAGTTCAGTCACACACAAAGAAGAATTATAGATATAAAGATGTGTGTGCGTGCCGTTTAAGTCGTTAATTTAAATGCTAATTTGGAATATGACCTGTTTATCTCAATTATGTCACAGTGAAATGTATGCGTTTTCGGGTTTTCGCACATTGTAAAAACGTTTATTACACGTCTCGCAACGATGACGAAATGCCATAATCGCCTCGCTTAACAGACGAGTTGACGATCGCAATTGATTTTCCCAAGAGTGTCCTCCTAGTGGTTCGTGGCTGAGTTTTACTAGTCCACGGAAAATAAATAGTGGTGATTTTATAAAACACATTTGGCATTGTTTATTATAGCATTTTTAATTTTATATAAAATTTTATTTATAATGCTGAAGCAACAGATAATACAGTAGCAAATTAATGTTATGCTTAATTTTCTATAAGTTAAAATATATATACTCGTATATACACTAGCTGACCCAACAGAGGTTGTTCGGTTCAAATAAAGTAAAAGGAATTCTCCTTAAAATCGACAGTAGCGCCACCTACCGGGTCCAATTGTGAATCTAAACCATTCACGAATCCCTTTGAACACACACAAAACTTTCATCAACATCGGTCCAGCTGTTTAAGAAGAGTTCATACACACGTACACAAGAAATTTATATATAAAGATAAAATGCTCGAAAATTGAGGCAATCTGCATAAAACGTACCATTATTTTTTGCCCGTTATAGTATTCGAATCTAATATCTCATGTTCATAGTGGTCAAGAAACATACTTGAGCAACCAGATAGTCTTGTGGAAACTAAATTTATTATGTTTTTTTTTATTTTCACAGATATATCATCATCATTTGATTTGCCACCAAAGAGATCATCCACGAAAACTCATTTTAAAAGACCAGGACTACCATCTGTTACAATTCCGAGGTAAATAATAATAAACTTTAGAAATTGTAGAATTTAATTAACTAATGGGGTGGCGATATGAGTTGGTAACGCGCTTCACATTATTGGGCATGACCCACCTTCATATTGGGATTGAAATTGACCACACTGGTCACACAGGTTGATATAGAATTTAATTTGAGTTTGCCGTCTTTTACAAGAATATTATATCCCATGGTCGACTTTTACAACAGCCATGGCCAAGTTTTAGGACAGTGAATTGTGTTCTTCATCGTCACCACACGGTATCGTCTATTAATAATCACCAAAAATACTGAAGCTGGTGTGACAGAGTAAGAATACAATTCACCCCCCTCCCTCTCTTACCCGTGGGTATCGTAAAAGACGACTAAGGTATTAATTATGCATTTAACATCTATGTAAAAGAAGAAATCGGAATAAAACCCTACACCAACCCGTTTGACCAGCGTGGTATAGTAGGTTAATTCCCCTCCTATTGTGGAAGAGGCTCGAGCCCAACAGTGAGACGTATTATGAGCTGAAATGAAATTAATGTTATTCGCTTATATTCAGTAACTATCTTTTACAACTGTGAAAAAAAGTGAATTCTATTGTCACTCCACATAAAGGATTTATTTCATCTCTCCTTCACTCTTGGCTTTGGCCTAAAGGTGTTACTTTAGGGTAACTTCACGATCGTGATAATTTATTCCATTACCGTGCATACTATGAAGTATAGCTGTATAGTTCTAGCAGTGAATGTCAATAATATAAGAAAGCTCACAGTTTGTCTAGACAGGTTCTTAAATTCAAGTATACCTAATGTGACCATATTTTTTTAAGTAAAAATGGGACACTTAAAAAGCGAAAAAACGTGAAGTCTTGAAAGAGTAGATAAAGCTATGGTTTTAAAACCTAAGAAAAAACAAGAACACCTTCCTGACAGTGTCACAAACGAAATGATTGTATGTAAAAACGGATCGTTTATTTTCGTCTAAGGACAACAGGATAGACGATCTGAAAACAGTACTGTCCCGTTCAACATGGAACATAGGGTCACCTTAAGTATAACTGAAGCTGTATTAAAACTTCCTAATCCTCTTTCGCCAATATTGTCCTGAAAATGTTATCAAACAGACACGTGGTTATGTTAATAGATCCGAAATCAAATATTTGTATTGTCTATATTTAGTGTCCTCGGTTAGCTTCCACTCAAAAGAACTGTACTTTTATTAGAACTGTAATTGATATGGTACTTTTGTATCTTAGTAACATAAGATTTTTTCATTACAGACCTGAAAGCCCAATCAAAAAGTATCTACAACCAACACTCAGCGACCCACATCCGGCTCTAAGTAAGAAAACTACTTGTAAGTATAGGAAAGAAATAATATTTATTTTCTTATTATGTGTAGCAACGTAGTCATAAAGGATATGTAGACTGTGTATTTCTAGCATCTGCATTATAGAATCTTGAGTAGATTCTCCATTCTCTTGTGTAGATCCACTATTTTCATAATCTATAGTGTATAGTAATAATCAGGTGAATGCATAGCTGCAATGAACGGAAATAACACGGCTACTTTGATTCAAGCCAAAAAAACTGATTTGAACCGCGCACGATACAGGAGGCATAATATAAGTATTCATGGCCATACTAATACTTGACTATCGCTATTGGTTTGTCTTGCGTTTATGTATTACTTGAGAAGTTTTTTTTACACCTCTGTTGATAAAGCTTTAGCTTATCTATATATAAATACGTGAAGCAAAATCTTTGTACCCCCTTTTTACGTAAATTACGTGGATGAATAAGTATGAAATTTGGCACAGTTGAAGTATATAATGAGGAGAAATCCATAAAACTTCATATAATAATGGAACTTCATATATGAAATTTCATATAATAATGGATTAGAAATGCATTAAATTCATTAAAAAGCATTACGCACACTACAACGCAATCGCTACACACACACACACACACACACGTTTGTGTGTGATACGTAGCAACGCTGATACACTTTCGTTTACGGTTAAAATCTCTGGTTGAACTGAATGTCAAACAATCATAATTATGATGACAAGGTCTAATAGAGATTTGTGCTTATATATTAGTTATTAGTGAAATACAGCTTGCTCAATTTACAATTATCTATGCCAATAAATAAAATTGGAGTGTCTGTTTGTAATGTCAAAATAATAGACTTTTTTCATACTCACACGGTTATTTGCACGACACCTATGCCTAAAATAGCGATTAAAAATTTTTTGTCTGTCTGCCTGTTTGTTCCGGATAATCTTCAAAACGACTGGACCGATTTCAAATATTCTTTCACCAATGGAAAGCTATAATATCAGGGCGTAAACTAGGCTATATTTTATCCCGGTATTCCCACGGGGACTACGCGGGTAAAACGACTAAAACCGAAGCGAAGCGAGGGCGGGTTGCTAGTACATAAATAAAATTAAAGAAAATTGTGTAGCAGAAAAAATAATTAAAATGAATTATGGCCGAATTCCGACCACACGCCGACCCCTAGTAATAAAGAAATCTGCAAATCATATTCTTAGAAATCAGCATCATCATCTCGGCTCATATTCACATTCACAGTCGTCTTTTACGATATCCACGGCCAAGTGGTGAATTGTATTCTTACTCCGTCATTACACGGATAATTCTTACAAATTCTTTGTAAATAATTATATATATATATTAGGGTGCTTTTTTTTTTCAACTATTTTTTTTTTTTCGGTCCCATCGTGAAATTTTGTTGCAAGTACCCAAAAAAAAATACCCTGAAAGTTTGAGCCCTTAATATTAATATTAAGACCTCGACCCAGGCGTTTGAAGATTTCCCCTTAAAAAAACACAGAAACTTTGGCTTTTTCATGTTTAAATTTCTATAGTTCAGTGGCATTTCATAGCATCGCTTCGACTGTGGACGGGTTTTTTTCAGAATTGAATGCTCTACAAAAGTGTCCATTGCGGCCAAGTCGTAACTCGAACCGGCGAGTTAGTACAGGCCTCTAAACTTGATTTTTCCATGAAATTCGCGTTTTTTCTCGTGAATAACAAGAGCTACAGAAAAAATACAAATGACAAACTTGTAGAAAATTTAATTTCCTACAAAAAAGGTTCTGAGCACCAAGTCGCTAAAGTTAATATTTCCGGAGATATTTAATGATAAAGTTTTTGTAATTTAAAATTTTTATCGAAACATGTCAAATTATAAAAAATATATTTTTTTTTATTATTCATCACTACTTTCTTAACTAATTACTTTTTTTTAAAGATGGTACGATAAAAAAATATAAATAGTCGGAAATATGTCAAATATGAAAATTTTATTAATAAGCATGATAACAAAAAATTTTTTATTTTACTTCTGTTCGACTGTATTGTGATTTCGTACATGAAGGGTGCTCTGAGCGATGGTTTTGGACAGTCTGAAAAATTTTTTGCCTCTCCTGTTCATTATTGGTCAACCCTTGATTGAATTTTTCAGCTAGTGCTACTCCTCGCTCGGCAATATCATTCACTACCTTCAAGTTGCAAAATGTTTTGAGACACTGTTGATACTCGTAATTAGTTTCCCATGTATTTGGTTCTGAATTTAAAAATCCATAAGGAAGATTAAATTGTTCAAAGATAAATAATGAATTTTTGGTCACAAAATCACTAATGTTTTTATCTATCATTGAAGTTATTGCACTATAGGCCACTGTGTAACGTTTACTAGCTTTTTCAACGGCTATTGTGCTATTAATTTTCTCTACAATTTTCAATTTTTCTTCTCGTGAAACTGTTTTATCGAAAAGAGCCAATCCAACAAGCTGCTCATGTAAATACCATAAATGCCTGCATAATTTATCCAATGCTGCATTTGCTACATTAGGATGAATGTCTCTATATTGAATGAGATTTTTCACTAATTCCAAATCTGAATTGGGTGCTTTTATCGCATTCGAAGCGATGAACCAGATTTTAACATAGAATAATACGATAAAAACACATATCTTACGTAAATCATTCACTTCTTTGATTGAAATTTTGAATTGTCTGCGAAACATATAAATTTTCAAACAGTAGAGAGCTTTTGAAAGCCATCTTGCATGATGACAAGCACCAGGAGCTGTAAATTTAACTTCATGACTTTCTTCGCCACCCAAAAATATACGACTCAGCATCAAAAACTCTTTGTAGTCATCTCGTGGATGATGATTCTAATTAGATAAAAGAATAAATAATTAAAAATTAATACAGAGTAAATAAATTGATCATTTGAAAAACCGTAAAATTATTCCTGTTTTAAGGTATTGAATAAATGGAATCGAAAGTATGAAAGTACTTATAAGCAAACCTTTAACTGATCTTCAATGAAATCCAGTATATCTTGTTTTTTATCGTTTAAAATATCTGCTATAAGTTCGTCATTGATGCCAATTTCGTACACTGATGTATCAATTTTTGTCCAATGATCTCGAAATCTTTTGAAAATTGGTACAGATGGACCATTCGTAACTGGCCAAGCTACTTCTGCCACATTTTTCAACATTAATTCCGATGTATGATGGCGACAAGCTAGATACAACAAATCACGACCAATCATTTTTTCAAATATAGGACAAGCGCCATTTACATCACCTGAAAAGTTTATTTTTATTATTCAATTTAAATTAAACAACGAAATCTAAAATTGAATTTGTCAAATTGTTTATTCATAAAAGCTTTTGTTATCAAAAATATTTGTTGCTTTAATTCGCCGGACACATTTGAAACATTACATAAACAAAAAAAACTTAGCAAATCTTTGTAAATCATTTTGGAAGACTTGACTCAGCTATTAGCTTTTTGAAATTGAAGCATAATTTGTTTATTAGAATAAAAAACGCAAAGTAGAAAAAAGCTTTTTACAATGGTTAAAACTATATTCTCGGGTTAAGAAAATTACAAAAACATTAATCAATAAAATTACTTAGACAAAATAAAAATTTACCAGTATTTGAACTAGTTGTATCGAAACACATCGCTTTTATTTGATCACAAAGATCCCATTCAGTTAATGTGTTGAATATGGCTGAAGCTTGACTCGATCCAGTGCCATCAGAAAGAAACGGAGCTTCTAGAATTCTTGAAGTATGTGTTCCAGAAATATGTATCGCCAGTCGTTCTGCTTTCAATGTGCCATGTCCTGTAGGAAGTTTCTTACCATCCCAGTGAACTACAAGAGATTCGTCATCTTCTTTCTTCTTCTTTATGGTATCAACAATTTCTTCACGTTTTGAAATGCGCGCATTACGAATTGAGGAGTAACTTAAATTATATTTCTCGACATCGAGACCCAGACTTTTAATAACAGCTGCTATAATAAACATCGCATTTCTATCGCTGGTTTGAGTGCGATCAAGCGCTGATACGAGTTCAGAAGTCAAAATGTTAAGCTTTTTCATTTTCGGAGCAGGAATTTCATATTCAGAATCAGAGCAAGTTCGTTTTAATTCACTAGAACTCGATACGTTACTGGAAAAACTGGTCAAGACTGTTTATTGAGATAGTTTGAAACCTGAAATGGAAAATTTTTAGAACTTAATTGTTAAACATAATAGTTAGAAACAAGTAAGAAAAGATCTTTAAAAATGAAAAATATTTTGGCAATTGTTTAAAATCACGGCTCCACCGTTTTTTGAAAATGAAATTAATTTTCTTTTACAAATTATTTAATTTTTTTCTTAAATTTCATCAAAAATTGAATATTTAAAAATATGCAGAACCGCGATTCTGAACAATTACCAATTTTTTGAAGTATTTATAATTTTTTTATTAGTTAGGAAACCCCAAGTTGATATTCAAAAACTAACCTGTTTCTATCTCAATGTTGACGTTATCTTCATCAACTACATCTTGTTCCATAGCTGACTGATTATCAGAAATCATTTCTGGTGAAGCATAGGCTACTGGTAAACGTTTATTACAATTCTCACCTTGACTCTCGAATAAAAAGTTTCTAACTCCTTCTGGCAAGTTTTTCACGGCAGCACAATTAGAAATATCAAACAATTTATCAAGTTTTTCGCAAAACTTTTTGACATTGGCTTGTTCAGCTTTTGATTTTTTTGCTCTGTGTCGATGTTTTTTAATGATCATATACTCGGCATAAAGCTTTTCTAGCTTTTTCTTACTGTGCTGAGGACGAATAGTCGGAATCAAAAAGCCGGCCCAAACAGCATTAACCTCACTAAGAACATCTGATGAACTATTTCGAATAGTTTGTTTCAAAGAATGATGTTTGTACATAAACAAGCTCAATACGTCGCGATATAAGGGTAATTTATTTTTATTAATTGTCTTTATTTCAAATCCGATTAAATAATTGTAGATTTTTTCACCAATTTGTTCAGACATTGTTAATAATGATAATGTTGAACTGAAATACGTAATGCAACGTTGACTACAAATAATCGACGCTATGAGGTTAGTGTACACAAAGCTTTGTTTAGTACCCCCGCGACGTCAGTGTTAAGTAGTGGAGATTAAAGAAAGCGCTATAATTAAGCGGTAAATTAAGTAAGCTCAATCAAGGTCAAGCCAAAGTCTGATTGTTGCGCTGAAAGGAGTGGGGTTATTAGAGTAAACAAAAGGAATGATCAGTACTAGATTACTCACGTACATTTCACCTCTTTCTTCTCGTTACATATTTTAGTTTTTGCTAACCTGATCTTATAAATTACAAAAATTTCTAACCTGTCAATTTATCTATAAATGTAAAACCTTTTCTTTTACAATCGATACTAACATATTACCAACTATTTATGTTTTTTTATCGTTCCATCTTTAAAAAAAAGTAATTAGTTAAGAAAGTAGTGATGGATAATAAAAAAAAAATATTTTTTATAATTTGACATGATTTTCGATAAAAATTTTAAATTACAAAAACTTTATCATTAAATATCTCCGGAAATATTGATTTTAGCGATTTGGTGCTCAGGACCTTTTTTGTAGGAAATTAAATTTTCTACAAGTTTGTCGTTTGTATTTTTTCTGTAGCTCTTGTTATTCACGAGATAACTGCGAAAAAACGCGAATTTCATGGAAAAATCAAGTTTAGAGGCCTGTACTAACTCGCCGGTTCGAGTTACGACTTGGCCGCAATGGACACTTTTGTAGAGCATTCAATTCTGAAAAAAACCCGTCCACAGTCGAAGCGATGCTATGAAATGCCACTGAACTATAGAAATTTAAACATGAAAAAGCCAAAGTTTCTGTGTTTTTTTAAGGGGAAATCTTCAAACGCCTGGGTCGAGGTCTTAATATTAATATTAAGGACTCAAACTTTCAGGGTATTTTTTTTTGGGTACTTGCAACAAAATTTCACGATGGGACCGAAAAAAAAAAAATAGTTGAAAAAAAAAAAGCACCCTAATATATATGTATATATATGTTTTTTATTTAGCGACGAAGAGCAACAGCAGGTCCACACACATGAGCTCGGGCGTCGCCCGCGACTTACCCGCGCTACATGACGTGCACTCATGGTGGGGTGCGAAGGTCGGCAGCCTCACGTTGTTTGATTGCGACTAGCTTAGCTTATTGATAGAAAATAATGTTCCATGTATCCACATTTATTTATAGGTGTGATCCTTAAACAGCAGTTGCACTTTCAAACTTGTATTTCACAAATAGGATTTAAAATATTCAATATGATTTTAGGTGAGATATTTTTTTTGTTTTTTTTTTTTCGTTTTATGTCTATTAAACATTGCCAACCAATCTCACTAATTTCCTGGTATACGTAATAATGTTGCTTTGTAATTAGTTCTTAATTTTTGGTACACTCTTTTGTGAACCGATAAAGGAATTCTATAGGCATATCTTAAATCCACAACTACATTTGAAAACAGCAGTTGAAATGGATACAAACCCGGCCTATGGTAATCTCTTGACTTAAATTTTCATCAAAAACGGTACTTAATAATTTCATTATACTTTATTTTTATTTATATAGCACAAAAAAGTTAAGAAGTTTACTGCGATAAATTACGTTATCATTCAGTTCTGTGTATGAATTCTGATACCCGGGGAGGGTGATTGTCTGTTATGTAATTAGTGAAAGTAATAAAAGAAAACTTAGTATTTTCCTGGTCAATATTTGTGATTTTTTCAGAGAATGTGACATAGATGATATTTATTACTTTATGGCCTAGTTAAATTTAATATTAATGTTATATTACTAATGTATTGTAGTTAAATACAGTTACCCACCACTATTACTAAATGTTATTCGTGCCAAACTTAGTGAAAATAAAGTTATATACAAAATAATTACCTTTTATTTTAATACCAATTATACAACAATATTAATGCATATCATTTTCAAATTATAATTGAATTAAATTATTTACAATACATAATATTTTTATTAGTAAAATATTAGCCGAAATAAATTAACAGAATACAAATTTTATTTAATTGCCTAACGGCCCAATGTTACCAGCATCATATAAATGTGATTCATCAAAATTGGAATCGTGGTTGAAAATTTCAAAAGTACCTAAGGAAATTTATTGAGAATTCTAAAGGGCTTTATAAAAAGGTAATGTAACTCATTGTGTTGTATAATGAGTTCTGATGTTTACGCGAGTATTACACAGTATAAATAAAACTATTTTATCGCGTTAGTATTTGAATTAAGATTGCCTGATGTTTCAATCATTTTATAACGTTCATGGTCGGTCAATCAAAAAGATCAAATACAAACGCGATAAAATACGTAAAATTTGTTTTTTTTTATAATCGTTGTGTTGTTTTTATTGTGTAGCTTGCAGTAATACCTTAGCATTATTCGTGGGTGTTGTAAAAGACGAGTTAGGGCTCTACATCCACCAGCTTTAAGCCCACATAATGACGCGTAGTCGATTGCATACCTAAGTATTTAGGCGGGCGATCTAAAGTAAAACCTAGTCGAAACCCAATGCGCATCATGTTTGGTTCTTCTATTGATTGTTTGAGAAAAGTCTGCATTGTATTTATAACTTAAATGCTCTATAGTAATAAACAACAACTATATTTTTGAAAATATTCCCCCGTGTGATCCAATTTCACCATATCCTTATTTTTCTCTCAGCGTCAACTAATTGTACGAGTTGGCACCAGCACTGACCTGCGAGATACATAACACCAACTGGGATAGCCAATCTCTCCATTGCGTGAGGAGCCCATGCCTTACACTGGCAGGTGAATGTTTGATGAATGATAATTTTCAATGGTTTCCTCAGGTGGTCATAGGTTAAATATACTATAGGTCACACACACATTTATTGTTTTAAGGCAGTCTTAAAAATGGGCTGAAGAATTAATTGCCAGTAGAATTCCGGAGCATTTCCTGTGATACTTATAGTACCAAGTGCAAAGTGTGGTGTTTAAAATATTATTCCCTCAAGAGAAGTCTTCTGCCTCGCAGAGGACCGATAATTGATCAACATCTTGCAGATAGTTTTTGTGAATTTAGCATACTGCAATTTATCCACCGATTAACATTAATAACACTAATTAGACGATCGAAAATCGGCCCCTAGTAAAATCATGACAATAATCATTGTAAATAATGACACATGCCGAGTGAGAATAGTACAATCGCAGTTATAGTTAGTACAAGACATAGATATTTGCCTACGATAGGATAGTGGAACAATTTAGCGTGAAGTTGTAGATTGGACGCGTACATAAGTAAGGTGTCGATGTCCTCTTGTGGCGTATCCTGATGAAGGAAGGGGCGCACGCATAGTTCATGGCCAACCGATTGTGTCTTCCTGCATTCGTTTGATAAACGAGCCGCCTGTGAAATTAATAATATATACATATTAGTTATTTAATTTTTGGATTTGGCAGTTGGTTAATATTAAGAGATATTGTTGATAGTATCGATTGTTCATGTTTCTAGCTTATTCTGAAGCAGGGCTTAGAAGGTGTCTTGGAACGCGCAAATATAAAATCAGCAAAATTTCACGAGTGATTGAAGAAAATAAATATTAGTAAATTCTAACTTGACTGCACTGATAGCAATAGTGACTAAGAGACTGACCTACCGTACCAGTGTCGTAGGTACAATTGGGTGTTGTCTTATTAAAAATGAAATTTAAATAAATAATTGGCGCTTTCCATGAACTAGCTGTTGTTTTAAGTAATTAAGATACACATCATACGTTTATTACATTTAAATGACTTACTGAATTTGTATAAATTTGAAAAATAATTAAATTTATTAAAAGAGATATCAGAATCAGGCAAAAATATTTTTATAAGTATATAATAAACGTATAAGACTAAAATATATTACCACAATTACTTCCTGGAGTTAAAGACGACGGACCATGACCATCTTCTTTTTTTTGGGTGTGATAGCTGTTCGGTGCAGATGGCTTTCACAGCTTAGCCCGGACTATGGGTGAGCGCTGATGGCTCTGATAATTGAAATTACCTGTACAAATGGTACGACGACAGCAGATATCCATATGAACTCATTAAGAATACTGATGCCAATGACGGGCTCTATCTCCGTGTCTACTTTATCCAAATTCAACAGCCACATTACACCAGACGTAGCCCACGAGATGTTCACTATAGTGAACAGACAAACTGCTGGTGCCAAATCATCATTTAGGTATTTTAATAATTTACGAAATTCAGCAATTTCCTAGAAAATCATTCTATATATAAAATATAACTGTCAACAAACTTATACCTAAATATATTACTGCTATCATGAATCACTTATGTTAAATAAGAATCTCTATAAGAGGGACCTAATATTACTAACCCATACCTAAATATTGAAATTGAATTGAATTTCTAAAGGTTATTTAGTGTAAGGGGAATATTAGTAAAGCTAATAACACACAAGGCGAAGATTGTCAAGAAATTAACCGAATAGGCAGTAAATAAAATATCAATCGGTTAACGGACTAAGAATGCAATGTTTTACCGCCCATATTTCCCCACGGGGGTAGTAAGAGACAAAGGGACGTACGTGGCCCTACAAGAATGGGTATATAAACTCGAAATAAAACTATGTCAACTCATTTGTATAGCTTAGTTAACGAACCAATACACTTGCTATTGTGAAAAATGATCTATCATCGTTATCCTGCAATGTATTCTCAGTACAGGATAATACATATCATCATTTCAGCTAATACACGTCCCACTGTTGGGCTCGAGCCCCTCCCACGATAGGAGGGAAATTAATCTTACTGTACCATGCTGGTCAGACAGGTTGTTAGTCGTCTTTTACGACACCCACAGGCAAGATAGGGTGTGCTAAATTGTATTCTTACTCCGTCTCCACACGGAGAAATTTCGGATCTGGTAGGTATTAATTTTAAAACTTACTCTCATCCAATTTAGTGTCGATATACTTCGATTTAGTAGTCGTTCTTTTAAGAACATGAGGTGTGCTTGTAACAACTGTGCTTGTAGGCAATAACTAGTAATAATAGTTGCTTGCACCATATCGTGAATTAATGTACATATGATTAATAATATTTTTAATGCAAGTCTCACTTCATATGCGCTGAAAATTCAAATGGCTTCAACTTATGATAATATTTATAATAAACTAGCTGACACAACAGAATTGTTCTATTCAAATAAAATAAAAGTATTTCAGCGCCACCTACCGGGTTCAATTGTGAATCTAAACCATTTTCGAATCCCCTTGAACACACAAAAAATTTCGCCGATATCGGTCCAGCCGTTTAGGAAGAGTTCAGTGACATACGAGTACATACATACACAAGAAATTTTTATATAAAGATATACAGTTAAATACCCAAGCTACTGGTATAATATAATTTTTTTTTTGAGGAGATCCGCCGCCGACTACTGGGACGGCGTAGGCGCAACTATCTGCGCCTCATGCCGCCCTAGCCGAGGCCGCGGGTGACGTGATCGGGGATTAGTCCGTCACCCGCCGAGAGGCCGACCGCGTGAGGAAAGACCGACGTCCTCCCCGAGGGGGGGACGTCGGTCGATGGGAGGGTACCCCAATAGGGGGTATTCCGTCGGGCCGACCACTGACGACAAGTTAACGCTGCTCCAGTGGTCGGCCCAACGACGAAGGCGACGTGGTTTTTGGGTGGGTCGCGGGAGTTGCGTGCTTAAGCCCCTCTGTCGCCCCGGACGGAGTGGTGCGGAGGCGCGCCGACCGCGACCCACCCACAAAAAAAAAAAAAAATTGCTATTAATATATTCTAATATAACGCTACTTGCATTTTGCGAACTGTATTTAACGTTCAGAGTTTCGATAATACTCAAAAGTTCGTTCCAAATGGATATTGTTCTTCCGGTATTAAAACGTGATCAGGCAGTTTACGAAACAATGCTATCGTAGATACGTCGGTTCTGCCTTGAACTACGATTAAAAGACTCAAAACGCTGCAGCCTGTTACACTCGTCTCAAATCCCGGAAGCCTTTCGGCTGAAGTGCTGTGACTCGGTTTCGACGAGCCCGCTAACCATTTAACTCTAGCTCAAATAAGAGCTCACAAGTTGAGGAGAGCCCACACGCTCGTCACTAGGCTAGGTAAGGATGTAACAACAATAATTTGGAGATCGCACAGAGTATTGTTCTGCGTAGGATTCGAACCCACTGGCACGCTAGGTCGTTAATCACTACGCCAACTGTGCAAAATTCGAATTTTGACACCCTTTGACTTCGGAATATTATGAGTGTTACCTGTTTTCCATCCACCTGAAGATTATATTGCCTTTTGCCAGCATTAAATTCATTGAGCACAGTGATAAACACATCCATAAAACACTAAGCATTATGAAGAACCACAACATGCGCAACAAACGCTTTGGTTTAGTTGTTGGCATTCCTTGAGGTGAATATGACGATAATAAGAACACCTAAAAGTAGATAATTAAAGTGTTACAATCTCGTAAGCGGAAAATTTCACATAATTCCATCTCGTACGTTATGAACATATTTTGATCTATACTATAAACTAAAATAATTTACTCAAAAGATTCAATAGGATAGTACTAGATTGCACGCTACTACCAACTTCATCTCAGTCCATATATTTGCCACTGTTGAGCGCGGGTCTCTTCCTTTATGAGAGGGACTTTCATCTTCTGTGCTACGCTCGTCAGAGGTGTATAGGGTTTTATTTCGAGATTTCCCTCATTTACATTGATGTTAACTGCATATTACATCTCTTAACTGTCTTTTATGACACCTACGGGCAAAAAAAAAGACAATTCTGACCCAATTTTCTGTAACAAAATCCGTGAGATAGCATTCGCATGAATATTCCATTACATATATCAATTAATAAATCCATTTTGTGGTTAAACATACCATTTACTTTCCTATAAAAGTGGTGAAATCTGACTGAACGATTACTAGGAGAAAATCCAGCAGAACTTTCCTGGGAACTTATTAACTGCGATGGTCAACACAGCGACCGTTATAGCTTTATGCCCCTTTAGGGAGGCCTATACAGCAGCGAGCGTATATAGGCTAATGGAAAGTAAACTAGTATTTTATATGATCAATTTTTTACTTACTCTTTCCATAAGATTTTGCAATTGTTCATTATCAGAATCAGAAATCCTAAATAAATATAATGCATATAGAAAGCCAACAAAATGTAGTATACTGGGTCCTATATAAGTAAAGAGTACATTTCCATAGCACACTTGTTTGTAGTTGTCATATTCAAGGGTGGATGACAGAGCAAGCGGCACAAGTTTATAGCAGAAACCTCGATCACGTCTGTAAAAGTAAATCTTAAATTATCTCTCATAATATTTTATTAAAATAAAATTGTGCCTGCTTTGAAGTGAATTTAAGGAAATGTCTAATCTATAAAAACAGATAAACTAAGTCATTAACGGATTTCTGGCGGTTTAGCATTGTTAAAGAAGTGTCTGCCTTGGTTACTCGACCGGCGATTATCAATCGTTCAATGAAGTTTAAGATGACGTCCTAGTATGCGGACTAACAATGTAATAAAGATCACAGGAAGTATTATAGCGACTGTTTTTGAAGCAGGTCAAGATAAAGCAATTATTGAGGCAAGACTAACGAATTGAACCACTTTTTTTTTGTACTGGGGATCCGCGATATGGACGCAGCACGATCGAGCGTAGTGTTATCAGGCAACACTTCCGGCCTCAATGTGTGAGGCGAGCACATAGTAATTAATATATGGTTAATCATTTTATAAATTGATTGTAATAATAAGTAAATAATTGATTCATATCTCTGTAAAACAAAATAGTTGATTCATATATCATACGCGCCTTCCGCTTATTAGCTTCCGGCGCGACTGCTAAATATTGCATACCTATTATTATAAACGCCTGTACTCCCTTACATAATATAATTGTTAATTAATCAATCCTAAGATCATTTTAATTTGTATTGTATAATATAATGATTAAGTGATTAGATTCTTATTCCACTGAATTATGATTTCATCATACTGATTTCTGCATGTCAACTTCCTGCGTAATAAATCTTTAATGTTACATAAACCGGTATAATATTTACATGTAAATAATTGTTAGAATAATTAAGATATTTTACATTTAATATTATCTATTAAGTTCGTGTATTTAATATTAGCTCACGCCGCGTGTATCTATAAATACCGCCATCTTGAATATTTCGGGGCATTCGTATTGTAACTACTCTATGGTGAATTACAACATCCAAAGTAAAACGTGTCGTTATTGTTGCCGCCGCCACCCTCAGCATCCTCACAATTCAGAACTGGGATAATGTCAGGCCCATACATCGAGGGATTCCGCTCGAAGAAAAGCAGACGTTGCATGAATGCTACGCTCGACGGCGACGAAACATCAAGTTTTTTTTCTTCCTCCGATGATCACGAAGAGGACGTGGAGAAGCGCAGACGATGCAAAAAACGTCGTGTCACCCAAATCGACGCGGAGCTTATTCCAACATTTCAGCCAGATGAAAAATCAAGCAACGTCAGGGGATGGCTCCACAAAATTGACCAATTGGGCGACGTATATGGATGGGACAATAAAGACCGGCAGTTTATCATGCAGATACGTCTTCGAGGGTCTGCTAGAGATTGGTACGATGATCTGGACGACTACGATCTCACGTGGGAGGGCTGGAAAGACTCCTTAGAGACCGCGTTTCCGCGTTCTACTGACTTTGTGGATCTCCTAGAGACCATGCTTGCGAGGAAAAAAAGCAATTCGGAAACCATGACCAAATATTTCCACGACAAGGTTTCCTTGCTGAAAAAATGCGGTATCCTTGGTGAGCCTGCAATCTCTTGCATAATTCGCGGTTTGCCCATGGAAATAAGAGCCAACGCTAAGGCTTACCAATGTGATACACCACAACAACTATATTACGGGTATTTGTCATCACTCGAAAACTTCAAACAAGTTGAAGCCACCTACCCGCGACAGACTACCACATGGCGAAGAGGGGACGCCGTTCCTGTAATAACAAGAGTAACCGGTCTTCAACTGAAGAAATGTTACGCCTGTCGAAGGGAAGGTCACGAAGCAAAGGACTGCAAGGTGCCGCGCTGCGAGGTTTGCCATCGCCCGGGCCACACATCTACCAGCTGCTGGTATGCGGCGAGCTCTTCGCATCAAAAGGTTGGTAAAGTTTTTTTTACAACCTACAATATATTCGTAGATATGTATAAGAAGGCCGTAGTAATTAATGGTTGTAGTCTCATCGCGTATATAGATACTGGCAGCAGGTTAAATATTCTTACTGTGGCATATGCTGTAAAATTAAATTTAAAGATTGAACCTTCAATAGTCACAATGAGAGGTTTTGGAGGTGCATATTCAAACTCTTTAGGAACGTCCCACGTAAATGTTCACGTAGACAATATTGTTTTAAATGGATTTGTAGAATTAACCAATTACGATATAGGTGATATAGATTTAATAATTGGACAATCAATGATAAATCAACCTAACATTAGTTTAATTATATCGCAAAACTATGTTAAATTTGTCGATAGTAATGATACTTTTAATAGTGCTCTTAATGATATAAAATTACGTGACACGGACTTTATAACGAAATATTCAGTGTATTTGAGACACGGCTGCATAATTCCACAGCAAACTGTTGCCTTAGTGCAAGTTTACCTAGATATTAACAGTAATCAAACGTTCCTTGTCAATTCTGTATTTTTTGAGTTAGGTTATATGTCCTATGTAATTTTAGGGGGACTTATAAGGTCGAAAAATTGCTTTTTAAAAATAATTAATATTGGAGACGAAAATCTCGAGTGGGAACCGAATAGGCTAATAGCGCGCGCGGAAATCATCCCTAAAAAAAATTATAGTTTACAAAGTAGCACGAATATTATGACGGTCGACAAATATACTCACGAGGATTTGCAATTGTCCGATATAGATATAGGAAGTTTAGAGAAGGACGATTGCTATCGATTGTTGCGGTTATTGAATAAATACAGACATTTGTTTGCAAAAGATACTAAAGATTTAGGATGTACGGACATACTGGAAATGCATATTCAGACTAAAAGCGAGCAGCCGGTTTATTGTAAGCCTTATAGACTCTCTCATAAGGAAAGTGAAATAGTAAATGAAAAGGTGCAAGATCTTATTGATGCGGGTATAGTAAGGAACTCTATGTCTGATTATGCGAGTCCAGTGGTTCTTGTGAAGAAAAAGGGTGGCGATTATAGGTTATGTATAGACTACAGAGCTCTTAATGCGCGCACTGTTAGGGATCGATATCCCCTGCCTCATATAGACGATCAGCTGTCCCGCCTCTCTGGTAAATCCTTCTTCACAACTTTAGATCTAGCACAAGGCTACTACCAAATTAGATTAAGTGAGGAATCAATTCATAAAACTGCATTTGTTACGCCTTCTGGGCAATATGAATTTTTAAAAATGCCTTTCGGCTTAGCGAACGCACCAGCTGTATTTTCTCGTCTTATTAAAATCGTTCTAGGTAGTTTAGGTAATGACGTAGCTACTTATATCGATGACGTCATGCTACCTACAACCTGTATTGATGATGGACTTAAGTTGCTAAATGATGTATTAAAACTCCTGTCAGAAGCGAATTTAAAATTAAATCTTGGTAAATGTTCGTTTTTAAAAAAAAGTGTTAATTACTTAGGCCATGAAATTACGGCAGGCACCGTACGACCAGGCCAGGCTAAGATAAGTTGTGTAGCCGAATATAAAAGACCCCGAAACGTGCATGAAGTAAGACAATTTATTGGTCTGTCGTCATATTTTAGGAAATTTATTCGCAGTTTTGCTGAAATAGCTAGGCCCCTCACACAGTTAACAAAAAAGGATGTTGAATGGACATGGGATTCCGCACAAGAAACCGCATTTCGTACATTAAAAGAGCGTCTAGTCGACAGACCAGTACTAGGTATATACAATAGGAATGCTCGCACGGAACTTCACACCGATGCCAGTAAGCTAGGTTTAGGAGGTATCCTTTTGCAGTACCAAAATGATGGAGTTTTAAAACCTATTGCTTATTTCAGTAGAGTTACAAGTAAAGACGAGCAGTTTTATCATAGTTATGAGCTGGAGACCTTGGCAGTTGTAGACTCCCTAAAGCGCTTTAGAGTTTACCTCGTAGGGATTCCCGTTACTGTAGTAACAGATTGCGCTGCATTGCGCACAACTCTGGTCAAAAAGGATCTAATTCCCCGCATAGCCCGCTGGTGGCTTTCAATCCAAGATTATGATTTACAAATCGAGTACCGAGCTGGTGATCGAATGCGACACGTGGATGCCTTAAGTAGGAACCCAGTGCAGGATCATGTCCTATTAATTGATAACTCCGATTGGCTAGTGACATTACAATTACAAGATGAAAGTATTCAGTCTCTTTTAACTCAGCTACGGAGTGGTACAGACAATCAAAACATTATTGCTAACTATACTATTAAGGATGACATTCTCTATAGGAAAACAATCAACGGGGATCGCTTCGTTATACCTAAACTCGCTAAATGGGGATTATTACAAAAATATCATGATCAAATAGGACACGTTGGTTTCGAGAAATGCGAAAAAACTATTAAGGCACAGTTTTGGTTCGAGGGCATGACTAGATTTATTCGGAAATATGTGAAGTCGTGTCTTCAATGCGCTTACGGCAAAGGGGAGCACGGTAAATTGCAGGGAGAACTACATCCAATAGAAAAGATTGCTATCCCGATGCACACACTACACGTTGACCATTTAGGCCCATTTGTAAAAACACGTAGAGGATACACATACATATTAGTTGTCATAGATTCATTCACGAAGTTTGTATTTGCAAAACCTGTTAAAAACTGTAGCTCTATAGAAACTATAAAGCAATTGAAAGATATTATTTCACAGTTTGGAAATCCTAACAGAATTATTACAGATAGAGGCAAAGCTTTTACTAGTCGGTATTTTAGTCAATTTTCAGAAGAAATGCAATTTAAACATATTTTGAATGCCATTGCCAGTCCGAGGTCGAACGGCCAAGTAGAACGAGTGAATCGAACTTTGATTAACGGATTGAACGCTATGTCTAATAGTGAATGCACCTGGGATGATCACCTAATTGATGTAGTCTGGGGCATTAACAACACTCCTCATGCAATTACTGGTTTTGCTCCTTTTAAATTACTATTTGGACATCCCAATTCACGCTTACCAGCTTATCCTTCCGGAGAACCCAGTGACTTCGAAAGTCGAGCAAAAGCATTAGAGGACAGGCGAAACACAGCTAAATTGCGTATCGATAAACATATGACACTTATGAAGGATAGGTTTGATCGATCCCATAAAAGATGCACCAAGTATTCAGTAGGACAGTTGGTACTTTGGAAAGGGGGTATAACTAGAGTAAACGCTAATGTAACCAGAAAACTTAACGGGCTGTATACAGGACCCTATAAAGTATGCAAAGCGGAGCACTCGTTAGATCGCTACACGATATGTAGTATTAAAGGAATGAAAGGGTATCGGAAATTTTCTGCTGTTGTTCGCGGTGAAGTTCTTCGACCTTATAATTCTTCTATTGCCGATGATAGTAGCGGCAGTGACCATGAGATTGATAAAGATGATTTAATTGATTTATTAGAGAGTTAAATGTCTTAGAGTTAAATGTGTTAGAGTTAAATGTGTTAGAGTTAAATGTGTTAGAGTTAAATGTGTTAGAGTTAAATGTGTTAGAGTTAAATGTGTTAGAGTTAAATGTGTTAGAGTTAAATGTGTTAGAGTTAAATGTGTTAGAGTTAAATGTGTTAGAGTTAAATGTGTTAGAGTTAAATGTGTTAGAGTTAAATGTGTTAGAGTTAAATGTGTTAGAGTTAAATGTGTTAGAGTTAAATGTGTTAGAGTTAAATGTGTTAGAGTTAAATGTGTTAGAGTTAAATGTGTTAGAGTTAAATGTGTTAGAGTTAAATGTGTTAGAGTTAAATGTGTTAGAGTTAAATGTGTTAGAGTTAAATGTGTTAGAGTTAAATGTGTTAGAGTTAAATGTGTTAGAGTTAAATGTGTTAGAGTTAAATGTGTTAGAGTTAAATGTGTTAGAGTTAAATGTGTTAGAGTTAAATGTGTTAGAGTTAAATGTGTTAGAGTTAAATGTGTTAGAGTTAAATGTGTTAGAGTTAAATGTGTTAGAGTTAAATGTGTTAGAGTTAAATGTGTTAGAGTTAAATGTGTTAGAGTTAAATGTGTTAGAGTTAAATGTGTTAGAGTTAAATGTGTTAGAGTTAAATGTGTTAGAGTTAAATGTGTTAGAGTTAAATGTGTTAGAGTTAAATGTGTTAGAGTTAAATGTGTTAGAGTTAAATGTGTTAGAGTTAAATGTGTTAGAGTTAAATGTGTTAGAGTTAAATGTGTTAGAGTTAAATGTGTTAGAGTTAAATGTGTTAGAGTTAAATGTGTTAGAGTTAAATGTGTTAGAGTTAAATGTGTTAGAGTTAAATGTGTTAGAGTTAAATGTGTTAGAGTTAAATGTGTTAGAGTTAAATGTGTTAGAGTTAAATGTGTTAGAGTTAAATGTGTTAGAGTTAAATGTGTTAGAGTTAAATGTGTTAGAGTTAAATGTGTTAGAGTTAAATGTGTTAGAGTTAAATGTGTTAGAGTTAAATGTGTTAGAGTTAAATGTGTTAGAGTTAAATGTGTTAGAGTTAAATGTGTTAGAGTTAAATGTGTTAGAGTTAAATGTGTTAGAGTTAAATGTGTTAGAGTTAAATGTGTTAGAGTTAAATGTGTTAGAGTTAAATGTGTTAGAGTTAAATGTGTTAGAGTTAAATGTGTTAGAGTTAAATGTGTTAGAGTTAAATGTGTTAGAGTTAAATGTGTTAGAGTTAAATGTGTTAGTTAATAATAACGATGTTAAGTAAATAATGAATTACCATATATTTATGAAGTATAGCATTAGATCAAAAGTGTTTGTTTTCTCTATCAAGTACCTAATAAAATTGAAACCAGATATATTAGGATAGAGGCTATATAGGACGACAATTAAAGCTGTGTGACGTCAATTAAAGCTGTGTGACGTCAATTAAAGCTGTGTGACGACAATTAAAGCTGTGTGACGACAATTAAAGCTGTGTGACGACAATTAAAGCTGTGTGACGACAATTAAAGCTGTGTGACGACAATTAAAGCTGTGTGAGATTACATATATAGAGTCTGTGTGGACGAGGACAGCAATTTGTATAAATTAAGTGATAAAAGACTTAAATACTGCTTTGATGTATTAATTCCAGGTACCGTTCATCACTGGCAAACCAGACACCGCCAGTAATGTTGATCGCCGTGGGACACGGCAGCTGCAGGATGGCCGAATGTTATCAGGCAACACTTCCGGCCTCAATGTGTGAGGCGAGCACATAGTAATTAATATATGGTTAATCATTTTATAAATTGATTGTAATAATAAGTAAATAATTGATTCATATCTCTGTAAAACAAAATAGTTGATTCATATATCATACGCGCCTTCCGCTTATTAGCTTCCGGCGCGACTGCTAAATATTGCATACCTATTATTATAAACGCCTGTACTCCCTTACATAATATAATTGTTAATTAATCAATCCTAAGATCATTTTAATTTGTTATGTATAATATAATGATTAAGTGATTAGATTCTTATTCCACTGAATTATGATTTCATCATACTGATTTCTGCATGTCAACTTCCTGCGTAATAAATCTTTAATGTTACATAAACCGGTATAATATTTACATGTAAATAAGATATTTTACATTTAATATTATCTATTAAGTTCGTGTATTTAATATTAGCTCACGCCGCGTGTATCTATAAATACCGCCATCTTGAATATTTCGGGGCATTCGTATTGTAACTACTCTATGGTGAATTACAACATCCAAAGTAAAACGTGTCGTTATTGTTGCCGCCGCCACCCTCAGCATCCTCACAGTAGATTATAATAGGGCAGGACGAATGACCAGGGTTTCGAGCATACCTAAAAGGAGAACGTTGTACGCGCCTATAACACGCATCAGACGCAATTAAAGCATTCAAAATGAATATTTTTTGCATTTTTCATGAATGCTGCATTCCTAGTGTTATATATAGCTTTCCGCCAGAAATGGCCTAACATTAAAAGATTTTTTGAAATCGAACCAGTAGTTCATGAGATTAGTGCGTTCAACTAAACTCTTCAGTAATGGAAGTATAGATTTATTATAGATTAACAACCCGCCTGCGCTTAGCTCCGGTTTCAGTGGCCTACTCGCATAGTTCCCGTTCCCGTGGGAATACCGAGATAAAATATAGTTACTCCTTATATAGACAGCTACCTGGTAGTAAAATATTATCAAAATGGGTCCAATCTTTTCAAACAAACAGACATACAAAACATTTTTAATCTGGTTTTTAGGCATAGGTGTCGTTCAAATAACCGCGTGAAAAAAGCTCAGTATTTTGACATTACAAATAGACACTTCAATTTTATTTATTTGTATAGATTACTGGTTGTGTTTGATAATTACCTGAAGCAAGCCATATATTGAAGCACGTATCCCAAGAACATTAATATCGCCACTTGCAAGGAGTGAAAGTGTGAACAGCATATAGCACATCTAGAAGAGTTTGATACATCTAATAATGGTCGCAAACCCATCATTGTCAATAGTTTTAGATATGGTAATAATATCTATAATAACAAAACAAGAAATTATTTATAATTAAAGAAATATCATTAAAACAAAAATGCATGTGATGCGAAGGATTGTACCGATACCTTTGATTTACAATAATGTAATATAGCAGATGTACTCATATATTCAGTATCAGGCGATTCAGTTATTTCTCCAATCTGAAAGTGAAATAAGATATTTAGAACAACGTGTTATATAGACACGCGGCAGCATGTCAAGCAAAGAGCGCGCCGATGTGAATATACATTATTATCATACATATTACACGAACCATTTTAGCTCACTTTTGACCCCTTCATAACTCAAAAACCAGTCAATATATACGCACAAATTTTGCACAGATGACATCCTGAGAAGAAATAGTAGATAAGCTATTATTCTTAATTTTATAAACACCGCTTAAATAATTATTTAAATACTAGCTGACCCGGCGAACCTCGTACCGCCAGTATTTATCAGTTTGGTTTTAGTATTATCCGTGCGGTGACGGAGTAAGAATACAATTCACCATCCGTGTGTGTCGTAAAAGACGACTAAGGGATATAATATGCATATAATATCTATGCAAGATAAGGAAAACTCGGAACAAAGCCCTATACCAACACGTCTCACCAGCGTGGTATAGTAGATCGATTTCCCTCCCATAGTGGAGGAGGCCCGAGCCCAACAGTGGGACATGTATGGGTTGAGACGATGAAGATGATTTATCAGCCTCCTACAAGTGGCGTAAAGTTGCCGAAGCTGGGGCGGTCTCGGGACTCGGCCTCAAACGTATCAATATAATGGAGTTGTTGATAATCCAACTGAATTGAATTTACGGAGAGTGTCATATTTCCTTAGACTGCAACTTTTACACTATTTGTGGGAGGCTGATAAATCATCATCATCATCTCAGCCCATACACGTCCAACTGTTGGGCTCGCACCTCCTACCCTATGGTAGGGAAATCGACTTACTAAGTATACCACGCTGTTCAGACGTGTTAATATAGGGTTTTTTTTTCGAGTTTTCTTCTCTTGCATAGATATTATATGCATATTATAAAGACGACTAAGGGATATCCCTTAGTCGTCTTTTACGACACCCTCGTTTGTTGAACTGTATTCTAGCTATTTAATATACCGCCTTTTTTATCGATTCCAATACCTTTTGTAATCTAGATCTATATGTAATTATGCCAAAAATGCTGAACCGACGGGACGAACATCAAATGTTTGACATGTAAGAACAGTTTGTATGGGAAAATAAAATTGTTGTTTTTAGTATTTTACTCGCAATTTTCCATATTTTCTCACCGTTTAAACCTTCTCTGGACTCCCACAAATAATTCAAGACCAAAATTAGCCAAATCGCGCCAGCCGTTCTCGAGTTTTAGCGAGACTAACGAACAGCAATTGATTTATATATATATATATATAGATTAACGTCCAAAAATCGCCCTTACTGGCTGACAGATAGATCAACAACCTAACCCACTTCTAAACGACCTTAAAATTTGGCATCCAGCAGGAGTATACAAAGTATAGCTACAAAGAAAAAAATCCAAAAAAATAGCTAATTTATAAGATTTGAAAGTTTTCCATCTTATCAATTTTATTAGGTACATATATTACCAGCAAATCAAATATATTGAAGAACAGAACCGTAATATGTAAAAACAATAACATACGCATTACACAAAGAAAGTTGATTAGCAGAATATAAAATAACTAGCATCTTAAAACTACTTAATCAAGGTAAATATTGAGTGCTAAAGTTTAAATAAATAAATAAATATTGAGCTTCAATACATTATTAAGCTATTTGTTTTATGTAAATAAATTCACAAATAATATAAAAAGTAACAATATAAAAAGTCATTTTCATAAGTAGCAAACAATGATTTCTGATGTTAACGTGAGCATTACACATTGTAAATAAAATTACTTTACGGATTTTATCGCGTTTGTATTTGATTTTTGAGTGCCCGACGTTTCAAACACATTACAGCGTTCATGGTCTCGTCGGGCCGACCACTGAAGTCAAGGAACTGCACCGGTGGTCGGCCCAACGACGAAGGTGACCTGCTACATGGATGGGTTACGGGGCCGCGCGCCGTCTCTCTGTCGCCCCGGACGAATCCGGGCGGCGAGGGCACTGACCGTAGGCCACCCCAAAATAAAAGCGTTCATGTCACGGGCGGTAGCAAATACTTTTGTAGTAGAAAAAAATAAGAAATTGTGTTTTAAATGTATCTGTTTTAAATGTATATGTATAGTTTATATATTAAATGTTTTTCCTATAAATACATTTCAGCATAATCTACAGAACTTGGCACCCATTTATATCTCAAGTCTTTTGTCGGTAAAGTCGACAACCACACCATAATTATCGTAATAATACCTATTGAACTTGGCTGCCTTTTTCACACTTATATTTTTACCAGGATATCTATAGTTCCCTGATATCTAGATCCAACATTTAAATGTTTTTATTTAGTATGTAGAATGATTAAAAATCTCCAAGAAATATATACGTACACTCCTAAACAATAATTAATTTGTGATAAATTCATAAATGATAATTTTAATACAATAAATTCCTAAGTATGAAAATAGTATATACTAAGACGGTAATTAACTTACGCATCATCACACTTAGGAACGGTTTCGAGATAAAGAAGACTAAAACAATACCATGCTTTGGTATTGTTTTAGTCTTCTTCATCTCTGAAGCGATAAGCAGGTTACAAATAATAAATAGATCTATACTAATATTTTTTGTTTGTTTGAATGCGCTAATCTCATGAACTACTGGTCCGATTTGAAAATTTTATCAATGTTAGATAGTCCATTTATCGAGGAAGGCCTATAGCCATATATCATCACGCTAAGACCAATAGGAGTGGAGCAATAATGAAAAATGTTCAGAATCGGGCCTTTTTCCTTTTGAGAGCTTCCGCTGCGTGCATTACATAAACGGTTAGGGTTCAAAAATCATGTGTGACATAATTGCATTATTTAAAAATATTTTCACCTATGTAAACAAAGTCGCGGGTTAGAGTTAGCATTAGCCCAAAGTAACCGTTCCACGCGGACGAAGTCGCGGGCACAAGCTAGTACTAATATAAACATTACGTGAGTATGGGGTGTGAAAGTACATGTACCTATTTACCGACGTAGATTTTAGTCTCAATAAGGGAGCCCACCAGACAAGATGATAAGCAACGATGTGAGGTGATTATTGAGAATCTCATAAGAAAATCCTCGAAAATCGAGATAATTGACAACTTTTGCGAGGTCGTAAACGTAATCTTGTACTACTGACCTCAAGGATAACCTAATGTAACCTACTTAACTTCGACTAAACAAGTTATTTAACTTGAAATTGAAAGCAATTGTAACACTAAACATGCCTAAAATTATGTCAAGATTGCCGAGAGATAGAAGGGGAATGGACATTTTGTATTAGTCCGCCTCCTGTAGCTAATTCTCTGCAACGGTGATTACCGGAAAAGTGCCGCCGAAGCGTCGCTCGTACGCGGCTAGCCTCTCTGTGAGTGACGGACTATTCTCAGTCACCCGTGGCCTCGGCTAGGACGGCATTAGGCGCAGGTACTCGCACCTGTGCCGCCCAAGTCGCCGGCACGGAACGTGTCACCGTAGAAGAATTCCTACCGCGCACGCTTCTCCGCCTCTTTTCGCGGGATGGCTGCTCACATAAGCGCCTTCACGTCGGCACCGATGATTGTGATGAGATCACGACCCTGCTTTGCCCACGCGGCAAACACCTCGAGCGTGTGCTGCGCCATGTCCTCTCGTAATCGCAGTGCTGGCACTACGGTGTGCTCTCCCTCCTTATGACCTTGTGCAGGTACTTGAATTACCGAGCACAGTACCAAGGCCTGTCCAGCCGGACTGCCCCACAGGTAATGACTTCGCCCACTCGAGACTGCCGCCCATCGCCCGCGTCGCTGGCATCCTCCGGTACCCTGCCTCCGTCGCCACCGTGCGGTATCCACGTATAACCCTGACCGCCATAGCTCTCTGTGGTCGCCACACAAGAACCGAAAGATAGACAGGGACCCACCCACACTAGTGCGCTGTACAGGGCCATCAAAAAAAAGAAAGGGCGAACGCTGCCGCGGAGCAAGTCGACACTGTCCGTTGAGCACTAAGCCCGAGTACTTCCTATGGGCCCGGACAGCAGCACTCTCTTGGAACACTCATAACACCAAATGCGATTGTCAAACCGCCTACCAATCGTGTCGATTATAGCACTATCTCTCATTGATATTAGTCGAAATACCTACGTCCAACAGTGGACTTCAATAGGCCGACGAGTAGACATAGATTTCATTTTATGACCTTAGACGTTTTAATCTAAAAAAAATCACTGCTTGTTAGCGTTCCACGTAGAAAATTAAATTATCTTCAAGATGTAGCTCACAAGCTTCAAATACAAGCTCATTGTCAGTTTAAAAACATGCTGAATAACGACTTGTCATTTGGTACACGGCTTTAATAAAAATCGTAACAACTCATTCCATAAAATCAAATGAAGAAAGTTGAGCGGTGACATATTTCTTTCAGCCCGGCTCCAAGGAACAAGTTAACGGTATATCAGCATACATTAAAACAGTTTCAAATATTAAATGGCAGTGTAATAAATGTATAACTACTTGTTACAGTGACAAACATAAAATATAACTTACGTCCACACTATTGGCGTCGAGGCTGGACCTCCTTGATCTTTCCATCGTGGGTTCGGCAAGCTTCTCGTTACCCAATACATGGCTATCCAGTAAATCACTCGCTACACAGTCATATAAAAAATGTGCATCAGCTATTTTATTGCTCATATCTATTTTTTAATTACCAATACACACATTATAAGAAATAATTATAATATTAATTATTGAAATCAGAAAATAACTACGTTCTAAATAATGACGGTAGGTGATTATAACTAAATTATATTTACCGCTGCCGTAGGATACATTGTCATTTTGCATTTTTTATAACATCCACTTGTATTATTCACTAAAACAAATACTTTCACTGAGAGTTAAACGTATACACAGACTGGATGATAACAAACCGGTGCATTACTTTTTAAATGTAATAAAATCATATTGTATGTACTTCTACATAGTTATACATATATCAATCAGAGTCAATGCATTAAACGCCGATAAAGCAATGCTGTTTATATATCATTGTGTTAAATAATTGTGGACAGAACTAATAAACATTTAAAGAAAAAATTGATATTACTCATTCTCTTTTATATTTTACATAGATCCTATTTACATAATATATTTACCACCATATACATAATTAAAGCGATTTCTGTAGAATGATTCGATTTTGCGTATTTATAGAACACAAGTTGTATTTTTGTGGGCGTTGAACTTAGATAAACATAATAATGGAAGGTGAAATATGATTAAAATTATTCATACGTAAGTAAAATTTTTAAATTGATAACCCATTTAATTGTTTATTGTAAGTAGTAGTAAGCCAAGGCGTATCGCTGCATGCAAAATCTATCGTTTTTAATTCTTACCTTCATTTATATCACTGTATTTCGTCATTAGATTTTGATTTAGTTCGGTTCTCTCTGTCTCATGGAATAATACGTCTGATAAAATAAATCAATCTATAATAGCTTCGTTTAAAAGAATTTTCATTCTCGCTACAGTAATTCCAAAGATTACCCCTTACATCCGAAGCTCCAAATTTCTAAAAAAAAAAAAATTAACGTGTGTACAAAGTACGCATAGCAGAAGTGAAACTTCTTTATCCTTTGTCCCTTTGTTCCTTTGTCCCTTTGTCCCGTTGTTCCATTTGTCTCTTTGTCCCTTATCCCTTTATCACTTTATCCCTTTATGCCTTTATCCCTTTATCCCCGCTTAAACGACATGCTATCCCTACTCCACTGGAGAAAGTACTCTTTATTCGAATCGACCGTAGTGAGGACGAGAAAAAGATGGCGCGTAACGAAAAAATGTGACGCGTAACCGAAAAATGTGACGGTAAATTTTTTCCAACGCCGATAAAGAAGTTTCACTTCAAAAAATTACTGGCGACACGCTTTCTCGCTTCGCTTCGGGTAAGGAATGTTGATTCATTGTCCTTATTGAATTTCTGACAAGATTACAATATTGAGAACAATACTTATTTAATTATAAAATGCCTTCAAGGATCAACTTTATTTTTTTAATCTACTTTCATTATATACAGGTTGTATCAGGTTATGGGGCAACTGGTCAAAAGGGAGCTAGGCAATGGTGATAGGAACCCATGGAAAAATTTGAATGAAAAATATTGATTCGTTAAGGAATTAGAGACATGTTTTCAATTTTGTCATCGCTTTTTCGTGTAAATCTGACTGAAATGTATAAAGTCAATTATACTTAATACGCAACATATTCATACTTTGTTAAATGTTCATTAGAAATTGAATAAATAAATGATTACATTCACATAAGCAAGACAAACTTCGCTTTAAAACAGCTGATCGGCCTATGACCGTTGACCGCTCGCCGTTGTACCTACACTGTCATTGAAACGTTTGTGCAATTCTAGGTATGAATGAATGAAATTATACTCGAAGCTTTACATGCCTACATGTATTCTGTCTGTACATGCCTACATAATACGTAACATTTAAGGCATAGACTCTTAGACACATTTTTTTGAAATCACTATAACTTTTATGTTATATTGTTTTTTATGTAATGTACACTATAATTATGACCGTTAAACTACAACATACTCGAACAGTTGCCCCATAACCTGATACACCCTATATAACTCTGATCATATATTTTACCAATGCCAGTGCAGGGCGTTAACGACGCGGTTGGACGGACCGAGGATTAGTCCGCCACCTGTAGAGAGACCGATCACGTAAGGGCGTCGCCCCGACAATGCTGTTTTGTTGCCGGGGCAGCGAAGTGCACGATACCCGAAAGAGTAATCCACCGGGTCGGCCACAGATGTCAAGGAATCGGTACCAGCGATCGGTCGAATGGCGTTGGGTAGGGAACAACAGGGTTATGGGGCCGCACGCCGCCAATCTTTGCCCGGGGTGTGTCCAGACTACCATGAAAATGAGCCTTAACGACGTTTTTTCCGTCAATCTTTATTTTGATTTCATTTGCAATCTGATGCTGTTTTATTTGATAAATGAAATAAAATAGCTATATTTTATTGAATGAACTTGATCAAATTAATTTTGACATAATAAGTGAAACAGCCTCTATAATAAGCATATCGTGTACGAATTCTAAAGCCCCACTACACGTCGGCAGATGCGTCCGCAGATGTCATCGGCGGACGCGTCCGCCGACGTGTAGAGGGGGTGATTTGCTCGTCTGTGGTAGGTATTTGACGTCCGCAGATGCATCCGGCACTCATCCGTTAGTTGTCGGTTTTTGTAGCACGGATCAAAGGGTTTCAACGCCAGCGCTGAGTGTTGCGTCCACACGTCTGACGACGCATCAGTGTTCATCGGGAAGCGGATGAGAATGCACGCGTGATTTCTGCAGTGTTTTTTCGTTCTTTCTTTTTTACTTGCTCGTTAAAATGGCTAACACGAGCACTGACAAAACATTCAAATTCCTGGAGCTATATCAAGCAGAAATTCGAACAAAATTATCAAATTCTCGGGATGGCTCTGCATTTATGTAGTTCTAAGCTTTTAGAACTAGCTAGTTATCCACGCTATTCCTGCGAAAAAAAATGGCGTCCAGGAGGATGTGTTAAAAAAAATTGCAATAAATCATCATCTCAGCCTATATACGTCCCACTGTTGGGCTCGGGCCTCCTCCATAATGGTATTTGACCTACTATACCACGCTGGTCAGACGTATCGGTATAGGTTGGTATAGGGTTTTATTTCGAGTTTTCCTTCGCATAGATGTTATATGCGTTTTATATCCCTTAGTCGTCTCGTACGATCACCCACGGGTAAGAATGAATGTGTGGGGGATGGTGGTGAATTTTATTCTTACTCCGTCACCACACGGAAGGCAAAAAATCATCATCATCATCATCATTTCAGCCTACAGCCGTCCACTGCTGGACGTAGGCCTCCCTCATGTTGCGCCACAATGTGCGGTCCTGTGCCGCCTGCATCCAACGACGCCCAGCAACTTTCACTAGGTTATCGGTCCACCTAGTGGGGGGGCGTCCTACACTGCGTCGTCCGATACGTGGTCGCCACTCGAGAACCTTTCTTCCCCAGCGGTTGTCGGTTCGTCGAGCGATGTGGCCTGTCCATTGCCACTTCAGCGTGCTAATTCTTCGTGCTATGTCGGTTACACCCATTCTTCTGTGGATTTCCGTATTCCGGATTCTATCTCGCAGAGAAATCCCGAGCATAGCCCTCTCCATAGCACGCTGAGCGACTTTGAGCCTTGATATAAGGCCTACATTTAGGGACCACGTTTCCGTGCCGTAAGTCATCACTGGTAACACACACTGGTCGTAGACCTGTGTTTTCAGACACTGAGGTATGTTGGAGGCAAAAAATACATTATGGAAATGATTTTTTTTCCACATTATTCGGTTTCTATGTATGCTGATTACAGCGTCCACCACGTTCCTCTTCTCCATTTTTTTTTAATAACTACTGCGATGGACACTTAAATAATACTTAAAGGTCCTAAATAAATAAATAGCTGCAACAGCTACGGTCTCAATATCCATTTCGCGTGCTTACGCACGTACGTGTTGCGTCCGTCAAGAATCAATGCAGACTGATCGGCCTGCAGACGTGTGGACGGTGCAGAGATCCATCCGCGGATTCATCTGACGACGTCTGCGGACGCATCTGCCGACGTGTAGTGGGGGCTTAACACTGGCAGATGTTCGACTCCAAACGTGACCGGAACAATATAGTTCTACTGATCTACTTAATAATAAATTGGGAATTAGTCGAGTTCCTTCGTTATTGGATTTCTCGTCATGTACCTTTCTGTAGTAGATAGAACTGCTTAGTAGATCTAAGATGTACCACATGCTGACCACTGAGGTCAACGAATCGGTATCAGTGACCGGGCCGGCCGGGTGATCTGTCCAATGACAATCGGGAGGGAATACAGCACGGTATGGGCCGGAAGCCGCCCTTCCGTCGCCCCGGAGTAATTGGGCGGGGTGTGTCCAAATTATATCCTACCCCAAAAATGGATATACCGCGTGTGTAATCCGCCTTTATACCTATATAGCCTCTCGAAGGCTAGATGTAAATACGGGTTTAAAACAAATCATCCTGTCGATTTTAAATTATTATTTTCGTTGAACTTAAAGATGAAAGAACCAAAAGGGAATTTTAACAGTTCACCATGTTTCATGAATATTCTTAGATTGAATTAATTCATAGAATTTACGTTTAAATGGAAATGTGTTCTCACACTCGTATCAGTATTTTTGTAGACGATTCTATGTGGTGACGACGCGACAAAGAATATAATTCACCAATCTATTCCTTGCCTGTGGGTTTTGTAAAAGTCTACCATGAGATATAATATGTCGATAATATCCTTGCAAAGATTGGCAACTCGAATTACCAGCCCGTCTGACCAGCGTGGCATAACAGTGTCAATTTTCTTTCTATTTTGGAGAAGGTCCGAACTCAGCAGTGGAACATATATGAGCGGAGCTGATGAATAATTACAAAAAAACACAATACATTAAATACATACAATAGTTAAAGAGGCCAACCTACGCTGCTGTCATACCAAGTTACTGAGCAATTCGCGGTACGACCATAGCCCGATTAAAAAGGCATGCACAAATATTTGCGTTAAAGTATTCGTAAAATTATCGGGACCAATTTGTATGGATTTGTAACAGTAACCCCATTTTTTTTTGAGTGTGGGTTAAAGTCGGCGCGCTCCTCGCACCACTCCATCCGGGGCGACAGAGCGGCGTAAACACGCACACCTGTAACCCACCCGTGACACGTCGTCTTCGTCGTTCGACCGACCACCGGAGCAGGGTAACTTGACGTCACTGGTCGGAACAGTAACCCCTATCGAACGATCGAGGCGATGCTCCAAATCCCAGACAAATTGGTCTCGATAACGTTACGAATTTCATTCATTCATTAATCACAGCCCACATATGCCCCACTGTTGGGCTCGGGCGTCCTCCACAATGGAGGGTATTTGATCTATTATACCATTCTGGTCAGATATGTTGGTATAGGGTTTCATTTCAAGTTTTCCTTCTCTTGCACAGATGTTTTGTGCATATTATATCCCATAGTCGTCTTATACGACATCCACAGGCAAGATAGGGAGTGGTGAATTGTATTCTTACTCCCTCACCACACGGATAACGTTACACATACTTTGACGCAAATATTCGTGATAAGCCCACTGTAAATCACAATATTTACGTCTATTTCTTCGGGGTCGATTTTAATAATTTTGAACGTATTTTAACTATACATGAGACTGACGTACACCTACCATAGAGTAAGCGCGATTCGATTTCTGTTATAAATAAAAAACATTATCTCGATAATAAAATTTATTAAAGCTGGTAATAGCGTCAATCATTTAGAAAGTCTTTTCTTCATAAGATATCCAGTTCGTCTCACGAATTGTTTTCTTTCTTGGTGATGTTTTTTCATTTTTCTGTTATTATCAGATTCTGATTTCTTTCCTCTCATAGAGAACCTCATCTCTCGATTACCTCCAGTAGTTGTCACCATTGTTGAGAAACCTTCTTTCGACAATCGATCACCTAAGCTTGCTTTACTTACTCTTGTTATGTTTTTAATCATACTTATGCTACTTGGAGCTTTATTAAATGCATATTCTTTTTCTTCAGAGGGTGGTGTGTCTTCTTGCGTTTTAGCTTTTCTAATAATTTTGTGTTGCTTCTTTACTTCTTTTACCCAAGAGCGGTCTTCATCTGAACTTTCATCATCACTAACGTCGTACAATTCCATGTCTGAATCTTTATCTTCAGTCTCTTGCACCTAAGGAAACCAATATAAGTTTTAATATTTCATACTATACGCATTGAAACAACAGTTACTTGGACCGAGAACTTTAGGTAGGAAACATATACCTACTCTTAAGTATCATCATTAAAGTACATATACGTCCCACTACTGGGCACGAGTCTCTTCCATATTGGGAGGAAATTACCTAATATACCATGCTGGTCAGGAGGGTTGGTATACGGTTTTAGTTTGAATTTTCTTTCTCTTATTATACGCACAAGATATCTCTTAGTTGCCTTGTTGGTGGTAAGTTGTATTCTTACTCCGTCACGTTCTTACACCGTTCTATGTGATGGTGGCTACAAATACCACCAAACCTTACATTTCTCGTGGGTGTCATAAGACTAAGAGATTTATATCGACCTAGCCAACTTACTCTTATGCCGTCTGGTCAACAATTACATTCCCAAAAAGAGTTGACGTCATACAGGCGGCCCGTCATAAAACTATAGCTAAAACTTTAACAATATGTACAATAGAAGTTAAGTATATATTATTATTACGTCGGCCCCAAGTAATTGAGGTACTAGCAGGCTGATGATGTCTATATATAAAGTTTTAAAACTAGTATTAATTAACTGACCGAAAAAAGGAGAAGGTTGAGAACCTTCTCCTTCTTTTCGTCTATAAATTTATTTTTGTGGTAATTCAGAATATTTTTGAAGCCCGAAAAACCGATTTTGATAATTATTTTTTATTTGAAATCCGTTGCTTATATTATGATCCCATCTGACCAATAGTTTTTGAGTTATCTTCAATAATGGATATTTGACTAGATTATGTTGAAGTCGGTTTTTTTGTTAAAATTTTGTATTATAATATGTAGTAGTATATTGATTGAGTACGCCTTCAAAATAATTATTGCAATGTGAAAGTATTGTACCACAGCTATCATTTCGTTATGTTCTTCTGTAGGTACGTCGTGTAGTCGAAATCTGTTTACTTATCGCGATTAATTTTATTGCAAAAAGAAAACCACACCAACATCAGCGTATTTTTATGAGAAGGTATTTTTTATAGTATTAAAGTAAATGGTCCAATATTTACTACTGATTTTTTTTTATTAAGAGGATCTTTGAAATTGTATTTCTTGGGATCCGGGTACTAAAAAAGATTACAAGAAATGCCTGATGTAAATATAAGAAAGTTATATCTACCTGTTCACTCTCAGTTTCTGGTGTTTTAGTTTTGCTCTTGTCTATCCTAGATAAAACGGGATTGAGTAGACGATATTCTTCAGCTCCTTTGTCAACTTCGAAATCAGGATTTTCAAATAAGGCCTAAAATTATACAATATAGGTATTATTACTTATTATAATTGTGAATATTTCTTATACACAGTATGGTTCAAATTGGTTGATATTTTCCTTCTCTAGCAGTGAGGTTATCTGCTGATATCCTTCAGTAGTTTTTTATGATATTTATGGAAAAGGACATACTTTATATTTTTAACTGCCAAATGAACAGTTAGTTCAATTAAAGTTAAATTTTCGTATATTTTTTAACTAAAACGCAAAAATATCTTATAAGGTCACCATAATCAATCAGCCAATCAACTTCAACTAATAGAGTTCAGTTTCCATATTGGGAGATAATACTATAATCACTACTCCCACCACAATACATGCGTCTAATAGCGTCCAAACTGAAGCTGCAGTCAGCTGAAGGTACGACGTACCAAAATTAGTGATGCAAACGATACATCGATGTTTCAATAAAAAAAAAAACATCGATGTTTGCCATCGATGTTCACTATTGCACACATCAGACCATTGCAGACATCGATGATCATTGTTGTATTAGGATGTTTTAACATCGATGTTTGCCTGCCACCTATTAGAAATGTTTGGTAATTTAGCAGAGCCTGCGTGATTTATTGTTAAACTATATTTCTAAATAACTTGCTGCAGTTAATAAGCTTATGTTAACTTTTATAAATAAAAATTACTTGTTAAACGTAATTTTTTTTTTAAAAAACCTCGATAATTTCAGGGCAATATTTTTTGTACATCGATGTTTGTTCTAAAACATCTATGCTTTTGCTTTCGATATTTGCATCCCTAACCAGAATGAAACCGTATATCACTCATTGGTTAGCCATCCAAAAGACTAAATCGCGCGACCCAGTAGTCTAATATTCAAGGTACCAGTGGTTTTTCTTCCTTTCTTTAAAGACGATTTCCTGCACATAGGAAATAATCCTTGTATTGCGAGGGACTTTACAAACATAATTTAACGTACACAAATTACATCCAAACTCAGAACTACAACTTGTGGATTGCACAAAGTGTTGTACTGCGTGGGTTCGAACCCACGACACTGGCGCGATAAGTCGATATCTTAACCACTACGCCATCAGTGCAGTTTAGGATCTGAATAGATAATATTGATCAATATTATTAAATAAAATGGCGCACCTTAAATCGGTCATCTTTGAGCAAATTACTTGTTTGTTTTTTCTTCTTTTTGGTATCTGTATCCATAAGTTTTGATGCCAAATCCCTGTTGACCTTCGGTAAGTTGTCCTCGACTTTAATTCTAGACGGCCTTTCTTGTTCAATCTTCTCTCTAATTTTACGTTTTTTATATTGTTCGAAAGCAAACGGATCTGCTATCGACTTCGCCCTCTTATAGAGTCGCACGTCCACGAAGTATCTATTATCAAAAAATATTTTATTACATTTAAAATACTTTTATATACTACAATAAAATTTAAAAAATGGGTCACGTAGTATGGATACGTTCTGTTCATCATCATCACAGCTCATATACAGCCCACTGTTGGGCTCAAGCCTCCTTCACAATGGGAGGGATATTGACCTAATATACCACGCTGGTCAGTATATGGTGAAAGTTTTGGTATAGGGTTATATTTCGAGTTTACCTTCTCTTACATAGATGTTATATGCATATCCCTTAGTCGTCCTATACAACACCCATGGGCGAGAGTGGGTGATGAATTGTATTCTTACTCTGTCACCACATGGATAGTGTTCTGTTATATAGAACTAAATGTGAGACTAGTTTAAGATTGACAATTTCTCACGCGGTACGTTAGGGCGACAAAAAAAATGTTATTTAAGTCGAGCCATTTAAACATCATTTTGTATATGCTCGAGCTATTGTGCGCGGTCACAAAGCTTAGTGTAAGAAAATATGCCTATATAAAATATACAAGCTAACTTGCGGGCAGTGGTGTGAAATATTCAAATGAAACGTGTACTGTAAAATTTAAGTGTGTGCGAATCGAATGGGCTGCACAAAGCGCTATACGTTGGTATTTTAACCACTAATTGTAAGCCATATAATCAAAAATTATTCCAAACCGGTCATGGATGTCAAGCAATCGGTACTAGTGATCGATCCAATGGCAATGGAATACGGTAGCTTATGGGATCGCACGCCGCCCTTACGTCGCCCCGGACAGATAAGGCAGGGTGTGTCCAGGCCATAGCCTATCACAAAGACAAAGGTATTAATTATGTAAGGTTTAGGTATTGTTGATTAAAATGAGCGTAAAAGTCTCACCGTTCAGAGTTGAGAGCCCTCATCGCTTACCCATAATCTAGGTTAAATCCATATTCAACTAACAACTAAACTCACACGAAAACGCCCGTGTTGGCAATGGGGTTATAGTTTACTTAATTATTTAGGGATATCGCAGCGAACACCAAAGTTAATAAAATATGTATCTAATTTACATTTCACATAAATAATCTTTATTATCTTTTGGGAGTTTTTATTCATTCTCCTTTAAAGTAAAGTAATATAGAATAATAGGCGCGTAATACTCAAAATGTTACATGCCCTAATTGATAAAAATGTGTACCATTTATATGAGGAAATCTTATTCAAATAAGCCTGTTCGAGTATAGGTTTAGATATATTTGTGTTTAAAATATTATAACACTCACCCATGCATATAGGCTCTCAATAGATTTGTTCCCAATAAATGGTCCAAGCCAAGTGATTCCAGTTCCTGCTTGGTAATAAATTTATAATCATCATACACCGTTTGTGATGCGGAGCTCTCCAATTCTTCTGTTAAATTATCTAAGAAGGCACACCATCTCGGCGCCGGACCTAAAATAATTTGATTATGATTTAATTTTTCAGGCAGCAGCACCACCTTATTTCTTTATGCAAATTATGGCTTTTTGCTTTAATAGTATAAGAAGTACATAATACTAACCCAGAGAAGGTATATAATAAATTTGCATTTTCTGATCTTCTACAGCCATCATATTTAGTCCTGTATTTGGAATAATACATAGATCATTGAAATCAACTGATGACTCTATACTAGTGTATTGTTTGCCCTGTAACAAAGAATTTATAAATATATTTGTTATTCACCACTCCTTCCTTTTTTGCAGCTGTCATACAATACAATTAAAAGTTGTAAGCTGGGTGCACTGTTGGCGTAGTCTATGTTGCATCCACTTATCCAAAGTTATGGATTTGTATGCAGGACAGTCCTTTGTACGCCCCATAATAGATTTTTGTGAATCTGGGTGTTACATTTGACTATTAATTCTATGTTTTTAAAGTTCAGATTTAAATCATTAGATTAAAAGATAATTACTAAATGTCTCTTTCTATATTCTATAGTACTTAATTTTTTTAGACAAGAAAGCTATTTCTCAAGTTGCCCGTTTTGATATAGAAAATAATGAGAGACTTGAGCGTTCTCTTTTGATGTTAATAAAAACGGTAACATAAGAAATAATAATTTCTCCCATATTGTAGAAAACTCTTGTGCCCAATAGGGAGACGTATATGGGGTGAGCAGATATATCTTGAACTTTACAAAATAAAATGCAACCGCGAAGCGTGGCGTTAAACGTCACGCGACAATCGGGTTCACCCTTGCCTATAGATGTTTCACATCAAAAAAAAGCTGTGTTAGCATACTATCTAGTGTCTTAAAGGCTTACTCCATCTTATACTATATGGTTGACAAGTACATTCTCAATTATGGTTAATGTCAGGCCGGCGACCAGTCATAGAACTATTGCCAATTTTTTACATTATGATGCCTGAAGAATACATATTGCGTCGACCTAAAGTGATTGAGATAAGAACAGGATCATGATGATATAAGTAAAAAAGAATTATACATACTGTGTTTTTATCCCATATTTTCACAACAGAAGCATCCATTGAATATACATAATTCATTTGTTTATGGAATTCTAGCGTCTTAATAGGTATTTCATTCATATGATTCTTGACTATAAGAGGTTTGCTTGATCTAATGTCGTAAAGCAGCACATGACCTGTAGATGTGCCTACACCCATTCTTAATGGGCCATCGAACTTTGCAGCTGTTATCGCGGGCACTTTATCATTCCTGTAATTATTAACATGTGATTTAGAACCCCTATAGACTTTTTGTCAGCCGAAAATTTGATCAGGTTAGGCTGCTAGCCTACACGTACAAATTTTTATATACCAACAGTCATTATAATGTGCACACTTGCCCACATCTTGACCCTGACCACTGTGTAACATTTTTTTCGCTACTGAACCATCTACTGTTGCATTGGATTCTCGATAGCTCATACTTATTGATATGTATTTTCAGTAATAGCCTTTCTACTTGATTCTTTCATAGTATAACATGAAGATAATTGCCAATATAATATTACAAACCAAATCATTGTTTGATATATTTGCAGTTTAGATGCACAAAGGCATGAATGCACAAATGCAGGCATATTTCCTTCTATAATGGGCACTTAATAAATATGAAAGTATGTCTTCTATGATAATTGCACTTATAATTCAATTCTTACACAGAACATTCTTTCTTGCTTATGATTGCACTAACATTATATACTAATGGAATTTTTAATTAACGTTCATAACTTGTATAATGTACATACTTGTATTCTGAATCTGTACAATGTAATGCACAGTCGAGGATTCCCTGTCTACATTTGGTGCGTGGATCCCAAGCTTCAACATGACCAGATTCAGTGCCAATTATTAACAGACCATGTTCCTCATTTACAGCACAACAGTTGATTTCATTTGATTTTGTTACATATGGTGCTAAAAATTGACCTATTTCTAAATTTAATCTATAAATTTCCTGGAAATAAATTTGATTATTACCTGACGTTCATTGAGTTTAAAAGTATGTGTAAAATAACTATTATTAAAAATGTCATCATTCTAATTATTATTTAATAACATAATAAGTGGAATGGCGAGTGATAGGCGAGGTATCATTGAACTTAAGTTAATAAATTGCTAATATAAACATGGTAAGTCAATTAAGTATCCTTTATGTCAATAAGTAACAGCATTTTGTATTACTGAATCTAGTTTCACTATCATTATTAGTAATGTCTTTCAAGTCATTTTTAATAATGACTGAAAGATATTAGATATGCAGTGGACCCCTGGTAATCCGACAAACATTTTGCACGGCAGTGTCGGACTATCGAATTTGTCAGATTATAGAGTACTACCTAAGAAGTGTTTTAGTCCGGATTTTTTTACAAAAGTGTACCTTGTAATCCGACAAGTACGTATATGTAATATAAACTATGAACGCACGTTGGCAGAACCACTTAGTACATGAAGTCAAATTCAAACTAAACAATCAGAATCAAAACAAAAACACAATAGTAGTGTCGCATACAAGCTGTAATCTGTTCAATCATGCATAACTTACATTAGCAAAAGTTAACAACAAAATATTCAATAGACATGTCGGATTACGAGGGGTGCAGGATTAGACAGGGGCCGGATTACCGCGAGTCCGCTGTAATTCGTAGTCTAGTATATTAATTATACAAAACATTGGTGTAATTATAATGTAAAGAAAGATTAAAACAATAATGAAAAGAAAATGTATACAAACCGATGATGCTCCCACTACAAATAAATCACAGGAAGGTTTATGGTATGCTAGATCCCTTCCAAAGCGAGGAACTCTGAGCCGATAATGACGACCGTGTCCAACATGAAACTCTATGTAGCGATCACATTGCAGAAACACAAGCTAAAACCGAAATATACTTTATTTATTAAACCACACTGTTTTATCTTCAAGATTAGGACAATACATATTTGACATCATTAAGATTTGTTGCCTGTAGAACAACGAGAGGTGGGAAGAAAGTACTTTTATAGGTTCTAATTTTATAAGTATAAATAATTAATCAGTACATAAAAGAAATAGTTATTTACCTTTGAATAGTCATCACTTAGAATTTCGAATGTTACAACTTCAGAGTCTAAGCACCGCTCAAATTTTAGGGATAGATTATTTACATCATAACATTTAACTCTAGGTTTGTAGATGCCTGTTGCCATAATGTACTGACCATCTTTCGAAGTCCTGATACTAGTGCTTACACCCGGCATATCAAACTCTTGAATTAATTCAATTCTTCTTCGCAAATCTACATTTTTCTTCAGTAAGGCGCGTTTTTTACGTTCTGTTAACCACTAAAGAACAAAGCACACACAACAATTTATTAATAATATTTTAGTTCATAAAATTATTAAGGTATGGAAATTTGGTTATATCACGGTACTTACATCGGGTAACGACTTTCCAACACTAAGGTTGTAGATTTTAACATTATCTATTTCAGAGACTTGCATATTTAATTACACGATTTTAAATTACACGATTGCAATTCTTTCAACATAGTTTTAAACACATTGTTTTGTTTTATTCAATTTATTACTCTGTGCCACAGATTAACAGATTGTTCCTTTTTGGAGGTTATGGTTTGGTTACTAAGACCTTTAAGCAAAATCTTGATCTATAAATTAACCACTTGGTTTTATCTTTATACTCAGTCATACATAGAATAGTCCACTTGCGATAACGATTATAACAGTCATAAACAAGTGAAACTAGAAAATCCAAGGTCATGAGTATTAAGTGGAACTCACACTTAGTAAGTTTAACTTAACTTTCGCTTAGTTTTAGTCTGTGGTCACTTTTGTAAAATAGTTGTGGTGGCTTAAAAATCCTAGTAAACAAGCCATAAACTTCAAAAAAAAAATTGTTTGCGACCAAAAACGTGGTGGAATGACGGAGTTTCGGCGCGAATTTGGAAATGTCATGTTAAGCTCTTGTATTATATTCATTTTTTTAGTGTTTTATAGTGTTATATTGAATAATTTTGTTGATATTTTATGTAATATAATAAAATAAAGGTGCTGAAATGTGGTGAATGTGATATAAGAGTGGTTTACGTGTATTTCCATATTCAACCGGAATTCCCAGAGAAATCATCTAAATAGGTTTTCAGCGCCTAATTAATGATAACGACTTGACTTACTGACGGACCATGCCAATAAATAAGTTATACTCGTTCCAACCATTTATTTTACTTTTGACACATGCTTTAGGACGTAACTGTTTCATTATACGCAATTATTAACTTTGAAACGAATGAACAGAGAAATATAGAAACTGCCCAATAATATTTATATATCTTAATTATTACCCACTAAATACATTAATATGCCGTAAATAGCTCTATTCATAAAATTTAAGTGATAATTCATTTCCGTATTAAAAAAAGTTACGTTCTATCGCATCTAGTGACAGGATCAAAAGTATTCGGTGCAAACTAATGAATCGCAAATAATCGATTACACTTATTTGCAGTTAAGTCAGCTGACAACTGAGTTTTGAATTGTTGTAATAGACAACACGTTAAAATTGTATCAGGGAGAAATAAAAATCTTCTCATCATACCTATAACATGAAATAAAACAACCAAAATATTTTAATATTATTTTATTATAACGAATCGTCGGATTCTTCATACGAACTCGAATCGTCGCTTGAATCATCTGCAGTGTTTATTATTAACTCTTGTGTAGGTATGTTGTCAAATTCAATTTCCCGATCCCAATCAGAGAATATTATATTTTTTGTCTTGTTGACGACACTCGCCCAGTTTTCAGGCGTCACACTAGCACATGCGTTTTTTAAAAGTTCAAGCATTTTATTTGCTGTGAAAGGAGGAGTTGTATTGTTTCTTGCGGCGTGTCCTTTGACTTGTGCCCAGATCATTTCAATTGGATTATATTGACAGTGGTACGGAGGAATTCTGATTACAACATGCCCATATTCTGCTGCCATTTCGTCGATGACATATCGTTTTGGCTGCTTTTTACTTTTTAATATTTTAAGTAATTCTACTTTTAGTAGGGATTCGTCCACATCTTCCCCATTATCACGAAGCCAGTTTATAATCTCGTGTTTTTTGTTGGCCTGTGTTGGCATTTTATTAATTTGGCGAGAGTGATAGGGTGCATTATCAATAAATATTGTTGATGGCTCTTCAAGTGATGTAAGCATTTCTCTGAACCACTTTTCATACACGTCCGCATTCATCTCCTCATGATAGTCTCCTGTTTTTTTTTTATTTGAACGCTAACAGAGCGTCTGGTACAAATCCCTTTGTAGTTCCCGCATGGCAAATGATGAGGCGTTCACCTTTCCCCATTGGCACTGCAGAAGTAGAAGCAGCAGTATCGTTAGTCCAACCTTTTGGTATGGAATGATTGGCATTGAGCCAAGTTTCATCTGTGAAAACGAGATTCGACCAGTCTTCTATTTTCTTCGCTTGTCTTAAAAATTCACAGCGAGACAAGGCTATATCACGACGTTCCATTAAAATTTTTCTTTTGTCGGATTTCTTATACAAGAACCCGATTTGGTGCAGCACCTTTGACAAAGAAGATTTTTGACCACGAAACAAGCCACAATTTCGTAGAGACGCTACTAATTTTTTCAAAGTAGTAATCTCTTTGCTTGTGTAATAATTGTATATATGACGACGAATAGCATCAGTATCAAAACTGTCAATTGCTGTCACTTTACGGGGCTCACGTTATTTCTTAGGCGTAGATAGCTTGTTCTGTTCAATACCACTACTACCATAGGCTTCTTTAGTGATTTTCGCCACCGTTGGAGCACTAATACCTAATGCTGCTGCAACATGGTCTCTAACTTGGGTTACTGGTATAAGGAATCCGCCATTGCGGCTTTCCTTTTCAAAAAAAACACGAAGCCGCAGCACTAACTCTCTGGATTGTCCTTTAAACACCATACCTTTCGGCATTTTGCAAGTAAAATCTTACTGGGAGGAACGATACGCTCAACTCAATCAAAGTAAGAACAATGAAATCAATACGGTGGAATATAAATACTCAACACAGCGTATGAAAAATATGAAAGAGCACTCGGCGAACAGAAATGTGACTAGCACGGGAGTCTTGTTGCGAGTGACAGACAACACAACAAAATGGCGTCGCCGGCGCGCCGTTCAGTGTTGCCAATTCGGCTTAAAAAAAGGGGTAGGCTGGATGAGAAAATTAGTGATTTACTACCGCAGACGAGGGCGCCATTGTCTCTAAGTAAAGTTTGGAGCAGCGGACCCCGCTTAATGGAAAAATGCTTCATAAAGTAGTTATTTTTTATTTTGCAAAGTACAAAGTAAAATATTTTGGGAGGACTGAATTAGTGGGTATGCAAAAATTAATGTGCCCAAATAACAAATATATTTACAGAAGTGAAGTTTTTAAATAATATGAAATATGTATTTAAGCAAAAATAAAATATTCGTTTTAAATCGATTAAAAGTTCTTCCTGACTAAAATCGATTATTACAAAACATAGTATCCGTAATACATTGGTACAACACTAATTGATCAGAATTCGACCTGCCAAAAGTAAAATAAATGGTTGGAACGAGTATATACAATATGAAGAAGTAAATAATATGTAAAGAAGTAAGCTACGTAAGACAAGGTAGTATGGTCGAAAAGACTTTAGCCTGCCCGTAAGGGCGATTCAAACAAAAAAAAAAATGGTGGAATGACATTTACATTGTTATTTCATGCGTGTTTAATGTGCTAATATTTTATAACATGTAAATAATGTAATATATTATGATAATTTAAAATTTAAATATATTCCATACTAATTTAAATTGCGAAATCAAGTGAAACCATGGCTGGGGTAGCTAAAAAAGTGGTTTTACCCAAAGCGGTATTGGATATGAAATTCATGAAAAAGACTAAGGAACGTATAGAAAAAGAAATTGAGAACACACAGGACCATAGCAGTTTGTATGCAAATATAATAACAAATGAAATGCGTAGCGCTTCAGGCAATTACATTACAGAGCAGAGTTTTATGTTTTGTGAAACATTGATTGAGGGCAGGTTGTCATTCAAAGGTATGAACCCAGAGATTGAAAGACTCATGGAAGTAGACGCTGTTCAAAAGGAAAAGCCTAGTGGAGAAATGGTTAAAGATGTAAGTGACGACATATTAGCTAAGAAGATGAAGGCTTTTAACAAGAGAAAAAGACCACTTGATAGGCCTAAGGCTGCAGATATTACTGGTAATAAGAAGAGTAAGAATTAATGTCTTAATGTCAACTGTAAATAGCTAAATAACGATTATAAGAAACAAATTTTGTAATTTAATAAAGCAAATTGCTTAAAAAAATGTTTTGGTAATTTAACATTGTCAAGTTTTTAACAAGTTGTTTTAAGCAGGTTTAAAGATTAAAGCACACATATTATTTTGTATACCTTTAAACATCAAATGAATTGGAAATGTTCAAATAATTAAAATTGGTTTCAATAATTATCACCATTCTATTCTATGGACATTTGTATCATCTGCTCATATGCATCCCACTGCTGGGCCAGAGCCTCCCCTACAATAGGAAGTAAATCGAGCTATTATAGCATGCTGGTCAAACATGTTAGTATAGAGTTGTACTTTAAGTTTTCCTTTTCATACATAGATTGGATAATATATCTCTTAGTTTTACAACACCCACAGACAAGATAAGGGTTGCTAAATTGTATTCTTCCTCTGTCATCATATAGAAAACTTTTTTATAATACACAAATTCTTTATATATACAGTAAAACCTGTTTAAGACGATTTCGCAGGGACCTGACCAAAAACGCGTGTTAGGCGGGAAAGCATATTATGCGGGCAAAGGAAAAACGTACCATTACTATTTATTATATTCTATTATTATTTTGAATACCTACGTATTGAATTTAACATTTAAAAATTTTACCTAAATAAAATGTTTATTTCCTTTATTTTTAATATATTTACTACTAGATATAATCTTAAATATTTAAAAAATGTTATTATTATTACATTACTTAAAGTAATCACTTATTTTAGTTTGACACAAAGATTTTGAGGCATTAGCAATTACAAGATTTTCTATGTAATTTAATTTTCGCAGTGCGTCTTTACTTTGATTCAAAGAAGTTACATAGCGTCTTAAATCATTAACTGCTGATAATGCCTGGGAGTGTGACAAAATCGGAGTTGACTCGGCTTCTTCTTGGTCATTATCACTTAGGGCCCGACAGTCGTCACTTTGTCAGTTTGTCACTGGTCGCTGCCGAAAGGGATAATACGTGTATTTGAGTGGCATGTGTTGGCGCATTAAACGGGATGACGATCGTATTAAGCGTTAAGAAATGTATGAAAACATGTCTCAAGTTGCTGGGACTGACACAAAATGGCGTATTATGCGGGAAATCGTATTAAACGGGTTCTACTATACATATATATATATATTTTAGGGACTCCAAAACCCTAATCAATATAAACTCTCAAAGCTATATAAAGCTATGGTTTACTGTATTTTTGTTTTGGACTATAAATGCAATATATGGGCAAGAATGAAGAAGCTAGTTGTGAACCCTTAGTGCCCTGCACGTTTTTGTACCACTGCTCACCAGCAACTCTGGCACATTTTTGCAGGGGCATGAGTGTGAAGGAGTCTTATTTTAAGTGAGAAGAATTACACGTGCTTGTGAAAGTTTTGGATTTTATTTATTTTTGGTGATACACCAAAGTGTATTCTATCCGGCACATTTAATTCTTCCGTGACATTACACCATTCATCTAAATCTTTTAGCGACTTTTCGCTGTCACTTTTAATAACTATCATTCGTCGTCTCTGGTTGTATAATTTCCAAACTACTAATTGCAAGTGTCAGAATTATAATCACCATTATCTTCCACAATATCTTCTAACAGTGGAAGACCAAACACATCTTCACTATCACTCAACTCTATTCTCCATGTTGCTAACCATAAAATGGGTCAAATAATGATTCAATGGTAACAGTAGCAAGCCTGAACACATTTTAACTATAGATAACAGTTGCCAACGATTCTGTAACATCTTAAGTGTGGTCATGCGATTATGGCATTATCCCATAAAACCGTTTTAGAGTTTTCTCAGTAAACTTTTACTTCAACCCATGAGTCTTTGGGTCAATAGTGTAACATTTCCCACACGGTCAGAAAAAAAATGCAATACATAATAATATTTATAATTTATTTTATTGTTAATAAATATAAGTAGGTCTGTTTTAATTTAAACTGTAAGTCCATCTAATCAGTAAAATGAAAATTAATTTAAAAAATATTAATACTTGATAGTTAATAATGATTATTGTATACATATTGAGTAACATGTTATTGAAAATTTATTAGTTTTTTATGTGTCAGTCGAGCCCTTGTTGCATAAGGTTGTGAAGATCTCTAAAAGCAGCTCCGAGTCGACCTTGGAGTGTTTGTCGCTTGAGCAAGAATGCTCTAATGTCAAGCAATAGTCGATGTATTTGCATACACTTGGCGTAACGCTCTTCCCGAGGTATGTCTACGCCCAATGTACGAACTGGTGCGCTCACATTCGCACGCACTACAGATGAGAAGTTACGCACAATCAGTCTTAAAGCATTACAACCACACTGCATATATCTGCAATGAACAAACATGTGTTATTTCAGCATCACACATTTAATAAGCATTTAATGTTAAAAAAATACTCACGATTCATATTTGCTCTGTAATAAATCATATATTTTCGGCAACATTAGGAGGCATATATCTAAATTCCAAAGAGACCTGAAATAATTATAACAATAAAAAAAAACATGCATATAATATAAATACGGAAAAATAAAATAATTTTAATTAAGGATAGAACATAAAACATTGATTACCCGAGACCCAACTAATACCAAATCTAGTTTCTATTATACAGCCCTGAAGGATTCTACTGTGAATCAGGCAGTATAGGAAGATAACCAATCTTATCATTGGTCAGTCTTTTGGTTTGTAGTCTTTGTTCACGAGTAGAAGTTATACAAGAAAATGGGTCATAAGTTCTGCTGTTTACAATTGTAAAAAAATAAAGCCTAATAGCGACAATGCGGGACAGCACGCTTCGATGGCGTCATGATTTATGTTCGGAGCTGCGATACCAAGATTGTTCGCTGTTAACTATTCGAGACACTGTGCGAGGCGAGTCACAAGATTGTCTGTAAACAACAATGTTCAAAGGTACAGTCGGAGCCGTTCGTTCTGCTGCCTCGGATCACATAAGACAATTTAGATTGATAACCGACTTCATAGAGAATGATATGACTACTTTCGATTTGGATGGTTCGTGTGCTTGAGCTGTCGTGATTACAACAGAGTATGCCTTATCCTGAGGGAGATGTGGCGAGGCATTCGTGGCACAGTCGATATTAAGCTTTATTTAAATATTGTGGATGCTATTTATATACTCACGGTTTATGTGCCATAACATTAAGAATGTCCAAGATTACAGATGTGTCTTCTAAAGCTATAATGGATTCTAATGCAGATTTCAGACTTTTGTTAACACGGACGGAATGAAAAATCTGTAAAAAAAAAAGGCACGAGTGAATGTTGGATAAGATCCTTAGATATCAGCTACATAATGGATATGTCATTTAATGTATATCTAACACTATATATTAACTACTGCTGCATATGACATCATTTTATAAAAACAGGTTGAAAAATGACTACCAGTCGTTCACCCTCTTTGCATTGCTTTGATTTTACATCTTAATGGCAAAAATTAAAGAATTGATATGTTAGAGAATTTATTTCATTAATTTTGTTCATATTTTTATGGAGCACTATGATGTGCAAAAAATATGTCTTGTTAGGATATTTTGCCGAAATTTGACACACGCATGACCTACCGGAATCGCAAGTGGTATCTAGGCACATGACACATCCAAACAATTATCAAAGCAGGCAAAGAAATTTAGGCTTATGTTCAAGTATTAAATTAATGACTTTAATTACAAATTCATCATGCCAAAAAAACTCGAATTTCTTTTAGTATGTTGAAGAGTTAATTTAATCGGACCCACAAATAACGATATTAACAACTTTAAATTCAAAATTCTTTTACACTAAGAAGATAAGACTACAAAATTGAAATGTTTTATCCTATATAAAAATGTACGTTGGGTTTGTGCCCGACATTTTCGAATACTGTTCAGCATTCGTGGCCACCGGAGGACAAATTCATTGGCATTCATTGCAATTATTATATTATGATAATATATTAATATAAGCTTAAAGAATCTAATATGTTATCACAGGATTGGAACGCCGCTACACTGAGAAAGAATCGGCAGGAAAATTTAGAGGCTAAATTATTATTAAATTTTAAAAGAGGACTTTACCTTAATAAATAAACATATTTTAGCAAAAAAAAAACAGACTTCAATGAGATATATTTATAGATTTTTGTTGATTTTCGCAAACCGGTTGTCCGATTTCGATAAATTTTACGTGACCATTTGGGAAGTATACCCATTCTAGTTGGCAGGCGACGGAGTTATGCGCGAACAAACATAAAAAAAATACAAACATCTGAATTGAGAACCTCCTCCTTTTTTTAATTCGGTTAAAAAGTAAAAAATTGACAAAATATATGGGTCAAAATTTAATAACTAATTCTGTGTAGTGGGTAGACAAATATCTGTAACAACGATGACTTGTTATTAGGGTTGCAACGAATAGTATATTCGGCAGTATACCGAATATTCGGCGAGACCCTTGACCGAATAGCCGAATATATGGAGGGTAGAGGTAAGGAGAACCGTCTCTGTGTGTGAAAAAGTGTTCGTTAAAATCTGCTAAATAAGGGTGGCGCTACAGTAGCGACTGGGTAAATTTTAAAAAAGGCGCTGTAGGTTATTATAATAAGATAGAGAAATAAAAAAGGACGAAAGAACTTCCGTCTCGTTGAAAAAGTAGAAAACAAAAGTTTTTAAAAAGCAAAATAATAAAAGTAAATTTCATAAATGTCAGTTTTAAAATAGATGTAAAAATTCATGTTAATAATTAATGAAGAATATAAAAAGAATTGATATTGACACTGTCACTAACTTAACTCAGCATACTTCAATCAGTTAACAACTGCTCAATTCATATCATACCCTGTGCCTATGCTAGCGCCATTCTGGAAGATTTTTGAACTGTTATTTAGTGCTGAAAGTGGAACAGTTTTTCAAGCTTCCTCCCATATGAGACGGTTCTCCTTACCTCTACCCTCCATAGCCGAATATTAGGCAAAAGTATTCGGACGGATTTTAGCGCCAAAACTTGTATCTGCAGACGTTATTGTTTGTGAATGTACTCACCACCCGCGGTTACTTTTTTAATCTTTTCTTAAGTATTAGTAACTAGCTGACCCGGCGAACTTCGTAACGCCATAATTTTTTTCGTAAATATATTTTCTAAATTTCCGAAAATATAGTTTCTAATGGAAGAACCATTACAGCTTTGTCGGGAAAGATTCGATAGTTTTGTTCGCGGCATTGTTAATGATGATTCAAAGAGAATACAAATTACCTACTCATTATTGATTTCTGACAAAATTATAAGTATCAAATTTTCCAACCATACTTAACTATAGACAAAATTTCGTTTAGCTGTCATTTGCATTTTGTTATTACATATCAAATGCGTTTTTATAGCACGTTTCATAGTGACTTGTATTCTGTTTGACATTTTATGTCACGTCATACGGGAACGCGATCGAACGGGATAAAAGAGTTATTGGCGAAATCTTGTAAACACCATTAAAAAAAGAAACGAGACAAAAAATATCCTATGTCCGTCTCCTGGTTCTCAGCTACCTTCACATCAATTTTCAGCCAAATCTGTACAGTCGTTTTTAAGTTATAAATAGTGTAACTAACACGATTTTCTTTTATATATATAGATATCAACATATGATAATCCGTATACGCGTTGGCAAGCAAGGAAATTTAAATTTCTGTGTTTTATCAAGATTGCAGTAAAATATTTATCGGCGCCAGGAAGTTTATTCAGAGCGTCCCTTTAAAGCTGGAATGGTCTACGAGAAAAACGAAGTAAACTACTTGCTAAAAATGCAAAAAAATCTGTCTTTCTGCACTATAACCTTCCCCTTCTAAATTTTGATTATGAAAATAATTCTTTGAATATGCATTTGCATAAAAAATTCTTAACTATTCTAATACAGAAGATAATTATGGTAGTTTTCCAATTACAGAGCCTAATGCGACTCAGTGGCGCATAATGCCGAATTATTCTGATGCTTAATTGGAACGTGAATTAGTTTTCAAATGCACCAGCAGAGTGCGCTAAGTTCAGCGTTGAAAAAAAAAATTCATAGATTTCATTATCGTAATTACGAACAAATAAGATTGTGTTGTCTTCTTCATCTTGATAAATATGTTCTTTTCCTCGAAAATAATAATAATAAAATATAAATAAATAAAATTGGAGTGTCTGTTTGTAATGTCAAAATAATAGGCTTTTTTCATGCTCACACGGTTATTTGCACGACACCTATGCCTAAAATAGCAATTAAAAAATTTTTGTCTGTCTGTTTGTTCCGGGTAATCTTCAAAACGGCTGGACCGATTTCAAAAATTCTTTCACCAATGGAAAGCTATAATATCAGAGCGTAAACTAGGCTATATTTTATCCCGGTATTCCCACGGGAACGGGCACTACGCGGGTAAAACGACTATAACATATAACCGAAGCGAAGTGAGGGCGGGTTGCTAGTTAAATATAGTCTATATTTATGATCGTTTTCACTCACACCACGCACTGTATATGCAGTATGAAATAGAACTAAGACCAAAATAAAAAAACAATGTAAACAAACCATATTTAACGCGTCTCAGATACATCGAAACTATACCTACTTACTGTACCTAACGAGACGCCATCGGCGAATTTCGTCGAAAGTCGAGTTCTCTCGGCAATATTCGGTTCGCCCGTGCGGCGTACGGGAACAGACTCATTTTTCAGTATATTTCTATGAACTATCTTCTGTCTCACGCGCCAGGCGTTTTAACTCGTAACTAATACAGGTTGTATGGGCAGTCCCCGTGCGCTCGCCTAAGCGAACGAGATTTTTTTTACAGGGAAAATAAGTTTTAATAGTTTAGTAAAGCGCTTAAATTGTTTCGTCATAATTGGAAATTTTATTTGTTATATGTTTTTGTATGTTCAAAGAATAAATAAATTAATATATGGTAATTTAAAAAATAAATAATAAGTAACATTTTGTAATTTTCAAATCTTTTGTTTTGGTGGTTCAGTGCACGAGCGCACTTAAGGTACAGCCGCCACTGATCCATACTTATATTTATTTTTTTAACACAGTTTGAATTAACTTTGATTATTTCGAAAAAACTACAACAAAACGAAAGCTTTAAAAATTTTTCAACAATAAATAATAGTACTAACGATAATAATATATAAATAAAACATTTCGATCAATGCCAACTTAAAGAAAAAACACTTGTTAATTTTCTGACCCTGAGTTGGTATCGATTGCACGCGTGATACGCCCATTACTTTTGAGAGTGCTCGATTGTGCGAAGCGTTGCTGTAGTTGAAACATTCACCGCTAAGCATTATGCCGCATAATGCGCTCTAGTGCTGTAATTGGAAAACTACCAATGTACCTGTTTTATGTACCAATGTCGACCCAAATGATTATAAAAGAAATGAAAAGCTTCTAAATTTTAATTACGACAATAATTCAAATACATAGAATCCTTAACTTTTCTAATACAGAAGATGATTATGTACCTGTGGTATGTACCTATGACTAGTTAAATGATTATAAGAGAAATGCAAATTTGAATATATACGTAATGACACGATTTTTTTTTTTCATTTTATCAATTAGCTCCCTATAACAAAATATATTACTTAAGTATTCGGCCGAATAATATGTAGATATACGGTATTCGGCCGAATATAATAAAAGCAGCCGAGTAGACCGAATATTCGTTGCAAGCCTACTTGTTATACGTGAGACACTTAGTCCTCCCGTTAAAATTAGCCTCTTATTTGCCACATGGCAGTAACTTATAAGAGGTTAATAATTAATCAGTTACCTGTAAAGCACGTTGTCTGGCAGTTAGTACGGCCATCATGGAGTCGTGTCCTCGCATCATGACACCTAATACTTCTTGCTCACTGAGTTCGGCGCCTACCCCTCTTGCTCCTCGTCTCACCCCTGCACCAGTGAGGCCACGCTAAAAATAATATACGTCATATTATCCAAGATAATCACATAATTCTTAATGTACTGTTCTTAATGGTTAAGCAATTGTGTAAACGAAATAGGATAGTTCCTTATTATCATCTGCAGGATTTTTATTCTTCTTTAAACTAATAACTTTCACTAGCCTTCGTGCTAAAGTGCGACCGTCTAAAAGTAATTTTTATATCTTTCGGGAACAGTACTTTTTTTGTTATCTATACTCTATATTAATATATAAAGCTGAAGAGATTGTTTGTTTGAACGCGCTAATCTCAGGAACAACTGATCCGATTTGAAAAAATCTTTCAGTGTTAGATAGCCCATTTATCGAGGAAGGTTATATATCATCACGCTAACACCAACAAGATGGAAGCACTAATGAAGAATGTTTCAAAATCGAGGTTTTTCCTTTTGAGAGCTTCCGCTGCGTAAACGGCTAAATTTTCGCAAAAATCATGTGTGACAAAATCGTATTATTAAAAAATATTTTCACCTTCTACGTAAACAAAAGTCTTAAAGTTAGCGTTAGCCCAAAGTTATACCACGCGGACGAAGGCGCGAGCAGAAGCTAGTTGACACATAAAGGTTCGTCACTCTAGTTGTAGACGGCGTGCTACAATACTAAACAACTAATTATAATACTCACGGGTAGAAATTCATCGAGGTCAAGTCCGACTGGTCTATCAGTAGTGTAAGGCACAAATTCCGGCTCCGGTTCGGCCTCTGGAGTCTCTACACCCCTAGATACTGTAGTCACTGGTACAGGTTCTCTGTTACTGTCTAATCTCCGTCTACAATAACGCAGTTATTTATTATTATTGCACGATTTTATTAGCTTCACCTGTATGTATGTATGTTTCTATGTATGTAACGGTATCTTACGCAATACTTCGATCAAAATAAGTGAATATCCTGATTAGATTCGCCAATATTTAAACATTTCTAAACGTATCCTTTGCATAAGAGCAAGAGAGATAGTGTGCGAAATACGCATGTGCGAAATTCGAAATTTCTATGATTCAGGCTGTCAGCTGGTGTTTTTTAGTTTTTTTAAACTATAATTTTCTATTATTTTAATTATAATGATCAGTTTACAACATTATTATTCAAATTATTATCGAATCACTTGTGCGTGTAGAGGTTCTAAATAAATAATAACGAAAATGATGAAATTAACAACATACAGTTGGTTGTTTAAAAGACGTCGCAGACCAGTAACAATAATTATAAATTTACCAGCTGACGCGGCGAACTCCGTACCGCCATATTTTTTTCGTAAATATATTTTCTTTCCGAAAATATACTTAGTATCTAATGGAAGAACCATTACGGCTTTGTCGGGAAAGATTCGATGGTCTTGGTCGCGGCTGTTGACAATGATTATTCAAAGAGAATACAAATGACTGATTATTGATTTCTGACAAAATTATAATTATCAAATTTTCAACCATACTTAATCATACACGAAATTACGTTTAGCTGTCATTTGCGATTTGTTATTACATAATATATCAATGCGGCGATGCGTTGCAATAATGGGTTGTTGTTATACCACGTTTCATTTTTTTTTTTTTTTTGTGTGACTTAGTTGTTAGCCTCAGATGGCTGTGACAACTTTACCCGAACTGGTGGGTGAGCGCTGAGGGCTCTCAACCCGCTTAAAGTTAAGCGACCCATCCCGAGGGCACCCCCTGTGGGGTACGGACCTCGGCTCGGGCGGTCGCTGGCAAGGTGGGCACTCCCACGTTTATGTTTCATGGTGAATTGTATTCCCTTTGACGTTTTACGTCACACGGGAATGCGATCGAACGGGATAAAAAGTATCCTATGTCCGTGTCCTGGTTCTAAGCTATCTCCTCACCAATTTTCAGCTAAATCAGTACCGCTGTTCTTGAGTTATAAATAGTGTAACTAACACGACTTTCTTTTATATATAGATTTACATTTAGTCATACGGTTTCCGTGTATTGACAGAATAAGAATAGAATTTACCACACCCTCTCTTGCCCGTGGGTATCGTAAAAGGCGACTAAGGGATATTGTGCATATAACAACTTGCAATAGAAGGAAACCCTATACCAATCCGCCTGTAAATCGTGGTATAGTACGTCACTTTCCCTCCCTACGTGGAGGGGGCTGGAGTCCAGTAGAAGGACATATATGAACTGTGATGATGATGACCGCGTCCGTATGGTGACAGAGTAAGAATACAAATCACCACTTTAGGGAGTCAAGATAGGTCTTGCCCGTGGATGTCGTAAAAGACGACTAAGGGATATAATATGCACATAACATCTATATAAGAGAAGAAAACTCGAAATAAAACCCTATACCAACCTGTTTGTCTAGCATGGTATAGTAAGGTCAATTTCCCGCTTATTTTGGAGGACGCTCGAGCTCAACAGTGGGACGTATGTGAGCTGAAATGAATGAATGATTATGATGATGACACGGTTTATGGATTCTGAAGATGTGGCGCACGTGACAGTTGGTCATTTTAAATGTGGTGGTTTAAGTATTAGGATCGGGAGAGGTTATAGTTAATAACCACGCATTGTCCCCAATAACCACCCATGGGTGTCAGTTATTTTCGTTATCCTGGCTCTTATTCCAGTGACTTGGGTCGACACGATATGTTCTCTGCTTCCATCGTATATATTGCAAAAGTTTTATGACTGACCACCTGCCTGACGACAACCCTCCTTCGGAATGTAGTTGCTGACCATACAGCATCAGAGTGATAGAGGTCCCAGAGGGCCCAGGTCTACGGAAAACCTCTTAGATGCCTATATGACACCCACGAACAACGTAAGGTAGGTAAGTAGTATTCGTAGCCGCCACCACACGGCAAATGCTTATCTATACTAATATTATAAAGAGGAAAGATTTGTATGTTTGTTTGTATTGAATAGGCTCCGAAACTACTGGACCGATTTAAAAAATTCTTTCACCAATGGAAAGCTATAATATCAAGGAGTAACATAGGCTATATTTTATCCCGGTAATCCCACGGGAACGGGAACTACGCGGATAAGACGACTGACACCGAAGAGAAGGCAGGTTGCTAATAGTTTAGAAAGAGTTGTAAAGGGTGGGCACGCCCTTTCTTCGTAATAGAAGGGAAATTGTCAAAACTTGTTCTCGCAAAGATCTATTTACGTATATTAGTCGTCTCGTGCAACGCAGGATAATATGCATCATCCTGGCTCATATACGTCCCACTGCTTTGCACGTTTAACCTCCTTCACTTTAGGGAGAAATTGACCACGCTCGTCAGACGGTTTGATATAGTTTTATTTCAAGTTTTTTTTTTGCTACATATGATAAATATGTTTTATGTGTATTATAATCTCTTATTGGTCTTTTACGACATCTATGTGTAAGAGAGGGTAATGAATTGTATTCTTACTCTGTCACCACTCGACAAATATGCATACCCGATATAAAAAATACATACCTAGTACTGTCCGCAGTAGTTGTTCTGGTAAAAGATAAAGATCTAGGCCCCAATGTCGGTGGTCCCAAAGACATCTCACTACTACTCTGCCGTAGATTATTTGTTGCTAAAAACACGTAGATCATTATGTTAGTGATATATAAACTCAAGAATGATATAATACAGACCTAATCATAAAACTTACATAAATCTGTAGTAGATTTTGTTTCTTTATACGAATTATGGCGATTAAGTGAATTTGCTGTGAAAGGACTTGCTGTGTAATCCCTCAATGTGTGCGCTGTTGCGAATGTATTGTTTTCTTTATTGTTGTCCATCACCCCTGGTCGAGTACGACGAAATAAAATAGTTTTAAACTCATATCAATACTTAAAACTTAAATAAATCCGAAAATAAATTTATTACAATAATGAATAAGAATTATAGCTTATGTTATTTATCTGCTTCAAACATTTCAAATATATTTTTTTCTGTACATACATAAAGTATTCGTCGATAAATGTTACACATCAACCCTTGGAAAGAGATAATCAACTAATTTCGGCTTCGTAAAGCTTTGGCCCTATTGCACAATAATTGTGTAACGTCGCATGAAGCACTAAAAGTCTAGTGTCTTTAAGGAGCTTGTAAAATAATGAAAACTTTTTGTTATTAAATAAGATATACCATGCCATAATTTTTTTTTAAATTGTTGTAGTTTTAACAATTCTATATATACATTTTTGAATAGACACAACGAACCTCCTCCTCTCACCTCTTACTTGCGCGACTGATAAACGTCACGAAAACGACAACGCTCTATAAAATCCTTTATTGATTATTATTGAGTAAAATTTTATAATTACCTATAAATTATGTACCTTTCTATCTATACCAAAAAATAAAATTGGAGTGTCTGTTTGTAATGTCAAAATAATAGGCTTTTTTCATGCTCACACGGTTATTTGCACGACACCTATGCCTAAAATGGCGATTAAAAAATTTTTGTCTGTCTGTCTGTTTGTTCCGGGTAATCTTCAAAACGGCTGAACCGATTTCAAAAATTCTTTCACCAATGGAAAGCTATAATATCAGGGCGTAAACTAGGCTATATTTTATCCCGGTATTCCCACGGGAACGGGAACTACGCGGGTAAAACGACTATAACCGAAGCGAAGCGAGGGCGGGTTGCTAGTGGTGTTATAAATTTATCTCCGCAAGAGGTCACAATTTCCATTCATTATTTTAATTCTATGTATCGGTGAGCTATCTAGCGGGTAGATTGAAGAACTCGGAGTTACTATAGTAACTCAGAAATTTTACACAATTTTCTATAAAAAATAATTGATGGCAAACCTAAATAATTTCGTTATCCAATTTGCCCGCCAACTATTTTTGGTTAGGCAACAATACGCAATGTTATCAAAGGTCGGGATCTTCTTGCCCATACTCATGATACAACGATAAATTACAGTTAATATTAATGAAGATTCTTACTTGTAAAGCTTTCAATTTTCTTCTCTACTACATTGTAATGTTCTTTAGTGGAGGTCGGAATCCGGGAGTAGTGATCGGCACGTTGTCTTTGAGGAGGCGAAGGCTGAGGCAGCGGCCGCGACAGCGGGCACGGGACCGAACTCTCTAGCATCAGATCGCGCAACGAAGTACTCACTGTCGTTTCTAATTTCTCTGTAGATTCTTCCGCTACAGACAATATAAACGTACGATTTCAATAACAAAATTAGTTGGGACTTTTCGCGCGCAATATTAATCAGTTATTATTCGACTTTGTGAATGTTACGTCGACGTTACATTAAGTCAAGTGAGACTGTTTCAAGACGACTACAGTAGCTCAACAGGGGGGAAGGCCTTCCTCATTTCCTCTGTTATTTCGTGACCACAATTAACAAATTCAAAACGTCAAGGTGAGATGAATCAATATATTTTGCTAAAAAAGCATATTTAGCGATTCATTTAGTACATTTGCCATTAAAACTTTATTTTTGTGATGAGCAATCTACGTCGTAAGCTATACCAATTGAGTCAAGCCGTCTTCAGGTGCTATTTATTCATTAATATGTTTATTTTACTTACAAATAAAATTAGTATAGCACTGGCATTTATCAAAGGGCGCAGAGAAAAAAAACAAAATCATAAATGAATCCTTGAAAGCCCATATTACTGGTTACTAGAAGAATAAAAGAAGACGACCACAACCAAAGCGAAATTGTCTCGTTTTTAAGGTTTAGAACTTGGATACGAGTGAGTTAATACTATGATTCTGTTCTGATTCTGGTTGGAGTATCGGAAAGACGTTACTGACTCCCATTCCTTTCCTATAGTATAGGGGGTTTTCTAGACTCCGCTGACTTCAGTTAGTTCCTGTTGTGTTGCGACTTTGAGTTCAGCTTTACTTCGCGTCAAATTTTTGGTTCCATGGAATTCTATTAAATAATCTAAAAAGTTCTATAAAAGGAAGGCAATGAAGTATTCAAAACACCCCTTGTAACATAAAACATTAGTGTTAGACATTCATGCAAGACATTCATGCAAGACGAATAACTGAAACAACTTTCTAAGACTGACAAAAATGTAATACAAATTACCGGGCAGTGAATAATCTTCCGAGGACAAGCTTGTGGCTGGTGGAGGTGTGCGAGTCACTAACAAACAGAAATAAACATTATCAATTTAACTAATAAGTATTATATTCTCAGAATGGGCTCTATTAATCAACTCACATGTTCTACCGGGTCGAAATATTTCAGTGTAGTCATTAAAATTGGGTATAAGAGCACCTGATTCCTCATCTGCTTCAGTCCCTGAAGTTGATTCTTCAGCTGTTTTCTCATCTAGCAGTGTTGGTCTATGCATAACTGAAACAAAACGCAACATTAGTTTGCTATAAATTATAACATCATCAACCTGTGTTACTTGGGGTCAAGGCAATATGTCCTCTCCTTCCATACAAACCTATTACATATATCCGTGGTCACTTGTTCTTTATTCATGTCATGCTTCACGTGGTCTATCCATCTTCTCTTTGGCCTTCAGTTATCTCTAAAGCCTTCAACATTTATACTTAAAACTTTCCTCACAATATAACTTTCATACTCTCACATGTCCATATACGTCAATCATTCGCTTCTTGACCTTGCCGTCATTGGCGCAACTTTCAAACTTAGTGCAAAACTATATTTTACAATTATATCTATTATATGAACGTAATATACCTTGCTTTGGGGGTATTTCCTTTGAAAAACTCTTGCGCACTGAATGCCCCTTTTGGAAAGGCGAGAGATCTCTCACAACAGGTGGTGAAACCGGAGGCGGACCACCAAATGGATGAACCTTGTTCAAGTCAACGACAGTTAACACTACATAAGTTGAATGAAATGATGCTGCTATCTGAAATTTATGATAAAAATAATTTTATTAAAAATGGCACAAGCTCTTGTATGGCGCGAGACAAAAATTTCACGAACGAACGACGAGGAATATATATGACGACGACGAGGACGAAGCGAATTAAAAGCCTGCGTAAACTTGGAGAAAAAGGCATGAGATTTGTTGTGTATGTAGGTAGATATGCGTGGCTGCGTCCACCGACATACGCGTTGCGAGCGCTTAATAAATCAGTGCGCATATTGCAAGCAGTTGTTTCACTTGTGTCCACCCAATTATCACAGATGGACCAGGATTATAAAAATAATTCATATGAAGCAATTGTTGTTAACAGCGTATTGAATATTATATTAAATTCATAACTTGGAAGACAATATTTTTTTTATAATATATCTGTCAAATTAAGGTGGGTTACTTATTTAGGAATGATAAACAATTACACCTGTGTGGTGACTGAGTAAGATTACAATTCGCCACCACCAGTCTTGCCCGTGGGTGCCGTAAAAGACGACTAAGGGATATAACTAACATCTTTGCGGGAGGACGGCATGTTGACACAGGGTTTTATTTACAGTTTGCCTTCTCTTGCACAGATGTTATATGCATATTATATCCCTTAATCGTCTTTTACGTCATCCACAGGCAAGATAAGGAGTGGTGAATTGCATTTTTACTTCATCACCACACAGAAAGCTAATCTGAAATATGTGTTGTGAAATTAATCATAATTTCGCTATGCTGAAATATGTGTTGTGAAATTAATCATAATTTCTGTGTGGTGATGAAGTAAAAATGCAAACCACCACTCCTTATCTTGCCTGTGGATGACGTAAAAGACGATAAACATCAGTTTATACTCACTAACTGTGTTTGTGCAACAGTAATGTCATGAATCTGTCCCCAGTGTCCCAGGACAGTGTCAAAAACTCTGGCTGGTTCCCAACCAATCACATGTAGTCCATCATTGGCACAACCAAGCAAAGTGGTACCATCATCACTAAAAATCATATTCCTGAAATAAACAGCAATATATTGTTCAATATTCAGCTGCCTTAATATATCTAGTAACAGAACACCGCCTACCCCTTAGTCCACTACTGATTCAATCCCAGAACACTGCATTAGAGGATTTTCTTATTAACATTTATGGTGGAAAACGAGCAAGCAGTACAGCTGATGTAAGTTATACTACCACTCATGGACCTTTGCAATACCAAGGGCTCAGGCAAACTGCATTCTACTGTTCGGAAAGTGCTCTTCTTAAAGTTTGTTTAAAGACAGGCATATCATATTACTATTTGTTAATTCAGTTAGGAGCCACTAGGCTCTTGCAACGCATATTATAACAAGTGTAGGAGCCAAAGATTTTCATATATTTTAAGGATATTATTATGGTAAATAAATTAATTATTATTATTGTATCTCCTTTTTCTCCACGGGATCTTCCAAGGGAAGATATGCAGTTTTGAAAGACTTATATGGGGATATGGATCCAACACGTAAACGCCTCTAGAGAAATTTAATCTAAAAATGGGATGGGACGTCTACTGATGACACTCCACATTACACATAAGACTTGTGGGATGCCAATGGTAGATGTAAAACTATTACTATTATTAATTATGAATATTACTGCAGTTTTTTTTCAACTTTAAAATGGATCCATATCCATCATACATATGTATGACTATTTTTAAAATCAATCAGGTGTCCATTTCAATCAAAATTATTAACAGATGTTGACCAGGAAGTCTTACCTAATAGAAGTATTATCTTTTTCAAATTTAGAGACCAGTTGAAATTTCTCCATATCCCAGAAGTTAACAGTTCTGTCTATTCCACAACTTGCAAGGAGAAATTCATGAGGATGGAACTTCACACATGTTACAGCAGCTGTATGTTCCACAAACTCATGCAGGACTTTACCTACACGCACATCCCACACTTTGACTAGACCTAAAAACATAAGTAAATATACATTAATTCTACCTATAGATAAAGGTACATACCCATAAGTAACCTGTTCAAGGTTCTATAGTGTAATTCTATAGCTACTAAGTGTGTCAGACTAGTTCTGCGTCAAATTACTTCCTGATTTATAAATTCTGAGATTAAAATGAAAAAATCTCATGAATAAAACTATTTTGTCGGAATGTCTAACCATGAATGTTGAAAGGTGTGTGTGAATGTTGAAACATCGGGCAATCAAAAATCAATTACAAACACAATAAAATGTATAAAAATTGATTTATTTATAATGTACTCATTTACAATGTACTCATGTAAACATCAAAAATCAAATTTTATAGAATTGAACAAATTTGATAGAATAGTGTTCTTTAATACCTTTTGAACTTGACAATTCCATTAACTGGTTGAGATAGGGTCAATGTGCCAGTGCACATTGACCCTATCTCAATACTATTTTATATAATAATCGTTTTGTCTCTTATATAATTTATAGTGGGCAACTGGAGATTTTGTATACATATGTAAAAGAGAGGTACATACCATCCTCACAAGCAGAAGCAACCCATTGTCCATCAGGACTGAATTGAAGACTATTGACTGCAAGACGGTGGCTTGAATAAGTCACGATACAACCTCTTTTTCTAGTATCCCATAGCTTTACATTACTATCACAAGATCCTGTAGTTAAGTAATCACCATATGGATGAAAATCCATGCACTTAATTGCGCCTTTATGACCTGTAAAAGTTCTTAGTAACTTAGCTGCTTCTAAATCCCAAATTTTAAGGGCCCCTGTTTGTGATCCAGCACAAACTAAGTCTTCAGAATGTCCAAAACATACGCATTCTACGGGAGTTGTATGCCCACTTAAACTCTGCAAAATAAAATATCAGGTAGAAGTTGAGTAAATTTAAATTGGCAGTTATATACACGTTATAATATAAAAATGAAATAGTACTGACCATTAAGCAACTCTGTCTTCCAATAGCCCATAAATTTACTTTTTTATCGTCGCCACCAGTTGCCAAAACTTGGTTGGACTTATGGCCCATAGCCAGGCAATTGACATTTGCCTTGTGAGCCACAAATTCCTCTGTGAATTATTATTTATTATTTAAACATTATTACGATGACTAACATTTCAATAAGTAAATTTTTATACATACGTAATTTCCATGATCGTCTTATACTCTCCATAGTGCTTTTAATTTAACTAAGTTCCATTTACTTGAGTTGTAACCTTGTGAATTGCAAATTAACAAACTTTTTAGCGGTCCTAGATTTCAGATCCGTCAAATATTACTTGTCTTTTATATATTTTTAGTTTTCATTCCATTTAGAATCTTTTATTGTTACAATTGTCATATACCATGTTGACCTAGGTATTTATTTACTTATGTGGTATCACGGCCAGGAATCATCATACATTTCTATCTACAGTAAGAAACTCGTTTTTAATCTATGGTCAGGTGCGATGTATTTTATTTATACTTGACGTATAAATTGTTTTCCATCCCTCCTCACCTCTGTACTTTCCCCTCGTCTTTATATGTTAGGACTGTCAAAATTTCGTACAATATGATTTTCAATATATCGATATTTTCAAATATATCGTAATCGGAGTACGTATATTGAAAAAATATCGATATTTACATTTATGAGCTTTGTATCAAAAAAATGTAGACCATCTTTTTCGTGTGGTGACGGAGTAAGAATACAATTCACCACTCCCTACTTTGCCCGTGGATGTCGTAAAAGACGACTAAGGGATATCATCATCATCATCATTTCAGCCTATCGCCGTCCACTGCTGGACGTAGGCTTCCCTCATGTTGCGCCACAATGAGCGGTCCTGTGCCGCCTGCATCCAACGACGCCCAGCTACTTTCACTAGGTCATCGGTCCACCTAGTACGGGGGCGTCCTACACTGCGATATAATATGCACATAAGATATATGCAAGGGAAGAAAAACTTGAAATGAAACCCTTTACCAACATATCTGACCGGCATGGTACTACAGGACCTACAGGTCAAATCCATTATTTATACAGTAGGTCCTCCCATTGTGGAGGAGGCCGGTGTCCAACGGTAGGACGTATGTGAGCTGCAATGATGATGATGATGATGAGACCATCTCAAAAATGGTTGAGATGGTCTAATCATCATCATCACTCAACCGTAATCAAGGCAAAGTCGTACAAGCTATTTGTGGCTAAGAGCTATGTGGCATAAAAAGATTAGAAATAATTTATGCAATTTACCATCATCATCTCAACCCACATAAGTCTTACTGTTGGGCTCAGGCCTCTTCCACAATAGGAGTGAAATTGATCTACTATACCACGTTAGTCTGATGTTTTGGTATAGAATTTCATGTCAAGTTTTCTTCCTCTTCCGTCGGCTCCCACCCCGCTGCCCTGTCAGGGTGGCCGCGTGGTGAGCTACGCTGCGGCCGCCACTGGACCCAAGGGGGCCAAGAAGGTCGGCAAGGTGCCGGCTCCTGCCAAGGCCGGGCCGCGGCCGGCGCCCCCGTGACCGCTCCTGCTGCGCTCAGCGCTGCCGCCAGGCTCAAACAGGGCTGGCAGGTGGTTGAGCGGAGCAGGAAGGCACGCGGCCAGAAGCGGAGAGCGGCGGCCAAGAGTGCCGCTGTGGCCGCCGCTCCCCAGGCGGGAGCCGGCGGAAAGGGGAAAAGATCGCGCAGAGGCCTCAAGTTGCCGAAGACGGCTGCGGTGGTTATCACCGTGCTGCCTGAGGCGGCCGAGAGGGGCCTCAACTATGAGGCCGTCCTAAAACGCGCCCGGCGGGAGCTGGACGTCTCCGACATCGGAGGCGTCGAGGCTAGGAGCCGCAAGGCTCGGACAGGGGCTCAAATTCTCGAGTTCCCTGGGGCTGAGGGCGCGAAGACGGCCGAAAGTGTGACCTCGAAGCTGCGGGGGCTGTTCGGGCCAGAGGATGGAGTCCGGATCACCAGGCCTGTCAAGGGCACAGAAATGCGCCTGACGGGCCTGGACGATTCCGTGACGGTGGAGGACGTCCGGGAGGCCATTATGGCGCGTACTGGATGTGCCTCGGACACCGTCCGGATTGGCACCATCCGCCCTGGTCCGGGTGGCGTCGGTGCTGCCTGGGTACAGTGTCCAGTGGAGTCAGTCAAGCAATTGGCCGCCTCAGGCAGACTCCTCATTGGCTGGAGCTCGGCGCGGGTATCCGTGCTGGAGCCCCGGCCCGCGAGGTGTTATAAATGCATGGCGGTCGGGCATACTCGACCGACATGCAGAAACTGCTTCGACTGCAGCGGGCTATGTTTCCGTTGCGGTCAGGCTGGACACCAGGCGGCATCGTGCTCTGCGGTGCCCCACTGCCCCGCGTGTACGACTGCGCAGGCGCTGGGCGTGATTTGTTACGCCGCTGACACGCTCTTCACAGCCCGTGGTGGGACGCTACAAGAGGCGGTAAGCCTGGCGACTCTAGACACTGAAGATATCGTCAGGCGGATCGAGGGGCTGGGGTTGAGGGTGGCCCTGGACAAGACGGAGGCCCTCTTGTTCCATGGGTCCCGTATGGACCCTCCCATCGGTGTCTCGATCACCATCCATTCGGTTGGGATCAGCATCCAGGCCCATATGAAGTACTTGGGCCTGGTGCTCAACGGGCGATGGTGGTTTCGGGAGCATTTCCGCAGGCTCGTCCCACGGCTCGTCGGAGTGGCGTCCGCCCTATCATGACTTATGCCGAATGTGGGCGGACCGAGCGCTGCATGCCGACAGCTGTACGCGGGGGTCACCCGGTCGATGGCCCTCTACGGCGCACCGGTGTGGGCGGGATCCATGACCGTCCGGCTCAGGGCCCTTCTGTGGCGTCCACAGAAGGCTATGGCGGTCAAGATCATCCGCGGGTACTGCACGGTGGCGATGGAGGCGGCATGCCTATTGGCCGGGACTCCCCCGTGGGACCTGGAGGCGGAAATGCTCGCCGACTTGTATCGACGGGTATTGGGGGTGCGAGGGGAGGGCAGTGTTGTTTTTTTAAGGGAGCTCACCACCTGGCGCGTCGACGCCCGCTGAGACGTCTTCGCCCGTTGGGCAGACCAGCTGGAGAGGCCTCGATACGGTGTCTGGACCGTGGAGGCTTTCCGGCTGGTGCTGATGCAGTGGCTGGAACGGCGGCACGGTGTGCTCTCCTTCTGACTGTTACAGGTCTTGACGGGGCATGGATGCTTCGGCAAGTACCTGAACACGGTCGCTAGGAGGGAGAGAACACCGTCCTGCCACCACTGCGATTGCGAGGACACGGCGCAGCATACGCTCGAGGTCTGTGCTGCTTGGGCAGATTCGCGTCGTGAACTCATCGTAATCATCGGTGCCGACCTGACGCTGCCGACCATCGCTAGGGAGATGCTCGGCAGCATCAGGAACTGGGACGAGGTCGCAGCCTTCTACGAGGCAGTGATCTCGCAGAAGGAGGCGGCGGGTCAGCGACTGGGGTGGCGCAGGTGCGACTACCTGCGTGCCATGCCGCCCTAGCGGAGGCCGCGGGTGACGTGACCGGGGATTAGTTCGTCACCCGCCGAGAGGCCAATCGCGTGAGGAAAGACCTACGTCCTCCCCGCCGACGATGGGAGGGTACCCCAATTAGGGGTATTCCGTCGGGCCGACCACTGACGACAAGTGAACGCTGCTCCAGTGGTCGGCCCAACGACGAAGGCGACGTGGTTTTTGGGTGGGTCGCGGGAGTTGCGTGCTTAAACCCCTCTGTCGCCCCGGACGGAGTGGTACGGAGGCGCGCCGACCGCAACCCACCCACAAAAATAAAAAAAAATAAAAAATAGACCCACAACAATAACAGCTAAAGATAATTTTTTTAAATTAAAGCCGCTTAGTGACATAAAGCCGCCTTCAAAATTAATATTAATTTAGCATTATGTCACCTGAGTTTTCTTGCTGGAACTTTCTCAGTGTGGCCGTGTTCCGATCCGGCGGTAGTATACTAGATTGTTAGGTTTTTACATATAATTACTATTAATTTTAATGTTAAATAATTACTAACCATAAACAATTTAATTTTTTCATATAGAATCATTTTCTGACTGGCAATAAATTTGTATCAAAATGTGGGTCAATATTTAATAACTATTTTCTGTATCGAGTAGATAATTATAAATTTTCTGCAATAACGATGACTTGTTGGACGTGAGACATTTCAGTCCGACCGTGACCATGAACGCTGCAAAGTGATCGAAACGTCGGGTAATCAAAAATCAAATACAAACGCGATAAAATCCGTAAACTAGTTTTATTTAAAATATTTATTTTAAGTTTGATTATATCGCAATTTCTCTAAAAGCGCTACTCTGCGTCTACATCTTGTAAATTAATGCTCTGAGAAATTCTAGGAAAGAGCCTTGTAATAGAAACAATTCTTGCCATTCTACCATTTTTAACATTTATTGGATCAATTATGTCTAAACCTTTTATTGGATTATCTTTCAATAGAAACTGCGTGGTTATCTGTTTACAAGATTTTAAATAAAAATCTAGGCATATCCGTTTAAATAAATTTACTTGATCTGCGTTTAGATCTAAACGCAGATCAAGTAATGATCTGCGTTTAGATCTCCTGTACTTTAAGTAGTGTATTAGTCGCAGCAGCACCACAGCATCGGTATCCAAAAAATGTAGGATTTTTAAAATCAGCTTTTTCAATTAGAGTGCTAGTTATATATTTTCTTTTCAAAAAGCAATCAAAAACAGTCCTCAAAATTCTAGTTATGTTTTAAATAAATTATGATTTTCGGGAACAATGGCAACAACATTGCCAATTTAAAAGTATTAAATCGTCATTCGGTAGAAAATCGGGCGATTGTCCATGTATTCTCGGAAATCATTGAAAAATCGTTGCATTTCGGTCGTACAAAGTCGAAAAAAATTATTCATTTGGGCGACTTTTGACTAAATAATTTTCATTCGTTTCGTCGGTTTTGCCTCGACTATGCTTGCATCACCATGGTCTCATCATCATCAGATCAAACATTTTTGAGATGGTCTCATCATCATCGCAGCGTGCGTAGGTCGCACTGTTGGCGCCGGCTTCCTCCACAATGGGAGTACCTATTGTATAAATAATGGGTTTGACCTACAGTACCATGCTGGTCAGACATGTTCGTAAAGGGTTTCATTTCGAGTTTTCCGCTTTCCCTTGCATAGATCTTATGTGCATATTATATCCTTTAATCGTCTTATACGACGTCCACGGGCAAAATAGGGAGTTTTGAATTGTACTCTTACTCCGTCACCACACGGAAAAGATGGTATACATTTTTTTAATACAGAGCTCATAAATGTAAATATCGATATTTTTCGATGTACGTATTCCTATTACGATATATGTATTTGAAAATATCGATATATTGAAATATAATTTTCAATATAGCGATATTTTTTTGACAGTCCTAACATATAAAGACGAGGGGAAAGTACAGAGGTGAGGAGGGATGGTACGTCAAGTAATATATGGAAGTATGGAACCATAGATTAAAGACGAGTTTCGTACGGTCGTATAGAAATGTACGGTGATTCCTGGCCGCGGTATAAGTCAGTGGACTCAAACCTACCGATTTTTCGGTATTTCTACCGATATCGGCCGTGCCCTACCGAAATACCGAAATGCAACGATTTTTCAACGATTTCCGAGAATACATGGACAATCGCCCGATTTTATACCGAATGACGATTTATTACTTTTAAATTGGCAATGTTGTTGCCATTGTTCCCGAAAATCATAATTTTTTTAAAACATAACTAGAATTTTTAGGACTATTTTTGATTGCTTTTTGAAAAGAAAATATATAGCACTCTAATTGAAAAAACTGATTTTAAAAATCCTACATTTTTTTTTTGGATACCGATGCTATATACTGTGGTGCTGCTGCGACTAATACACTACTTAAAGTATAGGAGATCTAAACGCAGATCAAGTAAATTTATTTAAACGGATATGCCTAGATTTTATTTAAAATCTTGTAAACAGATAACCACGCAGTTTCTATTGAAAGATAATCCAATAAAAGGTTTAGACATAATTGATACAATAAATGTTAAAAATGGTAGAACGGCAAGAATTGTTTCTATTACAAGGCTCTTTCCTAGAATTTCTCAGAGCATTAATTTACAAGATGTAGACGCAGAGTAGCGCTTTTAGAGAAATTGCGATATAATCAAACTCAAAATAAATATTTTAAATAAAACTAGTTTACGGATTTTATCGCGTTTGTATTTGATTTTTGATTGCCCGACGTTTCGAACACATTGCAGCGTTCATGGTCACGGACGGACTAAGATGTCTCCATCGTTATTGCAGAAAATTTATAATTATCTACGCGATACAGAAAATAGTTATTAAACATTGACCCATATTTTGAAACAAATTTATTGCCAGTGTAAGAAGAAAATGATTCTATATGAAAAAACTATATTGTTTATGGTTAGTAATTATTTAACATTAAAATTAATAGTAATTATATTTAAAAACTAACTAATAATCTTGTATACTACCACCGGATTGGCACACGGCCATACTGAGAAAGATCCGGCAAGAAAACTCAGGTGACATGATGTCAAATTAATATTAATTTTGAATGCGGCTTACTTTATGTTACTAAGAGGTTTTAATTTATAAAATTATCTTTAGTTATTATTATTGTGGGTCAAATCTATACAATATGAGCTCACAGTGTCTTGCAGTCTTGTGGTGGTCTTTTTGGATTTATTTTTAATAATGTTTATAACAGGATCCCAGCTTGATGGTAACACCCAGCCATCCTCTCTATTGAAATTTTTGGGTTTTCTAATTTCAATAACCTCGCTTACCATTCTAGGCAGGTATCGGTGTTCTTTTACGAGGATTTGTGGTTTATCAAACCTGATGTTATGGCGGGCGCGGTCCTGACTCTCAAAATAAATAATCAAAAAAATCAAACAGCGAAATAGGCTGTCTACATTGTTAGTCTCTTGTTTGTTGCATACAAAATGTTTTTTTACGGTTTCTAATAGGGAATATGCACGAAACTCCAAAATGAACAAATTATTTTTATTTGTAATCTTTATTGCTTAAAAAACGTACCTATACAATTATTTTTTAATTTTATCATTATTTAATAATTAAATTTAATTATCAAATAGTGCCTTTTTGAGATTCGCGCGCAAAATTTCTGGAACGCACCGCATTGGTTGGAGTACTATGATTTCACGTTTTGAACACGTGACACCCGAGTCTTCTAGTTAGGGCTGTCCATATTAAAAAAAAAAAAAATTTCGATAGGTATATCGATATTTTTAAATATATCAATATCGGAGTTCGATATAACGAAAAAATATCTGTATTTCGATATTTTCCCATGACCACTCTTTAACTTCGTTCAATGCGGGGTTGCCGTGCCGAGCTTTTTTTTTTATCAAATTCTAGGAAGTAAGTGGTAAGTGATAACTGATCATCAGTTTCATGCCAGCGCTTCTGCAGTAGATTAAGTTTACGGTGATTTTGTAGAATAAATACTTTAGAAGAAAAGACAAAACACCAAATTTATTCAAATAAATATCTTAAGTACTTTTTATTATCGTCCAAAAAAAGTTCAGTATTAAGTAACGATATTTTTAAATAATAATGTCTATATTTTGACATATCGATATTTTATCAACAGCCCTCCTTGAACCTTGGATAGGAGGAGAACCTTGTGATATCAAGTTGCTGTGTGTATGTTTCTAGTGATTATTTTTAGGGATGTGAAAAATAATCGATTTTTACAAAAAAATAATCGATTAATAATTGATTTTTACAATCGATTATCAAAATAATAAAAGTCGATTATAAATCGAATTTTTATTATTCGAAATTCGATCAAAATTCATCATACTATGTTAAAATAAAGCTCACATTTCCTAAAAAAAAGCCATCATAATCCTGTTGGGCGAAAAAATCGATTATTTTAGAATCGATTTTCTTTAATTTATCGATTATTTTATAATCGATTTTTTTTAATTAATCGATTATTTTATCATCGATTTATTTTAAAGAACAAAAAATCGATTATGTTAAAATCGATTTTTTTAATTAATAGCTTATTTTATAATCGATTATTTTTAAGTAATCGATTATTTTATAATCGATTTATTTTAAAGAACAAAAAATCGATAATTACAAAATCGATTTTTTCCCCCCAAGTCACATCCCTAATTATTTTGTATTGTTACCCAGTTATTTCATAATAAGTTATTAGTTTTCTGTGTTCAGTATTAATCTTGTGAATAAGTCTTATTACAATGACTGAAACCGGTTTCGTCAAAGTATAGTCAGATAATCTTCCTAAAATAGACGTGTATATGATGACAACATATTTCGCGTCTAGTTCAGATTTAATGTCTGTTAAACTCGGAGGCATAAAAGCTGCAAGGTAAATAAGATATAATATATTTAATAATCGTAATAATAATAAAAAATTCCATATTTTTATCGATATATCGATATTTTTCCGATAGCCCTAGTAGGCAGCCTTAGCAACTTGTACGAGTGTCGAGTACTCTTACGTCACAGAAGACGCGCGCCGAAGTAGTCGCGTTTACATCGCCCATAAATAATGGCGAATTTTAAAAATTTTTTTTAGCGTAATGGTTTATATTTTGGATGTGTTATATTTATTTCTAGTAATGTAATAACTAATGGAAACGTTTAAAAAAATTAAAAAATATCATGCATATTCCCTATTGTTACGACTTTATAATCAAACCAGACATGACTGCAGCTATGGCCAAAAAACATTGGTATGATTCAAAAAAGTAAGTATATTTAGCCTGTAAGATAATATATAATAAAAAAATTGTTTGTAATGACCTAAGGTAAAAATAAATAAACGAATTTGATTCTATATTGTTTTTTTTTTATTTACCGATTTTAGTACAAATATACCGATTTTTGGGGGCAGTTCTACCGATTTCACACTTTGACTTTCGAGACCACTGGAAAATATGTTCTAGCACTACTTTATAATTTGTGTGTTCTAGGCCTAGCTGTCAAAGCCGTGCATCTGTCGCTGACCTATTACAAAAGTACAAAAACAATTAAGGTGTATAAGTACATGAAATATGTTAATATCATGGGCTTCTCGTATTTTGCCGAAGAGATTATTATCGATAAGTAATTCTTACCAAATACGTTGTATTAGCTATGTGCAAGGTCAGGCACCTGAACCAAAAATTAGAGAATATTTTTATTATATTGACCATCAAGGCATGGTAAGCAAGCAACCTTTGAACTCTTTATAATAAATAAAAATGCGTGCCTTAATATAGGAAAATAAGTTATTTTTACTCGTTATTTCTTAAGCTGCAAATTATCATGAGTCTTTAATGAAACTTTTATTACCTAGCAATTTTTTTTTAAACATCATTGTTATGATTTATGATATAATGCGTAATAGGTTCAAATTAGCTACTGAGCCATTGGGGTATCAATAGTTAGGGCTTACCAGCAACAAATGACTCGTATTGACATTTTTGTTTATGTTCTACTTCTAAAACCATGGTGTTGATTTCTAGTTGTTTTTAGACGACTCCAAAATGAAAAACTTTACATCATGCTTCAAGGAAAAGAAATTTTTGGAATTCTTTTTCAAGAGGATTCGGCTTAATAATACTGGTAGATATGAAGATTTTCCTTTCATTTCACTTTGTGGACGAGAAAGAAATTTTATTAGATGTGACGATCTTCCTATTGTTTATACAAATATTATTAAGGTAAAAAATGATGACTTATTATGTTTTGGATATGCAGGTGATTTACTTACATTAGAATTTAAGCCAAATAAAATTTATATGTTACCATCAACTGGCAGAGTTTATCACCCTGCTGATGATAAATATGGTGGGGTGGGTTTGATAAAGTCACAACTCGCAATAGAACTAAGTAAACATTTTGAATTTAATAGTGAAGAATTATCAGGTCCTACACATTTCATGTGGCAAAATAAGAGATATGAATTAGATCAAAATTGGTTTCAAGAAAAAATACAACAATATAAATTAAAAATAAGGTCTGATCCTAATGATGAATAGATATATATTGAAAATAAAGTTACAAGATTGTATTCTATTTTTGTCACTTGTAGTATATTATGCAAGGATTTGGTTGTTATGACATTAATAGTGCAAGAAAAAGTCTTAGTCATAATGAATTGAAATTGTTTTAAGATGAATTAATTCATAATCTGCCATAATAGGCAACTCATTTGTAAAAACAATCATTATCACATAAAAAATAATATCTATTTTAGATTCAGCTCTAGTTACAAGCATATTAATAATTAGAAAGAGTTACCTACCAATACAAAACAACGTCAACATTGCAATCTCCAATGAATGCTAATCTGTATGACCTATAGAAACATCATAGTGTAAGACATAGTTTAAGAAACAGATAAAATATGCTTTTCTTAATTCTATTTTCCTAATCTAATTTTAAAAGCTTGTAAATAACTTCCATAATTTTCTTTTAAAATGTTATATACTCAATGTTCTATCTAAATTCTATCTGCCTGGTTAAAGATGTTTATTATCTATATTGCGTAATCTAGAAAAGTATTCCTATGAAGAAGCTAAAGCTTGTATTTAGATCATAAATAAAATGGGAAAACTATTTTTCATTAATATTTATTATCCTGAATATAACAATAAATTATATAATAATATGGATTATAGTTATCACAGTATACAGTTATGGCTAGTCAAAATTAATTGTAATTTTTTTTTGTGTACATAATAAACATTATATAGATTTGTTAAATATGTAAATAATTATATTTTTATAATACAATTATGTTGTTTCTTCTTTAGAAAATGGTTGATGTGAACCTTGTTGTACCCAAGATATTCCTTGAACAGTACTTTCATTTGCTTGCGTTTTTAGCATAGTATTTTTTACTGTGTCATGAACATCAGGGTCATATGGTTTAAATGTTATATAATGCTTATCTTCTGTTGGTGGGTCGTCATAAATATGGTCTATACTTAATACAACACATTCTCTTACTTTCTCCATAAATAATTTCTTGTTAGTTTTGTACCTGAAAATTTCAATATGCATTAAATGCAAATTAAGACTTAATGCTAAATACACATATGTTATGTGTAAACTTACGCAACTGATGCTTCAACATTTGCAGGCACTTTAACATTCAAATTATGAAATATAGAATATAAGTATTTTAATATTTGCCAAATATGATTTTGTTTCTTGTCCCATTGTGGGAATACTTCACTCAAATTAAGCACGCCTGTGTTAGCGTCAACTGCAGGATGATATAAGTGTGACGTGAAGGTTAAATTCTGAAAATTGGATTGAATTACTCAAAATATGAAATTATAATTATTATTTTGAGGGTGCATGTAGGGCTACAAATTTTGCTTCATCAAAATGATTTTATTAAACTTCTTTTTCCATTCATCATCATCACAGTTCAAATACATCTCACTACTGGGCTCGAGTCTCCTTCGCAATAGTATGGCATTTGACTTACTGTATACTACGCTGGTCAGACGTGTTAGTATAGGATTTTGTTTCGAGTTTTCCTTCTCTTGCATAGATGTTGTAGGCATATCATAATTGCATAGTCATCTTTTATGACACCCATGAGCAAGAAAGGGGAGTGGTGAATTGTATTCTTACTGTCACCACATGGACAAATATTTATTAATATGTTAAATTGACGTCCATATACTCTAGTGATCTTCCTATTTAGCTTTATTTCTAATACAGTGTACTTAAGTGAAGTTTAATCTTCTATCAAAATATAAAACTTACAGGCACTCCTTCATCAGGAAACTTTTCAGGTAATGTTAAGGTGAATCTGAAAACTCCTCCTTCATAGGAATTAGATCGTACAAAGATAACACCAAACCAAACTGCAACAATGTAGAATAGTGACATAACCATGACTAAAGATTAACATTTATAAATATTAACCCAATATTGAATAATACAACCAGATATATTATGCATGGGTGTCTAAAGTCACTATCATATGATAAGATTTAAATAATTGTTAATTTTAACAATAGGCTAAGATTACAGAAAAACATGTCTCAGTGTAAAAGACTAAGATATCAAATGGATAAAAGGATGAGACTACTTACAAAAAGAATTCTCATATGATGGAATCACATAAATTCCTTGTAGGTTTTCGGTCTGTAACATACGACTGCAAATGAAAAATAGATTATTACTAGCTTAAATTGACCCTCGATTTCTTTCAATCCTTATTAAAATAATTTTAGGTTAATATTTGTTGCATTGGTAACGATTTTTTAATTTCAACTTCAATCTCTATTTAGTTAATAAAACGTAACATTTAGTTAGTAGTAGGCGATAAACGCTAGATGCTTACTATTCGGCCATGATAACATATTCTTGATGAAAAATTGAGTATAATTCTTTGAATTCTTTATTGTTTCTTATCTCATCATTCATTGTTATTGTTTTATATCTTACGTAAACTAAATTAATTGAAATTTTATAAATACACACAGTTCTAAAAATTATAAAAAAAAATACGCGGTTGCGTATTTTGACAGAATTGACAATTTTTCTTTTGGATCGCCCCACAGGCAGTCTAAAGTTTTTTCGACCATACTGCCTTGTCTTACGTATCTTACAAGTAATTTTCTTTACATATTATTTACTTCATATTGTATAACTTATCATTAGTCATTGTCCGTCAGTAAGTCAAGTCGTTATCATTAATTAGGCGCTGAAAACCTAATTTAATGATTTCTCTGGGAATTCCGGTAGAATATGCAAATACACGTAAACCACTCTTATATCACATTCACCACACTTCAGCACCTTAATTGTATTATATTAAATAAAACTTCAGCAAAATTATTCAATATAACACTATAAAACACTAAAATTAAATTTGAATATGGAATTGTCAACATGACATTTCCATATTCGCGCCGAAACTCCCCAGAGTTGACAACTACCTACTAAAACTAATTATAGGGTAGGATATTTACAAATTTTTAATGACTGGGTTACAAAGGCATTTAAGCTCGATCCATTCCTCAATACTTCATACATATAAAATCAGCGAATCAAGCCATCTCTTTTAATAGGATAATGGCTAATTTTTAAAGGCTTCATATGGAAATTTTAGTAGAACATATGAATATGTATAAAACAACACTACTATGATGTACTACTATGAACATATGAATATGTTACTACTATTATATACTATTTATGTGGTGGTGGAATCAAGATTTGTAACAGATCCTGAAAGAAAAGAAGAACGTATTTAAGGAATGTCAGAAAAATATCATAAAAGTTTTAAAAAAGCGAAAAAGAGTGAATATAAGGAATAAAAGGACAATAGTTACAACGAAAGTTTTAGCGCAAGAAAGAATTTATAGCTCCTTAAATCTCAAGGGCAAAAGGTGTTGTATCACATTTCTAAAGCCCGGGCAGATCAAGTGAAGGAGATTAGCAAATAAAAAAGGCTTGGAAGGTGTATTTTAAAAGATTAATGAACAGAGAAAATGTATGGAGTGGCGCTTTAAGAGATATATCAGAGAACGTGAGCTTAGTGAAATAAATTACATTTGATAAAGAAGGACAGTGAGATGTATGGAGAATCGAAAGTCGGTGGGGCAGGATGGTATATCAGGTGAAGTATGAAAGGGTTTGGGAGATGAATAAGTGGTTGACTTAGTTTTTCAATAACTTGCTGCAGGAAGAAGTAATCCCGACTAATGGAGAAATTAGTGCACTAGTGCCCATTTTTTACAGTAGGTAATATTCTGCATATAATGAGATCTGATGTTTACGCGAGTATTACACATTGTAAATCGGTATATAGAATTTATTTCTCAAAAAAGAAAAATTTATTTTTCATTTTTTTAGGGGTGGGCCATGGTCAGTGCATCCGCCGTTCAGCTCCGGCCGGGGCGACAAAGGGGCAGCGCGCGGCAGCATGACCCACCCGTAGCACGTCGCCTTCGTCATGGGCCGACCACCGGTGGAGGGTAACTTGTCTTCAGTTGTCAGCCTGACGCAATACCCTGGTCGCGGGGTACCCTCTTCTCTCGACGTCCCCCCACGGGACGTAGGTCGCCGTTCTGCCGCAGAGCCGTCCGAAGCTGAGGAGGGCAGCACGTCGGCTGCCAAGTCCGCCGCTAGGCCATCGTCGCATTCTGCGGCGTCAGCTCTGGCAGCGACTCTGACGGTTGGGGAAGAGGCTCTCCCCTAGCAGGTGCGGAAGCGCCCCCTGAGTAAGGGTGGCAGCTCGGGTTCTGCCTCCGAGGGGAGTGGCACTATCATGCCTCCTCTTAAAGTTTTGGCCTCTCGCAGGGGACGAGGCCATCGGCACGGTGGCTGCTGAGCCCGCTGTGGGTGGCGACTGCCAATGTGGCCACCCTGCAGGCCGAAAACGCCTGCCTTGGTGGCGAGATTTCAGGCCTGCAGGAGAAAAACAAGACTTACAGAAAGAGTTGTCGGCGGTGCAGAAGGCGAACCGCGAGTTGGCCAAGCAAATGGCCGATTTTGGCGCCAACAGACGCTGGCCCTGCCGCCGACCCCGTTACCCCGACTCACGCTGCGGCGAGTGCCCAAAGAGCCCAGCCGGCTGAAGTGGTCCCGCTATCCGCAGTGGACGGCGTGCCGGACCAGAGCATACGCACCATTGTGGAGGTCGTCAGCAAGATGTGGCTCTGGAGTCAAGACTGCCTGCGGAGCCCCGTCTTCGGCCGTCGCTTGCTGCGAACAGGCCGATTACCCGCACCGGACTGCCGCACTACCCTGCCAAGGTGGGCGCGTAGGGAGCTACGCTGCGGCCCTTGCTGGGCCGAAGTCAAAAGGGCCCGCCGCATAAAGGAAAGTGAAGCCGGCTCCTGCCAAGGCCGCACCTCAGCCGCCGCCGGCAACTGTGCCGCTGCCAGTGACCTACGCGCCGCGGTCGCGACTGTTGTGCCTGTCACTCCAGCTGTGCCCGAACAGGGCTCCTGTCACTCCAGCTGTGTCCGAACAGGGCTCCTGTCACTCCAGCTGTGTCCGAACAGGGCAGGCAGACGGCCGAGCGCAGGCGGAAAAGTCGCGGCCAGAAGAGGAGAGTGGAGGCTAAGAGCGCCGCTAAAGCCTCCGCTCCAAAGGCAGGAGCCGGAGAGAAGAGGTCGCGCAGGAGGCTCCGGCCGCTGAAGTCAGCCGCGGTGGTGATCACCGTGTTGCCTGTGGCGGCCGAAAAGGGTCTCAGCTACGAGGCCGTCTTGCGTCGCGCCCGGCGTGAGCTAGACGTCTCCGATATCGGAGGCGTCGAAACCAGGACCTGCAAGGCCCGGACAGAGGCCTGCGCCGGCCGAGTCACCTGCGGCGGATTGCGTCGTCGTGGAAGCGTTCCTTCCGCTTGCGCTCTGCCGCCTCCTTCCGTGAGACGACTGCCTCGCAAAAGGCGGTGACCGCGTTCCAGTTCCCGATGCTGCCGAGCATCTCCCTAGCGATGGTCGGCAGCGTCAGGTCGGCACCGATGATTGAGACGAGATCACGGCGCAGCTCAGCCCATGCGGCACACACCTCACAAAAAAGAACAGTAGGTACAATTCACTTATATTGAGAAGTAACATATTCCATATTAGTTAAATCAATACAATTCAAACCTGTTATCTACGTACATACATAATAGTTATAGTAAAACATAATTCAATCACAAAGATTTAACAAAAGAAATTAAATGTTTTTTAAAAGTAGGCAAAGTTGGACAATTATAGTCCATAAAATATAGCTTGATCTCTATGACAGATGTCAACGAAACCAACGAAATAAGTTTGAACGAGCGACATGTTTACAATTTTATTTTGTATCACATATATTTTCTTTTCGTGCCAGTTTTATTGCAAATGAAGTGCAATATGTTATAAATATAAAAATCTTAATATTCATGCCTAAAATGTACCTACTAACTACCGTAATACATAGTAAACATTTTTTAGAAAAATGACGGTTACGCACGTACTATAAATTATAGGTCAAACTGGACTGAAAATAAAAAAGAGATGGGATAGTCGATATACGTAAATCGATAACCGATCTTTATTAAATTATTAATAAAAGAAATAAACCCAATATTATACCTGACGTAGCAGGTAGCGCCGTGTTGTTTTTAAAAGCAATGACGTCAGCATGGCTAACGTTATCTACCTCACTACAATGTTGATAGTGTTGATGGTGTTCCATGATAAACGTAATTGAGACAATAAAGTTGAAACAGTACTCGTGTTATTGAATTCTAATTTAAAACTACGTGGAGTCTAGAGCTCCGCACTGTTCGGCTGCTAGCGATCGAATGAATGTCGTACCTTTTTTTTTTTTCTTTTTTTTTGTGTGACTTAGTTGTTAGCCTCAGATGGCTGTGACAACTTTACCCGGACTGGTGGGTGAGCGCTGAGGGCTCTCAACCCGCTTAAAGTTAAGCGACCCATCCCGAGGGCACCCCCTGTGGGGTAGGGACCTCGGCTCGGGCGGTCGCTGGCAAAGTGGGCACTCCCACGTTTATGATTTTAACGCGACACGTCTTCCTTCCCCGTCGGCGGGGGCGGTAACGTGGATATTTATTACTATTTGTCAAGGCCGCGCGGGCTGTGTATGCCTCAGTCTGGGCGAGCGTAATAATGTCGTCGGGTTCGTCGAGTATTAGTCGCGGTTGTTTAATCGCGGACATTTTAGAGGGGGTGTAAGAAGCCGCCCTTACCACTAATGGGTTCGGGTGTGTCGCGGCAGAGTCGAAGTAGCCGCGGGAGCACTGTTTCATGAATTGCCTGATGGTCGGCAAGCCAAGATCTATGTGAAGATCCACATTGCGCATGTACCACGGTGCTCCCGTCGCTCGGCGCATGAACCTATTCTGTAATGTTTGTAGCCGATGTAGCCTGCGTGGCTTCGCTTGTGTGAACACTACACTTGCATACGTCATGATAGGACGTATACAAGCGGTGTATAATCTAACTTTATTAAGGAGAGATAGCTTAGACTTTGCGTGTACTAAGATGTGTAACCATCCTAGCACTAGGGCAGCGCGCGCGCGGACTCGCCCTATGTGAGGACCGAAGGTCAGTCGTCTGTCCAAGGTCACACCCAGATATTTGACCTCCCTTGTCCAGGGGATGGGTTGGTCGAACATCTTTATCTGTGGGTAAAATGTCGTACCAGCAAATGGTCGTATTTATTAGTAAGGCCGAGAGCGGGGAACTCCCGATGACAATCTATAAAAACGGTTTTATGATAACATGTGTTGTACTATCTATCTTAAGTATGGGAACTAATTATTTTGAACTAAACCTAATTGTTTTAACTGTAATTATAATTCAAGTTTATAAAATAATCAATCGTGCGCCGATATACCTATATAAAACTTTCAACATACTTTTTACAATTACAACAGACAGTTACATTATATATAAAATACATAAATTGAATTAATTAAACATTAAAGAACTACTTTTTGTCTCAGAGTAAATGATAATATGATCTATGTATTTATTGTCAATAAACTAAACATGTTTAAGCATGTGCTACACGGTTTCAAACAGTGGTTTGAAACAGAAAAGGCAGAAAAGCACTTTCCTGGCTACATGGTTTTTAAGCTTGTTTGAAACCAACAGTGTTTAGAGAACGTGGCACGGATAGGACGTCTTTACGCTCGCGTACCGTATAATCACTACAACGACGTCATGACGCCTTACATATCAAAACAACAAAAAGTTGGAGTAAGTCTTGCACTTTTGTGTGCAATTGAAGGAAAACATTAAAATATCCCACGCATTTCTTCTTTGTGTTTTATTTTTACACCCTTCACAATTTAAGTCTCAAAGGCAGGGCAACTCTTTGTATAACTCGAGAAGTTGAGTAATAACATCGCGATCGCGTTCTGTCTGTTCGCGCCATTTTGTGCGCAGAACGTCGTCGCGTGCGTCTGCGCTCACCTCTGCAGTGTGACTGTCGTTCGCTTGGTTTCAAACAAGCGGCTAGACGGTTTCAAACAAGATAAAAACCAACGCTTGGCCAGTGGTTTGAAACACAAGCCTCGCTACCAAGGGCGTCATACGAAATTTGGCATAAAACATCTATCTACACTGTTTCAAACATTTGTTTCAAACCACTGTTTGAAACCGTGTAGCACATGCTTTATTTATAAAACAGTCGCAATTGATCGATTGATCTAACGACTGTCCCTATTTTGGCAAAAAATGATAAATGTTCTAGCCGGAACGCTTTAGTAATGACGATGATAGTGACGTTGACCTTGATTGTACTCCTTTCGAATAATTAAAATAGTAAAAAAAACAGTTTTTGTTTAAAATAAATTCAAAAAGATTTTCTTTCGTTGTATTTCAATTATAATAGAAAATCATAATTATAAAAATAAAGAGTTTTATCAATAAAAAACTACAAACTTCATCGTAAGCGTGAAGCATTAGGGACAACTGTCACAGAGATCAAGCTATATTTTATGGATTATAATAATATCCTCTAATAGTTGATTTTAAAGATGCACTCCCTCACATAATTTGCTTTTTTACCATAGTGAGTCCTAGGTAATGGTAATTGTAGTTTAAAATAAAACTATTTTACGAAATTTAGCGCGTTCGTATTTTATTTTTGATTACCCGACGTTTTGAACACTTTGCAGCGATGGTCAGTCCACCCGTAACGCGATAAAATCTATGAAATAGTTTTATTTACAATGAGCAAGTGGAATGTTCAAGACTGCACCAATTTTTGAGTAATAAAGCTCATGCCACATGCAAACTCATGCATGGAAGTGTGGGAAAAAATGATTGAGAAATTAAAGGTTCCTGGTTAACATAAATACTCAAATGTGGTGTTTGTTAACCTTGACAAGGCATGCGACAGAATTCCGCAAATAGTTTTGTGATGGGCGCTGAAAGAGAAAAGTGTACCTGTGAAGTATAAAAGGTTAGTCTCTGTTATTTACCGGCGATGTAAGATCAACTACTGAGAATGTCAATGAGCTCAGTGTTGAGGTGGGTCTGCATCAAGGTTCGACGTTATGTCATACGTAGTATCCTTTAATCTGTGGTTATGTCCTTGTTGATAACGGATATCTTAAAAACGGAGATACAGGAAGATGCATTCTATTTGCTGATAACATTGTTCTCATCGGAGAAGATAGACTAGAGGCTAGTGCATGCTGGAAAAGTGGTGTTGTAAATTGAAATCAGCTCCTTGAAAATCTGCAGACGAAGAACAAAATACATGTTCTGCAATTTCGACAGTTTGAAACAAAAAAACCTATTTATTATAATTGGTAATTTAATTTATTTTTTAATTTAATTTTTTTTTTTTTTATAGTTACTTATATACTATTTTTAAAGTTGAAAATGGTTAATAGCTATACTTTTTTTATTACAATCACATTTTCTTGATGTAACCGAAATATGAGGATCACACGGAGTAAGTATATTTTAAAATTATTCTTCGCTGCAATCATTAGGTTATGGCAGCACGGGATCGTATCGCGATCATGTACATGTATTTACTTATCGAGGCAACCATGTCTAGTATCTAGATAATTGAAGAGATACGTCTGGCTTGATAACAGACTACGGGTTTCAAAATGCAATGATGCTTTGCCCAATTATCATCATGGCTCATATACGTCCCACTACTGGCTTCGAGCGTCCTCGATATTGGTAGGGAAATTGACCTACTGTACAACCTTGGTCAGACGGTCAGCCCTATACCAACTCGTCTGACTAGTGTGGTATAGTAGGTTAATACCCCCCTACTATAGAGAAGGCTCGAGCCCAGTGGAACGTCTATGAGCCAAAATGATGATGAAGTAATTATTATATTTTTTCTTCTATGTATATTAATAGGTACACTTGTTTTTTTCTTTTGGGTGGGCCATGGTCAGCACACCCGCCACCCGGTTCCACCCGGGGCGACAGAGGGGCGGCGCGCGGCCTAATGACCCACCCGTAACACGTTGCCTTCGTCTGAAGACAAATTACCCTGCACCGGTGGTCGGCCCGACGTGACGGACTAAATCCCCGATCCAGTCGCCCGCGGCCTCGGCTAGGGCACATTAGGCGCAGATACTCGCGCCTGCGCCGCCCGAGTCGCTGGCGGCGGATTGCGTCAACGTGGAGGCGTTCCTCCCGCACGCGCTCCGCCGCCTCCTTCCGCGAGACGACTGCCTTGCAGAAGGCGGCGACCGCGTCCCAGTTCCTGACGCGACGAGATCACGGCACTGCTCAGCCCATGCGGCACACACCTCGAGTGTGTGCTGCACCGTGTTCTCGTCACAATCGCAGTGGTGGCAGGTCGGTGTGCTCTCCCTCTCGACGATGTTGTGCAGGTACTTGCCGAAGCAACTGTGCCTCGTCAAGACCTGCACCAGTGGTAAGGAAAGCACCCCGTGCTTCCGCTCCAACCACTCTACAGCACCGGCCGGAAGGCCTCGACGGTCTAAACACCGCACGCAAGCCTCTCCAGCCGGACTGCGCAACGGGCAATGACGTCTCGATTCAAATTAAAATTATGTATAAACCCGCGGGGGGCACTTACATATTGTCATTTTTTTCACATTTTAACTTAAATTACTACCGGTTCGGAACGCGACTGTACTGAGAAGACCCGGCAAGAAACTCAGTGGGATTGTCTTTTTTTAATTTACTAGTTCTTTTTTAATAAAAATTATATACAACAAACATGCCTATTAATAGCTCCAGTGTGATGCTTACCATGATATAGTTGTTAATTATAATGAAAAATTACCATGGCTGGACCAGATCCCGCAAACGGTACCCGATGACGAGTTAATCACTAGAGCAGCCATCACTCCCCTCAACCACAATGGAGGGAAGGGAGTGACCCGCCCATCGTAGCTACCGCAAGCAGACCCTTCAGTGAGCATGACCAATACCATTTTTTAGAAACATAAAACATAGAAGAAATAACAAATTCGTTTGACAAAACACGCTACGCTTTACAATTATAATAGCTATAACAAAATAAACATGTGTGTAACACCTTTCATTGAATTAATGAGAAAATGCCAAATGAGGAGCTGCTCAACTGCTCATAACCAATCTGTATTATCATCAAGATAATCGGCGATTCTATAATAACCTTTTTTACAAAATCTACTCTTAATTGCTTTTTTGAACTTATTCACTGGCATATCTCGAAAATTAATAGGTAATTTGTTGTAGAGGCGTATACACTGCCCCATGAAAGATCTGTTAACTCGTTGAAGACGAGTACTATGTACAACTAAATTATTCTTATTCCGAGTATTTATATGATGAACTAGCAACCCGCCCTCGCTTCGCTTCGGTTATAGGTTATAGTCGTTTTACCCGCGTAGTTCCCGTTCCCGTGGGAATACCGCGATAAAATATAGCCTAGTTTACGCCCTGATATTATAGCTTTCCATTGGTGAAAGAATTTTTGAAATCGGTCCAGCCGTTTTGAAGATTACCCGGAACAAACAGACAGACAGACAAAAATTTTTTAATTGCTATTTTAGGCTTAGGTGTCGTGCAAATAACCGGGTGAGCATGAAAAAAGCCTATTATTTTGACATTACAAACAGACACTCCAATTTTATTTATTGGTATAGATGTCACTATATTTTTCAAGGTTACTGACATTTATTTTTACATATAATACATTTTCGTATATCAGTCAGAATATTTACTTCTTTAAATTTTTCTCTTAGTGATGCTCTTGGGCCTAAATTATAAATCGCGCGGATCACCCTTTTTTGTAGAACAAAAATTCTGTTCAATTCCGCGGAGCAACCCCACAGTAATATGCCGTATGACATAAGTCTATGAAAGTAAGCGAAATAAACTATTCTGGCTGTTCAACATCAGTTAACATGCGATTTTTTTTTACCGCATAAGCAGCTGAGCTGAGCCTATTTGACAGTTTCTCAACGTGAGGCCCCCATCGGAGTCTATCATCTATAGTGATGCCTAAAAAGGTGGTTGATTCCACAAGGTCTAGAGCCACACCATTTATTTGAGCATTGGTTTCCACCTGTCTCACATTGGGTGTAGTAAATTTAATACATTTAGTTTTTGTCTCATTAAGAACTTAATTGTTAGAATTAAACCAATGAACAACGTTAGGCAGTGCATTGTTCACATTATCATAGTTAAGCATTTGTCTCTTAATTTTAAACAGTAAAGAGGTATCCTCTGCGAACAACACAATGTTTGATTGTCCCCTACATAATAGGGTAAGTCATTGACGTATACAAGGAACAGAAATGGCCCCAATATTAACCCTTGCGGAACGCCCCTTTTTAAGAACAGAACCAGATGATCGTGCACCATTAACATCGACTCTCTGAATTCTGTTGCTTACTGGCCTGTAACTATACTGGCCTCGGTACTGGACCGTCGAGGCCTTCCTGCCGGTGATGGTGGAGTGGTTGGGTTGGCGGCAAGAGGTGCTTTCCTTCCGACTGATGCAAGTGTTAAGGGGGCACGGTTGCTTTGCCAAGTACCTGCACACGCTCGCGAGGAGGGAGAGCAGTAGAGCACACTGTCCTGCCACCACTGCAATTGAGACGAGGACACAGTCCGCCGCCGGCGACTTGGACGGTGCCGGAGCGAATACATGCTCCTAACCCTGCCCTAGCCGAGGCCGCGTGTGACTGTGACTGTCACCCGCAGAGAGGCTAATCGCGCGAGGGCGATCGGCGTCCCGGGAAAAGGACGTAGGAAGGGGATGGTACTCCACAGGGTATCCCGCCGGGTTGGCCACGGAGGACAAGGAACTCGGTACCAGTGGTCGGCCTAATGGCGAAGGAGAGGAGGTACGGCGGTACCGACCTGCCGCCACCCCGGACGGAGCGAATGACGTGTGCGCTGACCATATTCCACCCCAAAAAAAAATCTGTTTCATAATGATTTCTGATGTTTACGCGAGTATTATACATTTTGGGTACCCCAATAGAGAAAGATCCGGCAAGAAAAATCAGGTAACATGATGCTAAATTAATGTTAATTTTGAATAAATTTTCAGTGTGACCGTGTTCCGATCCGGTGGTAGTATACTAGATTATTAGTTAGTTTTTAAATATAATTACTATTAATTTTAATTTTTAATTATTACTAACCATAAACAATATAATTTTTTCATATAGAATCATTTTCTTCTTACACTGGCAATAAATTTTGTATCAAAATGTGGGTCAATATTTAATAACTAATTTCTGTATCGGGTAGATAAGTATAAATTTTCTGCAGTAACGATGACTTGTTGGACGTGAGACATCTTAGTCCACCCGTGACCATGAACGCTGTAAAGTGTTCGAAACGTCGGGTAATCAAAAATCAAATACAAACGCGATAAAATCCGTAAAGTAGTTTTATTTAAAATCTGTTTCATTTAATATTTATCACAAGTTTTATTTTAGGCTTCTAAAAATATGTATCTAGTGAGTAATGCGAAATATTGAAATAAGTAGAGTAAAAAACTGTATTCATAAGTTTACACAGATTGTATCAAAAATTAGTATTAGCCGAGTCATCATCCATTTGTGCATTTACATTAAGATAATCACCTGATCAGCAAGAGATCTACGACAGTCACTATTTCATTAGTGGGGATTATCCTGCACGTGGCATGTCATGTTATGAATTTTCAAGCTGTTTTCGACGTGATGTTATGAAGAATTAATATTCATAGCGTCGAAAAAATATTTTTGTTAATATTACACTAGGTATTCCTTCAATAGAAGAATACCTGCTACTTAGTCAATTACTCCATTTTTTTAAATTTATTATCTGTTAATTTTGAATTATTATTATGAGCGTTAGTTTATAGCATAAGTGTTATAATGATATATTTATTTTTTGAAATAGGTAGGCAGATATTTATTTATATGGCGGGTATTCATAACAAATTAAAGTAGGTACCGTCGCTAATTCTATGTAATAATGTGGAACTTTTTCTAAAATGTCAGCGAATAACGCGTGTATAATATATTTTTTGTATATTAATGTTTTATTTATATTTTGTAGATGATGTTTTGAAATGTCTACCTAATATCGTTCACATAAAATGGTTACACACACAGGTACTATAAACATTTTCATCTACTTCCTGAAATACTAATTCTCGCCGGTTATCTTTCTTCTTTTTTATTATAAACAACCAGTTGATAATGTTTTATGTGCGTTAAATCTATAACGAGTTTTATGACAGCCGTTTTGTTCGACGAAAACAGACGTTAATTCGAGGAAACACATGGATGAAATGGCAGTACTCGGTTTCAAAGTGCCGCTGACTGCGCGCTGGCTATAAAACGCTAACATTTGATGCATCCACGCTCAGCAGTCCCGTCATTTAGGTCCGTTGTATAAATAAACAGCTTTATACGTTTTACAACTTCACATAATTAAAATGTGAGTTACGTAAATAATGACTCTATTCGAATTCTCTAGATGAAACAATATAATATAATGTATAGGGCTGGTTTTTCATTATTAATTAATTGACCAGTTGACAACTACCAGAGAATTATACATTTATTTAAGGCTACTAACGAGCTCTTGCTTCGCTTTGGTTTCAGTCGCCTTATCCGCGTAGTAACCGTTCCCGTGGGAATACCGGGATAAAATATAGCCTATGTTACTCCTTGATTATAGCTTTCCATTGGTGAAAGAATTTTTGTAATCGGTTTGGTGGTTTAAGCGTGAAAGCATAACAAACAAACAAAATTACTTTCGCACTTAGAATATTAGTAAGAATTTACGTTATTCTGGTAAACTATTAAAATTTATTCGAAGCATCAAGCATAGAATCTTTCTCCCGCAGGCTCGCTCTACGGCTCGTCGGCGCGGCGTCCGCCCTATCGTGGCTTATGCCGAACGTGGGCGAACCGAGCGCTGCGTGCCGACGGCTGTACGCGGGGGTCATCCGGTCGATGGCCCTGTACGGCGCACCGGTGTGGGCGAGGTCCTTGACCGTCCGACTTAGGGCCCTTCTGTGGCGACCACAGAGGGTCACGGCGGTCAGGGCCATCCGCGGATACCGCACGGTGGCGACGGAGGCAGCGTGCCTATTGGCCAGGACTCCCCCGTGGGACCTGGAGGCGGAGATGCTCGCCGGACTATATCGGCGGGTGACGGGGGTGCGAGCAAAGGGTGGTGTGGTCTCGTTAAGGGATCTCGCCACCTGGCGCGTCGACGCCCGCCGAGACATCATTGCCCGTTGGGCAGTCCGGCTGGAGAGGCCTCGGTCCGGGTTGCGAACCGTGGAGGCCTTCCGGCCGGTGCTGATGCAGTGGTTGGAAAGGCGGCACGGGGTGCTCTCCTTCCAACTAGTGCAGGTGTTGACGGGGCATGGGTGCTTCGCCAAATACCTGCACAAGGTCGTAAGGAGGGAGAGTACACCGTCCTGCCACCACTGCGATTGCGACGAGGACACGGCGACGGATACGCTCGAGGCCTGCGCGGCTTGGGCAGTGCAGCGCTGTGAAGTCGTTGCAATCATCGGTACAGACCTGACGCTGCCGGCTATCGCTAGGGCGATGGTCGACAGCGTCGGGAATTGGGACGCGGTCGCAGCCTTCTGCGAGACAGTGATCTCGCGGAAGGAGGCGGTGGATCGCCTGCGCGAGGAGCGCAGCCTCGATGAGGAGATCCGCCGCCGGCGACTGGGGTGGCGTAGGTGCAACTATCTGCGCCTCATGCCGCCCTAGCCGAGGCCGCGGGTGACGTGACCGGGGATTAGTCCGTCACCCGCCGAGAGGCCGACCGCGTGAGGAAAGACCAACGTCCTCCCCGAGGGGGGGACGTCGGTCGATAGGTCGAGAGACGTAGGTCGAGGGTACCCCAATATTCCGTCGGGCCGACCACTGATGTCAAGTAACCCTGCTCCGGTGGTCGGCCCAACGACGAAGGCGACGTGGTTTTCGGGTGGGTTGCGGGAGTTGCGTGCTTAAGCCCCTCTGTCGCCCCGGACGGAGTGGTGCGGAGGCGCGCCGACCGCAGCCCAACCACAAAAAAAAAAATAGAATCTTTCTCCCGTCCTATAATAAAATGTTTGCGCATAACCATCTGGAGATTTAAAATGGGTAAAATAAGGCATAAAATTAGTAGGTATGTGATAGTGTGGTTAACAATTTTGAAGTATGTACGTGTTTTTACGCTTTACTACAATATCATCATCATCAGCCCATAGACTTCCCACTGCTGGGCTCAAGCCTTCTCTACAATGTGGTGGAAATTGAACACGCTGGTCACACGATGGTTTCATTTCGAGTTTAATGGATATTATATGCCTTAGTCCTCTTTTACGACATCCGACAGTCAAGATAAGGGGTGGTGATTTGTTTTCTTATTCCGTCACCACGCCATTACTACAATAGCCATTTAAATATTATACCTACCACATTTTAAAATATCTACCTCCGAATTTCAGGTCGAGAAACCTAACGCGTGTTTCTTGCCGCCAAGTCGTTGAAGTGTTAAAATATGAGACTGGTCGACTCACGTGTCTTAGGGAAACCTCGTAAGTGTTGTTTTAAGATGGGTATCACATTAAAACTACTTTCTTCACTTGTAAATATTACAAAATTAATATCGAAACTTTTATAAACATATATAGATTTGAACCAAGTGTGTTTTTAAGTTTATAGTGCTATTTTAAGTAAACAAATTTGGTTTTTTTTTGGCTGTTGATTTTTGTTTCCGTGTGGTGACAATGTAAGAATTCAGCATCTCCTCTCTTGCTTGTGGGTATCGTAAAAGACGACTAAGGGGTATAATTTGCGGAAAACATCGATGCAAGAGAAGGAAATCTCGAAATTTATGCGCCAACATGTCCGACCAGTTTGGTATAATAGGTCAAATTCTCTCCCATTATAGAAGAGTCTCGAACCCAACAGTGGGGCGTATAAGGGCTGAGATGGTGAGATGATCTTCAAGATGGCTAACATGATTTTATAAGGTTTACCCTGATAGGAAAATAAACTTATAGGTTAACACTTGTACTGAAGATATTTACATTTTGAGTGATAGATAGATAGATAATTCTTTATTTGTACACCAATTACAAGAAAAATTTAAATATTAATTATAACCCAGAATGTACAAAGGGGGGCCTTATCGCTATAAGCGATCTCTTCTAGGCAACTCTTCTCTTCCAAGGTATTTCTTTTTGCGCAGCACAATAATCCTTATTTTTAATTAAATTATTAAAATCTAAGTTATTCATAATATCAGATACGTGGCTGTAAAAGTTTCGTCAAAATCAGCCCAGGCGGCTCGTTGATTGGCTAGAATAAACTAGACAGAGAGATTTTTTTTTAAATAAATTATGTTTTTATAAATATTTTATATAATATCATAAAGATTCAATAAAAAACGGATAACTTGACATTCGTGACTAGATGAATAATTTATTTCTAAAAATAACAATGTGAAATATCTGCAGTAAAGTTTGAACAGTTTTTTTTTCGCGTGGAAGTTTCTAAAACGTGTGTAGACGAGCTATAGCAAAATTATACGCGGAACTGAGCATTATCTCGAGGACGACGTTGATGTTGATATTATCACAAGTTTTTATTGTGACATACGGCACCTTGGCCGCTAAAATCAAGCAGGTACCTTCTTTATTGGACATCATTTTTGATCGCTACATCAAAAAAATGGGTATATTACAATGCTTAAATCGGAGAACGCTATCCAGAGGCAGAACACAATGAACCCGTGATTTATCGGTGCATTCTTTTTGTGCAAAAAGTTCAGGTCAGTGTCGGAGCGAAGCACCAAAAGGGCATAATCGTGTAATCCGTGCACACACCGTGGGAACGATGCAGCAATTCATGTGGCTATTTTATTATGTTAAATACAAATTTCAGCTCGTTTTTAAAGCACCATTTTTTATCCTAAAAAGCCCGATAACATTGAACTTGATGGTACTTTATACAAAGTTTTAACTCGGGCATAACTAGTAAGAATGGATGGCAATGAGTGCAGTGCGAATATTGTCTGCTGTCGCCCCAAGCACTGAGACAAATTAGATAGATTAAAAATCTGATAATAAAAGGTTTTATTTAAATATATAAAAAGTTATATTTTTTTTATTGTATCTCCCTTTACTTCACAGATATCTTCCAAAGGGAAGATACCCGGTCCTTTGAAAGGCTTACATAGGGATATGAATCCAACACGCAGAGGCCTTTGGAGAAATTTAATGTAAACTTGGGATGGGACATAGCATGGATTGACATCTACCGATGACAATCCATGTCTGCACTAATTTTTTACATCTAATTTTTTTATTGTTAAGATATTAGGTATTATTCACTAAAATATTTTTCTTCACTGATTTAGTTTTTGTAGTGACCTATTTTAAAAATATTTTATTAAGTATTTTTCTGAAGCTCTGTTCACAGTCGGATGTCACACGTAGGTAGATGGTTGCAGACCCGTACCTGTAAACTACTACAGAGTTTTATCTAACTTAGCACCGAACAATAACACTTGAAGGAATGTGTTTCAAGATGGTAAAGTACCGTATATAGCTTAAAGTTTTGGGTTACGTCTACTTAAATAGCACAGGATCACGACATGCGTCATATGTCGGTATGGCTTACTTATGGATGCTTATAAAGCATACACAGCCGAAAGTTCTCATCAGTTGTCATCTTGTATTGAACCCTAGGGAAAGGAATGGCGTCGGTCCATATTTTATTCCAAGCACGTGTCTAATTCGATACAATTAAATGCATATTATTTTTATAACGTCATGCTTTATCAAAGCAAATATGTAAGCAGACAATTTAGTTCGAGAATTACACATGTACGAGAATTTATTGGCAACGTAACCTAATAATACTCTTCTTAGTCTATCTAAAATAAAGTCACTTTTGTTTTTTTCGTAAATACTCAACTAAAACTTTAATAAGTAAAAAAATCCAAGATTCAGAACCAATAAGTCGATATACAAGTATGTATGCAGAAACTGTGCATAGTTTTACAATATAATACATATATATTATTTTTCATTATATCAAACGCATAAGTAACATAAACAGTAATTAATAACTTTAATGTTTACACAAATATTTATACACAATTGAAATACATTTTTATCAGATTTTATCACAGATTCCATCCCGGGTGGACACAGGAGGTCTTCCAGTGGCTATGAAACGTTGAAAAGTATTCGATATGTTGAGCTAATAAAAATCAAATACAAAAGCGACAGCGTCTCTCTCAAGGCTCCGCTTGTCCGCACGCACGCCATTAACCCTCAACAATATAAATTCATAAAAAAATTAATTTAATAATAACGCTTGCATGCTGCTGTTAAGTTTCAGTTATATACGTAATAAATCCTTTATTCATGGCGCGAATTATTTGCACGTTTCTTCTAGTTTAGTATAATATACAATCATAATATTAGTGTAATATTTAAACTAACGTTGAATGTGTTATGATCACCGAGCATGAATATGATAATTACCATCATTGACTAAATTGCGTTTAATGTGTGAGGGCGGGTTAGGGCGGCGCGTTCATCGTCTGTCGTACAGAAACAGGTGTACGCGCGTGTCTATGTGACTCGACCTGTGTATGCCACGCATCACTGACTGTGCCAAACGAAACATGCGATCGACTGCAAATTACATCCAATTATACTAGCGCGTAACTTTCGAGGGATAACCACCCCAATATAAAACGGGAAACCTTGTCAGTGATGTAATGCCTCACCTGCGTCAGATAATTAAATGGATATTTAATTACAGTATTAAAAATATATTTTGAGAATTTTTTTAGTAGATCTGCTTCAAGACAAAGAATATGTGTCACTGCAAAAGAAGATGAAATTAGATAAAAGCTAAGCTATGACAAACCAGCACAGTGTTGTCATTGTCTTTATGAGATATTCGTACTTAAAAAAGGGAGCCGTCACTCAGGACGCCTGGCAGAGATACCTATAAAATATCGAAATTATTTTGTACAAGTAGGTATATATATATATATATATATATATATATATATATATATATATACAAAAGAACAGATTACTTACGACAGGAACTAATATGTCATAAAGTATTAATAAAATATTACGTTTTTTTTTTCTAAAAAAATGATGACTTTTTTATAAACATTTATTTTCCTTAGTAGGTACCTATACACTAAAAAGCATGACGTCGTAACGCCACGAGCTGTTTACACCACGCCAACGATCAGGTTCACCCTCGCCTATAGATGTTTCACATCAAATGCGACACATATAGGTTATAAAGATTACCTTTGTCCCCTATGTTGATGGAGGAGGGATAAGGGATTAAAATGATTACAGCATTCAAGAGAAAAACCTCTAAATAAAATCTTTTACTAATCCGTCTGATAAGCTAGCAGCTACCAAGAAGGTATATTTTCTTCTTATTATGTAGGATTCTCGAGCTGAGATAATGACGATGTTGTACTATAATACAATCAAAACTCTGCAGTTTTGGTTTTATTAAATACTAGCTTTTGCCCGCGGCTTCGCCCGCGTAAAAATTAACTTAGGTACCTACATATTGAACTATTATCGCAAAGAATATTATCGGCATAAAAAGTATTCTATTTCTTAATTTAAGTAATACTCTATCTATGTGTCCATTTTCATCCAAATCCGCTCAACAGTTTATGCGTGATTGAGTAACAAACATACAAATATCTTCACAAACTTTCACATTTGAATAAGTATTACTTCCAGCCTTGTAGTTCAGATTCCCGTGGAAATAAGTTGATAAATATGTCTTTTCTTAGTCCCTGATAATGTAGCTTTCCATTAGTGAAAAAAAAAAAAAAATATCGATCAAACTCCCGCAGTTTCACCCATGTAGACCCCATTCCCATGCGAATGCCGAGGTAAAAAATACCTATTTACTCACTGATATTATAAGTTTACATGGGTGTAAAAAGATATATTTATGAAATCCCATGGAAATATCCGAGATAAAAGTTGCCTGTATTACTCGCCGATAACGTAACTATCCATTGGTGAAAGAATTTTAAAAATTGGTCAACATCCCCCGGTTAGTTCTTGTTCCCGGGCAAATACTGGGATGGCAATAGTATTTACCTATATGTTATTCACTGATAATGTAGCTTTCCATTCGTGAAATAATTTGAAATCCATTAAATTCCCGCGATTTCACCAGCATTGTGCCCGGACCCGTAGGAATATAGGGATAAAAATAGCTTAAATATGTTACTCGCTTAAAATAACTTTTCATTAGTAAAATAATTTTAAAATCGACTAAATTCTCACAGTTGCTCCAGCCACACCGGAATAAAATATAGCCTAAGATATTCCTTATGTGAGGCTGGTAGACCTGGTAGTAGAATATTATCAGTATCGGTTCAGCCGTTTTGAAGATTAGGTACCCGTAACGAATAGACAGACAAAAAATTTTAACCATTTTTTAGGTATAGGTATCGTGCAAATAAATATGCAAGTGAATATACATACGTTTTTTGTTTGTTAATAAACAATGTCATCGAGAATAGGTAACGTTTTACAGGCGACTGCGGTTGTCGTTACCTAATATGGCGAGTCTTCCTCTCGCTTCCGACAGATGGCGCAGTTAGGGTTATGTTAATAACGTGAAAAATAGATAAAAACAATCTTTGGAGTGTGTTGTACATCATGGTAAAATTTTAGCTGAATTGATGCAGAACATTTTGAGTTTTTGAAGCATACACAAACCAACTTAACATTTTTATATATATAGATATGGGAATGGAAGGGAATGCTGTCAGATAGTTTTCCTAAACCAGACAAACCTAGTGAACTAAATGAGAATTAATTGAAATTTGTTTTATTATTAACTGTGTGATGTTGAACCGAAGGTGAACGTATCAAAAACTCTCTGTAGTGTTATCATACAAAAAAGTCGTAAAAACTGGCTAAGGGATCACCAGAGGCGAAGAGCAGCACTCGTCGGGCAAACCTATAAATGGAATTGCCAAGCCACCCACTCAGTGTGGCCATTGTGGTCTTATACTCCTTTAGTGTCTAACAATGGATAGTTTTTTTCCTCGCGTAAACATCAGAAATCATAACGGATAGGTTGATGGAGTGATGGAGTATTAATGAATATTTCATTTATAGCAAGTATGTGTTGTTAAAGAGGAATAAGGGACTAAGCAAATAACAGGCTAATAAGGCAGCCTTGAATTACAAACCTATCTATTCCTATATTCTCTTCTTCTTCTTCTTAGTTAATGGCAATGAGCTACAATAATATGAGCTATTGGTGCCAGTGTCGAGTATATTGATTATTATTCACGTCTTTAGTCTTAGTCTTTCAGTCAGTCGTTAGCATGACTTAGTGCTGATATCCAAGTCATGCGTCTCAGGAAATTTGGGTAGAATGTCAAAATGCACGTAATTCACTATTATATCATTTTCACTACATTTCAGAATTTTATCTGCATTATATTACATAAAATATCAGCAGAATTATTCAATATAACACTTTAAAACACTAAAATAATGAAAAGAATATAAAAGCGCTACATGACATTTTGACATTTGCGTCAAAAGTCCCTATATTCTCTTCTTTTTCTTCTTATTTAATGGCAATGAGCTACAATAATATGAGCTATTGGTGCCAGTGTCGAGTATATTGATTATTATTCACGTCTTTAGTCTTAGTCTTTCAGTCGGTCGTTAGCATGACTTGGTGCTGATACAAGTCATGCGTCTCAGGAAATTTGGGCAGAATGTCAAAATGCACGTAATTCACTATTATATCATTTTCACTACATTTCAGAATTTTATCTGCATTATATTACATAAAATATCAGCAAAATTATTGAATATAACACTTTAAAACACTAAAATAATGAAAAGAATATAAAAGCGCTACATGACATTTTGACATTCGCGTCAAAAGTCCCTCTATATTCTCGGATTTACCTAATTATTCTGACATGTGACATTAAAAATCAGGTATAGGTATTTAATAATTTTGCGCAGTTTGTTTTCTAAAGGGCAAAACAAGGCCGTCTGGCCGCCTGCCAGTTATACGCTATATTGGGTTAGTAACCCAACATGGTTTAGTAAGTCAACAACTAAAATGGCGGTATATTTGAAACACAGCTAGAAAACTTAAAAGCTTCCAATAATGACAATATGATATAAAACTTGCACAGATGGCGTAATGGTTCAGATACCGACCTACCGCGCCAGTGTCGGTTTCGAATCCCACGTAGGATCACAATTTGTACGATCTACAAATTGTTGTACAGAGTCTGGATGTAATTTGTATCTGTTAGTTATGTGTTTGTAAAGTCCCAGCAACACAAGGAATATTATTAGTTAATGCAGAATGTAGTCTTTAAAAAAAATAGTGCCCTTTCAGATACAACATTACTCCATCAGAATATGAATCTTCATCATCTCAGCTCATATATGTCCCACTGCCTCCTCCACAATAGGAGGGCAATTGACCTATTATATCACGCTAGACAGACGGGTTGGTGTAAAGTTTTATTTCGAGCTTGCCGTCTCTTGCATGAATGTTATTGCGCATGTTTCTCTTAGTAGTATTTTACCACACCTACGAGCTAGAAAGGGGGTGGGAAAAAATATGAATACCCTACATAAATTACTCATATTTCTTCAAATAGGTCCTTTGATGGTTAACAAAACAATGTCATAACTCTTTCGTCGTTGTCGTCGAGCGATGTGGCTGCCCACTGCCACTTCAGCATACCTACTAATTCTTCATGCTACGTCGGTTACACCCGATGTATGTATGTACGTCGGTTACACCTGTTCTTCTGGGGACTGCTATATTTTGGAATCTATCTTGCGGAGAAATCAAGAGCATAGCCCGCTCCATAGCACGCTGAGTCACTTTAAGCTTGGTTATGAGGCATACATTTAGGGACCACGTTTCTATGCCGTAAGTCATCACTGGTAACACACGCTTTTCGTAAACCTGTGTTTTCAGACACAGAGATATGTTGAACGAGAAAATCTACTTAAGTTGCCCGAACGACGACGACGAATTCATCGGCTGAGCAGCATTCGGACAATTTAAGAGGATTTTCTCGTGCAATATTCCGTAGTGTCTGAAAACAAGGGTGTAAACTCAAACCAGTGTGTGACCAGTGATAATATAAGACACTAAAGTTATAAATGTCTCCACCTCATAAGAAGGTTCATAGTCGCTCAATGTGCTATGAAGGCTATGTTCGGCATTTCGCTTTGTGATAGAATCCGGCATACCGGAATCTGTAGAAGAAGGGGTGCAACCGACATAGCCCGCAGAATTAGCACGTTGAAACGGCAATGAGTAGGTCACATCACTCGACGAACTGGTAACCGTTGGAGAAGAAAGGTTCTTGAGTGGCGACCACGAATCGGACAACGCCGCGTAGGACAATTCCCTACTAGGTAGACCGACGACATCTTGAAAGTCGCAAGGAACCATTGAATGCAAGTGGCACGGGATCGTTCCTAGTGGCATTCTTGTCCAACAGTGGAGGAGGAGGAGGCCTCTGTCCAACAGTGGGCGTCTACGAGTTGATGTCCGATCATTGCCCTTTAACCGCTATGATGATGTATCTATCATTTTGTCATTACAAATACCCCCTTACAATCCATAAATCCATGAATTCATTATTAATCATGCTTTATTGATGAATCTGCATGTAAATAATATAATAAAAGTAAATTTTACTGCGTATTTAAACTTAAAAGATTTATTTACATTATTATCACAATATTTTGTTACACGTAGTCAACTTAGAAATAAATAACATATATCATTAACTGAACAAGATCATTATTAAGTATCTAAGACTTAATGACAAATAAATTGAAAATAAATCAAGCTAATGATTTTATTATTAATCTGCAATATTTTTAATAGATTTGTAATTTCCATTTGTTGCTTTATAATAATTATGTAATTTTAATTCTGAATAAAAGGTAAAAATAGCTTTATTTTGCACAGCAAGCAAAACAGTGAGCCTTCCTATCTACTTTCACATTAAAAGTTCAATAGTCTAATAAATATACCTACTACAGATTGTAATAACATTTCGATTTATTCTATATTGATTAAATTCCTTTAAATATGACCTATTTTAGAAATAATTTTTTATATTGAACCTTTAAATTTGATCTTGCGCTCAATTAGGGCTAGGTGTACCTAAATCCTAATTTTAATTGTGTGTAAGCAGTAGTAGTCGCAAGTAATACGAACCTAGATCTAACTATAAGTAGGTGTAGTACTACAATTATTGAGTTGTAAGTGTATTTATTCCGTGTGGTGACGGAGTAAGAATACAATTCACCACCCCCTATCTTACCCGTGGGTGATCGTACGAGACGACTAAGGGATATAAAACGCATATAACATGTATGCGAGAGAAGGAAAACTCGAAATAAAACCCTATACCAACACGTCTGACCAGCGTGGTATAGTAGGTCAATTGCCCTTCCATTACGGAGGAGGCCCGAGCCCAACAGTGGGACGTATATGGGCTGAGATGTAAGTGTATTGAGTGTATTACTGTTATATGCAATTATTATATTTATAATGAGTAATATAGCTTACTAACATACTGAATTAATCATCAAATAATAGGATATATGTAAATATGGCTAACTTTTCTACCAATTTTATGTAGGTCCTATCTACTATCTATGAAGTGCGTAAATTATTTTTAATTCTTAAGAATCTAAATTTGAGATATCTAAAGAAAATGAAGGTATATGTGCTACATCATTTTAATTGTTGTCGGTATACCCACTCAATTCTAGTAAAGCAATTTTTAAACGTTGTTAGGTACACTACTTAGCAGTGGCAGGCTGGCTTCTTTCTTGACCCGAGGCGGCAGTGTTGAATGGGCTACGTACCTTTTAGTCGTTGGTATAAAACGTAGGAAAAGATGGTTTATGAACAACACGATGACTGTTATATCGTTTTGATAATTTTCTTAAGGGGTCTCATTATCATGCAACTATATTTCCAATGCAATTTGTAATACCATTACAAATTGCATTGGAACTTTATATTGTCTCTGAATAGTCACCTCAATATATTTGATGATGTTCGTAAATAGTTTACACACTGTTTGTATTTCCTAGATTTACAAATCCCGACGGGCCTTACCTGTTTTAGGTCACCTTTCAACCAGGGGGCCCGAGATGTATGAAGTGCGCCATTGCCATCTACGTGTTGGATGATTTTCTACATACGTTAAATTTAATATAGAGGGTTTATATATAATCGAAATTCCTACATACAGATCAAATAAAAAATGGTTATTATAATGTTATAAATGGAATACTGGTACTTATTTACTATGAGATTATCAATAATATATTAACTATGTAAGCTAAAGGTAGGCTTATAAGCTGAGCGACTTTGTGCGTTGCACGCAGTGACTTGACCTCTTAGAAAAAAAAAACCTTAGTCACTTCCGACAAGGGGTAATTAAGAGGTTACCTATCTGAATGTGCGTATCTACGATGAAAGTATAATGATAATATTCAGTTATTTTTTTTAGTCACGAAGCGTCAACGAGCCGCTCTGTTCAAAACAACACCTTTAATTCACATTAATAGGTATACGAATTCGGAAATTAGCTTGTATAAAGTAATCAATATTTGGTAGATCAGATCATAATGATATTTATTTAGGCCGTGTTGTGCTTGCTAGCTGTAACTATGAAAATAATTGTACAAGCCATTAGGATAAAGAATAAAGAATGCTATGCTGCGATATGCTAATGCTAATATATCGACTAAATGCCAGTAGTAAATATTAGTATCTCATTTGATTTCTGCGTAGTTTCTAATATGTATTGTTTTAGTGGTAATTGCTATAAAAGTAACATTTGCGCACACTTATTTTTCATTTGGAAAATGTGAACTTCAGGTTTATTCTTTATCTATATGGGTCAATCTCAATTATTAATGTTTTAATAACACGGCCTTTTTGATTAAAATGTTGTTAGGATTTTAAGAGATGAGAGCGCCTTGCGAATGTGATTTGATGTGTACAGGATGTGGTGGATGCGGATGGGATGGGTGTGCAACATGTGGAGGCTGACGCGATTGGTGGCATCGTTGAGCATGCACGTGCGAGTGAGCGCGCAACTGTTCCTCTCCATGTTCACGATATGCGCGTTGCTTATCTTCAAAGTCACGCAGCCGTTGATTATATCGATCTATCTGATCACGTAGGGCTGCGTCCTCTATGGCCATTCTCTCTTCATCCAACTCGAGACATCCGACGCCGTCCAAGCGCTCCAGATCAATATATCCACGCCATCGCACGCACACGCCATTCATGATAAATCGGGATACGATGTGCGCCTGATGACAAACATTCAATATTAAAAAAAAATAGCTACAAAAAGTTGAGACAAAAACTAGCACGGTACGCGTCGATATAATTTATCAATCACACATGACTCGGCGGAAGTAATGATTTCAAAAACTTAACAGGTAGACGACCCTTCAGGCGATTTTAAATGGGACTATATTATTAAATGTACATTTTACAATAAATTATTTAGATATAATCTATATGTAGTTAAGTCAGCATTCTGCTTAAGTATTCCTGTTTAGTATGAAAAAAGTTTTTCGTGTGGTGACAGAGTAAGAATACAATCACCACTCCCTATCCTTACCCATGGATGTCGTAAAAGACGACTAAGGGATATAATATGCACACATCTGTGCAAGAGAAGGAAAACTCGAAATAAAATCGTTTACCAATATGTTTGACCAGTATGGTATTGTAGATCAACTTCCCTCCTATTGGGGAGAAGGCTCGAGCCCAGCAGTGGGACGGGTTTGAGTCATCATTTCAATTCATACACGTCCCATTGCTGGGCTTGAGCCTCCTCCATCGTAGAGAAATTGGCCTACGATACCACTCTGGTCAGACGTGTTGGTGTAGCGTTTTATTTCGAGTTTGTTTTATTGTCTGTTTGACTCTAAAAATATTATAAAAAATATTTAGAGTTTAAAATAAAAGTGCTAATAAAGTGTTTAGGGCTTATTGTTAGTTATTGTAAAGAGGTTATTTTATAGGAAGTTTAATATTTGGCGCTCAAACAGGATAATGTTATTAGAAACTTTATTGTAATTGACCGAATTGGTATTTTTATGTAATTTTCGACGGCAGCACGTAGTCTGGAAAAATGTTTGATATTTGGCTCATAGATTAAGAATTATATATCTATTAATACCTTCAAGACTTAAGGCTTAAGATTATAAATAAAAACAAATTTGCCTATGGGTTAAAGCAGAAGGTCGCAACGCCATAAGGTAGACGGGTGTCGGTTGCAGATCGCGTGCTGGCTTTGTTCCGGCATCCACTTTAAACAAACCCTTAATTGAGCCAGACATTCGACCAGGATGCAATTTAACTAATAACAAGATCTCTTTTTGTTCTTTTTAGAGGTTTTATTTTTTAAAGGTTTGTCGGATGGCGCTTGCCGTATGTTTATAATTAATGGTATGTACTCTATGTAAATTTTTATATCTTTGTTTTATAGAAACGGCTTTTATAATAATTTTCTAATTACAACTTGTATTAATTAAGTAATGTGATTATTAGAAAATCTATATTATTATTCTATCTATTATAGGTATATTTATTTAGCCTATTGCTGTATTTATTTCTTTATTTAATAAAAGTCTTTATAGTTTAGAGAAGCTGCAAAATGTGATGTAAATTATGAGCTATTTAGAAGGTACTGAAAATTGTAAGCTACGTTGTAATCAATCTAAAATTACGTTACACAAAATTATATTGTCACAATACAGTGAACTTGAAGTTGTACTTTAAGACTTGTATTGGAAACAAGGGGGGGTAAGGACGATATTTAATTAACGCACCAAGGCGTCACTGTCGGCCATGATAGTTGGGCGGGATCAGCGTCGAGACGCTTGCCAATCGTAACGTAGCTCCCGTATTGATTTTAGAGGAAACGTTTTCCCAATTTTCCCGAGGGGCTTTAATGCTATGCTTATTTTTCTCCCCTAAGTCAGCAACAAAATAATAACTACTAGTTAGCTTATAGGTACCTACATGAATAACCCTATAATATATTTCTATGGCAATCCTGTTGCTTTACATATATTATAAAGAAATCAATAAACGTAAGCAACTGTATTCCAGACAATATCTTGCACTGAATAATCTTTATATATCGGAGGATTTGGATACAAATTGTACCCAAATTCAGAAATTATATGGACCTCATAAAGAATACTGCATGAGAATTGAATCTGTGATAATTGACGTGAGAGATACCAATCTCATCGGAGTACAGACTTAAACCACCGCTGTCTGTTGAATTGACTAAATAGTAATGACATCTTAATGTGTTGAATAAAATTATCATTTTATTAATTTACACGACATTAAATTGATACAGAATTTGCAAGCAATTTTTGAATGTAATTCTATTTCTACAAGTGCGTTGAAGCAGATTATAATAAAATATCGTTACGAGAGGAGAGCTCGTGTACACTCGAGAGCTTTGTTAAATGAACCGAGTGTAAATAAATATAAGTATTCATACAAGAGCACAGCGGGCGGCCTCTGCGCTGTGAAGGGGCTAAATTCAATAAAACATGCACCAAATGTGCTTCCTTATAACAATGCAACATACGTATATTAATAAGTAAATGGTATATAAAGAAAGCGTTATTAGGTAACTAATCTAGCTTGAGAGAAGTGAGGATACTCACATCTCTTGAAGGCGGTGGATCTTTATGATGAGTAGAAAATTATTTTGAGTGTAATGAGCAGAAAACTTAGCTGTAAATGAGCTGCTGTTGTCAGTATTGATCACAATAAAAAATACATATCTTGTGAGTTTATTTTGTGACTTCCTTTGCATTTTATGTCATCCTCGTCATGCTCTTGTCCGCATTACTTGGAGACAACATCTCTGTAGTTACTCCCTGTCTATCCATATCACGCGTCACGAAATTCGTCCATCTTTCATTTAGTATATCATTACTCTAAAGCCATTCATACTTATAACTTTCCTATATTTAACGTATCAACATTAAAACATCCTCTATTTTCTACCTTGTTTCGCGATATAATACAAATATATACAGAAAGGACATACTAGTACATAGAGATTACACAAGCATTACTTATTAGACAATATTTTTTATGCGCGAGAATAAAAACGATAAAAAAAATAACCCCGGGAGATTGTTACTTTACAGAATTTTGCATCAACTATGCAAAAATTATGCAATTGGAAAATATATCGGCGAACAGTACAACAAATTTAACAGAATGTTTGGTCTTTATTATAATTTTATGATGTCAAAGTTAAATAATTAAAAATATCTGGTTGTGTGAATTTTAAACAAAACACGACTCCACACAAATAAGAAATGCCGGTAGGATTAGAAGATACTGTAAAAGCAGACAAACTTGAATATCTACCTACCTATTTTACATAGTACTATTATTGCCATTAATATATCAAAACCTTATAGTAATCCAATGACAATTCTTTGAATCTACTGGCATGGGGCTTTTCAAGGGGGATAATATTAATCATAATCGACACGCTTGGCGGAGAAGTTAGCGAACGCAGTTGGCTTTATAACTGTCTCAGAAGAGTGCAGCTTTCGCAACAAGGCCTAAGCTTTTGAACATGTTTGAATGTCTCTTGGTTCAATGGTAGCTCTATGATATTCAAACGAAGAAGAATTCGATAATAGATCATTTATTTTCCTAGGATCAAAATCTTTCATATTCGAGGATCGAATTGACGATCACAATTTGACACATTTGCTTGCGTTCTTTCGACAGATAATCTATGCATCCAAAGTAAAAGCTTTATTGAATGGTGATCGAGGAGTGTTTTTTTCATATATAACATAAGTTGGTTGGTTATGGAGTGCTTAACGCCAAAGTCTTTGTAGAAAGATGTGACTATCATTATTTATTATCTTTTTTATTTTCTTACTATATTTGACGTAGATCTTATACATCTAAAAATGAAATAAACGCGAAAATTACTTTAGTTCGTATTATTCCATAACGTTTAAGCACGAGTTTTAAACATTAGAAAGTGAGTAAAAACATTATAAGGTTTTAAAAACTATTTTTTTTTTTAGAAGAGTTATTTATATCTTCCAAAGGTCAAAAGCACTTGGATACTGTAATGATAATGTCATCTCCGAAATGAATGCATCTACATGTCCAAGCGCGGACATTAGGCGTACCTACCAGAAATATTTTATTCACTCGGTGATTGTAATAAGTTTTTGTTGAGCGTGACCGACGAGTTATCTATGGTGTTAAGCCTTTACATCACAGTAATATCATTAGCAATATGACAGTTATTTATGTCTTAATCTGATTCAGTGCCTTCTACTGAAGTAGGTACCTACTTATGATGAAACGATGATGATACGACAGTTCCTCGAAAGATGGCTGTTGATGATGAATGAGGTTTATATAATAAATGTATAATCATTAATTTATAAATTAATATAGTTCTTGATGCTAATGACATGTTGATATTTACTTACCAACTAGTAACTATGGAAAATACCTATATAAAGTATTCAAATGTAGTAAGGGTCTAATACCATAAAGAGGGAGGTATTATTTACGCATTTTACTTCTTAAATCCTACGTAATAAGGAGGGTATACATGACCATCTACTAGGTAATTCTTTTTATTAATTTTAATTCTGTGTAAAGACTTTCCGGTAAAAAAAGTACAGAAGTTGTTGTTGTACGTGTTTCTATGGTTACTTCAGCGATTTACAGTGATCACAGCCAGAAATCATATCTTATCTTAATATATATAAATTACGTGTCACGTTGTTTGTCCGCGATGGACTCCTAAACTACTTAACCGATTTTAATCAAATTTGCACACCATATGCAGTTTGATCCAACTTGAAAGATAGGATAGCTTACATCTTAATTTATAGTTGCAATATTATTTTATTGCAAATTATTTGTCTATTATTTGACATTCACAATTATCTGTTAACTCCAAACGATTTTAACAGATGGCGATGTCTGTTGACTGGATTGAGTAAGTAATTAATAGATGGCGCTGTTATGTCAAACCTACAAACATGTCATATAAGCTACAATTCAATAGCATCATCATCATCATCTTGCTCTTATCCCAATTACTTGGGGTCGACGCAATATGTCATCTGTTTTGACATATTGCAAAAAGTTTCGGCAATGACTTATGACCGGCCGCCTGCCTGACGTCAACCCTCCTTGGGAATGTAATCGTTGACCCAAATGGTACCAGATGGAGTTGGTCCGGGTCAATCTAGGGCTCTTAGTCGTCTTTTACGACACCCATGAGCAATGCAAGGGTTGGTAGTATTCGAAGCCGCTACCACACAGCTACAAAAGCTATAATTCAATAGCATAAATAGTTTAATAAAATGTAATATAACAAAAACCTTAGCCACAGCAACGCGTGGCCGGGTCTGCTAGTAGGTATATATAATTGTATTTTTTTTGGTGGGCTTTGGTCAACATACACGCTGTCTCCTCCGTCCGCAATGTCGGGAGGGCGGAGTACGACCCCATAAACCACCGCATTGCATCCCCTTCGCTATTGGGCTGACCACTGGTACTAAGTTCCTTATCGTCCGTTACCAGCCCGGCGGAATGTAATTGTTGTCTGAAAATTTGTCCAGTAGCACAACGGAATCTGAAACTGCACCTGAACGATAATAGTCACAAATCTACTATGCAACCACTATTACCGCGTGTGCATACGAAACAAAAATAATATAAAATGATATCGATACATATTCAAATTTTCAAAGCGTGCAAAGATTATGATGGGAAATAACCTTATTGCAAGAAAAATATTAAATATATCTCTCTCTCTCTCGTACGTGAAGATATATTTACCAACTTATTGTGACGAGGTGTTTAGATCCTAGGTGGTAGAGCGTACTAGCTTCTAGTTTTAGATCTAAATATCATACGAGAATACAACGTGTCATACGATGGCCATTGGGTGGTAACCCAGTTGTGTTCCAGATGATTGCGTGCAGTGTTATTTTAGCATAAAACCTACACCCGCTCGGCGATATGTTGTCTATAAAGTTATTACTCGCGTAAGAAAACAACAAAATATGTCAGTAGAATGGTAAATTATGCAAGAAATCTAGTGATTCAATACGCCCAGGGGTGTGTCCTGTCCTCTTCTCCACCCTCTGGTTGCTCCTTTGTATGAGTTGGCCTGATTGAGTTTAGAATCACTATGGTTTTCTTAAAATTTAGAAACATTCAATTGACTTGACGAGCGAAACATATTTTACAAATTTATATTGTTAGAGTAACTCTTACTACGAGATTACAGGACGACTTCCAGATTGGGTACAATTTGATTGAATTTCTTAATGTAATATGTATGTAACCTGTACCTGTTAAAAGGCAATTGCTCGATCCCTATTATTAAGGCATTAAAAAATTACGTAATAACAAAATATATATAAATGTTTTATAGCTCCAATTAAACCTTTCGATGAATAATTCAGTATGTATATAAAAATAAAAAATAGTTGTAAGTAATAGCTTTCACTAAAGCAGTATCCATTCTATTCAAGTCTAGTCAAGTTAGTGGTATCGGTGTTCGACCCAAAAGTTGGGAGAGGACGCGCACTGAGTCATAGGTAATTGCCCACGCCAGCCATTTGTGACCCGGATAAGTTCGGCAGTTGTGGATGCACCAAGGTCGGTTAAGAAAGAAGTGTTTTACTAATATATTTATTGAGATTTTAATCTACATAATTCAAAAAATTACTGCATGGATGGCGTAGTGTTTAAGATATTGACTTATAGTGTCAAGTATTATGGGTTCGATTCCCATCCAGGACAATAATTTGTGCGTTCCACAATTTTTTTGTTCTGATTGTGAGTAATTTGTGTCGGTGAATTGCATGTTTGTGAAGGCCCCACAATACAATAATTATTGCTTTAGTGTAGGGTACAGTCTTAAAAAAAATAATAAGAATAATCTAGTTATTACCTTGCCGCTCTCTTTCTGAAAGTCGCAACCTCGGTTGTTGTAAGGCGTATGGTCGAATACTAGCTGTAAGTTAGTGCCCGTAGTGGTGAATGCTATCTCCGTGTGTCCTTCACGGCAGCCGCTCTGGAATCGCATCTGGCGCTCTTCTGGTGGCCTGTCGCGGTAGCCAGTGTATCTCACCTAATAAATATCTCTATATTATTATTTTATTCATAATTAACACAATGCTTTGTAGTATGATGACGGCGTAAAAATATAATTCGCCGCCCGTTTATTGCTTATCGCAGTAGATACATTTTGTAGCTCAAATATAGATTATTATAATATTTTATTTATATTCAACAATAAGGTTAATGCGTGGTGATCAAGAAAAGACTAAAATTCATAAACCTTTTATATAAGATGTTCTAAAAGACGACTAGGGAATGTAAGTAGATAAAATCATTGTAAGAGAAGGAAAACTGGAAACTAAGCCCTATGACAATCTTTTTGGCCAGTTCAGCACTGCATATAATAAAATTAGGCTATTTACGCTCTCAATGTGAATGCGGCCGGTGTCTAATAGTGGAGTATTTGGAACGAAGAAAAGGAGCATAAGATTCGCTAGAAATTTCGAGAAGTCACTTTCGTTTATTTACTTTTTGCTTTTTAATTACCTATCCATATCTAAGTATATATTAATATTTTAGTTTAATTGCAACCCATTCAAGGCTGCTGTTTGCCAAAACGGTCTCTGATCAGAGTTTAATTCATTTAAATTAACATTCCAGCTATTTAATAGATGATAATTAACAGTTCGGTTTTTAACTAATAATTTCAAAGTGACTCATGTAATCTTAATCAAAATGATTAAGATTACATACGTCATCCCACTGCCCAAAACAGAATAGTTTAAAGAGGGACTAGGCAGAGATATTCAACCATTAGTACTATTACAAATGCAAACATACATTGAAGCCCAAATGTTAGTAAATGCAAACAAATTTTTAGAGCTTTTTAATTTTATTGCATTTTAAGTGTTATTCCTCTTACATAATCGTCTTGTATTATAAGACAGATTTGGGAAATAAAAAATGTGAAGATATATTTCTAGTCCCGCTGATTGCCAAACATCGATTGAAATAGATTAAATATATAGAAAGGAGGAGGAGAGGGGTGTGTATAATGTAAATTAATGTTATATAAAATTATGCAGAAAAAGAATTAAACGCGTTAGACTAACAAAATATGGCTAAAAGAAATAATAATTTTAGGTAGTTTAGGAGATTAATACATATATATCTAAGTATTTATAATATAGATACTAGCAACCCGCGCTCGCTTCGCTTTGGTTTGAATCGCGTTACCCGCATAGTTTCCGTTCCCATGGGAATACCGGGATCAAATATAGCCTAAGTTACTCCTTATATAGATAGCTACCTTTTAGTGAAATATTATCAAAATCGGTCCAACCGTTTTGAAGATTACTCCAAACAAACAGATAGACAGACAAGTGTAAATAACCGTGTGAGCATGAAAACAACCCAGTATTTTGACATTACAAACAGACACTTCAATTTTATTTATTTGTATATATGTAAAATGTAATAATATTTTACGGTAATAATAGTCGCTTTGTTATATGAAGTCCTTAATGGTATTATCGGTTAGCAGGAAAAGACGTACCTATAACTACATACAATGGTTATAGTTATTGTTTGTAAATGACTTATTTGTTATTTTCCTGTTCATTAGCAATTCGATTGTTGTTATTATTAGTGTATAATTTATTTAAAATTTGAAATGAAATAAATACCTCACTTTCTCTGCTCAATCGCTTGAACAGATCCTCGGATTCAAATCTAGCTTTTTGATCGGGAACTACCCTCGGCATTTTAAAAATGAAACGCGGTTTTGGCTGCTCGTATAGTCCAATGGAGTCGAAAGGCAGCATGCCTGCCAAAGCAGCGGGATCACTCATTGCGTGCATTACACGACAGCTAAGAAAGCACTAGAATAATGTTAACCATCACTTTGTCACGCACACTACACTGACTCAGCGGCGATGATTCAAATAGGTCTCGATTCGCTGTATACGATTAACACAACTACCTGCTCGGGCGACAACCGCGTACTAAATAAGCGCTTCACTACACGTTAGTCAGCTACAGCTCGGGGAGAATTTCCACAAGGGCGGAGCTTCCTTATGGTGGGGAGCTACGAGCCAATAGCGAGCCCCTGTGAGACCGCCCGCCGCCTTCTCTACATATTTTTGGATGATTTTAAGTGAAAAGGGGGTTTCTCCCCTCGAGATTGTTCAAAATAAATGCTGTAAACGACAAAATACATGAATGTATAATGATGGGTAATATCCTCTTTCGACGTTTGAAGTGTTTTATGTACTCGTATCAAATCTTTTGTTCCTTTGTAGCGAGATGAATGTAACGTACGTTTATGTATATATAGCTTTATAAAGGGCAGTAGAATCTCAGGATGCGATAGAGCGCATGAAACGTGATATTATTGTAAAGAACGAAAGCTGCATTTACTGGACGCCCAGTAGACTAATTGTATTCAAAGGTATTATACAATTTAATAGAAGGGGGCTTGTATCTACTCAATTATTATTAGCACGTATTTGTAATTGATACTAAGATACAGCTTAGGCGTTCAGCTGTAAATTTATTTTAATATAAATTTTGTTTACCAACAGCAACTGTGACCGTACCTACAGAGGCAATTACTTACAGTTTAGGTTTTAGATACATTTTTAGGTTCCTGGATAGTTCTTCTTTTAAACCTACGCAAAGTTGTGTTCTGCCAGTTAATGAAAAAAAAAAAAAAAAATTCAGCATGCATTCTACTAGAAACACTGTAGATAATAGATGTAAACGTTTTAAATGAAATTTGTAGTAAAAATAACGTTACTAAGTCGTTGCTTTATAGCAAAAATATGCTAAATGCTAACTTGAAATGTGACAGACTGATAATGGATGATAAATATTTTTGTTTTGTCAATACAAGTGAGTATGATTTATATATTTTCTATAAGTCTTCTTTTGTTCATTATGATGACAGAAAAATGCAATGAAATTGGACGAACACTATTCAATAATAAAATTATTTTATTTATAAGGGTTTGCGATGGAGGTGTACAATTTTCCATTAAATCCACTTCCTAGGCCCTGAAAATCTTAAAAAAAAATATGTTAACTTCGTAGCTATTATTTTCTTCCGATAGAATGAACATAAAGAAAAATAAAGACTATAAGTGCTGACGAAAAATCTTTAATTTTATTTAACGAATGTTATAAATTCAACTGTGGCTATAATGGACTAAGTTTACAAAAAAATATTGACGTCAATTAGTTGATAGTAATCGTTCAGTCCAGACTGAAATATCAGACAGATCTACGAAAGTGGAAAGGTTTAATGTGTTTGTACGATAACAATGGGCGGCGCCGTTTGTGAAATGTATCGTGTCTCGTTAAAAGTGTCTGTCTACTATCATGAAATGATAATAATTTATTCTAAGTGTTGAATTATTGCTACTGTTTGTACCGACCAATATTTCAGATAGATGGATATTAACAGAGATAGGTACATTATAATTATAAACGAGGTTACCGTTTAGAAGATATTTGAAGTGTTGGTTCTATGTTTAGGTATGATTTACCTACTTTCTTAATTATACATTCCATTGTTGGACTTGAGTTTCTTCCATAATAGGGTGAAGATTGCTAATCATACGGATTTTATTTCAAGATTTTCTAATCTTGTGTTGAATATATACCTATGTAGTTATTGTATACCTACGCAAGTATACCTAGTTGCTTACCCTTTAGTCGTTTTACGACATCCGCGGGTAAGATAGGGGGTGGTAAATTGTATTATTATTCTGTTACCATACTGAAATTTATATAGGTAGGTACCTACTTGCTTTAAGTGGCAGTTATAGTTGCGGCTGTCAGCTTATCCCTTTCGAGAAGAAATGCGTATCTTCCTATTTTTATCTTAGCACAGCTACAAGCAATTCTGTTAAGATCTTTTATTTAAAGTAGTTTTAATATTATTTTGAAATATTAAAAGTAACTCCGGTACAACAAAAACCAATAATCCTATTACTATCTCGGCTCGGTTTGTGGCTTTAGGATTTTCAGGGGAGCAGTAAAGATGTAGGTAGGTCACTACTTAATATTTGCGTTCATCCATTATTGGTAGGTATAATTGTATTTCTTTTATCACGGCAAACGAACAAGCAGCACACCTGATGGCAAGTAAGCTAGGCCGCTGTCTACCCTTCAACCCTCCACAAAGCTGTCGATCCAATTACAGGGGTTTCTTATGCTGGTAGCTGCGACAGAAGTGTCCTATGCCAGTCTGTCTGTGCGTGATTCAATGAAAAAAAAAGATGAATGTGTTAACGAAGAATGTGTCGTGAATGTGATAAAAATGTGTCTATCTAACATAACCTATAAACTGGATTCCCTTTCCTTGTATAAGTATACAGGTATTTAGTAGACTAAACAGTTTTAGAAAATAAACACTAAATAATATAGCAGATTATTAATAGGTACTTATATTATATTTAAACTTATCTCTGTTCACTTCGAAGAAGAGGTTCTTTCTGCACAGGTGCATGCGATGGTATCATACCTACCTCGTACTATACTAATATTAGCTTACATGACAAATTATCACATTCTAGGACCGTAGAAGGACCCTATTAATTTTGCTGACAGTCTTTAGACATCAATAAAAACTTTAATATAAGACCTATTGGAAATATGTATATATTTTTAATAAGGCTGCTATTGACACCATATTACAAGATTTTTGATTATCTAGTATAATGTAAGCCCAAGTTACGAGGGTTAAAAAATCGACGAAACACTTCGAAAAAAATTATTAATGGCATATGAATTCATTACGCATTTATAGAATTCCAAAGAGTTCAAATAATTTTAGAATTCAAAGTTTAAATAAATTCTGCAATCAGCTTTTTTCAAACGCATCTATTCTAAACTCTTTCAGCGTGACCCCACATAGTTTCATTTAGATTTTGGCGAGATTTATGATCATTTAGGAGAAAAAAACTACATATACGCTAGCGAAAAGTTTAAAAATAATTTTTAAGAATATTGTGCAGACGGAGGATTTTCCCTAGCCGAGGCCGCGGGTGACGTGACCGGGGATTAGTCCGTCACCTGCTGAGAGGCCAACCGCGTGAGGAAAGACCGACGTCCTCCCCGAGGGGGGGACGTCGGTCGATGGGAGAGTACCCCAATTAGGGGTATTCCGTCGGGCCGACCACTGACGACAAGTTAACGCTGCTCCAGTGGTCGGCCCAACGACGAAGGCGACGTGGATTTTGGGTGGGTCGCGGGAGTTGCGTGCTTAAGCCCCTCTGTCGCCCCGGACGGAGTGGTGCGGAGGCGCGCGAACCGCGACCCACCCACAAAAAAAAAAAAAAAGACGGTGGATTTTGTTTCACATAGGAAAATTTGCAGAAAACATAAAAGAAATGTGGGTATGTGTTGCTAAAGATATTATATCTGACTAAATAAAACGATTATAAACTTCATTGTATATTTTCATAATTTGAATATATCTACCAATGAAATCGCAGACTATTATATTCTTAGGAGGGGTCATTCGACGATCGCGGGTCTGTTACGCCTGAGGGCCGTGGCGACTGAGGCCATCTCTAGCGGGGGAGTGCTGTTGATGGTGTCCCTGGATATCGGCAACGCATTCAATAGTCTGCCATTTAGCTGCATCAGGGAGGCGCTCCGATACCACGGAGTGCCAGTTTATCTGAGGCGACTAGTGGCAGACTATTTGGAGGGGCGCAGCGACCTCTACACCAACCGAGTAGGGGACGTTGTGCGAACACCCATGACGTGCGGTATCCCACAGGGGTCGGTCCTCGAACCCACCCTGTGGAACATCGGCTACGACTGGGCGATGAAGAGGAGCCTCCCGCCCGGGCTGGGCGTGATTTGTTACGCCGACGACACGCTCATCACAGCCCGCGGTGGGACGCTAAAGGAGGCGGCAAGCCTGGTGACTCTAGACACCGAAGAGATCGTCAGGCGGATCGAGGCGCTGGGGTTGTGGGTGGCCCTGGACAAGACGGAGGCTCTCTTGTGCCATGGGCCCCGCATGGTCCCTCCCATCGGCGTCTCGATCACCGTCAATTCGATTGAAATTAGCATCCGGGCCCATATGAAGTATTTGGCCCTGGTGCTCGACGTGCATTGGTAGTTGTGGGAGCATTTCCGCAGGCTCGCTCCACGGCTCGTCGACGCGGCGTCCGCCCTATCGTGGCTTATGCCGAACGCGGGCGGACCGAGCGCTACGTGTCGACGGCTGTACGCGGGAGTCATCCGGCCGATGGCCCTGTACGGCGCACCGGTGCTGACGGGGTCCCTGAATGTCCGACTCAGGGCTCTTCTGTGGCGACCACATAGGGCCATGGCGGTCAGAGCCATACACGGATACCGCACGGTGTCGACAGAGGCAGCGTGGTATCGGCAAGTGTCGTGGGTGCGAGCGGCGGGCGGTGTGGTCTCATTGAGGGAGCTCACCGCCAGACGCGTCGACGCCCGCCGAGACATCATTACCCAACGGGCCTCAGTTCGGTTTGCGGGCCGTGAAGGCCTTACGGCCAGTGCTGATGCAGTGGCTAAAACGGCGGCACGGGGTGCTCTCCTTCCGACTGGTGCAGGTTTTGACGGGGCATGGATGCTTCGCCAAATATCTGCACAAGGTCGTTAAGAAGGAGAGTACAGCGTCCTGTCACCACTGCAATTGCCACGTGGACACGGTGCAGCATAGGTATACTTGAGATCTGTGCCGCCTGGGCAGAGCAGCATCGTGAACTCGTCGCAATCATCGGTGCTGACGTGACGCTGCCGACTATCGCCAGGACGATGCTCGACAGCGTCAGGAACTGGGACGCGGTCGCAGCTTTCTGCGAAGCAGTAGTCTCGCGGAAGGAGGCGGCGGATCGCGCACGCGAGGAGCGCAGCTTCGACGAAGCGATCCGCCGCCGGCGACTGGGGTGGCGTAGGCGCTTACCTGCGCCTCATGCCACTCTAGCCGTGGCCGCGGGTGACGTAACCGGGGAATTAGGCCGTCACCCGCCGAGAGGCCGACCTCCCCGAGGGGGGGACTTCGGTGGATGGGAGGGTACTCCTCAAGGAGTATTCTGTCGGGCTGATGACTGACGTTAAGTCACCCTGTTCCGGTGGTCGGCCCAACGACGAAGGCGACGTGTCGCACGCGTGGGTTACGGGTGTGCGTGCTTACTTTAATGAAGATAGAATCATAAACGTACAATTATATTCTAACTACATTCATTAATAATTTAAATAAAATCAATAATAATTAAAAAAAAATACTATTCTGAGTATTCTCACTCATTCCTGTAGTTGGCCAGAAAAAGAACTCGGTCCTTGTAGTATATATTTTTTTTTATTATCACTGGTCTGCAGCGTTCGTGTTGGGTGTTGACTATGAAAGTATTAAATTGTTAAAAGTATGGACACGGAATTTAGTATATAATATTTACCAACAGTGAACATGATATGTCTCACTCAGATTTTGCTCGAAAATATTTTTAACAGAAAGTCCATCTTGACATCAAATTCTGTAGGCCCATTCGAGGTGCCATTAAAAGAATATGCCATCAAAAATATATTTTCTAAAAAAACCAGGTCTCGCAACTCAGTTCATCTACCATAAAAATTTTTGAGATCCATGTAAAACCAAGCCGGTTAATTTATTAATTCAAGGTGCCATTAAAAGAATGTAGGTAGGTAAGTGCATAGCTATGTGTAATGATTACAAAAGTAGAGTTGAGTTCTCCTATGATCTCCTGTGATGAACACTGAAAATTGTTTGAAACATCGGATAATCAAATACCTAGAATTGCGATAAAATCTGTAAAAATTGTTTTCAAATGTATAAAGGAGATAAAAAAATTACGATAAAATTTACAATTACCTTTGAATATCGACCGCTGGCGATATCGTAGTGGGTATAGTAGGTAGGTAAAGAAAAGTCGAAATATAACCCTATATCAATGCGGCTGACTAGCGTGGTATAATAGGTTAATAACCCTCCTATTAGGGAAGAGGCTCGAACCCAGCAGTAGAACGCATATGAACCGAAATTGCTATTACTTCCTACTTTCTAATAATGGAAAATAGATTGTGAATAGACACGCCGTTAGGGTTCATCAATATATCCTTAACACCTTGGTCGATGTGTAATCATCGTGATCATCATTCAGCATTTTGCCGCTATTCACTGCTGGAAGTAGGCCTCCTTCATACTTCGCCACAAAGTGTGAGTTGTTCCGCCTGCATCACCACGGGTGTGCTTTACATTAAGTCAAATGATCATCTACCTATGGAAAAAATATTTATATCACTTAAATGTAAAAGAAACAAGTAAAATTAAAAATTTTGAATAACCCTCGACACAAACTAAAATAAAAAAAAGTATTGCGTTGTCTTCAACAGGAATTATAAATTAATTGTTATTTGACAATTATACTGACACGAGTGAAGTATTAATCAAACATAGCTAAGAAACACCGCAAGGAAACCGACTTTCAAATGTAAAAAACCGCATCGAAATCGGCCATCTATTTGAGAGTTACCATGCCACAGCAGACACAGAGACAGACAAACATCGACGTCAAACTTTTAACTCTCCTCCTTTTGCTTCGGGAGTTTATAAATAGCCTTTTTCCACAGGTACCTACATTTGTTCTTTCGTAGTAGGTATAGTAGTATAGTAAGATCGTTTCCTTTTTTTTAGAAAATTCTCTGTGTGGTTACGGAGTTAGAATACAATTCACCTCCACCTATTTTACCCGTGGGTGTAGTAAAAGGCGACTAAGGGATATAATATGCATATAATATCTAACCAAGAGAAGGGAAACTTGAAACAAAACCCTACCTATACCAACACGCCTGACCAGCGCGGTATAATAGGTCAATTTCCCTCCAATAATGAAGGGGGGCCCAAGCCCAACAGTGGAACGTGTATGGGCTGAGATGATGACGCTGAGTAGGCAATTTATTTAGTATTTTGTATTTTTTAACAACATGCTAAACATCAAAGAACTCTTGGTCTAATAAATGTATTACAGATATAATCATTCGTCACGTATCTCTTTTGTAGTGATTTGACTGCCACGTGTCGAACTTACGGCGACGTTTGATCTTTATTATAATAACATCGAAAATGTCGACAGTACACACGCAGCTGTAATATTCAATATTTCTAATAAAAAATATGCTTTCTTTGATAAATATAAATATGATACACTAGTATAGAGATTGCAAAAGTAGTTATAGTGAACTTCTATCGGTTCTCTCAGTTCCCTTTAGTAAATCTACAAAGATCATATGAAGTTTCCTAAGAAATTCTTAATATCTAGTATGACGACCGGTACTGCAATTAGAGAATGGCAATAGTTAATAATAGTTATTCATCATATGAAAACATGGTCACTAAATGTCGGCTTCATAAAAAAGCTCAAAGTCGCTCAACGTGCTATGGAGAGGGAGGGTTATGCTCGGTATTTCTCTATGTGATAAAATCTGGAACACGGAAATCCGTAGAACGGGTGTAACCGATATAGCCCGCAAAATAAGCACGTTGAAATGGCAATGGGCAGGCCAGATCGCTCGTGGAACCGACAACCGTTAGGGAAGAAAGGTTCTTGAGTGGCGATACGAATCGGACGACGTAGCGTAGGACGACCTCCCACTAGGTGGACTGACGACATTTTCAAAGTCGCAAGGTACCGTTGGATGCAAGTGGAGTAGGTCCGTTCCGAGTGGCATTTTCGTGGGGAGGCCTATGTCCAGCAGTGGACGTCCGTAGGCTGATGGATGGATGGATGGAATATGGTCAGCGCAGCCGCCGTCCAGCCCCATCCGGGGCGTCGAAGGGGCGACGAGCGGCTCCATAACCCACGTAGCGAAGGAGAGATCCTTCGCCGATGGGCCGACCAGCGGTACCGAGTTCCTTGTCCTCCGTGGCCGGCCCGGCATATTATATGCCTTAGCCGTCTTTTATGGCACCGACGGACAAGATAAGTAATGGGAAATTGGATTCTTAGTCAGTCACCACATAGAAAATTCATCCCTATTATGAGGTACTAAAATAAAGCAAAATTTACCAATCACGCTTCTGTTTACTCTTTTGGGAAAAATCGTGAGAATATCAATCAAAACAAAATGAAGATAATAATATAATAGGTTAAAAGAGTTTTATCTAAATATTAAAAAAAAAACTAAAGTATTTTATATAGAATATTATTGTGATTATTTATCAAAAAATACTATTGATAGTATAGTTCCCACAAAAATATTCTCACGCCTACGACATAAGTGTCGTTCCTGTCTATATAGGTAGAGGCTGATAACAAAACATTTAAAAATACATGCTTCATTATAATTCACGGTTGGCATTTTATTTTTCAAATCAGAGCTGTACATACCTAAATAGGAACTATTTATTTCACGGATTCAACGCTCACACAGGACAATTGTTTGTGTTATTAATGCTATGTTTGTGAATACAGAAACGAAGTTAAAGTTAACCGTTAAGAGTTAACCATTCAAAACTTATATTGATTTCGTGTCCGTGTGGTGACGGAGAGGTAAGAATACAATTCACCACTGCCTATCTCGCCCGTGGATGTCGTAAAAGACGACTAAGGGATATAATATGCATATCACATCTGTGCAAGAGAAAGAAATAAAACCCTATATCAACATGTCTGACCAGCATGGTATAGTAGACTTAGCTCAGCGGCTTATGCTGTAAAGAAAATTCGAATGTTAACTGACATTGAAACGGCTAGAATAGTTTATTTCTCTTATTTTCACAGCCTTATGTCATATGGCATACTACTTTGGGGATGCTCCGCGGATTTGAATACCATCTTTGTTCTCCAAAAACGGGCTGTCTGCGCTAATTATAATCTAGGGCCAAGAGCTTCACTTCGGGAAAAGTTCAGAGAGATAAACATTCTAACGAAAATCTTATGTATGTAAAAAAGAATTTTGAAAAATTTGAAAAGTACAGTAACATTCATCATGTAAACACTAGGAATAAGGATAATCTAGTAATTCATACTACTCGTCTACAAAGAATTAGTAGGTCTTTCATGGGGCAATGTATACGTTTTTACAATAAACTACCTAAAAATGTCCGAGACATGCCAATTAACATGTTTAAAAAAGCTATTAAGAGTAGATTTTGTAGCAAAGGCTATTACAAAATTTCGGATTATTTAGATGATAATACAGAGTGGTTATGAGCAGCTCCTCATTAAGCAATTAATGTTATTGTAATTGTTACAGCTTTAAGGTACTCCTAACTTGTATGAATTCACAGGTTTTTTTATTTAAATTTTTTTTTTCTCTTACTCTTGTGATTGTACAGCGTAGCGTGTTTTGCTCTTTTTGCATACCTGCTATAGTTCATAGTTTATTTTATAGTACTTAGTAGTTTTTTTTTTTTATAGTAGGTATAGTAGTAGTTGTAGTTCGTTTTGTTTTTTTATTTATGGTTTGGTCATGCTCACTGAATAAGGTTCTGCTTGCGGTAGCTATGTGGGGCGCGTCGCTCCCTTCCCTCTAATTTGGTTGAGCAGAGTGATGGCTGCTCTAGTAGTTAACTCGTGATCGGGTGCTGCTTGTGGGATCTGGTCCAGCCATATTTTCTTCCTTTCTTTATGCTTTAATTTTTTTTTGTCTTGTATTAAATCTTGAAAATTTATACATATATTTAATTTCGAAGGGCATCACACTGGAGCTAATACCATATAGGTATGTTGTACGAAGCATAATATTATGTATATTTAAAAGATTAAGAAAAAAAATGACTGCCCGCTGAGTTTCTTGCCGGATCTTCTCAGTTTGTGGCCGCGTTCCGATCCGGTGGTAGATTATTGTATTGTATTCAAACGTGTAATTTGACAATATGTAAGTGTCCTTAAGGGGCCTATGCAGAATAAATGATTTGATTTGATTTGAGTAGGTCAATTGCCCTCCTATTGGGGAGGAGGTTCGAGCCCAACAGTGGGACATGTACGAACTGCGACGACGACAACTGCTTTTAGGCTGAGAGAAATCAATAAATTCTACAGTATGTAGTGAAATTATGTTGGCATGCATCTCTGTCCACATTTGTTTGGGATACGCTACTGCCGGTAGCCGCGATACCACAAGATTCACCAATACTTTACGACGTATTCAGACGTAATAACCAGGTGGAGGTAAGAACATATTACTTCTGCTACTATCATAATCTACTATAGAAGAATTCACAGCAATTGAAGAAGGTTCGGGATCAGTTTCCTTTTTCGCGGGGTGCGGCAGGGAGTGTCTTAGTTTCATTTAGCTAGACGGCCGCCTGGCGGGACGAAACCCGCCGTGACCTCATTATCCGTTGGGCAGTCCGGTGGGAGAGTCCTCGGACTTTCGAGGCATTCCGGCCGGTACTGATGGAGCGATTGGGTCGGCGTAACGGGGTGCTTTGCTTCCGACAGGTGCAAGTATTGACGGAGAATGGTAGCGTCTGAGTAGTAGCAATTAGTTACTGCACTTCGTTCGGTGAGCGAGAGAGCCGGGAGCCCAACTTTCTGAGGGTGTTTGCGTGGAGGGTTTTGGTGGTGCCCTTGGTGTCACCGAGCCTCGATGCACGCATTCGCACTCCCTTCACTTTCTTCGCGGTGGGCAGCGGCCTTGTAAGGGTCCATGAGCGGCAGTAACACTTACCATCAGGTGTACTGTTTGCTCGTTTGCCACCGTTGGCAATAAAAAAAAAATCTTAATAATTATGTATGTACGTGTTTACATTTACACCTAATGTTTGTAGTTTTTTTTATTTACCTGATGGTAAGTGATGCTGTCACACATGGATCTTCACAATAGCAGGGGCACAGCCAGGCCGTTGTCTACCGTGAAGAAAATACTCTTCTTAAATCTCGTTTAAAGAAGGACATTTCATAGCGCTCGGGAAATACAGCAGCGGTTAGTTTATTCCAGAGCTTGCACGTATGGGAGAAATAATCGCTGGAAACGTACAGTTGAAGACCATTAGCGCTTCCAGGTGAAATGGATGAACACTGCTACGATGTCGAGTGGTACATTGGTAAAATGGCTACGGTGCTACAAAGTCAAATAGTTCCTCGGAGCACTCCCCGTGAAAGAGTCGGTAGAATACACACAGTGATCCAAAGTCTCTCTGCCGCTCCAGTAACTCTAATCCGTCCGTAAGATTGATCCCCGACGATTCGAACAGCACGCCTTTGCAGGGAGTCAAGTGGGTCTAGCTGATATTTGGGCGCACCTGCCCAGAGATGTGAGCAGTACCCCATATGAGGATGACCTTGTGTTTTGTATAGCACAAGACGCTGTCTCAGTGTGAAGTACCGCCGCGATAATATAACTGGGACGCGGTCGCAGCCTTCTGTGAGGCAGTAGTCTTGCGGAAGGAGGCGGCGGAGCGCGTGCGCGAGGAGCGTCTCCTCGACGACGCGAACCGCCGCCGGCAGCTGGGGTGGCGCAGGCGCGAATACCTGTGCCTGATGCCGCCCTAGCCGAGGCCGCGGGTGACTGGACCGGAGAGTTAGCCCGTCACCCGCCGAGAGGCCGACCGCACGAGGAAAGACCGACGTCCTCCCCGAGTGGAGGATGTCGGCCGAGGAGAGGATACCCCAAGTAGGGGGTATTCCGTCGGGCCGACCACTGACGAAAAGTCACCCTGCTCCGGTGGTCGGCTCAACAACGAAGGCGACGTGTCACAGTTGGTTTACGGATGTGCGTGCTTACGCCCCTATGTCGCCCCGAACGGAGTCGGGCGAGGAGTGCACCGACCGTAATCTAGCCCCAAAAAAAAAAATGCAGAGATAATATCTTCATAAGGTTATGTGAAAGAAGAGGATAGCGTTGTTAGTAATTAGAAAGAAAAGGAGTGAACGCAGAGATAACATCTGATAGGGTTATGTGATAGAAGAGCACACGTTGCCTCGAGCCTAGGATAAGACCAGGGTAATGATGATAATAACAGGGATGCTCTGAACACCAATGTTGAAAATTTTCTTGTTTTGTGTTTTTTAAGCGCGTTTTTTCGTGGTCAAATTTTAGTTATTAAACTTATTTGTAATTTACTTTTTGGGGTTTTATACTAGCGCAGTTGTTTGCCATGTGCGACGGATAAGGATTAAGTATGCATATAACTTCTATGCAAAAAAGGACTACTCGAAATAAAACCAGTAAAATTTCTGAACAGTCTGGTATAGCAGATGAAATTCTTTCTTATTGCGGAGGAGGCTCGGGCCCAACAGTGGGAGTATATGAGCTGAAATGACGAATGAAACTGAAGGGTTTTTTATCATCATTCGTCCTTTTGACGTCCACTACTAGACAAAAGCCTCAAATGCGCATAATCACCACGCTTGGCAAGCTGGTTGGTGATCGCAGTTTGGTCTTATTCGTTGCCCAGGAGAGCGTTGATACTTATTCTCCTGATAATCCCTTAACCGATTTTTAAGACACTCACGAGAAAGGAAGGAATAGCGACAATTGTATTCCTATCGCTACACGGGGTATACCTAGTAATTAATACATATTTAATATATGCTGCTTAAGACATTTCTCCGTGTGGTGACGGAGTAAGAATATAATTCATCACTCCCTATCTTGCCTGTGGATGTCGTAAAAGACAACTAAGGCATATAATATCTATGAAAGAGAAGAAAAAGTAAAACTAACCTGTCTAACCAGCATGATACAGTAAGGTCGGTTTTCCTCCTATTGTGGGGAAGGCTCGAGCCGAATAATGGGTGAAGTGATGAGCCGAACATGAGCTGAAATGATGAGGGATAATGAAGACATTTGGTCGCCAACATGACTCTGTTGTTTTTTGCAGCGCAGTGTTTTTTTTAAAGCGAGCCTCAGACACTCGTAACATCCTTTAAGGCTTATCGCAAAGCGAAAAGGAGTTGTGTCGTGTCGAAGAAAAAGCTTTTAAATATTTATTGACTAGCGCACCTTATCTGACAATGAAAGTCTATACTAATCTTATAAAGCTGAAAAGTTTGTCTGGCTGAAGGCGATATACTCAGGCACTTTTAGTTAGAACGGAAAGATTCTTTTAGTGTTGGATAACTTATTTACCGAGAAAGGCTATATAACATCGCGCTACAATCAATAAGAGCGAAGCATCAATGGAAAATGTTGTAAAACGGTAAAAAAGATTATTTCGAGCGATTCCGATGCGTGCATTATACAATTGTAGGTGCATACGAACATCTCGATCTCTCACTTTTGTGACGCTAACGAAGTTACACGAGCCAATTAGTAACTAATACATAGATAACGTTTTGATACTTATATGTACAGAATTTTGTTATAAAGTACTTCGATAGCACATCGTAAACCACATCCTTTTACTCGTAGATAAGCGAATTGGTATATACATATGTATATTATTTTTCCTGTAACAATCACTTTGTGTTTCATGCCTATGCGCAGTTGCAACGAGCTACGTCTTGAATTAAGACCCCCATTGTGCCCATTCGTCTGGTTGGATGAGTATATTAGATAGGCTAATTTATATCAAGTGGTGAAGGCCTCTGTTTAACATTGGAATTTACCTATAAGGGCTGATAATCTTACCTGTGGATGTCATAAACTTTTTACCCGTGGATGTCGTAAAAGACGACTAAGGGATGTAATACACATATAACATCTATGTAAGAGAAGGAAAATTCGTAATAAAACCCTATACCAATCTGTCTGAGCAGTATGGTATAGTGGGGTCATTTTCCCTCCTATTGTGGTTGAAGTTCGAGCTCAATAGTGGGACATATATGAGCTGAAATGATGATGATGATAAATTAAATCAGCCCTTTTAGACTGTTTATTTTCAGTTTCAGTTCAATAATTGTGGAACTATCTACCTATATATTATCATCATCATCTTGGCTCATACACGTCCTACTGCTGAGCTCGAGCCTCCTCCACAATAGGAGGGAAATTGACCTTACTACTACATTTTTTTTTTTTTGTGGGTGGGCTGCGGTCGGCGCGCCTCCGCACCACTCCGTCCGGGACGACAGAGGGGCTTAAGCACGCAACTCCCGCAACCTACCCGAAAACCACCTCGCCTTCGTCGTTGGGCCGACCACCGGAGCAGGTTTACTTGTCGTCAGTGGTCGGCCCGACGGAATACCCCCTACGTGGGGTACCCTCCCATCGACCGACGTCCCCCCCTCGGGGAGGACGTCGGTCTTTACTCACGCGGTCGGCCTCTCGGAGGGTGACGGACTAATCCCCGGTCACGTCACCCGCGGCCTCGGCTAGGGCGGCATGAGGCGCAGGTAGTTGCGCCTGCGCCGCCCCATTCGCCGGCGGTGGATCTCCTCATCGAGGCTGCGCTCCTCGCGCGGACGATCCGCCGCCTCCTTCTGCGAGATCACTGTCTCGCAGAAAGCTGCGACCGCCTCCCAATTCCCGACGCTGTCGACCATCGCCCTAGCGATGGCCGGCAGCGTCAGGTCGGCACCGATGATTGCGACGAGTTCACGGCGCTGCGTGGCCCAAGCGGCGCAGGCCTTGAGCGTATGCTGCGCCGTGTCCTCGTCACAATCGCAGTGGTGGCAGGACGGTGTACCTACTCTCCCTCCTTACGACCTTGTGCAGGTATTTGGCGAAGCTCCCATGCCCCGTCAACACCTGCACTAGTCGGAAGGAGAGCACCCCGTGCCGCCTTTCTAACCACTGCATCAGCACCGGCCGGAAGGCCTCCACGATTCGCACCCCGAACCGAGGCCTCTCCAGCCGGACTGCCCAACGGGCAATGACGTCTCGGCGGGCGTCGACACGCCAGGCGGTGAGCTCCCTACCTTACTACACCATACTGGTGAGACAGATTGGTATATCATCTTGTTTCAAATTTGCCTTCTCTTGGATGTATGTTACACACTTATTATAGTCCCTTAGTCGTCTTGTACGACATTCACGGTCAAGATAGGTAGCAGAGAATTATATTCTTATTATACACATTTGTGCGGTGACGGAAATGTCTATATATAGGTAACACACAAAAAATATTTGTATGTCGGTTATAAATTTCTAACCATTCAGTCGATGTGCTCCAAATCAGTTTCATTAGTATGGCTATAATGCGGAAGATAGTTTTAGACTAAGTAATACATTAGAACGCGCTTAGCGCTGTGAGCTGTGATGGATGCCTTGAAGGACTTTTATACTAGGGTTCTGTATCCAAAGGGTAAAAACGGGACCCAATTAATAAGACTTCGCTCTCTATCCGTCTGTCTGTCCGTCTGTCTGTCCGTCTGTCTGTCCGTCCGCCTGTCCGTCTGCCTGTCTGTCACCAGGCCGTATCTCAATCGCTCAAGAAACAGCAAATACTAAAAACAAAATAAAATCAATATTTAATGCCAAATACAACAAACCCGATTTTTTATAGATAATGGTACGTAACCCTTCGTGCGCGACTCTTAGCACTTAGCCGATTTTTGTACAGAACAGCATCTGTTGTGTGAACTAATTAGTTGTTAATGAAGCTCCTAATATGAGCGATAAGTTTTTGGATATGGATCTTGGATATTTTACAGAAAAAAAAAAAAAAGTTGTTATTAAAAAGTAAATGATTTTTGCCGTTAATAATATCATTTAAAAAAAAAAAAATAAGTAATTTAAATAAAAAAAAGATACAAATAAAATCTTATACGGCAGGATTTTTTTAAGTTGATAATAACTCTTTAATCATTATTAATATTATAAATGCGAAAGTAAGGATGTTTGTTTTTTTGTTTGTTACGCTTTCACGCTTAAGAGCGTTATCGGTAATCGGCACTTTTCGCATTTTAGGTATTTTGCTACGGTCCGATATCGACGCACACTAATGCACTACACACACGCGAGTTCATAGAATGACCAGTCTTGAGCCTTGGCGCTTATAATCAATCTCTAATATATTCTTCGGAGAAGGAGATTTTCAAAAATCAACATGATGTAAATTTTAAAATTTACTTAAAAACCAAATCTCATAACAGTAAAACGGTTAAAATTGTATTTTTAATATGCAAAGTACAGGAAATAGTAAAATATAGGCACAGAGTATAACTTACAAGGAGACCCCTCAGACGTGTGGGTTGGGGATTGCCATGATTTTTGGTGGGGTGGTGGTAGAGGGGGCACGAGGGTATTACAACTACCAAATATTAGGGTCAACTGGGCCCTCGTTAAAAAGATTTTAAGGGTCAAAGTTGGATGGGTAATTTATGTACTAGAAAAATTCAAAGTCGAATCGCCAACAAGCGGTAATCTCGTGGTAACGTGCTCGGCGGCGGGAACTCTGGTCTCGGGTTCGAGACTCGACAACTTATTTTTTTTAAATTATCACATTGTGTAATAATTTAAAAAAAATAAAAAGAAACCCCAATCGACGTCCCTATCCCGGGACGTCGGTCGCCGTCACACGGTCAGGCTCTCTGCGGGTGACACACTAAAGTCCCCGGTCCGGTCACCCGCGGACTCGCCTAGGGCGGCGTGAGGCGCGGATACTCGTATCTGCGTCGCCCGAGTCGCCGGTGGCGGAACGTGTGACCAAAGATTGATCACACACGAGCCGGCGTCTCCTTTCGTGAGATGACAGCTTCACAGAAGGCGGTGACCGCGTTCCAGTTCCTGACGCTGCTGAGCATCTCCCTAGTGATGGTCGGCAGGGTCCGGTCGACACCGGTGATTGCAACGAGTTCACGGCGCTGGTCTGCCCACGAGGCACACACCTCGAGCCTGTGCTGCGCCGTGCTCACGTCGCAATCGCAGTGGTAGCAGGATGGTTGTGTGCTCTCCCTCCTAACGAGCTTGCGCAGGTACTTGGCAATTGTGACCCATCAATACCTGCACCAGTCGGAAGGAATGTACCCCGTGCTGCCGACCCAACCACCCCATCAGCACCAGCTGAAAGGACTCTACGGTCCCGATACCGTATTGAGGCTTCTGCAGTCCGATTGCCCAACGAGCAATGGCGTCTCGGCGGGCGTCGACCCGCCAGGTGGCAATCACCTTGATTGAGGCTATATGTGGCTCGTGTCTCTGATACTCGCAGGTAAAGCTCGGCGAGTACCTCCGCCTGCAGGTCCCACCGGAGAGTTCCGGCCAAGAGGCACGCTGCCTCCGTGGCTGCCGTGCAGTAGTCGAGTATGGCCCTAGTCCCCATGGCCATGGATGTCTAACAAGTCCAGTCAAAGATTTAAATCTACCCACTACAGAAATTAGTTATTAAATTTTGATCCACATTTTACTACATATTTATTGCTAGTACAAGAAGAAAATGATTCTCTATGAAAAAATTATATTGTGTATGGTTAGTATTATTAAACATTAAATTTGAGTTAGCTGATAATCTTCAGAAGATGAGGCTGCATAAATGTTCCGTTCGGATTTTTGATGTGAAATATCTATAGGCGGGGTGAACCTGATCGTCGCGTGGCATTAAAAGCGGCGTTAACGCCACGCTTTGCGGTAACGACTTCAAAATAATTTTGATGTTTCACATCTGCCAGGCGTCCTGAGTGACGGCTCACTTCTCTTTTCGTTTACTCTTTTGAAACTATAAGTACCTTACAGTTTTGTCGTGTGTTCTCTTTTTCCTTGCCTTGTAACCGATTTTGTTTCCAAGATACAATCTGCTTTTTCGTCCCATCACCTAAAACGTAAAAAGATTCTATATTATTCTTTATAGAGATCGCATGAAAGTAATTAAAAGAATTAGGTAGTAATAAATACTTACGAATCAAAACCGATCAGTCGCAGTATACGCTCAAGTTCGTATTGTCGTCTTTTACGCTGTGAGCGGAGAGCTCGAGCGACGTGACCCTGCTCTGTTGAGCGCCAAGGCGCGACTGGCTTATGAACGTTTTTTTTTTTTTTTTTTTTTTTTTTTTTGTGTACAGCTGTTGGCCGCAGATGGCCTTGACAGCTTGACGCGGACTATGGGTGAGCGCTGAGGGCTCTCAACCCGGAGAAAAGTATGCTAAGCGACATCGCCCAAGGGCTCCCCCTGTGGGGAACGGACCTCGGCTTGGGGCGTCGCTGGAGGCAAAGTGGGCGTGCCCACGTTTTTAGTGGTGACTTTTGCGCGGCGCGGTTCCGCACCTCGACGGCGAGGGCGGAACCGCGGATATTTATTTGTTAAGGCCTCGCGGGCCGTGTAGGCTCTTTGTTGAGCGAGTGTGATAATGTCGTCCTCTTCGTCGAGGACGTGACGAGGACGTCGAATGGAGGAGATTTTGGAGGGTCTATAGGAAGCCGCCCCAACCACTAGTTGGTTGGGGTGTGTCATGGCAGAGTCAAAGTAGCTCTGAGAGCACCGTTTCATAAACTGCTTGATGGTCGGCAGTTCGAGGTCGATGTGGAGATCGACGTTTCGTATGAACCACGGTGCTCCCGTAGCTCGGCGCATGAAACGATTTTGTAGTGTCTGTAGCCTGTGGATCCTGTGTGGCTTAACATGCGCGAACACCACGCTGGCATAGGTCATGATAGGCCGTATGCAGGTGGTGTAAAATCGGACTTTGCTACTCAGGGGCATACGCGACCTAGAGTTGAGTAGACAGTGGAGACGGCCCATCACAAAGGCTGCCCGTGCGCGGACTTTCTTTATGTGAGGGGCGAAGCTGAGTCGATCGTCAAGGGTCACACCCAAGTATTTGGCCTGCCTGGGCCAAGTGACCGGCTTGTTGAAAATTTTAAGGGGGGGAATGCTATCGATAGAGTAGGAACGGGCAGTTCGTCTAGTGAACATGACCGCCTGACTCTTCTCGGGGTTGATTTCTAATCTCCATTTCCTAAACCAATTGGCTAGGGCGGTAACCGCTGTTTGGAGAGTCTTGGCTACTGTTGTCGGGGATCTACCAGCACAAAAGAGTGCGGTGTCATCAGCGTAAAGCGCTTTATGTACCCGGTTGAATTTGGGCATATCGCTAGTGTATAGCGTGAAGAGAAATGGGGAGAGGACCGATCCCTGAGGGACGCCGGCCTTGATAGGGTGGGAGGTCGACAACGTCCCTTCCACCCTGTAGCGAAAACTGCGATGACTTAAGTAGTCATGTATAATGAGAATTAAGTAGTGAGGGATCTTGAGGAGATAGAGTTTGTAGATTAGGCCTTCATGCCAAACCTTGTCGAATGCTTTCGCTACGTCTAGGAATAATACACCCGTATATCTGTTCATGGTGAACTGACTACTTGTGTATTCTACCAAACGGTGAACTTGTTGTACGCAGCTGTGTTTAGCTCGAAAGCCAAACTGTGCGTCGGGAACGAGGTTGTTAGCCTCGGCGAATGTACGTAGTCTACTGAGAACTATTCGTTCGTAGATCTTGCCTAGACCTCTTAGTAGACTAATCGGGCGGTTGGCTTATGAACAATTATGCCATTCAATTTATAGTAATATTTAAAATTTAATTACGAGGGTGACTACTCGTATTTCAATTTGGTTTTTTTTTACTGCTTCTACAATAGTCGAACAAATAGTGGATATTTTTTTAAATATTCCAAGGTTAGTATTATTCACAAAATTAAATGTTTTACAGGAGCCATTTTCATCAAATTAATCTTAAGGAAATATTTATTTTCTTTAGTTTTAAAAGGAAGAAATCTTGAATTTCATTTTATACATACCCAAGAATAGTAATTTTCCTAACATCTACAATTTTTGTCGAGCTGCCACGACTTATCGTTTATTCCTACCTGAACTTCAAAACTCAGCGTTTTCGTAAAATCTCATTAACTTAAGTTCAAAATACCCTTGCCTTTTAATAAAATAGTTACAATATTGAGTTATAATTCTGTACAAGCACAATATAAAGATGTGTTTAATGTAGTGGTTATATAAATTTTTAGTAAGCTATTATGATGAACGAGTAACCAGTCCTCAAAAAACCACATTTTTGGGTTTACGGCCGCTTATTACCGATAACGCTCTTAAACCACCCAACCGATTTCAAAAGTTCTTTCACCAATGGAAAGCTATAATATCAGGGAGTAACATAGGCTATATTTCATCCTGGTATTCCCACGGGAACGGGAACTACGCCGCGGGTAAGGCGGCTGAACCGAAGCGAAGCGAGGGCGGGTTGCTAGTCTTAAATAAATGAAATATGGCAATAAGTTCTTCTCTGCCTATTTCATTTACTTAAGATTATATGAGATATGTTTCCATATTTCTTTTTAGGGTTCCGTACCCAAAGGATAAAAACGTAACCCTATTACTAAGACTTCGTTGTCTGTCCGTCCATCTGTTTGTCACCAAGCTGTATCTTAAGAACCGCTATAACTTGACAGTTGAAATTTTTGCAAATTATGTATTTCTGTTGCCGCTATAGCAACAAATACTAAATACAAGATAAAATAAATATTGAAGGGGGACTCCCATACAACAAACGCGATTTTCGTAGGTACGTAACCCTTCGTGCGCGACTCCGACTCGCACTTAGCCGGTTTTTTTTTTTACAATCGATGACTATGATATTGATGTGTGTATTCAATTCTAAGAGAACTTTAGATATGTATCGGGATATATATATATCTAAAATTTTAAGAAAGAATCTTTATTAAATAACCAGTTGGATATCGTTGCTAATTTCTAGGAAACGATTTATTTACACGATAGAATCATAATAATTATAATTAGTTTTTATTTCCGAGAACAATAAAGTTTAGTGGTTACGCATATGCTTGTGTATCGGTAAAGTCAATCGAGATTCGAACAACTATTAATGGCTCAATAATACTTAAATACATATATACCTATAGAATATTCTTCTTCTTAATCTTATCAGCCCATATTTGTCCAAACAGTTAACAACGATCTTTCTAGGGTTTTATTTTGAGATTTCTTCTCATGCTGTGATATTATCTGCTTATATCCTTTAATTAATTTTTGCATGGTTACGAGAAAAAAAGAGAGCCTCTAAAATATTATAAAATGTTTATTTATTTAGAGTAACACACAAACAATGGCAATTATTGAATAATTAAGCTTAATAATAAATATCATCTGAAACCCGATTTGATAAAAAGTATTTGTATAAATTATACTTGATATTGGGAAAGGATTTGTATTGGTAATATCATCGAGCCTGTACCTAACTGTTATCGAAACAATCAGATATTCGAATTAAAAAATACATATTTATATTGACAATCGTAACGGAAACTATATAAAAGTTTGGTATAATTTCGAATAGGACCGGTGTCCGTATGAAACACCTTCATTATTATCATTATTATCATCATTATCACCATCATCACAGCTCATATATGTCTCACTGCTGGGCTCGAACCTCTTCCACAGTTTTGCGAGGAATTGACTTACTATACCATGCTGGTCAAACAAGTTGGCGCAGGGTTTTATTTCAAGTTGTTCTTCTATTGCGACACCTTATGACAGTCTAAACGAAAGACTCCGCAAAGGACAATAATACGCTGATAACGACACGTCGGATTCCCCTTAATATAATTCCTTACAAATCTGATAGGATCAGTAACTGTATCTGTCAGCTAATCCGAAATAATGTCATTTCTGTAACCGTATCGGAAACCGGTATAATGTTATTCTAAAATTCATCTCCATATCCAGAGTTGGAACTTCATATCCGCAATATATAAAATTTAAACTATTGAACATCGTATTGCGATTCATAACATAATAGAAGATAGAAGTAACAAATTTAGCGAAATAGGATACCTACGAGAGAGCTACTAGACGATTTACTACGTTTGTCACAGTCAATACGGTTTTATTACTCGTACCAATTCTATAACTGTGATCCAGTTATAGCAAACAAACATGTTATTTGTATTGTTTATAAGACAAATGTAAGCCTAACAAATGGTCTGCATTTCTCACCTCGTAAAGTACAATTTTTTTCGACGACAAACTATAAATCATAGTATTGTTATATGCCATCACATTTACATATTTACACAGTGACAATGACCGTGGTAACATTTAATTAATTGATTCATAAACCTTTTCATAGTTGTTCAACAAAAAGTATGCATTGACCCCTGAATAAAACAAAAAGTACACAAAAGGGTTACAACGTGTTCCCATTAACATGAACATCTAATGTGTGCCGCGCAGTGCTCGGGCAGTTTGTTACAATCTTTTATTTTATTACCACCCTTACAAATAATATTTTTTGTTTCTTCTAGTTCAGTTTAATATTACACGTGAAACTCCTTTTTTATTTATTTGATGCTTAATTAATAAAAATGATATATATTAAAATAGGGTTTTCTAAATTTTAAAAATAATGGAACACCAATCGGAATACCTTTTATTTTATGAAATCCCATATCAAATGATACCGTGGTATTATTTCACAGCCAAATTACTAAAATTAAAAGCTATTTCATTTTGGCGAAACGCCGATGACTATTCTACGGAACCCCTAGATGCCGCAGAACACACTTTGGGCATCCCCGTATTAAACCTGACATGTATTAGGATAGTAAGCACAGAAAACGCTACTAGTAAGACTGGCGAGGATTAAATAGCATTTATTCTAATTTTTGGTGACAATGAAGTGTTAGTTTCTGTATAAAATTATTATTTAGATATACCTACTTGCAACTTAGCTTTCAAGATAAGAATACTTTGCTCATAAAAATGGACATTTGTATAAAGTGTATATTTGTATAAGCAAAGTATTTAATTATTCTATCGACTAGACTAGACCTACATGGTAATAAATCTGAAGAAATTAAATCTTTAGTTGTTTTACTTAAATCAGTAGAGGGGCATACTAGTTCTAGACCCAGATATGTACAAGAAAATGCTTACGCTAGAAAAATATATTAATATTTATTGTAGTTCTTTCTTGTATTTGTTATTTAATACCAGTCGGCAATATTTCAAATTTCTTAAACAAGGTAACCACTAAACTAAGTACCTAAAAGAACTTTGAAATAAGTAGGTACATTAACGTAAAAATGTTGAATTTTAATAAAAACATAATGATAGTTTAAATTAATTGAAATAATAATTGCTATATTATTTATTAAACAAAGCATGCATTTCATTTTTACTAAATATAAGTAATATATTGTATCACAAATTTACATATAATTGTGATTATTTTCTTTGCCTTTGCTAGAGTTGTTTGTGTTTCTATGGTAACTCCACATTTAACCCGTCAGATGCGGAAAACCTCAATTCAACCAATAACATTGCTTGTTTTGCAATTTCATTGTGACGGTGTTTATTTATTGTGGTCAACTGTAAAACTACTAATATTTTGTTTTATTACAATCCTAATGGATTATACTCATAAATAAATTAAAATAATGTATACAATGATATGGCATATCTATACTAATAAATAAAATTGGAGTGTCTGTTTGTAATGTCAAAATAATAGGCTTTTTTCATGCTCACACGGTTATTTGCACTATACATATTACATATGCCTAAAATACATTTTATATTTTTTTTTCTGTGTCTGTCTGTTTGTTCCGGGTAATCTTCAAAACGGCTGGACCGATATTAAAAATTCTTTCACCAATGCAAAGCTATAATATCAGGGAGTAAACTAGGCTATATTTTATCTCGGTATTCCCACGGGAACTATGCAGGAAAGACTGAAACCGAAGCGAAGCGAGGGCGGGTTGCTAGTATTTAATATAAGTAATATTTTAATAAAAGTAGTATGTAGTGGTAAGTAGCATGAAAAAAACCTATTATTTTGATATTACAAACAGACACTCCAATTTTATTTATTGGTATAGATTACTATAATTATCATTAGCTTTTATATGCCACTATGGTCCTGAATTACTATAACGACTTGGCATGCCCCTTTGGTGGCATAAAATATTACTTTAATGGCCTAAACAAAGTTTAGTTACCCAGATTGCACAAATTGTGCGCCTCATGTAAAAAGAAAGTAAAAATATTATTAAATCTTTTATGTATGTGTAATTCCAAAATAATGCTTTTTGCCAGAGAATAGATAAACACTACAGGAGAAAGAAATCTTGAAATAGAAATCTATGCAAGCCCAACCAGCAGACGTACCTACCTATTAGCGCCAACAAAAAGAGGAATTGCCTTCATGCACAAACTGTAATATGTACTGAATGCTGTGACATATCAATTAATAGCTTTTATGTATCTCGCTTAAGGATATTATATTAATGCATAATGTGTATTCCGCCCTTTGATTATATAATCAAAGATTCCGCCATTGTTTCACAGCAGCCACGACAGTGATTACGCGTTGTCAATGGTATCCGGTCTTTGTGACATAGTTAATCATAATCAACAGTCAGTCGTGTTATTATTATGCTTAATGTAAGACATCACTGCTGATAGTTTTCTACCTGTAGATATAAATGGGCCGGCTCCTCCGAAATGGTATCACACCCACCCCAAAAACATCGCCTGGATATTAGCAATGTGCTAAATTGTTCGGTGAGCGCTTTCGTTCTCGGTTAACTTTCTAGCTGGAAGCACAAACATCACTTTGCAGTAGGTAGGTAATAGGCTGTACCTTGTGATATAATATAGTATTTGCATAGTTCCATAAATGATATTTACCACTTACCATAAGTAGTATATAGTACATAGTAGTATTCTTGCTTGTCTACAATAGATAGACTATTCACAAAGATCAAATATCATTGACAATGTGTAATCATTGGTATGGCTGCAGTGAAGCAATGGCGGCATACACATTATGCATTAACGTAATATCCTTAAGTGAGACACGCAAAAGCTATTATTTGATTTGTCACAATAATCAGTACTTGCTACAGGTTGTATAGTTTGTATTCTTAGTCCCTTTTTATTGGCGCCTACACTTAATACGTCTGCTGGTTGGGTTGACATAGGTTTTAATTGTCTATTCTATGGCGAAGGGTTGCATTTTGGAATAATACCTAGTTAAGAGATTTATAAGACAGAGAAAGACATTTTCTCACAAATTTTGGTGAGTGACATATTTCAAAAAGGTTAAAAAAATATATTATTTTCTTTTCTTCGTTAAAAATCGACTTTTCGTTGGAAAATCATAATCATATGATTTTTTCATGTTTTGGACTTGTAAGAATCAGAAAATAAATCATCATAATTTAATTCTCAATTTTACTATAAAAATAAAAATAATTTCGTAAACGCTGTTTTTTTGTTAAATTCTCGGGTACCGTTTGCGTTAAAGAGCTAAAAATTGAGGTGAATTATTTTCATTCAACACCAAATCGACCCCCTAAGTATAAATCAAAAAAGCCATGGGGGCAGAATTCCCATGTTAATCCGCCTATGCCCTTTGCTTCTGTATTCAAGTAATATAACAAGAACTTAGAAAATTGCAGGTTTGAGTAAAAGAACTAAAGATTTAATTCATTCGGGTTTATTACCATCTGGATGCAAGTCGATAGAGTAATTAGACACGTACAGATCGGAGTCACTGGAGCAGCGGTGACTTCGGGTCACTCCGTATACTCTAACGAAACTTTCGTGGGAAGTGCTCTGAGCTCTCTATGACTTGGTACCACCACCACCGTTTTACCAACGTGCCATTCGACGCTGTCGCAGAGTTCATCCGTTACATTATGAAACGTTATGGTCTTCAACTGTACGTTTCCAGCGAACATTTCTCCCACATACGTGAAGGCCGTGAGGTGACGGAGTATGAATACAATTCATCACTATTTCATCTTGCTTGTGGATGTCGTAAAAGACGACAATAATATGTATATAACATCTATGCAAGAGAAGGAAATGTCGAAATAAAATCCTATACCAACCTGTCTGACCAGCATGGTACCTATAGTAAGGTCAATTTCCCTCTTATTATGTAGGAGGCTCGAGGCCAACAGTGGGACGTATATGAGTTGAAATGATGACGATAATGATGACGTGCAGGCTCTGGAATGAACTACCTGCTGCTGTGTTTCCCGAGCCCTATGACATGGCTTTCTTTAAACGAGGTTTATGTAGAGTATTTACTTTACGAGAGGCAACGGCCTGGCTGTGCCCCTGGTATTGCAAAGGTCTATGTGTGGCAGTGTCACTTACCATCAGGTGTGCTGCCTGTAAAGGATTCTTACCTTGAAAACAAAGTTTCCAAAAAGGCTGAAACATGTATCTATTTATTTTATAAAGAAAAGCTTAGTTTCAAGTTTATCTAAATAAAAGTTTTATGCAAAAGCCTTATTATTGTCAGCATACAAAATAAATAAAAATTAATTTAAAACAACTTACGTATTAATCATACGTAATATGTTAATTAAAACAAATAATGTATTATAATATGAATTGAGACGCGTTCATTTTACTGAATTAAAATCATTAATGTATTTTACATGGAATCCATGTGATAATTCAAAGATATGTTATGGTTGCTTCATTAAAGCGCAGTCAGAGTTAGAGTTCCTGGACGATCGTAAAACGGCAAAGAAGCCGTCAAACATTGTTTATGCGAGCAATTCCGGTCAACGCTTTGTCTTTTGCCGCACGGCCTTCGAACGACACCCTAATAAAAGGCGTGGCAAAAAGTGCCCTAATGGCTGCTGATCCTATTTCAAAGTAATAAAATGCAACAAAATTAGCTTTTGTTAAATTTAGAACTGTAAACGTTTCAACTGGAGATAGTTAAAGACAAGCTCGACCGGCTCTTAGCTTAAAGGGACTGTTGTTTTATGGGCGTGTAACTTTCAACTATTGTTATAATTTTATAATGAGGGTTAAATAGCTAGCGGACGTTCCTGCATTGTTTTGCGTTCTTTGTTACCTGACTGTAAATGAATTTTAACAGAATAACTAATTAAACACAAAGTTTCCTAAACTTTCACCAATTACTAAACAAATGTATTGTGCAGTATATTTATTTCGATATAAAAGTACTGAAAAGAATATATTTACAAGTTATGAGTTAAACATTTTGCACATTACTTTTTATGGAAGAATAAGAAAAACGGATGGATAGTCACGGATTGTGTAGTTTGAAAAAAATTGGACGCATTTTTTTTTTAGGGGTGGGCTGCGGTCGGCGCGCTCCTCGCACTACTCCATCCGGGGCGACAGAGAGGCGTAAGCACGCAACGTGCAATGACGTCCCGGCGGGCGTCGACGCGCCAGCCGGTGAGCTCCCTTAGGGAGACCACACCGCCCTCCGCTCGCACTCGCAACACCCGCTGGTACAAGGCGGCGAGCGTTTCCGCTTCCAGGTCCCACGGGGGAGTCCCGGCCAATAGGCACGCTGCCTCCGTCGCCACCGTGCGGTATCCGCGTATGGCTCTGACCGCCATGGCCCTCTGTGGTCGCCACAGAAGAGCCCTGAGTCGGACGGTCAGGGACCCCGCCCACACCGGTGCGCCGTACAGGGCTATTGATCGGATGACCCCCGTGTATAGCCGTCGGCACGTAGCGCTCGGTCCGCCCTCGTTCGGCATAAGCCACGATAGGGTGGATGCCGCGCCGACGAGCCGTGGGGCGAGCCTGCGGAAATGCTCCCGGAACCACCATTGCCCGTCAAGCACCAGGCCCAAGTACCTCATATGGGCCCGGATGCTGATGTCAACCGAATGGACGGTGATCGAGGCGCCGATGGGAGGGCTCATACGGCGCCCATGGAACAAGAGGGCCGCCGTCTTGTCCAGGGCACCCTCAACCTGGGGTTGATCGCCACGATCCGCCTGACGATCTCTTCGGTGTCTAGAGTCGCCAAGCTTGCCGCCTCTTCTAGCGTCCCACCACGGGCTTTGACGAGCGTGTCGTCGGCGTAGCAAATCACGCCCAGCCCGGGCGGGAGGCTCCCCCGCAACGCCCAATCGTAGCCGATTTTTCACAGGGTGGGTCCGAGGACCGACCCCTGTGGGACACCGCACGACATAGGCGTTCGCACAACGTCCCCTGTTCGGTTGGTGCAGAGGACGCTGCGCCCCTCCAAATAGTTTGCCACTAGCCGCCTCAGGTAAGCTGGCACCCCGTGATATCGGAGCGCCTCCCTGATGCAGCTAAATGGCAGACTATTGAATGCGTTGGCGATGTCCAGGGACACCGCCAACAGCACTCCCCCGCCATTGACGGCCTCAGTCGCCACGGCCCTCAGGCGCAACAGAGCCGCGATCGTCGAACGACCCCTCCTAAACCCAAACTGGGCGTCCGACAGATCGGGCCCTGTGCCGACGAGGTACCGCTCGATGCGGGCAGCTACCACCCTCTCCAGTAGCTTGCCCGAATCGTCGAGCAGCACTATGGGCCTGTAGTCGACTGTGGAGACCGTCCCGGCTTCGGCAGGACCAACCGCGCACTGCGGTAGCCCTCATAAAGCTGGCCCTCCCGTTCCGCGTCGCGATGGCGTCGCCGGCTGCGGGTGTAGGCCCTGTTCAGCAAACAGAGGCCCAGTGCCGCCGCCCACTCCTCGACCGCCCGTACTCGGTCATCCGTCCTGGGGGACCCCTACGCCACGGACTTGGCGTTATAGTCCCCCAGGACGAAGTCCTGGCGCGATGCCATTCGCCGTAATGAGGCCTTCATGATGGTGAGGGAGGCCTCGAAATCAGTCACACTCCTGTTAGGGGAGAGTTAACTCCGAAGAGCGTAATCTCCCCCAGTCCGCCGCGACATACTCGACGCCCCTGTCCCTAAGGGTCAGAGGCGACGAAGGCCACGACGTGGAGGCGACGATTGCCACGGCGCCGTCGGTGCTACCCAGCCAGTTAGGCCGGTTGGGCACCACGTACGGCTCCGCGGCTACGGCTACTCCTATCAACCACTCCGCCATGCCTTGCAGGAACACGATTGGACGCATACGGAAGTGACATTAGATAAGAAATTGTGTATGAAGGGTCTTCCTTATATGTCATCCATTTTTTTTTTTTTTTAATTTATTTTATGGACTTTGTCGCACAGCGACCACATTGTCCTATAGAATTAACAAAATGAATGAACCAGATACAATAAATCTTCTTATCACTATTTTAAACTTAACTCTACTAATCTAACTAATATTTTCATCTTTTCAGATGTAGGATCTGCTAATATATAGTTAAGAAGGCCAATATCTGTGGATCTAACCATTGCGGTGCATGACTGCCTATAACTTTCGTTTCGAACACATTCCATCAGAACATGCTGAACATCCTCAGTAGTTCCGCAGTCATTACAGTTTGGAGACGGGGTTTTTTTCATCAAAAATGCGAACTTGTTTGATGGAATGTGTCCCGAGCGTAATCTAAGGACTGTCTTTAGATATTCTCTATTGGCCTTTACATTGTCTATCCAAGGGTGTGATGGTATTTGTGGTTGGATAGTTCGGTACCAGATTCCCTTCATCCGTGATCTCTCATCAAAATACTCCTGCCAAGCTTCCTTACATTGCAGCTTAACTAATTTAACGAGATCTGTGAACAGTGGTAACACATTCAGGGGTATACCCCCTTGTAAGGCTTGTTTGGCTAGCAGATCTACCTCGTCATTTTCTTTTAAATGTATATGCGATGGAATCCATTGTAGAACCACCCTTTTATTACAAGAATTCAGTTTTAAAATTGATTCCACTATTTTATAGGCAATCGGTATACCTCTCCCAAGAGAGGTGCAATGAGCCAAATGTTGCAATGAGCTTTTGGAGTCAGTTAAAATGACAAATTTACTAAAATTAATGGAATTAATGTACGATAAGGCTTCCGCTATGGCAATCAATTCAATGTGCATAACTGAAATATTGGAATCAATTTTAACGCCAATACTGCATCCAAGGGTGGGATCTAGAAAGGCTGCACCTCCTCCAATTTTATCTTTAGACCCATCTGTAAAGATCTTATAATAATAGCAATACTCCTTTCTAATGTAGTTAGAGGTAATCAAAAATAGTTCTGAGTGACTGAACCTACGTTTGACACAATTAATAAGTGGAATCGATTCAAAAATAACTCCACTTAAGTTAATATTACTGACCCAAGTGGCTAATGAATACATTCCTAGCTGCTTACTTCTTTGTATAGATATAAATTTTAAGACATTCTGAATAATTATTAACAAAGGCAGTTTTTTGTTAATCCAGTATCGTGAGGTACTTAGCAAATTCAATTCACGTAAGACATTAATAGTGATATTATCAAAGAATGATCTTGATCTTAGCCAAAATTTGCCTGCTAGAAATTTTCGTCGGAACTGTAATGGAGGTAAACTTAGATCATTCTCCATCACATGGATCGGAGTGCTTCGAATGTAACCACCAATAACCCGCAAGGCCTGATTCTGTATGCGATCTAACTTAAGTAAGTTGGTACTGCAGCTATTACCATACAGAAAGGAAGCGTAATCTATCCCACTCCGAATTATAGATATATACAAGCGTCTTAAGTGCTTCTGGTGGACACCCCACCCTGGCCCTGATAAAACTTTAATGAGATTGATAAATTTTGCAACTTTTTGAGTAATCTCCTTAATGTGCTTACCCCATCTTAGAGAGCTATCCAACCACAACTCTAAGTATCTTACATGTCTTACCCTTGGTAAAACTTGGTTGTTTAAATTAAAATCTATATAATTTCTACTTATACCTTTTTTAAAAACACAATATTTGCATGTCATCCATTTGTCATCCCGTACATGTCCACTTAGGCACGTGGTACATGTCCAGTTAGGCAGACCCAAGTTTGCAAAATACGTCAGACGTCGAATCCAACTCGACTGGGTAATGTTCGAGAAACTTAATAAAATCTTCTCGTCTAATGTTTTGCAGTGTCGTAAAACACTGAATTTATACACTGAACTATCGGCTTCCATAAAAAGATCCAATTCACTCAACGTGCTTGGGTCTAGGGATGGTATTTTCCTGTGCGATAAAATCCGAAATACAGATTATCCGTAAAAAATCGGCAAAAACTAACATAGCCTGAAGAACTGAAAGTCTACGTTTAGCACCATGAAATGGCAATAGGCCGGCCATAATCGTTAGTCGAACCGACAAGCGTTGGGAAAAAGGTTCTCGAATGGTGACCAGAATTGAACGATTTTTTTTTTTTTGTGGGTGGGCTGCGGTCGGCGCGCCTCCGCACCACTCCGTCCGGGGCGACAGAGGGGCTTAAGCACGCAACTCCCGCAACCCACCCGAAAACCACCTCGCCTTCGTCATTGGGCCGATCACCGGAGCAGGTTTACTTGTCGTCAGTGGTCGGCCCGACGGCATACCCCCTACGTGGGGTACCCTCCCATCGACCGACGTCCCCCCCTCGGGGAGGACGTCGGTCTTTCCTCACGCGGTCGGCCTCTCGGCGGGTGACGGACTAATCCCCGGTCACGTCACCCGCGGCCTCGGCTAGGGCGGCATGAGGCGCAGGTAGTTGCGCCTGCGCCGCTCCAGTCGCCGGCGGCGGATCTCCTCATCGAGGCTGCGCTCCACGCGCAGACGATTCGCCGCCTCCTTCTGCGAGATCACTGTCTCGCAGAAGGCTGCGACCGCGTCCCAATTCCCGACGCTGTCGACCATCGCCCTAGCGATGGCCGGCAGCGTCAGGTCGGCACCGATGATTGCGACGAGTTCACGGCGCTGCACTGCCCAAGCCGCGCAGGCCTCGAGCGTGTGGCGCGCCGTGTCCTCGTCGCAATCGCAGTGGTGGCAGGACGGTGTACTCTCCCTCCTTACGACCTTGTGCAGGTATTTGGCGAAGCTCCCGTGCCCCGTCAACACCTGCACTAGTCGGAAGGAGAGCACCCCGTACCGCCTTTCCAACCACTGCATCAGCACCGGCCGGAAAGCCTCCACGGTTCGCACCCCGAACCGAGGCCTCTCCAGCCGGACTGCCCAACGGGCAATGACGTCTCGGCGGGCGTCGATGCGCCAGGCGGTGAGCTCCCTTAACGAGATCTCACCGCCCTCCGCTCGCACCCCCGTCAGCCGCCGATACAATCCGGCGAGCATCTCCGCCTCCAGGTCCCATGGGGGAGTCCCGGCCAATAGGCACGCTGCCTCCGTCGCCACCGTGCAGTATCCGCGGATGGCCCTGACCGCCATGACCCTCTGTGGTCGCCACAGAAGGGCTCTAAGTCGGACGGTCAAGGACCCCGCCCACACCGGTGCGCCGTACAGGGCCATCGACCGGATGACCCCCGTGTACAGCCGTCGGCACGTAGCGCTCGGTCCGCCCACGTTTGGCATAAGCCACAATAGGGCGGACGCCGCGCCGACGAGCCGCGGAGCGAGCCTGCGGAAATGCTCCCGGAACCACCATTGCCCGTCGAGCACCAGGCCCAAGTACCTCATATGGGCCCGGATGCTGATGTCAACCGATCGGACGGTGATCGAGACGCCGATGGGAGGGCTCATAAGGCGCCCATGGAACAAGAGGGCCTCCGTCTTGTCCAGGGCGACCCTCAACCCCAGCGCCTCGATCCGCCTGACGACCTCTTCGGTGCCATAGGTCGCCAGGCTTACCGCCTCTTCTAGCGTCCCACCGCGGGCTGTGACGAGCGTGTCGTCGGCGTAACAAATCACGCCCAGCCCAGGCGGGAGGCGCCCCCGCAACGCCCAGTCGTAGCCGATGTTCCACAGGGTGGGTCCGAGGACCGACCCCTGTGGGACACCGCACGTCATGGGCGTTCGCACAACGTCCCCTGCTCGGTTGGTATAGAGGACGCTGCGCCCCACCAAATAGTCTGCCACTAGCCGCCTCAGGTAAGCTGGCACTCCGTGATACCGGAGCGCCTCCCTGATGCAGCTGAATGGCAGACTATTGAATGCGTTGGCGATGTCTAGGGACACCGCCAACAGCACTCCCCCACCGGTGACGGCCTCAGTCGCCACGGCCCTCAGGCGCAACAGAGCCGCGATCGTCGAACGACCCCTCCTAAACCCAAACTGGGCGTTCGACAGATCGGGCCCCGTGCCGACGAGGTGCCGCTCGATGCGGGCAGCTACCACCCTCTCCAGTAGCTTGCCCGTGTCATCGAGCAACACGATAGGCCTGTAGGCCGAAGGCCGTCCCGGCTTCGGCAGGAGCACCAGCCTTCCCTCCTTCCAGCACCCAGGGAACCGTCCGGACGCTAAACACGCGTCGAACAGCTCCCTGAGGCGGGGACCCAGGTGGTTGAGGACCAGGCCCAACACGCGGTTAGGAACACCGTCGGACCCGGGGGCGGTGGACTTTGCGTACATGCGCGCCACCGCCACTCCCATCTCGGGTTCCGTGATGGGCGGTACACTGTCGTCGTCGGCCGCGCCATGCTCGCAGAGCCATGACCGGGGGCGTGTGTTCCGCCCGCCGCGGGAACAGGTCCTCGACGACCCGGGTGAGAAGACTGGGCTGGAGAGTCTCGGTGAGGGGAAGGCCCCGCGTGCGGAGCTTATTCAGCACCGCGCGATAGGGGCGTCCCCAGGGGTCACGGTCGAGACCGTCCAGCATCTCCTGCCGACTGACGTCCTTGGCGGAGCGGACGGCCAGCCTGAAGGCCGACCGCGCATTGCGGTAGCCCTCATACAGCAAGGCCTCCCGCTCCGCGTCGCGTTGGCGCCGCCGGCTGTGGGTGTAGGCCCTCCGGGCGCGAATGCACGCGGCCCGGAGATCCGCCAGCTCCCGCGACCACCAGTGGACCGCCCTCCTCGGGGGCGGACGCCATACCCGGGGCATGGCCGCATCGCAGATCTGCGTCAACGCACTGCGGATGCGGCCAGCCTCGGCGTCCACCCCGTCCGACTGGTTGGCAGAGGACAGCCACGAGTAAACGATGGCTGTCTCCGCCAGCTGGTCCCGGTCTAAGCGACCCACAGCCCATCGCGGGAACGCAGGACGTCCATCCGCCCCGTGACCCCTGCTGGGGTAAATTTGAACCAAGCTGGTGTAAAAAAATGTATTACGACCTTCAGGGTATGTATTTTAAAAACATCTACATCTAATACCAATTTCATAAAGGTGTAATACAGTAGTTTAAAGTATTTAAAAATGGTTAAATTAGCACAGGACGCTAAATTCTAGCAGTTTTCAGGTAATCAACCCATTATGTAATTCCGAGAATTATTGTACAAAATGGCTGTAGAATTCTATTTCGGACTAATAATAGGCGACACTCGTACCCCCTCTTCCTATCTTCAACTCACGCTTCCTTCAGTAAGTTACTCATAGCTCAGAACTACACCTGTGTTTTACTCGATTCCGTTACTGAAGTTATGGTTTGTTGAAGTATGCTTGAATTGGACTTTGATTTTACTTGTGATTTAGATATTGTACAAATTGACAACTACCTAATACTCACACTCCCCGTGAATATGTAGAAATAATTTTTATTTAGAGTCCCTGTGATGGGAAGGCTCGGCAAGCAGCACGTACGTATCGTGAACGATATCCTAACCTCGAACGCTATCCCCATCACCGAATTATCATATAAAAATTAGAAAATATTTAATTAGAAAAGAAAAAACAGGAGTTGGAAAGGTTCCACTTCCTTCCTATCCAAAGCTGGAGATATGAAAATAAAAATGGCAAATAGGCCAGTAGATATGAGGATATACTTATACAACTACATGAAGCGTGTTTTTATTTACAGTCTCTGTGATGGGAAGTCTCGGCAAGCAACACATACGTATTGTGAACGATATGTTAATCGGAAACGCTATCCCTATCAACGAATTATCATATAAAAAAAACCATTTCTGCATATTCATGGGGAGTGTGAGAGTCAGGTATTCTCCTTCAAACACCCATTTGAACAATATACAAATCACAAGCAAAATCAAAGTCCAATTCAAGCATACTTCAACAAACAATAGTAACGGGATCGAGTAAAACACGCGTGTAATACCGAGCTATGAGTAACATACTGAAGGAAGTGTGAGTTGAAGATAGGGAGAGGGGGTTCGAGTATCGCCTATGATAAGTCTGAAAAAGAATTCTACAGCCATTTTGCGCAATAATTCTGGGAATTACGTAACAGGTTGACTACCTGAAAACTGCTAGAATTTAGCGTCCTATGCTAATTTTACCATTTTTAAATACTTTAAACTACTTTATTATACCTTTATGTAATTGGTATTACATGCAGATGTTTTTAAAATACAGTCCCCGAAGGTCGTAATACATTTTTTTTTTACACCAGCTGGGTCAAATTTAACTCAAAATATTTTTAAATTTAAAGTTTGCACTTGTTGTATGTTTTATTGGTCATGTAATTAGTAATTACGCTTAAATATCATTTGAATTAGGAAGACCTATGTTTTCTTAACTATCTTAAACAAAAAATAACAATAAATTATAAACAGTTTTTGTAAAATTTAATATTTAGCATATATAGATGACATTTTCATCACATTTTATAAAAAAATCCTAACTTCAAAACTACAAGACCTAGGACAATAAATTTGAGTATTTTTGTTAGATAATAAGTCTCGTTACCCCTCATAGCCCGTTGGTCCATTACTTATGGGACACCCTGTATACAACAGTGGACGTTTACGGACTGAAGGCTGAATATGTCCACTGCGCAACATAGCCTCCTCAGGGTGGGATACAGCCATAATTGCCAAGCTTGGTTCGTGGGTTCGCGATCGCAGTTGGAGTTTTATGAGTTTACCTACCAGGAGCGTGCCGCCTATTTTCCGGGGATTACGCGGCTCGTGTTTCAGACTCACACGCGCAACTAAGGAATAGTTGGTTGACTCCTAATTCAGCATCTCACGTCTAATTTTATCTATAACAATAAATAAAATTGGAGTGTCTGTTTGTAATGTCAGAATAATAGGCTTTTTTCATGCTCACACGGTTATTTGCACGACACCTATGCCTAAAATAGTGATTAAAAATTTTTTTTCTGTCTGTCTGGCTGTTTGTTCCGGGTAATCTTCAAAACGGCTGGACCGATTTCAAAAATTCTTTTAGAGCTATAATATCAGGGCGAAAACTAGGCTATATTTTATCCCGGTATTCCCACGAGAACGGGAACTACGCGGGTAAAACAACTATAACCGAAGCAAAGCGAGGGCGGGTTGCTAGTTCTAACTATAGTTATTGATCCTCGAAATTTATTGTCGAAAGAGTATACAGCCATAATGTACCTCTACAAAATAAGGGACGAGAAAGCGTATTGATATCCATGCAGTTGTCCGAGTACAGTGCCAAACTCCACGCTGTTGTTAACAACTCGACCGTGATGGATTTAAACATACAAAATTAGAATCGAATAGGCAGTTAAGCACGATGAACTATCGGTCCAATGAGGTCAGTAGACAAAAATTGGTTCCAATGTCCATATTGGAAAATCAGCGTACGTGAACTATTGTACTTGAAAACTATGGGTTTATTACATGAGTCATAATCATTAAATGTTTGTATAGTAATGTGCAGAATAGAACGGGTTTAGTTAGTTCCGTTTACGTCAACATACGCCGTCATCAATTGTTTTATATGACGTATAAAACGACGCAACAGACCGGTGATTGCTTGTTTTTTATTGCATTCTAATAACAGAAAGAATACTTAATTATTGAGCACAAATTTTTAATATTCAGTTGTATCATTTTTCATCACTATCATCATTGTAGCTCATAAAGGTAGGTACATCCTACTGCTTTGCCCGTGCCTCCTCCACAATACCTACTATACACAACACATGCTTTGGAATAGGATTTTAGTCCGAATTATCTTCATCTTGAGTAGGTGTTATCAGCACATGAAATCTTTTAGCTGTTTTTTATGACGCTTACGACAAGAAAAAAGGTGGTGAATTGTATTCTCATTTCATTATCACACGGAAAATGAATAATTAAATGATGATTATACAGTGAAAGTGTTTAGGCACGATTCGGTAAATGACTTGCCTGACAGTAAGCAACTTGACCCACGTAGTACATACCTGACTATTGTACACATTTCGGTATTCTTTGCATGTCGTGTCCTCGGTAATATGGAGGTAAAGCTGAATCATTGTGCCGTTGACATCGAATATTGTATGTCAATGATCTTGGTGGATATTGCAAACCTTTTGCGATTAGTTAAAATTATTAATATGGAGGTTTCAATAGGGGTTATACGAAACAGTATGTCTACTCGCGGATAGCATATATCATAATTCATTGTGTTTTTTTTAAATCAGCGAATATGCTGTTATTTTTTAATTATCGTGCCATAAAAGTCTTATTTACGTAAAATACATATTTATAGAGTTAATTATAAATAATAATGATATAGCGTTTTGTCACGAATCTTATATTCTTACCTTAATATTTAGTACACTCATATAAAAATAAGAATAGTAGATTCATTTTATACAATTGCCATACTTACTTTTATTATGCATACTATATTCATAACAATCTTTATTTAAAACGTATAAACACTATAGAAACATAAGAGCGTTTTAAAATATTCGTCCCTCCATCAGGTTATCTACGTCCGCCTTTGATATAAATCTCCAAGAAGTTACATAATAATATAATCGCCACATTTGGCAAGCGTGTTAGCGATCGCAGTTGAAGTTAAGAATTATCCGGCGAAACGTTGCTGCTTAGTACTTTTTACGACTTCCACAAAAAAGTAAGGTATTTTCATGCATTGTATTCTTAAACCGTCATGACTGTTAGAAAATACAACTAATAGATAATATAAAAAATATACAAGATATACATAAATAGAATATGTAAAGTACTCAGGGAATACCAGTTGCGGGGAATAACATAAAACCGTTGACATTTAACATACCACTCGAATTTCCAACACACGTGCTAATTGATTTATTAATATGTTGATATAGCAGTTATATTATTTATATGAAAATTTATAAGGTTTGCTTTCAGAGCAACTTAGAAATGGAATAATGACTTTTTGAGGTAAATCGTACAATTTCAGTTTTTAATTTTAAATTCCCCACACATCCCTCGCCGCTGACGTCGTAGTTGACGATTAAGGTATGAAAGCAGATATTATTAAACATAAATTAAATCCTATAGCGATTATAACCTTATAAGCATTATATAGTAAAGCGATGTCTACCCATTTTAAAGGAGTTAACTTCTCATAAGAGAAGAAGATAAGATTGCAGTATTCCTAAATAATAAGCCATTCGAATACAAAAGCTCAGATATTTGTTTATTCTGCAGGCGCGGTAAATACCTCTGTTATAATGAATTTGGATGTGATGAAAGATTACAATATATTATTAAATCAGAATCTATTATTATTTATATAAGCAATCGACGATTACAAGACAGACGATTACGATAACGATTAGATAACGAGAGACAAGGCCACCGTCCTTTATCTTCCTCTGGAAAATGTTAAACCTATTTGAGGGATCATTAAGAGAATCAGCAGCATGCTCTTGGAATTATTTAATAACTATTGCGATCGTCAACAGGCAGACAACTGTCAACAGTATGGTCCTACGACTATGGGATACCATTATGGGATAATTTTGATTATATCAAAAATGCATTCTCATCTCCTTTCAGAGAAGCACATTTAAAAATAACGTCTTAGAATAATAAAGAGACAAACTGACTTCGAAATGTAGCATATAGAGAGCTGGTAAACTTAAGTTTGAACGTTTACTTATTATTGAAATAAGTATGGTAAATAAGGAAAAACCTTATAAAACTGTGCGGTGGCCTTTGCATACTTATTTCGTAGAATTAGACGACGAACGAGCCTCTAGCGGCTTTAGATTGAGTCAAGTCGACATCGGAAATTCCTCATCGTGACTGTTCATTTCGGCGCAACATATATTCTAGTAAACGTTATACGCGATACTGATTGCAAAATATATAGAACCAGTTCTACAAGGCTACTCTCTAAAGACGTAATTTGGCTTGAACTGGGCATGAAATCGTTTTGTTAATCTATCTAAATCATTATATTAGGTAATCTGCAAGATGATTTGATGACTATTGTTTTTCTAAATCACACTAATAACATTGAGGTGAATAGAATTAATAAAAAAAAGTATTCAAATCGATAGCGCAATTTTCGAGGTTTTGTTATTCTAACGTATCATTATTCAGCCCGTTGCCGTCCACTGCTGGACATAGGCCTTCCTCATGTTTTGCAACGAAGTGCGGTGTTGTGCCGCCAGCATCCAACGACGCTCAGCAACCTTCTAAAAGTCGTCGTTCCACCGAGTTTGTCATACACTGCGTCGTACGATGCATATCCTAACGTATGGCAATTGATTTTTATATTACTACTTTAATTGTTAATTTTTTATATTGTTACTTTTACTTGACGTTATATTCTAAACGGCCAATATTGAGGTCACGAGTAGGAGCCCTAGTGTACCTACACCTGCCAAGAATAATAGTACTTTATAAATACATATAGGTATGATAAAATTCATCCTGGAGTATTAACATCATCCTCTCAGCTCATATACAACACACTGCTGGGCATAAGTCTCTTCGTCGTTGGGCAAATTAGGAGGGATAGAAATTCATCTAACGTCACGCTGGTCAGACGGGTGGTATAGTTTTACTTCGATTTTTTTTTGCATAGATGTTATATATGTAGATGTTGTATTGTCATTTACGACACCCACGGGTAAGAAAGAGGATGATGAATTGTACTCTTACTCCGTCACCACATGCTATATACTTGTCGTATTAATTACATATGTATAAATAAATACGTGCCAAATAATATATAATCGACAGTCGCTACCTTAGATTAACAAACAAAATAATTCTTATTAAAATTACTTCGCAATTGTAAATTCATGATAGGATTTATGCTATCGATAAAAAGTTACGCATCATTAATCAATAGCTAAAACCTTCCACGAGCGAGATTACATAAAGCTTACTATGTTAGGACCGTTTATAAAACGCTATCTTCAAATGAACACAATAACAAGTTTAGTAATAGGAGTGATTAATGTGCTCGCAGGATGACGCGCACTTTGCAGAGAGGCAGGGTTAAAGGGAGGCGCGAACACGACGCAACGCAACATTGCGACTGTCTCGCTCCCTTCGTCCCAAATGACCAGACATTATTTAATTGAAATGAAAGTGAAAGGGTGACAATTGTAATAAAGAAAACAAAAAAGGGTAACGGTTTTGCCGGAACAACGCGATGAATTATAGCGCCAGCCGTGCATTCGTGACATTAACGTTTCTCACTAGTTATTTATGTTTATAAAAATATTTCGTTGTCCTTTCTTTTTAAATATATGCAGACCATTAAAGTAAAGGTCTACTTTGATCAGTATAAACAATTAACTGCTGAGCGTAAGATCCTAAAATGTTCCTTGTTAGGTCAAAATCAATCTGAACCTGGTAGATAGCCACAAGCTTAGCCTGTCTGAATCACATAATAAAGAAATATGAATAATTTTAGGACTAATATAAAACAATGATTTGTATTAATGCACGGAAACAAGTGAAATATAAATAAAGAGCATTAAAGTTATAAATCAAAGCTCAGTTCACCATTTGTTTACCTACTTGTTTGACTCTTACTTCTTGTAATGCTTTTTGTAATAAAGGAAACGGATTCGAGAATGTCACTTTGCTAACTAATGGTCCTGGGTCACAATGGATGCGTTTGCTTTCCGTCAAGCGCCTAGAAAATCTTTTTGTCAACTTAAATTTTTAACACTTCAATGTTTGATTTGTGTGAATTTGCGACACTAAAAAAATGAGATTGATACATCACGCTTTTATTGTTATTTGCTCTATACCTGGATCAAAAAAATAAGGGTAACACGTATTGATTACACGTCGACAGCTTGAAACCTTTCACGCCGCTCACGAATACATACAATATGACAATTTTATGGAGGAGTCGTTGACTTTATTGTATTATAAAGTATCGTACCAACTGAGTGATTGATGTTTCCTTGCCGAATTCGCAGAATATAGATTTATAAAAATACAACTTCAAAGACAACTGTATATTTATCTCTCCCTAGCTGACTCTACGAACTTGTAAAAATGTATTAATATTTAATATCACAGCATTGTAGGGTTGCTAAAGCATAAGGCGTGAAATCAAATTGTCAACGCGGACTCCAGTGAACATATTGATATTTTAATTAGATTTACAAAGTCGTTCCTCGCAGTTCCGTGAGCAACACCCAACTCTTTGAGTCGCTCTAATGGCACCCCGCGGACTATAGTTAAGGGTTGTCGGACCCGCTTTGTGCCTACTCAATATTTACTCCCAAACGCATTAATGCAACAATACTTACTTCGTTTTTTAAGTTTTAGTAGCAGCTTCCGCGTTATCGCTTACAAAAGCTTTGCAAATGTCACTCATGGCGTAATTATAGAGCGGCGCAGCAGGTAGCTCATAAACTAAAAGTAGCGACTATGAACAAAATCATAATTGCTTTTTCGTCTATGTACGTGTACGATGTAGAAAAATGTTTTTGTGTTCATCTTTTGTTGCCACAGTAATAAAATTCACAGAAAAATAATTACACATTCGACACGACGTGGTGTTAAAATATTGCCAGATATTTGAGTTCTATTATTTTGTGAATACAAGAGACAAACAAATACTGGAATTCTTGTGCTTTTTTGGTTCGTACGTTATTAGAGGACTTTTACGCAGTGGTCTAAACAGCAACCTTCTATACCGACTGTTCTGGGTTCAATGCCGCTCTTTGTATTTCACAGATAATTTTTCTGAGCTTGGGTGCTATTTGTGTCTAAAATGCTGTTTTAAAGTACTCCGCGTCATTAGGATTTCTTTTTTATGCTTGGTATCCATCAGAAAATAAAGCTCAAATTCTAGCAGTTTCACATAACTCATGATGATACCTCACTAATTAAAAATATTACATAAGTATTACATAAGTATTGTAAATATTACATAAGTATTGTCCGTGTGGTGACGGAGTAAGAATACAATTCACCACTCCCTATCTTGCCCGTGGATGTCGTATAAGACGACTAGGTATGGGATATAATGTGCATATAACATCTGTGCAAGAGAAGGAAAACTCGAAATGAAACCCTATACCAACATGTGTGACCAGCATGGTATAGTAGGTCAAATTCCCTCCCATTGTGGAGGAGGCCCGAGCCCAACAGTGGGACGTATGTGGGCTGCGATGATGATGATGATGACATAAGTATTAAATAAATATATATTAGTATTAAATCATTTCCGTGTGGTGACGGAGTAAGAATACAATTCACCACTCCCTATCTTACCCGTGGATATCGTAAAAGACGACTATGGTATGTAATATGCACATAACATCTGTACAAGAGAAGGCAAACTCGAAATAAAACCCTATATCAACATGTCTGCCCAGCATGGTATAGTAGGCCAAATGCTCTTCCATTGCGGAGGGGGCCCGAGTCTAACAGTGGGACGTATGTGGGCTACGATGATGATTTAATAAATATATATATTCTTTATTTGAATAAAAATACATTCCGATATGTTTTATGTTAAAGTAACTTACCATATTAAATATTACAAAACCACCATTCCATACCTGACTCGCACTGTATTACTCAATTCTTGCTGCATCAATTTCAACGCCTTTTCAAATTACCGATGATTCAGGCATACTACTCTAAATTTGCCAATTTGTGGTATGTATTTTAATCCATTTGTACATCAGCGCACAACGATCACCGGTCTGCAGTTAGTGAGGGTAGATCTCTAAAACTTGTTCTTTAGAGTCAGTCTTGCTTGAATTACTAAAAATACCGAAGGAGATAATAATTGATGATCCTGTTGTGATTTTTCAGATGATCATTTGTCTGAAGAGCTCGTTTTATACTATATAATAACTATTTTAGGTACATTTATATTAATTCGAGTGGTGATTGACTACAAATACGATGTATTACTACCCCTTTCAAGCTGTAGGTGTCATAAAACAGACAATGTGAACACCAGGAAAGCAGCACTTTCCGGGGAAATAAACACCACGCTGTAATAGTTAATCCACTTGCCCGCCAGTGTGATTATGGACCTCCTATTGAGTAACTTCCGTAAGGCAGGGAGCAGACAGTGAGAGACTAATCTCATAATTATATATTCATCATCATCTTATACATATTGCAAAGCTTGGTCTGCCCCTGGGATCACCAGTAGACCCCATGCTCCGAGCAGCACGCCATACTCTGGGCCGTATTGCAGATTTGCGTTAACGCATTGCGGATGTGGACAATCTCAGTGTCCACCTCGTCCGCTGGGGTAGTGAGGACGGCCACGTTTCCACGATGGCTGCATTTACCAGTAGGTCCCTATCTAGCCGGCTCACTGTCCACCACGGAAATACGGGAGCTCTGTCTGTCCTGCCTAATGAGCTTCCGGAGAGACTAGGAAACCTCTATTAGAATATATCTATGGTCGGGTACAGGGTCTCAACCTCCTCCAGGACACGCCAGGTCCTCACACGTGTTGCAAAAGCAGAGCAGATGAACGATAAATCCACTATCCACCCGCTCAGCTGTTGCACCCTGAGCACCTGTTGAGCAAGCAGAGGTCCAATGATGCAGGCCACTCCGGGACCACGCGTCTGCAATCATCTGTCCTTGGAGATCCGCACGCCATGGACTTGGCGTTGAAGTCCGTGAAGGATGAGGAAGTGGCGTGGGTTAAGTTGCCGTATCAAAGCCCCCAAGTTGGTAAGGCAATCGAAATACACGCCGTAAAGCGTGAGCTCTCCCTCCCCAATCTGCCGTGCTAAACTTTTCACCCCAGTCCTTAAGAGACAAGGGGGAATTTTCCACGACGTGGAGCCACCGATTGCCACGGAGTCGTCCAGGCTGTCAACCCAATTAGGGCGGACATGCACACAGATCAGTCTGTGATGTTACCCTTACAAGTTTGCAAGACGTAAATTGACATTTACCATTATTGATGATCCCTTATTAATTCATACCTAATCTGTCTCTCATTAACACAGCAACATAGCTAGTGGAATTATAACTTTTTATTTTTAATACTTATTGAAGGGGACTATGGATCTATTCGCCAGTTATTGGCGACGTGACATTGTACGAGTCTATCTAGATTCGCCAATAACTAGCGAATTTAGATAGACTCTTCAAATGATAGTCTTTCTTAAAAAAAAAACAAATTTCTGTGGCCTTTTTTTTGAGGGGTGGGTTACGGTCGGCGCACTCCTCGCTCTACTCCGTCCGGAGCGACAGAGGGGCGTAAGCACGCACACCCGTAACCCACCCGTGACACGTCGCCTTCGTCGTTGGGCCGACCAATGGAGCAGGGTGACTTGTCGTCAGTGGTCGGCCCGACGGAATACTCCCTGAGGAGTACCCTCTCCTCGACCGACGTCCCCCCCTCAAGGAGGACGTCGGTCTTTCCTCACGCGGTCGGCCTCTTAGCCTAAATAATCATTGGACAGGGCTTGTAACTAATGGACAAGGGCTTTCTCGATAGTGAGAAGAAAAATGTAGTTATCATCAGTTGAACCACTGCTTCATCTGCAATATTTTTATAAAAGAAATAAAACTAAACAATTAAGTTAAACTTTTGTTTAATAAAAACAACATCTCCACGGGCGCAAATCATGTTAAAAATTTAAGTGGAATATTCGAAAAACATATGCATGTCAAAACAAAAAGAAACTTGCAAACATCTGCAAAACTATTTTTGTTCCAAAACAACACGATCAATTTGTTCGAATATGCAATAAGCAAAGAGCAGGAGGGTGGTGGAGCCCTACTGCGAGTCCCGGCGCGCGTCGTCACTTCACGCTGTGCCGTCGGTACACAGAACTCTAATTGACACACTAAAATACGTCATTTCGCATAATAGCATTGAAGTTGCATTGCTCTTCCATTTTTTTATTACTATTTTGTAGCATTCGTAAGGTGATGATGTACTGACTCATCACAAGATCACCGAAATCATAGGACTGAATCAAATATTGCGTGATTACTCTTTTCGTGACATTTTAAATGTTTTGCTATGATAACCATTGCAATCTTAAATGGTGTTAAATATAACTATTGGTTTGTTCATATTTACTATTATAATATTTAGGATTTTTTTACTGAAATATTAGAGTACTTCGCAAAATGGGCAAAATCTATTCATTTTGAGAGCGCCCGTTGCACAGAAATACAAATTTTTCTGTGATCCGTTGTATTTGCGGGAAATTGTACTTACCTGCGACCTGTAGTGATAGAACCATACTGTTGACAGTTGTCTGTCTACAGCCACGGGCCGGTCCATCCGAGGTAGTACCCAGAGGTGGGCATTAACTCGTTAATCCGCTAATCGTTAATTAACGAAGTTAACAATTTGCTTAAGGGATTAACTTTTAAGTTAACTTCAAAAATGTTAACGCTCTTGTTAACTGCCGTTAAATTGATCTTCCGTTAACTTTAGTCCGTTAAAATTGTTGCTTGTTGACACGCTGTCATTTAGTTTGTTTAAATTACTCACCACGCCACGCTCGTAAGTTTTACGACGCCTGCGCCGGCCAAGTCGCCAGCAGTGGGTCGTGTCGTAGAGGAGTTTCTCCTGTGCACGAACCACCCTCTCTCTCTCTCTCTGTGATGTAACTGTCACAAGGAAGGCGGCGACCGCGTCCTATTTCCTGATACCGTCGATCGCCTTAGCGATAGTCGCCAGGTTGAAGTCGGCACCGATGATTGCGACGAGTCCAAGGCGCTGCTCTGTCCACGTGACACACACCTCGTGTGTGTACTCTACCGTGTCCTCGTTGCAATCGCAATGATGGCAGGATGGTGTGCTCTCCTTCCTTACGACCGTGTGCTTGGTGAAGCTACCATGCTCTATCAATACCTGCACCAGTCGAAAGGAAAGCACTCCGTACCGCCGGCCCAATCATTCCATCAGCAGCAGACCGTACAGAGGCCTCTCCAACCGAACTGCCCAACAGACAATGACGTCACGGCGGGCGAAGTCCCGCCAGGCGGCCATCTCTCATCTAACGGAAGGAGGCGGCGGAACGTGCGCGAGAGGAACACCTCTACGACGGTACGGTATGCCGCCGGCGACTTGGGTAGCGCAGACGCACGTACCTGCGCCTGATGCCGCCCTAGCCAAGACAACGGGTGCCTGGCCAAGGAATAATCCGTTACCCGCAGAGTGGCTGACCGCGCGAGGCCCACCAACTTCCCGGGAGGGGCGTTGAAAAGGGTACTGCGTTGAAAAGGGGTTGAAAAGTACCCTACTCGAAAGGGTATCCCGCCGGGCTGGCCATGGACGACAAGGAACTCGGTACCGGTGGTCGGCTCAATGGCGAAGGAGAGGAGATACGGTGGGTTATGGGGCCACGTTCCGCCCTTTCGTCGCCCCGGATGGAATGGACGGCGAGTGCTGACCATAGCCCACCGAAAAAAGAAAAGGCGGCCATCTCGCTAAACGAGATTAGACCAAGTCAAAAAGTGTCTTAAAGTATTGGTGTATCTTTAGGTATCAGGACTACCGGCAGTAGTGTACTCGAGCTTGTGTGGACAGATGCCTGTCAACATAATTCCACTACATGCATAATATATCTATCTGCCTCAGCCTAAAAACAGTATAAGTTTTAAATGGTTAACTTTTAACGATTAGCTTTAACTTGCTTGCGAAAATGTATTTCGCAAATTTAACGCTTTAACGATTATCGAAGTTAGCTTTTTTATTAACGAGTCAACGATTAACGAAGTTAATTTTTGGATAACTGTGCCCACCTATGGTAGTACCACACTCTCGCAGAAAATCGACGTCTGAGTAGGAGCAATTTGTGACTGCACTTCGTTCGGTGAGCGAGAGAGCCGGCAGCCCAACTTTCTGAGGGTATTAACGTGTGGTGGATTTTGGTGATTGATGTCTATAGTATCACCAAACCTCATTGCATGCATTCAGACGCCCTTTACTTTCATCACGGTAGGTACTTTACAGCGGCCTAGCAAAGGCCCATGCGCTGCAGCATCACTTACCATCGGGTGTATTGTTTGCTCGTTTGCCAACGTTTGCAATAAAAAAAACTCTCTCTAACCTCCTTGTTGATGACTCAAACGAAGTTGAGCGATTCAGACATTGTATTACATGCACTATACTATACCTTGTGGTGACGGAGTCAGAATACAATTCACCACTCCGTTTACTGCCCATGTATGTCGTAAAAGACGACTATGGGATATAATATGTACATAGCATCTGTGTAAGAGAAGGAAAACTCGAAATGAAATCCTATATTTACATGTCTGACCAGCATGGTATAGTAGGTCAAATTCCCTCCCATTGTGGAGGAGGTCTGAGCCCAATAGTGGGACGTATGTGGGCTGCGATAATGATTATATGCACTAATAATAACGTCACCATTACTACTCTTTCATCATACAAATTGTAGAAGTTAATAGCAATGTTTTATGCCCGGTTGCCTGTCTGACGTCTACCGTCTTTGATAATGTAATTTTAAACAGACTGCATCAGGTGAAGTTGACTCAGGCCGATGAAAACCCTTAGTCGTCTTTTACGACACCCAAGAACAATATAATGACTGGTAGTATTCGTAGTCACTACCACACAGCACCATATACCAATATATCAGGTGACTACAGAAAATGTATTATTTCGCATTTTAACTTGAACTATTAGGACGGTGACATAGGTACTATTGTGCAATAACTGTGATTGCGTAGTGGGTGTCCAATAGATTCCAGACATTCGATTGGATCTCTTCGCCGCACACCAATCAATGACTTACTCGATTTGGGTATTTAAATACGACACCCAAGAACAATATAATGACTGGTAGTATTCGTAGTCACTACCACACAGCACCATATACCAATATATCAGGTGACTACAGAAAATGTATTATTTCGCATTTTAACTTGAACTATTAGGACGGTGACATAGGTACTATTGTGCAATAACTGTGATTGCGTAGTGGGTGTCCAATAGATTCCAGACATTCGATTGGATCTCTTCGCCGCACACCAATCAATGACTTACTCGATTTGGGTATTTAAATCGTAACTTGTTAAAAATATCCACATCCCCTACCTATAGATCAGTCCTTAAAAATGTAGAGAGCACGTTAAGCCGCCGCTCCTGGCTCTTATGAAAAATATAATAGTATAATCTGGTCCAATTCTAGAGTATTACGATATTCCTTGGATTGTAGGCTTTGAGTATATACAATTGTAGGCAACATATGACAGTCTTTTCATAGGAATATGATCTGTCGAAACGGGTGAGACTAGAGAGTTGAACGCAATATGATTTTTACCTAATAATAAACCTTGAAGGATAAGTGCCATAACACAAAATTATTATTATTATCATCATTCTCTTAGCTCATAAATGCAAATACACCTCCTCCACAGCGGGATAAAACGTGTTAGTACTATTTTAAATAAAACTACTTTACGGATTTTATCGCGTTTGTATTTGATTTTTGATTACCCGACGTTTCGAACACTTTACAGCGTTCATGATCACGGGTGGACTAAGATATCTCACGTCCAACAAGTCATCGTTACTGCAGAAAATTTATAAATATAAATTTTCTCGTATAATATATATATCGTATAATACTCGCGTAAACATCAGAAATCATCGTGTTAGTACTAACTGGGTTTTATTTAGATTTTCCATCTCTTCCATAGATTTTGTATACTTGTATTATATCTCTTATACCCTTTAGTCACCCTTTACGACACGAAGAAGAAAGGAGGTAAATTATATTCGTGCTCCATATATACAAGATTATGATGGTAAATATCTATACCCTATTTTATGCTCAAATTTAGATAATACTTAGTTCTAAACGTTTCAATACCATAGAGATTCATACATATTACAATTGAAACAATAACAGACTTTGTTTTGTATTAAATGTTAGATTTTCTGTGCCAACAGACACGGCTTAAAATGAGCATATTACTTACAGATTTACCAATTATATTTTAATGTGTGTATCTTGAGTTGATGCTTTTATTCAAATTTCAGCTTTCAGTTTTACTGTACATTCATCATCTCATCTCAGCCTATATACGTCCCACTGTTGGGCACAGACCTCCTCCATAATGGGAGAGTTATTGACCTACTATTCCACGCTGGTCAGACGTGTTGGAACAGGGGTTTGTTTCGAGTTTTCCTTCTCTTGCACAGATGTTACTTATATGCTTATTATATCCCTTAGTCGTGTTTTACGATATCCAAGGGAAAGATAGGAGTAGTGAATTGTATTCTTACTCCGTCACCACACAGAAGTACTATACATTATACAGTACATATTTTTTTATAAGTGCCGAAAGACACTTGCGAACCACCTGATGCTAATTAATATCTGCGATCCATGGATTTGATATCTGTGTTAAGAGTCCTTACTTTTAACAGATAGTGCGATCAATGATTAAAGATTGATGATGAACAATTGCCTAAACACATTAAAAGAAAAGAATTAGATCAGTAAGAATACAACTTACTATCCCCTCTCTTAACCGTGGATGTGATAAAAGACGATTAAAGGTTGTATACACAGACAACATCTATGCAAGATAAGGAAAACTTGACATAAATAAAACCTTACGCCAACACATCTGTTCAGCGCGGTATCATAGGTCAATTTCGCTCCCATTGTGGAGGAGGCCCGAACCCAATATGGGACTTTGATGATGATGATGTTAGATATTATTTATATTTTATTTATTTATTTAATTATTATAAAATACCAATGCTACATATTGATAAAACATAGCCCCACAAAACCGTGTTATCGGTTTGACTGTGGGATCGATGACTCTTAAGTTACATCTTTAGTATAAGACCTACGTAATATGTTAGATATTATACTTTAACTTTCTTTTTTCTTATATACGAGTACATTTAGTATATAAGGGAAGAATGAAACTTGCGGCCTACTCATATATTAGAAGCAGGATATAGCCAAGAAGACAACGATAATAAGGAGGTAGCAAGTATGCTTTGAGCTGTAAAATGAAACGATCCTTTTCTTATATACCAAATATGGACACCTAAAATATATAATAATATTTAATAGTACAGTCGTGGGATGCAGGCGGCACAGAACCGCACATTGTAGCGAAAGATGAGGGAGGCCTACGTCTAGCAGTGGACGGCGATAGCCTGAAATGATGATGATGATTTAATAGTATATATTTATTTAGTAATAATTTTTTTCCTTGCTTAATTTAAAATATATCATGTTTTTTCAAAATAGAAAAGAAAATTTTTATGCAGCGGTCCCCCATTGTTCAGTTCTGTTAATCGCCCTACAATGCCCGAGGCAAATATCTACAGAATGCGTGTAATTATTTATTTGCCCTTCAAACCCTCATGCCCCTGCGCCCACTCACTCTTTCGACAGACAAACAAATATATGCAACGAGAATGCAATAGGAATTCGAAATTCGAGGGATGTGGAGCATTAACATGTGTATTAGTTATGGTAGCCAATCAATAAAAAATAATAATTGAGATTTTGGAAACAGCACAGAGTGCAAAGAACGTATAATCTGTCCATCTTTCTGTCTATCAACGTCCACTGCTGGACATAGAATTCCCCACGAAGGGCTAATAATCCCATAATTACAACATTTGGCAGACTTGCTGGCGATCATCATTGTCTGGCCTTCTACACAATATAAGTATAATTGACTTACTATACCATCCTGGTCTGATGAGTAAGGTTTTGATTCGAGTTTTTCTTCTCTTGGCTTTTCGTTGGCGATAACAATTGATTATTATATTTTGCCCTATAGCGCTAAGCCTATTCTTGTATCGCTGCTCTAGTCGGCTTTTACGGTTCCCACAGAAAAAGAATTTATAACGACATACTGAATTCTTAAGCTATCACTATTGACAAGTAAATTTAGCTAATGATAAATCTTATTAAATAATAATGGAAACTTTATTTTTGTGACTCTGCCTGTTAATAGATGTTAATAAGCTTCCTTTTATTAAGAATGTAATTAAATGGTTATTTGTTTGTTCCTTGTCCGCTATTGAATACTGCAATTAATAAGCATAAAAAGTATAGAGTTTACGAAATGATGTTAAAGATTAACGTTTGTTATAAAAAAAAAATATTGTGATTTGCTTCAGTTTATTAATCGTATCAATAGAAAGTTACGCATTTATTTACTCTCATAAAAATAAATGCTCTACTACTGTTATGAACTGGTTTCATCATGCAACAGAAAATATTTTAAAACTTATCGTATAACACGAATAAACACACAAACACGGTATCGAAATATTTGATACAGTACTTTCTATTAATGCATCTAGTCAGGTCTCTCTTATGAGTACAGAAATATAATTGTACGTTTATGATTATATCTTCATTAAACTTATTATTAATAATGCATTTTTTTTGGGTTGGTTTATGGTCAGCGCACTCGCCGCTCAGTTCCATCCGGGGCGACAGAGGGGTGGCGCGCGGCCCCATAACCCAGCATAGCCGTCGCCACGTTGGGCCGTCCACCGGTACCGAGTTCCTTGTCCTCGGTGGTTGGCCTGACGGAATACCCCGCGGGCTACCCTCTCCTCTCGATGTTCCCTTACTGGGACGTCAGTCGTCGTCGCACGGTTAGCCTTTCTGAGGGTGACGGCCTAAAATCCCCGGTCCGGTCGCCCGCAATCTCGTAGTCGCTGGCGGCGGGCCGCGTCGTTGTGGAGGCGTTCCTCCCGCGCACGCTTCGCTGCCTCCTTCTGCGAGATGACAGCCTCGCAGAAGGTAGCAACCGCGTTGCAGTTCCTGATTGTGCTGAGCATCTCCCTAGCATTATTACTAATGCGTAGCCTTCTTTCATCGTTCCACTGAAGCTTTGATTATATACACGTCTAGATGGACTAATGCCAAACAAACGGTACACAAAAGGTGTCCTCGGTTTTGCGCTATGTACGCTTTGTGTTCGCTATGAGTACGCTTTGAGTTCTTACTGTTATTGAACTGTCAACGTGTGCGTGTTTAGAGATACCCACTTTTAAATCATTTTCCACATTTTTTCAAATATTTAAGGGGGGATATAATTTGTGAAGGTTAAATAAAATATGATATATTTAATAGAATATTGTTTTATTTAAATACATATCGTAAATACAAAAATCACAAAGGAAATACTTTAAATTAAAAGCCGTCTCTTTCAGTTTGTTTTCGGAATAGTTTCCACTTTGATTTTATTGCATGGGTTATATCTATAGGTACCTGGTTTGGCCCCATACAGCTCCAATATTAAGCCTTCTTTACTCCTTTTTTGTAAAATACAAATCATCAACTGAGAAATGTTTGGAACACACCACTAGTCTTGTAAGGTTTCCACTGATCTTCATCTCCTATCTGCTGTATAATCTCAATATTCAAACTTAAATATAATAATACATAATAAATTATCACTACCAGATCGAAATGCGACCGCACTGAAAAGATCCAGCAAAAAACTCAGTGCGATTGTTTTTTAATTCATTTACCAGTTTATTTAAATAAAATTATATACAACAACATGCCTATTAATAGCTCCTGTGTCTTTGCAGTTTCTAATGCCTTTCGAACCATGATATAATACAGTTATTAAATATAATGAAAAAGTACTATGGCTGGACCACATCCCGCAAGCGACAACCGATCGCAAGTTAACCACTAGAGCAGCCATCACTCTCTTCAACCACAATGGAGGGAAGGGAGTGACCTGCTCATCGTAGCTAACGCAAACGGACCTTTCAAGCATGACCAATACCATTTGCCACAATATAAAACACAGAGCAAATAACAAATTCGTTTGGCAAAACACGCTACGCTTTACACGATTTATATAGTAGTAGTAGTTTTAATAGTACCTCCAACAAAATTAACATGTGCTTAACACCATTCATGAAATAATGAGAAGATGCCTGAATGAGGAGCTGCTCATAACCAGTCTGTATTATCATCAAGATAATCCGAGATTTTATAATATCTTTTTTTTTATGTATATATTAGAAATGTCAATGATTCTAATTTCTAAGATGAAACAAAATCAGTATGCAAATTTGGCATATTTTCTATGGTCAGTGCTAAATCTCTATTTTTCGGCAAATCATCCAAGAATAAACTGGCAACACTGGTCAATTCCGCTAACTTAAAAATATCGAAATAAATAATCATGATTTCTTGAAAAATGTATTTAAATAACAAAACTTAATGATGAAAAGTGATCTTGGTATTGTTATAAGGTTTGCCCACATAATTGCGACACAGTTTGACATCACAAACCGGCATAATATTATTTATTTTCACGAGCACGTTACCGCGTTTTAGTTCGCATGACACTGACGTTAGAAACAAGCGAGTTTACTAAATTTAGTAGACTTTATTTGGGCCGTTCTGTGCGACAAATGCGTCATCTAGACGTGTATATAATCAAAGCACTGAAGACCTGTTCTTTCTATGATAATATTTAATAGATGTCTATATTATGTGTAAAGCTTAAATATTGTTCTGTTTTTACTTGAGTTAACGTGTATGTAATGTAAATTAACTCGGTCCAGTATAAATAACGTAACTATACATCCCATTTTAAGTCTTTTTGAAGTGAAACTTCTTTAGAATAGTGCCTTCAAACTCGATGAAATGAATAAGCGAGACCATCGAGACACAAATACGTAAATGTATAAGATGCAGCCGGCGAGAGAATGAGATAAAGGATAAAGGACGAAGGATAAAGGATAAAGAAATTTCACTTCTGACATGCGTACTTTGTACGCACGCCCTTTTTTTAATAATAATAACACCCAGCACTAAGGCAATAACCCTTGTATTGTGGGGGACTTTACAAACATAACTAACAGATACAAATTACACCTAGACTCAGAAGAACAATTTGGGGATCGGACAAAGTATTATCTTGAGTGGAAATCCAACTCACGATACTGGCACGGTAGAACGAGATTTTAATCACTACGCTACTTGTGCAACTAAGTCAAGGTCTGGTTGTCTGTCCCATTGTCTTCAACCCTTCAATAATGACTCATTTTCACAAACAGAGCTATAATAATTATTTATGGTAGATACTGATAGATCCTTGTTCTTGCTTTTTTAAATGTTAAGCCCATTGTTTTACCTATATCTGCAAGTGTCCGTTCTGACACAAAAATATCGGGACTGTTGTTCATGTGTCCCACCCAGTATATATAATACTTCTACACTTATTACTGTAACTCAATTAATATTTTCTGTAATACTATAGAGCTCAATTTGCTTACTTAGCTAATATAATAAGCATTTAGCAATTAGTCCATTAAGTTACAATAACTTTTAAGTTGATAAATTCCTTGTAGTTACTTATTCATTTGATTAAGCAAACGAGTCATAAAAATATCTCCTTTCTATATAATTTATGCATAAAAAACAGCTTACATGGTGTCGTTTTTCATGCATACTGTAGATAATAGAAGTATACAATAGGATCTGATAAAGCCGACGACAAATACAACGCCGCCGCGCTGGGCACGTCGCTACTATTTTGACATTTTAATTTCACCCTTGCTCTAAAATCCGTTTTGAATGACGATAGATGGGGGCGCGACGTGCTCGTGAGTCTCTTGATACATGTATCGCTCTCGCAGGAGAGAGACTTGATTGACGTTTATCGCTCGGATTAAAGCACAATTAGATTTAATTTTAAATTGAGCACAAAATGTTCAACCCTTTACAAGACCCGGATGTGCATAACATAGTAAGTATTATCTACACACTAACAGAATTAGCGTAGCATTATTGGAGCGTAGAATATATGTACACCTATTATTAGACGGTTTCCGTGCAAACAAAAAATATTTTAAGTTGTACAAACTATTAAAATAGTTCCAAATTTATAGATGAAACGACCGCTCGGTTCTGTGTCCTCGATTAGAGGTAATTTGTGTCAATCACTAGTGTATTGTACCCTTACTATGGCGGACTTGCTTTGCCATAGACAGAAACATTCGCTGTAATTAAAAGTCGAACCCTCATTTACAAAAGTCAATCGCGGGATTACAGTTTGACGCGAACAGACCGTTCTAGGCTATTTCAATGGAACTTTTTGAGAGATTAATTTCTCCCCATAACATTAATTTCTAAAATAAAAATTAGAAATGTAGAGTTGTATTATTAATCTTTATTTTTCCTGAAACTCCTAAGTGCTTACTTGAGTATATTACGTGGGTTAAAAAAATCATCGGAGATTACAATTCTCACACTAGTTTAACTAAAAATAGAAAATTTATTGCGTTTCGCATCTAACCCTATGATGTAACATTTCATGGCAAATAATAAGTTACTTTATCGCCTCCACAAAAGGGATTTCATAACTAAATGTTTACATTTTAGATTTGTACAATTCTTCATTTGCGGTCTAGTTTGGCAAGCATTTAAAACTAAATATTTTGTATCTCTATTACCCATAATATTTTACATTTAGGTGTAAGTAGGACAAAATATATAGAAATACGGCGTTCTATAGAAGCGTGCAATGGACCACCCTTTCATTCAGCCTGTGAACGGTGAATGTGATTTCACGCTAGTCTAATGATTAATGCTGATGTCTTATCGCTTAATATTTTAACGATTTAGATCAATAAATACTATATTTTATTATGCCTGAAAAAATAATGGAACAAGCTAACATTATAAGACCAAACGGGGTAGTGATATCGCAAAACTTATGCGTTACTTACTTACTGAATAAGTTAATAAAAGCTGGTGCACTTTGTTACCTACGCGTCTTTTATTTAATTCACCTGCCTGTATTATCTTTATAATGAATCCTTTGAACGTCCTTTTTACTCACTTAATATCGTGAACTTAAAACGTGTTAATAATCGATAACAATACAATAATTTTGTATAATCGAATTCACCTAATAATGGAGCTCGGAAGTTGACAGCAGAACTCTTTAATTGCTGCTAATATGCCCCTTGAGTTTGGGCTATTCGTGTTGACGAGTCCACTAGCTTGAACTCATTAAAGCGGTTTTGATGATGAAGCCAGAAGTGAATAGTGTACTCTTCTGCAATTATTAGTAAAGCCTTGAGCTTGGACACAAATGATTCGTATTTCAACACATACCAAGGACTGATGACAATACAACTATTTGGTACCATCGAGCTGATGGAGCCATGCGTAGAACAGTGAAACTCTTTAATTACTGCTACTATATCTCTAGAGAAGAATTAAAATAGAAAAATACTGTAAGAGTCAATTCAGCTAGAAACTTCAAAAATAGCTAAAAGTTCAAAAAACCTAAAAAATACGCTTTTAAACCAAACTAAAAGGCAGAAAGTAATTTTTGCATAAATGTGTATAATAAACGAAGAAAAATATTGTAAAAAAATGGACGGTGCTATATACCAGGGGTGGCCAACCAGTCGATCGGGATCGACCGGTCGATCGCGACTATTAGTCCAGTCGATCGTAGTAAGGCAAAAAATGTAAATACGTAGAAGGCGCACCGTAATTAGCAACTGCTGCACCCATCAATTACAAATGTGAACATTTCAAGAAGTATGTAAATGGTAGATCGCACAGGGTTTCGTGAGTAAACAGTAGATCTTGGGGCTAATGAAGTTGGCCACCCCTGCTATATACGATAGGTACTTTAAAGATTATTTTACTTTTATTACTATTATTTTATTTATTACCCGACTACGGCAAAGCCAAAGATGGGTTATGATATTGACAGAGTATGTATGTAGGTACATGTATGTATCGGACGACGCAGTGTAGGACGCCAACTAGGGATCTCAGAAGAGAAAATAAATATTGATGTATCGACATTTATAAAAATATCAATATGCCATCGATATATCGAGAAAAATATTTATTATATCGGTCAAATAAAAAAACCGCGTTTATGAAATGGTAAAGTATTTAGTTCAGTCTACGTCATTAATGTCACTAGTAATGTTTGTACCAAGTGTATATTATTTTAATTTACAAAAATTTTATAGTAACTAAGTTATTTTTAATACACTTTTTTTATTAGGCCAAAATTATAAAAATATCAATAAAGTAAAGAGCTAGCTGTCTTTTGGATAATATTTTATGCACATTTCTTATCTATACAAATATAGCAACTAGCAACCCGCCCTAACTTCGCTTCGGTTTCAGTCGCCTTACCAGCGTAGTTCCCGTTCCCGCGGGAATACCAGGATAAAATATAGCCTATATTACTCAGGGTGAATGTAGCTTTCCAATGATGAAAGAATTTTTGAAATCGGCATAACAGTTTTTTGTTTATTCATTACAAACATACACACACGCACAAAGATACAAATTTTTCCTCTTTATAATATTAGTGTAGTGTAGTAGATTGAACTGTTTGTAATGTCAAAATAGTAGATTTTTCATGGTCACAGGGTTATTTACACGATACCTATGCCAAAAACGAGTTTATATATTTTCTGTCAGCCTGTTCCGGGTAGTCTTCAAAACGGCTGGATGATAATATTTTACTACCAGCTGTTGTACAAAGAGTAATTTAGCTATTTTTTTACCGCAGTATTCCCACTGAAACGAGAATAAAAACTACGCGGGTGAAAGCGCGGCAATACATCGTTCAAGTCTTTAAATCATGATATGCGTTACTTAGTTAAGAGCAAATTACTAAAAACGAAAACAGTTCGATTGCCGGTGTTATAATGCCTACAAGGTATTTTTTTTAATAATAATTTAAATGAACGGAAAAAGTGATAAATAACATTCGTTTAACGAATTATCATTCGAATACTAAGCGTCAGTACATTCGAATAATTCAATTGTCGTGTTTGTCAATAATTGTCCTTGCTAAAAGAGACAGACACAATGGTAACGTCTTGCCGTAGTTGTTAACGTTAATAAAAATACAGTTCACCAGCCCCACTCTTACCTGTAGGCGTATTAAAAGACGATCTAGGTAGTTATATGATATGCCTAGTAGTGGACATGTACCAGCTGATATGATGATGATGATATAACTTTTATCTGTCATCATCATCACAGCTCACATACGTCCCACTCCTGCAGTGGAGCAGCTTGAGCCTCCTCCACAATGGGCGGGATATTGACCTACACACACACTGGTCAGACGGCTTGGTATAGGGTTTTATTTCGAATTTTCCTTCTGTTGCATAGATGTCATCTGCAATAATCCCTTAGTCGTCTTTTACAACATCCACGGGTAAGAAAGGGGGTGGAGAATTGTATTCTTACTCCTTCACCGCACAGAATAAGTAATAACGTGAAATGATAGGCTATTTTGCAGATATCTTCTCAGACAACATCTTATTGATTTATTTTCACCCCCTGAAATGACGCAGGCGTATCGTAGCAAACTCATGGCGCAGGCGTAAAAACACACCAGCGCCATCTTGTTAATTTCTATATCATAGATAACATAACTACATAACTATATACAAGATGTATCTATGTTGTACATATTACTGCAATAATAGAGCGGTCATGCTTACGAAACCAGTCTGTTGTTTGGATTGGTAAAAGTGCTAATGGTCCCTTATTACCTATTTAATGAAATTGAAATTATGAACGTTGTTTCGGAAAATTAATGCATAAAATCTTAATCATATTAAAATGAATTAAAATTAGATTTTATTACCTTTGCATAGAATAGTACCTAAACCACATTTTACAACAGGCCATGTCTCACGTCGGCTCCTACAAATAATAATTATTATAATATATACTAATCATGAAGTGGCAATGGGCAGGCCACTTCGATCGACGTACCGATAACCTCTGGGGAAAAAAGGCTCTCGAGTGGCGGCCACGTATCGGACGACGCAGTGTAGGACGAAGATGGATTGAAGACCTGGTGATAGTTGCAGGGCGTTGTTGGATGTAGGCGGCACAGGATCGCACTCTGTGGCGTAACATTAGGGAGGCTTACGTCCAGAAGAGGAAGGCGATAGGCTGAAATAATGATGATGATGAGACTAATCATCATCATCCTGCTCTTATTCTTATTACTTGGTGTTTATTTACTCTTCTTCCATTGCACAAATTGCCAAAACTTGACAATACTTTTATGATCAGCTACCTATCTAAAACTGCTTCTTGGGAATGTTATTGATTTTAGACGGAATCAAATAGAGTTCGTCAAGGTTTATAGTAGGCTCTTAGTCGTTTTTTACGACACCCACGAGCAATATAAGAGTTGGTAGAATTTTCCGCCGCTACCATTCCGTACATAAAAATGTAAGCTAATAATAATCAAAATTAATATTAATAATGCAGTCTTCTGTAACGGTCTTCTTATTACGTGGTGTGAGCATCATCACATCGAAATGGACTGAACATTAACTTTATACACGCGATCAGATCAGATCAGAGAGCAAAGATGAATGCATCTTATAATACAGTCACTACATAACAAAATAATAGATTCAAAGTTGGCATTTGCTTATTTGAGCTTCTTGAAAATTTAAATCCTCTTAGCATTAAGCCCTCTTTTTATAGTTAAGAAAGAAATCTAATGTTATCATGTTCGTGTATGTGTCTAAGTAATCAAATAACGTTAATACCCATCCCAATCCTTGGATAATGCCTTTGTTCGCCCGTTTCATGCTCCGCTACGCCCCCGTTCAAATATTTGTTTATCTCTATACAAGTACTTTATCGCAATCTAAGCTATTGTTACATTTACAAAGTTTTTTAGATAAAATAACTTCTTTTTTTGTAGAAAAAAACTACATTCATCCTAAAAGCACGTGTCGCGTGATCGATCACCTCATCATGGACATTTATGTTATAGGGCTAACATAATATATGTGCGTAATGTGTGTCGAAAGCGACAGTTAAATGATACGTTAATATACATATATGTATCTACTTTAATAACATTAGGTACTGCAAGAAAAAGAAACCTCGAAAAATGATCTATGCCAACTCCAACTTATTTGTAAGCGCCTTTTTTAAACTTCTCTCAGTATGAAAAAGTGTATTTATTTTGCCCAGCATATTATGTTCACGTAATTAAATTTTTATTTTTTCGTGTCTAGTAGACGCTTGTGGCAATCCGGAACTTCAAGGTTCAAATTACGGACCTCTCAATAACTGAAAATTATTGGGAATTTTGATAGGAAATTTATATAAGAACAAAGTTTATAGAAGTTTGGTTGTTCATCATCGTCACAATCATCTCAGTCCATACACCTCCCACTGTTGGGCTCGGGCCTCCTCCACTATGGAGGGGAAACTGATCTACGAAACCACGCTGGTCAGACGTGTTGGTATAGGGTATTGTTTCGAGTTTTCTAACTCTTGCATAGAATATCTATCTAATATGTATATTATATCTCTAAATCGTCTTTTACGACACCCGCGGGCAAGAGAGGGTGTGGTGAATTGTATTCTTACTTCACCACCACACGAAAAATAACGGCAAAACACATAGCAATATATTATATACTAACAACCCGCCCTCGCTTCGCTTCGGTTTTAGTCGTTTTACCCGCGTAGTTCCCGTTCCCGGGGGAATACCGGGATATAATATAGCCTATTTTACTCCCTGATATTATAGCTTTCCATTGGTGAAAGAATTTTTGAAATCGGTCCAGCCGTTTTGAAGATTACCCGGAACAAACAGACAGACAGACAAAAATTTTTTAATTTGTATTTTAGGCATAGGTGTCGTGCAAATAACCGTGTGAGCATGAAAAAAGCTTATTATTTTGACATTACAAACAGACACTCCAATTTTATTTATTGGTATAGATATAGATCTTATATATTATATATTTTATGTGCAATAAATATAATACGATCTTGATTTTAAGTCTTTTTATTTCATACTAGCAACCCGCCCTCGCTTCGCTTCGGTTATAGGTTATAGTCGTTTTACCCGCGTAGTTCCAGTTCCCGTGGGAATACCGGGATAAAATATAGCCTAGTTTACGCCCTGATATTATAGCTTTCCATTGGTGAAAGAATTTTTGAAATCGGTCCAGCCGTTTTGAAGATTACCTGGAACAAACAGACAGACAGACAGACAAAAATTTTTTAATTGCTATTTTAGGCATAGGTTGCAAATAACCGTGTGAGCATGAAAAAAGCCTATTATTTTAACATTGAGCATTCCAACAAAATTGGAGTGTCTGTTTGTAACAGACACTCCAATTTTATTTATTGGTATAGATGATTAATAAACATACTAGCAACTATAATTATATAGGCGCGCACATGCCTTCCATTTTACAGTTTTAATTTGCAATTTATTCCATTAGTTTCAATTTCAAGCTAATAAAGCTTACATTGATTTACTGCATCTACACTCAACTAACGCTTGATCCCTAAGTGTGAACATCTGTATTTGCATGTGCCGCTCCCACTCTTACATGAATCCATATAATGCTATATTCAAATATCCTTAATCGTTTAAGTACACAAACCCATTCGCGCTACTAACGAATTATAATTACATATTCATATACGATGCCGATAAGTAAATCATTGCATTCAATTAATTTTGCACATTGCCTACTCTATAAATCATGATCATTTCAGCCCATATAAGTTCCTCTGTTAGGCTCGGGCCTCCTCCACAATGGAAGGGAAATTGACTTACTATACCGCGCTGGTCAGACATATTATCATAGGGTTTTATGTAGTTTTTCTTCTCTTCCATATATATTATCTGCATATCATATCCCTTAGTCGTCTTTTACGATAGCTCCGGGTAAGAGAGGGGGTGGTGAACTGTTCTTACTTCATCATCACACGGAAACCACTTTACAAATTAATGCGTACAAAATATGGTATAATTAAGATATTTTCCGTGTGGTGACGGAGTAAGAGTGCAATTCTTTTTCACCCGTGGGTGTCGTCGTACAAGACAACTAAGAAATTACAATATGCATTTAACATCTATGCAAGAGAAGGAAAACTCGAAATAAGACCACGTCTAACTAGTTCGAGTGCAGTATAGTAGGTCAATTTCCCTCCCATTATGGAGGAGGCTTGAGCCTAACAATGGGACGTAAATGAGCTGAGATGATGATGATGATAGATACCTAACTATATGATTTTGTGTAATATCAAGCAAATATAAAGAAAAGGAAAATTCAAGATAAAACCCTATAACAACACGTCTGCCCAAGGTGGTATAGTAGTAGACCTCCATTTCCCTCCCATTATGGAGGAGGCTTGAGCTCAACAGTGGGACGTATATGAGCTGTGATGATGATGATGATAATTACAAAATTATGTTATAAGTAAGTCCTTAATCCTGTTAAGTCGATGAAAAAAATTTACATAAATACATAAATCATTCACCCACAATAAGAGGGAAATTGACCTACTAGGTTGTTTTCGCGTTTGCCTTATTTTGCACAGGTGTTATATTCAAATTATATCCCACGGTCGTCTTTTACGACACCCACGGGCAAGATAACGGGTGGGGAATTGTATTCTTACTCCGTTCTCACACGAACAGTAGATATTAAGTACCTAGATATTGATTTGAAATTAAATTAAATTATTTAAGCGAAGTATTTTTAATGCTTGTTTGTTGTGTGATGATAAGTGTAACTGCCGCTCAAGGAACTTTGCTAGGCAGTACTGTTAAGAAAATGATATAAGTGTGAATGCGTATAATGAGGTTCGGTTATTAAAGGTATCACCAAGACCCACCACACGTAAACACCCTCAGAAAGTTGGGTTCCCGCTTTCCAATTGCTATTCCGGAATTGTTACTACTCATACGTCAATTCTCTGCGAAAGTGTTGCACTATCATGGCGGAATCGGCCCGCGGCTGTAGACAGGCAATTATCGATACTGTGGCAGCTGTTACATAAGGTAGTAGTGGTAAAATATATGCATACAGCCTGTCATTTTCACTTAAGCGTAGTAAAGATCATTTTTAATTATCATCTTCATCCTCATCTCAATCACTTGGAGTAGACACAGTATGTACTTCGTACATAGTACGTATTACGAAAGTTTTAGCTATCGTTTTATAATAAGATGATTTGTAAATAAAACTACTTTTACGGATTATATCGCGTTTGTATTTGATTTATGATTGCCCGACGTTTCGAACACTTTGCAGCATTCATGGTCTCGGGCGGACTAAGGTGTCTCACGTCCAATCGGGTCGGGCAATCATAAATCAAATACAAACGCGATATAATCCGTAAAAGTAGTTTTATTTACAATGTGTAGTGCTCGCGTAAACATCAGATATCAAGATGATTTGTAATAATAAAATTATTAGCAACAAACTGCTTCACATGTCCGTGAAATATTAAGCTATTACATAGAATAATAGCGATCACGTCACGAATCATAAAATAAATTGATGTTACAATATCTGTCTTACCATTATTAAACCCTTCCGTGCTGTTTTTTTTATTAAGTTCAGTCGTACGTGTGCATTTGGTGATCAATAAAATGATCGGAACTCACGCTCATCAGACGCAATCGGTTGAAAATGTTAAAGCGGGTCTCTCCATTTCATGCATGATAGCGCAGGTCGCTGTGACATGTTCTCATGTGACATCATCACTGACAAATATGGGCGTTAATACTTTTTTAAACGTGCATTATATTATCCAAAATCGATGGAGCTTAGTTTAGTCAAACTGCATGGATTAGTTCAAGACCCAACTCCGGAAACTCTACATCTCTGTAATACTTTTGATAGAAGTACGCACTATCATTATTCTAATTATTTTAGTTTCTTCGAGGATTGAAATTAGATTTTAAGGCTAATTTGATTCGGCACCACCACAAATCGTGGAATCACCACAAATCAACACAATAATTATATTCTTAGGAAAACCATAAAGTGTTAATCATCTTTTTTATATCGGCAGTAGTGTTGCCCAAAAAAGTCTTGGTCTTGCGGTCTTGGTCTTGGTCTTGCTAGAAATGCGAGACCGAGACCAAGACCAAGACCGCTTAATTTTTGCAAGACCAAGACCAAGACTGGCCCTGCAAGATTTGAGCAAGACCAAGACTGGGCCTGCAAGAGTCTCGCGGTCTTGCATTTAATTCAAATCACCATTTCAGCTTATATACGGTTGAGCTCGTGTCTTCTACATAACAGGAGGAGAATCGGCCGTGGCCGGAGAGGAATCGCCACGGTGATCGGCCGTGTTGTTACAGGTCGTTACATGTCAAGTTTTCCTTCTCTTGCACCGATGTTATATATTATAGCCCTTAGTCGTGGGTTCGCAGTCACGGGTAAAATAGGGGGTGATGAATTATATTCTTACTCCGTCACTACACGGCAAGTCAAATCAGTCTTGAGACATCCATGTATTGGCCAATCGATTCCCAATGTTGGTGTTGGCTTTTCAGAATTACTCTTCGGAAAGGCTTAAGGACAAAAATACCGTAATCACAAGAGTGCTCTTGCCCATTATACATATTTATATATCCGTTTATTCATTAGCCCAACGACGTTCACTGTTGGACATAGAAATATGCCTACAATTAATCTATATAAATGTCCATGTAGGGACAGAGTACGATCACCATCAGGCAGTACATGAAGCGTTGCTCCCAGCGCTATTTTGCCTCTGCCACGACTCACCCCAATCCACTAGTGGTTGGGGCGGTAAACTACGTCCCCTCAAAAATATACGCGGTCCGACGTCCTCGTCATCTTCTTGAAGAAGAAGATGACGCTATTATGATCGCCCAAGAAAGGACGTACACAGCTCGCGCAGCGATAACAGATAAAACTCCGCGGTATCGGCCTCGCCGTCGAGGTCGAAAACCGCGCCGCGTAAAAGTCATTAACCTAAACTTGGCCACGCCCACTTTGCTCTCAGCGACGCCCCGAGCCGAGGTCCGTTCCCCACAGGAGGGAGCCCTCGGGCGATGTTCGCTTAACTTACTTACCGGGTTGAGAGCCATCAGCGCTCACCCATTGACCGCGTTAAGCTGTCAAGGTCATCTGCGACCAACAGCTACATACACACAAAAAAAAAAAAGACAGAGTACGAATATAATTCACCACTCTCTTACCCGTGGATATCGTATCAAATCGGATCGGGCAATGGTGTTAGAAACCCATGAAAAAAAATTGAAATAAAAATATCGATTCGTTAATGAATTGAGAGACATGTAAGTTCTCAATTTTGTCATCGTTTTTTCGTGTAAATTGATTAAAATGTATAATGGAATGATACTTAATCTACAACATATTCGTATTTTGTTAAATGTTCATTAGAATTTGAATAAATCAATGATTACGTTTGCATAAGCAAGACAAACTTCGCTTGAACATAAATCAGCTGATCGGTTGATGACCGTTGATGAGTCGCCTTTGTACCTACGTAACCACTGAAAGGTTCGCGCAAATCTAATACCTATTTATACTGTCGAAATTATTTTACATGCTTACATATATCCTGTCTGTACATACCTACATAATGCATAAAATGTAAGGCATAAACTCTTAGACACACATTTTTGTAATCACTATAACTTTTACGTTATATTGTTTTTGTGTAATATACATTCTAATTATGATCTATGACTGTTGAACTACAACATACATGAACAGTTGTCCCATAACCTGATACACCCTGTGTATATAACATATGTGCAAGAGAAGTGAAACTAGAAAGAAAACCCTGTACCAACATGTCTGACCAGCGTGGTATAGTAGATCAATTTTCCTCTTACTGGAAGGAAGCTTAAGCCCAGCAGTGGCACTTTTATGAGCTGTGACGATGACGACGAATATCATACATTTTACAAGTATTAAAACCATAAAATTTTAAATCAGTTTTATATGTTCTTGAATAAATAGTATATTAAGAGCTACATGGATCCAGCAGCCAAAGTATTTATATAGACAATAGAGCAACAGGTTTTTTCAAGTATCCAGAGTATCAGTAACTAAACTGGAAATACAATAGATACATACCACTTAACTTGAAGGGGAATATAAACAAACGCATTAATTGTAAAATATCGCATTGATTATAAAATGACATAAAATTTATTGTATCAACTGCCTCGTGTGGTGACGTCTTAAGAAAATAGGGTCGAAAGTCCTGTCGTAAGAGTAGTAACGCTGTCTAATGGAACACCAGGGGAATAGAAGAGTAATTTTCTCCAGTGGTAAGTATTGTATTCAATAGTGAACTATAGGCTAGCAGATGGATAGATAGGATAGGATATTTGATTAATTTAGTTGGATTTTTCATTGCCATGATAAATTACTGTTACGTTATTCTAACTGCAAAACTTTGCGAGACTCTTGCTGCAATACCAAGACTCGGGTGCGCAAGACCAAGACCAAGACTAAGACTCGGGTGCGCAAGATCAAGACCAAGACGAGACCAGGTGTGATGTTGCAAGACCAAGACCAAGACCGGTCCAAGTCTCGTCTTGGTCTTGCATTTGGGCAACACTAATCGGCAGTAATGTGTTCTACGTTCTTTTCGCTACTACCCCTTACCAGGGTACATCACAATGTGACTTGAACTTTCACATGTTAAGGATTTACTAGAAAGTTCTTCTACTGTTGTAATACATAGTTATACTCATTAACGTTCTATCTTATTTTAATGCGTATGGAAATTTCAGACAAATTTCACAAATAGTATCAATTAACTATTAATATTATTGATTAATACATTAATACGAAATAACATGGACGTTTCATTTAAACCAGATGTGCGATAAATTTTATCAAGAGGGTTAACCGTGACTTCATAAAAAAGCGGAATTTATTACATCTCATGACCCTTGCCCCGAAACTAAGACAGCGACGAAAATAATAGAAAAATATCGTAATTAAAATCCAACCCTTCATGTTGTTGCGCCTTTTTATAGCAGAGGGATGAAATTATATGGTGCCAGGCGTGTGTGACCGATGCGATGATATAGTGAGGACATATATAGACCAAGTGCGGAGAAGAGTAGCAAATACCAGCCAGTTTGGCCAGACATTTGGGTAGAAAGGCCGGACACCCTACATTATTGAGGATTTCGTGTTTTAGTATTATTAGGTACGACAAGAAAATGTATGTAAAATTAAGCTTTTTGGATTATTATGACAACAGTCGACTCGCCTGCGCTAGCCGTCGGCGCTAGCTCGTTTGCGAAATTTAAAAAGCTTAATAAAAGCCGGACAAGCCAGAACACCGATTACTTTGGCCGGACACGCAATTAAAAAGCCTACCTATGTCCGGCTTTATCCGGACGCCTGACAACGCTACCTGCCACGGATGTGGGCCATGACCTAATTCAAATAGTAGGTACCTAGGTACTGTCGTCGTTCTTAAAGACAACACTGACCATTACTTGTTTCAAAAATGTGTTCAAGTCATTTCTTATCTTTCACGTGATTTTCTAAACAACAGGTGACGTAATGTTGAATTATCTTCTATATATATATATTTGTTAAGGTCGTTAGGAGGGAGAGTACACCGTCCTGCCACCACTGCGATTGCGACGAGGACACGGCGCGCCATACGCTCGAGGGCTGCGGGGCTTGGGCAGTGCAGCGCCGTGAACTCGTCGCAATCATCGGTGCCGACCTGACGCTGCCGGCCATCGCTAGGGTGATGGTCGACAGCGTCGGGAATTGGGAGGTGGTCGCAGCTTTCTGCGAGACAGTGATCTCGCAGAAGGAGGCGGCGGATCGTCCGCGCTAGGAGCGCAGCCTCGATGAGGAGATCCACTGCCGGCGAATGGGGCGGCGCAGGCGCAACTACCTGCGCCTCATGCCGCCCTAGCCGAGGCCGCGGGTGACGTGACCGGGGATTAGTCCGTCACCCTCCGAGAGGCCGACCGCGTGAGGAAAGACCGACGTTCTCCCCGAGGGGGGGACGTCGGTCGATGGGAGGGTACCCCAACAGGGGGTATTCCGTCGGGCCGATCACTGACGACAAGTTAACGCTGCTCCAGTGGTCGGCCCAACGACGAAGGCGACGTGGTTTTCGGGTGGGTCGCGGGAGTTGCGTGCTTAAGCCCCTCTGTCGCCCCGGACGGAGTGGTGCGGAGGCGCGCCGACCGCGGCCCACCCACAAAAAAAAAAAAAATGTATATATTTGTTATTTTTTTACAGGCGTGGATTTTTCCTTCAACGAGCAAGTATATATAAAATCATAAATTACAATGAAACTTAAGTAAAACGATTGAACTATTATATTCGAATTAACGAAGTTTTGATTTTGCCATGGTTGTACATTACTCGTCATGTGGTAAAGAAAGAGTTAAGACATCAATGTGTCACTCCTCAAAAAGTAACGGTAATTTTCCATGAGAGTCCTAAAAATCACCTGAAATGCACATTCACCGCTCCATTTTATGTTAGCTGATTTCCTTAACTGGTTCGATGATTGATGGATGGAACTTGTGAATGCCGGCATTATTTAATATACTTACTATTAGTGTTGCTGATATGAATAGCTCATACATATATCCCATAGATACAAAATCCCAAACCACAGACGCATATCATTTTTATTCTTACTTATATCTCGAAAGATATACATAATATTCTTATATCTATATTTGTACATACCTATATCTCGAAATACATGGATACATAATACAAAATAAAAGTAATAACTTTGTTTATACCAATTTCCATTGATATCATTATTGTGGATAATGAGACGGTACCTGGTGATGGCAAATAACAGAAGCTTTGACTGCGGCTCGGTTCGGACGTGACAAGGCGGAGTCAGACGCGGCGTTGGACTATCACGTTTTATATTGCTTACAAAAGTGAAGCGTAAACTGGCAGCCGATTACGATTGCCGTAATCATTAACTTGACGGTTGATGGAGACGAACACAATTGTTTTTGTCCATTCAAAATGCAATTAAACTTATAATCTTCTATTTTATATTTATAATAATATTTTTGCTAAATTATATATGGCTGTTGGTTTCCTAATTTATCACAAAATAATCTTAAAAGGCTTTTAATGGAAATTTATACTTTTTTAATTAAAGTCTGATTTTTTTTATCATCCCTTGAACTCTTTCCATGTGGGGACGGAGTAAGAATACAAGTCACCATTCCCTTTCTTATCCGTGAATCTCGTAAAAGGTGACTAAGGGATATAATATACATATAACGTCTAAACAAGAGAAGGAACACTGGAAATAAAACCAACCCGTCTGACTACCGTGATACAGTAGGTCAATAACCCTCCTATTAGGGATGAGGCTCAAGCCCAGCAGTGGGACGTATATGAGCCGAAATGACGATGATGATAAATAGCTTGAGCTAGAGATGCAGTTGGATCCACCGAAAGTTTACTACATTGCCATCTCTGTGAAAATAGGGGTGTTAGACAGACTGTTGTGGCAGGGTGTCAGCTGAAATAGGGGAACAGGTCATAAAGCTTTAGGTATAGAGCTATAGGTATGAATACGAAAAGAGCTATAGGTATGACTAAGATTTAAACTGCAGGCATTAGTTCTAAATAATGAAAAATTTCGGACACCATTATTAAGTTTTAAAAAGAATCAAAACTCACGTTTTAGTTGGAATGAAGCACAATACCTTCATGTTTCTATTCTCAATTACGTTTCAAAAGGAGCTATTGTGAACTCTAAATGTATGCCAAGCAGGATTTTCTTTTATCAAATTACTAACATTTCAATAAATGTTTTTATACACAAACTTGTACAAAAGATTATCGTAGAAAAGGTAACATTACCTTGTACCATGATATGCCGCCTCTATTTTTGATTCTTCGAAAAAACTATAGACTCTAACACAATCTTAGAAAGATCAAATTTGAAAATATAAATAAATATCGATGAGAGAGGTGCGATGAGCAACATGGCATATTGTTGTTTGTTAAAGTACGCGTGAATAAGAGGTCTTCGGACAAGTATTGATTGGTATTCAATGGGAGTCGATGAATGGCTGTTTGAAAATACGATCAGTTTGCTACTTAAACATGTATTTGATTTACCAAAAAACATATAGTTAGCATATCTCAGAAGTGTAAGAGTTAATTTAGAATGCTAACTTTTTCTTAATAAATAACAGTAAATAAGCTATCTAGTAGTAGGCGCTAACCCTCTCATAAATTCGGAAACTCGAGGCTCTGGACCAAACAGGTGTTGCACAAATTTGGTAAACTTTATATCAGTTCTTTATATGTCTTCTTCCGCGATGTTCCCTTCATATGTCTGTCCTATTCAATGCAACTGTATTTTCAAAGGCATATGGTGTCAGAAAATAGTCTAAGAAAATAGGATGTTATTATATCTTTCTCTCACGGATGAAGTGAGAGGCGATTAAGGAACATAAGATACCATTCCGTATTTGCTTACGCTTTTAAAAGGATAGGAAATTTTGGAATAAAGCGTTTTGTCAACTCGTCAGGCCAGAGAGATATAGCAGGTTGATTCTCCTACTATGAAGGAGACTCATGTCTGTGTGAGTAATGAGACGCATACGCGTCTCATACGAAAGAGATGAAAGAGATCATCAATTATTAAATGAAAACTTACTTCTTGCTTTCCTTTCTGTACGTCATTACAACAAAACCTTCAAACCACCATGCGCTACACTCGACAGTTACGTATACAAACCATTAAATAAACATAGCAGTTTAATGTATTTCATAAAATTTAATGTTTAACAATAGATAGAGTTCATATTAGCTATGTAGAGTAGTGTTCATTCATCGGTGAAGTGTCCATCACGCATCATCACGCGGCTTGCAACAAGCCGCCCCCGCTGGTGGTCCACACATTCCCCGTCCATCAAAATCGTTCCCCATTCTAATCCATATAAAGCTATACTTTCAAAAACTTAAGAATCAATGAAAAGTGTTCATTGTATTGTCGTTATTCAGATCACAATCGAGTGCATTCTAGCGAGTTATTTTACTTATTGAGTACCGTAGACAGAACGACGTCAAAAGTATTATTCGCAATTGTTGGCATTGTCCATTTTATCCATTTCTATTAAACTAAATCCGTTTAGTTCTGTATAATTCATGCAATAAGATGATTGAAATCAAAATATCTAAGAGAACCAGTAGTTGAGCATTTAAGGACATAGAATTTTCTTTTTTATTGCTTATTCTTAATTTTCACCCCAATTCAATTTGTGTTTCTTTTTCTGTGCTCTGCGTAAGTCTTTCAGTGACATTAAACTAGTGATTTTGCTAGTAAAATAATGTAATAAGAAAAAAATAAAACACATGAAAATTAGTAGTTTACCACCCTATATTCAATATGTATGCATGTATGATCTTTGTAATACATTTTTTTTTTCATATTTCATTTCACGTACAACGTTATCTTAATTAATCCTAAACAAATAAAAAGAAAACATTTACTATTAACAAAATCACTAAATTGTTAAAATTTCGCTTTAAAATTTTACAATCCTTAAAGGGCACCGCGGAAATCACCCAAAAATGCGTTCGTTTGATCTCTTACTGTGTCCTTATTTCCAACGCTTTAATTGTGTAATTTTTATATAAGATATTTAAGGATTGACTGTATGCATTATACATCTTAAAACACGGTTACTTTAATTGCCTCGAAAGAAAAATATTCAAAGTTACCTCTAAATCACTCACTCACTAGTGGTAGGACCACACTGTCGACAGTTATCTGTCTACAACCGCGGGCCGGTCCGTCCGGGGTAGTACCACGCTCTCGCAGAAAATCGACGTGTGAGTAGTAGCAATTTGTTACTGCGCTTCGTTCGGTGAGCGAGAGAGCCGGAAGCCCAACTTTCTGAGGGTGTTTGTGTGTGGAGGGTTTTGGTGGTGCTTTTGGTATCACAAAGCCTCAATGCACGCATTCACACTCCCTTCACTTTCTTCGCGGTAGGCAGCGGCCTTGTAAAGGTCCATGAGCAGCAAGCAACACTTACCATCAGGTGTACTATTTGCTCGTTTGCCACTGCTTGCAATAGAAAAAAAAAATGAAAAAATAAACCCATAATACGGCGTAAATACTACACAAAAGCTTATAAAATTTTGAAAATTAATATAACTTCATGTTTCACTATAACTTATACATTATACATTTTTAAAATGTATATTTGTTTTAATAATAAGAAGGGAATACCTAAATTTATCCGCGCTTCGTCCACTTTAGTTAGAGCCGCTACGCTTCCCCCCTATCCGCTTTAGTGCTGCTTCGGCTATCGGATGGGTAGTTTGTATCGCTTGCGCATACGCACAATTTTATGAAAATAGGCAAATATAAAAGAAAAACTGTAAATAGCTTCGATAAAAATATTTTAAATTGCTTCTGTTATTACATTTTGTAACTATCAGCACCATCTCGCTAGTTGATCGGCGCACAGCTGCTGTAGCCTGTGTGCCTACTCTTGAATCTCGATTCCAATCCTAAATCCAATCGCAGCTCGAATTTGAGCAAATTTGGTACTCTTGAAAGCGACACTAGCGCACGATTGGAATAAAATACGGTGGCATATTTTTGAACTAAATGAATTCGACTTTCGTCGATTAAATCAACTATTTGCTATTCCCGACGTGATTTTGACGTAGTTTAAAATCGTTAATGTTGCACAATTTCAAGAAAGCGTCTTTGTGGTGATCGAGTTCGATAACGTTATTAATTTAAAGTAAGAAAATACGACACATTTGGTGAAAATAACAACGGCAAACGCGAAGAGTTCAATGTCGATTTTATTCAAGAGTACCAAATATAAGTTTGGTGAGATTGGAACTGAATCAGTTTCAAAATTAGAATTGATTTCAAGAGTAGGCACCAAGAGCAGTGGCTCTTGGTGCCTACTCTGGAAATCCATTCTAATTTCGAATCCGATTCAATTCCAATCTCACCAAACTTATATTTGGTACTCTTGAACAAAATCGAGAATGAATTCTTCGCGTTTGGCGTTGTTATTTTCACCAAATGTGTCGTATTTTCTTATTTTAAATTAATAACGTTATCGAACTCGATCACTACAAAGACGCTTTCTTGCAATTATGCAACATTAACGATTTTAAACGGCGTCAAAATCGCGTCGGGAGTAGCAAATATTTGATTTAATCGACGAGAGTCGAATTCATTTAGTTCAAAAATTTTCCACCAAATTTGATTCCAATCGTGCGCTAGTTTCGCTTTCAAGAGTACCAAATTTGCTCAATTTCGAGCTGCGATTGGATTTAGGATTGGAATCGAGATTCAAGAGTAGGCACACTGGTCAGTGCTCCTCACGCACACATACACAAAACGCATAAAATACCTAAAATCGGTCAGCGACAAATGCCCCCTTAAAAATGTTAAGAAAAAGCAATTTAGATGTTTGGAGGGCGTCACTTGAAAAACAATGGAGTGCATTTGGAATAAAAAAAAATTATAGGATGCGTAGTTTGCACTATTAGATGACTAGATAACAGCATCGAATGTTTAATATGCAGGTAATTAGTTTAAAAACACGCCGTTTTTTTTTTTTTTTGTGGATGGGTCGCGCTCGGTGCGCCTCCGCACCACTCCGTCCGGGGCGACAGAGGGGCTTAAGCACGCAACTCCCGCGACCCACCCAAAAACCACGTCGCCTTCGTCGTTGGGCCGACCACTGGAGCAGCGTTAACTTGTCGTCAGTGGTTGGCCCGACGGAATACCCCTAATTGGGGTACCCTCCCATCAACCGACGTTCCCCCCTCGGGGAGGACGTCGGTCTTTCCTCACGCGGTCGGCCTCTCAGCGGGTGACGGACTAATCCCCGGTCACGTCACCCGCGGCCTCGGCTAGGGCGGCATGAGGCGCAGATAGTTGCGCCTACGCCGCCCCAGTCGCCGGCGGCGGATCTCCTCATCGAGGCTGCGTTCCTCGTGCAGACGATCCGCCGCCTCCTTCCGCGAGATCACTGTCTCGCAGAAGGCTGCGACCGCGTCCCAATTCCCGACGCTGTCGACCATCGCCCTACCGATAGCCGGCAGCGTCAGGTCCGTACCGATGATTGCGACGAGTTCACAGCGCTGCACTGCCCAAGCCCCGCACGCCTCGAGCGTATGGCGCGCCGTGTCCTCGTCGCAATCGCAGTGGTGGCAGGACGGTGTACTCTCCCTCCTAACGACCTTGTGCAGGTATTTGGCGAAGCACCCGTGCCCCGTCAAAACCTGCACCAGTCGGAAGGAGAGCACCCCGTGCCGCCTTTCCAACCACTGCATCAGCACCGGCCGGAAGGCCTCCACGGTTCGCAACCCGGACCGAGGCCTCTCCAGCCGGACTGCCCAACGGGCAATGACGTCTCGGCGGGCGTCGACGCGCCAGGCGGTGAGATCCCTTAACGAGACCACACCGCCCTCCGCTCGCACCCCCGTCACCCGCCGATATAGACCGGCGAGCATCTCCGCCTCCAGGTCCCACGGGGGAGTCCCGGCCAATAGGCACGCTGCCTCCGTCGCCACCGTGCGGTATCCACGGATGGCCCTGACCGCCATGACCCTCTGTGGTCGCCACAGAAGGGCCCTAAGTCGGGCAGTCATGAACCCCACCCACACCGGTGCGCCGTACAGGGCCATCGACCGGATGACCCCCGCGTACAGCCGTCGGTAAAAAACACGCCGTAAATACTTATTTTATCGATTTGCGTACGTTAGTGTGTGATTTATGTATATTTTTAACTAAATATTAATCTTTGATAATGGAATATTAGGAAGGGTAGTGTAAGTAGAACAAAGGGTGTTTGTAGGCGCAAGAGAGAAACTTCAACGTATACAACGCACGCGCCACTTGATCCTCGTTAGCAACGCACTCGCATTACAATGAACTAAAACAATACGTTGCCATTACGCTAATTGCACACACCCAACATAGGCAGTTTGTTTAACCCGGATATAACCCTTGACAATGACTATTTATTTGAGTTCTTTACATATTATAATTGTGACAGACAGGTAGATTTTAAGTAGTGGGTATCCAGAATTTATATTAAACTGCATTTACTTACTAATATCTTCTTCTTCTTATATAATGACAATAAGTTACTATTATGAGCTATTGGTGCCAATGTCGAGAAATAATAATTATTCGTCACGTCTTCAGTCCTCGTATTTGAGTCATTGTCGTTACCAGTGATTAGGTGCTGGTAACCAAATCATGGTTCTTCTGGGAGTTTTAGCAGAATATGAAAATGCACGCAATTCGTTAATTTATCATCTTCCACTACATTGTTTCACATCAAAAGAAGGGGGGGACGAGAGAAGTTTCTAATGGGGGGTACGGGTAGTCCGGGCGGCAATGTAGGATGCAAGGGATCACAATTTCTATCAAAAAAAGGGGGAGAGGGAAGTTTCTAATGGGGGGTAGGGGTAGTCCAGGCGGCATTGTAGGGTGCAAGGGGGGGTCAAAATTTCTATCAAAAATGGTCTAGCACTTATAGTTTTTGAGATACGGCGGTCAAAACAATTTCGTCTCATTTAACGGTTTTATTCCACGCACTTTTTCTTACAGTTTTATTCTTACGGTTTTACTATCACATTTTTTTCAGTTTGGTCGCGCAGCAAAATCCCTATCTCCTCCAAGCCTGCCGTAAGGAACTTCGTTTCAATAAAATTTAAAAGCGTTACATAACATTTTGTCAATTGTAATGTTAAAATAAAGGGTTTTTTCATGCTTAGGTACACGGTTATTTGTACGATACCTCTACCGCCTAAGAAACAGCTTTAAAATTTTTTGTCTGTCTGTTTGTTTCGGGTAATCTTCAAAAAGGCTGGATTCATTTTAATAATATTTAATTACCGCTATCTATATAAGAAGTAACTTGAGTTTTAATTTTCCCGGTAGTTACACGAGAACGGGAACTTAGATTTATAATTTTGCCGGTTTTCACCCATTCCCGTGGAAATCCACGGTGAAAACGTGGGAATTTGCTAGTTTACAATAAGAGTCTCGGTAACGAAGCACTCTTACATGGGCTGATTGTACTACATTCTTAAGATGGGCTTCTTCTGGTTTGGATTATTTTTTACGTTCTGCTAGAAAATATATAGTACTGAAAATATATAGTTTGGTATCACCGAGCCTCAATGCACGCATTCACACTCCCTTCGCTTTCTTCGCGGTAGGCAACGGACTTGTAAAGGTCCATGAGCGGCAGCAACACTTACCATCAGGTGTACTGTTTGCTCGGTTGCCACCGTTTGCAATAAATAAAAAAAAAAACTTGAAACCCGCCCTCGCTTCGCATCGGTTTTAGTTGTCTTACCCGCGTTTCCTGTTCCTGTGGGAATACCAGGATAAAATATAGCCTATGTTACTCCCTGATATTATAGCTTTCTATTGGTGAAGGAATTTTTGAAATCGGTTCGGTGGTTTAAGCGTGAAAGCGTAAGAAACAAGCAAACAAACATACTTTCGCATTTATAATATTAGTAAGGATACAGCATGAAGTCTACGTTTATTACTAAACTAGCAACCCGCCCTCACTTCGCTTCGGTTTCAGTCTTTCCTGCGTAGTTCCCGTTCCCGTGGCAATACCGGGATAAAATATAGCCTAGTTTACTTCCTGATATTATTAGCTTTCCATTGATGAAATAATTTTTGAAATCGGTCCAGCCGTTTTGAAGATTACCCGGAACAAACAGACAGACAGACAGACAAAAAAAATATAAAATGTATTTTAGGCATATCTATAGTGAAAATAACCGTGTGAGCATGAATAAAGCCTATTATTTTGACATTACAAACAGACACTCCAATTTTATTTATTGGTATAAGTAGATAGCAGTAGGTTCATATTCACTCATAATGTTAAACTAAAATTAGATGAGCACATGTGTGTTGAATACTGTGAGTAATATTGATCTTTATCATAACTATAAAAGCTTGAGATTTGAGACTTACAAAAAATCTTCAAAGTAACAATATCACAGACAAAGCTGTAATAAAAACCATCGCGTCAAGTGCTTAATAAAAATAAAAAAGAAATTCAAGAATTAAAACCCGACTACTGGAAAATCACATTAGATATGAAATAAGAAAATATTCATCTGAAATTATTATTTGCAAACTATTCGAATACACGTCCCGCTGTTGGGCTAGAGCACAATGGGAGGAAAATTGACCTACTATACCACGCTGATTAGACATGTTAGTATCGGGTTTTATTTCGAGTTTTTCTTCGCTTACTCATAGATGTCATCTATGTTAGAAAGAATATATTAAAAATATACTAGGAAATGAATCTGAAATTGAAGTTGAAAAATTAAAACCAAAGACTGAACGGAATTATGCCTCTTTTAAAATTGGTGTTGCGGAGACCAACTTTGCTAAGCTCAGTGATCCCGAAATATGGCCATTAAATGTAGAGTTTAATGAATGGATTTGGTTACCGAAACAGGATTAAACGATTCTATCCATGATGCTGAGTTTGTACTTAAAGGCTATCATACATTAAGATGTGATCGCGCAGATGGACGTAAGCATGGTGGCGTACTTTTAGTGGCCACACCGCGTTTGGAGCTACGTCGATTACCATTGCCCGGTAATTTTGAAATAGACAGGTATTGTTTTGAAATTATCTGTGCTGCTGTATATATGCAAAATAGATTCTTATTTACATGTTGTACGGTTTATATTCCACCACAAACTGATGAGTGTGAATATATGATATTATTTAATTTATTAGAAAAAATGTGTATTAAAAATAGAAATAACTTGATTGTTTTAGGAGATTTTAATTTATTTTCGTGTAATACTAATGTAACTAATTATTATGATTACTTTATAGCGTTCTGTGAATTTGTTCAGTGTAATTTGGTTCCTAATTGTAACGGCAGACAATTGGATCTTGTATTGAGCGCGCGCGACGGTGTAGCGGTTAGCTTGGCGGACGAAGCGTTGCTACCCGTGGACGCGTATCACCCCCCACTTGTCGTTCGTCTATCTTTCGGTGCGCAATGGAATGAAAACCTCTCGGCATCTCCCGTATCTTCTCTTATGTTACCACATATACGACAACCTCAAAAGTCCTTAGCTAGAAAACAATGGAATTTCAAAAAAGCTGATTTTAACCGTTTATATTATTTAATATCTATAATAGATTGGAGCGAAATATACAGTTTAAATGACCCTGATCTAATATTAAATTTATTATATGAGAAAATTTACGAAGTATTTAATGTTTGCGTCCCTTGTAAGACAACCAGTTCGACGGATAGACGTTATTCTTATCCTGTGTATTACACCACTGAAATAATTACAAATATTAAGCTTAAACACAAATTACACAAAACATACAAATCCAGTAAATTGCACAGTGATTATCAAGCGTTCTCACTGTGCAGAGCAAGAGTGAAAGCGCAGATGGGCCGAGCACTTGATCAATACATCGATCGGGTACAAAATCATTTGGCAACGGAACCTCAAGCTTTTTGGGCTTATGTGAGATCTAGGAAAGGTTCAAAAAAGCCGAAACTAATCAACGAGGGATGAACGTTATCTGAACAGGAATGTGCAGATGAATTTGCTCGATTTTTTCATTCTGTATATAACCCGGAGCCGCCTATGCTGAGCGTGACGACGGCGAGTGCGACGGCAACAGAAGTGCCAGGTGCGTTGGTGCGTCTCGCTCGCTTGAACGCTGCTGACGTGCAACGTGCTCTCTCTCATTTACCACCAAAAACGAGCTCTGGCCCCGACGGTATACCAGCGTTCATATTTAGAGACTGTAGTTCGGTATTAATTAAACCGTTGTTACACTTAATGCATGCATACAATGTGCAGTGTTTCCCGATTGCTGGAAACTCACAAGAGTTGTACCCGTACCAAAAGGTAGCGCAGGTTCAACACCCAGTGACTATAGACCTATTGCGGTTCTCTGTACTCCTGCTAAAGTATTCGAGTCCGCCATTCACAGCTGCATATATGAACAGGTAAGTGCCCAATTATCCGATGCACAACACGGTTTCCGCCCTGGAAGGAGCACTACAGGTAATTTACTGCACTTGATGACAAAATTGGTACCAGGGGTCGATGCTGGTCGGCAAGTGGACGTTGCCTATTTTGATATTCGGCGAGCATTCGATATGGTCCATAATGACCATCTGCTTTTGAAGCTAGCGAATACGGGTTTCACTCCACATACGTTAACTTTCTTTGCCAGTTACCTAAGAGATAGACGCCAATACGTTGATTGTGGTGGATATCTTTCCGAGTCCTACTATACACGATCTGGGGTTAGTCAAGGCAGTAACCTTGGGCCCCTTCTGTTTATTTTAATGGTCAACGATTTGCCTAAAACCGTCAAGACATCTACTCCCTTGCTATTTGCAGACGACTTAAAGTTAGTTTTAGAAATTAAAGAAGAAACAGATCATAATTTACTTCAGATTGATATTAATAGTATAGCGGCATGGAGTTCGGTAAATCAGTTGCAATATAATGTGTCTAAGTGCTCAATTTTATCATTCAGTAGAGCGCGCACTCCTAGTCATCATCAGTACCACATAAATGGTGAACTGCTGCAACGCGTTACTGAAGTCAAAGACTTAGGTGTTCGGTATTCAGCTGATTTAAATTTTAGACAACATGTTATTGATGTTTGCAAGAAGGCTTACCGAAACTTGGGGTTTGTTTTGCGTCAAGCAAATAAATTCACTAATATCAGGGCGTTAAAGGCGTTATTCGAGACATTAGTTAGAAGTCACTTAGAATGCAATTCGGCAGTGTGGGCTCCCCATGAAACTAAATATATAATAATGATGGAGGGCATACAAAATAAATTCTTAAGATTTTTATATTCAAAACAGTTCGGGGTATATCCAGGATACCCATTATTATATCCGACTGCATTTATATTAGGTATGGTAGGTTACTACAAATTAGAAATAAGAAGAAAAATGGCTCTTGTCATGTATGTATTTAAAGTGTTACGGGGCCTAATCCACAACCCAGCTATTCTGCAAGAGGTTCGGCTGTATGTACCAGACGAGTACGTTGGTAGGCGGCGGCGGCCTCCACTCTTGGACGTGCCACGGTCTCGCACCAACTTGTTACAGCAAGCACCACTCACACGCGTTCTACATGTGCTTAACGCTGTGTCACACACGCACACTGATATATTTTCGTGTTCACTGAACGAATTCACACGTACAGCTATTTTAATTTTAAGTATATAGATAGATATAATTTTAAGTATATAGATAGATATAAGAATTTTGTGTTATTTATAATTATTACTATATGTTTGTATTTACTAAGACTGTCTTCCTCTATCGAATTGGGTTGTAATACCTGTAATGATAGCTGTGTATTAAATAAATAAATAAATAAATAAATGTTATATGCATATTATATCCCTTAGTTGTCTTTTACGACACCGACGGGCAAGAAAGGGAGTGGAGAATTATTATATTCTTACTCCGTTACCACACGGATAATTATTCGATATGTATCGTGTAATAAATAAATAAGTAGCTTACATGTAATGAATACTTAAATAAATTTTGCACCTTAGATTTTTGATAGGTCTTGGAGACTCAGTAGTCTAAATTTTGTACATAGTCATTAGTGTTCAGAGGACAGCCTAGGTCTTATGCCACTTACCAACTATGCCCCCTATCGACTGAACAGGCGCAACAAGGCGCAGTGGTTAAGATGCCTGCAATGCCAGTGTCGTGAGTTCGATTCTCATGCAGGACAACACTTTATACCATGAAATTATTGTTTTGAGTCTGGGTGTAATTTGTGTTCGTTAAATTATGTTTGTAAAGGATTATTTCCTTAGTGCAACATTTCTTAAAAAGAAAAGAAAACAACCTATCATAAGAAAATCGTATGTCCGTTATATAAATAGACTAGCAACCCGCCCTCGCTTCGCTTCGGTTTCAGTCGCCTTAGTCGCGTAGTTCCCGTTCCTGTGGGTAGATATACTGGGATAAAATATAGCCTATGTTACTCGGGGATACTGTAACATTCTAATAGTGAAAGAATTATTGAAATCCGGCCAGGAGTTTTTGAGTTTATTCGTAAGGAACGTTTCTTCTTTATAATATTAGTGTAGATTACACCTTACACCCTTAGAGGGTGAAAATTAAAAAATGCTGAAACACGTTTTTATTTATTTTTACTAAAGAGTATTTTTGGAAAATTTGAAGAAAATCGATGTTTTTTTCTCCTTATACAAACTTTGTTACTGCGGTTTACTCCCTAGGGGTTGAATTTCAAAAACCCTTTCTTAGTAGGTTTCTACGTCACGCAAAGACACTAATGTCAAAATTTCATGTTTCTGGCTTCAGTACGTTCGGCTCTGTGATAAGTCAGTAAACTGACATCTTTCTACCTATTTTACACCCTTATAGGATGAAAATGGACAAACGCTGAAACACGTGTATATTCATTTTTATTAAAGAGTATTTGTACTTAATTTGAAGATAGTAGCTAAAGATTTTTTTTTTTTCCATACAAACTTTGCCGTTGCGTTTCACCCCCTTAGGGGTAGAATTTCAAAATAATCTTTGTTATAGAGTGCCTACGTCATGAAATGAAACTACTGTCTAAATTTTATTTTTCTAGCTTCAGTAGCTTCGGCTCACCCTGTTGCTTCATATTATTATTTTGCTGTGTATTATTGTTAATGCTCCCGCAACATCCCTTGCAGGTGGAATTTCGTAAAATCCGTTCTTAGCTGACCTCTACTCGACGAAAGGAATATTTCTGCCAAATTTCAAGTCTGTACGCCTTATGGTTCCAGAGATATGGTGATGAGTCAATATATCGTTCGCCAAACCCACCTCTCCTATATATATATATATATATATAGATTTGAAATCAGTAGTTTTGGATACTAGCTTGAATATATGTATACCTAATTAATTGGACAACATAACTTACATAAAACAAATATATCTTAATTGTTAACAATTTGTAATCAATTTTACTATTTGTATTGCAGATAGTTAAAAGGCGCTTAATCTACGTGCAGTAGTTTCATTGTAAAGAGAAACGAGTAGGGACCACGTCAATATGTCGACAATTAAAAGTCGGCGCAGGAACATTTAACGGCTAATGTGTCTATTAACAAATGTATTTGCCGTGTTGAAGCGCGCTCGTAAATTCCACAATGACTGGAGCAGTTGGCCCGTGTCGTCGTTAAACATATATCATTCAAGTCTATTATCGTCAAAACAATATTATTTTATTTATTTTTATGTGAATGTCTTGTTTTCGAGTATTGTAATAGTTATTGTCTTCTATAATGAGCGGATAAAGCTTTAATCATAAATATTAATAATAATGTTAACAACATTGAGAACAACGAGGCAATATTTCTGAGACAAAACCTTTTCTACATAAGCTAAAGCTAAAGTCTAAAAGCAACAAATATAACAATCTTGTATTTAGAATATCACGAGCAGCAGCCGACATTTCTTCAGTGTTATTTGTATTGCGAGGTATGCCTTAAGTTCAAGTGGTGGCAGAGTACCTAAAGATACAATTCGCCACCCTTTTTCTTGTCGTGGTGTTATAAAAGACGATTCAGGGATAATAATATGCAGATAACATATATGCAAGAGTAAGAGAAAACAAACTCGAAATAAAACTTCATTTTTTTTATGAGGGGGCTATGTTAAAAATAAAATCCCATACCGATACATCTAACCAGCGTGATATAGTAGAACAGTTTATCCCATTGTGGAAGAAGCTCAGGCTCAACAGTGGGACACAACAGTGAAAACGATGATACATTTCATGCCATATCTCTTTATTCCCACCACTCTTAAGTGGGAGGTATTCCTAAATAGGACTGGAGGCAGATATAGGTAAAATACGCAACCTTTTGTGTAAGTGATGAACATTTCGTAAAAACTCAAATATATTTTTGAAATCGCACTGATAATTTCTGCTTTTCTGACAGATTTTAAGTTTAAATATAAATTAGAAAGTAAATTACAACCAAACTAGAAAGGAAAATGAAAATAAAGTTGTAAAACGTTGACACGTAGACAACGCGCCTTTGAATTGATAGTATTTGAAGAATACTAGTAAATTATTTGAGAGTATGTTAAAACAACATTCTTAGCTCACTTCATCTGTCTCTGAGAGCAATTTATTATGATGTGTCAGGCGTGCCGTCGTTCGTCGTTGGGATGCCGGTCGCCACCCGCGCGTCGGCACGCGCCCCTCTTAAGAAACTACTTCGGCACTAATAACTTAACCCCCTTTTGTTTTTGTACAGAAAGCGCTCAGTTTATTTATGAGATCTACTGATTATGCTCTGACACGCGTCCCGGCCTAATCGCTTTCAACATATGCGATAGGATCTCTTTAAATATTTAATAAGCATTCATATTTAACGTAATTATGTAGGTAATTCTTGCATTGTAAACCTTCTATCGACAATATGGTATTGCTAAAGGAAATGTGTAACTATTGTAAATATTTACTAAAAATATCTATGGAGGATTATGAATTAGTTTATATTGCATAGATACTACATATGAGTTGGTAGTTTTGTTGTATGTTGAAGTATCTGCTATTGAAGTCACTACGGCGGTAAGAATAAGAGTTTGGATAGAGAACCGTAACTAGAGATTAATTCCGTGTGATGACAGTAAGAGATAAATTCCGTATTGTATCAGATTAAGAATACAGTTCACCACCCTCTGAGGGGGAGCCTCTTGCCTGAGGGTATAGTAAAAGACGGCTAAGGGATATAACATGCATATAATGTCTATGCAGGAGAAGGTACTTGAAATAAAACCCTATATCAGCTGGTCTGACCAGCGTAGCGTAATAGGCCAATTTTCCTCCCATCGTGGAGGAAAATTGAAAACTTTTTTATTGAATTTGATCTACTGTCAACTAAGTCCTTTTGCTGGCCGGGTTCATATTTATAGTATAAAAATATACAAGAACATCGCGAACCTGTTCGTTTTCATTCATTTAAAATTCATCTATATAGTGCCCGGTGAAAGGCTTACCCCGTGGATTATCTATTCGTGTGTCCATATCACCGTAATTGTATTGATATTTTATTTTCTCTCCTATAAAAACATTAACCACTTTAATAAAAAAGTGAAAATATATATAAAAAAAAGAAATAAATAATATAAAAAAAGAAATAAATAATATAAAAAAGAGACGCAAGCGAGAGATTTACATCAAGAGGGAGCGAATGATATTAGGTAGTACATATTAGGTATTTAGAGAGAAGCGAGAAAAAGCTAAGCAAAGTTTCTGTAAATTACGTCTTAGCAATTCACTTGAATATTTTAGATAATACATTTGTCGCGTTCCAAAGACAGACTTTAATCAATATAAAGACCAATAGGAATTTTGTTTTTCACCATTCCCAAGTTATCATTGAAAATTTTTCACAACTAACTAAGAGTTGTAATAATATTAATCTATCACGAATGCAAATTTTGAGTTTTTTAATGTTATACGACCCTAACAATTTAAATTTTCGGTAATGAGAAGCTTTATACGGTGATTTGAAGAGACATCCATTGAATTGTCCAAAACATTATGCCCTTCACGTCGAATTGCAAACGAGTGTCGCATTGCTTGTCATTTAATATTCAATACAATGTAGGGTGACACAGCGTGAATTGATCACTGGACCATTGTCAGCGACAAGTCAAACAAAGCTACTTTTAAATTTTATATTTATTTTTAAATATTTTATTTTTCCTTTCAATAAAATTTTATTATATTATCATAAAATATAATGCAATTAAAAACAGAATCGAAATGAAACTCATAGCTTCCGTCATTGGCTATGTGCAGATACTTATGTTTTACTAACATGGGTAACATATACCTTCAATTACATTAATTGTAAATTCAATATGTATACATCATAGTTGATATGCTATGTCTACCATAACATCTACTACCTATAACAGGGCTCTCTTGTGGAAACCACAAGGGCCGGGTAGGTAATGTATCCTAGCGCTGGCGACTGAAGCGAATGCATCGGTTCCCGTGGTCTGCTCAATAGGCGGTGAGGGAATATATGGCAAGTTATGGAACCCTATACTTGTCATGACTGAGAAGAAGGATGTTAAAATTTAAGCTAAGAATGTATATTGCTAACATAATGATTGTAAGTTTTCAATTGCTTACAAATACTTCAAAAGTTGCACACGAACGATGATAGTAAAATTTTTCATTATACGTGCTCAACTAACTCCACTCTTCGATTTCCATTGTTTTAGAGAGTAGTTTAGTGATTTGCAAATTGATTAGAAATACTGCACAAATCACTATTTAGGATTATGGAAGTTGAAATTAATGATGGCGATATTTTTTCTTTAGCAGCATTATAGTTTATATTTTTTTATTTTACAAAGCTTTACTTAAAAACTAAAAGCTACAGGTACCTAAATGGTAAAATTTAGACAATTTTACACAATTGACAAAAAGGGTGCTAAAATCAAATCTTATAGACGGTAATGTTTAGACAATTTTATGTAAGTAACAAAAACTGTAACATAATAAGTAAGTTCTTACTTTTTGCTTAATAATGCACTGATATTAAAAGCCAATGCTATATATTTTTGATTAAAGAGTATTATCAACAAATTTTAAAAGGGAAATTCTTTGTGTCATTATAGTTCATATTCAACATATCACAGATCTTAAATAGGATTTCTTTAGGTCGATAGATAGCTTCATAACCTACCCGTTACTTGCGTAGGGTCACGGAATATTTTATACGTGTGCGAAAAGACTCTAGACACGGCATAAGGTATTATGGTAGGATAGCATTCATGTCGTCTCTGCATTTGAAACGTTTAATCTTTCGTTGCGGTGTATAACCGTAAATACCGAGAATATTCTAAAGATAATTTAGAGTGATTTGAACATAAGACTTGTATGCGGGCAAGTAAGATGAAGAGTTTGCGGTTTGGCCATACATTTGCCTTCGCTCGCGGTCGACGTCAAATGCTGGTGCGTTGAGTTGTAATTTCGCGGTTTCGGCCAAAATGCGGACATTATTCTCGGTGAAGGAATGTCGAGTATAATAAAAAAATGAATTGCCAATTTCAAAAACGTCCGCTTTCCACTTTTAAAAATGAAGTTATAAACCGAAATGAAAGGAATGTCGCATATTACAACAAAAAAATAATGAATTTCCCATTTCAAAAACGTCTGCTTTCCACTTTTAAAAATGAAGTTATAAACCGAAGTAAAAGGCATGTCGCATATTACAACAAAAAAAGGTATTTCCTATTTCAAAAACGTCTGTTTTCCACTTTTAAAAATGAAGTTATAAACCTTGTAATAGGCAGATCATAGACGTGCATAATGTAACATTATAGAGGGCAAATATATTACCTGACGCTGTCGACCATCGCCAGGGCGATGCTCGAGAACTGGGACGCGGGCGCAGCCTTCTGCGAGGCGATAGTCTCGCAGATCGCTTGCGTGAAGAGCGCAGCCTCGATAAGGCGATCCGCCGCCGGCGACTGAGGCGGCGTAGGCGCGAATACCTGCGCCTCATGTCGCCCTAGCCGAGGCCGCGGGTGACGTGACCGGGGAATTAGTCCGTCACCGGCTGAGAGACCAACCGCGTGAGGAAAGACCGACGACCTCCCCGAGGGGAGGACGTCGGTCGATGGGAGGGTACCCCAAATAGGGGGTATTCCGTCAGGCCGACCACTGACGTCAGGTCACCCTGCTCCGGTGATCGGCCCAGCGACGAAGGCGACGTGCATCGCGGGTGGGTTGCGGGTGTGCGTGCTTACGCCCCCCCTGTGGCCCCGGACGGAGTGGTGCGAGGAGCGCGCCGACCGCAACCCACCAAAAAAAAAAAGAGGACAAATATATTGTCAAATATCACGCAAAATTACTCCAAATTGCTGTTGATTTTTCTGATGACAAAAATATTAACGTCCTAATTATTTTATAAATATCTATATCCATCCATAATCATTCCACAATTAAACACAGGTCCACGGTAAAGACAAAAATTCCACAATGCCTAATAGATGGGTTGACGGTCACAATTTGTGTTAGCAGTTTCGTAGAACGCTGTTACCCATTCTTCTAGTGATTGCTTAATGCTTATCCGGTTTTTACGATCATCGCGAAAAAGTCAGAGGTCATAACATTTCATTTTTAACCGACTTCAAAAAGGAGGAGGTTCTCAATTCGTCTGTATTTTTTTTTTATGTTTGTTACCTCAGAACTTTCAACTGGGTAAACCGATTTTGATGATTCTTTTTTTATTTGAAAGCTGATGCTTCCCGTGTGGTCCCATTTCAATTTCATCCAGTTTCGATAATGGTATCCATGGGAAAACCATATAAGTCTTTAATTTGCATTAAGTATGTGCGCGATAAATGGACGAAAACTCAGTAATCACGCCAACCAAAGACGATGAATCTTCTTTAACCGACTTTAAAAGGAAAAGGTTAAGAACCTTCTCCTTTTTTAAAGTAAATTCGACTTTAATATTTTTTTTATGTTCGTTACCTCAGATCTTTGAACTGCGTGAACCGATTTTGATGATTCTTTTTAACCGACTTCTATATTTATTTGAAAGCTGTGTCAGCCAAAATAACTAGGACACCGACACACATACCGACATAGACATAGACACCGACGCCAAATATGACAATAATTGTAACTACATTATATTGTCGTAATAATTTGATTGACTTTTAAGTATCTACTCTATATCTTTTTATTTCATCAAGTTGTAGAAGAATTATTTTTTTGCTTTTTAATGCATATTAATTAGTGTAGCCCAAATGCAAGACCAAGACGAGACTTGGACCGGTCTTGGTCTTGGTCTTGCAACATCACACCTGGTCTCGTCTTGGTCTTGGTCTTGCGCACCCGGGTCTTGGTCTTGGTCTTGGTCTTGCGCACCCGAGTCTTGGTATTGCAGCAAGAGTCTCGCAAAGTTTTGCAGTTAGAATAACGTAACAGTAATTTATCATGGCAATGAAAAATCCAACTAAATTAATCAAATATCCTATCCTATCTATCCATCTGCTAGCCTATAGTTCACTATTGAATACAATACTTACCACTGGAGAAAATTACTCTTCTATTCCCCTGGTGTTCCATTAGACAGCGTTACTACTCTTACGACAGGACTTTCGACCCTATTTTCTTAAGACGTCACCACACGAGGCAGTTGATACAATAAATTTTATGTCATTTTATAATCAATGCGATATTTTACAATTAATGCGTTTGTTTATATTCCCCTTCAAGTTAAGTGGTATGTATCTATTGTATTTCCAGTTTAGTTACTGATACTCTGGATACTTGAAAAAACCTGTTGCTCTATTGTCTATATAAATACTTTGGCTGCTGGATCCATGTAGCTCTTAATATACTATTTATTCAAGAACATATAAAACTGATTTAAAATTTTATGGTTTTAATACTTGTAAAATGTATGATATTCGTCGTCATCGTCACAGCTCATAAAAGTGCCACTGCTGGGCTTAAGCTTCCTTCCAGTAAGAGGAAAATTGATCTACTATACCACGCTGGTCAGACATGTTGGTACAGGGTTTTCTTTCTAGTTTCACTTCTCTTGCACATATGTTATATACACAGGGTGTATCAGGTTATGGGACAACTGTTCATGTATGTTGTAGTTCAACAGTCATAGATCATAATTAGAATGTATATTACACAAAAACAATATAACGTAAAAGTTATAGTGATTACAAAAATGTGTGTCTAAGAGTTTATGCCTTAAATTTTATGCATTATGTAGGTATGTACAGACAGGATATATGTAAGCATGTAAAATTTCGACAGTATAAATAGGTATTAGATTTGCGCGAACCTTTCAATGGTTACGTAGGTATAAAGGCGACTCATCAACGGTCATCGGCCGATCAGCTGATTTATGTTAAAGCGAAGTTTGTCTTGCTTATGCAAACGTAATCATTGATTTATTCAAATTCTAATGAACATTTAACAAAATACGAATATGTTGTAGATTAAGTATCATTCCTTTATACATTTTAATCAATTTACACGAAAAAACGATGACAAAATTGAGAACTTACATGTCTCTCAATTCATTAACGAATCGATATTTTTATTTCAATTTTTTTCATGAGTTCCTAACACCATTGCCCGATCCGATTTGATACGACATCCACGGGTAAGAGAGTGGTGAATTATATTCGTACTCTGTCTTTTTGTTTTGTGTGTGTGTAGCTGTTGGTCGCAGATGACCTTGACAGCTTAACGCGGTCAATGGGTGAGCGCTGATGGCTCTCAACCCGGTAAGTAAGTTAAGCGAACATCGCCCGAGGGCTCCCCCTTGTGGGGAACGGACCTCGGCTCGGGGCGTCGCTGAGAGCAAAGTGGGCGTGGCCAAGTTTAGGTTAATGACTTTTACGCGGCGCGGTTTTCGACCTCGACGGCGAGGCCGATACCGCGGAGTTTTATCTGTTATCGCTGCGCGAGCTGTGTAGGTCCTTTCTTGGGCGATCATAATAGCATCATCTTCTTCTTCAAGAAGATGACGAGGACGTCGGACCGCGGATATTTTTGAGGGTACATAGTTTACCGCCCCAACCACTAGTGGATTGGGGTGAGTCGTGGCAGAGGCAAAATAGCGCTGGGAGCAACGCTTCATGTACTGCCTGATGGTGATCGTACTCTGTCCCTACATGGACATTTATATAGATTAATTGTAGGCATATTTCTATGTCCAACAGTGAACGTCGTTGGGCTAATGAATAAACGGATATATAAATATGTATAATGGGCAAGAGCACTCTCGTGATTACGGTATTTTTGTCCTTAAGCCTTTCCAAAGAGTAATTCTGAAAAGCCAACACCAACATTGGGAATCGATTGGCCAATAGATGGATATCTCAAGACTGATTTGACTTGCCGTGTAGTGACGGAGTAAGAATATAATTCATCACCCCCTATTTTACCCGTGACTGCGAACCCACGACTAAGGGCTATAATATATAACATCGGTGCAAGAGAAGGAAAACTTGACATGTATGACCTATAACAACACGGCCGATCACCGTGGCGATTCCCCTCCAGCCACGGCCGATTCTCCTCCTGTTATGTAGAAGACACGAGCTCAACCGTATATAAGCTGAAATGGTGATTTGAATTAAATGCAAGACCGCGAGACTCTTGCAGGCCCAGTCTTGGTCTTGCTCAAGTCTTGCAGGGCCAGTCTTGGTCTTGGTCTTGCAAAAATTAAGCGGTCTTGGTCTTGGTCTCGGTCTCGCATTTCTCGCAAGACCAAGACCAAGACCGCAAGACCAAGACTTTTTTGGGCAACACTAATATTAATTGTTTGGGAACTGTTTTTGTTTGAAGTCGATTTTTTTTAATCAGTAACTACACAGGTAACTATAGATATATATCTTACTACTATAAATAGGCTAATAAATATGATGCCAATCTTTATATAATTAGGTATATTCTTCTGTACGTAAGTGGCTGAATTCTTGCTAAAAAGCTGAATCGCTTTTGACATAATTTTTTGTGTGTAGATTTAAGAATAGCTTAGATTGACAAGTTGATTAGATTAGTTATATTTTCTTTAAATATTTTAGTTAAAACGTTTGATCTGGACAACTCTTGTCGGGTCCTCTAGTGCTGTATAAAACATGCGGCACTGCTATAAAGGATGTTGTAAAAATAAAAAAGAGTGCAATTAAGTGTAATATGTATACTTAAATAGCGCTTATTGTTCAATCACAAGATGAACAGTTAAAATATATCCATGGTTTTGGAGTTTATTGAGTGAGAGCCCCAGCTCCATGGTGTCCAAAACTGTGCCTTTGCTCAATTGAATGATGATGAATGATAACAAGTCGTCTAAAAAGCTCTTAAAGTTATACCGTTGTGAACATAACTACTGTTCTAATACGACCCATAAATACAATATTTTGAAGTCGACGGAAATGAGATTACCTACACCATGGAGGATAACATCCCAGCGCTTTAAAGATGCGACGTCGACAGGGGTATGTAGGTACCCCAGAAGATAACATGCCGGGCAGGCCACTCAAGTATTCAGTTCCTGAAGCCATCTCAATCGGCAGATTATGAGGTAACACCTTGGCCTATCATCGGCCCGGATGGTTAGGGCGGACTGGGACTAGACATAAAAGGAGTTTTATCCTAGTCAAAAAAGGAGTTTTATCCGTCGCGCTCATTTCGGATTGGTTACCAGTCGACAACTGCCGACTTAAGGTTCATTTCCACACATCCGTAATTGCACAATACCCGAACTGCACAGTATTGACAGTGTCAGTAAATTCACAGTGCTGTCTGTTCACACATCTATACCAATAAATAAAATTGGAGTGTCTGTTTGTAATGTCAAAATAATAGGCTTTTTTCATGCTCACACGGTTATTTGCACGACACCTATGCCTAAAATACAGATTAAAAATTTTTTGTCTGTCTGTCTGTCTGTTTGTTCCGGGTAATCTTCAAAACGGCTGGACCGATTTCAAAAATTCTTTCACCAATGGAAAGCTATAATATCAGGGAGTAAACTAGGCTATATTTTATCCCGGTATTCCCACGGGAACGGGAACTACGTGGGTAAAACGACTAAAACCGAAGCGAAGCGAGGGCGGGTTGCTAGTCTCCGTAATAACTTTAGTACGGTGCCAGTGAATGATACGATGGTTCGTCTTTCAAATACACGTTTGGCTGTGATAGCTTTACTTTTAGATGAAGATGAGCTGCACCTCAGATACAGGAGGCGCATCTGGGTACACGAGGCCTGGAAAATGCGCAACAAAGATCGAGAATTCGCTACACTCTATCGTCATTTAATTGAAGATCAAAGAAAATATTACGAATCTTTTCGAATATATGAAAATTCATTTAACATGACGTGGATAATCTGGAAGTGAATGCAGAGATGACGTCTAATAGGACAGTATGGAAGAAGATGACATATTGCGTCGACCCCAAGTAATTGGTATAAAAGCAAGATAATAATGATGATACTTTTTATAGCTCAGATCATACAATACTTAATATTCCCGCACAAGATCTATTAATTTTTTATCGTCCATCCTGCCGTAATATTAAAAAATATCGGCGGCAAATAATACGCGACGTCACTGAGGGAATACTGTCGGTACTCGGTACTGTGCCGGTACGGCGCGGCGTCGGACGAGTGGGAATAGCTTCGTACATGTTTTATGAAACAATAATTTTATCACTGATACCGACACACTTTCGCATCACGGTCACGTTACGGTACTGTGCAGTTACTGATGTGTGGCAATAAACCTTTACACAAATATAATTTTACCAAGGGGGTCAGGTTCACATCCATCCATTTGTAAATAAGGTTAACGACGTCCCCCGTCAAATATTGTCCTCTATTTTTTTTTTTTGAGGGGTGGGTTGCGGTCGGCGCGCTCCTCGCACCACTCCGTCCGGGGGGACAGAGGGGCGTAAGCACCCACACCCGCAACCCACCCACGTGCACGTCGCCTTCGTCGTTGGGCCGACCACCGGAGCAGGGTGCGGGGCGGATCGCCCCATCGAGGCTGCGCTCCTCGCGCAGGCGATCCGCCGCCTCCTTCTGCGAGATCACTGCCTCGCAGAAGGCTGCGACCGCGTCCCAGTTCCTGACGCTGCCGACCATCGCCCTAGCGATAGTCGGCAGCGTCAGGTCGGCACCGATGATTACGAGGAGTTCACGGCGCTGCGCTGCCCAAGCGGCGCAGGCCTCGAGCGTATGCCGCGCCGTGTCCTCGTCGCAATCGCAGTGGTGGCAGGACGGTGTACCTACTCTCCCTCCTAACGACCTTGTGCAGGTATTTGGCGAAGCACCCATTCCCCGTTAACACCTGCACTAGTCGGAAGAAGAGCACCCCGTGACGTCTTTCCAACCACTGCATCAGCACCGGCCGGAAGGCCTCAAATATTGTCCTCTTGCAGAGGTTATAATACAATAATCGGTAAGTTTGGCGGGTTGGTTGACGATCGTAGTTAGAATTTTATGTTGCTTAAGCGAGTGATACTTCACTACGTTGATCAATATCGAATAATAATAGGTTTTATACTGCTTAGGTTCGTTGCGAAGGAGTCCTTTCCGACCCATAAAATAGTTTTTTAAAGCAGTTCCTCTTAACATAATCAGAGTGTAATTCGATGCCCGTCATCCAGTATCAAACACGAACCAGTTGATAGATTGAAGACCACACGTGTTGTGGCTAGTGTTATTGATACTCGTATAGGCCATAGTAGTCGACGTGCACTCATGTAAAACAGAAAGCGAATGGTGATATGTTCACTGGGCGTAAAAGGAATAAAATTTCAACCAGTAAGTTAACATCTTACTCTTATTTAAATTAGGTCTATTTACAAGATTAAAATAAAATCTCTAAAAAAGCTAGTTTTATATACTCCCTTGTAGAAAATGTAAAAGTGTTTCTAAATAAGTAGGTACATAAAGATAGAATGCTACATTTAACAGCACAGCTCACTGGGTAAATAGTAATCGAGTCACGCCTTATACTTGCTATTAAGCACTAAGTAAGTATAATGACAGAAACTAGATCAGACACCAATTATCTTAGTTAATTTATACATTTTTGGGGCATAGAAAATAAAGTAACACACCCAGAGTTCAATCTTCTCTGTAATCTATAAAGAATAATCTAAAAGAGTAATTAATCTATAAAGAATAATCTTTGTAAGTTACAGAAAAGGTTTAGCGTTTGTTTTGCAATATTCTTACTGTCACACATTGGAAATAAGAAACATTCTCAATGTTTTGAATAGGAATAGCATAATATTTCAAAGTTTCTACAAATAAAAATAAAAGAGAAAACAAAAAGTATTTATAGTCGATTTGTTTCAAGACAGGAACATACAATTTCATCATCATCACAGCTCACATACACCCCACTGCTGGGCTTGAGCCTCCTCCGCAGTGAAATTTACCTACTATACAACGCTGGTCAGACGGGTTGGTACCCGTCTGACCAGCGTAGCGAAATAAAACTGTAGGTACCAACCTACAGTTTTATTTCGAATTTTTCTTAGCTTGTATATAATCTTTTACGATACCCACGGCCAAGAAAGGGGGTGGTGAATTGTATAAAAACCTAAGTTGTTAGTGCAAATAAATGTAAGACATAGTTACAAATGAATGTACGACGTAACTACAAATGATGTAAGGTGTTTTATCTCTGCATTAATAAGGTTTTCATTTGAAAAATGAACACCATGACTGCTGCGGATAACGATGTATCATATACCATAATGTCTTTCACTGACACTTGATTCATAATTGCGTCAGCAACTTTCAAATTGATGATTGTAGTTAACATGTATGAAATTGTCAAATGAAAATAAAGACTTAATACTTAAGTGGGTGACTTAATAAGCCATGCGAACTTTTTGAAGTGAAACTTCTTTAGAATCGTTGTGATTTCAAATTTGATGAAACGAAAAAGCGAGTCCATAGAGACACAAACATGTAAATGTATAGGATTCAGCCGGCGAGAGAATGAGATAAAGGATAGAGAATGAAGGATAAAGGTGTTTCAATTCTTATATGCGTACCTACTTTGTACACACACGCTTTTTTTTTGTTGTGTTTTGGATTACGCATGACTATTATCTATACAATCAAAATTCTTACGTAGATAACAAAGACGTGTGTTAGGCGCGTAAAACTGCTAATTCAACCGTATTAGTGAAATTTAATGTTCGAAGTGTCTATTAGATTGCTTGAAAAATAGTCATTAAGAATCACAGTTTCATAAGGTAGAGATCTCTGCTGTGCAGGACGGAACACGACCGTGAAACTTTAGAAAGCCCTTAACATTTTCAAGCCCTTTAGTTAATTGTTCATCTATACTGCTTCAGCACAATATGTGGGCCTAGACTACACAAAAATGCATAGGTGGATGAAACGAACACGGTTAAATGATCTTTATTATTACCTGTTTCAAAACATACTTGCATATAATCAACATTTTTTTTAAATGAAATGTTGAAAACTATTATCTAAATGTCTGGGAAACAGAGTAAAACGCATTTGAAGAGTTTATTTTGTTCGATACTCGAAGAATACCTAGTCTTCAAGAATGGTATTTATTTTCCGCTGGCTAACAAAGGTGCATTTAGTGTGAGGGAAGACTTTGATTAACCATTAATACATGTGAAGTCATGATGCTTTTGAAAGGTCGATGTCACACTTGGTTGACTAGTACATCCTCATTAAGGTCCAATTTAATTTTAGATGACCCTTAAACGACTAATGCGACTTGTACTGTATTAATATTATATACACGCGAGATTACTTTTGCTTTCTCTATCACGTACAGTGTTTGGTATCCTACCTACATGTTATTTTTAAAGCAAACGAGCGTAACATAAACTCTTGAAATCGAGGTCGATCCAGTCGCGGTTACCACAGGAAACCGCAAACTATCCATCTAAATAACTACAGTGCACCAGAGAAGCGTTATTTTTTACTTCGGTGAACGACCAGATATCTTCACAATAAAAATATGTACCTATTACAAAGAGCAATAACATTTTATAGCTGTAGTTTTATGTATGTAGTAGTTGTAGTATGTACCTAACGTTAAATAATATCTACCTAGTCCAGTTGTGAGACCAGGACTACCAAAACTGTATTATCGCAGTTTTTTTTTGTGCACATGTTTTTATTCGAAATTAGCGATCCGCTCTCGCTTCACTTAGGATTCAGTCCGTTTGTTCCCTACATTTTAAGTATATCTCCTAAGATCTCGTACGCAACGGCAGTGCCTGAGGTCCTGGGTTCGAACCCGACTGGGCAATTTTTTCTTTTTTGGGCTGATAGGAAAATAGGCTAAGTTACTCATTATATTCACAACTACCTGATAGTAAAATGTTGTTAAAATCGGTCTAGCCGTTTTGAAGATTACTTGGAACAAACAGACAGGCAATTTTTTTATAAACTAGTTCTTAAGTGTTGGTATCGCAAATAACCGTGTGAGTATGCAAAGCATGAAAAAAAACCTACTATTTTGACATTACAAACAGACACTTCAATTTTAAATAGGTAATAGTTCGTTTTAAATAGGTAGGTATTAATTCGACACCTTAATGTAGTGTTGAACTACGGTAGACATCCGATAACATAAGGGTACCCATGGATTTGGGCCGACCACTGACGTCAAGTCACCCTGCTCCGGTGGTCAGCCCAACGGCGAAGGCGACGTATCACGGGTGGGTTACGGGTGTGCGTGCTTACGCCCCTCTGTCTTCCCGGACGGAGTGGTGCGAGGAGTGCGTCGACCGTAACCCAACCTCAAAAAAAAAACCATGTATTTGTTCATATGATGAACTAAAGATATGTAAACACTAAGATAAGAGCGGAGTGTATTACCTATCTAATAGTAATCATTAGGACAACACAGTGTCCACACACGTATGTTACTGAATCATATTATACGTACTAAGCCTGCGACAGGATAAGGCCGGTGCATTTTACCTAGTATGGCAGTTCTCATCGAGACAGTTTCGCTTTCAGATTGTCTGCCCCTTGTCCTCCTGAGGTCGTTGCAGGTTACGAGCGGTAGGGTACTCCGAATAGATAAGGGCACCGTACAGCGCCATGCCGCACTATTCCGATGTAGAGACGACGCGGAGCCACTAGTGTTTGGCAAAAGCCTTCCCAGCACCGCAGATGTCTTCGTGAGCCTAAGTATAGCCTGAAGTTCCAATTTTTATGGAGGTCCAGGGATTTGATTCCACACCGGCACGGCAACCCCAGACACACCAATGTGTGGGATCACGGCGTGGATCATGGAATAGCAGGGCTTTGGTTTTATCCAACGATACCATCAGACGCTGAGTCTGCCAATCTGATCTACGACGAGCGCTACTCCCTCCTGTACCGATCAGGAAGCCCCTTAAATGTCAGCACTCTTCACCGTGATGAAGGTGTCAGATGACAGACCTACCTGACCGATCTGGTGAGATATGGTCGCACTGTAGTTTAAAAATAGGCAGATCAAGCAAGTTCTTACAACTAATTTCCGTGGCCCAGTCCAAGCTCAAGTGTGAAACAACTTAGTTTGAAATGGCATTAAATTACAAAAAATCCTAATGTTGTAATAAGGTTCTTTGTAGTGGGTACTCATTTTGGAATTACACAAAAGGACTTGGCATTCTTGTTTCATTACCCTATCAACAGTTTCAAAGGTGATTGTGTGATGCTGAATATATTTAAAAATATTCCATATTGGATCAGATGACCACGCCGAAACCCCTCACATATGCATATCATAACTATACTCAAGAGTTTGATGGTATTTTTTTATAACCACACTAAATCCTTATGTTGCAGGTGACTGCATGAACACATAATTTATGGACACAAACTACACCCAAACTTATAACAATAATTTTTAGATTGCACAAAGAATTATTATGAGTGGACTGTTGGGCGAAAACCAGTGACACAAGTGTATTAAATATTAATACTTTTTAAAAGAGCCACATCATCCAACCAAGGAAACCCACATTAAGGAAAAATGCTTTTATCCCTTGACTAACAAGCTGTTTTATAGGAGTTATGAATACCAACAAATCTCACATTGCTTGTAGATGTCATAAAAATCAATCTAAGAACTTTACATCAACCCGAAAAACTACCTCTAATGCAGTCTTGACCAGACAATTATATATATATCCATGGCGAGTTGACAGCAGGCAGGCAGCCGGTTATAAAACTATTGCCATTAACTTTTGCAATATGTATGATGGAAGAGGAATGTATATTAATTGTAATTAGGATAAGAGCAATTGATGATAATAATGATAATGCCATACAATTAATGGAAAAACACTTATGATTGTACAACCATTTATAAATTGCTCAATATTATCCTACATAGGAATAAAACGCATAACACTCAGCATAGAAAGTTATAACTTCCAGTCCTCCATCAACTGTGAAATCAAATAGTAAAAAAATAAATTGCCTTGTTTCATATTGGTGCTAATAAAATATAGACTGAATATTAATACAGCTTAAACCTTACTACACTCATACAATGTTCTTGTAAAAGTGAAACATTCTTCAAAATATTTTTTTTCAATAAAAGTGAATGTAGACACATTTATAACAATTATTTATATCAATATAATACATATATAGCTCATTTCTTTAAGATAAATTACAAACATTTTATTCTTGTTTACATATAGGGCATTTCCATCAAGAATTTCCAGAGCGAGTAAAAAAATCTGGAACTGGGCCTCGTAGGCTGGAAAGGAATTACTCCTATACTATAACTAAACATAAATTCATGAAATGTAAACGTATTACTAATCAATCTAGTTGTTAATATTGATAAGAGGAAGATGTAATAAAAATAACTAAAAAAGGTTCTGAAATAACATTTGCACTATTAAGAGTAATTAGTTATATTTATTTCTTAATATTAGCTATATTTTCTACTAATTTCTTGTTTAATTCTTCTAATTTTGAATTTAAATCATCTTGTTCCAATAAATCTGCCTGAAGTTGTCTAAAGTTTTGGTAACAGATATGTGCATTTTGCACTGCTTCATGCCCATCCTGTAACACTGGTGGTTTACTATTTATTTGTTCATTGTCCATTTCAGATAAATCTTCTAAAATATATTGAGTGCTAGGAATTTTTGGTACTGTATATTTTTCCATTTCGAATTCTAGTAGAACTTCTAGTCTTCTTCTTCTTCTTCTAGTCTAACTTTATTTGCTGTGTTGTGTTAAAAATGTTCAATGTAGTGTTTTGTTTTGATCTGCGTTGGTTATCAAATGGGTAAAAAATTAATGGAGATATAAAAGAAGGCTCTTTCAATTTGAATGAACAAATTTAAAAAATATTCGTGAATTAATAAAATACACAAACGCGATTAGGTACGATTATTTACGAATTACGAATACCTACGATAACGTCAATATTGACAGCTGTCATTAAGGTTTCTTTTTTTTTTTAATAATGCTTACGTTATTGTTAGAAAGACCTTTAAGTCTTTACTAGTCAATGGTGGTACTAGTAAAAGTTTTAACCATGTTTTATTACAAACCCTTGTACTAAGAAAAATTACCATTGAATATTTGACACACTTAAAACCTCTGGCATTGATGTTTATTAGTTAATAAATATGAAACAACAGTGTGATAAAGGAACTCTAATTGAAACAGTCTTTAAACGTCGGCTCCCTAATAAGGTTGGAAGACTTGGAAGTCGCTCTACGTGTTATGGAAGTGGCTACCCTAGGGATTTCTCTATGTGACAAAAACTGGAGTACTAAAATCCATAGGTGAACGTGTGTATCCGACTAAGTCCGAAAAATTAGCACGATGAAATTGCAATGGGTTTTTGGCGGGAATCTGAAGTGTCATGTGGTGTTCTTGTATTATATTCAATATCTTAGTGTTTTAACGTGTTATATTAAATAATTTTGATGGCATTTTATGTAATATATAGTGGCAAAACTGCCAAGGTGTAGTGAATATGATATAAAATTGCTATACATACCTTTTTGTTTCCACCAAAATCCTCAGAAGGTACCCTTAACAGTGGCCATTACACTGTTGAGGGCGACACTTTGACTTACTGACAGACCATTACTGACATGAAGAAACTGAGAACTTGAAAAGATAATTATAACTCGACACTGGCAAAAATGGCTCGTATTTGTAGCTGATTGCCAAGACAAAAAAGAAGAAGAAGAAGAAATTGCAATGGGTAGGTTATATTGTTCGTCGAACCGACAACCGTTGAGGAAGTAAGGTTCTTAGTGGCGAGTGGCGACCACGAATTGGATGACGTAACGTAGGACGACCTCGTACTAGATGGACTAACGACATTCTGGAATCATTGTGAACCTTCTGAGTGGCCTTCTCGTGGAAAGATCTAAGTCGATCAATGGACAATTAAAGGCCGATGGATGAATGTGGTAAAACTACAATAGTGTGTGTAATACCATACTTTCTTTTTTTTGGGGGTGGGTTACGGTTGTTGCACTCCTCACTCCGCTCCGTCCGGGGCGACAGTGGGGCCTAAGCACGCACACCCGTAACCCACCCGTATAGCACGTCGACTTCGTCGTTGGGTCAACCACCGGTGCAGAGTTCCTTGACTTCAGTGGCCGACCCGACGAAGTACCCCGAGGGAGTACCTCTCCCGTCGACGTCCCCTACCGGGACGCCGATCGCCGTCGCAAGGCTAACCTCTCCGCGGGTGCCCGGACTAAATCACCGGTCCGGTCACCCGCAGCTTCTGCTAGGGCGGCATCAGGCGTAGGTACTCGTGTATTAAATATAATACAAGATAACATATTATTACATGGCACTATCAAGTTGTATCTAAAACTCGATAGTTGATTTCAATAAATGGAAACGACATTTATTTTCTTAGTGATATGAGTTGGTGCATCTTACATTATAAGTCTATAATATAATAACCATATGGAAATTATTAAAATAGTGGCATACCTCAATAGCATCCTTATCGCAATAAGGCCAGGCCACTGAGCGATTACCTAGTTTATTTTCTTTTTCTCTTTATGATTAGCAGTTATGCCAGACTTCCAGTGCAATCGACCAAGCAATTTGACGGAAATACTTCTAAAACTAGCAGCGTTCGTCCAGCATCAGGCCCAAATATTTCAGCTAACTTTAGATGCTGGTATCGTGGTCCACATAAAGTGTTCAAGACTCTTTTATTTTAATATTTTGACTGCAGTTTGTTTGTGTGATTTTTATTTTCGTTATGTTTACTGAAGGGTCTCTCACATGCGGTAGCTCCAATACGGTTAATTTGGTTGAGGGCAGTGATCCTTATTTTTTTTGACCTTTTTTTTTTGGCGTGGGCTGCGGTCGGCGCGCTCCTCGCACCACTCCGTCCGGGGCGACAGAGGGGCGTAAGCACGCACACCCGAACACCACGTCGCCTTCGTCGTTGGGCTGATCACCGGAGCAGGGTTACTTGTTATCAGTGGGTGATGGCTACTCTCGCCTACTCTAATATGTAGTTAAACTCCTTTTTTCCGCAGCTGATTGAACACATAGGAGTGTTCAAGCGTTGCATTGCTGAAGGCATTTTTCCTTATTTTTAGCGTCGCTGATTTTTATATACAGGTGTACCAGGTTATGGGGCAAGTGTTCGAATATGTTGTAGTTTAACGGTCATAGATCGTAATTAGAATGTATATTACACAAAAAACAATAAAACATAAAAGTTATAGTGATTACAAAAATGTTGTGTCTAAGAGTCTGTGCCTTAAATGTTACGTATTATGTAGGCATATACAGACAGTAAAGCTTCGACAGTATAAATAGGGATTATTTGCGCGAACGCTTCAATGGTAACGTAGGTACAAAGTCATCGGCCGATCAGCTGATTTAAAGCGAAGTTTTTCTTGCTTATGCGAACGTAATCATTGATTTATTCAATTTCTAATGAACATTTAACAAAGTACGAATATGTTGCAGATTAAGTATCATCTTAGATAATAACATATAGAAGGATAGTGTCCATACGTAAGCCATCGAAAATATGAAGCAAACAATACTACATACGTGCATGCGATTACACACGTACACACGCACACCACTATACAAATTATGAAATCAAATTTTGTTTTTATTAACAGAAATCGTCTGAATACTTTTAAAAGTAATGTTAATATACTTTTTATGATTTTCAAATGTGTTGTGTGAATGCACAAGCGGTCATAATTACCTATTTATTTTTTAAGAATTGCGTACGTACTTGCAGTACAGTGACCTTTTACATTACGAAACGGTGCCGGCGTAACCTCCATTAGGCTCCAATTGAAATGCTTCACTCTTTGTACGCGAACTTACCTTCTATACGTTATTATTTTAAGAGTATCATTGACTTTATACATTTCAATCAAATTTACACGAAAAAGCGATGACAAAATTGAAAACTTCTCTAATTCATTAACGAATCGATATTTTTATTTCAAATTTTTTTCATGGGTTCCTCCCACCATTACCTAGCTCCCGTTTGACCCGTTGCCCCATAACCTGATACAACCTGTATAGTAACAAAACACGGTGATAAGGCGCCGGATGACCCGAGGTCGCATCAGGCAGTCGCTCATCTACTACAATCACTAGATAAGCTCTTAGAACGTCTGGTTGTTCGTTGTTTATTACCGGTGGCCACAAATTCACGTTACACAATTTGGTCTTACCGAGGCAATTTCATGGCGTCGCGGTTTCTGCCGTTAAAGAAACTGTTACTATATCAGCTTTTAAATATGGACCAGACATTTTGGATATCTGAGGTAATTTAGACAACGCCTGATGGCCGACTTTACTACATAAGTTAAGGGGTCGTGGATGCTTTAGCAACATCTACCAGTTCATACATTCATACTTTCTGCAAAGTTCAATCACACTGAGACTTGGTCATTGCTTCTTGCTATGTCTAAATCACTGAAGATGGCTGTCCTCCAGGATTATTGTCAAGTCTATATATTTCAACATATTAAATGTTCAATGATGGAGAATATTTTTGTAACTTTAGGTGAAACGATTTTTTATGCAATTACTAGAATTTAACATCTGCAGTCAGTCCTAGACTGACCGATTAATACACTTAAAACGATATCAGATTTTTAGGTGCATTGCATACGTTATGATGCGCCAGCCCAGGCTGATCGAGCTACCATAGGCACGACACAATGTAAATTACTCTAGAGTAAACGATTATCGCTAACATTCCTGTGTAAGGTTTATACAACAGTTAGTACCGAATCCTTACCAGCACTCGAAGGCGTATTTTCAGTCGACTTGGAGTCCGGTACCTACAACTACCAGTTTTGTTCCACATTGACAATATAATTTGAAACAGTACTTTTTATTACCCAGCTAGAAAAAATAGAATATTATGATAATCACATTTTTTAATTATCAATTTCTATGCTAAAAATAGGCAACTGTGAAATATGATAAAATTATAACTCAACCGTAAACACATTAAAAGTAATTATTTAATCCCCAAATTCATTATCATCAGCTCAGCTGATATACGCCCCTCTTTTTTTCCTGCCCCGTTCGGGGCGACAGAGAGGTGGCGCTGACCACCGATGCAGAGTTCCTTGTCGTCAGTGGTCGGCCCGACGGCATACCCCGGTCGCGGGGTACCCTCACGACGTCTCCCCTCGGGGACGTCGGTCGCCGTCGCGCGGTCAGTCTCTCTGCGGGTGACGGACTAAATCTCCGGTCCATTCACACGCGGCATTGGCTAGGGCGGCATCAGGAGGAGGTACTCGCGGCTGCATCACCCGAGTCACCGGCGGCGGACCGCGTCGTCGTAGAGGCATTCCTCCCGCGCGCGCTCCACTGCCTCCTTGCGTGAGACGACTGCATCGCAGAAGGCGACGACCGCGTCCCAGTTCCTGATGCTGCCGAGCATCTTCTTAGCAATGGTAGGCAGTATCAGGTCGGCACCGATGATTGCGACGAGTTCACGGTAGTGTTGCCCAAATGCAAGACCAAGACGAGACTTGGACTAGTCTTGGTCTTGGTCTTGCAACAGCACACCTGGTCTCATCTTGGTCTTGGTCTTGCGCACTCGAGTCTTGGTCTTGGTATTGCAGCAAGAGTCTCGCAAAGTCTTGCAAGTCTTGCAGTTGGAATAACGTAACAGTCGTTTATCATGGCAATGAAAAATCCAACTAAATTAATCAAATATCATCCTATCCCATCTATCCATCTGCTAGCCCATAGTCCACTATTAATAATAGTTTTAATAGGATAATAAAAGTTTTTAATAGGTAATATCCCTTGAAGACGGTCACCAAATGTATGATATTCGTCGTCATCGTCACAGCTCATAAAAGTACCACTGCTGGGCTTAAGCTTCCTTCCAGTAAGAGGAAAATTGATCTACTATACCACACTGGTCAGACATGTTGATATAGGGTTATATTTCTAGTTTTCTTGCACCTATGTTATATACACAGGGCGTATCAGGTTATGGAAGAACTGTTTGAGTATGTTGTAGTTCATCGGTCATAGATCATAATTAGAATTTATATTACACAAAAACAATATAACATAAAAGTTATAGTGATTACAAAAATGTGTGTCTAAGAGTTTATGCCTTAAATTTTACGCATTATGTAGGTATATACAGACAGGATATATGTAGGCATGTAAAGCTTCGACAGTATAAATAGGTATTAGATTTGCGCTAACCTTTCAATGGTTACGTAGGTACAAAGGCGACTCGTCAACGGTCGTCGGGTGATCAGCTGATTTATTTTAAAGCGAAGTTTGTCTTGCTTATGCGAACGTAATCATTGATTTATTCAATGTCTAATGAACATTTAAGAAAATACGAATTTGTTGCAGAATAAGTATCATCGACTTTATACATTTCAATCAGATTTAGACGAAAAAGCGATGAAAAGATTGAAAACTTTACATGTCTCAATTCATTAACGAATCGATATTTTTATTCCAAATTTTTTTCATGGGTTCCTAACACCATTACTCCGGTCCGATTTGATACGACATCTACGCGTAAGAGAGTGGTGAATTGTATTCGTACTCTGTCCCTACACGGAAAATTATTACATTGCGATCATTATGTACGCATACTGATCTACGCATAATAATTCTTTTTCCGAGTGTGGGTGTTATTTATGTAGATGAATTTTAGGTATATTTCTATGTCCAACAGTGAACGTCGTTGGGCTAATGAATAAACGGATATATAAATATGTATAATGGGCAAGAGCACTCTCGTATGAAACTTATCAAGACTAACTCACAGGATGAAAATTACGGTATTTTTGTCCTTAAGCCTTACCGAAGAGTAATTCTGAAAAGCCAACACCACCATTGGGAATCGATTGGCCAATAGATGGATATCTCAAGACTGATTTGACTTGCCGTGTAATGGCGGAGTAAGAATACAATTCATCACCCCCTATTTTATCCGCGAGTATCGTAATAGAAGACTAAGGGCTATAATATATAACATCGGTGCAAGAGAAGGAAAACTCCTCCGGCCACGGCCGATTTCCCTCCTATGTAGAAGACACGAGCTCAACAGTTGGCCGTATATAAGCTAAAATGGCGATTTGAATTAAATGCAAGACCGCGAGACTCTTGCAGGCTCAGTCTTGGTCTTGCTCAAATCTTGCAGGGCCAGTCTTGGTCTTGGTCTTGCAAAAATTTAGCGGTCTTGGTCTTGGTCTCGGTCTCGCATTTCTCGCAAGACCAAGACCAAGACCGCAAGACCAAGACTTTTTTGGGCAACACTAGTTCACGGCGCTGCTCAGCCCACGCGGCACACACCTCGAGTGTGTGCTCCCTCCTAGCGACCGTGTGTGGGGAAGCACCCCGTGCCACCGCTCCAACCACTGCATCAACACCGGCCGGAAGGCCTCTACACTCCGGACCATACTATGCTGGTAAAACGACTTTATTAGGTTTTATTTCGAACGTTACATATTTGTTTTAAGTACATTATATCTTTTAGTCTCCTTTTACTAAGCCCACGGGCAAGTTAGAGAATGGTGTATTGTATTCTTACTCCATCAACACACGGTAATAAAAAATCTAAGATTTTAATTTAGAGAACAAATTCTATTAATTTGAAAGAAACATATTTATATTGGCTGGGGTAATCATGGCGCCATATGTTAACGTTATATTAAACAGGATAACAGTCATTAAAAATCGTTTAGTTAGGGAGCGAGCATTGCACTTACGTAGTTATAGATGATACGTTTTCACTTAAGTTGTCAATATAGCCGAAACTTTAAGACTCAACCTTAAAATGACTCAATGTATGATATGATAATAATAATATGATAATAATAATATAATAATAATCTATGTAATAGTAATCTTAAAATATTTTGAGGGGCAATCGTCCGTTTTCCCCCTCAAAAATGTATCGTGGTCTATAAGAACTTGGTCCAGTGAGGATATATCTCACTATATCATCACATCGGTCACTCACGCCTCGCATTTTTACCCCTTGCGCTAAAAAGGCGCAGCAATAGGAAGGGTTGGAATCGATGTTTTTTTATTATTTTTATCGCTATCTTTATTCTGAACAAAAACACTCAGACATAATACAAGGTCTATTTTCATAATTTTTATCGAAAGCCTGTTCAAATTGAACAAATTTACAGTTATTTTGGATTTCTTTACATATATTAAGACTAAAGTGTGTATAACTTTCCACACTTTTAATTATGTTATCAGAGATAAACAGTGGGTTTCAAATTAAATTTTATTTGATAAATAATAGTTCAGTCTGCACAAATCGCGTGACTTACCGTGCCAAGTGTCGATGATTCGAATCCCATGCAGGACAATACTTTACGCGATTCATAAAATTTTCTTTTGAATCTGGGTCTATTTTGTGTCCATGATATGTTTGTTTATAAAAACTCCCACAATAAAAAAAAAATCATGTAGACGAAATTTAATTCATTCATTTCGGCTCATATACGTCCCACTGCTGGGCTCAAGCCTCCTCCGTAATAGGAGGGAAATTGACCGTACTATATACTAGTGATGTAACGAATATTCTCATTCGCATTCGCGAATATTCGCATATTTTTTGCATATTCGCATTCGCGAAATTATTGCGAATGTTTTTGCGAATATTTTTGCGTGTATAATTTTTTTAAGTAGGTAATAATAGTTGGTTAATATAAGAAAATCCAATTCCATTAATTTCTTATATTTTTAATGCAATAAAAATAACTTAACCTCGTAATCACATTATCGGTTTTCACTTTATCAATTGGTATCATTTATTTATTTAACTAAAGTTAAATCATCAATCAAACTTATAACAATTTAAAAAACAAAACTATATACTAAACTTTATACTTAAAACTAAACTATATACTTACTTACTATATACCATGCTGGTCAGACAGGTTGGTATAGGGTTTTGTTTCGAGTTTTCCTATGTCGTGCATATAGGTATGTCATACGCGTAATATATCCCTTAGTCGTCTTTTACGACATCCACGGGTATGTCTTTTTTTTAGACTAAGGTGTTGCCTTTTTTTTTAGTCGAAGTCGCGGGTGGACGGACTAATGATTAGTCCGCTATCCGCAGAGACGTCAATTGCGCGAGAGCAACTGTTTTTATTTCCGGAGCGATGAAGGGGACGTTACCGGCAGGGGTAATCTACCGCCGCCGAGCCAGTCAAGGATATCAAGGAATCGGTACCAGTGGTCGGCCCAATGACGTTAGAGGAGGGCATAAGATTACAGGCCGCACGCCGCCCTTCTGTCGCCCCAGATAGATAGGGCAGGGTGTATCCAGACCATAGCATACCCTAGAAAAAGTATTAATACAATATCAAACGAACCCACCTGATCCATTGGTTAGTTCATTATCATCACAACTTACTAATATCAAAGACACTGTCAAACTGTTACTATGAAAGTACTATTTTGTGTACATTTTACACAAACCTCAATTAGAGAAAAACGTTGCAGAATGATTGGGAACACTACAGCATGGAATTTACACCAGACCATGTATGAGTGGTAGGAATAAAAATAATACTGGATATTATCATTTTATTTGGTAGGTAAATTAATATAAATATTACTGCGAGTGATAATTAAGATAGAATAGTATAAATATAAATACACATAAACCGAAGCATATAGTTTATTAGTGTGCAATCTCTACAAATGGAAAACCTCCAGAGGGATAACCCCCAGAGGGAAAAGACAAACTTGGCTCGTTCATATCTAATTAATTGGTTGAGTATAAAGTATTTAACTACCGATCTTAAGGATCAGATATAAAACCTGGTAAAGATGCAGAAGCTATTGTGGCATTTTGCAAAAGTTGCTTCCGTCGCTCGGACGGATTGAGCGAAGTGTGACTAGGCCACGGCTTATCAAAGAAATGTATACCTACCTAATGCCAAAACCTTTTTTCTTACCTTTTTCTCCCTCAAATTATTATTGCATTTAGACAGGTCTTCCCAAACTGGGCGTCCCAGTGGCGTCTCGTGTTGATGCAACCGATTCCAGTGAACACTGTGTTACCTTTCCTCCAGCCTACTAGTACTAAAATTTGTAAGTATTTTGAAGGCTGGGCGTCGTACAAAAAGGGTAACGTCCCAAGGACGTCACAGTACAAATAAGTTTGGGAAGACTTGCATTGAGCTAATTGTTTCAATTAACTAACTTCTATAAGTACTTATCAGGTTTTTAAATCTATGTTACACTGCCATGCGGTAATGGCAATGGTTTGATCTTCTTGTGTAATGCTCCTGAAGTGGGAAGGATATTGCCTTCTAGACTATTCTGAGCAGACTGTTTGGGTTAAGGTTTTCAAGTTTCTCGCTTCCCTTGTTCTGACATTATTGTATCCCTTATTCGCCACTTACGACGCCTACAGGCAAGGTAGCGAGATATAGCGTTCTTAGTCCATCACCGTACAGACATTACTCAAACCCTAAAATTAAAAAAGGACGTAGGTACCTCCCCAAAAAATGTTAACGTCACACGAGAACATGTCACAGCAAACTTACCTATCACGCATACAATGAAGAGTCCCGTTCTAACATTTTCACGCGATTGCGTCTGAGAAGCGTGAGTTCCAATCATTTTATTAATCACCAATTGCACATATACGAATACAGTAATACCTCGCTTTACGCGACCCCGTTATGCGCGGTTTCGCTTTTACGCGAATTTCAAATTTCGCGTTAATATGCCTCGAATTACGCGAATTCAGTTCATGACTGTATTGTGTACATGCATATTCATAGGTAAGCATGAATATGTATGTACATAAAGTAGTCAAACAATTAAAAATATCGTTAGGTATTATGAACGTATTTTACAAGAACGTAAAAGAAGGGTAGCGTTTCCTTTAAAAGACAATAAATGTATTTTTCCTTAAAAAAACGTGTAATACTGCATAAAGTGTTTTTAGAATTAAATTGATTGATTTCAATGTTTTGTATTTTTTTTGTATTAAATCATAAACCCTGATATACGCGAATTTCACTTAACGCGATTTTTTACGGAACCTATCTCTCGCGTAAAACGGGGTATTACTGTAGATTTAATAAAAAATGCCAATGAGTTTGATAGTTGTAATACTAACATTGTCATGTTATGTTTCATTGAGTGATAAATAATTCTGTAGTGAATTACTTTTTGCAATTAGGCATCTGAATCAAGAATTATTAAAATTTCTATTAGCTCACCCCACTGAAATTAAAAAAAAAAATTCCTGAACTGAAATGTAAACAAACCGTTTATAACTTTTTAAATAAAACTACTTTACGGATTTTATCGCGTTTGTATTTGATTTTTGATTACCCGACGTTTCGAACACTTTACAGCGTTCATGATCACGGGTGGACTAAGATATCTCACGTCCAACAAGTCATCGTTACTGCAGAAAATTTATAATTATCTACCCGATACAGAAATTAGTTATTAAATATTGACCCACATTTTGATACAAAATTTATTGCCAGTGTAAGAAGAAAATGATTCTATATGAAAAAATTATATTGTTTATGGTTAGTAATAATTAAACATTAAAATTAATAGTAATTATATTTAAAAACTAACTAATAATCTAGTATACTACCACCGGATCGGAACACGGTTACACTGAGAAAGATCCGGCAAGAAAACTCAGGTAACATGATGCTAAATTAAAGTTAATTTTGAAGGCGGCTTACTTTATGTTACTAAAAGGTTTTAATTTATAAAATTATCTTTAGTTATTATTATTGTGGGTCAAATCTATACAATATGAGCTCACGGTGTCTTGCAGTCTTGTGGTGGTCTTTTTGGATTTGTTTTTAATAATGTTTATAACAGGATCCCAGCTTGATGGTAACACCCAGCCATCCTCTCTATGGAAATTTTTGTGTTTTTTAATCTCAATAGCCTCGCGTACCATTCTAGGCAGGTATCGGTGTTCTTTTGCGAGGATTTGTGGTTTATCAAACCTGATGATATGGCGGGCGCGGTCCTGACTATGTTCACAGACTGCAGACCTAGTGTCCCGGCGGTGCTTCACATCGGCTATGTGTTCTTTGATCCGAGTTCTTATGGATCTCTTTGTTTGTCCAATGTAAGAGAGACCATAGTCACAGTCAAGTTTATATACTCCTGCATCTTGTAAAGGGATCTGGCACTTGACAGGTGGTAAGAATTGGCTAATCCTCTTCAGTGGCTTAAAATAAGTTTTAATGGAAGAGCGTTTCAGGATGTAGCCAATCTTGTCAGTGACTTCTTTGACATAAGGTAGTATTGCAGGAAGGCGCTCAACTATGGGTGGTTTCACTCGGTCTCTGCGACGGGGGCGAGGAACTGGCAGCTTGTTTGCACGTAGCACCTGCTTGACATGCCGCAACTCCCCAGCCAGGTGTTCATCGTCACAGATTCCTCGTGCTCTCTGCAACAAAGATTTACACACGGTAGCCAACTGTGAAGGGGGATGATGAGAATCACCGTTCAAGTATCTGTCTGTATGTGTTGCCTTACGATACACTGTATGACTCAAGGTGTTATTAGGGTTACGTATAACCAAAATGTCTGGGAAGGCTAGGCTCTTTAGCCTTCTTAGACATTTTGGTTATAACAATATAATTTTTTCATATAGAATCATTTTCTTCTTACACTGGCAATAAATTTTGTATCAAAATGTGGGTCAATATTTAATAACTAATTTCTGTATCGGGTAGATAATTATAAATTTTCTGCAGTAACGATGACTTATTGGACGTGAGACATCTTAGTCCACCCGTGATCATGAACGCTGTAAAGTGTTCGAAACGTCGGGTAATCAAAAATCAAATACAAACGCGATAAAATCCGTAAAGTAGTTTTATTTAAAATGTATAATACTCGCGTAAACATCAAAAATCGTTTATAACTTTTACAAGAAGTTAAAGCGGGTAATAACTAGGCCCATAGGATCGCAATTGTGGTTTTCAAGGGAGGATGCGAATTTCACGTCTCGGTCACAATATGTGCTTATACTTACATTTTCTATTTGAATATTTTACTTAGATGCTTACCAAAGGTGGGCATTAAATCGTTAATCCGTTAATCGTTAATTACCAAAGTTAACATGTTGCTTAACGGATTAACTATTAAGTTAACTTTAAAATGTTAACGCTCTTGTTAACTTCCGTTAACGTCCGTCACATTAGTCGTTTATTGACACGCTGTGATTTTATTTGTTGGAATTACGCGCCACGCCACGCTCATAATTTCCACGACGCTTGCTCTGTCCACGCGATACACACCTTGAGCGTGTACTGTGTCGTGTCATCGTCGTCATCGTAATAATGGCAGGACGGTGTGCTCTCCCTCCTCACAACCGTGTGCTTGGCGAAGCTACCATGCCTCGTCAATACCTGCACCGGTCGGAAGGAAAGCACCCCGTGCCACCGACCCAATCACTCCATAAGCACCGGCCGAAAGGCCTCGATGGCCCGAACACCGTACCGAGGCCTCTCTAACCGGACCACGAATCGGACGACGCAGCGTAGGACGACCCCCCACTAGGTAGACTAACACCATTCTCAAAGTCGCAGGGAACTGTTGGATGCAAGTGGAGCAGGACCGTTTCGAATGGCATTCTTTTGGGGAGGCCTATGTCCAACAGTGGACATCTGTAGGCTGATGGATGGATGGATGGATGTTTTCACCTCCACCTGGTTATTACTTTAACAAGTATCGTAAAGTATTGGTGAATCTTTTGGTATCGCGGCTATCGACAGTAGGTAGTGTATCCCAAGCTTGTGTGGACATGGCATGCCAACATAATTCCACTGCATGCTGTAGAAATTATCTATTTCTCTCAGCCTAAAGCAGTTGTCGTCTCAGCTGGTACATGTCCCACTGCTGGGCTCGAGTCTCCTCCCCAATAGAAGAGAAATTGACCTACTGTACCATACTGGTCAGACATATTGGTCTTCCTTCTATTGCACAGATGTGCATATTTCTTTTCCTTTTGTATTCTTACGCCTCCGTTACCACACGGACACGAAAGCAGTACCTATAAGTTTTAAATGGTTAACTTTTAACGGTTAACTTTAACTTGGGTTAATTTTTCGCAAATTTAACGCTTTAACGATTATCAAAGTTAACATTTTAATTAACGAATTAATGATTAACGAAGTTACTTTTGAATTAACTGTGCCCACCTATGATGCTTACTGATAAGTTTAAGCAAAAATTCTTATGTTTGAACAAGGCACAGAAACTACCTACTAGGGATATAACGGATGTGATTTTATCGGAACCGAAGTGGGAATCGGACTTTTTATATTTGACTTGTCGGAATCGGATTTAGAATCGGAATCGGAGGCATAGGCATCATGTTTTATGTGAAGGTCTAATAAAATAAAATATTATTACAAACATTATTCAGTCTCTTTAATTTAAAGAGTTATAAAAGACTTGTATAATGAATCAAATGCGAACGCACAAAACAAAATACCCATTACCATTATCAACCAATTTCCAAAGAAATGAGTGAAAAGTAAGCGCAGAAAGTACATGAAGAAGCAACAAACTAACTTATTTAAACATGTTGGCTGCGGTCGCCCGTCTGCCCGCCGCTGCCCGCAACCTTATGCTTATTGCCTTATCTGACTTCTGATTTTAAAATGTCGGAACGAAATCGAAATCGGAGATGTAAATTCAATCGGAAGTTCTGACTCATCGCAACCGGAGTCGAAGTACCTTTTTTTATGGGTGGGCTATGGTAAGCGCGCACGCGGTCCATTCCGTCCGGGGCGACGAAAGGACGGCGCGTGGGCCCATAACCCACCCGTCAGTGGCGTAGCGTGTGTCACTGTCGCCCGGGGCGGAGTTATAATTTGCCGCTCTTTTGACATCGTAAAAATAATAATTGTTGGTGTTGGTAAGAAAAAACGTAACGAAATGAAAGAATTGAGTGAAAAATATTTATTTCATAACTATGTAAATACATGTGTAAGTAATATGACTGTGTTAAAACTTTAATAATTTACACTATCTTATTTTTTTTTTCGGGTGGGCTGCGGTCGGCCCGCTCCTCGCACCACTCCGTCCGGGGCGACAGAGGGACGTAAGCACGCACACCCGCAACCCACCCACGATGCACGTCGCCGTCGTTATTGGGCCGACCACAATAATTTACACTATAAAATTAATGTTTAATAAACTCTAAACAGTCTAAAACTCTACTTTTCGCGACTTACGCGCAGCGAAATCATTTATTCGGTCCTTGGACCCACCCTGTGTAACATCGGGTACGACTAGGTGTTGGAGGGGGAGCCTCTCGCCCGGGTTGGGCGTGATTTGGCGGCCTCGTCACAGCCCGCGGTGGGACGCTAGAGGAGGCGGCAAGCCTGGCGACTCTAGGCACCAAAGAGATCGTCAGGCGGATCGGGGCGTTGGGGTTGAGGGTAGCCCTGGACAAGATGGAGGCCACCCTGTTCCAAAGGCCCTGCATGGGCCCTCCCATCGACGTCTCGATCACCGCCAATTCGGTTGATATCAGCATCCGGGCGCATATGAAGTATTTGGGCCTGGTGCTCGACGGGCATTGGTGATTCCGAGAGCATTTCCGCAGGCTTGCTCTACGGCTCATCGGCGCGGCGTCCGCCCTATCGTGGCATATGCCGAACGTGGGCGGACCGAGCACTACGTGTCGACGGCTGTACGCGAGGGTCATCTGGTCGATGGCCCTGTATGGAGCGCTGGTGTGGGCGGGGTAGCTGATCGTCCGACTCAGGGCTCTACTGTGGCGACCACAAAGGGCCAGGGCCATACGTGGATACCGCACGGTGTCGACGGAGGCAGCGTGCCTGTTGGCCGGGACTCCCCATGGGGCCTGGAGGCGGAAATGCTCGCCGGTTTGTATCGGCAGGTATCGGAGATGCGAGTGGAGGGCGGTGTGATCTCTTTGAGGGAGCTCAGCGCCTGGCGCGTCGACACCCGCTGAGACGTCATTACCCGTTGGGCAGTCCGGCTGGAGAAGCTTCGGTGCGGTGTGCGGACCATGGAGGCCTTCCAGCCGGTGTTGATGCAGTGGTTAAAACGGCGGCACGTGGTGCTCTCCTTCCGACTGGTGCAGGTTTTGACGGGGCAGGGATGTATCGCCAAATACCTGTACACGGTCGTTAGGAGGGAGAGTACACCGTCCTGCCACCACTGCGATTGCGACGAGGACACGGCGCAGCATACGCTCGAGGTTTGTGACTTTGTGTTCGGTGCTGGGTGAACTGAGACGCGGTCTCAGCCTTTGCGAGGCAGTAGTCTCGCGTCTCGAAGGGGGCGGCGGAGCACGTGCGCGAGGAGCGTTTCCTCGACGACGCGAACCGCCGCCGGTGACTGGGGCGGCGTAGGCGCGACTACCTGCGCCTCATGTCGCCCCAGTCGAGGCCGCGGGTGACTGGACCGGGGATTTAGTCCGTCACAGTCATGGGTTACGGGTGTGCGTGCTTATGCCCCTATGGCGCCCTGGACGGAGTGGTGCGAGGAGTGCGCCGACCGTAACTCAACCAAAAATAAAAAAGATGCGGTACGCCCCTCCGACCCCCCCCCCCCTTGCTACGCCACTGCCACCCGTACCCACGTCACCTTTGTCGTTGGGCCGACCACCGGAGCAGGGTGAACATCCCTACTACCTACCACGCAACCTCCTTAGAGTCATAGTTTAATTGCGCACAGTAGCTTCCATATTTCTTGTTTATATTTCAGAATTTTCAGCGCAAAAACTCAATAATACTTTTTCGTTCGGAATGATTCGAACCCGGGAGCTTAAAATCGACGATTGAATACTTACGCCAGGGAATCAACAGAATTTTTCTAATGAATTCTTTGCGAATTTGAAACAGATTTTGATACAAATATGTACTTATTATAATTTTCAACATTTACTGTTAATTCTTTATCAAACGACTTACATATGTTTTGAAGGCGTGAATGAATTGAATCAAAATTGCTTAAAGTCTTAAAATATGCCAATAACTAATAAACCATTACTGTGCAGCTCATGAACATCACTGGCAAAGGTAAGCTTTCTACAAAATTAGGGCGATACCTCACACAATTTTACATAAGGTTTCATTTCGAATTTTCCTTCTCTTGGGGAGTTCAAATTAATTTACAACACGCATGTTCATCGCGAACGAAGCTGTGGGCACAGCATATTTTGCCAAAATGCATAAATAGTTAAAAGCTTAGATATGCAAATAATACTGTGAATGCAAAGGATTGCTTTAAGTATCGAATGTGAATAATTATAATTCGTTAGTAGCGAGAATGGGTTTGTGTACTTAAACGATTAAAGTTATTTGAATATAGTTTTATATCCATGCAAACAAGAGTGGGAGCATCGCATGCAAATACAGATGTTCACACTTAGGGAACACGCGTGAGTTGAACATACGTACGGGATCAACATAATCTTTAATCTAAAAATTAAAACTAATGGAATTTATGTACTGTAACTGTACTTTTGCACTATAACTTAAAAATCCATTTGGCCGTTTACGTCTCAAATTCAAATTATTTATTATTCATAAACCCCGAGAAGGCACTTACATATTGTCAGGTTTACAATTTCCAAAAAAAATATACTACCACCGGATCGGAACGCGACCGCTACTGAGAAGATCCGGCAAGAAACTCAGCGGGCTTGTCTATTATTTTTAATTTCTTTTTTTTTCTTTTTACTAGATATACAATTGTGTACATGTTTTGTAAGAACTAGCTCCAGTGTGATGCCCTTCGAACCACAAGACACTCAATACAATTCAAACGATTATGGCTGGACCAGATCCCACAAGCGGCACCCGATCACGAGTTAACTACTAGAGCAGCCATCACTCCCCTCAACCACTATGGAGGGAAGGGAGAGTCCCGCTCCACGCAGCTACCGCAAGTAGATCCTTCTGTGAGCATGACCAACACCACAATATGTTACAAACGGTGAAAATACAAAATTTCGTTAGGCAAAACACGCTACACTTTACAATAAAAGTTAAAAGTACATTTACAAACAGTATATTTAAAAAAACAAGGAAATTGCTGAGTGAGGAGCTGCTCACAACCAATCTGTATTATCATCTACATAATCCGAGATTTTATAATAAGCTTTTTTACAAAGTCTATTCTTGATGGCTTTTTAAACTTTTTCATAGGCAGGTCTCGGATATCTTTAGATAATCTATTGTAAAAGCGTTTATTGCACATATTTGTCTATAGTTGTTATAACTTAGATATTTTGCCGCCTCTGAAATATTTCAGTCTCCAAGTAATCTCCCTGCCTGCCACCTGCCTGTGTCTTGATACAGGCTATCCATCATCATCACTTCAGCCTATCGCCGGCCACTGCTGAACGTAGGCCTCTCTCATGTTACACTTAGTAGAGGGGCGTTCTACACTGTGTCATCCGATACGTGGTCGCCACTCGAGAACCTTTTTTACCCAGTGGTTGTCGGTTCGTCAAGCGATGAGGCCTGCCCATTGCCACTTGAGCACGTTAATTCTTCGTGCTATGTCGGTTACCTACACCCGTTCTGCTGCGGATTTCCGTATTTCGAATTCCATCACAAAGGCTATCAAAAAAGGAATTTAATATTACTTGATAATTATTACTATTACCTACTTGAAAATAAATAGAATATAAGAGGTCAATTGGTAAAACAGTCTGAAATAAAGAAACAGAGCACTAACCAATATAAATAAAGATTAACATACGCAAGAAATTTTAGGATCAATATAGGATTACTGCGTCCTCTGCAGGGAATGCAATCCCGATATCGCGGTATCCAGATCTCGTGAGATCCCGTGTAATTTTTCGGGATCAATCCCGAAGCATAATATGACGAGATCCCGTTCGAGATTGACGGGATTGGGCGCCAATAGTCAGCAACGCGAGCGGTGCGCTGACTGAACTAGGGCTATTGATAAAATATCGATATATTAAATTTTCACCATCGCTAGGAAGATGCTCGGCATCATCAGGAACAGGGACGCGGGCGCAGCCTTCTGCGAGCCAGTCGTCTTGCGGAAGGAGTCGGTGGAGCGCGCGCGCGAGGAACCGACTGGACCAGAGATTAATTCGTCACCCGCCGCGAGGCTGACCGCGCGACGGTGACCGACGTCCGCGAGGGAGGACGTCGTGAGGGGAGGCTACCCTGTGATCGGGGTATTCCGTCGGGCCGACCACTGAAGACAAGTTACTCTGCACCGGTTGTCGGCCCAACGACGAAGGCGGTTAGGTTAGGTTAGCCCCGTAGGGCCGCGCGCCGCCCCTCTGTCGCCCCTGATGGAGTCGAACGGCGGGTGCGCTAACCGTAGCCCACCCCAAGAAAAAAAAAAGCAGGCAGTCGTTTATTTGTTTACGTACCTAATTGATTTAGTTGTGCTTGTGCAGTGGTAGTTATTTCTTTTTTCTTAAATTACACTTTTTGTTGTTTGTGTGAGTTAAATATAACTTTTATAAATGTAGCTTTTGGATTCCTAGGAGATTAGTAGTAGCTTAAAATTCCGAAAAATAATCCAGATCAAGCGTACGTGGAGTTTAACAGTCGTTTACCGGTTTGGAGATATTTCATGAACGCAGTTAATAATTTAACTACTCAGTGCAAACTACATAAATCTATTCTCAAAACCTCATCCAGGTCTACAAAAGCTTTAGACGTCCATATGATATCAATCCATAATATCGACGACTCAATTCTGGTTGGCACGCTGTTGTCAACCAGTGTTTAGTCGGAGAGGGCATTCTCAGCAGCTGGGTCCATTACAACGGGCATTAGATGCCGGTTAGCAAAAAGCACTCATGATACAGAGCTTGCGCTATACCTTTACCTACATTTGTTTTGATTATGCTATTGTAGTAAAACTGATAATTATTTAGTTAGTAGGTAATATTAAAGGGTAAAGGCTTTTGTTTTCTTTCAAATAATATTTTGTTTTAATTAACCTCACTATCATAAACAAGCAGTTTTCATCATATTCCGTCATGTGAATTTTATTTTTGCATAGACGAGAACCCGAAAATTTCAGGATTCGGGATTAGAAATATCAATCCCGCGGGATCTCGAATTTACGATCTCGAGTCGGGATTGCATTCCCTAGTCTTCTGTCCTCTTACCTACAGAGTGTTCAATGACAATTTTTATAATAATGAAACAGTGGGTACATCTAGTTGATAAATGTAAACTTCAATATGCTTTAGACACTCACTCTTAATTAGTTAAAGAAATATTAATCAAACGTTTAAGATTCTCCTTAACGCTAATTTACGTTTTACATAAATTCATAGATAACATTTTATATTAATACTGTGTTTTAACATAGACTAACATAGTTTAAAAAAAAATATAAGCTTAGTAACTATACAAAATCGCAGCAAGTAAATTTTCAATAAGGTACCTAGTGCTTAACCTTTTAATAAGTTTGATTATTATGAGAGAAATTCATATTAATTGAATGATCGTACATACACATATTTTAAAATAAAAGCAAAAAAGGGGGTGATAAAATGTCGCTGATAATTCTTTATTTCTCTAAAGAGCAGCATAAACGGCGCGTGTCGCTTTTCAATTAACATTCATAAATAAATAATTATGCTAAAATGAACTTATAGGCGCTTGTATGTAGTTGAATAACAACATCAATTATCCTTACTAATATTATAAACGCGAAAGTAAGTTTGTTTGTTTGTTTATTTATTAGGTACGCTTTCACGATTAAGATACTCGACCGATATCGAATATTCTTTCAGCAATGGAAAGCTATAATATCACGGAGTAACATAGGCTATATTTTATCCCGGTATTCCCACGGCAACGGCAACTATGCGAGTAAGGCGACTGTAACTGAAGCGAAACGAGGGCGGGTTTCTAGTATTATATATTTATTTTAAATGACAGGACTCTGTATATTGCTGCCACTAGATTGTTTTATTTCCAAAAGTTATGTTATATTACCGAAAAAAGCAATTTTACTAAAAAGGGCGAATTGTTTATGTCACCAGTCTTGGTCTACTAAACAGTAGTGGGAACTGGCAGAGAGATGAGATGTCCATCCATCCATTAGCCCGTAGATGTCCACTGTTAAAAATAGACCTCAAGACGGGAATACCTCTCAGAACAGCCTTGGGCCACTTGACTTACTAGGTGAACTGACGACGCTTTTGAGATGTCGTCAGTTCGCTTAGTACGGGGTTGTCTTACGCGGTGTCAACTGATTTATTGGCGCCACTCGAGAACCTTTCTTCCCTAACGGTTGTGGGTTCGATGAGCGATATGGCTAGCACATTGCTATTTCAACGTGCTTATTCTTTGGGCTATGTCGGTTACACCCGTTCTTCTACGGATAGCCGTTTTCCGGATTTTATTACGTAGAGAAATACCGAGCATAGCCTGCTAAGCGATGTTTAGCCTTTTTGTGAGACCGACATTAAAGATAAGATGTACCTAAAAATATATAACTAGGTTCATAGATAGTGGCGGATTTACCACTATGCGGAGTAGGCTGCAGCCCATGTCGACAAATTTAGGAGGGCAGCAAAATTATCTCAAAAAGTTGATTTAATGCTGAAGATAGAGTCTACAAACATTTAAATTTTATTGCTATAGAAAATATTATTTACATGATTGTCAACTAGGGTATTGTATTACGGGGCGGCAAGAATTGTATAGCCTGGCGACGAATGTGTAAATGCGCCACTGGTTATAAGTAGGTACTATTGAATTAATTTGCGTAATATTTTTTAATCAATCTTAAAAAGAGACGCAATTCTCACGCCGTTCACGCTCTTGGCTGCTGTAGGCCTAATTGAATACGATTGAGATCTACGATGCCTTTGCAATTCATAGTGAATTAGAGTGGTTCCATATAAATTCCATAGGAACCGTATGAAGTGGTAGTGAAACATCATCTGTAATTAATAAATTATCAGGTCATTTTAGTAGTTAAAAATATACCTCATATAACTACTATTAAGAACCACCTCTTTTTTGGCTGTGAAATTACATAAATGGACAAATAAATGCTTCAAGTCACCGGGTTAATCTTTACGCTTTGGTCTAAAATTAAATTATAGTTTCGTTCATATCAAATGGTGAATGAAAAAGGGTTACATTCGCTGTACATGTTACTTTTGTGAAAACCCCTCCACTACACTGACTCACTTTCACGTATGCAGACTACCGTTTGTGCAAGAGAGATAATAGATATTCGTTATTCAATATCGCAGTGTCGCTGCGCCCGCCACACCACAAATCAAAAACTGCGCAAATCTAAAATACAAACAAATTTAGACATGAAATCGGTTTTGTGTAGGCGATAAAATAAGTTATTATTTACAATGAAACATTACGTCATGGGGTTAAATCCGAAAAGCAATAAAATTTGTATTTTTAGCTATGCTTAAATCTAGTGTGGGAAAATATGATTATAGAGAAATTGTGTTAATTTTATCAGTCTTATTTTAAATCATGAAATGAGCTACTAAATAGTAAGTTTTCTGCGAGGCTGTTATCTCGTGGAAGGAGGCGGCAGACCGTGTGCGGGAGGAACGACTCCACGCGGACACGGTCCTCCGCCCGCCGGCGACTGGGGTGGCGTCTGATGCCGCCCTAGCAGACTGGCGGCGCGGCGGCAGCGGCGGCAGGCTGCGGCTGACCGGACCGGTGATTTAGTCCGAGCATCCGCGGAGAGGTTAGCCTCGCGACGGCGATCGGCGTCCCAGTAGGGGACATCGACAGGAGAGGGTACTCTCTCGGGGTATTCCGTCGGGCCGATCTCTGTAGTCGAGGAACTCTGCACCGGTGGTCGGCCCAACGACAAGGCGACGTGCTATACGGGTGGGTTACGGGTGTGCGTGCTTACGCCCCTCTGTCGCCCCGGACGGAGCCGGGCGAGGAGTGCGCCGACCGTAACGTACTCCTAAAAAATAAATAAAAAATAGTAAGTTTAATGAAGTACCTACCAACAAAAAATGTATTTTTATAAAAATTATTAACCGACTTCATAAAAGGCAGAGACTCTGAATTCGGCTGCATTTTTTTTTTATGTTTGGTACCACAGGACTCTCAACTAGGTGAACTGATTTTGATGATTCTTTTTTATTTGTAAGCTGGTGCTGCCCGTGTGGACCCATTTCAGTTTGGTGCACTTGAAGACGTTTTTTTTTTGTTTAAATTATTAATATAATACAAAATCATTACCATCATTATCCTACTGTTATTTCTATAAACTGGGATTGACTTAATATGTCTTAATATGACTTGATCTTCTTCCAAAAAACATATTGCAATAGTTTTAGCAAAAGTTTGACCGGTCGTCTATCTGACATCCGCCCTCCTTGGGAATGTAATTGTTGACCAAACGGCATCACATAAACTTGGCTTAGGTCGATATAAATAGTAAGTCGTCTATTACGACATCTACGAGCAATATAAGGGCTGGTAGTATTCGCTGCCGTCAATATACAACTATAAAAATATTATTAAAATTTAAAATTCGAACTTATGAATTTAAGTTTTGTTTAATCTATCAAAAAAGGGGCTATAAATAATCCAATCTTCTACAGATTGACATCTTAATAGTAAATCGTACAAAAGACTATTAAAATAGAAAACGGTCTGTTCACGTCAAACTGTAATCCCGCGATTGACTTTTGTAAATGAGGGTTCGACGTTTAATTACAGCGAATGTTCCTGTCCATAGTGAAGCACGTCCGCCTGCACTATGGGTACAATACATTCGTGATTGACACAAATTACCTCTAATCGAGGACATAGACCCGAGCAGTCGTTCCACCCATAAATTTGAACCTATCAATATATAGTTTGCACAATTTAAAAAAAATGTCAGCCGGTCGATAACAACAGTCTCTGTAACTTAAGTAGTTACGGTTTTTCGTATATTTTTCAGTCTATTAAAACGTACTATCCGACTCTTGTGAAGGATTGAACAATTTTGTGCTCAATTTAAAATTAAATTTAATTGTATTTTAATCCGAGCGATAAACGTCAATCAAGTCTTTCTCCTGCGAGAGCGATACATGTATCAAGAGACTCACGAGCACGTCGCGCCCCCATCTATCGCCATTCAAAACGGATTTCGGAGCAAGGGTGAAATTAAAATGTCAAAATAGTAGCGACCGGGCGCGTTGTATTTGTCTTCGGCTTTATCAGATCCCATTGTATATTTTCATTCTTTACAGCATGCATGAGAAACGATACCTTGTTTTTGTGTAACCATATTTTACTTCACGTTACCTGCTATTATTGTAGAAATATGTTTACAATAACAAAAAAAAAAAGGAAATATTTTGTATAATAAAATATTGCTATTTACCGGGCACTGTAACCAGATGCTGTGCTTTTGCTGTTAGCTTTTTTTGCTGGCTCCTTCAGCTAGAATCGCTTTAGAGACTCATGGCAACCGAACTCTCTCTGTTGCCTACTTCCATGACAGCATAATCTCGCTAGAGATAGCAATCATATTATATTTTCTGTCGTAACGTAAATCGGCTAACGAGTTCAAAGAGTTTTTAGGCCGCTACTCAGCCCATGTCGTACCGACGATGCAAGAGCATATTTTCCACTCTATCCCCATTGTTATAGTGCCAGCTGCTGTCCAGAATTATTTCGTCCTCATGGCCGTATCTTTGTCGAAGCAAACAGCACCAAACGCTGATATGTCGCACATCTTATAAATTAGTCATCTCGTGAATGCCAAAAGTTGAGTTATTAAAAACAACGTAAAGAGTGATCAAATTCGTAAAAATAATATTTATTTCTAGCTGTGGTGAATACTCCCCTAATGTCAGATATCGTTATAAGACTAATATTTTTTTAAAGAAAAGGCGTGGCATGGTTTAATATCGTTATTTATTAATAATCTGACCCTCTAGAGTACCACTCTAAATTTCTTAAATTCCCTATTAGTATTGAATTCTCTTTGGTTTTATTTATTTGATTATTAAATAGCCGCTGAGTAGTCGCTGAACTATGAGGGTTCGGAGGGCAAATAAATAATTATACGCATTCTTTTCGAGCCCCAGGCAAGCCCTCAATTTAGCAGTAAAACTACTTGGTTCGAGCATTTCAAATATTTTTAATCTTTATATATAAATTTCTTGTACGTACGTAGGTACGTGTGTATGTCACTGAACTAAACACTGGACCGATGTTGATGAAATTTTTTGTGTGTCTTTGAGGGAATTCGAGAATAGCAATACGCCTCTGCATGATGCCATTTATCGAAATATCTTTATACATTGTTTAGATTTTTGTTTTAAGTTTTTCTTTTCTTTCAGTCCTGGTAACTACTTATCTACGTCTCTTAATCGTTGCTTACGACACTCGTGGGGAAGTAAGTGGTGGTGATATATTATATTCGGACAGCATTATTTTTCTATCTTCTCCACTCCTATTCACAAAATTTATTTACCAAATACTTATATCAAAAATTTATTTCGCGACTAGAATCAGTTGCTGTACATTCACATAATTGTAGCTTGAAGATAGGGTATGTATATCCTAATATCACCTTATCAAATGAAAACATTTTTTTAATTTCTCTAATAAAACAAAATAAGACGTAAAAAAATGTTTTGTAGGTATAAACGTCAAATGTTTAAAAGCAATTATGAATTTGTTCGTAGTCGCTGCTTTTACTTTAGGGGCCACCTGCTGCGCCGCTCTATAATTACGCCATGAGTAACATTTGCAAAGCTTGTGTAAGCGATAACACGGAAGCTGCTTCGAAAATTTAAAAAACGAAATAAGCTTTGTTGCAGTAATGCGTTTGGAAGTAAATATTGAGTAGCCACAAAGCGGCTTCGACAACCCGTAACTATAGTCCGCAGGGTGCCATTAGAGCGGCTTAAAGATTTGGGTGTTGCCACGGAATTTTGTAAAGCTAATTAATTCACTTAAATCTACATTCATAAATTGACTCTACATCTTTGAACGCATCTGTCAAAACACCTTACAGATGCAGTTTTTAGTTCTTTCTTCAATTTTGCCTTTGTTTTATTAGGAATCTATATATCTTAATATATATAAATTACGTGTCGCGTTGTTAGTCCGCGATGGACTCCTAAACTACTTAACAGATTTTAATCAAATTTGCACACCGTATGCAGTTTGATCCAACTTGAAAGATAGGATAGCTTACATCTTAATTTATAGTCGCAATATTATTTTATTGCAAATTATTTGTCTATTATTTGACATTCACAATTATCTGTTAACTCCAAACGATTTAAACAGATGGCGATATCTGTTGACTGGATTGAGTAAGTAATTTGTGTGCTCAAGGGGATTCGAGAATGGTTTAGATTCACAATTGAACCCGGTAGGTGGCGCTTTATTTGAACAGAACAACGTCTGTTGGGTCAGCTAGTAGATACATACATCCCTAACTAAGTTTGTAGTTTCACAATTACTGGTCGATATTGTTATATTATCCGTGTGGTGACGGAGTAACAATACAATTCACCACCCCTCTCTTTCCCGTGGGTGCCGTAAAAGACGACTAAGGCATTTAATATCTATGCAAGAGAAGGAAAACTCTAAATAAAACCCTATACCAACACATCTCGGAGAACAAGGAACTCGGTATCGGTGGTCGGCCTAAGGATGAAGGCGACGAGCTACGGTGGGTTATGGGGCCGCACACCACCCCTTAGTCACCCCAGATGCAGCCGGGCGGCGGATGCGCTGCCTATAGCCCACCCCAAAAAAAAAGATATTGTTATATTATAACTTCAGTACTCTGCCATGTTGCGTTTGTTGTCGTGTGTGCTCATCTCCGCTTTACCATTCAGAAAAACCATAAATAAAGCCTTTCATTCTTTGCTGCATAGTTTGACTTTATGGACTAGTTTTATCGTCATTATCCAAGAATATCAAAGACGTGCAACATTACGCTGAACTGTTTTAACGGCTATTTGTTACTACAACGGTGAATTTGAGAGATGTTTCTACTAGCGTATGACCGAAACTATTTTTACGGCCGAAACCGAAAACGAATCGAATTCTGTGTAAATTTTAAGGTCAATATTTTTGTGGGAAGAAAAATAAATAGTCTATCACAATAAGTCAGTTTTTACTCTTATAAACAAACTTTGATCATATACACGATGTGTATATAATCAAAGGAAACAAATAATGAAACCTTACCCTTACCAAACTTAACTATAAGAACAAAATAATTTCGATTTATAATAAACCTAGGTGATAAGCCACACTTGTGTTGGTCTTATTTCTAAAAAAATGCAAAGACAAAAAGGTTCTCGATAATTTATAAACTACATCACATAAATAGTGAAATATACCTGTTTTGAAGTGATTACCTCAAACTACCAAATTCGTGACGCGCAGACACAAACGAAAAAATTAAAATTGTGTGATGACTATGAGCGCGGTAAAATGACACTAGGTCTCTCGCACCTCGTGCACCGAGTATGTCCTAGCGCAGCACGAATACTCATGAATTCAGTTTCAGTTTCGGCCGTAGTTTCGGCTCGATTATCAGTCGAAACCGAAACTAAGCCGAAACCCGTTTTTTTGCTGAAACAGAAATTTCGATTGGACACTAGTTTCCACCTTTATATTAATTCTATATCCGATTCAAAATATATCCAAATCCAAAATACGGCAAACAAGTCATAATTTATTTGAACAAACAAGTGGTTTAGATTTCAACTTAATACTTTTGCTCTTTCTTGCTTTACTATGCCAATTTTAACAGAACCGTATCACACGCTATGCTGTAAATGGTGATTTAAACCTTTAAACTCCGCAGTTTTGCATTTTATGAATAGTCACATCCATTTTGAAGTATGTACATACATATATCCAAAAATATTTCAATGAAATAGTTCTAACGTAACGTAAAGATTTGAATTTGAAAGGTTTGAAAATATGTATTATACTGTCAATGAGTATCTGTTACCCTTATTTTTTACATTCAGGTACCAATACAAACAACAATAAAAAGGTGACATTTCAATCGTATTTTTTTTTTATAAAGTCGCAAATTCGCACAAATCAAACATTGAAGTGTTAAAAGTTTCCGATGACAAAAGGTTCTTATAACTCGCTTGACAACAACGGGAGAGAGATGTATTGTAAAACGGAATCATTAGTTAGCAAATGTCAAGCCCAATTCCATTTCTTTTATTACACAAATAGTTTTACAAGAAGTTAGAGCTGTTAGAGTTAAATAAATAAGTAAACAACTGGCAAAATGGGCTGTGATTTATAACTTCTTTTAATGTTAGCCTCAGTAAGTATCTTTATTTGTATTTAACTTGTATTTGTATATAACACACAATTCTGGTTTTAGATATTAAAGTAAAATCAGAGATGAACAATACCTACGAGTATATGTAGTTTTAAAAAGTATTTAAATACAAGAAGTCGGTTAAAATGCAAATGGTTTGTTAATTAACATTTCAAATGCAAAACACGAAATATTTTTGCTTTTCGTATTTTATATACCCACTAAATGCAAAATAAGTATAAATTACAAAATATTTCATTTTTATAGTTTTAAATTAAATAAGTGTTTTTTTATTTATTTGATTTTTTTGTATGTTAATTTTTTTAAAATTCCTGTTTATTTTTTCGTACTTTTTTAGCATTTTCTATTTGCATTTTAAATACAGGTACTTCAAATAATTCGTAACTCTGAGTAAAATATATATTAGGTAGAGTAGTAGTAGGACCACACTGTAGACAGTTATCTGTCTACAACCGCGGGCCGGTCCGTCCGGGGTAGTACCACACTCTCGCAGAGAATCGACGCCAGAGTAGTATAAATATTTTACTGCGCTTCGTTCGCTAAGCGAGAGCGCCGCAAGCGCCCAACTTTCTGAGGGTGTTTGCGTGTGGTGGGTTTTGGTGATGCCTTTAGTATTATCCAACCTCATTGCACGGATTCACGCTCCCTTCACTTTCTTAGCGGGGTCCATGAGTGGCAGTAACACTTACCATCAGGTGTACTGATTGCTCGTTTGCCATACTTGCATAAAAAAAATCTAATAAATCCCTAATAATATAAATATGTATATATCTACTAATATAATAACGAGGCACGGTATCTCTAAGACTTATTTTCTGCAGCCATTGCATTTATTCGATAAATTTTTCACTTAGGTATGGAAAACTATGCTATCTCGAAGGCACTATATTCAAATAATCAGAGAAAAATATGTCGCTTTACCGTCATAATTATGCAGACCAAATATTTACAGATATGTTAAGAAGACAGGTTTCAGGTAACAACCAATTCACATACCATGCACAGTTAATTCAATAATGCATTCAGGTTGCCATCAATAATAGGCAATATTGTTGTTTTTTTTTTTTATTTTTACCCTTTCGTTTTCATTTAAATTAAATCTGATCACTTGCTACAGGAGCAGAACAGTCGCAATGTTACATCAGGACCGTCGGGTCTTGTTCGCGCCTCCCTTGGCCCTATTGCAAAGTGCGCGTCATTCGGTGTGCACATTAATCACTCCTATTATTAATCTCGTTTTTGTGTTCATTTGAAGATAATATTTTATAAACGGCGCCGTCCATGATTAATATAATAAAAAATAAAGTGTAAACGATCCAGAGGGAATGTTTAATCCTTAATTAATGATATTATTATCATCTTATGTTTTTTCTATAAAATCGGATTAATTATATTTTGCACTTTATTTTTTATGTTTTAATTCATTTAGTTACTATCGAATAACTTCATGAGTGGCTCAATTTAATTTAAAAAAGCAACCTAGAATGTCAAAAATAATCAGAACTTCGACTAATTTTCGCACCGGTACCAGAATCCTGGAATGACTAAGAACCACTTTCAGACACGAGGCCACATGACGCTCTACATGGAAGGTTCCCACTTAAATCACTGTGCTATCTATGCAGTCTACCACTGTGTCAAATCTCATCGCAGCCCACACACGTCCCACCGTTGGGCTCGGGCCTTCTCCACAATGGGAGGAATTTGACCTTCCCATAGTCGTCTTTTACAACATACACGTGCAAGATAGGGAGTGGTGATTTGTCTCAAAATATCTAAGTTGATATAATAAAAACCAGTAAGTATAGTGCCATAGGTCAAACACGAAAGCAAACGTTTATTAAAAGTATGATCATAAAATCTGTCATCGTTTAGAACAATATACCGATTATAGTGATCAAAATCAAAGGTCTCGGCTAAAAGCTTTGTTTATATAAAAAAGACAACTTTACAAATATATATTTAACGGACACAAAATACATCCAGACTCAGAACAACATACGTGGATCGCACAAAGTGTTGCCCTGGGATGCAAACCCATGACACTGACACCGCGGGTCGGTATTTTAACCACTACGCCATTTGAACAATTATCAATGCTATACTTAGTAAAAATATTTCTTTTACGACATTGCTTACTACGACTTACCGTATTAGACGGCCATATTTGACTAATGTTTTTGGAAAATTGTATCTGTAGAACGACAATATATGGTAAAAAAATTTAATAGGTACACTATTATTAAATTATGTGGCAATGGCTATTAAACCTAAAAGTAAACGTGTTGAGTTTAGGCACTTTAGTAATTCTTAGAAAAAAATTACGTGCATACTGTAAAGTCAAGACCCGCTTTTATGTACTCTCTTCAGTCAGTTTGTTACTTATCTGTATACAAGAGGCATATATTGTTCAGTCAATTGTGAAACTTTCGCACTGCAACTGTCGCAAACAAAAAGAAAACAAATTAATATCGAAGAAAAATCGCGTATTATTTCAAAGTTAGAAAGCGGTATTCCAAACAAAGACTTGGCAAAAGAATATGGTGTATCACACTCGACAATTTCAACCATTTGGGAAGAGACTGAAAAGATTCACACCTTTTATATATATATTTTTTAAATAAAATGTGCCAGAACAACAAAGCATACGAAATTGAGGCAGCTTTGTTAAAGTGGTTTAAATATTAAAGGACAAACAATGTGTTCATAAATGGAACAATTCTTCAACAAAAAGCAAACGTTTCGGTGAAGATTTCCTTTGCTCGTCTAGTTGGATTCAACGTTACCGGGCTCGGCACGGCATCGTCGGCGGAAAAATGATTGGTCAAGCTGCTGGTGTTGATAAAGCTGCTGTTGAAGAATGGATGACGCAAAAGTGGCCTACATTATATGAAGGCTACAGACCAGAAGACATTTTTAACGCAGATGAAACCGTTCTTTTTTATAATATGACACCAGACACTACTTTAACGTTCAAAGGAGAGAATTGTTCGGGAGGGAAATGTCCAACACGAGACTAACGATCAGGGTTGCAGCAAATATGACAGGATTCTGTAAAAGGAAGATTTAGTTATTGGCAATTGTAAAAAAGTAGGTACATACCGACACCAACTAAACCTAAAAATAATTGTAAGTAAATAAATATTGTCCTTCAATGAGCATAGACGCTAAAGAGTGTTCGAAACGTCGAGAAAACAAAAATGAAATATAAACCCGATAAAATCCTTAAAAGTGTTTTCGTTTCATAAAATATCTGGAAGTTTTTTGAGAGGCTGTAAAGCTATAGGACATAAATGAAAGGTCACGTGTCCAGCTTTTGGCAAACTCATTAATTCAATGCCATATTTTTTTTTGGATTGGCTACGTTCAGCTCGGACAGAGGAGCAGCGCGTGGCCCCTAACCAACTCATATAGCACGTCGCCTTCGTCGTTGGGCCGACCACCGGTGCAGAGTGCCTTGTCTTCAGTGGTCGACCCAACGGAATACCCAGTGGGAGTACCCTCTCCCATCGACGTCCCCCCTGGACACCGATCGCCGTCGCGGGGTTAGCCCCGCAACGGCGATCGGTGTCTCGAATCGAACCGATCGGCGAACGGCGGAGAGTGCCGCGTCTCCGCGGGTGCCGGACTAAATCCCCAGTCCGGTCACCCGCAACTTCTGCTAGAGCGGCATCAGGCGCAATTCAATGATAGAAACATGGCACTGCCGATTCTGTGGTTAGGGAATCCAAGTCCAGACTGAGACAAAAAATCTAGTTCACCGCTTAAGTATGACTTAATACCGCGGTGTGAATATATTACATAATATTTTGCGCGTACCTACTCCTTTAGAAATAAAGCATGAATCTATCAAAAGAAATTAGTGTAGATGGATAAATTCGTAAATCAATAACGATAGAATATACCTACGCAGATTAAGTGGTCGTATGGGGGGCTATTGCGTAGGTACGTGAGGATGAGCACCTGATCAACAAGGGATCAACGACATACGCTCCCAGTTAGTAGGGATTATCTCGCACGTGACGGATTATTTTAATAAATCCGACGTTCTATTGAAATTTCCTTTTAAGCATTTTTAATTAGTTCTTATTGATTCGTAATTGACGGTGCAGAATCATTCTGCGTAACATTCTCGTGGGAAGGTCTATATCTATCAGTGGACTTCCATAGGCTTAGGAATGGATTTGTAACATGTACCTTGCTTACCCATGTTTTTATCGAATTGGAGGTATTTATTAATATTAGGTAAATGCCGTCGAGTGACGGAGCAAGAATAGAATTCACCAGCCCCTTTCTTGATCGTAGGTGTCGTAAAAGACGAATAAGGGATTATTGCAGATGACATCTATGAAAGAAAAGAAAAATTCGAAATAAAACTTCTATACCAACCCGTCTGACCAGCGTAGTATAGTAGGTCAATTTCCCTCCCATTATGGAGAAGGTTCGAGCCCAGTAGTGGGACGTAGGTGATCTGTGTGACATGGAGCGCCCCATAGGGGAGATAGTTACCTAAACACCTCGTTGAGTAGCCTAATTTGAGATTAATGTTATAAGTTAATCAAGAGCACGCTGCTGCCTGCTTTCCTGGTGATCGCATAAACGGTTACGACTACCATAATGTAAAGACACAAATATTAGGTACCCCTCACCATACGTAGTTGTGTAATAAATAATTTAAATTGATATTTAAAAATATTTTCATTTTATGCACTCTTATTTTACGCCTTCGCCCTCGAAAGGTTAAAAAAACAGACATACGTTACACCAGATTTCACCATGTAATCTTTACCCTGCATTAGGTAGAGGGAATCAACGTTGCTTTTCTGTAGGAGTCATAGAAAATGCCTGAAGTATTCTAATTGAATTAGCACAGCTTTCCTAGAAAACTTTATAAAACTAACTACGCCCGCCAACCGCCTTGCCAAGTGTGACGATTATAGTATTTGCTCTCCTTGGAGAGTCCTATGTTCACAACATTGGATATATGGATAAGCTGGAAAATGGATATTACCACCTAGAACCTCACGATGGAGTAGTAGTCTCATACTACTCGACCAACAAGGCAGTTAACGTCCCACTACTGCGATAAGTATCTGTGGTGAGAACTATTTCAAAGTATGTACCTACATATGTTGTAATAGCTGTGTAACAAGCATGTGACTGCACTAGCTACATACTGTATTTAATGTCTGCTCATGTAAAACTATCAGGTTGTTCGTCACTTAATTCTCAGTAACAATGGGCTAAGTAGAATTAATTAAGAAATACGAATATTTACGTCAAAGTATTAAAGAAATACGAATATTTACGTCAAAGTATTCGTAACGCTAATGAGACGTATTTTTATGGGTATGGAGCAGTGCCTCTATCTTAGATAGAGGCACTGCTCCATACCCATAAAAATATATATAAATATATCTTAAATAGAGGCACTGCACGCTAGTTAGATGTTCCTTCCTATTTAGTTCTGTAACAAAATCTTCTACTCGAAAGATAAACAATAGGAATTAAGAAACTTGAAGATCTTAGATAAACTTATTGAAAACGTGGATATTAAAAGAATAGGACCATTATTTTTATGTCAGAACGGGACGCTTACATAACTATACGAATACTTTGACCACGGAGCATATACAAACTTACTTTGTACGTACTCCGTGACTTAGACGCAAATATACGTAATAAGCCCAGCCCCACAATACAAAATCACCAAAGATAGACAGATTGACGAGATTGGATTACATATTGACGATGAAGAGTCAATATATAATAATAACCGACATTTTTGCCATTTTTGTTTTAATGAATAATTCATAGTAAAATAGCGTAATACACATTCTGACAAAGATCCTGGGTCCGTTTCTTATTTTGCTAGATAAACAGTTGTTGGAATATATACTGTTATTATGACATTTATGATGACAATAGATAGAAAAATTTCGAGCCAACCGCATTTGACTGTAGATAGTCTACAGTCAAATGCGGTTGGCTCGAAATTTTTTAAGGCTCACCTTGATAATAGACCAAAAAAAAACTTTTTGACCAGACTCTCAAGCTCATGGAGCAGAGAAAAGAAATGACGGTGCAGTCTTCAGCCGATTGGTCTGAACATAGGCAGCTGAATAGGCAGATCTCTCAAGTCTGTGCGTCGCGATATTCGCCGATTTAATACACTTCATATTAAAGAAGCGATAGAGCGAAATCGTGGCTCGAAAGTGTTCACACAAGATCTGTCTATTGGACATAACCAAATGACTAACTAAGCTGCAGACCGATGACGGCACTGTCATTACATCCCAAAGTGATATCTTGGGAGAGGTCGAAAGGTTCTATGGACAGTTACATAAATCATCCCGAAATCCTGTTGTCGGCTTGGTCTAAGATCCCAGATCCAAGCTAACTCAGCACTATACCGAAAAAATCGCGGACATCAGCTTGTACGAGAACAGAATGGCTCTTAAACAACTACGTAACGGTAAAGCACCGGAAGATGACGGAATTACGGCAGAGCTCCTGAAGGCAGGCGGCCAGCCGATCTTAAAAGCCCTTTAGAAGCTATTTAATTCCGTTATCTTCGGGAGCCATGTTCCAGAGACGTGGACCAGGAGTGTGGTAGCGCTGTACTTCAAGAAGGGTGACAAAGCTCTTCTAAAGAACTACAGGCCCATCTCACTCCTGAGCCACGTCTACAAGTTGGTTTTAAGGGTCATTACCAATCGACTCACGTCCAAGCTCGATGACTTCCAGCCGCCCAAAATAGCCGGCTTCCGAAAAGGCTATAGCACCATAGACCATATCCTCACGCTTCGACAGATTATACAAAAGACCGAGGAGTATAATCGCAACGCACGCTATAGCGTTTGTGGACTATGAGAAAGTCTTCGATTTAGTCGAAACTTGGACGGTGTTGCAGTCCCTTCAGCGGTGCCAAATTGACCATCGTTATATCAAAGTGCTGTAGTGTTTGTATAGGAACGCCACAAAGTAAATCCGTATCTGGGATAAGAGCACAAAACCGATTCAGTTGCAGAAAGTCTCAGACAGGAAGATGTCATCTCTCCGAAACTGTTCACCCCGCACTGGAAGCTGTCTTCAAGTTCTTAAACTGGACCGGACTCGGCATCAATATTAAAGGCGAATACATCACTCACCTTCGATTTGCAAACGATATCATCGTTTAGGCAGAATCCATGTACGACCTTGGCACCATGCTTAACGATCTCTCTCAGGTATCCCAACTATTGGGTTTACGAATGAACATGGACAAGACGAAAGTCATGTCAAATGTCCATGTCATTCCTGTACCAGTCCTAGTTAGCAAGGCCATTCTCGAAGTTGTCGATCATTATGTTTGTCTAGGACAAACAATCCAGTTAGGTAGATCCAATTTCAAGAAAGAGATCGGCCAACGATTCCAACTCGGTTGGGCAGCGTTCGGAAAACTTAAGAGGATCTTCTCGTCCATCAGAAAACACAGATCTACGATCAGTGTGTGTTACCAATGATGACTTACGGCACGGAAACGTGGTCCCTAAATGTAGGCCTCATAACCAAGCTCAAAGTCCCTCAGCGTGCTATGGAGCGGGCTATGCTCGGGATTTCTCTGCAAGATCGTATCCTAATATCTGCGAATTCCAACATTATATTTCATTCGACGAAACAATACTTTCTATCTGCAATTTATTTAAAGTCCAGTAATGTTATAAAAAAATAAGTTTGGTAATATTGCAGACAGTATATTATATGAAACATTAAAAAAATAAAATATACCTAATAAAAATAAATTCAAACAGACTTAAGACGTTTTTTTCGTTGCCTGAAAAGTTGCAATTTTGCAGTTATTATTTATTGACTCTTCATCGGCGATATGTAAATGACATCATGTATAAGCCTCTTAGTTCGACCTCTAAGTTATAGGTATCTAATACTTACGGTAATATAAATGACACAAAATGATAAACCTCACCTAAAAGTTAGGGTCGTTGGCGACAAAGAGTATTAGTCGTCTAGTCAAGTACCTACATGTAAACACTGCGAACTTGCGAACTGCGATTATAATACGGACACGAATGATATTTTGTTTTATAATTCAATGGCTTGTTAGAATTTGTATAAAAAGGAATAAATAACTTGATAGAGATTTTTTTATGAAATTAGATTTCTTTTATTAATAACAATAAATATTTTAAACTTTAATCAATGTCATATTTACAATATAAGTACACAACTTTTCATTTAATTATACTGCCAAATTTGATTAAATCATCTTCCGTTACTAATCCTATGTGAAACATGCAAACTAAAGCTGCACCTTGCTCAGCAAATTTCTTATTCTTTTCCCAAAATGAAGACGTATATTTTTTTCCATTGAAAGTAATTATAGTGCGAAATAACTTCTCGATTTGTTGAGTCTCGTACACTGGAAGACTATGGCCTTTCTTGCCAGCCCATACATGGAGTTTAGTCTTAGGCATATTCTGGTCATTGAAATTAGCCCTAATAAAACATACCTAGAATAAAAATATCAATGAAAGTAATACTATAGTGATAAAATACAAATTAGTATTTATCTTTTCACCGTTAGTCTTGTTGTCGCTATGAGCAAACACTCATCTTATTGCCAGAATTTTAACTAAAACATGACATAAAATTGTAAATAAAACTACTATTACGGATTATATCGCGTTTGTATTTGATTTATGATTGCCCGACGTTTCGAACACTTTGCAGCATTCATGGTCACGGGCGGACTAAGGTGTCTCACGTCCACCAAGTAATCGTTATTACAGACATTTATAATTATCTACCCGATACAGAAAATTAGTTATAAATTTATTAAATTGTGACCCACATTTTATTACAAATTTATTGCCAGTGTAAGAAGAAAATGATTCTATATGAAAAAATTATATTGTTTATGGTTAGTAATTATTAATTATTAAATTTGTAGCAATTATTGTTACAATTTGTTGATTTAAAACTAACAAAACTAATATACTACCACCGGATCGGAACGCGGCCACACTGAGAAACCATGAATGACCATGAATGCTGCAAAGTGTTCGAAACGTCGGGCAATCATAAATCAAATACAAACGCGATATAATCCGTAAAAGTAGTTTTATTTACAATGTGTAGTGCTCGCGTAAACATCAGATATCATTATGACATAAAATGTTTAAAATCTTCAAAACAAAACTGGAGCATAAGACTATTATAATTCTAAATATGAAATAAAGCTAATATTAAATGACAAATTTAATATTTTCTTACTAAGATCCTTATTTCTAAAATTTTAAATCGTCATCATCATTTAGCAACTATCACTAGATAGTCCAATCCACCCAGTGATTCGTCCGATACGTGGTTGCCACTCGGGCACCTTTCTTCTCTAGAGGTAGTCGGTTCGTCGAGCGATGTGGCCTGCCCAGTGCCACTTCCGCCTACGAATTCTTCGTGCTATGTCAATTACACCCATTTTCTACAGATTTCCTTGTTTCAGATTCTCTCTCCCACAAAAAATCCGAGCATCGTTCGCTCTATAGCACGCTGAGCGACATACAGTTTGCTTATGAAGCCTTGCAGAAGGAGATCTTATCAAGTTTCCCGAACGCTTCCCAGCCGAGTTGTATTCGTCGGCTGACGTCTATCTCGAAAGTGGATCTACGTCTACCTAACTGGACATTTTTACCCAAGATAAACATAATAATCAACAACTTCGAGAACCGCATTGCGAACTAGGACCGATACAGGAATGACACGGGCATTTGACAGGACTTTCGTCTTCTCCATGTTCATTTGTAAACCCACTAGATGGGATACCCTACTACTGACTTGGCAATCGCATGAAAACACAATGTACCTCACAAATAATACATATTATATTAAATTGTACTAAACATAGAGCGATTGCCAAGTCAATCTATTTATTTAAAACATAAAAGATCTTTAATATTGATATAGTCACTATAAGAAGTTGTTAGGTTAGCTATTTACGTAATAACTTAAGAAGAAAGGTCCCTTAAGCAGGGACTGAATGAGTTAACCGACTTGGTATAACATTGATCTGATGATCTCACAACTTTTTATGGTAGAAGAACTCAGTTGCGAGGCTTGGCTTTTTTTACAAGTTATGTTTTTGATGGTATCTCATTTCTTTTTGTAGATAGACCTACTTATTTTCCTTTCCGGTACCTTCTACTTCTTGAATACCAACAACGGATTTTCTTAGAGCCCACTCTCTGAAAAATGAGACATCTTTCCTTTCCGCTTGAGTCATTTCTACCTAAACTAAGCGGAGAGATGTGGAAATAAACAAATTTGATTGATTTTTGTAAACGCATCTCCTGTAATCTCCTCTCCGCTTTGATGGCAATCGAGCCTAATGATGGCGTTCTTTCTTTCAGGTAAAATTCAGGCAATTTAGTTTGCTTAATACTTTGGGAGTTTTTGGTACAATTTTATAAGACATGTCCCATTCTTGCTTTTTCATACCGTTGATTGACCATTTTACAAGTTATCTTTGAACATAATTATAACTAAGTATCTGTCTACACCTATTATGCCATGACTAGGGCTCATTTTTCTTCGCCATATGAGGAATAATGCCGTAATCGCCACGTTTGGTAAGCGGGTTGGTTTCGCAGTAAGATATCATACATTTCCCCGGCAAGAGCTGCTGCCCACTCTCCTGTTGAATCTTTTTTCGTTAAATGACAACGCCTTGCACTAAGGGAATAATAATCCTTATATTGTGGGGGACTTTACAAACATATAATTCATCATCGCAGCCCTCATACGTCCCACTGTTGGGCTCGGGCCTCGTCCACAATGGGTGGGAATTTGACCCACTGTACCATACTGGTCAGACATGTTGATATAGGGTTTCATTTCGAGTTTTCCTTCTCTTGCACAGACTGTATGTGCATATTATATCCCATAATCGTCTTATACGACATCCACGGGCAAGATAGAGTGGTGAATTGTATTCTTACTTCGTCACCACACGGAAAGAACATATAATTATAATTAACCGACATAAATTACATTCAGACTCAGAACAACAATTTGTGGAATGTACAAGGTGTTCTTCGAACCTGCGACACTGGCACGGTACGTTGGTATCTTAACCACTACGCCATCTGCGCAGTCTTTAGCCGGTTTTTACGATTCCCATAGGGAAGCAATGATGGCGTCAAATGTATTCTTATTTTTTACAAAGTTACATTTCATTAACTGCAAATGTAACTTTGTAATCCTATATATTTATATGGGTTTACAAAATTATTTATGCAGTTCGTGTATCTCGGCAATTGGACGAAAATTACAATGTTTCATAATTTTTCCTTCATTTATACACTAAACACTAATTGTATTCTAAATTTGAAGCTTCTATATCTACTAGAAGTGCCTCTTTAATATTAATGATCGGTCTGTCAGTCAGTGAGTGACAAAATTACGAAATTTTAAATAGTTATAATTCTTAAACTATTGGTTCAAATTAAATGAAATTTGAAATACACAATGTGTATACAATGCCTGCTGGGTTACTAAAAATTCAGGCTTCTAGTTTTATTCACAACGAAGTTATAGGGGGTCGAAAATGGCCTGAATGGCTTCGAGAAAAGTATGTTACGGCAGTGTTGCATTTGGCCCGACTTTTTTTTTGCTCGACTTGGCGGGGGCACTACCGTGCCCCCAGATTGGCTGAAGTATTCTGAACCCCTAGTCCTACCAAAATTTGCTTGACAGTAATAAATCCTCATCACCATCATGATTGAATTATTTAAAAATGACTAATTACTTCATTCATCCCATTCATTTACCCGTGTGGCGACGGGTTAAGAATACATCTGTCGTCACCCCTTACTTGCCCGTGGAAGTCGTAAAAATCGGCTGAGGGTTCACCAGGAGAGTGGGCAGGAGCTCTCTCCTGGGAAATATAAAACATCTCACTGCGATCACTAACCCGCCTGCCAAGCATGGCGATTACGGCAATATTCCCTCACAAAAATGGCGTACAAAGAAAAAATGGGCCCCCAGTCACGGCGGCTCCGGTACACTACGGGCTCATTTTGATGGCGGGCCCAGTAGTGGTGGAGCGAAGGGTGCGAGGAATCTCAGGCAGCGATCCGGCTACGAACCAAAACGACCCTTGGCCCTGATAACACACAACATTCGGACACTCAGGACTGACGAGGGTCATCGAGCTAGAAGAGGAATTGAGCAAAATCCGCTGGGACATGGTAAGATTATCAGAAGTGCGAAGAGAGGGTGAGGGCACGATAATCCTCCAGTCTGGAAACTTGCTCTTCTACCGGTAGGGCGATCACCCGTCCCAACGTGGTATAGGGTTTATCGTTCACAAGTCTCTCGTAGACAACGTGGAGAGGAAAGAGAGTGTGTCGACAAGGGTAGCGTACCTTATATTCAAAATTACCAAGAGGTATTCGTTGAAGGTTATACAGGTATACGCACCGACCTCGGCATACTCCGACGAAGAGGTGGAGGCATTTTACAAGGACATCTCGAAAGCCATACACGCGTCCAAAACCCACTTCACGGTGATTATGGGAGACTTTAACGCGAAACTAGGCAAAAGGAGTAATGATGAGTTGAGAGTGGGAAAACATGGAAATGGACAGAGAAACCAGAGGGGCCAGAAACTGGCTGATTTTCTGGAGAAGGAAAGCCTCTTCATGATAAATTCCTTCTTCAGGAAGCAGCCACAAAGAACGTGGACCTGGGTTAGCCCCGATGGTTCAACAAAAAATTACCTGTGTCTGAAAACACAGGTCTACGACCAGTGTGTGATACCAGTGATGACTTACGGCACAGAAACGTGGTCTTTAAATATAGGCCTCATAACAAACCTCAAAATCGCTCAGCGTGCTATGGGACGGGCTATGCTCGGGATTTCTCTGCGAGATAGAATCCGAAATACGGAAATTCGCAGAAGAACGGGTGTAACCGACATAGCACGAAGAATTAGCATGCTGAAGTGTCAATGGGCAGGCCACATCGCTCGACGAACCGACCTCTTATTTTGTGTGTTCGAGGGGATCCGAGAATGGTTTAAATTTACAATGGGACCCGATAGGTGGCGCTGCTGTCGATTTCAAGGAATTCCTTTTACTATTCTTTTAGATCTGAACAAAACAATGTCTGTTGGGTCAGCCATTAGAGTATAAATCTCCAGAAATTTATGTGGACTCAGCGACTAGGCGTGTCTTAACGCCGTCCAGCGCGATACCTACATATATAGATTTACATCAACTCTGTCTCTCAATGTTGTTTATGCTCATAGCACATACCAGACTAGAATATATAAAAAATATGAGAATGCATCAAATAAACAGGAGAATGATTTATGTTTACCTTCATTTCTATAACACCAACAAGTTCAATTCCATCAATTTTTGATCTCTTTTGTGGTGGTTCTAGTTCATGAGGACTAACTTGCCAACGTCCTTGTATGCCCATTTTCTGGTATTTTGATTGCTTCTCTCGACAATACTCACCTAAATCCCAGATTTCACTGTAAAAAATAAAAAATATTCATTTAGTGAATTCAGATCTGAGACCTACATTATTTGTAATGACAAATTTTTACCATATTTGCTCTAATGTTTGACAATCTAGAAATTGCCTTCCCCTTGGTGTGTCCTGTAGCTCCCTTAAAATATTTTGAATACAATATTTTGTATTAGAAGGTGAATTATCAAAATCAACAGCAAGTTTAAGGTAATCTTTAATAACAGTGTCCATTGGCAGTAAGCCTTCTTTCCTAAATATTGAACAGTTCCATTCAGCAGCCCTAGCCAACATTACACTGGTACATCCAGTCAGTTCTTTGAATTTATCTATGTGGCGATGCTTCTCTATTTCTTTAGATCCTCCACTGAAAGATGAAAATACAATTAACATTTAACTATATTAACTTAATTAACTGCTATGTACATACATACAGTAGTATACTCTAATCCAAATGAAGCAGCTAATTTCAAAATTTGACACAAAAAAAGAATGTGTAATTTTGATCATAATGTATTAAAATTTATTGAGGGCAATTCAATAATGTTTTGTCTCATCTCAATTCATACACATTGCACTGGACTCAAGCCTTCTCTCTAATAGGAGGGAAATTGACCTACTATACTATGCTGCAAGAGAAGGAAAACAAACAAAACCCTATACCAACATGTCTGACCAGCATGGTGTAGTAGGTAAATTTCCCTCCTATGATCGAGGAGGCCCAAGCTCAACAATAGGTTAGTAGCCCATACAGCTGAGATGATGATACCAGGCTGGTCAGACATGTTGGTATAGGGTTTTATTTCAAGTTTTACTTGTCTTTCACAGAAGTTATAAGAATATATAATCCCTTAGTCGTCTTTTACGACACACATGGGTAAAGGGGTGGTGAATTGTATTCTTACTCTATCACCACACGAAAAAATAATGTTTATTTACCTTTTATTCACTTACATTTGGAACAGAGTATAAACGTTCAGAGTAAGACATACTTTGCAATAACTGGTATTGAAATCCTTTCTGCCACATATTTTATTACATCTGGATGTACAGCATGTTGAGGTCTTTCATCACGAGTTCTACCATGAATTGCAATCGCTTTAATACCAGAGCTTGCTAGCTTTTCTACAACATTTAATGTCTCTTCTGGTGTTTGTAGTATTCTAATCTTGCAAGTAACAGGAATAGACAAATTATCCACTAAGGTTTTTAAAATATTGTATGCCTTATCTGGCTGGGCTAATAATGCCACACCCATGCCTCCCTTTATAGAAAACTCTTTGGGGCAACCCATATTTACATCTATTGCTGCTACATCATTTTCACTGCAATAAAAGAAAAATATTTTAATTTCAACTACAGAAATAGATTGTAATATTTTCCTAACGATAGTTATAATATACTTTGGTGTACATTGGGAACTACAATATAACCAGGTTTAGAGCTTTCATACATAGTCCGGTCAAAACTGTTAAAGCCATCTGCACCTAACAGCTAAACCCACACTAAAAAAATACCCATGTAACTTAAGAAAATTGATATACTTAGTTGTTTTAACTTAAGAACTTGATAACTTAAGAAAATTGATATACTTAGTTGAATAAATATTATTGATATACTTAATTGTTTTTTTTTAAAAAAAAACACCCTGCACTAAGGAAATAATCCTTGTATTGCAGAGGACAAACATACAACTAACGGACAAATTACATCCATACTCAGAACAATTTGTGGATTGCACATGTTCTCCTGCGTGGCATTTGAGTCCCCGACATTTAACACGGTCAGTATCTTAACCAATATGCCATCTGTGCAGTCAAAATTGCAAATTACAAAGTGCTGAGCAATACACAGAACAGTGAAAGATTTCTAATTTTAGATGCTGTGCCTGCTGATACTTTTATTAAATGAGACTACTCATTATTGGTTTAACACACTAACCCATGAAACCATATTGCAATGTAAGAAAAACAGAGTGAGATTGTCTCACGATAGTATAAACATGTAACTGCTGGTTGTGAGGCTTCAAATTCTAGCTCAGACCAAAAGAAAATATCTATCCCTGAGGGAATGTTGCACCTCTGCTACAATGAAACTATAAGGTGGAACTACTAATCAACTTTAATGTGTACATTGAAGCAGTATGTTTAGAAGTGCTAAAGTGTGATTTATGGCCTATAGTTTTGTCGGGCCGACCACTGACGTCAAGTCTGCTGTCTGTCTGCTCTGGTGATCGGCCCAACGACGAAGGCAACATGTCACGGGTGGATTACGGATGTGCGTGCTTACGCCCCTGTCGCCCCGGAGAGTGCGGAGCGAGGAGTGCGCCGAGCGTAACCCACCCACAAAAAAAAAATGGCTGTAGTTTTGATTATGAGCTAGTATTACTCGTGAATCACTTATCCTATAATCATGTTATAATAGGTAGTAAATAAATATCTTACACTAGTTTTGCTACTTTCAATGCCCTCTCTGCACTGCATGTTCCAAGTTGCAAAATCACTTTTCCTTTTTCTTCGTTACAAGTCCGGAAAACAATAGTTCCATCAGTTTGATCTACATAGTCTATAGTATTTAAAGCCCCTAGAAACATACAAATGCATGTGATTAAAAAAAATATGTATTACTACTTTAGAGAATCACTGTATCATGAAATTACCAGTCAATGTAAGGAATTACTCAAATTATAGGCACTTATCAAACATATAGAAGTTGAGTCTAACAGAAATGAATGTTCTATATAAATATATATATTTTTTTTATTGTATAGGGATTTATTATTAGCTTAGAGAGACTTGTTCCTTTAAGGCTTATTTTAGCAAAGACTGAAGAATACTATAGAACACATTTTTATTATTATTATAACAATAATAGTAAACAATTTTGCAGAGTAAGGCTCTTCAATTAATATAAATTATTATGATACTAGATAAAATTGCAGCAATGGTATATGAGTGGCAGTGTTAGCTAAATACATAAATATCAGGCGGTGAACTAATAAATAGGTTTTGTACCTAACCTTACATGGTACATTTGTAATTGTGCCAAAGCACTTCTATTTAATTTTCAATTAGATACTGACCATTGTAGTTACGTTTTGATCTCATAAATTTCCAGTCGATTAATTCCTCTGTATATACTAAATCGGCACCGTAACGTAAAGCTAAGACGCGCATGGGCAGTGTTCCAATGCGAACCATAGGAGCTAATATTAACTGATTCTCATAGGATACCATTTCCGATTTTATAAACTAAGGATGATAATAAGTTATGTTTATCGTAATATCTTTGAAGTGTTTACTTTTGCTAACTATAAGGGCAAAACACCACCTCCTCCACACACTGGTCCAGTTGGTTAATGGTTATGTCAACTTGACACTGTCATGTCAAGCTCAACTTGACATATGTCAAATAAGTTACCTTTTTTTTTTCTTTTTTTTTTATTTTTTTTTATTAATGGCTAGTCGTGATTTGCGCATTGCCAATAAGCGAAGAAACTTAGTAGGATTAAGGAAATTTACACGGAATTTGGAATGATCAAATAACCAATAAAGGATCAGGTTTATACAACTTATACTATCATACATGAATATAGTTCAAGAGGAACATTATATACAAATATTATTAAGAGATATAAAAGATGCAATATAATTATATACAGTGAGATCATTAGAAGATAATAAGACAGAAATAGAGGTAGGAAAAGGAATTCCATGAGAGATTAAAGAATAAATAAACTGCTCACGGTTATGGAGAGGACAGGAAAGGAAAATGTGATTCAAATCTCCAACCTCCTCACCACACTCACACAGGTCACTGTTAATTATTTTAAGTCGGGCAAGATGTGCTGGGTAAGAAGCATGCCCTAACCTCATTCGAATAAGGCAGCTGGTAAAAGCCTTACCAAAATTTACTTTGAAATAACACGGCTTTGTTGGTATCTCGGACTGGATAGCCGCATATTGCCTTCCTTTAATTAAATTACTTTTCGCCCAGCACATCTCCCAAGACTTTCGGAGAAAAAGCGAAGCCTGACTGAGAAAATCTATAGGATAATTAATGTAAGGATACAAGTCTCCACAATTTACGGCCTCGGCGGCCAAAAAGTCAGCTCCTTTATTTCCCGTGACCGTATGACCCGGTATCCACGCAAAGCAGATTTTCAAGCCACACCGAAAACATTCAAAGAGAAGTTGCCTAATAGACAAAATAACGGGATGATTATGCTTACTACATTATATCAATAATGAATATATCAATGCTATCCAGAGTGCCTTTTCCTCGTCTAAAACCGAATTGACTATCACTTAGTATTCTTTTATTTTTTAAATACCACTCAAGCCGATTCTTAACCAAATGTTCAGCAATTTTTAATAATACAGATTCAAGAGCGATAGGACGGTAGGAATTACTATCTGAAGAGCTTTTATTAGGTTTTAAAATAGGAATAACTATTTGAGATTTCCAGTAATGGGGTATGTTACCACTTATCATAATAGAGTTTATTAAGTTTACGAAGTACAAAAGACAATCGTCACTTAAATGGGAAATGAAAGAATAAGGGATTCCATCTGCCCCGGGAGCGGAATCTCTTACATAGGATAAAACACCCTTCAGTTCCGAAAGACTAAAAGGCCCATCAAACTCAGAATGGTCATTAACTGATAGAATTGGAAGAGACGGTTTTTCCGTTGGCACGTAGGGAGGAGCTAATTTATTAAGGAAACTATTTTCCAATAATGAAGGCATAGTGGTTTATGAAGTATCAGTGAATGCTGATCTAAATCTTCTAATGTTTCGCCACACTTCTGTCAGCGCAACATTAGGAGAAATTAATGCATAAAAAGATCTCCAGCTTTCAAACTTTTTCCGTTTAAATAATTTACGAGTTGCCGAACCTGTTAAAATTTTAAAGTTTTCAATGGTAGAAATTTGACTATAAAGCTCTTCCATCTGTTTTCTTTTTTTTTATGGCATCTGTGCACTCCATAGATAATTCACTATGTCTGCATATTTTAGGGCGAGCTGATAATCTCTTACGCTTTGTATTACATTGGCTTATTGAGCCATCAGTATCAACACTTGTGTCATTGTTAGACACAGTAACATAATGAGCCACATCACATATGGTTCCCCCCGGATCGATGGGGGGATCCATTATTAAAAGGAAAAATATAACTTACCTAGATGAAGCTCTAAAATATGGAAGGAACATTTTAATGTTCGGTCAATTACCAAAGGTATATGGTATAAAACAATAGAGTCTGAGCCTCCTCATATATCGTGGTTTAGTAATATGAGTTTGCCGCGTAAATTGATTGTAACAGCGCACAGGCTGAGGACTGGTCACATGCCATTGAAAAAATTTGCCTTTCTTATGCGGAAAGCTGATACACCCAACTGTGATACATGTGGAGTTGTTGAGGATGTGTATCACTTACTTGTGGAATGAGTCCGCTTTCAGCAAGAGAGGTTAGCGCTCGAGCTGATGTATGATTTAAATCGGTTGAACGTCGGGTGGCATAATGATATATTGGCTGAGCCTACGTCTGACGCTGTTAAACAACTATTTAAGGCCATAAGCCAACTGAGATGACAAATTCCTTCTTTTTCCTTTTTTATACTAGTTTTAAGCTGTTTGTATTTTTTTTTAACTCTACTCTTGTATAATACGATGGGACTGGCATATTCTTTAATAAAAGTCCCCAAATTAAATAAGAAAAAAAAAAAACCTAGATGAAGAAAAGCACTAAACTAAAATAAATATATACACACTAAGACTTAATTATAAAGAGAAAACAAGATCCTTTCACACAAGAAATTAAATAAAAAAGATTTTAAGGTGCCAAAACACAACCGCCCGTTTGAAGGTTCCCGCGCTTCTCCACCCAAAATTTAGTTTGATACCTTTGACATTTTTTTTTTATTGTCAACGCTGGCAAACGAGCAAGCAGCACACCTAATGGTACCTAAGTGAATCTGCTGCACATGGACCTTTGCAATACCAGGGGCACAGCCAGGCCGCTGCCTACCGTGAAGGAAATACTCTTCTTATACCTCGTTTAAAAAAGGACATGTCATAGCGCTCGGGAAACACAGCAGCAGGTAGTTCATTCCAGAGCTTGCACGTACGTGGGAGAAATGATCGCTGGAAACGTACAGTTGAAGACCATAACGTTAACGATGACATAGAGTAATACCGAGCATATTATTTAAATCAAAATTTAAAATATGGCCCTCTCCATAGCACGTTAAGCGACTCTCAGCCTTTTTATGAGACCAACATTTAGAGACCACGTTTCAGTGGCGTAAGTCATCGTATACCTTATAAGATAGCGATATTCATATGTTAGACATAACTTTAGTATGTATATTATAGTGATATTTGCAACCTAACAAAATGAACCCTCGTTGCTTACAAGAAACCTAAATCGATTAAATGACCTTATTAAAATTAATGGGTTTATAGTAATATCACACATTTTAACGAATGCTAAATAATCAAAACGCATTCACAAACAGTAACGCAAAATTATAGTGTTGTCTTTTCTTTTATACTGCTTTTCTTATTCGCATTTATCCGCATTATGCCATAGCAGTCTTTTGCGCCTGTCGTAAAAAAGAATAAGAGTGGTGAATTTTATTGCTACCATAGATATTACACTATAAAATTGAATTCTACTCTATCATCCCCAAGATAATTTGTATAGTACATGGCACTTCTTAAAAGATGTCGTTAGTTACTTATATTTTGTTTCATCTAATAATTATGTTTGATATTATCCGTTCTTTGTTTTGAAAATTGTACAATTTGTACATAATATAACGCGATAACATAAGAAATTGTAAATAATACAAAACTATCAGAATTCAGATTCTTCATTAGCGTTGTGACAACTCTTAGTTGCAATTGGGTAGTATCTAATATTAGAATAGTATCTATTTACTGCCCTTTAATTGCATTGTTACCAGTTCAGCGAGTTATTTGTGAAATGAAACCGACAGTAGCAGCTGATGAAATGTTTCCCGAGGGTGTTGGGCCATATATGGATTTAGAAGAGGTAAGTTTAATGTAACGTGAAGATAAAGAATAGAATAACGACTAAAGAACGCTCCTAGACAACATCGTTGCCAAAGAAAGAAAACTCAAAATAACACCGATACAAACTATATATATATATATATATATATATATATATATATATATATATATCCTCCAACCAAGGACGGATACTTATGATGTGGGTCATGTATCTAGCAAACTTGCTAAAATGATAACCAATAAACGAAATAGGAAAATAGAATTGAGCAAGACCCATGAGAGTCATCACCCTCCTAATCTATCATTAAATAAGCAGATTTCTCCGTAATTTAATTAGGAATCCTTAATGTAGCTTTCTATAATTCACACTTTGCCAGATATCTCAGATGCGCATATTGTTTCATGTTTTTTGAAGTGAAACTTCTTTAGAATCGTGATTTCAAACTGAATGAAACGAAAAAGCGAGTCTATAGAGACACAAACACCTAAATGATATAGGATTCAGCCGGCGAGAGAATGAGATAAAGAATAAAAGGAGTTTCACTTCTGATATGCATTATATATACTTTGTACACGCACTCTTTTTTTTTTCATTTATCACTTATAGGAGATAAGCACATTGAATACAGAAGATTCAATTGATATATTTATTAAGTGTAATCAGGATTACAACTTGAGATATATTTGTGCTAGTTCTATGTATTATCCAAAATAAACAGACAAAAAATTTTAAACCGGGTTTTAGGCAAAAGTATCATGCAAATAACCATATCAGCTTAGCATATAAGCATTATTTTGACATTACAAACAGACACTTCTATTTTATTTATTTGCATAGATACCTAAATAATATTTTTGCTTTTTTCAAAGGCTGGTGGTCCTTCAAACCTACTCATGGACTTGGCTGCTAATGAAAAGGCTGTCCATTCAGATTTTTTCAATGGTAACTTATTCATATTTTGTATTAGTTATAATGATTTTTTTAACTAAGATATAATAAACTCAATATTATTATACTATCTAATAGAAAGGTTTATGACATCCTAAATTTAGAGCTTATTAAGACTCCCGATGGTTCAATTACGCCTGATAAGTACTAATGAGCATTGAGCTGATAAGTATTGATAGAGGTAATTCCTAACGAATATTTGGATACCTTGCCACTCTGCTTGTATATACTAATCAAAGAATATTGATATCTAGTGGTATAGGTGGTAGCTGGCAAAATTAAGGTATGGGTACAGATCATATGCTAAAATTACAAGTTGTGAGTCACAAGTAGGCCTAAATTAGAAAATAATTCAATGTAATTTATTAACCACAATCTTAATTAGGTATTAATTTAGTGGCAGGTGATAGAACATTCACAATCTGCTCTCTTTCATGTGTATATAATAATAAAAGATGGCTAAGTGACATGACATTCAAGAGAAGGGAAATTTGTCTAACACCAATCTATTTGATCAGCATTCAAAAATATGTTAATTTCTCTCCAACTGTAGAGGTGGCCCAAGTCGAGCAGTGGAACATATAGAGTTGAGAAGACCTAAACCCTACCATATAGCCTAATATAATGGTTGTAGGGCACACTAAGATAGCTCTCATATAGCAAGATCCTACTAAATCATCATCACAGCTCACATACACCCCACTATTGGGCACGAGCCTCCTCCACATTCTTAATCAGAATGTGTAATCTATATTATACTGAAGTCTTAAAATTCGTTGATGAATTTCTGTGTCAGACAGTCAAAGTAATTACACAAAAAGTTAAATCTTTTTGCTATTATTTTATTAGAAATAGGCACAAGGGCGGCAGTATGATCATATTCATTTTTATTTCAGATTTTGAAGATCTATTTGATGACGAAGATCTAAAGTGATAAAATATGAAAAAAGTTTAGGTAATAAAATAACCAGTAGTTTTTGATTTGTTTGTATTACATATTTTATCATTAAAACAATTCCATAGTTAATAAAACATCTCAACTATATTACCACTTTCTTTATTACAACCTGTTCACATACTATTGGACACAGATATTACTTTTTGTTAAGTATAAAAAGATTTTATGTATCAATGCGCAAGGAGTGAAACTTCTGTACCTTATCGGTATTATAAAAAAAGAATAAAATATAGGTTGAAATTCGTGCTATTTTAGTGCAGACAGTTATTGTATGTTAACACGATATACATATATCATGGAAACGCAACAATAAATATTCATACATTCTTCGCATAACGGAATATTGTTGTAACATTACTGGATTTGTTACAAAAATACCACCTTCTCATGGCACACATAAAGAAGTTCCACTTTAATTATGTAAACAAATTTAATGCACCACTTAACACTAACTAATATTATTAAAATCTTATTAGGAACCTAGCTGAAATGATTTTTACCAGTACTACAAAACAATCAACGAATTACGATTACTTATTAGCTATACTTTATCAAACCGTTCGGACGGCATCCTTGTGGTTCATTTGACCTCCGTCACACGGCCTTCACAGTCTCATACAGCACGAACACCATATGCGAAAATATAAATTTTATTTTCGTGCAGCATCTGGTGCATTACAGATCCTAAAAGGCTACTCACCTTTCGGATCCGTTAAATTACAGGTTAAAAACGTTAACTTTGTTATACATCTAGTAAAGAAGTCATAAACCGCTGACTTCTGCAATACCTGTTTAGTAGGCATGAGATAGATATATCAAAACGAAGCTGAAATCGGATTGCAGTCAGAAATCGTATCGCATCGATATTTCAATATGAGAAAACCGTTTTTAGAAAACGCATTAACAATACCACGATAACGCAAACAATCTAATCCGAACGAAACCAAACCGTGAGTTTAGTTTTGCTAACCAAACTGCAAACGAAATCTATCTTACAGTTTTAAGTTTTCGATAGTTTTGATATTCATTCGCTCTCTATCACTCTACGGTACGACTACTTAGTTAGAATAAGAGAGAGCGAATTTGATTTCCTTTTCTTTCTAACTTAGTGATAGTGATCCGTCGAAAGGGCAAAAGAGATGAAGCGAATCGTCGCGAAGCAAGCGAATCGTTATGGATTTTGAATTGTTGACGGTTTTATGAATTGCACATTGAAAACTAAAAACGAGATGATAGGGTCTAATTCAGATTGCAACTATTTGATGTTTATTTTGAAAAATTGAGTTTTGTTTTGACTTGATTGATGTTGAAATTGTTATTATTTATTGTTCGCTTGACCTGACCTTGGTGACACGCGCTCGCGCTGTATCTACGGTCGGTGCGCGCGTAATAATATTTTAGTACCTAACCTAGTTATTTGGTTTTCGTGAAAGTTATTAATGTGATTTAAAAAGTTTTATTGTTACATTGTTTTGTTAGGATTGTCAAGTGTAAATAGTATTGTTTAATTAGTGTTGTTTAATTTTAGTTTGTTTGGCGACAGAGTTTTTTTAACAGTTAGGTTTAGGTAGTTAGAAGGTTCTTTTTAAATATGTCGCGCAAAATAAGCGAAATATGGACGCATTTTCAAAAAAAAGACAATAGTAATGTGCTTGCAGTGTGTAAATATTGTAAACAAAATATTTCTTACAAGTCTACTACGGGTAACTTAGGTGCCCATTTAAAAAGATCACATCTATCAGTATACCTGGCTCAAAAGATTGTTGACGAAACGGGGACCATTGAACAAAATACTCAGGGCACATCTGCCGCCACTGCCGATGCCAGCACCAGTGGCGCCGATGCCGTCATCTTCAGTGTCACTACCAATGCTACCGCTGGCTCCTCCAGCGCCGCTAGTACTTTTGTCGCTGCTGCTTTACCAAATCCTAGAATTCAACCGCCTCGGAAAAGACAAAGAACTTTGCAAAATTTTATGGTTAAGACAATTACTCCAGAAGAACGAAAAAAGATTGATCGTGATTTACTAGAATTGTTTATCATAGATTACCAACCTTTTAAGATAGTCGAAGACAAAGCCTTCAAAAATTTCGTAAGGAACATACCTGGATACTCGTTACCAAGTCGAAAAAATATATTGTCCGCTATGATTCCTGCATTGTACCAGACGGCATTGACTGACGTCAAGATGAGGATTTCTAGGGATGTAAAATCTGTGTGCCTGACCACTGATTGTTGGACCTCATCACAGACAGAAAACTATATTGGCGTGACTGTCCATTACATCGACGATGATTTTGAAGCACAACAAATACTTTTAGAGTGCAAATCAATGACTGAGAGTCACACAAGCACCAATTTAGCAAAGGAGTTAAAGAGAGTGACTGACGAATATAATTTGACAAACAAAGTTAACTTCGCTATTTCGGACAATGCAAGTACTATAGTAAAAGCTATTGAATCTGAATTGGGATGAAAGCATTATGGCTGTGTTGCCCACACCCTCAATCTCGTCGTGTCAACCGCACTACGACCAATCGAAGAGTTGATAGAAAATGTAAAAAAAATAGTAGCTTTCTTTAAACGGAGCACTAATGCAACAGACATGCTACTTAGTTATCAAATTAGAATTATGTCGGAATGTAAAGAACCGGTACGACTAATTCAACAAGTGCCTACGAGGTGGAACTCTACATTTTTTATGTTACGCCGGTTTGTCTTACTCAAGGAAGCTGTAAAACACTGTATGGCACTTATTGAACGAGACTGGCCTTATTTAAGTTCAGATGATTGGGTTATCATGGAAGAGATATGCAAAATATTACAGCCCTTTGAGGAAGTGACTTCTTCCATTAGTGGGGACCAATACCTCACAGGAAGTATGGTGATAGTCATAACAAATTGTTTGAAGGACATTTGTGGAGATTTTTTAAAAATAGACTTACATTCAAGTGTGCTCGAAGTGGCCACAAGGTTAAAAAATGGATTAACTGACAGATTTCCTAGCGTAGAGTACAGCAAGACCTTTGGGTTATGCACATTACTGGACCCCGTTTCAAACTTGTGTCTTTTAAAAATGAGAATGCGGTCTCTGATTTAAAAAAACATGTACATTCTTTAATAGTAGGTCTTATAAATAATAACCAAATAATGACCATCGATGACCGAATACAACAAACACCTCAAGCAAACCTCAGTGCATGGGACAGATTCGACGAGCTTTTAAAAAAAAATAAGCCACAAGGGAGCGCTCAGGCCAGGGCTATACGAGAGCTACAGATGTACCTCGATGATGACATGCTGCCCCGTAAAAATTCTGATGGTAATTGGAATAGCCCATCGCAGTGGTAGCGGGATCATAAAATTATATACCCACACTTATCGGAACTGTATTGCACAAAATGCAACATTGTTGCAACTTCAGTCCCGTGTGAGCGACTTTTTTCTAAGACTGGGTTAATAATAAATGAAAAAAGGTGTCGTCTGAAATCCAAAAAAGTCGAACAGCTCGCGTTTTTAAACGCAAATCTGAACCCAAAAAGATTTGATAAATAAATCAAAAGTGTAAATAATAAATGTAAATATGTACAAAGATGAAGAACAAGAAAAAAAAAGAAAAAAAAACATGAAATCATTGTAAATAAGACGATTTTTAAATGCGCCATAAAGTGTTATGTATTATCTATGAGTAATTGGAACATGAAACGTACGTAATAACAAAACTTTATGCTAGTCCCAAGCCTAGATGATAATAAAGCATGAGAGAAAATCGTCATAATTACAAACCATTACATACTATAATATTTTACAAATTAAAAACCACCAGCACTAGTAGATACTAATAAACAAACACGGATAGGTATTGGGTAAATACAATAAGAATTCGATTGTTTGCGTTTGTCGTCTAATATAACTAGTAACTACGCTCCGATATTCGCTACTGAAATCGATTTCTAAAAACGGTTTTTGAAATCGATTTCAAAATCTGAAATCGGTTTTGTATCGGTTTTTTAAAAAAATCCGAAAACGCCCATGCCTACTGTTTAGTAATGGACTGACCAGTAAGAAAGCAGTTTTTGTCACGGTCTATTGTCTAGTTAGTGACTCTCTATATCTCCAAAACATTTGAACTGAAATGATACAGTAAGCGATCAATCCCTCATTTAGTGGCTTGGATACAGTAATAAAGTTCACTCTAGTGAATAGCTTGATGCAATCCCAAAGACCAGGTAAATGTCTGCTAAAAAAAACATCCAGTAGCCAATGATACGTTTCCCTAAAGAGTTGGGTCATCAAATTACTTAGAGGTAAGTTAATGTTATGTGATCAAAGCTTTTCTTGTGGTGATGGTAATATAATAACTACCTATCATATCTAAAATAAAAAATGTAGTCACACTTGAGACCGGCAATCTGTAACTGACTGGCGTTTCACAACTGCTCGAGCTACCTATAGCGGTACCTATTTTATTTAAAGATGTGACATTCTCTACATTATATGAAGTTCAAAGCATGCCTTTATGAGGAAAAGTAGGTTAGGTTTGTCTTGGCAGTATTAATGGTATTGCTGAAGTCATGGACGGCAATTAGCACTTATTACTAGATTGGCAGCTGCTGGTCTACTCCCATAAAAAGTGTGTCATTATTTGATTTTTTAGTCAAATTTCATTGTAATTCAAAATTTAACTTTGGTATTTAAAACTTCATCATTAACATAATAATAAAATGGCGATCACATTCATTTGGATTATTATGTTGTATCTAAACAAAGTATATGTTTTATTAATGGGGTAATAAAATCATGATATGAAACACATTTCAGTCAATGGAATTGTTTTAAATCATTAAATTGTGTCAAAATATTTTACAAGCTAATATAATGTTTGAACATGTGTGGCATTTACATAAACTTAACCACATGCAATAGTAACACCTAGTAAATAATAACAAAACTTATTAATGCGTGCACACCAGTGGTGCAGGACGATGCGCTACACATCCACGTCGCTACTATCCTCGCTAAATATGTGCCCGACTTCTTGCTCATCATCTACTTCTGCCTCGCCTTCTAAAAGTTCCTCCTCCTCGCCGACTTCATCTTCCAGATCTTCTTCTTCAAGCATTGTTGAAAGCTTTGTTATTACGCCTCGGCCCATTTCTGTAATCAATTAATATTAAATTTAAATTTGTTACTTATTTTAAATGATAAGCATTATTACGAAATTTCGTCTTAGTTCATAGTCGTCGCACAATAGAATATGAGCCTCCACGAATGGGAGGGATATTGACTATGTTAGGTTGGTATAGAGGGTCTCATTTAAGAGACTTGTAACCAATAGTTAGACGTATATGGGCAAAGATAGTAGCAGGTTTGACACGATTGACTGTCAGTGCAGAGTAGGACTTGGTAACTGCCTGTGTGAGAAATGTGTGATCTTTCTCTCCAACTTTTGAGGAGACCTAAGGACTAGGCGGATTTTCTTGGAGTTATCCTTTAAGGATATTTATATGGGGTGGGAATCACACTAATACACAATCTATACTTCTATGCTAATATATAAAGCTAAAGAGTTTGAACGCGCTAATATCAAGTACTGGTCCGATTTGAAAAATTCTTTCACTGCTAGATAGCCCCTTTATGGAAGGAGGCTACAGGCTATATATCATCACACTAAGACCAATAGGAGCGGAGCACCAAAAAAAAAAAACGGAAAAAGGCCCTCATTTGAAACATTTTTCATGTTCAAATTCGAGGTTTTGCTGTTTTCTTTTAGAGCTTTCGTTGCGTGCGCTGCATAAACTGTTAGTTTCGCAAAAATCATGTGTGACAGAATCGTATTATATAAAAATATTTTCATGAGTGTTGCAGTTAACGGACTTCTGATTAACATCTGTCTATCAGGTTTTTCTCTCCTCCTTCTCCCCTCCATTGGACTGTTCTTGTCTAATTATTATGTAGAGATTACAACTTTTAAATACTCACGTTCTACATATGGTTTTAATGATTTTGGAACCATACTTTTTGCTCTTTCAATATCTTCTTCTGAACATTCGCCTTTGTCAAGACCTATAACAGAAATGAGAGAATGTCACTGATAGCAGACCTGCAGTTACACGAATAAAGCGTTGGACATTATACAGGATATATAGTTAAGACTATAATCCAAGCAAAACATCTTCATTCCTGATCGGTGATATTCTCAGCAGGGCTTCTTGTCTTATGAATGGATCACGAAATCGAGATAAAAATTAAATTTCAACTTCGTACAAACGGGATGGGAACAGTCACAGTGAATCAGTGGGCATTCGAGCGTCAGTGTTCCATAAATGTATGACTCATCTCCAAAGTAGCTATAATTTATTCGTATAAGGGAATCGCCTCCCAGTTATTAATTGATTACCTAAATAGTAATCTAATTTTAAGATATATAGTGTATAGATATAATGGCGTATGACCCTACAAAAATTCTCGCATTAAAAGTACATACCTCTAAGAAAGTATTGATATTAATGGTGAAGAATGTTTCGTTTTAGGTATGTCATAATTGTTCTGTGCGAATTACTTTAGAATTGTATAGAATGTTGATAATATTGGCTTTGCTAGACCTGTGATGACATTAAAAATACAAACAATGCAAAAAGAAGAAAAATCATATGAAAAGTCTGTGCTAAACCATCTGTCTTGAGATATAGTAATCCAATTTCCTCTCCCACTATGATGAAACTTAATGCCAGCAGATTGCTTTTGTGATCATGTATCAAAGTCCAAATAGTACCTGCCTTGCTGAGCGATCTATGCATTAACTTCATAATAAATTATGTTGGTAACATTTATGTTAATAACAAAACAATGTATCAATGTCTGAATCGGAACTGGTTTTAATTATGGATGATGGGTAAGTTTGTAAAAGATGTGGTCTGCAGATCTTTGAAGTACTCACCAAACAATAGTCCCATCCTTTTTAAAATATCAATATCATCATGTATTTGGAACCTTTTGTTGAAGTTGAACATATACTCTGTCCTAAAAAATAAACAATAAATAAGCACTAATGGTAATAAAATTCATATTTACTATTTTTTAGTATTCCAACTTACTTATCATTAGAAATACTGCAGTCTATTAAAGCTTTATCACTAGTATTCACGACAATAAATGGCAAATGAATTGCTGATGATGGAGAAGGTTTAACCCCTTTACTTTCCGCTTCCTTATTTCTTTCTATCAAACTTTTGAAGGATACATGCTGAAAGGAAACAAATTATTAACTTAAACTTTAAAATACAAGTTCAGTATGTGGGATTTATTGATAAATGTTTATAAGAACGTAGGCTATCATTTCAGCAACAGACTATGGGGGCGAAGTCGATAGGGCCCAAAAAACGTTCCAACGGATCAAATTCATCCGTAAGATTGGCATCATCGAGTCAAGTGGGACCTAGCTGGCATGTGTGTACTATGCTATAGCGCATCTCTGGGCGAGAGACGGGACCCGTACTCCAAGGATTGACGCACTTGTGCTTTGCTGACAAGGTGGCGAGGTGCCTTAGGTAGAAGTTCGTATAGGTTAAGCAATAATAGTTTATAGAAGACGTAATTGAAATTTTTTGCCAAGTCTCGGTATTTTATGACGCCATTTCTTTTTGTTTAATTTATTTTCTTTTTTTTTAAACAAAAAGGTGTTAATAAGGCTCTGAAGGTTACCTGCAATATTAGTTCCTGCAACTGTTGAGTCTTTTTTTGTATCTGTTCTACTTTAGATTGTTTCTCTTTTTCTAATGCAGTACATTCCTGTACACTATTTGTGGGTAAACCAAGCCATCTGATTTCTTTCTTCTCTTTTGATATTATATTCATTGCCATAAGAACATTTAAAGCATCATATACTCTTCTACGTATATTTTTTTGGTCATATTGCTGTAACAGAAATTTAATAACCTATGCAGAAGTGTGATAGTATATTATAAAAAGTAATTATTTCAAGAATACAATTTACCACTCCCTATCTTGCCCGTGGTTGTCGTAAAAGAGAACTAGGGGATACGCGGATAACATCTATGTCACAGAAGGAAAACTCAATATAAAACCATCGCAATCCATAATCAATGTTCTAACTTAAAAATAAGTGTTATTGTATGCTACAAAGTGTTAAGGCCATAAATAATTATTAATATGTATATGTTTGATATAGTAGGTCAATTACCCTTTCATTGTGGAGGGAGTCTAAGCCCAAGAGTGGGACTAGTGTGCTGAGATGAGATGATTATGATATGACAGTCAGATCGGTCTGAGGTCATAGATATGCTACTGGCGGATGCGAAATATCGAGTTCAAATCCTAGTACCTTATCGTTTTTTTTTTTCGCATTCCTTTAAGCAGCATAAGATCTGCAACTTTACCAGTACGTAAGCACGTAGCGCAAAATGACAGGGTAAGATGACAGATATTTACGTGACAAGGCAGCAAGAGGTTTATGTTCTTAGTATTAGTACTATCTAGAAATGTTACTAACAGACTCGTCTGGAATTCGTCGTTCGTTCGTTCGTCTAGAAACAAACTACCTGTATGTTTTAAGTTAACCTTCACTACGCCTGTGTTTACTCAGCTCATACGTCCCACCAATGGGCTTAAGCTACCTCCACAATAGGGGAGAAATGAACCTACTATACAATTATAGTAAGACGGATTGTCAGTTTTACTTCTGAGTTTTCTTCCATTTGCATATATCACTTAGTCGTGTTTTATATTTACTACACCCACGAGCAAAATAGGGGAGGGGTGAATTGTACTTACTACTCCATCACCACCCTATACATTTTTAATATTGAATTGCAGACGTTAAGAAGTATTGCTACTTAATACTTTTTGATACAAATTATTTTAATGCAACATTAAAAATATATAAACCATTAATACAACTTCAATACACACTTGGACTAGGGTTACGCCTGGAATATGTACTTATTTCCCTTTTACCTCTTAGTTACATCAAAATTTTAAATAAAACTACGGATTTTGTCGCGTTTGTATTTGATTACCCGACGTTTCGAACACTGCAGCGTTCTGCTCGCGACCACGAACACTGCAAAGTGTTCGTAACGTCGGGTAATCAAAAATCAAATACAAACGCGACAAAATCCGTAAAGTAGTTTTATTTAAAACTAGCAACCCGCCCTCGCTTCGCTTCGGTTTCAGTCGCTTTACCCGCGACGTAGTTCCCGTTCCTGTGGGAATACCTGGATAAAATATAGCCTATGTTACTCCCCGATATTATAGCTTTCGATTGGTGAAAGAATTTTTGAAATCGGGTCGGTGGTTTAAGCGTGAAAGCGTTACAAACAAACAAACATCCTTACTTTCGCATTTATAATATTAGTATGGATGTGTAATACTCGCGTAAACATTAGAAATCCATTATACATCAAAATTTTTGCAAATCAATTCAAGGCTTAATGTCTCGCTTAATATTGATCTTAGCGATTTGGTCTATAGGACTTTTTTGTAAGAAATTGAAATCCCTACAAGTTTGTACTTTATATTTTTTCCGTAGCTCTTATTATTTACGAGATAAATGCGAAAAAACGCGAATTTTATGGAAAAATCAGGTTCAGTGGCCCGTACTGTCTCGCCAGTTTGAGTTACGATTTTGCCGCAATGGGCACTTTTGTAGAGCGTTCAATTCTGAGAAAAAAACCATCTTCGTTCAAAGTGATCCAATGAAATGCCGCTGAGCTTTAGAAATTTAAAAATAAAAAATCTGAGTTTTCGTGTATTTTCAATGGGAAATCTTCACACGCGTTGGTCGACTTAATTAATATTAAGGGCGCAAACTTTCAGGGAATTGTTTTTTGGGTATTTCCAACAAGAATTCACGATGGGACCGAAAAAACAAAAGAAAAAAAAATCAGCCTAATATACATCTATCATAAGTACTTTTTATGCTGAATTTCTACTTAGTCCCATAGAAGCATTACAGCGTCAAATGTAACAATCAGACCCTGATGAACTGTTTTTATGTTATGTAGAATAATATTAAAAAGGCTTACGAACCTGACTATCTGCTGAACCATGCATTCCAGCAGCAAATTCCAACACTAATTCATCTGCCACTTCATTGTAGGAAGTGAAACCCTTATTTCTGACCTTTTCACATACTTTCATGGAGAAATGTCTCAAGCCTTTACCAACTTTATCTGCATGCTTACGCCTTTTTGTTGTACTGAAATTAAATTATTACTACGTTAACATGGAATGAGAAAATGTAAATGCATATTGGTCATACGTGTTAGCTGAGAATTATATCATCATTATCGACTTTGGGCTTAAATTAATTTATATGATGCACCGAAGTTCACTTTAGAAGAATTCCCCCCCTTTCGTGAGGGTGACGCCTCGGTAGCGTGAACGGAGCGTCGACTCGAGATACACTGAAAGAGTAAGCCGATGGACGGGCCACTAATGAAAAGTACGGGTACCGGTGGCCCGCCTATATGGCATAGGAGATGTACGTTATGGCATCATGTGCCGTCCTGTCTGTCGTCTCGGACGGTTCGAGCGGGGTGTGACCATACCATAACTTATTCTCATAAAGAAGGGGAATGCCTCCGTGGAGGATTATGCCATAGACGCCATGCGTGGCAGTGAAATGTGCGATCGTAGTTAATGTTACAAGTTTCTTAGGAGACTGCTACCACTCGTTCCCTTGGTCACACCGTAGGCGGTTTTTACGACTCCCACAGGAAAATAAGCGGTAGTGACACATTGTATTCTTAATTTATCATCACATGGAGAATTTATCCGGTCGATGGCTCTGTACGGCGTACCGGTGTGGGCGGGGTCCCTGACCGTCCGTCTGAGGGCCCTCTTGTGGCGACCACAGAGGGTCACGGCGATCAGGGCCATACGCGGATACCGCACGGTGGCGACGGAGGCAGCGTGCCTATTGGCCGGGACTCCCCCGTGGGACCTGGAAGCGGAAATGCTCGCCGGATTGTATCGGCGGGTGACGGGGGTGCGAGCGGAGGGCGGTGTGATCTCGTTAAGGGAGCTCACCGCCTGGCGCGTCGACGCCCGCCAGACGTCATTGCCCGTTGGGCAGTCCGGCTGGAGAGGCCTCGGTTCGGGGTGCAAACCGAGGAGGCCTTCCGACCAGTGCTGATGCAGTGGTTGGAGAGGCGGCACGGGGTGCTCTCCTTCCGACTAGTGCAGCTTTTGACGGGGCATGGGTGCTTCGCCAAATACTTTGTGCAGGTCAAGGAGGGAGAGTACACCGTCCTGCCACCACTGCGATTGCGACGAGGACACGGCGCGCCATACGCTCGAGGCCTGCGCGGCTTGGGCAGTGCAGCGCTGTGAACTCGACACAAACATCGGTGCGGACCTGACGTTACCGGCTATCGCTAGGGCGATGGTCAACAGCGTCGGGAATTGGGACGCGGTCGCAGCCTTCTACGAGACAGTGATCTCGCGGAAGGAGGCGACGGATCGCCTGCGCGAGGAGTGCAGCCTCGATGAGGAGATCCGCCGCCAGCGACTGGGGCGGCGTAGGCGCAACTACCTACGCCTCATGCCGCCCTAGCCGAGGCCGCGGGTGACGTGACCGGAGATTAGTCCGTCACCCGCCGAGAGGCCGACCGCGTGAGGAAAAACCGACGTCCTCCCCAAGGGGGGGACGTCGGTCGATGGGAGGGTATCCCAAGTAGGGGGTATTCCATCGGGCCGACCACTGATGACAAGTTAACCCTGCTCCAGTGGTCGGCCCAACGACGAAGGCGACGTGGTTTTCGGGTGGGTTGCGGGAGTTGCGTGCTTAAGCCCCTCTGTCGCCCCGGGCGGAGTGGTGCGGAGGCACGCCGACCGCAGCCCACCCCCAAAAAAAAAAAACATGGAGAATTTACACATTTAGGTCACTTTATTTAAAAATATCTGGTTGACCGAGCTTCGCTCGGAATATTTATGTCGAATTTATTTAGATATACAGGGTGACTGGTAAAAGATTGTACATATTGAAGGAGGGTATTCAGTACTCGATTCTGATACCGAATATATAAAAAAAATTGGTACTTAAATTTTGAACTAATTATCTTATAAAAATATTTAGTTATGGACACATGGGATAGGTTAACGTACGTCAGCAATTGTAGGTACTAAACAGTTCGCGCATTGAACTAGTTACATTTTAGGTAAATATTCTACCTATGCGACTCGACCCAGTAGGTATTTTTTTCGTCGCGGGCCGCAGACAGAGGTCAACGTACGCTGGCAAACCTATTGTTTTGATTAGAAACTTTATCTCAGGATTGGTAAGAGCTATGAATCTGCAAATAACTTTAGTGTTTTATGACATTATTCTTACACCTAGTTTAAGTAATTCTAGTAATAAATATCCAAAATCTTGACAACAGTGCTAACAAAACTGTTACTCGATTTCGGTATTGGTGTATCACCAGTAGGGTGACAATATTTTTGGAAATCTTGTAACACTAATATTGTTGATGTTTACTATGTAGTTAATTAATATTATCTTCTTTTTACACTTTTATTAGTTACATGTGGCCATTATCTATCGTTTCCTTGAATATGTACAATCTTTTACCAGTCATACTGTATATTAATAAATAATGAAAATTATATAAAAAATTACAAAAAGAGAATAATAATAACACCGAGATTCGAACCGACGCTGTTTGAATGTCAACAAAACCAAAATTGGAACCTGTCAACTTCCCATCTGAGCTATCGTAACTCATGACGTTGACAACGAAATTTGAATTCATATTCTTTTAAAATTTAATGTCATTGTTTGTTTTGCTAAAAACATGGACAAAACAACATTTTCTATAAATAAAACCTAGCTAGATCGCTTTTTTGGACCCGAAACCTCTATCTAGTATGCTAAGTTTCAACAAAATCGTTGGAGCCGTTTCCGAGATCCTGAATATATATATACAAGAATTACTCGTTTAAAGATATAAGATATGTATGTTATTTCTAATGAGAACATTATCATCGTTTTATTATGTCGTTTAGGTATTTATTGTACGTTTAATTCTTACCGTATATATTGGTGGTTACCTCATTTGACGGAACGCTCTCGAATTATATTTATCGCGTTTATATTATTTTTAAGAATTTTTCGCAGCATTCATCATCGGTATGATGACGGAGTAAAAACACTATTGACCAACCTATTTCTTTTCCGTGTGGTGACGGAGTAAGAATACAATTAAGCCTATCTTGCCCGTGGATGTCGTATAAGACTACTAAGGGATATTCCAAGCATATAAATATGTATGCAAGAGAAAGAAAACTCGAAACAACACCCTATTCCAACACGTCTGACCAGCGTGGAATAGTAGGTCAATTCCCCTCCCATTATGGAGAAGGCCTGAGCCCAACAGTGGGACATATTAGGTCCTTACATATGAAATTAGCGCTTTGTCGTACTGACCACTTTGATCTGAAATATCTCCTCTTTGGTTAAGAATTCCAAATTGAAATTTATAAATTCATTTAGCTGGTATATTTGAGTTTTGAAAACAGTCATTCCTTTGTTTTTTCCTCATTATTTTTTTATTTGGCCGCGGTTATTACCGCTCAATGGAAAACATGAAATATCGGTATATTTACGAGTACGAGTTCTACCGTGGCACCAGTGCTAAAGAAACAGCTTGAAAGATTAATTATGTGTACGGCGCTGGTGTCGCAAAAGAAAGCACGGTATTATTTTGGTTTCAACGTTTTCGTTCTGAAAATTTCCACCTTCAGAACCAACCCCATTTACGGCCGGAGGCCAAAGTGGAGAATGAAGAATTAAAGGCTATTGTGGAAGCGGATCCATCACAAAGCACTTCAGAGATAGCTGCAGGCTTCGGTGTAAGTGACAAAACTGTATTAATCCACTTGAAGCAAATTGGGAAAATAAAAAAACTTAACGATGGGTACCTCATGAATTGAGTGAATGGAACTTGCAAACACGCGTCGACTGCTGTGTTACTTTGATCAACAGACACAATAATGAAGGGATTTTTAATCGAATCATTACTTGTGATGAAAAGTAGTTACTGTACGATAATCGGAAGTGCTCGTAGCAATGGCTGAACCCTGAAGACCCAGCCAAATCCTGCCCTAAACGAAAATTGACTTAGAGAAGTTACTTGTGAGTGTTTGGCGGACTATCGCTGGTGTCGTTCGCTACAGCTTTCTAAAATCTGGCCAAACGATTACGGCAAATATCTATTGTCAGCAACTGCAAACCATGAAGGAAGAACTAGCTGCTAAACAACCAAGATTGGTCAATCGCTCTAGGCCACTGCTACTTCACGACAACGTAAGACCACACACTGCACAACAAACAACCACTAAGTTAGATGAGCTACAATTGGAATGTCTGCACCATCCCCCGAACTCCCCGGATCTTGCTCCAACAGATTGCAATTTTTTTTCCGGAATTTGGACGACTTACAAGGAAAAAAATACAGTCTCTCCGATGCGGCAGTCCAAACCGCCTTCAAAGAGTTTATTGATTCTCACCCCATAGTTTTTTTAGTAAAGGGATCAATAAACTACTTATGAGATGGCAAAAGTGCATAGATAACAAAGGGGCATACTTTGATGAATTAAATATATTTTACAAAAAAAAAATTGACTTTATATTCCTCCCGTACAAAACGCCAATTTCATATGTAAGGACCTATTTATATAGGCCGAGATGATGATGATCCTATTTCTTGCAAGTGGATATCGTTAAAGTCGACTCATTCATTCAATCATCACAGCTCATATACATCCCACTACTGGGCTGGAGCCTCCTCCACATTGGGAGGGAAATTGACCTATTATACCAAGCTGGACAGGCGGGTTGATATAGGATTTTGTTTCGAGTTTTCCTTCTGTTGCATCGTTGTTATACGCACAAGATATCCCTTAGTCGCCTTTTACGACATGCACGGGCAGGATAGGGAGTGGTGAATTGTATTCTTACTAGAGATATACCGACTGTGACTATGGCCGACTAGTCGACTAACCCATTAGTCCGTTGTAAAGATGCCGACTAATCGCCTTATCAGTCGGCCCAGCCGCTCGCGGTTTCGAGGACGTTCGGAAATTTCTGTGACGATTCGTTTACTTACAGCTGATTCGCGCATAAAGCGTACTGTCTCCTCAGTACGGACTTCAAGGATTCGGTTTTACTGGTCGGCCTAATAACAATGGGGAGGGAATGCAATGGGTTATGGGGCTGTAATATTGTTATTGTTCATTAAAGTGATAAAGCTTAATCAAAATTTAATCATGTCACAAAGAAAGTCTTGGGTATAGATTTTTTGGCCATTACCAATGGTGAAAGTGAAGGTGTTAATTGAGAAATACATACGAAGTTATTAGCCGAATCATTGGCGCACTTCGCCGAATAGTCTCCGACTATTCGCGGACTACGATAGTAGCCGGATAGTTGGCTTTACCGACTAGTCGCCGGATAGTCAGCACATCTCTAATTCTTACTCCCTCACCACACGGACTTTTTGTATAAGCTAAATTGTTATGTTTTGAGAAAATTGGTTATTTGATCACTTCAAAAATACAACAATAGTTTTAGTATGTTTACCTAAATAGAAAACATTTTTAAAAGCAATTTAAGCAACACTTACACAACACACAGCAAATGTACGTTCATCATCATCATCTCAGCCCATATATGTCCCACTGTTGGGCTCGGGCCTCCTCCATAATGGAAGGGTAATTGACCTACTATACCACACTGGTCAGACGTGTTGATATAGGGTTTTATTTCAAGTTTTCCTTCTCTCGCATAGATGTTATATGCGTTTTATATCCCTTAGTCGTCTCGTACGATCACCCACGGGTAAGATAGGGGGTGGTGAATTGTATTCTTACTCCGTCACCACACGGAAAAATGTACGTTATTCTTCTAAAAAAATATTATTATTAAAGTTTTACGATTAATCACTTGATTTCGATCATGGCACATGCTAATGCTATTTCTTCGGACTATGTTGGATATACCTGTTCGGACCCGATGGATTTCAGTTTTCAGGATTTTATGACAGATAAATACCGAGCATAGCCTCTTCATAGCACATTGAGCGATTTTAAGCCTTTTTGATTGCGACATTTAGAGAGTTTGAATTCTCCAATCTATATATTTCTATATATACTTTGGTAAACGTGTTATTAGTATCCTTAGAGAGTGCTACAGTATAATCTACTGGTGAAGTGACATTTCAAAAGATTTTTAAGCTTTTATGAAAATGTGACGGAGACATTTTTACAGTGGTGACTAAGTGAGGTCAGACCATTAAAGTAAAGCTTGAGAAACAAATAATAGAATGACTTGACTTACTATTCTGCCGGAGGATCATTGTCGGAATCATGTCTCCTTCTCGAGGCATGTGACATAGTTGAAGATGTGTTATTCCCACTACCAGAACTTGTGACTTGTTTTTCAAATGTTACAGGAACTGAAAGGCGATCGGGTACACTTTCTAAATACTTTAACTCAGTGAGCTGTTCTTGATTTACCTGTAAAACATAAAGAAGCGATATTGTAATCATGGTTTATAACTACAATTATCACTTTTTTCAAATATCCATTTGCAGTTGCCTCAAATTTTCCAGGTAATTTTCATTTTTAAACCAGGCTTCTTAGAATAATAACGTATAGAATGTAAGTTCGCGCATAAGAAGTGAAGCATTTCAATTGGAGTCTAATGGAGCTTACGGCGGAACCGTTCCATAATGTACAAGGTCACTGTACTGCACGTACATACGTTTAAAAAATAAATAGGTAATTATGACGGTTTGTGCATTCAAATTGTGTCACAACATATTTGAAAAACATAAAAAGGTCTTTAACGTTACTTTTAAAAGTATCGACGATTTATGTTAATAAAAACAAAATTTGATTTCATAATTTGTATAGTGGTGTGCGTGTGTACGTGTGTAATCGCCTGCGCGCATGTAGTATTGTTTGCTTCATATTTTTGATGGCTTACGTATGGATACTATCCTTCTATACGTTGTTATTCTAAGCCAGGCTTATTACTTGAAAACTTCGAGCTTGTTACTAAAAATAAAAATCCTATTGATATCAAAGACGGACGGCGAAATGTGACAAATCACAACATATTTTTACTGACTCAAGACCCGAGATTCTTGACGATCTTCGAGGTTTCTATAACTGCCGTTTGATATTTGTACCACTAGACCAATGAAACAGCTCCTGCTCACTCCATTCATGCACCAACCTTCCGTTCCCTAGTGCTGGATGTAGATATCCCCATGGAATATCACAGTGCCATCTTGTTCGAGCTGCATTCAGTAGTAATTAATCCACCTGATGGAAGTAAGGGAGAAGAAAGAATTTTTTTTTATGTATTCGTCCGGTGCGGTGGAAGGGCAGCATGCGACCCCATAACCTACCGTATCACATCGCCATTGGGCTGAACATCATTACTAATGCGTTCACTTCTGTAGTCGGCCCGATTCTGTACCCGGCTTGCTTATAGCCACTTCAGCTTGCTAATCTTATGAATTGTATCGTCTCATATTTTAAGGATTTTGGATTTTATTTTGTAGAGAAATTCTTTGATCTTAGTAACGAAGCAAAAATTTAGAGATCACAATACCATGATGCAAGAATACAAGAATACTTCAGAGAATTCAATTTCTATAAGCATTTAACAAAGTACGAATATGTTACAGATTAACTATCACTGAATTTATACATTTCAATCAGATTCATATGAAAAAACGATGACAGAATCGAAAACATGTCTAGAATTCATGAACGAATCGATATTTTTTCTGCAGATTTTTTTCATGGGCTCCTACCACCATCGCCTAACTCCCGTTTAATCAGCTGTTCCATTCTCTGAGACCCTCTATACAGGAGCTGGGTGACTGACTCATTGCACTGTAGTTACTTTTTGTGGTGTAGGTACCCAATAAGAAAGTATTTTACGAAATTCAACGTCGAATGGCGGGCAACAGTGGTAATTTGTGTAAGGGGAAAAACCTTCATCGATAGTCAAATACTCCATCAATAGAACTTTAAAAAAAACACGTGTTTTACCATTTGTTACTTTTCATCTCCGAAAGGTGTAAAATAGGAGATAAAATTTGACTTTAATACTTTTAATGTATTATGGAATTAAAAATTAGAACAAATAAGTACTAGACCGCGCACCAATATCCATAAAAAACAAGAGTTTTTTATGGATGTTGGTGGCAAGCAGCACACGCGATGGTGAGACTACTGCTCACGAACATTTGCTAGGCCGCTGCCTACAGGGAAGAAAGTGAAGGGAGTCTGAATGCGTGCTATAAGTTTCAGTGATACTAAAGGCCACCACATGCTTTCAAAAGCCCAACTTTCTGAGGGTGTTTTACCCTCAGAAAGTTGGGCTTTTTTTGTGCATGTTCGGCGCACCCGCCGTCCAAGTCTGTCCGGGGCGACGGAGGGGTGGCGCGCGGCCCCATGACCCACCCGTGGCACGTCGCCTTCGTCGTTGGGCCGATCACCGGTGCAGAGTTCCTTGTCTTCAATGGTCTGCTGGTGACGGAATAAATACTCGGTCCAGTCACTCACGACCTCGGCTAGAGCGGCATCAGGCGCAACAGAAAGTTGGGCTTACGGCTCTCTCGCTGCAAACGAATGCTGTAGCAAATTGCTACTACTCATACGTCAATTTTCTGCAAGAGTGTCATACTAACTCGGATGGACCGGCCCATGGCTGACATAGGACTGTCGACAGTGTGTTAATTTTACATAGAAAATTACGACATAAGTTGTAGGTAGTAAAAATAGTAATATTCTGAAAATCAGCACCTTAGAGCAGAGATTCTCAGTGTGTTCCGCGGAACCTAGGGGCTCCGTAGAATAGTCATCAGGGTTCCCCCAAAATTAAATATCTTTTGATTTTAGTAATTTGGTTGTGAAATAATACCACAATTACAAATATGAACTTAAATGGCGCAAAATTAGTGATGAGAAGAACTCGTTACTATTATTTAAGTAGACAGATAACAAGGAACGGCCTAAATAAACTATGGCACAGAACCGTTCATTACTTGATATCATTTGATATAAGGTTCCATAAAATAAAGGGTATTAGGTTGGGCTTCCGTTATCTTTAAAGTTTAGGAACCTCTGCCTTAGAGAATCTACCTCCTAATAAAGAAATTGGTTACCTGACTTATCAAAGCCGAGCCGAAAGTATTTAAGTTAGAAATTGAAATTTTGTGAGTAGTTTCTATTGAAGACGTAAAGATTCATTAACAAAGATTGCGACAATTTAAGGCGCTGTTTTGTCCTGGTCACACAAACCTTGTAATCTATGCAATCATAGGACGGAGTCATTTCTCTCTTTCCGATGGTGTACAGGTATTTGCCGAAACAACCATTGCCTGACTAAACCTATACCAGCTGGAAAGAGTACTCCATGCCACTGCTTGTCGCTGAGACTCACCGTTAATTAATTCTCATCAACAATAATATACCTATGCGACCTATAGAGGAAAAGAAGAGAACTGCTATTTACCTGATCGTCTTCGTCTTTAGGTTCAATTTTAATGTTCTGAAAAGTAGCTACAGTATCAACGGGAACTTGCAAGAATTCTGAAATAAAATTTATTTGAAGGTATAATAAGTATCTAACATTATATTTTTTGTAACATATTATTCCGATTTTAATAAAATTAAATTGTCTTACTCGATGCACATTTAATGCCAGTCAACTTCACGGTCCTATAAACCGGCGCCTGGAACAAATAAGGCGTTGAAACACACATTAATTGATTGGCTTAACACTCGATAAGTAGTTTAAATACCGATAGATGCCAAATTTAAGTGAAGTTCTGCAGGTTTAATTTAAATCTCAATATTGTGTACAAGTCTGTTTTTAACTCCGGGAGACGCAAATAGACTAACACCTAAACCCCATACGTGGAACTAAGAATTACACTATCCGTGTGGTAACAAATTTAAGTATACAATGTGTCATTCGCCTTTCGTAGTTATCTATTACCAATAAATAAAATTGGAGTGCCTGTTTGTAATGTCAAAATAATAGGCTTTTTTCATGCTCACACGGTTATTTGCACGACACCTATGCCTAAAATAGCAATTAAAAAATTTTTGTCTGTCTGTCTGTTTGTTCCGGGTAATCTTCAAAACGGCTGGACCGATTTCAAAAATTCTTTCACCAATGGAAAGCTATAATATCAGGGCGTAAACTAGGCTATATTTTATCCCGGTATTCCCACGGGAACGGGAACTACGCGGGTAAAACGACTATAACCTATAACCGAAGCAAAGCGAGGGCGGGTTGCTAGTATGAGATAACTATAAAATGAAAGTAATATACAGATATAAACTCATTTGCAAAAAAAACGGGCGGTTTTGATTTTCATTCATATTTAAAAAGATACAATACCAAAAAGGTTTCAATCGTTTGTACACGTTACTGGCCGGTTTTAAAAATGCTGTGGTATTTAAAAAAGTACGTTCTAAATTCAATTTTTCATTTGATGTTCATTTTTACAGAAAACCCCTTTTTATCCTACATTTTTGGCGCGAAGTTCCAGAAGTTAACATCGACTTTCATAACTTTTATTCAATTTTTATCGATTAATTTCATATCCTTGACTGTCAAAGCTTTATTTAATGCTGTTTGGCTGTATCAAAAATGGTAGATAAAGTGGTAAAAGCTACCAAAATTATCGCGCTGCTTGAAGAGGGTTGCAGCCAATGTTTCGTGGCTAGGAGGCTAAATGTTAGTCGCTCGACAGTCCAAAGGACCTGGCAGCGATATCAGGAGACTGGTTCCGTCGAGAGAAGGCCTGGTTCTGGAAGAAAACCATGTACCCAACCACGGGATGATCGTTTTCTTGTGAGTCGCGCATTGAGAAATCGCAAATCTTCGTATGTGGATCTTAAGAACAACCTCCAAGAAGTAAGAAATGTGCATATTAGTCTATGGACGGTCAGGAGGAGGCTTCTCGCTGCCAATATACGCAGTCACCGCCCGGCCCGCGGCCCCAAATTACTCCGTGAGCACAGAGTTCACAGGCTTAGGTTCGCTAGAAATTGTGAATCATGGACTCAAGACGATTGGAATAGGGTTTTGTTCTCTGATGAAGCCAGGATATCTCTGTTCGGTGAAGATCGACGTCGGCGAGTGCTAAGAAGACAAGGAGAACGCTTTGCAGAGGCATGTTTCGAAGAAATCACACCTTATGGTGGGGGCTCTGTTATGTTTTGGGCAGGAATAAATTCAATGGATCGTACAGAGTTAGTCTTCATTGAAAACGGCTCACTGACTGGGCATCGATACATAACGGAAGTTCTAATTTCTCATGCACAACCCGCATTGGCCGCTCTAGGTGAAGACTCGATTTTTATGGACGACAATGCTCGCGCCCACCGATCCCGCGATGTTAATGCGTATGTGCAAGAGGTCGGCATTCGTCGTTTGGATTGGCCAGCTCGAAGTCCCGACCTCAATCCCATAGAGCATGTCTGGGACGTTCTGAAACGGCGTGTGAGATCAGTACACCCGGCTCCGCAGACCATCAGAGAGCTGAAGAATGTGATTACTGCGGAGTGGGAACGTATTGCGCAAGCAAGTATCCGGGATATACTCGCTAGCATGCCCAGACGAATTCAAGCTGTGATTTTAGCTAGAGGGGGTCACACTCGATACTAAACATTTATCTGCTTTTACTTTATTAAAGAAAAACAAACAAAAAACCTTTTTTATTTTTACTTCATGAGCATATGCACTACTAGCGAATATACACTACTAGCGAGGTTTAGCATTATTTCCCATAAATTGTATCTAAATTTTATGAAATACTGATGAAAACGATTATTTTCTTATTAATTTAGCAAATTGTGTGGATAAAACTACCTATAATTATCAAACAAAGAAATATTAACATTTGAAATGGTTCATTGCTTAGGTGCCCGTTTTTTTTGCAAATGAGTGTATATATATATTTATATTATTTACACTGCTTGTGGGTGTCTTAAAAGACGACTAAGAGCATTGCATCGATCAGACCACGACAGCTTTATCTAATATCGTCTGGTTAACATTTACATAATCCTCAAGGATGACATCAGGCAGGGCAATTAGCAATAACTTTTACAATATGTATGATGGAGGAGGAGCGCATATTGCGTCGACCGCAAATAATTACTATAAGAGCAGCTAATGACGATGACCAATGTAAAACCTCTATATCATCATCATCTCAGCCCATACGCGTCCCACTGTTGGACTCGGGCTTCCTCCACTATGGAAGAGAAATTGACCTACTATACGTTGGTCAGACGTGTTGGTATAGGGTTTTGTTTTGAGTTTTCTTTCTCTTGCATAAATTTTATATGCATATTACTTAGTCGTCTTTTACAACACCCACGGGCAAGAGAGGGGGGTGGTGAATTGTATATTTACTTGGTTACCATATGGAATATAAAATTAATCTCTATATAAAACTACATAATAAACCATCTGGAGAACGAGATAAGACAGGCAATTGTAGAGTTTTATGACCAACGAAACATAGTTGCTATGTCTCTCCTTCTTCATTCGGGAATAAAGGCGGTCAAACAGATATTATATGCTTGTTGGCTAGCTATTGTCGTAAAAATGTATTTCTTGACGGTTCAAGCATGAATGATAACATCAATAAAAAATTATGTTAACTACGGCCACGGTGGGACTGGAACTATGGTTGGTTCATTGCAATAGGCTTAGCCACTCGTTATTGTGCAAGATTCAAAAAATAAATAGAGAAAAGACGTTTACGTAAATTTTGCAGATATTAAATAAAACTTGACCTACATTATCGCGTTTTACTTTAGTTTTCATAATTGGCACGTTCCGTTTTCGTCAGGTTTCGAAATTTCTGTGCGATGGAACAATCTATACCAATAAATAAAATTGGAGTGTCTGTTTGTAATGTCAAAATAATAGGCCTTTTTCATGCTCACACGGTTATTTGCACTGTACATATGCCTAAAAATCACTTTATATTTTTTTGTCTGTCTGTCTGTTAGTTCCGAGTAATCTTCAAAACGGCTGGACCGATTTAAGAAATTCTTTCAACAATGGAAAGCTATAATATGAGAGAATAAACTAGGCTATATTTTATCCCGGTATTCCCACGGGAACAGGAACTACAGGGGATAAGGCGACAGAAACCGAAGCGAAGCGAGGACGGGTTGCTAGTTAATAATATAATTCACCACCTCTTTTTATTTTTGGGACCAGCAACAAATTTAGAAAAGTTAAATAGGAGGAGTTGCAAGAGATTGGTTCCACTTTTCTCCTATGCAATGAGGGAGACATGAATCGATTGCTATAGTATGAATGACAGAAACGCCTGAACGCATGGCAATTGTCTGGAGTTGGACATTACCGTATATTACTCCAGCCGTGACTAGCAAACTGTATAATATAGGATCGCGCTCGTTACGCCAGAGATCGCACTCCTAGAGAATGTAGTGCTGCATAATGATTTCTGTTGTTTATGCGAGTATCACACATCTACACTAATTTTATAAAGAGGAATAAATTGTTGTTTTGTGTGTGTGTGTATTTGTAATCAATAAACTCAAAAACTACTACGCCGATTTCAAAAATTCTTTCACCGTTGGAAAGCTACATTATCCTTGAGTAATATAGGCTATATTTTATGCCGGTATTCCCACGGGAACGGGAACTATGCGGGTGAGGCAACTGTAACCGAAGCGAAGCGAGAGGGGGTTATTAGTTGTAAATAAAACTACTTTACGGATTTTATCGCGTTTGTATTTCGATTTTTGATTGCCCGACGTTCCGAACAATGTAAAGAGAATGTGGTGCTGCATAATGATTTCTGATATTTACGTGCGTATTGCTCATTGTGGTGTGGTGTACAATGTGGTGCTGATTGTTCATACTCGTGGTCAGAAGTGGATCATCAATGGTGAGGATACGAGTTAAAAAAAAAAAAAAAAGAATAATTTACTCTTGAAGTTGCCATGGTCAGTTACAAATTGTTTCGTCAATGTATTGCCCCGTCTATGAACCTCACAAGTCAACTAGCAGCACACACGCAAGTACTGGTAAGGTTTCAGTACTAACTGTTCCCTTTTCACCTACTTTTAATATGCAGGATAAATGTTATAATATCTATAACGGCAAAAACACTCACGTGCTGAAACGTGCACGTGAGTGTTTTTGCCGTTATAGATATTATAACATGGATCAGTCTCACGATAATTTCAATACTAAAAAAAAAATGCAGGATAATTTTTTTTTTTTCTAAGACAAGGCCGAAATAGTAAAATTAATTCTCTCCAGCTGGACTGCCCAACTGGCAATGACGTCTCGGCGGGCGTCGACGCGCCAGGCGGTGAGCTCCCTCAAAGAGACCACACCGCCCTCCGCTCGCACCCCCAACACCCGCCGATACAAATCGGCGAGCATTTCCGCCTCCAGATCCCACGGGGGACTCCCGGCCAACAGGCACGCCGCCTCCGTCGCCACCGTGCGGTACCCGCGAATGGCCCTGACCGCCATGGCCCTCTGTGGTCGCCACAGAGTAGTCCTGAGTCGGGCGGTCAGGGACCTCACCCACACCGGTACGCCGTACAGGGCCATGACCACCGCGTACAGCCGTCGAGATGCCGCGCTCGGTCCGCCCACATTCGGCATAAGTCATGATAGGGCGGACGCCACGCCGACGAGCCGCGGTACGAGCCTGCGGAAATGCTCCCGAAACCACCAATACCCGTCGAGCACCAGGCCCAAATACTTCATATGGGCCCGGATGCTGATTTCAACCGAATGGACGGTGATCGAGACGCCGATGGGAGGGCCCATGGAACAAGAGGGCCTCCGTCTTGTCCAGGGCCACTCTCAACTAGCGATGAGACGAATTGCTTTTTTTTCAATTCGAATTAAAGTTACTATTGATTCGAATCGCAATTCGAATTGATTCGAATCGTCACATTCGTCACGTCAGCATTATAGTCAAATTCGTACTCGTATGTCAAGTCATCCGCCTGTGAAGCCGAGTTGGCGAGTTATAATTCGTTTATATTATTATTCCATCGAGTTTTTTTTTTGCGGATCGGATTGCATTACGAATGAGTCGAGATTTTGAGTTACAGCAGTGTGCATAGTTTTTGAGTTTATTGATTACAAATACACACACACACACAAAACAACAATTTATTCCTCTTTATAAAATTAGTGTAGATGTGTGATACTCATCGCCAGGGAGATGCTCGTCAGCGTCAGGAACTGGGACGCGGTCGCCGCCTTCTGTGAGGCCATTATCTCACGGAAGGAGGCGGCGGATTGTGTGCGAGTAGAGATCCTATTCGGCGACACGTTCCGCCGCCGACGACTCGGGCGGCGCAGGCGCGAGTATCTGCGCCTAATGCCGCCCTAGCCGAGGCCGCGGGTGATCGGACCGGGGAATTGTCCGTCACCCGCAGTGTGGCTAACCGCGCAACGGCGACCGACGTCCCAGGATGTCGAGAGGTGAGGGTACCCGAAAGGGTATTCCGTCGGGCCGACCACTGACGACAAGTCACATCTGCTCCGGTGGTCGGCCCAACAACGAGGTGACGTGGGTACGGGTGGGGACGACAAGTCACATCTGCTCCGGTGGTCGGCCCAACAACGAGGTGACGTGGGTACGGGTGGGTTATGGGCCCGCGCGCCGTCCTTTCATCGCCCCGGACGGCCTGGACCGCGCGTGCGCTTACCATAGCCCACCCATAAAAAAAAAAAAAAAAAAAGATGTGTGATACTCGCATAAACAACAGAAATCATTATGCAGCACTACATTCTCTAGGAGTGCGATCTCTGGCGTAACGAGCGCGATCCTATATTATACAGTTCGCTAGTCACGGCTGGAGTAATATACGGTAATTTCCAACTCCAGACAATTGCCATGCGTTCAGGCGTTTCTGTCATACATACTATAGCAATCGATTCATGTCTACCTCATTGCATAGGAGAAAAGTGGAACCAATCTCTTGCAACTCCTCCTATTTAACTTTTCTAAATTTGTTGCTGGTCCAAAAATAAAAGGAGGTGGTAAATCACAGAAAAATTAATAAGATAGAACGGCCATGTGGGCGGGGCAAACGTGCCACAATTGCGATCAAACGGTCTTAATATTGACGAAATTCGTTTTACCGGTTCTTAGTTGCGCTCATATAGTGACCTTGAACGAAGCTCCGACAAAAAAGAGAAATATGCCGTCTTGCGCTGTTACAACGCGTCGAAAAAGAAGTCAGTTGCGTAGTTATAGTCTAAAAAGGCATTTATTTTCATCGTTAAGTCCATAAACTTATTAATTCAGTGATATTTCTTAATTTTATGAAAGTATTATGTCGTTTATAAAGAAAAATTATGAAATTGCAAAAAGAGCCAAACATTATACATCGTCTGCTACACATGGATATCACCTTTTATTAGTCCAGCAACCGCGCAATGTACTGCGTTCAATGCGATATCACTAAGAACCGCCTTACTAGCGTGGTAGTATACGTTTTCATTCAAAACATTGACGTCGATCCACGCGTATCAATAGTGCTGTCCAACGTACTATAAGTTATCGATTTCAAAAATTAGCTATGGGTTAATTTTATCATATAAATAAATATTTTTAACACTTTTTAATTTAGTGATCGTTTTATATAATTATATTAACAATATTTAAATAGGTATTTAAAAATCAATTATTCTGGTATACATTACCTACTTAATTTATCTTGTATATCTATAGTACATTCTTGTATATTTTCCGCGTGGTGACGGAATAAGAATACAATTCACCACTCCCTATCTTGCCCGTGGATGTCGTAAAATACGACTATGGTATATAATATGCGTATAACATCTGTGCAAGAGAGGGAAAACTTGAAATGAAACCCTATACCAACACGTCTGACCAGCATGGTTTAGTAGGTCAAATTGTCTCCCATTGTGGAGGAGGCCCGAGCTCAACAGTGGGTCGTATGTGGGCTGCGATGATGATGATCTATAGTACAAACTTCATAGTGCTCTTTAGTAATTAATAAAATAGAAATAAAAAAATAATAGTATTAAAATATCTATGTTCGGGACCAATCACCAAAGATAATTTTATTATATGTATATATATATATTAATAAAATTATCTTTGAACAAAAGATCTTACATTTAAAACTATGGATTAAGGCAACTGGTAGTTAACTAAATACCAACTAAATCTAGCACAATTTGTTCACAACATTTTGTAGAATACTAAAAATAATGGTAAAGTGATCAAATGTTCGCGACTGCTGCGCCTAGCGACCCCGCTACGCCCGAAGAGGGCTCGCAGACGGCTGAGCGCAGCCGGAAGAGTCGCGGTCAGAAGAGGAGAGCGGAGGCCAAAAGCGCCGCCAAAGCCTCCACTCACAAGTCAGGAGCCGGTAACAAGAGGTCGCGCAGGAGGCTCCGGCCGCCAAAGTCAGCCGCGGTGGTGATCACCGTGCTGCCTGAGGCGGCCGAAAACGGCCTTAGCTATGAGGCCGTCTTACGTCGCGCCCAGCGGGAGCTTGACGTCTCCGATTTAGGAGGCGTCGAAGCCAGGACCCGCAAGGCCCGGACAGGGGCTCGGATTTTAGAGTTCCCTGGGGCCGAGGGCGCCAAGACGGCCGATAGCATGGCCACGAAGCTGAGGGGTTTGTTTGCTGCGGAGGATGGCGTCAAGATCGCCAGACCTGTCAAGTGTGCGGAACTGCGGGTCACGGGTCTGGACGACTCCGTGACGGTGGATGACATCCGGGAGGCCATCGTCTCGAAAACCGGATGTCCCGTGGACACCGTTCGAATTGGCGCTATTCGCCCTGGTCCGGGCGGCGTCGGTGCTGCCTGGGTGCAGTGCCCGGTGGAGTCGGCCAAGCAATTGGCCGGCTCAGGCAGGCTCCTCGTGGGCTGGAGCTCGGCGCGGGTGACCGTGCTGGAGTCCCGGCCTGCGAGGTGCTACAAGTGCATGGCGGTCGGACACACTCGGCCGACATGCACTAACTGCTTTGACTGCAGCGACCTTTGTTTCCGCTGCGGTCAACCCGAGCATAAGGCGGCATCGTGCGCCGCCACTCCCCACTGCCCCGCGTGTGCGGCGGGCAATAGACCCGCCAAGCACCGCATGGGGGGCAAGGAGTGCAGACCCCCGGCTTCAGCCCCAAAGGGGCGGAGCGGCCCGACGACCCCGGCCGCTGCCGCCCCTAGCGCGACCCGATCGCCCGCCAGCGTGGAGGAGGTAATGGATACGGCCCACTAATGGCGGCCGAATCTTACCACCTCCTGCAGGCCAACCTCAACCACGCCGCTGAGGCACAGGACGTTTTCCTGCAAGCCATGGCGGAGTGGTTGATCGGTGCAGCCGTAGCCGCGGAGCCGTACGTGGTGCCTGACCGGCCCAATTGGCTGGGCAGCAGTGACGGCTCTGTGGCAATCGTCGCCTCCACGTCGTGGCATTCCCCGCCTTTGTTGCTCAAGGATAGGGCGACGGGTATGTCGCGGCGGAATGGGGAGAGGTTACGCTATTTGGTGTTTACTTCTCCCCGAACAGGAGCGCGACGGATTTCGGGGCCTTCCTCACCATCCTGGGGGCCTCGATACGGCGACTGGCACCGCGCCAAGTCTTCGTTCTGGGGGACTACAACGCCAAGTCCACGGCGTGGGGGTCCCCCAGGACGAATGACCGCGGGCGGGCGGTCGAAGAGTGGGCGGCGGCACTGGGCCTGTTTGCTGAACAGGGGCTCGGTGCAAACGTGCGTGCGGCAGCAGGGCGGGTCGATAGTGGACTTGTCGTTCGCTAGCCCTAATGTCGCAGCACGTGTGAGGAGCTGGTGCGTCCAGGAGGAGGTGGAGACCCTATCCAACCACCGATACATCCGGATAGAGGTCTCCCGGACCCTCCTGCAGCCCAGCAGGGGTGACACGGCGGACGGAGCTCCCGCGTTTCCGCGGTGGGCTGTAGGTCGATTGGATCGGGACCTGTTGGCGAAGGTAGCCATCGTTCAGTCGTGGCTGTCCTCACCGCCCCAGGCGGACGGGGTGGATGCCGAGGCTGGCCGCATCCGCTGTGCGTTAACGCAGATCTGCGATGCGGCCATGCCCCGTGTGCGGCGTCTGCCCCCGAAAAGTGCGGTCCCCTGGTGGTCCCGAGAATTAGCGGACCTTCGGGCCGCGTGTATACGTACCCGGAGGGCCTACACCCGCAGCCGAGCGCGTCACCGCGACGCTGAGCGGGAGGGCCAGCTGTACGAGGCTAACCGCAGTGCGCGGTCTGCCTTCAGGCTGGCCGTCCGTACCGCCAAGGACGATATTCGGCGGGAGATGCTGGACAGTCTCGAGCGTGACCCCTGGGGTCGCCCCTACCTCGCGGCGCTGAACAAGCTCCGCGGGCGGCCCCCCCCCCCTCACCGAGACTCTCCAGCCCAGCCTCCTCACCAGAGTTGTTGAGGACCTCTTTCCACGGCGGGCGGAGCACACGCCCCCGGTCATGGCTTCGCCGGACAGCGACCGAGAGGCCGACGATGAAAGTGCTCCGCCCATCACGGAGCCGGAAATGGGGGCGGCGGTGGCGCGTATGCGAGTCAAATCCACCGCCCCCGGGCCCGACGGTATTCCGAACCGTGTGCTGGCCCTGATCCTCGAACACCTGGGACCACGCCTCAGGGGACTGTTCGACGCTTGTTTGACGTCCGGGCAGTTCCCTGGGTGCTGGCAAGAGGGGAGGCTGGTTCTCCTGCCGAAGCCGGGACGGTCTCCCGAGTCGGCCTCGGCCTATAGGCCCATCGTGCTGCTCGATGATGCGGGCAAGCTGCTGGAGAGGGTGTTGGCTGCCCGCATCGAGCGGCACCTCGTCGGGGTCGGGCCCGATTTGTCGGACGCCCAGTTTGGTTTTCGGAGAGGGCGTTCGACGATCGCGGCCCTGCTGCGCCTGAAGGCCGTGGTAGCGGAGGCCGTCACCGGCGGAGGAGTCCTGTTGGCGGTGTCCCTGGACATCGCCAACGCGTTCAACAGTCTGCCATTCAGCTGCATCAGGGAGAGGCTGAGGTATCACGGGGCCGCCCGTGTACCTCAGGCGGCTGGTGGCAGACTACTTGGAGGGGCGCAGCGTCCTCTACATTGATCGAGTAGGGGACGTTGTGCGAACGCCCAGAACGTGCGGTGTCCCGCAGGGGTCGGTTCTGGGTCCGACCCTGTGGAACATCGGCTACGACTGACTACGTTTCAGTCACCACGGCCCTCAAGCGCAACAGAGCCTCGATCGTCGAACGACCCCTCCTAAACCCAAACTGGGCGTCCGACAGATCGGACCCCGTGCCGACGAGGTGTCGCTCGATGCGGGCAGGTACCACCCTCTCCAGTAGCTTGCCCATGTCATCGAGCAGCACGATGGGCCTGTAGGCCGAGGCCGACTCAGGAGATCGTTCCGGCTTCGGCAGGAGCACCAGCCTCCCCTCTTTCCAGCACCCAGAGAACCACCCGGACGCTAAACACGCGTCGAATAGCCCCCTGAGGCGGGAACCCAGGTGGTCGAGGATCAGGGCCAACACACGGTTCGGGATACCGTCGGGCCAGGGGGCGGTGGATTTTCCACGCATGCGCGCCACCACCAGCCCCATCGCGGGTTCCGTGATGGGCGGCACATTGTCATCGTCGCCCTCCCGGTCAGTGTCTGGCGGAGCCATGACCGAGGGCGTGTGTTCCACCCGTCGTGGGAACAGGTCCTCGATGACCCGGGTGGGGAGGCCGGGCTGGAGTCTCGGCAAGGGTTGCCGTGCGCGGAGCTTACTCAGTGTCACGCGATAGGGGTGACCCCAGGGGTCACGGTTGAGACTGTTCAGCATCTCCTGCCGACCTGTTTTTAGCGGTACGGACGGCCAGCCTGAAGACTGACTGCGCATTGCGGTAGCCCTCGTAAAGCCGGCCCTCCTGCTCCTCGTCGGGATGGCGCCGCCAGCTGCGGATGTAGGCCCTCCGGGCGCGTATACACGCAGCCCGAAGATCCGCCAGCTCCCGGGACCACCAGTGGACAGCCCTCCTCGGGGGCAGACACCGCACACGGGGCATGGCTGCATCGCAGATCTGCGTAAACGCACTGCGGATGCGACCAGCCTCGGCGTCCACCCCGTACAACTGGTTGGCAGAGGACAGCGACGAGTGAACGATGGCTGCCTGCGCCAGCAGGTCCAAACGACCCACAGCCCATCGCGGGAACGCGAGACGTCCGTCCGCCCTGTAATCCCTGCTGGGCGTCGGGATTGTCGGTGAGACCTCCATCTGGATATACCGGTGGTCCGATAAGGTCTCAACCTCCTCCGCGACGCACCAGCTCCTCACCACGTGTGCGGCGACCTCAGGGTTAGCGAACGAAAGGTCCACTATCGACCCGCCCTGCTGTCGCACGCACGTATGCACCGAGCCCCTGTTCAGCAAACAGAGGCCCAGTGCTGCCACCCACTCCTCGACCGCCCGTCTCGGGGGACTCCCACGTCATGGACTTGGCGTCGGAAGTCCGCCAGTGCGAACCCCTGGCGCGGTGCCAGTCGCCGTAACGAGGCCCCCAAGATGGTGAGGGAGGCCCCGAAATCAGCCGCACTTCTGCGAGGGGGGAGATAGACTCCGAGGAGCGTAATCTCCTCCAGTCCGCCGCGACGTATCCGACGCCCCTGTCCCTAAGGGTCAGAGACGACGAAGGCCACGACATGGAGGCGGCGATTGCAACGGTGCCGTCGGTGCTACCCAGCCAGTTTGGCCGGTCGGGCACCACGTATGGCTCCGCGGCTACTCTTATCAACCACTCCACCATGGCTTGCAGGAAAACGTCCTTCGCACCGGGGGAGTGGTTGAGGTTATTACCGGGGTCCATTATCGATCCGTATCCATCGTCACCTCCTCCGCGCTAACGGGCGATCGGATCGCGCTCGGAGCGAGGGCTGGCCCGGTCGATGGGCCGCCCCGCCCCTTTGGGGCCGATGCCGGAGGTCTGCAGTCCCCAGAGCCCATGCGGTGCTTGGCAGGCCTATTGCCCGCCGCACACGCGGAGCAGTGGGGCACCGCAGAGCACTATGCCGCCTGGTGTCCGGTTTGACCGCAACGGAAGCATAGCCCGTTGCAGTCAAAGCAGTTCCTGCATGTCGGCCGGGTATGCCCGACCGCCATGCATTTGTAACACCTCGCGGGCCGGGGCTCCAGCACGGTTACCCGCGCCGAACTCCAACCCACGAGGAGCCTGCCTGAGTCAGCCAATTGCTTGACCGACTCCACCGGGCACTGCGCCCAGACGGCACCGACGCCGCCCGGACCAGGGCGGATGGTGCTGATCCGGACGGTGTCCGAGGCACATCCGGTATGCGCCATAATGGCCTCCCGGACGTCCTCCACCGTCACGGAATCGTCCAGACCCGTAAGGCGCATATCTGCGCACTTGACGGGCCTGGCGATTCCGACTCTATCCTCCGGCCCGCAACCCATTAACCCATAGCATATCAGTGACATTTTTACAATAGTATCGAGACTGTTGTTGATACTTGCTTGCTATGTCCAAAATATGGAATCAAAATTTATGCTTGGGCATAATAGCCAAGCCATTATAAGGACAGAAAACTCAAAATAATTTCCTAAATCAATATTTCTGACCAATGTGTTACAGTAGACTAATTTCATTCTGGTTTTGAATGGAGCTTATGTCCTAGGGATAAGAGATAGTTGTATATGAACTGAAGATAATATAGCAACTTATACAAATAGACAAAACATTAATATCTATACATTAAAAACAATAAAAATGGTAGAGGTTCATAAAAACAATGACTTTCTAAAGTAGCATAACTATCTAGATATTACAAAAATGTAATAGATAGAAATAAATAATACATTGTAATATTTTTCATGTGGTGACGGAGCAAGCTCCAAGTGCAAGGGCACCCCCTTTCTTACCTATGGGTATTGTAGAACACGACTAAGGGAATAAATAGGTATATAACATGAATGGAAGAGAAGGAAAACTTGAAATCGAATTCCATACCAACATGTCTGATCAGCATGGTATAGCAGGTTACTTTCCCTCCTGTTGTGGAGGAGGCTCGAGTCCAACAGTGAGATGTATATGAGCTGAGATGAGGAATGAACATTTAGTAACAATAAAGGTTTGTCAATAAATAAATGTATATGTATATAATCTATTCACAACGTGAAAAATTGAATAATATTTTAAAGTAATAATTTTGTGGAAATTAAAATATTATGTATAGATGAAAATTGTTCTTTAGTCTTCAATTTATGTGAATATCTTAGTAAATAATTACCCACCTACTGAAAACATTATAAAGATAGGGAATGGTTGACTGCAGGTGTCACAGGATTGTTTATGGCCCTCTCTTGGGGTGGCCATGTTATACTGTGATTCAATCAAATTAATTGCATTCTCAACCCAAAAAGGCATATTACCATGACCAAAGCAGGACACATTGTTAAAGTGAGAAAATAACCTCTTGGCTACTGCTGCCTAAACATTAATTTTAAATAATTTGCAAGCTATCCTATTTGAGAAGAAAGTTTGTTCATACAGATATTAAACTTCTATAAATGTTAGTCTATATAGATAGACTATGATATGGACTTGTTGAGACTTGAAGGGATTATCCCTTCAGTCTATCAGGGCTATAGGCTTTTATTTTATATACAAAATACAAGTAAATAACTATAATTATAGAGGACAAATGTGCCATTGGCAAACTACACAAAATCATCACATAGTCAATGATATATTTTTATGGTTGCTGTTATCATGTCTTATTGTTTTAAGGTTGCATTTTCTTGTAATGATTTCATTTGGTTAAGGCTCTTGCTTAATATCTTGCCAAGTCATATCTTTTGGTAAGAAGGAAACAAGAGTTGATAACATATTGTGTTCTCTCTCACTCTCTTAAAAAATAAACTGTTAAGTTACTGCTGGATGTTTATGCATCTTATATGAAAAAAAAAACATACAGTAGACCAATCAACTATGTAAATATGGCTTTTATAACCTGGTAGTCCAAGAAGAAACAGTAACCTCAGTGATGAACTCATTTAAGGCTATTTATTGAAATTAAAGCAGACCCGGACCAACTCCATCTGGTACCATTTAGGTCAACGATTACATTCCCAAGGAGGGTTGACGTCAGGCAGGCGGCCGGTCATAAAAGTCATTGCCGAAACTTTTTGCAATATGTCAAAACAGATGACATATTGCGTCGACCCCAAGTAATTGGGATAAGAGCAAGATGATGATGAATGAGAGGCATGAGAAGACCTAAACTAGCTTCATTAAATAGGTTTATGGGTAGATTAGGCTTATTACAAAAGGGTACAATAAATTAACATGAGATATACCAAGGATAAGCAACTATTAATGGACTTTAAATCAAAGAAGATCACATAATCTTGCAATATATTTCAATAGAATGGAATGCTATATTCCAAATGGTATAAGACAGAAGCAATCTTGATTTCAATGGTTATTTTGAATAGAGCCTCTGCACAGCTTCTTGAATATAGTATCCAAGGCTTCTTTCAAAATCCAATATATATCTAATACATATTTTCTATGTAAGATGTAGTTAAAACCAGGCTTAAGTTGTGACTACTTACAATGATGTCCTAGTTTATAAGAAATTAGTAATACATAGGTGGCTTAACATTTATTTTAACATAATAACTAAATTATAAACACAGTTATGTAACCTATAGCGACAATATTAGAGAAATTACCGATTAATTGAGTAAAGTGTAAAAAAGCTTACCTTTACGTTGCCTTCAGTTGCGGCAGGTAGTTTAATAACTTTTACAGGATTAGGTTTAATTTTTATTTGCGGAACAGACTGATTGTTTGTATTTTGAACAACTTTCACCATTTGGGGGTGCCCTATAATATAATTACTTGTTATTATTTAAAATATTCACGAATATAGAACTATGTGACCATATAACACTATAACCTGAAACTGAGTGGCAAAACTAAAAAATATAAACATTCTTGTTTTCAAACAAAATGATAATTATTTTAAGAAGATAATGAAAAAAAGGTTTTCTGTATATACAATGCAAAAGTAATGAAATAATTTTACAATCATCAATACTGTACGTAACAATAGTAAATAATGCTAACAACGAAAGACGACGCCGGGAAACGGTTTTAATTTGGATATTCAACTCAAAGTTCTTAAAGCTAGTATTCTAGTATTCATCAATGCAAAACATACGTATAATATAAAAAAAAAGGATATAACTACTGAGAATAACATAGAAAATGCTTCAATTTGATCATCTTTACTACTAACCATTAGCGTCGTGAATAAGAAAATTTACAGTACTACTCGTCTGAGACATTTTCTCCGTATTCTTCGCAATTGAACATCCATTTACGCAATTCACTAAAGCAACATTTAGGCATTTGTTGATGGCCAAACAAAATAAAAATACCCAATAAAGTAATTTGTATGGTCAAAATGGCGACATTAGTTTTGGGTTAACTTTGAAGGTCAAAAAAAAACTAATCACATTAACTGTAACTTCATGTAACACTATTTTTCAAATCCTATTTAATATCAGCCTTTTCAAAATAATCACTTTAAAAAGAATACATGTAGGAGGCCGACGTAAATACATAAAAGGCGGGCAGTCACTTTTCAGATTTACCAGCTGATTGGATACTGCTGCTGTTGTGTTCACGTGGTAGGTAGGTCTCGATCGCGGTGGCATCAACCGGGAATTTTGTAATCCGGAAAAGGCGCCAAATCGCATGTGGATGTTGTAGTTATGAACAGATACATCTATCGGTAAATATTCGAAACTAAATATTATCAAGTTTATCATTTCTTGGCAACATTCCAGCTGATACTATCATAGACATTTAGATCAAATTTTAACCATTACACTTGGCTGAAGAAAATCAGCCTATACAACCCAAACATTTTAATAATCATCGTATTTAAAAAAAATTATCTATTATATAGTCCATAAAATATAGCTTGATCTCTGTGACAGCTGTCAACGAAACCAACAAAGTAAGTTTGAACGAGCGACATGTTTACAATTTTATTTTGTATCACCTACATTTTTTGAGGATTGAAGCTTAATACATTATAAATACAAAAATATAAATATTCACGGCAAAATATGTTTCTCGTAACTTCTAAAATACCTAGTAATCATTTTGTATGGTTTTGTAAAATTATGATGCTTATACACATACAAGGTCATACTGGACTGTGAAAAAGATAGAGATGCGGTTATCTTTAAACGTAAATCGATAACCAATCCTTATTAAATTATTCATGACAGAAGATAAACCAATACATTACCTATGTATATTAAACTTTCAGTCTTAGAATAATAACGTATAGAAGGATAGTGTCAATACTTCGAAAGTTCGAAACATGATTCTAAAAATAATAATGACGCGCAGACGATTACACACGTACACACGCACACCACTATACAAATTATGAAATCAAATTTTGTTTTTATTAACATAAATCGTCGAAATACTTTTAAAAGTAATGTTAAAAACCAGTTTTCAAATGTGTTATGACACCATTTGAATGCACAAACCGTCATAATTACCTATTTATTTTTTAAGAGTTGCGTACGTACGTGCAGTACAATGACTTGTACTTTACGGAACGGTTCCGGCGTAAAATCCATTAGGCTCTAATTGAAATGCTTCACTTTTTGTGCGCGAACTTACCTTCTATACGTTATTATTCTAAGCTTTCAGTATATCTTTTTTATAATTAGAATACGCAGCTACAATAAAATAAATAAACCGGGTTAATTTAATATTTAATAGGTTGACTGCACAGATGGCGTAGTGGTTAAGATAGCGACCTGCAGCGCCAGTGTCGGGGGTTCGAATCCCACGCGGGACAACACTTTGTGCGGTCCACAAATTGTTGTTCTGAGTCTGGATGTAATTTGTGTCCGTTAATTGTTTGTTTGTAAAGTCCCCCGCAATACAAGGATTATTTCCTTAGTGCAGGTTGTTGTCTTAAATAAATAAATAAATAAAATATTAAATAAAATAAAAATATCAAAAAATCATTCAAAATATTTATTGACTCTGTAAAAAAAAAAACACTTTATAAGCATTATTGTCAATAAAATAAATATGCTTATTTATAAAATTTATTATAGTTACTACTCGTACAGATAAAGAATGGGATTATAAATGGCGGCCAATTAAGACGGTACTGTCAGCATACACGGGATCTATATACTTTTAGCGACAATCCGAAATAACAATATATTTTAATGTAACGTTATAGCGATATGCAGGGTGTATCAGGTTATGGGACAACTGGTCAAACGGAGGGTAGGCAATGGTGGTAAGAACCCATAAAAAAAATTTGAAGGAAAAATATGGATTCGTTAATGAATTAGAGACATGTAAAGTTTTCAATTTTGTCATTGTTTTTTCGTTTAAATCTGATTGAAAAGTATAAAGTCAGTGATACTTAATCTGCAACATATTCGTACTTTGTTAAATGTTCAATAGAAATTGAAAAAATCAATGATTATGGTCACATAAGCAAAACGAACTTCGCTTTAAATCAGCTGATCGGCCGATTATCGTCGCCGAGTCACGTTTGTACCTACAGTCCCATTGAAGCGTTTGCGCAATTCTAGGTATGTATGAATGAAATTATACTGTCGAAGCTTTACATGCCTACATGTATCCTGTCTATCCATGCGTAACATTTAAGGCGTAGACTGTTTGACACATATTTTTGAAATTACTATAACGTTTATGTTATATTGTTTTTTGTGTAATATACATTTTAATTACGATCTATGGCCGGTACAATACAACATACTCGAACAGTTGCTCCATAACCTGATACACCCTGTATATTGGTTTTAATCTTTATAAATATATGTATATCTATAACGTTATATTAAAACATTATTATTAGCTGATTGTCATCTAATTAGATTACCTATGCGGTAGTATAAATTATATATTAAATTTATTAAATTAAGAGACCGTTTAATCAACGAAGTGTATAATAAAGTTCATTGAAATAACAATTAGGTTCTATTACTGGGTACTTCACCGGGATCATCTGACACTTTTCGATTCCGGACATAGTATCATCAACTTCATTATTATAATCAGAATCGCAACTATCGGTTTCACTGTTCATTTCGGCTCATACACCTCGCAATACTGGGCTCGAGCTTCCTCCATAACAGGAGGGATATTGACCTACTAGACCACGCTGGTCAGACAGGTTGGTATAGGATTTTATTTAGAATTTTCCTTCTCTTGCATACACGTTATATGCATATTATATCCCTTAGTCGTCTTTTAAGACATTCACGGGTAAGAAAAGGGGTGGAGAATTTTATTCTTACTCCGTCACCACACGAAAAAGCTGTAGCTGTGGTGACGCCACACGAAAAAGCTGTTCGGTCTTCAGTCCAACATGAATGAAAGTGAGTCAATGAAATCCTCAATATCCTTTTCGTTTGTGGCTTCTCTTATCCAACATTCAAATCTTTTACATGGTTGACAATCCTTAGCTGTAACCGAGGCCATGGCTGCACGCGTCAAATCTAATTTTTTTTTGCAATCCTGTTAATGGTAACAAAATATAGTAATGCCAGAGCGGGAATGGTCCCGCTTTTTTTCCTTTTCAAGATACTTAATTACAATGTACACGATTTCACCTGCATTATTATATAGGTAATACTTTCTCGCTTTTATGCTCCATAGTCAACAAACGATGTAACAGTGCAAAAAGAACAAAATTAGGAAATAACTAACAACATTTATTCATATAATAACAATTAACAACTTTTTAACAGACGACCTTTTTTATCAACAATATTAACAATTAAAATCAACATTATTTGATCAACAATTACGAAGAAACTTAAAATACGTCACAAATAACCGAAACTAGATTGTTACGAATATAAAAAAAGGTCACCATAAGGGTTTTTCTGTTGTTGTCCGTACCGGCGAGTGTGAGTATAGATAGCAGCAGTGTGTGAGCGAGAGGAGAACAGTAGCGACGCCATTTTCAATCTCATTCTTTAATTGTACGAGTAATATATTATATATTTATTATAGTGTATCTTATATCTTTAAACGAGCAATTCTTGTGTGTGTATATATATATATATATATATATATATATATATATATATATATATATATATATCTATATATATATCTCTTGTATATATATACAAGAGTAGCTTTATCGTTCAAACTATAAATTCACACTTGGTCTCCTTCGGGAAAACCTTTTTGAAATTGTTAATCCTTTCCTTATTTGTTCACCATACTTATACCACAGTATAGTCATCTATCCAGTAATGTTTCTCGGCCATAACCTTGAATTAAATGCCTAAACGTAAACATGTGATAGGGCTGCCCGCCTCCAGCATTTTAATTACATTTGCCTACTTTGTGTTTCTATTTAGTTTTGTATATACTTTTCTTATATAAACAAATAAAATACTTTGTGAATTGAATAGGAAGTGTTCAATAAGAATGCGTGTTGATTTTTGATTGGTAGTTTTAATTAAAAAAACATGTTTATGATTAAATAACAAATCGGTCTATTTTAAATTATCTAGTGACAGACAGACGGTCAAATAATTTTTTTCTAGTACTATTCATACACATAGTACAATAAACATATATTATTAATAATAAAATACCACGTCTTTACTTTGAATTAAATAAACTAACAAAACAAAACACATGAGTTTTAACACAAGCGTACCGTAACCTATTTCACTCGTGTCAATCACTTTATTTATTAATCCAGATAACTTTTTTTCGGAAGATAAAAGGAAATTAAAACGACACACATTATGTACCTACCTACTAATGTATTTTAGTGAAAAATTTGCGCAGTTATTGTTAAAAAAACAACACACCGTTCGTTCGTTACTGCAGCACAGTCGCGGCTGTCTACATTAGAAGTGGTCGTTGCGCAACTTAGATGGTTATTGAAACTATCTATCGGTACAATAGCGGTTAGCTAGTTTCATCGTACTGCAAAAACCCGCTAACAGCTATTAACTCAATCACGTTTCACGAAAGTGAATCGCACAAAAATGAACGTTCGCTAATACTCGATCGCTGCCGACAGCTAACTGTCGCTACTCGCTATTGTAGCTAGCTTCAGCTAACAATAACAACAACTCTGTAGCTAATAGCTATCGCGATCGCGAAATGGTTCGAACACCGTTTCTTTCATCAATCATCATTTTGTCTCTTTCATACACGCACACGGCAAAGCTGCGTTTGACCTTTGATTTTCGCCCTTAAATTATTTGAAATAAGATACATTTTTTTGTAAGATTATTTGTGTTATTTGTCATTAGATACTTATACGTGAGTTGCAGGTAGATGCCTAATTATGTGGCCTTGAACTAGTCCTAATACATGTGTTTATCGACATGGTGAATTATAGACACATCTTGGGTTGAGAGTCTTCAGCGCTCACCCAGCAGTCCGGATAAAGCTGTCATAGCCATCTGCGGTTAGCGACTAAGTCACACAAAAAAAAAGTGGCGTCACTTACTTTTGCGTATAATATTAAATTTGATAGCTTGAAAATTAAAAAAAAGGTGTATATATCATCATCTCAGCCCATACATGTCCCACTGTTGGGCTCGGGCTTCCTCCACTATGAGAAGGAAATTGACCCAACATACCACGCTGGTCAGATGTGGTGGCATAAGGTTTTGTTACGAGATTTCCTTCTCTTGTATAGATGTTGCATATGTATTATAATATAGTATATAAATATAGTATAAATATCTTAGAATAATAACTAACAGAAGGTAACTCCGCACACAAAATGAAGCATTTAAATTGGAGCCAAATGGAGCCTACGCCAAACCGTTTCGTAGTGTACAAGGTCACGGCGTACGCAAGGCAACTCTATTGTATAGTGGTGTGCGTATGTAGGTACGCGTCTAACATACACTATAGTATTTGCGCTGTAGCATGGTGCGGGTGACAGTTATGGCGAGTTTCGTTTCACTCTTGAAAGTTGCCGCGATTTATAATTATGATCTATTAATTCAGCTGTACCACATCGGTAATATATTAAATCACTAATAACTGTAGTAATAAAGGTATACCTTCCAAATTAAACCCAACTAGAATGTTCTAGCCTACAAATCAAATGAAATTGAAAGAAAAAATAATCAAAGTGGTATGCGTATAACGTAACACCAAAGACGTATTTAGTGATGGGATGTACTACTACGAAGAATTGTCGATTAAAAAATAAATAAAAAACAATTTGTGCGCTCAATTTTTTATTGTTAAAAAGTATACAATTATTACATATTTACTTCAATTTTTCATTCAATTTTAATCCTCTTCTAAACTCATATCAGAGTCAGGAACATCGGAATTGTCACTTTCATCATCCGTATCTGTGACGGATATTATTAAAGATGTCTCAATTATGTTATCAATACGGACGTCACGATCCCAATCAGACATAATGTCCCTTTTCGTTTTATTCACCACCTTCGACCAGTCCTTAGGTTGAACGTTACTGATTGCCTCTTGTAACAGGGTCAACATCTTATTTGCCGTAAATGGCGGTGTAGTATTATTTCTTGCGGCGTGATCTACATAAACATAAATGGACTTATGAAAAAAAATATTTAGTTTTTAATCAATAAATTAATTTCAAATATCTAATGCAAAATTTACTCTTGAATATGTCTAATCTGATACCTGGTAATGTTTTTAAATTACATGCTTCGTTCAGAAAGCTGTTACTTTTTCAAAGTATCAAAACGAGAATTGAAATTAAAAACATACCTTTTATTTGGGCCCAAATTAGCTCAATAGCGTTATATTGACAATGGTAGAGTGGTAGTCGCAGGACCTGGTGACCTTTTTCTTTTGCCATCTCGTCCAGAGCGTAGGTAGGAGTTGGTGGCTTATGACGCCGTACTAGAGTAATAAGCTCCGTCTTTAGAATACTCATATCTGCTGTAACTCCGTTTTCACTCAGCCACTTCACCAACTCGCTTTTGCGGTTTGATTGTGTTGGAGGTTTATTAAGTTGTACCGAATGGTAGGGTGCGTTATCCATTATTATGGTCATAGGCTCTTTTAAGTTTTCTAAGAGGCCTATGAACCAAACTTTAAATTTTTCGTAGTTCATCTCCTCATGATACTCCGTAGTTTTTTTCGATTTAAAAGCCAGTAAACAATTAGGGACAAATCCACTTGCTGTACCTGCATGGCAAATAATGAGGCGTTCGCCTTTGCCCTCCGGGACTTTGGTACATGACTGTGCCGTATCGTCGGTCCAACTTTTACCCACTGTGTGGTTAGCATTTAGCCACGTTTCATCCAAAAACACAACTTTACTCCAATCAACTATGTTTTTAGCCTTCCTTAAAAAAGTACACCTTGCAAGGGCAATATCAGTCCTTTCCATAATATTTTTTTTTTTGTTAACTTTTTTGTAAACAAAGCCAATATCCTTTATAACATTCCGCAACGAAGTAATACCTCCTTTGAACAGTTCAGCTTCTTTCAATGATTTTAGAAGCTTAAGCAACGTGGGTAGCTCCATTCTTCTATAATAATCATAAATGTGATTTCTAATAGCGTCCTTAGCAAATTCATCCAAATCTGTGATTGGCGTCACCTTGGTCCACTTTTTGTTCGGTGTAGATAATTTATTTTCAGACGTCCCTTCTTGACCAATTTTCTCGCGTGTTATACGCGAAACAGTATTGCGGCCAATATCAAGAGCTTCGGCTACTCGTTCTACAATTCGATTCAGTGGTAACAATGGTCCATTATTTTGTTGTTCTCTTTCAAAGTAGTTTCGGAGGCGAACAACAAACTCTCTAGCTTGACTACCCAAAACAGTTTTTTCGTATGCTTAGGCATGGTTATAACCAACAAATATAACAACAAACTTTAACAAATAAAACAACAAACTATAACAAATAACAATTTAACGAAAACAAACTGATGAAAAATGGATAATACGTGTCACATACAAGGCGGTAGCACCCGTACTGACAGCATCGCACGGGTAAACAAAATGGCCGACTCGGCGATGCGCCACAGAATAAAAATATGCCACGAAAAAATATGAAATACCAGTTGTTTTGAATGCGTTTACGAAACTTTTTAAAATTTTTGAACTATTAAATTAATTGAATAATTTGTATGAATATATTTTTTCCTATATATAATTTTCGTGACAATAATAAACAGAACAACATTTATTTATGCTACGAGTATAATTAGTGATAAAAATTTAATTGCGAATCGTCACATCCCTAGTCACCTGGTATTGACATGTGTCACCCGCACCATGCTACAGCGCAAATAGAATACACGGTGATACTTTAGTTACCTAGAAAACACAACCCGCTATTCTCGCTACTGAAATAGTGTTTCAAAAACCGCTATTGACATTCGATAGATAGTTTCGTTTCGTTAACCAAAAAACCAGCTACTACCCATCGCTAGTCTACATGCCGAGCGCATGGCGAGATCGAGGCGCGTAGGTATAGCTCGCGTTTCGTCCGTTTGTATGAAGTTGGATTACTGGTAGATTATATCAGCGTTAGCAACTTGAAGTGGACTGACTATCGTACCAGGGGCGTAAAATTATCGTACATGAATCGAAATTATCGTATTTTTTAGGATAATGTCTATTATAGATAAATAAATCATATAAATTGTAATATTGATATGCATGCAAGTACTCTATAGTTTATCTTTTTTTAAATCACCGCTGTCAAATCAACAGAATACTAAAACCCAAATGTTTTACACGTGGTAGTATTGGTAGATGCTATACTAACCAATAAGAAAGCGTGTACAGCAGGCCCTGGATAAAGTTACAGTATCGGCAGTGGTGAAACTTAGCAGAGCGGATCGTAAGAACCAATAGGAATAGAGAACTTGTATTTCCCGGTGTTTTCCCAAGATTTTATTGGACAAAATAAAATCATGCTACTGCGATTTAGACTATCAGCGCATGAGTGAAATAATATAAATTCTCAAATTTTGCATCATGATAGAAATTATCGTACAATCTGCGTACGATAATAATATGCTATTGTACATCGTACGTAGGCACAAAATTATCGTATGTGTACGATAATAATTATCGTACGGTTCCGAACGCTGGATTATATTACCGTGCATATACCTACCAACTTAAATAACAACATACTAAGAAACTACTCGTGTTCGTGCGTAAAAAATGCTTACATTACTTTGATTACCGTGTAATAAAATATTACTATTGTAAATTAATGTAAAATAAGTAAATAAACGTATGTAACTGTGAGATTCAGTCGTTTGTATCACTGAGAAACAAACGTTGTGAATTAATTTTAATTAGTCTGAATATTCAATGTGTATTTTTCATGATATATATATTTTTTTCAGGATCTCGGCAACGGCACCAACGATTTTGATGAAACTTGGCATACTAGAGGTTTCGGGGCCAAAAAATCGATCTACTTAGGTTTTATTTATAGAAAACTAGCAACCCGCCCTCGCTTCGCTTCGGTTTCAGTCGCTTTACCCGCGGCGTAGTTTCCGTTCCTGTGGGAATATCGGGATAAAATATAGCCTATGTTACTCCCTGATATTATAGCTTTCCTTTGGTGAAAGAATTTTTGAAATCGGTTCGGTGGTTTAAGCGTGAAAGCGTTACAAACAAACAAACAAACATCCTTACTTTCGCATTTATAATATTAGTATGGATGTTGTTTTGTCGGTGTTTTTAGCTAAACAATATAATGACATCAGGCCCGCGGTAAGCGGGCGTGCAAGGCGTGCACCGCAAGGCGGGCGGCACGTTCAGGGGGGCGGCAAATCGAGCGACCCATCTCGTAATTTATATCATACTATCATACTACGGCCTACCATAAGTATAATAAATTTCATGGCATGGAATAAAACCGACCGACTGGCGTAAACACTGCCATCAATTGGCTCCCGTTAAATCAAAGATGCAATATCAAACATTCGTCTGTCAGCAGGTTGAACCACACGACCCCGCTTGGTGGCACTCCAAGTATAACCCCATTGAAAAGTAGGACTAGAAGTTAGGGCAATTCCATCTGAGCTTCTTTCTCAGTGGGTAGATTAGGTACCTCGGTACTTGTTTACATTCGAAGAGCATTATGTTGAATAAACAATAATGTGCCATCGCACATTGAATTGCAATTATTTTGTTAGTAATTTCGGCATAATTATTGACATAAAAACTTGTGGGATTATACTTCAATCATCCGTCAGTGTAAAACAGAACGCGCTGCGCGGAAACGAGCGGTGGAGCGGCAGGCACTAGAAGCTGCTGTCGTTCCCCTCGTAGAACCGTCGCAGGACGGGGATGGCAACACTGCCGGGCCGTCACAGGACGAGCTCTGGGACACGGTCTCAGAAATGTCGACGGACAAGGGCGGCAGTGGCGCAGAGCCGGCAGACGACGAAGGGCCGCGGGTTGGCTGGAGAATAGACGAGGGCGGCAAATTAGTCGCGGATCGTCGATTTTCGTTCGCTAACCCCAATGTCGCTGCACACGTAAGGAACTGGTTCGTCCAGGAGGAGGTCGAGACCCTATCCGACCACAAGTACATTCGGATAGAGGTCTCCCGGACCCTCTGTCAGCGCAGCAGGGATCACACGGCGGACGCAGTTCTCGCGTTTCCGCGGTGGGCTGTGGGTCGACTGGATCGGGACCCATTGGCGGAGGCAGCCATCGTTCACCCGTGGCAGTCCTCAACACCTCAGGCGGACGGGGTGGACGCCGAGGCTAGCCGCATTCGCTGTGCGTTAACGTAGATTTGCGATGTGGCCATATCCCGTGTGCGGCTTCCACCTCCGAAGAAAGGAGTTCACTGGTGGTCCCAGGAATTATCGGACATCTGGCTAGGGTGTATACGCGCTCGGAGGGTCTTTACCCGCATTCAGCGACATCACCGCCATGCCCAACGGGAGGGTCAGCTGTACAAGGTTTACCGCAGTGCGCGGTCTATCTTCAGGCGGGCCATTCATCACGCCAAGGACATCAGTCGATAGGAAATGGCACTCTCGAGCGTGACCCTTGGGGCCGCCCGTATCCTACGCCACTGAGTAAGCTCCGCGCGCAAAATCACCGAGACACTCCGCCCGGCCTCCTTACCAGGGTACCGAGGCCCTATTCTCATGGTGGGTGGCACACGTGCCCTCGGTTATGATTTTACCAGAAAATGATCGGGAGGCTGATGATAGTGTTTAGCTAGTCACGGAGCCAGAGATGGGAACGGCAGTGACGCAATCGCATTCGCAAGGAACGATGCGAATGTTTGGCAAATAAATTTGACAAACTAAAAGGAACTTATATATGTAATTGTGGAATGTAATGATAATATTTATAACTGCTTATATTTATTATTTTTATTTACTCATAATATTTGAATAAAACAATATTATGGCACACTCAGGTCGGCAACTAAATAAGAAATACTGACTCTCTTATTCTTCTCAGTCCAATATATACTAATATATGGGAAGCCGGTTTTTTGTTCGGTTATACTGCGAAAACCACTGAAACGATCAGAATAATATTTATACCATAAGATGCAATATGTTTCGGAGAAAGATTTAGTATATTACTAGCAATCCGCCCTCGCTTCGCTTCGGTTATAGTCGTTTTACCCGCGTAGTTCCCGTTCCCGTGGGAATACTGGGATAAAATATAGCCTAGTTTACGCCCTGATATTATAGCTTTCCCTTGGTGAAAGAATTTTTGAAATCGGTCCAGCCGTTTTGAAGATTACCCGGAACAAACAGACAGACAGACAGACAAACATTTTTTAATTGCTATTTTAGGCATAGGTGTCGTGCAAATAACCGTGTGAGCATGAAAAAAGCCTATTATTTTGACATTACAAACAGACACTCCAATTTTATTTATTGGTATAGATAACCTTTCCTTACATGATTATATTCACCATCATTTCGGCTCATAAACGTCCCGCAGGTGAGCTCGAGCTTCCTCCACAATAGGTGGGAAATTGACCAATCATGCTGGTCACATAGGTGGGTATAGCGTTTTGCTTCGGGTTTTCCTTCTCCTGCATAGATGTCATATGCTTAATATATCCCTTAATCATTTTTTACGACATCTACGGGTAAGCTTATATTAATGTACATAAAATTTTAGTAATTTCTTAAGCTAGGTACGCAATTTCAATATTATATAGTTCAACTTAAATTAGTTTCAGTTATCACTTCTGACGAGCGTCCAGAGACGCACACGTTTTTTTATAAACAAAGCTTAAGCTTCATGAATCTGAGAATACTTTATTATGTACATATGTTCAAAAAAATCTCAACACCTATTACACAAGAAAAAAACAATTTTATACAACCTCTAGGTTACAGTTTAGGTTTAGATTTATTTATTCTCATAAAAGATTATACAATCACTTACATGAGAAAACACTATAAATTACACCTTATTTTTAAATATTAGCAAGCACACACAGTTGTTAATTTTACATATTTGACAAACTGAGAAGTGCGGGTAAGTTAATAATTATACAATACAAAACGTATGAGTTACACATTTAAACGAAAGTTAGCAAAATGATAATCTTAATCCAGGTTAGTTAGTACAATATGTGTATAGAACGAGTAATAATATATAATTTATATAAATAATTGATTAAAGTGCCAAATACTTAAATATATCATTAGTTAATTTTATGAATTAATTCTAGTATTCTTTTAAAACATAAAATTTAAGTAGTTTCTTAAAACATGATAACGGTTTGACATTTTTAATGTCTTTAGGCAATTTATTATACAGTTGTGCTCCTTCATGCAATATATTTCTCTTTCCATAATTTGTTCTCGGTCCATACAGCACTAAATTATCTGACTGCCTAGTCGTTCGTTTCTGAACCTGACCTTTTTTAGTAAATGTTATTCTGGTGTTGATATCCTTATTTAATATTTTTCTTATTAGGATGACGTTTTATATATATATATAGGTCTGTTTTATATTCATCAATTTAGTTTCTTGATAGATTTTAACTGTTGGTGTCCTATATTTATAAATAAACAACACTTTAATAAGTTTGTTTTGTGAGATCTGTAAATCTTTTAGCGTAAAAAAATTTCAAACATTTTTGAGAGTACATTAAGAACAGATACAGGTCTATAATTGCCAGGATCTGACCTACTACCTGACTTATATATAGGGCTTACTTTAGCAACTTTTAATGTATCCGGAAATAAACCCGTAGTTAAGCAATTATTTATACATTCCGTAAGAGATTTTAATATTATCGGTCGTAAGAATTTTATGGTTTTAGTGCTAATTCCATCAATACCAGCAGTTGTGTTGTTATTTAAATTAGTAATTGTCTTATCAACTTCTGTTGTGGCAGGTTCAAATTGAGACAGTGAGTGTGTTTTAAATAAATTCATACCAGGACACAAAGATGTACCTAACCTATTTACAGTTGCTATTTGATTTCCTAATATAGTGCCTACATTTACAAAGAAATCATTCAAGTATTCACAAACTTCTTGTTCATAAGTAACTGTACCTACAGGTGTTAGCAACATGGGAATAGTATTATTGAAGTTTAGCAGCTATGCAGCAGTTTATGAAGAAAAACTTCTTTTCTAGCACCACACACAGATTTTTTCATAGGTTGTAAGTTTAGCATAGGTAACAATGGTTGTATAAGGCTGATCCGTCACGCTCTGAGGTGAAAGGCTCGATCGGGTGAAGGCGAGTTAGAGTTGAAAGATACAGATAGCCGCTCTTCACTACTGCGTCGCTGGTTTTTTATATTAATTGTTATTATTAATTTGTAACAATTATCCAATAGTTTTAATAGTTATTATTAATATGTAATAATAATTATTTTAACAATCATTTGGTTTACATCGCGAGGTTATATGGATAATGATAAGAAATAATGTGTCAACCCACAAAAAGTCAAAATCAAAGATTTTGATTATTTCGATAATACGTCACGTATTTAACATTCTGGAAAATAATTGCAGGTCATTTGAAAGAGTTAAGTATGAAAAAGAAATGGATAAATATCATAAAACAAATCGGGAATCACATATACAATATTTTTCAATAATCCTTCAAGTTTCTTAACATAGTTGAAATTCGAAATGTGGCATCTATCGTCACAACCAATATGTTATCAGGCTTGATACTGTATTGCTTAAATCACATTCAGTTATTCTACGCAGCGTCAACCATGTTTTTTATAACATTAGATCATGGACGTATAAATTTTTATACGTCCATGCATTAGATAGACAATTTGTTTAGAAATAGTTTAGGCTTTTTTGGATTTATCAATTAATAAAAGTAAAATAAAAAAAATCATATCTAAATAGTTCTACTTGAAACATTTTACACTTTATAAGTGATAACATGTGTTTATCAATATTCATTTATGTTCCTCAATGTGCATTAAGTGTCACTGAATACTAGTGCACGCATTTAGTAGAATAGTGTTAAGTTCCTTAAGATTATGTTTCGATTATTTTAGTGTGTTCCATATTTTGTAATAAGCAAAAATCTTATTTTTGTGGATAAATATACTAACTTCTTTTCTTATTATGTTGCCAATCTATTTCTAATTCATAATTACTTTTATTAAATAGAGAAAGAATCGGTGGATGTATAATTTTTCAAGCAAACTTATTAAGAATTGGTTTGAAATCTTTAAACGCCATTTTCTCAAAACGAAATTTGTGAGGGTTAACAATATTATCGCTTATCAGCATCCATATACAGATAAAAGATAACTGGTAAAAGCCTAATTGACATAAAATTTCATTTCGTATACGGTATATGTATTTTATAGTCTGTGGCCAGGCCAATACGTTTCAAATACTGCCGGCCTTCAACAATATTGTGATTTCTTTTCAATCAATTTGTTATAAATTATTTTTTTTATTTGTAAAGTTCTTTTCAAGTTAAGAAGAACCACAATTTTGAAATGTGGTTATCATTGAATTTTTTGTTTTTTACTATAACTTTTAACACTATTTGGTCAATAGATATTGCCAATATTAATGTTCCATCAGAACATGTAACATACGTTTTTAATGCTTTCCCTAGCATCGCCGATTCTTGCCTAAAAGATCCAGAGTGTCCATATAAAGAACAGCTTAAGGTTAAAGCTTGCTGGGGCTATGAAAGGGATTGTAAAGAAACTGTCTCATATCGTGTGCGCCCCATCTGCCCTGGAGATCACCGAGGATGGGTGAAAACAAAAGCAGCACAGTACGATACATTTTACACCCAGGCTGATTTTGGTTAGATACAAAAAATATATTTTCTCGTTATCAAATTGATCTTATTACTTCTGTACATAAATGGTTGAACAAAAATATTCTTTAGATTTGAGGAAATATTATTAATTATATTCTTTATGACGGTTATTTATATTTACTATTTTTATGTGGAGTGAAGGAGTAAGAAAATAGTTCAACACTCTATCTTACCCGTGGGTGTCGTAAAAGAAGACTTAGAGATATAATATGCAGATAATATCTATGCAAGAGAAAGAAAACTCGACATAAAACCCTATACCAACAAATTTGAATAGTGCGGTAATGTGAATTTCTCTTCCATTGTGGGGGAAATCCGAGCCAATTAGCAAGACTTATATGGGGCTTAGATGATGATTATTTACGGTGAACTGTAGCAAAAATAAATTATGGAAACTATTACTATTTATTACTGGAAGTAACATGACTTCATTCATTTTTTAATCAAGCTAATATAGGGTACAAAACCTAGATAACTTTAGATCTTCTTTAATCCTTTATTAAAGAGCCTTAATTAGGTGATTATGAGAGGTGTAAGAAAATTTCATCATCATCATTACAGCTCATATACGTCCCACTGTTGGCCTCGAGCCTCCTCCACAATAGGAGGGACATTGACCTTACTTATACCATGCTGGTTAGACAGATTGGTATGGGGTTATGTATCGAGTTTTTCTCCTCTTGCATAGATGTTATATATGTGTAGTAGATCCCTTACTCGTCTTTTACGACATCCACAGGCAAGAAGTGGTAAATTGTATTCTTATTGTCACCACATGAAAAGTAAGAAAATGTAATAAAAGTAATTTCTTATGTCTTTCCCATAAGGGATATGATATGCAGATAATATCTATGCAAGGTATGAAAAACTCTGCATAAAAACTTATGCCAACATGTCTGTTCAGCATGGCAGGTTAATTTCTCTTCCATTGTTGAGAAGGCCTGAGCCCGACAATGGGACTTATATGACGCCCAGATGAAGATAATTTTAATTTTTTTATTAAACTTTTTAACCCAGTTATGACTATAGAAAATAATGTCAACATATTAAACTTTCAGGTTATGTGAAAGAACAAATTAACGAGTTAATGGTCATGTGTGAGGCTTCCTATCCCGATGACACTTCACTAGAATGTTCCAAATACTTGAGGTACATATTATAATTCTTAGAATGTCTTATATCAACACTATTATATTATAAAGAGGAAAATTTGCATTTTTGTGTGTATGTTTGTAATGAATAAACTCTAAAACTACTGTGCCGATTGGTAAGCTACATTATCCCTAAGTAACATAGGCTATATTTTATACTGGTATTCTCACGGGAATGGGCACTAAGCAGGTAAGGCGACTGTAACCAAAGCGAAGGGTGGGTTGCTAGTATATATATATGTCTTATATATTTTTTCGTGTGGTGATGGACTAAGAATACAATTCACTACCCCCCCTTTCTTGCCTGTGGCTGTCGTAAAAGACGACTAAGGGATATAATATGCATATAGCTTCGATGCAAGAGAAGGAAAATTCGATATCTACCAAGACATTTAACCAGCGTGGTATGGTAGGACAATTTCCATGCCATTGTGGAGGAGGCTCGACGCCAACAGTGGGACTTATATGAACTGTGATTATGATGTCATATATTTTAAGCTACACTGTAACTGACAACAAATTATACCTTTTGTTATAACAATTTGAATTCTTAAAAAAGTACCAACAGTTGTATACAAATATTGCAATAAATTATTTTAGCACCAATTAATTTGCATCTACTAAGTACTTTATAGAGTTCTGTATTAATGTTCAAATATGATATAAGTACTAACTGCTGCAGATATTAAAATACTACTATTGCACTTAAATACTACTATTAAAATACTATTGGTCTAAGATCCGGCTGCAAAATCACTATGTTCATCGCATAGTTAACTCTCTTTCACTTTTATCTCGAATACCTCGAGTGTTTAACAGCTAGCAACCCTAATTTGCAGACATTTGTTCACATGACATATAGTCATGAACATATAAATACACCAAAATATTACCTGTTTATACCTGGCTGCGAAGTAGTTCCGGCCGAGTGTGTAATGGCAACCATCGATTTTCGGATTCTTTACATACATTGCTATGATGTGGATGATATTTTATTTAAAAAACAAGTGAACGAAAATTTTTTCGGAAATTAATTAACATCAATTTAATTAAAATGACTCCTAATCATAAATATATGTAAAAATGTGAGTTTGATTAACTGCGCAATTAACATAGTGATATTGCAGCTAGATCTTGTGCTATATTATTTAAAATACCACTCTTGCATTTTAACAATTTTCATGGGTGGAGAAAAATTGCTTTAAATTACATTCTCCTCAAACAAAGTCCTTATTATTGCAAGACTATTAACAGTATGATTTTGAAAAAATTATTCAATATGGTTTTCCATGTGGTGACGGAGTAAGAATACAAATCACGATTGCCTATTTTGCCCGTGGATGTCGTAAAGGACAAATAAGGGATATACGCAAATAACATCTATGTAAGAGAAGGGAAGCTCGGAATAAAAATACCATCCTATCTAACCAGCATGGTATGGTAAGGTCAATTTCCCTCCTGTTTTGAAGGAGGATCGAGTCCACCAGTGGGACGTATATAAGCTGAAGTGATGAATGACAAATGGTAATGGAATAAGAATTCAGTGCTTGCCACTCCACTTTCCTTTTATTAATGTACAAATTCGTTAAGGGATGTACCCAAATAACATCAGTGTAAGAGAAGTGAAAGTGAAAACTCAAAATAAAACTTATGTTAACCCCTCTGGACATTATGGTGCAATAGGAGAATATTTATGTGAATATCATATATGTATTAGTTACTCATAATGTTAGAAAGTAATAAGTGCAAAATAACTATAAACATATTAATATTTATTCTGTGTGGTGACGGAATAAGAATACAGTTCACCATATTCCTTTCCTGACGAGAGTTGTAAAAGTTGACTAAGGTATATAAGGGATATAAGATCTATGCAAGAGAATGAAAACTTGAAAAATAACTCTATACCAACCCATCTGAGCATTGTGCTATAGTAGGTAAATTTTCCTTTCATTTTAGAGGATGCTCAATTGCAGTAGTGGGATGTATGTGAGCTGAGATGATGATGAAGATGATATAAATATTTTATAGAAACTCAAGTACAGTGGAAACTCGTACTAGACTAATTGGTGTCATTAAGCATTCGGTTTATCGAAAATCCGGATAATCAAATGTATGAAGAAAAGTAATCTTAACCCGTGATCACAGAGATTTATTATTTTTCAGTGGCCACTAGCGCGACATTAAATTCGACATTATTACGTTTTTTATTGCAAAAAGTGGCAAACAAGTAAACAGTACACTTGATGGTAAGTGTTGCTGCCGCTCATGGACCTTTGCAAGGTCGCTGCCTACCGCAAAGAAAGTGAAGGGAGTGTGAATGCGTGCAATGAGGTTCGGTTAGACTAAAGCCCATTACACACAAACACCCTCAGAAAGTTGGGCTGCCGATTCTCTCGCTCACCGAACGAATCGCGGTAACAAATTGCTGCTACTCGGACGTCGATTTTCTGTGAAACACAGTGACGCAAAAAAGGCAAGTCGTTTCGTTTACCGATTTACTCAAATTTATTCTGCATCATCTCTGTATGGTTACGAGTTTAGAGATGCAATGTGTCACCCCCCTTTACTTTCCATCAGAAATCGCATAAATTGGATGAGGGATCATAGGCAAATGGGCAGCGGTAAACTTCTGTCAAATTATAAAATCAGCTGTTTTGCCAACCCGCCTGCCAAGTGTGCTGATTATGGTATTGGTCCTCTTTAGGGAGACCTATATCAGTGTATTTCATAGCTATTGGACGGATCCCGTGTCATTTTGCACAACGTTCTGGCTCTGCGCGATATATTGTTTAAGATAAGCTTCATTTGTGAAAAGGAATATTATTGCTTTCCAGGTTCTGTCGCGGTCGAAATATGATGATGAATTTTACAGGCCTGGTAGGACGAGGAGATAACCTGCGCTATAAAACTGACATTCTAGGCCCAGGCCAAATAGGTAAAAAAAAAATCATTACTGTTATTACATGCCCATGTTGAATTTTCTCGATACATTCCAACAAAGAAGGAATCTTCTGAAATTGCTACAGAAGAATTAAGTCCTGAGACGATGCATTTACGTAATAATTTTTTTGGTAAATAGATCATGCGTGGAATAAAAATTGGTTTTAAGCTAATAAGCGAGTCCGTTTCAGTATTGTGTTGCCAATAATGAAAAAGTCGGTAATAGTGATGTGCCAACTCGGAAAAAACACAACTCGATTTAACCCGAGTCAAAACTTACGTAACTCGGGTTCAACTCGAGTTTCGCAACTCGAGTTAACTTGATGGAAGTTGGAATGATTTTTTGAATTTTACCAATATATTTCCTCAGCTTCGCATTAATAGTTAAAAAAAATGGAAGAGAATGATATTTTTACCTGTTTCAATTAAAGTTAGAAATTAAAGTTTCTTATATTGTTTATTTATAATGTATTGAGAGAGTTATATACTAACAAAGGTAAAAAAGGAAATTATTGTTAGAAATCGAATCATTTATTTATGTATTTTGGCTTGAATTTTAATTTTTAAAATATTTATATTTAATACCAATAAAAGTATGTAATTATATAGCGGTGTTTTAAAAATAAAATCAGGCTAACATTATGATGCTAGTATTACAAAGGTACACTTATAGACTCATAATTGTTTTATAATCACAATCAAAATATTTTCAAGAAAATTAGCTGAATAGTATCACAAAGAATATTTTTGTATTAGTTAAATTATATGTTGAAATGTTAGTTTTAATTATATTGTAGATACTTAACTGTTCCTATAAAGGAAAATGTCAAATGATAGATACTAAAAACATAACGAAAAACATTTGACTGTCAATTAACTACCTATCAGTAATTAACAAATAAATATAAAAAAATATGTAAATAACTAAAACAAACTTCTAATAAGTTTTAACAAAAACAATATTCTTTTCTTTTTAAAACTAAAGTTAAATAAAACATAAATTAACAAAATACTGTTAAAGTAATTCTTAAAATTTAAAATAAAAAAATAAACTTTCATGGAATGCTATTGAGAAATAAAATTTGATCAACCTTTTTCGGTGCTAGACGGTTTCTTCTATCATTGCACAACATTCCAGCTTTTGAAAATAAGCGCTCTGAAGGGACTGATGAGGCTGGTATACAGAGATATTTATGGGCAATGTCGGATAACCCCGGAAATAAACATTTCTTGTCATTCCAAAATTGAAGTGGATCGCATTTTCTGTCAAGATACGGTAATTCAATATATTGTTTAATCATTATAGCTGCCGAAGTGTATGGAGTTGGTTGAGCACTACTCTCCATGATTTTTTTATCTACAACTCCCCAAATGTCGTCTTTACCCAAAGCAGTTAAAGCAATTGAAGTACTAGGACTATCTAAGCTAGATGAAAGTAGGACTTGATCGGTGTTCATGTTTGATAACTCATTTATTACCCACATTTGCGCATTATTGGCATTACTCTCTAACGTAAAACCTTTTTTTTTAAAGCGTGGGTCGAGGAAGGTGGCTTTTGATGCTGTTCTATTAGTTTCATATACTGCAAGTCGTTTTTCTATTACTGCAGAAAGACTTCGTTTTAAATTCTTGGCCAGTTCCGTTACTGGCGTTTTACTTTCTATAGCATTTCGTAACCCAAGTACAAGAGGAATAACAGAAGACAAACTTGGATAATTTTCTCCTGATAATATCATAGTAATATTTTCGAAAGGGCGCAAAAGTGCCACCACGTCTTCAATTATAATCCATTCATTGGAATCCAGATTTGGTGGAGATGAGTCCAGTTGTGGCAAAGTAGCGGAAAGAGATATTTTAACCTCCAATAGACGCTCGAGCATATAAAAAGTACTATTCCACCGTGTACGAACGTCTTGCTTGAGTTTTAATATATTTACATTTAGTTGCTGTTGCATTTTGAGCAATGCATAAGAAGCTTTTGCACTATGTTTAAAATGCGAAACAATTGCTCGACATTTTGCCAAAAGTTGTTGAAGCTGACAGTTAGAAGTGTTTCCTATTAAATCAAATGTTTCTTTCTCTATACAGTCTTTAACCGCGAGATTAAGTGTATGAGCAACACAAAAATGATTTCGCTTATTCAAACATTCACTTACAGCTTTTTTCATAACTGCAGCATTATCTGTGACAATAGTTACTACTTTTGAGCTTATTTGCCACTGATCCATTACCTCTTGGATAGCTAATGCAATATTCTCAGCCGTGTGGTGTATTTCAATTTCTGAAGTCGAAATAACTACAGATTTCAATTTATATTGATATATGTAATGTGCAGTCAAACTTATAAAACTCTTATTACTGTCTGAAGTCCAAATATCAGATGTTAGTGCTAAATAAGATGTATCTTCCAACTCCTTTTTTAAAGATTGGGACACCACTTTATATTTTTCATCCACCATTAAAGCTAATTGTTTTCTATTCGGTACTTGATAATCAGCATTTAAAGCTTTCGAATATTCTCGGAAACCTGAATTTTCCACTATCTGAAACGGTTGCAAATCTTTCACTACCAAATTAATTAAAGCTTTATCACCAGAATTTTGCGTAATTTTTTTTGGCACACTAAGACGGGTTTGGGTGTGCCTTAATCTTTTTTGAGGAGGCTTAACATTTAGTGTGGTTGTGGATACCAGTGACTGCGATAAATCTACCGAAGCACTCATACTACTTTCATTTGTTGATGATGAAGTCGGACTTGTGTTTTTTTCTTCGAGAGCAACACTTGGATGTTTATTTTTCATGTGGTTTAATAATGTGGTCGTATTTCCATTATATTTGAAGGAATCTGAACACTGTTTACATGTAACACGTCCACTCACTGGCGATTCAAATACATCCCAAACTAAAGATTTCCTTTTAGGACCTGGCATTTTTCAAAAATAGAACGTATAACGTGAAAATGTACAACAATAACCGGCACTTTAAAGTTAACCTCAAATCTATGTATGTAGTTATAATGTGACACTTGTTTGTTATGAATGAATATAGTCTCAAATGATCGGCAAACTTCGCTTTATATTGGTCCCATTGAGGTTTCGAACTCGAGTCTGAGAATTCAACTCGGGTTGGTCCGAGTTCAGCCGAACTCGAGTTAACCCGAGTTAGCTACTCGAGTCGACCATCACTAGTCGGTAAACTATAATTATTTACGGGGTGAACATCACTTGGTACAGTTAAGGTCCATTTCTGTGCATCGCGGCCGCGCGCGGGTATTCCGTCGGGCCGACCACTGGAGTCAAGGACAGAGTTCGTGGTGTTCGGCCCAACGACGAAGACGACGTGCTACTGGATTGGTTACGAGGCCGCGCGCCGCTCCTCTGTCGCCCCATACGGAGCCTGGCGGCGGGTGCGCTGACCGCAGCCCACCCCTTGCTTGTATAAAGATGCAAAATTGTTTGAGGTTGGATGACTTTTCCCGTTAAGTAAAATATTAAGATGTTGATTATAGTGGCCTGGTTGAACTAAAGTAGGCCTGGGGGTCTGTAGCAAAATGAGGCTGAAATTACTAACTGAAATCGATCGACATTAAAAAGCTTTCCTTCAAGACATGCACCTTTTCAATTGACAAAACAACTTTATGTTTGGTGCTGGCATATTTTATACTTAAATTTTAATGTAAATATGATGATTAACTGAGCTGAATTAATTAGAAAGATAAAATGACATTTTGAACTTTAATATTTTCAGGTGGACATTGTAATTTTTATTCAGAACGATTGTTAAAAGAAGCAGATCACATGAGTGCACTCCAGTCATGGGCTCCAGAGTTGGTACATTTTGTCAGGACTCCTCAGCCGCCGATAGTTGATGGCATGTGTGATGTAGTTATTCAGAAACCAACCTACATTATGAAATTAGATGCAAGTAAGTTTACAAAACTGTATTTTCTTTCAATTACTTTTAGGTCTATTTAGCTGCACATATGGTTGGTGGTTCACATAGGGATTCTTGCGTTCATCAACACCAAATTATACAAATTTCATCATATTTTTGCGGTCCACAAGTAACTGCCAGGAACAGCGAGGCCTCTGTCTATAGTAGAGTTAGGGTTACTAAGGCATTGATTTTCACCAATTAGTCGAATAATTCACTGTGATACCCCGGCCAAGACAACCATTACCGACAGAGTAGACCTACCACTATTAAATTGGCGTGATTATTCGCACTTTTATTTCTCATAAGTGATTGACGTCTACTAACTGCCCTAATTCTTATTATCTTCTTGCTTTCTCTGTCCGTATACTTTGCCAAATAATGACGCCTGATTGTTTTATTTTTATAGATTTTATTATTTTAATAAGACAAATGAATAGTCAAAGTCAAATAACAAATTAGTACAAAGAATAATGAATAGATATATGACTGAAATTGGTAGCATATAAGATTTTGCATCTTTAAATTGATTAATCGCCATAATATAAGAATTACCATGTTTCCCTTGTGGTGAAGCGGTAAAAATACAATTCCTAACCCCATCTTTTACCTGAGAGTGTCATAGAAGACGACTAAGGGTTCATAATATGCAGATAAAATCGGCGCAAGAGATGGAAAAATTGTCATGAAACCCTATGCCAACACATGTGACCCGTGGTATAGTATGTTAATTTCTCTCCCACATTGGAGGAAGCTGGAACCCAGCAGTGCGACATCTAAGGGCTGAGTGATGATAGGATGATGATAATAACACTGCTCAAAACAATATATATATTTTTTTGTATAGAATCATTTTTTCTGTTGTCAGTGAATCTGTATTAAAAATGTAGGTAATAGCGACAACTTATTTGACACAAAACAGTGTAGTTCTCTCGTGACCTTGACTAATGAAAAGGGTTCGAAATACCGCGAGAGTGAAAGCGGGTACAAATATAAAATCTATAAGAATAGTACAATAATTACATGTGTACAAAGAAATTGTGTTTTTCAAGTTGGGCATTAAATTTAATACATTACAGTATTAATTCTTTGTGTTAATTATCAATAAATATGTATGTGTTTATTAATGCTTGTACTTGAATATTGTGTTAAAATTTTCATTTTTTCATAATGGTTCTTTAATACTATTTCTTTTTTCAGCTGTTAACATGTACCATCATTTTTGTGACTTTTTCAACTTGTACGCCTCACTCCACGTGAACTCTACACATCCTTCCACATTTTCCAAAGACAATCATATACTGGTGTGGGAAACTTTCACATACAACTCTGCATTTAAGGAAGCATTTAATGCGTTCACAGATAACCCCATATGGGATTTAAAAACTTTCCGAGGGAAAGTAGTTTGTTTTAAAAATGTAGTTTTACCACTTTTACCTAGAATGATATTTGGGCTTTATTACAATACCCCTTTGGTGAGTAGAATTAAATATTAAACTGAAATAGTAATCATATTTTTCACTTTATATGTCCATCTAATTTGCCCTCCTATCATGGATGAGATCCTGACTCACTCATAAGAAGGATCCTACCATTTATCACCCTAGCGCGCGCCTCTATGGCATCCTTTCGGCGGGAATATGTTATAGTCGACAAACAGTTTGTCACGCACTTAAAAACTTCATGCTTATACTTAAGACTTTAGTTATTTTTATTTTCATATTTTTTTACAGATATATGGTTGCGAGAGAAGCGGCCTATTCCATGCATTCTCAAAACATATTCTCCATTCATTAAATATAAATTTCCATCCAAGGACCACTGATAAAGTGAGAGTAACTTTGTTATCTAGAGGCACAACATATAGATCAATATTGAACGAAAAAGCTATAATTGAAGCATTGCAAAAAGTTGAAGATTATGAAGTTCAAAGAGTTGTGTATGATAAAACTGTACCATTTACAAAGCAATTGGAAATAACTCATAATACAGATGTGTTTATTGGTATGCACGGTGCTGGATTGACACATCTATTATTTTTACCTGACTGGGCAGCAGTATTTGAAGTGTATGTACCAATTATTTTTTAATTAGTTTTTCGTTACATTACAATTTATAGCTTTGCTGTCTTGCAATAAGCATACAAGCTTATTAACGTACAAAACAGTAACTTTTACCACAAGAAGTAAGACAAGGAAAATTCGAAATGAAACCCTATACCAACCCGTCTGACTGGTGTGGAATAGTGGGTCAATTTCCTTCTTTCCTGGGCGAGCCTCGACGTATATGGGCTGTGATAATGATGATGTGTTCATGTACCAATCTAGAATACTTAAATATTTTATTCTAAATTTTACTGAAATCTATCTAAATATCCTGTCGTAGAGTAATTATAAACGTATCTACTTTAATATCGAATTATATATCTGTGTGGTGACGGAATAAGAATACAATTCACCACTCCTTATCTTGACCGTGGATGTCGTAAAAGACGACTAAGGGATGTAATAAGCATGACATACATATATTATAACATTTATGCAAGAGCAGCATAATACAGGTGTATCAGGTTATGGGGCAACTGGTCAAAAGGAAGCTAGGCAATGTTACTATACACCTGTATAGTAAGGTCAATTTCCCTTCAATTGTGGAGGAGGCTCCAGCCCACGATGATGATGATTATTAACAGGATGACTAGTTGACCCAAGAGACTTTGTTCTATATAAGTCTAAAAATAAATAAGAGTTTCGTAGAATCGATCTCGGAACCATTTACCACGACCAGTTGTTATTCTAAACTGAATCAACCTGAAGACAAAAAAAAATTGCATTAGAATCGGTACAGTAGTTTAAGATTTCGGTCATTTACAGAAAAATATAGAATAATTCATGTGATGATGGACTAAGAATACAATTCACCATCCCCTATTTTGTTTGTGGGTGTCGTAAAAGACGTCTAAAGGATATAAAATTTATACAAGAGATGGAAATCCCTACCAACGCGTCTGTCTATCTAGCATAGTATAGTAGATTAATTTTACTCATAATGTTGAGTTGGCTCGTGCCTAGTCATGGGACATAAATAAGTTATGATGATGCTGATGATTATGTATATTCTATATATGTACAATTGTACATAAATTGCAATTAATGATTGTCACTAATTCGATTTTTACCTCTTGATCTATTGTATATTCAATCAATGAATCTATCTTAGGGATTTGCTGTATTTATATCGAGATAAATTATAGCCTATGTGTTATTCTGATATGTAAGCTACATTATTGTGAAGTTTCATCAAAATCCATTCAGCAGTTTTTGCGTGAAAGAGCAACAAACATTCTCACATACTCACAAAACTCGCGTTCATAATATTAGTAGGATTATTGCACCTATGGTTCCTTCAGTCAGACGGATGTAATATGTCTTTATTTCGAGTTTGACTTCTTTTGCAATGAAGCTATCTTTTATTTATTCATGAATTCTTAAGGTACCTGCTGGTAATAGGGGAGCCCACGATGCTAAATGGGAATTTACTCGAGCGTCATAGAGACCTATTGGGTTGCAAAGCTTAGATGATAAGAAGAAAAAAATGTTATATAGTGTATACCTTTTCATCGGTGGGGGGAGCGGCTATAGATTTTCAAATATGTAAAAAAATACTGTTGAATGGACATACTCGAGCGCGTCAGATATTGATAGCATCTATGTCCGACGTATCTTTAATATTGTACGTATGTTAATTTGATCATTTGCATGATGGAGGTGATCGTACGAAAGGGTTGAAAATGAAAAAAATAAATTTAATCGAGCGCGTCAGATTTTTTAAGGGAATGTTAAGTGAACCTAAAAAAGCTCCTATTCAATAATCTGACGATTTCGATGTGACGCAAACTCGTGGCCGTTATTATAATGTGCAATAAAAAATTGCCATTTTGAAATACTCAAGCGCGTCAGATTAAGATATATATGGTCCATCTTTATGTCCTAGACGCGCTGTCTCATAATCTGACAATTATCTAGAGGGATTCACCTAATCTGACAAAAAAAAATTGAATTTTTTCAAATCATTGAACTTAATTGAAAAGCTCAGGCAATAGCATGCAAATAAAAAAGGGTATGTTTTTCAAGTAGAATACTTGTATTTATAAGAAAATAATAATAACACTTGCTGGAGTAACGACACTCCACACGACGTAACGCTTTACGATTTTATTATAGTACTAGCAACCCGCCCTCGCTTCGCTTCGGTTATAGGTTATAGTCGTTTTACCCGCGTAGTTCCCGTTCCCGTGGGAATACCGGAATAAAATATAGCCTAGTTTACGCCCTGATATTATAGCTTTCCATTGGTGAAAGAATTTTTGAAATCGGTCCAGCCGTTTTGAAGATTACCCGGAACAAACAGACAGACAGACACAAATTTTTTTTATTGCTATTTTAGGCATAGGTGTCGTGCAAATAACCGTGTGAGCATGAAAAAAGCCTATTATTTTGACATTACAAACAGACACTCCAATTTTATTTATTGGTATAGATAAATATGAAGTCATATAGCACTTACTCGTCTGTCGATGTACCAGCAGCCTCAGTAGATGTGGAATCAACAGTAGCATGTGATTTGGAGCACTCTCCAGAAACAGGAATATGTGATTTGGAGCTATTTCCAGAAACTTCCGATGTATTGTCACGTACCACTACACTTTGCTCACCAGAGTGGGGACTTAGTGAGAGAGTAATAGATAGAGAAAAAGTAAAAGAGGAATAGAAGCACGGAGAGGGGAATATAGGCATCACGCAGCTGCACGCATTAAACTTTAGCGACGAATTTTACTTACTTCGGCTTATGGAAATCGTCAGATTATATATTTTTCGTTGTCCTGAATTATTTCCTTTAAAATAAAAAAAAAATTAGCCACGCTCGAGAATGTCGAGATGACGTTTTTTTTTACAACTTTGAAGCCCTTCCCCTTTTTTATGTCATTCTCAAATTGTCAGATTAGTGAAATATACACTTTTTAGCATGTAATTAACTCATCCTACCTTAATCTGACGCGCTCGAGAATTTCTGATGATCAATTTTTTTTTTACTAATCTGATCCTTTATCCTGGACGGGCGGCCTTATATATGGGGCTCATATTTGGTGGAGGTACTTAACCGGGTACAAGGTATCTATCTCCCTGTATGTTAATCTGCCGCGCTTTAGTGAATCCCGAAATCCCCGCTTGGGCTGCCCTACTATGGTAAGGGAGGGCTAGTGGCAATAGTAATCTCACATAAATAGGTTAATATCTTCAATACAAACTTAAATACGCTTTTGTCGCGTTTGTGTTTGATTTTTGATTGCCCGACGTTTAGAACACTTCAGCGTTCATGGTCCCGGGCGGACTAAGTCTACAACAAGTCTGTAATAACGATCACTTGTTGAACGTAAACATCTTAGTCCGCCCGTGACTATGAACGCTGAAAAGTGTTCCGAAAGTCGGCCAATCCAAAGTCAAATACAAACGCGATAAAATTCGTAAAAATAGTTTAATTTATAATGTGTAATACTCGCGTAAACATCAAATATCTTCATTACAAACGTCTATAACTTAACAACTTGAGAGACTTGTTGAATGATTTCAAACATATTGTTGATGATTTGCAAAATAAATATTGGTATTTTCTAGGTACCATTGTGAGGACCCTAATTGCTACTTAGATCTAGCAAGGTTACGAGGCCTTAAATATGTGACTTGGGAAGATAAATCTAAACTTGTACAACAGGATCAGGTATGTTGTTGGACTTACTTCAAACATTCCATAGATGTAAGATTTAGTTTTTAATTTATCTTCGAGTAGATATACTTATAATTACATTGGGGATAATGAAGCTGTTGTCTTGTAATATTGCTTGGGATAGTACATTCTGGGCTAAGAGGAACAGTTCATTTCAGAATAGTCCACGCTGAAGTGAAAAAGGCGCAGTTCATCGCAGCCTACATATGTCTCATTGTTGGGTTCAGGCCTCCTCCACACTGGGAGGGAATTTGACCCACTATACCATGCTGGTCAGACACGTTGGTATAGGGTTTCCGTTCGAGTTTTCCTTCTCTTGCATAGATGTTATGTGCATATAATATCCCATAGTCGTCTTTTACGACATCCACGGGCAAGATAGGGAGTGGTGAATTGTATTCTTACTCCGTCACCACACGGAAACACGCAAAGGCGCAATTAAATAAACGAAATTATTAAAAACTCATGTTAGTCATTGATGTAACAAAAAACCCAAGATACGCAAACAGCGTCTCAAAAACGTCCCCATTAAAAGAGCGCTACAACAAGAATTTAGCATTCTCTTCAAGTAGTCTTGTGTCGACCGCGTTATTGTATGAACGTTAGAAATGACGAAGTGTTCATTGAACAATTGTAAAAATAATACGTCAAAAACGGATGAGATTTCGTACTTCCAGTAAGTTAAACAGTTCATTATTTTGTTTTTATTGTTTATATGACTAAATATCGGGTGGAATATGGTGATTTAGATTTTTTTGTTTCAAAATTTCACTCAACGTTGCAAGAATAATACGATGGAATTCAATGGAATCATTTTCAATGTAGAATAAGACATTAATATCTCCTTTTATTTTCGTCGAATAATACCGTGACCTTTATTATTAATATAGCTTTTTTGACACCTCGTAATAGAAACTTTAAAACATGCATGTAAGACAGAATTTGATTTGAAGTATGATGACCAATCAGAGGCGAGCTTCGGTCGTAAAATTTTTGTGGCTTTTCGTACGTATTATTGTGAATACAACTATAAATTATGCTCATAAGGTTGAATTTTCATTAATGTATAATAATTATTTAGACTAGGACTAGGTAAATACAATTGGGGACAGTTTTAAAAGAACTTTTGTATGAGATTGTGTATCTAGTTAATTTGTTACATCAATGATGTTAGTACATAAATTTAACATATTTGATTACATCTAATTGAATGACAGTATTCTATCCCATGTTTGCACTTATTATATACATATCTTTACTAATATGTATTTTTTTATTGAAAATGGTGGCAAACGAGCATACATTACACCTGATGGTAAGTGTTGCTGCCGCTCATAGACCTTTGCAACGCCAGTGCCTACCGCGAAGAATGTGAAGGGAGTGTGAATGCGTGCAATAAGCTTTGGTAATACCAAAAACATCACTAAAACCATCACACGCAAGCTACGTATACTCTCTAGGAAAACTCGAAACAAATCATTATTCCAATATGTCTGACCAGTGTGGTATAGTAGTCAATTTCCCTCCCATTGTGGAGGAGTGTGAGTAGCGGGACGAGTATGGGTTGAGATGATGATAATATATATATATTCGTTGGGGACAAATATATAATAAATGGACACAAATTAAAACTAAACTGAGCACAATTATTTAGGGATCTCACTAAGAATTATCATTTTGCCAGTAAATGGAATGCATGATGCTTGGTAGGTGAGGTCAAGCTTAAAGTATGTTTTAAGAAAGTGTATAATGGTCATATTCTAATACTTCTTTCCTTATCATAAAATAATAAGTAACAGCAAATCTAACACATAAAAATTTAATTCGACAGGGTCACGGGCCTGGAGGTGGATCTCATGCAAAATTCACAAACTATTCATTTGATGTGCCCGAATTCCTGAGACTAGTTGCTAAATGTGCAAACCACGTAAGAGCTCATCAAGATTTTATTGATATGCTTCAAAAGTCGGGTGTAAGGCGACAACACGAAGAGTTGTGAGTTTTGTGCGTAGATATAGCATAGATAGTGTAAGTTTTATAATAAAAATCTCTTGTATACAGTGTTTGTAAAGATGTATGTAATAAATGTGTTGTAATACATCTTTATGACGATTTTAAGTATAATAATGGGTTTCAATTTGATTTTAGAATCTCGACGCTTTGAATACTTCAGTAGTTAGCATACATTATCCAAATTGTATTTGGTAGTAAAATTTTAGACTTCTACCCGAGTAATTTTTTGTTTGATATAGTTTGAAATATTTATCAATTGTATCCTAGTTATCATATTATACTTAATATGGACAAAACCCAGTTAAATGCTTTAGTTGTATTATGAAATGAATACTATAAGGAAGTACTTTATATATTACGTACATATAAATATTCAATTTCTTAATAATGAATTTCATGATAAATTAAGTTCATAATATAAGAACTTCATAACAATTTTGTGTTAATACTAAATAATAATTTATTTGAAGTTTATAATGTTTATTGAAATTGACTAATGACTATTTGCTAAAACGTATCTGAGATTAGGATATATCGCAATCCTCTAATGATAATTAAGATTTAAGTTTGTTTTATAATCAGCGATGACACTTATATTTATCTTGTCGATAATTAATTTAATAGTGTTTTGAAATATCTTAAATTTTTATCTTTATTTAAGTAGTTACTAGGCCTACGTAGGCATTTTATTTACATATCTAAGATTTTACCAGCGGTAATTATCATAGTAGGTTTATCAAATATATAAAAGCAAACAAAAAGAAAACTGAGAAAATTTTTCATATTATTGTATTAAAATTACAGGCCCATAATTACAGGCATTATAGTTTATTAACCAAGGCAGTCATTACATAAGTTTTGAAACCTGAGAATGTATTTAAATAGTTATGGTTCAAATTATTTTAGCTATTTCATTTGATCGTAGTGTGGGTTTGGCATGAATTCTTGTGTCAAAGTAATCGTAACGTTATCGAGATCAATTTGTACCATTTGGCTCCAAATCCTATAAAAATTGGTCATGATAACAATACGAATACTTTAGCATAAATATTCATGCTAAGCCCACTGATCCTAAGACATTATTCCAGTTACAAACGTATGCTTTATAATATAAAAAAAACTTATGATCACCGTATTTTGCTATTATTTCCGTGTGGTGACGGAGTAAGAATACAATTCATCGCTCCCTATCTTGCCCGTAAGTGTCGTAAAAAACGACTAAGGAATTTGATATGCACATAATATATGTACAAGAGAAGGAAAACTCGTAATGAAATCCTATACCAACATGTCTGACCAGCATAGCCATAGTAGGTCAAATTCCCTCCCATTGTGGCGCAAGTCCGAGCCCAACAGTGGGACGTATGTGGGCTGCGATGATGATGATGATTTTACTATAAAATTTTATGCAACAATTAGATATCAAAATACGTCAGTATTGCAAAGATATTTAATTAAAGTAAGTGGTAATTTTATAGGTTTATATTGATTTACATTTGACTTGCGTCGGTATGCATTTAAGATCAAGATGTATACTTTTATATCCACATTAAGTTATATTTGCCTGTGTTTAGTAATTGAAACTCTGGATATATAGATTGAAAATGTAGCAATTATTTTGCTATATTCTACCACCTATTAGTCTTATAAAAAAATGTCATTATCCTCCTTCAATTATTTCTATAAGGTGTTTGATAGGTTTTAGAAAAATATTTTAATTTGTTTATTAAAGCATAATAAATTTGAAATTTGATCAAGTCTTTGCCAATATCTCTATTCTAAAATTAGCATCAAATTTGAATGTAATAAATTTAAGAGTGGTAGGACCACACTGTCGACAGTTATCTGTCTACAGCCGCGGGCCGGTCCGTCCGCGGTAGTACCACACTCTCGCAGAAAATCGACGTCTGAGTAGTAGCAATTTGTTACTGCGCTTCGTTCGGTGAGTGAGAGAGCCGGAAGCCCAACTTTCTGAGGGTGTTTGCGTGTGGAGGGTTTTGGTATCACCGAGCCTCAATGCACGCATTCACACTCCCTTCACTTTCTTCGCGGTAGGCAGCGACCCTGTAAAGCTCCATGGGCGGCAGCAACACTTACCATCAGGTGTAGTGTTTGCTCGTTTGCCACCGTTTGCTACAAAAAAAAAAAAATACCACCGAAACTGCTCATACTGGTGTCATTACGTTACTTGTTTGTAAACAAATTAAAGCCATCAAGTCGTAATATACTCAGTGTTAGTTAATTTTATAACTTTTGATGCTATTACTATTATTATACTAATAGTCCAGTCATTTTAGACATTTGAAATAACAAAAAGGCCGACAGAGTCAAATTTTTGTGGGAAGCTTGGGTTCACCAGAAAGAAAACTTCAAAAGTCCGCATCGATCCCATGTGTGCTACCAAAGTTATTTGGGGTCAAAGGTCAAGGTTTGAGGTTTGAGGTTTTTTGGATTTTTCTCGAAAACAGTAAGCTTTATCGAAAAATTACTTCAGACTATGGGTAAGGCCGCACTACGGTGAAACCGCTGCGGTTTTTAACTGCGTGAGTTTGTGGAACAGGCAAACGAAAGCAAGCGGCCGGATCTGTGGTTTTTATCCGCGACTGATTTAAAAACCGCGAAATGTTACAAAATTGTTGCGGTAATTGTTGCGGTAAAAAACCGCAGCAAAATTTGTAATCTATAGAACTACATGGGCGCACACGCATCATGCGTTAACCGCGGGCGGTTTTTTGGCTAGGATGCGGCCTACCGCCGCGAAGAATAGTCGTATTGTCGTTTCGTTGCAATTGAATTAATTATATTTTGTATCTATGAAGGTAATGTCTGAACGCACATTATGCAATTTTTTATGGAAGCTGGCTACTGACTAAATTCGATAGTAGTTTAGTAAAAATTTCTCTAGATATTCTCTTAAAATTTTATATTTTTTCTGAAAAAGAAACCTTTCTGAGATCTACGGCTATTGAATGAATTAACACAATATTTGCGAATTTTTTGTAGACTTTTTTTCTATTTCGTAGTACCCGACGAGCGACAATTCATACTGCTCGTTTGAAATCCGTCTTTAAACTGCAAATCGTGGGCGGTTTTGCGGTTTAAAATCGTAGTGCGTGCGTCTCGAGCGGTTTTGCAGTTACAGCGGTTAACCGCTCGCGGATAAAAACCGTAGTGCGGCCTCAGCCTAAAGTTGTGGATCTAAAAATTCTCTACAAAAATGGTCCTTATAATTTTTTCTCTAATAGTCACCAGTTCCGAGATATCGGGATTGTAAAAGTAACGTTATACATGATATGCACACATTTCCACGCCACCTGTGAGGTAGTGTACTCGACGCGTTTTTTTTTAAGGTAGTCCCCAGTAGGCCTACGCTATGAACTGTTATGATGTAAAATTAATTTCCGGGTAAACGATTTTCTGCAATCCACGCGAATGGTCACGGGACTTCTCATTTTTTAAATAATCAACGAACTCGTCACCTCTCGCGACACTTGCATCGATTAAAGTTGGCATTCCACGACCAAACACAACTGTTTCAACCTTCAAATATTTATTGCAAATAAAGCAAAATTGTGACATTTTTTTTAATATTGAATAACACAGATATTCTAAAATGTAAGCACTTCTAATAAGTAGGTATATGGTATGGTATATCACTCAAACTAAACGGTCAACACTAAAAAAAGTATGTGTATGGACGACGCACCATAGAAAATAGCCAGATGTTATTCGAGGGCATACTATACAGTTAGAGGGGATTAAGAAAAGGACTGACTATCTTTTGAGTTAATGTTTTCGGAATTGTATAGTTTATTAACTATAAATACCCTATTTGTGTCCCTTTTATTATGTATGCAATATACCTTTTAGGTATACAAAATACCCTATTTTGTGTTTTTTTTATGTATATTTCTCACCAATAATTTTACCTATTTGCTAAATGTTATAAAACTAAAATAGTCTCCATTTACAATTATAGGAGATAACAGAAGCATAAAGTCAGTTTTTCTTAATCAGCAAATGTTATATTCGCTATCTAAGCAAAGGAATAACCATATAATTTGTAAATATAGATTGATCATGTATGATAGTACCTTTAGATTTGATTGTATGTACATAAAAGGGACACAAATAGGGTATGTTCACTTGTGTGTACCTGACATTGTACATACATGGAATATATGTGCATATCATAAAATTTGGCTCTGTCGGTATTTTTGTTATTTGACCACTATTTTCATGTTTAACTTGACCGGACTATAATATGTACATCTATAAACATCATTATCTCTGTAAGATTTCCTTGAGGACTTGTAAAATTGGAGCAATCGTAGTGTATATTTTGCATCTTATATATAGGTAATTACTATTATCATAGATTTGCTATTATAATTTTAGATTACAAATGATAATTTGGTAGATAAGTTTGTATATATTTATGCATCTTTGAACACATAACACTTCATAACTATTGCTTTTATTCAATTTGAATTAGTTTTAAGTTATAGCATCAAATGCTCACTTTGTCAATATAACCTAACTTTTAGGCTATTTTTTGTGTGGTTAGGCTATGGTCTGGACACACCTCGCCCTGTCTGTCCGGGGTGACGGATGAGCAGAGTGCGGTCCCATAGTCTACCGTATTCTCTCCCCATAGTCATTGGATCGTGCCCTTAGTACCGATTCCTTGACATTCGTGGCGGACCCGGCGAGTTATCCTTTCGGGTATCGTTCCTTCGATGCCTCAACAATAAGTCAGTGTTGCTGGGCCGTCGTCTTCACGCGGCCGGCCCCTCTCCGGGTGGCGGAATAATCACCACGGCTTTTTTTTTTAAACCACCGACCATGGCTTTTTTTTTAAACCACCGACCATGGCTAGGGCGGCGTCAGACGCAGGTCCTCGCCCCTGCGCCACGCCTCCTTCTGCAAAGCAGTTGTTACGTGCCGCCAGTGTCCCAGTTCGTTGTCGAGCATCGTTCTAGCGATGGTCGGCCGAAACAAAGTCTTAACTTTTACGCTAGCAACACAGTTGAAAGAAACTGCGACTTTTCTAATCCATTTATTTATTTTAAAGTATGTTTTATAAAAAATGACTAGCCAGAATTTTCAATATATACTTGCTTTTATTTTATATATTTATACATATTATGTATTTGTTGCAACCATTTTTATGGGTTGGTGGCGGGCGCGCGGACCCGTAATCCATCGTATTCCCTCCCCTTGGATCGGCCACTGGTAACGGAACCTTAACGTCCGTGGTTAATAGCATCCATGTCGGAGCAGCAGACCCTTTTCACTAAGCCTAATTAATTGGAGTCGTCAAAACGACTCGTATGAGCTCAAACTCGAAAGTTTACTAGCAGTCATTGAAGAGTTCTACTATCCACTCACGAAAACCTCGTCATTAAACCTAATCGATTGGAATTGTTAATACGACTCATACTAGCCTAAATTCGAGGTTTATACTATTAGACATCGAAAAGTACCTATTCCTACTCATTTTCTGGCTTTATCGTCAGACCTTCGTTACTAAGCCTAATCTATTGAATGCCTCAAAACTCAAAATTGGAGAACCCATGGTTTTAGTAGCTTTTATTGAAGAGTTCTATTAACAACCCATTGGGTCTATCACCAAACTCGTCTAGTCAAATTCTAGGCAATTGTCAATATAAATTATGTGAGACTAAACTTGAGGATTTTACTATTTACTTCCTGTTTCCATCACCATATCCTCGTTTCTGTGCCCAATGTTTTGAACTCATCATTACGAGTCATTTGAACCCAAAAACTCGGGGGGGGGGGCTCATTAGCAGCCATTGAAAACTCCAGTGTCCACGTTCTAACTCAATCATCAGATCAGTTCGATGGTATGGAATTATTGAGTTGCCATCCAAATTACACGATGCTAATATATAATGTACAAAAATAGACTAACCATTGCCGCCATATTCTAATAATGAAGTTGGCTGTCATTGCACTTTATAAATTTTTGAGTAAACCCTGATACCACAAGCAAAATTTGCAAACAAGCAGGTGACATCATTTCAGATGCAGAACCAATTCAGTGTGTTTACAATAATATGCTTAGGTTTGGCTGTTCTTCATTACCACAAAGTTCTGACATATGTCATATTTGTGTTTACTGTCTATATCCTTCACAAAATCCCTTTTTTTTCCTTTGATCTGCCTGGATCTGTACAGACTTTCACATTCATATCTAATAATTATTCTTCTCATATTACTACTACTTAATTATAGCCATATAACGGTCGACGAATTCAGGCTTCCTCTTTGCCTGTAATATAGTAATTTCTTATTTTGTCCATTGCCACACATCCATTTTAACATACGCACTTCTATACGCTGAGTACTCATCCGTAGCTTATGTTTTATCTGAATGTATTTTGACTAAACTGTTTTGTATTTATCTCTATTTTTAAAAAGTAACTTCGTCACGATGCCTTAATTCTCTGAACGTAAACCGCTGAACGATTACTGAATAAAATAATAATATTAAAATCGATTGAGAGAAAAAACATAGAACTGTTTTGTTGTTATATTTATGTATATACTCTTATGAAACGTTTAGGTGTTTTGTGTGTGTGTGTGTGTGTGTGTCTGTGAGTGTGTGTGATTTAGTGTCTTCATGTTGTGAAGCTTGTTCAATATTATTTACTAAGTAAATCTGTCTTTAATTAGGAGTTGACTACCCAATTTAAGGTTTCTCTGGGTTTAATGGCAGCGCATGTAAACGCCTGTGAAGCACTCTTATATCATATCCATTGTCGAGAATATGCTAAAGTTCGTTTTCTGCACGTTCTCGACGTTATATTACATAAAATACCAGCAAAATTATTTAATATAGGTGATAATAAAACGTTCCAAAATATTGTATTTAATTTAAGAGCACATTACATTTTTATACTTTACCGCCGAAACCTAACTTATTAGCTAGACTTTAAATAGATTGAATGATTGCTTTGTAATGTTGATTTTAGGTCACATCGTAACTACATATATATTTTTAATTTTTTTGTAATATTTTTGGGAACAAATTACGTACTGGTTACGATGTGATATATACGCATAATATTGGTTGAAATTAACAACGGTAAAACGTAAAGTAACATAATATATTGGTACATTAAAAATACAAATAAATGTTGATATAATCTCTTTCATTTATTATGTTGCGAACGAGCACCGCTAGTTTAATTGTAACATCGAGTCGAACATAAGTTCTGTAATTACAGTTTGCGATGTGCAGATAAATTGTTCCCAAAGATCGGAAGAGTATGCACCCGATATTCAGTCGAAAATTAATAATAAGTAGTATTGGTAATTTCTACATACCTACATACGTAAGCTTTTATATTTTACGTGATTTCATTTGTAAATAAAATTTAGATTATCACTTTCGTGCGTATTTAAGTAGCCTTTGTTTATAAAATTGAAGCAATGTTAGATATTTGTTTAAAATTAAGTGGACAATAGAACATTGATAAATAATATTCTTGTAGACTTGACAATCTCCGACGTATTCAATTGAAAAATGTTTGCCAGTTTTTTAATCAATTTCTAATGTATGTTAAATAAATGTATTATTGTTACATGTACATGTAATATTGTATTAGCCATAATAAGCTTTTAGTAAAGCGAATATTGGGTAAAATGTTTGGCTTGGGTTACTTCTTAAATGAACGCAATGATGTCTTATCGCTGTCAGCCTACTCAGCGGTTGTTATGGTGTAAAGTAAGGGATACAATTTTTATTTATTAGAAATAAATGTTTTGTACCTTCAAAGTACAACTTTCTAAAAGCTAGGATTATCTATCTGACTATTTAGTGAATAATTATAGTTCGGGAGGTGGCGAACCGAAACTTTGCACATATTCCTCCACAGAGCAATGTTTTGGACTATGCACATAATGAAAGTGTAAAGCTTCTCTTTGTCGACTAGGTTTATAGAAAAAGAAAAACAAAAGTTTACCATAATCCGATGTTGTAGATCTGAAGGGATGCGTTATTTCTCGAGCGCAGCTACTGCTTTGATCCGCGATAACTATATTTATTTAATTTTTAAAGATTTTTATCTAATTCAAGATTTGTTGCACACATGAAAACTCTATATTAACTATAACCCATTAGGCAGCGTGGAATATTAGATCATTTGAATCTCTTATTGTAGAGGATGGGCTGAAGAAGAATCTACATATTTTAAAATATTTTATACGTCATTCTATACAAGTATTGAATATAGTATTCTTGTTATTGCTTGATGGGGTGATAGGTTATGAAACTCAAATTAACTTCTGAGCTTAGGACAATTATATTATTAGTATGACTAAAGTACATTGTAACGACTTATAAAAAGTATTATTAATAGTAAATTTATTTCAAAGTTTTGTTACGACTTGTAATTGGAAAGGAGGTCGGAGGAAAGAGAGAGAGATTAAATCGTAAAACAATCACATAATATGGAGTCAATATTTACAGAAAGAATTAATGACCAATGGTCGTTCTCGCCCTGCGGCCTTTGCGCTCATAACTTTTAGGCATAACCAGATTGTATCGCAAAATAAAAAATCAATACCTTAGTTAAATTAATTTGATTAACAAATATAATAAATTTTAGTATTACGATACTAAATGTATTTAAAACTAACAATCTGTGATTTGTGTACCTTTTATTAATATTCGGTATTTTTGTGTAATGTAACTCTAAAAAGTTATATAGGTTGTTAATAAATTATTATTGTTACTTGATATGGAATACTAAAAACTTAGAAAATATAAGTTTATTATGAAATTTGTCCTAATTAATTTTTATTAAAATCACAAAAATCTTGTTTTATTTTCGAATATTACACGTGTAAGTTTGTTTTTAGTAATAATATTTGTGATTTTATCTTTCGTTTGCTCACATCTTACATTCCATTGTACTTACACTTAATTGTTGTATTTTAAGATTTCTTTTACATATTTTTTAAGAAGTTATTCAGTTTGTAATAAAATCTTTGAAATGACTGTATTTAATTTTATTTATCATAACCATTCATCCCTTCTTTATTGTAAACGGTGGCAAACGAGGATGGTAAGTGTTGCTGCCATTTATGGATCTTTGCTAGGCCGCTGCCTACCGTGAAGGAAGTGAAGGGAGTGTGAATGCGTGCAATGTGATTCGGTGAAACTAACGGTATCACCAACACCCATCACACGTTAACACCATCAGAAACGAAGCGCAGTAACAAATTGCTACCGCTCAAACGTCGATTTTCTGCGAGTGTGGTACTACCACGGACGGACCGACAGACAACTGTCAACAGCGTGGTCCTACCACTAATGTGCATGTCCCTTTTGAATATCCTACCATCACATATTTACATATATATATATATATATATACATTATTTCTAATTTTTCGCGAGTGTTAGACATTATAAATAAAGCTATTTCACGGATTTTATCGCGTTTGAATTTGTTTTTGATTGCTCGGCATTTCGAACACTTTACAGCGTTCATAGTCATAGTCCGCCCATGAACGCTGTAGTGTTCGAAACGTCGGGCAGTCAAAAATCAAATACAAACGCGATGCAATCCGTAAAGTAATTTTATTTACAATACCTATTTATTTATTTATTTTAGGATTACCAACGAAAAATACACAAACATACAATGTAGTAAAAAAAATCACATGGATCATGTTTTGTGCTCTTTCAGTTACAGGTAACCACAACTAATTAAATGTTACTTAAACTTTTAAAACAAAATACCTATCTATTATTCTACTCTTTTAAAAAGGAAAACAAAAATTGATAAGAAACAATACACAACTTGCAAAATATATATACATACACAGATACACATATATACATACATAATATATATATGTACTTACATATATTTTAAGGATAATATTTGTCATAGTCATCCTTTCAGGTCATATACGTCCCACTACTGGGCTCGAGCCTCCCTTATGATAGGAGGAGAACTAACCTTTTTTTTTGGGATTGGCTACGGTCAGCGCGCCCGCCGCTCGGCTCCGTCCGGGGCGACAGAAGGGCGGCGCGCGCCCCCGTTACCCACCCGATAACACGTCGCAGTTTTTTTTTTGACTTCAGTGGTCGGCCTAACAGGGGTACTGACCTAAGGAAACTGATATACGTTGGTCAGACGTATTGGTATAAGGTATTATTCCAATCTTTTCTTCTCTTCCATAGATGTTATATGCAAATAGGTATATGGCCTTGGCCGCCTTTTACGACACCCACGGGAAAGATTGGTGGTAGTGGATTGTATTCCATCCGTGTGGTGACGGAGTAAGATAATAATTCTCTGCCACCTTTCTGCCCGTGGGTGTCGTAAAAGACGACTAAGGAATAATAATATGCATACAAAATTAAGCCAAGAGAAGGAAATCACGAAATAAAACCCTGTACGTCGTGACCTGTGTGGTTTCCTCTTACTGTGGAGGAGTTTCGAGTCTAGTAGTGGGACGTATATGAGCTATGATGGTGAATTGTATTCTTGCTTCGTTGTTGTCACACCGACACGGATTTTCACTAACCCATTGATTTTATTATTTCACATACAATTGTACTTATATAGTGAACAAAGTAAGGAATAATAATTCTGTCGCTATTCACTCTTGTACAGATGGCATAATGGTTAAGACCTATCGTGCCAGTGTTGCGGGTTCTAATCCCACGCAGGACAACACTGCGATTCACAAATTGTCGTTTTTAGTCTGGATGTAATTTGTATCCTTTGAATTATCTTTAAATATATAAATCTTCTATTCGTGTGTTTGTAATTGAACTCCTTCTAAACGGTTGGACCGATTTTGATGATTTTTAGGCTGTTCCAATGGATATGAGAATGGTTTAGATTACTAGTTGGAACCGGTAGGTGGCGCTGCGATCGATTTCAAGGAGAATTTCTTTTAGTTTTTTTTTTAGATTTGGACAGAACAACGTCTGTTGGATCAGCTAGTATGTTTGTAAAGTCCCCTGCAATACCTACAAGGATTATGTCCTTAATGCAGGGCGTTGTATTAAAAAAAAAAGATAAATAACGTGCGTACAAAATACGCATGTGAGAAGTGAAACTTCTTTGATGCCACGTGTTTATTGTTAACATAAAAAAAAAGAAAAAAATTAAAAAATGATAAATAATATTGGATATCGTTAGCAACGAACTCGTTAGAAACGTTTAACGGAACCTTGTTGGAAGTCGCATTAGAAGTTTCACTTCAAAAAAATAGGTGGTGGACATAAACCACATCTGTACAGATATCAGAGAATACATTTTTAAATCTGTTTATATATGTAAATGGCAACAAATAGTGTAGAAGGCGTTTATTAATAACGTTAGAAGCATAATGGTAGGGCTGCCGTAGTGTAGGCGCAAGGCGAAGGCCGCAGGGCGGTGTTGCAGTGGCTGTACGTCCGGGTGGTCGCCAATACGACGATGCCTCTGATTCATGTCGATGATAGCAATCGCAGGCGCCGGCGCCCGGTACTATTTTCTAAATTTATCACCATTCCTATTCGCCTACCACGCGTACTTGTGGGCTTGAATAAAGTTATCTATAATTCTAGTCAAAGAAAAAGTTACGTTCCCTGATTTATGGATTTATAATATTTGGTATATATATAATATTTTGATTTATGGGAATGTAAAAACCATATGGGCTGAACTAATTGTAAATATGGAAATAGCTTTTAAAAATGGAGTGTTACTATTTGTGAAAAAATAATTTTATCAAAAATCCGAATTGAATCAAAAGGCGTATGGTACAGAACTATTCAGCATTAGCTTCCTAGTTTTCTTTAGTTTGACAAAAGTAAATTAAGCAGAAAATATGTTAAGTTTGCCTTAACAATCTGATCATACCTTTTTCCATTAGCAAAATTAGAATTTTTAGTAAAGAAAAGTGATATACCAAATTGTACAGTGTGTAATATCTTAGAGGACGTGCAACATTTACTGGATTGTGCAAAAAACCCAAGAGAAAGAATGAAATTCATAAGAATTGACATAATTTAATAATGATAGGAGCACACTGTAGACAATTAACCTGTCTACTGCCGCGGGCCGGTCCGTCTGGGGTAGTACCACACTCTCACAGAAAATCGACGTCCGAGTAGTAGTAATTTATTATTGCACTTCGTTCGGTGAGCGAGAGAGCCGGTAGCCCAAAATTCTGAGGGGGTTTGCGTGTGATGGGTTTTAGTGATGCCTTTAGTAGCACCAAACCTCATTGCACACATTCATACTCCCTTCACTTTCTTCGCGGTAGGCAGCGGCCTTGCAAAGTTCCATGAGCAGCGGCAACACTTACCATCACGTGTACTGTTTGCTCGTTTGCAATAAAAAAAAAATATTTAAAAATTATATTTACTTATGTAAGCTATTTACAAATAAACCTTTAGATCCTTACACACAATAAGATGAACAAAATACTATGTCAAGTGGATTAACGGCATCTGAGAAGGCAAAATGTAGAAATAATTAATCTTAATTCTACAAGCACTTATTTATAAAGGCTAATGGCCCGCGAATTAAAGCAACAAGTCCTAATTTAACAATAGCAACAAACAAACGGAAGGTAACAGAACGAAGACAAACATTCGTGGCTCTTTTAAAGGCACACAATAGTCGTCATCAATTACAGGCAATAGATCGCCCAACATCATTTGTCCGTCCGTCCGTTACTTGACTGGGGCATTCCCACGGCTCTCGGGACGATCGTGTTTGTTGTCGGAATATGTCCAACGAGAAATAGTAATAGAAAATTGTTTCTGATTGCTTTGCTCTCTACTTATTTTGATCACCTACTTTACGTTTCTATTTTTATTATTATCATAGTTTGATTATGTTAATAGGTAATCCTTTTCAAAAGAAATGTTCTTAGGACTAGTATGTAAGCGATCTCTTTAATAAATTACTTAATTATTAGTCAAAATACATACAATATATACTTTATAAACAAAGTGTGTTTGTAGAATATCAATTACCAGAGGTAACCAGAATTTCATTCATAAATCACTTCGGCGAAATTGATCTTGGTAACATATATCCAATACCTGAATTATATAGGTTCCTACCCATGGAAAATATGATCATAAGAATGTCATGAGTACTCACAAGGTAAAATCACGAAGGGAATTCCTGCTTTATAATTATGCACAACGATGCAAACCGTTGTTCTCCAGATGTTATCAGACGTATGGCCGAAGAGAAATTGCTCCGATCAAAAGATAATCTCGCTGGAACCAAAATTGATCATTGATAGGAGGCGCGCGCCCGTCCTGCGCCTGCCACCAGCCCACGCCCACAACAATGTTAACTCTTTTTAATTTTGCCAAGTATGTATCTTCGAATTGGCAATTTATTTTAATTACGCCAATAGGCGATAAATACCATCGATTCAACTAGTATTGTACGTAATACACGTTCAGTGACTTGTGAAACAAATTGCCAAAATACATATATTACCTTCGTCCATAATTTGTGCGTATTAGGTATTGATGGTGCGTTAAAACTCGTCTACATATATTATAAGCTTACATATTTAGGTCACCTTGCCGTACAGCTAGCTTCATTCGATCTCTCGGTCAATAAATATCAGATTAAAGTGCCGCTATTGTAGCCTTCACGCACAAACTAGTACCGTGGCTTTCAATAACGGTTCGCACTATGCAGATTATCATTGGGGCGATAACCACGACGTGAAAGCGATAGCGGCGACACGATGCAGTGGAGCGGGTGAAGGTGCTATCCTGCACGGCGCAAGCGCAAGGGACGCGCGACGTGTGACATGCTGTGACGTGATGCATGTCACTTCACAAACTATATGGAAACAACTGGCGCACGCTACTTTGACCAGCTCCTATACATCTAAATGCCCTAAGATATTAACAACATCCCTGTTACAATATGTATTTTTAGAAATACTTTTAGAAATAGTTTCAAAAATAAAGAAGTAAAGTAACTCACACTTCGTAATGCTTTTAGTATTAATCGTAATAAAAGGTGACTGAACGTCTGTTAATTGCACAGTTTCAGATTTAATGCTTGCGATTACTAAGTTCTTGGCGTAAAATCTCAAGAACCGGACCAGGACGAAACTGATCGACGTTTGTGGGGTAATAATGTCATATTGGTCATGGCAGACCGCTTGTCAGTGTTATAAGCTTAGAATAATAACGCATAGAAGGTAAGTTCGCGCACAAAAAGTGAAGCATTTCAATTGGAGCCTAATGGGGCTTACGCCGGAACCGTTCCGTAATGTACAAGTCATTGTACTGCACGTACGTACGCAACTCTTAAAAAATAAATAGGTAATTATGACGGTTTGTGCATTCAAATGGTGTCATAACACATTTGAAAAACTTAAACATGCACAACATTTAACATTACTTTTAAAAGTATTTCGACGATTTATGTTAATAAAAACAACATTTGATTTCATAATTTGTATAGTGGTGTGCGTGTGTACGTGTGTAATCGTCTGCGCGCCATTAGTATTTTTAGATTATGTTTCGAACTTTCGAAGTATTGACACTATCCTTCTATACGTTATTCTTCTAAAGTTATAAGTTTGTCAAGGGACTGCTGCTATCCCTTTCTGTGGTAGGTACTATTGCCTTACCTGGTTTTTATGATGCCGAAAGGCAAATGAAGATTAGGGATAAAGTTTATTCTTGACCTATACGGGGTAATTGATAATATCTACGAGCAAGATAGGGAGTTTGCTACTCTTTGTATTCTTACTCTGTCACCATACGAAAATTTTCATGATTTACAATTTCATAATGAGCTCTCGATTTCTTGAAGGGTAGAGAGGGTACTTAACTAGACAAGTGAGACTGCAATTATTAGAATTACATCATAATTCTTTATGATTTGATTCATTCACGTCTAAAACTTCGAACTTGTCTTTCTAACAAGTAAAATAGTAAACGAGGTCTATTCAAAACATCTCGCAATAACTAACTATTGGCAAATCAGATTTTATATACAATTTTTGTGATGAAATCATCAGTGAAGCGGATGACATGCGATGTAGGTAAGTACCTACTCGTATTTATTGGTTGGATATCCCAGTACCTGTTTCTACTGTAAAAATTGTAGAACGTTTCAGCTATGGTTATCAATATAAGGAAAAATATATCAATTTATAGAATAATTAAAGGATGGTAAATTCGGTAGCTTTTTGCAGATATAGATGACACATTTATTATTGTTTGACAAGAAAATAAAAACTAGGAATTTCTCTGTTTTTGAGTCTGAAGATACGGCTTAGAATAGATGTACGTGCCGACGGCTGTACGCGGGGGTCATCCGGTCGATGACCCTGTACGGCGCACCGGTGTGGGCGGGTTGAGGGAGCTCACCGCCTGGCGCGTCGACGCCCGCCGAGACGTCATTGGGTCCCGTTGGGCAGTCCGGCTGTAGAGGCCTCGGTTCAGGGTGCGTATCGTGGAGGCCTTCCGGCCGGTGCTGATGCAGTGGTTGGAAAGGCGGCACGGGGTGCTCTCCTTCTGACTAGTGCAGTTGTTGACGGGGCATGGGTGTTTCGCCAAATACCTGCACAAGGTCGATGGGTGGGCTATGGTAAGCGCACGCGCGGTCCAATCCGTCCTGGGCGATGAAAGGACGGCGCGCGGGCCCATAACCCACCTGTACCCACGTCACCTCGTTGTTGGGCCGACCACCGGAGCAGATGTGACTTGTCGTCAGTGGCCGGCCCGACGGAATACCCTTTCGGGTAACGTCACCTCTCGACGTCCTGGGACGTCGGTCGCTGTCGCGCGGTCAGCCTCTCTGCGGGTGACGGACAATTCCCCGGTCCGATCACCCGCGGCCTCGGCTAGGGCGGCATTAGGCGCAGATACTCGCGCCTGCGCCGCCCTGCACAAGGTCGTTAGGAGGGAGAGTACACCGTCCTGCCACCACTGCGATTGCGACGAGGACACGGCGTAGCATACGCTCGAGGTCTGCGCCGCTTGGGCAGCGCAGCGCCGTGAACTCGTCGCAATCATCGGTGGCGACCTGACGCTGCCGACTATCGCCAGGGCGATGGTCGGCGGAGTCGGGAACTGGGACGCGGTCGCAGCCTTCTGCGAGGCAGTGATCTCGCAGAAGGAGGCGGCGGATCGCCTGCGCGAGAAGCGCAGCCTCGATGAGGCGATCTGCCGCCAGCGACTGGGGCGGCGTAGGCGCGAGTACTTGCGCCTCATGCCGCCCTAGCCGAGGCCGCGGGTGACGTGATCGGGGAATTAGTCCGTCACCCGCTGAGAGGCTGACCGCGTGAGGAAAGACCGACGTCCTCCCCGAGAGGGGGACGTCGGTCGATTGGAGGGTACCCCAAATAGGGATACCCCCTATCCCCCCCTATAATTGTCATCAGTGGTCGTAACCCTGCTCCGGTGGTCGTCCCAACGCCGAAGGCAACGTGCACGTGGAATGGGTTGCGGGTGTGCGTACTTACGCCCCTCTGTCGCCCCGGACGGAGTGGTGCGAGGAGCGCGCCGACCGCAACCATCCAAAAAAAAAAGTATAGAATTATCCGTGTATTGAGGGAGTAAGAATACAATTCAACACTCCCTTTCTTGTCCATTGTTGACTTAAAACACGAGTAAGGGATTATAAAATATAGATAACGTCCATGCAAGGAAAGGAAAACTCGAATTAAAATCCTAGACAAAAACATTTGACCAGCGTGGTATAGTAGGTAATTTTCTCTACCATTATGGCAGAGGATCGAACTCAAAATATAGTATAGTAAGCTATGATGATGTAAGTCACATCCTTCGACGTTGACTTCCTCTACAGTAGAAGAAAATAGCCTATTATGCTAGCTGGTAAATTATTATTATCGAGACTTACGATAAAGGGAGTGTTGAAATACATTCTTACTTGAATACCGTACTTAATTAATTCCCTTAACTAAACAAAAATATAATAGAATGAAATAAGGACAAAAGATCTTTGATGTTGATGATTTCATTCAGAATTAAATAAAGATAAAATCTTATGAGACTTTTTTTAAGCTGGATTTTATACTATAAAGAAAATAAATATTTTTTGTATAATCGAATCAGTGTGTGTCAAGATAGTGTATGATATTCTTGGCTGTATAAGTGTAGCTTTCAATTAAACTAGTAAGGTTACTGTCAATTACTTAATAATTGGTTGATTAATGAAGATGTTCATATATAATATTCATAATAGGTACCTGCTTCAATGTTAAAAAGTATCAACTGCATAAATAAATATTGCAAAATAAATAGTTAAAAAGATTCTTTTTTTGACTATATACTATTGTGGATAAAAAGTAAATTACCGTATGATTTTGTAATAAAATCTATGTATAACTATTATATGTATACTATATATTGTAATATCTACGTACTTATATTTACCGTATAGTGATTAAGAAAGAATACAGTCAGCGTTCCTTTTTCAATGGGCAATCGTAATATGTGAGTTTGGCATACAAGCGAGAGCGCGTCATTACGAGAAGATACATTCGCAATAAACCTTATAACAATCTGTTTAACTAGCGTAGTATAGTAGGTTAAGGGACTTAGAAGAAAAAGAAAACACCAAAGAAGGAAAAAGAAAGGCCTCAATGTTACAGCGTGGTTAGCTGACTCTGATGCAAGCCAGACGCTAGTCTTGAGCGTTTGGTCAAAGTAAATAATAGGTCTTTACCTAGGTAATTGCCGTTCTGCAGTACTGGCCATTTCAAATCAAAATCTTATATCTTTAAACGAGCAATTCTTGTATATATATATATATATATATATATATATATATATATATATATATATATATATATATATATATTCAGGATCTCGGCAACGGCTCCAACGATTTGCATGAAATTTGGCATACTAGAAGTTTCGGGGCCAAAAAATCGATCTAGCTAGGTTTTATTTATAGAATATGTTATTTTGTCGGTGTTTTAGCTAATCAATACAATAACATATAATGTTATTGAATAGGAATTCAAATTTTGCTGTCACTGTCAAGAGTGGCAATAGCTCAGTTGGGAACTTGTCCAGTTTCTTTTTTGTTTTGTTTTGGCATTCAAACAGCGTGGGCTCGAATCTCGGTTTATTATTATTATCTTTTTTAATTTTGGATATTTTTTTTCATTATTTCATCTTTTTATTTTTTATTAATATATATCTAAATAAGTTCGGCAAAAATACAAAAAAAAATATACCGTGCGAAGCTCGGTCAACCAGATATTAATTTTTGTTTGACTAAGAATTTTAATTTCAAATTAATTTTATTTTAAAACATGGAATTCATTTTCCAAAAGTAGTCATTTGTTTATTAATTAGTGTTACGTTTTCATCGCATTTTAATCATTCATTTCATCGCATTTTATGAGTATCGTCGTGGCAGCAACGCGGCACAAGCGGCACGCAACATCAACGACGTTTACGGAGCTAACATTACAAACCAACGCACCGCCTGTTATTGGTTTGCTCGCTTCCGTTCTGGAAATTTCGACCTGAAAAATGAACCTCGCGGTCGTCCAAAGACTTTGGTCCACAATGACGAATTAAAGGCGATTGTGGAAGCCGATGATACACAATCTACGGCTGAATTAGCAGTAGCTTTCGACGTTAGCGTCAAAACAATATTGGTCCATTTGTGTCAAATTGGCAAGGTAAGAAAGCTTGACAAATGGGTGCTCCACGAGCTCAATGATCGCCAGCGCGAAGTACGCGTCGAGACATGCCTTGCATTGCTCAACAGACACACAAATGAAGGAATTTTGAAACGCATTGTTACTTGCGATGAAAAATGGATTCTGTTTGATAACCGCAAGCGCTCAGCAAGTTGGTTGGATCCTGGTTCAGCACCTAAACAATGCCCTAAACGAAAACTTACCCCTAGAAAAGTGATGGTCACTGTTTGGTGGTCTAGCGCCAGTGTGATTCATCATAGCTTCTTACCAAACAGGGTGAGCATTACTGCAGATGTGTACTGTGAAGAACTGAACACAATGATAGATAAGCTGGCACATCTCCAACCAGCATTGGTTAATCGCTCGTCTCCGCTGCTCCTGCACGACAATGCGCGACCTCATACTGCACAGCAGACGGTCTCCAAGTTGCAAGAACTGGGGTTGGAAGCTCTCCGTCAGCCGCCATACTCACCAGACCTTGCGCCTACAGACTACTTCTTTTTCCAGAATTTGGATAACTTTTTGGCGGGAAAGAAATTCAATACCCGAGAGGCAGTACAAAATGCCTTTGAAGAATTTGTTGCCTCCCGTCCAGCTGATTTCTTTAAGAAGGGCATCAATAAACTGCCGCTGCGTTGGAAAAGATGCATTGATTGCATGGGTAATTACTTCGATTAATACAAATAAAAAATACATGAAAAAAAAATCGTTTAATTTTTTTCATACATACCAATTCATAGGTAAAGACCTAATATAACAATATAGATTGCATGTTTTGAAGATAGTATCTAAAACAATGTGATATCCATTTTGTTAATTGTCACTTTTGATAGCACTTTTTACACGTGACAAAATATTCAAATTATCGATGGTTGTGAGGCCAGTGAATACTGTTACCTGCAATCTGACCCATTATTTTTTTTTATTGCTGTTGGAAAAAACAGCACATCTGATGGAAATTGATACTGTTGCTCATGGACCTTTGTTAGGCCGTTGCCTACCGTGAAGAAAGTGTGTGAGTGCAAACGCGTGCAATGAGTTTCGGTGACTGTTGAGAATGTCCTACCACATAATAACATATACTTTTCTGTATAAATCTATAAAAAAAAAACTCAAAATAATCTTAATCATTTTTGATTCAACTTGAACACACATAAAAATTTAATCCAGAGTCCAGTTACACACGAACTGAAGAATTATTTACATACTAACAAATTTTCGGTTTCATTCATGTAGTTCCTGTTCCTGTAGGAATACGCAGATAAAATATGCAGTACTCGATGATAATGTTACAACCACATAGGCGACAAAATTTTTAAAGAAATTATTTCACCAATACAAAGCTTTTCCATTGGTGGAAGAATTTTAAAACAGCTTATGTGGTTTAGGTGTGAAAGCGTAATAAACAAAAATGGAATGTTTGTTACATTCCATTTTTTTTAAATAACGCCTTGCACTAACGATATATTATTACATTCAGACTTAGAACAACAATTTATGTATCGCACATAGTATAGTTTTACGTGAGACTCGAACCCGCGACCATCGCACGGTAGGTCCGGTATCTTAACCACTACGCCATCATTTTTTTTTTATAACATTAGTTTGTATATATAGACATCAACATGAAATCAACACGACCCGCTTGTACCAGTTAAATATTCAGAAACACTGTGGGTGCAATTCAAAACAAAATATAATGAACACATTCTTCAATGGCACTTAACCTTTTATCCACGTGCTAGTCCCCAAAAACCCATTGTAAATAGTTGTGAGTGTTCGGTCTTTGCTATCATGAAGTGTTTTCTTACTATTGGCAAGTACAACGCTTTATTATTACAAGAATCTATCGAGACGTGGAGTGATGTGTAATGTGAACTGATAGGTTTATGTGTAGGTTTCGATCTATATGATTTATTGTTGATTGTCAGGTGCTAGCGATTTTAGTGCCGCGATCGAAATTTGTATAAGTATCTACTTGACTTTCTCTCTGTTTGATGACTCACCACATCGACTCAAATAATGCCTGTGTAAATTTGAATTAATAGGTAGTAGATATCCGTTCCATTTGCATGTTTTCTTTAACCTATTTACTTCGTATTGTTGAGTACAAACACTACAAACCTCTTATATTACAGCAGAACAAATGGCGTAAAATACAGACAATTTTTCATAGTATTTTCTGCCGCGATTTCTTTTTCTTGCTTTATATTTAACTTATGTTAATTGCTTAATCTTTACAGCTCATATACGTCCCACTCCTTGGCTTGGGACTCCTCCACAATGGGAGGGATATTAAACTACCGTATCACACTAATCATATGGGTTGGTACAGGGTTTTTATTTCGAGTTTTCCTTCTCTTGCATAGGTGTTGTATGCATATTATAATCCCTTAGTCGTATTTTACGACAGCCGTGGGCAAGAAAGGGCAGGGTGGGTGGTGGTAAATTGTATTCTTACACTGTCACCATACGGAGATGTTACCTGCTTATCTCTGCATCTTTTTATGATATCTTTAGGAAAGGAAGGGATGGTGACACATTGTATTCCAAGTTCATTTTGACACGGATCAATGAGTTTATTATCGATGAAATCGTTGAGGTATAGAATGGTTAGGCGCATCCTCTTGGGAAACTTATAGTATTAAACCAACCACTAACCAAGCGTGGCATTTTGCATATTTAAGAAGGGTTAATCCAACAGAGAGCATCGATAAGTTGATGGATGGATGTTGATTCATATATTTATTATCCATGTTTTTACATTTTCCTTAAGTACGATGATATTATACAAATTCAGCATATTGTTAATGATGTGGGATAGATACCGTGTGACGTTTTCCTGGACCTGTCTAATACATAAGACAAGGCAGCAGTAGATACGCAGCGTGTCCTGCAAAGCCCCTAATGGCCGACATGGCCGCAGGCGCAACGTGCCTCACAGTTTAAATTGAACGTCAAGCTATCGATTTGCATAAATCATATTGTTACCATTTTCAATTATTTGAGTGGTCACATTAGATCAGTGTAATAAAAACTTCTCTGATTATAAATGTCATACCAACAATAAATATATTTTAGAAGATAGCGATAGAAGGTAGGATAAGTAAATGGCTGTACTCACGCTAAAAATAATTACTATAGTAAAATCAGATCGTAGAATAATGTTAGTGGTTCAATCGACATTATAAATCGGATAAATCTGAACCTGTCTGTAGAACTATTGGAGCTCGATTATCTCTAGTATAATGATAGAATCACAGATTAGGTTGATTGTTAAAAGGCAGACTATATTTCAAAAATCGATATATCCTGGTTCACAATTTGAAATTGCCTAGCCATTCCAAGAAGGATGTATTATTTTACTTTCGAAAAACATCTCAGGCTGAGTAGAAAACTCAACTTGTATTGAGCAGAAAAATAATATTAAAAGTGTTCTTTATATTATATTACCCAATATTATACACTTTGCCGCATAGCTTTATATGATAAAATTTTGTTTTATAAAATACGCATAAAATGTTATATGTGTATGTTCATTTTTATTAGGACATGTTCAAATTACTTTGCCTTGTGGTTATTGAATAAGAATATAATTTACCACCCCCTATCATGCCTTTCGGTTTTTTAAAAAACGACTAAGGGATATAATATGCATTATTGGAGAAAATGTGCATAAAACCCAATACCAGCCTGTATGACTATCGTGGTATAGTAATTAAATTGCCTTCCTATTGTGGAGGAGCCTAAAGCCTAGTATTAGGACATGTATGATCAAAGCAAACTGATCACCAACTTTTGATTACTCTTTTATCTTTTCTAGAAGTAGACGAAGACACACGAAATTAATACTTGCAGTGTGCAATATCCCAAAGACGGGATTAAGAATGTGGTAGATATATATAATAAAGGTACGTTTCGAAGTGCATATTAAGCTGTTGGTCTTTGTTTGCCCGAATATCTGTGACAATTTAACCTGCGTTATTCCCATTTCTGCTTATCAACGCCGGCTATTGGACGTAGGCATCCTCACAGACCTGGACCGGGGAGTTAGTCCGTCACCCGCCGAGAGGCCGACCGCGCGAGGAAAGACCGACATCCTCCTCGAGGGGGAACGTCGGTCGAGGAGAGGGTATTCCTCAGGGGGTATTCCGTCGGACTGACCACTGATGACAAGTCACCCTGCCCCAGTGGTCGGCCCAAGGACGAAGGTGAGTATGCGTGCTTACGCCCCTTTGTCGCCCGGGACGGAGCGGAGCGAGGAGTGCGCCGACCGTAACCCACCCCCAAAAAAAAGGCATCCTCACAGACAGAAGAAATACCATATTAAAGACAACTGCCAGGTGGATTGACGACTGTAGTTGATGTTACAAGTTTTCCAGGAGTGTTATCAATTTCCCTGGTGATAACTCAGTGCCACCGGCGTTCCATATGATTACATTAGTATAATTAATAATGATTGAAGGTAAAAGTCATATTGTTAAATATTATATGACATGAGAATTAAGCTGACGATGTGAATAATTTTTTATTGCTGCGGATAATTTATTATTCGATATTCGACTGCCATAAATTATGTCCTTTTATTTTGACAATATACGTTGTAAGGTATATGATTTGAGTAATATTTACTTTCAATTACATTGATATTTGCACTTCATTTTTTTCAATTGGTAAAGAATTAATGCATTTGTTATCAGATGAAAATGTGAATGTCGTAAGTTGAAGTAGGAATATATACGTGACACACTTATTATTTGACTATAAGTATGCAGATAGTATAGATATATAATTTTAAACCATTAATTGCATGTTTATAAACTCTCTCAGTCCAAGCTTTTACTTTTTAGTATGTTGTTGTTTATGAAATTCCAATAGGCCTTCCCTACTTTCGGCGGTCGTAAAAATTAATTTAGGTGTTATGCGATGGCAAGAGATTTAGCTGGATCATAGCTTTTAATGGAAGTCAAGAAAAAAAGGATGGTAATCTGAATTGAGATTTAAGTAAAATCAAACAAAACGTATCTTACGGACTCGGAATATATTGTCACTCACTATCAGAAATCGATTAGCTAGTAATTAATTAATATTAAAATGAATTTAAAAAATAAATTAAAGCGCAGAAATTAAACATAGGGTGTATTTATGTTATTTATCTATACAATTTTTTGGTAGGTTATGGTCTGAACAGGCGCCGCCTATTCCTTTCGGGGCGACGAAAGGGCGGAGTGCATCCTCATAACCCATCGTATTCCCTCCAAAACGCCATTTGACCAATCACTGGTAACGAATCTTTGATTATTACTTGACTTGCTATAAGTGCCTACAACCCCTCTTTTGAACTCTCTCTTATGTGATGCAGACGACTGCGTAGGTCACCTAATATTCGATAAGTTTAAGAATTCATTAGATTTTTTAAATGCGTTTATCAGTATCCATCATTCCAATTAAAAATATTAAGTGTTAAATAGCCTCTTTACTTGAAGAAAGATTGGAAAATGTTAAATCAAAACGGTGTAATCTGTATAATGAAGTAATTACCATAAATGTCAATATCTCAAGCAAGTATTAACTTCACTTGCAAGAAAATTAAAGCGTGTGAAAATGCGGGCACAGTTTCATTCATCAGTCCTTCGACATCATCGTCAGTATTGGACATAGCCTTCCCTTTAAAGATATTGTCATATTCACCAAGCTTGGTGGCTGTGTTGGCGATTGTGATTAATGTTTAAGTTTTATCAGAAAATTGCTGTAGTACATACATTCTTCTGTTGATCTCACAGTAAATTTTTTGGGTAGATAGATAATATTTTCCGGGTGGTCATGGAGTAAGAATACAATTATTCACCACGCCCTCTCATGCCAGTGAGTGTCGTAAAAGACGGCCATTAACATGCACATAACAACTATGCAAGGGAGGGAAAACTCGAACTAAAACCTTATAGCAACACGTCTGACTAGCGTGGTATAGTAGGTCAATTTCCTTCCCATTGGAGGGGGCTCTAGCTCAACAGTAGAACATATATGAGCTGAAATGATGATGAATGAGATAATATTGTGTTTTTTTTAAATTTAGGTATTGATCTGCTAATAAAATAAAATGTAATCCGCATGGGTTAGACTGAAAAACTCAAGCAACAACAGGACTCATTTTCAGCATCTGTGTAGTATGGGATGTTGCGTTAGATTAAATATTTAGTAGAAACACTTATAATTTTATTTGAATTAATAAGAGATAATTTGTGGCAATTGTTAGTGTGGTAAATGCAGTGTGATCTCGAGAAACAATAGCCCCATACGAAACGCGCGCTCGCTGGATCCTCGACCACGCCTCCCGCTTTCCGCGAACAACTTGACGGCTCTGATAAACGTGTACCTTATTTAAATATTTATGAATGCGACTCATTCGGTACCTCGTCATTGAATGATAACATAATTAAGACACAAATGCTTATTATTATGCAGGAGGTTTGGAGAACGTTTTCTATTATGACGGTGCACTATTAGTAAGCATCGTAGCGTAGGTATATATGTATGAACCTACTTATATAGGTGTAACTTGCATAAACGTTTTTGTAAGGCTCATATATGTATGACTAGCAACCCGCCCTCGCTTCGCTTCGGTTTCAATCGTCATACCCACGTAGTTCCCGTGGGCATACCGGGATAAAATATAGCCTATGTTACTCCCTGATATTATAGCTTTCTGTTGGTGTAAGAATTTTTGAAATCGGTTCAGTAGTTTAAGCGTGAAAGCGTAACAACCAAACAAACAATCAAATAAACAAACAAACAAACAAACTTTTGCATTTATAATATTAGTAAGGATAAGGATATCTTACTCGATTTTTAGACATGAGGATAAGTGTATACCAAATTAGCCAACACTAATTGTTAAAAATCTTTCGCATAACAAGTGTACTAAATTTTACATGAAGCGCCTAATGAACATGTACACAAATATTTAAATTATGAATAAAATTTAGCTTGTATCCACATATTCCCTGTGTTGACGGAGTAAGAATACAAATCACTACACCCTTTCTTTCCCGTGGATGTCGTAATAGACGACTAAGGAATATTATCATCATTGGACTACCCTCTGCCACGCTAATTGGGGTCGGCACAACAGGTTCTTCCCTTCCATAGCCTCCTATCAGCCGTCATATTTGCACTCACTCTTTTCATACGCATATCCTCATTGACACAGTCCATCCTTTTTGAGTCTCCCATGCTTCTTACGTCCATATAACTAAGAGATATAATATGCATATAACGTCTATACAAGAGAAATAAAACTCAAAATAAAACCCCGGCTTTTATTTGGGTCAAACGGGTTGTTATAGACTAACCCGTCAGAACAGCATGGCATAGTAGGTCAATATTCCTCCATGAGCCGTTCCTATATGAGCCGAAATGAAAAAAGTCTTAAAATTTTGAATAAAATTTAGCCTGTACTTATTATGGATTGCCTTAAAAGTAATAATAGTAGGTACATGGCGCGCGACTAGTCGCGAACATAGTAATCGATAGAGTGGCACTATTAATTGTCATTTTATGACTTCTGCTATATTACAATCTTATATAAAGGTGTGGTCTTATATTAATTTTCTATGCAAATATAGTATGAATATAATATTTTTTGTTACTACTACAGAAGCTCTAGTATTTATTTTTGTTAAATGAATACTAGAGCTTCTGTTTAGTGAAAACTTTCACTAAATAGAATTTTATCTCTATTAAGTACAAAATCATTTAAAACAATCAAATGTTATTACAAAAGAAAATATTTTTTTAATTATTCTTATCACTTAGTTGCTTGGTTGTCTTGGTTTGGTTGGATCGTATGTTAATGTTCGCTCGAAGACATTACTAGTAGGTACCATATAATTCATCATCATCATCTCATCTCGTATATTTCCCACTACTGGGTTCGAGGCTCCTCCATAATGGACGGCAAATCGACCTACTATTACCACGTTAGTCAGACGTTGGTAAAACTTTTATTTCAATTTTTCCTTCTTTTAAATGGATGTTATCTGCACATACATCCCTTAGTTGATTTTACGACACCGACAGGCAATAAAATAGGGTGAACTGTATTTTTATTTAGTTACTACACGGATAATCTCTTACTTCGTCTCCACCGTGTAATCACTACAAATATATTCCTATTTTTTTCCGTATGTAAAAATAAACAAACAATGTATAACTCTGTTCTGTAGGCTGCGAGACCTGCTGCATTCTCAGTTAAATAGACATTATTAGCGTACTTGGAAAATTAGCTAAGAAACATTCCCTTGAGCCTTTTGAAGTGGCTGGTAGCTTCTACGCGACAATTAACGCAATCATAATTCTTCAACAAACCAAGAATAATGTCTACTTAACTGCATAATACCCTATTTTAAATGCTCCTATAATAAACACATGTAATTTCCGTACATAAGTACAAATAACCACCTATTAGATTATTGCACGAGTTGCGGAACTGTTTTCATAAAGCCGTTAGTGCTATTTCATTACAAATTACATAAGCAGTAATTGTTAAATGGGTTGACAATATCGATAATAATAATATTAAGACCAACAATATCTGTTGCATTTAATTAAGCTCTCAAGAGCTTGTTATTATTCTGTATAATGCCAACGACAACGGCACTAAATACCTAGCAATTACTGATTCTATTTTATTTATGGCAAATAGGAATATAACGGGTCATCTTTTAGTAGGCATAGAGAACGGAGGGTGACCAATTTGTAATTTCGGCAAACATAAATTAGTAGTGTACATTTTTTTTACAAACATTCACATATGTGTGCATGAAGGCATTAAAATTGAAGTGCCATGCCAATGTTTTGCTGTTTATTTGAGAAAGGAAACATTTTTTTTATTAGAAAAATAAATTGATTCATTTCTTTGCCATCGGCATAGATAAGTGATTCTCTGTTTTATATTAGATCAATATTTATCGTATTATTATATCATTGTAACTATATAATACGAATTTAGGGGACAGGATTTTTGGCGGTAGGACGCGCTACTCTTCGAGAATTACTCGTTTAAATACTTACGCGGGCAGTCTTGATGCTATTGATAGCTTAGAGAAAAAATCATTTTGAGAAACGTGCAAGTTTTAGGAAATTTTCCTAGTGAACTTAATTTGACATCGTCCTCCTGTCACTGCGAGTCGTTTGTGTACAACTTGAGCCGATGCTTGAGTACCAGGTCAATGTCTCTACCTGCGATGCCATTCGACATCGTTAAGATTAATGACGTGTCTCTGGATTGTTAATTGCCAACAATGTAACGAGCAGAGATGCAATGATGATGATAAAGACAGCAGCATCACACCTTCAGGGTTCTACATGAGCAGGTTAAGACCGTCGGCCATCCCAGGATGTCAGGTTGGATCACCAAGATTCAAACTTAAGACTCGAGTAAAAGTTAAATATATTTCGAAGAAACTATTTACAATTTAGCTATGGTATTAATTGCACAAAAAGTAATTAAAAACAATGATATAGAATACTCCCTCTTACTAAATATGTAATGTATTAACATTTCGCTTTATATAACAGATAAAGACACCATGTTCATATATTCTTGTTAAGCTTAACAATGTTATAGGCGCTGGATAAAGGGAACAACGGATTTGAACATAGTTAAATAAAGAATAGTTATGATTTAAATTTCTGTTAAGGTAGGAGCCCCAGCCGTGCTGGCCATTGTTTGAGTCATTATGCCCCAAATACGGAGTGCACACCTGTTGGTGTTGCCTGGTACCTTACTAAGTTAACCTACTTTATTAACTTAGCGGTCTAATAAATGTACTACCAGTTTACTTAGTTAACTTAGAAAGTCTGAATAGTTGGTATGGTAATGCCCTTGCTTATTTAAAGAAATATGGCAAAATGAAAGTAGTGATAGTACAGTGCAAGTGAGTGAAGAATGTCTTAGGTACATCACGTCACAGGTATATATGTATATTTTATCCTGTAAAGAATGTTTATGTTTTTTTATTTATAAAAAAAAAAGGTTGGTTTAATTTCATTTTCTATATATAATCATAACTATAATGATAATAACAAGTGAAATGCTACAATCAGAAATATTTTCAGTTCACATATGTAGTTTTTGTTATTGGGCTCGGGCCTCCTCCACAATGGAAGGGAAATTGACTTACTACACCGCGCTGGTCGGACCTGCCGGCATAGGGTTTTATATCGATTTTTTTATTTTTTTTTATTGCAAACGGTGGCAAACCAGCATACCGTAGGTACACCTGATGGTAAGTGTTGCTGCTGCTCATGGACCTTTGTAAGGCCGCTGCCTATCGCGATGAAAGTGAATGGAGTGTCAATGCGTGCAATGAGCTTCGTTGATCGCATCGCTAAAACCCACCACACGAATTTTCCTTTTCTTGACTAGGTGAGACAACATCACTCTAGAATCTGAATGTTTATATATTTGTGGTAACTGATGCCCAATATCTACATAAGAGTACAACATAAGTATTAATCACACTTATAGATTTCACACATTTTCATGCTCAAGAACTAAGTTTTTACGTATTTTTGGCTTACAGAGTATGAAACATGATTAGGGATTAAATGAAATGTTGAATTTGTTCGTGTGGTGCGCAGTAAAAATACAGTTCACCATTCTCTATCTAACCCGCGAGTGTCTTAAAAGACGAGTAAGGGATGCATACATACAAATAACATTCATGTAAGATGTTTATTACCATGCCCTACTGACCTGGGATGCGCAGTGGAAGGGAACACCAGGCCATAGAAAGAAGCAAACTCGAAATAAAATCTTATACCAATACATCTGACTAGCATGGAATAGTAGGCCAGTTTCCCTTCAATTTTAGAGGAGACTCGAACTCAGCAGTGTGACATAGGTATATGATCTGATGATGAACTGTTGAAGGACTGTTTTAATAAATTAACAACAAACTTTAATTTTGAATTTAATATTTACTTATTATCTTATCTTATATCTTTAAACGAGCAATTCTTGTATATCCTGTATATACTTACATTTTATTGCGGTTGTCTGAAGGACAGGGTCTGCTCAAAACCCATTACAACCTTAGACGAGCTTCGCTAAAAAATATTTAGGCTGCGGATCACATGCACAGAAGAAGGCGGTATCGTGCCGTTTTGATAATTAACATATTTTATCGACTACGCACATGTCTCGTTCAAATACTAATAACAATAAAATCATTTTGGATACATAGTAAAAGTGATTACTACCAACACTAACAATTTGCGAAACATGGTTGTTGTTCTGAAATAGTAGCTATGCATATTTTTTTGGCTAGTTTGCCTAGAATATTATACCATTTTAGAATTTTAGTTAGTTGCGCCAATTTTTAAAACTATTTGCCATAGTAGTGTCAATACTGGGATTTTTAATAGTTGTGATCGATAGCAGCGCTACTTACGTTGCTAATATAAAAAAAAAACACTGAATTATTTGTAAAATTGTAGCAATGCCACTTAAAATATAATAAAGAATGTCCATTTTTTAATGATTTCACTTTTTTTTTCGTAATGAAAAAAAAAATAAGGATAGAATTTTTTTCTTTTTTTTCTCGAGCAGTCATAAGTAGGCTCATCTGTTGGTGCCCGCTTATCGTTGAATTTTGGGACATACTGTATATATATTTTTTTCAGGATCTCGGCAACGATTTTGATGAAATTTGGCATACTAGAGGTTTCGGGGCCAAAAAATCGATCTAGGGTTTTATTTATAGAAAATGTTGTTTTGTCGGTGTTTTTAGCTAATCATTCAATACAATGACATAAAATGCTATCGACTTTCTCTGAATAGGAATTCGAATTTCGTCGTCGTTGTCAAGAGTGACAATAGCTAAGTTGGGAAGTTGTCCAGTTTTCTTTTTGTTTTGTTTTGGCATTCAAACAGCGTGGGATCGAATCTCGGCGTTATTATTATTCTCTTTTCGTAATTTTTTATATTTTTTTCATTATTTAATTTTTATTTTTTATTAATATATATATCTAAATATTATATAATTTAATTAATATAATCAATTAATATAATTAATTAATATAATTATATAATCTAAATGTTATATACGTATAATTCCTAAAGGCGGTGATAAGCCACCAGACGACCCGAAGTCATATCGACCAATCACCTTACTGCCTTCATTAGGCAAGCTCTTAGAACGTCTCATTGTTCCTCGTTTATTGCCGGGTGGACCAACGTTCAATCATAAACAATTCGGCTTCACTCACGGCAAATCAACTATCGACGCGGCCGTTGCGGTAAGACGTGTCATTAGCGCATCCGTTTTTAAATACGTACTAGGTGTCTTCCTGGATATCTCAGGTGCTCAGGTGATAACGCCTGGTGGCCAATGCTACTTCTTAAATTAAAGGCTCGTGGTTGCTATAGAAATATCTACCAAATCATACAGTCGTACTTTTTAAATGGCTCGACTAAATTGAAACTTGGTCACCATGCTGTGTCGAAACCACTGACGATGGGCTGCCCTCAAGGTCCGGTATTAAGTGCATATCTATGGAATTTAGGTTTTGACGATTTTCTCGAGTTACCTCTACCGAAAAATTGTCTACTGATCGGCTATGCAGACGACGGACTTTTACTTATACAATCGAACACAAGGGATGGTTTAGAGAAATTAGCGGAAACATGCCTCAATGATATATTCGATTGGGGTACACGAAACCGGCTTGCCTTCGCACCACAAAAAACATATCATCTTTTATTAAAAGGACATTTACAATCAGCGCCGCGTATAAAATTCAATAATATGACTGTCAAAAAGAAAGAATCAGTTTGCTATCTCGGCCTAGTCTTAGAAAAAATTTTTCATTTATTGAACATATTAAAACTGTAGGCGAAAAAGCGAAACGGAATTTCTACGCGCTTACTAGAATATCCACATCTACTTGGGGCCTTCGTTTTAATACACTTAAAACCATATACATGGCCACATATTTGGGGTGTATTTGTTACGCTGCACCTGTATGGGCCGATAGGGCCACCATAGGGGCGGCTCGCCTTAAATTACTACAGAGCCAACGATTGGCCCTAATATTCTTATGTAAAGCCTATAGAACGGTTAGTACCGAGGCCTTACCAGTACTCGCGGGTGTACTTCCGGTTGATTTGGAGATTCAGAGACGAGCGTCAATGTATTACACCACAAAGGAAACTATGAATACAGATTTCCTTCTACCGCGCGACCGAAATAAAATTGCTAGATTGTTTGCACCACAATCCATTGTTTATGAGGAACTTTTAACTGAATGGCAAGAAAGATGGGATTCATCATCGAAAGGTCGTCATCTTTATCTATTTTTTCCATGCATCCGGGAGCGCCTGGAGAAGGTGTGGTTGGAGGTTGACCACTTCGTGGCCCAATTTTTAACTGGCCATGGCAACTTTAAAAGTAAATTATTTTCTTTTAAACTCGTACCATCACCATTATGTCAATGTTCCACATCTGACCACGAGTATGAACAATCAGCACATCACATTCTCTGGGAGTGCGATCTCTGGCGAAACGAGCGTAACCTTATGTTAAACAGTTTGCAAGTCACCTGTGGGGTAGTATACTATACGGACCTTGTAGCAACTCGAGAAAATTTCCGTGCGTTCATGCGTTTCTGCCATACCTACTGTAGCAATCAATCTTAACGCTCACATATAGGCCCCGTTAAGCTCTTCCGTATCCGTGGTGCCGTACTGCTGCGCTATCGTAGCTGTACTCCTGTTTACTTATTGGCTGACTAGTCATTTTGTTTTCCTGTCTCCCGCTTTGCCTGGGAGGGAAGTGGAATCTCTCTTTCCAACTCCTCCTCTTTAATCTTTTCTAATTAAATTTGTTGCGGGTCCCAAGACAATTAAAATCATATCCCGGGACTGCCTGAGGGTCAAACCTCGGTGTCATTTATGGAGACCATTGTGGATCCTGGCTTACAGGAGTTACAATGGTGGGAATGTGTGGTGGGATTAGTCCCAATTTAAATATCTAAATAAACAAAAATACAACAATACAATAAAAATATACCGAGCGAAGCTCGGTCAGCCAGATATTGGACGAATAAATGGTTGAAGTAAAATACGTTCATTGCTGTTGATACTGTGGATAGCCCAACGTTACACATAAGAAAACGCTTATACACTTGCCGTTCCGTGTTCCTAAATGGGTTGTGCGTGAAGTAGTAATGTATATATATTGTAGAGATGGATATTTGAATGCCGTTACAATATGTATCAGGCTGTGTTGCGGCACAACGACGTCCACCGCGGTCGAGGTGCGACAAGGGCGTGCGACGGACCGTTCCAATTTACGGGTCACGAACGGACCACTCGCGCACCAACCTATCTGCCTTTACTCTATAATTGAATCCAATGGCGTGGGAGACTCGACAAACTAAACACAATTATTCCATATTATTTATACTAACATATCACGTTGTTGAGTTACCTAGAAAAATTGAAGATTACACTTTCACTTATTTAATATTTCATTATGCATTTGATTGTAAATATTCAGAGCAATCTCGATTTTATTGAGGAAAGATCTTTTCACTATTTGGTCTTGTAAGTACATAGGACGAAATCCATAGATTCAATTGAAGCATTACGTTTGTAGAGTAAGTACATGTTGGCAGATTTTATTTATGCTGGAGAAAATGATCTACATACTTAGCTCCTAAGCCAAATGACTAAGCTGAAGACCGATGACGGCACTGTCATTTCATCCCAAAGTGAGATCTTGGGAGAGGTCGAAAGGTTCTATGGACAGTTATACAAATCATCCCGAAATCCTGTTGTCGGCTTGGTCCAAGATCCCAGATCCAAGCTAACTCGGCACTATACCGAAGAAATCCCGGACATCAGCTTGTACGAGATCAGAATGGCTCTCAAACAACTACGTAACGGTAAGGCACCGGGAGATGACGGAATTACGGCAGAACTTTTGAAGGCGGGCGGCAAGCCGGTCTTAATAGCCCTTCAGAAGCTATTTAATTCCGTTATCCTCGGGGGCGACGTTCCAGAGTCGTGGACCAGGAGTGTGGTGGTGCTGTTCTTCAAGAAGGGTGACAAAGCTCTTTTAAAGAACTACAGACCCATCTCACTCCTGAGCCATGTTTATAAGTTGTTTTCGAGGGTCATTACCAATCGACTCACGCGCAAGCTCGATGACTTCCAGCCCCGAACAAGCCGGCTTTCGAAAAGGCTATAGCACCATAGACCATATCCTCGCGCTTCGGCAGATTATACAAAAGACCGAGGAGTATAATCGGCCCCTGTGCTTAGCGTTTGTGGACTATGAGAAAGCCTTTGATTCAGTCGAAACTTGGGTGGTGCTGCAGTCCCTTCAGCGGTGCCAAATCGACCATCGCTATATCGAAGTGCTGAAGTGTTTGTATAGGAACGCCACAATATCAGTCCGTATCCGGGATAAGAGTACTAAACCGATCCAGTTGCAGAAAGGCGGGAGACAGGGAGATGTCATCTCTCCGAAACTGTTCACCACTGCACTGGAAGATGTCTTCAAGCTCTTAGACTGGACTGGACTCGGCATCAACATTAACGGCGAATACATCACTCACCTTCGATTCGCAGACGATATCGTCGTTATGGCAGAATCCATGGAGGACCTTGGCACTATGCTCAATGATCTCAGCAGGTTATCCCAACTAGTGGGTTTACGAATGAACATGGACAAGACGAAAGTCATGTCAAATACCCATGTCATTCCTGTACCGGTCCTAGTTGGCAATGCGATTCTCGAAGTTGTCAATCACTAAGTTTACCTAGGACAAACAGTCCAGTTAGGTAGATCCAATTTCGAGAAAGAGATCAGCCGACGAATCCAACTCGGTTGGGCAGCGTTCGGGAAACTTAAGAGGATCTTCTCGTCCAACATACCTCAGTGTCTGAAAACACAGGTCTACGACCAGTGTGTGTTACCAGTGATGACTTCCGGCACGGAAACGTGGTCCCTAAATGTAGGCCTCATATCAAGACTCAAAGTCGCTCAGCGTGCTATGGAACGGGCTATGCTCGGGTTTTCTCTGCGAGATAGAATCCGGAATACGGCAATCCGCAGAAGAACGGGTGTAACCGACATAGCACGAAGAATTAGCACGCTGAAGTGGCAATGGGCAGGCCACATCGCTCGACGAACCGACAACCGCTGGGGAGAAAGGTTCTCGAGTGGCGACCACTCATCGGACGGCGCAGTGTAGGACGATACAACCCCCAAAGGTGGACCGACGACCTAAGGAAAGTTGCTGGGCGTCGTTGGATGCAGGCGGCACAGGACCGCACATTGTGGCGCAACATGAGGGAGGCCTACGTCCAGCAGTGGACGGCAATAGGCTGAAATGATGATGATGATGACTTAGCTCCTTTACAATATTTGCTTTTGCCAAATTACTTTGTTTTGTTAGATAACATATAAGTACGTATTTCACTATTAGGTTACCATAATTTCTTAGATTTCTTTCATCATTGTGGTTTCTATATATGTATAAATATGACGAACAAAAAGCGACTTAAAATATCCTTGAACTAAAAGATAATTCATCAGTTAACGACAACTGAAAACTATTTAAGTATTAATATCGCCATTATGAAATAAGGGTTGGTAGTAGAAGGGTGAAAATTAAGGGTTATATGTGTGTTTAAATATATAATTCATAAGAATCAGTCAAGCCGTTTTGAAGGAGTATGGCAACAAACACTGTGATACGGAAATTTTATATATAAGACAATATTTGTAATGGGGAATTTTCGTAAAGGAATCACTTGCGTCCAAAAACTGTTAGGCAATTCCTCAAAAAAAAAATATCTGATTTACTCCTAAGTCGCGGCTCAAGAAGTTTTATTTAAAAAAACAAGAATGCCCAATCAGTATAATAGATTATTATTTATGTTTTTTTTTTTGTAAAATAGGGACATTTTTTTGCTGGGGATAAGACAGGCAATCTGAATACGGGACGTTTAGTGACGTTAGTTATATCATATCCATTGGCATTCCGAATAAACATATTTTGGGGTCACGAAAACAATCGATGATAATCCACTTTTATACATTATTAAAATCTTTCTTAAATATTCTAAGTGGAAATTACTCCCGTTTACGCATCGCGTGTTTATTCTCCTGGTTACAGTAGCAAAAAATCAAAATAACTATTTTCAATGGAGATTCGAAATTAAAATTGGTATTATTATGATTAAAATGATAAATTATTGGAATTAATTATTCAAATTTAAATTTGATTTTTATTTATATAAGACAACGGCCTGCACTAATAAAATAATCCTTGTATTGCGGGGGACTTCACAAACATATAATTAACGGACACAAATTACATCCAGACTCAGAACAACAATTTTGTCCTGCGCGAGATTCCAACCCGTGATACTAGAATGGTAGATCGGTATTTTAACCACTACGCATCTGTTCGAGGTAACCTATAACCTTAAACAATACTTTTTTACATAGGCCAGTCCGAAACGAATTTCTTGGAATAATTGAATTTGTTCACAATCAACCGATAGATAACACTGAACCAACGAGTCTACGTCTAATAATGGACATAACTCGTACAATGTCAAACAACACCAAGAGATCATAGTTTATATCATGATCCCACATAATAAGTTTAATCTTTGACTTCCTCGTATTCATTTACATAAATTTAAAGTTAAACTACGCCATTACTAGTATTAAGTTACTATGTATTTTTGAGCGTAAATATTTGAATGCCTTTTTAGGGTACAGCATGATATTCGTGATTATCCTTATTCATCTAAAATCCATTTTCTCTGTCTTATAAATATCTTAATAGAATCAAATTAATTAATTAGAAATTTGCCAATGGTTCGTCTGTCTATGTATCTGTCGGTTTATGTTATATTTTAATTCAGTTTATATTTTTTATGAATAAGCCTTATCTAATAAAATATTGATATCCATGTGGTGATGGAGTGAGAATATAATTCACCACCCACTCTCTTATGGGTGTTATAAAAGGAGACTAAGGGATATTATAACTATGCAAGAAAGGGTAAACTGATCAGCGTGGTATAGTAGGTCAATTGCCCTCCTAATATAGAGGAGGCTCGAGGCCAGTAGTGGGACGTATATGAGCTGTGATGACGAATGAAGGATATATTTCGTTATTTAAAATAACATCTGAAATAAGTAGGAACAATAATGCAGACTCAACACTGAACAAGAAGCTTCCGACGCTTTTTTATGTAAAGTTTGTTTGAATTACTTATAGAGAAATAATAATTTGGAGGTTTATGCAAATGGAAACAAGGATATAAATGTAGCTACTTCTTTAAAAATACACCCTGAAAATAGATTTATGTTCAACTTTTATTGATATGTAAAATCCAAAATTTGAAAATATGTGCATTTATATAAGTTTATTTAAACCGTTCAAAATACTTTCAACCGAAATAAACCTTATAAATAATGCTCAGAAAGAAAGCTCAATTATTGTTCTTAAAATATAAGATGTCGGTTTTGTTCTAGATTTTCACTAAACGATACCTGAACATATAGTTTCAGCTGACCCGCGCAACTTCATTTGCGTCACAAAAGAGACTCTTAACACACCCAACGGAAACTCTCAAGAGCAATTTATCTTCCCAATTTTTGCGAAGTGTTCCCGATTTTTGCAAAATATTCTAGCAAAAAATCATAAATATTAAATAAAATATTAAATATTTTATAATAGTATTTCAGTCAAAGTTACGATTGCAATGGTTACCATAGTGATACCTAAAATGTCAAGGGTTATTACGGCAACGGTCACAAGGTCAAAGGCTACCAAGACATAAAATCATTTGTTATGATATAGATAAAAAAAATTGTAGCTATTAAGAATGTATTTAATTAAAATCCGATGCAAAATACATAGGATTTTCATAAAATCTGTTCTAAATACGTGTTTACGTTGCGAAAGTAGTAACATGTAGAAATTAGTAAATAGGTCCTATGGTATCAGAGATGTGCTTAGACTATGTAAAAAAAGAAATTTTTTCCCTTCTGCGGAACCCTTCAGAGGGTCCGACACGCACTTGCCAGGTTTTTATTTGAAAGTGCGTCGGTGTCGGCGCCGTCTAGGTGCAGGTGCGCGATTGTCGCGGATCATTCTCAGATAATACTATAGCACTAAATTTAAACACGAGATCAAAGTGAACACTTGTGCTCTACGTTATTGCAATTGATTGCTTATTAAATTACCTGCCGATTTATCAATAAATGTCCATAGTTAACACTTGGGTTTTGTATATTGGAACAATTATTTACACAGAATATCGGTGCATAATGTCATGACTGGATACAGTTAGCATTGTAAGTTAAAATCTTTAATTTATTTAATTATATAATAAATTTAATAAGATATTCTCTACATTTTTATATGGTAATGCAATGAAAATGATTAGTTGATTTTTTATGTAAACTTTTCTCCTTATTATCATAAGACAAGTTAGAGGTATACTATAAAGGTACTAATTAAATTATTATTATGCCGTGTGCTAATGGAGTAAGAATACAATTCACTACACCCTCCTTATCCGTGTGTATTGTAAAAGACGAGACAATAAGATGAGGATATAATACGCATGGATATAATACGAAGGGATATAATACGCATATAACATATATGTAAGAATAAGAAAACTCGAAACAAAACCCTATGCCAACAGGTCTGACTAGGATGATATAGGAGGTTAATTTCTCTCCCATAGTGGAGTGGCCCGAAGCCTAACAGTGGGATATATATGAACTGAGATGATGATGATGAAATATTTTATTTAATCCCATGCAAAAGAGGAAAAGCTGTTGCTAACGCAATATTTATATTCACGTAGAACAGATATTGAGTCTCGTTCGTGTAGACACAAGTTGTCTGACTTGATCAATGAAGCAGTTTAGTTTTATTATAAGTAATTTACGCAGCAATTGAAATATTAACAGTTGAAATAAATCTTATCTAACAGTTGGATTATATCACGGAGTAAGTACAAAGATGCTCCGTGGATTATATAGTAAAACATTTTTAAGATAACTTTTGTTGAAGATAATACAACTATACAGCATTAAGGCATAAATCCTTCTGTCGTGGATCCTTACTAATATTATAAATGCGAAAGTAAGTTTGTTTGTTTGTTACGCTTTCACGCTTATACCACCGAACCGATTTCAAAAATTCTTTCACCAAGGGCAAGCCATAATATCAGGGAGTATCATAGGCTATATTTCATCCCGGTATGCCCACGGGAACGGGAACTACGCGACTAAAGTGACTGAAACCGAAGCGAAGCGAGGCCGGATTGCTAGTATGTATTTTATAAATATACAAGTGGACACAAATTACAGATAGATAATTGTAGATCGCATAGGAAATTAGCCTGTATTGTTTGAACTAATTGGAAGGTCGATACTTGGACAACTCCACTTTCTGTGTAGTTGTTTTTTTTACATAAAATAATATTTTTTATAATGTCATCAGTCCATGGGCGTCCCACTGCTGGGCTCGGGCTTACTCCACTATGGGAGGGAAATTTACCTATTACCAAGTTGATAAGACTTTATTTCGAGTTTTCTTTCTCTTACATAAATGTTATATACACATCATATCCCTTAGTCATCTTTAACGACACTCACTAGTAGCGAATTGTATTGTTGTTCCGTCACCACACGGGGAAAACTGGAATAGAATTTAGCTTATGTTACTTGCTGATACTGTAGTTTGCCTATCGTGAAAGATTTTTAAAAGCTTTGCGACACTCACGGACAAAATTATATTTTTACCCCATCACCATACGGAATTATAAATACACGGAAATATAGGCCTATAATGCATTATACAGTGCCTTTTTAATATGTTGACCTTTCATGCGGAAGGTCATTTCATATACTTAAAACACTAACTTAATTTTATAGTAAGTGAATTGCTCCAAATTTAGACAATACTGCACCGTATAAGTCCGTTAGGAGAGCGCGTTATAAGGCAAACAAACCGCGATATGGCCCTTGCAAAGGTTAAGGGCACAAGACACCACGTGGGAGGTAGCACTTTAAGAAATCCGAGATCCTGTCTTGTTCACAAATGGCGTCCATTTTCATTGCAATTTTGTCCTGGAAATGCATTAAACAGGTACCGGTACAATGTGAAAATGTGGAATCAATAAAGCGTATTTGCTATTGTTGTTTCGAGAAATACATTTTACGAAATAGGCTATTGCAATATCAATAATATTTCAATTTAATATTTAAATACTATAACTCAGCGAGATATATTGGTAGGTAATTCAAAGAGAACATTTGTATTATTTTAGTGATAACTATATATTTTATGTATGAAAACTGTAGCTTGAAATAAAGCACAATTTTATATAGTTACACTAGTAACTTACACTAATAACTTTTATCATTCATAATTTACAAGTCCAAAAGGAAGTTGTTTATAAAAGTTTTATAGCTAAGAATTAGGAGCACTTATTTTAGTTTATTTTTTTTGAAATGTCTTATTCATTATCATCATCATTCAGCATATTGCCGTCCACTGCTGGACGTAGGCCTCCCTCATGTTTCACCATAAAGTACGGTCCTGTGCCGCCTGCATCTATCACTAGCAGTAGTCGGTTCGTCCAGCAATGTGACCCATTGCCAATTCCGCATACTAATTCTTCATGCTACGTCGGTTACAACCATACACGTGGATTTCCGTATTTCAGATTTTATCTTTTAGAGAAATCCCGAGCATAGCCCGCTCTATAGCACGCTGAGCGCCTTTGACATTGGTTATGACGCCCACATTTAGGGACCATGTTATTGTGCCGTAAGTCATCACTGGTAACACACCACCAAAAAAAGCTTTTGCAATATGTATATTGCAGCCCTAGCCGAGGCCGCGGGTGACGTGACCGGGGATTAGTCCGTCACCCGCCGAGAGGCCGACCGCGTGAGGAAAGACCGACGTCCTCCTCGAGGGGGGGACGTCGGTCGATGGGAGGGTACCCCACGTAGGGGGTATTCCGTCGGGCCGACCACTGACGACAAGTAAACCTGCTCCGGTGGTCGGCCCAATGACGAAGGCGAGGTGGTTTTCGGGTGGGTTGCGGGAGTTGCGTGCTTAAGCCCCTCTGTCGCCCCGGACGGAGTGGTGCGGAGGCGCGCCGACCGCAGCCCACCCACAAAAAAGAAAAAGAATATGTATATTGCAAAAGCTTTTTTTTATTGCAAACGGTGGCAAACGAGCAAATAGTACACCTGATGGTAAGTATTGCTGCCGCTGTTGCTGTTGATGGTGAGGTACATAACCTTTGCAAGGCCGCTGCCTACGTCGAAGAAAGTGAAGGGAGTTTGGATGCGTGCAACGAGGTTCGGTGCTACTAAAGGCATCACTAAAACCCACCACACGCAAACACCCTCAGAAAGTTTGGCTTCCGGCTCTCTTGGCTCTATTAGCAAATTTTAATGACTGGCCGTTTGCTTGAGATCAACTTGGGAATGTAATTGTTGATTATTGGGCATCAGATGCAGTTGGTCCAGGTCCCTTATATTGATAAAGCCCTTTACGTAAGACACCCATTAGTAATGTGACGGTTGGTACTAGGTAATGATGAGTTCGATATATCAAAACGTAACTTATATCGGATATGTGTTAGATATCATACCATATCGATATCTATATCAATGTAGCCGATATCACAAAAACCGTATCGAGTCAAAACTTAAAACTAAAACGATGTGATCACGTACGGACAAAACGCAAACTTCACAAACGATATTGAGATATGAACCATATTCGTTCCCCTCGTTCTAAGTATATATTATTTTATTAGTATAAAAGAGATGAAGAGAATATGGCGGCTACGGCTACTCAATATTAGTGAGACACTTACTCTACAAAATGGAACTAAATTTCCAAGTTATAAGGTTGAATTTGAGTTGTCACAATATGGATAAGTTTGCTCATTTTAATATCAATGTTAACGTTTGAAAACTGTACTACTGATATCGATATCAGAACACCGTTTTCGATATCGATATGCAAACTGTATATCGGATACATAACCGTTTGTGGCACAAACAGAAAACGCCCATATCTAGTACTAGGTATTCGTAGGCACCACCACACAACACTGTGCGATCCACAAATTGTTGTTCTGAGTCTGGATGTAATTTGTGTCCGTTACTATTGTAAAGTGCTCCGCAACACAAGGATTATTTCCTTAGTTCAAGGTGTTGTCTTTTTAATGAGACTTTTGTTATCCAAAACAAAACCGACTTCATAAAATCGTAAAAACACTAAAAAGTTAAAAATATGCATAGTAAATGAAAAGATAATGTAGACAATGCAGATAAATTTTTAGATTTTTGTTAATTTTCCAATAACCGCTTGTCCGATTTCGACAAAATTTTCATGGGACCATTTGGGAAGAACCCTTCCCAACAAAAAAAAAAACAGTATTTTCAAATCGGTTGGCAAGCGGCGGAGTTATGCTCGAACAAACATAAAAAAAAAGTCTTTTTTAAAGTCGATTAAAAAAATAAAATAAAATTAATAAAAAACACCGTTAGTATTAATTACAAGCAAAGGTAGAATATTTAAGGCAAATATCATAAGAGGGTTTTACAATATGGTAACAGTAAGTTCGGCACGATTCGCCGTGGTGAGGACAGTGGATTATGTGTGAGTGCGCAAGAGCAGTCGTGCACACGAGTTGGTTCATTATCGCGCGTGATGCATTTGCGTCTACCGCCCACCCTCGCCTCGTTCGTGTGTCTCATAATGTACCGTAGTCGATATACCACTAATAATCTTCATTGATTCCTTACAATGTTGATTCTATATATTTGTAGCTTATTACTTTATTTGTATAACGATCTCTGATGTTTACGTCGATATAACACGTTTGAAATAAAACTATTTGTACAGATTATATCGCGTTTGTATTATATTGTTTGTATTAGGCACGGGAAATGGCAAGTATTCGAAACGTCGGGAACTCCCGTGACCATAAAAGCTGCTTCGTAACGTCGGGAATTTAAAAATAAAATACAAACTTTATTGGTATTTAAAAAAAATACAGATTATATTTGTATTTCATTTTAGCGCAAAATGATAAAAACTATCATCATCACAACTTATATACGTCTCACTACTGCGCCCGAGTTTTCTCCACAATAGGAGGGAAATTATCCTTGATTATATAGTGATGGTCAGACGTGTTGGTATAGAGTTTTATTACGAGTTTTCCTTCTATTGTATAGACGTTATCTGTATATGTAATCCCTTAGTCCTCTTTTACGACATCTACGAATAAAAAGGGGGTGTTGAATTGTCTCCTTATTTCGTCACCATACGAAATACGGATGGGTACGAACTCTTAAAAAACATGGGTTTAGCCGTAGCACGCTATATCGTTTTCATGAATATTTTAGTTGATACATCTATGAAATTAAACGTGCTGTGTGGTAGCGGCTTCGAATACTACCGACCCTTGCTTTGCTCGTGGGTGTCATAAAAGACGACTAAGAGCCCTAGATTGACCCGGACCAACTCCATCTGGTACCATTTGGGTCAACGATTACATTCCCAAGGAGGGTTGACGTCAGGCAGGCGGCCGGTCATAAAAGTCATTGCCGAAACTTTTTGCAATATGTCAAAACAGATGACATATTGCGTCGACCCCAAGTAATTGGGATAAGAGCAAGATGATGATGATGATGATGATGATCTATGAAATTAAACGTTATTTTAAATTTTGATACATACATTTAAAAGATTGAAAATCATTATCATCTTCCCTTTATAACAATATATAGGTTTATAGAGTCGGTGTAGCAGGTTTTCGTAGATACACGTAATCGAATAAAAACACTACTTGGCCGGTGATTTTACGATCGGCAGTGTAGCTAAGTCTCATTGACAACGCCAACGTTGGTGATAACCGCTACCTATGTTTTCACTCTACCTATGATTTAAAATTGTTATCTTGAAATACATACGCATAATGCGGCGAGCAAAAGCCAAATTCGCCGTGGAAAACGTAAAATCTTACATTTCTAGTTTATTTGAAATCTGACCTTTTTATTGAACATAATATAGGTATCATCTATTGTTTAAAATAAATTTAAGTAGATACAGTCACACATTTTTTAACAACTATACTAAGACCTTAATCAACAAATCGTGTACCTACTTGTGAGCTACTTCACCGTGTGCTTAATTCCGATCAGTGATTTACAACTTGTTAATAATACCGCAGGTTTGAACCGTACATTCATAAATCAAGATCCGAACTGGAGCTTAAACGAAAATATTGATTGTAATGCTCCGGTTTACGCAGTCCGATGTTTATATGTAAGGGATTTTTGCTCAAAGTGAACAAATTTATGTTGTAACGGTTAATCGAGGGTCGATTTACCATTTCACAATATTTATAGTATATGGTTATTATACTCTCAGTGGTATAATTATAATATGGTACTGTAAAAATGGCGGTAAATCTCTAATGCTAAGGGCATAGAATAATGCTTATCAACGCTTATTTAATTTTGAGGAGAAGACTACAGAGAAATCTACGTGTTTCGCGTTATAGATTGCCAGTATAAATTAAATGATCTCTGATTTTTAGGCGAGTATTACACGTTATAAATAGATCACTTTACAGCATTCATAGTCACGTACGAAATGCTAAAAATACAAATAAAAACTCGATAAAATCCGTAAAAATTTTAGTATTATTTATATATAAATATAAAGTATAAAGTTTTCTCATTTAAATAATATACTTGATGACTTGTGATTAATTAAAATTAAATATTGATTTATTTAAAAAGTTAGAGAAATTACACCCAGACTCGGCACAAGTCGGCATTATTATTATGTTTATATGATTACCTGTATATGTGTGTATAATCACAGATTTTCGATTTTCTTTCCATAATTTTACATTATTTTCTAGTGTGTTTCGTGGGATCTTATTGACTGCTGTCTTATATACTCTTCTATGTGGTTTTAAAATGCCTTACCCTTCTGACGGGACTTGCCTTATTATTTGTTTGATGAAGGTATTATGAAATGTATTCTTACTCCAGCATCATACAGAATATGTGTTATAAAACCTGTTAGTTTTGTATATTTATTTATTGCAGCCTCGGCTAGGGCGGGATCAGGCAACTATTGTTAACCTGGAATAGTTTCAAACTTCGGCTGAGGATAGACTCAGAAAATATACGATAAAATCGAAGACACCTATAGAAAACTTCAGCAACACATTTTTTTTTGTGATACGAACCAAGGACTCCAAAAGGGTAGAAGTAATCGTATTTATCCAACTCGATTAAGCAGAAGGTGTAAGTTTTCTTTTTTCTTTTAAAAAACAAATCACCTTGGAGTAAAACTATATCTTTGTGTCGCAGAGGGCTTTTAAAACTGACTGCACAGGTGTCATAGTGGTTAAGATATCGATGTAAGGTCTCATAATGTTTCGATTCCCACGCATGTCAAAATTTTGTGCAATCCTCAAATTATTGTTTTGTATTTGGGGGTGTAATTTTTGTCTGTGACATGGATGTTTATAAAATCCCCGCAATACAAGGTCTATTTCCTTAGTACAGGTTGTGTTATGAAATAAAAAGAAAACAATAAATGGACGCTAACAACACTCAGACTCAGAATACTCATGTGTGGATCTTTCAAAAAAGAGTCCTGGGAATTGAACCCATAGCACATCGGTATTAGAGGTTCATTTGCGCAATCGAATCGTTATTTCTGCTATGAATGTAAAATTCCATATTTTAAGACAGTAAGATAACATGTAGTTAGTTTTAGTGAAAAAATATTCTATTCAAATTAATTAAACTAAAAGATCGACCCCAATACAATTGAGAGTAATAAGGCTATGATTTAATAAAAAAAAGAAGAAATAGATTAAAACGTCATTATTATTATCATTTCAAAGATATCATATGTCCTTATTTTGACATTCACAGACACGAAAAAAGGTGGTGAATTTTTATTTTATCACTACACGGCAACCATCCTTACTAATGTTATAAATGCGAATGTAAGTTTTCACGCTTAAACCACCGAACCGATTTCAAAAATTCTTTCACCAATGAAAAGCTATAATATCAGGGAGTAATATAAGCTATATTTTATTCCAGTATTCCCACGGGAACGGGCACTACGCGGGTAAGGTGACTAAAACCGAAGCAAAGCGAGGGCGGGTTGCTAGTATACAATAAATTAGCTTTCTAATGTTTACGCGAGTATTATATTTATTTTAAATAAAACTGTTTTTAGGCAATTTATCGAGATTGTATTTGATTTTGGCTCCGCCGTGACCATGAACATTGTAAAGTTTTCGAAACGAAAATCAAATACATACACGATAAAATCTATAAAATCAATAAAATCATGAAATCAAAAATCAAATACATACACGATAAAATTTATAAAAATAGTTTTATTTAAAACTAAATTACCGTTAGTAATTAGTAAAAACAATGAGGCAGAAAGGCCAATGCACAAATTACACCTGCGTTACTAATATCTCTGTTGCGGATATGTCTTCACAGGAGTAATTCTTTACACCTAACCGTGTTCAAATTGTATTTATTACCACCATCTGTCACTATGATAATGACTACCACGTGATACCTACACACTGCTCGTACATCTCACGATCAATTAGCCTGTTTGAGAAACATCCACCTAATGATTATAACAAAAAACGATGTTACCTCTAATAATACTTAACTTTCGCTGAATCTAAATAATGATACGGACTGTGAGTTCTCTTTTTTGAGTTGCAAGCAATTAAGTAAAATAAATTAATATGTTCTTATTAATTATAGATTCTTCACGTCAAGACGGTGTATTAAAGTTCAGCATCGCTATTAGTGCATAGCCTATGCACTAATAGCGATGCTTGAACTTGCCAAATGTTGTTTACTTTTAAAACATAAAAAATTTAATAACTTAGTAAATTTTTTTTAATAACTTTCCGTGTGGTGACTGAGTAAGAATATAATTCATCAATCCTGAATTTATCCGTGAGTGTCGTAAAACACGACCAAAGGATATGATATGCATATAACATCTGTGCAAGATTCAAAACTCAAAATTTCCCTTCTATTGTAGAGGAGGCTCGAGCACAGCTGTGAGACATATATGATCTGAGATGATGATGATTTTATAGATCCATCAGTTTTTTGAGGAACACTTGGACGACAGAACTTCCTCAAAAGCGGATAAAGCCATAATCGCCATACTTGGTAGGCAAGTTTATGATTCTCATGGGAAAGCAACGGGAATACATTGTAGTCTTAAGTTATCAACACAAGGGTTTATAATATATAAGGGTTTATAAGTTAAATCAAGGGAAAATGAATTAGATAAAGGAAAAATGATTATCCATACTAATACTATAAATGCGAAAGTAAGGATGTTTGTTTGTTTGTTTGTAACGCTTTCACGCTTAAACCACCCAACCGATTTCAAAAATTCTTTCACCAATGGAAAGCTATAATATCAGGGAGTAACATAGGCTATATTTTATCCCGGTATTCCCACAGGAACAGGAACTATGCCGCGGATAAAACGACTGAAACCGAAGCGAAGCGAGGGCGGGTTGCTAGTATAGAATAAAACCATTAATACGTCAAATTTACCTGATTACTTTTGAGGAATGTAACAAGCAGACCAAACAAGAGATTTACGCATATCAATGATTCTATCCTAATCGTTATTGCAAATAACCACCATTTTTTAGTAAAACTTTTTACAATTTTTTACCAAATTTAGAATATTGAAATTGGTAAGCATATACCATCGGATCAACGAGGTATTACAGCTAAGACTATATATGAAGTGCAGTTCTTTATAGTACCATAAATGTCAAAGAGATTAACATACAAGTGTGCAAAGGTTTAAGCGACTAATAAATCTCCCCTAATGGTATACGATTAACAAATTGCAAAAATGGTGCATTGATTTTACGAACAATTTTCCGTAGCTGTTTTTATATCTTTGATTCCCATTCGTAGCAAATAATTGTGATATCTTGGTATTGTTCTGGATAGGTAGCAGAGAAAGCCATTTCATCATCATCACAAGTAACATACGTCACTGCTGGGCTCGAGCCTCCTCCACAATAGGAAGGAAATTGACGTACTACACCACGCTAGTCAGATGTGTTGATATAAGGTTTTTTTTTCGCGTTTTCCTTCTCTTGCAAAGAGGTTATATGCATATTTTATCTTTTAGTCGTCTTTTACAACACCCACGGGCAAGAAATCAAGAAAGGGGGTTGTGAATTGTATTCTTACCCCGTCACCACACGGATAATATAACCCTTCCATTACAAGTTAATGCTATTCACTAAAAGTTGTCAACTTAATTCGTTGATCATAATGTGATCACTTCCATTTTCGTTAATACGTATTTTATATTAATTTTCTAATATTGAATATTGTAGATAGGTCATCCTCATGCTGTTAAATAATTTTATTATTTTAAGATAATATATACATTTTGTGCGTTGCAGCTACTTATAAAATTTTATACGAAAGGACGTTGTGTAGCTAAGCTGGCGAGGTAACTACATTGCTCATATAATATACACCTTTGGTTGCTAGTAACGCTCGTCTTAGCATGGTATGGTGGAACAATGAGACGAGCGTAGACAGTAGACATGCGTCGTACTCGCGCCGGTGCGAGGTGAGCTCCGGGGTCACTGCTCTGACCTGTGCGTGGGCGCGCCCGTTTCCGCCCGCGAAACCGAATCATTGCGCCCCACACTCCTAATCTTACCGATATACCACATATACAAAACACAGCCTACAACGCTTGCTGTTATACCTTTATGCCGATCATAAAAACGTTATTTAATCGGTAAGATCTTTTCAAAAAGGATGTCCAAAAGCCACTTGTCAAGGTGAAAGTTGTCAATTAGGTACTCGGCTTGATTTTTTATATGGTTGGTTTTTATGAAAGTATTATGCTGTTATTATTCAACACCTAACTGCAATACGGTAAACAAATGATACACATTCTAGAAAGAAGTAATCAAGGTATTGATTATCTTCCATGTGGTGACGGAGTAAGAATACAATTCAGCCTCTCCTCACTTGTCTGCGGGTATCGTAAAAGACGACTAAGGGATTGAATATGCATATAATATCTATGCAAGGGAAGGATAACTCGAAATAAAACCCTACACCAATATGTCTCACTAGGTCAGTTATAGGCCTATTGTGAAGGAGGTTCAGTCCCAACAATGGGATGCATATTAGCTGAAATGATGATGAGATTATGAATTTAACTCCTATTTGGCAATATCTTGATGTTATGGTAGAATCTAAGAATGAATATCTTTAGGTATAGTATATATGGCAGTCAATGGGAGGGTACTCCTCAGGGAGTATTCCGTCGGGCCGACCACTGACGACAAGTCACCCTGCTCCGGTGGTCGGTCCAACGACGAAGGCGACGTGATGTCACGGGTGGGTTACGGGTGTGCATGCTTACGCCCCTCTGTCGCCCCGGACGGAGTGGTGTGGAGAGTGCGACGACCGTAGCTCACCCACCCAAAAAAAGGTATAGTATGTACCTATGGGTAAATTTAGGTTAAAAAATTGCGAGCGAGTTGTAGATCAATAAGGAGTCATTTAATATAAATGGCGTAGTTTAAACAATTAAAAAAAATATGTCTTGCATACTCACATCAACGCAAAAGTGACCATAAATATCAAAAATCTCTGTTACAATGTAGTAGACAAATGTAGAAATGTAGAAACGTAGTATGTATAAGGTAAAATGTCAAGATATATATATCCATGGAACGCATGTCATATTAATGCCGTAGCTTTTGTACATTAAAAAAATGAAAGGGTCGAGAAATTTGTGGACGAAATTTTTTTATAAAATCAACTAACGTAGCAATAAAATTCAAACCATATATTTTAAATATTAATATCTGTCTGTTATCTTATCACGAGACTGGGTACTTACGATAGTATTTGTGACTTTTAATGTTTTTTTAATATTTAGTAAATGTTAGTTTCTCTTTAGACACTGCTATATTTTTTATCATACTGGATTGATCGCTTCTTAAGATTGAACTCGACTCTTTTATATTATGAAGTTTCGTAGTAAGTTGGAACTCTGCGGTGTATAGTAATCGTTTTAGTATATTGTGACGATTTTAAATTAAACTTTAAACATAACATTAGGATACAGCTTTCACGTAGCGTGATAGAAGGCCTAATCAAAATGGGAAAGTAAAATACACTCATTTGCAAAAAAAACGGGCACCTAAGCAATGAACCATTTCAAATGTTAATATTTCTTTGTTTGATAATTATAGGTAGTTTTATCCACACAATTTGCTAAATTAATAAGAAAATAATCGTTTTCATCAGTATTTCATAAAATTTAGATACAATTTATGGGAAATAATGCTAAACCTCGCTAGTAGTGTATATTCGCTAGTAGTGCATATGCTCATGAAGTAAAAATAAAAAAGTTTTTTTGTTTGTTTTTCTTTAATAAAGTAAAAGCAGATAAATGTTTAGTATCGAGTGTGACCCCCTCTAGCTAAAATCACAGCTTGAATTCGTCTGGGCATGCTAGCGAGTATATCCCGGATACTTGCTTGCGGAATACGTTCCCACTCCGCAGTAATCACATTCTTCAGCTCTCTGATGGTCTGCGGAGCCGGGTGTACTGATCTCACACGCCGTTTCAGAACGTCCCAGACATGCTCTATGGGATTGAGGTCGGGACTTCGAGCTGGCCAATCCAAACGACGAATGCCGACCTCTTGCACATACGCATTAACATCGCGGGATCGGTGGGCGCGAGCATTGTCGTCCATAAAAATCGAGTCTTCACCTAGAGCGGCCAATGCGGGTTGTGCATGAGAAATTAGAACTTCCGTTATGTATCGATGCCCAGTCAGTGAGCCGTTTTCAATGAAGACTAACTCTGTACGATCCATTGAATTTATTCCTGCCCAAAACATAACAGAGCCCCCACCATAAGGTGTGATTTCTTCGAAACATGCCTCTGCAAAGCGTTCTCCTTGTCTTCTTAGCACTCGCCGACGTCGATCTTCACCGAACAGAGATATCCTGGCTTCATCAGAGAACAAAACCCTATTCCAATCGTCTTGAGTCCATGATTCACAATTTCTAGCGAACCTAAGCCTGTGAACTCTGTGCTCACGGAGTAATTTGGGGCCGCGGGCCGGGCGGTGACTGCGTATATTGGCAGCGAGAAGCCTCCTCCTGACCGTCCATAGACTAATATGCACATTTCTTACTTCTTGGAGGTTGGTCTTAAGATCCACATACGAAGATTTGCGATTTCTCAATGCGCGACTCACAAGAAAACGATCATCCCGTGGTTGGGTACATGGTTTTCTTCCAGAACCAGGCCTTCTCTCGACGGAACCAGCCTCCTGATATCGCTGCCAGGTCCTTTGGACTGTCGAGCGACTAACATTTAGCCTCCTAGCCACGAAACATTGGCTGCAACCCTCTTCAAGCAGCGCGATAATTTTGGTAGCTTTTACCACTTTATCTACCATTTTTGATACAGCCAAACAGCATTAAATAAAGCTTTGACAGTCAAGGATATGAAATTAATCGATAAAAATTGAATAAAAGTTATGAAAGTCGATGTTAACTTCTGGAACTTCGCGCCAAAAATGTAGGATAAAAAGGGGTTTTCTGTAAAAATGAACATCAAATGAAAAATTGAATTTAGAACGTACTTTTTTAAATACCACAGCATTTTTAAAACCGGCCAGTAACGTGTACAAACGATTGAAACCTTTTTGGTATTGTATCTTTTTAAATATGAATGAAAATCAAAACCGCCCGTTTTTTTTGCAAATGAGTTTATATATAAACTATACGTAGGTACTGTTACACCCAGACTCTTAACAATAATTTGTTGGTAGCCCAAAGTATTGCTCTGTGGGGGAACCGAATCTATGACACTCAAGCACTAAAATATCCGTGCAACAACGTTATGTAACATTTTGCTTTTTAATTTTAGCTATAAAGATGTTAAAATACTAATTTAAATTAGCGTCGTAGAGGTAAATGACTTCACAGCAAACGTGTCTCGATTTCAGTTAAGAGCACGCTTGGATATTGAGCTATAAAGCAAGTATCTGCTCGGAGCAATCAAAATCGTGCTCTCTTGCTAATTAACAATAATTAAGAACAAATAACTATATGTTGTTACACAAAAGAAATTAGAAAAATGCCTTCACTTGAGAGTGCTAAATGGTTCAACAAATACCCGTACTTACATGAAATATACCTTAATAAGTACGTAGCAGACAAGACGCGTGGTTGTAATTTATCGTATGAAATGTTTAAGAGGCCACCAAACCTTACATCAGTGCCTAAGATTTTTCCGGTTTCATTGTTAGTTCGTTTATTGTTCGTAGCACTCTCGCCACAATTAATACATAGTTTAAAACAATTGCGTTTACAAAAGCTCCGTTAGTTCACTCTATCTGCGTCAAGAGAGCTCTGTGCCGAAATATGTTTATCGACCATCACCAGATCGAACACTTGAAATCCTACGTGATGGTTTATAAATATGGAGATGGCTTTTTATAAATATTATGTTCAAATGTAATGTTTTCCGTGTGATAACGAAGTAAAAATACAACTCACCACCCACTTTCTTACTCGTAAGACGACTAAGGGAAATGATATGCAGATAACATCACTGTATGAGAAGGAAAGCTCGAAATAAAACATTATGCCAACAAGTCTGATCAACGTAGTATAAGTAGGTCAATTTTTTTACTACTAAGAGGGATGCTCGAGCCCAGCAGAGGGACGTATAAGACTTGAGTTGATGATGATGTTCAAATAGCTATATGTGTACTCAATCCTTAAATATATAAATATATTTATTTTTTTTATTGCCAACGGTGGCAAACGAGCAAACAGTACACCTGATGCTAAGTGTTGCTGCCGCTCATGGACCCTTACAAGGCCGCTTCCCACCGCGAAGAAAGTGAAGGGAGTGCGAATGCGTGCATCGAGGCTCGGTGACACCAAGGGCACCACCAAAACCCTCCACACGCAAACACCCTCAGGAAGTTGGGCTGCCGGCTCTCTCGCTCACCGAACGAAGCGCAGTAACTAATTGCTACTACTCAGACGTCGATTTTCTACGAGAGTGTGGTACTACCCCGGACGGACCGGCCCGCGGCTGTAGACAGATAACTGTCGACAGTGTGGTCCTACCACTCAAAATCATATGTTAGGACTAAGCTTCCTTATGGTGACGGAGTAAGAATACAATTCTCCTTTTCTTACTTATGGATATCTTAAAGATGACTAAAGATGTGATAAACTTATAAAATCGGTGCAAGCGAATGAAAACTCGAAACAAAATCCTATACTTGACCAATGTAGTATAGTAGGTCAATTTCTCTCCTATTGTGAAAAAGGCTCGAGCCCAGCAGTGGGACGTAAACGAGTTGAGATGATGATGATGATGAATATGTACAATGTGTTAGGTCATTTAATATACATAGGGAATTTTATCAGCGCCTTAATACTAACAATGTTATAAATCTTTTAACAAACTTATTTACTTCGTTTTATTCTTATTTAGGGAGATTATCTCTCTAAATAAGAATAAAACGACATTATTGTGTCGGGAGGTAATAGGCAATACACTCATAGATTTGATGATGATTTGAATTGGTATAGTTATCACACCGTGTGTTGCGTTATATATTGCCATAGATTAGTCTAGTTGGGTGTAAGGCCAGATTATACAACTGAAATCTTCCTTTTTCGTTACTTTTTATTATTATATTCTCATGCTTTTTCAGTGAAGGTTTATATTAGGTCTATATTATGTGTAAACCTCATTATTATTTATTACTAGATATATTTCCAAATTACGAGCTTATTTTTTGAGAGATTCTCAAGAAAATTTCGAAATTTTGCAATGATATCCAACAACACTTTTTGTCCTAAGTTTCTAACTTCACCGTCGTAGTAGCATACTTGCGCTATTGCTCTAAGGACGTAGATGTTTATTATACAACTACATATATATTTTCTAAATAAATAAAATAAAATGAAGTGCAATTCATGTTTTATACTTGAATGACAGTGTATTATCATCATCATCATCAACATTCAGCCCATCGCCTCTCTCATGTTTAGCCACAAACTTCGGTCTTGTGACACCTGTATCCAACGACGATCAGCACCAACGACCTGGTGAAAGGTGCTGGTCGTCCATATAGTAGAGGAGCGTCCTACACGCCATCATCGTCACTCGAGAGAAACTTTCTTGCCCAGTAGTTGTCGCTTCGTTGAGTGATGTGGTCTGCCTATTGCCACTTCAGCGTGCTAACTCTTCATGCTCTGTCAGTTATACCCGTTCTTCTACGGATATCAAATATATTAGCAAGTTGTTTATAAATACACATACTATCGTAGGTAGAGCCATACATCTGCAGTAAAGAAAAGAGTCGATTTAAGTCTAATGAGAAAATAGTTGTTTTTAATAATTAATAAATGGAGTGTAGTACTTATACAGAATAATATACTTCCGGTAAAGGTAAGTAGTAAAATCTGTCTCCATATTTCTGCATCTGAACCAGATAATAAAAAGCACATTTGCATACACATGTAGAAACCACAATGGCCGATTTAATTACGGTTTATTTTTTATATGAATTAATAGCAGGTCCAATGTGAACGGGGAATCTCGACAGACCTGTTTAATGTATTGTTTTGGGTACGCATAGCTACATACCACTTTTAGTGTGCTTATATTGTTATCTCTATAAACGTGACTTGGTTATCTACATTAAGTTCAATCAATAACTTAGAAAAAAATCAACTATTGTATTTTGATTCAGAATAAAAATCGAATTGAAATTTAAAATACATAATTCGCTATTTTTACAGTTCTTCTATACTAGTAATCTTATTTATTTATAGCAAAAAGAGATCCTTATGCTATGACTAATGTTCATCTTTAAAATTATTTGCAAGCCTCTATTTTTAAAGTATATATATTTCTTAACCAATTGCCTAATTTATCCAATTTTTATGAAAAATATGTCGTTCAAAATTACTAAAATGCAACTAGCTGGCTTAATTTCGTGATCATGATATACGTGATAAATACAATGTGTCGGTAACATTTACTTTCCGCATGTGTCGTGGTCGTCGAAAGTTTATAAGCATATTATTACAAGAGAAAAATCTCTGATCAAAATCCTATGCCACTCATACCAGCATAGTTATATCGAACAAATTGCCTGTTATTATAGAAAATATTCATGCCCAACAGTGGTACATATACAGATATCCATTCATCAGTCTACTAAGAGAAATGGAGATAGTGACTTAATCAGAATGAGAGTTGGCGATTGCAGTAGGTGTTATAAGTTTCCCAGGAGAGTGCAATAGGCATCAACCTATTTTAGTGATCCCTCAGCTGATTTATACTATGCTCAGGGGAAGTAGCTTAGGGGGTGCGTTATATTCTATACACGTCACCACATGTGTATGCATATATGGAAAATGAACCGATATTTTCTTGGCCATAGTAATGCACGCCATCCGTTCCATTTGGGGTCATGAAGGGGTAACACGCGGCCCCATAATCACCAAATTTCATACCCTTCGCCATTGGGCCGACCATTGGTTTCAAATCCTTAGCGTCTGTGAGGAGCACAGAATGAAAGCCCTAATTTTACATCTTAACTCTGCAAATCAGTTTCGAAATAGTACAAATTATAGTCGAAGAGGTTTGGATATCCCTGTAGTTTCTTTGAAGTGGAACATTGTTCATAATTGTTTAATTGTGGTCTCCAGTTTAAGTGTATTTGTGAAAATATTGACGAAGATCTTTATACGATTTAAGCTGATGCCTTTTATGAAAAGATCCTCAAAACACTATCACTTCTTGCGCCGAATTTTACAGCTTTTACGAGCACACAGATATATAGCTTTGCAGACACCTCATCGCACGCTTCACTAAACTGTGATTGATGTAAGATAATTGTTACGTTAAAAATTTTCTACAAGTTTTACCTTCTTTGGCACTGTGAGGTACGTATATTACGTTACGTTAACATTTAATTTATTGCATTGTCTTTTCTTACTTATTGTCTGGTTACTGCACGAATATATGATAATTTGTGTCTATTATAAGATTTTAGTTTAGAATTCTGTTACCGATAAAATATGCTGATAAGACTTTCTGAAGGAATTTGCAAAAGTAGCACTGATATAGAGTTTGCTCGGTATGTGCGGTAGGTGGCGGTAGACTATCTCATATTGTTAATGTTTGTCTGTAATAGCCTAATCAAATTCTCAGTTAATTCCCAGGAGCAAATTCAGAGTTTGAATCTGTACTCGCTTAGTGGCAACACACCCTTCATCATCATCATAGTTCCCACTGTTGGGCTCCAGCCTCCTCCACAATGTGAGGGCAAATTCACCATACTTGGTGAATTTGCCCTGGTCAGACGTGTTGGTATAAGGCTTTATTTCGAGTCTTTCTTCTCTTGCATTGTTGTTATATGCATATTACATCCCCTAGTCGTCTTTTGGGACTGTGATTTTTTTGACGTTATAGGGAGTTGTCGTTAATTGGAGTTAAAAAAAAAATATTTTACTATTCTAATATTTATTTACTAATATAGTGAAAATTTTACAAATGTAAAAACAACTATGATTAAGATAAGGTTTAACAACCTAACGACAGCCCAGTGGCCGAAGGGCCGAAGTAAACATGTGCCATTTTATCACACAAAAAACAAATGAGAGTTTTTTACAATGTTTCATAGGTCAATTGAGGTAAACACGTGCTAGATAATAAAATAACAAACCAACAAAGCAAAGAACGTACACAGTTGCAGTTCTTCTAATTTTGGCAATTAAGAAAGTACTGCTCAATGCTAAATAATGCCGTATTGTCGTCGTTATTTCGAGTGAAAGTGATATTATATAGAGTGTATCATTGTATGGATTATATGACGAACCAACCAAAATTAAATTATTTCGATGTTTTAAGGTGTTTGTCGTTAAATCAAGTGACGTTATAAAGAGTTTACACTGTATTTTATTTTCATTCGCCGTCCACTGTTGGGCCAAAAACATCAACATTATTTATCGAGTTAACTCAAATGAATGATGAACAAAATTGTCTAGTTATTTATGATAGATTATAATAAAAGCTATTTATACATACGCAAAACGTTAACATAAAAACCAATGCATATTTTGTTGTCGTAATATATGTACATATACTTATTTATAATAATAAATCTAAAGCGAACTTTCATAAAAGCTTTCGTGGTAAGCGTTTATACTCCAATATTTTTTGGCACCAAGCCATTGTATGCAAATGAAGTAATGAATGTTTTTAGTGCAACAAAACACGAGTAACGGTTCCCTTAAGTGAAGATTTGTCGGCCAATAATAATTATCACCGGCTTGTAACAAATCTACGCGGGTTGGTACTTATCCAGTTACCAACTCAATGGTTTGTATGCTAATTTTGATATCTAGTGACAGTTATAGAAATGTAACTAAACATTATTGTTGTATGCAAATATTATATCTATACTTTCTATACGTATGCATATATAGTTCCATGCTCATTCGAGTTTCTTTACAAGCAATGAGAAGCTTTTCGAATTGGAACTTCTACGCATGATGTGGCAATAAAAAAATTATTAGACTGAAAGTTAAATACTCTAATTGGAAATTGTAATAAAATATAAAATCAGAGAATCCTTTTTCTTACTGGCAAAGATATAATACGAATTATATCACATAATACGCTTATGTATATTATATATATATATATTATGTATATTATATATATAGGTATTAGTATGTATATTTTTATGTTATTTTCTCTTATGTGCCAACATAAGCTATCCCGACTGATATAGTAACCGAAACAATATTTTTTTAATAGATTTTTTTGGGATACTTGTGCTGTAAATAGTTCTTAAGCTGGTATACTAAGTTATTTTGCGGGGAATAATCAAATATTTATTTTAGAGATTTTATATAAAAGATATTAGATCTATTTATTATTTCTCACCTCATAATGAGGCAATAGTTCCACAGACTTCCTCGTCATCATTTCAGGTCTTATAGGAGTCTTGGGTTTGAGTCTTCTGCACAATAAGAAGAAAATTGACTATACGACTTTGACTAGATGGCATAGGGATTTTCCAAATGGATGGTTCCACAGATTTATATGAAACTAAAATTTAACCTCTCTACGACTTTATTAAAATACGCACTAATTAAAAATTAATGCATGTTTTATTAGTTGTCATAGGAAATAATGTGATGCAATTTATTACCTTTTTTTTTGGGGGTGGGTTACGGTCGGCGCACTCCTCGCTCCACACCATCCGGAGCGACAGGGGGGCGCAAGCACGCACACCCGTGACACGTCGCCTTCGTCGTTGGACCGACCATCGGAGCAGGGTGACTTGTCGTCAGTGGTCGGTCCGATGGAATACCCCTTGAGGAGTACCCTCTCCTCGACTGACGTCCCCCCTCGGGGAGGACGTTGGTTGAGGAGAGGGTACTCTGAGGCCCGTCGAGCAAACAATTTATTACCTTTTTGGTTAATTCACTTAAAATATATGATGTGAATTGAAGAGAAGGCTCAATTTGAAATCAGCCTGAATAAGGGTGCTAGTCGCAGTATGGAAAATACAAACAAGTATATATACCTACTACACACCTCAATAGTGTGTATTTGGACCAAGAAAGAAATAACTACCCAATTGTGGTTTTACGGAAGCCAAAGTCTAGTAGGAGTTGGGTTTCGTAAAACCAGAATTGGAATCACAGTATCATTACTGGCCCTTTTTTTTAGGTTGACGTCACGAAAGGGCGTTGCACGGTCGCACAAACCAACGTATTCTTTTTGCTTCGCCATTAGGCCCGCCAGTGAAGGAAAAAAAACTTGATACAAGTTTTTTTTCGTCTGTGGCCAACCCGACGGGATGTCCATTTAGGTACTACGACGCTCCTCTAGGAGCGTCGCTCTCACCCAATCTGCCTCTCTACGGTTGACGGACTATTCCCCGGTATAGTCGCCGTGGTCTTTGCTAGAGCGCCACACCTGCGTCAGCCAAGTTGACGCAGGTGTGAATACCCACCCGACAGCGCATCATGTCACCGTAGAGGAGTTGCGCACACGATTTGCCGCACCATTCCGTATTATTATTCGCCCCTGGGAAGAACTTTAATAAGGTAGATAAACTAATGGATGGATACATCCTAATTGGCGGCGAATTTGTTTTGAAAAAAATTTAAATAGCTTGGGAAAATTGACGTAGGCTAATAATTTCTTTGTTATATATATATATATATTTATTTATATATAAATATTCGCTTTATACTACACATTTTTACTATTTGAACCATATTTATACCTTTTTTTATTGTCTACTTGCATGTCATGTTATGGATAAAATCTAAGAACTATCCAAGAACAATTTTGTAGTGTTAATGATATTTGGCTAATCTTATATTGATACTATATACGATACTAATTAATCAGTGTTATAAATAACACTAAGAACAAAAAAAGAAGATATGAAAACTTTATGATACTGATTTAATTAAATTTCAAGTTATCGTTGATATCGTCGATATTAATCGTTAGTCACTTCAATTGTTTCAGAAATGCCAGTGAAGCGGATACGTAAAAGTTAGTCTACTATAGATCAACAATTTATCTGCATTATTTTTGCTGGGTGCTATTATCATTAGTTTTAGAAGTATCGATTTATTTTTTCTAAACAATCCTGCTATCAGGTGGCAAGCTTCAATGCAAATTATACAGCATAGCACACTAGCTACAGGGTTTAAGTTTTAAATGAGTATGATATTGGCATACGACAAGCAGTAATTAGTACACGACTTCTTAGATGGTAACTAACCTTAATAAAACATTGCGTTTCTTGATGGAGTAAAAATAGAATTCATCGCTCCTTTTATTCCTGTGGGGTAGTAGACCATGTTCCTTCCAATCATGGAACAGACCCGTATCTTTAGTTGGATGTAACAATATATGTGTGGAGGAAAAACAGCTAACAAGCAGCAACTTGTCTTGTGCCTACTATACTAATGTGTATGATTTTGACATAAGAGCATTTCTCTTCACTTCATCCTTTTCGCCTCACCACAAGGTCCAAGCCTCCTCCATGATAAGAGGAGAAATATTGATACTATGCTGATCAGACCATTTGGTGAAGGTTTTACTAGTATTTAGAGTTATCCTTCTCTCGCGTGGATGTCTGATCCCTAAGTCGTCTTTTAAGATACCCATGGGCTATGTGAAGAGGGTCGTGAATTATATTCTTACTCCCTCACCACACCACCAGGTTCCCTTAATCGTGTACTATCTTCTTTCCTTTCCAATTTGTACCATTGGAAAGGGAAGATATTACGTAAACTATATGAACTTAAGTTTAGAAATGTTTAAGTTTGAAGTGAAAGTGACATCTTCAGAATAACTCGTCAACAAAAGTTGTAATTAATATATTAATCAACATGAATCTTAACAGTATTTTAATTTCGTAGCATTACATTAGTCGATAGGTAACTTTAGATACAGAGATACTTCGTAGTAAATTGTTTGGCTATAGGTTTGAGGTACCCTTACCGACGCATTGTCTGCGGTATCGCGGTTTCATCGGAGATTCCTCGGAATCTGTTGATGCGATAACGCGGAAGAAATCATAATTTCGTCAACTGAAAGTGATGCGAAGCTATGTACACCAAGAATTATCTTTTGTTTGGACAATATTATAAATAATATTTATAATAATAAATACATTGTTATGAATAGAATATGTTGAATTGCTCTACTTCAAAGTAAAATTGAACTTATTTAGGAAATAACAACGCACTTTCATTGCATTCAAAGAGGCATTCTTTGTTCAAAGTATTTACTGCCTTCATGGTCCTTGATAACATAAAATGTGAAATAGGATGGCTATTAATATAACTTCACTAGCCAATTCAGTCAATCCAGCGAATTTTAATATCCCGTTATTATTTTAATGAAAGGCTACCTATACGAAATTATAAATTCAGGTTAGGGGTTGCTGAGATTAGCGCATTAAAATACAGCAAAAAGAACTAGATTTACAATACAGTTCCATAATTCTTTTTAACTTTTTTGTGTTGCGTAATTTCGGCTACGAATACTACCAACACCTACTTTGGTCCCAAGTGTTGTAAAAGATGGCTAATAGCTTTATATCGACCAGTTTGATCCCGTCCGGTCAACAATTAAATTCGAAAATAGGATTGAAATCAGGACGGCGGTCGGCCATAAAGCTATTGCCAATAACTTTGGTACAATGGAAGGAGTACATATTGTGTCTACCCCAAGTTATGATGCGGAATAGTTTTTAACTTTTTATAAATCTTGTTTAGTAAACGTATCTCGATAATACTGTTTTTTTGTCCTGTAATTGCATAGATATATGGAGACTCTACATGGAAAATGCCGGTGGCGATGACTAGCGACTGATTCAATTAGTGATTGCGTTCACTTGTCGCCGGTTGCGCTGATGCGGAGCTAGTGCGCAGGCGCGGGAGCCCGCACTCTATACCACTCGCCGATGCAATGATACGATCTACTTTTCAACCGAGACAATGTCGTGATGTTTTAAGCTGTAGTCTAAAAATTAAATGGCCGCTGTTTTTAGGTTGCCATTAGTCGAGCTTTATTATTAAACTAGGTGAGCCTGTGGCTTTAGATGCTGTTGGTAGGTATACTTATGTTATGCAAGTACCTTCCTTAACCTGACTTTCAGCACTTTTTATATGAATGATAATTTCAATAATATATAGAGGACAAACGTTAACAGTGCCAAAGACTGCCTTAGTATGTGGCAACAATGAGTCCACCTTTGTCTAATCGAGATTCAATTACATTGCCATTACTTCACATAAAGTTTGGTATTAGGAAGCATTTTGTTAAAACCCTTAATAAAGATGGCTAACGTCTTGTATTTATGTCGAAAAAATCCGCTAGATTGAGCAAACCAAAGTTCAAAGTAGGCATTTTTGATGTAACATAAATTAGACAACTGATAAAATAACCTAATATTGTAGAATCTCTGAACGAACGTTTGTAAGAAACCGAATTTCATTTTAGTGACTTAAAATTTTCTTGGAAGTCATCATTACAAGATTGTTTACAATTAGTTAACGATATGTCATCTAATATGAAATATTTGGAGTATGAATATGGGTATTAAACAACATTTTTTACACATAACATTTGGACAGATTTATTGAAAACATTATAGAGACAGCAAAGTGAAAGTTTTTATCAGGATCTTCGCACAATGAGAAAACTTTAGGAAGGAAAAGGAAACTCGAACACGTATATGATCGCTGACTCATCATCATCATCTTGCTCTTATCCCAATTACTTGGGGTCGACGCAATATGTCATCTGTTTTGACATATTGCAAAAAGTTTCGGCAATGACTTTTATGATCGGCCGCCTGCCTGACGTCAACCCTCCTTGGGAATGTAATCGTTGACCCAAATGGTACCAGATGGAGTTGGTCCGGGTCAATCTAGGGCTCTTAGTCGTCTTTTATGACACCCACGAGCAAAGCAAGGGTTGGTAGTATTCGAAGCCGCTACCACACAGCAATATATGATCGCTAACTATTGCTGAAATTTTTATCGGCATCCAGTACAAACGTTTCATTCAAAAAATCTTAAGAAAAACTTTTTTTTCACAGTTACTGTTTTAAATAAAGTGTGTAAAAAAATATACTTAACTTGCATGTAAATTTCGTGTATGATTCGTGAATGTAGAGCTGCTTGATAAAAAAACAGTGTTATTTTTCTAATCAGCACAGTTAATTTAACCGAAAACGAATAAGCACTCTGGAAAATTTATCTGTGTTTACCAATGAATGAATAACAATGAAAATAAAAATGAATAACGATTAGTAAAATGTTAATGTCTGCTTATATAAGTAAATTTTATTTGATATGTCAACATCATCATCATCATCACAGCCCACATACGTCCCAATGTTGGTCTCGGGCCTCCTCCACGATGGGAGGGAATTTAACCTACTTTACCGTGCTGGTCAGACATGTTGGTATAGGGTTTCATTTCGAGTTTTCCTTCTCTTGGACAGATCTTATGTACATATTGTATCCCTTGTCGTCTTTTACGACATCCATGGGCAAGATGGGGAGTGGTGAATTGTATTCTTAATCCGTCACCACACGGCAATTTGATATGTATTTATTTAATTCTTCTTCTTTTTCAGCTCAATTCTATAACACGGGTACGAGTCACTATTGTAATAGGGCGGAGGTTAGCCTACTAAAATACGCTGATAAGCTGGTTGATATACTGTTTTATTTTCCTCGCGGTGATACTAATTACTTTTGTGTTACATCTGCGAGACACAATTCTTAATTATTACACTGTTTTCTGTACAGCAATATTACTTTCCGTATGATGATGGGGTAAGAATACAATTCATCACCCCATATCTTGCCCGTGACGACTAAGGATTTAATATGCATATAGCATCAATGCAAGAGAAGAAATAAGATGATGATGATGAATTTTAATAAGTGTATGTTTGCATTAAATGATGAAATTATGTTTCTCGGTTGGTAGTTGCATGGTATTTATACTCGTGTCCTTGCAGTCTCGCTCGATATAAAAAATGCTTTCAACAGTCTCCCACACGTGACGCTGAAGGAGGCGTTTCGGTATCATGGAGTGCCTCCTTATCTTGTGAGGCTGTTGGAGGCGTATCTCGAGGGAAGGCACGTGCTCTGGGGCGACGGGCGTATACATCGCCATCGGGTTGCGTGCGGCGTCCCACAGGGCTCGGTCCTCGGTCCGGTGCTGTGGAACGTCGGATTCGACTGGCTCCTACGGAGTCAGCTCCTTCCTGGGATGGGGATCATCTGTTATGCAGATGACACCCTTATCACGGTGAAGAGGGCGGACTTCCGCGGGGCTGTCCGATTGGCAGAGGAAGGAGTGGCGCTCGTCGTGGACCGGATTGGGATGTTGGGTCTGAGGGTCTCGCTCGACAAAACCGAGGCCCTCTTTTTTCATGGCCCACGTCGAGGTCCCCCCCGAGGAGCATACGTCAGTGTGTCTGGGATTGCCGTGGCGGTGCAGGCCCAGATAAAATATTTGGGTCTGCACCTCGATTCAAAGTGGAATTTCGGGCCACACTTTGCCCAGCTCGTTCCAAGGCTCGTCAAGTCGGCCGCGGCACTGGGAATGCTTCTGCCGAACACTGGCGGTCCCGGGTCGTCGTGTCGGCGTCTGTACGTCGGCATCCTGCGGTCCATGGCATTGTATGGTGCCCCTATCTGGTCGGCGTCCCTCACCGCCCGCAACAGAGCCCTTCTACGACGACCGCAGAGGGTCATCGCGGTGAGGGCTATTAGGGGCTACCGTACTGTGTCCTGGACTGCGGCAACACTGCTGGCGGGCGACCCGCCTTGGGCACTGGTGGCGGAAGCGTTGGCAGAAATATACCGGTTCCGCGCCACAGTGCGAGTCAACGGCGAGCAAGTCTCCACAAGGGGATTGGGCAGAGTTCAGGAAGTGGCCCGAAGGGAAGTAATCCGGCGGTGGAGAGAGGATCTAGAGTCCCCCGTAGCAGGGCGGGGGACTGTGGAGGCGGTTGCGCCGCATCTCCACCGCTGGCTCAGGAGAAGGCACGGCAGCCTTACATTTAGGATGGTGCAGGTGCTTACCGGACATGGGGTCTTCGGTAAGTACCTGCACAAAATTGGAAGAGAAGAGGCCCCAGGATGCCATGAGTGTGGCGCGCTAATCGACGATGCGCGCCACACACTAGAAGTATGCCCCGCCTGGGGGCCTCAGCGCCACGTCCTGTCAACGGACATGGGAACAGCGGACCTGTCGTTGTCGACCATCATCTCCAAGATGCTCGGCAGCGACAGCTGTTGGTCGTCGATGGCCTCCTTCTGTGAGGCTGTCATAACAAGGAAGGAGGCCGCGAAGCGGGCACGCGAGGCACTTGCGTCCGCAGACTCGCTCTGCCGACGGCGACCAGGGAGGAGGAGACGCCGTTATGCGCTCCTCCATCCACCGCCCTGAATGATGACAGGACTTGGCCAGACAGCCAAGCGTTGGGGTGTCGGGGATAGAATGTCATCAGACGATCTCTCCGGCACCTCGTAAAAGCGCGGAAGGGGCCGCTGTGGTTTTAGTGAGTATTTCGGTCACTTCTGTGGCCGGCGAGTCCCACACACACTCCCCCGTCTGTTTCAACTGACGGGGGATAGTGCATAAATGCATTTCCACAGCGTGAAAAAAAATATGGTATTTATACTCGTATAGTTACTCATTAGCCGCTTTTTAATATATAAATGAAAGCTATTACAAACTTTTACGTTTGTTGTTAACAAGAGATCGTTGCGAAGTACGTGTGTTCTATTTATCGAAGACATCCACTCTACCTACGAAAATTATCTAACCTGCTCATCTCCTCTACCTGAATCCTATGATGCCCTGCTATTTTTACAATATTTCATCATTCCATTTGATGAAGAGTCGTCCTACGCTACGTCGTCTGTTACTCAAGAACCTTTCTTTTCCAAAGGTTGTTCCAAGTGACTTTGAGCCTTGTTATGTATAGACTCAAATGTATATATGTATGTATAAATATCTTTAACTGATAAGAGACAGACGAATTCAAATAGAGCTCGAAAACTATGCCAGAATTGCCACAAGTAAAGAAATGCATACTTCTATGAACGCGAAATTTTCTTTGAGACTGAAATTATTTGATTACAATTAGTTTTAAAAACTTTATTTTTTAAGTAAACGTTTGTTAGTGCACTCACAATCCGCGGCATTTTACGAAATAATAAAGTAATAAATTTAAAAATTAAATGACTGAACGCGTATTTAAAGTTCTAGTATAACGTTATTCTAATGCAGTTTCTTTTAAAACGTGTAGTAAAATTTAACATTAAAAATATAGCTCACAAAATGTGACAAGCGAAGATTAAATCTCGTAAAGTATCACAATAAATAATAATTCGCTTCTAGCAGAGACTAATGTCACCCATTATTATTTTAAAACGCTTAAAATATTTTAACGGTCCGAGATTATTAGGTATCTGTCATCATTATCCGATTAAATGCTTACTGTAATTGATGGCAACGAGTAGAGCGGCCGGGCTCGCACTGCTTCGTACAATGTCAAATTTATGCTGTTTATATATTACTTACTCACGATACGTCCTATATTAGATAGTATAAGTGTTACTTTAAAATACTTTGGTATCGAAATACAAACATTACATTAAACGTCGGTCGTATTCCGCCCACAGAGTAAGGTGTTTAAAACTATGCTATTCGTGGCTTGTTTAATCTATGGCTATTATATTTATTCACTGTCAACATTCAGAGTTCTTTATTTTATAACTCATTAATATCATTACTATTATTATTTTACAAGCATTTTGATCACGGTTTTACTTGCGTTATAATTACTTAGTATATATTACCATGCTAGGTTCGAGCCTCCTCGACAACAGGAGGGTAATTGACATATAGGTACTATGCATTTTATTTTTTTTTTGGGCGTGGGCTGCGGTCGGCGCACTGCTCGCACCACTCCGTCCGGCACCACCCGATTAATCTACTAAAAGGTCTAGGTAAGATCTACGAACGAATAGTTCTCAGTAGACTACGTACATTCGCCGAGGCTAACAACCTCGTTCCCGACGCACAGTTTGGCTTCCGAGCTAAACACAGCTGCGTACAACAAGTTCACCGTTTGGTAGAATACACAAGTAGTCAGTTCATCATAAACAGATATACGGGTGTATTATTCCTAGACATAGCGAAAGTAATCGACAAGGTTTGGCATGAAGGCCTAATCTACAAACTCTATCTCCTCAAGATCCCTCATTACTTAATTCTCATTATACGTGACTACTTAAGTCATCGCAGCTTTCGCTACAGGGAGGAAGGGACGTTGTCGACCTCCCACCCTATCAAGGCCGGCATCCCTCAGGGGTCGGTCCTCTCCCCATTTCTCTTCACGCTATATACTAGCGATATGCCCAAATTCAACCGGGTACATAAAGCGCTTTACGCTGATGACATCGCACTCTTTTGTGCTGGTAGATCACCGACAACAGTAGTCAAGACTCTCCAAACAGCGGTTACCGCCCTAGCTAAATGGTTTAGGAAATGGAGATTAGAAATCAATCCCGAGAAGAGTCAGGCGGTCATGTTCACTAGACGAACTGCCCGTTCCTACTCTATCGATAGCATTCTCCCCTTAAAATTTTCAACAAGCTTGCCACTTGGACCAGGCAGGCCAAATACCTAGGTGTGACCCTTGACGACCGACTCAGCTTCGCCCCTCACACAAAGCAAGTCCGCGCGCGGGCAGCCTTTGTGATGGGCCGTCTCCACTGTGTACTCAACTCTAGGTCGCGTATGCCCCTGAGTAGCAAAGTCCGACTTTACACCACCTGCATACGGCCTATCATGACCTATGCCAGCGTGGTGTTCACGCACGTTAAGCCACACAGGTTTCATAGGCTACAGATACTACAAAATCGTTTCATGCGCCGAGCTACGGGAGCACCGTGGTTCATACGAAACGTCGATCTTCACATCAACCTCGAACTGCCGACCATCAGGCAGTTTATGAAGCGGTGCTCTCAGAGCTATTTTGACTCTGCCATGACATACCCCAACCAACTAGTGGTTGGGGCGGCTTCCTATAGACCCTCCAAAATCTCCTCCATCCGACGTCCTTGTCACGTCCTCGATGAAGAAGGCGACAATATCACACTCGCTGAACGTAGAGCCTACACAGCCCGCGAGGTCTTAACACATAAATATCCGCGGTTCCGCCCTCGCCGTCGAGGTGCGAAACCGCGCCGCGTAAACGTCACGAACCAAAACGTGGGCACGCCCACTTTGCCTCCAGCGACGCCCCAAGCCGAGGTCCGTTCCCCACAGGGGGAGCCCTCAGGCGATGTCACTTAGCATACTTTTCTCCGGGTTGAGAGCCCTCAGCACTCATATAGTCATATTATATCACACTCATATACCATAGGCCGCGTCAACCTGTCAAGGCTATCTGCGGCCAACAGCTGTACACACACACTAAAAAAAAAAAACTCCGTCCGGGGCGACAGAGGGGCGTAAGCACGCACACCCGCAACCCACCCGAACACCACGTCGCCTTCGTCGTTGGGCCGACCACCGGAGCAGGGTTACTTATCATTAGTGGTCGGCCCGACGGAATACCCCCTAGTGGGGTACTCTCCCATCGACTGACGTCCCCCCCTCGGGGAGGACGTCGGTCTTTCATCACGCGGTCGGCCAGTCAGCGGGTGACGGACTAACTCCCTGGTCACGTCACCCGCGGCCTCGGTTAGGGCGACATGACGCGCAGGTAGTCGCGCCTGCGCTGCCCCAGTCGCCATAGGTACTGTGCTTACGTTTGGTTTAGGATTTTAAGTCGAATTATTCTTCTCTTGAATAAACAACTAAGGCATTTTAATGTGTAGATAAAATCTACATTATCTACACATTAAAATGCCTTAGTTGTCTTTTAGGATAACGACGACAAACGAAACCACACGGGTAAATTATTTTAGTGAGAAATTTCACTTGTTGAGGGATCTAGGCCCAGTAAGAGTCTTGTTTGTTCTACTTTCATCTTTAGTTAGACCGAACTACATTAAAATATTATAAGGTATTTCTGTAGTTGCGCTGAATACAAATCTAGTACATAAGGCGTTTCACACACTGCTCCGCGCTCTGTCGCCTGGCGCGGAATGGCAGATTTTAATATTGTATGCAAGTACATCGATTAGTATTGAAAATACGCCAGGTCCAACACACTGAAAACGCGCCACCGCGCGGGAGCACCTCCTGCTAGCAGATTCTGCCACCAGGCGCGGAGGCGCGGGGTGGACCGCAGCAGATCTGGACACGGATAGATTTATATACGAAATTGAATGACTTCAGTATTGCCCATTGTAAGGTAACTAACTACGACGACTAAATGGAAAGTAACCTTTAGTTTAGTGCGGGACGCGTACAAAGTCGTCTGCTCGAAGAGGCAGATCTGTTCCTCCGCGCCTGGACGCGTCGCCAATGTGTGAAGCGCCTAAGTGTATGCACAATCACAGTCATCATCATCATCATTTCAGCCCATATACGTCCCACTGTTGGGCTCGGGCCTCCTCCACAACGGAAGGGTAATTGACCTACTATACCACGCTGGTCAGACGTGTTGGTATAGGGTTTTATTTCGAGTTTGCCTTCTCTCGCATAGATGTTATATGCGTTTTATCTCCCTTAGTCGTCTCGTACGATCACCCACGGGTAAGATAGGGGGTGGTGAATTGTATTCTTACTCCGTCACCACACGGAAGGAACAAGGAGGAGAGGAGAACAAGGAACAATCACAGTACCAGGTCTTAATTCGTTAGCACTGAAAAGAGACGATAGGCACAAGCTCAAAGGATTAAATTAACCGCTAAATACAACAAGCAGTACAAAAATTTTATCAAAATTTTTGATCTCAAACACCCAGACGGTTTTGAACAGAATATTCGACACACAGCATCTAGTCAACTAGTACTGAGTCATTTCTTACTTTTTTATTAAGCGCTTTTATTTCTGTGCACAATTTCGAACCAACCAGGTTAGTTTCAAATTATCTAGATCATTTAAAATTATCTATCAATACAATTAAAAACTATTATTAATAGAATAATATTTTTTGTATTGTGCTATCAACATGCACCTACAACGTTAATGTTATCTTGTTATCGTTAAAATCGATCTATTGAGAAATTAATGTGATAGTTGTTCGACAAATGAAGTTTTATTAGAGGATTCATTGCATGAATAGGAAGGTTTGTGGTAGAATTGTTTGTCTATCATCAGTGCGAACGTAAATTTGTCTCGGTTGATATACGCCGAGCGCTGTCGACTACCCCACTACAATTATTGTCTTGTCACTCCACCAAAGTTACGTGCACCATCCACTCTTGTACATTTGTTTTGTGCAAGATCTCCCATCCTGGCAACTTCTGTATGTTAATCTTTAAATAAAGATTCCTACATCTGTTTTATTACTCAATTTTAGTTAGTAATTCGCATAATAATCATTATTATGCAAAGATGTAGAATGCAAATTATAAACAATAAGTAATGAAATTTTATAAATTTCATAACTTTATCTTAGATTTTATAAATCATAATAGCGAATCACAGAATTGTGTGCAGTTCTGAATTATAAGGCATCGTCTGTTGCCATAAATAGTTATTTAATATTAATTACAGATGACTATTTATAACTGAATATGAATATATTACAGCATAAATAATAAATAAAAATGAACATAATATATCCAATATATTTGAAAGACTGGCCTGATCACACCCTGTTCCAGTATTCCTTAGCGACGGAAGTATGGTTCACGATTTCATAACGCGAGGAAGTAGTCCAGTCCGCTCATCGTGAATTGAAGGACCACCGAGACTGATTATTTAACTCCAGTGGCCCGCCCGGTAGGTTACCCTTTCGGCAACTATCAGTCTTAGTTATTAAAAGGTGAGTCCTATTGTCGGTCATTGGCCCATCTTGCAGTCAAAAACCAAAAAAGATGTTTTCCAACCGTGGACACGCATTCAAAGTCTCACGATTGAGATTCATATATTTATTCCATTAGACCAACGAAGCAATCATTCAATAATTTGTCTGTAATACTAAACACAATGCGTTTACGAACCGCACAACAAATCAACCGACACAACATAGACGTACGTTGCTAATACTAACAAAATGAACCATTACGGTACAAACCTATAATAAAGATAATAGTCAAAAAGCAGTCCACTAAACATAGTGGTATAATTTGCTTTTGTGAGCAGGTTGTCAGAGAAGGTGACCTCAAGGCGCATGAGAGCACTCGTAGGCGGGACCATTTTGACTTTTGGTAATTACATTTGGACACCTTAGACGGACATTTGGATGAAATAGGCAATTATGTTTCATCATAATATTGTACTAGTGTTTTACCTATTCAACTGGCGCCTTGTATTACCATAATTCAATGTCAAACGACTAAGGTGTTAGAGATTTATTGGCATCAACTTTGTGTAAAGTGTGATTTGTAACGACAACTGCTTTTACATCAAAATATTAGTTCTGTATTCTTGTGTTAAATACTTGTATACAGTAATAATTATATTTGTAAGTGACAGTAATATTTAATTTGAATATTGTTTTTCCTTTTATTGTCTATTATAGTTCGTTAAGTCTTGTATATACTAGGTATTGGCAGAATACCAGCGCTTTTTTTTAAAGAGCACGAGCTGAGTCAATAGCCTTTTTTGTTCCTCGTTGAAATTATGTTATGTAAGACGTTATTTGATTTAGTTATGTTTGTTTTTTTTATTTTTTTATACATAAGCTACTGTTTAATATAAATACTAGTCTCATATAAAAGATAAAACATTAAATATAGATAAAAGATACATAGATAAAAAGATTCTGTGATACTTTTTAATTTCTCTGGCCAAATACTTCTCAATATCGAAGAATAGACTTATTTACAATTAGAGGAAAATGGACTTACTACTACAGGCCAAACGGGTTGGCATAAAGTTTTATTTTTAATTTGTCTTTTCTTCATACTTGTCACAATTTCTTGCTTGGCTCCATACTCTTCACAGTTTTGATGCTCACCATATACCTAATATGCAGATAATATATTACAGTAAGAGAAAGAAAATCCCATGACAAGCCGTCTGATCAGCGTGGTATAGTGGGTCAATTTCCCTCCCATTGCAGAGGAGTCTTGAGCCTAGCACGTTCGATGATGAAATCTAGATTTTTCACACCACGACACCAACTTAATTACATAAAGTTGGATTCAATGTCCTAACGAAAATTTAATATTGTAAACATTAAAGAATTTCATAGTAATTCACTAACACCGAAACATTGAAAATTTAACAGACTGTATCTTTTTAAATACGTATTTAGACAATTATATTATCTACCTAATTTTGTTACTATTTTATAACTATGAATTGTACTAAAGGGAAAGGCAAGTAATTATTAAGTAATAATTAGAAATAATACATTGCCGTCGGACGCTTTTACATAAGTCACTAAAGATAACTGAGAAATAAGTTCAACTAATCATCATTCATTTCGGCTCATGTATGTCCCAATGCTGGACTCGAGCTTCCTCCGTAATAGGAGGGTTATTGCCCTACTATACCATGCTGGTCAGACGGGTTGGTATAGGGTTTTATTTCGAGTTTGCCTTCTCTTGCATGCATATTATTCGTCTTAATCGTCTTTAATGACATCCACGGGTAAAAAAGGGAGTGGTGAATTGTATCCTTACTTCATCATCATACGGAAATGCATTTATTTGGGTTTGGAATTTTATATTATTCTTCTATAGGTCAATTGAATGAATTAAATTTAATTTTAGTGATTTTTGGTTTTGAGAATTTAAAATAGGAGACATACTATTAAAGTATTAATTCCCACAAAGGCAAAATAAATGATTTTTTTTTGGGTGTGGTTTACGGTCGGCGCACTCCTCGCTCCACTCCGTCCAGGGCGACAGAGGAGCATAAGCACGCACACCTGTAACCCACCCGTATAGCACGTCGCCTTCGTTGTTGGGCCGACCACCGGTGCAGAGTTCCTTGACTTCAGTGGTCAAATTTAATAATAAACTCGTATCTTTTATAATAAAGACATTATTTAATTTCTAAATGCATACAGATTGTTTCATTACTTTGAAAATGTAATTTATTAATAATATCACTCACTGAAATAAAATCGAGTAGATACGAAGACTTTCCGTGAGGTGACGGACTAAGAATACAATTCACCACTCCCTATTTTGCCCGTAGATGTCGTAAAAGACGACTATGGGATATAGATAATATGTACATTACTACTGTGCAAGAGAAGGACAACTCGAAATGAAACACTATACCGACATGTCTGACCAGCGTGTTATAGTAGGTCAAATTTCCTCCCATTGTGGAGGAGGCCAAAGCCCAACAGTGGGCCGTATGTGGGCTTCGATGAGATACGAAGAAGATCCCGTCTGTATTGTATGTATTTTGCTATAAGCTTTAGAACCCATTTTTTTTGGGGTGGGTCGCGTTCGGCGCACTCCTCGCACCATTCCGTTCGGGGCGACAGAGGGGCGTAAGCACGCACACCCGCAACCCACCCGAACACCACGTCGCCTTCATCGTTGGACCGACCACCGGAGCAGGGTTACTTGTTGTCAGTGGTCGGTCCGACGGAATACCCCCTAGTGAGGTACCCTCCCATCGACCGACGTCCCCCCCCTCGGGGAGGACGATGGTCTTTCCTCACGCGGTTGGTCTCTCGGCGGGTGACGGACTAATTCCCCTGTCACGTCACCCGCGGCCTCGGCTAGGGCGGCATGAGGCGCAGGTAGTCGCTCCTACGCCGTAGTTTAGACCCTTGTAGCCTATTGATTATCTTGTTAAGTTTCTGAGCGGCGATTATATTATAACTCAATTATCTTCTTCAATTGCCTTTAAGTTGTATTGTCGCCATCGTAAGAAATAAATCACATATATATAAATTTCCATATGTTATAAATAACAAACTGTTAACGTGCAACGTTAACATTATTTATTATTTGCGAATTTATTGAACTGATTAAGATCACGTTAATATTTCAACAACTCTCAACGAATAAATTTCATTAATGAGATTGTTATAAGTTAAAACGTAAATTATTGTTTTAGAAACTATTAATCGCTGGTATATATTCAGGTTACTGCGATGTTCTTTGTTTCTTACTGAACAATAGCAAAGGTCAGTGGGAAATCGTTTTATTTTCTGTTCTCAAAATATACTTTCACTAATAAAATGTGTTCTTGACCAAATGCGCCAATTTGAAAAATGGTGGCCATTTAAGGCAGTTACCATTTTTAGACGGACAAATAGAAATTTTAGAAAGAGTGTATTCAATTTGTTAAACGAACCGAACGTAGGTTGATTTAGTTTTGTGTAATGGGACGTATACGATATATTCGAATACATATCTAAATGTGTACTGTTACTACAGTCATTCATTTTTATTGCTTTTGAATGTCAAACAAATGAATTTTTAACCAAGACTAACATTATGCCATATAGGGCACCATAGGTTAAACTAAGGTAAAGTTAGTAGATATATGAACCGTTTAAAGGGTGGGTAGGCAAGATGTACAATAGCTGGTGCAGAAAAAAAGATTCGACAACCAAACTTCTCTTCTTATTATCTTTATACACCGTACACTATGATTGCGTTAAATATTGCGCCATGTCTCATCTCTCATTATCGTCACATGGCCACCTTCATCAACAATGGTTGCACTCATTGCTATTGATGACGCCGCAGTATTCTCTTCTATATAATATAGTCGTTTATTTCGGCACTCGTGGTAAAATAATAGGCTTTTTTTTTTTGTGGGTGGGCTGCGGTCGGCGCGCCTCCGCACCACTCCGTCCGGGGCGACAGAGGGGCTTAAGGACGCAACTCCCACAACCCACCCGAAAACCACCTCGCCTTCGTCGTTGGGCCGACCACCGGAGCAGGTTTACTTGTCGTCAGTGGTCGGCCCGACGGAATACCCCCTACGTGGGGTACCCTCCCCCTCGGGGAGGACGTCGGTCTTTCCTGACGCGGTCGGCCTCTCGGCGGGTGACGGACTAATCCCCGGCCACGTCACCCGTGGCCTCGGCTAGGGCGGCATGAGGCGCAGGTAGTTGCGCCTGCGCCGCCCCATCGAGGCTGCGCTTCTCGCGCAGACGATCCGCCGCCTCCTTCTGCGAGATCACTGTCTCGCAGAAGGCTGCGACCGCGTCCCAATTCCCGACGCTGTCGACCATCACCCTAGCGATGGCCGGCAGCGTCAGGTCGGCACCGATGATTGCGACGAGTTCACGACGCTGCGTGGCCCAAGCGGCGCAGGCCTCGAGCGTATGCTGCGCCGTGTCCTCGTCGCAATCGCAGTGGTGGCAGGACGGTGTACTCTTCCTCCTTACGACCTTGTGCAGGTATTTGGCGAAGCTCCCATACCCTGTCAACACCTGCACTAGTCGGAAGGAGAGCACCTCGTGCCGCCTTTCCAACCATTGCTTCAGCACTGGCCGGAAGGCCTCCACGATTCGCACCCCGAACCGAGGCCTCTCCAGCCGGACTGCCCAACGGGCAATGACGTCTCGGCGGGCGTCGACGCGCCAGGCGGTGAGCTAACTCAAGGAAACAACACCGCCCTCCCCGCGCACCCCCGACACCCGCCGATACAACTCGGCGAGCATTTCCGCCTCCAGGTCCCACGGGGGAGTCCCGGCCAATAGGCACGCTGACTCCGTCGTCACCGTGCGGTATCCGCGGATGGCCCTGACCGCCGTGACCCTCTGTGGTCGCCACAGAAGGGCCCTAAGTCGGACGTTCAAGGACCCCGCCCACACCGGTGCGCCGTAGAGGGCCATCGACCGGATGACCCCCGCGTACAGCCGTCGGCACGTAGCGCTCGGTCCGCCCACGATAGGGCGGACGCCGCGCCGACGAGCCGTGGAGCAAGCCTGCGGAAATGCTCCCGGAACCACCATTGCACGTCGAGCACCAGGCCCAAGTACCTCATATGGGCCCGGATGCTGATGTCAACCGAGTAAAGTAAATAGGCTGTGAATTATATTATTATTTTTTAGCACACAAAGAACTTAGCTAAATCCTTCGCAGTATTCTGCTCGTCCTTCACATTATGAAAGATGTGTAACGTCGATACTTACATATTGGAATAAGATCTAGAGAAAGACGCTTATCATATAAGTATTTGCATTTTTATTATAAGATTTAAATATATTGTTTAATGTTTTATCCAGCTGAATAACGCTTTCGTCGGTCGCAAGTATCCAAAGTATTGTTTATTAGCATTATCTATTCAACTGTTAAGAAGGAATTGTCGTGAGTGGAGGGTATTGTGTTATCGAAAAGATTGACAGACGTGTTGGAAATTTCAGGTGGTGTTATCAATTTTCTCAGAGGACACTGTTGACCATTCTTCCAGTTACCCTTGGCCTATTTCTGCAATTCCCGTGACAAATTAAACGGTGATTGTTGCTTTATTAAACAGGTACCCGCACTTGGAACTAACTTTAAGTATTCTAGAGATAAGAGTGATTGACCGAATGGCAATAGTTGGAATTAATTATATTCGATTTTTCTGTTGGGTTTACGATAATTAATTTAATGATTTTTGGATTCTTATTATATACTAGCAACCCGCCCTCGCTTCGCTTCGGTTTTAGTCGTTTTACCCGCGTAGTTCCCTTTCCCGTGGGAATACCGGGATAAAATATAGCCTAGTGTACTCCCTGATATTATAGCTTTCCATTGGTGAAAGAATTTTTAAAATAGGTCCAGCAGTTTTGAAGATTACCCGGAACAAACAGACAGATAGACAGACAGACAAAATTTTTTTAATCTGTATTTTAGGCATAGGTGTAGTGCAAATATCCGTGTGAGCATGAAAAAAGCCTATTATTTTGACATTACAAACAGACACTCCAATTTTATTTATTGGTATAGACTAGCAACCCACCCTCGTTTTGCTTCGGTTGCAGTCGCCTTACCCGCGGCGTAGTTCCCCTTCTCGTGGGAATACCAGGATAAAATATAGCCTATGTTACTCCCTGATATTATAGCTTTTTATTGGTGAAAGAATTTTTGAAATTGGTTCTGTTCGGTCTCTGCAAGCTATGTGGAGGGTATTTGGAAAAACTTCACAACTTGAATTCTACAAACGTCGTTAAGACAGTCTAGTAGAAGATTCGAGACAACTCGGTCCGCCAAGCGGTTGTGCCATCGGTGTATTCGTAATCGCCGCACCTGCTTAATCCTTGGAAGGACATTATTATTTGGAACCACCATAACAGTGTTTTGTGGTGCTGTGAATTGCCTAGTTATAAATATAATTAAGAATATAGTGAAGCTGACCGCGCGGTTTGGCGAGCTTACTGCGACGACGCTACTGCCCTCGGCGGGAGTGGATGAAAGGTTGGTGGAGTATTCCATATTTACTTCTTCGCGGCTTGCAGGGATAGGATAAGATCAGTTCCTCACCTAACTCCGTAAAATTCACCTCATACAGTCCACTGCAGGCTGTGCATACCGTACAGGTTCTGTGGTTTAAGTGTGAAAGCGTAACAAACAAACAAACACCCTCACTTTCGCATTTATAATATTAGTAAGGACTGTCTGTGTGGTGAAGGAATACAGTTCACCACCCCCTCTCTTATCCGTAGGTGTCGTACACGACGACGTGATAGAGCAGGTCAATTGCTCACCCATTTTAAGGCTCGAGCCCAGCAGTGGAACATATCTATACCAATAAATAAAATTGGAGTGTCTGTTTGTAATGTCAAAATAATAGGCTTTTTTCATGCTCACACGGTTATTTGCACGACACCTATGCCTAAAATAGCAGTTAAAAAATTTTTGTCTGTCTGTCTGTTTGTTCCGGGTAATCTTCAAAACTGTTGGACCGATTTCAAAAATTCTTTCACCAATGAAAAGCTATAATATCAGGGCGTAAACTAGGTTATATTTTATCCCGGTATTCCCACGGGAACGGGAACTACGTGGGTAAAACGACTATAACCTATAACCGAAGCGAAGTGAGGGCGGGTTGCTAGTCTATATCTATACCAATAAATAAAATTGGACTGTCTGTTTGTAATGTCAAAATAATAGGCTTTTTTCATGCTCACACGGTTATTTGCACGACACCTATGCCTAAAATAGCAATTAAAAAATTTTTGTCTGTCTGTCTGTCTGTTTGTTCCGGGTAATCTTCAAAACGGCTGGACCGATTTCAAAAATTCTTTCACCAATGGAAAGCTATAATATCAGGGCGTAAACTAGGCTATATTTTATCCCGGTATTCCCACGGGAACGGGAACTACGCGGGTAAAACGACTATAACCTATAACCGAAGCGAAGCGAGGGCGGGTTGCTAGTATTAAAATAAAGATATAATGCCTTAAAATTGCTCGCAGCGTCAACTATCGGGTCCAATCATTAACCTAAAGCATTCCTAAATTCTCCTGAACGTACATAAAAAAACATTAAAATCGGCCTAGCCGTTTAAAAGGACTTCAGTCACATATGTATGTACATACGAACAGAAGAAGTAATTAGAAATTTATAAAGATATCTTCTAAAGCTTAAACATATTTAATGAGTAAAGCACAGTACAAGTTAGTCATTAACTCCCATTATCGTTAAAGTGCGTGTTTGTATATACATATTATGTTAATATATTATTAAACAGTTAATAAAAATAGCTTTTCACGTGTCAAAAGATTATTAAATACCCAACCATAACCCAAACCGACTTTAGTTATAGGAACGATGATGTACATTAAATATATTGCTGTGAACTTTAACAACGTGTTTATTATTGTACGGTTGCGTACAGGAGATTGTCGCTGGAGGCTCGGTACGAGGATCGTGAGCCTGCTCTCCGACGATGATCATGCCCCCAAGCCTCTCGATCGCTGACACACGATCTATTTCTAATCGATTTACAATTCACTTCATTTACATGGTTTACCTACATTTTTAATAATTTGCACTATTTTAGGAGTTATATCCTGTACAAAATAACGCTATTCTAGATTATTACCATTTTTTATTAAAACAGCACCGTGTACTAAAGAAATAATCCTTGTATTGTGGAGGACTAGACAAACGTATAACTAACGGATACAAATAACATCCAGACTCAGAACAACAATGAGAGCATGAGATTCAAATCCCTGACACTGTCAATGTAGATCGGTACCTTAACCAATACGCTATCTGTGCAGTCATTATCATAATTATCATATACATACATATACAATTATACATGCTTCCTACTTTCATTTGCTGAACTCTATAAATAAAAAGGTCAATTTGTTTAGGGAGAGAAAGCTTGTATGTGTAGTAATTAAGATTATTTTAATAAGTCTATCGTATAAATACATATATGGATATGGATACCAATTTATTTTTATGATATAGACATCGTTAGGTTAATAGTGCCATATGGTATTGGCCACAAATACTACCATCTTCAATATTGCTCGTGGATGTCATAAATGTTGACTAATTGCTTCGGCCACCGTACTAAAGTCCATCTAGTACTATATAGTAATATTGTTAATGATTCATCTCAACTCATGTACGTCCCACGGTTAGGCTCGGGCCTCCTCCACTATAGGAGGGAAATTTACTTACTACATCGTGCTGGTCAGACGTGTTGGCATATGGTTTTGTTTCAAGTTTTCCTTGTCTTGCATAATTTTTATATGCATATTTTTTTGCCTATGGCGTCTTTTAAAACGCTTAAGGGAAGTATTTGCGCCTATTGCCGCCCTAGTCGGGGCTGCGGGTGACTGGATCGGGGATTTAGTCCGTCACCCGTAGAGAGACTGACCGCGCGACGGCGACCAACCTCTCCGAGGGTCAACGTCGAGAAGAGAGGGTACCGATCTCGAATCGGGGTATTCCGTCAGGCCGATCACTGAAGACAAGTTACTCTGCACCGGTGGTCGGCCTAACGACGAAGGCGACGTGCCACGGGTGGGTCATGGGGCCGCGCGGCGCCCCTCCGTCGCCCCAGACGGAGGCGGGTGGCGGGTGCGTTGACCAGGGCCCACCCCTATAAAAAGCCGTCTTTTAAAACACTCATGGATAAGAGAGAGGGTGATGAATTATATTTTTACTCCGTCACTCTACGGAATGGTCAATAATTACATTTCTAAGAATGATCATTCAGATCATTAGCAGAACAAGCCAATGTTATGCACAATGTTCTACTCTCGAGAATGCGATAAAACGCAGCCCTGTGCTGCGTCCAACGACTGCAAGCGACTTATAGTAAGCTATTAGTTCATCTTGTGGGGGGCCGTATCACAATGCATAGTCCAGTCCTGCTGCTACGTATAGAACAAGGATAGATACTGAGAATGAAATCCGTATAATTAATTTTAAAAAAGAATAATACCTAAATACAAAGAAATAATTAAGAAGAAAATTTCTTATATCATCGTAAAATGCCTTAACGATTGATATTTATGAATGTTAACTAATATGAACTAATTAACATTAATTTAAAAATTAATAATAGCTATTAATTTTAAGCGTTGACAGTTGAATAAGCTTAGCATAAAGCAACATTGTAAAAAAGCGCGGTATTCTAATTTTATTTCGTTAGAGTTTCTGAGAAACGAGACAAAGAATCGTGTTGGTTATACATATCGATAGCCTATATTCAAAGGCTTGTTTTGATCTTAAAACACTTATACATGTCTACGACCTGTTGTGTAAAGAATTGCTAGTATTTATACGAAACACGTAACGTATGTTCATTATAAAAATATTTGTTCCAGGTATTTGTTGAGTGAGGTTCAAAGGCACCGATGTTCTTTTGTTGCGCCGACCCTAACGTAATTTTTCGATACATATCTATCTAGCGTAGGATTTATCACCTTGTCCGATGTGTAGATATCATGTAGAAAGAGATTCGTGTATTACTGCGTGCTATATTGTGTATATTTGAGCGTGGCTGTTAACACAGTTATATTAAAGATCTAGTACAAGCCATTGTGTTCGTTTTGGTTATTCGCTTTCAAATATCGTATTGATGTATATTTAAATCATCTTAGCTGTTAATTAATGACTACTGCATGTCATATTATACTAAAATACACTTCAAAAACATTTAAATATTCTGTTACAGTATTGAATAAATTAATTAATTATCTCTAGTTTTCTTTTGTAGTTGCCTCCTTGTTATCACCACGTGATTTTTATTTCATTTATTTTTAAATTATATTTCTGAGGATGATGACAAAAGTATTATATAAATGATGAACATTTAAAATCGTTATTAATAGTTATAGCATAATTTCAAAAAGTTAATTTATGATTGAACAAGAATTTAATAAGTTGCACGTAGTAATAGAAACTGGTAGCTGGTGGAGTAATGTTCAATGCTCAGGTGCAGAGAACAGTTAAGTGAGCCGTTCACCCCAGAACGCGGACGGCGCGGGCACACCAACACGCGCCAAACGATCCCGCACGCCTAACTATGTAGATCTTCCCACGATTTATGCCGAACCACCTTCGATTTCTTCTAGTTCGGACCTCCAACTATGTGGGAAATAAAATAGCATTGCTAGATTACAATATTTTTAAAGCAATTCAGTCGGTATTATTATAATGTTAGTTTAAGTTAGTTAGTGGTAATTTTTTTGCTCTGCCTACTCGTGATGTCGTTGATATCTTTTGTTCGTGAGATGTATATCGTAATACACTCATTTGCAAAAAAAACGGGCACCTAAGCAATGAACCATTTCAAATGTTAATATTTCTTTGTTTGATAATTATAGGTAGTTTTATCCACACAATTTGCTAAATTAATAAGAAAATAATCGTTTTCATCAGTATTTCATAAAATTTAGATACAATTTATGGGAAATAATGCTAAACCTCGCTAGTAGTGTATATTCGCTAGTAGTGCATATGCTCATGAAGTAAAAATAAAAAAGTTTTTTTGTTTGTTTTTCTTTAATAAAGTAAAAGCAGATAAATGTTTAGTATCGAGTGTGACCCCCTCTAGCTAAAATCACAGCTTGAATTCGTCTGGGCATGCTAGCGAGTATATCCCGGATACTTGCTTGCGGAATACGTTCCCACTCCGCAGTAATCACATTCTTCAGCTCTCTGATGGTCTGCGGAGCCGGGTGTACTGATCTCACACGCCGTTTCAGAACGTCCCAGACATGCTCTATGGGATTGAGGTCGGGACTTCGAGCTGGCCAATCCAAACGACGAATGCCGACCTCTTGCACATACGCATTAACATCGCGGGATCGGTGGGCGCGAGCATTGTCGTCCATAAAAATCGAATCTTCACCTAGAGCGGCCAATGCGGGTTGTGCATGAGAAATTAGAACTTCCGTTATGTATCGATGCCCAGTCAGTGAGCCGTTTTCAATGAAGACTAACTCTGTACGATCCATTGAATTTATTCCTGCCCAAAACATAACAGAGCCCCCACCATAAGGTTTGATTTCTTCGAAACATGCCTCTGCAAAGCGTTCTCCTTGTCTTCTTAGCACTCGCCGACGTCGATCTTCACCGAACAGAGATAATCCTGGCTTCATCAGAGAACAAAACCCTATTCCAATCGTCTTGAGTCCATGATTCACAATTTCTAGCGAACCTAAGCCTGTGAACTCTGTGCTCACGGAGTAATTTGGGGCCGCGGGCCGGGCGGTGACTGCGTATATTGGCAGCGAGAAGCCTCCTCCTGACCGTCCATAGACTAATATGCACATTTCTTACTTCTTGGAGGTTGTTCTTAAGATCCACATACGAAGATTTGCGATTTCTCAATGCGCGACTCACAAGAAAACGATCATCCCGTGGTTGGGTACATGGTTTTCTTCCAGAACCAGGCCTTCTCTCGACGGAACCAGTCTCCTGATATCGCTGCCAGGTCCTTTGGACTGTCGAGCGACTAACATTTAGCCTCCTAGCCACGAAACATTGGCTGCAACCCTCTTCAAGCAGCGCGATAATTTTGGTAGCTTTTACCACTTTATCTATCATTTTTGATACAGCCCAACAGCATTAAATAAAGCTTTGACAGTCAAGGATATGAAATTAATCGATAAAAATTGAATAAAAGTTATGAAAGTCGATGTTAACTTCTGGAACTTCGCGCCAAAAATGTAGGATAAAAAGGGGTTTTCTGTAAAAATGAACATCAAATGAAAAATTGAATTTAGAACGTACTTTTTTAAATACCACAGCATTTTTAAAACCGGCCAGTAACGTGTACAAACGATTGAAACCTTTTTGGTATTGTATCTTTTTAAATATGAATGAAAATCAAAACCGCCCGTTTTTTTTGCAAATGAGTTTAGTTTGTTGTTCAAACGTTATATAAAACGTACATTCAGATTACTCTGTGTTTGAAATTGAATATTAGTTTCTCAATTATCTTAAGCATTTAGTAGGATTGTATGTATTATATTTTTGTAGTTTAGTAATATTGTCGTCATCTAATGAAGTAGTTAACTGTTTTTAAAAAAAAATATTAAATAAATATTATTAAAAATAGTAAGCTTTAATGCATTCATATTGATTACGAGCATAAAAGACTTCTTAGTTTATCTACACTATCCGCTTTTGTTATCCGCATTTATTTATAAAATGTCCTTTAGGATATTACTAAAAATATTTCATTTCTGGCTAACATTAATTAAATTGATTGTTATTCAAGACTCGAGCAATATATTGCTGGGAACCTCTTTTTGTATTTAAATAAATAAAAATATAATAAACTTTATTATATTATACTATCTAGCTTTTGAAAATGACTTATTTTCTCATATCAAATACATTGGAATAAATCATATCAAATCAAATCATTTATTCTGCATAGGCCCCTTAAGGGCACTTAAATTTTCCATATGCAATATACCACGCTGATTAGACCCAACAGGTATAGGATTTTGTTTTGAGTTTGCCTTCTCTTGCAGTGATGTTATATGCATATTTTATCATCTTTTACAACACCGAAGGGCAAGAGAGGGGGTGGTGAATTGTATCCTTACTCCATCACCACACGGAAAATTGGAGTATATGACATAAATTAGCGCCTCATTTAACATGAAATGTATAATTTTCTATGAATATGATTATTAGGTAAGGGTAGTGTAGCATTAAACTAAAGCACGATGTATGCGTCATCGCAAAAGAAGGCAAATTCATGTAGAACCGCTTTCTTTTAAGTATTACTTTTTTAGTGTCTATGTTATTTGAGGGTCGAGAATACGAAAGATCGAGAACAGTACCGCGAAGAGATTATTGTGAAGGACACTACAGCTTTAACCCTATTAATTTTTTTTTAATCTGATAAGACGTAAGATATTACGTCTTACACATTTCACTCATCTACACTCTCTTACCATCTCTCTTAATCTCCATTCTTACTTCTCTCATACGTAGATCCTTTTATTCACACTTTTCATTTCTTATGCTTATATGCTCTTCGTGCGGTGCCAGAGTAAAAATACACACGAAATCTATCACTCTAATAATATAGCCTATACCAACTCGTCTGAGCAACGTGGTATAGTAGATCAATTTTACTTCCATTGTGGAGTATGCTCAAGCCCAGCAGTGGGACTTATACGTACTGAGATTATTATATTATATCTTTACCGACAACACTGTTCGGCTATAACCCGTTATTGCCGCAAGTTCAGCCGCCTGTAGCGACGCAAGTATAGCGTAGCGCTTTATAACTCGCTGTATGTCACGTCTTTCCTATTCAGCGTAGGTATCACTAATACCGCTACCGGATTTTGGTAGCTCGCTCGCCAAATTAGCCTTTCCTAAAACTACTTCTCATTGACATGCCGCCAACATGCCTGGATATCGCCCACATAAAGTTAACCTCACAGCAAACTTGTGGGCTTACAGTAAAAGCCTTGCCCTAAGAAATAAATCATTATACCACGGAGAATTATAGACAAATATGTAATTAACAGATACATCACGTCGGCTCATATACGTCCTACTGCTGGGCTCGAGCCCCCTACACAATAGAGGGGAAATTAACCTCACTATATCGAGTTCGAGTTTTCCTTCACTCGCATGATGTGTTATATGCGTATTATATCCCTTAGTCGTCTTTTACGACATCCACGGGCAAGATAGGGAGTAGTGAATTGTATTATTATTCCGTCACCACACGAATTAATTACAGACCGCATTATATCGCATGTAATTAACAGATACAGTGAATGTTTCTTCTCAGAGCAATGGTTACTGTAGCAATTTGTTACTGCCCTTCATTCGGTGAGCAAAAGAGCCGGTAAGTCAACTTTCTGGGGGTATTTATGCGTAGCGGGTTATGGTGATGCCTTTAGTATCACCGAAGCTCATAGCATGGATTCATACTTTCTTCACGGTATACAGTGGCCAAAGGTGGATCAGCGGCACTATCACTTACCATAAGGTTTTTTACCATACGGTGTTTGCTCGTTTATCACCAAATGCAATAAAAAAAAATGGAGATTTAATCGACAATACTTAAAGTTAAGTATTAAATTTTCTCTAAAGTATACTATTTATGTGGTTTCGCCAGCACAGTATAGTATATCGATTTCTCTTACATTGTAAAATAAGGAATTACAATTAGTTTGGTATATAAGTTACAAATAAAGAACTGTCATTTTTAGTGATTCAATGATGGGAGATGAACAGAAGACATATTTAACAATAATGGTATACTTATAAGTGTATGCAATATCTACCTCTTCTTTGCATTCAAAACATAATCGTATGATTGTTACGTAATTTTTGCGATGGCGCATCGATAGATTTAAGCGTGACTTAGCCAATTTCGTTATATATCACAATACACGCTTTTGATTCAAAATAACTTATAGTAAACTCATTTATATAGGTATACTCATCATTAATTTTGGAGCAGACATGATGAAGTAATGTTTTTTTTCATAATATTACGTCTTTATTTTTAAAAAACTAAGTAGACGTGTACAAAATAAACAATTGAACATATTTTTCTTCTACTTTGATCCAGACTGATGAGGCGATAAACAATAGAATTAATTTTATCTTTTTCTACCATCATCATCGTCATCTCAACCCATATACGACCAACTGTTGGGGTCGGGCATCGTCCATTATGCAAGGGAAACTGACCTTTGACTGACTTTCACGCTAATCAGACGGGTTGGTACCATTGATGTAACAAAAAATCCAAGATACACAAACAGCGTCTCAAAAACGTCCCTATAAAAAGAGCGCTACAACAAGAATTTAGCATTCTCTTCAAATAGTCTTGTATCGACCGCGTTATTGTATGAACATTGGAAATGACGAAATGTTCATTGAACAATTGTAAAAATAATACGTCAAAAACGTTAAAAAAGGATGGGATTTCATACTTCCAGAAAGATAAACAGTTCATTGATTTGTTTTTATTGTTTGACTAAATATCGGGTGGAATATGGTGATTTAGATTTTTTTGTTTCAAAATTTCTCACTCAATGGTGCAAGAATAATACGATGGAATTCAATGGAATCATTTTCAATGTAGAATAAGACATTAATATCTCCTTTTATTTTCGTCGAATAATACCGTAACCCCGTTCTGATATTCGATAGAGTCGAGTTTTTTATTATTATGTTTTTATTTTTTATTAAGCTAATATTTTTTAAATTTAATTTTAAGTAATATTTAACTTTATGCTAACTTCGTAACTTCATTTTTAAATGAATAAATATTTTAAAGATTGTAAATACCTACAGTATCTTATAGGTACCATCCTATGTGGACCTTATTCATTATATTGTGGAACGAAAATATTGTCACAGGCGGGATTTGAACCCACATCTTTAGAATACCGTTCCAATGTGCTGCTAACTGCAGCACCGACTCCCATAAAGATTTAGATAATGGATTGAAAATTCGCAGGCGAGATGTGTCCAATGAGGTGTGGAGAATGGATATTGGTATTACCGAAAGTCAAAGATCCGAAGAATTCTTCAAGCATACCCAAGGAAGCATTGTATGTTCGAAGCATTTTTTAGAATGTGATAAATATGAGACAACAAAAGGCTTATAAAGCTACACAAAACAATTGTACCTCGAATAGTATGCCAAACTCCAATATTTGAGTTTTCTTTTATTTATGTACGGAAATTATTAATGTGTTTTGTTTATAGTAAGCAAATAATGATGATATAGAAGATGAGTCTTCCTTTCAAAAAGAAGCGATTAAACAATGTTTCAATTTCAAACAATTTTCAGGTTTTGCGGTAGTGTTAGGGCTCGCTTCATTCGCCCTGACTACTTCTCTCGTTTCGTTGACCGTACTATAATTTACTTAGTGATGTCTAATTTAGTTTTTGAAGCAAAACTTCTTTACTCCCGCTTGACTCAGGGAGTAAGCTGGTGAATGTGTTGTGGTGTTGATTATAAATGAAAATTACTCTCAATATTAATTTTTTTTTTTTACTTTCTGATTGATTAAGAATAGAAAGTAGTCTTATATGGATATAAAGGAATACGTCCTTACACGTCTACAATTAAATTAATGGCAGATGTAAGAACTAGAGGAATTTATTCGTAGCGTAAAATTACTCTAAATTATTAGTAGAGGTATTTATTCGTAGAGTAATGTAATCGTAGAGGAATTTATTCGTAGAGTAATTTATAGGTAGAGGAATTTACTCATAGAAATTCGTAGATGAATTTACTCATAGAGGAAGAAGAAGATATTCGTAAAGTATTTTATTCGTAGAGTAATTTATTCGCAGAGGAATTTATTCGTAGAGGAATATATTCGTAGACTAAATTATTCTTAGATTAAAATTATATAATCGTAGAATTATATAATCGTAGAGGAATTTATTTGTAGAGGAATTTATTCGTAGACTATTCGTAGAATAATATTATACTATCGTAGAATTATATAATCGTAGAGTAATTTATTCGTAGAGGCATTTACTCGTAGAGGAATTCGTAGAAGAATCTATTCGTAGAGTAATATAATCGTGGAAGAATTTATTCGTAGAGTAATTTAGGAATTTATTCGTAGACTTCCGGCGAGTAACTTCTTTGAGATTTTTCTTTTTTAGGCAATGCATTTATCGTAGATTTGTTACCATCCACCTAGTACTCCATGCCGCTAAAATTAAATGCATTGCAGCGTGTTACAGATATAATGCAAATTAGATATAATGCAAATTTTAAAGTCAATGTCTAATTAAAATAATATTCATTTTACGGTAATTATAGCAAGACCGTATTAATTCGTGTTGAATATGATTGAAGCAAGAGAGATACCCCTCTAAGAGTATGTGGAATTCTGTAGTTTCTGATTACCAATTGAAGTACAGTTATATACGTAAGTATAAGACTTAATTTTTTGTTTTTATTTTTAGATATGCACAGAACAACGTCTGTTGGTTGTCGTCCAACCAACCAATAAAAGCTAGTTTATATGTGTAACTCTGTGAGGTACTCTAGCGTGATGATGTTCTAGCCGAAGCCGCGGGTGAACAACGTTCCGGGATGGGCGTCGGGAGGGTCGGTACCGGAATGGTGTCCCGCCGGACTGGCCACGTATGACAAGAAACTCTGTACCATTGGACGGCCCAACGATATTGGGGAGGGAATATGGTAGGTTCTGGGGCTGCACGTTGATTGATTATCCATCGCATCGAGCAGATTCGGCAGGGTGTGTCCAGATCATAGCCTACCACAAAAAAAAGGGTGATGATTAAATTCACATCGAAATATTAGTAACTAGCAACCTACCTTCGCTTCGCTTCAGTTTCAGTCGTCTTACCCGCATAGTTTCGAAGCCTATTCAATACAAACAAACAAATCTTTCCATTTTATAATATTAGTGATTACATAAAGATGTGCAAAAGTTTCGAGATATAGGAAGTATACTGTTAAGGTGTCATGGCGCGTGTAAGCAATCGTGGCAGAGTTATGTTGTGGTGTTGTGTTACGTTCCGGCTACGTGTGTAGTGTCGGTCGCGCCGCCACAGGTAACCGTTGTAGACTCCGGTTACCACCACCGACTGGTGGTCGCCGTACGCTCCTGATACCCTACACTAATTAACAACTATTGACACGTGTTGATTTCTCGGCTAACTGCACTATGAGCCGCTTTCTACGAATTTATACATGAAGAAGTTAATCGTAACTTAGAAAATTTACAAAGCGGGAGATACACTTTCCTTACTATCACTTCTTTTGCACGGGTATCATAAAAGACGATTCGGAATTATATGTTAATAACATCACTGCAAATTAAGGCAAATTTTAAATATAGAGAGTGACAATTTAGCTCTCATTATAGAGGAAAGCCACTGCAACAGATGAAAACTCGAAACGAAACTTTGCGTCAATCTTTTTGGTTAGCCTGGACTTACTATTATTATGAAAAAGGCCAATGCATATATATACATAGGTACTTATGTGGTTCGAAAGGAAAAAGGATATATAATATACTTACCAACAAAAACTAAGAGAGATTTTTCTGATTAGGTCGGTAGTATTACATGGCGTAGGTATATCATTCTGGTGGGTATCGGCAAATTAGATTGAAGTACAAGCAGTTAAAATCCCTACAGTAGAGATTTTAATGCGAAATAATAATGCCTTCCATCTGGTTACTGCATCAACTTCTTTTTTATTTAGTTGGTTCCTGCTAAATGAGGGGGATATATAGAAGAAGAAGAGATCAAAAGATATGGTATATCGCGTACACACCTAATATTTCCATATAATAAATTCAGAAAGAACCATATATGATCAGTTAAGACATTTTTCTAAACCCCCCCATCGCACCTACGCTCTGCTTCTCTTTCACCTAAGAAGAAAATAGAAAACTTCTTATGAATTTTTATATGGCAAATAGAATGATATATAACGTAACATATACAAAAATTAGCCATAATATGTTCTATATTTACTTACTAGTTTTGCCATCAACATCATTTCTTCATTCCATTAGGAATGATATACTTCCCGGATTAAAAGATAGATTATATTATATAATTTTTCCACAGCGCATATATTTTTTTCAACGTATTAATAGTTCTAAAAATGAAGTTTACATGGCAATTTTCATATTTAATTTCTCTTTATATCTTTGCTGATTTCACATGAATATTTGTATTTATATAAACATTCATTGAACTATCATTAACTAAAATATAGGTAAATATGGAATTCACCAGTACGGATTAAAATAAAACTAGATTAACAATGATTCTATAAGAACCGGTCTTCTGAGCTATAATCGAAGTAATGTTGTTCGCTATGGACGCTAATGACACGCGGCGTGCGATCCACCGTGTTCAAATGTACGCACTATTAATGGCACCTAATCTGAATGTACGACTCTATAAACATGGCGGGTCCACTCTTAATGCTTACCGACACTCGTAAAAATCATCCCTCTGTCATTCTAATAACGTCGAATTATATTTAAAGTACATGTAGTAAAAATTTATTATAACTAAACTTGGTTTAATAGACTCGTAGAGTTAGCAATTGCATTCACCCGTAGTTGACAAGTATCTGAAGAGAGAAGAATATGTTTATGGAAATCTAGGCATGATGTTTTTTACCGTCGAGCTTGTGTGGGCAGATTATTAGTAAAAAAAAAAAAACTATATACAATATCCCTAAACCTCTATGTTCAAAAGCAAAATCTATACCAATAAATAAAATTGAAATTTCTGTTTGTAATGTCAAAATAATAGGCTTTTTTCATGCTCACACGGTTATTTGCACTATACACAAGCCTAAAAATCATTTTATATTTTTTTGTCTGTCTGTTTGTTTGTTCTGGGTAATTTTCAAAACGGCTGGACCGATTTCAAAAATTCTTTCACCAATGGAAAGTTATGATATCAGCGCGTAAACTAAGCTATATTTTATCCTGGTATTTCCACGGTAACGGGAACTACGCGGGTAAAACGACTAAAACCGAAGCGAAGCGAGGGTGGGTTGCTAGTAAGTAATAAAAACGATACAACTCCATAAAATTTTATAATTTTCGCCTGAACCATAATTATCACTCATAAAAGCGTCACAGTTAAACTTTGACTCTTTGTGTCCCGAATCTCCATAATCCTCTTATGAAGATGATGCCTTATTGTATTACAGTCATGAAAAATCAATAAGTATAGAAAATTTAGAAAGGTTACAAGCGCAGTTTTATTTAAAAGAGAGATTTGTAGGACAATTGACCGTGATCTTTATAACGGTTTTAACTAAACGCCGATAGACTGAGTTCACGACTCGTTTTTATTATACGTTAATATAATAATGGGTGTTTGCTCTGTTCTTAAGTTGGAAACCCAAATAGATGTCGATCAACTGCGCTACAACTGAATTCCTCGAGTAACTGGCAATAATAGCTCACGCCGCCGCTAGGCAATAACGAGTGTGTATATTTTTGAATAACTAACAAATATTCTAATATCGAACGAAGCCATCAACTAACTAACGAATGTCTAACTTCTAGGGACCTTCACTATTGGTATTTATATAGCACATGTCAGTGTTTGCTGCATTACCTTATAAATTGGCAGGCATGAACTCTCTGGATTTCGGTCACAGTATAATGACTTAACTGTCTGATTTCTTTTGAATAATTTTTAAGAGTGTGATATAATGCAACCATCGATCACAATGCATCACACAGTTATTAAAGGGAAAATATGTATATTAATTTATGCTCGTGTATTATTCTTGGAAGATATAAAACTACGCATTCATTGATATTTAACATAAGGAAGTTGCGTCACGTTATAAGAGGATCTTCAATTATAACTATGTACAAAGAGAAAATATAATCCATGAAGTGTTTGAGGCTTCATTCTTAAGGAATTTTTTTAGATTATTAAATAGATTATCATTATCGTCGCTCTCTTATATTAATTACTTGGGGGCCGACGCAATATGTACTTCTCTTCCATGGTAAATATTATAAAAAATATTGGCAATAAGCTTTTTTTATTTTTTTAAAGACAAGACCCTGCACTAAGGAAATAATCCTTGTATTGTGGGGGACTTTACAAACTGTAATTAACGAATACAAATTCCATCCAGACTCAGAACAACAATTTGTGGATCGCACAAAATGTTATCCTGCAAGGGACTCAAACCCACGACACTAGCACGGTAGGTCGGTATCTTAACCACTACGCCATCTGTGCAGTCGTAGTAGTTTTATAACCAGCTGTTTGCCTGACGTTAACTCTTTGAGGGAATGTAATTGTCGCCTAGACAGAATCAGATGGAGAGCAATGTAAGGTAGTCTTGGGCCTAGTAGGTCATCAATGAGAGCGCTCAATTTAGTTCGCAATTCAATGGCAAACTAGTTCGCTCTTTTAGATCATTAGCTCTTTTTTTTTTAATAATTTAGTAAAGTGATAAATCCTTTTAGCCTGACAGGATTGTGATGAGCTTTTGTTTAGCAAATCTGACAGTGATATTTATTTTCTAATATAGTACAAAACACTAACATTCGATCGAGTACTTTTCCTGGCACAATTGTGATGACCATTTTTTTAGGTAATAATATAAGGGTTGTTAATATTTTTAGTCGCTAATACACAGATTATTGAATAGATTACTAAATATATATTAATTATATGCTCTAAAAAGCTACTGTCGCAAAGATTAACGTAAGATTTTCAATCCATCAATTCTGAAAAAAGATCTGAACGGTGTTGAACAAAGTTATCATCCAATTTGAGACATACATACGCATTGCTGTCTGAATCCAACGGCTCTCTGTAATTTAAACTACGTCGCTAAGGCACTTAGAGCAGGTTAGTTTTTATAAAGTCGTTTAAAGTCTTTAAAATAAATCGTATTGGCCAATATACTTTGCGTATAGTAAAAAAAAAATACAGCATTTACAGTTGAAGTATGAAACAGTTATATAGATTATGCAAGTGTAATACCCGTTTTTATGAACGACAATTTTATTTTAGGAATCATTTATAGAGTGCCTTTTTTTTTGGGGGTGGGTTACGGTCGGCGCACTCCTCGCACCACTCCATCCGGGGCGACAGAGGGGCGTAAGCACGCACACCCGTAACACACCCGTGACACGTCGCCTTCGTCGTTGGGACGACTACCGGAGCAGGGTGACTTGACGTCAGTGGTCGGCCCGACATTTATAGAGTGCCTGTCTATATGACGTTGGAGTTTCATGTTTAAAATATTAGAGGTGTTACTTATATTTTCCATACTATAAGGAATTGATTGTAATTCGAATAGGTAGTATCTGTCATAATATCTTTTTTATCATCATCATCATCACCGGTTGGTATAGGTTCTCATTTTAAGTTTTCTTGTATAGTTGTTATCCTAATATTATAAATGCGAAAGTAAGGATGTTTGTTTGTTACGAATACACGCTTAAACCACTAAACTAATATCAAAAATTCTTTCACCAATGGAAAGTTATAATATCAGGGAGTAGGCTATATTTTATCCCGATATTCCCACGGGAATGGGAACTACGCCGCGGGTAAAGCGACTGAAACCGAAGATAAACAAGGGCTGGTTGCTAGTACATAATATAATCCCTTAGTCGTTTTTTACGACACCCACGGGTGGTGAATTACCTGTGAATTACCACCATAGGGAGTGGTGAATTGTATTATTACTCTGTCACCATATCTTTTTGTTTAGTACAAATTTCAGTCTTTTATTAAAGACTAGCAATCCGCCCTCGCTTCGCTTCGTTTATAGTCGTTTTACCCGCGTAGTTCCCGTTGGAATACCGGGATAAAATATAGCCTAGTTTACACCCTGATATTATAGCTTTCCATTGGTGAAAGAATTTTTGAAATCGGTTCAGCCATTTTGAAGATTACCCGGAACAAAAATTTTTTAATCTCTATTTTAGGCATAGGTGTCGTGCAAATAACGTGTAAGCATGAAAAAAGCCTATTATTTTGACATTACAAACAGACACTCCAATTTTATTTATTGGTATAGATAGATAGTTTATTAAAGATAGTATGAATATTTTAATATTCAAGAGAATATGTAGAAAAAGTAAAAAAAAAAACATTTATTTAAACGTATTGTTACATGAATTTAAAATATATATTTTAAATGAGTTAATAAATATAATATGTAAATATCCTACATAAAAGTACTCAGAATCTTTACTTTCACTTTGAAGTTATAAACAAATGAAAAATCTTGCATTGGTGGACTATGAATATAGTTGTGACTACCCCTTTCATTCTCTCGTTGGTATCATTCAAGCTAATGTGCCATTTAAGCCATTTAAGTCAGAGTTTCCATACCATAAAATGCAATTACCCGTTGATATGTTAATATTTTATTGAAGATTAAAATAATGTGCAATCTTATGTACCTTTTGGGTTTACGCCATAACGTACTAGGTCTTACGGCAAGCGTTTAAGTTTGTGTACAAGGAAAGATCTTGGTATTTAATTAATGTGCCATAAATCAGTCTCAGCAAAATTTAGGAGGGCATCAGCTGCATTAATTAGGTACTCATTGCATGTACAGTGGAAAATTTCTTAGTACCCAGTTCATTATACAAGATTGACTGATTCATAGCTTCGTATAAAAATGCTACAATGGTCTGATAAATTAAACAAAGACAACTGCTATAAAATAGGCTATTTTGCAACAGTGTGGTTAAACAAATGGTCAACTATACATTTTATTTCTAAAACACCATCTTATTTCTTCTTTTTTTGATTTCTAATCTGAGTTACTGACCAGCTGGTCCTATGGTTACTACCAAAAACTTAACTTCTGCTGCTACTCCTCTGAGGGTGGATGCATATTTAATAAATTAAACTTTACAGGCCTCTCCTACATAGAAATGGTGGCAAATTATAATCTAGCAGTGCCTGATTAGAAATTCTATAACTGAATAGTTTTCAAAACTACTCAAATTTAAATTAAGTTCTTTCCATTTCACTCTATGAAACTTTTTATAAAAATATAAAGAAAAGGAATTTAGATGACTTTATTTAACGTTGGAGGGAAGGAAGATAACCATTTCATGTAGTTACCAATTGTAAGTTGGTAGATTTATATAGATGTAATGTATATAGAGTAGATACTAGGTTAAATGGATACATTGTCTCATATCCACAAGATGGCACCACTATGGTGGAGTTGGTAATACTTTAGGCAATAACAGAGTAGAAGTCAGAGGGTTGATTTAGTCAGTAGTGAACACGCCAACAGTGTTTATTTTTTGGTTGGAGCCCGTGTTTATATAAAATAATAATCATCATCATTCATCATCATAATCATCATCATTCTTCCGTGTGGTGACGAAGTAAGAAGAATTCACCACTCCCTATCTTGCCCATGGAAGTCGTAAAAGACGACGTTTAATATGCACATAACATATGTGCAAGAGAACGAAAACTCGAAATGAAACGCTATACCAATATGTCTGATCAGCATGGTATAGTAGATTAAATTCCCTCCCTTTGTGGAGGAGGCCCGAACCCAACAGTGGGTGGGACGTCAGCCTATCGCCGTCCACTGGTAGACGTAGTTTTCTCTAAAGTTTCGCCACAAAATGTGGTCCAGTGTCGCGTACATTCAACGACGACTAAAATACACATCTAAATATTATAATTAGGTACACACATACAGTAGGATTACCCCCAGATGAAAATTTCCTAATCAAAGATTGAAAGACAGAGCATTGACACTGTACCTACTATGCGTAGAATAAATATTTCAGTATTGATGGTACAAGTTCTTGTACATAATAATGCATCATTATATGGACAAACGACTCTTACAAAGTTTGCGTTTACAATCGTTGATTTGCGGCTTGGCCTATAATACTAATAAAATTAATATGAGCAATACATTCCAATTTAGTCGGCCCTTTAGGGCTGTGCCCTTTATAATCTTATGAATAAACTCAAAAACTTTTTCATTTAATTGAAATGGTTTAGATCGTTCAATGAGATGATTTAATAAATTTTTCCATATTTTCTTTGATGGACTTTCTTCAAAAATACTACGCTTGGTCAAAGTTGGTTCTTATTTTTTACTATAGATTATTTTGTACTATTTTGTGTAAAAATGGATAGTACGTATGGTATCACGTAGTATAGGTAACTAGCTAACGTAGTTAGGGAACGTAGCTACGTTACCTTATTAATTCTGCTTTGATAATGTATTTGCCATATCCAAAGTTCACTAATATATTCAATCATAATCCTAGGTCTAATGCCATAATCTACATGATTTGCTGGCGGGTTGATAATAGCCGTTAATGTTGTAGGTTTCAACAGGGTCATGAATAGGGACATGAACAGCCGTCACACAGCCGCCATCTTTTGGGAGCTTGTAATAACGATGTCGACTGCGGGTATTCAGACCACGGCATTCGCCAAAACCAAGTCCAAGGCTAACGCCATTAAGTCAAGGCTATGACATCAGTTACCCACACAGTATACCTCATTCTGTAGCCACGGACGGCTGGAAAGGGTGATCCGGCATCATGGTTGAACCAGTGTTTACTTTTTACGATTGCTTGGTGCAAATGAAAAATTGGTAGGTTAAGTGTTGATTACTAGCTTTAAGACAACCTGCACCATTGACAGTCGTACAATAGTTTCTATTTTTATTTGAATAAATGTTTTTGTAATAAAAATTCATATATATTGTGGTAGGTACGGTACATACATCAAGTAAAAGTAAACATACACAATCCTCAGAATGACGAGAATTTCAAAACAAGTACTTGATATTGTGGTTATTTTAGTTGACAAACTTAATTTGTTTTATTATTGAATGAGATATATAAAAATAAAACATTAATATCTTCCCGCGTGATAACCGGTGACGGAGTAACACCGTTCACAACTCTCTTTATTGCCTGTGGTTGTAGCAGAAGACATCTGAGAAATAACACGTAGGTAACATCTACACAAGAAAAGGAGAACTCGAAATAAAACTATACCAACCCGTCTGATTAGTTTAATATACCTAGTGGGTCAATTTCCCTTGTCTCTGGAGTGGGTCCGACCGCAGCAGTAAGACATATAAGAGCTGAGATGATAATATTTTTGTGAAGATGAAGTAAGAACACAATTAGTTGTCATACCTTCCCTTTTGGTGATTATCGAAAAAAATGATTTAGGGATGTCAGTAGCTAGCAATACAACAAAGCTAATACAACAGAGGGAAAATTCTACACCATATAATTGCTATAGATATAACTTGTGTGAGAAGTGATATGCTAATTCTCCTCATCTGGATAAGGTTCGTACCCAACAGTAAGACTTTTATCGGCTGAGAAAAAGAATATTCTTGGTTTAAACCCTTACATTAACTTAGTATGTATGTGATGGAATCTACGAGCATGATTTACGCCCCCTTGTAAACGTCGGATTAATTTGAAACTTTGCTCACTCATCAAAGATCGATGGCAATGTATGGCAATGTTTGTTATGTTATTTTTACAGAACTAACGTTTATTTTATATTCGTTGTTGAGATTTTGACATTACTCGATATATGTCACTATCTACTATATAATTTCTGCATCCCATTTTTTAGTTTGGTTATATACAAAAGCGAATTTTAATTTTTTTAACTCTACTTTAACTATCTTGAATGTTGAAATAAGAGCTTTGTATTATTTGGTACAAACAGTCCAGTTAGGTAGATCCAATTTCGAGAAAGAGATCAGCCGACGAATCCAACTCGGTTGGGCAGCGTTCGGGAAACTTAAGAGGATCTTCTCGTCCAACATACCTCAGTGTCTGAAAACACAGGTCTTTGACCAGTGTGTGTTACCAGTGATGACTTACGGCACGGAAACGTGGTCCCTAAATGTAGGCCTCATATCAAGGCTCAAAGTCGCTCAGCGTGCTATGGAGCGGGCTATGTTCGGGATTTCTCTGCGAGATAGAATCCGGAATACGGAAATCCGCAGAAGAACGGGTGTAACCGACATAGCACGAAGAATTAGCATGCTGAAGTGGCAATGGGCAGGCCACATCGCTCGACGAACCGACAACCGCTGGGGAAGAAAGGTTCTCGAGTGGCGACCACGTATCGGACGACGCAGTGTAGGACGCCCCCCCACTAGGTGGACCGATGACCTAGTGAAAGCAGCTGGGCGTCGTTGGATGCAGGCGGCACAGGACCGCTCATTGTGGCGCAACATGAGGGAGGCCTACGTCCAGCAGTGGACGGCGATAGGCTGAAATGATGATGATGATGATGATTATTATTTGGTAGAGGTATTCATCAATTATATTACACCTCGTTGAACTATTCGTGGCATGTTCTATAAAACAATTTACGATGGATTACACAAAAATACGACAAATAAAAATATTTCGATCGTAAATCATGGCTATAAATAATGTCTCTTTTATAGATGTATTACCTACTCACGTTCGTTTTCCAATGAGATAATAAAGATAAGAGTTTTTATGTCGTACAGGGGAGTCTGTGCCACCCGTGATTTAACGATTAGTTACATCCGTCGGTCAAATACGAACATAATGTTTGGACGTTTGTGATATGTAGGGCACGCTAGTCATCTTAACATACTAATAGCTTTGTTTAATTGGGTGTAAACATTTCTATGATTATGCGGCTCAAGTCTATCCGGACAGTGACATTTGAATTAATACACTACAAATCAATGGTGTGTTGAGTAAATCAAGGTGTTTATGAGTCATTCAAGTCACCAGCGAGACCGCGCGACCTCCGAACTGATTTGCAATCTTGAATGCTTATTTCAACGTCCACCTCTGTTCTTCAATCTATAATAATATGTAATCGAAAACATTTTATTAACAAAGTTAGGGCTTGCATTGTTATGTTGATCGATATATGTATTAGTATCCGCATGAAACAGAAAACTAATCTTTGACTGAAACTTTTTCACATATATAAAAAGATTTTTAATTGGTTGTTTAAATTAGCTTTATGTTATTCACTTATAAAAGAGTGTGTTAAAACCATAATTGCAGTATGTGAAAAATAAATTAATTATTAAATTATTTTAATATTAATGCTATAAAATATACAAAAAATTTTCTTACGACCCTATGTTTGTATTACTATGGTTCCATTTTTGTAGAAAGTAGCCTGAACTGTACTGTTTTTTTTTAATAAATGCAATGCATCATATTTCGTAAGTATTAGCTCCAGTACGCCATTTGAATCACAACTTTGTGTTGAAACTGAAACCAAATCTTCGGTCGGTCTCTAACATTTATATCAAACATTGTACAAAAATAAGGTTTATCGTTGTAAATTAGGATGATTTTAAAAATTCCATCGCTATTAAAAAAACGCATATTTTCTTCATTCTAGATTTATAACTACTATAACTAATTGTGCTACTAGGTATATCACCTATACCATTAAACACCTGCATTATACTACAACAGTTCGATGTTGAATATTATTTATTATTTATTTATTAAATTACCAATTACATCTATTATTACAGGTTTCCCTTATGCAATAGTGTAAGTCAACATAAACCATTTATAACATTATCTGTTATTGTCAATATAATAATTATATAAACAATTAATTTTATATTGTACTAGCAATCCGCCCTCGCTTCGCTTCCGATTCAGTCGCCTTACGCACGTAGTTCCCGTTTCCGTGGGAATACCGGGATAAAATGTTACTCCCTGATATTATAGCTTTCCAATGGTGAAAGAATTTTTAAAATCGGTCCAGTACTTTTTGAGTTTATTCGTTACATACAAAAATACAAATCTTTCCTCTTTATAATATTAGTGTAGATATAAGTTAAAAATTATAATCTAAAAATCTAATATCTATGCTAAAATTTGCTATTATGAAATGCTATATATAAAAAAAATGCTATTATGAAATTATCAACAAGAGTCATTATATAAAATTATACATTGTTATAGCATATTTCAAATAACATTGCTTTTTTGATTTCTACAATTAAATAAACGAATAGATCAATTCAACGAATAGATATATTCTGTAGCTATTAGTCGCAGAAAGCAAATTAGTTTAGTAGATGGAAGTTATTACTGTCTTATTATGTTTAACCGTTTGTTATGCGAGAGCGAAAGCTTTCTTACCGAAGACTATGTGCTCGCGCTTATATAGGGTTGTTATTGAATGTTATTTTTTTGTACGTGTGCATGTGACTGATCTCCGTCGAAACGGCTGGACTGATTTTGATGCAATTTTTTGTAGGTCTTCAAATGGATTCAAGAATAATTTAGATTAACAATTGGACCCGGAAGGTAGCGCTGCAATCGGAAAATAAAAAAGCCATGAATTCAATACCCGTCTAGACATTGCGATATAGCGGTGGAACGTAAATGAGTTGAGAGTTCATAGGTATTCCTGGCGTTTTTGTTGTTCGTATATAGAAAGATGATAATAATTTTATCATAATCCTTACTCTCTATTTAATTGAATTTAGTAACATATAGTTATTACTTTAACCAAATACATTTATTAATTTATATGTAGAAAAGTATTGTTTTAAATAACATATTGGATATGTTTTATACAATTTGGACTTAGAAACTATAATTATTCATGGAGGTATAACGTCTGCGTCTGAGGTATAACTGATCTCATGAATTAACTCATCAAAATATTGGTAACTAAAAACTTTACAAAAATTTAAATTTCTGTTGATCCAATCGCTACAAAACCTCACAGGATTATATCTAAACTAATTTTAAGATAGCCCGAATATTTCAGCAAATAATTGAAATAAGTACATAGGGCAAATGCAGGTATTGGTTTTATATGTATAGAGATAAATATTTTAATATTTTTTTATATATTGTGTTGTCATATTACAAAATAAATTCTGTACGACTTCAAAAGTCTTCTAAAACATTAAATGACTTTTTGAAACAAATACTGTTGCTTCACATTGTCGAAAGCAAGTCTATAGCAATTACTTCTACGGTGAACTTCCAGTTCTGGAAGTGAGTGCGCACGATGACTGGTTACATGAATATTTAGTTAAACATCATTAGCGCACTCACTTGTTCGTCGAAGGAAGCGGGCGTGGCGTGGCGGCCCGAAGTACTGGCACCGTGTTTCGTGACAGTCACAATGTTATACTCAAATAAACATTAGTATTGCAAAGAAATGTTTTAGATAAGATTAATTTTATGATTTAGGTGACTTGTCAAATATATTATTAATATTTAGGTTAGTATAAGTTTATCGTGTGAATAAGTATTACGTAGAACACACAGTGCAAATTTCGTATTACTGACATTTTAAATACGTCCTCCTACTATTAAAATCAGAACAAAAACGTAATCGGGTCATCATTATTATCATTTCAGCTCAAATACCTACGTCTAACTGCTGGGCTCGAACTTCTTAGATAATAGTGAAATTGACCTACTTTTTTTTTGTGGGTGGGCTGCGGTCGGCGCGCCTCCGCACCACTCCGTCCGGGGCGACAGGGGGGCTTAAGCACGCAACTCCCGCAACCCACCCGAAAACCACCTCGCCTTCGTCGTTGGGCCGACCACCGGAGCAGGTTTAGTTGTTGTCAGTGGTCGGCCCGACGGAATACCCGCTACGTGGGGTACCCTCCCATCGACCGACGTCCCTCCCTCGGGGAGGACGTCGGTCTTTCCTCACGTGGTCGGCCTCTCGGCGGGTGACGGACTAACCCGGTCACGTCACCCGCGGCCTCGGCTAGGGCGGCATGAGGCGCAGGTAGTTGCGCTTGCGCTGAAATTGACCTACTATGCCACGCTGGTCAGACGTGTTAGTATAGGATCTTATGCCGAGTTTCCCTTCTCTTGCATTGTAAATATTATATGCGTGTTATACCCCTTGGTCGCCTTTCACGACACCCATGGACAAGATAGGGGGTGGTAAATATTGTTCTTATAAAAATAATCGTGTAACAATTAATATTTATAAGATTAAAATAAGCACAAATTGCCCCCTAAAATTCTACATCGGTGGTAGTTTCTTAATACATATTTATCGACGCTGTGGTGATTTTCTTACGTCAGGTGACGAGTTAACAATACAATTTTTTACCGCCCCCTTATTCATCCATGGGAATCGTAAAATTCCGCCCGAAGGATCACCAGGAGAGTATGGAGCACTCTCAGTGGAGAGAAGCTACTTTTTGGTCGACAGTGTAGGGCGATTATATGAATGCATTGGTTGTTACAGATCGGAGAACAAGCCTCTTGTTTCTGTATGCCCTATGGCATATGCATGAATCTATATTCAGAACTTAAATTATCTCTTTCTCTCTTTTTCTATTAGTCTTTCATCCTTTACTGCTGACAGGCATTCTTCAAAAAGAGCCACATAACTATTTTAAACTCGAGGAGGATTCTCTATAATCGTAAACCGAAATACGAAACCCTAATACTAAATCTACCTAATGAATCTACCACTAGTACTTTCATGAAGAATGCCATAATGATTTGTTTAAATATGAAGCAAGATACAGTGTAAACTCTATATAACGACACTCAAGGGACTATGAATTTTTTAACGTTATAGAGAGTGGTCGTTAATTGGAGTGAAAAAAAAATGATATTATTTTACTATTCTAATGTTTATTTACTAATACATATAGTGTAAATTTTACACATGTAAAAACAACTATGATTAAGATAACGTTTAACAACCTAACGACAAACCCAGGGACCGAAGTAAACATGTACATTGTACAAGTTTATCACCCAAAAAACAAAAGAGAAGTTTTTACAATCTTTCGTAAGTCAGTTGAGGTAAACACGTGCTAGATAATAAAATAACAAAACAACAAAGCGAAGAACGTACACAGCTGCAGTTCTTCTAATTTTGACAATTAAGAAAGTACCTACTGCTCAATGCTAAATAATGCCGTATTGTCGTCGTTATTTCGAGTGAACGTGATGCTATATAGAGTGTATCATTGTATGGATAATATGGCAAACCAACCAAAACCAAGTTATTTCGATGTCTTAAGGAGTTTGTCGTTAAATCGAGTGACGTTATAAAGAGTTCACTGTATTAAATAAACCTTAAGATATTCGTGGAAACCTTAATTTATCGCTGATAACAATTATATTAAAGCTAATTCAAAAAAATGCTATGCTTTCACACTATTATTATTCATCATAACATTATCTCCCCTGTCAACTAGACAAACCCCCGCGAATACATCACCATTGTTCCGACAACGAAATGAAAGTTCTTTATTTGCATATCTTAAACGCTATAGTTATCATGCCAGCCATCAAAATTATAATATAACAATATCTCCAATGCGAATGTATTACTAAGTACATATGTAATTGAGAAAGTTTATGGTTGTGATACTTATAAATACATTTGCTGACACTAAAATAAATTACATATTAAAATTTTTTTGGAAAAATAATGTAACCGTTAGAAAATTACCATAGTCTTACATTAACGAGTGTAATAAATATTAGTATTGCTGGCTTAAAATATCAAAATACTTAATTTTGTCAAACAATGTGAAATAAAATATTTGCTTTCTGTAAATATAAAGTTCCAGCGCAATGATCTCTGCGAAATTTAAATCGATGTTCCCGTAGTGACGAAAGGCGCGTGCCTTATTGTTGTTCGTCATGATGAGTTGTTGACGTGCGCTTATTACAATTGTGAAAGTAAGATATTTGAACGGCTGAGCTTGGAAACTTTGACATGGAGAAGGCGCTGTTCCCGGTCGGCGTGTGGGCGAGCGGCTCCTGTACACCGCCCCGACAATAAGACGCCATTGCATCTCTTATCTCAGCTTGCTCGCCAAAACTAACAAACCTATTGTTCTTTCACACCATTCATATCAACTTCCTAAAACTGCCTAAACCTATCAAAGTAACTTGATATATGAAATTCTAGTAGGAGTGCGTTGGTAATGTTTTTGTAGTGATAACTAAGCATGCATACAATATGTTACAGAACTTACGTTTATTACATGTTTAAACACATATAAGCTGTCTTCGCTATTTCTCAGTATTAAAATTACTAATAGTAAACCCGAAGTTACTTTCGTCTTTTTGTTAACATAAATTATAACGATCTACGTAATATATACAAATGAATAAAATTGAAGTGTCTGTTTGTAATGTCAAAATAATAGGCTTTTTCATGCTCACACAGTTATTTGTACGATAGGTATGCCTATGCCTAAAGACCAGTTTAAAATTTTTTTGTCTGTCTGTCTGTTTGTTTTGGGTAATCTTCAAAACGATGGGGCCCATTGTCATAACATTTTACTACCAGGTAGTTGTCTATATAAGGATTAACTTAGGCTATATTTCATCCTGACATTCCTACAGGAACGGGGCCTACCTGGGTAAGATGATTGAAACTGAAGCCACGCGAGGGCGGGTTGCTAGTACTAAATAAATTTGTGTTCATTGTTCTGATCTGAAGGTAGTTTCAGGTATCATAACTATTACTATAAGTATTATACCTAAAAGTAATAATGGCGGTCTTATCATTACTAATAAATGAAGAGCCGGTTTTTTTGTACGGTTATACTGTGAAAACTACTGAACCGATCGGAATAATGCTTATACTATAAGATACAGCGCCGCGGCGTATTTTGGAAAAGGTATGTCGCATATAATCTGTCGGTGATTACTTAACCGGCACCTATATTTTTGACTTAGAAATAATGAATTTTTATTATATTTTTACTATAACTATAATTGTTATTTTATTTCAATTGGTTATGAATTTGGTGAATCAAGGACTGTCAAGTATTATTTATTATTATTATTAGTTGAAATTTTCACTCGACTTTTGTCGGATTTTTATAAATACCCCGTCCCGTTGCCTACGGGAAAAGAGATATCTATATCCCCACTCTATTTCTTGTGTGTTGTGTGCGTGTTGTTGGTGTGGCTCTGCGGCCTCTTCCTCTTGTCCTGCCCTGTCGTGTGTTTGGATGCGTTGTTTGTCGCGTGTCTGTTCTGTGTGTGTGGCTTTCTTCTTGTGTTGTATGCGTAATTTGTGTATTTGCTGTGTTCCGTGTGTGAGCTGTCTGATTGCCTCTTCTGCCTCTTTCTCCACTAACTGTTTCTGGTATGTCAGGTGTTATGTTTGTATCCTGGGTGTTTGCTGTTAACTGCGTATTTTCTGAATGTTGGGTGTTTAGTGTTTGTTGTTCATTTTGTGCGGGTTCTTCTTGTGTGTTTGCGTTATTTACAAATACTGTATCTCCTAAGACTTTACTAATTATGGTTGTTGAGTGTATGGCTGCCTGTATTTGAAGTATAGTTATATCTATTGTGGTGTCTAATTTTTCTAAATATGTATTTATGCTGTTTGCTACTACTCCTGTTGCTCCTACGACTATTGGAATAACAGCCGTTTGTGTGTTCCACAAACGACTGATTTCTGTTTTCAAAAGGTGATATTTACTTAATTTTTCTATCTCTTTAGCTCCGATGTTGTAGTCTGACGGTACCGATATATCAATTAAAAATGTTTTATTATTTATTTTATCAATGTAAATTAAGTCTGGTCTATTGTGTGTCACGGTAATGTCAGTCTGTACAGGTGTTTCCCACATGATTTTGGTTGTGTCATTTTCTTTTACTTGGGGCTGAATCATGGTTTCTTTCCACCATAAGGGTGAAACTTCTATTTTATGTTTTTTTGCGAGACACCAGTAGACGTAATGAACAAGATTATTATGCCTTTTGACATAATAAGTGCCTGCCAATTTTTCGCACCCGGAGATGATATGTTGGGCTGTTTCGTCTTTTACGCGACAAAGTCTGCATTTTCCATCCACTGCTGTTCTTAGTATGTCCCGCTGGTGTTGTAATGTCATCACTGCCTGATCTTGTATCGCAAATACTGCAGAAACTATTCCCGGTGATATGTGTTGTTTATTGATCCATTTGAAAGAGAGTTCTGTGTTTATGTTGGCCTGATCTAATACTTTTTTAGGAAATTGTCCATGCAACTGCTTAGCTCGCCATGATGTGTTTTGTGTTTTAACTATTGCCTGTTTTATCTCTGTGTCTGTGTGTGAATTGTTTTGTAGTAAGTGTAATTCTTGTTCTATTTCTCGTGCTTCCTTTATTATTGAATATTTATCCCTGTTAATGTCATGTTGTACTATTACCTTGATCATATCATCGAATTCCGCCTTCAAATATTGTTTATATTTAACTATTTGTGATTTGTACATATACTCTACGTTTATCAAACCCCGTTCCGCCTTGTGCTATCGGTAGGTATAATCTTTCGACTTCTGCTTTCTGTTGGTGCGCTTTTTTAATTGCTAGTAACTTTCTGGTTTTCGTATCTATTTTCTTTAAATCGGTGATTTTGTAGTTTATAATTCCGAATGAGTAGAGTAATACTGGTATTGCATATGTGTTTATTCCTTTAATAATATTGCGGGCGTTGAGGTGTGTTTGTATTAGTTTTTTAACTCTTTTAATGTATTATTTAGTTATTTGCTCTCTAATTTTGCTGTGTTCTATTTTTCCTGATTCGTGTATTCCCAAATATTTATAACTATTTCCTACTTCAAGTTCCTTAAATTTCTCCTGGTTTAATAGAATATGTCCTTCCCCAGTTACAGTACTTCTGTGACCTGCCCTAATGTGAATTACGTTACATTTATCCAATCCAAATCGCATCCCTATGTCGCTAGTAAATATCTCTACACTGTCTAACAAAACTTTAAGATTACTTTTATTATTTGCGTAAATTTTGAGGTCATCCATATAAACTAAAATGATTTATCCAGAAACTACCCTTGAGTTTGTATCCTTTCAATTCGTATTTATTAAGTATTAGTAGTAGTAAAAGAAATAGGATTTATTGCTAAACAAGCAAAGCATCTCAATCATTGGGATTTATAATGCGTATGTCGAACTCTTTTAATGATGCAAAAACATTTAAGATTTTGTACTGCACATTTGTGCGTGGCATATTAGAGTACGCCAGTCAAGTATGGAGTCCGCGTTACGAAATATATGCTTCGCGACTTGAAAATATACAGCGTAAATTTATTAAATACCTGTGCTATCGTTTAAAAATTGACTATAAAGCCGAGGATTATCTAAGATTGTGTGCTAGATTCCATATCTTACCTTTAGCCACAAGACGAGACATAGCTGATGTCACGTACTTATTAAAAATAATCAATGGATCTGTTGACTGTCCTACACTATTATCAAAAATAAGTTTTAATATACCAATTAGAGCTTCGAGACATCATACCCCCTGCCATCTCCCATTAGTATCTACTAATTACCGACAGAATGCGTTTTTGTAGAGAGCGAGCAATACACTGAATAATCAATATAAAAAACATAAATTCGATATATTCAACGCTAATACGGATGCGATAAAACGGACACTCAGTCTCGATTTTTTCACAACACATCAATAGGCTAATTTAATGTTCTCCGTTGTATTGTTTTATGTGAAGCATAGTAGTGAAGACCTGTTATTGGCTTTATGTATCTTAAATATGTTTTTTCTAGATTTTTATTACTTTTAAGCTGTTGATCTCCCGATAAATAAATAAATAAATAAATAAAAACAAAACAGTAATGGTGAGAGGGAGTCGCCTTGGAAGATGCCGCGCTTAATATAAATCGGTTCAGTAGTTATCGACTCATGAGAGCCCCGAGCTGTCATTATCACCTTCCATGCTGGCATTGACCACTTCAGAAAGCTTTTGATCACAGGTGGACATTTATAGATATCAAGTACTTTGAGTAGCCATTCATGGGAAACGGTATCAAAAGCTTTCTGATAGTCAATCCACGCCATACTCAGATTCTTTTGGGCTTGATGTGCGTCCTCCAGTATTGCCTTATTTACCATCAAATGATCTTTGCACCCTCTAGCTCCGCGTCGGCATCCTCTTTGTTGTATTGCCATTATATTATTTGAATCGCAGTGGCTGTACAGTATATCTGCTAAAACTGACGTTAATAATTTATATATACTAGGTAAACATGCTATTGGTCTCCAATTTTTTGGTTCTTCTGTGTTGCTATTTTTTGGTATCAATATAACCTGGCTGGTTTCTTGTCCTGTGATTATTTTGGTGAATAACAGAGATAGATATTTGTGTGTGCTAGTGAGGTATTTTAGGTAATAATTTTGTATTTTGTCTACACCCGGGGTCTTCCAGTTCAGTAGCTTCCTTACGGCTGTTTTTACTTGTTCTATTGTAATTTCTTCTATGTTTGTTGTATTTATTGTATTAGTTGATTCTTCTACTTCTTTTATCCAATTAGCTCGTGTGTTGTACTTTGTAGGTTTTGATAGTATTGACGTCCAAAATTATTCTATTCCTTCCTTAGTCGGTAGTTTGATATCTGTGTTATTATTGTTTCCTAAGCTTCTATATAATTTATGTTCATTTTCGGCAAATAACTGATTTTGTTCTTTCCTGCCGCTTATTTCTTCATATAGTTTTATTCTAGCGGCTAATGCTTTTATTTTTTGTTTGATGGTTTCGGCTGTGTTATTGTGGTATATTATTACATATTATTATTATATATATTATTATTATTATATATTATAAGTATTATTTATTATTTATTATTAGCTGTTCGATGCGTGTTTAGCGTTCGGACGGTTCCCTGGGTGCTGGAAAGAGGGAAGGCTGGTGCTCCTGCCGAAGCCGGGACGATCTCCGGAGTCGCCTTCGGCCTACAGGCCTATCGTGCTGCTCGATGACACGGGCAAGCTACTGGAGAGGGCGGTAGCTGCCCGCATCGAGCGGCACCTCGTCGGCACGGGGCCCGATCTGTCGGACGCCCAGTTTGGGTTTAGGAGGGGTCGTTCGACGATCGCGGCTCTGTTGCGCCTGAGGGCCGTGGCGACTGAGGCCGTCACCGGTGGGGGAGTGCTGTTGGCGGTGTCCCTAGACATCGCCAACGCATTCAATAGTCTGCCATTCAGCTGCATCAGGGAGGCGCTCCGGTATCACGGAGTGCCAGCTTACCTGAGGCGGCTAGTGGCAGACTATTTGGTGGGGCGCAGCGTCCTCTGTACCAACCGAGCAGGGGACGTTGTGCGAACGCCCATGACGTGCAGTGTCCCACAGGGGTCGGTCCTCGGACCCACCCTGTGGAACATCGGCTACGACTAGGCGTTGCGGGGGAGCCTCCCGCCCGGGCTGGGCGTGATTTGTTACGCCGACGATACGCTCGTCACAGCCCGCGGTGGGACGCTAGAAGGGGCCGTAAGCCTGGCGACCTATGGCACCGAAGAGATTGTCAGGCGGATCGAGGCGCTGGGGTTGAGGGTCGCCCTGGACAAGACGGAGGCCCTCTTGTTCCATGGGCGCCTTATGAGCCCTCCCATCGGCGTCTCGATCACCGTCCGATCGGTTGACATCAGCATCCGGGCCCATATGAGGTACTTGGGCCTGGTGCTCGACGGGCAATGGTGGTTCCGGGAGCACTTCCGCAGGCTCGCTCCGCGGCTCGTCGGCGCGGCGTCCGCCCTATCGTGGCTTATGCCGAACGTGGGCGGACCGAGCGCTACGTGCCGACGGCTGTACACGGGGGTCATCCGGCCGATGGCCCTGTACGGCGCACCGGTGTGGGCGGGGTCCTTGACCGTCCGACTTAGGGCCCTTCTGTGGCGACCACAGAGGGTCATGGCGGTCAGCGCCATCCGCTGATACCGCACGGTGGCGACGGAGGCAGTGTGCCTATTGGCCGGGACTCCCCCGTGGGACCTGGAGGCGGAGATGCTCGCCGGATTGTATCGGCGGGTGACGGGGGTGCGAGCGGAGGGCGGTGAGATCTCGTTAAGGGAGCTCACCGCCTGGCGCGTCGACGCCCGCCGAGACGTCATTGCCCGTTGGGCAGTCCGGCTGGAGAGGCCTCGGTTCGGGGTGCGAACCGTGGAGGCCTTCCGGCCGGTGCTGATGCAGTGGTTGGAAAGGCGGCACGGGGTGCTCTCCTTCCGACTAGTGCAGGTGTTGACGGGGCATGGGAGCTTCGCCAAATACCTGCACAGGGTCGTAAGGAGGGAGAGCACACCGTCCTGCCACCACTGCGATTGCGACGAGGACACGGCGCGCCACACGCTCGAGGCCTGCGTGGCTTGGGCAGTGCGGCGCCGTGAACTCGTTGCAATCATCGGTGCCGACCTGACGCTGCCGGCCATTGCTAGGGCGTGGGTCGACAGCGTCGGGAATTGGGACGCGGTCGCAGCCTTCTGCGAGACAGTAATCTCGCAGAAGGAGGCGGCGGATCGTCTGCGCGTGGAGCGCAGCCTCGATGAGGAGATCCGCCGCCAGCGACTGGGGCGGCGCAGGCGCAACTACCTGCGCCTCATGCCGCCCTAGCCGAGGCCGCGGGTGACGTGACCGGGGATTAGTCCGTCACCCGCCGAGAGGCCGACCGCGTGAGGAAAGACCGACGTCCTCCCCGAGGGGGGGACGTCAATCGATGGGAGGGTACACCACGTAGGGGGTATTCCGTCGGGCCGACCACTGACGACAAGTAAACCTGCTCCGGTGGTCGGCCCAACGACGAAGGCGAGGTGGTTTTCGGGTGGGTTGCGGGAGTTGCGTGCTTAAGCCCCTCTGTCGCCCCGGACGGAGTGGTGCGGAGGCGTGCCGACCGCGACCCACCCACAAAAAAAAAAGTATTATTTACAATAATGAAATTATTTATCTGTCATAACTGTCCTTTAAACTAAATAATAATTGGAATATTTTAATTTTTCAAGAATAGTTTGTTAATAACTAAACATAAAGTTTAATTTCAGCCTGCAGCTCAGGAGGACAGCTAGTATCTTTATAAATGAAATACCTACCACTCACTGACTCATCGAAAGATCTCAGAATCCATATGTCCAATTTACTTAAAATTTTGCATAGACCTTAGAATAATAACGTATAGAAGGTAAGTTCGCGCACAAAAAGTGAACCATTTCAATTGGAGCCTAATGGAGCTTACGCCGGAACGGTTCCGTAGTATACAAGGTCACTGTCATAGAGTTATATATATAGAGAAGCTGTCCCAAATAAATATTTTTTCCATTTTGATAACAGTTATTAATTACACTAAAGTTCGCTGCAACGCTGAAACAATAAATAGTAGTCTAACCCAAACATTGAGGCACACAGCGCTAGATCGCTTTAAAGTTGTGTAACGTGTGATTACTATAGTAACCACACGTTAAACAACGATTTTTCACTACAGACGTGACCATTTTTGTACCTACATTCATAAATAAAACACATACTCTATTCCAATGGGGCACGTTGTCGTATTTTCACAAATAAGTATTAATTGATAATATATACCTACTATAGAAAAAAGAATATAAGCAATCAAAATAGTTTGGTGAAACATCATGTTAAGTCTGCTTTTAGTCATATATATTTTTACCTCAACGAGTTGTGGAATTGAATATCTGCGTGTTTTAGTCTATGATCAAAGATGCTGTGACATTTAAATGTAATAACATTTGAATATTTTATTTTTATTGTGTTATTTCGATATAATTACCTATTTATTCACTTTAATAACAAAACATTTTACTTAAATGAGTAATGAATTTTTATTCACATCCAGGTTCACGTTTTGACTCGAATCATCCGAGTTTTCGTATTAAGACCGCTGCTCTGTATGCATCCATACTACATGAAGGTCGTAGGCACACTAAAGTAAGGTGTACGGATTGCAGTACAGTTCAGTCGAACAAAACAAATGTTCGGATCGCGAAATCTAGTACGTAGTACATATATATCGATGGTCACTGTACTGCACGTACGTACGCAACTCTTAAAAAATAAATAGGTAATTATGACGACTTGTGCATTCAAATGGTGTCACAACACATTTGAAAAATATAAAAAGTATATTAACATTATAATTTGAATAGTGGTGTGCGTGTGTACATGTGTAATCGTCTGCGCGCATGTTGTATTGTGTGCTTCATATTTTTGATGGCTTACGTATGGACACTATCCTTCTATACGTTATTAATCTAAGGCATAGACACTGTTTTCGCAACCTAGACACGATTTTACAAAGTTGCTATGCAAAATATTTTTTTTATCTATTATAACCTTAGAATAATAACGTATAGAAGGATAGTGTCAGTACTTCGAACTTTAAAAATTTGAATCTAAAAATATTAATGGCGGGCAGACGATTACACACGTACACACGGAAACCACTATACAAATTATGAAATCAAATTTTGTTTTTATTAACATAAATCGTCGAGATACTTTTAAAAGTAATGTTAAAAACCTTTTTATGTTTTTCAAATGTGTTGTGGCACCATTTGAATGCACAAGCCGTCATAATTACCTATTTATTTTTTAAGAGTTGCGTACGTTCGTGCAGTGCAATGACTTGTACATTACGGGACTGTTCCGGCGTAGGCTCCATTAGGCTCCAATTGAAATGCCTCACTTTTTGTGCGTGGACTTACCTTCTATATGTTATTATTCTAAGATTATAACGTTCGATTCCATGTTTTGATAGCGTGTGACATTGTAACCATTGCCATAGTAACCGTTAATATTCTTACCATTGATATTTTAAACGTTGCTATGGTAACCATTGCAATCGTAAATTTTACCATTTTATTTTTTTAATTTTTAATTTTTTTTACATTGAATTCAGAATATTTTCCAAAAATGGAGAATATTAATTCATTTTGAAAGCTTTCGTTGCATGTACTGAGAGTTATAGGTGCTTACAACGCAGTCTTTCTAACAATCTCTTTCTCTTATGTGACGCAAACGAAGTTGCGCGGGATAGCTAGTATAGTAAGCGCACTAGCTTAGGAAATACTTATAGTTTTTCATCATTCAATTTTGTAATCATTCTCAATAGGCAGACTGCAATCGTATGGTCCTACATATACGAGAAACATATCTAGATATATAAAAATAACCTTTAGTAGACACTTATTAATATATTAAAATTGCAGTTTGAAATTATAAAAATATGTTAATAGTCTTTACCAGTTTGTATGGCTGTAAAAGATAAAGCACAACGGCCCCATAGCGGTCTACATTCGTATTGCTGAGATCATAATAACAAGAATAAGAAATAAAAGAGGAAGTTCATCAAGCATAAGACCATAAAACGAGCCCTAAAATGTTAAACGACTGTTCAAAATTGGTGGTAAGAAGAAATTACAAAATAAAAGGACGAGATTACGGTACTTTGAATGAATTTTTGAGTGAGACCGTCTTAACCTATATTTCACTTTATGGGTGAACGATTTTACAGCCTTCTCGCGGATCCAAATGACTATGGCTCTGGAGAAAGTTTCTGAAATTATTGTTTCGAAATTATAAGACAGTTCGGACAACCAAGTTTTCCTTATTATTACGACCTAAAAAGTTTACACATCTAGACGGTTTTATAACCCATACTGCAATTCATTATAAAAACATAGTTTAAAATGAATCGTGAATGGACTTGTAAGGCATTCATTAAAATCTACACTAATATTATAAAGAGGAAAATGTGTATGTGTGTGTGTGTGTGTGCGTGCGTGCGTGCGTGTGTGCGTGCGTGCGTGTGTGCGTGCGTGCGTGTGTGTGTGTGTAATGAACTCAAAAAATACTGGGCCGATTACAAAAATTCTTTCACCATTGGAAAGTTACATTATTCCTGAGTAACATAGGCTATATTTTATCCCGGTATTGCCACGGGAACGGGAACTACGCGGGTAAGGCGTCTGTAACCGAAGCGAAGCGAGGGCGGGTGGCTAGTATATTTATATTTTAAGTGCTCCTAAGAATACAAGATATCATCACAATTTTCCTTTATGCCAGAATCGTAAGAGGCTGTCAAACCATCTTGCAAGCATGGTAAATTAAGCCAATTCTGCACATTTTAGGAGAGAGATCCCTATCTAATCATTTTACGTAAATAATGTGAAAAAAAAGTGATATTTATTTAAGTCAGGTTTTTAAATCGTTATAAATGCAGTTAATAAACAAGTACGTTATGTGTTTCGTATTTATGACTTTCGAATCAGTGGTGTAGCACTTATTGAATCAGTTTTACCTTAGTTTATATTATTCTAGCAATTTTTTTTTTTTTTTTTGTGTGTGTACAGCTGTTGGCCGCAGATGGCCTTGACAGCTTGACGCGGACTATGGGTGAGCGCTGAGGGAGATTCTAGCAATTTAGGATTGCCGTCTTTTTTATAGTCTTTCATTCACCATTGTCCTGCAAGTAGTATGCCTCCAAGGACTATATCCACTTGATATGTTAGACACATGCTCCGTCGTGTGCAAATAGTCCCAAATAATAGCATTTATTTGGAAATATCTTTGTAGATTTTACTACGTGATTTGATTTATAGATTTTATTGCGACTATTGTGATTTTATTTAGAAACAACATGCGGCAATCCAATAACATCTGTTATTACTTGAACTAATATTTAAATCCACTTTCCACTCCCTATCTTGCCCGTGGATGTCGTAAAAGACGACTAAAGGATTTAATACGCACATAATATCTACGCAAGAGAAGTAAGACTCGAAATAAAACTCCATGAGATAGATGAGATGATAGCATCTATGCAAAGGAAGTAAAATTCAAATTAAAATTCTACATCTAACCGTCTGACCAGTATGGTCAATTTCCTTCCTATTTTGGAGGAGAATTGAGCCCAGCAGTGGTACGTGTATGAGCTGAAATTAACCTTGAAATTAATCCTATACCAACACGTTTGATCAGCGCGATAGTAGGTAAATTTTCCTCCTATTATGGAGGAGGCTTGAGCCTAACAGTGAGACGTATAGGAGCTGAATTGATGATGATGAAATGACGAATTTTCATCATTATCATTGTTACACTTTTCATATCCCAATTACTTGGGATCGAGTTAATATGTCTTCTTTTTTCATAGTACTTATTGCAAAACTTTTGGCAATAGTTTAATAACCCGTCGCCTGCCTGACATCAACCCTCCTAGTGAATGTAATTGTTGACTTGATGGCATCAGTTGTAATTGGTTTCATCTCGTCACAGCTTATACGCGTCTCACTGCTGGGCTCGAGCCACCACCCCAATAGGAGGGAAATTAAGATACTATACCACGTTGGTGAGATGTGTTGGTATAGTGTTTTATTTCAAGTTTTTCTTCTCTTGAACAGATGGCTCTATGGCTCTGGAGAAAGTTTCTGAAATTATTGTTTCGAAATTATAAGACAGTTTGGAGAACTAAGTTTTCCTTATTATTACGAACTAAAAAGCTTACACATGTAAACGGTTTTATAAACCATACTGTAATTAATTATACATAGTTTAAAAATGAATCATGAATGGGCTTGGAAGGCATTCATTTCATTTCAGCTCATATATGTACGTCCCACTGTTGGGCTCGAGCCTCCTACAAAATAGGAGCGAAATTGACCTTATTATACCATGGTAAGACAGGTTGATATAGGGTTTTATTTCGAGTTTTCCTTCTCTTGCATAGATGTTATATGCGTATTATATCCCTTAGTCGTCCTTTACGACATCCATAGGCAAGACAGGGATTGGTGAATTGTATTCTTACTTCGTCACTACAATGTCATGTCATCGACCTAGTTGGTCTCATCAGCATCATTATCATTTCAGCTCATTTACGTCTCACTGCTGGATTCGAGTCGTCTCTATAATAGAAGGGAAATTGACCTTATTATACCATGCTGGTCAAACAGGTTTTCTTTCGAGGTTTCCTTATATGCGTATTATATCCCTTAGTCGTCTTTTACGAGACTCACGGGTAAGAGAGGGAGTGATGAATTGTATTATTGCTCCGCCACCACACGTTGGTCTAGGGCGATAAAAACTCTTAGTCGTTTTTATGACACCCACGAGCAGTATAAGGGTTTGTGGTATTCTTAGCCGTTACTACACAACTTTAGTATTATCAGGATGATATATTTAAGCTTGGCTGTCAGTAGTTTGCAAGCTGAGGCCCGACGACAATCAACAAATCGGAGCACTCTGACAAAGCGTGTCGGCCAGTGATCGAAGCATCGTTGTCGCGTTCGCTCTCTATGACAAACGCAACACTATGAGTGATTGTGTTCGTCCGTCGCTCGGCACTCGTTCCCTTTGTGTTCACAAATAATCCGCCGCGTCGTGATCTGGAGTCTAACGGTGCAGGTCTGCGAGCCTATTGACTACGCTCTCTGTAATAGGCACAATTTTTCAAGCTTTCACATAAGTCCCCACTAATACCGGCTAAGTCAACATATGAGTGATACATTTATGACAGGTTGCTGATATTTTTTAAATTGATGCTTATTGTTACGCTTTTACAAGTACATTATGTTATTTTGAAGTGTTTGAACCAATTTTATATGGTTATATTCCACGTGATTTTTTTTATTATTATTGCAAACGGTGGCAAACGAGCAAACAGTACACCTGATGGTAAGTGTTGCTGCCGCTCATGGACCTTTACAAAGCCGTTGCCTACCGCGAAGAAAGTGAAGGGAGTGTGAATGCGTGCATTGAGGCTCGGTGATACCAAGGGCACCACCAAAACCCTCCACACGCAAACACCCTCAGAAAGTTGGGCTTCCGGCTCTCTCGCTCACCGAACGAAGCGCAGTAACAAATCGCTACTACTCAGACGTCGATTTTCTGCGAGAGTGTGGTACTGCCCCGGACGGACCGGCCCGCGGCTGTAGACAGATAACTGTCGACAGTGTGGTCCTACCACTCTTAGTGATGACGGAGTAAGAATACAATTCGCCATTCCCTATTTTGCCCGTGGATATAGTGCGACTAAAGGATATAATACACATATAACATCAGCAAGAGAAGGAAAACTCGAAATAAAATATATTGGAGTGGTAGGACCACACTGTCGACAGTTATCTGTCTATAGCCGCGGGCTGGTTCGTCCGGGGCAGTACCACGCTCTCGCAGAAAATCGACGTCTGAGTAGGAGCAATTTGTTACTGCGCTTCGTTCGGTGAGCGAGAGAACCGGAAGCCCAACTTTCTGAGGGTGCTTGCATGTGGAGGGTTTTGATGGTGCCTTTAGTATCACCGAGCCTCAATGTACGCATTCACACTCCCTTTACTTTCTTCGCGGTAGGCAGCGGCCTTGCAAAGGTCCATGAGCGGCAGCAACACTTATCATCAGGTGTACTGTTTGCTCGTTTGGCACTGCTTGCAATAAAAAAAAAAAAAAAAAACCTATACCAACCTGTCTGACCAGCACGCTCGAGCCCAACAGTGGGACGTATATGAGTTGAAATGATGAAATACTACCTTGTTTATTTAATGACATAGCTGTACCACTGTGATCGAGATGGCCTCGAATTTCATATTTGATAAAAAAAAAATATATATATTGTTGATATTTTTAAACAACTACTTAATTTTTTGAGTATTTAAAAACTTTGTAACCACGTCCGTTTAACGCCAATTGGCTCGCTTTCTATTGAGACTAAAGATTTATGCGACAAAATGTGTGTTTACATTTCTGCTGTTTCGAGGATAAAAACATGAAATTAAAGAGTTATATATAACTAATTGCATAATGCATATATAGTAGGTGTAAAATAGTAAATAACGTAGGCATTTTTAGTTAAAATGTTTCATTTCCTGCATATAAAGAATCTTGAGAAATGACTATTTCATTTTCTTGCCGCGGTAATACTGCAGTACCGTATCTGTAGCTACACTGGAAGTAATGCAGACCAAGGTATTTAATGTAATCAAAATTAGTTCTCATTAAAATATTTCAAGTAGACTGAATGATTTTTGAATTTCTTTATACGTGTGGTGACGGGTTAAGAGTAAATGACTCGCCATCCTTTATTTTCCACGGATTTTGCAAAAATTGGCTCCACCATTCACTTAGAGCAGGTAGTTGAACCTTGGATTAGTTCATCACTTTTAGAGAGGCCGATCACGCCTTGGCGCTTTATTGTCTGTATATTTACGTTCTTTTGAATTCACAAAGATAACATATCGGGCGGACCACCGACGCGACGACGTCAAGAAATGGCTTCCGGTGGTCCGCTTAATATGTGGTGAGGTGTAATACAATTATTCGACCTTACGACGCCCTTCCGTTGGCCCGGACGACCCGTTCGAGGTATGATCAGATTGATTAGAAAAAAAGTACATTTTTAAATTAACACTACCACTACATCACGACGATATTTCAAAATTAATTAATCGCAAAGTAAAACATTTATTTTTATAATTCTGAAAGAATAAAAAAGTTATTCGGTACTATATTTGGAAGATTATTTTCCCTTCTGACGAAAAATCTGGGTATTCTTTTTAATTAATGTATTATTTAAACTGATATTTATTATCATATCATCATCATCAGCTCATATACGTCCCACTGTTGGGCTCGAGCCTCCTCCACAATAGTCCTGACCTTACTATAACCATGCTGGTCAGATAGGTTGGTATAGGGTTTTATTTCAAGTTTACTTTCTCTTACATAGGTGATATATGCGTATTACATTCTTTAGTCGTCTTTTACGACGACCAGAAAGGGAGTGGTGAATTGTATTCTTACTCCGTCACCACATGGATAATTATCATATCAACCTTTAAAAAAACATGTTTATTGAAGTGTATAAATACGACGTTACTAAGTTGCATGCGTAATAAGGTACTAATGGTTCCCATTATACGCACGGGTCTTCTAGTCATAAAGTAAATATTTTAATCGGCGCCCATAATACGCAACTGGTAGGTAGAAATGATTCAGATCCAAAACTCTGCAATTTTTTTTCATCTCGTCTCGACCTGGTCCTACTGTTAGACTCGAACCTCCTTTACAATTAAAGGAAAATGGAACTACTATACCGCGCTGGTTATTGTGGCATAAAGTTTTATGTCGCGTTTTTACTTCTCTTGCTTAGATATTGTCTGCATATCATATCCCCTACTCGTCTTTTACGACACCTACGAGCAAAAGAGGAAGCGGTAAATTGTATTCTTACTCTATCACCATAAGGAAAACAGTTTTTTTAGATTCTACACAATAGAAGCTTCTGTATGTCGACCACAGAGATATACACAGTAGTGGATACGGTATAAATGAAACTTGCTACTGAGAATTATCTGATGTAAAAATCCAATAGTACTTTTTACGGTTCCATACGCAAAGGGCTAAAACGGAACCCTATTACAAAGACTTTGTTGTCTGTCCGTCTGTCTGTCTGTCACCAGGCTGTATCTCAAGAACCGTGATAGATAGACAGTTGAAATTCTTTAAAATTGTGTATTTCTGTTGCCGCTATAACAACAAATACAATGAATATTTAAAGGGCTCCCATATGATACAACAAACGCGATTTTTTGGCCCTATTTTATAGATAATATAGATAATGATATAGATAAATTTTATAGATGGAACGAATAGACGGAACGCTTCGTGCGCCACACCGACTCGCACTTAGACGGTTTTTAATCATGACTACGAATTTAATTAGAATTGCCTTAGTAGTAGTCAATACACAAGATAATTATTAAAACATTGAGTGTTTGTAATATTTACGTGCAATTGAAATGAAACTTCTTAAGTATTGTTATGGACGAGATGAGAACTGTTAATAATATTTATAACCTTATATGTTACGAATATTATAAACGTACTTTCAACAGTGTCAGGATTTTTTTTTGTGGCTGATGTACGATGATTACCGAGTGGCCTTGGATTAGTATAATAGAATGCAGTCTAAAATGTTCTCCTATCAGCTGGGAGATTAATAAGTATTTATTAAGTTTAGGGATTTAATTTCTTCTTAAATATTCTAAGAAAACAGTAATGTAATTTGAATATCCTTTTTGTGTATAAATTTTTGGGACATGTTAATTGGTTTGGTAGCACGCGTAATTTTTCACACTGAGTTGAACCTGACGCGAGTTAAAATCTCAGGTCTCACCTGCACACAACCAGCCACCTGTTAACTGCAACTCAGCAATATAAAAAAGAAAAGGAACGAGCGCCAGCCAGTGCAAAAAACGAGAATCCAAGACGACACGTTTGGAAAATAAAAAAAGCTCTCGCCCACCAGATGGTCGCCTCGACGCGTCGAGAAACCCGCTTTTGAGCAGGTTGTGACTTACCATGCATATTTATTCGCGCTTTTGAATACAGGGAAAATTGAATAACAAATACGATTAATCGTTGCGAACTGTGGACAACCAAATGTAACATCGACGGAGAAATTTATTCAAGGTCGTAAATCTGCAACGATACTTAAACTGAGATGTTGAAAGCTATAACTAGACTCGTAACTATTATGAGTGCATAGATCTCAATGTGATTATATTGTAATAAAATTAAATCACCTCATCAATATTTTATTATATACTATATAGCATTATCTTCCCGTGCAGTAACAGGGTGAGCATACGTTTCATTAGCGTTTTTTTTCATGCCTGTGGGTTTCTTAAAAGGCCATGTCAGCAATTAGTATAATTTGAAAAGAAGGAAAATTTTAAACAAAACTGTATACTAAACCGTCTCACCAAGTTGGTCTAATGAGCAACCTCTTATTGTGGATGTGGAGGACACCCGTATCAAATAGTAGATAGAACGTGTTCAATATGGCTAAGAAGAAGAATACGTATTTTGCACTAGGATATCCACCATACATATCATTTTATTGACTCTTTGAAATTCGTTCCAAATGTGTTCATTTGTAAAGCTAGCAGAAATTAATTGGCCATATGTTTTTATGTTATTCATTAAACGGTCTATATTGTAGACGATAAGATTCCATATGGTGCAATATTTTTTTATATTCTTGTGCAAAAACATACTGGAACTACGCCTATAAAATAAAATGGATCTGTAGAAAAAATCGGACGTATGGACCTGTTTTTAATTTAAATTATGTGTTGAGTCATTTTATCAAGTTAGTTCCTGTTTCTTCTTTTGTTCGCATGTATCGAAATATATATGAAAGGTATGTAAAGGCCGTAGGTGTATCCATATGAACTTTTACGAGAATATATATACTCTAATAAAAAAAAAATGCTATACGTTCCTTTGAAACTACGTCTCAATTATTCTATTAGATAAATGAAAATTATAATTTAACATCTTTACATATAAAATTTATAAAATAATATAAGTAATAAAAACTTTAAAAAAATATATTTGCGTTCGGATATCGCACTGAGTGTACGAACATTTTGATTTTAATATCTTCGTTGAGACATTTGTGCGTTGGTGTTGAGTTGTAATTACTAATTAATTATATAACAAATGCACTATTGCTTGTTTAATTTACTTTAAATAAAATGACAAGTCGGATAGATAAATATTGGCGTTATTTCAGATCAATGACATCAGCCTGTAAAGTACAACGAAGAAGGAACCGGCGTTGTTGATCACATTGTATTAATTGCTTCGGCACTGGCTGGGAAATCGGTCCGCCTCCGCAATTACTCCCTAGTTTACTAATGCTCGACTAACTTATTACCACGATAGCAGCCGTCTAATGTCCCTCATTAATGGATAGTTTCCATTACTAATCGACTACAAACAACATTTCACATTGTTATTTAAGAGGTTGGCAGGCACTTAATTATCTTATTAGACAATTAATAATAAACAACAAATTAGATTTTAGGTTATGTACTCTTAAGTAAAGCTAAGCCTGTATTTATGGCAAAAGAATGTGAGATAAAACTAATAAGGTTCACAGCGGGACCGCGACCATATCAGATAAATTTAATAGTTTTGTTTTTTTGACACCGTAGTGTTATAGTGTTAAAAAGTGACATCTGTTAGTAGTATAATCATTGATGTTGGTCAGTGTTTAGGCTCACAGATGGAGAGGAGATACGATGTGCAAGTTGCTAGTGGCTACCTGCGTGAGTTCGGCGCGTGCGCACCTGTGCCCGCATACCCGCTTAAAGCTCGTAAATGATGATCGCACATTCACTCAGCATGATATCTACTCGTCGGAGGTAGATGACATACTTACGTTTTAAAATCGAACTCAATATTTACAATGTGGGCCTTATAATATCGTGCATAGACACGCACACATAAACAGAATACGTAACGTAATGAACCTATTCATCACCATATCAGGTGAGAAGCCTGTTACTTCTAATCCACGTTTGTCACGAACTGTCTCTACTTACCGCAATATTATGTGCCGCTCACAAAGAGTATAGTTGTATATTGAACAAAATTGATGAAATGATAAAATGAGAAGTCGTTTTTATTCACATTCTGTATTAGTTTGATAGATTCCTTTTAGTATTTTTTTAGATTTGAACAGACCAACGTTTGCTGGGTCAGCTAGTTAGAAATATAAATATAACGTAATATTTAAATATTTGGGTGTGTTTATTATAGTGGAGTTATTTTGATAGTGTTAGGTCCTTACATATGAAATTGGCGTTTTGTACGAGAGGAATATATTTTTTTATAAAATATGTTTAATTAATCAAAATATGCACCGTTGTTATTTATGCACTTTTGCCATCTCATATATAATGTGAGATAAAATAATGATTCCTTTACTAAAAAAACTATGGGGGCGAGAATCAATAAACTCGTTGAAGGCGGTTTGGACTGCCGCATTGGAGTTGAAGGTCCGGGGAGTAAGGTGGATGTCGCAGACATTCCAATTGTAGCTCATCTAACATTTTTTTTTTATGGGTGGGCTATGGTAAGCGCGCGCGCAGTCCAATCCGTCCGGGGCGATGAAAGGACGGCGCGCGGGCCCATAAACCTCGTTGTTGGGCCGACCACCGGAGCAGATGTGACTTGTCGTCAGTGGTCGGCCCGACGGAATACCCTTTCGGGTACCCTCACCTCTCGAGGTCCTGGGACGTCGGTCGCCGTCGCGCGGTTAGCCACACTGCGAGTGACGGACAATTCCTCGGTCCGATCACCCGCGGCCTCGGCTAGGGCGGCATTAGGCGCAGATACTCGCGCCTGCGCCGCCCGAGTCGCCGGCGGCGGAACGTGTCACCAAATAGGATCTCTACTCGCACACGATCCGCCGCCTCCTTCCGTGAGATAACGGCCTCACAGAAGGCGGCGAGCGCGTCCCAGTTCCTGACGCTGACGAGCATCTTCCTGGCGATGGTCGGCAGCGCCAGGTCGGCACCGATAGTCGCGACGAGTTCACGGCGCTCCCCCTCCCACGCAGCACACTCCTCGAGCGTGTGCTGCGCTGTGTCCTCGTCGCAACTGCAGTGGTGGCAGGACGGTGTGCTCTCCCTCCTGACAATCTTGTGCAGGTACTTCCCAGCAGGTACTTTCGGGTACCCTCACCTCTTGACGTCCTGGGACGTCGGTCGCCGTCGCACGGTTAGCCTCTCTGCGGGTGACAGACAATTCCCCGGTCCGATCTCCCGCGGCCTCGGCTAGGGCGGCATTAGGCGCAGATACTCGCGCCTGCGCCACCCGAGTCGCCGGCGGCGGAACGTGTCGCCGAATAGGATCTCTACTCGCACACTATCCGCCGCCCCCTTCCGTGAGATAACGGCCTCACAGAAGGCGGCGACCGCGTCCCAGTTCCTGACGCTGACGAGCATCTCCCTGGCGATGGTCGGCAGCGCCAGGTCGGCACCGATAATCGCGACGAGTTCACGGCGCTCCCCCTCTCACGCAGCACACTCCTCGAGTGTGTGCTGCGCCGTGTCCTCGTCGCAACTGCAGTGGTGGCAGGACGGTGTGCTCTCCCTCCTGACAATCTTGTGCAGGTACTTCCCGCTCATTTAACATAGTGGTTGTTTGTTGTGCAGTGTGTGGTCTTACGTTGTCGTGAAGCAGCGGTTGCCTAGAGTGATTGACCAATCTTGGTTGTTTAGCAGCTAGTTCTTCCTTCATGGTTTGCAGTTGCTGACAATAGATATCTGCCGTAATCGTTTGGCCAGATTTTAGAAAGCTGTAGTGAACGACACCAGTGCTAGTCCACCTAACACAAGTAACTTTTTCTGAGTCAATTTTCGTTTAGGGCAGGATTTGGCTGGGACTCCAGGGTTCAGCCATTGCGACGAGCACTTCCCATTATCGTACAGTATTCATTTTTCATCACAAGTAATAATTCGATTTAAAATCCCTTCATCATTGCGTCGGTTAGGCAAAGTAACACAGCAGTCGACGCGGGTTTAAAAGTTCGATTCACTCAATTCATGAGGTACGAGTACCCATCGTTCAAGTTTTTTTACTTTCCCGATTTGCTTCAAGTGGATTAAGTTTTGTCACTTACCCCGAAGCCTGCAGCTACGACAAAACGCTAATTTCATATGTATGGACCCAATATGTATTTCGTATTCGATTTATTCCTATATATGATCATCATTTAACTTTCACCGTCCACTACTGGACGTATGCCTCCTTTATGTTGCGCCATAAAGTGCGGTCCTGTGCCGCCTGGATCCAATGACGCCCAGCGACTTTCATCAGATCATCAGATCATCAGTACACGTTGGAGCGGACGGACCACACTGTCGACAGTTATCTGTCTACAGCCACGGGCCGGTCCGTCCGAGGCAGTACCATGCTCTCGCAGAAAATCGACGTCTGAGTAGTAGCAATTTGTTACTGCGCTTCGTTCGGTGAGCGAGAGAGCCGGAAGCCCAACTTTCTGAGGGTGATTGCGTGTGGAGGGTTTTGGTGGTGCCCTTGGTATCACCGAGCCTCAATGCACGCATTCACACTCCCTTCGCTTTCTTCGCGGTCGGCAACGGCCTTGTAAAGGTTCATGAGCGGCAGCAACACTTACCATCAGGTGTACTGTTTGCTCGTTTGCCACCGTTTGAAATAAAAAAAAAAAAAAAAAAAACGTTTTGCACTGCATCGTCCGTCGCACTAAGAATTAGCACACTGAAGTGGCAATGAGCAGGACATATCGCTTGACAAACCGACAATAACTTAGGAAGAAAGGTTTTCAAGGACTATGTATTGGTCGACGTGTAGAGCAGTGTAGGACTGACAACTAGGTGAACCGACGTCCTGGTGAAGGTTGCTGGGTGTCGTGGATGTAGGCGGCACAGAATTGCATTTTGTGGCGGAACATAAGAGAGGCCTACGTTCAGCAGTGGACGGTGATAGACATGATGATAAACTCGATTATTATTTTCACTCTATTTTTCTGCTAGATCAACAACTCAATTTATAAAATTGGTCCCCTATTAATAAAAATAATGAACTAAGATGATTATGATGCATTAACGCTATATAATTGACTAAATGTGTTCATAAAGGTTTGCACGATATCATGAGTAATAATTATCCACTTACGCTTACGGCCCGAGGCTAAATGCCTACTGGGTTAAACGGTTTCGTTCAGCCGACTACTGTTTACGTATCCGATGTCGTGTTATCAAAGTATACATTAAGGCGTCAGTAACGGTTGTCATTTCAATAAGACTTGCAGCGAATGTTTCCAGACCTCAACCGCTTGATCATTTTGACAACAGGATAATTATTTTGGGTCTCTCGTTAATTGCGAAATGAAAAACCTAAATTCCAGTATCATCTGCAATAATATGGCTCGCTTAATCGATAAAGAAATAAATATGTCATGATTTGAAAAGATTATTTAGTAATTATAATCGTAAAATTTTTAATTTAGGTACGAGTGATTATGTTTTAAACTTTAAGTTTAATATATCTGCAAGGATCAATATGTAAATGTAAAAGAGGTAATTTATTAATTACCTATGTAAGCTTCGAACGTATACATAATCAGTTTGAGAAACATAGAGTTTAGTTGTGCGTGCGTTCATAATTCGTCGTTACCTTTATTCTGCATTCATGAGCTTTAATGCAATTTATTTTTGTTATAACTCTAATAAAAAACAATCCAAAGACCATGAAAAATATTTTTTTTTAGTTTTTATATAAAATATATATTGTTTTCTAGAACGCCAAACTAATGTACAACGTGTCTGACGTTGTACATTAGTTTCATTATGTTTAATAATAAAAATAAATTCGTGAATGATTTATTACAATTTTAAGTTATACAACTTTAAGTTTTAAATTCAAATAAAACTATTGATCCCCATCAAGTTCTTCAACGTTTCTTTATTTAGATACATAGATTTCACAAAACAACGCTAATGAAATCACTCTTATGATAACTACGAAAACATTTATTTTTATTATCTTGTCATTATTGTTTAAGAACTATAATATCCATGTTTAACCAAAAAATAAACAAATAACTTCCGTATTTTATGGAGCATGTGCATAACAGCAATTCTTTATCTGGATCTCTATCGAGTCATGTTGGATTGTCGTTCGATATGGTTATAACAGTGAGAGAGTAGGCAGTGCACTCCTACAAGCGCGTGCAATTGTTTACTATAATAATATGTTAAACTGATTTAACTAATCTCCTTTGATCTTAACCGCTATGACCGAAATACGATAAAATAGATAGTATTCAGTTATTTTATGTGTGTTTTGTTTATTAATTGCAAATGAGATGCTTTTCGGCATAGATTTATTCAGCTGTGTTAGGAGAAGATTAATAGTATATTAATATTTTTTGCCGTATAGAGGACACGATAGTCAATGGGTGTAAAATGTTTATCGCTATAGCTCTCTGGCTGGCAAATAGATGCATTAAAAGAAACAATGTAATAACAAAACTAAGAAGCCTCTATGTACTCTTCAGAGCAGAAAAATCATCATTATCCTTATATGAGTTCATGTATGTCCCACTGCTGGGTTTGAGCCTCCTCCACAATGAAAAGGAAAATAACCTAGTCAGACATTAATAATACGTTAGTCAGACATTAATACTACGTTAGTCAGACGTATTGGTATGGGGTTTATTTCTAGTTTTCCATCTCTTGCCTAGATATGATCTGTATATAACATTTAGTCGTCTCTTAATATAATTACAAGAAAGGGGGTGGCGAATTGTATTCTTACTCCGTCACCACACGGAAAGTTGCAAGCAGGAAGATACTCAGTTCGAATACTAATAAACGGTTGCCAGTGAGGCCGCATTAATATACAATGAAGATAAGATTAAAGTTTCATGTTTATATCCATATTTTGGACGATAAATAATCAATTATAAGGTCGAAAAACACTTGAGTGCATTTATAAAATATCAGTTTTGAAATAACATCGAAATTTTGAACATTGCATTAATATTTACCGTTATGTGTGTGTTGTATTGTATTTAAATTGAATCAATGTATTTTTGAGGATATATCTCTGTCTGTAACATGAGTTGAATCAAAAACAAGATTCAATCATACGATAAAATAATAAATGATCCCACTCGAGCACATCAACACTTAAGTCGTTAAGGCCACTTCACATAATACAACGCACGCGCTACTGACATGCACTTACATACTTATTAAGGTTTTTTTTTAAATTAATTCACAAGTCACGGTACTTGGTATAAGAATTATACTTCAGTTGTGGTGATGGACTAGCTCCGTGTGGTGACGGAGTAAGAATACAATTCACCATCCCCTATATTACCTGTGGTTTTCGTAAAAGACGACTAAGGTATTAAATGTGCTTATAACATCTAAGGAAGAGAAGGTAAACACGAACTACAACTTTATACCAGCCCGTCTGACCAGCATGGTATATTAGATCAATTTCCCCCTTATAGAGGAGGCTCGAGCCCAGCAGTGGGATGTATATGAGCTAAGTGATGATGATGGATTAGGAATATAATATATCACCAGTCTTAGCCCGGTGAGTTTTCTCTTGTATCTATGGGTTTCTTTGTACAAAGTAAAATAAAACCACTTAAGGCCACACACTTAAATTTCAATTATGTTTGTGGCGATGGATCAAGATACAATTAAAACTACGCCTTATTTACCCGTGAAATTCATAAAAATCAGCTAACTCTAGGTAAATGGATCTGCTACTCTCTCTACTGCTGGAGAAAATTATAACACATCACATCACAGCTAAATAATGATGATAATGAAGTTTTTAATTAGATTAAAGTGCTATCTTTTAAAATATGGCAATTTAGCAGTTGTTTTATTTCACATTAGTTATCCTACAGGTGCTCCCGCACGTAGTTAGATTGAAATTGCCTGAGTTTATTAGCAATTTTATGATGCCCATCATATTGATGAAGTAATTTATAAGCAACGAACAATTTCTCATCACTCTTCATTGTTTATATTTAGGATCAATTAGAATTTCTGATATTTACCCGAATATTACACATTGTAAATAAAACTACGGCTTTTATCGAGATTGTATTTGTTTTTTGATTGCCCGACGTCTCCAACATTTTACAGTAGTTTTATTATAAAGTTGTTTTATTTACAATAAATTATGATTGATCTCGCTCCTCATGTGAACAAGAGCGGGGATGGTGAATTGTATTCTTAAGTCGGCCGTCATTACACGGAAAGTAGGTATATAATTATTACTATTACATGTAGTATAATTTATTTATTTAAATTTTTTATATTTACTTAATATAAGGTAGTGTGATTTTTATACATATGAAGTTGCAATTAATAATAAAAAAGATTTTTTAAGAGAAAGATTTTATTTAAATGCTCTAAAATCATCATTTCAGTTCAATCACTGTTGGGTTCGAGCTTTCTCCATAATATAAGGGAAATTAACCTAATATACCAAGCTGGTCAGATGGGTTAATATAGGGTTTTATATTGAGTTTTCATTCTCGGGTCTATTGTATGCATATTTAATTCCTTAGTCGCCTTAATAACACTCCTAAATGTCTTTTATTACACACCTTATTTCATATTTGAATGATGGTGGATTAGTGAGAGCAGCTAATGTTACTTATCCCAGAAGAATGCTGCTGGCCCTTCTTTAGGTAATTATTCGGCCAATCTTTATAAGTGGTAGGCACGTATTATTTATCATATCAGCTCACATATGTACGCCCCACTACTTCTCAGGTCAGAAAGGTTAAGGTTTTGTTTCGAGCTATTCTTCTATTGTACGGATGTTATCTGTTTTTGTCTCTTAGTCATTTTTTATATACATAAAAGTAAGCGGTGGTGACATATTACGCTCTTAAACCATAACTAAACGAGAATATTTCTTGACGATACGGAGAAATTAGCCTATCTTAGGTAGTCTATATTAATCAAAAGTTAATAAGTTATGAGATGAAGATATCTTGAAGCTAGTTGAGGGGTTTGGAAGGCGCGGGATGCGGTGGTTCACTGCAAAACGACAAAGAACGCAGAGGCTCGGCTGCGTCGGATCTTATCGCACTTATCTGCTATATTGATTGCGCCCGTGTCGAAAGCCTCGCCTGGCCAAAAGCGTCGTAAACGCAGATTGAAACCTGAACGTACACGATGATTGATTATAACGTAATGGACACCGACGCCTGCTTGCGTCTCACTCAATACGGTATTTTAAATATCAACGGGAATACCTAGTGTAACTAAAATTATTAATGTATATAAAAGTATTGCTAGCTGCCGTTCTTTTTATAGAAAATTCAGACTTCTCAATCCCTATTAAAAAAAATTAACAATTGTTGACAAAAGGAATATGTTACCTTGTGGCAACGGAGTAAGATTACAATTCATCACCACATTTCTTGCCCCTGGATATCTAAAAAGATGATCACAGAAATATGCAGATAACATCTATGCAAGAGAAGTGAAACTCAAAATAATACCCTGTTTGTTTAGCGTGGTATACCTAGTAGATGAATTGCCGTCATAAGTATTTAATTAAACACCTTCTTACCTATATTTAATTATATAGTTTTTAATTTATATACTACTAGCAACCCGCCCTTACTTCGCTTCAGTTTCAGTCGTCTTATCCGCATAGTCCCCGTTCCCGTGGGAATACTGCGATAAAATATAGCCTATATTACTCCCTGATAGCTTCATAGCTTTCCATTGGTGAAAGAATTTTTGAAATCAGTTCGGCAGTTTAATCGTGAAATCGTAACAAACAAACAAATACACAAAATTATTTTTGCATTTATAATATTAGTAATATATATATGTATATATCGAAATATATGTACATTAAATAATAATGAAACATAAACAGATATATAGCTACACACATTCCCAAAAACTTTGTATTACCTACCAATTTACAAAAATTTCACGCTGTTATCGCTCCATAACGGTGATGTAATGAGTTTTAAAAAGATTTTTCGATGCGTGGAATTCAAAATCCCTGTAAACAGACAGTATCTCAAGTGAAATATTCAACATTGTCGGTAGATGAACTCTGAACTTGTTTGTTGTATCTCATTTACTGAAACGTTCTCTAGGCGAAATGATTTTTCTTGGTACATATTCTATATCTTTGCCGCGTTTAGTTGGAGTAAGAGCAGAATCCACTACCAATCATTTTCTCACGGGTTTTGGCAAGGCCAACTAAGAGATCTATGATCTATGCATCCATCGCCATTGACGTCGGTCTGCCTGTAGCCCCCTGTCGCCATAGGATGTGTCCGTTTGATGACGCAATACGAATATTATTCACCACCTCTTTTCTTGCTCGTCCGTGTTGTAAAAGACTTTTAGAGGATTATAATATGTAGATAACATCTGTGCAAGGGAAGGAAATCTTAAAATAAATTTATGTAACAACACGGGTGACGAACTTTTTTATTGCAAACGATGATAGACAAGCAAACAGTATACCTGATGGTAAATGTTACTGTCGCTCATGGACCTTTAGAAGGTCGCTGCCTCCTGCGAAGAAAGTGAAGAGAGTATGAATACGTGCAATGAGGTTCGGTGATACTAAAGGCATCACTAAAACCCACCACACGCAAACACCCTCAGAAAGTTGAGGTTCCGGCTCTCTCGCTCGCCGTACGAAGCGCAGTAACAAATTGTTACTACTCGGACGTCGATTTTCTGCGAGAGTGTGGTACTACCCCGGACCAACTGACCTGCGGCTGTAGACAGACAACTGTCATTGTGGTCCTACCACCCATGAACTTGATATAGTAGGATAATCTCTGTACCAACATTTCTGCCTAGCAGGGTATATACAATACGTTAATTTCCTTCCCATAGTGGAGGACGCTCAAGCCCAGTATCCATCCATCCATCCATCGGCCTACAGACGTCCACTGCTGGATATAGGCCTCCCCACGTGAATGTCACTCGGAACGGTCTTGCGCCACTTGCATGCAACGGTTCCCTGCGAGTTTGAGAATGTCGTCAGTCCACCTAGTTGGGGTAGAATGTCGTCAGTCCACCTATTTGGAGGTATCCATATACCTAGTATATGGACCCAGTATATGGACTGAAATAATTACGAAATAACAATGAAATTATAGTTATAGTTGCGACATCGAGCTGGCAAAAAGCAACTAAACTGTTTACATTAACAGTATCATGTCTGGTTAAGGGTTTTTGTCGTTTCGCATTTGTCATGACATCACGATTGATCCACTTTAGCAACATTTAAAATGTGACGTTAATATTTAATATCGTGTTTGTTACACTTGATATAATGTAGCGGTAATTTAACCACTTAAGGTAGCGAGGTCACAATTTGATGGTATTAACTTATTTATATACATAAAAGTAATACGCGCGGTTATTTAGTGTTTATTCGAACACGTAATAAGTTTTCGAGTGTATTGAATTTTGAAAAGAAATATATATTCCAGTGGAATTTCTAGAATTAATCCATACTGAAGATATTGTAAAATATAAACAGAAGTAATTAAAAATAAATAAGACGAGCCCCTTGTATTGGAGGTTGACAATTGCGTGGCAGAATTTATAGGTAGCTATGGTAACTTCCACTGGAGAAGAAAGGTTCTCGTGTGGCGACTACGTATCAGACAATGCAGTGTAGGATACTAACTAGATGGACCGACAACCTGGTGAAAGTTGCTGGACGTCGTTGGATGCAGGTTGAATGCAGGCGTAGCTACTTTATGGCAAAATATGAGGGAGGCCTGCGTCCAATAGTGGATGACGATAGGCTGAAGATGATGATGATAATGTTTTTTTATATTTTATTTTTACCAGTGATCAATCAATACGTTCACGTTACACGTCTGACTACGTTTATGAACTGTCACTCCACTACATTCTCTGAAAATATGAACTCTGTTGTAAATAACGCGATCTTATATTAATAGTTTGCAAGTCACATCTGGGGAAAAATACTACGTTGTTCAGGCGTCCAGCCATACCTACTCGTCAAATAATTCTTTAGCTTGATATACGAGTATAAGCTATATTAAAGTCTGTTATATCCGTAAAGCTGCGCTTAAAATTCCTTAGTCGGCAAAATAGGAGGTGGTAAATTGTATTCTTACTCCGCCACCACACGAAAAGAGAAAGCGCTGTTGTCATTATATCATTATTTCCCATTCGTGGTGATTTACTGGAGTAACGATTGTGGCAGAAGAGAAGATTTTTTCATGAGCTACTGGGAATCATGGTTATATCTATAACTCCGCTTTATTTGTTAAGGATTAGGGTAAGCTAAAGAAAATGTTGTCATTGAAGTGTTAATATAGGTGTATGTTCGTAAAGTAACGGCGCGTGACGTCCACCTGTCGCGTGCCGGCGCGTGCGCACCTCCCGAGCCAACTGCCAACCGGCGGTACAGTCAACCGTGGCCACGCTTGCACTTGCTGCCGTCGCTCACCACCGTCAGCGTTCACCCACCGTGGACATGCGGCACACACCTGACGCGAGACCACATAGCGTCACATACGTTGCCATGACAATACCGTGCCTACACTTGCCTTGTAACAGGCAAGTACAATACAAGAGTAAAATATTTATATTGTTATAATTTTTTTAAGATTAATAATACAGTTCATCATCTCTTGGGTGTAGAAAAAACGAGTGAATATCTCTGTCATCATAAAGATTAAAAAAATCTCTGTCGTCTGTAAATAAGTTGATAACAGCCACTAAAATGGAAGGAAAACTCGAAATAAAACCATTTATATGACAACTCATTTAATTAGTTTGGTTTAAATATAAAGTTAATCTCACTTATAGTCTGGAGGAGCTTTTGCCCATCAGTTTGGAAGGTAGAAAAAAGTTTAATTATAAAGGAAATTAAGCTCAAAAATGTTTATTTAAATATAAACCTAATTTTTATGTAAGTGGAGCTTACCTAACTTAATGAGAACAATTTCATAGTACAATTTATTAATAATCATTTGGCATAACTCTCTGATTTTTCATCATCATCATCATCATCTCAGTCCATATACATCCCCCTGTTCGGCTCGAGCCTCCTCCGTTGTGGAAACGAAAAAGACAAATTCACCATGCTCTCTTGCCCGTAGGTATCGTAAAAGACGAATAAGGGATATGATGTGCATATAATATCGACGAAAAGAAGGAAAAATCAAAATGAAACCCTATGCCAACTAGTCTGACCAACGTGGTCTTCTATTATGGAGGACACTCGAGCCAAACTGTAGAACTTATGTGGGCATTTAATATTCTTATACATTGTATTCTTACGTCATTCATAGAAAATATAAATTATTTTCATAACCATAATAAACCTTTTTCTACACATTTCTTATGAATTACATATACTGAAAATAATAATTAGGCACTAAACAATATGAAGTCCTAAATAATATGAAGTTCTTGCGCAAGTGATCAATAGCAAAAGTTAATAATTAATTATCTTTGTGGTTATAAAATCAATCCATTGTGTATTGTAGGTTTGATCGGCAATATAATTTAGTAAATCAAATGAACCTACCGCAGTTTACGGCTGAGTATAAATTTAATATGATCAGTTGATAATTAGATCATATATTAACGATATTCCGTTATTATTAAATTTATAGATGTCCAGATTTGAGTATTAGTTGAGACTTCTCACTAATTGATTGCCCGATTATAATTTACATTCGTTAACGAGCTAGTATGCCATGCTGGTTAAGTGGTTTGCTATAGAGTTGAATTTGGTCCTTACACAGACCTAATTTGAACTCATGACGTGTTAAAAATACAACGTATTACCAAAGTCCAGCCATTTTCTAATAGATTTTGTGAAAACCGGCTGATGGGATTAAGTCTCAATTGGCGGGCGAAAGAGAAGCAGCACTCTTCTGGGTAATTTATATCATCAAATGCGATGATGAACACTCCTACCAAGAATGGAGAATATAGCATCCTTGGAGAGGGCTATGTCTAATAGTAGACGTCAATAAGTTGATGGATATATGTAGAGTTTTCCTACACTAGTTAACGAATACGTTATGCACTTAATTTTAATTTTAGTCATCTATTACGACATTCACAAGGAACAAGAGTAAGTTAGATGCGATGTACATAATTTATTCTTAGTTCATTAATACATGGGTTAATAAAATAATTTACTAATATATCTACATACATAGTAATGAATGGGAAGATTTCAATATACTTAAGGACAAGATAGCTTTTATCATTCCTCAAATACGTTCCTCTGTGCAAATTGTTGATATTACTTACATGTCCTGACTTCACAAGCAATTGTATTTTATTAATAAATCAATTTTATAAAAATTGTGTGGCAAAACATCTAGAAGAGAAATTTAAAAAATTATACATGTATTAAATGAATATACATTTACATTACATATGTTATTAATAGCTTTTTATTAAAAGACAATGAATTATGGTACAAAACGGGTACAAAATGGATTTTAGCAGTAGAGAAACCGTCACTAATCTCCGTCTACAATGCGAAAATGCAAACAATAACCGATCAAAACGACTACGAGATTTTTATCGACCTGGGCTAACTCCATCTGAGCCGTCGGGTGAACAATTACATTCCCAAGGAAGGCTCACGTCAGGCAGGTGGCAAGTCATAAAACTATCACCAATAACTTTTTTAATATGTACTATGAAAGAAGACTATATATTGAGTGGACCCCAAGCGATTGAGATAAGAGTAGATATGATATTATTAATAGCAGTAATGTCCTGCTTAAAAAAGGTCTTACTATAACAAGTACAAGTTATATAGTATTAAATTTACCACATAAACGCATGCCATTTAGATCGCTGAATGAGTTACGTTGCGTTCATAATGCGGGTACCCACATAAAATTATTCACCTGTTTACAGGTAGTAAGAAAGATAACTAAAAATTTATATGACTTTAATGAAGGTTGTTGTTATTTAATATTTTATTTCATATAGATTGTTGGAGTAAAAAGGGTTGTTGTATGTATGCGATGCTGACCCTGTAGTGATGGAGCAAGAATACAATACCTTCATTGCCTAAGTGTCGTAAAAAACGACTAATTCCTATGACAACAAGTATAACAACCGTGCTATAGTAAGTTAATTTCATTCTTGCTGTGGAATAGTCTCATGCCCAGCAGTACGACGATGATGTGTGCGATAGTTTCTGAACTTAATAAACCGAAACAAATGGCTTAACTATATGACCTAATTAAATTAGTGATAATTTAAGATTTATACTATTTTTTGGCTTTTTTACAAGAGACTATAATGCCACATTAACGAATAAATTCGTGGTGGACTTTACTGCCATACAATCCTATTCATCAGTCTACGGATGCCTAGTGTTAGACTACCTTAGTTAAATTTCTCCAAGATGACAGTTGATGTTATAAGTTAAAGAAGAGTATCACAGTGTAGGTAGAACCTATTCTGCTGGTAATCCCTCGACCAGTTTTTACTAAGCCCACTTGCAAGTAAGGGTTGATGAATGGACATTATCTTTTAAATTAACACCAAACAATTATCGGACACAATTTATTAATAAAGTAAAGACTGGACTAAGTTGGGGATTATATAAAGGAATAAGAATAGTAAAGGACCGAATCTATGACACTTGAGGAGAATAAAATTAAAATTCTATGCTCTCACTCAAATCGAGGACTATTACGGTTGTGGAATAAAAATGCCTCTACGTCAACGTAAGCACGGGCTTACTATATTGTTTCTCACTTACCCATAAATGCCTTAATGAAGGATTATATTATTAAAAGAGACTTTTTTTAGACAGTGTGATACAGCCAATTTATGCCCGTTATGTAGGGAGACACATACCAAACAGTCTGATAGGTAAATATGACACATGATAATAATAATTAAAGTACTTATAATTTTAGTTAGATTTTGTGTAATTTATTTGTAATATAGGATAAATTAAAATTAATGTTAGCGAAGAGTTGTACCTAATGATCTACGCTAAAATAATGGAACGGTTATGATGTATAAAACACCAAAAACAATTATGCCACCTAATTTAAAAAAAAACTACATAAGTTCCTACTCTTCTGCATCGTATATGGCGGACAACGTGGGCTTATAAAATTTATATATTTGTACAAAGACTATAAAGAAAAGCAATAAAACAAGAAAACATGTAAAAATATGAAGGATAATATCAGCACGCTGGGTGGCCGCAGTGAACAAACAACTAGATCGCCTACGCTAAATTCATTCAGCCAAAGGTTATCAGACACCATGCAAAAGAGTTTACGCAACATAATTTAGTTACTTTGAGGAGTATTACGTGAGCAAATTTACAGTCTATAGGTTAAAACTAGGTATTTGATTGATGAAGTGATCGTATTGATCAGTTTTATAAAATTACAAGGCAATTCCGTCACTAACGTTTTGTGCCAAGCGAAATTTCAATAGGAAACTGACATCAGTTTCGAGTTAAATACCACAATGTGTAACTCTCACTTTTTGAAGCCATATAAATATTAAGTCATAAATTTTTAATTATTGCTTACTTTAACGGTGGAAAAGAAACGTCATGACGAAGCCTGCGTCCCCGAAAATGCTTTTTAAGTGTTGTTTTTGCAGTTTTCTCTAATTCCATATAGATAATAATACTATATTGTTTTAGTAAACAGACGCAAGAAATAATGGAGTTTTAATTAAATTGGCTTAAATATAAAATATTTGTAATATATTTCAAATAAATGTAGATTCATATGCCTCAGCAGCGATTCCCCAACTGCTAACGTCATTCCACCTGCATAGCGTTAAGTTTATAGTAGTATTCCTCTCGTAGGGTAGGCCTGTGTATATTAGTGAACTTTGAGAAGCTCGATGGATAGATGTAAGTGTATCGTTAGTATTCTCTTTTATCCTTTACAAATAAGTTTTACTGAACGACTAGTGTGTTAAAACAAAATCAATAAAAAGTCATTTGGCATGGTGACATATTGTATTTTTGGTATGATGTTCCATGAGTCTATATTATTATTACTTAACGGTTTGTGGGTGAAAAAGTGATGTATGCTTGTATGCAAAGGGCACGCGTTAGTCGTGTGCCGGCGAGCGCGCGTGCTGTTTTACCGCCACGCTCCGGCGAGCCACACCCTCTACCCCTATCGTCCACTACATATTACCACTTTTTACAATTCCTACAAACACTTTTCTAACCGCCATTGACACGACAGTTGCACTTACACATCGATAAGACTCATTCAACATTAGCGCATTCATATAATTAAAAACAACAGACCACGGATGTTCCAGTATGAATATTTAAATATATCAACTCGCAAGGGACAGAATATTTATGTTGTTTACAGCTATCGCTTATTATCTGGCCCAGTAATGTATATTAAGGGACCCACAATTAGGAGTGTGCTCAGTAGTAAGAGAATTTGATACTAATAAATTATTACTTAGGTAAATAATAATAATGTAAAAATAATTCTAAATTTACCTTCTTAGTCAATGAATACATACAAAGTTCACAGTATTATCATTGACACAAGATTGACTTGTCACGCTGAATAGACGATGCATAACCTTGCCAAAGGATGAATACTTCTTCTACTTAATTTCAGATTAAAGTGATTTTTAGGTGACTTCTAGCCTGTACTTCGAGGGGCTCCCCATTTTTTTTTATTGCCAACGGTGGCAAACGAGCAAGCAACACACCTGATGGTAAGTGATGCTGCCGCACATAGACCTTTGCAATACCAGGGGCATAGCCAAACCGTTGCCTATCGTGAAGAAGATTTAAACCTCGTTTAAAGAAGGCCATGTCATAGCGCTCGGGAAACACAGCAGCAGGTAGTTCATTCCAGAGCTTTCACGTACGTGGGAGAAATTTCGAAGTTAAATACATCTCGGATTCAGAATAATGGTTTGGACCCACCGGGTTGCTAGCGAGCGATAAACCCGTAATACCCTCGGACTGCAATAGTACCCAACTCTGCATATGATATGCAGATAACACATCACAGCAAGAACAAGAAAACATGTATCAACCCGTACAATCAATATGATTAGTAGCCTAATTTACCGCCTATAGTAGAGGTGGCTCAACTTCAACATTGGGACGTATATGAGCTAAGATAATTAAGGTGTTCACCTTAACTTGCTTAACAGCTTTTTATATAAGAAGTTGAAATAAATAAATAGCATCTGAACAGCTGTTGTTAACAAAAAACTTAATAGACAAACAGATATACATAAGTATCGGCGTAAATATGTTATGGAAAGTAATAAAGACAACTAAATCTTGTTATTGTTGGTTATTTACGACATTTCGGTTGTTTGACTATCACTATCAATGTCGAGACTACTGACACAATCGTTTTGTTTACGATGATGTTAGACAGTATTTCACAAATATTACCTAGTTCTAGTAAAATCATAATATTTTTTAATGTTTCATACTTTATTCTCGAGAGGTTGATAAAGATAGCGATATATCCAAATATTACAAACGTATTTCTAGAATTAATCTTGCTATTGGCACTTATTTCTTTATCACCTTAAAATAGACTGGCAGAAAATGTCTATGGTATTAAATTCACATTTTTATCGAAGAAGTTGTAATAAATATATAAATATGCATATCTACATATTTATTACAACTCAACATTTTTTTATTTACAAACGAAAAGCAGCTTAATATGCAAACGTCAGATAGATTTAGTTGTAGAGAGTAGATAATTGAGACGACTAAATGTGGCTATCATTGGATCTTTATGACATTTTGGTTGTTTGACTACCACTGTGAGTGTCGAGGCTACTGATTATCGTTTTGTTTACGATGAAGTGAAGCTGTATAAAATATATATTAAGTAGTTGTAGTATTATTATTACACATATTTTTCCTTTTGTGTTTTATTCTCGAAAGTTAGATAGAAGTATATCGTATATCCACATGGTACTGCTAGCTTCTAGAACTCTTGTCATTGGCAATTTCTTGATGGATTTTATTACGTTTGTATTTGATTTTTATTGCCTTTTTTTTTTTTTTTTTCGCGGTCGGCGCGCCTCCGTACCACTCCGTCCGGGGCGACAGAGGGGCTTAAGCACGCAACTCCCGCGACCCACCCGAAAACCACGTCGCCTTCGTCGTTGGGCCGACCACTGGAGCAATTGCCTGACTTTTCAAATACTTATCAGCGTTTATGGACCTATCGGAACCTCGGGCAATCAAAAATCAACTAGAAACGCGATAAAATCCACAAAAATAGTTTTATTTATAATTTGTAAATACTCAAGTAAATATCAAAATTTTATTTCTTGGTTGTCCATTCAATAACACTTTATGATAATACAACCTATGCCAATAGTACAAAGACGCCGTAATCAACTCTAAGTCTCCTACAGCCGCAATGAATATAAATATAAACGAATACCTGTTGACACCAGCACTATATTACATATAGTGTGTATATACAGTTATATTTTTTATACGATATGATAGCTAACAGCAGTTGTGTTATGCAGAATTTTACCAACAATATTATTGGAAGGTTTCATGCACCGAAAGTTTTGCTCAAAACCCACTAAATGGTTACCTAATTGAGATTGTTCATCCACAAATTTATAAACCTTGCTGTTGTCAACTATTTGATTATTTCATTAACCAAGTATAGCTTTAAGCACCTTGTTTCCTTAGCAACCGTTCATTTTGTTCAACACACGCCAACGGATTACCATAAAACGGAATGACCAAGTGAGTTGTTTTTATTAAACAACGAAGCGTCTAAATAATGACCACATTGTTGCATTAGTGGGTGAGCTTATGTTCGTAACAAAATTTGGAAGTATATAAAAGTCCTTATAAGTACAATAATGCAGTATTGTGTGGCAACGCGTAGCTTTAGATCGCGGGGGCGGTCGCAGGCGCACAATTGCCGTATTTTATTTATAATTACGGACGACGACCCGAGACCCGGACCTGTCGCGATTTCACCTGCTATTATTGCCATTTTATTCATTGTTATTGCATTTATTACGTTGCTTGTTACAGATTTTACTGTCCGTTTTTAACGAATGGCGCTTAATGATGACACTATATATCCGTGCTGATTTCTCCTTGTAAACCCACACGTGGAACAATCTCATCATATAGTGAACGGGGCCGATTTAATTGATATTATTAAGTTTTTAATGATCCACCGGTTGATATACACAATGTGAAAAGAAAGTAAAACAGAATTTACCATTAATGTTTAACTTTCATACAATATATGTTCTTGTTCTTTTCGTTGATATTGATGATCATTTTCATTAATTGTTTATGTTTCTTTAATAGCGACACGATGTCGACACTTTCGTCAACTAACTGAACTTTATCTTTCTTTTTAATCTTTACGACTTTCGTCCAAAATGTATAAGTATACGTGGAATTATTCCAAGTAAAAGGAGGTAAGCGACGAATCCGATACAGTTCTAAAATACTCTTAATAAATTCTTGAGGAATTTACAATTCCTTAATTGAAACTCCAAACATCAAAGCTTAAAAAAATCCCGAATCAGGACTCGAATCGCCCTTTTTTTGGGTAGGCTATGGTCTGGACACACCCCGCCCAATCTGTCCGGGTTGACGAATGAGCAGCGTGCGACCTCTAGTACCAATTCCTTGATTGCCGTAACCGGCCCGGTGGGTTACCCTTTCGGGTAGGACTCGGATCCCACTGCGAGCGATATATATCATTAAACCAAATAAGCAATAAAGATTGTAATAACTATACAAAAATAAATGTTCCGTTATCATAATCATCTGTTAGATACACTTTTAACCTTGTGTCAAAATTGTCTTACAACTTTAAAAAAAATTGACATGATGGGAGTATTTGCCTATAGACATTCCAAATCAGGATTCTAAATGATATCTTTACACCTTTCCAGATAAGTAGTTACATATCAAGAAAACTTATCAGGTTTAAGTATAATCGGGGATAGAGATAATAATCATTCATCATCATTATGATTTCTTTCCTCAATTTCTTTTTGTGAAAATATGATATGATATGGTTTAAGAATTCAATGTTGCTTGGCTTTCTTTTAGCAAACGTAAAAACCGGCTGAAGGGGAAAAAATGACTCGTCTGGCAAATTTATTATTTTTTTTTTGGACTATTCCAACCACACATTCCCAATGTAACTCCTGTAAGCCAGGATCCACAATGGGCTCTATAGATCACACCGAAGTTTGACCCTCAGGCAGTCCCGGGAAATGGTTTTAATTGTCTTGGACCCCGCAACAAATTTAATTAGAAAAAGTTAAACAGGAGGAATTGGAAGAGATTTATTCCACTTTCCTCCTATGCAATGTGGGAGACATAAAGCAAAATTGACTAGTTAGTCAATGAATAAGAAGACTTGAGATAAAACCCGGGTTTTATCAAGTGGTGGCATAGAGTTTTATTTTGAATATTTTTCTTTTACAGTGTTGTTACCTGCTTATGTCTTTTGGTTCTTTTTATTAAGACATGCAAGAGACAGAACCTTCTGGGTAATGACGGATTAAGAGTACAATATCATCCATCGACCCATGGACGTCCACTGTTGAATATAGGCCTCGCCATGAGATTGCAGTCAAATCGGTCCTTTGCATCAAATAGGTACTTGCTACTTTTAAAAAATCGTCAGTAAATCCTGTGGGGGGTCATCCTCGAATCTTTCGTCCCCCATGCCTGTTAATTCGACGAGTAATGTAGCCTGTTCAATGTCACTTCAAAGAAAAAATATAACCATATACCAATCCGTCTGGCTAGCATGGTATAGTGGTTTAATTTCTATCTACTGTGGAAGTATATGAGCTGTGATGATGATAATGGAGAGGAAGAAAGTAGTGTTTGAAACGTAAAAAAAGCACTCTGTAGTACAATTTTTAGTAAGTTTGCACAACTAGTGCAGTGCTTTTAGTTAGTTTGCACAAGTATACAACAATATTTAAATAAACACTAACATAAGTATCGAACATTGATTTTAAACTTTCTTTTTTGTAAAGACTACGTATAGTAAAGACTACGTAGTAATTATGTTTCTATTTTATTTTGTAGGCTTACATTATTACGCTTATTGTTATTTATAACACTTTGAATATTGTAAAAAGAAAACGTATTAATAATGGATGTTATAAATATAAAAAACCACACATCGGGGATGTTAAAATTCGAATTAATTGTAACAAAAACGATGAAATCATAAACGATAAATTTATTTAAATGGGTCTCTTGAAAATGTTGATAATACATCAAACCTTCATATTGTCCCACATTATATTGCTGATCCGTTCTCAAAATCAGAGGAAATATGGTTATATCGAGATGTTTGAATTCATCTATCCAAATAAATAAAATTAAAGTGTCTGTTTGTTTATTTCAAAATAATAAGTTTGTCATGCTCACACAGTTATTTACACGATACTTATGCCTTTTTTTTGGGGTGGGCTGCGGTCGACGCGCTCCTCGCACCACTCCGTCCGGGGCGACAGAGGGGCATAAGCACGCACACTCGCAACCCACCCGAACACCACCTCGCCTTCGTCGTTGGGCCGACCACCGGAGTAGGGTTACTTGTCATCAGTGTTCGGTCCGACGGAATACCCCCTATTTGGGGTACCCTCTCATCGACCGACGTCCCCCCCTCGGGGAGGACGTCAGTCTTTCCTCACGCGGTCGGCCTCTCGGTGGGTGATGGACTAACTCCCCGGTCACGTCACCCGCAGCCTCGGACGATACCTATGCCTAATGGGGTGTCCTGCTTGAACGACGAATACGACGCGGCATGACACGACGCAGTGCAGCACGATGCTACTAGCGACAAGTGTCCTATGTGATTTTGGTCATTACTTGTCGAATCATGGACAAGTACACTACAATTTTGTTAGAAAGTTCATATTTAGAGTACAGACTTAAAAAAATACCGTACAAAACCTAGAAAGAAAACAAATATAATCGCTTCTGAATCAACCATTCTGTAGTTCGTGATGTCGCGTCAGTTTGCTCTCAAAACAGGCACGCTTGACGTCGCGTCTCATTGCAAACTGTCATATAGGCCGCAAGCAGGCATGTATGGAGTTGATCGCGTTCGTCATGTTCGCAGCGTCGAGTCGCGTCGTATGCGGCGCTCACGCAGGACACCGCCTAAAAACCTTTTTATTTTGTTTTTGTCTCTTTATGTAAAATAGCCTAAGTTACTCTGTACCTATATACAAACAGGAAAATATTATTAAAATCGGTCTAGCCGTTTGAAATATTACCCGGAATTATCAGTTGTATTTTACAACCAGATAGTCTATATACGGAGTAACTTAGGTTATTTTTCCTCTCAAGAAAATTCTATAAAATTTTGCCCGGTCCGGGAATCAAACGCGTGGCCTCATGAACTGCAGTCACGTATAGTAATTTTTTAAAAGATGATGGGTTATTAAAATACGGGGTTAAGGCGACTGATAACGAAGCGTAGCGAAGGTGGCTACTAGCTAATCTAAAAGGATTACTCTAAAATAAATGTTTACTGTTATAACCTGAATTTAAAAAAAGACCGAATAGGAGAAAGGTTTTAATATACCTTCTAGGTTTTAATATATATCATATGAGCATGTGGTAAGTTACATTTATGTTTTATGTACCTACCAGCAGATAGAAGCTAATATTGCATTATTTTTAAACGAAAGCTTTACGCAAGTAGTGACAAGTGTATTAAGTTTCAACCCAACCAACTGAAGAATATGACAACGCATGGGTAACGGTTATAATGTTTAAATTTTTACCTATAGAAAGGATTTAATTCCATCCATTCATCTAAGAAGGAATGGCAATCACTTTACTTGGCTAAATATTTAGTTTGACAATAAATAATTATAAGGCACTAAAATATTTTCAACGTGCTTATCTATTTAGGTTACCGATCTGTTTCACGTTTAGCTACAAGTTAACAATAGAGAAATCTAATGGAATGCAGAACAGTTTAGCCACGTTGAAAGAAGGTTAATACCGGTAGCGTATCACGTCTCATATAAGTGATTAAAGTGACATAATTAGATATGCATTACGATGATGTATCGGCACGCGTATGCGCAGGCGCGGGCGCCGCCGCAGCAGGTCGGAGGTGAGGCGCGCGTCTCGGCCAACTCGAGACGCGAGGTGCTCGCCTCCTACGCCCAGTACCGTTACACACCGGTTAATTTTTATGCAGACACCAGATTATTGTATTAACGCCCGCGCCCTCTAGCCTCTCGCACAAGGAAACGTCTCGAGAACAAAAGCCCGCTACGATTTCATCCGAGTAACTGTCACGAAATGAAATGTAAAAAATATGCTGCCTCGAGCAGTTTTGTAATAATCATATTAAATTCGTATCACATTTTTACATATGAATAAATGTCATGTCAGTCAAGAAATATTGATAAAGGATTTATGTTTTTATTTCATTTGCTTTTTGGTTGGTAATACTTGTTTTATTATTACCTACTCATCTTTATTCATATACATAATATATATCTTGACATTTCAGTAATTCCTTTTCTTGTCTTATACAACACTATTGTGTATGAATCTCTTTCATAATGGAAAAAAAATTACCTAATATACTATGCTGTCGAAAGTTAGGTGGAGGTTTTATTTTATATTTCTAGTGATTTCAGCTACTCATACGTCCCTTGATAGCGGTTTTAGCATATCATCATTCATCCTTTCGGCTCAAATACGTCCCATTACTAGGCTCGAGCCTCCTCCTTGCTGCTCAGACAGGTTGGCATAGAGTTTTGTTTTCAGTTTTCCTTCTCTTGCATATATGTCATATGCATATTATATCCCTTAGTCGTCCCTTACGAGACCCACGGGTAAGAGAGGGAGTGGTGAATAGAATTTTCATATAATGGAAACATATTGATGGCAATATACAATTTTATTTATTTTCGAACAAGTTTGGCTTAATTAGTTCAAAGTTAACTAACTCTCCCTTTTTCGGGGTATGAATTGTAGAACAATGAACATTGAAGAATAAAATTTGTTATATCTACTCTTGCGTCAACAATGTTAGTTGACTTATTCAAAACGTGAACTAGAACTCAAATTTATTAACCTTCCCTTTCATAAAATACATATAAATAATATAAACATATAATATTACTAGAAAAAAGGCAACCTCAAAATAATATATTAAAATATTTCTTTTATTAAAGCTGAATATAATAGACCGATTTTTCTTTTACTGTGAGGAGGTCTTCTTATGGTGGGATTTATGAGCTAAAGAAGAAAACGATTCATTTTAACTTAACTTTTCTCTTTGCTACGTGTACCTAAATGTTTATCATTTTCTTCTCCGTGTTAAAATTAATTTAATCTTACAATAAACCAGGTCATTGGTCTTAGTTTTAGGCAAACAATTGATAAACATAGTTAATTTAGTCGTATCTGTATATATATGGTGACATTTAAATACAAAATTACTGAACATAAAAGGTTCATTCATTAATTGACCAGAATTTTACGTAAGCTTATTCGTCAACATGTTTTTATTTATCAATTCATGCGTGGCAATTTGCGTTGTACTGTCTAAAAATTTGTTTAAATCTATAGTCGGTACTCCGTATGTTTATAAAATGTTACGATACAAAGTTTTATTCCTAGCTGTGGGATACTATATAAATACTACTTATAAATTGTTTTTCAACTATGTGGTAGTAATCTAAAAATTTATTTGAGTCTGGTTGTAGTTGGGGTACTGGGGTACCAGTAGGTCTATAAAATGCTACGACTCAAAATATTATTCATTGCTGCGGGATATTATATAACAAAAAAACATACTATATACCTACTTATAAAAAAACATTCAACGACGTCGTGATTTTACTAATATACCAAATCATATACACGTAAAATTACTAAAAGTAGTTACTATTTTTTAAGTTACTATTTATATTATATGATATTTCGTAAGTTACTATTTTTTAAAAAAACAGCGTGTTTAAAGTGCTCGACCATTTTCATCAATAAATAAATAATAGGTAAATTAGAGAACAGTGCTCAAGTAGCGGTAGTAGACTAAGTTAAGATTATAATAATTAATAAAAAAAATTCAAAGAAAATATTAGATATCATACGAGTACGTATTTTTTGAACGATAAATGTTTGAATCTATAAGTAATTTAACTATGTACTTCAGTTTCAATCGTAAGGTTGGTAGGCATTGATTAATACCTATATTTAAAATATATGTAAATTTATTATAATACAAACTTATCTGTATTAATATACTATATTATATAATGTAATAAATGTTGAACTTTCGAACAATGACAACACATGCGAATAAAGAGTGCATTGCAAATTTTATCATCTCGTCCGCATAACTTAAAGTGAGAGACGACGACGTTCAGTTCGTAATTAACATTGGATGCTAATGTTCGCGGATGCTCAACTGTATTGTACATTAGTATATTTTATTGCGTGCTCAAGATATTTTAAACGTGACTCACAATTCCACCTACACAATACATAATCTTTGTTTATTTTTAGTATAAAAAACGCCGATGAAAGTTATACCGGATACTTCCGATTCCATTTTTCGTCATCAGTAATAAATTAAAGATTATACGTTCACAAAGGTTGAAGCAATTATGAATATAATTGGACAATTTTATAAGTATTTATATGTTCTTTGTTGATATATGTAAATTAATAATAATTAATAACATTGTGACAATTAGTATTCATGAACTCGTTGATGTCTTTTGTAGGAGTAAACGAAATTACTATTCGTAGGCTGTTAGTGACTAACAATAAAGTAGGACTTTAGTTGTTCTAATTGATGGTGATTATCGTAAAAATTTCTCATATAGTTTCTATTAGAATATGTCTTTATCATATTGATATAATGTTATTACTTTCTAATTATTAGGGAATAATAAAATAAAGACAAAATTGCGTTTCTCTGGAAGAATTAGAGCTTTATTTACAAAATGTACATTTCTAACATATTTAATTATTTATAATATAAATAAAATAGATTTGCTCACCTGGAAGAATTAGAGAAACAACATTTAAAGCCTATACTTTGTTTTTTTAATGTTTTATAAATAATTATTCCTTGTAAAACTCTCGCATTTTGTTATAATCTAAATGTCAATTGCGATTATATTTTTAATACAAACTAAGTATATTAAAGCGGTTATATATGTATGAAAAGGTCTTCTTTAGATTGATTTGTTTAGATTTCTGGCCTTTATACTTTAGTACCATAAAACGCGATGATATCGCAATGTTATCGCCATGCAATGAGAGCCAGTTACAAATACCTATTTACTTTTTTCATGTAATTACTATTATAATTATAGCTATAATTATAGTGATAGATAAAATAATTACCTACGTTGCAATAAGCGAATTGAAACATCTCACTGCGTAATTATTTTATTGCACCAATAATAAGTTAAGTTAATAAAGAGAGGAAAATTGTTCATACAATTACGACAACAATGTTTTTACGACTTAATGTGAAATACAATAATACCAATCTTATTAAATCTCTAAATTTGAATCCTAAGAATAGAAAAATTTGCAAATTTGCTATAATATCATTAAGCTAAACATTATAGATATATTATCTATTTTGTATACTTTAGCACAGCTGAGCCGCTTTCTTTATTATTTGTTCTATAGTTCAACTTCGCGGTATGATAAACAACTAGTATAGTTTATGTTCATTTTGCAATATTCGTAACCGCATCTAATTCCTCATCGATAAATTCAAAGTTCGCGGTATTGTATCCATGACAATGCGATATAAACAGAGTTATAACTATGCACTTTTATTCTCTTGTATTTATTGCAGTGATATTCAGTCGAGATTGTGCAATCACTAGAGAGCTGGAAGGAAATAAAGCATCAGAATCCATTTAGGTGCACCCACAAAACATAGCTACCGGTGAATAATCTCTTCAGAGTTGTTGAAGCGCGACGTTGTGACGCCCACATGCAGCGGCGCGACGCTCCGTGTCTATAGTTCACTAGAGTGTCGTACTTACAATAGGCCTACTACGAATTTTAATGTACGATATGTTTTGACTAGACACTGGTTAAATTTTATAAATATTTAAATATTTTAAGTATTTCCACAATAATGAAGATAAATGCTATCATATGAAAGATAAATTTGTAAAATCATAAATGTCCGGCTCGTTCGCAAATCGCTGATTACTACGGTTTTATTTCGAGTTTTCTCTGCCTTGCAATATTACCTTGCTTAGGCTCATATGCCAGTTATGGCAAGAGATGGAAAGGCATATTATTCTTTGTCACCACACATAAAATATCAATCATAAATATTATTCCATACATCAGTCTATTGAAGTCCACAATTGGATACAAGTCTCTCTAATAGACGATGAAACTATAACGTTTATTAGACAAGTTGCTAATCGCAATTAGTGTCATAAGTTCTCCAGGAAAGCGTTGCTACGCACTTTCCTGGTGCTCTATTGATTTCAACATCTTTCCAATTCTGATTCCAATATTTACAACTTATAGGATTAACTAAGGACGCCAATTTTTCTTAACCAGCCACCAAATAGAGAGTAGATTAAAATCATATCTTTCACGTATTGAGTATCAAATCTTCCAATAGTAGGCCCTCACATTCGTACGATTTATCTTGGCAGCACACACGTGCCGCCATATTCACATTGCACACGCCGCTCGCTAACGATCCGTCTAACTGTTAAGTAATCATAAAGTGTGCGAGACGACATATTCTCAGAAACCGTCGTCCGCTAATTATAAGTTAACAAGCGACGTGTGTATCTGTTGAAATGTGGTCTAGAAAGTCTACTGGTACATCTAATTATTAGGTATAATATGCTTATTTTACATATATATTTTATTAATATGTAAAAATATTTGCCTGAATTTGCCACACCAGATTAAATAAAAAAAGTCCCAAGCTGAAATAAATTGTAAACGTCGATTGAGCATCAAATTGATGAATTGAAATTAGAAACGTGAAGGGAACTTTCAGGTAATTTAAATATAATCCAAAATATTGTGTTCGTATTTATTCGCAAATTATTGTTTCCATGTTTCAGAGAGCGTGCAAAGTTATCAACGTCGTCTCAACTTTTCTCCTTTCGAGTTGTCATCCAATGAAATTATGAGGAAAATGAAGAGAACTTTTTTTCATTGTTATCACTTATCGGTCCCACCCTATCTGTTCATTAGTGTTCCTATATTCCTACTACCATAGACACTCAATCCTTAATTTTGCTGACGATGGCGCAACTTTCAAACTAATACTTACAACATATCAAACTCAATTAACAAAGCCGTAAATTATTCATATTGGCACACGCTTATGACAATGTTATGTTGTTTATTCACAGCACATTCACTAATAACAGTAATTTATCATAACTTCGTAAGTTAACAATAATAATTAAATAGTATTAATAAATATTAAGTCCATGTGTTGATGGATTAAAAATATGTTACATCACCCCTTTTCTCTTGCGTGTATCATAAGATTCGTCTGTGGGAGGGATGATAGCACATAGAATCAGTTTTAGCTTGTAAAAAAAAGAATATAAAGCAGTCATGAGGATTGCCAGCAGAAGTGAAAATTTAAAACTATTAATAAGCAGTTGTTTTTTTTAATATTCAATGAAATTGCTTGATTGTAACTTAAAATTTGTACATTTTTAGATTTCGTTTTTTTCGATTTTAGACTTAGTTTTGACATTTTTCGGCATAGGTATGGTGACATTGACGTAACTACAGATATAGTGTTAGCGTTAACACGTCACGTGACCGTGTCGATGCTGACTTACATTGAATTTACTCTTCATCTAAACCAAAATGCCTTATGACAATTTTTATGAAAGATTGTTATTAAATTTATGGTTAAAAGTTTATTGTAGAATATTTTCTAATCTTTAGACATACTATTTTTTTTATTTAGTACCATGCCCTACATTAAAGAATTCTCAGGGATTACATAAATGATATGCAATACATATAAACAGATCTAATCAACCATTTGAGGATAGGGCAATGAATATTTTTGCGTGGAAGTAAAACTTACGCAGTGCAGTTGGAATGTTATATGTAAAGCCCTCCGTAAATTAAGCTAATGGTTAATATGGGATGTTCTCAAAAACAATCATCATTATCATATCGGCTCATATACGTCCCACTACTGGGCTTGAGCCTCCTACTTTATCAGAGGGAATTTGACCTTACTATACCATCCTGATCAGACAGGTTGGTATAGGGTTTGTTTTGAGTTTTCCATCTCTTGCATAGATGTCATATGCGTAATAGATTCCTTAGTCGTTTTTTACGACACCCACGGATATGATAGGGGGTGGTAAATTGTATTCTTACTCCATCACTACGCAGATGTTTCAAAAACAATAGTTGAATGTTGTTTATGATCATCGTTTAAAACACAATGTTATTTTTTATTCTGTCTGTTGTTTCGAGTTAATTGCAATTTTAAAACAAGGCTACAAATATGATTAGCGCATGTAATTGTAACTAACTTTATTGACCACGTTCGCGGCTATTGATTAATCGTGCTACGACTATTGTGTAATAATAAACTACCGCCTATATGTCGCGGATACACTACAAATTCTGCCACGCAATTAAACGTCTATTTATTTATATAGAAATTTATAACGTTATAGTTTCGTAAATAAAATATCATCATCATCATTCGTAATTTCAGCTCATATACGTCCCACTATTGGGCTCGAGCCTCCTCCACAATAGGAGGGAAATTGACCTTACTCATGCTGGTCAGACAGGTTGGTATAGGGTTTTATTTCGAGTTCTTTCTCTTGCATAAATGTTATAGGTCTATTATATGCCTTAGTCATTTTTTACGACATCCACAGGCAAGATATGAAGCGGTGATTGGTATTCTTACTCCGTCACCACACGGAATAATTATAACCGGGTAAAATTTGCTCAATTTTAAATAAGATTGTGTTTGAATTATTTTTCTTCGCAATGTTTTTAACACAATTTTAGAAGATTAATATGATTCATTACAATAGATTTTCAAAGTACTGATTTTACAAGTAAATAAAACCCACTCTTTATTGGCTTACAATGTTAATACAATTGAATGGAAGACTTCATTGTGTTGGACTTTACATTTGACTAGATTGAACTTTCTATCTAATCTCAACTACTAATAAAATATTTAACATATGTTAGGAGTTGAACCTAAATAAAGGCAGTGTAATATTACAATGTAATCTAAGTTAGAAAAACTATATTAATAACCAATCGCATTTTTGAGTGATAGGACTTCAAATTCACGTTAAATAATAGAAAATAATATATACAAAAAAAGAATCATAAAATATATAAAACTTCAATGCCATTATGCCTACTAATGATATATATTTTTGAATTCCGTCTGGTGCTGGAGTAAGTATACTATTCATCGCCCCATTTCTTGCCCATGGGTATCTTCAAAGACAACTAAGGTATTATAATATGCAAAAAAAAATCTGAGCAAGAGAAGGAAAACTCGAAATAAAACCCTATACTAACATATTTGACCAGCGTGGTATATATAATTTCCCTTCTATTGTAGAGGAGGCACGTGTGCAGCAATGCGAAGTATATGAGCTGAGATCTTGATGATGTTCTTTTTGATATATCAGTCAAACTTTATAGTAATTCATTCACCGGTTAGGTAAAGTGGTTATGCTGGCTTCTCGCTAGAAACCTTGTATACTTGCTAGGAATCTGCTGTAGTTTTTTCGTTTATCTATTTTAAGTTGTTGTTGTTAAAAAATATAATTAGGCAAATCCTTGTCGCGCTATTGGGATATCCTCTCTACCCTGTTTTTTTTCAGCGCACCCGTCGCCCGGCTCCGTCCGGGGCGACAGAGGGGCGGCGCACGGCCCTGTAACCCACCCGTATAGCACGTCGCCTTCGTCGTTGGGTCGACCACCGGCGCAGAGTTCCTTGTCTTCAGTGGTCGGTTCCATTTTTCTCTACACTAAACATGTCTCAGCCACCATTTATAAAGACATTGTTTATGATAGCCCTTATCTTTTCTTAAAGCAAAGTGCACATGCAATAAGTGCTCTGCACTCTGAGCTCTAATTCTGTTATGTGATGGCGTTACGGTACTCACCTCATGGCGTCAGGAGATTATTTGGCAAGTTCCAGCCTATGTCACGTTTTCTATAGGATGAAAAATTGGAAGATTCTGGGCATGTTTTGTTGCTTCCTTTGCAAACGTCGGTAGCCCGCAAATTAAAAAAAAGATGTTCCATCCTCTCTCACTCCTGGTAAAGTCACCGGATCTTTGCTGGTAGGGTGAAATTAATAGCATTGTAAGACACTTTTTGTTATACCGAGGATTTTAGCAGAGATTAAATAGAGATAGCTAGACGTATATCGTAGCAGTTCACTCACCTATTTTGCAGTAACATATACTCACTAAAATGAACATATCTATTATAGTAATCGACACTTCAATAAATTACGATGTTCTAACTCAATATTGGCGTATACTGGACTATTTCAGACATTATATGGACCTAAATGTTGTAAATTAACGTTTAAGAATAATAATAGGTCTTTACCTATGTAATTGCCGTTCTGCAGTACTGGTCATTTCAAATCAAAATAATTTTTGTTTAGCTAAGAATTCTAATTTCAAATTAATTTTATTTTAAAACATGGAATTCATCTTCCAAAAGTAGTCGTTTGTTTATTGATTAGTGTTACGTTTTCATCGCATTTAAATCTTTTTCGTCATCATGGATACGTTAAAAATACGAGTAATTATGGAATATGAGTATCGTCGTGGCAGCAACGCGGCACAAGCGGCACGCAACATCAACGACGTTTACGGAGCTGACACTACAAACCAACGCACCGCCTGTTATTGGTTTCCTCGCTTCCGTTCTGGAAATTTCGACCTGAAAAATGAACCTCGCGACTTTGGTCGACAATGACGAATTAAAGGCGATTGTGGAAGCCGATGATACACAATCTACGGCTGTATTAGCAGCAGCTTTCGACGTTAGCGTCAAAACAATATTGGTCCATTTGCGTCAAATTGGCAAGGTAAGAAAGCTTGACAAATGGGTGCCCCACGAACTCAATAATCGCCAGCGCGAATTACGCGTCGAGACATGCCTTGCATTGCTCAACAGACACACAAATGAAGGAATTTTGAAACGCATTGCTACTTGCGATGAAAAATGGATTCTGTTTGATAACCGCAAGCGCTCAGCAAGTTGGTTGGATCCTAGTTCAGCACCTAAACAATGCCCTAAATGAAAACTTACCATTAGAAAAGTGATGGTCACTGTTTGGTGGTCTAGCGCCGGTGTGATTCATCACAGCTTCTTACCAAACGGGGTGAGCATTACTGCAGATGTGTACTGTGAAGAACTGAACACAATGATGGAGAAGCTGGCACATCTCCAACCAGCATTGGTCAATCGCTCGTCTCCGCTGCTCCTGCACGACAATGCGCGACCTCATACTGCACAGCAGACGGTCTCCAAGTTGTAAGAACTGGGGTTGGAAGCTCTCCGTCATCCGCCATACTCACCAGACCTTGCGCTTATAGACTACTTCTTTTTCCAGAATTTGTATAACTTTTTGGCGGGAAAGAAATTCAATACCCGAGAGGCAGTACAAAATGCCTTTGAAGAATTTGTTGCCTCCCGTCCAGCTGATTTCTTTAAGAAGGGCATCAATAAACTGCCGCTGCGTTGGCAAAGATGCATTGATTGCATGGGTGATTACTTCGATTAATACAAATAAAAAATACATGAAAAAAATCATTTAATTTTTTTCATACATAACAGCAATTTCATAGGTAAAGACCTAACATAAATAAAATATAAATGTGTTGGGCAATATAAATGTAGATAACATCATTGAAAGAGAAGAAAATACGAAGTAAAACCTAACATATTTGGGAGATATAGTTGGTTAATTATGCTCCGAAGAGGGAAACCTTATTTTTTTAGGATAGACTATGGCCTAGCCCATATAGCCTACCCAACATACTCTGCCTAATCAAGTTTAACCTCATAAACAACTATGTCCCCTGGCCATCGCCGTTGGGCCGCTCATTGGCCGATTTCTTGACATCCATGGTCGGCCCAGCAGGTTACCTTTTCGGGTATACGTCCCGTCACATGGTCGGCTTTTCTGCAATTGACGGACTAATTCTAGGACCGTCCACCCATGGCCTCGGCTACAGCGGCATCAGGCACAGCTACTCGCGCTTCCTGACCTCTGCCACCGCCTCCTTCTATGAGAAGACCATCTCACAGAAGGCGGTGGCCGCGTTTCAATTTCTGAAGCTCGAGCATTATTCTAGCGATGGTTGACATTAATTTAGCAGTCGGCTTTAATTTAGCAAGGCGGGCTTCGAGCAGGCTATATACGAGTAAGTCCTGAAGTAATATTTTATATTCTGTTAAAGTATTTTATATATTATTAATATACATTAGTGACTATAAATATGCCGTAATTACAGGTTTTATTTCTAACTGTTCCGTAAATATTATCCTGAATGGTTATGAATCATAGTTCACTACGTTTGGAAAAATGTTTTGGATCATTATCAATTTATAGTTAATTAGCTGTACCTGTAGCTTTGCTTGCATTTCATGTTATACGATTAGACGATCGTACTTTAGGTAAATATTTTTCTATCCTTTCATAATATTTTTTTTTCTAAATGAAAGACACTATTCCTTTTTTTGAACGATTAAATAACCAAAGCGGGTAAGCAGAACAATGCAAAAAATGAAACTCTCATTAGTCATTACGAATTTAGTTAGGACTATATATAAATAATTTCTAAATATCAGAGATCTGACCTACACTGGGCTCAAGCTCTAGACGGGGTTTTCAATCAACCTACTCGACACATGTCTTTTAACTGAAAGTTCTATACTTGTGGTTTAGTATCACTTTTTTGATTTTATTTTATTATAAATCCAGTTGAAAAGTATCGATATTAAATTTGAAAAGGTGTGTCTTATCGATGCCTTGCACTTGTTGGATTAATAACAATGCCTCATTCTTCTTTGGGACCGCTGTGTACGTATATATGAGTACGCACTAATATTATCTATTACCTTCCTTTTCTAATTATTTACTTTTAACTTATACTTCACTCACACTTTTCTATTCATGTAATATTACACATTTTTATCTTAATTATACATCTGTATAGCAGCTATCTAACTGCGGAGTTGTTTAAGTACAAATATCCCATGCCGAGTGTCATACGCTTGATTTCAATGCAGAACTATTCTTCGTACATTCCACAAATGATTATTCTATATGTGTAGTTTGTGTCCAATAAATCTATATTTTAAAAGAGCGACGCAATGATTTTTTGCCTTTAGAAAAATACTGAAAAATGTATATATGCCATTAGATGTTGAATTAAATTTTATTACTTTTACTAACAAACATATGGCACATAATAAGTATGGTGAATATATGAAGACAAAGGCTCGCAGGCGGAAATCCTCAGTATCAGAGCACATGCTTGTGTGAGGAGATTATAAATCGCTACGATGTCATATCAAGAGTGGGTTAGATAATTTATTGAGAGGTGCGCATTGAAATCACATTTATTTGTGAGCACGCGCCGACGAGCTCTGTTACAAATCATGCTTATCGCCGCCGCTCGACTTGGTCCATTGCCGCCACCACTACCTACTACATCTAGATAGAAACAGATACTTTCATGCGTCCTAACTTAAGAGACCGCGTGAATAAAACCAAATAATGCTTCAGGATCTAGTTTCTTTTTTTTTTGTATTCTAGTGCCAATAAAACCCCAAGATTCTTAAATCACAACCAAAACAAATATATAGAATCTCGTATATCTTATCATTATAATTAATAAATCAATTATTTCAGTGCAGTAATAGAGCTAGACCCACTTGACTCCCTGTAAAGACGAGCTGTTCGAATCGTCAGGGATCCCAATCTTACGGACAGATTGGATTTGCTGGAGCAGCGGAGAGACTTTGGGTCACTCTGTGTACTCTACCGACTCTTTCACGGGGAGTGCTCCGAGGAACTGTTTGGCTTGGTACCACCGTCACCAATCTACCAACGTACCACTCGACATCGTAGCAGGGTTCATCCATTTCACCTGGAAACGTTATGGACTTCAACTGTACGTTTCCAGAGATCATTTCTCCCACGTACGTGCAAGCTCTGGAATGAACTACCTGCTGCTGTGTTTCCCGAGCGCTATGACATGTCCTTCTTTAAACGAGGTTTAAGAAGAGTATTTCCTTCACGGTAGGCAGAGGCCTAGCTGTGCCCCTGGTATTGCAAAGGCCCATGTGCAGCATTATCTCTTACCATCAGGTGTGCTTGCTTGCTCGTTTGCCACCGTTGGCAATAAAAAAAAAATATTTTGTGAATAATAATTTTCTTTAGCCTCCACCTCCACAGTGGGAGGGAAATTGACTTATACTACGCTAGGCAAACGAGTTGGTATAGGGTTTTATTTTGAGTTTTCCTTCTAGTATTGATGTTGTTTGGACATCATAATTTTTAATTGTCTTTTATGACACCTATGGGCAAGAAATGAGGTGCTAAATTGGATTCATACTATGCGGAACTGTTCTACTACTCCAATATAATTTATACTATTCACACCACCAAGTATTTCAATTCCTGTAGTCAATTGTAAGTTCGTTGCGTAATTTACGAACTTACTTAAAGTACATACACACGTTCTCGTTATCTATATAAAATCTCCGCGCTACATTAATAATGTTCCTAGTTTAAAAGATATAAATAATTAAACATAACAATACCAGAGCTCTTCTCGAACGAGGTCGAATTAGTGTCGAAACCCGTTTGCGTTATCTTTAAGGCGATCGCTTATAAGTTATAACTAATAGAAAAGTTCAAAGTTCTATTAGAGTATTAGGTGTGAACTCTAATTGGTAGTGCATATCAGCGATCGATATCGGATAAGATAATCACGATGCAAATAGGAACAGAATTAATTAATGACAATGTATTGGATTGGTTGTAGTTGGTTGGAAGTGCGCACGTGCCACCCGCGTGGGTTTGCTCGCCGGTAGCTAACATGGCTACTAGATCATAATTACGATTTGCAGCGAAGCTAAAAACAGTAAACTATACAAATAAATCCCCATCTACACGATGACTCTACTCATAAAACGACCGTGCAAACTCAATCACTAAACAGTTTATCCCTTCCATTCAGCAGATCCATTACGATCATCATCATCACTATCACAGCTCATAAACATCTCACTATTGGGCTCGAGCCTCCTTCACAATAGGAGGCATATTGACCTACTATACCATACCTGGTCAGACGTGTTGGTATAGGGTTTTATTTGTAGTTTTCCTTCTCTTACATAGTCTAGAGTTAAATAATCAGGTGTTTTGTTTTTATAACAACTGAAAAATGATATTTATATAATTGGAAATAAATAAATGTTGTAAGATAAAGTAAGCCTTTTCATCATCTCACTGTTGGGTTCGGGCCTCCTCCACTACGGGAGGGAAATTGACCTACTATACCAAACTGGTCAGATATGTTGGTATAGGATTCTATTTCGAGTTTTCTTGCTCTTGCATGGATACTAAATGTCGTGTAGTGTGTTTGGTCCTCTTTTGTACCCTTCACGTGTGTGTAAAATTTGATGATGCTTGGTTAAACAATTGTAGCGTTATCTTATAAATAAACAAACACACATTCGGATTTATAAAAATGATTTGACAATAATATTTATAAGTAACATTGTCACATTAATAATTTTTTTATTGTTTCAAATTATTTTGTTTTTGTTTATATTGGCCTTTGTTTTAGTTTTGTTTTTAGATAATGGAAGAAATTTACTAGATTGTATTTAGGTGTTGGTGAGCACTCTAATTTACCCTTTATATTTAAAACAAACACATCCAAGAATGCAGTGGTAATAATAGCTTTATACAGCGTAAGAAGCGCTGTAATTTAATCCCTGGTCACCAGTCCCGATAACTAGCACACGCATTCGTGATCTTAACACATCTTCAGTCACTATCACTAATTGGATCCGTATGCTATAATATGGATTAGCATTATCTATTACTGTAACAATACAACACGGCCTTGCCTGATCAACGTTAACAATATTAATAAAATTAATTATTTTACAGTCTACTGTGAGAATTATTTGGACTACCTAATATGATATAACTATCTTTATATATATCTTTATCTTTATGTGTACGTGTGTATGTCACTGAACTCCTCCTAAACTGTGGGAACGATGTTGATGAAATTTGTTGCGCATGTTCAAGGGGTTTCAAGAATAGTTTAGATTCACAATTGGACCCGATAGGTGGCGTTGCGATCTATTTCAACGATAATTCCTTTTAATATTTTTTTAGATTTGAACAGAACAACGCCTGTTGGGTCAGCTAGTATCTTATATGTATATATGGACATATTTGTATCATCATCATCATCTCAGCCCGTATACGTCCCACCGTTAGGCTTGCGCCTTCTCCACTTTGGGAGTGAAATCGAACTACTATACCGCGCTGGTCAGACGTGTTGGCATAGGATTTTGTTTCGAGTTTTCCTTCTCTTGTATAGATGTTATATGCATATTATATTCCTTAATCGCCTTTTACGACACCTATTAAATTTTACACCTCAATTAAGACATACGAATTTATTAATATTTTTATTTCGATGATATCTATTAAAAATATAACTTTCTTTAGATACCCTTTTAAATATAGTTCTTAATTTATCCACAATAGCTACTTGTCGTGTGGTGACGGAGTAAGAATACAATTCACCACTCCCTATCTTGCCTTTAGATGTCGTAAAAGACGACTATGGGATATAATATGTACATAATATCTGTGCAAGAGAAGGAAAACTCGAAATGAAACCCTATACCAACATGTCTGTGTCAATTAGACTGCACAGATGGCGTAGTGGTTAAGATACCGATCTATCGTGCCAGTGACACGGCTTCGAATCCCGCGCAGGACAATACTTTTTGCCATCCACAAATTGTAGGTCTGAGTCTGGATGTAATTTATGTCCGTAAATTATATGTTTGTGAAGTTCCTCACAATAGAAGATTTATTGCCTTAGTACAGGGCATATTCTTTAAAAAAACCAATCAATATTGAGTGATTAAGAACGAAATATTCAAAAACACCAGACATTGAAAGTCAGTAACTGCAAATATCCTGACAAAAAATACCGTTATTACTTTGGGATGCGATGTTACAATATATCCTGTTGAAATTATTCAGACTAAAACGCTGACCGCTAGGATAAAAGTTCAAAGGATATAACGCTAATTAATGTGATAATTATCATCGCCACTCGTCAAAAGATATTAATATTATATTAACTAAGTCGCCTACATAATTGTAACAAAAGAACAATATCAATTGCATAATTGAAGCAAGATAATATCTTAATTTCAAACAATTCGATAGAAAAGTGCCAATAATAAGTATTTGACGTTTAAAAAACGTGCACTTGCCTGACAGGGTCATAGGTTAACAGCGAGATATATATCTTATTGGACAACTTTCATAGTAACATGATCTGGGTTACGTATCGATAATCTCATTGGATTATGTTGTCAATTAAATTTTAAATGTTTATTCATGGAATGAGTCAGCTTTGCGTAAACGTTGGGAAACAATGCACGACGATTTGAATTACAAAGTTATAATGAGCTATAAATGTTGACTTGTGTTGGTAGCTGACACTATAAACAGGTCTCTGTCTCTAATAGGGATGACAAACTCGACATTTATTTAAATTAAACTGTATTTAAAGTAGCATTTGGTTGCCGTGTAGTTCATTCATATGATCAATCCATTCCTGTTCTACTATTGGCCATGAGTGTTCTCTTAGATTAAGATCAGTTTAAGTTACAATTGCCCAGCCTAAGTATCGTGAATTTGATTTCAATTTCAGAGGCCTACAATGCAACGTTAGCTTTATTTTAAGTAGCGAAGTGTCATCCAGTATCTCCGTATCTCTATTATATCGGCCAGGGCAGTACGGAGTACTTAGGTTGCCCAATTGTATGAATTAGTGTTGGGAGTTTTCTCCTCCATGCAATTCTTTTTTTAGGTGCGCATTATGGTGCGAAGTAGACTAATTGTTTCAAAATAATGTACATGAAAAGAACGTGCCAAAGGAAGACGAGTACACAAATTGCGATTATGGTGACGACAATATAATAAATATTACAAATGATGCTGATTACTTTCCTTTACATAAACTTGATAATATATTTATTATTAGCTTGCTGTTGCCGGGTACGTGTTGATTTGATTTGAATATAATTTTTCCAGATTTTTAACATTGAAGCATTAATATCGCAACATATGTCGTACATAGTTACCATTTTAAGATTATATTTCCAAAATCTTGAGAATATACTACCTGCCTACTTAGCTATGACCAGGATATAAAATGTCGATAATCGTATAACAGTTCTTTGAACTCGCGAAGTATTATTTTATTTTTAACATAAATAATTTAACACCCTTACAGATGAATACCTACTAATGTAATTCGGATTGAAAATTGCCTAATTAGATTGACTCATCACCATATCTCTGGAACCATAAGGTGTACAGTACATAACTTATATATAACTCCGATAAGTCAGAGGTCTTGAGTATTGCACCTGAGAAATCTCCGCAGTTAACTATTGGTCTCCCACTGAGTTACCGCTGGTAATGGTACACAAAAACGCATTAGGAATAAAATGCATTTTGAGTCTATTTCATGAACCTACATTGAACGCCATAGATATATCAGATAAGTCAGAAATTCCGCTATTTTACACTTTGCGAAATTTATTATCGTTGATAATCATTGATCTACACCTATATATAGGCTGTAGCATTAGTTTTTACACCTTTCTCAAAGATAAGTACAGTAATGTTGAGATTTTTTAATCGAAATAACAGTTCTTAGAATAACTCGTTCAAACAAACAGGCTATACAATAATACTTATTATAGATAAGATATATTAAATTATAACATACTCGTAGTTATAACAAGTTTTATCTTTATTTGTATTTCTTTCGCTCTTTGACTGAAATTTCGCCCATACATTGAATTCCAATCCATGTATTTAAGTGCATAAATAATTCGATGTTACAATTGAACAATAGGAAACGACACCACCCCGCTACTAACGAAATAATCCTTGTTTTTTTTTTATTGCAAATCGTGGCAAACGAGCAAACAGTACACCTGATGGTAAGTGTTGCTGCTGCTCATGGACCTTTGCAAGGCCGCTGCCTACCGCGAAGAAAGTGAAGGGAGTGTGAATGCGTGCATTGAGGCTGGGTGATACCAAGGGCACCACTAAAACCCTCCACACGCAAACACCCTCAGAAAGTGGGCTTCCGGCTCTCTCGCTCACCGAAGGAAGCGCAGTAACAAATCGCTACTACTCAGACGTCAATTTTCTGCGAGAGTGTGGTACTGCCCCGGACGGACCGGCCCGCGGCTGTTGACAGATAACTGTCGACAGTGTGGTCCTACCACTCGAAAATTGCGGGGGACTTTACAAAGGTTTAACTAACGGACACAAATTACATCCAGACTCAAAACAACAGTGGATCGCACAGCGTGTTGTCCTGCGTGGTGTTCGAACCCGCGACATTGACACTGTAGGTCAGTTTTTTAATGACTGCGCCATCTGTGCAATTTAAAGTTGCTAATATGTTGCAAATAGGTAGGTAACTGGAGATTATCAATGACTCATTTAAGAGCACACGTATTATTCTTGTATAATAAATTAAATTATTTTCATTAATTAGGTATCTTGAAGGCAGAGACGGGTGCGGGCTCCGGGCTGACCTCGTGGCCGGGTGACCGTCGCGTGGCGCCCACCGTCTAACGCTCGACGTTCCGCCGCCGTTCGACCCACATCAGATCGCTGCTCCAGTGCTCTGTGCTAATGTATTGTTGATAAATTCACTGCGAATAACCACTTAACTAACCGCAAATTGTGTACACATACATAGATAATAGCGTTTTGTTAACGTTCAAAAATTATTTACCTCGTTAATTTTATGGCATAAATATGTTACTGAGAATGCGAAAAGTGAAGCATTCGGTGTAATGAAAGAAGATATTGTGCCGAAGCCTTTGCAGATTTCTTAAAATTACCAAAAGTTTCTTTGAAAATTTTCAAAAGCGTTGAATTTAGAGGTGTGTCCGGACAATATTATATTATTTTATTAAATTTCATTTGGGCTTTAATTTCAAGAACTAGACAGTGCTGAGATAGTCTCATGCCATTATCGACAACTCTTAAATTTTATTTAGAAATGGACTATTTTGTTACTATATAATAATCTGTGTATTCTATGGGTCAGAATGTATGTTTTTTTTTCGTTTTCCTTGGGAATGGCCTAACACACGATAATGTAGCATTATATTAATGTAAGAATTTTTACAATAGAAATGCTTTCACAAATTATGTTTAACCTATGACATTTCCAAATTTAACTAAGATATTTTCTTAGGAAAGGCGGGCAGCAAAGTGCTAGAATAGACTAGATCAACGGCGTTTACAAATCCACTTACCAAATGTGGCAATTATGGCAGTCTCCTGCCTTGTAGGAAGGCCTATGACCAAAGTAGGGCTCGACAGATTGATGAAGGAATAGACATAGTTTAGTCAATTACTATATCCATTAGTAGAACAACGTCTAGGAATTGAAATCGAAGATCAGCATATTTTGTCATTAAAACAAGTAGCAGAGAAATATCTACAAAAAAAAAACTTTTTATCTCGAAGAAGAAGAAATCGCGAGAGTATTGGTTATCGTTATTCTTCTAATTATAACTAAGACGACGCTGTTTTGATTTTTATAGCCCTATTACACCACGCTTTTTTTTTTTTTTTTTGGGGTGGTCTGCTGTCGGCGCGCCTCCGCATCACTCCGTCCGAGGCAACAGAGGGGCTTAAGCACACAACACCCGCAACCCACCCGAACACCACGTCGCCTTCGTCGTTGGGCCAACCACTGGAGCAGGGTTACTTGTCATCAGTGGTCGGCCCGACGGAATACCCCCTACCCGAGGCATCCTCCCATCGACCGACGTCCCCTCCTCGGGGAGGACGTCGGTCTTTCCTCACGCGGTCGGCCTCTCGGCGGGTGACGGACTAATCCCCGGTCACGTCACCCGCGGCCGCGGCTAGGGCGGCATGGCACGCATATTACACCACGCTGATCAGAATGATCGATTTAAGATTTAATTTTTAATGAAGATGATATCATTGTAAAGTAAAAATTTTCGTCGTCTCTAATGACACCCAAGGGTTAGTGACACATTACCTATCTTTGAAATCCGGTAAAACTACACGGCAAATCGAACAATATATATGAGTTAGTAATAGTCAGAAATGCTGAAATATATTAAAACCTTTGATATTTAGATTTAATTATAAATTATTTTTTTCGTCGTTCAATTAAGATTCGTAAGAATATAATTAACCACCCCCTTTCTTACTCATGGTAAACGACGACTAAGGGATGTAATTTGCAGATAACATCTGATGCAAGACAAGAAAAACTCGAAATTAAACCCAATGCGAACGCGTCTGAACTGCGTGGTATAGTAGTTCTAATTCCCTCTTATAATGGAGGAATCCTAAGCCCAGACGTGGGACGCAATCTGACATGTAAAGACGTCTGATTTCATTTGCTTACGATGTTTTGATAGATTTTGTTCACATAGAATGTATTCTACGTGCTTACTTATATTATCATATTTATCTACATATCATCATCATCATGATTTCAGCCTATCGCCATCCACTGCTGGACGTAGGCCTCCCTCATATTACGTCACAAAGTGCGGTCCTGTGCCGCCTGCATCCATCGACGCTCAGCAACTTTCACCAGGTCGTCGGTCCACCTAGTGGGTGGGCGTCCTACACTGCGTCGTCCAATACGTGGTCGCCACTCGAGAACCTTTCTTTACTAGCGGTTGTCGGTTCGTCGAGCGCTGTGGCCTGCCCTTTGCCACTTCAGCGTGCTAATTCTTCGTGCTATGTCGGTTACACCCGTTCTTCCGCGGATTTCCGTATTTCGGATTTTATCTCGCAGAGAAATCCCGAGCATAGCCCGTTTTATAGCACGCTGAGCGACTTTGAGCCTTGTTATGAGGCCTACATATACTTATAGGTACATAAAACACAAAACTGTTTCTATGACGGTTGTAGAGTGAAACTACCCAAACGATGTGCCCCAAATCGATTTCATTAGAAAGGCAATAATGCGATGCTGACTAAGACCACTATCCCACTGCTGAGTTCGAACGTCCTCCACAACGGAAAAGAAATTGACCGACTATACAACGCTATTCAGGCGTTAGTTTTTTTTTTTTTTATGGGTGGGCCATGGTAAGCGCACGCGCGGTCCATCCCGTCCGGGGCGATGAAAGGACGGCGTGCGGGCCCATAACCCACCCGTACCCACGTCACCTTGTTGTTGGGCCGACCACCATTCAGGCGTGTCAGTATAGGGTTTTATTTCAAATTCTCCTAATCTTGAACATCATCGTATGTTATATTTTTTACTCATATTTTAGGACATACTCGAGAAAGATAAGGGTGGTGTTTATAATTCATACTTTGTCACAACACAAATAATTATTTTTATTACATTTTTAATTCGTATAAAACGGCGTCTGTAGGGTCAGCGTTTTCTTAGTACTACTTATTCAATAATTGTAAGACAGGTTTTATGCTGAGTTGTAAATGATTCATAGTGTTTGTAAATACGTTACTAGTAGTATCATATTACGATAGCACGTATAGATTTCTGATCTAATTAGTGACCTCCCATGCTGCGTAACTGTTCCATTTAGACTCAGCATAATTGTGCCATCTATACATTTGTTCTATATACAATTTCCGTAAGGTGATGAAGTAAGAATACTCATCAATAATAATATTCATAATCCCCTCTCTTCGATGTGGGCGTCGTAAAAGATGACTAAGGGATATACATAAGAGAAGGTAAACTCGAAATGGAACTCTATAGTAACACGCCTGACCAGAGTCGTATATTTAGTAAATTTTTCCTTTATTGTGGAGGAGTTTTGAGTCCAATAGTGGGACGTATAGGTATGAGCTGAAATAATGAATGATGATCATTTGCATCATTAAATATAGTTTAGTAGTAATTTGTTTAGTCCCCCGCGATACACGGATTTATTTATTCCTAGTGCGGGGTGTGTTGTAAAAAATTGTTGAGTAAAAAGGAGTAAGTTTAAGAAAAAATACATACACACATGATATAATTTATGTAATGTTTAATCTTCAGCGTTTGGAGGTAACACAAAGGAACGCGAATCTAGAATCAGCTATAGCCTCATTGACAAGTATTATTTCAATGTAATAACTACATATATCAAAATAATAACATATTGTTATAATTTGTTCAGAATATATTAATCATTTATACTTAAGGCACTTTGTACATGGCTTAGGATACAAAATATATATTATAATCAGTGTATGACACTTGGCAAATGCCATATGACTAGTGAAGTCGCGATTCACGCGGACTTACAATAATAACTTAATCTAACTTATACTAGAAAGTTTAAATGTACATTGGTCCTTTTTTATTTTGTAACAGAAATATAGTTCTAAAACGCCAGTGACATATGAACATTTATAAAAAATAATTTAAATTTAAATACTATAGTATGCCGAATGGCTATTAAAATGCTTACAAATCGAGAATTTATCAACTAAATTCGAGATCGGGATAACTCAGGGCTCAGTCTTATTAATAGGCATGAACGGTGGCAGGTGGGAGAGGTTGATGGGAGTGCGCCGGTGCCAATGTTTCGGGCCTATACTCATAAGGAGATGAGCCGGGCACTCCACATCCACCTTCCAAATGTTTGCTCAATAACGACATGCGGGAGAAAGTTTTACCGCATCCGGAACATGAATACTTTTTAACATCAGAATGAGTTTGTAAATGAGCTCGTAAATTTGATCTATCGGCGAACGCGCGACGACAATGATGGCAAGAGAAGGGCTTTTCGCCGGTGTGAGTTCGGATATGTCCCTGCAGTAACCACGGTCGTGAGAATGCTTTGCCACACAAATGGCACTTGCACGGCAGTGTGTGAGTACGAATGTGCATTTTGAGTGCACCGAGAGATGTATACACCTTGGCACAATATTTACAGCTAAACGACTTGCGAGCGAGACTGCCCTCAGCAGCTGCGCAGTGGTATTGTTGGTGTTTTGAGAGACCTGAATACGTTGAGTATGACTTGGCACAGTCTGGACACTGGTATCGAGGTCTACGCGGTGCTGATACAGATATGCCAGAGTCTGAGGATACAGAGCCAGGTGAGCGTAAGTCTTCAGGACACGGTGGTGGCGAACACGATGAAGGTGGTGATGCAGGCGAGTAGTGTGGGTACATCTGCGCGTGCGCATGTGGTGATAAAGACGGTGCTGCAGGGTACAGTTCTTCTAATGGGTAAGGTGCGTACAACGTAGGTAAATAAGCGTATTGTGGTGTGGGCCGAGCAAGCTCAGCGGGCGCAGGTTCGAGTCTCGTACGACAAGCAGCCAAATATTCCATTTGCTGTGGCCACTCGCGAGGTTCCATCTTAACAGCTGCTGCCGCAACAGGAGATGAGGCCTTACTCGGGTAGTTGCCGGTTTTTGACAGATCTTCAGGTTTAGTACTGAGATTTTGTGGTTCATCATTTTCTGTATCACCTATTGACAATGAAGAGATAAAATTTAATAAATTTTATACGAAAAATAATATTCATATAATTTTATTTAAAGCTCGCTCTAATATTAGAAAAAATAAAAGAACTATTAAAAATTGATAGAAACGAAAGTATAAGAAAAATAAAGTACATTATATGTATTTAATACTGATTTTCGTTTACTTGTATGGGATGCATTGAGAAATAATCATAAGTATTTAGACAACAAGTATTAGACAGTTGATGAGTGTTTGTACTTACATAGATAGTGGTATTGGCGCGTGTTGTCGAGTCGCGTGTGGGCGGGGTAAGGCGGCGCGCTGGGCGGTGTCGGTGGCCGCTCCTCCCGCACCAACACCGGCCGCTTCTTCAGCGGACAGTGCGCATATTTCTGTGTCATCGTAGCACGACTCATCTGTGACTCCTCTACGAGCATCTTCCACAATTATCACTAACACAAATGTTTATAAACAAGTCTCAAATATTCACACAAGTTCACTATTATCGCAACAATCCAAGCGCGTGAGTATCGTTAATATATCACGGAAGCGGAGCGAAGTTTGGCCGTAAACGAGTACGTGCACTCGTCGGCGTCGTGTGCTCGAGTGGTGCGGTGAGGGAAGGCTCCGCTCTTATAAATGCTCCCCGTTAGTAGTTCAGCCAGGTGGCGGCGGGTAGGCTCGCACGTGCGCCGTACCCAATCGGCGGCGGGCGCGGGGCGGTGGCCAATAGCGGCGAGGCGCGGTGCGGGGAGACGGCGGCACCTGCGCCTGCGCACCCGGTGCGTCTCAACCGCTGCCTCTCAGTGCGATATGCCCAGCTCCGCATCGCACCGTACCCTATGCTCACTCTGCCAAACGAATATTTTTTGCACAAATCTTGGGGTTAAGCACCTTTGAACTGAATCAATGCAGTTTTTTGAAATGGTTCCGATATCTTTGTTCGACTCAGTCCTTTGTAAATTCAACTTAGCGACGTCAACGACAGCTGGACGATATTGTACATACCAAAACTACTCCATTAAAAAAAAAGACAAATATTAACAATAATTATAAATAAAATTAATTATTCGCATTAATTAATTTTATTTGGTTTTAGTGGTAGTACCTACCTATTTGGTTTTTAGTGTGAATAATAGAACTGTGAATAAACCTGGTTCACATTAATTTTTAGAATATAGTATTAGCATGGATGTATACGATACGTATTGCATTACCTATATTAACGCGGCAGAAAATACATAGGTATGTCTATGTACGTATAAAATCACCGACATAGCTTCTAATCGTATATGTATCTTTATAGATATATCTACATATTGTGTTGCATATATCTAGTTCTGTAGGTATATGCAGCACAATATCTACCTACATACCATATCACATTATTTGCAGAGTAGGTATTTATAAGTAGGTACTTACAGTTTTATGCGAGAATCTTCGAAGTATAAAAACTAGTCCACTTTTATTACTATTTACCACTGTGGAGACCACACTGTCGACAGTTGTCTGTCTACAGCCGCGGACCGGTCCGTCCGAGGTAGTACCACGCTCTCGCAGAAAATCGACGTTTGGGTAGTAGTAATTTGTTACTGCGCTTCGTTCGGTGAGTGAGAGAGCCGGAAGCCCAACTTTCTGAGGGTGTTTGCGTGTGGAGGGTTTTGGTATCACCGAGCCTCAATGCACGCATTCACACTCCCTTCACTTTCTTCGCGGTAGGCAGCGGCCTTGTAAAGGTCTATGAGCGGCAGCAACACTTACCATCAGGTGTACTGTTTGCTCGTTTGCCACCGTATGCAATAAAAAAAAATATAATAAATACTACACGAACCTAATAAAGAGTTTATTATAAGATCATCATTTCGGCTCATAGGTATACGTTCCACTGCTGCGCTTGAGCCTCCTCCACAATGGGAGGCAAATTCACCTTACTACACCATGCTGGTCAGACAGGTTGGTATAAGGCACCACACTTCCGCTAGCCCATTACGTGTTCCATTACTTAGATTAAATTTTCATAAACTTTTTACAGCTTTCATCCCAATTAATTCCACGCCAAGACAATATGAATAGGTACCATCATTCATTTGAGCATTTTTCATCTATTTGTCAGCCTTTTAATGATCATAGCAGGATAGTTGTTTCACTAAGGCGTGACGACACCTACCATGATAGCTACGCTTGACAGACGGGCTGGCGATCGTAGTAAGTGGCATAAGACACGCCCAAGGGTGTAGTTTGTTTTTTTTTGTTTCACCTTTGTTGTACAGCTCATTTTATAGTTCTCTACTCATTACATATCCCAGCTAGACTAGCTTTATCCATATTCCTGCCATATGTCTACATGACTATTGTCCATGGGATTATGAATACTTATGTAGGTGTGAACTAGATGACCCGGTGAACAACATAGGTACTATCTAAAATTGATTTAATTCTACATCAATATAAATAATTAGTTACGAGTCTTCTTGTAATTTCATTCGTACCTAATCCAAAAAGTACTGGATTCCTATATAAAGCAACAAAATTTGATTTTATTTTCAATTGGTTTATTTTTGTGGATTTTTCTAATATTTTATTTCAAATCAAGCACTTGAAAGTAATGAAAGCATAAAAAATATTCAAATCGATTAAGCCTTTTTCTAGTTTTAGCGAAACTAATAAACGACAAGATCTATTACATACACTTATATAACTACAAATAAAGCTCGACGAAACAAAAAATATTGAGTAGGTATTTGTTCCAAAAAATAAGAATTATATTTCGATACTAAGATAGACAGATATATGAAACCCGAACAATAAACTACGGTAATCAAAATTATATGTACTTAATTAAGTCATAAAAAAACGATGCGACCGCGCCGACCCAGTTAGCACAAAAGGTATGTTACATGAAACCGATGACACATGGATGCGAGTTATTATTAATTGTTTTAACACGGGCACAGTTATCATATCCACTGACCTTGTCCTCCTTCCTGTTGCGATTTGCCTTCCTTTTACGTATTTGCACAGTAAAGTTACATAAGAATATACTTTATCATATCTCGTAGTTACGCGGAAAAGTGGTTTTTTTTTGCATATCATTTATACTTTACCCATACCCACGAGACTTTAATAGATTATATCTAAGGCGAGTAAACATGTAGATACACTACGCTTATAATATTATAAATATGTATAACATTTATAATATAAAAATATGTAGGTATGTAGTATTTGTTTCCTATTTTGGAGGAGCGTCATGCTCAGTAGTGGGACATATTTTAGTTGAGATGATAATTATTATAGATATAGACTGCACAGATGGCGTAGTGGTTAAGATAGCGACCTACAGCGCCAGTGTCGGGGGTTTGAATCCCACGCAGGACAACACTTTGTGCAATCCACAAATTGTTGTTCTGAGTCTGGATGTAATTTGTGTCCGTTAATTATATGTTTGTAAAGTCCCCCGCAATACAAGGATTATTTCCTTAGTGCAGGGTGTTGTCTTAAATAAATAAATAAATAAAAATTATCTATGTGGCCAAGGAATAAGAATACACCACCCATGCTTTGTCCGTGAGTTTTATAAAAACTGATCAAGTTTGTAAACTGATAACATCTAATACAAGAAAGGAAACACGAAGTAAATACTTATGACTATCCATTTAATTATATAGATGTCTTACCATCATGGAGAAGGCCCTTGCCCAATATTATAAGGTTGGCACGGGAAGAAGAATAATATGTATTGTATTATATTACTTATGCCATATGTAGAATATTCCATTCAATATACCTAATATTCCAGCTATCGACGAATAAGACATTGTAAATAGTGAATATATCACTATTTACAACTTTGTACTACCTAATATCCATAATAATGTTTAAGCTAGTGTTTACTATGAACGTTTTAATTTAGACATAGGTACCCATCTACATCAGACCATATTAAAAAGTTAATTTTGAAAATGAATTTAGAATAATAAATGCGTCTCTGAGATCGTATTAGATTGTATTAAATCTTGAAAAAAATAACAGATATATCTCCTATTTTGAAGGATATCACACTAAATTATTAATACTAATGTTATATGTTGTACGCATAGAATTCATTAAAAAAAAAATAATAATAATGACGGCCCTCTGAATTTCTTGCCGGATCTTCTCAGCTTGTGCCCGCGTTTCGATCCGGTGGTTGATTATTGGATTGTTTTAAGCGATGTGTAAATTTGACAACGTGTAAGTGCCCTTAGGCTTTATTTGAGACCAATCTTGAAACTATTAACCTCGTATGCTTCCTATTAATCGATGTAGTATAAGACAGGCACGCATTTAAAAAAATAGCATTTAAATATGACGTTAATTGTATTTAACCTATTCAGCCAGACAATTTCAATAAAAAAATATATGAATGTGTCTGGCGAATGCTTATAAATCATTTACTTTTTGACTCTCAAAATACTAAACGTCTAAGATAAATAATTTATAAGTTATTTATCAAGGTGACGTTTTTTATAATCTAACAAAAAGATGCGTGATTCTATACCACATATACATAGTTACACTATGCCGTAGATTGAAAACTCAGAATAAAGCTATTTCTATTATTGAAAGGCTTATGAAATTGCCAGTTACTATTTGCTATTAACATCAATATTGATATGCTTATCTCTATTGGTATTATATGGAAAGATACTTTGCCTTAATGGATTAAAAAAAAACATAAATAGTTCCAAATTTGAATATGAAAATATTCCCTAATTTAAATTTTATGACAAACTATTTAACTACTCGTATTACTGATTTAACTATTACGTTGTTAGTAAAACATAAATATGTATTACCTACTAGCAAGCCACCCCTGCTTCGCTTCGGTTTCAGTCACCTTACCCGCGTAGTTCCCAATCCCATAGGAATACCGAGATAAAATATACCTATGTTACTCCCTAATATTATAGCTCCATTGGTGAAAGATTTTTTGACATCGGCTCAGTAGTTTCGGAGCCTATTCGATACAAACAAACAAACAAATCTTTCCTCTTTATAATATTAGTACCTATAGATTATTGACCACTAAATTTGGAGAGTTTAGATCACACGCCAAAAAAGGATTTGTGACTATCGTAATTTCATTGTTAAAGTAATACAGACTCATAATCACACCATTTCATCAGTAGCCACTGCAAGATCTCACGATGCTAACGGATAACTAATTCACTAATAATAATAAACGGTAACCGGAAGGTTGGGAACCCGTTCAGTGCAAATCGTTAACAAAAAAGTTTCCTTGTGTGTATCAAACCAAACAAGATATATTTACAACCCCTTCCTAACGCGGAAATATAACGTCCATAGACTCTTTGTTATACTTTTTATGTGACCAGTGTTCATTCCCACAGGTCAGACTGTTCGCTGGGCTATTTAGGTTTTCTCACAGAAACCAGCTTATTGTTAGCAAAGAAAGGTGTTGTATACATACTCGTATACATAAATTTAGTAAACTTCGAGTATATGTCGATAGCTCACCTGTATGTAAATTGTTTAGCCAAATTTATGTCATAATCGATTATCGTGTAATTGAATTACATGCGTCTCTTCCGTTTGGTGACAGAGTAAGAATACAATTCACCACCTCCTATCATGCCCGTGGGTGTCGTAAAAGACGACTAAGAGATTAAATATGCTTATAACATCTATGTAATATATTACAATTATTAAGAAAACTTAAAATGGTACCCGTTATTATAGGGTTACGTCTGATCTTCGTGGTATATTAAATCTATTTCCCTCTTATTGTGGAGGAGGTTTGAGCCTAACGTATATTAGCTGAAGTAATATAGGTCTCATTCCCATTATATTACCCTAATTGTCTTATGGAGCTCTCACAGATCTCTTGAATTTACTCATTTATAGCCACTGCTTTGCCCATCTGGGTCTGAGGGCTACATATGTTGTAATTTATAAATTTCAGGCTAAACAGTCGGCATATCTATCTATACCAATAAATAAAATTGTAGTGTCTGTTTGTAGTGTCAAAATAATAGGCTTTTTTTCATGCTCACACGGTTATTTGCACGACAAATAATGCCTAAAATAGCAATTAAAAAATTTTTGTCTGTCTGTCTGTTTGTTCCGGGTAATCTTCAAAACGGCTGATTTCAAAAATTCTTTCACCAATGGAAAGCTATAATATCAGGGCGTAAACTAGGTTATATTTTATCCCAGTATTCCCACAGGAACGGGAACTACGCGGGTAAAACGACTATAACCTATAACCGAAGCGAAGCGAGGGCGGGTTGCTAGTTACAAATAAAAAAAAACACAAATTGTTCAAATAAACTTCAGCTTTATTACAATAGCAATAGGATTGACATAGGCTTTTTATCTATAGGCATATTAACGCTAATCTCAAATAATTTTTCTGCTCATGGTTAGAAGCAATCGCTTATACATATTTAAAGAGTTAGAGATCTTACAAAAAAAGACCTTTGAACTTAGCTTCCAAGATTAGGAGAAATTGAATCATTATTCTGTTTAATAAATACACTGCACATGTACAATCATCTACCTTAATATTAAATTTCTTAAGGTTCACAATAAATTGTGACATTGTAATGTCATCGTCATCATCGTTTCAACTCATATACCTCCCACTGTTACGATCGAGTCTCCTCCACAGTAAGAGAGAAATTGACCTACTATACCACGCTGGTGAGACGTGTTACTATAGGGTTCTTTTCCTAGTTTTTCCACTTTGATGTTATATGCATATTTAATCCCTTAATTGTCTTTTACGATACCCACTGGCAAGACAGGGGGGTGAATTGTATTCTTACTGCGTTACACGGAATATTAATAATAGTGGTTTAAAAACAATACATTCATAATTCAATGCAGTTTCATTTACTCTGTCAAATGTAGACAGAGATTTAACATCATCATACTGTTACATAGACTTTCCCATTACCTTGCCATCCTACTATCGAGACAAAATTTTTGACTAAGTCAGAACCTGAAGCCACAACCGACAGTCGCACCTATCACATGTACCACTTTCTTGCACCAACTAAGTGGTAATCATGCATATTCGATAAAAAAATATTAAAATTTAAAACCTTATTATAACTGCAAACCTCTACTCATTTTACTTTGTGTATTATTTGACGAACACATTCCATGAAACGTAATGGTAGGTAGGCCAACAGATGTAATTCAACACCAAAACAAAGATGCTTGAAGGTTAATTTCCTATTAGTAAACATGGAAGTAGGTATTGCTCATCATTTGTCCGGCGAATGATACAATGATTTCATTGCATTATTGCTAGCTATGTAAGTTTAAGGTCCAAGTAAGAAACGACACATCACTATATCACGTTATCGATGACCAAGCGACTCCATCGTATGGCGCGGTGAAATTCACCTTGTCATTTGCGTATGACTCAGCTTGTATTTGTCAAGGGATCGACTTACGATTGACATTGACATCTTGATTATAAAATCGTCGATGTCACAGGGACGCTGCTTAAAAAACCATTGTATACGCGATTATGCAAAGATGATTTTCAAGGCAAGCCGACAGCATCACTTTAAGATTCAAGATTACAGATGATCGGTGAACGCTTAAAAAGCAAATAATGCTTAATGTGATTTTCCTGCCTACTTAAAAGTAAACCTAAAACGTTTTGCCTTTACTGATGCTGATCTTTTAAAAGTTTGATCGTACGAAGATATTAGCTAAAAATTTCTTTAAAATATTGCTTTTACTACTACTTCCGTGTGTTGACGGAGTAAGAATACAATTCACCACTCCCTATCTTGCCCGTAGATGTCGTAAAAGACGACTAAGGGATATAATATGCACATAAAATCTATGCTACAAAAGGAAAACTCGAAATGAAATCCTATACCAACATGCCTGACCAGCATGGTATAGTGGGTCAAATTCCCTCCCACAGTGGAGGATGCCCGAGCCCAACAGTGGGACGTATGTGTGTTGCGATGATAATGATGACTTATATTATACATATGTATGAAAGAAAGCAGACGATTTATCTAAATCATATCTTAAATACATGACTACGTGCATATTCTTAACTTTTAGCTCTTGACTTCTCAATTACTGGGAATAATAAGTGGACGATAATGACATATCTGCAATATAACAAACAAAGCGTCACTCATTAACTTATTATTTGGTTGCCATTTAATGAACAAGTTATCTCGATTTACGCCTGGGAAACGTAAACATAACACCGGAAGATAGCCAAGGGTAAACAACATTAAACGTATCGTTATACCGAATTGAATGACATGTTGATAATGGACAAGGCATCGTTTTAGATCAATTTCTAAGAAAACACTTTCAAGTAATCACATTTTATTTAATGTTACTTTATTATGTTTTGTGATATTTAAGATACTTAATATTAATAAGTAGATAGCTGCTTAATTAGGACGAAAGATAACAATTTAATTAATGCTAACTATTCTACTACGGTGTATCCTTTTATTTTTTATATTTATCTCCGTGTGGTGACGGAGTAAGAATACAATTCACCACCCCCTCTCTTACATGCGGGTGTAGGCATATAACATCTATAGAAGAGAAGGTAAACTCGAAATAAACCCTACACCAAAACGTCTGACCAGAGTGACATAATAGGTCATTTTTTCTTCTATTGTGGAGGAGGCTCGAGCCCAACAGTGGGACATATATGAGTTGTGATGATGTACCCATTTAACCTTCATATCCTCCACATCAAGTGAATAGGTACTTACTAAAAAAACAACATTATACCCTTATGGTAAGTACTTTTTCTATTTATATGCGTTCATCGCAGCCCACATACGTCCCACTGTTGGGCTAGGGCCTCCTCCTCAATGGGAGGGAATTTGACCTACTATACCATGCTGATCAGACACGTTAGTATAGGGTTTCATTTCGAATTGTCCTTCTCTTGCACAGATGTTATGTGCATATTACATCCCTTAGTCGTCTTATACGACATCCACGGGCATGATAGGGAGTGGTGAATTGTATTCTTACTCCGTCACCACACGGAAAATGTTATATGTTTTGTTAATGTTTATATGCGTATTAGGTTCAAATTGAAAAAAACAGATAAAGAATAAAATTGACGTCACTATATATGTTTCTAAAAACAGACTAAATGAAAGGATTATAATTGGAATGAACTGAAAGTAGAATAATTTATTGACAGTAGGTACAATAAAACAAATAATCATAGAAAGATATTTTGTTTTTTAAATTAGATCTCAGTAATTTTTAAATATATTTTATCAATTTGTAGCTCAAATATCAATTTTTATGTAGAACAATTCTATATGCAATTTTTAGATCATTGTTCTGAGTTTGGATGTAAGTTATTGAACGACATTGTAAAATCATAACACACAGAATTTTATTCTACTCTGTGGTCAGTAATATTTATTTATGATTATTAGACAGATTAGAGTGACATAAACATAAACATATTCCTTTCTCTACTTTACATAAAACTTCAAATGAATAAAATACCACCAGTTAAATAAATTAATATCAAAACAATTATTAACTTCAAATTTAAATATAATATCTGATATTAAGACTGAGATTGTTAATATATTTCGTCTCAAAATTAACAGCGATCGTTAAACAACCGAATATCGTAAAGATCTAATAATAACATCATTTGGTAGTTAATACTACCCCTTACATACTTACACTTATTTCAAGTCCATGTGTTCAGATTGTCGACATATTAGTTGTTTTTTAATTGTAGGATTTTTTATTTTGAGGCACCTTATATAAATTTACTGGCCTCTACTTATGTACATAATCTCATTTCAGGAATTACAATTATATTTTATAATCTTAATCAGGACAATGCTAATTTATATTTTTTTAATTGCAAACGGTGGCAAACTAGCAAACAGTACACCTTTTTTTTTGGGAGGTGGGCTACAGTTGGCGAAACAGTAAACCTGATGGTAAGTGTTGCTGCCGCTCATGTATCTTTGCAAGGCCGCTGCCTACCATGAAAGTGAAGGGAGTGTAAATGCGTTGCAATAAGGTTCGGTGAAACTAAAGGCATCACCAAAACCCACCACACGCAAATACTCTCAGAAAGTTGGGCTTCCGACTCTCTCGCTCAACGAATGAAGCTCAGTAACAAATTGCTACTACTCAGACGTCGATTTTCTGCGAGAGTGTGGTACTACCCCAGACGGATCGGTCCGCGGCTATGGACAGACAACTGTCAACAGTGTAGTCCTACCACCTCCTGAATACAATAGTAGGTACTACAGCAATTCGTGGCATATTAAGCTAGTATAGTTAAACAGAACTGTATTCTCTATCTATTAAACTTTATATCTTCTGTTCGTGTATTTATAATTGAACTTCTTCTAAACGGCTGAATCGATTTTGATGATTTTTGTGGCTGTTCCGATGGATATGAGAATGGCTTAGATTAATAATTGGAACCGGTGGGTAGCGCTGCAATCGATTTCAAGGTGAATTCCTTTTACTATTTTTTTTTAGATTTGAACAGAACAGCGTTTGTTGGGTCAGCTAGTAGATTATATAAAACGTTCACTTTTTCTAATTAATGTTAATATTAGATTTCAAATTGAGAGCATGTCTGTGATGTCCCCTTCCGGTACTAATGGAAGGCCAGCGCAGGTCATCTGCGGTCAGTATTATGCTGAGTTGAGACCGGATTGTGACAAACACTTTTTGAAATTATTATTATTCATTTGTTTTACTTATGTTTGTGTCACTCGTAATAAATTATTTTACTTCATTCCCTGTGGTGACGGAGTAAAAAACGACGGAATACAGCTCATCACCCCCTCTCTTACCTGTGGGTGTCTTAAAAGACGACTAAGGAAAATTCTAAATAAAACCCTATACCAACATGTCTGACCAGAGAGGTATAGTAGCTCAATGTCCCTCCTATTGTGGAAGAGTGTGCCAACAGTCCCAACAGTGTGACGTATATGAGCTTTGATGATTTATTTACTCATCAAAAAATACAAGCAAACGAAAGAAAGCTGATAGACAAATTATATATAATAATAAGGTACAAATAAATACGATTGTATCGCGCAAGTTATATACACAATACATACACAATAATAAAGTATACAAGTGTGATGTACGGTCGGGGCGGGCGGCTGCATCGGCCAGGTGCGAAGTCGCGGGGGCAGGGCGCGTGCGTAACGGTCGCGGCACGAGCTCGGGGACGTGCGCTATGGCGGAAATACCAATGGACAGGGGCGCCGCGAGCAGGTGCTACTACGTTCTCAATGTCACACAAATGGCGGTTAATTTTTCAGCATATTTTAATTGTATTCGTGAGTAATTTAATAAATGTAATTTATACAAGTAAGTAAAATTAAAATGTCTGTTTGTAATGCTAAAATAATAGCTTTATTCATGCTCACTCGTTTAGTTACACGGTACCTATGCCTAAAAAAAACAAAAAATCAGTTTAAGTATTTTTTGTCTATCTGTATTCCGGGTAAATTTTAAAACGGCTGGACTAATTTTGGTAATATAAGGAGTAACTAAGTCTATATTTTATCCCGGTATGCCCACAAAAATAGGAACTATGCGAGTGAAACCCCGGGAATTTACTATATAAATGTTTCTATATCGCTTATAGAATTTTAAACCATTCAACCGATGTGCCCCAAACTGATGTCATTAGATTCTAATGATTATAAAGACAATAATGTGAAGGTGGTTTTATACTAATCATTATCATCATCATCATCATCCTACTGTCCCACTGGTGGGCTCGGGCCTCCTGCGCTAGGGGAGGGAAATTGACCTACTACGCTGTAGACGTGTTGGCAAAGGGTTTTGTTTAGAATTTTCCTTTTCTTGAACAGATATTATATGCATATTATATCCCTTAGTCGTCTTTTATGAGCTGAAATGATGAAGACTCTTATACTAGTATATATCAGCCATAACAGTCTAATAAATTTAATTTTCTCTTTTTTAATTCATTTGTGTAAAATAACGTTAAATAAATTAATCAATAAGAGACAAATAAGAGATGTTAGCAATTAACTACAGACTCGTCACTGTGTTTTAATAGTTGTCTGTCATGTTACAAACATAGAAAATTCATTATCTTGCACTTATTCCAATTACTTGGGATCAACTCAAAATGTACTTCATGGTACATATTGCAAAAGTTTTGGCTTTAGTGTTATTATCAGAATGTAATTATTGACCTAAGCATCAGAAGAAATAAGCCTAGGCCAATAAGATACTCTTAGTCGTTTTTTACGACATCCACGAGTAATTTAAGAATTTGCAGTATTCGTAGGCGCCACCAGACAATCATACAGAAAGTCGTTAGTTATTTATTTGGTTATTATAACCATGTTGATGATCTATAAGAGTTTATCTTAATATTAAATCAATACTGAGTATTCTGTTGTATTTTTTTCCTTAATAGTCCTTATACCTGTAATAATAAGCGCATGTTCACATTTCGCTTGAGTATAAGTACCAGATTATGGAAACGAGACCATTGCTACTATTTGAAATCTGTGCCTAATTGAAACCAACACCCGCATAAAAGTTTCAATGTCATCATGATACTAAGAATTCCTATCTTACAGTCCCTCCACAAACACTGCTGAAACTAGTAGGTCTATCCAAGAAGTTGGAGGAATGCCGTAATAGCCGGACTTGATCTTGGTTGTTGCCCACAATCAGTGTTATAAGTTTCTAAGAACAGCGCTGCTTTCTTTTCTGCTAACTTCCTTTAACGTGAGACGGGTTAAGAATACAATATCACCACCCTTTAAAATTCGAGAAAAAGAAATACGTTTAAGAGATTACCATAAGAATAGCAGTTTTCTATACAACATATCACACCAACTGCGATCGCCAACCCGCCTGCCAAGAGTGGCGATTATGCCTCCACTTGGGGAGGTCTTTTTGCAGTAGTAGACGTCTGTAGGCTGATAAGGTAAGAGTAGGTTCTTATTTTGAATGAGCTTGAAAATAATGGCTTCTGGCCTATCTATGTATCGAGCTGCTAAGTATCTTTTAGTTTCAACGCAACTGTTTGTGCAACTCACAGGTATAGAGTTGTAGATCCAGAGTCACCAATATTTTTCATCTATTTAAAAACGTAGATACTACTTATTATGCTAATTTATTATTAATTATTTGCCGTGAGGTGACGGAGTAAGAATATAATTCAAAACCCTCTCCTCTATCTTTCCCGTGGGCATTGTAAACGATGACTAAGGGCTATAGTGTGCATATAACAATATGTCATCATCATCATCTTGCTCTTATCCCAATTACTTGGGGTCGACGCAATATGTCATCTGTTTTGACATATTGCAAAAAGTTTCGGCAATGACTTTTATGACCGGCCGCCTGCCTGACGTCAACCCTCCTTGGGAATGTAATCGTTGACCCAAATGGTACCAGATGGAGTTGGTCCGGGTCAATCTAGGGCTCTTAGTTGTCTTTTACGACACCCACGAGCAAAGCAAGGGTTGGTAGTATTCGAAGCCGCTACCACACAGCACATATAACAATATGTATGAAATGAAAACTCGAAATAAAACCGGTCAAGCCGTCTAACCAGTGTGGTATGCTAGGTCAATTTCCTTGTCATTATGGAGGAGGTTTGAGCCCAATAGTGGGACATAGGCTTGTCTGTTCTATTCATAATAATATGATGATTCTAAACTAAATAAATTATTATTTTTTAAATCAATGAAGTGAATATAAATTCTCCATATAAATTTCCAAATTGATTAAAATTTCTAAATAAAGTAATCGAAGTCAGTAGATGTAAACGATTATTCGCTGTTCTTATTATTATTGTAACGAAATGTGGCATGCACCTGAACTATTCCTGCCATTGTTATGATATGGATTTGTATCATTGTCTGTTGAGCTGAACTATACATAAAGTTTATATAAAGGCACCCACGAGCTCAGTCAAACCCTGTATTGTATTGAATCAGTGCACAGCTATGCCAGCAGCTGGCTCCTCATGCAGAATCACATGTCTGTACCCGAATCGCACATCTGCATGGAGCTATTGCCACAAAATAAAACGACATAAGCACCATTACAACCCCATAAAGATTTCATATTAACACAGAAAAAGTTACTACCATTTAGAAATAAGTTTCTCGATTAGGGTCTCCCCCATTCATTGTTTCGTATGTGCGATGTAAAACGTCATAAGTACAACGCTCATATCACTATTAACGTCTTTTTAAAAGTCTGCGGGTTATATTTAAAACAATAATTATACTTTAAGTACCTTTACATACGGTTCTATTTTGTATTTTGTACTTTTATTCCAGTAAAATATATTTTACAGCCAAGGTTCAAAATTGTATGCATAAAATGGATTCCCCTTGTTTCGTTTTATTATAAAAGGCAGTGGTTGCAGGTAGGTGAGTAGTTTAATTTTAAATAATGGCATAGCTGTAGAGCTTTCTATATAAAGCGCACAGGGCCATTCAACGCTTTTATAAACACTTTTAATACAGATGGATTGGATGTTATACAGAGTGTTCAGAATATGATTAATAATTACACCATAGTTTATAATAATTAATATATTTCAAATAAATAACTGCATTAGAACAATAGCATTGTTTTATATTATACAAAATTTATTTAACTCAAAATGTTTATAAAACAGTATTTTTTGTATTTTTTCTGAACTTTCTTAATAATAAAACTAAAATATTTATTTAATTATTTATATAGCCAGATCAAATATGACCAAAAAAAACAACATTTAATTTAAAATCTTTTAAGTATAAATATTTAAATTATACGATATCATATAACACAGTATACATCTACAGACAAATACTATTCAATATATAAGGATATTGAAAAAAAAACAATAAAATTAGTATAAACTGATTGCGCAGATGGCATAGATCTATAGGTACTATTACCAAATGTCGCTTCTCAGATAAGCAACTTTTTCTGGAATCCGTTGATCCATGAACGTGTATTCCTCATTAATTGATAATAAAATTTTTGTCAAGCCCAACACAACAATTTTAGATTAGTGCTGAGTATATAATAAAAAAAATACAAATGCATCAGCCTGTATGCGCAAGTACGGCAACAGCTGAGATTTGGGCACACGCTATGCGGCCGGTGCGTCACCGCGCCACCTTTCACCCCTCGTGCATTCCCTTTACGGCCTTCTCGCTTACGTACAGCTACTATTTATATCTGGGCATATACGACAAACTCTCTATAGTCTATACAAATACTGTTACCCTTAATATATTCACTATATTATAATGTTTAAATTATTTCTATCTATCTATGTATATACATTTTTTTATACGGTAACACCCTCCATGAAGGCAATAATCTTTCTATTGCGGGGTCTTTCATCATCATTATTACAGCTCATATACCAACGTTGGGACGTTGGTATATGAGCAAGCAGTGGGCTGCTTGGCTCGAACTTCCTTCACAATGGGAGGGAAATTGACCTACTGTACCACGCTAGTCAGACGTGTTGGTACAGGACTTCATTTTGAGTTTTGCTTCTATTGCATAGATGTTGTATGCATATTGTAATCCCTTATTCATCTTTTACGACACTCACGGGCAAGAAAGGGGGTGGTAAATTGTATTCTTACTCTGTCACCACACGGAACACTTTCTATGTCTATAATTTTTGACGTGACAACGTCTAATAAATCGATGAACGCTGGCTGCATGCACGAAAAAGTGTCCCGTTACGCTCATTGTCCCGTTGCGCTCGTTGTACCGTTGCGCTCATTGTCCCGTTACGCATATTCAATTTTATTCATAAAAGTATGCAGTCATTTCATCAATGTTTTGTTATGACGTTGTCACGTTAAACTATTGTCCGTAACCCGACTTTACAGACAACCATGTTTTTTTTATTTATAACGCAACACTCTCCATGAAGGCAGTAATCCTAGTATTGCGGGGCCTTTTCAAACATATAATTAATACTCTGTCGTGCATGGATATCTGACCAACGACACTGATATGTTAGATCGGTATCTGAACCACTATATCATCAGTGCAGTCAATATATGTATCAATGTTAGGTAAGAGTTTTCACCAGAATGAGAATGATATTGACCTACTATGCCACTAGCTAGAACCTATTGAATTACCATAGGATTTATTTTCAAATTTGCCGGCTATCCCGTCCATCAGCCTATCGACGTTCGGTGTTAGATATGAGCTTTCACATAATGGTATGAGCACCACGCTTAGTAAACGGCGATTGCAACTGTTGGACTAAGTTACCCAGAAGAAACCAATGGTCGACCTAATGGCGAAGGGAAGGGAATATTGTGGGTTATGGGACCACGCACAGACCTTTCTTTGCCCCAGACGGAACGGACGAAGTCCAGACCGTAGCCTGTCAAAGAAATAAAGGAGATTATCGCTGCCCAGATTGAGCATCCTGATGATCCTTCAGCTGAATTTTTACGACTCTAACGGGCAAGTAAAGATTGATTATAAGACTGCATTGTTATCTATTTTGATTCCTTAATTGATTTTTTTCGTGTGGTGACAGATTGAGAACACAGCCTAATTCTTGGCCGTGGGTGTCGTAAAAGATGACTTAGGGATATAATATACCTACAGATGTCATAATAATATACATATACGTTTTTGTTTTGAGTATTCCTTCTCCTTCATATGCAAGAGAAGGAATACTCAAAATAAAAACCTACACCAACCTGTCTGACCACAGTGGTATAGTAGGTTAATTATAAGTATTTGATGTAGATAATCTGTTGAAAACTGAAGACCAGCATTGAGATCAATTTTAAATAGTAGGTATATCCTAATGAACAGAATTCAATATTTTGTTATTTCTATTCTACTACTTCGCGAGTGATAGTATTAGGATTGCATATTACACGGGAGCTCTCACTTGAATAGTATATAATATATAATCACTTCATCACACGCTCGTATTACTGCATTTGTGAGCGTAATGTTTTTATGGTAGTCATCAGCTTTGGTATTACTAAGACCATGACCAGTATTTATTCTTTAGATAACATGTTGTTTGCCACTATTTGTAAAATAAATATGATAAACATACCGCAACAACACCCCGTCATATCTTCGGTTATATTATTTTTCTTCTCCAGATTATATATGTTCCACTAATGGGTTCGAGTCTCCTTAATAATAGGAGGAAGGTTAGCATTGTATATCACTAGACGGGCTGATGTAGAATTTTATTGTAAGTTTCAATAGAAGCCATCATTGATGTGATGTTAATATTTGTTAAGAAAGACCTCTTCTCTGTGCTGTTATACAGAAAAGAAGTGGTTTTTAATTATAATTTTATAAGCAGTACAATAAAGAGTTTTATGAAGGACACGGGCAATCAATTCGGTCAATGAAGATTCCATCACTCGCGCTTCCGTCTCGTAACGGATTAAAAACATAAAATGTCGTCACCTCTTTCCCTTCTACGGGCATTGGGACATAGGCAGTAGACTGTATATAATTAAAAAGTGAGCAGGACTCTACTGTTGCTGTTTATTCCATGCATACAGGCTTGACTGTTTATTCCATAGAATACATATAATTTATTGCTCGTAATAGCGAGTATTAATCATATAAAATAAAACTGTATTTCCAGTAAGTGACTATGACCACGGCCATTATAGTGCAAAGTATCTATTTGAATTGTCGGCATAGAAAATACTAATGAAATGTACTAATGAAACAATTCATAAACAATAAAAAATTCATAATTATAGCTTTTACTTTTTTATTTTTATAAGTTTGCGCCATTAGCTTTTATTCTAATACTAGACTGGATCTGTACGATATACTATTTAAACAAGGGATTATGAACAATTTCACCCACAAACCCCTTCGTCACATTATACCTAATGTTACTCAAAACTTATAAGACACATGTAGAGTAAGTACCTAATGTCATAAAGACTAAAAGAAATTCGGTAGCCCCACTTAGTTATTACTGCTGTACTTAGTGATATTGTAAAAAATTCGATGTTTATTTTACAATCACATACAAAGAACTAATTTAAAAATAAGATTGTTTTAATCTTGATACATAAGACAAATTTGTCCCCGTTTATGTTAGAATTAGTATCATTTCAACACTGTTATTACTTTTTTAAAAATACAAGTACCTATTTAATTCGTTGCATCGCTATTTATATCATCACATATTTCTACAATAACGCAAAACTTAGGGAAAGTAGAATCATAAAATTCCCACATTCGATTTTTTTCCCTAAATATGCCCGTTATATCTACGTTTTTTTACGTTTCTTAGTCGAAAAGGTATTTATAGTGTTACGGTGCGAAGGGGAGAAGACCTGGGGTCGCGGGGACAGCTGCATCGTTGCGTCCCGGCGCAGGCTCCGACAAGTAGATCATGGTGTATATAGGATTAACACAAGCGTAAGTGACGAGTAACGGTTACATTGTGTTTTTTGTGCCCAAAATATGTAACGAATTTTTACTGTTATTCATTACCCTTGTTATATTATATGTTTCCGTAACCATCTTTTATATACAGTAGTAGTTGTTTGATTGACAAATATTTAGATTTAGAGGATTCATCATTATCTCAGCCAACATAAGTTCTACTATTGGACTCGAGCTTTCTCCATAATGAGAGGGAAATTGACCTTTTTTTTTTGACAGCCAGGCCGTTGGCTACCGTGAAGAAAAATCGCTTCTTAAACCTTGTTTAAAGAAGGACATGTCATAGCGCTCGGGAAACACAGCAGCAGGTAGTTCATTCCAGAGCCTGCACGTACGTGGGAAAAATGATCGCTGGAAACGTATAGTTGAAGACCATATCGTTTGCAGGTGAAATGGATGAACCCTGCTGCGGTATCGAGTGGTACGTTGGTAAAATGGTGACGGTGGTACCAAGTGAAATAGTTCCTCGGAGCACTCCCCATGAAAGAGTCGGTAGAGTACACAGAGTGACCCAAAGTCTCTCCGCGGCTCCAGCGAGTCCAATCCATCCATGAGATTGGGATCCCCGACGATTCGAACAGCACGCCTTTGGAGGGAGTCAAGTGGGTCTAACTGATATTTGGGCGCACCTGCCCAAAGATGTGAGCAGTACTCCACATGTGGACGAACTTGCGCTTTGTACAGTACAAGACGCTCTCTCGGTGTGAAGTACCGCCTGGCTCTGTTCAGGATGCCCAACTTTTTGCTAGCCAATTTGGCTTTGTCCTCCAAATCACTCCCAAACTGGACTTTGTTCGATATTTCGACGCCGAGGATTCCAATACTCTCGGAAATTTGGAGAGTTACTCCTTGGAACTGAGGCGCCATGACAAACGGGTCCTTCTTTGCAGTGAACGCGCAAACTTGACTTACTATACTTACCACGCTGGTCAGACATGTTGGCATAGGGTTTTATGTTTTTCTTCTCTTTCATTCATATTATCTGCATATGTCCTATAGTCGTCTTTTAGGACATCCATGGACAATAGGGAGTGGTGAACTGTATTCTTATTCCGTCACCATACGGAATATTCAAAGGATTCTTTGATTTAAATTATCTAAATATAAGTGTATTTTTGATTAGCATATACTGAATATCAAAATTGTGATTCGCTTGAATAGTTTACACCTATCTAATTAGAGCAATTGCAATTAAAGATATTAGAGATGTGACCAATGCAGTGAATTATCAGAATATCGAGGAGCATTTATGCCATCAGATAATCATCAAATCCTGACATCCAATATGCGAATAATAAATCCCAGTTTGATGCTCTTTCACGCCTTAACTATTCAACAGGTTGTCTTGATGCTTCGCGAACACGTTGTCTGTAAGGGACGGTATATAAATTATGTGAGGCGTTTTTGAGGCCTTTTTGACTCCCTTTCCCTCCTGCTGAAACGTTGTGAGATTTGTCTGAATCTGCTCTTTCAAAATTTGTAATTTGAGTATAACTGCATTTGTTTTGATAAAAAAATATGCTGTTGTTTTTATTAAGACTAATATAAATTCGTCTCGTCGTCGGCTCAGCTTATTCACGTCCCACTGCTGGGTTCAAGCCTCCTCCCCAATAGGAAGGCAATTGCCCTACTATAGCGTGCTGGTCAGACATGTTGGTATAGGGTTTTATTTCGAGTTTTCCTTTTCTTGCACAAACGTTACATGCATATTATATGCTTTAGTCGTCTTTTACGACATCCACGGGTAAGATAGGGAGCAGTGAATTGTATTTTCACTCTGCCACCATACAGAATATAGCATTTTGGATAAGCATTTGAAATTGTTTAGATTGTAATCCGAAATCACAGTGATAACAACAGTGTTATGCTTTGCAGCTTTTGGATACTAATGTTAGAAACGATACCTATATTTTATTACAAATACACATTGTACACACAGTGTTCATCCAACGAAGAATAAGGAACTACAATTTTAATATATCAATACGAAGTAACTTTACTAGGTACAAAGTTCGTGGCGTTTAAAAATACAAGATTTGTGGTAGATCTCGACATATTTTAGTCTAGAAACATGTATAAATTAATCTGATTTTGGAACGCTTGTTTATCTAAAAAAAATTACGTGACATATAAAACTATATTTATATATTTTTGAATACTTATTACTGTATCAGTACCTACTGACAGCTTCTTCTTTTGGCCATTCGCCTACAGAGGTGGATATGTCCTCATAAGAATTGAGACATCTATTAAAACAGGTGGAGCTAGATACATTGCGTGCGATAAGGAGCTCTCATGTCTACACCTATCTAAGGTACAGACTTTACGGTATTATAGATACGAACTTATTATTAACTAGCAACCCGCCCTCGCTTCGCTCCGGTTTTAGTCGTTTTACCCGCGTAGTTCCCGTTCTCGTGGGAATACCAGGATAAAATATAGCCTAGTTTACTCGCTGATATTATAGCTTTTCATTGGTGAAAGAATTTTTGAAATCGGTCAAGCCGTTTTGAAGATTACCCGGAACAAACAGACAGACAGACGGACAAAAAATATAAAATGATTTTTAGGCATATGTATAGTGCAAATAACCGTGTGAGCATGAAAGAAGTCTATTATTTTGACATTACAAACAGACACTTCAATTTTTTTTTTTTTTCACCTTACTACATTTTGATGGGATATTTTTACTTTATTGATCATCATGCTCTATAGAACATTATGTCCTGTAAGCATAAATTTGCTTAATGAGATCTGTTCGGGGTTCGATTTCTTCATATACATTTTTCGAGAAATATATATGAAGAAATCTTTACAATTTCTTCATATATATTTCGTCATCACCCAAAGGTTGACTGGAAGAAAATGCCTATGGCATTAAGTCTGCCTATGTACCTGTGCATGAAATTTAAATAAATAAATATTTCTCGAAATGTATAGAATTATAAAATTATTCTATAGCATAAAGACAAATATATATTTTTTTCCTTTGATTGTATTTTTCATTTTAATCTTCTTAGTTCATAGATATTCCATTGTTAAGCTTGGGTTTTCTCCACAATAAAATGTAAATTGACTTTCTAAACCACGCTGGTTATTCAGGTTGGCTTAGGATTGTAATTTCAGATTTCCTATTTATTAAATTGATGCTATCTGCATATCATATTACTCAGACGTCATATATGGCAACTGTTCATTCAGCCCTCCATAATCCCGTACATATTCACTGTTGGGCAGACCTCTCCATGAGAATGCCAGTTAGAATGGTTTGTCAATCCACCTAGCAGAGAATTGCCATACATTGCGTCCTTCGATTCGTAGTCACCACTCAAAAACATTTCTTCTCTAACGGTTGTCGGTTCGACGAGCGATTTAACCTGCCCATTCGCATATCAACGTGCTAATTCTTCGGACTATATTAGTTATACCCGTTCTTCTACGGATATCCGTACTTCGGATTATATCATAGAGAAAAACACCGAGCATGGCTCTCTCTATAGCACGTTGAGCGAGCACGCCTCATAAAAAGTTCATCCTTTTTACGAGGCCGACATTTAGAGACGACTTTTCTGTGCCATAAGTTATCGCTGGTAACACACGCTAGTTATAAACTTTTGTTTTCAGACATTACAGAATAATAGACGAGAAGATCTTCCTAAGTTTCCCGAATTGTGGCATCTATGAGAAAGAAAAGGGAGATGAATTGTATTCCTACTCTGCCACTACACGAAAAATATATTCATTATTGTTGCTTTAATAGTAAAAAGTAATTAACAAAAGCGGCTTCTATTGTGTATATTTAGATACAAATATCAAATGAAATGTAATTACTTATAGCAAACGGCGGACACACCCGTTCCGGGACACCTTTTCATTTAATCAGAACTTGTTTGCACACCCAACAAACGGTGTTTTGTTCGCGGAGGGCGACCGATCCGTCTGACGAACGCTGCATAGTTGCACTCGTACACCGGTTTATTTGGCGTCGCCATCTTTTGATAGATTCTTTTTTATACGTACTGAAATTTATTAAAAGCGCATGGAGGGTGCGCGTGCGCACGACAACTGCCGAGATTGTAGCCACACCTGGCCCACGCGCGCTTCAATCGTACCAAATATGCTTTTGCATACCGTAACCTTACTCACTATACCTCAATTATGTTTATGCATAACAATTTGAATAAATAAATATAGACCGTTAAATCTATTATCATTATAAGTTAGGAGTTAGGCTTATGATTTGATTCATGAAATATTTAATATAAAATGTGTTTATTTGCATAACTAGTAATAATTCAGTAGCCTTGTAACTAAAATATCGGTACCTACTAGACAGTGGTAGTATCCATTTATTTATTAAAAATACTTGAATGGTGCCGTAACTTATTTCATCAATGTTCAGGTATTCATATACATGAAACAGGTTTCAACATGGGACGAATATTTACGTCATGTAAGTATACCCGTCAGGTTAAAAATACACACTTTTACATACATATACTCATGCCTCTTTCCCATGGGGGTAGGCAGAGACCACTTGCTACGATCTTGACATACCACTTGCGCCTCCTCCACATTCATTAATCTCCTCATACATCTTCTTCGGTTCCGAGTACCATCCTTTCCTTTCTATGAAAAGCATTATAGAAGGAAAATTGGAAATAAAATCCTATATTAACACGTCTGACCAGCATGGAGACGTGTTGGTATGGGTGAACCTAGTATAGGTTAATATTCTTCCTATTATGGAGGAGGTGCGAGCCCAACAGGAGGTCGTATGTATGCTATGATGATCAGAAGTAAAAAAACTCACTAAGGATCCATCAGGAATATGCACGGCAAAATTCTCTTAGCAACTTTGAAAACTAAATGCACCAACTCGCCTGCCAAACGTGGCGTTAATGACATTAGTCCTTCTTTTTAGGGGCCGTGGTGCATTGCGCACTGTCTGATCCATCGGGGGTGATGGGAAGGGGTGGCGAACGAACCCACAGCCCGCTGGGTATGTACCTCATTTAAGCGTCATGTGGGCAGGCCATGGGTATTCGACCTTCCACCAGTGGCCGACCTTATTTTTGTAAATGCCTTTGTTGAACTGTTATAATATCGATAGGCTGATGGCTAAATAGGTAGATAAATATTTCAAAGTAGTAGGTACTTATATAAGTATCTAATCCAATATCAGATCCAAATGATGTCGATCATTTTATGGTGACTTTGTATACGTAGCCATTATTCTAGGCTGTTGCAATTAAGATTTATTATAGCAAAAATGCTTGTAATGCCTTTTTATTCACATAGAATTGGTCTAAATCTTTCTTTTTACTTACTCTCTACTACATTACTTCTTTCTGTTATTTTAAATATCTAGACACGCGGCAGCGTGTCAAGCCAAGTTCAAGCAAAGGAACTGGCTAGCCAGCGCCGAGTGTGATATTACACGAACCACTTGGTGTCACTTTTGACCCTTCTATAACTCAAAACCTCTTTAACGTAAACACATAAAACTACGTGTGTTTAATTATATCCATAAGGACATCTAGAAGCCCAAATTTCATGAAGCTAGCTCAAACGGTTATAAAGATATGAAGGTCAAAAAGTCGTAAATTTTAGCACTGACTGACTGACTGACATATAGTACCTAAATCTAACCTACTTCCAGACGACCTAGAAGGATGAAATTTGGAATCCAGCTCGGTAATTGTGTGTAAGCGTAGGAAAAAATCTAAAAATAAAAAAAGTTAAAAAATAGGGGGTCCTCATACAATTTTTATTTTGAACCTTTACAACATTACAAGTAGATATTTGAAACTATCCCAATAAATGTATTATTATATTTGCTATAAAACAGAAATATAAAAATAAAGTTAGGTCAAAAAATAAGTGGTGTTCCCATACAAAAAAATTGTAATACGCGCTAAACAACCGGCCAACGGTGTGTCGTCGGCGGCGCACAACACCACATAATTATACACAGAACAGAAGTAAATCTAATGAAGAAGAATTGACAGACAATAACATAAAAAAGAAAACCATGCAGCGGAAACGCAAGAAAAAACGTTAAATCTCAGAATTTAAAAAAAGTTTATATGTTGAATAACTTTATAAAATTACTGATGTAATGAAAACTAGCCAAGTCAAATCTAACCTACTTTAAGATCTCACATTTTTTTAAAATAATAGTAATTGTTATAGGTATCCAATAAAGCAAAGAAATAGAGTTTAATACTTGTTCATAATGTTATTTTGTTCCTATAAATACATATTTGGATTTTGCATAGAGCTTGGCACTCGTTTAGATCTCCATTCTTTTTGCGGCGAAGCCCACAACCAAGCATAATTTTTGTATTGAACTTGGCTCTCCTTTTTTACATTTATGTTTTGGTGGGATTATGTTTTACAACTTATAACTTTTGTAAACTTAGTCTCTAATCTGCGACACTAATTGTGCCCTAGATTTCAGAGGCATTCAAACAAATAAACAACCTATTTAGCCAACCTATTTACAATTTTAACATAAGAACTAATAATAATAAGAACGAAACAAAAATAAGAAGTAATATTTCGAATAATAGTATAAGCTCGGACCACATGGCCTTTTCATATGTGCAGTGCAAGACTTGCACTAGTGCAAGGTTGCACCACAACAGTTTGTTCAGGGAACATTGCGTGCGCTGACGCTGTGCTTGCGACGCTGCGGTCCTCATACAGGCTAATGTTGATACGTGTCATGTTATCGACCGCCCACTGAGCACTGACTATGTGGTCCTCTGTCCTAACATACCATATTTTACGCAGAACTACGAATACAATAACGGTTATTGATATGCACAGATATCGTATTGGTTTAAACATCGACCTACTGTATTAAGTTTCACCTAGAACGGGTTTGATTTCCATGCAGAACAGTGTTTTTATCATCAACATCTCAGCCCATATACGTCCCACTGTTGAGCTCGGGCCTCCTCCACAATAGGAGGGAAATTGACCTACTATTCCACGCTGGTTAGACGTGTTGGTAAAGAGTTTTATTTCAAGTTTCCTTTTCTTGGATACTTTGTTATCTGCATGTATCCCTTAGTCGTCTTTTACTACACCCACGGGCTAGATAGGGAGTGGTGAATTGTATTCTTATTCCGTCACCAGACGGAAAAGCTTTTTATGATACCAAAAGCTTATTCTGAGTTTTTAATTTGTATCCGTTCAATGTGTATTTGGGAAGTCCACCATGGCATGAGGACATTCCTTATTTCGAGGTGTAAAAATATAATAAAAATAAATAAATAAATATTCCACTGACCTACAAATATGATCGCACACCGCAATATTATTAACGATGAAAGTTACAAGACAACCGAAAGCTGATATATCTCAATTTAAAGCTATTATCATTTGCGCAACTATACAATGAGTAAATTCATCCAATTTTGTGGCTATGTAGGTATTTATTTACAACTTCATGATCCCGGACGTAAAGAATTCAGTTGCATCGAACGGTACATGAATAACTCGCTTGTTTATTATGGTGATATAATAATAAATATGAGGTTTATATTCAAGAATAATTAAATTACGAGTAGTATTTACAACGATATCATCATCGTATCACCTAGCCCTATATATACTATAATACGCTGGTCAAATGTATTCGTATAGATGTTTTTTTGAGTTTTCTTTCATTTGCACAGATCTTGTGTGAATTTTATACTTAGTCGTCTTTTAGGACACCCATGGATAGGAAAGGGGGTCGTTTATTGTAACTTTACTCCGTCACCACATAGAAACAGATTATTGTAATTTAAATAGTTATTAAAAAACATCATGTTTGATTATTATCCGATGAATTATAATAGTCCAGTCGAATTAGACGAAAAACGGACCAAACCCAGGAAAAATTATAAGTAGAATTTTTCCTTCGGAATTCGTTACGGGGGGTCACTGGGAGTCTACATTTCGGTTTTCGAATTCCCAGTGGTCTTGCGTTTTCCGCCATCTTCATTTTAAGGGTGGTTTTATGTTTTTTAAATAACTCGTTTATTTTCAATTTTACACGAAAAATGGTCATTACCAAAGTTCTTCAGAATTAAATTTTCTACAAGTTTTCTTCTCATCATTTTTTCCGTAGGATCGATATTTCTCGATTCACACCCGAAAAGAAAGGGTGATTTATTGTTTATTGAATAACTCTTTTGTTTTCAATTTTCTTTATTATTTATTTATTTATTCAATTTATTATTTATTTATTCAATTTTTATTATTTATTTATTTAATTTTTATTATTTATATATTCAATTTTCTTTATTATGTTTAGTTTATTGAATAACTCTTTTGTTTTCAACTTTCTTTTCGGGTGTGAATTGAGAAATATCGATCCTACAGAAAAAATGATAAAAACAAAAATTATAGGAAATTTAATTTTGAACAACTTTGGTAATGACCATTTTTCGTGTAAAATTTAAAATAAACGAGTTATTTAAAAAACATAAAACCACCCTTAAAATCAAGATGGCGGAAAACGCAAGACCACTGGGAATTCGAAAACCGAAATGTAGACTCCCAGTGACCCCCCGTCACAGTAGGTATCCACCTATCATGCTGAATGACATGAGATCGGTTCCTACACACCATTTTTTTTGTATAATACACGAATGATGGTTTTGAATATTAGTGTATTTTATGTATCTACATTAATTGTAAGTTTATTAAGTCTACTCTTCTACCCTATTAACCCAACTCCCATTCAAAGATTTATTTGTTTACTGTGTAATGAAAAAAAAATTATTCGATTTTCTTAAAAATCTGTTAATAACCGATCTTTAGTGATTTATAATAGTCTACCCCATGTATACTAATTGTATAAATACATACTCATGTAGTAAGTGCATGAATTTTTCAATAATTTTTCCTTTTATATTTAAGATGGAGGTTTACAAATATCTGGAAATGATAGATAAGTGGAGCAATCGAATCAATTTCACAGAATCGATCTGAATGTGGAAGGAGGTGTAGTCCGGTGTACGCGGCGGATCGTCTGTTGCAATGGGTGCCTTTGTCCGCGAGGCATCACTGTCGTCCTCGTTGCTGGCGGCTGGCGGTATAATGCGGAAACAATGCGCGGACCACATTCGTGCATCTCGACCGCGACCGTGTCGTGTTCGGCTGCGGCTCGATGTTTGTGCTCATAAAGTGTCATTATGGTAACAGTACCTCATTGTTGTTTTCGGCGATGCCAGTCTCCCTATTTTCTTCGGCTCGCAGTGTAAAAGCTCGGCGCGTCACGGCGAGTTATAACCAAAATGGGTTACGACCGACTCTTGCGAAACTTTTACGGGCCATCGTCTCCGTTGAAATCTCGTTCGGTTTAATGGCCTTCGAATTTTAAGTGCTAAAGAAAGGTAAATCACTTTGACGTGTCTTGAACTTAAATCCGTGATTTGAGCGGGACTCGATATTTTGAGTCCATAATAAATGAAGACAGGCGGTTCTTTAGAGTTTTTGGTTTGAAAATATAAAAAGTGTAATTATATGTTATGTAATAAACAAATTCTTATACTTAGTTTCTACATGGAGTTTAAATAAGACACTTACTTTCAATCATAAATGAGCTACACTGTTTTAGATAACTTATATTCCGTGTGGTGACGGAATAAGAATACAATTCACCACTCCCTACCTTACCCGTAGATGTCGTAAAAGATGACTATGGGATATAATATGCACATAACATCTGTGCAAGAGAAGGAACTGGACAGGACTTTCCAAATACACATTGAACGGACATAAATTACAAACTCAGAATAAGTGTGGTGACGGACGGTGACGGTGCGTGTGGTGACGGAGTAAGAACACAATCCATCACCCCTATCTTGCCCGTGGGTATCATCAGGACGACTTTTTTTTTTTTGGATTATATAAACGACTAAGGGATATATGCAGATAACAAAGTATGCAAGAAAATAAACTAGAAATGAAACCCTATACCAACATGTCTGACCAGCATGGTATAATAGGTCAACTTCCCTCCCATTGTGGAGGAGGCCCGAGCCCTACAGTAGTATATGTGGGTTGCGATGATGATGAGTTACGTACAAGGGTTTTTTCCTAGTTGAGTTTCTACTGTTAGACATAGGCCTCGTTCAGGTGAGAAAAATTTTAGTCTGCACTGACCAGAGAGACTGGCATATGGTTTTATTTTAAATTCCTTTATTGCAGTGTCCTGTGTGGTGGCAGCTACGAATACTATCAACCCTTACATTATTCTTGAGTATTATAAGACGATTAAGAGCTTTTCATCGAACGTGTGCCATTTTCATCACATGTCTGCCCAACAATTACATTCCAAATGATAGGATTCCTGAAGGAAAGGGGTTAATATCTGATGATTAAATTCTGATGACATTCTAAAGAATGTCATCAGAATTTGTATAATAAACACAAAATATAAAAAATAATAAAATACAGTATCTAACCAGTTTAGAGAACCCAAATATAATAACTGTGTTCTTAAATATATTATACTAGCAACCTGCCCTCGTTTCAGTCGTTTTACCCGCGTAGTTCCCGTGCCCGTGGGAATACCGCGATAAAATATAGTCTATGTTACTCCCTGATATTATAGCTTTCCATTGGTGAAATAATTTTTGAAACCGGCCAGTAGTTTCGGAGCCTATTCAGCACAAATAAACAAACAACTCTTTCCTCTTTATAATATTAGTATAGATGTAATTTAGATTAGGCTTGTTATATTATCAACTTAAGCATCTAATTAAATAGAGGTATTCTATTAATTCTAACACTATTATCTGTGAATAAAACTGATAAATCTAATAAAGAATGATTCATTTCTTGATTATTTATGTATTTTTTGTGGGTATAATCACTTCGAAACTTTGTCAGTGTTATACAATTGTGGTGATGGAGTAGAAATACAATTCACCACCCTCTTTCTGGACAGTGGGTATCACAAAAATGGGGGTGCACGAGCTCTCTGATGATTATTAAAGCCAGGCCCGTAACTCATGTTAAGACTGAAACTCATTACAGATTAAGTACTTTGTAATGGACATTGGTGTTAATAAATATTTTTTGTAGTGCTCTCAATGTAAAGAGCTTAAGTATTACTAGTTACTTAACTATAAGCTTATACATAATATATAGCTTAAGTATAGTACTTAATCACAATACTGATAGACAGAACAAACATTATAATCAATTAAATGCAAATATCTGAAACAATAGAAAGTCAATTCTAACCTACTTTCTTTTTACATCCTACGTACCCGGAGCAACCCCGATATCGCTTTCGATTTAAGCAAATTATAAAAGAGTCGAGGTTATTAGCATTGTGATACTGATTACGGCTATTGTTTGTGATTCATAAAACAATGATTATTGAAAATCATTATGAAGATGTCAGCCCCCGATCAAAGTTATAATAACAAACGATAAAAGCACGCTTCAACAAGCAAATATAATGGCCTTAATGATATGGAAGACAATGGGATAGTCTCTCGGGGTGTGCGGACGTAATGTCGCGCTTCGACTCGTCGCGAACGCACTTACGCATTGCCACTTGACTCGCTTGAATACACTTCACGTCAATTGCTTACTATATTGTCCCTTTGTCTAACTAATATATTTGAGATAATTATCTATATGAACCAATGACATGCCACAAAAGTAATTTTAACGCGCCAAGTTTAATTTATTGCATTTATATATTTTCAGTCAACTTGAATTTATTTCTTATTGAAGCCAGGCAATAGTCCTGCGTAAGGTGAACTGACTATTCAAAAGCTTATATTATTTATTATATCAATCCTTCTCATCCTCATGGCTCATATACTGACTGTTGGGCTCAAGCCTCCTCTATAAAGGGAGGGAAATTGACCTATCACGCTGGACAGGCAGGTTGGCATGGGGTTTTATTTCAAGTTAGCCTTCTCTGGCATAGCTGCATTTCGTACTCCCTTAGTCGACATTTACGACATCCACGAAAAGGACATGGTGAATTGTATTCTTACTCCGTCACTACACGGAATATTCTATCGAATCTGAACAGTTAAAACGCATCCTTAGCCATTGGAAATAAGAAAACATTTGGATGATTTAGAATTAAAATTTATATATAATTAAAATCCAAATTCGAGCGAGACTATTATTTATGCTTGCGTATGTATACAGCAGTACATACGTAGGATAAAGAATAAAACATATATACCTCCATTTATGTATTTACTAAAAGGGAGAAAAGGCAAAACGAATAACGGAAGCACCACTCGGGGAGAGCCACGATACAGTAGCGGCGCGTGCTCACGACAACGTAGCGGAAGCGGAAACGGCAATTGCATTCAATCTTCAATAAATCTACACTGTAACATTATAATTTAAATGGTACTTTAATATTTGCGCAGCAATTATATGAATACATCGTAAATAGTTAAGAATAAAACGCTCGTTATAGACCGCTGTTATCAAAACCCGTGTATATAATAAGGAATCAGATTCCTTAAGGATATGAATAAAAAAAATAGCTATTACAGAATAATAAAAGTTTATCGTGTGATGACGATTACTCCGTCAACAAAACAGTTCATCACCCATTTTTGTGGGTGTTCTTATAGATTATCAAGGAATTAAATTGCATATAGCATTTACACAAGAGGAGGAAGGAGTACACGAGATAAAATCATATACCAACCCATCTGATCAGCGTGGTGTGATAGGTGAATATCTCTCTTATTAAAGAAGAAACTCGAGCCCAACAGCATCCCGTATATGAGCTGAGATGATGATGATAATGAGACGTGTAGACATGTAGACAAGACGCAATTATCGATGCATACAGAATTCACTATTTGCTTAAATTATAATGTATCTCTATTGATATGGTTGTGGATGAACGTAAGAAGCGTGAGAGACCCAAAAAGAGATGGATAAACTGTGTCAATGAGGATATGCGTATAAAGAGAGTGAGTGCAGATATGGCGGCTGATAGAAGGTTATGGAAGGTAAGAATATGTTGTGCCGACTCCACTTAGCGTGGGATGAGGCCAGGCAAATGATGATGAATGATGAATTTCTACATATTACTTTTAATAGCTCACAATCATATTATTGGTTTAGTATTACTATTCTTTTTTAATATATTAGATATAGTTTACTATCGACCACCACTACCGTATTTAAAACTTTGTAACTATTGTCCGTGTGTAACTAATGTCACCATCCCTTACTGTCGTAGTCGTAAAACGTGTCTGAAGGGTCACCAGAATAATAAAAACATTGGCATGGGATACTTATAACACTAATTGTGTTTGTAATCTGCCTGCGTAGTGATTATATTAGGTATAATCCTCTATATGGATAACTATGGCCAACAGTGGACATAAATCGTCTGATAGATGAGTGGAATTTTTAATCCATCAATTTAGAGGCTCGATAAAACAGTATTTCGACAGAACTGGAGCTAATTAATCAGAACTGCGACATTTCCGAAATTACATAAAGCAAGTATGTCTTGAAACATCATATTTCCACATGAAAACTAGGCAAATCTGTGAATAATGTCGAAAGCTGATAATGATTTGAACCTCAAAAAGGGTTGATCTAAATTATCATTTAATAATCTGTGTAAATAAAAACAGTAATTAAGTTTTATTTGTTTTTAAGTATATATGTCCTGTAAACATCAGAAATCGTTAGTGAACATATTGTATGTATACAAATACTAAAGTTGTTCAGACGACAATGTAAAAATTATAAACTGGTATCATTTGAAATCGAATGAGTTTAGTTTATTGAAGAGTATATATTAAGGAACAGGTTGTTCAAATAAGGCGCATAGTTGAATGGAAGTGTAATCAGTGCTATTGAGGCGACTCGTCACCTGCAGGACTTGTTGTTATTGTGACTATTTGTGCTCGCTCTGAATGACATCGCGGGCCGCGACGAGACGCCATTTATGCCGAAGCGCTGTCGGGGTGCTTCAATAGGGACACCATAATTCAAGTAAACATGAAACAGTCTCCAAAATGAAGTTGCGTTCTTATTTTAATGATATGATGAATGAAAAGATTTTTCTTTTACGTATAAACTCTAAATTTACAAATTTCTACATGTAATCCAAGTCCAAAGTCTCATATTTTATTATGTAAGTGCTATATTTTAATAATTACTTTATTTCATAAATCTCGCACACATAAAAACTAACATCGTTTCAATCCAAACGGGTGAATCATGAGTAGACATATCGGGCACATTTACTCAATCGAAATTTTATTGAACTCAATCAAATAAGAATTATTTCTTATCATAATGTGATAATTACATATATTGTATCTATTAATTAGATAAGCATTTCGTGTAATGCGTATCGTCGTCTCAGCTTATACATGTTCCACTGCTGGGCTCAAAACTCCTCCCCAATAGGAGGACAATTGCCCTACTATGACATGTTAGTATAAGGGTAATACGTAGACATTATTACAAAACAAAATTTTATTTATCTATTGGTCTCAAATAGTGGACATTACATGGCCACTTTAAATTTAGACTATTCAATTTACGACAAAGAGTGGCTACTAAAACTTCAACTAACATTTATTAAAAAGCAACGGGTAGATATATTTTCCTTTTATTAAACATATAACGCTTAAGAATGATTTCGATAAATTATTTATTAAACCGTTTTAGAGCTAGGTAAGCTGAAATTATATTACAAATATTTACTTGGTTACTACGATGTAATGCTGATGTAAGTCACAATAGTAGTAAATGCATTGTCATTCATTTTTGTTCTATCTTTTTTTACTTAATTGGGAGACAAACATTTTGAATTATTATCTATCGTTGGCTAGAAGGACATCTATACCAATAAATAAAATTGGAGTGTCTGTTAGTAATGTCAAAATAATAGACTTTTTTCATGCTCACACGGTTATTTGCACGACACCTATGCCTAAAATAGCAATTAAAAAATTTTTGTCTGTCTGTTTGTCTGTTTGTTCCGGGTAATCTTCAAAACGGCTGGACCGATTTCAAAAATTCTTTCACCAATGGAAAGCTATAATATCAGGGCGTAAACTAGGCTATATTTTATCCCGGTATTCCCACGGGCACAGGAACTACGCGGGTAAAACGACTATAACCTATAACCGAAGCGAAGCGAGGGCGGGTTGCTAGTATAAAATATGAGGGTTGAAAACTGATAACATTACTACAAGGGATGAACACAAAATCCTATACCAACCCGGGTAGTAAAAGGCCACTTTTCTGCCATTTTAAGTACACCTATACCCAATACTAAGAGAGAGTATTTATTAGGAACTATCTAAATACGATTATAAATCAAGTGGTTAGATAACTTCATTTAGTGTTTACTAGCAACCCGCCCTCGCTTCACTTCGGTTATAGGTTATAGCGTTTTACCCGCGTAGTTCCCGTTCCCGTGGGAATACCGGGATAAAATATAGCCTAGTTTACGCCCTGATATTATAGCTTTCCATTGGTGAAAGAATTTTTGAAATCGGTCCAGCCGTTTTGAAGATTACCCGGAACAAACAGACAGACAAAAATTTTTTAATTGCTATTTTAGGCATAGGTGTCGTGCAAATAACCGTGTGAGCATGGAAAAAGCCTATTATTTTGACATTACAAACAGACAGTCCAATTTTATTTTTTGGTATAGATAATGCCAAATCATTATAATGATGAATTAAAAATTGCATTAACTGTACAATAAAACGCATTAGTTTCACAACTCACCGGATATGGCAGTACCATGACCGGAAACACTTGTTTGAGCTCTACACTGCAGGTACGTACCCTCCCATTGGGCGTAGAAGATTGCGACGAGAAGAGTTTCTCGGAGCCCTTTACATGAACACGTGCAAAGTGACGACGTAATCCCTACATTTAGATCCGGCTTTTATTGCGTTGTTCCTCTTTGAAAGTTTACAAGTGTTCATTGAATGTATATACTTATGCAATTCAAAAAATATTGGTTGCCTGTAAAGTCGGTATACGGGCGAAAGTTTTACGTGACAACGACTTTGAGTGGTAAAATAATTTTAATGTGAATATTCATTCGTATAGTAGGAAGAAGGATGAAATAATAGTAACAATTTAAAACATTTATTTATACAAAGAATTATATTTAAAACATTAATTTATACAAAGAATCTCGCACTGAATTTCATATTAACAAAATTTTATTTTTACCTTTACACATACATACGTATTTATATACAAATATACAATTTTTATGTCTGTCTCTCTCGCTCTTAGGCGGGCTAACCATGCCCGAGTGGAAGGGACGCGTGCCTCTCACTCGCTCTCATTGTGAGCGCATAACGTGAGCGGAGCGTAACGCAGTTTCTTGAAGTGTCACCCGGCAAACCAATTTATAAGACGTTGTCACGTCAAAATATACGTACAAAGACCATTGAAAGTAAGTATATTTCTGCATACGTATTTTAAACTTAATTATAACAATGTATGAATTTTACTTCGTACCCGTGTGGTGAATACAATTCATCACTCCCTATCTTGCCAGTGGATGTCGTAAAAGACAACTAAGGGATCAACTATGCAAGAGAAGGAAAACTCGAAATGAAACCTATACCAACCTGTCTGACCTAAATCGTATAGTAAGGTCAATTTCTCTCCTATTGTGGAGGAGGCTCGAGCCCAACAATGGGACGTACATGAGATGAAATGAAATGATGATGTATTTTAGCCTTAATTTTTAGGCTATGTAGTTTTTTATATAGTTACATTATTTTATTTTCTCACTATATCGCGCTATGTGATATTTTAAGAGGAACATACCCTACCTACATCCAGGATTGGACGGCAAGAGGCTGATGGATGAATGAAATTAGTAATAGCAAGATTGATATCTACACGAGTTAACGTGTTTATTTTTTTGAAATGAAATGAAATGAATTTATTGCAAGAAATATGGTTTATATTGTGTGGTTAATGGTTCACAAAGAGGTCTTACATACTTCGTCGCTCATTACGACATGCAACATAATACACATATACATACATGTTTTTTTTGTTCGATATTAGACTTCTGAGTCTTACATTTGAAATTCTAATTTTATTCATATTCATTAGATTTTCCAGTCAAAAAAAAATAATTTCATGTCATAATTATAAAAAAAATGTTAACAGAATAATATAAAAAAAAAACATTAATACAAAACATAAAAATTAAAGTGTATAATCATATCATTTTATAAATAAGGTTATGTCATACCAAAAAAGTCATTCATTGAATAAAAACATTTCTCAAGGAGCCATTTACGTAGATTTGTCTTAAAAGGCTTAAGTGGCAGATCTCTCATAATTTTGATTTTGATTTGTTGTATTGAATTTGAAGCCAAAACATGAATAGTAGAATTCCAGATTTCCGTATCGATTAAACCTAGGGATAGACTATTCATATATAACCGAAATTCCGGATAATAGATTTTATATTAAGATTTAATATTTAATGGTTTTTTATTGCAATGCTTTCTACGTGTGTTATAATGATGTTGTAATTAACCAAGTTTCAATTATGAGGAGAAAGGTGTAGTGTAATTATTGTTTATATATTATTTTCCGTGTGGTGACGGAGTAAGAATACAACTTACTACTCCCTATCTTGCCCATGGATGTCGTAAACGACGACTAAGGGATATAATATGCATATAACATCTATGCAAGAGAAGGAAAACTCGAAATAAAACCCTATACCAACCTGTCTGACCAGCATGGTATAGTAATGTCAATTTCCCTCCTATTGTGGAGGAGGCTTGAGCCCAACAGTAGGGCGTATATGAAATGATGATGATGAACTATTATTAATGAAAATATTTTTTTACGGCTCAAAAACAACTAGATCAAAATCAGCAATTAAAAATGGTACATATGAATGCAGATAATCGATTTTTTAAATAAACGAATCTGCATAATAGAGATTTTACTGTATTAACTTTTTATTTATTTCCGAAGTGTCTCATTAGCATTCGAAATTATGTGCGTATTTAAAAACGAATTATCACTTTATTTTTGTCGTTCAATGCACATATAAATATCGTCGGTTCTGCCATTGATGTGTAATCGATTGCACATTATTGGCATCTTATCCAATTATAAAATCTTTAGAATTTTCGATATATGTAATTTGCTATAGATACCTACACAATCGCTGTTCACCAATCATCGCAATAGTGGTGCCAGTCAACTGTGCATAAGTCAGTCATGTGCACAGTTTCTCACTTATCAACTTCACGACCACACTAGTTGTTACGTTTAACGGTCCTATAATGTGTTGTAAACATTAAAAAATATACGCTAAAGGTGTAAAAATATGATGAAAATTATTTTTTCGATTTATTTATATAATTCTTATAAACATATTGCTGTCATGGCTACGAGTACTACCAACCCTTATATTGCTCTTGGGTATCATAAAGGACGACTAAGAGATGTAATATCGACCTAGGTCAACTCCATCTGATGCCGTAAGGATAAAGATTACATTCTTAAGTAGGGTTGAAGTCAGGGAAACGGCTGGTCATAAAACTATTAACAACAAGTTTAGCCATATGTACTAGGAAAGAAGAGCATATTGAGCCAACCGTAAGTATTATGATAAAAGTAGGATGATAATGATTATGAATTCTCATAGAAATATATTAATGAAAAATGTTCATACTAATAAAATGTGAAATTTAATCTATTATTAATATTAAATAAAACTAATTGACGGATTATTTTGCAGCGTTCATGGTCACGGGCGGACTGTGAACTGACCGAAGTGTTCGAAACGTCGGGCAATCAAAAATCAAATACAAACGCGATAAAATCCGTAAAGTAGTTTTATTTAATACTAGTAACCCGCCCTCGCTTCGCTTCGGTTTTAGTTGCTTTACCCGCGGCGTAGTTTCCGTTCCTGTGGGAATACCCGGATAAAATATAGCCTATGTTACTCCCTGATATTATAGCTTTCCATTGGTGAAAGAATTTTTGAAATCGGTTCGGTGGTTTAAGCGTGTAAGCGTTACAAACAAACAAACAAACATCCTTACTTTCGCATTTATAATATTAGTATGGATTTAATATGTGTAATACTCGCGTAAACATTAGAAATCGTTATTATTTTGAAGTTTTTATATAACGTGTGTTGACGAAGTACGAGTAAAATATTCTTCCTAACTAGCATGTGGGTGTCGCAAAAGACGACTAAGGGATATAAAATGCGTATGTCATCTGTACAAGAGAAGGAAAATTTGAATAATAATTAAAAAAAAGCATTATACATACGTTGGTCAAACGGATTGCCCGTTTGACTAGCGTAGTATTATATGTCAATTGCCCTCTTACTGCGGAGGAGGCCTGCGCCCAGTAGTGGGATGTATGTAAGCCGAAATGATGATGACGATTAACTAACCGTTTTATTTATGTCTTATATTGTATACTATAACTACATAAGTAAACAATATGGATAACTAGTTGGAGACAGAATGAGGACAACATAGACCAATACATAAACGGCTCGTTACATCATTTATGACAAATAACAATATATCAAGTTGTTCACAGATATTATTAATCAAACAATAGGCAGTGAGTGAAACAGTGTGTCCGTAAGATGGTTGATAAGGTCCCGGTAGCGGTAAGCAGCGCAAACAGTCCGGGCGTGCACCCGTACACACTTTGATTCAAACACAACGAGTATTTCATGTTTATACTTGAATGGTTCAGAATAATTGAAGAAGTTATTTATAAGTTTCCTCTTTAGAATCGAATCGTGTGCGCGATCGGAGCCGGATGCCGCCACCCTTCGGAGGGCATGCCTTCACAAAGGCATTTAGTCTATTTAAAGACATCCTGCTTAGTACGGGGGCCCCAGTCTGCTCTCGCACGTGCGTCAAGTGTCCTGCGCCCGCCGACCTGTCAATTACTGTCACCCTCACCTATCTCCGCGAGCGCTGCGTCTGTCTCAACTGATAAACTTAGAGAGTCCATCATTCTATGTAGCGTCACTTACATCAAAATGCAACTCCGATACACAGTTATTCCAAATATAGCAATTTGTGTATAAAAAATTCGAACAATCAAATCTTAAGGAAATTAACTTAGTATTTAAGTATAATGTTTCGCTCAATCAAACATAATATTATTCAACGACAACTAAATTTATCGAAGGAGCACATCTGACAATATAATGGAGTTGGAAACAATACTGAGCGATTATAAAAAGCAGTGGAGCGGAGATTATGGCGTTCGCATGAGACAAGCAAAGGCGCGGCCGCCGGCCGACCGCGGCGCTTAATGGTTCGAAGCCACTTGTAGTGAGAACCACCTTCATCAATAACTACTAACTACACGTCGTGCTATAATCGTCTATACTATAGGTATATAATATAGGTATACCTACAACCAAATAAAATTGAAGTGTCTCTTAGTAATGTCAAAATAGTGGATTTTTTTTCATGTGGGAGCATGAAAAAAATCTACTATTTTATTGTTATATAGTTATTTGCACGATACCTATGCCTAAAAACCAACTTAATTTTTTTTGTCTGTTTGTTTGGGGTAATCTTCAAAACGTTTGGACCGATTATATTTGACTACCACGTAGCAATCTATATAAGGAGTAACTTAGGTTTATTAACTTAACATATTTTATCCTGGTATTCCCACGGGATCGGGAACTATGCGGACGAGGCGACAGAAAACCGAAGCGAAGCGATGGCGGGTTGCTTGTCTGTAAATATAATCAAAGTCATCATAGGCTTTAAACAATAGCAATATGAAACAACTAAAATTGAATAGGATGAATATTTAGCACGTCATAAACTGTTTAAGTACATAATAAATTAAAGGAAAATGGGTCTTACTTGTCTAGTATTCACTACAGTAGACATGTAAATCATACCTCATAAACATTCAGTGGAAAAGCTTTAGGATGTTACAGAATAGGCACGTTATGTTGTAACTAACAAGCGCACGTAACATAAAATTTAAATATCATTGTAAGGAAATCGTACACCGACTGATATCGCGAACAAGATCGCCCTGCTCGTACATACATCTATCTGTTTATTATTTATTTTATTGGCAATGTCTCTCTGATCTAACAGGACATCAATACATATCGTAAAATCAGCAAAGGTTGTAAATCATCATTATAAGGCCGTCACTAGGCCTCGTAAAATACGATATTGTAACATTGTCGTAATATTAAAAGAGATCTTCGTGGGCATATATCACAGAAAAAATAATAAGTATTAATATTTCTGTGGCATATATGTATAGGACTACACGTTTAGGAATGAGTTTTTGAATAATTAGATTTGTAGGCTTGAACAACCTTAAGCTAGCATGATCCAATTGCTGACCCATAATTTTGAGTAAGCATATCAGTCTTAAGAACATACTTATTGTAATCATTTGAATAGAAATAAATAATTTTAAATAAAATTGAAAACAAAGATGAATATCTTTTGCGCGAATTAAATTTCATTATAAAGTATTATAAAAGGCAGATTTTTTTTGGAATTAATATACTATTATTCATCAATAACGTAAAAATAAAACTATATAAATGAATAGATACCATTTAATATTACTTTAATGATTTAAAATAACCGAATCTAGTCTACTACGATACTTAGACTTTCAGAAGGTGTAAATATAAACCAACTCTAGCAGAAGACCTACAGATTACAGCTAGGAACGTAACAAAAAGCATGACCTACTACTGCAATCAAATTACATTTTATTTGTAATAGAATTTTAAATACCACGCACAATAATAATTGGAATAATTACAAAATCAGGTGATTCAATCAAACAGTCGTAATCAATTTTATACAGTAAAAATAGTGTGGTTAATTTATCTAAAGTTATTACTCATTATATTGCGGATATTTTATTTTTATTATAAACACAAAGGATTGCGTTTATGGCATTGTGAAGAATCGTCATTTTGAATGGAGTGTTGCACATCACCTGCGCGGGCGCTTCCCGAAATGCGTGGCACACAAGGCGACCTCACATATAATATCCCGTCGCACCGCACCGGTGACAACCCTCCTTTACATCAAACAGAACATTGACCCCAGTGCGCAGCTTGCTCCCCTCATGAAATTCAAAAATATCGGAACCACATGTTCTTGACCTTCCTCTTACCTTTACCAAGTTTAGCCGGAATAACGATCTCTTCCGAATCGACTCAGATGGCAGGATTACATAAGTATTACAAGCAACAATTAATGTCCTACATTTGTGGCGTATACAATAATTATTACTACGCTTATTATAAGCGTAGTGCTTATACCTATATAAATATCTTCTTCTTCTTGATACATAAATTTCTTGTGTACGTTACTAAACTCCTCCTAAAAGGCTGGACCGATATTGATGAAATTTTTTGTGCGTGTTCAAGGGGATTCGAGAATGGTTTAGATTCACAATTAGCACCACTTACCGGGTGGTAAGTGGCGCTATTGTCGATTTAAAAAAGAAGTCCTTTTATTCTATTTGAACAGAACAACGTCTGTTGGGTCAGCTAGTCTTTATATATAAATTTATTGTGTACGTGTGTATGTCACTAAACTCCTTCTAAACGGCCAGACCAATTTCGACGAAATTTTGTGTGTGTGTTGAAGGGGACTCGAGAATGGTTTAGATTTACAATTCGACCTGGTAAGTGGCGCTGAAATCCTTTTATTTTATTTGAACAGAACAACGTCTGTTGGTTCAGCTAGCACCTATATAAATATTGTTTTATATAATTTTGAGACTTTTGTATAAAAATAGGAAGTGCCATGTATAATAATAATCATTAATCATCAATCGTTTTTATGGTTTTTTTATATTATATTAAATTAAACTTTTCCGTGTGGAGACGGAGTAAGATCACCCGCTCTCGTCCCCATGGGGGTCGTAAAAGACAACTAAGGGATTAAATGTGCATATAACATCCATGCAAGAGAAGGAAAACTCGAAACAAAACCCTATACCAATACGTGGCGTGGCGGTGTCCCTGGACATCGCCAATGCCTTCAACAGTCTGCCATTCAGCTGCATCAGGGAGGGGCTGAGGTATCACGGGGTGCCCGTGTACCACAGGCGGCTGGTGGCAGACTACTTGGAGGGGCGCAGCGTCCTCTACGTTGACCGAGTAGGGGACGTGGTGCGAACGCCCATGACGTGCGGTGTCCCACAGGGGTCGGTTCTGGGTCCGACCCTGTGGAACATCGGCTACGACTGGGCGTTGAGAGGAAGCCTCCCACCCGGGCTGGGCGTAATTTGCTACGCCAACGATACACTCGTCACAGCCCGGGGTGGGACGCTAGAGGAGGCGGCACGCCTGGCAACTCTCGGCACCGGAGAGGAGGAGATTGTCAGGCGGGTCGAAGCGCTGGGGTTGAGGGTAGCCCTGGAAAAGACAGAGGCCCTTTTGTTCCATGGCCTCCGTACCGCCGGGCCTCCCGCCGGCGCTTCGATCACTGTGAAGTCGGTCACCATCAGCATCCAGGCCCACATGAAGTACTTGGGCCTGGTGCTCGACGGGCATTTTTGGTTCCGGGAGCATCTGCATCGACTTGTTCCCCGGCTGGTCGGCGCAGCGTCCGCCCTTGCGCGGCTGATGCCGAATGTGGGCGGACCCAGTGCTACGTGCCGACAGCTGTACGTGGGGGTGATCCGGTCGATGACCCTGTATGGCGCACCGGTGTGGGCGGGGTTCCTGACCGTCCGTCTTAGGGCCCTCCTGTGGCGACCACAGAGGGTCATGGCGATCAGGGCCATACGGGGTTACCGCACGGTGGCGACGGAGGCAGCGTGCCTCCTGGCTGGAAGTCACGGTGTCAGGACCGTCGAGGCTCTCCGGCCGGTGCTGATGGAGTGGTTGGAGCGGACACACGAGGTGCTTTCCTTCCGACTGGTGCAGGTGCTGACGGGGCACCGCTGGATGAAACGAAGGCACGGCAACCTAACCTTCCGGATGACGCAGGTGCTTACCGGACATGGGGTGTTCGGTAAGTACCTGCATAGAATCGGACGTGAAGAGGCCCCCGGATGCCATGAGTGTGGCGCGACAAATGATGATGTGCGTCACACCCTGGAGGTATGTCCCGCCTGGGGGCCTCAGCGCCGCGACCTGTCGGCGGTTATTGGAACAGACCTGTCGTTGCTGAGCATCACATCAAATATGCTCTACAGCGACAGGTGCTGGTCGTCGATGGCCTCTTTCTGCGAGGAGGTCATCGCTCGGAAGGAGGCCGCGGAGCGGGAACGCGAGGTACTTGCGTCCGCTAACTCGCTCCGTAGGCGGCGACCAGGAAGAAGGAGGCACCGATACGCGCATCTCCTCCCACCGTCTTGAACGACGACAGGACGTGGCCCGACGGCCTTGCGTAGGAGTGCCGGGGATCGAATGTCACTACATGATCTCTCCGGCACTCCGCAAAAGCACGGAAGGGACCGCTGTTGGTTTTAGTGGGTATTCCGGTTGCATAGGTGACCGGCGAGTCCCACACACCCCCCTCGTCTGTTACCGGCGGGGGGCAGTGCGTAAATTGCATTTCCTCGGCAATTGCATTGACTCGGGCGGCGCAGGCGCGAGTACCTGCGCCTAATGCCACCCTAGCCGAGGCCGCGTGTGATCGGACCGGGGAATTGTCCGTCACCCGCAGAGAGACTGACCGCGCGACGGCGACCGACGTCCCAGGACGTCGAGAGGTGAGGTTACCCGAAAGGGTATTCCGTCGGGCCGACCACTGACGACAAGTCACATCTGCTCCGGTGGTCGGCCCAACAACGAGGTGACGTGGGTACGGGTGGGTTATGGGTCCGCGCGCCGTCCTTTCATCGCCCCGGACGGACTGGACCGCGCGTGCGCTTACCATAGCCCACCCATAAAAAAGAAAATACCAATTCGTCGGAACAGCGTGGTGTAGTAGGTCAATTTCCCCCTCACAGTGGAGAAGGCTCGAGCCCAACAGTAGGACGTATATGAGCTGAAATGATGAAACTTTCAAATTAAAAATAACGATTATATTATTTTAAAATGTTTTTGTGCGATTCTCTGATCGCCATTATAATCCGTATTTGTACCTACTTCATTTTTAGTTGCCCTATATCTTATAAAAAAAAATTAAATCTTAATATTAACGTTATTTTTAATCATCATCACAGCTTATGTACGTCACACCAAAGGGCTCGAACTTTCTTCACATTGGAAGTGAAATTGACCTACCACGCTGGTCAGGCGGGCTGGCATAGGGTTTAATTTTGAGTTTTTATTCTCTTGCATAGTTGGTATATGCACAAAAATCCTTAGGTCGTCTTTTACGACACCTACGGGCAAGAGAGAGGATGGTGAATTGTATTCTTACTCAGTCACAACGCGCCATATATTTTTAATGTGAGCGTCTAATTTAAAAAAAAATAATAAAACGTGGTATATTAATTATAATTAATTTTCAATGAGTTTTCATACATCATTAACATAAAAAGCATGAGGTAATAAGGTGATCAAGCAAACCTTACCTAAATTAGCTTAACAAATATAACCTTTGACAGCTGTATTTCAATTATACTCCATATAGGCCCCGGAATAGTCACAGTCCTTTTGTAGTAACAATTTAAGAATATGATGTGTTACCAACTTTCTTATGAGAGTAATAAAAATTGGTTAAAAGATCGCGAGAAGACTGCAGAACTTGCCTAAGAAACTTACGACAGCAAATATGATGATGAATTCGCCTTTTAATTACGCATTATCGGCCTTTATCAAATAGTGGGCAACTATTGGATGGCTAAAAGTCATAGGCCTAGGTCTCCTCCTGAATGACAGAGAAAGTAGATGCGGTAGGTACCTGGCAAATTTTGTTACACCCGGAATTAGTGCCACAGTAAATATGATATTTTTAATGCTGTAAATTACATAGCAAATCAAATTTGATAACATACTAATAGTAAAGCCACCTACCGGATCCAATTATTACCTTCTCATTGTGGAGGAAGCCTAAACTTTTAACTAGAGTATCTGGCAAATTTTGTCCTGCCCAGAATTAGTGCCATATTAAGTATGATATATTTTATTTTTTTTTAAATTGCAAACGGTGGCAAACGAGCAAACAGTACACCTGATGGTAAGTGTTGCTGCCGTTCATGGACCTTTAAAGGGTCGCTGCCTACCGCGAAGAAAGTGAAGGGAGTGTGAATGCGTGCATTGAGGCTCGGTGATACCAAGGGCACCACCAAAACCTTCCACACACATACACCCTCAGAAAGTTGGGCTTCCGGCTCTCTCGCTCACCGAACGAAGCGCAGTAACAAATTGCTACTACTCAGACGTCGATTTTCTGCGAGAGTGTGGTACTACCCCGGACGGATCGGCCCGCGGCTGTAGACATATAACTGTCGATAGTGTGGTCCTACCACTCTTATAAGTCCACATTTTATAAGTCTGACAATTATATAGCAAATAAAAATTGCTGACTTACCGATAGCAGCGCCACCTACCCGTATACCTACCAATTGCATCTACAAACCATCAAGAAACCTATTGACATACATACATACATATATTCACGCCTTTTTCCCATAGGTGTAGGCAGAGACTACTTCCCTTCACTTGCTACGATCTTGACATACCACTTTCGCCTCCTCCACATTCATTAATCTCTTCATGCATATTCTTCGGTTTAGGGTACTTCTAACCTGGCCTTTCTTAAGAACGTCCCCGATTTGATCGTGGAACGTCCGCCTTGGTCTTCTCCTTCTAACAATACCGCTCAGATTCGCCTTATAAATTCTTCTTATTAATCTCCTTTCATTCATTTTCTCTACATGACCAAACCAACTTAACATACCTTTCTCAATCCTTGTCACAACATCAACATTCATACCACAACGTTCCCTGATTACACTGTTCTTAACTCTATTACTCAGTTTCACATCAATCATGCTCCTCAATTGAAAACCTATTGAAATATACACAAAATTGCATTCAAATCGGTATAGCTTTTTAGAAGGAGTTAGGTGACAAATACACGTACAGAATAACTATATAAAGATAGTATGACTATAGAGTCACATTTTTCAAAACCACTTCTGTCTTCATCAATTTATTTATCAATTTTCTTATTCACCAATACTAATGTTGATCGTTACTAATGTTGATAACAACATCGATACTAATGTTGATAACAATTCAAGTATGTGAGAAAATTAAGATCTACGATGTTAGCGTCATTAATTTAATTAACAAATTATAGGATAGTTAAACGTAGTGCTGTATGTTTCAATTACAACATAACATGTAGTAGTTAAACTATAAAGCTCGATGTAATAATTAAGTTGAATGATACATACCTACACAATGTTGTATATAAAATTCAATGGTATAAATTTTGAAAGACAATTGGTGTTATCAATACTCTTCCAGGAATTTATATACGTTAAACTTCTTTATATAAACATTTTATAAATATTAAATAATCCATCCATTTTTTTTTGGGGTTGGGTTGCGGTCGGCGCGCTCCTCGCACCACTCCGTCCGGGGCGACAGAGGGGCGTAAGCACGCACACCCGCAACCCACCCACGTGCACGTCGCCTTCGTCGTTGAGCCGACCACCGGAGCAGGGTTACTTGTCATCAGTGGTCGGCCCGACGGAATACCCCTATTTGGGGTACCCTCCCATCGACCGACTTAACTCGGGGAGGACGTCGGTCTTTCCTCACGCGGTCTGCCTCTCAGCGGGTGACGGTCTAATTCCCCGGTCACGTCACCCGCGGCCTCGGTTAGGCAAACAATCCATCCATAAGAAATTTAATTAATTTAATGCTATCTGATGTTTACGCAAGTATTAGATTTGACCCACAATAATAATAGTTAAAGAATATTTTATAAATCAAAAACCTTTTAATAACATAAATAAAGTAGGCCGCCATTTTAAAAAATTAATGATAATGTAGCATCATGCCCTCTTGAGTTTTCTTGCCGGATCTTTCTCAGTGTGGCCGCGTTCCGATTCGGTGGTAGTATATTAGATTTGTTAGGTTTAAATTAACAAATTGTCATAATAGTTACTAAAAATTTAATGTTTAATAATTATTAATCATAAGCAATATATTTTCATTTTAGTCCGCCCGTGATTATGAACGTAAAGTTTTTTTTTATTGCCAACAGTGGCAAACGAGCAAGCAGCACACCTGATGTTAAGTGATCCTGCTGCACATGGAACTTTGCAATACCAGGGGCACAGCCGGGCCGTTGCCTACCGTGAAGAAAATACTCTTCTTAAACCTCGTTAGCGTTCGAGAAACACAGCAGCAGGTAGTTCATTCCTGAGCTTGCACGTACGTGGGAGAAATGTTTTCGAAACGTCGGGCAATCAAAAATCAGATACAAATGCGATAAAATCCGTAAAGTAGTTTTAATGATTTAATGCGTTTTTTTTAACTGCAACAACAACCAGATGCATCACCAGTGTGGTGACGGAATAAGAATACAATGAGTCATGATCCATTACTTTGCGTTAGGAGACTTAAAATTGGCTGACAGATTATCCAACCATGAATGTCAAACGGTCTGCTAAGCACAGCGATTAGGGCAGTATTTGGTCAGTCCTTCCTTGGGGTGATCTATGCCATAACTACACCTATAAGCTCATAGATGGATGAAATTAATGATAATTAATAAAACTAAAACTGTAAGATAAGAATTTGAATATATTTGTCTCATATGAGTCCTGCTGCTAGGCGCGTGCCTCCTCCAGGATATTAAGGTAAATTTACCTTCTGTATCACGTTGGTTTCATTTCGAGATTTCCTTCTCTTACGTAATTGGTATGTATTATCTATCCCTTATTGTGAAATATATATCCCATGCTATATCCCTTAGTCGTCTTTTACCCATGGGCAAGAAAGAGGGTGGTCTAACGTATTCCTACTCCGTCATCACACGTAAAAGAAGATATTAGAATGGGCTAATTCAACATTTCTCTATTCAGTATTATTCCCATTTCGAACTTTTAGATATTTTGCATATTTTACGGTTATATTGCGTACTATAAATTTAAAAATCGAACTATATATTTAAGCTCACTTGTATTAAAGGGCCGACGCAGGCTAATTCAGCGACTAATATGGAACGTGAAACCTCGTGGTACGTGACGAATGTGGACTTATGCGTATGGAACCGGTTTATATGAACTACATCGTCGCACTTATAATATCATATCATATTATGATAACCACCAATATTTAGTACGCATGAATGTGCGATTAGTAAGGTATTTTTTACATAAGATAGTTAATTATTATATTAAAATCTGAAAAGGCGTTTTTAAAAAGATCTACTGCGTTAGATAAACGACTAGTTATATTTTCTTTCTCTTTTTTCCATTTGCATTATTTTGAAGTAATAATTTATATCTTTATATATAAATTTCTTGTGAACGCATGTATGTCACTGAACTCTTCCTGAACGGCTGGACCGATGTTGACAAAATTTTATGTGTGCGTTCCAGGAGATTCGAGAATGGTTTAGATTCACAATTGGACCCAGTAGGTGGCGCTTTATTTTAAGAGAACGTCTGTTGGATTAGCTAGTATATGTCTATATATTCTATTTCAAAGAGCATCACACTGAAGCTATGTTGTATAGGTACATTTATTTAAAAATAATTATTAAAAGAAAAATACATCCCGTTCAGTTTCTTGGCGGATATTCTCAGCTTGTGGCCGCGTTCCGATCCCGTGATAGATTATTATTGACTTATTTCAAGCAATGTATCCATTTGACAATATGTAATTACCTTAAGGGGCTTATGCAGAATAAATGATTTGATTTGATCTATAATTCTTGTAATGTATTACAATCTTCTTTGATTTCTAGAAATAGAAAAAAAACGACCATCCCATTTGTAATAAACACAGAATAGAAAAATAGCGCGCAATAAATTACACGCCTAACACTAAGCAATAACTGCTAATAGTCATAAGTAATAATTTCACAATGTTTGCTTACAGATAGATTTTTATTCATTAGTCGATAATTCCAAGTCCAGACAATGACAAGTCATTTTACTCAAATATCAAAGTTATGCAATAAAAAACGCTTGTGTATTATAAATATAATAGGTATTTTGTGTTATAAAAGTCAGCAAAACAGGATCGTGCATGCCATTTTCGTGGACAGCCCATGTTCCTATAGCGGACATCGAAGGCCTAAGGGCGGGTGGCCTTTATTTTAGAGTCAGTCAGATAGTGGTGAAGTGGTATAGGTCCCTGTAAGCCAATATGCTGTAACACTAATATTGGTATTCTACTATAATGTGGAGATACGGACTTAGAAGGGAAGGGAGAATAAGGATTAGTTGAGTAGAAAAATGTGAATTTATTTAATAACTACAAAAATCCTTTTTCTTATAATCCTTCTTTTCCTATAAAGCTATAATAACTAAGAATAATAATATAATAAACTGATAAATAGAATTCGAAAGCATTTTTATTTCATCATAATCATCTCCGCTATAATGGGAGGGCAATTGACCCACTAAACTACTTTTGGTCAAATGTGTTGGAATAGAATTTTATATCGAGTTTTCCTTCACTTTCACCGATGTTTCCTGCATGTATCCCTCAGTCGTCTTTTACAATACCCATGGGCAAGAGAAGGTATGGTTAATTGTATTCTTAAGTTTTGATTATTTAATAAATATTATCTGACATAATGAGCTTTGATGGACCTATTTCTAATAACTTTTAGATACCTACTAAAGTGTGATGAACGAACTCCTTTGAGTCTGGGGCAGTCTGGTGCCTTTTTTAAAATCATTGATTTTTTTTAAGAATAGAACAAGTTACTAAAATTGCAATTAAATTATTTGACTTTTAATTAACGTCTAAAATAATGCTAAAAATTGTTAGAGTTCTGTGTATAAAGATTCATTTTAATTGTAATGGAATGGAATTGAATAACACCTAACATTAACTTATCTACGTCCCACTCTTGGGGGCACTATCGCACGCTAACGTTTGTTTAGATTTGTTCTTCTCTTTTTATGATGTTATCTGCTTATATACCTTCACCGTCTAACTCTTTCCCTGGCAAGATTGTTGAATTGTAGTTTTTCTTCATCATCATCATCATCGCAGCCCACCTACGTTCCACTGTTGGGCTCGGGTCTCCTCCACAATGAGAGGGAATTCGACTTACTATACCGACCTGGTCGAACATGTTGGTATAGGGTTTCATTTCGAGTTTTCCTTCTCTTGCACAGATGTTATGTGCATATTATATACCTCAGTCGTCTTTTTACGACATCCACGGGCAAGATAGGGACTGGTGAGTTGTATTCTTACTCCGTCACCACACGGAACACTTCATCATCATACAACGTTTAAAATATTATCATTTGTTCTCTAAAGAGATAACTATTATAACGATGTCAAAGGCTAACACACTCCTACTTTGATTGTACTAGATTTTGCTGTCGATTGAATTTCAGTAGATATTCTTTTTATTAATAGAATTAGCAGGTTTTAGGAACTAGAATAACATTCATCATTACCATCTCTAGCATCATCATTACAGCTCATATACGTCTTACTGCTGGGCTCGAGCGTGCTCCACAACGGGAGAGAAATCGACCTACCAAAGTTGGTCAGACGGTGAGTATAAGGTTTCATTTCAAGTTTTCCTTCTCTTGCATATATGTTGTATGCAAATTATAATCCCTCAGCCGTCTTTTACGACACCCACGGACAAGAATTACATTATTATACATGACATATTAATTAAAGTAAATCTGATTAATCTCAAAGATATATAGATAAAATTGCATGTCTAGGTAAATGAAAATATACTTAGATATAACATTAACAAAACTACAAACAACTCTTCAATACGTAGAATGCAACTTTGACATTGTTTCCGGCATTGATTACGTAAGTAAATCAATCGAGTTCAAATATCGCACAGGCCATCTCAATTTCTAATCGAGTCACTTGCATAATTGGACCGATTTGCACAGTGGCCGCATCGGGCACAGGCAGCCATCGGCGAACTGAGTAGTTTTTACGCAATACAATAATCGATGCTCCGCCGATGAAACAGTGAAATCAGTGCTTCCAAACTCCAGTTACCGCATCGCCTGATCTATATTCATTGACGTCATAGCTTAATCAGATCTTATTTATTGTTTAGATTTGCTTTATCATTTCTTGTTTAGCTAAGTGTTTTTAATAATATTGTTAATTTTCATTTTATAAAAATTAGTATACAATATCAACAATTTTTTACAGAAACCTTATAATGAGCTAAAGTTGTAATTTATAAATATGTATTGTTTATATGACCTGTCATGAAAATCATCACGCGATGCTTTTGAGCCACACTATTAAATCTATATTTATTTTTTCTTTTGAGTATACGTGTTTTATTCTTAAATTTTATGAATGCGCAACATTGGATGGATTTTTGGTTTTGTCCGTGTGGTGACGGAGTAAGAATACAATTCTCCTCTCCCTATCTTGTGCGTGGATGTCATAAAAAACCACTAATTGATAAAATACGCATATAACGTCTATCCAAGAGAAGGAAAAGTCAAAATAAAACTCTATACCTACCTGTCTGATCAGCATGGTAAGGTCAATTTCCCTCCTACTTTAGAGGAGGCTCGAGCCCAACAGTGGGACGTATATGAGCTGAAATGATGATGATATTGATGAACCATGGGTAAAGCATTATTCACTACAATTTACCTATGCAATATTTTAAATTTATTTATTTTTATATATATATGGCTATGGAAGCAGGCGTACATTGAAGAATGTATGGTAGTTACTTTTCAACACTGACTGATTCTTCCACAATTGAGAGATTTAATATGTCAACTAACAGGGCCAGAGCATTCTGTATAGTATTTAAATAAAAATAAAAGAAAGTAAGATAAATTAGTATTAGGTCAGTTATAGTGGTACAGGCCGCACCCTCAGGAGCTACGCAAGAGCTGTTGTTTCTTGTGATTTAATTGTAGCACGCGGGCGGTGACTCGCAACTGGTCTATTTCAACTCGCTGCACAATTTCTCGCCACTTGGCAGCTACAAGTGTATGCAAACCTTATATCTACTATTTGCATGTCACATTCAATCACTTCAATTTGCCTACAGCCGCTCGCTCGCAAAATGCCATTAGCATTAGATAGAGTTAATTAGATCGATATCTTGAGCTGATTAATTGCCTATCTGTGTATGAGCAAATTCACTTTAATTATAGTATAATTAGTGCATATATGATGAATGCTTTTTAAAGAAGTTTTATCATAAAATTTTCGATGCGGAATTTTAATACTTATTTGCCTCTCTCACTTTATATCTTAAAAAAATATTCATTTATTCATTTCAGCAGATACATCGTACACATGAATGATCCACTATTGGGCTTGAGCCTCCTCCTGCAGTAAAATTGACCAAATACCACGCTGGTCAGACGGGTTGGTTAGATAGAGTCTTATTTCGAATTTTCCTTCTCTTGCATAGATATTATATGCGCCCCTTAATTTTCTTTAACGACACCTACGGTCAGGATAGGGGGGGGTGGTGAATAGTAGTCTTACTTCGTTACCACATGGAAAAATTACATTCTTACTAATATTATAAATGCGAAAAGATGTTTATTTGTTACGCAATCACGCGTAAACCACCGAACCGATTTCAAAAATTCTTTCACCAGTGGAAAGCTATAGGTAATATAAGGGAGTAACATAGGCTATATTTTATCGCGGTATTCCCACGAGAACGGGCAATACGCGAGTAAGGCGATTAAAACCGAAGCGAAGCGAGGGCGGGTTGCTAGTTTAATTATAAATCTATTTTAAAATAATGATTACCCAAATCATACTCATACTCGTCTGTTTTACAATTTTAATATGTTGCAGTTGCTAAAACTTTGTCTGCCCTCTTTTGATTAACGATCAATATTTTTTCTGTGATTTAAAAAATCCAGAAGAAAGTTATAATTATAAATATTAATTAAGCAGCATATAAACATTAGATAAATGCAATAGCTTCGATTATCTGTAGATGATGCAAAGGCAGATAGCAATTTAATTGAGACACTGCTATAATATCCACCCCATATTTATGGCTCTTATAAAGAAAGCTATCAAATAAATTTCTAACATATAGGAGATACTGCCTAGCGTGTAGCTATTATAGAGCCTCATTTTGTTATCTTAGCATCATCAAGACATAATGTAACATTATGGAATAGTTAGCCAAGTTGAGGCGAGGCCGGTAGTCTTGAGAAAACATTACCTATTTATATACATGAAGGTAATATGTCAGAGTGTGTCCGACGGTACGGACAACGGGTAGGTAGATAACTTATTAGGGTTGCTTTACAGATTGCGTGAATGCGTTCACTTCATGGGCTCATTGCCTTTGTTGGTGTACCGCGTTGGGTGGGCCGCTCTATCGCGCTCCACATTGCACGCCGCAGGTACCACTGTACCACTATTGCATCGAGCTCGCATCATACAACACGCACCCACATAAATGAGCACAACAATACATTTTGCGCAATTCGTTACGCTTTCTTAGATCACTTTGCTTAAAGGATTACGGTAATGGATGTTTATCTTGAAACTCGTCTTATAGTCTAAGATCCAAGCAGGGTAATGAGGGATTAAGAATACAACGTCAGCTACCATCTCATAGCAGTCGTAAAAGCCGTTTAAGGGAACTCACACAGAATGAATAAGAGTTCTTTCATCGCCCTTCGTAAGAAAGTCTAAGTGTGAAAGTCGATAGGCTGATAAATGTATGGAAAGTTCACCTAACAGGTAACAGAGTAAGAATACAATATAAGCCCATTCCTCCTCTCATGGGTATCACAAAAGACGACTAAGCTACGTACGTTTGATTGCTTAAGTAAGTAGCCGAACCAATAGTCGTGGATTCGATCCACCCAGAACCATACTTTGGGTAATCCTCAAATTGTTATTCGGATTCTGGTTGTAATTTTTGCCCATTAATTATATCATCATCATCATCTCAGTTCATACATATCCCACTGTTGGGCACGAGGTTCTTCCACAATAAAAAGGTAATTGACCTAGATACTATATCTTGCTGATTGATTTCGTGTAGGATTTTATTTAAAGTTTCTCTTGCATAATTCTCATGCGTATGTTGTATTCCTTAGTCGACTTTTATGACACCCATGCGCAAGAATTATATTCTCAAGAAAGAGAATTATATTTATATTCTGTCACGTCACGGAAATATTAATTGTATATATGTTTGTAAATTTTATACAATACCATGATTAGTTTATTAGTGGAGGGTGTCTTTAAAAAAGCGTTAACAAATAATATCAATGCAAGAAAAAAAATTTTAAACAAATCTTCACATTACGACTAAGCAAACTAATGCGATATACGAAGCAAATTTCCTTGCGTGCCCAATATTAAGATACATTTAGAATACTTGCAATTCTCATTGCTCGTGGGTGTCGTAAAAGACAATTAAGAGCTTTAAATTAACCTGGCCTAGCTCCACCTGATACCGAATGGTTAACAATTACATGCTCAAAGGGGGTTGACGTCAGCCAGTCATACAAATATTGTCAATAATTTTATTTGAGTGTATATTGCACCAAACTCGATGTAAGAGCAGGATGTTGGTGATACCGGGCTGACCACGGACCTTAAGGATTCCGTACTAGTGATGGGCCCATTGGCGAAGGGGTGGAAACATGGTGCGTGATGTGGCCAAGGGCCACCTTTGTATTACCCCGGAGAGAAAAGACGTGTACAGAACAGACACGTCCAAAAAGAAAGGATGGTATAACTTGTATTTCTATCTCATCTCATCATCGCAGTCCACATACGTTCCCCTGTTGGGCTCGGGCTTCTCCCACAATAGGAGAGAATTAGACCTTCTATACCATGCTGGTCAGACATGTTCGTATTTTTTTTATAGACGAGCTATGGTAAGCGCACACGCCGTCCATTCCGTTCGGGGCGAAGAAAGGACGGCGCACGGGGCCATAACCCACCCGTATCCATGTCGCCTTCGTCGTTGGGTAGCGCACCAATGCCGATTACCTTGTCCCCAGTGGTCGGCCCGACGAAATACCCTTTCGGGTACCCTCACCTCTTGACGTCCCTGTCCCGAGACGTTAATCGCCGCCGCGCGGTCAACCTCTCTGCGGGTGACGGACTAAAGTCCCCGGTTTGGTCACCCACGGCTTCGGCTAGAGCAGCATCAGGCGCAGGTGCTCGCGCCTGCGCCGTCCGAGTCGTGCGCGGCGGGACGTGTCATCGGAGAGGTGTTCCACTCGCGCACGATCCGCCGCCTCCTTCCGTGAGACATGTTGGTATAGGGTTTCATTTCGAGTTTTCCTTCTCTTACACAAATGTTATGTGCATATTATGTCCCATAGTCGTCTTTTACGACATCCACGGGCAAGATAGGGAGTGGTGAATTGTATTCTTACTCCGTCACCACACGGACAATCTCATCTACAAATCGTCAATCGTCACGTCTCATCTACAAATATATATCTAAAGATAATAGTAATAAAATCCATTCTTATAAATCATATCTCTTTGAATCACAGACGAATGCAACTTATGAATCAGTGATAATGTTGTTTAAGCTTTAGGAGTTTGTATAAAACAATGTTAAATTATGCTATCGTAGTAACATGGCGTTTTGTCTGAGAAATAAACTAGACAAAGATTATTTCAGTTGTCTTTATATCCAACCGGTATTATGACTCAGCTGTGATTGTTTAATTCAGTGCTTCGAAACGTGTCGTGGCGCCCAGTTGCAACTACAAATTTGATTCATAAATTATATAGTGACATTCATTAATTTTAATAAATAATAAAAATAAATCATTCATTTTGATAAATTTAATTTCCGTGTGGTGACGGAGCAAATTTCACCATCTCCTCTTTTATCCGTCGATGTCTTAACAGACTACTAAGGGGTATAAATATAGAGAAAACAGCATTGCAAAAGAGGGCAAAGTCGATTGATAATGCTGTACCAATTGCTCTAACTAGCATATACAGTAGGTCAATTTCGCTTTCGTTGTGGAGAGACTTAAGCCCAACAGTGGGACGTGTATGAGCTGTGATGATGATGATGATTTGATAAATAATAAAAAAGAAATGTGGTGTCGTGGGACACAAGGTAGGAACGAAGTTCCTTCGGCTAATGTAGAATCGACACAATTTGCAAATATTAAATTGGTTCTACTGGAAAGTCTATGAGGTTTGTCAAAAATCCGGAGTTCCTGCGGTCAAAGATGACTGATTTATGGCAGTTTGGGGTTTGAACGATGTTTCACATCAAAAAAGGGGGAGAGGAAAGTTTCTAATGGGGGGTAGGGGTAGTCCGGGTGGCAATGTAGAGTGCAAGGGGGGTCAAAATTTCTATCAAAAATGGTCTAGCACTTATAGTTTTTGAGATACGGCGGTCAAAACAATTGTAGGTTGAACGATGTTTCACATCAAAATACTATCACATTTTTTTCAGTTCGGTCGCGCAGCAAAATCCCTATCTCCTCCAAGCCTGCCATAAGGAACTATGTCTCATTTAACGGTTTTATTCCACGCACTTTTTCTTACGGTTTTACTATCACATTTTTTTCAGTTCGGTCGCGTAGCAAAATCCCTATCTCCTCCAAGCCTGCCGTAAGGAACTTCGTTCCAAAAAGAACCCCGTTTTTATCATAAAAACCAGCTGGTTCGGACCGCAAAAACAGCTAAGCGGTCATCAAGAGAATATGCAGTAGCACTCGTTTGCGAAACTTATAACTAACTAAGATCGCCAAATCTAATCTGCCAAGGGAAGGGGTATCTTGAGGTAGCCCTAATCACTTTAAGCTAAAAAGCTCCTATGTTCAACGGTGGATGTCGATATGCTAATAGATGGGTGAATGGAGAAGAAAATCTGATAAATTTCAGTATTTCTGGGACAGAATATTCTTTCCGCGTGAATTAATAATGCTAATGATATCACTATATGCATAGTTCTAGTAAACAACTACATTTTCTTCGACGGAAGACTATGGGGTTATGGAATTGTTACGAGCTTCAAAGTTCGTTCCACTTACGAGTACATTCCATTTAATAATTTTCCATGATGACTTTCATGATGGTCATCACTCCTAATTGTAGCGAATGTTGCATGCTGGAGGACGTTTGCCATATTTTGTTGATTACTAAATATAAATTTATGAACTACAGGCTGGCCTAATAGCATTCTCGCTACTTCTTCAGAGGCCAAAACATTGTATAAACTTACGAAGACGGGAATGAGAGACCCTATATTTACATCAAATTGATTATTTTTTGATGCATTAAAAGCTTAGAATATTTCTGTTTTATTTGTTGTTCTTAGAGGGACTATACTACTATATGTATAAAACCCGGACATCTTAAATAGAAAGGGAAAGAAGTATGAATCTTCAACATTTTATATATGTACTCGTATGTAATACATGTCGCTAGTCTTTCTATAATGTGTTTACCGAACAGTTGCGATAGCTTTAATTTAGTATTATTATTCAAACAGAAACGTCGTAGTTAGAGATTGAAAAGAGGCGAGCACACGTCACCTAAACTAGTAGATAATCGCGGGGGCATGTACCTGTTGCGTTGCTCACTCCTTTCATGGCATATTGTTCTTGTTATAGAGAACACACGACACAAAGCGGGTTTATCTGAACGCATTATGAGCAGCATCTCCGCTCTCAGATCGCGCGATAATACTCGTCGTCGAATCACAAAAGTATAGAACGAGGCGCAGCGTACCGGCTCACGACGTACAGTGCAAGCGGCTGCGACCGATGTAAGGTGATCTCGAGCTAAGTTGACCTTTGTGCATTATGGGTAAACGCCGTCGATCTTCTTTGTGTCGCGGCCGCGGCTCGCTTGTCAGCGTCCTCGCAAGAAGGAACTTTGTTGTCTTTCTCCAAAAGAAAGTAGGTAGAATATCGATGTAGGCATTGTTCCGCCTTTGAGTTAATTCAATATAGTGCTGCTGTCTATCGAACGCCATTTTTGTTTAACATTTGAATAGAATCATTGTGCTCGTGGTTTGGCGTTCTGAATAGCGAGCAGGTGTGTCTTGAAGGTTTGCGGTCGCTGATCTCTGACGTCTCATAACTTTAACATTAGTTTTGACATGATTTCTCTTATGATGTAGTTCGTATAATCACATATGTATTATTATTGGTAAAGCAATAGGGGAAAGTGGGGGAAATACGAACACCTAAGGGCAAACTTAAATAAAACAGTAGAATTTGATCACAGAGATTCTTATTTTTTTAATTACAAAGTTTATTTATCTATCTAACTAATTCACTTATCAACATTTATATTTTTAAAATAAATTGCAACAATATGAAAGAAAAACAAAACCCTTAGTGTTCGGATTTACCCGACGTATGTCGGGTAAATACGAACACCAAGTGGGGTAATTACGAACTAACATTATTAACGACAAAAATGATATTTAAAACCCAACGATGTTGACTGTCCGTCAGAACAACTTTCAGGAGCCCATTTTTTACACACAGTGTTCCATGTGCAACTGAGAATCTATCTATTTATCTCTATAAAAATACAAAAGTAGTCTTAATTTTTCTTTTCATCCCTTTTTTTCCATTTTTAGACTAGTCACTAAAGTCTTTTCCATCCATCCATCAGCCTACAGACGTCCACTGCTGGACATAGGCCTCTCCACAAGAATGCCACTCGAAACGGTCCTGCGCCACTTGCATCCAACGGTTCCCTGCGACTTTGAGAATGTCATCAGACCATCTAGTGGGGGATCGTCCTACGCTGCGCCGTCCGATTCGTGGTCGCCACTCAAGAACCTTTCTGCCCCAGCGGTTGTCGGTTCGACGAGCAATGTGGCCTGCCCATTACAATTTCAAAGTGCTAATTCTGCGGGCTATGTCGGTTACACCCGTTCTTCTACGGATTTCCGTCGCTTAAAGTCTTTTATATTAATGAAATTCTTTAACACTCTTTTAATCACCTTGTTTAAAGGTGTTTTCTTACTAAATTTCAGTATTTTTATTTGGGTTCCTTTTTGGCATATTTTCATTTTCTCTTAATTTCTTCTACTTTAGCTCTTTTTCTGTTTTCTTTTTCCTCTAACTGATCTTTTTTAGGTTTACTTGAAAGAATAGTAGATTTTTTCTTTCTAATATTGCGTTTTAATGCTTTTGGAGAAATAATAGGCAATTCAACGATTTCTGACGACAGGGAAAGTACATGCGTGCTTGCATCATCGCTTTGTGAATTATCAGGACCTATATCAGCAGCTTGAACATCATGGTCTTCGTCACGATGATCTTGAGTTGCTTGGGTGCATGTAATCCATACGAAATACAGTTTACAAGATCTCGAAAAGGCTATAGACAAGCATTTGTCTATAGCCTTTTCGAGATCTTGTAAACTGTATTTCAGTTTGGTCTTTCTTTTGTAATTACGAGGCATCTAAAGCAATAATAAAACAGTTGAACAGGAACCAACAAACGTGAGTGGGGTAATCCCGAATGTTCGAGATTGCCCGTCATGGAGTGTTCGTCTTTACCCCACGGGATCGAAAATAATAAAAGGTCATAAAACAAATTGGGTTAAATTTCTTTTGCCATTCGTTTCATTGTCATTTAGATGCTTAATAAGTGATTATTCCACTATGTAAAATCTAAATTACTATTGTAGATAGAAACAAAGCTACACTAATTTGAATTTATCAAAAAATTACATCTAAAACATACAAAATATTGAAAAATGCATACCTTGATAAGTACGTACATACGCGTCTCGTGTATTGTTGACTGGCACTAGTGGTAACGTGATCTCTGAAATGGCGGCAAGTAAAATATGGCTATCTGTTTCTAACATATTAGAACCATTGAATTCGGCATTACCCCGCGTTCGGGTTTCCCCCACTCTCCCCTACATTTAACAATACTAGATGATCAGTTTTAAAAAGCTTCAAAAATTGTTTTGTTCATTTGCAGTAAGTACTGTATGTACTGTTATCGTCGGTAAAACTGTGATTTGGACATTATAAATGTCTATTTTTTGTGTTCATCGAAGACGATGTTTACATTATTTCTCAAAGATATTTTTGTGTCTTTATGAAATATCCCCCATAATATTGAATCAATTTTATTGCTTCATACGCCACTTCGACTACTAAAGTAGGTAAACCATCTAATGACGAAGAATAGATAAATATTGTTTTGCTTATTTTACACTCTAATATTCATTAATTTTATCACATTGAAAATTGGTTACTGAAACCAAATCAGACGGCCATTGTGAGATATTAAAACGACAAAATACCATTGGAGCTTATCGTGTATATGGTCACCCGCGTCAAATGAGCGATGAGGAACCGAGATGTGTCATCGGATTTTACTATAGAGAGCGACATGTCAAATGCGGGGGACTTTGTTACACCGTGAGATTGTCGCGACATTCGTGGGCATGCATTCGTACGCGAGCTTATTAACTTCATTCACATGTTAAGGCTTTATATCTATTGACATGTTTCCTCTCGTATATTATTTTATACATTTGTTTTCATTATTATCATGATTTATTGTCTATTTAGTAAGGCTGTTGTCTTGTCATGTTCCTAATCTAATGCTGGCTAACGTAATTTATGCCATTGAGATATGCTAATACTGGTAATACTTCATACATTATAATATACCTACAATTCATTCATTAGCATACCAGACAAATGGTGAAATTATCCGTTCAGCAGTATGAGTAATATTAGGTATTTTATTACAATAATTGAATAATGGAGCAACATGTTATGAAATGGAAAATAATTTTCAATAAGCAGATATTACTTTTATATGGATAAGTGACTAACCATTTCTCGTGTGACAGATAAGAATAGAATTCTCACCATCCCTTGATTGTCCATCTGAGAGAGCTTAGGATATCATCAGGCGAATAAGCACCATCTATCTCCTGGGCAACCAATAAGATCTACTGCGATCCACAACCTTTCAAGTCTGCCAAACAGCTATTACGGTATGATCCCCTCAACAGATGAATGAGTGACGGTATATCGTAGCATTTTATGGGCGTACTTCCAGCTGGGGACGGTGAAAGACTGAATGATTTAGTAAATAACGAGATCTAAATAAATGTCTTATATAAAATAAAACTTTAAAGAAACCCTTCATTATTACTCTACCCCACATTAGTCCCACTATTGGGCTGACCTCACAAAAATATTTATACTTTTTCTGTGGCCGAGCCCGTCTACCGTACTCTTAACTTTAACCTTCCTACCGTCACTTAACTTCCTCCTAATGATTACTTTTAACTACTACACTTATAGTGGTATAAAGTAAACAACGCTATATTACGCTCTATGGTTTTATTGGTTCCTACAATCGGACCACATCTCACTCAAACCATCCGTAGTGATGAACAGGTGGTATGACTCCACTCTCCGCCCATCGATTGTGTTAACGGCACCGATTCTTTAACTTAAGCGGCCCGCCGAGGGTTTAGGAGGAGGCTTAAACCCAGCAGTGGGCTTGAGCCACGTATACGAGCTGGGACTACTATTTTTATTTATTTGTTGCTCTTTTGAGTACCTAGCTTCTCGCCGATTCCTGTGGACAAAATAAGAAACTCAATACTAAGAATATAATTAATACCTTGCTGACAGAATTATGGCGAGTAGTGCCATGATGATGAGTTACAAAATAAAATATATATTTAATTCTCAATTACGGATTAGAAATTACAAGTACATATCATCATCATCGCAGCCCACATGGGTCCCACTGTTGGGCTCAAGACTTCTTCACAATGACTGCAAAATTGGCATATTATACAGCGTGGTCAGTCATAAGTTTTTTTGTCAAAATTTCCTTCCTGCTATCTGCATATCACATGTCTAAGTCGCATTTTACAACATCCACTGGCAAGAAAGAGGATGTTGAATTGTATTTTTACTCCGTCACCATATAAAATTTACGAAAAAAACCTTAACCATATATTTTTCACATCACTAACTGTATGAATAATATATAATTGGCATTACAGGTTTCAAATTATTGGTTTATATTTCTCAAAACTCTACCTAATTAAGGAGCTGGTTTATATCAAAAAAACAATGGCAAAAAATCTTAAAGCACTCATAGGGTTCGCAGATGACGCATGTAGCATGCTTAGGGGCATAGCACACTTCGTTTCGTACAACTAAACGTCAATGACAGATGCGCCAATTTAGTCCGTGTCACCTCACCCACCCAACAATTAACTACGGTGTAGGAAACGGTCAGCTGGCGTATTTTTTCTACTAATCTGGATCAGTTGGTCGAACTTTACGTATGTTGACCCATATGTTTCGAAGCTTAACGTATTTAATAACCTATATTTATACAAACATACCTACATTTTTTTTCTTTGGGACTAATCCCACCACACATTCCCACCATTGTAACTCCTGTAAGCCAGGATCCACAATGGTCTCCATAAATTACACCGAGGTTTGACCCTCAGGCAGTCCCGGGATATGATTATAATTGTCTTGGAACCCGCAACAAATTTAATTAGAAAAGATTAAAGAGGAGGAGTTGGAAAGAGAGATTCCACTTCCCTCCTAGGCAAAGCGGGAGACAGGTCACAAAATGACTAGTCAGCCAATAAGTAAAAAGGTGTAGCTACGATAGCGCAGCAGTACGGCACCACGGATACGGAAGAGCTTAACGGGGCCTATATGTGAGCGTTAAGATTGATTGCTACAGTAGGTATGGCAGAAACGCATGAACGCACGGAAATTTTCTCGAGTTGCTATAAGGTCCGTATAGTATACTACCCCGCAGGTGACTTGCAAACTGTTTAACATAAGGTTACGCTCCTTTCGCCAGAGATCGCACTCCCAGAGAATGTGATGTGCTGATTGTTCATACTCGTGTTCAGATGTGGAACATTGACATAATGGTGATGGTACGAGTTTAAAAGAAAATAATTTACTTTTAAAGTTGCCATGGCCAGTTAAAAATTGGGCCACAAAGTGGTCAACCTCCAGCCACAGGCGCTCCCGGATGCACGGAAAAAATAGATAAATATCTAATATACCTTTCGATGATGAATCCCATCTTTCTTGTCATTCAGTTAAAAGTTCCTCATAGACAATGGATTGTGGTGCAAACAATCTAGCAATTTTATTTCGGTCGCGTGGTAGAAGGAAATCTGTATTCATAGTAAACATACCTACATATAATATACTTATATTTGACTCATGTATCTAAAGGTTTAGGTCATATATACATCTATACTTTACGTATAGGAATAATTTTTGTGTCCCACGTAATGAATCGAGTATATTTTCAAATTCAAATCATTTATTATGCATAAATCCCATGGGGGCACTTACCTACGTATTGTGATTTTTTTACGTTATACCTTAAATTACCACCGGATCGGAACGCGATCGCACTGGGAAGATCCGGTAAGAAACTCAGCGGGATTCTATTCTCTATTTTTTATTTATTTACTAATTTCATTTAAATTAAATTACATATAACAAGCCTATTAATGCCTATTAATAGCTTAAGTGCTGTGTGGTAGCGGCTTCGAATACTACCAACCCTTGCTTTGCTCGTGGGTGTCGTAAAAGACGACTAAGAGCCCTAGATTGACCTGGACCAACTCCATCTGGTGCCATTTGGGTCAACGATTACATTCCCAAGGAGGGTTGACGTCAGGCAGGCGGCCAGTCATAAAAGTCATTGCTGAAACTTTTTGTAATATGTCAAAACAGATCACATATTGCGTCGACCCCAAGTAATTGGGATAAGAGCAAGATGATAATGATGAATAGCTTAAGTGCCTTTCGAAAAATTATATAATACAATTCACAAATATAATGAATAAGATTATGGCTGGACCAGATCCCACAAGCAGCACCCGATCGCGAGCTAACCACTAGAACAGCTATCACTCAACTCAACCATAATGGAGGGAAAGGAGTGAGTTTACCGAGTACCTATATTATAAATTTCCCAACAACTTCTTGAAGAATGATAATGAATCCAAAGTCCGAAGCCAGTCTTATGCTAGAACCAATCCACTAAAATCAAATAACAGCATTTAAATGATATTTTTTATTTGAAAACAGTTAACTGTTGTTAATATTCAAACAAAGATACTCTTTGTGTCAAACTTTCTATGACATCACGGCTTTTCGTGAGTCAATTTAATAAGTCACTGTGGAATCTCAATACATCACATTTGACCTTACGCGTTAAAAAATAGGATATTATGACAAGAAAAAATCTTGAGGTAAACATACGCAAAACTTCGCGAAAATGTTTACTGTATTAACAGTAAAGAAATGATTAACGCGTATACATAGTCAGACAATCGAGTATACAATGTAAGTAGGTAGGTAGTTGTAGGGCATTTAAGCTTACGCGCCGCTACATACTCAAAACGCTTCGAAGGACAGGCCACAAAGTATTCCATGAATGTGTAATCAGAGAGTTTATTGATCGTGGCAAGATTAACACCACTCGGCATTGTCTGAGTTGGCACCTCTTAAATTTTCCTTTTTTGTGCCAATAACTTAAGGAATTCACGAATTAATTTTTTTTTTGTTCACCTTCATGAATGTCGTCGTTTATCACAACGCGAAAGAAATATTCATTCTTATGTAGCGCTTTCGTAAACGCTTTTCAATTGTAAATTGTGATGTTTTACGACAGCGTTGTGTGCGTAAAATATTTCTATTTCGGGCACAAAACTTTATTGTTTTGGTATCCTTGATAACTTTGAGGAAGCTGTAATACATTGAGGCTGTTGGTATTTATATTTCTTCAATTCACTATACGATCAGGATATTTGCTTTCTTCAGAACGGAAATAAAACGATCGGCAGGCGATTTTGAATAAGAGTTTGTTTTAACTTTTACTTCTTTTGTAGTGACATTATATACCTACAGTGAATTGTATATATATTTACTTACTCCGTCATTACACGGAATCATTAGGTCATTGAACTATATACTTACTAAATTTGAATAAGCTTATAGTATTTCATCAATCAGCCTTTTGTGGTCCACTGCTAGACGTAGGCCTCCCTCATATAAAGGATAATGCCGTAATCACCGCGCTTGGCAAATAGGTTGGCAATGGCGATCGCAGTAAAGGCTTATACGTTCCTCAGGAGAGATCTGCTGCTGTTCTCCTGGTGAACCATTAGCAGATTTTTACGAATCCCGCGGGTAATATTTATCGTCGCTTAAATGGTCATGCTTTCCGAAATTCGCCACTTGTCCTCTATTACCTGTTCTTTTATCCAAAAATGCTAGTGCATCACAATATTTTAAATAATGATTGTTGGAGATGGGTTCCTAGATGGTTAACACTAGATAGGTAATGATACTAGCACAAGATATTTATCGGTCGCATCTATTAGTTATTAGGTATAACTAAATATTCTCAAAATACTCAGGCTAGGCAGAGTTCCTCGCAGAACAGGATTTATTATTAGCATCGGCTAATATTTTATATAAAAAAGAAGTGATTATTTTCATATTTTCTCACAGTCATTCTTTATCAAGTACATTTCTAATATATAGTTCCATAAAACGTAACAATACAGTAATGCTATAAATTGATTAGTTTATTTGATGGGCGTGGAAGCATAGTCGTTACACAAGATACTCGAAGTGAGGGCTGTTCCGGCGCATATGCGGACCGTGCGAGAGCACGTGCCGTCCACGCGGCCGGAAGTACTTCACCATCGACCCACTTAACGCGACCTTCGCGTATTTACGTTCAGCTGTACAACTATACCTACATAATACTAGAATAATTAAAACTAGCTTTCTACCGTTATATATATTATGTTTGCAATTACAGAGCCTGTCATATGAATCCAAACAATGTGACTGTCAATAACTGACATTGGAAGAGCCAAAGCCAGTACTCAACAAAAGCATACTTCAGACATCGCGGCCATTCTTATTAGAGTAGGTACATAGGTGAGTTTGCAACAGAAATTAATTTTTGCATAGCAAGTGCATGGTTATTCCAAACCCTATGATAATGATATGTGATTGTAGGGTCTACTAGTGTCGTAAAAACTTAGCTTAATGTGCTCTCAGAAGCATTGACTACCTATTACGGCGAAATCTTTTACATAATGAGAAAGCTCATGCCCATCAAAGGCGTGCTGCATTAACTGAAAAGATGTAGGCAGGTAGATAACTTTGAAAATGGTCTATAATTCCAATTAAAAATATCAGACAGGTTTTAACTTGACACCTTAGAATTAACAATCCTCCGTCTTACCACTATGCTGTCACTGTTTACATAAATCGAAAACATGTACTGACAAATCTTTGAATTATACTAACGAATAACCTTTTTGGTAGATATATAATAACCATTCACTTCTCGTCTTTTGCTACGAATTAAAATACCTGCATGTAATAAGAACACCATATATGACTTAGAAACCTTGACTCGATTGCCAGCGATGGGAATTATATTATCTGAAAGTATAGATATTTAAAATGATCGACTCGGCAATGTTATATGCTAGCTATTTATAAGATGAATAAGTAAAATTTAAAATTTTGAATAACTCCCAACCCATCATCATCATCATCATCTCAGCCCATATATGTCCCACTGTTGGGCTCGGGCCTCCTCCATAATGGAAGGATAATTGACCTACTATACCACGCTGGTCAGACGTGTTGATATAGGGTTTTATTTCAAGTTTTCCTTCTCTCGCATAGATGTTATGTGTTTTATATCCCTTAGTCGTCTCGTACGATCACCCACGGGTAAGATAGGTGAACGGAGTAAGAATACAATTCACGGGTGGTGAATTGTATTCTTACTCCGTCACCACACTCCCAACACAAACTAAAATAATTAAAAAAAATAAATATTACGTTCTCTTCAACAGGAATTATTAGTTAATTATCATTTAACGATAATACTGGCATGCGTGAAGAACTTAATCGGGTTATCATATGCCATTACATCATTTTGGAGTTAACACTCTTACACTGCTGGACCGATATTAACCAAACATAGCTAAGAAAAACCGCAAGGCAACTGCTCCTGCTGAACAGCTTTCAAATGAAAAAACCACATCGAAATCGGTCCATTCGTTTGAGAGCTACGATGCCACAGACAGATACACATACTGATAGATAGATATTGACGTCAAACTTATAACATCCCTCTTTATACCTCGAGGTTACAAATTTCAAAAGTTGTCTGATATTTACGCGAATATTACACATTGTAAATAAAACTACGGATTTTATCGCGTTTGTGTTTGTTTTCTTTTTTTTTGTTTTTAATTGCCCAACGTCCAAAATCAAATGCAAACGCGATAAAATCCGAAAAGCAGTTTTATTTACAATATAAAAAGTTTATCATCATTATTATTTCGACTCATTTACGTCCCATTGCTGGGCTCGGGCCTCAATCACAACAGTAAATTGACCTTACCATGCTGGTCAGACACGTTGGTATAGGGTTTTATTTCGCGTTTCCCTTCTCTTGCATAGATGTTGCATACATAATGTGTCTGTTACGACACCCACGAGCAGGATACGAAGTGGTGAATTGTATTCTTATTCCGTCACCACACACTAAAAATTTATCTATAAGTTATTATTTGCATAGGGTTTGTTGATAAAACTTGGCTATAACGATACCAGCCAGACAGGTTGTGGCTGCTTATCTTTGAGAGGGAACATCCGCGTTGGTCAAACGTGCGTTATCCATCCAACACAGTTTTATTATCGCGCATCCCCAACTTCATCGTGATTGTATCGACATGTCGGACCACGTGATAAAATGCTCTTTTAAAATCAACAATACCTTTGAAACGCGGAAGATTGACATTATATCAAGGGCAAATTCGACTGATACAAAACAATGAATTTACTGTATGATAATCTTAAAATATATAAAGCTGTAGTTTATCATCGGGACTATCGTAATATAAATTTTATTTTGACATTTTATACTATGTTAATCTACTCTTTTAAGTGTTAAATCGAATTTCGAGTAGTGTTGAGAGATTTATTGGCGAACATGATATTTTTTTTTGCCAATATAATGTTTTTGAAGTTGGTATTTCATCAGCCTATCAAAGTCATTATTAAACATTGGCCTCTTCAATAGGGAACAATGCCGTAATCGCCACGCTTGGCAGACCAACGAATGATCGCAGTGAGCCATAATTTCCCAGGAGAATGCTGCTTTACACCCTTGGAGTAATCCCGCAACCAATATTTACGAGTTGGAAGTGGGGCACATTGAAGAATACAACCTGCCACTATACGGGTAGATTTAGGATACATGACCATCCTATTAGCCTATGCACGTCCCATTGCTTAGGTCAAGCATCCTCCACTATAGGAAGGATATTGAACTGTCACTGGTAACAGGTATTAGAATAAGGGCTTTATGTCGAATTTACCTTCTCTTCTACTTCTTTGTTATTGGTACTAGATATTTGTAAAAATTATTGTCAGTTTGTACGGATTCTACGAGACCACGTGATATTTACATTATAAATTAAGTGAAAGAGCAATCCCTCTTTAAACGAAATTTAAGAACAGCATTTTCTTCATGTTAGGTAACGCCTGGCCTGGTAACGTGTGCTGCTTGCTCGTTTCGTCAATAAAAAAGCCTCAAAAGTTGAGAAAATAAAGCGATGAACATTCAAAAATAAATGTTGGCATACATACTAGCAACCCGCCCTCGCTTCGCTTCGGTTTCAGTCGCTATACCCGCATAGTGCCCGTCCCCGTGGGAATAAAGGATAAAATGTAGCCTAAGTTACTCTTTATAGACTACCTACCTGGTAGTAAAATATTATTAAAATCGGTCCAGACGTTTTGAAGATTACCTCAAATAAACAGATTTTCAGACAAAAAATTTTTAAACTGTATTTTAGGTATAGGTGTCGTGCAAATAACCATGGAAGCATGAAAAAAGTTCAGTATTTTGACATTACAAACAGACACTTCAGTTTTATTTATTTATATAGATTATTATTCCAATTTATTTAAAGAAGTACAAAGAATCAGAGGTTAGTCTTATAGTAGCCTGGTACGAGCAGCAAGGTAATTGACAATACACTTTTTTAATCGAAGCTTAACATTATACCGTATTATAATAGTCACGGTCAATATCGCATTAAAATATCATTTGACCGATCGCAAAAGCAATAAGTAAAGACAAGTTCACCGCTCGTGGTGTACAGACACCATAACGCGCACGATGTATGGTGTCTAGATTATAGATATTTGAGTTCAAGATCAGCATACATAAGTAGGCTATATATCAAAACTCGACAAGTCAATGACCTTTTTAGTTCACCTGCAAACGTTTCTTATATTATCGCAAGATGTATGCCTATTGTACTAGTGAATCAGTATTAGCGATTTTATGTACGAGTAAGACTACCGACCCACCCTCGCAGCGCTTAGGTTCCAGACGCTTTGCCCCTGCATTTTAAATCTGCAGTATCTCCTAAGATATGACCTAAGGTTCGAGTCCCGGACCGCGACTGGGAAACCGGGAACTATTTTGACATTATAAACAGACACGTCAAGTTTATTTTGTATAGATTTTACGGTAGCTTACTTTAGTAGGTTATAATGAATTTTATTCCTATACACTGATTAATGAAAGTAAAATGAAAATCACGCTACAGTAGCAATTTAGCCGAGCGATGCTAGCCAGAATATTGAGCTATCTATTATAATATAACGCTGCAACGTCTCAAATTATTCAGATATCTTTTAGAACAAAAAATACCTCAAAGATTTCGATACACACAACATATATTCCGACGTATTTACATACAAGCTGTACCTGTTTGAAAGAAAATACATAATTGTCCATTATGGTTTGCCGATTTTTTTAATTATAGAGACTGGGCCGCACTCTTGATTTCACACCCATTTCGCTCACGGGTTGCACACATTCTTTGTATTCTTCTTTGAATTTATGTTAATTCTAAAGTGTTTTGGAGTGAAATATAACATGTGTGCTATTTTATATATAATGCAGAGAAAGTACTAAAATATCATCATCATTTCGGCTCATATACGTGTCCCACTGCTGGGCTTGAACCTCCTCCGCTATAGGAGAGTAATTGACGTACTATAATACCACGTTAGTCAGACCGATTGTTAGTATTTTATTTCTTTTATTTCGACTTTTCCCTCTTTTTCATAGTTACAAGCATACATCTCATAGTCATCTTTTACTACACCCACGGGCAAGAGAGGGTGTGGTGAATTGTATTCTTATCCCGTCACCACGCCGAAAACTAAAATATTTATAGTGAAAATAAACGTCAGTGTTTTTATGCTTGACATGTTTTTTTATGTTCTACTAAAATTCGCGCAGCAAACTTTACTGGAGTAGTTAGTGATCGCTCTATTGAATTCGATGACTTAACACACTGGCAAATAATGCCTTTAATTATAAAATTATAAAATCAATTTAAAATATAGAACTACTCAATACTGGCAACAATGAGTTCTATTAATAGTTGATTGCCAACATCAAAATAATAACAAATAGGTATATATCAAATCAAATTAGCTTATTTTGTAACACCAACATAACAAGTGAAATAACAAAGAAGTTTGCAGGTAAACTAAACAACAACATTTGTCATGGTTAACTGGTAACAATACAGAGCAATTGTTCCTCTTATGTTTTGTACAATAACTTGTTGGAGTGCCGCGTGATTTTTTCCGAAATTTTCTTTTATTCGTATTCAAAAAGCTTAATGGAATTTCGTATTGCGTCTGTCGGTGTATTTTACAACGGCAAAGAATGTGGATAAAATCAACAACGCATTAAATCACACATACCCACATTCAATAGTATAAAGGAATATTTACGCCTCGAGTTGGAAAAAAATCTTTGCAGATAAAATATCTGTGAGTGAAAAAATTAAATTCGGAATAACCTGGAAGTCTTGTGCGTGGGATAGATGTCTAGTAAATATATGAGTGGGTTTAAGACGATGTGGTGTGCGCTATTGCACTGGGAACAGACCCCTAGTGGTATTGGGACGCGTACATAAATCTGAAGCACGAGCGCAGCCGGTGGCGGGTAAGTGTTCACGCCTACAGAAGATTCGCTGGTACAACGCGTCTGCGCCGCCGAGCTGAGCGTTCTTAGCATATCTGAATCTGTCTACACGAGGCGGCACACCGGCACTGCCAGATATGGGCAAAAATTGAAACACGGAACGTACATATCTGAGTAGGCCTCTACCTACACGTAAAGGTTGCGTTCGTGCTTTCTTTATGGTTCGACCCTGTATGGTAACTAAAATAAAATCTTGTTGATAGCTACTTATGTATCATGCAGTTGTCAAACGCAATAATAACTTTCATTATGAAAATGAAAGACAACTAAAAATATATATACTCTAATTTCTAGTATATAAAAAAGAAAATTATAAATAAAACTATTTTTACGGATTTTATCGCGTTTGTATTTGATTTTTTAATGTATGTTCGACGTTTCGAATACTTTATAGCGTTTATGGTCATGGCGGTCCGCCCGTACGCGACAAAAGCCTACAAAATAGTTTCATTTATAATGTGTAATACTCACGTAAACATCAAAAATTAAAAGCAATTTATTTAACTTTATGCGAAGCACCAAATATTGATTATATAGAGTTATGAAAGGTTTATTTTAATAAAATTTCATTAAATATATATGCACTCATATAATTGAGAAAGTTCAGTAGGCTTTGATGAACATAGTAAATACAATACATTGGTTTTTGCGCGTCTCGTTACCTGCATGAGCCGTATCCCACGGCCTCGGCGCCTGAACAGGTGTGCACCTGAGACCAAACGCGCTTTTTTCATTACGGACATACAATCAGACAAAACGAACTACATGCTTGCTTAAGAATGATGCTCTGATTCATTCATCGTTCACCGTGGAATTCTTTTATATTTACTGGCCGAACTTGATCTTATTTTTATTATCTCGTTTCACCATTACATTGATGTGCCTCTGCGTGCCTCGCCGATAGTTATGTAGATTTACTTATTAAATTGAACATTAAAGAATGAATGCAGCCAATAGAATACTTAGCTTAGATATCTCTAACTAAATATGGATGTAATCCGAAGTAGATACTTGACACGAATATCTAAACTTACAGTGACATCTACATAGTTATTCACGTGATTTGGTTTGAACATAAAGTTTCTCCTTTGTTGATTTCCTTTAGGGGGCGTCCATAAATTACGTGAGGTGTTTTTTAAATTTTCTGTGCCTCCCTCCCCCCCTGGTGAGATATGGTGAGATTTTATTCAACCCCCTCCCCCATGCCCCTCTCACGTGAGATTTTTCAAAATGTTCGTTTCACAAAATTTTAGATTATAACGTTATTTATTTAATTTTTTAGGTTACTACCTAAATTTTGTGAAATTTTATCAGGAATAAAATGTACTCCTAATTAAAGGAATCAACCCCCTAAAGGTCTTTCCATATGACAACAAAAATAATTGTATTTTGCTCGTAACTAATAGTTACGGTTTCTCTCAATTTCAGATCATAACATTTAACCGATGGAGTGGTTGGCCACCGTTGATAGTTGATTGCTCTTTGACAAACAGTTCGATTCTTTTAATAGTCACAGATATCAATATAGTAAAAAGTATATAAATATGCATTGAAGAAGAACTCACCACAATTCACTTTGGAATGAATTATTATCAATTTTAAAATCGATGCAATTTAAGAGATTAAATCTTAAGCATGTACAATCTGGATTAAATGGACCAAAATAGTATATTTTTTTTTGTTACAATCAGAAAAAATTTGCGTGATATTTGCCGAGACCCCCTCCCCCTCTCCAACGTAAGATTAGATGAGATTTGACTCGACCCCCTCCCTCCCTTAAACATCTCACGTATTTTATGAACGCCCCCTTACAGCCTATAAACGTTTGACTGTTGAGTACGAGTCTCCTTTATGATAGGAGCGAATGTGGGTTATGATACCAGGTTGACTAAATGATCTGTGATAAAATATTACTACAAAATTTTCTTCTTTTACCGTGATGTTATCTACCTACTTTACGAAAGCATATTTTACATATTTACAGAAAAGAGTCTTTACTCTCCATGTAGCATAGCATCTCAGCTCATATATGTCTTACTGTTGGGCTCAAGCTATCCCACGCTGGTCAGATGGTTTGGTATATTTAATTTCGAGTTCACCCTCCCTTGCATAGGTACTATCTGTATATCATATCCCTTAGAAGAATTTGATCACCCAATATCATGTCTGTGAACGACATCACAGACATGATATAGGGTGGTGAATTATATTCTTATCCCGTCACTATACTAAACAAGGACATAATGACGCCAGTACACAGAAATTTTAATTTTGTGTTAATTTAACATTACATGGAACATCGAGATGAGTTTTACCAAAATTTGAGTTAATATCAATCACTGTTTAATCGTTCCGAACGTGTTATCTATACCAATAAATGAAATTGGAGTGTCTGTTTGTAATGTCAAAATAATAGGCTTTTTTCATGCTCACACGGTTATTTGCACGACACCTATGCCTAAAATAACAATAAAAAAATTTTTGTCTGTCTGTCTGTCTGTCTGTTTGTTACGCGTAATCTTCAAAACGGCTGGACCGATTTCAAAAATTCTTTCACCAATGGAAAGCTATAATATCAGGGCTTAAACTAGGCTATATTTTATCCCGGTATTCCCACGGGAACGGGAACTACGCAGGTAAAACGACTATAACCTATAACCGAAGCGAAGCGAGGGCGGGTTGTTAGTATTACAATATAAATGCGAACGAATAAAAATTAATCTATACCAATAAATAAAATTGGAATGTCTGTTTGTAATGTGAAAATAATAGGCTATCTTTATGCTCACACGGTTATTTGCACTATACATATGCCTTAATTACACTTTATATTTTTTTCGTCTGTCTGTCTGTTTGTTCCGGATAATCTTCAAAACGGCTGGACCGATTTCAAAAATTCTTTCATCAATAGAAAGCCATAATATCAGGGAGTAAACTAGGCTATATTTTATTCCGGTATTCCAACGGGAACTACGTAGGAAAGACTGAAACCGAAGCGAAGCGAGGGCGGGTTGCTAGTCTTTACCAATAAATAAAATTGGAGTGTCTGTTTGTAATGTCAAAATAATAGGCTTTTTTCATGCTCACACGGTTATTTGCACGACACTTATGCCTAAAATAGCAATTAAAAAATTTTTGTCTGTCTGTCTGTCTATTTGTGCCGGGTAATCTTCAAAACGGCTAGACCGATTTCAAAAATTCTTTCACCAATGGAAAGCTATAATATCAGGGAGTAAACTAGGCTATATTTTATCCCGGTATTCCCACAGGAACGGGAACTATGCAGGAAAGACTGAAACCGAAACGAAGCGAGGGCGGGTTGCTAGTCTATACCAATAAATAAAATTGGAGTGTCTGTTTGTAATGTCAAAATAATAGGCTTTTTTCATGCTCACACGGTTATTTGCACGACACCTATGCCTATAATACAGATTAAAAAAAAATTGTCTGTCTGTCTGTCTGTCTGTTTGTTCCGGGTAATCTTCAAAACGGCTGGACCGATTTCAAAAATTCCTTCACCAATAGAAAGCTATAATGTCAGAGAGTAAACTAGGCTCTATTTTATCCTGGTACTCCCAGAGGAACGGGTACTACGCAGGAAAGACTGAAACCGAAGCGAAGCGAGGGCGGGTTGCTAATCTATCTATACCAATAAATAAAATTGGAGTGTCTGTTTGTAATGTCAAAATAATAGGCTTTTTTCATACTCACACAGTTATTTGCACGATATCTATGCCTAAAATAGCGATTAAAAAATTTTTGTCTGTCTGTCTGTCTGTTTGTTCCGGGTAGTCTTCACAACAGCTGAACCGATTTCAAAAATTCTTTCACCAATGGAAAGCTATAATATCAGGGCGTAAACTAGGCTATATTTTATCCCGGTATTCCCACGGGAACGGGAACTACGCGGGTAAAACCACTATAACCGAAGCGAAGCGAGGGCGGGTTGCTAGTATTAACTATAACAACGTAGTAACAGAATAGGTACAGGTGTAAAAACGTGTTGAAAACTAAAACACAAACGTATATGTAATTTGAAACATAATTAAATTGTTATGCAAGCAATTGCTGTTAACACAATATTATAGTTATCATTGCTTGTATATTCGTATAACATAAAACAATTTGATGTAATTTGCCAAACTATAAAACGAGTAGTTAGCACGTGTTTGTGACAACCTTGATAAAGTGCTGGTCAACACATTGCGAGCAAGGCGTTGTCGCATACCGATGGCCCATTCAAACTTGACACTTCCACACGATATGCTTTCCTTATAGTAGATATATACTCATATGGGTTATTAACTATGAAATCCCTCTGAAAATACAGCAGTTACATATATTGAAAACTGACGCTCTTAATAGCGTTATCAAATGTATCGCAATATAATTTCGCTATGCAAATTTTTAACATTACATAAGGAGAAGGCTACTACCATATACATTCGAAGAATTTCCCGGTCCCTTCCGGTCCTTCGAAAGGTTACGTACGTACTGTCGCTGGGCAGGATGTAATCAGAACATAGCCAGTTAAGACGCAAGAAAAGTAAAACGATTTCTATCCTTTATCTTGTTTCTTATCCTATGACTTATGACATCTTACTGAAAGCCTAACTTGCCGAAAAGTTTTGAATAAGCTGAATATCAAATATCGGTATTAGGTTTATGCATGGGTATCTATTATAATATTTATATTGGAGTTACTTTTGAATGAGAAATAATAGGTTCCTATCTTGCACAAAGCAATTTCTTGAAAATCAATTAAATCTAGATACCATATCATCATCATCATCCTCACACCATTAACGAATACAATCTAAACTTTTTTCATCCCATATTATTATTACTTTGCTACAATATTTAATCACAAAAGTTACATGAATATCCGAATGATCTATATTTTAAAGTGTCTAAGTTTTATGTACACAAGGTTTCGATCGTAACCTTGGATAATTCGGATGGGACATACCTAATATTTGCTTAACATATTTACATATGCATAGATATCTCTAGAATATCATAAACAAATATATCAACAAGTCGCACTGTTAGCTTTATAGCCGTTTATCGATAAATTTGTTCATGATTTACAGAGCCCATAAAAGATAAATGCAGCCGTAACCTTGATCTACACACATCTTGATATTGGAAAATGTAAGTAAACAAAGGTAGGTAAGTGTATTACGTCGATATTAACAATGCTTATGTCCTACGTATGGTAACGAATAAATGTAACTTTGATAATATGGCTGTTTTTTCTTATGTTGCAAATTTCCTAAATCAGAAATAGTTAAAATGAGATTTGGTATTCTGAAATTTCATTTACTACAATGTAAAATATATTTCTTTTACTTGACTATGAGGCACATGTGTAGTTATGCTGAACTTAGTACACGGCTTTATTGTAATTATTCTGCTGCATTGTAAACGAATGTAATAAGTGTGCGCCTGCGCTTATCTTAATTGCACGTCTTCTTATTTACTGACTAACTAGTCAATTTTGCTTCATGTCTCCTGCATTGCATTGGAGGGAAGTGGATTCAATCTCTTCCAACTTCCCTTGTTTAACTTAACTTTTCCAATTAAATTTGTTGTGAGTCCCAAGAAAATTTACATCTTTTCCCGAGACTGCCTGAGGGTCAAACCTTGGTGTGATCTATGAAGACCATTGTGGGTTACAGGAGTTACAATGGTGAGAATGTGTGATGGGATTAGATCCAAAAGCAAAAACCATTACACTACCTGGACAATTCGACTTCAAAAGATAAAATCAGAAAAATAAAATTAATTTAATGATAATGTACAAAGAAAGATTTCAACAATATCGATCTCGTATTTTTATAATGAAACTTGAAATTTTCGCCAAAACACTTTCTCATGCACTCTCACGTTCTCAAATCATTCACAAATAAATGCGCTTTGATCAACTTATTTACCTGAATCAGCTGATTTTGGGAATTTGTGCGGCTTGAATGAATTTATTGAATGAAGAATATGACGATTCGTCTACCTGAGCACTGTAGTCAATAGAAATTGCGTTGAAATAGATACACCTTACGTTTGGCACTTTAAAAGATACGAGCTGCATTTACCTTGCAAAAGGCAGAGACTTCAGATCTTCAAGCATAAAACTCGATAGCTCAGTTTCGATAATCCTAGAATGCAAAGCCATCTATATCATTGTTTATTTTAAAAAACTTCTACAAATGTTAATCTCTATCACCAACGTAATTTTGTTTCGATTTTTCTTTCTAATTTAGTAATCATTTATCCGTTTAATAATCTTAGGCGCCATCTATAACCCCAGTGAGTAATGAAGTGGTATTTTATATTCTTGTTTCGTCACCAGTCATAAAAATATCAGGTAATCCAACATGATTAACTACGTAATTATTTACATGTCGCCCAAGTTCGTGCATCTTCTGCATTCGTTTATGGAGCAATTGATCATAGACATTGTAATAAATAGAGCAATAATTTATTTTCTAATTAAATCAGAGCTTATTTACCTATGTAGGTTGATTTAGATGCATATTGTAGTGTCTAGATATCAGTTGCGTAGCGGTGCGCGGGCGCAACGTGACAAAGTCGACCGCTATCTATACTATTCGATCGCGTCGCGTTAATTATTTTCATTAAGAACAATTGTCTTGTTCAATCGGTCTGATCAGTCAGTTTGCCGCCGCATTATATTTCCAGTCAATACCAATAGAAGTATAAATGAGAAGTATAGGTTTTAAGTTAGCTTACAATCACTACGTCACCCTATACCTTATCCTTACTAATATTATCAATGCGAAAGTATGTTTGTTTGTTTGTTACGATTTCACGCTTAAACCACAGAACTGATATCATAAATTCGACTGAAACCGAAGTGAAGCGAGGGCAGGTTGCTAGTAACTGATAAATTGTCATCGTCGTCATCTCAATATACTTCCTACTGCTGGCCTCGAACCGGCTCCATAATAGAAGAGAAATAAAACAGATTGTATACCAATACCAAAAAAGGGTTTAATTTCGAATTTTCCTTCTCTGGATATATATTATATTGATATTACATCACTTAGTCATCTTTTTCAATACCGACGGGCAAAGATGAATTGTATTCTTACTCCGTCATCGTACGGAAAAACTAAAAATATTTATTGACAATATTATGGTCGTATGCCTTTAATTTTAAAAACATTAGATAATGTGCAATTTATCCACATTTAATCCATCACACTTGTGATTTTTTACATAATAGAAAGCAAGTCAACTAACCCGATAAATCTCTAAATTCTATAATGTTATCACAATGCCATATGATGGCGGTCATGAATACTAGTGAACTATAATATTCTTTATAGGTGTAGTAAAGGCCGACTAAGAGTAATACGTTCTAAAGTAGACATCAGACAGGTTATATTGCGATAGGTTTATCTGCTTATAATTTTATTCCTTACGTACAATACGCGCGAGTTAAAAAAAGATAACGATAAGTATTCTTACACAGTAACTGCAATGGTAGTCAATAAAATTTATCATCATCTCACTTATTTGTTCCACAACTCATTTCGAGCATCCTAAACAATATGAGAGAAACTGACCTATGGTACCACGCTGATATCGTTAATCATCATTTTGGCTAATGTACGCCCCACTGTTGGGCTCCAGCCTCCTCCATAATAGGAACACAATTGACCTTACTATAGCATGCTGGCCAGATAGGTTGGTATAGGGTATCATATACGTAATATATGCCTTAATCGTCTTTTACCATACCCACGGGAAATTGAGGGGGTGGTGAATTGTATTCTTACTCCGTCACCACACGGATAGTAAATAAATATCGTTAATAGTAAATATTTATAAAATAATGGGCTGTACCCGATATAGTCTCTAAAAATTCTAGAGGAAATGACAAGTGAACGAGAAATTGACTACCGCCTGTGAATACCGACACAGATCGCGCGATCGGTTGGCATATAGCCCAATATGAGAAAAGAAAGGGGGTATTTCAATGGGCGTTCTGACTCCATCAACAGAAAATGATATCCTCATCATCATTTCAGCTCTCGTACGGCCTACTGCCCCCACTCAGAACTCTTTCACAAATTGATCTAGAAATTCTACCCTATTTTTCAAGTTTTCATTCTCTTATATAGATGTTATCTGCAGATCTTTCATTTCATGGTGGTAGCGGGATTAGCATAGGATTATTTCATTTCTTCCTTCTGCATAGATACTATTAAATCCCTTAGTCGTCTTTCACGAAGCCCACTAGCAAAATGTTTGATGAATTGTGGTCTTACTCCGACACCACAAGGAAAATATACGGATAATAAAATTACAGTTAATAAAACTATATAAATCGTTTTTTTATCACAGGTTTGTCGATACGAAGCCGGTAGCAGGATGTACCACGGCAGGCAATACTAGTGAACAATAAACTATATATCACGATAGGTCATTAACATATCATTGTACTGCGTTAATCGAATGGCCGCGAGCGCCTGCTTTGATAGCCGATAGCCTCTGTGCCATCGCTCGCCCTTATGCCTTACAGTAATGAAAATTAGTTAACTATTACTTTAGAAGCTGCTCGGTGTTAAATGTTTTATTTGTTTTATTAATTATCTTTTAAATAATAGTCATTATTTATAACGTGTCTAACCGCACAGTATTAAATGATAGATTTTTTACATGCTGTTTAGTGGTGACTAGGAATAATAGCAACCCTGCTGCTGCTGCTGTGGTTCCCGAGCGCTATGACATGTCCTTCTTTAAAAGAGGTTTAAGAAGAGTATTTTCTTCACGGTAAGCAACGGCCTAGCTGTGCCCCTGGTATTGCAAAGGTCCATGTGCGGCAGCATCACTTACCATCAGGTGTGCTGCCTGCTCGTTTGCCACCATCGGCAATAAAAAAAAAACAAAAAACCCCTAATGTAGTTCGTGAGTGTCGTAGACCAGGGGTGGCCAACTTCATTAGCCCCAAGATCTACTGTTTACTCACGAAACCCTGTGTGATCTACCATTTACATACATCTTGAATTGTTCACAATTGGAATTGATGTGTGCAGCAGTTGAGGATTACAGTGTGCCTTCTACGTATTTACATGTTTTGCCTTACTACGATTGACTGGACTAATAGTCGCGATCGACCGGTCGATCGCGATCGATCGGTTGGCCACCCCTGTCGTAAACGACCAGCTCACTGATACTATCCGCTTAACAATTACATTCCCAAAGATGGCTGATGTCAAGAGGACAGTCGGTCATAAAAATAGTTTTAGACCATAGGGTCTAAAATTTTGCAATAAATATGTATGATGGGAGGAGAGTACACGCATGTAGTCCTTGATCATCTACATAATCTTTTCAAACACTATTGTAGGTACTAACTGTCCTAAAAACCAGCTAAGAGATCCTCTACTGAAAAACTTATAAATAGAGATCGCTAACCATAAGGGGCAATAATGGCAACACCTATGCCAAGCAAATTTCCTACTAATTATGAAATTTTAATCACAATGTATCTTCACTTATCATCATCGCAACTCATATACGTCTCTCTATTGGGCTCGAGCCTCCTCCACAATAGGAGAGATATTGATCTGCTATACCACGCTGGTCAGGGTTATCATATCACGTTTTTATTTAAAACTAGCAATCTGCCCTCGCTTCGCTTTTAGTTGTTTTACCCGCGTAGTTCCCGTTCCCGTGGGAATACCGGGATAAAATATAGCCTAGTTTACGCGCTGATATTATAGCTTTCCATTGGCGAAAGAATTTTTGAAATCGGTCCCGCCGTTTTGAAGATTACCCGGAACAAACAGACAGACAGACACAAAAATTTTTTAATCTGTATTTTAGGCATAGGTGTCGTGCAAATAACCTTGGGAGCATGGAAAAAGCCTATTATTTTTACATTACAAACAGACACTCCAATTTTATTTATTCGTATAGAAAACATGGGAGGAAATTAACCCTTTTATCATATCCTTGCATTATGTTGAATTTCTTTTTTTAATAGTTAATTAATATACTTATACATTATAAAGAGTACATACATATCACAGCTCATAAACGTCTAACTGCTGGGCTCGAGCCTCCACCACGAACGAAAGGAACTTGACATACTCTCCACGCTGGTCAGACGTGTTGATATAGGGTTTTATTTCGAGTTTTCCTTCTCTTGCATAGATGTTATCCGCATATTATAATAACTTAGTCGTCTTTTACGTCACCCAAGGGGTAAGAAAGGGGATGGCGAATTGTATTTTTACTCTCTCACCACCTGAAAAAAAAAAAAAGTTAATAGGGCGAAGATCGTCTGTAAGTAAGTCTTCGGGTAAAACCGTACAGTAAGAAATATGACAAATTCTTAATAGTTAGGTGGCAGCCGGTTGTTACCAACCCTCAAAAAGGTCTAGTTTTAATAAATTTAAATAGATGGCTTTTTCATGGCGCAAAATGTTAAAAATGATACATACTTTAAAATTAGTAGGTCTGTAAACTTGTATTCTGAAGGAGATGCATGCTCAAATAGTATTTTCTTTTTTTTCAATTCTGTTACGCAGATCTGTGCTGGTAAGTTAATTAATCAATAATTGCTTTATTTTATTACCCTATTGGCGTAGAGAAATAATCATTTTACACGATTTTACATCTGATGAATAAAATCTAATATCAAAGTCCATCTACTCTTTTAGGCAAAGTTCAGTACATGACCGGTCTTCGCCGTTTTCAGACATTGCAAACCTTTTTAGATTAAGCTATTTTTTATAATAATGTATTGCAAACTTTTGAATTGAGAAATTAAATATCATATATTGTTAGTCCAAAACAGATGATAAATTACCATGGAGTAAATAATTTTGATTTTAAGAAGATCATATAGTTAAGAGAGTACAGTGATTTCCGCTCGAATATTAACTACTACCAACCCGCCCTCGCTTCGCTTCGGTTTCAGTCGCTTTACCCGCGAAATTCTCGTTCCCGTGGGAATACCGGGATAAAATATAGCCTATGTTACTCCCTGATATTATAGCTTTCCAATGGTGAAAGAATTTTTAAAATCGCTTCGGTGGTTTAAGCGTGAAAGCGTAACAAACAAACAAACAAACATCCTTACTTTCGCATCTATACCAATAAATAAAATTGGAGTGTCTATTTGTAATGTCAAAATAATAGGCTTTTTCATGCTCACACGGTTATTTACACGACACCTATGCCTAAAATAGCAATTAAAAAATTTTTGTCTGTCTGTCTGTTTGTTCCGGGTAATCTTCAAAACGGCTGGGCCGATTTCAAAAATTCTTTCACCAATGGAAAGCTATAATATCAGGGCGTAAACTAGGCTATATTTTATCCCGGTATTCCCCGGGAACGGGAATTACGCGGGTAAAACGACTATAACCTATAACCGAAGCGAAGCGAGGGCGGGTTGCTAGTTTATAATATTAGTAAGGATTGAAAAATCCGAAAAAATACTAGGCGACCATATTGAAGAATAACTGCTATTTTTGATGAAGTATTGGATAGTGCTTTGAATCGTTAGCTTAATAAGTTGACAGTTCTTAATGAGTTCCCACGACACATAACATCGAGAGCGAATAGGTGGTCGAATATTGGGTATGTATTAAAAAATTCGGGAAAACCTAGGTGACTCTGTGCCGGAATTTTATCGCCATGTACTTTTTCTGCCATGTTTGAACCAGTATTGGACAGCGATTTAAATCGATAGCTGAATGCGTAACGTTTTCATGACACATAATATCGAGAGCGCAGAATGAAAATGTGTCAGCCAGTCGTGTCCGGCGACCGAGTCCATCCACCTCCTGCAAGCCAACCTCAACCACTCCCCCAGTGCGCAGGACGTTTTTCTGCAAGCCATGGCATGGCGGAGTGATTGATCGGTGTAGCCGTAGCCGCGGAGCCGTACGCGGTTCCTGACCGGCCCAATTGGCTGGGCAGCACTGACGGCTCTGTGGTAATCGTCGCCTCCACGTCGTGACATTCCCCGCCCTTGTTGCTCAAGGACAGGGGCGATGGGTATGTCGCGGCGGAATGGGGAGAGGTTACGCTATTTGGTGTTTACTTCTCCTCTAACAGGAACGCGTCAGATTTCGGGGCCTCCCTCACCATCCTAGGGGCCTCGATACGGCGACTAGCACCGCGCCAAGTCTTCGTTCTGGGGGACTTCAATGCCAAGTCCACGGCGTGGGGGTCCCCCAGGACGGACGACCGCGGGTGGGCGGTTGAAGAGTGGGTGGCGGCACTGGGCCTCTGTTTGCTAAACAGAGGCTCGGTGCAAACGTGCGTGCGGCAGCAGGGCGGGTCGATAGTGGAATTGTCGTTCGCGACCCTATCCGACCACAGATAAATATGAATAGAGGTCCTCCGGCAGCCCAGCAGGAGTCACACGGCGGACGGAGCTCCTGCGTTGCCGCGGTGGGCAGTGGGCCGACTGGATCAGGACCTATTGACGGAGGCAGCCATCGTTCAGTCGTGGCTGTCCTCACCGCCCCAGGCGGACGGGGTGGATGCCGAGGCTGACCGCATCCGATGTGCGTTAACGCAGATCTGCGATGCGGCCATACCCCGTGTGCGGCGTCTGCCCCTGAAGAGAGCGATCCCCTGGTGGTCCCGAGAGTTGGCGGATCTCCGGGTCGCGTGCATACGTACCCGGCGGAGGTCCTACATCCGCAAACGAGCGCGTCACCGCGACGCTGAGCGAGAGGGCCAGCCGTACGAGGCTTACCGCATTTCGCGGTCTGCCTTCAGGCTGGCCGTCCGTACCGCCAAGGACGTCAGTCAGTGGAAGATGCTGGACAGTCTCGAGCGTGACCCCTGGGGTCACCCCTATCTCGCGGCGCTGAGCAAGCTCCGCGGGCGCGTCGATCACCGAGACTCTCCAGCTCAGCTCTCCAGCTCAGCCTCCAGCCAGCCAGAGTGCTCCGCCCATCACGGAGCCGGAGATGGAGGTGACGGCGGCGCGTATGCGAGCCAGATCCACCGCCCCCGGGCCCGACGGTGTGCCTAACCGTATGCTGGCCCTGGTCCTCGAACACCTAGGAACACACCTCAGGGGACTGTTCGACGCTTGTTTGGCGTCCGGGCAGTTCCCTGGGTGCTGGAAGAAGGAGAGGATGGTACTCCTGCCGAAGCCGGGACAGTCTTCAGAGTCGGCCTCGGCCTACAGGCCCATCGTGCTGCTCGATGATACGGGCAAGCTGCTGGGGAGGATTCTGGCTGCCCACATGGAGCGGCACCTCGTCGGGGTCGGGCCCGATCTGTCGGGCACCCAGTTTGGTTTTAGGAGGGGGCGTTCGACGATCGCGGCCCTGCTGCGCCTGAGGGCCGTGGTGACGGAGGCCGTCACCGGCGGAGGAGTGCTGTTAGCGGTGTCCCTGGACATCGCCAACGCCTTCAACAGTCTGCCATTCAGCTGCATCAGGGAGGGCTATTACGGGGTGCCCGTGTACCTCAGGCGGCTGGTGGCAGACTACTTGGAGGGGCGCAGCGTCCTCTACGTTGACCGAGTAAGGGACGTTGTGCGAACGCCCATGACGTGCGGTGTTCCACAGGGATCGGTTCTGGGTCCGACCCTGTGGAACATCGGCTACACTCGTCACAGCCCGGGGTAGGACGCTAGAGGAGCTTTGCCTAGGAGGGAAGTGGAATCTCTCTTTCCAACTCCTCCTCTTTAATCTTTTCTAATTAAATTTATTGCGGGTCCCAAGACAATTAAAATCATATCCCGAGACTGCCTGAGGGTCAAACCTCGGTGTCATTTATGGAGACCATTGTGGATCCTGGCTTACAGGAGTTACAATGATGGGAATGTGTGGTGGGATTAGTCCCAAACAAAAAAGGACGCTAGAGGAGGCGGCACGCCTGGCAACTCTCGGCAAAGAGGAGATTGTCAGGCGGATCGAAGCGCTGGGGTTGAGGGTAGCCCTGGAAAAGACGGAGGCCTTTTTGTTCCATGGCCTCCGTACCGCCGGGCCTCCCGCCGGCGCTTCGATCACCGTGAAGTCGGTCACTATCAGCATCCAGGCCCACATGAAGTACTTGGGCCTGGTGCTCGACGGGCATTTTTGGTTCCGGGAGCATCTCCATCGACTTGTTCTTCGGCTTGTCGGCGCGGCGTCCGCCCTTTCGCGGCTGATGCCGAATGTGGGTGGACCCAGCGCTACGTGCCGACAGCTGTACGCGGGGGTGATCCGGTCGATGGCTCTTTACGGTGCACTGGTGTGGGCGGGGTCCCTGACCGTCCGGCTGAGGGCCCTTCTGAGGCGACCACAGAGGGTCATGGCGGTCAGGGCCATACGCGGCTACCGCATGGTGTCGACGGAGGCAGCGTGCCACTTGGCCGAAACTCCTCCGTGGGACCTGGAGGCGGAGATGCTCACCGACATTTATCGGCGGGTGTCGGAGACGCGCGCCCGCGCATTATGGTCTCCCTGCAGGAGATCACCGCCTGGCGGGTCGACGCCCGCCGTGGAGTCATTGCCCGTTGGGCAGTCCGGCTGGAGAGTCCTCGATACGGTGTTAGGACCGTCGAGGCCTTCCGGCCGGTGCTGATGGAGTGGTTGGAGCGGACGCACGGGGTGCTTTCCTTCCGGCTTGTGCAGGTGCTGACGGGGCACGGGTGTTTTGGGAAGTACCTGCACAAGATTGTCAGGAGGGAGAGTACACCGTCCTGCCACCACTGCAGTTGCGACGAGGACACGGCGCAGCACACGCTCGAAGAGTGTGCTGCGTAGGAGGGGGGGCGCCGTGAACTCGTCGTGATTATCGGTGCCGACCTGGCGCTGCCGACCATCGCCAGGGAGATGCTCGTCAGCGTCAGGAACTGAGACGCGGTCGCCGCCTTCTGTGTGGCCGTTATCTCACGGAAGGAGGCGGCGGATCGTGTGCGAGTAGAGATCCTATTCGGCGACACGTTCCGCCGCCGGCGACTCGGGCGGCGCAGGCGCGAGTATCTGCGCCTAATGCCGCCCTAGCCGAGGACGCGGGTGATCGGACCGGGGAATTGTCCGTCACCCGCAGAGAGGCTGACCGCGCGATGGCGACCGACGTCCTAGTACGTCAAGAGGTGAGAGGTTACCCGAAAGGGTATTCCGTCGGGCCGACCACTGACGACAAGTCACATCTGCTCTGGTGGTCGGCCCAACAACGAGGTGACGTGGGTACGAGTGCGTTATGGGCCCGCGCGCCGTCCTTTCATCGCCTCGGATGGACAAGACCGCGCGTGCGCTTACCATAGCCCACCCATACAAAAAAAAAATAGTGATGAAAATGTGTTTTGTACCCCTGAAGTGCAAAATATGCCGAACTTACTCGACAAATGCTTCTTTATACAATATCCGCTGTTTGGGATCTTTTATTTAATACTTGAGAACATAAATTTAGTTATATATAGATACGGTAGGTCGTATTCACGTAAACCGCATTTTCATATAGTTTTGGCCATTAGACGGTCTAATACAATTTAGTAGAACACCCATCTGCATCGACGTTCTTTCAAACATTAAGTTTACCTACTCATAAATCGAGTGCATTTATGTGAAATTAATAGTTTTTTCAATAGTCAGTTAAATATTTTATCTCGTAATATGAAGCAGTTAATAAAAATCTTATATCTTTAAACGAGCAATTCTTGTATATATATACTGTAGGAGAATATCTGTCATGAAGGTCGTCATATTTTTTTATAAATGGCATTTATGTAAAAAAGCAAGTTAAAATCGTATATGACACGTTTGTAGGTTTGACATAGCAGCGCCATCTATTAATTAATTACTCAATCCAGTCAACAGATATCGCCATCTGTTAAAATCGTTTGGAATTAACAGATAATTGTGAATGTCAAATAATAGACAAATAATTTGCAGTAAAATAATATTGCGACTATAAATTAAGATGTAAGCTATCCTATCTTTCAAGTTGGATCAAACTGCACACGATGTGCAAATTTGATTAAAATCGGTTAAGTTGTTTAGGAGTCCATCGCGGACAAACAACGTGACGCGTAATTTATATATATTAAGAAGATATTCAGGATCTCGGCAACGGTTCCAGCGATTTTCATGAAATTTAGCACACTAGAGGTTTCGGGGTCAAAAAATCGATCCAACTAGTTTTTATTTATAGAAAATGTTGTTTTGTCGGTGTTTTTAGCTAATCAATACCATTGTATTGACATAAAATGTCAATAGAATGGGAATTCAAATTTCACCGTCGCCGTCAAGAGTGACAATAGCTCCGTTGGGAAGTTGTCCAACAGCGTGAGATCGAATCTCGGTGTTATTATTAATCTCTTTTTGTAATTTTTGATATCTTTTTCCTTATTTCATCATTTTTATTTTTTATTAATATAAGTATATCTAAATAATTTCGGCAAAAATGCAAAAAAGTTTTGGTCGATATATGTAATATCGAGCAAAACTCGGTCAACCAGATATAATAAAATCATAAAAAAATATCATCTATTTTTTTTAATATAGTACCTTACGTAGTCTTCAACCCATTGACCTTATACATATATAAACTTATATATCTAACACGTAATATATACTGTGTAGGCACGTAACAGTATGTACTGTTACAGTTGCTATCCACGTTAACGCTGATAAAATCTCTAATGACTAATATTGGTATGTTTGCGTAGGTCCACAATTCGATAACACATATAAGTAGGTATATACCTATGTATAATTATGTTCTGTATTTACTGATAACAACTTTATATCATGTATTGACTAATAGTTTTATATGTATGTGCATAGTTAGAGTTGCGGATCCGCAAGCGATGATGAAGATAAACCTGCCGTCACAATCAGGCCACCGATGGGTAAGCATTTTATGGTTTAGGTTACAAAATACTGCGACTGTTGTGTTAAACCAGCAACCCGCTCTCGCTTCGCTTCGGTTTTAATCGCCTAACTCGCGTAGTTGCCGTCCCCGTTGGAATACAGAGATAAAATATAGCCTAAGTTAGCCTTTATATAGACAGCTACATGGTAGTAAAATATTATCAAAATCGGACCAGCCGTTTTGAAGATTACCCAAAACAAACAGACAGACTGTCAGACAGACGTACAGATAGACAGACAGATATTTTATTAAAATTGGTTTTTAGAAATAGTTATCGTACAAATAACTGTATCAGCATGAAAAAAGTTATTTTGACATTACAAAGAGGCACTTCCAATTTTATTTATTTGTACAGATTAACTAAGCAGCCGCCATAGAGCACGAAAATATATGGGCTAAGGAGTGATTTTGATACTCTGTGATATCTACCTACTAATTATATTATAATAAAATAAATGGAATAGGTAAAGTTAATCATTTATCCCTATGATAGTATTAACTTACATCTAAAACGTCAAAGTGCATGTCATATTAAGATTATATCATAGAAACCGTAATTTACATTAATAATTATGACGCAATAAGTCAGTCATTCAACTGTTATGGTTACTTCCTCAACATGAACGAATAACGTAGTGAGGCTCGAGTGGTGCGGGCAGGGGGCGTGTAGGAGGTAACCTGTAATTTCAACCAAATGCTCATCGCTCCAGTGGCGCAATTGGTTAGCGCACGGTACTTATAAGACAGTGTTCGTGAGCAATGCCGGGGTTGTGAGTTCGAGCCTCACCTGGAGCATACTTTTTGGAGTTTTATTTTTTAATCATATTATCTTCCTTTTTAATCTTTAATTATAATTGAAATTGATTTTACTTTGGGTGTTTATATACGACGTAATGTGATAATGACTATGCAGAATTTTATGAACTCTGTACATTTTATAAACTGTATGTACCTACGTAAACTAAACAAATTTTGTGAACTACAACTTAATGAACCGGGTTCAATGTTTTAATTTATGATAATATTTGGATTGTGGAAAAACGCGACTATGAGTACCATTATGTATTGTTTAAGAGACCCTTTTATTGAATGTTAAAATATTTGGCTTATAATATTTCGGATTATAATTTGGCTGTTTCATTTGTAGAATTTAATATTTTCTTACTTTTGATTTGGTTCTTATTTTTGAAATGTAATTTTTTGTAGGTAAGTTTAGATAGAGACTAAATTCATGTACCAAGTCGTTATTGACACGACGACGTGTTAACGCTAACATTATACCTGTAGCTATGTCAATGTCACTATATCCATGCCGCTAGATGTCAAAACCAGATAAATGTAAAAATTTTAATTAAATCAAATAATTTAAATATCCAAAAATAACAACGGTTTGTTCATTGTTTTAACTTTTCACGTCTGTTCACAACAGTTCTTATGGCTGCTTTGTGTTCTTTTTTTAAGGGTTATATTACCAATAACGATAATTTTAATATTTTGATGTGATACGTGAAAGAGCCCATATTTGTATTAAACTATCCGCTGTATGCGGCTTCACCGGCACGCGGCGGCGTTCTTTTATTCAATTTATTCTAAATCTCATTAACGGGTGTAATGTGTATGATTATTTCTTCACTAGTTAATACATGTCCAATAGTGAAGCGAGACAGTTACTTTCATCATCATCATCATCGCAGCCCACATACGTCCCACTGTTGGGCTCGGGCCTCCTCCACAATGGGAGGGAATTTGACCTACTATAGCATGCTGGTCAGACATGTTGGTATAGAGTTTCATTTCGAGTTTTCCTTCTCTTGCACAGATCTTGTGTGCGTATATTAGTTGTCTTAGAAGTCTTGGTTGTCTTTTACGACATCCACGGGCAAAAAAGGGTGTGGTGAATTGTATTCTTACTCCATCACCACACGGAAAGTGTTCCAAATTGCTTTGTGTTCTCTTAAAGTTTAATAAAAATGCCTTGTGGAAGAAAGGTATGTAAAAAGAAAGAAAGGTATGTAAAGGTATGTATGATGATTTTACCATTGCTACCAGTAGGTACACTTTAACAAAACGTCGCTCTACGATACGAACTCTATAAAAATACACAAAAAGCCTATAGCAGGGACAAGGACGGGTATGTATGATGATATTATGAACACTTGGCTTGGTGAAGAAGACTGTACTTTACGTACAGCATTAATGTTTATAAATAAAACTATTTTTACGGATTTTATTGCGTTTATATTTGATTTTTGACTGTCACCGACGTTTCAAAAACTTTTCAGCGTTCTTGGTCACGTACGGACTAAGTGTCTCACGTCCAACAAGTCGCTGAAAAATGTTCGAAATGTCGGCCAATCAAAAATGGAAAAGATAGTATTATTTGCAATTTATAATGGTCGCGTAAACACAGAAATCAGCATTAAAGATATTTTATGATTTGAATGGAGGAGAGATTTGGAAGATGGTAGATTGGAGATTTGGTAGAATATATCTACCAACTATTACATAAAGAGATGGGTTTTTTTTGGCCGCTGCCTACCTCAAAGAAAGTGAGGGGAGTATAAATGCGTGCAATGTTCGGTGAAATTAAAAGCATCACTAAAACCCACAAGCAAACACCCTCAGAAAGTTGGGTTGCCGGCTCTCTCGCTCACCGAACGAAGCGCAGTAACAAATTCCTACTACTCGGACGTCGATTTTCTGCAAGAGTGGTACTACCCCGGATGGATCGGCCCGCGGCTGTAAACAGACAACTGTCAACAGTTATGTCCTACCACTATATATAGAAATGATTAAGTATTGTTTTTTGTCTCTGTGGTGATTATCTAAGAATGAGACACCACCACCTTATTTCGCCCGCCTGTTGTAAGAAACGATTAAAATTACAAAATAATGCAAACTTAGTAATTTAACTTTATTTTGCCAAACCAGCACGACATAGTAGACCAAATTATCGCCATTACGGAGAAATTTCATGCCTGATGCTGGAAATAATACCTAAGAAGTTCGTCAACAAACGGATGCATAATTTAATGATATTGCAATATAAAGCTACTAATGTCCTTGCGATTAAAAGCGCCATCGTATTTCGATATACCTAATAGATATCAGAAATTGATTACATCAGGCTATTGTCTCAGTTTATTGACTTTGCTTAGATAAGTGAGCTATTAGCCGACGATCAGGTTCGACAAATTTGGCAATACAATTAAGTTTGGACGTGCAGTACGATGTCGCAGTCGTAGCCTCAGGCAGTCACTATCCCCCTTGTTATCTCTGTTATACCTACTTTAATTATAGAAACTGGCTACTGGATTTATGATTGGATTTCTTTAAACTAGAATCTTCGCCCAGTCGAAGAGTTTTGGAAGAATAAAAACTGCAAGTCACTGACCTGCTAATCAGAGAGAGATATTATACTCGTATCTCTATTGCTATAGGTACTGTATGCTACCACTCATGATTTTCACACTTGACACATATTTTTCATATGTAAAATATTAATTTATATTATTATGTCAAACTAGCAACCGCCCTCGCTTCGCTTCGGTTATAGGTTATAGTCGTTTTACCCGCGTAGTTCCCGTTCCCGTGGGAATACCGGGATAAAATATGGCCTAGTTTACGCCCTGATATTATAGCTTTCCATTGGTGAAAGAATTTTTGAAATCGGTCCAGCCATTTTGAAGATTACCCGGAACAAACAGACAGACAGACAAAAATTTTTTAATTGTTATTTTAGGCATAGGTGTCGTGCAAATAACCGTGTGAGCATGAAAAAAGCCTATTATTTTGACATTACAAACAGACACTCCGATTTTATTTATTGGTATAGATAAGACGTACCTACTATGTATTTAACTTAAGGGCCCCATCATAAGTTTTGATTGTTACATAAACAATATATTATAGAAGGAAAAATCTAAATTAGATCCTATGCCAACACGTCTGACCAGCATGCCATAGTAGGTCAATTTCACTCCCACAATGAAGGAGGTCCTAGCCCAATAGTGAAATATATATAGGATGATATTATATAATTATTGCTCGCTGTGTTAATATATACAAAATCTAAATAAATTAATATTTTTATTTAAAAAACCCATCGTTTACTCTGACAAATTCCCAACGGAAAACCCGTACCACGTCCAAATACCAGTAATAGGCTTACCCTATTTTAGTCATTTTTATAGCACACGTTAGAATTAAATTAGGTCGTTCTTAGCTATCATCTCTTACAAGGCTCCCGGAAAGAGCGAATGGCAAATTTTGAATTTATGAAATCAATTCACTCTAATTTTACGTGATAATCCACTTAACTAGATTATTTTTTTAATGCCGAATCGCAAACCTAGATGAAATTACTTCATTCAAAGATTTTTGTAAAGATATTCATTAATTCAACGATCCAATCTTGAAACACAAATTATTCAATCATTTTCGATCTGGATACGGCGATTAATCGTCCTCATTCAAATGGATAGTAGGCGATTAACCGTTTAAATAGGCGATTAATTGTCATTGAAGCATAAACGTAAATCTTTAATTTATAGGAAACATAACAAGTTTATTAATAGTTTAATAGAGCTTCCTTGGTGTATGTGTAATTTATACTTCTAACGAAATATTTTATATCTAACAGACGGCATAATATTAATAATAGCGACGTTGACATATTTAATCAATTTTGTAATAATATTAACCTTGCTTTTTACTCGATTGCGAGAAATTTACTTGCTAAATTCCTAATTTGTTTTTTTGCTACCTACCCTTATATTTAGTGACGGGTTAAGAATTCCTTACTTTTCCGTGGGCGTCTTAAAATCTAGTCAATAGAGTAGGCAGCAACGCTCTCTTAGGAAACTCATAACACCAACTATGACCGCCAACCAACACGCCTAACACGGCTATTATAACATTATCTTCCCTGCGTAAGGAGGTATTCTAAAGAGGATCGGTGGAACACTGATTGTTAATGTATTAAAATTTTTCTTAGTCAAATAAATCTGACGAAATGTTTGTATAAAAAGCTATAAACTATTCGTATTCTTATATTCAACTTTAAAGCATTTATATTCTTAAATACAACTTTAACTTTTATAAGATTACTATATATTTATTCTAATACCTTCGCTAGCATTCACATATTATTTTTTATTTTAAGTAACCGCATCTTTATTTTTAATTAAAATAATTTCCACTAATAGTCAAAGATAATATTTTAGCAAAATTATTATTACAAAATGGTGACAGAAACGGTTGCCTTACAACGCAGCTCACTGACTACAATTTTTCCCTTTTTGCTAACTGGACATACCTAAAATGGTTATATTGACTATTCGGCTCTTATTCATCTTAGGATTTTACTTAATAAACCTTTCCTTATAGACAGGCTTGAACTTGAGGCTATGAACATATTATTTTAAAAACCGCGCATTGAAATACACAAAGCGATTCTTCAAAATTACTGAAGTAATATAAATAAAAAATATTGAAAAACAGGTCTGAGGTACTTAGGTTTATCGGTAGCTAAATAGGAGCCTTAGGATATACTTACATGGGTTGTATTCGACTAGTAAGTAATTGGCCAGCCGCTGCATGCTTCGTGACCTCCTGATCCTGCCCGCTCGCTCCGCAGCGCCCGTCTGTGCATCCCGCACCCCGCCTTCCTATAACTCCCAGCTATTTGTTCAACTCGTGTCCTCATCATGCTTCCAATTGAAAACTTAAACCCTTTTAACACAAAAAAGTTGGTAGTCATTGGTCAGTTTAAAATGATTCCATGGAATGCTGGTTTCTGTAAATTCCAAATGATTTCTTTTGTTAATATTTTTTACGAAGTATAACATATAGGAATCGACCCGACCCGACATGCCGACCCCGAGTCGTGAGGAATGTAAATCGTTGACCGTGCGCGAACAACCCCTGATGTAGCAATGCGTATTCTTAATTTTTTTTATCACCTACGAGAAATGATTGTAAAAAAAAGTTTTACGTGCGTAGCGAAATAATGTGAACACAGGTTTTCGGAGGTTAAATTTGGCTTTGAATGAAACCAATTGATAATATCTCATGAATAGAAATAACTAATTACTGTAAGACTTTTAAAGTTAATATTATGAGGTACCTATAACAACACGAAGAAAGAAATTTAATAAACAAAAAACTATATCAACTAATTTCAATTTATCAAAGCAATATTAAATTCATATAAACTTCTTCGTCCTGAACGGTAAAGCAGCGCCATGTTAAAATATATAATATTTTGTAATAAAGTGAATTATACAGCAAATCAAATTTGGTGATACACGGATAGTAACGCCACCTTCACCCAACGCGGCTGAAGACAACTGCCAACAGTGTGGTCCTCCTATCCTCCTGCCACTAATGAAAGGAGGTTGTCTGGCGGATCGAAACGCTGCAGATTAGGGAGGCCTTGAATAAAACGGAGGCATTGCTGTTTGATTCGTAGCGATCCAACCACCATGGCCTCGATACCATCAATTCAGTCTCCATCAACATCAAAACTCATTGTCAGATAAAATATTTGGATCTAGTGCCCACACGTGACGGTGGTTCCGCTATTATTTTCTTCAACATGCTCACCGGTTCATCGAGAGGGCATCCCCTTGTCTAAGTTCATGCCGAATGTGATTGAACCCAGTGTTCCACATCAATGACTCTATGCGGAGATGGTCCTGTATACCGCTCGTCTAAGGCTTTTCTTGTGACGATTGCCATTGAACGTGTGTCATGTAATTGTAAGTAATTAACCGTTTATTTTAAAGTCGAATAACTTTGAAAGGAGAGAATTTGATAAAAAATGTTAAGAGACCTTTTTTGTAGATCATGAAATTTTACTTAAGAATAATTATTTGCTATATAAAAATATTAATATTTATAGTGGTTAAAAAAATCCAGAATCCAAATTAAAAAATTTAAAAAATATATCAATGTATAAGGCTTGATTACAAGGGAACGGCTCGTCCTACGTTAATTTATTAAGAGAGCTTTTTTGTAGGGAATTTAATTTCCTTCAAAGATATGAAATGGAATTTTTTTTTAAATTCATGATGTCCGAATTTTGTGTGAAAAATTCAGTAGCTGTTCAAAAATCGATAATCATAATGCACCTCTTAATATTAATATTAAGGGCTCAAGTTTTCAGAATAATTTTCTTTTGTCATCATGAACAATATTTTCACAGTACCGTTAATAAAAAAATTGTTCGTTTTTTTGGCCCAGTCTAATATATATATATATATATATATATACAAGAATTGCTCGTTTAAAGATATAAGATATGCTCACATTCTAACGTCACATCTAAAGCATAGTGTAAAAATGAGTTAAGAATACAATATTAATACCCTTTATTTTTCTCAGCAAGTTCTAATAACCGACTAAAGGATCACCATGAGAAAATTACTCTTTCTCCCTAATAGCAGGTATGGTACAGGAAAACTAACATGTAATACTATAAAATAACTAAGATTCAAAACCAAATCCTGTATCAACGCAGGCGGGTGGAATTAGAAGTATTTCACAAATCAAAATGAGAAATATTTTCGTTACATAGTGAAAAGTATATAGAATATGTAGTGTGAACATTTGGTATAAATTTTATTTTCTGAAAGGGAAGCCTTGTTAGAATACAGTTGCATTATTAAATGACAATACACTTTAATTTTACTAAAACGTCTAGAATAGTTTCTACCAGAACTACACTCACGCAAATAGATACGAAATTATTTATACATAAAAGTCAGCTAATGACCGTAAACTTCCATGGAAATGGAGATAACGAACTAAACAAACAATTGCCATACAATTGATTCCATCTCATGTGCATATATTCCGATTTTAAATTGACATATAGATAGAAGGCAAACATGAACAAAGATAGAAAGGCAATAAAGATAAGGACCCTGTCCAGATATCACATGATCAGCAATAATATGGTCTAGGAGGCCAGCTCAATAAAACTTATCCATTGAGATACACGCTAAGAGACTCCAGTGACCGTTATACGTCGGACTTATGTCTTTCTTCATAAATCATACACGTCCCACTGTTAGGAACGAGGCTCCTACAAAATAAGAGAGAAGTTGAATACAACACTAGCATAGAGCATTGGGCGTTGTATTTTATTTATAACTAGCAACCCGCCCTCGCTTCGCTTCGGTTATAGGTTATAGTCGTTTTACCCGCGTAGTTCCCGTTCCCGTGGGCATACCGGGATAAAATATAGCCTAGTTTACGCCCTGTTATTATAGCTTTCCATTGGTGAAAGAATTTTTGAAATCGGACCAGCCGTTTTGAAGATTACCTGGAACAAACAGACAGACAGACAGACAGACAAAAATTTTTTAATTGCTATTTTAGGCATAGGCGTCGTGCAAATAACCGTGTGAGCATGAAAAAAGTCTATTATTTTGACATTACAAACAGACACTCCAATTTTATTTATTGGTATAGATAGCAATCTGCCCTCGCTTCGCTTCGGTTTTAGTCGTTTTACCCGCGTAGTTCCCGTTCCCGTAGGAATACCGGGATAAAATATAGCCTAGTTTACGCCCTGATATTATAGCTTTCCATTGGTGAAAGAATTTTTGAAATCGGTCCAGCTGTTTTGAAGATTACCTGGAACAAACAGACAGACAGACAGACAAAAATTTTTTGATTGCTATTTTAGGCATAGGTGTCGTGCAAATAACCGTGTGAGCATGAAAAAAGCCTATTATTTTGACATTACAAACAGACACTCCAATTTTATTTATTGGTATAGAAAAGATTCATTTACAGTGCAGGGTGTTGTTTTAAATAAATTAAAAAAAAAATTATAATAATTTTCTTACAGCCTTGATATCTCCTATGAGACAACTAAAGGATTACACCCATAGATGTCTCGTACGATGATTACTATTGTATTTACGTCTCCCAATAAACTAGGTCAGGCCGCATCTTAGAAGACAGTGTTTAGTTCAATGAGACATAATGATTTCTGATGTTTACGCGAGCTTTACACATCTATCTATATCTATACCAATAAATAAAATTGGAGTGTCTGTTTGTAATGTCAAAATAATAGGCTTTTTTCATGCTCACAGGGTTATTTACACGACACCTATGCCTAAAATAGCAATTAAAAAATTTTTGTCTGTCTGTCTGTCTGTCTATCTGTCTGTCTGTCTGTCTGTCTGTTTGTTCCGGGTAATCTTCAAAACGGCTGGACCGATTTCAAAAATTCTTTCACCAATGGAAAGCTATAATATCAGGGCGTAAACTAGGCTATATTTTATCTCGGTATTTCCACGGGAACGGGAACTACGCGGGTAAAACGACTATAACCTATAACCGAAGCGAAGCGAGGGCGGATTGCTAGTTGTAAATAAAACTACTTATAAATACTATTAACTAGTAGTAGTTCTTAAATATATCTCTGTAATTACGATGACTTGTTGGACGTGAGATATTATCTTAGTTCGCCCGTGACCATGAACGCTGCAAAGTGTTCGAAACCGAAATAATTACCATAATATTGAACTTGGCTCCCATTTTCATTTTGTATATATTTGATAATCCTATCAAATTATTATGCAATAATCTATATATATATAAAAGAATGTCGTGTTAGTTACACTATCTATAATTCAAGAACAGCTGTACCGATTTGGCTGAAAATTGGTGGGGAGGTAGCTTAGATCCAGGAGACGGACATATGATACTTTTTATCCCGTCTTTTTTTTTAATGGTGTTTACAAGATTTCGCCAATAACTCTTTTATCCCGTTCGATCGCGTTCCCGTGTGACGTGACATAAAATGGTCAAAGAGAATACAAGTCATTATGAAACGTAGTATAAAAACGCATTTGATATGTAATAACAAAACGCAAATGACAGCTAAACGTAATTTTGTCTATAGTTAAGTATGGTTGAAAATTTTGATAATTATAATTTTGTTAGAAATCAATAATGAGTAATTTGTATCCTCTTTGAATCATCATTAACAATGCCGCGACTAAGACGATCGAATCTTTCCCGACAAAACTGTAATAGTTCTTCCATTAGAGACTAGAGAAATATTTTCGGCAATTTAGAAAATATATTTACGAATAAAATTATGGCGGTACGAAGGTCGCCGGGTCAGCTAGTGTGTTATAAAATAGCCTTATAAAATTAATTGAGAAGTTAGAACAATTTGAAATGTAAATATGGAAAACATTGCGTCATCGGCTTGATTGGGATTTTTTTAATTCTCACTGACCTTACATAGTCACAAGATCACAGCCTTAGAATAATAACGTATAGGAGGATGGTGTCGGTACTTTGAACGTTCGAAACATGAATCTAAAAATACTACATGCGCGCAGACGATTACACACGTAGACATGCACACCACTATACAAATTATGAAATCACATTTTGTTTTTATTAACATTAATCTCCGAAATACTTTTAAAAGTAATGTTAAAAACCTTTTTAAGTTTTTCAAATGTGTTATGACACCATTTGAATGCACAAACTATCATAATTACCTACTTATTTATTTTTTAAGAGCTGCGTACGTACGTGCAGTACAGTGACCTTGTACACTACGGAACGGTTCCGGCGTAAGCTCCATTAGGCTCCAATTGAAATGCTTCACTTTTTGTGCGCAAACTTACCTTCTATACGTTATTATTCTAAGGAGACATATTTAAAAAGTTTACAAGTATTTTATCAGTGAAGCGACAACCACACTATAATTGCCAAAAATTAAGCTTGGCTCCCATTTTCTCATTTGTATATACCTATTTAATAATCCTATAAAATTATTCTGCAATAATGAGTTATAAAATAGCCTTATAAAATTAATTGAGAAGTTAGAACAATTTGAAATGATAAATATGGAATACATTGCGTCATCGGCATGATTGGTATTTTTTTTAATTCTTACTGACCTTACACAGTCACAAGACCACAGCATTTTTTTATTACAATCGGTAGTTTTCTATTATGTAAAATATTTCGTAGGCATCTGCTTAACCAAATTTCGTTATATTTTTTTTAATTTATGCCCGCCTTAGTGAAAAAATCAATTAACATGAGTTTTACCCGCCTAAGGAGAGAAGTTAGCATTTTACATCCGCATTCAGACAAAAAAAACTTTTCGAGTATGATAAATGCGTATCTTTCCATGGAAGAAGGACTAAGAGTGCATTATGTCAACAACATTTCGCCAGGTAGATATGTCAAACAAAAAGATTGAGGAAATAAGTTTTAAATATCATGTTAATTTGTTTGCTAACACTACAAGGCATTTTGGTACGTTACCTAGTAAGGGGTTTCTATCATGAATTAAGTAGCGCCCAACTAGTAAGGCATTCCCATAGAAACGTAAACCATATTCTATTGTTGTAATTGGGTGAAACAAAACTAGTGTATTTTAACTTAACATTTAGTAAAATATTGCCCGTTCACGTCAGATACGATATTATAAAACGTTTGGGAAAAATATAAATACATATTTGGTTACAACCTCAATACTGGAGATAAAAGACAAAGAATTCATGATGAATTAAAATTCCTCTATAAGTGGGCACTCATACAATCCGTCGTTAAGATAACGTTGAGACAACTGTGTTTAGCATTGATTTGGGAGCAACGTTGATCACGACGTGGTCTGCTTTCGTCACTCGGACAGTAGTTGATCAGTTCACGAACAACAGCATAACGGGAACTTAATTCACGACACTATTAATTTTATTAGTATGTCTACTCATAATAGTTAATTAAATCGACACAGTTCTCCTTCCTGCTCTACTTGAACAAATATATTTTACAATATCCTTGAAGGATTAATAGACCACATTTTACTTTTGATAATAACTACCGTTTGAAGTTTGTTAATAATGACCAAGAAATTACTCATTTTTTTGTAAAGTTACTATTGAAAAATACAACATCGTACGTTCTAAAATTCGGGATGTTAAGGTCAAAATTTTTTTTTTTTTTGTTTTTGGGCCACTCGGTTTGAGTGTTTGCCAATTACATGTGAAGGAAGTTAAGGAATCTTAATTATTGATAATAGGAATTTGGGATAGCGTATAGACAGGAATCTGGTGGAAATGTTAGGATACCAAAGGATGGAAAATTAGGAAAATGATATGATATTATATACATAAATATTATATTCTGATATTATTGGAAGATATAAAAGTCACAAGAAATTTATAAATATCAAGATTATTAGACGCAAGCAGTGTTAGGACGGAGGTAGGAAGTGGGATATTAAGTGAAATCAAAGATTAGAATAATACAGTATGATCATACAAAGAGCAAGAAAATATGATATGGTTAATGTCGCCAATTTCTCCACACTCACACGCATTAGATGATATGATATTTATTCTAGCAAGATGAGTCGGTATACACATATGGCCAAGCCTCAGTTGTATTAAAATTGTGGTGGCCTGTTTGCTAAGCTTTGCTTTAAAAAACCATGGTTTATTTGGAATATTTGGTTGAACTAGAGAGTAAAGTTTGCCTTTGACTTGACAACTACTCGACCAAACTTTTTTCCACGATTCTTTTAGATATAACGTAGGTAAAGCAGCCAGGTCATTATAATAATTTAAATAGGGGTAGATGTCACCAGATTCTACAGCATCATTTGCAAGATTGTCTGCCCTGATATTACCAGAAATGCCGGAATGGCCCGGAATCCAAACAAAAGAAACGTTAAAATTTTTTTGTGTGCATGTGTAAAGTAGACTTCTAATTTGAAGTATTACAGGAGAAATAATTCTACGCGAGAAAGGAAAACATTCTAAGGCTTGTAGAGCACTCCTAGTATCAGAGAATACTACAGCACTTTGAAGTTTCATAAGTAATATATATTCAACTGCTTTTAATAATCCGAAATACTCGCCTGTAAAAACTGAGGATTCTGGCGGTAATTTAATTTTTTGAACAATATTATAATTTCAATGATAAACCCCTACGCCGACACATCCTGTTCTCCCAGATTTAGAAGCATCTGTAAAGATATAGTGCCAGTTCTTCCAGTAAGTATTAACGGAGTGTTTAAAAGAAAGCGGTGCTAATGCATCGGATTTTATTATACCTAAATTAAGACGAATATCGGGAACTATGGATAAGGATTCAAAAGGTGCACAAAAGAGCGCATACGATGGAGAATGATAAAATGGCGCTCCAAGAGAATTAATTTTCTGATAGCTTTTAATGAGATAAGGAAGTGATCTGATATTGAAGTTGTTCAAGTTTCAAACGTAATGGGTGTTTAGAAAATTGGAAACATCGTAATAAAAATTTATCGCATATATATTGACGACGTAAATGCAAAGGAGGGTCCACTAATTCAACCTGTAAGGCGTTATTTGGGGAAGACATCATAGCACCAGATATAATTCTTAAAGCTTTGGATTGAATCCTATCCAAACTCTTTAAAGTATTAACATTAGGCAATAATAAAAATGTACCATAATCAAGAATACTTCGAATGAGTGCATTGTAAAGTAGCTTCAACGAGTAAGGGTGAGCACCCCACCAGACACCACAGAGGCATCTTAGAATATTGAGAGATTTTTCACATTTTGCCACAATGTAGTCACAATGAGCAATACCAGAAAGTTTCGTATCTAAAATAATTCCTAAAAATTTTATACTATTTTGTGAACTAATTAAATTACCATTATAATAAATGTTAATAGGTGGAGGAAGCCTCGACCTTGTAAATAACACGGCAGTAAAGTATCAGGGGAAATTTCTAAGCCATTGGCATCCATCCAACATTTTAGATTCTTAAGGGAAGATGACAAGCAGTGACAAGATTGATCAATAGATTGATGCGAATGATATAACAGTAAGTCTTATGCATATTGAAGTACACTAACATTCAAATCCAGGCAAGCTTTTAAATCATAAGTATAAATATTACAAAGAATAGGGCTCAGTACGGACCCTTGTGGGAGCCCCTTATTTACCACTCTATATTCATTTAAAAAACCTTCTAAATAAATATGACGATCTAATAAAGAATTCATAATAAAATTCGTAAGAATAACGGGGATATTTAATAATATTAGTTTTTTGTATAAAATGGACAAAATAACGTTATCATAAGCAGAAGCAATATCTATAAAAGTGGCTACTACAGACTCATTGATGGAAAAAGCTAAATGAATATCGGTTACAAAAATACTCATACTATCTATGGTACCTCTCCCTCGCCTAAATCCAAATTGACTTTCACATAATAAATTATTATTCCCAGTATACCATTCTAGACGGTTTTTTACCAGATGTTCAGTAATTTTCATGAGAACGGAAGAGAGCACTATAGGGCGGTATGATAGCACGGAAGATGAATTTTTACCAGGCTTCAATATTGGTAACACTAGTTGAGATTTCCACGAAGGTGTTATCATAATAGTATTTATCATGTTAAGGTAATAAAAAAGAATTTTATCTGTAGCATGTGAGACAAAAGAATACGGAATACCATCCATACCAGGTGCAGAATCTTTTACCTTAGCTAATACACCTTTAAGTTCAGTAATTGAGAAAGGGGCATTTAAACCTGACAGATTATTTGAAATTTCAACAAAACATGGAAGCATGACTTTTGCAGGGACAAACGGAGGAGCTAATTTATTTAAAAACTGCGTTTGCAAGTCATTAGGCAGTGATGTTGGAGAAGATTCTTTGAAAGCAGATCTAAATTTTCTGATATTTTGCCAGACTACAGTAGATGAGATATCAGGCGAGATTGATGAGCAAAATGATTGCCAGCTTTGAAATTTTTCTTTTTAAATAATTTACGGGTTTCCGTAATGACAGGGGATAAATTATCAAAGTTTTCATTGGAAGAAAATTGGGAGTACTTTGCTTCTGCTTGCTTGCGTCTTTTAATCGCGTCTGAACAATCTTTATCCCACCACGGTGGAGACGGAATAATACCTAAAGCTCCATTTTTGATAGGGAACGTATCGTTAGCAGTTTTAATAATTGCCTTAGAAAGAGCTGCCGCACATTCAGATGTGTCGGCTGACGTTAACTCTGGAAACTGCAATATTTCTTTGTCTAAAGATTTTTTAAAGGTATTCCAATCGGCATCGGCTAATTTATATCTAATGCAAGGAGAGCGGGGGATTGAGCGTGAAGTTTTAGTGGAAGGAAAAGAGACAATAATCGGATAATGATCACTACCGTACGAATAAGGAAGACACCTCCAGGATATCTGTGAAGCCAAATTACTCGAGCAGATAGATAAGTCGGGAGCACTAATACCTTCATGAGGCGCAGACCGACGAGTACTACATCCCAATTTATTAAACAAAGATTATGTCTATCTAATAAATCTTAAATCAAATTACCAAAATAATTCGATGTACTACCCCAAGAATGATGATGACAATTGAAATCCCCAAGTATAACAATAGGTTTAGGTATATTGGACAAAATATTATTAATTTCATTAAATATAACAGACGATGGGCGAGGAATATAAATTGAAACAAAACAAACATTATTTACAATAGCAGCAATTATAGAAAAATCATTGCTATGTGAAACAATGGGAAAATGTGAAAAATTCATGTTATGTTTAATGAGCAGGGCAACACCACCATACCTATCAAAACGGTCCTCACGAAGACAGGCATAGCCAGATAACCTAAAATTGAAATCTGGTTTAAGCCAAGTCTCCTGAATAGCTAATATAAATGGATTATATTTATTAATCAGATAAATTAAATCAGATTTCTTAGATATGATGCTGCGACAATTCCACTGAATCAGGATATTTGTACTGTCCATTATCGTTTAGAAAGTGAGATTGAGAGATATCATTATTTATAAGGGCAGCGTTGGACGGTTGAATAAATTTTGACTGAGAGAGAGTATTAAGTAACATTATAATCAATTCCTTGATGGAGGCATTGGATAATTCTTCGTTTAACGGTTTAAGAGCGCATCCACTTGTGAAAGTCGTCATATCATAATCTCTAATAAGAGCTTTATGTGCCCCAATATCATAACCGCCATTAGTTTTAACTTTTGGTTTAGGTTTGTTTATAACAGTTTTTTTGTATGAAGAAGTAACTGGTTGAGATAAAGAGGGAATAGAAGGAGAGTTAGATGACTTAGGCAAAATATTAGAAGTCAGTAAAGCATCTGCATATGAAATTTTGGATATTGCGGCATGTTGTTTAGAGGCTTCGGAGTAAGATAAGCAACTCTTAGCCATAGTTTCTTTAATTGATTTTTGTCTTTGATATTCCAGACATTTGTTACTTGTTGCCATATGATGACCTTTACATAGAACACATCGAATATCCTCTTCCTCCGTATTACAAGTGTCACCAATGTGGTCTAAACCACATTTGTAACATCTTGGACGAGATCTGCACTGAATTTTTACATGGCCAAAACGACAGCAGTTAAAGCATTGTATTGTGCGATAAATGTATAGTTCTACAGGCAAAGCATTGTAGCACATGTATATATATTTTGGCAAAGTTTGACCATCAAAAGTTACAACTACTGATTCGGTAGGCTTCAGTTCTGTGACATTATTGACTGAAATTTTTCTTTTTAATCTCCTAACTTTGAGTATGTTGCCACAACCATAAGGAAGGTTGATGTTATTAATGATATCATCCTCTGTATAATCAGCAGGGATACCCCTAACAATACCCATGCGTGTCACTAAGAATGATGGAATGAAAGCTTTGTAATTATACTTATCAAGTAGTGGTGATTGTAAGAAATTATTAGCATCATTGTAATGTTGAAATGCAATAGAAATTCTATTTCTACCTATCCGTTTAAGGCTGCCATTAATAATATTTTTAAAAGAATTTTTTTTTAAAAAACGACCAAATGTAACTGGATGCAAAGATATATTATCATCAGGACATAATACTTTCTTCTGTACATGAACAATAAATGGTGAAATATCAGAGGGTTCATATAACAACCTTGCAATTGCAATTGATGGGGATGAGTTAGATTTTGGCTTACTATTACTCTCCAGTTGGTTTGGTGTATTTTCTATGTTATCAACATTTTGTTGGCACTGTGATTCAGACATGCATTCACAATCAGTATCTTTTAATTTGCTAGTACCATGTTTGCGTCGTCGCTTGTTACAGTGCTTGCAAATATGCTGACGAGATGGCCTGTTACGTTTAATACCACTGATGCTGGAACAGTCGGTATCCATACTATCCGTATTTGCAACATTGGTCAATGTTACATTGTATCCAACGTCGGGTGCGGTGCCCCCCGGATCATCCGGGGGATCCATATTAAGAAAAAAGACTTACCCAAATCACATATGAGATGAGCACTAACTACAGAAATAAAGAATATACAGTTAAATGAACTATATGTACAATAATATTTCACAAAACCACCAGAAAACAATAGTAAATCAAAATTTACAAATAACTCACGACCGCCAAACTCAAAGATTCCCGCGCTTCTCATGGTCAAAAGTTAACACAACAACAACAACTAGAGAAATAAAACGCTCCATTTATGAAATTATATCAAAAATTTAAATTAAACCTCTTTTACAGATTTTATTTCATTTTTGAATTTTCGCGAATACTTTTCAGTGTTTATGGTCACGCTGAGACAGTTCTTTTGAATACAAACAGAATCATATCAGGTAAAAAAATTAAATATACATCATGTAGATACTCAGGTAAACATGAAACAGTAGAATACTGTGGGTTAAAGGGCCTCGCGCCGCCCTTTGTCTCAGGACGGAGTGGACAACGTGTGTGCTGACCGTAGCCCGAACCAAAAAAAAAAAATTAAAAAGAAATCAATACAATATAAAAATGTTTGTCTTTGTAATATCGTGTACCTTAGAATAATAACGTATAGAAGGATAGTGTCGGTACTTCGAGCGATCAAAAACACGAAGCCAAAAATACTAAATGCGCACAGGGTGTGCGTGTATACGTGTGTAATCGACACACGTACACACGCACATCACTAAACAAATTATGAAATCAAATTTTGTTTTTATTAACATAAATCGTCGAAATACTTTTAAAAGTAATGTTAAAAACCTTTTTATGTTTTTCAAATGTGTTGTGACACCATTTGAATACACAACCCGTCATAATTACCTATTTATTCTTTAAAGAGTTGCGTACGTACGTATAGTACAGTGACCTTATACACTACGGAACGGTTCCGGCGTAAGCTCCATTAGGCACCAATTTAAATGCTTCATTTTTTGTGCGCGGACTTACCTTCTATTATTATTCTAAGATCGCATACGTTAAGTGTACAAGAAGATACTGACTAACACTGTACAATGTGTAAGCATCCCCGCTTTTCCAACAGCTACCTAATGTAAAAATCAACTAAAGGAGGTATCTATGATACGTATCCAGATAAACTCAAAGACATATCACAGTTTAATAGAAAAGTTAATCCTATGCCATACTGTTTTCGAGCTTAGTTTAATAAGCCAATTTTCGTCTTATAATAGTGGAGGCTCTTGACCGGTAATAGGACTAACTCAAATCTGAAATCAGTCAGACTTAAGCAAGGCCGTCAGTGTTAAAACTTTTGCTTTTTATATTGTTCTTATTATCTTATATATTATTTTGCTCTTCTTAAATTATTTCAATCACATTGAAATATACCAATCGTATATAGGTTGGATTTAGTAAAAGTTAATGTTAAGAACATTAAGTTTTCAAGTTTTATTTTGTAATCTATATCACCGATGTAGATAATATATGATTAGCAAATTAAATTAATGTTGTGTCTCGTATTTATTGAACTGAATGGAACAAAGAGAATGAAAATGTCATCTATACAAATAAATAAAATTGAAGTGCCTGTTTAATGTCAAAACAATACTTTTTTTATGCTCACGCGGTTATTTACACAGTATCTATGCCTCAAAACCACATTAAATTCACATACTAGTTAAGTTTTGATAAATATCTTTAACATGGACATACCAGGTGTTGATAGAATATCAGCGCTATTTCCTTAAGAAGAGTAGCACGAGTTGAGTCATTAGACGTTTTTGCTCCTCGTTAAAATTAAATTATTTTATGTAAGAAGCTCTATTATTTAGTTATGTTTGTGTTTCTTAATAGATTTAACAAGAACAGAATAGGTAAATGTTTTCTTTCTTTTTCTTTAAACATTTTTATATGTCTGTCTGTCTGTTTGATCCGGGTAATTTTCCCATCCGCTGGACCGATTTCAATATTTTACTACCAAGTACCTATCTATATAAGGAGTAACTTAGGCTATTTTTCTCTCAAAAAATCCCTATAAAACTTTGCCCGAACCGGGAATCGAAACCAAAGCCTAATGGACTCAGTCATTACGCGACTGAGTCCATTAGTCCATGGAAATATAAATTGCGGGGGCAAGCGACGCGAAGCGACTTAATCCATGGAAATGTAAATTGCGGGGGCAAGGCGACAGAAATCGAGGGCGGATTGCTAGTTTATATTATAAAATGATATCAGTTATGAACTTGAAATGGTCTTAAGTGTTTGTCACGCCTTTATTCCAAAGGCGTTAATAACTTTGTCATATCATTAATATGAAAGATGTCATTCATCATCATCATCATTTCAGCCCATCGCCGTCCACTGCTGGACGTAGGCCTCCCTCATGTGACTCCACAAAGTGCGGTCCTGTGCCGCCTACATCTAACGACGCCCAGCAACTTTCTCCGGGTTGTCCGTCCATCTAGTGCGGGGCGTCCTCCACTGCGTCGTCCGATAGGACGAGCATAGCCGGCTGAGCTACTTTCAGCCTTGTTATGAGGCCTATGAAAGATACTATGAAAGATATGAAGATATAAAGATGAAAGATATAAAGATACTATGAAAGATATCATCATCATCATCATCTCAACCCATATATGTCCCACTGTTGGGCTCGGGCCTCCCATTATCGCAGGAAATTGACCTACTATACCACGCTGGTCAGACGTGTTGGCATTGGGGTTTTGTTTCGAGTTTTCCTTCTCTTGCATTGATGTTATATGCATATAATATCCCTTAGTCGTCTGTTACGACACCCATGTGCAAGACAATTCACCACCCTCTCGGTGGTGAATTGTATTCTTACTCCATCACCATACGGAATATACACGGAATATGAAAGATTTTATTTTTTTTATATTTATACCTGAATCTAATCTATCTGAAGGAGATTTATTTTCAGTTTTTTTTTGTTTACGCACTTCATTAAGGAAAATAATCCTTGTACTGCGGGGACTTTACAAACATATAATTTAATGGTCACAAATTACACCCTTACTGAAAACATCAATGTGGAGTGCACACATTATTGTCCTGCGTGGGAATCGAACCCACGACACTGGCATGGTAGGTCGATATTTTAATCACTAGGTCATTTGCGAAATAGATTTCGTTTATGAGGAAGAAAACTAAAACTATTTTCTCTTATCAGTCTTCACATTTGACAATTGCATTTTATGCAGCTGTTCGCGAGTATTCGCAAGTTATGCAGCGAGACGCTTTTCTTTATTTTTCTTTGTATTAGTAAACAGCTACTAATTCGAGTCTATTGTAACCAGTGTCGAATTACAAATTTTTCACAAAGTTTCTTCACATCTTTAGTTTCTTCATAATCGTCACTGTCCGTCAGTAACTCAAAACGTCGCCTTCTATTGAATCGTTGGCAGTTCCTCCGCATCGTAATACAGAAAATGCCATCAAAACTATTTCATACTAGCAACCAGCCCTCGCTTCGCTTCGATTTTAGTCGTTTTACCCGCGTAGTGCCCGTTCCCGTGGGAATACCGGGATAGAATATAGCCTAGTTTACGCCCTGATATTATAGCTTTCCATTGTTGAAAGAATTTTTGAAATCGGTCCAGCCGTTTTGAAGATTACCCGGAACAAACAGACAGACAAAAAATTTTTGATCTGTATTTTAGGCATAGGTGTCGTGCAAATAACCGTGTGAGCATGAAAAAAGTCTATTATTTTGACATTACAAACAGACACTCCAATTTTATTTATTGGTATAGATAACATATTAAAACGCTAAGATATTAAAAATAGTACATGACCACATCGCACTTTCACAGGCCTGCTAAAAGTCCCACGAAGCACGTTTACTGTAAGGATACCTAGAAAAAGAAAACAAATGTCAACTGCATATACATTTTTTCGATTTGTGTCAGTATTTAATCGTATTTTATGCAAATGCATTCCACATATCGCCTATGGGCCCATCGCCTTAATTCTTCAATTACAATTAAGAGTAACTAGTGAACTAAAAATATAACCGGTTAATTGTAATGACTTTTCTTTTTGACTTAGTTCGTGGCTGTCACAATAGAATGGGGCGCTGACAATCGGCGGCGCGCCGCCGCTGATTGTATCTGTCAAACAGGAGCGTTTGTTTATGAAGCAGACGATCTGCTACCGAGCGTGCCATGGCGCGGTGCTCAATACCACACCGCCCCACATGTCCATACTCGCGTATCGCCTGTCGATCAGTGAGAACAGCCCACTATTTTCATCCAACTTTCTAATAGCACCACGTGTGACAATTTGCATAAATATTTAGGTAATTATTCGCATCTCAGATTTATTTGTAAGTATATAGCATGATTGACAATTGTCGCAAATCATTCGTGCTTGTCAGATTGGATTACCCTTTGAATTTGAACAAAAAAAAATTGAGAAAGTTGTTCTATGAGATGACGCAAAGTGGGTGGGCTGCTGTGGAGTACTGGACGACAATTATTGCTTTAGTATCTACTAGCAATCCGCCCTCGCTTCGCTTCGATTATAGGTTATAGGTTATAGTGGTTTTACCCGCGTAGTTCCCGTTCCCGTGGGAATACCGGGATAAAATATAGCCTAGTTTACGCCCTGATATTATAGCTTTCCATTGGTGAAAGAATTTTTGAGATCGGTCCAGCCGTTTTGAAGATTACCCGGAACAAACAGACAGACAGACAGACAAAAATTTTTTAATTGCTATTTTAGGCGTAGGTGTCGTGCAAATAACCGTGTGAGCATGAAAAAAGCCTATTATTTTGACATTACAAACAGACACTCCAATTTTATTTATTGGTATAGATGTGATCCAATAGTTATTAGATATGAGTGAGAAATATTTCACCATAAAATTAGTATACAGAAATATTGATCAGATTAACAACGATTCAGCGTATAAAAAACAAAATTATTTTAAATATATGTGCTTTATGTTACAGTTAATCATGAATCATAATGATTTTACGATTCTTAAACACCATCAACAGCGAAAATGCGTTGCGAATCGCTAATACTGAACTTTCCCTAAACCGATTTATCAAATTACGGTCAGCGCGGACACAATCCCTAACTTCATATGTAATTCTTGAGAAGCACAAAGAATTGAATCGTAAATATTAATCAAGATTGCAATAAAATCTGTACGAGATGGTGATGCAGTACATGTGAAACCAAGTGTCGACGTATCAAACATCGTCCTCTGCATAAAATATATTTCACAAATCGATTGTACGGCCCCACTTGTATTTTCATTGATGTAAATATATTATTTTTAATGATCACCGTCAAGATTCATCTCAATAATATATTACTCTGGTGACAAAGTTTTAATTGTGACAAATGATACGTGGACTGGAAAATAATATGACGAATATTCTACGTGCTCTATGGGCATAGTCAACATTTGCAACTGTTATGTGTGGGTTGTGCTTGAAACGATAAAAGCTATTGTGGCAATCAGAATAAAAAATGTTTCAATATATATTCCCAGTTCTTACATGATGTTAATAAAATTACATTGCACCTAAGTGAAAGTTTTGATTGGTATACAAACAGGATCTTCCAAGGATTTTTTGGAATTTGAGGTGGATCCTGATGACATAGATGGTAATATATGATGAGATGATATTTAAAAATTCAATTCACCAACTTAAAGAAAGACAATTTTTAATCATAACATAACCTCAGCCAGCGTAGGAATTAAGGACATTTTTCGTCCCATTGTGGAAGAGGCTCGTACATAATAGTAAGATATGTATATTAATTAAACTACTTTATGGATTTTATCGCGTATGTATTTGATTTTTGATTGCCCAACGTTTCGAACACTTTGCAGTGTTCATGGTCACGGGTGGACCAAGTCTGCGTGTCTGCTTATTATCCCTAAAGTAATTTTATTTACAATGTGTAATACTCGCGTAAACATCGGAAATCATTAAGATTTGTATACTTGAAAAAACGAAGAAAAGAATCAAATTATATTTAATATATTATGGGATCGCACCAATTTATTTTTCAATTCACCATCTTTCTTATTTCCTGTAATAAATTAATAATAACATCATTTACATTTACAATTAAGTAAATCTAGCCTCAAAGTCCAGATAATATCAACAATTTATCAAGAAATCTCTCGTATTTTATCCTCGTACTTTATGGCATTTTGTAATTAGATCCGGTAGGTAACAGCGGCACCTAAATAATAATTATGACAGTAACTACAACTTGTTATTTGTTATCTATCACAGCACAGAGTACTTTGTACACACTGAAGTATCAGAGATAGTTAAGAGACTGTCATTGAACGAGAACATTTTACTTAATTATAGCAATAATATATTAAAAATAACTACTTATCAGTGTATTAATTTATTAAATCACAGTGTTACTTTAGAGGTAATTTAAAAATCAACGCTTTTATTTCAAACCTTTGTAAAAAAATTATATTTCCTATAAATTGATTAGATGACGCAATTCAAGGCACAACAATAAGAAGAATAATGTTAAACTGCCTACGACAAATTATAACATTACGCTCAAGGGCGGCAGAGTCATAAAGTGGGCTCCTTTGCCGGACAGACCAAAATGCAAAACGGAAAAACATTTCCGTCGGTGAAGCATGAAATGCAATGAACCATCTCTATGCTTCACGATTTATCGTGACGCTTCGTCTCGGACAAAATGTGGAACTAGACCGGAGGCTCTTAAAGAGATAGTGTACGGTTGATGATAAGTATAATGAGGTGAAATATAATGTACCACCACTACTTAATTTCGGGTGGGAGTCGAAAATTGCCATAAGAATCACTAGTTTAATGGGAACTTATAACACCATAGAGCTATTATGGCTATCGCTAACCCTCTTGCCAGACCTTGCAATTATAGCAATGTCTCTGTTGTTAAATCTCCAACAATAGCTGCCGCCCCTTAATTGTCCATGTCAGTTGTAAAAAGCGGCTGTGAAATCGCCAGCAGAATTTTCAGCAGCGTTTTATTTTTGGGAAACGTGTAACACCTCACTTCAATCGTCAACCAGGTTGCTAAGCGTGGTGCATGTGCCGACAACTCCTTTAATGAATAGTCGAGCAGTATAGGATTTTGTTTCTATTTCTAGTAATGGAAGGTGAATGCCTGAATGCTGATGTCCAACAGGGGATGTCAATAGATTGTTGGAAATATTTATTTTCATCAGTCTGCCTCTCATACTGATGGTTACATCAGGAAGTTTCATCAATTCTTAACTTGTTTCGGAAGGGTCGGCAGAACTCAGAATGACAGTAAAACTGCTCCGGCGACATTTTTAGGCGAGCATTCTAACCAAGTCTAACCTAACAATCTTAAACTTATTTTAATTGCTTCTTTCTTCTTTTTCTATATATATGAGAAAGAGGGTAGATCATCATTATCATCATCATTTTAGTCAATATATGTCTCTCTGTTGGGCTCGGGACTCCTCTACAATGGAAGGGAAATTGACCTACGGCGCTGGTCAGATATGTTGGTATAGGTTTTTATGTCGAGTTTTCCTTCTCTTGCAAATTTTCATGCTATACTACGCTGGTCAGATAGGTTAGTATAGGGTTTATTTCGAGCACTGCTTCTCTTACATAGATGTTCTCTGCATATCAATTTCCTAAGCCGTCTTTTACAACACCAACGGCTAAGACGAAGTCACCACACTCATTTATAAGCAACCATTTTATTCAAAAATTGCACGAAAACAAAGTCTTGAACATTAAGTAGTCCAAAATAATTTAACAATTTTTTCTCTACCTCTTTTGTAAATAGGCTTCTGTGTGGTGAAGGAGTAAGAATACAATTCACCACTCCCTATCTTGCCCGTGGATATCGTAAAAGACGACTAAGATATATAATACCCTATATCAACCTGTCTGACCAGCATGGTCTATATGCTTTATGGTATGTTCTATACCAAGTCAATTTTCCTCTTGTTAGGCAAGAAACTTGAGTGCCAGCAGTGGTACGTGTATGAGCTAAGACGAAAACGATGATGAAATAGATATGACTAACATAATTGTATAAGTATTGTATTATATAAATTTTACATACATACATACATATATTCACGCCTCTTTCCTATAGCGGTAGGCTATAGGAAAGAGGCGTGAACCACTTCCCTCCACTTGCTACGATCTTTACATACACAATTTTTTTTTTTATTACCAACGGTGGCAAACGAGCAAGCAGCACACCTGACGGTAAGTGAAACTTTCGCCTCTTCGACATTCATTAATCTCTTCATACATATTCTTCGGTTTAGGGTACTTCTAACCTGGCCTTTCTTACGGACGTCCCCGATTTGATAGTTGAACGTCCGCCTTGATCTTACCCTTCCAACAATTCCATTCAGATTCGCCTTATAAATTCTTCTTGTTAATCTCCTTTCATTCATTCTCTCTACATGACCAAATCAACTTAACATACCTTTCTCAATCCTTGTCACTACATCTACATTCATACCACAGCGTTCCCTGATTACACTGGTCTTCTCTATTACTCAATTTCACACCAAACATGCTCCTTAGCGCTTTCATTTCCACAGCATTTATTCGACTTTCGTGTTTCTTCTGCCATACCCAGGTCTCACTTATATACGTTAGGGTTGGTACAAGGACTCCCCTATGCACAGCCAGGCGAGCCTTCATAGACAGGCTCTGGCTGCCCGTAAAGGTGCGCACCATTCACTATATTTCCCTAACACACTCTTCATTCAATAAATTTTAATAATTTAATATTATTAATTTATTATTATATTCGACAACAAATTCCATTAACTATTATCAATACATCATCTTACGAATGGACAGCTTAAATATATTATTTACGATGGATTTTAGTTAAATAATTCAACCCACAATTTTCCCAAAACATAAATAACGTAAATATTATATTGTTAGAGGGGCACACAATACTCCAATAGGTAATATTTAACAACAGTAAATCAACAAAGACATTTATCGTTAAACAGTAAGTTCAAAGACAATGCGTTGGCAGATCATTTGGGCATAATGTTACGGTGATAGTACACTAGTAGTTGTTGCGGACAGGAATCCTTGGGCATGAGTCAGGCGCGCCACTGTGGCGGCGACGAGTCGCGTGCCCACCGCCCGCCATAGTGGCGCAACAAACCTTACCACTGCTACCCGCCACTCAAACACACACCTCAAAATCCTTAACTACACAAATAAATAAAATTGAAGTGTCTGTTTGTAATGTCAAAATAATACGTTTTTTTTTTCATGATCACACGGTTATTTGCACGATAGATATGCCTAAAAAAATGCTTTTTTTTGTCTGTCTATCTGCTTGTTCCGGGTAGGTAATCTTAAAAACGGCTGAAACGTTTTTAGTGAAATTTTACTACCAGGTCTTCCCTGTCTATATAAGAAGTAACTTAGGCTATTTTTCTTCTCAAGAAACTCCTATAACATTTTGTTGAAATTGACATTTTCGTGAATCGAACCCGAGGAGTCATGTATTGCAGTCGCCTATCATAATATTTTAGAAGATATTGGCGATTTAAAATGCGGGAGCGAGGCGACTGAAACTGAAGCGAATCGAGGGCGGATTGTTTGTTACTACTAAAAGCGCTTTATTAGTTGTAAATAAAACTATTTTACGGATTTTATCGCGTTTGTATTTGATTTTTGATTGCCCGACATTTCGAACACTTTACAACGGTTTCTCGAACCCATGAAATATCTTCATCACTTTTCCCTAGAAGTCGTAAAAGCCAAGTGAATACCAGAAATGAAAGCATCAGGGCTCTCCCAGGAAACCTATAAATGACCCGAAAACTCGTCTAGGGTTGGTGACCTCATTTAAACATGCAGGCATGGTGATTATGACATTATCCCTACTTGTTGATAAACTGATAGATGAATGGGTTTCACATACATAAACGAACACAAACATGTCACGACCTGTCGTATAATGCTATATACAAGATAGTTGGGTGTTCGTTTCTCAATCACCCGTAAACCATTAAACAGATTTCGATAAAAATAAGCTGTCTATATTCACCATTTCTTGGATTAACACATAAGATACTTTTTATCCCGGTAATATTTTCTTCGGGATAATAACGGATTTAATCAAAATTTTATCTTGGAAAAGTTACTTTTTACGTGGGCGAAGTCACGGGCAGAAACTATATACATCATTATCATCATCGCAGCCCACATACGACCCACTGTTAGGCTCCGGCCTCCTCCACAATGGAAGGGAATTTGACCTACTATACCATGCTGGTCAGACATGTTGGCATAGAGTTTCATTTCGAGATTTCCTTCTCTTGCTGTGCAAGTCTGTGCAGGTCTGTGACCTTATGTGCATATTATATCCCTTAGTCGTCTTTTACGACATCCACAGGCAAGACAGGGAGTGGTGCATTCTATGCTTACTCCGTCACCACACGGAAAAACTATATACATAAACGAAAAATTCTGTATATTTATGTTTATTTCGTGCTTCAGGACATAGTCTGATTATACCCCGTCTATGATAAAAAATGGACAGCATGGTCTCTCATAACCCTTCGTGTGGCCCCTTCGATGACTTGCTTTTCGATCACCTATTTCATAAACAAGAGCCCTGTGCGCTCTGTTGGGGGTTGGTGTACATTAATTCTTAAGCCCATCTCTAGCCGTCGCTAGTTCATTTTAAACCCAAATGTTGAAGTTTGTTCTGCCTGATGCCATATCTACTATCCGCCTTCATCCTTGAAATCATGCTCTAAACAAATGTGGTGTCTATAGCCTAATTCTGAACATCGCTTAACTTCGTTCTGATCATCATCTCAACATATCGGCCCATACACGTCCCACTGTTGGGCTCGGGCTTTCTCCACTATTAGAGGGAATTGACCTACTATACCATGCTGGTCAAACGTGTTGATATACGGCTTTTTTCGAGTTTTCCTTCTCTTGCGTAGATATTATATATATATATATATATATATATTGTAACCCTTAGTCGTCTTTGTCAATACCCACAAGCAAGATAGGCGGCGGTGGTGAATAATAGGTATTCTTACTCCGTCACCACACGAAAAATTCGTTCTGATGACTGCTGATAACTCTGTAGTTATCAGAAGTCATCAAAACGAATTTTTGGTCCTATGACCATGCTGATAGTAGTATCAAATGAACGACTCTATTGAATACTCCATGGTTTTATTGATGCCTACGATCTGACCATACCTCGTCCAAACCACCCGTAGTGATGGATAGATGATGTGGCTTCTATAAATCTTATATTACCCCTCTGCGCCTATGGATGGGGTCACCGGCATCGGCTCTATAACTTCCTGCCGAGGGTCATTTGAATACCTAGTCTCTCAGCGGTTTTGGTGGGCAGAATGTGAAACTCAGCACTATGAGGCCATTGAATAAATACCTTACAGACAGAACAATGGCGACTAGTCCTATAGAATGTATATTGAATTTGAAATTACTGATTAGAAACTACAAATACATATCATCATCGCAGCCCACATAAGTCTCACTGTTGGACTCAGGCCGTGTGATGACAGAGTAAGAATACAATTTACCCCACCTTATCTTGCCCGTGGCTGTCGTAAAAGACAACTAGGGATACAATACGTAGATATAATCTATATTAGAAATGTGGAGGAGATCTGAGCCAACAGAGGGCCTCATGTGCTGTGAGATGATGATGAGTCGATTAATTACACGCATAATTAATCTAAAATTAATTAGACGATACCTAATTGATATTTTGCTTATCTATCATTTTTAATTACATATCATAAGCGTCATATAAATGATGATTATATGATAATTATATAATTATCATCATTCATATATCTATATATATATGTAGTATATAAAAATTTCATCAACATCGGTCCAGCTGTTTAGGAGGAGTTCAGTGACATACACACGTACACAATATATATATATATATATATATATATATATATATATATATATATATATATATATATATATATATATATATATATATATATATATATATATAGGTATATATATACTAGCTGAACCAACAGACGTTGTTCTGTTCAAATAAAATAACGCCACCTACCGAATCCAATTGTGAATCTAAATCATTCTCCAATCCCCTTGAGACATACAAAAAATTTCATCAACATTGGTACAGCCATTTAGGAGGACTACAATGATGTCATTGTCATATGATGTCGTGTGTATGTACACACGTACACTAGAAATTTATATATAAGATATGTAGGCGTATATATGTATATATGTTACTGCTATATGTATTTATCAAAGAGTTAGTAAATAGAGTCAAGTTATAAAAAACAGTTGTTGGATAATTCGAATAAAAATCCAATATTCTCACACAATGACAAAAAAACAACAAGCAGATGTGTGACCCAAACAAAAACAAAACAGATTAATTTGTGGCATTAACAAAAACAGTTTCCTTTTTTGTCTCTTTAAGTTTAAAAGCAATTTGTTAAAGGATAATGGTAGAACACAAATAAAAGCCGCTTGAGTTGTTAGTGCAGAAAATACGGTATTTTATTAATATGATTAAATAGAATCATTATGTAGCTATCATTAACCATTCCTCAAAGAATTAAAACATAGATAAATAAAGAACTATTATCATCATCATCACGGCTCATTTACGTCCCACTATTGGGCGCGAAACTGCTCTACAAGAACCTGCCCTACCATACCTCCCTGGTCAGACGTTGGTATAGGGATTTATTTCGGGACGCGGTCGCCGCCTTCTGTGGGGCCGTCATCTCACGGAAGGAGGCGGCGAATCGTGCGTGAGAAGAGCTCCTCTTCGGTGACACGTTCCACCGCCGGCGACTCGGGCGGCGCAGGCGCGAGTACCTGCGCCTGATGCCACCGTAGCCGAGGCTGCGGGTGACCGGACCGGGGATTTTAGTCCGTCACCCGCAGTGAGGCTGACCGCGCGATGGTGACCGACGTCCCGGGACAGGGACGTTGAGAGGTGTGGGTACCCGAAAGGATATTTCATCGGGCCGACCACTGACGACAAGTCACCCTGCTCTGGTGGTCGGCCCAACGACGAGTGCGACGTTCCCACGCGCTGTCGTTCCGTCGCCCCGGACGGAATGCACCGCACGTGCGCTTACCATAGCTCACCAATAAAAAAAAACATAGGTAGGATTTATTTCGAGTTTTCCTTCTCCTGCATAGATTTTATATGTATATTGTATCCCTTAGTCTTTTACAACACCCACGGGTAACAAAGGAGGTGGTGAACGTCACCACACGGAAAAAATGAACAGAATAACTTAAATTTTAAATAAAACAACATCGTAATGAGGAATAATATATCTGATGCGATTAGTAACTGTGCACTTTTTAATTCTACATTATTTATTACGTATTGATTGTAATCTTCACAGCCAGTGGATATTTTGTAATAATATATATTGAAGTCAATAGCCAGTACGTTAACATTGTTTATCATTCTTGCTTAAAGTTTAATTTCTTTTAATATTTTTCGTTACTACAAAACTAGAATTACGGAAAAGATATATCCAACAGCCTATGAACATCTACTATTAGACATAACCCTTCTCAAGGATAATAACGTAATCGCCAATCTTACCAGGCGAATTAGTGATCGTAGTTCAGGTATAGGTGGTCCAGGAATCTAGTTTCTGCCTTTTGGTAATCCCTAAGTCAGTATTTATTACACCAATGGGAAGGCAAATGATGGCGGAATATTATATTCCTAGTCTTAATATCTATTTTCCACAGATCCACAGTTTTTTCTAATTTACACAATCCAATAAATGATATAGGGTTATCCCTATATCATTAGGTTAAGTGAGCAGCATAATACAAATAATAATATATATTATGTTTACAATTAAACAAAGCTTTCATATTGGTCGTCGTAATTCGATACTTACGTACCAACAAATTCCGGCTAGTGCATATCTGGTTGTATTGAGAACACATTTGACAACTTCTCACGATGTGTTTGGGAACCAAGTTTTTTTCTCGTTTCATTTCCCTCGGCAAACAATAGATCACAGCGCGCATGGATGGAGGGTTGGAAGTACGCCGCACCGACCAACCAATATTCATTTATACGTTTATAGAGTTAAACTTTATTGAATTGGTCATTGGCCATTAGTCAATTACGTTCAAATTATTTTAATATTCCTTCAAAAATTATATTATAATCTCGAATGAAATATAATCTCGAAAGATATTCCATATATTGCTAAACATACATATAACAAACCCTAAGCAGTCCCAATAAGCTTAAATAAATTTGCCAGATCGGCCACGGTTGTCAAGGAATCAATACCAGTGGTCAGCCCAAAGACGATGGCTGTGGCTAGAAGAGAGCATAGTTGCTTATGAGGCCGCACACTGCACATCCTTTACTCCGGACAGATTGGCGGAGTGTGAGGTCATAGCCATATCGTAAAAAATTCGTTTATAAAAACCATAATAAAAAGAAAGTTATCTATATATAAATAAGTGAAGCAAAAACTTTGTACCCCTTTTTACGAAAATTACATCGATGGACAACTATGAAATTTGGCACAGTTGATGTATATAACGAGGAGAAGTGCATAAAACTGAAATTTCATATAATAATGGATTAGAAATGCATTAAATTAATTAAAAAAGGCATTACGCACACTACAACGCAATCGCTACACACACACACGTTTGTGTGAGTGTGTTGCGTAGCAACGCTTATACACTTTTGTTTACGGTTAAAATCTTTGGTTGAACTGAATGTCAAACAATCATAATTATGATGACAATGTCTCATAGAGATTTGTGCTTATATATTAGTTATTAGTGAAATACAGCTTGCTCAATTTACAATTATACATAAATAAAATTAAAGAAAATTGTGTAGCAGAAAAATTTATTAAAATGAATTATGGCCAAATTTTGACCACACGGCGACCACTAGTAAATATTAATTGACTAAATTCTTAATTAAATTAATATTGAATTTTAATTCCTTAAAACTTCGAAAATCTTTTAACCACAAGTGCCAATTCTCATCGTATCTACTGTACATGTTATAATGGGCTCCCAAGAGTTCCCCGTGCCGTCTGGGCCATACAACTTGTTGCTATGAACCAGTTCCTGAACTAAAATGACCTGTCAAATTACTTCCTCAATTATTTATGCAATTTATGCACTTTTTTGCATAACATCGCATCTGAGAATAATATAACACACTGAATATATTTAAATAAATAATACTGAGTTGTTACAGTTCTATAGATTTTGCATATTATAATTTTTACACATTACTATATAGGGATTTTACCTACATAATAATGAAGATGAATTATTTATGATATATAAAATAAAAAACGAATTCAGACCTAAGGAAATAAAATACGACAGCATTGTATAATTTCCTTTGCTTGCTTATACAGACACAAATTTTATTTAATTAATTTCTTGCTAGCATTCATATCCGTATAATCTATATCTATACCAATAAATAAAATTGGAGTGTCTGTTTGTAATGTCAAAATAATAGGCTTTTTTCATGCTCATACGGTTATTTGCACGACACCTATGCTTAAAATAGCAATTAAAAAATTTTTGTCTGTCTGTCTGTCTGTTTGTTCCAAGTAATCTTCAAAACGGCTGGACCGATTTCAAAAATTCTTTCACCAATGGAAAGCTATAATATCAGGGCGTAAACTAGGCTATATTTTATCCCGGTATTCGCACGGGAACGGGTAAAACGACTATAACCTATAACCGAAGCGAAGCGAGGGCGGATTGCTAGTGATAGAATAAGAATACAATTCACCACTCCTTATCTTGCCCGTGAATATCGTAAGAGACGACTGAAGATTATAGTACACATAGCATATCTGAGAGAGAGGGACAACTTGAACTAAAATCTCCAACTTGTCTGACCGACATAGTATAGTAAGGTCAATTTACTTCCTATAGTGAAACAGGCTCAAGCCCAATAGTGGGACGTAAAACCCTGTACCAAGGCAATTTCCCTTCTATTGAGAAGGAGGCTAGATCCCAACAGTGGGACGTATATGGGCTGAAATGATGGTGATGTTCTAATCTAGAAAATAATATCCCTACAGGGATTTTCTAGGTTATACTATAAAACAATAAGATATCCCAAACTAGAAATATCGCTCGTACGTATCAAATATGTATATAAAAGCAAATACATTGTTGCAAGTCTCCTCTCATATACAATAAGTTATTTTCTAGTATTTCTTATAACAAGTGCCGTTTGATCTATGAACTTTAGGTTACATCATAAATGCAGGATCATGATCAATAACAGCACGAACTGTATAGTAGTTCTTATGATCATCTCGGTTTGGTGTAATGCCGAGTATTGTGGGTTCTGCACGCCATTGTGCACATAACTGCTTACGTGATTGAAAGAACAACGTGATTCTACATAGTTTGTGCATTTATTACAGATATCTCACAATAGTGGACAAAATAAATATCTCTCAATGTCGAATGTTTCACCGCGCTGATCGCCGATTTTATCTCAGGTCAAGTTTGCGCTAATTGCGTTATAATTAAGAGGGCTACTGCGTTCAGATCCAATGGCAAATTATTGGATTAACTAAAAGCAAAATTGACAATTTATAAGTGTCCTTACAATGTTCATATAAATGACGTTTAAGTTAAATCTTAAAACGGAGAGAGAAGCCGGACGAATTGCAAAAACTGTAGGGATTTATCCATTCTCATCGATTTTCACGTATATGATTTCTTTGACGGAACTATTGCGACGTTTTGTCGCCCTAGTTTCTTGAAATTATCAACCTCATATGAGTGAATAACGATACTTTCATGGACCTAGGCCAAGTGTATCCGATGCTGGTCAATAGTTACATTCCCACGGAGGGTTGACTACAATATGTGTTCTCTTCTCCCTCTTCCATCCTATTCCAATGAGAGCAGAATGACGATGATGATCAATATATAATTGTATCCGCTATAATTAATTTGACTTTGTCATTATATGAATAATTTAATTTAATATAATTTTTATGTTACATGTTAGTAATAACATGACTAACTATTGTTATTGGTATTATTAAAATACTTTAGGTAAATTATAGATATTGTGGAGTAACCGTAATCGAAACTATCGGATGGCCGAAATGTAAATATGTATATCAGAAACAGTAACCGAAACCGATGTAAAAAAAATTCGGTAACGGTTACACATTCATAACCGAAACCAATATAATGTTATTCTAATATCCGTATCCAGATCCGAAGTTTCCTGAGAGACCCTCTAGCTCACGGAATCAAGTGCAGTAGCAAATTACTTAAACATGAATTTACAGCAAAAGTGTGTATTCCGAACAGGCCATCCCGTTTACTGGAGGCAGAAATCCATCAACAATATCGCGATACTACAGTTAAATACAAATCGTTACATGAATTTTGAACTCCTGTTAAATGAGAAATCATTACTTACGCCACTAAGCCGACATCGATGAATAATCAATGTACATATGTATTATTATAAAGTTTTCGGTTTCCACGGCTAAAGTGACTTGTCTGGTCACATATGAATATGATACAATTCAGTTGAATCACGCCGGGGGAATGTTACCTGACCGGTACAGTTACCCATATCCTACATTGCACACATTGTAATGATTATCCTCTCGTTTTAATAATAGATTCAACGGAAGCTGCTACCTGTCTCGTGAGAAATGACAGCGGATGTTGCAAAAGGTGCCCACGTTTTTTGATATGTTACATTTTGATGAAATGGGATTGAGGGTGATTCCATCTCATGTTTAAAGATTCTTGACAAGTGCTCGTCACCGTATATTATTCAAGAAATCGCTATTATATGATACACAAATTATTAATTTTGTTATACGTAAATTATTAATTAAATAAATCTGACATTAAATGAGTTGATAGTCAACTCATTTAATGTCAGATTTATTTATGCTCGATAATTTACAACATTGCTGGTCGTCCACAAACTTTGATTAATTAATTAAAAAAAACAAATATAATATATGTTTCTTGGTGTATTAGGTACTCATACAGCAAAATACAAAAAGTTTACAGCCAAATTCAATGATACAGATAGCACCTAATAAGATTTATGAAACACTACCTCCTACCCAAATCCGTACATGAGCATTAGCAGCAATCTTCTTGATTTGAAGTTTGTAGGTATTATAACATTTATTTTTAATTACTACCAAATTTATATTTCATCCTAAAGTAACTCCTCTAAAGCAACGTCATTATTCTTCACTTGTTCCTAGACATAACTCGTGTGAAATTTAGCTCCGTTCACCTGCTACGGTGTATGTTAAAAAAATTAAAGACAAAAAACACGAAAAGGAAACGTAAATGCTACCGGTTAGAAGTACGTACCATCGCAATATATAAAAACGTTTTAGGACCATGCACTTGTGGCATCCGTTCCCACAGTGCTTTATCGATTATAAACTACAAATATATAATTAAATTATCTTTCTTATACAAAGAGTTTAAGATACAGAAAGTTCAATAACCTCGATAATCTTATCTTTATCGTAATAGGGCATTAACAATATAAAAGCAATCTATCATTTGAAATTAATATGATCGGCACGGAACGCGGCGGCGGTAAGGTGGTGCTCGCCACTCGACATCTGCATAGCTGGGCGGAATGGCGGTTAATCAGCTGGACCGTTACATTACATTGTGCTCGCTGTGAGCTCGAACAGGTTGCAGCAATGACAAAGGAGCAGATTCCATCGTCTGCAATCCGAGTCACCAAACCGCACATTATAAATAGTCCGTCGAAATAATCCGTTGGTACATGTCACTCTGGCGCCCACCAACGTCGCTCGATACACTTCCATACTTAATGATATCTAAAACAAAAACAATTTATAAAAAAAAACTGCTAAGATTGAACATTTTGTTTCCGCGTGCAGCTCTGACCTACGGTGATTGATGGTCCAAGAATTATTAATAGTTGATCTACGTAATAGATGGTAATAGTTGAGACCGCGATCGATATTAAAAATCTTACTGTGTCATCTTCTCATTATTTTTTGTTGGATATTGGCCCCAGCGATTAAGCTCAAAATACCAGCGCGCCTTTATGATGTTAGAACGATACGAAACCGTTATATATTATAGTGAACTGAAGACAATATCCTCGCCTTTATTAATAATTATTGGCCGGTGCCATAAGTATTTTGTAAGATACCAATATCATCATCTTAACCGAAGGTTATAAATAAATTACAATATTAGACACACATGAGTTGCGATTTTTATTATTATGAATTATATTGGTACTTATTCATGATTTATTGAGAAGGAGTGTATACGCCTAGTTACGAGGTCCCAGTTTTATTTCTGTGATCGTATATTAATTTAGTAGGTATGTATTCCAGAACTGCACGGTAAATATTAATAGTAAATAGTAAAATGTGATTGGTGTTACAGGTCTGTAAATATATCCTTAACTTTAAAAAAATATGCCTCAATTTCGTCAAAAATACAGTCAAGTTTCGTAAACAGCAGAGTCACTTGTAGTAGAACCTTTAACTAAATATCATATTTTTCACGAAAATGCAGGAACTCTGCATTAAAAGTCTACAAACGTTATGTCTTTCCATACCTGACCCGAACCGGAACCCACGATCTCACAATAGCATTTTAAACCACAGAAATTAGGACCAATAAGGTAAAAGAAATAATGAATATAAATATTGATAGGTACTGAGTCTCATGAGGAAGCACTACAATTAACAGAAATAATAATTAATATTGACACCGTCCATTGAATCAAGTTTTGCTCCCGATAATTTAAAAGTTCAGGACAAAATATAAAAAAATGCAAATTTTTATTGCCCTATATACTAGGGATGATCAATGTTAGAAAAACATCGATGTTAACATCGATGTCATAATCGAAAGCCCAACATCGAAAGCCCAACTTTTTTTTTAGGAAAGTCTGGAGTCGGTTCTTATAATATAGGATGAAATACCAGTACTTACTACTAAGTACTTTTCTCAGCGCAAAATTGTAATGAGCTTTTTTTAAGGCAAGCCAATACGTTATCATCGATGGTCGATTCCATTAACCTCGAAGTTACGATATTGAATTATCATCGATGATCAGTTCCGTTAACATCGATGTTACGATATTTTGCCCATAGCAACATCGATGTTTTCCTTTCAACATCGACGTTTTCCTTTCAACATCGATGTTTTCCCTTCAACATCGATGTTAAAAACATCGATGATGAATTCCGTTAACATCGATGTTACGATGTTTTGCCTATAGCAACATCGATGTTAAAACATCGATGTTTTTCCTTTCAACATCGATGATCATCGAACATCGATCATCCCTACTATATACCTACCTATCTTCTTATGAATTTAGTTGGAAAATAAATCTTCAATTTTACATCTACTAATCCTTTTTATATTATCAATATATAACATGAAAATTTCGTTATCAAACGCTAAACGCTATAGGGGAACTTATATCCATAGCTGGATAACCTACCCCATATATGCCTACCGCTAGCATCCAAAGTCTCCCTACTACTTTAGCAAATCATCAGTCCACCTATTGAAAAACTTATACTATAATGTAGCTTCTAAGATTAGATAATTCGAATCTGATAAACACTTTGTGATCATATCTTTATTGAAAAGACAACACCCTGCACTAGGGAAATAATATTGATATCGATGATGAATATAAAATAACGTTTATCTATACCAATAAATAAAATTGGAGTGTCTGTTTGTAACGTCAAAATAATAGGCATTATTCATGCTCACATGGTTATTTGCACTATACATATGCATAAAAATCACTTTATATTTTTTTTGTCTGTCTGTCTGTTTGTTCCGGGTAATCTTCAAAAGGGCGGGACCGATTTAAAAAATTCTTTCATCAATGGGAAACTATAATATCAGGGTGTAAACTAGGATATATTTTATCCCGGTATTCCCACGGGAACGGGTACTACGGGCATAAGGCGACAGAAACCGAAGCGAAGCGAGGACGGGTTGCTAGTTTAAATATATAAGTACAAATAAGTGATGATTAATGGTGGCCGAGAAATTTATGATTTACATATGTACATTCCTGCATTACAGCTTCGTACACGTTCCACTGTTAAGCTGTCCTCCGCAAAGGGAGGGAAATTGACCTACTATACCACATTGGTCGCTGGTATAGGATTTTATTTTGAACTAGCAATCCGCCCTCGCTTCGCTTCGGTTATAGGTTATAGTCGTTTTACCCGCGTAGTTCCCGTTCCCGTGGGAATACCGGGATAAAATATAGCCTAGTTTACGCCCTGATATTATAGCTTTCCATTGGTGAAAGAATTTTTGAAATCGGTCCAGCCGTTTTGAAGATTACCCGAAACAAACAGACAGACAGACAGACAAAAATTTTTTAATTGCTATTTTAGGCATAGGTGTCGTGCAAATAACCGTGTGAGCATGAAAAAAGCCTATTATTTTGACATTACAAACAGACACTCCAATTTTATTTATTGGTATAGATTCCCTTCTCTTTCAGATAGATGCTATATGCAGCTTTTACGACACCCACGGCTCAGACAGGGAGAAGCGAATTGTATTTTCACCACACGAAAGGCAAATGATCTACATACGTAATGGTGATTCGTATCACCCAATAATAAAAGTACCTGAATACGACCCCGCCTCAGCGTCATCGCGGTTTTTCATTTCATAAATAGCTGTAGTACTAATTTGTTTAAGATCAGCAACAATAAACTAAATGTCTTATTCAATATTAAACCACATCACTTGTGATACATATATCCAAAGTAGAAGCTTTACAGCTGTTATATATTTAGTTATGTTCAAAAATATTTCCTACAAACTAATAATTAAGGAACATGTTGTAAAATATGAGTAATAATCATAAATCGCAAACAATTGACTTTCATTTTAAAACAAGGATCAGTGCGCCACCTGCGAGCCAGGCGCGCCACAGAGGAGGTGCGGCATTCTCCGGTACAGTACCTATTTGACTGTTGAAACAATGACCGAACGGCCAGTCTCGCTATTGTACCCAGCATATGGCACCACTCACAAAAACTCAAACACCTGATTTAAATTACTTTATTACCAAATTTCCGTAAACGTGACATTCATGTAGCTAAGCATTTGTTCCACGCCTGTTTAGGATTGACAGAACTATTAAAAGAAATACCATTTTTACTTAATTTAAATATCATTTTAAAATTGATGGCGAGCAAATGACTGCGGGATAATATCTAGTTCATATAGAATTATTTTCCGTGTGGTGACGGAATAAGAATACAATTCACCACTCCGTATCTTACATGGATGTCGTAAAAGACGACTAATCAATATACTACGCATATAACATCTATGCAATAGAAGAAAAACTTGAAACAAACCCTATACCAACCTGTCTGACCAGCATGGTATATTAAGGTCAATTTCCCTCCTATCGTGGAGGAGGCTCGTGACCTGCAGGGAAACGTGTATGAGCTGAGATGATGATGATAGGATTATTATAATAAAAACAATCGTCACAACTCAAGTTAAACTCGCCAATCGTAGTGTTGCTGTAAGTATAGTAGAGTATAGAGACAATGACAATTGAGACAATTTGACTCCGGCCTGCCACCACTAGTTTTGCAACGTGAATGCTTTATAGTACATATTCCTCTGTCTATTCTAGCAAATAAGACCGACTGTCCTAAAGATGGATGATGGATTTAGAAGCAACAGACTAGATCAGGAATGACAGCTTACAAAGGTATGACCCGATGTATTATCGACGCTTGGAGCAGCACAGACATGAGTAAGTACCACTTGATGCTACAAAAGGACCGACCGGTGACCATCGACAATGAAGTCTAAGCAGTGTGGCAGGTTGTTCTGAATTAGACTAGCCTCACTTTTTCTCTCAAGTCCATTCAAGCTTTCCTTAATTTACTGAAAGTGTTGTTGACTTGCGCGACACTATCTTTCTCTTAGGTTATATGTATCAAGGGTATAGTATAGATAGCACATTCATACTGACATCATTCAAATCATCATCATCATCATTTGCCTGCCCTCATCACACGCTAAGTGGGGTCAGCACAACATGTTTTTACCTTCCATAGCCTCCTATCATCTGTCATATTTGCACTCACTGCTTTCATACGCATATCCTCATTCACGCAGTCCATCCATCTCGTCTTGGGTCTCCCACGCTTATGTCGTCCATCCACAATCATACTGACAACCCTCCTTGTCACATGCCTTTCATTCCTCCTCATCACATGTCCATACCAAGACAATCTCGCGCTCCTAATAAGAGTTTGTGAGACTATGATATTATTCCGCGTGGTGACGGACTATATAATTCACCACCCTTTCTCTTGCCCGCGTGTGTACCTTAAAGACGACTAAGGGATATGACATGCAGGTACCATTAGTACAAGAGAAGGAAAACTCAACATAAAAACCCTATTGCAACAGGTCTAACCAGCGCGGTATAGTAGGTCAATTTCTCTCCCATTGTGTAGCGAGACATATAGAATACGTGAAATGATACGGACAGATTAAAAATGAGGTTCTGAAATGCCTGCATAATCTCTTAGAAGTAGTTACAAATGATTTGAAGAGATGTGAACACTATTTTATAAATTTATCGTTATCAAAATATAGGAGTATAAAATTGAACGCGAGAGTTTGGTATTTTATTTTCACATTAAAGTACATTATTATTACACAAATATATTTACTTCAACCATTTTAATGGTTTCTTTTTACCACCAATTATTTTAAATTTGTAATTTTAGCTCAGTTTTTTGTAGTTCCCTTCGCGGAAAATATTCCATACGTCAAATACTACCTACGTAAGCTCGCAGCAAGTACCGTACGAACAAAATATGACCCAGAGAACTTTACGCCATAGAAATATATAGGTATCCACATCGTAACATGAAGATTCAAAGCTGAATAGAAGAAACTTTTAAATTAATCGATTAACGTAACAATCATATGAGTAGTTCGATATGATAACCGCATCAAACTAAGCTATTCTATGATTTACATGGTTCATAACAGTCATCACGGTGGACCGAAATATAATTCGAGTTAGAAACCCAGCTGGTGCGAGAACCAAGATGAACAAGGCGATTACACACTATTATGAAATACAACTGCTTCTAACGCCCTCACTAAAAGGGTTAGCCCGTGCGGCGGAAATTGATTTAAATTATGCTATTAATAATATAAATTCTACGTTACGGTAGGCTCAGTTTTTATAACACAATCGTAGAATTCTTTAAAAAATAATAATTGCAGACACCTATTTTAATTATAGATTTTATGGAATATTTATGGATTTATGGACAAACGATACCTATATTTGTTTATGAAATATTTTTTAAACAAACGTAGCAAGTAGTAATTAAAACCGTATCGTCTTTGATTATACTTATTTTTTGTTAAAAACAAATTAATAATCGAACATTTTTGTGCCGCACAAAAAAATGTTAAGATACCAATATTGGATCATTTTTATTGTTTTGTTAAATTTGGTGTGATATATCTCTAGTAAATATTTACATTGACTTCTATTAACGAATGAACCTCAGTCGCGCCTATTTTTTGAGTCTGACTGAGCTGTCTCATGCACGCTGGACGAACGGGCAGAGTACAGTCAACGTGGATCGCCAACGAAAAATAAGCCTTATTTTATTAAGCAGTCCTTAGCAATGTTGAGTGCCGGATAAAAGTAAGTGCCAAGGGAGAAAAGTAACTGGACTTAATATTGTTTTATGGCAAATGAATTTAATTGATATAGAACCATTCTCAAGAATACTTCATCCAGTGATCTAGTTCACATAAAAGACACCAAGGAGTTGCTAAATGAGTGCCTTTTAACATTGAAGTGAAGACTCAAATACGAGGACGCAATACTATGAAGAGCTTAAATATCAACTCCAAATCTGAGGTCACTTATTATAAGACCAGAATAATGCTACCTACGGTTAATCACTTCGCTCGTAAATACGCCACCATAAGAAAAGCAATCAAAACCAATGGTAACCCATAGTATTATGGTACTTCAGGTTATACAACGAGTTACATAAGATATCTAAATTAAAGAAAGTAGGAAAAACAATATGTATCCGTCGTCATATAAATTAGATTATTATAGCTATCAAAGTTCTGTAAAGACAAGACGTCTTTACAGCACTTTGATAGCTAGATAGCTTCTCATTTCACTTCTAATGACAATGAAATATCTAATAAAAATTACTATGACGGTATAACCTAGACAATAATGCTCTTAAAAAAGTTTATATTCTCATCAGCATAACAACATTAGAGAATAAAAAAGATACAATATTATCACTCTCATAAAGTAAGAGTACCCATTAGTTACTTTTCTTCACACAAGGGTCATAAACACTTGTTTGTATTGACAATTTATAAAATACACAACATCTCACAAATTACATAAACACGACCGATTTTTATGATAATTCACTCATTCGTAATCATTTAAATATAAAAAAGGTAATATAGAAAACACAATGTCGGCGGTCAATTACTGACCCAGCGGGCGTTATCCGGGCTGCGGTTCAACAGATGGTTGTTTTTTATCAGTGGCTCGGGTGATGGGGCGCTGAGCGATCGTAGAGCGCGGGGGTGCGCCCTATAACCGTATAATTACACGTTGTAGTTGCGCGCGCGCCGGCACGCACAATTGGCTTAAACGAGTGTTTGCTTTGATGTGCCGCCGGCCACGGCGGTTATCCACGTGCGGTCGCCGCAACCCGTTCTCATGTTAAGCTTATTAAGAAGAGGCTACCCGTTTTACGGTTGTTTATATGTACACAAGGCATACCTTCACGTTGCAAATTTAAAAGGCATGTGGATAAAAGTACTTAGCGAATGCCGAGTAGGTAGCCTGTTATGTCCGAGATTAACCACCTACTTCTGATCTAGTGTGTGCTACGAGTCGGTCTGTCGGACCTCATTATATGTGTCTTATGATTAATCAATATAAACATTGTGTCAATAGAGCGGCACTCGTAACTGTGCCGAGTGCTATCTGTGACATCTGTTTGTTATTAAATGTACAGTTATGTCGCACAAATGCCAAGGGCTACATCGATCAACTCGGTGTTGTCGCAAGTGATTCTTAATCGACAGTCGTAGTCGAAAGTTGAGTAGCGACGTCGTGATGCCGAACTTAGCCTCCTTCTCTGTACCGGTATACACGGCGAGTTGTGAAAAGTCACCGTGTATACATCTCGTCTCGATAACAACAGCGACAGCGCATAAAAATATATTACTAATCTTTTGATCGTGACTAATGGCTCGGGATCATCGTTTACATGAGTGGAGTTTGGAATGAAAGGGAGATAAATATTGACCAATAATTTGCACGACGAGGCTTTCAAATGTCGCAGCGAGCGAGCCTGTGGCACCGACCACCAACAACCAACCGCTCCATCACGAACAGTCACGCACGCTACTTGACATTTAGGTACCTTGCTGTGTTTAACTTACCAAAATAATATGAATATCCAAGAAAGAAAATATTTAATAAATCTTATGATAATTACGTGTATGTCAAGCTGCTTAATTTTTGTTAATGTAACTGTAGTTATTTTTTAATTTGAATTAGCTATATGCTTTTTATTTATTTATTTGTAAGCTTGGATCTTGAATTATTTTTCATTACTTATTTTTTAAGCTTGTGTCTCACATACTAGTAACATTATCTCACGTTTTGCGGTGTATAAGAAAATGCTATGAGATATTTTTGTAAAAAAGTTTCTAAGCTATAACTTTCGAATAAGCCCTTAATTGCAATAGATTCACTCTTCATTACACGAGATTAAAATTAGGTTCAGATCAAAATGTGTTATGCCGCTTGGAATTGCAGAAGAACCATTACTGTATGAAGCATTTATACATCACATTTCTAGATTAAACTCACGTTAATTATTTTCGGCGATGATATATCCTTCCGGATAATAACAAAGTAGTATTTTATTCTAAGTTTGAACAAATTAAGCATAAGACTGATAGAAAATACGTGCAATACGAAGATGCCCACAAACTGATGCTGAGAACTGATACTTAAATGGCCTATCAACAAAGATTATTTGTTATAAGACATTTGCCGAATATCTAGAGAAATTCTGAATGTTAACATATAGAATGACAACGGTTAACTAAACGGCTCTACAAAAGTGGAGCCGTAAGCCTATTACTAAAAAGTAATAGGAGGCATATACATAATAGCGGACGTGGACTGGCGACGGATATTATTATATTCAAAAATAGACGATTCTATAAAGTTAACTGCAGCTTCTCTATACAGTCCCAAAGTACTACGAAAAATCAGAGATTCCTGACCTATAGGATAATGTCCATTAATCCTTTTTACTGTGCTCAAAATACGTACGACATAATTGATACTATATTTAATACGTGATAAATACATACCTGGATACTAACCACATACATGTAGATAATACTTAGTACATTTTTATTTGGATAAAAGAATATCCCACACAAAAGAATAAAAGTTTGTATCAATGCGAACTTTCCAAACGTACAACTAAGAGACACAAATAACGCCCAGTCTCAGAACAATCTTTTGTGGAGTGGCCAAAGAATTTTCCTGTCCGGGGATCGATATTAGAGTTCAATAATTAGACCAGAAAACCGTCTGTACAAATAACTTGTTTTATACAAGTTCCGTGTGGTGACGGAGTAAGAATATAATTCACGAATCCCTCTATTGCCAGAGAAGGAAACCTGACATTAAATCATATACCAACACATCTGACCAGCATGGTATAGTAGCTCTATCTGGTCGGAGTTCCTCACCACCCACAACAGAGGCCTTCTGCGATGACCGCAGAGGGCCATGGCGGTGAGGGCTATTAGGGGCTACTGTACTATGTCCTGGACTGCAGCGATACTGCTGGCAGGCGACCCGCCTTGAACACTGGCGGCGGAGACGTTGGCGGAAGTGTACCGGTTCCGTGTCACAACATGAGTCAATGGCGAGCAAGTCTCCACAAGGGGATTGGGCAGAGCCCGGGAAGTGGCCCCAAGGGAAGTAATCCGACGATGGAGAGAAAATCTATAGTCCCCTGTAGCACGGCGGGGGACTTTGGAGGTGGTTGTACCGCATCTCTACCGCTGGCTCAGGAGAAGGCACGGCACCTTTACATATAGAATGGTGCAGATGCTTACCGGACACGGGGTCTTCGGTAAGTACCTGCACAAAATTGGAAGAGAAGAGACCCCAGGATGTCATGAATGTGGCGCGCATCGTCAAATGGCACTGTAAGTATGCCCCGCCTGGGGTCCTCAGCGCCACGTTCTGTCAACGGAAAGGGGAACAACGGACCTGTCATTGCCGATCGTCATCATCAAGATGCTCGGCAGCAACAGCTTTTGGTCGTCGATGGCCTCCATTTGTGAGTCTGTCATGACAAGGAAGGAGGCCGCGGTGCGGGCACACGAGGCGCTTGTGGCCGGTGACTCGCTCCGCGGGCGGCGACCACGAAGGAGGAGACGCCGCTGTGCGCTCCTCCTTCCACCGCCTTGAATGATAACAGGACGTGGCCAGACGGCCAAGCGTTAGAGTGTCGGGGATAGAATGTCATCAGACGATCTCTCCGGCATCCCGTAAAAGCGCGGAAGGGGCTGCTGTGGTTTTAGTGGGTATTTCGGTCGCTTATGTGGTCAGTAACTCCCACACTCATTCCCTCGTCTATCAACGGCGGGAGGATAGTGCGTAAATGCATTTCCACCGCCAAAGACAAAAAGAAAAAAAAAAGCGTGGTATAGTAGCTTAATTTCCCGCCAATTGTGGAGGAGACTGGATCCCAGCAATGGGACCTATATGAATTGCGATGATGATGATAACAATCATATTAATAATTTATTGTTACTATTATATATTACATTAGTTATTATTTTATTATTCGGTAAATAAAGGTAAATTAAAATGTAAGGTAAATTTCTGTGACGATAATGAATGTCTTCATTCACTTCACTATATTTGACTTGACATTCTATAGATTTGGTAGAAGCGAATAAATTACGCACTACACACAATACAAGCATTGTTTGTTTTAATTTTAATAATAGTAATAAAATAATATCAAAAATAGAGAACGATCCCCCTATCAATTGTATAGATCTAAATAATGTGTGAGATTGACTATGCCCCATGTCATCAATTTGAGTAACACGTAATATACAGGTTGTTTCTCTATTAGTAAATAACGGTTTTTTTATTCTTAACGGCTTATGGAGATATACTTATATTCTACTTAGCGTACTGAGTACGAAGCTGTTGTATGAAACTAGGAATACTACACTATACTCACCAGGTTTCATGTATAATTGTTACGTGGTTAATTGGCTCCTTATTCAACTTTGACAAAAAGATGTGTTAACACGCATTGTGGGGTTTAAATATATTATAGTCCAAAACAGCATAATTCAATTACATATATTCAATTAAAGACTACCTAAACCATTTTAATTTGAGGTATCCACGATTATATTATTTGTTTATTGTTACTATTTTTATAATATATTAAATATTATTTTTTATCCGCACACATTAATCGTATTTTAGGGCTAGCAACCACTGTCCTTGTGTTGTAACGTAGCAATGCCTTACCGTAGAGGTCGTAAAAACTGCCTAATGATGAATGATTTTGGATCACAAAAGGAATGGAAACACTCTCATGGGTGCTAAAACTTCTAGGATAAAATAACTAATTAAATATTTCCAGCGATTGGAACTGTGGTCATATTTATTAAATATTATGGGTAACCGTACATCTTATTTTCAGCAGTAATACAGTTAAAACAAAAAATATATCGATTTAACCTCCAAATCACTAATAGTACTCGAATCGCTGACATTTGTTAAACAGCCTGTATCAATATGATGATGTAACGCGCGATGAGCCGGCACCTCATATGTTACGATTGGATGTCTGGGGCAGGTGTTATAGAGCGGCCTTTAAACTGTTTAATAAATAGACTTCATCGTACTTTGTACCCCCCAAAACGCCGATGATTCTACTTAACACCTTGATGGATCGTTTTGACGGTACAGATAGTTTACAACACTAATGAAACATAATAACTATTGATAAGTATCATAAAGTGAACATAATGGAAATTAATCATAGACCATAAACGTTTCGCTCGTCCAACTAGGTGAGTATCTTTAATCTGTTAGTGATTTATTTCCACCTGCTATATTCGATCTTAAATATTTAATAGCACAAACTACCTATTTATTAAATTTGTGTTCAAGCAAGTAACTCACAATATAAATTATCTTAAGAGTCCGGTATATTGTCGATTTACCTGCGGCAGATTAATTTAATTCTCTTTTCACACAAAATACGTTCATCGGGCACAGATGAAAAAAGTTAAAGATTTGTTTATAAAAAATATTGAAAATATTTAATGCTGAAGGACATAAGATATTGTGGTTAGCACAGTTAAATATACAGTTTGTCACCACTGCTTATCTCTATAAGAGTGTGGGTAAACTGACTTAGATCATAGGAGAATTGGCAGTAGCACCCTTCTGGGAAGCTTATAACATCAACTGTCTACCAAGATCGACGGTTATGGCATTATCTTTCTTGGGGAGGTCCAACAGTGGACATCAATAACTTGATAGGTGTATGGATACAATTTAGTTTGTTTTTTGTGGTACTGCAATAAAGTTGCCGCAATATCTTAAATGTAAGATCATTGCAGAGACATTTAGTAGATCTGTAATAGCTAAAAAGAGATGAAAATGAATGTAAAGAAATTTTAAAATTATAACGTAACGACCAGACAACGGCATCACAAGGACTCCTTATCAAGGAGTATATAAACGAGAGTGAATGGTCAATTGTATCGTATTAAAGCGCAGTCACATTTAGTTTCTAAATAAAAAGAATAAATTCAAGTTTGTATGGAGACATATTACAAGAGATCTAATCAAAATAATTAGAATGGACTTTAGGCACAAGTTACACAATGATTTTAGAACAATTAACGATAAAAGTATTCGATATATTAACATTGACCCGCAGCTATGCTTGTAGCAACCTTTCATGACACAGCGAACTATGTTACACAACTTATTAATCCGGTTCAATACAAGAAGTTGCGGTAAGCATTCTCTTTATTAAAAGTTTATTGTTTTACATTTGATATTGCTACATGCGTTATTGAATACGTCTGTATCTAGGCTAGCCGAGATAATGATAGATAATACAGTACAATGAAGCACGCGCCGTAACGTGCACCGGTTCGTTAGTATAACTGTTGAGTCACGGACCCAAAGATCACCTGACAGGGTGCTTTTGACAGCGCGATGCACACGCTTGCAGCACGCACACTTCTAAAACCCGCAGTACGTGAACTATCGCAATTTAAACTCATCATAATCAATATTTAAAACAAATTTATAAAGTCGTGCAAATGAATCAACATTTACGTACGCGACAATATATTGCTTTGTTTTTCATCCGCCACAACGTAATAACATAGCAAGGTATCAAAATTAGCACCTTGTTAGCACCCCGCGGTTAGAGGCTCTATAATAAAAAGGTAGCAATTTTACGTTTACTCGATACAATAAAAAATTATAGCAAAAAAAACTAAAATGAATGTTCAAAACGAGCTTCGAAATGATTATTAGTATTGTGAAAATTATATAGATAATATTAACTTAATATTTTTAAGTATAAGGTGATCAAATTACATTTAACGGTTTCCTTTTTTAATATTTATTTTCACATATTTTTTTTACTTATAGATACTGGCATCTCCGAAGGTGTAAGGAAATGTACCATTACCTTGAAAGTTGATGTCTAACGGTGCAGAGCACTCACGCGCGTGCTAGATCCCATCCTACTGTTATTCTAACTACCTAATCCCCACTGACGGACAGAGTAGAAAATGAGGATGATCGTAGCTGTAGTGCATAATATAGATCAATGGCAGTGTGTGTGATGCTCACCCCTGAAGAGGGAATTCTAATAGTAGTCATCATCATCTTGCTCTTATCCCAATTACTTGGGGTCGACGCAATATGTCATCTGTTTTGACATATTGCAAAAAGTTTCGGCAATGACTTTTATGACCGGCCGCCTGCCTGACGTCAACCCTCCTTGGGAATGTAATCGTTGACCCAAATGGTACCAGATGGAGTTGGTCCGGGTCAATCTAGGGCTCTTAGTCGTCTTTTACGACACCCACGAGCAAAGCAAGGGTTGGTAGTATTCGAAGCCGCCACCACACAGCACTTCTCAGGAATTCTAATAGTAGTCCCAATAGTTAAAGAACCTCTCCATCCTCATAGCGATCTACGTAAAATATTTCTACTCGACAGAGGAGGGGGGTATCAGGTATACTTTCTCATATGCCTGTGACTTTTGAGATGTTGTTGTCCACTTAGTATTGGTTGTCTTACACTGCGTGATTCGATTCGTAGTCGTCAGTCGCGAACTCTCTTCCCCAAAGGTGGTCGGTACAATGAACGATGTGGCCTGCCCTTTACCAATGTGCTAATTCTTCGAGCTATTCACCCGTTCTTCTAGAGGTATTCGTATTCCTGATTTTATCACGTAGACAAATATCGAGCATAACCTTCTCCAGCACATTGAGCGACTTACTTTGAGCCTTTTATTGAGACCGACATTAAGAGACCATATTTCAAATTGTTTCCAGCCACTGCGGCATATTGATCAAAAAGCTTCGCCTAAGTTTTCCGAACGCTACCCAGACGAGTTGTGTTGTGAGTTTTTTTCAAAACTAGGTCTACCTAATTGAACAATATGTCTTAGGCAAACATAGTAATCGACAAATTCGAGAGTCGCATCCCAACTAGAACCGGCATGGGTTTAACATGGGTATTAGACCATGACTTTCGTCTTGTTCATTTTTATTGTATACCTTGTAGAGAAATCCTGCGCAATGTGCCAAGATCTTTCTAGGATTCTGCCATGACTACGATATCATCTGCGAATCAAAGGTGGCAGATGTATCCGATGTTGAAATTGATGCCAAGTCCAATCTAAGAGCTTGAATACATTTTGTGGTACATTGGACAACAGTTTTGTAGAAATGACGTCTCACACCTTTCTGCAAATGGAACGATTCCGTCTTATCCCGAATGCGATCTGACATAGTAGCGCCTCTATAGAGACGCTTCAGCTCTTTGATATATAGGTAATCAATTTACCACCGCTTAAGCGACTATAGCACTACCTCAGTATCAAGAGAATTAAAGACGTTCTTATAGTCCACAAACGCTAGACAAAGAGGCCGATTATACTCCTCAGTCTTTTGTATAATCTGTCATAACATGTGGATGTGGTCTATGGTACCTACTATAACCTTTTCAGAATTCGCCTTGTTCAGGTAACTGAAAGTCGTGAGTCAGTTAGTAATGAAAACAGTGAATATACGTAACTTAGGAGTGAGATGAGTCTATATTGCCTTAAGGGCTTTCTATCGCTCTTCTTGGAATACAGCAACACCACACTTCTGGTCTACGAATATAAATCATCGCTCCCAAAAATGAAATAATTAAAGACTAGACAAAACAATATATACATTGGATCAATTGCCCTGCGCGGCCATTGATCCCGGGATTGAATCGATTACTCGCCACTGAGAGGTAATATTTGAACTACCACGTTATATATAACTTACCAATTCCAGTCTCGATTCCGTAGATGTGTGTGAATATAGAGATTTCTTATGATCTGCAATTATATTTTATGTATGGTGATGGAGTAGGATTACCAGCCTATGGTTATCGGGTTGCGATCGGTATGCTTGATATTGTGAAGGAGACCCGTGCCTAATAGTAGGAAAAAGAATATTTGTAAAGATTTCAAAATATAATTATAATAAGTAAGAGTAGTATATAAAAATAAGACGTTTTATAATCTCATATTACAATGTCTATAGAAACCAAGACACATGCTTAAGCTAATAAAGATGTGTCAAGTCCAGTAAAATGTTTTAACCGTCTCAAATAATTATGTTCCACTTCCAGGAACAAGAATATTCAAGTTGCTTGCATAAAATATATAAATTGCGCAAAGATAAATTCGTACTTTAGTTTGTAATATTTGACAGGGCAGCAGAATGAACACCTTTCTCGAGTCCTCTTTGTAATATACACTAGACCGACCTTCGGCTGCGTGCTACGACTTCACGACTTTACACAAAGACTGTCAAGAATAATTAAAATAATTACTGTTTACAGTAATTAATGACCTATATAACGTGATATGGTTTGATTGATCTCGGAACTGTGACGAGATAATTATGGCTTTTTGGCGTTGTTGCTACACAATATCTTTCAGAACATTTTCAATTAATGAATATTATTATGTAGGTACTCGGTCATTACACTTTGCCTATCATCGTGTTGTGAAATGTTTTGTTGAAGAGTCTTTCATATAATAATTGTTTTAGGTTTTTAATATAGTGTAGTCTGACACTAAGTATTACGTTTCGTTTGAAGAACAATGCTGTTGCGAATATTTTATATATTATGTATTGATTACACGTCATGATAGATGTAAATGAATGCAAACGTATCAATACATAATAGTTAAGTAATAATATTTATAACAAGCTTGTAGAAAATTGTCTTGGACAAATTTTTGAACATATTATACGTGTTATCTGCTAATTTCGATTGATATAATACGTTTAATTAATAATAAATATCTGGTTGACCGAGCTTCGCTCGGCATATTTTTATCGAATTTATTTGGATATAGGTATATTAATAAAAAATAAATAATGAAAAATATATAAAAAATTACAAAAAGAGAATAATAATAACACCGAGATTCGACCCGACGCTGTTTGAATGTCAACAAAATCAAAATTAAAACCAACTACCCATCTGAGCTATCGTAACTCATAACGTTGACAACGTTTGAATTCATATTCTTTTAACATTTAATGTCATTATTTATTTTGCTAAAAACACGGATAAATAAAACCTAGCTAGATCGATTTTTTGGACCCGAAACCTCTAGTATGCCAAGTTTCAACAAAATCGTTGGAGCCGTTTCCGAGATCCTGAATATATATATATATATATATATATATATATATATATATATATATATATATATATATATATATATATATATATATATATATATATATATATATATATATATATATATATATATATATATATATATATATATATATATATATATATATATACACTAGAATTGCTCGTTTAAAGATATAAGATTTATGTGTGTATAAAATACAGACTTCTAAGTAGATTAAAATAATTGTGGTTTAAATTAAAAATTGAGGTTTAAGGAAAATGTTGTTTAAGTAAATACGTGAGACGTAATTTTATGGTCTCTTGGTAAGGTGGCGAGGTTGATTAGTGAGGCTTTTAAATAAGATCTTGGCAACATCGTGGTAAGGGTTATCGATTGTAATTCTATGTGAGTAGCGACGGTGCTGCAAGCGACGCGATAGCCGCGAGCTATCCACGTACATAGACACTGCATTAGGGCTCCTACGCCTGTATGGGGCGGCTCCTTTGCCGCCATAAGCGCATTTAACATGTAATCGCGTTTGCATTTCTCTTTTATACACACAAATAGAATAAAAGAATAATGTACTGTATTTAATTATTTAAAACTTGTCGTCTTAGTACATGTAAATATGCCATAAGTTTAAGGCGCTGGTGCATTAAGATTGCATGGATGAGATCCACGTGAAGTTTATTATTATACTCGTTCCAACCATTTATTTTAATTTTGGCAGGTCGAATTCTGATCAATTAGTGTTGTACCAATGTATTACGGATGTGTTTTGTAATAATCGATTTTAGTCAGGAAGAACTTTTAATCGATTTAACACGGATATTTTATTTTTGCTTAAATACATATTTCATATTATTTAAAAACTTCACTTCTGTAAATATATTTGTTATTTGGGCACATTAATTTTTGCATACCCACTAATTCAGTCCTCCCAAAATATTTTACTTTGTACTTTGCAAAATAAAAAATAACTACTTTATGAAGCATTTTTCCATTAAGCGGGGTCCGCTGCTCCAAACTTTACTTAGAGACAATGGCGCCCTCGTCTGCGGTAGTAAATCACTAATTTTCTCATCCAGCCTACCCCTTTTTTTTTAAGCCGAATTGGCAACACTGAACGGCGCGCCGGCGACGCCATTTTGTTGTGTTGTCTGTCACTCGCAACAAGACTCCCGTGCTAGTCACATTTCTGTTCGCTGAGTGCTCTTTCATATTTTTCATACGCTACGTTGAGTATTTATATTCCACCGTATTGATTTCATTGTTCTTACTTTGATTGAGTTGAGCGTATCGTTCCTCCCAGTAAGATTTTACTTGCAAAATGCCGAAAGGTATGGTGCTTAAAGGACAATCCAGAGAGTTAGTGCTGCGGCTTCGTGAATTTTTTGAAAAGGAAAGCCGCAATGGCGGATTCCTTATACCAGTAACCCAAGTTAGAGACCGTGTTGCAGCAGCATTAGGTATTAGTGCTCCAACGGTGGCGACAATCACTAAAGAAGCCTATGGTAGTAGTGGTATTGAACAGAACAAGCTATCTACGCCTAAGAAAAAACGTCAGCCCCGTAAAGTGACAGCAATTGACAGTTTTGATACTGATGCTATTCGTCGTCATATATACAATTATTACACAAGCAAAGAGATTCCTACTTTGAAAAAATTAGTAGCGTCTCTACGAAATTGTGACGACATGGGCATCTTCAACTAACTCGTCAAACATGGCTGCTACAAATCAATCCAACTTATGGGCAGCTCATGATTCGATAGAGTTGGAAGACAAGTCAATGCCCAATGACGAATACAGTTCAAGCTCTGTGATCGAAATAGCGCTAGAAAGCTTCCTTAGGGAGCTAAGACTGCAAAGAAATGCTAATATTTATGAATATTGGTGTTCGTCACCTTCTGAGGTGCTTAAGCCTGCAGCAAATAAGTTTTAATCTGCGCCGCCTACTAGCGTAGCAAGTGAACAACTGTTTAGCAAAGCTGGACAATTGTATGACGAGAGGCGACATTCTTTGAAGGCCGAAAATGCTGAAAAATTGCTTTTTATGTGTTATAATATAATGTTATTTAACTTTGATTATTAAAACAGTTAATTTTGTTAAACAATTAGTAGTGTATTAAAAAGTTTACAGTATTAAAATTTATTTTTTCACGCTTTGTCTATTCTCGGTCTCGGCTCTCGGTCTCGGCCGAGATATTATTTTATTCTCGGTCTCGGTCTCGACCGAGAACGATAAACCCATCTCGGTCGAGCCTTACCAAATTATAATATTATTCTTACTTTCTGATATCTTCAACTTTAAGAGCTTCATAGAAGTGTAACAAATACATCACCTCCTTTTTTGATTTTGGTGCCGTTTCATATACATATCTACCTATTACGAGCCACTATGTACTGTACTAAATTTTGTTCTTTTTACTGAATATTTCATCATCACAAGTTATATACGTCCCACTGCTAGGCTGGGGCTTCCTCCACAATAGGAGAGAAATTGACCTACTATACCACCCTGGTCAGACAGGTTGGTACAGGATTTTATCTCAAGATTTCCTGATCTTATATAGAATTTTTATGCAGATTATAATCCCTTAGTCATCTTTTACGATGCCTACGGGCAAAAAAGGAGTAGGTAAATTGTATTCTTACTCCATTACCACACGGATGAATATTTGTTTTCAGAAAACTAAATAACTAGTTATCCTGCGAAGGGAAGCCAACCTGCGACACTTAGCAGTAGAAGTCAGACCACTCCGCCATATGTGCATATGACCGTCAGTTACAACAATACGAATACTCCATCGGAAAATTAATAACACACATTTCAATCAATAACAATTTACTTTCAAGCCCACAGTGTTAATGAAGATACATCTAACATCAACAAATCTTGATCTTAAATAATGGAATATTATATTAAATCTTATTATGTGAGGTGCTTTACAGGAATGGTTATTAAAGACGGCGGCGACAGTATGCGTGGGCGCGATTGACTCGTCAGTGGCTATCAGGTCTCACTTAGCGCTAACTTGGCGCTCGTTTTATCAAGCCTCCGCGCCGCTGTCACCGCCCGCGCCCTCGCAACTTCTCCTTGCGCTTCCAACATTCACTTAACTCAATCTCAACCAAATTAATATAATCAATTGAACAAATGCCCAAGTTCTAGTAACCAAGAGACACAATTTATTACGTTTATCTCTAATCGTCTCATAGGTAAATTAGTTGCACTAATCTCTACTGATACGACTCAATCTATTATTCAATCACTAATTAGATTTGCCGTGTAGTGACAGAGTAAGAATACAAATTACCACTCCCTATCTTGCCCGTGGATGTCGTAAAAGGTGACTAAGGGATATAGTACGCAGATAACATCTATGCAAGAGAATGAAAACTCGAAATAAAACCCTATACCAACCTGTCTGACCAGCTTTGTATAGTAAGGTCAATTCTCCTCCCATTGTGTAGGAGGGAATTTTGAAACAATTAATTTGCATTTTCCCAACAGTAGGATCCACATATATGATATGTAATGATGATGAGGATTCATGGATTTATTCACGTTTCTAAGTAGAGAATTGTTACCCGCTTTCCCGAATATTTAGCCGATTTTACGCCTTCTTCAGGCATTTAAGGTTCGTCAATAAATGCATTTTTGTCCCTTCGGCAAAGTCTGACAAAGCAACACTCATTAAAAATTATAAAACCCAATTATGACTAAAAAGTAAGTACAAAATGGTAAACTACCTTACATTATACAGTAAAGTCACAAACAAGATACAAAGCTGTACCAAAAACAAATAAGTAGAACAATAAAACAAACTGCTTCTAACTAGTTGCGCGATATAAACGAGTGGTAAATTAGCTCCTTGAATCTATTCTTGTACTGAAATAAAGCCACTTTCTATCTTTTATTTACTGTCGCACTGCCAAGCCCTTTATCTCACTTGACAAAGAGGCGGGTAATTGCCATTCGTACTGCGCCAGGGATTTCATTAAAACTTGATGATAATACATATAATAATATTTCAATATTAGTAGCTAAGTAGTTTTTATTACGGATATTGTTAATGTAGATTTTGAAATTGCGCTATGCATGGACTTAGATGTATATAATAAATGCATTTAGCATTTGTATTGATATGAGTTTGTTTTTAATCAGTATGTATATTGCGTTAGGTCAACGCTTTATATTAATGAAACTAGTCACGATAATCACATTTGGAGACACTTTTCTTTTTATTAAGACATTAAGTATATTTAGTTATGCAATGGTCTAGCGGTAAAGATCAAGGATTATTAATATTGAGGTATGAGGTGCAATTCAAAAATACATTCACCATATGTGGAAATTAAGCGATCTGCGTTGGTGACCATATGGTTGGTGATTGATATCCCATTAAAACAGTATCAGATTTAAATTCAGTCCGATCATAGTTCACTTGCTAACCACCTAACCTAATGCTAGGAACGAGAGTTACACTCTTTGTCATAATTCTTTCATTTTCTGCGCTCATGTATAATTTAGAGAGCTCAGCCGTCCTTTTAATAGGAAGCTGAGTGACTTTAAGCTTAGTTATGTGGCCTACATTTAAGGACAACGTTTCCGTGCTGTATGACATCAATGGTAACACATACTGGAGCGTGCTTTCGTAGACCTGTGCTTTCAGACACTGAGGTATATTAAATGAGAATATCCCTAAAAGTTATGCTGCCCAACTGAGTTTAATTCATCGGCTGACCTCTTTCTCGAAATTGTACCTACTTAACTGGACTGTTTGTCCTAGGTACAAATAATTTTCTACAACTATGATATTTTTAAATAGCCTCAATCTCGAGACTATTTTTTTATAACCTTCAAACGTAATAAGACGAACACATTTACTAATACATATATCCTTAGCAATTCTCATAAATTTGAATAACAATAAGATTATGTGCCATTTTAAAGGAGTTGATTTGCGGGAACTAAACTCTAACAGTGCAATAATAATGGGTGCAATTTCCTTTTATCCCATCTAGAGTGAATGTTTTGTCACGATCTAATCGGTCTCCCCTGTGAACTTGAAATGAAGCAATTCTGAAACTGGTGTACTCTTGAGAATATTTTTATATTGTATATTATTATTCAAATTACCGATTGTTTGTTAATGAGGGGATCAAAACTGTAATAATGGGTAGCGCTTACATTAAAAACGTTTTATAATATGAACCTATTATGTTGTTTGATTTGGGTATAAATATAACTCTTTAATCTGGCTGAGGTGTAACAAAGGAAAATTTAACTTATAACCGTTAAAAGAAATAAGAGGCGATGTGACAAAAGCCATAATATAATGCAAATAAATAACCACATAAATATAAAACTATGAAACAACGGTACAGCTTCGGAGTTGAATACAGCATAAAGCACACGCTAAGTTGGTCTGCAGATTTTTTGGATAAATTTTCAATAGTAAAACTTAGAATACTGGAAATAAAGTGAACACATATGAATGGGTTCACTAAAATTTTGCACCATAAACCAAATAGACTGCACAGATGGCTTAGCGGTTAAGATATTAATTTACCGTGCCAAACCCACGATGGGTTCGATTCCCAGGCAGGAAAATACTTTGTGCGATCCACAAATTGTTATCCTGAGTCTAATTGCACACAAAATACTTTGTGTCCGTTAATTATTTGTTTGTGAAGTCCCCGATAAAACAAGATTTATTTGCTTACTTTCCTTGCACGTATTAGTTTTTTTTAAGACAAAAATATCACCCAACTATTTATATGGTGAAATATATATATATATATATATATATATATATATATATATATATATATATGTACTTATTTCACGACCGCTGACCCTATGTTCGTGATGTTTCATGTATTAAATATTCCCATTGGAAAATCACGGAGTATTATTATAGTCCAATGTCATTATGAACTATGCTGTACTTGTTTATCCTATTTTTTTTAAAGTCGCGTCGCCGCCGCCGCACGTATCTTTTACTTCTAAGACAGATGGAAATTGAAAGGATGGTATATATTTGTTTTTATGTAAATATAATTTTGCGTACATATTTAAGTTTTTCACGTATATAATTTCAAATGCAAAGTTTTAATTTGAATGGTTTTCTTAAAAGTTTTAAATTTAAAATCGGTTCCAATTACAAAAACTTTTAGGCATAAACTGTATTTCAACATAATATAGTGCCAATACGTTAATAGAATTTCTATAGCATTGGTCTTTTTTTTTTAATTTTAAAGGATCAATTATCAAGAGAGAATATCAATATACCTATAATTTGTGATAGATATGTTACAACCTTTTATTAAACCGTAAAGTATCTATTTGCATAAATGTATAAAAACAAAATACAAACAGTAAATACAAGTTTATTAATATAATTATTAGTTAACAAAATAGCGTAGAATCATCTTAAATTCGTTATAGAATATAAATGAGTATAGGTTAATGAAAATTAATTGAAACTACCACCCATTAGAGTGAAGGGGTGGTCGCAACAGTGATGTGATGAGCGTTACTAATGCGCCTGCGCAGGTAAGCGTTGCACACCGGTGCATTGAAACTTATTCAACGCTTTTTATCACTAACACCTTATTTAAATTATACACTGCTTTTTTTTCAAAGACAGCAATAATCCATGTATTGCTGGGGAGCTTACATGCAATTAACGTACAGAAATTACGTCCAGACTCTGAACAACAGTTTATGGGTCAAATACCTATCGTTCTGCTAAGGTATCGAAATGGGAACGAAACTTGATAAGGTCGATATCTTAATCACTACGCCATCTTTGCAATCGAAATATAACGTTATATTATACACAATAGATATAATACAATTATCATCATCACAGGTCATATACGTCCCATTGTTTGGCTCGAGCCTCCTCCACAATGGGAGAGAAATTGACCTGCTACACCACGCTAGTCAGACGTGTTAGTATAGGGTTTTATTTCGAGTTTTCTTCTCTTGCATAGATGATATATGCATATTATATCGCTTAGGCGTCTTTTACGACACGCATGGGTAAGAAAGGGAGGCGATGAATTGTATTCTTACTCCGTCACCACACAGATAATAAAAATACAAAATACTTATAAAGAAATGGTATACATTCTGAGCAATGAATGATTTTCTGTGTCGCCTCTTGATTATTTGTTTCTGTTTATCGTAAGTTTCTACAAACTCCTACAACATAAGAATATCAGTTTTAAAACAAGTGTTTTCTTTAAAAACGACGCTAAGTATGTATTTTGAAATTTGTATTTCAAATAAAAGCAAATATTTTACATGCATTTAATTTAATATAAAGGCACAAAATGTAAGATAACTAGTCCACCACCTGTTTAACTAGAATAACAGAACCCCTTTCTATCGGTCGACGATTTGCTTAAGACGATAAGCTACAAGCTATATATCTAATTGCCTTACTCACAGGTCAACGTCGAGATAGACGTTTACTTAAACTTCCAAGTTCAACGGTGCTTTTACATTCTATTATCTACACTAGATATACTAAGCGCTTCACCTATATGAAATACGTGGTAAATACATGCTATTTTTTTTAAATGCACACGTGGTCTGTGGCATTAACAATAATATCAACATTAATAGCATCCAAAATACATCAATCATTATTTATGTTACCTCAGCAGTTACTATTACAACAACATATATTATTGGCTACCTATCTCGGTAAATAGATTATTTAACACACTAAGAATTCTTTACAATCCAAGTGGTAGTTCAGAGAGAGAGTAGATATCAGCGCGCTCGAAAAAACAGGCACAAACACTTCAACCTTAGTAATAATTTATATGTGTGTGTGCGTTAAACACTCAAAATAAACCCTACACTCACACGTCTAACAAACGCGGTGTCATAAGTCATTTTCCCTCCCATTATGGAGGAGGCACGAGCTCAACAGTAGGAATTAAGTGAGCTACTTGATGATGAAGGGAGCTTTAAGTTTGGTAGCGTGCTATAGAGATTATGCTTGGCATTCCTCTATAATACGCAACGAAACAAACTCTGAAATGCGAAAATGCTTAGACTGGACGTAATGAATATAATGACGTCCACGACACCCACGGGCACGACAAGCTTACGACATGGAACTTTCTTACGAGACTAAAATTTAAAGATCCTGTTATCCAGTCGTAAGTTATCGCTAGTAACATATGAGTACATCCGTCATATATTTTTGCTTTTCAGACACTGGGACATGTTGAACAAGATGTTCCTAAAAGTGTTATTTAATTTTAATATGTATTATATTACGTTTTATAACACATATTGATGCAGTCCACCAGACAGTAAGTACCTAAGTACCACTCATGGACGTCTATAATACCAAGGGCACAGCCTGGTCACAGCCTTGGAGCTTGAGCCCCGATTCTCTTTCAAATAAAGCGCAGTAGCAAATTGCTACGAAATCGATTTTCTATAAAAGTGTAGTACTTACTACCCGAAACGACCAAATTGTGGTTACAGCCACAGAATTTAGCAGCATGGTCCTACCATTATTACTACTATCGCCTTCCCTACTACTGTCTTATCGCTGAATAAGTGAGTACAATTCCTGAAATCTATGAATGAATACATATAAGTATATTAGTATAACTAATGGCACAGATGTAGATAAATAAACATTGGGGTACGTAATTTGTGCGTTATGTTAAGCGTCTTGGTTGCGAACGTTGACGTCACGACGTGTTTGTCTTCGCATATGCGCACGTGCGTACGCGCAGGTGACAATAATACAGCGCGCATCTGTGAAGCTTTGTACCTATCTATCGCGCTTTTTCTACTAACCATTGATTCATTGTGTAGCTAAAGTGTAACGACGTACAGCCCGCTCGGGTTTCTCCTACGTATGTGTGTCATTGCAAAGATGAAAATGATAATTATTGCTACGATTAAAATTGTTATTATTTACATTTAAACCTTATTTTACAATCAAATAGATAGGTACCTACTTACCTAGCATTTGACAAGCATGGTTTATTGAAATTTAATATTAAAAAATAATAAGATAAATCTGTGTGGTGACGGAGTAAGAATACAATTTATCACCTGCCCATGGGTGTAGTAACATTACATTTTTTAATTTTACATTTACATTTTTTAATTTTTGGTCGGCTGATGAAGCAAGAATACAATTCACTTCACGCTCTCTATCTAGCCCGTTAGTGTCATAAAAGACTAGTGAGGAATACAGTGTGCATGTAACATCTATGAAAAAATTCAAAATGAAACTTAATACCAACCTGACCAGCGTGGTATGGTAGGTAAATTTGCCTACAGTTGTAGAGGAGGCTAAACCAGAGTAGTAGGACGTATATGAGCTGAGATTTTGATGATGTATTTGATCATTAAATAATTATTTTAAATGTATTTTTACGGTTGAGTCATATTTTTTTGATATCTCACTGTTCACTAATTATTGCACCGAAAATAAAAATAAAAAATTGATGACATACCAACAGCAGTGCCACCTATCGGATCCAGTCGTGTTGCCGAACTAGCTAGAAATTCATTGAAATACACAAAGTTTCATACAAATCGGTTAAGCCGTCTAGGAGGAGTTTGGTGATAAACCCACATACAGCAAAAATTGGCATATACATATTAGGATATCAGATCTGTAATTTGATGGGTTACTTTCTTAAAAATTATTAATTACTAACGTATGCTTTTGTTTTCTTCTTCAGATTTAAAACTGTATTCCTGATATTGAGCACAGGAATCGTCCGAAATGGAATAAAAAAATAGCTAATTAATTTATTATTTCATACTGACCATTCGAGTTGTCATAAAATTTTGTTTCGAGTTTTACTCTTCCTGCAGTAGGTAACTATTTACATAACTTAGTTGTTTACATTCGCAAAGAAGAATTTATTGAAAATAAAGTAATTTGTATTCAAACTCCGTAACCACATAATACTTAAAGTAAAAATATTATTGGGTGAAAAGAAATCATCAATATAAAAAATAAATCTTAAATAAATCTTGAGGGGTAGAGGAAATTTTCAGAATAGACAACACATTTATCGTTAATAACCCAATTGTAATCTCACCCACTCCCTGTATGAGTTTGCCGAGTTTGACATACCTTAACAAAACAGGTGGTCAATTATCCTTTACCTTACAATTATTACAATTACAATACTTGAGATATATTTTCTGAACAGTTGTTTACTCGAATTTTGTTTGCGTGACAGTCTAGAGATAGTTGTGCTAAGGGCCAGTGTAGCGACCATTTTCATATTTGCATATGTCACGGGGTTGTGCCAGACGATTTTACGACTTATAGTATGGAGTTAAAGTTTTGGTTATTACAAAAGTTTCGTTTGATAAACAAAGTTATCTGTGTAAAGTGGTACCGCGAGCTTACTCACCGGTCGAAGGCGCACGTGCGCGCGGTCGCCACTGCGCTAATCGTTCCAAGATTAGTGCCTTGCCTATAATCATGTCGATACATTCGACACATTATACTCTACAAATGATAATTATATTCTGACCCATGTTATTAGCGATATTGCAACTGTATTTCTGATCACTTGTACAGTTTCCTTGACTAAGATTTCAGCGAACTAACTCAATCTAAACAAAATTTATAATATTCAATATAATATCCATAGTGTTAGATCTCAAGATCAAAATATCAAACCATTCATTCATAATTACAAAATAAAATTGAACTGATTACCGATAACAAATAAAGTATTATCTTTACTATCTTTACTATTATTCTGCTAGTGTTTTAATTCGATTCCAATAAGTCAGACTGATCGTAATCTATCGATAAATTCAATTGTTATTAGAGTATAATAGCAACACTAGTGTCGGCGTCTCGGCCCGTAATCGTAAATATCAGACATTTAACACACAGTGGTCTCGCCGGCCTGTGATTATAAATAGATTGTTGCGATACAGACGACGTGTTTACAGCCAGTATCTGTCGATAGCTGATCCAATACCAACAACTAACGTCATGCAATTAACATCGTAGAATGATTGCTAAACTGACAACTGAGCTATCAATGAATCTGATCCAAGCTCCGCTCAATGAGCTCTCGCTTTGACTGTATTCCTACAGATACGATGCCTCGAGCGTAATCACTTCATTGCTCATATTAAATAAGGAAATCAAATAAGTTAAATGAAGCATGAACAAATAATCGCTATACGTACTTTTACAAGCGTTTACTTTTTAAAAGTATAATAATGACTAGAGTGTTTTACGTATTTGTATATACGGCAAACATTTCAGTTTTTATTGTATACTAGCAACCGGCCCTCGCTTCGCTTCTGCTTCAGTCGCCTTACCCGCGTTGTTCCCGTTCCCGTGGGAATACCGGGATAAAATATAGCCTATGTCACTCTCTGATATTATAGCTTTCCATTGGTGAAAGAATTATTGAAATCGGTTCAATGGTTTAAGCGTGAAAGCGTAACAAACAAATAAACAAACAAACAAATAAACAAACAAACAAACTTACTTTCGCATTTATAATATTAGTAAGGATAGGTAAAAACATTTTTATACTTAAGACTGACTTAAATTTTATGTTTCGTAATGAAATCAGAATACAAGGTGTACCATTGTTTAGTCTTAAAACTCATATACCTACTTGTGGCACGCTCCCGGCATACTTACATCACCAACACCGATCGCCAGCGTGTCTGACAAGCGTGGTGATCATGACACTACTTCCTTGAGGAAGGCTATATCCAACAGTAGACTTAGATAGACAAATGTATGGATAAACAGGTATCTACATACATATTGACATGTCTTTTGCCATTACACTTTTTAGTCTTTTGACTACAAGAATAGGCTTCAGACGTTGCTTATGCTGCGCGATATAGTAGCGTACGACCTACTCTTTCTAACTCGCCCTCTTTCTTATGTGACGCATACAAAGTTGCACGGTTCAACTAGAACACGCATAATTTAAAAGTTCTTTTTTTTAATCTTTCTTCATTTGCTTGGTATGGCATGTGTGGTATCCTAATGTTATAAATGCGAAAATAAATATACTTCTTTATTCGTTAAGTCTTCACGCCTAAACCACTTCATCGATTTTAGAAATTATTTTACTAGTCGAAAACTGGTAATCAGCGGATAAAATAGGCTATATTTTAAATCCGTATTCCTACGAGAATGGGCACTACGCAATTGAAACTGCGACAGTTTGTATGATAATGACGGATCTCATTACTGTGCTTGATTTATATGCAGAAGAAGAAAATTAACTAAGTGAATGAGCACTTAAATACCGACCTGCACAATGCCTGCTTGAAAGCTATAACTGTAATATTGGTACCACCCACCACTATTCTTTACAAAATGTCGGGGTAAATATAATGTGACCACATTTTTTGAAGTGAAAAGTTCTAGAGGCAGGTAAATTCATGTAAGTCGTCATGACATAGTCACGTGACACGTTAACGCTAACACTATATCTGTAGCTATGTTAATATTTGTGTCGATAGATCTCAACACCAGATGAACGTAAAAAGTTTTAATTTACTAATTTTAATTTAAACTATTAATTTGAATACCCAAAAACAACACATGCTTCTTAATAGTTTTTAATTTTCAATTCTGTGGGCAGTCCTCATGACTGTTTTATTATTTTTTACGTCAAAAAGGGACACTTAAATAACTGTCCTGTTAATTTTTGTACTAGAACGGGGCACTTGCAGAAATTGGTCAAAATATGAAATTAAAGGAAAAAAAACAAAAGCACGTGAAGTCTCGCAAAAATAGGTAAAATTATGGACTTAAAATAGGAACACGTCCTTATGATTATAAAAAATGAACATTTGTGCTTCGTTTGCAAAAACTGAATATTTTTATACGCCTCGGTACAACGGGACTGACAACCTGAAAACCGCACTGTCCCGTTCAAAAAGAGATACATGGTCTCGTTAGGTAAATGTCATTTAAAGACGAAATTATTAGATCTAGAGAGATGGAAATATGATAAGAATTATATACTTCATTCTTATCATAACAATACTTTTGAGTGGATTAACGACAGCGCTGAAATTTAGATCTATTAGCCCGCCTGAAGAACTATAATTTTGGCTACCTACACACTGAGCAGTGTCTGAAAACAAAGGTCAGTAACCAGAGCGCGTTACCTTTTTTTTTGTGGATAGTCCACACAGCACAGACGCCGGTCAGTACACACGCTGTCCAGTCCGTCCGGAGCGAAAAAAGGACAGCACGCGGCGCCATAACTCACCGTAATTCCTCTCCTTCGCCATTGGGCCGACCACCGCTACCGAGTTCCTTATCGTCCGTGGCCAACCCGGCAAAATACCCTGTCGGGTACCTTCCCTTTCTAACTACCCTCCCGGGACGTCAGTGGCCCTCGCGCGGGCAGCCTCTCTGTGGGTGACGGACTATTTCCTAAGAATTCAGCTGCTAATTGTAACTAGGCACCCACAGCTAGGCAATAAAATCCATCATCAGATCCGATCGCCAAAATAATAATGAGAAATACTAATGAAATATCATTATTCTTACTAAGAATTTTTGATTAGCCTACAACCTGAAATTGTGTGCCGTAGTTTGACAATATGATGTGTATTTAGTACTTCGGACTAGCTATGGACGTCAAGAATTCGGTAGCATTAGCTGCCCTAATGGTGAAAGGAAAGGAATACGGTGGGCTATGGAGCCCCGCGTCGGCCATTCGTCATCCTGGATAAATGGACGCCATGTGTGCTGACCACAGCCTGGCCAGAAAAAATGTATTTACTACTTAAGAATTTAGATAAAAACTTAAGGATAATTCATGTTTTCATCTAAATTTTCTCACTTTTACTCACATCATCAAATCGTTTCTAGACTAAAGGCTGAATATAAAAAAGTAATACCGACTTTAATAAAATTCTCTTAGTTATCTTTTTTGACATTATATATTCTTATAGAAGAATACCTGTCTCGCATTACTAAAAGTAAATATATCCAATTAGATTCTTTGATTCTAGTCAATTCAACGTCTTCATTGAAATAACTCCATCTATGACTTATCAAGTAAACCGCTTTAGATTACAGTCCATCAAAACGTACGATTGTCAACTTTAGATCACATAAAAACGGTATAACTCAAACGAAATGGTGTTTGTAACAATATAGTAACGAGAACACTACAGTTAACATGTTCAGTTGGTTATCGAGCTGTCAGCGACAAGAAATAATGATGTACGTATTATATTGCGCATTGCGTGCAGGAAACGATTGTAAGCAATACCTTAGCGCTTAGCTTAGAGGGTGATAGAGAGCCGCAAGTGATAGGGGAACAACATGTACATATTTAGTAACAGATGATTCACATCTTTACAAGTTGTAATAGCTTTTAACAAAATAGAATGAAATTCATTGTTTATAATATCGATAATTAAAAGCATGTGGTAAATAAATAAATAAAAAGACCTTAGAATAATAACGTATAGAAGGATAGTGTCAGTACTTCGAACTTTAAAAATTTGAATCTAAAAATACTAATGGCGGGCAGACGATTACACACGTACACACGGAAACCACTATACAAATTATGAAATCAAATTTTGTTTTTATTAACATAAATCGTCGAAATACTTTTAAAAGTAATGTTAAAAACCTTTTTATGTTTTTCAAATGTGTTGTGGCACCATTTGAATGCACAAGCCGTCATAATTACCTATTTATTTTTTAAGAGTTGCGTACGTTCGTGCAGTGCAATGACATGTACATTACGGGACTGTTCCGGCGTAGGCTCCATTAGGCTCCAATTGAAATGCCTCACTTTTTGTGCGTGGACTTACCTTCTATATGTTATTATTCTAAGAAAAAGACTTTTTCCGTTCTAAACGTGGTAGTTAGGAATTCATGCAATAAATTATAATTTCAATAAATAGAAACAAATATATGCAATAAATTTTGTAATCAATGGTAAACAAAAAATAACATGAAGAATAATAGTGACACCATAGTACCCCACACCCACAGAAATTCCAATAATATATTACGTTATTATTGGAATAATAAATAAATGCATAAAAAAATAATTTGTTATTAAAAATTATGTTTGGTAATGATATCTGATGTTTACGCGAGCACTACAGATTGTAAATAAAACTACTTTTACGGATTATATCGCGTTTGTATTTGATTTATGATTGCCCGACGTTTCGAACACTTTGCAGTATATTAGTTTTGTTAGTTTTAAATCAACAAATTGTAATAATTGCTACAAATTTAATAATTAATAATTACTAACCATAAACAATATAATTTTTTCATATAGATTCATTTTCTTCTTACACTGGCAATAAATTTGTACTAAAATGTGGGTAACAATTTAATAAATTTATAACTATTTTCTGTATCGGGTAGATAATTGTAAATGTCTGTAATAACGATTACTTGTTGGACGTGAGACACCTTAGCCCGCCCGTGACCATGAATGCTGCAAAGTGTTCGAAACGTCGGGCAATCATAAATCAAATACAAACGCGATATAATCCGTAAAAGTAGTTTTATTTACAATTATGTTTGGTATTGAATATACTCTAATAGTTTTTTATTCCATTAATTAGTTGTATGAGTGAATTATATTAATTATAACAGTGAGTATCTAAGTATATTAAACTTAATTTATATGATTTATTTAAAATACATTTATTCAAATAATGTGTGATATAATTCCTCCTCGGCTGCTGAATTTGAGATATATCCAAGAAAATCACTGTACTTTTTTCTTACAATACCTCGCACTAAGTAATAAATCCTTGAATCACAGAGGACACAAATTCGAGATCCAGGAGGACTATTTGTTAATTTTACAGAATTATTCGGCATAGAAACGCCACTTGATGTGAGGATCGACCTAGACTAGCAGTATTTGTGGAGTCAATCAATTAAATCAACGAATAAACGAACGAATTATTTTTTTATTTAGCAATTAGATGTAATCCTCATTTCATAGAACCTCGCTGGTCATCGATATCGGTCTAAAAAATACCTTGATACTAGTTTATTATATTTTCTCATTGCGCAATAATCTATTATATTCATTTACTTATCGTATACAGAAAAAATCTAGAATACCGTTATTTGCCTGTAAAATGTGTATATAAAAATCTTCAAATACATCATTTATTTAAATACTGACCGTATTTAAATAAATGATGTATTTCAAGATTTTTTCTAGATCACATCTGTCTACATTAATGATTCATAATGAATCACTTTGTCTCAGATTATTCAGTTTAGATATTCACAGTTGTGCTACACACCGTAGATCTTCTGTAGCTTATGAGATATTGGCATAGCATGACGCACGTATCGCGTTACCTCCACCTCGCTGAACTATAGCTAGTAAGCTGCAAATATTGAGCAAATAAACGACCACACCAATACCAACCCCGCCACTTGTTTCATTGTTTGTAATCCACATAAAATTGCGGAAACACTATCCAGTTTTATAACAAGTTCTATAGCTATACTAATAAATAATAAACTTTGTTATTATTGAAATACATTTTCGCTATCCAAAGTTGATACGTAATGTAAATAATTATTTGCAATTTGTTGTTTCTACAGAAATATTAGAATGTCACAATATTATAGATATTCATATTACATTATGAACTCATAAGGTTAATAAGGTTTCCTTGATTTTCTTTAGGTATATTACTAAAATTGAATGGTTGACATTTACATAATGAGCCTGATCTAATCCGTATAATGTATATATCTACAATATGAAACAAAACCTAAATAGCTATTGACTAGTTCCTAATGCAACGAGTTCAGCTTCAACTGTTACTGTAATTGCACAGGATCAATATCTAGACGAATGTGTATTTCGTAACTCGATTGTGAGGTGGTCAAGTTGATCGATGATGTGTGCGAGCTCGGGCTCCGCTTGTCAATTAGGTTAGCCGAGTTCAGGGCTGAGCTACGAGCACTTTTATCTGTGCCCAGGATCTGACTATGTTTGCGCAACTTTACCTAAAAATTTAAATCGTTACTTTTTCACTTTTTTCCTAGATATTATGTTTATTTTTCCTCCTATATGTATGTTTGATATGTTTTGTTATATGTACCACCAAGCGGGCTGCCTGCTAGCGTGCTACCAAAGCCAATAAATAAAAATTCTATTTTACTACTAGCTTTAAATACGCCTTTATTTTGACAGGAAAAATGCACCTAACCGCACATACCGTTGCTTGAAGGACACGATACCGTATTTGTGTATAGCCCTGATCGTGATCACCCTCTAAGATCTTCACATTCAGATCCTATTCTGGGCTGGATGGTGACGGATTCGGCAGAATCTGTCTCACTGTACAGTGCCATCGACCAGACTACACATGCATACAACATCATCATTCGGCATGCAACGTTGGGCCCACCCAAATCTTACAAAATCCACTCCAGTGCTGTCCAAAGAATTTCACAATTAGCTGGCGGGAATGCTCATTGAAGTGCCACTATCAGTCCGGCATCAAGATCCAGAGATTTTATGCGATCCCGGATCTACGAGAGAGAACAAGGCGCCGGCAGATGAACCATGGGTACATGAAAAAATAGAATCTCCGTTTTGCTTAGGGCCACCTTAAGCCCCTAACCCCTCCATGCATTTTTATCTAAAATTAACCACTATCTGCTCCGCCACATCACTCTTATTCTTTTCAGAAAACTCAATAGTGTCTCAGAAAACTCAATTCATCCCTATACATCTTCTATGCTTTATGTATTCTCAAGAGAGGAGTCAAAGATCGCTATGATGAACCTAATTGCTTCCACCAGATTCATTTTATTCGTCATGTTATTATTATTCTCGACCAAGTATTATCAGAGCGATCGTTAAAACGTCTCATGTATGTTTATAGGAGGTACGTTTGCAAACCAAATAAAATCCTCACCACCTCATCGTACAATCGTCCTCCCAAGTGAATTAACATTATTGTATATACATTTGTCGCTAATATTTGTTTTATTATTATTTCTAAACTATTATTAATATTACTATTTTAATTTTCATATCGCACCTTCTTCTCCTCTATGTTTGCCAATACGTCCTTTAATATTTAAACGCACAAAAAGGGTGAGTAAAAATAGACGCCCATCGCACATGACCGCAATTTAAAGCCCTAATTTATTATAACCTTTCTTTTTCAACCCAAATATGTTCCATTATTGCGCACAGGTATTCTCCCAAGCCAGGGTCTTCCTAGATGGGTTGGTCTATACATATTTTTGAACCCTTATTATAATTCTCTCATGACCTTACCCATATGGGCATAAATATAATCACTTAGCCATTTATAGATGTGGATATGGTTATAACCATCTCCTTGCATCCTTAGTCTCTTAGTCTAAGTCTATTAGTGGTTTAAGCATTGAACTACAGAACGTGAATTTGTTTTTCAATTCCGGGTAGGTATTTAAATTTTCATCATCAACGAATCAACATCAATGGAGAATACATCACCTACCTTCAATTTACAGACGATATCGTCGTTACGGCAGAGTCCATGGAGGACCTAGGCACTATGTTCAATGATCTCCGCAGGGTATCCCAACTACCGGGAGAGGGACGTCGAGAAATGAGGGTACCCGAAAGTAGTGTTGCCCAAAAAAGTCTTGGTCTTGCGGTCTTGGTCTTGCGAGAAATGCGAGACCGAGACCAAGACCGCTTAATTTTTGCAAGACCAAGACCAAGACTGGCCCTGCAAGACTTGAGCAAGACCAAGACTGACCCTGCAAGAGTCTCGCGGTCTTGCATTTAATTCAAATCACCATGTCAGCTTATATACGGTTGAGCTCGTGTCTTCTACATAATAGGAGGGCAATTGGCCGTGGCCGGAGGGGAATCGCCACGGTGATCGGCCGTGTTGTTATAGGGTTTCATGTCAAGCTTTCCTTCTCTTGCACCGATGTTATATATTATAGCTAGTGTTGCCCAAAAAAGTCTTGGTCTTGCGGTCTTGGTCTTGGTCTTGCGAGAAATGCGAGACCGAGACCAAGACCAAGACCACTTAATTTTTGCAAGACCAAGACCAAGACTGGCCCTGCAAGACTTAAGCAAGACCAAGACTCAGCCTGCAAGAGTCTCGCGGTCTTGCATTTAATTCAAATCACCATTTTAGTTTATATACGGCCAACTGTTGAGCTCGTGTCTTCTACATAATAGGAGGGAAATCGGCCGTGGCCGGAGAGGAATCGCCACGGGGATCGGCCGTGTTGATACAGGGTTTCATGTCAAGTTATCCTTCTCTTGCAACGATGTTATATATTATAGCCCTTAGTCGTCTTTTACGACACTTGCGGCTAAAATAGGGGGTGATGAATTGTATTCTTACTCCGCCACTACACGACAAGTCAAATCAGTCTTGAGATATCCATCTATTGGCCAATCGATTCCCAATGTTGGTATTGGCTTTTCAGAATTACTCTTCGGAAAAGCTTAAGGAAAAAAATTGCGTAATCATCACCCTGTGAGTTAGTCTTGATAAGTTTCACACGAGAGTGCTCTTGCCCATTATACATATTTATATATCCGTTTATTCATTAGCCCAACGACGTTCACTGTTGAACATAGAAATATACCTAATATTAATCTACATAAATAACACCCACACTCGCTAAAAGACTTATTATGCGTAGATCGGTATGCGTACATAATGATCGCAATGTAATAATTTTCCGTGTAGGGACAGAGTACGAATACAATTCGCCACTCTCTTACCCGTGGATGTCGTATTAAATCGGACCGAGGCAATGGTGTTAGGAACACATGAAAAAAATTGAAATAAAAATATCGATTCGTTAATAAAGTGAGAGACATATAAGTTTTTGCTGATCGCCCGACGACCGTTGACGAGTCGCCTTTGTACTTACGTAACCATTAAACGGTTCGCGCAAATCTAATACCTATTTATACTGTCGAAGCTTTACATGCCTACATATATCCTATCTGTACATGCCTAGATAATGCATAAAATTTAAGGCATAAACTTTTAGTTACACATTTTTGTAATCACTATAACTTTTATGTTATATTGTTTTTGTGTAATATACATTCTAATTATGATCTATGACCGTTGAACTACAACATACTCGAACAGTTGCCCCATAACCTGATACACCCTGTGTATATAACATATGTGCAAGAGAAGTGAAACCAGAAATAAAACCCTATATCAATATGTCTGACCAGCGTGGTATAGTAGATCAATTTTCCTCTTACTAGAAGGAAGCTTAAGCCCAGCAGTGGTACTTTTATGAGCTGTGACGATGACGACGAATATCATACATTTGGTGACCCACTTCATAGGTATTACCTATTAAAAACTATTATTATCCTATTAAAACTATTATTGCATAGTGGGATTTTTCATTGGAATAATAAATGGCTGTTACGTTATTCCAACTGCAAGACTTGCGAGACTCTTGCTGCAATACCAAGACCAAGACCAAGACTGGCCCAAATCTCGTCTTGGTCTTGCATTTGGGCAACACTAATTATAGCCCTTTTTACATGCTTACATATATCCTAGCCGAAGTTTTACATGCTTACATATATCCTGTCTGTACATACCTACATAATGCATAAAATTTAAGGCATAAACTCTTAGACACACATTTTTATAATCACTGTAACTTTTATGTTATATTATTTTTGTGTAATATACATTCTAATTATGATCTATGACCGTTGAACTACAACATACTCGAACAGTTGCCCCGTAACCTGATACACCCTGTGTATATAACATACGTGCAAGAGAAGTGAAACTAGAAATAAAAGCCTATAACAACATGTCTGACCAGCGTGGTATAGTAGATCAATTTTTCTCTTACTGGAAGGAAGCTTAAGCCCAGCAGTGGCACTTTTATGAGCTGTGACGATGACGACGAATATCATACATTTGGTGACCCTCTTCATAGGTATATTACCTATTAAAAACTATTATTATCTATACTACTACCTATTTACTTATTATAAATCGGATTAAATTGTATATTTGAACGCCCTAATCTCTGAAAATACCAGTTGTAGTTCAAAAGAATGTTATTTTGTCAGATAGTCTGTTTATCCAGAAAAGTTTTAGGCTCTAATACATAACACTGCGACATATTGGTAAATTGGTCTGGAGCAGAGTCTATTAAGGTTAACAAATCAGACAAAATTTTGAAGCAATAGCTGTCAAGCGTTGTCCGTAGTAGCCATTGTTACGACAACTATCTAGATTAGATAATAAAAATTGTGATTAAAATAAGTAGGTATGTTATGGATATTACATATAAATAGTGAAATTACTTTTAACGCCAGGGGGCGATATGGGTATTTAAACGAAATAATAGCATTATATGGATACGTGAGTCAAGCAAGCGAAGCTGGTGGAACATCTAGTAATAAATATATCTAGAGGCAGGTAGGTAGAATTATAGGTATAAATATCGTCAGTAACATATCCCTCTTTATTGCGCAACTATTAGGTATGGCGGATCTCTTGTAATGCAGCATGACTCTTTGTCCTTGTAGGTGAATAGATGTATACGAGTAAATATGTCGAATAGAACATAGTTCTGTGAACATCCCGAGATCTATAGTTTTATTGTATCAACTGCCCCGTGTGGTGACGTCTTAAGAAAACAGGGTCGAAATTCCTTCCTTTATCATAGGAGTACTAACTCTGTCTAATGTAATACCAGAGGAATAGGAGAGTAATTTTCCCCAGTGGTAAGGGTTATATTCAATAGTCGACTATGGCTAGCAGATGGATAGATAGGATAGGATGATGTTTGATTAATTTAGTTGGATTTTTCATTGTCATGATAAATGACTGTTACGTTATTCCAACTGCAAGACTTGCAAGACTTTGCGAGACTCTTGCTGCAATACCAAGACCAAGACCAAGACTCGAGTGTGCAATACCAAGACCAAGACGAGACCAGGTGTGCTGTTGCAAGACCAAGACTAAGACTGGTCCAAGTCTCGTCTTGGTCTTGCATTTGGGCAACACTACCCGAAAGGGTATTCCGTCGGGCCGACCACTGGCGATAAGTAACCCTGCTCCTGTGGTCGGCCCAACGATGAAGGTGACGTGGGTACAGGTGGGTTATGGGCCCGTGCGCCGTCCTTTCGTCGCCCCGGACGGAATAGACCCCGTGTGCGCTTAACATAACCCACCCATAAAAAAAAATGGATATCCCAGCTAGTGGGTTTGCGAATGAACATGGACAAGACGAAAGTCATGTCATATGCTCATGTCATGCCTATACCGCTCCTAGTTGGCAATGCAATTCTCGAAGTTGTCGGTCATTATGTTTACGCTCAACTAGGTGGACCAACGACCTGGTGAAAGTTTCTGGGCGTCATTGGATGCAGGCGACACAAGACCGCACTCTGTGGCGTAACATAAGAGAGGTCTACGTCCAGCAGCGGACGGCGATAGGCTGAAATGATGATGATGATTTAACTTGACGAAGGGAAAAGTATTTATAATATCTATACAAATAAATAAAATTTAAGTGTATGTTTGTAATGTCAAAATAATGGACTTGTTTCATGCTGATACGGTTATTTGCACGATACCTACGCCTAAAAGCCGGTTTAAAAATTTTTGTCCGTCTGTCTGTCTGTTTGTTTTGGGTAATCTTCAAAACGACTGGACCGATTTTGATAAAATTTTACTACTAGGTAGCTGTCTACATAAGGAGTAACTTGGGATATATTTTATCCCGGTATTCCCACGGTGACGAGAATTACGCGATTAAGGCAACCAAAAACTAAAGGAAGCGAGCGGGGCCGGGTTGCTAGTTATACAATATTATGAGTTACTATCGAATCTGAATTCATTCCGTTACTTAGCTAAATAGTTAGATCTTTTTTCATTAATATTTGCTTTTCGTTGCCCTACCTACTCGAACTGACATACAAACTTGAGTAAATAAAATTATATGAGGTGTTATAAAACACTATCACTTATTATTATGTTAGTTTTCATAGAAATTAATTTTGTAAATTCAGCGTTACAAAATAAAACTTTAGTTTTTAAGATTATTTACATTTAAATTATTTTGCTGTTTTAAAAATATTAATAAAATTACAAAATAATTAAACGCAAAACATCAACTTAATAATAGGTTTAGTACTTATAACACCTAAGTATTTGGTTCACATCATTAAACACATTTATTGAATAACCACAAGCAAAACAGCAATACCTAATATATGTATTTAAATTGTGCTAATTAAGGCCTTTCATATGATACAGCTCTATTCAAAAAAGTTTTATACTACAGTAGGTATATGCCGTCTGGCAAGCATCACATAAAATGTTCAGTGACGTAACAAAACCAGCGGACGGTCAAGAACGCTTCTAATACATATGTACCTTATTTGTCAAAATATGACTTAAAATACCCTTCCTTTGCACATGTGTAAAAATGGTACCATTTTGAATTCTCATAAAATTTCAATTTGCAAGGAAAATTTCACAAATATGTAAATGTTTCATCATCATCACCATCTCAGCTCATATACGTCCCACTGTTGGGCTCGGGCCTCCTCCATTATCGCAGGGAAATTGACCTACTATACCACGCTGGTCAGACATATTGTCATAGGGTTTTGTTTCGAATTTTCCTTCTCTTGCATTAATGTTATATGCATATAATATCCCTTAGTCGTCTGTTACGACACCCACGGCCAAGAGAGGGGGTGGTGAATTGTATTCTTATTCCGTCAATACACGGCAAGTAAATGTTTAGATTTTAGTTATTACAGTTACTATAAATATAAAAAGGTGATGATAGATTTTTGTTAAAAAAATAAATAAATAACGTTTATTCTTTCTTAGTATCATGATCATGGCGGCCCACCATTCACAAAGCATTCTTAAGTTTGCAATTTGCACAAAAACTGGCATGTGCTGACGCACAGGTAGCACGGTGTACACAATACAATTTTTTGTCACTAAATAAATAACCGTTTTCATATAAATCCAAGGCATGCAAAAAATCGTGATATTATCACTACGACCTCCGTTTACCTTTTATCTCTATATATATGTAGTACATATCTATACATATATGCAAATAAATAAAATTTAATTGTCTGTAATGTTAAAATAATTTTGATGTTGATACGGTTATTTGCACGATACCTATGCCTAAAAACTTTTCTTTAAAAAAAATTCTGTCTGTCTGTCCGTCTGTCTGTTTGTCTGTTTGTTTTAGATAATTTTCAAAGCATCTGGACCGCGATAATATTTTAGTACCAGGTAGCTGTCTATATAAGGGGTATTTTAGGCTATATTTTATCCCGGTATTCCTACGGGAACGGGAACTAAGCGAGTAAGGCTTCTAAAACCAAAGCCAAGCAAGGGCGAGTTGGTAGTATTTAATAGAACTAACCAAATTATGTCTGTTTATTAGTTATCTCATCGTTCAAAAATAATTAAAAGGATTTTTGTAAAAATAAGGAATCTATAGTGACATCAAATAGAACGTTGTATCTCGATATTTTGGCTATAATAGGTGATACAATTCTCAATTTTATAAAGTCGGTTAGTCATTACGAAAAGGCGAGTCTTATTAGACAATTAAGCGTATAGAATTAAAATAGACCTGCAAAAAACCCGCATAGATTGCATATCATCTACCCTTTGGTGAATGTGACACGATTTTAGACGAAAGACATCTGACTTTGTCAATAAAAGTATGTATTAATTTTAGAATATATGTAATATTAATTATCGTCATTAGAAGAGAAACAACATTAAAATGATGTGTGCATGTTATGAGAGATATTTCAAAATTACACAACAGCACCTTAGAGAAATAATATATACAAAAAGAGGATGAATCACACTAACAGTGTAATAATTCCAAATATTTTTTACCGAATTAAAAGTATCTCAAACATATTGAGATAGCTAATTAAAATTGGTATTAGGTACGGTTTCTCATTCATATACATCGATCATTCTAAAACTTTAGCAAACTATGAGGATTTCTATTTAAATACGCTTACGACATAATGTTTATTCAATAACAATACAATTTGCTATATAACATATTTCAGATTATGCAATTCAGCAAGCCACGGCAGCTGCGATTTTTTTCCAACATTGACAATAGACTCCTTACAGGTTGCGGCAACGCTAAAAATGGTCTCACTTTCGATGTAATTCACCTTCGCTTCGGCGCATCCCTTACAAACAATGTACAATCTTATTGTTTAAGGCTCAATTTTCTTGGACAAATTGTTAAACGTGATGTGTACAATTAAAATAATAACAATATCCTTTCTTTCTCGTATATTTATATATATATATATCAATGCAATCAAAATGAAAGTTTAAATTCATTTTAAAAGGTAATAAAAGAAAACATTGATTAATAAACAATTGAGTATTATCATTTCTAAGTCATAACGGTCTATGGATATAATATTATTACCTATTCTTTTCCTGCACAACAACTAAGTACCCAATCTAAAAAGATACGTTTCGAATAAAACCGTTTAAAAACATTTTAACTGTTTTCCTCTCAGTCTTACTAGCTCATTCTTATATCATCATCATCACAGCTCATATACCTCTCTCTATTGGGCTCGAGCCTCCTTCACAAAAGAGAAATTGACCTACTATACCGCGCTGGTCGTGTGGGTATAGTTTTATTGCGAGTTTTCCTTCTCTTGCATAAAAGTTATATGCATATTATGTCTCTTAGTCGTCTTTGCAACACCCACGGGCAAGAAAGATTCAAAAATTCTTACTGAATCACCGAAAAAAAAGTTTATGTAATTTACACAAATTAAAAAAAAACACTGCAATCCATGAATGGAAGTAAAATTGGATGTCTTTTAATTGGAGGTACGTGAAAATATTTCAATATTCGCTGAAATGGACGAAACAGTTCTACGTTTGAATATGATAATCCTAAAACAACAGTACTAAACGCTTTTGTTTAGAATTTTCGTCCTTCCTACCTCACACTATACACTTAAAAACGAATAGGATGGAGAAACTTCATATTTCTATTCCGTTATTCCACTTTTTTTTAGACCGAAAATGATTATGATCGTGATTTCTTAATACTTTTATGAACGTTGCACAACTTGAAGTCAGGCAGGCGTGGTTTAATGTTACTCTTGTGGAAACAGCTGTACGCTCCCCCTTTACCTGAACACCTATGTACCGAGCACGTGTTGTATATACCCTCGCCTCTTACGTAAATACGATTTGTATTTGAAGTCCTCACATCCGGAGTCGGACCGTATACCGACTCTGGTGACTACAACTTGATTTTATTTGCATAGGTACATATGCCGGGGCATACACTGAATATGGGACACTGCTATGAGTATTGTACCTAACTGATAAAACACACTATGTTAGTTAAAGGCAATAGGATTACATCAAATACACCTGTCCGATAACTTCCGATGTTGTATTGACGTAGCAACATGATCTGTCCAGTTCTAACGTCTCTATTTAATAATGGACCTACCGTATATTGAGACCTACAACATTTCCTGTAATAATGATATATTTACAAACTTCCTTTAGTTTTTATTAGAAATCATAGTGTCGTTTTCGATTGCCTATATCCTGATCACAGCTCATATACTCCTCAGTCCTCACTGTTGAGCTCGAGTCTCCTTTAATGAAATGACATACTTATACTACGCTGGTAAAACGTATTAGTATAAGTTTCATATATTATATGCATATTATGTCCCTCAGTCGTCTTTTACAACATCACGTTCAGGAAAGGGGGTGGTGAAATGTATTCTTACTCCCTCACCACCCAAAGAGCCTATATCCTCAATAAATATTTTATTGATATTTTCTGTAATATTTTATTAATCATCATCATCATCTCAGCTCATCATCAGCGACATCCTAGTTCATAATCCAGGTGTCCCCTACAGGTACAGGGAAATTGACCTACTATATCACGCTTGTCAGACAAATTGCTATAAGGTTTAATTTCGCGTCCAATACTGTTATCTATTCGTACCCCTTAATGCTCTTTTACGATCACCCTCGGAAAAGGAAGCACTAATGACACATAGTATTCTTACTCGATCACTACACCGTAAACTTATCTATGCAAATAAATAAAATTGAAGTGTCTGTTTATAATGTCAAAATTGTGGGATTTTTTCATACTCACACGGCATGCATGCGTACGCAAGATACATATGCTTAAAAACCAGTTTAAACATCTTTTGCCTGTCCGTCTGTCTATTTGTTTCGGGTAATCTTCACAGCAGCTGAGCCGGTTTTGATAATATTTTACTACCAGGTAGCTGTCTTTATATAGAGTAACTTAAGCTATTTTTTTCTCTTATAAAATCCCTATAAAATTTTGCCCGATACGCCAATCGAACCCGAGGCCTGCAGACTACAGTCGTCATACTATGCTACACCATTATGACAACACCGTTGTTAGTTATACTTAACATATATTATTTTAGCAACCTCGCCCTCGCTTCGTTTCGGTTTCAGTCGCTTTCTCCGCGTAGTTCCCAATCCCGTGGGAATGCCAGGATAAAATAGAGCCTATGTTACTCCCTGATATTATAGATTTCCATTGGTGAAAGAATTTTTGAAATCGGTCCAGTACTTTCGGAGCCTATTCAATACAAACAAACAAACAAATCTTTCCTCTTTTTAATATTAGTATAGAAAAAAGCTGTTTGCTATTTCAATTATTAACGCTAAAATGTTATGAGTATAATTTTCAATATGTTCATTAAAATTAATATCTTAAAAGGTATTTAAAATATGAGGGTAAAGCGGCTGAAACCGAAGAAAAGCGAGGGCAAAGGGCTAGTTCAATAATAAAATGTTTCTATTATAATAATAATGTGAAATAATCATTTAAACAATTTATATTACTTAATTAAATGATATAATGTATGTAGTTACTAGAAAGATTTTCTTCTTCAGCCCATATACTATTGAATGCTCTAAGAAAATATTTATTAATTTTTGTAAATTAAGCTCTACAATATAATTATAGTTTTGATATAATTATGACGTCATAAGTATTCTTACAGTTTACCACTCTTCATCGCGCCCATGATAATCGTAAAAGACGACTAAGGGATATAATATGTATGTGACGTCTGCGCAAGAAAGGGAAAACTCGAAACAAACCAACCTGCCTGACCAGCGTGTAATAGTAGGATCAATTTCCCTCCTATTGTGGAGGAGGCTCAGGCCCAGCGGACGTACATATGTATATGAGCCGAGATGAACCTCAAATTGTATTTCTGTTGAAATAAATTTACCAACTAAAGCCGTAAGCTAAATAAAACCACAATTGATTTACCCTCCTAATATTGAAGGGGTTCTAGCCTAAGAAGGAGAATAAATCTATCACTATATCTTTATAAATCATTATTTTTAAATATTTGTTTTGGCTACAATAAAAAGCACAGGTCTGGTTGAAATCTAAAAAGTTATTGTCAGTAATCACAATAAATCACATAAATTTGATTCAGTAAAGTCGAAAAAAGGCGATTGGTAGATATTCGTAACAAAAGAAACTTGATAACAAAGTAGTACTTATATTGAATTAATTATAAACCAGTATACATTGTTTGTGAGAGCAAAAGATGGCTGGTTAGTACACGACGAATGAGCTCTCCCTTTTCAAAGTTCTCAATCGGAAGCAGGGAGCAGGTGTGCCCATTTCTTCTCAAAAATCACACGATGTGGAGCACTTAAAATACGTTACACAATCATTAACAAAAATATTCAATAAATCTTTATTATTGAATATTCATATTGTAACGTAAAATATAAAATGCTCTCACGTGAGTTTTTTTATTATAATAGCACTTGGATTTTTAAGACGTGTTTTTACATCATGAATTTTACTTTGTTCATCATCAATCATTTCAACTCATACACGTCCCACTGCTGGGCTCGAGCCTCCTCCACAATAGTAGCAAATTGACCTTACTATACCATTCTGCTCAGACAGGTTGGTATTGGGTTTTGTTTCGAGTTTTACTTCTCATGTATAAATGTTATATGCTTATTATATCCCTTAGTCGTTTTTTATGACATCCATCGGCAAGATAGGGAATGGTGAATTGTTTTCTTATTCCGTCACCACACGGACAAATAAAATAAGTAATAGTTAGTTAAATATAAATTCAAAGAATGGAAAATGTGGTGTGGTACGACAAGTCTTTGGAGGTACTTTGACCAAATCCACCATCTATGAAGTTTAGTCCAGAAGTGTGATAGTTATTATTATAAAAGTTACATACATACATCACGCCTCTTTTCCATAGGGGTAGGCAGAGACGACTTCCTTCCACTTGCTACGACCTTGACATACCACTTTCACCTCCTCCACATTCATTAATCTCATCGTACATGTTCTTCGGTTCAGGGTACTCCTAACCTGGCCTTTCTTAAGAACGTCCCCCATTTGATTGTGGAACGTCCGCCTTGGTGTTCCCCTTCCAACACTTCCTTACATAGTCGCCTTATAAATTCTTGTTAGTCTTCTTTCTTTCGTTCTCTCTACATGACCGAATCAACTTAACATACCTTTCTCAATCCTTGTCACTACATCTACATTCATATGATAACGTTCCCTATTAAAAAGGTAAAACTATTATAAAAGTTACTTTTTCAAATATGTTAGTTACCCACGAGTATATTATAATTTATACTTACCTATAAAAGCAATGATAACTGAGGGAGACCTATCAACTTGAGGAGAGTCATCATAGACCATTGTAGAGAATTTGCTCAATATACAAAACCTGATACTACATATATGTGCAATTGTGCATTATAAAGAAAACTCCACATTAAAAAAAATGCTTTACGGACTCATGCAACGTTGAGCAGATTATGGATTCGGAACTTAAATAGGTTTTAAAAAAGAAAATATTGTGTCTACAACAGATGGGAAAGAAATACCTATTGTTTTAAGTGAAATCACCTCAGTAACTGAAATGTCTTACCCTAACTTATGTTTAAATATAGTGTGCCTCCCCTAACATATTCAGCGCTATTTCAAACTTAAAACTAAAATAAACTCAATTATGTACACACATAACTTCATACCTTTGTATATAACATGTACGTAACATTTTTTTGGCAATCAATGATATACATTTTGCGTTCGTAAGTAGACAGGGCAAATCCTAGTTTAAATAAACAAAAATCACAAAATGTTTTTATCTTAGTTCTCATACACAACTTAACCAGCTTCATTAATTTCGTCACTCAGACTCTCATTAATTTCGCCTGAAACTGTCATATTTCCAGAATGTGTGCTTGCTACTAAATTACTGGGTGATAATTCCAATATTACTTCCCCAACTCAGGATTCGAGCCCAGCGCCTTACCAAATACAGTTGCCTACTGATCACTGAATTAGCGAGTCAGTCTATAAATTTTCTAAAGCTAAATCTCTATTACAATTTGCATTCTTCAAGGATCCAAAGCTCATGGACAATAGTCCCAAATATATAGCGCAAGATCAACAAGACAAATAAATTCTCACAGTAATATTATGTTTCAGGATTGAACTCATATCGGACGCTGCATTTCGAATAATAATTTTATCATTCATTTTAAAGTCAAATAACAAAATATTTTTATGGCCGGTATGGTGACGGAGTAAGAACGCAACTTTACCCTTTATTTCTCGCGAGTGTATTTACAGATTAAGGAATACAGATAACATCACTATTAAAAATATTCTGTTAACTTGTCTGTCCAACTTCGGATACTAAACCTATTACAATTTTAGAGGAGATTCACGCCTAAAATTATAACATATTATACCTACAGGTACAATATGCGTAAGTATATATACGCCGTACAAAATATTTTCTGCCTCCTTCCTGTCCATATTCGAGTACCTTCTTTCCTGTTACGGTAGACAATGACATGGATATGCCTCTGTCTAGTATTGGTCAAGAAATCTTTTTCCATGGTGATGGAGTAAGAATACAATCCACCTCCCTATATCTTGCCCGTAGGTATCATAAATATGACAATAGACGACGCTAGAAGGGAAACTCAAAATAAAACCATATAACAATACGTAGGATCAGCGTGGTATCATCATCACCATCATCGCAGCCCACATACGTCCCACTGTTGGGCTCGGAGCTCCTTCACTATGGGAGGGAATTTGACCTACTATACCATGCTGATGCAAAATGTTGGTATAGGATTACGACATCCACGAGCAAGATAAGGAGTGATGAATTGTATTCTTACTACGTTACCACAAAGCGTGGTATAGTAGATCAAATTCCCTCCTATTATGTAGGAGGCTCGGGCCCAACAGAGGGACGTAGGTATATGAGTTCAGATGATGATGACTGCTAAAGCACCAGTATCATTTACTGACAAATACAATAATTGATGTACTAAGTACATATTATCAATTCTAATAAATGCCAAAATACAATTGCAGAAGAAGCTTTGATACACAAATTGATATATTAAAAAAAAAGATAAAATGTATTTTCCCGAAATACTTTTTACTATTAGACGGTTCAAGTTTTCAATCGTTTCAACTAATTACACTAACACCCCATCTTATCTAATCAGGTTCTGAAAGGAGTCGGTGTGAACATCGACACACATGTGTTTGCCTATGCGCACGTGTTCATTCAAATATCCACCCGTCTCAGAAGGGTGACTATGAAGCATTAAGCAACCCATAGATAAACACCACACCTTGATAATGTTTACAAAGAAAATCTTTATGCGATATACCGTTGTGATAATTTACTCATATATTAAGCATGGCAATCTGATATTCGGTTTAGACGGTTCAGTGTTTGATAGCATGCAAATAGAGAAAACAGTTCTACGATAAGAAATTATCGTAGCAATATCCAAATTAAATTAAATAGTTTTTAGTCTAAATTAAGTTGTAGATATGCTTTTAAATAATTTGTATTTTTCCGTGTGGTGACAGTGTAAGACTACAATTTACCATCGCCTCTCTTGCCCGTGGGTGTCATAGAAGGTGATTCAAAATAAAACCCTATACCAACCCGCCTGATCAGCGTGGTATAGTAGGTCAATTTCCTTCCCAATATGGAGGATGCTCAAGCCCAGGAGTGAGCTGTGATGATGATGATAATGAATATGTAATAACAAGGGCGTCGCCAGCTTATGACTTGTTATTGCAATGGGGCAATATGGAGGATAAAAAATATGAACGCCTGGTACAGTCGAAAGCATGAAGCGTTACACTTTGGAAGTCTTTGCCTCGATGACGATTGTAATAAGAACAGTTCTAATATCAATGTATAAAACTTGGTCGCTTTGCGGCTAGCTACATTTGATCTCTAGGGGGGGGGGGGGGGGCAACGGCCCCCCCTGCCCCCCTTGGCGACGCCCTTGTGTAATAAGATTTTTGTAATTTTTAAGTTAGAACGTATTGTTTAAGTTATCCAGTATGGTAGCGACTTAAGACTGTTTCATTACCCCTAACTTCCCCGTAGGAGTTTCAAAAAACAACTAAAGAAACGCCAGGTAATTGAGCAACAGCGCTCCACTAGAAAACTTATAATATCAACTACAATAGCCAACCTTCGTTAAGCGTGGCAATTATGGCATTATCTCCCATCCTGGCGCGGCTAATATCTTCTACAGGACGTCGTTTTTAATGAAGTCTATCCCTATTTCTTATTAAATTTTCAAATTAACTATCTAAGCCATCGCTGTTCCGTACAATTGAAAAAAAAATTTAAATCGATCTGCGCGCTGCCTCCCAGGTCCTAATATATTCTTTTAGTGGTTTAAATCCTTCTATGATTCTATCTGCTTACGTATCTTAATTGTCTCATACGACATCCGCAAAAATGTAGAGGTGGTAACGCACTTGAATCATCACTAAAAAGTAAGATAAAACTCATAAGTCGGTTAAAAACACATCAAAATTAGTAAAAGATATTTCAAATAATATACGTAACCTAATTCGATAATACGTTTTCATTTCCGATGTAGTGTAACAAGCATGCAGGTAATATTAACAGTAATTTATACAGCAGAGGGTAGCGTAACAAACAACAGGCTAAATTTGTAATTGTTACGTTTTTGTTGGTCATCCCCATCAATATGGCACAGTCGTTAATTTCATTAAGAGCTTATTAAGCGGGCACGCGACTGCTGACAGTTGCGCTCCGCACGCGCACGATCTAATCGAAAAACTTATGGTCCGTAACAATATTTAGTTGTGCATTTATTTACTATATAATTTACCCAATGATGTAATGCTCGCGTAAACATCAGAAATCATTATTCTTCATTCGTTACTTGTACATTACTTTATTATCTAAATATATAAATGAATTGCTGTTCGTTAGTCTCGCTAAAACTTGAGAACGGCTGGACCGATTTGGCTAATTTTGGTCTTGAATTATTTGTGGCAGTCCAGGAAAGGTTTAAATGGTGAGAAAATATGGCAAATTGCGAGTAAAATACTAAAAACAACAATTTTATTTTCCCATACAAAGTGTCTGCTGTCAAACATTTGATGTTCGTCCTGTCGGTTCGGCATTTTTGGCATAATTATATATATATCTAGATTAAAAAAGGTATTGGAATCGATAAAAAAGGCGGTATATTAAATAGCTAGAATACAATTCAACAGACGGGGGTGTCGTAAAAGACGACTAAGGGATATAATATGCATATAATATCTATGCAAGAGAAGAAAAAACTCGAAGAAAACCCTATATTAACACGTCTGACCAGCGTGGTATAGTAGGTCGATTTCCCTCCCATAGTGTAGGAGGTGCGAGCCCAACAGTTGTACGTGTATGGTCTAAGATGATGATGATGATTTATTAGCCTCCCACAAATAGACAATTGTCGCGCAATCAAAAATCAAATACAATCGCGATAAAATCCATAAAGTAGTTTAACTTTTTTTAAATAATTTTCATTATTACTTTTTTCATCCTCACACATACTCCTATCCACATGGCATTGTCATGCATTTTCTACTATCAAGTAGTTTCTATTATCAATTTGGAAATAATTTATATCTAATTTGTATTAAAAAAAAAACGCGTTTAGTAACCATTTCTTAACATACGACTTTAAAGAGTTATTATTTATCTGTATTAATAAATCCACATTAGTATTGGGTAATATTTCTCAGTCCGTGTGGTCATAGAGTAAGAATACAATTCACCACTTACTTTTTTACCCGTGATTGTCGTAGAAGACAAGTAAGAGAAACTAGGGCGAGAGACGAGGTGATATTCTGATGATGGACCTTTTTCATCCTGTCTATGTAACCAGTATATTATTATATAAATCCAACGTCTATGAAGCTGAATATAAAACGAAGACATGAATATAAAAACAGTTAATAATTAGGACAGTGGGACGTATATGGGCTGAGATGATAATAATTAGGAATAAACAAAAAAAAATATGTAGTTAAATTAAATAGTTATAAATTATGTAGTTGCGCCCACTTGTGACAAGATATATGAAAACAAAAACAGCATTATTATGCCGAATTGAAGGAAAATATAGACAATTTAAAATGACCGGAAACGATTATTCATTGTTTCTCTAGTGTATTCGTCCTCCAAAACCCAAAGTTTGCTTTGCAATGCGTGTGAAGTATTCACTTTGTAACTGAAAATATATAACTTCAGAAAATCTTACTATTCTCTTTTATTGTTATTATAATATACATTTAAATCTCTTTGTACCTACGCTCAATTTTTTTCTTATTTTTGGTGCAAATGCTTTAATTTGTTTTACAACTCACTGTCCTAAATCAAGGCCGGCTTAACTCTATCAGGGCGCCTAAGCAATGCGATTCTCGGGTCCAAGGTCTATGAGTATTATTACCATCAGGTGTGCTGTTTTCTTTTTTGCCACGAACACCCAAAAAATAATATTGAGGAAGTTTTAAAAATATGTTATTCCATGAAATGTTTTCTTTCTTGGTGCATACTCGGGGCCCCTAGGCAGTTGGCTAATCCGCCTTATGGATAGTCCTGCCCTGGTCTAAATTCTAATTTTTATCTGATCTGATTTGATGGGAATATATATACCTATAGTAAAAACATGTGCTTGTCCACATGATAGGTCATCATATCAGCTCACAGGTATACGTCTTATGGTTGAGCTAGCTAGCGTCCTCCGCAATAGGAAAGAAATTTCTCTACTATACCACGCAGATCAGATCTGAATTTGATTTTTATACTTGTTTATTATCTATACCAATAAATAAAATTGGAGTGTCTGTTTGTAATGTCAAAATAATAGGCTTTTTTCATGCTCACACGGTTATTTGCACGACACCTATGCCTAAAATAGCAATTAAAAAATTTTTGTCTGTCTGTCTGTTTGTTCCGGGTAATCTTCAAAACGGCTGAACCGTTTTCAAAAATTCTTTCACCAATGAAAAGCTATAATATCAGGGCGTAAACTAGGCTATATTTTATCCCGGTATTCCCACGGGAACGGGAACTACGCGGGTAAAACGACTATAACCGAAGCGAAGCGAGGGCGGGTTGCTAGTTAATTATTAAAATTAGTGACTTGGGGGGTGATGACAGCGAATATTACATAATAATTATTGACGAACCTAATTAATTGCTTTAACAGCATTTGTTAAAATTGGTCCATTTTGATAACAAACTTTTGTTAGGGTTCATGGTGATCGGGCTGTGTAGGCGAGATTACCTGCATCTAATTCTGTTCTAGCCGAGGCGAAACGCGCGGGTATCCGGTATCACTGTTGGTTGCTGCCGGGCATCGACAAGCGATGATATCCGAAAGGGCAACCCGCGGGCCGGCCACGGATATCAAGGATTCGGTACCAGTGGTTAACTCAATGGCAATAGGGGAAGAATACGATGGGTTATGGGTACGCACGCCGCGCTTTCATCACCCAAGCCGGAATACAGGCGGTTGACGGTGATTCAGGTCCAAAGGTCAAGAAATCTGTACCAGTGGCCAGTCCAATAGCGATGGGGAGGGCATACGGTAGTTTATGAGGTCACATGTCACTCTTCTGTCGCCCTGAACTAATTAGACGCGGTGTGTCCAGACCATAAGACTATCATAAAAAAAGGTTAATGGTATTCACGACAGCTACTAATATATTCTAAACAATCTACATAATTAGATATAAACAAAATCTCTTGACACGTCATAATTAGAGAGTAAGATAACACATTGCAGATAGATAAGTGACAATTTTTGATATACCTTATTCTTTCCTTATTCAAATTTCAGACTTAAATTACAAGTGGAATGATAAATATTTACTATGACTTGTAGAAGGACTATATCTTACCAAGATCATGCTGCGTTATATTAAACCTGTCGAGATAGTACAATAATAAAATGAAAGTAATAAAATAAGAAAAAATATACATTTTACAAGTTCAAAAAGAGTTTCTACAATGCAAACGCACGGACGACAAAAAACGGAAATCCTTTCGATTTTTACACAAACTACCTGTGATTGACGACTAACTGAATTCAGTCACTACACAATGAGAACATATACTAATAATGTATTATTTTTTAAATATATAATCAATAATTGACCACTCCCTATCTTGTCCGTGAATGTTGTAAAAGGCGACTAAGGAATATAATATGCAGATAATAGGAAGAGTAGGAAAACTCAAAATAAAACCCTACACCAACACCTCTTCTCCGGACTTACGATTAAATACCATTACTCTATCCGTATACTAGCAATATACAACAACTAATAACAAAGAGTATCTATATATTTGGCTATCTAATCTCGACTTCTCTCTGTGCATAGTAGAGCTAATAGGAGTAGGTACAAAAGTATCTTTGCAGTTACTACGGGTGGAGTGCCATAACAGAGTATCACCATCAGTAACAGAAGAAGCAACAAGTTAGCTAGTGAGTCGTTCCCTCTTTTATCACCCTTGATATTATTGACTAGTAAAAAGTATCTATACCAATAAATAAAATTGGAGTGTCTGTTTGTAATGTCAAAATAATAGGCTTTTTTCATGCTCACACGGTTATTTGCACGACACCTATGCCTAAAATAGCAATTAAAAATTTTTTGTCTGTCTGTCTGTTTGTTCCGGGTAATCTTCAAAACGGCTGGACCGATTTCAAAAATTCTTTCACCAATGGAAAGCTATAATATCAGGGCGTAAACTAGGCTATATTTTATCCCGGTATTCCCACGGGAACGGGAACTACGCGGCTAAAACGACTATAACCTATAACCGAAGCGAAGCGAGGGCGGGTTGCTAGTTTTAAATAAAACTACTTTACGGATTTTATCGCGTTTGTATTTGATTTTTGATTACCCGACGTTTCGAACACTTTGCAGCGTTCATGGTCACGGTTATTAAATTTTCTGCAGTAACGATCACTTATTGCACGTGAGACATCTTAGTCCACCCGTGACCATGAACGCTGCAAAGTGTTCGAAACGTCGGGTAATCAAAAATCAAATACAAACGCGATAAAATCCGTAAAGTAGTTTTATTTAAAATGTGTAATACTCGCGTAAACATCAGAAATCATTAGTAAAAAGTACCTAACGAATTTAAAGTAGGTACATATTCTCGCATCTGTCTGTGAGCGCTTAATTTATGATTAGGTACTTAGTGTAATTAAATTCTAATGATTGTATCATCCTCATATGGGCACGCTTTGGTTGCGGTCACGCACAGCTCATCACAGGCGTCAGGTGGTGTTCGCCCCTAAATAAACGAACGTAATACATATTATGTCTTTAGTTAATTATATTTTAGGGTATGTTATTTTAATTATATTTCATTGTCATAGAATAGAATAACAAAATTTAATCTATTATCTTCTTTTTGGAAAAGACGATACCATCAAAAACAAGTCTTGTAAAAAAGCCAAGCCTCGATACTGAGTTCTTCTACCATAAAAATTTGTGAGATCCATGTTATACCAAGTCGGTTAACTCATTCAGTCCCTGCTTAAGGGACCTTTCTTCTTAAGTTATTACGTAAATAGCTAACCTAACAACTTCTTATAGTGACTATATCAATATTAAAATTCTTTTATGTTTTCAATAAACAGTATGACTTGGCAATCGCATGAAAACACCTCACAAGTAATACATATTATATTAAATTGTACTAAACATAGTGCGATTGCCAAGTCAATCTTTTTATTTAAAACATAAAAGAACTTTAATATTGATATAGTCACTATAAGGAAGAATCTTTTTTTTAAATGACAACATTTATTTATTGGTATAGATACTTTTTACTAGTCAATAATATCAAGGGTGATAAAAGAGGGAACGACTCACTAGCTAACTTGTTGCTTCTTCTGTTACTGATGGTGATACTCTGTGATGGCACTCCACCCGTAGTAACTGCAAAGATACTTTTGTACCTACTCCTATTAACTCTACTATGCACAGAGAGAAGTCGAGATTAGATAGCCAAATATATAGATACTCTTTGTTATTAGTTGTTGTATATTGCCAAGTCAATCTTTTTATTTAAAACATAAAAGAACTTTAATATTGATAGAGTCACTATAAGAAGTTGTTAGGTTAGCTATTTACGTAATAACTTAAGAAGAAAGGTCCCTTAAGCAGGGACTGAATGAGTTAACCGACTTGGTATAACATGGATCTCACAAATTTTTATGGTAGAAGAACTCAGTTGCGAGGCTTGGCTTTTTTTACAAGACTTGTTTTTGATGGCATCTCATTTCTTTTTGTAGATAGACCTACTTATTTGCCTTTCCGGTACCGTCTACTTCTTGAATACCAACAAAGGATTTTCTTAGAGCACACTCTCTAAAAAATGAGACATCTCTCCTTTCAGCTTGAGTCAATTCTACCTAAACTAAGCGGAGAGATGTGGAAATAAAGAAATTTGATTGGTTTTTCGAAACACATGTCCTCTAGTCTCCTCTCCGCTTTGATGGCAATCGAGCCTAATGACGGCGTTCTTTCTTTCAGATAAATTTCAGGCAATTTAGTTTGCTTAATACTTTGAGAGATTTTGGTACAATTTCATAAGACACGTCCCACTCTTGCTTTTTCATTAAGTTGATTGACCATTTTACAAGTAATCTTTGAACATAATTATATCTAGGTATCTGTCTACACCTATTATGCCAATCATCATTCAGCCTATCGCCGTCCACAGTAGAACATAGAACCCCCTCATGCTTCACCATAAAGTGCGGTACTGTGGCACCTCCATCCAACGACGCTCAAGGGTAACAGAGTTGCCATGACTAGAGCTTATTTTTCTTTGCCGTATGAGGAATAATGACGTAGTCGCCACGTTTGATAGGCGGGTTGGTTTCGCAGTGAGATATCATACATTTCCCCGGCGAGAGCTGCTGCCCACTCTCCTTCCTGTTGAATCTTTTTTTTAAATGACAACGCCTTGCACTAAGGAATAATAATCCTTACATTGTGGGGGACTATACAAACATATAATTCAACATCGCATCATCATCGCAGGCCTCATATGTCCCACTGTTGGGCTCGGGCCTCCTCCACAATGGGAGGGAATTTGACCCACTATACCATGCTGGTCAGATATGTTGATATAGGGTTTCATTTCGAGTTTTCCTTCTCTTGCATAGATGGTATGTGCATATTATATCCCATAGTCGTCTTATACGATATCCACGGGCAAGATAGAGAGTGGTGAATTGTATTCTTACTTCGTCACCATACGTTCCATTACATTCAGACTCAGAACAACCATTTGTGGATCGTACAAGGTGTTGTCTTGCATGGGATTCGAACCCGCGACACTAGCACGGTACGTTGGTATCTTAACCACTACGTCATCTACGCAGTCTTTAGCCGGTTGTTATGATTCCCATAGAGAAGCAATGATGGCGACAAATGTATTCTTATTTCTTACAAAGTTACATTTCATTAACTGTAAATGTAACTTTGTAATCCTATATATTTATATGGATTTACAAAATTATTTATGCAGTTAGTGTATCTCAGAAACTGGATGAAAATTATAATGTTTCATAATTTTTCCTTCACTTATATACTAAACACTAATTGCATTCTAAATTTGAAGCTTCTATGTCCACTAGAAGTGCCACTTTAATATTGATGATCGGTCAGTCAGTGAGGGACAAAATTACGAAATTTTGACAAGTTATAATTCTTAAACTATTAGTTCAAATTGAATAAAATTTGAATTAAGCAATGTGTATACAATGCCTGCTAGGCTACTAAAAATTCAGGTTTCTAGCTTTATTAACAACGAAGTTATAGGGGGTCGAAAATGGCCCGAATGGCTTCGAGAAAAGTATGTTACGGCAGTGTTGCGTTTTACCCAACTTTTTTTTTGCTCGACTTGGCGGGGGCACTACCGTACCCCCAGATAATTCCACTAAGCAATAAATCCTTCCCTCACATCACGAGAAACTTCCTATACAAACAGTTAACGAACAGTAATATTTGTTCTATAAACAACTTTATGTGGATTACGCATAAAATTGTCTTGCATGAAAATCACTAGTTACTACGTCCCGGAGTCATTGCTTAAACTATTATACTATTTGAGGAGACATAACGATTTGCCGAAAATGATCTATATATTATGTTTAAAGTAACACTGTTATATATAGTAAACTAGCAAAAAATAAAACAAGGCAGTTCTTGCTTCATGAAGCGAATTTCTTATACAAATATTGCCAACCACCAGAAGTCAAACTAATTTTTCTAATTAAATCTCAATTTCTAATTAAAGAATAAAGTTAATAAGTACCACTATAAGAAAAAAAATACCCAAATACAAACAATTACTGACTAACGGGTCATACATAACTACGCTTCCGGCCAGTGTGCTATAGAAAAGTTTATTCAATATCCCACCCTATAACGCTCTCGAGTATGGTTTGTTTAGATTTAGATAGGGATTTTGCGAATGATATTATTAATTGTTTGGTTCCCACAGCTTCCAGAGGGGTGAGGCTGGTCGTTCGTAGGGTCGGCTCGTTGATTTGTGTGTTATTGTTGGAGCTATGGTGCGATCGGTTTCCGCATGCACTCCCACGACAGGGAGCAGATGGAACGCGGCGCCTGCGCAGCCACTGTCACTCACAATATTGTCTCAACAATGACCCTCGTGGGAACTGAGGGAAAACTACCCTATAACATGGCTAACAATACTCATCATTGTTGCATAATCAGTCAGGGTGCCTTGCAATTTATTGTTACTATATTTACTTTAGATACTGTTATTAACGTGTCAAGTGCCGCAGGCCGGTTTATTGGATGTTTTTGCAATTGCAAATAGTATAGGATTTTAAACTATATGATAGTTACTAACACTCGCAAAATTATGGTTAACGGGATTTATACCATGTATTTAATTAGGTACTTACGAGTTTCTGGTATTTCAGCCATGATTACAGAAAATATGATCATGGCACTTGCAACAATCGCTAATGCAATTAAAAAAAAACTATCTTTAGACATATTCAAATCATTTATTATTCAGATGAGGTAAAACTCGAAATAAAAACCGTATACCAAATCCTTTAGCCACTGCATTGTAGGAATTGGGCTAATTTCTCTCTTCTATTGGCAAACTGTTCACAAGAGTGTGAAATATACAGGCTTAGAAAAAGAGAAGAAGACAACACTTATATTATACTTCGTGCTATTGAGAATATAATGACGAAAAAGTCAATAACACTTTATAATCAGTCTGAGATTCGAACTTATAAGATTGATAGTCGCATGTCCATTCAACTAAGTAGAATATTCTAATGAAGCGTCAACATAATAACTTGTGATACAACAATCTGACACTTGATCCGACAAAACACGATATTATTCAGCGTGTGTTGAATTAGCATTGATTTGCCTGACGATGGCGCATGAAACGCCATTGCATATGCGTCTGCGCCCCGCAACCGCACCTCAACACCTCACAAATCCAGCAGATGCTACATTAATATTTTATTACGAATTACATTAAATTCAATATGTCGCCAGTTGCTATATCATTTTTAAACTTTTCATCGACACATCTGTCTCCTGAAACATGGAAATTTATCAACTCATGAAAACATTTAGTTAAATTTATGGCCTACCTAACCAGTCTATCAATATTATGTTACATTTTCTATTCACTGAACGGCAAATCTAGACATGGACATATTACTTATACATGCACACGTCTGGTATTCAGTCAACAATCGTTTTTTAACACGAAGATGCATCTATGATTTTCCAAATAGGCTCAAATTTAGACATGTGTGCCTCTTTCATGAATATAATATTATAGATCTTTTTTGTTTTACGCATTTTAAAGTCATAAGGAAATATTACAATTTACAAAACGATGTTTAAAGATAAACGAAACTGCCTTATTAAAATAATGCATTAGAACAGGTACGCGTTAAGAGTTATAACAGCAATATTTAATACTCTATTAGGCACTGACTAAACATTAACATTATGGGTATGAATTAAGCAAGAGTCATCGTTCAACTTTCATGCATTTCGTTGTGTATAATCAACCAATTTGAATCGTCGGTATAAATCATGATAACAGTTTCAACCGAATCACAATGTCTACAATAACAAATGTTTTGTTTTTGCAACTGTGAACGGAGATTGATGTGCAACAATTACCTTCGGGATGCTACTGAACCATACATTCATAATGTGATGCATCGACAAACAGCTTTTTTCGAAGTCTGTAATGCTAATATGTAAGTGGAAATAAATGGTAACACTCAAGAGCAATCCATCGTTCTACTTTACATTTTATCTGCGTTATCTACCTACCTGGATTTTTATTGAGTGGAGTATGGTAATTTCAACTTTAGTATGATTTGTTAAATGTAAATATATGTGCTCTTAAAAGAATAAAGGTTAGCAATAGTATAAGCAATTTGGTTGTTATTCTGATATGATGATACTCTGACCGCATCATGTCCCGTGTTTCAAAGTGGCTTAAGTGGACCACTGGCTCCAAGGTATTTAGTTGCCCACCCAGTTAGTTGCCCTATTGGGTAGATACCCCATCGCGTAGATACGCGCAATAACGCACTTTGGAACTTCGCTGGTACACGACGCAGTGAGGGCAAGGGACACGCTCGTAGCTCGGCTTCGGCACCTTATATCTAAACCACCAACCCACTGAAAGTGGCGGTATAACATAACAGAGTGATAGTCTACCAGTGACCTGATTCACCGTCGACTCATGGGGTGACACCATTTATGTGAATAACCTACGCAGAAGCGCCACTGATATCTATCCATCTACTGATACTTATCCTGCCTACCTATTTACTGATACCTATCCTGCCTACCTATCTACTAATACCAATCCTGCCTACCTATCTACTGATACTTGCTGGTCAGACGTTTGGTATAGGGTTTCATTTTAAGTTTCAGTCGTCTTTTACAACACCTACGGGCAAGAGGTTTGTGGTGAATGTGTATTCTCACTCCGTTGCCACGCGAAAAATGGTCCACTTAAAAGGGGGAAATCAGACGCATGGCTGGCTATGTCGGATCCCATACCGCCCTACTGTCATGCTAAGCAGTAGGGCGCAGTCCTATCAGACTACACATCGTCAGCAAAATTAGGATTTAAAATGGTATGCAAATGTTTAAACTTTGAGGAGCCGTGGACAATTTGAAAATAATATGAAAAATAGTATTACTTACCTATATGTTGGGTCTTTAATAAGCAAGCGAAGACAAGTAGCATGCATTTCATACTTATGGTAATTATATAGACAGCCAAAACGTGTAAATAAATTAAATATCGACGGCTATACGCGGGGGTCATCCGGTCGATGGCCCTGTACGGCGCACCGGTGTGGGCGGGGTCCCTGATCGTCCGACTCAGGGCTCTTCTGTGGCGACCACAGAGGGCCATAGCTGTCAGGGCCATACGCGGATACCGCACGGTGGCGACGGAGGCAGCGTGCCTGTTGGCCGGGACTTCCCGTGGGACCTGGAGGCGGAAATGCTCGTCGGTTTGTATCGGAGGGTGTCGGGGGTGCGAGCGGAAGGCTGTGTGGTCTCTTTGAGGGAGCTCACCGCCTGGCGCGTCGACGCCCGCCGAGACGTCATTGCCCGTTGGGCAGTCCGGCTGGAGAGGCCTCGGTTCGGGGTGCGCACCATGGAGGTCTTCCGGCCGGTGCTGATGCAGTGGCTGAAACGGCGGCACAGGGTGCTCTCCTTCCAACTAGTGCAGGTGTTGACGGGGCATGGATGCTTCGCCAAATACCTGTACACGGTAGTTAGGAGGGAGAGTACACCCTCCAGCCACCACTGCGATTGCGACGAGGACACGGCGCAGCATACGCTCGAGGTCTGTGCCGCTTGGGCAGAGCAGCGTCGTGAACTCGTCGAACTGGGACGCGGTCGCAGCCATCTGCGAGGCAGTAGTCTCGCGGAAGGAGGCGGCGGATATCGCGCGCGACAAGCGCAGCTTCGATGAGGCGATCCGCCGCCGGCGACTGGGGCGGCGTAGGCGCGATTACCTGCGCCTCATGCCACCCTAGCCGAGGCCGCGGGTGACGTGACCGGGGAATAAGTCCGTCACCCGCCGAGAGGCTGACCGCGTGAGGAAAGACCGATGTCCTCCCCGAGGGGGGGACGTCGGTCGATGGGAGGGTACCCTAAACAGGGGGTATTCCGTCGGGATGACAATTGACGTCAAGTCACCCTGCTCCGGTGGTCGGCCCAACGATGAAGGCGACGTGCATCGCGGGTGGGTTGCGGGTGTGCGTGCTTACGCCCCTCTGTCGCCCCGGACGGAGTGGTGCGAGGAGTGCGCCGATCGCAATCAAAACCAAAAAAAAAAAATTAATTAAAATCTCTTTTTTTTAACAACGGATGCTGTGTGGAGGCTATTACGAATACTGCCGTCAATTATGTTGCTCCTGGGTGTCGTAAAAGACAACTAAGAGCTTAACATAGACCTGGACATACTTCATCTAATGGCGTCTAGGAAGTAATTATATTTCCAAGGAGAGTTAGTTGACGTCGGGCAAATAGCCGGTCGTAAAACTATTGCTACGTACTATTGTACGAGGGAAGTAGAGTATATTTTAGGTCAATTCCAGATTATAACAGGACGATGATGATGTTTTTTTAATTAAGCAAAAAGGATTGTCATTCGTAAAATCATGTTTTTAATATAATTAATGTGTATATCATCATCTCGACCTACATACGTCCCACTGCTGGGCTCAGGCCTTCCCCACTATGGGAGGGAAATTGACCTACTATACCACACTGGTGAAACGTGTTGGTATTTTTTTTTTATGGGTGGGCTATGGTAAGCGCACGCGCGGTCCTGTCCGTCCGGGGCGATGAAAGGACCATAACCCACCCGTACCCACGTCACCTCGTTGTTGGGCCGACCACCGGAGCAGATGTGACTTCTCCGGTTGTATAGGGTGTAACGTGTATAGGTATAACGTGTTGGTATAGCGTTTTGTTTCGAGTTTTCTTTCTCTTGCATAGGCATTATAGGCATATTAGATCCCTTAGTCTTCTTTTACGATACCCAAGGGTAAGAGAGGGAGTGGGCATAATGTGTATATACGGCGATAAATACATGTATATTACATGTATTACATAATATGCATATAGGGCACACGACTCACGCAAGTAATGAGTACACGAATGGCGTAGTGGTCTAAATAACTACCTATGCAGAATTTCACGGGTCCTCCACGCCGGATACATCCTTATGAGATCCACAAATGATTGTTTTAAATCTGAGGTGTTGTCTGTGTCCGTTAATTGTATGTTTATAAAGTCCGCGACACTAGGAATATGTAATTTGTGTGAAGTATAGTCTTAAAAAAGACATCACCCATGAGCCTTTCAACGTCCACCGCTGGTTATAGGCATTTCCAAATAATTAACTACCGCATTAGGCAAAACGAACCACATAATTTTCGGAATTGCCTATAAAATTCGATACACCAACGGATACCAACATTCTATTACTAATTCTGTTGTTGGTTCATCTGTCACTCAACGGAACATATGTCATGAACCTCTGTAGATCAGTTATTGAAATTATTGCTAAAGCAAATAATGAAGTCGAAATTTTAAGTTGTCCTGTGTTTTTAATGTATTATTCTTTTAATTTGTAAAACAGTAGCACTTTGATGTTGAATCTTATACGATGATACGGGATTCATAGTGAGACCATCTTGCAGTGTTTTATATTTAACCCCCCCCCTTATTTTGGGTGGGCTTACGGTCAGCGTACCCGCCGCCCGGAGCAACAGAGGGGCGGCGCGCGGCCACGTAATCCACCCATGTAGCACGTCGCCTTCGTCGTTGGGTCGACCACCGGTGCAGAGTTCCTTGACTTCAGTGGTCGGCCTGACGGAATACCTCGAGGGAGTACCATCTACCATCGACGTCCCCCTGGGACGCCGATCGACGTCGCGAGGCTAACCTCTCCGCGGGTCCGGACTAAATCTCCGGTCCGGTCACCCAGAGCCTCTCCTGGGGCGGCATCACGCGCATAATATTTAACGTGTCTATGTCTGTCTGTGGCAACGTAGCTCTTGAAGAGATGGATCAATTTCGATGCGATTTTTTTTACTTGACTTCGTGTTTCCTTGTGTCTTAGTCTTTACCTCTGTTTGGTAATCAATCAGCAGTCGGAAGAGCATCAGCTCTTTTTCAAAATTATGTAAGATTTAAAATGGAATTATTTTCGCAAACACCCATATATAACGGTGCCACAGATATTAGATAGGAGTGCACGATATATAGAGATATTTCATAAAATATCGATATATGGATACGATATGTCGCTGTGACCCGATATTATCGAATAATCTAGTATCGATATATATCGTCGATACATTTCATCCGATATACCAAATATCGTTAAACATTAAATAACATACTTTCATGGGCAACTTGAATAAAAATAAAACGTAAAACACCGAATTATAAAGTAACTAGCCTTCGCAATAACGAAAGTTTCGTTACTACAGTACATAGTACATATCAAATCTACAGTGTATATTCGTCTCAACAGCTGAAGAGCGACTCCCGAGTTTCTCGTTTTTATTTTTTATTTTTATTTGTGTTACTTAGTTGCACACACCTCGAGTGTGTGCTGCGCCGTGTCCTCGTCGCAATTGCAGTGGTGGCAGGACGATGTGCTCTCCCTCCTGACGATCTTGTGCAGGTACTTGGCGAAGCAACCGTGCCCCGTCAGCACCTGCACCAGTTGGAAGGAAAGCACCCCGTGCGTCCGCTCCAACCACTCCATCAGCACCGGCCGGAAGGCCTCGACGGTCCTGACACCCTACCGAGGCCTCTCCAGCCGGACTGCCCAAGCCTCAGATGGCTGTGACAACTTTACCCGAACTGTTGGGTGAGCGCTGAGGGCTCTCAATCCGTTCCCGAGTTTCTCGAATAAGCTCGCTATTTTATATTTTAGTAATTTTTCAGTGATGAAGTGAAGCAATTTTTAGATGTACTAATGAAATCATTCGATTATGAAAATAAATAGTGACTTATTATGAAAACATTGCTAAAACATATTGAGAATTGTAAATATTTAAAGTTGATTTGGTATCTTAACCCTTGTTGTTGTGTACATCAACCTGATCCCTGTCAAATATTATAGATTAGCTAAAAATGAAAAATACATTTTCTACGCTATATTGGAGATATCGATACTTTTCTACGATATATCGCAAAGTATCGATAGAACGTTACGATATATTATATCGAAAAATATATCGATATTTTTTTTGTATGAACATCCCTAATATCAGAGCATAATGGTAGGAGACAAATTTCTGGATTGCCTATTATTAAACCCATCTGTACTCATTGGATTCATCTTAACTAGTTTTATTCATTTCCCCTGATGAGGTGATGCTGTTTATAGTAGGTATTATTTCTTTCGTGTCAGGGGTTATTCAAAATTTATAATTTTGATGTGAAACATCTATAGACAAGGGTGAACCTGATCGTTGACGTGACTTTTTTTTTTGTGTGTGTAGCTGTTGGTCGCAGATGACCTTGTGAGCGCAGATGGCTCTCAACCCGGTAGCCGTAGACGTGACGTTTTTTTTTTGAAGTTATACTTCTTTAGGCGCGTTATGAAAAAATGATGAGAGTGAAATTTTAAGATGCGCGCGCATCTGTGACTCAAAATTAACAGTATGAAGCTGTCTGCTTAACCGCTCATTGAGTGAAATTTTAAGATGCGCGCGCATCTGTGACACAAAATTAACAGTATGAAGCTGTCTGCTTAACCTTAAATTCAATTTTTGAATTTATTATTAAATTTATTTTTAAAATATTAAATAATCAATAATAAACATTTAAAATTAAGAATCTTATAATATTTAGTACAAATTATGTCTTATATATTTATTATTCTCTAAATTTTGTTTTTAATAATTATATATATATATATATATATATTAATTATATATTATATAAATTTATATTAAATATATATGTTTGAAATATATATATTAAATATATTATTATATAAATATATTAATTTTCAATTTTTAATATTAATTATTGATATCTAAGATCAATCTAAGATTCTTTTAGTTTAAATTTGATGACTATTAAACTGAACTTTGTTGATTATCCTTTTCCAATCCTTCTATTATTTTATTGTAATTAATTATTTGCATGCAATTAAAACTATTTTTTAATGATGCCAAAGAAGTATAACTTATCACGCGCGTACATAAGTACACGCACCAATTTTTTTTTTTTTGTGTGTCTTAGTTGTTAGCCTCAGATGGCTGTGACAACTTTACCCGGACTGGTGGGTGAGCGCTGAGGGCTCTCAGCCCGTAATGACGTGACGTTAACGCCACACTTTGATATGTACATTTGTGTAACGATATCATAACCTGTTTTAGAATGTTGTACAACGCCATCTAGTGAGCTCAAAATAAATTATTAACCTAAACACATACCTATAGTGTATACTAATGAAAATAAATATTTATTGAATAAAAATCATCATTATCTGGAAAAAAACATCATATTTTATTAATTCCTGTCATCATAATATATTATCATCATAATATTTTATTAATCATAATATTTTATTAATTCCTATCGTAATCTGTTCTTTTATGCATATATACTTGTACAAAATAATTTTGATGTTTCACAGGCGTCCTGAGCGACGGTTCCCTTTATTAATTTTTGCTCTTTATAAGTGAATCGCATACTATATAAAGCTTATAGGAGGTGAGATGGCAATATGATCACGATCATATATAAAATAAAAGTCACCATATCATACGCTTTCATCTGCCAAGCGCGGCGCCGGCGCAGGACCGAGTGCGTCGAAATTAAAATCGATTACGCCTCCGCTTTAAAGCTATGAATATTTTAACTGATCCGTGTGATTGACTCATTGTTGTGATTTGGTGTCACAAGAAGTACCAACGTTCAGAATCGAACCGAAAAGAAAGTTCACTATTGTTGTACGTGCCATGTTTAATATCTGAGTACCTGATAGAATATAACTTTTGAATTTATCATTTACGTCTACAATATAAGTAGATATTATTAATACATATATACTAACTGTAGTTGCTAATCGCGAATGCATTATTTTTCTATTACATTTTGTGAATGTATTATTGGTTCGAGTTTGAAAGACAGGATAGTTTTTTATCGGCTTTGCGCAGTTGCGTCGGACAGCTAATGTGCAGATAATAATAAAATTGTTTAAAATAATGAGTTTACTTAAGCACGCTAATCTTAAGTCATTTCCGTGTGGTGACGGAGTAAGAATACAATACACCTATCTTGCCCGTGGATGTCGTAAAAGACGACTAAGGGATATAGTATGCGCATAAGATCTGTGTAAGAGAAGGAAAACTCGAAATGAAACCCTATACCAGCATTTCTGACCATCATGGTATAGTAGATCAAATTCCCTCCCATTGTGGAGGAGGCCCGAGCCCAACAGTGGGACGTATGTGAGCTGCAACGAACGAACGATATACGTCCCACTTCTGGGCTTGAGCCTCCTCCAAAATGGGAGGGACATTAACCTACCATACCACGCTGGTCAAATAGATTCGCATAGGGTTTTATTTCGAGTTTGCCTTCTCTTAAATAGATGTTTTCTGCATATTGTTATCCCTTAGTCGTCTTTTATGACACCCACTGACAAGAAAAGGCGTGGTGAATTGTATTCTTACTCCGTCATCACACCTAAGTATTATCTACTAATTCTTAGCCTATAATTGTACTTAACTACTATATTCTTTTCCCAATGAAAAAAAACATAAATGATAAGCACAAGTCTCTTCCCCAACGAAAAAAAAGTTTTCCCAATAGTATACATAGCGCTTGTCACGTAACTAGTCATACAATTCTAATTTTATTGCGAGTTTTCCTTCTCATACAGCGATGTTATAGTTTACGGTTTTTTTTATTGCTAGCGGTGGCAAACGAGCAAGCAGCACACCTGATGGTAAGTGATACTGCCGCACATGGACCTTTGCAATACCAGGGGCACAGCCAGGTCGTTGCCTATCGTGAAGAAAATACTCTTCTTAACCCTCGTTTAAAGAAGGACATGTCATAGCGCTCGGGCAACACAGCAGCAGATAGTTCATTCCAGAGCTTGCACGTACGTGGGAAAAATGCCTGTTTCGTTTATAGATAGATCTAGAAACCAGAAAATATATCTATAAAAAGTTGAACCTGCCCAAGGAGGGATAGTTCATAACAATCATACTTGGCAGTGTGGTGACGGAGTAAGAAGACAGTTCACCATCTCATGTCTTACCCGTGGGTGTTGTATACGAGTAAGTTGAGTAAGAAATATAGGTAATATACTAGCAACCCGCCCTCGCTTCGCTTCGGTTTTAGTCGTTTTACCCACGTAGTTCCCGTTCCCGTGGGAATACCGGGATAAAATATAGGCTAGGTTACTCCCTGATATTATAGCTTGCCATTGGTGAAAGAATTTTTGATATCGGTCCAGCCGTTTTGAAGATTACCCGGAACAAACAGACAGACAGACAAAAAAATTATAAAGTTATTTTTAGGCATGTGTACAGTGCAAATAACCGTATGAGCATGAAAAAAGCCTATTATTTTGACATTACAAACAGACACTCCAATTTTATTTATTGGTATAGATAACATCTATGCAAGAGAAGGAACATTCAAAATGAAACCCTAATACCAGCCCTTCCGATCGACATGACATAGTAGATGAGTTTCCCTTCCATTATGAAAGAGGATTGAGCCCAGTAGTGGGACATATACAAACAGAATTTAAACCACGCTTTGTAAGCGATTTGGCGACACTAGCTGCGACTTTTAACAATAAGTTTTCCAGGAGAGAGAGGGCTGCTAGGTATTCCCGTCTAACTCAACCATTACTTACGACTCCCATGGGAAAGTAAGAGGTGAATCAAAATACAATATCAATAGTATATTCTTAAAGCTTTATAACACAAGGACCTTGTTTCTAATCAGGGAGACGTTGTATTCTTAGTCTATCAGCACATGAACGACTGTCCGTGTAGCGATGATGTGGGTGTCGTAAAAACCGACTAGGGGATACAATAGCTAGTGGTTGAGGGGAGTGATGGCTGCTCTAGTAGTTAACTCGTGATCGGGTGTCGCTTGTGGGATTTGGTCCAGCCATAATAATTTGAATTATATTAAGTGTCTTGTGGTTCGAAGGGCATCACACTGAAGCTAGTACTTACAAGACATGTTATATCTGCATAATTTTATATCAAGTAAGAAAAAAAAAATAAAAATAATAGACCGCCGAGTTTCTTGCCGGCTCTTCTCAGTAGCGGTCAAGTTCCAATCCGGTGGAATTTATTTTTAATTTAATTTTGTTAACCTGACAATATGTAAGTGCCCTCTCGGGCTTATGCATAATAAATGATTTAAATTTGATTCAAGAGAAGGAAAACTCGAAATAAAACCCTATACTAACATAGACATGACCAGCGTGTATGACAAGTGACCTCTTATTATGGAGGCCCGAGCCCAGCAGTAGGGCGTATATGAGCTGAAATGATGATGATGATAACATGAACGTCAGCTAACTAAGTAGGTATTTAACTATAGTTAGGCGGCTATATATCCACCAGATTGATTGAAGATTCAGCAGTGTTACACTTTACGCCATTTATCTATTAATCTCGTGTAATATAAAACCGTGCCTATTGTCGTCAGGTGTGTTTTTTGTTTTCTAATTTTAAAGTCGATGATAACGTTTTTTTTACCTTGGGCAATACACTGATGCGTAGGTAGATACCTAGTTTATACAGATAAAAAAGGTGGACGCGGAAATATTTCGAGGTCGTAGAGTGCGGGCTCCTGGTGTCAAGTGTCACGGGCAGGCGCGGCGGTGCGGGGCGAGGAGTCGAGGGCGGGAGGCACGACCCGCCATTGTCCGCGCTCGCACGACGAGACGAATTGCAACGCAGGCTTCATGACCCATTAAACGCGGTCACGAAATCATTTTACCAGCTCTTTCACTGACACCAGCCACCGACTTTGAACTGCCAAAAACCTTACTTTGTTCCCACGAACTCTCACTGGGTAATTGTTAATGGTTTGATGATTTTGATATCAAAAAAATGCCAGGGCCAGCTTCGCACGATAGCTACTACAATACAAAAATCATCGTTGAAGTTTTGTGATCACAAAGCTATGTAGATACATTCCTCAATTTACCGACTTCATATAAGGAATAGCATCTCGATTAGACAACATATACATATATGTAAAGTACCTACTTTTATGAATGTTGGGCTATTTGTTTATGAGCTTAAGTAGATAAAAGCCAATTTGTTATAAAAAGAATACAGAAAATTCAGTCATTACCATATTTTTTCTCAATAATAGTATAATATTAAAATTTCCGTGTGGTGACGGAGTAAGAATACAATTCACCACTCCCTATCTTGACCGTGGTTGTCGAAAAAGACGACTAAGGGATATAATTATGCAATTATGTGCAGATCTTATGATCTGTGTAAGAGAAGAAAAACTCGAAACGAAACCCTATACCAACATGTCTCACCAGCATGGTATAGTGGGTCAAATTCCCTCCCATTGTAGAGGAGGCCCGAGTTCAACAGTGGGACGTATGTGGGCAGCGATTATTATTATTATTATTATTATTATTAAAATAATGAATGGAAAAAAAAAATACCCATTAACAACCCATCTGACTGATGTGATTGATAAGGGCCATAGAAGATAGAAATGATGGAAAAGGTACATAATTACCTCGGTCGTCGACCCAAAATAATTGGAATAAGAGCAGAATAATAAAGATGTAAAGAAGATTCGTATGCAACAGTTATCTTCCTTCCGTATATCGACTGTGATAAACAAAGCGAATACTGAATTTATAAGTGAATTTTTATCAGTTCTCTTTACAATAAAAGAGAATCTTTACGAGAATGCCACTCGGAATAGTCCTGTACTCCTGTGACACTTACATCCACCGGCTCCGCGCTTTCTAATCAGTCCGCCCACCCTTTGGGTCGTCGCTCTTTCCCAACGATTCGATCGGTTCGACGAGCGATGTGGCCTGACCTTGCATCATATTATTATATCATCGTAAAAAACGAGTAATAGATATGGTTTGCAGATAACATCTATGCAAAGAGAAGGAAAACTCAAAATAATATCCTATTCTTTTTTTTTTTGGGTGGGTTACCGTCGCCGCACTCCTCGCACCACTCCGTCCGAGGCGACAGAGAGGCGTAAGCACGCACACCCGTAACCCACCCGCGCAACACGTCACCTTCATCGTTGGGCCGACCACTGGAGCAGGGTGACTTGACGTCAGTGATCAGCCCGACGGAATACTCCTTGAGGAGTACCCTCCCATCGACCGACGTCCTCCTCTCCGGGACGACGTCGGTCTTTCCTCACGCGGTCGGCCTCTCAGCGGGTGACGGACTAATTCCCCGGTCACGTCACCAGAAAATAATATCCTATGCCAAGACGTCGGACCAGTGGCGTGTGATAGGTCAATTTCCCTCTGATTTGAAAGAGGCTCAAACCCAGCAGTGGAACATGTATGAACCGAGATGAAGAACGTATCAAATATTTTGTAGTGATGGATACTACCGATACACCTTTACGTGTTCTTCAAAAAAGCGATAAATTATGACAAAGCCGAGAGTAACAAATACGTATAAAATAATTAAAATAAGTCTCAATTTCAAGATCACGGCACGTAACACTTTAGTAAGTGATATTAAATAGAAGCATATGAGCGGACAATTTATGTCAATGGATGTAGACGTTAGCTTTCTGGATTTGTGCTCCATATCAAATTCTTTTTCAAATTTTATATGTCCTTTAAGTACTGGCCATCTACATAATGGTCGTGATACTAATCTACTATATCTACCAAACTGGCAAGATAGGTTAACGTAGGGTCATTCGAGTTTACCGTCTTGCGCGGATTGTAGTATGAGGTATGATCTGTACGTGGTCGGCGCACCCGCCGCCCGGCTCCGTCCGGGGCGACAGAGGGGCGGCCCCATGACCCACCTGTAGCACGTCGCCTTTGTCGTTGGGCCGACCACCGGTGCAAAGTCCCTTGTCGTCAGTTGTCGGCCCGACGGAATACCCCGGTCGCGGAGTACCTCCCGACGTCTCTTTCGTGCAGTCAACCTCTCTAACCGAAACCGATATAAAAGATTCGAATAATTTCGGATAATATAGGTCTGTATGAGACACGTTACAAGAGGATTTCTTTCCACCAGCTGAATTGATATCCTAAACGTAAGCCTCTCCTAAAGGATACAATGATTAACTACACTTAGCATTTCTCCTTTACATTTGCCTAAAAAATGTGTATTTGTTAACTAAAATTATCCGAAATTGTTGGCTAATCATAAATAATTTCATATCCGTAACCATAACCAAAACCGGTATAATGATATTCTAATATGCGTATCCGGATTCGGACCATCATATTCGGAACATCACTGGTCCTCATGATCCGCTACAGTTAATCTTCCGTATGTGCATTAGTCTTAAAGATGAAAAGCGTGTATAGATAATAACACCTTCTGAACAAGCAGATTTTAGATAATTTCACAGGTTACTTACCCTCAGTATAAGGGATCAAGGTCACAGACTTCAAGGACATTCTTCAAAGTCTAGGGTAGACTTTGATAGATTACCCAATCAGTACCCGCTACCTAACAACTATAGCCTAGCTAGAGGTAAATTAAAACATTCCAGCCTATAATGTGCTCACCGCAAAGCGGTAGGTATCATGGCTACTGCGACGTTTGGTGTTGGAAAAACTGTTCAATGCGATTTATCCAACGACTAGGGAATTATACGCTGAACATTGCTCATAAACGCAAATTTGCCTAATAAAAACCTTATCAAATTCGGTCACTCGAAATTGCAACCACAAAACTATCAGGCGTCCAATTTAAAAATACAGTTTTGTAAAAAAATATAATATAAATCTATTGAAATATAATAATCTATTTCTGATATAACTGATGCAGTATATTACGCTTTTGAAAAAATATTTTTTATGCATTTTATATATATTTAGCGAATAATTTTTTATTTTTCCAAAGTTCGAACTATTCAGTGTTCAAGATCACGAGAGGATTAAGATTTTTCACGTACTATAAGACAATCTTACTACACAAGTTTATAAATAAAAAAATATTAAAATACCTATTCGAATATGTATTTACCTATAAATATATTAGCTTTGACGTGTGGAAAGAGAGGGCGAAAGTTTTCCACGAGTCTTTAAGAGTGGATCAATCCCGCTTGTGAAAAGTTAGAATTCGAATGTAAAATATTAAAAAATGTTCTTGAATTTCTCGTAAATTTTGAAAATGAACAGGATATAAAGACAATGCGCGTGATGCCGCCCTAGGACGAAGGTGACTGGACCGGGGAACAGTCCGTCACCCCGCAGGAAGGCTAACCGCGTGAGGAGGACGCCTCGGGAGGAATGGAACGGTACCCGAAAGGGTAACTCGCCAGGGATGGCCACAGGCGTCAAGGATACGGTACCAGCGGCAAGCCCGATAGACGACAAGGGACTTTGCACCGGTGGTCGGCCCAACGACAAAGGCGACGTGCTACAGTTGGGTCATGGGGCCGCCCCTCTATCGCCCCGGACGGAGCCGGGCGGCGGGTGCGCCGACCAGCAGCGGCAAATAGGCAGCAGTGTTCTTCTGGAACACGTACACACAGCAGTAACGCAGACTACAATTGCCAACCCGCCTACCAAGCATGGCGATTATAGCACTATCCCTCTTATAATTGGATGGATTGAAACCTAAGCTGTCACACCATTGTAGATTAGCCCGCCTTCGCGGCGCTTCGGTTTGTTGCCTTATCCGTATAGTTTCCCTCCCAGTGGCAATACCGGGATAGAATATAGTCTATGTTACTCAGGGATAATGTAGCATTCTAATGGTAAAAGAATTGCCGAAATCTGTCCAGCCGTTTTTGAGTATATTCGTAACAAACATACAAAAATACAACGTTTCCTCTTTATAATATTCGTGTAGATGTCGTTTAAATCACTTCATAAAAAAATCTATCTCTGTAGCTTTAAAATAAAGGCTCTTTTTCTTCACTTACACTTCACTTCCACTTCACTTCATATCCACTTTTTTTTTCGTTAACGCTGTGAAAATGCATTTACGCACCGTCCCCCGCCAGTGATAGGTATGGGGGGGGTGTGTGGGACTCGCCAGTCACTTGCAACCGGAATACCCACTAAAACCAACAGCGGTCCCTTCCACGCTTTTACGGAGCGCCGGAGAGATCGTCTGTTGACATTCTATCCCTGACACCCCTAAGGAGTCCCAAAGGAAAGTCATGGATAGTAACATCTTGTATTTTTCTCCATCACCACTAAGATGTCACTGTTAAACTCAAAACTAAATAGGCCAGGCAAAAAAATGTGTAAATAAATAATTAATAATATAATATTTTATTATTGAAATTAACATATCTAGAAATTATTTCTTTATAGTTTGCCAACTTTACATATATGTATACAATTACAACAGACCATTATAATTATTATTCTAATATAGCGTGTAAACAATACAATGAAAACATAAAAATAATGCACATATATATTGCGTACTTTGAAACAAGTTTAAAGGTCATCTTTATTTTCATATGTCACAATTTCACTAAACTAAAATAATTCTCTATTGTGTTAATATAATTATGGTAATTAATTAAAATTTAGTTTCTACATATTAATAATATTATAACAATTAAAACCTAAATTATTTACATAATATTTAATACCCTACAATAAAATACGTATTATAATTATATTAACCACCCCGTCAACAGAAATTATGTTAACAAAAATATATTAAAGTGTTCAAGCATATATTCTACACCAAAATAATTAAAGATCTTAGAATAATAACGTATAGAAGGTAAGTTCACGTTCAAAAAGTGAGGCATTTCAATTGGAGCCTAATGGAGCTTACGCCGGCACCGTTCCGTAATGTACAAGTCATTGTACTGCACGTACGTACGCAACTCTTAAAAAATAAATTGATAATTATGACGGTTTGTGCATTCAAATGGTGTCACAACACATTTGAAAAACTTAAAAAGGTTTTTAACATTACTTTTAAAAGTATTTCGACGATTTATGTTAATAAAAACAAAATTTGATCTCATAATTTGTATAGTGGTTTGCGTGTGTACGTGTGTAATCATCTGCGCGCCATTAGTATTTTTAGATTCAAATTTTGAAAGTTCGAAGTATTGACACTATCCTTCTATGCGTTATTATTCTAAGTTAAAGATGTAATAAATTTAAAAATTTACGTTATACTCTGATAAAATAGTAATTACTGTAATTGTATACACACATCATTTACTCTGATTTACTTTTGACGGTATATAAAATTTGATTTGTTTGATGAATCAAATACAGGGCACTCACAAACACAGCATTGGCTCTGAAACAAAACATACACTTGTTAGTCGTCTTAAACTAAATGTCGCTCATGGATGTTTGCTACGTCGCTGCCTACCATGTAGAAAGTGAAGGAAGTTTGAATGCGTGCAATGAGGTATAAATAAAGTCATCATCGAAACCACACGCAACCAAAATCAGTAAATTGGGGTTCTATTTCTCTCGCTCAACGAACGAAGTGCAGTAATAAATTCAGAAGTCGATTTTCTGCGAGAGTGCGGTTCTACCCTGGACAGACTGGCCCGCAGCGGGAGACACGATGACTGTCATCAGTGTGGTCCTACCACATTAAATATTACATCTGGTTATAACTATAAAGGTCGTTATGGATATCCGGATTTCACTACAAAGACATTTCCAATAATCATTACTTGTTAGTGCTGTGTGATAACGGCTACTAATACTACCAACCCTTACATTACTCCTGGGTGTCGTTAAAGACTACAAAGAGTTTAACAACAACCTTGGCCAACTTCATCTGATGCCATCTGGTCCACAATACGTTTTCCAAACGGTACAATAAAGGAGGAGCACATATTGCGTCAACCCCAAGTAATTAGGGTAAGATTAGGTGATGATGGTGGTTTAATTGTGAAGAATAGCTTTAATTGAAAAGAAAGACAATGATTAGGCAATGTTGTAGTATGAAAGTAGATGATGTATTGACAACGATTGAAAAAAGTATGTTAAATTGGTTAGGTCATGTAGAGAAAATGCATGAAATGAGATTAACAAGGGGAATTTATAGGGCGAATGTGAACGGAAGTGTTGGAAGGGAAAGACCAAAGAGAAGACATTCCACGATCAAATCGCGGATGTTCTTATGAAAGGCCAGGTTAAAAGTACCCTAAACCGAAGAATATGTGTGAGGAAATTAATGAATGTGGAGGCGAAAGTGGTACGTCAAGATCGTAGCAAATGGAGAGAAGTGATCTCTGCCTACTCCTATGGGAAAAAGTCGTGAATCTATGTATGTATATATTAGGATGATTTTTAATCATTTTCCCTTTCAAATTAGGTAATCAGTATAATATACACAACGCATTGGAAGCACATGGTTATACTCACTCTCCTTCTTTGAAATACTCCTTCAATGTGTTGGAGAACCTTTTTGAATATTTGACGAACTCCCTCTTCCTTTGTTCTAGGACTTGCTTGCCAGCACCGGGAGTATATGTCGATACTTCATTCACTGCATCAAGAAGCTTTTTAATCGCTGAAGCTATTTCCCTGCATTAAAATTTCTATATTTTAGAACTGAACTATTTTAAGATATATTTAATTGACCTGCTTGGATACTTCGGAACACAATCATGGACAATAATCAATGATTTTTTATCAGTGTGACAATTTATGTCTGCATGATAACAAACTTAAAAGACATGTGTAGAACCTATAACTAGATTCCTACTTGCATAACTTACATGAAAAGACTGAAATAAAAGATAAAATAAAAGACGTAATTGTTTAGTCCTACATGACTTTTGCAGTTGTCACTGAAAGCCCAGCTTGAAGCTTTAGTAAAGTCAAACAAAGAAAATAAATAATGAGGAATTTATTTATTCAATAGCAATGGCAGCAATGATTCATGTGACATCTAAATATATATGTCGGAGAATCGAACCAATGTGTGCGCGAACGCAACACGACCGAACGCGAGCACGGCATCGTGACAAACGAGTCTTGCTCGGACGCGGCCGTTTTGGCGAGATTCATTCTAATATTGGAGCTCGCACCGAGCGGACGTGTCTGTTCGAATATTTCATAATAGTTTGTTTGTTAGTAAAGTGTTAGTGTAATTTGTTTAAATAAATGCTCGTTAAAATAAGCACCGTTATTATTACTGCTCGAGGCTACCCACTATGTCGGCACCCAATGAAGAGGTGTGTGTCCACTGGGTCCCGAAGCCCACTACGCGACGACATATATAATAAAATACGAGGCCAAAATGCTATTAGGTCCTTACATATGAAATTGGCGTTTTGTACGGAGGAATATAAAGTCAATTTTTTTTTGTAAAATATATTTAATTAGTCAAAGTATGCACCGTTGTTATCTATGCACTTTTGCCACCTCATAGGTAGTTCATTGATTCCTGTACTAAAATAACTATAGGAGCGAGAATCTATAAATTCTACCTACATAATACGGTAACATTTAAGGCGTAGACTGTTTGATACACATTTTTGAAATTACTATAACTTTTATTTTATATTATACGACGGTGTAAAAACAAAATACGTTTCTAGGCCCAGTGGTTTCGGCTGTATGCTTTTTGATCTTTTTGGGGGTTGAATTTCATCTCCATGTAAGAGAAATTTCCAAAACGCTAGAACGAATATTTATTTAGGTATTTATTATCAAGTGCCTTAATACAAAGATTCATGATTCTGTCATCGAAAATGACTAATTTCCATACAAAATGTTATCCCCTATTTCAACCCCTTTTACCCATTTTTTGCGATAAAATGTAGCCTATGTCCTTTCTCAAGCTTTATTTCATCACTGTACCAAATTTCATCAAAATCGGTTCAGTGGTTTAGACGTGAAAGAGTAACAGACGGACAGACAGAGTTACTTTCGTATTTATAATATTAGTAAGGAGATATTAATAAAAAATAAATATTAAATAATGAAAAAAATATCAAAGAGAATAATAATAACACCGAGATTCAATCCGACGCTGTTTGAATGTCAAAACAAAACAAAAAGAAAACTGGACAACTTCCCAACTGAGCTATCGCCACTCTTGATGTTGACGGCGAAATTTGAATCCATATTCTATTGACATTTTATGTCATTGTATTGATTAGCTAAAAACATCGACAAAACAACATCCTTACTAATATTATAAATGCGAAAGTAAGGATGTTTGTTTGTTTGTTACGCTTTCACGCTTAAACCACCGAACCGAATTCAAAAATTCTGTCACCATTGGAAAACTATAATATTAGGGAGTAACATAGGCTATACTTTATCCCGGTATTATTCCCACGGGAACTACGCGGGTAAGACGACTGAAACCGAAGCGAAGCGAGGGCGGGTTGCTAGTTTTCTATAAATAAAACATAGCTAGATCGATTTTTTGGCCCCGGAACCTCTAGTATGCCAAATTTCATCAAAATCGTTGGAGCCATTTCCGAGATCCTTAATATACAGGGGTGTATCAGGTTATGGAGCAACTGTTCGAGTATGTTGTAGTTTAACGGTCATAGATCGTAATTAGAATGTACATTACACAAAAAACAATATAACATAAAAGTTATAGCGATTTAAAAAAAATGTGTCTAAGAGCCTATGCCTTAAATGTTACGTATTATGTAGACATGTACAGACAGAATACATGTAGGCATGTAAAGCTTCTACAGTATAATTTCATTCATTCATACCTAGAATTGCGCAAATGCTTCAATGAGTGTAGGTAACAACGGCGAGCCGTCAACGGTCATCGGCCGATCAGCTGTTTTAAAGCGAAGTTTGTCTTGCTTATGCGATCGTAGTCATTGATTTATTTAATTTCTAATGAATATTTAACAAAATATGAATATGTTGCGTATTAAGTACCATTGCCTAGCTCCCTTTTGACCAGTTGCCCCATAACCTGATACATCCTGTATACCGATATTTCATGTTTTCCATTGTGCGGTAATAAGCGATGCCAAAGAAAAAAATAATGAGGAAAAAACAAATGAATGACTGTTTTCAAAACTCAAATATACCAGCTAAATGAATTGATAAATTTGAATTTGGAATTCTTAACCAAAGAAGAGATATTTCAGATCAAAGTGGTCAGTACGACAAAACGCTAATTTCATATGTAAGGACTTAAAAGTTTTAATGCATTTATCTTCTACGTCTAAGCGTACTTTAGTGCACTATATGTAATGTATGACCATACCTTCCGTTTTAATGGGACAGGTTGTATGTCCCGTTCTCCATATGGTGACGGAGTAAGAATACAATTTACCACTCCCTATCTTGCCCGCGGATGACGTAAAAGACGACTAAGGGATATAATATGCAGATAACATCTGGGCAAGAGAAGCAAAACTCGAAATGAAACCCTATATCAACACGTCTAACCAGCATGGTATAGTAGATCAACTTCCCTGCCATGGTAGAGGAGGCCCGGGCCTAACAGTGGGACGTATATGGGCTGCGATGATGATGTCCCATTATCCCCAGTCTTATAAAAATGACCCATTCTTGCAAATAAAGCAAAAATAGTCATTGGCTATACTGCTAAGGATATGTTCTTATTTTTAAGTTTTCAGGCCCTATTTCTGCAATTGACCCATTCTCATCATATAAAAGGGACAGTTACCATGTGACCCATTTTGACGTAAAAAGATATGGTCACATTACATTATGCTTCTTCTAGGCGGTCTTCAATGCCATTTGCTTTATCTCAAATATGGTGACAAATGAGTTAATGATGGTGATAATATTATTAGAACCTAACATTTTTTTATGAAGACATTTCTTGAGTATATTACAAAATTCACATCAGTGAGGTCATATACGAAACAACAATGGTACATTATTAAGAAAATTGAATGCCATGTAACAGAAACAATAGAAAATAATTCTCACAGAATTTTATAAAAACTCTTTACCTCAAATACAAGTGTATCTAAAACATTTGCGCAGGTAAAACGTAGATTGACATACACCATTAATGTAAATTACATAAAAGGCAACATGACTTACTGAACATTGTCCGTTATGTAATTTAACAAGAAGTCATAGTCATTATATTCTGATTACCCTCTCTGGAATGGGACTGTTCATAAAACATATCACACTATAATCAACTTTTTTTTAATCCTCTCCCCCTAATGTGACGCTGTGTCGTACTTTCTGTGAATAAGTAAATATTTCGTCACAAAACTAAGACCGGGAGGGTCTTAGTCCCCCTAATATAATCAATTTCAATGCATATAGTACACAAATTTTAAGAATTAGCATTATTTATTTAGGTTTTATAATAAAATTTGAATAAATTGATAAAAATCTTTTATAACAAACTAATACGTAATATGTAATTCTATTTATCAAAAGTCCAAAGAATCTGTAAATGCGTCGAAATATCTATAATTGGTATTGCAACATGTTGTTCTTCTTATTTATCTTTAAAACTACCATCTACTTCATCGTCATCTATCAAAAAAAATTTTAATTGAAAAAATATTAATATAAAATGTTATAAACGGCAATCATCACGTTGCCGTAGACCTCCATCCCTCCTTGTCACATCTTTTAACACTCAGCAAGAAGCCTTGTATGCGAACGAATTTTATGAACCGCCCAATATAGATGTACAACTACATATATGAAATACATATGGAAATGTATGCATACTATGTAAACTTATTTTTAATTACCCCTTGGTAACCATCCATAGTATAAATTCAAACCCAATTTTGTCTAAGTTTTATTAAAGACCACCTCATCCCAAGCCCTAAACTTGTCACATGGTATGTGTACATTCCCTAACCACAGATTACTCACTTAATGGTCTCTAAAAATGTCTTTCTATCGGTAATCTCATCTGGAATACGACTCAAAATTTTTTTCAAAGCTGTAGACTTCTTATTTAATTCCTGGAATGCTTCTTCGGTCCTGTTCAGTCTTAAATCTGCACCTGAAATGTAATGTTCAGAGATGAATAAAAACAGTATTAGCAAACAATATAAAAAGTTCTTATAGTAGAGGCTGGGTTCCACACCCCTTTTTTCTTTATGTCTGCGTGAAAGTATTCTAGAAAGGTAGGTGATGTCAATGCCCATGTCTGTTTCTCATGACTGGCATCAGAAATGGCTAAGAAATGAAAGCAGTAATAGTGAGCAAAGTGATATTTTACTACCAGGTACTGTCTATATAAAGAGTAACTTAGACTATATTTTATTCCGGTAGTCCCACGGGAACGGGCACTATGCAAGTAAAGCGAAGCTATGGCGGGTTGCTAGTCTTAACGCTTTGACTGCTGTCATATATCGCATACAGGTACATTACGATGCGGCGAGCCGCCACACGCAATCGTGTGCGGCCGCATACACGCCTGGCGTGTAATCGCCATACACGCGTGTGTTATCAAAAACACGCTTGTGTGTTTTCCCGCAGCAAAGGTGTTAAATATAAGAAGTAATGTTTCAGTTTACCTGTTTTGATTAGAAAAAATTATAATAAAAAACTAAAACATTCATATTACTATGATGTACACAAAACTCTAAATATCATCATATAGCCCACAAATCACACTGTTGGACTCGGGCCTCTTCCGCAATGGGAGAGAAATTGACCTACTATTCTGTGCTGGTCAGACATGATGGTATAGGGCTCTAAATATAACTTTAATGAAAATGAAACTATAAATTATTAATTTAATTAAAATATATTCACACATGAATTTTTTGACACAGAACTGCATAATTTATATTGCACTAGATGTTAACTGTACTTTATCTATTACATAGATAAGTTTAACAATTGCCTAGGGTGGCAATAAGTTATGAATAAAATATATTTTTGCATATTATGATATAATTGTATAAAGACTATTCAACTGTGGGAAAATAATTTACTGGGCAAATAGATTACAATAGCTTATTTGTTATAAAATATTACACAATCGTAATGCCCCAGCAATACAATAATTATTTTGAGTAAAACTTACAGAAAATATTTATAATGTACACAAGTCCAACTTACATTCCGCTTCTGTTAGAGTGCCTTGCAGCCGCAATAGACTCTCATTCATATTTACTGGTATATCTGCTCTTCTCATAATGCCTGCCACTAAATCATAATTTAGTCCTGGTACAGCTGCTTCAGCCTTTGTGAGAGCAGCACGCAGTGTCTGAGAAGCTCCCAAGTCATACTTCTCTAGCTAATACAATAACAACAAAAACCAGAGGTAATAACTTAAAAAGAAGTGTTAAAATAACAAATTATATAAAATGTTATTTAATAATTCGAAGTTGATTATAAATATAAAGTTTCCATACTTCTCTAGCTAATACAATAACAACAAAAACCAGAGGTAATAACTTAAAAAGAAGTGTTAAAATAACAAATTATATAAAATGTTATTTAATAATTCGAAGTTGATTATAAATATAAAGTTTCACAACATGAACTAATGTAATGATTTCAAATTGATCCTAATTGCTACATGTAAATGTAGGCCTCGAAATATTTTAAATTCGTCCATTGCATGACATACTAAAAAGCGCCTTATAATTATTAAAATAACAGTTTTATAACTATTCGTTGTCGTTGAGATAAGCAATGATATATCTAATGTTGGTAAAACAACAACTCACCTGGGTTAAAACGGGACGTATAAGTACAGGTAAAACTAAAGATGTAACAGGTAGCTCATCACCCATTGTCATGTTGGTAAATTTCAATTGTAACAAATACAAAAGTACAGCTAATGTTTTCCTATGTAGAAAATCAAAATACTGAATATTAAGAGAAATAGGCCCTTGTTTCTGAAAAGCAGATAGGTAATCGCTAATTACCTATTTCACAAACGCTAGCGACAATTTGACGTCTTATAACTTGACAAATGACTAGGGATGGCGATCTGAGGTCGATTAATCGAAGAATCAATTTTTCAGACCCATAAGATCGATTTTATAAATCGATACGAAGCACTGTATCGATTCAGTGAATCGATTCTTTACCCCCAGAGAATTGTCGTTCGAATTTTTTTTTTTCTGCCACTCGATACTAAGTAAGACTAATAACACCTTCAGATTGACTAAAAAAAAAAACAAGCTCATAACATATTTACTCTCCTGACTTCCTAAAAATTCAATTTTATTGTGAATCAATTCTTTGGACAACAATCCGAATCGATCTTTTTCAAAAAGATCGCCCATCCCTACAAATAACAATACGTAACTTTTTTTTATAGGTGGTTCCTTGCTAATATGTAACTATACTGCCTCTGGGGATGAACGATGTTTCAGAAACATCGATGTTTACCATTGATGTTCACTATAGCAAAACGTCGATGTCATACTGTTATTATTCTAATCTCTGATTTCAATTAATATACCTCTTCCTACTTCCGTTCTAACACTTCTTGCTTCGAATAATATTGATATTTATAAATTTCTTGCGACTTTTATATCTTCCAATAATATCAGATTATAATATTTATCTATATAATTTTCATAGATTTTTATCCTTTGGTACCCTAACATTTCCACCAGATTTTCCTTTATATCCGCTATCCTAAATTCCTATTACCAATAATTCAGATTCCTTAGCTTTCTACACATGTAATTGGCAAATACTCAAACCGAGTGGCCCAAAAGCAAAAGAAAAAAAAATAAAATACGTCGATGTATCGACGGTGTATCAAGGATGTTTTTACATCGTTTTAACTGCCAACTATTAGAAACTTTTAATTATTTAGGTAATTTTAGCAGAGCCTGCATGATAATGTGGTCACCAATAACTTGTCTGTCAAAACTATTATTTTTAACCCTTCTTATGTACACTGAATCGTTAAAGGAACAGATTAAAAAACGCCTGTTTCTTTTTTATCAGCATAGATGGCACTTTAACTACCCCTCTAAAAAAAATTTATAGTCGTAGGGATCGAAGGTACAAGTGGCTCCCAGGTCCAGCTATTTATCGTTCTCTAAAAGAGTCAGCGTTGACATTAATATTTTCAAATGTAAGTAATTATAGTTTTCTTTCTCTTGCAATTTTATAACTTTTTTACAATACGTACCTATAAATGCATTAAGTTTATTGTTTTTATAGCTTATACGCTAGTTATTTTTCCCGATTTATTGCTATGTATATATTTTTAAACTTAGTTCACAGTCTGATAACGCTGCATTTAAAAAATGCGGAAAAAATAATCACCTTACTCAGTAGCATCAGAAACGTAATTAACCAAATCCTCGAAATTAATAAGCGCAAAAGCCATTACAACAGGTGAATTAGTAAACAAAAAAGATGCTCGGTTTGTTCTTAAACCGAAAACAAGAAAACTATTACAGACACTAGCCTCTCACAAAGAAAAGTTTGCTACCTTATTTATATTTTACCTGCATAATCTGTACTTACCTTTGTGAAAGAGAAATAAAAAAATTATTATTCTTATGTATCTCCGATTCACGGCTATCTTCCAAGGGAAGATACCCGGTCCTTTGAAAGGCTTACATGAGGATATGGATCCAACACGCAGAGGCCTTTGGAGAAATTTAATCTAAAAATGGGATGGGACGTCTACCGATGACACTCCACGTCTGCACATAACACACGTGGACTGCCAACGGTAGGTGTAAAACTATTGTTGATGATGGTATCTAATATATGATTATGGGGTTGTGAGGTTTGATGGATTGGATTAAATGAAACTATTGACTGAAAAACTGTCGTCTGCCTTCAATACCTTTATCGTCTTGAACTTTGGCAGACGGTGACTCGCCAACTCACTGAATGGGCCCCCCCCAAACGGTCGCCACAGGCACACAGGCCATACGGGCAACAGGAGGGCAACATTGGTGCAAGTGGCTTGGGGTGTCGAGCGGTGCGGCGCCGGTTTCACCATCGCAGTGGTTTCCCCGTAGTTATGCCCTTGAAAATGACACTTCCACCCCCGAGCATATAGCTCTGGCGACCCCTCTCTGACCAGCCGTTTAAGGCAAGCCAGAGTTGAGAATCCTGCGGGCACTCTTCGGTTTCCACTCCAGCCAGCCAATAAAGGCCAGCTGGATACGAGGCCCTGGCCGACTCTCTGGGGCACTCAGGACCGCAGTGTCGCCACTCACATTCAGCACGCCACAAGCTGCCCTGCGGTTTTATTATTATTATATTATATTAAAATTATTGTTATTATACTCATGTATCTCCGATTCACGGCTATCTAACAAGGGAAAATACCCGGTCCTTTGAAAGGCTTACATGGGGATATGGATCCAACACGCAGAGGCCTTTGGAGAAATTTAATGTAAAAATGGAATGGGACATCTACCGATGACACTCCAAGTCTGCACATAACACACGTGGACTGCCAACGGTAGGTGTAAAACTATTGTGTGATGATGGTATCTAATAACTGTTTATGGGGTTGGAGGTTTAATGGACTGGCTAAACTAAAAACTATTGATTGAAAACTGTCGTCTGCCTTCAATACCTTTATCGTCTTGAACTTTGGCAGACGGTGACTCGCCAACTCACTGAATGGGCCCCCCCAAACGGTCGCCACAGACACACAGGCCATACGAGCAACAGGAGGGCAACATTGGTGCAAGTGGCTTGGGGTGTCGAGCGGTGCGGCGCTGGTTTCACCATCGCAGTGGTTTCCCCGTAGTTATGCCCTTGAAAATGACCCTTCCACCCCCGAGCATATAGCTCTGGCGACCCCTCTCTGACCAGCCGTTCAAGGCAAGCCAGAGTTGAGAATCCTGCGGGCACTCTTCGGTTTCCACTCCAGCTAGCCAATAACGGCCAGCTGGATACGAGGCCCTGGCCGACTCTCTGGGGCACTCAGGACCGCAGTGTCGCCACTCACATTCAGCACGCCACAAGCTGCCCTGCGGTTTTATTATTATTATATTATATTAAAATTATTGTTATTATACTCATGTATCTCTGATTCACGGCTATCTAACAAGGGAAAATACCCGGTCCTTTGAAAGGCTTACGTGAGGATATGGATCCAACACGCAGAGGCCTTTGGAGAAATTTAATGTAAAAATGGGATGGGACGTCTACCGATGACACTCCACGTCTGCACATAACACACGTGGACTGCCAACGGTAGGTGTAAAACTATTGCGTGATGATGGTATCTAATACATGATTATGGGGTTGGAGGTTAGATGGACTGGATTAATGGAAAACTATTGATTTAAAACTGTCGTCTGCCTTCAATACCTTTATCGTCTTGAACTTTGGCAGACGGTGACTCGCCACTCACTGAATGGGCCCCCCTAAATGGTCGCCACAGACACGCAGGCCATACGGGCAACAGGGGGAGCAACATTGGTGCAAGTAGCTTGGGGTGTTGAGCGTTTGTTTTATTATTATTATTATATTATATGTATTCTTTGCGTGTAGGGTGCCGATTTGTGATAATCATCGAAGACACTTTTATTCGGATTGCGCTTTGTAATTTTTTTTATCATAAGTTATTGTTAAATATATCCGTAACTTATTTTGTTATAGATTTTCTATTTTGAGTAAAAAAAAAATAATTTTCTAACAAATAATTCACATTCTATTTTTTATAAGATACCTAAATTGGAAATAATTCTACTTTTTGGAGCCAATTTCCTGGCAGGGTATGCCCAGACCAAAGCCTACCAAAAAAAGGGAGCCGTCATTTAGGACGCCCAGCAGATGTGAAAGATTGAAATTATTTAGTACAAGTATATATGCATAAAATAACAGGTTACAACAGGACCTAATATGGCATAAAGCACCAATAAAATATTACGATCTTTTTCCAGAAAATTATGATTTTTATTCAATAAACATTTATTTTCATTAGTATACACTATAGGTATGTGTTTAGGTCAATAAATTATTTTAAGCTCACTAGAAAGCGTTATACAAAATTCTAAAGTAGATTATGATTTCACTACACAAATGTACATATCCAAGCGTGGCGTTAACGGCACGCCAACGAACAGGTACATACATATAGGCGGGGGCCTATAGGTGTTTCACATCAAAAAACATAAGAAGGGGTAACTTCATTTTTTTTTTAAATCGTACCAAAATATCGTAATTTGCACTGTACGTTACTTATCTTTCGATACTATTCATGAGTTCAGTATCGATACTTTATATTCGATACCGTGTCTCTATTCGTACATAATAGTTTCGATGTTTCACATCTGTCAGGCGTCCTGAGCGACGGCTCACTTTTTTTATAATTTTCTTCCTTACTTTATTAACAGTTTTATTTACAACTAGCAATCCGCCCTCGCTTCGCTTCGGTTATAGTCGTTTTACCCGCGTAGTACCTGTTCCCGTGGGAAAACCGGGATAAAATATAGCCTAGTTTACGCCCTGATATTATAGCTTTCCATTGGTGAAAGAATTTTTGAAATCGGTCCAGCTGTTTTGAAGATTACCCGGAACAAACAGACAGACAGACAGACAAAAATTTTTTAATTGCTATTTTAGGCATAGGTGTCGTGCAAATAACCGTGTGAGTATGAAAAAAGCCTATTATTTTGACATTACAAACAGACACTCCAATTTTATTTATTGGTATAGATAAAACTCTTAATAAAATAAAGAAGAAAATTATAAAGAAAATAAACTTTAAGCATTGCAATAACAAACTATTTAAATTAGATTGACATAAAAATCGATGGGTATGTGTAATCTACACATACCCATATTGATATTCCAGAGAGGACCGAATGCTCTGGGTATTTCTAAAGTGTGAGTGGGATAGAGATTAATAGTAATTGGATGCATTTTAATTCTCTATATATTTATTATTGTCATTAAAATTTAATGTATATGTAAAGGAGATCTATGTAACTTAGCACTAAAGCAATGACTTGTAAGCCTTAATAAAGAATACTATTACTACTATACTACTTGCACGCAGGACGTATGGCACGCGATAATTGATTTATTGAACATATGATATTGAACTTTGAATGAATTGTGTTTTTCTCATCTGGTAAAGTGACGTATTTTTTATCCAATTATTGTTACATGGCATTGTCGTTATACGATGCAGTGTTAAAAAAACGAAAAAATCTTTATAATTTTTTCCATCGAATAAATTTTTTTTAGTCTATCATCAGAAGTTGGACTAGTACTATCACCTGACTTTGTTTTCGGTAGCGGTCCACTCCCACCTTGTAGTTGACCTCAAAAAACAGTTGAGATATCAATACTATTGATGATATTGATAGTATCGATTCTATCGAGCCTATCGATACTGGCGTAGTGTTAACGCCACGCTTCGATATGTACATTTGTGTAACGAAACCATAACCTGTTTTAGATTTTGTACAACGCCATCTAGTGACCTCAAAATAACCTATATTTCACTAACCTATATTGACCTAAACACATACCTATAGTGTATTAGTATACACTTTTTATCAGTATGTATTTTATTAGTATATTCATTAGTATGAAAATAAATGTTTATTGAATAAAAATATTTTTTTGAAAAAACAATCGCAATATTTATTAATACTTTATGCCATATTATACTCGTTCCAACCATTTATTTTACTTTTGACACATGCTTTAGGACGTAACTGTTTCATTATACGCAATTATTAACTTTGAAACTTTGCTGTGTGGTAGCGGCTTCGAATACTACCAACCCTTGCTTTGCTCGTGGGTGTCGTAAAAGACGACTAAGAGCCCTAGATTAACCCGGACCAACTCCATCTGGTACCATTTGGGTCAACGATTACATTCCCAAGGAGGGTTGACGTCAGGCAGGCGGCCGGTCATAAAGGTCATTGCCGAAACTTTTTGCAATATGTCAAAACAGATGACATATTGCGTCGACCCCAAGTAATTGGGATAAGAGCAAGATGATGATGATTAACTTTGAAACGAGTGAACAGAGAAATATATAAACTGCCCAATAATATTTATATATCTTAATTATTACCCACTAAATACATTAATATGCCGTAAATAGCTCTATTCATAAAATTTAAGTGATAATTCATTTCCGTTATAAAAAAAGTTACGTTCTATCGCATCTAGTGACAGGATCAAAAGTATTCGGTGCAAACTAATGAATCGCAAATAATCGATTACACTTATTTGCATTTAAGTCAGCTGACAAATGAGTTTTGAATTGTTGTAATAGACAACACGTTAAAATTGTATCAGGGAGATATAAAAATCTTCTCATCATACCTATAACATGAAATAAAACAACCAAAATATTTTAATATTATTTTATTATAACGAATCGTCGGATTCTTCATACGAACTCGAATCGTCGCTTGAATCATCTGCAGTGTTTATTATTAACTCTTGAGTAGGTATGTTGTCAAATTCAATTTGCCGATCCCAATCAGAGAATATTATATTTTTTGTCTTGTTGACGACACTCGCCCAGTTTTCAGGCGTCACACTAGCACATGCGTTTTTTAAAAGTTCAAGCATTTTATTTGCTGTGAAAGGAGGAGTTGTATTGTTTCTTGCGGCGTGTCCTTTGACTTGTGCCCAGATCATTTCAGTTAGATTATATTGACAGTGGTACGGAGGAATTCTGATTACAACATGCCCATATTCTGCTGCCATTTCGTCGATGACATATCGTTTTGGCTGCTTTTTACTTTTTAATATTTTAAGTAATTCTACTTTTAGTAGGGATTCGTCCACATCTTCCCCATTATCACGAAGCCAGTTTATAATCTCGTGTTTTTTGTTGGCCTGTGTTGGCATTTTATTAATTTGGCGAGAGTGATAGGGTGCATTATCAATAAATATTGTTGATGGCTCTTCAAGTGATGTAAGCATTTCTCTGAACCACTTTTCATACACGTCCGCATTCATCTCCTCATGATAGTCTCCTGTTTTTTTTTTATTTGAACGCTAACAGAGCGTCTGGTACAAATCCCTTTGTAGTTCCCGCATGGCAAATGATGAGGCGTTCACCTTTCCCCATTGGCACTGCAGAAGTAGAAGCAGCAGTATCGTCAGTCCAACCTTTTGGTATGGAATGATTGGCATTGAGCCAAGTTTCATCTGTGAAAACGACATTCGACCAGTCTTCTATTTTCTTCGCTTGTCTTAAAAATTCACAGCGAGACAAGGCTATATCACGACGTTCCATTAAAATTTTTCTTTTGTCGGATTTCTTATACAAGAACCCGATTTGGTGCAGCACCTTTGACAAAGAAGATTTTTGACCACGAAACAAGCCACAATTTCGTAGAGACGCTACTAATTTTTTCAAAGTAGGAATCTCTTTGCTTGTGTAATAATTGTATATATGACGACGAATAGCATCAGTATCAAAACTGTCAATTGCTGTCACTTTACGGGGCTGACGTTTTTTCTTAGGCGTAGATAGCTTGTTCTGTTCAATACCACTACTACCATAGGCTTCTTTAGTGATTTTCGCCACCGTTGGAGCACTAATACCTAATGCTGCTGCAACACGGTCTCTAACTTGGGTTACTGGTATAAGGAATCCGCCATTGCGGCTTTCCTTTTCAAAAAATTCACGAAGCCGCAGCACTAACTCTCTGGATTGTCCTTTAAGCACCATACCTTTCGGCATTTTGCAAGTAAAATCTTACTGGGAGGAACGATACGCTCAACTCAATCAAAGTAAGAACAATGAAATCAATACGGTGGAATATAAATACTAAACACAGCGTATGAAAAATATGAAAGAGCACTCAGCGAACAGAAATGTGACTAGCAGGGGCGTCTTGTTGCGAGTGACAGACAACACAACAAAATGGCGTCGCCGGCGCGCCGTTCAGTGTTGCCAATTCGGCTTAAAAAAAAAGGGGTAGGCTGGATGAGAAAATTAGTGATTTACTACCGCAGACGAGAGCGCCATTGTCTCTAAGTAAAGTTTGGAGCAGCGGACCCCGCTTAATGGAAAAATGCTTCATAAAGTAGTTATTTTTTATTTTGCAAAGTACAAAGTAAAATATTTTGGGAGGACTGAATTAGTGGGTATGCAAAAATTAATGTGCCCAAATAACAAATATATTTACAGAAGTGAAGTTTTTAAATAATATGAAATATGTATTTAAGCAAAAATAAAATATCCGTGTTAAATCGATTAAAAGTTCTTCCTGACTAAAATCGATTATTACAAAACATAGTATCCGTAATACATTGGTACAACACTAATTGATCAGAATTCGACCTGCCAAAAGTAAAATAAATGGTTGGAACGAGTATATGTTATTTTGCTTCAATTTAAATGAAACATGAGGCGAAGTTACATAATTTTTGCTGGAAGCTAATAATTTGTTCCTGTCGTAATCTGTTATTTTATGCATATATTCTTGTACAAAATAATATCGATGTTTCATACCTGCTAGGCGGCCTGAGCGACGGCTCCCTTTTTTTCGATACTAGCGATAGTATCGATACTATTTTGATACATCACAACTTTACTATCGATAGCATCGGTCCAATATTGGTGCTTTCTAGTGGTGGTCGTTGAATAAACGAACAGTTTTTTTCGACTATTTCTTTGCCGTGAACTAATAAACTAGTTTATAGTTGACTGATAAACATGTTTATGTATGAACGACTTCAAAAATCGGTCGTCGCATCAACCATTGACATGAACGCGACAAGTTGACGACGACTTGCGAGTATTCGAAAGCGCCCGAATCGGCCCGAACTTGGACGACGTGATGCGCGCGCGCTCGCACGGCCCGCTACGCTCTTTACTCGCTCCGCAAACCTCACCGCCCGTAGGCGCGAGTCGAGCCGAAATCATAAAGCATAGATAGATTGATTGCAATTCATTGAACTCTGCTATCATGTGATGGGACTATCATTACATATTGAAGCGTCAATGTATATTGTACAATGAAACTGTTGTCTAATAAAATTCGTTGAAGTTTCGTTGTCCTTTACCAATGGACGATCAACGTACGTCATACATAATATAAATTAAACGTTTCGTCTTGTCTAAGCGTCTACGACGTAAACTAGTCGAAAATTAGACTGTTTTTTCAACTAGTTTATCATCGACGATAAACGGTCTCGTTGCGTCGACTGTAAAATCGTCGACGACTCACTACTAGTGCTTTCCATATTCCTATCGATATTGTCGCTATTCAGCACTATTGATAGTTTATCGATCGGCAATTCGGCATCACTAGTACCTACTGTTTATACTTTTACTACAGAGATATCGGTATTTGTATTATCTTTTCTAAAGTATTAGCTTGATAATAGCAAAGAATAACTGAATCATAGAAATGGCTAAAAATACTTCTAGTTCCGCATTCCGAAAAATAGATATAGATCAGTATAATGAGGATAATTTCAAAGAAGATGAAGCTGAGCAATCCGTTCCTACTGGACCAGATGAAGGAGAAGTTTGCGCTCTACTAAATCAATATCCTTTTAAAACTAATCTTTTCTAAATTGCTTATACATTAAGTAATAAAGCACGCTACTAATATAGTTTATAGCTGGATACACTACAATTTATACAATTTAGTTTCCTTGTTTAACATTCGTGTTATGAATCATGTATGTAAGTACCTATTAATTATTGGGACATTAGCGTTCATCCTCATTTATTACCACATATTATACTTAAACGATATACGCGATATTGCAATGCCTTTTTTTTTTAAGGAATAAATGATATTTTAAGTCGTCCGAAAAATATAGTACACATTCTACATCTAATCACCGCCCGCCCATATTTTAGATTCAATTTACTTATACCTAATTTGACAATTCAGTGCAGGTTTTCTTTCATATTTTTTTTTTTTATTGCAAGCAGTGGCAAACAAGCAAACAGTACACCTGATGATAAGTGTTGCTGCCGCTCATGGACTTTTACAAGGCCGCTGCCTACCACGAAGAAAGTGAAGGGAGTGTGAATGCGTGCATTGAGGCTCGGTGATACTAAAGGCACCATCAAAACCCTCCACACGCAAACACCCTCAGAAAGTTGGGCTTCCGGCTCTCTCGCTCACCGAACGAAGTGCAGTAACAAATTGCTACTACTCAGACGTCGATTTTCTGCGAGAGCGTGGTACTGCCCCGGACGGACTGGCCCACGGCTGTAGACAGATAACTGTCGACAGTGTGGTCCTACCACTCATATACTCAAACCTTGTCTTCTCAAGGGATAAATTGAGGTTTGACACAGTTCCACACATAAGCTCAATTGAGCCCCATTAAATAGAGTTAGCCCCGTCTGAAAAAGACATTTTAACAGAATACAAAATCATAGATAAATGTAAAGACATAAAAATTAATAGTTTAGTAATGTTAACCCAATTGAAATTCATCTATATGCCTTACGGCTATAAATATGTATTTCAATTGGGTTGGTATATCAAACCAAATGGAAATTTTGACCTGTTCTAGTTATATAAACATGGAATAACTATTTGTGGAAATAGAACTAGACAGTCTACCATTAAAATACTGACCTATCTGTGTAACAATCTTATATGTTACATTTTTAGATTGATATCAGCTATTAACATGTTTGCTGTGTGAAAACACACAAGCGTGTTTTTGATAACACATGCATGTGCGGCGGTTACACACCAGGCGTGTATACGGCCGTACATGCATGTGTTATGCCGCATCGTAATGTACCTGTATGCGATATATGACAGCAGTCAAAGCGTTAAGCATAAGCATTTGATGTGGTGGCAGATTAAGAATACAATTCACCACCATGGGTTTTGTTAAAGATGACTAAGATATGTTATATATGTGCAGTATTATATGTTCTAAGTCAATTTCCCTCCTATTGTGGAGTAGGCTTGCGCCCAGCAGTGGGTCATGTGTTTGCCGAGCATGGTAAGGATAAGGTTGAATGCACACATACAATTTCCTTATTAGGAATTTATATTTGGAATTCCACGTGACTGGTGTAAATATCCCTTTTCTTTTTATTAAAAAATTATACTGTTGTTCATATAGAGATGTTCTATGAAAGCACAAATGGACAACGACAATAAATTGATTGCTATTTAATTATTACTGGCACGAGACAAGAAGAAGAAGCAAACAATACACAGGGATATTTTGCGACAGAAATGATTAAAATTATATTTTGTTTAAAAATTAAATTGTAATAATACCTTTTATCGGCGCAGGTCTAGCCAGGTTCTAAATGGAACTTTGCGTTTGTATGGGGCAAATGATAGGAAATGTATATGAGCACTGCGTTCGGTGTGACGTCATTAGGTTCCTTTCTTGTTACCACCCCAATGCATGGAATGAGTATCGAAATGAATGCTAGGTTTTTTCTATTTGGAATTCTCATTCTCTTCTATTATTATCATCATAAAATATCCTTAACTCGCATAACACAGGCAAATATATTGATGCACTGAAAGTTGTCTTGAATAACGCACCGTTAGGATCATCTAATCAACAGATTAAAGTGAGTAAAAATATTTTTTTTTTATTGGTAAACATTCCTTTATTTAAAAAAGCTGGTATTTGATGACATTCCAGATAATGTCAAATGTTCATAGATATGTGTGGTAGAGCAACTTTTGTGGGTTTTCCTATAGTTTCACAACAAGACATACTGTCTTGAAATATAATGCATCAGTAACTGAGCAGTGAAAATCTCCCCTAATATTTGTCTATATATCTTATTATTTATATATACAGGTGAGGAAAACGTATGAAAAACCCTGTGGACCTTGGAGAAAGGATGATTTTATCGAAATATGAAAAAAAATATGTGTAAATTTTAAATTATGAATGTCATAGTAACTTTATATTTGTATATTAGGAACCCTTTTTTTTTCTTATTCCAAATGGTGGCATACAAGCAAACAGTACACCTGATGGTAAATGTTGCTGGCGCTCATGGACCTTTACTAGGGCGCGGCCTACCGTGAAGAAAGAGAAGTGAGTATGAATGCGTGAAATGAGGTTTGGTGAAATTAAAGGCATCACCAAATTCCACCACACGCAGACGCCCTCAGAAAGTTGGGCTTCCGGCTCTCTCGCTCACTGAACAAAGCGCAGTAACAAATTGCTACTACTTAGACATTGATTTTCTAAGAGAGTGTGGTACTACCCCGGACGGACCGGTCCGCGGCTGTAGACAGACAACTGTCAACAATGTGGTCCTACCACTAATTTCTAATTTAGTTTAATCTAAGTTGTAATTCCTCAAATTACGACGTAATGTCGCTTAATTACTATTTAATATCGCATGTGCGCTTTTGTGTCATAATAGTTCACTCAACAATATGTATATACGTATAAAGTCAGCAATAGAGACGCAATTTAAAATAAAACAGAAAATATTTTATTTGAAAGAATATTATTTTTTAAAGACCTATTCAATAATCTTTAAAAACCCTGAGTTACTTTAAAATAACTTTAATTTATTGTAGTTTTCTTTTACTTTGCTTTTAATTATTTATGTACAATTTTTGCAATATAATGAAACCTTATGTTTATGTATTACTCAATAATAGCTTTAAATAAAATGGTTTTATGATTCGAAAATTCTAATGCATGGTGATATCCATAACTATTACTATCTTTTTTTTTTGGGGGGGTGGGCTACGGTCGGCGCACCCGTCGCCCGACTCCGTCCGGGGCGACAGAGAGGTGTAAGCACGCACACCCGTAACCCACCGTGACACGTCGCCTTCATCGTTAGGCCGACCACCGGTGCAGGGTGTCTTGTCGTCAGTGGTCAGCCCGACGGAATACCCCTTGAGGAGTACCCTTTCCTCGACCGACGTCTGTCGATGCCCCCTTCGGGGAGGACGTCGGTCTTTCCTCGCGCGGTCGGCCTCTCGACGGGTGACGGATCTACTCCCCGATCCAGTCACCCGCGGCCTCGGCTAGGGCGGCATCAGGCGCAGGTAATCGAGCCTCCGCCGCCTCAGATAACTATTGCATCTAACAATAAGAATGATTTGAGTCAGCGGCAATAATTCTCTGTTAATTTAATTCGGTTCACAATGTTGAAATTGCCTTATAGATTCTTACTCAATGGTGACGAGTTATTAATACAATGTGTTATGACCTCTTACTTCCGCGGATGAAAAATAAAATCCGGCTGAGGAATTATCTGAAGAACGAGCAGCAGCACTCTGGTGGAAACCTTATATCCACGGTGGATATAAGGTTGACTGCCAATTCGTCTCTCAAGCGTAGCGATTATTATAGTTTCTCTCTTGGGGAAAATCTATATCTAAAAGGGAACCTACATAGCCTAATAGAAAATGGATATAAATTTGCATCGGGATACATATAACGCCATAAATATATTTTATACACATCTAAAGATGAGTGTTTAAGAGGAATTATAAACTAAAGAAAAAAAAAAATAGTATGTCTTCGCACAATAAAAGGAATGCCGTCCCTGTATATTTTTTTTTTTATTTTGTAGCCATAACATAGTAGCATAGTAAAATAAGACCTATTTTTTCAGGATAATGCTTTAGCGTTGACTTTAAAAGTTTTGCTCGCAATAAAATCAACTCAGATTGAAGACGCTGTGGGCAACCTGTCCTTGGATGACATTGATGTACTCATGAAATATATATACAGAGGTTTCGAATGCCCATCTGAGGGATCAAGTGGACACCTATTGCTTTGGCACGAAAAGGCTTTCAGTATTGGCGGATCGGGCTCCATAGTCAGAGTACTGTCAGATAGATTGAGAGTCTGACTTATTTTTTTTTAACAGAATGTATAATAAGCTTAGTAAATAAATTCATATTACATTATGTATTATTATTATTTTTGTTTTACTTTGTAATCATTTATGACGCTTAGTAATAAATACTGTAAAATCCATGTGTTAATGGTGTAAAATTCGCCATATCCTATTACGCCGCTGGTTGTCATAAAAGATGACTAAGGGATGTAATATGCTACGCATATAACAGCAACAAACCAGTATTCGTGTGGTGTAGTAAGAATATTATTCATTACAACCCCCCCCCCCCCCCCCTTTCTTACCCGTGGCTATCGTAAAAAATGAACCCTTTGACCGATTGTTCTTGTGTGCGCGCCGTGTAATACACATCTCAATTGTGTGAGGGACGCCACCTGCTGATGTTGCGGTCCTCTTCTTACGGCGCTTGTGACGAGAAGGTGCAAATTGTCTTGACCTAAAGTATCTTGGGTAGACCAGTGTGGTACACAAGTTGGTTTTTGATATCTGCGAGGTGTCTACAGATAGCGATGTCCTCTACGGTGACTCGACTAAAGGATACAATAGGACTATAGCATCTATGCAATAGAAGGAAAACTCGAAAGGAAACCCTATACCAATACGGCTGACTAGCGTGGTACAGTCAATTTTCCTCCCACATTAGCGGAGGCCCGATAGTGGAACGTATATTGGCTGCTATAAACATCTATGCAAGAGATGGGAAATTCGAAATGAAACTAATATACCAAGGTTGCTCAAGTTTTTAACAGTCGGGCCAAGAAGATGATTCAGAAATTTTTAGGAAGCCACTAACGACTTTTGGTGGGCCATGATCTGGACACCGCCTGGAGCGACAGACAAGCGTCGTGCGGCCCCATAACCTACTGTATTCCCACCCCATTGCCATTAGGCCGACCACTGGTACCAATTCCTTGACATCCGTGGCCAGCCCGGTGAGTTATCCTTTCGGAGACCGTCCCATTCGACGCCCTGGTTGCTGGAGCGTCGCCCTCACGCGGTCGGCTTCTCTGCGGGTGGCGGACTAATCTCCGGTTCGTCCACCCGCGACTAGGCGACTCGGCTAAGACAGCATCAGGCGCAGGTAACTACTCATTACCTAATGAAATTAAGTCGTCAGTGATCTTCTTGATGTTTTTACCAAAAGTTCGTACTTTTAATAAAAACATCATTTCAACTTATATACCCTTTGTTGGGCTCAAGTCTCCTCCACTATGGGAGGGCAATTGATCTACTATTCCACGCTGGTCAGACGTATTGGAATAGGGTTTTGTATCGCGATTTCCTTCTCTTACATCGATATTATCTGCATATACTTATTCCTTAGTCGTTTTTAACAACACCCACGGGCAAGGCAGAGGGTGGTTAATTGTATCCATACTCCATAACCACACGGATAAATCTTGAAAAAACATCCTGGTGTTTTTTTAAGATTATAAAATAAATAGCATCCTAATTAAAAAATTAAACTTGGAATAAATCATTTGGCAAACAAAACTCTTTAGAATAAATATTTATGAATTCGAAATTTTATTGGAACGAAGTTCCTTATCGCGCGTTGTGAAAGGGGGCTAGACGGAAAAAATTCTTACGAAAAGTTGTCACGACACTTTTTGCTATAGTAAGCTATTGTAAGCTGTGCGGCGTCGCATGTTTCTCTGTCTGTCTCTCTCTCTCTTATAGAAAGCAAGCCAGATATTTTCATTTCTATTTCGCATTGAACAGTATGGTGTCGCGACGATTATTTTTGTTGAGTGTATACAGGTTTTTTGTAAATAATAAAAAATAATAATAATAATGAATCCTGACAGTGTTTCTGCACAAGTTCCGGATATTGCTGATGGAGTTAGGTAAGTAGAGATTATATACAGATAATAATATGTTATTTTAATATTATTATAACTTAAAAAAAATAAAATTTTATTACAATTCCTTCACTAATTAATCGAAAGGAACTTCGTTCCATCCGGGTGTCCATTGACACCTCTCAAGTTTTTTTTTTTTCGCTTATAATTTTTTTCGGTAATTTTTAATTTGATGTAGATACATATTGATATGAGTATTTTATTTATAGTTTAGTGTTTAACTGAACGAAAAAAGATATTAAAATTATCGCATTATAAAAATATTGTTACATATCTATTTGATTAATATGACAATAGAAAATAATTCTCATTTTTCTTAATTATTATTTAGCTTACACATACTTAGCTTACACAAGTCGAGCAGTCACGCTTGATGAAGTCTATACTCCGACCTACATCTATCCAATACCAGTACCTCGAAAGCTTTCAACTTGAACTACACAATCGCTTCTAATGTCTGGAAGAGTGCGCATCTCCGAACGATGTGAACAACAGGTTTGTGGAAACTGCCCACGCGGTTGGGTCGAAATTTTTCAAGGCCCACCGCGTTAATAGACCTAAAAATCTTTCTGACCAGACTCTCGGGCTCATGGAGCGGAGAAAATAAATGACGGTGCAGTCTTCAGCCGATTGGTCCGAACATAGGCAGATCTCCAGGTCTGTGCGTCGCAATACTCGCCAATTTAATACGCTCCGTATTAAAGAAGCGATAGAACGAAATCGTGACTCGAAAGTGTTCGCACAAGATCTGGCTATTAGGCAAAACCATATGACTAAGCTGAAGACCGATGACGACAGTCATTTCATCCCAAAGTGAGATCTTGGGAGAAGTCGAAAGGTTCCATGAACAGTTATATAAATCATCCCAAAATCCTGTTGTCGGCTTGGCCCAAGATCCCAGATCCAATCTAACTCGGGACTATAAGGAAGAAATCCCGGACATCAGCTTATACGAGATCAGAATCTCTCTCAAAGAACTACGTAAAGGTAAAGCACCGGGAGATTACGGAATTACGGCAGAGCTTTTGAAGGCAGGCGGCAAGCCGGTCTTAAAAGCCCTTCAGAAGCTATTTAATTCCGTTATCCTCGACGTTCCAGAGTCATGGACCAAGAGTGTGGTGGTGCTGTTCTTCAAGAAGAGTGACAAAGATGTCATTACCAATCGATTCACGTGCAAGCTCGATGACTGCCGGCCGTCCGAACAAGCTGGCTTCCGAAAAGGCTATAGCATCATAGACTATATCCTCACGCTTCAGCAGATTATGTAAAAGACCGAGGAGTATAATCGGCCCCTGTGTATAGCGTTTGTGGACTATGAGAAAGCCTTTGATTCAGTCGAAACTTAAACGGTGTTGTAATCCCTTCAGTGGTGCTAAATCGACCATCGCTATATCGAAATGCGGAAGTTTTTGTATAGGAACGCCACAATGTCAGTCCGTATCCGGGATAAGTGTAGGAAACCGATCCAGTTGCAGGAAGGCGTGATGCAGGGAGACATCATCTCTCCGAAACTGTTCATCACTGCACTGGAAGATGCCTTCAAGCTCTTAGACTGGACTCGGCATCAATATTAATGGCGAATACATCGCTCACCTTCGATTTGCAGACGATATTGTCGTTATGGCAGAATCCATGGAGGACCTTGGCACCATGTTCAATGACCTCAGCAGGGTATTCCAACTAGTGGATTTACGAATGAACATGAACAAGACGAAAGTCATGTCAAATGCCCATGTCGTTCCTGTACCGGTCCTAGTTGGTCTCGAAGTTTTCGATCATTATGTTTACCTAGGACAAACAATCCAGTTAGGTAGATCCAATTTCGAGAAAGAGATCAGCCGACAAATCCAACTCGGTTGGGTAAAATTCATCCCCTAAGGGGGTCAAACGGGGGTGCAAAATTTGTATGAAACTTTTGAAGTTATTCAAATGAAATTTAGTACGAAGGTTTAGAAAGAAGTATTTGGGTTAAAAGTTCGTAATAATGATTATTGCCGAATATCCCTTTTTGTGAATTCACTCCCCTAGGGGGTAAGAGGGGTGCAAATTCAGTAGGTATAAAAGTTTTTCGTATTTACCTACATTATTTAAATGGAATTTTGTATTTATGTTATTAGTTCCTAATAATTATTATGAGCGATACCAGAGTACTCGGGGTTTAAAGTAGGGGGACGGGACGTACGTAGTCAACATGTGGGCAACCCGAAGGCAGGCAGACGTCGTTTCCCGCCGAGGAGTCATTGCCCGTTGGGCAGTCCGGCTGGAGAGTCCTCGGTACGGTGTCAGGACCGTCGAGGCCTTCCGACCGGTGCTGATGGAGTGGTTGGAGCGGACGCACGGGGTGCTTTCCTTCCGACTGGTGCAGGTGCTTACAGGGCACGGGTGTTTTGGGAAGTACCTGCACAAGATTGTCAGGAGGGAGAGCACACCGTCCTGCCACCACTGCAGTTGCGACGAGGACACGGCGCAGCACACGCTCGAGGAGTGTGCTGCATGGGAGGGAGAGCGCCGTGAACTCGTCGCGATTATCGGTGCCGACCTGGCGCTGCCGACCATCGCCAGGGAGATGCTCGACAGCGTCAGGAACTGGGACGCGGTCGCCGCCTTCTGTGAGGCCGTAATCTCACGGAAGGAGGCGGCGGATCGTGTGCGAGTAGAGCTCCTATTCGGCGACACGTTCCGCCGCCGGCGACTCGGGCGGCGCAGGCGCGAGTATCTGCGCCTAATGCCGCCCTAGCCGAGGCCGCGGGTGATCGGACCGGGGAATTGTCCGTCACCCGCAGAGAGGCTGACCGCGCGATGGCGACCGACGTCCCAATACGTCGAGAGGTGAGGTTACCCGAAAGGGTATTCCGTCGGGCCGACCACTGATGACAAGTCACATCTGCTCCGGTGGTCGGCCCAACAACGAGGTGACGTGGGTACGGGTGGGTTATGGGCCCGCGCGCCGTACTTTCATCGCCCCGGAGGGACAGGACCGCGCGTGCGCTTACCATAGCCCACCCATTAAAAAAAAAATCGTTTCGATTATCTGTTTGTACGGGCTAATTTAACGGATTTCGAAGCTATTCGACCGATTTAAATGAAATTTTGCATGGTGGTCTTTACATCCCCGGTCAATATTTAGGATACTTTTAATCACGTCAAATAAAATGAGGGATAGTTAAAAAACTGTAGTAACTTACACAGCTGAGTCCAGAACTTACTTCAATGAAAATCGATGCAAAAAGACTCATTATAAAAGAAAATTATTCTGAAAATCAACCCTCATAGGATATTATTTTCTAAGGGTGTAAAATAGGGAATACTTTGATATTTTCACTCTAATATACAAATAATAAATTCATACAACGCCAATGATTAATTAACTGCACTGACAACATAGTCTTTAAGATACCAACCTACCGTGCCAGTGTCACGGGTTGAGTTCAACGCCGGACAATCTTTTGTGTGATCGACAAATTGTTGCTCTGAGACTGGGTGTAATTTGTATGCGTCACTTATATGTTTGTGGAGTTCCTTAGTGAAATATGTAGCGCGAAATTCAGTTTGTAGAATGAATAGAAAAAGAAGGTCGTGCAGGGTCACTCGAACGCCCCTTTTTTGACGCCAGGCAGCAAACTATATTGTCGTGGTATCGACCTCATGCGTTCAGTCTCTCTACGAGTGGAGAACTAATCCCCGTTCCAGTCATCCGTGTCTTTGACTAGGTTGATTTTTTTATTACTGTTGTTGCCAAACGAGTAGGTAAACAGCACACCTAATGGTAAGTGATACTACTCATGGAGTTTTGTCAGGTCGCTACCTACCATGAAGAAAATGAAGGGAGTTTGAATACGTCCAATGAGGTTTGGTTATACTAAAGGCATCACCAAAACCCACCACAGGCAAAAACACCCTCAGAAAGTTGGGCTTCCGGCTCTCTCGCTTTGAATGGACCGGCCCGCGACTTTAGATGGACGATTGACGAAAGTATGTTTCTATCACGTAAAGATAGTAAAGCGCAAGCAGTCGGGCTAGCCACCACCCGACGCCACAGCGGTGGAATGAGTCAGCTTGGAAGATTTTCTTCCTGACTGGAGCTACTGAGTTCTTACGCGAGATAACTGTCAAGCAAAAGATAGCGACCTCATACCAGTTCCTGATCTGTCGACTATGATCTAAGTGATGGTCGGCAGCTTCGGCAGTGATGCTTGCGATAAATTCACGGCGCTGCTCTACCCAGGCAACACAGACCTCATAAGTATGTCTGTTGTGTCCTAGCTGGGACCACAATTGTGGGATATGGCGCTGCTCTACCCAGGCAACACAGACCTCATAAGTATGTCTGTTGTGTCCTAGCTGGGACCACAATTGTGGGATATGGCGCAGTATCCGCGTGTAATTCTAAACACCATGGCTTTCTGCGAGTGCGAGTAGAAAGTTTTAATACAAGTGGTCAAAATTTGCTCACACATGTGTACCGTACAGGGCCATTGAACGAACCAGTCTTCCGATCAGACGTCAACATTTAACACCGCTTTAACGAGCCGGAGAGTAATTTGATAAAAATGCTCCTGAACCCTCGCCCGTCGAGTACTAAACCCAAATATTTTATCTGGTCCTCGACCGAATGGAACCGAATGAACGGTGATTGCTGTGCCAACCGGTGTATAGCTACAGGGTCTATGAAACATCAAATCATTCTTTTTATAAAGGGCTACTTTAGGCTGCATCGTGACTCATCGAATCACCACCTCGATACTGAGTGTGGCCAAACGTGTTTCTTATTTAAACTAAGCCCAGCCCGTAGAGGGTCCAGCCTCAACTAATGTACCATACAATCACCCGCAAGTAAGAGCTCAATTGGAAGCAGTACAACATAGGAGCACAGTCTACTGCGCGCTTCGCGTGTAGGTCACTGCGCCGCTTCAATTAGTCTGGAGTCAGCCGCCTTAGGTAAAGAAGCACACCCTGATAACAGCGCCTCCCTGATATACCAGATTGGCATTAAATCATCCAGAGCAACAGTGAGCCTGTAGAACTATGAACGCACTACACAGTTATCTGTGATTGCCTCTGCTACACATGATTCCTACGCGGACGAAGTCGCGGGCAAAAGCTAGTATATTTATATATAATTATGATTTTTTCTTTCAAAGAGTGGAGGCTTGGGATTAAGGCGACGATGTCAATTTTCATAGTCAAGCATTAACTCGTTAATGTTTTCTAAAACAATAAGATTAAAACTCTGAACGATTTATTTTGTGTGCAATTTACTGCGCTCAAATAATAACAATAGTTCATTAAGCGAAGACAATTATTTTTTTCACTTTTTATATAACATTTTTCATTGTTGCTCCAAGTTAATCCACTCAAAAAATTTAGTCCGTGTCTCCATCTCCACCATAATCATATCGTTTTATTGGTGGCAGCCGCAATTGGGGTACCATACTCGTATGTATATCTGTATCATCTCAGCCTATATACGTCCCACTGTTGGGCTCAGGCCTCTTCCATAATGGGAGGGTAATTTACCTACTATTCCACGCTGGTCAGACGTGTTGGAATAGTGGTTTGTTTAGAGTTTTCCTTCTCTTGTACAGATGTTGTATGCTTATTATATCCCTTAGTCGTGTTTTTACAACATCCACGGGCAAGATAGGGAGTGGTGAATTGTATTCTTACTCCGTCACCAGACGGCAAATACAATACAATATAATTATGTACTTATACAATATAGCACTATAGGTAATTATACATACAGAGCAATATCTAACGGGTCAACTAGTAATATCAAATAACAATAATTAGACTATTGGTAGGACCACACTGTCGACAGTTATGTCTACAGCCGCGGGCCGGTCCATCCGGGGTAGTATCACGCTCTCGCAGAAAATCGACGTCTTAGTAGTAGCAATTTGTTACTGCGCTTCGTTCGGTGAGCGAGAGAGCCGGCAGCCCAACTTTCTGAGGGTGTTTGCGTGTGGAGGGTTTTGGTGGTGTCTTTGGTATCACCGAGCCTCATTGCACGCATTCACACTCCCTTCACCTTCTTCGCGGTAGGCAGCGGCCTTATGAAGGTCCGTGAGCGGTAGCAACACTTACCATCAGGTGTACTGTTTGCTTGTTTGCCACTGCTTGCAATAAAAAAAAATAAAAAAAATAGAACACCCGGTGAGAAATAACAAATGAACTCATCTCTAAGTTATACTCAGACTTAGGACAATTGTTATATGTAAATCGCATAAAGAACTGTCCTTCGTGGAGAACTAACCCACGAATCTCAACACGAGAGGACAGCACTGAGACCCGGAGTGGTCTAAGTACATCTGTGCAATCGAATCCAAATCAGGTAGTAGGTAAATAGTTATTCTAAACCCAGATAAAATAATTATATAACTATTTTGACTCGTTAAATAAGTACGATTACCGTTAAGCAAAATTACTCGATTACAAGTGTGTTATTAAGTGTGTGTATTAAGCAACTTTTAAGAAAATATTTGTAAAGCAATAATTTAGTTGTATTCTGGACCTAGATTAAAATTTATTACACATCTCAGCTCATAGATGTCTCACTATGGGGATCGATCCTCCTCCAAAATAGAAGAGTAATTGACCTACTATACCACACTGGGCAAACGAATTGGTATAGATTTACCTATTCTGGGTTTTCTTGCATAGATATTCTATTGGTTCTAATTCGTAAATTGTTGTATTCTTGCTCCGCCACCACAGGGTAAATGTTACAACATTACATAATTTATATAATTATCTTAACTTGGGTTAAATAAATACGTTTGCTCTTAAGCTACAGACAATTAAATTAAAATAAACAATTGAATAAGTACAAGTGGAGTTTTTATTGAACCATTGTAAAGACAAATAATTGAGCTGAATTATAAAAATACACTAAAAGTGATATATATCCTTTCTTCTTGCAATCCAGATTCGATACAGTTTATAAACTCGATATTTCTACTTTACCACGCTGGCCATACTATGCCCACCTATATTTTTTTCTTTTCGACCCTTACGACACTCGCGTTTAAGATAAGAGTCATAATACATTATACTTAAGTCTTAAACCGTCACGATACGAATACCATAGTTACTTTTTAGAGCGATTATATCTTAGAAAGAGTAGACAGGATTCGTGGTGGTTGATTACTACAATACGATTTCATAAGTCACCCAATTCCTAACAGCAGTTATCCACATTCTGCAACTTGTTTTTGGATGCTTTGCCACTGCTATAACACTTCGCGATCGTTAGTGACTGCTAAAGAAAGTAACTGGCGGCTCAAAGTAGCCTGTCTCTCGCTGCAGAGGGAATGTACCATATATAAGGCACTAGATAGACGTGCTGTTAGATAGTTTTTTATCTGCGCCGCGAACGTACGTTCTAACGCGACAATGGAAATACCGGTTAGTAAACAAATTGATTGCTCTTATTTTACCATCGTGATTGTGTTCCTATTTTTGCCTTTTTGCCGAGATTGAATTGACAATATCACGATCTTATGTAATTCTTTACATAATACTTCCTGTTCTTGCATCTGTGCTGTTACGTACTTTAAGAAAATAATTGTCATTTTATATTATAATTCTTAAACAATGTATAAGACGACTCAAAGTTTGAATAAAATGCGTGACTCGAGACTAAGAACACAAAAGTTCAACATTTCTTGCTAACTAGATTCACAAAGTATTCATAATGAATGGGAATACCAACTATGTAATAGAATTTTCTGGGTGGGCACCCTGCGTGGCTCAACCTGGCAGCAACAATGTGTTTCGGATTAAGAGATAGGATAAACGTTTCTTAAGTTTTAGTGGTAAGTATACTTAGGAAAGCGGTAGCTTCGCTATGCCCCTAGTGGTGGAACCATACATGATAACACGAAAACAAAATTATCATTTATGCATTACCAGGTAGCTAATTCTTCTGCCACGATTAATGAGCTTTCTCAATCTCATTTTTTTTTTAATTAGCACAATTGTGATATTTGCCTTGATCATAATATTTTTAATTTGTCCGGGTGTAATGACCTGGCTCGCGAAATAGTCCCTAACGTGATTAGAGGTTTCCTAATCTTAGAATAAAAAACGATATATTTTTTAATTGCTCAAAAAACCAACACTACACTTTTTATGCCTTACTTAATAATTCCATAGTGATGGTTAATTAAATGTTGACAAAGGTTTCTTTCTGCTTAGCTAACTACGTAATATTACAGCTTCCTAAAATAGCTGTTAAATTTAATGTCTTATATTATTAGATATATGAAAAAGCCGGTTAAGAGCAAGTTGAAATTGTTCACGAAGGATTAGTAACAAGGTTTACCGTATTATTTGGGCACGGAACCCTAAAATAACTTAAATTGATATAGAGTTTGTTATGCAACAACAATTAATCAATCAATTACTTTTTACGAGAGTTAATTTGTATTCTTTTTTCAGAAACTACTATTACTATTATGCTGCGTTGGCTATTGCTTCACATCTCAACACTCTTACACGATACCAGTGGAAAACTACGAGACAGAGTTACATAATCTTGGCGAACATGTAGAAATACCTGAAACGCCAATCAAAATTATTAAAATAACTAAAACCGTAGCCGTTAAAGTGCCAGTGCCATATCCAGTAAAAGTGATAGAGAAGGTACCATACCCTGTGCATATATCCAAACCTTACCCAGTTCCTGTGCCGCATATCGTTAAAGTTCCTCACGTGGAGTCACCACCTAAATTACATGGTCATGAAGCACTTGGCAGTAACGATGACACGCCTTACCCTGGCCAAGGTCATTACCAAGTGCAAGAAGTACAATCACCTGATTCGTCATCGAACGGCGATTCTTACAACGGAGGGCAGTCAGACTATACTCACAATTTCTTACCCTATAATGACGACTATTCCTCTGAAGGCAATTCTTACAACGCACCGTCAATTAATAACTATTATGGAAATGCCGATAGCAATGACGCGGGGTCTATCAATTCGCAATCTTATGATACAGCTATAAAAGGTTACCTTAGAAATCTTAATGCAGGTAACGGTCTTGAAAATAACAATCACCATTAAACAAAACATTAAGTGATATTTGTGTGTCTTGTACCTGGTTAATTTATGGTTATATTCCATCAGAAACAAATAAGAGTGCATTTATGAATGCAATATTTGCCTAAATGTTAAGTGTAAGTGAATTTGTCTCGTGTAATTGTATAGTATCTTTATATAACCGTTGCGTATTGCCTGTGTATTTCTAAGAGTGATTGTATATGAGCAGCGAATTGAGACCGTATTATAACGACCTAATTATTTTGTTGTTTTATTGTTACTAGATGTGTACGACGTTTGTTAACATTAAATTATTAATAAAAGATACATATAACACTGTTACAAAATCTATTTATTTTTCCATCACAATTCTAATAACATCAATAAATTATTATTCCGTTTAAAACGTATTACATTTTAATATATATGTATATCTAAACACAAATTTTATTGTAACACACTTCCTAAATTTTGCTATGCTAAAACATCAACATCGTGAGGTACCCTTATTTAGTTTTTCACCTAAGAATGACCTTTACCGTTTCACCTAAGAATACCTTTTATCCTAAGAATGCAAAAGTATCAAAATTTTAATGTAAGGTACCTACAGCCCACGCAATTGTAACAGTTACACAATGAAAAGTTGTACAATGATATGAAATCGTCGCTCTTTGTAAAAAGATGACAGTGATGATTTTAGGGCTTTTAAAAAGCGTAGTTAAAGCTAACACGAAACTGGATAACAACAAAACCCAACTCTGCGCGAATCATGCAAGTATTATATAGAAAAAAAGTATGTCAAATTTTATTTTAAACACTACGGTAAATTCAGAAAATAAAGAGCGGGGGGGGTTATGGTAACTTTAACAATCGTACTAGAATCTTCAAAAAAAAATAGTTTTATAATCAGCTAATATTTCTTCTTAGGTGAGAGGATTTATTTTTTTATTAATTGGCAGCAACACTTCAGTATTCTCGTCTTCATCAGTAACGTACATTTGCGTCATATTTGAGGCGATGGATGTTGACTCACAAACACTAAGGGGAAAATAAAAATAAATGAAAGATTTGGTTTGTAATTAACATATTTTTAACCCCCGACGCAAAAAGAAGGGTGTTATAAGTTTGATGTCGATGTCTGTCTGTCTGTGTGTTTGCATGTGTGTGTCCGTCTGTCTCTGACATCGTAGCTCTCACACGGGTGGACCGATTTTGATGTGGGTTTTTTTATTTGAAAGCCAGTTTCCTTGCGGTGAATTTTAGCTATATTTGGTTAATATTAGTCCAGCAGTGTAAGAGTATCACCTCTTTTTGAAAATGTTTTATTGGCGTATGATTACTCGATACAGTGCTTCACGCGCGCCAGTACTATCGTTAAATGACAATTAATTGATTTTATTCATTTAAAGAGAACGTAATACATTTTTTTATTATTTTAGTTTGCGTCGGGGTTATTCATAATTTTCAATTTTACTTATCATATTATGTAAATGTGATTTATCCTCGTAGCGAGGATATACTTACACTCTATCATTTATCTATCACTCTCAAGGACCTTCTCACCTTTTCCTATTTTTTAGATTTGAACAGAACAACGTCTATTGGGTCAGCTAGTATAAAATAAAATTACCCAAATTAAATGTCAAATAGAGGTGTCTCACCCCCTTTTTTAACATTTTATATTCATTAATCGAAATAGTAAAATACTAAAATTTTGACAGTTAGTGTAATGGATGAATGCAGTATAATTTATATACAAAGATACAATTATACCATAAAAAATGAAACGACATATAATCAGATAAATAACCATATAAGCACATATTAAACTATATTTTAAGAATGTAACAAAAAATTTGTCAGGATAATGTATCTTGACTTATTTTTCAACGCATGGCCAGTTCTACGAGAAGCACATTTCATTCCGTTATGATGCAGGCATCCTCTATTAAAGAATTTCTGATTTTAATTCAAATTTGTCAATATATAATAGGTCTTTACCTATGTAATTGCAGTTCTGCAGTACTGGCCATTTCAAATCAAAATAATTTTTGTTTGGCTAAGAATTCTAATTTCAAATTAATTTTATTTTAAAACATGGAATTCATTTTCCAAAAGTAGTCATTTGTTTATTGATTAGTGTTACGTTTTCATCGCATTTCAATCTTTTTCGTCATCATGGATACGTTAAAAATTCGAGTAATTATGAAATAATAACTGGTTGACCGAGCTTCGCTCGGAATATTTTTGTCGAATTTATTTAGATATATATTAATAAAAAATAAATAATGACAATTATATAAAAAACTACAAAAAGAGAATAATAATAACACCGAGATTCGAACCGACGCTGTTTAAATGTCACATAATCCAAAATTAAAACCGCCCGCCTCCCCACCTGAGTTATCGGAACTCCTGACGTTGACAACGAAATTTGAATTCATATTCTTTTAAAATTTAATGTCATTGTTTGTTTTGCTAAAAACACGGACAAAACAACATTTTCTATAAATAAAACCTAGCTAGATCGATTTTTTGGACCCGAAACCTCTAGTATGCCAAGTTTCAACAAAATCGTTGGAGCCGTTTCCGAGATCCTGAATATATATATATACAAGAATTGCTCGTTTAAAGATTGAAATATGAGTATCGTCGTGGCAGCAACGCGGCACAAGCGGCACGCAACATCAACGACGTTTACGGAGCTAACACTACAAACCAACGCACCGCCTGTTTGCGTTAGGTTTGCTCCCTTCCGTTCTGGAAATTTCGACCTGAAAAATTAACCTCGCGGTCGTCCGAAGACTTTGGTCGACAATGACGAATTAAAGGCGATTGTAGAAGCCGATGATACACAATCTACGGCTGAATTAGCAGCAGCTTTCGATGTTAGCGTCAAAACAATATTGGTCCATTTGCGTCAAATTGGCAAGGTAAGAAAGCTTGACAAATGGGTGTCCCACGAACTCAATGATCGCCAGCGCGAAGTACGCGTCAAGACACGCCTTGCATTGCTCAACAGACACACAAATGAAGGAATTTTGAAACGCATTGTTACTTGCGATGAAAAATGGATTCTGTTTGATAACCGCAAGCGCTCAGCAAGTTGGTTGGATCCTGGTTCAGCACCTAAACAATGCCCTAAACGAAAACTTATCCCTAGAAAAGTGATGGTCACTGTTTGGTGGTCTAGCGCCGGTGTGATTCATCACAGCTTCTTACCAAACGGGGTGAGCATTACTGCAGATGTGTACTGTGAAGAACCGAACACAATGATGGAGAAGCTGGCACATCTACAACCAGCATTGGTCAATCGCTCATCTCCGCTGCTCCTGCACGACAATGCGCGACCTCATACTGCACAGCAGACGGTCTCCAAGTTGCAAGACCTGGGGTTGGAAGCTCTCCGTCATCCGCCATACTCACCAGACCTTGCGCCTACAGACTACTTTTTTTTCCAGAATTTGGATAACTTTTTGGCGGGAAAGAAATTCAATACCCGAGAGGCAGTACAAAATGCCTTTGAAGAATTTGTTGCCTCCCGTCTAGCTGATTTCTTTAAGAAGGGCATCAATAAACTGCCGCTGCGTTGGCAAAGATGCATTGATTGCATGGGTGATTACTTCGATTAATACAAATAAAAAATACATGAAAAAAATCGTTTAATTTTTTTCATACATAACGGCAATTTCATAGGTAAAGACCTAATATATAACAGTTTTATAGTATGGACTAATAGTTGCCGTGCCCTTAGAAATTAAGCAACGAAAATTATATTTCAAAAGTTTGCTACACTTGTAAGATGCTGAAGAGTACATATGAGTGCTTAACGTAGCAAAACCATAGCGGGATTCGATTTAATTGAGAGTCATTTAGAGATGTTTTTTAAATCCTTCTCTGAGGAACTGTTTGACTTGATACCACCAACATACCATTCGATACCGCAGCAAGGTTTATTCATTTCACCTGGAAACGTTATGGTCTTCAACTCTACATTTCCAGCTATCACTTCTCCCACGTACGTGCAGGCTCTAGAATGAATTACCTGCTGCTGTTACCCGAGCGCTTTGACATGTCCTTCTTTAAACGAGGTTTAAGAAGAGCACTTTCTTCACGGTGGGCAACGGTCTAGCTGTAACCCTGGTATCGCAAAGGTCCATGTGCGGCAGTGTCACTTATCGTCAGGTGTGCTGCTTGCTTGTTTGCCACTATCGGCAATAAAAAAAATCCACCTTGTAACTTACTGTTGTAAGCTAATAAAAATATGAGATCGATGGCGGGAATACGTCATGCAGTTTAAAATATAGATTAGAATGTCCTCATATTATTATTTATTTAATTTATTTGAAGAGTATCTCCTATGTCGTTGTTACATTATTTATGGTATACGTGTGTCTTTGTATAGGTATAAATTATATTAAAAATTACACATTACACCAACTGTTAAAAATTTAGTGTTTTACTCTTTCAATTATTGGTTATAGAAATGTTAAAATAATTACTATCTCTTTTTTTGGGTGCGTTATGATCTAAAAGCACGCCGTTCTTTCCGTCCGGGGTAACAAAAGGGTCCTTTACCTATTTATTCCTCCACTCCATTACCGTATTTCCTTGCCTTTCGCCATTGAGCCGACCATTTGTACCGAGACGTCTGTGGCCAGCCTAACTGGTTGCCCTTTCGCGTACTATCCCTCTCCAACCTCACGCAGATAGCCTTACTGCGGGTGACGGACCATTCCCAGGTCTAGTCACCCGCGACCTCGGCTAGGGTACTAATTACATCTCCTTTTTTTTTTGGGGGGTGGTCTACGGTCAGGGTACCCGCCGCCCGGCTCTGTCCGGGGCGACAGAGGGGCGGCAGGCGGCCCCGTAACCCACCCGTTACACGTCGCCTTCGTCGTTGGGCCGACCACCGGAGCAGGGTGACTTGTCGTCAATGGTCGGCCGAGAACAGTAATTACTTCCCCTAAGGTGTCGTCGTTTTGACATGTGACATCTATACGATCATTAAGTTGACCAACTAGATACAAAAGTAATTCACTATATTTATTGTTATTTTTAAAGTATGTTACCTGTTATTGTAGCATTCTATTTCAACGGCTTGCTTATGGTATGGTGTTTCTTGCTGAACACTCATAATAGTAGACATCACAAATGATGATGAAGTCGTAGTTGGACGTGACTGTGCAGGTATATAGGGCAACATAATTGACGGGGCAGACAACCTATCTGTTGCCGGCGCTTTCATTTCAACATCTGATTGTTCAGATTTTTCCTCTTCTCTGACCTTACTATAAGTACGAAAGATAATATATTTATAGTAAATATATTTATCTACATAGTGATAATCCACGTAGTGACTAACTAAATGGTCTAGAATGCCGCGACAAACCGCGAGATTCACGTTGGGATTTGGAAACCTTTGAAGATTCAAATCAAAATATACTTTAAAGTACCATACTTTGCAGTGGCAGCTATTTCAGCTCACCCAAGTCCCGTCCCTGGGCTTGAGCCTCCTCCACAATAGGAGGGAAATTGACCTACTATACCTCACTGGTCATAAATGTTGGTATATAGGTTTTATGCTGTGTGGTAGGGGCTTCGAGTACTACCAACCCTTGCTTTGCTCGTGGGTGTCGTAAAAGACGACTAAGAGCCCTAGATTGACCCGGACCAACTCCATCTGGTACCATTTGGGTCAACGATTACATTCCCAAGGAGGGTTGACGTCAGGCAGGCGGCCGGTCATAAAAGTCATTGCCGAAACTTTTTGCAATATGTCAAAACAGATGACATATTGCGTCGACCCCAAGTAATTGGGATAAGAGCAAGATGATGATGATATAGGTTTTATTCCGAGTTTCCTTCTCTTGCTATATGTTATGTATATGCATATCATATCCCTTAGCCGTCTTTTATGACACCCTCAGCAAGACACGAGGCGGGGTACTATTCTTATTAAGCCACCACACGGAAGACTAGTGTTATTGCATGGTATTAATTCCTGTAAACATGAAGTAATATCCTTATGACCATATAAAAACGATATCATCATGACAATCACAACCGCCGTTTGCGTGTCAAAAAGAAAACTTCGTAGTCAGGGCACGACGTTACCTTTTTAGGATTCCGTACCCAAAGGATAAAAACGGGACCCTATTACTAAGACTACACTGTCCGTCCGTCTGTCTGTCACCAGGCTGTACCTCAAGAACCGCGATAGCTAGACAATTGAAATTTTCACAAATTATGTATTTCTGTTGCCGCTATAACAACAAATACTAAAAATAAAATAAAGGAAATATTTAAGCCACCCATACAAAAAACGCATTTGATGCCTATTTTTAAAGATAATGGTACGGAACCCTTCGTGCGCGACTCCGACTCGCACTTAGTCGGTTTTTTTAAACAAAGACGTCCGTCTTGGCTACGAAAGAGCTTAGTCCGCCACTGGTTAACCATAAGACATTAACTTATTTACAGAATATTTTTTTTAATACCCCAAGAAAATTACAATTGCTCGCATTGCAAGATTCACAACATAATTTATAAAGAAAATATTTTAACTATACTCTAACAAAAATCAGCTCATATTAATAGCCAATACGTTAAGAAGAGAAAAAGACATATAAAAGAAATATATAACAACATATAAACACAAAAGAAGCAAGAATGTACAAAAAATAAAAAGGGAAATATGTACAGAAATTAACTTAAAAAAGGGTATTTTTACATTATATATTACAATTTAGGAAATAGGTAAAAGTACAGTCCAAATAATACACTGAAAGATCTGTTCATAATTAATTTCAATGTTTTAATTTCTACCTAGTATTTTTTTCTTTTCTCCTTAAAGTAAAACTTCGGCCAATTGTTAGTTTGTTATATTGCAAAATTTACACATTGTTCCAATTTAATACTAATATTTCAGTTAGAATTGCATTAAGTAATAACACGACCTAATGTTTTTTTATTTAGGACAAATCCCGCCATACATTTCTACTATTGTAACTCCCGTAAGCCAAACGTCTTACCAATGAGATGAGCATGAATATAACGTATCACATTTATTGGCAATCCGTTCCAATAGTCTTAGCAATTAGAAGAGCGCGAATATAACGTATCACATCCATTGGACATTCGTTCCAAATCGTTTTACCGATTAGAAGAATGTGAATATAACGTATCACACCTAATGGACATCCATTCCAATCGTCTTACCAATTAGAGCGTGAATATATCGTGTCACACCTATTGGAAATCCGTTCTAATCTTCTTACCAATTAGAAGAGCGTGAATACAACGTATCACATCCATTGGATATCTGTTCCAATCGTCTTACCAATTAGAGGAGCGTGAATATAACGTATCACATCTATTGGAAAACAGTTTCAATCGTCTTACCAATTAAAAGAGCGTGAGTATAACGTATCACATTTATTGGACGTCCGTTCCAATCATCTTACCAATTAGAAGAACGTGAATATAATGGATCACCTCAATTGCAGATCCGCTCCAATCGTCTTACCAATTAGAAAAGCGTAAATATAACGTATCACACCTATTGGACATCCGTTCCAATCATCTTACCAATTAGAAGAGCGTGAATATAATGTATCACATGTATTGAACATCAGTTTCTAATCGTCTTACCAATTAGAAGAGCGAGCGTATAACGTATCACATCTATTGGAAAACCGTTCCAATCGTCTTCTCAATTAGAAGAACGTGAATATAACGTATCACATCCATAGGACGTCCGTTCCATTCGTCTTGCCAATCAGAAGAGCGTGAATATAACGTATCACAACCACTGGACGTCCGTTCCATTCGTCTTACCAATTAGAAAAGCGTGAATATAACGTATCACATCCATTGGACATCCGTTCCATTCGTCTTACCAAATAGAAAAGCGTGAATATAACGTATCACATCCACTGGACGTCCGTTCCATTCGTCTTACCAATTATAAAAGCGTGAATATAACGTATCACATCCATTGGACGTCCGTTCCATTCGTCTTGCCAATCAGAAGAGCGTGAATATAACGTATCACATCCACTGGACGTCCGTTCCATTCGTCTTACCAATTAGAAAAGCGTGAATATAACGTATCACATCCATTGGACATCCGTTCCATTCGTCTTATAAATTAGAAGAGCGTGAATATAACGTAACCAAATTGAGTGACTCGCATTGTCGTCTTTACGTTATCTACTACTTTATTATTCCTGATGATATTAGACTCGGCTTTATAACTTATCAAATTAGGACGAAAATGCCTTGCCACGCGGCGAAATGGCAGTCATCTCAACTCGACATTTTTTGACAGCCGCCTGGACAGATCCTTCCCGTGTCGTCTGGGGTAACGGAGGGGCAGTTTGCAGCCCAAAACCTATCGTATCGCCTCCTCAACGCTATATGGCAGTGTACCCCTACATCACAATATAAATAACAATATTTTAAAATTAGACGAGGTAGGTAGGTAAGATGTAATATAACTCCCAATAAAACTGTCATAAACTTTCAAGAAAAGAAAAAAAAGACGACTAGTTGCACTTTGTGAGGCTCATGTTTCTAACATTTTTATAGAATGCGGCAACATGCAGGATTCCTCATTATATTTTCTTTTATAGCGGCTGTACACTCTCGATGAGACACCCCGGGATGGGCCGAGAGCGAGTACGTACATGGTACCCTCGTCTCGTCTCGCGCTCTTGTTCTCGCCTCGGTTCGTCTCGGTCACCTGTCGGTTTTTTGCGCCCGAGTCAAAGGGTCTCGTTAAGTTTCGCTAGGAAAACGAGACGGAACATGTACACACTCTATGTTTTAGTTGTCTACTGACAGTGTTTATGAGTAGACGATGCATAGTAATCATCCACCATCTTCTTTATCTCCATGGCTTACGAATTTTCTTTTTATAGTAAATGTTTAAATAATTATAATAGCTCACGGCACGGCACAAAGACAAATAGCAGCAGCAGTTTCTACGTCCATTGTCTCGGGTATTTACGGTCAAGGGGATGAAACTATCTTACAAATTTGGTTTAGAAAAATTTGCATAGAAAGTAGCGACATCTCACAGGGAGGGTAGTTTTTAATTTTTTAGTTATAAAATGTGACGGTAGATAGAAGTAAAATATAAAATTTACTAACAAGGAGACCCTCAGACGTGTGGATCGGGGATTTCCATGGTTTTTGGCGGGGTGGTAGAGGGGCCCGAGGGTATTACCACTACCAGATATTAGGGTCAAATGGGTATTCAATAAAATATATTAAGGGTCAAAGTTGGATGGGTAATTTATATAATACAGAAATTTGCATTCGAATCGCAAGCTCGTGGTGGCCTCGTGGTAACGTGCTCGAATGCGGTACCTATGGTCTCGGGTTCAAGACCCAACAACTTATTTTTTTAAATTATCACAATATTGTGTTAATTTTTTTTTTTCATAATTTTACGCCATCTATCGTCCAAGGTCAAAATTTGATATTTTTTTGAAACGTGAGTTGCGCATCTATACTAGATAATATTTAGTGTATAATCTATGTTTACGGTGCAACTGGCATAACGAGTGTGTACAGGACGTGCTCTCGCCTAAAACCTCTTGGATGAAACTTTCGGCGACAGGCTCTCGTCGAGTGTGTACAGCCGCTATTACCGTTGAAGGGCATGTGGCAAGTGTCATGCCTATTGTTATATATTTCTATTACGTGTGAGTTTTCTACGCGTGTCTAATATTATGACTGAGTAAACACATCCTTGATCAAATGGACATATTTAGACATTTACTGCTAAACTACTTACTACCAAAAACATAATGTAAGGATACAGGTTAATATAAAGCTAATTGGAAAATTTGCTGGGGAAAATGTATTTGTCATTACTACCTATTATACAGTTCGCTTACAGGAATGTATGGTCGTTGTACTCACCCATCGCGAGCGACAGATGAAACTGGGTACCCAGTCTCTCTGCTGTCATTGCAGTTCCATCCGTAGCGACAACCGTGGAAATGCCCTCAATAAGATAATGAAAAAAAAGCATATGTTACCTGTCCAGATTCAAAGTTATTTTATATTCTTGTGATTTCTGTACGACTTCCAACCAATTTTGTTTATTTACATCACCCATTTCAGAATTAAATGATGAACCGGGCCTATAAAAATAATCATATTTGTATCATCATCATTTCAGCTCATATACGTCGTACTGTTAGGCTGAGCCTCCTACACAATAGGAGGGAAATTGACCTTAGTATAGTAGGATTGACCATGATGGTCAAACAGGTTGGTATGAAATTTTATTTCGAGTTTTCCTTCTCGTGCACAGATGCATATTATATCCCTTAGTCGTCTTTTACGACACCCACAGGCAAGAGAGGGAGTGGTGAATTATATTCTTACTCCGTCACCACACGGAAAATATTTGTATCATCATCATCATCATCATCATTTCAGCCTACAGCCGTCCACTGCTGGACGTAGGCCTCCCTCATGTTGTGCCACAATGTGCGGTCCTGTGCCGCCTGCATCCAACGACGCCCAGCAACTTTCACTAGGTCATCGGTCCACCTAGTGGGGGGGCGTCCTACACTGCGTCGTCCGATACGTGGTCGCCACTCGAGAACCTTTCTTCCCCAGCGGAAGAAAGGTTCATCTGCCAAATGCCCATGTCATTCCTGTACCGGTCCTAGTTGGCAATGCGATTCTCGAAGTTGTCGATCACTATGTTTACCTCGGACAAACAGTCCAGTTAGGTAGATCCAATTTCGAGAAAGAGATCAGCCGACGAATCCAACTCAGTTGGGCAGCGTTCGGGAAACTTAAGAGGATCTTCTCGTCCAACAAACCTCAGTGTCTGAAAACACAAGTCTACGACCAGTGTGTGTGTTACCAGTGATGACTTACGGCACGGAAACGTAGTCCCTAAATGTAGGCCTTATATCAAGGCTCAAAGTCGCTCAGCGTGCTATAGAGCGGGCTATGTTCGGGATTTCTCTGCGAGATAGAATCCGGAATACGGAAATCCGCAGAAGAACGGGTGTAACCGACATAGCACGAAGAATTAGCACGCTGAAGTGGCAATGGGCAGGCCACATCGCTTGACGAACCGACAATATTTGTATATTTAAGAGTAATTTTAGAGAACAAAATTAATTCATACGTATACTAAATACACACAAACAGGAATTATGGTTTGTGTCAATTATTGCTTTTAACTAATGCATCTTAACATCTTATACTACATCTCCACTCAACATCAACGGAGCCGCACACGGTCACTACGTACTAACACTGCGGCTGAGACATAGTCAAGCTTTACAGTATTAAAAACTTAATAATTTTTACATATATATGAACATACCATAACCTAAGTATCTAACAATTCCTGAAAATCAATCTTAAAGAGTTAAGATTCCAATTCACCACCCCCTTTCTTGCCCGTGAGCGTCGTAAAAGACGACTAAGGGATTATAATATGCATCCAACCCAATCCCTCAGTCTTTATGACTCCAACGGGAAAATAGAGCGTGACGACAAAATTAAATTGTATTCTAACCCGTCACAATACTATTAACATTGAATTGTCTGTTTTCTGAGTTAGCCGAAGCATACTTCACGGACTTCAAGGTGCCTTCCATAAGTTCCTCTAAAATAAATGTCCTAATAAAATTGCACGAATTCACCAAAGAGAAAATTCTAATAAATATTATAACTTACATGGGCGTATAGTTCATCATGGTCGCAAGAAGTTTTTGTTTATGGATTTTATAGAAATTCTCTGTTGTTTCAATAAAAGTTATATTCTTTGTCACGTCTGCAGACACTATTACACTACCTATATGTTTTGAATCTTTATTGGTGTATTTGCCTCTTATATCACTTATGGAGAACTTTAATTTACCTATGGAAAAAAAATCGTATTTACCTTATTATATAAAAGTTATAGTACATTACTGCAGGGGCCAGCAAAAGAAGCATTGATGGACGGGCGTGTCAATGTGGGCTGAGGGCGAAGCCGAGGCACACATACATAAGTCCATCAATGCCTAGTTGTGGCCAAGGCTTGTATAGTACTTTTCTCAAATAATGCGTGGAAAACTAAGAAGTACTAAGTAGAAGTTTTGAAGTGAAACTTCTTTAGAATCGTTGTGATTTCAAACCCGATGACACGAAAAAGCGAGTCCCTAGAGACATAAACATGTAAATGTACAATGAGACAAAGGATGATAAGGGATAATAAAGGAAGATAAAGGGTGATAAAGGATGATAAAGGATCATAAAGTAAGATAAAGGGTGATAAAGGATGAAAAAGGATGAAAAAGGATGATGAAAAGTGATAAAGGATGATAAATGATGATAAAGGACGATAAAGGATGATAAAGGATAGTTTTGTTTCAAGCCAGTTCGAAATTTAAATAAAACTGATAAGTTGCCTCCTTGGTTGCCATGTGTTGGAGTAACAAATCGTTTAATTTTTAAAATACACGATAGATATGAATTTACATATACAGTATGACTGGTAAAAGATTGTACATATTGAAGGCAACGATAGACAATGGTCACATGTAACCAATAAAAATGTAAAAAGAAGACAATATTAATTAACCACATAGTAAACATCATCAACATTAGTGTCGCAAGACTCCTAAAAAGTTGGTCATCCTATGGGCGATACGTTGATTCTAATAGCGTTACAATTACAGTTATGTTAGAACTGTTGTCAAGATTTTTATATTTATTACTAGAATTACTAAAACTAGGTGTAGGATTAATGTCATAAAAACCATTAAAAGTTGCAGACTCAGCTCTTACAAATCCCGAAATAAGGTGATTTGTTTCTTATCAAAAGAATAGTTTTGCCAGTGTACGTTGTTACGACCATACGTCTCATGACGAGGGCGCATTAGAAACCGAAAAACACTACACTTAACATATGATAACACATTGAATCTCACTTAGTCTTTTCTAGATTTATGTGGATTTACATGTGCCCCTGCCAACCAATATTTATTATGAACGTTGTACAATCCGACACGGGTAAATAAACGTTCGTCTGTCCATAAAATATTGTTGTTTACGTTAAGCAGTAACCAAACTGACCAAATTGCACTCGCGGGGAATAATCCCATTCACCAAAGTCTTGAACACGTTGAAAATGACATATGTGTAATCGCTGCTAAATTGTTATTGACATAATATTAAAAAAATAATAACGAACGTGCATAAAAAACAATACAGCGTGCGGAGCTACGCAAGGATTAGAAATACACTATTACAATTGCGTAATCTCGGACGACTAATTGTTATTTTAGGTTGTTTAGGTAAGGATTTACGTATGACGCGAGGGACCCAACGGGAGTAGCGCGTGCTCATTGGCTGGCTCAGCACGAGGCCAATGAAATGGCATGACGTATTTTACCTATAACTAGTTCTATGTGACGCAACTATTTATTTCAAGTGCGTTGACCTATAAATAGGTACCTATAATACAAGTGTTTCAGCTGTGTCCATAACTAAATATCTTTATAAGATAATTGGTTCAAAATTTAAGTACCATTTTTTTACATATTCGGTATCAGAATCGAGTACTGAATACCCTCCTTCAATATGTACAATCTTTTACCAGTCAGCCTGTATATATATAAATCACGTATATTAAGTCCTTAGTTAATTCGATCCATATTGACAAAATTCTCGATAAACATTATCGCTATTAATATTATAACTGCAAAAGTTTAAAAGTTTGATCAATCACTTAAAAACTGTGGTAAGATGTAAATAAAAATTGCAATACAAATAAATTAGTCGTATGGTACTTTAAGTGAGTTAACCTATATGTTTATCTCAGTAAATTCTCATGCTATAAATAAATAGATATATAAACTAACAATCACTTCTTTTATAATACAGAGTGTATCAGGTTATGGGGCAACTGGTCACAAGCGGGCTAGGCAATGGTGGTAGGAACCCATAAAAAAAAATTTAACGAAAAATATTGATTCGTTTAGAAATTAGAGACATGTAAAGTTTTCAATTTTGTCATCGCTTTTTCGTGTAAATCTGATTGAAATGTATAAAGTCAATGATACTTAATACGCAACATATTCATACTTTGTTAAATATTCATTAGAAACTGAAGAAATCAATGATTACGTTCACATAAGCAAAACAAACTTCGCTTTAAAACAGCTGATCGGCCTATGAGCGTTGACCGCTTGCCGTTGTATCTACATGTCATTGAAGCGTTTGCGCAATTCTAGGTATAAATGAATGAAATTATACTGTCGAAGCTTTACATGCCTACATGTATTCTGTCTGTACATGTCTACATAATACGTAGCATTTAAGGCATAGACTCTTCGACACATTTTTTTGAAATCACTATAATTTTTATGTTATATTGTTTTTTTGTGTAATGTACATTCTAATTGCGATCTATGACCGATAAACTACAACATACTCGAACAGTTGTCCCATAACCTGATACATCCTGTATATGTTTACTAAGCGACCTAACCCAACCTATTTTATATAGGTTTACTAAGGATTATTATATACTACATAGGGTTACTAACTTTGGATAAATAAGTAAAATTGAAAATTTTAATTAACCCGAACGACAAAAATAAAAATTAAAAAAAATGACAGCAGTCATTTGGTGGTGACAACCATTTTAGATTTAGAATTTGTCTCTTTATTCTATATATAAATACGTGAAGCAAAAACTTTGTACCCCTTTTTCCGGAAATTACGTGGATGGATAAGTATGAAATTTGGCACAGTTGAAGTATATAATGAGGAGAAATGCATAAAACTGAAATTTCATACAATAATGGATTAGAAATACATTAAATTCATTAAAAAAGGCATTACGCACACTACAACGCAATCGCTATACATACACACACACACACACGCACACGTTTGTTGAGTGTGTTGCGTAGCAACGCTTATACACTTAACGCAATACACTTTTGTTTACGGTTATAATCTCTGGTCGAACTGAATGTCAAACAATCATAACTATGATGACAATGTCTAATAGAGATTTATGCTTATATATTAGTTATTAGTGAAATACAGCTTGCTCAATTTATAATTATACAGAGAATAAATAAAATTAAAAGAAGCAGAAAAATTAATTAAAATGAATTATGGCCGAATTTCGACCACACAGCGACCACTAGTAATATTAATGTGGCGAAGTAATTTTTACACTGAATAAAGAATAAAAGTAGGCGTAAAGATCTCTCAGCAGAACTTACATTTATCAATAGGTGAAATTTTCTCAGCAACGTCATATAGAAAATCAGTAGTCCAAAAGTGAGGTATTCTGATGAAAACTTTCCCTGAATCAACGGGCATGTGGAAGCCTAGCTTATTCAACAATTGTAAAAATGTCAAGTCCTTGCAAATGGATGCTTGCTTGCAATTCCATGGTACAAGAGGTACAGACTGCTTAGAAACTGAAACAATAATAAAATAATTAGCAAACCTTAACATTTCAAACAACTTCAACCAAATGTCACTTATTATTATATTTTTGTCGGTCATGATTGATCGAATTAAAAAGATCGAATCGCGTTGTATGCGTGACCGATTGAATTAAATGGCGACCAAACGAAATCGATCTCGATCCTCGGTCGGAAGGAGAGCACACCGTGCCGCCGTTCTAATCACTGCATCAGCACCGGCCGGAAGGCCTCCACGGTCCAGACACCGTATCGAGGCCTCTTCAGCCGGTCTGCCCAACGGGCGATGACGTCGACGCGTCAAGCGGTGAGCTCCCTCAAAGAGACCACACAGCCTTCCGCTCGCACCCCCGAACCGGCCGGCGAGCATTTCCGCCTCCAGGTCCCACGGGGGAGACCCGGCCAATAGGCACGCCGCCTCTGTCGCCACCGTGCGGTACCCGCGGATGATCCTGACCGCCACGGCCTTCTGTGGACGCCACAGAAGGGCCCTGAGTCGCCCGACCGGTCATGGACCCCGCCCACACCGGTGCGCCGTAGAGGGCCATCGAGCGGATGACCCCCGCGTACAGCTGTCGGCATGCAGCACTCGGTCCGCCCACATTCGGCATAAGCCATGATAGGGCGGACGCCACGCCGACGAGCCGCGGGACGCGCCTGCGGATATTGCAGCACCATCTTGAGCATCAGCAATAAATTGCGGAGCTCACACTTGTTTGTAATAAACAACAGACGTAATTCAAACTCGCCCACGCATTCGCGGTAATTTTCACGCAAAACTTTAGACAGATATATGTCCACATTTTTTTCTTTTAAGCGTTGCATACCTAAAGGGTGTAGAATCCTATGACTAACCTATTCGCCCCTTTGTCAACGGTCATCTCTCCCTCACATAAATGGTAATTGGTACTTGAATATATAGAGAGTTGAAATTTTGAATGTATAGAATTATTATTATTACAACAAATAATAACAATTGCCTTATGCAAGGAACGTGTTTTTGGAATAGATTTTTTTTTTTTTGAAAGACCACACCCTGCACTAATGAAATACTCCTTGTACTGCGGGGGACTTTACAAACATATACATAAATTAACGGATACAATTTACACCCAGACTCTGAACAACAATTTGTGGATCGCACCAAGTGTTGTTCTGTGTGGGATTTGAACCCATGACACTGGCGTAGTAGGTCAATATCTTAACCACATCTATGCCGTCGTGTTTCATTTACGACAGTACATGGTGCGCTAAGTGCCCCACAGAACCGTTCATTCTTTGGCTAGATTTAGGAATGCAGTGCCAGCGGACCCAGTTCTTTTAATTTATAAATAAAACTATTTTAAGGATTTTATCGCGTTTGTATTTGATTTCTGATTGCTTGACGTTTCGAATACTTCGCCGCGTACAGTGTTTATGGTCACGGGCGGACTTGCCCACATCAGCAAGCCTTTGCTGATGTGGGATTTTTTTATTACAAACGGTGGCATATATATGTATTCTTTCAAGTGTCTAGACACGCCATATTTGCTTTTTTATTATCTTTTTATTGACCTTAAATACTTTAATGCAAAGCATATTAGGTCACGTATTCGCTTCAAAGGCACGCGCGTATCTAGAAATATCCACGCAAAGGGCTTATTTCAACTTAAATTTAAATTTATATAATGGTGACGCGAATGCCGCAAGTTGGAACTTTTTCTTAAAAATTTTCATTGTTCCGTTTTTGAATACCTTGGCTTTGTTAAAAACTGATTGCCCGTTTTATCTTTTGAAATGTTTTATCTGCTATATTATATATATACCATTTTTCTAGATGACTTTCCAAATTCAATGAGTTCTCGATGATATTTTTATGACTTACTACAAAGATTAACACGTTCTTAAATTTTTGAATAAACTATATATCTACTCAAAATAATTTTTACTCATTATAAATATATCAAATGAAAATATTTTAGACCAATTTGGTGCACGTAATCTACAATAGAATAGAAAAAGAATTCATATTTCACTTAATAAATAAATTTGGCACTGCAAGAAATTTATCTCACCCTATAACCCTATAAAATGCTATAAAAGTAGATCTTTTTCGCGACACTGTAGCATTTATGGCGCGATTTGCAAGTTACGTACTTGAAATATACGTTACCAACTACATATACTACTAAATAAAAATCTAGCAATACTTATAATATTTGATGCGTTAAACTTACTAAGAGAGTGATAGGCGAGCGGAGATAGAATTTTATTATCTTCTAATTTCTTGTCTTGATCTATCCACTTTACTCCAATTTTAGTAAATGGTTCTTCCCTTTCAGCTTCCCTAGACCTTTTCTCTAAACATATTTTAGCATAGCACGTTTCCAAAACCACACTTTGAACCCAATCCAAAAACTCTACTTTATCATCTTCAGCTAACTGTTCACACAGTTTATGAATCTCATTGTCTCTCACTTCTTTGCTGACCTCCACTGCCTGTGAATTTCTATCATTTTCTCCTTTCAACAATTTTTCAAAGACATCTTTAGTTATAACGTTCTGTTTGAAAAGTTGTTGGATGATTGAGTCTCTGGTTTTAAAAATACCATCATCTTTAAATAGTTTGACGATTTCGCCGACCACATCCGGTAAGGAATTACATTGCATGTAGTTCCAACTTAATGAGGATAATTCGTCATCTGACCATCTAGAAATTATATAAATAGTTTAATGTGGTAATGATTTTTTAATACAGAAATGCATAAAAAAGGGTGAACTTCGATTTTTTCCAATTCCAACTCTCCCGTCGAACGTTTAATGATTGTTCTAAACTTTTTATTTATAATCCCGTACTATATAGTCTTCAAAAATCAGGCAAAAGAGGAGCCCCAATCACATTTTGCTTTGTAACTGTTGTGCTGTCGGCCCCAGTTCTGGACTTTGTGGTTTTGTTGAGAATTTCCTACATCTGTAAAATCTAACAATTTTTACCCGACACCTATTAGATTCTGGCTTTTCGCTATTGTCAGTTATATAGCACTGGCTAATCGAGTCATTGGCCAGACAGGCAGATGTATCTCATAATATCCCATAATAGGCAAACGAGCAGAACACGATTTGTACGACGGGTTATTTTTTGCAACTAGCATTTATTACTATCACTAATTCTGCTACAGAATGCAATAATCGACCAGACGGTAGAAATTGGATAACTTAGAACATTTACCCATCTTTTATGATACCCACAAACAAAGTTAGAATTGGAACTAATCTTGACAGCCACAAGACGGCAAGAACAAAGCATTTTATAAAATATTTTTCTACCGCGTATGAATGCAAAACTAACTTTTCCTTAGGAGTCTGACTTGTGTCACTGGCAATAGGTTCTTTTTCGGCTTCCACAGCAACGACATCTGGTTTGCCTTCAGGCGCCGAGGTGATGGGAAGCTTGGACAGTATTTGACCGTCGTCTAAATTCGCCAAATACTCGCGACAATTATCAATACTTTGTAAAGACTGTGGTATCTTGGTGAAGGTATTTATCGCATATTCAATAAGATCAGACCAGTCCTTAAAAAAATAAAGGTTTCACAATATTTATAACACTTGGAGCACTTCAAAACATTAGGATAAAGATCATCCCTCACAGCTCATATATGTACCCCACTGCTGCGCTCTAGCTTACTCCAGAATGAGTGAGAAATTAACCTACTATAACACGTTGGTCCGACGGATTGGTACAGGGTTTTATTTCGAGGTTTCCTTCTCTTGCATAGATGTTATTAGCATATTATTAGTTTCATTCACCTTTTACGATACCAACTGGCAAAAAAGGAGGGTGGTGAATTGTATTCATACTCTTTCACCACTCAGAAGATAGAATAAAGATACTTTTTGAAGTGAAAACTTCTTTTGGCGCACCGCACACAGATTTTCTCATAGGTTGATCCGTCACGCTCTGAGGTGAAAGACTTGTTCGGGTGAACTCGGGACCGCCAAGTGTGAGTTATTATAAAGAGTGATTCGATCGTGTAGATTATTGCATGTTTACATATACATAACATGCATGCATATATAATATAATTAAAACTTAACCTCCCTCTTATTGTTTGTTAGCTATTACTTTCCCATTTAAAAAAATAAATGTATTTATTATAAAGATGGGTTCGGTCGTATATATAAATTATGATTGGCAATGAAGATTTCACTTCTGCCGTGCAGTCTTAACATACTATTTTTTTTACTTTTCTTGTGTTTTGCCTGAAATGGAAGCTGGTTAGACTAGAAATCCAAATCTAATACAACATTTATAAAATAAAAACAACTTACATCACAGATTTCAAATTCTGATTTCAATATAGATGTGAATGTTTTCAAAATTTTTGGTTGGTACAATGTAATGAGACTATTGAGCTCACCTCCCACATGATGCATCATTGTGAAAACACAATCATTCACAAATTCACCGTTGCTACCATAATCTTCCAGTAGCAATCCATACTGATACATCAATTTAGGCGTAGCGAACCTATTGTTAACAATAAAAAATATAATCCTGTTTTTTAAATAAAACTACTTTACGGATTTTATCGCGTTTGTATTTGATTTTTGATTACCCGACGTTTCGAACACTTTGCAGCGTTCATGGTCACGGGCGGACTAAGATATCTCACGCCCAACAAGTGTGGGTCAATATTTAATAACTAATTTCTGTATCGGGTAGATAATTATAAATTTTCTGCAGTAGCGATGACTTGTTGAACGTGAGACATCCTAGTCCAAAATCGGTCCAGCCGTTTTGAAGATTACCCGGAACAAACAGTAAGACAGACAGATGCAAAAAAATTAAATGGTTTTAGACATAGGTTATAAAGAAATGAGAGCTGAAAATGTTTGTTCAGGATCAATTGTGTGGCGCAACAGAGCTAATTGTACATTTTCTTCTACTCATTTATATGTATCTCATCTATCTTACATTTTAATACTCAATTATATCTACTCATTCGTTGGAATTCCTTAATCCTTGGGCAATATATATATTAACTAATATATCATGCTAGTCAGACGAAATAATACAGGGTTAATTTTGAGTTTTTTTTTATCTTGTCATGATATTATCTGCTCTTATTAAGAGAGGTACCTTTAGTGTTCTCTTACGACGCCCAGATAAGAAGGTTTGATGAATTCTATGCTTCTTCAGTCACCAGATAATTATACAAACAATATCATCAATACTCTGCATTATAAATTGTAGGAAAATATATAGGACCGTTAGATAGTTTATAACGAAACAAACGATCCTTAGACAACTAATAATAATAAATTGTGTCAATTAGAATCAAAAGCGGTCAGTATCAGAAGCGCTTGACATTTTCATTGATATTCCTAATTTTTCTATTCTAAGCTCATTGCACAAATTATGAAAAAATGAAGTAGGTACCTATAAAGTTTTGTGATGATTAATGCTGCAAGTTAAAAATTTAAAAACTAATGCTTTTTTTATTGCAAACGGTGGCAAAGGAGTAAATAATACACCTGATGATAAGTGATGCTGCCGCTCAAGGAACTTTGCTAGGCCGCTGCCTACTGTGAAGAAAGTGAAGGGAGTGTGAATGCGTGCAATAAGGTTCGGTGATACTAAAGACATCACAAAACACCACACACAAACACCCTCAGAAAGTTCGGCTTCCGGCTCTCTCGGTCACCGAACGAAGCGCTACAACTAACTAGCTAACAAATTGCTACTACTCAGACGTCGATTTTCTGCGTGAGTGTAGTGCTACACCGGACATATCGGCCTGCGGCTGTAGACAAACAACTGTCAACAGTGTGGTCCTATCACTTCCTTAATGCTATAGTGCTAAGGTTTTTTTTTACTTTGCAGACTGGACATGACTGCTTTTGATCCCAAACTAGAGATTAAACTTTGTTTGATATTGATATGATCGGATTTAACCAATTTGTATGTTTAACGAACGCCCTTCTAGATATTGAACGGGGCGAGTCAGAATTCTTTCCAAGAGTTGTTTCTCATCGTTCAGCAGCACGATGGGGCCGTGGCCTAGTTTGAAGGCTATCCTGGCTTCAATATCAGTATTAGTCTCCCTTCTTCCAAGACCCAGAAAACTACATAGGCGCTAGACAAACGTTCAAAAGTTCCGTGAGACGTTGTCCTATATTATACGCAAAAAACTGACACACTTAAAATATTAAAAAAAATATGTAACTTAGTATAAAAATGTAAACCTCCTGACAGTCTGTTTGAAATTCAAATCCCGATTGATTAGAGCAGATTTGACTTATTTTGCTATTAATCTATGAAGGAAATACCTATTTTGGTAATGCATGTGTATTTTTCAAGCAAATTTTTACTTGATAGCTTTAGAATTAATTGATTTAGAAAGTATTAGCAGATGCCTAGATGTTTTACGAAAAAAATGGCGTTTTGGGATTAAAAGCCGCCAGTGGAGTTGATCATCTTTGATTCTAATCGACACAATTATAAAAATATGAATTTGATGATATACGCACTGTCGTACATGTTGCACTAGATTGATACCACTGTACTGGGGTTGCTTTACGACGCTATCCAAGAACGTGAGTAATATGTGATTCGTAACCACCAGATCCTGAAATGAAAAAGAAACTTATTTAATCAGAATACATATATGAAAGTTATACATAATTCACGTGGTGATCACAAATACTGCTAATCCTAACATTGCTCTCAATTGATCACGAGTACTACAGTTTCAAATGGGATCCATAAATGGTTATTCTCTGGATATAATGTGTGCACGTTGATAGCATGTTAATAAAAAATTTTAAGGACGCTTAGATTTACGCTTACGATAACGCGTAGTTTTTACTTAAGAATTGTATTACAAACAAATCTGACTCATTCAATAAAAAGAAACATGACAAACAAGAGAGACTTCGTCAATAATAAAATAAACGAAAAGCACATTTTTTGAAAAACCCCATTTAAGCCATATAACCCTTTCGTTTTATAAGGCATACGGCACAATTTTCATTTCCCATTTCGCCACCCTAAAATGTTGCCGATGTTTTAAATATGTACGTCTCTTTACGTTTTGCGTCCATGTTTGGATCTTAGAAAAATAGAAATGTACCTACAAACTTTCAATTTATCTTTCAAATAAATTGAAAGAAAATTGGGTGTGACAGATGTACGAACATACATAGGAGTAGGAGTTATCATATGAAAGGCGTATTACACTACACGATATTCAGGGCGTCAGGGCCCTGAATATCGTGTAGTGTAATAACAGTAAGTGAGTTAGGGTCCCTAATCAGGCGACCGGAGCGACCCTGTCGCCCTAGCCCCCTGACTCCTTTGCCACCGGGCAGTGTAATAGCGTTCAGAAAGTTAGTGCGCTTCAGTCGTCGCTAGACAAGCTAAGTGAACTGATGTTTCGAGTGCGTGAGTTAGTTCTCCGTGTTGTGACGGAGTAAGAATACTATGAACTACCCTCTTTCTTGCCTGTTGGTGTCGTAAAAGACGATTAAGGGGTTTAATATACACATAACAATTATACCAGAAAAGGAAATCTCGAAATAAAACCCTATACCAGCACGTCACACCAACGTGGTATAGTAGGTCTACTTCCCTTCCATTATCACCAATGTGGTGCCATTGTGGTGGTCACCAATGTGGTTAACAAAAAGAGACTTTTATCCAAGTCATAGAAAATTATAAAAAAATCCGTACCTACTTATGGCAGAAAGAACATAAATATTACAAAAATAAAGATACGAAGATTAAAAACTAGTTTTTTTGGAAATTACATATTAAAATTCTTATATAAAGGCTACGATAAAAACGTCAAAGTCGTACAACGTCACTCCACAACTGTGTTAGGGCCCTGTAGACCGGCTAGTGTAATAAGCGGCTCCCTAGTTAGGGGCCACGCCCACCCTTGCCACAGGGCCCTGAATATCGTGTAGTGTAATAAGCCTTTGAGGGTTTTGCTAATCATTCGGGAGATCTGAACCCTATTTTAAATAATTTTTAACTAAAAATAATAATTGCCTTCAAAAACACCAAGGTCCAAAACACAACTAAAAATCAAAAAATAATATTTCTATCTGAATTTTTTTTTTATTGCGAACGGTGGCAGACGAGCAAGCAGCACACCTGATGGTAAGTGATACTGCCGCACATGGACCTTTACAATACCAGAGGCACAGTCAGGCCGTTGCCTACCGTGAAGAAAATGCTCTTCTTAATCCTCGTTTAAAGAAGGACATGAGTGAAGGACTCATAATCTATGAGTCAAATTTATTTTTGCAATTCCTTTGCTGTTTTTAATAACTTTTCAGTCGGTGCCTTCCGTAGAAAATCGTATAATACGATTTTAATATTTATTTAGTATGTATTTTGGTTGTAGTACTTAACTAAGGTTGCTGTGGGTAATAGTTGATATGAGATATTAGGTACGTCTACTTAAACACTACTTGGTGTTTTTGAAGCCTATTTTTATTTTTACTTAAAACTTTTTTATTTCATGCTTTATAGTGTTTAATTCACACTATGACTGACGAGTAATAAAAAAAAATTCAAATCGCTTCAAGTGTATATACAACATTTTAAAGATACTCTCGATTTTCTACAATCACATCATCAGATCCTGACCCGATGGCCATGGGACCACTTAGAAGGAGGATTTTTCAAATGGGTCGAAGTCTTCGAGTAATCAATGAGCATACATGAAAAACATTAAGGATTCCGACGAATTGAGAACCGCCTCCCTTTTTGAAACCGGTTAATGAAAGGGCTTGATAATTGAAAAACGAAAAAGATGTTCAATATGCCCATGACAAGATCGCATTACCTTTACAAACCCTTTGATATGTTTATCAAATGATAGAGCTTGAAAAGTCAACGGCAATGTTAAACTAATTTTTATAAGACCGCATCTCAAAATGTTGAAATAAAATCTATCATTTTATTTTCACTCTACTTATTATGAGACAAATCAAAGGGCTTAAAGAATAGAAAATTATAAAAATAGTGGCATCACAGTAAATTTAGTATGGCCGCTGCTCATAAATGATTATACATACATATCGGATTAAAGTTTTTGCACAAATCAATTTAATATGTGCAAACATTCCAAACATCATGGTGGAAACTCAAAAGCAATACAAGATAAAATAAAAATCTTATCAATAAAAGTATATCATTAATAATAATACATTAAGTAGTTATTTTACTATGAATACTACACAACGCTAAAAAGTTCAGAGAAATATAATATGTAAAAAAAACGTGTGGCACTCGGGCACTGCTGCGGTAAAGCTATTGCATAGCATTTTTTATCAATTTATACAATTATAATTATTTATTTATTTTTTATTTATGCAGTATTTTTTTTCTGTGATATTAATTCAAGTTTTTCTTTGATATTAATTCAAGTTACACTTTTTGAGCGTGGTGACCGATAAGAAAACATTTTTTTTTCTTTTATTGAATAAATGAGAAGTTAATATCGTTTAAAATATTTTTATTGTCTTACTTATTACTTAACTTATTACTTACTTCCCCAGCAACTGCTATTCACTGTTGTACATAGGTACACCTATGTATACATATATACCTACATGTATACTTACGGGGCGCACATGTGGTGCGTGTGACATTATAACGATATGATAGATACCTATACACCTATATATGTACTTTCTCACAAACAGCTGCTTACGTATTCGTCCGATTTCGGAGCAGCTCGCCTCGATCCGTGCGAGCTTCGTACAGTCGTACCATATACATACACGTTAAGGGAACGCTCGGCCGAGCTACATGGTAGGCGGAATGGGGGGTGTTAGGTTTTATTTTCGTTACGGAATTTCTTGATTCGGTCGCCGCGCTCAAAGCCCGCGATAAAAGCTATGCAATAGCTTAAAAATATTTTATTTAACAATAACTAAAAACTAAATGCTCAAGACATTGCACGATGAAAAAGCGTTACGCGAAAGGCAAAGAAGAAGACTGTTATTAATAGATACCTAAATTAGAAAAAAAAAAAGACTATTTGCAACATTTCAAAGTTAAACGTTTGACGTTGAGAAAGGTTAATTGAAAAAATCAACCCTTGGCTTTGCATGTTTTTCCTTTCCGAACCTAGGTCCCTACCGAACACAGGTCACTATACGACAACTTTAAGTATTACCTAACTCCTAACAGTTATGAAATTGCACCTTCCGTCAACAGATTACCAGAAGAAATTCAAAAAATAGAACTAAAAGTCTATATGTGCATATGATATTTAAAGAATGATCTTCCAACACTTAACCGCTAAGGAGACGTACCTTCCACCATCAATACGAGATGTTCACTGCCACCTCAGGAGTATACCGTTTGAAATGACTTTAAAATTTTGAAGATTGGTTGGACAATTGACAGAGGTATCGGTGAACATACAAAAAAAAATACAGTGGAATATATAATCTTCTCTATTTTTCCAGTTGATTAAAAAGACCTAGTATAAATAGTTAATGCTTCTCACCTGGAGATATTGTTTTGCATGATACTTGGGATTGTAATGACGCAACAGTAACACAAGCAGTGATCGCAACTCCTCAGTCTCACACATTTGAATTTGTAAAGTGACAAGAGCTTCCTGGTCATCTTTGCACATGTGAGCAAACTTTTTATACACCTCAATAGCTTGAATTATTTCTCTTATCGCCGTAACAACCTGTAAAATTACCGAAATGTATTAAATACTTGGTAAAAAATTGCACAATTTTATTTGTCATCTCCGTGTGGCGACGGAGTATGTACTCTCTCCGAACGTGTGTAAAAGACGTCTTAGGAATCTAATATACAAATAACATCTATGCAAGAGAAATAATTTCCGTGCGGTGACGGAGTAAGAATACAATTTACCATCCCCTATCTTGCCGTGGGTGTTGTAAAAGACGACTAAGGGATATAGTATGCAAATAACATCGATGCAAGAGAAGAATAACTCGTAATGAAATTCTATGCCAACACGTCTGACCAGCGTGGTATAGTAGACCAAATTCCCTCTCAAAGTGGAGAAGGCCCAACAGTGACACGTATATGAGCCAAGATGATAGAGATGAAGAGAAATAAAACTTGAAAGATAACCACAGTGTTATATTTCGAGGGTAGATTACATGTAACTATTAGTTTATATATATCTGCTATATCACACTGGTCAGACGAGTTGGTATAGAATATCTGACCAGCGTGATATCCTTACTAATATTATAAATGCGAAAGTTTGTTTGTTTGTTACGCTTTCACGTTTAAACTACCGAACCGATTTCGAAAATTCTTTCACCATTGGAAAGCTATAATTATCAGGGAGTAACATAGGCTATATTTTATCCCGATATTCCCACGGGAACGGGAACTACGCGGGTAAGGCGACTGAAACCCAAGCGAAGCGAAGGCGGGTTGCTAGTAATAGATAAATTCCCCTCATATCCTGGAGGAGGCTCAAGATAGCGTTGGGACGTATACGAGCTGAGATGATAATGAAAAGCTCGAATTTACTATATTGGTTGTGTGGTAGCGGCTACGAATACTACCAACCATTACGTTGCTCATGAGTGTCGTAAAAGACTACTAAGGGATTTGCATCGCCTAGATCTGATGCCGTCTGGTTAACAATTACATTTTCAAGGAGGGTTGACGTCAGGCGAGGTCATTAAACTAACGCCAATAACTTTTACAATATTTATGTCCGAAAAGGAGTACATATAGACCCAAAGTAGTTATCTTAAGAGCGGGATGATGATAACCTACTATAATAAAATTTTGAAAATTATGTCTTAATTTGACAGGCCTTATGTACCTTAGTGCCAATGTCCATCAACCATTATCACATATTGAACATCTATACCAATAAATAAAATTGGAGTGTCTGTTTGTAATGTCAAAATAATAGGCTTTTTTCATGCTCACACGGTTATTTGCACTATACATATGCTTAAAAATCACTTTATATTTTTTTGTCTGTCTGTTTGTTCCGGGTAATCTTCAAAACGGCTGGACCGATTTAAAAATTCTTTCACCGATGGAAAGCTATAATATCAGGGAATAAACTAGGCTATATTATATCCCGGTATTCCCACGGGAACTACGGGGATAAGGCGAAAGAAACCGAAGCGAAGCGAGGGCGGGTTGCTAGTTCAATATATAATCAAATATTCCATCATTAAATATGTATCCAGTTTTTTCCGTGTGGTGACGGAGTAAGAATACAATTCACCACCCCCTATCTTACCCGTGGGTGATCGTACGAGACGACTAAGGGATATTAAACGCATATAACATCTATGCGAGAGAAGGAAAACTCGAAATAAAACCCTATACCAACACGTTTGGCCAGCGTGGTATAGTAGGTCAATTACCCTTCCATTATGGAGGAGGCCCGAGCCCAACAGTGGGACGTATATGGGCTGAGATGATGAGATGATGAAATATGTATCCATATATGTAGAAATGTCGATATGTATTGCCTAAGCGCTGATTAAAACAACATTTAACAGTTACCAAATGATAGATAACATATAGATATGATTTTTAAAATAAAACTTACATTACTTGAACAGAATTTATTAATAATCTACTTACTAAATGAAGTCTCCTTATACTAGGCTTCAAATCATTACCATCCAATTTGATAGCAAGCTCGAATTGTTCACACAGATTTACACCTTCCGACGTCAAATACGAAATTATGTCGTACGACAACACCGAGTGTACATGTTCAAGATCTAATTCAATCTGTGTGGCGAACTTCAGAAAATAAGTGACCAACCAGAAGAAATGCGAAGTGTCAATTTCCAGCTGCATATTCGTGAGAATTTGATTGTGAAGTGTCTGAACCAATGAACTGTATCCTTTTAAAAGGAAATCCACAGTAAACTCTTTCAATATATTTGCTATATCATCATCTGTCGGTGTTTTGTGAGTTAGTCCTTGCACATTAATACTGTAAATAATAATAAAATGGTTATCAGACTCGACTTTTTTTGAAGTACACATAATAATCTACATTAATTAATCGATAACCAATAATATAAAAACGCTTCGTTATATCAGTAACTGGGCAACTATGCTTACTGGTTTTCTTCGAGTAGAATCTGGATTTATTTCTAGGATTCCCCTAACACCATCAAATTACCCTTTCGAATACAAGAGAGTACAATTTCTAATCAAAGTCTGCTTCACAATGACCATAAACAAAGCTCAAGATCAAACTCATAAGGTTGCGGCAAAAGACTTGAGAAAAAACTGCTTCTCCCACGGTTAGTTGCTCCAGAGTGCACAGAGTGCCTGATGATTCTGGGACCCGAGGGAAAAATATATTTTTTTTTATTGCAAACAGTGGCAAACGAGCAAACAGTACACCTGGTGGTAAGTGTTGCTGCCGCTCATGGACCTTTACAGGGTCGCTGCCTACCGTGAAGAAAGTGAAGGGAGTGTGAATGCGTGCATTAAGGCTCGGTGATACCAAGGGCACCACCAAAACCCTCCACACGCAAACACTCAGAAAGTTGGGCTTCCGGCTCTCTCGCTCACCGAACGAAGCGCAGTAACAAATTGCTACTACTCAGACGTCGATTTTCTGCGAGAGTGTGGTACTACCCCGGACGAACCGGCCCGCGGCTGTAGACAGATAACTATCGACAGTGTGGTCCTACCACTCTTAGATAAAAAATATTGTTCAAAAAAAATACTGGCCTAGCATTAGTATCTTGATATCGTTGTGAAAAATAATACCCCGTGTAACCCATATCAAAGCTTCGTGCTCATAAACACATTTTTTTTATTTTGGTTTAAAATTGCTTTACTTAAATGTTGCTCAGGTTATGTGATCAGTAGGAAATCCCAAACCACCGTAGTTCAGAAAAAATCTGTATCAGATTCTATCTTTAATACGAACTGTTGAATACAAAAGTGATGTATGAATATGCATGGATGTTAAGTGCCTTACTTAACCATCGTCACCCTCCACGTTACTCTTTTAACTATTCTGCGTTCTACTATACAGCGAAAAATGATGTGATTGCCTCTGCAGTAGGTATTGATAAACAAAACAGTTCTATAAAGCTAGTGCGTTAGTTTTGGCTGCGCATTTATACCCGTACCCTGTGGATAAATACCCTTACCCTGCGATGTACCCCATAAAGATAATGTTAGTAAAAAACAAGCTAATCTAGAAAAAAAATATACATAAACACGCACATGCTAGATTTTGACCTCTTGACAATTTTTTTCCGTTTTCGTTCCTGCATATTAATACCAGAACGCGCTTTAGTATTAATTCGCTGTTTGGGATTATGGGGTTTTTGATGTACTGGCTTCTTCGCAGGTTCGTCGTCATTACTAGAGGTTGATATAGACTCTTGATTTTCAATCTGGGTACCGTATCCGCAATCCGAATTTTCTGAAATTACAATCTTCCTTTCGCAGTTGTTTGAAGGCAACTGTTGGACATTTCTTGTTTCTAACTGCATTCTACTGCTACAGGATAATATTCTATCCTATAAAAAAAATAGAACGTGAATATTTAACACAATTACATTCCTTTTATTCATTTTCAAAAACTAAACGTACGTTATCAGATTTCATAATGTGGTCGTTGTTTCTACTCTCATCGGACTCCCTCCCGATATGCGTCTCAAATGACTCATTAGCATCACTAGTGTTCATTTCCGAAGAATCCCATCCTTTGTTATCCGAGCTAGGTTCATCATTGCTTTTGCCACTACCTCCAGTATCCGACGAATCCGAAGTAGGATCTGAGGTAAACATAGGTGAGGAGTCCTCGCTACCTGAAGATTTTTAATATAAACGTTTTTATAGTTTCTTTCTTTCACCTTCTCACAAATTCGTATCCGATTAAACTAGAATCTTTACTATTTCGTACTACAATATTAACATAATAATAGAATTACCTCTATCCGGTGGAGATGTATTACTTTCATTGTCCTCAGAGCTCTCAGATAAAGAAGCTTCGAGCCACAAATTAAGTAACTTGTGTAAAGTTACAACATGTTGATCTTTATATAATAGAGCAATCAACTGAACCATAGTCACCGCCCATTTACTCTGAAAGAAAAAATAAATACAAAACACACATCTCGATTCTTAAAACTATATCGGTTATATCAATGTGCCAAAAGATAACATATTAAAATCTCAAATGTTTAATTGCATTGTACTTGTATACTAAAATTAATCAATAAAAATTTGTAAATGTGTACATAAAACATATATGCACACATTTACCATAACATATGAAGTATCTGTGAAACACACTTACTGTATCAGGAATTATCATTAACTTAATGAGAACTTTGTCAATACTATGGCTAAATATGTTCCACAAAATTTGATTCTGTACGTTGTGTCCAATGCAATTGGGGCTTTGGACGCTCGACTCTTCGGGTATATGCAAAATATTTCTCAATAATAAAAGACAGTTACTTATATTTGTACATTGTTGGTCTGACAATTTTGCCTTTTGGTCAAAGTCACCATTTTTCTTCAAAAAATCTAAGATAACTTTAGTAACCCTATGATCCGCAAAAGCTGTTTTCGTTGATGTCAGTAAATTGTTTATTTCAAATATTGTATGCCTTCCAAAATCACTTTTAGAAATTACTTCCACTGATAGTAAACATTCTATAGGTATTGTCAGATTCACTAAAATTTTAGTTAAAAGCTCTATCGTTACATCTTCTTTTGCGTGTAGTAACAATGGTATTAAATCTTTTTTTATGTTCTGTCCAAAACTAATGCTCCTGCGGTATGTACGGAGATATTTGTCCTCCAGTAATATACTGTGGAGTATTGTCTCCAAAGCCGCTGTAATAAAAGACATGGTATTTAACATATACACTCAACTAATTAGTTTATAAACAATTTTGAAGTTTATAATATTTTTACCATTGCAATTTTCATTTACGTGATATCCATCTGCATGTAAAAAGCCAAGATTGCTGAAGGTACTGTGAATCTGCGAACTTCGAAGAACCCATTCCATTTTGTCTGAAACAATATTTATTTAAAATAGTAAGTTATGTTGTTGAACGATTTGTGGTAATGGCTACGATTAGTACAAACGCTTACATTGCTCATGGTTTTCGTAAAAGACGAGTGTAATGAGGTAGCTCATACTTGTCCTTTACGAATTTACCTAGTCAACTCCATCTGATGTCACCCCATCTGATCAACAATTACATTCATAAGGAGGGTTGAGATGAGGCAGGAGGCCGGTCATACAACTATTGCCAATAACTGTTGTAACGTGTACGATAGAAGAGGAGTATATATTGCGTCGATCCTAAGTAATTAGGATAAGCGCAGGATGATGATAAGTTGTATGAAACCATTTATAACAAAGTTAATAATAGATGTCTACTCCTAAAGAGCAATATAAGAATAAAGTCACCAAGTATATATGATAACTACTTATGAAAAATAACTGTTAGTGAAAAATAAAGAAAATAGTTCGATCAGCAATAACATCGCATCTGTGCAGTGGCAGCTACCGATACTACCAACCCTTACATTGCTAATGGGTGTTGTAAAAGAATATTAAGAGCTAAACGTACATAGACCTGGTCGAGTCCCATCTGATGCCGCTTGGTTAACAACTGCATTTCTAAGCAGGCGGTCAGTCATCAAATTAATGTGAAAACTTTTGCAATATGTACGATAGAAGAAGAGTACATATTGTGTCGAACTCAAGTAATTAGGATAAGAGCAGGATGATTTTCGTTATCATCAGTTAGATCAGCAAATTCGAGTACACAGCGTACTAACATACAATACAATAATTTATAGTTTATTTCTTTACCAGCTTGACTTTCATTCTCAAATCCAAAAATGCGTACTGTTTGCAATTGTATAATATACTAGCTGACCCAGCAGACGGTGTTCTGTTCAAATAAAATAAAAGGAATTCTCATTGAAATCGACAGCAGCGCCACCTACCGGGTCCAATTGTGAATCTAAACCATTCTCAAATCCCCTTGAAGACACACAAAAAAATTTCATCCACATCGGTCCAGCTGTTTAGGAATTCAGTGACATACACACGTACACAAGAAATATATACAGACTGTATCAGGTCATGGGGCAACTGTTCGAGTATGTTGTAGTTTAACGGTCATAGATCGTAATTAAAATGTATATTACACAAAAAACAATATAACATAGAAGTTATAATGATTTACAAAATGTGTGTTAAACAGTCTATGCCTTAAATGTTACGTATTATTTAGGCATGTATAGACAGGATCACGGAGCATATACAAAGAGAAGACGGCCTAAGCAACTGTGCACCGTGACTCAACTAGGTCCTGACGTCATCACGTCAACATCAGGTAGTAGGCGTGGCCTATTAGTCTGCTGTCGACTCTGCCCGTGTTCGTACTGTGGACACAGTTATATTTTTGGTGTATTTCTGCTTTATTACGCAGAAAATCAATAATTTTTTTGTTTTATCATGTAAATAGTACTCCGATAAACGTTCAGATGCTATAGAAGGCATCACATTTCATTTGTAAGTATATTTATACATAGTTTATTAAAATATTTTCTAGAAAAATGCTTTGACGATTCCATGTTCAAATATAATTCTACTCAACGTTAGATGTGCCTACTTTTCGTAATGGGACTTAGAACTATAAAAGAAGATAAAGCTCAGACTATTAAGATTATCGTAATAACTAATGAACATAAGTATTTAAATTAATATCTAAGTACTTCAGTGTTCCCGCCCGATTAGTCTACTAAAAGGTCTAGGTAAGATCTACGAACGAATAGTTCTCAGTAGACTACACACATTCGCCGAGGCTAACAACCTCGTTCCCGACGCACAGTTTGGTTTCCGAGCTAAACACAGCTGCGTACAACAAGATCACCGCTTGGTAGAATACACACGTAGTCAGTTCATCATGAACAGATATACGGGTGTATTATTCCTAGACGTAGCGAAAGCATTCGACAAGGTTTGGCATGAAGGCCTAATCTACAAACTCTATCTCCTCAAGATCCCTCACTACTTAATTCCCATTATACATGACTACTTAAGTCATCGCAGCTTTCGCTACAGGGTGGAAGGGACGTTGTCGACCTCCCACCCTATCAAGGCCGGCGTCCCTCAGGGGTCGGTCCTCTCCCCATTTCTCTTCACGCTATACACTAGCGATATGCCCAAATTCAACCAGGTACATAAAGCGCTTTACGCTGATGACACCGCACTCTTTTGTGCTGGTAGATCCCCGACAACAGTAGCCAAGACTCTCCAAACAGCGGTTACCGCCCTAGCCAATTGGTTTAGGAAATGGAGATTAGAAATCAACCCCGAGAAGAGTCAGGCGGTCATGTTCACTAGACGAACTGCCCGTTCCTACTCTATCGATAGCATTCCCCCCTTAAAATTTTCAACAAGCCGGTCACTTGGACCAGGCAGGCTAAATACTTGGGTGTGACCCTTGACGATTGACTAGCTTCGAACCTCACATAAAGCAAGTCCGCGCACGGGCAGCCTTTGTGATGGGCCGTCTCCACTGTCTACTCAACTCTAGGTCGCGTATGCCCCTGAGTAGCAAAATCCGACTATACACCACCTGCATACGGCCTATCATGACCTATGCCAGCGTGGTGTTCGCGCATGTTAAGCCACACAGGATCCACAGGCTACAGACACTACAAAATCGTTTCATGCGCCGAGCTACGGGAGCACCGTGGTTCATACGAAACGTCGATCTCCACATCGACCTCGAACTGCCGACCATCAAGCAGTATATGAAACGGTGCTCTCAGAGCTACTTTGACTCTGCCATGACACACCCCAACCAACTAGTGGTTGGGGCGGCTTCCTATAGACCCTCCAAAATCTCCTCCATCCGACGTCCTCGTCACGTCCTCGACGAAGAGGACGACAATATCACACTCGCTCAACAAAGAGCCTACACGGCCCGCGAGGCCTTAACAAATAAATATCCGCGGTTCCGCCCTCGCCGTCGAGGTGCGAAACCGCGCCGCGCAAAAGTCACTACTAAAAACGTGGGCACGCCCACTTTGCCTCCAGCGACGCCCCAAGCCGAGGTCCGTTCCCCACAGGGGGAGCCCTTGGGCGATGTCGCTTAGCATACTTTTCTCCGGGTTGAAAGCCCTCAGCGCTCACCCATAGTCCGCGTCAAGCTGTCAAGGCCATCTGCGGCCAACAGCTGTAAACTCACAAAAAAAAAAAAAAAACTTCAGTGTTGATCGGTGCGTCGTAGTAATCGGTCGGTTATTGTTTACGGCGAGTTGTGCATAGATAAATTGTAAATTATTTCTTTACCTTACTCGCGCGGTCCCGGCCCAAACCGGTTTTGGCCGAGCGACCGCGTTCGTATCGTGTTACTAAGTTGCAATGAATAGATGCGTAAATGATGAAGATATTAACTCCATGAGTGATGAAGAAGTTGAAGTTTTAACACAGACGACTGGGAAAGACAACACACATATGCTATGTGCTATGGCAGAGGAGAGTATCTTGAGGAGAAAAAGAATAAGAGAGGAAAACTCATCAGATGAAGGATGGAACACAGTAGTAAGAGGAAGAAAGGTAAGAAAACAGGTAGGAAGTGGGAGTACGGAAGAAAGCATACAAGTTAGCGTCTCGAGTAAGAATGAGCTGCCAAAGCAATTTGCACTAGCTCGGCTTTTTAAAGAAAATGGTATACTGGGAACGAGTCGTGTTAAATATGTTCATAAATATAGAATGACTATTACTTTTGAAAACGATACTAGTGCAGAGTTGTTTTTAAAATGTAAGACTTTTGCTGAACTGGAATGGAAATGTCAAAAGACGTCGGAAGTTGGCATTTCATATGGAATGATTAGGAATATCGACTTAGAAATCACCAATGAAGAAATGATTGAAAATATCTAAGGCGATTTCGAGATTATATCTGTGAAAAGATTAGATAGACGGAATGACAAAATAGATAGTCCAGGAGCTAATAGTTGGGTGCCTAGTGAGACTGTGCGCATCGGATTTAAGGGGGTCATCACTTCCACCACACGTATATATTTACGAAATTAAGGCTAAAGTAGAACCTTACATATTCCCAGTGACCCAATGTAGTAGATGTTGGAAATTTGGACACCCAACAAAAATGTGTCCTTCAAAAAGCATAGTGTGCCCTAAATGTTCAGGAAGGCATGAAAATTGTGTAACGACCACATTTTTCTGCGTTAATTGTAAAGGATCGCATATGGCACTACAAAAAATTTGCCCGGTATACATGAAAGAAAGACGTGTACGAGAACTGATGGCAGAATTTAATTGCACGTATAGGAAGGCAGTCAGTGTTTATGTGCCGCCAACTCCCCCTCACGACCCAACTCCTAATACTTCCATTCTCAAGAGTATAACTGGTGAAAGAGCTACAGTTATGGAACGACCTAGTCTCGCATCTATTGTTAATGAAAGTTGTAATAATAATACAGAACAGGTGCATAATGAGGAACTCCTTGGTGTTAAGTTTGTCGCAGGTTCAGAATCCAATTTACAAGTCAAAACAGAAGAAGAAGAAGCAACGTCCAGCAACACCTGGATTTGACTGGAATAATGTCCCAATTTCATCTCCGGAACCAGTGGAAGATAGCTCATCTCCTGAAGGGCACCCCCCGAAAAGCTCAGAAAAACAAGCTAAAGACTTAACTATCGTTCAACTGCTAGTTAAATTAAAAAACATCGTTTTAAGTAGAGAATCCTTAGAGTTAAAATACAAAATAGTGTTGTTATTATTATGGAATGGATTATTACTAAGGTATTAAGTAATTTGTCAGTTGTGTCCTTGTGTAACTCAATTATTAATAATGGCTGATTTTTGTACTCTTAGCTGTAATATTATCCAATGGAATTGTCAAAGTTTAAGACCCAAGGCGGTTTCTCTAGAATCATTGCTCAATATATATAAAGTACATGTGTGTATTCTAAGTGAAACATGGCTCGAACGAAATAGTTCTTTTAGAATAAGTGGTTATAACACATTTCGGTTGGATAGATCAGATGGATACGGTGGTGTTGCCATACTAATACATAGATCGATTAAAGCTGCCTCTTACCCTGTTGTAATTAATAATTCGGGCATCGAAATCTTATATGTTAAAGTTTATAATTGCCAACATATTGAAAATATATTTTCTGTTTATTGTCCCTCTTCAATTAGTACGTCGCAAAATGACTGGGATGATCTTTTCTCCTTGTGCAATAATAAGACAGTCATCTCAGGCGATTTCAATGGGCATCACTCCGATTGGTCTTATAGGATCGACCAGAGAGGAAAGCAAATTTATGATGCTTTGTTAAATCATGACCTTATCTGCATAAATGATGGGAGTCCCACTAGAGTCAAAATGGTAAATGGATTATTGCAGGAATCGTCACCTGATATAACATTTATTTCGTCAAACCTGGCCTTAATGTTTGAGTGGCAAACTACTAATGAGTCTCTGGGTAGTGACCATTTAATAATTAAAGTAACTTGTAATACAAATATAGCTAGGGAGTATACTAAGAAAAGGAATTTCAAAAACTGCGATTGGGACTCTTATACCGGATATTTAGAATCTATGTTTAATAATACTGTACTTCCTTCAGAACCTCAAGATTTATATAATGTATTTGAAAATCATATGCTAAAATCTGCTGAACGACACATTCCTTACACTAAGATCCCCCAGAACATTGTAAATAAATTTTCACCCAAACCCTATTGGTCTCCAGCGCTTTCTAAGGCAGTGGCAGAACGACGACTTGCGTTGGCCAATTTAAGAAGAAACCCTTCTCCAACTAATTTAAAAGTATTACAAAATAAAATTAGCAATGCTCAGAGATTAATTCGCCGGGCCAAATCTGACACATGGCATAAGTTCTGCTCAAGTATTGACCAAACAGCCTCCCCATCATTGATGTGGAATAAAATGAAATGGATGAAAGGACAACGGTCAACAAAAGTCTGTGTAGATAAAGTTAGGGTTCAAAATTTACTAGCTAGCCTCACTCCGGACTTTGTCTGGCCTCCCTACCCTACTTTCCAGTCAGCAAACAATCTTTTAGAGTCCGAAATCTCTATGCATGAATTAGACAATTGCACTAAGAAAAAAGACACGGCGCCTGGCTCTGATGACATATCATATTCGATGATAAATCATCTCCCCCCAATTGGTAAGTTATTACTTCTCCAAATTTATAACAAATGCTTCACTACTGGTTTTGTGCCCTCTCAATGGCGTAAAGTTAAAATAATTCCCATCCCTAAACAAGGCAACGACCCTACATCTACATCGTTAAGACCTATCTCCCTTATCTCATGTATGTGTAAGATATTCCACTCCATCCTTAACAAAAGGATTGAATGGTATTGTGAAAAGCAAAACTTATTTCATGTCAATATGGTGGGTTTTCGAAAAGCTCGGTCTTGTTTAGATTGCTTGTCTAAATTGGTGTCTACTATCCAACTAGGATTTACCAAAAATTTTGTAACGGTCGCCTGTTTTATTGACATTGACAGCGCATATAATAATGTAGACGTATCTAGCTTACTAAGAATTTTAGATCATATAGGAATTGGGTCTAAAGTTTGCTATTACCTTTGGTCTTATCTGAATCAAAGAACTATTAAAATTTCATGTCCTGATGGTGACTTAGTTAGGATGACAGGACGTGGTCTACCTCAAGGAGATCCAATTTCCCCTCTTTTATTCAATATCCTTACAATGGATATTTGTAAAAGCACTCCAAGTGTTGAAATTTTACAATATGCGGATGACTTCGTTCTTTATGTATGTAATAAAGATGTTAATAGGGCTGTGGAAGAATTGCAAAATTCCTTACATTATATTAACCCGCTGTTTAAAGATTTAGGGCTTGAAATTTCTACAGTAAAAAGTCAAATCTGTATTTTTAAAAACGGTACTTATAGAGGTGATATTTTATGCTCTATTGACGGTTCTATTAATATACCTGTAGTTAAAGAAATTAAATATCTGGGTGTTTGGTTTGATAGTTCGCTCAGGTGGCGCAGAAATATCAACGAGACCATCAAAAAAATTTCTAAATACTTGAATCTCCTAAAAGTATTGTCAGGATCTGGATGGGGAGTTCATCAAAAACATTTGAGGAAATTGTATATATCTGTCATACGTAGCAGAATCGATTACGCAAGTTTTCTCTACGATAACAGTTGTAAAACTCATTTGCTAAAATTAGACCGCGCACAAAATCAGGCTCTTCGCATTATCGGTAACTTTATCCGCTCTATTCCCATCCATGTTATGGAAAATGAACTTTGCCTTCCTCCTCTTCATATCCGCAGAAAATACTTGGCAGGCAAATTTCTTCTTAGAGCAAAGTCACTTGATAGCAATAGTACTATTGAGGTCATAGAAAATTTGTGCCTACATAAGACTGCCAGCTATTGGTCGCATAAAAAAATACCACTGCTTATTGCAGTATACGAACATCTCAATGGCCTCGAAATCCATAAAAGCTCTCAACTCGAAATGTATTCTCTTGAAACTTGGATAAGTAACATAAACGTTGCGCAGATTATATGTGATAAAATACCAGGAATAACGTTAGCTAAACGGGCATACAATACAGAGTACATTAAATACACCTGTCAAAACTTTATAGAACAGAGATATTCTGGCTTTTATAAAATCTTTACTGACGGCTCAAAAGATAAGAGTACAGGGGGAGCTTTTTTAGATCCACAATTGAAGAAATATTATAAGTTTGCGATTGATTCCAATATATCTATAATGCATATAGAATTAGTAGCGATAGCAAAAGCCTTATCGTATATCGAATGCATTAGTCATAATAAATTTGTAATTTTAACTGATTCGAAAAGTTCAATGCAACATTTAGCTCGGTACACCTCACATGGGCGAGGTAACCCTGTAGCTTATCAGATATATGAATCCATCTGGAATAAGCAGAAGTCCAAGACTATTTTCATTCAATGGATTCCGTCTCATATACAGCTAAAAGAAAATGATGAAGTAGACGTATTAGCTAAACAAGCCGTGGTTGATGGGATATCTATAAGAATCACTCCTCTATACTCAGACCACATTATTTGCATAAAAGATCTTTGTTTAGAGAATTGGCAGGAGTATTTCGACGCAAGGTCAAGAGAAAAAGGCATATGGTATCGTACTATCCAACCCCGTGTCTATTATTACCCTTGGATAGATAATATAAATTTAAATAAATCATTCTTGACTGTTGCTCTTAGACTACGTTCTGGCCATATTCCATCTAATAAATTCCGATATCTAATGAAAAAAGTTCCTTCTCCCAATTGCATTACGTGTGGTGTTGTTGAAGATGTCTTACACATTATGATGGAGTGTTCTCGGAATTCTAGCCTAAGAAATTTTTTTTTTGAACAGTCGACATTTGATGTTGGATTTTGTAATAGCATTTTAGCTAATCCATCTTCAGCTGAAGCATTTTTGTTATATAAATTAGTGAGTAGCATAATCTAGATGTTAATTGTGTAGTAATAGTTGTATATTTGTGTAATAAGGCGGTATTATCGCTAAGCGACAAAGCCTTTTTTTCAATAAAGTAAAAAAAAATATTTTGTAAATAAATGCGCCATCTGTCGCCAACTATGAAGGACCATAAAAGTGACAAAATGCCAGGGTCGTAGTTAGAACACAATTATTATATTCGGATTTTTCATCAAATGATAATCTTAAGAAGCAATGGATTTAAATAATCAATAGATAGGTAAACTGGAAACCTACGAAATATACATAAGATTTGTTCTGCCTGTTTTAACGATGAAGATTTCATAATAACTAGCAAAGGCTTTAGAAAACTAAAGGATGTTTGTGCGTTTCTTATTTGCAACGATTGAAGATCGGCAATCATACTTAGATTGATGCCCGTAAATTTGCCATTTTCTATGAATTTTTAATTCCAATCTAAAAATATTAATGCTTCCGTGTGGTGACGGATTAAGAATACAATTCACCACTCCCTATCTTGCCCGTGGATGTCGTAAAAGACGACTAAGAGATATAACATGCACATCAGATCCGTGCAAGAGGAGGAAAACTCGAAATAAAACCCTATACCAACGTGTCTTTCCAGCACGGTATAGTCGGTTAAATTCCCTCCCATTGTGGAGGAGGCCCGAGCCCAACAGTGGGACGTATGTGGGCTGCGATGATAATGATGAATATTAATGAGTTTTCAATCTAATAATGTATATAATTCAAGAAATATATGATGCAAAAGAGTATTTCATTTTTACTATTCGAACCAATGTCTCCCTTTCTCCTTACTTTATTAATGATGCAATTTCACTCGATGTAATTTCTTGATAAGATTAAGAGCACGTCACAAACATGTTTAAACTGGTGGTGGCATCGAAGGCCGTTTTTGTATGAGAAAAGACAAAAAGGAAGGCAATAATACTAAGCAACTTTTATTAACTAGTGATATTATACACTGATATTCTAACTAGGGTTTACATTCGACAATCTGTTAGAAACCCAAACAAATAGTTGTATTATTTGGTCGTATGAAAAGACAAATATGAAAAAATAGACTTTAAAACTTTTGAGTTAATTAAATACATAGTGTGCATTTCTAGTGAATTGTCGAACGAGAAGGGCAGTAAAGGAAAATGTATTTTTCTTCAAATATTAATATTATAAACAATGCTGACAAGACTTATATGGAGATTTGTGGTTAAAAACAGTAGTCAATCACCTATTCGCTATGCAGAATTATATTTGAATAGAGCAAACGGGTAATAAGATTGTTTGTATATATCTTACAAATAAAAAAAATAACTCTCCCTGATATAGGTAAATTCTGAGTACATCCCTGTTGCGCCACACACTTACTGACATCTAATGCGAGATAGCTCAACTAGTTAAAAATACGAAACTAGTAGTTATGCTAATAGCCGGTAGATGGACATAAAGGAGTGAGTGACACAGGTTATAATCCCTCACCCCCTGTAACTGCCACACACATTGTTTCATATAAAATATGAATCACAACAGCTCCTCTTTGTACTTACTCCGTGATCTATACTAAATAATATTATAAAGAGGAAGGATTTGATTGTTTGTTTGTTTGAAATGAATAGGCGCCGAAACTACTTGACTGATTTGAAAAATTCTTTCACTGTTGGGAAGCTACACTATCCCCGGTGAACATAGGCTATATTAAATTTTATAAAAGTTAGGGACCCATACTAAACCTCCAATAATGTAACCCAAGGTGTGAAAAAATTACAAAAAACTTCCTTACATCGCGTGCGCTGCGAAAACTATTGATTATAGTACAAAATAATGAACTACGACTTTGCAGAACATATAATTATCTACAGAAAATATTGCGACAGCATGTGTCTAACTATTATAGTTATGTCACGAGTGTTATTTATTTAAAAAAAATATATTCAATTGCCACCGCTATAAAAGCTCTTTTATTTATACTTTGGTATTAATCCTTATCAGAATAAATAACTTCATATTTAAGACTGCTTCAATGCCATTATATAACTTTTTGAATTATTCAATTTGGACATTCCAATCGAAAGATATCACGAGTTTAAAAATGTAAGTTATTTGAAAAATGTCGCGTGGTCGCCGCTCACACCGCTCGGTTAGACGCCACCGTAATAAGCGATGTAGGCGTCACTGAGGTACGGGAGGGGAGTCAATGTCAAGAAATAAAGCGCCGCGCCTGATGCCGCCCTAACCGAGGCCGCGGGTGACTAGACCGCGGAGTTAGTCCGTCACCCGCCGAGAGGCCGACCGCGCGAGGCAAGACTGTAGACTCCTCCCCAGGGGGTGGACGTCAATCGAGGAGAGGATACTCCTCAGGGGTATTCCGTTGGGCTGACCACTGATGACAAGTCCCCCTGCACCGGTGGTCGGCCCAACGACGAAGGCAACATGTCCGGGTGGGTTGCGAGTGTGCGTGCTTACGCCCCTCTGTCGCTCCGGACGGAGCCGGGCGACGGGGGCGCCGATCGTAGCCAGCCCCTCCAAAAAAAAAGAAATATACTGCCGCGCGGCTCACTCGCGCGCGCGGTCGGCTCCCTATGCAGCGGTCGTGTGCGGAATCCATTTTCACTTTTTATTCTTAGTTTTGATCGTCAAATAAAAATGAAATTAACATCAAATATCGTTTACAGAGAAGCTCTGACTCAATAAATTGCTTTTTAAGAGCAGAGAAAGTAAATATGGCCTTTTTACAAACATTGAAAATAAAATATTAAGAAAAAAATATACAAAAAATAACATTAAATTAATAATATTTAATATTCGAATTTTCTTCATAAATTTACTCTTTTTTAATAACCCCACGCAAAAACAAGACAGTATGTAAGTATGGGAGTGTGTGTGTGTGTGTGTGTGTGTGTGTGTGTGTGTGTGTAACAATTTATAAATCTTGAAATGTTTGTTTGATAACCTAGCCCGTGCGAAGCCGGGGCGGGCTGCTAGTTATCTATAAAACTAGCCGCTTGCATAATTACTACCGCAAAATCTTCTTATAATTATAACAGCAAAAACTTATTTCTTCTTCGTAGGAGAGTAAGTTTCATCAAGAAAGGTGGGGCGACGCAAGGGCGGCACGCAGTCCTATAACCCTCACCTTCGCCATTGAGCCGACTGGTATCTAGTTCCTTGACATCCGTGACCAGCCCGGCATACTAAACACACTGAGGTAAAGTTGACAAGTAGGTATACTAGCCAGTCTCTAACTGGCCCAATACTCCAAATACATATTGGTGTCCTTCTTCAGACATAAAAAACCAATCAAACACGAAAAGTATGAGTTCAGTGAATAAGGACACGCTAATCCACTTCGACAAGAATCTACTAGGCCACCAAGTACACGTAGACTAAAGAATGTCATAAATCTTACGATATGACATGATTTAGATGCAAAGCTTGCTGCAATTTTTTTGTTTACTTTTTTTATTATTTTGGACGGATTATATTATTATTATCTAAACACATGGTAGTTCAAAACTATTCATAAAACACATTCGATAAAATGCCGATTAGATATGTAACGAGAATACCTATTTAAAAATCCAATCAATTAACGAACTGAAATACCTACATACACAGGTACCAATATATTACAACTAGCTTCCATTCCCTCGGAAACTTTTAAATAATAAACACCTCAGAAAAGAAAACGACTTTATATTTCATAATTACGATCACAATACTCAAAATGAGATCTTAATCTATCAGCACAAAAATATTCAATCGAACTAAATTATATAAAAGTTATTGTAATGGCGCAGTGAGTTTAGGAAGGTGGCTACATAAACTAATCCACGTGAGCGTAAACAAAGATATTCCTAAGAGCCAGTAGTAGGCCACGCTCACGCGAATCACGTGTAGTGTAAACGTGCTAGTTTGTCATCGGCGCGTCATTGTGCCACCGACCAACGTTTGCCTCCTCTCGCTCACTTGGCGCAAAGCGTGCCTTCCGACTCGCCCTCTCCTTGTTTTGCACAAGTAATATTATAATATTATTACTTCAAACAGCTAACGGTTATTAAATTAATCTAATACCGTGAATATTACGTGATACTTGTACTGTTACGCCGTTGTCTGTACTGTTGTATGTTTATATTTACTTTTAATGAAAAACATTTGCATCGTCCTTTTTTTTGTAAAATAAAAGTGCTAGTGAAGGGTTATACTGACTCTCAGTGTCATTATATCTCTCACGAAGAGATATGTGATTTTAGTGTCATTTTCTTCAATGATTTTGCACACATAATCATTTTTTATCCCATTCACGGAATTTTCTTTTCATAGGAAACTTCACATCAACTATGTACAAAAATATTAAATTGAAACGAAGCAACGACATACCTTAATAAGTTTCATTAATAGTTGTTGTGCTTGAGCATTATGATATATTAATACATTTCTACCTATTTACCTAATTAGTTTTATTATTTAATATAGTTTCCAATTGGTGACGATCTAAGAATACAATATGTCACCAACCTTAATCCGTTCCGTAATTCTCGGGGCAGTCGTAAAAATCGGCTAATCCCTTACGATGACAGTATTTACGCTATCAATATAATGGGGAGCTGCAGTCCCCCTGGGCAACTTACAACAGCAACTACGATCGCAAGTCCGCCTACCAAGCGTGACGATTATGGTACTGTCCCGCTCTCATAGGTAATAATATGATCAACTACAGGCTGATGGATGGAATAACCCAGTTATCGCCTGTTAATCAGTGATTCTCTGTTTCTTATAGAAATATATTATATTATTTTCAATAAAAAACATACACAGATATGAGCTTCAGAGAGTGGGACGTATGTGAGACGAGATAACGCATAACATGCATAACATAAAAAGTATACTATACTTAAATAATATCTTTCAAAACTTGTGTTCAGTTGATTTTATTTAAGTTCTTGGGGAAGCCAAAGCATTCGATTTGAGGATTGTGCTCGATCCAAAAAGCAATTCCGTTACCAATTTGGAACGGACCAATTAATGACCCTTATCAAAAAATGAAGTGAAATATTTTTTAGAAGATACATATATTATATTATATAACTAAACTCCTTAATGTTTGACCAGATTACTGAGCAAGGTAAACATTGTTTTTGTTTAATATATCATTTATGAGAAGAAAACTTTTAAAAGACTGACCACACAGATGGCGTAGTGGTTAAGATATCCACCTACCGTGCCCGTGTCATGGTTTGGACACGGGCACGGTAGGTGGATACCTTTCTTATTTTTCCATGCAGGACACTACTTGATGCGATTCAAAAAATAGTGGTTTGAGTCTGACCGAATGGTTTAATTTGACTCCGATAAGTAAGCCTTGTAAAAACCTTGAGATTACTGTAACTCTCAATTTATGTGATACTAGCAACCTGCCCTCGCTTCGCTTCGGTTTCAGTCTTTCCTGCGTAGTTCCCGTTTAATATAGCCTAGTTTACTCCCTGATATTATAGCATTCCATTAGTGAAAGAATTTTTGAAATCGGTCCAACCGTTTTGAAGATTACCCGGAACAAACAGACAGACAGACAGACAAAAAAATTATAAAGTGTATTTTAGGCATATGTATAGTGCAAATAACCGTGTGAGCATGAAAAAAGCCTATTATTTTGACATTACAAACAGACACTTCAATTTTATTTATTGGTATAGATTTGATATATCAACAGAACCTTTATTTACTTGTCAAATAAATAATCAAAAAATAATGCGTCTGTTCAAGAAATTTTGAATCAATCTTGAACTTTAGTCAAAATAGTAATTTTGCACTCATAAGAATCATGACATGATTAACTTTACAGTTTGTAAAATTTAAAGAAAGTTGTAAATTTCTGTAATAGATTTGTTTTTCGTTTACGCAAATACGATCATGTTTCTCAATTTCACAATAAACTCAAGTGGCTTCCAAACCGTCTTCGACGAAATACATCATCACATCGTTTGTTTTCGTTATATTTTTTAACCCGGCTGCACCCACGTTACTTAAAAAACGTTTCGCCTTTCTTTATGACGCTCGGACCAGACATCAGTGATCATCAAAAAATTTATTGTTACATTTACCATGGCACTCCATTCTTTTTGATCTAATTCTTTTATTATACAGCCCGTACGTTTATGGAGTCCTCTGTCTGTCTGAGTCATTGCCTACTTTTAAAAAGATCTTTTACTATCACTACTTGTCACTTTCACCTTCTCATTTTTGGTAACAGTTCTTCTCCTCATTTTCATTGTGTCATTTATTTGTGTACAATATTGTGTGTATGCATGTAGAGCAGCATGTATTTATTTGTGTGATATACTATGTATTATAAGTCATTTCAATAATTGTGTTTCTGTCCCATTTGTCTAGTGCCCTTAATCACAATAATTTGAAAATCCATCCTAAGCTTATCTGTCAGAAACTACAGTATGCGACAAGACCGCCTAATTGTACCAACATCAATCGTTTCTTCTTGTTATTCTTGTACTTATGGTGTGCAGTAAAGAGTTGTATTGTTGTAACTGGTGTGGGAAGATTTTCTATTAATTACGAAGTAAGAGATTAATATTCTAAGGAAATTGTTCCTTTTTCCAATGTTATTTTTTTACCAATGATTGATCACGTTAGTTATCTAAAATTTGCAAAAATTGGTACTTTTGTACGGCTGGGGACAATGGGGTAGACAACCTGAAAACGAAACCTTAAAACGGGATCTATGGTCGTAACCATATGTCCCATTTGCTTAATGTGCATGACATAAAATATGATTCTGTATTTGCATTAAATTTTAAAACAAATCATTTCTTATGTTTCAGATTGATATGTCATTAATGCGATACTTAATCATTACTGATGTTTACGGGATTAAAAATAAGATCAACCACAAGACTGCAAGGCACTGAGAGCCCTTATTTTATAAATTTTGACCCACAATAATAGTTAAAGACCAGGTTATTAAGAATTTTTGTAGAAGAAAATAGTAAGCCGTCTTTTAAAAATCATTAATAATTTAATTATAGCTGCGTTCCGATCTAGTGGTAGTATATTAGATCTGTTAGGTTTAAATTAATAAATTAACATAATATAATAATTGCTATAAATTTAATGTTTAATAATTAAGTTATTAAAATCATTTTCTTTTGTATTCGCAATGAAAGTATAACAACATGTGGATCAAAATTTAACCCAGCGCCAATGGCGTGAAAATAATTAAACGAAGAATGACGTCGGATCATATTGTCCCGAATTTTGCCCCGCTTTTTTTACATATATTTTTATGCCTATTTTAATTATGTATTTATATACTGGTAGGTGTTATTCTTAACAGGATAAAATTAAAAAGTAAATGCCATTTTTATAATAAACCAAATTTACTTAAACTTTGCTCAATACATGTGTCAAGTCAAGTTTAAAAACACACCTCAAGGTAATTATCTAATTATTATTGCAATAAACTGTAATATTGTTTAACAAAACACTATTTTCAGTACACAAGACATCAAACCTTAGTCAACTTAGGGAACATTAATTTGACCTATAATTAGTCTTCAGCTTCTTATACCTAACCACGAAATTGCTACAACTATTTCAGTATGGAATGCAATGATTAGGACATATTATTTAAATTTGACATGCGTTATATGTATGTCTAGTCATTTTATATTTTTTCGAAGAACACAGCTAACATTTCATACAAGTGCCAGAAATTTTCGGGGTGTGAAAAATCTTTTGCGTAATTACCAAGATAAGAATAGTAAAAAATTGTGTTTTTGGAAAAATCCAAAAGCCTTTTTTGCAAATTGGGTTATTGGGAATCCGACTAGCAGCGCCAAAATCATGCCAGGATTGTTTGTTAGTTACGTTATTATAAATTACTTAAAACAATGAGAAAATCGTCAATAAGCATAAGAAAACACAACTAAAAATATGTCGTGAAAATAGAACGTCGTCCATGACGCTGGGTCATATTGACCCGTTTTCACTTGATGCACATATATCTTCCCGCTTAGACGGCGTCGCACCGAGGTCACTAGTGGTACGAGTGGAGAAGGCCTGTATCTCCAGCTATTGGAATGCTCGAAATCAGAGTACGCAAAATTCAATATATTGTCGTTTTAAATGAGCTCGGATCAATATGACCCAGGGTCATTGTCGCAGGGTTAATAACTAATTCTGTAGCGGAAAGATATAAATCTCTGTAATAACGATCATTTGGTGATCACCTTAGTACACCCGTGACCATGACACTTATAAGTGTTCGAAAAGTTGGGCAATCAAATACAAATATGATAAAATAAGTAAATATCGTTTTCGATACTTGTTTAAAGGTTTAGTATTAGTAGACTAAGATTTTGTGAATATTTTACAATTCTAACAGTATCATATATATCGCATTCAATCTTTGGAATGAAAGCTCATGAAGTCATGACAGAAAAAGTGTAAATATCATGTTTGCCAGATCGATTACAAGATAAGATAAGTAGTTAGATAGGTTCACACCATTGCCATATCTACACAAATAAATAAAATTGAAGTGTCTGTTTGTAATGTCAAAATATTGGGCTTTTTTCATGCATGTGTGAGCATGAACGACACCCATGCCTAAAATACAGTATAAATATTTTTTGTCTGTCTGTCTGTTTGTTTGAGGTAAGTCGAGCTGCTAGTCAACCATAACATTCATATGCATTATTATAGAATGTGTGCTGATATGAGTCATTTATCATAGCTTATCTCCAGCTCACCATATAATATAACTTTGGTGTCAATTGATTGATACAAATGTGCACTGTCGTAAACACGAAAAAGAAGTGTTGCTTGAGCGGCAGCATTCTAGTGATATCAAGTCTATCTATTTTATACTTATCTTTAAATTCAATTAAGGAATACGTGCATTAACCCGCTGAGCAAGAATCTATAGTCACAATCGTACCAAAAAAAGGTGACCGCAAACCGACTATAATGAGCGATCGAAGTGCTCGGTGACAAGTTGTCCGAATAACAGCAGACACGTGTCTACAGACCTGATATTAATTTTTTTGCATGCTTTATTTTTCAATTTTCTGGAAAAATAAATAGTATTGTCGATAGTTTTTATTATTTCGAGTTTATGAGTTTCTAATAATATACAATATTTTATGTTTTACAAACTCCATTTTATACGTGAAAACCGAACACACTATAAGGCATTTTCAACGTTGTGATCTGAAGTTAAATCCACAGAGAATTATTTCCTCTATTTTCAAATCATTCGTAAATGCAATTTAAATAATTATCCATCTAATATCAGCTTAATGACGAGCACTGCGAATTATACATAAAAATCCCCTAAAGATGAAAATGCTATAATCTCCATGTTTGGCTGACGTCTTGGCAATCCCAGTCATAACCTTAAGTGACAAAATAATAAGGCGCCCCGCCCCAATGACAATAGGTCCACTATTCTATGAATTCTTCGTAACGGCACCACTAATAGCAGAGCAGCAGGTGCGAAAAATTGTGTTCAGATCCGACCAACATAAAAAATGTACTTATACTTATTAACGCCTAATATCCGTACTCTCGGGAACAATAATAGGGCCGTCGAGCTGGAAGATCAATTGAGCAAAATCCAATAGGACAGATTATTATTAAGAAGTATTAAAAGAGAGAGTGTGAGAGCACGATACTCCTCCAGTCTGGCAAACTACTCTAACACTGATAGAATGATCACGTGTCTTTTGTTGAAAAACGTTTACATGTAAAACATCAAAAATCAAGTACATAAATGAACTAAAGGCAATGCTTTAGTGGGCATCATATAGTCGCTTAGGACCGACTGCATTTTTTTATTCTGACGATACGATCTTTAACGCAAAAACGCAGCAGAAACTTGGAAGAGTCCATCTTCTGGCACAGTGGAGGTAGTTCGGTAGGTTTCAGACACCCACTAACTAACCAACCAAGTAGACCAAATGACAACTCACAAAAAATTCTGTACCTATAAACATATGTACAGGGTCCAGACAAACTAGGCTATAGGCCGTATTCAACTAATATATTGGCACAGTATTTTGATAGATTACACATAAAAGAAATCGATTCATTTAAATATTAGTTAAGATTATTTATCATTTAAGATTGGACAAAATAGACTACTAACTGATATTTGGTGTCAATAACGATATCGATAACCGTTGCCGAATATCAGTATCAAAGCGGGTTTTAAGTTGTTGAATACATGTAAACTAATCGCGTCCATATTTCTATTAATGCACAGTTGAACCATTATAACCTTTCATAGGTCAAACTTTACGAAAACTGATCATTATGATCAGTTTTCGTAACATACGATAGCAACGACAAGCAAAGCCACTTTCCAGTACAGTTTGATTTACCAAAGTTTATTTTGTTACAGTTAAGTCTTAGGTCAATAGAAATAAGAATGTCTTTCGTTTAATTCAATTTCGTGAAATGTTGCTTGTTATTAAGCCGCTAACCAGTAACCATCCTCTACGTGTTTTGCACGTCACGAAACACGTAAAAAGAGAGAGATGGCATTGTTATTTTGGTTATTAAACTTACTAGTGATTATTTGTTCACCAACATTGCAAAACGAAAATCACAACACGAAACCAATTATTGTTGTGATTTGTGATATTGTTATAGTTGTCACAAAATAAGAGGCCCGTTTTGACACTTGGTCTTACCGATGCCTTTAGTGATGCACCATACGACTCAGTACTCGATACTCACGATAAATCGAATCAAGTTTATATTAGTATATAATCGATTAGAGTTTTGGATTAAAGTTTTGATTTGAAAATTTTACTTAAACTGTTATATTGTAGATATTTTGAAATGATACAATGTTACGAATGGTCATTTTTCTATCATTTAATATTTTTGTTACAATAACATTCACTCAATCACAAAAATATCGAGAAAGAGTGAATCTTCAGTCAATAATTTTCTTAAGATGATGAGCCAAAATTGTCAGTTGAGCTATCGTCATCCATATATATATTATTTCATTTTCATATTGTCAATATTGACGTCTCGAATTTTGAGTATAAATCACTACACAGCTGGTGAAATTCTGTAATTAGTTGGTCTAAATACTAGTATTCAAATTAATAACACCGGCCAAGTACGAGTCCGCCTTAAAAAATATATCTTGATCGATTTATTTTTCCTTAACCGATTATTAATAGTCTGTGGACAATATGAAAAAAATCGTTATGCCACAGCACTTAGCTCAGTGAGCGGTACCCGTCAATGAAAAATGTAATTACCTTCAAAACATTTTGATCGGTAAAAAATAGAAAACTTCTTGGGCGTGAACTGTCAAAACGGGCCTTTTTATTTTGTGACAACTATAGCGTTACATCATCATCAGTTATTTGTACCTAGATAACTGATAGCCGTTACTAGTTATATCAATACCAACATGATATGTTAAAAGCATGTCAACCAATTATGGTTATGTTTTGCTATAGCTGACACATCTGTAAACTTGCATGATATCATCTCCTAGTCAGTTTATAATTTAATCTATAACAAAATAATAGAGAATTAACTGAACACTCATTCATTTTTTATTTATTAGTTAAGACAACACCCTACAATAAGAAAATAATGCTTGTGTTGCAGGGCACTTTACAAACATATAATTAACAGACACAAATTACATCCAGACTCAGAACAACAATTTGTGGATCTCAAAGTGTTGTACTGCATAGGATTCAAACCCACGACACTGGCAAGGGAAGGTGGGTATCTTAGCCCCTGCGCTATCTGGGCAGTCAAGTTCATTAATCACAGCTCATATATGTCCCACTAATAGGCTCAAGCCTCCTCTATATTAGAAGGGAAATTGACCATGCTGGTCAGGCGGATTGGTACAGGGTTTTAGGTCAAGTTTCCCTTCTCTTGCATTGCTGTTATATGCTTATATGCAAGATATCCCTTTTACAACACCCACGGGCAAAAGAGGGGGTAGTGAATAGCATTCTAACTTCGTCACAAGGAAAATTCACTGAACAACTAATGCAAAGTTTAAAAAGTGTAAATCCTAACTATATTTTTTTAAACTATGCTTCGCTAATATTGAATATTGACCAAGAACTTTTTGTCTTAGGTTAAAGCAACAGTAGAACCTGGTCAAATGAACTAGATGAACTTAATTGTTTTGGACTGAAGTGAGACAGGGGAGAGTGGCAGAGACCAAGCTTTGAGACTAATTGATGAAAAAATAATGTTTGGGTTCAATAATTTTATCTCGGCTAGTATGCTCTATGTTCCACTGCTAGGTTTGAGCATCCTCCACAAATAAGAGGATAATTAATTTATAATACTGTGATGATGACCTAGGGTATAATTTCAAGTTTTCCTTCTTTTACAAATAACATCATCTGTATCTCACATATTTTGGTCATTGCATTCTTACACCATCATCAAATGGAGGATACAGAATAACTTCTCTTTTTTTTTAATTATAGGTGTGTGCGAGTAAGATGAATCTTATTATTTAATAAAAAAAATAGACGTTTACTTAAATACATTAATATTTAGCTTCTACTACTTTAGTACTTTATACAATATATTGTTTATTTTATTATATATTATAAAATATTAATTAGAAACCAAAAAAAAAAAGTTTTACTTAAACAAATGTCACCACACCAGCCTTAATTTGAAGGTTGTAGAGAATCAACAGGTAAAATTTTACTTTGAGTACATACACATATTAATTTTTAATAAAAATCATTGTCCAAATGTATCGTTATATTTTAGTCTTCAAATAATAGCATGCTATTTATTAATAAGTGATGTACAAAATTCTAGATTAAAAAGGACGCCTAGATTAACTAAGATAACAAAATACATATAAAAATCAGGGCAATTCACCGCGTAAATAAAATTTAGTTACTCTTAGATTATAAAATCAGCTTTCTTACCTTTCCTTTTATTGAACTCTTCACTTAAAAGACGGTCCTGAACTGAAACAGGATTAACAAATTTTAAGTAATTAGAAACATGAAACTGTGCACAGAAACACGCATTTACGTCAACTCAAATCTTGTCTTCATTATTTGTGAAATACACATTTCATAAGTCACTAGACGTCACTGGTTTCGAAAGTCAATGGAATGGATCAGGGTTACCAACTTTATTTTAAGAGGATCGTACCACATCGATTCCCCACATCCACTATAAAAGATCATACTTTGCAAAGGAATTTAAGAAAAAATAGTATGCACTGAAATTTCAATAAAAAAAACAGTATATTTTAGAAAGTAAAATGTTATAATAACTTTATAGCATTATTTAACAGTTAGCTTACAATAATTAACAATTGGCATTAGAATTATTTTTTTAAGTTAAAAGTCGTATGAAGTTTTGATGCGCAACCTCAGTCTGTGACAAAAAGCTCGCGAGAAAGAGCTTACGTAGCTGTTGTAATAGGTACATAATATGTGTGTTTTTGCCTAATATTATTATGGAAAAGGGGCAAAAACCACGTCTAGGATGTCATGCCGCATGACACTGTTACTTTAGTAATTCTTTGTATAGAAAAAATATTTTTGTATATTTTTTTTGTTGTGAAACTTCTTATGTAATGAATTTGAAACTGCAATCCGAAAACTTTGAGTGACATGTTTGCGAGAATAGAGATTTAAGAAACTGCTATGTCATATATTCGTTACATACTTACGAACTTGGCAAGAAAACGACATAATGCTCTTCGTCACAATGTAACTAAATAAATGATAAACACAATATATGCTATAAAAAAGTAATTAATGAATATTTGAAAGATTTGCCCGTAACACAAAAGTTTCACTTCTATCATGTGACATTGTGTTCTTTATGACACACTTTGTTAAGCCTACAAAATGAACATAAATTAATGATATTTACTTTATCTTATGACAGTCTTAAATTTTTAAAAGATAAGAAGAGAGTTCATTCTTATATTTTGTATACGATTTTGATATTCAATCGTACATCGTATGGAAATAGTAGAGCTGCCACCTAAAATCATTATTATTTATACGACACCCGACACAAAGAGCATAAATTCCAATTTATCACTAATAAACTTGGGCTAAATATAATTTTAATTCTTTATTAACTGATTTTAAGTATCTAACCCTATTGATTTTTGTGCGCAGGTCTACTAATTTTATACGATGTACGATTGAATACTTGAATAGCAAAATATACTTGATGAGCGCACTAATTCTGCAACCGGCTCTTAGACTATATATTGTTCTGTGGTTCGAAGGCTATCAAAACCACAGAATCAACAGAATAGTCAGAAATTCAGAATACATATTAATATATTGTACTTGGGTACACGATATCGAAACGAAAGTATCGATACTGTACTCATGAGTAGTATCGAAGAAAAAGTATCGTACTCAAATAAGGTATCGAAACAAAAGTATCGAGTACTGAGTACTTTTCCTAGAATCTAGGTCGTGATGAGCTTTTCCTTTTTTTTAGGAATTTTGTCAGTCTGTGTTCGGATTAATATATGTCGAGCCACTTTTTCGAAGGTTCATTACGCTTTAAGTAGATGGCGTTACCATAACATGAGCCGTAAGGTCAAATTTAACATGAATACTTAACCTAATACTTGTGATTTAAAACAAAATGCGCATGAGTCTTATGAACAAGCAGCCATTTGTAAACCATATAAACGCAATACGCAGTGTTGCCACTTTGCAGATTGCCTTTCCCCACATTTCAATTCAGATTTCTCCTTTTCGGGACTCATTTTCCCTTCATAAGTTATTCTGCTGTAGTTCTTAGCTTTGACATTAGTGTAATAACTAAAAAAAACTTCGATTTCCTTCTAATGGTCGGTATAAACGACAACGTTATATCGCAGTGATTTGACTGCGCATACCGTTTGTGCAGTTAATCGAACGTCCATAGATCGTATACACGTTTATGATATCTGCGGCGATCGTCCATTTGCACCAGAAATTCAGACGAGAATCATTTCATCCGTGATGGAAGACGATGGAATTCATTTTATGTAAAAAGCAAAGAAAACCACGTAGTATGTGGTGTAGAAATTGGCTTCTTAAAAGGAAATCGTATGACTTGACGACTGAAAGTATCTCACATGTGAATTTATTAAGAGAGACACACACGTAAAACATACACGCAGAGACCTCTAGAGGGACGTATGTAGTATGTGGTGTAGAAATTGGCTTCTTAAAAGGAAGCATACTCTCATGTGAATTTATTGAATTTTGTTGATTTTTTTTACTACAGTCCAATTGGCATTAGAATCAATAGGTACATATTAGTGATGTAACGAATATTCGCATTCGCATTCGCGAATATTCGCATGTTTTTTGCACATTCGCATTCGTATTCGCGAAATTATTGCGAATATTTTTGCGTGTATAATTTTTTTAAGTAGTTAATAATAGTTGGTTAATATAAGAAAATCCAATTCCATTAATTTCTTATGTTTTTAATGCAATAAAAATAACTTAACCTCGTAATCACATTATCGGTCTTCACTTTATCAATTGGTATCATTTATTTATTTAACTTTAGGCAATTAAACATAACAATCAAACTTATAACAATTTCAATAACAAAACTATATACTAAATGGCCTAAATGCAATGTAATCAAACAAAAATAATCTTCTATGAATTTTTACCAAAGTTTAATGTTATAATTATCTTCTTGAACAAAACTAAAAATAGTAATCTACAAATACTTCTACAATTAATATTTATTTAACTTTGGGCAATGAAGCCTAACAATCAAATTGTCATAAGAATTTAACAAATAAAACTATATAGTAAATGGCCTAAATGCAATGTAAACAAAAATAATCTTCTATGATTTTTTACAATTTAATCAAATCAAATAAAAGCTTAATATGAGTTGCTGTCATCATAATCACAAAGTGTTTATAGTATATCTATATTATATAGTTTATAGTATTTATAGTATAAATATAATAATTTTGCATAAGAGTTAACAGTTAACACTTTAAGCAAACAAGAATAAAATTAAGTCTTTTACTTTAATAAAGCTAAAAAATTTAATTGTTATTAGAACTTGTGACATAAAATTTTAATGCAATTGAAACTAATAAAATTAAATTCTTCTATTAAACTTTTCTCAGTCTTTAGATATATTTTTAATATTTAAATTATCAAACAAAAATTATATTCTTCTACAATAGACCATTAAATAGTCTAACTCTAAACAAACAAAAAATAGATTCTCAAACAAAAATATTTCTCTCCCTTAAAAAATAACAGTTAATTATATATATTTTTCATATTAATAATTGAACTTCAGTAGGGGAATATTAAACTTTAAAATAGTAGTTTTGATGCCTTGTCTGCTTCAAGTCTGTTTCGATGTGGCGTGTAAATAAGTCCAGCACCACTAAATATGCGCTCGCTGGGGACACTCGTTGGTGGTGTAACTAAATAATGCCGAACTTTTTTTTTAGGGGTGGGCTGCGGTCAGCGCGCTCCTCCCACTACTCCGTCCGGGCGACAGAGAGGCATAAGCACGTACACCCACAACCCACCCACGATGCACGTCGCCTTCGTCGTTAGGCCGACCACCGGAGCAGGGTTACTTGTCATCAGTGGCTGGCCCGACGGAATACCCCCTAGTTGGGGTACCCTCCCATCGACCGACCACACGCGGTCGGCCTCTCGGCAGGTGACGGACTAATCCCCGGTCACGTCACCCGCGGCCTCGGCTGGGGAGGCATGAGGCGTAAATACTCACGCCTACGCCGCCGCTGTCGCCGGCGGCGGATTGCCTCATCGAGGCTGCGCTCCTCGCGCAGGTGATCCGCCACCTCCTTCTGCGAGATCACTGTCTCGCAGAAGGCTGCGACCGCGTCCCAATTCCTGACGCTGCCAACCATCGCCATGGCGATAGTCGGCAGCGTCAGGTCGGCACCGATGATTGCGACGAGTTCACGGCGCTGCTCTGCCCAAGCGGCGCAGGCCTCGAGCGTATGCCGCGCCGTATCCTTGTCGCAATCGCAGTGGTGGCAGGACGGTGTACTCTCCCTCCTAACGACCTTGTGCAGGTACTTGGCGAAGCACTCGTGCCCCGTCAATACCTGCACTAGTCGGAAGGAGAGCACCCCGTGCCGCCTTTCCAACCACTGCATCAGCACTGGCCGGAAGGCCTCCACGGCTCGCACCCCGAACCGAGGCCTCTCCAGCCGGACTGCCCAACGAGCAATGACGTCCCAGCGGGCGTCGACGCGCCAGGCGGTGAGCTCCCTTAGTGGGACCACACCACCCTCCGCTCGCACTAGCAACACCCGCCGGTACAAGCCGGCGAGCATTTCCGCCTCCAGGTCCCACGGGGGAGTTCCGGCCAGGAGGCACGCTGCCTCCGTAGCCACCGTGCGGTAACCCCGTATGGTCCTGATCGCCATGACCCTCTGTGGTCGCCACAGGAGGGCCCTAAGACGGACGGTCAGGGACCCCGCCCACACCGGTGCGCCGTACAGGGCCATCGACCGAATCACCCCCACGTACAGCTGTCGGCACGTAGCGCTGCGTCCACCCACATTCGGCATCAGCTGCGAAAGGGCGGACGCCGCGCCGACAAGCCGGGGAACAAGTCGATGGAGATGCTCCCGGAACCAAAAATGCCCGTCGAGCACCAGGTCCAAGTACTTCATGTGGGCCTGGATGCTCATGGTGACCGACGTTACGGTGATCAAAGCGCCGGCGGAAAGCCCGGCGGTACGGAGGCCATGGAACAAAAGGGCCTCCGTCTTTTCCAGGGCTACCCTCAACCCCAGCGCTTCGATCCGCCTGACAACCTCCTCGGTGCCGAGAGTTGCCAGGCGTGCCACCTCCTCTAGCGTCCCACCCCGGGCTGTGACGAGTGTATCGTCGGCGTAGCAAATTACGCCCAGCCCGGGTGGGAGGCTTCCTCTCAACGCCCAGTCATAGCCGATGTTAGGCTAGGCTTTACCCATAATTTACCGCAATTTCCCCTTTTCCTGTCTTTCCCCTTTTCCTTCGCTTCTGGGCCCTAATTTCCCCTCAAAAGAGGAATTTCCCCTCATTGTGGAAATACTGGCAATATGGCAGCGGTAGACGCTGTCATTTGGTTGTCATTCTATCAATTCACCAGCGCCACTAGTGTCATTTTATTATCACAGACCAAACTTCTAAATTATGAAATAATGAAAAAATGTTCTACATTCTAGCTGTCAAAGCCGTGTTGGTGTCGTATAAATAATAACAATTATCACGTTCATCTTTAAAAGTATAACAAGGCTTCTACAAACAATTTACTAAAATGAGAACTTTTAAGGAATTCGACAAAGCCTCTTCTGATGAGAGTGATTCAAGTGATGAAGATTTAAGTGAAGATTACGGATTATCAGATAATGGTAAAAATTTGAATGTCCAGGCACATTTTATAACTGATAAAATTATTATTTAAATGGTTCATATAAACAATACATCTTTAAATATCCAATTAGCATTTCTTGATCTGTACAGACTAATCAGACATACCTACATCTCAATTCACAGAAAAATTACGTGAATAAATCCGTAAAAATGTGAACCTTTTAACCTGCAATTACATATCAGTGTGACGACAAAGTTATTTATATAAAATCATCAATTAGTTAGTTTTCGTTCTGTTAGTGAAGTTGTTAAGTTTTGAAAGCAATAAAAAATATTTGTTAAATTTGTACCAAAAAATGATTGCATTGTACTCCTAATATACTCTATTTTGATACAATGTATATTTCTCGTGGATATGAATTTACAGTTTTGTTTATAGTTAATTACATTTAAATTATCTTTATTTTAGTATATTAGCTTATATTTATTATATTTAATTTTTCATATGGTGACAGAGTAAGTTACAATTTTTAAACATTACCCTCCCCTCCTTTCTCTTACCAGTGGGCTGTTGTAATAGAAGGCTAAGACACCATAATATGCATACAATGTCTATGCAAGAGAAGGAACGCTCAAAGTAAAACCCTGTAGCAACTTGCATAACCAACATGATAAATTAGGTCAATTTCTTCTCATTATGGAGGCGGCTTGAGCCCAGCATTGGGACGTATATAGGCTGTGATGATGAACATGGTGATGAAATTATAGATAGATATTAAAAAAGCAATCAGTGAAGGATAGTAACATATTTATCATGAAAATGAATTATCAAAACATGTGTGTGTTCAGAACATAACGGAAATTTTAAACTTTCACGGGTTTGGAGAGTCCAATTGTAATTTTTATTTTTTTGGTGTACATACACACAAAGTACGATAAAATTTTCATGCGTATTCATTGCTTACTTTGTCTGTAGCAGCCGCTAAGGTTACGACAGGAACTAATCTGGCATAATGTAAAAATAAAATATGTATTTTTCCAGGCAATGTTGATTTTATTTGATAAAAATTTATTTTCATTAATGTTTTTATTACAAAAATTAAAAATACTAGATTTTGTTTCAAATAGTGAACACTCAATTCTTCTAATCAGTGTCTTCTATAACAATGTATGTAATAGTTTTATTTGATGCCTCTGATGATATTACTGTGACAATTGGTCAGAACTATATTTACTCTCATATAGCGTGCGGCATGTGTCACCACACCAGCAATCGGTTTTATGTGCCGCTTTAGATGTTTCACATCAATATATAAGATGAACTATTGCATTTTCAGAAAAACAGTATGTTGCTATAAATATTGCACATCAACCTTTGTACAGAGACAATCAACTAATGGGATTGTCCCTATCTCACGAAGCTCTATGATATTCATTAGGAACTGTTAAGACAATTATGATTTTTCTTATTAAATAAAATACACCTATTTAACAAATCTCCATATAATGATGGAGTAAGAATGCAATTCACTACTGAAATATAAGATAACCAAAGGAGGGCATTAACTCGTAACATAGTTATGAACTTAACAGTTGACTTTAGTCCGTTACATTAGTTGTTTGTTGACATGCTGACCTTTTGTTTGTTTGAATTACACATTACGCTACGTTCCATGCCACGCCACATTCGTATGACCTGCGCCGCCCAAGTCGCCAGCGACAGATCGTGTCACCATAGAAAAGTCCCTCACACGCACGAGCCGTCACGTCTTTCCGTGAGATGACTGCCCCACAAAAGGCGGCGATCGAGTCCCAGTTCCTATCGCTAGGGCGATGCTCGACAGAGTCAGGTCGGCACCGAGTTTAAGGCGCTGCTCTGTCCACGCGGCACACACCTAGAATGTGTGCTCCGCCGTGTCCTCGTCGCAATCGCAATAATAGCAGGATGGTGTGTTCTCCGTTCTCACGATCGTGTGCAGGTGTTTGGCGAAACTACCGTGACGATGACGCCGCGCCGACAAACCGCGGAGCATGTCTACGGAAGTACCTACCGGCAGTAGTGTATCCTAAGCTAGTGTGGACAGATGCACGCTAACATAATTGCACTAAGTGCTGTATCTATTTCTCTCAGCCTAGAAGCAGATAGCTTTTAAATATTTAACGGTTAACTTTAACGAGAATTATCGCTTTAACGAAGTTAACTTTTGGATTAACTGTGCCCTCCTATGAAGATAACTTGACATAAAATGAAAAAAAAAAATAGGTACTTTGAAATAAACTCTCAGTCCGTATGCGTCGTGAGGCTTCGCATTGGGGAACATTTTCTTGCCTCTGACCTCTAGAGAATCCCAGTAAAATTTTAACCGTTTAAAACGACGAACAGTTGAGTTCCGAATTTAGCTGTTTTTTGTTTGGTTGGATAGAGCCGAATCAACTTTGGAAACCACTATGTATACTAGTCCATACATATTAATTATTTCTCCTTAAATTATTAGCTAAGAGTTTTTACTTTAAGATACAGTGTATTTCGTTTATAACAACGGCGGAGGGACCACTTTAACACGTCGCTATATCCGGAGGTCTCTATATCCGAAATCAGTTTTTCTTTTACAGTAAATATACGTCTAGGGCCAATTTTCACCAAGTTTAAGAAACACTGTTCACTCAATAGAAATAGCTACGTAACTGATTCATACTAACTTCGCGCACATGCTGCGCACATGCTAAGTAACGCTACATACAAACAAAGCATTTGACCATCTGCGAATGTAAACAAAGGATAACCCTACACACAAACAAAGCATATGACCATCTGCGAATATAAACAAAGGATAAGTGAGCTTAATAGTTAAAGCTTATGAATGAGACTTTGTGCCTTTGCCGACTCAGTCGCAACATCCGCAAGGAATTTCTAGGAATCTGTACCAAATAGTCATAAAAACAAGTCGGTATACCCGAATTAGGCGTTACATCCGGAGTCGCTATTACCGAATGAATTTCCTACGAAAGTATGCTTTACATTCTAGGGACGCAAGTTCGACATCGCTATAACCGAAAAGTCGTTACAACCGAGGTCGTTATTAATGAAATCCACTGTATATTCAAATAAGTAGATTGACATTAAACTTTATTAATTAATAATTTAGCCTTTCAATATTACAGATGAAAATGGAATGAGTGAAGATGACGCTTTGAATAGTCCAAATGATAGCAAAGTTGCAGAAGAGGAAGATGAAGAAGACGAAGTTGTTAAAGCTATTAAAGCTGAAAAAACGAAGGCCCGTGATCATCCCCCTACAATATCATGTGAAGATTTCATAGTAGATATATCACTGCATCCTGCAAAGAATTTAATAGCTGTAGCTAATATAGTGGGAGATGTTTTACTATATGAATATAATAATGATGAGACAAAACTCGTAAACACGTTGGAATTACATCTAAAAGCATGTAGAGATGTTGAATTTGATAATGAAGGAGTCGTTTTATTTTCAACAGCTAAGGTAAATTTTCTTTATTAAAAATTTATACTTACGTTGACGGAATAATAATGCAATTCCTCACTCCATTATATATATTCCATGTGGTGACGGAGTAAGAATACAATTCACCACTCCCTATCTTACCCGTGGATGTCCTAAAAGACGACTATGGGATATAATGTGCACATAACATCTGCGAAAGAGAAGAAAACTCTAAATGAAACCCTATACTAACATGTCTGACCAGCATGGTATAGTAGGTCAAATTCTCTCTCATTGTGGAAGAGGTCCGAGCCCAACAATGGAACGTATGTGGGCTACGATGATGACGATATATATACATATATATATATCCTATCAGCATTTAACATCTAGGCCAGGGGAGGGTAAACCTCTACAGTAAAACCTTATACCAACCCGTTTAACCTATGTAATATGGTAAGTCAATGTCTCTCTTATAGTGGACAAGGTCAAGTGTCGAACGTATATGAGCTGATATGAAGGGTATGCGAGGTATAAGATCACCAGCCGATCGATCACGACGAAAGCCGTATTGCCGATCATTAATTAGCTGATGATCCTTAAAGTACGGTAGCAGAGGGCGGCTTTATTATTTTTTCAATCACCTTAGAGTGAAGGGACGTTATTGCAATCGCTCTGTCATAAGACAGAGTGCGGGTGGTGCGCTTTTAGGGATTGGGTGGACATGGGCTACCTTCCACGAATATGAAACCCTATTAGTGTCGTAGGAAACTCAATATAGGCGCGTGAAGACGAGGTTCGATTTGGAGGCACACGACTTCAGAACCGCTGTATAGAAATAATTCGGCCCTCTCGACTTAAGGATCACTAAAAGCGTCTTATTGCTCGCTGCGTGACATAGGTTTCAGAAAGAGATCTGTCACATCGAGAGATAATTGGTGCGGCAGCTCCCGCGTCCAAAGTCTGCTTACAGACAAAAGAATTGACCAAGAAGATCCGCCTTCTCCTTTACGCTATAGGCCAGACTACAACTCTATATATGTATATTTCCGTCCGTCTCAGTCTTATGTAACTACTGGTCAAACCGGACTTAGGCAATGGTGGTAGAAACCCATAAAAAAATTAAAGTATATATATATATATATTGATTCTTTAATGAATTAGAGACATGTTAATTTCGTAAAGAAAGATTGCATTCACTGCGACGATTTTTCAATGAAAATGTTTTATAAATAATTTTCAGGACAGGGTGATCATGGCAACAGATGTAGAAACTGCTAAATTAAAAAGATGTTATGAAGATGCTCACGAGGAACCTGTGTATAGATTAATAACTTTAGATGAAAATAAATTTGCAACAGGTATTCTTAAACAAAACTTTTCTTTCTAACTTTTATAATCCATATTAATATAATTACACACGTTATTAAATTCTTAGATGACCACTACTTTTTATAAAACTTATTCCTCCGCCCGCCATGCTTTTTTAGGTGTATGTTCGCGCTAAACAAAACTACCAAACGGACTTCCATACATATATGACGTAGGTAGGTAGGTAGCGCCGTGTTGTTTTTAAAAGCAATGACGTCAGCATGACTAACGTCATCTACCTCACTACAATGTTGATGGTGTTCCATGTATTTTGAACTAAACGCAATTGTTTTAACTGTAATTATAATTCAAGTTTATAAAATAATCAATCGTGCGCCGATACGGCCGTTCTGACCGGCGGTGCGCGCTCTACACCAGCCGTGTTGTAGACATTTCTGCAAAGAGCTTGCCCAGTTTTTCTACCTGTAATCAAAGAGGCAATTTCTTTTGAGAATGGTATCTGTGTACCTTTCTTCTACATTTATGACTCGTAGAGATTTGATGTAGTTTATATTGACGTACTCTGTGGTATTTGTGTTGGGCGTATACTGTGGCACAGATTTTGGCGTGTTCTGTGATGTATTTAGTATTTACTAAAATAAATACAACCTTGACTTTTAATCCTCTGGTTCTTGCGTCTGTTGTTCGGCTACGCTGGCTTATGAGGTCGACGATATGGGCTGAATGCCCAATAGGCGTGACGAAAGATTTTGAAATCCTTTTCCGTAATGTGGGCACACACTTACTATTTACGAAAAAACCTATATATCGGTAATAAATTTATGTTTAAAGAAGTTTAAAACAATTTTTTCCAATATAGCGCGAAAACAGCTCGCCGGTGTCATGGCGTCGGCTGTTACGTCACGTTAAGGTAAACACGTCCTTGTGTCTATGTGTGGCGAAGAAAGTAAGCAAAACATTAAATTAATTCTTGTGATAAAAATTAATTCCAAAGTTCAAAAAGTGGTGTGCAGTACCTCAGTGCAAAAATGCATCAATAAAAACTTCCAACAAAGTATTTGTACATGTTCCTAACAAGAAAATAATAAGAGTTAAGTGGTTAAAGCTCGCAAAGCTGTGAGGGAGCTAACCTCAAGAATAAACAATGACAATGTAAAAATAAGCTATGAAAATAAAATAAACTCACATCAGTTCAAAACGAGTTCTATCTAAGTTGGTACTAGAGATTAGGTTACTAGAAACATGGTAGTAAAGATAAACAAAAATTTACTTACAAAGAAGTTTTTATGTTTCTAACTCAGGTGAGCAAAATTCTTTATTTGTAGCGAGAAAATCACCCAACATCAATATATCAATCCTTTTTTTTTTTTTTGGGCTGGGCTGCGGTCGGCGCGCCTCCGCACCACTCCGTCCGGGGCGACAGAGGGGCTTAATTAAGCACGCAACACCCGCAACCCACCCGAACACCACGTCGCCTTCGTCGTTGGGCCGACCACTGGAGCAGGGTTACTTGCCATCAGTGGTCGGCCCGACGGAATACCGGGGCACCCTCCCATCGACTGACGTCCCCCCCTCGGGGAGACGTCGGTCTTTCCTCACGCGGTCGGCCTCTCGGCGGGTGACGGACTAGTCCCCGGTCACGTTACCCGCGGCCTCGGCTAGGGCGGCATTGCACGCAGGTAATCCCGCCTGCGCCGCCCCAGTCGCCGGCAGCGGGTCGCATCATCGAGGCTGTGCTCCTCGCGCTCGCGACCCGCCGCCTCCATCTGCGAGATAACTGCCTCGCAGAAGGCTGCGATCGCGTCCCAATTCCTGATGCTGCCGAGCATCTCCCTAGTGATGATCGGCACCGATGATTGCGACAAGTTCACGACGCGGCTCTGCCCAAGCGGCACAGACCTCGAGCGTATGCTGCGCCGTGTCCTCGTCGCAATCGCAGTGGTGGCAGGACGGAGTTCTCTCCCTTCTAGCGACCCTGTACAGGTACTTGCCGAAGCATCCATGCCCCGTCAAGACCTGTACGAGTCGGAAGGAGAGCACCCCGTGCCGCCTTTCCAACCACTGTATCAGCACCGGCCGGCAGGCCTCCACGGTCCAAACACGGAATCGAGGCCTCTCCAGCCGGTCTGCCCAACGGGCGATGACGTCTCGGCGGGCGTCGTCGCGCCAGGCGGTGAGCTCCCTCAGGGAAACAACACCGCCCCCCGCGCGCACCCCCCGACACCCACCGATACAAGTCGGCGAGCATTTTCGCCTCCAGGTCCCACGGGGGAGTCCCGGCCAACAGGCACGCCGCCACCGTACGGTACCCGTGGATGATACTGACCGCCATGACCTTTTGTGGACGCCACAGAAGGGCCCTAAGTCGGGCGGTCATGGATCCCGCCCACACCGGTGCGCCGTAGAGGGCCATCGACCGGATGACCCCCGCGTGTCAGCTGTCAACATGCCGCGCTCGGTCCGCCCACATTCGGCATCAGCCATTGTAGGGCGGACGGCACGCCGACGAGCCGCGGGACGAGCCTGCGGAAATGCTCCCGAAACCACCATCGCCCGTCGAGCACCAGGCCCAAGTACTTCATATGGGCCTGGATGCTAATCCCAACCGAATTGACGGTTGATCGAGACGCCGAGGGTCCATACGGGGCCCATGGAACAAGAGGGCCCCCGTCTTGTCCAGGGCCACCCTCAACCCCAGCGCCTCGATCCGCCTGACGACCTCTTCGGTGCCTGAGGTCGCCAGGCTTACCGCCTCTGGTGGCGTCCCACCGCGGGCTGTGACGAGCGTGTCGTCGGCGTAACAAATCACGCCCAGCCCGGGTGGGAGGCTCCCCCGCAATGCCCAGTCGTAGCCGATGTTCCACAGGGTGGGTCTGAGGACCGACCCCTGTGGAACACTGCACACGTCATGGGCGTTCACACAACGTCCCCTACTCGGTTGGCGTAGAGGACGCTGCGCCCCTCCAAATAGTCTGCCACTAGCCGACAATACATCAATTCTGTGCAAATTTAAGCTGTTTGCTTTAACAAAGCTTGGGTCCATCGTAATAATCGAGTGGAGTCGGTAAATCACACATAAACAAATAAAAAATCAATCGAAATGTGTAATCAGTAGTACTGAGAACAACAAACGGTAGTTTACCTTAACGTGACGTAATACACTGTGATTGGTGTTTCAGCCAAAATGGCCAAATGCAGTATTTTAATGATTTAATTTACTGAAAATCTTAATAATCTCAATTATTTAGATTAGAAATCTAAAGTAGCGTATAAAATTTTTTTGATATGTATTTTCCCCTAAAATCATTAATGCATCGATTCTTTTATACTGTCGTCACGCCTATTCTGGAGAGTTGTATTCTGCCGATACGGTTATCTGTTCTCCATAAAACAGAGGCTCGAGATTCGTTGAGTCTGTATGTTTCGATGGCTTTGTCGGTGTGTTGACACCAATCACGTATTCCTCCGGAATACGTTGCTCGAAAGTGTTCGGACAGGATCTGTCAGTTGGGCAAAGCCAAATGACTAAGCTGAAGACCGATGACGGCACTGTCAGTTCATCCAAATGTGATGATCTTGGAAGAGGTTGAAGGCAGGCGAGAAGCCGGTCTTAGAAGCTCTTCAGCTCTGTCATCTGAGAGATGACGTTCCAGAGTCGTGGACCAAAAGCGCGGTGGTGCTGCTGCAGTCCTTTCAGCGGTGCCAAATCGACCATCGCTATATCAAAGTGCTGAAGTGTATGTATAGAAACGCCACAACGTCAGTCCGTCTCCGGGATAAGAGTACGAAACCGATCCAGTTGCAGAAAAGCGTGATACGGAGACTTCATATCTCCGACGATGTTCACCACTGCACTTCGATTTGCAGACGATATTGTCGTTATGGCAGAATCCATGGAGGACCTTGGCACCATGCTCAATAATCTCAGCAAGGTATGCCAAATAGTGGGTTTACGAAAGAATATGGACAAGACGACAGTCATGTCCAATGACCATGTCATTCCTGTACCGGTCCTAGATGGCAATGCGATTCTCGAAGTTGTCGATCTCATTATGTTTACCTACATCTGCATAATGAATAGTGGTGGTATATTGTTCATTGGGCCTTTGAACCAGTAGCTGCTTCTGTTGCAACGAAGTGCCATCTAAGTAAATACCATAGTGTTTACTTCATGGTTTAGTTCCGTTGCAGCGTCAGGTTATTGAGCGGAAGTGGTAAGCGATCCCACTTCTGATGACGTAGGTAGGTAGGTAGCGCCGTGTTGTTTTTAAAAGCAATGACGTCAGCATGGTTAACGTCATCTACCTCACTACAATGTTGATAGTGTTGATGGTGTTCCATGATAAACGTAATTGAAACAATAAAGTTGAAACAGTACTCGTATTATTGAATTCTAGTTTAAAACTAAGTGGAGTCTAGAGCTCCGCACTGTTCGGCTGCTAGCGATCGAATGAATGTCGTACCTTTTTTTTTTTTTTTTTTTTTGTGTGACTTAGTTGTTAGCCTCAGATGGCTGTGACAACTTTACCCGGACTGGGCAATGTCGTACCAGCAAATGGTCGTATTTATAGTAAGGCCGAGAGCGGGGAACTCCCGATGACAATCTATAAAAACTGTTTTATGATAACATGTGTTGTACTATCTATCTTAAGTATGGGAACTAATTATTTTGAACTAAACCTAATTGTTTTAACTGTAATTATAATTCAAGTTTATAAAATAATCAATCGTGCGCCGATATATATGTATTTACCAACTAGCAACCCGCCCTCGCTTCGCTTCGGTTTCAGTAGCCTTAGTTCCCGTGGGAATACCGGTATAAAATATAGCCCAAGTTACTCCTTATATAGACAGCTACCTGGTAGTAAAATATTACTAAAATCGGTCCTGCCGTTTTGAAGATTACCTCAAACAAACAGACAGACACAAATTATTTTTAAACTGTATTTTAGGCATAGGTTTCATACAAATAACCGTGTGAGCAAAAAAGCTCAGTATTTTTATATTGTTTTCTCTTAGAAAATAATCTATATTAAAAAAATACAACACCAATTTTACTACTCGATACTATATTTGCCGTCAAGTAAACCATGTGGTGATGGAATAAGAACTTAATTCACCACTCCCTATCTTGCCCGTGGATGTCGTAAAAGATGACTAAGGGATATAGTATATATGTAACCCTATAATAACCCGCCTGACAAGCATGATATAGTAAGGTCAACCTATTGTGGAGGAGGCTCGAGCCCAGCAGTGGGATGTATATGAGCCATGATGATACGACGAAACTATTTTTAGACTATTATCTAGTATCCTTATAGTATATTTTTTGTGATGAAATTAAGAATTTAAATGAATCATCATCTCAATCCATATGCGTCTCACTATTGTGCTCTTCCTCTGTGGTAGTGAAACTCACCTACTATAATGCGCTGGTCAGATGGGTTCCTATAAGTTTTTATGTAGTTTGCCTTCACTTGCGCAGATATTACCTGCATATTATATCCCTTAGTCGTCTTTTACGACACCCATAGACAAGATAGGGGGTGGCAATTCTTAGAATTCTTCAGCTCTAATGTATGTATTTACCACCCATCCATACTAATATTATAAATGCGAAAGTAAGGATGTTTGTTTGTTTGTAACGCTTTCACGCTTAAACCACCGAACCGATTTAAAAAATTCTTTCACCAATGGAAAACTATAATATCAGGGAGTAACATAGGCTACATTTTATCCCGGTATTCCCACGGGAACAGGAACTACGCGGGTTTAAGTGACTGAAACCGAAGCGAAGCGAGGGCGGGTTGCTAGTAGTGAATATTTTCTATTTCATAGTTTTATTTTTTTAGGGTATCATTTAAGCTATCGCCAATTTAATTAGTTTTGTGTTTCTGAAATAATAGGGTTTGCCTGCAAAATAGTAGATTTGTCACCAAAATGTAGTCGCCAAACAATATAAAATCAATTCCACAATGAATCTAAAATAATGGAGATATAGGGTCTAGTACCAAATAAATGTTTTGTATATATTATAATAGGTTTGTTCTGATAAATATTTAAGCAAACTAATTTAAAGAGATCACCAATAAATCATATACATATTACGTCACTAGAAAATCTCATAAAGTTCCAAAAAATATTTAGGGTTGTCGCCATCATCGTTTCAACAAAATGAGTCCTATTACTTAACTGGACATATGCCTCCCTCAAGGATCTTAATTTCCACAGGTAGGTATGTAGTATAAATATATTTAAATAAAATTTCTAGTAGGTAGAATAGTAAATAAAACAATTAAAGTCAAAATAATCACTATTTATTATTAAAAATAATAATCACTGAATAATCAGCGCTGATACCTACGACCCATCGTTGAGGCCGGAAAGCGCGCCAATTTGTCTCTGCCTCTTTGAACATATTTTCATTAAAATGATAAATTGATGTATTAAATTGGTACCGAATACTATTAATTTAATAACTGAGCGAAATAAAATGTAACTACTGTATTGGTGATAAAATAACAAATAAAAAGGAGTCGCACTCAGGGATCGATAATCGATTTATTTGGTGACAGATCTACCCTTAGAATAATAACGTATAGAAGGTAAATTCACGCACAAAAAGTGAGGCATTTCAATTGGAGCCTAATAGAGCTTAGGCCGGAACCGTTCCGTAATGTACAAGTCATTGTACTGCACGTACGTACGCAACTCTTAAAAAATAAATTGATAATTATGATGACGGTTTGGGCATTCAAATAGTGTCACAACACATTTGAAAAACTTAAAAAGGTTTTTAACATTACTTTTAAAAGTATTTCGACGATTTATGTTAATAAAAACAAAATTTAATTTCATAATTTGTATAGTGGTTTGCATGTGTACGTGTGTAATCGTCTGCCCGCCATTAATATTTTTAGATTCAAATTTTGAAAGTTCGAAGTATTGACACTATCCTTCTATACGTTATTATTCTAAGGATCTACCATTCTGAGCACAAAGCTATTATTATAAGAACGAAGTTTATATTCATCTAATACACTACAATTTTATTGGTAATCCATCTCTTCTTTTACACATATATTAACATTAATTTGATAATTCATACCTGGGAACACTTTTTTTTATCTGAGAACGAAAATATTTCGTGGCGATAGATTTATTTATTAGGTGATACAACTTGATGACAAATTTAAATTTTGGTGACAAGAAATATAATCCCCTTTATTTTATAACTGTCATGCCTTCATTACCGAAGCCGTAAAGAAAAATGTATTTACATTCATATTTCGCCACAAAATTTTGTAATTTAATATAATACGCTGTTAGTTTATTACCGTTTAACGGACACAATTGCAAAGTCCGACCTTGTTATACGTTGCCATATTCCTGACTTCTCAATTATTTGCAGAAAATTTTAAGTTGCATACTTATGGCTCAGATGCAATAAGGCAGTTACAATAGTGACTAAATTAATTAATTTTAACATTATAAAGTCATTGATATATGAATTACAGGTGATGATGGTGGAACTGTGAAATTGTGGGACTTGAGGAAACCAGACCCAGTTTTCAGTATAAAAATTGGTGATGAACATGTGTCAGACATGATTACAAATGATGCTCAGAAATACTTAGTGTGTGCTGCAGGTGATGGTGTTCTTACATCAATTGACCTAAAAGGAAGGTAAGATTGGATGATGTAACTTTTTGACTTGTAGTGGTAGGACCACACTGGTGATAGTAGTCGTCTACAGCCATGGGCCGGGCCGTCCGGGACAGTACCACATTCTCGCAGAAAATCGACGTCTGAATAGTAGCAATTTGTTACTGCGCTTCGTTCGGTGAGCGAGAGAGCCGAGAGTCCAACTTTCTTAGGATCTTTGCTGTGGTGGGTTTTGGGGATGCCTTTAGTTTTACTGAACCTTATTGCACACATTCACATTCCCTTCACTTTTTTCACGTTAGGCAGCGGCCTACCAAAGGTCCATGAGCGGCGGTAACACTTACCATCAGGTGTACTGTTTGCTCGTTTGCCACCGTTTGCAATAAAAAAAACCGTCTTATAAATCGATGAACACCGGTTGCACGCGCGAGAATGCCCGATTCATTGTCACGTTCCATGCAAGCGAGAGCGCGGCACAAGCGAAAGAGACGACCAGCCTAAGCGTTTGGCTTATGACGCATCTATTTTTAATTTAAGTAAAAAATATTTGAATTAACGAGTACAACTAATTGGTCGCAAATCGAAACAAATGCAATTTTCAATTAACTCCTTCGTATTATACAAAATAATGAGACTCAGTGATAATAATTCAATTCATAAAAGAATACAATCTTGCATCAATGTTTTCTTATGACGTTATCACTAAAATTATCGTCAGTAAACCGACTTTACAGGCAACCAATTTTTTTGTTTATATTACACTAGCAACCCGTCCTCGCTTCGCATTCAGTCGCCTTACCCACGTAGTTTCCAATCCCGTGGCAATACCGGGATAAAATATAGCCTATGTTACTCCCTGATATTATAGCTATCCATTGGTGAAAGAATTTTTGAAATCGGTCCAGTAGTTTCGGATCCTATTCAATACAAACAAACAAATCTTACCTCTTTATAATATTAATATAGATACCTCATTCAGTTGTCAACTATTTATTTAATAGGCTGTGGTTTGTTCACTCACCGGCTAAACCGGTCATAGCGACGAAAGTTTGGGCGTATAACTAAACTGACCATATGTCCCATTTTGAACGTAACAGTCTCGTTTTCAAATCGGATGTCGCGGTATTTCCAGTTGTACAAAAATGTTATTTTTCTTTTGCAAGCAAAGCATTAATGGTCTACTAATTCTGCTACTGATTGGGATGTGTGCTTGTTCTTTTTTCTAAGTTCATAGTTTAACCTATAATTTCATATCTTTACCTATTTTTTGCAAATGTCCGTTCTGAGACAGCAAATAACGACCGTCATTTAAGCGTCTCGTTTTGACGTAAAAATATATGCTCACATTATGCATAACCCACCAATTCCTTCATTTAAATCTCAGTTTCCGTGTGGTGACAGAGTAAGAATACAATTTACCACCCCTACGCATATGGGTATTGTAAAAGACGACTAAGGGATGCAACATACATATAACATTTATGCAAACGACCCTTCGTTTTTATTTGCCCTCAATTCGAAATAAAACCCTATACCGAGTTGTCTGATCAGCATGGTCTAGTAGGTCAAGCCCAGCACCTGGCACAAAATTCATGGATGTAATATTTATGTTTCAGTAAAATTTATACTACATCTGAAGAATATGACACAGAATTAACGTGCATGGGTCTATTTCGTTCAGATACAAAGCTTCTTGTAGCCTCTTCAACAGGAAAATTGTATTTATTCAATTGGAAAGAGTTTGGATTTCACAGCGATGAATATGTGGGTCAGAAACATGCCATACAATGTATGATACCTATAACCCAAAATATCGTAGTAACTTCCGGAGAAGATGGCGTGCTGAGAGCTTCACACATGTTTCCGCAACATCAATTGGGTGTTGTTGGTCAACACAGAATGCCAGTGGAAAGTCTTGATATCAGCCACGATGGTCAATATATTGCTTCAAGCTCACACGATAATGATGTTAAATTTTGGAATATATCATACTTTGAATCCATCGAGAATATAATTGATGTCAACCAGAAACAGAATAAAAGAAGGGATCTAAGTAATAATTTACCATCAAGTAGTTTAAAAAATGCCTCTGATTTCTTCTCTGGATTGGTTTAAATTATATTTATAAAATTTACACATTACATACTGTTTGTTAAAGATATTAATAAAATACCGACAATATTGACATTTCATATTTGTTTTTATATTTATATATAGGTAGGTATATAGGTACGTAGGTACTTTAGTACCTACGTATAAATTTTATCTATTTCTATATTTGTATCGGTGTGGTGACGGAATAAGAATGCAATTCACCACCCCCTCTTAATCGTGGATATCGTAAGACTAGGGGATATGATATAAAGATAACATCGACACGAGAGAAGCAAACTCGACATAAAATCCTGTACCGACACGTCTAACCAACGCAATATAGTAGTGACCTACCTACTATATTTAAACTGAAACTTTTATTACATCGCCTCAAACTTTTTCGTCCATTTATTGCATGTCGCGTGACGGTCGGCCGCGGAGTAGGGTTAAAGTGAAAGGCGCTCGACAGAGCAGCCGAGGCCATTATGGCGGCGTTCGCATCAGCTGACCGTGTAGTTTATTTAAGACAACACCCTGCACTAAGGAAATAATCCTTGTATTGCGGGTGACTTTACAAACATATAATTAACGGACACAAATTACATCCAGACTCAGAACAACAATTTGTGGATCGCACAAAGTGTTGTCCCGCGTGGGATTCGAAACCCCGACACTGGCGCTGTAGGTCGCTATCTTAACCACTACGCCATCTGTGCAGTCGAGTGTATATACTATTACTCAAATAGTGTATAGACTATTACTCATTTGTGCCAGTGCTTCACGCTATTTGTTTGTTTTTATCAGTGTTTAATGTAAAAGTTGCAATTTTTTTGTAATGCGAAAAAAGTTTTACTTTTACCGGTTGCATAAAACCACACAATCACACACACACAAATACGCAAAAAAATTTACATTGTAGAGGAAGCCCGCAGCTTAAGTGTGTACATGCATGGACTGAGGTGAAATTTCTATATGGTCTTAACATACACAAATAAGAAAAAAATCATCATCTCAGCCCATACGCGTCCCACTGTTGGGTCTCGGGTCTCCTCCAATGGTGGGAGGGACATATTGGTTAGACGTGTTAGTATAGGGTTTTGTTTCGAGTTTTCCTTCTCTTGCACAGAATTATATGCCTTAGCCGTATTTTACGACACCCATGAGCAAGAGAGGGGAAGTGGTGAATTGTATTCTTACTCCGTCATCACACTGTTACTGTCAGTATCTCAGAGTTGCCTGCAGTTGTCATATGAGAGTAAATTAAGTATGTTAGTTACAAAGGTTTGCCATCTACAGTGCATAGAAGTATTTTACAGAATGGCGCTTATTCCCTGTAAAGCTTTATTCGGCCGCTTATCATTATTATTATCATTTCTGCTCATATAGTCCCACTGTCAGGTTAGGCCATCTCCACAACGGGAGGCTTTATTTACGATATGCCACGCTGTTCCGTGTCGTGTCGCAGTAAGAATAATATTCACCACCCCCCTTTCTTGCTCGTGAGTGTCGTAAAAGATGACTAAGGGAATATGGTATGCAGATAACATCTATGTAAACAGAGAGAAAACTCAAAATAAAACCCCTTTTTTTTGGGTGGGTTGCGGTCGGCGCGCTCCTCGCACCACTCCGTCCCTGGCGACAGAGGGGCGTAAGCACGCACACCCACGATATACGTCGCTCTCGTCGTTGGGCCGACCACCCAAAATAAAACCCTAAGCCAACACGTCTGCCCAGTAAGGTACAATGAGTAAATTTCCTTCCTATTGTGGAGTAGCCTCGAGCCCAGCAGTGGGCAAATAAGCTGCGATCATATCGCGCTGATCAGACATTTTAGCATGAGCTTCTCACATCCATGCAGATCTTATCGGCATACCATATCTTTTTTGTCATGACATTGTATTCTTACTCCGTTATCACATGGAACGCTACAAGTACTTTTAGACTGCATTTATTCTTACAATGTTTCTTAAATATCAGTTTTAAGCGCTATTTCGCTATAATCTTGCTTTTTTACCTGACTGCCACGAAAGAGTTTTTCGCGCATATCTTGTATGTTTATAAATATCTTTATTAAGTTGTATCTTCCAAAAGGCTGGATGGATTTGGTTAATTAAGTTATCGTTATATTCGCCTTAAAAACCCAAATGTCCTTAGATAGCTTCAGTGAATTAACGGCAGTTACTGCAATGGGTGGACTACTTTCTTGTCAGCCAATAAGGCAATAAATTCAAGACTATTCACTGAATTCTTATACTATGTATTACCGACAGCCACCACATCAAAGTAAAATTAGGCTGCGTTTCCACCAGAAATTTGTGAAAATGCGTAGCGAGGGATGCTTGTTAAGGACGAAATGAATGGCTTCATTTAGTTAGCCATGCTCAGGGTAGCTGCAGTGTAAACGGTTTAGTGGAGCCAGCTTTATGTACGTACAAAAGCGAGGGATTTATGCTCGAGATGTGTGCGAGAAATATAAGCCTAGTACATTACGGATACAAAGGAGAAATTAGGTACTAACAGTCGCTAGATGGTGTTTCTCCAAGGGTTACGAACATTTCCCGCTACGCATCTTCGAAGCGTTCAGCTCCCTAGCACATCTCTAGTGAAAACGCCCACATCGTTCATACCTTCATTGCGCATCCCCGCATCACTCAGCTCCACGCGCATCTCTAGTGAACTGTGAAAACGCAGTCTTTGGATGATTATGTAACTACTATTTTCACTATCCGGCCGTATACCGGATAGTAATTCAGTATCCGGCCGGATGCCGGATAATAATTTAGTAAGAGTTCAAGTCAGACTATTTAGGAATAGTCTGACTTGAACTTTGTGGTCTGAAAATGTAGCATCGAGGTAGTTTGGATTCTCTCCTATGGATTCAAAACGACTTTCCAATTTAGTATTGAAAGAAGCTCTCATGCGAGCTAAGTCTGTTGCAGCTAAGGCTGAATATGCGGCCGCCGGATATCCGGCTGGGTAGCTCGCCGAACCTCCGGTATCCGGGCAAACCAATGCCCGTTTCATCTCTAATAATAAGTGTTACCAATTTACGTTGGTAATGGCAGTTTACATACTCAAGACAATCAGGCGGTGGCACCAAGACTTATGCATAGCAATCTGTTGGTTTGCCATTCGACTATCGATACTTATTTTTACAATGAAACAAGATTATTAATATTATAAAATAATATTTAATCTTCGAGTGTTTTACTTACAATTACTTGATATCATCTTATTGCTTATTTAATTTCTAATGTTTAAAATTAAAATTCTTCATGTTTCGTTTTTTTTCTATGAGGAAATGACCAAAATTCGGAAGGTAGGCCCCTTACATCTCTTTCTCTTTTTACAAAGGCCGAATATGATGACACACAATTTGCAATAAAGTAATTAGCTTGACCTAATATAGCTAAATCCAAATGTGGATTGGAAGGTTGTAATTTCGTGACTGAAACTTCAGTATGACGCAACGCTTTGTTCAAGTCGTCTATCATATGATTTGAATCGGACGCAACGAAAACATATTTTATGTTATCAAGCTTTTTCAGGGCTCTTTTCACTTGTCTGTAACAAACATCTCTATGTTAAGATCGGCACAAAATTCCTATGCTTAAATTTAAGGTGTTTGAAGTTAGTGTATTATAAATGTAGCTTACTTATATGCCTAAACCTCAATTACATATAGCTGAAAATTGGATTCGCGAGCAAACCTGCTGAAAATCTAAAGCAAATTGTTGAAACACCATATAAAATATAAATATTGGATAAAAGTGAGTCGTCGCACACTACGCCTGGCAGATGTGAAACATCAAAATTATTTTCTACAAGTATATACATATGCATAAAGTAACAGATTACGACAGGAACTAATATGCCATAATGTATAAATAGAATATTACGATTTTTATTTCCAGAAAATGATGAATTTTATTCAATAAACATTTATTTTCATTAAATATAAAAATTCAAAAATATTTCAAATTGTGACAACTCAATTCTTTTTATCAGTGATTTCTGTAATAATATAATAGTTATATTCAATGTCTCTGACGATATTACTGTGACAATTGGTCGGAACTACACTTATTATCATATAGTGTGGGGATGCCTCGCTACAGCAGGTGTCGCTTTGCGCCACGCCAACGATCAGATTTATCCTCGCCTATAGATATTTCACATCAATAATATTGAATAAATTAAGGGGGTAATTACCAAAAAATACGACCAAAAAAATAATCATGCGGGGCGGTATCAATTACACGTATCGTTTTTGTCATCGCAGCCAACCCTTAGATGCAATCTATTAGTTTGCATGCCATTTAATGCAAACACAAAAGTATAAGGAACTGCTTTACAGATATTACGTAATCCAATTTTTTTTAACGCATTAGCTTAACCAATCTTTTCACTGAAAAAAAGAGAACACTAATGATGTTGTTTTTTTTTTCAGTTCAAATATGTCCCATTGTTTGGCACAGGCCTCCTGCAGATGAGAGAAACGCAGGGCAAACTGGTTTTCACAGGGTTCTATTTCGAGTTTCCTTTCTTTGACTGTTGTCTGCGATGTTTACGACGATTCCATTGTCTTTAAAAATTTGAAACGTATGAATACGAGGAGTCAGTATTTTAAAGGCAGAATTTTTGATACTAGTCAAATCTTAACAGTTTACATAAAATTTTAAAATTATTTCCCTTGAATAGTGGTAGTAATTTCAAGAATAAAATATACGCAAAGTGAAAGACAAATTGCCTGTGTGGCGACGAAAAATACAATTGTCGCTACTCCTTGCTTGCCCACGGGCGTCGTAAAAATGGGCTCATGAATCACCAGGAGAGCGGGCACCAGCTCTCCCCTGGGAAATGTATTGTGTGTGTGTGTATATATATTATGTAAATGGAACACCTTACCGCGATCGCTAACCCGCCTGCTAAGCATGGCATTTACAGCGTTAGCCCCTCATGTGAGTAACAAAAAAATGGTCCTCAGTGACGTCAGCTCCGCTATTCTACAGGGGTCATTTTGTAATTGCTCGGCGTCGTTGGATGGAGGCTGAACTTTGTGGGAGGAACATGAGGGAGGTAGTGGACAGGAGGAGGGGTTGTGGACAACAGGCTCAACAATGAAAATGATTATGAGATGATGACATAACAGTAAGACAATACTTTAAATAACGACTTTTTCTCCCATTATGAAGGACACCCGAGCCCAACAGTGGGACTTGTGTGGGCTGAGATAATGATGAATTAAGGAAGTATGTTAACTACATTCTTCAACAATTAGAAATTATCAAATGTAAATATCAAGCTTTTTCAGAAACTAGCTATTGTTATTTGTAATATTTAAGTAAAACTAGAATAGGTTAACTGCTAGCGCCTAAATGTAAAAAAGTACCTAAATACTTACTTTATTATATCAGCTGGTTGAGGTAAACACATAGATGGTATCAATGGACCTCTCTCATTTTTATAGCCAACACATTGTGGAGCTGCAAATAACATGGTGTTCTCTTGAACATGTTGACAAGCCTTAAACCAATCTTGACCATTTCTCAAGTGAATTCCTAAAAAGCCACCACCACTCATATTCTTCTTGATAAATAATCTTGTTTTATTACTAATATCATCACTCCAGCTTAAATATTTTTGTAAATGAACATTTTCCTTTTGAACAGGGAAACTTGCAGGAGCACCTAAAATAAAAATTATATATACAGATGTCCCTAAATTAAACGTCCAACGGAAAGGGGGTGGTAGATGACTTTATGACAGCTATGAAAAAAAAAAAAAAATCCATGTCACTTTTTTTTGATATGAGCATATTACTAAAAACGGTGAAAAATCAAACCTTGTACGATATTTTCAAGTACTATAACGACAAATAGGCTAGTTTTGGCATCGGATATTTCTTGTTGGAAGCGCAGATAACTGCACTATCGACCACAAGTACACATACAAAACTAGACACGTTACAATGACATAAAAAAAAATACATTTTTATGGCTATTCCTTAATTTTTCCGAGGAAAACGTTAATCATTTGACTTTATCACACCACCCTGTAAAAAAAATGTACCGTAGCCATAGTGGCAAGTAATTTCAAAAGTTGGCCACATTATTCATTATTCCAAAATGGTATAATACCTTCTACGTGTTATAGTACTTTAAAAAAATATATATTTGTTAAAGACAACGACAAGTTTATTGTAAACTATTGTTTTTTAAGAAAAGGATTTATGTTCTACGCTATTTATTTGCATTTTTTTTGGGGAGGTGGGCTACGGTCGGCGCACTCCTCGCTCTACTCCGTCCGGGGCGACAGAGGGGCGTAAGCGCGCACACCTGTAACCCACCCGTTTAGCACGTCGCCTTCGTCGTTGGGTCGACCGCTGGTGCAGATTTCCTTGACTTCAGTGGTCGACCCGACGGAATACCACAAGGGACGCCGAACGCCGTCGCGAGGCTAGCCTCTCTGCGGGTGCCTGGATTAAATCCCTGATCCGATCACCCGCAACCATGGTCCGGTCACCCACAGCCACGTCATTTATTTGCATAAAGTAGATAGTACTAGTATAGAAAGACTAACATTAAAAATAAAAAGTGACTTGTGTGATTACGATGCAGTCTTCTTATACAATCTTAGAATCCCCTAATATGCATTTGATCTATGGCAATTACAGATGCAATGATCATGCTGTAAGTAGATCTTGTATCGTGAGCGATATCCGAATACTGAACGCTATCCAGACCATCGAATGTTCATTCATGTTCCTCGAGCATATTCAGAGGGACATATACCTAGTGCCCAATAAAATACAATAGGCGTCACTCTCTGTCTCTCTTTCACACACACACAATAAGATTTTTTATATGAGGTCTAATAAAATAGAACAAAAAAATATACCTAATCATTTTTCATAAACTTCGTTGCCTGTCACAAAAACATTTTTTTTCTTCTAAAAGTTACGATAACATCTAGAAGGTATTATACCATTTTGGAATAATGAATAATGTGGCCACCTTTTGAAATTACTTGCCACTATGGTTGCGGTACATTTTTTTTACAGGATGGTGTGTTAAATTCAAATGATTAACGTTTTCTTCGAAAAAATTAAGGAATAGCCATAACAAATGTATATTTTTTTTATGTCATTGTAACATGTCTGCACAGATGGCGTAGTGGTTAAGATAGCGACCTACAGCGCCAGTGTCGGGGGTTCGAATCCCACGCGGGACAACACTCTGTGCGAACCACAAATTGTTGTTCTGAGTCTGGATATAATTTGTGTCCGTTAATTATATGTTTGTAAAGTCCCCCGCAATACAAGGATTATTTCCTTAGTGCAGGGTGTTGTCTTAAATAAATAAATACAAATTTACATAATAATGTATTATGAGGAAATGTAAATGTTTCACATGTCTAGTTTTAATTGTACTTGCGGTCGATAGTGCAGTTATCTGCGCTTCCAACAAGAAATACCTAAAATGTTGTTTATTATTATTACGTTACCTAAAGTAATCACTTATTTTAGTTTGACAAAAAGATTTTGAGGCATTAGCAATTACAAGATTTTCAACGTAATTTAATTTTTGCAGTGCATCTTCGCTCTGATTCAAAGAAGTTACATAGCGTCTTAAATCATTAACTGCTGATAATGCCTGGGCGTGTGACAAAATCGCAGTTGACTCATCTTCTTCTTGGTATTTATCACTTAGGGTCGCTCGATAGTCGTCACTTCGTCAGTCGCTGGCTAGCCGCTGCCGCAAGGGGTAATATGTGTATTTGAGTGGCACGTGTTGGCGTATTAAACGGGATGATGATCGTAATAAGCATTAAGAAATGTATGAAAACATGTCTCAAGTTGCTTGGACTGACGCAAAATGGCGTATTATGCGGGAAATCGTATTAAACAGGTTCTACTGTATACAATGTATACAGGGTGTATCAGGTTATGGGGCAACTGTTCGAGTATGTTGTAGTTTAACGGTCATAGATCGTAATTAGAATGTACATTACACAAAAAACAATATAACATAAAAGTTATAGTGATTTCAAAAAAATGTGTCTATGCCTTAAATGTTACGTATTATGTAGGCATGTACAGACAGAATACATTTAGGCATGTAAAGCTTCGACAGTATAAATTCATTCATAATACCTAGAATTGTGCAAACGTTTCAATGATATACTCAGTGCCATATAACGTGGCAAAAGACGACCTTCACCTACCTTCACCACGATATCTTAAAATGCAAAAAAATCTCTCGCTTACCATACAAATCTATCGAAAAGTTGTATCGCAAAATTCTCTTGGTAGATGCCTACCAGGAAGCAACATTACAAACAGTACAACCCAAAATTTTACGAAATCTAGTATAATTACCATAGAAAATATATGTTTTTAATATCCTATAATCATGTATTTCATTGTTTTAAAATACCAGATTAACCTGTAACTGGTGACATTTCATTATTTTATAAATAATATCATTGATAACAATGCCAAATTACTTTCAAATATCTGAATATCAAAAGTTTTTAAGTAACATTAAAATTAAAGTACCGAGAATATTTATAGAAATTCAATATAATATAGATCCTATAATTAAAGAGTTATGTAACGCCCAAAAAATGCCAAGTTTTAAGTTATGACACATTTCTTTCAACTCATTTTACCGTCAAGTGTAATAAACCTAAAGGATCGCACAAGTAGATGCAAGATTTTAGGTTATGTGTATCAAACATAAAATCTTTTCTTAACTGATTTTAGCGTCAGGTGTACGAGATCAGTGGCGTCGTGTGGCCCAGTCGCCATTTTGTTTGACATTCCGTGTGGAGCACGTAAAAGATATTGAAAAAAAAATGATGGGCCTCGATGACAGTACATACCGAAAGATTGATGCATTCATAATTCATGTATCAGACAGCAGTGATAGTAACAGCTATCAGTTTCATGCTAGGGCAGTGGTAAGGTAGGTAACGTGTACGTATGCTTTATTATTGCACGTGTAGGTGTTTAATAATTTCTTAATTAGAATTCTAAACAATTTACACGCAGACAAATGTTTGTAACCTCTGTACAGTCTAGACACCTTCACCACGATATTATAACGATAAGACTGTTTGTATGGAAAGCGATAGAATTAGCAATAAATTACTTGGATTTGATGATATCGTGGTGAAGGTCACCAAATCACCTCTTTTGCCATGCTATTTGGAACACACTATAGTGTAGGTTTGTAGCTACGAACGACGAGCGGTCAACAGTCCAAGGCCGATCAGCTGTTTTAAAGCGAAGTTTGTTTTCTTTATGTAAATGTAATCATTGATTTATTCAATTTCTAATGAACATTTAACAAAGTATGAATATGTTGCGTATTAAGTATCATTGACTTTATACATTTCAATCAGATTTACACGAAAAAGCGTTGACAAAATTGAAAACTTTACATGTCTCTAATTCCTTAACGAATCGATATTTTTCGTTCAAATTTTTTTCATGGGTTCCTACCACCATTGCCTAGCTCCCTTTTGAGTTGTTGCCCCATAACCTGATACACCCTGTATATATGGATTCTCTCTTTGATGTTCAGTGTAATATAAAAACTGGGATTCTGTATTATGAATAGATGTCATCATAAAATAGCTTCTTACAAGATTGGCCGCTGGAAAACATTTTATTATAAAGCACCATCAAAGCAGATAATAGGGAATATGCATGATTTTTTTTTATTTTTTTAAACGTTTCTACTAGTTATTACATTACTAGAAATAAATATAACACTTCTAAAATATAAACAATTACGCTAATTTTTTTTTTAAAAATCGCTATACTTTATGGGCGATGTAAACGTGACTACTTCGGCACGCGTATTCTGTGACGTCAGAGTCCTCGACACTCGTACAAGTTGCTAGGGCTGTTGATATTTTTATAAATATCGTTTTTCGACATATCGATATTTTACAATGTAAAATATCGATATGTCAATATCGGGGTTCGCTATATCGGCATAAATATCGATATTTTTATTATTATTACGATTATTAAATATATTGTATCTTATTTACCTTGCAGCTTTTATTCCTCCGAGTTTAACAGACATTAAATCTGAATTAGACGCGAAATACGTTGTCATTGTATACATGTCTATTTTAGGAAGATTATCCGACTGTACTTTGACGAAACCGGTTTCAGTCATTGTAATAAGACTTTTATTCGCAAAGATTAATACTTAAACACAGAAAACTAATAACTTATTATGAAATAACGGGGGAACAATACAAAATAATCACTAGAAACATACAAACAACAACTTGATATCAGAAGAAGAAGGACTGTTAGGGGGCGTTCATAAAATACGTGAGATGTTTAAGGGGGGAGGGGGTCGAGTCAAATCTCATCTAATCTTACGTTGGAGAGAGGCGGGGGGGGGGGGGTCTCGGCAAATATCACGCAATTTTTTTTCTGATTTAAACAAAAAAATTGTTAAATTTTTATTACACTTATAATTAAACTCTCAGCAATATTGATTATTAGTCTTAACTAGTCGTAAATAAAAGCACAAAGCAATTTTTTTCTTTTTACAATAACAATCCAACGCGTTTACGTAAGAAACCCACATTTTGAAAAATCTCACGTGAGATTGGGGATGGGGGAGGGGGTTGAATAAAATCTCATGACATCTCACCAGGGGGGGAGGGAGGTACAGAAAATTTAAAAAACACCTCACGTAATTTATGGACGCACCCTTAATAAAATATCGATATTATTATTTAAAAATATTGATACTTAATACTGAACTTTTTTTGGACGATATATCGATAATAAAAAGTAAATATGGAAGGTCGATATTTATTTGAATAAATTTGGTGTTTTATCTTTTCTTGTAAAGTATTTATTCTACAAAATCACCATAAAATTAATCTACTGTAAAAGCCCTGGCATGAAATTTATGATCAGTTATCACTTACTCCTAGAATTTGATAAAAAAAAAAGCTCGGCACGGCAACCCCGCAATGAACGAAGTTAAAGAGTGGTCATGGGGAAAATATCCCAATAGGGGGTATTCCGTCGGGCCGACCACTGACGACAAGTTAACGCTGCTCCAGTGGTCGGCCCAACGACAAAGGCGACGTGGTTTTCGGGTGGGTCGCGGGAGTTGCGTGCTTAAGCACCTCTGTCGCCCCGGACGGAGTGGTGCGGAGGCGCGCCGACCGCAGCCCACCCACAAAGAAAAAAAAAATGGGGTAAATATCCAAATATCGATATTTTTTCGTTATACCGAACTCCGATATTGAAATATTTAAAAATATCGAAATATTTAAAAATATCGATATATCGAAAAACGATTTTTTTTAAATATCGACAGCCCTAACTAGAAGACTCGGGTGTCACGTGTTCAAAACGTGACATCATAGTCCTCCAACCAATGCGGTGCGTTTCGGAAATTTTGCGCGCGAATCTCAAAAAAGGCACTTTTTGATAATTAAATTTAATTATTCATTCATCATCATCATCATTTCAGCCTATCGCTATCCACTGCTGGACGTAGGCCTCCCTCCTGTTGCGCCACAATGAGCGGTCCTGTGCCGCCTACATCCACCGACGCCCAGCTACCTTCACTAGGTCATCGGTCCACCTAGTAGGGGGGCGCCCTACACTGCGTCGTCCGATACGTGGTCGCCACTCGAGAACCTTTCTTCCCCAGCGGTTGTCGGTTCGTCGAGCGATGTGGCCTGCCCATTGCCACTTCAGCGTGCTAATTCTTCGTGCTATGTCGGTTACACCCGTTCTTCTGCGGATTTCCGTATTCCGGATTCTATCTCGCAGAGAAATCCCGAGCATAGCCCGCTCCATAGCACGCTGAGCGACTTTAGAGCCTTGATATGAGGCCTACATTTAGGGACCACGTTTCCGTGCCGTAAGTCATCACTGGTAACACACACTGGTCAAAGACCTGTGTTTTCAGACACTGAGGTATGTTGGACGAGAAGATCCTCTTAAGTTTCCCGAACGCTGCCCAACCGAGTTGGACTCGTCGGCTGATCTATTTCTCGAAATTGGATCTACCTAACTGGACTGTTTGTCCTAAGTAAACATAGTGATCGACAACTTCAAGAATCGCATTGCCAACTAGGACCGGTACAGGAATGACATGGGTATTTGACATGACTTTCGTCTTGTCCATGTTCATTCGTAAACCCACTAGTTGGGATACCCTGCTGAGATCATTGAGCATTATGCCAAGGTCCTCCATGGATTCTGCCATAACGACTATATCGTCCGCAAATCGAAGGTGAGTAATGTATTCGTCGTTAATGTTGATGCCGAGGCCAGTCCCGTCTTTGTGGCGTTCCTATACAAACACTTCAGCACTTCGATATAGCGATAGTCGATTTGGCACCGCTGAAGAGACTGCAGCACCGCCCAAGTTTCGACTGAATCAAAGGCTTTCTCATAGTCCACAAACGCTAAGCACAGGGGCCGATTATACTCCTCGGTCTTTTGTATAATCTGCCGAAGCGTAAGGATATGGTCTATGGTGCCTTTTCGGAAGCCGGCTTGTTCGGGCGGCTGGAAGTCATCGAGCTTGCGCGAGAGTCGATTGGTAATGACCCTCGAGAACAACTTATAAACAAGAACAACTTATAAACAACACATTTAATTATTAAATAAGGATAAAATTAAAAAATAATTCTATAGGTACGTTTTTTAAGCAATAAAGATTACAAATAAAAATAATTTGGTCATTATGGAGTTTCGTGCATATTCCCTATTGGCATGTTCTAAAATGGGCCATTGACAATAGATGCTGTTGAATTCTTACAATTGAAACACCTGTGCTACCACATATGGCAAATGTGTTTTAAGCCACATCATAGTATATTTGTATGTGATATTTCACAGCAGTCAACATGTTAATTTATTTCTAACAAAACATTGTGTTGCCACTTCTGTCCCATGGGATTATTTATAAAAGAACCTGAGCATAAATTTGGGTAATTCAACACAAACTGTGACCATCAAACCACCAAGTACAGCCATTGTAGCTGCTATTATATGAGGAGGCCTTTGTCTGACAGTGAATGTTAAATGACTAATATTGGAGGGATATTTTTATTGCAAACGATGGCAAACGAGCAAACAGTACACCTGATAGTAAGTGTTGCTGCCACTCATGAACCTTTGCTAGGCCGCTGCCTAACCATGGAGAAAGTGAAGAGAGTGTGAACTTGCCCGTGAATATTGTAAAAGACGACTATATGTGCCATAGAATAAAATCTCGAAATGAAACTCAATACCAACATGTCTGACCAGCATGGTATAGAAGGGAAAACTCCCTCTCATTGTGGAGGAGGCCCGAACCCAACAGTGGGATGTATGTGGGTTGCGATAATGATGAAATAGACTATTCAAATCACAACTTACCAGTGAAAGCAAGCACAGGCCATTGATCAGGTGGATATTTTATTTTCCACTTATCCATCATAGCAGTGTTATAAATATCATAATTTAAGGGACCATAGAATTCCGAATCAACAAAATTAATATTGAAAGTGTCCCAAAAAGGTCCAAAGGGATTCCCTGATTTAGCATTGCAGCTATTTTCTTGCTCTCCAATTCTTGCAGTATAACAAAATGAAATTCTTTTATTACTTTGCCAGACAACTGGAGCTATGTCTTTCATAAACGATTCCATTGTAACGACATTATTGTATTCGGCTAACTTTTCAATTTTAAAGTAAGTATTAAAAGGAATTTGTGTTGACCTAGGATTTCCATATCTGTATTCCACCCACGGAGGAAGAATAAGAGTTCTGTTTAAACCCTTACTAAATGCTAGAGCACCCAAGAAGTGATCAGCTTGATTGCCGAATCTCCCTAAAATATAATCATGAAACATTAATAACTGCAAAGATTTTCATAGTAACAATGTCAAAAATATTTACTCACCCATACATGGACAATAAGCTATATAGCCATTGCTAACATTACTTAGTACAGCTCCTACGTGTAATAATATCAGTAAAAAGATATTCACGTTAAATCGCATGGTTAATTTTTTCATGATATAGTAATATTGTTTTATTTGGTATGTCCCTATTTGAAAAAAATATAGCGACAACTATAATTTTTTTTTTTATTTGGTTTGCCCTTACGGGCAGGCTAAAGTCTTTTCGACTATACTGCCTTGTCTTATGTAGCTTACAAATAATTTTCTGTACATATTATTTTCTTCTTCATATTGTTTAACTTGTCATTAGTCATTGTCCATCAGTAAGTCAAGTCGTTATCATTAATTAGGCGCTGAAAACCTTATTAAATGATTTCACTGGGAATTCCGGTAGAATATGCAAATACATGTAAACCACTCTTATATCACATTCACCACACTTCAGCACCTTAATTGTATTATATTACATAAAAGTTCAGCAAAATTATTCAATATAACACTATAAAACACTAAAAAAATTAATATAATACAAGAGCTTAACATGACATTTACATATTCGCGCCGAAACTAGACATGTGTAACACTGCGCTGCGCCGCGCAATTGCGCCAACTCAGTTCACTGCGCTGGAAGTATCAACTCACTTCTAGAAAATGTGTTAGCGCACGGCGCTATCGTCGCAGCGGCGGCGAATCAGAACAATTTTTTTATTTATGCGCCTATAAGGCAGGCTATAATCGACCTTACTGCCTTGTCTTACGTAGCTTACACATAATTTTCTTTACATATAATTTATTATTAGCGTAAGAGATAAGTAACATCCGTCAGTAAGTCGTTACCATTAATTGGGTGCTGAAAACCAAATACACTATTATACATATTAACGTAAATCACTATTATATGATATTCACAACACTTCAACTGTATTACATATTAAACTAGCTGACTCAATACAGATGTTGTTCTGTTCAAATAAAATAAAGGAATGCTCTTTGAAATCGACAGCAGCGCCACCTACCGAGTCCAGTTGTGAATCTAAACCATTCTCGTATCCCTTTGAACATACACAAAACATTTCATCAACATCGGTCCAGCCGTTTAAGAGGAGTTGCAGTGACGTACACAACAAATATATATAATGTAAATAAAGATAAAATATCAGCAAAATTATTTAAAATATAAAACTAAAAACAATAATTCATTCAAGAGCGTAACATTATACTCCAATATTCCCGCTGAAAAACTCAAGGTCGAACAACTTTGTGAACTGTAAATAACGCTTTTAAAAATTGAGTTATACCTAGGTGCCCATTTAGTTTCTCATTCGGTTGTTTCATGTGTTGCGCCATGACGCAATGAGTTAGAAATGGAGTTATACCTGGAGTGGCGCAGATGGCGCACATTTCATTCGTAGCTCACTCGGTCGTGTTTACATTTTGTTGCGCCATGGCGCAATGAGCCGGCGCAGTCTACTGCGCCTGAGTTACTGAGTTAACGCAAGGATTATCGTTGAGTTACCTATGCCTAGCCGAAACTCCGCGGCAACTATAATGTTAGCCGGTAAAGTTTCGTTTTTTAAATTTTAATCATCTTTATTGGCCATGGATACTACGTCCTTTCTCCGTGTGGTAACGAAGTATGACTAGCTAGGAACATAATTCACCACTCCCAATCTTGCGGATGGGTAAAAGACGGCTCAGAGATTAAATATGCATTTAACATCTATACAGGGAAAGAAAACTCGAAATAAGACCCTTTACCAACTCGTCTGACCAGCGTGGTAAGTCAGTTTCTCTTACATTTTGAAGAAGACGCAACTCCCACAGCGGAACGTATCATATATGAACTAAGATGATCAGGAAGTCACGCGACAGCCGTGGTCGCGAGTGTCACGATTCTGAGCCGCTCCGCGCAAAAAAATTTATTAAGTTGGAAAACGTGCGCAAAACAACTTGAAATTAGTATCAAAAAACGCGCGAGTGTGAAGTATCAGGTGCGTGAGGCCAAGGGCCTAGGCAGAATCTCCAAAAAACCAAAAGTGCGGGTACTTCGAGCAAATTATAAAATACAAAAGTGCACGTATCGCGTGATTTCAAGCGGACACTTCTGTAACGGCAATTGCAGTTGTGTGGGGAATTGTCCCCCGCACCCCCATGGTGATTCTCAGAATTTTTGAATAAGTGTTTTAAAAGTTATAGCTGAAAAAGTGAAAAGTGCGTACCAACAAGGTCACCTAAAACGACCTTTGTCGTTCACCCTGACCCTCCTCTGGGGAGGACGGTTCCACCACGAGCCCGGAGGCACATCAAGCTTCTTCCTAGCAGCAGTGGAAGCCGAGAAATCGAGAAAAGAAGTCGAAAAAACAATTCTGGCGCTTTACACCCCTACAGCTCCGTGGAACGATCTGCACCCCCCGGATTTTAAATTTAAAGTAGGTTAAGCACTTTGTACTATACATCCAGTGGAAGTTTCGTGGAGATCGTGCGGATAGTTTCTGAGAAAGAAATAATTTACTCAAAACTGACCCCAAACTACCCACCACGTGGTTTTTAAACTACGTCCCCACCACAATCCCCACATAGCATAAACGATCCCTACCCTTCCTTAAAACACCCCTAAATTTTCCCAGATTTTTCCTGACCATAATCTAGAATTTCGTAGAACAAAAACCGCAAAATATAACCTTTTTGCGGTTTTGGTTTTAAGAAAATTTTCACGTTCCATTTTTTAATAAATCAGTCTTACCTCCCCCTTTCCCTGCGAGACCTTCACTGGAAATTAGACTATATTTGGAACTTCCCCGTATTTTTTCTGAACTTGTAGCATTAATAACTGGGATCCTGCATAGCCTCAAAGTAGACATAGTACCCGAATACCAACCGCACGAAAAAAGAAAATCCATTTTCCCGGGAAACTACGTCGTCGTAGAGCAATTCTGACGAAATTTTTTACCAAACCCCCCCCCCCCCCTTGAACTCCCCCCCACGCCTTCTACCGGAGAGAAAGCTGAGAGGTGGCCGAGAAGGGACCGCACCGACACTATGCGATAATCAGCGATTCGAGAGCGGCCCTGGACACCTTGGCAAACAACAATACACTGCACCCATTAGCGGTGCATGCGAGGGAGATACTGGCTCGGTGCCAATCAAAACAAAAGGAGGTTAGCTTGTACTGGATAAAAGCGCATGCGGGGCTGGCGGGGAACGAGAGGGCTGATATTTTGGCAAAGGAAGCAGCTAGGTCACTGAAAAAAATACCTGACTACGATAAGTGCCCAATCTCATTTGTAAAGAAAATGATCCGAGGGAGATTCTTAAAAGAATGGAATCACAGATATCAATCGGGAGTGACAGGGAGCGTCACAAAAATATTTTTTCCGGACGCAATAACAGCTTATCCCTTGGTAAGAAAAATAAACCCGTGGAAAGAACTGACACAAATTTTCACGGGGCACGGTGGATTCTCGGAATATCTGACCAGATTCCATTGCAAGGAGGACCCATCGTGCATTTGCGAGCCAAACACGCAGGAGAACGTTACGCACATACTCATACACTGCCCAATTTACACAAACAAGAGACATGCGCTGGAACACATCATAGACACAAGATTAAGCACAAGTAACATACACACCCTCCTCAGAGACACAGAAAAAAGGGAACACATACTCAAATATTTTGTAGAGGTAGCCAGTTCAGTGATAGCCAGAAACAGGCAATAGGCCGTACAATGGAACGTAGCGAACGGGAACCGGGCGAGTGACATAGTTGGAACTGTAAACAATTAAAAACAATAAAATTAGGTCCCAGTTGAATGTGGGAATGAGTCCAAATATTAAAAACATAATAGTGATAATGAATAAGTAGAATCTGTTTAATAAACACTAAGAGTAGGAAATATAGTAGTAGTATAAGTAGAATTTGTTTAATAAATACTTAGAGTAGGAAATATAGGCAATACTATAGAACAGTAGATTAGCAGCATAGAGCGTAGATTAGTAATAATGTAGAATAAAATAGAAGAAAGTAGAAATCACTAACTTCAATAAATGCTTGTACAACTGTAAGAAAAAAGTAAGATAGTACATGAACTAAAAAAGAGTCTTAAATACAGCGACTGAAAAGAAAATAAAAAAAAATAAATAAGCGAATAAAAAATTATACGCTGTAGCCATGTACGGAACAGAAGTAGCAATAAAAGTAGAAATAAGTAATTAGCAAGAAAGTAGCAACTTAGATAATAAGTAACAAATAGAATTAAGAAAAGAAAATAAAAGAAGTAGCAAAAACATAATAAATAGAATTAGTAAGTGAAAATAAATGTAGTAGTAAATAATAACCATGTAAATAGAGATGTAGAGCTCTATAGTATTGTATAATCCAGAGAAGCATAGTAGCACAGTAAGCTAAGAAGATAAGTAGAATTAGAATGTATTATTAGTATCATTAGATATTGTAAAAATTGTTAAATAGATAAGTAAAAAATTGAATGTAATATTAATTAGGAATTGTAGATATTATTAATTTTTAAATTATTGTAATGAATTGAATTAACAGATATAAAATGTAGACATAATTAAAATTGTTATTATTAATATTAATAGATAAGAAATGTAGATTTCATTAACTGTACTTATTGTAATAAATGTATAACATAGTTTTATTTAAAGGGATGATGAAAGTCCCTGATTATGTTAGGGGTAAATTCGCGGGCCGGGTCATTGCACCCGGACATAAAAAAAAAAAAAAAAGATGATCAGGATGACTACTTTCTTTAGTAAATTATCTAGATAACAGTAATGAATACCTAATTAAGTTAGATATAATTTTCCTCTTTATTTAGTATCTTCATATTGTACGCATAAGTTGGAGATCACTATTAGGGATGGCGATCTGAGATCGATTAACCGAAGAATCGATTTTTTTTTTTTTTTCAGGCCCAAAAGATTGGGGGCGGGGCCGGAACACCTCCACGTGGTGCTCCCTGGAAACGTCCATTTGGACGGCCAAGATTTCGGCAGGAGGGGGTCTCCGCATGCGGCTCTGATGGCAGAGCGCACGGCGGATCTGACCCGGGGCCAATGGGGCGGATGTGCCTCATGGCACTCCGTCGCCAGAGACGGTGGCGTCACAGCCCGGGGGCGTGACGGGTCGGTCGCTCGCGAGCGGCCTGACCCGAAAGGCCCAAACCGTAACCCTGAGTGTGACTCCGGCTGAAGCTCAGGGCCGGGGGTCTTCGGACCACGGGGAAGATACCCCTATAAAAAATTACCCCTAATCCTAAGTTTGGCCACTCGGCGAGGGGTGGCGAATGGTTGGTGGGTTAAAAAGCGCGCGAGCGTCCAGCCGTTAGAGTGGTAGTCAAGGCAAGACTTAAAAATGTTCCAAGAATGGCAGAGGTTAAAACATACGTACCTACTCCAGAGGGCTTCCGGCCACGCCGGGGAATCCCTCAATGTGCCGGTGTCTGAGCGCGAGATGCGCTCAAACACCGGCACGGTCAGTCTCCGATCGTATGGGAGGGAGACAATCGCTGCTGATGTTGCCGAGAGCCTGGCAAAACACCCGGAGGCTCCAAAGGTGAGGAAGAAGAGGAAGAGGAGGAAGCTGCTCGCCACCACCGTACACTCTAACAGGGTGCGTGCGCGAAAGGAGGCGGCGAAGAAGGAGGCGGCACGGCAAGCGCAACTAGGTGCCGCCGCGGCCGCGAGCGACGAGGGCGGTGTGGCCGCAGCACCGCAGAGCCGTCGCAGAACAGGGACGCCGATGCTGCACGGCTGTCAAGCAGCTCAGAGAGCGACGAGGGCGGATCAGCTGCAGGACCGTCGCGGGACGAGGGCGGAAAAGCCGCAGGGCCGTCCCCAAAGAGGCGCGGAGGAGGCGACAGCTCGACGGGGCTGTCGAGCGACGTGGGCGGCACCGACGCAGAGCCGTCGCAAGACGAGGGCGGCGGTGCCGCAGGGCCGTCCAAACCAATGCACCGGAGAAGCAGCTCGACGGGGCTATCCGATAGATCCGAGAGCGACGTGGTGTACGCGCTGTCGACTGATGAGGGCAGCAGTGCCGCAGGGCCATCTGTGTCGGAGATGTCGGCGGACGAGGGTGGCAGGGCCACAGAGCCGTCCGGCGAGGTAGGGCCGTCCGGGATGCTGGTAGGTGGTGCGTCTGGGACGGTGGATAAAGATAAGGAGGTAGTGGTTAGGGGGGCCGCCGGGGCTTCGACGGCGACCCCATGCGTTAGGAGGGAGTGGGAGGAGACCGTCACCTCGAGTATCCGGAAGCGCCCCCTGCAAAAGGATGGCAGCTCGATCTCCGACTCGGAGGGGAATTCCATCATGCCTCCTCCCAAGGTCCCGACCATGCGCCGTGGGCGTAGGGGTCGCGGACCAGCGGTGGCGGCGAGGCCGGGGACCCCGGGTCCGGCCAGCCAGAGCGGGGAGGTTGCGGACCTGCAGGCCGCGAATGCCCGCCTCAGTAAGGAGGTTTCCGGCCTGCGGGAGCGCAACCGGAAGCTCGAGTCGGAGTTGTCGGCGGTGCGAAAGGAGAACCGCGGGTTGGCCAAAGATGTGGCTGACCTGCGGTCTCAATTCGCCCTTTTAGTGCCAGCCGTACCGCCGACGCCGGCCTCGCCGCCGAAACGGGCCGCGCCGGAGACGGCGGGCCCGTCGACTGCGCCCGTGGCTCCGCCTGCGCCAGTGGTGCCTGCGCCGGCCGTGGGCACCGCCAAGAAGCGCGGCGGACCCCAAAAGGTGGCAGAGCCATTGCCCGTGGTGCATGGCATACCGGAGGGAGCGATGCGCGTCATCTTCGCCAGGCTGGAGCTGATGATGGATGCGCGCATCAAGGCCGTGGCGGATCGTCTTCCGCCTGAGCCACCCCTCCGGCCGCCGCTCGCCGCGGACAAGGCGAGGCGGCCGCAAGCGTCGGCTCCCACCCCGCTGCCCTGTCTGGGTGGCCGCGTGGTGAGCTACGCTGCGGCCGCCGCTGGGCCCAAGGGGGCCAAGAAGGCCGGCAAGGTGCCAACTCCCGCCAAGGCCTGGCTGCGGCCGGCGCACCCGCGACCGCTCCTGCTGCGCTCAGCGCTGCTGCCAGGCTCGAACAGGGCTGGCAGGTGGCTGAGCGGAGCAGGAAGGCACGCGGCCCGAAGCGGAGAGCGGTGGACAAGAGTACCGCCGTGGCCGCCGCTCCCCAGGCGGGAGCCGGCAAAAAGGGGAAAAGGTCGCGCAGGGGCCTCAAGTCGCCGAAGACGGCCCCGGTGGTCATCACCGTGCTGCCTGAGGCGGCTGAGAGGGGCCTCAACTATGAGGCCGTCCTAAAACGCGCCCGGCGGGAGCTGGACGTCTCCGACATCGAAGGCGTCGAGGCTAGGACCCGCAAGGCCCGGACAGGGGCTCGAATTCTCGAGTTCCCTGGGGCCGAGGGCGCGAAGACGGCCGATAGTGTGGCTTCGAAGCTGCGGGGGCTGTTCGGGCCAGAGGATGGTGTCCGAATCGCCAGGCCTGTCAAATGCGCAGAGATGCGCCTGACAGGCTTGGACGATTCAGTGACGGTGGAGGACGTCCGGGAGGCCATTATGGCGCGTACCGGATGTTCCTCGGACGCCGTCGGGATTGGAACCATCCGCCCTGGTCTGGGCGGCGTTGGTGCTGTCTGGGTGCAGTGCCCAGTGGAGTCGGTCAAGCAATTGGCCGACTCAGGCAGGCTCCTCGTGCCCCGGCCCGCGAGGTGTTACAAATGCATGGCGGTCGGGCATACCCAACCGACATGCAAAAACTGCTTTGACTGCAGCGGGCTATCCGTTGGCTATCCGTTGCGGTCAAACTGGACACCAGGCAGCATCGTGCTCTGCGGTGCCCCACTGCCCCGCGTGTGCGGCAGGCAATAGACCTGCCAAACACCGCATGGGCTCTGGGGACTGCAGACCTCCGGCATCGGCCCCAAAGGGGCGGGGCGGCCCATCGACCGGGCCAGCCCCCGCTCCGAGCGCGACCCGATCGCCCGTTAGCGCGGAGGAGGTGACGATGGATACGGACCGTTAATGGACCCCGTATCCACCCGTCTCCTCCAAGCCAATCTCAACCACTTCGCCGGTGCGCAGGACGTTTTCCTGCAAGCCATGGCGGAGTGGTTGATAGGAGTAGCCGTAGCCGCGGAGCCGTACGTGGTGCCCGACCGGTCAAATTGGCTGGGCAGCACCGACGGTACCGTGGCAATCGTCGCCTCCACGTCGTGGCCTTCGTCGTCTCTGATCCTTAGGGACAGGGGCGTCGGATACGGCGCGGCGGACTGGGGAGAGATTACGCTCCTTGGAGTATATCTCTCACCTGCCTGGAGAGCGGCTGATTTCGGGGTCTCCCTTACCATCTTGGGAGCCTCGTTACGGCGATTGGCACTGCGCCAGGTGTTCGTACTGGGGGACTTCAACGCCAAGTCCGTGGCATGGGGGTCCTCCTATACGGACAACCGAGGACGGGCGGTCGAAGACTGGGCGGCGGCACTGGGCCTCTGTTTGCTGAACAGAGGCTCGGTGCATACGTGCGTGCGACATCAGGGCGGGTCGATAGTGGACCTTTCGTTCGCTAGCCCTGACGTCGCCGCACGCGTGGGGAGCTGGTGCGTCGAGGAGGAGGTTCAGACCTTGTCGGACCACCAGTATATCCGGATGGAGGTCTCCCTGACAATCCCGGCGCCCGGCAGGGGTCACGGGGCGGTTGGGCGTCCTGCGTTCCCGCGATGGGCTGTGGGTCGCTTAGACCGGGACCTGCTGACGGGGGCAGCCATCGTTCACTCGTGGCTGTCCTCTGCCAACCAGTTGGACGGGGTGGACGCCGAGGCTGGCCGCATCCGCAGTGCGTTGACGCAGATTTGCGATGCGGCCATGCCCCGGGTACGGCGTCTGCCCCCGAGGAGGGCTGTCCACTGGTGGTCCCGGGAGCTGGCGGATCTCCGGGCCGCGTGTATTCGCTTCGCGCCCGGAGGGCCTACACCCGCAGCCGGCGGCGCCATCGCAGCGCGGAACTAGAGGGCCAGCTTTACGAGGGCTACCGCAATGCGCGGTCGGCCTTCAGGCTGGCCGTCCGTTCCGCCAAGGACGCCAGTCGGCGGGAGATGCTGGAAAGTCTCGACCGTGACCCCTGGGGTCGCCCCTATGGCGCGGCGCTGAGTAAGCTGCGCGCACGGGGCCCGCCCCTCACCGAGACTCTCCAGCCCAGCTTCCTCACCCGGGTCATCGAGGACCTGTTCCCACGACGGGCGGAACACACGCCCCCGGTCATGGCGCCGCCAGACAATGACCGGGAGGGCGATGGTGGTGGTGTTCCGCCCATCACGGAACCGGAGATGGGGGCGGCGGTGGCGCGCATGCGCGGAAAATCCACCGCCCCCGGGCCCGACGGTATTCCAAACCGTGTGCTGGCCCTGGTCCTCGACCATCTGGGTCCCCGCCTCAGGGAGCTGTTCGACGCGTGTTTAGCGTCCGGGCGGTTCCCTGGGTGCTGAAAGAAGGGGAGGCTGGTTCTCCTGCCGAAGCCGGGACGGCCTCCGGAGTCGCCATCGGCCTATAGACCTATCGTATTGCTCGATGATATGAGCAAGCTACTGGAGCTGCCCGCATCGAGCGGCACCTCGTCGGCACGGGGCCCGATCTGTCGGACGCCCAGTTTGGGTTTAGAAGGGGTCGTTCGACGATCGAGGCCCTGTTGCGTCTGACGGCCGTGGCGACTGAGGCCGTCACCGGCGGGGGAGTGCTGTTGGTGGTGTCCCTATACATCGCCAACGCATTCAATAGTCTGCCATTCAGCTGCGTCAGGGAGGCGCTCCGTTACCACGGAGTGCCAGCTTACCTGAGGCGGCAGGTGGCAGAATATTTGGAGGGGCGCAGCGTCCTCTACGCCGACCGAGTAGGGGACGTTGTGCGAACGCCTATGACGTGCGGTGTTCCACAGGGGTCGGTCCTCGCACCCACCCTGTGGAACATCGGCTACGACTGGGCGTTGCGGGGGAGCCTCCCACCCGGGCTGGGCGTGGTTTGTTACGCCGACGACACGCTCGTCACAGCCCGCGGTGGGACGCTACAAGAGGCGGTAAGCCTGGCGACCTCAGGCACCGAAGAGGTCGTCAGGCGGATCGAGGCGCTGGGGTTGAGGGTGGCCCTGGACAAGACGGAGGCCCTCTTGTTCCATGGGCCCTGTATGGACCCTCCCATCGGCGTCTCGATCACCGTCAATTCGGTTGGGATCAGCATCCAGGCCCATATGAAGTACTTGGGCCTGGTGCTCGACGGGCGATGGTGGTTTCGGGAGCATTTCCGCAGGCTCGTCCCGCGGCTCGTCGGCGTGGCGTCCGCCCTACAATGGCTGATGCCGAATGTAGGCGGACCGAGCGCGGCATGTCGACAGCTGTACGCGGGGGTCATCCGGTCGATGGCCCTCTACGGCGCACCGGTGTGGGCGGGATCCATGACCGCCCGTCTTAGGGCCCTTCTGTGGCGTCCACAGAAGGTCATGGCGGTCAGGATCATCCGTGGGTACCGCACGGTGGCGACGGAGGCGGCGTGCCTGTTGGCCGGGACTACCCCGTGGGACCTGGAGGCGGAAATGCTCGCCGACTTGTATCGGCGGGTGTCGGCGGTGCGCGGGGGGGCGGTGTTGTTTCCCTGAGGGAGCTCACCGCCTGGCGCGTTGACGCCCGCCGAGACGTCATCGCCCGTTGGGCAGACCGGCTGGAGAGGCCTCGATACGGTGTTTGGACCGTGGAGGCCTTCCGGCCGGTGCTGATGCAGTGGTTGGAAAGGCGACACGGGGTGCTCTCCTTCCGACTCGTACAGGTCTTGACGGGGCATGGATGCTTCGGCAAGTACCTGTACAGGGTCGCTAGGAGGGAGAGAACTCCGTCCTGCCACCACTGCGATTGCGACGAGGACACGGCGCAGCATACGCTCGAGGTCTGTGCCGCTTGGGCAGAGCCGCGTCGTGAACTCGTCGCAATCATCGGTGCAGACCTGACGCTGCCGACCATCGCTAGGGAGATGCTCGACAGCATCAGGAATTGGGACGCGGTTGCAGCCTTCTGCGAGGCAGTTATCTCGCAGAAGGAGGCGGCGGGTCGCGAGCGCGAGGAGCACAGCCTCGATGATGCGACCCGCCGCCGGCGACTGGGGCGGCGCAAGCGGGATTACCTGCGTGCCATGCCGCCCTAGCCGCGTGCCCCGGGTAGGGGGTATCCCGTCGGGCCGACCACTGATGACAAGTAACCCTGCTCCAGTGGTTGGCCCAACGACGAAGGCGACGTGGTGTTCGGGTGGGTTGCGGGTGTTGCGTGCTTAAGCCCCTCTGTCGCATCGGACGGAGTGGTGCGGAGGCGCGCCGACCGCAGCCCACCACAAAAAAAAAAAAAAAGGCCCAAAAGATCGATTTTTAAATCGATATGTTGTACTGAATCGATTCAGTGAATCGATCTTTCTCCCTTGAAAATCGACATTCGATTTTTTTTCTGAACATTCGATACTAAGATAAGATATGAGACACTTAGATGTCCTATAAAAAAAAACCTCATCTCAATCCTACTAGGAGAAAGGTACGTCATACTTTAAAAGCGATTCTTCGATACTAGTGATCGGTTTTCAATCGATTCATATCTATATTATTGTAAGACATTATCTCCAGATTTCCTAAAAAAAATACTTCGTATAGAATTGTTATTTTTATTTATTTACCATAGCCCACCCATAAAAAAAAAAAACCATCATGTCGCTCCGTCTCACTCACGCGGCTTCTAACGCCACGCTACAACAATCAGGTTTACCCTCGCATATGCCGTCATATAGCGTCATAGCGTCGTAATGCCAAGAGCTATTTACGCCACGCCAACGATCAGGTTCACCCTTGCCCTATAGATGTTTCATATCAATAAATATTTAAGGGGGGCTCTCATATAACAAACATGATCTTTTGCCTTTTGCTCGATATCAATAATGGCTACAGGTAGGCACATCTATAGGCGAGGGTGAACCTGATCGTTGGCGTGACGAAAACAACTCGTGGTGTTACGACGTCACGCTATATAACGGAATATGCGAGGGTGAACCTGATTGTTGTAGCGTGGCGTTAACGCCACTTTATATATATGTACACACGTAGTCTATACGTAGTAGTGTGTGAGAGAGACGGAGCGACGCGATGTTGTGCGCAAGCGCCTGTACTCTATCTCTCTCCCGCCGCTATGAGCTCACATACCTATAGTGCAGCTATACTCTAAGTGTGTTCCGCGGAACCCTAGGGTTCCGTGATACCTCTGTCGGGGTTCCGCAAGAATTTAGAAATAAAAAAATCAAAACACCTCTCTCTGGTCGCTCCGCGGCTGTGCGGACTCCGCGGCCGCGCGGAGACAAAACGCTATGAATGTTATTTATTTATTTATTTGTATTTGTATAAGCTTGTGTTACATTAGCTGGTACAATATCTCATAAGTTTGGTCTCAACAATTTTATACTTGTACAACGCGTTCGCTCTAAGTTTGCCGGTCTGTGGAATGCGCGTACCCTCCCCCACGTGACAACAAAACTTTTTTTTTTTTTTTTTTTTTTTATTTTATATATTGGCAATCTGCTGATTTTTCAGCAACTTCTGCCAGTGTCATGTATGGTTACTCATGGGTAAAAGAGAAACACAAAGTGTTATTTAGAATAGAAAAAAAAAAGGCCTATAAATTGACGATTGTGGCAATAGTAAAGGAGCCTGAAACAAACACAGACAGTTGTTAGTAATAAAGATAAAATAAATAATATTAAAAAATAATTACAAATTAAATAGATTATAGTTTTATCTTGTTAGCATTTATAAATTTAATTATAGCGTTAATTATATGGCGGTTGGGGAATAATGACAAGAGGTGACGGACATTAACTGGTCTCTGAATTCTTAACTTATTAATAATATGATCTAAAGAGTAGGCACTGTTCCTAGGGCAGTTAAGAAAAATATGGTCAATAGTACCTTCATCCAGGCCGCATTCACATAGTGAGCTATCACGTATTCTGATTTTATGCAGAAAGACTGGCGTGCAGCAATGGCCAAGACGTACTCTACAGATTACTGATGTGATTAATTTTGACACTTTCCTATATTTATAAAACCAGGGTTTAACGGGAATGGTTCCTTGAATAGAGGCATAGAAAGATCCCTTAGTCTTACTAGACTCTGTCCATAAGGCTTGCCAGGATACAAGTAAGTCTGTTTTCGAGAGGTGAAGCAAATCATATGGTTGGATAGAAAAATACTTGCGATCGGCAACATTGTTGCTTATCGCATCCTTGGCCATTGCATCAGCAAATTCATTTCCGGTGATGCCATAGTGTCCAGGAATCCAAGCCAATACAGCCTCAGTTTCTCTCTGTGAGCATGTGTACAAGCAATCTCTTATTTGGGATATGATAGGACTTTTAAGCTTATCTTGGAAAGGATTCCTGACGATTGCCTCTAGAGCGCTTTTGCAATCTGAGAAGATAATCGCCTTCTTGATGACATTATGGGAAATGATAAATAAACATGCCTCTAGAATACCTATACACTCCCCAGTAAATACAGATGTCTCTGGAGGACATTGAAACTGAAGAATAATTTGGGAATTTGAATAATAGACGGCAATGCCAGTATTACCGTTTAAATTTAATTTGGAGGCGTCCGAAAAAAAATTATGAAATCCTCTCCACTCGTTGTCAACAATATATGAAAACTGAGCATTAACATTGTTAAGTTCTCTATGTACCTGAATTGATGAGTTGTAATTTAGAATAAATTTGGATATTTCGTATGGTGAGTCATAGAGGGGATATTTGCTACATTGATAAATAGGTACCCTGTCTTTTATAATAAGAATTTTCCTAAATGAATTTAGGATCAAAGGGAGATCTTTATGTGTCCAATATTCTTGACTAGATAGATCATCTAGCTGAGAGAGTTTAGGTAGTAAAACATGATTCCTGAGGAAATAAGCCTTGTAGATAAATCTATCAGCAAGATACTGTCTACGTAGAGAAAGGGGAGGGTCAACAGCCTCTACTTGCAGGGCGTTGGATGGAGTAGATCTCATACAACCCAATATGACTCGAAGAGCTTTAAATTGTATTCTATCCGCTTTCATCAAGATATTCTTATTGCATGGTTCCAAAAGAAACGATCCATAGTCTAGTAAACTTCTAATTGTTGCATTATATATAAGTTTTAGGGTGTACGGATGGGCACCCCACCAAACACCCGTAAGAGCTCTCAACATATTAATATTTTTTTCGCACTTGGTAGCGATATAATTAAAGTGGCGTACACCTGATAATTTAGAGTCTAGAATAACCCCTAGAAATTTCACATTGTCTACAACCATAATAGGAGAGCCTTCAATTTCTAAATATAAATTAGGTATAAATCTTTTTCGGGTAAAAACTACTACGGAGCTTTTAGCAGCTGATAAATGCAGTCCATGGCAAGAAAGCCATTGGCTTAGAGAGTTAAGAGATATTTGCATGGACTGAGTGGCCTCTACAATAGATGTATTAGAAACATACATAGCCAAGTCATCTGCATATTGTAAAATTTGGCAGTCAATGTTTAAGGATCTATGTAAATCCGATGTGTATATGTTGTATAACAACGGGCTCAGCACTGAGCCTTGAGGCAGTCCTCGCCATACCTTTCTGCACTCTTTATGTTGGTCGAATGGACTGAGAATAGTCACAGTGCGTGCTGCTAAGAGGTTACATATACAATTCCTGATCTTAACCGGAATACTCAGCTGGCGTAATTTACTTCTGAGTACGGAAAGAAGAACGTTATCGTACGCAGAGGAAATATCCAAGAAACAGGCAACAACGGACTGATTTTTGCTGAAGGCTATGCGAGTGTCTGTTATAAAAGTGCCAATGCTGTCCATAGTGCTATACCCTTTCCGAAATCCAAATTGCGACTCTGCTATTATGCCTTTATTTTCTACGTACCATTCCAATCTATTTTTTATCAGGTGTTCTAAGATTTTACCTATGACTGGGGATAGGGCAATAGGTCGATAGTTGTCAGGATTGTCCGGAGGTTTGCCAGGTTTTAATATTGGGATAATTAATTGGGATTTCCAATCATCAGGAATGTATCCCAAGTTGAAACAGAAATTAATTAGGCTTAATAAAAATTGGCGACTATATTGACCAGTATATTTGTAAAAGGAATAGGGGAAGCCATCCAGACCAGGAGTTGAGTCCCGAACATGTTTAAGGACAGCATCTAGTTCAGTATCGGTAAATAATTGATCTAAATTGTTATCAATAGAAGTAGAATTATTGAGCAATGAAGGGAGTTCTTCAGGAAGTGGTACAAAAGGAGGAGCCAGTTTGTTAATTAGTTGAAGCACTATATTTTGCGATATGTTAGGCGAATTTTGGACACAGCAGCCACGTCTATATCTTTTGAGATTTTGCCACACTAGCGATGATGGTGATGAAGGAGAAAGTGAGGAACAAAATTTCTTCCAACCTTCATACTTTTTTTTCTTAAGAAAACGCTTGGACTTAGCAAGTACCTGACCATATTCTCGTAAATTATTCATCGTCATATTCGCTATGTACTTTAATTCGCTTTGTTTTCGTGCTCTGATGATGTTTGTACAGTCCTTGTCCCACCATGGTGGAGATGGTATTTTGCCTGAAGCCGTGTTCTTTAAAGGAATGCTTGCATCCGCAGCTAGAGAAATCGCTTCAGAGAATTGCGATATACAGGCATCCAGATTATCGGGAGTGATTGGTTGAATTCTAAGAACTTTAACCTCCAACTCCTGTTTGTAAATGTCCCACATAGCATCAGAGGTGCGATATTTGAAAAGGGGCTTTTTGTTATTTGGAGTAGGAAGTGACCTATTTACTAAGGTGGAACAAATAGGATAGTGGTCACTACCGTAGGTCAATTCAAGACGTTTCCAATCTAACAATGAAGCTAAGCCTGCCGAACATAGCGTAAGGTCTAGACAACTCTTATGTTGACCTGGTCTAGGGAGTCTAGTTGGCGACCCATCATTGAGAATGCAGAGACCTACTTCATCAATTATCTGTGCGAGTTCTACACCAGCAGTATCTGAATGATCAGACCCCCATAGAAAATGGTGGCAATTAAAATCGCCTAGTAGTATGAGTGGATTAAACAGATTACATAAATTTCTGAGGAATTGCATAGCCATATAGTCAGGGGAGGGGATATAAATAGATACGAAATTAATGCCAAGTATATTAATACCAATGACACTAATCCGATCTGAATGAGGGGGTAAGGTAAGCAGGGTACAAGGATAATTATTTTTCACCAGGATAGCAGCACCGCCATAACCATCATTACGATCATCACGGTATATACTATACTGAGAAATTTTAAAATGGAGGTGAGGTAAAAGCCAAGTTTCAGATATAGCAAATAATACTGGTTTATAGGTGTTAATTAGATAGATTATTTCATGTTTTTTGGGTAGTAGACTCCTGGCATTCCATTGTAGGAATTGGAATGTTGTTAAAATAAGTTATAATAAGCTCAACTATGTTATGGGCGACGTGGTCAGGTATATTTATTTGATTGAGGAGAGCAGTTAATAATAAAATTATTGACTCTAATTTATTGCCAGGTGTATTAGAGTTGGATGCGTTTCCATTCAAAGCACAACCGTTAGTGGAAGGGGAGAAAGAATAATTTTTTGTCAGGTCTCTGTGAGCACTTCTGTCGTAACCAGGTGTAAGAGGAGTACGAGTTTTGGGCTTAGTGAACACTGTCTTTCGGTAGGAGATAGTGGGAGAAATTTGTGGGTGACCATTCTGTGCAAGTACACTAGATGTGTTGTGGTGGTAGCTCAGAGGAGAAGATGCAGATACTTCAGCGTATGATTTGGATACTGCAGGCAATGTTCGAGCCGCTTCTACATACGAAATATTATTTTCAGCCATAACAATTTTTATATTTTTTTGCCTTTGATACTCGGGACATTGTTTGTTATTTGCACAATGGGCTCCTGAACAATAAAGGCACAATGGATCCTCTGCAGAGCAGTCGTCGCCTGCGTGTTCACCACCACAGCGGTAACAACGAGGCTTCGATCTGCATTGGTTCTTTGTGTGTCCGTATTTACAGCATCTAAAACATTGTACTGTCGGATAGTAGTAGAGATCAACTGGCAAGGAATTGAAGCAACAATATATACGTTTGGGTAGTGTTTGGCCATCAAAGGTAAAAATTACTGCAGAAGTGGGCTTCCATTCCGATATTCCATCATTCGTGACCTTGTGATTAATTCGTCTGACTTTCAGAATAGGGCCGCAACCTATGGGAGTTTTTATGTTTTCTAATATTTCCTCATCTGACCAATCATTCGGTATTCCTCTCACTACACCCATCCTGGAGATATTAAATGACGGAATAGTAGCTGTATAACCTTTACTGTCTAATTCAGTATTTGATAAAAAGTTGTTAGCATCCTCAGGCGACTTAAATTCAACAGAAATTCTATTTCGACCGACTCTCTTAATACCATCTTGTAGTATGTTTTTAATATTAAGTTTTAGTAATAACTGACCGAATTTTATAGAATTGAGGGTAGTTCCTGAAGTAGGTTCTGGCTCAATTCGCGATACATGAACTACAAATGGTGCCATATCCTTTACCGAATAACGAACGCGACTGTAACGTTGGGGAGCTAGGTGACGTTGCTGTTTAGGAGCAGGCGAATTAACATCGTTGTCAACATCAATACCTCGCTTGCGGTTTACAGTCGCCTCAACTGTCTCAAAATTCGATAAAGTTGCAGTTAATACTGGCAAATATGTGGAATCATTATGACCTTGTGATCTGTCATTATTCCCCGTTAGATTGTACTGTATACCGTATTATACCGTACTTTCGTATAGTGTACCAAACCCCATGGGAAAGAGATAGGGTAGTACCCTATTTTATTTCTGTGTGGTGACGGAGTAAGAATACAATTCAACACCCCCTATCTTGCCCGTGGATGTCGTAAAAGACGACTAAGGAATATAATATGCACATAAGATCTGTACAAGAGAAGGAATACTCGGAATGACACCCTATATCAGTGATGGGCAAAGTACGGCCCGCGGACCAACTCCGGCCCACGAAAGTATTTAATCCGGCCCGCCGAGAGTCCATCCATCCTAAATATTCTAGTCAGCATTTAGGCGCGAAAAATACTATTCTATTCACATATCGGTGAAGCTAAACTAGCCGCGTAGTTCATGTGTTGGGAAATAAGGGTTGTAAAGCGTGGTGAAATGTGAATCGCAGGCGGCGGGGGCGAGAACGGAAAATCTCAATGAGAAACCAATTGACTGATGAACACCTTTTCACACTGCTGAAAGTTGCTTCGTCACAGATGCAACCTGCTTTCGAAAATATTATGGAAAATCAAAAACAATTCCATCTGTCTCACACACCTAACAAGGCGTAAACGTTAAAGGTATTTTGTGTATTAAAAAGTTTTAATATAAAATGCATTTTTCTATAATTCTGGCCCTCCTCTAGAATTTCTTAAACTTTGTGGCCCGCCATTAAAAAAGTTTGCCCACCACTGCCCTATACCAACATGTCTGACCAGTGATCAAATAAATAGGTCAAATTCCCTCCCATTGTGGAGGAGGCCCGAGCCCAACAGTGGGACGTATGTGGGCTGTGGTGATGAGTACCCTATCTCATTCCCATGGGGTTTGGTAGAGGGTCAATAGTAGATTTTTAGTAGCAGGGGCCGGAGCTAATGCCTTATCGTGATATAATTTTTTTAATTGCAAGTTCTCATGATATTTAGCATTTTTCTTTGCAGTAATGCTAATTATTAATCTGACTAATGCCCGTATAATAACGGGAATGCCTTTGTAGGAACGGGTTATGAATACAACGAGTATCCTCTTAGTTGCCCGTGTTAAGGGATCACCACAGAAATAGACAGCAATACTCTCTCGGGAAATTTATGATACCAAATACGATAGCCAACCCGCCTGTAAAGCGTGGTGGTTATGATGTTAATCTCATTAGGAAAGGCCCTATGTCCAACTTTGGACGTCGATCGGTTGATGATGATATACATTCCCAAAAGTCAGAGGAATACTCCACTTTGTGGGCTTTTATCTAAGACTTTTCTTAGTAGTCTATTGATCACTCATTAAACTAAATTATTGCTTGTGTTAATATTTCTTTATCAGAGTCTCATAATAGATTGTTTTTTGCTAATTTGTTTTTTTTTCTATTTTAGCACTTTCTCAGTTTTCTGAACTGCATTAGAACCAAAGAGTTTTGTGGTGCCCAAGATTCTCTCTACAATTACTTCGATCGCACTATATTTAACTCCTCAGGCAATAATTCAGGCGACCGAACTAAAAGTTTCCGGTACGCGGCTTTGAACAGAGCTGCTATGCATACGTATTTTGGTCACAAGTAAGTTATAATAAATATGATATACTATGTAGGTACAATAATGAGTTAATAAATAAAATGTTATTATTTACTTCGTAGATGTTTCATATATTATCACATCTTTGGTAATATGCAAGTTTATGTGTTTAGGTCGGTGTTATGCCGGGAATGTGAGTCTGATGTGGTGGTCTTATATTCAATATTATAGTTTAACGTGTTATTTTAAATAATTTTGATGTTATGTAAGGTAATGAAAAATTATTTTGTAATGAATATAACAAACTTTACATATGTTTTTTTACTTTCCACCAAAATTCTCAGAAGAAACCATTAATAGCGTGACCATGGCATTATTGAATCTTTCATAGTGTTATGGTTGGCCGTCAGGATAATTACTTCCAATGATTAGTGGTAATTAAAGACATGTTATAAAGAACCATGGCATAATATTCAACTAAAGACTTGAGATAGAGTTTTTTGTTTATGGCATAATATCTATACCAGCTATACTCTAAGTGTGTTCCGCAGAACCCTAGGGTTCCGTGATACCTCTGTCGGGGTTCCGCAAGAATTTAGAAATAAAAAAATCAAAACACCTCTCTCTGGTCGCTCCGCGGCTGTGCGGACTCCGCGGCCGCGCGGAGACAAAACGCTATGAATGTTATTTATTTATTTATTTGTATTTGTATAAGCTTGTGTTACATTAGCTGGTACAATATCTCATAAGTTTGGTCTCAACAATTTTATACTTGTACAACGCGTTCGCTCTAAGTTTGCCGGTCTGTGGAATGCGCGTACCCTCCCCCACGTGACAACAAAACTTATAATGTGTCATAGTTTTACCCAAATATCTAACGTACACAATTTTTATTGTTACAATTAAATAAAAAATTTCGAACGTCATACACTCATACCTATCGCCAGCGGCAAACTTAAAACGAGCGGGTAGTATACTTGTAAGCGCTCAGTCTCTTTGATAAAAGCCGCCTCTGAATTAGACGCTATAGTTGTCAACTAGCGACTTTCGTCTCTAACTTCAAAGGATAAAGTCGATATTGTTTACAACGCTATTTTTAAATTTCTGTTTTTATTTTTGCTTTTTGTTTATCAAAGGTGCCGACTCGAGTATTTTCGAGAATATTTGAGATCGAGTTTAGGACTAAGTATAAAAGCGGCGATCGCGCGTTGGCGTCGTCAGTTGATGATTAGCGTTCGGAGCGATAAGTTACTACCTACTTACAAGCTCGCTAGCGAGAAACTAGTGTTCATTGTTTTACTGCCTGCTGTATTCTGTTGTCTCAGTTTTATACATTTCTTCCCTGTAGGTTCTAAATTTAGTCTCTTATACGCAGTAACGATTGTGCATTATTTAAACCCCACTATCCTGACTTGTAACATTATAAATAAAGAAGAATGGAACGTTGGCTTAAAGGTGTTAAACGTGTTCCAACAACATCTTCTAATGACGCTGAATGTTCAAAAGCAATGCGCGCGGAGAATTTAGCAATCACCGATCCAGAAGATGATGCCACGAGTGCCACGACGTCAAGCTCGACGGTTTCAAAGACGAAAAAAAGGAAGTATGATGAATCTTATATCAGTTTCGGATTTGTTGATTCCAACGGCTCACCTCTCTGCATGCTCTGTAGTAAACTGCTTCCTAATAGTTCCATGGCACCTGCCAAATTGCGTCGACATTTAGAAACCGTACACCCCGAGACTAAAGACAAGAATAAAGAATTTTTTGTTCGCAAAAAAGATCAGTTATTAGAAAGTCAAAAAAATATGATGCATGTAACACAAACTACCAACGAAAAGGCCACGGAGGCATCATACTTAGTTAGCTATCGCATTGCACAAGCAGGTGAAGCGCACACTATCGCTGAGAAATTAATAAAACCATGTGTATTAGACATAACAAAATGTATGCTTGATGAAAAATCTGCAAAGCATCTTTCTACTGTTCCGCTATCAAACGATACTGTTTCACGACGAATCCATGATCTGGCAAGCTACGTCAAACAAGAACTAGTTACACGTCTACAAAATACACGATTCGCTTTGCAAATGGACGAGTCGACTGATGTCGCTGGTTTGGCTATCCTGCTGGTTATTGTGAGATATCCATATAAAAGTTCTTTTGAAGAAGACATGCTTATGTGTTCATCGCTGCTTACAAACACTACCGGGGAAGAAATTTTTAATAAAATAAATATATTTTTTGAAGAACATAATCTCAGTTGGAACAATTGCATTGACATTTGTACAGATGGGGCCAAGGCGATGACAGGTAAAACAGCAGGAGCAGTGTCACGAATGAAAAATAAAGCGCCTAATTGTAGTTCCAGTCATTGTATTCTGCATAGACAAGCACTTGCGATGAAGCAAATGCCGTCTAATCTAAAATTAGTTATGGATGAAGCGGTAAAAATAATTAATTTTATCAAATCACGACCACTACAATCCCGATTGTTCTCATTATTGTGTGAAGATTATGGCAGCAAACATAAAACACTGCTGCTCCATACAGAAGTGCGATGGCTGTCTCGGGGAAAAACTTTAACAAGGCTATTTGAACTTAGAGCCGAGTTACAAATGTTTCTTTCACCAGATACTTCTTTTAATTTGAAGGACCGTTTGTATGATAAAACTTGGTTGTTCCGATTGTCTTTTATGGCGGATATCTTTCAAAAACTTAACGAATTAAATTTATCGTTGCAAGGTAAACAGACAACAGTGTTTCAGGCCTATAATAAAATAACTGCTTTTAAAAGAAAATTAGATTTTTGGATCATTTGCATTGGTAAGAAAGAAATAGAAAGTTTTACGTTACTCAGTGAGTTTGTTAGCGAAAACGACTCAGAAATGTTTGAAGATAATGTGTTTGAAGAATTGGTCCAATATCTCAGTTCGATGCGCGCATCTTTTGAAAAGTATTTTCCCGAAGAACACAATACAAAAATTAAAGTGAACTCCTGGATTCATAATCCTTTTTTACCCAACTTGGAAAAGCCTGAAAACATGTCAAATGAGATATATGAATCTCTTTTAGAAATGTCATCAGACACAAGTATGGAGTCATTGTTCAAAACGACGCCTCTTAATGATTTTTGGTGCAGAATCCAAGATGAATATGCAATGCTTGGCCAAATGGCTCTGGATATTCTTCTCCCGTTCCCAACTACATATTTGTGCGAAACAGGATTCTCTACCTACGCAGCCACGAAAACAAAATATCGCAATAGACTGGACGCCGAAGCTGATATGAGACTCCAACTTTCTTCCATCAAACCTGATATCAAGCAATTGATGAAAAATAAAAAACAGTTTCATACCTCCCACTAGTTAGATTTTTTCTTTTTTAATGTTTTCTATTATTGTCCTTACCAAGTGGTGAAGTAAATAATAATTAGTAACTGATACATTGTACTTTTATTATGCTGATTAATATAGAATACACTTATAAAAATAATTGTTTTATTGTAGGGTTCCATCAAGTATTTTGCTTCCCAAAAGGGTTCCGTCATTTAAAAAGTTTGAGAACCACTGCTATAGTGTATACTAATCAAAGTAAGTAGTAGTAAGTTCCTGTCGTAATCTGTTCTTTTATGCATATATACTTGTACAAAATAACATCGAGGTTTCACATCTGTCAGGCGTCCTGAGCGCGGCTCCCTTTTTTTTCTTCGGTCTTCCCTTAGCTCTAAACCCTTCAACATTCGTACTTATAACTTTCCTCAAATATTCCTGGCTCATCACAAGTCCGCACCACGTTGTGCGTTCATTCTCTAGCTTTGGCGTCGTACTGACTGACGCAATTTCCAAACTTTTTCTTACAGCTTCGTTCCATATCTTATCCATTCTCGTTATGCAGCACATCCATCTCAACATTTGTATCTTGCTACATGCAGTCATCTCTCATCCGTCGTAATTTTTTAGCCTAATATGGTAAATTGGTAACGCATACAATACAGCAAGCTTCATTAAAGTTTGATAGATTTTGCCCTTAGGTTTTAGGAGTACTGGAGAGTCACATATTGTACCTACCTATAACCTGCCTCACTTTCCTCCATCTCGTATCAATTCTGTGCTTCACCGCACGATCCAGGTCGCCATTGAGTTGGATAAGCAAACAGAGGTGTTGAAAATTCGACAATTATAGTATTATGTGTACTTACTAGTTTGCTTTTGTGGGTGTATATAGGGTACCAAATACATCCAACCTTATTGCCTTCTTCCATAAACTTGAAATGGTACTAAATGTATTAGTGACTAAGCGCTATAATAATATTATTATAGCTGGCGATTTTAATATAGACAGGCTAATAAGAAATTATCAGTCTTTGGAGTTTGAATGCCTTCTACTAAATTTCAATTTAAAACTCGCGATAAATAAACCAACTAGAATAATGAGCCAAAGTTGTATTGATAATTTTGCACATGATTATATTAAAAATTGTAAAGTAGACATATTGGAATTTGCCCTCTCTGACCATAAAGCACAGTTACTAAAATGCCCAGTAAATTAAAGTATGTACTATTGATAAATATTATGCAGTTAGACGTAATTATAACAAGGAAAACGTATCTAAGTTTAAACAGTGTATCGGCAAACTCTCCTTCTCTGAAATATATCGACGGTTCCAAGGCTAATTGATCTAAGCGACATTTTTTAAAAGTTACAGGAGAGCGATTTAAAGTTTCGTTTTTCGGAAAAAAAATCATTAAAAAAAAACTACTGCGTAGATTTTGATCTACTTAATACAGTATTTCTTTAAATACATATTGTACTTTCCTAAATAGTTTTCATGAATATTTAGCCTTTTTTTACTGATATAAATGTCGTTTGACTCAAAATGCATCGTATATATTGTTTGATGGAAGAAGGAAAAATGGTTTAACTGCCAGTGATTTATATTCAAGTTGAAAGTAAATTAGTTCAAATGTTGATATAGATATGAAACAGAACAAGGGAAAATGACATAAACTACACGCCTCACTATGAATTTAACAGGTCAAAAGAGTTGAAGTAACATGTGAAGTTGAAGTAGACTAAAGTAAATTAATACAAACAACAACAAATGTCCAAACTGAATCAAGTAAAGTGAATGTTTACTATCATAATATTAGACGTAGGTTCATAAACCATTGTTAAGATTTAGCATGAATACGAAAAGATGTAATGATCAGAGTTCATTTTAAAATAAAACCAATGTTTGAAATAGAAAAAAATATATATTATTTTGGATTTTTTGATGTGAAACATCTATAGGCGAGGGTGACCGCGATGATCGCGTGGCGTTTAACGCCACGCCTCGCGGTGCCCTTTTGATTAACTATTAAATAAATATCGGGATATATATGTATATTTTTGTAACGAAACCATGGTGCGATTTAAAATTTTGTACAACGCCATCTAGTGAACTCAAAGTAAATTGTTATCTATAATGTATACTAATGAAAATAAATGTTTAGAATTCATTCAGTGTGCGGTGGATTAATTTTACTTCCGTGTAATATTTCAAATAATAATGGAAATCGTATTATTTTATTCAATACTTTATGCCATATTAGTTCTATCGTAATCTATTCTTTTATGCATATATACTTGTACAAATAATTTCAATGTTTCACATCTGCCAGGCGTCCTGAGCGACGGCTCACATTTTTTTTTTTGTGGGTGGGCTGCGGTCGGCACGCTCCGCACCACTCCGTCCGGGGCGACAGAGGGGCTTAAGCACGTAACTCCCGCAACCCACCCAAAAACCACGTTGCCTTCGTTGTTGGGCCGACCACCGGAGCAGGGTTACTTGACATCAGTGGTCGGCCCGACGGAATACCCCCTATTGGGGTCCCCTCCCATCGACCGACGTCTCCCCATCGGGGAGGACGTCGGTCTTTCTTCACGCGGTCGGCCTCTCGGCGGGTGACGGACTAATCCCCGGTCACGTCACCCACGACCTCGGCTAGGGCGGCATGAGGCGCAGGTAGTTGCGCCTACGCCGCCTCAGTCACCGGCGGCCGATCTCCTCATCGAGGCTGCGCTCCTCGCGCAGGCCATCCGCCGCCTCCTTCCGCGAGATCACTGTCTCGCAGAAGGCTGCGACCGCGTCCCAATTCCCGACGCTATCGACCATCGCCCTAGCGATAGCCGGCAGCGTCAGGTCTGCACCGATGATTGCGACGAGTTCACAGCGCTGCACTGCCCAAGCCGCGCAGGCCTCGAGCGTATGGCGCGCCGTGTCCTCGTCGCAATCGCAGTGGTGGCAGGACGGTGTACTCTCCCTCCTTACGACCTTGTGCAGGTATTTGGCGAAGCCCCCATGCCCCGTCAAAACCTGCACTAGTCGGAAGGAGAGCACCCCGTGCCGCCTCTCCAACCACTGCATCAGCACCGGCCGGAAGGCCTCCACGGTTCGCACCCCGAACCGAGGCCTCTCCAGCCGGACTGCCCAACGGGCAATGACGTCAAGGCGGGCGTCGACGCGCCAGGCGGTGAGCTCCCTTAACGAGATCACATCGCCCTCCGCTCGCATCCCCGTCACCCGCCGATACAATCCGGCGAGCATTTCCGCCGCCAGGTCCCACGGGGGAGTCCCGGCCAATAAGCACGCTGCCTCCGTCGCCACCGTGCGGTATCCGCGTATGGCCCTGATCGCCGTGACCCTCTGTGGTCGCCACAAGAGGGCCCTCAGACGGACGGTCAGGGACCCCGCCCACACCGGTGCGCCGTACAGGGCCATCGACCGTATGACCCCCGCGTACAGCCGTCGGCACGCAGCGCTCGGTCCACCCATGTTCGGCATAAGCCATACCGTTAGAACTCTTCCCCTCAACAAGGCTGCTGGCGAAGATAAAATATCAAATAAAATGATCAAAGAAACTAGTCGAGCACCGGGCGACTCAATGTTAATAATTTTTAATCGTTGCATAACTGAAGGCATTTTTCCTCGTATATGGCGTCGTGGTTATATACGTATAATTCCTAAAGGCGGTGATAAGCCACCAGACGACCCGAAGTCATATCGACCAATCACCTTACTGCCTTCATTAGGCAAGCTCTTAGAACGTCTCATTGTTCCTCGTTTATTGCCGGGTGGACCAACATTCAATCATAAACAATTCGGCTTCACTCACGGCAAATCAACTATCGACGCGGCCGATGTGGTAAGACGTATCATTAGCGCATCCGTTTTTAAATACGTACTAGGTGTCTTCCTGGACATCTCAGGTGCTTTCGATAACGCCTGGTGGCCAATGCTACTTCTTAAATTAAAGGCTCGTGGTTGCTATAGAAATATCTACCAAATCATACAGTCGTACTTTTTAAATGGCTCGACTAAATTGAAACTTGGTCACCATGCTGTGTCGAAACCACTGATGATGGGCTGCCCTCAAGGTTCGGTATTAAGTCCATATCTATGGAATTTAGGTTTTGACGATTTTCTCGAGTTACCTCTACCGAAAAATTGTCTACTGATCGGCTATGCAGACGACGGACTTTTACTTATACAATCGAACACAAGGGATGGTTTAGAGCAGGGTTTCTTAAACTTTTTGTAGTCACGGACCACTTTCACAATTTAAACAATTCACGGACCCCCGTCATAAAATATTTTTGTTTTGAAAAAAAAAAGAAAAGCCTCATTTATATTGATAAAAACACTTTTATTGGTACATACCAATGAATATTCCATAATAAACATTCATTACACTTACTACTAAGTTAATGAGAAGGGTGCTGCTGTTTGTCCTCAACGAGGACGTTAAATTGTGGGATTGTCTTCGACAAGGCAAGCCGCATGTCATTGGCGACATTCAATCGATTGCGACTTTTTGCTTTTATTGACTCTAGAACCGAGAACCCTGCCTCGCAAAGATACGTCGTAGCAAATGGTATTAGAACAGACATAGCTCGTTTGACAAGAAGAGGGTAAGCTTGACTCAAAGAACACCAAAACTCGCCAAGATCTTTTGCGTGAAATTCAGCCTTCAAAACTTCTTTAGATCTCATGTCAATTAAGTCATCTTTAATAAGATCTTCGTCGCTGATATTATCAATATCGATTAAAAATGGACTCCGCACCCACGTTTCTTTTTCAAGCGATCCCGAACTAAAATAACCTTCAAAAGAAGTCTGTAATGTTTCCAAATGCTCAGACACCTCTTTCTGTACCATTTTTGATAGCGTGTTGCTGCCATCTTGTGTTATCAACTCCTCCAACATTGGAAAATTTGCGAAGTTGCCTGATTCAACTCTCCTTTTCCAAAGTGGCAGTTTACCTAAGAAACCTTTCAACCGTTCAGATGCATCTACGATAGTGACTGCAGGACCCTGAAGAGATAGATTAATCTCGTTGAAATGAGTAAATATATCTGCCAAGTACGCTAGACCTTGTACAAAATCTTCGCTCTCAAGATATTCATACAATGAATTTACTTTGTCTTTTAGAAAAAGTAACACTTCTACTCGCAACTCAAATAAGCGCTTCAAGACTTGTCCCCTTGACAGCCAACGAACTTCTGTGTAGTAAAGCAGTATTTCATGTTCTGACCCCATTTCTTGACAAAGTCTTTTAAATAGGCGGTGATTTAAGGCTCTTGCTCTAATAAAGTTAATTATTTTGACACATATATACATAACTTCCTTTAAAAAAGTAGGCATAGTTCTTGAAGCCAAGGCATATCGATGTAAAACACAATGAGTGATTATGACATGAGGGATCTCTTTTTTTTTATCAAAGCCGTAAAACCAGATTTGTTACCAAACATTGCAGGGGCTCCATCGGTGCATATGCTATGAAGTTTAGTCTTCCAGTCTAAATTTTGTTCTATGAAAAATCTTTTTATCATTTCAAAAACATCTGAAGCTTTCGTCGTTTCTAATAGTGAGTCGCAAAAAACAAATTCTTCCTTGATACTTCGCGTGTCATGTTTTACGTAACGGACAAACACCAAGAGTTGGCTGCACTGTGATACATCGGTACTTTCATCCAATTGCATACTGAACGGAAACGGCAAAGTATTCAATTCTTCCATAACTTGTTTTAAAACATTTGACGACATTTCAACAATTCTAGAATGAATAACATCGTTTGATAAAGGAACAGCTTCAACCTTCTTTCTTTCATCCTTACCACACACAAGTTCTACAATATCCAATGCGCAAGGCTTCACTAATGTTTCCGCGATAGTGTGTGGCTTCTTTTGCTGAGCAATACGGTAAGCAACCTTGTACGATACCTCAAGACAAGGTTTTTGTGTCGGGGTGAACTCTAATTTAGGTAAAGTGCCGGCTTTTTCAAACCGAGCCTTTTTAGTGCGAAAATCGTCAATACTGTCAGATACATTTCCAGGGTGGACAGTTTTAAGATGTTCTGACAACTTTGCTGGCTTCATACTTCCATTAGCAAGCATTTTACCGCATAAAAAGCACTGCGGTTTTTGAGTTCCATCACGTTCCGTTTTGAAAGTAAAACCTAAGTTCACATAAGACTCATCATACTTTCTTTTCTTAGACATCTTCTTGTATAAGCTGAAACAATGTAATTATACAATTACTACTAATAAAACAATTGAGTATGTTTATGTATTTAAAAAATACCTATTAATTCTTTTGTTACGTACCTCTTAATTTCACTAAGACCTGACGCGCGGCGTGGCCAATAAACTCGTCTGCATGTATAGCGGGCGCTTATAACACTGGAGCGGGCTCAGCGGGCGGTGGGACGGGGCGGCGGTTTCAGCCCGCACTGCCCGCGCGCAGGTACAGTTCGGCCCCGCGCGCGCCCTACACTCCGAGCCGAGTGATCGATATTAAGGTAGTTTTCCAATTACAGAGCATTATGCGACTCAGTGGCGCACAATGCCGAATTATGCTGATGCTTAATTGGAACGTGAATTAGTTTTTAAATGCACCAGCAAAGTGCACTAAGTTCAGCGTTGAAAAAAAAAAATCTCAGAGTTAGCAATAACCTAATTAATCTGTAAATAAAGTGGTATACATAATAATTCATTCATAAGTATATTTTTTTTAACACAGGTTGAATTAACTTTGATTATTTCCAAAAAACTACAACGAAACGAAAGCTTTAAAAATTTTTCACCAGTAAATAATATTACTAACGATAATATAAAAAGCATTTCGATCAATGTCAACTTAAAGAAAAACACTTGTTAATTTTCAGTCACTAAGTTGGTATCGATTGCACGCATCAGACGAAAGCACTACTTTTAAGAGTGCTCGATTGTGCGAAGCGTTGCTGTAGTTGGAACATTCAACGTTAAGCACTATGCCGCATAATGCGCTCTAGTGCTGTAATTGGAAAACTACCTAAAACTACGCGCAGTGATTACACATCGAAATTTCGAATTCGCCAACCGACAAAGGCAATGCGTCTCGTCAAGTTTACTACACAATTTCCTAATAAATATGTTTACAGACTGAGCCCCTACGGACCCCTGATACACATTTTCTTAAAGTGGGGTACACGGACCCCTAAGGGGTCCGTGTACCCCACTTTAAGAAACCCTGGTTTAGAGGAATTAGCGGCAACATGCCTCAATGATATATTCGATTGGGGTACACGAAACCGGCTTGCATTCGCACCACAAAAAACACATCATCTTTTATTAAAAGGACATTTACAATCGGCGCCGCGTATAAAATTCAATAATATGACTGTCAAAAAGAAAGAATCAGTTTGCTATTTTGGCCTAGCCTTAAAAAAATTTTCATTTATTGAGCATATTAAAACTGTAGGCGAAAAAGCGAAACGGAATTTCTACGCGCTTACTAGAATATCCACATCTACTTGGGGCCTTCGTTTTAATACACTTAAAACCATATACATGGCCACATATTTGGGGTGTATTTGTTACGCTGCACCTGTATGGGCCGATAGGGCCACCATAGGGGCGGCTCGCCTTAAATTACTACAGAGCCAACGATTGGCCCTAATATTCTTATGTAAAGCCTATAGAACGGTTAGTACAGAGGCCTTACCAGTACTCGCGGGTGTACTGCCGGTTGATTTGAAGATTCAGAGACGAGCGTCAATAAAATTGCTAGATTGTTTGCACCACAATCCATTGTCTATGAGGAACTTTTAACTGAATGGCAAGAAAGATGGGATTCATCATCGAAAGGTCGTCATCTTTATCTATTTTTTCCATGCATCCGAGAGCGCCTGGAGAAGGTGTGGCTGGAGGTTGACCACTTCGTGGCCCAATTTTTAACTGGCCATGGCAACTTTAAAAGTAAATTATTTTCTTTTAAACTCGTACCATCACCATTATGTCAATGTTTCACATCTGACCACGAGTATGAACAATCAGCACATCATCGCATTCTCTGGGAGTGCGATCTCTGGCGAAACGAGCGTAACCTTATGTTAAACAGTTTGCAAGTCACCTGTGGGGTAGTATACTATACCGACCTTGTAGCAACTCGAGAAAATATCCGTGCGTTCATACGTTTCTGCCATACCTACTGTAGCAATCAATCTTAACGCTCACATATAGGCCCCGTTAAGCTCTTCCGTATCCGTGGTGCCGTACTGCTGCGCTATCGTAGCTGTACACCTTTTTACTTATTGGCTGACTAGTCATTTTGTTTTCCTGTCTCCCGCTTTGCCTAGGAGGGACGTGGAATCTCTCTTTCCAACTCCTCCTCTTTAATCTTTTCTAATTAAATTTGTTGCTGGTCCCAAGACAATTAAAATCATATCCCGGGACTGCCTGAGGGTCAAACCTCGGTGTCATTTATGGAGACCATTGTGGATCCTGGCTTACAGGAGTTACAATGGTGGGAATGTGTGGTGAGATTAGTCCCAAAAAAAAAATGCTCCCGGAACCACCATTGCCCGTCCAGCACCAGGCCCAAGTACCTCATATGGGCCCGGATGCTGATCTCAACCGAATGGACGGTGATCGAGACGCCGATGGGAGGTCTCATACGGCGCCCATGGAACAAGAGGGCCTCCGTCTTGTCCAGGGCGACTCTCAACCCCAGCGCCTCGATCCGCCTGACGACCTCTTCGGTGCTTGAGGTAACTGATGCGCTCGCGCGGGGAAATTTCACACTAAAGTACGTTAATTCATATTGTACGACAATTTTTTTTTGTTTCAAACGACGTAAGTATAATCTTTATTACTATTTTCTGATGATTTAACAAGCAAAATTTTTCAATTTCAATTTAAGTAAAATGGTATAACTACCGAAACCATAAAAGTTTGAAGGTATCTCAGAAGGATTATGTAACATTGAACATCAATATCAATTTAAGCAAAAATGGTTCAAACATCATTACATATAAAACTAGGCCAAGTTGAAATGGTTCAAGCAACTAGGTCTCTTATTATGATGGAATGCAAAATGGTTCAAGCGACATAGCCTATCTTTATGAAGTAATGCAAAATGTCTCAAGCGACAAAACCATATATTTGAGCAAAAGGTCAAATATCTTAACGCGCATTAGATATTCAAAATAGTCGTAGGAAAAATGAATCAACCAACGTATGACAAAGACTTTAGAAAAGCCCATATAGTCCAAGTTACCAACTACAAATAATGCTCAAATTTTATATCGGTTGGATCACAGACGTCCTAAATGAGAACAAAGTTAGTGTGGGGTTCAAGCCAAAAATATGCCCATAAAAATTTGAAACCTAGTTCAAACGACGCAGAAAAATTCGCTGATTCCAAATATGTATATAACTCAATATCGCAAAAAATGTCGCTTAGACCAATTAGCCTTGGAACCGTCGATATGAAACAGATGACCCTAATATGGCTTATAAGAAATTTATTGAAACATTTGTGCTATTCTATAACCTATGTTTCCCTAAAGTTAAGAATACAGTAAAAATAATTATAAAGCCTAAGTGGGTATCAAAAGGTATTAGAGCCTGTAGTAAGAAAAAATAGAACTTCTGTGGATATATAGGTTAAAGCCAAATAACTTGAATAAAACTCGTCTTAAAAACTACTCAAAATTATTCAAAAAAATAATAATTATGACACAGCGCTCTCAAAATAATTTCAGAGTAAAGACATCACGTGATAAATGTAAGACTGCCTGGCAAATAATAAATCATGAAAAATTTTATGCCCCTAAAAACTATATATTACGAATTAAAACTAATAATACTACTATTACGGACCCAAATCAAATTGCTAATGAATGTAATAGTTATTTTATAAATAAAATACAGCCAATAGCACATTCGGGTAAAAAACCTACATTATATATTTTGAATAAGAAAAACTCAATGTTCATGGCTCCCTCTACACCACAACAGATATTTACAATCATTATGGCTCTAAAGAATACAAATAGTGTTGGCTATGATGACATATCCACAAAAATGCTTAAAGCTGTTGCACATGAAGTTTGCCATCACTTGTGTTATATTATTAATATATCAATTATTTCGGGTACATTTCCTGACGTATTAAAAATAGCTATTGTTAAGCCTATTTTCAAAAGAGAGAATAAAGAGATGATGGAATATTATAGACCAATCTCACTTATTCCTGTTATATCTAAAGTGTTTGAAAAATTTATACACAATGAATTAAACAATTATATAACAAAAAATAGTATATTATGTCACGAACAAAAATGATTTCGTGAACATAGAACCATAAATATGGCCATTTATGATTTTGTCTACACGATATTAACAAAAGTGGATAAAAGGACGCCCGTTTGTGCCATCTTTTGTGACATGACACAAGCATTTGACTACGTAAAACATGACATTCTAATTAATAAACTTGATGCTTATGGTATAAGGGGTAATGTATTAAACTTAATGAGATCGTATCTGAAAAATAGGATACAAAAGACAACAATCACTAGGATTAATATAACTACAAAAACGGAAGAGATACATTTGTCAAACGAAAGTCCTGTACAGTTTGGCGTACCCCAAGGTAGTGTATTGCGCCCTCTTTTGTTTATTTTGTATATCAACGAACTGCCAAAGTCAACTAAATATCCTATGACGCTATTCGCGGACGATAGTACTGTGACTGTTTCAAATGATCATAATGACCTAATTCAATACAAATTTGACATTTACAACTGTATAAAATCAATAATACAATGGTTAGATAGTAATAATTTAAAGATTAATTAAGACAAAACTAAAATAATGCATTTTAGTCAGACTTGCGCCAGATAATATAGATATTAATATCAACAAGAAAAAAATTGACAATGTGGATGATAGTAAATTTCTTGGCTTAATAATTGACAGAAAATTGAACTGGAAATCACACAAAGAGGCTCTTAGCAAAAAAATTTGCAAATCTGCTTTTGCATTGCATTCCCTTAGTGCAATTGTCAACTTAGATACCCTAATAATGGCCTATCACGGACTAGCAGGGACACATTTAAGATACGGCATCATCTTTTGGGGCAATTCCACAGATTTTGACGTCGCATTTAAAGCCCAAAAATGAGGCTTGATCCATACAAAATATCTATCAAACAAATAAAATTAAAATTTTCTTTTAAAAAATGAAACCATTCCATCAGTATTTTCTTATGACGTTGTCACGTTCAACTGTCGTCAGTAAACCGACTTTACAGACAACCGATTTTTTAAGGGAGAGAAGTATTTTTGTTTGAGAATCTATTTTTTTGTTTGTTTAGAGTTAGACTATTTAATGTTTAGAGTTAGACTATTTAATTTAGACTATTTAATGGTCTATTGTAGAAGAATAAAATTTTTGTTTGATAATTTAAACATTAAAAATATATCTAAAGACTGAGAAAAGTTTAATAGAAGAATTTAATTTTATTAGTTTCAATTGCATTAAAATTTTGTGTCACAAGTTCTAATAACAATTAAATTTTTTAGCTTTATTAAAGTAAAAGACTTAATTTTATTCTTGTTTGCTTAAAGTGTTAACTGTTAACTCTTAAGTAAAATTATTATATTTATACTATAAATACTATAAACTATATAATATAGATATACTATAAACACTTTGTGATTATGATGACAGCAACTCATATTAAGCTTTTATTTGATTTGAATTATAGTAAAAAATCATAGAACAAATTTGATTGTTAAGCTTCATTGCCCAAAGTTAAATAAATATTAATTGTAGAAGTATTTTTATTTAGATTATTATTTTTAGTTTTGTTCAAGAAGATAATTATAACATTAAACTTTGGTAAAAATTCATAGAAGATTATTTTTGTTTGATTACATTGCATTTAGGCCATTTAGTATATAGTTTGGTTTTTTAAATTGTTATAAGTTTGATTGTTAAGTTTCATTGCCTAAAGTTAAATAAATAAATGATACCAATTGATAAAGTGACGACCGATAATGTGATTACGAGATTAAATTATTTTTATTGCATTAAAAACATAAGAAATTAATGGAATTGGATTTTCTTATATTAACCAACTATTATTACCTACTTAAAAAAATTATACACCCAAAAATATTCGCAAAAACATTCGCAATAATTTCGCGAATGCGAGTGCGAATTGGCAAAAAATATGCGAATATTCGCGAATGCGAATATTCGCGAATGCGAATGCGAGTGCGAATATGCAAAAAATATGCGAATATTCGCGAATGCGAATATTCGTTACATCACTAGTAAGAACACAAAGCGTACTCACACATAGCGAAAAACCGAGGACACTTTTTGTGTATCGTTTATTCTGTATTACTCCATCTAGACGTGTATATAATCAAAGGTTTATTTTATTATAGATTCGAATTCTAAAATGAAATTGTATTCACAAACCAGGACAACTTTTAACTGCATATAAACTCGAGATTTATATTAAAGTTATCAATGTATCTGATGAGGGGTCCGTGGAAGGAAGAGAAACTGTATATTATTATTTAAACTAATTTATTAATGTAAAACACAAACATTGTTTCTAAGCCTTAACGCCATCTTTTTTTTTTATATATATTATTGCATCATCCTATTTTTTTTTTTTTTAAATTTATTAAAGGCTTTGGCAGAACCATCAGCCTAACAGAAACTTAAAAACTACATAAGATTCGGAACAGTAATATTTACATTATACGATACAATAATAATCTTAAATTATCTAATATATCATACATTTCCAATTGTGCTTACAATAAAATTATACAAAGCAATATACAGTGATGGAAATTTTAGTAAGGTTTGTACAGTGTTTGGAACATGTCCTATAGTGTCTTGACATTGACAGATTAATAGTAACCGGTTGAGTTTAAAATTCAGACAATTAAAAAATATATGTTGCAAATCACCAACGGCATAGTAACAATATGAACAGGATGTATTATGAACCTACATTAATTCTAAACAAATGAGAAGGAATTCTGCAGTGGCCAATACGTAATCTAGAAATAGTGGTAATAAAATGTCTGCCCAGGAACTTGGAATCTTTTTCAAACCACGCTTTTGTTGAAGGTATGGGTTCAATTTCTTCTAACCATTTACCTTTAGTAGTTCGAGTATGATTTAAAACCATACACCAGCGTTTTATCATATTTTGTTTTAGTGACAGAATTAAATCGGTATACGGAACCTTGCAATCACAAGAGATGCTGTTTGATGATGATTTAGCCAGACTATCAGCGACTTCATTACCATAGATGCCAGAATGGCCTGGGACCCAGGCAAACTCAATTGAAATATTGAGCTTTTGTAAAGCACAGACATAATACCTTATCTTGTATATTAAATAATTGTAAGAAGCTGATAAAGTTTTGTTAATAATTGCTTGTAATATACTCATAGAATCTGTCAATATTATATAGTTATCATTCAATTGTTTAACATTACCTATAATATACTCTAGAGCGTGTATGATAGCAAGTGCTTTTGTTGAAAAAATGGAAAATAAATTATGACAGTGATATTTTTTACCTATATTTAGAGTAGGAATGTAAAAAGCGAAACCAGTCCTATTTTTGGTTTTTGATCCATCTGTATATATTGCACTGAAATGACTTTTGCTATCTAAGAACTTTACAAAATCTGCTTTATGCATCATCCTATTTCACCAGAGCCACAGTCTAAATATGTCACAGACTAATTTTTCATTTACAGTATAACAACATATTAAGTTAACACCTATTTTTCAAATTTTTATATGTATAACAAATTTTCAAAATATTAAACTTGTTTTACAATTTCTGTAGTTTTATTTTACTTATACATCTTAACCTTTTCTTTTTATGTTATACAAAACTATTTCTTATAATTCTTATCTGATCTCTTATTTCAATCACATTTTACAATATTCTATTTTTATGTTATAACTTTCTCACAATGAAATTTAAACTTATTTTTATACCATGGTTTTGTAAACATATCAGGTATCTGTAAATCTGTAGGACAATATTTTATATCTAGTTTTCCTATCTTATAGTTCTCATGTATGAAATAGAATCTCACATCTATATGTTTAGATCTTTTAATAAAAGAACCTGATTTTATTAACTGTATAGCACTCTGGTTATCAATATTCAAACTAATTTTAACATTTTCACTTATAAAATATCTTAAATACAAACACTCTTTAACACAATCTGCCGCTGCTATATATTCAGCTTCAGTTGATGATAAACTCACTATAGGCTGTCTTTTAGAGCACCACGATATAGGTCCTCCCGTAAACATTATTACATAACCTGTTGTACTACGCCTGGTCTTGGTACAATTTGCATAATCTGAATCACAATATGCATGTAGATTTCTTATATCTTCTCCTCTTTTATACATTATACCTTTAGATCTTGTCCCATTCAAATATTTCAATATTTTCTTAACTGATATTATGTCTTCTTTAGATGGATTTTCTAACTTTTTTACTTGCTTCATTTACAGCTTGACTTATGTCTGGTTTTGATCTTGTTGATAAGTATAATAATCCTCCAACTAATTCTCTATATGGAAAGTCTGATATATTATTGTTTATAGTCTCACTTTCCTTCTTATCGGTATTGCATGGTGTACTTACTGGTTTAGAATCAAACATATTAAATTTTCTTAGTAGTATTCCTATATAATTTTGCTGATGTAACAAAATTCCTTTTTCATTTCTTTTTACTTCAAATCCAATGTAATTTTTAGGTTTCTCATACACTTTTATCTTAAATTCCTTCTCTAAATGATTAAGTACTTTAAATAATTTTTCTTTATCTTTTGTTATAGCTAATCCATCGTCCACATAAATTGCTATTATTATTGTTTTATCTACTGTTGAGAATACACATTGATCGGTTCTTGTTGGTTTTAATCCATGTTTTATCATTGTTTCTGTAAATTTCTTATTCCATGTAATAGGAGCTTGTTTTTAAACCATATAATGCTTTCTTTAAATGACACACCTTATTAGGCTGTTTTTCATATCCTTCTGGTATTTGCATAAAAATGTCTTCTGTTAATTCTCCATATAAAAATGCTGTTTTTAGATCAAATGTTATCATATCATAGTCTTTTGAAGCAGCTATTGCTATTATTGATTTTAATGCTGACTGACTTACTACTGGACTATATATATCTTGAAAATCTATATTCTTTTGTTCAAAACCTCTTGCAACTAGTCTCGCTTTGTATGTTCCGTCTTCTTTTATACAGAATACCCATTTATTTGTTAATATTTTATGTTCCTTTGTCTTCTCTAAATCCACAATTTCCCATGTGTTATTACTCTCTAATGATTCTTTCTCTGATTTTATTGCCTTCTCCCAATTTTCTCTTTCAGGAGATTTCATTACTTCGTTATAGGTAAGTAATACATAATCTTGCAGGTAAGTTGGTTTCCTCTTTTGTCTTCTTGTATTAGTATTTTCAGTTTCTTCTTCATTTTTATTTTCTATATTTTTATTACTTTCATTTTCACTTTCTATTTCAATATTTGTATTAAAATCTTCTTCTGTACTAATTGGAATACTTTCTTCTATCTCATAATTTGGTATATCTATTTCTTGTGTATTATTATAGCTTTCATCACTTATTTCTTCATCACTGTCTACTAAATCTCTTTGTACTTGCTTTTTTAATAAAATATTATTTTCCTTTTTACTATTTTCAATTACAACAATATCTCTTGCTATTTCTATTTTTCCTTCTTTTTCATTCCATAGTCTATATCCATTACTGGTATATCCAACCATTATTAATTTCTTACTTCTCGGGTCTAGTTTTCTTATATTTGTGTGTAATTGCTTTGCATATAATATAGCACCAAACTTTTGTATATTTGCTATGTTGGGTCTTTTACCATACCACATTTCATATGGTGTTTTATTTTTCAATGATTCACTAGGTAGTCTATTAATAATATAAGTAGCACAATACATGGCTTCACCCCACATTTGTTTTCCAAATTCTGAATCAAATAATAATGCTCTTGTTTTCTCTAATAATGTTCGGTTTAAACGTTCTGATTTACCATTTAATTGAGGTGTATATGGTATTGTTAAATCTAATTTTATTCCTTTTTTAATGCACCATTGTCTGAAATCTTTGCTAGTATATTCACCTCCATTATCACAACGTATAGTGAATACATTTTCATTTCTTTCTCTTTCTGTTTCTTCTATATAATTTATAATTTTATCCTTTGCTTCATATTTAAACTTTAATAAGTATATTTTTGTAAAATGAGTGTAATCATCCATAACTGTTAAAACATATGTATAACCATCATAGGTTTTCTCTTCAAATGGACCACAAATATCTGTGTGTATTAATTCTAATGGTCTTTTCGCTCTGGTTCTTATTGTATTAAAAGGTAATCTTGTCTGTTTTGGTTGTGTATAAATTTCACATTTCTCTAATTGTTTTATTCCTTGTATTTTTATCCCTTCAACTACATTTGGTAATATTTCTAGTGTTTTATTTCCAGGATATCCCAATCTTTTATGCCATTCAATAGCAGTTCCATTTTCCTTCATTAGTAATGATTTTTCTTCTATATAATTGTTCTTTATCGATATTTAAATTTATTTTATATAAACCATTTTCTTTCTTTCCTGTTAATACTAATTGTTCGTTTTTATATATTTCAACTTTATTCTTAGTAAAAATTACTGTTCCTTCATTATTTGTTACTTGGTTCACCGATAATAAGTTTTGTGAAATATCTGGTACAAATAAAGTATTTTTCAAAATACATTCTTCCCCATTTATAGTACCTCTGCCTTGTACTTTCATTTTAGATTCATTCGCTGTCAATACTGCCGACTTTTTATTTTCAAAATTTCTTAAATTATTTATATCATTTGTCATATGTGCTGTGCAACCAGAATCCACAATAAATTCTGTACCTTTTATATTTTCATTTATTAATTTTGTTAAAAATGTCTTATCAGTTTTCTTATCGTACTGAGTTTTATTTTTAAAGTAACAATTTTCTTCATTATGATTATTTTTCTTACATATTGTACATTGATTTCCTTTATACTTGCAATTGTTTTCTTCATGATTATATTTTTTACATATTGAGCACATTTTACAGTCTTTCTTTACATGTCCAACTTTATGACATTTAAAGCATTTTATTTTAGAACTTCTTTCATTCTTAATAGCTTGAAATGCTAACTGGTTTTCTACTTTATTTGATTTTTGTTTCTCCATTCTATTTTCCTCATTTAATAATCTATTAGTTAAGTTTAGTACTGTTTTCTTATCTTCGGGTGTTGATTCCCACGCTGTTATAAAATATCTCAAATTATTAGGTAAACATGTTAGTATTTTTGACATTACCATTTCTTCATTAATGTTTTCACCAATCTGGTTCAATCTAAATTGAAGGTTCTCTATGTCTGTTATTAATCGTGTAATAGATCTGTTATCTAATTTAAAATTGAAAAAATCTTGCAATAAAGATGATTTATTCCTCTGTTCTGTGCCTTCAAATATATCACATAACTTTGTGTACATTTCTAACGCATTTTTGCATGATAAGATATGGCCTTTTAACTTTTTATCTATAGAATTTATAATTAATTTCTGTACCTTAGCATCTTTTGTAATATACTCCTCATTTGTCTTTCTTTCTTCATTAATATTTGTTGATAAAACCTCACTTAACTTTGATGCCTTCATGTATATATTAAATTCAAATTTCCATAATAGAAAACTCTTACTATCTCTTAATTTCTCTATATGAATATCTTCATCATACTTTCTATCCATTTTTATTTATATTTCGTATAATCTCGGCTTACTAAATTGACTTATTACTTTCTTTTATAATAATATAAACACGTACTGACCTTTTCTTTATGTATGTTATTCTTCTGGTATAGTATATTTATGGCGACGGTTCTTATTTCTCTTCCACTGATTCTTGTTTTTATTTTGCCTTTGAGATTTTCGCGACACTGGTTTTAATTATTATCACTGTTCTGGTTTTTAACAAATTCGCGTCCCTCAGGGTTTTTATTTATCGATACCTGGGTTTTACTTAACTGCCCCTGAGCCCATAACCTGATGAGGGGTCCGTGGAAGGAAGAGAAACTGTATATTATTATTTAAACTAATTTATTAATGTAAATCACAAACATTGTTTCTAAGCCTAAACGCCATCTTTTTTTTATATATATTATTGCATCATCCTATTTCACCAGAGCCACAGTCTAAATATGTCACAGACTAATTTTTCATTTACAGTATAACAACATATTATGTTAACAGTATCGTTGTTAAGAACGATGTTTTATAAAATTTACGCGTAGGATTTTATATCTTCGTTATAATATCGATGTCATCCCGCTGTTGTTAAAATATCAGACAAACTTCCTAAAAAAAAAGCTCATCAAAATTTGCCCGAAAGATTTTATTTCATCGCCGTAACATCGATGTTATCCCGCTGTTGTCAAAATATCAGACAAACTTCCTAAAAAAACAAAGCTCATCAAAATTTGCCCGAAAGATTTTATTTCTTCGTCGTAACATCGATGTCATCCCGCTGTTCTTAAAATATCAGACAAACTTCCTAAAAAAAAAACCTCATCAAAATTTGTCCGGAGAATTTTATTTCTTAGTTGTAACACCGATGCATGGTTTTCGATGAACATCGAACATCGTTCATAAAACCAACTTTCTGAGGGTGTTTGCGTGTGGAGGGTTTCGGTAGTGCCTTTGGTATCACCGAGCCTCAATGCACGCATTCACACTCCCTTCACTTTCTTCGCGGTAGGCAGCGGCCTTGTAGAAGTCCATGAGTGGCAGCAACATTTATCATCAGGTGTACTGTTTGCTCGTTTGCCACTGCTTAAAATAAAAAAGTAAACAAATAAACATCGATATATCGTTCATAAACATCGATATTTTTAACATCGATGCTTTACTTTTGAAAACTCGATATCCTAACATCGATGTTTTTTATGAGCGATGTTTCATCCCTGCTTTTAATTGATTTGCGGTAATTTTAATGAAATTCCATTGCGTACTATTATATTTCTTGAATTCTTGGCAAAATTCTATTTTTTTTAGTCCATGGATCTTCTAAAAAATAAACTTGGCAACACTGTCGTAGCTGTAGGGATGAGCGATATTAGTAAAATATCGATATTGATATTGACAGCCAAATATCTATAAGTCAATATTATCGGGCACAAAATATCGATATTTTGTAATATCGATATTTTATAAATTCGAAACTAATGGAAAGTAAATTCTCCGGACAAATTTTGATGAGCTTTTTTTTTTTGGGAAATTTGTCCGGATGCCTAGGAAACACACTTTTTATCAAAATTATTTTATTAATAATTTTTCATTTCATTGCAAAAGCGATATCGATATCGTGTTAATAATATGGATATCCTGTTCATAATATCGATATGGCGATACTTCAAAGTTATAATTATCGATATTGAAATATCGATATTTCGACGGCTAATATCGATGTTTCAACAATATCGATAAATATCGTACGTAGCTGTCAATCTGTCATTATTATGTCATATGCATGATTCATGATGTGAGTGAAATTGGGAATATTATCAGTCATTATTTTATTACCGTAGGTAATGTGAATTTATTTCAATACGCGATTATATTTGAGTTTTAAAATCTGTAAGAAATTTCTCTTATTTATATGCTTGAAAGTGAAACTCTACAATTTATTCGAATCCAAATTATTAAAAGTTTACTAACTTAAAAACAGGGTTATGACAACATAGTTATTATCATGAATTCTTTATCAGCAATTGCGATATGTTTCAGTTAGCTAGTGTCATTAGCAACGCAAGTGATGGCTTTACAGTTACCTATACCTCCGTGTGCAAAAAGAGATGGTCTTAGTGGTTTAAGCTGTGAACGTTTTGATTATGCTAGTAGTATGGCTACAACGTTAATGGCACCAGTGAAAACAGAAAGACAGATCCTAGAGCATTCGATGTCTGAAGACGATCCAAATGCTAATACGCAATTACCAAGTGTAAAGGGTACACAGCCCCGCTGGGGTCCTCGACATAGAGGAGCCCAAGAGCTTGCTGAGCTTTATAGTCCAGGTAAGCCTATTCACATGCTAGTATAATTCGTTAATATTAATTTAGTGCAATCCTAAATCTTAATTATCTAGCAGTAGCTACTAGATTCACTGTTATTTAAATGAGGCTGGAACTATTTATACCTACTACCTTATTCTTTTTATCTATATTATGATATGGATTATTACTTATAAGAGCAATGAGAATCTTATTTTTATTTTAACAGGGAAAAGATTACAAGAATGGGTGTGTGTGGTGGTTTGTTGCACATTGTGTGCCAGTGCTGGTCTTCTAATGACCAGACATATACATGCAGATGCTTCACTATTGTTAGCAGCAATTGCTGGTGTTCTAACGGCAGATTTTGCATCTGGAGTAGTACATTGGGCTGCTGACACTTGGGGAGCAGTTGACCTACCTCTAATAGGCAAAGTAATAATACTATCTACAATCAACTGTATTTAGCTATTGTTGTCTGTTTTTGTGGCATAATAACATTCTCATCTGCTTTTCTCATGTTTTCATCACAGTTGCTTTCTATTCATTGCAAGGCGTTGTGCATTTTTGATATTTTATACCACTATTTAAACTATTATTTATGGTTTTAAACTATTAAATATGTATTTAATATGTAGTGTACTACATATTAAATCCATAGGCAAATAGTACACTATTTTCCTTACAAGGAGACCCTCAGACATGTGGGTCGGGGATTTCCATGGTTTTTGGTGGGGTGGTAGAGAGGCCCAAGGGTATCACAACTACCAAATATTAGGGTCAACTGGGCCCTCGTTAAAAAGATATTAAGGGTCGAAGTTGGATGGAGTCAAAGGGTCAAAGTAGAATTGATGTAGTAGAGAAATTCTCACTCGAATCGCAAGTTGGCGGTAGCCTTGTGGTTACGTGCTCGCCTGTGGAATCTATGGTCTCGGGTTCGAGGACTGACAACTTTTTTTTTTATTATCACAATATTGTATAAAATTTGTTTTTTTTTTTTTCATAATTTTATACATAATTATAAATCATTTTGCCTTTTTTCACGATCTCGTCCCTTACTCGCTCTCTCCCATGTATCAGCTCTTCAATATGAAAATTGAGGCGTTAGGGAACGAAAATAAATAATTATAAAATTGTGAAAAATCAATATTTATATTTATCGTATAAATGTACTTTTTTCATACATTCTTATCATCCTTACAAATTTTTGGATGGAATTCGTCGTAAAAGCACACAAAACACAGACATTGTCTGCACCAGCTACATTTTATCAACATTTTGTTTCCACATTCGCATTGTGACTGCAGATGATCACCCGGGAAACATATGCTGTGGGAGTCCCCTCCGTAAAAGAGCGAGAAAGAGCGAAATAAAAACGAGATCGTGAAAAAAAGCAAAATAATTTATGATTATGCATAAAATTATGAAAAAAAAAACAAATTTTACAAAATATTGTGATAATTTAAAAAAAAAGTTGTTGGGCCTCGAACCCGAGATCATGGATTCCGCAGGATAGCACCTTACCATGAGGCTACCGCCGATTGGCGATTCGAGTGAGAATTTCTCTACTACATATATTACCCATCCAACTTTGACCCTTAATATCTTTTTAACGAAGGCCCAGTTGACCCTCATATCTGGTACTTGTAATACCCTCGGGCCTTGATTGGATTTTATTTCAGTTATATTGATACAGCCAGTAATTTAAAATACAGTACAGGTTATTTGCTCAACATACTATATGTTCAATAAGGTAAATTGACCACATTAATTAGAAACTAAAATAATAAAAAAAATGTTTTCAATAATCTTAATAATTAAATAGTTCATAGTTAATAGTTATCGTAGCATAATTTATAATTCAGTAGTTCATAGATAAGAAACCAAATATTTGTAAATCAAATACACATAAATTAAAAAAATATATATTTATAATTTATCTATAATAGACGGATACGTCAATGGTCATGGTACCATGCACCTCATATTATTTAATTACTTAAAATCTAGTTAGTCCACAAGATAAATTAATGTGAAAAAAATATTAATAATAAATCAATGCTTAGTAATTGTCCAATGTGGAGAGGTGCTCTGTGATATATGTTGCTAGTTATTATTAGAATGAATTATCAACATTGTTTGTTACAGCCATTTACATAGAGTATTACCGTTGTTGATAATTATCCTAACATACACAAACTATTTTTAATCAGTTTAAACTTAAGATAAAAACAAAAATAGGTTGGTAATGGTGATATGCGACTATTTTTCGAAAACAATCTTAATTTTTTTATTACAAAATTAAAGAAAGTATAAGCAGCTTATCTTTAAATTTATGTTGATATACATTCAAATATTTAAATCAATTTACTTACAAAGATATATACAGACAGGTGAAACTAATGAAAAGCGTGTAAAATATGTGACGTCTTTATTAAGTTTACGACTCTCTTGTATTTTCACTTCATGACAATGGTCGAGGCGCAGCGGCGGGTATAAGCGGAGATGACCGACACCTTGACCCTTGCGGCCCTCGCTAACGAACACGCGAATTATTTACCGCACAGAGGCCGTGGGGGGCAACTGTTGAGTGACAGTAGTATTTAGGCAAAATAAAGTCCCAAATTACGTTCCTTCGCTGTTTACTACGTGATTCACATTTTAAAGCCCCTAAAGCAATAAAAAAATATCATTAAAATTTAACATGAACTGAGTAAAAATGTTATTCCTTTTCATTATTTACGAAATGTTATGTATCTGCACAACATTAAATTTGTCCAAATGTCGGAATTTTCTTTATATAGATTTTCTACATGAGTGCATTAGCTAACCTATGAGATGGATGGATGAGAGCTCTTAGCGCTCACCCATAGTCCGGGCTAAGCTGTGAAAGCCATCTGCGGCTAACAGCTATACACATAAAAAAAAACAAAAAGCACATTAGTAGAATAGTGGCAATTAACGATTTTATCGATGTGGTGAATCATCAAATCAACAAGGTGCTCATGAGTGTTCACAACTTGTCCTGGAGTTCAAACAATTCAAATCAAAATCGCAAATGAATGAGCTCATTGTTGCGAGTTTTCTTAGACCAAAACGTACCGTCAGCCGATTCGTTACCTAGTCAATCTACATAGAAATATTTCTGGGTCTAATTTAAGGTGACGGCACTCAGATTTTGTTGTTCATTTACTACCCGCACAATTTTTCCCCGGGTAGCTTGGACGGAAGTGGCCGGATTATAGCCAAAACAAAAACAAAAAGGTGGCTACACAAAGTTTTACCGAGTTTAATATATGTATATATGTTACAAGGTAAATTGCTAGTGCTTCAATTTAGCACTATTTTGTGGTTATCAACTCTTCTTGTTATTGTTATCAATAGTTCGAATATTTCGTTATCAATCTTTCATTATCAATGCTACGTTCGATTTGAGGTAGTTGTAATTGTGTAATAGTATTACAGAATTAATAATACATACATTTGCATTTCCAAATACAACATCATTGGATCAGGTGGGGTTTAGGGCTGGATGGAAGATGGCCTTCTCTAATAAAGACCTGAGACTAGATAGTAATATGACACCTATAATGTAGCAAGTTATGCTAGTAATGACAGAGTAAGAGACATCCCTTTTCTTGCTCCTTGTTATCTACAGATAATTAGAGGATATGATAGACACATATCATCAATGCAAGAGAAAGAAAATTCGACCTAAAACCCTATAGAAAATTATCCGATCAGCGTGATATAGTAGTAGTGCTTCGCATTAGGCAGTAGGTCTGAGACCAACATTGGGACGTACATTGCCTGAAAGGAAACTCTGTTAATATTGGATCTTTGTCGTAAAAATTTACTTAAATTTATTTAAATTTGTTAAATAACTAGATTCGGTTGTTAATACTACTAAAACTAAATTATATTTTTACCTGATTACGGCGGTGTCAAAAGAAGGGTTATGATTTTTTCATCGGTATTTGTGTGGGTATGTAGTAAGTTTCTTTATCTGTTCCTTCATAACTAATTACTTCCTTATCATGATTTGAAAAGTAGGAGGTTGGTTAGAAATGTCTTGATGGTTAGTTGATTAATATTTTACATTTTATAATTATGTTTATACTTTAAAAATACCTTAGATAAAAAAATAAAGTAATGGAATAAAAAATGAGTTCAAAATCTAAAACATTCGTGTTCTAAAAGTATAAAACTAGAAAATATGAATCACTGTTTCGAGCATAAGATTTGTGTTTTTTACGCTGAAGGATTGTTTACACAACAATATTATATTTTGTTAGTATCAGGTACAACACAAGAAAACGGCAGTAATCGAGCTTTAGGACAAGTTGGCGTACCACCATTATTACGCTGTAATTTGAAGATAGCTACTTATTACTATTAGAAATGTGAAAAAGTTGGCTGGCACCTACGCAATAGCGCCAGAACAAATGAATTTTAAATTAGTTTAGAAAAGAACATGGGCTGCTTTTTATCCCGTAAAAATGTACATCTTTGGTGGGATAAATTTAATGAACAATGTCTAAATTAGCTAGCGAGCAAAGCCGTGGGCGTAGAATAATATTTTTATAGCGTGTTGTTAGAGGCCATGAATAATACCAACCTTATATTACTCGTGGGAATCGAAAAAATTAATTTGCAGACAATTCCTTGTGCTGCATGGACAATGACTATCCCTACGTGGAGTTGACGTCACGCAGGGTTGTCGTAAACCGCGCCTAAAAACTTATATACTAAACTAGCAACCCGCCCTCGCTTCGCTTCGGTTATAGGTTATAGTCGTTTTACCCGCGTAGTGCCCGTTCCCGTGGGAATACCGGGATAAAATATAGCCTAGTTTACGCCCTGATATTATAGCTTACAATTGGTGAAAGAATTTTTGAAATCGATCTAGCCGTTTTGAAGATTACCCGGAACAAACAGACAGACAGACACAGACAGACAGACAAAAACTTTTTAATTGCTGTTTTAGGCATAGATGTCGTGCAAATAACCCTGTGAGCATGAAAAAAGCCTATTATTTTGACATTACAAACAGACACTCCAATTTTATTTATTGGTAAATAGATATACATACATTCGGCTTGTTCGGTTTATAATATAGGGCGGTATTGTTAACTAACATTTTTTATAATATTAAAATTTAGTTTAAAAGGTTTTTGTACATCTTAGTATATCTACGTAATTATTTTTTAAATAAGTTTAATAATGATTAACTCAAAACAAATTGTGCTTTAATACTATTTGTAATGTGAAAAGTGAATGAAAATGATAAGAAATTCACGGCGGCAAAATAATTTGCACGAAATATACGTAGTTTTTGACATATTAGATTTTTAGTAGCACAACTTTTTTCCTCTATTCTAGCACAAAAAATAATATTTTGATCCGTAGATCCAGTTATTTGGACTAACGTCCGCTTAAAATGTATTTATATATATTTAATCTCTCGGTAACTTTTTTCTTGTATCATACGTTTTTATTCAATTACTGTATTATATCGCAAATATAATTCTGCAGGCACCTTGCATGTAAAATTTTACGATGATTTTGAAAGCAGAACAAACATGTTCTTCGTCAAATAAGGTTTAAGAAAAGCTCTTTTGGTAGGATAGGTAGCGACTTGACTCTGCTGTGCTGAGGTCCATGAGCGACAAATGCCACTTACCATCAGGTGGGTTGATTGTTCGTCTGCCACCAAACTGCAGTAGAAAAAACAAACTTATGCCCGTTTTCACCAAAGTTACCTTAGCGATCACACAAGTAAGATGCGTATAGAACTATGCGTCCCATAAACCTGCCCCTAACTTAAATCGATCTTCACGAAGATAACTGATAACTTATTACGAGACACTTAACTAAATGACATTCGGAATGATTCAATCAATAAATTATAGACCGGTTATGCGATAATTTATTAATTAGCATTTAATAATGTAATAATACATTTATTTATATAAAACAAAATAACATATAATAATGTCAAACTTTATTAAGATTCTAGAAATAGTTTTGTACAAAAAGTAGAACTAAATGACAAAATGAATATATCTCTCTCTCTCTCTCTCAAAAATTCAAGTTAGCAACATAGGTGAAAAGTGTATTTTGAAAATTGTTTACGGAAAATCCTCTTCTAAATGTTTGTTATTAAATTGAAATACTTTACATTTATTTAATAAATGACATTCGGAATGATTCAATCAATATATTATAGACCGGTTATGTGATAACTTATTAATTAGCATTTAATAATGTAATAATACATTTATTTATATAAAACAAACAACACATAATAATGTCAAACTTTATTAAGATTCTAGAAATAGTTTTGTACAAAAAGTAGAACTAAATGACAAAATTAATATCTATCTCTCTCTCTCTCTCTCTCTCTCTCTCTCTCTCTCTCTCTCTCTCTCTCTCTCTCTCTCTCTCTAAAATTCAAGTTAGCAACATAGGTTACATAGGTGATAAGTGTATTTTGAAAATTGTTTACGGAAAATCCTCTTCTAAATGTTTGTTATTAAATTGAAATACTTTACATTTATTTAATAAGTAAAAATGGCTGAATTAAGAAAACGTGACGAAAATTTGACATAGAGGAAATAACAATTGGTGAAATTGCTTTTGGAGCATTAAAGTAAAAAATAACAGAAATACTAATACGTAAAAATTTATACAGCCCAATACATTGAAAATGTGCGATTTTATAAAATTCAGCTTTTACTGATTTGTTGCTCCCACAGAAAAAATAATAAGATAATATTTCTGTGGTTGCTCCTCTATAGATTCAGGAAATAGTTGCCCAGACTTCTTTTATAATACGACGACTTGTAGCCACACTAATTCCTCCTATGCGTACCTATATAGTTTACAAGTAGCTATCAGTGAGTGGCATAAAATCTTAGTCTATACCGTATAATTTTTATTTTCGTGTGGTGACGTGTGATGTTGTAAAATACTACTAAGGGATATGCATATAACATCTATGCAAGCGAAGGAAAATTTGAAATAAAAGCCTTTACCGTCCTTTCTGACCAGCATGGTATAATAAGGTCAATTTCCCTCCTATTGCAGAGAAGGTTCGAGCCCAACAGTGGGACGTATATGAGCTGAAATGATGATGATACAGTATAATTGGAGGCACAGGGTAATTACTATAATAAAAAAAATAACTAAAATGTGTATAGTTCTTAGACGCTACACTATATTGATATAAAGCAAGCATAAATAAATAAGACACAAAAAGTACCAAATATTTACTTACTGACTGCAGAGTATATAATGTACTTAATTATTATTAGAAGGGTTCATTCATTTCACCCGGAAACGTTATGGTCTTCAACTGTACGTTTCCAGCGATCATTTCTCCCGCGTACATGCAAGCTCTGGAATAACCTACCTGCTGCTGTGTTTCCCGTGTGCTATGACGTGTTCTTCTTTAAACGAAGTTTAAGAAGAGTATTTTCTTTACGGTAGGCAACGACCTGGCTGTGCCCCTGGTGTTGCAAAGGTCCATGTGCGGCAGTATCACTTACTGTCAGGTGTGCTGCTCGCTCGTTTGCCACCATTGGCAATAAAAAAATCTAGAGATTATTCAATTCTAATAAAATAATACGCTGTCCTTCATCATTATCATCTCAACTCATACACGTCCCACTGTTGGGCTCTGGCCTCCTACACCATGGGAGGGAAATTGACCTACTATACCACGCTGGTCAGACGTGTTAGTATAGGGTTTTCTTTCGAGTTTTCCTTCTCTTGTATAGATATTATATGCATATTATCTCCCTTAGTCGTCTTTTACGACACCCACGGGCAAGAGAGGGATGGTGAGTTGTTATTTTACTCTGTCACCACACGGAAAACGCTGTCCTTATGTTGGTGAAAACCAAACCAATGTCACGTGTCAGTTATATTGCCTTAGGTGTTACCTTACTATGTATTTAGGAAAACGGGCATTACTTTCGTACCTATAAAATATAATGATCGCGATATAGGATCGTGTTCAATATAAGTAAATGAACACTAAACGCATTCCAACACGTTATCGCCTTACGTTAACGTTTCATACATATGTATACGAGATATCACGCCTGGGCCACGTTAATCGTTTATTTGCTCATAGCGAAGAAGGGTCCTGGCGTTGTGACCGCATCACGCAATTTTTACTCTATAGATTCCTATAAACATTTTTCGTTTTACTTCTTAGACATTGCATGCATACTTAAAAGTATCTTCCAGAAGGATCAACTGTCAAAAATATTGAGATCATAACTATAAAAAAAAAAAATTATAAATGCATTAAAGTTTTTGAGTCATTCGAATATAGAATCTTCAACGGCTGTTGAAAAATAAATGAACAACTGACTTTTTTAATGTGAAATCAAAGCTATAATTAGAATTTAGGATATCAAGTCGAATAAAACATCAAAATTCCCACTTGCCAGTGTCGAAAACGACATTTCATAAGATTTTAATTAAAGCTGAAAAATTATTAATTATACGACTTCAAATGTTGCTACGGCCGCGAAAGTATTGAGCGAAACGTCGTCATGGGTTTCCGTTTCATTCATCAGAATTTGTGTTGAGCATGTTTGCACGAGTTCGTTTCTTTTTAACTAATGTGCTTTGCATTGATCTGTGCTGTAATAATTTGCAAGTAAATTCTTTCTTTTAAGCATTAATTATGAAATAACTGCAATGATAGACTAGTTTTAAGATAGAGGACTACAGATGCAAAATAGGTAATTCGTGTCGCAGACACGTGCGAAGCCGTCGAGTTTGTGTAAACAACTATAACTTCGAAGTTCGAAAACGTGCGTAAAAAATAGTAATATTATTTTTTAAAATGTATATTATAAATTTAAATTTTAGATTGAAATCTAGAAGACTATGGAAATTTTTGAAAGTGCGTAAAATCGTAAAGTTACATACCTATTTCACTTTTGTCCATATGAATATTTTTCAATTTTGCAACTGAAATCGCTCTTTTATTTCTTTTGTTTTATTTCATAAACTTTGAAATATGTTTACAGTACATATTTATATGATCCTATTCATCAAACCGATAATAATCTTCATCATCATCGCAGCCCACATACGTCCCACTGTTGGGCTCGGACCTCTTCCACAATGGGAGGGAATTTGACCTACTATACCATGCTGGTCAGACATGTTGGTATAGGGTTTTATTTCGAGTTTTTCTTCTCTTGCATAGATGTTATGTGTTATATCCCTTAGTCGTCTTTTCCAACATCCACGAGCAAGATAGTGAGTGGTAAATTGTATTGGGTCCTTACATATGAAATTAACGTTTTGTACGGGAGGAAAGAATATAACGTCATTTTTTTTGTAAAATATATTTAATTAATCAAAGTATTTTTTATTTTTGGGGGTGGGTTGCGGTCGGCGCGCTCCTCGCACCACTCCGTCCGGGGCGACAGAGGGGCGTAAGCACGCACACCCGCAACCCACCAACGATGCACGTTGCCTTCATCGTTGAGCCGACCACCGGAGCAGGGTGACTTGACGTCAGTGGTCGGCCCGACGGAATACCCCCTATTTGGGGTACCCTCCCATCGACCGACGTCCCCCCCTTGGGGAGGATGTCGGTCTTTCCTCACGCGGTCGGCCTCTCGGCGGGTGACGGACTAATTCCCCGGTCACGTCACCCGCGGCCTCGGCTAGGGTGGCATGAAGCGCAGCTATTCGCGCCTACGCCGCCCCAGTCGCCGGCGGCGAATCGCCTCATCGAGGCTGCGCTCCTCACGCAGGCGATCCGCCGCCTCCTTCCGCGAGATCACTGCCTCGCAGAAGGCTGCGACCGCGTCCCAGTTCCTGACGCTGCCAACCATCGCCCTGGCGATAGTCAGGAGCGTCAGGTCAGCACCGATGATTGCGAAGAGTTCATGACGCTGCTCTGCCCAAGCGGCACAGACCTCGAGCGTATGCTGCGCCGTGTAATTAATCAAAGTATGCACCGTTTTTATCTACAGGGTATGGCGTCAAAATCCGGCTCGCCCAGGATCCTGAAGATGGGCCCATTGTTTCGAAAACGAAATTTCCGGCAAACGTTCATGTGCTGGGTGTCGTGTCCAATGAGGGTGATGTCATGCCACCGCATTTCTTTAACAAAGGGGAAAATGTAACTAAAGAAGTTTATTTGAACGTTCTGATGAATGTGGTGAAGCCGTGGATGGAAAAGGTATCGTCTGGAAAGCCGTATGTCTTCCAGCAGGACGGTGCACCGGCGCACACAAGTCATTTGGTGCAAAATTGGTTGTCAGACACCGTGGACATGTTTTGGTCTAAAGAAGTTTGGCCTCCCAACTGTCCGGACTTGAGTCCTTTGGATTTCTACGTGTGGAGCGTGGTTGAAAGGATCACTAATAAGTCCAGACATCCAAACGTGGCATCATTGAGAGCCTCTATTGAAGCAGCATTCACCGATATGGACCAAGCTTCTTTAAAACGGGCCTGAGAAAGCTTTAGACCGAGAATGGAGGCAGTCATTCGAGTAGAAGGGAGTTATATAGAATAAATGTATTGTATATGACCTAATAAACAATTTAATAACTGATAAAATCATGAACTACTTGATTTGTGCAATGAAAATTATGATTCAAATAAATGATCAATTTGTCCGGATTTTGGCGCCGCACCCTGTACATATGCACTTCTGCCATCTCATAGGTTCATTGATCCCTTTACTAAAAAAACCATGGGGGCGAGACTCAATAAACTCTTTGAAAGCGGCAAACCGGACTACCGTATCGCAGTTGAATTTTTTTCCTTCTAAGAAGTTGTCCAAATTCCGGAAAAAAATTGTAATATGTTGGAGTAAAGTCTGGGGAGCACGGTGGATGTCGCAGACATTCCAATAGTAGCTCAGCTAACTTAGTGGTTGTTTGTTGTGCAGTGTGTGGTCTTGCGTTGTCGCGAAGCAGCAGTGGACTAGAGCGATTAACCAATCTCGATTGTTTCGCAGCTAGTTCTTCCTTCATGGTTTGCACTTGCTGACAATAGATATCTGCCGTAATCGTTTGGCCGGATTGTAGAAAGCTGCAGTGAACAACACCAGCGCTAGTCCACCAAACAATTAAATTTTTCTGAGTCAATTTTCGTTTAAGGCGGGATTTGGCTGGTTCTCTAAGGCTCAGCGATTACGACGAGCGCTTCCGATTATCGTACAGTATCCACGTTTCATCACAAGTAATGATTCGATTTAAAATCCCTTCATTATTGTGTCGGTTGAGCGAAGTAACACAGCAGTCGACGCGTGTTTGCAAGTTCGATTCACTCAATTCATGAGGCACCCATCGTTCAAGTTTTTTTACTTGCCCGATTTGTTTCAAGTGGATTCATACAGTTTTGTCACTTACCCCGAAGCCTGCAGCTATCTCTGAAGTGCTTTGTGATGGATCCGCTTCCACAATAGTCTTTAATTCTTCATTTTCCACTTTGGTCCACGGGGTAGGTTCTGAAGGTCGAAATTTCCAGAACGAAAAAGTTGAAACCAAAAACGTACCTACCGTGTTTTCTTTTGCGACACCAGCGCTGTACAAATCATTAATCCTTCGAGCTGTTTCTGCAGCACTGGTGCCAAGGTAGAACTAGTACTCGTAAATATACCGATATTTCATGTTTTCCATTGTGCGGTAATAAGCGACGCCAAAGAAAAAATAATGAGGAAGAAACAAATGAATGACTGTTTTCAAAACGCAAATGTGCCAGCTAAATGAATTTGGAATTCTTAACCAAAGAGGAGATATTTCAGATCAAAGTGGTCAGTACAACAAAACGCTAATTTCATATGTAAGGATAACAGTAATAAATATTAATAATGCTAATATTACTCCGTCACCACACAGAAATCTCTTACCTAAGATAAGTTAATTACCTTCAAAACTAAGTAAGAGTTACTGCTATAAACAAAAATAATTTTGCAAATGTTTATCTCATATCTGTTTTGTAAAACTGACAATGATGAATTTGAAAATAGATATACTTATACATATAATTTCATTCACGCGGAATACTCATTGTTTATCCTCCCACAGGAAGCTTATACCGTGTGGCTGTGGTCACGACACAATATTACTAATGCTAATATTGCTCGCTGGTTAATAAAGACCTAACATCTCTACAGCGACCTAGGTTATTGTACCTAGCGTTGCCAACAACTCACGATGTCACAACACAAACATAATGCAAAGTGTCGTTTACCTTAAAATGTGTACCACAACATATACATTATACACATATACCATTCTGATATCATAACACGATCGCGTTACTTGTTTAGAAATTATAGCGAATAAGGCCCCGTTTTGTATTTATTAAGTGACTAGTAAATTACCGCCCAGTTTACCCACGTAGTTCCCGTTCTCGTGGAAATAGCGGAATAAAATACATATAGCCAAGTTACTCCTTATACAGGCAGCTGTCTCCAGTACCTAAAATATTATCAAATATTATCAAAAAATATTATCAAATTTGATCCAGTCGTTTTGAAGATTACCCGGAGCAAACAGCCAGATAGACAGACGGACAATAATTTTTTTAACCAGTTTTTAGGCATAGATATCGTGTAAATAACCGTATGAACATGAAAAAACCTATTATTTTGACATTAGAAACAAACTTTATTTTTTTATTTGTATAGGATTCCTTTCTCGGTAACCTCTCAAGATGGCTTAGTTCAGGGATAGGCAAAATATTCTATTCACCTATCTTCTCGTAAGCAATTCGGCGCTAATCTCAGATAAACCTCTGTCGTTTCTGTTCAAAAATTATAGGGTAAGGGAACGTACCCAAACTACGGGGCCTATTTAGGAGGGTGAAGGGTAGTCAAAAATAGTCACGGACGTCTGGAATTAGGAATCAGTGGCCGGCCCAATGGCGAAGAGGAGGGAAAACGGTGGCTTATGGGGCCGCCCTTGCGTCACCTCAGACTGATTTGATGGCGTATGTGTTGATCGTAGCCCGCCAAAACAAAAAAAGAGTGTCATATCGTTGTGCTCTGACATTTAATTTAATCAATAGGTAGTTAATGTTTAATGGTATTTAAATACAATGATTGCAGACAATATAATATTAATTTAAGTTACTCGTATTCCTCTACGGTCACGGCCGCGTTCGCCAACGTTTGGTTGACGACCTTTTTCAATAATTAATGATGAATGTTACGTTAGAAAGCATTCAGAATGGTATCACAATACCTTCTGCTTAGTAATTTGTTCTATTTATCACTATTATCAGTTAAGTTTGCCGTTTGATATTAATTCTGAGAATTGAAAACGTATTTGTCATATATCAGCAGGGCTAACGCCTAGCGAATGAGACATGCGTGTCGCGTGACGGGTTCGAGTAATTGACATGACAGGTCTTTGCGTAACAAGAGAGTGCGTGCTATGAGCGTAGCAATGTTAATACATGGATTGACAACTATTCGCGCTTTACATGCTACAGTACAGTACTCAAGCATTTTGCTCTACGTGTTAATTCTGCTAATGTCATAAAAATACAGTCGATAATTATTTGGCGTGGGGAGTAAAGTTTCATGTTACATTTTACGAAACTTATTAATGTTTAGAGATTTATTGATTGATTGTTTCTGTATTTTGGGCATTGAACTCTAAATACCCCTCTAGCTACGCCCGTGCGTTATAACGCGTAGACAGCCCTCGCATACATTTTTAATATGGCGTGTAAGGTATGCCAGGTGGCGATGCGTCACCACGCGAACATTGTAGGAATGTGTATGGATATGTTTCATGAGTATAACTAAATTTACCATATATGGTAGGTGGTATAATACGGCAAATGCTATCTTCTGGTTTTTGACACTCGTACGTGATTTGGCATGAGACTGTCGTATGCTAAGTGAGTAAGGGGGTACGACGTGTATAGCAGGTTATGGGTTCCATTCTAAGCTATGGTGGGGTACTTGGGTGGGGTGTGACAAATAACAACACAGCAATTGTATCATTATTCAGAATATACAACATACAAGCATACAAACAGTCGCACACAATATTATTTTTATTGGTAACTCTTTTGTTATTACCCACACTTTTGGTAAATTTATTAAATGTATAGTCACGCATTTTCTGCTGCTTTGTTAGTTAAATATTGATCAGAAGTATGAGATAGTCGTCTATGTAGAGCCAAAAATCCGGTAAAGCTAGTAATATACTAGTAGTAAGTATTTATTTTATTCCTCTGTTATAAGTGAAATATAAATTAACATTAATTGTAAATTATTTTTGCATCTGTTTGCAGAATTTTCTACGACCATTTCGTGAGCACCATATTGACCCAACGTCAATTACACGACATGATTTTGTGGAGACAAATGGTGATAATTTTGCCATAACAATACCAGTTTTGGGAAGAATTGTATGGCAACTCCTCACTTATGATAATAAAAACATTGATGCAGAATTTAATTGGATCGCTTATTGGTACTTATGTTGTATCTTCGTTGCAATGACGAATCAGGTAATATTTTTCTTTGTTCTCATAACTTGTACTGCATCTGTAGTAAAACTAACGTTTTTTAATACTTTACATTGTTCTATCTCTAGTTTTCCGTATGTGAACTTTTTACTTCATTCAGTATTTTTTGCACAATTACGATCCTTAGCCAAATGACCTGGTACCCTTATATCCTCTATAGCGTGCCCATATAAGCGGATAGATCCGTGTTACAGACACTTGTGCTTTCATGAAATGTATAAATTTTACTGTCACTCTAGAACTTTTAAAAGTAATCTAAATTGTTCATGGTGACGGATTAAGAATATAATATGTCACCAATTCTTTTTTGCCCGTGTATATCTATATATATAAAAGAAAGTCGTGTTAATTACACTATTTATGACTCAAGAACGGCTGTACCGATTTGGCTGAAAATTGGAAAAACCAGGAGACGGACATAGGATTTTTATCCTGTTAGATTGCGTTCCCGTGTGACGTGACGTAAAACGTCAAAGAGAATACAAGTCACTATGAAACGTGGTATAACAAAAATGCATTTGATATGTAATAACAAAACGCAAATGACAGCTAAACGTAATTTTGTCTATGATTAAGTATGGTTGAAAATTTGATAATTATAATTTTGTTAGAAATCAATAATCAGTCATTCGTATTCTCTTTGAAACATCATTAACAATGCCGCAAACCAAGACGGTTGAATCTTTCCCGACAAAGCCGTAATGGTTTTTCCATTAGAGACTATATTTTCGGCAATTTCGAAAATATATTTACGAAAAATAATATGGCGGTACGAAGTTCGCCGGGTCAGCTAATACTATTATAAATACGACTTTAGGTGATAACCGCATACTAAGAGAAGAATTAAAATTAAAATAAGATGTATCTTAATTCATGGCCTAACACATACACTTTCATGCATAAACTTTCATTAAAATTACTTAGTTCATGACAAAGTAGTACACTAGACAAACGAGATTGAGGCCAAAACTAGCTAGTTATATTTTAGATAAGAGGGTATCATTTAATTTATTAGCTATTGTACAGTTTATCGACTACATATTCGAGATGTACTTACCGAAGTTACATGTGTATGTTTTTTCTTATTTATACCTATTTACTTTGTCATAGAAAGAAAATATCGTAAAAACAATGCACTTCTGATAATTCTACTGTATATAAATACGTTAAAAATAAGCTCAATTCGAATCACGGAGACTTTTTTAAGCCGTCGTCGACGATTCCTATTTATGATAACGAGTATGGAGAATACTGAAATATCCTGGTGTGTGATCCAACCATAAAATATCGCAGGATTTTGATTTGTGGAACACAAGTAGATGGTATTTGCTGCGTAAAAAACTCATAAACTGTTGAATCCATTTAAATTAGTTAAAGATAAGTTGATCAATAGATACATATTGAAAACGTTTGTTTGTTAACTATCGATAACCTATGAAGTGAGTACTATTCTTTCTAATGAACTATAAATTAATAAATACATTTCAGATCCATAAATGGTCTCACACATATTTTGGTTTACCAACATGGGTGGTTTGGTTGCAAGAATGGCACATAATTCTGCCTCGTCGTCATCACCGCATTCACCACGTAGCGCCGCACGAGACTTACTTTTGCATCACTACTGGATGGCTTAATTGGCCTTTAGAGAAACTACATTTTTGGTCCACATTAGAGACTATAATAGAAGCTGTAACTGGCTGTAAACCTCGAGCCGACGATATGAAATGGGCGCAGAAGCATTCCTAGAGTATAATTCCTGAAAGATATTCAAATTTTTATACAAATAACACTCGTCCACATCTACCAAATCAATTATTAAGAGTAGGTAAAATATTTTGCTAAGAAAAATGACGAGTGAGGGCTATCGTGGCAAATATTTATGTTGCAACGATTATAAATATGGCTAGATAAATTTTACTTTCACTGGCATAAATTTATTGATATAATATTTGTCTACTTTTAAAGCAATAAACTCCAACATGCATTATATTTCTATATCGATTAAGAAATGGTCGTAATAAGGGGTGGTATAGATATAGGTAATTAGTCCAATAATACTGTATTGTGTGTTAAAATAATGGTGGCTGATTGGTTTTGATGTTGGGTGTGAGCGTAATATGTGCCTTGTCTCTTTATTCCTTTACTAGCAACCCGCCCTCGCTTCGCTTCGGTTTCAGTGTCCTTACCCGCGTGGTTCCCAATCCCGTGGGAATACCGGGATAAAATATAGCATATATTACTCCCTGATATTATAGCTTTCCCTTGATGAAAGAATTTTTGAAATCGGTCCAGCCGTTTTGAAGATTACCTGGAACAAACAGACAGACAGACAAAAAATATAAAGTGATTTTTAGGCATATGTATAGTGCAAATAATCGTGTAAGCACGAAAAAACCTATTATTTTGACATTACAAACAGACACTCCAATTTTATTTATTGGTATAGATTTCAATAATTGCTTCTAGTTTTTTTGAACATAATGTACAATTACTACTTACATAGGTACCTACATAACATTGCAAGTGATTCCTTCACAGGTTTCCTATGTTTTTTAGTATGAGTAGAATCTTTATGACGGTTATCAAACTTTATCGTGCTAACTTTATTTTACTGATAAAGGCGCGATTAAGTTAACTAGTTTTGTTTTATTTATTATGTAAAAATTTTCAGATTACATATATCTAGTTCACCAAATACACTTGAAGTAGAACTTCACGTTAATATTAAAATGCGTAACGTTGTGCATACAATTTTATTTATTTAAGAATTTATGATAAAAAATTTAAGGAATTCTCCTTTAAGAAAATAATAAACTGTAAGATACTGTATCTTGCCTGTCTCAAAACCGATCAGTATAAAGTTGGTATGGCTTAGATTAAGTATGTAATAGAGGATATGATACATTTTGCTTTATTATAGATTTGTGATGTTTAGAAAATAAAATCTTTCTATCCAAAAGGTTCTAGCTAGAAGGAAAGAGATATTTTGAAATTGTTATTATTAAATATTAAATTACTATTAATATTTTTCATAATATACGAGTTGGAAAAAGTGAAATTATAATTAAAATCAGAAGCTTTTGAAGAATTTATAGAGGGTATATTATATTTCTTTGTCGCAAAACAATCTTTATTTAAAACAGGCGCTGAGCCACCGTGGATAAGGATCGGGTACTGGTGGCCCATCCACATAGGGTACGAGATCTCTCTTACGTGTACGATAGCTTATGGCGTCCCGCGCCGTCCATTCCGTCGGTGGACAGTTCGGGTGGGGTGTGACCTTAGCGTAGCCTGGTCGCCCCGGACTGATCAGGCGACGGATGGCCCTATTGTAGCTTATCCCCAACAAAAAGGGCAGACGGTGTAGAGAAATGCCGAGATAGACGTAATGTTACTCGCATTTATTCCTTCTTTCGCTCTCTCTGCCTGTGGGTTGTATCTAAATATTAATCTTTAAATACTACAAGAATTTCAATTGTAATAGTCGCTTAATATTAATTATGGTTCAATATGAAATTAAATGTTGTTTTCGTAAATCTTCACACATCTATATGAAATGATGTCATCAAATACGATCATTGAAGTCATTTCTCATAAATGGTTTGTAACCAAAACATGATGTCTGCTTTAAATCTGCTGTTTGCCTTGGTTTCTTTTTTCAGCTTTGTTTGGATTTGTATCGGACTCATAAACTAAGCCGATTATTTCATAATTTTCATAATTAATTTTAATTCAGGTAATCTTTTTGATGAAATATATTTCACACTAGTTGTGATTACGAGGAAGTGACACATTACCCCATTTTTAGTATTCCAGAATCTTCATCTATATTTATAAGTTCCATATCCTACATCAATTTGCCTGCCTCCATATAGGGGGATAATGATATAACCACAAAGGTTCGCAAGATATTTGGCGATTGCAATTGACTTGCCATTCCCGGTCTTGAGACAGCCATTGCCCATTCTCTTTGTGATTTGTCGCTTGATCATGGCATGGTCAACAAATGGCAAAATATCATATACTCTATTATATGTTAAATCTATGGTTAATTATGATTGCTAAGTGTAGGATGCTGTCTAACAATACGATTTTGTAATTAGCTAATAGGATAAATTATTTACATAATTTGAATGCTAATTTGTTTCATAAATGTTACATTTTTATAGCTTATTTATTATACATTATTACATTTTTTTAATTTAATTATCCTTAAAGGTACATTTCCGTGCATCGCGGTCGATGGCGGCGACGCGCGACAGTCGTAAGTGATCTTCATACATTGACTGCTGTCGCATACATCTGTATAGCGCCATTCCTGTCGTTGGCCGCGCGCGACTGTCGCGTACCTCGGAAATGGCGCCATACATTTTTATACATTGACTATTGTCGCATCGGCCGCGCGAGGCCGATCGCTCACGACTGTCGTGCGAAGTGTTCTCGAACCTACCGATTTTTCGGTATTTCTACCGATATGAGCCGCGCTCTACCGAAATGCAATGATTTTTCAACGATTTCCGAGAATACACGGAAAATCACCCGATTTTCTACCGAACGGCGATTTAGTACTTTTAAACTGGCAAAAGGGATTTAATTTCGTCGTAAGTCCCCCCCGTATTTTAATAATACATCTCGACATATGTCCTAAAAAAAAAGAAAGCTCATCGAAATTTGTCCGGAGGATGTTACGTCGTCGTAAGTCCCGCTGTATCTTAATAATACATCGCGACCTATGTCCTAAAAAAAAACTCATCAAAATTTGTCCGGAGAATTTTCTTTGATCGATATTATCGCTCATCCCTAAACCTGAGGTAAAAATAAATAGACGAATTTGATTCTACATTGTTATTTTATTTACCGATTTTAGTTACAAATATACCGATTTTTGAGGGCAGCTCTACCGATTTTGCGTTTTGGCTTTCGAGACCACTGGTCGTGCGCCGCTGCGATCGGCCGCGATGCACGGAAATGAACTTTTAGAGATGCTTCAAAAGTGTGGAGCCTAAAATACAATGTACGCAATATGGAAATACTATTGCAATATGCTAATCCTCTTTTGGTAGCGCTGTTGGCAGTATTCTGTCTGCAGAAAATTGACGTTTGAATAGTAGCAATTTGTTATTTCGCTTCGTTCGGTGAGTGAGAAAGACGAAGGCCGGCACCTTTGTAGCAGGCAGCGATCTGGCTGTGCCTGTGGTATTACAGGGGTCCATGAGTGATAGTTAGGACTATCAGCTGGATTGTCTGCTCATCGGCTACCAAAGACAATAAAAACTCACGTACTATCAGTTTGTAAGTATACTTTTCCTTTTTTTGTATATTAATTTCTAAATTGCGTACATGGAAAATACATAAAATTATATACATATACATCTTCTTTCCCTGTTATGTAGTTATTTACAAATACCCGCTGACAATAGGTAGATATATCTTGATAAATAAAAGCAAATATGACAATATTTGTAATATTTAACACAGAATAATGAATTTATAATACTTACCTAATAATATATTAGTATGTAAAAATCAATAATTATGTGCGTGTGTGTTATGATGGCTATAAAGGTCTAAACCAAAGGTGTTTGATGAAGTAATGTGCATTTGTTTTGATAAAAACAAATAACGTTTATATAAATTTAATTTAATTTTAAGCCAAATTTTAATGTGGTTCAGAAAGATGTTCTATTGAAAATTTTTGATTAACGCTAAATTTCAGATGTGTTTGCAGTGGTAGGACCACACTGTTGACAGTTGTATGTCTACAGCCGCGGGCCGGTCCCTCCGGGGCAGTACCACACACTCGCAGAATATCGACGTCCGAGTAGTAGCAATTTGTTACTGCGCTTCGTTCGGTGAGCGAGAGAGCCGGAAGCCCCACTTTCTGAGGGTGTTTGCGTGTAGTGGGTTTTGGTGATACCATTATTTTCGCCGAACTTCATTGCATGCATTCACACTCCCTTCACTTTCTTCACGGTAGGCAGTGGCCTTGCAAAGGTCCATGAGCGGCAGCAACACCATCAGATGTACTGTTTGCTCGTTTGCCACCGTTTGCAATAAAAAAAATGCCCTAAAATTCAGATGTATTTCTAAGTGAGGTCATTTAAGTCCCCAATTATATAGTAAGTTAGAAAAAGTTCTGTTATGAGCGTGTCCAGTTAGCTCGCAGGTGAAAAAAAATGAGATCGTAGCCTTTAGGGCACGGTTTTATTTATAAGCACAAATACATTCACTACAAGCAATATGCATGAGACTTGCCTAGGTTCGATCTTGTGCTCTATATAATAAGTACATGCCCTGTGCATACGGTCGCGTGAATACCTTAACGTGTCATAATTTTCGACTCTTTTGATGGAATACAGTAGAAAACCATTCGCATTCGACTTTCGGCCTAGGCGCATCTAGTGATTGATGTCTCGCTCGGTAATATACGGGCAAGGTAACACGAATTATTGTAGGAATCGCATTGGCCTACGATTGCGAGACACATGGAACGGTATTTTATAATTCCTACTTATAGAATTTTCATTTGGATTGAAAATTTTATGTTGCTTTAGGACCGTGGTGAATAAAATTCGAAGACCATCTGACAATTACGTTAGCTAATTAACTACCCAACTGGCCAATTCTTATTGAGATAAAAGCTAAAATCACTCCGCGGCAAATAATTTTTTAAATGCTTAAAAAAATAAAAACTACAAAGTTTTATTCAATTAAAATCTAAAGCTTTGCGGGATGTCGAATACTAAAAAAAGCTAATTGTTTACCTGCAAACCCTAAGAAGTAGGTACTCATAAATATTTTAACTCTTATGGGCTGGCAATACATAGGTATAGAGCTTTACATAATGAACCTACTGTATGCCATATGCTCATTGCTGTTATTTAATTTAAGGCCTTATGCAAAACTGTCAATTAATACAAAAAATTATAGTTAAATTATATGCTAGAGTTGAAAATGTGGTTAATTTTAAAGTGTAAGGTGTGGCTTAGTTATAAATAAAATTAATAAATGCGTAAATATAACTTATCTGCAGTATATTGAATTGTAGATTGTACAGTAGGTACAGTAAAACTTTTGCGATATTTAATTTACTTAGGTACTCTCACCCAAGGAAATTTGAGAAATGTTTTTTGAGACTGACATGGCCTAAATGATACTTTTTAGATGAATGTACCCATTGCCTTTCCGTTGAAGATTTCAAAATATTTTCATATTTGCTGTGCAATTGTAATAACTTGCATAATAATGTTGAATCGTGATGGCTTTCCTATTCTCACAGTGTTTTTTTAAAGTTTAACTTTATTTAAAGTTTTTTTTTAAAGTTTAGCTGTAATTTGTACAATAAAAACTTACTGCACGAACACGATAGAACATATCGGAATTCAGTCAGAGCTTTTTTTCCACTTACAGAAAATATGTCTGTAAGTCGAAGTTGTATATTAATGCATCGGTAAGCAAACCAAGTTGCACACAGTTATGCTTATAATATAGTTTACATATAAAATCAGAAGAAATAATATTCATACACATATAAGTAACACATTTTTACACGCTTTATTAGATAGTAAATTTATTGTTACCAAGCTATAGCTATAATTATGCTTTTGTTGTAAACACTGCACAACCATAGACAAAGGCATAGGCATACAAAGATATTTTAGCAACTTAGGTTTATGTAAATCAACAATACGGTTTTTATTTGCTATATATATAGTGTTTTGTTGAGTACATGTTGATAAGTAGGTACATATACAACATAATGTAAATAATAGCTGAGTCAGACTTACAATTCTGGATGAGGCATATAGCATCTATCGAATCTTATCATTCATGGCTGATGGCTGCTCTAGTAGTTAACTCGTGATCGGGTGCCGCTTGTGGGATCTGGTCCAGCCATAATCGTTTGAATTATATTAAGTGTCTTGTGGTTCGAATGGCATCACACTGGAGCTAGTTCTTACAAAACATCTACCCAATTGTATATCTAGTGAGAAGAAAAAAAAATTTAAAATAATAGACAAGCCCGCTGAGTTTCTTGCCGGATCTTCTCAGTAGCGGTCGCGTTACGATCCGGTGGTAGTATATTTTTTTGGAAATTGTAAACCTGACTATATGTAAGTGCCCTCTCGGGGTTTATGCATAATAAATAATTTGAATTCATTTATTAATGCCTCTATCATAGAGGCTCTATGCCTCATATTATATTTTTAAGTGAAAACTTCTATAGGCAAGTTTAGATGGGGGAGTAAATTCATGTAAATCGTCTTCGACACGGTCACGTAATGTAATAACGCTAACACTATATATGTACATATATGTACTATATCTGTGCCGATAGATGTCAAACCAGATAATTGTAAAAAGTTTTCTAATTTACAATTTATATCCAGTAATAACAATTGTTTGTTCATAGTTTTATGTTTTCACTTCTGTCGACTTCATTGTGTTTTCATATACAACATTTAACCGAATCGTTGTAGTTTTGTACATTCAAACTATTTATATTTCTTTATCCGATGGAATCTTAAGTTGGCTTAATGGCTCGTTTCATAACTTATCAGCGCTGTGGATACAATACCCAAGTACAAAAGACTGACACGTGAAGTTTAGTTGACCGTTATAGCTATTAAATCTTGTAATGGACTGCCAGGGCTGCGTAACAATTATACCATCGAAAGTGTGTAAGACTTGGTGCAAAAATGGTACTGGCGAGGTACCTTTAGGCACATAAGTGCAATTCTTAATAGATAAGAGTACTATAAATCTGCCTTCTGTGTCGTTCTCTTGAATAAATCTTAGGTATATGTTTGTTTTTAAAGTGGTTTTTGTTTACATAATGTTTAAATCACAATGGTGCTAAAGAAGTTTCACTTGATAAGATTTCGAATGAATGGCACCAATATGCTAATTGCGGTAGATGACACGAACATGCTAATTGAGAAATTTATGCTAACCCAAAATCATTATAGTTTATTTTAAAGATACTCGTTCTTGACCTGAACACGAAGGCTTATCAATAAGTTTTTCTGTTTGCCTTACTATAGTTTTATGAAATCCAACAATTATAATTGTGACTTCTGGTTAAAATTTTAAATTTATATCTACTTATTGATATGTATAATATTATAAAAATGATGGTAAGTTTATTTGTCACTTCATAAATAATTGTTTATACGAAATAAAAATTTTGATATTTTAAAGCCGAAAATATGTGTACATATTTTCAAGTAGATACACGGGTGCCTGCCTTCCGCTTAATAAAAAAGTTTGTTTTCTTTGTTTATGCTCCTATTCGATTCAATTTTAATTGTTTTCAAATAAATGTTATTTCTTTTCATATGTTTAGCTCTGCTTTCGACACCCTTCGCTTCATCCTTCCCCGACTAGGGGTTTCTTTACACATCTGGGTTACTAAATTTACAACATTCGAAATTGTGATAATTATGCTGATGTTAGGATAACTTGTGTGGCATGCCTTTAAATTAGGATATTGTGTATAATTAAGCCGCGTTGTAATTTAAATAATAATTTCGCACGTATTTCACAATGACGTAACTATTTAAATAGAAATAAAAATGGATAGGTGCTAATTATACCTACTTACCTACGTGATACTTTGTATAATAATTTAATGGTTTATAAAGAGGTACGAATTCACACTGGTTAAAATGCTTACCGAGTGGCTTTATCTCCGTCAAGCCTTTTACATAAGTACATATATGCACCAAAGATAATATCAGATTGATTCAGGCACTCAAAAGTTGATTTGCTACGCATGTTATTTTAAATGAACTTATCCAATCTTTAGATTGTATAATGTTCTATAATCTATAGATTGGAGTTGTATATCCTTTGGTGCGTGAACCAGACTCACATTTTACACGTTATAGAAACCTCTGCCAACTGTCCAACTCCTAGATACAGTCGGAAACTGTGGTGTTTCTGATAGATATGAAATAAAAACGGCCTACTCCTACCTAAGATCTTAGAGTTGGCAGTTACGTCTTGCCATCAGAAACACGTTGGTATAAATACTAAATTTTTGGAATGTTTTATAAATATATAAGTATTTATTTCAAACCTAAGAAGATATGATTGATTTAGTTGTATATTTTGTCGCGTGCGTTTTAAAACACACAAATTAGAGTTTAGTTCGGGCTAAACGAGCAATGAAAGTAATGTAATGCAATGCTTTAATATTTTTATTAAATAATATATCTATTTATTCTTTACATGAATGATGTTAATTTAAATACAATGAACTAAAGTATAACTTGTTTCTTTTATTGCCTTATATTGAAAGTTCTTGAATAAATTTTAATACCTGATATATTTAATTATTGTGACCTCTCCTTTGTAATGTACCTACATTATTTATTGCCGTAGCTATATGTAGGTAGGTACGCAATACCTACTCCTTGAAACAACATACTATTCTTTTTTTTTAAAGACGACCCCCTGGAGGAAGTAATCATTGTATTGCTGGGGAATCTTCAAACAACTAACGGAAACAAATTTACATCCAGACACGTTCTATTGATCTTAAGAATACAAATAGATGATCGAACTTTGTTCATTCGCAGATCAGACGTGTCGGTATAGGGTTTTATTTCGAGTTATTCTTCTCTTGCATAGTTGTTATATACATATTATATCCCTTGGTCGACTTTTACGACATCCACTGGCAAGATAGGGAGTGGTGAATTGTATAAGAACGAAAATATGGGTTAAATTTAAAAAATTATTGTAATTTATATTAAATGAATCCATAGCAGGAGGCCTTTTATTTTGTGGTAGGCTATGGTCTGGACACACCCCGCCCAATCTGTCCGCGGCGGCGTGCGGCCCATTACCTACCGTATTCCCTCTCCATCGCTATTGGGCCGATCACTGGTGCCGATTCCTTGACGTCCGTGACTAGCCCGGGTCGCAGGAGGCCTGGCAGACAACACACAGGAACTATTTTGTACACAAAATGTGGTAAAGGATTTTTTATTGCTTTAATTTTGATAGCTGACGAACTAGCAGCCCATCTAATAGTTAGTAGGTGCTGCTGCTCTTGGACTTAAGTACTATCAGGGGTTCAACCAAGTCGCTGCCTACCGTGAGAGATGAACCCTTCTTAAGGCCTTCGTCTGTAGCTGGACACTCATAGCGCTCGGGAAAGACCGCAGCGGCAACAAACGTACAGTTGGTTTCAGATGGATCATACTGCAGTGTCGAGTCGTATGATGATAGAAAGGAGATATTGGTACCAAGTTAAACAGCTCCTCAAAGCACTCGCCATAGAAGACTAACTTAACTTCTAAAACATTTTAAATTGTATAATTATTGTCATACTAGGATTATATTTACACTAGTTTGTACATATATTAAGGTTAATTTGAAATAAAGAACTTTTAAATTGAATTGAATAGAAGAGTGGGTAAAGCATACAGAATGACTCAAGGTAATCGCCGCTCGTCTGCCATTCGGATTGGAATCATTGACAATTCCAACAGCACGTCTTTGCAGGGAGTCAAGCTGATTTTTGGAGACGCCCGTCAAGAGATGTGAGCATTAAGTACTCCACGTGTTGACCAACTTGTGCGTTGTATAAGATATTTTGACAGTTTGAGTTAAAGAAAATAAATATTACCTACATAGTTAATCCGTGTGGTGACCTACTGACCAGCATGGTATAGTAGGTCAAATAAATTCCCTCTCATTGTGGGAGAGGCCCGAGTCCAACAGCGGGGCGTATATGAGCTGAAATGATGATGATGACATAGTTAAAAAATTAAATACATATTAAGATAAAAATGCTACATTCCATTCAAAGTTTAAACGACACAGAACTAACAGTGAAACACTTCAAAATAGGTATAGGTAATTGAGCTTCATATAGGTATATAAGTAGATAATTTACTAAGGCACTTGTATTCTAATAGGTATTGGCCTCAGATTTATTTAATATTAAACCCAAGCTACCATATTACAGCTTGAGTGGCTAATCTGTGTGGTGACGGAGTGAAAATACAATTCACTAACCCTTTTCTTGCCCGTGAATGTAGTAAAAGAGGGCTACGGGATATCGTATGCAGAGACGCAAAATCCGGGCAGAAACCCTAGACTAACCGTGTCACTAACGTGGTATAGTAGGTCAATTTCCCTCTCATTGTGGAGGAGTACGCGCCCAGTAGTGGGACACAAATAAGCTAATATGACGAGCATATGGTTAAGTTGGAGGCTAGTAAAGGATTAACCTCTGCACTCCTGTTGGTATATATGTAGTTCAATTTAGAAGTAGGTAAGCAGAAGCATTGGTATTATTTTCTCTCTACAAGTTCATATATTCATCTGTAGGTACCGTTAATACTTACATTTAACTACACTAAAACTAACCACTGAACTTTAATGTTTTAATAAAAACCATCGTGCAGGATGATATTAGCGGGCAGCAACTAGGTAATTTTAATTCTAAGCAAATGATAAGAACGCGTCGTCTTTTTTTTTTAAATTAAATATTACTTAGTAGATAGGTAGGATCTTAGAATAATAACATATAGAAGGATAGTGTCGGTACTTCGAGCGATCGAAAACATGAAGCCAAAAATACTACATGCGCGCAGGCCATTACACACGTAAACATGTACACCACTATACAAATTATGAAATCAAATTTTGTTTTTATTAACATAAATCGTCGAAATACTTTTAAAAGTAATGTTAAAAACCTTTTTCTGATTTTCTAATGTGTTGTGACACCGGTTTGTGCATTCAAATGAATGCACAAACCGTCATAATTACCTATTTATTTTTTAAGAGTTGAGTACGTACGTATAGTACAGTGACCGTGTACATTACGGAACGGTTCCGACGTAAGCTCCAATTAAAATGCTTCATTTTTTGTGCGCAGACTTACCTTCTATACGTTATTATTCTAAGGGTAGGATGTTGTTTAAAATTTCCGACGCCATCTTGAGATCGGCTTCATGGTACCATAATATTGCATTGTCACCGAAGTTACGTAAGCAACCCAATCTAACGACAGGAAGTGGTTTGTCCCATACTAACAGGGCAAGTTAAATAAAAGCTTAAAAAATATCTGTATCGCATAAACCATGGGCTCGTTGGGATAATATACGCGAAATTTGGGATTAAATGAAACTCTGGATTACTTATCGCTATCAATGCATACTTATAATGTTTTAAAAATCTTTCAAATGGTTGCTTTAAAATGCTGTTTACACAGTTCCGGATTATCCATAAGGCGGATTAGGCAACTGCCTAGGGGCCCCGAGCAAGCACTAAGAAGAAAATTTCATAGAGTGATTTTTTCTAATATTTGTATACTTCCTCATTAATTTTTTTTTATTCCTGTTGGTGGCAAAAGAGAAAACAGCATACCTGATGTTAAGCGATACTGCCGCTCATGAACTTTTGCTTGGCCGTGAAGAAAGTTAAGGGGAGTGTGAATACGTGCAATGAAGTTCGGTGATTAGAAAGGATCACTCAAACACCCTTAAAAAGATGGGCTTCTGACTCTCTCGCTCTGCTATCTGTTACTGCACTTCTATTTTTATGAAAAAAGGTTATAATTAATATATTTTAAGGAGCCCCGAGAATTTTACTGGCTAGGGGGTACAGTCCCCCTAAGCGCCTAAAATGACTTATTGTGTATATTTCCTAGTTAATCTTAAGTTCCATTATATTATTAGTGTTACTATTTATCTATTAATATTTATTTAACTACGAACGACATAAAAGGTACATATGTATGGCTATGCTGAAAACAAAAATAATCTCAAGCTTTCAACGTCAATGCTAAAAATACATGTGCGCATGCGCAACACCTATCCCTAACATCCTAATCAGTCTGAAAAACAGTATGTTCTAGTGCAAAAGTTTAAAAATTCTTTTGTGTGACATAATTTCGTGCGCAATTTTATATGCATATAAACAATAACATTTGAATGATAAAAAATCAATAAAAATGTCGGTAAGTTGTTTTAATGCTTGTTGTTCATCATAACAACTATTAATTATCATACATTTCATATAGAATTTTTTAGACGGTTTTTACTCCTGTGATCTAATTTTTTTGCTCCACCCACTTAAAAACTTGTGAGATAACAGTACTGTGTTTTGTTTTAATATTAAGTACTGCTACCTGACCCGACATGGTCCTGTTCCAATTTAAATATTTTTGTGGGAGTTATGTATAATAAATCATCAATGAGAATGCACTCACCATGTGACTGACGTCTTAAGAGTACAATATGTTAGCACCTCTTTCTTTCACATTGGATTCTTAAAAATTTGTTGAGGGATTACTCGGACATTGGGCAGCATTTTCTGTGAAACATATAACATCAATAGTGATCGCCAACCCGCCTATCAAGCATAGCTATTATAGCATTATCCCTCTTTGGGAACACCTGTCCATCAGTCAGTCAGTCTGATAAGATGATGAGAGTATACAATTAGAAAAATGTGTAGGTACCCAAACGTCTGAAAGATTCACTAATAACGACAAATTTACAAGATAGGCTTGTGTCGTGGTATTTATGTTCGCAGTCGTCATGAGTTGTGATGAGATTAATATTGCTTGGGAGTGTCAAATCCTGAGATGTCAGCATAGGTATATTGAAATCATATTGTATATGTACCCCGTCCCTGAGCTCCCTTACAACTGGAGGGAAATTGATCTACTATATATCATGCTGTTTAGTCAAGTTGTTAGAGTTTTGTTAGTTTGCCTTCTCTTGCGCTGATGAAATCTCTGCATCTCTATTATTTTTCGGTCATCATTATATATATCAACATGCATATCATTTTTTTTTGAAGTAAATGCTTTTTTTTATTTCCGTGTGGTGGCGGAGTAAGAATATTTTCATCGTCCTCTATCATACCCATGTTGTACCTAAAACACGACTATTTAATACAATTATTATATTTTTTTTTTTGTATTTTTGCCGAACTTATTTAGATATAAATATTAATAAAAAATAAAATGATGAAATAATGGAAAAAGTATCAAAAATTACAAAAACTGAATTATAATAACACCAAGATTCGATCCCACGCTGTTTGAATGTCAAAACAAAACAAAAAACTTGACAACTTCCCAACCGATCTATTGTCACTCTTGACGGGCACAGCGAAATTTGAATTCTTATTCTTTTAAAATTGAATGTCATTGTATTGATTTGCTAAAAAACACCGACAAAACAACATTTTCTATAAATAAAACCTAGCTAGATCGATTTTTTGGCCCCGACACCTCTAGTATGCCAAATTTCATCAAAATCGTTGGAGCAGTTTCCGAGATCCTGAATATAAACTCATTTGCAAAAAAAACGGGCACCTAAGCAATGAACCATTTCAAATGTTAATATTTCTTTGTTTGATAATTATAGGTAGTTTTATCCACACAATTTGCTAAATTAATAAGAAAATAATCGTTTTCATCAGTATTTCATAAAATTTAGATACAATTTATGGGAAATAATGCTAAACCTCGCTAGTAGTGTATATTCGCTAGTAGTGCATATGCTCATGAAGTAAAAATAAAAAAGTTTTTTTGTTTGTTTTTCTTTAATAAAGTAAAAGCAGATAAATGTTTAGTATCGAGTGTGACCCCCTCTAGCTAAAATCACAGCTTGAATTCGTCTGGGCATGCTAGCGAGTATATCCCGGATACTTGCTTGCGGAATACGTTCCCACTCCGCAGTAATCACATTCTTCAGCTCTCTGATGGTCTGCGGAGCCGGGTGTACTGATCTCACACGCCGTTTCAGAACGTCCCAGACATGCTCTATGGGATTGAGGTCGGGACTTCGAGCTGGCCAATCCAAACGACGAATGCCGACCTCTTGCACATACGCATTAACATCGCGGGATCGGTGGGCGCGAGCATTGTCGTCCATAAAAATCGAGTCTTCACCTAGAGCGGCCAATGCGGGTTGTGCATGAGAAATTAGAACTTCCGTTATGTATCGATGCCCAGTCAGTGAGCCGTTTTCAATGAAGACTAACTCTGTACGATCCATTGAATTTATTCCTGCCCAAAACATAACAGAGCCCCCACCATAAGGTGTGATTTCTTCGAAACATGCCTCTGCAAAGCGTTCTCCTTGTCTTCTTAGCACTCGCCGACGTCGATCTTCACCGAACAGAGATATCCTGGCTTCATCAGAGAACAAAACCCTATTCCAATCGTCTTGAGTCCATGATTCACAATTTCTAGCGAACCTAAGCCTGTGAACTCTGTGCTCACGGAGTAATTTGGGGCCGCGGGCCGGGCGGTGACTGCGTATATTGGCAGCGAGAAGCCTCCTCCTGACCGTCCATAGACTAATATGCACATTTCTTACTTCTTGGAGGTTGTTCTTAAGATCCACATACGAAGATTTGCGATTTCTCAATGCGCGACTCACAAGAAAACGATCATCCCGTGGTTGGGTACATGGTTTTCTTCCAGAACCAGGCCTTCTCTCGACGGAACCAGTCTCCTGATATCGCTGCGAGGTCCTTTGGACTGTCGAGCGACTAACATTTAGCCTCCTAGCCACGAAACATTGGCTGCAACCCTCTTCAAGCAGCGCGATAATTTTGGTAGCTTTTACCACTTATCTACCATTTTTGATACAGCCAAACAGCATTAAATAAAGCTTTGACAGTCAAGGATATGAAATTAATCGATAAAAATTGAATAAAAGTTATGAAAGTCGATGTTATCTTCTGGAACTTCGCGCCAAAAATGTAGGATAAAAAGGGGTTTTCTGTAAAAATGAACATCAAATGAAAAATTGAATTTAGAACGTACTTTTTTAAATACCACAGCATTTTTAAAACCGGCCAGTAACGTGTACAAACGATTGAAACCTTTTTGGTATTGTATCTTTTTAAATATGAATGAAAATCAAAACCGCCCGTTTTTTTTGCAAATGAGTTTATATATATCGATGCCTAACAGCTAAAAAGGGATAAGCGCCATTTTTTGGGATATTGAGTTATATACATAGGTAGAATCATCTTTTGTTTCTTCGTCGTTTGGTCTGAGTTACATGTCTGTAAGTGAAACTTTTTGTCGCTTATGCGGTCGTAAAATTATGGATATGAGGCATTTTTTTTTTCGTTGTAAACGACAGAAATTTTGATGAGATTATTCTTTTGGGGGTTGATCTACAAAATATTTAAGAATAACGAACTTATGCTTTTTGGACTTTCTCTAATATTTTAATGATCGAAGGTTAACCTATTTCACCTGGAAATAAAATTTGTGAAATATGAGTTTACGATAATTTGCTTCTATATAATTATTTGTTGAATTCTGTTCAGTACTATATAGCTGTTAGGTTTTACAACATAGTCGTTTATTGTAGTTTGGTCACATTTATAAGGCTTTGTTTGGTCTGTAGTGTTTTTTTTTTCCGGTTATAAATAAGTGTAAAATAGGTGGTTACTACATTTTGCCTCTGCAAATACTTAATAATAGTTTGTCGCTTATCCTTTTTTTGCCTCGCGGTACTTAAACAGTTCTGACGATTAGATAAAAGGTAGACCTAAATTTTATCGTTATACCAATCCGTATATAGCGTATTGTGTCGTGTACTCAATCTAAAATAATTTAAATTGGCGGTTGTCAGTATCATTCTCTAAATATTAAATTTTTCGCCTTATTTTGACTTAATATCGATAAAGCACCCCAATTTTCAATTGAAAATTTTCACGTCAATATGTCAGCTTTTTTAAAAAAAAGTCGGTGGGTTTTTGTTCCTTGAAGTCTCTTCTTTGGCAAAAACTCAAACCGAGTGGCCCAAAAATAAAAGAAAAAAAGAAAAATAGTCTCTTCTTTCTAATGATGTAAAAAAATATATAAATTACTATGGTAAATGTCATGGAGTAAGTACAAAGAGGAGTTGTTGTAATTAATATTTTCTATGAAACATCCCGACCAATACATTAATAATTTACGGGCTATCTATAGCCCGTAAATTCCTTGCATGTTTGTTATATTCTCTTCCTTTTCCAATGAGTTTCATCCTATTGCTATTCTTTTTTCACTTTATACCATTTTCAAAGGTGAAGCCCTGGTCTATAAGAAAACTTGTTACTTTATTAACGTTGTATTTTTATATTTTTGTTAACTTTAATTACGAACATTGATCTCGATTTGTTATAGGTTATAGGTAATACACAACTCTACATAAAAAAAATTGTCTTTGTCCTAAAATTTATTTTGTGATTTTTCCATTCGCTATGCTTTAAAATGAAGAAAAAGCACCCCCATTCCTTTAAAAGTTTGCTTTTGTGGTAGTTATGATAATAAATGCTTTTTCTTTAAGATGGAAAATTTTTACTCTCACAACAACCACCAAAACCTCATTTTCTTACCTCAGAAGACTTTAATGACTTAATAAGAGTTTTGAATTTGCCTAAGAATAAGGCCGAGCTTTTGGGTTCCCGTTTGAAGCAATAGAATTTGCTTATTGGTGTCAAAATAACACATCAACAAAGTCGGCATGAGACGTCTTCTACGTTCTTTACCAAAGCTGCAGAATGGGCTGCAGAATGTCTTTAAAAGTACATATGCTGTATGCTCATTTAGATAAATTTAAAAACAACATATTCAGAAGAACGTTCCGTGATGTCTTGAAACGTTCTCCTTGAGAACGTTTCAAGACATCACGGAACGTTTCAAAACATCATGGATTTCGAATGCTGTTATCAGCCGATACAATGAAAATATGACATTTGGAGTTTAGTGAGACAAAGTTTTTATGAACATGAAAAAAAATTTAATAGAGTTCACTTTTAAACTTTTTCTATTATTTTGTAATTTGATATGATATAAAAAGCTGATAACAATTTATACCTACAAAAATTAATTTGTTTCAATTTTTTTATAAACAAAAATTTAAACGACATATTTTTAAAATATTGATCAACCATTCTCTTGGATACAAAAGCAAACCTTTTCAGGCTATATAAATGTTTTTGTTTAAATTTTCGATAAATCTATTGATATTTCATACTCTCTCATCAAAGTCAAAATTCACGTTGACCTGTGTTATTTGAGTTGTAATAGTTCTAAATAAATTTTTTGATCTCTGTGAATCTTGTGATATGAGCCTTAATTAACAAATTGTTATTTATGTACCTATGTGCTACATTTGAAAAGCACCTACCATTTTTAGTCAAAACTGAGTTGATTAATTAAATTATATTGTTTTATTATTTAGACCTCTTGGGTGAACCTGAAATGTTTTCTCCTCCGAATATAATTTTAAATAAATACTTAGTAAATTGAAATACATAATACAGTCTAATAATCATAGTTAAGTTTTCTTTTAAAAAAAATCACCTAATACAATTTTCCATTCAGTCAATTTTCATTAGATAGCTGGTTACACCAAATTTCTACAATTTTTAGGTCCTAAAAAACACACTTATGTTATTTTTCTTCAATTTAAATGAAACATGAGACGAAGTTACATAATTTTTGCTGGAAGCTAATAATTTGTACATTTTTCATTTACGACATTTTCGCTGTTTGTAGAATGAAGACCATTTGGGATAACCGATAGTAACCACTATTTGTAGCCTGAATTTCATAAAAATAACAATGTCAGTCAATAGATAGTGCGTTAAATGATACAAATAAACATTTTTTGCCTTTCGGGAGCTATAGATACTTAATCTTTTTTCGTTTATTTTAACTTTTTTTTTTGGGTGGGTTGCAGTCGGCGCGCTCCTCGCACCACTCCGTCCGGGGCGACAGAGAGGCGTAAGCACGCACTCCCGCAACCCACCCGCGATGCACATCGCTTTCGTCGTTGACCGGAGCAGAGTGACTTGACGTCAATGGTCGGCTCGACGGAATACTCCCTATTTGGGGTACCCTCCCATCGACCGACGTCCCCCCTCGGGGAGGACGTCGGTCTTTCCTCACGCGGTCGGCCTCACGGCGGGTGACGGACTAATTCCCCGGTCACGTCACCCGCGGCCTCGGCTAGGGCGGCATGAGGCGCAGGTATTCGCGCCTACGCCGCCCCAGTCGCCGGCGGCGGATCGCCTCATCGAGGCTGCGCTTCTCGCGCAGGCGATCCGCCGCCTCCTTCCGCGAGATCACTGCCTCGCAGAAGGCTGCGACTGCGTCCCAGTTCCTGACGCTGCCGATCATCGCCCTGGCGATAGTCGGCAGCGTCAGGTCGGCACCGATAATTGCGACAAGTTCACAACGCTGCTCTGCCCAAGCGGCACAGACCTCGAGCGTATGCTGCGCCGTGTCCTCGTCACAATCGCAGTGGTGGCAGGACGGTGTACTCTCCCTCCTAACGACCTTGTGCAGGTATTTGACGAAACAATTTTTAACTTTAAATCCTCCTGTATTTGTAAAGTGGCGGTTATCCTGGCCGTTAGGCATCGATATATATATATACAAGAATTGCTCGTTTAAAGATATAAGATGTGCATAAAACATATATGCAAGAAAAGGAAAATTCAATATAAAACCGTTTGACCACGGTGGTATGGTAATGCAATTTCCCTCCAGCTGCGGAGGAGGTCAGTCCGGGATTAGTTTATAAGTTATTTAAGCAATTGCTCTGGGTATCCTGTCTAGGTGGCCACCAGAGACGACGGAGAAAATAAACGAACACACGAAAGTTAAACCAATTTCAAAATCCGCCAGTTTTAAACTGTCGTTGTCTTTCGAGGCTATGTTGGCTGTGTAAGATGTTCTCGAGGTAGGCAGCCGGTCATAAAAATATAGCCGAATCTTAGGACAAATGTGAAATCATATTGTACCAACCCCACCTAGCATAGAATAAGGGCAGTTCGAACAACACATACTTATTAGCCTTTTGTAAATTAGTTATTTGTAGCTCAATAAGGATAGGGAGGCCCAAAGCGTAAGATTACTTAGGGCATTGAATTACCTTAATCCGGCACTGAAGGAGGCTCGAGCCCAGCAGTGGGATGAATTTGAACTGAGATTAATTCGATAATTAAATAATTACCTTTAAAATATTACAAAAATTACTCAACACTCATAATTTTTGTACGGAAACGAAAATTTAAAATAAAATATATATATATATAATCTCTACTCTTTCTAGCTACAGGCAGGCAATAAAAAGCATCGCTTAAAATTATATTGTCAATAGTCATTACGGCAAATCAAATTTGGAGACATGCCGATAGCAACGCCACCTACCGAGTCCAATTGTCAATCTAAACCATTCTTGAATTCACCTAAATACACCCGAAAAAAAAAGCAAAAATATATTTTATCCAAATCGGTCCAGTCCTTTAGGAGTCTCTAACACAAGACACGTTGCCCGGTCCCCTGTCATTTAGTACTTATCGGCGGCTAACCTTTTCTTTCGAGTGCTGTGCCATCGTCCTCACACGACAGTGCTACTGGTCTCACGGATGGTCTTATCTCAAGTACGACCATACCCCATCTTGTACGACCCGGTCAACATGGGCGCTATCCATCCTGATCTATTCAGCGCCTAGTTCTACAGATATCAACCTCCCAGAAGACGGCGATGCAGTCCCAGTAACTCTTCGGGGCTTACCCGGCGCATGCTGATTTGTTTTCTTCCACCGTCACCATACAGAAAATAAATAACATCATCATCATCTCAGCCCATATACCTACATCCCATTGTTGGGCTCGGGCCTCCTTCATTATGGGTGGAAATTTAAACGATACCGCGCTAATGAAACGTCTTGACATAGGATTTTATTTCGAGTTTTGCTTCTCTTTCACAAATATCATATGCGATATTCCTCTCCTATTTTATTCGTCTTTTACGACAACCATATCCTGACTCCGTCACCACATGGACAAAAATAGACGATATAAACATTGTATTTTTTTATTTATTAACATAATTAAATCAGCCGAGTGTCGTTACTACACTACTTCTCTCTACAAGGACTTCATATCCAAAAGCTGCACGTGATCTTGGCTCAAAACACGTGGCTATTGCGTTTGTTTGCATCTCAACGTGAATAAATTGTTGACTACAAAATTGAATTTTTCTCTTTAGTTAATTAAATTATTTTACTCTATTATCAGACAGTGAGACGTTTGCCTATATAGGTAATAACATCGTCGTCGTCAGGTTTCTTAAATTAAAATTCATTGGTAGAAATACTTAGCTTAGAACTTCTATTTCATAAATTTTCATATGAAAATAAGAATTAATGTTTTGAATAAAACTACTTTATGGATTTTATCGCGTTTGTATTTGATTTTTGATTGCCCGACGCTTCGAACACTCTGCAGCGTTCATGGTCACGGGTGGACTAAGATGTCTCACGTCCAACAAGTCATCGTTATTGCAGAAAAATTATAATTATCTACCCGATACAGAAAATAGTTATTAAATATTGACCCACATTTTGATACAAATTGATTGCCAGTGTGAGAAGAAAATGGTTCTATATTCTATTCTATATCAAAAATCAAATACAAACGCGATAAAATCCGTAAAGTAGTTTTATTTAATATGTGTAATACTCGCGTAAACATCAGAAATCATTAGGAATTAATGTATAGCGTCGTTTGTTTTCAGTAGTACCTACAATAAATATATGTATGTGAATATATAGGGAGCGGTCTTTAATGTCCTTTGCGTTTCTTTCATGAGAATTTCGTATTAAATACCCGGGAAAAATTATCAGGCATGAACAGGCCTGATCAGACCTGAAATTAGACATGATCAGACCTGAAATTAGAGCGCCTCCCTGATGCAGCTGAATGGCAGACTATTGAATGCGTTGGCGATGTCCAGGGACACCACCAACAGCACTCCCCCGCCGGTGACGGCCTCAGTCGCCACGGCCCTCAGGCGCAACAGAGCCGCGATCGTCGAACGACGCCTCCTAAACCCAAACTGGGCGTCCGACAGATCCAGCCCCGTGCCGACGAGGTGCCGCTCGATCCGCGCATCTAGCACCCTCTCTAGTAGCCTGCCCGCATCGTCGAGCAGCACTATGGGCCTGTAGGTCGAGGGCGACTCGGGAGACCGTCCCGGGGCATATTTCAGTTCTGAGACTAATAGGTAGTAATTTCGTTCTTTTGTACTAATCGTTTTGTTTTATATACGTGTCAATAAAACATTAAATAGTACTAAAAATTAGTACCAATATTTTTATTCAGTTAGCTCAAGTTAAAAAAAATCTTCTTTTGTCTTGACTATTACGAGCCATTTTTGTCAGTGTCAAGTTATAGTTTTTTTAATTATCAGTTTTTCAAGTGTTATAAGGTTGGCTTCTGAGATTGATGATGAGAGATTCTTGACAACGAAAATGTATGTAAAGTACTTTTATTTCACACCAGCAGTTGAATATAATACAAGAATATCACATGCAACTTCCCAATTGTCACCAAAATAAAAAAAAACTTGGTTTGTTTTTCAGTTTTAAATCGAAAACATTGTTGTTTTAGGTATTAACGACTTTTATTTAATTTTATTATTATGAACCTTACAAATAGTTACAAAAAAATTGATTATAAAAATAATCGATTATTTAAAAATAATTAATCGATTTGTTTACAAACCGATTTATTTTAAAGAAAGAAAAATCGATTATTTATTGATCGATTTTTCCTCCTCCAAGTCACATCCCTACCTGCTACCACTACGATTGCGACGAGGACACGGCGCAGCACACGCTAGAGGTCTCCGTGGCCTGGGTAGAACAGCGACGTGAACTCGTCGCAGTCACCGGTACCGACTGGATGCTGTCAAAAAGTGCTATTATGATGCTCGACAACGTCAGGAACTAGGACGCGGTCGTCGCCGAGGCGGCGGAGCGGGTCTGGGAGGAATTCCTCTACCACCACACACTCCGCTGCTGCGAATATTTGCGCTAGATGACGCCTTAGCTAAAGTCGCGGGTGGATGGACCGAGGATTAGTCCATTACCCGCAAACAGGCCGATGGCGTGAGGACGACGCCTCGGCCGGCACCACTGCAATGTTGCCGAGGCGTCAAAGGAGACGGTATCCGAAAAGGTAATCCGCTGGGCCGGCTACTGATATCAAGGAATCGATACCAGTAGTCGGCTCAATGGCGATGGGGAGAGAATATAGTAGGTTATGAGGTCACACGTCGCTCATCCGTCGCCTCGATCAGATTAGGGACGGTGTGCTTTCCAAAAAAAGGCGGCATAATCGGTTTTGCACGCGGGCGCTGAAACAGCTAGCGGCGGGCCCGACGAGGGTAAATACTTTGATTAAAGAAATCTGTTTTATGAACAAAAAATGATTTTAGTTTATCAATACGAAACGGCAAATTCAAACTTTAACCCCTAATATTTAGTATGAATGTAACCAGCTAGTCAATTATAATTTTCATTATATTTTTTTATTAAAAGAAGGTATACAATTATCTCTTTTTGAGTTATAATCTGAATCTTTCGATAAAAGTTAACATTTGAAGAAGAATTGGCTTGTAATTTATTTACAGAGCCATTACAAATATCATACGTAAGTATACTTGTCTATTATTTAACTACAACAAATAGATTACGCCCACTTTAATTTGTTAGGATTTTAATTAATAAGCACAGCTTCTCGATAGAACTAATAGGTACTTACATTACATTTTTTACGCACTCATACATAGAAAGGTATATAATATCTTATAAATACAATTTGTTCTTGGGTAGTACATTAGTTTTGCTTCTGATCGTAGTAGTCTATTAGGGAGAGACTTGTACCAAAACAAGTGTAGGTACATAGAAATGCAATAGTAGGAACGCACGCTCGTACAAAACTACAAAAGTTTATATATTTATGATAGTTGGTACTAATTTCATCCTTACTAAAATTATAAATGCGAAAGTATGTTTGTTTGTTTGTTTATTACGCTTTCACGCTTAAATCGCCGAACTGATTTCAAAAACGCTTTCACCAATGGAGAGCTATAATATCAGGGAGTAACATAGGCTATATTTTATCCCGGTATTCCCACGGGAACGGGCACCACGCGGGCAAGGCGACTGAAAGCAAAGCGAGGGCGGGTTGCTAGTTTCAGTATTAATAAATTTGTTACTAATTCATATGCGAAAAATGTTCATTTTGAAATGAACTTAGCGCGATATTATTAAACGACTTCGAGTAGGATATGGAGAGCTTATTTACATGTATAAAGCTGTCACCCTTGCTGCGAAGCTATGGACGCCATTATCGAAGTAATTGATCACTATGTTTACCAAATACAAACAGTCCAGACTAGCAGATCTAATTTAGAAAAAGCGTTCAGAAAACTTAAGAGGATCTTTTTGTCCAATATGCCGCAGTATCTGAAAACAAAGTTTTGTAACCAGTTAAGGTTATGAGCGATGACTTATGGTACTGACACACGGTCTCTAATGTCGGCCACATAATAACGCTCAGAGTCGCTCAACGTGCTATGGAGTGTGTTGTACTCAGTATTTCTCTACGTGATTAAATCAGATATACGGCAGTCCATACCAGTAGCCTCGCTCGTCGTACTGCTGACCATTGAGGAAAAAAAAAGTGGCAACCACGAATCAGATGACACAGAGTAGGACAATCCCTCCATTAGGTAAACTGATGACATCATAAAAATGTCAATGAGCCGTTGGATGCAAGTGCACAGGACTGTTCTGAGTGGTATTTTCGTAGGAAGGCCTATGTCTAATAGTGGACTAATAGATGGATCGATGAATGAATTGTTATAAACTGTCTTGAATATTTCAAAATTAAAATAAGGAATCTTGTTACAGGTTGCAATGCCAAGATATAAACAACCGAAAAAGTTGGAAAGTTTAGCACTCAACCGCCTTGGCGACTGGTTAGCTCTTCAAGCAGAGTGGCAAATGACACCTATCGCAAATCTTTCTCAGCAAGATATTAACACTGCACAAGCTACATTGTCTAATAATATTGATACAATAAGGACTTACCTAAGTTATAATGTGCCCTGGATGCTGCAAGATTTATTTGCTGATGAAGCCATTAGAGCTTTGTCAGATTTACTTGAGAAAACGAAACGTTCATTAGGTTTTCGAGGTTCTATGAGTAAATTTGTAAGCCAAATGAATGTTATAGTAAGAACGGCAGAGGCGTTATTCACAAAATATGTGACTGTGGTTTCAATAGATACTATCCCTAAGATGTTACGATCAACTTTCTATTCAAATTTGCATAAGCTTACTGGTCTTGTTTCTTTAAATTTAGGTTCACTCTCAGGAGGCTGGAAAACTGCTGATATGGAAGAAGCAGTTATTAAATCCATTAAGGAACTTCATAACTTAAAATATTTAACAATAAATTATGATTGTACAGACAATATACTAAGATGCTTGGTAACAAATTGTCAAAAATTGGAAAAATTAGACGTTTCTTGTTCGAAATGTATTACGAACGATAGCATGAGCATCATTACCAAAATGACAAAGTTAAGAAGTATTCAATTATACAGAACATTTGTTTCATTAGCAGGCTTCGTTACAGTGCTATTGAACTGTAAAAACATCGAAGATATAGGTAGATGTGACGATGTAGGCAAAGTATTAGAGTATATTGATTTGAATTGCTTCGAAACAATGACATTGAACTTAAAAACGTATGTTAGTCGATATGCTACTTTTAACCAACTGCAATTAGCCGTTCAAATGTGTCCATATATTAGAAGTATGACTGTTTTCCATAAGACTTTGGAAACTGATTTAATGTTACTTATAGGTCTAAAAGATTTACGAGAGCTAAAATTATTATCATGTGATTTCTACGCAGATCAAATTAAGCAAGTTCTTCAAGTCAAAGGTTGTAATATAGTGAGTCTGCATCTTGAGCATGTAGATCAGATTGACTTAAATGCTTTAATGTATATTAGTCAGATGTGCCCCTTTTTAGAAACATTAACTTTATATAACTGCACTTTGATTAAACACACATCATTGTATACTAAAAAATTAGAAATCGCACCATTCCGTAACCTTAAAAAAATTACTTGTGTCTCTACATGTACAGATGAGCAACTGTTATTTATACTTACAAACTGTCTAAATGTGGAATTTATACATTTAGGCACAGCAATACAATTAACAGATGATACTGTGTTTAAAATACTAGATAAGAATCCTTTGATATATTTAAAAGAACTACGTATTATGCAATCTGATTTTCTTACAATGATATCAATAGAGAGAATTATTCAAAGTTGCATGAACTTAGAAATATTAGTAGAATTAGAAAGTTGGACTCTATTAACAGATAACGATCGTGAATACGTTAAAAACTACATAAGGATTAACAATTATAATGTAGACGTAAGTCCTATCAGAAGATACGACTCTTGAGAATAATGCAGCAATATTTTCCTGTTCGAAGTATTTACTTCTATTTTACTTGGCCACCTAATATCTTCAGATTATGAGTTATGTAGGCCGAATGAGCTAAAGAAAGAAGTGTGAAGCATTGGCTGATTAGTTAGTGTTAAATTGCATCAAATTAAATCAAATCAAATAAAAGCATTTTTACGAATTTTATAGCATTTTAATTTTGAGATTAACTTTTCTGACGCTTCGAATATTTTCCAGCATTCATAGTCACTTGAGAACTTTTCTTTCACCAAGTCATTGGTAATCGTATTACAGAGACGTTTTATCTAGACCTCAGATATGGTACTTAAATTATCGTTTTACATTTCTAATATAATATAAACTGCAGGTCACTTATTAACTAAATCTGAACCATAATAATAGTTAAAAGTTTTAAATAAAGTGAGATGATAAAGGTAAGAACCAGCACAATGCTGTATGCCCTCGCGTATTCTTTATAGTTTTTACAATGTAATCGCGTCCTGGTCTTAGGGTGACTACAATAATTACCATAATTTAATTCGACGGGGCTGCTCTTAGACTGGACCGGACTCGCTATCATTATCAACGGTGAATGCATCACTCACCTTCGATTTGCCGACGATATCGTAGTCATGGCAGAATCGCTGAAGGACCTTATCACCATGCTCAATGATCTCAGCAGGGTTGCCCAACTAGTGGGTCTTCAAATGAACATTTACGAAACGAAATTCATGTCTAATGCCCATGTCATTCCTGTACGGATCCTAGTTGGGAATGCGATTCTGGAAGTTGTCGATCACTATGTTTACCTAGGACAAGCAGTCCAGATAGATAGAACCAATTTCGAGAAAGAGGTCAACCGACGGATCCAACTCGGCGTACATGATAAAATCCGAAATACGGCATGCCGTAGAAGAACAGGTTTAACCGACTTACGCTGAAGAATTATCACGTTGAAATGGCAAGGGGCAGGCCACATCGCTCGTCGAGCTGACAACGGTTGCGGAAGAAAGGTTTTCGAGTGGCAATCACGATTTGTAGGACGAGCCCCTACTAGGGAACTGACGACATCTTAAATGTTGCAGGAAACCGTTGGATGTAAGTGGCACAGAACCACTCCGCGTAATATTCTCGTGGGGAGGCCTCTGTTCGACAGTGGATATCCATGGGCTGATGGATGAATGAAATAAAAAATAAGGGGCCAAAGATATATTTTTATAGAATCATAAGAGGTTAACAAACTAGTAGTGTAATTTGGCAGATGAATTTTTGTATAAAATCTGTACACTAAAAGTAAATATGTATAAAGATGATTTCCTACTGGCAGTTAATCGTCTCGGCTAATATACGTCCCACTGCAGGGCATGACTAAAGTAATGGAATCCAGCAAGTAATCATTATTCCAGACGTTTTTAATCTAGTAGTTATTGTTTTCAATTTAAACTTAATATGGCTTAATGGTATTTAATTTTCCCTGTGGTGACGGAGTGAGAATAGGTTTGACCCCCTATCTTGCCTGTAAGTGTAATAAAATACGACTAAGAACACGTGTGCAAAAGAAGGTAATCTAGAAATAAAATCTTATAACAGCGTGGTATGGTAGGTCAATTTCCCTCCTATTATTGAGAAAGCTCAAGCTCAGCAGTGGGGCATATATGAACAGAAATGACGACGATGATGACGTATCTAAATTAGAAAATATATCCATTTACAACAATTCAAATTCAAGCTTTCATATTGAGAAAGGTTTTTCTTTTCTATAGAACACAGGTTACTATATCGGCACCTTAAAGTATTACCTTACTCCTAAACGTTAAGAGGTTGACTTTTCGTTAACAGCTTATCTGAATAAGTTGAAGATATACAGCTAAAGTTTATACGTGTATATAATATCATCATCTTCATTTCAGCCTATCGCCGTCCACTGCGGGACGTAGGGCTCCCTCATGTTACGCCGCAAAATGCGGTCCTGTGCCACCTGCATCCAACGACGCCCAGCTACTTTCACCAGGTCGTCGGACAACCTAGTGGGGGGCCGTCCTACACTGCGTCGTCCCATACGTGGTCGCCACTCAAAAACCTTTCTTCCCCAGCGGTTGTCGGTTCGTCGAGCAACGTGGCCTGCCCATTGCCACTTCAGCGTGCTAATTTTTCGTGCTATATCGGTTACACCCATTCTTCTGCGGATTGCCGTATTTCGGATTCTATCTCGCAGAGAAATCCCGAGCATAGCCCGCTCCATAGCACCCTGAGCGACTTTGAGCTGCCTTACAGAAGGCGGCAACCACGTTCCAGTTCCTGACGCTGTCGAGCATTATTCTAGCGGTGGTCGGCAGCGTCAGGTCGACACCGATGACTGCGACGAGTTCACGGTGCTGCTCTTCCCAGGCCACGCAGAACTCGAGCGTGTGCTGCGCCGTGTCCTCGTCGCAATCGCAGTGGTGGCAGGACAGTGTCCTCTCCCTCCTTGCGACCTTGCGCAGGTACTTGTCGAAACGACGATGCAACAATAAGACAGTCCATGATACTGGAGCGCCTTCCCGATGCAGCTAAATGGCAGACTATTAAATGCATTGGCAATGTCCAAAGAGACCGCCAACAGCACCCCTTCGTGACTGCCTCCGTGACCACGGCCTTTAGGCGCAGCACAACCGCGATCGTAGAACTCCCATTCTGAAAACCGAACTGAGCGTCCGACAGATCAGGACCGACTCTACGTAGCTGCTGCTCGATGCGGCAGCTAGGATTCTCTCCAACGGCTTGCCCGCAACAGCACGATAGGCCAGCAGATCACGGGCGAGTCCATAGGACGTCCCGGCTTCGGCAGGAGCACCAGCCTACCCTAACCTCTTTCCAACACCCGCGGAGCTGCCCAGACGCAACAAAATTACAAGGAAAACAAGCTTTGTACAGTCGCCTGAGGTGTAGTCCCAGATGTTCGAGGACCAGGGCCAGCCCCCTGTTGGGTACACCGTCCTGCCCTGGGGCGGTGGTCTTAGCACGCATTCGCGCCACTGCCGCTCCCATTTCTGGCTCCATGACTAGCGAAACACTTTCATCTGCCTCCCAATCACTTTCTGGTAAAACTATGACCGGGGGCGCGTGTGTCACCCGCCGTGAGGATAGGGCCTCGACCACCCTGATAAGGAGGCCGGGCCGCGCGCAAAATCACCGACACTCTCCAAATCTCGGTGATTTTGCGCGAACTTACTCAGCGCCGCAGGATATGGGTGACACAGGGGTCACGCTCGAGATTGTCCAGCATTTTATACCAGATGATGTCTTGGCGTGATTGATGGCAGCCTGATGATAGACTGTGCACTGCAGGAAGCCTTGTACAGCTGACCCTCCTGTTGGGCATGGCGGTGACATCGCCAACTGCGGGTAAAGGCCCTCCCAGCGCGTATACACCCTAGCCGGCGGTCCGACAATTCCGGGGACTACCAGTGACCTCCCTTCTTCTGAGGTAGACGCAGTACACGGGGCATGACTGCTTTGCAGATCTGCGCTAACGCATAGCGAATGTGGCCAGCCTGCGTTAGCGATGTCTAGGGACACCCCCAACAGCACTCCTCCGCCAGTGCCGGCCTCGCGATCGTCGAACGACCCTTTCTAAAGCCAAATTTAACTAGGCGTCCGACAGATCGGGCCCGACACCGACGAGGTGCCGCTCGATGCAGGCTGCCAGCACCCTCTCATGCAGTTTGCCCGCGCCCAAGCTTCGGCAGGAGCACCAGCCTCTTTTCAGCACCCAGGAAACTGCCCGGACACCAAACTAGCGTCGAACAGTCACCTGAGGCGTGGTTCCATGCGGTCGAGGACCAGGGCCAGCACCCAGTTGGGCCTGGGGGGTGGGTTTAGCGTGCATACGCGACACCGCCGTTCCGGTTCCATGATGGGCGCTCTCGTCGGCCTCCCGGTCGCTGTTTGGCCAAGCCATGACCGAGGCGTGTGTTCTGCCCGTCGTGGGAACAGGTCCTCGACGACCCTGGTGAGGAGGCTGGGGCTGAAGGATCTCGGTATGGAGGGTCCGCGCGCGGAGTTTGCTCAGCGCCGCGCGATAGGGGCTATTCCAGTTCCAGGGGTCACGCTCGAGACTGTCCAGCATCTCCTGCCAACTAACGTCTTTGGCGAGACGTACGGCCAACCTGAAGTCATACTAACCACTGCGGTAACCCTCGTATAGCTGGCCCTCCTGCTCCGTTTCACGATGGTGCCGCCGGCTGTAGATGTACGCACACAGCCTGGAGATCTGTCAACTCTCGGGAGCACTAGGGGACCGCGCTGTTCGGTGGGAGATACCGCATACGGGGCATGGCCGCATACCACATCTGCGTTAACGCACAGCGAATACGACCAGTCTCAGCATCCATCCCGCCCGCCTGGGGGACGTTGAGGACAGCCGCGAGTGAACGATGGCTGCCTCCGACAACGGATCCCAATCTAGTCGACGCACAGCCCACCGCGGCAACCCGGGAGCTGCGTCCGCCGTGTGACCCCTGTTGGGCTGTCGGAGGGTCTGGGAGACCTCTATCCGAATGTACCTGTGGTCGGATAGTCTCGACCTCCTCGCGGACGCTCCAGCTCCTCACGTGTGCAACATTAGGGTAGTGAACGACAATCGACGATCCGCGACCATTTTGCCGCCCTTGACTTCCCCGGCCATCCCGTAGCGTGTGGTTCAACCTGTTAACAGACGAACATTTGGTATTGCATCTAAGATGTAGCGGATGCAAATTGATGGCGGTGTTAACGCCAATCGGTCGGTTTTTTCCATACGATGAAGTTTATTACTTATGGTAGGGTGAATATTATGACATGAATTACGCGATGAGTCGCTCGATTTACCGCCCCCCTGGACGTGCCGCCCGCGTGCGGTGCACGCCCGCTTACTGCGGGCCTGTGCCCACTGGCAGATGAAAATATTTGAATAGCTTTTTAAAACGGATGAAAAACGTAATAAGTGCTTATAAAATTTGAGTGCTGCCCTCGATTTTCATGGAATCCCATTATCATATCCTGATTTTGTGACCTCTTTTTTGAAGTCGAATAAAGATATTATGTTTTAATTATGTAGCTAATCTAGGCATATAGATGTACTGATGTGTATTACTATTTTAATACAAAAAGGCATTTTATTTATCTCGCCGTATTTGAGGAGTGGGTTCTTCTCCCACTCCCCCTTCTCTAGACACACGTTTTTCGAAATGTTTTCGAAAATGTTCATGAAAGGACTGAATTGGCTCCGGGTTTTTGTGATTTTTGTTTTTTTCTGAAGCTTTTAGTTTTAAAATAAAACAACTAATAGTAAAAGTTGATATTTAAAAAGGTTTAAAGGCTTTCTGGTTTCTATTGTTTTTTTTACCGACTTCAAAAAGCAAGTTTTCAATTCGAATGTATTTATTTTTATTTTAAGTAAAATGTAAAACTCAAAATTAAAATAGAACTGAAGACGATCTTCCAAAACCATTTATAATTTAAGTCAAATACAAAACTATTCATTTGATCATTTCGGCTCATATACGTCCCAATGTTCGGCTCGAGCCTCCTCCATGAGGAGGGAAATTGACCTTACTGTATGGTGCTGCTGGTCAGACAGATTGGTATAAGGATTTGTTTCGAGTTTTCCATCTCTTGCATAGATGTCACATGCATATTTAATTCTTTAGTCGTCTTTTACGACACCCACGGCCTAGAGAGGGGGTGGGGAATTGTATTCTTACTCCGTCATTACACGGAAAACAAAACTATTATGATGATGCAAAAAAGACTGCCTTAGCCAATTAACAAATAGTGGATAATCCGAATACTCACTTTGGAAAGCTACTAACAATTTTAAAAATCTTTATGCATCACCCGTTAAAAATATAAGTGGTAAATGGGCCAGGAGTAATGAACAGAAAGCGATTATATTTGCAGAACATTTAGAACAAATATTAAAAAAACACGGCAAGGAAATGGAATGCCTGTGATCATCCATCCTGGAGGACCCTACGCCATAGGCGTTCAAGTCCAAAGTTGAAGAACAATGTCGGTGGTCGGCGGTGCCGTCGGTCGGTTGGTGGCACGATCTAAAGTGTTTTTAAGTTTTTGTACATTTTCATCACTCCTTCAGCTTAACGACGTTCGCTGCTTTTTTTTTTAAAGACAACACCGTGCAATAAGGAAATAATCCTTATATTGCGGGGAACTTTACAAACATAATTAACAGCCACAAATTACATACAGACTCGAGAACAATTTGTTGTGGATCGCACAAAGTGTTGTCCTACGTGGGTTTCGAACCCCTGACACTGGCAGTATAGATCGGTATTTTAACCGCTACGCCGTTTGTGTTGTCCTTGGACCTTCCCAAGGGGGTAATCACCGCGCTTGGCAAGCGTGTTGACAATCGCAGTTGACTTTATAAGTTTCCCAGGAGAGTGCTACTTGAACATTCTCCCGGCGATTCCTAAACAGATTTTTACAACTTTCTAATCTTAGAATAATAACGTATAGAAGTTCGCGCACAAAAAGTGAAGCATTTCAATTGGAGCCTAATGGAGCTTCGCCGGAACCATTCCGTAATGTACACTTCATTATACTGCACGAACGTACGCAACTCTTAAAAAATAAATAGGTAATTATGACGGTTTGTGCATTCAAATGGTGTCACAACACATTTGAAAAACTTCAAAAGGTTTTTAATATTACTTTTAAAATTATTTCGACGATTTATGTTAATAAAAACAAAATTTGATTTCATAATTTGTATAGTGGTGTGCGTGTGTAATCGTCTGCGCGCCATTAGTATTTTGAGATTCATGTTTCGAACGTTCAAAGCACTGGCACTATCCTTCTATACGTTATTATTCTAAGTTTCTAATGTTATAAATGCGAAAGTAATTATTTGTTACGCTTACACACCGAAAAATTCCACTAATGCTGCATTATCAGTGACTAACATAGGCTATCCCGTATTGCTACGAGAACGGAACTACGCGGATATAAACCGCGGCTATTTAGCTAATTTTATTTTTATTTACCAATGGAATACTACATTATTAGCGAGTAAATCACGGCTCTTATACCATACGTCCCCCTGTAGGCTCAAGCTTCCTTCACAATGGGAGGGAAATTGACCTACTATACCACGCTGACGGGTAGATACAAGGTTTTGTTTTCAAGTTTTCTTTCTCATATTAGCAAGTAACATGAGCTATATTTTATCCTCCTATAACATAGGCTACATTTTCTCCCGCTGAAACTGCACAAGTGAAACCTCAAGAATTTGTTAGTAATAATAATTATATTTATTCAGTCGAGCTAATGTAACTACAGTAGAAACTCGATTATCCGGCCCTCTGTTATACGGATTCGCGATTATCCGGACTACCAACTCCGACCTATTGTATTATACCTACAAATCAAATTTAATAATTTATGCAAGCAAGAACGTGTCTATAACGGCATGTCCCGCCCGCGCCCCGCGTGATCGCTTCTCCACGCGTTTCAATATTGTTGTTACTCCGCTCTAACGGGCGTGCCCCGCGGCATAATGTATTCTTCATTTAATAAACGCATAAAATTATATAAATATGTACTACATATGCACAAAACCAAAGGAGGTTTTTCATACATTCGACTATCTGGATTTTTTATTATCCGAATGTCTAACGACAACAATTAGTCCGATTAATCGAGTTTCTACTTTATTTGAAATTAAATAAAAATCATAGTATAAATTCTTACAACATATTCTATACTTCTCACAAAAATTAAGGGAGCAAGAAAAAAATCTAAATTTTTGGGGGATTTTCAACAGGCTGTAACTTATACAAAAATGGTCATATAGCAAAAAAAATGCAAATTGTAGCTCTAAGTGTCTAGTTTTTGGAGCCGAGCTTGAAAAATTTTTTTTTAATTTTTTTCGAGTAAGTTAAGAAAACCACCGAAAAAAATTTTCAAAATTTTTGGTTTTTTTTTTAATCTACGGACGTGGAAAGTTTTTTTGGACTTAACCTTTATATGGACCAGATAGCTGGTTTATTCAGCTTTAATTTGGTTTTTTTAAAATCTCAATACGACCATTTCCCACTGAGATATCAGTGTTTGAATGGAAAAAGATCATTTTGTCTTTGATTACCAATATCTCAGCAACTAATGATTGAACTGAAATTTTAAGGTTGGTTATACAAACTTGAATAAATTGTCTACAAGAATTGGCTATTGATTATTGAAAAAAAATTTTTTTTCAATCATTACATAAAGGACAATGGGCAAAAATGTATGGCGCTTGTCCCATCGGCGGCCACATCTGTCCTATATATATTTTTAGTCGACAATTATGTATATATTAAGACTGCAAAAAATTATTTCGGCAACTTGTTTAGATAAAAAGTTATAAAGCGTTGATCATATAAAAAAATCGAATTAATTAAACCGAAAGTACGTAAATGATAAAACGTAATGCATGTCTAAGTATAAGTTAATGATGGATTAAATAAAACTAAAGGTTAATTGGTTATTAAATACATCGATTTATTGACAGACACATATACAATGCTCGTATATAATGCTAGTATTCCTTTAAAAAAAGAAAATGATGGGATTCAATTGTCGTCTACAATAATATCGTTTAAAAAATGAGCTGGTAAACGGATATCTTCCTCTTGGTTTCTCGCCCACCCTAAATACCACACTACACACATAATGTGGGCACAGCAACCAAGAGTGCGCTTACCGCTTAGACAACTGCAATAGTAGTTTTCTATGGCTTCTCTGCCGCTTTTCTCTCTATCTACTATAATGTACGAATAATATATTTTTGACCTAGTATGTCTAGATTGTATACGACATCTTAGCAGCCAAACATTTGTTGCTGTGATGCCGCACCTGCCTAGGCCTGTAACATCGGGGTCCCTATACGTTTCTATATTATAGAGACCTTGTCGCACATGCTCCGCATAATAGCTGCGGGCTAGCTTCACTTGGTATGTACCAAGTGCAAAAATGGTTAAATCGTCCTCAGTCAGCAAAGGAAAATCACTTATGTTAGGTTGGTTTCCTGTAATGCTATCGAAACTAGCCCGTCTACGATTAAGGTTGTTGGCTAGGACATACTCTGCTAGGTTATTTGGTTGGTTCACTCTTTGGTTTATAACTTCTATAAATGTTTCAACGTGAACGTTATCTGACAATGGTTCTCTGCAAGCATTCAATAATGCAGCACCTATTCTAAAATCTGTCATCATATGAGGCAAAGCACGATTGAAAAAGTCTTGTCGGAATAGTTTAAAATCGCGTTTGAACCAACCATTTATAACTTCAACAACCCAGCGGCACATAGTAACCAACCTAGACTTATTCGCTTGTTCTGTCGTCAATTGATCTTCGTCTCGATTTTTTGTTTTCGGTAAGTGAGCTTCATAACCATAGGCATGTAAGTCGTCGATTACGTCGCGAAACCCACGGTCTAAGATGAACACATCTCCATGTTCAAAAAACCAATGGAAAGGATTTCCTTCGTCGTCAATCATATTTTTCATTATTTGTGCATCTGATTCTATGGCTGAATATGGCCCAAAGGCATCTAAAATGTGGCCATCGCAGCACACTATTAAAAACGGTTTCAACAAATTCATGTATTTGTGTAGACTATATGATCGCTTTTGGAATAAATAGTTTGCGGACTTTTGTATATATATATAAGTGGCGTCTGCTATCACAATTGCCTTTCTGTTTAAGGCATTTGCATTTCCAAAAATTGCATTTGGAACTTGTAGGTTTCGGTTAGCTACATCAATTCTATTGAGATGCTCATAACCAAGATGCCGGGGAACGAAGTCCAGTAAAAGAGAGTCTCTGGCGAACGTTAAATGTCGTTCTAGGGTTCTACGGCTCATATTAAAAAGCGTCGCCAGCCTTTCATTTGCTTCACCGCTTCGTAGTTTCATTAAGTAGCATGCCAAAGATGTTTTCAGGCGTGTTGATACGTTCGACAATGAAGGAGTTTGTTCCAAAATATTCATAAATTGGTCTCGACTAACGCCTAATCGGATGTATACTTCATTTGGGTCCATGTCATCTATATTATCAAAATCTAGTATAGATCCTCGAAGCACCGCGATTTTCATGAGGCTCATGATATGCACAAAATATATGGCATTGAAGTCGTGGAGCAAGTTAGGGCTGTCAATTATTTGATCCCAATCATTGGATACCAAATGATGATCGCAAACTCTTGCACTATTTGGAATATAAAAATTAAAATGAATCAAGAATGTCACTTTAATATTATCCGGAATCCTTCGGAGATCCGTTCGTCTGCAGTTTTCATACATACAACGCGTTGCTGTATTAGGGAGTCTTGAATATTCTTCAATATGTAATACACATTCGTGTGGACGGTCTTCTCTTGGCTGCGCAGCTCTTTCTGCCCGTTGCCAGCATGGTCGACAAATGTACTCCTGACCATTGTATTGTATCTGAAAATGAGAGTATTACAATTAGTTAAAACGCTTAGTTATTTTCATTGAACGCTGTTCAAACAAAGCGAAATATAAAGAAAAATATTTTACTCGATTGCCTAAGCAGTATTAATTATCTCGCTTACTCATACGTAAATACCGATACTTCTATCCCGTTCTCGCCCCGTGGATCAAACGGAACGACAACGTCGCCGCGTCGGTAACAGTTTACTTACTACTTACAGCGAAATGTAATCTCAATGCGCGAGAGTTAAAACACTGTGACCACCTCAAGTTAAACAGTACTATATTGTTGACGTGACAACTAAGAAATAATGATTTCGTTTGATGTACTTACCTGATGTTCAGAGGTAAGAGCTTCAAAGATATATTGGCCTACAGCGGGATGTTCTTCAAACCGAGCACAGGTTATTTCGTATCTTCTTCTGTTTATCACGGATCGATTACATAAAATACACACTTGGCGATTATCTGCCATTGTTATAGGAATCTGCTTTAAAAAAGTCCAAAAAAACGAGCACAAGTCACCAAGATAGATATTAACAAGTCCGATATGCAAGCCAGAGTCAAAAGAAATTGTCAAACAATAATAATCGCACAGTACTCAACGAAACAAATGTCAACGATGGACTGCGCTATGCGCTCGAGCATAACGGTAATCGCCGAGTCGCCGAGTGCGAGCGGCGCTCGTCGCTGATTGGTTGACGCATGAAACATGGCGAGACCGATTTTAACAAAGGTTCTTAGACCTCTAATAGAAAAAGTATTGAATATTAGGATACATAAATAATAATGAAAAAAAAAATAGTATTTTAATAATAGTATTTTAACTATATTTTTTTTCCCAAACGGTATTTCATAGTACTCCTTGAACAATATTTGTTGTCAAAGATCTCCCCTTTCAAATGACACTAGTTTCATTGATGGCCGCAATGCCCATTGTCCTTTAATAAAGTAACCAAAAAAGGGCTTTTTGTGGTTTTTTGGAAAATCAAGCGCCCAATCAAAAATATTTCGGAAACCACTAATGTTAAGCATGCCTTTTATTGTTCAATATACCCAAAAAAACCCTACGAAGTTTCAATTTAATCCAGCCAACGGTTTTTTTTTCCCGCTCGATTGAATTTTTGAAAAAATTAAAGAGCTGCTGAGATATTGGTAATCAAAGACAAAATGATCTTTTTCCATTCAAACACTGATATCTCAGTGAATTTCTCACGTATTCTCACGGTCGTATTGAGATTTTTAAAAAACCAAATTAAAGCTGAATAAACAAGCTATCTGGTCCATATAAAGGTTAAGTTCAAAATTTTTTTTCCACGTCCGTAGATTAAAAACAAAAACCAAAAAAAAATTTGAAAATTTTTTTCGGTGGTTTTCTTAAGATTACTTGAAAAAAATTACAAAAAAAATATTTTCAAACTCAGATCCAAAAACTAGACCCTTAGAGCTACAATTTACATTTTTTTTTTGCTGTACGACCATTTTTGTATAAGTTACAGCCTGTTGAAAATCCCCCAAAAATTTGTATTTTTTTCTTGCTCCCTTAATTTTTGTGAGAAGCGTATATTGTAAATAGTGCCAGTCCCCTTTCCATATAAGCAATTCAACTTCATCACTATCTGTCAAATGAATTAAGAAATTGCTTTAATCTGAAATGGTACAATAATATCATTTTAGAAAAGGTACAATAATACAACTCCAGATTTAAAACAATTTAATATTTTCAGGTTGCCTGTCCTATTGTTTCCAGCCATAACAAAAGTGTCATTTCATACAGGCCTATGATAATTTATTATAATGACATAGACATGTTATACATGTGTGACGTGTATACACTTCTTGTATCCTTGTTTTGTTTATTTATAACTAGCAACCCGCCTTCGCTTCGGTTTTAGTCGTTTTACCCGCGCAGTTCCCGTTCCCGTGGGAATACCGGGATAAAATATAGCCTAGTTTACGCCCTGATATTATAGCTTTCCATTGGTGAAAGAATTTTTGAAATCGGTCTAGCCGTTTTGAAGATTACCCGGAACAAACAGACAGACAAAAATTTCAGGCATAGGTATCCTGCAAATAACCTTGGGAGCATGAAAAAAACCTATTATTTTGACATTACAAACAGACACTCCAATTTTATTTATTGGTATAAATAAAAAGAAGTTCATATTTTACATATTTCTGCAAATGTCCCATTCTGTCACAAAAATAATGGTCATGTTTATAATGTCTATTGAGAAGCCCTAGATTATTGTCATATATTTTACCTATAAAATGGCAGAATTTGACTTATTAAAGAAGATTCACAGGTAGCGTGACAGTTTATTATGAAGTTCAATGTTTACATGTTCAGTCTAACAAAAGTTTTAACTTGATACCTCATCTCAAAAACTGTGTAGATATAACAACACTTATTTTGAAGCAATATATTTCATAATGCTTGATTTGATTCCACATCAGGGCCGCTTTCTGAATTTGAATATTTCAAGTTTTTTTGATTTGGTACAAGTGCAAACATATACACAGGATATATACCATTTGGAAAATTTGCTTGTTTACATTGTTTGATTCTTTTCAGATTGCATTTCTTAAATATTCTAATATAGTGTTTGAACGGCCTTGTAACTGATGAGTCGGTATTATCCCTTTCAATCTTTCCTGATGAAGTCACATTCTCCTTGATAACAATAACTCCATTATCTGTCAAAGCATCCCTGAAATATTTAACAATATAACTTTTAATATTATAAGTGTAAATTATAATAATTTAGCAGATTAGTTAACGCTTTGACTGCTGTCATATATCGCATACATTACGATGTGGGGAGCCACCGCACGCACGCACGCACGCACGGCGAGTGTTATCAAAAACACGCTTGTGTTTTCCCGCAACAAATGTGTTAAGATCATTTTAGCATTGTATCATCAAGAAATACAATATTTTTTAATTTTTTTTAATGGCAAATTGAAAGCAATTGAGATTTCTTCATGTGATGACTGATTAAGAACCCAATGCATTACCCTGTCTTTAACATGGGTGTCATAAAAAGTAACTAAGAAATATAATACGGAGATAACATTTATGCAGAAGGAAAGTTCAAAATAAAACTCTACACCAACCTGTCTGACTAGCATGGCATAATAAGTCAATTTCCCTCCTAATGGAAAAATGGCTCAAGCCCAGCAATGTGGCGTATATTAGCTGAGATGATGATGAACAATATTAAGATTTACCTGCAACGAATAAGGTAAGACACTAGATCTTCATCCGTAAGGTATCCTAGTACCCATTGATTCCAAATAACATCGTATTTTTTATTAGGTATAAATTCTTGTAACCCAACTTTATATAAGGTACCCAATTTTGCTTGATGCTCTCCAACAAACTCTTTAATGGAATTAAGAAATTTTTCATCTGGTTCTACAACATCAACCTTTAAAAAGTGTGGTAGAAGTAATAACTTTGTTATTCTTCCAATACCAGCCCCACAATCAAGAGCTGTATTTGTTGGTGGAGGAGTTTCACAAGCCAGAAGAGATTTCAAAAATAATTCTGATCCTTCAATGTCTATATTTGAAATAAAACCAAAACCACCGAGTACTCCATCAACTGTGGGCGGAATGTCGGCCCAATATTGTAAAGATTTTTCATAATCTATATCTCCATTATTCTTTTTAGTATCCATTCGATCAGCATTAAATTTAATGCCCTACAGTAAGTACAACATCTATGCAAAATTTTGCACAACATACACTATAAAGTAAAGCCCAGTGGCTATTTCACAAAAGTGAAAATATAGTAATGACAGCGACATATAGGGATGCCGATCTGAGATCGATTAATCGAAGAATCGATTTTCAGGCCCCAAAAATCGATTTTATTAATCGATATGTAGTATTGAATTGATACTTTATCCTAGAGAATATGCATGATTTTTTTTAACGTTTCTACTAGTTTACTAGTTTCTACTACATTACTAGAAAAAAATATAACACATCCAAAATATAAACCATTACGCTAAAAAAAATAATAAAAACGCTATCATTTTTGGGCGATGTAAAGTAAACGCGGCTACTTCAGCGCGCATATTCTGTGATGTCAGAGTACTCGCACAAGTTGCTAGAGCTGTCAACTAGGGCTGTTGATATTTTTAAAAATATCATATTTCGACATCGATATTTTACTGTGTATCAATATCGGGGTATGACATATCGGAAAAAAAATCAATATGTCGATATTTTTATTATTATTACGATTATTAAATATATCATATCTTATTTACCTTGCAGCTTTTATTCCTCCGAGTTCCATAGACGTTAAATCTGAATTAAACGCGAAATACGTTGTCATCATATACACGTCTATGTTAGGAAGATTATCTGACTAAACTTTGACGAAACCGGTTTCAGTCATGGTATTCTTTTATTCACAAAGATTAATACTTGACGACTGTCCGATAAGTTTTTATGGTGAACACATTCCGTTTTGTAAACAATTTATTTACATTTAAATAAGATTTTGGTGTTATTATTGGTAGCCTATAATTGTTTATGTTTGTTTTCGTTGTTGTAATTGTTATATTGTGTGTTTAAAGGAATAAGGGTAAGTTATTATTTATATTTATTTTATGAGGGTAATGTGGGACGACCATGGAAGTTGACAATTGATCCCCTGGCCGCCCTCCAGATCCCAATTTAACGGGGAATAATGACAAATCACAAGGTTGTAATGATTCTACATATTCTGCAATATTAACAGCATCTTTATCGAATTTTGAGATAGTTGAGGCGACTGTAAACCGCAAGCGTGGTATAGATGTTGTCAATGATGTTAATTCACCTGCTCCTAAACAGCAACGTCACCTAGCTCCCCAATGTTACAGTCGCATTCGTTACTCGGCAAATATATAGCTCCATTTGTAGTCCATGTATTGCGAATTGAGCCAGAACCTACTTCAGGTACTACCCTCAATTCTATAAAATTCGGTCAGTTATTACTCAAACTTAATATTAAAAATATTCTACAAGATGGTATTAAGAGAGTCGGCCGAAATAGAATTTCTGTTGAATTTAAGTCCCCTGAAGTTTCTAATACCTTTTTAGCAAATACTGAATTAGTAAAGGTTACACAGCTACTATTCCGTCATTCAATATCTCCAGGATGGGTGTAGTTAGAGGAGTACCCGGTGATCGGTCAAATGAAGAAATATTGCAAAACATAAAAACCCCAACAGGTTGCGGCCCTTTTCTGAAAATCAGACGAATCAATCACAAAGTCACTAATGATGGAATATCGGAATGCCACTTCCTCAGTAGTTCTTATTTTTGATGGCCAAACATTATCAAAACGTATCTATTGGTGCTTCAATTCTCTGCCAGTTGATCTCTACTACTATCCAACAGTACAACGTTTTAGATGTTGTACGTATGGTCACACAAAGAACCAATGCAGATCAAAGCCTCGTTGCTACCGCTGTGGTGGCAAACATATAGGCGACGATTGCTCTGCAGAGGATCTAATCTGTTTGTATTGTTCAGGATCCCATTGTGCCAATAACAAACAATGCCCCGAGTATCAAAGACAAAAAAATATAAAAATTTTTATGACCGAAAATAATATTTCGTATGCCGAATCAGTTCGAACATTGCCAGCAGTTTCCAAATCATATGCTGAAGTATCTACATCACCTCCTCTGAGCTTTCATCACAATATATCTAGTGTACTACCTCAGAAATCTCACCCACAAATTGCTCCCACAATCTCCTACCGAAAGACAATGTTCTCTAGCCCTCTTACCCCAGGTTACGACAAAAATGCTCACAGAGACCTGACTAAGAATTATTCTTACTCCCCTTCCACTAACGGTTGTGCTTTGAATGGAAGCACATCCAACCCTAATACATCTGGCAATAAAAATGTCAATAATTTTATTACTAACTAGTAACTAATCTCCTCAATCAAATAAATATACCTGACCACGTCGCCCATAAAGTAGTTGAACTTATTTTAACTCACATTAACAACATTCCAATTCCTACAATAGAATACCAGGAGTCTACTACCCAAAAAACATGACATAATCTATTTAATTAATACCTATAAACCAGTATTATTTGCTATATCTGAGATTGGCTTTTACCTCACCTCCATTTTAAAATTTCTCAGTATAGTATATACCGTGATGATCGTAATGACGGTTATGGCGGTGCTGCTATCCTAGTGAAAAATAATTATCCTTGTACCCTGCTTACCTTACCCCCTCATTCAGATCGGATTAGTGTCATTGGTATTAATATACTTGGCATTAATTTCGTCTCTATTTATATCCCCTCCCCTGACTATATGGCAATGCAATTTCTTAGAAATTTGTGGAATCTGTTTAACCCACTCATACTATTAGGTGATTTCAATTGCCACCATTTTCTATGGGGATCTGATCATTCAGACACTGCTGGTGTAGAACTCGCACAGATAATTGATGACGTAAGTCTCTGCGTTCTCAATTATGGTTCACCAACTAGACTTCCTAGACCAGGTCAACATAATAGTTGTCTAGACCTTACGCTATGTTCATCAGATTTAGCCTCATTGTTAGATTGTAAACGTCTTGAATTGACCTATGGTAGTGACCACTATCCTATTTGTTCCACCTTAGTAAATAGGTCACTTCCCCCTCCAAATAATAACAAAAAGCTCCTTTTAAAATATCGCACCTCTGATGACATATGGGACATTTACAAACAGGAGTTGGAAGATAAAGTTCTTAGAATTCAACCAATGACTCCTGATAATCTGAATGCCTGTATATCGCAATTCTCTGAAGCGATTTCTCTAGCTGCGGATGCGAGTATTCCTTTAAAGAACAAGGCTTCAGGCAAAGTACCATCTACACCATGGTGGGACAAGGACTGTACAAACACCATCAGAGTACGAAAACAAAGTAAATTAAAGTACATAACGAATATGACAATGAATAATTTACGAGAATATGGTCAGATACTTGCTAAGCCCAAGCGTTTTCTTAAGAAAAAAAAGTATGAAGGTTGGAAGAAATTTTGTTCCTCACTTTCTCCTTCATCACCATCATCGCTAGTGTGGCAAAATCTCAAAAGATATAGACGTGGCTGCTGTGTCCATAATTTGCTTAACATATCTCAAAACATAGTGCTTCAATTAATTAACAAACTGGCTCCTCCTTTTGTACCACTTCCTGAAGAACTCCCTTCATTGCTCAATAATTTTACTTCCACTGGAAACAATTTAGATCAATTATTTTCCGATACCTAACTGGATGTTGTGCTTAAACATGTTCGGGACTCAACTCCTGGTTTAGATGGCTTCCCCTACTCCTTTTACAAATATACTGGTCAATATAGTCACCAATTTTTATTAAGCTTAATTAATTTTTGTTTCAACTTGGGATACATTCCGGATGATTGGAAATCCCAATTAATAATACCGATATTAAAACCTGGCAAACCTCCAGATAATCCTGACAACTATCGACCTATTGCCCTGTCCCCAGTCATAGGTAACATCTCTAAGATTTTACACACCTGATAAAAAATAGGTTGGAATGGTACGTAGAAAATAAAGGTATGATAGCAAAGTCGCAATTTGGATTTCGGAGAGGGTATAGCACTATGGACAGTATTTGCACTTTTATAACAGACACTCGTATTGCCTTCAGCAAAAATCAGTCCGTTGTTGCCTGTTTTTTGGACATTTCCTCCGCATACGATAATGTCCTTCTTTCCGTACTCAGAAGTAAATTACGTCAACTGAGTATTCCGGTTAAGATCAGGAATTGCATATGTAACCTCTTAGCAGCATGCACTGTGACTATTCTCACTCCATTCAATCAACATAAAGAGTGCAGAAAGGTATGGCGGGGACTTCCTCAAGGCTCAGTGCTGAGTCCGTTGTTATACAACATATACACATCAGATTTACATAGATCCCTAAACATCGACTGCCAAATTTTACAGTATGCAGATGACTTGGCTATGTATGTTGCCAACTCATCTATTGTAGAGGCCACGCAGTCTATGCAAATAACTTTGAATTCTCTAAGCCAATGGCTTTCTTGTCATGGACTGCATTTATCAGCCGCTAAAAGCTCCGTAGTAGTTTTTACCCGAAAAAGATTTTTGATATTATACATCTCATACAAAAACATTTTAATATTCTTTTTATTTTATCTTTATTACTAACAACGGTCTGTCTTTGTTCCAGGCTCCTTTACTATTGCTACAATCGTCAATGTATAAGTCCTTTTTTTTCTATTCTAAATAACACTTTGTTTTCCCTTTTACCCATAAGTAACCATACATGACACTGGCAGAGGTTGTTGAAAAATCAGCAGATTGCCATAAAAAAAAATTAATACTTGAACACCACAAACTAATAACTTATTATGAAATAACTGGGTAACAATACAAAATTATCACTAGAAACATACAAACAACAACTAGATATCAGAAGGAGAAGGAGGGCTGTTGATAAAATATCGATATGTCGAAATAACGATATTATTATTTAAAAATATCGATACTTAATACTGAACTTTTTTTTGGACGATATATCGATACTAAAAAGTATGTATCGAGGGTCGATATTTATTTGAATAAAATTCTTTTCTTGTAAAGTATTTCTACAAAATCACCGTAAACTTAATCTACTGTAAAAACGCTGTAATGAAATTATAATAATAATCATTTTATTTCAAGCAACATAAAGACTCATAAATAACAATAAAATTGATGATCAGTTATCACTTACTCCTAGAATTTGATAAAAAAAAAGCTCGACAGAGTAACCCCGCAATGAACGAAGTTAAATAGTGGTCATGGAGAAAATATCGATATTTTTTTTCGTTATATCGAACTCGGATATTGATATATTTAAAAATATCGATATATCGAAAAACTATATTTTTTTAAAATATCGACAGGCCTAATCAGAAGACTCGGGCGGACTATGATGTCACGTTTTGAACAACCAATGCGGTTCGTTTTAGAAATTTAGCGCGCGAATCTCAAGATAGGCACTTTTTGATAATTAAATTTAATTGTTAAATAATGATAAAATTATAAAATACGTAATTGTATAGGTACGTTTTTAAGCAATAAAGATTACAAATAAAAATAATTTGTTCATTTTGGAGTTCCGTGCATATTCCCTATTGTCATTCGATTTTTTTTCTGCACACTCGATACTATCTTAATGTTTTATACTATATTATAAGATTAATAACACTTTCAGATTTCCTAAAAAAACGAAGCTCCTCACATATCATATTTACTCCACAGACTTCTTAAAAAAAAAAAGGTCATCAAAAGCCCGTCCAAGAGAAAAGATTGATAGATTGATTAATCGGGAATCAATTCTTCAGACCTCAATTTTCTTGTGAATCGATTCTTTGGATGACAATTCGAATCGATATTTTTCAGATAGATCGCCCATCCCTAGCGTCATATGATGATGAGCTATTAACACAAAAGTAACAATTTAATTTCAAGTCCTGTCAGTAACAGAAATTTCTTTATACCTATTCGCAATAATTTAACAAACTATGCTAAACTAAACCTTATTCATTTTATAAAACCTTTAAATTGCCTTTATTTCACATATTATAATTCGATACGTTTATAAGCGATTATATATATGTATATCAATTGTTCTGCAGACTGGCAATAAAATAAATCAATTTTGCACTATAGTCCATAAAATATCGGATGATCTCTGTGACAGTTGTCCCTATAGTCCAGAAAATATAGCTTGATCTCTGACAGATGTCAACGATACCAACGAAGATTGAACGAGTGACATGTTTACAATTTCATTTTGTATCAAATATATTTTCATTCTTTTCGTGCCAGTTTTATTGCAACTGAATTGCAATATATTATAAATATAAAAATATTAATATTCATGCCTAAAATGTACCTCGTAAGTACTGAAATACCTAGTAAACATTTTATACATAAATGACGCTTACGCACGTACAAGGTCATACTGGACTGAAAATAAAAGAGATGGGACAGTCGATATACGTAAATCGATAACCGATCTTTATTGAATTATTCATAAAAGAAATAAACCCAATACAGTACCTACCTATATAAAACTTTCAACATATTTTTTACAATTAAAACAGACAGTTACATTATCTTATAATAAATTGAATTAATTAAACATTAAAAAACGACTTTTATGAGTCTATTTTGACAGATAATTATGGTTTGTTTATGCTATTTCGCAGAATTACCAATATAGAATGAACTCTTGTGTGCCTACGCTTTTTTTTTTTTTTGGGTCGGCTGCGGTCGGCGTGCCTCCGCACCACTCCGTCCGGGGCGACAGAGGGACTTAAGCACGCAACTCCTGCAACCCACCCAAACACTACGTCGCCTTCGTCGTTGGGCCGACCACTGGAACAGGGTTACTTGTCATCAGTGGCCGGCCCGACGGAATATCCCCTACCCGGGGTACCCTCCTATCGACCGACGTTCCCCCCTCGGGGAAGACGTCGGTCTTTCCTCACGCGGTCGGCCTCTCGGCGGGTGACGGACTAATCCCCGGTCACGTCACCCGCGGCCTCGGCTAGGGCGGCACGCAGGTAATCCCGCCTGCGCCGCCCCAGTCGCTGGCGGCGGGTCGCTTCGTCGAGGCTGTGCTTCTCGCGTTCGCGACCCGCCGCCTCCTTCTGCGAGATAGCTGCCTCGCAGAAGGATGCGACCGCGTCCCAGTTCTTGATGCTGCCGAGCATCTCCCTAGCGATGATCGGCAGCGTCAGGTCGGCACCGATGATTGCGACGAGTTCACGACGCGGCTCTGCCCAAGCGGCACAGACCTCGAGCGTATGCTGCGCCGTGTCCTCGTCGCAATCGCAGTGGTGGCAGGACGGATTTCTCTCCCTCCTAACGACCCTGTACAGGTACTTGCCGAAGCATCCATGCCCCGTCAAGACCTGTACAAGTCGGAAGGAGAGCACCCCGTGCCGCCTTTCCAACCACTGCATCAGCACCGGCCGGAAGGCTTCCACGGTCCAAACACCGTATCGAGGCCTCTCCAGCCGGTCTGCCCAACGGGCGATGACGTCCCGGCGGGCGTCGACGCGCCAGGCGGCGAGCTCCTTCAAGGAAACATGTGTGCCTACTCTTGAATCTCGATTCCAATCCTAAATCCAATCGCATCTCGAATTTGAGCTTTGGTACTCTTGAAAGCGACACTAGCGCCCGATTGGAATCAAATTAGGTGGAACGTTTCTAAACTAAATGAATTCGACTCTCCTTGATTAAGTCAAATATTTGCTACTCCCGACGGGATTTTGACGTAGTTTAAAATTGTTAATGTTACACAATCTCAAGAAAGCGTCTTTGTGGTGATCGAATTCGATAACGTTATTAATTTAAAGTAAGAAAACATGGCACATTTGGTGAAAACAACAACGACGAACGCGAAAAATTCATTCTCGATTTTGTTCAAGAGTACCAAATATAAGTTTGGTGAGATTGGAATCGAATCGGATTCGAAATTAGAATTGATTTCAAGAGTATTGATGCCATTTGATTTTATAGTATTTAAAGGTGAACGCACACTTATCCGAGCCTAACGAAACGAATTTTAGAATTCTGTATATGAAATCTCATGAAACCTCGCACACTTCCACGCGGGGACTTTTGTATTTGTTTCGTTCGGCGCGGATAAGTGTGCGTTCACCTAAGGGTCATGTGCCTGGTTTACTTCAAAAGTCGTTAGTGTGCTATAGATATGATCGTGTATTATCCATACTAATATTATAAATGCGAAAGTAAGGATGTTTGTTTGTAACGCTTTCACGCTTAAACCACCGAACCGATTTCAAAACTTCTTTCACCAATGGAAAGCTATAATATCAGGGAGTAACATAGGCTATATTTTATCCCGGTATTCCCACAGGAACGGGAACTACGCCGCGGGTAAAGCGACTGAAACCGAAACGAAGCGAGGGCGGGTTGCTAGTTATAGTATATACCACAATATACATATATGAATCATGAATATGTTTAGAAATTTAAGAATGTGCATATCCATGAGAATATCGTATTTAATTTTCATTAATGTGAAGAATATTATGCAGATATTGCGATTTAAGATTTGATCCGAGTCCAATCCATGATGATGAGCCTAATAGCTATGATATCGTATTGTGGTAACCAAAGGTGGGCATTAACTCGTTAATCCGTTAATTAAAGAAGTTAAAAATTTGATTAACGGTTTAACTTTTAATTTAACTCCAAAAAATGTTAACGCTCTTATTAACTTCCGTTAACTTTAAGCCGTTAAACTAGACCTTTGTTGACATGCTGTCATTTTGTTTGTTTGAATTACGCGCTACGCCACGCTCGTAAGTTCCACGACGCCTGCGCAGCCCAAGTCGCCGGTGGCGGATCGTGTCGTAGAGGAGTTCCTGCGGCGCACGATCCACTCTTTCCGCGACACAACTACAACACGGAAGGCGGCGACCGCTTCCTAGTTCCTGACGCTCTCGAGCATCGTCCTAGTGACAGTTGGCAGCTTCAGGTCGGCATTAATGATTGCGACCATTTCAAGGTGCTACTCTGTCCACGCGGCACACACCACGTGTGTACTGTGCCGTGTCCTCGTCGCAATCGCAATGGTGTGCTCTCCTTCCTCACAACCGTGTACAGAAACTTGGCGAAGTTACCACGCCCTGTCAATACCTGCGTCAGTCGGAAGGGAAGTATCACATGTCGCCGACACAATCATTCCATCAGCATCGGCTGGAAAACATCGACGGCCCGAACATCGTGCCCAGGCCTCTCCAACGGACAATGATGTCACGGCGGACGTTGTCCCGCCAGGCGGCCACCTTGCTAAACGAAACAAAACCGCTCGCCGCCGCGAAAAACGAAACTGATCCCGAGCCTTTTTCAATTGCTGTGAATTCTTCTATTGTTGATTATGATAATAGCAGAAGTGATATGTTCTCACCTCCACCTAGTTATTACGTCAAAAAGCGTTGTAAAGCATTACTGAATCTTTACTTATCGCGGCTAGTGGCAGTAGCGTGTCTCAAGCTAGTATGGACATCTGTGCATGCCAACATAATTCCGCTACATACTGTAGAATTCATCTATTTCTCTCAGCCTAAAAGCAGTATAAGTTTTAAATGGTTAACTTTTAACGGTTAACTTTAAATTTTCGTAAATTTAACGCTTTAACGATTATCGAAGTTAAAATTTTAGTTAACGTATTAACGAAGTTAACTTTTTGATTAACTGTGCCCACCTATGGTGTTAACTAACATATTTAATAAATGGATTATCTAAAAGTGACCCTAATATAACTTATTATAACTAAGAGTTGACAAGAATCACTTCCTGTGGTGATCCAAGAACTGTCAACCACGTAACAAATGGCAATAATTGCGACAATGCAATAAAAAATGCTGGTTTTATTTAGATATGTGACAAGTAACAAATATGAACAAGAAACCCCTAGGCACCTTTTTTGGCCAAACAAACACGGGAGGACAGTATGAATAAAAATCTGAAATACGCTTAAGTATTTAATTTAGGCTTTGACAGCATACACACGAGGTGGGAAAAGTGATTTCTTTCTAATCTCTTTCCTGGTTTTGATCTTTGATTCATGTTTGCTGAGAGCCTTGCGCATAGCACGGGTCCTCTTGGTCCTTAAATCTAAGGGCTTGTACTTCTTGTTCTTATAGTGATTACGTAGATTAACCTTCATCTTCTGATGGTACACAATGTAGACTCGTGCAATAGCTTTTCTTACCACGCGGCTATAATAAAAAAAAAAATGATAAATTCATTGTCGACTTACTGAGAATTTTAAAATGCTATATATAACTAATGCCCATTTTCACCAACAGTGGTATAGCTAATATATAAATTTCGGTAATACTTAAGGCAACATAATTGATGCACAATATTGATGTTAATTAAATTTTGGATAAAATCAAAGTTTCATCTAAGCTACTGATATAAATGATACATAATATCAATGTTATGCACTATCTGTTGCCTTAGGTGTTACCTAACTTTAGAGGTCATCACTGAAAATGGGCATAACATCCTAAAATAAATTCAAATACTTTATTATGCATAAACCCCGCAGGGGCACTTACATATGGTCACTTTTTTACATTTTACCTTACACTACTACCGGATCGGAACGCAACCGCACTGAGAAGATCCGGCAAGAAACTCGGTGGGCTTGTCTTCTTTTTTATTCATTTACCTTTTTTTTTTTTTTTTAAATGCTTAGCAAACATAAATGATTATCATTACAATGAAAAGATTGTTATTATACATTCTTAACAACACCTATCAAAATTTCTGAAACTTAAATCCCTGAGAATACCAGAAAAAAAATTCATTATAATCTCAAACTATTTTACATAAATAGATTGAGAAGGAGAGAAAGATGTAGAAGGAGAGAAAGATATGCTGATTAAGAGGGAAATTTAACATCAACTCATATGTCCATTTGCTGTTCTCAAACCTCCATCACAATGGAAGGCTCTACTATGCCACGCTGGTCAACCAGGTTGGTATAGGGTTTTATTTCGGGTTTTCCTTCTCTTGTATAGATGTTATCTGCATATCATATCCCACAGTCGACTTTCACAATACCCATGGACAAGAAATGGGGTGGTGAATTATATTCTTGGACTTTTGTCACTAAACGGAAAATGTTATATACTTGCTCTCAATCACTTGTTATGATTTTCAGTAAAAATAACAAATTGGTGATAATTTTAATTTATTCTAGCCCATCATCACATGGAAAAATATTTGACCTTTGATTTATTACTACTATGCATTTAAATATGAAACTTGCTAGCCAATTATTGAATTTTGTGATTCAAAGTGTTTATTTCTTGTGTCAGACATATTAAAAGCTCTTTCAAGGTTCTATGTAATACTCTGCTAGTCAAAACTTTTAGTACACTTGAGAAGAATAATACTTAATATTTTTACTGATATAAACACTAACTTTTGTGAGAAGAGAAATGTATAGCAGGAATATCCCCTTTGATACCAGACTATTTAAAATGCTTCAAAGCGGGAGAAATAACTCATAAGAGACGATAAATAAATTGATGCTCCTATGCAAAGACTGATGAAAAAAGTTATTAAATGCACAGGTATATAAAAAGACAAAAATGTCTATTCTTATTTCCAATGAAAATATGAAAAGATATTTTTGTCTCGTCAAAATTTTATCTGTTTTCAACATTCCTAGTGTTTTCTGATATTTAATTTAATGTACTAGTATGTGTACAATGTACTACTAGTATACAATTAATTCATATATTTATAATCTTTTGATTAAATATGTAGATTGTTTATCTGTTTCTCAAACTTTTGACCAGCATGGCAGGTGTAGGATGGAATGTGTTTTATCATTTCAAGTCATAGATTTCCCACTGTTGGGCTCAAGCCTGCTTTACAATAGGTAGGAAATTGACCTAATATACCACACTGGTCAGACATATTGGTATAGGGTTACAATTCAAGTTTTTCTTCCCTTACATAGTTGTTATATGCACATTTAAACCCTTAGTAGTCTTTTATGATATCCACAGACAAGACACCCCGCTCTCTTACCTGTGGATATTCTTGTAGTATATTCTTACTGCATCACCACACAGGTGACATGTAGAAATATGGTAAAAAGACTGATTCTATATTAACTCGTGCGTTTGCTTTGCATTATAATTAGTGCTAATTAAAAAGAAGAAAGATCAACAATTTAGACTGTATTTCATGATTGACCTATCAATGCCCAATACATCCAGTAAACTGTTATACACAAGAGAACCATCGTCATGTTTTATCACAGCGCTGAGAAAATAAAAAAAAAATGTGTACAAAGTACGCATATCAGAAGTGAAACTACGTTATCCTTCATCCTCTATCCTTTATCTCATTCTCACGCCGGCTAAACGCTATACATTTACGTGTTTGTGCCTCTATAGACTCGTTTTTTCGTTTCATTGAATTTGAAATCACAACGATTCTAACGAAGTTTCACTTCAAAAAGTGTTAAATTAGTCAAAAGTGGCCTAAAACAGAAAACATTTGGAGGTCTCCATGCCTGGTTTCACTTAACATATAGCTTGAAATCTCTGGATAAGTTTTAGACCTAATATAATACTTTTCTCATAATATAATACACTAAAAACGTTGGTGGCACTGAGTTTTAAATCCTTCATACAGTATGTTATTCTTATTTTCGAACTAATTATATCACACATTCCCATTGTAACTTCTGTGAGCCATGGTCCAAACCATGTAATAAAATGTACGCCTTTTAAAACCAATAAATTAACAATTAAGGCACCGTATTCTTATCCTAGATTTTTAACACTAGTACCGATGGATACATTGAATAAAATCTGTACTATATTCACTTACATTTTAGACAACTTTGATGCCACTCCTCCAGTAACTTTAGCAACACGAAGATTTGTCAATTCTGTCTTTAATTCTTCGAGTTGTTTAAACAACTCCTTCTTGTCTTTCGTCCGTAATTCGGAGCACTTAACCTTACCCTGAAAATTGCAATTCCACGGATCAGATATTCAATTCATTCACAAATTCGTCCTAAAATATAATATGTATAAAAGGAATTAGAATATCACACATATTCCAGTCAAAAAGTACTAATTTAGATAATATTTCAACATTAGTATCACAATAATTATACAAAAAGCAGCAGCAACGATGTTTATTTTGAGCCATAATTATTTCTCTTTATGAATATGAAATATGGTGAATTAAATAATGCACATGTTACAAGAATTACTAAAATTCATTAAAATTTTATTAAGTCTAAGAGATTGGACCGAATTACAAAGATATATTTTATTTTTCACAAACCATTTTAAAAACGTCGCAACTAGCGTTTTTGACGTATCTGAAAGAGCTTTCTTTTTCTTTAACTAAATGACGAGCTAACTCAATTTTAAAGAAGGAGACCAAGTTATTTTAGCCACATTTTAGATAATGTTCTTAATTTTTTTAAACCCAACGCTTTGTAGCATAAAAATGCACAATCAGTTCGGCTTTTCATTTATAAACGGCAAAGAAATTATATTCAAAATGCACAAAAGACTTAAAGAAGGTATGAGAAAATATTGTTTAAATTGGATCTGAATTAACATTTGTGACTATGCATATTTGTTAGCCTCGGCTATTTTAAGGACTTTATCTAGGCTACGAGTGAAGCCTAAAAGTCACAGACCCTTTTCAAAGTATTAAATGGGTGACCATACACCTATTAAGGCCATGGCATACGTAGCTTAAGCCACAACAATAGATGTACTAGTGGCTCTTTGGTTTTTAGACCCGTCTACATGGTTTAAAACCGAATGAAATGTTGCCCACAAATTTTAAGACATTATCAAATGTATCCTATAAAAAATCGTTTAGACACAAGAGATTCGGTGGTTGCATTTGGCAAAAAAGGGGCAACCGGATACTGTATGTTGGTAAAGCTTGTCCAAATCCAGTACCACTCACGCTCATTAGTTAAATAAAATTACCTATACAACTTCCTGTTACAAACACACACACATACACACACGTTTATGTACAAAGGTAATAATAATTTTTCATAGACTTGACACACCGACCGATTTTTTTATACAATATTCAAAATATATTTCTTTTCCTTATTTTCCTTTCTTTACTGCCAGCTTTACTTATAGGCATTATACATCGACCTACAAAGAGGTTGCACCTCAACAACATACACATAAACATTTAATAGAACCCGTTTTCAAAACTAATATCCATACCTTAAGGGAAAGTGGAATAATTACATTACAATTAAATGACGCACCAATAAGAGCTAAATAAAGTGGGCTGGAATACCATTCTGTAATAAATAACCTTGATGTTGATTAAACTTATTACATTAAAAACTGTGTTATATAATTTTGATAACAATTTAGATAATGTAATGCAAAGAACTCCTCAAGTGGCGACAGCATAAGAATATAATTGTTGCCACCCCTTACTGTCTCGAGCAAGTCATAAAAACCAGCTAAGGGTTCATCTGGAGAGCGGTTGCAGCTTTCTGTGAGGCAGTAGTCTCACAGAAGGAGACGGTGGATAAAGTGCGAGCGGGAGGTAGCGGTGAAGTAGGTGGTGCAAAGATTCTCCGGCAGCGTTCTGGCTACCATAACAAATGACCCTTGACCCTGTTAACACACAATATTCAGACACTCGTCATCTCGTTTCAACTCATACACGTTCCACTGGTGGGCTCAAGCCTCCTCCCTAATATGGCCGAAATTGACCTTCTATGCTGGTCAGAGGTATTAGTACAGGGTTTTATTTAGGGATACTCGATGCATTCGACGATTATCGATGTTCAAAGCAAAAACATCAATGTTGCTATACGAAAAATATCGTAACAAAAACGTGACAGCAGCTGAAGAAGTGACAACTGAATTTGAAAACCACTTCATGTGCCAGTGCTAATTACAAAATCACTAGTGTCATCTCCTACTTTAGCTGAATCGCTTCCTAAGGAATGTATTGTAAAAAGCGACACCACCTTTGAATTTTCAGATGTCAGTTAGAAAGATATTTTGCGTTCTTTTAAATCTCTTAATATTAAAAAGACAGTAGATTCTTGGGGCTTATCAGTAAAGACTGTTAATTATATAATTAATATTATTACCTCCCCCAAACCCTATCTGTATTTAATGGTTGTGTTGCTCGAGATGTGTTTCCTGAACTCATGAAAATTAGTAGAGTTAATTCCTTTGTTTAAATTAGGTAGTATGTCAGATGTGAACACTTTTAGACCAATATCTATACTACCAACACTTAGTAAAGTATTTGAGAAAATTATACTTGAACAGATGTTATTTTAACAAACATGGTATGTTACACAAAAAACAATTTGGTTTTACTAGAAATTGCTCTACTATTGATGCGGCTGTAGAATTATTAAAAAACATCTTCTCAGCCTGGGAGGAATCGCACGAGTCTTTGGGCATCATTTGCGATTTATCTAAGGCATTTGATTGCGTAAATCAAACTCTTATCAAAAAACTACACCACGGTGGGATCAGGAAAAACGCTCTGGAACTTATAATTTCTTATCTAACTAACAGAATTCAGAGAGTAGATGTTAATGGTGCACGATCATCTGGTTCTGTTATCAAAATGGACATTCCGCAAGCGTCAATACTGGGGCCATTTCTGTTTCTTGTGTACATTAATGACAATCAATCAAAACATTGTATTGTTCGCAGATGATACTTCTTTACTATTTAAAATTAAAAGACAAATGCTTAATTATGACGATGGGAACAATGCACTGTCTAAAGTTGTTCATTGGTTTAATTCTAACAATTTAGTTCTTAATGAGACAAAAACCAAATGTATTAAATTTACCACACCCAATGTGAGACAAGTGGGTACCAATGTTCAAATGAATGGGGTGGCTCTGGACCTTGTGGAATCAACCACCTTTTTAGGTATCACTATAGATGCTAGACTCCAATGGGGACCTCAAATTGAGAAACTGTCAGGTAGGCTCAGCTCAGCGGCTTATGCGGTAAAAAAAATTCGCTTGTTAACCGATACTGAAACAGCCAGAATAGTTTATTTCGCATACTTAGGTCTTTCATGGCGCAAAGTATACGCTTTTACAACAAATTACCGAATAATATCCGAGATATGCCAGTGAATAAGTTCAAAAAAGCAATCAAAAGTAGATTTTATCTAAAAGGTTATTATAAAATCTCGGATTATCTTGATGATAACTCGGACTGGCAATGAGCAGCTCCTCATACAGGAATTTCCTCATTATTTCAATGTTAGAAATTGCGCACATGTTTATTTTTTTATTGTTGCTACCTTAGAATAATAACATATAGAAGGATAGTGTCAATACTTCGAACTTTCAAAATTTGAATCTAAAAATATTAATGGCGCGCAGACGGTTACACACGTACACACGCACACCACTATAAAAATTATGAAATCAAATTTTGTTTTTATTAACATAAATCGTCGAATTACCTTTAAAAGTAATGTTAATAAGCTTTTTACATTTTTCAAATGTGTTGTGACACCATTTGAATGCACAAACCGTCATAATTACCTTTTTTTTTTTAAGAGTTGCATACGTTCGTGCAGTACAATGACTTGTACATTACGGAACGGTTCCGGTGTAAGCTCCATTAGCCTCCAATTGAAATGCCCCACCTTTTGTGCGTGAACTTACCTTCTATACGTTATTATTCTAAGGTTGCTACTATAATTATTGTAAAGCGCAGCGTGTTTTGCCAAACGAATATTTATTAGATCTGTGTTTTATGTTTATGGCAATTGGTATTGGTCATGCTCACTGAAGGGTCTGCTTGCGGTAGCTACGAGGAGCGGGTCACTCCCTTCCCTCCATTATGGTTGAGGGGAGTGATGGCTGCTCTAGTGGTTAACTCGTGATCGGGTGCCGCTTGCAGGATCTGGTCCAGCCATAGTCTCATCATTATATTTGTGATTATTATTATATTTGTGAATAGGCGTGACGAAAGATTTTGAAATCCTTTTCCGTAATGTGGGCACACACTTACTATTTACGAAAAAACCTATATTTCGGTAATAAATTTATGTTTAAAGAAGTTTAAAACAATTTTTCCAATATTTTTTAAATATAGCGCGAAAACAGCTCGCCGGTGTCATGGCGTCGGCTGTTACGTCACGTTAAGGTAACCACGTCCTTGTGTCTATGTGTAGCGAAGAAAGTAAGCAAAACATTAAATTAATTCTTGTGATAAAAATGAATTCCAAAGTTTATAAGTGGTGTGCAGTACCTCAGTGCAAAAATACATCAATAAAAACCCCCAACAAAGTATTTTTACATGTTCCTAATAAGAAAATAATAAGAGTTAAGTGGTTAAAGCTCGCAAAGCTGTGAGGGAGCTAACCTCAAGAATAAACAATGACAAGTTTAATGTAAAAATAAGCTATGAAAATAAAATAAACTCACATCTGTTCAAAACGAGTTAGATTATATCTAAGTTGGTACTAGAGATTAGGTTACTAGAAACATGGTAGTAAAGATAAACAAAAACTTACTTACAAAGAAGTTTTTACGTTTCTAAACTCAGGCGAGCAAAATTCTTTATTTGTAGCGAGGAAATCACCCAACATCAATACATCAATCCTTTTTTTTTTTTTGGGGTGGGCTGCGGTCGGCGCGCCTCCGCACCACTCCGTCCGGGGCGACAGAGGGGCTTAAGCACGCAACACCCGCAACCCACCCGAACACCACGTCAGCATCAGCCACTGTAGGGCGGACGCCACGCCGACGAGCCTGCGGAAATGCTTCCGAAACCACCATCGCCCGTCGAGCACCAGGCCCAAGTACTTCATATGGGCCGGAATTGACGGTGATCGAGACGCCGATGGGAGGGTCCATACGGGGCCCATGGAACAAGAGGGCCTCCTCTTGTCCAGGGCCACCCTCAACCCCAGCGCCTCGATCCGTCTGATGACCTCTTCGATGCCTGAGGTCGCCAGGCTTACCGCCTCTTGTAGCGTCCCACCGCGGGCTGTGACGAGCGTGTCGTCGGCATAACAAATCACGCCCAACCCGGGTGAGAGGCTCTCCCGCAACGCCCAGTCGTAGCCGATGTTCCACAGGGTGGATCCGAGGACCGACCCCTGTGGAACACCGCACGTCATGGGCGTTCGCACAACGTCCCCTACTCAGTTGGCGTAGAGGACGCTGCGCCCCTCCAAATAGTCTGCCACCAGCCGACAATACATCAATCCTGGGCAAATTTGAGCTGTTTGCTTTAACAAAGCTTGGTTCCATTGTAATAATCGAGTGGAGTCGGTAAATCACACGTAAACAAATAAAAAATCAATCCAAATGCGTAATCAGTAGTACTGAGAACAACAAACAGAGTAGTTTACCTTAACGTGACGTAATACACTGTGATTGGTGTTTCAGCCAAAATGGCCGAATGCAGTATTTTAATGATTTAATTTATTGAAAATCTTAATAATCTCAATTATTTAGATAAATCTAAAGTAGCGTATTAAATTTTTTTGGTTATTAAATTTTTTCGTATTTTCTCTTAAAATCATTAATGCATCGATTCTTTTATACTGTCGTCATGCCTATTGTATTATATAATATTTCGAATGGCATCACACTGGAACTATTAATAAGCATGTTGTAAGATGTAATTTTATTCAAGTGAAATTAGAAAAATTAATAAAAAATAGACGTGCCCGCTGAATTTCTTGCCGGATCTTCTCACGCGTTCCGATCCGGCAGTAATTTTGAGAAGGAAATGTAAAAAAATGACAATATGTAAGTGCCCCCGCGGGGTTTATACATAAGAGAGGTTTTGAATTGAATTGAATTGAACATCAATGTTAACGGAAATGATCATCGATGTTAACTCAAGGCTTCATGCACAACCAATGAAACGAAACAAATTATGTCTTCTATGAACACTGTCACGTACTCGAGTGGGTAGCTATCTCCACCTGTTGATTATTCAATAAAGTGAGGTAAAACGTAACGATTTCACTGTTTTTTTAATGCAAACATCATTGATATTATCCAACATCGATTTACGGTTTTCGATAAAATTATTGAATATGAATGTTGAGTTTTTGGCGGGAATCTGAAGTGTCATGTGGTGTTCTTGTATTATATTCAATATCTTAGTGTTTTAACGTGTTATGTTAAATAATCTTAATGGCATTTTATGTAATATATAGCGACAGAACTGCTGAGGTGTAGTGAATATGATATAAAACTGCTATACATACCTTTGTATTTCCACCAAAATTCTCAGAAGATACCCTTAACAGTGGCCATTACACTGTTGAGGGCGACACTTTGTCTTACTGACAGACCATTACTGACATGAAGAAACTGAGAACTTGAAAAGATAATTATAACTCGACACTAGCAAAAATGGCTCGTATTTGTAGCTGATTGCCAAGACAAAAAAGAAGAAGCAGAAAAACATGAATGTTGGGCTTTCCATTATGACATCGATGGCAACATCGATATTTTTTTATATCGATCATCCTTAAGTTTTATTCCAAGTTTTCCTTCTCTTAAACAGATGTTAAATGTTTATTATATGTCAGTATGTCTTAGTTGTCTTTTATGATATTCACAGGCAAGATAGCGAGTAGTGAATTGTATTCTTACTCCGTCATCACACAGAAACCGTTAGAACACGGAACAGATTCAGACACTCGGAGCGATCACCCGCCCCAATGTGGTATAGAGTTTATCGTTCATAAATCTCATATAGGTAGCGTGAATAGGACGGAGAGTGTGTCGATAAGGGTAGCGTAGCTTCAACTCAAAATTACCGAACGGCATTCGTTGGAGGTCATATAGATTTACACATCGACCTCGCCGTACACCGACGACGAAGTGGAACTAGACTAGATCTTTTACGAGGACATCTCAAAAGGCATATCCTTTTGGAGGCGTCGAAACCGCACTTCACGGTGATTGTGGGAGACTTTTAAGCGAAACTGGGCAAATGGAGCTATGATAAGTTGAGGGTGGGGCATTATGCACATGGACATAAAAACCAGAGGGGCCAAAAACTGGCTGCTTTCCTGGAGAAGGGAAACCTCTTACTTTTGATGAAAACTTTTTTCAGGATACAGTCGTAAAGGAATTGGACCTGGATTATCCCTGATGGTTCAATAAAAAACAAGATAAACTTCATCTTGTCAGAGAAACGACAGATTCAAAATAATGTCTTTGTGATGAGCAGGCGGATTAAAACTGTGAGTGATTGTGATACAAGGTACACTAAATATCCATACCAAAATCAAACGACCACGCCTGGTAAAGTCTACCCTTCAACCTACACCTGTACTATACTGTAACCTCAAAAGCTTTCAACTCTAACTACTCAATCGTTACCAATGTCGAGACGAGTGCGAGTCAACGAACGACATAAATAAGTACGCAGTTGAGTCGAAATTTTTCAAGGCTTGCCTCGTTGAGAGACCTGAAAAACTTTCTGATTAGAATCTCAAGCGCGTCGAGAGAAGAAAGGAAATGACATTGCACTCTTCAGCCCACTGGTCTGAACATAAGCAGCTAAATATGCAGATCTCTAGGTCCGTGAAACGTAAAATTCGCCAATGTAATACATTTCGTATTAGAGAAGAGGAGAAACTATCTGTGACTCTCTCGTAAAGTGTTCACACAAGATCTGTTTATCAGACAGAGCCAAATGACTATGTTAAAAATCGATGACGACACTATCATTTCATGCCAAAGTGTGATCTTGAACGTTGTTAAAATACAACCGCCATCATTCCGAAATACTATTATCTGCTTGGCTAACTCGGCACTAAACCTAATAAGTCTCGGGTATCAGCTTGTACAAGATCAGAATGCCTCTAAAACAACTAAGAAACGGTAATGCACCAAAAATTACATAATTAAGGCAAAGCTTCTGAAGACAGGCGAAAAGTCCTTCAGAAATTCCATTATTCTCAGAGGTGAAGTTCCAGAGTCGTTGACTAGGATTACGGTGTTGTTGCTCTTCAAGAAGGGCGATAAAGCTCTTCTAAAGAATTACAGGCCTATCTCACTGTCAAAGCATGTTCAAAAGCTGTTTTCAAGGCTCATTACAATTCGATTCATGCGCAAGTTAGACAATTGGGAGCGGCTACACGAGGTGCTTTCCTTTCGACTGCTGCAGGTTTAGACGGCGCACGATTGCTTTGCCAATTACCTGCACATGGTCGTGAGGAGGGAGAGCATACCATCCTGCCACCACTGCGATTGTGATAAGGACACGGCGCAACACAGGCTCGAAGTGTGTGCCGCGTGGCCAGAGCAGTACCGTGAAGTCGTTGCATTCATCAGTGCCGACCTGACGTTGCCGACCATCGCTAGGGAGATGCTCGGCAGCGTCAGGAACTGGGACGCGGTCACTACCTTCTGCGAGGCTGTCATCTCGCGGGAAAAGGCGGTGGATTGCGCGCGGGAGGAACACCCCACGACAATACGGTCCACCGCCGGTAACTCGGGCAGTGCAAGTGCGAGTACTAGCGGCTGATGCCACCCTAGCCGAGGCCGTGAATGACGGGACCCGGGATTAGTATGTCAGCCGCAGATAGCGTGCGACGGCGACCGACGTCCTAGGCCCAACGATGAAGGGGACGTGCTACGGTAGAATATGAGGCCGCGCGCCGCCCTTTCGTCGACCCAGATGGGGTCGGGCGACAGGTGCGCTCATCAAGTTGAGGACCTTGGCACTATGTTTAGCGATCTCAGCGGAGTATCCCAACCAGTGTGGTCTACGAATAAATATTGACAAGGTGAAAGTCGAAGACGTGTTAGGGAGGCCTACGTCCAGCTGCGGATGGCCAAAAGATGAACGAATTAATAGAAAAAAGTTGAAGGAAAATTATAAATTGATTAAAAGAATTTTCATATTCTACCAAAATTCTTAGAAGACACCAATGTAGTCCATGCTCATAACACTATTGATGACGATTTGACTTGGTATATTTGTCTTGGTAGGTCTTGGTAGGATTTGACTTGGTCAATAAAAATAAAAGTTACAGTCATAATTTTCTGATTTTCTGTCACAGTGGTCTCGAACCTACCGATTTTCCGGTATTTCTACCGATATAGGCCGCGCTCTACCGAAATACCGAAATGCAACGATTTTCAACGATTTCCGAGAATACATGGAAAATCGTCCGATTTTCTACCGAATGACGATTTAATACTTTTAAATTGGCAATGTTGCTGTCATTGTTCCCGAAAATCATAATTTATTGTTTTCAAATAAATTTATATATATATATATAATATTTTCAAATAATTTATTTGAAAACATAACTAGAATTCTGAGGACTATTTTTGATTGCTTTTTGAAAAGAGAATATATAACTAGCACTCTAATTGAAAAAGCTGATTTTAAAAATCCTTTTTTTTTTTGATACCGATGCTATATACTGTGGTGCTGCTGCGACTAATACACTAGAGATGAGATATACTTGCCAAATCCCATACCAGGGCTTCTAAGTACGAGTACATAAAAATACCAGGGTCGAAAACCAGGTTTTAAAATACTTGAAAGTATTAAACTATTAGTAGCAAGGAGTACCAAGGAGGACTGCCAACTTCTATGCATACTAAACATACCTATACTTAAAATATTTAGTAAACATAGAAAACTTTGTTTGGTATGGATTCTAGTTTTTGTGCCGCAATTTTGAACGGTTTTTGTTTATGAAATGAAATCTTTCCTTCCTACTTTTTATTGCACTGTACTTGTAGTGAACCCCGCGCTGCTTGCGAACGTGAGTTTTTACGCGGCTGGATACTTTAAAGTGTCCAGACGCGGCGGCGGGGCGGCGTTCATATTTGAAAATACTTGCATAGGAATTTGACCCTTATTACATGTGGTCGTAATAAAATCATGTCAAAATCGTATGAATAAAAAAATACTTTGAAGTTCAAAGTATTTTTCATTTACAAATTAGATTGTGTTTCTTATTAGCATTGTTATACAGATCGTTTTCCTATGCAAGTATTTTTAGGTGTACTGTTTCAAGTTTGTAGCACATTCGACTTATACCAAATACTTTAATACTTGCAAGTATTGTCTCCTCGTACCAGGGCGCTGTACTTCGAAGGGAAACCCTAGTTTTAAAACCTGGTAACGTAAATACGTCTCATCTATATAATACACTACTTAATAGTACAGGAGATCTAAACGCAAATCGAGTAAATTTATTTAAATGCATATGCCTAGATTTTTATTTGGAATCTTGTAAACAGATAACCACGCGGTTTCTATTGAAAGGATTACCTTTTTACGATTGGATTACCAATAAAAGGTTTAGACATAATTGATTCAATAAATGTTAAAAATGGTAGAACAGCAACAATTGTTTCTATTACAAGGCTCTTTCCTAGAAATTCTCAGAGCATTATTTTACAGGATATAGATGCAGAGTAGCGCCTTTAGAGAAATTGCGAAATACTCAAACTGAAAATAAATAATAATAAAAAAAATAATTTCAAAAAAATCAAACAGCGAAATAGGCTGTCTACAGAGTTAATCTCTGGTTTGTTGCATACAAAACGTTTTTTTACCGTTTTTAATTGTTACGACTTTATAATCAAACCAGACAGGACTGCGGCTATGGCCAAAAAACATTGGTATGATTCAAAAAAGTAAGTATATTTAGCCTGTAAGATAATATATAATAAAAAAATTGTTTGTAATAACCTAAGGAAAAAATAAATAAATGAATTTGATTCTATATTGTTTTTTCTTTATTTACCGATTTTAGTACAAATATACCGATTTTTGAGGGCAGCTCTACCGACTTCACAAGCAGTGTTGCCAATTTAGCGACTTTGTCGCTAGAAATGACGACTTTTGTTCAAGTGTTAGCGACAAAAAAGTTTTGTCGCTAAAAATTGTTTAGTGACAAATCTGGCGAATTTTGGAATTAGCTCGAAAGTCAAAAGTTGATACGGATATTAGTGTTCCGTGGTAGTATTGGCACTTTTTGGAATCCTCGAATTATGTCCTAAAAAAAAAGCTCATTAAAATTTGTCCATAGAATTTTATTTCGTCGTAAATAAGGTTACGCTGTGAACTACTATAACTTAGTACATCCCGACATGTCCTAAAAAAAAAAAAAGTTCATCAAAAGGACAATGGGTATTGCGGCCCATGAGCGGCCATCTATGAAACTAGTGTCATTTGAAAGGGGAGATCTTTGACAACAAATATTGTTCAAGGAGTACTATGAAATACCGTTTGGGAATAAAAATATAGTTAAAATACTATTATTAAAATACTATTTTTTTTTTTCATTATTATTTATGTATCCTAATATTCAATACTTTTTCTATTAGAGGTCTAAGAACCTTTGTTAAAATCGGTCTCGCCATGTTTCATGCGTCAACCAATCAGCGACGAGCGCCGCTCGCACTCGGCGACTCGGCGATTACCGTTATGCTCGAGCGCACAGCGCAGTCCATCGTTGACATTTGTTTCGTTGAGTACTGTGCGATTATTATTGTTTGACAATTTCTTTTGACTCTGGCTTGCATATCGGACTTGTTAATATCTATCTTGGTGACTTGTGCTCGTTTTTTTGGACTTTTTTTAAGCAGATTCCTATAACAATGGCAGATAATCGCCAAGTGTGTATTTTATGTAATCGATCCGTGATAAACAGAAGAAGATACGAAATAACCCGTGCTCGGTTTGAAGAACATCCCGCTGTAGGCCAATATATCTTTGAAGCTCTTACCTCTGAACATCAGGTAAGTACATCAAACGAAATCATTATTTCTTAGTTGTCACGTCAACAATATAGTACTGTTTAACTTGAGGTGGTCACAGTGTTTTAACTCTCGCGCATTGAGATTACATTTCGCTGTAAGTAGTAAGTAAACTGTTACCGACGCGGCGACGTTGTCGTTCCGTTTGATCCACGGGGCGAGAACGGGATAGAAGTATCGGTATTTACGTATGAGTAAGCGAGATAATTAATACTGCTTAGGCAATCGAGTAAAATATTTTTCTTTATATTTCGCTTTGTTTGAACAGCGTTCAATGAAAATAACTAAGCGTTTTAACTAATTGTAATACTCTCATTTTCAGATACAATACAATGGTCAGGAGTACATTTGTCGACCATGCTGGCAACGGGCAGAAAGAGCTGCGCAGCCAAGAGAAGACCGTCCACACGAATGTGTATTACATATTGAAGAATATTCAAGACTCCCTAATACAGCAACGCGTTGTATGTATGAAAACTGCAGACGAACGGATCTCCGAAGGATTCCGGATAACATTAAAGTGACATTCTTGATTCATTTTAATTTTTATATTCCAAATAGTGCAAGAGTTTGCGATCATCATTTGGTATCCAATGATTGGGATCAAATAATTGACAGCCCTAACTTGCTCCACGACTTCAATGCCATATATTTTGTGCATATCATGAGCCTCATGAAAATCGCGGTGCTTCGAGGATCTATACTAGATTTTGATAATATAGATGACATGGACCCAAATGAAGTATACATCCGATTAGGCGTTAGTCGAGACCAATTTATGAATATTTCGGAACAAACTCCTTCATTGTCGAACGTATCAACACGCCCGAAAACATCTTTGGCATGCTACTTAATGAAACTGCGAAGCGGTGAAGCAAATGAAAGGCTGGCGACGCTTTTTAATATGAGCCGTAGAACCCTAGAACGACATTTAACGTTCGCCAGAGACTCTCTTTTACTGGACTTCGTTCCCCGGCATCTTGGTTATGATCATCTCAATAGAATTGATGTAGCTAACCGAAACCTACAAGTTCCAAATGCAATTTTTGGAAATGCAAATGCCTTAAACAGAAAGGCAATTGTGATAGCAGACGCCACTTATATATATATACAAAAGTCCGCAAACTATTTATTCCAAAAGCGATCATATAGCCTACACAAATACACGAATTTGTTGAAACCGTTTTTAATAGTGTGCTGCGATGGCCACATTTTAGATGCCTTTGGGCCATATTCAGCCATAGAATCAGATGCACAAATAATGAAAAATATGATTGACGACGAAGGAAATCCTTTCCATTGGTTTTTTGAACATGGAGATGTGTTCATCTTAGACCGTGGGTTTCGCGACGTAATCGACGACTTACATGCCTGGTTATGAAGCTCACTTACCGAAAACAAAAAATCGAGACGAAGATCAATTGACGACAGAACAAGCGAATAAGTCTAGGTTGGTTACTATGTGCCGCTGGGTTGTTGAAGTTATAAATGGTTGGTTCAAACGCGATTTTAAACTATTCCGACAAGACTTTTTCAATCGTGCTTTGCCTCATATGATGACAGATTTTAGAATAGGTGCTGCATTATTGAATGCTTGCAGAGAACCATTGTCAGATAACGTTCACGCTGAAACATTTATAGAAGTTATAAACCAAAGAGTGAATCAACCAAATAACCTAGCAGAGTATGTCCTAGCCAACAACCTTAATCGTAGACGGGCTAGTTTCGATAGCATTACAGGAAACCAACCTAAGTGATTTTCCTTTGCTGACTGAGGACGATTTAACCATTTTTGCACTTGGTACATATCAAGTGAAGCTAGCCCGCAGCTATTATGCGGAGCATGTGCGACAAGGTCTCTATAATATAGAAACGTATAGGGACCCCGATGTTACAGGCCTAGGCAGGTGCGGCATCACAGCAACAAATGTTTGGCTGCTAAGATGTCGAATACAATCTAGACATACTAGGTCAAAAATATATTATTCGTACATTGTAGTAGATAGAGAGAAAAGCGGCAGAGAAGCCATAGAAAACTACTATTGCAGTTGTCTAAGCGGTAAGCGCACTCTTGGTTGCTGTGCCCACATTATGTGTGTAGTGTGGTATTTAGGGTGGGCGAGAAACCAAGAGGAAGATATCCGTTTACCAGCTCATTTTTTAAACGATATTATTGTAGACGACAATTGAATCCCATCATTTTCTTTTTTTAAAGGAATACTAGCATTATATACGAGCATTGTATATGTGTCTGTCAATAAATCGATGTATTTAATAACCAATTAACCTTTAGTTTTATTTAATCCATCCTTATCTTATACTTAGACATGCATTACGTTTTATCATTTACGTACTTTCAGTTTAATTAATTCGATTTTTTTATATGATCAACGCTTTATAACTTTTTATCTAAACAAGTTGCCGAAATAATTTTTTGCAGTCTTAATATATACATAATTGTCGACTAAAAAATATATAGGACAGATGTGGCCGCCGATGGGACAAGCGCCATACATTTTTGCCCATTGTCCTTTGACCGGACAATACCCGACGGGATTTTCTGTTTTAGCGACTTTTGAATTCAGCGACTCGAACTTCTAGGAGTTGGCGACACTGTTCACAAGTTCACACTTTGACTTTCGAGACCACTGCTCTGTCAATTCTGTGAGTTTGGTCGGGGAAAATGGTTGTAAAATATTTATTTTTGCGTATATACTGGTGTTGAATAAAATTATAAACATGAAAGACATAAAAGAAAGAACAATGTCAGGCAGCAGTATGACACTGTCCAATAGTGAATATATGGACGCTTTTAGCTCAATCAATGAAAGACCGGTGGACGATATATCATTAGAATTTTTCTACAAACCACATACTATTACACTCTTAGCAGTTTCTATTGCCTCAGTGATTTATACGGCGTTTGTAAGGTATTTAATGTTTCATTTTGATAATTAAACTATTGCCTATACTAGTGATGTAATATACTTTTCTATTAGGAAACAATAACTGAATAAAACGTTTTGTTTTAAAGTTTTTGTTTAATTAGAGTTTTTATGTGTTATTCAGAACTGGTATACACCAGGCGTAACTTGTTTATTTTGACCAATTGTAGGCTAAATATCTTGATGTGTTTCGGTTTACAAGGACAGTTTTACATTGTAGTTTGACACTTGGTTTGAATACAAAAAAAATAATGATAAAAATAGTAGGCCAATTTTCTGCCTATTGTGGAAGGGGCTTGAGCCCAGTAATGGGATATATATGAGCTGACTTGATGATGATTATGAATAAGACAAAAATTCTGAAGCTATGGACCTGGATATCTGTCCCTCAGAATTGCTAATTTCTTTATTCCACATTAGTGGTTTTGTGAGCTGCAGATCTTGCAATTGCGTTTTTGCATAGCTTAAAATTGAATTTGTTTAATTCAATTTTATACTCACTGTTTATATAAAAACAAATATTATGTGTTACCGCCACTATTTCAATAAAATAGTTGCATCTTAATAAGTTAAAAAATATTTGAATAATTCTGAAGATTTTGGTTTGAAACTTTTTTTTTTATTTAAAATTTTTAAAGTTAATTTGGCAAAATTCCAAAAACTTAACCCACATTAAATATCCATAAAATCATTTAAACTGCTTATAAAGTTTCATGAGAATTGGCTGAGGATGTGACCTTTAATAAAGAACAACTGAACATCTGGTATAATTAAAACTTTTTTACTTAAGTTAAAATAGAGGCTTTTACTTATGCTTCATACAGTCAATTATAATACTATCTAAATCAAGAGTAATCCAGATAGGAATTTAGCGGAACTTTATATTTTATATATATCCTTTGAGGAATATTATCTCACTTGATATAAATGATGCTCTTCCAATGAGAGGATGTATAAAGGCTTTATACTGATGATAGAAGTTACCGGTGTGCTTGTAGACTTGCCAGTGGACAGCTGTTCTCAATACAATAGAAAGTGTAAATTAAGTTTAATCTTGTATAATTGACTGGCTGGTTGATATAATTAAACCATCTAACAAAATGTTTTAACTATACCGATCCTCAAAAATCTATATAAAAATGTAACTGCTGTTACAGCTTTGGTCCAAATTCTTACCAAAGACTCTGTTTATAATCTCCATATTTTATGATATATGACTTATTTATTACAAAGTATAGTAATTTTAAATAGTCATTCCAAAGTCTGAGAATTCCAGCTCGTAACAGAACATCTTCACCTCTTTAACTTTTAACAAATGCCAAATTGCATGCAAAGTCACTAGACCTAGCAACAGAATAGATTATATTGTAATTATAATTATATATTGAATTACAATATGAAAATATAATACACAAGGAGAATGAATGACAATGACTAGAATATGTCTTTGTTGTTTTCTTTCCTGTAAGAACTGGAAATAGAGATTTATACCAAGGCATATGTTATATCTGCCGCAAAAAACTGCTGCTCTGAACTGTACATAGTGATGGTATCTAAATAGCGAAGTTGAGGAAAGGCACAAGTTGGCGAAAAGTGTGCATTCGCAAACCGAGCGTTTTGCTAACTAGTTGGTATACGATTGCTACTCCGATTTTCTCTCTCTGAGCCCAGCTAGTCTGCCTTAGCCAAAGTAAAAGTTCGTACACTTGTCTTTTTGACAACCAATATATACTTAGTGATCATGTGACTAGAACTTTTGGATTTCATTTTACACAATTCTAAAGTAGTTCACCATTCAGATAAGTTAGTGATAGAACCTCAGAAAATTTTCTGACTGGAGATACTAGACTGAGTCTTCTGTTTTGGATCATTTTGTGACAATTTGTATATCATTACAAAAATCAAGCCAACTAGAAGAAAAACATGAAGGTTTCTTATCTTTACAGGAGACTTATGAAATAAAATTATTTTTATGGCTTATTTAATTGATTATTGTTTTGCCGACATTTCAAATTTTTCTTTCTTGATCTTCTCTTTCATGATCATGTCTCATTTAACGTTACAAGACAGCCCCCGAACGAGCCGACATTATATTTACCTATTACTTTACTAGTATCATTAGATAAGCTCTTAGAATGCAACATTATTCCCAGTTTATTGCTCTTCTTAGGGACTTCTAGACTACACCTGGTAAATGATATTACTTTATAAGCTTGCCTAATAGGTGGTAATGCCTTATAGGTGTTTTAGGATTATCTACCTAATTGTAGGTATATTGGTTCTTTTTACAATGCGCGACTGAATTGACGCTGCTACTGACTCCCTCAAGGTTCTGTGCTAGATCCATAGCCATATGAAATTTTGGATTAGACTTGAGTTGCCTCTATCGCTGAACTGTATGTTGATCAACTATACTGGCGACTGTCTTGTACAATTTATCATAGGAACTTAAATTTATATAGGAACTGTCGTTAGAAATTATCGGCAATATGTCTCACCCAAATATTCGAATACACATATCGATCACCTGAAAAATTTGGTTACTTTGACTCTTCGCGTGTAGACGAAATATTTTATTCGGCAAAAGAACTTATTGCCTTTTATTAAAAAGGAATTACAATAAACGTTGCGTATAAAATTTAACAATACGACCGTCGAAAATAAAGAATCCTTGTGCAATCTCTCGATGTTACTACACTTCAAAAGCCATTTGATTTATTTCATCACCATCTCAGCTTATGAACGTCCCACTATTCGGTTCGAGCTTCCTCCATAATGGGAGTGAAATTGACCTACTATACCATGCTGGTCAGACAGGTTGGCTTTATTTCGTGTTTTTCTTTCTTGCATAGATGTTATCTGTATATTACATCCCTTAATCGTTGATACCCGCGGGCAAGGAAGGGGGTGGTGAATGGTATATTCCTACTCCGTCACCACACGGAAAGATTTATTTCATCACTAGCAACCCGCCTTCGCTTCGATTTCAGTGGCCTTATACGCGTAGTTCCCGTTCCCTTGGGAATACCGACATTAAAATAGCCTAAGTTACTCCTTATATACCAAGCTACCTGGTAGTTAAATATTATCAAAATTCGTCCAGCCGTTTTCAAGATTACCTACCCAAAACAAACAGACAGACATAGAAAAAAAAACTGTTTTTAGGCGTAGGTATCATGTAACATTACAAACAGACACTTCAGTTATATTTATTTGTATAGATTTGATTACTTAATTATACAATTTAGTTGGATACACGTAATTTTTAACATTATTTACATTAATAAAACTTTATTGATAAAAAAAATTAAACATTAGAGACGATTGAGAGCAAAAAACATATTGCCTTCATTAGTTTGTTATGAAATTTTACTTCGTCTGACCGCAAAACTAAGACATATAGGGTAGGTATAGGACAATATACCTAGTTAAATTTTTGCATTTGCGATTCTGTTATGTTGCCACGTTTTAAATCAAGCAATTGTCTTGAAATTTTGCACACGTATTGAGGTATAAAGAAAAGCCACATGCATTTCTAACTTTTTGTCCTGGAAACAGGTAATAATTCCGTAGGATAGAAAGTTGATAGACAAAATTTATATTAACGCAGGCGATGACTTAGCCAACATATAATTCTTCACGTTAGGAAGTAAGGAGAACTGAATACATCGCGATAGGCTCATTATACTTGTCACACTTGTCACTATGCGCATGACTTCCACATTCATGGTAACTAAAGGGTTTTTCAACAAGAAATTTGTTTTTCAATTGTGGCAACACCAACCACATGATAGTTTGGCATTTCGTTTTTTGACGTATTCGTAGTAGATGCATTGGCAATTGTTACAATGAATTCAATTTCGCTTGAAAATCGCATCAAAATAATTAAAATCCACTATGAAAATGGTGGTTCTGTTAAAGTTACATTTTGTAAAATTTGTGATATTTTCGGACGATTATGTAATCGTCCTTCTGAGACAGCTATTAAGAATTTGATCGTTAAATTTGAGTCGACAGGCTCGATACAAAATGTGCCAACACCAACGCGTGTTCGACCGGGTGGTTCAACTGAAAACATCGTAGCCGTGAGCCACAGTGTTGAAAAAGATCCAAATTTGTCAATTCCTCGATGTTCTCAACAATTGGGGTTATCCAAAACCACCACATGGCGAATTTTGCGTAAGGATTTGGCTTTGAAGCCTTACAAGGTTCAACTGGTGCAGGAATTGAAGCCGACCAACCATTCACATCATCGTAGATTCGCTCAATTCATTCAAGAACAACCCGCTGGTTTTTCAGAAAAAATCATTTTTTCAGACGAAGCCCATTTTCACTTGTCAGGGTACGTCAACAAGCAAAATTGCCGCATTTGGGCTTCTGAAAATCTGAGCGATTATTGAGAAGCTTTTGCATGCTCAACGTGTCACTGTATGGTGCGCTATGTGGTCTGGAGGCGTGATTGGGCCGTTTTTTTTTTCGAAGATGAGGCTGGAAATGCGGTAACGGTCAATGGATCACGCTATCGCGAGATGTTACCAACTCAATTTTGGCCTATTATTGATGACGTGGATATCACTGACATGTGGTTTCAACAGGACGGTGCCACATGTCACACATCCAATGAAACGATCAATTTATTGCAAACCAAATTTCCCGATCGCATAATTTCACGAAAATCGGCTGTTATGTGGCCAGCCAGATCGTGTGGTTTAACACCACTGGATTATTTTTTGTGGAGCTATGTTAAGGACAGAGTCTATACGGAGCCAATCGAATCGATTGCAGCCTTAAAACTCAAAACCCGCGATGTGATTAACGAAATAGACCCGCCATTTTGCCAAAAAGTGATTAAAAACTTTAATGAAAGAATCGACATCTGTCAGCGTGGTCGTGGTGGATATTTGTCAGATATCATTTTTCATTCATAATTGCCGAACTTTTCTCTTCGTAATACAATAAAAATTTGAATCATCTTCATCTAAATTTCTTGTTTTATTTTGTTTTAGAAAACAAAGTTCTTGTTGAAAAACCCTTTATAACATCTGTGTGTGAGAAGTAAATTACGTACTTGCGCGTAGAATAGCTATGAAAATTTGCTTATGTTTATCATTTTAAAGATCTAGAAAATATTCCTTGTCACAGCCTTTTTTCACTTAACGGTACTTCTTCAGGGTCCATTCAATTCATTTGAAAGTGTGAATAATATATGATCAACTCTTTGTACTGGTAATATGTGAAATATGCCATGGATATATGTCCATATCGTGGTCATTTCATGCAGGGTCATGCGACCCTGATACGCGCACCCTTGACATTCATAATAAAATGACCCTGCTCTAAATTTTCAACTTCTGTATAGGTACGCAAAGTACAAATCATTAGATAAGAATTCGTCAGATAAAATGTAATCTAACTGAAGGTTCATCTAAAACAATTTGAAATATTTTATTCCTCTATTTATCGATTTCACTCTTTACGACTGAAAATTGGAATCTCAAGCTTTATATTTTTTCATCGGATTCATCATGTATCATCATTTCAGCTCATACACGCCACACTATTGGGCTCAGGCCTCCTCCACAATACGAGGGAATTTGACCTACTATACCTTGCTGGTCAGACGTGGTCTAGGGTTTATTTCAAGTTTTCCTTCTCTTACAAAGATGTTATATGCATATTCTGACTGCACAGATGGCGTAGTGGTTAAGATAGCGACTTAACAATGCCAGTGTCGGGGGTTCGAATCCCACGCGGGACAACACTTTGTGTGATCCACAACTTGTTGTTCTGAGTCTGGATGTAATTTGTGTCCGTTAATTATATGTTTGTAAAGTTCCCAGCAATACAAGGATTATTTCCTTAGTGCATGGTGTTGTCTTAAAATTATAAAAAAAAAAAAAAATTCTATCCCTTAGTCATCTTTTATGGTATCCACGGGCAAGAGAGGGATTGGTGAATTGTATTCTTACTCCGTCACCACACGAAAATATCGAATAATAATTTCGTATTACTTTTTAGGTATATAATACTAGTAAAACCTGTTTGGTGATGATACAATGCCTAGATCTCGGTCCTTTCCCTCAGGTATCGTAAAAATAGATTAATGTAAGCATATAACTGCATTCAAAGATGAGAGAGAAGAGAAACCAGTGCTCTGAACAGCTTAGTCTAATAAGCTGATTCCCCTCATCTAGGAGCAGCCCGTGACCAGCAGGTCGACTTATATGAAATTGTAAAGATAAACAAGAATATTCATACAATCAAATCTTCTATTTTTACAGAGATGAATCAACCGTTCAAGACAATATATGGGCAGGAATATGCTGTGTAGTATTCTTTTTTCTTATAGTATCAGTCCTTACTTTCCCCAATGGACCTTTCACTCGTCCACATCCAGCTGTTTGGCGAATAGTCTTTGGCATGTCAGTGCTGTATCTTCTAGCCTTGCTGTTTTTATTGTTTCAAAGCTACAGTACAGTTTACGAAATAATGTATTGGATTGACCCAAATCTTCGAAATTTCCATATTGACATGGACAAGGTATGAATCTTAAAATTTGTTTTTATTTATTTATTAGTCATGTATAATCCCCTCAAATACATAAAATTTGCTTTGTTTTTTGGCAATTTTATTGTTTTAATATAAAAGAATGATGGTACACTGTACACTTTTTTTTCTCAGGAATATGCGGTTAATTGCTCAGATATAAGTTTATCTAAAGTTTGGTCCCACGTAGATGTATTTGCGTGGGGACACTTTTTTGGATGGCTGTTTAAAGCTATATTGTTTCGACATGCGGGATTGCTCTGGGCTATATCTATTATGTGGGAAATTACAGAAGTGGCTTTTGCACACCTGTTACCTAACTTTTTGGAATGTTGGTGGGATTCAGTCATACTGGATGTTTTAATATGCAACGGCCTCGGTATATGGTGTGGTTTAAAGATATGTAAAGCCTTAGAAATGAGAGAGTACAAGTGGGTTAGCATAAGGTAAGAATGTATTATTTTTTCAATACGCTTTTTTCAAATTCAAATCATTTATTATGCATAAACCCCGAAAGGGCACTTACATATTGTCAAGTTTACAAAATTTAAATAAATTATCCATAAAAATAAACTAGCGTCTTTAGAACCAGCTTTAGAAATATAGCACATTTAATATTTTTATCATCGGGGATTCATGGTTTAGTCACTTTTCGATAGCTCAATACCAATTGGTACAATACCAGCATCGACTGGGGCAATCAAATCATCGCCCAAAGCACTTGAAATCCTGAGCATAATTCAATTATTGAGATCGAACGCAGTTAGTTGTGGAAACGCAATACAACATCGATCACGGCATCGTCAATAATACAACCATGATATCGAATGTGCTATATGGCACTTAACATATTTTAAATTCACAATAAATGTCTCATTACAAACGATATATATAAATAAATTTACATATATAAACTAAGCCTATACAAATTGTAATTTCACTCTCGCTCTGTCTCTTTCTATTCCCCTAGCATTAAAAGTTTAACGCAACCTTGTTGGACGTCGCAATAGAAGTTTCACTTCAATATTCATATACCAGCAATTATTGAAATAAGTACATTTTCATAATTTGGCGTTAATTTTAGAGACATATCGTCCACCACCGGTAAAATAAAGAGAGCTATACTACAATTTACGCCTGTAACGTGGACCCCTGTGCGATGGTTAGATCCGACAAGCACATACATGAGATTTTTTGCCCTGAGTCAGCTGGTCGTCTTTTGGCAGATCTCAGAGTTGAATACTTTCTTCTTGAAACATGTATTTGAAATGCCACCGTCACATCCACTGGTAATGGCGCGTCTGTGTCTCATTGGAGTAATTGTGGCACCATCTGTGAGGTAATTATATTTTAAGTTTTAGTTTTAAGTAAGGGAATTCCTGTTTAATTGGAAGATCTGTATGGACTATCATCACTATTATCATTTGCCTCTTTGACAGGCGGTCAACACACTGTCCAAACCATCCGAATCCATGGAAGGGCACCGTAGAACCTCAAAACCTTGTATTACCCCGAACCCCAAATAGAATCATGCACAGGGCAAATTGTGAACTAGCTTATCCTATTCTTTTATTAGCAACTAGCAACCCCGCGCTCGCTTCGTTTTGGTTTGGTGATAAGTCGGCTTATCCCCGGTTTTTAAATCTCCAATATCTTCAAAAAATTACGATACCCGACTGCAGTCCAGGTCTCGGGTTCGATGCCCAGCCTAGGAAAAATTTATAGGGCTTTCTTGAGAGGGAAAATAGCCTCGGTTAAAAATAGCCTTATATAGACTGGTACCTGGTAGTAAAATTTTTTAAAATGGGCTCAGGCGTTTGGGTGATTTCCCGGAGCAAACAAACAGACAGACATTTTTTTAAAGTGGTTAGGCATAGGTATCGTGTAAATAAGAGCATGAAAAGAAATTCTTATTTTTACATTACAAACAGACAATAATTTGATTTATTTGTATAGATAAAAAAGGCAGAGTTGAACACGTCGAACGAATTATCGGTAATGGTTTTAATTTTATCGTGTTATCAACTAAAAAAAACTAATGATTGAAGCTATTATTTTAAACAAAATTATGATAAATTATATTATTTGACTTTCGATGATTATACATAATTATTCGAAGTGAAGAAACGATATGTATGTAGGTATTTAAATAATATTCTGTTTTAGAATTAAACAAACGATTCAAACGTTCGTGTTAAATTCGTTTTTATATATCTACGTATTACTGCTACTTATGTATTGTCCTTGTATCTGTTATTATGTAATTTATTTCCTTATACCATTTAATATCGAGAATGCGTGGCGCCATATAATTTATTTCTTGAATTTACCATAGCATTCTCAATTCTCGGTCGTCACATTCAATTATCACATCGCCGGTAGGAAATGTTAATTATAGAAAAGAATATATTTTTAGGCCACAGCGAAAGGATCTCAAAATTTTCGTATGTTTTCACTTTTCCCTATAACGCCCAGATAGGCGTCAAAATTTATTGCGTAATAATTTTCTCTATACAGGTGTCGCAATGGACCAATATGGGATGTTAGTCGATAACATTACAGTAAAAGAAGTGGTAGATTCGGTGTATGCACTAAAAAATGGAAGAAATTGAAACTTTTTTTTAAGCTATTGATGAACAGATATACAGGTGTATTATTCCTAGACGTAGCGAAAGCATTCGACAAGGTCTGGCATGAAGGCCTAATCTACAAACTCTATCTCCTCAAGATCCCTCATTATTTAATTCTCATTATACATGACTACTTAAGTCATCGCAGCTTTCGCTACAGGGTGGAAGGGACGTTGTCGACCTCCCACCCTATCAAGGCCGGCGTCCCTCAGGGGTCGGTCCTCTCCCCATTTCTCTTCACGCTATATACTAGCGATATGCCCAAATTCAATCGGGTACATAAAGCGCTTTACGCTCATGACACCGCACTCTTTTGTGCTGGTAGATCCCCGACAACAGTAGTTAAGACTCTCTAAACAGCGGTCACCGCCCTAGCCAATTGGTTTAGGAAATGGAGATTAGAAATCAACCCCGAGAAGAGTCAGCCGGTCATATTCACTAGACGAACTGCCCGTTCCTACTCTATCGATAGCATTCCCCTCCTTAAAATTTTCAACAAGCCTGTCACTTGGACCAGGCAGGCCAAATACCTGGGTGTGACCTTTGACGACCGACTCAGCTTCGCCCCTCACATAAAGCAAGTCCGCGCGCGGACAGCCTTTGTGATGGGCCGTCTCCACTGTCTACTCAACTCTAGGTCGCGTATGTCCCCGAGTAGCAAAATCCGACTTAGCAAAAGCCACCCCAACCAACTAGTGGTTGGGGTGGCTTCTTATAGACCTTCCAAAATCTCATCCATCCGACGTCCTCATCACGTCCTCGACGAAGAGGACGACAACATCACACTCGCTTAACGTAGAGCCTTCACGGCCCGCGAGGCCTTAACACATAAATATCCACAGTTCCGCCCTCGCCATCGAGGTGCGAAATTGATTACTTGCTTAAAGGAACTACTATGAATGGTCAATACTACGCCAATTCATTGGGTCAGGCACGTGAAACAGTCGTAGAGAAGAGACGTAGCAAAATGGCGCGCGGTGTGTTATTTCTGCAAGACAACGCGCCCATTCACACCGCTCGCGTTTCAAGGGATGCTTTATAAGCCACTGGGTTCGCAGAAATTGACCATCCCCCCAATAGTCTGGACCTGGCTCCCAGTGACTTTTCCTTTTTTCGAAACTGAAAAAGGAGTTAAGGGGGCGAAGATTTTCGGATGACAATGAGATGAAGTCAGCCGTGGAGAGTCATTTTCAAGAGCAATTTTCAGAATATTATTTCATTATAGTATTCACGATGTGAGAAGTGTATTTCACTTGAGGGTGATTATATTGAAAAATAAAAATTAAAAAACTAAACTTTTCTTTCATTAAGTAACCTAGGCCGCGAACTTATCAGCCGCCCCTCGTAGGTGTATAGGTATCTATCATATCACCGCATGGTAATGAATTAAATACTATATAAAATTAATATCAAAGAAAAATAAATTCTGCATAAATAAAAAATAAACCTCGAGATATATGTACTACGTACTAGATTTCGCGATCCGAACACTCGCTTTGTTCGACTGAACTGTACTGCAATCCGTACACCTTAGTGTGCCTACATGTGGATGTATACAGAGCGGAGGTATTAATTTGAAAACTCGGATAATTCGAATCAAAACGTGAACCTGGATATGAATACAAATTCTTTAGACAATTAAGTAAAATGTTTTGTTGTTAAAATGAATGAATAGGTAATTATATCGAATTAGCACAATAGAAAAAAGAATCTACATTTAAATGTCACGCCATCTTCGATCATAGACTAAACTCGCAGATGTTCAATTACACAACCGGTTGAGGTAAAAATATATGACTTAAAACAGACTTGACGTGGTGTTTCTCAAAAGTATTTTGATTGCTTATATTATTTTTTCTATAGTATACAGGATGTATCAGGTTATGGGGCAACTGGCCAAACGGGAGGTAGGCAATGGTGGTAGGAACCCATAAAAAGATATTGAATCGTTAATGAATTAGAGACATGTAAAGTTTTCAATTTTGTCATTGTTTTTTCGTTTAAATCTGATTGAAATGTATAAAGTCAGTGATACTTAATCTGCAACATATTCGTACTTTGTTAAATGAATGTTCAATAGAAATTGAAAAAATCAATGATTACGTTCGCATAAGCAAAACGAACTTCGCTTTAAATCAGCTGATCGGCCGATTACCGTCGCCGAGTGACGTTTGTACCTACGGCACCATTGAAGCGTTTGCGCAATTCTAGATATGTATGAATGTAATTATACTGTCGAAGCTTTACATGCCTACATGTATCCTGTCTATCCATGCCTACATAATACGTAACATTTAAGGCATAGACTCTAAGACACATTTTTTTTTAAATCATTATAACTTTTATGTTATATTGTTTTTTGTGTAATGTACATTCTAATTACGATCTATGACCGTTAAACTACAACATACTCGAACAGTTGCCCCATAACCTGATACATCCTGTATATTATCAATTAATACTTATTTGTCCAAGGTCAGAGGATAGGTTAAAAAAGGCTATAATAGTTTAAAGGCTACGTACGCATTTCGATTGCAAAAATACATCGATCTTATTTAACTACTTAATTAAACACTTTGAAATAGAGTACATATGTATGTATTTTTTTAATGTGTGTAGGTACAAAACTTTGTCACTTCTGCGGTGTAAAATCTATAGTATGCACTAGTGATGTAACGAATGTTAGGATTGCGAATGTGAGTGCGAATATTCATCTCCAACATTCGTGAATGCGAATACGAGTGTTGACTTTCAAATAAAGCGCGTGCAAAATATCATACGGGTTTAACATTTCGTACCAGCCATGTTTAAGCCAAATATAGCCAAAGTTAACCGTTACAAGTTGAACGAATGAAGCTAGTCAGATTCGTTCAAAAATATTCATTGTAATTTGAGATTAGTTTATTATTATTGTATTTGTCACATGAGTAAAACACATGTTACTGAAGTGTGGATTTATTTCACAATTTGTGACGCTGAGAGTGTTAAATGCACGGTATGTCACAAAGTTTAATAATTACTTAACAAAACAATGTAATTTTTTTCATATAGAATCATGTTCTTTTTTACTGACAAAATTCGTTATTTTTAACACAAAAACAAATATAAATTCCGGATAAGTATTCACCAACATATCATATACTAAATCTTTCTCCGAAACATGCTACATCTTATGGTATAAATATTATTCTGATCGTTTCAGTGGTTTTCGCACTATAAAAAACCGGCTCCCCATTTATTAGTTTATATTAGACTGACAAGAATAAGAGAGACAGTGTTTCTAATTTAGTTGCCGACCTAAGTGTTCCATAATATTGTTTTATTCAAATATTATGAGTAAATAAAAATAATAAATATTATCAGTTATAAATATTATCATTCCATTCCACAATTACATATATAATTTCCTTTTAGTTTGTCAAATATATTCGCCACATATTCGCAACGTTCCTTGCGATTGCGAATGTCAAAAACATATGCGAATATTCGCGATGCGAATGCGAACATTCGTTACATCACTAGTATGCACACGTTATAAAACTTTAAAGCGATCTAGCGCTGCAGCGAACTTTAGTTAAACTGTAACCACGGAGCAAAATATTTATTCGGGATAGCTTCTTTATACATATATAACTCTATGAAAATAAATAAATAATTATAATTGCATAAGTTGATAAAAAATGCTATGGAATAGCTTTGCCGCGGCAGTCCCCGAGTGCCACACGTTTCTTTTCTTTTTAATTTATTTATAGGCTTTGTCGCTGTGTGACCACATCGCCCTGCGACTACAAAGATCAACACAATATACATAAAAAGAAACGCAATTACAACTGACACAATTACGGCCTTTGTAGACCTAATTCTGTCAACTTATATAAAACAATAGCTTCGTCAGACAATATACTGTTACAGAAACCCAGATCAAATTTTTTTGTCTATTAAAATAGTGCCTTCTATATCCGTTCGTTCCTTGCACATTCCATCATAATGTGTTGTACATCTTCCAGTACCCCACAGGTACAATCATGTTGAAGATTCTGTATTGAAATAATTTTAGCATCGAAATAAATTCTTTTCAGGCAATACTACACATATGTTACGGATCCTAACTGCAAAAGAGTTGGTACACAGTGTTGGGTGTACGGAGCAATTATGGTAACAGAATCAATGCTGTGTATAAAAAATGGCAAAGAACTTTTTGGTCAAGCTCAAGTTTGTAATGTCATTATATGGCTAGTCATACAAATTCTAGTCTCAATAGCAGTAGTTTATGGTGTAGTACTATATCATAGATATTTTGAGGTGAGTTAAGATCTTATACGTAGATTTGATGACAACAGAATATTTGTATTTCATTATAAATGGAGAAATATATTTTCTGCTAGGATGCTTATCAAAAAATGGCCGTTAGTTATCGTCATTACAGCCTATATGTGTCCCATTGTAGGTCTCGGGCCTCCTCCATTGTGTGAGGAAATTCGACCTATTATACGACGGTGGTTCAGACCTCTTAGTACATTTTGAGTTTTCAATCTCTTGCATAGATGTTATCTGCATATTATAATATAGCCCTAAATTGCCTTATACGGCATCCATGGGCAAGAGAAGGCGTGGTGTATTGTTACTCCGTCATCACACGGACGGGTCGTCCATATTGAGTATACAATCGTTCGTTGCTAGGCCGTAGCATGTAAATAAAATTGTGTGCCTACCTCGTTACAACATAATGAGCTACGTTATAGCGAAGATTGTCATATTCACAATTTACTACTGTGAAGTTTTCTTTGAGGAAGTATCACGAAAATGGGCAGCAGCGTTTTTATGGGAAGCGCACGACATGCTTGCCAAAAGTGACAGGACCCTATTGCATTATTACTCTTCATGGGAAGGTCTATGTTGAATAGAGAATGTATTTGGTACTTAATGCAAAATTTGTGTTATTTAAGAGTTAAATTGCCCATTTTGTTTCAGCCAAACAGTGAATCTAACACAGAGAGTCCGAAAAAAGACGCTTAACATGGTAAGCATATTATTTGATAACAAATACAATAATATATATATATATATATATATATAATAAAAACAAACTGTTAGAGTCGTAAATGGAGGTGGTTCCCTGCGCAATTACCACACTAAGGGACTTGATCATAGTCTAGAAACTTGCTCTGACCGAAAGACTACTATTCCGTAAAAACAATTACGGGTCTCAGTAGCTGAATCCTTCGTGCGATATCAAATTCGTGTGCAAAGCTGTCACTAACGCCAACTATCTACTGGTTTACGTAAAAATGATTCTGAGATTCTTGCTAGCCGTAAGTACTTTACGGCTTTGCTTGTTTGTCAGAACTTGATCGTCTGAAAGTGTCCGAGTAATGTATCTGGAATCCTCATCATCACAACTCGTATACGTTTCACTGTTGGGCTCAAGCCTCCTCCACAATGGGAAGGAAATTGGCCTACTATACCACGTTGATCAGACATGTTAGAATAGGGTTTTATTTCGAGTTTTCCTTCTCTTGCATACATGTTATATCACTTAGTCGCCTTTTAATTAATTATCACTCAGTCGCCTTTTAATTCACCATCTCCTCCCTGGTGGGTGACGACCAGGAAGTGGTGAATTGTATTCTTACTCCATCACCACGTGGTGTATCTGGAATAGTTAAACTAAATATCGAGTACCGTGTTTGTTTATTACAGAATAGGTTTGCTGCAGACCGTTAGGCAAGTACTTGTTTGGTCCGTAAGTGCCCAACACATATACAATGCAAAGAAATTGCAAATGCCAACTCGGGACTTTTTAGGTCATGTGGACCTGCAACCTTCCTGATACTATAAATAAAAATATATGTAGGTACATATATTATATTTATCGCTTAAAGAAATAAAAGCAAATATAGGGTAGGTAAATATAGGTAGAATATGGACTACCTTACTGTGCCTATATTATGGAACTATCCATAGTATGTATGGAATCCATACATGCAAACCAGGGATGTTATGGAGCTCCGTAACCTTATCGGATATCCGAAATGAAAATATAACCAAAACCGTTATTGAAACCGATATAAAATTTTTGGATATTTTCAGTTACGGTTGGTGTCTGTATGAAACAGGTTATGATAGGTTTTCTATCTACCGGCCGACCTGACAGCCTAAACATAAGTAAAATATAAATAATTAGATAACCGTAACCGATATAATGATATCCGTAACCGTATCCAGATCCGAAACTTCATATCCATAACATCCTTAATGCAAACAAGATCTGCTTACCCTTTTTGGGTGTAAAAAGTGTTGATACTGCGCAAACGGATGGTGATAGGTATATGTAATTGTTGTCGTTTAGAGCCAATTGACATAAAAATGTAGACTAATATTTTTAAGTAGGTAGATATGTAATAGGTTCTATGGAACTACTGATCCAATATTAAAATTCTCGCTTAGGGATATCATATTTTGTCACCCTGCACCGGTAGTCGGCCCAACGACGAAGGCGACGTGTCACAGATGGTTTACGCGTATGCGCGCTTGCGACCAGGACGGGGCCGGGCCACGGGAGCGCTGACCGTAGCCCACCCCCAAATAAAAAAAGGGTTATCATATTATCCCTAAGTAATGTAACTTTTTACTGGAAATTTATGGCATACCCAACTGCGTGTAGATTCGCCGGTAAAACCTATTAAATTGTAAAACTATACTCGTTCCAACCATTTATTTTACTTTTGGCAGGTCGAATTCTGATCAATTAGTGTTGTACCAATGTATTACGGATACTATGTTTTGTAATAATCGATTTTAGTCAGGAAGAACTTTTAATCGATTTAACACGGATATTTTATTTTTGCTTAAATACATATTTCATATTATTTAAAAACTTCACTTCTGTAAATATATTTGTTATTTGGGCACATTAATTTTTGCATACCCACTAATTCAGTCCTCCCAAAATATTTTACTTTGTACTTTGCAAAATAAAAAATAACTACTTTATGAAGCATTTTTCCATTAAGCGGGGTCCGCTGCTCCAAACTTTACTTAGAGACAGTGGCTCCCTCGTCTGCGGTAGTAAATCACTAATTTTCTCATCCAGCCTACCCCTTTTTTTTAAGCCAAATTGACAACACTGAACGGCGCGCCGGCGACGCCATTTTGTTGTGTTGTCTGTCACTCGCAACAAGACTCCCGTGCTAGTCACATTTCTGTTCGCTGAGTGCTCTTTCATATATTTCATACGCTGTGTTGAGTTTTATATTCCACCGTATTGATTTCATTGTTCTTACTTTGATTGAGTTGAGCGTATCGTTCCTCCCAGTAAGATTTTACTTGCAAAATGCCGAAAGGTATGGTGCTTAAAGGACAATCCAGAGAGTTAGTGCTGCGGCTTCGTGAATTTTTTGAAAAGGAAAGCCGCAATGGCGGATTCCTTATACCAGTAACCCAAGTTAGAGACCGTGTTGCGGCAGCATTAGGTATTAGTGCTCCAACGGTGGCGAAAATCACTAAAGAAGCCTATGGTAGTAGTGGTATTGAACAGAACAAGCTATCTACGCCTAAGAAAAAACGTCAGCCCCGTAAAGTGACAGCAATTGACAGTTTTGATACTGATGCTATTCGTCGTCATATATACAATTATTACAGAAGCAAAGAGATTCCTACTTTGAAAAAATTAGTAGCGTCTCTACGAAATTGTGGCTTGTTTCGTGGTCAAAAATCTTCTTTGTCAAAGGTGCTGCACCAAATCGGGTTCTTGTATAAGAAATCCGACAAAAGAAAAATTTTAATGGAACGTCGTGATATAGCCTTGTCTCGCTGTGAATTTTTAAGACAAGCGAAGAAAATAGAAGACTGGTCGAATGTCGTTTTCACAGATGAAACTTGGCTCAATGCCAATCATTCCATACCAAAAGGTTGGACTGACGATACTGCTGCTTCTACTTCTGCAGTGCCAATGGGGAAAGGTGAACGCCTCATCATTTGCCATGCGGGAACTACAAAGGGATTTGTACCAGACGCTCTGTTAGCGTTCAAATAAAAAAAAACAGGAGACTATCATGAGGAGATGAATGCGGACGTGTATGAAAAGTGGTTCAGAGAAATGCTTACATCACTTGAAGAGCCATCAACAATATTTATTGATAATGCACCCTATCACTCTCGCCAAATTAAAAAAAGGCCAACACAGGCCAACAAAAAACACGAGATTATAAACTGGCTTCGTGATAATGGGGAAGATGTGGACGAATCCCTACTAAAAGTAGAATTACTTAAAATATTAAAAAGTAAAAAGCAGCCAAAACGATATGTCATCGACGAAATGGCAGCAGAATATGGGCATGTTGTAATCAGAATTCCTCCGTACCACTGTCAATATAATCCAATTGAAATGATCTGGGCACAAGTCAAAGGACACGCCGCAAGAAACAATACAACTCCTCCTTTCACAGCAAATAAAATGCTTGAACTTTTAAAAAACGCATGTGCTAGTGTGACGCCTGAAAACTGGGCGAGTGTCGTCAACAAGACAAAAAATATAATATTCTCTGATTGGGATCGGGAAATTGAATTTGACAACATACCTACACAAGAGTTAATAATAAACACTGCAGATGATTCAAGCGACGATTCGAGTTCGTATGAAGAATCCGACGATTCGTTATAATAAAATAATATTAAAATATTTTGGTTGTTTTATTTCATGTTATAGGTATGATGAGAAGATTTTTATATCTCCCTGATACAATTTTAACGTGTTGTCTATTACAACAATTCAAAACTCAGTTGTCAGCTGACTTAACTGCAAATAAGTGTAATCGATTATTTGCGATTCATTAGTTTGCACCGAATACTTTAGATCCTGTCACTAGATGCGATAGAACGTAACTTTTTTTATAACGGAAATGAATTATCACTTAAATTTTATGAATAGAGCTATTTACGGCATATTAATGTATTTAGTGGGTAATAATTAAGATATATAAATATTATTGGGCAGTTTATATATTTCTCTGTTCACTCGTTTCAAAGTTAATAATTGCGTATAATGAAACAGTTACGTCCTAAAGCATGTGTCAAAAGTAAAATAAATGGTTGGAACGAGTTTAACTCGTATAAAAAATCTCTGCAAGACCAATAATATCTTGGACACCAAAGTAGCCTTCTTGTTGCGACGGGACAGTAAAATATCATAAACTAGATATTAATTAAATTATATATTTATATCAACTGTTATTTGTTTCAGGTTAACATTTTCTACCTAAGAGGTTTTAGGTAAATCTGTGATCTGTTAATGATTGTAAATATACTTCAAGAGTAGTGAGTTCCCAAAAACAATTGTTCGTGTTGTGGGCAGAGGACATTTAGACAAATTGTATTTATTTCAGAATTAATAGCTAATATAATACATCGTATTTCGTTTGACGATATTCTTTGTTACTATTAGTAACAAAAAAAAATAAACCTATTTGAAAGTGAATGATCGAGTTTTCTTGAGATGACTCGTTGTTGTTTCTTTGTGACCTCCATAGCGCACTATAGATCGAAAATCGCCTTTTATGGACTTAGGAGCTTAGTTTTTTTTGCTTGAAATGGCTTCTCCTAACTAATATTATGTTGAATTTGTAATGGAATAACATTTGTTAGGTAGACCGTCGAATTAATGTTTTTTAGGAAACATTGTTCGAAACAAATTTAAAAAATACTGATATCCAAAACCGCAGTGATAACCGTTATATCTTCGCACAATATTACTAATTATTTCTGATTTTTTGACCTACTTACAACGTGTTTGCCTTTTTTTGCTGCCAATTTAGTGCTACACTTAGTAAGACACGTTTTATTTGTCTAGCAAAATTAAAATACAAAATCAGTTATTTAAGAAATTAATAACATGAAAGCCGTTACTTAGACTGCTCATTATTAATGGATACAAATTAGTCACACTCAGAAAAACAATTTGTGGATAGCACAAAGTGTTTTCTTGCGTGGGATTCGAATCCACGACACTAGCACCTTAGGTCAGTATTACATATGATAATAGGTATTTAAATCCTCCTACTCTACCTCTATTTTATCCTCCAACTCCTAATTGCAGAAGAAATCCGTAGAAGAACGGCTTAGCACACTGAGGGAGGTCTGCATCCAGCAGTGGGTGGCAACGGGCTGAACAATGATAAATAAGACAAATTTTAATGATATGAAGGCATTACATTCTTTCATATATTATCTATATACAAATTTGACTCATAAATAACAATTACATGTTTATACATTTAATAGCTTCCCAGAGCAACAATTACATGGATAAAAGTTTTTGAACTCCACATTTTTCTTTCTAGTATCAATGAGAGAATTATTTTTTAAATTTGTTAGTAAGTTCATAACCCGTTCCATATCACTACGTCTTGATTCAACTTGGAAATAGGATAACAAATCTTTGTCCTCAGCGAATCGTGCAAGTATTCCGCTAAGTTCTTCTAGTTCACATTTTAATTTACCGCATTCTTGCTGAAATACTTTTAATTGAGCGCTTCGTTCCTCATCTCGCCGTTTTAATAAGCTCCTTTGTTGCTGATACAAAGCTACATATTCACAAATGGTGTCAGTTTCATTTTGTAACTGTAGTATTATATGTTCAAGCCTATGTTTTTCATCTGATAAATCGGCTACCTCGCCCATTATTTTCAAAAAACGTTCTTGTAATTTTGACATAGCATCTTGCTTTTGTAAATTGTGACAATGTTCATTATGCACTTCAATCAAATGTTCATGCTCACCATGGCAATCATTTTCTACATCATTATTGTTTTCGTGTTTATGATAATTTACATTGGCACTCTCTTCTTGAATAGTAGGTGTACTATTTCTGTCAATGGCTTTTAAGTGTTCACATTGTTTTTCTATTTCTCTATAATTAGACTGTAACCTAATCATTTCTTCATCTTTAGCTTTTAATTTCACTTGCACATCTTTTGATTTTTCTTCCACTTCAGCTAATTTAAGAGTCAATTCCCTATTTAAAAACTTTTCTGCAGTCAATTTTTCTGTTAATTCCAATTTATCTTTACTCTGAAAGAAATATTTAATAAAAATAACTAATTAATTAATATAATAAGAGAAGTGTAACAAGGCTCTAGAACTCAAAATATTTGCCACATGCATTATTAATAAACTATTCTTTTTGTCACAAAATAAACATTTTAACAGTTAGTGACATCATTCAAGTGACCTTGTATGTAATATAAATTTAACCCTGCTGAAATAGTATTTACGCAAGAATAATTGCATTACAGAACACACATGCAAGTCTTTTTTATTATGTAACCAAGGATTGGATACTTATATCAACTTCTATCCAAACCTTTTCAAGGAAGTAACACAACTGCAGTATTGAGAACATTAGTTATAGTGAATCTAAGTTACAAAAATGCATTGTACTGCTCCTATTAATTACTAATTAAAAAAATATAGGTAACTTACCATTTTCACAAATGCATCTTCTAATCCTTGTAAATCTTGCTTCATTTTTTTGTTTTGTTCCGTTGCCCTCTGTGCAGCAATTTTATCACTAGTCATATCAGCACTCAATTTAGATATACTAATGCTGTCATTGTTACTTTCCTCTTCTTTCAATTCCGATAGTTCTTTTACTTTTGCTTCACTTGTGGCTAATTGGCTCTGAAGTACACTATATTTACTTTGTAAATTATTGAAGTTATCCTGTAACATATTTATTCATACATGTCAAGTTTAAGTGAAAGAAATGATAGACTACTTTAAATTGTTAATGGCACTTGTCCATCCTGGGACCCAAGTACTCAATGAGTTCTTAATCTTTATAGTAAGTATTTAATTGTAGTTATAAAATACATTTCATCTCAGCTCATACACGTCTCATTGCTGGGTATGCAGTATGGCTGCATACCTCATCCCCAATGGGAGGAAAATTGGCCTACTATACCATGCTGGCCAGACATGTATGTATAGGGTTTTATTTCGATTTTTCCTTCTCTTGCACAAACATTATATGCATATTATATTCCTTAGTCGTCTTTACGACATTCACAGGCAAGATAGGGAAAGATGAATTGTATTCTTACTCCAGCCACCACACAGAAAAATAAAAAGACATTTACATTATAAGAAAAATACATTTACATATTACAAATTAAGATGATGGAAAATATTTTTAGTTATATGTAAATATTTGCTTCATATAGAAAAAAAGCATTGTCATTTAGTATTTCTAAGATTCTGATACACAACATATCTTTATACATATATTTCTTGTGTATGTGTGTATGTCACTGAACTCCTCCTAAACGACTGGACTGATGTTCATGAAATTTTTCGTGTGTTCAAGGAGGTTAGAGAATGGTTTAGATTCACAATTTGGACCCTTTAGGTAGCACTGCTGTCGATTTAAAGGAGAATTTTATTTGAACAGAACAACGTCTGTTGGGTCAGCTAGTATATACAGTAGATTTCATTAATAACGACTTTTCGGTTACAGCGACGTCGCACTTACGTCCCTCGAATTTAAAGCATACTTTTGTAGGCAATTCATTCGGCAATAGTGACTCCATATAACACTCCAAATTGAGAGCCTCTACCGCTCACATAATAATCTGTGTAAAATTATGATAGCCATTGGTGGCTGACAGCTATAGTCACATAAAACTACCTATATCATACTAATGCCATATTGAAGTAAGCACCTCTAATATCATCCTCATAAAAACAGAACCAACTTGGTTCTATATATTGCTATGAAAAAAGCTAAACTTATTTCAATCTTATAAGAAAGATCTATGTGACACTAGGACAATATTGATGTAAGCACCTTTAAAATCCTTTAACTTATATTTCACTCCATCAAGTCCAACAGATGCTTATGGATTTAAAATTATAGGTATAATAATGGGGCTATTAACATAAGTTGAGCTTAGAGCCTAAAATTATAAATATTAATCTTACCTGAACCTGTTTTAGCTCATGTTTCAAAGCTTGAATATTGCTGGTATTCTGATCCATTTCCAATCTCTTTTTATCAACATTATAATTTTGTATTCTTATTTCCATATCACTTATTTGTTCAACAAGGCTGTTTTCTCTATTTGATAAATCCTGCACTTCCTTATTGAGATTCTCATTGTTCTTAATTGCTGATCTCAATTGTTCATTTAATTCAGCGACATAATGTTCATAATGTAAATTCAATTGGTCTCTTTCCTTATGTAATAAACTCACTTGTTGCTCTAAATTAGTGATTTTTTGCATCATTGCTTCATTTTTTTCATTATCAACGGGCTTTTCACTTGGTGGGCAATGAAGTGAACCATTTGTTAGCTGTTGTAACTGTAGGTATAATACATCATATTGATTTTGAAGACCATATAACTGGCTACTTAATGCCTCATTTGCAGCCTCTTTTGTATTTAATATACTTTTCGTAAATTCTAACTGCTCTAAAAAATTTGTTTTTTCATCCAACATTGATGACTTTGTGGCATTAAGTTCATTTATCATGGTATCTTTCATCATCATTTCTTGCATTGCATATGAATACTTACTATTAATATCTTTAAGTTCATTTTGCAATTCACTAACTTTTTGATTGCATAGTTTGTAATCTTTGTTTAATAACAAATGATTGTGTTCTAATTGACTCAACTTTGCTAGTAAATCATGAACTTGTAATTCCAGGGTTCTTTTATTAGATATTAATATTTCAGCTGCATTTATATCAGACAGAGGTACTGAAATATTATTTTCCTCAGTTATCTGTGCGTCATTAGGGATAGAATTTAGTGTGAAATGTTCTGTATAAATTGTTGTGGATGCTACACTTTCATTGTTTATAGATGCTGTTGTACCTTCATTATTAGGAGTAGTATTTAAATCTTCAACATTTTGAACATTGGGCTCCATATAGCTTGTGATTTTGTTGCCTTCTTGCATACTTACCTCACTTTTAAAATTAACATCTTCTTTAAGCACGGTTTTCTTTTCTTGATGATCTTTTAACTAAAACATTTGAATAAAATTTTTGTTTAAGTACAGTAATATTATTTGCTTATGTTCGACCATCTGTTTTATTAGACATCAGACGAACAGCCACCTTGAGGACTTAGGGCTGAATGCATTGAGTGATATGTCAAACTATTGGACAGAGCAGTTGGAGATGCCTCAGTTCGATGGACTGTATAAGCGCACCAACCAGCATTTTATTTAATTGAATAGTTTGGATAATTGGTCCTTCTGCGTTTTCTGGTTACAATTGTTACACGACATGTATCAGCACAATCGTTAGGAGAAAATAACATATTTTCCAGATTCAGAGCTCATGCTCACATCACAGGGGTCATCACAGATTACACTTTTAGTTACAATACAATATGTATCACTGGGATTAGCAATATCGACAATTGAGTAATGACGTGTCACCTAGTAAAAAGTACTAAAATGAAAACATTATATACCTAAAAAATAAATGTAGATAAGGCTATCTACAGCTGGAAAATTTTAGATACTAACAAATTGGACGTAACATAATATTCATTAAATACAAACCTTTTTCCGCGCCAAGGCTAACTTAGCTGCACGATTATCCATGATAGATAAACATAAAAGTAATAAGTATGCTTTACTATATTACCGTAATATGGCAAATAACTTTCTAAAATGATGTATTTATATTGTAATAAACCACTTGTCTCAATAATAAAACAAGAACAGATTTTAAATTAGAGTTAAAAAAGAGCCGCTAATAACTAGCAGTCACATTTAGCGTTAGCAGCGCGGCCATGAAATAGAGATGTATAACACGGCGTTGACAGCTAGAACATTTATTAATAATTTAGAAGTTTGATCTACAATCATAAAATGACACTAGGGGCGCTAGCGAATTGATAGAATGACAACCAAATGACAGCGTCTGTCGCTACCATATTGCCAGTGTTGCCACAATGAAGGGAAATTCCTCTTTTGAGGGGAAATTAGGTCCAGAGGGAAGGAAAAGGGGAAATTGCGGTAAATCATGGGTAAAGCCTAGGCTAAAATATTGCGGCAAATTCTAGGCTTTACCCTACGTTTTACTGTATAAAAAAAAACAGTGGTGACACGTGCAGGTTTTATATATTTCTAGTTGGTATACACGACAATGATATATCGTAGCGACTTGACTGCGCAGATCGTTTGTGCAGTTTTATCGATAGTATGTACGAAAATCGTCTCAAAATTTTCTGGTTGGTCCAAATGATCGGATCAGTATCAAAAACTATTCGATAAATTGTTGTCGATCATGTTTGCACAGTTTTGTCGTAGGATGTGGATTGAAGTCGTAGTGATCCTTTAGTTCGTTCACGAAGCTTGCTGTAGATGCAATTTAACATGTAGCATAATAATAGCAACAACCAGGAATTATTGGAAGAGTTAATACAGAGTTATAATTTGCTTCTGGAGTAAGAAAAGCAAAGACTATCATAATCGCAACGAGAAAAATGCTACCTACGATAGGCTAATTGATATGTACAAACCTATTGATTCTAATGCCAATAGGGAAACTATAATAAAAAAAAAAAACAATAAAATTCAATAAATTCACATGAGAATATGACTTCCCTTTAAGAAGCCAATTTCTACACCACATACTACAAACGTCCCTCCAGAGGCCTCGGCGTGTATGTTTTACGTGTGTATCTCTCTCAATAAATTCACATGATACTTTCAGTCGTCAAGTCATACGATTTCCTTATAAGAATCCAATTTCTACACCACATACTACGTGATTTTCTTTGCTTTTTACATAAAATGAGCGACGCCAGTACTGTATCATTTTCCATCAAGGATGACATGATTCTCGCCTGAATTTCTGCTGCAAATGGACGATCGTCGCAAATATCATAAACGTGTACACAATTTATGGACGTTCGATTAAATGCGCAAACTGTCTGCGCAGTCAAATTGCTGCGATATATTGTTGTCGTGTATACCGACCATTAGAAGGAAATCGAAGTTTTTTTTTAGTTATTACACTAGTGCCAAAGCTAAGAACTATAGTTGTCACAAAATAAGAGGCTCGTTTTGACATTTGGACTTACCGATGTAATTAGTGATTAACCATACGACTCGGTACTCGATACTCACAATAAATCGATTCAAGTATGCATGAGTATATAATCGATTTGAATATGTATTGTAAAGTGCATTGGATTTAAGTTCTGATTTGAAAATTTTACTTAAACTGTGATATCGTAGGTATTTTGAAATGATACAATGTTACGAATGGTCATTTTTCTATCATTTAATATTTTTATTACAATAACATTCACTCAATCACCAAAATATCGAGAAAAAGTGAATCTTCAATTAACCATTTTCTTAAGATGATGAGCCCAAATTGTCAGTTGAGGTATCGTCACCCGTATATATATTATTCCATTTTCATATTGTCAATATTGACGTCTCGAATTTTCAATAAAAATCACTACACAGCTGGTGAAATTCTGTAATTAGTTTAAATACTAGTATTAAAATTAATAACACCGGCCAAGTACGAGTCCGCATTAAAAAAAAAATATCTTGATCGATTTATTTTTTTATTAATAGTCTGTGGACAATATGAAAAAATCGTTATGCCACAGCGCTTAACCCAGTGGGCGATACCCGTCATTGAAAAATGTAATTACATTCAAAACATTTCGATGGGTAAAAAATAGCAAACTTCTTGGGCGTAAACTGTCAAAACGGGCTTTTTATCTTGTGACAACTATACAGCAGAATAACTTATGAAGGGAAATAAGTCCCAAAAAGGGTAAATCTGAATTGAATCATGGGGAAAGGCAATCTTTAAAGTGGAAACACTGCATATTGCATTTACATGGTTTATAGATGGCTGCTTGTTCGTAAGACTCCTGCGCATTTTGTTTTAATCACAAGTATTACTGCTCGTTACTGATTTGCATAATCACGTATAACTTATACAGGAAATATATATATAAAGATACAAATGAAAAATCTCTCCATTTTAATTTCAAGTCATCTATACGTATATAGATAACAAAGAATATAGATATAAATATAGCTACCTAGGTAATACTAACAAGCTCACAAGCACCGCCAAGTGGATAAAGATGATTGTATTCCAAACTTACTATAGTGACGTACTGTCCTATCTGTACTACTTTATAATTTGTGATGTGTAACACTGCGCTGCGCCGCGCAATTGCGCCAACTCAGTTCACTGCGCTGGATTAGGGATGTTCGATATTAGAAAAACATCGATGTCAACATCGAAAGCCCAATCGATGTTCGATGTTCATCGAACACCAAACATCGATGTTACAGAAATATCGATATCGTCTAACATCGATGTTACGATATAAATTCTCGTGGCAAATTTTGATGAGCTTTTTTTTTTAGGACATCTGTCGAATATTTCTGACATCGATGTTACGACGATGAAGTAAAGTCTTCCAGGCAAATCTTGATGACCTTTTTTTTTAACGAAATCTGTCGAATGTTTTTGACATCGATATTATTTTAGGAAATTTCGTTCTGCCCATAGCAACATCGATGTGTTTTCCTTTTAACATCGATGTTTTTCTTTCAACATCGATGTTAAAAACAGTTAACATCGATGTTACGATGTTTTGCCTATAGCAACATCGATGTTAAAACATCGATGTTTTTCCTTTCTACAGCGATGATCATCAAACATCGATGTTCATCGATCATCCCTACGCTGGATGTGTTAACTCACTTCTAGAAAATGTGTTAGCGCACGGCGCAGCGCCGGCGAATCCGAACATTTTTTTTATTTATGCACCTATAAGGCAGGCTATGGTCGACCAAACTGCCTTGTCTTACGTAGCTTACGAATAATTTTCATGAAGAAAATTATTATTATTATATTATTATTTAATTATTAGCATAAGAGGTAACATCCGTCAGTAAGTCAAGTCGTTACCATTAATTGGGTGCTGAAAACCAAATATACTATAGGGATGTTGACAAAAGTTAAAAATTTTGTAAAGTTATGCATTTTAGATTAAAGAGGGTTTTTAAAAACCTAAAACATTATTCTAAGACCTCAATGATTCAAATAAGATTAAATTATTTAAAATTTATAATAAATAAATATTACCCGATGTCACGTGACTGTGAACACCAATCATAGAGGATGACGTCATACTCCGGGTTAGGGATGAGCGATATTAGTAAAATATCGATATTGACATCGATAGGCAAATATCGATAAGTCGATATTATTGGGCACAAAATATCGATATTTCGTAATATCGATATTTTATAATACCGAAACTAATGGAGAGAAAATTCACCGGATAAATTTTGATGATTTTTTTTTTGGAAATTTCTCTCGATGTTTTAAAATACAGCGGGATTACGACGAAATAAAATCTTTTTTAGGAAATTTGTCCGGATGTCTAGGAATTATCAAAATTATTTTATTAATAATTTTTCATCTCATTACAAAAGCTATATCGATATCGTGTTAATAATATCGATATCGTATTCATAATATCGATATGACAATATTTCAAAGTTATAAATCTCGATATTTCGATAATATCGGTAAATATCGCTCATCCCTACTCCGGGTGCAAGCTGCCTTTACTGTCATTAACAATAGTAAAAATAACTTCGTGAACATTTTCTTAAGATAATTTGTTACAACAACAACAATATTTTACAATTTTTATCACAATGGAGTCTGGATTAATAAAAGGAAATAGTTGTAACTTACCAAAGATTGACTCTTTGATGGTAGAAAGTTATTTTGTTAGAAACAAGGACTTGTGTAGCGGAACTTAAAAATGTGAAAATATTTTTGTAAGTATTTATAATTTTACATTGATACACTTAATCCTTACTAATATTATAAATGCGAAAGTAACTCTGTCTGTCTGTCTGTCTGTCTGTCTGTCTGTCTGCTACGCTTTCACGTCTAAACCACTGGACCGATTTTGATAAAATTTGGTACAGAGATGGACTAAAGCTTGAGAAAGGACATAGGCTATTTTTTATCGCGAAAAAATGGGTATAAGGGGTTGAAATAGGGGATGACATTTTGTATGGAAATTCGTCATTTTCGATGATAGAACCACGAATCTTTGTATTAAGACACCTAATAATAAATAAATAAATATTTGTTCAAGCGTTTTGGAAATTTCATTCACATGGGGATGAAATTCAACCCCTAAAATAACAAAAAGCATACAGCCGAAACCACTGGGCCTACAAACGTTTTTTTTTTACACCATCGTATTTCTTGGGGTGCACGAGCACTAGCAAAGGATTTCTGGAAATTCATCCCCTTAAGGGGGTGAACAACATATAGTCTTTCGCGTCTAAACCGATTTTGATGAAATTTGGTACAGAGATGGACTAAAGCTTGAGAAAGGATATAGGCTACTTTTTATTGCGAAAAAATGGGTATAAGGGGTTGAAATAGGGGATGATATTTTGTATGAAAATTCGTCATTTTTGATGATAGAACCGTGAATCTTTGTATTAAGGCACCTGATAATAAATAAATAAATATTCGTTCTAGCGTTTTGGTAGTTTCACTTACATAGGGATGAAATCCAACCCCTAAAATACCAAAAAGCATACAGTCGAAACCACTGGGCCTAGAAACGTATTTTTTTTACACCATCGTATTTCTTGGGGTGCACGAGCACTAGCAAAGGATTTCTGGAAATTCATCCCCTTAAGGGGGTGAACAACATATAGTCTTTCACGTCTAAACCGATTTTGATGAAATTTGGTACTGAGATGGACTAAAGCTTGAAAAAGGATATAGGCTACTTTTTATTGCGAAAAAATGGGTTTAAGGGGTTGAAATAGGGGATGATATTTTGTATGAAAATTCGTCATTTTTGATGATAGAACCGTGAATCTTTGTATTAAGGCACCTGATAATAAATAAATAAATATTCGTTCTAGCGTTTTGGTAGTTTCACTTACATAGGGATGAAATTCAACCCCTAAAATACCAAAAAGCATACAGTCGAAACCATTGGGCCTAGAAACGTATTTTTTTTTACACCGTCGTATTTCTTGGGGTGCACGAGCACTAGCAAAGGATTTTTGGGCATTCACCCCCTTAAGGGGGTGAATGCCCAAAAAGGGGGCTTAAGGGGGACTATATGTTTTTCACCCCCTTAAGGGGGTGAAAAACAGATAGTCTTTCACGTCCAAACAGATTTTGATGAAATTTGGTACAGAGATGGACTAAAGCTTGAGAAAGGATATAGGCTACTTTTTATCGCAAAAATGGGTATAAGGGGTTGAAATAGGGGATGACATTTTGTATGGAAATTCGTCATTTTCTATGATCGAACCACGAATTTTTGTATTGAGGCACCTAATAAGAAATAAATAAATATTCGCTCAAGCGTTTTGGAAATTCCATTTACATGGGGAGGAAATTCAACCCCTAAAATATCAAAAAGCATACAGCCGAAACCACTGGGCCTAGAAACGTATTTTTTTTTACACCATCGTATTTCTTGGGGTGCCCGGACGGAGTGGTGCGAGGAGCGCGCCAACTGCAGCCCAACCCAAAAAAAAGGGGGTTGAAAAGCATATAGCCTTTCACGTCGAAACCACTTAACCGATTTTGAAGAAATTTGGTACAGAGATAAACTAAAGCTTGAGAAAGGATATAAGGCTACTTTTTATCGCGAAAAAATAGATATAAGGGGTTGAAATAGGGGAAAGTATTTTCTTTTTACGTCGTCTTATTTCTTGGGGTACACGAGCACTAGCAAAGGATTTTTGGAAAATCACCCCCTTAAGTGGGTGAAAAGCGTATAGACGAAACTCTTGGAGCTAGGAACGTAAAACTTTCTATGCAATTCTTTTTCTTTTGTTGTAAGTGAGCTCTAAGAAATTATTTTATTAAAATCAACTCCTAAAGGGGTGCAAAATATATAGCCGAAATCATTAGGCCTAGAAACATGGAATTTTGTATAAAGTTTCCTTTCTTGGGAAAGAGAGATTTTTGCAATTTTAGCCCTAAGGGGGTGAAAAGTGTTTAACCGAAATCACTGAGCCTAGGAAGGATCATTTTAATACACGGTCGGCTTTCTTGGATTACCCCCAGATTTTCTTAGTGCTCACTTACCAAGCACTATGAAAAAATTTTTGGCAAGGATAAGCGAGCTATAACAAAGAATTTTTGGAAATTCAACCCCTAAGAGGGTGAAAGTGTATAGCCAAAGATACCGGGCCTAAGAATGTGAAATTTTGTATACCGATCGGTTATTTGGGGTAAGCACTCACTAAGAAACAATTTTGGGGTGCCCCAAAAGGATAAAACACATATAGTCGAAGACACCCAGCCAATGATATATCATCATTATCTTTCTCTTATCCTAATTACTTTGGATCGACGCGATATGTAGGTGAGTACCTACATATCTCTTCTGCCATCGTAGATATATTGCAAAGGTTCTAGCAACATTTTATGACCTGGCGCACGACATTGTTGGCCAGACGGCATCACCGGTCCAGGTCGATGTAAATCTTTGTCTTAGTAGTATTTTGCAATACCCACGAACAATGAAAGCGTGGTAATATTTCTAGCAGCTACCAGACAGTAAGTTACAATCAAGATATTATTCCAATTTTCTATCTCTACAAATAAATAAATTTGAAGCATTTGTTTGTCTATCAAAATAATAGGTTTTATTTATGCTCACACAATACGGTCAAAATTTTTGTCTGTCTGTCTATTCGTTACAGGTAATCTTCAAAATGGCTGGACCGATATTGATTATATTTTACCATCAGGTCTACCAGTCGTACATAAGGTACTTAGACTATATTTTACACAAGGTACTTAGACTACATAAGGTACTTAGACTATATTTTATCCCACGTTATATTTTATCCCGGTGTGGCTGAATTAAGTCGATTTTAAAATTATTTCACTAATGGAAAGCTATTTTTATACAAGTAACATATTTAAGCTATTTTTATCCCGATATTTCTACGGGATCGGGTATAATGTCGGTGAAATCACGGGAATTTAATGGTTTTAAAAATTAATTCACTAATGAAAAGCTATATTATCAGTGAAAGGCTATTTTCATCCCGGTATTTGCCCAGGAACGAAAACTATACCGGGAGATGTCGAGCAATTTTTAAAATTCTTTCACCAATGGAAAGCTACCTATGTTGTCAGCGAGTAACATAGGCAATTTATATCTCTGATATTTCTGGGATTTATATTATTTTTTTTTTTGGTATGTGTGTAAATTTATAATATCAGCGAGTAACATAGGCATTTTTTATCTCGGTATTGGCATGGGAATTTCTACGTGAATGAAACTGCGGATGTTTGATTGATATAATTTTTTTTTCACCAATGGATAAGTACGTTATCAGAGACTAAAGAAAGGCATATTTATCATCGTATTTGCACGGCATTCTGAACTACAAGGCTGGAAGTAATATTCAAATGTGAAAGTTTGTGAAGATATTTGGATGTTTGTTACTCAATCACGCTTAAACTGTTGAGCAGATTTGGATGAAAATTGACACGTAGATAGAGTATTTCTTAAATTAAGAAATATAATACTCTTTATGCCGATAATATTCTTTGCGATAATAGTTCAATATGCAAGTAAATTTTTACGCGGGCGAAGCCGCGGGCAAAAGCTAGTTATATATAAGTGATAGAGACACTACTTATTTCGCATACTATTTATCATGTAAGGAACACCTTTCATACATATTTACCAAACAGATAAGAAGTTAGGTTATGTACAAAGTTTAGTAGTATATTTACGCTCCTATTTTGTCTTTTTGCAGATCTTCAAGAAAATCTTATAGAGATGATGCCATAGTGTACGTACAGTTGAGAGGAGAATCAAATATTTGTATGGTGAAGCGTCGTGTTTGCCCTGAATATAACGTTCGTGCTAAACCATATTATAGTTACTGACAATGTGGCCAAAAAAAAAAATGTTATTAGTGTTCAATGCCACGTTTATGCTGCGTACGTGGGTGTGTGCAGACATGCAGTGGCTTTTTAATGTGGCGGCATCAAGCAAGTGAAAGCTGTTCACTGACACAAGACAGCTGTTTTGTATGCAGGTACAATGCTACTGGAAAAATCTGACCTGTTCAAGGTGGGAACAACACTAAACTTCAGTACCACTACAGATTTAGGAAGAGGTCATGCTTCTACGTTTTCAGGTTTTTGACAAATTTATTGTACAAGCTACAAATCACGTCAGAAACTGGATTATAAAGACATGTGCAAAACATTTCTAATGAGCTAGAAGCCCTCTATGTACCAGTTAGAGTAGAACTATAGCAAACAATGTAGTGAAAAGTTCATCAAGCACATAACTGGACTATTTTGGCAAGTCACCGTCTGCCACCGTTCCATACTATGTAAGGGATTGAGAGCAGACAACGTTTAAAATCAATAGTTTTAAATAAAATAGTCACCAAACCTCAACCCCATAACCAGTTTACCAGTTTTACACCTACCATTGGCACTCCACAAATGTTATGTGCTAACGTGGAGTGTCATCGGTAGATGTCCCATCCCATTTTAACATTAAATTTCTCCAAAGGCCTTTGCATGTTGCATACATATCCCCATGTAAGCCTACCAAAGGACCGGGTATCTTCCCTTAGAAGATAACCGTGAGAAAGCCAAGATACATAAGTTACTATTATATTAGTGGACTTTGAGGAAGAATATGTAAATCGTTTATATAGAATATGTAACCTTTATTAAAACAACAGAAATGTAGTGAGTAAAATATAATAAATAAAAACACTGATTATTTATATTTCTTTTATTTTCAAATAACATTTATTTTGTATTACCCCCCTTAGGTGGCACTTACATACTGCCAAATTTTCAAAAATTGTCTTGGTAATACATCATCATCATAGCCCATATGCATCCCACTACTGCGCTTGAGCCTCTTTCACATTGGGAGGGATATTGATCTACTATACCACTCTGGTTAGGTGGGTTGATATAGGGTTTTTGAATTTTCCTTTTCTTGCATAGTATGTGTGTTTGCATAAAGCATCCTTAGTCAGCTTTTATGATACCTATGGGCAAGAGGGAATGGTGAATTGTATTCTTACTCTGTCACCACACAAGAATTAAGATACATCTTGAATTTTCTTCAAACACTGCATGTTAGGAATACCTACTACTATGTTCATTTATAATTTTAATCAAAACAATTTTTTTTAGTACAGCAATATAGAACTGATCTTTTTCTATCTCATTCATGCTATATGTTCTACCAAATTAATTCATGTTACACTTGAGCAAAATGGTTGTGGTTTTATAAATGGAATTGAATCTGAAATTTTTAATATTAAGAATTTTTAATAGAGAAATTGATACAGATGCTGTAGAAATCTTTATAGGAAAGGTTTACTTCATATGTGATTTGATTTCAGTCTGAGTAGTTTTACTTCCATTTTAGCTATGATGTATATTTGTGCTGCTTTATCTACTTTGATATTTTAATTTCTTGTTCTTGGAGTAGCTCTAAAAAAGAGATAATTAAGACTTTAAGTATACTTTTTATTTAATTCTTTTTAAAGAAGTTATACATAATCTAAGCCTGTTTAGTATGCATGAATCAGATACAACAGACAATATATGAGAGAACAGGGTTATTAACTAGAACATTCAGATATTAAATTAGACCCGTTGTCTGACTTATGTGGTATATTAAACAAAATTGCCTACATCCATCTCCAGGTTCTATACCAGGTACATACATAGGTACCGGATATGATAAAACTTGGTTCATAGGGTAACAATGATACCGTGACGTGAGTGATAAGTGGTACTTGTAAATTTATACTATTTTACGATGTCAATGAGTACCAGCCCTCACCTTGCCTTGGATAGTTCAATGTTGAAATTGTATTTATACTGAAGTGCAGCAGTTCTTATCTCTTCTTCACATTCTTTTATCAATACGAGTCTTTGCCTTTTTGCAACGGCTGGTTGACAGATATCAGTAGAAGTAGCTACTAGCTCTCCTTGGTTGGTAAGCGAATTTAGTAAGCAAACAACCAGATCTTATCCTTATTCGAGATACTACACCCATTGTAGTATATTTTACATCATTTGCCATGTCATTTTAAAGCTGAAATTTGACTTATTACCAATTAGTTACTTAAAAGTAGCCCAATAAACAAACGACAATAAGCACTTAATTTTTATTACGTGACCTAAAATAATTTGTAGTTTATTAGGACTTACATCAAAATGATCTTCATAAAAAAGACTGGTGTTTGTTGGTCATTGATGTTGGATGTCTTCTTGCGAGTGTTAACCATTTACTCCTTATTTTTGCAACTTTTCGCACGATTTTAAACAGTTTTTTGGTGTGTACTGATTGATGTACTATCACATATCGGCACTGCACGGCATTTGTGAAATGACATTTTTTTTTGTGTGTGTACAGCTGTTGGCCGCAGATGGCCTTGACAGCTTGACGCGGACTATGGGTGAGCGCTGAGGGCTCTCAACCCGGACCGTGAAATGACATATTCATTTTACCGCTTTTATATAAACTTAATTGTAAGAACTTAGTAAAAATCTATTAACTTTGATAGACGCGGACTTTGTTTAGCGGAACCCGGAGCGTGACGCAGATCATAGTCACGAGACAATTTGGAACGTTTTAGCGGCAATTTTGAAAAATATTTTTATTTGCATATTTTAATATTGAAATATGCTATATTTTTTCATGAAGTCAATATTTTCATGTTTATATAGGGTCTATCTATAAAATAAAATGAATTTCAAAAATTTGTCAACATCCCCATTATACCTATTAACGTAAACCACTATTATATGATATTCACAACACTTCAACTGTATTACATATTAAACTAGCTGACCCAATACAGACGTTCTGTTAAAATAAAATAAAGGATAAAGGAATGCTCCTTGAAATCGACAGCAGCGCCAACTACCGGGTCCAACTGTGAATCCAAACCATTCTCGAATAACCTTGAACACATACAAAAATATTCATCAACATTGATCCAGCCTTTAAGAGAAGTTCAGTGATATACATACGTATACAAGAATTATATATATAAAGATAAAATATCAGCAAAATTATCTAACATAATACTATAAAACTAAAAATATATATATATTCAAGAGCGTGACATGACACTCCCATATTCCCGTCGAAAAACCCAAATTCGAACAACTCTTTGAAGTGTAAATAGAGTTAACTCTTTTTAGAAATTGAGTTATACCTAAAGGTGCACATGTCGCGCATATACTTGCTCATTGGGTTGTGTTTCATTGTGCTGCGGCATGACGCAATGAGTTAGAAATGGAGTTATACCTGCAGTCAGGAGATGGCGCACATTTCGTTCGTAGCTCACTCGGTCGTAATTACATTTTGCTGCGCCATGGCGCAATTTTGAGTTAGCGCAATGAGCCGGCGAAGTTTACTGCGCCTGAGTTACTGAGTTAACGCAAGGATTATCGCTGAGTTACCCATGCCTACCATGAAACTTCCCTAGACTAGGGTGCACGATATATATCGATATTTCAAAAAATATCGATATATGAATACGATATATCGCTTTGACCCGATATTATCGAATAATCTAGTATCGATATATATCGTCGATACATTTCATCCGATATATCAAATATCGTTGTCGTCGATACATTTCATCCGATATATCAAATATCGTTAAACATTAAATAATATACTTTCACGGCAACTTGAGTAAAAATAAAACGTGAAACCCCGAATTATAAAATGACTAGCCTGCGCAATAACGAAAGTTTCGTTACTGCAGTACATAGTAGGAGCATATCGAATCTACAGTGTATATTCGTCTCAACAGCTGAAGAGTAACTACTAAGTTTCTTGAACAAGCTCGCTATTTTATATTTTAGTAATTTTTCTGTGATGGGCAATTTACTACTACTACTACTTAATATACTAATAAAATTATTCGATTTTGAAAATATGTAGCTACTTATTATGAAAACATTGATAAAACATGTTGGGAATTATAAATAATTAAAGTTGATTTGGTTTCTTAACCCTTGTTGTTTTTACTTACATCAACCTGTGGACCTACTCTAGAAATCAATATTTATTTTGAATCCGATTCAATTCCAATCTCACCAAACTTATATTCGGTACTCTTGAACAAAATCGAGAATGAATTGTTCGCGTTTTCCGTTGATATTTTCATCAAATGTGTCGTATTTTCTTACTTTCAATTAATAACGTTATCGAACTCGATCACCACAAGGACGCTTTGTTGAAATTGTACATCATTAACGATTTTAAACTACGTCAAAATCACGTCGGGAGTAGCAAATATTTGACTTAATCGACGAGAGTTGAATTCATTTAGTTAAAAATATTCCACCGAATTTAATTCTAATCATGCGCTAGCGTCGCTTTCAAGAGTACCAAATTTGCTCAAATTCAAGCTGCGATTGGATTTAGAACTTAAATCGAAATTCAAGAGTAGGCACACTGATTCCTGTCAAATATTATAAATTAGCTAAATATGATAAATACATTTTCTACGATATATCAGAGATATCGATACTTTTCTACGATATATTGCAAAGTATCGATAGGACGTCACGATATATTATATCGAAAAATATATCGATAATTTTCTTGCATGAACATCCCTAATATACACACACGCTCAAATGTATCAGCTGTCATTTATTAGCTGTCGTGTTCAAATTCACTGATTTTCTTACGGTTGAAAAGCTTGTACTACAGATGACCGTCTATAGTACTACTTAGTTTGGTTAGCAGTTAGCTCAGCAGATAACAACAGTCACATTTAATTATGAATGATTCAACTTAATTTATAAGTGACATCTAGTGTCGTTTCCTTCCTAAAAATATGTGCTAACTAGATTTCTTTTTTTGCATTGGCAATCAGCTGTTAATAGGAGTTTATTGTTGTCAATGAATAATTAAAATTTTCTTAAATTATATGTTTTTTACATCTGTAGTTTCTTCATATTAGTTATTGTCAATGCCAATAGATCAAATCGTCACCTCCAATAGTGGTCACAAAATACCATTGAGGCTATGGTCACAATTCATAATATTTTCTCGTTTTTTTTTTTTGGTATAAAATGAAAACATTTGTAAAGTATTTTTATATCATATTCGCTACATTCCGTGTGGTGACGGAGTAAGAATACAATTCACAGCCCCCTATTTTACTCGTGGGTGATCGTACGAGACGACTAAGGGATATAAAACGCATATAACATCTATGCGAGAGAGGAAAAACTCGAAATAAAGCCCTATACCAACACGTCTGACCAGCGTGGTATATTAGGTCAATTACCCTTCCATTATGAAGGAGGCCCGAGCCCAACAGTGGGACGTATGTGGGCTGAGATGATAATGATGATTCGCTACAGAGTACTTCAACAGTTCATCTGTATCTAATTACATAAAATATCAACAAAATGATTTAATAAAATAACTTGAAACACTAACATATTGAATATAATACAAAACCACGATATTGAGATTTCATGTTTCCGCTAAAAGCCGACTAGATTTTTTGCTGGCTTTCAAAGCTTAGATACCACCATTCTGCCAAATTTTGATGGATAAGAATATAATTAAAGCTTTTCCAGGAGTTGTTGTAAGTTGTGACAGCGTTGATTACCTGTATTATCTGGTTCGTATTATTGTTTTTCATACAATTCTGCAAATGTCAAGTTCACGTTAGAATATTAAACACGAGGTAGCGAGTTGTTTCAGAAGGTGATTGATATTTTCAAGGTAATATCAATTGAGATGCTCTGATGATTCGGTTAAGGCAGGGTCTGTCGTAATTAGTACTGATTGTTATACCTTTTTAGAATCTACACAAACAAAACATAATTTTTAAATAATGGACACTCACAGTGCAGTAAATTTTTTTCACAATCAATACTTATAACTTGGCTAAAAGTAAAAAAAAAAAAACAAAAATAAAAATAACTACTAACTCTAATATTCATAAGTTTAGAATGTATGACGCCTAAAATAGTAATTTGATTAAATAGCACAATTATTTCCGAGTAAAATACAAAAAAAGTACACTAAAATATCTTAATTTGTAAAAATTATGGCCAAATTACTAGTCACGATAGAAGATTTTAGAAAAAACACAAAAAATATTGACAACTTTCGCAGTGTTGGCAACCCTGACATGCAAAGTAGATTTTCTTAGAGCTAAACATCTGGACTACCCCCAGTTAAAGGATTTTCCACTAATTACGACAAACCCTGTATAAATTCTAATTACATTACGTCGTCAATCTATTAAATAAAATTATGAATAAGAATTAAGAGGCATATTATGTTCTGTATGGTGACCGTGGAACGTGTAGAGTAAGAGTACAATTCACCACCACCTCTGTTACCCGTGAGTATTGTAAGAGACAATTATATATTATGATATGCAGATAACATCTATGCAAGAAAAGGAAAACTCGACATAAAACCATATGACTGACTGATTGACTAATACGGTATAATAAAAAGTTCAACGCTACAATCCAGAATGTTATGTACTTAATATTTTAAACAGCTGAATAAAAATGCTGCTTTGAGATGTGCTAAGAATAAATTAATGTGTACAAACATAGCATGGCATAGGTAAGCGACGAACAGTTGATTTACCTAACTGCATTACGCTTGACGGTCTTAATCAATTTTTCAAAACCTCAATCGCTCTAGGCGATGACATAAAGTGCCAAACGGTAAAGTACATTACCAAGTTACCACATCTCGACATTAATCCCTTTTCTTTTTCTCCGGTAGCATCCGATGAGGTTAGAAAGATACTAGTTTCCATCAAATCTAAGGCTGTTGGTTGTGATGAAATCAGCCGTCGCATGGTCATGACTATTCTCAATCAAGTCTTACTACCTATCACACATATTCTTAACTTCTCCCTTCACTCTGGCATATTTCCTACGTTATGGCGTAGGGCGTATGTCATTCCCTTACCTAAAATACCTAGTCCTTCTCTTCCCAAACACAATCGTCCAAATTCTATCTTACCTTTCCTATCCAAAGTACTCGAGGCTTGTGCTCATAAGCAATTATCCCAATTTATTTACGCTAATAATATTTTAAGCCCATTACAGTCTGGATTCAGACCTGGACACAGCACAGTCTCAGCACTCCTCAAAGTGACTGGCGATGTGAGGGCTGGTGTGGAGGATACCAGGGTCACTGTGTTGGTCCTGGTAGACTTCTCCAATGCTTTTAACGTAGTCAGTCATGACTTACTGTTGTCTCTCCTGTCCCATCTCAAGATCTCATCGGATGCTCTGGAATGGTTTTCATCCTATCTTCAGGGTCGTCAACAGTCCATTCGTGTCAACGACTCGATGTCTGATTGGTGCGATTTGGACTCTGGCGTCCCTCGAGGCGGAATACTTTCTCCTCTTCTTTTTCTCTATTTATTAACTTCATTACTTCTAACCTTCAGTGTGCGTATCATTTGTACGCCGACGACCTGCAATTATATTCCCACGCCAAGTTAAACGATCTCCACTCAGCAAATGGAAGCAATTCCATTAATAGCAATCTAGCGGCTATAAGCACTTGGGCGGCGAGGTTAGGCATGGCAGTCAATGTAGATAAGTGCCAATGCATTATAATCGGCAGTCCCCGCATTATCAGCAGAGTCAACGCACAGAATTTGCCAGCAATTACTTATAACGGTATCGTGATACCTTATAATAATCACGTAAAGAATCTTGGCCTTTTCTTAGACTCGACGATGGAGTGGCAAACGCAGGTTACTAACATATCCAAGAAAGTCACAGGAATACTCCGTTCACTATGCCGACTGAAAAACTTTCTCCCAGTCACGACCAAAACATCGCTGTTTCAAACCTTAGTTCTTCCTATCATCGATTATGCTGATGTGTGCTACCTCGACCTGAATGCAGATCTGCTCAATAAGTTGGACTAACTCCTCAACAATTGCATTCGATTCGTTTTTAACCTACGTAAATTTGATCATGTAACCACATTTCGCTCTCGCCTCAATTGGTTACCGATTAGGCAAAGACGTAGCCTGCGGACTCTTTCTTTGCTCTACTCTATTCTTAATTCTCCTAACGCTCCTTTCTACTTAAAACTGAACTTTCAATTTCTTTGCTCCACCCATGACCGTGCTCTTCGTTCCTCCAATAATCTTCTTCTTCACCGTCCCTCTCACTCTTCTAGTCTGGTGCACTCCTCCTTTGGTATCCAGGCCATTCTTCTCTGGAATGCATTGCCTCTGGACATCAGGATGGCTACCAGTCGCGACGTTTTTAAGGCCATGGTCAAACGATTATACTTGAATTTTCTGGCAGAGTCAACACATCTGCGACGGCTCACATCCACTCATTCAAATATCATTATCATTATTTATATTATTATGTATGTATGTATATGTATTTATATATATATATATATATATATATATATATATATATATATATATATATATATATATATATATTTATAGAGTATATATGTATTGTGTAATAGTAATTATATATAAATGATTTATTACGCGACATCGTTAACCACCTTGTATTGCACCTGCCTGACATTATATCTGCTCCACCCGAGGTCGGCTGGTAGAGAATGCCTATGGCATTAAGTCCGCCTTGTGCGTTTGTTTGTGCAAAAGTTATAAATAAATAAATAAACTGCTTACTACGCGTTCACTTTGAGATAGACGTCGTTGACCGTGACGACGACACAGCCATTAATACCATTGCCAAAACAATAAAATTATTGTTGATTAATTTTCTTATACAGACAAGTTGGGCGAGTTGGCAAAATAAAATATTATGCATATTCTTATTAATATTATTAATGCAAATGTGAGTTTGTTTGTTTTTTAGTTAATGACGTAAGTGCTCGACCCCTTATTACAAAATTTATTACAAGTTATTATCATTATTAGAAGTTTTCGGGTGTACAGAAAAGAACTCTGCCAATACTTTTCATTGCAACAATATCTTGAACATTGTAGGCAGTTATCAATTGCTTTTCGTTTTTGTTCTTGTTCAAGGAATGTAATTATTTTATATAATAAATTACGTTCGCCGCTATGCAAAATCTTTCCTCTCTTACTAATGTTAGTAACAAGCAACACAATATATTAAAAAAGCATGGCAGTACGAAAATACAAAAGCCGTAAGAACATAGAAGCAGACGGATATACAAATTCGCGTTGCTATCGCTACTTAGCAGGCGATGCTTGCGGTACGAGGTAGGGGTGTGGGACGGGAGGTAGCGGCAATTTTGAAGTGAACACGTAGTATACTAGACTGCTCAATAATGGGGTGCTGCTGCCTTTTGCACATTATAGACTCTTGAGTGGTTATAATTTATAAGCGTGATCTAGCATTCTGCATAATAGTAATTATATGATTAATAGTAGTGGTTATGTAACTAGTATGTAGGTAAAGAAAATGAAGTTAAGAGATTACTTCATTATTGTGACACCTTATTCAGCTGTATGTTATAAAAATGAGGCAACCGCCCCACATATTAGCGACGTCTGACATCACAATTATGAACCAAATAATGTTATACTATATAGAGATATGTACATAAATTTGTACCTAAACTTGCTTACATATGCTTCATTGTCTGGCTAGTGGCCTCTAGTGCCGAACCCAAGACAATAGTTGTAGGGTTAGCTAGATAATCAACTTTGCATACATTTACTTATTGTACTTATGTAAAGATATTAAATATATTTGCAGTGGCTATTCTTTTAGAGCCATCGACCGGATGACCCCCGCGTACAGCCATCGTCAAGCTAGGCTGGGTCCGCCCACATTTGGCATAAGCCAGGATAGGGCAGACGCTACGGCAACAAGTCGTGGAGCAAGTCAGCTGAAATGCTCTCGGAACCACCATTGCCCGTCGAGCACCAGGCTCAAATACTTCATATGGGCCTGGATATTAACCACCTTGACGGTGATCGAGGCGCCGATGGGAGGATTGAAAAATAAATCAATCTTGTATTACTTTCTCTATCTACTATCCGAGTGGTGGTGGAGTAAGAATACAATTCACCACGGGGTATAGTAGGTCAATTTCCCTTCTATAGCGGAGGGGCCCTGAGCCCAACGTGTATGGGCTGAGATGATGATGATAATATTACTTTATGTACTAATTTATTATACATCGTTTAAATCATACTAATAATCTAAGAACCAATTTTGAACTAGAAAAGATTCCAAGAAGCTCACTTGCATTTCTTGTTCTTCATCAGATGATGAAGAAAATGATAAAGAGGTATTTATTATAAATCGCTCTTCCAACATTCCAATTAGTCTATCTTGCTCGATGAAATCGTGTTCAATTTTCTTTACATGTTCACAACTTTTGTTCGTTCTCCTCTGCATTAATTTGTAAGAAAGCTTCTTCTGTTAGTAATTTAATGTCACTGCACTGCAGTTGTCAAGAAGCTAATCACAAAATCTTTTCTTCTTCTTATATAGCTAAAATCATACGAGCTATTGGTGCCAGTGTCAAGTTTAAATATTAATTATTCACGTCTTTAGTCTTCGTATTTTAGTCAGTCATTAGCATGAATTGTTGCTGACAGCCAAATAATGCTTCCTCTGGGAATTTCGGCAGAATGTGAATGTGAAAATACACACAATTCGCGCGTCGGTCGCCATTTTGTTTGTAATTCGGCTTCTAACCTCTGCTCTGATAGCACGAATGTTTTTTCTGCGCTTACGCTGTTATTTTTTTTGTTAAGTTTTTCGTTACGTTGTGTTTGTGGTAATTGTTGTGTTTATTTGTTGCTATATTGTTTCGTACAAACAATATGGATCCTCAACCAAGCACGTCAAGCCAAAGCTTGTCTCCAAGAAAGAAGAGACCACGGATTGCTTTAAGCGTTACCGAAAAACTTATGATACAAAACGTCTACAAACACGTATTTGAGGAGAAAGCGGCTTCACTATTACCTATTGAGGCTCACGAAAAAAAAGAATGTTTCGAAAACAGCTGACATTTTGGGAATTGGTGTGACCCCAGTTTACAGTGTATTAAAAGAATACAAAGAAAATGAACAATTTAAGTCTCCCGAGAAACGTGGACTGAAACACAGTTTCAAAGATAAATTAGACGATTTTACTTTTTCCGCTATAAGGCGAAAAGTACATAATTTTTTTATGCAAATGAGCCACCCACCATTATAAAGGTAACTTAAACTTTATTCCTTCTACTGCATTATATTCTGTGTCTTTGTAAAACCAAAGTATTAGATAGCGTAGACTCCTTACCCAAAAACATTTTTTATCACGTTACTGATTCTTAAGGTTGTCAATGAAGACCCAGACTTACCCAATTTTTCTTGGAGTACATTAATAAATGTTATGAAACATATAAATGTCAAATATGTCACAAAATCAAGACAACGCATTTTAATTGATAGACAGGACATTATTTTATGGCGCCAGCGATACATTTGAAAAATTAAAGAGTATTGAAGGGAAGGAAAGTATATTTATTACCAAGATGAAACCTGGATCAAATTGATATTTTTTACTATCTTGAAGGTCATGCACCAAAGAAGGCATGGATTGACCAGACAGTTTTATCGTCCCACCAGGCCTTCCTAAATGGCTTTACCACTGACTTAAAACAGCCTTCAGGAAAGGGCAAACGATTAATTATCGGCCATATAGGCGGGGAAGAAGGATTCGTAGAAGACAGCTTATTAATATTTTAAGCCAAAAAATAAAGAAGATTATCATCAAGAGATGAATGCCGATTCCTTTGGGAAGTGGTTTAGGGTGGTCTTGCCAAAACTAAAACCAAATTCCGTAGTAGTGATGGATATGCCTCCTACCACTCCAGGAAACTAGAATCGCTGCCTACAATGTCTTTGACTAAACCTAGAATACAAGAGTGGCTAACGAGCAAAAATATTTCATTCGACGCAACAATGGTTAAAGCTACTCTCATAGACATTTTACGGCAGCACAAACAAGAACATTGCGATAAGTATGTTGTGGATGAGATGGCAGCGCAGCATGGGATAATTATTTTACGTCTGCCCCCATACCAATGTGAGCTCAATCCCATTGCGTTGGTATGAGCGCAGGCTAAAGGATATGTTACAAGAAATAACAAAACCTTCAAAATGACAGCAGTAAAAAAGCTTTTTGAAGAAGGACTTGCACATATCACACCTGAAAAATGGAGTAGCTGCGTGTCTCATATAATTAAAGAAGAAGACAAAATGTATGGTCTCTACCACATGATCGACAATGTTTCAGACAGATTTATAATTAATGTCACCGAAAGCGATAGTGATGATTTTTTATCTGATGATGAATAAAAACAAATTATGTAATAAGCGATGTTTTTTATTTTCATTACCTACCTATAATTGTTATATTTTATACATCTATAGTTTCAACTATATGATGTACTAGCAATGCGCCCTCGCTTCGCTTCGGTTATAGGTTATAGTCGTTTTACCCGCGTAGTTCCCGTTCCCATGGGAATACCGGGATATAATATAGCCTAGTTTATGCCCTGATATTATAGCTTTCCATTGGTGAAAGAATTTTTTAAATCGGTCCAGCCGTTTTGAAGATTACCCGGAACAAACAGACAGACAGACAGACAAAATTTTTTTAATTGCTATTTTAGGCATAGGTGTCATGCAAATAACCGTGTGAGCATGAAAAAAGCCTATTATTTTGACATTACAAACAGACACTCCAATTTTATTTATTGGTATAGATTGAAAATAGGACAGTCTTACAAGTTTCCTCGCAATGCTTTCCTTAATGTTTAAAACACTCGGTATTCAGTATAGGTAGATACTATAGGAACATAGTCGTTGAAAACTCGTTGGTATGTACAAAGCACGACTATAATTCGAACCCGTCATAACACTATTTTTATTTCATCAAAAACTGACAACACTGAGTTTTTGGCGGGAATCTGAAGTGTCATGTGGTGTTCTTGTATTATATTCAATATCTTAGTGTTTTAACGTGTTATGTTAAATAATCTTGATGGCATTTTATGTAATACTAGCAACCCGCCCTCGCTTCGCTTCGGTTATAGGTTATAGTGGTTTTACCCACGTAGTTCCTATTCCCGTGGGAATACCGGGATAAAATATAGCCTAGTTTACGCCCTGATATTATAGCTTTCCATTGGTGAAAGAATTTTTGAAATTGGTCCAGCCGTTTTGAAGATTACCCGGAACAAACAGACAGACAGAGAGACAAAAATTTTTTAATTGCTATTTTAGACATAGGTGTCGTGCAAATAACCGTGTGAGCACGAAAGAAGCCTATTATTTTGACATTACAAACAGACACTCCAATTTTATTTATTGGTATAGATATAGCGACAGAACTGCTGAGGTGTAGTGAATATGATATAAAACTGCTATATATACCTTTGTATTTCCACCAAAATTCTCAGAAGATACCCTTAACAGTGGCCATTACACTGTTGAGGGCGACACTTTGACTTACTGACAGACCATTACTGACATGAAGAAACTGAGAACTTGAAAGATAATTATAACTCGACACTGGCAAAAATGGCTCGTATTTGTAGCTGATTGTCAAAACAAAAAAGAAGAAGAAGAAGAACTGACAACACAGTAAACGTCAGTTGATCTAATTAAAAATACGACTATAAATTTAAACCATTACATTTACTTGGTCACGCGATCAACGCACGGTCGCACGTGCATTTATATAATATTAGGTATACCGCTGGAGCGAGTCACTTAAATCTATGACCTAGGCTTCACAGCGGACTCGTATCTAACATTAATACACAGACCACAAATATTTTTAAACAAAGTTTCAAATAGTGATTTGAGGCTAATTTTGTGGCTTTTTATATAAAAGGCAATTATTATCGTTATTTATTACTTAACTTTAAACGGGTTGAGAGCCCTCAGCACTCATCCATCAGTCCGGGTAAAGTTGTCACAGCCATCTGAGGCTAACAACTAAGTCACACACAAAAAAAAAAAGTTATTTATTATTCATCTTTCTTTGTATGCATTGTTTATCGGCATTATAGGTTTCAATACTTTTGCGTTATAATGGAAGTGTATCCTATTTCAGCCTTATTAATTATTATTTAGTAATAAAATTGAAAACGGAAAGTTTGATCACCATGTGTCATATCGCTGTACAGTAAAAGCACAGAACTAATATATATGGCTTCGTTAGCGCCGCTGGCTAATGCCATTCAGGATATAGGACTGAACTTGATTGTTCAATATTCGGAGGTTTATACATTGTTATCAAGTACTACTTCCGGCCTCACATGTGTCGTACATGTGGATAATAATTTGGATACATCTTAATTATTAACAGACTTGATTATAGTTTAAAATTTAACTGATAATTTTATAATTAGGTAAATAGTTAATTAATATTTCCGTAAGTTAATATAATTCTCATACAATGGGCACCTTCCGCTTGTCAGCTTCCGGCGCCACTATTAAATAGTACTTATTGTTGTAGACCTCGGTACTCTCTTACACTATGTCGACTAATCACACCTATATTCTTTATATTTTACTACATGTATTAGATTCTTATTTCACTGATTCATGATGTCATCATTAACACGTCTTCATGTCAACTGCCACCTTAATCAATATTTAATATTACATAATCCTGTATAATATTTGCACGTAAATAACTATTAGAATTATTAAGATATTTTATAATTAGTAGTGTCTATTAAGTGTGTGACTTTAGTATTAGCTCGCGCCACGTGAATGTATAAATACCGTCGGTTGGAATATTTTAAGGCATTCGTATTGTAACCGCTGTAAGGTATATTACAAATTGTAAAGTACAAAGTATGTCTTCATTATCTTCGCCGTCACCCTTGCCGCCTTCGTTTTACAACATATATTTTTCTTAAAATATTAAGTAATAGTGCTTAAACCTTTTATGTTATAATTATACATTTAAATTATACAATTGTAATACCTTACTATACTTATTAAAAAATTATAAGTGTAATGAGCAATTGAATAAATAAATAAAACCATTTCTGTTTATTAGGTAGTTTGAATTTAAAAATTGTACTATACTTAGTGTATAGGATTCGTCACTAGGGGTAACGATTTTATGAGGTGCTGTCAAAAAAATACAAATGTAATTCTATTTGCCGAATGGCTTCTCTTACATTCGATTTTCGAACTTTGACAGGCAAGGATCTAGGAGACAATAATTTGAAATAATTTACTCTTTTTCGGCATTTTTTGGACTAATTTAATTTGTTGGCTTATTCTATAATACTCCTCAATCACAGGGAAGTATTTTTCGTAAGTTTTTAAACAATTTTTTATGATGGGGAGAGATCCTCCCGACCCTGGGGGAGGCACGCTCTCTCCTGATCCTGCTAATTTCAGTACTCCACCAATAAGAGATTCATTACCCAATTCTAGTACTACAAATAGAAAACGCACTAGTTCAATCGTAGACTCATCCTTACCAATTAAAAAAACTACATCTAATACATCACTTATTCCATCATCAAATCATTCTACATACATTCATCCCGAGCACTCTGATAAGAAATTGCTGTATTCAGATTCTGATGAAGCTCCTTTCTTGGTACATGTTACCAGGTCAGTGGGTGACATCTCATCTGGAACAGTACTAAGTCCTATTAAGTTTGGTCACTTTTTGTTTAATAATAAAATTAAAAATATAATCGCAGATGGTGTAAAACGTGTTGGTAGGAACCGTATTTCGGTTGAATTTAAATCTGGTTGTGATGCTAATAGTTTCTTAAGCAACCCTGCGTTGTCTCATGCAAAGTATTCTGCTTCCATTCCATCGTATACTTGTTCAAGAATGGGCATAGTGAGAGGGGTGCCTGTAGAGTGGTCCCTCGAGGACATTGTTAACTCAATTAGAGTGCCGTCTGGGTTTGGTTCAATCACCAGAGCTCGCCGCCTAAATAAAAAATCCCATAGCGAAGAAAATAGCATTAGTTATATCCCAACACAATCCGTGGTACTCACTTTTAAAGCCCAAAAATTACCTTCTCATGTTTATTGCTTTTACACTTCTTTACCTGTCGAACCATATATCCTTCCATCCATCCAATGCCAAAAATGCTGTAGGTTTGGTCATATTGCCTCGCAGTGCAGGTCGAAACCAAGGTGTTTCGTCTGTGCCCAAAGTCATGAAGGTGATAGCTGCTCCAATATATCTCCATCTTGTCTCTTCTGTTCAGGCAGTCACACCGCTAAAGATCCCATCTGCCCTGAACACTCTCGGCAAAAATCCATTAAAATTGTAATGTCCCAGGAAAATATCTCCTATTTTGAAGCATCTGCAAGATTCCCATCTGTCAGGAGATCTTTTGCTGACTCTTTGAAATCTGCCGTACCTTCATCACAGCAATATGAACCCATCATTAATTCTGGTCACCATACCTTTTCTAATGCTCCTTCATCTATATCTCACAGGAAAACTGTTTTTATTCCCCGACACCCATATGCTCCGGCCTCCAGTCATCCCTATGACAAACAAGCCCATTTCCTTTTGACCCAAACCCCTTCCTCCTCTCTTCCTAATGGAAGTGCCTACCCATCAGGTCCATCCAAGGTGCCTCCATCACCTTTAAGTGATAATCTTTTGGGCTATCTGATCACTTCCCTTATAAATATACTAACTCATTTTTCTGATTCTCAGCTTCCCGAAGAATTAAAAAAACCACTGTCTGAGCTAGCAAATGTTATTCATAATGTTCCCTCCACTACTGCAATGGAACTGTCGCAGCATTAGACATAAGAAACAGGATCTCATTTATCTAATTAACTCTCATAAACCCCTCATTCTTGCCATCCAGGAAACATGGTTGAAACCTGGGGCTCTTTTCAGAGTCCCGGGCTATGCTTGCTTCCGGGATGACAGAGATGATGGACATGCTGGATCTTGTATTCTGATCTCTAGATCTCTATCTTTTACACAAATTTCCCTTCCACCCCACAGCGATTCATTTAATATAGTGGGGATTAAAGCCCTAAATATTTCATTTCTCTCTATTTACATTCCTGTTCCATCTCCTCATATCTTATCTGAATTATGTAACATTTTTAATTCCATACCTTCTCCGATAGTTATCTTAGGTGATTTTAACATTCATCATACTTCCTGGGGGTCCCATTTCTGTGATACCCTTTCAGCGCCCTTCATAGATATCCTTGATGATTTGAATCTTTGCTTTATGAATGATGGCACTCCCACTCGCAGAGTATCCCCTACTCAAAATTGTCACAGTGCTATAGATTTATCCATTTGTTCACCTGATTTATCATCTCTTTTGCATTGGAAAGTTTTAGATTCTTCTTTTGGAAGTGATCACTTTCCAATCTTAATTTTTTCCCCCAATTCCACTTCAATTCAGTATACTTTTAATCCTCGGCTTAAACATAATTTAAAGAGGGCTGATTGGTCCTTATATGCACAAATCTTGGATAGGGAAGTAGATCAACTGCAAACTCTTGATCATAATAATATTATTTCCATTTATAGTGCTTTTAGAAACTACATTTTGTCCTCGGCAGATAAATCTATTCCTCTTAAAAAGCCTCCTAAAAAGAATATTCGATCTCCACCTTGGTGGGATCAGGCTTGTTTAGATGCTTGTCGTAGAAGAAAGGAGGCTGAAAAATCATATAAAATCGCTATGACTTTAGATAATTATTTAAATTATAAAAGAATTGCAGCAGAAACTCTAAGACTACTAGCCCAAAAAAAGAAAGATGGTTGGCGTGGTTTTTGTGAAGCCCTATCCCCGCGTACACCTCCTTCCTTAGTCTGGCGACAGGTAAGAAAATTTCGATGTTCGACATCAGTCAATACTCAATCTTCGTCTGATGCCACACTATGGTCGCATGAATTTGCAAACAGGTTAGCTCCTCCTACAGCTCCTACACGGTTTGAAGCTTGTATTTATTCCACTCCTGTAGTTCAGAGTAATAGTCCTTTCGATGCACCATTTTCTTATGAAGAATTAGTTGTTGTTTTGAATAATTTAAAAGATTCAGCCCCTGGTTATGACGGGATACCTTACTCTTTTATAGTTAAATCAAATCTGAAATCAAAAGAAACCTTTTTGAATATATTAAATATAATTTTCTCCCAAAATTTACCACCTGAAGACTGGAAAACTTATATAATCCTACCCATCCTAAAACCTGGTAAGCCTAGTCATGATGCTGCAAGTTATCGCCCTATAGCTCTCTCTTGTACTATGGCCAAAATTTTAGAACATTTAATTAAAAATCGCCTAGAGTGGTTCGTTGAAAGTCAAGGTATAATCTGCAAATCACAATTTGGTTTTCGTAAAGGTTTAGGAACTATTGATAGCTTAAGTATTCTCACCACCGATATACGCATAGCACTGTCTAAACAGCAGTACTGTGTAGGGGTATTTCTAGATATATCTTCCGCATATGATAATGTTCTTCTTCCGGTACTCAGAAATAAACTAATTCATCTCAATGTCCCCTTGAAAATAGTTAATTTCGTTTTTAATCTATTTTCAGCTAGAAAAATCCTTATCCAAGTTCAAAATTCTTTTCTTCCTCCTAGACTCATCTGGAAGGGCCTTCCACAAGGCTCAGTTTTAAGTCCTCTTTTATATAGCATATATACTCATGATCTGGACCAGTCGGTCAGTTCCTTCTGCAATATTCTACAATATGCCGATGATATAGCCTTATATGTATCAGTGGATACCATACCTGAGGCATCAAGCAAGCTAAGTTCAGCTATTCACTATCTCCATAATTGGCTTTCTGATCATGGGTTATCTCTTTCTATACCCAAAAGTTCTCTAGTAGTTTTTAGTCGCCGTAGACATATTCCAAATATATCAGTGTCTTACAATAATCAAACCTTTCCTGTAAAAGACAAAGTAAAATTCTTAGGATATATTTTAGATAGTAAGTTATCTGGGATTCATCATATATCTTATATTTCAGACAAATGTGAAAAAGGTATTAATATTTTACGCTCTCTTGCCGGGGTATGGTGGGGTTCTCACCCTTATTGTCAAAAGCTCTTATATAATGCCCTTGTACGCAGCCTATTAGATTATAGTAGTTTTTTGTTAGAACCTTGCAATAAAAGAGCCCTTAATACCTTTGATAAGTTGCAATCAAAATGTTTACGTCTTATTATTGGTGCTATGAAATCCTCCCCAATCAATGCTCTTCAGGTAGAGTGCGTGGATTCTCCACTTTATCTGAGACGACAGTATCTTTCTGATAGATACTTGTTTAAAACATTCCAACTTGGTTACCATCCTCTAATCCCTAAATTACATTGTCTCTCTGATTGTATTGCCAATTATGGTTACTGGACTCATAAAAACCCACCTTGTTTATTTAATAGCTTTGCAATTTTTTTAAGTTTACCATTTTCAGTTTTTTGCAATAAGATCAATCCTTTATTTGATACACCATTTGAAGCATTAATCTATAAACCAAATATAATTCTTAACTTAAATATAGATAAAAGTAGCCCCAACACTGAGGAAATATTACAATCTCATATCAGCAATCACTGGAGTGATTCACTAGTTATCTACACGGATGCATCCAAAATATCTGACAATACCTGTGTTGGTTCAGCTGTGTGGATACCAAGTTATAAAATTTTATTGAGTTTTAAATCTCCACCGGTAAATTCCATTTTTTCCGGTGAGGCCATTGCCATTTTGGAAGCCTTAAAATTCATTGACTCCCATAACATAAAATCTTCTGTGATTTTTTCTGATGCTAAAAGTTGTTTGTTAGCCATTATGTCTAACCAATTTAATAGTAAAGGTAAATTTCCCTTGATTCTTCAAATAAAACATTTACTTTTCAAGTGTTGCTCAAGAGGGTTGTTGGTTACTTTAGTTTGGATACCTAGCCATTGTGGCATTGTAGGCAACAATACTGCTGATACTTTTGCCAAACAAGCTATTGAAAATGGTTGCCTTGATCAATACAAAGCATTCTCTCAGGATCTTTTATCTTGTGCTAAGAGCAGATTATTCTGTAAGTGGGGGGAACATTGGGATAAATCTAGCTCGGTTAAGGGAAAATATTATGCATCACTACAGAGTAATATTCCATACAAACCTTGGTTTTCCAAATTCAAAAATGTGAACAAAAAAGCCACATCTGTTATTTGCCGCCTCAGACTTGGTCATACTTGCTCTAATTTTCACTTATCCAAGCTTCGTATTAAGGACAGTTCACTCTGTGAGTGTGGTCTGGATGAAGACACGAATAATCACATTTTCTTTGAGTGCCCCAAAAGATCATACTTTCTATACGATATTCTTCCTGTTGACTCCATTCCTCGTCCTTCTAACTTTAATTGTCTTCTCACTTATGTTAATTCTTCATTTGTATACATTTTAGCAAATTACATTAACACAAATAACATTAAATTATAGTTAGATTAATTAGCATCACCACAGACTAAAGGATACTTAATTAACATCTTCTGTTTTTAAACCTTTTTTTTTTTTTTTTTTTTTTTGCTTTATTTTTTATTTTTACTGTACATAGCTGCATTAGATTGTCATCCATGTGATTGTAGTCAAATGTTATAATTTTTTAAAAAATAATCCCTCTCATATATCAGTTTTTTAGAATAATTCAACTAATCAACATATTGAAAATTCGAAAGCCAACAACTAAATTTATCTTGTAAATTTCTTAGACATCAGTGTCCTAATTCCTATAACTGTCAATCTAAATTGAGTAATTGGCGAAATTCTGTAAACGCCATAATATAAAAAAAAAAAAAAAAAAAAAAAAATGGCTTCTCTTTTCTTATATTGTCATTATTCTGCTGTTAAAGATTTTGTGTCTTGAGGCTTGTGCTTAGAAATAGAAGCGTTTTATCTAAATTGTAACTGTGTATTAAATGCTTACATTTATGACAAGAAGCGGCAATATTACTGAAGAGATAGTTTTTTAAACTTATCACAAATGATTAAATTAGTGGATCAAGTCGTTCGTAGCTTCAAAGTAGCAAAGGTGTTTAGAGAAAACACCGATAAAATAAACAGTATAGATTTTTCCCCAAATGGCGAGACTCTAATATCTTGCAGTGAAGATGATCAAATTGTTATTTACGACTGTGAAAAGGGTACACAAATGAACACTGTCAACAGTAAAAAGTATGGTGTTGACCTTATACATTTTACACATGCAAAGAACACAGCCATCCACAGTTCTACAAAAGTTGATGATACTATTCGTTATTTGTCACTTCATGATAACAAATACATCAGATATTTCCCAGGTCACACTAAAAAGGTGGTAACATTATGTTTATCTCCTGTTGAAGATACATTTTTATCTGGATCATTAGACAAAACATTACGTTTATGGGATTTGCGATCACCTAATTGCCAAGGTTTAATGCACTTGTCTGGAAGACCTGTTGCAGCTTATGATCCTGAAGGTCTTATATTTGCAGCTGGTGTAAACTCGGAAAGTATTAAACTGTATGACTTAAGATCTTTCGATAAAGGTCCTTTTGTAACTTTTAAGTTAAATCAAGAAAAGGAATGTGATTGGACCGGTCTGAAATTTTCCAGAGATGGCAAAACAATGTTAATTAGTACAAATGGATCAATAATTAGATTAGTGGATGCTTATCATGGCACTCCTCTGCAGACTTTTACAGGTCATCTAAATAACAAAGGGATACCAATAGAAGCATCTTTTAGCCCAGATTCACAATATATCTTCAGCGGTTCAACAGATGGAAGGGTGCATGTCTGGAATGCTGATACTGGTTACAAAGTTTGTGTATTAAATGGTGACCATCCAGCGCCAATACAATGTGTTCAATTCAATCCAAAGTTTATGATGTTAGCTTCAGCTTGTACTAATATGGCATTTTGGTTACCTACAGTAGAGGAAGTATAATTTTGTATCTGTAATTAAATACTATTGACAGTGTTAAATGGAGAATATAAATGTAATGATACTGAAAGCACAGGAATCACTTGTATTATTCTTAAATATATTGAATGAGTCTATGTGAGTCTCGGATTCAGTGTAAATAAATACCTGAGTGATGATTTTAGATTAAGCAGTTGGTAGTTATTATTCTTATAGTGAATTTGTTAATTACTAAAATTGCTTATGAATTAGTGTATTAGAAGTATGTGCATTTAAATAGTTTTCATTCCATGTGTAAGATGAGACACAGATAAGCATAATCTAAAATCATTTTTAGCCGTGTGCTATATGAAATATCTTGACATAAATTTTGAACTAGATTTTATTCTACATTAAGATTGTTTTATTTAATTTTTGCATGAAGACATTCCTTAACTATAATTATAAGTGGAGGCAGAAAGTGAAATTGGTGGTAACTTATGAGCATGAATTTTGAGATAGCTAAAAATGGCATTGTGAAGTTTGTATGTAAATATATTTTTAATTAAACAAGGGCTATCAAATGATTGACCATCCTGAATGTTTTGACTTTAGAAGATTAAGGGCTACTAAAATAAACAAACAATTCATATATACTAGTCCATTTTTTCTTGTTCTCTCATTTATATTTTATGTTAGCTATGCTTGTAGCTTTACTTATGAGGAATTTTTACAGAACTTTAACTTAACTGACATTGTCATCTTCATAATACGCCTATGTCTATTGTAATAGACATAGTCGATATATAGAAGACTTCTAGTTCTATATAAGTAAAATTAGTTTATCCTTTATGACATACAGGTAGAAATAGGTCAGAATTGTATCATGCACATTGATTTTTATATTTATAGAAACCTGCACTTAAATATGCAGCTATACAAAAAACAAATTAGGACTACCGAATTTCATAAGCTTTACTTTTGTTTATGAATAATTTTTTTTTATTGGAGTTATTGTGGACTTGACATACACAGGAGTGGTAGGACCACACTGTCGACAGTTATCTGTCTACAGCCGCGGGCCGGTCCGTCCGGGGCAGTACCATGCTCTCGCAGAAAATCGACGTCTGAGTAGTAGCAATTTGTTACTGCGCTTCGTTCGGTGAGCGAGAGAGCCGGAAGCCCAACTTTCTGAGGGTGATTGCGTGTGGAGGGTTTTGGTGGTGCTCTTGGTATCACCGAGCCTCAATGCACGCATTCACACTCCCTTCGCTTTCTTCGCGGTAGGCAACGGCCTTGTAAAGGTCCATGAGCGGCAGCAACACTTACCATCAGGTGTACTGTTTGCTCGTTTGCCACCGTTTGCAATAAAAAAAAAAAAATAGAAACTCAAGTATCCGGATTACCAACCTATGTATTGTACCTATAAATCGAATTTATACAAGTATGAACGGGTCTGAAGCGTGTGTCTTGCCCTACACATTTCGTTATTGTTTGAGTTAGTACAGTATAATCTTACTAATCCAGCACTTCAATAGACCAACACGTCCAATAATCAGGCACTATTCTGCTCACGCCTTACTCGCCCGATTACAATATTATATTAAATTTTTCTTCGAAACATGCAAGCGACCTTTTTAAGCAATGACTTCAAGTTGCACAAAAGCAGATCTCAATTGAGGATTACATATTTTAAAGCTATGTAATTACATAATAATATGTAAATATAATACATTATACATATTCTCTCTATGAAATGCTTTATTTTATATGATTTTTCTCTATAATCCAGTAATCCGGCACCCTTTGATTTTTAATAGTGCCGGATTAGTGAGATTATACTGTATTTAGTAATTCTTACTCCGCTCTGATGTACGGGCCCCATGGGATATGTATTCGTCTCGTCTTTTAATAAATGCATAAAAATATGTACATTCTACATGCATGCACAAAACTAAAGGAGAATTTTCATACATTCGAACTATGTTATTATCCGAACGTCTAACTACAACAATTAGTCCGGTTAATCGAGTTTCTTCTGTACTTATATTAGAAAATATACTCACACATTAGTCAAGTTGAGAGCCCTTAGCGCTTATACAAAAGTCTGTGTAAAGTTGTCATAGCCATCTACTGCTAACTACTATTGTCACATAAAAAATCACTGCTTAATAGTACAATTACTCGCACATTTAACAAAAATAAATTGTGAGGAATGGAAGGTTGGTATAAAATGGCAATCTAAAATTTGTGGATCTGGTTTATGATGAGCTTTGATCACTTACATTGCTAGTCACCTCACGGTCACTTGCTAGAATCGCCAACAACCTTCCTACCGAAAGTATGTAACTTCAACTTTGCTTCCAGTAGAGTCACTACTATGCCCAGGATCTCATGAGTGTGGCGCGCTAATCGACGATGCGCGCCACACATTGGAAGTATGCCCCGCCTGGGGGCCTCAGCGCCACGTCCTGTCAACGGACCTGTCGTTGTCGACCATCATCTCCAAGATGCTCGGCAGCGACAGCTGTTGGTCGTCGATGGCCTCCTTCTGTGAGGCTGTTATGACAAGGAAGGAAGCCGCGGAGCGGGCACGCGAGGCACTTGCGTCCGCCGACTCGCTCCGCCGGCGGCGACCAGGGAGGACGAGACGCCGCTATGCGCTCCTCCTCCCACCGCCCTGAATGATGACAGGACGTGGTCAGATGGCCAAGCGTTGGGGTGTCGGGGATAGAATGTCATCAGACGATCTCTCCGGCACCTCGTAAAAGCGCGGAAGGGGCCGCTGTGGTTTTAGTGGGTATTTCGGTCACCTCTGTGGCCGGCGAGTTCCACACACACTCCCCCCGTCTGTAACCGGCGGGGGATAGTGAGTAAATGCATTTCCACAGCGTGAAAAAAAAAAGGGTCACTACTATGAGGATTCAACGCATTCATTAAAATCTGTAGAATTAGTTTTATTTACAATGTGTAGTGCTCGCGTAAACATCAGAAATCATAATATTTTTTTTGCAACTGAACTGATAACGTTTAGCTTGTGCACTACAACAAAATCGTTGGTAAATAGGTGTACACCCAGGTACAAGGCGCATAAATCACCGAACTATAGTGCCGGATTATAACCGCCCAACTAACGGCGCAGGATAATAAACTCGCATCAGTGAATAAAAGCCTAGTTATGTATGTGTAGTTTGCCGTGTGGTGACGGAGTAAGAATACAATTCACCATTACCTATCTTTTTTTTTTTTATTGCCAACGGTGGCAAACGAGTAAGCAGCACACCTGATGGTAAGTGAAACTGCTGCACATGGACCTTTGCAATACCAGGGGCACAGCCAGGCCGCTGCCTACCGTGAAAGAAATACTCTTCTTAAACCTCGTTTAAAGAAGGACATGTCATAGCGCTCGGGAAAAAGCAGCAGGTAGTTCATTCCAGAGCTTGCACATACGTGGGAGAAATGATCGCTGGAAACGTACAGTTGAAGACCATAACGTTTCCAGGTGAAATGGATGAACCCTGCTACGATGTCGAGTGGTACGTTTGTAGAATGGTGATGGTGGTACCAAGTCAAACAGTTCCTCGGAGCACTCCCCGTGAAAGAGTCGGTAGAGTACACAGAGCGACCCAAAGTCTCTCCGCTGCTCCAGCGACTCCAATCTGTCCGTCAGATTGTGATCCCCGACGATTCGAACAGCCCGTCTTTGCAGGGAGTCAAGTGGGTCTAGCTGATATTTGGGCGCACCTGCCCAGAGATGTGAGCAGTACTCCACATGAGGACGAACTTGTGCTTTGTATAGCACAAGACGCTGTCTCGGTGTGAAGTACCGCTTGGCTCTGTTCAGGACGCCCAACTTTTTGCTTGCCAATTTGGCTTTGTCCTCCAAATGACTCCCAAACTGGACTTTGCTCGATATTTTGACGCCGAGAATCCCAATACTCTCAGAAATATAAATATATACTCTATCTTGCCTGTGGATGTTGTAAAAGAAGTTTAAGGGATAAAATACACATATTACATCTATGCAAGAGAAGGAAAACTTGAAATAAAACTTTATACCAATCTCTCTGACCAGCATGGTATAGTAAGGTCAAATTCCCTCCTGTTGTGAAGGAGGCTCGAACCCAACAGTGGGCCATATATGAGCTAAAATGATAATGATAACTTATGTATCAGAACAAATGAACTTGATTACAGATGGCTTTTCAGACGACTTTATCCCTGGGCTGTCTGTAGGTAACTAAGTTCCGGGCGAGTCATGCGTTTTACGTCCATTTAGGTTTACTTTACTATAACAAAAAACCTTTTCCAATCTTTAGGAATTTTCTTTATTGAATGATTAAGTAATTTTTTTAAAGACAACACTACGGATATAATTCTACCTGCACTAAGGAAATAATCCTTGTATTGCGGCGGGACTCTACAAACATATAATTAACTGACACAAATTACTCCCAGACTCAGAACAACTATTTGTGGATCACACAGTACTGTTGTCTTGCGTGGGATTCGAACCAGAGTGGAAGGTCGGTATTTTATTCACTACACCATTTGTGCAGTTAAAAGTTAGAAACTCCAGTTCCCGTGAGGTGACGCAGGCAAATAAGCAAACAGCACACCCGATACTGCCGCTCGTGGATCTTTGGCCGCTGCCTACCATGAAGAATGTAGAGGAGGGAAGTTTGTGCAATGTGATACGGAGATACTAAAGGCATCATCAAAACCCACCACACACAAACACTCACAGAAATGTGGGCTACCGGCAACAAGGTGCATTAACAAGTTGCTACTACTCAAACATCGATTTTCTTTGGGAATGTGGTACTAACCCGGACGGACCGACCCACAGCTGTAGACAGACGACTGTCGCCAGTGTAGTCTTACCATATAAAAATATCTATATAAGAAAAAGAGAACTCTAAATGAAAACCTATACCAACACGTATGACCAACCTGGTGTAGTAGATCAATTTCACTTCTGTTGCGCAGGAGGCCTGAGCCGAACAGTGGACCGTATATGAATCTGAGATAAAGGTATCTCCAAACATGTACTTGGGGAGAGCGGGGCTGAAAGTGCCGGGGGTAAGTTGTTCCGAAGCGAATATTTCGAAAACAGAAAAAGATATATATACGACTAGCCTTTACCCGCGACTTCGTCCGCGTAGAAATCATGTATGGCAGAGGCAATCACAGATAACTGTGTAGTGCGTTCAGGGTTCTACAGGCTCACTGATGCTCTGGATGATTTAATGCCAATCTGGTATATCAGGGAAACGCTGTTATCAAGGGGTGCTTCTATAGCTAGGGCGGCTGACTCCAGACTAATTGAAGCAGCGTAGTGGCCTCTACGTGAAGCGCACAGAAGACTTTGTGCTAACACCTATGTTGTACTGCTCCCAGCTGAGCTCGTACTTGCGAGTGATTGTATGGTACATTAGCTGAGGCTGGACCGTCTACGGGCTGGGCTTAATTTAAATAAGCGATACGTTTGGCTGCACTTGGTATAGAGGTAGTGATTCGATGAGTCACGATGCCGCCTAGAGTAGTCCTATATAAAACCAATGATTTGCTGTTTCATAGACCCTGTAGCTATACACCCGTCGGCACAGTAATCATCATTGATTCGGTTCCACTCGGTCGAGGACCAGATAAAATATTTGGGTTTAGTACTTGACGGGCGACGGTATTTCAGGAGCTTTTTTATCGAATTACTCCCCGGCTCGTTAACGCGGTGTTAATGTTGACGTCTGTACGGGAGACTGATTCGATCAATGGTCATGTACGGTACATCTGTGTGAGCGTGTTCTGACCACTTGTCTTAGAACTTTCTTCTGGCCCTCACAGGGAGCCATGGTCTTTAGAGCTGCACGCGGATACTGCGCCATGTCGACCGAGTTAGCGTGTGCTTTAGCCAGAACACTCCCGTAGGACTTAAAAGTGGAAATACATGAAGCTCTCCCATAATTGTGTTTCCAGCTAGGACGTCTGCTGTAGACATACTTATAGGGTCTGTGTTGCCTGGGTAGAGCAGCGCCGTGAATTCATCGCAAGCATCCTTACCGAAGCCCACCATCACTTAGATCATAGTCGACAGGTCAGGAACTGATATGAGGTCGTCATCTTCTGCTTGCCAGTTATCTCGCGTAAGAACTCAGCGGAGCGAGTCAGGAAGAAAATCTTCCAAGGTGACTCGTTCCACCGCTGTGGCGTCGGGTGATGGCTAGCCCAAGTACTTGAACTTTACTATCTTTACGTAATAGAATCATACTTTCAACAATCGTCCATCTAATATCGCGGGCCGGTTCACCCAAAGCGGGAGTGCGGCGTGAAATACGACAGTAACAAATGTAAGCGACACTCAATGTAATATAATGAGATAGGGTGAAGCGGTCAGCGGTAATTTAGAGTAGCGACTAGTCAAACTATTTTAGACGATTTTAAAGAGGAATTCTGTACAGCTCTTAATCCCCTAATTTTAATCGATTGCCGTTATACATCGCTGGTTTGCGAGAATATCCACGTAGCTCAAAATTATGTAAAATTGAATATCGTATGCCAAATGACCCTTCATATCTAAAATCCTTGATATTTTATCGTAAATAGAAGAATTTTTCATTAACCAGTGTAGTCACACCCTCAATAAATCATTGAAATATTATGGTATGCACTAAAACATTTATAAAAAAGATTAAAAATGCCCTTCACTAAAATCAGTAATTTTTATTTTTGTCACTATTCCCGCAAAGCAATGATATATCAAAACATTCATAAGTTTAATAATATAAGAAAAAGGGTGTTTCAGATATTTATACTTTAAAATAGCTTAAAACTAACATCCTTGGATGCACAGCAGTTACTGTTATATGGATAATGTCATATCTGTATAAGTCCACCTCGATAGCAGTTACTAAACACTACTTTGATGCGCTAAACGGACGTGGCCGTGCTGTAAAAGCAGATCGCAACATAGTTGTGGGAATAACGTTCCAAATTATGGTGAGTAGGTCATATAGAACAATAAAACAGCATAAACATGTAAAATATTAATATTATATTATATGTATTATTCTAACAAATCTAGATCTCAATATTCTACACCTTCATATATTGATTTGTAATAGAATTGAATGCAACTTCAGATACTTCCTTTATATTTTTGTGCATACATTCTGTAAAACTATCAATTGTTTGCGAGGGCTCAAATCAATTTAATGGGATTCAAATTATCAAAAGCACTGTGTGCCAATATTGGCCTAGGACAATGTTGTTTTTATTTTCATAGTAGAGTCAAATACGACATTTTTCCCTTCCAACCAAAACTTTATACCATCAACATAAGATACTGATGTTGGAGCTATATTTTTCATTACATTGGCGCAATTTTGCAGGCGCGCATTGTCCATTACTATTATGAGGTGTTCAGAACCAACTTTTCTATCACCTACTTTTTAAAATTCACTCTTTGTTTCGAACATCGAACAATTCTCCATATTGTACTTTTAGAAACATCTGGAACAATACAAAGAAATGCATAAATCGAACATTATTAGAATGCTCATAAGGTAAATAAGCAAGCAATCCTTCATAGTATAGACATAAAACTACAAGAACATTCCACACACAATTTTCTAGAACTAACTTGAAAAAAGCTAGGCTCTTAAACCGATTGTTAAGTCTACAAGAGCGACTTTTTAAAATTTAAGAGTGCTCCCTTAAATTTTGCATGGGCAGTAAGTAACACTAATGCGAAGTGAAGGTACATACCCTTAATAGCCAATGAGTCTCTATAGGCCTTTTAAAATTTCATAAATATGTTTCAAATTTGTTATCAACTAATATAATTTTGTTACCGATAGTCTCAAAATGTTTTAGTTGCGCTATACACAACAATTTCTTAGTTTGTATATATATGTAAATTTATATATAAGTTATTCCTAACCTTAAAATGAAAGCTAAAAATAGAGTACTTACAATTACTATTCAGAATATCATCTTTTAGCATATATTAATAGCTTTTTAATGTTTTATATGATTATTTATAATTACTTACCACTATTATCAGCTGTACGTTTGTAAACGCCATCCAAGTTGGTCAACAATTTTCCGGATTGAAATTCCGCTAAACACTGTAGAAAAACTTTATAAATCATTGCCCAGGCTCCACCGCAATAGCTTTATTCATGATAGTTTACATTTTATCTGTCCAAATAGCAAAAATAAAAAAGTATGAACGATTATTTCGAAAAAGATTTAACCACTCGGAGCACTTTGACAGTTTAAGTACTCGATTTCGATGTTGCCAGGAGATGAAAAATTTTAGTTCTCAAATATTTAATTTCTACTCTTTTGTGTTGCATAATACATATCGTTACTCCTACGGATTTGCAATAAAAATCTAAGTAAAAATAATTTGCATAATATAGATAAAATTAATATAATAAGAGTGCTACATGCACATTCAACCTTCTGCTAAAAGTCGATGAATTTGCAGAGTCTACGAAAGCTGGGAAGGGCTGCCAGCTTAAGCAACTGTGACAATGGTATTATATGATGACAAATATTGAATATAGTCAGCCTAAGGTATGTTCACAAATTCCTCATCATTTTCAATATTTCAATGCGCCGTGATCTTCTTTCTACACATAATAATATTTTTGTTAATTCAAAATGTTGTATGTATTGCCTACTGTGAGCGTTTTTTGTATAGTAGATAAAATGCAATATATCACCTCGACAGTAGGAATACTCCTTATTGTTTAGTTCTCTGAATATAATTCGCTTAGTTAGTTATTAGAACTAATGCATTGTTAGAATTCATCATATTGTGTTTGGTAGCAAAATTTGAAATATTGAGGCAGTAACTAAGTTATTTAATTTAAAATACATTTTTGTCAAGTGTAATACATAGTGTTTGTTTTGTAAATTTAAACTCCCAGTTTCCTTCCTTATTCTGGGATAACATGAAAATGAAGGAATATAATTATAGAATTTTATGTGTCTTCAAACATGCATATTAAATGATAAAACGTTTTTTTTTTCATTCTTTCGACTAAGACGTGTGACGAGTGACGACTTTGGTACTCTTGAACAAAATCGAGAATGAATTTTTCGCGTTCATCGTTGTTATTCTCACCAAATGTGCCATGTTTTCTTACTTTAAATTAATAACGTTATCGAACTCGATCACCACAAAGACGCTTTCTTGAAATTGTGCAACATTAACTATTTTAAACTACGTCATAATCACGTCGGGAGTAGCAAATATTTGACTTAATCGACGAGATTCGAATTCATTTAGTTTAGAAACGTTCCACCTAATTTGATTTCAATCGGGCGCTAGTGTCGCTTTCAAGAGTACCAAATTTGCTCAAATTCGAGCTGCGATTGGATTTAGGATTGGAATCGAGATTCAAGAGTAGGCACACTGGATCAGGTTCAAGTCATTTCAAATTTTATTACCTACGTGTTTCATATTTTCATCAGCTATAGTCGGATAAATCGGTTGACATTTTTCGTTGGAAAAAGGTCGCTGTTGTTCTTTAGCGCACACGGCACATGTAAAAAAAATCATTTTGGAAACAAAATGGACGGTATTTAATGGCGATTCACATATTTGTTAGTGATGTGAGGTACTATGCTAATTTGGGCATCGAATCTCAGTATTATAGTAGTTGAACGGTATAAAGTATTATTGCCGTTATATTAATTTTAAAGTTGTGACGGTCCTTCATTGATAAATATAAGAATCTACGTTTTTGGATTATGGTATCCATTTTGTGAACTACTTGTTGTGTGGCGTTTACAGTAAGTATTATCTACTTTCATTTAAATAAAACGTGTTTACTCATAATAAAGGCAAATCTGATAGCAATCCATAATGTCGAACATATTATTTATTTCAACTAATACTTAGACATTTATATTAACACGAACCCTCTTGCAGTCTATATAATTTATAGTAATGTGTCCCGCTAAGATCAAACGACGCTTTCTTTGAAATACTTCTATTTCTACTGATATCTTTCTTCCTTAATCTCTTTATTATTTCACAAATTATCTGCAAAAAATCGAAAGTAGGTCGTTATTACATTATTACCTAATTCATTACGTTGAACAGGTATCTCGTGTTGGTGATAGTTATAACCATGTTATGGATAATTCGTTTAGTAAATTTGTTCATATTTCATTGTTCCTATAGCTATTCTTGTGAATATGGTTGCTCAATTTTTATGATAAATAGTCCTAAAGTATTAAGAAAAATAATTGTTTTCGGTATGTACATGAATTATTTCCGAACTACTTCTGATTTACAAAATATTCTGTTTTTATTCTGGTGATATTCTTATGGTATTATGCAATAACAATTTTTGTCAATAAACACAGCCAAAGTGTTTATTATGTATGTATTCATATATGTATCTATACATACATAACTATACCTACCGATTAGTGGGTTTGGTTTTTCTTCATATCTATCTTGGTGTAATTATATTAAGTTCTTGTTGTAACCTTATGATTATATTGTTATTAAAAATAAAATATTTAGCTATAATTAAATATGCTTTGATGTAATTTTATTAGAAAATATTACTAGAATATATATTATTCCTCACAAATATAATAAATAAAAAATACATTTGGCTTTAATACTACTGCTGAATGAGTACTAAAACTATAAAAGTTGATTTTATGTTAGCATGGGTGATATCAAAATGCTCATAATGTGAAGAAGATAGTCTGTGTAATACAATTGTGAAAATATATATATTTTTTTAATAAATAGGCAATTTAAAATAAATGGAACTATCATATGTATATGAAATGAGGATACTGTGCAGTATGTGTGCGTCTACACCTTTGAAGAATTTTATAATAGAAATGGTTTGTTAATAAAATTGTAACCCAAAATACTCTTGAGCAGGGTAAATGTGCTAGTTCACAGCCTATTCTCGACTATTACACAGTTCATTCACAAAAATCGTAGTAAAATAACATAACTAACAATGATACAACAACAAACAATATTTGTCATCAGTAGGCGATAACTTAGTCACATACACACAACAGGCATACAAACCCATGTGCACACACATTTGTGAAAGACATCAAAGTTAACCATTGATGAAGACCCCTCAGTAAACTCATGTACGTGTATAGTATAAGTAGTATAGTATAATAAGACACAGTATTTTGAAGATTTTTTTGTATTTTGGGAGTGTTTACTATTTGTAGATCTTGCTTGGGGTCTGTAGAACATGAAAAACAATTGTTACTCTATATGCTACTAACATATAATGAAAATGCAGGGGTTAAGAAATAGATTATCATTTTTGTAAAAAAAGGCATTTCTCAACCACATGGTTGAAGACTATTTTATTCCTAATCACTGTATTTAATATGTTATTTAAATATTTTACTTTTGGTGGGAATATACCTAATACACTTATACATACCTAATGCATAAAATAAAATCCAAGATCATCTGGGATAAAAATAGCTTCAAAGCTGTTAAGCTATAAAATAAATATTAATAATAAAACCTTTCTGTAAATGTTTTACACTGTTTCCTATTACATTCCTTATATTCATAAATGGTCCAAAACTAATCAACAGATTGAGTACTGAATTTTTTAAGAACAAAGCTGCTATTTTTAAAACTTTTATTAATTATAAGAAAAAACTGTAAATTTATAACTACTAGTACTAACAGTCATTTATTTTGTGTACAAATTTGAATGACAAAAGCTTTCCGAACTTGACAACTCCGCAACAACTAAAGATCTATTAATTTGAAACTGAATGGGGTACAATAAATTAATGGTCTGGATCGTTTGTATCTCTATATTAATATGTGAAGCAATAACTTTGTACCCCTTTTTATGAAAATTACGTGGATGGACAAGTATGAAATTTGGTACAGTTGAAGTATATAATGAGAAGTGCATAAAACTGAAATTTCATTTAATAATAGATTAGAAATACATTAAATTTATTAAAAAAGGCTTTACACACACTACCATGCAATCGCTATGCTTATACACTTCTGTTTACGGTTAAAATCTCTGGTCGAACTGAATATCAGACAATCATAATTATGATGACAATGTCTAATATACAATTGTACTTATATATTAGTTATTAGTGAAATACAGCTTGCTCAATATACAACTATAGGTACATAAATATAATTAAAAGAAAATTGTGTAGCAAAAAATTAATTTAAATGAATTATGGCCGAATAGCGACCACTAGTTAATATAATTACATTAAAAGAAAGTTATCAATCAAACAAATTTGAATTACACTATTGGGACAATAGCCAGGACTTTGCTACTGCCATTTTTGAATTCAAATCAAGTTTTCTTTTTCTCAAGAAACATCCAGATAGCAGGTTCAATAACAGATTTATGTGTACACATGTCATAAAAGCCACCATAATATACCGATGGTTCCTAAGTATAGTGAGTCAACTAAAATTTTCAGGTTTTTTAACTTTTTTGATGAAATGATAAAAAAAATTATCAATCTCGGTCATAAAAATTATAAAAATCATTGAAGCTTTTTTACCTGTGGAAGCTCATTACACTCGCAAAAATACAAATCATAAATATTTGGATGGATCCTTGTCATTTCCTAAGATAAACTATTTAAATGTCCAATGAATCACATCATAATCAATACAAAAACTTAAAAATCCTAGAACAAGAATTTGAAAAAATGTAAACATTTTATCTTGGACCCCGGTAAAATTGGAATTTTCAGATGACTCACTAGTCATAGGAGCCATCGATATTAATGTCAACTTAAAAATTACTATATCATTTTTACTTTTACTTTCCGTGGGGTGATGGAGTAATAATATAATTCACCACCATCTTATCCTTGGGCATAGTAAATTACGGTTAAGGGGGTATTCTAGTCTAGAGACATGAATTTTAGGTAATTTTTAAAGTGACGTAAAAAAAAGGCAATCAATATTTTTACTCTACATTTTTTATCAGTTATTTATTAATGTTACAAGAGTACAGAAAAAAATAAAAAGAAAAGAGTTAAAATTTTAAGAACTGGTAGCTGATGAAGTGGAGGGTCTCAAAAAATTGGCACATGAGCATACCCATGATTTCAACCCTCCTAGTCATTTGAAATGAAAAATAAAAAGACTATTAATCTATAATGATGTCGCAATTGTATGACTTAGCGATAAGTAAAAAAAAATTTTTGACAAAACGGCGAATGTTTGAAAAAAAAAACGATTTCTTTACCATTTTTTTGAGATTCTCGAATTTTTAAAAAATAGTAAAAATTGAAATTTGTGGATGAGGCTAGTTCATACTCGAGAGAGGTCTATAAAGAAGATTCTCTGAAAATTTCAAGTGAATCGGTTCAGTAAAACTCGAGAAATCGTGGGTATCGTATTGAAAAAGTATGTTCTGAGAAAAACGCGATCGTGAACACTGAATAACATAAAAGACACAAGTCACCTTGGGTTATTATATTACACTAAATACATACACACACACACACATATGTATATACAGGTGTATCAGGTTATGGGACAACTGGTCAAACGGAGGGTAGGCAATGGTGGTAAGAACCCATAAAAAAAATTTGAAGGAAAAATATCGATTCGTTAATGAATTAGAGACATGTAAAGTTTTCAATTTTGTCATTGTTTTTTTTCGTTTAAATCTGATTGAAATGTATAAAGTCAGTGATACTTAATCTGCAACATATTCGTACTTTGTTAAATGTTCAATAGAAATTGAAAAATGTTTACGGTCGCATTAGTAAAACGAACTTCGCTTTAAATCAGCTGATCGGCTGATTATCGTCGCCGAGTCACGTTTGTACCTACAGTCCCATTGAAGCGTTTGCGCAATTCTAGGTATGTATGAATGAAATTATACTGTCGAAGCTTTACATGCCTACATGTATCCTATTTATCCATGCGTAACATTTAAGGGGTAAACTGTTTGACACACATTTTTGAAATTACTATAACTTTTATGTTATATTGTTTTTTGTGTAATATACATTTTAATTACGATCTATGGCCGGTACACTACAACATACTCGAACAGTTGCTCCATAACCTGATACACCCCGTATATATCCTTTATATACATATTAGTGATGTAACGAATATTCGCATTGGCGAATATTCGCATTCGCGAATATTCGCATATTCGCATTCGCGAAATTATTGCGAATGTTTTTGCGAATATTTTTTGTATAGTTTTTTTAAGTAGGTAATAATAGTTGGTTAATATAATAAAATCCATTCCATTAATTTCTTATGTTTTTAATGCAATAAAAAGTAACTTAACCTCGTAATCACATTATCAGCCTCCTCTTTATCATTTGGTATCATTTGTTTATTTAACTTTGGGCAATGAAGCCTCACAAACAAATTTTCATAAGAATTTAACAAATAAAACTATATAGTAAATGGCCTAAATGCAATGTAAACCAACAAAAATAATCTTCTATGATTTTTTACCAAAGTTTAATTTATAACATTAAATATTATTATTTTTAACTTTATCTCTTTACTCATGTTTTAATCACTATTCACACTGTAACCTCAAAATGCACTTGTTTTGTTTACGAAAACACCGGCCCGAGCGGAATGACACTTCAATCTGATGCGTTCGTATTAACTCTGCTATTCTCGGAATGAAAAACAGACGGAACGCACTTCGTTCGAATGGGACTGCCACTAAAGTCATCAAGCCATAGAGAAATGGCGCCCAATTTAAACAAAAACCGAATATTCGCATTCGCGAATATTGGCAGCAGATATTCGCATTTGCGAATATTGGCAGCAGATATTCGCATTCGCATTTGCGAATATTGGCAGCAGATAATCGCATTTGCGAATATTGGCAGCAGATATTCGCATTCGCATTTGCGAATATTGGCAGCAGATATTCGCATTCGCGAATGTCCAAAATACGACATTCGTTACATCACTAATACATATATATATATATATATATATATATATATATATAAAGGAACAAAAGGTTTAACTGAGAAATATTTCATAGATTCAGGTAGACGGAGAATCCCTAATGTCTTTTGTTCGAGTAGACCCAGCCGAACCAGTTTGGAGGCCGGGTCAATAAAATATATCTATATCGCCGAAAATAATTTCAATTTTCAAAAATCCTCTCGTAGACATATTCCTAAATAGTTAAACTTTGAAAATATTAAGGGATATAATATGCAATAGATGTCATATCTATACAAAAGAAGGAAAACTTGAAATATAGTAGGTATGTCAATCTGCCTGACCATCTGAATATAGGAGGTTAATTTGCCTCCTATTGTGGAGGAGACTAGCTTAGCAATGAGTTGAGAGATATCATATGATTATTATAATTTTTGTCATATATTTAAAATTGTAGCTAAACTATAGTATTGTAGTTAGTAATTGTACATTTTAAATAAAACTACTTTACAGATTTTATCACGTTTGTATTTGATTTTTGATTACCCGATGTTTCGAACTTGTATCAAAATGTTGGTTAATATTTAATAACTAATTTCTGTATCAGGTAGATAATTATAAATTTTCTGCAGTAACAATGACTTGTTGGATGTGAGACATCTTAGTCCGCCCGTGACCATGAACGCTGCAAAGTGTTTGAAACGTTGGGTAATCAAAAATCAAATACAAACGTGATAAAATCCGTAAAGTAGTTTTATTTAAAATGTGTAATACTCGCATAAACATCAGAAACCATTATATAGAAATTGTAGTTAATTATCCAAATATCCGTGTGGTGACGGAGTAATAGTACAATTCACCACTCCCTATCTTGCCCGTGGATGTTGTAAAAGATGACTAAGGGATGTAATATGCACATAACATCCATGCAAAAGAAAGAAAACTTGAAATGAAACCCTATACCAACATGTCTGACCAGCCTGGTGTAATATGTCAAATACCCTCCCATTATGGAGGAGGCCCGAGCCCAACAGTGTGACATATGTGGGCTGCTATGATGATGAAGGGATATAATATGCGATAAATGTTACATATCTATACAAAAGAAAGAAAACTTAAAGTCTGTCAATCCACCTGACCATTTGGACATAGTAGATCCTAGTCTCCTATTGTGGAGGAGTCTGAAGCTTAGCAATAAACTGAGAGATATAAGGTTATTATTATCACTTTTTATGTCATAAATTTGAAATTATAGCTAAAAAAACAACCAAATATCATATTTTAATTTAAAGTATTTTTGTGACTGCTCCTTTGATGCACCCACATATATAGAATATTATATAAATTGCTCAATTTATTAGGTAGTAAATACGTGCAATTAATTATTATTTATATTATTAGTATGTAATTGGTTTTGTTGAAATACAAGTTGCAGATGTTTATCAAGCTAAACTCCTTTGAAAAATATGCTGTGTAACTGAACGGGAGAAGTTGTAGCGCTATATGTTAATATTAATGTCATAAGCGTATAGCTTTTCCCCTTGGTTATACAAGCCACAATCATCATCAGAAAAGGATTTATTGAAGAAGTTTCTAATATGAAAATTTATAAAATTGTAATCGAAGACGTTAATGTTATGATAGCTCATATTAGCACACACAGTTTTATCTATGCCTATCTAAATATACTGTGGTATGTTGGATTTTTGTACATGTATACAGTAATTTTCAAAAAGTTGTATGTTATGTAAAATTTTATGTTATATTTATTTAGGCTGTATGTCATCTAGGATCAGAGGTTAAGTTCATATGTATAACAATATGAATGGGAGATGCCGAGGGCTTTTAGACTATGCTATTTGATAGCTTTTCTAACTCTTAGTGTTTCTTATTTTCATGGTGTGTCCCTTCATATTATTATCATGATATTAAGACTTGTCTGTGTGGTGACGGAATACAAATACAATTCACCACCCTCCTGTCCTGCCTGTGAATGGTGTAAAAGATGACTAAGGGATACAATACGCATATAACATATAGGGGTTTATTCAGAGTTTGCCTTCTCTTACATAGTGTAAGAGAAGGCAAACTGAATAAACTCGTATACTAACCTGTCTGACTAGCACAGGCCAATATCCCTCCCATTGTAGAGTAGGCTCAGACCCACCAGTGGGTCGTATATGAGCTGAAATGAGTGAATGAAGTAATAATTGTAGTGATTGCTATGGCAACATTTTTTTATAAAAATGCAATGTATTGATATAATTATTTAACTGTGATTTTTTATAGTGTTAGAATTATTGAAGTGTTTTCTTTTTTGTTTTCCAAAATAATTTAGTATACAATTATATTTCATTTTAACAAATTCTGGCAGGTATCATATCTATGTTATATTTAAGATTTGCAGTCTGCCATTCAGCTGCATCAGGGAGGGGCTGAGGCATCACGGGGTGCCCGTGTACCTCAGGCGGCTGGTGGCAGACTACTTGGAGAGGCGCAGCGTCCTCTTCGTTAACCGAGTAGGGGACGTTGTGCGAACGCCCATGACGTGCGGTGTCCCGCAGGGGTCGGTTCTGGGTCCGACCCTGTGGAACATCGGCTACGACTGGGCGTTGAGAGGAAGCCTCCCACCCGGGCTGGGCGTAATTTGCTACGCCGTCGATACACTCGTCACAGCCCGGGGTGGGACGCTAGAGGAGGCGGCACTTCTGGCAACTCTCGGCGCTGAGGAGATTGTCAGGCGGATCAAAGCGCTGGGGTTGAGGGTAGCTCTGGAAAAGACGGAGGCCCTTTTGTTCCATGGCCTTCGTACCGCCGGACCTCCCGCCGGCGCTTCGATCACCGTGAAGTCGGTCACCATCAGCATCCAGGCCCACATGAAGTACTTGGGCCTGGTGCTCGACGGGCATTTTTGGTTCCGGGAGCATCTCCATCGACTTGTTCCCCGGCTTGTCGGCGCGGCGTCCGCCCTTTCGCGGCTGATGCCGAATGTGGGCGGACCCAGTGCTACGTGCCGACAGCTGTACGTGGGGGTGATCCGGTCGATGGCCCTGTATGACGCACCGGTGTGGGCGGGGTCTCTGACCGTCCGTCTTAGGGCCCTCCTGTGGCGACCACAGAGGGTCATGGCGATCAGGGCCATACGGGGTTACCGCACGGTGGCGACGGAGGCAGCGTGCCTCCTGGCCGAAACTCCCCCGTGGGACCTGGAGGCGGAGATGCTCGCCGACATTTATCGGCGGGTGTCGGAGACGCGCGCCCGCGGCGGCATGGTCTCCATCAAAGAGATCACCGCCTGGCGGGTCGACGCCCGCCGAGAAGTCATTGCCCGTTGGGCAGTCCGGCTGGAGAATCCTCGGTACGGTGTCAGGACCGTCGAGGCCCTCCGGCCGGTGCTAATGGAGTGGTTGGAGCGGACGCACGGGGTGCTTTCCTTCCGACTGGTGCAGGTGCTGACGGGGCACGGTTGCTTCGGGAAGTACCTGCACAAGATTGTCAGGAGGGAGAGCACACCGTCCTGCCACCACTGCAGTTGCGACGAGGACACGGCGCAGCACACGCTCGAGGAGTGTGCTGCATGGGAGGGGGATCACCGTGAACTCGTCGCAATTATCGGTGCCGACCATCGCCAGGGAGATGCTCGTCAGCGTCAGGAACTGGGACGCGGTCGCCGCCTTCTGTGAGGCCGTAATCTCACGGAAGGAGGCGGCGGATCGTATGCGAGTAGAGCTCCTATTCGGCGACACGTTCCGCCGCCGGCGACTCGGGCGGCGCAGGCGCGAGTATCTGCGCCTAATGCCGCCCTAGCCGAGGCCGCGGGTGATCAGACCAGGGAATTGTCCGTCACCCGCAGAGACGCTGACCCCGCGACGGCGACCGACGTCCCAGGATGTCGAGATGTGAGGTTACCCGAAAGGGTATTCCGTCAGGCCGACCACTGACGACAAGTCACATCTGCTCCGGTGGTCGGCCCAACAACGAGGTGACGTGGGTACGGGTGGGTTATGGGCCCGCGCGCCGTCCTTTCATCGCCCCGGACGGACCGCGCGTGCGCTTACCATAGCCCACCCATAAAAATAAAATAAAAAAAAGGTATCATATCTGTTATATTTAAGATTTGTAATATGGATATTTCACCAGGGAAATAAATGATATAGTTTTTGGAGACATAAATATTAGTATGACGGGCTTTTCAGAAATAGGATCCAGCATTTGATAACTAATTTTAGTAATTAATGTGGGAGCAATAATCAGCTAATGTAATAAAATTAAATTATATTACTTAGTAATAATTACCTACTCTATATAGCACTTTCGCCATCCCTCTTTCACTCCACATTACAATAATTATGTAGGCATAATTACTTTTTATGTTTGTTGGGTGTGTTATTGTTTATATTTTGTTTAAAAGTGCCCTGTGTAGTCATAGATCACTACCCATTAGCTTTCCTTTTATTAATTCATCATGTCTATTGATTCCAATAGTTGAACATAAGCCTCTCACTATTACACGTTAATTTATTACAGTTGAACCATGTAGTGAGTAGTTAGAATATAGTGCAAAATTACACTCTTACTGTCCCATAAGAATTGTAAAACCTGTCTGAGGGATCACAAGAAGAATGGACATCAACACTATTGGGACGGCTTATAGCACGAACCCGTTTGCTAAGGGTGGCTATTATGACTTTCCCTTGTGATAGATACCTATGACAATGACACTATCTGCTTGCGAGATCTAAGTCCAATAGTGGACTTGCATAAGGTGATGGATAGATGAAAAGCTTAATGTTCTGTACTGCATATTTTTATCTGTTCATTCTTAAAAACACAATCAAAGCAATTTAGGAAGATTGTATTTTATAAACTTACAGAGTAAGGATGGACACACAAAATTTCCAATGGATACTTCTTAATGAGAAATTTATAACAATTCACTCTTAATAGAGTGATGGACTCATATAATTTATTTGATGATGGCAGCGGTATGTTGGAAGGACTTACTGATCTTGGAGGATCAGACAGTTTTGCTGGTGGATCTGCATCTAATGTAACTGGAGATAGTAAAGATACAACAGAAAGCAGGTGAAAATAGCTTTAAAATGAAACATCAATTTCCTTTTTAATATTTTGCTCACTATAACTAAGTAATACCTTTTATTATAGTTACAGGCAATCTTATAGTCAAGGCAGTGTGCCACAGGAAAGTTCAATCCAAAAGCTGGCTTCTTTTGGTGGACCTGGCTCTGGAATAAGCAGTAGTGCACAACCAGTGACCAATACCGCCACAGGACCTCCTGCCCCAGACTACCATGACTATGGAAGTTATCCACCACGACCGCGCCTGCCTCAACCGCCACATGCGCCACTTCATCCATCACACCATGTTCATCCCTCTCACTCATATACAGGATATCATCCTGGCCCAGAACCAATGTACGCTATTCCTGACCAACCAGGTAATATATGCCTAAATTATATTATTCATTTTTGTGGAAAAGAGCTATTGTTTGATAATTATTCTCCTAATGATAAGTAGTAAAGAAATCCTGAATGACAAAACAAAGGTCTGTTTTTGAGTTTTATTTTTGTGTTAATGCTGTTTGTTCTAGTCCACCCTATTTGTCATTTAGTTAAATAAAAAGCTAATATATTCCCTCGGCTTAGTCAGATTTATGCACTGATACCTAGAAGGAACGAGCTTTCGCAACAATCTGGCATGCCATTTAGAACACATTAGGATGTGGATTTTGGAGTTTAAAATGAAACTATACTGTATCAAAAATGTAGCAATAATTATGGGGTCGCGTACCGCCCCTTCGTCGTTCCGGACGGAGCTGGACGACAGGTGCGATGACCATAGCTCACCTCAAAAAAAAACCCTTAGAACTAAAAAGTAAAATGTAAACAAATAAATCGACTTCTGATGTTTACGCGAGTACTACACATCTATACTAATATTATAAATGCGAAAGTAAGGATGTTTGTTTATTTGTTTGTTTGTAACGCTTTCACGCTTAAACCACCGAACCGATTTCAAAAATTCTTTCACCAATGGAAAGCTAGAATATCAGGGAGTAACATAGGCTATATTTTATCCCGGTATTCCCACGGGAACGGGAACTACGCGGGTAAGGCGACTGAAACCGAAGCGAAGCCGGGTTGCTAGTTTTAAATAAAACTACGGATTTTATCGCGTTTGTATTTGATTTTTGATTACCCGACGTTTCGAACACTGCAGCGTTCATGGTCACGGGTGGACTAAGATGTCTCACGTCCAACAAGTCATCGTTACTGCAGAAAATTTATAATTATCTACCCAATACAGAAATTAGTTATTAAATATTGACCCACATTTTGATACAAATTTATTGCAAGTGTAAGAAGAAAATGATTCTATATGAAAAAATTATATTGTTTATGGTTAGTAATTATTTAACATTAAAATTAATAGTAATTACATATATTTAAAAAACCTAACAATCTAGTATACTACCACTGGATTGAAACACGGCCACACTGAGAAAGATCCGGCAAGAAAACTCAGGTGACATGATACTAAATTAATATTAATTTTGAAGGCGGCTTATATGTTACTAAGAGGTTTTAATTTATAAAATTATCTTTAGTTATTATTATTGTGGGTCAATTCTATACAATATGAGCTCACAGTGTCTTGCAGTCTTGTGGTGGTCTTTTTGGATTTGTTTTTAATAATGTTTATAACAGGATCCCAGCTTGATGGTAACACCCAGCCATCCTCTCTATTGAAATTTTTGTGTTTTTTAATTTCAATAGCCTCGCTACCATTCTAGGCGGGTATCGGTGTTCTTTTGCGAGGATTTGTGGTTTATCAAACCTGATGATATGGCGTGCGCGGTCCTGACTGTGTTCACAGACTGCAGACTTAGTGTGACGGCGGTGCTTCACATCGGCTATGTGTTCTTTGATCCGAGTTATTATGGATCTCTTTGTTTGCCCAATATAAGAGAGACCACAGTCACAGTCAAGTTTATAAAATTATATTGTTTACATACTCATAAACAATATAATTTTTTCATATAGAATCATTTTCTTCTTACACTGGCAATAAATTTGTATCAATATGTGGGTCAATATTTAATAACTAATTTCTGTATTGGGTAGATAATTATATTTTTTTTTTTGCAGTAACGATGACTTGTTGGACGTGAGACATCTTAGTCCACCCATGACCATGAACGCTGCAAAGTGTTCGAAACGTCGGGTAATCAAAAATCAAATACAAACGCGATAAAATCCGTAAAGTAGTTTTATTTAAAATAAATCGACTTAAGAACATTTTTTTCTCAAATATGGCGTTTAAATTAAGTTTCAATTTACATTTTAGGCTTTTTATACATATTTAAGTTTGCTTTAATAATAGCATCAAATTCATATCACAAAGATAATGGTTTTGTATGGAAAATTTAAGAGCTTTAATTTTCATTAATAATTGCATTGAGTCAACTAAAAATAATATTTTTAACTGACTGCTTATAATACTTACTGAATTAAAGCCATTTAATGCTCCTCTAATGCAAAATATGGAGTTCAATTATCTCTTGATCTCACAGATATTCTTGTATAGAGAATGTAAACCGTCTAAATACTAGTCGTTTCGAAAACTGTCTTTTTCCGATGATCCAGGTATCGGAAAAAGACAGTTTTCGAAACGACTTTGAGCTTGTATGTGAATCAATTTGTTTAGGTTCAAAAACATGTTTTAGACGTGGCTCAAGATAGATACTGTCTTATTGTGTTTTATGAAGGTTTAATTCTCCTCAAAAAACGGCACCACCATACTCCTGGTTGATGACTCTAAAGAGCTTTTAGGTTTCATACCGACTAGCCACCTCATTGTCTCTACCGTAATTCTGTTATTTTTTGCCATTCCCTGTTTCAAACGCTATTTTAAACTCACACATTCTCACTTCACTTCCAGCTCTTTGTAGAGCTAGAAAAGCCAAACTACAAATATGATAAAATCCCCAAAAATTGTTTTATTTTATAATATACTCGCCTAAACATCAGAAATCATCACACAGATAACTGTTAAAAAAGTTTGTCGTAATTTTCAAACTGAAATATTTTCTGCGTCATTTGTGTGTTTCGTGCATTTTATGCGTTATTGTGTCGTGTGGCTTAGAATACGTAACGGCGAATATGTATTTTTTAATTTCGCTCAACTTATAACTGATATGATTATATTGAAATACATAAAAAGGCCCCTAATTTTGCCTTCATTTTTTCATTATCATATTTTATTTTTAGGCATCGGAGAAATGGGAGTCTGGTCTGGACCTCCAAGTGCTAATAGATACTCTCCCATAACACCAAGTTACCGACATTCTTACGAGCACCAACAAAAATTGCATCAATATCCTCCTCAACAGGTTTGTGAAATTTCCAATATGAAATGCTTTACATATTTTATATAAAAATATGCTTTTACTCCACCCAATTAAGTTTATTTACTATAATACATTTTATTCTTTTATTAGGGCTCTGGTATAGGCTTACAAGCACAAAATGGGGCCTATTTACCCAGACAACCTCATTTTCCACAACCAACATCGCAACAACTATATGGCCAACAACAGGTAAGTTTTTAACTATTTCCTAGGTGATAGCTTAGATTTCTAAATCATTTTGTACGAAAATAATAAGTAGCAAGATTTAAATGTAATTGCGCTTCTTATAAATTTGTTAATGATATTCTTTGTGTTGTTATTTTCAGAACTATCCGAATTACACTCAAATGCATCCACCAGCAGCATCTAGAATTAGTCAACACTCCACGTATCATCAGCAGATGGATGTTAATCCACATCAGTACAGTATACATGGTCAGCAAAGCCATGCCTCAATGCCACAACATCAGCCTCATCAAAATATGGCTGGTCACACTAGTGGTATGAGTTCTGGAATTCAAAGCCATCCAAATGTGCACCTTCACCATCCAGGTGCTCCACCATTGCATCATGTACCTCGTCAGTCGCCTGTGCCGCCATCCTCCGTTGCACCATCTCATTCGGTGCCAGCTCAAATGCCTTATGCTTCACCACATCATGCTGTTTCAATGAATTACCAATCGCATCAAATACAACATCCTTTAGATGTGAATGTTTCAAATCAGTATGGTCCTGTCAAATCCACTGGTATTGACTCTGGAAGTCCACAATATCGGCCACCATTTCCACAACTCTCTCCACAAATGTCGCCTAGAGCACAAATATCTCCACGACAACAAACTCAGTTGTCCCCAAGACCTGTCATGTCGCCTGTTAAGGGTCCTAGCGCTTCACCCCATAGTGCTCGAAATTTGGTACAATCACCAGCTACTACAGGTCCTCAGTCTGCTCCTGGACCTTTTGCATCACAAAATACTTTGCAAGCTTTAGAGCAAATGGTTTTACCTGGTGGTCCGGAATATGCTTATCAACGTAATCCATCCTCACCTGCGGTAACGCATGTTGTTTCTTCACCATCACAATGGAGTCAAACTAAAATCACAGCAGCTGCCACTGTAACACAAATGGACAACAGTGAATCAGCGTCAATAAAGTCTTCTGAAACTACTCATTCCCTACCACCCATGAAGCTAGAATTAACTAAAAATGTACCCATGATAGGGGCAAATTCAGATTCTAAATCAACAGAGAAAATAGAAACTGAGAGTGAGAGAGCACCTGATAATATATCTCACACTTTTGTACCACAACCTAATGTGACAAATGATCCAAAAGATAACATACCTTGTATTACATCATCAAGCAATACATTATCTCAAATAGGAAATTTAAATACATCTATTATTGAAAACAATGATAAAGGGGACAAAATGTGTGGTCCCAATAAGACCATTGAAAATGATATGGAACCATTGCTATCAAAAGAGGACCAGAATAGTGATACTAAAATGCTAAAGCAATTGAACACGGAACCAAATTTGGAAACTAAAAAATTGAGTGAAAACGCAATTACTCAAGATCTCCCAGTACGACAAAATATTTCATTAGTTCCACCTACATCATGCGGAGACAATTTACAAATAATGAAACCGCAACAAATGCAAATACCTCCGTCAATGACAAATACTAGTGCAACAAATCAGTATGAAAGTTTGCCGACTATGAATATCAACAGAACAGCTGGATATACTAATATTCAAAGTGTCTCTCCAAGTGTACCTAATATATTACCTCAAGTTATACCTCCAAATCTGCCTGCTAGTATGTCATCTTCTGTTCATACTAATATAACCCACAGTGTATCTTCAACATTTCAAACTGGTCCTATGACTGTTAACGCTTCAGTCTCTAATATACAAACTAATACTCATCCGATGCAACATCCTAATTTAACAAACCCAGTTTCATCTAGTATGTCAATTAATAATTCACAGAGTAATTTACCATCCATTCCTTCATCAATCCAAAGTAATATTCAATCAAATTTACCTAATAAACCAACTCCCATGCCACAAATAGGTCAAACAAATGTGCAACCAAATATACCAAACGTTCCAGTTGGCCTCCCAATGAATGTTCAAAGTATTCATACGCCTATACCATCAGCTCAAACCAATGTTTTGCCTAATAACATGACTCCAAATGCAATGGTGATGGGACCCAGTCCAATGCCACATCCTATGATGCCTAATATGTATGCGACGTCGCATAATCAAGAAAGACTATTTCTACAGCAGCAAATTCAAGATATATATTGCTTACCACCATCCAATGAAAACAGAGAGAAGATTAGATGCTTGCAAGAAAGACTGGCTTTGCTGCAACAGCATGAATCAAACGATAAGTGTAATGGTGGTCCAAATTGTACTTTGCAAAACCCTTTGTATGGGTCAAAAATGGTAGAAAGTCCGCAAGTTACTAGCACGACTGGCCGTGGACGAGGTAAGGGACCTGCTAAGCCTAGAAAACCACGAGCAAAAAAGGAAAAAATTGTAACTACAGTTCAACCCTTAGATCAGCTACCTGTTTCTGAAGATTGTGTAACAGCAGGGACAGGCATACAAAGTAATTCAGAACTAGACTTAGATATGAGCGAAGATATTACAACTTTAGACAGCAGTGCTATTTCTATAGATGATCTCAACACTGGCAAAGTAAGGAAACCGCGAGGACCACGAAAAAATAAAGAAAGAAAACCGCGAACACCGAAAGTGCCCAAACCTAAAGAGTTAGGCGATAAACCTGTAAAAGAACGTAAAAAACGCGTGCCAAGAGATCCAAATGCTCCGAAAAGAAAACGGAATTCCAAAAAAGATGCTTTAGAAATACAAGCAGATACTACCACTTCTTGTGAAATTTTGGACAGTGGTAAAGATAATAAGCCGAATGAATTATCTGTAAGTCAAAATATATCAAGTCTCGAAACCTTAAATATATCAAAAACTTCACAAGATCTTACTTTGGATGAATCAAATGTCACAGATTTCGACGATATTCCGGTTTCAAAAATAGCTATTAAAGATTTATTGGAAGAAGCAGAGGCAAAACGAGACCAAGGTGACAAAGACGATGATACAGATTCGATTTGTCAAAAAAGAAAAAAGAAACGAGCATCGGGTGGTACTAGTTGCAAAAAAATTACCTTAAAGAAGTCTTTAAGTGGAGGACGAAGAAAGAAACGTGGTGGATTGATTCCTGATTCAGATGGAGAGCCAGATGATATGATGTCCACTCCTCCTCCATCGCCACCAATAGAAGGAGATGATAGTTTAAAAAGGCGGTCTGCCCGAAATACACAACGTAAAAAATACACAGATGATGTTATGTTACGTTTATCGGACGATGAATTTACGCTACCTGCTCCTAAAACAGAGAAAGAACCCAAATTGAAGCTAGATATAGACACCAAAGAAAATAGTAGGCCTGAGGGTGTGCCTAAACCGAATTTTATTTACGTCAATACAACTGAAGAAGATGCTATGATAGTTCAACATGTATTGGCATGTCGTATGGGGAAAAGAGAGCTCAAAAGTGAAACAAACTTATCTTTAGAAACTAACCCAAGTGGTGAAAATAGTGCTGATCCAACAGCACACAGTTGTTCAAATAATGAAAAACAAATCTCTGGTGCTGATCTTAAAGACGTAAAGCATGATGAAACAAATGAAAATAAAGTAGAAATTACACCAGATAGTGAAAGTAAAGCTTTACAATCTGTGTCAGAATTACAAAAATTGAGTACCAGTGATGAAAAAGAAAACCTGGAACTCAAAAATAAAAAGCCAATCATGGTTGATGTTGAAGAGTATTTTGTGAAATATAGAAATTTTTCATATTTGCATTGTGAATGGAAAACTGAGGAAGAATTGTATAAGGGTGACAAAAGAATATTCTCAAAAATAAAACGTTTCAAACAAAAACAAGCTCAACAATTGAATATTTTTGAGTTATTAGATGATGAGCCTTTTAATCCAGATTACATAGAAATGGAACGAATTTTAGATATGTCTGAAAATCTAGATCCTGCTAATAACACAGTGGTAAAGCATTATTTAGTTAAGTGGAAAAGTTTGCAATATGAAGATAGCACATGGGAGTTGGAAGAAGATATTGATGTAGATAAAATTAGGCAATACAAAATATTTAGTGAAATCCCACCAAAGGAGAAGTGGAAGTTTAAGAAAAAGCCTTCTGCTGACCAATGGGTACAATTAAAGGAGTCTCCATTGTACAAAGGCGGCAATACTTTAAGGCCTTATCAATTAGAAGGACTCAATTGGCTATTATTTTCTTGGCATAATAATCGAAATTGTATATTAGCTGATGAAATGGGACTTGGTAAAACTATTCAGAGCTTGACATTTGTAAATTCTGTTTGGGAATATGGCATAAGAGGTCCATTTTTGATTATAGCGCCATTGTCGACAATTCCTAACTGGCAAAGAGAATTTGAAGGATGGACAGAAATGAATGTTGTTGTTTATCATGGATCGCAACATAGTAAAAGTATGTTACAGGAATATGAATTTTACTATAAGAATGAACAGGGTGAACCAATAAAAGAAATTACAAAATTCAATGTACTTATTACAACTTTTGAAATAATAGTAACCGATTTTCAGGAACTGAAATCCTTTAATTGGCGTTTATGTGTAATTGATGAAGCACATAGGCTTAAAAATCGTAATTGTAAACTATTAGAAGGATTACGGCAGCTTCATTTAGAGCATAGGGTATTATTATCTGGTACACCACTACAAAATAATGTGAATGAATTGTTTTCATTGCTTAACTTCCTTGAGCCTTCTCAGTTCTCAAGCAGTGATGCATTTTTAAATGAATTTGGGCAACTAAAGACTGAATCTGAAGTTCTTAAATTACAAGCACTTTTAAAGCCTATGATGCTACGACGATTGAAAGAAGATGTTGAAAAAACATTAGCACCTAAAGAAGAAACCATTATAGAAGTAGAACTCACTAACATTCAGAAAAAGTACTATAGAGCTATTTTGGAAAGAAATTTCAGCTTTTTACAAAAAGGCACTGCTTCTGCCGCCAACATTCCTAATTTAATGAACACTATGATGGAACTTAGAAAGTGTTGCATTCACCCCTACTTGTTGAATGGAGCAGAAGATCAAATACAATTTGACTATAAACAAGTCAATGGGGAAGATAAGGAAGCTTATTATAAAGCCCTCATTGATTCTTCCGGTAAAATGGTGTTAGTAGATAAATTACTTCCGAAATTGAAGGCTGGTGGTCATCGAGTATTAATATTTAGCCAAATGGTTAGGTGTTTAGATATATTGGAAGATTATTTAGTTTTTAGAAAATATCCATATGAAAGAATTGATGGTCGCATTAGAGGTAATTTGAGACAGGAAGCCATAGATAGATTTTCTAAACCAGATTCTGATAGGTTTGTATTTCTGCTATGTACAAAAGCAGGAGGTCTCGGAATTAATTTGACAGCTGCAGACACTGTTATTATATATGATAGTGATTGGAATCCACAAAATGATTTACAAGCACAGGCTCGTTGTCATCGTATTGGTCAACAAAAGATGGTTAAAATTTACAGATTAATATGTCGTAATTCATACGAAAGAGAAATGTTCGACAAAGCATCTCTAAAGTTAGGTCTTGACAAAGCGATATTACAAAGTATGAATACAACACAAGGAAAAGAAGCTGGTTTAAAGCAATTGTCGAAAAAAGAAATAGAAGATTTGCTTAAAAAAGGTGCATATGGAGCAGTCATGGATGAAGATAATGCTGGTGACAAATTCTGTGAAGAAGATATTGAAATGATATTAGCACGTAGAACACAGGTAATTCAAATGGAGTCAGAGAAGGGCTCGACATTTTCCAAGGCAAGTTTTGCTGCAGCAGATCAGAGATCTGATATTGATATAAGGGATCCTGATTTTTGGAATAAGTGGGCTAAAAAGGCTGAAATAGACCCTACAGAGAAAAAAGAAGATGAAGATTTAATAGTTACAGAGCCTAGAAAACGTACAGTAATTAAAAGATATGGTCATGACGATGGCCCTATGGAGATGTCTGATATGGAAGTCACACCAGATTCGGATGAAGATGAAGAAGGTAATTTAATATTGATTTTTTTCTCACAATCAGTATAATTCAAAATATCAACCACAAGTTGATAATATCGAGTTACTTTGTATTTATAATGATTGTTCTTCTTTTAGGAATTAGTCTTAGAAGTAAGAGAAAGAAAGAAAAACTCGGCAAAAAAGGAAGAAGGTATGCAAGTGATGATTATATACCTCGTCATGAAGGAGTTCCTATAGATGAAGAAGTAGTTTATGGTTCATGGACAAGATCAGAGTGCTTCAAGATAGAAAGGGGTCTACTAACTTTTGGGTGAGTTATTTACAAAGATTTCTTTTTAATTGTGTGACCATAGCCATAACCTAATGGTCTCTATGAACTATTTGCCTAAATTAGACTTTTCGTATCGTCACCTTATAGATTATTCTAAGCTTGATATTTCATTTTTCCAGTTGGGCGCGCTGGGAAGAAATAGTAGATAAGAATCAGTTTAGAAAAGGATGGACAATCCCTGTTATTGAAGACTGCGCCCGAATAATTGTAAGTTATATTGTAGGATAATTTATCATTCATCTACCGACTTCTACTGTCAGACAGATCTCTACAATGAGTTGTCATACCATAATACAAACTTAACAGGCATATTAGAAAACTCAGTTGCTGTTATGTTTCCCAAAAGACTGCCACTGTCCATTCTCTTTTCGATTTTTAGTCTCTATTTACGACTTTTATAGTAAAGGATCTTAAATTACGACTCCTAACGTAAGAGTAAGGTTTATTACCAAATAATTATGATGATTTACCATGCTAATACTGAGAACGTTTAAGATGTTTCGCTGAGTGGAATTCATGTCACTGATTTTAATTTATTCTTTTTTTTTTAAAGCTATTCATAAGCATATAATTGACTAACTCTGTGCATAAAATTACAGGTATTATATTGCCTTCGGCATTACAAGGGCGACGAAAAAATTCGAAATTTCATTTGGGATTTGATTGAACCGTGTGAAAATGGTGAAGTAACTATATCTAGAAATCACAGTGGACTTCATAATCCTGTACCGCGGGGTAGAAATGCCAAAAAGAAAAACAGGCCTAAAGATTTGCCTAAAGCTAATGATATGCAAAAGTGGGAGGATCCCAGTCATTGGAGTTCCACAGAAAAGTACGACTGTGAAACTTATTTAGAGAACAGTTATAAAAAGCATTTATTTAGACATGCTAATAAGTAAGTACATATTTTTCTAGTAGATTTACAGCCATTGTATTACTTATTTTCATTTTCACTTAAGAAAGTATTTGAATTTCAACTATATATCATTGTTAGATTTGTAATAATTATGTTATTTTGTGGCATTGTCATTACATAGGTTCCGATTTATTGACATCTCATAATATCCATGGTTATTATTTGTTTTAATGAATAACCTGCCCATTTGGATATAGAATAAGAATACAATGATTCATCGTTAAATTAACTTAATATGGTTTATAAATATTGGTGGATTTAGGCTTTAATGAAATAACCATTATTGCATTTTAACTAATATGAAAGACCATCCCGTGTCTGGGCCACAATGGTCAGACGGGTTTGTAGAGGGTTTTTCTTCTCTCGCATTATGTTACCTACATATCCCCAGGATTCTAAATTGTAGGTCTACCTTGTCACCTCAGGGAAATTTTTCGTTTTATATTTTGTTTGATCTCTTAAATTTCTTTTCTTTTTAGGGTATTGTTAAGAGTTCGTATGATGTATTATATTAAACATGAAGTAATTGGAGATTATGCAACACAAATAGAAAATGGACTTCATGCCAGGTAATATTATTGATTTTTCTAAGTTAATAAACAGCTAAATTATAGAGATAAAATAATGCATTGTTCTTAGCCTTCGATAACACATGCATATTTCTACACTGCTACCTGCTAGTGGAAGTCTCATTAAAATTGGTCCAGTGGATTCAGTTTAGTCAAAACAAATAGACAGTCTAAAATGTTTAAAACTTGTTATTTATATAAGTACATACTGTCGTATATATTCTATATCACAATTATCTAATACTATTACTCTATTAAGATTATCTAGTATGTAAAATTTCAAGTTTCTAGCCCCCCCCCCTTTTTTGGTAGGCTATGGTTTGGACACACATTGCCCAATCTGTCCGGGGCGACGAATGAGCGTGCGGCGCTATGACCTATCATATTCCCTCCCCATCGTCATTGGGCCAACCACTGGTACCGATTCCTTAACTTCCGTGGCCGGCCCGACGGGTTACCCTTTCGTGTACCGTCTCCTTCGACGCCCCAGCAAGTAAGACAGTGTTGCCGGAGCATCGCCCTCTATTCGGGTGGCGAACTAATCCCCTGATCCGTCCACCCGCGACCTTAGCTAGAGCAAGTTTCTAGCCCTAACAGATACTGTACATATTTCTAATCATGACAACGGTATAACTTTTGAATTACTTGTACGTTCCTAATCATAGGTTACTTTTCAGTTCGTTAGGCATGCGGGTACCGCGTGGTGTTGATAGTGCCCCACCACGACTTTGGTGGGATAGCGAATGTGATATCTCACTGTTAGTAGGAACATATATACACGGTTATGAAAACTACCTCGCCATGCGATCGGACCCACAGCTTTGTTTTGTGGATAAGTTGGGCCCGCCCGATGACGCGGAATGTACGGATATCAAGTAAGTACTGTTATTATTTGTATATCCATTGTATATTACGCACACAACTTTACTTGTGTGCGACGCGCATATTGTCATCACTAGGTTAACCAAAAATTAGCTTATGTGTTATTACTAGAGAGGTATAATGCTCTGTGGTAGTGGCTAGGAATTAGTGCTCGTAACCTTTACATTGCTTTTTTTTCACGCTGTGGAAATGCATTTACGCACTATCCTCCGCCGGTTACAGACGGGGGAATGTGTGTGGGACTCGCCGGCCACAGAAGTGACCGAAATACCCACTAAAACCACAGCGCCCCCTTCTGCGCTTTTACGGGGTGCTGGAGAGATCGTCTGATAACATTCTATCTCCGACACTCCAACGCTTGGCCGTCTGGCCACGTCCAGTCATCATTCAGGGCGGTGGGTGGAGGAGCGCAACCTTTACATTGCTGCTGGGTGTCGTAAAAGACTGCTTTAGTTATTAATCTGTATCTGTACAAAGTGCTAGCTATGTCACCGCATAAGTGAGGTGATTTAAAAAGTACCAATAGATGCACATGACGTATTTGTCAAATATGAATGGCTGAATGTGTGTCTTATTTAGCAAATATGTAAGTGTGAGTACTTGATTCCACAGGAGCGAAGAACGTTGCGTGGGCGGCGATGAGGAGTGCACGGACGACGTGTCGAGTGGTGCGGGGGCCACTTCGCCGGCGGCTTCGCCTCGCCCCGATGACGAAATTCCTTCCGCGTCACACCTGTGGCCTTCAATGCAAGATCTCAATACGCGTCTACGTCGCCTTATTACTGCCTATCAGCGCAACTACAAGCGTGAGGAGCTGAAATTGCAGCAGAGAACCAAGGTCAGTCTTTTTTTTATTGCAAACAGCAGACGAGCTAGCTAACAGTACATCTGATGGCAAGTGTTGCTGTCGCTCATGGACCTTTGCAAGGCCGCTTCCTACCGCGAAGAAAGTGAAGAGAGTGTGAATGCGTGCAATGAGGTTCGGTGACACTAAAGGCATCATTAAAACCCAACACACGCAAACACCCTCAGAAAGTTGGGCGGCCGGCTCTCTCGCTCATCAAACGAAGCACAGTAACAAATTGCTGCTAATCGGAAGTCGATTTTCTGCGAGAGTGGACTACCCCGAATGAACCGGTTCGCGACTGTCAAAAGTGTGGTCCTACCACTATGAAATGTCTTGTAATCTACATACGTAGCCAATGGATGCGTGTGACAGAAGACTGATTAACGTAATGTTCATGAGAAGGATCTGACAATAGACGCTGAAGGGCTACTGATGAGTAATGGATGCGTGATACCCGCTAACTTATATCTTTTATGTTGTTAGCATAGTGAAAGCAAAATCCTGTGTTTATCGAAATATGATATTTCAGTTTTAATATTTACAAATCAAAAAGCGACTGAATATGACCAACATAATTCACAAATATAAACGTGAGGGCTTAGAATAATAACGTATAGAAGGATAGTGTCAATACTTCCAACTATCAAAATTTGAATCTAAAAATATTAATGGCGCGCAGACGATTACACACGTACACACGCAAATCACTATACAAATTATGAAATCAAATTTTGTTTTTATTAACAAAAATCGTCGAAATACTTTTAAAAGTAATGTTAAAAACCTTTTTAAGTTTTTCAAATGTGTTGTGACACCATTTGAATGCACAAACCGTCATAATTATCAATTGAGAGTTGCGTACGTACGTGCAGTACAATGACTTATACATTACGGAACGGTTCCGGCGTAAGCTCCATTAGGCTCCAATTGAAATGCCTCACTTTTTGTGCGTGAACTTACCTTCTATACGTTATTCTAAGCACGAGGGTAATAACTATGGAGGGAACGTAACGATTGGATAGGTGATTAAGCTACCATAAGTAACAGTGAATAACGCGGGGCAGTCTTTGGAGACTGCCAATAGAAGTGATAACTAAGTAACTTTGTCGTCGAGCTGTTAGATTATTATTTTTTTGATTATTTTCGGTTTGTATAGAACTGTTCGAGATTATGTGTCCTGACGCGAGTTTAACATTTTTTACCCATCTCAAAAAAGTGTAAAACGCCGCTAAAGGTTTCACTTCAAAAAGATGTTTTGTTTGCATAGTAAACCGATTATATAAAATGTCCCGTGCCGTTGTAATGTTCTATTTTATTAGTACATTACAGTCCGCCCGTGATCATGAACTCTGCAAAGTATTCGAAACGTTGGGCAATCAAAAATCAAATACAAACGCGATAAAATCCGTAAAGTAGTTTTATTTACAGCTAGCAACCCGCCCTCGCTTCCCTTCGGATTCAGTCGCTTTACCCGGGTAGTTCCCGTTGGAATACTGGGACAAAATATAGCCCATGTTACTCCCTAATATTATAGCTTTCCATTGGTGAAAGAATTTTTGAAAGCGCTTAGGTGGTTTAAGCGTGAAAGCGTACCAACCCAACAAACAAACTTACTTTCCCATTATATGTATAGTATTAGTAGGTATGTGTAATGCTCGCGTAAACATCAAAAATCATTAGTACATTATTTTCGCTATTAAGTAGCTTACACGAAAAAAGAACGTATAAAATCACATTTAAAGTATAATTGAAAGAAAAGAGTACTAATTTTCCATAAAAACCTAATATAAAACCACCATCGTCGAAAATGTATCTAAATTTTCTAGACCAAGTTAATAGGTATATATAATTAAGCAAAATTGTTTATGATACCTTTTTTTTTGGACTACTGTAACGTAATTTTTTTTTAGGGTGTTGAAGTTATGTTGGATTTGTTTTTGCGATTTTGCCAATGAAATTTTAATATTCAAGTTCTTTCACATTATTTTCAATATTGTTGTTGTGCTAATAGATGGAGAGAAGAGAACGCATGGATCAGCTTGCTAGAGATGAAGTGTCGCAGTGGCGCTGGACTCGCGCTGATGAGGAGGCGTTCCGACGAACTGTTGCATCATATGGTGTTGAATTTGACCCGACAACAAAAAGTTTGCGCTGGAGTCGGTTTAGAACTCTAGCTCGCTTGGACTCAAAAAGCGACGATGCTTTGACTGATTATTTGAAGGCGTTTATGGCCATGTGCAAACGTCAGTGTGGTCTGTCTGTGGGCGAAGCTGAATTACCCACAAGAGCTGATCTAAAAGCAGAGCCAATTGGTGAAGATAGAGCCATTGCTACTCTTGAAAGGTAAATTTCTAGATTTAAGAAAGGTTTAAATTAAATAATTATTACTCTAGAACATTTTTATTGTTTTAGCGAGAGCGTTACTGTCCGAATGACTTATAATTTATTAGATACTAGCAAAATGCCCTGGCTTCGCATCGGTTGCAGTTGCCTTACCCGCGTAGTTCCCGTGGGAACCGGGATAAAATAAAGCCTAAATTACTTCTTACATAAACAGCTACCTGGTAGTAAAATATCAAAATCCGTCCAGCCATTGAAGATCACCCAAAACAAACAGACAGACAAACAACAATTTTTAAACCGCTTTTTAGGCGTAGATATCGTGCAAATAACTGTATCAATATGAAAAAAAAACCATTACTTTGACATTACAAACAAACACTTCAATTTTATTTGTATAGATTAAATACACTAGCAGGATTAATAGTACAAGCCTGCACAGCTTCAATTTCCAGGTTAGGTAGAAGGTAATTAGGTTTGCTCCTTTTAATTTATTTTAACGTCAGAAATGTTTGTACCTATATCTATACTCGTTCCAACCATTTATTTTACTTTTGGCAGGTCGAATTCTGATCAATTAGTGTTGTACCAATGTATTACGGGTACTATGTTTTGTAATAATCGATTTTAGTCAGGAAGAACTTTTAATCGATTTAACACGGATATTTTATTTTTGCTTAAATACATATTTCATATTATTTAAAAACTTCACTTCTGTAAATATATTTGTTATTTGGGCACATTAATTTTTGCATACCCACTAATTCAGTCCTCCCAAAATAATTTACTTTGTACTTTGCAAAATAAAAAATAACTACTTTATGAAGCATTTTTCCATTAAGCGGGGTCCGCTGCTCCAAACTTTACTTAGAGACAATGGCGCCCTCGTCTGCGGTAGTAAATCACTAATTTTCTCATCCAGCCTACCCCTTTTTTTTTAAACCGAATTGGCAACACTGAACGGCGCGCCGGCGACGCCATTTTGTTGTGTTGTCTGTCACTCGCAACGAGACTCTCGTGCTAGTCACATTTCTGTTCGCTGAGTGCTCTTTCATATTTTTCTGTGTTTTTCTGTGTTGAGTATTTATATTCCACCGTATTGATTTCATTGTTCTTACTTTGATTGAGTTGAGCGTATCGTTCCTCCCAGTAAGATTTTACTTGCAAAATGCCGAAAGGTATGGTGCTTAAAGGACAATCCAGAGAGTTAGTGCTGCGGCTTCGTGAATTTTTTGAAAAGGAAAGCCGCAATGGCGGATTCCTTATACCAGTAACCCAAGTTAGAGACCGTGTTGCAGCAGCATTAGGTATTAGTGCTCCAACGGTGGCGAAAATCACTAAAGAAGCCTATGGTAGTAGTGGTATTGAACAGAACAAGCTATCTACGCCTAAGAAAAAACGTCAGCCCCGTAAAGCAGCTATACTTTAAGTGTGTTCCGCGGAACCCTAGGGTTCCGTGATACCTCTGTCGGGGTTCCGCAAGAATTTAGAAATAAAAAAATCAAAACACCTCTCTCTGGTCGCTCCGCGGCTGTGCGGACTCCGCGGCCGCGCGGAGACAAAACGCTATGAATGTTATTTATTTATTTATTTGTATTTGTATAAGCTTGTGTTACATTAGCTGGTACAATATCTCATAAGTTTGGTCTCAACAATTTTATACTTGTACAACGCGTTCGCTCTAAGTTTGCCGGTCTGTGGAATGCGCGTACCCTCCCCCACGTGACAACAAAACTTATAATGTGTCATAGTTTTACTCAAATATCTAACGTACACAATTTTTATTGTTACAATTAAATAAAAAATTTCGAACGTCATACACTCATACCTATCGCCAGCGGCAAACTTAAAACGAGCGGGTAGTATACTTGTAAGCGCTCAGTCTCTTTGATAAAAGCCGCCTCTGAATTAGACGCTATAGTTGTCAACTAGCGACTTTCGTCTCTAACTTCAAAGGATAAAGTCGATATTGTTTACAACGCTATTTTTAAATTTCTGTTTTTATTTTTGCTTTTTGTTTATCAAAGGTGCCGACTCGAGTATTTTCGAGAATATTTGAGATCGAGTCTAGGACTAAGTATAAAAGCGGCGATCGCGCGTTGGCGTCGTCTCTCCGGGTTGAGAGCCCTCAGCGCTCACCCATAGTCCGCGTCAAGCTGTCAAGGCCATCTGCGGCCAACAGCTGTACACACACAAAAAAAAAAAAAAAAAAAAAAAAAAGTTGGCGTCGTCAGTTGATGATTAGCGTTCGGAGCGATAAGTTACTACCTACTTACAAGCTCGCTAGCGAGAAACTAGTGTTCATTGTTTTACTGCCTGCTGTATTCTGTTGTCTCAGTTTTATACATTTCTTCCCTGTAGGTTCTAAATTTAGTCTCTTATACGCAGTAACGATTGTGCATTATTTAAACCCCACTATCCTGACTTGTAACATTATAAATAAAGAAGAATGGAACGTTGGCTTAAAGGTGTTAAACGTGTTCCAACAACATCTTCTAATGACGCTGAATGTTCAAAAGCAATGCGCGCGGAGAATTTAGCAATCACCGATCCAGAAGATGATGCCACGAGTGCCACGACGTCAAGCTCGACGGTTTCAAAGACGAAAAAAAGGAAGTATGATGAATCTTATATCAGTTTCGGATTTGTTGATTCCAACGGCTCACCTCTCTGCATGCTCTGTAGTAAACTGCTTCCTAATAGTTCCATGGCACCTGCCAAATTGCGTCGACATTTAGAAACCGTACACCCCGAGACTAAAGACAAGAATAAAGAATTTTTTGTTCGCAAAAAAGATCAGTTATTAGAAAGTCAAAAAAATATGATGCATGTAACACAAACTACCAACGAAAAGGCCACGGAGGCATCATACTTAGTTAGCTATCGCATTGCACAAGCAGGTGAAGCGCACACTATCGCTGAGAAATTAATAAAACCATGTGTATTAGACATAAAATGTATGCTTGATGAAAAATCTGCAAAGCATCTTTCTACTGTTCCGCTATCAAACGATACTGTTTCACGACGAATCCATGATCTGGCAAGCTACGTCAAACAAGAACTAGTTACACGTCTACAAAATACACGATTCGCTTTGCAAATGGACGAGTCGACTGATGTCGCTGGTTTGGCTATCCTGCTGGTTATTGTGAGATATCCATATAAAAGTTCTTTTGAAGAAGACATGCTTATGTGTTCATCGCTGCTTACAAACACTACCGGGGAAGAAATTTTTAATAAAATAAATATATTTTTTGAAGAACATAATCTCAGTTGGAACAATTGCATTGACATTTGTACAGATGGGGCCAAGGCGATGACAGGTAAAACAGCAGGAGCAGTGTCACGAATGAAAAATAAAGCGCCTAATTGTAGTTCCAGTCATTGTATTCTGCATAGACAAGCACTTGCGATGAAGCAAATGCCGTCTAATCTAAAATTAGTTATGGATGAAGCGGTAAAAATAATTAATTTTATCAAATCACGACCACTACAATCCCGATTGTTCTCATTATTGTGTGAAGATTATGGCAGCAAACATAAAACACTGCTGCTCCATACAGAAGTGCGATGGCTGTCTCGGGGAAAAACTTTAACAAGGCTATTTGAACTTAGAGCCGAGTTACAAATGTTTCTTTCAGCAGATACTTCTTTTAATTTGAAGGACCGTTTGTATGATAAAACTTGGTTGTTCCGATTGTCTTTTATGGCGGATATCTTTCAAAAACTTAACGAATTAAATTTATCGTTGCAAGGTAAACAGACAACAGTGTTTCAGGCCTATAATAAAATAACTGCTTTTAAAAGAAAATTAGATTTTTGGATCATTTGCATTGGTAAGAAAGAAATAGAAAGTTTTACGTTACTCAGTGAGTTTGTTAGCGAAAACGACTCGGAAATGTTTGAAGATAATGTGTTTGAAGAATTGGTCCAATATCTCAGTTCGATGCGCGCATCTTTTGAAAAGTATTTTCCCGAAGAACACAATACAAAAATTAAAGTGAACTCCTGGATTCATAATCCTTTTTTACCCAACTTGGAAAAGCCTGAAAACATGTCAAATGAGATATATGAATCTCTTTTAGAAATGTCATCAGACACAAGTATGGAGTCATTGTTCAAAACGACGCCTCTTAATGATTTTTGGTGCAGAATCCAAGATGAATATGCAATGCTTGGCCAAATGGCTCTGGATATTCTTCTCCCGTTCCCAACTACATATTTGTGCGAAACAGGATTCTCTACCTACGCAGCCACGAAAACAAAATATCGCAATAGACTGGACGCCGAAGCTGATATGAGACTCCAACTTTCTTCCATCAAACCTGATATCAAGCAATTGATGAAAAATAAAAAACAGTTTCATACCTCCCACTAGTTAGATTTTTTCTTTTTTAATGTTTTCTATTATTGTCCTTACCAAGTGGTGAAGTAAATAATAATTAGTAACTGATACATTGTACTTTTATTATGCTGATTAATATAGAATACACTTATAAAAATAATTGTTTTATTGTAGGGTTCCATCAAGTATTTTGCTTCCCAAAAGGGTTCCGTCATTTAAAAAGTTTGAGAACCACTGCCGTAAAGTGACAGCAATTGACAGTTTTGATACTGATGCTATCCGTCGTCATATATACAATTATTACACAAGCAAAGAGATTCCTACTTTGAAAAAATTAGTAGCGTCTCTACGAAATTGTGGCTTGTTTCGTGGTCAAAAATCTTCTTTGTCAAAGGTGCTGCACCAAATCGGGTTCTTGTATAAAAAATCCGACAAAAGAAAAATTTTAATGGAACGTCGTGATATAGCCTTGTCTCGCTGTGAATTTTTAAGACAAGCGAAGAAAATAGAAGACTGGTCGAATGTCGTTTTCACAGATGAAACTTGGCTCAATGCCAATCATTCCATACCAAAAGGTTGGACTGACGATACTGCTGCTTCTACTTCTGCAGTGCCAATGGGGAAAGGTGAACGCCTCATCATTTGCCATGCGGGAACTACAAAGGGATTTGTACCAGACGCTCTGTTAGCGTTCAAATAAAAAAAAACAGGAGACTATCATGAGGAGATGAATGCGGACGTGTATGAAAAGTGGTTCAGAGAAATGCTTACATCACTTGAAGAGCCATCAACAATATTTATTGATAATGCACCCTATCACTCTCGCCAAATTAATAAAATGCCAACACAGGCCAACAAAAAACACGAGATGATAAACTGGCTTCGTGATAATGGGGAAGATGTGGACGAATCCCTACTAAAAGTAGAATTACTTAAAATATTAAAAAGTAAAAAGCAGCCAAAACGATATGTCATCGACGAAATGGCAGCAGAATATGGGCATGTTGTAATCAGAATTCCTCCGTACCACTGTCAATATAATCCAATTGAAATGATCTGGGCACAAGTCAAAGGACACGCCGCAAGAAACAATACAACTCCTCCTTTCACAGCAAATAAAATGCTTGAACTTTTAAAAAACGCATGTGCTAGTGTGACGCCTGAAAACTGGGCGAGTGTCGTCAACAAGACAAAAAATATAATATTCTCTGATTGGGATCGGGAAATTGAATTTGACAACATACCTACACAAGAGTTAATAATAAACACTGCAGACGATTCGAGTTCGTAAGAAGAATCCGACGATTCGTTATAATAAAATAATATTAAAATATTTTGGTTGTTTTATTTCATGTTTTAGGTATGATGAGAAGATTTTTATATCTCCCTGATACAATTTTAACGTGTTGTCTATTACAACAATTCAAAACTCAGTTGTCAGCTGACTTAACTGCAAATAAGTGTAATCGATTATTTGCGATTCATTAGTTTGCACCGAATACTTTTGATCCTGTCACTAGATGCGATAGAATGTAACTTTTTTTATAACGGAAATGAATTATCACTTAAATTTTATGAATAGAGCTATTTACGGCATATTAATGTATTTAGTGGGTAATAATTAAGATATATAAATATTATTGGGCAGTTTATATATTTCTCTGTTCACTCGTTTCAAAGTTAATAATTGCGTATAATGAAACAGTTACGTCCTAAAGCATGTGTCAAAAGTAAAATAAATGGTTGGAACGAGTATAAGAAGCGACAACTGTCTACGCCGGTATATACAATCGAAACCTAATCACTACGTTTTTACGTATTAATATCATAACGGTTATTAGATAACTATATAAACACATAAAAGAATTTGAATATAGTGTCACTTAAACCTCTCGGATTTGTATGTGACACTTTACAATCCATTCCCGGTAACAAACATGATACATATTACATATAATACATATGTGCACACGCATACACACCTATAGTATAACTTTTTATTAGCTGCAGTAAAATGACGTTTTGTGGGTTGCCGGTTTTTGAAGAAAAATAAAAAGGGATGTAGCTAAATGAGTGAATCATAAATGAATAATCAGTTTGGTTTTTTTTTTTGAGATTTAATATTAAGTTGTAATGTATTTTTTTAACCTATTATTATTACTATACTAGACTCTAGAGGATTGATCTTTTTTAGTGGAAGTATAGGGAGGTACATTCAAAATGAAACAAAAACGTCATAATAATGTTATTTAATTAATCTTTTTCGAAATCACTGTCGCTGTCGCTTTCGGTCACACTAATAACAAATCTATCTGTCACTTCATCTATAATATGATCGAGGTTGCACATTTTATCTTCCTCTTTAATAGTGTGAGACACACAGTCACTCCACTTAGCCGGTGTCACTTTCTTGATTCCTTCTTGGAATAAAGTTTTCACTTCTTGCATTTTATACGTCTTATTATTGTTTGCGACGTGACTCTTTACCTGCGCCCATACCAACTCAATGGGGTTCAATTCACAGTGATAAGGGGGCAGTCTTAAAAGTGTGATACCTTTTTGTGCAGCCATCTCGTCTACGGCATATTTCTCAGTATGATTTTGTTGTTTCACAATATCTATGAGAGTGGCCTTGACCATATTTGGTTCAAACGCAATATTTTTAGTAGTCAGCCACTCTTGAATTCGTGCTTTCGTCCACGACATCTTCGGGATTGTTTCGATCTTCCGAGAGTGATAGGGCGCATTGTCCATTACGATTACTGCATTCGGCTTGAGTTTAGGTAGAATACCGCCGAACCAATCCTCGAAACACTCCGCGTTCATTTCATCATGGTAGTCTTCTGTACCTTTCTTTGCTTCAAACATAAGAAGTCCGTCAACCAGGAAGCCTTCTTCTCCGCCTATGTGACTAATTATGAGTCGTTTGCCCTTTCCTGTGGGATTTTTTAATCCTGTAGTCAGGCCGTCTAAAAATGCCTGTCGAGAAGATTTAATACTTCCGTCAATCCAGGTTTTTTTTGTAGTATGACCTGAAAAGTACAAAAAAGAATCATAAGTTTCGACATCAAAACAAAAAGGGAACAAATAGAAGAAACTAAGAGTTGACACGTACCAGCGTTGACCCAGGTCTCGTCTTGATAATATATGTATTTTCCCTCCTGTTTAATTAAACGCAGGTAGCGCTGGCGCCATGATATGATATCTTGTCTATCAATAAGCACACTCTTGCGTGATCGAGTAGCGAATTCGAAATTAAGATGCTTCATAATTTTTCTCAATGTCTCTTTCGAGAAGTTGGGCAATCCTGGGTCATCATTTACTACTTGCAGCACCTAAAAATAATTAAAGTTATTACCTAATTGGTTAAGATTACACATGGGATGGGAGAAAACATACATAACGTATAATAAAAAGATGAGTGACGACATGTGTAAACTAACTTTTGCGATGGTGGGTATTTCATTTCTATGAAAGAACTGATGTACAATTCGTCTAACAGCAGTGAATGTGAAATCATCAAGTTTATCTTTAAATGTAAGTTTTGGGCCCGTTTTTTCGGGAGGTTTTGGTAATTCGCTGTCGTTCTCCTTGTGCTCCTTTAAAACGGAATAAACTGTGCGGACGGATATTCCCAAGACTTCAGCCACCTTGTTAACGCATTCACTTGTTTTTGGAACTTCAATGTTTGATTCTGAAGATTTCACTTCAAACACATATTTGTAAACGTTTTGGACCCAAAGTTTTTCAGTTGCACTTAGATCTACACGTGGCCTTTTTTTCTTAGGAGATAAAAATGTGTCTCCATCTTGCGATGTGCTCGGCAGAGCATCCATGTCTTCAATGTATCAAACAAAAAAAAAACGAACACGATTAACGAAAACAGGTAATGAAAAACAAACACAACGTAACATAAGTTTAACAATAATGATAACAAAAACAACGCGCAGTGGGCAAATCAAAGTTATTCATGCACTCAAAACAGAAGTATGAAGCCGAATGAGCGAATGACAACCGAAACAAAATGGCGGTCAAGCGTCATCGTAGCACCGTAACCAAAAACCAGTACTACCAACTTGAGAGAGCGTTTTCTTGAGTGTTACCTTGTATATGTCTAAAAGGATCAACGTTTATACAGCCTTTTATTTACATTAATATTAAATAGAATTTAGTATGATCATTATGAGTCAGCTATGGAACTATTAGATATTCTGTAAACTTTTGTGAACTGAATCACATCCCTATTGAGATTAGGCTGTCAACATTATTTTACGGAATGACATTTAGAAACGTCATTTTACTGCAGCTAATAAAAAGTTAGACTTTATATACACGCATACATGCCACATATTCTTCTACATTATACAACCATGAGTATTTGGGTAAGAAAAAGAAAAAAACTAAGCAATACACATCAAGTATCTTCCCCACTATAAGGTCGATAAGAAATGTTCTTTTAAAACATATCTAACATTGTTTATAGTAATCTTATTGCGAACGGAGGTAGGTAAAGAATTTATCAATCTTGGTATTAGGTATGCGCTCGTCCGTTCGCCGTAATAATTACTGGCTGTAGTAGTAACTAACATCTGTTGTGCTACTCGTAGTGTATAGCATGATTTAATTTTTGTTGTACTTGGATATTAAAAAATTGCTCTTTCAAGAGGCTATACTTGACTTTTTTATGTACTGGTAGTGTTGCAACTAACATCGGTTTTTATTCATATATCTGTTTAAGTAAAATTACCTATTAACATAATGCTCTACAAAAAACAAAAAAAATCATATACAATTGTATATGATTTTTTTTAGAGAGAGAGCTAGAGCTCGATTGCAGCGTGACCCACAGCGTTCAATCTAAATCACTCAGGAATCCACTGAAATATAAGCATGAAATGAAATTTTGTCCAGCTGTTACAGAGAATTTAGTCACAAACACAAAAACGAATTATAGACAAAGAAATATATCACTTCAACCGTTAATGGTATGCGAGATTTTTTTTTGTATGAAATATTTATGTGGCCTGAGTGCAAATCTTTTTATATGTCAGATCTACTTAATCTTTTGAGAAAAAGATTAAAAAAATACTATACCTATATAATAGGTCTTTACCTATGTAATTGCCGTTCTGCAGTACTGGCCATTTCAAATCAAAATAATTTTTGTTTGGCTAAGAATTCTAATTTCAAATTTTCCAAAAGTAGTCATTTGTTTATTGATTAGTGTTACGTTTTCATCGCATTTGAATCTTTTTCATCATCATGGATACGTTAAAAATTCGAGTAATTATGCAATATGAGTATCGTCGTGGCAGCAATGCGGCACAAGCGGCACACAACATCAACGACGTTTACGGAGCTAACACTACAAACCAACGCACCGCCTGTTATTGGTTTGCTCGCTTCCGTTCTGGAAATTTCGACCTGACAAATGAACCTCGCGGTCTTCCGAAGATTTTGGTCGACAATGACGAATTAAAGGCGATTGTGGAAGCACAATCTACGGCTGAATTAGCTGCAGCTTTCGACGTTAGCGTCAAAACAATATTGGTCCATTTGCGTCAAATTGGCAAGGTAAGAAAGCTTGACAAATGGATGCCCCACGAACTCAATAATCGCCAGCGCGAAATACGCGTCGAAACGTGCCTTGCATTGCTCAACAGACACACAAATGAAGGAATTTTGAAACGCATTGTTACTTGCTATGAAAAATGGATTCTGTTTGATAACCGAAAGCGCTCAGCAAGTTGGTTGGATCCTGGTTCAGCACCTAAACAATGCCCTATGCCCAAAAACGAAAACTTACCCCTGGAAAAGTGATGGTCACTGTTTGGTGGTCTAGCGCCGGTGTGATTCATCACAGCTTCTTACCAAACGGGATGAGCATTACTGCAGATGTGTACTGTGAAGAACTGAACGCAATGATGGAGAAGCTGGCACATCTCCAACCAGCATTGGTCAATCGCTCGTCTCCGCTGCTCCTGCACGACAATGCGCGAACTCATACTGCACAGCAGACGGTCTCCAAGTTGCAAGAACTGGGGTTGGAAGCTCTCCGTCATCCGCCATACTCACCAGACCTTACGCCTACAGACTACTTCTTTTTCCAGAATTTGGATAATTTCTTGGCGGGCAAGAAATTCAATACCCGAGAGGTGGTACAAAATGCCTTTGAAGAATTTGTTGCCTCCCGTCCAGCTGATTTCTTTAAGAAGGGCATCAATAAACTGCCGCTGCGTTGGCAAAGATGCATTGATTGCATTGGTGATTACTTCGATTAATACAAATAAAAAATACATGCCCAACTTTCTGAGGGTGTTTGCATGTGGAGGGTTTTGGTGGTGCCCTTGGTATCACCGAGCCTCAATGCACGCATTCACACTCCCTTCACTCTCTTCGCGGTAGGCAGCGGCCTTGTAAAGGTCCATGAGCGGCAGCAACACTTACAATCAGGTGTACTGTTTGCTCGTTTGCCACCGTCTGCAATAATAATAAAAAAAAAAAACAAAAAACATGAAAAAATATCGTTAAATTTTTTTCATACAACGGCAATTTCATAACCTAATAATTACACTGTATTTATGGTTTTGTGCTATAATCATTAATCATATACATATCCTATCTTCTAGAATTGACCTATTGCGGGTGTTACGTGAGGAGGTTGCTCCGCATCCAGCTTTGGATACTAGGCTGGCTTTATGCGAGCGCTCTTCAGATACGCCGCCTTGGTGGCAGCCAGCACGACATGACAAACTATTAGTACTGGGCGTGTGCAAGTAAGTAATCCATTAACAAAAACTTTAAAATACAGCATTTAACATGTTATTGATTTATTATCACACAAAATTTTATGAAAATCGTATGATTATTTTGCCGTTGTTTGCGAAAAATATTATAGACTATACAAAAATCATAGGAAAATAGAAAGGTTCTGTCAGTGATTTTATTCTAACACCACATACTATTTTCGTTGATGTCTGCGAAGTACAGATTTTGTCCTACTATTTCGTTATAAATATGTATCTATATTTATAACAAAATAGTAGACAAAATCAAAATAACTACGTTTGTAGCCACAACAAGTACTATTCGTCAAGTCTTTCAATGACAGCTGGTGATCTGGTTCAGTCGACTTCTGCAATATTCACTATAATCGCCACGCTTGGCGAGCAGGATGGCGATAGCAGTTGTTATGAGTTTAGCTGCTTTCCATTCTTTTGAGTATCCATTAACCGGGACTTACTACTCTCACGGAAGAGTAAGAGTTGATGACACATTGTATTCTGAACTTGTCACCGCACGGGTATCCGTCACGACTAAGTGGCGGTCACCTGTGGTTTTTTTATGCGAAAAATTTATGAGCACTCACTGCCAGGATTATGTCGGGATATGAGCGATGGTGTTACTGCTAACGGTGTTCCTCCCAATTACAAATGCTCCTAAAATGCTTGTGTTGCACAATGTCTTACCATCCGTGCGATACGTATATAATCAAATCTTTTTTTGTTTTACCTTACTTTTTAACAATAAAATAGCGTGAGTACTAAGTACGCATGTCAGCAGTGAAACTTCTTTGATGCGTTTTTTCCAGTATTAAAAAAAATTATAAAAAAATATAAAAATACAAATTTAAAAAAAAATCTCGTTCTTTCTCACTCGCTTGCTGCCTACTCTCGCCCCATGGCTGTGCTTCGTGCTATGTTCGCCCTTTCTCACTCTCTCTCAATCGCTTTCTCCCTTTTCTTCGACAAAAACACTCCACATCTTCGTGACGCTAAATTGCGTTTCATCTCTAGAAAATTTACCCTCATGGGCACAAATAAGCGTTGTAATTCTTGTTGCGATTAAATGAATGGTGAAAAAATGGATTTACCATTTTGTACTTGATTACAGAACAAATTCTTTGTAAAATGAATTAATAATTTTTATAAAAAATCATTATTAATTTGGCCATGGCAAACATGTTCAATAGAACTTTAGCATGAGCCATAGCATAAGCTTGTACTTGAATTGTGTTGCTGAATTGGTTAATTCGCTCCATTTATTTCATATTTTACAAAGTTAACCCTTTCTATTTGCAGACATGGATTAGGAGACACATATAGCAAATTATTTTGCGATCCGAAAATGCCGTTTGCCGATTGCGCCACCAAGTGGTATACGAGTCATAAGAGTACAGGGAAAAGCGACTGCCAAAAACCATCATCAGAATCGGAGGATGGCGCCGACGAGCACAGCGATACACGAACTGCTCTGCGGCGCAGTAAGCGCACGTCCGCTGCTCCCGAGCGCTCCGTCGACGATGACACTGACGCCCTCTCTGAACTCGAAACACTCGCTAAGCTTGGCCGAATCGAGGAAAGTCTGACGCCTGACCGTTGGTTTAGCGAGCGAGCACTTGAAACACGCCTACATCACATAGCACATGCCGTGCAAAACCGTGAGTGGCCCGCTGCTAAAGCTGAGGCCCTTGACGAACGCAAACATGCGCAAAAGCGTCACATCGCTATCGACGTTGAGACTGATCGCGCCAAGTTGCACGCGTTATTGTCGTCGCCGCAACATGCTCACGCGGGCGCTACGGGCTCGGCGACACCCACTGAAGTTGCTCCGCCACCGGCGCACCAACGTGTGGCCGCCTCACCTGCACCAGTAGCACCAGTCGATCTATCCACACCGCTCGATCTTAGCGAGGCCCACGACTTCAGCGTAGGGCGACGTACTCCCGCACCTGCGCCCTCACCCGCGCCGCCGCCCGCCTCGGCACCATCGCCGCGCGGCCGGCTCGACGATACGCTATCTAGGCTCATGAAGAGGAAAAATGTGGTAAGTTGAATAACTTCAGCGGTCCTTTAACTACTTCACTGATGTATTTTAAGTTAGACATATAGTACTAATCGATATTTCTTTTTTATAGCCCGCTCCTGAGCAAATTGTTGGCAAAGAGAAAAAGAGAAAGAAGTTGGATGAGATTGTATTAGGTCTATCGGCGGCAAAATGTAAGAGCCCAACTGCGTCGACATCAGAGCCCGCCCGACCTCGTGCTCCTACAGTATTGCCTGACGTGACGGTGACGCCGGCAGTACCACCGTCGTCCTCTGCCGCATCTCCGGTACAAAAACCGTTTTCAGTTACTGTTACCAATGTTCCGTCGCCGCAAGCCTCATCCAAAGAACTGTCCTCGTTTTTGCAACAGTCTCTAGAACAGTCTAAAATATCGAAACCTTCTGGGACACCTATGAAGTCATATTCTCATGAAGCTAAGGTGAATAAATGGTTAGCAGAACAAGCTAGTGTCGATACTCGTCGACGCACTTTAACACCGCGTCTTGCACCAGAAGAACACGTACCTGTAGTTCATCGCGTCACCGGTAAGCGAATAGTTGGTCCCAAAGCACCTCAACTTAAACATTTAGCTCAATGGATAGCTGAAAATCCTATGTATGATATTGATTCGAAATGGACGGAAGGTATTAAGGAACATATAAAATTACCTCAAGATGTGCGTAGTCAAAGACATTCCCCAATGCAGTCTACCAGTAGCATACATGAGCGCAAAAAGGGCAGGCCACCATCTCTTGATACACCCTCAACGAATGTCATGTCTTCTAATTCACACATAAATCAAAGTTTGGCAGGCTTAAATCCAGCACTTTTGGCTAGTCTTTCCAGTCTCAGTGCTTTTGATCCTAAAACATTGGCTGCTACACTTTCTAATTTAACTGGATTTGATCCAAAATTACTTAATACTTTTGATCCAAAGCTACTATCAAGTTTGAATAGTTTCGATCCCAAAAACAATCCTATATTGAATTCTTTTAGTGGCATGCCTAATTTACTAGGTAACATGGCAGGAAGTAACATTTTTGCTAATTTAGCAGGATTAGGTTTACCTGGATTTTCTTCCTTAGACATGAACAATCTTAGTGGATCGAATATAGTATCTGATAGTAAATCAAAATCTCGAAAACCCACAGAAACCGCAAATCCCTCTAGTTCAAAGTCAAGTAATTCACAATTTCCTTTTATGTTTCCAAACCCAAATATGCTATACCCTCAACTCGGAATAAGCAGCTTGAATCCATTTGGAATGCATTCCGGAATGACGACAGCTTATGATGCCCTAGGTTTGTTAAGTAATAATATAACTTCAAGTTCTGGAGGGTCTACATTACAAAGTTCAAGTCATAACGCTGCACGTAATTCTACAAAAACAACTACTCCGAGATCTTCAACTATAGTTACAAACTCATCAACTGCCAGACAACAAAAAGTGTCTGATCGCCAACAGAGTAGTCACCTTCCGCCTATACATTTACCTCCGGATCCATATCTATTAGAATCCCTATCCAAGCAATCTTTAAACTATGATGCAATTATGAGAGCAGACAAAAGATCACGTGATACTGATATTCACGAAACAACTGCAACAGATTTATCAAAAGTCGATAAGAAAAAAGTGCCGTATGATGCGCTAAGATCCCAAGTTCCACCAGAATTTGCAGCTGTTCAAGAGAAATTATTGAAGGGTGACAAGAAAGACATTGACATAAGTAAAATGTTATTAGAACAAATGGCTTCTGGAGCACTAAGTGCCAGTCTTGTTAGTTCCGTTGAGTCTAAGAAGGCCAAAGATGAGAAAGATATTATTGAGAAATTAAATAAAGCCTCTGCAGAATATATGTCGAGAGCTGTGAGCTTAGATGATGGAGCTACCAGTAATTCTTTGACACATAAACGTACACATGAAGAAATTTCTAATGAACCCGAAAATCTAGCATTGCAATCTGCAGATATAAATTCGGCGAAAAAAATTAAAGAGAATCCAAGCACTGAAAACATGTCTATTGAGAAAGCTGCTGATCATTCCACACACTCTGGAGAGATGGATCTTGAAGATTTGATAGCACCATTGACGGTAATAAAAACGGGTATCAAAGGCGATTTCGATACTAATACTGTCTCCAAAATTACAGACTTGTCTAGTTCCGCAACTAGTATTGATAGAGACGAGAAATCACAATCAAAAATATTGAGTGCCTACCATGATGACTCAATGCAAATGAACGACAAAATGTTAAATGAAGACGGTTCTTTGAAATTGGAGGGTGAAATGAAAGATGCTAACAATGGAGGAAGTAACATTGGAGACAATGATACTGGCCGAAGATGTAATAAAAAGAAACCTCGCAAATCGTCCGAAGAAATGCTCACATGCCCAAGACGGGAATTACGATCGAGCTCAGGACGACAATCAACTGACACAATAAGCACAAATCATTAAATTATTTAACAGTGAGTTTGATGATTGCCAACCACTGTAAGTTACAATTTTACTGATATATATATATATATATATATATGACGGTGGTCCAGTTTCTTCTTAAAATGTGGGTTATATTTAAAATAACTCCAGTGAACTTTAATGTAATCTATTTACTGTTTTTTTTTCTCTGTAAACCGGCTTTTCTATATTAAGATTTAGATTTAGTTGTAAGAATAATAATCTTATTTAAAACTTGTATGATAACTGACCGAAGACTGGATTCCACACAAATATACATATATAATCTGATTGAACCACATTTTTGTATGAAATAAAATATTGTAAGAAACTGTATTCATTTAGAATTAAATCTGTTAGATTTGCAATACCATATTCACAATAATCGTCGCAATGACTAAAAATAATGTGGCTTAGTTTCATTATGTAGTTTATACGATAAACTATTGACACTTAGAGATCTCTTGCAAATATTGTAGTCCAGTTTCTTTTAGACTACTATTTGTATTATAAGTAAGTTAGAAATGTCAAGTAAATCTAAAATCGGTTAGGATGAATGGAGATGTGTTAAAATTATGCCTGGTTTATTATTATTCTCATTTTTTATATTAGTTTTTATGTTAAGATTTAAGTCAAACACTGAATGTGATAAAATTATTTATTACATGTATTCTTATTATTTTACACTGCTCTATGGATGAATTGTATTATATAATTATGTGACAAATCATGAATTAAACATAGAACTGTATATTTTATTATTTTATTTTAATATAAGCACTTTACCAGCCTAACTTGAATTATATGTGACGTGTTAAATACACACCAACAATACTTTTCATCAATCAGCTCTTCTCGTAGTTCGGTACTATTCCTAAAGCATTTCCGTGAATAATTTAGATTGTGAACAAGATCTGATTCTGAGGGTGGCCCTAGGCAAGATGGAAGCACTGTTGTCCCATGGACGCCGCAACTGTTTGCTTGCTGGTGCTAATCACCGTAACTTTAGTTCTCATCAACATACTGAACTAGGCATCTCGGTCTGGTAGCAGAGTACTTTTACAATTGGCAGTACGAGCAGATTCCGATTGCAATATTTAAATATGCAAACTGATTAGTTGGGTAACTTAAGATTTGCTCTTATGATGTTCATTTGCTTAGATTAGATGATGGATTACTTGTGGCTTGCCTACATGGCGATAGAAAGGTACATGCATTTTACGCTGTATGCTCCGAATAAATCCGGCGGGGTGCGACCATACCATATTCTGTCCCCTAAAAGAAAAAGATTGGTACATTACACACATACGGCAGCGGCAGAAGGAGCTCTTCACGTTCATGTAAGCAGATGATGTGCTAGCAAGTAATTCAGATTGATGGGGACTAAGGCAGTTTGGTTTAGGGATGTTATAGAGCTCACTAACTAACCATAACCGATTTTTTTACAAAATTTCGAATAATATCGGTCTGTATGAGACGTTATAAGACAGGTTTTACATCAATCAACCGAGCTGACAACCAGAGGCTCTCAAACTTTTATGCCCTACAATCCGCTTTAGAAGAATAAAAAATCCAACGCACGATTGCCCTATTAAATCGTGCACCTAATAGTAGCACTGAGGGTCGTGATTACTAATTAATAAGAAATAAAAAAAGATATGTAATAGAGATATTTAATTCATACAAAGACCATAGTGTTAAGACGATTAGTAAGAAGCATAATGCCTCGTCTACACTATTCGCGACGTTCCTCGGCGAAGTACTCTGGCAACTTCGACTAAAGTCCGAAGTGGGTCACTCTCTACATACTCGTTCAACTTGGCAGTGTTGCCAACTTAGGGATTTTCCCCCCAAATTGTAGGGGTAAATAAATGGGATGGGGTTTTTTTAGGGGCATTATTAGAGATTTAAAAAAAAAAACGAACGTAGTGACTTCTAGTATCCATCAGCACGATATCAGGCTTATTCGCAAGAATAGTCCTGTCTGTGATGATAGACCGGTCCCAGTAGAGCTTGGTGCTTACCTAATTATTATTATTGTTTATTAAGTGACTATGTCACATACATATATGAGGTACATTTTTTTTGCCCAGATATATATATATTTTCAGTACAGGTACTAATTTATTATTTATTCTTATTTTAATGAAATAATTTTTAGGGGGATTTTCATGTAATTGTGGTAATTTTTTACTAAGATTTAGGGATAAATATTTTAAGGAGTTGGTAACACTGCAACTTGGCGATGAGCTCAAAGCTCATTCGCTCTGTGGTGCCGATAGCTATCCCACGTTTATAATGAACGTTAAAGCAGCAGCTGCCAGCTGCTGAGTACTGAACTAGGGATGATGATCTGAAATCGAAGAAACGATCTTTCAGGCCCAAAAGATCAATTTTATAAACCGATACGAAGCACATCAACTCGGTGAATCGATACTTTACTATTTTTTTTTAGGGGTGGGCCACGGTCATCGCAGCCGCCGCCCGGATCCGTCTGGGGCAACAGAGGGGCGACGCGCGGCCCCATGACCCACCCGTGACAGGTCGCCTTCGTTGTTGGGCCGACCACCGGTGCAGGGTAACTTGTCTTCAGTGGTCGGCCCGACGGAACATCCCGGTCGCGGGGTACCCTTTCCTCTCGACGTTCGCCCTCGAGGATGTCGATCACCGTCGCGGTCAGCCCTAGGGATGTGACTTGGAGGGAAAATAATCGATATTTTGTTCTTTAAAATAAATCGATTATAGAATAATCGATTAATTAAAAATAAATAATCTATTATAAAACAATCGATTTTTTCTCCAACAGGATTATAATGACCTTTTTTTTAGGAAATGTGAGCTTTATTTTCTAATATTTATTTATTAATCTTCATGCAACAATGCAATGGCCGACTTAATGCCAAAGGCATTCTCTACCAGTCAACCATAGGTGATGCAGAGACGAAAACAAAGGTAGGTGCATGTTCCGGGATAGCTATATTATTGAAAAATGAAAAATGTAAAAGAAAAAATGTTTTGCATAGATAAATAGGTATATACGAAAATATATAATACATACCAAAGATACATACATACGCAAATACAAAAATAGATATGATATATATTAAGATACATAAATATATACATATATACATACATACATACTCTGATTTTGACCCATATACACAGTATATGGGTCAAAATCAGAGAGGTGAGCATTGTGCTTCTGACGAAGTTTTCCTTAATAAAATAACATGATATTACTACAAAAGTTATTTAAAAATAAAGGTTTTGTACATAATTACTAGGCACTTAGCATATTTATTTTAGTATAATAAAGTTTTATTTGATTTTAATCATAAAAGGTCCAAATAGTCATTCCAGGAACGCGTCCTTATACCATATTTCAAAGTTTAGACAAGTAAAAAATGTTTACAATTATGACTTAAAGTTTTCATATCTTACTATTACCTTTTAAAATCATCAAATTAAGAATATATCTATAAATTAAATAAATATCACTTTAATGTGTTCATATTTTGGTTATTCAAACACTCTCTGACGTTTATCAAATCATTCCGTGAACGCGGTGAAAAATGTTTGATGTAATTAAAATAACACACCCTACGTGGGGTTTGCGAGCAACAGTGTGAAGTTCGTTGGTCTAAGAATACAACGTGTGTCGTGTTTACGACAAGAAATAATTAGATTTTGTTGGTAAGTACCTTTTAATTAGATATGTATGAAGCGTACTTTAATTCCCTGTAACTACGGGAACGCAGTTTGTTGATTAGTTTTTCGAAAATTTGCATACTTCTTGTATAATTCTTATAAATATTGCAGCTCAGTGGTTCATAACCTTTAAAATTAATATCTAAAATATCGATGTTAAGGGTGACATGAAAATTTATGTCAAATAGTAATTTCGGGATCAGTAATTTCGGGAACGTTCCCATATATGATAGGCGTTCATGAAATGACAATCTTCGAACAAAATGATGCTCTAATTCTTTTAAAAAGCATAATCATGTCAAATTTTGATATTAGATATCCTATTAGTAGGAGTAACATGGAAAACGATATAAATAAATAGAAAAGGAAGTCGAAAAACTAATAAAACAGGACAGTATAGCTTATAAAAGGCATCGTGAAAAGGCTAAAGCAAGGAAGCGCTAGATTTTAAATAAAATGACACCTGAACAAAAAGAAACGGAGGGACTGAAAGATAGGGAATATTCCCAAAGAAAGAAAGCTGAAAATAAAGTTAAGACTGCTAGTGATATGACTGAAAGAGAGAAGAGGAAATAGGAGGATGAAGGTGTGGAGAATAAATTTTCAAAAGTATACACAGAAAAAAAGGTTATGGCAAATATTTTTGGCAACAGCTTTTGATCAGCCCCAGATTCTGAAAACGATATGGAAAACGATATTCAGGTACTGAAGAAAAAATCAGGAAGTCAATAGGTTAAAAAAGATAAAACGCAAGCTAACACAATCGTATAAAAACAGAAATATAAAATACAAAAAATGCAAAGAATTATAGATCAGTTGAGAAGAGAGAAGCACAAGACGTAAAGAAAGAGCATCCCGAAAGAGTGCTGATATGCCTACTCGTAAAGATAAAGAATTAACAAGAGGATGTTCCGTTACTCCAGAAATTTGTAAACGTCTATTGTTTGGCGAAGTTTTGACAACTCAATTAAAAGACCAAATAATTCTAAATATTGAGAGCCTTTTTAAAAATGAGTCAGTGGCAGCCGTATCAACAAAACATCATCTAAATAATATCGTCAAACAATTTATCCGTAAAAATATAAATAATGACAACATTTTAATATCTAATCGATGGCATTCAACATTTTAATCACACATCAGATTTGTGAAAAAATACATAATTTTTTGAACGGGGTGATATCAGCAGTCTAATATTTTCAGTAGCAGATAATTTTGGGTGCTAACCCCCACATAAATACTCTTCACGTTTTTTTAGACGGACCCACATCCCCATATCGAAACCGCACCAATATTTACTTAAAATTACATTCGATACTATAAAGTTTATTAATATTAGGTTTTAAGTTTAGATGTACAATACAAGTAAAGATATAATATATACTGTAAATGTATATTATTAAAATATGCCAAAAACCGGGCCTTAGTTCCATTCAGGAAACGTCAACGTCATTTTGGGAACACTCTCATCATTTTCGGGAACATTACAAAAAGCACAACTAAATCACTAATAAGTAATTCTATAATTAAATCTTGCATATACGTAATGAAATAACCTTTAAACCTTTTTATTTATGTTATTAATAAAAAACGCAGTGCAGTAACGTATACAATAAAATGAAAATTTGGAGCGGAATTTGCACCAATTGCAAAAATATTGAGAATAATTTGAAGAATAAGTGTTTTGATTATAAAAATATGGAAAAGTACAAGATTTTGCGAGTTGGGAACATTTTTATTACAATTTACTAAAGGTGATTCTTAAATGCGTTGGTTATACGATTATTTAAAAAAATAATAAAAAGTGTGCCCGGAATGACTTACAACCCTGGCATTATTCTTATTAACAGATAGAAATTCTAAAATATATATTTTTGTGCGTGCCCCTTCACAGGAAAGGTTCTTGATAAATGACGCAATAAACTCCACTTGTTAGTTTCCTTTAAAAGGAAACTTAATTTCTCAGATATTTGAAAACCTAAAATGCTCACCTCTCTGATTTTGACCCATATATACATAATTATAAGGACATTATATCAGTTGTGATGATTCTGCCAACTCGTTTAAGAGATGGAGTCGAACGCTCTTCTTAAATGTTGGACGACTGGTTGCCATCCTGGTACCGAGAGTGAGTTCCAGAGGAGAACCACCTGGACAACAAAAGAAGAATGCACACGATCAGAGTGATGAGATGGACAAAGTAAGAGCAAGTTTTTGGAGGAGCGAAGGTTTCTGTCGTGATTAGTAGAGAGGTATTGAAAGGAACAAGACAAGTAATTATATAGAAATGAAATAATTATAAAAATAATTATATAGTTTGAAACAATCGTGATGACCTTTTTTTTAGGAAATCTAGCAGTGAATAATCGATTAATTTCGATCGAATTTCGAATAATAAAAAATCGATTAATAATCGATTTTTTATTATTTTGATAATCGATTGTAAAAATCGATTATTTTTTTATAATAATAGATTATTATAAAAGTCGATTATTTTTTCACATCCCTAGTCAGCCCCTCTGCGGGTGATTGTAAATCCCCGGTCCAGTCACCCGCGACCTCGACTAGGGCGGTATTAGGCGCAGATAATCGATACTTTACTCTAGAGCAGTGGCGGCTGGTGGGTCATCAAAGTGGTGGTGCACTTTACTTGCTCACTAAATATTAAGATCAGAAATTGCAATGGAACAACAATTTACGTAAAAATTTTTTTTTTAATTATTTTTGAACGCATTAGGGGAGAGCAGGTAGGATTCGTACAGAGGGAGCATTCGTACAGGAGTCATATCTATACTATTCTACATGTTGACGCGTTTTTATTTGTGTGCATGTAAGGCCCACATATGCACAAAGGCTCCCAGGTAAACCAGGTAGCACTGCCGCACTGTACTTCTTTGAGACAAGTCGATACATGTTTTAGACAGCGTCAGTAATTTTTTGATTCATCTTTGAAAAGATTTATTATCAATAAGTTATGCTAAAATTGTTAAAGTAATTTATAATATTTTTTGAATAAGTACCTTAGATTAATATGTAAACATAAATTTTGTAGTAACTTCAATTGTTATTTTTATTTTGAAATTATATTAAGAATATTTCGTTTGAGGTACCTTCGTACAACGTAAATGGGGTGGATTCGTACTATACGAATGCACTCTGCGTTAGTTCAGAAAATTCGTTAAGTTAAAATATTATCATTTTAGGATCATGCCAGGATATATACAGATACTCCTGAGAAAAATAGACTGATAGAAATAAAAAAATCAAAACGATGAAGAAACAGGAGCAAGAGAGAAAAGCTAATGCTAAGAAAATGAAACGAGCGCTGAATTTGCTATTGGATAATAAAGAAACCAAACCAGAGAAGCATAAAAAACTATAGAAAATGACAGTGAAGACCAGACAGATATAAGTTTGAGAGAATTATAGTGTTATTTCTTCGAAGAAATGTCTGGAGGTTTTGATATTGAGAACGAAAAGCCAGTTATGACGGTAAATATTAAAGAAAAAGCTTTGTTTTGGGTAAATTCGAGAAGAAAAAGACTGTTTTACATTATATAGGACAGGTTCTAATGAAATACAGTTCCATAGAATATAAAGTTTCATTTTTGAGAAAGAAGTGTGCTAGGAAATTTGTTTTTCCTGATACCAAGACGACAGCACAGTATACTTATCAGACGTGGTCTATGTATTGCCGCTGCCAAAATCTGCTGCTACAGCAAAAACAGCTAATATTTATGTATTTAAAAAGATCTTACTATGTTGTACAATGTGCATTAGATTTGTTATGTGAAAGTAACTTACACTTATTGTTAATTATCACGACGTTTAAGGTGTATTCTGTCGTAATTTGGATCTTAATAAAAGTTTAATTTCATACAAATAGCGTTCTCAATTTCTATGTACGGAAGCTACCCACTATGTACGAATGTACCCTCTTCACTGTACGAAGCTACCCCGCGTGTGGGGTGCTTTCGTACGATTTCCATTTTTCGCAATTTTTTTCATAGCTTTGTCATGTTACTTTATATCAAATCTGAACTACATTACTGTTAAAGCCAGATAGGTAGACAATTCAGTACCATTAAATTTATCTGGAAATAGCGATTAGTTTTGCTTTTATATGACCTAATGTAAAAAGTGTACGAATCCTACCTGCTCTCCCCTACATTTTGTAGGTGTACTTGCGAAGAAAAATAGGTATTTTGTTTGTTTTTCACACTTCAGAAAATATTTATAAAAGAGGGCCTTGGCGGTCCCGCCAATTTATATCAACTTTACTTTAAAAAGCTTTGTTATTGTCTTTAATATAGTCTATATTTATGCTCATTTTCACCCACTGTTTATGCAGTATAAAATAGAACTAAGACCAAAATAAAAAAAAAATTAATGTAAACAAACCATATTTAACTCGTCACAGATGCATCGAAACTATACCTACTTACTGTAACTTAACGAGACATCATCAGCGAATTTCGTCGTAAGTCGAGTTCTCTCGGCAATGTTCGGTTCGCCCGTGCGCCGTACGGGAACAGACTAATTTTCAGCATATTTCTATGAACTATCTTCTGTCTCACGCGCCAGGCGTTTTAACTTATTTCTAATACAAGTTGTATGGGCAGTCCCCGTGCGCTCGCCTCAGCGCACGAGATTTTTTTTACAAGAAATATAAGTTTTAATAGTTTAGTAAAGCGCTTATATTGTTTCGTCATAATTTGAAATTTTATTTGTTATATGTTTTTTTTATATTCAAAGAATAAATATTAAAGATAATTTAAAAATAAATATGAAGTTAAATTTTGTAGTTTTTAAATATTTTGATTTGGTGGTTCAGCGCACGAGCGCACTTAAGGTACAGCCGCCACTGCTCTAGAGAATTGTCGTTCGATTTTTTTTCCGCCCACTGGATACTAAGTATATTTTATACTATACTAGCAACCCGCCCCCGCTTCGCTTCGGTTTCAATCGCTTTACCTGCGGCGTAGTTCCCGTTCCTGTGGGATTACCGGGATAAAATATAGCCTATAATACTCCCTGATATTATAGCTTTACATTGGTGAAAGAATTTTTGAAATCAGTTCGGTGGTTTAAGCGTGAAAGCGTTACAAACAAACAAACATCCTTACTTTCGCATTTATAATATTAGTATGGATTATAAGCCTATAACATTTTCTGATTTCCTAAAAAAAAAGGTCATCACAAGCACGTCCAAAAGAAAATATTGCTAGATCGATTAATCGGGAATCGATCCTTCAGACCTCAATTTTCTTGTGAATCTATTGTTTGGACGACAATTCGAATCGATTAAAAAATCGATCTTTTTCATAAAGATCGCCCATCTCTATACTGAACTACTGAAGTCGGTCGAGTAGTGTAGAATGGTACTTCATGAGCGCACTTCGTCCAACTTCGGGCCCTTTGACTCGGGCGCAAAAACCGACAATAAATGGAAGTTGTCCGTTGCGAAGTAAAGTTTGACGAGGTAAACCGAAGTGCCTCTCTACGCTATCGTATTCGTCTAACTTCGCGAGTAGTGTAGACGAAGCATAGAAATTGGCCAAATACGAGTCGGACTCGCGCACGAAGGGTTCCGTACCATTGACTAGGTAAACAAGTGCCTCCCTATTGCCATTATCGATATTGAGCAAAAAAAATCAAGTTTGTGGTATGGGCCCCCCCTTAAAAATTATTTATATTTTATTTTTAGTATTTGTTGTGCCGCTATACGGCAATAAAAATACATCATCTGCGAAAATTTCAACTCTCTAGCTATCACCGTTCTTGAAATACAGCCTGGTGATAGACGGACGGACGGACAGCGAAGTCTCAGTAATAGGGTCCCGTTTTAACCCTTTGGGTACGGAACCCTAAAAAGTGACCCGTCGCTCAGGAGGCCTGGCAGATGTGAAACATCGAAATTTATTTTTAGAAGTATGTATAAAAGAACAGATTACGACAAGAACTAATCATAAATAAAATATTACGATTTATATTAATTCATTCGCGCTTACGCACAACATCGCGTTGCTCAGTTTCACTCATACACTACTACGTACAGACGTAGAAGTGTATGAGTGAGACGTATAGTACATATATTTCTTTATATAGCCTGGCGTTACGTCGCCGGCCTGTTTACACCACGCCAACGATCAAGTTTATCCTCGCACATAAATGTCTTACATAATGAAATAATAAACTTTTTATATGAACTACCAATATCAATGAGGTGTTTGATGCTGGTGGAGTGTTAACAATTTTTTTATGTCGGATGTCAATAAAGTTAACGTCAGTGGCAATTAACCTTGCTGAATGATTTGCACTTTAATTCTTTACCGAGATATTGAATAAGACCACCATCTCAACCCACACTCAGCCCATTATTAAGCAGAAAACGCATTTTAAATTTCGTTCTTGTTCTAAATTTTATGATGTTGCTGTATTTGCATTTGAAAAAGGGTCTAAAATCCAACTTGATATATTCATACTTAAAATCGCGTTCTGTTAAATCAGCATAAGCACCGTCCAAGTACAGATAGTAAGTGTGTATGTGAATTTAGCCTCTTCCTGCATCTCGTTTGAATAGAAGTTTTTCCACAAAAGTAGCTGCGACTTTTTTATTTTGATAGATTGATAAGCTTGAGTGCCCTTTTTTTGGGTAGGTTGGACGCATTCCGCCCAATACGTCCGGAGTTGCGGAAGGGTGACTTGCGATCCCATAACTTATCGTATTCCCATCTCATCGACATAGGGCTGGCTACTGGTACCCATTTGGTGACTTCGGTCTGGAATCCCAGCCAGTCAGTTCCAGCATCCCTATCGGGCAGTAACACCCTCGTTGGGAACCTATGGTGCAAACAAACCTAATCCTCGCCAAAAGAAACTAGTACGATAATTACCACAATGAGCATTTGCCTCTTATAATTTCGTAAAAATTCAATATCCATAATTAAAAGTATCCGATAGTCTGACATAATTTAAAATGTTTTTTTTTATTGCAAACGGTGGCAAACGAGCAAACAGTACACCTGGTGGTAAGTGTTGCTGCCGCTCATGGACCTTTACAGGGTCGCTGCCTACCGCGAAGAAAGTGAAGGGAGTGTGAATGCGTGCATTGAGGCTCGGTGATAGCAAGGGCACTACCAAAACACTCCACACGCGAACACCCTCAGAAAGTTGGGCTTCCGGCTCTCTCGCTCACCGAACGAAGCGCAGTAACAAATTGCTACTACTCCGACTTCGATTTTCTGCTCAGTGTGGTACTAACCCGGACGGACCGGCCCGCGACTGTAGACAGATAACTGTCGACAGTGTGGTCCTACCACTCTTACGTACAGACCCATCTCACTCTTGAGCCACGTCTACAAGTTGTTTTCGAAGGTCGTTACCAATCGACTCACGTGCAAGCTCGATGATGATTCCAGCCGCCCGAACAAGACAGCTTCCGAACGGATATCAAGAAATCCATGTCAGCGGTCGACCCAATGGCGATGGGCAGAGAACACGGTAAGTTATGTACGTCTCCGATTCGCCGTCGAATTGAGTGAGGAGGCTCCAGACCATAAAAAAAAAGCAAATACACATCAAATCAACCCGTTCCGTCTCCTCAGATGCCGATGCAATTATAAACGCTTACTTCTCAATTTTGCATTTATTGTGCTACTGTGACACTTTCTTCAAAAAAAATTTAATTGTTATTTACTACAAAATTAAAGTTTGACAGCCTTTGTCCCACTTCGTGACGTAGTATGATCATGAGCATGCCACGTGACCACCGAAGAAAGGGAAGGAGAGATGTTGAAACTTGTTGTGACTTGAGAGTGACCATGGGAACGACTATCAATAATCCTTTTAACAATCTTTTATAACTTTTGTTTGTCGGTCATATGTGTTCTGGTTAAAATTTATTTTTTATTTAATTAATAGTTATTACCTAAAGAAATAAAATTTAATAGCTAGGTAACTACTGACCTCATAGGAATTTATATAAATTTTCGTCTACGTTTATATATTATAGTGGAACAGATGTTGGACAGTGTCAAAGTACATGCGAGTTTACGTCGACTGACTGAAGTAAGTTATCCGCTTTTTTAGATTATTGATAAGTCTCCGGTTTCCGTATTGTGGAGGTAATGATCATTTTGTAAATAATTGATACCAAAGCATTTGTCTTTTATTACTAAAGAAACTTATTATAGTGTGAAGAATTTCCGAGACAATTTTCGACAGGTAACTTTCTTAGTTGGCTAATAAAACAACAACCGATATTCTAAAAACCCAATGAAAGATGTTATTTTAAATACAGAACTTTGTAATGTGATTTAAACAACTTTAATCTTAAAGTGTTGTTTTAGATTTTTATTTCATTAGTTATATAAATATATATAAGAACTTAAGTAACAAAAGAGCAGCATTGGACATATGGGATATTGGCCTAAGTAGCAAATCATGTACACAGTACCCTATGTTTGATTTCCACACAGAACATAAGTTTGTATAGTCTACAAACAGTTTTATGATCACAGTATAGATGCAATTTTTTATAAATTATTTAATAGCAGTGCAACATAATTTAGTTAAAAAAAATTTAGATAATACCTTATATAAAATGATATTATTGTATAATTTTAAGTATTAACAATTCAATAATTTATTTGTCTAAATAAGATTATTTGGACTAATAAATTATCTAATCTGATCGTTGTGCAAGTGTTTGTAGAACTTGATAAGTGAAACTTACCTTTTCCTCTTATGAAACCATATACATTATGGCCTGGGTCTCTTTGGTCTCAGATGATCGATGTCCTACCGCACTAGTCAGACAGCTAAGTACGGATTTAATTTGAGATTTCCTTCTCATATATTTTCATATATTCTCATATATTATCACACTGGAGCTGTTAACAGGCATGTTGTTCAGTATGTAATTTTATTACAAAGAAATTAATGAATAATCTTGCTAGTTCTCAGTGAGGTCGCATTCCAATCTGTAGTAATTTAAGGTAAAATGTAAAAAATAACAATATGTAATCATTTATTATGAGTGTATTATTATGTAATTATTTATTATAAGAGTTTATGCATAATAAATGATTTGAATTATCTGCTTATATTCATTAATTGATTTTTATACTTATGGTAAAGGAAAGATATGTAGTATTGTATTCTCAATCAGTCACGATACAGATGACATACCAAGTTTATAGATTATATTTTATAGTTTATTGTTTATATTACCAAGTTTATAGTTTATATTTCCCATGTAGTGACAGGGTAGGATTGCAATTCACCATGTACTTCCACCAGGAAGTACATGGTGAATTGCATTCCTACCTGGTGTTGTGAACTATGACTAATGGATGTTATTTGCATAGCAATCTATGCAAAAGGGGAAAACAATCCTTTTAACCAGAATGGTATAGTAGGACAACTTCCCTCCTACTATGAGGTGGCCTGAACCCAGCTGTAGGACATGTGTGGCCTTATATGATGATGTATATTACTCTGGTTTTGTTTATTTCAGGAAAAGAAGATGTTGCGTGGGGCTTATAAATTGGTAAGCACTATTACTATAAGTATGTAATTTAGTATATGAAACTATATTCTGAACAACTGTACAGATTGGGCTGTAATCCAAATGTCTTAATATTTATAGAAGAAAGTTTAGATTATAACAAGAATTATAAGGGTAGTCAAATTTGAAGCAACCTTAATATAACAATACTTGCGGATTGCCTGCGCGAGGAGCGCAGCCTCGATGAGGCGATCCGCCGCCGGCGACTGGGGCGACGTAGGCGCGACTACCTGCGCCTCATGCCGCCCTAGGCGAGGCCGCGGGTGACGTGACCGGGGATCGACCGACGTCGGTCGATGGGAGGGTACTATGAGGATGTAGAGGTATTCCGTCGGGCCGACCACTGATGACAAATAACCCTGCTCCGGTGGTCGGCCCAACGACGAAGGCGACGTGGTTTTCGGGTGGGTTGCGGGTGTTGCGTGTTTACGCCCCTCTGTCGCCCCGGACGGAATGGTGCGAGGAGCGCGCCGACCGCAGCCCACACCAAAAAAAAAAAAAAATACTTGCCAATGTGCCTAAAGAACTATTCTCTATAAAAACTCGCTATGGGTGTCATAGAAAATGATCAATGTATGTAAGAAGATAACATCACTGCATGAGAACGAAAACATGATGGAGTGGCTGATGATAACTTTTTTTTCTACTAGCAATTAAATTGTGCCAAAAATATGGGCTAAAATAAAGTTAATAGTTACAGTGAGGTATAAATCTATACTACCAATAACATATGCTGGACATCTAATACGGTATTGCTATCGTGACCATTTCGTGACACTGGAAGTTAAGTAAACTTAAGTGTCTGTAAGGTGAAAATAGCGATAGGACCACACTATTGATAGTTGTCCGTCTACAACCACGGGCGGGTCCGTCCGGGGTAGTACCGCACTCTCGCAGAAACGACATCTGAGTAGTAGTAATTTGTTACTACGCTTTGTTCGGTGAGCGAGAGAGCCGGCAGCCCTACCTTCTGGAGGTGTTTGGGTGTGGTGGGTTTTGGTGATGCCTTTAGTATCATCGAACCTCATTGCACGCATTCACACTTTCTTGACAGTATGCAGCGACCTAGCAAAGGTCCATGAGCGGCAGTATCACTTACCATCAGGTGTACTATTTGCTCCTTTGCCACTGTCTGCAATGAAAAAAAAAATCAAATCAAGCACTTCTCGTATCGTGTTTTAACACGATAACATACGTGCTCCTCGTATAGTGATAGGTTAAGAATAACTAGTGATAGTTAACACCCCTCTTACAAGTCGTAAATCCCAGTTTTGTGATTACTGAAAAGGTAGGCAGCACGATTTCGCTGAGAAACTTATATTACCATCTAGCTTTTGCCCGCGGCTTCGCCCGCGCAAAAATTTACTTGCATATTAAACTATTATCGCAAAGAATATTATCGGCATAAAAAGTATTCTATTTCTTAATTTAAGAAATACTCTATCTATGTGTCCATTTTCATACAAATCTGCTCAACAGTTTACGCGTGATTAAGTAATAAACATCCAAATATCTTCACAAACTTTCACATTTGAATATTACTTTCAGCCTTGTAGTTCAGATTCCCATGGAAATACGTTGATAAATATGTCTTTTTTTAGTCCCTGATAATGTAGCTTTCCATTGGTGAAAAAAAATATATCGATCAAACTCTCGCAGTTTCACCCATGTAGACTCCATTCCCAAGCGAATGCCGAGGTAAAAAATGCCTATTTACTCACTGATATTATAAGTTAAATGGGTGTAAAAAGATATATTTATGAAATCCCATAGAAATATCCGAAATAAAAATTGCCTGTGTTACTCTCCGATAACGTAACTTTCCACTGGTGAAAGAATTTTAAAAATTGGTCACCATCCCCCGGTTTAGTTCTTGTTCCCGGACAAATACCGGGATGGAAATAGCAATTACCTATATGTTATTCACTGATAATGTAGCTTTTCATTCGTGAATTAATTTGAAATCCATTAAATTCCCGCGATTTCACCAGCGTTGTGCGCGATCCCGTAGGAATATAGGGATAAAAATAGCTTAAATATGTTACTCGCTTAAAATAATTTTTCATTAGTGAAATAATTTTAAAATCGACTAAATTCTCACAGTTGCTCCAGCCACATCGGGATAAAATATAGCCTAGGTTATTCCTTATGTGAGGCTGGTAGACCTGGTATTAGAATATTAGCAGTATCGGTTCGGCCGTTTTGAAGATTTCCCGTAACGAATAGATAGACAGGCAAAAAAATTTGTACAATTTTTAACAGACTTCAAAAAGGAGGAGGTTCTCAATTCGTCTGTTTTTTTTTTTTTACCTCAGAACTTTCGATTGGGTAAACCGATTTTGATAATTCTTTTTTTGTTTGAAAGCTGGTGCTTCCCGTGTGGTCCCATTTTAATTTCATCCAGTTTCAACAATGGCATCCATGGGAAAACCACATAAGTCTTTAATTTGCATTAAGTATGTGCGCGATAAATGGAGGAAAACTCAATAACAACGCCAACCGAAGCCGATGATTCTTTTTTAACCGACTTTAAAAAAGGAGAAGGTTGAGAACCTTCTCTTTTTTAAAGTAAATTCGACTTTAATTATTTTTTTTTTATGTTCGTTACCTCAGATCTTTCGACTGCGTGAACCGATTTTGATGATTCTTTTTTATTTATTTGAAAGCTGGTGCTTTTCGTGTGGTTCCGTTTCAATTTAGTCCAGTTTTGAACGTGGTATCCATGAGAAAACTATTTAAGTCTTAAATTTGCATAAAGTATATTATAGTACACATGGACGAAAATTTAATATCACCAACTGATTTCGATGACTCTTTTTATTGGATAGGATGTACTTCAAGGGTAGTTTGATTAGGTTCTGATTATAGGATCCATGCTAAAGTAACGGTACTCTTCAATTCTTAGGAGCAAATTATCGACACTCGGTTGAATCTCTTATAGTATCCGGATATTTGAGTCACCTACCGTAATGTTGAACGGCACTGTCTCAAACGAGCAGCACTATTAGTAGGTTGACTCATAGGTAGAAAAAAAAAATGTGCACTTCACATTCACTAAAAATCAAACAATAAAAATAATTTTTAACAAAAAAAAACGACTTCAAACAAAAAACAATTCCCAAACAAATTAATATGCACTAAAAAGCAAAAAAATAATTCTTGTACAATGTAGTGCCCGCCCAATCTTACAACGACTTTATGAAAAAAAAAATAGAGTACTTAAAAGTCAATCAAATTATTACGACAATATAATGTAGTTACAATTATTATTATTTTTGGAGTCGGTGTCAGTCAACAAAACTAGCACACCGACATAGACATAGACACCGACTCCAAAAATGACAATAATTGTAACTACATTATATTATCGTAATAATTTGATTGACTTTTAAGTACTCTATTTTTTTTTTTCATAAAGTCGTTGTAAGATTGGGCGGGCACTACATTGTACAAGAATAATTTTTTTGCTTTTTAGTGCATATTAATTTGTTTGGGAATTGTTTTTTGTTTGAAGTCGGTTTTTTTGTTAAAAATTATTTAGGTATATGTATCGTGCAAATAAATATGCAAGTGAAAATACGTTTTTTGTTTATTAATAAAAATGTCATCGAGAATAGGTAACGTTTTACAGGCGACTGCGGTTGTCGTTACCTAATATGGCGAGTCTTCCTCTCGCTTCCGACAGATGGCGCAGTTAGGGTTATGTTAGTAACGTGAAAAATAGATAAAAACAATCTTTGGAGCGTGTTGTACATCATGGTAAAATTTTAGCTGAATCGATGCAGAACATTTTGAGTTTTTGAAGCATAGACAAACCAACTTAACATTTTTATATATATAGATTGCGATTCCTATGCCTATTGACCAGAGGGACGAGTGCCGAGATACTAACGCCTCTCTTCATCAGCCTATCAATGTCAACTATACACAACATACAGAGCGATAATCCCATAATTATCACGGTTTATAGGTAGATTGGCGACCGCAATCGGTTTTATATATTTTTCTGGAAAACACTACTGCCCATTTCCTAAGTGACCCGTCAGTTAGTTTTACGACTTCCACGGGAAAGTAGGTCTAATCTGTCAACACACGAGTTAAATCTCTACAGACTTCTTTATCAGTACAGGATGTACCTATGTGGAGCAACTGCAATGTTTCATTTGCAATTATATGACGGTAAAAGTAAGTCCTTTCAATACTAACAAGTTTGGGTGTAAACCCGAACCAAGCAATTTTGACCATTAAAAACAAAGTGGACTAAATTTTTATGTTCTAATTGGATTAGTGTAGAATCAATAGGTCTATACTTTTATAAATTATCTTTTGTATTTAAATTATTGCATCCTTGGAGTTAGGTATCTTCCATCTATAAGGAATTGGTTGTAAAGTGTTGCAGTGAGTCTAATTGGTGAGCGGTACCTTGGCTAGTAACTCTATCTAACCAAGACCCTAAGTTGCGATAGGCTAAGAAGGATGTGCCGGTATTTTATTATCACACTCCAAGTTGTGTTCTGTCTGGTTCTTACGACAAGGATCCAAGTATAAGTAGGTACAGCATTAATAAACAAATACCCTGACTATAAGTTAGAGCACTTGTCATTGGATCAAATGGTTTAAATGGCTGCGATACAAGTTACTTGAAGAGTTAACCTTAGGCTTAAAACCACATCTCGTCGCAATCATCGGTGCCGACCTGACGCTGCCGACCATCGCTAGGGAGATGCTCGGCAGCATCAGGAATTGGGACGCGGTCGCAGCCTTCTGCGAGGCAGTTATCTCGCAGAAGGAGGCGGCGGGTCGCGAGCGCGAGGAGCACAGCCTCGATGATGCGACCCGCTGCCGGCGACTGGGGCGGCGCAGGCGCGACTACCTGCGTGCCATGCCGCCCTAGCCGAGGCCGCGGGTGACGTGACCGGGGATTAGTCCGTCACCCGCCGAGAGGCCGACCGCGTGAGGAAAAACCGACGTCCTCCCCGAGGGGGGGGACGTCGGTCGATGGGAGGGTACCCCGGGTAGGGGATATTCCGTCAGGCCGACCACTGATGACAAGTAACCCTGCTCCAGTGGTCGGCCCAAAGACGAAGGCGACGTGGTGTTCGGGTGGGTTGCGGGTGTTGCGTGCTTAAGCCCCTCTGTCGCCCCGGACGGAGTGGTGCGGAGGCGCGCCGACCGCAACCCACCCCAAAAAAAAAAAAAAGGTTTATACCACATCTGAGCATATCTTCACGGGTACATTATAGTGATTCTGCGGAAGGACACTGAGCGATTGAATCGCTTATGACAACTAATTCACAGTATGTTTCCTATTGAGGATATGTAATTTGGTCATTCACTCGCTCAAATTCAGTAGTGTCTATCAGATAAGTGCATCGTCAAACGCATTAGTTAAAAAGACTGCCAAAAACCTCGGGATTGCACATGCACTCGCACAGTCTTGGTTGTGATGGTAAGGTTCTCGAACGATTGGAGTCCGCATGGACTATGGAACGGGAACTTATAGTCGATAGAAGCCATGGCCTTATAATTTTTTTAGGTAAAGGAACTTACTAATGACGATAATATACAATAGCTATGATAATAAAGTTCAATGGAAAAAGATCATCATGGAAACCAGGTGATGAGCGTTAAACTATCCAGTCAATTAAAACATGGAACTATTCAACCTATTCGAACATGAATAGAAAAGATAACAGGAAGGAGCTTTGATAAAAACTAAATTTGATTTTTGAAAAAAGAATTTGATGAAAACTTAAAAAAAAAAATAACTTTACCGAACAGAAAGCATTGAAAATTTTTTTAACAAGTCAAACGAGCAAACCGTGCACCTGATTGTAAGAGATACTGTCGCATATGGACATTTGCAATACCAAGGGCGCAGCTAGGCCGTTGCCTACCGAGAAGAAATTGTTCTTACACCTCGTTCAAAGAAAGACATGTCATAGCGCTCGGGAAACAATAGCAGGTAGCTCATTTCAGATCCTGCACGCAAGGATCGCTGGAAGAGTACAGTTAAAGACCATAACGTTTACAGGTGAAAAAGATGAAGCCTCCTACAGTATCGAGTGGTGCATTGTTAAAACGGTGACGGTGGTATTGGTCAAACGCTTCTTCAGAATACTCCCCATGAAAGAGCCGTTAGAGTATATACATATAGTGAACCAAAGTCTTTCTGGCGCTCCAGTAACCTGTCCGTGAGATTGGGATCCCCCGATGATGCGAACATTACGCCTTCGCAGAGTTAAATTAGGTCTAGCTTATATTTGGCCGTACTTGCCCAGAGATGTAAGTAGTAGGTACCTACTACATATGAAGACGAACTTGTGATATGTATAACCACAGGTGGGCACAGTTAATCCAAAAGTTAACGTCGTTAATCGTTAATTCGTTAATTAAAATGTTAACTTCGATAATCGTTAAAGCGTTAAATTTGCGGCAATTTAACGCAAGTTAAAGTTAATCGTTAAAAGTTAACCGTTTAAAAAAAGTGAGCCGTCGCTCAGGACGCCTGGCAGATGTGATACATCGATATTACTTTGTACAAGTATGCATAAAGTGACAGATTACGACAGGAACCAGAAAATGATGATTTTAATTCAATAAACATTAGTTTTCATTAAATGCAATAATTATAAATTCAAAATTATTTCAAATTGACAACTCAATTCTTTTAATCAGTGATATCTGTAATCTATATATGTCACCGTAAAATTGTACGAACCGTTAGTTTATAAACTATCTAGTGAGATTATAAACTATCGACAGATTGTGAACGGACACAAAAATTTACAATCTAACGGTTATATTTGCGTAAGTTTATAAACTGACTATGTTCAACCGTCAAATTGTGAACAAAACGCAAAGTGGACGCTGATTGGTTCAACGAATCATTGTTTTCACACGCTGTCCCGCCGCCATTATTATTTTAACGATAATACTACATTCCATCAATTTAAAGATATTAAAAATAGTTTTTTGGTGGTATTTAATAATGTACGTTAATATTAGCTGACAATGAGCGTTTTGATTGCTGATAATTATGTTTGTAACTTTATGCACACAAACGCTTGCTATCTATAACGCCAACCAATCAGAGGACGGTTCACAAATACGCAGGCGGAAAATTGTAAGCCAGTGCTGTGATTGGGTCATTTCTTTTTGAACTGATGGTTAAAAGTATTAAAATCACAATTTGACGGTTGAATATAGTCAGTTTATAATCTTACCAAAATAAAACCATTTGATTGTAAATTTTTGTGTCCGTTCACAATCTATCGATAGTTTATAATCTCACTAGATAGTTTATAAACTAACGGTTCGTACAATTTTACGGTGACATATATAAAAGAAAGTCGTGTTAGTTACTACGTTTTTAACTCAAGAACGGCTGTACAGATTTGGCTGAAAATTGGTAGGGAGGTAGCTTAGAACCAGGAGACGGACATAGGATACTTTTTATCCCGTTCGATCGCGTTCCCGTGTGACGTGACATAAAATGTCAAATAGATATGTTTTTGTTTCTGTTTGTCCATTCAGACAGGCAAAGGGATCAAAGCCCATACAGCCAATTGTGATATAATTTTCTTCATATTATTTAACATTTCTTTATATAGAATAGCTTATTTATAATCATGTCCGTCAACAAGTCAAGTCTTTACCATTAATTAGGCGCTGAAAACCTAATTAGATGATTTCTCAGGGAATTTCAGTAGAATATGAAAATACATTAGGTGTATTTTCCACCACTCTTATATCACATTCACCACACTTCCGTACCTTAACTATATTATATTACATAAAATATCAGCAAAATTATTCAATATAACACTATAAAATACTAAAATAATGAATATAATACAAGAGCTTAACATAACAATGACATTTCCATATTCGCGCCGAAACTCATGTCAAAGAGAATATAAGTCACTATGAAACGTAGGATAAAAAACGCATTTGATATGTAATAACAAAATGCCAATGACAGCTAAACGTAATTTGGTCTATAGTTAAGTATGGTTGAAAATTTGATAATTATAATTTTTTCAGAAATCAAGAATGAGTAATTAGTGTTCTCTTTGAATCATCTTTAACAATGCCGCGACCAAGACGATTGAATCTTTTCTGACAAAGCTGTAATGGTTCTTCCGTTAGAGACTATATATTCGGAAATTTAGAAAATATATTTGCGAAAAAAATTATGGCGGTACGAAGTTTGCCGGGTCAGCTAGTAATATAATAATTATATTCAATGTCTCTAACAGTATTACTGTGCTAGGCGCACTCTTGAAATAAATTCTAATTTTGAATCCGATTTAATTCCAATCTCACCAAACTTATATTTGGTACTCTTAAACAAAATCGAGAATGAATTCATCGCGTTTGCCGTTGTTATTTTCACCAAATGTGCCGTATTTTATTAATTTAATAACGTTACCGAACTCGATCACCACAAAGCCGTTTTCTTGAAATTGTGCAACATTAACAATTTTAAACTACGTCAAAATCACGCCGGGAGTAGCAAATATTTGATTTAATAGACAAGAGTCGAATTCATTTAGTTTAAAAGTAATCCTCCGAATTTGATTCACATCTTGCGCTAGTGTCGCTATCGAGAGTACCAAATTTCTTAAATTCGAGCTGCGATTGGATTTAGGATTGGAATCGAGATTCAAGGGTAGGCACACTGGTCTTGCTCGGAACTACACTTACTATCATGTAGAGTGGCGATGCCTCGCCACGACACGCGTCACTTTAAGCTATACCAACGATCAGGTTTACCCTCGCCCATAGATGTCTCACATCAAAAAGAAAAGTAGAATACGTTTTAAATGGTCAACTTTTAAAAGTATATGCTGTAGAATTTATCTAATTAATGTACCGATGATAAATTCTACAGTATGTAGTGGATTTATGTTGGCATGCGTCTGTCCACATTAGCATGGGACACGCTACTGCTGGTAGCCGCGATACCAAAAGATTTACCAATACTTTACGCTTTTTGATGTAATAACAAGGTGGAGGTGAGAACATATCACATCTTCTACTATCGTAATCTACAATAGAAGAATTCACAGCAATTGAAGAAGGCTCGGGATCAGTTTCCTTTTCGCTGAGCGAGGCGGCAAGCGGTTTAGTCTCGTTGAGCAAGATTACCGCCTGGCGAGACGACGCCCGTCGTGACGTCATTGTCTGTTAGTGGTTCTATGAGGGGCCCATCAGAGGCCTCAGTACAGTGTTCGGACCATCGAGGCTTTCCGGTCGGTGCTGATGGAGTGATTGGGTCGGCGGCACGGGGTGCATTCCTTCCGACTGATGCAGATATTGATGGGACATGAAGAAGCTGCGCACGGACATGAAGTAGGTGCACTCGGTGTACTGCTTGGACAGAGCAGCGCCTTGAACTCGTCGCAATTATCTGAAGCTGCCGACTATCGGTGGGGCAACGCTCAAAGGCATTAGAAACTGGGAGAAACTGCCTTCCGTGTGGCAGTTTTGTCACGGAAAGAGGAAGCGGATCATGCGCGGGAGGAACTCCTCTGTGACACGATCCGCCGCTTGGGCGGTGTAGGCGTCGTGTAACTTACGAATGACAATATGTCGACAAACGCCTAATGTAACGGACTAAGTTAACGGAAATTCAATGACTGAAGTTAACTAGAGCGTTAACGTTTTTTGAAGTTAACTTAAAAGTTAATCCGTTAAGCAGATTGTTAATTTTGTTAATTAACGATTAACGGATTAACGAGTTAATGCCCACTTTGTGTATAACACAAGACGCTGTCTCGCAGCGTTAAGACGAATTGATTCGAATCGTCACATCGTCACGTCAGCATTATAGTCAAATTCGTATGTCATGTATTCGTATGTCAAGTCATCCGCCTGTGAAGCCGAGTTGACGAGTTATAATTCGTTTACATTATTATACGAGCGAGTTTTTTTGCGGATCGGTTTGCATTACAAATGAGTCGAAATTTTGAGTTACAGCAGTGTGCTCGGTATTTGGTTACGGAAAGGGGACTTATAGGTATATTGACTTTTAAACACGTAGGTAATTACAATACTCTTTTATTGTTATGATTAAAATCAGCATACTAAATAACAAAAAGTAATAATAAAATCATATACAAAAAAAATACTTTTTTTTTAAATAAAGTCTGATTCTAATTAGTAATTACCCGATAAATCAACTTTAAAAAAAAAATACGTTTTTATACGTCTCAGGTATACTCATAATTAATACCTATTATTTTTAATTACGTAAACGAGCAGTCAACAAAAGCAAGAAAACATTAAATCGCACGAGGGACAGAAAACGAATCAACGTATAGAAAACGAATCAACGAATGTCCTATCAAACCGAGTCGACTGATCGCCGCGCCGCGCCTGCCGCGGCCGCCCGCGCTACGAGTGCCTACCTGCCTACGAGTTAACGAATTGATTCGGTTTCGGTCAACGGCGATTCGAATGAACGAGTCAATAGTCTTATTCGAGTTATTCGAATTAAATGATTCGAATTACGCAACGCTACTGTCTCGGTGTGCCCAATTTTTTGCTTGCCAATTTGGCTTTGTCCTACAAAAGACTTTCAAACTGGAATTATGCTCAATATTTCAATGGTGAGGATCCCAATACCGTCAGAAATTTGGAGAATTACTCCTTGCAATTGAAGCGTCACGATAAAGGGGTTCTTCTTTGCAATGAACGCGCAGATGTATGTCTTTATGATGCGTCGTCTGTCGTCGCAGAAATTGCATACCTTCGAAGTTACATTGCTCAATGCAAAACTTGCGTGGAAGCTTCACGGCAAGGGTGCGACCAGCCAGCCTACGTCTCAGTAAGGGGATCACTATCACCTAGCCCACATAGCCACACTTTGCAGCTTTCATAGACACGGGGATTGGAAAGGGTCTCACGTCCATCAAGTCATTGTTATTTCAAAGATTTATATGTGCATTATTAATTATTCGTTAGTTTTTCTTTTTATTAAATTGCATTTCTATATCAAATAAATATTTATTATTAATATTTTTGTAACTCCAATAACAGTTTGTTTTCACTTTATATCAAAAAGCATTGTTCTCGTTCGAAAACAGGACAACCTAAGGTATCACCATTAAGGCGCACAGTGCGGCGCCTCGCACTAAAGTGCGTATAAATAGAAAATGAATGTAGACGCATTCTAAAATTTTACACACATTATTTATGGACTACTAGCTATATTTTGTAATAAAATAAAAAATATTAAAAAATACCATAGTTAAGTAAAATCCGATTTGAAATGTTTACTTCCGGTTTTATACGTAAATAAAAATAAATTTCAAACTTGTAGTAAATGGCAAGAAATATGTTTATTTATCCTCCCCTTATATGATTTGTTTGGTACACATAACTATTCTGAATTTTCTTGATTTCAGTACTTTTTTGTATATCCGACTATTTTTTTACAGAGTGGTCAGAGGATGTTATTGGAGCCATATGTCACTTCCTTACAAATTGCTGCCAATTATACAAGTGCAAAATCAAGTCCAAACGTCCAGGATCTACCCAGATTACCAGTTCCAAAACTGAAAGATACTTTGTCCAAATATCTACTTACAGTGAAACCATTTTTGAATGAAAATGAGTTTGCTAAAACTACTGCTCTTGTCAAAGATTTTGAGGACGGCTTAGGCCGAAAATTGCAAGTAAGTATAGATGATCTTATCACTTTTAATAATAACGTCTAATCAGTTCGTATGCAATTTTATTGATACCTAAATTGATACCTAGGGACGCATAGAAGGTCCCTTGTCCCGAAAAAATACAAGATTTATTATGTAATGTTTATTTGTAATACTATATGTTCTACATAGCACAATTCCTGTAATGTTGTAGATTAAATAGGAACCTAGGCGCTGCGCGTCTAGGCTTCTCCTAGTATATTAATGCATGTTTTCACCATAAATGCCTAAGTGTTAAGAAATACAAAGGACATTTATCATAGACTTTATGAGGTCATTTATATTGTCTTCGGTGTTATATGAAAATTAGAGATTGTTGGTGAAAACAACCATGAGAAATCTAAACCGACGTGTGGTAATTCCATGTAGTTCACATCGACGATTACTTTTCCAAAGAAGGTCGATATCAGTCAAGTAGCAGATCGTAGAAATTAATCTAAATCAATGAGTGTAGGAGTAATTCAAGAATATATGCATAAGTTTTAGCATGTTCTAATGTTTTACGTTTGTTAGAGGCAGATGACATACTTACTATTGATTTGATCTCAGCCTATATAAAACCCATTGTTGGGCTCAGGCCTCCTTCACAAACCATGGAGTGCCTCCGTATCTTCGGAGGCGTACCTCGAGGAAAGGCACGTGTTCTGGGAGAGGGGCGACGGGCGTATACATCGCCATCGGGTGGAGTGCGACGTCCCACAGGACTCGGTTCTCGGTCCGATGCTGTGGAACGTCGAGTTCGACTGGCTCCTACGGGATCAGCTTCTTCCTGGGATGGGGATCATCCGCTACGCCGATGACACCCTCGTCACGGTGAAGAGGGCGGACTTCCAGAGGGCTGCCCGATTGGCAGAGGAAGAAGTGGTGCTCGTCGTAGACCGGATTGGGATGCTGGGTCTGAGGTTCTCGTTGGACAAAACAGAGGCCCCTCCTTTTTCATAGCCCACGTCGAGGTCCCCCCGAAGAGCACACATCAGTGTGCCTGGGATTGCCATGCCGGTGCAATCCCATATAAAATATTTGCGTCTGCACCTAGATTCAAACTGGAAATTCGGACCACACTTTGCCCAGCTCGTCCCTAGTTGCCGCTCGCCAAGTTGGCCGCGGCGCTGGGAAGGCTTCTGCCGAACACTGGCGGTCCTGGGTCCACATGCCCACGTCTCTACCTCGACATTCTGCGTTCCATGGCACTGTATGGTGCTCCTATTTGGTCGGAGTCCCTCACCGTCCACAACAGAGCCTTTCTGCGACGACCGCAGAGGGCCATGGCGGTGAGGGCCATTAAGGGCTACCGTACTGTGTCCTGGACTGCGGCGACAATCCTGGCAGGTGACCCGCCTTGGCCACTGGTAGCGGAGGCTTTAGCGGAAGTGTACCGGTTCCGCGCCACAGCATGAGCCAACAGGGAGCAAGTGTCTATAAGGGGACTAGGCAGAGCCCAGGAAATGGCCCGAAGGGAAGTAATCTGGCGGTGGAGAGAAGATCTGGAGTCCCTCGTAGCAGGACAGGGCACTGTGGAGGCGGTTGCGCCGTATCTCCACCGCTGGCTCAGGAGAAGGCACGGCAGCCTTACATTTAGGATGGTGCAGGTGTTTACCGGACATGGGGTCTTCGGTAAGTACCTGCACAAAATTGAAAGAGAAGAGGCCCCAGGATGTCATGACTGCGGCCCGCTCATCGACGATGCACGCCACACACTGGAAGTATGCCCTGTCTGGGGACCTCAGCGCCACGTCCTGACAACGGAAATAGGAACAACAGACCTGTCGTTGCCGACCATCATCTCCAAGATGCTCAGCATCGACAACTGCTGGTCGTCGATGGCCTCCTTCTGTGAGGCTGTCCTGACAAGGAAGGAGGCCGCGGAGCGGGCACGCGAGGCGCTTGCGTCCGCTGACTCGCTCCGCCGGCGGCGGCCAGGGAGGTGGAGACGGTGCTATGCGCTGCTCCCTCCACCGCCCTGATTGATGACAGGACGTGGCGAGACGGCCAAGCGTTGGGGTGTCGGGAATAGAATGTCATCAGACGATCTCTCCGGCACCCCGTAAAAGCGCGGGGGCAGCTGTGGTTTTAGTGGGTATTGCGGTCGCCTATCACCGACGGGGGGACAGTGCGTAAATGCATTGCCACAGCGAAAAAGGGTACAGTGTACACACTATGCTTATGCGATATAAATTGGGATAAGTTTGGACGATTGATAACATAACTCTTTTTAGGTTTTATTAGAAAATAGGGCAACAAAACATGTAAACTGGCTTGAAGAATGGTGGCTTAACACAGCATATCTAGAATACCGAGATCCTGTTGTAGTGTATTCCAGCCCTGGATTACTATTTCCTTGTAGGCAATTTGCTACTCAAAACGACCAATTGCGTTACGCCGCCAAGACGTTACTGGCTGCCTTGGAGTACAAGTCTCTAATTGACGAGTAAGTACCTATTATTTTTTTATACAGAGTATCTCAGGTTATGGAACTGCTGTTCGAGTATGTTGTAGTTTAACAGTCGTATATCATTGGCACCAACAATCTGAATAATTTTATACTGAATAGGTCAAAAAATCAGGAACGTAGATGCGGGCACTGCCACACATATGTACATACATAAATTCACGCCTCATTCTCATAGGGGTATGCAAAACCCACTTCACTCCGCTTGCTACGACATACCACATTCATTAATCTCCTCATGCATGTTCCTCGGTTTAAGGTACTAACTAGGGGACTAACATCCTTTAAATATAGGTGATTCAACCATTATCAGTTTCTCAAAGAAGTATAAATGTCTATTATAATGTTACGTAGTTTGTATGTGTATAAAATAGAGTAAACCTGCTTTTTTATTAATACGAAGCTGCATTAACCCTGAGTACTATAGATCACGTTTTGTCCTGGGAAAGTATGGTGTTCCCATAGGAATGGAGTAGCCCAACGTGTGACGATATGGGCAAACTCAAATTGTACTACAAAATAACGACCTTGACTTATGGACATATACTGAACTTGGGACACATTTGTTACCGGATTTCTATAACACGCGTTAAAAAATTGATAGAAATTATTTTTCTGCACACGGGTATGCTTAACAGGAAAAGCATGTGAAATCATGACCAAATAAAAAAATCAAACCTAATATATTAATATTATTATAATATTATTAAAATAATTTCAGCAATAAAATACCTTTAGAGATGATGGGTAAAAACCCATTAGACATGGGGCAATACAAGAAAGTGTTTGGCACATGCAGAATACCTTGGGAGAAAAGAGACAAGTTATCTTTTAACAATGGAAGCCGTCATATCACCGTAATACATAACAATCACGTTAGTATATTTATAATATTTAACTGCTTTCAACAGACTTGTATCATTGTTCGGGGATTGATAGAGAATGTATGTCAAATACTAATGTTGCATGCAGTGTATCGTTATTGGTAATAATAACTGTGCTGCACGGCTGAACCTAGTCAATAAGAGCTACTTGCATGTTTGAGACAACTGACATTTAAATATTTAAATCGACACTACATGCCAAAGTAATGAAACCTGATTTTTGACTGAATGCACAACATTCAACGAATTAATTATGTATGTACTAATTATGTATGTATATAATTTTAAGTGTTATACAATTACGGAAAAGAATAGTAAGGGTTACATATTTTATTCTATTTCGATGTTTACCAACGATACCTACATTTTAGGTAACACTTAAGGTAATCTATATGATACCACATGAAATGATTGATTGATATCATTTAACATGTAAAACTGATGTTTAAATATCTAAAATTTTGATGTCGTTGGTGAAAATCGCCTTTAATCCCACGTATATGTCATCATCATCACAACTTTCATACGTCCCACTCGTGGACACGAGCCTCCTCCATAATAAGAGGGAAGTTGACCTACTATACCACGCTGATCAGACGGGTTGATATAGAGGTTTATTTTGAGTTATCATTCTCTTGCATAGGTGTTACTACATATCATATCCTGTAGTCGTCTTTTACGACACCCACGTTTAAGAGAGGTGGTGACTAATTGTATTCTTACCGTCACCACATAAATAAAGTGTATGTAGTTTACAAATTATTCAACAATTGCATTTACTCATTGATTACACACATTGAGTGTTCTTATGTAGTGGACCTCACTGGCGACGGTCTTCTGTCTACAGCCGCTAGCCGGACCATTCGAGGTACCACACTCTCGCTAAAAATCGACGCCTGAATAGTAGCAATTTGTTATTGCACTTTGTTCGGTGAGCGAGCAAGCCGTATATCCAACTTTCAGAGTATATTTGCGGGTTTTAGTGATGATTTTAGTATCACCGAATCTCAGTCCAGGCATTCACACTCTATTCATTTTCTTCAGCGGCTTAGCAAAGGTCCGTGAACTGCTGTATCTCTCGCCATCAGTTGTGCTGCTTGCTCATTTGTCACCAACAGAAATAAAAAAAACGTATTTTTGGTTTTGTACTAGTGCCGATAACTATTAAAATTTAAAGGTATTATTAGATTTATTTGAACAAGGCCAGTTTTTAGCTGTCAAGAATAATGAACACAATTTTTTAAAGATATTATTCAAGTAAATATCAAAAACGTCGTTTTCCGTGTGGTGACGGAGTAAGAATACAAATCACCACTCCATATCTTGCCCGTGGATGTCGTATAAGACGACTAAGGGATATAATATGCACATAAGATCTGTGCAAGAGAAGGGAGACTCGAAACGTAGCCCTATACCAACATGTCTGACCAGCATGGTATAGTAGGTCAAACTCCCTCCCATTGTGGAGGAGGCCCGAGCCCAACAGTGGGACGTATGTGGGCTGCGATGATGATGATGAAATATCAAAAACATAATTGCGACCATCGTATTGTATTCTTAACTTTTCATCTTGTCATCAACGCAGCTATGTCTCCCTGTTGGAGTAGGGCCTCTTCTACAATAGGAGGGAAACTGACCTAATATACCGCGCTGGTTAGGTTGTTGATATAGGGTTTTATGCGTGCTTCCCTTCTCTTGTATAGATGTTATCTGCACATTATATCCTTTAGTCGTCTTTTACGATACCCATAGGTAAGAATGTGATGGTGAAAACTATTCTTACTCCATCTTCTTACCTAATTTTTTTTTTTGCATACACGTTCTGTCTATTAAGTATTGCATGGGAATTTACAAACATATAATTAAGAACATAAATTACATCCAGCCTCAGAAAAACAATTTGTGGATCGCAAAAATTGTATTCTACGTGGCATTTGAACAAACGACACTGGCACGGTAGGTCTACCCGGTAGGTCATCACATAGAATAAAATGTCTTGTCATTTACGTTTATTAATTAATACAATTAATGAATATGTTAAAGAATGCTCAGCATATTTAAATATCGTCGCCTCCATTGTGTGTTTTAATTACAATAAAAACTATTAAAATATTATAACCAACCTTATTGTATTATAATTCAAGGTGACTTATTTTAATTTATTGTTTGCATATTTATAGATATTTCACGTTGACCTTTGGGGTGATGATAATGTATTACTTAATGAGGAACAAATAACTCAACAATTAAAAAAGGTAGTTGAGCTCTCCAGTACTCCAAATAATGAAGGGATCGGTATACTAACGTCTGAAAATCGCGACAATTGGGCAAAAGCATATCAGCTTCTTGCAAATGGTAAGGAACTATCTACAGAATATATAAGATATTTCACGTTGATATATAGATATTTCACGTTGACCTTTGGGGTGATGATAATGTATTACTTAATGAGGAACAAATAACTCAACAATTAAAAAAGGTAGTTGAGCTCTCCAGTACTCCAAATAATGAAGGGATCGGTATACTAACGTCTGAAAATCGCGACAATTGGGCAAAAGCATATCAGCTTCTTGCAAATGGTAAGGAACTATCTACAGAATATATAAGGAGATGTTAGGAATAACTTGAATGCATATAACATACAATCTAGACCAATAAAGTTTCTATGTTTTCTACTACACATTGCCTTTTAGAAATATGAAATCGTAACATTAATTTTTTGGTAATACTAATGATGACATTTAGAAAGTCAGAAGAAAGGAACTGTTTTACGGTTTTCAATCAGCATAGTATATAGTATTATAACTACTCCTTTCCCCACATGACCCAACTATTGCTGTAAAGTATTCGATATGTTTCGCTGTCTTCGTTATCGTGAAAGTAAATCAAACTGCATCCGTATCATTAGTTTTTACTTCGAGAAAGTATTTCGATGCTACGAATAAAGTGATAGACTTAGAAATAAAAAGACATACTGTAGGTACATGCTATGTATACAAAATGGAGTTTTTAATTTAAACGTTATGTAATGGTCCATACTGTTGCTATGTGTGTTCTGAAGATATTAATTTAGAAAAGAATTCGCTCCCTTTGCTGTAATTATATATTTTCAATAACCGTTTGATAACAAGTTTTACACTTAAGTACATATACAGTATACGTAGGCTTACATTGACAAAAAAAATGTATTTTAGACAATACAAATCGAGAGTCTTTAGCTGATATAGAAACAAGCATTGTGGTACTGTGTTTGGATGCTGCTTCTGGAGTGTCAAAATGTGCAGATAAAGATGCACTTAGAACCCTAGGTGGTGCACAGACCATACATGGTGGTGGTTCAAAAAGCAATGGTGGAAACCGTTGGTTTGACAAAACTATACAGGTAAAATTATTCCTTATTTATTTTTTTTCATCTGACTGTCCAAGGGGGGCTATTTTTCCCGTGGGTATATAGTATATGTATCTAGTTTTTTGGCACGCTTTTATATTATTTCCCGAAATTTGATTTTATAATTTCTTTTACCATTGGTAAGCGCCATTGATAATTACATTGGTAATTACATTAGCGACAAATGATATAATAATCTATAATTTATTTCAATCGATTTTTTTTAAAGTAATTAGGACATGTTTTTGTTTTGACAAATATTTGATTAAAATATGACATTTATTTGAAATAATAAGTGGTATTTATTGAATTCTATAACGTTACAATCACAGACAAAGGTCATCGACGTAGAGTGAGTGTACGGATTATGATTTTTGCTCTACATTTTGTCGACGCGCCTTCTTATTTTGCTGGGTTGTTATCTACTATCTTTGCAAAGAATCAAGATTACGAAGCTCTAACCTCTGTTTTCGTCATAGCCATTTTATATAACACCTAAGGCAATTTAAATACCAATCATTGATAATATTGTGTCATAAACACTGCATTGTGTGAAATTTATCGTGTTGAATAACATGTAATTCAAGAGATATTTCAATAGTAAAAAGTCCACTGTAATCTCTCCCGTGCCTTTGCGTAAAGCTTACAACAAGTTCCAGTAACATTGGGCGACATATCAGTATTTTAAAGAATAGAGTTTTTATATTACTTAGTATTTTAATTGTAAAATACTAGGTTTGCCATAATAAAGCGTTGCGATTTACTAGCGTGTTACGGAGCGGTGTAAAAGGCGGAAGTGCTGACGACTAACAACACCGGTGCCCTCTTTGGCCGACACGAATCGATACAAAGTTTTATATAAATAGTTATACAATTAATGAGAGCGACAATTTAAAAAAATATAAATACCAACATAGTCGTTATAATTTAAGTACCATTTTCAGTTTATCGTTGGTGCTGATGGATTAACGGGCCTCACATATGAACATTCACCAGCTGAAGGCCAGCCAATAGCTGTGCTAACGGATTATCTTATTAAATATATGTATGAACTGTTTCTTTTTATTTTGTCTATACCTTTGTTTAATTAGAAATGATTATTGAAAGCGAAACTATATAAGAAGATACGTCTTTAGTGTATTTTTATAAAAGATAGAAATAAATTACTGTATTATTACTTTAACAGACATACTATTAACGTAGCCAAATTATTCCAAAAATCGGACTTATAACTTTTGGGTCGCTTAAAGAAATGTCTCGTATAGATACTAAACCCTTAACACTAGGCTCGATAAGTCAATATTTAGGTAGAACACAAGGCAATTAGTGCAGTGTATTACTTCCGGTGCGAAAATTAATATGGATATTACATTACGAGACCTTTGTATGAAAGCAAGGTATCAAAGTCAGTCTGTTAATGTTAATAAAAATAGGAATATATATAAAAATAGGTTTACCAAAATTAATAAAAATATAAGATTTAGTGAAATTAATAAATTTAATTAAGCGTTTATTTATTTTTATGAGGAATTAGTAAGAGCAGTTGGCATATTACTATAAATTAATGCGATTTGAAATCTGTAATATTACTTAAACGGTTTCGCTTTCACTCATTATAGTTTCTCTACACTGAAATTATGTAATAAAGTTGGATTAATCTTTACAAATATTGCAATGTTTTAGTGATCAAAACCAAGGTCCGGCCAAATCTTCTACGTCATCGAGCCCAAAAACGCCAAAATGCTTGAACTTCAACGTCACACCTGAAGTCGCTGGTATGATTAGAGACGCTAAAAATAATCTGGACAAGTTCGTATTAATATTTTTTAAATAGTCTAGTATATTTTTAACTGATCCAATCCAAAAGGCCAGGGATTAGTGATATTGCATTATTATCTAATACTATGGGTTCTGAGTGTGCTCGCAGTCCCAGGCACAAAGCGCAGATCCTGGACAAACGCAGAACTTACCAGGTTATAAGACTGGATCGTATTCGGCCCAAGATAAAGGTCACAGCAATAAGAAGCTCGAACGTTATTGTCTTCAATTGTACATTTCCACCGATCATTTGGCCCACTTACGTGCTGGATCTGGCAATTACCTGCTGCTATATTTCCTAACATCTCATCTTATTTAAAAGAGGCTTAAGAAGATCACTTTCTACACAGTGGCCTGGCTGTGTCTCGAGTATTGCAAAGGGTCATGTGCGGCGATATGATTTAACATCAGGTGTCCTGCTTGCTCATTTGCCACCAACGGCAATAAAAAATGAGCCTAAAAGAGGCTTAGGTTACGGGTTGAGAGCCCTCAGGACTCGCCCAACAGTCCGGGTAAAGTTGTCACAGCCATCAGAGGCTAACTACTAAGTCACACACAAAAAAAAGAGGCCTAGGCAACCATGCCTCTCTGTATGATACATTCATTTACTCATATTCTAAAGAGTAAAAACATTACGCAGAATTTCGTGCAGCATTAACCACTTTACCAGGTTCTCTAAATCAAAAGTCACACTTATTACCTATATAACGTGGTATATTTATGTGGTGTACTGATGATACCATATTGTATGAAACAGTCTTTTTGTTAATCTGTGCTGTGGCAACAGCAATCAGCTGTGCCTACCTTTTAAAATACCCTGACAGCTGTTATTTACCAATACCGAGTCGTTCTATTGCCACGCAAAATATATCTTCCTTTAAAATGGAGAAGCATTATTGTTGTTTAATACATTAATCATTGCTTGGCAATGTGAATAATACAATATTGTGTATGTTTATTTTTTACAGATTAGTTGCGAATCTTGAACTAAATTGTTTCCAGTATCAAAAGTATGGTAAAAACTTTATTAAGTCACAAAAACTAAGTCCAGATAGTTACTTGCAGATGGCTATGCAGTTAGCATTCTTTAGGTAAGTTGTAGATATCTCCGTAGACTTTTGTTAAAGCTTTGGTTTAGTCACCACACCAACCATTGTTAAAGCTTTGGTTTAGTCACCACACCAACCAGTTTGCCAGGGGCGACGAAACGATGGCGTGCAACTCCATAACCTGCTTATGCCTCATATCGTTCATTAAGCAAGTTACCGATTTTTACCTTTTTTCATAAAACTTAAATTATTTTGCATAATTAATAGGTACATTTAATAAATTATATATGGTTCGTATTCTTCGCAACTGAAATATATTTTTGATATCTATCGTATCGATATTTTTAATCTTCTTTTTACTTCTTTCTGTATGACGAGGAATACAATTCACAACCGCCCCTCTTACCTGTGGATATCGTAAAAGACGATCACTACATAAGATGGAAAACTCGACATAAAACCCTATACAAGTACATTTGACCAGCATTGTATAGTAGATCAACTTCTCTCCCATAATGGAGGAGACCCCAGCCATATATAGGAATTTGGGTCTGAAATGATAATGATATTTACTCGTTTCAGGCTCCACAATACTCCTGGTGCACATTACGAGTCGGCAGCGACGAGGATGTATGCAGGCGGTCGGACAGAAACTATACGTTCCTGTTCCATTGAGTCTATAGAGTTTGCTAAAACCATGTTAAACTCTAAAAGTACTCCCAAGGATAAGATCGCAGCATTGAAAAGTGCAATTAATTCCCACAAAAATTACACCGTACAGGTATCTGCTATGATCTAATTATAATAGAAAGTTAATTTAAACTTTACACCGTCTTCTATTTTGTCACTATGTGTCGTAAAAGACCTTAAAGGAATTTGATTTGAAAACTACATCAATCTCTATACCAACCCATCTGACCAGCAGTATAGTAAGTCAATTTCTTTCCCATTGTAGATTGAGGAGTTTTCCGTGTGGTGACGTAAAAAAGAATACAATTTACCACCCCCTATCTTGTCTGTCAGTGTCGTCAAAGACCACTAACGGATTTAATATGCGAATAACATCTATGCAGAAGAGAAGGAAACCTCGACATAAAACCCTATGCCAACACGTCTGACCAGTGCGGTGTAGTAGGTCACTTTCCCTCCCATTGTGGAGGAGGCCCGAACGCAACAGTCGCACTAATGTGGGCTGAGATGATGATGATAAGATGATATAGAGTGAGGCCTGTGTATAACGGTGGAAAGTATGTATGTAAACTGCGAAAAGCTCTAAACACACGAATATAAATCATGAGGCAGCGTGTTCTATTACTATTTCTGGTGCAAAAATGCTAAAAACGATGGAACAGAGTCCGGTGAATATGAAAGTAGGATTTACATCGACGACATATACATATCTGAAGGACTTAATTTAACTGATGAACTGCAAATGCTACAAATAAGAATTTGGATAGATTCTTGTAACAACTGCGTTCTGTATCTTGAATTTATAAACGAGGGCAGAGTGTTTCGAGAGTCTAAACTGAAAACATTTCTAGAGGATCCTGCTTTCAAGCCTGCGCGTGAAATCATTTAATAATAAATAACATTAACGATAGTTATCAGCTTAAATTATATTACGTGCCATTGCAGATGTTTCCATTCCCAGAGTCTAATTTGCGACCTGTAACTCCGACTGTTACGAGATCATTCCCAGTTAGGACAGAAAAATTGACGCAAGTACCTGCTCCTAATACCGTTATAGCCGAGGCCGTGGGTGACTGGACCGGGGACTAGTGCGTCACCCGCAGAGAGACTGACCGCGTGGGGATGACGCCCCGGGGGACGGTTCCCGAAAGGGTGTACCCGCCGTGCTGGCCACGGAGTCAAGGATTCGGGACTAGTTGTAGGCCCAATGGCGAAGAGGAGGGAAATTTTATGGGGTCATGCGCCCTCTAGTCACTTTAAACGGGACGCATGGCGTGCGTCCACACCATAGCCTGTCAAAAAAAAGGACAGGACAATGGAATCTAGGTGTGCTTTGTGTTTGTTGATTGAACATTTTTAAATATTTACATATAAAGTTAATTAGCGCAAGTAAACTCAGTCCCTCCTGGTGGGATTTTGTCCTAAATTTTGTTGCGCGATTCGGGGTCGCTACTCGCCTTCCTAAGCGGTTGTTGATGCGCCAAAGAATGATACTAAGATGATTGCTGTTTATTACTTAATCATTACTGAAAGCCGTGTAATGAGAGATACTGTAATTGATTAAATAATCACAATGGTTATTGTTGCAGGCACTTCAAGGATTTGGGGTAGACAGGCATCTTCTTGGATTGAAACTAACTGCTATCGAAAATGGTATTGATTTACATAAACTGTATTCGGATGAAGGTTACACTAGAAGTGTAAATATGAGAATATCTACAAGTCAGGTAGATATTAAATAATTATTGTTTTAAAGTTATATTGATAAGCATTTAAATGTTAAATCGTCACTTGCTAAAATTCGGTATCCCAAATTATATTTCACAATTATTTAGACTTTAATATGTAATTGGTATTTAAAATAAAATCATATTTCAGGTTGCCCTCAAGGCTGATGGATTCATGTGTTATGGACCACTAGTAGCCGATGGTTACGCGACATGTTATAATCCTCGTGATAACGACGTGAACTTCGCCACGTCTGCGTTTGTAGCGCATCCCGATTCTTCTTGCAAAAAATATAGAAGTGCATTGGAGCAATCACTTCAAGACATGCATGACGTTCTTTTACTAAACACGCCTTCTAAACTTTAAGCGCGTTAATTGAACAAATTACGCTTCTCTGATTGCTATATCTATAAGAGCAATTTGTGGTAGGTATCTAACTAAGCTCAAATAATTATAAGGATTTTAATAACAATATCCTAAATTATCCTGCTTTTTAATGGTGAAAAGGCTGATTTACTAAAAAGAGTTTATATATATCAAACAAAATGTTTTTAAGGTTTCTTTATTATATATAATTTGTGAAATAGAAACAAACTATTTAAAATATTGGATCACGTCAATATTTAATAACTTCAGCTGTAGTATAATTAATTAAAAACTGAGATAATTGAAGAAGAAAATAATCAGTATATGCATATTAATATCATATTTGCCATAATAATGTGTATTTATATATAAAACCTTCACTAACTCAATTTATAATACTTGAGTATATGCAACATAATCGAACTGCACAACCAATAATCCAATTAAGGCAGTTCACCTGGTGTCTAATCCGTATCTTCTTGTACCCGGCGGTGGTTTCTCTCTAAGCTTATTGTGAACTCCACTCGCCGTCCTCTAGTTGTAGGGGCCATGTCATTGGTTTGCAAAGTTGCTTCAGGATATCCTTCATTCCCCATCGCTTGTTGTACACCTTAGGTATTTTTCACAAACTATGTGCCTTTCACTGGCACTTATCATTAGCTAATGGTCCGAGATTGTTCTTAATGATTTTAAGACCATCGCCAGTACTGAACCAGACAAGTGAGACTTGTAATACTTTCAAATTTGTGTTGTTCTGAGTGAATAATTCTTCCAAATGTTGGAGTTGTGTCTCCATTGTCTACTTCTAGATATGTGCCAGTGTTGTCTTCTGACGCTCTAACCTTGTTTCTGTAAATATACGAGCGTCCAAGTACCTTGGCGAATGTTGACACGAAGGCATCCATTTTCGTATTCTTCAAATTGTAACGAATTTGAAGCATGCAGTGTGCAATTACTTCTGCGTCCTCTTTCTCCCAGTTGAAATTTGAGGAGCCACACGATGATGTCTTGGAACGCATTGACCTCTTGGCTGATGGGAGGTTATCATCCCTTTTTTTTGAGTGGGCTGTGGTCAGCACATGCGCAGTCCATTACGTCCCGGGCGACGCAAGGGCTGCGCGCAACCCCATGACGCATTGTATTGCCTTCCCTTCACTATTGGGCCGATCACTAATACCGAGTTTCTTGCCGTCGATGGCCAGCCTCGTATACCCTTTCGGGTATCGTCCCCGTCGTCAACACCCTGGGTAAGTTCCAAGGCGCTCATACATATTACATTAGTTTAGTATGTTGAAGCAGTTAAAACGGATTACCAGAAATTTGTGTAATACCTTCTTTATATGACGCAAATTAATTAAGAATAGAGACGCGATTCGTTTCTAAGGTTTCAGGTTATAATTATTAACGAGTATTGCTAGTGTTATGTATTCACACTATATATGACGATCATTATTTTATTATCTAATGTGAAATTTCTAGTCACTCTAAACTTGCCTGTGTGAAATGGAGCACACTTGATGTATTTTATTTTTCTATTATTACTAGCAATGAACGGGTCTAAGCCCTTTGACTTACACCTAGTGAGCAATTGTGGTCGTATTGCATATTTGAGCTTGATTTTGTTTCACAAAGCGAGCAATAGGTACTTATTCAAAATAATGACAGTGGAAATTTGACTATTCAAAAAGACTAGTTGTACAGATGGAATGAAGGCCGTGGGTAACAATTCCTCGGTCCAGTCACATCTTTGGCAATAAAAATAAATTGCAACAGTTGAAACGATCATTGAATTCGAAAGATTGGTAATAAGAAATCGAAGATTCCTCATTGAATCAATCTCCGTTCGAGGCTTCTGAGGTTTGTTTTCATAAAGCTGACCTGAATGTGACTTTACAATTGTACGGCTAATTTCTTGGCATGTGCCGAATACGTCCCTGATACCCTGTAATGTATTCACATAGGTAAAAAATTCTAAAGGAATATATGAAGAAAGAAAAATATGAAGGGCGTTATATTTTTTTATTGTTTCGTATTTGGTTTAAGTGAATTCAGTCAAATACGCATTCACTTAACGCAAGTTTTAGCTATTTCGTGCACCAGCCTATTATGATTTTCAAATTAAGTGTGAGCGGAGTTATTGAATCCCTTTAAATATCTTAGTACTCATCATTGGTAGTTATTAACTACCTACCTGTTTTCTGTTCGTGACTAATACGTAAACGAATATTTAATTTATATAATTTGTACCCAAAATTCAAAAAGTTTTATTATATTCTTTACGAACTTTATTCAAAACATAACACTATCGTATGTAATATTCTACAAAAGCGGCTAAAGTCTATGGTGTTGAATTTAGACTTTATAATATTAAATTAACTCTAATCAGGTGTTGGATTCAATTAAATAGTAATATTAAATATTATAATCAATTAATGTATGTTTTTATGTACTCAAGTTAATTACAAATGTATTTCGATTTTATAAATATACATATATTTTATACAATGTTTATTTGATTTAGACCAGCTATACTCTAAGTGTGTTCCGCGGAACCCTAGGGTTCCGTGATACCTCTGTCGGGGTTCCGCAAGAATTTAGAAATAAAAAAATCAAAACACCTCTCTCTGGTCGCTCCGCGGCTGTGCGGACTCCGCGGCCGCGCGGAGACAAAACGCTATGAATGTTATTTATTTATTTATTTGTATTTGTATAAGCTTGTGTTACATTAGCTGGTACAATATCTCATAAGTTTGGTCTCAACAATTTTATACTTGTACAACGCGTTCGCTCTAAGTTTGCCGGTCTGTGGAATGCGCGTACCCTCCCCCACGTGACAACAAAACTTATAATGTGTCATAGTTTTACCCAAATATCTAACGTACACAATTTTTATTGTTACAATTAAATAAAAAATTTCGAACGTCATACACTCATACCTATCGCCAGCGGCAAACTTAAAACGAGCGGGTAGTATACTTGTAAGCGCTCAGTCTCTTTGATAAAAGCCGCCTCTGAATTAGACGCTATAGTTGTCAACTAGCGACTTTCGTCTCTAACTTCAAAGGATAAAGTCGATATTGTTTACAACGCTATTTTTAAATTTCTGTTTTTATTTTTGCTTTTTGTTTATCAAAGGTGCCGACTCGAGTATTTTCGAGAATATTTGAGATCGAGTCTAGGACTAAGTATAAAAGCGGCGATCGCGCGTTGGCGTCGTCAAAAACAAACATTCCGCGTCGGAGACTCGTAGCGCACGGACGTGCGCCTCGCTGCTCTCCATTTCGCCGCGCTCACCCCGCACCCGCCCCCTGCGGTCGTGCGTTCTCGCTCCGTCTCGCTCGCTCTCGCAGCGAACCACGCGTCGCGTCAAGCCGCCATCTTGTTCAACGTCTGTGGCCGTTCAGTGGCCCGCTCCGGGTGGCCGTGTATACGGTTGTCTGTGGCAGTTTCGCTGTTTGGACGCAGGTGTTGCCGGATCCCAACTGCACGAGTCGACTTTTTCAAGACGTCGAGTGCAGATTTCTACCGTTGGTAGATAAAAAGTCAACCTATTTTGGCCCCCTCAGGGTAGAAAACCATATTGTTTGGTCCCCGGCGGAAACCTCACGGTGTCAACGAAGCCGGGTGAGGCAAGGCCCCGATTTGCCTGCCGAGCCCCTTCAGGGCAGAGCTAACAATCGGAAGGGGTTAGAGCATCCGGCCTTGGGGGATCTCCTAGTCGGACCTAATCTACGGCTTTTCAACATTTTTCTGCGAAGGCCTAACGGCCCGAGCAGCTAGGAACCTATCGCACATTAAGATTGGCGAAGGATTACAAGCTTAGGGCACACTAATTAAGTACTCATCCTCCCGACCTGCACCCGGTTGGGAGGGACACGCACCACACACAACCCAGGGTATCCCACCCAGGGCGCTAGGTTTTTACATCCTTCTTAGCTATCGTTTTTTCCGTTAGCCCACGATGGCGGAAAAAACCATCACTATAGACGCCCTTCTGGCAATTCCAGAAATCAAAGCTTATATCGCTCAACATTTCGGAGCGATAACGATCCTTCCTCCGCAACCCAAACCCGCTCGATCCACCGCCCAGCCGCTCGAACCGGAACTACCGGCCGTCGGTACGGCGATGGAAACGGAGCCGGTCTTTTCCTCTTCAAACTCGTCTTCCTCCTCCTCCGAGTCGGAAGATTCGTCCAATGAGGGCTCATTCATTGAGGTCCGCTCTCGCAAACGGAGCAAAAGGACCAAAAACACCAAAGACCCCAAAAATCAAGCAGACTGACTCGGCAACAACATCTGCCGCAGCCCCGCCTGCAACGACCGCCACGGCCGCTCCGGCCCCCCCAGTCGTCTCACAGGCAGCCCTAACCGCTGCCCCACCACCTACGGACAGCAATACCGTCGCCCCACCGACGGTCAAAAAATCACTCGCTCCGCCGCCCCTATATATTAGGGACAAGGACAAGTGGCTAGCCATCTCCGCATGGCTAAACACTAACAGGATTTCGTATAAATCTGCGAAATCCACCCCCCAAGGTATACGAGTGGACCTTCACTCGTCAGCCGACCACCGTTCTGTATCAAAAATGCTAGGGAATCAACAGATTCCCTACCATACGTACACCCTCCCTGAAGCCAAACTGCGTGCTGTAATACGCAACGTACCGAGGGAAATTGAGACCAAAGAGATTCTAGAATCTCTTAAAACCCAGGATCTACCGGTTGTAGAAGTACACCGGATGATCCGGGGTAGGGGTCGTTATCCCCTCAACATGATACTCGTCTGCCTTACAAATAACGCAGAGGGTAAAGGCATTTTTAAAATTAAGACCATCTGCGGTCTATCTGGGGTCTCGGTTGAGCCCCCACACAAAAATGGCAACCTGGCACAATGCCACAAGTGCCAACTGTATGGACACTCGTCCAAAAACTGCTTTGCCCGTCCTAGGTGCGTTAAGTGCCTAGGTGACCATCACACCTCTCAGTGTGAACGGCCAAAGGACATCTCACTCTGCAAAGAGCCACCAGCGTGTGTTCTTTGTGGAGAATACGGACACCCGGCTAACTACCGCGGCTGCCCAAGAGCGCCGAGGAGGATAGTCCGCCAGCCCAACACAAACGGCAAGGCCTTGTACTATAACAAGACCTTCGTCCCAGCCCCCTTACCAACCCACAATGCGTGGGCTCGCCCCCTGCTAAACAGCAAGGAGGCTTTCCCAACCCTGCCCAACAGGCAGCCCGCTGCCCCACCCGCAACATCTCAACTCAAACCACCAACAACCGGGCCAAACCAGCCCACTGGTGGTAATCCCAAGCCCCCTCAGGGCGCCCCCCTTCCCATCGTCGTCGCTAACAGCGCGCCCCCAAAAGCCCCCCAAGGACTAGATCCAGATCTAGCCCTGGTGGCCAACTTCGCGGCTCAAATCAATTTCGCGGCAATCCGCGAAATTGCAGCCGATCTTAGAAGGAACGAGGGAAACAACCTCGCCCTCCTTAATATAGCGATCAAATTCGCCCCCACGTTAGAGCGTCTAGGCTCACTAAAATTCAACTAAAATGGATAGGTACACTCCCGGCAGAGTTAAACCCAGACACCTCAAAGTAGGGACATTCAACGCCAATAGCCTTACCCAACAGAGGGATGAAGTAGGCACATTCCTTCGGGAACACCAGCTCGACATCTTGTTAGTACAAGAAACGTTCTTAAAACCATTCAACAGGGACCCTAGAATCGCGAACTATAATATAGTTCGCAATGATAGGACAACCTCACCAATGGGCGGAACGCTTATCTACTACAAAAGGTCGCTGCATTGCACACCTGTGGATCCGCCCCCTCTGATGTACATTGAAGCTTCAATTTGCAGGCTAGCCCTCTCAGGCCATCAGCCTATCACCCTTGTATCCGCATATCTCTCTCCCAATAGAGAACATTCGAAACAGTTGGTTGAAAAAGATCTAAAAGCCTTGCTAGAATTGGGAGGCGCCGTCATCATTGGCGGTGACCTTAACGCCAAGAACACCTCTTGGAGCTGTCAAAGTTCCAATAAGAGGGGCAAGACTTTAGAGCTATTCGCTGACAGACTGGGATTTGATGTCATAGCGCCCATAGAGCCGACACACTTCCCCTTTAACGTTTCGCACAGGCCGGACATACTCGATATCTTTCTTCTCAAAAACATAAACCTTCGTTTATGTTCAATAGAAGTTCAACACGAGTTAGACTCAGATCACCGCCCGGTGACTCTGGAATTAGCCTCCCGCACCCCCGGCCCCTCAGGCCACAACAACGAAAGGACCAAGATAGCGACTGACTGGGCACGGCTAGAGAAAAATCTCAAGTCAACCTCGTCGGTCCACCTTGATCAAATTCCCAAAGACATTACGTCTAAGGAAGATACCTCTCAGGCGATCGACTCGCTCACAAGTCACGTGCAGTCGATAATGGACGACTGCTCGCGGCCGGTACCAGATACGAGCGATCGTAAATGGCGCCTGCCAGACGACGTCCGTGACTTGTTGAGACGGAAAAACGCCGCGACACGCGCTTATGACCGCTACCCTACGGAGGACAACCGTACCCGCCTACGGTCACTCCAGAGGGAGGTTAAACAAGCAATTAAAAAATTGAGACAGAGCAAATGGGACGCCATGATCGAGGAGCTAGAACCCTCTCACACAGCCTTTTGGCAGCTTTCCCGCTCACTCAAAAAAGACATCGTGTCCACTCTCCCTCCTCTCACCAGACCCAACCAGCCTCCGGCATTCATGGACAATGAAAAGTCAGAATGCCTGGCCGACTGCTTGGAGCTTCAGTGTACGCCGAGTACACTACACCCCGACGCCGCGAAACACCGCTTCATCGCCGACGAAGTGGAACGTCGTAACACTCTCTCGCGCTCGTTAGGAAACGACAGCCCCGATCAGCCAATCCCAGCAGTGACCACCGATGAGGTCGAATCGTTAGTCAGGGGTCTCAAAACCAGGAAAGCCCCAGGTTCGGACGGAATCTCAAATAAAGTCATTAAACTATTCCCCGCCCACTTGATAATTCTGTTGTGCTGCATCTTCAATGCAGCACTAAATAATAACATCTTTCCCGCGCAATGGAAAGAGGCCGTGGTAATAGGAATCCACAAACCCGGCAAGCGCCGTACCGAACCTAGTAGTTACCGCCCGATTAGTCTACTAAGAGGTCTAGGTAAGATCTACGAACGAATAGTTCTCAGTAGACTACGTACATTCGCCGAGGCTAACAACCTCGTTCCCGACGCACAGTTTGGCTTCCGAGCTAAACACAGCTGCGTACAACAAGTTCACCGTTTGGTAGAATACACAAGTAGTCAGTTCATCATGAACAGATATACGGGTGTATTATTCCTAGACGTAGCGAAAGCATTCGACAAGGTTTGGCATGAAGGCCTAATCTACAAACTCTATCTCCTCAAGATCCCTCACTACTTAATTCACATTATACATGACTACTTAAGTCATCGCAGCTTTCGCTACAGGGTGGAAGGGACGTTGTCGACCTCCCACCCTATCAAGGCCGGCGTCCCTCAGGGGTCGGTCCTCTCCCCATTTCTCTTCACGCTATACACTAGCGATATGCCCAAATTCAACCGGGTACATAAAGCGCTTTACGCTGATGACACCGCACTCTTTTGTGCTGGTAGATCCCCGACAACAGTAGCCAAGACTCTCCAAACAGCGGTTACCGCCCTAGCCAATTGGTTTAGGAAATGGAGATTAGAAATCAACCCCGAGAAGAGTCAGGCGGTCATGTTCACTAGACGAACTGCCCGTTCCTACTCTATCGATAGCATTCCCCCCCTTAAAATTTTCAACAAGCCGGTCACTTGGACCAGGCAGGCCAAATACTTGGGTGTGACCCTTGACGATCGACTCAGCTTCGCCCCTCACATAAAGCAAGTCCGCGCACGGGCAGCTTTTGTGATGGGCCGTCTCCACTGTCTACTCAACTCTAGGTCGCGTATGCCCTTGAGTAGCAAAGTCCGACTTTACACCACCTGCATACGGCCTATCATGACCTATGCCAGCGTGGTGTTCGCGCATGTTAAGCCACACAGGATCCACAGGCTACAGACACTACAAAATCGTTTCATGCGCCGAGCTACGGGAGCACCGTGGTTCATACGAAACGTCGATCTCCACATCGACCTCGAACTGCCGACCATCAAGCAGTTTATGAAACGGTGCTCTCAGAGCTACTTTGACTCTGCCATGACACACCCCAACCAACTAGTGGTTGGGGCGGCTTCCTATAGACCCTCCAAAATCTCCTCTATCCGACGTCCTCGTCACGTCCTCGACGAAGAGGACGACATTATCACACTCGCTCAACAAAGAGCCTACACGGCCCGCGAGGCCTTAACAAATAAACATCCGCGGTTCCGCCCTCGCCGTCGAGGTGCGAAACCGCGCCGCGCAAAAGTCACTATTAAAAACGTGGGCACGCCCACTTTGCCTCCAGCGACGCCCCAAGCCGAGGTCCGTTCCCCACAGGGGGAGCCCTTGGGCGATGTCGCTTAGCATACTTTTCTCCGGGTTGAGAGCCCTCAGCGCTCACCCATAGTCCGCGTCAAGCTGTCAAGGCCATCTGCGGCCAACAGCTGTACACACACAAAAAAAAAAAAAAAAAAAAAAAAAAATTGGCGTCGTCAGTTGATGATTAGCGTTCGGAGCGATAAGTTACTACCTACTTACAAGCTCGCTAGCGAGAAACTAGTGTTCATTGTTTTACTGCCTGCTGTATTCTGTTGTCTCAGTTTTATACATTTCTTCCCTGTAGGTTCTAAATTTAGTCTCTTATACGCAGTAACGATTGTGCATTATTTAAACCCCACTATCCTGACTTGTAACATTATAAATAAAGAAGAATGGAACGTTGGCTTAAAGGTGTTAAACGTGTTCCAACAACATCTTCTAATGACGCTGAATGTTCAAAAGCAATGCGCGCGGAGAATTTAGCAATCACCGATCCAGAAGATGATGCCACGAGTGCCACGACGTCAAGCTCGACGGTTTCAAAGACGAAAAAAAGGAAGTATGATGAATCTTATATCAGTTTCGGATTTGTTGATTCCAACGGCTCACCTCTCTGCATGCTCTGTAGTAAACTGCTTCCTAATAGTTCCATGGCACCTGCCAAATTGCGTCGACATTTAGAAACCGTACACCCCGAGACTAAAGACAAGAATAAAGAATTTTTTGTTCGCAAAAAAGATCAGTTATTAGAAAGTCAAAAATATATGATGCATGTAACACAAACTACCAACGAAAAGGCCACGGAGGCATCATACTTAGTTAGCTATCGCATTGCACAAGCAGGTGAAGCGCACACTATCGCTGAGAAATTAATAAAACCATGTGTATTAGACATAACAAAATGTATGCTTGATGAAAAATCTGCAAAGCATCTTTCTACTGTTCCGCTATCAAACGATACTGTTTCACGACGAGTCCATGATCTGGCAAGCTACGTCAAACAAGAACTAGTTACACGTCTACAAAATACACGATTCGCTTTGCAAATGGACGAGTCGACTGATGTCGCTGGTTTGGCTATCCTGCTGGTTATTGTGAGATATCCATATAAAAGTTCTTTTGAAGAAGACATGCTTATGTGTTCATCGCTGCTTACAAACACTACCGGGGAAGAAATTTTTAATAAAATAAATATATTTTTTGAAGAACATAATCTCAGTTGGAACAATTGCATTGACATTTGTACAGATGGGGCCAAGGCGATGACAGGTAAAACAGCAGGAGCAGTGTCACGAATGAAAAATAAAGCGCCTAATTGTAGTTCCAGTCATTGTATTCTGCATAGACAAGCACTTGCGATGAAGCAAATGCCGTCTAATCTAAAATTAGTTATGGATGAAGCGGTAAAAATAATTAATTTTATCAAATCACGACCACTACAATCCCGATTGTTCTCATTATTGTGTGAAGATTATGGCAGCAAACATAAAACACTGCTGCTCCATACAGAAGTGCGATGGCTGTCTCGGGGAAAAACTTTAACAAGGCTATTTGAACTTAGAGCCGAGTTACAAATGTTTCTTTCAGCAGATACTTCTTTTAATTTGAAGGACCGTTTGTATGATAAAACTTGGTTGTTCCGATTGTCTTTTATGGCGGATATCTTTCAAAAACTTAACGAATTAAATTTATCGTTGCAAGGTAAACAGACAACAGTGTTTCAGGCCTATAATAAAATAACTGCTTTTAAAAGAAAATTAGATTTTTGGATCATTTGCATTGGTAAGAAAGAAATAGAAAGTTTTACGTTACTCAGTGAGTTTGTTAGCGAAAACGACTCAGAAATGTTTGAAGATAATGTGTTTGAAGAATTGGTCCAATATCTCAGTTCGATGCGCGCATCTTTTGAAAAGTATTTTCCCGAAGAACACAATACAAAAATTAAAGTGAACTCCTGGATTCATAATCCTTTTTTACCCAACTTGGAAAAGCCTGAAAACATGTCAAATGAGATATATGAATCTCTTTTAGAAATGTCATCAGACACAAGTATGGAGTCTTTGTTCAAAACGACGCCTCTTAATGATTTTTGGTGCAGAATCCAAGATGAATATGCAATGCTTGGCCAAATGGCTCTGGATATTCTTCTCCCGTTCCCAACTACATATTTGTGCGAAACAGGATTCTCTACCTACGCAGCCACGAAAACAAAATATCGCAATAGACTGGACGCCGAAGCTGATATGAGACTCCAACTTTCTTCCATCAAACCTGATATCAAGCAATTGATGAAAAATAAAAAACAGTTTCATACCTCCCACTAGTTAGATTTTTTCTTTTTTAATGTTTTCTATTATTGTCCTTACCAAGTGGTGAAGTAAATAATAATTAGTAACTGATACATTGTACTTTTATTATGCTGATTAATATAGAATACACTTATAAAAATAATTGTTTTATTGTAGGGTTCCATCAAGTATTTTGCTTCCCAAAAGGGTTCCGTCATTTAAAAAGTTTGAGAACCACTGATTTAGACCTTTCAGCTTATTACATTGATATTAAGAATATCACATCATTTAACTCATGAAATCGAATGATTAGGATAAGAGCAGGATGATGATGTTGACCATTTTTAGTAACAAAATGGCTTCCCAAGTCAGTTTCGTGGCGTCTTGGCAGTAAATCCTTCCTACTAATATTATAAACGTGAAAGTTTGTATGTGATTATGTGAAGATGTTTGTTGCTCTTTCACGCAAAAACTACTGAATGGATTTTGATGAAACTTCACAATAATATAGCTGAGATATCAGAATAACACATAGGCTATAATTTATCTCGATATTGCCACGGGGAGAGGAACTCCAGGTGAAACCGCAGGGCGCTGCTAGTGTGTTAATAAAATTATCATATCATAAAGATACGTATGTAATACAACTCATTGCTGTTAGGGCCGACTTTATTCGACGATTAGTTGAATTTCAAACCCATTGTGAAGTTGTGGGACTCTGTTACTATAGAGGAACTGGTGCATTTACGGGCTATAACATCACGAGAAGGTAAATTATTTTGAATGTCATTTTATCTGGATGGCGTAGTGATTAAAATACCGTACCAGATGCCACGGGGTTGATTCCTAGCAGCACAACCTTAAGCTATCCAGGAATCGCCTTTGTCTTTTGCCATTTGCGTCCGTTAATTCATCACCATTCCGGCTCATATATGACCCACTGCACGGCTCGAGCCTTCTTCATAATAGGAGGGACCTTGACCTACTATACTACGCTGGTCAGGCGTGTTGATGTAGAGTTCCATTTCGAGTTTCCCCTTCTCTTGCATATATTTTACTACATATCCTTTAATAGTCGTTTAAAACACCCACGGGTAAGATAGAGGATAGTGTAATGTATTCTTCCTCCGTCACCACAAAGAAAAGACCCGTTAATTGTACCTTTGTAAAATTCCTCGTAATACAAGGATAACCTTAGTGTTGTCGTTATTTAAAAAAGCTTTAATTCTATGTGCAATCCTGTTATTAAGTACCCTGTTAGATATAAACAACATACGAATAGTAAGTACTTAGTCGCAATCGACAACATTTTGGTAAAAGATATCTACTTGTTTTTACAACTTCTGATTACAAGAGTTTTTATTGATCTCGGTACTTGCTTTTACGGTCGCATTGATAAGACTTGTAAACATATTGGTATACGAGTATATATCCGATTTCTTTGTCGGCTGATTTCATCTTTGACTGTGACCAAAAGCAGATGGTAGGGGAAACCCGCACCTATATAAGTAATAAAATAATGTATATAACACACCAGCACAAATACCTAATGGGAAATAAAAACTAAAAATATTAAAATAATAACATTTATGTTCAAGTTTTATTATTTATTAAAGTAAAATACAATGAGTATTTTGTGAATATTTCAAGTGCCTACCTGTTGCCATTATATTGTTGCCATATTGAGTAAAAAAGGCAAAAAATCGCGGTTGTTGTATAGCTTCTTAAATATTTATTTTGTTTTTAGTAAGTATTTGTTGTTATAGCGGCAATAGAAATACATAATTTATAAAAATTTCAACTGTCTAGCTGTCGCGGTTCTTAAAATACAGACTGGTGACAGACAGACGGACGGACAGACAGAGAAGTCTTAGTAGTAAGATCCCGGTTTTACCGTTTGGGTACGGAACCTCAAAAAAGGACTTCATATATTGGTCCCCAGACAATTATTTCTCCATTAATCACCACATGCTCGATGAACGATGACATATCAACGATACGATATGACAAACATATCAATCTCGAAATTGAAGGTCCTTGGCTCAATGAATATAATCTTTAATGTCATATTTGCCGTGTGATGATGGAGTAAGAATACAACACCTGTCCTGCCCGTGGGTATCGTAAAAGTCGACTATGGGATATAACATGCATATAACATTTATGCAAAAGAAGGATAATTCGAAAGAATACCCTATACCAATCTGTCTGACCAGCGTGCTACAGTAGGTAGGTCTCTTTCCCTCCTATTGTAGAGGAGACTCGAGCCCAGCAGTAGGACGTATATGAGCTGTAATGATGGTGAATGTTTAAGAGCAGTCTCTGTTCATTAGTTAGAACAGTGGTTCTCAAACTTTTTAAATGACGGAACCCTTTTGGGAAGCAAAATACTTGATGGAACCCTACAATAAAACAATTATTTTTATAAGTGTATTCTATATTAATCAGCATAATAAAAGTACAATGTATCAGTTACTAATTATTATTTACTTCACCACTTGGTAAGGACAATAATAGAAAACATTAAAAAAGAAAAAATCTAACTAGTGGGAGGTATGAAACTGTTTTTTATTTTTCATCAATTGCTTGATATCAGGTTTGATGGAAGAAAGTTGGAGTCTCATATCAGCTTCGGCGTCCAGTCTATTGCGATATTTTGTTTTCGTGGCTGCGTAGGTAGAGAATCCTGTTTCGCACAAATATGTAGTTGGGAACGGGAGAAGAATATCCAGAGCCATTTGGCCAAGCATTGCATATTCATCTTGGATTCTGCACCAAAAATCATTAAGAGGCGTCGTTTTGAACAATGACTCCATACTTGTGTCTGATGACATTTCTAAAAGAGATTCATATATCTCATTTGACATGTTTTCAGGCTTTTCCAAGTTGGGTAAAAAAGGATTATGAATCCAGGAGTTCACTTTAATTTTTGTATTGTGTTCTTCGGGAAAATACTTTTCAAAAGATGCGCGCATCGAACTGAGATATTGGACCAATTCTTCAAACACATTATCTTCAAACATTTCTGAGTCGTTTTCGCTAACAAACTCACTGAGTAACGTAAAACTTTCTATTTCTTTCTTACCAATGCAAATGATCCAAAAATCTAATTTTCTTTTAAAAGCAGTTATTTTATTATAGGCCTGAAACACTTGTCTGTTTACCTTGCAACGATAAATTTAATTCGTTAAGTTTTTGAAAGATATCCGCCATAAAAGACAATCGGAACAACCAAGTTTTATCATACAAACGGTCCTTCAAATTAAAAGAAGTATCTGCTGAAAGAAACATTTGTAACTCGGCTCTAAGTTCAAATAGCCTTGTTAAAGTTTTTCCCCGAGACAGCCATCGCACTTCTGTATGGAGCAGCAGTGTTTTATGTTTGCTGCCATAATCTTCACACAATAATGAGAACAATCGGGATTGTAGTGGTCGTGATTTGATAAAATTAATTATTTTTACCGCTTCATCCATAACTAATTTTAGATTAGACGGCATTTGCTTCATCGCAAGTGCTTGTCTATGCAGAATACAATGACTGGAACTACAATTAGGCGCTTTATTTTTCATTCGTGACACTGCTCCTGCTGTTTTACCTGTCATCGCCTTGGCCCCATCTGTACAAATGTCAATGCAATTGTTCCAACTGAGATTATGTTCTTCAAAAAATATATTTATTTTATTAAAAATTTCTTCCCCGGTAGTGTTTGTAAGCAGCGATGAACACATAAGCATGTCTTCTTCAAAAGAACTTTTATATGGATATCTCACAATAACCAGCAGGATAGCCAAACCAGCGACATCAGTCGACTCGTCCATTTGCAAAGCGAATCGTGTATTTTGTAGACGTGTAACTAGTTCTTGTTTGACGTAGCTTGCCAGATCATGGATTCGTCGTGAAACAGTATCGTTTGATAGCGGAACAGTAGAAAGATGCTTTGCAGATTTTTCATCAAGCATACATTTTGTTATGTCTAATACACATGGTTTTATTAATTTCTCAGCGATAGTGTGCGCTTCACCTGCTTGTGCAATGCGATAGCTAACTAAGTATGATGCCTCCGTGGCCTTTTCGTTGGTAGTTTGTGTTACATGCATCATATTTTTTTGACTTTCTAATAACTGATCTTTTTTGCGAACAAAAAATTCTTTATTCTTGTCTTTAGTCTCGGGGTGTACGGTTTCTAAATGTCGACGCAATTTGGCAGGTGCCATGGAACTATTAGGAAGCAGTTTACTACAGAGCATGCAGAGAGGTGAGCCGTTGGAATCAACAAATCCGAAACTGATATAAGATTCATCATACTTCCTTTTTTTCGTCTTTGAAACCGTCGAGCTTGACGTCGTGGCACTCGTGGCATCATCTTCTGGATCGGTGATTGCTAAATTCTCCGCGCGCATTGCTTTTGAACATTCAGCGTCATTAGAAGATGTTGTTGGAACACGTTTAACACCTTTAAGCCAACGTTCCATTCTTCTTTATTTATAATGTTACAAGTCAGGATAGTGGGGTTTAAATAATGCACAATCGTTACTGCGTATAAGAGACTAAATTTAGAACCTACAGGGAAGAAATGTATAAAACTGAGACAACAGAATACAGCAGGCAGTAAAACAATGAACACTAGTTTCTCGCTAGCGAGCTTGTAAGTAGGTAGTAACTTATCGCTCCGAACGCTAATCATTAACTGACGACGCCAACTTTTTTTTTTTTTTTTTTTTTTTTTTTTTGTGTGTATTTAGCTGTTGGTCGCAGATGACCTTGACAGCTTAACGCGGGCAATGGGCGAGCGGAAGGCTCTCAACCCGGTAAGTAAGTTAAGCGAACATCGCCCGAGGGCTCCCCCTGTGGGGAACGGACCTCGACTCGGGGCGTCGCTGAAAGCAAAGTGGGCGTGGCCACGTTTAGGTTAATGATTTTTACGCGGCGCGGTTTTCGACCTCGTCGGCGAGGCCGATACCGCGCAGTTTTATGTGTTATCGCTGCGCGAGCTGTGTAGGCCCTTTCTTGGGCGATCGTGATGGCATCATCCCCTTCTTCAAGGAGATGACGGGGTCGTCGGACCGCGGATATTTTTGATGGGGCGTAGTTTACCGCCCCAACCACTAGTGGATTGGGGTGAGTCGTGGCAGAGTCAAAATAGCGCTGGGAGCAACGCTTCATATACTGCCTGATGGTCGGCAATTCGAGGTCGATGTGTAGATCGACATTACGAACGAACCACGGTGCTCCCGTTGCCCGTCGCATGAATCTATTTTGTAGTGTTTGTAACCTGTGGATCCTGTTTGGCCTAACGTGCGCGAACACTACACTGGCATACGTCATGATGGGCCGTATGCAGGTAGTGTATAATCGGACTTTATTTTTGAGTGATAGTTTGGACTTTGCGTTTAATAAGCAGTGAAGGCGTCCCATCACGAAGGCGGCGCGCGCGCGGACCCGCTTCAAGTGGGACAGGAAAGTGAGTCGGCTATCAAGGGTCACACCTAAGTACTTGGCCTCTCTGCTCCATGAGACAGGTCGGCCGAAGAGAGTGAGAGGAGGGATGCTGTCCGGAGAGCACAGACGGGCAGTTCGTTTAGTGAACATGACCGCTTGGCTCTTCTCGGGATTAATTTCTATTCTCCATTTCCTATACCAATTGGCAAGGGCGGTAACCGCTTTTTGGAGTGTATTGACTACGGTTGTCGGGGACATACCTGCACAATAGAGTGCGGTATCGTCGGCGTAAAGCGCCGTGTGCACACGAGTGAACTTGGGTAAATCACTTGTATACAGTGTAAACAAAAATGGGGCGAGGACCGAGCCCTGTGGAACACCGGCCTTGAGAGGATGGGAGGTCGACAACGTCCCTTCCACCCTATAGCGAAAGCTGCGATGACTCAAATAGTCATGTATTATTAGAATTAGGTATTCGGGGATTTTTAATAAATATAATTTGTAAATTAAGCCCTCATGCCAAACTTTATCGAAAGCTTTCGCTACATCTAGAAATAGTACACCAGTGTACCGTCCCCTCATGAACTGACTACTGGTGTATTCTACTAGTCTATGTACTTGCTGAACACAGCTGTGTTTAGCACGAAAACCAAATTGCGCGTCCGGTATAAGTTTATTTAACTCTGCGTATGAGCGTAGCCTACTGAGTACTAATCGTTCGTATAATTTGCCTAAACTTCTCAGTAGGCTAATAGGTCGATAACTATTGGGTTCGGTACGTTTTTTGCCGGGTTTGTGGATTCGATTACCACGGCCTCTTTCCACTGTGAAGGAAAGATGTTATATTTGAGGGCTGCATTAAAAATACAACACAGTAATATTATTAAATGGGCTGGGAATACTTTAATTACTCTATTTGTAATACCGTCCGAACCCGGGGCTTTCCTAGCGTGGAGACCCCTAATAAGCGACTCGACTTCGTCGGTGCTCACTGTTGGAATAGGCATATTATTGTCGTTGTTTATATTCGACCGCGATAAAGTGGTACGACTGGCCACTTCCGAATTAATAGTGTTGTAGTGAGTCGCTTCTTGTTCGTATAATGTACTCGGCGTACACTGAAGCTCTAGGCTCTCTGCCAGACATTCAGACTTTTCGTCATCCATGAATGCCGGCGGTTGATTTATTCTACTGAGGGGAGGGAGTGTGGACACTACATCTTTTTTGAGTGAGCGGGAAAGCTGCCAGAAGGCTGTGTGCGTGGGCTTCAGCTCTTCTAAAGTGGCGTCCCATCTGCTCTGTCTCATATTGTTAATTTCGGTTTTGACCTCCCTTTGGAGGGCCCGCAGGCGTTTGCGGTTCTCCTCCGTGGGGTATCGGTCGTACGCGCGGGTTGCGGCGATCTTTCTTCTCAGTAGGTCGCGTACGTCACTCGGCAGTTGCCATCTATGATCGCTCGTATCCGGCACCCGCCGTGAGCAGTCGTCAATTACCGACTGCACGTGACCCGTGAGTAAATCGATCGCCAGGGAGGTTTCTTCCTCGGACTTTATGTCCTTGGGAATCTTATCAAGGTATGCCGATGAGGTGGCCTTGAGATTTCTCCCTAGCCGTGCCCAGTCGGTGGTCAACCTTGTTGTTACGTTATTGTGGCCTGAGGGGCCGGGTAAGCGGGGGGCGAATTCCAGAGTCACCGGACGGTGATCTGAATCTAGTTCGTGTAGTACTTCTATTAAACATAAACGTAGGTTTATATTTTTGAGAAGTACTATATCTAATATGTCTGGCCTGTGGTCGACAATGTTAGGGTAGTGAGTCGGCTCTAATGGCGCTATGACGTCACAACCTAATCTGTCAGCGTATAACTCTAAGACTTTGCCCCTCTTGTTCGAACTATGACAGTTCCACGAGGTGTTCTTGGCGTTAAGGTCACCGCCTATGATGACGGCGCCGCCCAAGTCAAGCAATGCCTTGAGATCGCTCTCCACTAAGTGTTTACCGTCCCTTCTTTCGGGTGACAGGTAAGCCGAGACAAATGTAATTGGCTGATGGCCGGTGAGCGCTAATCTGCATACTGACGCTTCAATGTACGCCAGAGGTGGCGGATCCACAGGCGTGCAGTGCAACGACCTCCTATAGTAGATGAGCGTTCCCCCTCCTTGCGAAGTGACCCTATCGTTGCGAACTATATTATAATTCGCAATTCTAGGGTCCTTGTGGAAAGGTTTGAGAAACGTCTCTTGTACCATAAGAATGTCGAGCTGTTGTTCCCTAAGAAATGTACCTAACTCGTCCCTCTGTGAGCAGAGGCTATTCGCGTTATATGTCCCTAACTTTAGGTGTCGTGGTTTGACTCTGCCGGGAGTGTGTTTATCCATTTTATTTAAAACTAAGGGACCCCAGACGTTCGAGTAGGGGCGAGAATTTAATGGCAATGTTAAGGAGGGCGAGGTTATTACCCTCGTTCCTCCTTAGCTCTGCGGCGACCTCGCGGATTTCCGCGAAGTCGATGAGTGAGGCGAAATTAGCCACAAGGGCTAGATCCGGGTCTAGGCCTTGTGGGGTCTTAGGGAGCGCGTGTGATGCTACCCTAATTGGTGCGGGTTTGGCGACGGGTGTGCCCATAAGGGGCTTAGGTTGGCCCCCGGCGGGCGTTTTATGCCCAACGGTTGGCGGTTGGGGTCTTGGTGGGTGCGTGAAGGGGGGTGGGGGGGGGGCGCTTGCGTGCGCGGTAATGCGGGGAACGCCTCCCTACCTTGAGTGAGGGGGCGAGACCACGCATTGTGAGTCGGGAGGGGGGCGGTCACGAAGGCCTTATTATAATAGCGGGCTGGGCCCGTTGGACGAATTGTCCTTTTGGGCGCCCGTGGACAGCCGCGGAAGTTGGCCGGGTGGCCCATCTCCCCGCAAAGCACGCACGATGGCGGCTCTGTGCAGAGCGACAGGTCTTTGGGCCTCTCACACTCGCTTGTGTGGTGATTACCTAGGCACTTAACGCACCTTGGGTGGGCATAACAATTGTTTGATGTATGGCCATACATCTGGCATTTATGGCACTGCGCCATTATGCCGGTTTTGTAAGGGGGCTCTACTTTGACGCCCATAAGTCCGCACACATGTGTGATACGGAAAACCTGTTTCCCCTCGAGGGTGTTATCTAGGCATATTAATACCATATTCATAGGTGCGCGTGCTTTGCCGCGCACCATACGGTGAACCTCCCTCACGGGAAGGTTTTGAGCCTTGAGAGATTCAAGAATCTCCTCTTTGGCGAATTCCCGAGGGACATTTTTAATGACAGCCCGTAGGAGTTTGTCCTCGGGCATAGTGTACGTATGGTAGGGGATGCGTTGCTCCCCTAACATTTTGGAGAGCGCCCTGTGGTCGTCGGTCGTACTGACCTCGACCTTGATCCCCTGTGCGGTGGATCTGGCGCTTTTATAAGCCACGCGGTGCGAGTTGCACCACGCGGAGATGGCGAACCACCTCTCCTTGTCGCGTATGTACAGAGGAGGGGGTGTTAGTTTTCTGGCGGCTGATGATGTCGCCGCCGTGGTAGTTCTGACCGTGGTAGTTCTGACCGTGGGGGCCTTGTTGGCCGTGGCGGTCATGACCCCACTTGTGGAGGGGGTGGGGGCACCTTGCTCCTGGAGGGGAGCAGCGGGTGATAGTGTCGGGGTGAGTGAGTTCGACTCCACTACGGGAGCGACCTTTGGTGCCTTTGCGGCCTTATTTTTGCGCGCCTTGCGGCTGCGCTTGCGGGACTTGGCCTCGCTAAACCCCTCGTTGGGGGAGTCTTCCTCTTCAGAGGAGGTGGAGGTCGGAGCGGAGTCGTACTCCATCTCCGAGTTGGTGGTGGTGGTGCGCTCACTTTCATCCCCACTCTCTGGGGTGATCGTGGCGTTGGGCGATTGCGGGCGCGATGGTGTGCGCTCCGGTGCCCTGTCGCGGAATTTCCGGACGATAAGCGTCCAGATTTCCTCGTCCTTGAGTAGGTCTTCTAACCCTACTCTTGACATATTAGCGGTTAAAAACCACTGTACTATAAAAACTCGAAAACTCGAAAATAGCCGCTATATCGCGGTCTCCTAGCAACCTAACACCCCGGGGGGAGTACCCGGGGGTGTGTGAGGTGTGTTCCCTCCCAACCGGGGTAGGTCGGGAGGATGTGCTTAATACTAGGGTGTGCCCTAAGCTAGTATCCACCGGCCGATCTTAATGTGCCTGCGTGGTTCCTAACAGCTCGAGTGTAGGGGTGGTATGGGCCCTTGCGGGCAGTCACACCCAAACTGACACCCGAGAATGGGAGTAGGGAATAGGTAGGGTGGGTAGGAGATAACCGGGGTAGACTAGGGGTCACCCCCAAGGCCTACTGTTCCGGTCCCGTCCGAGTTGTGCGCCTCGCCCTGAAGGGGGTCGGCAGGCGACTCGGGGCTTCGCCTCACCCGGCTTTGTTGACACCGTTAGGTTTCAACCGGGGACCAAGAAAAGCTTGGTTTTTCCCTTAAGGGGCCACTACGACTTTTTTGTCTACTAGACAGAAACGAATATTGCTACCTGACCTTGCTTTGAACGCAGGCAGTTAGCAATATTCGTGAGCAGTCCAATAGATCGCCTCGAAAAAGGCGGTTTGAACTGCCACTTCTTCGTCCGTATGCAGCGACCGTTGGAAAGCGCGCGAAACAAACGACAGCGTACTGAGTGTACGGGTGACGTAATCGGCAGCGCGCGGGAGCGTACGTGTGTGTGTGACGCAATCGAGAGAGCGCGAAGCGGCACGCAAGCGCACCGAGACACGGACAGGCGCTGAATGAGACGACGCCAACTTTTTTTTTTTTTTTTTTTTGTGTGACTTAGTTGTTAGCCTCAGATGGCTGTGACAACTTTACCCGGACTGGTGGGTGAGCGCTGAGGGCTCTCAACCCGCAAAAATGTTTGGACGACGCCAACGCGCGATCGCCGCTTTTATACTTAGTCCTAGACTCGATCTCAAATATTCTCGAAAATACTCGAGTCGGCACCTTTGATAAACAAAAAGCAAAAATAAAAACAGAAATTTAAAAATAGCGTTGTAAACAATATCGACTTTATCCTTTGAAGTTAGAGACGAAAGTCGCTAGTTGACAACTATAGCGTCTAATTCAGAGGCGGCTTTTATCAAAGAGACTGAGCGCTTACAAGTATACTACCCGCTCGTTTTAAGTTTGCCGCTGGCGATAGGTATGAGTGTATGACGTTCGAAATTTTTTATTTAATTGTAACAATAAAAATTGTGTACGTTAGATATTTGGGTAAAACTATGACACATTATAAGTTTTGTTGTCACGTGGGGGAGGGTACGCGCATTCCACAGACCGGCAAACTTAGAGCGAACGCGTTGTACAAGTATAAAATTGTTGAGACCAAACTTATGAGATATTGTACCAGCTAATGTAACACAAGCTTATACAAATACAAATAAATAAATAAATAACATTCATAGCGTTTTGTCTCCGCGCGGCCGCGGAGTCCGCACAGCCGCGGAGCGACCAGAGAGAGGTGTTTTGATTTTTTTATTTCTAAATTCTTGCGGAACCCCGACAGAGGTATCACGGAACCCTAGGGTTCCGCGGAACACACTTAGAGTATAGCTGCCCTATACCAATCTGTCTGACCAGCGTGCTACAGTAGGTAGGTCTCTTTCCCTCCTATTGTAGAGGAGACTCGAGCCCAGCAGTAGGACGTATATGAGCTGTAATGATGGTGAATGTTTAAGAGCAGTCTCTGTTCATTAGTTAGAACAGTGGTTCTCAAACTTTTTAAATGACGGAACCCTTTTGGGAAGCAAAATACTTGATGGAACCCTACAATAAAACAATTATTTTTATAAGTGTATTCTATATTAATCAGCATAATAAAAGTACAATGTATCAGTTACTAATTATTATTTACTTCACCACTTGGTAAGGACAATAATAGAAAACATTAAAAAAGAAAAAATCTAACTAGTGGGAGGTATGAAACTGTTTTTTATTTTTCATCAATTGCTTGATATCAGGTTTGATGGAAGAAAGTTGGAGTCTCATATCAGCTTCGGCGTCCAGTCTATTGCGATATTTTGTTTTCGTGGCTGCGTAGGTAGAGAATCCTGTTTCGCACAAATATGTAGTTGGGAACGGGAGAAGAATATCCAGAGCCATTTGGCCAAGCATTGCATATTCATCTTGGATTCTGCACCAAAAATCATTAAGAGGCGTCGTTTTGAACAATGACTCCATACTTGTGTCTGATGACATTTCTAAAAGAGATTCATATATCTCATTTGACATGTTTTCAGGCTTTTCCAAGTTGGGTAAAAAAGGATTATGAATCCAGGAGTTCACTTTAATTTTTGTATTGTGTTCTTCGGGAAAATACTTTTCAAAAGATGCGCGCATCGAACTGAGATATTGGACCAATTCTTCAAACACATTATCTTCAAACATTTCTGAGTCGTTTTCGCTAACAAACTCACTGAGTAACGTAAAACTTTCTATTTCTTTCTTACCAATGCAAATGATCCAAAAATCTAATTTTCTTTTAAAAGCAGTTATTTTATTATAGGCCTGAAACACTTGTCTGTTTACCTTGCAACGATAAATTTAATTCGTTAAGTTTTTGAAAGATATCCGCCATAAAAGACAATCGGAACAACCAAGTTTTATCATACAAACGGTCCTTCAAATTAAAAGAAGTATCTGCTGAAAGAAACATTTGTAACTCGGCTCTAAGTTCAAATAGCCTTGTTAAAGTTTTTCCCCGAGACAGCCATCGCACTTCTGTATGGAGCAGCAGTGTTTTATGTTTGCTGCCATAATCTTCACACAATAATGAGAACAATCGGGATTGTAGTGGTCGTGATTTGATAAAATTAATTATTTTTACCGCTTCATCCATAACTAATTTTAGATTAGACGGCATTTGCTTCATCGCAAGTGCTTGTCTATGCAGAATACAATGACTGGAACTACAATTAGGCGCTTTATTTTTCATTCGTGACACTGCTCCTGCTGTTTTACCTGTCATCGCCTTGGCCCCATCTGTACAAATGTCAATGCAATTGTTCCAACTGAGATTATGTTCTTCAAAAAATATATTTATTTTATTAAAAATTTCTTCCCCGGTAGTGTTTGTAAGCAGCGATGAACACATAAGCATGTCTTCTTCAAAAGAACTTTTATATGGATATCTCACAATAACCAGCAGGATAGCCAAACCAGCGACATCAGTCGACTCGTCCATTTGCAAAGCGAATCGTGTATTTTGTAGACGTGTAACTAGTTCTTGTTTGACGTAGCTTGCCAGATCATGGATTCGTCGTGAAACAGTATCGTTTGATAGCGGAACAGTAGAAAGATGCTTTGCAGATTTTTCATCAAGCATACATTTTGTTATGTCTAATACACATGGTTTTATTAATTTCTCAGCGATAGTGTGCGCTTCACCTGCTTGTGCAATGCGATAGCTAACTAAGTATGATGCCTCCGTGGCCTTTTCGTTGGTAGTTTGTGTTACATGCATCATATTTTTTTGACTTTCTAATAACTGATCTTTTTTGCGAACAAAAAATTCTTTATTCTTGTCTTTAGTCTCGGGGTGTACGGTTTCTAAATGTCGACGCAATTTGGCAGGTGCCATGGAACTATTAGGAAGCAGTTTACTACAGAGCATGCAGAGAGGTGAGCCGTTGGAATCAACAAATCCGAAACTGATATAAGATTCATCATACTTCCTTTTTTTCGTCTTTGAAACCGTCGAGCTTGACGTCGTGGCACTCGTGGCATCATCTTCTGGATCGGTGATTGCTAAATTCTCCGCGCGCATTGCTTTTGAACATTCAGCGTCATTAGAAGATGTTGTTGGAACACGTTTAACACCTTTAAGCCAACGTTCCATTCTTCTTTATTTATAATGTTACAAGTCAGGATAGTGGGGTTTAAATAATGCACAATCGTTACTGCGTATAAGAGACTAAATTTAGAACCTACAGGGAAGAAATGTATAAAACTGAGACAACAGAATACAGCAGGCAGTAAAACAATGAACACTAGTTTCTCGCTAGCGAGCTTGTAAGTAGGTAGTAACTTATCGCTCCGAACGCTAATCATTAACTGACGACGCCAACTTTTTTTTTTTTTTTTTTTTTTTTTTTTTGTGTGTATTTAGCTGTTGGTCGCAGATGACCTTGACAGCTTAACGCGGGCAATGGGCGAGCGGAAGGCTCTCAACCCGGTAAGTAAGTTAAGCGAACATCGCCCGAGGGCTCCCCCTGTGGGGAACGGACCTCGACTCGGGGCGTCGCTGAAAGCAAAGTGGGCGTGGCCACGTTTAGGTTAATGATTTTTACGCGGCGCGGTTTTCGACCTCGTCGGCGAGGCCGATACCGCGCAGTTTTATGTGTTATCGCTGCGCGAGCTGTGTAGGCCCTTTCTTGGGCGATCGTGATGGCATCATCCCCTTCTTCAAGGAGATGACGGGGTCGTCGGACCGCGGATATTTTTGATGGGGCGTAGTTTACCGCCCCAACCACTAGTGGATTGGGGTGAGTCGTGGCAGAGTCAAAATAGCGCTGGGAGCAACGCTTCATATACTGCCTGATGGTCGGCAATTCGAGGTCGATGTGTAGATCGACATTACGAACGAACCACGGTGCTCCCGTTGCCCGTCGCATGAATCTATTTTGTAGTGTTTGTAACCTGTGGATCCTGTTTGGCCTAACGTGCGCGAACACTACACTGGCATACGTCATGATGGGCCGTATGCAGGTAGTGTATAATCGGACTTTATTTTTGAGTGATAGTTTGGACTTTGCGTTTAATAAGCAGTGAAGGCGTCCCATCACGAAGGCGGCGCGCGCGCGGACCCGCTTCAAGTGGGACAGGAAAGTGAGTCGGCTATCAAGGGTCACACCTAAGTACTTGGCCTCTCTGCTCCATGAGACAGGTCGGCCGAAGAGAGTGAGAGGAGGGATGCTGTCCGGAGAGCACAGACGGGCAGTTCGTTTAGTGAACATGACCGCTTGGCTCTTCTCGGGATTAATTTCTATTCTCCATTTCCTATACCAATTGGCAAGGGCGGTAACCGCTTTTTGGAGTGTATTGACTACGGTTGTCGGGGACATACCTGCACAATAGAGTGCGGTATCGTCGGCGTAAAGCGCCGTGTGCACACGAGTGAACTTGGGTAAATCACTTGTATACAGTGTAAACAAAAATGGGGCGAGGACCGAGCCCTGTGGAACACCGGCCTTGAGAGGATGGGAGGTCGACAACGTCCCTTCCACCCTATAGCGAAAGCTGCGATGACTCAAATAGTCATGTATTATTAGAATTAGGTATTCGGGGATTTTTAATAAATATAATTTGTAAATTAAGCCCTCATGCCAAACTTTATCGAAAGCTTTCGCTACATCTAGAAATAGTACACCAGTGTACCGTCCCCTCATGAACTGACTACTGGTGTATTCTACTAGTCTATGTACTTGCTGAACACAGCTGTGTTTAGCACGAAAACCAAATTGCGCGTCCGGTATAAGTTTATTTAACTCTGCGTATGAGCGTAGCCTACTGAGTACTAATCGTTCGTATAATTTGCCTAAACTTCTCAGTAGGCTAATAGGTCGATAACTATTGGGTTCGGTACGTTTTTTGCCGGGTTTGTGGATTCGATTACCACGGCCTCTTTCCACTGTGAAGGAAAGATGTTATATTTGAGGGCTGCATTAAAAATACAACACAGTAATATTATTAAATGGGCTGGGAATACTTTAATTACTCTATTTGTAATACCGTCCGAACCCGGGGCTTTCCTAGCGTGGAGACCCCTAATAAGCGACTCGACTTCGTCGGTGCTCACTGTTGGAATAGGCATATTATTGTCGTTGTTTATATTCGACCGCGATAAAGTGGTACGACTGGCCACTTCCGAATTAATAGTGTTGTAGTGAGTCGCTTCTTGTTCGTATAATGTACTCGGCGTACACTGAAGCTCTAGGCTCTCTGCCAGACATTCAGACTTTTCGTCATCCATGAATGCCGGCGGTTGATTTATTCTACTGAGGGGAGGGAGTGTGGACACTACATCTTTTTTGAGTGAGCGGGAAAGCTGCCAGAAGGCTGTGTGCGTGGGCTTCAGCTCTTCTAAAGTGGCGTCCCATCTGCTCTGTCTCATATTGTTAATTTCGGTTTTGACCTCCCTTTGGAGGGCCCGCAGGCGTTTGCGGTTCTCCTCCGTGGGGTATCGGTCGTACGCGCGGGTTGCGGCGATCTTTCTTCTCAGTAGGTCGCGTACGTCACTCGGCAGTTGCCATCTATGATCGCTCGTATCCGGCACCCGCCGTGAGCAGTCGTCAATTACCGACTGCACGTGACCCGTGAGTAAATCGATCGCCAGGGAGGTTTCTTCCTCGGACTTTATGTCCTTGGGAATCTTATCAAGGTATGCCGATGAGGTGGCCTTGAGATTTCTCCCTAGCCGTGCCCAGTCGGTGGTCAACCTTGTTGTTACGTTATTGTGGCCTGAGGGGCCGGGTAAGCGGGGGGCGAATTCCAGAGTCACCGGACGGTGATCTGAATCTAGTTCGTGTAGTACTTCTATTAAACATAAACGTAGGTTTATATTTTTGAGAAGTACTATATCTAATATGTCTGGCCTGTGGTCGACAATGTTAGGGTAGTGAGTCGGCTCTAATGGCGCTATGACGTCACAACCTAATCTGTCAGCGTATAACTCTAAGACTTTGCCCCTCTTGTTCGAACTATGACAGTTCCACGAGGTGTTCTTGGCGTTAAGGTCACCGCCTATGATGACGGCGCCGCCCAAGTCAAGCAATGCCTTGAGATCGCTCTCCACTAAGTGTTTACCGTCCCTTCTTTCGGGTGACAGGTAAGCCGAGACAAATGTAATTGGCTGATGGCCGGTGAGCGCTAATCTGCATACTGACGCTTCAATGTACGCCAGAGGTGGCGGATCCACAGGCGTGCAGTGCAACGACCTCCTATAGTAGATGAGCGTTCCCCCTCCTTGCGAAGTGACCCTATCGTTGCGAACTATATTATAATTCGCAATTCTAGGGTCCTTGTGGAAAGGTTTGAGAAACGTCTCTTGTACCATAAGAATGTCGAGCTGTTGTTCCCTAAGAAATGTACCTAACTCGTCCCTCTGTGAGCAGAGGCTATTCGCGTTATATGTCCCTAACTTTAGGTGTCGTGGTTTGACTCTGCCGGGAGTGTGTTTATCCATTTTATTTAAAACTAAGGGACCCCAGACGTTCGAGTAGGGGCGAGAATTTAATGGCAATGTTAAGGAGGGCGAGGTTATTACCCTCGTTCCTCCTTAGCTCTGCGGCGACCTCGCGGATTTCCGCGAAGTCGATGAGTGAGGCGAAATTAGCCACAAGGGCTAGATCCGGGTCTAGGCCTTGTGGGGTCTTAGGGAGCGCGTGTGATGCTACCCTAATTGGTGCGGGTTTGGCGACGGGTGTGCCCATAAGGGGCTTAGGTTGGCCCCCGGCGGGCGTTTTATGCCCAACGGTTGGCGGTTGGGGTCTTGGTGGGTGCGTGAAGGGGGGTGGGGGGGGGGGCGCTTGCGTGCGCGGTAATGCGGGGAACGCCTCCCTACCTTGAGTGAGGGGGCGAGACCACGCATTGTGAGTCGGGAGGGGGGCGGTCACGAAGGCCTTATTATAATAGCGGGCTGGGCCCGTTGGACGAATTGTCCTTTTGGGCGCCCGTGGACAGCCGCGGAAGTTGGCCGGGTGGCCCATCTCCCCGCAAAGCACGCACGATGGCGGCTCTGTGCAGAGCGACAGGTCTTTGGGCCTCTCACACTCGCTTGTGTGGTGATTACCTAGGCACTTAACGCACCTTGGGTGGGCATAACAATTGTTTGATGTATGGCCATACATCTGGCATTTATGGCACTGCGCCATTATGCCGGTTTTGTAAGGGGGCTCTACTTTGACGCCCATAAGTCCGCACACATGTGTGATACGGAAAACCTGTTTCCCCTCGAGGGTGTTATCTAGGCATATTAATACCATATTCATAGGTGCGCGTGCTTTGCCGCGCACCATACGGTGAACCTCCCTCACGGGAAGGTTTTGAGCCTTGAGAGATTCAAGAATCTCCTCTTTGGCGAATTCCCGAGGGACATTTTTAATGACAGCCCGTAGGAGTTTGTCCTCGGGCATAGTGTACGTATGGTAGGGGATGCGTTGCTCCCCTAACATTTTGGAGAGCGCCCTGTGGTCGTCGGTCGTACTGACCTCGACCTTGATCCCCTGTGCGGTGGATCTGGCGCTTTTATAAGCCACGCGGTGCGAGTTGCACCACGCGGAGATGGCGAACCACCTCTCCTTGTCGCGTATGTACAGAGGAGGGGGTGTTAGTTTTCTGGCGGCTGATGATGTCGCCGCCGTGGTAGTTCTGACCGTGGTAGTTCTGACCGTGGGGGCCTTGTTGGCCGTGGCGGTCATGACCCCACTTGTGGAGGGGGTGGGGGCACCTTGCTCCTGGAGGGGAGCAGCGGGTGATAGTGTCGGGGTGAGTGAGTTCGACTCCACTACGGGAGCGACCTTTGGTGCCTTTGCGGCCTTATTTTTGCGCGCCTTGCGGCTGCGCTTGCGGGACTTGGCCTCGCTAAACCCCTCGTTGGGGGAGTCTTCCTCTTCAGAGGAGGTGGAGGTCGGAGCGGAGTCGTACTCCATCTCCGAGTTGGTGGTGGTGGTGCGCTCACTTTCATCCCCACTCTCTGGGGTGATCGTGGCGTTGGGCGATTGCGGGCGCGATGGTGTGCGCTCCGGTGCCCTGTCGCGGAATTTCCGGACGATAAGCGTCCAGATTTCCTCGTCCTTGAGTAGGTCTTCTAACCCTACTCTTGACATATTAGCGGTTAAAAACCACTGTACTATAAAAACTCGAAAACTCGAAAATAGCCGCTATATCGCGGTCTCCTAGCAACCTAACACCCCGGGGGGAGTACCCGGGGGTGTGTGAGGTGTGTTCCCTCCCAACCGGGGTAGGTCGGGAGGATGTGCTTAATACTAGGGTGTGCCCTAAGCTAGTATCCACCGGCCGATCTTAATGTGCCTGCGTGGTTCCTAACAGCTCGAGTGTAGGGGTGGTATGGGCCCTTGCGGGCAGTCACACCCAAACTGACACCCGAGAATGGGAGTAGGGAATAGGTAGGGTGGGTAGGAGATAACCGGGGTAGACTAGGGGTCACCCCCAAGGCCTACTGTTCCGGTCCCGTCCGAGTTGTGCGCCTCGCCCTGAAGGGGGTCGGCAGGCGACTCGGGGCTTCGCCTCACCCGGCTTTGTTGACACCGTTAGGTTTCAACCGGGGACCAAGAAAAGCTTGGTTTTTCCCTTAAGGGGCCACTACGACTTTTTTGTCTACTAGACAGAAACGAATATTGCTACCTGACCTTGCTTTGAACGCAGGCAGTTAGCAATATTCGTGAGCAGTCCAATAGATCGCCTCGAAAAAGGCGGTTTGAACTGCCACTTCTTCGTCCGTATGCAGCGACCGTTGGAAAGCGCGCGAAACAAACGACAGCGTACTGAGTGTACGGGTGACGTAATCGGCAGCGCGCGGGAGCGTACGTGTGTGTGTGACGCAATCGAGAGAGCGCGAAGCGGCACGCAAGCGCACCGAGACACGGACAGGCGCTGAATGAGACGACGCCAACTTTTTTTTTTTTTTTTTTTGTGTGACTTAGTTGTTAGCCTCAGATGGCTGTGACAACTTTACCCGGACTGGTGGGTGAGCGCTGAGGGCTCTCAACCCGCAAAAATGTTTGGACGACGCCAACGCGCGATCGCCGCTTTTATACTTAGTCCTAGACTCGATCTCAAATATTCTCGAAAATACTCGAGTCGGCACCTTTGATAAACAAAAAGCAAAAATAAAAACAGAAATTTAAAAATAGCGTTGTAAACAATATCGACTTTATCCTTTGAAGTTAGAGACGAAAGTCGCTAGTTGACAACTATAGCGTCTAATTCAGAGGCGGCTTTTATCAAAGAGACTGAGCGCTTACAAGTATACTACCCGCTCGTTTTAAGTTTGCCGCTGGCGATAGGTATGAGTGTATGACGTTCGAAATTTTTTATTTAATTGTAACAATAAAAATTGTGTACGTTAGATATTTGGGTAAAACTATGACACATTATAAGTTTTGTTGTCACGTGGGGGAGGGTACGCGCATTCCACAGACCGGCAAACTTAGAGCGAACGCGTTGTACAAGTATAAAATTGTTGAGACCAAACTTATGAGATATTGTACCAGCTAATGTAACACAAGCTTATACAAATACAAATAAATAAATAAATAACATTCATAGCGTTTTGTCTCCGCGCGGCCGCGGAGTCCGCACAGCCGCGGAGCGACCAGAGAGAGGTGTTTTGATTTTTTTATTTCTAAATTCTTGCGGAACCCCGACAGAGGTATCACGGAACCCTAGGGTTCCGCGGAACACACTTAGAGTATAGCTGAGTTAGAAGAACTGTTAATGTGTGCGATAGAAAAACGACGTTCACCTACAAAGTTCCATCGATGTGTATGATGGGATCTCTCCATACAATTAGGTATATAGCAAATTCATCAGATATGTACGCGGCTCTAGGTACCACGGGGAGTCCCGTCCAATAGGCACGTTGCCTCCGTCGCCACCTTACAGTAACCGCGTACGGCTCTGACCGCCATGGCCTTCTGTGAATGCCACAAGAGAGCCTAGGTTACCATGGTACGAGTATCTCTATACTTGTATATTTTTAAGATAAAAGGTATGTAAATAAGTACCTAATATGTCGGTGTCGAAACTTGAGAATTGACAATAAGCGTTTCGTGTTTTAAACCATTTTCATCACGAAGAAAGAAAATGTTTGGCAGGGCGCCCTAAAATTTCTTTCCTTCGTGATCTTCATTAAATTACTCTAGAATTTGAATAAAGAGGAGTAATTAAAAACTAAAGCATTATTTTAGGACCAGTAAATAATAATTTTCCGTGTGGAGACGGAGTAAGAATTCACCGCCCGGCGGCGAATTTTTGGTGCGCTCCGCGCGGCGAAAAGCCTCGCTACGCCACTGGTCCCAACAACGCTATTATGGGTAGCCATTTTTCACTAGTAATATAGAGTAGTAAGTCATTTTAGTTTCATTTGTTTTTAATAGATCTGCTTGATATCACGATATTTATTTTCTTAAATTTTGATTGGGCGTACCTTTGTCATATTACTAACTTTATTAAATAGTAAATACATTATATATTATAAAATAAAATTATAACGTTTTGTTAATATCATACCGACAGATTATATTAAGATTATAAAAATATGCGATTACAATTGCCTCGTTATTTTGTCCCATCACTACAAAAACAAACATGAGACAAAACCTTGAAACAGCGCAGTTTGACATGTTTTGATTTATAAAACTGTTGTTTTTATATTTGTTAATTGAGTAATTGTTAATAATTTTAGCCGAAAATTAATACGTTTATTGTAAGTTGGCATAATTATTCAATTTTTAATATTATTACTCGTTAGTAAGGTAAATATAAGATATTTAAAATTGTGCCGTAAATAGTACGCCAGTTCGAAGTTACGTCGCTCATACAATCATGAGTCAGAAACGCAATCTCTGAACGGCCGGACTATAATGAAATACAGCTTGCTCAATTTACAATTACACATAAATAAAATTAAAAGAAAATTGTGTAGCAGAAAAATTTATTAAAATGAATTATGGCCGAATTTCGACCACTCGGCGACCACTAGTAAGTAATAAATGAACAACAACCCACAATAGCATAGTGGTTTTTGTGCATAGCCCCAAATGCTCGGTTCCCTTAGTTTGAATTTGACCACATTTAATAGCGGTACGGCCTGACGTGGGTTCATAGTTAGGTTATACATTCTATATTACACATAGGTCCTGTCGGATTACAAGATTTTGTAAAAAAAAGGCGGACTATAAGGGGTCTGCCAGACAAATTCGATGGTTCGACACTGCCGTGCAAAACGTTTGTCAGATTACCGGGGGTGCACTGCACTGCATTAAAAATATTTTATTATGAAACTTTATTTAGATAAATAAAAACCTACATATTCTTCTTATCAGGCCATACCTACAGGAACATCATACTATTAGACGGGTGGTCTCTTCTAGAAGGGAGAAATCAACCTATCGTATTACAGTGGCCAGACAGTTTAGCCCTGTGCTTTATTTCAAGATTTCCCTCTCCTACAGTAATTTTATCTGTTTATATCCCTTATTGAATTTTTCGGCTGATACGAGGCTATGGAAGGTAAGAATATGATGTGCCGATCCTATTTAGCGTGAGATGAGGGCAAGAAAATGATGATGATCCCTTATTCGATTTATACATCCAAGAGAAAGAAAGAAATAATGTTAATGTAGTATTATATTTATAGTCTGACATCATACAATTATTTTACTAAGTATTTTTATTTATTTACTATAATTTTATTCATTTCAGGCAAACAAGATGTTTCGTGGGGTTTATAAATTGGTAAGCACTGTTAGGTACTGTAATTAAATGATTCAGTATATTAAAAAGCATTCTAAATAAGACATTGCTGTAATCCAAGTGACTATTCTGGGCGATAATTGATTAGAGAAACTTCAGGTCGAAATAATATTTAGCCGAGGCCGCGGGTGACGCGACCGGGGATTAGTCCGTCACCCGCCGAGAGGCCGACCGCGTGAGGAAAGACCGACGTCCTCCCGACGACGGGGGGACGTCGGTCGATGGGAGGGTACCCCAATAGGGGGTATTTCGTCGGGCCGACCACTGACGACAAGTTAACGCTGCTCCAGTGGTCGGCCTAACGACGAAGGCGACGTGGTTTTTGGGTGGGTCGCGGGAGTTACGTGCTTAAGCCCCCTAAGTAGAATAGTAAAAAAAATGTACGTACGGTGACGGAATTAGAATACAATTCACCACTCCCTATCTTGCCCGTGGATGTCGTAAAAGATGACTAAAGGATGTAATATGCATATAACATAGGCGACAAGTAAGTACTTATAGGTTATATTCTTTACATACAAGCTGAGGAAAAAGTATGGACACCGTCAATGATCGCGTAGAGGGATAATTTGTTAGCCGAGGTCGCGAGTGGCTGGACCGGGGAGTTTGTCCGTCACCCGCCAAGAGGCCGATCGCGCGACGACGACCGACGTTCCCGAACAGCGGGGGCACGTCGGTCGAGGGGAGAGTACTCCTCAAGGGGTATTCCGTCGGGCTGACCACTGACGACAAGTCACCCTGCATCGGTGGTCGGCCCATGGACGAAGGCGACGTGTCACTGGTGGGTTACGGGGCCACGCGCCGCTCCCCTGTCTCCCCGGACGGCGCCGGGCGCGGGTGCACTGACTTTAGCACCCCCTCAAAAAAGAAAAAAAACAGGGATAACTTGAGGTGTTTGCCGCGTGGGCAAAGCAGCGCCGTGAACTCGTTGCAATCATCGGTGCCGACCTGATGCTGTCGAGCATCGCTAGGGAGATTCTCGGCAGCATCAGGAACTGGGACGCGGTCCACGACGACGCGAACCACCGGCGGCGACTCGGGCGGTGGCAGGCAGCATTAGGCGCAAGCGCGAGTACCTGCACCTGATGCCGCCCTAACCGAGATCGCGGGTGACTGGACCGGGGATTTAGTCCATCATCCGCCGAGAGGCTGACCGCGCGATGGCGACCGACGTCCCCGAGGAGGGACGTCGTGAGAGAGGGTACCCGCGACCGGGGTTTTCCGTCGGGCCGACCACTGACGACAAAAAACTCTGCACCGGTGGTCGACCCAACGACGAAGGCGACGTGCTACGGGTGGGTCATGAGGCCATGCGGCGCCCCTCTGTCGCCCTGGACAGAGCCGGGCGGCGGGTGCGCTGACCATGGCCCACCCCAAAAAGAAAAAAGAGGGATAATTTAATCGAAATATGAAAACATACTACAAAGGCGACTTTTAATTAGAAATCTCATGGTAATCTTAGATTTAATCTTGAACTTCATTTTATCATCACAGCTTATATACGTCCCACTATGGGGCTGGAGCCTCCTCCATGCTGCTCAGGCGGGTTGGTATAGGGTTTTATTTCGAGTTTCCTTCTCTTGCATAATTCTTATATGCACAAGATATCCGTTAGTCGCCTTTTACGACACTCACAGGCAAGAGACTCACTCACGGGTGGTGAATTATATTCTTACTTCGTCACCACAAGGCAAATTATAGATATTTTAATGTCAACTTTGTTTTTCATTTGTTATTTATTTTATAGATATTTTTAAAGTCAACTTTGTTGTTGCTATTTTGGATACCAAAAATCAAAATATGGCAAAATTTAAGAACAAATTTGTATCAAGGGTACCCCTGAAAGTCAAATAGAGAGTGAGAAAAAAATATAGCAAAACCTCTGAAGATCTCAGAGGCAGAAGATTTCATGGCCGGCGCCGATATCCTACGAACACAGTTCATTTAGTTTGTTTAGTTTTTCATAGTAAATCTATTAAAAACCATAAACCTCTACTAATATTAGAAAGTTTGTGTAACTTGAAAAAAAAAAAGGTATTCCTTTAATAATAGGAAGCTGCATTAACCCTGAGCGTACTCAGAGCATATGTTAATAAGCCACGTTTTATCCTGGGCAAGTATGACGTTCCCGTGCCATGGAAGTAGCTACAGGTGCAGCAGCATGTGCAAAGTCGAATTTTCTACAAAATAATAACTCGTCTCACGGACATATACCTATCTAATAAATTACAAATATTTGTTCCACAATTTTTATCACAAGTTAACATATGACAGAAGTTAATTATTCTTCACAGGGGATAACTTAATACGAAGGACATGTGTTTTGACTAAAAAATAAGCCTAACAACATATTAAAATAATTTCAGCGATAAAATACCAATAGAAGTTATGGTTAAATACCCATTAGACATACGGCAGTACAAGAAAGTGTTTGGCACATGCAGAATACCTTGGGAGAAACGAGACAAGTTATCTTTTAACAATGAAAGCCGTCATATCACCGTAATACATAACAATCACGTTAGTATATTTATCCCTTTTTTTTTGGGGGGTGGGTTGCTGTCGGCGCGCTCCTCGCACCACTCTGTCCGGGACGACAGAGGGGCGTAAGCACGCACACCCGCAACCCACCCACGATGCACGTCGCCTTCGTCGTTGGGCCGACCACCGGAGCAGGGTGACTTGACGTCAGTGGTCGGCCCGACGGAATACCCTCTATTTGGGGTACCCTCCCATCGACCGACCTTCCCCCCCTCGGGGAGGACGTCGGTCTTCCCTCACGCGGATATTTATCCCTTACACAAAATATAGAGAATAATACAGGGGTGTAGCTACCGCAGCATCAGCTGTATCAATGATACGGGACCCCCGGGCTACAAGGACCCTTAACGTGTGTAAGAAAAATTAGTAAAATGTTAGTCACAATGTCACTTAGGTCTGCCGCACATGCCCACACTCGCATTGGCCGTCACGAGCCGTGTGCGAGTGGCAGTATTTAAAGCCTATGGCGCAGTACCATACGCCGCATATGCTCTCACGTGTCGACGTAGGCACGTACATAAGCGTGTCGGCTAGGTGACCGAGACATTGTTTTCGAGTGGCAGTGTCGCGAGTATTTGCAAAATGGAGGAACTTATTGAAGCTGTTCGGTAGAGACACTGACTGATGTACAACCCGTGAAAGCAATTGCGGATACACACGTGCCCACCAATGTCAAAGCGACATTGGCGCAGTGTCGTGAACGAGTGCGAGTGTGGGCTTGTGCGGCGGACCTCAATCTCATGCTTCCCGTAAAAAAAAAACTGTCACACGTGCCTATAGAGATTTCATTTCGAAAATGACAAAACTCAAGAATAGAAATCAGAATCTCTTTTTTTCCGAGTTAAGCGTGCACCCAAAAGTTGTTAAATTCCTAAAACATCGGATATTGCGGGATTTTAGGCGGCATAATTTAGTGAATTCCATGTGGTGACGGAGTAGGAATACAAGTCACCACTACCTATCTTGCCCGTGGGTGTCGTAAAAGACGACTAAGGGATGTAATACGCATATAACATCTATGCAAGAGAAGGAAAACTCGAAACAAAACCAACCTGTCTGACCAGCATGGTATAGTAAGGACAATTTCCCTCCTACTGTGGAGGAGGCTCGAGCCCAACAGTGGGACTTATAAGTGCTGAAATGATGATGAGGAATATAATCAATCAATATTTCATCATTTCATCATTCATCATCATTTCGGCCTATTGCCGTCCACTGCTGGACGTAGGCCTCCCTCATATTGCGCCACAATGTGCGGTCCTGTGCCGCCTGCATCCAACGACGCCCAGCAACTTTCACTAGGTCGTCGGTCCACCTAGTGGGGGGGCGTCCTACACTGCGTCGTCCGATGCGTGGTCGCCACTCGAGAACCTTTCTTCCCCAGCGGTTGTCGGTTCGTCGAGCGATGTGGCCTGCCCATTGCCACTTCAGCGTACTAATTCTTCGTGCTATGTCGGTTACACCCGTTCTTCTGCGGATTTCTGTATTCCGGATTCTATCTCGCAGAGAAATCCCGAGCATAGCCCGTTCCATAGCACGCTGAGCGACTTTGAGCCTTGATATGAGGCCTACATTTAGGGACCACGTTTCCGTGCCGTAAGTCATCACTGGTAACACACACTGGTCGTAGACCTGTGTTTTCAGACACTGAGGTATGTTGGACGAGAAGATCCTCTTAAGTTTCCCGAACGCTGCCCAACCGAGTTGGATTCGTCGGCTGATCTCTTTCTCGAAATTGGATCTACCTAACTGGACTGTTTGTCCTAGGTAAACATAGTTATTGACAACTTCGAGAATCGCATTGCCAACTAGGACCGGTACAGGAATGACATGGGTATTTGACATGACTTTCGTCTTGTCCATGTTCATTCGTAGACCCACTAGTTGGGATACCCTGCTGAGATCATTGAGCATAGTGCCAAGGTCCTCCATGGATTCTGCCATAACGACTATATCGTCTGCGATATCTAGATCAATATTTAGATATATCAAATGCGAGTATTTTTGTTTCTTTTGTATGAAATATTTACCATTCATTTGGGCCCCAACTAATTTTGATACAGGACCCCTCCAAGCCGCGCTACGCTACTGTTATAATATTAATTTTGCACAGAGTGTACCTATTGATATTGGTCATAATAAAATGACGCATTTTATTTAATGTATTGTTTGGACTTTTAATATATTTCATGTTGAACTTTGGGGTGATGATGATGTATTACTTAATTAGGAACAAATAACGCAACAATTAAAAATAGTAGTTGAGCTCTCTGGTACTCCAAATAATGAAGGCATCGGTATTCTAACGTCAGAATATCGCGATAATTGGCCAAAAGCATATCAGCTTCTTGCAAACGGTATCTACAAATATCTAAACTATATTAGGATTAATCTGAGTGCTGTATGCACAGTCCAGACAGTCTAATCTAAACCAATGAAATTGTAACGAAATTGCCCACCATAATCAATATTTCAGCATCATGATACATAATTATGGTGTGAAAATGAGCAGCTGTTTTCACTATTATATATAGCTATACATAGATAGCAAATCAAATGCGCATATCGCGTAAATATCAGAAATTATTTATCATCATTACAGCTCATATAAGTCTCGCTGTTGGGCTTGAACTTCCTCCACAATAGGAGAGAAATTTACGCTAGTCACAGGGGTTGAAATAGAGTTTTAATTCGACTTTTCTTTCTTTTGTATAGATGTTATGTGCTCATTACAATCCCTTTGTAGTCTTTTACGACATCTACATGCAAGAAATGGGGTTGTGAATTGTATTTTTAATCCGTCACCATACGGAAAATTATTAGGAATACCGTTCAGATTTAGTATCGAGAAAAGATTTTAATGTTACGATTTTAAAGCTTGTTCCTTTTCTTGGGACTAATCCCACCACACATTCCCACCATTGTAACCCCTGTAAGCCAGGATCCACAATTTTCTCCATAGACCACACCGAGGTTTGACCCTCAGGCAGTCCCAGGCAATGATTTTAACTGTCTTGGGACCCGCAATAAATTTAATTAGAAAAAGTTAAACAGGAGGAGTTGGAAGAGATTGATTCCACTTCCCTCCTACGCAATACGGGAGACCTGAAGCAAAATTGACTAGTTAGTCAATAAATAAGAATACGTGCAGTTACGATAAGCGCAGCTGCATAGCACCAGGAATATGGGAGAACTTGATGGATTTTAAAGCTTATTACACATTAAATTATTTACACACTTATACACACACACTTATACATTAAAAAAAATATACAGAACAACACTGTAACTGCTGTAGGCTTACACTGCAAACTTATATTTTTTAGACCAAAAGAACCGAGAATCTTTAGCTGATATAGAAACGAGTATTTTGGTACTGTGTTTGGATGCTGCCTCTGGAGTGTCAAAATGTGCAGATGAAGATGCACGTAGAACTCTTGGTTGTGCACAGACCATACATGGTGGTGGTTCAAAAAGCAATGGTGGAAACAGTTGGTTTGATAAAACTATACAGGTAAAATTATTCCATTATTTTTCTGTCTTTTTTACCTCACTGTTGAAGGAGAGCCGGGCCATGTTTGCCGTGCATATTTGTATGTATAATACTTCGGTATGCTTCACAGTAGGTATATATTGCTTTATATTCTACCCAAATTTTAAGGCTATCGACAGCATTGCAACGTATCGCAAACTTTGCCGACACGAGACACCGAATCGATATAATACGTTATATATTATAAAAATTTTAACACAATTTGTCTGGAGGAAATATAACTACGAACATAGTGATAATTTAAGTACCATTTTCAGCTTATCGTTGGTGCTGATGGATTAGCGGGCGTCACATACGAACATTCACCAGCTGAAGGTCAGCCAGGAGTTGTGTTAACGGATTACATTATTAAATACATGTATGAACTGTTCCTTTTAGTTGCTCTTTATTTTTTTCAATTGAAAATGTTTCTTGATAGCGCAATTTTATTAGAAGTAATATTTATATATTTATTATGATAGGTAGGTATATGTAGATACTGATCCGTGTAATAACGGAAGATGAATACCATTCACATTTATCTATTCACATTATTCTAAATCACAAAGAAAGACAAAAGAAATCATTATATCGTTACAAGCATACCATTAGGTATCAAAGTGAAATTACACCTAGATTCAAACCAATCATTTTTGAGTCGCACAAAATAGACATTTCTTTCCATTGACTTTGAACCCTATCTGGACAAATATATATATATATATATATATACATGTTTTTGATGTTTACGTTATTACTTTACTATTGTATTGCGAGACTGCGATTTGTATGAAAGCAATTTGCGTATCAAAATCGGTCCATGGCACATTGTTCCACTTAAGATGTACCTATACTTACAATATATTCTCTTGACTATCATGATTTACGACGTTAAAGGTTAATAAAAGATAATAGAATAGTTTGTTTACCAACATATCTGACCAGCATGGTATAGTAGGTCAAATTCCCTCTCATTGTGGAGGAGGCCCGAGTCCAACAGTGGGACGTATGTGGGCTGCGATGATGATGATGATGATGAACAGAATACTTCAATACTTTATTAATTTTAGCAAACTTAATCTTTTTGATTTAGTAAAATTAATAAATGTAACTCGGTTTGTTAAGAAGAATTTGTTAAAGTCTTATTTGGTATGTTAATTATTTATTGCTATAGGAAATTTGCATTGCTATACTTTTTTATATTCATTGTTTTAGTGATCAAAACCGAAGTCCAGCCAAATCTTCTACATCATCGAGCCCGAAAGCGCCAATATGCTTAAATTTCTACGTCACTCCTGAGGTCGCTGATATGATTAAAGACGCTGAGAGTAATCTTGACAAGTTTTTGTTTTTTTTTATTGCCAACCGTGGCAAACGAGCAAGCAGCACATGATGGTAAGTGAAACTGCTGCACATGGACCTTTGCAATACCAGGGGCACAGCCAGGCCGCTGCCTACCGTGAAGGAAATACACTTCTTAAACCTCGTTTAAAGAAGGACATGTGATAGCGCTCGGGAAACACAGCAGCAGCTCGGGAAACACAGCTGAAATGAACTATCATTCCAGAGCTTGCACGTACGTGGGAGAAATGATCGCTGGAAACGTACAGTTGAAGACCATAACGTTTCCAGGTGAAATGGATGAACCCTGCTACGATGTCGATTGGTACGTTGGTAGAATGGTGACGGTGGTACCAAGTCAAACAGTTCCTCGGAGCACTCCCCGTGAAAGAGTCGGTAGAGTACACAGAGTGACCCAAAGTCTCTCCGCTGCTCCAGCGACTCCAATCTGTCCGTAAGATTGGGATCCCTGACGATTCGAACAGCCCGTCTTTGCAGGGAGTCAAGTGGGTCTAGCTGATATTTGGGCGCACCTGCCCAGAGATGTGAGCAGTACTCCACATGAGGACGAACTTGCGCCTTGTATAGTACAAGGCGCTGTCTCGGTGTGAAGTATCGCCTGGCTCTGTTCAGGACGCCCAACTTTTTGCTGGCCAATTTGGCTTTGTCCTCCAAATGACTCCCAAACTGGACTTTGTTCGATATTTCGACGCCGAGGATCCCAATACTGTCGGAAATTTGGAGAGTTACCCCTTGGAACTGAGGCGCCATGACAAACGAGTCCTTCTTTGCAGTGAACGCGCAAACTTGTGTCTTTGTGGGGTTGAACTGGACTAGGTTCCGTTCACCCCATTCCGAGGCCCGCCCCAGAGAGCGCTCGACTTCAGACACAAGTTGAACCCTTCTTTCCTGAGTACTCCGAGGGATATTCCGTTGCTCAGTGTACCGCTCATCACCCGTACTGTCATCCGCATAGCATCGCATACTCTCGATAGAGAGCATGTTTTCTTTCATGTCATTGATATGCAGGATAAACAACGTCGGGGAGAGCACCGAGCCTTGTGGTACACCAGCATTAATGGTCATGGTATCGGAGCAGGAGCCATCTACGACGACTTTTATACTCCGACCATCCAAAAAGCTGGCGATCCAATTACAGAGTCCCTCGGGGATTTCGTATGATGGTAGCTTCGATAGAAGTGCCCTGTGCCAGACCCTATCGAACGCCTTTGCGATATCTAGGCTGAACGCCAGCACCTCACCCTTGCCCTCCAAGGCCTCCGCCCAACGGTGTGTGAGGTACACAAGAAGATCACCAGCCGACCGACCATGACGAAAGCCGTATTGGCGATCACTGATAAGCTGGCGATCCTCAAGGTATTGCAGAAGCTGGCGGTTTATAACCTTCTCCATTATCTTGGAGAGCAAGGATGTTATCGCAATTGGCCTGTAATTCGATGGGTCAGACCGGTCTCCCTTTTTAGGGATCGGGTGGACATGGCCTACCTTCCACAAAGACGGAACCCTATTAGTAGCGTAGGAAAGTCGGTATAGGCGCGTGAGGATGGGAGTCAATTCAGGGGCGCACGTCTTTAGTACCACTGCAGGGATGCCATCCGGCCCACTCGACTTATGGACGTCTAAAAGCCGCAGCTCCCGCCTAACCACTCGCTGCGTGATGCGGATTTCGGGCAGTGAGCTTTCACACCGTGGGATGGTAGGTGGTGTGGCAGCTCCGGCATCCAAAGTCGAGTTACAGGCAAAGAATTGACCTAGAAGATCGGCCTTCTCCTTTGCGCTGTGGGCCAGACTACCATCATGTTTCTGCAGTGGTGGGAGACTGGGCTGGCAGAAGTTGCCTTGGGCAGCCTTGGCGAGCGACCAGAATGCACGACTCCCAGTGGGATAGCTTTGCAATCGCTCGCCAATTCTGGCAACATGTTCCGCCTTGGCTCTGGCAATAGCTTTCTTACTAGATCTGGAAGCGGCGTTAAATTTCCGCCTCACCTCTTTGGCGTTCGGGTCCTGGCATTTTTTGGCCCTATTCCAGGCCTGATATGCGGACTGTTTCTGGCATGCAGCCGTCCTGCAGGTTTTATTAAACCAAGGTCGGCTGCGGCCACCGACGGGTATTTTGGTGTTGGGGATGAATAATTCCATCCCCGTAAGAACCGTTTCGGTAACGCAGTCCGCACAGACGCCAGGGTCCCCAGAGGCGAAGCAAAGCCGCTTCCATGGGTAGGATGCGTAAAACTCGCGCAGTCCATCCCAATCTGCTGACTTATATTGCCAGACTTTGCGAGTCCCAGTCGCCTTAGAACGACTAGGCCTTACAACAGGGGCACTGCTACGAACCAAGCAGTGGTCAGAAGACCCAAGAGGGGCTACAACCACTACCTGATATCCGTGCTGGTGTGTAGTCAGCAGAAGATCCAGTAAAGAAGACTCATGGCTCTCAATATCTGGGATACGGGTGGGCTGTGTCACCAGTTGCGAGAGACTATAGGCTGAGACCATATACACTGGCATATATACTACATATACACTGCCGACAAACTGTTATGCAGTTTGGCAGAAGATAATTCTGAATAAAATGTGTATATTACAAATATAAATAAATAAAAAAAAAATAATATTGAAGAGATGTTGACGGAGGTCAGTGGTTCGGGACCCCAGCCACTTTTTATGATGAGTGTTGAAGTCTCCAAGAACCACCACCTGCGCTGATGGACACTGCTCCAATATTTCGTCAATCCCCCATTGGACGTTCTCAAATAATTGAATTGACCCCGGATCACTGCCATGGGACCTGTAGAGGCATGCGTAGATGCGGGTAAGCCCTCCATAGTCTACGCGTAGCCACAGGATTGACAAGTCACCATGTTCGAGGGCCCGAAGGCGGTGACAGCAGATATCACCTCGGATGAATACGCACACCCCGGTTTTACGACGGAAGGTATGCTCCAACCCATAGCCGGGGTAATTTAGGTACGAAATGTCATCCGGAGCACCTTTCTGCGTCTCCGTTAAAAAGAGTAAGGCAGGCCGCGCCGTCTCGAGGTGATGATGGACGGCGTCGAGATTGCTATGTAAACCCCTGATATTGCAAAAGTCCACATCAAATGTGGATAAGGGGACCGCCGTAGAAAATCGTCTCTTTTGAACTTTCTTGGCCATGATTTTTAATTTAAGAAGAGGAGGAAGGGAGTGTGAATGTGTATAACGGAGTTCGGTGATACCAAAAAAAGGCGGGGCATAGTGCATGGTCGAGGAGTGAGTTTTGTGAGGAGCTGACACGAAGCACGGAAGGGCCCCCGATGCCCCCCTGTGCGTAGCCGGCGAGGTCCACTCCGGTTTCCCACACCGGCACGACGACTACCCAACGGGATTTTCGCCGGTTGGTGGGACAGCCTCCCAGGGAGGATGATCCTGGGTTCGGGTCCCCTGCTGAGCGGCAGGTGGCCGGCGATGACCATTCCCATCGGGTCTCCCTGTACACCATGCCAGCCCCTCACGCTCAATACCCCGACCAAGACCTCACCACGGCAGGTTTCAGGCCTCACCAAAACCCGCCACACACAAACACACCCAGAAAGTTGGGCTCCCGGCTCTCTCGCTCACCGAACGAAGTGCAGTAGCAAATTGCTACTACTCAAACGTCGATCTTCTGCGAGAGTGTGGAGAGCCCCGGACGGACCGGCCCGCGACTGCAGACAAAAGACTGTCTACAGTGTGGTCCTACCACCAATACAAGTCCGTGTCTATTATTTTTTTTAAATAAGCAATATATTTTTAGCCAATCCAACCTAATTAACTCCAGGGATTAGTGTTATTGAACCATTATCAAATACTATGGATTCACGCTCCTGGACAGATGTCCAATACTATGGGTTCGCGCTCCTAAACATCTGTCTAGGATCTCCTGGAGAGTCGCAGCAATTAACTTATTTTGCCAGCCTAATAAAAAGGGCAAGAATACGAAATTCCCACCAAGTGAAAAAAAGGCTAATTGAGAGAACTGATTAAGACAATGCAACGCAATTAGCATCGTATCACACTTGATACGATGCGTAACCATTTATTGTAGTGTTGCCCAAAAAAGTCTTGGTCTTGGTCTTGGTCTTGCGAGAAATGCGAGACCGAGACCAAGACCAAGACCGCTTAATTTTTGCAAGACCAAGACCAAGACTGGCCCTGCAAGACTTGAGCAAGACCAAGACTGGGCCTGCAAGAGTCTCGCGGTCTTGCATTTAATTCAAATCACCATTTCAGCTTATATACGGTTGAGCTCGTGTCTTCTACATAACAGGAGGAGAATCGGCCGTGGCCGGAGGGGAATCGCCACGGTTTTCGGCCGTGTTGTTACAGGTCATACATGTCAAGTTTTCCTTCTCTTGCACCGATGTTATATATTATAGCCCTTAGTCGTGGGTTCGCAGTCACGGGTTAAATAGGGGGGGATGAATTATATTCTTACTCCGTCACTACACGGCAAGTCAAATCAGTCTTGAGATATCCATCTATTGGCCAATCGATTCCCAATGTTGGTGTTGGCTTTTCAGAATTACTCTTCGGACTTAAGGACAAAAATACCGTAATCACGAGAGTGCTCTTGCCCATTATACATATTTATATATCCGTTTATTCATTAGCCCAACGACGTTCACTGTTGGACATAGAAATATGCCTACAATTAATCTATATAAATGTCCATGTAGGGACAGAGTACGATCACCATCAGGCAGTACATGAAGCGTTGCTCCCAGCGCTATTTTGCCTCTGCCACGACTCACCCCAATCCACTAGTGGTTGGGGCGGTAAACTACGCCCCATCAAAAATATCCGCGGTCCGACGTCCTCGTCATCTTCTTGAAGAAGAAGATGACGCTATTATGATCGCCCAAGAAAGGACCTACACAGCTCGCGCAGCGATAACAGATAAAACTCCGCGGTATCGGCCTCGCCGTCGAGGTCGAAAACCGCGCCGCGTAAAAGTCATTAACCTAAACTTGGCCACGCCCACTTTGCTCTCAGCGACGCCCCGAGCCGAGGTCCGTTCCCCACAGGGGGGAGCCCTCGGGCGATGTTCGCTTAACTTACTTACCGGGTTGAGAGCCATCAGCGCTCACCCATTGACCGCGTTAAGCTGTCAAGGTCATCTACGACCAACAGCTACACACACACAAAAAAAAAAAAGACACAGTACGAATATAATTCACCACTCTCTTACTCGTGGATGTCGTATCAAATCGGATCGGGCAATTGTGTTAGGAACCCATGAAAAAAAATTGAAATAAAAATATCGATTCGTTAATGAATTGAGAGACATGTAAGTTCTCAATTTTGTCATCGTTTTTTCGTGTAAATTGATTAAAATGTATAAAGGAATGATACTTAATCTACAACATATTCGTATTTTGTTAAATGTTCATTAGAATTTGAATAAATCAATGATTACGTTTGCATAAGCAAGACAAACTTCGCTTTAACATAAATCAGCTGATCGGCCGATGACCGTTGATGAGTCGCCTTTGTACCTACGTAATCATTGAAAGGTTCGCGCAAATCTAATACCTATTTATACTGTCGAAATTTTACATGCTTACATATATCCTCTCTGTACATACCTACATACATAATGCATAAAATTTAAGGCATAAACTCTTAGACACACATTTTTGTAATCACTATAACTTTTACGTTATATTGTTTTTGTGTAATATACATTCTAATTATGATCTATGACTGTTGAACTACAAGATACATGAACAGTTGTCCCATAACCTGATACACCCTGTGTATATAACATATGTGCAAGAGAAGTGAAACTAGAAAGAAAACCCTGTACCAACATGTCTGACCAGCGTGGTATAGTAGATCAATTTTCCTCTTACTGGAAGGAAGCTTAAGCCCAGCAGTGGCACTTTTATGAGCTGTGACGATGACGACGAATATCATATATTTTACAAGTATTAAAACCATAAAATTTTAAATCAGTTTTATATGTTCTTGAATAAATAGTATATTAAGAGCTACATGGATCCAGCGGCCAAAGTATTTATATAGGCAATAGAACAACAGGTTTTTTCAAGTATCCAGAGTATCAGTAACTAAACTGGAAATACAATAGATACATACCACTTAACTTGAAGGGGAATATAAACAATCGCATTAATTGTAAAATATCGCATTGATTATAAAATGACATAAAATTTATTGTATCAACTGCCTCGTGTGGTGACGTCTTAAGAAAATAGGGTCGAAAGTCCTGTCATAAGAGTAGTAACGCTGTCTAATGGAACACCAGGGGAATAGAAGAGTAATTTTCTCCAGTGGTAAGTATTGTATTCAATAGTGAACTATAGGCTAACAGATGGATAGATAGGATAGGATATTTGATTAATTTAGTTGGATTTTTCATTGCCATGATAAATTACTGTTACGTTATTCTAACTGCAAAACTTTGCGAGACTCTTGCTGCAATACCAAGACTCGGGTGCGCAAGACCAAGACCGAGACCAAGACCCGGGTGCGCAAGACCAAGACCAAGACGAGACCAGGTGTGATGTTGCAAGACCAAGACCAAGACCGGTCCAAGTCTCGTCTTGGTCTTGCATTTGGGCAACACTAATTTATTGAGTGGATTCACATAGAGATTATATCATATGGTCTAAAGATTACGAAGAATAGTATCGTCGCGAAACATCGATCGATTGGCCAGGTTCTCTGAAAAGAAAGTAAGATAGGGACAATTGTTACGCATATAGCGTGGTGTATGTAGGTACGTATATTTATATAGTGATTTCGAAAAAGCGTGGTTTCTCATCGGTATATATAATACAATACCTAATATACGTATTAGGTATACGTATATTACGTAGGATACGTATATTAGGTATAATACAATACCTAATATACGTATCCTATACGGACCGTGTATCCTGTGATCGGTGTTATAGTAACTAATAGTGACCAGTTGTGCTTAACTTTTTAAATACGTTCTCCTCTGTGATTCACTTGCACCCAGTCATTATACCCACAAACAACTTTAAAAGTGGGGATGAATTAAAATTGCTATATAATTAATGAATTTACATTTATTTTTTTAAATTTCTTTCTGATTAGTTGCAAATCTTGAAATGGATTGTTTCCAGTATCAAAAGTATGGTAAAAACTTCATTAAGTCACAAAAACTTAGTCCAGATAATTACTTGCAGATGGCTATTCAGTTAGCATTCTTTAGGTAAGATCTCTGTAAACACTAGTTACCTATATCTAAATAAATTTGAATACCATTTATAATTCACGGTAAAAAATCTTTTAATTTGATCAGAAGCAAATATTGTATACGTTTTTTAATGATCTTCATCATCATCACAGTTCAAACACGTCCCACTGCTGGGCTCAAGTTTTCTCTACAACGGAAGGGAAATTGACCTACAATACCACGCTGGTCAGCTGGGATGGTATAGAAAGGAGAAAGAAAGAAAACTCATTTATTTCGATCTCATATCTTTAAACGAGCAATTCTTGTATATAGATATATACCTATTGTGTTAAAAAATTCTCAAGTTTCGGATCGTAAATAACCTTCATGTTCGACATAAAACCTACCACGAAAACGATTTGATAATATGGTGCCCCTCGTTTTTCGTCCACAACTAATTGTTTCGGATGAAATTATGTAGCAATATATATATATATATATATAATTATGTAGCAATTTGCAAGTGTCGGAACGATCGTAGTATCCAAATGTCTGGTATAACCCGCGCCAACTTTAAACGAATCATAAATGGCGGCGCCAATCATTCCCTCTCCTTTGCACGTTCTCCGTCTTTACTTACACACGTCGGTACTGTACACATAAATAATCAGATAAATCGGTCGGGATAAGCTCTTTCTAAATTCTTCGTTAAATTGTTAGTTACTATTGCTATTTATTTTCTGTTAAGCTTTTCTTTCTTATTTCACTTATGTTATTGTTTATTGATAATATGTTTGTTGGTATTAATAAAGTTAATTTCTTGCTTTATTTATAAATTGTAGTAATGCAATGATATAAAAATATTCAAAATAATAAACATACTAAACACCGAGCAAGTGTAAATCGGACTCGCGCAAAGAATTTTAACCATTATTCGATGTTTTAATTATGTATTCAGCGTTAGATTTTATACATTCTAGAAAGGTACTGAACCCGCGCTTCCTCGCGACTTTGATTAGCACTTGTTGGGTTTTTAAATACCTTGCTTAATATTTATTATTAAACAACCAAGGTCTACATTAAAAAATATCACCTAGGTATGTGATAATCCTGTTTTGCAGACCAGCTTTGCAGTCCAACCTGTAAGTAGCAACCGCCATTTTAGATTCGTTTCTCTATTGGCGCGGATTATAATAGGAAAACGAATAATTCGTCATCAAATTAGTCTTCGTTCAAGATCATCTGACGTATATGAACAGAAAGCTGCTGACGAACAGACAGAGATACAATCGTACGGCCACCCTGTTATCTGCCAAATACCTCCCTGATATGCGTGGTAGTATATCCATGTAGGTTAATATCTCACGCTAAGGATACTGCAGTAAATACAGTCAAATGCATTTGCACTGGACGCCAGATTTTGAGTCGCACAGCAGCCTTTTATCTTGTATTCATGATTCGTATTTTTAAATCTACTATTTTCCTAATAATCTACATTCCTAGTCATGGCTGATTTAAAAAGTTACCGTACTTATTTGGTTTGTACGCAAAATTAAAAAGTTTTAGCATATTCTTTACGAACTTTATTCAAAACATATAACACAATAAAGTATAGATACCTATTACCTATGTAATGTACTACAAAAGCGGCTAAAGTCTATGGTGTTGAATTTACATTTTATAATATTAGATTTTCTCTAATCAGGTGTTGGGTTCAATTAAATAATAATATTAAATATTATAATCAATTAATACTTTATGTAGTCAAGTGAATCACAAATGTATTTCGATTTTATAAATATACATACATTTTATACAATGTTTATTTGATTTACACTTTTCACCTTAATACATTGATATGAAGAATTGCACTTAATTCAGGCTTATATTCAATTGTGACATCTATACGAAACTATGTTTGTTATACAAATTAATTTTGAAACAATTTACCGAGTAACATTTGGACGTTAGGAATACGTGAAACTGCTGACCCGGTTCTATTTATTTATTTAATGTAAATAATTTAATGGAATTGAAAAAACAATGCGAACGGGATCGCGTGCATTGTTTAAAAATAAATTTGTTTATAAATAATTATTATTGTATTAAAGATAGTTGAGTAAAAATTGGTTTTGGGTGTAAAGATATTTTAAATGGTGTATATTCTTAGAAATGTAGGCATGCACAATCTCATTTTTATTTGTTCTCGGCATAAAGAGATCTGTACGGGGGCTTTCGGATATTATTTTGTGATTGTCACATTTTTTTAATGCCCTCGAACGTTAAGAATGTCAAACAAATTCATAATAAATTGATCTATAACAAAATACATTTATTAAGTTTCAAACATCTTCATATGTCTATAACGGCCGACGACAGATCTAACATTAATATAAATGCATTCAAACGTCTTTCTCTTTCGCTCGCTGGTAGCAAAATGAAAACTCCTCACAAGTTCTCATTGACATGTTTATGATTTGTCTCAACAAAGATAAATTATCAACATTGGATCCGTAATTGTTTAACTAAGAATGTTTTCTTGAAATTCCCACTTTAAATTTATTATATTTTCACCTTTGTTTATACGAAGATGAAACTATTGGTAACGAAACGGTTAACGAACCGACTGAACGCTTAAGTTCTATGAATTATGATAAAATACTGCTACTGATAAGTAGGAAATACCGCCAGACGAACGTTTATGCACGTCTCCAAATTCTAATATTTAAGTTATCAAACACACCTCTTTCTTACTGTAAACAAATCGCGTGTATAAGAGATGATTCTAGCAATATATACTACGAAAATACGTTTTAATCAAAGCTCAATATTTATAGGTACTCTAATTATACATATATTAATCTAATATTTAAATAATTGTTCACGTGAATTGTATATGAACCGATACAAATATAGCTAATTAAATATACAAAATGTGTAGATCATAAATAATTAATTTTACAACGACATTTTTAAAATTGTATATTTTGACAGTATTTTCGCGGACTATGTGTCCATCATTTTCGTCACATAGTCCAAGAAGATGCTTAAATTTAAGAGCAGGATATTCGAAACCATATTATTTATTATAATAAACAAACTATTCACAGTTTTGTACGAAAAAAATAATTTAATAAAAAACATTAATAACACTTTTCTTGAAAACACTATATGTATATACATCCATTTTAAATTCCATCTTAAAATTAACAAGAATTTATTTTCAACAGCGGTTTTTACATTTTGCCTTAAAAATAAAAAATAGGCTATTTGTTGTGAAGTACATGCGTTGTAAAGTATAATCGTACATCTCATACCCGCATTCGACAGGGACCGATATTCGTGTCATAAAAAGCCTACAGGATTCGAATATTCTGCCCCCTAAGGCAGCCTAACCAATAATACATTCTGGGCACAATATAAAGTGGAATGTACACTAATATAAATAATAATGTCAAAAACAAAACAGAATTTACGATAATATAATTTATTACTATGATAATAGTTAAGGATTAAGTATGATTTTGGTGAATGTACTATAACAGTTAACAGGCGCAGTTGTCGCGCGCGGCGGGCGGCGCAGCGAGCGGGCGGCCCGGCGACGCGGGCTTGTGCTGCACGCCCGACTCCGCCGCGTTCAAATCCAACCGCCCGTCCTGGATACTCTGGTATATTTTCTTAGCTGTCTCGAGAAACGCTTCCTCCACATTTTGACCACTGTAATATATATTTTCTAATTAACAACATTACTTTTACTATAATCCATATTATGTTGCTATATTAGACACTGGTCTCTGCCAGAATAGTAATAAAATCGACCGAATAGTCAGATCGATTATTCCTTCGCCTGCAACGATGTCACCTACTTACATCCCTTAGTCGTATTTTACGACATCCATGGCAAATCATTACACACCTACCGCAAGCCGATTGCTATCTGTACACACTGAGAGGCTATTAAACTACAGCCACGGCAAAATTGAAGCTTGTTTTCTAAGAAATAAAATGCCGCTGCTTTATACAAATAATACAATCTAAATTTCCTATAGATTTTGGTGTTCATAATAGTTTACAATCATATCAGGTATAACCCAAATAGGTCACAAGTTGAAAATATCTCAATTCATAATACTGTATTCAAGTACTCATTCGCGCTTATAATAGAACCTTGATACCTCACTGCACTTTTGAATTATTTTACATAAGGTCGGCGAATAAATAACATTGAAAACAAATATGCTGTTAATTTTCAAACCGCTCTCCATTATAATCAAATTCATTGGGCTGTTTGCAAAATCGTTTTAGGTACAAAATACAAAACATTATTCCCGTTGCATTTTTTTTTTGTGGTGGGGTACGGTTAGCGTATCCACCGCCCCGTAACCCACCCGGTAGCACGTCGCCTTTTTTTGGGGTGGGCTGCGGTCGGCGCGCTCCACGCACCACTCCGTCCGGGGCGACAGAGGGGCGTATAGCACGCAACACCCGTAACCCACCCGAACACCACGTCGCCTTCGTCGTTGGACCGACCACCGGAGCAGGGTTACTTGTCATCAGTGGTCGGCCCGACGGAATACCCCCTACCCGGGGTACCCTCCCATCGACCGACGTCCCCCCCTCGGGGAGGACGTCGGTCTTTTCTCACGCGGTCGGCCTCTCGGCGGGAACGGACTAATCCCCGGTCACGTCACCCGCGGCCTCGGCTAGGGCGGCATGGCACGCAGGTAGTCGCGCCTGCGACGCCCCAGTCCTTGGCGGCGGGTCGCTTCGTCGAGGCTGTGCTCCTCGCGCGCGCGACCCGCCGCCTCCTTCTGCGAGATCACTGCCTCGCAGAAGGCTGCGACCGCGTCCCAGTTCCTGATGCTGCCGAGCATCTCCCTAGCGATGGTTGGCACCAATGATTGCGACGAGTCACGACGCGGCTCTGCCCAAGTGGCACAGACCTCGAGCGTATGCTGCGCCGTGTCCTCGTCGCAATCGCAGTGGTGGCAGGACGGTGTTCTCTCTCTCCTAGCGACCGTGTACAGGTACTTGCCGAAGCATCCATGCTCCGTCAAGACCTGTACCAGTCGGAAGGAGTGCACACCGTGCCGCCGTTCCAATCACTGCATCAGCACCGGCTGGAAGGTCTCCACGGTTCAGACACCGTATCGAGGCCTCTCCAGCCGGTCTGCCCAACGGGCGATGACGTCTCGGCGGGCGTCGACGCGCCAGGCGGTGAGCTCCCTTAAGGAAACAACACCGCCCTCCCTCCTCGCACCCCCGACACCCGCCGATACAGGTCGGTGAGCACAGTCCCGGCCAATAGGCACGCCGCCTCCGTCGCCACCGTGCGGTACCCGCGGATGATCCTGACCGCCACGGCCTTCTGTGGACGCCACAGAAGGACCCTAAGTCGGGCGGTCATGGAGTCCGCCCACACCGGTGCGCCGTAGAGGGCCATCGACCGGATGACTCCCGCGTACAGCTGTCGGCATGCAGCACTCGGTCCGCCCACATTCGGCATAAGCCATGATAGGGCGGACGCCACGCCGACGAGCCGCAGGACGAGCCTGCGGAAATGCTCCCGAAACCACCATCGCCCGTTGAGCACCAGGCCCAAGTACTTCATATGGGCCTGGATGCTGATCCCAACCGAATGGACGGTGATCGAGACGCCGATGGGAGGGTCCATACAGGGCCCATGGAACAAGAGGGCCTCCGTCTTGTCCAGGGCCACCCTCAGCCCCAGGCCCTCGATCCGCCTGACGACCTCTTCGGTGCCTAGAGTCGCCAGGCCGTCGTCGGCGTAACAAATCACGCCCAGCCCCGGCGGGAGGCTACCACGCAACGCCCAGTCGTAGCCGATGTTCCACAGGGTGGGTCCGAGGACCGACCCCTGTGGAAGTAGCACGTCGCCTTTGTCATTGGGCCGACCACCGGTGCAGAGTTCCTTGACTTCAGTGGTCGGCCCGACATTCCCGTTGTATAGTGGCGACTAAGAAATTTACATCAACCTGCGACAACTCTCTGGTGCTGTCAGGTCAACAAATGGAGGAATGTATCCTTTTTTTTTAGGGTGGACCATGGTCACTGCACCCGCCACCCGATTCAGTCACGGGCGACAGAGGGGCGGCGCGCAACCCCATGACCCACCGGTGACACGTCGTCTTCGTCGTTGGGCCGACCACCGGTGCAGGATAACTTGTCTTCAGTGGTCGGCCCGACGGAATACCCCGGTCGCGGGGGGCGGAGGCGTGTATCCTAAGCTATCTTTGGGCAGGCGGCCAGTCATTAAATTATTACCAAACCTTTTACAATCTACTGTGAAAGATAAGTCCATATTGAGTCAAGCCCGAGTAAAAAAATGAAAATAGTGATGATATTCACACCATTATCGTGCTAAATTACACAAAAATAACTTACGTTTTAGCACTAGCTTCAACAAACATAAGTCCGTTTTCATCAGCAAATTGTTTAGCTTCTTCATATGTAACATCTCTTTGGGCGTCTAGGTCAGACTTGTTGCCAATTAAAAATATCACAGTGCTGGGGTTGGTCAAGTTGCGTGTGTCGGTTAACCAGCTACTTAAATGATTATAAGTAGATCTAAAAAAAAAAACAAAATAAATAACTACACACATTTTTCAAGTAGTTCAACACGTTTCAAGTTGTTTGAGCTGTAACTTTTACATCTCAGTATTGGGAGCGTCAGATTGTCATAAAACTCAATAATTATAATCTCAATACTAATATCTAATGATATACTGACTAATACTCTTCTAAAAAATAAAAAGCCAAGATCGAAAAAGTATAAGTATGTACTTTGAATTCGAATTACCCTTTTCTGAAACTTTTAGTTCTTACGAAAATGAGGGTTAGCTCTTATCCGCATATTGCAAGCTCAAAATGAGCTTCAAGAAATGCGTGTAACGCGAATGAGTTTACTAGTGTCCAACCGAAACTAATTTTTACGGCCGAAACTGAATTTCGACTTGTCTCAGTTTCGGCCGAAACCGTAACTTTTGTGTAAATTATAAGGTTAATATTTTTGTGGGAAGGAAAATAAATAGTTTATCATAATCAGTCAGTTTTTACTCTTTACTAATATAAACATAAAATGAAACTTACAAAACAACTATAACATACATAAATTCACGCCTCTTTCACATACACCTATGTGTACGACAGTATTATACCTACCCCTTAAAATACATCCAAAAACGTCCGCGATGGCATATGTCTGTATCTTAAGGACTCATCATCAGTCACGTACTATATCCGATTTAATACTTTAAAAGTGGGCAGTTATAAAACCTATATTAAAAAGCTATTTACAGAAATATATTATAAATCCTTGTCATTTTAAATACGTTAGTTGTTTTGAGCATTACATGAAAATTATTTTATTCCTTCACACCATGCTAATTAAATAAATACCTTAGGAGATAATATAGCAAAATTAAAATGCGCAACGAAATTAATTTCATGTCGCCGTGATTCGACCGTTCCGCGCGGGCTGCCGTGATGCCGCAACTCGCGTTCGAGCTGTTCCTAAAGTTTCAGTAGTGTAATGGAATGGTGTATATGTTACGGCTAATACCCGAAGTGCGGCTAGCCGCACTTCCGTGGTTAAACCTAGGTGTAACAGATTTGTTCACGGCTAATATTAGGTGTAGCCGATTTCATTTGGTTTGGAAGTGCGGCTACACCTAGGTTTAACCGACTAGAACTAGGTGTAGCCGCACTTCGGGTATTAGCCGTAACATATACATATATGTGTATCGTGAAAAACATTTTTATCCGCTTACATTCCAAACGCTGCTAAACAATTTCGTAGTATATTATTTTAATATACCTACCTACCTTACAGACATATCAAAAAAATATATACAACGAAATTTTATATCTTAAAAAAACTACAAACGAATTCGCGACGGTAGGTATACTTGTATATCTATCTCCTAAGGATAATCCACAGAATCCATGTTTATTTTTAAACATTACTAAAAAATAATGAAGCTATTTTTAACAATACAGTAATAAATAGTTCTTATCCAATTAAATACATTAGATAAGTAGTGCATTTAATGTACATTAAAATTGTACTTTACAGCAAATTATTAAAATGAATGAAAATACGATACAGAGTGGCCGGTGGCCGGTCACCGAAGCGAAGCGAGGGCGGATCGCTATTAATATCATAAGGACACAAACACTTGAACAAAAATACTATTAAATTTCCCTTAATTACGTATTTTAGTTCTTTTGAATTTCGTTCGAGTTCGAAATGAAATGACGAATGATGAGAATAAACATGTTTAGACACGAAAAGAGAAATATTACAATTAATAATTAAACATTAAAATTTTATTTCGTGTCTATACACGTTTATCTATACCAATAAATAAAATTGGAGTGTCTGTTTGTAATGTCAAAATAATAGGCTTTTTTCATGCTCATACGGTTATTTGCACGACACCTATGCCTAACATAGCAATTAAAAAATTTTTGTCTGTCTGTTTGTTCCGGGTAATCTTCAAAACGGCTGGACCGATTTCAAAAATTCTAGACAGACTCTGCCTGCCCATAAAGGTGCACAAAGCACCATATTTCCCTCACACACACACACACTCTTCATTCATAACTATAAGAACAAAATACATAATTTCGATTTATAATAAACCTAAGTGACAAGCCACTCGTGTGTTTGCCTTGTTTCTAAAAAACTGCAAGGACAAAATGTTGTCGTATCACATAAATAGTGAAATAAAATATACCTGTTTTGAAGTGATTACTTCAAACTGTGAAATTTGCGACGTGCAGACACAAACAAAAGAACTAAGATTGTGAGATGACTATGAGCGCGGCAAAATGACACTTCTTTTCTCGTACCTCGTGCTCAGAGCATGTCCTAGCGCAGCGCGAAAACTTACGAATTCTAAGCTGAAACCCGTTTTTTTTTGCGAAACTAGGCCGAAACCGAATTTTCGGCCGGACACTAGAGTTTACAGTCTGCAGAATTTGAAATATAATCTTATAAATAGATCACTGTACACGTTGTTTAAAGTTGATACGCGACGATAACTTTTGGGACATAAATATGTGTCCACACTGATAAGTACAGAGCACTCTTAAACATTATATATATGTATATTCAGTTTAATAATTTAATGATATATGGATGATAATGCGTCTCAATTTCGGGGTTGATATGTTTGGGAAATCGTACAGAGTTCATAATGATTGATGGAATACTTACTGACTACTAGTGCTAACCATTATATGAGAACATGTTATAGAATTTTCTGCCTTGGCTAGTAACGGCTTTATATTTAATACCAAAGTCACAAGCATATCCAGACAGATGGAAAACGCAGTGAGAGCCTATGCTCTATATTATTAAACTGTATTTATTTATATGTTACAATTCTTAAAATATGCTATTCATATTTTCGTTGTCGTATGCGTTTCATACCTACACAATTAAAATTGAGCGAGGAAATAATTTACCTTCTCGTGATGTCATAGACCATAAGTGCACCAGCAGCTCCTCTATAATAAGAACGTGTTACGGCTCTGAATCTCTCTTGTCCTGCTGTGTCCCATATCTGTAATTTGATTTTTTGTCCCGCAACTTCAATAATACGGGTGCCAAATTCAACTCCAATTGTGTGAGGACAGTCGGCCATAACTGACAACAATGAATACACAGGTATAACATTACATATCCATATCACCATCATCATAATCCTGCTCTTATCCTAATTACTTGAGGTAGACTCAATATGTACTCTTATTTCATAATACAAACAACAGGTCGCCTGCCTGACGTCAACTCTCCTTAGGAAAATAATTGTTAACCAGATGGCATTGAATACAGTTATTTCAAGTCAATGTAAAACTTTTAATTGTCCATATCTATATGTCATAATTATTTTTTATTGCTTGCTTACTTGCTTATTTTTTGTGTGGTAATAGAGTAAAAATACAATTCACCAGCCTATTTCATGCGCTGTGGCTGTCGTAAAAGACGACTATGGGATATTGTGCATTTAACAACTATGTAAGAGAAAGAAAACTCGCAATAAATTCTTATACCAGCCTGTCTGACCTGCATAGTATAGTAGGATAAGTTCGAGCTCAGCAGTGGAACATATGGGAGCTGTGATGATTATAAACATGTTTACTTTTAAAAGTAACTATATCATCTGAAATTTGCAAGGGCCTCTTGCACGCAGCGAATTAGAATTTAATGTTTTGAGACATTGTATTTCTTATAGAAAGGTAAATTATGCCAAATCAGACTTTTTAACAGCTTTTATTAGCTTCACCTGTATGTTTGTTTGTAACGTCCACCTTTGAACTCGATTTTGCCCTACTTTGAGCGATCAGATTTTCTTTAAACTTTGCACATCTATCAAAGACCGATAACAATACAATAAGCCGCTTTTTTTTAGGTTGGGTTACGGACGGCGCACTCCTCACCCGCTCCGTCCGGGGCGACAGAGGGACGTAAGCGCGCACACCCGTAACCCACCCGCGCGACACGTCGTCTCCGTCGTTGAGCCGACCACCGGAGCAGGTGACATGACGTCAGTGGTCGGATGCAATAATCCGCTTAAAAAATGAAAAATTCGATTATCCTAATTAGATTCGCCAGGATTCATCACTTCCTTCCGCATTTCTTTCCTTTGCATGAGAGTAAGAGAGATAGATAAAAGCGTGGGTTGCTTTGTGCCGCATTTTCGTAAGTCGAGCACCCCACGCTTTTTTTCACAATAACATTAATATATTTCGTTCATAATTATTTTCTGCCTATATTGAAAAGTATTTTACACTTTTTAGTTTGATATGCTATGAAGGCTTGTTTTTTTTTTAGTTTTTTTAAACTAGGCATATCTATTAAGCATATTTTTAATGAAACGGTGTATATCTAACTCTTGAGTTTTTCATCTTTAATGATGATTTTTACTACATTGAATAGATTAAAATTTTGAATCTCACGTGAATATTACTATGTATGTGCAAAATCATTAGTCCATAGAAACAAATAATATTGCTTGGAGTACTTTTAAACAAGTACAGTGGGTTTTACCCACTTTTAGCATTGAGTCTAGCTACAATTTTAAGATATTGCATTGTGAAAGTGTCAATAAGTATTATGAGGATGTCTAACAGCGCGCTTAATCATCACCGGTAATTTCTATATCATTTTGTAGTAAATAGGTAAGTAGGTCATAGGCGCCATGTCTCGAGAAGTGTATGGAATAATACACAAAGTCAATAAACAATTTCATAAGTAAATTTAAGCCTGATACATGATTCGGTTATATGTCTTAGATTCAGAAAGCCATCTTTTATCTACCAGTTTGAAGCTATATTCTTATTGTTCAACTCGTACATCTGTTATGGTTTCTTTTTAAGGGCAGGCTCTACTAGTCTGGTCACATAGGGAATGGCGGAATAGATGGTGTACAATCCCATAACCTGCTGTTATGTACCTCTCTACGGTATTCTCTTTTGTGACGTGTGTGTGAAAAAAACAAATTGAATATCATATAAAATTAATGTGTGCAGCCTACATTGACATGACATGAATATGCTTGCCATCTCTATTAACTATTGTCAATGTTATTTTATCAGGCACAGAGCATTTTTTATTTCCTCGTACTTTCACTTGCCCTATTCTTTTGTCTACATTAACATTTCTCTACTTTGGGTTGATGCCCTACAAGGAAATCCAGGTTGAATTTCTTTTTCTGCCAATCATTTGGGTAATGATAGTGTAAGGATATTAATCAACGGCTCTTCAATTTTCTGATCACACTATATCAATTCTTAATCAAGAAGTGAAATTTCTTCCATTAAGGCTGATGTTGACAGTGTACTACACTCAAGTTTTTTATGTTTTGTCACCCCCTAGATTTGACATCTTTAAAAAATTATATGTTATATTAATAATAATAATAAACATTAACACTTTGAACACCATGGAGCGACATTTACATAGTATTGTGACCCCCCATGGCTTTCAACGTGTTAAAAAACACACAAAAACACTGTAATAAAAGAGAATAGTTAAATATCCCCAATATTGTTACCACATTTTTAAATAAGAAAGTTCACATATAAATAATCAAAATTGCTGAATGACAATGTCCATCAAACCATTTTTAAAAGCTATATATACATTTACAAAACTTTAGCATCTCTAGAAATGATCATTCTAGGTAGGAAAGAAATATAGGTAGCAAATCAGTTCTTACATTTCTTATCTGTGAATTGATGCAGCAGACATGATTTCCCTACTCCCATATCTCCAATGATAATATACTTAAATATGTAGGAGTAGTTGTAAGGTCCTGAAGTCATTGTGATTCTGGAAATACAGAAAAAGAACTGTAAATATAATCAACAGAAAATGCTCAGCAGGATTTGATGATGAAAACAGCTTCTTAATATATAAAAAGCTATGTTCATCATTATCAATAATAAGAGTAATCATCACAGGAGGGACGTAATAGCATTTTTAGCTACAACAAACAGCTTCAAGGGAAAACAGGAAGCCAAATGTGAACTGAAAGAGCTACACTCACTATTATTTCACAATAATAGTCTAATATATGAACAAAAACGTGACATACAAGACCAATGACTTTTTATGCTTTCTGCAGCATAGAAAGATATGGATAACATAGGATGGACAGAATTTAAATTTTAAGTGTCCTATGTTCAAATATTAAATACTGTGGATTAATATTCACTCTTGCTAATTATAATTTACAAACATATAAATTAATCTTCCAATTAAAATCAATATTCATATTTCCTTTATCCTTATCCTGATCTGCGTAGCATTCCTATAACCCATGTATATTCGAATATTCTGATTATTATCAGTCTAAATATTATGACTAGTCCAACTATAGAATATTTAGATTCCATGGAATTTAATTAGAATGAAAATTTTTGCTGTTTTATAATTTACATTGTTTTACACTTTATAAAATTCCCTATCTTTGTAATGAGCCTATATTGGTAAAATACAGTAGCCAATATAATACAATATTATATTAGTAAGCTTATGTGTATTTGATTCTGTATACTTAAATGAAATAAACTAATTTACAGTAATAAGCTGTAATTTTTTTTTTATTTTACGATAATAGTCAAGTTGCTATGAGTCATCACCTCTTAGGAAATTACAAAATAAACTAACGCTACTAAATTAATTAAACATTACAAGTGTAACAAGTATTCTAACAACATACAAGCAGGTTGTTCACTAAGTACCTACGTAGTAATGTTTATTGGAAACCCAAGTTCTATCAAAGTGATTGTAACGATGCACTCAATCACTCATTTGTCTTCGTATACATACGTGGTTTGGCTATTGCAAAATGAGAATGTGAGGATTTAACACCAATAAACATAAAATTCACGGTATCTTACTTTTGTAGAGCTTATGCGTAAAATATTATAAACTTTTCCTTTATCTTTTTTTAGTGCAATACAAAACAAAGACTTCCTATTTCCTTTTTCGACAAATGTGACGTATTGTCATAACCAGTGTGGCCAATTATAGCTTTATACACCTATCCTTTCAAATTTATACACATAAAATAATACTCTTATCTACATCGTACCCACGTAATGGTCGGTATACACGACAACGATATATCGTAGCGATTTAACTGCGCAAACCGTTTGTGCAGTTTTATCGATAGTGTGGACGAAAATCGACGCAGTTATCGTTGTCGTGTGTACGTTCTATGGACGTTCGATTAACTGTACAAACGGTTTGCGCAGTCAGATCGCTACGATTTATCGGTGTCGTGTATACCGACCTTAAATGTTTTTGTTAATACCTCCAAATCTTCCATCTAGATAAAACTAGTAACTTCCTTCACTTCGTTACAGAAAAAAAAAAAAAATATTTTTCAATAATTTAGAAGATATTTTAAGGCGTTTTACTAAAAGCCCTAAAATTTGCGTTAAGATTTACTAATAAATAGATATGAATAATTAAATGTTTAAAATTAAATAAATGCATGTGTTTATTTATTTCATTGGTAGTCTGCGCAAGGAAACACAGTGGCAAGAATCAAGTCCACTTCAGCCGATAGCGCACAAGATCGCTGAATACTGAAATGGCTAGGTTTAAATGTGGTATCGTACAAATTCGTACTTCTTTGATTTCACAGATTTTGGTAAAATACAGGTCCAGTATTGTGGCAGGTTTTCGTTTCCGTATAGAACCCACAGGTGCAGTGGGTGCGCTTTAAGGACTTACCGCATTTGAAGAAATTAATGTAACACTTGCTAGAAGAGGTACAGATTCTACGAGCCTAAAGATTCTAATACAAGCTTTTGGAAGAGTAATATACCACAAACCTATTACTTATTCTACAAGACCAAGTTCCAAAATACAGGCAAACTTAAATTATTTTTCCACTGGCGCGTGGAAGAGTATCCGTATGTGCGCTGGATTCTTCTGATGAAAGGGAAGGATCAACCTAAGCGTCTGAATGTAGGCCACGAAATACACAGGCAAACCTATCATGTTTGATCTCTGTAGGAATTCTTTTGCAGGTAATTGTCGTCAAGACACTGTATCCATGAAAGGTCCTTTCGGGGCATAGTTATTTCCGTAAATACCTGTCACATAAATCATAAAAAATCAGTTCGTACTATTATTTCGGCGGACACCTTGAAGACTTGACGTTTTATACGTTGATCGAGTAATTTGTTTCTTCGAATCAGCGTCCTAGATACGTCACAATGATTGCGATGGATATCTTTTATCACTCGTGCTGCTGTTTTTTTTTAATGCCCACAGATAAGGTCACATTCTGCAGGACGCGAACGGGAAAGAATCATCAGGTGACTAGTCCGAACGAGATGCAACAGTTGCTGGAGAGAACTAAGTCATCTCCGACATCCGTGAACGCTAATTATAGTTGCTGGGCCAAGTGGAGTGGGCTTTATTTTCTGCATACTACGCTCTGCAAAAAAAGGTTAGTCCACTCCCATTATCAGAAATCGTGGCATAATCTATTCGATTGAAAGGAATGATGGGAAGAGCGAAGCCTTCGCGGTTTTAGCATGTAAAGGGTGGCTTGCTCCGAGAATAAAATGTATATGGAGTTTTTTCGAGTAGAAAAACATCTTTACCTGAAATGTTGTCTTGAGCATTACATATATAACACACCTAATGATTTGTCTTTGTAATGCGCAGAGCATAACACTAAGAAAATAAGTGCAAATGATATGTATAATAATTGTCTTATTTCCCTCCCTTGCTCCCTAGGGATCAAAACCCCAATTTCCATGCCCTCGGGTTACTACGAGTAATAACTGTTACAGGAATATTTATGTAAATCAAATTTTAGATGGAAATAAAGGTTGTTTTTCTGTTATCCTTTTTATATTCTTTAACACAGCAGTGAAATATTTTCTCTGAGTGAATATTAAAACACTGTACAGTTTGTTTGTTCTCATCTTCATCGTCACCGCTGATATACATCGCACTGCTGGGCTCAAGCCTCCTCTACAAGAAAATTGACCTAAACTGGTATGTCATAATTATTTTAAGTTTCCCGTTTAGAGCACCATCCCGAACGTAGGTGAAGGCATATGAGTTTACAGCTTATTATGAGCTTAGCTTACTTTGCACCATTGATTGCATACATTATTTTACGCTATGCTATAAGTAAAGATGACAATTTAAACGGGAAAACGTCAGGTGTAGATCTTGTATTAAATTCAATAACTTAGTGTATTAATAAGTATCATTAAATACTACTAACTAATACTTAAATATTAAAATGGCATCAACCATTTTATGTGGTTATACGGAGAAATTGCTGAGGTATAGTGACTATGATACAAAAAACTTTTACAAATGTTATCGTTTTGTACTAAAATTCCCTGAGGATACCAACAGTATGGCAATAGCATAGTTAAAATATGAAAGGTAGAGATAAAGAGAAGCATCTCCTATGGGAAGTTGAAAATGTCCAGCTGCATATTATAAATAATTGTTCAAAAAGCTTCCAGAATGGCACTGTTGTAGACAAAGGGCATGGGCTGAGTTATAAAATTAATATAATTTTTGTGTCAAGCAGTTCATTATAGAAAATTTCAACAACTTACCTATGATAAAACGTGTACCTAGAGTTATTGCTGAACGCTTATTGATTTGTTAACAAAATTTTGAGTTTGCTTTTTTACCCTGATGTTAATGTGGCGCCACCTTCATTTAACACATTTCAACAAACACTTTTCCATATACTTACACAGATGATTCTCCTTGCCTCTACCCTCCATAGAAGAAACTAAAGATGTCGAGAAACTGATAATTTGTAATAACTTGATACTGGCAACAATTGTATCATTAGTAGGGGCACGGTATGAATTATGATATCTGCCAAAAAGTACTAATTTAGTAAAAGAATCCAGTATAAAAGTATCAGTATCGACAGAAAAGTACTTGATACCTAAAAGTATCGATACTTTTTTCGTGTCCCTAATCATTAGCCAATTGTCAATATAAAAGAAAGACTTTATATCATATTTGGAAAATATAATTACATATAATGAAATCTTTTGTATTAATATAATCAACTACTAGGGGAATTACTGAAAGTATAGATCATTATTATCTATATCTACGATACATTTAAATATACATGGGTATTGCCATAGTGAAATATCACATATCGATCAGCTGACTAGCTCTCTGTCATTTTGATAGATAATTAGGTAGATAGCTTCAGCGAGATCTGAGAATAATAACAATTATTTTCTTCCCGTTTAATACCATTCAATTAGTCAAATTTAACGGAAAAAGGTTATATTAGCTAATTTTAATATTTTACGAAATAAACAAATTACTATGGCTGGCCAAGATAAGGATAATAGCAACCAAAGCAATGTTACAGGTGACCAAGAAATAGAACCTACGGAACAAGTTCAAGAAGAAAATGTGGCTGAAGGTACTAATATCAATATACATATACTGACGATATAAGAAAATAAATCACCAGCCCTTCTCTTACAGGTGTAAAAGTTTTCTAAAGGATCAAATAACATTACTACAAGAGAAGACAATCTAGAAAGAATCCCTTGCCCAACCTGTCTGGCCAAAGTAGAATATATAAGAAGTGTTAAAGTGACTAACATAACACTTTCTTCTTCAGCACATGCAATATTTTTCTCTGGAGTATGTGATGTTTTAACACTATTCTCTTCCTAAAGAAATACACAAGATACTCTTCACTTTATAACTATTAGTACTCCTTTTTAATTTGAGCCGAGCTCGAACCTTTTTTATTGAGAGATTAGCTTTCTATATGGCTTGAAGCCAGATGTGCTGGTATGTTATAATAGATCAATATATTTGTGATTTTTTTTTTATAAAAGAACCAGGCAATTTAATTTGGTTGGGTAACCTCTATTGTGATTAGAAATTTGAATCCCTGATCACACCAAAAATTAATTCTTGTCATAGGGGATATTACAAGAAACAAATTACACCCAAGCTTAGAACAATCATTTGTGGATAAAGTATTGTCCTTTGTGGGGTTCAAAGACATGACACTTGGCATATAAGTTTGGTACTTAGCTTACTTCATCTGTGCAGTCATGTTCTTTGTTTAGTTTATGCCTTAATAATTTCAAAGTTAAGTGTTGTAATTAATATTTGATAGGATTTATCTGACAATTTTTTATGAAATTGTTTAACAAATTTGAAAGTACTCTAATATATTGCGCTTTAAATCTAATTGTTATCTCAAAACAAAATTACTAAAAGTAAAAATAGAAAGAAGTGCCAGGAGGCTTGTAGTAGAAGCTAAATATTAGTTGACCCATTTTATTTGGAAGTTTTTACACATTTTGTTACAGAATACTATTTGCTGGATTCCAAACTGGACGAGTTGAATGATGCATTGGATTATCTAGAGCAAAAGAATGATGATATACATGAGAGGTTGAAGGAACTTCTACAGTCAAGTATTGACATTAGGCAGGAGATGCGTAATGATATGGCTGAATCATCAGGAACCCAAAAGAACAATTAAATATTTTCATGGAAAATATTTAATAACTATTTATTACATTGCCATTATAAATCAAATTTAAAATATGTTATTCCAATTGCAAGACCTCTATTAACATTTTGTATGTTTTGTTGTTTCATGAATTCAGTTACCTATAGTATGTTATTATATCAAAATATATAAGGAGCAGAAACAATGGATTTTAAATCCTTTGGATTTTGCCTCGTCTTCATTAACCTAGATGTAGATCATGTAAATAAAATGTAACAAATTACACAGAATTTCAATGATATTTTAACCTATTTGAAAAAAACTACACAACAATAACAAATGATAACTTCTTTTTGCTACCAAATCTAATAATTTAGCAGGATTTTATACTAAAACAAATCCATACACTCTTCTACAGTTTTGCAATATTGGTTTTCTTTAGTGATCACCAGCTTTGACAAAACGAAGTCCACAATAACCGCAGGAGTGATTCCCTGGTTTATCCTGGAAAGAAACACGCTCTTAAAACTCATACAACAAATAAATAAAGAAAATTTAAAGCTTGTCTATAAAGTTACATTTAACAGCTGACAAAAATATATGCACTGATTAATTGTCAAGATACAGTGGACCCGCGGTAATCCGGCACCCCTTGTAAACTGACATGTTTAGTATTATTGAATATTTTTTCAATTTTTGCTAATGTAAGTTATGCATGATTGAACTTCTATGTGACACTACTATTGTGCTTTGGTTTTGATTCTGATTGTTTAGTTATACTACGACTAATAGCGATAGGGCCTTTTTTGTTGAGGTGGGCTTCCAGTCAGCGCACCGGCCGACCGGCTCCGGCCGGGGCGACGGTGAGGCGGCGCGCGGCCCCGTGACCCACCTATGCCACGTCGCCTTCGTCGTCGGGCCGACAGAGAGGCGGCGCGCGGCCCCGTGACCCACCCGTGACACGTCGCCTTCGTCGTCGACCGACCCGTGACTTGTCGTCAGTAGTCGGCCCGACGGAATACTCTCGAGGAGTACCCTCTCCTCGACCGACGCCCCTCCTCTCGGGTCGTCGGTCATCGTCGCGCGGTCGGCCTCACGGTGGGTGACGGACTAACTCCAAAGTCCAGTCACCGCCGGCGCGGTTCGCGTCGTCGTGGAGGCGTTCCTCCCGCGCGCGCTCCGCCACCTCCAATAGCGATATGGCCTAACATGCGTTCATAGTTTAATTTTTCATTGTATATGACGTATATGTACCTGTTAGATTACAAGGTACTCTTTTGTAAAAAAATCCGGACTATAAGGGTTCTTCGGCAGTAGTCTATAATTCGACAAATTCGATATTTTGACACTGGCGTGCAAAACATTTGTCAGGTTACCAGGGGGTCCACTGTATAATTAATTGATTTCACCCGTGCACTTAATTTTTAAAAAAAAAAGAACATAGCAACTTATTATGACTGCTCTATTTGCATTTGCTGTACAATTATTACATTGCTATTTGAAAGAGCAATGTAAAAATTCTAAAGTCTAGAGAAGACTAATAGCATGAGACTAAAATGTTTAGTTTCATATATGTGAAAATCAGTTTCAATCTTGCATAGAATGACCTACTACCCTAGCATTATATAAAGATACATATACCTATTGCTTATAGATCCAGGTAGGTATATGATGTTTACCTATATAGACATTTGAAATTTATACATGCAATTTTAAGGGTAGACAAAAATTTACATGTTAAGCTCATATTTCCCTTGAGATGTAATGTTCACACAAGGTGGGAGATGACTCTCCTTTTTTATGGAAGTCAATATAGTGGACCCCCGGTAATCCGACAAGTGTTTTGCACGGCAGTGTCGAACTATCGAATTTGTTGGATAGACTACTACAGTCTAAAAAGGGTTCTTAGGTAGTACTCTATAATCCGTATATATATAGGGTAGGTAGTACTCTATAATCAGTATATATATAGGGTAGGTAGTACTCTATAATCAGTATATATATAGGGTAGGTAGTACTCTATAATCAGTATATATATAGGGTAGGTAGTACTCTATAATCAGTATATATATAGGGTAGGTAGTACTCTATAATCCGTATATATATAGGGTAGGTAGTACTCTATAATCAGTATATATATAGGGTAGGTAGTACTCTATAATCAGTATATATATAGGGTAGGTAGTACTCTATAATCAGTATATATATAGGGTAGGTAGTACTCTATAATCAGTATATATATAGGGTAGGTAGTACTCTATAATCAGTATATATATAGGGTAGGTAGTACTCTATAATCAGTATATATATAGGGTAGGTAGTACTCTATAATCAGTATATATATAGGGTAGGTAGTACTCTATAATCAGTATATATATAGGGTAGGTAGTACTCTATACTCAGTATATATATAGGGTAGGTAGTACTCTATAATCAGTATATATATAGGGTAGGTAGTACTCTATAATCCATATATATATATAGGCTGTACTCTATAATAATATGGTCTGGATTTTTTTACAAAAGAGTACCTTGTAATCCGACAGTTACGTAAAATACAATGAATAAACTAAACTATGAACGCACGTTAGGCCGTACCGCTATTACATGTAGCCAAATTCAAGCAAATTAGAAACGAAACAAAAGCACAATAGTAGTGTACAAGTTGTGAACTGTTCAATCATGCATAACTTACATTAGCAAAGATTGACTACAAATTATTCAATAGGTAATATTAGACAATAGTCTAAATATGTAAAAGCATTATTATGAAAAGAAAATGTATATTTACATAACTATTTATACTCTCAATAACTAGATATCTATCCAGAAAAGAATAAAATAAAAGCCTGGTAATATATTATTTGAACTGAAATGTTAACCATGCAGGAGTGATCTTTATGGCCTCATGTTCTATGTTCAATTCTATGAAACAGACCTATATATGAATTGCATTGGCAGCAGAGTTCATTATCAAACTCAATTGAAAACAGATCATTGCTAGCCTTGACAATGTCAACATTTTAAGTTTTGAAGATAAATATGAATCTAAAAAAAAATAGTAAACAAGAAGACAAATGAAGTATAAAATTATACCAAATTTATGTAAACACGAGGGTGTCCTTCAGGGCCACTACCTCCATCGCACCATACAACTCTTGATTTAACTTGCTTGGGTGGCACCTCAGCAATTAAATTTATAGCCCAGTTTTTATTAACTTGTTTCGGTGCATTCATAAATCTTGCCATTCTGTAGTCATTATTTTCCCATTTCTGTAAATGTATGCATGAAATAAGTATTTAGATCTAAGTAACATTGCTGCTATATAATCCTAGTACTATAGTATTGCTATTATAGATTAACTATGAGATTACATATTCCTAGGTAATTAGTGTTTTCAAAGTTTTATACACTTACAAGTTTAAAATTTCAAAGTGCCTATTGACTTATTTAAATCTGAAGGCTAGGCACTTTATTCAATAATTTATTAAGGGTTAGAATTATGAATAGATAATACTGGTATGTGTTTGCTTTACAATAGACACTGATACAATGACAATTAGTAAGAGATTCGTCCTAAGCTATATAAAAAATATTTACTGCTCAATATAGAAATACTTAACCAGGCCTCCTATGTCTCACTCAATGAGAGGCCAAATGTTTATTTGAAACAAGTCCTGATTAGTTTTGTTGAGCTGAAGTTTTGAAGATAATGTGCTGTGTGATCAATAATCTGTTGAACACTGTATATTAACTGAATTAGTAAAAAGTCGGTTTCAGACTACGCTATGATATAATAGTACCTATATAGCTCATAGCACAACAATATCGCGCACCATACATTGTTAAGGACACATTCACACTGTACTGTACTATATTTTATGTATGGTGCGCAATATTGTTGTGCTATGAGTTATATACTATTATATTATAGCGTAGTCTGAAACCCGCTTAAATGTGAAACTTGTAGTCAATATAACGCAGTATCCGTACGAGTAACGCAGTATTACATAAGAATTTAATAGGTATATTTAGATGGCACGCCTAACCTTTACAATTACTAAATTATGTACTAAAATCTTTTATTTACACTATTAAATGAATTATGCTATCAATAATATCATGAGATAATAGTTACTTGGCCTGTGTGGGTCACAATATCATCAACTTTGGAAGTCATACAACGACGAGTAACATTTTGTATATTTTTCAACATCAAGTATTCCTTCACAGGTAATCGGCTGACGGGTTTATTCATGGTTATGTGGTTTTGATAATAAAGCTCGTATTTTGCTTCCCCTGTGCTTATTATAAAACCAAATCCTCTCACGTCTTTCGATTTATTTACCAACCACAGAGTATGTAAAACCACAGATTACTATATTGTATGTCAAAATATCTGTTTTTTTGTTTGATAATAAGCTGAGACAGACTAGGCGAGAATGGTAGTTTTCCAATTACAGGACATAATGCGACTCAGTGGCGCATAATGCCGAATTATGCTGATGCTTAATTGGAACGTGAATTAGTTTTCAAATGCACCAGCAGAGTGCGCTAAGTACAGTGTTGAAAAAAAATATTCATAGATTTCATTATCGTAATTATGAACAAATAAGATTGTGTTGTCTTCTTCATCTTGATAAATATGTTCTTTTCCTCGAAAACATTGATGATTGCCTGCTTCATTAAATGATTCGATCAAGCCATTGCAATGTTTACAAAAGTATATTGGTGTAAAATAAATTTGTTTATAGATTCGAATTCTAAAATGAAATTGTATTCACATTTTAAATGTGGAATCTTAGAATAATAACGTATAGAAGGTAAGTTCACGCTCAAAAAGTGAGGCATTTCAATTGGAGCCTAATGGAGCTTACGCCGGAACCGTTCCGTAATGTACAAGTCATTGTACTGCACGTACGTACGCAACTCTTAAAAAATAAATTGATAATTATGACGGTTTGTGCATTCAAATGGTGTCACAACACATTTGAAAAACTTAAAAAGGTTTTTAACATTACTTTTAGAAGTAGTTCGACGATTTATGTTAATAAAAACAAAATTTGATTTCATAATTTGTATAGTGGTTTGCGTGTATACGTGTGTAATTGTCTGCGCGCCATTATTATTTTTAGATTCAAATTCGAAGTATTGACACTATCCTTCTATACGTTATTATTCTAAGCGTGGAATATAAAAAAAAGTCAATGTTTGTACCTTTATCCATACTTATATTTATTTTTTGAACACAGTTTGAATTAACTTTGATTATGCTGAAAAAACTACAACGAAACGAAAGCTTTAAAAAATTTTTTCAACAATAAATAATATTAACTAACGATAATATATAAATAAAACATTTCGATCAATGCCAACTTAAAGCAAAAACACTTGTTAATTTTCTGTCATTGAGTTGGTATCGATTGCACGCGTGATACGCGCATTACTTTTGAGAATGCTGGATTGTGCGAAGCGTTGCTGTAGTTGAAACATTCACCGTTAAGCATTATGCCGCATAATGCGCTCTAGTCCTGTAATTGGAAAACTACCAATATTGGCGGCCACTGAAAACTGTGTATTACGTACGATCTTTATTTACATTCAATAATCTAGTGTTTTAGTGAGTTTTATTTAACAATTAATAATAATGCCATTTTATATATAAAAGGCAGAAAAAGTACTAAAGTACAGTGAATATAAGACTACATTTTTTTTAAATGTCCTTAGGATCTGAATATGATTAGATTAAAATGCCATCACTTTACGAAAGTCAATGACTTCGCTTATTGATAAACATGACTTTAAAAGTAGCGCTAAATTGAGGAATAAACTCGTTAATACTGGCAGCAGCGAATTGAAAGGGAACAGTTCTGGTGAAGAAATGAAAATATAATGTGACCCTCCTAGATTATATGCAATACTCTAGCGTTTTACAGCGTTGTATTGAATAATTTTGGCTGGTATTTTATGTAACGTAATACAAAGAAGATGCTGAATATGATATAGTACTGATTTACGTGTATTTTTGTTTTCTGCCAACACTAGTTTACATCCAGTTAATGGCAATAACTTGACTTAATAATTCCGTTAAGTTGAACTTCCATTAACTTTAGTCCGTTACATTATTCGTTGGCATGCTGTCATTTCATTTATTTGAATTACGCACCACGCCACGCTCATAAGTTCCACGACGGATCCGCCGCCCAAGTCGCCCGCAGCGCATCCCATCTTGAAGTTCCCCGCGCGCACGATCCGCCACCTTTTTCCGTGTCATAACTACTAATGATGAGTTACGATACGAACAAAACACAAACTACACAAACGATATTGAGATATGAACCATATTCGTTCCTCTCGTTCTAAGTATATATTCTTTTATTAGAGATGAAGAGAATATGAAATAACTTTAACCATGTTTGCGTGGTTAATATATCTTACTATACTAGCAATAAGGTTTAGTTGCCATTGTATAGTTATAGTTATGATAACGTTTCTGGCGGCTACGGCTACTCGATATTAGTGAGACTACTCTACAAACTGAAACTAAATTTCGAAGTTATAAGGTTGAATTTGAGTTGTTACAATATAGACACAGTACTGTAGGTAATAATAATAATTGTTGTTGTTTCGTGCATTATTTTGATTTGAAAAACAAATTTTGTGTTGTTTGTGATAGTTTTTAATTGCACTATATATAATCATTGTAAATATTTCAATTTTTAAATGCGTCAGAGAAGTAATCTCAGTTAACAATTTTTAACATTTACTTGTCAAAAACTTTTCTGCTAGTCCTAAGCCTAATAAAGCATGAAGGGAAATCGCCGTAGTTACAATTAGCTAATTGTTAAATAACTTTAGGTAAATACCTACACCTAAGAACTGCATCGATGTATCGCTGACAGCTTAACTGTAAATGTGAGAGTTTGTGTTAGTTCGCATTCATAGTTTGCTCATTTTAATATCAATGTTAACGTTTCAAAACTGTACTACTGATATCGATATCAGAAAACCGTTTTCGATATCGATATGCAAACTGTATATCGGATACATAACCGTTTGTGGCACAAACCGAAAACGCCCATATCTAATAACTACCACACGAAAAGCAGTGACCGGCCCCCAGTTCCTGACGTCGTCGAGCATAAGCCGGTCCCCGGCCCGCGAAAAAGGATACAGATCTCGAGCCTTCTGTTGCTGTGAATTCTTCTATACTGTCAATTGCTGTGATTTCTTCTATTGTAGATTATGATAATAGCAGAAGTGATATATACTCACCTCCACCTGGTTATTACATCAGAAAGTGTCGTAAAGTATTAGTGAATCTTTTGGTATCGCGGCTACCGACAGTAACATAGCGTATTCCAAACTAGTGTGGACAGATACATGCAAACATAATTCCTCTAGAACACTGTAGAATTTAGCTATTTCTCTTAGCTTAAAAGCAGTATAAGCTTTAAATGGTTAACTTTTAACAATTAACTTTAACTTGCGTTAAAATTTAGCAAATTTAACGATTATCGAAGTTAATATTTTAATTAACGAACTAATGATTAACGAAGTTAACTTTTGTATTAACTGTGCCCACTTGTGATTATACTTGGGCAAGTGGTGGATCCTCCTTCCTCCCACATATCATAATAATAAGGGATGTATCGCCAAATTAAATTAAGTTTTATAAATCTCGCTGTTTACAAAGAACTTTAATCAATCAAATGTCATTTAATTAATGAGCTTATAGATCATTTGTCTTGAATACATCATTAATTTTTTATCTCAAATTTGATTCATAAAAATGAATTTTATAAAAAGTGTTTCAAGTAACTTGAAACACTTCAATATATTATAAATGGTATTATATTTTTTGAATAACTCCTGATACGGACGAAACTTCAAGCTTCATCATCAGAGTCAGTGGCGTAGCGTGAGTCACTGTCGCCCGGGGCGGAGTCATAATTTGCCGCCCTTTTGACGTCGTAAACATCATAATTGTGGATGATGGTAAGAAAAACGTAACGAAATTAAAGAATTGAGTGACTAATATTTATTTCCAAACCATGTACATGTGTAAGTAACATGACTATATTAACATTAATAATTTATACTATTTTCTTTTTTTTTTTTGGGGTGGGTTGCGGTTGGCTCGCGGTCGGCGCGCGGCGGTCGGATACGGACTGACATTGTGGCGTGCCATCCTATACAAGCACTTCAGCACTTCGATATAGCGATGGTCGATTTGGCACCGCTGAAGGGACTGCAGCACCGCCCAAGTTTCGACTGAATTAAAGGCTTTCTCATAGTCCACAAACGCTATACACAGAGGCCGATTATGCTCCTTGGTCTTTTGTATAATCTGCCGAAGCGTGAGGATATGGTCTATGGTGCTATAGTCATTTCGGAAGCCGGCTTGTTCGGGCGGCTGGAAGTCATCAAGCATGCACGTGAATCGATTGGTAATGACCCTCGAGAACAACTTGTAAACGTGGCTCAGGACTGAGATGGGTCTGTAGTTCTTTAGAAGAGCCTTGTCACCCTTCTTGAAGAACAGCACCACCACACTCCTGGTCCACGACTTTGGAACGTCGCCCCCGAGGATAACGAAATTAAACAGCTTCTGAAGGGCTTTTAAGACCGGCTTACTGCCTGCCTTCAGAAGCTCAGTCGTAATTCCGTCATCTCCCGGTGCCTTACCGTTACGTAGCAGTTTGAGAGCCATTCTGATCTCGTACAAGCTGATGTCCGGGATTTCTTCGGTATAGTGCCGAGTTAGCTTAGATCTGGGATCTTGGACCAAGCCGACAACAGGATTTCGGGATGATTTATATAACTGTCCATAGAACCTTTCGCCCTCTCCCAAAATCTCACTTTGGGATGAAATGACAGTGCCGTCATCGGTCTTCAGCTTAGTCATTTGGCTTTGCCCAATAGACAGATCTTGTGCGAACACTTTTGAGCCACGATTCCGCTCTATCGCTTCTTTAATACGAAGCGTATTAAATCGGTGAATATTGCGACGCACAGACCTAGAGATCTGCCTATTCAGCTGCCTATGCTCGGACTAATCGGCTGAAGACTGCACTGTCATTTCCTTTCTCCGCTTCATGAGCTCGAGAGTCTGGTCGGAAAGTTTTTTAGGTCTATTAACGCGGTTAGCCTTGCGTAGAAAGTTTCCACGAACCTGTTGTTCATATCGTTCGGGGATTAGCCCTCGTCCAGACATTGGAAGCAATTGTGTAGTTCGAGTTGAAAGCTTTTGAGGTTCTGGTATTGGACAGATGTAGGTCGGAGTGTAGACTTCATCAAGCGTGACCGCTCGACTTTTGTATGAATATTTAATGTGCCTCGGGCCATCCGGTGATCGCTCCCAGTTTTAATTCTGCTGATCACTGAGATATTGAATATTTGTCGTTTGTCTGACAAGATGAAGTCTATCTCGTTTTTTGTTGAACTATTGGGGCTAACCCAGGTCCACTTCCTTTGTGGCTGCTTCCTGAAGAAGGAATTCATCATAAAGTGGCTTTCATTCTCCAGAAAATCAGCCAGTTTCTGGCCCCTATGGTTTCTCTGTCCATATTAAATAAATAAATAAATATCCATGTTTCCCCACTCTCAACTCGTCATCGCTCCCTTTGCCTAGTTTCGCGTTGAAGTCTCCCATAATGACAGTGAAGTGAGTTTTGGGCGCGTGTATGGCTTTCGAGATGTCCTCGTAAAATGCCTCCACCTCGTCGTCGGAGTATGCCGAGGTCGGTGCGTATACCTGAATGACCTTCCACGAATACCTCTTGGTAATTAGGAGTATAAGGTACGCTAGCCTTGTCGACATACTCTCGATCCTCTCCACGTTGTCTACGAGAGACTTGCGAACGATAAACCCTATACTGCTGTCGCGAAAGCGAAGTAATATGAGAGTAAATAAATATAAGATTGTAACAATAACAAAGATTATTAGGCCCACAATGGGCGCGCGCGCGCGCGGTGGCGCAGTGGCTAAGATCGAACGAGAGGAGGCAGTCGCAGAGTTGAGTGCCAGTCGTCGTGACAGTAACACGTGAGTAATATTTTATTGTGTATACATTATATTCGATCGAATTATATGAGTCACTAGTATAGTTAAGTACCAGTGTTTATCAGAGGCTATTTCAATGTAATGGTATATCAGGTATTAGCGAGAGATATCAGTGTTAATATATCTGAATACGAGATTCGCATATATTAACAGACCGAGTTTAGGCACATCGGAGTACAGAATCAGATGTGTCTGTATTTCAGAGCAGAAAGCAGATCAGTGTTGATATGTTTAAATACGAGATTCAAATATATCGGCAAACCGAGTTTGGGCATATCGGAGAACAGAATCAGATATGTCTAAATTTCAGATTGTAAGAGCGAGGCTCGGGATGGCTGTGAGGGGAGGCAGGAGGCCATTTAAGGGGTAAAAGATCCCCGACCTGAGAGATTTAAGGGGTGAAAGATCTCCGACCTGAGAGATTTAAGGGGTGAAAGATCCCCGACCTGAGAGATTTAAGGGGTGAAAGATCCCCGACGTTTAAGGGGTGAAAGATCCCTAACCTAAAAGATCTGTGTTTCTGCGCCAGTATTTTGAAATAACTAAGAGAAGCAGGAGGCCATTTAAGAGGTGAAAGATCCCCGACCTGAGAGATCAGTGTTTCTGCGCCAATATATTGAAATAGCTAACTGAACCTATTGGCATGTATATAAAGTGTTGTTGTTTAGATATCAGAGTTTAACATATAACATATTCGCCATGTACTGTGTTTTGTAGTACTTCGGCGACAACTGCCTTGGGACGGGTGATCGCCCTTCCGGTAGAAGAACAAGTTTCCAGACCGAAGGATTATTGTGCCCTCACCCTCTCTTCGCACTTCTTCATAATCCTACAATGTCCCAGCGGATTTTGCTCAATTCCTCTTCCAGCTCGATGACCCTCTCGTCAGTCCTGAGTGTCCAAATGTTGTGTGTTACCAGGGCCAAGGGTCGTTCTAATTGGTAACTGGATCGCTGCCGGAGATTATTTGCACCCGCCGCTCCACCGCTACCGGGCCCGCCACCAAAATGGACCCGTAGGGTACTGGTGCTGCTGTGACTGGGGGCCATTTCTTTATTGGTCATCATCATAAAGGGGATAATGCCGTAATTGCCACGCTTGGCAGGCGGGTTGGCAATCGCAGTACGATGTTTAGATGTTTAACATTTCTCAGGAGAGAGCTGCTGCCCACTCTCCTGGTGAGCCCTCAGCCGATTTTTACGACTCCCACGAGCAAGTAAGGGGTGGATATTGAAAGAACTGTTCAAATTGCTCACCCTTTTTTTGTCTATGCATAAACGACCATTTGTGCACTATTTGTACGTACTGGTACGATATTCGAGTATTAATAATGTCTATTAGACATTTCGTAACAACACAAACACATAACGATGTCGCGAAATATGTAATTACTTGTAAGGAAATTGTAAGTTCATGCGCACGACCTTCGACTTTCGCACGCCGGTGGATACTAAAACAATTAGCGGCCAATCGGGGATCGCCAAGGATACCTGGGTAGGTAGGAATTACGCTTTGTAATAGCTGTCCACGTGGACTTCGTAGCTATGATTGGCTAACGAAATTCCGCATGATTTGTTTGTTTAAAATGTAAACATGATAAACAGCCTATTTGTCGTTATAGTACTTGAAAATATCGTACAAGGTCTGATTTTTCACCGATTTTAGTAATATGCTCATATAAAAAAAAGTGAGATGGATTTTTTTTTTTCAGAGCTGTCATAAAGTCATCTACAACCCACTTTCATTTGGATGTTTAATTTAGGGACATCCTGTATATATTCCTTGTGTACGTGTGTGTCACTGAACTCCTCCTAAGCGGCTGGACCGATGTTGATGACATTTTTTGTGTGTTCAAGGGGATTCAAGAATGGTTTACATTCACAATTAGACTCGGTAGGTAACGCTGCTGTCGATTTCAAGGAGAATTTCTTTTACTTTATTTAAACAGAACAACGTCTGTTGGGCCAGCTAGTACTATATATAGCTTGGAGTCATAAATACTTTCTTCCTATAATATAATTACATTTTTGAGTATTTATGAAAATAGTTTTAACAATTAGAGTGGCGTGTATGTACATTTTAAAATAAAAATATCCAAGGTGTTTCACGGTTTTATTCATCTAAAGTTTGGCGTTTGCATACATGTTAGGTAACATTTAATTATCTTGACGTCATAAAATAGATTTCTGTAGACATTAAATCAATCGCTATAGTAGTAATAGTATATAGTTGCCGTTAAAGACAAAACAATAAAAAAAAATAGTTACATGGAAATTTCATTCTAAATGTGAGCAAATTAGGAACCTCAAACATATTTAAGTTTATCTAGCCAACTAAAAGTGATACTACAGACGTACACAGAACTTCGGCACAGAAAATATAATGTATTTTCATCGAAACGTATCCAAATTAGCTAATACAGCGAAGTGCGAGTGGGAATTTAACGAGGTAAAAGGTTCGCAAACCCATGTATAGATATATAATATGTAAGGTGTCATGGAATCATAAGATCGTTACGCATCCTCATGAAAGTACAATAATTAACATTATATACTTCTTCATATGGGTATCTTCTTGTATCACTAAGGCACCCATCTAGGCTCATACGAGTACATCAATCTAACGCGCATCTAGTCCTTTGAATAGCTTTAATCTACATTGTGAGATGAGACATCTATTGTATAATAGCAGTTATGACTGATCATGGTGTAATTTCCTAGCGCCTACTGCGTCTTTTAGTGGTGCAAGTTACAAGTCGAGTGGGCCAGATAGTATCTCTGCGGTGGTCCTAAAGAGGTGCATCCCTGAGTTGACCCCTGTCCTCAAGGGTCTATACCGACTTTCCTATGATACTAATAGAGTTCCAACTTCGTGGAAGGTAGTCCATGTCCATCCAATCCCTAAAAGGAGAGAACGGTCGGACCCATCGAATTACAGGTCAATTACGATAACTTCATCATCGCTACATGAATGCACGAGGAAAGCGGCCATCAGAGAGGAGTGACGGCGTGTTGTGAAGCTTGCCTCCAACACCTGAAATGATGACCACGACCACTCTGTCAAGAGTGATACCGCCAAAGAAGAAGACGATAACATCTTTGCTCTTCAAGGTAACAGAGAAAATCATAAACTGTCAGCTTCTGCAATACCTTGAGGATCACCAGCTGATTAGTGAGCACCCATACGGCTTTCGTCATGGTCGGTCGGTAGATGATCTTCTTGTGTACTTCAAACACCATTGACGCCTTAGAGGGCAAAGGTAAGACACTAGCTTTCAGTTTAGACAGCAAAGGCGTTCGATAGAACCTGGCACAAGGCACTTTTGTCGAAGTTACCATTATACAGAATCCCCGAGGGCCTTTGTAATTGTATCGCCAGCTTTTTGGATGGTCCGAATATAAAGGTCGTTGTGGATGGTTCCTGCTCCGATATAATACAGAGTTCGGTGCTCTCCCTGATGTTGTTTATCCTGCATATCAACTACATGCTCTCCATAGAGAATAAATGTTGCTATGGGATGACAGTACCGCTGACGAGCGGTATAACGACCATCAAAATATACCTCGGAGTATGTTACAGGAAAACAGGATTCCACTTGTGTCTAAAGTCGAGTGTTCTCTGAAGCGGAATTCAGAATGGGATGAACGGAATTTGGTCTACTTCAATCCCACAAAGACACAAGTTTGCGCATTCATTGCAAAGAAGGATCCGTAAAATCGATGGTTATACAAATTATTATAAAATTACACAAGACAACGCTAACAAGACTAACGCGTTTCGTTTCATTTATCGCAAATGATTTGAAAATATAAACTTTGTGATAACTTTAAGGAAATAAGGGTCTTTTTATTTTTAATTTATTATTTAAGTCGTCCATCATATATTGACGCCTCACAAGTTTAAATTTATAGACTGTTTACTTCATATACCGCCTCTTTGTAACTGTAACACGTAGTGACCCTGACTAAAATCAATTGCCCACAAAATAAAACCTAAGAGGTAACTATTAATTATTATCTATTGTATATTTAGGTACTTTGTAAAGCATTGTAGAATACAATGTGTTAGGAATTCGTTCATGTTTTCTAAAGGAATCCATTTATGAGTATTAAGTAGAAATATACAAATTTAATGAATTCTTATTCATAAACTTTACAATATAAATTATAAGTATAAATAAATAGAGAACGTAATATTTATAATAAAGAATTAAAAACAAGATAAGAAATGTGAGTGCGACACTTCTCGCTAAAATATACAGAAATGTAGAAGCGTGATGTTTTATAGCGTTTACTAATTATAAATTAATAATTGTATTGACATTTTTCAGAGACAAGCAGTTTAAGCATAAATATTAATATCTTTATTGAAAGCAGCCTTTTCCGTAGATTTCACAAGTGAGGTCTCCAATGTGCCAAGTAATTCATCTGTATGCTTTTCAAGAGTGTTCCTGAAAGTTAAGATAAAAAAAATATATTAAAAATGAACATGGACGAGACAAGTCTGGTTATGTAGTATGCTGATGAGATTTTGTCGATAGATTTTTGACATCAACGGATCCACATCTGTCGATGTCAAAAATCTATTTAAACAACCTCACAAACAGCTGTTTAAACAACCTCATTTGCTAATGGCGATATAGGCTTACAGAATATAACCTCATATCATAAATAAGTAAATATTTGCAGATGTATGTACATACAGAAAATACATGAGGTATCTGAAATTGAAAAAGAAAATACTGTGCCCGAGAGATAGAAAATAACTTCAAAGGTTTTTCCTAGGTTTTGTCACCTAGCGGTACAAGAATAAACACATAATTCGTCGTCGTGTAATCTTTGTCACATGCAATATCAGAAAATCTATTTTCTCTAAATCAGGATTCGAAACGAGTAACTTACAATAGATTGTCCCAAGCTTTGTCACTGTAAACATAGAAACTATAAACAGGGTATATCACGGTCACTCAAGCAAGGAATTGTTTATGAATTAAATAGTAACTGAGGTCTTGAATTCGCACCCGGTGTATTAGATATACAATGGGTGCGAATTCGAAATTGACCACTCCTTAGAGATACAACATATTCCGCCCTAGCCGAGACCGCGGGTGACTGGACCGGGGGAGTCCGTCATCCGCCGTTAAAATAAGCGTGGGGCGCTTTGTGCCACATATTCGTAAATCGAGCACCCCACGTTTTTTTCATATTAATATATTTCGTTCATTATTATTTTCTGCCTATATTGAAAATTATTTTACACTTTTTAGTTGAAAGCGCGTTTTTTAGTTTTTTTAAACTACATTTATTTTTCACTTTTTAGTGAATAGCCACCGGAATGTAATTAGTGCGCCGACCGTAACCCACCTCCAAAAACCAACCCCAAGTAAAAAAAAAATAAAAAAATAAAATAAAAGCGGATTATTGCATTGTCATCCGTCTCTAACAGGTGTGCAAAGTTTAAATAAAATCGAATCGCTGAAAGTAGGAGAAAATCGAGCTCAAAGAGTTTGATTACAAGCAAGCATACATACATATAGGTGAAACTAATAAAAGCGTGTTAAAAAAATAATCTGATCACCTTAGAATAATAACGTATATAAGAATAGTGTCAATACTTCGAACTTTCAAAATTTGAATCTAAAAATACTAATGGCGCGCAAATGATTACACACGTACACACGCAAACCACTATACAAATTATGAAATCAAATTTTGTTTTTAATAACATAAATCGTCGAAATACTTTTAAGAGTAATGTTAAAAACCTTTTTAAGTTATACAAATGTGTTGTGACACCATTTGAATGCACAAACCGTCATAATTATCAATTTATTTTTTAAGAATTGCGTACGTACGTGCAGTACAATGACTTGTACATTACGGAACGGTTCTGGCGTAAGCTCCATTAGGCTCCAATTGAAATGCCTCACTTTTTGAGCGTGAACTTACCTTCTATACGTTATTATTCTAAGCTGATCACAGTAAAATAGGAGAACATTGTAGGTTGACTTATCCAATGCATATCTTTTAATCAAAGCATGTACTTACACGCTGTGCGCTCCATTTGTGCTAACTTCACCAGAGAAGCTGTCGGAGTCGTCGTTTATTGATGTTTGAGAATCTATAACAAAGGCGAAATATTCTCTGAAAATCGGTAGGTTTATTAAGTATTGATTAGTTGGTTTTCACCCTTTGTGGACTCAGACAGTGGGATTCAGCCTTTGTAGACTCGATGGAAAAAAAATTTCATCAATCAAATAACGAAATTTAATGAGAAAGTTTTTTTGTAGTAATTATTGTGCCTACCGGTTACAAACATTGGTAAATAGGTAGGCACTATAAGGAAAAACAAAACATTGAAATATCTTTCCATTTGTTCGATTTTTTTTTTTTATTTTTACATTGATGCCAACCACTATGCCATGTTTTGAAAAATGTTTACAAGCTTTTGAATTTGACGGTTGATTTGGCTTAAATTTTTGGTTTGGTTGGATCGTTTATCGCGTTAAGGTTAAATTATTGATTCAAACTACGAATTCTAGATATAACGTCACTGAAGCTCTTGGGACTGTTACTTTGTTTGGAATAAGGCTTAATAATCACGTGGCCCAAATATTATGAGTGCCAAATTCTATACTCAAAGTTGCAAAAGGAACAAAAGAATGACAAACTAAATAGTGTACGAGACTCTCAGAACGGCATGTAAGGCAGAGATGCACGGCTTATTGTTACCAGTGTTTTCAAACATCGTAGTATACTAATATCAGCTGGACGTAAAGTTTTTGTCTGCTCAAAAGCCCCTTTTTGCCACATAAGAACAGTTGGAGAATTTAGCTTGCTATCAGAAAATTTAAAACAACGAAACAGTCAAATTCTATTCAAAATTAAACCCAGACCTTTGTCTTAAACCAGATGAAGAAAGGTTTCAAATATGAGGATTATCCAGGAGAGAAACAGAGGCACACTGTGCGACAGTATTATATAAAATAATAATAATTATTTATTTATTTTTCTGACACAAAGGTACTTACGAGCTAATTTCTGTAATTTTACAAATTCTTACTAGTTCATAGCTTTTGTGAGAGACTGGTATCTGCACTAAAAGAGTTATGGACGCTCACATTCATAAACAGGTTTCAAAGTTAATTTAATAGGCAGGTTGCCAAGCAAAGTTGTATTTCAGATATTCTGAAGACCGAAAAGCAAAGTGTTGAACATAGATTAATAACCATCGAAATATAATAAAAAGGAAAAATTTATACTATACCCATAATACGGCAACGAAACTTGAATTTAATTTAAAAATAAATATTATAATCGATTTAATGCAGAGAAATAACTGACTAAAAATATTTTTATATATGAACATAGTAATTGCATATTTAATATACTTCGATAGTAAAAAGTAATTCAAAACAAATAATTTTCGACTCACTGGAAGTTAATGTACCTGATGTGGCCAGGCGATGAGAAGTGAGGTATTCGGCGGACAAGTATGGCGGCAAGTCATCGTTAGCATCTCCGGCGCCACCCTCTGCACCGAGGGTCTCGACCACCGATAGCCACTGACCATTGTGACAGCGAAACCTCTCCACCTGAAAAAATCGTACTTATATTAATAATGTAAAGGTTTGTGGCCCCAGCCACAGATTCCAATTAAATAAAGATAACGTCACATTGATATATTTACTTCTGAATAAGTTAGTTGTCCAGTAGGGAAACAAAATGGGCAACTCAGCTCCAACAATGAGCTATATCGTAAATATTTTCATAACCTTTAACCTAAGTACTTGTTCTCTTAAAGCATCTATGGTAAATAGACAGGCTGTCGAAAAAATTATAGTTTGTTCCATCTCTACATAGAGAGAAGAATATAATAAAATAAATTTAAATACAAACGCGATAAAATTCGCAGTTTTATTTTCAATGTGTAATACTCGCGTAAACATCAGAAATCATTAGAGAAGTATGTGTTTCAAGCTGCGTTTATCATACATATATAGATCAGGTGGAATGGCGATTATTTTTTAATTTCGTTTCTCCGACGTAGGTACATGTAGACTTTGGGGGAGATGAATTCATTGCATTCACGAGTATGATGTTCTTCAAAGAGGCTTAAATACATTTTATTTATGGTAAAGAAGTTTCTTTGCTGCATACCCGCTGTTATTAATGACAAATATCATCGGAGCGGTTGGGCCAAATGTTAGCGACAATAGACAAAAAATATTATTAGATATTACAAGCAATGTAATTACTGGTGGGTGTCGTGACAGACGACTGCGAGCTTGACATCGACCTGGGTCAACTCCATCTGATGTCGTGTGGTCAACAATTACATTCCTAAGTAGAGTTGCTGTCAGGCGACTGCCGGTCATAAAATTGCCGCCAATAACTTTAGTACGATGGAAGATATAACCCGTTGACTCCAATTAATTGGGATGAGAGCAGGATGATGATGATAAATAAACATACCTTTATTCTAACAGCCCATTCGTTTTGCATTTGGGAGATAATATCAAGACACGCGTCGCACATTTTTCTTATCTCCGCATTCTTATCTTGCATCAAGTCGATAAGGTAGGCTGGAGCTTCTGTAATTATAATAGACCATATTCTAGAACAGTACAGATATCTGCATTAGCTAATACATATTAAGGTTGAAGGGATTTTGTTGTATGTTATTTTATAGTTTAAGAGATTTTTGAATGTTTTCCACTTATTGTAATTTTAAATGAATCACTATGATGCGCGCAGTAGTTGGTGACTAATTTACGTAGTCAGTCTTTCGGGACTAATAGCTAGGATCGACCGGTTGGCGTGGCTACGATCCAGTCTCTCCAATCCTTCGTTTCTCTTATGTAAAGCAGACTAACTTGCATAGGCTAGTGTACTATTTTTATTTTTTAACAGCTCATATATACAGGCTGTCTCAGGTTATGGAAAAACTGTTCGAATATATTGCAGTTTAACTGTCACAGATCATATTTAGAATATATTTTACACAAAAAAAGCATAATAGTAAAAACAATAAAACATAATAGTTACCTATAGTGATTTCATAAATGTGAGTCTAACAATCTATGCCTTAAATTAATGCTACATGTTATGAAAATTATACATGTAGGCATGTAAGAAGCGTCGTTGGTATAAGTTCCTATGGCTACATCCATGCCTCCTGTAGTCCGTGCTGTAGTTTTGGTTTAAAGTAAACTCTTGTAGGTAAAAGTAAAATAAGTACTCTTGGATTAAATATCTATCTATTTTTAATGAAAAGATGGACTAACTTTTTCGTGAAAATTACCGTAGAGATAAGTATTCAATATTGATCACCACAATAATCCAAATAATAGGTATATATATGGTATAACATTTCGATATAAACAATTGCCATATTTGCCAAAAGCCATATTTGAATCACTTTAAATCGCTAATCTTTAATACACGAGAAAAGTCGTAAGGAGTCATTCACACGTGTCACTATACCGAACATCCGAATAAGACTAAAATAAAAACGAATTACTAAATTTTAAAAATCTATTTATTTCGTAGGCACTAAGTGACCGAAACTCTTCCGTCGGCTCATAAGCCTAAAATATGTAAGCAGAAACGAATTTCACTTTCGATAAAAAGTTACAGTTTAGATTTTATTGTTTTATTTTTTCCTACAATATGTAGGTAATTATTTCATTTGTTTCCTTTTTTCTGAGTACATCCCGGTGAGTCAGTATTTCTTTCAATAACTGTCGCCACGCCTCTCTGTCATTGGCCGATAAGTTGATATTAAGGCGAAGTTTGTCTTGCTTATGCAAACGTAATCATTGATTTATTCAATTTCTAATGAACATTTAACAAAGTACGAATATGTTGCAAATTAAGTATCACTATGTCTCTAATTCATTTATGAATATAATCTAATTCATATATGAAGAAAGAATCTCATGAATATGATATTTTTAATTTAATTTTTTTTTATGGGCTCCTATCACCGTTGCTTAACTCCCGTTTGACCTGTTGCTCCATAAACTGATACATATATATCGTAGTGTTAAGCACGCCTTCCTGACATGAGGGAAATACTGCACTACATTGAACAGTTAAGTGTTGCCTTAGTTTTATTTCAGTTTCCCGTCTCTTACGATTATTAGCAATTTAACTCTAGGATATTTACCGGTGCGCGAGACCAGGTAGTCAGCGGTGCGCGCGTGAGAGAGCAGCTGTCGGAAGGCGAATACGGTGTGCAGCACGTGGTCATCATCAGCCTGCCGCAGCCGTAGCAAAGCTACTAAGCGCTCAGCCGCGCCCGCGCGCAGTAGCGCCGCCGCAGCGCGTTCATCTGCGCTTAACGCCCCAGCGCACGCCACACCTTCCACCACCAACTCCGCCGAGTGTGAACCATCTGACAAACATCAAATTAACAGAAATATATATATGAATTCCATACCACGAGTACACCACCAGGAAAATACGTCAATGGATTTCGTGCAACTTAATTATTATTCATTCCATGTGGTGACGGAGTAACAATACAATTCACCAGCCCTCTCTTACCCGTGGGTGTCGTAAAAGACGGCTATGTGTACGTAGGGATATGTGATATGCAGATAACATTTATGTAAGAGAATTGAAATTCGACATACCAACACGTCTGACCAGCGGGGTATAGTAGGTCAACTTCCCTCCCATTGTGAAAGAGGCTCGAGTTCAACAGTGGGACCTTAGAATAATAACGTATAGAAGGATAGTGTCAGTACTTCGAACTTCAAAAATTTGAATCTAAAAATACTAATGGCGCGCAGACGATTACACACGTACACACGCACACCACTATACAAATTATGAAATCAAATTTTGTTTTTATTAACATAAATCGTCGAAATAATTTTAAAAGTAATGTTAAAAACCTTTTTAAGTTTTTCAAATGTGTTGTGACACCATTTGAATGCACCAACCGTCATAATTACCTATTTATTTTTTAAGAGTTGCCTACGTTACGGAACGGTTCCGGCGTAAGCTCCATTAGGCTCCAATTGAAATGCCTCACTTTTTGTGCGTGAACTTACCTTCTATAGGTTATTATTCTAAGAGTGGACATATGTGGGTGCAGATGATGAATTATTATCCATCATCCTTATCCTGCTCTTATACCAAATATTTAGGATCGACGAAATATGTAATCCTCTTCCATAGTACATATTGCAAAAGTTATTGGCAATGGTTTTATGACTGGACGCCTGTTCGACGTCAACCCTCCTTGTGAATATAATAATTGACCAGACGGTATCAGATGGGATCACCCATGTACATGTAAAGCTCTTAGTCATCTTTTGCGACATCCACGAGTAATGTAAGGATTGGTAGCATTCGTATTCTTGTGAATAGCAACATAGTTATTATGCACTAGTGGTAGCCGTGTGGTCGAAATTCGGCCATAATTCATTTTTCTGCTACACAATTTTCTTTAATTTTATTTATGTATAATTGTAAATTGAGCAAGCTGTATTTCACTAATAACTAATATATAAGCACAAATCTCTATTAGACATTGTCATCATAATTATGATTGTTTGACATTCAGTTCGACCAAAGGATTTTAACCGTAAACAAAAATCTATAAGCGTTGCTACGCAACACACTCACACAAACGTACGTGTGTGTGTGTGTGTAGCGATTGCGTTGTAGTGTGCGTAATGCCTTTTTTAATTAATTTAATGCATTTCTAATCCATTATTATATGAAATTTCAGTTTTATGCACTTCTACTCTACTCTACTCCTCATTATATACATCAACTGTGCTAAATTTCATACTTGTAAATCCACATAATTTTCGTAAAAAGGAGTACAACGTTTTTGCTTCACGTATTTATATATAGATGCATACTGTTAAAAAGGATGTGATATTTAAGTAAGGAGGATGCTAAACGGCGACGAATACTATCAACGTTAATATTGTTCGTGGGTGTAGTAAAAGTCGACTAATAGCAAAATCTACCTGGAATAATTCTATCTCATAATGTTTAGTTAATGACTGCACTGCCAAGGATTGGCGTTAAGCAAGCGACCGGCCGTAAAAGTTAGCCTAAATCTAACATACATAGTATGTATTCATTTCCATCTACATAAAAGGATGAAGGCATGCTTTACCGATTCCATATAAATTTGATTAAATGCAGGGCTATGTTGTTGATATAACTCATTATAATCATCATCTCGACTCGTTTACACTGTGGGGCTCGAGTCTCCTTTACAACAAGAGGGAAATTGACCTATTATACTACACCGGTCAGACATGTTGGCATATATTCTATTTTCCTTCTCTTGCATAGATATTATATGCATATTATATCCCACAGTCGTCTCTTACGACACCCATGGGCAGGATTGGTATTAAATTGTATTCTTACTCTGCCACCACATGGCAGTTGACATAACTAATATAACTTTACCTGGATCTAAAATTTTCATTATACACGGAATCAAATTGTATCGTTCAACAACAGCGTGTATATCGATGTTATTGTTTGGATTCAGTATGTTACTGAGAGTTCCAAGACATTCGACAATAAATTCTTCGCTTGCGTTACCGTTTGTGACAGCTCCAGCAATATCACCCACAAATTCCTATAACAAATATTCATGTAATAAATATTATCTATACCAATAAATAAAATTGGAGTGTCTGTTTGTAATGTCAAAATAATAGGCTTTTTTCATGCTCACACGGTTATTAGCACGACACCTATGCCTAAAATAGCGATTAAAAAATATTTGTCTGTCTGTCTGTTTGTTCCGGGTAATCTTCAAAACGGCTGAACCGATTTCAAAAATTCCTTCACCAATGGAAAGCTATAATATCAGGGCGTAAACTAGGCTATATTTTATCCCGGTATTCCCACGGGAACGGGAACTACGCGGGTAAAACGACTATAACCGAAGCGAAGCGAGGGCGGGTTGCTAGTTTTAAATATTTTTGTAAAACTAGCTTTGCTTGCTTACATTTGCTTGATATTGGCGTAGAAGTGATATGAGCCAAATAGGTATGTATGTATCCTTAAAATAATAACGTATAGAGGGATAGTGTCGGTACTTCGAGGGATCGAAAACATGAAGCTAAAAATACTACATGCGCACAGGCGATTACACACGTACACCACTTTACAAATTATGAAATCAAATTTTGTTTTTATTAACATAAATCGTCGATATACTTTTAAAAGTAATGTTAAAAACCTTTTCGTTTTTCAAATGTGTTGTGACACCATTTGAATGCACAAACCGTCATAATTACCTATTTATTTTTTAAGAGTTGCGTACGTACGTGCAGTACAGGGACCTTGTACATTACGGAACGGTTCCGGCGTAAGCTCCATTAGGCTCGAATTGAAATGCTTCATTACATACCTTCATATTCTTTCATACACATAAACATACAACATACCTTCTTACATACCTTCTATACGTTATTATTCTAAGTATGTATCCTTATTGTTAAATTAGGATATATACCTACTGGAGCACTATTATTCGAAAGGGAGCCACAAGTTTTAGTTTTTAAACTTTTTTCCTCTTCAAACTACATAAACAGTTTGGGCAATCCAAAAGTGCACATCATAATGTTCTAATAAAAATAAGTGGATGTTGCAAAAGACGACTAAGGCATATAATATGCACATCACATCTGTGCAAAAGAAGGAAAACTCAAAATGAAAACCTATACCAACACGTCCAGGAGGCAGCGGATCGTGCGCGAGAGGAGCTCCTCTTCGGTGACACGTGCCGCCACCGGCAACTCGGGCGGCGCAGGCGCGAGAGCCAGATGCCACCCTAGCAGAGGCCGCGGGTGACCGGACCGGGGACTTTAGTCCGGCACCCGCAGAGAGACTGACTGCGTGAAGGCGACCAACGTCCCGGGACAGGGACGTTAAGAGGTGAGGGTACCCGAAAGGGTATTCCATTGGGCCGACCACTGAGGACAAGGAACTCGGCACTGGTGGTCGGCCCAACGACAAAGGCGACGTGGGTACGGGTAGGTTATGAGCCCGCGCGTCGTCCTTTCGTCGCCCCGGACGGAATGGAAGGCGTGTGCGCTCACCATAGCCCACCCATTATTGTGGAGGAGGCCCGAGCCCAATAGTGGGATGTATGTGGGCTACGATGATGATGATGATAGATATTATACCGATTAATAATTTTTACGACTTTAAATAATAATTCGAATTTGGTTTATTTGTTTACGGTCCATTGTGAAATATCTTGCACGTAAAGTTTAGTTAACGTCATTAAAAGTTATAATATCAAGCTATGTATGGTGATGACACGTGTTTGGCATACAGTGCGCGGAATTATGGAGAGATACAGACGATAAATCAAAAGGATTTAGATAATGTAGTGAAATGGTTTGATAACGATATTCTTGTAAATGTGAATAAAACTATATTAACATGTACAGCGTTTATATATCTTTGTCTGTTTCTTTCTGTTTCAAGGTACAAGAATATTATTTATATTTGCGTGACTCGAAATTGGGAGTATTTAATCCTTATAACTTTTACAAGATATCATTTAGAATATGTATTTTGATTTGAGTGAAATTCTATGAAATTCTAAATAGAGATACATATTTATATTCAACTAGCAACCCGCCCTCGCTTCGCTTCGGTTATAGGTTATAGTCGTTTTACCCGCGTAGTTCCCGTTGCCGTGGCAATACCGGGATAAAATATAGCCTAGTTTACGCCCTGATATTATAGCTTTCCATTGGTGAAAGAATTTTTGAAATCGGTCCAGCCGTTTTGAAGATTACCCGGAACAAACAGACAGACAGACAGACAAAAATTTTTAATTGCTATTTTAGGCATAGGTGTCGTGCAAATAACCGTGTGAGCATGAAAAAAGCCTATTATTTTGACATTACAAACAGACACTCCAATTTTATTTATTGGTATAGATATTCAAGTATTTTTTAATTACTAGCAACCCGCCCTCGCTTCGCTTCGGTTTCTGTCGCCTTATCCCCGTAGTTCCCGTTCCCGTGGGAATACCAGGATAAAATATAGCCCAGTTTACTCCCTGATATTATAGCTTTCCATTGGTGAAAGAATTTTTTAAATCGGTCCAGCCGTTTTGAAGATTACCCGGAATAAACAGACAGACAGACAAACAGAATATAAAGTGATTTTTAGGCATATGTATAGTGCAAATAACCGTGTGAGCATGAAAAAGGCCTATTATTTTGACATTACAAACGGACACTCCAATTTTATTTATTGGTATAGACTAGTGGTCACCGAGTGGTCGAAATTCGGCCCTAATTCATTTAAATTATTTTTCTGCTACACAATTTTCCTTTAAGTCCCACTGCTGAGCTCAAGCCTCCTCCATATTAGAAGGGAAACTGACCTATTGCACAAAGCTGGTTCCTTCTTATGCTCAGATGTTATATGCATATTATTTCCCTTAGTAGTCTTTTACGACATCCACGGGCAAGACAGGGAGTGGTGAGTTGTATTGTTACTCCGTCTGGAAAGTAAAAATGAGGAACACCTCATGAACTAAGCTGCTGATACAATTATGTAATAGTAAAATATACTCACGACAAATAGCGCCTTGTTTTGCGAATGATGAGAGAGATTGTGTACCAATTTCATAAGCATGGCGTTTCTATATCGGAAAGCGCGTGCAAGTAACTCTCGCAAACGGCCTTCTGCCGCCATTTGATTGGCAGCACGTTCGCACCATGCTAGGTTGATACAAAGCGCTAATAGGACATCGGTGGCGCCTGCGCTGCTTCCGTTGCCGATCGGCTCTCCGCCAACATTTAAGAGTAACATATCTGTCAACTGATATATTAACAAAATTAATATTTTTGCATAAAAAAAAATACCTACTTACAAATATTATGTTTTTAATGGCTTACCAATTTTACACAATCGGACTGTGTAAACATTAATTTAACTCTATCATCCATACTCAAATGATACAGAATTTTCATAGCCAAATTTATATGCTTATCGTCACCTGTAAAAAGAAATTGAATATCTTATTAAGTCTCCTCATATAACAAATACTTCATCAAAAAGAATCATTGTTGTTATTAAAGTGAAAAAATTTAACACTACGCAAATAGCAGCTGCACTTTGTACATTAAGTCATAATTAAATATGAACAATATATAACAACCAAGTATAACGAATTGAATTATTTAGCAACCGAGCATCGTATACTGTACATGTGCTTGTAAAGATCTTCGCAAAACAATCCTTGTTTTGCGAAGATCCTCCTGAATGCGAAGTTTATAAATGACTACCGAAAATAGAATCTTCTAGAAAAATCTTCATGGTTATCTAAAATAGCGGAATACGCAGAATAATCAACAGCATTATTATAGACAATTTTTTTTTCACAAATCCCCCAATTGAGACAAAATCTTCGAAGCATTTAAACGCGTTGGTTTTACAAATTTTAAATAATCGTGAAAATAATTTCTAAGATATTTTGTATGAATGTTCTATGAAGTCTGGTCTCATCTTTTATTTATTTATATACCATATACAATAGTGTTACAGATATATCGCAAGTTACGTCTTATACTACGAAATTCATATCAACCCTGTCAATGATCACACCTTATAAGATCCACCCAGGAGCCGAAAGGGACGGCGCGACCCCATAACCTGCCGTGCACGTTTATCTCCAGGCGCCCCATGGATAAACCACCGGTACCTACTTTTGTCATCAGTGGCCATCCAACGACATTCAAATTTGCAGATCATTTCATCATCATCATTTCGGCTCATATACGTCCCACTGCTGGGCTCGAGCCTCCTCCATAATAGGAGGGAAATAGATCTTACTATAGCATGCTGGTCAGACAGGTTTGTATAGGGTTTTGTTTCGAGTTCACCATCTCTTGCATAGATGTCATATCCATACTAATATTATAAATGCGAAAGTAAGGATGTTTGTTTGTTTATTTGTTTGTAACGCTTTCACGCTTAAACCACCAAACCGATTTCAAAAATTCTTTCACCAATGGAAAGCTATAATATCTGGGAGTAACATAGGCTATATTTTATCCCGGTATTCCCATAGGAACGGGAACTACGCCGCGGGTAAAGCGACTGAAAGCGAGGCGAGGGCGGGTTGCTAGTGTGTAATAAATCCCTTCGTCGTCTTTTACGGCACCCACATATGAGTGTGAGGTATGAGTGAAAGGGGTGGTGAATTGTATTCTTACTCCGTCACCACGCGGAAACATTTAATCATTTACAGCATAGTAAATACTATATCTTAGTGCCCTACGAATTTTGTCACTTTAATAATTTCAATGAGTATTTAGGCATAATGGTTAAGATACATACTTGTAAATTGAATAAACTTTGGTAACAACCCAATTTTAACCATTTTGTTGCGCAATTTGGTGTCAAATGTTAAATTGAACAATAATTTTAAAGTGACGTTAACTAGATCTGCATTAGAAGAATCAAGCAAAGGCGATAATTTCTCAATCGTTCCACGAGAAGCCATACTGTTCTTGTTCTCTATAAAAATCGATAACTTTTGCAAGAACGAAACAATTAAAATGAGAAGGTCTATATTAGAGTGTCTTTCCATTGCCCCAATCAGTAAGCCGACAACATCCTTTTTATGCATTTTTTCCTCCACTTTCACATTATCGGCAATGTTGAGCAACATGTAAAATGCAACTCTCAATAATTGCTCTTGCCTCTTGGATAAAGTTTTCAATTTTCGTTTCAATTGTTCTTCGTCACTTTTAGATAAAAAATCGTCTGAAGCGCTGCAGAGATCTTCGTGGTAACTGGACACTAGTGATCTAGACTTCTGCATAGTTACATCAGCAACAGCCCAAGTTCCTGATTTAGGCCGGCGTTTTGGTTCTGGAATGCGACTTTTTGGTAATTCATTCTAAAAACAAAATTACAATTTTTAATCTTTGTTAATTTATTTTCAAAGTTTAGCTAGTATTGCTCCATAGATTAAATTGTTAATTAATAAATATTACCATAGGTGGAATTCAAATTCAATTTAAATCATTTATTCTGCATGAACCCTGCGAGTGCACTTATATATTGTCAACTTTAACCAAATTTAATTAATCCAATAAACTATCAGCGGATCGCCATACGACCGCTACTGAGAATATCTGGCAAAAAAACTTGGCGGTCTTGGCTATTATTTTTTTTACTAACTTTTTTTATGTAAAACTGTATAAAACAAATCTTGAAAGTACTAGCTGCAGTGTGATAAAATTCGAACGATGAGATACGTAATATAATTGACGTATATAATTCAAACGATTGCCGTTGGACCGGATCTCACAAGCAGCTCCGGATATATAAATATAGTATTTATTTATATAATATAATTAATTAAATTTTCCATGTGGTGACGGAGTAAGAACACAATTCATCACCCCTTCTTACTCTTTTGGGTGCCGTAAAAGACGACTAAGGGATATATTACGCATATGACATCTATGCAAGAGATGGAAAATTCGAAAGAAAACCCTATACCAGCCTGTCTGACCATCATGGTATAGTAAGGTTAATTTCCCTCCTATTATGGAGGAACCTCGAGCCCAGCAGTGGGAGGATATATATAAATCAAAGATTTTCATCAATATGAAATAAAAATAATACAAAGATTACCATAATATATGCACACATACACAAAATATATTAATTTTATGTATTCAGATAATAAATACCTTATCAGGTGTTAGGACCTGTTTCTTCCCTTCAACTTTTTCCTTCCATTGATCATATCTTTTGAGTTCATAATCTATAACATCCATACATAGAGATCCAATTTTATACTGAATGATTACAGGGTGAAATTCATTATATGTGGAAAAACAAAAAAATGTGTATACTATATTTGTGCTTAGTTCTATACTCCTTTTCCATTCTTCTCTTAACACTCTTGAAAGTGCACTGAGCAATGCTTCTGAAATGTGAAAGAAATAAAGGAGTGATTCAATGTAAAAATAGAAAAAGATACTTTGTAGGAATACTGATATCAAAAATTAAATTTCCGTTACAAAGAATTAATAATATTTGCAAAGTTGTAAAGACACTCACAAACAGGGTATTTTAACATCCCCCATCCACTATACATCCATCTATAGACACTCTAGTAGTAGAATGTCTATAGTGATGTGCTGGACGGTATCCTTGGATATCGCCCACACCGCAACAGTTTAGCATCAAGGAAGCACTTAGTTACCACGCTATACCCGCCTATTTGAGGCGTCTAATAGTGTATGCAGTCAGACAATCCGTGATGCCTGACTGTAATGTTTTAACGAGATGTGGGTGAGCAAATGTATGTTGTTTTTCACCTAGATTGCAGTATAACACGTTCGCTCATGGCGTAGAATGATTAAATGGGGGTAGCGCATACTATCATGATGTAGTACAGTGAACCCACGAGGATTGGTCTTGTGGTCAGGGTAGATCAAAAGAATAGTCTCGAACTAACTTCAGAGTTTCCGTGTGGTTACCTATTAATATAATTCATCACCTCCCTTTCTTGCTTATGGGTACCATATTACACAACTAAGAGATTATAATATGCAGATAACATCATTAAGTGAAGTAAACCTTCAAATAAAATCTCTATACCAAACCATCTGATCAGAGTGGTACAATAAGTGAATTTCCCTTTGTGGAGACTGTGAGCTCAGAAATACGAACGTATGAGCTGTGATATTAATAAATTCAAGTAACTTAAAAATATTATATGTTCTTGTAATAGATACATTTCACAATTGTCTACATAACTTATATGCCATTTAGCTACATTACATATATGCCATTGGCCCATTTAGACCACAAGTCTTTTGTTGGTGAAGTCAACAACCACGCCATAATTATAATACTGAACTTGGCTCCCATTTTCACAAATATGTTTTTGGTGGTTTGCTCTTTACAACGACGATTTTTTTAAATATATCACAGTATGAAAATAATGAAAAAAAAAATCGCCATAGAGCAGTCCCAGTTCCCCGACATCTACAGATACCGTGTAGCGAGTCACGAGCTCGTTGCCCTGTAGCATTTGGGGTAACACAAATGATTTCACTAACCGAAGAGAGGTAAAGCTGGTTCGTTAATAAGAAACAATAAAGTATCTACGATAATCTATTGTTGATTAGCAACATGAAACAAAAGTTTAACAAATATCCTTCATATGAAAAAGTACATAATTAAAAATAATGCCAACTAATTAATAAATGCCGTTACCAAATAATTAACTTGAAAGCTTAGAGAATCGTTAGTCATTGTTGCTAAATAACAAAGAATGAAGTACTATATTGAATAGATTATTAATAGTATCATTCTACTGACATGACTATTAGGTAGTTATGCCGTAATGTCGTCTGCTCGTAGCATTACTCATATTAATCATGCTAGAAGATTGATATTATTGTTTTGGCTTTTTCTAATACAATATTAATAAAGATGAAAAATTAATGTCATTCTAATATTATTCTATAGTTTACCCTGCATTATTTTTTTATTATTCCCATCTGCCTAAAGTCCATTGTTGGACATAGACTCGCCGCAGAGCCATAAAATGTAGCGAGGGAATAGGAATACAATTATGGTCACCCGATTACGGGGGTCCTAAAATTGGCTGAGGTGTGGACAAGGTTCGTGTACCTTATACTCCAAATTATCAAACGGTATTCGTTGAAGGTCTTACAGGTTTATGCACCAACCCCGACATACTCCAGCAACGTAGATGAGGAATTATACGAGGACATCTCGAAAATGGTAGTTATGGGAGACTTCAGTGCAAATCTAGGCAGAAGGCGAATAGTTGAGATTGCAGCAATATGGTTTTGTACAGACACCGATTCAATACACAGCTTATTGAAGAAGCAATAGAGCAGAACCATGCCTCTAAAGTGTTCACATGAGATTTATCTATTGGACCAACCTTATTGTCTAAGCTAACGACCTGCTTTCTCCACATGGTGGCAGAATAAGAATACAATTAACTACCTCTCTTTTAGCCCTTAGCCTTTTTTCTAACCTTTTAATAGGTTTATAATATGCAGATAACAGCAAGTAAGTAAAGCTTGAAATAAAACTCTATCATCTAACATCTGACAAGCAGCAACAGTAGGACATACAAGCTGTGATTATGATAAAATATTAATAACAGCCCAATAATATCATCCCAGAGTGAGATCTTGGGCGACGTCGAAAAATTCGGCAGTTATATAAATCATCCCAAAACACTATTGCTGGTTTAGTCCAAGACCCTAAATCTTCCTGGACATAAGCTTATATGAAATCAGAATAGCTCTGAAATAATTAAAGTACTGAAATGACAGAACAGGCTGCACCAGTATTAATAGTCCTGCAGAAGCTGTTTAATTCTGTTATTCTTAAGGGCAATGTTCCAAAGTCATAGACTAGGGATGTTGTGGTGTTTTAGAAGAAAGTCAAGAAAACTCTCTAAATAATGAGACATATGTACTATTTCTTTTCAAGAGCTTCACAGTCCTTCAGCAGTCTATAAAGGTATGCTGTGATATACCTGCTATATCCGGTGATTGTCTTATGATCACATAAATAATAAAATCCAGAATACAGACCCCCCATAGAAGAGTAAGTGTAAATGTCATAGCACTAGAAATTTGAATGTTGTAGTGGCTATGAGCAGGTCACACTCTCGTCAAACTGAGAATTGCTGCGAAAGATAAACTCTTGAGTGGCGAAGGACAACAATGGATGTTTACAAACAAATGTATGCACACATCTACACACACATATATACACAAAATAACATATAATCTATTTAAAACAATATTTCAGTTTATAAGAAATCCAATGTTGATCATATAAACAAAACATAATTATTCAGACAAACTTTATTCAAATTAACTTACCATTTCGTGCTAACTCCATTAGATTATCAGGATTTCTAGCAAGCTGTAGTATAAGAGCAGAACCTTTAATTTTTTCTGGAATATCATCATAAAGTAACTCCACATAGTCATCAATGCAATTTAATACAGCCACTGGTATAGTCTCCACAGGACTCATTGTTTGATAATAATTCTGTATCACACACCAATCTGTTTTAATATATAAGTAATTAGTGTAAGCCATAAAACCTCACATATGGATCAAAATTAAGAGATGCATTTTGGGAATAATACTAACAAAGTTGTTTTTATCTCATAATGGGGTATTGTATAGATAATTGAAATAACATACTCTAACAATTTCGTAATACATTGTACTATACCGTAATGTTAGAAAGGAAAAATGTCAAGGTAAAGAAACACCCAAAATTTCATGCAACACTAGCTATAGCAAAATAAAATATGAACGACGTTAACATAGGCATAAAATTCTTGGATCCTAATTATATATAAAAATGTATCGTCTAAAATATATTTTGGTGCTTTTCATTACACATCTACTGTCTACGAGATGTTTTATAATGTGCAATAAATTATAGATATCTTTGTAGTCTCAATAATAAGACCCTAACTTGATTTAAGCTTACGGGACACTTATTATAATTTTTATTTTAGTAGTTGCGAAAGATTTTGGAGAATACAACAGAATTTCACCACTACAAATTACGACAAAAATCGATCAATACAAAACAGAAACAATCACAGGAACAAGATCCACAAATGACAGTAGGAACAATTTGACATATTTGACATCAATGTCACTTATTAATAGTAATTTCAAATGGGTACCTACCTATAAAGCCTGGTCCGAACTATATTATTATAGGTACCTACTGCAGTAATTTATGACAGTGACGGTAACTTAGTAGTCAACTCTACCTATTGTCCAGAAATAGTTTGTTTTGTACACAAATATATGGTATTTTATTACATAAACGAGCTTCAACGCAATAAAGTGAATAAGTTAATAAACTCAACTAACTGACTTGAACTAAAACAACAAAATCGATCAAAGTTTAAAATAAATTACTAACGGCTTTAGCATATGCTCTTATTATAATTATATAAAGTTTCATTTTTGAGTTAATAAACTTTACTCTTTGATTTCATTGCTTATACAAGATTCGAAAGAGTAGTCAGTCACTTGTGTTCCCTAGTAGTACGAAAGAGCGAAGTTAGGTAAACCGTACTGTAGTCTACAGAGAATCGGTATATCTTAAAATAATGCTGATTAAAATGTTTAAACTATGATTAAAATATTGCTATACTGCTTTAAATGATATGTTATAAAAGACCTGTCATTTCATTGACTCTCGTTTCATTTACTCGTAGCCAGTGGCGGACTAACCGGGTGGCGGAAGGGGCGGACCGCCCTGGGCCTCCGGTCTTGGGGGGCCCCCAAATGCCTCCACGTTCCCCTGATCAAGTCATAAACAAGACTTTAAAAATGTGCTTAGTACCTTCATAACTTCATCAAGATCAAAACACTACAGCCATCTAGACTTTTTACGCGGTACTAATATTTTTTTAACTTTACTGATCGCATCCAATATGTTGGGGGAATTCCCGTCTTTGTAGTGGGATCTTCCACGGGAATCCTTGAATGAATGAAGTGAAATAATTCACTCCTATACGCCTACATTTACATTCACTACATCGCTTATACTTCAATAATTTTTGACCATTTGTATCTTGGTTGCATCGCGCGAGCGGAGTTTTTCGAAACTTAACCCATTAACGACTGAGAATCGTATTTTTTTCATAATTTTTAAGGCAAATTCTCATCATCAAAAAACGAGAATTTTGAAATGAAAAATATGGTCTCCCGTACTTTGCAGTATGCTCTTTCAGAATCTGGCGTTGAAATTGCGATTTTTCCACTATAAAAAAAATGGCCGCCTTTACATTTTGAATATTCAAATTTTAATGGCAGAATCGTCGTCGAATCAGCGACCTAAAAAACCTCGAAATACCAATCATCGGGAAGATCCGATTTTTTTTCTATTTTACGCGAAATGTGAAATTTCGCTCACCACTTAAGGGGTGAAAATCGCCATTTTGGGGTAAAAACATCTAATTTTTCAAATTCAATAAATTCGTCGTTTAACTATAACTATTTAGTGCACTCATGGTCGAAAAAAAGAGGGGGTCAGTCGGCGTTTTCTATGAGGAATAAAATCATGAAAAAATGTCTTTAATTTTTCGTGGTTTTTTTGTTTAAAAGCGGCCATATTTTTTTTTTTTGGTGTGGAAAAGTCGCAATTTCAACCCCAAATTCTGAAAGAGCACACTGTGAACTACGGGAAACCATATGTCTCATTTCAAAATTCTCGCTCGTTTTTAATGATGACAATTTGCTTTAAAACCGGCTAAGTGCGAGACGGAGTCGCGCACGAAGGATTTCGTACCTGTACAGGCGTAGTCTGGGCTAGTGGACTAACGCCGTGTTTGACAGAAGAACCTAAGGTTATAGTTTGACGTACCTAAAGCCCTTAAGTTCTTAGCCTATCTGATGGGATACCTGCACCGCGCTACCTAAGGTGACAGGTAGATGTGAGATGGATGTTGGGTGGAGGATTGGTAATTCTCACTGCCAGTCAAACAGACTCACTTGACTGATCAGAACTGACGGCTAAGGGTGTCTTGGCCACAGTGAGATGGAGGTTTGGGTGGAGGATTGGTAACTCTCACTGCCAGTCAAGCAGACTCACTCGACTGGTCAGAACTGACGGCTAAGGGTGTCTTGGCCACAGTGAGAGGGATGTAAGTGAGAGATGAATAAATTCAAATCTGATTTATTTTACACAATGTACACCTTATATACTACTTATTGCTAATACACACATATACCATTTTGTGTTAGTGTGTCGTAAGTGTAAAGTATAACGCAGTGTCTTTAAATCATGTCAGTGCTAATTTTGCACATTTGTATGTTGACATGCTTTACTTGTATGTTGACATGCTCTACTTTTGAGTTTGCTGCGTTGCATGTTCAATGTGCATTGAACAGTACCATTATCTATAAAAAATAGGCAAAAAAATGTTTTTTGTATGGGAGCCCCTCCTAATATTTATTTAATTTTAGTATTTATTGTTATAGCGGCAACAAAAATACATAATCTGAAAATTTCAACTGTCTAGCTATCGCGGTTCTTAAGATACAGCCTGGTGACAGACAGCGAAGTCTTAGTAATAGGCTTCCGTTTTTACCCTTTGGGTGCGGAACCCTAAAAATGACGAAAAAATATTTGATTTTCGGTCGTTAATGGGTTAAACTAATTAAAAATTATTTTTGATCTACAATGGGTCAAGAGCGACTGGTTAATCTAGCCCTGCTTTCAATAGAATGAAAAATTTCCAAATAAATTTAATTCACAGAAGTTATTGAGGAGTTCAGCAAATTGAAGGCACGAATACATAGGTATAACACGCTACAAAAATAAAAATAAATCTATCTTTTTATTACATCTAATTTTTTTTTGTCGGTCGATTCGTATTTTATTTTCCTCACCCGTATGAGTGGGTATCCATTCCATATTGTAGGTATATTGTATGTAATGTTTATTTAGCCTAAATAATTTAAGTCTCATTTAAATTTCACTTGCCAGGTTTTAACGAAATAGAAACACTTTTAATACATACAAATATGAACTGAATAAAAAGCTTGTAAAACTATTTTTTGTTTTATTTGAGGCCTCATTCAACTGTGCCGCCCCGGGCCTCTGACGGGCTTAGTTCGCCACTGCTCCTAGCTATTTCAGATTTTAAAGTATGTTTTTAGGCAAACAGTATAATCTAGGTGAAATCTAAACTATCGATTAGTGAATGACTTATTAATACCTTCTAGTGTCTAATGTTATTAGTCGGGGCTCAGTTGATCGGCTCAAACTTATATTATCCATAGTACTACTGTGGTGATACAAAATTACAAATATCGGTGTTTTAATTAATCAAGGAATTAAATATATGAAATATAGATCAATCGTCGTGTAAATAAATTAATATTATTTATTTATTATATTGAAACCATTATATGCATATATTTTATTTAAATGTATGAGGCATTTATAAGGATCACTATGGTCTCACCAAAAATGGGGAATTTGTCAATTTGGTATTGGCTATTGGCAACGCTGACAATCACACAACAGTACAGTAATGACTAATTTTTGGATAAAAAGTAATAGTTTATGAAAATCTATTTATGATTTATTTCCATCATTACGTTGTTTTAAACCAGTATTTGTCTTATGTACATTATTAATTGTTTTTTCTTGAATTCCCTTAAGTGCTTAGACTGTTCTGTTATTATTTAATCATTATTATCCGTGTATGAATGTTCCGCGACGATACAATATTATTTGTGTATTTCCTTGCAGCAAGATAAGAACATCGATATGCGATGATAATTTGAAGGACTTCGCCCTTTGGATCACTTCATAAAAGGTATGTTTCTGGTTTTCAACATTTGGCAATGTTTTTCTTGACGTTATCACTGTGTCTTACAGACTACTACTTTCATTATTGTTTACTTTATGATTGTCATTTAAAAATACTTTAATAAAGCTATATTTCCATTCCAAATCACTTAAATCATCTACAAAAGTCTTGGAAATTATCGAAATTCCGTATATTAGTATGATACGGTATAGATATACAAGTAGAGTATAACAGTTGTGAAAGATTTTTATTTTACAAAATTTTACATATAAATGAAATTAATAATCTAATTTTGCTATCTACTATTGCAATAAATGAATTTGTAAACTTCTCAAATGATAATTACTGAATGTAATTTGTTGTGAATGTCAATGAAACCTGTCAGAATTACTGTCCACTATTAGCTGCTGACTTTGTATCATAAGGGATAAATTTGATCCATAAAGTATGTCACACATGAAAATATACGGAGGGGGTAGATGATGAGAAGGAGTGTGAGGGCCCAAGTTTCATGTTGTCACTTTTCAAAATGTTATACATCTAAGTGACTTAAATAAAATTAACTTAAACGGCTCTTTAACGAATGCTGCCACAAGCACCATGTTTCGTTGTGATTAAATTATTTAGTTTGTAAAACCGCACAATATGTGATGTCACACTAGGGTAGGGTATCACAAATGTGACAAAGACGGGGGAGAGGTTGTAAAATCACCTAATTAGTGTGACATACTTGATGGATGTACCCTAAGGACTTTCATTCAATTCAATTGTTTCAACTCTCTGTAAGTATCTTTGCTAATTCATCATCATCATCATTTGCCTGGCCTCATCCCATGCTAAGTCGGGTCGACACAACATGTTTTTAACCTTCCATAGGCTCCTATCAGCCGTCATATTTGCACTCACTGCTTTTATACACATATTCTCATTCCTGCAATCCACTCATCTCTTCTTGGGTCTCCTACGCTTCTTACGATCATCCACAATGATATTGACCCTCCTTGTCACACACCTTTTATCCCTCCTCATTACATATCCATACCAAGACAATCTCATGCTCCTAATCTTCCCTATCATTAGTACCACTTTCCGGCTGCCCATTATATACTCATTTCTTGTCTTTGCTAATTATACTTATTAGAGGTTTTAAACAGTATTTATTTAAGTGTCAATAGTATTTAAATGAAAGTTATGATTTGGATTATTATGGCTCAGGAGTACTTAACAACCTTTAATTTTAGAATTACATATTGGTATGGCTGATAGACATTTCTTTATCTGATTGCCATAAATGACTCTTGATGTCATTTCTATCTACTTTTATCTATATGCTATAAAAGTTGGTCACCCAATGTGAGTTGAGACTGGTTGGGTAATAATATAAAACTTTTTTATAGGATGCAAAATTGTAAAATAAGAATGTAAAATATGTATTAAAAACAAGCAAAATGACTGACAGCGTTCCGGCTCTAACAGCCCCAATTTCCTTGTCAACATATCATCAGTTGAGTGTTACAGGTAAATGGTTATTAAAAACTAATAAGTATTTTATTTTATAGTTCTTGTTATAGTTTCATCAAAGGTGAGAAAAATTCTAAAATTGGATGGGATTGTTTGATTTGATACTATTAAACTATTTTTCAAATAACATTCATGCACAGCTTTATTATCATAAGATTTGAAGGATTTTTTCATTATATATGATTCTAAACAATAATACTATCATTTTAGTAGTTATATATCACAAAATCAGTAATGTTTTCTGCTATATCTATATGATTGTAATATGTATATAAAAATATAACAAGAACAGTGTTGTTGCTAATCTTCTAAAATTACCATTTATGTTTGTTCGTGGAACTCAAAGTATGATTACTGCAGAGATGTAAGATATTTTTAAATAAGTATTATATTTATCACTAGCAAACCGCCCCTGCTTCGCTTCGGTTTCAGTCGCCTTACCCGCATAGTTCCCAGGTCCAAATATAGCCTAGGTTACTCTTTATGTAGACAGCTACCTGGTAGTAAAATATTATGAAAATCGGCCCTGCCGTTTTGAAGATTACCTCAAACAAACAAACAGACAGACAGACAGACAAGACAAATTTTTTAAAACTATTTTAAGCATAGGTGTCATGCAAATAACTGTATGAGCATAAAATAAACCCAGTATTTAGACATTATAAACAGACACGTCAATTTTATTTATTTGTATAGATTTCAGGTCATATGCACCCCACTACTGGCTCAAGTCTCCTCCACAATATGAATGAAATTGACTGAAACTTATACCAAGCTGATTAGATATGTTTTATATTGAGTTTACCTTCTCTTGCATATGTTATGTGCATACACATTTTTTATAAGACCCATGGGGAAGGTAGTGGCTGTTGAATAGTATTCTTACTCTGTCACCACATGGAAAGTTTAATATTATTTGCTAATATATAATTTTGTTTAACAGTGGAATCAGCAAACATAAAAAATTCAGGACTGTTTAAACCAAATCCATACTTGCAAGTAGTTATAGATGACAAGCTATCACGGAGGACAGAATATATAAAGAATACTTTACATCCAAAATGGAAAGAAGATCTTACAGTGCTTGTTACGCCACAATCGCAATTATTATTTCGGCTGGCAGATTACCACAGTTTTAGAAAAGATAATATTATAGGAGAAAAAAGAGTACATCTTTTGAAACTTCTATTACAATTTAATGGAAAATGTGATAATGTAGAGCTAAATATAGGTAACTAATGTTTACTATACATATAATGTTTTGTTATAAACATGCATAAGTGCATGGAGTTTTTTCATTAATTCTTCACCGAGAAGTCAATTTTTAAAGAGACATGGACATTAATTATATTGCTATTATATTGTTTTGATATGTAAAATGTTACATTCTAATGTGTTACAATTCAAAAACAAAAGAGGGTACTTTTGTTTGAGATCACAATCATTTTTTAGCATTTCACCCACTCATTTTAATGTTAAATGACAACAACATTTTCTATTACTAAATAATTTGTTTGATCTTGGTTTATTTTATATTTTATAATTCTTGAAATACCAATGATTTTAACAAGTTATGCAATAGCATAAGCTCATAAAAAATTTCTCTTTCATTATATAAATTGATAATAAAAACTAAATTAAAATATGCAGCAACAATATCTCTCATAATCGTAATACGTGAATATAATGGATTGTTGGATATTTGTACAGATTTGATGAAAACTGTGTCCCAAGAAAACTCATCCAATGTTAGTGGAGAAGTTAAAACTGCCGAACTAGTGGTACTATTGGACGGATTACGAATTGATCCCTCAGTTCTTAGTCAGTCACATGAATTACTTGGTGAAACCGCCAACTCTAGTGTACCTCTCAATGAAGGTGTACGTGCAAGATTACGATTGAGAAACAACTCAGAGACTATGCGTTCTATGGTTCGCTCGCAAACATTTAGAGTAAGTTTAATTATTTCATTCTTTTTATTCATTTTCTGCATTATGGATGATGAGTAACTCACTGTTAAGCTGTGATAACTGACATAACATTGTAACAATCATAAATTATGTTGTTTAACTGTTGTCATATCAAGTGAGAATATGCACTAAGATAGAAATATGGGCATAATATAAGTAATGATACAAAATATACATTTTTTGTTAATATGCAGTGGACATTTATTAGTGAAAGCTTTGAGCGACATTATTGTGTTTACTAGGGACTATTTGAATGCAGATTTTTATTGTATTCTTTATTCACATCTACTTGTTAAGCAAAAATTAAGACGCATACTTTAAACCTCACATCCCTGCATGTAATTACGGTTTACTGCAACCCAAATTATTTTTCCAATAGGACTGATTTATGATCATCACCATTTCAGCCCATATATGTCCCACTGTTGGGCATGAGCCTCCTCCACAATAGGAGGAAAATTGATCTATGATACCATGCTAGTCAGACGTGTTGGTATAGGGTTTAATTCAAGTTTTCCTTCTCTTGCATAGATGTTATATGTATATATAATTCCATTTTCATCTTTTAGGACACCCACAATGGCAATGAGAATGGTGAATTGTATTCTTACTCTGTCACCACATGGTTTACTATAGATTTAGAATAATTACTTAACCTCTTAAGAATAAAAAAAAACAACAACCCCTTGAACATTCATTACGTGACTGTGGTTACTATAGTTGTCTTAAAAATCATTATTTCTATTAGCCACCGCCAGGCCCACCGCCATTTAGCAATGGCATTGTACACGGTCCGGAGACCAGACTGCCCGGTCCGCCAGGCGGGGCTAGTACTTCCGCAGCAGTGGTAGAAGTCAATCGACTTCCCGGTGGACGAGCAGATGCAGTGGGTGGTAATACTCCGGCGTCAGGAACCGAAGGTGTTGCGGGCCCTTCCCTTGCAGACAGTGACATGTCGGCAACACCTGGTGGCACTGCTCATTATCCAAATCCTGCTGAAGAGCCCTTACCAGCGGGATGGGAAATGAGATATGATGTGTATGGAAGAAGGTAAGTCAGGGTTATTTTCTATCATCATCATCACACATATATCCCACTGCTGGGCTCGACGTGTCTCCACAATGGGAGGACAATTGATCTACTATACCACGCTGGTCGGGCGGGTTATTATAGGCCTTATTTCGAGTTTTCCTTCTCTCGCATAAATGTATTCTGCATATTATAACTTACTCGTCTTTTAGGAAGCCTATGGGCCAGAAAGGTTGGTGTATTGTATTCTTACTCTGTCACAACACAGTTATTTTTATATGTACTATATATTTTTATCGGGCTTTAATTTAAACCTCTTGCAGTGACAATATTTGCTTACATACCGTCATCGTCTTCTAAAACACCACCCTCCCTTAATCATCTTTTAGATAAATAAGTTACGGTAAATTGTATTGTTATGTCGTTCGCACATAGATTTTTATCATAATAAAATATTTACTTATACCATATACCTCAAAAATCGTTTCGGAATTAGTTTACTGACCGTTTTCTCAATTTTATAATTAAAAAACAGATTGAGTAGTAAAGTTTTACTCGGGTATCTGAAGCTCATTTATTTTCTAAATAGGTCCTCATTTTGATCATCTAAGATCACCTCACTCCATTACACCCTATGTGTAAATATTATCCTAAATAATAAACTTAGTGTCCGACTGACATTACTTTTTACGGCCGAAGTCGAAACCGAAACTTCTGTGTAAATTATAAGGTCAATATTTTTGTGGAAAGAAAAGTAAATAGTCTATCATCATCAGTCAGTTTTTACTCTTTACTAATATAAACATCAAATGAATCTTATAAAACTTAACTATAAGAACAAAATAATTTCGATTTATAATAAACCTAGGTGATAAACCAGTCTTGTGTTTGCCTTGTTTCTAAAAAATTGCCAAGACAAAAATGTTTTCGATATTTTATGAACTAGATCACATAAATAGTGAAATAAAATATACCTGCTTTGAAGTGGTTACCTCAAACTGCGAAATTCGCGACGTGCAGACGATAAAGTTAAAATTGTGAGATAACTATGACCGCGGTAAAATGATACTTCGTCTCTCGCACCTCATGCACCGAGCATGTCCTAGCGCAGCACGAAAACTCACGACTTCAGTTTTGATTTCGGCCGTAGTTTCGGCTCGATTATCAGCCGAAACACGTTTTTTGACCGAAAATGAGACCGAAATTTCGGTCGGACACTAAATAAAATAAATGTAAAATTGAGTTTTTTTCGTTCATCCTTAAAAAAATATTCACCGTCGTTAAGGTTTCGAAGAATAAACATTTCAGTCATTCGACATAACACGATTAAAGTCGCGTGCTATTAAGTAATATGTAAAATGTAATATTTAAATTTAAAAGTTATACAATAAAGTACCGTCTGCCCAGACCGCTTTTCGACGATCATAAACTACGAAAAAGATCATTTTTGATTTCATTTCGTCCCTTGATAATTTTTCCTGTACAAAAATTCACACGAATACATATAATAACTATATAACTTTCAACATAGTCATATATTTTTATTTGCATGTATTATGTTTGGTTTGACAAGTGTATGTGGACAGGTACTACGTAGATCATAACACGCGGTCGACGTCGTGGGAGCGGCCGCAGCCGCTCCCGGCTGGTTGGGAGGTGCGTCGTGATGCACGCGGGCGTGTATACTACGTAGACCACAACACACGTACCACCACGTGGCAACGGCCCGACACCGAGCGGCTAGCACGTTTCCAGCATTGGCGTGGCGAACGACGCCACGTGGTTGCGCAGGGCAACCAACGCTTCCTGTATCCACATCCACACCCGCCGCATCAGCCGGATACCGAACATGAACCAGCAGCTGTCGCTCCCACCACACCCGTGCCCGCACCGCCTGGTAAGTTGTTCTTTATGTGATTCACAAATTATAAATACAAGTCGTAGTGCAATTTACATATGTACGATACCTGTATATTTGTCAAATTAAATTTAATGTGATCTCACATAGTTTGACACCGGTGAACAATCAAGACGCTTCTAACCATACCTCATGTGTTAAATTATGATAGTTTAAAAGTTTGAGGGCTTGAACTTGATAATACTTCTGGTTTCGTCGTCGTTCATCATCATTCATTTCAGCTCATATACGTCCAACTGTTTAACATACCATATCACACCCACTGACACGGAAGTGGATAGTGAATAGTATTCTTACCCTGTCACCACACAGAAAATATCGTCGTGTAATTAAAAAAGCCTGCAACTTTACCACAACCGCGCGCATCGGTTCCAAGATAAAATCCGTCTAGTTGACGTCATAAGTGCAAAATAAAATCATAAAAATTGATCAAACAATTGAGAAGAACAACAACTATAAAGACACTGATAATTTAATTGTAAAGAGTACGAACACGAATGAAATCAAAGCCGCCTACTTCTGTTCTTATAGAACCAATAGTCGATAAATGCGGTTCGCAGACGTGATTAATACCATTAAGGCCGTTTATTAGAGTGAGTAACTTCGAAGACAATTATACAGAACGATATGAGTTATAATTCACCATAAGCTAATTTATTTTATATGACATAGATTACAAGCGTCTAAACAATGGCCATACCGAATTTGTGGGCTCGATTTCTATTCAGGACAGTAATTTGTGCCAAATTGTTGTGCCGAGTCCGGGTAATTTGAGTCCATTAGTGTATATTCTATCAAGTGACTAAAAACCAAATAGCTCGAAATGAGTATCTAAATTATAGTTAAAACCTTTTTAAAAAGGATTAAGGCGATATACATGTTCGATAACAAATCTTTTAATTATTCTAAGACAATCGATGCTGTATATAACGTGAAATGGGTATCAAAAATATAATTTAAATATTATAAAATCGGTTTTCCGTTATGGTGACGGATTAAGAATAATCACCAACCCCTCTCTTGCCCGTCGGTGTCGTAAAAGACGACTAGTGGATATATCATCTATACAAGAGAACGAAAACTCGAAATAAAACCATATACCAACACGTTCGACGAGCATGGTATTGTAGGTCAATTTCTCCCACATAGTGGAGGAGGCCCGAGCCCAACAGTGGGACATGTATGATGATGTGCCGAGATAATGACGATAATGAATATAAAATCCGTAAAAGTTATATTTAATAAAAAAAATAATAGAAGAATTAATTGAAATACGTGGGATATTTAATTGCGTTCATCTCAAAATGACAAATACTTAACAATATTCCTCATTCTAATATCCGTGTCGTAACAAAGTAAGAAATAAAAATACAATAAACTACTCCGATTGCTGGGCCCGAACTTCCTCCTGGATATGAGTGAAATTGACCTACTATACAACGCTGGTCAGACGGGTTGGTATAGAGTTTTATTACGAGCTTTCCTTCTCTTGCATATTATATGCGTGTTATATCCCATAGTCGTCTTTTACGACATCCACAGGCAAGAGAGGGGTTGGTGAATGATATTCTTACTCCGTCACCACACGGAATGTTTTTCTATAGTCATAATTAAATTGAAATCAAAGTTGCTTCCATAGAGTGTAATATCCCTTAGATCTCAATTTTTACATTGTAATGTACAATTAATGTAAGATTAATTTAACATTTTTAGTGAGTCTACCACATATTTATGTATTCCTTGAGATATGAATCTTTCATTGTCCGTATAGTTTCGACGGTGGGTTATGAATACAATTTGTTATCACCCCCTTAGTTTTATATAGACGTTTTAGTTGCTTGAGGGATCACAGGATAATAGGCAACAATTTTGAGAATTAGGTATCATCTGCGATCGATAACTTGTCTGTCAAGTCTGATGATTATCGCATTAGCCCTCCTTGAGGTTACCAGCACATATAAATAGTATAAATGAAATGTCTTATGCTACTTGGCGAAGGTAGCCATACTACGATCCCTATTTTTTACTATTTTCAACTCTCTCTTTCTGAACGATTCGTAGTACAAGCTCAAACCCAATTTGACCAATATTTGAAGACCTCCTTACCTCTAAACAGCTCGCGCAGTATGGGCACGGTCCCTTATATGAAACATACAGTAAACCATCGCTGTCCTTAAAGTTGATGACTCTTGAATGATTTGCAACTTTCATTATAAATACGATATTTTTCACTCTTTTTGTTCAAGAATAAAAGGTGGCTTTACGTAATAATGTGTTCTTGATCCTCATTAACTTTCCGTATTAAATTAATTAGAGCATAATAATATATCCACTAGATTCTTACTCCGTATGTTTTTTTAATCTAATAAGTCTTTGACAGCATTGCACCTGATGTTAGTTTCATGATAATAAAGCATATTAAACCTTGTCCACCGCGTAATTTGTTTTACATCTTCACAAGGTTACGTGAACAATTGAAGTGACCTTGTACAAACGAAACCCTTGTAATATTAATTAAAACGTTTCTTTGTATACGATATTCTTATTATGCTCAACGCTTATGCAAAGTTGACTCTCTGAACTTTTGAAACACAATTTATGCGATAAATAAGATATGGTTTCATTATTTTATTTTATTTACATTATTTTATTTTTAGTGGCGAATTAAGAACACAAAGCTACTAGCTTGTATTCTTAATTCGCCACTAATGAATGGCTAACATAATTACAAGCCATATTACTATGAAACTAACAAGGGTTTATGCACGTGTGTGTCACAATCATAGCCAAAAATATACATTTGTTTGATATGGATCTTCGCCGCAATAGAAGAGAAACCAATACATACTAACAAAGCTAAACGGGTTGAGATGGAGTTTTATTTCTGTTCCTATCATTTTTATGCCGTAACTTAGTAGACGGCCTGATAATAGCTGATAGTGTTAAAAGTTATAAGTGCCGTGTTTCTGCCCCTTCATTTATTGATTCCTAAGTCAGTTTGTATCATTCCTATGACAAATTAAGACGTGGATCCCTATTAAAATTTTACCTATTACACGGGGATTTCTTTAGCAGTAATAGTATCTGCTAAATCCTTTGATGTGTCATATCCTGTCTTACCTAAGGAAAGTGACATAATACATTAAATTCTGATTCAATCGCATGGCTAAAAACACACTATTAAATATAATGTTTTTGCTATGTTCATATTATTCTAATCATGATTTACGTTATCGCTCATAAAATATTTCACAATCTTATCTAGGTAATACCAATTGCTTACGTAGACAAGAGACAATGATGAGGTAGAGACGAAACATGAGTACAAGAAATGAGTTTTAAATGTTTAAATAATGCTTATATAGGTGTTAAATCGAAAATATTATGTTAACGTTTCAGTCAAACGCGTTATTATGTACCTAGTTAGTATGTTTCCTGTTCATTAATGTACTTTATTCATGTGATAACGTATTTTAACATTTTCCATAACTCTTTTTCCTGCGGCTGTCGTAAGCAAGGAAAAACCCAAATAGCATGTCAATCGATTTAATCAGCGTTTGTTGGGCCACTTTTCGTTCCACTGTGGATGACAGTCGTGCCTAACAGAGGATGTAAATGAGCTGAGAAGGAGGATATCTACGTAATATTTTAAACATGATTCTCCTCTTGCTAATTTAATTATCTTAGCTATGTATACGTGCTAGGTACTTTCATAGGTAATGTTGTATGTAGCACCCATGCTTTTAATTCTTGTCTAACTTAAAAACAATAATATGTAGTTATGAAACATAACTACATATTAGAGAATTTAGAGATAGTAGAACAAGTTCAATACGATCACGTTTAATACGATTTCTTAATACGATTCTTCATCCCGTTTAATACGCGTAATACGCGTTTAATACACGTACCACTCAAATACACATATTACCCCTTGCGGCAGCGGCCTTCGACTGACGAAGTGACGACTGTCGAGCGACCCTAAGTGATAATGACCAAGAAGAAGATGAGTCAACTCCGATTGTGTCACACGCCCAGGCATTATCAGCATTTAATGATTTAAGACGCTATGTGGCTTCATTGAATCAAAGCGAAGACGCACTGCGAAAATTAAATTACGTTGAAAATCTTGTAATTGCTAATGCCTCAAAATCTTTTTGTCAAACGTGATTACTTTAAGTAACGTAATAATAATAAACAACATTTTATTTTAGGTTATTTTTAAATGTTAAATTCAATACGTAGGTATTCAAAATAATAATAGAAGATAATAAATAATAATGGCAGGATTTTCCCCTTTCCCGCATAATACGCTTTGCCGCCTTTTTTTTATGGGTGGGCTATGTTAAGATCACACGCGGTCCATTCCGTCCTGGGCGACGAAAGGACGGCGCGTGGGCCCATAACCCACCCGTACCCACGTCGCATTCGTCGTTGGGCCGACCACCGGAGCAGGGTGACTTGTCGTCAGTGGTCGGCCCGACGGAATACCCTTTCGTGTACCCTCACCTCTCGACGTCCCTGTCCCGGGACGTCAGTCGCCGTCGCGCGACGCTGTCCCGCCTAAGACGCGTTTTTGGTCGGGTCCCTGCGAAATCGTCTTAAACGGATTTTACTGTATTTATATTGAATTTGTTATAAGACTGTTGCTGCTGTTTGATTTTTGATTGCCCGATGTTTCGAACACTTTACAGCGTTCATGGTCACGGGTGGTCAGTCCGCACGCGATAAAATCCGTAAAATAGTTTTATTTTTTGTCTTCTACATTATTTTATTATTGAAATATAGACTTAATGCTAGCGGCCCTTGTGAACAAACAAATGTTTATGATCAGGTTATTTATTACATATTCTCGTTTTTGTATCGGAAAGGGTATGGAGAATTGCTATTTAGAATTTTATAAGATAATCTGATTATAAGAAAACCCTGACACATTTGCTTTGACCGATCTAATTTTGAATCCTGTAACTGATTCTCGATAGGCACATGTTTATGGGTCAGAGACAGTTCACATTAATAAAAAGAAACTTATTGTTCTTAGACTAATTGAAGAATTCTTTGCTGCGTTGGTCATATTAAAATATTATTACTATTCACACTATTTTCACTCTAGTCTGGTGTTGTCTATTGTTATTGTTAAATGCAGATTTCGAAGGCAAATCCACATTTGCAAAGGTTTACCAATATGTCGCAGACCTCAAAACAGAATAGAACAGTGAAGGAAAAGAAAATTCCAATCTCGTGTCATGATTAACACTCGGAAATTGACGTCTTTTTTTGAGTTAGTCTATTTTCAAAGTTTCTAAACTATCAACCTTCCCCTTTCGTAATTATCAGGTGTTAAGTCAGGCTGGATCGGTGTAGTACGTCTTCTTACTCTTACACAAGTAGAATAAGAAGAGCATGACTTGCACTGTCTGGTTGAGGTTAAATTTTACAACCGGCGCCTTAGGTTCCTTAATTATGCTTTCGTCACTGTAGATCTTATATGAGGCTTTAACGATACCCATGAGTCAATGTAACAGTTTGTAGTATTCATAGCTGCTAACAAACAGCGATCCAATTTCAAAATCGTGATTGTATTATGTTAGCTCGCATATGTTCTACTACTGTGCTTGAGTCTTCTCCATAATGGAAGGGAAACTGACCTTCTATATCACGTTGATCAGACGGATTTTTATAGGGTTTTATTTCGATTCTTCTCTTTCATAAGTTCTATCTGCATACTACAGCACTTAGTCGACTTTTATACATTCAAAAAATAGGGCGGCGAACTGTATTCTTATTTTGTCACGATATGGAGCACTAAAATGATACTATAATAATACTATAATAATTTTTTAGACAAACTAGCTTTACACAAAGAATTTACGGCTAATCGTTTGTGAATTAAGCACAGATTGTGATTTTATCAATTCAAACCAACCAAAAAAAATATATTGCCCTTGCGAAAGGTCTTAGAGAGTTGTGACCGTAGCTAACGTTCAAACTGACGTAAGAATTTAAGAGTTGTAGTGTCTAGTTTACAGATCTTAGATCTTACTTCTATTAACTACAATTTTACTCGTGTGGAAAACTTTCAAGATTAACATCTTTTTATTTAGCGCGTTGACCCAGTGCGACCAATTTTTCTTCGACTAGCATTGTGCGTAATAGTTATAGACAGTAAAAAGAAGAAATAGTGATGAAAATGGTTTACAGACGTCATTCAAATTACAGGCATTATAACGTAAAAGGCGTCATCATCTCAGATTATATGCCTCTCACTGCTGGGCTCGATCTTCCTCCGCATAAAGAGGGAAATTGACATTCAATACCACTAGTCAGACGGCTTGGTATAGGATTTTATTTCAAATTATTTCTTATGACATAGATGTCATTTAGTCATTTTTAACGGCACCCACTTCCTATGCTTCCATCCATGCCCATTTTTGGGCATGGATGGAAGCATAGGAGAGCAGAGTGAGAACATATGTATATTGAACAGAGCTAACATAGTTATTTACACAATCACAATTATTTTTACCTTTGGTATTGAAAATATTATCAATATTTCATATCGTAGCAGCCACTAATACTACCCATTATAATACTACTCACAGGTGTTGAAAAAACCTACTAAGAGTTGAGTAAATTCTATGAACCATACGTTATGAGAGTTAAACCAAAACAGTATGTTCTACTCTTTTCTCAATTGTGCGAAAGCAAATATATATGTACATGCTGTGCAAACCTTATATATTATGCAATTTGCAAGTTTGTATTGGGATTTAAAATTCCAATATGTTAAGATTGATATACCGTATTTCCAGTGTTTATTGATAATAATATAAACATTAGAACCGTTATGATACATGCAATTAAATGATAGAACAAAGCACTTATACCCGATTGACCCAGAATTCGTTCCGCTCAGGGATATTCGAATGTTATTTACATAGCAACTCCCGTTTCATATGAGACTTGACACCTTAATGAAATCTCGAAGTAAGTAAAAAGGAAGACGTAGTTGCTGACAATGCGACCTACTTCGTAAAAGTATTCTGTAATAAGAAACCAATAGCATTATTGTTTCTATTAGCGGACCAACTGTGTATGGTTTCCAACGTAACTATTTCATATTCATTAATACTAAGGCAGAGTTAAAACGCTGATATTTATAAAGGCTACTATTATTTTTAAGAGTGTAGTACTAATAATGTTGGTATCACTACCTTTTTTTGATAGACTGTCCCCACAGACAATGTCACATTCCATGGCAGTGCAATGTGACAAGAGCGGTGGCTCACCTTTATTTTAAGGTACAGGCTATGGTATGGTCATACCCCGCCCGATCCGTCCGAGGACTTGTCGAATACGCACCTCTGCCGCCATGTGGGCCAGCCATCGGTAGCCGCCCTTGCCATCAGTGATCCATCTAGATGGTTACCCTTTTGGATACCTTTACGATTCCACGCCGCGGCGCCTATTGCCGTCGGTGCGTCATCCTCACACAATTGGCCTCGCAACTGACTCATCCCCAGTCCAAACAGTGACTCACTTTATCTATCTTTTTCTACAGACCGAAACATACCCAGAGAGATTACGACCACTTGAAACGGATAAAGGTGATGATAGCGATGTTAATTTGAGTCTGGCATCGTGCTGAGAACTTATTTCTAATAACCCATAATTGTGCTTATTATTAGCTTAATTCCTTAGGTCTTCTCGTAATGTAAAACAAAAATAACATTAATCAAGTTATTATCATGACATCATATCTCTTATTTAAATTATTAGCTTTTCGGATATAAATTGATTATTTAAAGATTAGTGTGTACTAATCAGCAACAGATTGATTATTTAAAAGTAATATGGGTGAAATAATTACTACTTTTATTAATCATCATTATCATCATTCCAGCTCATGTAGGTGCCACTGTTGGGCTCGAGGTTCTTCCATAATGGGAGAGGAATTAACCTACTGTACCACGTTGGTCGGACGTGTAGGTATTGGGTTTTATTTCGAGTTTACCTTCTCTTGCACAGATACACATCTATGCAAGCATATGCGTATTTAATACCTTAGTCGATTTGTCGTCTCGACGCCCATGGGTAAGATAGGGGGTGGTGAATTGTATCCTTACTCCGTCATCACACGGAGAATTTTATTATTTACTGTAACCTCTTAGGTTTGAGGCTATATTGGGTTGTATAGATTTTTAATTAGTAACGATGAATCGCTATCTAACTCCTATGCAAAGTAAATCTAGGTACTGAAATATTATGTAAACAAATTTTGTACTCAGTATTTACAGAGCACTCTTGGCTTCCTAGAATGTTTTGTTTACTTATATGCGCGTCATCATCTTCACTATCCGGCATTCAAACGATTCGATTAGAGTAAACTTTACAAAAATCACTTGCAATTTAAAAATGGTTCCATATATCAAGGCACTTTGATGAAATAATAAAAAGTTAAAAACGAAAAATAAAGGTGATTTAATCTAAACGTGCTATTTCAAAAATATAAGTAATTTCTATTGTATAACTATTATTATAAACTAGCAACCCGCCCTCGCTTCGCTTCGGTTACAGTCGCCTTACCCGCGTAATTCCCGTTCCCGTGAGCATACTGGGATAAAATATAGCCTATGTTACTCCCTGATATTATAGCTTTCCATTGGTGAAAGAATTTTTGAAATCGGTTCAGTGGTTTAAGCGTGAAAGCGTAACAAACAAACAAATAAACAAACAAACTTACTTTCTCATTTATAATATTAGTAAGGATATTTACACCAAATGAGTCTAACTAATATTTATTAAATTTAGTTTCAGGTAGCAGCACTACTGCAGGCACTAGCGCTCCAGCGGCGAGTGGTGCGACTGCCGCAACTGCAGCAGACGAGACTCTTGGTGCTCTGCCAGCAGGCTGGGAGCGCCGCGTTCAGCCCGACGGCAGAGTCTACTATGTCAACCATAAGAACCGTACCACGCAATGGGAAGATCCTCGAACCCAGGTCTGTATATTTACTTTACTGTAGCAATTCAATCATCAGCCATTCGAAATTAAAGCTTAAACTAATGTTGTCTTTGAGTGCATTCAATACATTCCATAACTAAATAACAAAACTATTTATACCCGTATAACTAAACTGTAACGAAAAACCGAACCGCGTACAGAGCTAATAAAATGTATCATTTATTTACAGCTTTTATTATGTTTGATTAAAAAGAAAAACTTTGTTGTATACAGGGTCAAGAGGTGAGCGCTCTAGAGGAGGCGCTGCCAGCCGGTTGGGAGATTCGCTTCACGGAGGAAGGTACACGTTATTTTGTGGACCACAACACGCGCACGACTACCTTCCAGGATCCGCGGCCCGGTGCACCCAAAGGCCCGCACGGTGCTTACGGTGTACCGCGTGCCTACGAACGCTCCTTCCGTTGGAAACTTAGTCAGTTCCGCTATCTATGTCAGAGCAACGCACTACCCAGTCACATCAAGATTACGCTCTCCCGACAGTCATTGTTCGAAGATTCTTACCACCAGGCAAGTTATTTTCCCTCTAGCTGCAATCTCTTCTACTACGCTCGTGTACAATTTATAAGTTGCAAATATCTTGCGAAACCATATAATAATATATAACAGTACAGAAATATGTAGTGTCAAGTTCGAAATTTACAAATGTAGCGCCTTGGAGCAGAGTATCGATAAATTAAAATGTGACCTTGAAGTATGGAAAATACTACTAATAAAAAACATATTTATCAAGCATTACTAAATTAAAAAATTATTACTCTCATACTTTAATACTCTTATTAATTTATGCTATCGGGCGAGGGCCTGCTATAAAATGGACATGGCCGGATTAACCCTGTCAGAGCCCCTAAGCAATGCAATTACCAGGTCTATGATTCAAGCCCTATGAGCGCTATCACTTAACATCAGGCGTGTTATTTTAACTTTTGCCACTAACACAGCATTAAAAAAGGAATAATATTGAGGCAGTATACAAATTAAAAAAAAAATGTTGTTCGGGGCCTCTAGTCGGTGCGGGCCCCTAGGCAATTGCCTAGTCCGCGTTATGAATAATCCGGCCCAGATAATGGAAAATCTAAAATCCCACATTTTAGTAGTAGTTTCGAATTTTTTCTCTTGCCGTGATATTATTTGCTTTAAACTCTTTAACTGTCGTTTACAACATCCATAGGAAAGGAATGAATGGTCAGTTGTATTCTTATCGTCATCACCCTTTTTGAAGTTTAACATATTCACCAATGAAATCGATTTTTATACAGTTAAGATTGATTCATCGTGGAATAATTCAATTTTCCTTTCGTCTTTTGATACTGGGTCAAGATATGAAAACAAAAGATAGCATTCGGTTTTTGTTTTATTAATGTTTAATTGATATTGAAGTTAAATGCTTTGTTACTCGACTAGCATAAGTATGATTACTGCAATCCTGGATTCGTCACACTTTTATTTTGCCCAATGCCCATTTAAAGGCAATAGGGTCGTGTCCTATTATGTGGAATTAAAGGCTGTAGCGACATATGGGCGTATCATATCTCTACTTTCCCTTCAGAAATAAAGTGGTCTTACTAGCATATCAAATTAAATTAAAACAAGATTAGATTAATATTCGTTTTTCTATTACAGATAATGAGGTTGCCCGCGTACGAATTACGCAGGCGTTTGTATATAATATTCCGCGGCGAAGAAGGATTGGATTATGGTGGCGTCAGTCGAGAATGGTTCTTCTTATTATCACATGAAGTGTTAAACCCCATGTACTGTTTATTTGAATATGCTAATAAAAACAACTACAGCCTACAAATCAACCCGGCCAGCTACGTCAATCCGGACCATCTTCTTTATTTCAAATTTATAGGTCGATTTATAGCCATGGCGTTATATCATGGTAGATTTATTTATTCAGGCTTTACAATGCCTTTCTATAAAAGGATGTTGAATAAAAAACTCACAATGAAAGACATAGAATCAATTGACCCAGAGTTTTATAACTCTTTAGTATGGATCAAAGATAATAATATAGACGAGTGTGGGTTGGAGATGTGGTTCAGCGTGGACTTTGAAGTGCTAGGTCAGGTTATACACCATGAATTGAAGCCGTCCGGTGATAAAGAACGTGTTACTGAGGTAAATTGCACCTAAATATTTTAAAGTCATTAATGTTTATACCAAGGCTACTAGGGGATATCATAAAAGCCGACTGAAAAGTGTACCTATGCCAATTCCGATTAGCACCGGCCGAATAAAGAACTGTGTTCGCAAGATTAATTGATGTCAGACTGGTAGTTGGTGGCCATCGCAGACCAGGCATTCGGACTTGCCCATTTGGTGGTGAGAGGTGATATGCTTAGTTATAGGGCTTATACCACTTTCCGCTTGGCTTGGACGGTTTAGACGAGGCGTGGCCAGACCATACAAAATATCTAATCATTGCTCTGAATATTTTTTTTTTCACTTTCCTCGTTGTGTTGGACAGATAAGACGTGCCGTGTCATATGAATTGTGTTAAGGACAGGACAGTATACTACGTAATAAGTTTTATCGCACAAGGAAAATAAAACTACCTCATGTTCATCTCATTTTAGCCTATATAAATATCATTGTTGGGCTCGGACTCCGCCACAATGGTAGGGGAATTGACCTACTATTCCATGCTGGTCAGATGTGTTGGAATAGGGTTTTATAACGAGTTTTCGAGTGCATACATCCCTTCTTGTTTTTGTGGGTGGGCTATGGTCAGCACTCACGTATTCTTTCTCCTTTGCCATTGGGCCGACTACCGGTACAGAGTTCCTTGTCGTCCGTCCGGCCAGCCTAGGTGCAAATATCACTTAGTCGTCTTTTACGACACCCACGGGCAAGAAAAGGGGTTAATTGTACTCTTACTGTATAACCAAACGGATAACTTATAATATGCAAATATATTCTGTATTAATAACTGCACTGTAGTAGTCTAATTATTGACCTTCCGTGCCAGATAATTGAGAGGAGGGTATTTTTTTGTTAAATGCTATAGCTAATTGAAATTATATTTTTAATCCTCACCATACGAAAAATTATTACACTTATATTTTTGAAGTGAAATTTCTTTAGAATCGTTGTGATTTCAAACTCCATGAAACGAAAAAGCGAGTCCATAGAGACACAAACACGTAAGTGTATAGGATTCAGCCGGCGAGAGAATGTGATAAAGGATAAAGCATGAAGGAGTTTCACTTCTGATATGTTGTACACACACACTCACACTTTTTTTTCGTTTTAGGCAAATAAAGAGCATTACCTACACCTGGTTACTCAATGGCGAATGACACGTGGAATAGAAGAACAAACTTCAGCATTTTTGGATGGATTTAACGAGGTAAGATAATATAAGTGACAGCATTTACATACTCCCTCTTCTCAGACCTACTACTTTCCATCATTAGAACCGAGTCTCCTCTTCAATGAAAATGACCTACTAGCTACGCTAGTCGGTAATAATATATTCCTTATCGTCCTTTACGATACCCACGGGTAAGATAGGGATGGCGGTTTGTATTCTTAACCGTGACACCACAGGGAAAAAATACAGGACTTGCAGCTAGCGCCTTATTATATAAGATCACAATCAATTCGTTGTGGTTAAATAGAGAAATGTATCCGCTTGTGTATCCCCTTCGGGCAAATAAATTCAATCGCAAGTCTTATCCTATCCATAATTTTAGTCCTATCTATAATTTTTTTAATACGTTTCATTCAAAGGTGTTAAAAAAATCATCAGCATCTCAGCCTATATATGTCCCACTGTTGGGCTCAGGCCTCCTCCATAAGGGAGGAGAATTGACCTACTATTCCACACTGGTCAAAGGTGTTGGAATAGGGTTTTGTTTAGAGTTTTCCTTCTCTTGCACAGGTGTTTTACATGCTTATTATATCTCTTAGTCGTCTTTTACGACATCCATGAGCAAGATAGGGAGTGGTGAACTGTATTCTTACTCCGTCACCACACGGAAAGAAATGTGGAATTTAAAAAATATGGATCATAAATACATATCCCAATTTCTTGAGTCCACACAATATGTATTCTTCTTACATCGTACATATTGAAAAATTTGGCGCTTCCTATGACCGGTCGCAGGCCTGAAGTCAGCTCTCCTTGGGAATGTAAGAGTTGACCAGACAGCATCAAATGGAGTTGGCCTAGATCTCTGTTTAAGCGCTTAGTCGTCTTTTGCGACACCTAGGAGCTATGTAAGGGTTGGTAGTAGGGATGTAACGGATGTAATTTTATCGGAAGCGAAGTCGGAATCGGAGTTTTTAAGTATGACTTTTCGGAATCGGATTCGGTATCGGAGGCAGAGGAATGATGTTTCAAGGGTAGGTCTAATAAAATATTATTACAAACATTATTCAGTCTCTTTAATTTAAAGAGTCATAAAAGACTTATATAATGAATCAAATGCGAACACGCATAACAAAATGCTCATTACCAACCAATTTCCAACGAAACGAGTGAAAAAGTAAGCTCAGAAACTACATGAAGGTGGGTACCCAGCACAACAAACAAACTTGTTTAAACATGTTGACCGCGGTCATCCGTCTGCCTGCCGCTGCTCCGTCTACCCACCGCTGCTCCGTCTGCACGCCGCTGTTCCCGACCTTATGCTTATTGCCTTATCGGACCTCAGATTTAAAAATGTCGGAACCGAAATCGGAGATGTAAAATCAATCGCAAGTTCCGACTCTTCGAAACCAGAGTCGAAGCTCCGTAATATCCCTAGTTGGTAGTATGCATATCTGGCCCTAAATAAATATAAATGCGACGTGATATTATAATGGCTTATTTAAAATATATTAGGTGGTACCTCTGGAGTGGCTCAAATACTTCGACGAGCGTGAGTTGGAGCTGATGTTATGTGGAATGCAAGAGGTCGACGTGGATGATTGGCAACGAAACACTATTTATCGACATTATACGCGTACAAGCAAGCAAGTCCTCTGGTTTTGGCAGGTTTGTCTATGGCATTTTTATGGTATTCTTGAACGATTTGAGTTTTGGCAGATTTGTCTATGGCTTTCTTTATGGTATTTTTCAAGTGTTTTGGTTTTCGTAGGCTTGTCTATGGCTTTAATTAAATATTTTTTTAAGCCTTGTAATATTTTTGATTACACACAAGTTAGTGGTACAGATATCCATATTTTTAGCGATGAAGTAACAGTGAAATAATCGACTATTCAAGAACTAAAAAGAAAAGTATCTTTCTTTATGAAACATCTCTCTCTATAACAAAGTTTGAAGAGTTTTTGGAATATACTAATGTAGAGAACTATTCCTTTAGATTTATAGGTCATAGAATACAACGTCGGGACCCATAGGGAGAAAGAAAATGATTTAATACCCGCAAATGATATATCTACAATTATTTGTCGGCCATACAAGAAATTGCCCTGCGTGATAATGGAACCCACGAACTGGACCAGGAAAGTTGGCACTTAAGCCATGGATTTATTTAGTACTAGTAAAGGCGCACGGTTTCACCCACGTAGTTCCTATTGCCGTGGCCTATGTAGCTGATAATATAGCTCTTTCATCGGTGAAAATTTTTTAAAATCAGTTTACTGGTTTACGCGTGAAAGATTAACAAACCAACACACTCACTTCGCTTTTATAATATTAGTTGGGACATTATAGTACTATTAAGTTATTTAACAAAAATAATACTTCATTTCAGTTTGTTCGTCAAATGGACAACGAAAAACGAGCAAGACTACTTCAGTTTGTGACGGGCACTTGTCGAGTGCCAGTGGGTGGGTTCGCCGAACTCATGGGATCAAATGGACCGCAAAGGTTTTGTATAGAAAAGGTAAAATAATGTCATGGATTTCATGACGGATTAAAAAGAACGTGTATAAAATTATTTGACGCGAACATCATATATGTAAGCAGAGTAAGATAAACAATATCACTGCAAGGTAGAAAACCTTAAAAGAAAGTATAATCATTTTGGCTCATATACGTCGTACTGATGAGCTCAAGCCTCCTCCACAATAGAACAGAATTGACCTTACTGGTCAGACAGGTTGGTATAGTATGTTGTTGTTCCAAGTTTTCCATCCTGCAAAGATGTTACAGGCGTATTATATACTTTAGTCGTCTTTTACGACATCCACGGACAAGGCAGCGGTGAATTCTATTCTTATTCTGTCACCACAAGGAAGAAAGAAAATTATAGAAGAATTTAAATAATTACTAAACTTGTTTTGTTTTCATAACTTTGTTTCATGTATTTAACTCTTGTACTATTCATAATTCTTCATTATGTGAGTAAATGAGTTATCTTTTTTTCAGGTTGGAAAAGACACTTGGTTGCCTAGGTCGCATACTTGTTTCAACCGACTAGATTTACCACCGTACAAAAGCTACGAGCAACTATGCGAAAAATTAAATTATGCTATAGAAGAAACAGAAGGTTTTGGCCAGGAATAATGTATTTGTTATATATATATATTAGAATCACTATAATGTAGTTATTGTAAATTATTATAATATGAATGCACCGCCTCAAAGTGAGGAAATAATCACCAATTGAATTGGTGCTATCATAAAAAGACCAACCAAATAATTATATGAATATATTTGTAATAAATAACTTCTATAAACTATGTAGATATTGTTAGTGTAATGTCAATTGTTTAAGAAATATTTGTTTGAACTACATTTAAACAGTTCTTCTAAAAAGTTCATTAAATAATTTTTAAATAGTTTTTTGTATGTTTTTATTTTCTACACATTTATACTCTTGTATTAATTGTATATATTCAGCTTGGATTAATTGTGTTCAAGTTGCTTCTTCATAAATAGCCTATCTGTTATGCTAATAAGTTTTTCTTTCTGCTCTGTAAAAGAATTAATAAAAATTGTAAACTATTATATCATTTAAATCTCAAGAACGACCATCTTTTCCCTTGCCACTAGTTTACCGTAGGCCAAGGGTGGATAATTGAATACATTCTTAGCCTATCTTGTAAAACAATACAATTTCTTTACGAATAGGTATGAATATTTAAGGATTTTAAGAAATATTTGATATTAGCTGCATTATTTGGATTGGATTTGATATTACAGTATTACTGTAGCGATGGCGCAGTGGAATAAGTACCGGCCTCTCAATCCAAGTGTCGCGGGTTTCACAACATGCAACAACTCTTTGTACAAATCACAGATAATTGTTCAGGGTCTAGGTGTAATTTGTGCACGTTAATGGCACGTTTTAACCCGTGTGGTGGCAGAGTAAAAATACAATTTTCTCAAATATGCTTGGAAATTTGAGCATTATTTTGACAACCTACTTAGAGATAAATCGAAGTTGCCGTACTGCGAGAGCAGCGGCCGGCAAAAGTATAAAAATCCATATCTGTCGTGTTTTAGCGGCTAGATAAATATATATGTAAATTTATATCTATCGTGTATTTTAAAACTGAAACGATTTGTTACTCCAACACAGGGCAAATTATCAGTTTTATTTAAATATTTATTTAAATTTCGAACTGGGTTGAAACAAAACTATCCTTTATCTCATTTTCTCGCCGGCTGAATCCTATACATTTACGTGTTTGTCTCTATGGATTCTCTTTTTCGTTTCATAGAGTTTGAAATCACAACGATTCTAAAGAAGTTTCACTTCAGAACTTGTACGTAGTACTACTTAGTTTTAAATTCCGCGCATTATTTGAGAAAAGTACTATCCAAACCTTGGCCACAACTAGGCATTGATGGACTTACGTATGTGTGCCTCGGCTTCGCTTCGGCCCACATTCACACGTTCGTCCATCAATGCCTCTTGCTGGCCGCTGCAGTAATGTACTATTATTCTTTCTTCTCTGTGGGTGACCGTGAAAGGCGACTAGTGGACGCAAGCAGGCCCGCCGTAAGCGGGCGTGCAAGGCGTGCACCGCACGCGGGCGACACGTCCAGGGGGGCAGCAAATCGAACGATTCTTCACGTAGTTCATGTCATAATATTCATCCTACCATAAGTATAATAAATGTCATTGCATGGAAAAAAACGACCGATTGCCGTTAAAACCGCCATCAATTTGCATCCGTTAAATCTAAGATGCAATACCAAACGTTCGTCATTCAGCAGGTTGAACCACCCGCCCCTTGCTTGGTGGCACCCATTGAAAAACAGTACTACAAGTTAGGGCAATTCCCTCTGAGCTTCTTTCGCAGTGGGTAAGGTCAGGTACCTAGATACTTGTACACATTCTAAGAGCATTATAGTGAATAAACAATAACGATTGCACATTGAATTGCAATTATTTTCTTAATAGTTTCGGCATAATTATTGATATTTAAACTTGTGTGATTATACTTCAATCATCCGTCAGTGTAAAACAGAACGCGCTGTGCGGAGACGAGCGGGACGGCAGGCACTAGATGCTGCTGTGATTCCCCCCAGCGAGAAGGGCGGCAACACTTCCGCTGTAGAGCCGTCGCAGGACGAGGGCGGCGGTGCCGCAGGGCCTTTAGAGAGTTCAGGGAGCGACATAGCCTCGGAAATGTCGGGGGCTGCAGTGCCGCAGAACCGTCCGACGACCAAGGGCCGCGGGACGGCCGGAGAAGGGCGGCAAATTGGTCGCGGATCGTCTATTATCGTTCGCTAACCCCAATGCCGCTGTACACGCGAGGAGAAGAACTGGTGCGTCCAGGACCTTATCCGACCACAGGTACATTCGGATAGAGGTCTCCCGGATCCTCCCACAGGCCAGCAGAAGTCACACGGCGGACGCAGCTCCTGGGTTTCTGCGGTGGGCTATGGGTCGACTGGATCGAGACCCATTGGCGGAGGCAGCCATCATACGCTCGTGGCTGTGCTCAACGCCCCAGGCGGAGGTCACCGAGGCTGGCCGCATTCGCGGTGCGTTAACGCAGATTTACGATGGGGTCTTGCCCCGTGTCTCCCCCCGAACAGCGCGGCACCATCACGACGCGAAGCGGGAGGACCAGTTATACAAGGGGTTAATGCAGTGCGCGGTATGTCTTTAGGTTGACCGTCCGTCTCGCCAAAGAAGTCAGTCGGCAGGAGATGCTGGACAGTCTCGAGCGTGACTTCTGGGATGGTCGACCTCGCGATAGGGGCATCGGCGGAGGGGTGCTGTTGGCGGTCTCTTTGGAGATCGTCAACGTTAATAGTCAGCCATTTGGTTGCGTCGGGGAGGCGCTCCAGTATCACGGACTGTCTTGTCGGGGCATCGTTGTTTCGGCAAGTACCTGCACAAGGTTGCGAGGAGGGAGAGGACGTCGCCCTGCCACCACTGCGATTTCAATGAGGACACGGGTCAGCACACGCTCGAGGTCTGCGTGGCCTGGGCAGAGCAGCACCGTGAATTCGTCGCAGTCATCGGTGTCAACCTGATGCTGCCGACCATCGCTAAAACGATACTCGACAGCGTCAGGAACTGGTACACGGTTGCCGCCTTCTGCAAGGAAGTTGTCTCGCAGAGGGAGGCGGCGGAGCGGGTCCAGAAGGAATACCTCTACCACGACAAGCTTCATCACCGGTAGGTTAGGCGGCGCAGGCGCGAGTACTTGTGCCTGATGCCGCCCTAGCTGAGGTCGCGCGTGTACGTACTGGGGATTAGTCCGCCAGCCGCAGAGAGGCAGACCGCGTGAGGGCAACTCCCCGGCCGGCAACACTGCAATGTTAGCGGGGTGTCAAAGGGCCGTACCTGAAATGGTAATCCGCCGAGCCGGCTACGGATATCAAGGAATCGTTACCACTGGGGTCGGTCAACTGGCGATGGGGAGGGGGTAGGTTATGGAGTCGCACGACGCTCATCCGTCGCCCCTGACGCATTGGACGGGATGTACCCAGACCATACCTACCAAAAAAAGGGGTGGCATAATCAGTATGGCACGCGGGCGATGAAACAGCCCAGGCGGGCCTGGACGCAAGTAGATAACATCAAGATACAAGACAATGTAAGACAATGAAAACTCAAACTCCAGTAATGTTAACTAAACATTGGTTTCTACATGAAAAGGAATAAAACCATTTCTTTTTTAATCTACCTATGAAGGAAAATAAAAGATCTTTCTACTCGAATATTTTTCTCGAAATTTTTAAATACAGATGGCTTCTAAAAGTTTTTAAGGGTGTATGTTGGGCTGTGTATATATCCATCTTCACAATATCTGGTACTAGTAAAATAAAAATAACTATGTGGAAGTTGCAAAATTTTATTTCATTGTATAAATAAAATGACATGAAAATTACATGTGTGTGTTAGTTACATGTGCACTATAGATAAAAAATTAAACTGAACGTAGGCTATTTTGTAATTCATAATATTAAAAGTAATAAATTGCAGTTTTAAAGCATTATTCTAATCTAGGACAGATTGCATACTGCATTTATTTTATGAGTATATCCAAATAAAGCAATTATTATATTTACAACCACAAAAAATGTACATTTGAATTACTAGTACAAGTTTGCATAATACAAAAGGTATCATAATCAAAAGTCATACGTAATGTGACAATATTTAAACGGGACGCTTGAATAACAGTCTTGATATTTTTTGTCAGAACAGGACATTTGCAAAAATAGGTAAACATATTAAATTAAAAGCTAAAAAACAAGGATCCTATTATATCAATATAACAAATGATCATTTATGCTGTTTGAAGCAAGCTATAGTATAAAATTATAACGTTGCTTATTTCAATTACTATTATTAAAATATAATACTATTTCAAATAAGCAAGGTCAATAAATCATTAAACAACTAATGCGATAATCTTTTTGTAAGTGTATTTATTGTAAATGGCAGCATATTTGTAGATATGTATGTGATGCGTTAAAATAATGTTTCATGGCGATACCATCTCGAAATTGAATCTATATATATATATATAGTTTTCGGATTCATTAGAATGAGAAAACGCGGAGAAAGTCCACATGTCAGCGAGTGGCGTTGACCACTTATCATGCATAGCGCGCTGCCAGTTCGACTTCAAAATATTTAAAAAAGTTTTCAATCCATTCAAATCTAGAGACTAATAACTAAACTAACGAGTATGCACGGGTAATATGCCATAATTCCAATATAAACGCGCAGTGTAGTCCGATAGTCCTACATGTAAAAACCAAACAACTACATATTTAATCCGAAAAGGCTTCAAATTGAACTTTTAGTCCTTAAGACTGGCATTCTCAATCAAAATCTTTAGTATCGTGACAGTAATAATAATATCACATATGTATACTGGGTGCATTTTTATGAAAGCTGTATCTACTCGGGCATGATTTATAATTGCAACAATTAATAATTTATTGAAATAAATACCGTATTACATCATTCAAAACACATCTTTACAAGTTTAAGATAATTTTAAGTTTGCGAAATTTTCAGCTATTTTAATGGCTTCATTAAGCCCGGATGGTATATTGCCAGAAGCTTGAGCGGATTCTGCTTTGCCGCCGCCCTTTCCCCCCATAACAGGTACGACAGCTTGAACCCATTCAGATGCTAGCAAACCTTTTTCATTCGCAACTTTAGGCACTGCAGCAAGACAGAATATCTTATTTGTTTCATTATCTACAGAGAAAAACATAGCCGATGTGGTAGGGCAAAGTTGCTTCACTTGCTTTAATGCGTTGTCCAGGGCTTTTGTATTACCGAAAGCTTTCAACTCTGATATAATAAATTTACTATCTTTCTTTAGCTCACAAATTTCTTTAGCCTTTTCGGCAACTTGATTTATTGTAATAGCCTTTGCAGCTCTCTCCTTATCATCAAGCTGTTTTTTGAAATTCTTGAGCAAAGTTCTTAATTCTTCCTTTTTCCAATATGATATTTGGGCTTGAGATATATCATTGGTTAGGTCAACAATTTTCTTGACTATTTCTTTCTGGTTTATACTATCACTTTGATCTTTGATAAGATTAGCAATATTATTAACTTCGTTTTCTAAAGTACCTAATTTATTTAGCGCCTTCATTGCCTCCGGTCCTGTCAAAGCTACGATTCTTCTAATACCTTTTGCGATACCCTCTTCACTAACAATCACATAATCTCCAATGTGCCCTGTTTGATGCAAATGAGATCCACCACAAAATTCAACAGACGTTTCATAGCCCGTTGGTCCATCAGGATTTTTCTCCAACTCTTCTACTGGTACACCTACAGATACAACACGCACCGGATCAGGATAATGTTCATCAAACATAGCCCGTAGTCCATTTATTTTCTTGGCATCAGATAATTTTGTATGTTTAGCATAGACAGTTTTATTTTTGTTTATAATATCTCTAATTTGATCTTCTGCCTCCTTGATTTGTTGAACAGACATTGGACCCTTATTAGTAAAATCGAATCTCAGACGATCCGGCATGACAAGAGACCCTCTTTGATCAGCATCATTTCCAAGTATTTTTCTTAATACATTGTTCAAGACATGTGTTCCAGTATGATTATTCATAACAAGTCTTCTCCTTTCAGTATCAAGATGTAGAGTCAATGTATCACCAACCTTCAGTGACCCTTCAACTTTACCCGTGTGTAATATGTATCCTCCTTTAACTTGTACATTTTTAACCATAAATTCAACACTATCATCGTCACTCTTTACCATATAGCCTTCATCAAATATTTGTCCTCCCTGCTCTGCATAAAAATTGGTCTTATCTAAGATAATACCACATTCTTGTCCCGACTGTACCTCAGTCACAAATTGTTTATCTTTACGCAACGCAAGAATGGTAGCCGAACAAGGAACAAAGTTATAAATGGCATCTTTGTCAGTAGTAGTAGGTATATAGTTATATTTAGGAGAATCGTCGGTTGCTGGTACTCCTGTATCTTGTAAATGGGTTATAGCATAAACATCTAAAGCTAATAAATCTTCTTGGCCTGCAGCTTTACCTTGAGAAATCAGTTGGGACTCTTTCTTTGACTTTTCATACTCTTCCATATCTATAGTAAGGCCCTTTTCTTCGCACATTAAATGTGTAAGATCTATAGGAAACCCATATGTATCATAAAGACGCCAAGCAACATCACCAGGTATAACAGATCCATTTAATTTTTCAATAGTTCTATTAAGCAAATTTCTGCCACGAGACAAAGTTTTCAAAAATTGCAATTCTTCTTCATTTATAAGCTGTACAAGTGATTCAGGATCTTTTCTTATCTCGGGAAATATGTCTCCCAGCAATTCGGTCACTGTATAAACTAAGGAGCCAAAAAAGCCGGGTTTAGCATTTAATTTCTCCGATGCATAACGAACAGCACGACGCAAAATTCTACGAAGTACGTAACCTCTACCGGTGTTATCAGGACAACCACCATCAGATAAAGCGATGGTCAGTGTTCTAGCATGATCAGCTAATACTCTGTATGCCATATCAATACCATCGACATCATCAGGACCCACTTTACCAGAGTAAGGTCGGGCACCAGTGCCCAGTTCTATAGCTTTGAATATAGGCATAAAGAAATCAGTGTCATAATTAGCTTTTTTATTTTGTATAACAGATACTAATCTCTCCAGTCCCAAGCCACAATCAATATGTTTTTTCGGTAATAACTTCAATGATCCATCATTTTCTCTATTATATTGGATAAAAACCAAATTCCATATCTCAAGTACATCAGGATCATCCATATTGACCAGATGTGCTGCGTCGCGTCCTCCAATTCTATCATAATGCAATTCTGAACATGGTCCGCATGGACCAGTTTCACCCATTTCCCAAAAATTATCTTTCATACTTCCAGGTAGTATATGAGATTCAGGAACTCCTAATTTCAACCAAATGTCTTTACATTCCAAATCAGGCTCAAGGCCAGAAGCTGCATCACCACCAAAATAACTTACATAGAGTCTATCTCCAGATAATTTATAGACTTCTGTTAAAAGTTCCCATGCCCATGCACAAATTTCCTTTTTAAAATAGTCACCAAATGACCAGTTACCCATCATTTCAAAGAACGTATGATGGTACACATCCTTGCCAACATCATCTAAGTCATTATGTTTGCCTCCAGCTCTAATACATTTCTGAGTATTTACAACTCTGACATACTGAGCCATATCTGAATTTGGATCCACAGTCCCCAAAAATATGGGTTTAAATTGATTCATTCCGGCATTAGCAAACAGGAGAGTAGGATCATCCAGAGGTATAGTAGAGGAAGAGTGTACATATCTATGACCTTTTTTATTGATAAAGAAATCAATAAAAGTTTTTCTAATATCGTTGCCTGACATTGACGTATCCATTTCTTACGAATCTGCAAAATGTAGAAAACATTCAAATTATTAAAGCTCTTTGACTGAATCAAGGGTGTATGAAATTGTTTACAAAAATTAGGTTTAAGCACAAAAATTATCTCTATTTCTTATAACTAGTGGTGGTCGTTGAATAAACGAACAGTTTTTTTCGACTGTTTCTTTCCCGTGAACTAATAAACTAGTTTATAGTTGACTGACAAACATGTTTATGTATGAACTATGAACGGCTTCGTGAATCGGTCGTCGCATCAACGAATGACACGAACGCAACGACGACTTTCGAGTGTTCGAAAACGCCCGAATCGGCCCGAACTTCGGCGACGCGATGCGCGCGCGCTCGCACGGCTAGCTACGCTCTTTACCCGCCCCACAAACCTCACCGCCCATGGGCGCGAGTCGAGCCGAAATCATAACACATAGATTGTTGCAATTCATTGAACTTTGCTATCATGTGATGGGACTATCATTACATATTGAAGCGTCAATGTACATTGTACAATGAAACATTATTAGTTTTAATACTTGCACTGAGCTTATTGCTAGATCAAAATAGACTCTATTTTGATTAGTGTAAATATATTATTTTGTGGTGCATTTATTATAAAAAAAAGTATTGGGGTACAAATTGAAGTTTTTTTTGTTTACATTATTTTTTTAGTTTCATTCGAATGCGTTACGCGCAGCGCAGGTCAAAGGTGACTGCAAAATAAAGTACCGCGAACTCGAATTGTTAATTTGTGTCATATATTTTTTATTGTGTTAATATCTAGTGTTTAATACGTATACCTAAGTGGGTACGTATTCAATAATTATGTCGGCTCGTAAAAACACCAGTGTTCTATGGCATCATTTTGAAAAGAACAATTCTACTTTTAAAGCTACGTGTAATATATGTACCTAAAGATATTCTCAGTTATTAATCTTCTTCTGCAAAATGAACTTTTAAATACGCCAGGTTCATAATAAACTCATTTGCAAAAAAAACGGGCGGTTTTGATTTTCATTCATATTTAAAAAGATACAATACCAAAAAGGTTTCAATCGTTTGTACACGTTACTGGCCGGTTTTAAAAATGCTGTGGTATTTAAAAAAGTACGTTCTAAATTCAATTTTTCATTTGATGTTCATTTTTACAGAAAACCCCTTTTTATCCTACATTTTTGGCGCGAAGTTCCAGAAGTTAACATCGACTTTCATAACTTTTATTCAATTTTTATCGATTAATTTCATATCCTTGACTGTCAAAGCTTTATTTAATGCTGTTTGGCTGTATCAAAAATGGTAGATAAAGTGGTAAAAGCTACCAAAATTATCGCGCTGCTTGAAGAGGGTTGCAGCCAATGTTTCGTGGCTAGGAGGCTAAATGTTAGTCGCTCGACAGTCCAAAGGACCTGGCAGCGATATCAGGAGACTGGTTCCGTCGAGAGAAGGCCTGGTTCTGGAAGAAAACCATGTACCCAACCACGGGATGATCGTTTTCTTGTGAGTCGCGCATTGAGAAATCGCAAATCTTCGTATGTGGATCTTAAGAACAACCTCCAAGAAGTAAGAAATGTGCATATTAGTCTATGGACGGTCAGGAGGAGGCTTCTCGCTGCCAATATACGCAGTCACCGCCCGGCCCGCGGCCCCAAATTACTCCGTGAGCACAGAGTTCACAGGCTTAGGTTCGCTAGAAATTGTGAATCATGGACTCAAGACGATTGGAATAGGGTTTTGTTCTCTGATGAAGCCAGGATATCTCTGTTCGGTGAAGATCGACGTCGGCGAGTGCTAAGAAGACAAGGAGAACGCTTTGCAGAGGCATGTTTCGAAGAAATCACACCTTATGGTGGGGGCTCTGTTATGTTTTGGGCAGGAATAAATTCAATGGATCGTACAGAGTTAGTCTTCATTGAAAACGGCTCACTGACTGGGCATCGATACATAACGGAAGTTCTAATTTCTCATGCACAACCCGCATTGGCCGCTCTAGGTGAAGACTCGATTTTTATGGACGACAATGCTCGCGCCCACCGATCCCGCGATGTTAATGCGTATGTGCAAGAGGTCGGCATTCGTCGTTTGGATTGGCCAGCTCGAAGTCCCGACCTCAATCCCATAGAGCATGTCTGGGACGTTCTGAAACGGCGTGTGAGATCAGTACACCCGGCTCCGCAGACCATCAGAGAGCTGAAGAATGTGATTACTGCGGAGTGGGAACGTATTCCGCAAGCAAGTATCCGGGATATACTCGCTAGCATGCCCAGACGAATTCAAGCTGTGATTTTAGCTAGAGGGGGTCTCACTCGATACTAAACATTTATCTGCTTTTACTTTATTAAAGAAAAACAAACAAAAAAACTTTTTTATTTTTACTTCATGAGCATATGCACTACTAGCGAATATACACTACTAGCGAGGTTTAGCATTATTTCCCATAAATTGTATCTAAATTTTATGAAATACTGATGAAAACGATTATTTTCTTATTAATTTAGCAAATTGTGTGGATAAATCTACCTATAATTATCAAACAAAGAAATATTAACATTTGAAATGGTTCATTGCTTAGGTGCCCGTTTTTTTTGCAAATGAGTTTATTTAACTTAAATAATTTAATCGTATTATTTCCTATTAGCTATCTAAAATAATAAACCTGCCAGTTCTAAGTCTGGAAAAAGTATGAAGGGGTTCATTTCAACATGCTCGTAAATATTAAATATTGTTGTCTAATAAAATTCGTTGAAGTTTCGTTGTCCTTAACCTACCAATGGACGATCAACGTACGTCATAATATAAACTAAACGTCTAAGCGTCTACGACATAAACTAGTCGAAAATTACTGTTTTTCAACTAGTTTATCATCGACGATAAACGGTCTCGTTGCGTCGACTGTAAAATCGTCGACGACCCACTACTACTTATAACTAATTTATTGTAGACATCTATAGTTGCCATAACTATTTAGTTATGGCAAATATAGATTCAAATTGGTCAAATTGCATACATGCAACTCGAGTCAGGATATTGGCAGTGTTAGTGAGAGATATGAAAGTCAACAATGTGTTTAGATATGAACATAATTAATAAACCAGATGGTACACCTGTTTAAGATTTTATCTCCTCAGTGGTCTTCCATATACTGAACAGACACCTCATGGCGACCAACCTAACCGAAAAATTATACTGATGATCAAGTGAATAAGAAATATCAATCTGGCAAGCTTATCAATGTAGATCCCTTACCCAATAAATGCTGTTGTGATACGTCACTATCAATTACTGATTTATCTCAATTACCTCCACACCCACTGCATGACTGATGATGAGACTTAACAGTTTTCAAGTAACCCTAATGACGTGGGCTTCTTCGCAAAAAACATGGTTTAATAGCTTTAGCGTCTCAAGAGCAATCCTAAATTACTAAACACATAATAACAGATACACTTGTTGTCGCAAATAGACGTGAATATGAAATAAGCGGAGTCAACCTTCTATCTTCATTGGAACCAAAGACCTTTAAATTTCAGATGTTACGTATATATAAGCCAATTTATATGAGAAAACATCGATTTATTGTTTCAATTATATTATTAGGTAATGTAATGTAGAATAAAAATATTAATTAGGTATGATGGTAAGTGGCAACGGCCGCTCATGGACCTCCGCGATATCAGGGGCACATCCAAGTACGCCAAGAAATGAGCTTTTCTTAAACCTGGTTTAAAGAAAAACATATCTTAAGCTCTGGCAACATTGCAGCAGGTAATTCATTTCAGAGGCTACACGGTGCGTAGGAAAAAATTTACATCGAAAATGTACTCTGGAGAACGATATCGGTGGCAGGTGGTATGGGTACGTGCCCGGAGGTTCTATACCCGTAGCCGGCGGCGTCACTGCGACGCAGAGCGGTAGGGCCAGTCGGATGTGGCTTACCGTATCTCGCGGTCTGCCTTCAGACTGGCCGTCCGTTACGCCAAGGAAGTCAGGCGGCAGGAGATGCTGGACAGTCTCGAACGTGACCCCTGGGGGTCACCACTTTCGCGCGGCACTGAGTAAGCTCCGCACGCCGTCCTTGCGTCACCACTTGACTCCCTGCAAAGATGGGCTGTTCGAATCGTCGGGATCCCAATCTTACGGACAGATTGGAGTCGCTGGAGCAGCGGAGAGACTTTGGGTCACTCTGTGTACTCTACTGACTCTTTCACGGGGAGTGCTCCGAGGAACTGTTTGACTTGGTACCACCGTCACCATTCTACCAACGTACCACTCGACATCGTAGCAGGGTTCATCCATTTCACCTGGAAACGTTATGGTCTTCAACTGTACGTTTCCAGCGATCATTTCTCCCACGTACGTGCAAGCTCTGGAATGAACTACCTGCTGCTGTGTTTCCCGAGCGCTATGACATGTCCTTCTTTAAACGAGGTTTAAGAAGAGTATTTCCTTCACGGTAGGCAGCGGCCTAGCTGTGCCCCTGGTATTGCAAAGGTCCATGTGCAGCAGTTTCACTTACCATCAGATGTGCTGCTTGCTCGTTTGCCACCGTTGGAAATAAAAAAAAAAGCACGGGCGAACTGGACGGCGTATGCGCTGGCCATAGCTCGCTCAAAAGAGAAGGTGGTATGGATGAATCTTGTTACGGTATCCATTATTATTATTAACCATTAAATGATAGTTAGAGCAGACAGAGAACTGAACTCTCTCCATCGCTCCTACGACTCCAATTCGTCCGTCCGGGGACATGGTCTATACCCTTCCACAAAGATGAAAGCTTATTAGTAGTAGTAGAAAAGTTGCAATAAGCACATGAGTACTGGGTTGAACTCGGGGAGCGCATGTCTTTAGGATGAATGCAGCGATGCCATCCAGCCCGCTCGACATAATTGGACTTCTAAAAGCCACAGCCTCGCCTGACCACTCCGCATCGTGAGATCGTAAATGGTGTAGTGGCTTCCGTATCTTTAGTGAAGTTAGAGCTAAAGAGTTGGAGAGAGGATCGGCCTTCAACTTTACTCTGTGACCCAGATTGCCATCACGTTTCAGCAATGATGAGAGATTGGATTGGCACAAGTCAATAACCTTGGCGAGCAACCAAACATGTACACGATTTCCAACTGGATAGTAGATGTAAAACTTATCAAGTTCTACCCGATCTACTGACTTGTATTGCCAGAATGCGATTCCCTGTTGCCTGAAAAGGATTGTGCTTCTCCATTTGGTCTTTGCTCCGGAGCAAACAGTGATCAGATATCTCAAGAGCGGCAGCAGTCGCTATCTGTTATCCATGTTGATGTACAGTAAGCAGATCCAGTTAGTAAGACTCATAGTTCTGAATGTCTGAGGAACACGGCTGGGTTTTATTACCAACTGTGAGAGACCATAGGCCGAAACTTTATTGAAAAGCTATCGAGGCGGTGTTTCGAGACTCCAGCTACTGCGTTGAAATCTCTAATAATGAACACCACAGATGGATGCTGCTTCAATATTTTGTTTATTACCCATTGGACATTCTCAAATTAGTGAATTGACTCTGAACTACTTCTATAGGGTTTGTAAAGGCATGCGCAGAAGCCCATATATGTACCCTCCATGGTGTACGCATAGTGTACTCCATAAAATTAACAGGTCCCGAGAGCAGCAACAACTACTTACCAAGAACGAACACGCACATTCCGATATTACGACGGAAGTAGTGCTCGTGCGGCTCTTGCCGGGGTACTTTAGGTATGAAGTATCATCTGGGGCAGCTATCTATAAACGGTGAATTAAAAAGTTCGAGTGTGAAGTTGGTTTATTAATATCAAAAAGATAAAGGGGTGAGGCACAGTGCATGGCTGGTGGTTGAGTTTTGTCAGGAGCTGACATAAGGCACATAAGAACCTCAAGCATCTCCTTGTTTAGCCGCCGAGGTATATTCTGGTTTCCCACTCTGGCAAAACGACTACACGACAGAATTTTCGCCGATTGGCGGTACAGTCTCTTAGGAGGGATAGTCTTGGGTCTGATGTCCTGTTCACCGGCAGGTGACCAACATTCTTACCAGGTACATAGCAGCCCTGCACTCTCAATGCTCTTATCATAGAGTTATATATATAGAGAAGCTATCCCGAATAAATATTTTGTTCCATTTTGATAAGTTATTAATTACACTAAAGTTCGCTGCAGCGCTGAAACAATAATTAGTAGTTTAACCCAAACATTGAGGCACACAGGGCTAGATCGCTTTAAAGTTGTGTAACGTGTGGTTACTATAGTAACCACACGTTACACAACGATTTTACACTACAGACGTGACAATTTTTGTACCTACATTCATAAATAAAACACACTCTATTCCAATGGGGCACGTTGTCGTATTTTCACAAATAAGTATTAATTGATAATATATACTATAGAAAAAAGAATATAAGCAATCAAAATTGTTTGGTGAAACATCATGTTAAGTCTGTTTTTAGTCATATATATTTTTACCTCAACGAGTTGCAGAATTGAACATCTGCGTGTTTTAGTCTATGATCAAAGATGGTGTGACATTTAAATGTATAATACATTTGAATATTTTGTTTTTATTGTGTTATTTCGATATAATTACCTATTTATTCGCTTTAACAACAAAACATTTTACTTAAATGAGTAAAGAATTTTTATTCACATCCACCTGAAACTTGAACCTTCACGTTTTGACTCGAATCATCCGAGTTTTCGTATTAATACCCCTGCTCCGCATGCATCCACACTACATGAAGGTCGTAGGCACACTAAAGTAAGGTGTACGGTACGGATTGCAGTACAGTTCAGTCGAACAAAACAAATGTTCGGATCGCGAAATCTAGTACGTAGTAGGTACATATATATCGATGGCTCTTATCATGACTTCAATGCTTGCAAAGTTCTCTAGTAAGCTCACCATTATGAAAGCCATATACGCAAACATTAATCAACCCCCTGATCACCTGCTCAGTTAAGATTGCAAGGCAAATGTACAGAACAAATTTCGATAGTATGACAAGTATAAAATGCAAAACAAAAAGCTGTCTGTTTTCATTGTTTGAGTTGCATTATCTAGCTTATATGCCCACATTAATTTCCATTTTGTCAATGAATTATCTTATGGAAATATTATCTACAGATTCAGGTATAAAAAGGAGGCTATTTGCTATTCCACAGTAAAATCCGACTTTACATCACCTGCATATGGCCTATTATGACCTATGCCAGCGTGGTGTTCTCGCACGCTAAGCCACACAGGATCCACAGTCTACAGACACTCCAAAATCGTTTCATGCTCAGAGCTACGGGAGCACCGTGGTTCATACGAAACGCTGATCTTCACATCGACCACGAACTGTCGACCATCAGGCAGTTTGCCTCTGCCATGACACACTCCAACCAACTTGTGGTTGCGGCGGCTTCCTATAAGCCCTCTAAAATCTACTCCATATAAGCCCTCTAAAATCTACTTCATCGAGGACGTGACGAGGACTTCGCCTCGTCACGTCCTCGATGAAGAGGACGCTAATATCAACGTAGAGCCTACACGGCCCGCGAGGTCATAACACGTGAATAACCGCGGTTGCGCCCTCGCCGTCGAGGTGCGAAATCGAGACGCGCAAAAGTCATTAATCAAAACGTGGGCACGCCCACTTTGCCACCAGCAACGCGCCAAGCCGAGGTCCATTCCCCACAGGAAGAGCCCTTTAGCGATGTCGCTTAGTATACTTTCACCGGGTTGAGAGCCCTCAGCACTCACCCATAGTCCGCGTCAAGCTGTAAAAGCCATCTGCGGCTAACAGCTGTAAACACAAAAAAAAAATATTCCACACTATAACTATATTTGTGCTAAATTTAATTGATTGAGTAACAAAGATGCATTGAAACTTTCACATTAGTAGTAGCAGTATAATTCTAATTTAATTTTTTTTTTTTACTTTACATCTAACTAAAGTAAGATTTGTAAGATAGCAAATTTCACAATCTTGCCTTTCATTAATGGTATTCATATATTATGACAATTACAGCTGGGATACATATGTATATTTCCATATACCAGTATCCACACACCCAGATGTCATATACATACATATATTTGATATCTAGCTGTAACCATATTAAATTTCAATTACCATCATGTAATTATTGACAGACTATAGTGAATTAATGTAAAAATCACCTATAAAATTTGAGTAAATCCAAAACACTTTATTTAGAAAATAAAAGTATAGTAATCTTCAAAGCAGGTCACATAAATTTTCAGAAGAATTGCATAATCACATTTGCTTTTTCACAAGTGTATGCCTGCTATAGAAGTACAGTGTATTTCGGTTATAACGACAGCGGAGGGACCACTTTAATGTGGTCTCTATATCCGAAATAATTATATTAATACTTTTAACAGTAAATGTACGTCTTTTTTTTGGGTGGGCTATAGGGTATATGGGTAAGCGCACACGTTGTCCATTCCGTCCAGGGCGACGAAAGGATGTCCAGGGCGACGAAAGGATGTCCAGGGCGACGAAAGGATGTCCGGGACGACGTGCGAGCCCATAACCCACCCGTACCCACATCGCCTTCGTCGTTGGGCCTGAATTTGGGTGTTATCTTATCTATTTGTAATGTTAATGCACCATGATACAATAGGGTTGATGTGTCCATGTGGACAAAAACCCAAAAATTATTAGATTAAAAAGAAAATAAAACTTATTGATGGATTCTATAACAAATGCGATTTTTGGTTTCATTTCATTATTACATTACTTTAAAAAAAAAATTGGTAAATTTATGTGTATATGTGAAAATTGTGAATGGTATAAATAAGACACTCAGTTTTTACAACAAGAGAAATTTCAGTTTTGAAAATATAAGAAAGACATTTTGCTTCACAACAAGTCAGCAAGTAACCGGATGATAAGACCAGTTAAGTTTTATTAAGTACTGTAGTAGATGTTGTGCTATGGGCTTGCAGGTCCAGCAAAATAACATCTGGACATAGTTTATGATGCAACATGATTATAAAATTAACAAAAAAGTAACTATATCGAAATAATTAGAAAGTTTGTAACAGCGGCAAAGAAGTTCATAATTACTTAAAAAAAAAGTATCTATGTATTTAAAAATATTTCAGGCGTAAATAAATTAAAGACACTTTTGGTAACATCTCTATCCATATGGTTTAAATCTGAAATAGCTGCATTAAGGCTCCGAGTTCATTCAAAAATTAATATTACAAGATGATGCAAATGAATAGCAATATATAATAAACTGCATAAATATTTTGTAACTTACATACTGTTTCAAATGTAATCTCTACTTTTATAGTAATAATGAATCACGAGAGCTTCCAGCACCCCAACACAATTGCCAACACATGTGACAAATGCAGTACAACAATAGCAACACGCCTGCAAATTTGCAAAACCAACTGACAGCGACAGGACAGAGTGGCAGGCAGTTAGGCTTGGGCGAAAAAAATCGGTATATCAAAATATCGATATTTTGTCAGAAAATAACCGATATTTAACGGCGATTTTTTTTTGATATATATTTTTTTTATTGCCGATGGTGGCAAACGAGCAGGCAGCACAGTTGATGGTAAGTGACACTGCCGCACATGGACCTTTGCAATACCAGGGGCACAGCTAGGCTGTTGCCTACCGTGAAGTAAATACTCTTCTTAAACTCGTTTAAAGAATGACATGTCATAGCGTTCGGGAAATACAGCAGTAACAGCAGCAGGTAGTTCATTCCAGAGCTTGCACGTACGTAGGAGAAATGATCACTGGAAACGTACAGTTGAAGACCATAACGTTTACAGGTGGAATGGATGAACCCTGCTGCAGTATCGAGTGGTACGTTGGTAAAACGGTGACGGTGGTACCAAGTCAAACAGTTCCTGAGAGCACTTTCCATGAAAGAGCTGATAGAACATACAAAGTAACCCAAAGTCTCGCCGACGCTGTAGTGACTTCAATCTATCCGTAAGATTGGGATCCCCGACGAGTACGCCTTTGGAGGGAGTCAAGTGAGTCTAGCTAATATTTGCGCGCACCTGCCCAGAGATGTGAGCAGTACTCCACATGAGGACGAACTTGTGCTTTGTAAAGTACAAGACGCTGTCTCGGTGTGAAGTACCGCCTGGCTCTGTTCAGGACGCCCAACTTTTTGCTAGCCAATTTGGTTTTGTCCTCCAAATGACTCCCAAACTGGACTTTGTTCGATATTTCGACGCCGAGGATCCCAATACTGACGGAAATTTGGAGAGTTATTCCTTGGAACTGGCAATTTGGAGAGTTATTCCTTGGAATGACAAGCGGGTCCTTCTTTGCAGTGAACGCGCAAACTTGTGTCTTTGTGGGGTTGAACTGGACTAAGTTCCATTCACCCCATTCCAAGGCCCGCCCCAGAGAGCGTTCGACTTCAGACACAAGTTGAACCCTTCTTTCCTAAGTACTCCGAGGGATATTCCGTTGCTCACCCGTGCTGTCATCCGCATAGCAACGCATATTCTCGATGGAGAGCATGTCGTTGATATGCAGAATAAACAAAGTCGGGTAGAGCACCGAGCCTTGTGGTATACCGGTCATGGTATCGGAGCAAGAGCCATCTACGACGACTTTTATACTCCGACCATCCAGAAAGTTGGCGATCCAATTATAGAGTCCCTCGGGGATTCCGTATGATGGTAGCTTCGATAGAAGTGCTCTGTGCCAGACCCTATCGAAAGCCTTTGCGATGTCCAGGTTACGCTGTGAACGCTAGCTCCTCACCCTTGCCCTCCAAGGCCAATACCTGTGTACCTCACTCACTATTGGGCAGAGCCCAACGGTGAGTGAGGTACACAAGAAGATCAACAGCTGATCGCTCACGAAAGCCGTATTGGCGATCACTGATCAGCTGGCGATCCTCAAGGTACTGCAGAAGCTGGCAGTTAAAATAAATATCAATTTTTAAACTATTGCATAGCTTTTATCGCAGGCTTTGAGCGCTCGGTGTTACGGTCGTCGACATTCTACGTTCGTCCGTCTCGGTGCGCACACGTGCCACCGCTTTGCGTAGTTTACGTCAAAAAGTGTTTTCCCGCGTTTTCTAACGGTCCCAACGATCTTCAGTGGACGACAGTAGTAATCCAAACTGCCTTTATTGTTATACATATAGTACATTTGTTTTCTTATCGGTCACCACGCTCAATAAGTGTAACTTGAATTATATAATTATATATCAAAGAAAAACTTAAATTAATATTAAAGAAAAAAGTTCTGTATAAATAAAAAATATATAAATAATTATAATTGCATAATTTGATAAAAAATGTTATGCAATAGCTTTACCGCGGCAGTCCCCGAGTGCCACACGTTTTTTTCGATATTTATTTCAGATATCAAAACCGATATTACTACCTATATTATTACCGATTCCTTCGAAACATCCGTGTGTTTTACTACATGTATCAGATTTCTATTTCACTGATTTATGATATCATCTTATTGACACGTCTGTGTGTTAACTTGCGGCGTAATAAATATTTAACGCTACATAATCCTGTATAATATTTGCACGTAAATAGTTATCAAGATATTTTATTTTTAATATTATCTATTAAGTGTGTGAATTTAATATTAGCTCAAGCCATGTGAATGTATAAATACCGCCAGTTAGAATATTTAAGGTGATTCGTATTGTAACCGCTGTAAGGTGAATGACAAATTGGAAAGTACAACGTGTCTCTTCATTATCTTCACCGCTCCCTTGCCGCCTTCATTCTACAATAGTCTATAACTCATTTGTGTTCTGTGCAGTGGAGCCAAGTATGATAACCACAGGATACTGACTGACATCTGACAGTGACTCACAGTCATCAGCTGGTTTGGTTGGTGTTAATGTGTACTGTACGTAGTACTATAGATTATAGATTTTTGGCAGAGCTTAATATATAGGTAACCACTCCTTAAAAATATCGACATATCGAATATTTTTGAAAATATATATCGATACATTTGAAAAATATCGATACTATATATATCGATATATTTTATCCATTTGCCCATCCCTAAGGCAGATCGCAGAAGTGTGGCCAGCACTTTCATATTTTGACACAAAGTTTTTAGTTACCAGGTCAAAAAATACAAATAGAAAAATGTTATAGTTTTATTATGGAATGTAGCCAGTGTTGCCAATTTAGGGGTTTCCCCGCAAATTTAGGGGGTAAATAAGTGCAATGGGTTTTTTAGGGGCGTTCTATTTTTAGGGATGTTTTGAAAAAAAAAAATAAAAATACTAGCATAGTGACATCTAGTATCCATCAGCACGATATCAGGCTTATTCGCGAGAATAGTCCTGTCCGTGGTGATAGACCGGTCCCAGTAGAGCTTGGAGCTTACCCAATTATTATTATTATTGTTTATTAAGTAACTATGTCTCATAAATATCATATTTATTAGGCATATACATATACCTATAGCTTAGGACACCGAATCGAGTCGTATTCCGTACCCTTACAGTATAACGTCACGGCATAGCAACATTCGTTATTTGTAGAATATATTTGTATACCAAGCTACGTAAGGTGCATTTTTCACTTTACCGTATGTTCAACCCGATTTGTGTTAAAGTTATTCTAAATTTAGATTCATTTAATAGGTAACGTGTAAAACTACACATGAACTATTATTAACAGAATCTACAAAATGTGCAATGGATTTATTATTTTAAAAATGTTGACAACGAGCTTATGTTATTTCTAATCTTAAACTTTGTCTACAAACGCAATACATTCAACAAACAGTAAAAAATTTAACAACAATTGCCAGATTATATTTTACTTATCAAACAAACATCGTTCTTTGTAACATACATTTTTAAACACAGAATAAGCGCGTGAATGCATAATATATACGATCAGCAAACGTTATAGGTATCAACATTACTTGTGTGAACTAAAACAGTGTAGGTACCTACCCATAATACGAAACATGCGAGTAACGAAATGGATTCGTGAGTAACGTTCGTTCCTTCGTACCAAATACTGTACCCGTTACTTAGTACCGAATACATACGGTTTGCTACAGTTCTATTATTTTGAGAGTTACGGCACGAATATGGCAATGTCATGTTACGCTCTTCGATTATATTATATTTTTAGTGTTTCATAGAGTTATATTGAATAATTTTGCTGATGTTTTACGTAATATAATACAGTTAGGATGCTGAAGCGTGGTGAATGTCATATAAGTGATTTAATTTTTTTTTCATATTCTACCGAAGTCCCCGGCGAAATTATTTAATTTGGTTTTTAGAGCCCAATTAATGGTAACGACCTACTGACGGACAATGACTCTTAATAAGCGCAATATGAAGAAGTGGTAAATAATAAGTGAAGAATATAATTTGAAAGTTACGTAAGACAAAGCAGTATGATCGAAAGGATAGCCTGGCAATATGGTGAATATGGGCGATTAAAAAAAAAAGTAGCAATTGAAATAATAAACAACAGATTTATATATTGTTAAAATAGGAGTTTCGGCGCGAATTTGGAAATGTCATGTTATTGTATTATATTCATTTTTTTAATGTTTTATAGTGTTATATTGAATAATTTTGCTGATATTTTATGTAATATAATATAATGAAGGTGCTGAAATGTGGTGAATGTGATATAAGAGTGGTTTACGTGTATTTCCATATTCAACCGGAATTCCCAGAGAAATCATCTAATTAGGTTTTCAGCGCCTAATTAATGATAACGACTTGACTTACTGACGGACCATGACAATAAGTTATACAATATGAAGAAGTAAATATGTAAAGAAATAAGCTACGTAAGACAAGGCAGTATGGTCGAAAAGACTTTAGCCTGCCCGTAAGGGCGATCAAAACAAAAAAAAAAAAAAATGTTAAAATATAAATAAGAATACAAATAAGACTGCATGCACAGTCGTATTATGGTTTACAAATTTAGTCCACTGGATAATGGCGCTTCTCACACCCTTGCATAATTTATACAGGAATTATAGGAAGACTACAGAAATATGGAAGATAATGAGTATGTATATGCAAAAGGCACAAAATAGTGATAGTTTAAGTTTAAGACAAAAAAATCAAAATGATGCATTACAAGAAACTAAAGAAGATTTGTCCTCAATTAGCCCTTTCCTATCAAATACTTTCAATCTAGCTGCATACGTAAATAATTCCAATACCTTAAAAAAGTTGGTCAACCTTAACGTTAACCTAAGTAAAATGGAAAAGAAACCTCAAAATGTAAACAAAATTTTGAGATTAGATTTTGAAAAAGATATGAAGGGTTATATAATATTTATTAATGATTTTGTTGGTATGGAAGGTGTTGGTAATTTTTTAACTAAGAATCCAATGATTTTATGTGAACGATTACAAGATCTAGAAGTAAGAGTTAATTATCTGAAGTTTAAAGCTTTTAAAGATGATCAAATAAAGAGGATAATAACAGCCAATCCTTATTGGCTGATGTTCAGGTATGACTTTGAAATATTTAATTTATTTTTTATGCTTTTGTTATAAACATTTAATTTATTTTTCATGCTTTTGTTATAAACATTTAATTGTCACGCTTTTGTTATAAAGTATGAGATAAGTTATCTTTGCTGCTTGTTTACACTAAATCTGTAATTTTGTTTTGTGAGCTTGTCCTCATGTAGCATATGTAATAGCTCAGGTCAGTATAATCATATTCATTTGTGGTTATTTATATGTACAACAACCAGCTGTATATATAGAACTGCCCTTGTGTTAAATAATGTGTAGTTTCCTCAATTGGTATTATTAAATACAGAACTCTGGAATGGTATTTTGTAATAATGATTAAATTGAAATTGTGCAATCTCTATATCATCTCGGCTCATACAAGTACACCTTATTATTAAGCTGGAGCCTCCTCCATGATGGGAGGAAAATTAACCTACTGCATCATGTTGGTCAGATGGGTTGATATAGGATTTTTTTTTCAGTTTACCTTCTCTTGTACAGATATTATATCCCTTAGTCAACTTTTATGACACCCACAAGTGAGAAATGGAGTGGTGGACTGTATCTCTATATATTTGAAGTGTTTATTTACCTGGTATATATATTGAACTTATATCTAATTTTTTTCAGTACAATAAGAATTGACAGAAGATTTGGGTACTTTCAAAAATCTTTACATTTGAGTGGAGATGAAGTAAGATATCTGGCAACCAAACAACCCAAGTTAATTACATATAACTTACATCATGTAAAAACTAATTTGTTTGTTGTAAAGGAAGAGATGGGGTTTGAGGATTCTGAAATTAAAAGTATAGTATTAAAGAAACCTAGACTTCTTATGTTAAGTGAGTATTTCTTAAGAGTGATATCTCTTATGCCGTGTGTTGATGGAGTAAGAATGCAATTCACCACTCCCTATCTTGCCTGTGAATGTTGTAAAAGACGACTAATAGGTATAATGCGCATATAACATATATGCGAGAGAAGGAAAACTCGAAATAAAACCCTATACCAATTTGTCTGACCAGCATGGTGTAGTATGGTCAATTTCCCTCCTATTGTGGAGGAGGTTGGAGCCTAACAGTGGGACGTATATTAGCTGAAATTATGGTGAAATTGATTGCTTGTCTGCTGGAGTAGTAGAATCGGCTTGGGGTCTCCATAGGAAAGTAGGTCAGCAGTTATTTTCTGCGAAATTTACAGCACCTGCCAAGTGTGATAACTATAGCATTATTTACCCAAAAAGAAAAATACATGAACAAATGCTGAATTTTTGATGTTGCCGACAAAAATATTTGTTTCATAATTTGCCTCGGTTATGCTTAATCACGCTAGCAGCGGAGCGTATTGTGTTACAGGAATTCCTTCCGGACCTGCTCCATCGCCTCGTTCTGTGAGCCTGCAAGCATTGTGTCCTCTCCCTCCTCTAATTGAGTTTTGTGAGGAGGCCTATGAATTGACATTGACAATTTGAGCATGATCCCATCCATCCAACACTCCATAGACATCCATTGTTGGACATAAGCCCTCCCCATGCAAATACCACTTGAAACAGTCTTGTGCCATTAGCAGCCAATGGTTCCCCTGTGACTTGCAAGAGGTCTTCAGCCCACCTAGTAGGGGGTTCGTCTGATTCATGGTCACTATTCCAGAACCTTTCTTATACAACGGTTGTCAGTTCAACGAGCGATTGTGGTCTGCCCATTGCCATTAAAATATGATTATTTTACCCCAAATAAAAATCATCCATTTAATCAAACGAGGTTTTTGATAATGTAAAAAGAAAACAGCATGCACTTTATATTTTTTATATATGTTGAAATGTAATGCAATTTATTACGATTTATTTCAGATCAACAGAAGTTGTTAGAAAGATTTAATTATATACATAATGTCATGCAAATATCACATAAGACCATATTGGAGCAGCCAGAGATACTATTCTGTAGACAATTTAAAGTAAAACAACGTCATTTATTTTTAGAAAAGTTAGGTCGTTCACAATATAATCCCAGAAAAGAAAATTTTGTGCCAATAAAGTCATTAGTTGAAGATACAGATCTAGAATTTTGTAAAAATATTGCTAAATGTGATATTAATGATTTTAATTTATTTTTAAAAACACTATGATCTATCCAGCTTTACCTAATACCATTTTATTTTGGAAGACATTTAGGGAATGATATAATAAAGCATCAAGGATCCCAGCCACAGTAAACACTCCTCCTATGATAGCACAGATATTGGTAGCAAAATGGCCGATTGATCTGCAAACAAAGAAGCCTAGTAACTATTTTATCATAACAATAAAATTAATTATTACTTACAATACAGAGCATTTTATATATTACCTTTCTTTTTCAGTATATTTGACCATTAGCGGAGAAAGTTCGTAACTAAAAAAAGCACCTGGCATTCCTGATTCGGAATGTATGTTGGAAACAGACTTTTGATGTCTCGTTACAGAAAACTGATTGCTATGTAAAACTGTTCCATCTAATTTGACATACATTGTTGGAACAATTTTTAAATAGTATTGGGACATAACAGCACCTGTAAAATAAAAATAAATTAATTTTAAGGTGCTTATTGTTGCATTTGTCTAGTGATAATTATGGAATCAATGCCTATGGGAGTTCTGGGTTTGATACACATTGTGTACTACCCTCCAAAAATACTCCAATGGACCACTTTTTTAGGTGTTCCTACTACTGTAAAGAAGGCTTGTGCTTACTGTAAAACAACGGTCTTGGAACGTTTTAAACCAAGAGCCGTGGTTAAAAACCCTTAAAGCCGTTTTGAAAGGGTGAAAACTCACTGCAACTAATAAAAGAGGGACGGAAGACTGGGATAGATAACATGACAGCAGGACGTATGGTCACGTTATACACTATTAGAGATGTACGTTCATTAAATTTGCGCATGAAAGAGATGAATTCAAATTCAAATTATTTTATTATGCATAAACCCCGAGAGGGCACTTACATATTGTCAGGTTTACAATTTCCAAAAAAAATATACTACCACCGGATCGGAACGCGACCGCTACTGAGAAAATCCGGCAAGAAACTCAGCGGGCTTGTCATTATTTTTAATGTTTTTTTTCTTCTTTCTAGTTATACAATTGTGTACATGTTTTGTAAGAACTAGCTCCAGTGTGATGCCCTTCGAACAAGACACTTAATATAATTTAAACGATTATGGCTGGACCAGATCCCACAAACGGCACCCGATCACGAGTTAACTACTAGAGCAGCCATCACTCCCCTCAACCACTATGGAGGGAAGGGAGAGACCCGCTCCACGCAGCTACCGCAAGTAGATCCTTATGTGAGCATGACCAACACCACAATATGTTACAAACGCTGAAAATACAAAAATTGGTTAGGCAAAACACGCTACACTTTACAATAAAAGTTAAAAGTACATTTACAAACAGTATATTTAAAATAACAAGGAAATTGCTGAATGAGGAGCTGCTCACAACCAATCTGTATTATCATCTACATAATCCGAGATTTTATAATACGCTGACGCGTGTTTAGCGAGGATATGCCGTCGCATTGGCGTCACCTGCCAAAAGGGCTTAGGTACTACGTAAGTATTATATTAGCGACAGATTTTTTTGACAAACGAAAGCCAGAGAGTGGTGAGTTGTGACTGTAAGCTTGGTTTAAAACTAAATTCATTACATTTATAATCAGTGCAGATGATGATGATTTACGTTAAAATAAAATAGAAGCATATTTTATATCCATAAAACAAAACTACAAAGAAAGGGGATCGATACAGCGAGCTATTCTTTAATAATCAGTTAGCGTAACGCCTTAATCCGGGTCGTCAAACAACTGAATTAATTAACTTCTGAAGGGCTTTTAAGACCGGCTTTACGCCTACGTTCAGGAGCTCTACCGTAATCCCGTCATCTTCTGGTGCTTCACCGTTGCTTAGCTGTTAGCTTGGATATAGGGTGTTGGACCATTAAGGGACCCAAATTACATCCAGACTCAGAACAACAATTCAGATCAGTTCTATTCAGGTTTTATTTAGACTTTCCGTTTCTATTGTAGCTGTGGCGTAATGTTATGAGATTAGCTGTCGATTTTCTTGGCCAATTCTAAACAGCAAGCACAAGCTTTGCAACTGTTTTCTGTCGACGGCTCTATGTCGCTTGGAGATGGGATAGTCCCTTATGGAATGGATATCGGAATCTAAATGGAATTGAGAAATACTTGGCAAAAGTGGGTGCTCTACTTAAGAGAGACTGAGATGATTTATTATTTTAAATAGCAGAATTAGGTGGAAAACGATGGTTTAGAAATCAAGAATGCTCTGAAAATTTCTTTAGTTCGTACTTTTGGCTAATACCAATCAATATACCTAATTCTTATCATTACATTCTTCTTTTATATCAAATTATTATTAGAATATACTTCTTATTTATTAAATTCTTATTATGTATCTGTATATTTATGTAACTATTATCTTGTCGCTTAGGCTTTTTGTTCGTTTGAATAATTCGTACGTCATTAAGGTACCCATGGAAAATCAGCGTTGCAGTGTAGCATATGTTGCACTGTAGCATTATTGCTGAATAGGAACCTCATAGACACTTATCATATTTTGTTTTTCTTCTTTGTGTTGTATTTACAGTTAAGTTTAGCTATTATTTTAATTTTCTTATAAAACCTTTATATTTCATTCGACTTACTGTAATATCTAAATTTAAGCTAAGTGTCAATAAAACAGTTTTATCTTATCTAAATTCTATTCAGTGTGGTGACAGTAAGAATACAATTGACTACCTCTTCACTTGCCCGTGGGCGTCGTAAGAGACGATAACAACATCTATACAAGAGAAGAAAAATCGAAACAGAACTCTATGCAAATACGTCGGACCAGCGCGGTATAATAGGTCAATTGCCCTCTCGTACGTATATGTGCCGAGATGATATGATGGTGTACTTTTCTATGTAGATTAGATAGGCATTATTAGACGTGTATGTTATGGTTCTAACATTAGGAAGAGTGTTTTCGTTGAACGAAGGCACAAAAAGACGAGGTATTGCTTTAGAGCTATTCAATTTCGCGCGACGGTGACCGACGTCCCGGGAAGGGGACGTCATGAGGACAGGGTACCCCTCGGGGTATTCCGTCGGGCCGACCACTGAAGACAAGGAACTCTGCACTGGTGGTCGGCCTAACGATGAAGGCGACGTGCTACGCTAAGTGGGTCATGGGGTCGCGCGCCGCCCCTCTGGCGCCCCGGACGGAGCCGGGTGGCGGGTGCGCTGACCATGGAAAAAAAGGATAGAGTTATTCGATTAATAGGTATAATTAGATAGGTATTTTTTAAATTCAATATGGCGGATACGAGATTTGTTTAAAAAAAAAAACAGGTACTTGTTTGTGTGCAGTTTATAGTGGCAGTAATACCAAAAATAACATATAATTATTTGATCATTAATACATAATTCTGTAATAATTTATCAATATTGTATCAAATACAAAGTTTTCGACATACGTATTAGGTATAGGTTCGTTGATGATGTATATTATATAGTTGTGACGTCAAACGGTTTTAGAAAAACCAAAAGCACCGGTTTTGTTCGAAGACCTATACGGACGGGTTATTTAAAAGCAAACTGATTAAGTTAGAGTAACTCTAAATACTACAAATTTATACATTAGTGTCCATAAAAACTCATAAAACGTTTAAGTATAAAGATATTCAATGAAATGCCTTGAATAGTAGTGCGATACTGTAAATATCATTGCTGCTACAAAGCTTGTGAAACGCGGCTTTAGTAAAGAAATCAATACAATTGATATATGTATTAAATAAAAGAGTTAATTACAGACATAGCCGATTCTGTTTTTGCAACTGCGGAGGTCAGCACAGAAATACCAAAAACCCAGGCAAATTAAAATTTATAAAACCATGATAAACGAAGATACTATCACTATCTGCTAACACTCGAACAACCATAGTAATTATATCATCATCATGTCATCATCATTTCAGCTCACATACGTCCCACTGTTGGGCTCGAGCCTCCTCCACAACAGAAGGGAATTGACTTTACTATACCATGTTAGTCAGACAGGTTGGTATAGGATTTTATTTCGAGTTTTCCTTCTCTTGCATAGATGTTATATGCGTATTATATCCCTTGGTGGTCTTTTACGACATCCACGGGCAAGATAGGCAGTGGTGATTTGTGTTCTTATTCCGTCACCATACGGAAGAGTAATTATATGTATTATACTAACTAGTTTGAAAAAAAAAATGCTAATATATGAATATTTGTCACATATGTATAAATATCCTGAATCTGACCACCCAAAACAATACTAATTCAGATAATATTGTCGGCAAAAATCTAGTGGATGCTCTTGTTACTGCTAGCAGCACAGTAAATATGTAAGTAGATTTATAATAGTGGGGATTTTTCATTTTAATAATTTACATTGTTTTGTTAAGAATTTTGTTAAACGTTTTTCATTTATTATAAAAAAGTTTTGAGATTTGGGCTATTTATGTACCTCATTTGGTTATATTAGGCTACTCAATATGTCAATATTAGGTACAGAGTTGTTGGCAACACTGGCTGTCAATGTGAAGTTAATTAGATGTCAGTGTCAGAAATAGAATATCAAAATTTCTTTTGCATATTTGTTTCTCAAGAATAACTATTTATAATTCCTTAACACAAAAATGCCCGTTCCAGGCGGCATGTATCAGAGTCAGGGACCCTCCTGTTTTGATAAAATGAAAATGGGTTTCATGATCGGATTTTGTGTTGGAATGGCCAGTGGCGGCTTATTTGGCGGATTTACTGCTTTGAGGTTAGTTTTTAATCGCGAACAACTGATATTATACCACAACAAATAATGCTTTACATTGTTTTATCACAGATATGGAGCGCGAGGAAGAGAACTGGTACATTCCGTAGGAAAAGTAATGCTTCAAGGTGGAGGTACATTTGGTACTTTTATGGCCATTGGCACTGGAATACGTTGTTAACGTGAAAATGTTCCAAATACGACTATTGTATATATTTTCAGTAATATACCTTTTTTACTTTAGTATTTAGCATGTAATTGGTTCTATGTTAATTAGTAAATTATACTGATTTAAATGGGTTTTGATATTTTCCTTTTATTTAAATATCTACTATGAATTTTTGTAATATAAACTTTTTTTTAAGAAAGTAAGATGCATGGTATAGGAATCTGCATAATACACACTTCTTAGAATAATAACGTATAGAAGGATAGTGTCAATACTTCGATCGTTCGAAAAATGAATCTAAAAATACTAATGGTGCGCAGACGATTACACACATACACATGCAGACCACTATACAAATTATGAAATCAAATTTTGTTTTTATTAACATAAATCATCAAAATACTTTTAAAAGTAATGTTAAAAACCATTTTAAGTTTTTCAAATGTGTTATGACACCATTTGAATGCACAAACTGTCATAATTACCTATTTATTTTTTAAGAGTTGCGTATGTACGTGCAGTACAATGTCTTGTACATTACGGAACGGTTCCGGCGTAAGCTCCATTAGGTTCCATTTGAAATGCTTCACTTTTTTTGCGCGAACTTACCTTCTATACGTTATTATTCTAAGACACACTTGTATTATATGGAAGTTGTATTTAAATTAGCCAAATTGATCACAAAATTATTTATCACTATACTGTTAGAAAGTAAGTGTAAAGAAAATATAAAAGTTTTTCAAATATATAAAATATTTGTTCGCTCATTATAACTAATCAAAGTAAACAAACAATTATTGTGTCAATAATTGTGTGTTTTCATTTAGGGAAAAGTTGTAGCTATAAACAGACAACTTTCATTGTCATTTCTCTATAATAAATGTTATTTCTAGCACACAGATTTTAAATGAGGTCTAATGCAAACCAATATATTTGTTTGATTTAAATTGGGAACCTAAATTGGCACATCTAAACTAAAATGGATAAGAATTGTATATAGGTTTTAGTTACAACCAATTCACTGTTCTCGTCCATGGGTATTGTAAAAGATGACCAAGGAATTATTATAATGCATATAATGTTTATGCAAGGGAAGGTGAACTCGAAATAAAACTTTACACTGACACATCATCACGAATCATATCCCTAGCCTGTCCATTAATATATTAGACATACAGGTCAGATGGTATAGGGTTTTATTTTGAGTTTTCCTTCTTACCCAATAGATGTTATCTGGATATTATATCACTACTGTCATCTTTTCCATACTCACAGACAAGAAAGGGCACATACTCGTCGCACTGCTGGGCTCGAGTCTCTTTCATAACAGGATTTACTATACCATGCTGGTCAAATGGGTTGGAATAGGATTTTATTTTGAGTTTTCCTTCTCTTGCAGAAATTTTATATGCATATTGTATCCCTTAGTCGTCTTTTACGACATCCACAGGCAACAGAGTGGGTGGTGAATTGTATTCTTACTTTGTCACAATATAGAAAAAAATGTACACAAATTAATTGACTGTAAGTAAGGCAGTAGATCTGCCAAGTATGTTGAGTGAGTTGTCATGACCAAATGGATTTAAGCTTTTGAGCCACAAACTATTACTGAACTTAATAATTGTTATGTAATTACATTTTAAGTAATTTTAGCAACTTTCAAAGAGAATATATTAATCAGAGTGCCATGTTTCATGAAGTGTTTCATGCCAGTAGTAACTTTATTGACTATATAATAATATATTGTTAAGACAGGTAAGTAGCTAGTCCACTGTTTGTCTGATGTACAACAAGTACTGTGTTTAGTATAATAGGTATGTGAAGACATTGTTATAGACCCATTTTTAATGGTAAGTGCCTTGCTAGTGCTTATTCGGAGTAAATATTCATAAACATTGCTGATGTTAATGCATAAACTATTGCTCAAGATCAATATAATATTTATAAATTTTCGAAATCCTATCGTCTATTTTTAATTCTCTCATTCACGTTCAATTAACAATGCACAACTCAACTTCTGAGGTTATGCTTAACAAGTCGTGTGCTTGTTTATTATACTGTAGGCGCAAAACTAAGGATATATTTTTGAACATTCCAACGCCTCAAGGTCATGCACAGGCATCATAAACGATAATTTTCCTATGGAAATTGTAAAAATCAGCTAAAAGATTACAAGCACTCTGCTAGTATACTTATGACTCTACTAGTGCTAATTGTTATGTTAAAAGTATGGCTATCATGACATTATTCCTTATTCCACTATACCTTGGGGAAGTCTATATCCTATAATATACTGATGGATTGGCTTTATTATTATTATTTTCAGAAACATTTAATGGATTACATTTATTGAATTAAAGAAACTCCTACTGTAAATACGCTATATTTTGTTTTATACTAGCGACCCGCCCTCACTTCGCCTCTGCATTTTGAATCTGCAGTATCTCTTAAGATATGGCCTCGAGTTCGAGTTGCCGATGCGCCAAAATTTAAATTGTTTCCCTGAGAGGAAAACTAGCCTAAGTTACTCCTTATATAGACAGCTACCTGGTAGTAAAATATTATCAAAATCGGCCCAACCGTTTGTAAGGTTACGTGAAACAAACGGACAGACAAAAAAAATAAATTATAATAACAGTTTTTAGGCATAGGTATCGTGCAAATAACCGTGTGAGCACGAACAAACCTATTATTTTGACATTACAAACAGACACTTCAATTTTATTTATTTGTATAGATATCACCCACAACAAACGCATTTTTATAGGCACAGAGCTGTATTCAGCAAGTTATTGTATACAATAATATTACTTACCTTCTTTGGCAACGCCTTTAACGCCATCTAACGGTGCAGTGTTAGCGCCTTCAATATCCGTCCCAAAAGATAAATGATTAATATAGTGAGTTGTATTGAATACCGACGAAGAGTATGGCTGAACGTCATGGACATGTACATGATTGATAGTAAAACTTTTCCCTGGTGCTATATGGAAGCTTCCACCAACCTAGAACACAGCATAAATTGGATGTAGTGTAATTTAGAGAGCACCTTGCTTCACGTAGGTGCAGCTTACGCAAGAAGGAAATTAGAAGCATCCTTGATAAGAAAACATTATGTTTCAACATCATCTCGACTTATATACATTCCCACTGCTGGGCTATTATGGTCGATCAGAGTAGATAGTAGCCAACCGAAATTCGTTTTGGCCGAAAAACAGGATTCGGCTTAGTTTCAGTTTCGGCTGACAATCGAGCCGCAACTACGGCCGAAACCGAATTCGTGACTTTTGCGCTGCGCAACATGCTCGGTGCACATGGTGTGAGAGATGAGGTGTCATTTTTCCGCGCTCATAGTCAGCTCACAGTTTTAGTTCTTTCCTTTGTGTCTGCGCGTCGTGAATTTAGCAGTTTGAGGTGATCACTTCAAAACTGGTATATTTTATTTCACTGTTTATGAGCTACATCAGCTCATAAATAATCGAGAACATTTTTCGTCGTTGCAATTTTTTAGAAACAAGGCTACAAGGCTAACACAAGAGTGGCTTATCGCCTAGGTTTATTATAAATCGAAATTACTGATATGAAACAGCTATAGCCGCACGTAAAACCAAATGCCGGTATAGCGACGTGTCGTCACGGTATATGTAGTAAGTGTAGTGCCGACCAATTGTGTATTATCGTCAGAAGGCATCGAATATAACTATTATATTACTACAGATATCACTGATTAAAAGAATTGAGTTTGACTAATTATGATAGACTATTTATTTTTCTTCCTACAAAAATATTGACCTTATAATTTACACAGAAGTTTCGGTTTCGGCCGAAACTGAGCCTGAAGCCGAAATTCAGTTTCGGTTTCACTTTCGGCCGTGAAAAGCAGTTTCGGTCGGACACTAGAGTAGGAATTTATTGTCCAGTTTTCTGCCTTTGTAGTGAGTTTATCTACTTCCCTTGGTGGTCTATGATTACCCGCGGTAAAGAAATGTATAGGTACCTACATTATATTTTTACTTTGTCGTTTCAGGCAAAGGTAGGTATTTATGCCACTGTCACAGCAATGGTTAATACAAGACTCTTTAAAAAATGCCTCTTATAAATACCATCTCTTAAAAAATTGATTTAAAGAACATTTTCATACCCTGTTAACTTCCATATAACCATATATTTGACAGCCTTCTTTTAGAGCATTGCTTGTTTTCTCAATAGAATCGTCGTTTTTACATTGCTCTATAGTAGTTAGATCGGGCAACGCCCATCTTCTTAACCTATATGCCTCTTTAACATCCTCACATGTATTGCAGCATCTAAAATAAAGTATAAAAATGTTAGTATTTGATTTTTAATAATACATTCCTCGCGATACCCATTTTGGGACCAACACCTTTTTCTCTTAGTTTTTAACATCGGCAGAAGAGGCTTAAGGGTAGAAGTTGGTTATGTTATCATTTACATGATTTCTTGGCATATAGGCTGAATATCAATGACCACTTGATATGGGCTAGATTCTATATCAGGGAATCATATCTTTTAAATACGCCATATGCCAACAATACCGTGGAGGGTGCTTTTCTACAGTCGCCGGTTAAAAAAATGTTTTGTTATTCGAGTAATATATTGGACTAGCTCTGTATCTTTAAATCAACCGGATTCCTCCTGCGAGCGATACAGCTTCACACTTCACAGTGCTACCCATTACACATTTTAATGAAAAAATCTCGCAAAGTATCTAAATAATCTAACTACATAATATTGGCCGAGTTTATTAGCGTTTTTTTTAAATTAAAATACAACAACCCGCACTAAGGAACAGTAGCGGCTGTACCTTAAGTGCGCTCGTGCACTGAACCACCAAATCAAAAGATTTAAAAACTACGAAATTTAACTTCATCTATATTTTTAAATTACCATTAATATTAATTCTTTGAAGATACAAAAACATATAACAAATAAAATTACAAATTATGACGAAACATTATAAGCGCTTTACTAAACTATTAAAACTTATTTTCCTGGTAAAAAATATCGTGCACTTAGGCGAGTGCACGAGGACTGCCCATACAACTTGTATTAGATATCAGTTAAAACGCCTGGCGCGTGAGACAAAAGATAGTTCATAGAAATATACTGAAAAATGAGTTAGTTCCCGTACGCCGCACGGGCGAACCGAACATTGTCGAGAGAACTCGATTTACGACGAAATTCGCCGATGACGTCTCGTTAAGTACAATAAGTAGGTATAGTTTCGATGTATCTGTGTCTCTGTGATGAGTTAAATATGGTTTGTTTAGATTAATTGTTTTTTTTTATTTTGGTGTTAGTTCGATTTTATACTGCGTATACAGTGGGTGGAAATGAGCATAAATATAGACTATATTAAAGACAACAACAAAACTTTTGAAAATAAAGTTGATATAAATTGGCGGGACCGCCAAGGCCCTCATTTATAAATATTTTTTTAAAGTGTGAAAGACAAACAAAATACCTATTTTTCTTCGCAAACAAAATGTAATGCGTTCAAAAATAATTTAAAAAAAAAATTCGCCTAAATTGTTGTTCCATTGCAATTTCTGATCTTAAAACTTAGCGAGCAAGTAAAGTGCACCACCACTTTGATGACCCACCAGCCGCCACTACTGAGGAATAATTGCTATGTGTCAGCGATTCGAGTTGTCAGTTCTAGTAGTTTGCCGAACATAATTCGAAATTTTGTTCGTGTTAATTTCACTTTTTTCTTCATCCAGGATTTAAACTCAGGTTTCCATGTTATACATATCTTTAGTTAGACCAGTGAAGCTACATTTCTAAAGCAATAATATTAAGCAGATAATTAGGTAATCTCGTCAGGAGGGCGCAAATTGTGAACCAAATGCAAGATAAATCACTAAGCTAAGCGAATAACAACAGTCAACGGAATAAAAGTCGAAAACATTTAACTATAAAAAACCAAACATCTACTCTACCGTTAGCCGGGCGTAAGCGCGACATTTGCGCCATGCTAACGGAAAAGCACTGATAATTATTAGCACTATTTGTAACAGGAAAATGATAACTATAGTTAAAGTTGGTACTGTAAATAAAACTACTTTTACGGATTATATCGCGTTTGTATTTGATTTATGATCGCCCTACGTTTCGAATACTTTACAGCATTCATGGTCACGGGTAGACTAAGATGTCTGACGTCCTAACAAGTCAACGTTATTACAGATTTTTATAATTATCTACCCATACAATCATAAATCAAATATAAACGCGATATAATCCGTAAAAGTAGTTTTATTTACAATGTGTAGTGCTCGCGTAAACATCAGATATCATTGGTATCACTTATTAAACTGACAGTACCGAATTTATTGTTATTTGACGGCAGAATAATATAAAAACGAAAAGATCGTTAATTAACCGACTTCTAATGCAGACAATAATTTTTTAGATTTTTGTTGATTTTACAAAAACAGCTTGTCCGATTTCGATAAAATTTTCATGGGACCATTTGGGAAGTAAGCCCTTTCCAACAGAAAAATATTTTTCAAATCGGATGAGCGTCGGCGTTATGTACAAAAAAACATAAAAAAATACAAAGATCCGAATTGAGAATCCTCCTCTTTTTTTAGTACGTTGCGTCATCGTAATTATCCGTCCCACAGGCGTCGTATTAAACGAATAAGAGACTCAGATTTCAGGAAGAGAAAAATTCAATAATTGCCACTTATAAAGACTATCCAATTCGGTATATTAGTCCAAGTGCATTTAGAAAGAATCTTACGTTTAGCAGTGGGACGTAAAAGATTTAACTCAAATCAAAAGGATTTAAATCCAACACAAATGGGTTTTATAAAAAGCCTAGGTAAGAGCATAATAAATATTAAATAATTTACAATATTTGTTGAGCCGTGACGGAATTTATTCTTTCTGGGACACCTGTAAGTTGTTTGTTGTGTGGCGGTGGAATACTACTAATCCTTACATTGCTCTTGGATGTCGTAAAAGTCGACTAAGAGGTTGGGCGTCCTACTCTGCGTCGTCCGATGCGTGGGCACCTTTCGAGAAACTTTTTCCCTAGCGGTTGTCGGTTTGTCGAACGATGTGTCCTACCCATTGGCACTTCAGCGTGCTAATTCTTCGCACTATGTCGCTTACATCCGTTCTTCGACGGATTTCCGTGAATCGGATTCTATGTCGCAGAGAAATTCTGAGCATAACACGCTGAGCGAGTTTGAGGTTAGTTATGTGGCCCATATTTAGTGACCATGTTTTCGTGTTGTAAGTTATCACTGGTAACACACTCTGGTCGTAGACCTGTGTTTTTAGACATTGAGGTATGTGAAATGTGAAGATCTTCTTAAGTTTCTCGAACGTTGCCCAGCCGAGTTGGATTCGTCGACTGACCTCTTTCTCAAAATTGGACCTACCTAAGTGGACCGTTTGTTCAAAGATTAATATAATGATCGACAACTTCGAAAATCGCATTGCTAACTACGGAGGGTACATGAATGACATGGGCATTTGAGATGACTTTCGTCTTGTTCATATTCATTCGTAAACCCACTAGTTGGGGTACCCCGCTGAGGTCGTTGAGCATGGTGCTTAGGTCTTCCATTGATTTTGCCATAACGACGATATCGTCTCGAATCGAAGGCGAGTGATGTATTCGCCGTTAATGTTGATACCGAGTCCAGACCAGTTTAAGAGCTTGCAGCAGCATTGCAGCACCGTCCAAGTTTCGATTGAATCAAAGACTTTCTCATTGTCTACAAAGGCTATACAAAGAGGCCGATTGTACTCTTCGGTCTTTTGGATAATGTCCCGAAGCATGAGAATGTAAACTACATCGTGCTTATAGCCTTTTCGGAAGGCGGCTAGTTCAGGCGGCTGGAAGTCATTGAGCTTGAGCGTGAGTCGATTTTTAATGACCCTCGAAACCACTTGCACTTTTTATTTAATAAGCTTTTATTCCGATCTGAAATTCTTTGGAGTTAAATTGCCAAAATTAATTTCTATACCTATATATTTGTCTTAACAAACCATCATTATTTCTAAATTAAAGTAATTAAAAAGAATTATAATAGTCTGCATCAGCCTCCTTGGTATAGTGGCATAAATGCTATGGTGACTATTAAGTCTTCAGTTTAAATCCTGGGTCGTGCAAAATAATAATAATATTCTGTGTAATAATGGTAGTGTATTCCAGACCAGTCTAAGAGCTTGAAGACATCTTCCAGTGCAGTGGTGAACAGTTTCGGAGAGACGACGTCTCCCTGTCTCACGCCTTTCTGCAACTGGACCGGTTTCTTACTCTTATCGCGGATATGGACTGACATTGTGGCGTTCCTATGCAAACACTTCAGCACTTTGATATTACGGTGGTGGATTTGTCACCGCTGAAGGGACTGCAGCAGCGTCCAAGTTTCAATTGAATCAAAAGCTTTTTCATTGTCCACAAACGCTACATAGAGGGGCCGATTGTACTCCTCGGTCTTTTGGATAATCTGCCGAAGTGTGAGAATGTAGTCTATGGTGCTATAGCCTTTTCGGAATTCGGCTTGCTCGGGCGGATGGAAGTCATCGAATTTGCACGTGAGTCGATTTGTAATGACCCTCGAAAACAACAAACTTTTTATTAAATAAAATTTTATTGCGATCTGAAATTCTTTGGAGTTAAATTGCTAAAATTAATTTCAATACCTATACATTTGTCGTAACAAACCAACATTATTTCTGAATTAAAGCGATTTAAAATAATTATAATAGTGTGCATCAGCCTCGTTGGTGTAGTGGCATAAATGCTATGGTGATTATGAGATCTTCAGTTCAAATCCTGGATCGTGGAAAATAATTATGGTAGGGTATTCTTCAGATTTCCTCCATTTTCGTAGATTTACAAGAAATTATTAGCAGTAAGTTGGCAGCTCTCTCGAAGTCTCTCTTCTGTGTGGTGTTGGGTTAAGAATACAATGTGTTACCGCATCTTTTTTGTGTTTAGAAGTCGTAAAAACGGGCTGAGTGATCACCAGGAGAATGCTCAGCAGCACCGCCTTAGAATACTTTAAACATCAATTGCAATCTTCAAAAAGTCTACCGATTATGCAAACATCTGCCACACAAGCCGATTATGGCATTATCAACAAGCATATTGATTATGGCATTATTTGCCTTGGGGCAAGTCTAACAGCAAATCTGGAAAGGCTGATGAATGAATAAATGTTATAATGATGATGAATATAATAAGTATGAAGTTTTGTATAGTGCCTGCTTAGCGGAAATGAGCTGCCTCCATCTTTTATGCTGGACTAAGGATGGCGTGTGCAAATGTTCATAGCTTGGCCCAATCTTTTGTAAAAGGTGATACCGCAAATAAGAAATAAATACAGATTTATATAATGATAGAAAATATTTATCTTACTGGGAATCATTAAAGGCTGCTCCATAGCAGCTTCCACATTTTATTACTGCCACATCAGATGTATTCTGTTTTACCTGAAAGTAAACATAACTTTATGGTGAGTTGTCATGTACATAGGAGCTGAATCTAAAGAAACTGTTCTGTTCGAATCTAAAGAAGTAAAAACAATCCTTTAAATCAATAGCACTGCCAAGTACTGGCTCCAATTTTTCATTTAACCATGCTTGAATCAACCTGAATGTAATATCACTAAGGAAAACTAAAAATAAATCTATAGCAAATCATCTGGCCAACACGGTACAGGATGTTATGATGATGTTTAGTAGGAAGTATAAAAAAAGAAATGTACCTCAGCATGTTAGTTAGGTATGTTATACAATTCTACAAATTTTAATTTAATACTCCAATCAATTATATATGGTCTGCAAGTGTCGCCATCATCTCAGTTCATAAACGTCCCACTAGTGGGCTCAAGCCTCCTTCCTAATAAGAGGCAAATTGATCTACTATACCATGCTGGTCAGCCATGTTGGTTTAGGTCTTTTTTCAAGTTTTCCTTCTCTTAATAAATGTTACATGCATATCATATCTCTTAGTCATCTTTTAAGACATTTACAGACAAGATAAGGAGTGGTGAATTGTATTCTTACTCCATCACCACACAGATGAAATTACAACTGTACAAACAAACAAAATTGTAACTGTAACAGTACATAGAGGCGAAGAAAGCACATATTCAAAGCCATTTATTAGGCCTCTTTACAGAACTGCAAACCTACACACACTAATATACATCGCTGCTTTGCTAGAATAGTGACACAAATCAAAATTACTGATTTTGGAGAAGGGCATTTTTATTTTGTTTTTATAAATGCTTTAGTGCATACCACAATATTTAAATGATGTAACAAGGTTTAGTATAGTTACACTATACTGATTAATAGAAAATTCCTCAATTCACGATAAAATATCATGGATTTTAAATATCAAAGATCATTTGGCATACAATATTCAATTTTACATCATTTTGATTTGTGCCACTATTCTCGCAAAGCAGCGACATGTATATCCCTATCAATATAAACACAATCAGTACAAGAACAGTGAAAGGGAGAAGCGGGATTTAGATAAATGAGAATGTTTTTGTTAATAAATCATCTTCTATTTCTGGAGTGAGAGTTGAGAATTTTTCAGTGAAATTATAAAGATAAAAGTTAAACAGTTAAGTATTTTAAAAACTAGAATAAACATAATAAAACTGTATCAATGCTTACAACATTTACTTAACACGTTTGCATAATTTTCAATAGTCTTAGTTATTTGAAGTAGAATTTTATTTTCTAATGAATGTGATGAACATAAAATTAATATAGTTTTATTAAGAGTCTTACAGTAGTAGAAGTTGCTATTTCTTCTTTTTTAGGTTCTTCTATAGGATTGCCTTCTAAATCTAGCCGTCTTTTGTGGATATTGTGCTCCATTTGCAAATGCTGTTCACCTGACGAGTCCATTGCATCAAGAACTAAATCTGAAGATTATTAACAAAAATTCTGTTAATAATGTTTGAAAAACACATTTTAGATCAGCAGGTTGTTTGATGACTACATACTGATATTGAACTGAGCTGTTAAAATAACCACAACATTCACTCATCACAAGGCTATCTGCCATCACTTGCCATTGCCAAGTAGTAAGTTTATAATGTGGCATTGCCAACATATTACAAATGTTAAATATAGTATTTATTTTCTTAAAACAAATATAAAAACCTAATAAGTCATGAAATTATATTATAAACATATCATCATCATCATCACAGCTCATATACAGCCCACTCCTGGGCTTGATCCTTCTCCACAATAGGAGGGAAGTTGATTTACTATACCACACTGACCAAATGTGTTGGTATAGGGTTTTATTTCGAGTTTTCTTTCTTTTGCATGGATGTTATCTACATAATATAATCCTTTTGTTGTTTTTTACGACGCTCAGGGGAAAAATAAGGGTTAGTAAATAGTATTCTTACTTCATCACCATACAGAACACTTAGAGGTAAATTATAAACATATTGATACTTACAATTACATGAGATTGTAGGCATTATTATATCAAGATTAATTCTTAATTTATGACCTCTTGACGTGTCTACGAATAATTCCTCCGAAATGTTTGGAGACATGTATGTATATAACTCCGAAAGAAACAATAATATCATAACAAGTCCACCGCACACAGTTACTGAAAAAGTTTATCCAAAAATTTACCGAATTAATAATAGAACAGAATATTTAGTATATCATTTTAGTAATGGCAAAATAGTTTACTTGCTGCACCGGTAGTAGTTTTTATCCTAAAATCCTCCAACGTCTTAGCATATGCATCTAATTGTTTAAATTTATCAATGAATGGTGATGACATTTTGTATTACATAGAGTTTCTAAGACTTATCGTACTATGTTCTTCGATAATTCTTTTATTTATCTTATGTATAATGAAAGCAAAATACAATTAACAACACATTATCAGCCCAGTCAACTGTGACAAATAGTGATAAGTATGACAGTGAATGTTAGCGAGATAGTAACTGACACTTGTGCAGATTTTTACGGATGGCGAACTAAGCTCAAATAATGTAAAGTCGATTTTCAGAGACATATATCGATATTATAATAATCGATACCCTTTTCTATCGTCTGACAGTTGGTCGGTTGATAAACAGTATGAAAATGTATCAAAATGCGCATACTCTATATCGGTAAGAATACGATATATATATATATTACTTTCTCGATTCATCTGAAAGCCGAAGGATGACTAGGAGATGGGCAACAGTATTCTACCTGTCAACTTATAGCTGCATTCTGTGTGGTAAGAATAACGATTAGAGAACTATCCCCGCTTTACGACCTGGTCATGACTTTGGTCTTAGCGGTGAGCGGCGCGGCGTGCGGGGCGGCGTCGGTTTGTTGAAGCGGCCGCAGTGGACGTATTTAGGTAGTCAAAACGTGTTCAAAATCATGGCGTTATCAAAATTATACCTTCCCTGTTTAGAAAGCAGTACATTTTTAAAACAAGATATTCTTAATATGAGAGGAGTGCACGAACTAAATAAAAGTCGGTATTTAAATGACGAATTTCGTGACCTATGCGAAGGTTTTTATATTCATGTTGGGGACGTTTTGACATCCATATAGGAGGTCGATTTAAAATTTCTGTGGTAAATGCCTCGGTATCAATTACCGCCACAAAATCGTCTAAATTTTTTTGATTTTATCTTGGCCGCTGACTACGTCATTGCTACATCGCTGTTCATGCCCCTCTGTTTTGTGGCGTCGCACTCATTCGCTTGACTTTTGTTCCTGCCGCTCCCGACACCGCGTGCCGCTGTAGTGATTCGCTCGAATAAAACCGTGCGCGTTTTCGCTATGAGCGGCGTCTCGTGGCGTGCTTCAAACATTTTCGTACTTTTGATCTTACTGCTCGCTGCCTCGCGCTTAGCTGCTGCTCACAGCGGCAAGGTCGTGAACCAGCCGTTATGCGAGGCCTATATCCAACAGTGGACGTTAATAGGCTGAAGGATAGAAGATAAAATAATTACAATTAGTATATGATAATTAAATATTTATTTAATTAGCTCTATATTTTTATGTTTTAAGTACTCTAAATTTATCTCTTAATATATTTTAGTTATATATTTTTAAAATAATATAATCAATATTTTAGTTTGCTTGACCTGACGTAACAAGGCTTTTATTTGTTTATACATTTACGTTATGCTACAGCAATCCTCCTGCTTGGTGACAGGAAAAGAATATATTGTGGACTTTCGGCAGAAATGTGATAGTGTCATGTCACGATCTTGAATTAAATCATTTGGATTGCATTTTATGTAATATGATGTAGAGGTACTGCTGAAGTATATCATATAAAAGTGTTTTACAAATGTTTACTTTGCCACCAAAATCCCCTAGCATATCATTACCAGTGTGGTTATAACACTGTTGAAGTGGATGATTTGCCATACTGATAGACAATGACTAACATGAAGAAATTAAAGTAGTGAAAAAACTTATAATTTGTAACTGCTTCTAACTTTGTCCTGGTAGTTGTAAAATCAGGGCTCACCATGCGCATGAGCAGTGACACCTGGCAAATTTCTAATGGGAACGTGGACGAAGATAGGCTGATGAATGGATATCAAATTGGTATTTTACAAAAGAAATAACTGAAATAACTTTTCAGTTATTTTTTTTTATAATTTATTTTGCAGAATAGAAGAAATAAAAAGATATAAATGTAATTACCTGCAATTTTTGGTACTAATATAATTATAGTCTTATATAAGTAGTTTATGAAATTTATAGTAATGGAAAAATATCAACAATATGCCGCATCAAATCTAACAGTCATTATGCATCCAGCTGGCAGCTACACATAGAAAGATAATACATAAGAATTGCATTACCTTTATGAAACTAAACAACTTTTGTTGTTTGTGGCAGAATGGAATAGAATTCAAGCACGATGATAGCCATAAAAATGGTTTTATTTCATATAAGTATATTATAATCGCGGCAACATCTGAAATCATTATATTAGCTTCTTCAGGGATTAGCTTTATTTTAATAACTATCGTTCATTCCATATAAGTGTAACTGAAACAATACGAAGAATTAGCGCGCTAAAATTATGACTTTACTGGAGGAACCGATAACCACTTTGTCGATTTTGGTACTGTTACGCCTTTTACAGGCTACCGATATTGAGAAATCGATTTTGAAGATATCGATTTTGTATTGTATCGGTTCAGGAGAATATTATTTACATAAAATATTGACCTTCGTGTAGTGCAGCACTAACCAGACAGATGGTGTACGAAATTACCTTGTTTGAATTTGACGTTACTTTTGACATTCTCCGTTTTATTGAAATAACGTGCACTCATTTGATTCGTTGTCTATTTTTTTTAATACTTACTAGTTATGAAAATAAGCTAAATTCTTATGAAGTAAACTTTTGTTTTTTATTATATAGTAACAGTAATAAGATAAATACTTTACTTAATAATTTGGCAGCTGTTTCAGCTGTGTGTTTAGTCTTATCGATTTATGATGCCATTTTCAACATATAATTTAGAATCCACTTACATCGGGAAGTAAGTAGGCACTATTTAATTGAATGCAATTAATTTATATTGAATGTTTTTCATGTATGTACCTTATCTCAGCTCATATACGTCTTAGGGCTGTGCGCGAGCCTCCTCCACAGCACTGCACTGATGGCATAGTGGTTAAGATACTGACCTACCATGCCAGTGTCATAGGTTTGAATCTCATACAGGACAACCCTTTGTGCGATACACAAATTGTTGTTCTGAGTCTGGATGTAAATTGTGTCGTTACGTTACGTTAATTATATGCTTGTAAAGTCGCCCGCAACACAAGGATTATTTCCTTGGTGCAGGGTTGTTTCAAAAAAAATAGAAAGGAAATATCTACTATACCACGCTGGTTAGCCGTGTCGGTATAGGCTTTTATTTCGAGTGTTCATTCTTTTGCAGAGATGTTATATACATATTATATCCCCTAGTTGTATTTTTACGATACTCACGGGTAATTATATATTTTTCTTAAATACTATTTCAGGTACAGTGGATTTCATTAATAACGACCTCGGTTGTAACGACTTTTCGGTTATAGGGACGTCGAACTTGAGTCCCTAGAATTTAAAGCATACTTTCGTAGGAAATTCATTCGGTAATAGCGACTCCGGATATAACGCCTAATTCGGGTATACCGACTTGTTTTTATGAACAATTTGGGACAGATTCCTAGAATTTCCTTGCGGTTGTTGCGACTGAGTCGGCAAAGGCACAAAGTCTCATTCATAAGTTTTAACTATTATGCTTTCTTATCCTTTGTTTATATTCGCAGATGGTCCACTGCTTTGTTTGTGTGTAGGGTTATGCTTTGTTTTGTGTAGCGTTACTTAGCATGTGCGCGAAGTTAAAATTATGAATCAGTTACGTAGCAATTTTCAGTGAGTGAACAGTGTTTCTTAATCTTGTGAAAATGGCTCCTAGACGTACATTTACTGTTAAAGAAAAACTGATTTCGGATACCGAGACCTCCCTCCGCCGTCGTTATAACCAAAATATACTGTATTTTTATATTTTAACGTAGAGGTAGATGGCGACACATACGGTCAAGAGGGAGTGGTGAATTGTATTCTTAATCCGTCACCACACGGATTACAATATAATGTTTAGGAAGTATAAAATATAAGTATGCAGGCAGGGATGGAACTAGGAGGCGGGCATGAATACATGACCCTCTGCATCTAATTAAAAAAAAAAGCTTCCCTCATAAGTAATCTACGTATGTCTGTGACTTTCGCCTCTTAACACGTAAGCTTAAAAGCGCTGTATCAACTATTCTCACTAGAAAAATAGGCTGAATCCGCCTTTGTATACAAAGCTATTCGAACCTTTGATGCTAGTAAAATAAATGTTAATTCTGTAACTATAATTTTATCCTTCTGAGACGGACTAAGTACACAGTAAGTTAACACTTGTAAGAGTATTTAAATAGTCTAAAGAAACATTTCTGTTTGTTCTGCAAAAAAGGAACTCGAAATAAAACTATGCCAATCAATCAGGACAGCCGTATTCTAAGTAGTAGGTCTGCTCCTTTCTCATGCTGAATATGTCTGGAGTCTAGTGCCTATAGAGAGCCTCTTTTATAATAGGAAGGAAATTGACCTACTAGACAAGCTGGTTAGACGAGTTGGTATAGAATTCAAGTTTTCCTTCTCTTGCATAGATGTTATATGCAAATTTAATCTCTTAGCCGTCCCTTACCACACCCACGCGGGCCAGAGAGGGAGTTATCATCATCATCATCTCAGCCCACAAAGGTTCCATTGTTGGGCTCGGGACTCCTCCACAATGAGAGGGAAATTAACCTATTATATCGCGTTGGTCTGACGTATTGGTATAGGGTTTCATGTCGAGTTTTCCTTCTCTCTTGCATAAATATTATTCGCTTGTCATATCCCTTAGTCGTCTTTTACGACACCCACGGGCATGAGACAGAGTGGTGAGTTGTATTCTTACTCCGTTACCACATGGAAAGAACTTGAGAAGAATATTATTTCGTCTTAAATACAATTTTAGGTATTTTCATATGTTAACGTAAAGGTTGGTGGCGACACCCACGGGTAAGAGACTGAGTGGTGAATTTTATTCTTACTCCATCAACACACCGAAAGAACGCGAGAAAAATATGACTTTTTCTTAAATACTGTTTTAGATATTTTCATATGTTAATTCTAAGATAGATGGCGCTATATCGTTAGTGATTGAAGAAACAGCTGAGTTAAGGAATCAGCGCTAGTGGTCTCAATTAGTGGAGAATGGCAGGCAGGCGAATATTTGATTGGTTTATGAAACAATTAAAATTACTCGGCTATTTTTTAGTTTTATTAGTAGGTACTCTGACATAGCTTTGCTGAGTGGTGGCGGTTACTAGTACTTACTACCAAGAGGTAGAGAGAGTACTACCAATCAGAGGAGTTGATTTGAGCACGTGGCTGTTAATAAAACTATGGTCAACTTTGCAACATGTTCTAGGGACTAAGAGTACATATTTAGTTCAACCCCAAATAATTGGGATAAGAGCAGGATGATGATGATGAGGTTATACCCCGTATTATAGTAGGCAAGCTGAAAGACACCAATACATCAATATTTTTTCTGGCAAAAGTTTTATAAGAAAACTTTGGCGGCTATTTATATTTATGAACAACGTATCTTTTGTAAACGGCCCACACCGATTTCGTTTATATCCCAATAGACAACGTTCTGTACAAATTAAAAATGAATCAGTTTGCGGCATATCTATAAGATGGTTTCAAAGTCTTTAACTGTCTTAGAAACATCTTTTGTGTTTTATGTACACCTATAGATTAGATATTATAATTCTTTCCGTCGGAATGTTACAGACATACTAATAAAATACAGGGATTACACTCGACAATCATTTGCGGATATCCAAAGAATTCTTCTAATTTAGGAATACATGGGGATCTATGTGACATTGGGGAAATAGCGGTCAGCCGCCGAAGGTACTTTTTTACATACTTGGTAGCAGCTACATTCCTGGTACTGCTGTAATTCCTGAGCAGCATTTGCCACTTACCTTTGCTTGCTTGTTTACCATCAAATGCAATAAAAACCGGAAAATCGAGGTCATGGTACTAAAATGCAAGATGGCTACTTTGACCGCTAACCATTACGCTATCTGTATTTAAATCACAAAGAGACATATTCGTTTGATATATAAGTTTACATAAATCAAAACATTCCTGTAATCTTTTTTTTTTCTACAACCTAACTACGTCTCACTGTTGGTCACGAGTAGCCTTCAATGTGAAATTATAGGTTTATTATATACCATGCTGGCCAAATAGCTTAGTATAGGGTTATATTAAGAGTTTTTTTTTACTTGTAATTAAATCTGAATACGTATCTTAGTCGTCTCTAACGAAACTCACGAGAAATGGAGAATCGCTAGCACACTATATTCTTAATATGTAACGGATGATTTATGGGAATATTGTATGGGTATTGCCTGTTTGAAATAAGAATACAATTTATCACCCCTTCTCCGTAAAATACGATTAAGGGATATAATGTGCACATAATAATTATGCAAGCGAAGGAAACTCAGAATGAAACCCTATACCAACCTGTTTGACCAGCGTGCTGTAGTAGGTTAATGTCCCTCCTATTGCGTAAACGGTTTGAGCCTAACAGTGCGACGTATATGACCTGAAATGATCTATGTATGGCAAATAAATCATTTCTTTTATTCAACTTAAATAGATTTGGGTCTTCGAAACATGAGTGAACAATATAGAGATTACGTAAAAAACATGTCGTGTCCAAGTGTATTCTAGTTAGGCATCATTAAGTTTGAACTTTGTCATTTAGTAATACTAAAGGTGGAATAGGTATTAAATGTACATTTTGAAAACAACGAGTATAAATCTTCATAAGCTTTTTAGTTTTTACATTATAACTCTTTGCCATATACCAATTTCTGTGTACCAATCCTTGTTGTTCATCTATGAGAAGAACAGTTAAGAAAATAATACGGCACCATCAATCTATCCACACCCACTAGTGACCATTAGCCTCGTCAAGAATATGTCAATGCCATAATCACCACCCTTGTTAGGCGGGCTGGTCATCTTAGTAGAACTTATACTTACAAGTTTCCCAAAAGAGCGTTGTTACGCATTTTCTTAGCGATCTCACAGGCATTTTTACAACGCCCACACGTAACGTACTACTATATTTATAACCTTCATCACACAATGTAAGAAAATAAAACCACTGCAAGATATGGAAAACTTGAACCAAAACTCTATACTGCACCTTGTGTTCCGCTTGGTACAGTAGCCTAGTAACCTCTTTATTATTTTTTTTTTGTAGAAAGAGGTCGTGTGTGTTTAGTGGGACGTGTACGAGAACACGTAATAATGTTGTCGAAGTTTTTCAGTGTGGTGACGGCGTAAGAATACAATTCACTACACCCCTTTTTGCATCTGTGTAAGAGAAGGAAAATTTGACATACAGTCCTATGCCACTCCATATGAATAGTTTGGTATGCTAGGTCCATTATCTTGCTACTGTGAGGTCTGAGCCCTACAGTGGGCAGTATGTGGGCTGAGATGAAAGTGTGAAGTTGGCCTGCTATACTATGACATACGGTTTCATTCTATAATGCAAACACGCACTCGTGGGAAGTGCACTTGGAAAAATGAATGATTTATGTTCCTATTTTCCGTGTGGTGACGGAGTAAGAATACAATTCATCCCTCCCTTTCCTGGGCGTGGGTGTCGTAAAAGACAACTAAAAAGATTGTAAAATGCAGGTAATATCTATACAAGAGATGGTAAACTTGAAATAAAATCGTATAGGATTTTACCAACCCGGATGGGATGTTCGGATGAACAGCGAGGTTTAGTAGGTCAATTTCCCTCTCATTGTGGAGGAGGCTCGAGCCCAGCCGTGGGAAGTATATGGCGATGTTGATGGTGATATTCTTAGTCCATCACCACATGCATGGATGAGTAGGGTTGAGTTAGTTCAAAAACTTAATACGAATTATGTAAAATTAAAAATTTATTGTACATAAGTTGGTAACAACCTAAATAACTCTGTAATATAGGTTTTAAGGTATTCTCGCTATAATGGTAAAAGCAGTTAATACATATAAGGTTATCACTTTTATGTACTTCCCATTTTACGTACCTAATTAAAATATGTAGCGATTAACGGTTTTTCTCGGCATAAAGACCTTATGCCGCATTCATAATAATTATTGTAATTATTATTAACATTATTGAGTATTATTTACATGTGTACAGTCTTTTATATTATCTTAAAGAGATCACTTCCTAAAAGTTGCACCTTCGCCTGTAGGATCTAAAATCCAAGGGTAGTTATTGGGGCATTCCATGCAAGTGAATAGACGCAGGACCTCCCCTGGTAACTCCCTAGTAGTCAGAGGACAAGCGTTTGGTAATGAACAGAAAGGCTGTCCTTTGACATCACACTTGTCTTGTTTCCATTCTTGGAAATCTCTCAATGCGGAAAGTTCTGTAGGATTCTGCATCCACTGGATAACTTGAATAAGAGAAACGAAGTATACATCGTTTTTTTCTGACATCTCTTCTATGAATTTGATCAGTTCTTCTTTGAATTCTTTTTTGGATTTTAGCCATGAAGCATGGAAGTGAAGACCAAGAGGGGCACGGTTTGAATTGTAGTGACGATTGAAGTTGTGACGCAGGAGACGTGCGAATTGATCACCGGTCTGGATGTTTGAACATGAATCAACCACATGACAACCAGGAAGAGATTCATCAAAAGTTGGGTCGTCTCTTCTGTCCAATTCATTCATGACCATTTCCCAAACAGGATGGCTTCTTGATGGACAATTATGTGCGTTACCGTTGCACTTATGAGGCATACGGAAATAGAGTGTATAAGGCCAGATGGGTACACGGCTGAGAGGAGCTGTTATAGAGGCATCATAAACAAAGTACTGATCAGCCATCATTTCGAATTGTTTGTTGCCACCAACACGTAAGTAAGGTGCACGAACACCAATAATTGACGAGTCAGTAATGTTAGCAAATCGCTCGACGATCAAACGTGCGCCTGCCATTTCAGCTAACCAGTCGTCATAACTTCCACTAGTCCAGTATTGAGGGTCGTCTTTGTGCGTGATAGAGAATACAGAAATTTCATGACCCTTGCGATGTAATTCTTGAAGGGCCGCATAATTTGTGTATTTATGAGATACGAAGAATGTACCACGGATTTGACAACCATTAGGATTGTGACGATTTCCATTGAATATTTGTTCATATAAATCAATGTTGTCAACATTAACAGCACCATTGAATGTAATGGTGATCATTTGAGGTACTTGGTTAGGTTCAATGCCTCCTGGGATACGTGTTCCGTCGGCTGAGCAGAAGCAATCAGGAAGTGCACACTGATTGGGGTCACAGTCGGGTGCTCTGTTGGGATCCAGGTCGACGGCTGTAAAATTATTAAGTGTTAAAAGAAATACATTATACACAGATTAAGTCTTAGTTTATTTTTAATTGATACTTACTACACGCGTTTTCATCGGATTCATCTTTACAATCGGGTTTACCGTTGCAAAACAGTTCCTTTTCTATGCAGTCAGTATTGCCGCAGGCTAATTTACCTTCAGGACAAATGGGCTCATCTGTTTTCAAGATAGGTAATATTTTCCTTGGCTCTGAAAAATAATAATTTATGTGAGCTTTTTTTAGTGGTTAATATTTTGGTTTTTCTGCTTCGATCTCAGAGGTGTCATTATTTGTGTTTTCATTGTAACAGTGTACAATAGGAAAATAAAAGAAAAGCATGACTTAATAATGAACTCATTTTTAGAAGTTAAAAAGGACACAAGGAAGGATAGTTGATAAATAAATTTTATGTAAAATTATATGACCAAGAGGAAATGGTGTAAAAGTAACTAAGAATTAGAATGTAATTACTTAAAGAAAAAAGAGAAAAGATATACCAAGTAGATTTTAATACTGTTATGTTTCTTGGATTACAGAAATTAATTTATTGAAATGATGAAAGAGGTAAGAAATATTTTAAGTGATTATATTAAAGTAGTCAAAATTTAGTACATTATTAAGTAATAACATTAGAAAGCTGTAATAGTATTTATGCGTTATATTGCAAGTAATGTACATTCCGTGTAAAACTTAAATAAAATATTCTGATATTGCTTAAAGTTATTGACTATTTCAGCTTTCTTACATGAAATTAAGCGTTTTATACTTTCAGTGAAAGTGAGGAAAGAAACATTAGAATGTTAGTATGACGTAATCATATACAGCGTAATATTACTTCAGTTAGCAAAATTTGTGTATAATACATAAGTAATTAAGTGAATTCATGTTATGTATGCTACCGACTTATACATAGAGGTTAGTATTATTTAAGCCATCGCCACGAAGAAAATACTTCGTTTTATTTACTGTTCTCTTATTGATACACTGATAAATGAAGCTGAAGCCAAATTAGTGAGTATTAAAGAAAAAGTAGAAATGTGAATGTGTCAAGAAAAGTTTCAGAAAGATTGAGATGTGTAGTAAGGTAGTGCTTTTAGTATCAATACTTTATTCATTTCTGTCAAGATGTCTTGAATATTTTGGTAAAAGTTATACGTTAGATATTTATTTATGTTCTATATTTTATAGAATACAAGAGATTGCAGAAGTGTATGTGATGCCCTATCTGTTTGTGCATTTTTGTGATGTTTATATCAAGAATAATGAGAAGAATTAACTCAAACGTTACATATGTGATTGGTGTATATTTTTCATGTGTGGTATAAAATATGTTAATGCGTAATAATAGGATCGGTTCATGGCTGGCCGTTCCATTTGTTGGGGCCTCATGCAATACACCTTATTTTAACTACAGTGCGATTCGGCCCTTTCACCCAAGCCCGTTTGCTTGCTACGCGCCAATATGGAGCTTCATTTCGGCACTTACTCTCAATTTTGCCACAGTTGTTCACTTTACCCTTCCAGTCGCACGTTTGTTTATCAAGATCGAATGCCAGTCCAGACGGGCAAGTGATTTGTTTAAGACCTGACCTAGTGCACCTGCGTTGACAAGAAATGGGTTTTTAAATAGATGCTTAAAAATAGGAAGTGGGCATTTAGAAGGCTAACTGGTCTACTTTATTACGACATACGACCAGTTCCGTAAAGGAAGCTTAGCCCTCCGCATAACCACTTCCTCAATTCAAAGGAACTTACTTTCTATCTGTTTGCAATTCTTAACATTTGTTTTCCAATCACAAGTTTGACGGTCGATATCGAAGGCGAGACCGCCAGGGCAGCGCACTGAGGCGAGCCGTGTGACGCCATTCTCACCTCCCTGGTCGCACCTGTACACAGCGGAACTCTTGAGTTTTATTTAAAACTAGCAACCCGCCCTCGCTTCGCTTCGGTTATAGGTTATAGTCGTTTTACCCGCGTAGTTCCCGTTCCCGTGGAAATACTGGGATAAAATATAGCCTAGTTTACGCCCTGATATTATAGCTTTCCATTGGTGAAAGAATTTTTGAAATCGGTCCAGCCGTTTTGAAGATTACCCGGAACAAACAGACAGACAGACAGACAGACAAAATTTTTTTAATTGCTATTTTAGGCATAGGTGTCGTGCAAATAACCGTGTGAGCATGAAAAAAGCCTATTATTTTGACATTACAAACAGACACTCCAATTTTATTTATTGGTATAGACTAGCAACCCGCCCTCGCTTCGCTTCGGTTATAGGTTATAGTCGTTTTACCTGCGTAGCTCCCGTTCCCGTGGGAATACCGGGATAAAATATAGCCTAGTTTACGCCCTGATATTATAGCTTTCCATTGGTGAAAGAATTTTTGAAATCGGTCCAGCCGTTTTGAAGATTACCCGGAACAAACAGACAGACAGACAGACAAAAATTTTTTAATTGCTATTTTAGGCATAGGTGTCGTGCAAATAACCGTGTGAGCATGAAAAAAGCCTATTATTTTAACATTACAAACAGACACTCCAATTTTATTTATTGGTATAGATAAATGTACCACATCCATTCCACTAGCTGCTTTTATGCATGTCTAATTTGTATTACCTTGATACATAACACAATAATGCATTTTTCAATAAAATGAAATTAATAAAACATATTACATACAAAGTCAGTCTCCACCTCATATAGCGACAGGCTAAGGATCCCCTTGTTATCCCGCGGCAGTCGTAACAACTTCTAAAGAGGGTAGCCAGGAGAGTGGGCATTAGCGCTCTCCTGAGCAGTTTATAATATTAATCGCGATCGCCTACCCGCCTGCTAAGCTTGGCGATTATCGACAAATATGTTGGTAATTATATCATATGTTACACCGTTATTCCATTACGTACCAATCAATAATAATCAATCTTTCGTTTGTTTGTAAAGGTGTGTAGAAAGAAATGGTACTAGAAGATGCCTGAAATAGGGTTGTTCAAAGACATTGATGCATTTTCTTCTTAGTCCATATACCTACCTATATATTTTTGATTTGTTGTACTACGCTGGCTGATGTGTTGACATGGAGTATTATTTCGATTTGTCCTTCCCTCCGGTGATGTTATTTGCTTACGTTAATCAATCGTCTCTTACGACATCCGTGGTAAATATATATTGCATTTTTTGTCCGTGACTGCAGTAACAATGAATAAATTTTTATGCAGCTATATGAGCAACATTAGATTAGTATTAGTTCTGCTAATATTGTTTTGTCATAGCTTATGAAAAGCTACCATCATCATCATTGCAGTCCACATATGTCCCACTGTTGGGCTCGGGCCTCCTCCACAATGGGAGGTAATTTGACCTACTATATCATGCAGGTCAGGCATGTTGGTATAGAGTTTAATTTCGAGTTTTCCTTCTCTTGCACAGATGTTATGTGCATATTATATCCCATAGTCGTTTTTTACGACATCCACGGGCAAGATAGGGAGTGGTGAATTGTATTCTTATTCCGTCACCACACGGAAATGAGAGCTATATAAAAGTTAAATGAAAATGATTGTTAATTGAGATATTATTTTATACTAAAATCAAAAATTAAAATAAAATCGATCAATTAAAGAATTAATTACGTAGATTTACTGTTATCTATTTATTATCTGAATCTCGAGACCCAGAATCGGCTTTAAATGTAATCAAAAACCATGCGGTTGATCCCTAAATAAAAAAAATGTGTTAAGAGATAAAGAATTATGAACACACACATATCGGTACTTTATGCGAATAATTAATGTTTGCTACCACCCTTGATCCTATTTATTCCCTAAGACAGTAAAAAATTTTAAAAGTTTCAAGTTTACAATAATTATACCTAATATTCACGGCACGATAGTGACCGTCTGTTCACAGACTGGAATATCAAGCCATTGCTCATTGCATACTAATCAGTATGTACTTATAAATAAATCAAACGGTCCCTGACCACGTTGACAATCTACACAGCTTTATAGAATGTATGTATATATCAATTACAATAAGCTATACTTGTGTAGTCAAGTTTCATACAAACCGGTATGTAAATGTCTGCTGTACTGGAACATTGAAATAGTTTCTATATTACATTAGTACCTAAACTATTGGTGGATTATGAAAAGCAAACACAAATAAGGCTTTCGTAGTGAGTTAATTATGAAAGTGTATGTTTGGAATTATTTTTATAGAAACATAATTCTATGACAAAAGAATAACATTGTGAATCAATCATGTTGCGAAATAACTGCATCACTATGTGGGTAAAGGTTTTTGTTTCAAGTAATGTAATGCTCTATAAAATAATTATTGTGTAAACTTACCTGACTACATCGCGACAGTCACCTTCAGTTGTGAGACGGAAATATTCGTCGGCTGGACGACCCTCGCATAATTGTTCTGGGCTTGAATCTTCATTACCCGACTCATCCTCCTGTCGCTTAACTCGCGTCTCGCCGCTCACTACAGTACATATATTTAAATGTTAAATAAAGATTAAATTATATTAATAGATAGAATAGGACAGAATATATAAAAAAATTATAAAATAAAAGCTCATAGGAGATACATATTGATAGTATCTCTCGACCGTTTTAATTAAATGTCAACAACTCTACCAGAGTTGTTGAGATAGTATGATGACTAAGTTTATGCCAATCTTATACATAATATTGTTACGTAAATAAATTTTACGTAATATATATTATATATATATATATATATATATATATAATTTTGAGTATAAATAATAATTTTCAGTAAGAAATGAGATACGAGTTATTTTCTCTTAACATGTTTCATTAGGTAACAGCGCCTAACGTAAGCTGTGGTTACAACACCATTGCTAAAGGAATGTAGCACTGCAGTTTCATAGCAATACCGAATGTGTATCGATGTATGTCTTGCGCATGAATTGCGCTTACCAAATATTGCACGTCAAGTTTGACTAATTCCTTAATGTAGTAATTTCATATTACCAACAAGCAAGTAATACTTTATAACTCAAAGACTAAGCTTTCGTGAAAAGGAAATTTTAGCGCTCTTTTTTGTGTTTGGAATATACGAAATGTACCTCTATGCTGCGTATCACAATCTTATTTTTATCTTATAAAATTCTAAGAACTATTGGAGCGAATTATAGTGCCATTCTATATCGGCATTGAAAGTTGAAACGTTGAAAAGAAATCGAGGTCAAGCGAAGTCAACGAGCCACGTAGATTGCCGGCGTTCTTTCTTTGTTACTCTAAAGCAACTTCAACTTACAAAAACATGATTATCTATTATTTTTCCATTATGTAATATTATAATAAAAAAATATTACATAACTAAAAAACCCATCGCAATATTTATTACCATTGAGTAGTAAATAAATATTAAAGTTGAGCGAAAATATTCATATTTATGTAACGAATTAAAAATATTTCTCAATTTTATAATGACATAAATACATACATAAAAACAAATCTTCATTAGATAACTGAATAAAATATATTAATATATTAAAATTAAATTAGAAAATATTATGCAATATAATTTTCAGGTCAGATTTTTTTTTGTTCCAATGATTACTGCCATATTTTTCATAGAAAAATTCCTAAATATTAACCTATATATTGTAGCATAATCAAAATAAATATAATATATATTGATATATAACTCACCGAGACAACTGAGCAATAACACACCGAGACACAGACACGTGTGTCGAGCCATGATGCTCGGCTAGGACTGGTGGCTGCGACGTGCGCCTTCAAGAAAGTGCAAGAGGTCTCCGTTGCCCCTCTTTACCATTTGTATACTTTATATAACCTGGTACCCGGTAAGCTCGTTCCGTGGCAGCGGCATCAAGACCGCTCAGTCATGTTACTCGTTCAGAGGCTTTACACCTCTGGACGGTATGAGCTTTCCCAATTAGTAGCTTTTACGCTTCTATATTATGATTTAATTACGATGCATCTAATAACCAATGCATAGATTTTTGATATAAATATGAAATATAATATCGTATTCTGCAAGATTGATTACATAGCGCAGTGATCTAAGAAGTAATTTCCCATGATAAGTGTCGTGAATTCAATTCCCATACTAGACAATTCTTGATGCGATCTATACACAAGTGTTCTGAGTCTAGGTGTGATTATTGTATATTTTTTGAGTATCAGGAATTAATTTATAAACGGCGAAAAAGCCTTGGTCATTCATTTATTTCAGCTCATACACGTCACACTGTTGGACTCGCGCCTCCTCCATAATAAGAAGGTAATGGACTCACTATACTACGTTGTCAGACGTGCTGGTATTTTTTTTTTTTTTATGGGTGGGCTATGGCAAGCGCACGCGCGGTCCCGTCCATCCGGGGCGACGAAAGGATGGCGCGCAGGCCCATAACCCACCCGTACCCACGTCACCTCGTTGTTGGGCCGACCACCGGAGCAGATGTGACTTGTCGTCAGTGGTCGGCCCGACGGAATACCCTCTCGGGTAACCTCACCTCTCGACGTCCTGGTACGTTTCATTTCAAGTTTTCCCTGTCTTATATAGATAATTAGATACTATATACAAATTTACTCACTTCGTCGGCTTTTGGAACACCCATGGCGGGCAAGAACACCTCTCTTGCCAGCCGTGGTGAATCGTATTCTTACCCTATCGTCACACGGCAAAGCCTTGTTATGGGATGAATTATTATTAAAGTAAGTAAAAATTACACTTTGCTAACCCCTTCTTCAACCGTATATGTAGTAAAAGATGATTAAAGAATAAGATTTGCAATAGTTTCCATACAAAACAAAAGACAACTCTACATTAAACTCCGTTCTAGCTTGGCTGATCAGCGCAGTATAGTAAATTAAATTTTTCCCCTCACTCACCAGCGCCAAGCTCAGCAGTGTAACTTATGTAGTCAGAGAAGAAGAAGGAGTACCTTGTATTGAAAATGTATGGATATAAAAAAAATATATATAATATAAAAACCAATTTAATGTCAGTAAACAACAATGACATTCTCGCATGGAATTTGATATTCTTACATAGAATTTCATTGTTTCCTATAAAGTAATGAGAACAAAAGAAACACTGTGTTAATAAGACAGTTGTGGTAATGTTTTCCATGTGGTGACGGACTGAGAATATAGTTCATCACGCCCCTATCTTGCCGTGGGTATCGTCTAAGACGGCTAAGGGATCCAATATGCGTATAATGTCTATGCAAGTGAAGAAAATCTCGCGATGAAACCCTTGACCCACGTCTGACCAATGTGGTAAAGTAGGTCAATTTCCATCCTATTGTGGAGGTGCTAGCCCGACACATATAGAAGCTGAGATTAATTATGTTATTTTTGTAGATAGTTGAAATTTTAATAAAACAGAAATCCCTTTCTCGCGTATGCCATTGTCAGAATTATATCCAATGAGACCACACGGGAAGCACCAGCTTTGAAATAAAAGAAGAATCATCAAAATCAGTTCACCCAATCGAAAGTTCTAAGGTAACAAACATTATAAATACCATAAATTACCGTTAGTACAGTGCAGTTTTTCGTGCGTAAGTATACAAATTACCACACCCTATTTTGCCCGCGAGTGTTATAAAAGGCGGCTAACTTAAAATAACACCTCCCAACCCGTATGATCAGCATGGTGGTAATTAGTCAATTTTACTCTTACTGTGCAGGGTGTTCAAACCTATTAGTGTTACGCCTGTGAGCTAATATGGCGATGACAGTACACAAAGGCTTTACCTGGGCGTTAAATCAGGTTGGCAGCTCCTCATATAACTAAGCCAAAACTCTTGCCATATTTTCTATTCTTCTTTCTTGTAAGCATAAAAGACTAGTTTATTATGCTCTAAGAATGGAATAAGGTAACTATAAAAATTAGTAGCAAACTTTACTAGTCATATCCAATGATTATAGCAAGATCCGTTTATCTATTAGCCTATCGACATTCAGTGTAGGCTTTTTCAAGGAAAGAAATGCCACGAATGCTACGCTGAAAATGCGGTGGTAGTTACGCAAATTAGCAATTGCATTTTGTGTTGTAAATTTCCTAGGCGACTGTCGCTGAGCATTTTCCTGATGAACGTTTGCGCAGTATTTACGACTCCCATGGGAAAGTAAGGGGGCGGTGAGTTGTTTATTAAGGAGACTAACATGTTGTCACATAGCTACAACATTTAAAATCACCACATTTACCTCTATATTTTGGACGTCCTGATAATTCTTATATCTTACTTGCTTAAACAATAAAGAGAATATATTGAAAAAAATTCGTGTCATGAATAGAAAATCTCGAAGATATGTGAAATAGAGTTCTCGAAAAGATGATTACGCCCACTGTCTCATCTATCTGAATGTCATCAAATATATACTATTGTATATATTTGATGATGACTTAATGACTTCTAATGATATTTAATCTAGATTTAGAATATTGTTATCCCTTTTAAAATAAATATCCTGCCGAAATTTAGACAAGAAACACAGGTATGGTATGATTGTAAATTATAGAAGCTATGAGAATAAATACAGTTAATATTATCGATGACATATTAACAGTTCCGGTGTGTACTTTTAACTATATGTGAAGAGCAAATATATATTTTGAAGTTAAAATCACGGCCGGCGATAACCATCGAGTGGGTATAACGGGGCCCCTAACAACTTTAGCAAGTTGTTTGTCCACTCAAGATTCTAGAACATATGTACCTTCAACGAATAAGTGAGTATATCTAACCGTTAAAAAAAATGTACTTGATTGAAATTATGTATAATCAATAAATGTAAGTGAAAAACTTAGTTGTAGAACTTATTTACTACTCAAATTCTTGAAAAAATAAGCTATACAGTATAGTAACTTGTTTTTAATTGATTAAAAATCTATATATAAATAATCATATATTGTTATTTACATAGATTTATATTGAAATTTTTCCGTGTGGTGACGGAATAAAAATACAATTCACCACCCCCTTTCTTGTCTATGGGTGTCATGAAAAACATAAGGTATGCATATAACAATATAACATCTATGCAAGAAGGAGAAAACTCGCAATAAAACCCTACTAAATAATAATTCAATTTTCCTCCCATTGTAGATTAAGCTCGAGCAGTAGGACATATATAAGCTCTGATGATATCTATTTTATATCATTTTACATAGATTTGTACAACTCCATGGAAATATTTACCTTAGTTTGTCAATCAAATTTCATATTATTAGTAGATGTTGATATTATATATTGTTTTTAGTGCTATCAATAAACAAAATGTTGGCTCTCGACATAGAAACTGACTCACAATCAACAACACGGGTTGTACAGTACAAAATTGTACAGTTAAATTGCACGCTTGACGAACTGCAGGTGGCGTAGTGGTTAGGATACTCCAGCATCTACTACCAGCATCGCGCTTTCGATTCTCGCACAGAACAATACTTTGTATGATCCACGAGTTGATTTTTTGAGTCTGAATTTAATTTGTATCCATTAATTATATGTTTGTAAAGTCCTCCACAATACCAGGATTGTTCATTTAGTACAGAGTGTGATCTTAAAAAAAATAAATGTATATGTTGATGAAGTTGAAGAGATTTATTTAAGGGAGCGACTAGTAATAGTAAAGCCATAATATTTATGCGTAACATTTATATTTAGTATCCATCCATCAACCTATAGATACCCACTATTGGACTTAGACCTCCGTACGAGAAGCCCACTCGGACGGTCCTGTGCCACTTGCATCCAACGGTTCTGTGACTTTCAAGCTGTCGTTGCTCCACCTAATAAGGGGTTGCCCTACGTTGCGTCGTCTGATTCGTGGTTGACACTCGAGAATCTTTCCTACGGTCGTCGGCTCCACCAGCAATGTGGTCAATGCCATTTTAACGTACTTATTCCTTTCATTTGATTTGAACAGAACGTCTGTTGGGTCAGCTAGTATATAAATATATAAAATTTAATCTAAATGTTAGTAAGCAATGACGTCGTGTAATATTTAATACATTAAATCTTATGATTGACAGGATGTTCCGTTAATTAACTTTTAGTTTGAACATTCGATTTAATCATTTAGAAAAGCATTTCTGTACCGTATGCTTTTATTCCTCCATGATATTAATTAAATAAATTTTAGCCTGTAATAATACATATGTTGAAATAAACTTAATATTAGAATACTATAGTTTAGATTACATTAATTATTTTTAAGATGAAGCTTAAGCAAAATGACCTAATAATCTCTCTGTAAATAACGCTTTAGTCGTCTTTTCAAAGGACATTTCTTTGTGTGCACCACCGAGTGGATTGCTGACTTGTCTGCCACCAAGGGTAAAAAGAAAATCTTGGGTCAGAGAATAGCTTCCAGCCTTTCATACTCCTACATTGCTCACCTATGCAGTCCCATTACTACCATATATATATATATGGTAGTAATTTTATATAACTTGCATATTTGTACCGTTATAGGATACCTTTACAAAATTTTTCCCACTTCACTACTGGCAACAGAAACATACATTTTGTTTTATTTCTTTAGAAGAAAGTTTTGCATTACGTTGTGCGGTTTCGGTTTTAGTATATATTCTGTGTACTATTGTCGTCTCGGTTTATACATGTCCCACTGCTGGGCTCGTGCCTCTTCCCCAGTAAGAGGGAAATGGACCTACTATACCATGCTGGTCAGAAATAGTATAGGGTTTAATTTCAAGTTTTCCATTTCTTGCACAGATGTTATCTGCATAGTATATCCTGTAGACGTCTTTTACCACATCCACTGGCAGAGTAGGGAGTGGTGAATTGTATTCTTACTCGTTGACCACACAGAAATTCTAAATATGAATAGGGTATTTGTCAGGGAAAATTTGTGTTTTTTTTTACGGAAAATTGACCTACTTTCGGTTGAACTATTGAAACCGGAAGTAGCTAAACAATTTTAATTTCAATGTCTGAACAATTTCAAACTAAAATAAAACTATTTTTATGGCATTTGAAATAAATCTCTATACAGCGTTTATGGTCATGTATTCGAAATGTGGGCAAATTTAAAATCATATATAAACGTCATTAAATCCGTAAAAATAGTTTTATTGAAAATGTGTAGTACTCGCGTAATCACTAAGACCACTCTTAATATTTCATATCAGCGAAGCCCTTCGGCCTCACTGTGTAATATGACATTGCACAAAAAAATAACGTTCGATTTATAACGTTTATATTTTCTTGATAAACATATCATTTAACGCAGGTAGAATTTTTCTAATTATAATCGTACTTCCTGAAAAAAAAATATAGAAGGTCTTTAATTTATAATAGTAATAGTTATACCGGTAGCTTCGTTAGCGTACTGTACATGCTTGTTATAAAAAAAACAAGTTAATAAAAAGCTTGTATACACTATAACATTGCCATAATTACCTGTAGCTTTGTAATACATATTAACGTTGCGGAACTAATATATTAAATGAAGTTTCTGCCGAAATTTGTCATAAAGTATTGTTTAAAATTATAAAACCCATGTTTACAATAGTTAATTTGGATCTTATTTAAGATATTATTTCTTAGTCTTCTTGATTATAACTTATGAAGACGTTGATGAATTAATTGCACACATATTTGTATTTAATTAACGACCTTCCTCGTGTCTAATTGCACTAAAAATGACTAAAACTTCCTGAATTAAGATTTTTTTTTGTAAGAAGCACAGTTTAAGTATTTTTATTTTATGATTTGTCAAATAGATTCGTGAATTTCAACACGTGAGACACTTAAAAATAGTTTTAATTAGCAGTTTTTTTTGTTTGTGTAATATATAAACCGAATATTAAAAAAATGCTGCAGTTATTATAAATATGTTAATGTTAGGATTTACAACTGATTATTTGTTATCTCTATTTTCTGTGGTGCCGGAGTAAGAATACAATTCACCATTTCTTACCCGTGGATGTCGTAAAAGATGACTAAGGGATATAATATGCATATACATTATACATAGGTAAGAGAAGGAGAATTCGAAATAAAACCCTAAACCAACCCGTTTGACCAGCGTGGTATAGTAGCTATATCCATCCTTTTACGGAGGAGGCTCCAACCCAGCAGTGAGCCGAAATGATTTGTTATCTCTATAGGGTAGGCAGATTTGAAACAGTCTCATATTTCACATTTATATATGAAGTTTTTTTTTGGAGTAGGAGTAAGAATACAATTCACCAATACTGTATTTCCCGGAAGTATCGTAAAAGACGACTACTTTGTCCAATATATAACGTTACTGTAAGCAGTTCCTCTTTTTGAATTCGAAATAAAATACTTATACCATTCCCTCCCACCAATGTTGTATAGTAGAGCAATTTCCTTGTATGCCTCCAGTAGTGACCACGGTAGGGCCTAATATTCAAGAGAATAAACTCTGCCCATTATTCAGATGTATATCTCCTGAAAACGCTTAGCACATAGCCTCACGTAAGAAACCAGGAGCTATACCGTTGTCTTCTACTAGAGCAATTACACACCTTGTGCTGCTATTGAGAATTTGGTGAGATAAAGAAGTTACACCTCCTACCTATTTCAACTAGCACGTAACAGTTCGTTCATATCTCGTTTGATGATAAGCGGCGATATAGGAAACATTATGTCGGAAAGGTATTGAGGGACACTAGTTTAATAACCACCTCTTGGCTTGAAAGTTAAATATTTTAAACACATAGGAATGTTGCCGCTGTTAACTGTAGATGCATGTCGAAATTAAAAATAAATGTATTTTATCGAAAATATTCAAAATCACTAACAACCGACGTTTAATTAATGTATCGCTTTGATAGTCGCCCCATTAATGAATGTCATCAAAAGTTTTATGTGTTGTAAATTAAAAGTAATATATCGAATATTCTCAGAAATCAACGGTCGAAACAACTTCTATATAATGACTTCTGTGATTATACTTTAGACTATCTGATAATATTTCCTTTACTTTTCTTTCCCAAACGAGTATCTAATAATGCCTTTTTAACCTTTCACGTGGTACTTCACTGTAAGATATGCAGAAAAGATTTTTTAAATCCTTACTAATTATAAATGCGAAAGTAAGTTTGTTTGTTTGTTACGCTTTCACGCTTAAACCACGGAACCGATTTCAAAAATTCTTTCACCAATGGAAAGCTATAATATCAGAGAGTAACACAGGCTATATTTTATCCCGGTATTCCCACAGAAATGGGAACTACGCGGGTAAGGCGACTGAAATCGAAGCGAAGCGAGGGCGGGTTGCTAGTAGGTATATTATACGTACTTAAGTATGTCCAATGTGTGGCGACTGCAAGAATACCAACCCCAGAAATATTTTCTTTGAGACGTCACAAAACTTGAATAAGAGACCTAGACTAATTCTATATTGTGTCTTATAGTCAAAAACTTTATTTTCAATGAAGGTTGTTGTTAGTCAAGCGGATATAACTGCGAACTTAACAAAATCTGTGCAGCATGTTTTGTTTTTTTACTACCTCTGTCATATGCTGTGTTGATTAATCTAGGCGTTACTAAAGAATAGAAGATCTACAGTTCACGTTGTAAAGTCCCTTGACAGAACTGCAGAAATGACGGCGTGGCCTATAAATCGATCTCCCATGTCAAATTTTATGGGTTGGATTTTCACACAGGATAAACCTTTGTGCTTTCCACAAATGATAGTTCTGTACCTGGGTGTGACCTGTTGTCGTTAATTACATGTTTTTGCCACGCCTCGCGTGACAAGAAATTAATTTATAATGGGTCTTATTAAAAAATACACACCTTTTGTAAAGTTTATATACTTAAAACCAATCACTTAGAGTAAATACTATAATATTTTTTTTCTGTTATGCAACAAATTATAAAACATTTAGGATTTCAATATTTATTTCTTATGTCACGTAAGCTATTTGTACTTAGTTATTATGAGAAATATATACATAAATTACATAAATATATATTTGACCATAGTTATACCACATATGTATATCTAATTGTGGTTATGTAAGATATTGTAGCATACCTTAGTTTGACCAGCCAACGAAACTAAGACATGAGCTAATTTGCCACGTAGCATCAAAGCTTTCATGTTAAAAAAATAAGTATAAACTAAAACAACTAACCTTGAAACGTTTTTTATAAAACTAATTATAATCTTTATAAGTATTATATTAACAAGTCCCTTTTTTGCATACCTGCTTAGTGAGTCTCACTTTCGATATCGCTGGAACCTGTTTTATATAAATTTATGTCAATGTCAAATAGAGGTGGAAAGAAGACCCCAATATATAATTTATGGAAATCGGTAAGAGATTGGCTCATCTTTACATTCATATTTATTAAATATACCAATGAGATGTAGACTCAACTTACATCAAGTAATTGTGTTACCAGGTCTGTTGAGTCCGGTATATAACTGCATACTATCCTAGGAATCATGCAAATGTATAAATTTATTCTCTTTCATAATGTCTACATATATAAAAGTTTATCTGAAAATGTCAATGTATTCAAAGGTCATATTTATTTAAATATAACTCTATAGTAGTATTATGAAGATATGTCTGTCTGTCAAAAGTCAAGGACATCAAATAGTTTGACATCGTTTAAAAATTGAATATTAAATATGTTGTGGATACCGGTATTTAGGTTATTGTAGGTATAATTTCATACGTCTGCCCGTCACGTTACACGTTCTATTTGTGGTCGATTCGTCTTGCAGGCTTATTATAAGACTTTAGACGATTATATTATTCGTAAATTAGCGTAATTCTCTTTATTTTACTTAGCAATCGACTTTAATAGTTATTGTAAAATATTTCCTATGCAGTTGTTGCACATTATGAAATTCAGAAAATATGACCGCTCACATTCTCGAACCTTCACTTATATGATAAAAGGTGAAAGTGTATATGTGTTATCTAATAACTAACAACAAGTTAACAAATTGCTGTGAAAAGTTCCTATATGAAATATGTGTGACGAATTCGAAAACAGCATAATTTGTAACTCGTTGATCTAGTGGCATAAGTATGCGACAGCCAATTGTGATGAGTACATCACAATTGGCTGTCGCATACTTATGCCACTTCGAACTCAGTAGAGTTCGAATGAGTGTTAAAATAGAGTCTGTAAATTGTAAATAAAACTACTTTTACGGATTATATCGCGTTTGTATTTGATTTATGATTGCCCGACGTTTCGAACACTTTGCAGCATTCATGGTCACGGGCGGACTAAGGTGTCTCACGTCCAACAAGTAATCGTTATTACAGACATTTACAATTATCTACCCGATACAGAAAATAGTTATAAATTTATTAAATTGTTACCCACATTTTAGTACAAATTTATTGCCAGTGTAAGAAGAAAATGAATCTATATGAAAAATTATATTGTTTATGGTTAGTAATTATTAATTATTAAATTTGTAGCAATTATTATTACAATTTGTTGGTTTAAAACTAACAAAACTAATATACTACCACCGGATCGGAACGCGGCCACACTGAGAAAGATCCGCACGACATGTGCGGTGTCCCACACGGGTCGGTTCTAGGACCCACCCTGTGGAACATCGGCTACGACTGGGCGTTGCGGGGGAGCCTCCCGCCCAGGCTGGGCGTGATTTGTTACGCCAACGACACGCTTGTCACAGCCTGCGGTGGGACGCTAGAAGAGGCGGCAAGCCTGGCGACTCTAGGCACCGAAGAGATCGTCAGGTGGATCGAGGCGCTGGGGTTGAGGGTCGCCCTGGACAAGACGGAGGCCCTCTTGTTCCATGGGTGCCATATGAGCCCTCCCATTGGCGCCTCGATCACCGTTAATTCGGTTGACATCAGCATCCGGGCCCATATGAGGTGCTTGGGCCTGGTGCTCGACGGGCAATGGTGGTTCCGGGACCATTTCCGCAGGCTCGCCCCACGGCTCGTCGGCGCAGCGTCCGCCCTGTCGTGGCTTATGCCGAACGTGGGCGGACCGTGCGCTACATGCCGACGGCTGTACGCGGGGGTCATCAGATCGATGGCCCTGTACGGCGCACCGGTGTGGGCGGGGTTCCTGACCGTCCGACTCAGGGCTCTTCTGTGGTGACCACAGAGGGCCGTGGCGGTCAGGGCCATACGCGGATACCGCACGGTGGCGACGAAGGCAGCGTGCCTATTGGCTGGGACTCCCCCGTGGGACCTGGAGGCGGAAATGCTTGCCGGCTTGTACCAGCATGTGTTGCGAGTGCGAGCGGAGGGCGGTGTGGTCTCACTAAGGGGGCTCATCGCCTGGCACGTCGACACCTGCCGGGACGTCATTGCCCGTTGGGCAGTCCGGCTGGAGAGGCCTCGGTTCGGGGTGTGAACCGTGGAGGCCTTCCGGCCGGTGCTGATGCAGTGGTTGGAAAGGCGGCACGGGGTGCTCTCCTTCCGACTAGTGCAGGTATTGACGGGGTACGAGTGCTTTGCCAAGTACCTGCACAAGGTCGTTAAGAGGGAGAGTACACCGTCCTGCCACCACTGCGATTGCGACGAGGACACGGCGCAGCATACGCTCGAGGCATGCGCCGCTTGGGCAGAGCAGCGCCGTGAACTCTTCGCAATCATCGGTGACGACCTGACGCTGCCGACTATCGCCAGGGCGATGGTTGGCACCGTCAGGAATTGGGACGCGGTCGCAGCCTTCTGTGAGACAGTGATCTCGCAGAAGGAGGCGGCGGATCGCCTACGCGAGGAGCGCAGCCTCGATGAGGCGATCCGCCGCCAGCGACTGGGGCGGCGTAGGCGCGAGTATTTGTGCCTCATGCCTCCCTAGCCGAGGCCGCGGGTGACGTGACCGGGGATTAGTCCGTCACCTACCGAGAGGCCGACCGCGTGACGTCGGTCGATGGGAGGGTACCCCAAGTAGGGGGTATTCCGTCGGGCCAGCCACTGATAACAAGTAACCCTGCTCCGGTGGTCGGCCTAACGACGAAGGCGACGTGCATCGTGAGTGGGTTGTGGGTGTGCGTGCTTACGCCTCTCTGTCGCCCCGGATGGAGTGGTGCGAGGAGCGCGCGGACCGCAGCCCACCCCTAAAAAAAAAAGTTTGGCATTATTTAGTTACACCACCAACGAGTGTCCCCAGCGATATTTAGTGGTGCTGGACTTATTTACACGCCACATCGAAACAGAATTGAAGCAGACAAAGCATCAAAACTACTATTTTTAAAGTTTAATATTCCCCTACTGAAGTTCCATTATTAATATGAAAAATATATATAATTAACTGTTATTTTTTTAAGGGAGGAGTATTTTTGTTTGATAATTTAAATATTAAAAATATATCTAAAGACTGAGAAAAGTTTAATAGAAGAATTTAATTTTATTAGTTTCAATTGCATTAAAATTTTGTGTCACAAGTTCTAATAACAATTAAATTTTTTAGCTTTATTAAAGTAAAAGACTTAATTTTATTCTTGTTTGCTTAAAGTGTTAATTGTTATGTAAAATGATTATATTTATATTATAAATACTATAAACTATATAATATAGATATACTATAAACACTTTGTGATTATGATGACAGCAACTCATATTAAGCTTTTATTTGATTTTAATTATAGTAAAAAATCATAGAAGATTATTTTTGTTTTCATTGCATTTAGGCCATTTACTATATAGTTTTGTTTGTTAAATTCTTATGACAATTTGATTGTTAGGCTTCATTGCCCAAAGTTACATAAATATTAATTGTAGAAGTATTTGTAGATTATTATTTTTAGTTTTGTTCAAGAAGATAATTATGACATTAAACTTTGGTAAAAATTCATAGAAGATTATATTTGTTTGATTACATTGCATTTAGGCCATTTAGTATATAGTTTTGTTTTTTAAATTGTTATAAGTTTGATTGTTATGTTTCATTGCCTAAAGTTAAATAAATAAATGATACCAATTGATAAAGTGAAGACCGATAATGTGATTACGAGGTTAAGTTATTTTTATTGCATTAAAAACATAAGAAATTAATGGAATTGCGTATCGCAAAAATATTCGCATAAACATTCGCAATAATTTCGCGAATGCGAATGCGAATACGAATATGCAAAAAACATGCAAATATTCGCGAATGCGAATGTGAATGCGAATATTCGTTACATCACTAGTAGATACATTATGCATTTATTTTGCTCAATATCTTTATCCCTCATCTTAGTATGATATCAATCTTTAATTGTAACTTGTAGGCAATTGCAATTTATTAAAGTCCTACTTAATAGAGGTAAAAACAATGGCGATCTTTGTTTTTTTTTTTCACGCTGTGGAAATGTATTTACGCACTATCCCCCGCCGGTTACAGACAGGGGAGTGTGTGTGGGACTCGCCGGCCTCAGAAGTGACCGAAATACTCACTAAAACCACAGCGGCCCCTTCCGCGCTTTTACGGGGTGCCGGTGAGATCATCTGGTGACATTCTATCCCTGACACCCGAACGCTTGGCCGTCTGGCCACGTTCTGTCATCATTCAGGGCAGTGGGAGGAGGAGCGCATAGCGGCGTCTCCTCCTCCGCTCCGCGGCCTCCTTCCTTGTCATGACAGCCTCACAGAAGGAGGCCATCGACGACCAACAGCTATCACTGCCGAGCATCTTGGAGATGATGGTCGGTAACGACAGGTCTGTTATTTCCAGTTCCGTTGACAGGACGTGGCGATGAGGCCCCCCAGGTGGGGCAGACTTCCAGTGTGTGGCGCGCATCGTCGATTAGCGCGCCATACTCATGACATCCTGGGGCCTCTTTTCTTCCAATTTTGTGGAGGTACTTGCCGAAGACTCCATGTCCGGTAAGCACAAACAATGACGATCTGTTAACTTCAACACATTTTAAGAACTTGATGAAACACCCAATTACACTTTGCTGCAGGTCAATTTGTTTTAAAATATTGCTGAAAGTTACAATTCACCACCCCCTCTCTTGCTCGTGGGTGTCGTAAAAGACGACTAAGGGATGTAGTATCTTTGCAAAAGAAGGAACACTTGAAACAAAACCCTATACCAACACTTCTGACCAGCGTGGCATATATATGTATATAGTAGGTAACTTTTCCTTCTATTGAGTAGGTTTTTTTTTTGATGAACGTTAGCTACTCATTAAACAAGTGATAACTCAATTTATCAGCCCATTGACGTCTCACCGCCGCGAATGGGATATAATGCAATACCCTAACTAGATATGACAGGAGTAAGGGGCAATGCACTAAAATCATTTGAATCCTATTTGGAAAATAGGACGCAGGCAGTAAAAATTGAAATACTAAAAAAAGACACTAAGACAATGTCTGAATACAGATCCAGCTTTAAAAAATTCACATTAGCGGTACCACAAGGCAGCATTTTAAGGCCTCTTCTTTTTCTTATTATATAAATGAACTACCCTCAATAGTTGAACACCTTTGCGTGATGTTTGCTGATGATGCTACGATTTTAATTTCGGGTAAAAATTTGAATTTGAAATAAAATTGATTTTGAAATAAAAATTCATGAAATACTAGTTACATTGATTAAATGGCTAAAAACTATAAATCTTAACGTGAATTTATCTAAAACTAAAATCATACAATTTAGAAATTATAACACTAATCCTACGTCATTGACTGTAATGGATACCTACTACTACTCAAGTAGAGGAAGTGAATGCAATCAAATTTCTAGGAGTTTAATAATCACCTAAACTGGAAATACCATATTGATGTTATAATCAAAATAAAATTTCTAGTCATTGTTATGCTATATTAATACTCCCTAGCCGAGGCCGCGGGTGACGTGACTGGGGAATTAGTCCGTCACCCGCTGAGAGGCCAACCGCGTGAAGAAAGACCGACGTCCTCCTCGAGGGGGGGGGGGACGTCGGTCGATGGGAGGGTACCCCAAATAGGGGATATTCCGTCGGGCCGACCACTGACGTCAAGTCACCCTGCTCCGGTGGTCGGCCCAACGACGAAGGCGACGTGCATCGTGGGTGGGTTGCGGGTGTGCGTGCTTACGCCCCTCTGTCGCCCCGGACGGAGTGGTGCGAGGAGCGCACCGACCGCAACCCACCCCCAAAAAGAAATGCTATATTAATACTCGCTGAAATAACCGACGAAAATACAGCTAGAAATGCCTATTTTTGGTACTGTGTATCCATTATTGACCTATGGCGTAATATACTGGGGAAACTCAGTAAACGCACAAAAAACATTTGTTTTACAGAAAAAGTGTCTAAAAATCATTTATAAAATGTATAGTGATGAGTCTCTTAGAACAATATTTAAGGAGAAAGGGTTTCTTACCCTAACCAGTGTATATATTTTGGAACTGTCTGTGTTTGTAAAGAATTACAGGTAAAGCCTCACTAAGAATACGTAATAGATATAGATATGACCTGTGGCTACCCAATATAAATATCATAATATTCTACAAAAGTGCATACATAACTGCAATTCGAGTATTTAATCATTTTCCAATCCATATAAAGGCATTAAACGGCATATTGTTCAAAAATAAATTAAAGGCTTGGTTGATAAAAAATGTGTTTTATAATATAGATGATTTTTTCTCATTACAGACAAATAATTGACATTCTAATCTAGATCTTAATAATTTGTTTCAATCAATTTTAATAAATTAGTGAATATAATAATGTATTTAAACAATTAATTGATTGTAATGAATTTGTGAAATACCCTCTAATTATAAATGCCGTGACATTTTATTTTATTGCATTAGACCTTTGACGTGTATAAAACCTTTAATATTGTACACCGGATATGGGTATACCTACTGTTTCAGTACTATATATAAATTGTAATAACATCTGCACCAAATGTAACATTTAAACAATAAATAATTCTGATTCTACAGATTAGTATAGGTAACAGTTCAAAAAAAAATCGCCACACTTAGTAGACGAGCAAGCAATCGATGTTATACGCATATTATAATCCTTAGTCGTCTTTTACGACACCTACGGGCAAGCGAGAGGGAGGGGGGTGGTGGTGTTGAATTGTATTCTTACTCCGTCACCACACGGAAAGTGACTATGAATTAGCACCGGGCACTTCATGAATCGATATTCGTATAAATATTCTATTTTATTGGTAGTTTATAAATTTTTGTATCATCATAATCACAGCTCATATATACATCCCGCTGTTGGGCTGGAATCCTTGTATATTTATATTAATTGAAAATGTTACTCTAAGTTATAACTTGTTTTATGATTAAACTATGTTATACGATTCTTTTTGGTATATAATTAATTTTCTGGGCGTTTAATATTGGTGTCGCAAGATCGGAACTGTATTCAACTCTCTAGTACATTTCCTTCTTGCTATGTCCGGAACACGAAGTTGTAAAACCTGACATACTGCTCATTAAGGTTAACTGCAATCAGTCGCTTCCTGTGGTCTGATATTCTGAATTATATGCGCCAGTGACACTCTGTACTGCTGTTCAGAATGAATATAATTCAAAAACAAACTAATTAAGTTTAATATTATCGTTAATTAGCACTGAGGTTTCACATGAAAATTTTGGTAGGTATGTTTAATTCTTATATTATTCGGCTGCACGAAAGAAATAAAGATGTAATGCCCTCCTGCACCTAATACAAGAAGTTGATTTCTACTTAAAATATTGCATTACATAATCCATTGATAATTGTTTGGAATCTAGATATAATTTGTATCTATCTATACCAATAAATAAAATTGGAGTGTCTGTTTGTAATGTCAAAATAATAGGCTTTTTTCATGCTCACATGGTTATTTGCACGACACCTATGCCTAAAATAGCAATTAAAAATTTTTGTCTGTCTGTCTGTTTGTTCCGGGTAATCTTCAAAACGGCTGGACCGATTTCAAAAATTCTTTCACCAAAGGAAAGCTATAATATCAGGGCGTAAACTAGGCTATATTTTATCCCGGTATTCCCACGGGAACGGGCACTACGCGGGTAAAACGACTATAAGCTATAACCGAAGCGATGCGAGGGCGGGTTGCTAGTTAATTATATGATCGGAAAGGACTCAGTGCCGCAATCATTTATTTTTAGTTAACTAGAATTTCCGTGTAGTGATAAGAAAGTAAGAATACACTTCACCAATCCCTATCTTGCCCGTGGATGTCGTAAAAGATGAGTTAGGGAAATAATAAGCATATAACACCTATACAAGAGAAGGAAAACTCGGAACAAAACCCTATTCTAACACGTTTGATCAGCGTGGAATAGTAGGTCAATTCCCCTCCCATTATGGAGATGAACTGGAATTTAATTTAATAAAATAAAATAATTAGAAACCGAATAAATAAATTATATTTCTTATCCATATTTTGGCAATAGTAATCCACGCCTATTCACAACTAGCAACCCGCCCTCGCTTCACTTCGGTTTCAGTCGTCTTTCCTGAATAGTTCCCGTTCCCGTGGGAATACCGGAATAAAATATAGCTTAGTTTACGCCCTGATATTATATCTTTCCATTGGTGAAAGAATTTTTGAAATCGGTCCAGCCGTTTTGAAGATTACCCGGAACAAACAGACAGACAGACAAAAAAAATATAAATTGTATTTTAGGCATATGTATAGTGCAAATAACCGTGTGAGCATGAAGAAAACCTATTATTTTGACATTACAAACAGACACTCCAATTTTATTTATTGGTATAGATAAATTGTTTAAAATTTTGAGTTGAAGTTTAAAATAATTAACACAGTATATTTGAAATTCTCTCGGGCTGAAATATTTAGATAAACAACAATAAAAGTGAAATAATTTTAAATTTATCGAATTATCTATAAAAAAGATTTCTTCATTTGAAAATTTTTAAATGAAGAACGGAAAAGAGATTACGCAGATTTGAACTTCAATTAAAACTCTATTGAAAATTCATTCAAACTCAGTTACCAATTAAGTTATAGTATCATCGTATAACAACTAGTTTCTGCTTCACTTTTCCTCTCGACCACATTGCCCTTCCCTTTTACAGTTTTATGATTTTTCTAGTTTAATGCAGAGGAAGTATTTCAAGTCCATGTTGCACTTTGTTGGAACAACTTTAAATGATTAAATATAACTTCATGTTTTCAGATCGTTAATAATTTAATGATTTTATAGTAAAGATGAAATTTTTTGAGAATGGAACATTGATTGATTCGTACTTGGTTTTAATATCTCAACGAAATAGAGTGAGACTCAGAACAATATGAATCGGTTGATTAACATGTTCGTGTGGTAACGGAGTAAGAATACAATTTACCACTCCCTATCTTGCCCGTGAATGTCGTAAAAGATGACTAAGGGATATAATACGTAAATGACATCTATGAAAATTCGAAACAAAACTCTCTACCAACCTGTCTGACCAGCATGTATAGTAAGGTCAATTTGCCTCCCACTGAGGAGGAAGCTGCTCTCTATCCTGACAAAACAGAATATTCTTGGAGGACGATAACACGATTATGTATGTGAGTATAATTAATAAACGAGAATGTAGTTCCTAGTATATTAATAATAATTACACAAGGATTTGAATCACTATACACAAGGATTTGAATCACAAAAAAATTAAGTATGTTTTATGCAATCGTACGCTAGTTGATTGCTGGACAGTTACTTCCAAAATGAATCTTTTATTATTATTATTACCTCTTATATTATTATCATTAATATATGACCATATAGGTATTCTCTCAGAGCGAGGGGTTTCTAGGTCACGAACCACCATGATAGAAGGCATGGTAGGCAGACTGAAAACTTTACACGTCGCATCTTGACAAGAACCACTTAGGCTTACAAGTTGTTAAATCCTGATGATATTTAATATTTACCAGTTCCCATTCTCTGGCGTAACGAGCCTCACCTCATGTTAGACAGTCTGCAAGTCACATCTGGGGTAGTATACTATTCGGACCTTGTAGCAACTTGAGACAATTTCCTTGCGTTCAGGCATTTTTGCCATATCTACTATTGCAACCAATCCTAAAGCTCACATATAGGTTTCCTTAAGCTATTGTAAAATCCGCGAGGCACTTCACGTAGTTGTACATCCCCTTATTTATTGACTTATTAGCCTACTTTAATTCATGTCACCCGCTTTGCATAGGTGGGCAGTGGAATATTTTCAACTCCTTCTGTTTTTCTTTTCTAATTAAATTTGTTGCGCGTTCCAAGATAATTAAAAACATTTCCCGGGACTGCCTGAGTGTCAAACTTCAGTGTCTTATACGGAGACCATTGTGGATGCTGGTTTACAGGAGTTACAGTGGTGAGAATGAGTGGTAGGATCAGTCCCAAAAAAAAGAAAATTTTTAAATCTAAATAACCATTTAGGATGCATATAACATCGAGAAATCTACCAGTGGTTTGAACTGGAGCCCTCTGCATGATAGCCTTAATAGCCTTAATCGGGCGACTAATATAGATATAATTGTCTATACTGGTCTCCCGATTAAGAGTATCGCATCTACAAGAATAAAGCTATTTTAAGAAAATAGTTTAAATGGCTGCAGATAAATGTTAGGTGTGTTATGGATGGCCTTGTGAGAACATCCGGGTGTCTTAGTTATGTAATGTTCGAGGAACGAGGCCCACTGGCGGGTCACAGAGCCGTCAACCGCGGCGATGTGGCGTTACTCTTATATGCATACCTTCGAATAACTTACAGTGAAACGATGTGGTGTGGCTTTGAGTGGTAATCGGTAGTCACATCACATATGAAACAATACCGTTTGGGAGTAGGTGCGCAAAATGTTTTAGTTTTAATGTAAAATCACGTGCTAGATTGAAAATTTTAAATATAAACTCGAAGAGATTTACGAAGTATTTTCTTTAACGATATTAATAGGGATTCGTGTGAATTCTTGTAGTATAGATTTACTTGAGTTACAAGAATATAATTTACCTTGACGGCGTGCCTTCAATTTAACTATTGTGAAAAAGTGCACCTATAGTTATTTTTTGACTTTGACACACTAAAATCACTTTGAAATTTGAATATTAACATACTTAAATCCAATTAAAATATTTATACAGTTTATTTAATTTTATTATCATTTATTTCGTCATAACGGCGGTACTTGGAGATACAATCGATTCTTTTATTTATAAATACTTATTTGAACATGGCGTGTTGTATATAGCGTAGATACAAGAACCCTCGATCATATGCTATTTTAAAATTTAAACGTCTATTTACGTGTATAAGTAATTGTAAAAAGTTCATAGTATATATATATAATCTATTGCGATTATACATTCCATAAGGTGTAATATTATTTCTCATTCAATATGGTGTCACAATTCTTGACTATTGATCGTTGTTCGGAGAATATTGCAGTACTATATTAATAATTAATTATGGGGTAAGAATGCAAACTTTAAGGAACCAGACAACAATGACAATAACTTGTTTTTTTACGATTGCCTTAATTAAGATGCATTCTTAGTCACATAGCATATTTTATTAATAAATAATAAGAACATAACATATTTTCCTTATCATCTAAATTTTTAATGTCTTAAATAAATGTATGTATATTTTGTAAAGTATTTGTTTTAGTAAGGGAGATTCATTTCAAGAGGACTTTCTTGAGCTATACCTATTTTAGTATCTGGAACTTCTACACCCGTAAGAAACACCGATATTGTAACTAAATTGCAATATAGTTTTTTAAATTGTCTATAGGTTGTGGACTAAAAACCTAATGATTTTTCTGCTATCGATCGATATACGAGACCTCTGCGTAACATTTGAATGATCTTCTACAGAGTCGCTTTTACTATTCTAAAAACAGAAACCCGACATAATCCAAGGTCTAAATGGAAATTAATATGTTGTATTTTTTACACTAATTATTCACCAGTTATTCATGTACGTAACGACATAATATTTGCTGTCTTTAGAAGGGTCTTCCGGCTACTCCTATCCGGAAAAACCCTGCACTGGTAGTGATCTACCTCTACAATTCAGTATAATGCAGCATACATAGTTTAAGGTTGAATTGTAAAATATAACAGAAATTTAAACGAACATTTCATTTCTAATTCCATTAGAATAATTATTATGTTTGAAGAAAAAAACGATTGTAAGTCAAATGAAATAAAATATGATATTCAGTATTACGTAGACATCACAGATAATTGATTGATATTTGTTGATTGTTTGATCACAGTTGCAAATCCTGTATTTACTGTAAATAGACATTCATTTTCACTTTTGTGAGATATAATGTCCGTTGCATAACATTGAAGACTTAACATTTAAACTGCCAATTGCCTTACCGATACGCGGCCATTACGTCTGTGACCTGGATGATGGAGACTAGACCTACTTGCAGTCTAATATCGTACGTCATCTGCACATTTTAAAAATATCTAAGTAAGTGACAAGAATGTATAAGCGTTTACATCTGTATTTATAGTATTGAAACATTGACGTTTCAAAATAAGAATTATTATCCATTAAAAAATTAGTGTTTTTTTTCAAATATATATATTACGACAACATTAGTTATTGTAAGTTAAAAATGTGCAAATATTATTATGTATTTCGTCATCACTTTTTAATTTACTTACAGTATTCATCTTGCTTCATAAATGTCCCACTGTCGGGCTCAAGCGTCCTCTTGAAGATGAGAGAAATTGACCTACCGTGCCACTCTGGTCAGACGGGTTAGTATAGAGTTTCATTTCGAGTTTGCTTTCTCTTCCATAGATGTTGTTTGCATATAATATCCCTCGGTCGTATTTTATGATACCCCACGTGTAGGATAGAAGTCACACAGAAATTTCTTCCACTATCATCTTCGGTAAATACCTTGTCAGTCGTTGTTAGATGTATGCCCTGTATGCCTGCCTAAGGTGAAAATACCATAATTTTGCATTGCCACATTTGGCAGGGGATTTTATTTTTGTCTCAAGATGGGGCTTCATCTATCAGCCTATTGGCGTGCACTTTTAGGCATACACCTCATGAAGATAGATAAGTTACATAATCATAATCGTCACACTAGGCAGATGTGTTGGCAGTCGTACTTGGAGTTATAACTTTCCGCGGAGGGCGTTGCTACCCATCTTTATGGTAATCCCGATGCCCATTTATACGACTTCCAAGGAAAAGTAAAGGGTTTATCATCAACTCGGCCTATAGGTATACGTCCCACTGTTAGGTTTGATCCTCCTCAACAATAGGAGGGCATATGATAGGAAATTGATCTGGTAGAACACGCTGGTCAGACCTGTTAATATCTGGCTTTATTTCAAGGTTGCCTTCTCATGCAAAAATGTTACTACATATCATATCGCTTAGTGGTTTTCCTATGACACCCACAGGCAAGATAGGGTGTAGTGAATTGTATTCTTAATTCGTCACCACACGAAAAGTAAGGGGCAAAGATATTATATTGTTAACTCGTCAACTAATCACGCACATTATCAGTTTCTCATTATATAAATAATGTTATATGTAGGATATTCACACCACTGCAAGCTCAACTCATCAATTGATTGAGTTATCCGTAGGTATTATGAAACGAAAATGAAATTTACATGTTTGTTTAAACCGACATGTAAATTTCATATGATGACGACGACATGCTTGTGATATGACATAACTCTTTTAAATGATAGTTTTAACAATTATTAATAATTACAAAAATATTTTTATTATCTCACACGTTATACTTAAGTATTTAATGTAATTGAAATTAACATCAGTTTTTTTTCTAATGAACGTTAGTGAGTGATATAAGAGCAGATCTTTGGTAAGTGTTATGTTTCATATACCTAGTTAGGAAGGTACAATGTAGCTCACCTCTGTGAGCATCGAGGCGACCTGCGACGAGAAGCGACGAGGTGTTCGCCCGCACAGTCAAGCACGCAACGACGCAAGTAGGCGCACACGAGTCAAGGATTCTACAAGATATTTCCTTTCACTTGCGATAATGCTTAGTTATTATATATACAGATATTTATGCATATAGCGTTTAGCCTGAAAGAAGAACCTAGTTAGACAAGGTGTCAATACTCAATTAACTTTTATGTATATATATACACCAGTCTTACGAAATAGTCTTTTTTAAGGCGTGATGTTAGTAAGTTTAACTTAATTAAATGTATATCCACTAAACACGCGTCAACTTTGATTTTATAATAGTATTAAATAACACAAAATAATAAGTTAGAATTAATTTAACTGAGAAAAGTAAAGTAGATTTATTGGTACTTACCATTTTCAGCATTTTATATACAATACTCATCAAATAAATCTTCATAATTTGATAATAACGTTTGAACGGAAAATTTAATACTGAAGACATATGATACAGTTATGCATATTTTCTATTCACTAAATATAGACCTCGTAACAGTTACCAATTACTGCAATAAATACTTAAAAATGTGACCTTCTTAAAAACGCTTCTTATCCTGTCAGAAGCAGAAAGTGTGAATCATAACGTTACCCTAGGATACCGGACCTTAGCTTACGCAATAATTAGCAGGAAAAATGAATGACTTTATTAACAAAGCGTAACTAATGAGTGAAGTAATTGTATTAATTACTTGTAAACAAAAATGTATCTAGGTAAGTATGTAAGTAAGTAATACTACTAAAGGGCAGAGTCTGATCGAAGAAATGAGTTAGAGAAGAATTATTTGCGAGAAAACTGTAAATGTAGATCATCATCATCATCATTTCAGCTCATATACGTCCCACAGCTCAAGCCTCCTTTATAATAGGAGGGAAATTGACCATGCTGGTCAGACAGGTTGGTATACGGTTTCATTTCAAGTTTTCCTTCTCTCGCATAGATGTTAAATGCGTATTATATCCCTTAGTTGGCTTTTGCGACATTCACGTGAAAGATAGGTAGTGTTGAATTGTATTCTTACTCCGTCACCACACTGAAAGTTTTTATTAGTAATTAGTAAATGTAGATATATAGTGATGATAATGTAAGGTCTACATTAGCCCAGTTGTTATTTGTAGACCACTTATGGAGGAATTTATTTCTCAACAGTGATGAATATATAATATATTATTTTGTTGTGATGAGGCGGTTTTTAACCTTAAATTATTCTAATGTTTGACGAAATCCATAACTCGAAATTATCTAAATTAGAGTTCTCCGCTTTACTTGAAGTGATATCCATGAATCTTGTTAAAAACAGTTTGAGATATTTGTATATTTTATATGCTTAAATAGTAATTTGATAGTTATTATTATTTATTCATTCATTTCAGCTCATATACGTCCCACCGCTGGGCTCGAACCTACTCCACAATGTGGAGTAAAATTAAACTACTATACCACTCTGATTAGACGGGTTGGTATAGGATTACATTTCCAGTTTTCCATCTCTTGCATAGTTGTTATATGGATATTATAACCCATAGTTGACTTTTACAACACCCACAGGCAAGGTAGGGGGTTATGAATTGTATTCTTACTCCGTCATCACACGGAAAGTTTTTATTATAATACTTGAATATTGCCGTTATCGATGATGAGTTCACAAATTTTTAAATTACGTACTTTGTTTAAACAAAAAAAAAACTAACTTTCAACAATTTTATTGCAATTACTTATTGCGATTAGTTTCAAGATGTCAAGGATGTTTTATTTCAGTAAAATTCTAGAACGTGATATTATAACTGGATAATATCAATACAAATACTTCCGGTAATAATTTTAGAGATCATAAGTTCTGGTGTCCATTATATTGGCAAGGGGATAGTGAAAATTTCACTTATGGCTCTTATCTTTGATTTAATATAATAATAAGGTTAGAGTTAAATAATATTAAAATGATGTATTACTTAAAATAATATATTTACATGACCTTCTATTTCTTCAGTTTATGTTCCAATATTGTATACGGTCTTCTTTCATAGTATTACAGTAAAATACTGTTTTTCTGTTGTAAATGTTATCGAATTTTACTTTGACAACCATTTTATTGACAAGATATGAGCAGATTGCATACCTGTTTAAACCGCCTGGAATGACAGAAAGATGATCTGCGAATCCAAAACCTACCGTATTACCCCTCACCGCCAATTAAGCGGGGCACCCACCAAGACCGACTTTGGTGTACCGTACGACGCTTTGCTGACAATCTTTTTTTGCTATGGTGATGGTGCCATCACGCTTAAAATGTCTAAGACAACGAAAGGGTGACCTCATAGCTGCTCAGCTTAAACCCCTTATTCATATTTTATAACACCTGGATAGAGTATTGTCATCTCGTCGTCTCAGCTCTTATATGTCTCTCTGCTGGGTTCGACTGACTTACTATCCATACTGGTCAGGCATGTTGGTATAGGGTTTTATGTCGAGTATTCATCTTCTTGCATAGATGTTATCTGCATATTATATCCATTACTCGTATTCCACGACACCCACGGACAAGAGAGGGAGTGGTGAATTGTATTCTTACTCCATCACCACACGGAAAAGGGTATTGAATGCTGTTATTACTGCAACCGCACGGAAATTGTTTATATTAATTTCTCGTAAACAATTAAGTCTACTCATAGTTCTCAGAGTTGTTTCGTACAGATGCGGGGAGACATAAAAATATTCTCATGCAAATTACTTCCTTGAATTTAATTTTGGGTATGAGTATTATGCCTTTATATAGTATTATATAAATATTTAGTTTTAATAGTACAGCCGTAGTTTCGCTCGCGTAGATTACGCAATTCTCGTTATTATTTTTATTTAAAACTACAATATTGTTAATATTGTTTAATTAATTATATCTACTACGATGTCCTAGAAATTCGTGGAGTAACGGAATAAAAATATAATGCCTATACTTATTCGTTTGTTCGTCGTTATAGAAAGCATAAAATATAAGCTTATGCCTATCTGTTTGTATCTGTCTGCAAGGTACAGAGCCTCATCTACTATTGTAGATCCAACTATAATAGTTTAATAAAAATCACTGATCCTAAGTGAGATCATTTAGTAATAACTAGTACCTATAGGTATGATAAAAGTTAAATACTTACAAAGCAAAACCTATGAAGATGATTTACTGGTGATTAAAATTGATACGATAGACTTATAAGCGTACGACGACTACCAGCCAATATAATTAATTAATGCTCGGCCTATTAATGTCCATTACTCCACATTATCCGTCCCACGAAGGGAGGACAGTACCACAATCGCCATGCTTGGCAGACGTGTTGGCGGTCGCAGTTGGAGTGAACTCGAAATAAAATTGCATAAGAATTAGTCGGAACTGCGTGGTAGTGATATTTTTTTCTCGTTGTTTAGATCTGTGTTCAATAGTGAAATGCATATGGGTTAAAGAAAAAAGTTCTAGGTAAACGAAGAAACCGTCGATGGGGCAATGTGCCAACGAGGTCAAGGAATAGGTTCAAGGAGTAGGCAGTTAATAGGGTTATGAGGCAATGCGGGCCGGCCACGACTTTCAAGGAATAGATAGGTATCAGTGGGTAGCTCAATGGTGATGGAGATGGAACACAGTGGGTTATGGCGCCGCACGCCGCCCTTCTGTCACTCTGGATCAAATGAACAGAATGTGTCCCTAAATGGGTTCTGCAGGGTGTGGCCAGATTAAAATGTCAAAAAAAGGAAGAAGAGATGGTTCACCTATGTTTGTCCGTTTTCTCGTTAGTCAATTTTTGACTGGTGTTCCATTTAATAGATGGATATATTTGTGGAGAATTACAACAATGTAGGTGGCAGAGTATGAATATAGTGTGCTTTCATTAAAAAATATATCGAAGCAAATTCTATGCCAACTTGTCTGGCTAGCGTGACAGTAGTTAATAATATTCCTTCCATTATGGAGAAACTCTTGTGCTCTATATTTGTACATATGACGGGGAAAAAATAAGATAGCTTTAAGCTAAGAATCTTCTGTGTAGCTTCAGTCAATATAATTGAATAACAGTGTTAATTCATATAGATCATTTGTCATACATATTATATTTATTATTTAACTAGCAACCCGCCCTCGCTTCGCTTCGGTTTCAGTCGTCTTTCCTGCGTAGTTCCCGTTCCCGTGGGAATACCGGGATAAAATATAGCTTAGGTTACTTCCTGATATTATAGCTTTCCATTGGTGAAAGAATTTTTGAAATCGGTCCAGCCGTTTAGAAGATTACCCGGAACAAACAGACAGACAGACAGACAAAAAAAATATAAAGTGTATTTTAGGCATATGTATAGTGCAAATAACCGTGTGAGCATTAAAAAAGCCTATTATTTTGACATTACAAACAGGGAGTGTCTGTTTTATTTTATTTATTGGTATAGATATTATATACACACCTTTTCCGTGTGGTGACGGAGTAAGAATACAAATTCACCACCCCCTTTAATAGATGTCGTAAAAGACGACTAAGGGATTTATTATGCATATGACATCTATGCAAGAGATGGAAAACTCAAAATAAAACCCTATACCAACCTGTCTGACTAGCATGGTATCGTAAAGTCAATTTCCCTCATATTATGAAGGAGGCTTGAACCCAGCAGTGGGACGTATAGGAGCCGAAATGATAATGATATACATAACGGTATTTTAGGAAATCGAGTAAGATTAATAAAGTACTATGAGGAGGTCTCGATTTGAAACCTGTGGGGAGCGTACTACTAATATTGTCAATAATATAATATATTGTTAATTATATTAAATTTTAAATTATTAATCATAATCTCTAACTTTATCAGAAACATCTCGAAGGACTTGCACGTCAGATTTCTATACAAGATGTTATCGAAGATGTATAAAATCACGCCTCGAAGTGCACGTTAGGCCATTGGGTCATCAACTGTCGATATTGCGAGTTAATCCTTAAACATCTTTACATCTAGTGTAATCATATAATATCGTTACCAATTTAGTTTGGAGCGGTGAGATGGCAGTCGTTCCATGAAAAAATGTTATTCTGCCAAATCTGGTGGGACTAGAAAGCCAACTCCATTACGATTGAGAGTAATAAAAGTTATTTAATTTATGAAGAGCTTATAATATTGCAATACAGTTTTTTTTTATAAAATCACGAAGGCACTCAGAGGTTGTATGTATAAGAACAAATAAAATTCCAAGAAGTATTTATCATAGGTGCCTACATAAAAATTAAGCTGGTCAAGGTTAAAATGACTCAGGACTCACATTTATAAACGCGTCAGAGTAATGATGCATTCAATTTCAACATCTAGCTGATTTAAACCTATAAGTTATATATGAATTTTAATTCATACACACCTATATATATATATATACCTACGTGGTTTCTCTTACTTTTCTTCACTTGAAACAATCCTTTATTATCAACTATTCATAATCAAGTCTTAATCGAAATGTAGGGAATTTAGCTTACTGCACCACCCTGAGTCACGATATGCGTTATAACAGCAGCAGCAGCTTAATAGACAGGTATTTATAATGTCATGCAAGTTCCTCATAAAGCATTATAATAAACAATTCTATTAACCCTAGAATGGCAAATCCATGTTTTCATCTGTAAACTACACCCGTGGGGTAAATATATACCACATACTTAAATTAGATAATCCCATAGTAAATGTGTAGGACAATTAATGATTTCTGATGTTTACGCGAGTATTATACATTTTAAATAAAACTACTTTACGGATTTCTGCAGTAACGATGACTTGTTGGACGTGAGACTTCTTAGTCCACCCGTGATCATGAACGCTGTAAAGTGTTCGAAACGTCGGGTAATCAAAAATCAAATACAAACGCGATAAAATCCGTAAAGTAGTTTTATTTAAAATGTAGGACAATTACACCGGCACACACAAAAAAAAAGTGGAATGTACTTTGGACCGGACCTACCTACCGACATGTTTTTCGACCCGCTGAATCTGAATTTCAAGTCCGTTTGGCCCGGTCACCCTCCAGTTTTGAGTAAAATGCAAAAACCCTCAAAAAAGACCAAAAGTTACAGCAAAACTGCAGTCAAAGCAATGAAAAAATTTTTGTGGACAAGTTAAACAAGAATTTCATTTTGACTTCAACTTTAACTTTGCATAACTTTCAAAGGAGTGAATTTAGCTAAAAATGTTAAGAGACGTTTTTTATAGGAAATTAAATTCCCTTCAAGAATCTCTTGAATTTTTCCGGATACTAATTTTTAAATGAATGACAAAAGCCTAAAGTTAAAAATCAAATTCTGAAATCATACCAATTTTCAAGGCGTGGTTATGAGAAAACGGTTCATCTGACAAAAAATTTCAGGCAATCTTTTTTTGTAGACAATTAAATTTTCTTCAAAAAATGTCTCTTAGTCAATTTCATTTACCTCGACGGTTTAGGAGTTATGAGACAAAACCTGCTCCAGAAAAAAAAAAACAAAAGTTGCGATGATAGACCTCTTAATATAAATATTAAGGGCTCAAATTCTCACAACATTTTTTTTTGTCATCCTAAATAATATTTTCGATATACTTCACCAGTCATATATATATATATATATATATATATATATATATATATATATATATATATATATATATATATATATATATATATATATATATATACCCTTTTTATTACTATAATACTGGTCAGTTGACCAGCTTACTATAGTGGTTATTTCTCTGCCACTGTGGGAGTGAGTGGGAGTGGCTTGAGCCCAACAGTGAGGCACTTATGAACTGAAATGATGAGATAATATTCATATATCAATCGGAGTATATGGAAGCGGTAATTGAATACCTATGACGTTATAATGGCGCAGCAGTTAGTAATTGTTTGGTTAAAGTTACCTATGTTTTATTTGATAAATGCCTATTTAAAAAACTATGAATTGAAATATAATATCCATTATTTAAACACAAAATAATATGTGCTAATAAGTGTTAAACATAATATGAATGCGAATGCAGTGACGGAGCTGAGGAAGACTTTCACTGCTTTCACTGTCGCAGCCTGCACTGCGCTTCTCCGTGCTACCATGCCTAATATTAACCGCGAACATTGCGATGTCCCAACTCTCTATTTATTTAGATGCCGCGAACAATACAAATTGTTTTTCATTATCCTTATTCATCGTCTTGATAAATTCTGTATTGCAAAACAAAATGGAAAGTTGGATATAGAGTTGAGGATGACTGTAGATCTATACCGGTAAAGTTGATGAGGTGTATGTAATGCAACTATCCGCCCACAGATGTTGGGGGAGATTAACGTGTTGGTGGCGCCCGCCACCTATTGTTCGGCGCTACGCCTGTCAGGCATGCATATCAAGCAGATATGTCAAAGTCATAGAAATTGATGACATTTTGAGAAATCGATTTGGTAACTCCTATTGTAACCGCATTGGTATGTCGTACAAAATCCATGCATATTATTCTCGACATGCCGACTTGAGCTTTTTGCACAATGTTTACCTGGTACAGACAAGCAAGGTCATTTAAAATATTTATAGTAAAAACGTGCCAAGTTTCGTTTTAGTTGTTTTTCTCAACCAACCACCAACCAATTCAAAGAATATTAAATAAGTGATTGTCCAACAGAGCTTTATTTATTTTCTGTGTTAAATGTTTGTGTACCCACGCAAATCATTATAACCCATACCCAACGAACGTGAGTTTGGTCAATACCCTTTTAAATTTTATAAATTAACATGCTATCGCACGTCTGAACCCGTAGCCATGTCGAAGTGTCGAAGTTTGAAATGTTGCTGGATTACTAATTCAAATATAAAAACTTTCCACCGGAGGCTAATGACTTTATAAGCAAACAATATTTTGAGCTGGTTAACTCAACCGTGTATCTATAATCCTATCTATATTCCCCTACGCATATAAGTATATCATTTTATAGCTTAATTAAATGTTTTTAGTTTTACCTTTAGACGTTAAAGGTAAAAGGTTAAAATTTTACCTAAGATATATTTTAATCGAGTAGTTTTACGTTTTGATGAAGAAGTATAATTTAACCAAATTATAAATTTATCAACATGATAATAAACTAGGAATTAACTTACAATGTGTCGCTATTTTAGTTCTACGGATGCAGCGCGAAGTGGTTTAAAGGAATGACTCTATAAGCTTATTAGATCTATTTACATAGAAAATGACGCAATCATTTGTCCACCAGTAGATCTGCTAGATCTTTATAGGCAACCTAGTTTCATCACTAGATTCTGGAAGGATGAAAATGTAGTTTTTTATTAAATGTGACAGAACCACCGTTAAGACTACACTAGAATTCCTTTAGTGAGGCTGAAGATATTACAGTAATCACACCAATTGCAAAAAGATACTAAATAGGGAGTCATCTTTAAGTGTTACATTAAAAGATGTTTGGACTCGTATAAAGGTTATCATTAATGGAATGTCTAATAATGGATTGGTTATATTTTACACATGTAGGGATCCACATTTGAAATTCAATATCAAAACCTTAGCATAGATACAACGAAGTACTACGTAAGAAGTTCGTGAATTAGAGGTAGTGTAAGTCACTATCTATTGGCTTGAATTAAAAATTGCATGCTTTAATCGACAATGACGTACATTTCAATCAACAATTGTGTTAATGATTGAAGGACGTAGGCGTAACACTTTTTACCTTCGTGTAATTGATATAATATTTTCAGCTCTTAGATTTTTTGCCTTATTATTTAACAAGCCGGTTAAAGGTTATTTTTCGATAAACAAAATACTTTAGTAAATAACTTATTACATGGCCATGTAGGCCATGAATTGAAATAGAAGATAGAAACGAGTTATTATATTTCTATTTCAGTTTTAAGTGATTAAGAATATAATTTTACCCTTTTCCGTGTGGTGATGGACTAACAATATAATAAAGAAACCCCTCTTTTACCCATGGGTGTCGTTTAAGACGACTAAGGGATATGCAGATAAAATCTACAAATGAGAAGGAAAAATCTACATAAACCCTGAGCCAACACGTCTGACTAGTGTGGGAGATGAGTAGAAGATCAATTTGTCTCCAGTAGGTCCAGTAGATTTCAGCCCAACAGTGGGACGTATATGAGATGAAATGATGAATTTTACCTAACATATTTATGATCTGGCAAGCAGTTCCTTTGCTTCTGCGAACGACAGTTGATGCATTTTCATAGGCTGCCTATAAACATGAGAAAACCTAGAATTACAATATTCACGTCTATAAAGATCATATACAGAGATGAATATTTTTTTTATATTTGTGATCTTCTAGAAAAGCGTTACCACCGAAGGCAAGGAAAGTACGGTTAGCGTACCCACATGCTGATAGAGCTACGTGTACGGCACGTTATGGGACTATACGAAGTCCCTTCCGCCGCACCGAAATAAAGTAGGTAACTAACAACGATAATAAAACGTTTTAATTCAATGAAATAAACTATTTTCATAATGGAGACAAAAGTATTCAATATAAATAAAAATAAGCTTGATAAACAGGTTATCCAAAATAAAAATATCATTTTTAAACACGTTTGCATTACTTAGGATATTTTCCTTATAACGACGGACTAAGAACGTATTCTATTACCACCTCTTCCTTTTTCATGAGTGTTATTTGCGGCAGTTAAGAATTTATTTTTTATTTTTGTCAGAGTGTCCGTTTCGTTTCGATACATTCAGAGCCATAGAAGGGTGACACGTGACACCATAGCTTGCCGCACTATCCCTCACTGCCAATTGAGCATGCCATTGGAACCAATTCTTTGACGTCAGTGGCCTACTCAGTGGTTTACTCGTTCGATTGAATAAATATAAATTCATCGACATCCTGACAACAAAATGCCAAGTAGTCGCTCTCATCTGCTTAGCCTCCATTCGAGTGACAAACTAATCGTCGATACAGCCATTTTTAGTCTTTACTAGATCGTTATCCAGCGCATATAATCGCGTCTACGTGGAGGCTGGCCTCGGCGATGGAGTAGGTTGGCGTGGAGATTCTCCCTGATCTAATGCGCCGTTTGCTTCCGTGAAGGTAACAACTTCACAGAAGACGACGCCCTTTCCCAGTTTCTAACGCTACAGACCATCGCTCTAATGACGGCTACAAGCGACAGGTTGACATCGATGATTGTAGGGTATATATACACTATATAGGCCACGCAAACCTTGAGAATATATAGCACCGTGATCACACTGCAAATGCTTGAAATTAGCGAGTGCAAGCTGCACAGATTTATATTGATAATATTGATAGTAAAATGTGATTGTGACACCAGATTTTTACGCCTCAAGATATATACCCATACCCCATACCCATAATATACCCATGTCATGTCCAGACAGGTATTTATAAAAACTTAACGTGTCAGTGACCGTTAGGTATCACAGTCATCACTCTTCAATTTCTTGTATTGAATTATGTACATAGGCAGCTTTATTTTAGATTTTACATTGTGTTTTTTGTTTGTATTCGCTGTAAATGTATTTGTACAAAATCGTTGACTTTTAGCCTTGCAGTAGGTATTTCACTCGGAGCTATTGTCCTTTATTATTAGATTTGGTAATGCTTATAGTCATTTCATCGCACCTATGGGTGCTTCTACAACGTTATTAATGTTTTATAAGTTTATAGTTGTCGGCTTTTCTCAAGAAATCGACTCGGGTCTTAAAAAAATGCGTTTAAATCAATAAACAGACTTGTGTAGTACTATAAGCCACGGCACTCAAACAGTTTATAGGAAACACTACTGTTAATATAATAACTTCACATGAAACTAGTGTATATTCGTATTTTACCAAAATTAAAAAAAAACAATTGATGAAATCTTATAGAACTTAGGGAGGTCTTTGTTATTTGGTATTATTGGTGTTATGCGGCATATCTCCTTTACCAATAGATAAATATGGGGAGCTAGTATAAAAATAAAATGTATTAAAGAAACTACTACTAAAGCAGAGCGAAAGTATACTTCTGAGATGACAGATCCATTAGCACATTTAAGCTTTAATTCTAAAGAAACAATTTATTTGCAATTAGGCTATTATATAGCCGTAATAATATAGATGTAATAGACTGCATTAAGCGATTTTCTCTTTCTTATTATTGAGAGCACCAAAAGGTGAAGATGTATATCTATAGATATGATTACTTAAAGATATTTTTCGTCACTATGAAAAATTATTTCATAATCAATTTTAGTCAGTGATACGCCATTTAGGTTGTCTTTCCATCTAATGATGGAATAAATTCGCAAATACATTAAAGTAATTATTTTCATGTAGGTATCAACCGTAAGGAAAATCTTAAAGAACTTAAAGTTTACAAAATGCTTATACTTTGAGCATATTGTGGCTAGCTAATTGTTACATAGACATACCTAACATTTTCAACCAACGGGACGATAAATTCGTATAGGTCTTTTAAATGAATAGTGTATGTAAATAGTAAAACCACCATTTCCAATGTATTAGTTTGAATGAAATGATTTTGGTATCATTACTGAAATTAATAGATTGACGATATTCTTAAAATTTTACTAATTAAAATAGGTGTAATTTTAATAAAACAATTTATAATAATTTTTAGGTTTTATATTTTTATAAATTTATAAAACAGACTTACATTATAAAAATCACATAAACTATTAAACAGATCTATTAAATATTTATGTGAATCTATATTACACACAGTAAGGTAGGTACTTAGGCTACGGACGGGATTATGACCCGGTACATTTTGGAATTGTTGAAAAACATATTCACAGTTGCTTTGAGTAAGTGTATTTTGTTTTAAAATTTAGTTTTTTTCATAACTGTAAATATGTTACCCAAGCAAACCATAGTTTTGAATTTTAATATCAACTACTTAGAGCTCGAAAGACTTGAGATCATGGCTCTTTTAATAGTGGCCATCACCCGTAGGGTCATTGAGCCATGGGTAGTTGACTGGGCATCTCAGGCATGTTTGTAAGTTGATGGTCTCGCCAGGAACTTCCTTAGAAGTAAGTTTGCAGGAGTGAGGCACCCAACAGGCAGGAATACCTTCAACCGCGCACTTCTCCCTCCAAGGTTCAAAGTTCTTGGCCTCACTAATGGTGCGTGGGTTCTGCACCCATTGTATTACTTGAGTCATTGTAACGAAGTATACATCATTGTGGCTTTCTAGAATTTCATCGATCCAGTATAAGAACGCCTCTAAGAATTCAGGGTTGTTCTTAAGCCAAGCGGCGTGGAAGTAAAGACCTAAGGGTGCGCGATTCTGTTCGTAGTGACGATCGAAATTGTGGTTGAGGAAGTTGTAGAACTGGTCACCCGTCAGGATGTTGGAGCAAGAGTCTACCATAGCACAACCAGGTAAGTATTCATCATTGCTGGGGTCCTCACGACGGTCAAGCTCATTCATGACCATCTCCCATACGGCGTGACTCCTTGTAGGGCAGCTCTGTAAGTTACCGTGGCAACGGTGGGGCATTCTGAAGTACATAGTGTATGGCCATAGTGGTGGGTTGGACAAAGGAGCTGTAATGGTGCTGTCATACAAGAAGGCCTGTTCTTCCATCATAGTGAACTGGTTATTACCACCGACACGCAAGTAAGGAGCACGTACACCTACCACACTGTTGTCCGTGATGTTAGAGAACTTTTCAATAATGACTCTCATGCCAGCCATTTCCTTACCCCAGTCGTCAACAGTTGCGTTGCTCCAGAAACGTTCGTCATCGTTGTGCCTAAACATACAAATTATCAATTAATAATCTTATAATCACACTAGCAGCGCCCTGCGGTTTCACCCGCAGTTACTCTTTTCGGGGGGAAAATATCGGGATAAATTATAGCCTATGTTGTTATTCTGATATGTAAGCATTGTGAAGCTATCATTGTGAAGTTTCATCAAAATCCATTCTGTAGTTTTTGCGTGAAAGAGCAACAAACATTCACATTTTCAGATCTTACTCACAAACTTTCGCGTTTATAATATTAGTAAGGATAAGGAAGTAATTATAATTTTATAAGACTTATTTCATATCTTACGTGATAGAATGTACAGCGATTTCGTGTCCCTTCCTATGTGTTTCTTGGACCGCGGAGTAGTTTGTATATTTGTGCGAGACGAAGTAAGTGGCTTTAATATCGCAACCGTTAGGATTTTTGCGTTTGCCATTAAAGATCTCTTTGTATAATTCAATGTTGTTGTTATTGATAGCGTCATCAAAGGTAATGGTGATCATCTGGGGGACATCTCTGGCGGGTAAATCACCCGGGATAACGGTGCCATCTTCAGAACAGAAACAGTCAGGCAACACACACTGCGTGGGGTCACATGGTGGAGCCCTATTGGGGTCGTTGTCGATATCTACAACAAACATAAAATAATATATTCCAACACCTGCAATCTGACGAAATTAAAATCATAAATTGTAAATTTGAATATCTAGAACAAAACAACAACCTTGGAATATTTAGCTTGCGAAATTTATTATAACGAACTATGTGTAAGAATAATTTTTGGCAAATATATTTATTAGTATAGACTATTAATGCGTGATATGGAGCTTTATGGCGCCATTGTATTCGTAATATAATATGCCATTGACAAATATTTCAACGACAGGCGTCTCGTGTTGTTATACAGATATGAATCTTGGGCGGGGCAAGAGTCGGAACCAGTATGGGTACTTTCGCTCGGTCAAATCATTCGATACAGCTGACACACGCTGGATTTCACTTTTGATTCACGTATATTAAAGTTCTATGTACATAACTGCATACGTATTACAGTCTATATTACGCAAAACAGACCTACAAAGCAATTGTTATTTTTTTTTTTTAAATTAATAGACCGTATGGAATTAAATATGCTATTTGAAAATCTAGTTGGCCATAAAAAGTGTATTTATATGCCGTAATAACTGATACACGTAATTATAGATATATTTAAAAAAACGCTAGGCAAATGCGTCGTCGCATTTGCAGTCCAGGGTCTCTGTGACTGGTGAATGGAATTTTGTATCCTTGTCAGGTATATATACGAGTATATAATTACAATGCAAAGTGATTTCAAGTCATATAGCGAAGCAGGGTATTTTATTGTATGGATCGAGTATGAAGTGACTATATGCATACCAAATAGGAGTGATAGAAGAGGCCACCTACTATGTGTATATAGCTATAAATATCTGCCACTTTCTAACTAAATATACTTTTTTATTTACTAAACACTTCTTTGTTAGGAATTTATTGAGATGTTTTTGGGTCAAGGTATTGGCATTTCAGGCAGATTATTCGTCACAGTCTTCACGCCTCATAAATAAATACAGAAGGAATTATTTATGATTTTGTCAATTGAAATTCAATTATTCAAATAAATTAAAATTAGTTTCAACCTAATAACATATAGATTGGATTTGAGAAGGGATAGTAAAGTTACAGGAAACTCACAGAAATGTTCTTAAAAGGCTTTAGCTAACTTTTCCAGATATTGTAGTTGCATTTGAGGTTAGGATTATTATATAATATAAATAAAACGTTTGGTCAGTTATTTATATATAAACTTTGATATGATATTTGATGCTTTTGGTTAAAATTAATTTTATTACTGTGTCGGTATATCAAAACAAAAAAAAAATAAGCAACCTCTATGTCCCTGAAAAATTATATTGAATAAATAAGAACAAGCTAAATATTCCTCATAGCTATTTAAATTCATTTACTGTTCATCTTCCCAAAATTCAACCCTATGATTTAAAAATAAATTGTCGTTTTGTAATACTCACCGCAAGAGTTTTCGTCCGAGCCATCAGTACAGTCCTTTTCACCGTTACAGAAGAGCCCACGTTCAATACAGAGTGTATCACCACAGGCAAGATAACCATCCTGGCAAAGAGGCTCATCAGTATATAGTAGAGGCTTTGCCTTACGTTCCTTATTCTTCACCTTGCAGTTCTTAACGGCATCTTTCCAGTCACAAGTCTGTTTCTCAATATCGAAGTACAAACCAGCTGGACAACGGATGGCTTGAATACCCTGTTATAACAAAATTATGTATGATAATAATGCATTTAAACATCGATATAAATCAATTGGAATTTTTTATTCGTTTGGCTGTATAAGTACGCTAATCTTTGCAACAATTTGAATGTAGTTTTCCTTGACGTAATTAGATAAAATTAACAGATTTAAAACAATCTTGTTGATTCAATAGCAAAAGAATTGAACTGCATATCTTAAAATTCCAGGCATTCGTGGGTAAGTTAAAATGTATTTTAGGTTTCCTAAGTCAAAAACTGCGGCCGATATACGGCAATTGATTCCCCTCCAACTATTCAGGATTAAAAGATATATGTCAAGTTATCTTGGGCACACCTTTATCTCCTATTATGACTAAGAAATCAACAAGCATATATATATTTTGCTTATAAATAAAAAAGATAATATCTTTATATAAGTTTTTCAATGGTGCACTCATGATCTCTACGTGACTTGTACACTAGACGGACGTAACAAAGCAGCTTGGTTTTTTATCTGTGTCCGCTGACCTTTAAATGTGCACGATAAAATCATTATTTAAATTAAAAGAAGAACATGAAGAATCGCAGACTTTACTGTATGTGTTGATGACATAACTACATGCTTGAATGTATGAACTCACTGCACAGCTAGTTCTTACATAAACCAGTAATAACAAGGTTCATAAAACGTGCATAGGAGTAAAAGTACAATTAGCGTAATAAATTCATCATTCTATAAATTTAATGTTCCATAAATGTAATTAAACATCTTATTAAAAAGTTATTTATAAACGCCTTGTTCTCTTTGTGGTAACGAATTAACAATACAATTACTAACCCTTCCGCTACCGCTGTACTCGTAAAAGATGATTTAAAAACTAATTTTCTAACCCTATAAAACAATGGATTTTTTTTTGGCGATAGGTTACGGTTGCCGCACTGCTCACTCCACTCCGTCCGGGAAGACAGAGGGGCGTAAGCACGCACACCCGTAACCCATTCGTATAGCACGTCGCCTTCGTCGTTGGGCCGACCACCGGTGCAGAGTTCCTTGACTTCAGTGGTCGGCCTATAAAACAATGGTATAGTGGTATATATTTCCTTCCTATTCTGTGGCAGTGTGATGACGGATTAAGAATACAAGCTAACACCTCCCTTCTTGCTCGTGGCTGTCGTAAAAGATTGCTAAGAGATATAATATGCAGACAGCACTTATGCAAGAGAAGGTAAATTTAAAATAAAAGTCTATAAAACACGTCTGACCAGCGTAGCAGATAAATTTTTCTCCTATTGTGGAGGGAGTTTGAAAAGAATTCTAAAAGGTATATGAGTTGAGATGATGATGATAATAATATGGAAGAGATTCGCGACTAAAAGTGTGAAGTATATGGGCTATATGTAATTAGGCGGTTACTCGATCGATCAATTCAATATTCCTTAAGTAACTTAATTTTCTTTATTATTCTCTACAAAGTAGTGACTGCTTAAGTGTCTCTATATAAATACCACATCTGTTTTTCCTGTCGAGGTTTTAAACCTCACACGGATATGTATGCAAATAATATAGAGATACTGCAGCAATAACAAGACAAGGAACCTTGGAAATTAGGTTTCACTAGTTTAACCAGCACAGTTGGTATATGTGAAAAAGATACGTTAAAGTTGAATTATTTCATAATTATTAGGGTATTTCTAATTTAAATATGCCTTTACTTGATATATGAATTCCAAAAAGGTTTCTATGCAATGCTTTATGACATAATTAAGGGACTGCAAACTGTAAGGACAGATTGAAAGAGTAAAGCAATAATATTGGTTCGACTCCTAATTCCTAATAGATTTTTTTTTAAATTTAATTACTTAAAAAGTAATAGGCGTAATATGGACGTGTCTCCCTATTCTGCTTTGATGATAATAGCTTAAGACGGTAAATAGAAAAAATATTACTATCGATCTGAATTGAACGTAAATTTGTTTAGGAATAGGTGTGTAAATATTAAGGTCAGTGAACAATTTTATAATACAATCAAGAAGAACATTCATTGGTTTATTAAAATAATATATTAATATTGCACTATTGCTTTTTGTATTACTACAAAATTATTAAAATTACACAAATAATTAGCGAATTACAAAGTGTAACTGGCGCGATTATTATCAAAATAGTTAACTCGACATCTGCTCTAGACGATTGCATCAGCAACACACAATACGTATTTGGCATATAAAATATTTAAAATTAAATTCATTATAGCATTTGTAAGATATTTAGCTCCATTACATTTTAGAATTGATTTTTAAAATCTTATAGCATCTATTCTCGTCATACACAAAACGAATGTATCTTATTTATATTTCTATAATTTTGATAGCCTTTATTATGGATTAAAGTATCGGGTTTTATGTCCTAGTCTAAATAGTTCAAGTGTTCCGTGATGTTATGAGTACACCTATTGGACAATATAATACTGAATAATACATAGATTTTTAATATCCATAGATACAATAATTTAATCAATTTAGCATTTAATTCATATAAAACTACGAATAAACTACTATAATAAATATACGGAAAAAAATAAAAATAAGGATTACGAATTTGTCTTTGTCAATATGAAAAAATAAACTTTATACATAAAATACGTATTAATCAGGCCACTGTTAACGTGTTACTTTATTGATTTCACTAATGGCGCTGAGACTAAGAGTTCTAGTGAGTAGTATTCTAGTAGAATGGATATTTTTAAGCAAACACGTTTTTAATGAAATCCTTGAAATATCATTTCCGATTGTATACAACAGAGACATCCGTGGGGGATATTGTAACAACCTTTACATTTATAGCAATTCTCTTTATAACAATCGCGCAGTGTAAAGCCGGCCGGCGCCGGTATATACTTACGTTACCTTGAATGGCGTAAGAATGCAGCAGTAACACCTACCTAAAATACGCAATGCTCTGTTGTTTATATTGAGGACAAATTTCTAATGTTTATTGCATTTCGCATATTTTTAATTATACTACAACTGAATTCCTGTGCAATAAAGTAATAAATTATTCAAAAATTCTGTGTTGAATTTTCATAACCGTTCAATAATGTTAATATAGCGAGTTCAATGCGAACGACTTTAAAGCGGGATCGCATTCCGCATAGTGTTTATACGTAAGGACGCATTTACTAGAGAATGCGCATGTAAAAGTATTTTAACTATATATAGCTACTAACCGAGGCAGTGCATTGGATGACGTCGCGACAGTTGTCGCCCTCGCCGGCCACGAGGCGGAACCATTCGCCGGCGTCCTTGTCCTTGCATAGCTCTTGCTCCAAACTGTCGTCTTTCTTGGGTGCGTCGCGGTCTTCAGCCTGCCGCCGCCATCTGTGCATCCGGTCAGCATCAACCACCACTGCACAAACAATACATAATCATTCAATTACGTTGATAACCATCGGTCACTCTTTAACTATGTAGAACAACTTATGTCTAAATCCATTTAAAATAATAACTGAATTTTGAATTATACAATGATATAGACGATTAACGATACGATTTTCCGTTAAAATTTCAACTGATTGCATGATATATTTACATAATATACGATTAGTGATTAAGCATTAATTATTTAACATTTTTTTTTCACGTTAGAATCGAAATGTCACTTGAAGGCGTATGAAATTGTAAATGTCAAAGGTGCGGGGTAAGCATTCGTGACATTTGACTCACTTTGAAATGTCAGCGCTTGGGCAAGCAACAAGGACGACTCTTTCTATGTCTTCTGTCTATACATATTGTATATTATGCATGGCATTTGATTTGTGTGTCGATTAAGCTGACGAAACTATTATAATTCAGAAAGGTTACGGAATAGTAGATCTCCTTGATCACTATTTTCCAGGAAATTTGATGATACGCCTATTATGAAATCAAAATTAGAATTAAGTAGGCATAAAGTACGTTATCAATGTCATTCTTGATGGTGGAATGTATAAAATAAATTCTAAAGAAAGGTTAAGTATACAAACTGAAAGGTTTTTGTTAAGTTCGCCAGGTTAATGCTAGCAACGATAATGAAGAATAAGTACATTAAGAGTGACTGTGGCTGCGTGCTATAGTCGTGTGTAACACGAGGAAATCGTGCTCTCGCAATATTATCTAACTATCTTGCTTGCACAGAACGTTACACTTACTACTCGACTGCGATTAATCTCATCTTACGATAAAAATAGTATCTACATACATTAAAAAAAATATAATTCAAAACAATTACTTCATATTACAAACCATAATAATTTATCGAGATATAATATAAGTTGTTTATGTTTAAAATTAATCATCCACTCAAAGAATAACTGTTTGTCTCAAAATTTACATACAATTTTCAATCGTGCACATATTTGCTCTGTGTGAGAACCAACCCCGTCGCCCTCGTCAACATAGTCCACTAATTCAGATCATGTTTTATTGAATATTTACAAGAATTATTTTAAAAAAAAAGCTATACAGAAGTGAATGGTGACAATGGATTGCATCTAAATGTAATGTATTGACTGTATGTGTAAATATTATGAGCGACTACGTTCACAAAACAAGCAAATGTAGGTTATTTATTGCGAATGCATTCGATAGTGCCCGATTAATACACAATACGCTGGCATGTAATCTTAAGCATATTTCTAATATGTAAGTACCTGCTCTGCTTAGTGCAAGTTACAGTTTACACAACAGCAGTCAATGTAGCAGAAAATTTTCACTATGGCATAAGCCTCGTCCTAGAACGATTATTTTTTCGACGACGATGATTTCACTACCAAAGTGATATTTCCATACCAAAAACTACCAAAGTGATATTCCAGCCTATCGATATCTGTTATTAGACATAGCCCTCTTCAAGAAAGGATAGTGGTATCGTCACCATGCTTGCCAAACGTATTGGCAATAGCAGTTAGTACTATAAGTTAACTAGAAATTTGCTGATTAATAAACTATTTTTATAACTCCTATGGAAAATTAAGCCGTGATTATATTTTTAATCCAGTAATAAACAGGAATAAAATAATATAAAGAGCATTTAACACCGATGTTATGTGTCATTTATAATGCCTTAGGCGTCATCTAAAATTAAGGGTTTGTTGATGAAGTAAAACTTGAAAAGCCTAAAATAGGTAGTTCTTTTTATACAGACACTATGCTTTTAAAAATAAATCTTGTGCTACTTTCCGCAACAATATTGCAATTAGAAAATTTAAATTAATCTCAGACTTAGAACGAGAAATTGTGGCTTGCAAAAAGTATTGTTTTGTGCAGAAATTAAGACCGCCAAGGCAGTGAAGTTTCTTACTTAGACTACTAATACATCTGTAAAGTCGAAGTTCAAAGAGGTTTAGTGAAATGTCTCTAAGGTTTTAAATATATGTATATTTAAAATTTAATTATTCAGCTTTGGATTCATCATTACCACATTATCTTAAGAAAAAGCGAATCATGGAAACCAGTTCTGTAATCTAAATCTGTATTTTTAATGTAATTGAGCACAGAAATTAATATTTAATTTTATTTGTCACTGCCCTAAGTCGTTCTCTAACCGGTTCTCTTTGACCCGGATCTAGGTGAGATTGCGGTATGTTGATAACATTTGTCATACCGACGAATTATAGCTTGGTAAATTAAATCTCACATAAGAATAATGGAAGATGTAAGACACGAAGATAGTGTCTAATTTTATTTTTTTTATTTATTTCGTAACTTTTTTATGTATATTTAGCGATACAACTCTAAATAGTCATTTTAATTATAACTTTAATTCGAATGATTAAATTGTACTATAGTGTTCCTCCTGGAATATGAGTATATGATAAACTCTGTAGATGAATATTATAGTTCAATGATTAATGACAGAAATTTAGAAATTGCAAAATATTAATTTTTATTCATTTTTGACTAACAAGAAAGGCAAATTGTTTAATATGTGACTTCTATGGTGACGCGTATCAAACGAATCAAAAGAAATATTGTATTTTATTTTATATTTTTTATCTAGTTAATTAAAATATTTTTATAATGTATGTTACTATATTTTGTAATATTACTCTATCCTGCACGCTAAAAGTAAAATAAATACAAATCAACAAATGTGCAATTTTTGTTTTTGTAAAATTTCAACTCGAGTGTTGTTAAGAGCGTTGATGTCTTTTGTATGGAAAAGTTGAACGTTTTGTGTTTACTGACTTAGAACATTAAGTGCCACCATGCTGTCAACTTATTGTGCAAGAGGCTTTCATAAACAACGCTCATTGTAATATCTAAGTAAACATTAAATTTCATTGAATGGATGGTGTAGTGGTTTAATTAGCAGTCTGCTATGCCTTGATATGGATTTGACGCCACGCAGGACTATCCTTAATAGATCCACATATGATTATTTGTTATTTTGTTATTATTGCAAACGATAGCAAATCAGCGAACTGATGATGGTAAGCGTTACTGTCGCTCATGGACCGTTGCTAGGACGCTGCTTACCGCGAAGAAAGTGAAGGAAATGTGAATGCGTGCAGAAAAGGTTCGGTGATACTAAAGGCATCACCAAAACCCAATACACGCATATCCTCTCAGAAAGTTGGGCTTCCGGCTCTCTTGCTTACCGAACGAAGTGCAGTAACAAATTGCTACTACTCAGACGTCGATTTCTCCAAGTGTGGTACTACTACCGTATAGACCAGTTGGCAGCTCTAGACAGAACTGTCAACAGCATAGTCCTACCAATACAAAAACTACTGGTAATATACTGTGTGTAATTTAAAAAAAATCTCCCCTTTCATGATGAACGAATTTGAGTGACTTCAAAAATTCTAATTATTTAAATACAATTTGTTGGCTTTATATCACAATGCTATTCATCGGTGCTCACGTGGTATAATAATAATTAAAAAAATATTTAAGGGTTATGTGTTATGGGATGGGGATTCTTATTGGTTACAATCTCATGTCCATTTATACCGAAAAGTTAACTCGAAGTGTAAACATATCCAGATATCGCTATCCAATCTTTAGCCCCATATAATAGATAGTTAGCCAATTGTGGGTTTCCAAGCGTAATTCCAAACTTCGAGCTTACTGCTGAGATCATCTTCGAGATATAACTTTAAAATTAAGAATATTTGAAGAAACTCCAAAAATCCTTTTTTTTTAATCAAGATTTAAACCGAGAGTCTCGAGTTCATAGTAGCATACTTTGGGCACCAAAATGACAAGGTAGTGCCGCTGTAATAGAAAATTTTATATACGTGAAGCCACCATTATAGCCAATATAGATAAGAAATATCCAACCAAATGACGCTAAATAAGAACCACAAAGACAACTGTAACATCTCACAAGTTTTAGGTATTTAAAACATCTTCGTAAAAAATACAATAAACAAATTTCTTCTTTATATGAAATCTCTTTTAAATTACTGTTACAGTATTATATTTTTTGGACTGATCCATTGTAACTTATTACATACATTCTCACCGTTGTAACTCCTGTAAGTCAGAATCAATAATGGTCTCCATAGATCATATCGAGGTTTGGCAGTCCCGAAAAATGATTTTAATTGTCTTCAGACCCGCAACTAATTTAATTAGAAAAAGTTAAACAGGAGGAGTTGGAAGAGATTGATTACACTTCCCTCCTATGCAATGCGGGAGACATGAAGCAAAATTGACTAGTTAGTCAATAAATAAGAAGACGTGTAATTACGACAGCACCAGAGATGTGGGAGATCTTGACGGGGCCTATATGTGAGCCTTAAGATTGATTGCTATAGTAGGTATAGCAGAAACGCCTGAACGCACGGAAATTTTCTCGAGTTGCTACAGGGTCCATATAGTATACTACTCAAGAGGTCACTTGCAAATTGTTTGACATATGGTTGCGCTCGTTACGCCAGAGATCGCATACTACTATAAAACAATCTGTAAATTTTAATTGCCTATTTATCATTTGATGTACTTCATAGGCAGAGCCTATTGACAGAGTGACCGAAGGATGGATAATGACCGCTTAGGGCCTAAAAGGGTGACATTGACGTCATTTAGGTAAAACTTACACAACCAAACTAATTCGCTGAAAATGTTAATATAAAAATTAACCAATGTTTTTTTGTAAAATGGATAAAATAATATGATTAAACTTGTTTTGTAATATTTAAAACCCTAAGATTAAATTATAAAATTCAGAAATACTTTCTTAAGTTACAAAATATATGAGGTAAATTCGAGTATTAACGAGAATAAAACTATCGTAGAATATTTATAAACCATGAATGTTGAAATACATTTACCTAAAAGCTTTGAAAATCGGTTTTGCAAACAAATGAGACACGAATTTTTGTTTATATTTAAATAATTTATAGATATTTTATTTATATGAACTATGAATGTGCTAATATTTAAGGCATAAACGCGTTATTATTTATTTTTACTAAGAATACAATGAAATGATTATTTAAGTGTTTTCATAAGGTGTAGAAATTGGCAGCATTAGGCAGTATATCCATAATTGGCCATTGCACTTACTTAATATGAATAACAAAACATGAATGTGGGAACAAGAGTAGGTACGCGTAGGTTCGGACGTCGACCGGGCGCGTTGTTGGAATACCAATACCTTATGAATATTTAGCACCATCGTTCGACTTTCCTTCTATAACCGACAGCGGTCCCTTTAAGCAAAGCTAATTTCTGATAACGGGAGACTGGCTTCCGCACGCGGAAGTAAACAGCGTTCACCTTGTCTACGTCACTTACATACAATCACGACGACCTCTGAGGTTCACACAATTTATTCGCATTACACGTTTCACTTTGTCACCAACAAGAAATTAATAAAATTATGTAATGCACGACCCTCTCCTTTTCTGAGTCAAATATTTCTTGTAATTATTGACTTAGAATGTCTTATTAATAATATGTATCCCCGCAATAGATTAAAGGTATGATAGCAAACAGTGATTACAACATAATATTGACTCTAAAACTGGGGTAGACATAATCCACTGATTAATGAATTGGTACCAGTGATCGGCCCTATAGCAATGGGTCGGGAATACGGTAGATGGAATACGGCTCCATAGCCACACGTTGTCCATACGTCGCCCTGGAGAGATTAATCGAGGTGTGTCCAGACCGTAGCCTATTAAAAAAAGGGTAGACATAATAGTGAGATAGAACAGATAATAAAATAGAAGTAATTTCCACCTGTGACGTATTCACAGGCTATGAAATAAATGTATCACCACCCCTTTTTACTTTGGATCTTTTAAGAGATGAGGGATCTAATTAGATAAAACAGAACAGATAGTTACTAAGTAGAAGGGCAAGAAAAACTATACATTAAACCCTATACCAAACCATCCAGCCAGAAAAAGCTTATGCAGAATAGTAGTGTCATATGTAGCTGAAAAAGGGAGAATACAACGGATGTCGACATTAAAGTTGTACCGATTTTATGTAATACAGAAAGATGATGTCCTCAATTATAGAGCATCATGTCTTAAGCTAATGAGTTAAGTGCTTATCGAAACGTTAAGTAACTATTCAAATAGAATGTATCACGAGAATGGTGACGAATGATTGATAAACTAAAAATATTTAATTAATTTTTGTCTTTTCATGGTGAACGTAATTGATTAGAGAGTTAGATTTATGCCATAGAAAAGATTGTAGTTAATTGCATTTTTTATGCATGCCCCGCCTAATCAGCGTCTAGAAAATCAATTACTTCTACGTAATATTAAACATATTGGCTAACAGGCGCCATCATGCATGGGCGAAATTTCTTCACAATATCGAGTTGATCGGAGCCTGTCTATGTATCGTTCACGTAGCGTAGTGTCGTAACTGACTTGACCTAGAGACCTAAAGATCTGGAAACCCACCACAAGCGACCAATTAATAATGTAAACGTCATAATGTCTTACAAATCATTATATAATTATTGCTTAATTGAAATTTATAAGTTTACATTTTAAAATCCGACTGATAGCTTAATAACATTATTTGCCTTTACATTATATGATTTGATCTCAAATAAGATAAAATAAAGTAGTTTATAGTTAAAGTTCTTGAAGAAGCCTAAAATATATAATATTTATTTAATTATTTATAAACTCTTTTCTTTATTTCGTTAATTATCTTCATTGCGCTGACCTAGATACAATTAAAGCAATTATTTATGTTATAAAATTATTTATTTAATTAGATACTAGATTATGATGATTTATTATTAGCGTTCTAATTTTTATTAATATTTTTTTCATAATATTTGTATGTAAATTATTTACTAGGTTATAAATAGAAGTTTATATATAAACTGATTAATATTAGAAATTGTAATCAAATAAAAAGCAGTATTTCACGTTTAAAAATCACATTGAATCAAGTAGTAATAAGCCGAATAAGTTTTACATAAATTCTCTAAAAATTATATTAACTCGCACTTAGGTTTTCTTAGGTATCCTTTATAATATTAAAAAAAAATCATCACAGTTCTTGACTAAGTACGAATATGACATTATGTCACTCTTTGAAATCACAAATATGACTATTAAATGACGTATAAAGAATAAGTGAAAATATATACAAGACAGGTTTGTACGCATTTAAATACAGGTTGCGAACCAATCTTGTATTACTTCCCTATTATAACTACAGAACAATCTCGTGTTACTTCTATAAATATAAAAAAAAACCAGTAGATTTAAATAATATATCTATACTATACTATATTTTATTTGGTAGTTCCGATGGTTTCCATTTCAAAAAAAACCATATTGCGATAACATTAATGTACTTAATTTATAACAACATATTCGTTAGCGTTTTTTAACTAAGAACTGCGTTTAGTCATCTCTATATTTTTTAAAGTATGACATTTTAAAACAAGAATGATTTAAAATATATTCTGCAACTATATTGCTTCCTGAGAAAAACTGAATTCATAAGATATATTCTTACATCTTTAGAAAATCACAAAACTACTGACTTTTTCTCAAATTCTCTATAAGCCTTTCTATTAAGTAGAATCCAAATTATTCATGAGATATTTTAGGCGAAATCTTTTAATAGTTGAATAGTTTTAATAGTCTAATCTAAGAGCTGTAATAAAACAGTCAAATAGTTTTTTTGCCACTGATTGGTTAAACCTACATCATATTGAAATGTATATTTAAATAGCGTGTCACAGAATATAAATTCCAAGAAACTAGTAGGGCTGTCTCATGTAAAGCCACTGTTCGCGACATGCAACGCGCTGTTCTTCGTAGCAGTCTCGGTGCCCTCGACACTATGTAGACTGTGACGTCACCAGCGCAGGCGTAGCGCAACACGGAACGAATGTGAAAGTTCTCCGCAACCGCAGCGCGGAGCCACAGCAGGTACTAACTAACCAATACTAGAGGTTAACTAAACACGTCCTAATTACCACTTATAAAATAATATATAAGAAAAATTGCAGTCACATTTAATAAAAAATAAATATAGATTTCTAAATATCTTTCGTAGACTCTGAAATAGTAAAGCGATTGTTACGGTAAGCCAATCTGTAACCAGTGATTTGTTTTCGCAATATCGGAAAGTTTCTTAGAGTCATCGCGAATTCTGTTAAATAAATATCAATCACAACACCAAAGCAGATGAAGACTACATTCTCGAGACCCGCTATAGACGTAAGCGACTATCCTTGAACGGTTCCAGCCTCAGTGCGTCGATGTCCTTTGGCTGTTCGATGCGAGGCGATTGCTGTTGGCTGCATTCATTCGTAAACGTCTGCGTAGACACAGTCTATCTTGCGACGATTGGGAACGGGCAACTTCACTATTCACTAAATGCGACACTATATTGACGCAATCACTAAATAATTGGCAGATGTGCGAATGTGACATCGAGTCACCCGTGACGTCGCGAGATCGACGGTATCTGGATGCGTAAGATAAAGGTTGGGACTCACCGCAGGCAAACAAGAGGCACGCGGCCAGAGTAGCGACACGGGCGTAGCGCGCCATGACGGGATCACAACAGGTCGGTGCGCGGCCGTCGTGCGGTTAAATAGTGGCCTCAATCTGCGCCCCGCCCGCCCCGCTCGCGCGCAGCACTCGCGCCTCTGCCGACACCCTTCGCACTCATCAGCTGTGAATCAGCTGCACCATCAGGACTCGCGTCGCATCTGCAGCCATCTACCTCCAGACCGACCTCTACACAGACAAAACATTACACGTACATAACGTTACGCCTTATATAACTCACAAAGAATGTTTGTAATCATTCATCAATGCAGCGATAATAACGTTTTGCTATATTGCATTTATATATATTTAAAACATTCTCAGTTAACTTCAACTATTTCAATAATTTGAAAATATTGGTATATTTCCAAATCAAATAGTTCTGATATAAAAAACTGGTTTTCTATTTTTAAAACAATCTGCAATATCAATTGCACAGATGGGGTAGTGATATAAGACCATATATCATGTTAAATGTCCAATCCTGTTAATTGAATATTATTAAAAGCCCCCTTGACACTAGGATAAACATACTTCTTAGACTTAAAAAATAACAAAATCGAAAATATTTAACCAAGTTATAATATTACTTTTAGGTGTTTTATTATCATGGTAAATTAACGACTACTAGTACTTATTCAGTGAGATTATTCAGTGCGAATAACTACTTACGGCATTAATCAAACTACTTATCGAAGTCCAATGTTAAACACAGGGTAATACCCAATAATAAATAGGGAATAATGTCGTAATTGTTGTAAAATTTTATAAGTATTTTAAAAATAAACCAGGAACACGTACTGAAGATGGTGGCTGGTGATTTTTCATATTAACAAATGAATTCAGAATATAAACATTCTTAATTTTTATCATTGTGTATAAATGTCTGTTGCTGATTTTATATCAATAATCGCCACGCTTGATTAGCTGGTTTGGCGATCGCAGTTATAAATTTGCCAGAGACTTTAGAGCTCAATGGAGAAACTTAATCTACAAATGAGATAAGATACCGATATCGAGGACATTCCACGTCTGAACTTATACACTATAAGAGAGCTGTCAATGATGGATATATTGTTGTTATGTGTTGATGGAATCATATGCAGATCTATAAGGTTGGGTATTCGGACCGGTTTACGATTTAAAACTATTAGCTAGAAGGTCTAACTCTCGTCTGCATTCAATGCAAAATAGAATTAAACTTTGAATGATGGTAACTCACCGACTCAATGGATATGGCTTTAAATAGCTGTCAGATGGCGTAGTGGTTAAGTTACCGACTTACCATGCCCGTGTCGTGTTTTCGAATCCCACGCCGGACCACACTTTGTGCGATCTATAAATTGTTATTCTGAGTCTGGATGTAAGTCCATTAATTATATGTTTGTAAATTTTCCCACAACACAAGCATTATTGCCTTAGTACAGGAAACAGTTTCGTCTTTTTTAAAAAAAAAGGAATAAAAAGAAACATAAAAAACATTATTCTGCATAGTTAACGGAGTGGTCTAATTAATAGCTTCTTGTGCTGAGTGTCTTAGATTCAATCTGCAAGCAGGATAATTCTTCATGCACTCGACAAACATTGTTCTGAATCAAGGTTTGTATTTCCTTAAAAAAAAAAATAATCTGAGGAACAAGGTGCAACATCGATGTAAAGTGCTATGAGTAATCACTACTGTGCTACTTTTGCCAACGACTACCTTGTATATGCGAAGACCGAATGATGTTATTCCCAGGCAGTTTGCTCTTGAAAAAATACTTTCACCTCCTAGCATTTATTTCTAGCGACCTTTTTTGACACGCCCAATAGATAAGACAGACTTGAAAATCCAGTGATCACTCTGCGGGTATTTTTTCAGCTAAAGCCAATGTATCAATAACACGTCTTCAGGAACGATAGACCCAGCACATGAATTCATCCTCAATAACTCTGCCAGTAAATACTTGCAACTTTTTAATAGTAAAAGCAATTAACTTTGCGTTAACTCGTGGTAAGATATCGACTGGCCAGGAGGGTTTTATTTTTATTAATTGAAGGATTTTTCAGAAGTAAATCAAAAAAGTTATATTAGTATAGATATTTGTTTTTTGTACATATTTTTGTTGAATGATATTTTACGTATTAACCTTCAAGTCACAACATAGATATCCTTATATTATTTTATAAATTTAAAGGTAAACGCTAATATAATACGTTAGTAAAATAACAATATTATCTTTCTTTTGAAATCGGCAAGTATGTCTAAAACTACGTCCATTTTCTTGCAACAATAAATAAGCATGTAAAGAAGTAAATGAAAAAGTTCTGCCATTTCTGACATTTGATATTATTTATTTCATAGATAAAAATTTTAGAAAACATTTATTAACAAATATTATATTTGTTAATAAATTATATTTATTATTAATAGTACGTTTCATAATATTGTTGAAATAAATAATAAGCAATATTACTACAAAAAGTTTGTATCAGATTGTACACATGATAAGCAAAAAGATATTAAATATAATGTTAACAACATTAAAATCCCGTCTTTGTACGCAAAATAGCTTAAAAATTTAAGTTGCAATTTATGCTTGTAAATAAATTTTTCTTGTCATCAGTCACTTTGGAAAAATCGAGAGTAGTAAAATACTCCACAGAGAAAAGTAATATTCTCTTTGTGATCTTCCTTTTCCTTCCCTCCTTATAATCTTCATATTTACGTGTGATCACGGAACGAGAAAATAATTCTTCACCACCACCCATCTTGTCCAAGGGTATCGTAAAATGCGCCTAATGGATTATATGTATGTATGTACATACAAGATTTATGCAAGAGAAGAAAAATTCGAAATAAATCCTATACCTACCCGTGGGACTAGCAATGTACCGTAGGTCAATTTCCTTTCCATTGTAAAGGAAGCTCGATGTATATGAACTGAAATCCGCTCCGCATAACAAATTGGCACGGAGATTTATGACTAGCAGTATAATCACACTATGACTTTTGTGCGGACCACTAATATCGTGCGGATTTGACTTCAGCAGCCATCTCTATCACTCTCCCTTTTCATAATTATCGACTATATTGACATTTTACGGGATTTAGTAGAATATCATTTTTTCACTCACAAGACAAGACAACCCACAAAGATAACGATAGTTTACGATTAATTATTATCATCATTACAGCTCATATACGTCCTACTATGGGGCTCGAGCCTCCTCTACAGTAGGAAGGAATTTGAACTACTATACCACGCTGGTCAGACGTGTGAGTATAGGGTTTTATGCCGAGTTTGCCTTCTCTTACATATATGTTATATGCGTATGCTTTAGTCCTCTTTTACGACACCTATGGGCAAGAATGTGGTGTGGTGAATTGTATTCTTACTCGGACACCACACGGCGCTTACAATTAAAGTTGAATATTTTAAAATTATTGACTGATGACTCCCGTATCAACAGTGGACAGAAGACATGCGGTCTTTAATAGTAGGTAGGGAGTAATCGTAAACGCTTAGAGTGTCCCGGCAAGGATTTCGAGAATGTTTTAACTATAATTTTAACATGTCGATTTTATTATGTTTCGTTTAAATTTAAAGCAAATTAAATTAATCTTAATTAATTAAATAGATACATAAGTTCCAGGTCAGATATGTACATATCAGTTTCGAATCCTAAGCTTCTACGTAGCAGTCAATCGGTTTTTATTTTAATTGAAGTCAATGTGGCGGTCACGACCTTGTTTAATAATGGTTATATGCTAAAACACTGACCGCCTAGTATACATAATTTTGGTATTTAGCCTTTCTTTTTTATTCTTTGGATCTTTATAACTGTATTTTCAGTGTTCTTTAAGGATAATAGTGTTCTTTATTTTTCTAATGATGCTATGTCATAAAAAGTATCATTCATCATCATCATTTCAGCACATGTACGTTCCACTGTTGGGCTTGAACCTCCTCCACAATAGGAGGGAATTGTCCTTACTATACCATACTGGTCAGACAGGTCGGTATAGGGTTTTATTTCGAGTTTTTCTTCTCTTGCATAGATGTTATATGTGTATAATATCTTTTAGTAGTAGTTTACGACGTCCACGGGCAAGATAGTGGTGAATTGTATTCTTACTCGGTCACCACACAGAAAGATAAAAAGTATATAGAAAAAAGTAGATAGAATAACACCGATTGGTGATATTTAAAAATACAGTGTGTCATTAACTTACCTGTGTCCTAAACTATATAACTGAGGAATCACTAGAAAAATGAGTAGCAGCATTCACCTGGGGAAATTTCATTTTTAACAATAATCGTGATGGCAGGCAGGACATATTGTCAGTGTGTGGTGCGCATCGTCAACTGGCGTGCCACACTCATGGCATCCTGGGGCCTCTTCTTTTCCCTTTTTGTGCAGGTACCTACCTAAGACCCGCCCAGTCGCCCCCACAGTCTGCCCACTACGGAGGACTTTAGATCTTCTCACCACCACCTGGTGTCTTCTCTTCAGGTCACTTGCTGAACTCTTCGAAACAACGTTTCTACAATAGATTATCTAAAGATATCCGAGACCTGCCAAGAAAAAAGTTTAAAAGAGCTATCAAGAATAGACTTTGTAAGAAAGCTTATTATAAAATCTCGGATTATGTAGATGATAATACAGATTGGTTGTGAGCAGCTCCTCATTATGCAATTTCCTTGTTATTTTAAATAAACTCTTTTTTAATAACGCTAATATTGTAAAGCGTAGCGTGTTTTGCCTAACGAAATTTTGCATTTTCGTCGTTTGTAACATGTTTGTAACATATGGTCTTGGTCATGCTCACTGAAGGATCTACTTGCGGTAGCTGCGTGGAGCGTGTCTCTCCCTTCCCTCAATAGTGGTTGAGGGGAGTGATGGCTGCCCTAGTAGTTAACTCGTGATCGGGTGCCGCTTGTCGGATCTGGTCCAGCCATAATTATTTGAATTATATTAAGTATCTTGCAGTTCGAAGGGCATCACTGGAACTAGGTCTTACAAAACATGTACACAAATTTATATCTAGTAAAAAGAAAAAAAAAATAAAATAATAGACAAGCCCGTTGAGTTTCTTGCCGGATCTTCTCAGTAGCGGTCGCGTTCCGATCCGGTGGTAGTTTATTTTTATTGGATAATTTAATTTTATTTTGTAAAATTGACAATATGTAAGTGCCCTCTCGGGGTCTATGCATAATAAACGATTTGAATTTGAATCTGCGCAGTCCCTTTGCGGCGACTTGTTCGCCGTTGATTTGCGCTATGACGTGAAGAATGTACCGCACATTGCCGTAAACGCATCCGCCACCAGCGGCACACATACTCTTTAATAAAAATAAATAAACACGTGTTTCAGCGTTTGTCCATTTTCAGCTTCTAAGGGTGTAGAATAGGTAGAAAGATGTTAGTTTACTGACTTATCACGGACCCGAAACTACTGAAGTCAGAAACATGAAATTTTGACAGTTGTTCCTTTGCGTGACGCAGAAACCCATTAAGAAAGGATTTTTGGAAATTCAACCCCTAAAGGGGAAAACCGCAGTAGCAAAGTTTGTATAACCAGAAAAAAATCTTCTTTGATTTTCATTAAATTCTCCACAAATAGTCTGTAATAAAAATAAATAAACACGTGTTTCGACATTTTTTAATTTTCATTCTCTAAGGGTATAATCTACACTAATATTATAAAGAGGAAACGTTGTATGTTTGTTGCGAATAAACTTAAAACTACTGGACGGATTTCGATAATTCTTTCACCATTAAAATGGTACAGTACCTATCCCTGAGTAACATAGGCTATATTTTATCTAGGCTATTCTGTAATATCAAAAGCTATAATATCAGGGAGTAACATAGGCTATATTTTATCCCGGTATTCCCACGGAAACGGGAACTACGCGGGTAAGGCGACTGAAACCGAAGCGAAGCGAGGGCGGGTTGCTAGTAGTAGTATATTTTAAACAAAGTTAAGAAATGAAATGAAATCTCCGTGTGGTGACGGAGTAAGAATACAATTCACCACTCCCTATATTGCACGTGGGTGTCGTAAAAGGCGACTATGGGATATAATATGCACATAACATCTGTGCATGAGAAGGAAAACTCGAAATGAAACCCTATACCAACATGACTGACCAGAATGGTATAGTAGGTCAAATTCCCTCCCATTTTGGAGGAGGCCCGAGCCCAACAGTGGGACGTACGGACTGCGATGATGATGATGAATAAATGAAAATGTTTTAAATAACTGTGTTAAACCTAATTCCTAAATGTATTTTATTAGAATTTCCTCAAAATTACAGTTTATATTGCAATTGCAATATAAACTGTAATTTTGAGGGAAAAAATTGAGGAATGTGATATATGTATTCACGTAATTACGTGAATACATATATCACATTCCTAACTGAATGGAGTATAGGAGAACCATAACTGACGGTGTTAAGTATGCTATAACTGCCGCGCTTTAACAATCAAGTTGCCGTCTTATTTGGGTACCGCACCTATTGCGAAGCACCTTCCCATTGGCTAATTCGGCAGAAATTTTGAATCGAAAGATAGCCTAACAACACGCTAAAGCTTTTGTATTGCATACGCAGAAACTTAACTATCATCCATATATATCTGCTTCACAAATATCCTGCGTAGAAGTTTAATAAGGCTAATTATAAAAATTAGCTGGTTATGACGGTTTATGAATACAATATTTCAAAGCCCCTTATTTGTCTATGATAAAAACCGACTGAAGTATCACTAGGGAATCACAAAAGGGAAAACAAAAGGCAACAGCCCTCTGCTGTGAAATTTATTACATCAACAGTAATCACCATTCCGCTACCAAGCTTGGCATATTGTGGGCGTAAAACATTCTCACTGATGAACCCATGGATGAAAACTAAGCTAAGCTAATAGCAAGGGGTAGGTTGATCGCTTTATAGTAAATCATAAAGAAAGGTATGTCGTGGCGTAAAAATGCACGTAGTTGGTTGACTGACTAATGATGATCTCGTATCTAACTAAGTACATAACATTGACTGTCTATATCTATTATTAATTCTTGACCTTTAATAAGTATTTTAGATCATCATCCTTCTATCGTACATATTGTAAAAAAATGGACAATAATTTGTTAAAACCTTTCTTGGGAATGTAATTGTAGATAAGACGACATCGACATCACATGGAATTGACCAAGATATTTTAGTTATAAATTGTTAATTATAATATTAACACTAATTACCTACTGATAGAATAAGTACTTTTTGTCTTCCGTCGCACGATAGTAAGTAAATTTCTAGATTATTCACATCACATTTGGTCGTATAGGAGCAACTCCTGACCGCATGGCAGAAAGGTAGGATTTATTCACGAAGAGCCGCCAACTATGTTTTTTTCTCATATTATATATATGGTTATATGTCACAATGCTAGGTCATAATACCTAGTAACAATTATGAGTTAGAAGACAATAACATTAGCAAAAACTGGTCAGCACTTCGTCTTCTAACTGCAGAAAAAGAGGTAAATATTAATAGAATGTAGATGCTTTAATCATTTTCTCTGGCTGGCGATTACAAAAGATCACTGCGACTAAGCTTTTGACGTTACTTTTTTCATAGCTATATGGTAACTTGAAACTATATTAGCCGTGAAAAGATTTATTTTTTGTTTTAATAATCTCAAGAACTTAGGTTTTTTTTTAAATATACATACAAATCACTTGCAAATGCTGTATAAAATATTACTCTATAATATGCGCCGACGCTTTCTTTTTACACTAGTAACAATAGTAGCGTGAAATTATTGAAAAATAAGGAACAATAGAAATATAGCCCCTCTGCCAGTCAGACTAGATAGCCTGGTCTACATCTGACTAATATGCCAAATGAGACTCTTGTCCGAGAGGGAATGCCCCATATACGGGCTCGGAGATCCATAACATTCTCCCTCTAAGAAAAGAGAAAAAAGTTATTTTACAAAGATCAAGTCAGAATATTGATATAAATAGAAAGTAAGCGTATAAATCATCAAAAACTTTATTCCGAGAACTAGCACCCAGATGGAATAAGAGTATTGATAATCTCTTTTAATGCGACTTCAAATTGATGGTATTACAAAATAAACTAAGTGGTTTAATTAATTAAAAATAAACAAATTATAATAATAAATGAATTGACTTATTTTAACTAAAACTATTTTTACGGATTTTATCACGTTTGTATTTTTTGATTTCGACCGCGACGACTTCGACAGACCTGCTCCCTACAGAATTAGTTATTCCGTTTTGACCCATGTAATGTCACCTTATAACCACGTTTTTAAATTCAATACCGTAATTCATATAAAGAGAAAATTTCCTCAACAATTCTTTATATATAGATTATTTTCGTTGTTGGCTTGAACTTAATATCCATAAAAAAAACATTAAATGTTTTTTTTACTTTTTGTTCATTTATCGCTTTTATAGAGTACTAGCAATCCGCCCTCGCTTCGTTTCGCATTCAGTCGCCTTACACGTGTAGCTACAGTTTCCGTGGGAATATCGGGATAAAATATAGTCTAAGTAGCCTATATAACCTATGCCTCCCTGATATTGATAGATGAGATATATTATAGCGTTTCATTGGTGAATTAATTTTTGATATCCCGGGCGGCCTGACTTTTTCCGACCTCTTCGACAATTATCGTCATATCTCAACCAATTTACACAAAAAATTGGTGTATTATACATAAAACCTTCCCCATAAACGACTCCGTCATTTGGTGAAAACCGCATGAAAATCTGTTCAGTAGTTTTTGAGTTCATCGCGTTCAGACAGACAGACAGAGGCGGCCGGGGACTGTGTTTTATAATATTTAAAATAAAGACTAGCAACCCGCCCTCGCTTCGCTTCGGTTTCAATTGCCTTATCCGCATTCTTATCTATATATATTCTTTATCAGCAGTTCTCGTTCCCGTGTAAATACCCGTATAAAATATAGCCTATATGCCCTGATATTATAGTTTTCCATTGGTGAAAGAATTTTTAATATCGGTTTGGTGGTTTAAGCGTGAAAGCGTAACAAACAAACAAATAAACAAACAAACAAACTTAGTTTCGCATTTATAATATTAGTAAGGATAAAATAAAATATTAAAATTTCCATTTATGAACCTATTACCTAGTATAAATATATAGAGACTAATACCTAATGTTAGTTTAATTTTATAACATTGAGGCTCATTAACGAGGCTGTTAACCTTAAGGTGGTTACAATCTTGAGGAATGATCTGAAGTCTGCGGTAAGACGTGGTCTATATAGCGATATCTTGTTGCCGCGATGTTGACGAGGATAGGTACTTGAAAGGGTAACATGGCGGTTGTGGGGCTTATATTGTTTTTTATCGCCCCAGAAGGTTAGGCGAAGTGGGATTGGAACAGTTGGCCTAAATAAATCGTCCGTCGGCTCTTTAACCTTTTCCAAAGCTTCGACTAGCTACTACGAGCTTTAGCCTCCTATTGCGAAAAGTATATAATCAAGAAAGAAATTCAATTCTTAATTATTAATATGTTATTTTTACATAAGCATGTATCATTTTTATAACATAAACATATATTATTCATACAAATATTATATTTATATTCGAATAAATGTAATACACTCTTTTTTATAATCTAATACCCCCATCATTTTTCCCCATTTAACCATTATGAAAGTGAAACTTGGTTTTCATAATTTATTATGCTGGCAAGAAGCTGTTTAGGTGTAGGGTTTTTATTTATAAATATCATTCTTTTGCAGTGATGTTGTCCGATTATGTATTTGCGCGGTCTCTTACAAGTTCTAATGGTAAGAAATTACTAGTGAATATTTTATTTTTTATTGGTTACTGAACTGAAAAAATGAATCTTTTCAGTGTAGTGACAAATACTGTACCAGTGTCAGAATTAAATAAAATAAGATATTCATATATTCATTTTGACACCTACCTTAATTACCTTTAATTGCCCCGTCTTCTGCATAATAAAAAAGTCAATTAATTGTTGTTGATGTTAAATCAATTAATTTTACAACTTTAACATTGCTTTGATGAATAAAGATTTTATGAATATCAATAATTTCGTAATAAATTTTAATTGAGAGTAACACTTGTAAAACTGTGATCGTTTGTCATATGCCACGTCTTTTTTTTAATACAATAATATAACATAATATTTTTACGAGATCAGGGTTATTTTTTATAGACAGTACTCTCTCTCTCTCTCTGTACTTACCTTATAAAGCCTTGCCTCATGAGAGAATTCAAAAACTAAATTAATTTTCATCTTAAATAAAATCACAATAATGTTATATTATTCGTGTGGTGACGGAGTAAGTATACAAATCACCACTTCCTATCTTGCCCGTGGGTGTCGTTAAAGACGATTAATACACATATCTAGGCAAGAGAAGGAAAACTCGAATTAAAACCCTATATCAACACATCTGACCAGCATTGTATAGTAAAGTCAATTTCCCTCCTATTGTGGAGCAGGCTCGAGCCCAACAGTGGGACGTATTTAAGCTGAAATGATGATGATCATGAATGTTATATGAAGACTATTCTATATATTATGCTCTGTGGTGGTGGCTACGAATACTATCAAACCCTATATTGCTCATGGGTGTCATAAAATCACTATACTAAGAGCTCAACGTTGTTCTGCGACAACTGTATCTGATTCCGTATGGTCAACGATTGCATTCCCAAGGTGGGTTGACGTCAGGCAGTCATAAAAATATTAACATAAACTTTGCAGTCATCCATACATCCATCAGCCTATAGAGGTGCACTGTTGGACATAGGCCTCCTCACGAGAATGCCCCTCGAAACGGTCCTGTGCCACTCGAAAATGTTGTCAGTCCACCTAGTAAAGGATCGCCCTACGCTGCGTCGTCCGATTCGTGGTTACCACTCGAGAACCTTTCTTCGCCAACGGTTGTTCGTTCTACGAGCGAAGTGGCCTGCTCATTGCCATTTCAACGTACTAATTCTGCGGGCTATGACAGTTACAGTTTTCTACATATTTCCCTATTCCGGATTTTACCACGTAGAGAAATACCGAATATAGCCCTCTCCATGGCACGTTGAGAGACTTTGAGCTTTTTTATGAGGCTGACATTTAGAGACCATGCTTCAGTGCCGTATATCACCGCTGGTAACACACACTGGTTATAAGCCTTTATTTTCAAATACCGCGGAAAATTGAACGACAAGAAATAATCATTCCTTTCATCTTTGCAATATGTGCAACGAAAGCAAGGTATATATTGCGTCGAACCTAAGTAATTGGTATAAGAGCAGGATGATAATTACTAACTCTATGTATATTATTTTAAAACCCATATATCAAATTTTTCAAAGAGCATAATTATAAAATCATAAGTTATCTCATTGAAAGAATAAGAATACAATTCACCTCCATTTTTAGCTGTGGATGTTTTAAATGGCGACTAAGATATATGATAGACAGATAACATATATACAAGAGGAGAAAAACTAAAAAAGAGCGTGCCTCCAAGTACGCATGTCAAAAGTGAAATTTCTTTGGTACCACGTGTTTTTTTTTCAATATTAAAAAAATTATGAAAAATATTAAAAAGAAATTAAAAAAAGAAACAAGAAAATTGTACTCTCTCTCTCAATTTTCCTCACTCGCTTGCTCCCTACTCTCGCTCCATGTATCTTGCACAAAGCACATGCTTTGTGCTATGTTCGCCCTTTCTAATTCTCTCTCAATCGGTCTCAATCGCTCTCTCCCTCTTCTTGGACATAAATGTCGCACATTTTCGTGTCACTAGATTACGTTTCAACCGCAAAAATTACCCACATGCGCGCAAGAGGAAGTTTCACTTCAAAAATAAAAGCGTGCTGAGATGATGATGATGATAAAGAAGTTATTAATAATGTATATATTAATGAAACATACAATTTTTCTTTATTAATAACTTTAATATTTAGAATAAATGAAATGAGAATGGCGATAGTGTTTACATATATAAATTGGCTTAGAGGATATTATTTGACAGCGCAAGCTTGGGTTGAATAACTGTATAACCTGGGATGAACTTTATGAAAATTATAAATAAAGATGAGTTTGTTTGCATTGTAACTATTCAATCGGTCGCCTTAAGAGCTATTTCGCAAAATGATTACGCTCGAGTTTAGGTAAAAGACTGCAGAAATGTTTATGTGTGCGTAGCTAACTACAGATGCGCGTGTAACGCGAGGGTTGAGATAGACAAAGTAGTCTTGAGCCGTAAACGTGATGTGATTTGATAAAAGATTAATTGTAAGAAAATAAATTACTTAATTTAATTGTCTAATGAAAATTTCCTGTTAGATTAATAAGAAAACACAAATAAGTATGTTATGTAAAATATATAATAACAATTACCATAAAAACAAACATGTCAATTAAATGCTAAATGAATATTTTATTTGGATGGCATTTTCTCCTGCCAAAAGGTCGGCTCTTTCTACTGACTACTTTCAATAGAAAATAAGGACTAGTCCATATATCAAATACACATAAGTTTTCGCTATCGATCTATTCGAAAAAAAATTGAAATAAAAATTACGATTCATTAATGAATTGAGAGACATGTAAGTTCTCAATTTTGTCATCGTTTTTTCGTGTAAATTGATTAAAATGTATAAAGGAATGATACTTAATCTACAACATATTCGTATTTTGTTAAATGTTCATTAGAATTTGAATAAATCAATGATTACGTTTGCATAAGCAAGACAAACTTCGCTTTAACATAAATCAGCTGATCGGCCGTTGATGAGTCGCCTTTGTATCTACGTAACCATTGAAAGGTTCGCGCAAATCTAATACCTATTTATACTGTCGAAATTTTACATGCTTACATATATCCTGTCTGTACATACCTACATAATGCATAAAATTTAAGGCATAAACTCTTAGACACACATTTTTGTAATCACTATAACTTTTACGTTATATTGTTTTTGTGTAATATACATTCTAATTATGATCTATGACACCCTGTGTATATAACATATGTGCAAGAGAAGTGAAACTAGAAAGAAAACCCTGTACCAACATGTCTGACCAGCGTGGTATAGTAGATCAATTTTCCTCTTACTGGAAGGAAGCTTAAGCCCAGCAGTGGCACTTTTATGAGCTGTGACGATGACGACGAATATCATACATTTTACAAGTATTAAAACCATAAAATTTTAAATCAGTTTTATATGTTCTTGAATAAATAGTATATTAAGAGCTACATGGATCCAGCGGCCAAAGTATTTATATAGGCAATAGAGCAACAGGTTTTTTCAAGTATCCAGAGTATCAGTAACTAAACTGGAAATACAATAGCTACATACCACTTAACTTGAAGGGGAATATAAACAATTGCATTAATTGTAAAATATCGCATTGATTATAAAATGACATAAAATTTATTGTATCAACTGCCTCGTGTGGTGACGTCTTAAGAAAATAGGGTCGAAAGTCCTGTCATAAGAGTAGTAACGCTGTCTAATGGAACACCAGGGGAATAGAAGAGTAATTTTCTCCAGTGGTAAGTATTGTATTCAATAGTGAACTATAGGCTAGCAGATGGATAGATAGGATAGGATATTTGATTAAATTAGTTGGATTTTTCATTGCCATGATAAATTACTGTTACGTTATTCTAACTGCAAAACTTTGCGAGACTCTTGCTGCAATACCAAGACTCGGGTGCGCAAGACCAAGACCAAGACTCGGGTGCGCAAGACCAAGACCAAGACGAGACCAGGTGTGATGTTGCAAGACCAAGACCAAGACCGGTCCAAGTCTCGTCTTGGTCTTGCATTTGGGCAACACTATCTTGCAGTCGTATAAAACTTTACTCAGGTTTCTTTTTAATTAAGTTTGTAACAGTTTGTAAGGTGATGCTTCACTTGAATATCCTTCAATTCTTTACATATATGTCCTCTGTCTTCTACATATAATTCCCTTTGACTTTGATCTGAGGTACTATTGATCTCTCTTTATACCACTACTGTCACAGTCCAATGCAAAAAGTAAGTAAAACACAGAGAGCAGAGGCATATAAAACCGTATAAAATGTTATATTTTATGTGTAATACTCGCGTAAATCTCATGAATCGTTACAGTACATATGTATTTTTATGAGTGCATTAGTATATTAAAAAAAAAGCAAAAAAAACGTAGGTTAAACATCGTACATTTTGTAACGCTACATTAAATTTATTGATGTTGAAAATTAAAATTAAGCGTAAAAAATCCCATAAATGTGTTTTTTTTTATTGTTTACGTTACTGATTGCATTGTAGTTAGTCACGTTATTTTCTCAACTATTGTTACGTGTCACATTTAATAGGTAAATATTTATATTAAAAGTTCCGCATTTGAGAATATCTAAAGCACAAATGCGTCCCATCTTTTACAGACATAAATAAAAGGCGAAAAGTGTTTTGTCCTTACGACGATGGACTAAAAATATAAAGTATAAAGACCCCTTTTATCCTCGCGAGTGTCATAAGATGTAATAAAGATAAATAAGAATATAATGCTTGCTTTTCTCTTTTGTTAAAAATATAGATAGTCACAGAGGGTCAAGGCGGAATCGAATTAGGATGCACAATAGTGGGCAGCACTGCCTGCTTGGGATAAGGTAAGGTGTTCTTCGAGCTATTTCGGTAGCTATTAGTAGGAAATTTGTCGCATGAAAATTCATCGCTGGTTGAGAAGGATGACATTAGTACTAAGTTTAATGCTCAAATCATAGAGACCCAGTACTATATGTGATAAGAAACGGCAGAATAGGTTAGAGATGACATCGTTCGTCTGTTAACTGTAGAGGCATAAGTACGAGATGATGCTATAGCTATGAATAATGCTGTGGATCGATAGATGGTATCTGAAAACCGATGGCCAACATCGGTAACCAAAGAAATGAACACCTTGGGGATGGCCTCCCCAAAGGTGAGTTAGGCTCATAGAATGGATTACGAAATTTTATTATGTAGGATTATGAAGGCCAGTCAGGAATCATAACTACTCAAAAAGACCATTCATGTCTAACAATCAGAAGCGCCAAGGTGAACTTAACTCGCCGAAATGAAATGAATGGAGAAAGACAATGATGTAGTCACAACCTATCCGATTCGTCCGGGATGACAGAGGGAGCGGCAGGCGACCCCATAATGTGCCGAGTCCTGCCTCTCTCTAGCTCAAGATGAGCGAGCCACCAGTACCCGACCTCGTCAGTAGTGGTCCGTCTAGGCGGGTTATCTTTTCGGGTACCGTATCGATTTGACGTCACCAATACGCGATCCACATCGTCGCCGGTGATGGACTAGTCACCGATCCAGTCACTCCAATCCTTCTACGAGACTGTCTCGAAGAAAGCAGCGACCTAGTCTCTTGAGGCTGTTGACCATCGCTTTCACGACGACATGCAGCGTGAGGTCGGCACCGATGGTTGCGACGAGTCTCCTGCGCTGCGACGCCCCGGCCCCGCAGACCTCATGCGTATGCTGCGTCATGTCCCCGTCTGAACCATACTGTTGGCAAGATGGAGTCGTCTTCCCCCTTGCGATCATGTACACCTACCTACATACCAAAGCACCTATAGCCCGACAACAGCTGCACGGTGTTCCATATGTTGCCTTCGTCAGACCGACATCTTACTACTTCGAGTGACCATGTCAAGATAAACCTTGCTGTGCATTTATTAACACATGAGTTGATCCTCATGGCAGTGGCGGACTAACAGGGGAGCGGAAGGGGCGGACCACCCCGAGCCTCCGGACTTGGGGGCCCCCAAATGCCTACGCGTTCCCCTGATCAAGTCATTAACAAGACTTTAAAAATGTGCTTAGTACCTTCATAACTTCATCAAGATCAAAACGCTACTAGAATTTTTACGCGGTACTAATATTTTTTTAATTTTGCTCAACGCGTCCAATACGCTGGGGGCATTCGTCTTTGTAGCGGGTACTTCCTCAGGAATCCCTGAATGAATGAAGTGCAAATAATTCACTCCTATACGCCTACATTTACATTCACTACATCGCTTATACTTCAATACTTTTTGATCATTTGTATCTCGGTCGCATCATGCGAGAGGAGTTTTTCGAAACTTAACACATTAACGACCGAGAACCGTATTTTATTTTCATCATTTTTAAGGCAAATTCTCATCATCAAAAAATGGGAATTTTGAAATGAAAAATATGGTGGTCCCGTACTTTGCAGTGTCCTCTTTCAGAATCTGGGGGACAGTTTTTTTTCATAATTTTTTTCTCATAGAAAACGGCAACTGACCCCCTTTTTTTCAACCATGAGTGCACTAAATAGTTGTAGTTGACTAACGAATTTTTTGAATTTGTAAATATCAATATTCTCACCCTCGAAATGGCGCTTTTCACCCCTTGAGCGCCGAGCAAAATTTCACATTTCGCAAAAAAACGAAAAAACTAAAGCAGATTTTCACGAAAATTGGTATCCCGGGTTTTTTTGGATCGCTAATTACGATTCTGCCCTCAAAATTTGAAAATTCAAGATGGCGGATCCAACATGGCCGACCGAAAATCTAAAAACTTATTTGAATCGGGTGACTTGGACACTTGGCAATTTTCGAAGTCGCTAATTACGATTCTGCCCTCAAAATTTGAAAATTCCATAAATGTCTTCAATTTTTCATGGTTTTTTTGATTAAAATCGGCCATATTTTTTTTTTGTAGTGAGATAATCGCAATTTTATCCGCAGTATCTGATAGCAGCACATATATAGCATAGCACACTGTAAAGTACGGTAAACCATATTTTTCATTTCAAAATTTTCGTTTTTAATACATAATGACAATTTGCCTTAAAAACCGGCTAAGTGCGAGTCAGAGTCGCCCACGAAGGTTCCCGTACCATTATCTTTAAAAAATAGACAATTTTTTTTTTGTATGGGAAGGCCCCCCTTTATATTCATTTTATTTTATTTTTAGTATTTGTTGTTATAGCGGCAACAGAAATACATAATTTGTGAAAATTTCAAATGTCTAACTATCGCGGTTCTTAAGATACAGCGTGGTGACAGTCAGACGGACGGACACGGCAAAGTCTTAGTGATAGGGACCCGTTTTTACCCTTTGGGTACGGAACCCTAAAAATGATGAAAAAATACCATTCTCGATCGTTAATGGGTTCAACTAATTAGAAATTATCTTCGATCTACAATAGGTCATTTCAAAAATTTCAAAAGAAATCGATTTCACAGAAGTTATTGAGGAGTTAAGTAAATTGAAGGCACGAAAACATGTAGGTATAACACGCTACAAAAATAAAAAAACTAAGTATCTTTTTATTATATCATTTTTTTTGTCGGTCGATTCGTATTTTATTTTCTTCACCCATATCCATTCCATATTGTAGCTATATTGTGTGTAATATTTATTCTAAACTAGCAACTCGCCCTCGCTTCGCTTCGGTTATAGGTTATAGTCGTTTTACCCCCGTAGTTCCCGTTCCCGTGGGAATACCGGGATAAAATATAGCCTAGTTTACGCCCTGATATTATAGCTTTCCATTGGTGAAAGAATTTTTGAAATCGGTCCAGCCATTTTGAAGATTACCCGGAACAAACAGACAGACAGACAGACAGACAAAAATTTTTTAATTGCTATTTTTGGCATAGGTGTCGTGCAAATAACCGTGTGAGCATGAAAAAAGCCTATTATTTTGACATTACAAACAGACACTCCAATTTTATTTATTGGTATAGATATCCTAAATATTTTAAGTCTCATTTAAATTTCACTTGCCAGATTTTAACAAAATTAAACAAAAAAAAACTTATTTATATGTATACTTACAAATATGAACTGAATAAAAAGCTTGTAAAACAATTTTTTTTTTAAGTTGGAGGGCCTCATTCAGCTTTGTTCAGCGGGCCTCGACGGGCTTAGTCCGCCACTGCCTCACGGTGATAGTGTAGCTTCGTTGATATATTTGCACCTGATGCCAGCCGAGCAAAGGCAAAGGGTGATTGAAATATTACCTTTTTTTACTACCCGTATCAAAAGTATACTTTGAAGTATGACGTTCCGTTGAGTGGGCCGACACATCGATTAAGAGGGATTCTCTATAATGAGCGAGATTTTAAATAAGAAAATATATTAAAGAAAAGCAGAGAGCGCGCAAATTATTGTGGTCGGGCCCCTCGCCGTCTTTATTATTTGGATTGCGTGAAGACATGCAGTCTAATCATAACCGCTGAAAAAAGACTAAACATGATAAACATAAACGTGAAGTCCTGATTGCAGGAAGCAAGCACATTGTGCCGTGCGTCATACGCATAAGTAATAATAATTACTCATTACTCATTAGGTACACTATTTCCTTTTTCCTTAATTTTTATTATTACGTCCATATTACTTGACGGTTATTGGTGCATATAATTATTAATTTAAGTATTTATATTCAGCATCCATCATCAAAACTTATTTAAAGCGTTATCACATATTCCGTAACGCGTTAAAACTTTAGATTTATCATGATTGTATATTATTGTATAGGTAGGTACAATATGGTATCACATATGTAAATGAAGTTGCGCTTATCTGCCTTCCATTATGATTACAATCCTTACGCAGACTTTATATGTTCTTTCAAAGACATAAATAATAACTAGTGGTCCTGTGTCCATATGTAGCGGTTACCAATTACCACAATGTAAGCCCCTGGCTCGTCTACTATAAAAACATGTATTTGTCAGAAGATTGAATGCATATTTTTTTCATAAAGGTAAGACAGTGACGTAATCATCACAGCAAATTCTCTGCATTCCAAGTATCTTTATAGCTGGAAAAAGGTTTTAATAATAGAAACTGTGGGATAATTCACTGCGTAAGAATCTTAATAATGCTATTACTATTAACTCAATGATCTGACTTGCATGTTGCCACAGATTTCTTATATGGCACTGCAACAGTTTAATATCTTTATGTGGACTACAATGTACACAATGGAAAATAGGCGTTCAAGATCATGAATAATACGGATAACAAGTTCTATCGTAATGCTTGCATGTTTCATAACATTGGTCAGTAATGTAACATTAAAACAAAGTTGATTCAATGTGCCCAAATATCCCTATGTCACCCGTGTACTATATACCTATATATATATATATATATATATATATATATATATTTTGTTAGTGACAAAACAATAGTTGCAATGAATCATAAAGCGGTTAAAAATATAAGCTGTTATGAATATTACGATAGATGTGATGCATTAAAATTATTCCTTATTTTAGTTTTCAATATCACTAGAAATTTTAAAAAAATTGAAAGGAATCCGTTATTTAACGGGAGCGTTAAAACATTAAAATAACGTTTTAAATAAAACTATTTTTGCGGATTTTATTGCGTTTGTATTTGATTTTTGATTGCCTGACGTTTCGAACACTTTGGAGCGTTCATGGTCACGGTTGTTGGACGAGAGACATCTTAGTCCACCCAATCAAAAATCAAATACAAACGCGATAAAATCCATAAAGTAGTTTTATTTAAAATATGTAATACTCGCGTCAACATCAGAAATCATTATTAAAATAACGTGGAAAATAAAAAATAAATTAAGTACGGTATTCCAATGGGCACAAACGTTGGATTTTTTTTATACGAAGTGTTTCAGTACTTATTCCAAATACCTTTAAGTATAATACAAAAAATAAAATTTAGTATTTCAATAATCTATGACTATATAGGTTTTTTTATTTGAACACTTGTGAACCTCGTAAGGCTCAAGAAAAAGTATGATTCACGACATCGTTACTGAAGTATAGCAGTTTGGCTTTTGGTTACTAAGAGCTGGGCCAACTCGATTTAATGTTGTTTAGTCAACAACGCATTCCCAAGGAGGGTCGACCTCAGACGTCGGTAGGCTACTGGCCACAAAACTATTGCCAATAACATTTGCAATGTGTATTATGAATAAAGAGTACACATTGAACTGACCCCCAACTAATTATGATAAGAGGAAAGTCACGATGATGAGATGTGGTGAGTCATTCATAAGAACTGCATAGTTTCGAAATATTTGTTTGTTTAAAAAACTGTTCTTTGTCTACTATTTTAATTAAAGTTTATCGGGGTGCCAATCAACATGTTGACCTTACAAATTCATAAACTGCATCTGTGACTTCGAGGTTATATACAATATACCTATCATCATATCATATTTATATGATTAGTCTGTACCCTCATGTGTAACTTTTTTTAAGTGTATTTTTTTGGTATGTTATGGTGTAAACGCACGCCGTCCATTCTACCCGGGTCGATGAAAGGGCAACCCACGGCCTCATAACCCACCGTATTACTTCCCCATCGCCATTGGGCCGGTAACAGATACCGAATCCATAACGTCCGTGGCCTCCTATGTATAAACAGACATCTAGTCTAATCGTCTAATTCTAGTAATCGTATAATCTACATTTACTTATCCATTTGAGTAACAGAGCTCAAATGGTGGTCGCTGCGTGTAAAAATTATATTCTGTCGAGGTAAAAATAAGTTTTATCCGAACTACCGAAGACAGGAATCGCTTCTAGTGACCGGTTTAAGTTCTTTTTAAAGTGAAAATTTCTTTAGCCGCATTAGGCACTTTTTGGTTGAGGAAAACCTTACGGGTTTGCGTCACCGATATATTCATGACTTAGTGATTGGATTTTATTGTGAGTCTTTATCTTGCAATGATTTCACCTGTTTACATACTTAGTCGGCTTTTGCAACATCTATGAGAGAGAAAAGGGTAGGTATATATATCTATATTCTGAAAACAGAGAATGCAAGTGGATTCTATATCGACCAAATCATCGTTGGCCTCTCAACGTTCACTGTTGCACATAGGCCATCCCATAATGTTTATTTTCTCAGCTAGTATATGTTTTCCTACTGGACTTAGCCACCTCCATAATGGAAGAGAAATTGACTTACTATACTAAGCTGTTGGTAGCGTTTGCGACGGGTTGGTAGCGTTTATTTCGAATTTTCCTTCTCTTGCGCAGATGTTAGATGCATGTTATATCGCTAGCCGACTTTTACGACATCTACGGCCAAGAAATGTGGTGGTAATTTTTCTATGTTATTATACGGCAATCCCATATGGGCAGATAATTCGTAATCACCAAACTTGGTAGACGGGTTGGCAATCACAGTTGCTGTTATGTATGCTGGACACATTCCTGGTGCTCCTTAGCCACTTTTTATGACTTTAATAGGCAAATAAAGGAATGCATAGTGTGCTTAACTTATATCTACATGGGATTTACAGATATATGGTTTTAAGAACGTTTTACATAAAAAGAAAAAAAGAGCGTGCGTACAAGGTACACATGTGAGAAGTGAAACTTCTTTTGGCAATATTAAAAAAATAATAAAAAAATGTACTCTCTCTCTCGATCTTTCTCACTCTCTTGCTCCCTACTCTCGCTCCGTGGCTATGTGCTTCATGTTATGTTCGCCCTTTCTCACTCTCTCTCAATCGGTCTCAATCGCTTTCTTCCTCTTCTTGGACAAAAACGTCTCACATTTTCGTGTCACTAAATTGCGTTTCATCCGTAAAAATTTTACCCTCATGCGCGCAAAGAAGTTTCACTTCAATAAGATCATCAAGCTCTATTGCACATACTGTTGTCCTTCAAAACTTATTTTAACTCTGCTTTCTAGAGTAAATGGTAATCATACTCTCTTTCAATCACATTATCTATTTCTTCAGTTATCTGACAAGATTCACGAGTGTTTTCTTATTGTTTTAGAATAAAAACTACACGGACCAACCACAAGAGATGGTATTTTAATTGACGTTGAATACATATTCAAAACAAACAGATTATAGACTTTATTTTATTTAATAAAATTATAACCAGAATAAGTTCATTTGGTTCCAGATAGAATGTATATAATATATACAAATCATAGGTAGTTGATAATACCACTAGAGGGCAAGAAAATAAAATCATTATTGTACGTACGTATATATAATATATATGTATGAATTACAACAATAATATCACCATTGAGATATCTACTCGTACATAGTATTATAGATATATAATATATATACCTACTACCCATAGATATACAGAACTTTCTCTATTTCTATGAGCATTGAACATGATAGCAAAGATGACAACTATATGAGTAGAGTAGTTCTAGTAGATTTTATAATCTAATACAAAAGTACATTATATAAATACTTAAGCTAAGAAGATACACTAGGCGAATGAAAGCACAGTTTCAGTAAAGATTACATACGAATCTAATTATGTAAGTATATAGATACGTTCAAATACAATGTTCTAAACTTATTTATACTCCGGCCGCTCTGAGTTTGCGTTCCTGACATATGTCAATTCGTCATAACTAGTGATGTACAATAAATAACATTCATTATATTTAATAATGTGATTTATTGCATTCATTATGCATATTTATTCAATTGAATATAGATTTTGTTAAATTTATAGGAATTATTTCGCATCTTTTTTTTAAAAGTGTCTTCATCTTTTTTATTATATACGGTGAAGAAGTATTATGGCCGGCTCCATAACCTTTAATTTGAGCCCAGATTAGCTCTATGGTATTGTACTGGCAATGGAATGGGGAAATTCGAAGAACGCAATAAGCGTTCTCCAGAGCCAGCTCATCTAAAACATAACGAACTTATGCCGGCTTATGGTCATTGACTAATTTCATCAACTCTGCTTTTAGTGTAGACATATTTTCGTCATTGCCACGTCTTTGCGGCCACCGATTCCTCTTTTTATTAGCTTTGCTAGGTGCTTTATTTAATTGCACCGAATGATTAGGGGCGTTATCCATTAACATAACTAAAGGCTCTGGGAGGCCAGGTAGCAACACATCCTGGAACCACTCCTTGAATGCAGTCGCATTCATTTTTTCGTGGTAGTCAGCAGTAGTTTTTGACTTAAAAATCAATAAACCGTTATCCACGAAACCGTACTTCGCACAACCAGCGTGTCATATTATGAGTCGTGTTCCTTTACCCATTGGCACTTTCGACGATGACGCTTGAGTGTCATTTGTCCAAGAACGAGAAAGCGTGTGGTTGGGGTTTAGCCTTGTCTCGTCGATGAAAACGGTATTGTCCCAAATATCAATATTTTTCGCTTCTTTCAAAAAGTTAATTCTTTTTAAAAGTATGTTATTCCTTTCTAAAAGAATTTTCCAGATGAAACAAATGAGCTGCTTTCAAAGATGCTAGAAGCGACGACCTATTAAGGTATTCACTTCTGGGATAATAACTACTATATGTATGCTTCCGTGTGATGACGCAATAATAATACAATTCACCACCCCCCTTTGCTGCCCTGCGTAAAAGACGATTAAGGGATTATAATATGCATACAACATCTAAGCAAAAGAAGGAAAATTTGAAATAATACCAATACATCTAACTAGCGTGGTGCAGTTGGTCAATTTCCCTCCCATTGTGGAGGAGGCTCGAGCTCAGTAGTTGGATGTTTACGAACTGTGGTGAGCGATGATGAATGAATGTGATTCCTTATAGCATCACCCTAAAAGCTATTATTTTCTGTTATAAGTTCATTTCTGCATTTCCTTTTTTGGTGTTCGTAAAATATTTTCGCCAGTGCCCGAGGAGTCGAACTTTTTTGTATTAATATTTGTTATTGTCCGTTGGCTTACTTTAAGCGCCTGAGAGATGCGCTCTTGTTTTGTTATAATTACGGGGTCCGCCATTTTGTCTTTCAAGCTCAAGGTAATATTGAAGCTTGATAATTAGGTCTCGTGTTTCACTTTTCAATATTTAACCGTGTTTCGGCAGTATTATTTTGCACCGAAAGTGCAAAACAGTAATATACGATACACAACCAAAGTCTAGATTAGCGCAGAGGCTGACCTCTTACTTACATAACAAGGAGAATCAGTCAAATAAACAACAATAACAGTCACGAGAAAATACATATTAAGAAACACTGGAGAATGTAGTCTATGCGCGCGAGACAACAAGAAATGACTCTTTGTGACTGTCATAAAATGGCGGTCCCCACAACGCTATTACGGGTAGCCATTTTTCACTAGTAATATAAAGTAGTAAGTCATTTTATTTTCATTTTTTTTAATAGATCTTAGTCTTATCTTAGATTGTTACCTCGATATTTATTTTCTTAAGTTTTGATTGGGCGTACCTTTGTCATATTACTAACTTTATTAAATAGTAAGTACATTATATATTATAAAATAGAATTATAACGTTTTTTAATATTATAGCGACAGATTAAGATTATAAAAATATGCGATTACAATTGCCTCGTTATTTTGTCTCATCACTACAAAACATAAGACAAAACCTTGAAACAGTGCAGTTTGACATGTTTTGATTTTCAAAACTATTGTTTTTATATTTGTTAACTGAGTAATTGTTAATAATTTTAGCCGAAAATTAATACGTTTATTGTAAATGGGCATAATTATTCAATTTTTAATGTTATTATTCGTTAATAAGGTAAATATTAGATATTTAAAATTGTGCCGTAAATAGTACGTCAGTTCAATGTTACATCGCCCATTCTATCATGACCTGTCAGGAACGCAATCTCTGAGCGGCCGGACTATAAATACGCACTACGTTTTACGTTGTCTATGCTACTATATAAGCGACACCAACACTAATATTCTAAGACCTAACAATCAATATCACAATATAGCTACTTGTACATGAAAATTCAAAGACGTGCATACAAACTGATATTTGACTCATTGAAGTATGACACTTAATCATCAAACAATGAACTATCTATATATCTGCATACTCGCACACGTGGAATATAAAGTCCCAGAAGTATTAATATGTATATTTATTTTATTTAAATTGGTTGCAACATTTCAGCGTGAAACTATATTAAATGTTGACACACAAATTTTTAAATTTAAATTAAAACATATAATAAAAAAAATATTTTTTATAATTATGTATTTAATGGCATTATCAATTGCATGTTTGAATTATTTGCAATACTTCCTTAGTGAGTGAAAATATACGGATGTGACGCCTAATAGATAATTAATCAAACTAGAATAAAAGCAATAATGTTAATTCAATCATAACTAAGAAACAAATAAATTATAATAAAATATCTTAATTAAACCTTTATGCCATCATCAATCATAGTTCTTTAGTCTATGATTAAAATTTATTTGTTATCGAATAAAAAATATATTTCTTATTGGTGACAAGACGTTCTAGACGAATTTAATGATTTAGATAGATATACCTTTAAAATAAGTAGTATTTAAGTGTCATGAATCCCTGTAAAATATTAGATCTCTTACAATGATTTTTTTGATGAGGAACTATATAATCTATATTTTAAAAGATGTACTAGATTAGAGATTAAAATATTGCTATAATTATAAATTATTAAACTCACAACCTACGCATGCGTACCCGTTCTATATCACCACTAAATTTGTGTGTTTTTTAATATAATATAAATAATTAAATGTGCACAGAAAAATATACAAAAGTTTGTAATTATAGAGAATAATATTATTTCTCGTGTTGTTACAATAATGCGTTAGTATAAAAAGTAACAACATGACATCTGAATATATTTTTACGAAGTATTTATGATATAGAATGTCCTTAATCATTTAAATTAATACAAATGTATTTAGATAATTATTGCTATATTCCATAAAATGCAAGAATAAGGCGATTCGTGTTATTCCTAAACTTAAATTTACCCTGACGTTATTACATGGTTAGCGCTTAAAATTATAAGAGAATGAATTGTTATATGAATCTATCATCCTTAATTATTCCAAAACACGATTAGCGAGACCCGTTTTTATTTAATATCATAGCCTGATTTAAACATAGGATTTGTGTTTAACAAAATAATAGATTGAACGCGTGCGTTTATTTGACCAGTTATTATGAATTATTTGTATCTTTATAAAAATATGTTTAAACATTTAGCTGAAGATTTTTTATATATGATATCATTACAAATGTCACATACATCAAGTTTTGTAATACCTTACGCAATAACAATTAGATAACACTCGCTTTCTCATTATTATCATCAGTTATAGTAGTTAATAGCTACAAGTCAATTCAAAAGTCAAAATAAAAACATTACCTACAAGTATGCCAACAATAGAGTTTTCTATTAAACATCTAAGATTTTGCATGACTTCACTTTTGAGTGCACTTTGTGTACTCTACCTAGACTCATTCAAGTACAATAAATAAGTATTCTACGTAAACCATATCTCTAAAATAAATAGTAGGTACCTATATTAAGTTATTGAGGAAGATATAAATATCAAATTTTATGCGTCTATAATAACTACAGCCGAATTCACATCGATAAAAGAAGCCATGAACATTAAGAAGGACACTTTTAAAAGATTTGAAAGTATTTAGAAAAATTTAAATTTATCCATTCTACTGATAAATTTTTGATAGTGATTATTACTCCCATTGAATTATTTGTCAAATACAATTTCACACGATATAAGTGGATTATAATTTTGTTGTTCATAGTTTTCTTTTATAATAGTGCCACAAAAAAGGTTGTTGTTATTATTTTATATTATTTATGATAGTCACTATGATAACGTTAATTTTTCTGATGTTCGAAAAAGTAGAAGTATAGAAAAGTCAGTCAGAAGATTTCTTTGTGAAATATAAGCCGATGGTAATGAGAAAAGTTCACGTATTTATTTATCTATTTTTCTATGTAAACTAGAAGAATCCGATATTATCGTATTTTAAGTAGCTTATCCATTCAAATTTAAGGACACAACTAGTAATTAATCATTAATATGAATAATTCTAACATGACACATGTAATATATAAATAAATCTAAAACATTTGGTGTTATATCATTGTTATAAAATAAAAACAAAAGGAACATTGTCTATTATTTTACAGATGACTACTCCATTTATGGTTGATCGGTGTCTATGGCTGTAGAAGAGGGCGATCAGGTTCTGCGACATCACCAGGACGGCGAGCGTCTCGAACTTCAGTCCCAGCATCGCCATTGGCAAGTAAAGCGTCTCTTGGGCCTGCCATCGGTGCTTCAATCTATAACATTTATTACTACTACAATATTCATTACTTAAGATTATAATGTTACACTTTTAATGAAAAATGTACATATTAGGGCGGCAGACAATAAGTTAAATGATAATGATCATGTTTGAAATAGAAAGTATTCTCAACGTAAACAAAAATATCATCATGATCATCCCAGACACGTCCCGCTGGGGTCCCGTCCCGTTGGGCTCGGGCCTCTTCCACTACGGGAGGGAAATTGACCTACTATACACGCTGGTCAGACATGTTGGTATAAGGTTTTGTTTCGAGTTTTCCTTCTCGGGCATAGATATTATATGCAAAATTATTCAATGGGAATAAGTTGCGAAATATATCTATCGATATGTCTATCCGTCTCTTTCAGGTTGGTGTGATATTTCGTAATCACTGAAAAACATCATGTGTTTACACTATAGGTACTACCTGACCCAACAGACGTTGTTTTGTTCAAATCTAAACAAATTGTAAAAGGGATTCTCCTGGAAATGGACAGCAGCGCCACGTACCGGGTCCTATTGTGAATGTAAACCATTCTCGAATCCACTTGAACACATCAACATCGGTCCAGCCGTATAGGGGGAGTTCAGTGACATACACACGTACACAAGAAATATATATATATATATGTAAAGACTAGCAACCGGCCCTCGCTTCGCTTCGGTTTCAGTCGCCTTACCCGCGCAGTGCCCATTCCCGTGGGAATACCGGGATAAAATATAGCCTATGTTACTTCCTGATATTATAGCTTGCCATTAGTGAGGAATTTTTTAAATCGGTTCGCAACAAACTCACTTTCGCATTTATAATATTAGCAACGATGTATAAAAGTTATAAATAAATATGCGACAAGTATTAATTAAGACTGCGTACCTCTGGTCAAAGTTCATATCGTATATATAATTTAAAATTGTCGTTCATTATTTAACATATTTAATATCTGTCAACATAGCACAATTGCATATTGAAACATACAAAACTTCTAACTATATTTGATAGATATCAATTAAAATAAAGACTTAGAAATATATAGATATCCATACTAATATTATAAATGCGAAAGTAAGGATGTTTGTTTGTTTGTTTGTTTGTAACGCTTTCACGCTTAAACCACCGAACCGATTTCATAAATTCTTTCACCAATGGAAAGCTATAATATCAGGGAGTAACATAGGCTATATTTTATCCCGGTATTCCCACAGGAACGGGAACTACGACGCGGGTAAAGCGACTGAAACCGAAGCGAAGCGAGGGCGGGTTGCTAGTATATAGTCATCATCATCTTGCTCTTATCCCAATTACTTGGGGTCGACGCAATATGTCATCTGTTTTGACATATTGCAAAAAGTTTCGGCAATGACTTTTTATGACCGGCCGCCTGCCTGACGTCAACCCTCCTTGGGAATGTAATCGTTGACCCAAATGGTACCAGATGGAGTTGGTCCGGGTCAATCTAGGGCTCTTAGTCGTCTTTTACGACAAGCAAGGGTTGGTAGTATTCGAAGCCGCTACCACACAGCACGGTTGCTAGTATATAGTAAGTGTTTTTATTACTTATAAGATTAGGTATTTAAATTCCGTGTGGTGACGGAGTAAGAATACAATTCACCACTCACGATCTTGTCTGTGGATGTCGTAAAAGGAGACTAAGAAATATAATACGCATATAACATCTATGCAAGAAAAGGAAATCTCGGAATAATACCCTATACCAACCTGTCTGACCAGCATGATATAGTAAGGTCAATTTCCCTCCTATTGTGGAGGAGGATCGAGCCCAACAGTGGGACATATATGAGCTGAAATGAGGCATTTAAAAATCAGATTTTTTTCAGTATAGTTAACCAGAAATATCGTCTAATTTATAGCATTCATGACTATAGGATAACAACTATTTTTCATGATCCACATATTGTTGTTTCGAGTCTGGCTATAATTTGTGTCTCTTAAATTGTGTTTGTAAAATCCCCTGCAATACAAGAATAATATACTTAGTTTTTTTTTTGGGGCGGTGGGTTACGGTCGGCGCACTGCTCACACCACTCCGTCGGGAGCGACAGAGGGGTGTAGGGGAGAAGTGGCATGAAAGAGCCAGTTTACTGAACGGAGCGAAAAAAACAACTTTTAATTGAAGAAATGACATTTTTTTTTCTCTTATTATTATTTATTTATTAAAGTAGGTAATTTCATACGAAAAAACCTTAAACGCAACACAGAAATCAGTGAAATATTAATTTAAAAAAATGTGTCTTTTGGCTCTTTCATAACATTCAGGTATTGAAACAGCCACTAAATGTTATGAAAGAGCCAGTCTGTATTATAAAATGTGATTGCAATATTTATGCTTAATAATAATCATTGCCTTATTAAAAATGCCAAAAAGATAATTCTAACAATTTTTTTTTAACTAATGACTTTTTTAACAATTTTTTAATACTATATCATTTTGAGTCATTCTAACAAACGCTTTAATCTTAATACATTATTCAGTCATACCTATTTATTAGTGACGAATTATTGTTTATTAATAAAAATCTCGAAATATAAACAAAATAAAAAATATTATCACCTATCAAAAACAACATTATTAAATCTTTAAGAACTTTAAAAAATATATTGCCTACTTTAAGCTTCAAAATCATAACGATCTATTTGCTTAAGTTTAAGATTCAGACTTTAGGTAATGTAATATAGATAATGTAATTTTCTTAAAATTAGAAACATGTCTTGCAAAACAAATTATATTTTCCCTTAATGCCACAGGATTCATGAGCCCACCTAGAATAAATTTTGCACTGAAACCAATCTTGGTCACTGTTTTCATATGTTTTACTACAAACTACGCAATCATCTGTATTTTTATTTGTCTTGCAGTTTGTTTTGCCGCGAACATCCTTTTTCTTTATTTCAGCCAATATGATAGAGTCAGAAGAATCAGAGTCATCTTTAACTACGGAATTTTCTTCATTTATTTTTGGTTTTCTATTGAGGGTTTTTATCGACTGCTTTGTAGCCATTTTATTAATGATAATCCTTGGTTTCTTTGCATTAACCTCTTTCTCTTCTAATTTATCCTTTTCGGGAGTGTCAGTTATGATGGCAGACGACATTTTTCTATTATTGCGTGTCAGGTTTTGTCTTAGCCCCGCTTTAGAAAATGGTCTTATCATTTCCGGTGATATAATTTGTTGCCTAGAAGTACTCGGAATCGCAACCATAGGAGTAGAGGTCAAATGGGGAGAAGGTCTGATGTTTTGGTCTGTTACAACGTCATCACTTTCTTCGCGAGCTTCAAGTGGTTTTGTAGTAGGCGAAAGTGTTGATCTTATGCTAGTTTCAATATTGTCCCTATCCAAGTTCAACTCATTACCATCGTTTAAATGTGATGGATAAGGTCTATCACTCACATATGAAGACAAAAATTCTTCCTCATTAAATATATTAGAATTTAAATGGTAAATCCCTGTTTTCAAAAATCCTTGCGTTATATTCTGAGGACTAAAAGCTGACAGATATGCTTCTTTTACAAATTGCGCAACCTGATATATAGTCACCATTTTACCATGGTTCGACAACATCCATTCATTCATGGCAACGCGGTATCTCGTTTTAAAAGGCCCATAAACTGTGACATCGAGTGGTTGCAGTTTATGACTGCAGTGCGGTGGGAATGTAACTATTATGATTGAGTTTTGTCTGGCAAATTCAACTACTCTGAGATTCACATGAGAGCTGTGATTATCCATTAATATCAATGTAGGATTCTCCTTTGATGGCTTAACATGCATCACAAAGTGTTCAAGCGCTTTAAGAAAACAGTCTTCAGTCATCCATCCAGAAGTTTGAGCCAACCCTAAAGCTCCAGGCGGACCATTATTTAACATAATATCTTTGTAATTTACTCTAGGAAACACAAAAATAGGCGTTAAAAAACCCACCAGCTGCATTAATAAAGAACAGAGTTGTCACCAGAGTTCCTCGTTCAGCTGAGGTAACTTGCCCAATTTGTTTTGAACCTTTTTTAGCTATGACTTTAGGAGGATTGGTGACAGTGCTGCAGCCTGTTTCATCGGCGTTAAAAATCATATGAGGAGAAAATTGTATTTGCGTAAAACATTGCTTAGTTTCTCAAAAAATGTGTTTACATTATGTTTATTAAAACTTGTTGCACGTGATAGAGAAGTGTTTTCGGGTTTTCTCACAGCCAAATCTCTGTGTCTGCTCATAAACCCTTTTAACCAATTATTACTCGCAGTTGTAATTTCCTTCCATTTATCTGGGCAGATATCATTAGCCATGGCATAATCAAATGCCAGCTTTTTAGCTTGATGTCTTGTTAGGCCATAGCACATTTTAGAAGCAGTCTTTAAATAATCCGCCACCATATTCTCCTGGTCTGTTGTGAAAATACGCTTATTTCCTATATTAAGACAGTGTTTATAAGAGGATTCACCGGAAGCCTTTACTTTTTTAATTATTTTAGCTAAGTAAGCCCTCGATATATTTAAGGCAAGTGCAGTTTTGTTTATGGACTGACCATTCTGCAAAACTTCATTGACCGTTTCTTCAATTACCGATTTTTCAGGTCATTTTCTTTTTTTTTGGACAAGGCTTCTCCATTATGCAATATCTGAAACAAATAATTTTATAATACACGAAAAATATATATATTTATTATTTTTATACATTATTTACAAAGTTCAAATGCACGGCTATGAAAGAGCCGGTTATGAAAGAGCTCTTTTAAGACAAATTCACCGGCTCTTTCATAGCTTATTCTTTAAAAAAATATAACCTTCAAAATAACAACATTAATAAAACTTCTTCGGGATATTTATTACGCAGCTGTAAGGCCAAGTATATGCACTACCTCAATCTACAATCCATGTACCTATATTTGTTTACAATAAAATACCAAAAAACAACTTAAATGAAGCAAAATACTTACTTTTTAGTGCCAAAAACTTTGAGTCGATGTACCGGCGGCCGTTGATGTCGGCGAACTGTGAAATGTTTATGGGTAGCGGGAAATCAGTATTGCCACTTAAAAATAAAATCACCTACCAAATTCGTTCGTAAACTACCGAAATAACTCAAGTGGCTCTTTCAAAACCTGGCTCCTTCATGCCACTTCTCCCCTAAGTACGCACACCCGTAACCCAACCGTGACACGTCGCCTCCGTCGCTGGACCGACCACCGGAGCAGAGTGACTTGACATCAGTGTGCGGTCCGACGGAATACCTCTTAAGGAGTACCGGCCCATCGACCGATGTCCACCTCTTAAGGAGTACCGGCCCATCGACCGATGTCCCCCTCTCAGGGAGGACCTCGGTCTTTCCTCGCGCGGTCGGCCTCTCGGCGGGTGACGGACTAACTCCCCGGTCCAGTCACCCGCGGCCTCGGCTAAGGCGGCATCAGGCGTAGGTAATCGCGCCTGCGCCGCCCCAGTCGCCGGCGGTGGTTCGCGTCGTTGAGGAGACGCTCTTCGCGCACGTGCTCCGCCACCTATAATATACTTAGTGCGGCGTTCTCGAACTTTTTGAAAATTAAAAGGATATGCCGACAGTGTGTTAGGGCTTCTAAATAGGGCGTTTTCCATTTTTGAGTCACTTTTAAGTTTAACTAAAACAGCAAACAGACACAACTCTATATGCTAGAATCTGAAGTTTTGAGATTTAATATTTTAATAAGAGGTTAAGTACATCTAAATTTTGGACAAAGAAACTTTCACTAAACACCAAATATAGAACAAATTTATAAGTCCATTTTATATAGAAGACGTAGAACACCAAAGTGCACAATAAATATATTCGGTTATACTACTAACGGGGTGTTTGTCCGTGGAGTTGACAGGTACATCTTGTTTACCCTGCAGGTAGTAGGTCATTAGCTGGCCTTTACCCTTGACAGCGACTAATCCACGTTGCTCGAAGTAGTACCCGAAACTCTGCAGGATCTCGCAAGTTTCTTCCGTTACCTGTGAGACGGTTTCAATAATGCACATTTATGATGTTGAAGGATTAAACTTGTTCAAATAAAGTTTCTTAAGTTTCGAAGAGGCCCTTATTAGCATATAAACATTAAGTATGGAATGCAAGATGTTTGGATTTAGAATGATTCAATTGTTATTAAATAAAAAGAGTTGATATTGCAAAAAACACATGTTTTCCTCAGTATGGTTTTGTTTACAAAAATAATAATTAATAAAACGTTTACAATCTGGAACCTACCAAAGTTTACTCCCATCGTTATTATTTGTTCAAACTCTATCTCTTAATCGATTACTTGACGAGATATAAAATAGTAAGAACAATTTCAACGTTAATAATATAATAATTTTATCTGTTTAGGTTAGTTTAGTTGAAGTTTTATTTGCAAACAATACTTCCTATTAGCATCAAATAGGATTTTGTGTATTTAATTTTTGCCTGAAGGTTTAGAAAAAAGTAAAGTAAAAAGAAAAAAGTAAAATAGAAGATAAGAGAAAAAAGCAAATAAAACTGTACGTACCTGAATGCTTCCAGCTTTGCCAGTACTCTCCATCCTTGAAGCAACATTCACAGTATTACCCCAAATGTCATAGTGAGGTTTTCTCGCGCCAATAACACCAGCAGTAATAGGCCCATGGTTTACACCCAGTCGGAGCACAAAGTGATTAAATGATTGCTCATTGATTGCAGTCAATACACGCTGTAGTTCTAGAGCAAACTCTACCAGACAAGCTAGGTGAGCCCATCGTACTAGTACTCCATCTGATGGCTAATCAAACAAAAAAAAAACACGTGTGAATATCTCTGAAAAACTTTTGTATTTCTAAATCTGAAAACCTCTACATATCGATGTTTCTATGCCTGTTATTTTCATAGATCCTTAAACATAAAATCATAGCAAAAATATTGTTATACCCTTCATTGCCTTTACGTATTGCCTACTGAATTCTAACATTTTCATATCTGAAAATTGGATATAAGAAAAACATATAAACAGCACAAATGGCCTAGTGGTTAAACTTCCGTTCCAGTGTCGCGGATTAGAATCTCACGCAGGGCATCACTCTCTTATTGTAAAATCCGCCGCAATACAAGGGATATTCCGTAATGCGAGTTTTTGTCTTTTTAAATATAAAAAAAACTTGTTACGGCGGTAGGTGAAATAAAAAGTTTATTAAGATGACAATTTCATTATTGAAAACATCAAATCTGACTAACAAAATAAAGTAGGTATAATCTCTATAAAATACTCATTAGCAAAGATAACTTAAAACAAGTATAACAGTCCGGTAGTTTACAACTCACGTTAGGTACTACTTCTCTTTGAGGTAAAATAGATTTTTAAATAATTACGAAGTCTGACATTTAGAGTTCAAGGACCATTGCTTAACCAGCTCAGCGATACCAGTATTTGTACCCAGGCATTTTCTTAAGTTCAAATTAGGAACCACTTTAAATTAGTCAAAGAGTCAAGTTAATAAGATTATTATGTAAAGTATAATAATGCGAATCATATGTGTAAGAAAATAATCTCCTTGATCTCTAAATCTTCACTAAATCCATCCATATTTTAAGCTTATCAACACACACTGTTGTGATGGAATAAAAATACAATACACCACCCCTCCTTTTTTACCCGTGGGTGTAGTAAAAGACGATTAAGGGACTAAATATGTATAGAACATCTTTGCATTCGACTCGAAATGAACTATACTAACTAATTATATTCGTAATTCACATTTTACAGCATATGAGTAAGTTTTAATTTACATTTCATGGCTTATTTTTAAGAATATTCAAAGCTTGAGAAAAGTGTTTTCATTATAATAACAACATGAGCAATTTCAGATACAAACCTGCATTTGGCGCGTAGGATTTAGTCCAGAAGCAGCCATGTAAGTAGAGCTGATAGTTTTTATTTTGATAATATCCTTACTAAACTTCTGATCTTCCAGCAACTAGAATCAAGGGAAAAAGTTAAGATGTTTACTTCATATAATGTAACATGTTGCTTTTTGCAACATTATTCCGACACAGATAATCTTAACAGTCCTCATTCAAATTCAAACGGGGTAAACCAAATCAGTAAGTGTTTTATAATAATAATTACAATATATTTTAGGAGATGCTTATAGTTAAAAATTATTGAAGACAATATAATGTAAATGCTATGGTTAGTCCTCAAACTGTGAAAGTGGCTGTCGAACACTGAAACAATTGATGTAAGAAATTGACAGACAACATGACAGACTCGGAAATGAGTAAATTTAACATATCGGTGATTTACATTATAACGGTCTACATTCAATGTTTTTACAATTCAATGCAAAAAGGAAGGTTTAAAATTTGATCAATATGTATGTGATATGACCACACTCTCATTCGGTCATATATCCTACTAATGTTATAAACGCAAAAGTTTGTATGTAAGTATGTGAGGATGTTTGTTGCTATTTCACGCAAAAACTACCGAATGGATTTTGAAGAAATTTCACAATAATACAGCTTACATATCAGAATAACACATAGGTTATAATTTATTCCGATATTCCCACGGGAAGGGGAAGTATACGAGTAAAACCCCAGGGCGCTATTATTATAATAACTAATTGCTTAATACGATTTGAGAAAACTAATAAAAGTGTCATTGTAAGTTTATTGATTGAGCACCATATATTCGTAATTTGGTTTTAGATTTTACATATATTTTTCTATATAAATTATATATTTTTTATAAATTAACTGATTAAACATTTATATCTAGGCAAAGTTAATGTTCATATAGCATCGTAAGTATGTAAGTAAACAACATTTTTTTTAAATAAAACCTTTTTATTAATTTTAATAATCGCATCTAGCAGATTGACTGTGACAAATTCTCGAAATTTGCAATAAGATCATATTTGTTCTGCAGACATGCCATACTTTCATATTATGTATAAAATGTTCAAGTAATAGCTTACCAAATCAAAGTCTGATATAACTTCGTTGAGAAACCGTAAACACTCTAGGCCTTGGTTATTAACCGTTTCTTCCGAGTAAAACTCTGTAACAGGTCAGAAGTTCAACTAACACTGACACTAATAATAAATTATTGGGTACATCTATTATCACTACATATTTATAAGCTTAATATATTTAAATGTTATTTATCTCTCTTAACCTCAATCTCCCTTCTCTCCAATTCTCTCTTTTTTTAACGTCAATGGCGTAAGGCAAATATTTTTTCCTTTTTGATAGCCTTTAAGGGATTCCTAGAAACGATATTCAACGCGTATTTCTAGACTTACTCTGATTGCCAATAATATTTTAAAAATATCCAGCACATTAATAATATTTAATAACGAAATATTTTTAATGGCTGGGACAGCGAAATGCTTATAATTCATCATTCATTCATCGCAGTCCACATACGTCCCACTGTTGGGCTCGGGCCTCCTCCACAATGGGAGGCAATTTGACCTATTATACCATGCTGGTCGTCTGACCAGCATATCTATGTTGGTATAAGGTTTCATTTCGAATTTTCCTTCTCTTACACAGATGTTATGTGAATATTTCATCCCTTAGGCGTCTTTTACGACATCCACGGGCAAGATAGGCGGTGGTGAATTGGATTCTTACTCCGTCACCACATGAAATTTATTTCTTTTATTCTATTATCATTTCATATCGTATTACGTTATGACAGCTATAAATATGTATAAGTAGCACTGTCATTGGATATATAGATTTCATTTAGTCCAGCTCCTATTAGAAATATTTAGGTTTACCCAAGTACTTTACTTATATAATCTGAAATTGCCACCATTTCACTAATTTTCTCTAATGTCTATAGTGTACAGATTTCACCGTTTAAGCAGTCGATATAATAAGCCTATTAATACATACGGTATTTTATTAACTTTTAAATATACTAACAAAAAAATATATAAATAAAGGTTCTTTTTCTTCTAATTCATTATGTATTTTAATTGAATAGATTTAATAAAAATAAATCTATTATTTTCCTAAAGAGATTTATCAAGCATCGAGTTAAGGTCAATATTAATAAACCTATCCTAAGAATTTATTTATTTTTCAGAATTGTACAAGTCTTTCGCTCTACAATTGTAGAAATATGATTTAAAACGTGAGACACTAAAAACATAACCATTGCTTTACCACATGCCTCGATCAGAACTACAGAGGCAATATTCATTTTACCTGAAAAGTTAGGCATGGAAGCGAAAAGTACGCCGACTTCAGCATAACTTTGACTGTAAAGATCTCGATGGTGGTGTCGGGCACCCATGAAATGGCGTGCGACATGCGGTGGTAGTACGTTATGTACGAGCGCCTGATTGCGCCGCCTTAGATCCGCCGCTTGTTCAGCCTGCGCTCGCATACGCTCCCCACGCGAGTGACGAGCTCGCTCCAACGCCTCCACCTACCACAACATTAACTATTACTTGATGTTGGCTAGACAGTACTTTATGCAATCCACAAATAATTGTTCTAAGTCTGGGTGTTATTTTATTTCGTTAATGGTAAGTTTTGAAATATCCCACGATGCAAACATTTACTCGTTGATGCAGTGAACTCACTTATTAAAAAATTAAAACGAACTAATATATTATCTGATTCTCCGAATCTGTTATCAAAGTACTAGACTGTACCACGCAGTGGAGCTCCAAAGGTCAAGCCTTAAACACTTATACCACACTACCTTCGCAATGTTAATCAAATAGGTTACAAAACGACATTAATTATGGCAATTCTTTGAAAGAATTTAGGATAATTTCTGTCGAAATTTGGGGAGTGCTAGCACTAAGTTACTTAGCCATAGCTTTGGCCAAGCATGGGGATTATAGCATTAATCACCTTGGAAGACCTCTGGCAAGCACTGGACGTTGATACAGCGAGTTGGTGGATACATTGAAATTTTCCAACAAGTGTGTTGTAATTTGAGTACACGATATGCAATAAGAATGTTGTACAAACTTGTACTAAATAAAAAAGTACATACTTGTGATTTAAGTATTACCCTCTACATCCGTACTAGAGGTTGAATTTATTAATGGGATTAACTTCTATGTATATGGCTACATTACACTAATATATAGCAGTTGAAATTCAAAACCATTAATCAATTAATCTCCGAATACTTACGTATCTATTGAAAATAATAAGCGCGATCACTATGAAGAACAGCATTATTATGTTGCGTCCGCAGTGAATACGTGCTCTGTTGATACAAAAAACAAAGGTAACATACACGCTTCAAAATTAATATTTTAATATTAACACAAACATCTATATATCTTACAGCATTGTAAATAATTCCTCGTTGATATAGTCGGTGGTTGCGTTGTACGGTTTCAAGTACGGGTCACGATCAAGGCTAGGGCGTGCAATCAGTAGCGCGGGGTGTAGTATAGCAGGAATAGCATGCACAGCCGCCAACAAGACGAGTAGTACACTTCGAGCACACGCACCTAGGGGTGACACCCATAATGCGCCACACGCTGCACCGGCACCAATCTGGAACAAACATTAAAATAAATTCTTCTTCTTATCAGCTCATATACTGATGGGCCCAGACCTTCTTCAGCTGGAAGAAATGAACCTACTTTTAAGTAAGTCACGCTGCAGACAGTTTTGTGGCTGTAAAAGAGCCGGCTCATCCGGCTTAGTACTATGTTCTCGTAGAATATCTATTTTTATAACAATCTGCTACAGCTCTTGGTTCGACAAATAAGAGACCCAAATATATAAATAAATATATAGGCCCAAAAAGCAAACATATCCCTATTTTTCATTCTATTCCCTTCGATCCCCCATCCACCGTTCAACTCCTTGGTATTGCTGAGTTTAACTAGCGTAAATTATCATTTACTGTCAGGTGAGCTGCTTATTCGTCTGCCAGCAAGGGCAATAAAAAAATTTACCTTATACTGTCTAAACGGGTTGGCTTAGGGTTCTATTTCGAGTTTTCTTTCCCTTGCATTAATGTCATCTGCTTGCATTCTCCATCCATTAGATATTTATGATATACATGCATAACACAGACACAAATGTTGACCATTGTATTTTTAACTCGTTAGAACACATATTTATGTGTCTATCATCACACGAAGAGATGAAATATTTAAGATATTCAAGCAACCAAACCTCTGTTTTTTTTCTAAGTATTTACAATATAATACAAGTAAGAAAGTTGTAGATAATACTTGGAAACGCTTTTCACTTATGTTAATTTTTGAGGTGCCTATTTCATTTGATAACCAACAAGACTACGCAGATGGTATAGTGATTTAAATACCAACCTCTCGTCTCGAATAATATAAAGTAACTCCCACAATGTGTAATAATTGTTCTGGATGTAAGTAGATGTGGTCTCAGACGTTTATCGTAAGTCACCTGCTATATAAGTATTTGGTTCTTGTTGCGGAGTAGTGCTTTTTTAATTAAAAAATTAAATATATGCATTCTCTACTAATGAAGGTAAGATTACTCTCCAAAAATATTTAGTATAGTACTAATAGTAGTAGTAGTAGACTACTACTACTATGGGTTGACTAACAACCCATAGATTGTTAATCACACGATTGCTGAAGCAGCGTCCGACATGAATTAAATATTTTTAGTATTATCTCCTGAGAAGTTTTTAGTATTATCTCCTGCGATGTAGTAGGAATAAGTGTAATGGTGGAATAAACATATAATAATCTTCCAGAGGATCAAGAAATCACACGTTAGAGCATAGCTCGGCGAGTTTATAGAAGTTAATTCGAGGTTAAAGTACCCAATAAATATCACCCAAATCAAAACTGAACCACGTTATTGTGAAATCTAAAAGGCATTCATGTAGACGAGACGATGTACACGTATGTAAAATTCTTCGATGTATGACACGAAAAAACACTTTTATTTACATAGCAATTATCTGTTGCAATTTATAAAGTTATAACCCAGTTATTATAATATCACGAAATCTAAAAATACTTATTTTATATTCCTCCTTATAATAATTTACTAAAACTTTACAACTATGTCGCGTTTAGTGGACATCTCGATTTCCAGAGTGAGCACAATTCACAGTAGAATATAATGTGGGCAAAAAGAGGCATCAATAAAACTATATGTAATTTCATTGCTATTTTACTCTGAAACAATAGGTTAATTAATTTCATTATCGGTCGGTTAGACCATGTTTAAAAACTAATTATATAACTTTCAACAAACGTTTATAACCAGCGATGACATACGGCACTGAAACCTGCTCTTTAACTGTCAGCCTCATAAAAGGGCTCAAAGTCGCTCAACGTGCCATGGAAAGGGCTATGTTTGGTATTTCTCCACGTGATAAAATCCGGAATACGAAAATCAACTGACGTAGCCCGCAGAATTAGCAGGTTAAAATAACAATGGGAAGGCTACATCGCATCCAACCGATAACCGTTGGGAAAAAAAGGCGACCACAAATCAGACGACGCAGCGTAGGACAACCTCCTACTAGGCGGCCTGACGACATGTTGAGGGTCGCAGAGAGCCATTGGATGCAAGTGGCACCGGACCATGCCGAGCGGTATTCTAGTGGGGAGGCCTATGTCCCACAGTGGACGTCTATGGACTTTTTTATTTATTTAATTAATTGAATTTATTAAAGACAGTTTTAGCAAATTAGTGTCTAAAAATCACTCGCCCCTATGAATATTAAAAGCGTGAAAAAATATAATTAATCAACACTTAAAGTAAAGTAGGTTTCAAAATATACACCCACTTAGAAATATTAGGTCCTTACATATGAAATTAGCGTTTAGTCGTACAGACCACTTTGATCAGAAATATCTCCTCTTTGGTTAAGAATTCCAAATTCAAATTTATAAATTCATTTAGCTGGTACATTTGAGTTTTGAAAAGAGTCATTCATTTGTTTTTTCCTCATAATTTTTTTCTTTGGCGTCGCTTATTACCGCACAATGGAAAACATGAAATATCTGTATATTTACGAGTACGAGTTCTACCATGGCACTAGTGCTGCAGAAACAGCTCGATGAATTAATGATGTGTACGGCACTGGTGTCGCAAAAGAAAGCACGGTACGTTTTTGGTTTCAACATTTTAGTTCTGGAAATTTCGACCTTCAGAACCAACCCCGTGGACGGCTGGAGACCAAAGTGGCAAATGAAGAATTAAAGGCTATTGTGGAAACGGATCCATGACAAGGCACTTCAGAGATAGCTGCAGGCTTCGGGGTAAGTGAAAACTGTATTAATCCACTTGAGGCAAATCGGGCAAGTAAAAACACTTGAACGATGGATACCTCATGAATTGAGTGAATCAAACTTGCAAACACGCGTAGACTGCTGTGTTACTTTGCTCAATCGACAAAATAATGAAGGGGTTTTAAATAAATTACTTGTAATGAAAAGTGGACACTGTCCGGTTTTTTGTTTAGTAATTTATTTAAGTTTTATTTACAACCAAACATAATGTAATATGATTCATCATAAGTAGTAGTAGCATGCTATAAATCCTACTTACTAATTAATAAGGCCATCCAGGTTCTTATATTCAATTAGAAAATTTACATGAGTACGCATAGAGTCGAACTCAAGACCTCTGTGGAATGATCCCATTTATTAATCTACTATTGCTTTTTTACCATTTATAGCTAATTATATCATAATTTATTTTCCGTGTGGTGACGGAGTAAGAATACAATTCACCACTCCCTATCTTGCTCGTGGATGTCGTACAAGACGACTATGGGATATAATACGCACATAACATCTGTGCAAGAGAAGGAAAACTCTAAATGAAATCCTATACCAACATGTCTGACCAGCATGGTATTACTATACCATATAGTATATAGTAGGTTAAATTCCCTCACATTATGGAGGAGGCCCGAGCCCAACAGTGGGACGAGTGTGGGCTGCGATGATGATGATGATGCGATGATATCATAATATACATAATTCTTTCCCATACTTGTAATTACTCTTCAGTCGGTTCCATTTTATCTATACCAATAAATAAAATTGGAGAGTCTGTTTGTAACATCAAAATAATAGGCTTTTTTCATGCTCACGCGGTTGTTTGTTACATATGCCTAATATACACTTTATATTTTTTGTCTGTCTGTTTGTTCCGGGTAATCTTCAAAACGGCTGGACCGATTTCAAAAATTCTTTCACCAATGGGAAGCTATAATATCAGGGAGGCACATAACATAGGCTATATTTTATCCCGGTATTCCCACTGGAACGGGAACTATGTAGGAAAGACGACTGAAACCGAAGCGAAGCGAGGGTGGGTTGCCAGTATTTTTATATAGTTAAGTGGGAATCTGAATCATTCTTGACTATAATTTTTCACAAATTGGCATAGACCAACAATTTCTCTTGCGGTTTCGGATTACAATAGGTCACTACCCTTTACTTTCTCGTCGGAGTCGTAAAGACTGGCTAAGAATTCACTAGGAGACTGGTCGCAGCACTTTCTTGAGAAACTTATAACACCAACTACTATCATCGACACGCCTACCGAGTATGACGATTATGGAATTGTCCCTTCTTCTTGGAGAAGTCTATGTCCAGTGGACTTCGGTGAGCTTGTGGATGGATGAATGCAACAGCCCAATGCCAAATCAGCTAATACATTAAAAAAGTCCATGTCGTATTTGTTATTCGCTGTTGATCACAGAAAATATACTGAAGAGTTTTAATGTAATATGTTATGGGTACTAAGTAGATAAATTGTGAAAAATACGATACAACTTGATATCAGTATTTGATGAAGTTACAAGGAAGTTGGAGTCTTTGATAATGAGATATTTAATTAAGCACGAATGAGCTATGCTTATGCATTATGGAAATATTGTATAAATTATTATATGTAAAGCTAAAGAGTTTGTTTGAACGCGCTACGTTTGATTTGTTTCATAGCCTGTTTATCAAAACAAGTTTATACCTTATAATATATAACATAACGCTATAATGCGTTGCAACAAATAGAAGTGAAATACTGTCTAAAAATGTTTTCAAATTGGATAAAATTTGGTAAAAGAGAGACTGCGCGTAAAGGGTTCTTCGCAATCGCCGTTGTTGTGGCGGCTGCTGAGATAACAAAATTTGTGATTGACAAATTAATGTCATTAAAAAGATTATTATAGTCCATAAAATATAGCTTGATCTCTGTGACAGATGTCAACGAAACCAACAAAGTTTGAACGAGCGACATGTTTACAATTTCATTTTATATCAAATATATTTTCATTCTTTTCGTGCCAGTTTTATTGCAACTGAATTGTAATATGTATATTATAAATATAAAAATATTAATATTCATGCCTAAAATGTACCTCGTAAGTACTGAAATACCTAGTAAACATTTTATACATAAATGACGCTTACGCACGTACAAAGTCATACTGGACTGAAAATAAAAAAGAGATGGGACAGTCGATATACGTAAATCGATAACTGATCTTTATTAAATTATTCATAAAAGAAATAAACCCAATAATGTACCTATATAAAACTTTCCACATATTTTTTACAATTAAAACATACATAAATTTACATAATTAAACATTAAAAAACTACTTTTCTTCTCAGATTAATGATAATATTACTTACGCATTATTGTCAATAAACTAGACATATTTATTTATAAAACAGTCGTAATTGATCGATTAATCTAATGAAGAAGAAAAACACAAATATAAAAATATAGAGTTTTATCGATAAAAAACTAAGGATTTTATCGTAAGCGTGACAACACTAGGGACACCTGTCACAGAGATCATCCTATATTTTATGGACTATAATAAATAGGTATATATAAATAAATTAAATAGGTATATTCGGTCGCATAAAAAGACTTTCTCAAGATAAAATATTATCCAAATCTGAAACGAATAATCCAATAGAACAGTTCAGTTATATAACGAACACTCCATTTCTTTGTTTTTTTTTTTGGGGGTGGGTTGCGGTCGGCGCACTCCTCGCACCACTCCGTCCGGGGCGACAGAGGGGCGTAAGCACGCACACTCGCAACCCACCCGAACACCACGTCGCCTTCGTCGTTGGACCGACCACCTGAACAGGGTTACTTGTCATCAGTGGTCAGCCCGACGGAATACCCCCAGTGGGGTACCCTCCTATCGACGAACGTTGCAAGGGGAGGACGTCAGTTTTTCCTGACGCTGTCGACCATCGCCCTAGCGATAGCCGGCAGCGTCAGGTCCGTACCGATGATTGCGACGAGTTCACAGCGTGCCCTGCACTGCCCAAGCCCCGCAGGCCTCGAGCGTATGGCACGCCGTGTCCTCGTCGCAATCGCAGTGGTGGCAGGACGGAGTACTCTCCCTCCTAACGACCTTGTGCAGGTATTTGGCGAAGCACCCATGCCCCGTCAAAACCTGCACCAGTCGGAAGGAGAGCACCCCGCGCCGCCTTTCCAACCTTTGCATCAGCACCGGCCGGAAGGCCTCCACGATTCGCACCCCAAACCGAGGCCTCTCCAGCCGGACTGCCCAACGGGCAATGACGTCTCGGCGGGCGTCGACGCGCCAGGCGGTGAGATCCCTTAACGAGACCACACCGCCCTCCGCTCGCACCCCCGTCACCCGCCGATATAGTCCGGCGAGCATCTCCACCTCAACCAACAGGCACGCTGCCTCCGTCGCCACCGTGCGGTATCCGCGGATGGCCCTGACCGCCATGACCCTCTGTGGTCGCCACAGAAGGGCCCTAAGTCGGACGGTCATGGACCCCGCCCACACCGGTGCGCCGTACAGGGCCATCGACCGGATGACCCCCGCGTACAGCCGCTGGCACGCAGCGCTCGGTCCGCCCACGTTCGGCATAAGCCACGATAGGGCGGACGCCGCGCCGACGAGCCGTGGAGCGAGCCTGCGGAAATGCTCCCGGAACCACCATCGCCCGTCGAGCACCAGGCCCAAGTACCTCATATGGGCCCGGATGCTGATGTCGACCGAGTGGACGGTGATCGAGACGCCGATGGGAGGGCTCATAGTGCGCCCATGGAACAAGAGGGCCTCCGTCTTGTCCAGGGCGACCCTCAACCCCAGTGCCTCGATCCGCCTGACGACCTCCTCGGTACCAGAGGTCGCCAGGCTTACCGCCTCTTCTAGCGTCCCACCGCGGGCTGTGACGAGCGTGGCGTCGGCGTAACAAATCACGCCCAGCCCGGGCGGGAGGCTCCCCCTCAACGCCCAGTCGTAGCCGATGTTCCACAGGGTGGGTCCGAGGACCGACCCCTGTGGCCCCTGCCGCCCTCGCTCTGTGACGGCTCTGCGGTATATCCGCCCTCGTCACTCGACAGCTCCGTTTGGCTGCCACTCCTCCTCATCTCCTTAGATGGTCCTGCGACATTGCCGCCCTCGTCCTGGGACACACTTTTGTTGCCGTTCTCCTTCCGCGACGGCCCTGCGGTGCTACCATCATCATGCGACGGCTCTGCGGTCACTGTGCCGCCCTCGTCGCTGGGAGCGCTGGTCTCACGGGATTCCGCGGCCTCCTGCGCCTCCCGTTCCTTTTTGAGCCGGATCGCGCGCCGTTTAGCACGCTCACTGGCTGGAGTTATTGGTGGCCTCCTACGCCTTTTTTTTTTTGGGAGCCTCAAGTTTCGCCGGACTCACGGCTGGAGCAGAGATTGCCCCCCACCCATACGATTGGGAGCTGACTGTGCCGGAACTTGGGCGCGACTCCTCGTCGCGCACAAGCACCGACACAGCAAGGGATTCCCCGGCCTGGCCGGGACTCTCTGATGAAGTCTTACAAGTATTGACCACTGCCATCGTGGTTTGGAAGTTTGAGTCCTCCTTGACTACTACTCTAACGACTGGACGCTTTTTTTTTTCGCGCGCGCTTCTTAACCCACCAGCCATACATCTCCTCGCCGAGTAGCCAAACTTGAGATTGGGGTGATTTTTCATAGGGGTTTTCTTCCCCGCAGTCCGCAGACCCCCGGTCCTGACCCCCCTACTCAGGATTACGGTTTGGGCCTTCCGGGTCTGGCCGCTCGCGAGCGACCGACCCGTCACGCCCCCCGGCCGTGACGCAACCGTCCCTGGCGACGGAGTGCCATGAGACACATCCGCCCCATTGGCCCCGGGCCAAATCCGCCGTGCGCTCTGCCTTCAGAGTCGACACGCGGAGACCCCCCCTCCCGCCGGAATCTTGGCCGTCCAAATGGACGTTTCCAGGGTGCACCACGTGGAGGTGCCCCGGCCTCGCACCCCAAAATTTCAGATTTGATGAATTACCTAAATTGCCAAATGCCGGTAAGAATACTATGATACCGTCAAAAACAAAACTTGTAAAAAAAAGCCAAAGCCTCGTAACTGTGTTCTTCTACCATAAAAAGTCGTAAGATCCATGTTATACCAAGTCGGTTAACTCATTCAGTCCCTGCTTAAGGGAACTTTCTTCTTAAGTTATACGTAATTAGCTAACCTAACAACTTCTTATAGTGACCATATCAATATTAAAGTTCTTTTATGTTTTAAATAAACAGATTGACTTGGCAATCCTGTTGAATCTTTTTTTTAAGTGACAACGCTTTGCACTAAGGGAATAATCCTTGTATTGCGGGGGACTTTACAAACATATAATTAACCAACACAAATTACATTCCGACTCAGAACAACAATTTGTGGATCGTATAAGATGTTGTCCTGCATGGGATTCGAACCCGTGACACTGGCACGGTACGTCGGTATCTTAACCACTACGCCATCTCGGCAGTCTTTAGTCAGTTCTTACGACTTTCTTAGGGAAGCAAGGGATGGCGACAAATGTATTCTTATTTTTTAAGTTACATTTCCTTAACCACAAATGTAATTTTGTAATTCTGTATATTTATGTGGGTTTACAAAATTGTTTATGCAGTTAGTGTAACTTGGAAACTGGACAAAAATACAATGTTTTATAATGTTCCCTTCATTTATACACTAAACATTAAAATTGTAATTGTAAATTTGAAGCTTCTATGTCTGCTAGAAGTACCTCAATAATATTGATGATCGGTCAGTCAGTCAGTGAGTGACAAAATTAAGAAATTTTGACTAGTTATAATTCTTAAACTATTGGTTCAAATTGAATGAAATTTGAAATATATCGTGTATCGTGTGTATACAATGCCTGCTGGGTTACTAAAATTCAAGCTTCTAGTTTTATTCGTAACGAAGTTATAGAGGGTCGAAAATGGCCTGAATGGCTTCGAGAAAAGTATGTTACGGCAGTGTTGCGTTTTTGCTCGACGTTTTTTTTTGCTCGACTTATAAGTGACAGATATAAGTGTATCTTACTTTTGTTTCTACCGGTGACTTAAATAATTTTTAGAACATAACTCCGGATTTTGGGACTTATTAATTTTTTTTTTTCATCTTTTCGGCTCATATACGTTCCACTGTTGGGCTCGAGCCTCCTTCACAGTAAGAGGGAAATTGATCTACTATACTTTAGTTTTCCTTATCTTGAATAGATGTTATATGCATATTTTATCACTTAGTCGTCTTTTACGACACCCAGAGAAGGGATGATGAATTAATTATATTCTTACTCCGTCACCACACGGATAGATAACTATAATAGATATATTAACTATAATAGTTAGATATATTCCGTCGCAGACCGTTTTGTAGATATTAATACGACCTATAAACTCCCCCATTATCTTGTTTTGTCATTAGTTTTGTTTTTGACACGCATTCCTATAAAATTACCCTATTCCTTTTCCGTGTAGTGATGGAGTAAGAATACAATTCACAACTCCCTATCTTGCCCGTGGATGTCGTAAAAGAAGACTAAGGGGTATAATATGCATATAACATTTGTGCAAGGGAAGGAAAACTCGAAATGAAAACCTATACCAACATGTCTGACCAACGTGGTATAGTAGGTCAAATTCCTTCCGATTGTGGAAGAGGCCCGAGCCCAACAATGGGACATATGTGGGCTGCGATGATGATGATGATTCCTATAAAAATGCGTTTTTATAAATAATAATGCGTATTATGTTTTAGAAAATAATAGCTGTTATTGTGACTTGACTATAATAGGTAGATACATACCTTGAAGACTTGTTTGTAGATTTGAATAACACCTATAAACCCGTAGTACACAATGTCGTTCTATCATTAATAGTTATTGAAGCGTTCACCAATATTGCAATTTTCTTAAAAATCTCTAATTTGTTTTAAAGAAATTACAGTTTATCTTCGTCTCGTCTCAGCTTATACACGTCCCACTGCTGGGCTCTATGGCAATAGGAAGGAAATTGACAGCTAGTCAGACATTTTACTATAGGGTTTTATTTCATGTATTCGTTCTCTTGCTTAAATGCTATATCCCTCAGTCGTCTTTTACGACACCCACGGGCAAGAGAGGGAGTGGTGAATTGTATTCTTACTCCGTCACCATACGGACAGTTAGAATTTTACACACAAAATGTAAACTTTTGACCGACAAATGGTATATAATTCTAGTTGAAATACCAAACTTCCATGCCGAGTGTCTCTATGGATTCGCTCATTACGCCTGACAATGTTTTGTACGATCAAAATGATTGGGCATTATTTGTGTGTGTTAATTATGTTTATAAAGGCCCAAGTATTTATTCATGAATGTGGTACATAAGTATTTAAAAAAAATAAAATAAAAGTTACGATTTCAAAGTGAGCGGGTAAAAGTTCAAGTTTTTTATACCAAGTAGTATAATTAATACAACTGTCAACAATGATTATACGAATATAAGTCCTACCTACGTCACTATATAGAACAAAACCAGCGTTTATCGAGTGGAATTTATTTTGTATGCTCTGTACATATCCGCGTAATATTGGCTGATGCATCTAGTGAGTAAATTTAAATTTAGACTTTCATATTTTTAAAGTAAATCATCTTTACACGCAATGTGAGAAGTGAGATAGGATTTTTTTCTAATGGAAGTTGCATTTTCTCACGGAATTAACTTTCAGTAAATTTTATTGTTTATTTAGTGCGCCATTTTATAGTCTATTTAGTTTGACTATAGCACCAGTATATACATTATTTTCTTTATATGTATATATTATATACAGTTTTCCGTGTAGTGATGGAGTATAAATACAATTCACCACCCTCTCTCATGCCCTTGGGTGTTTTAAAAGACGATTAAGGGAATATGTACATAACATTGATGCAAAAGAAGGAAAACTTGAAATGGAACCCTATGCCAACACATTTCACCAGCGTGGTATAATAAGTAAAATTTTACCCTCCCATAATGTCTCCATGGGCCCGATCTCAACAGGACGTATATGGGCTGAGATAATCATAACTTACTTAGTACTTATTACAAATACATAGATATGTATTTGTAATTAAGAGATCTTAATCCGTTCACCAATCAACCTATCAAAGTCTGCTTTTGTTTTCTTTAGAGGAGAAACTGAATGCATCATATGCCAATCCGCTTGCCAAGCGTGGGAATTACTATAACCCCTTGGGCAAGTGTACGCGTTACAGAGAACGTCGACAGATTGATGGACGCATGGAATTAGAAACTTAGTATTTTAATATAAAATCTATAAACTTAGCATTAAAATACGATTTTAACTTGACGAAATTCATGTTTTTGATTTATATTTTGATAAACGCAATATGTGTAAATTCCTTTAACGATAATACGCAACACAATGTTCTGAAACGATATCATCTCGAGTTGACAAGATCTTTTTGGATAAGAATAATATATATGCACAAATTTTTCACAAAGACTGTTGAAAAAATTTGAGGAACTTATTAGGTATTAATCTTCCCAAGAGGCGAGTTGAACTAGAGAAATGGGTTATCAACGATAATCACGCTAGTAAGCAATAAAAAAGTGTAAATCTGTCATCTGTACTTAATTTTATTATAATTAAGAAGATGGTTCAGTTTTAAGTAACGTCTTTAATTAATGATGACTATAAATAAAAGTAAGGTACTAGAACACTTAGCTCAGTTTGCTGACGGGGTAAGAATACAACTCAGAACCCCTCTATCTTGCCCGTAGCTGTTGCAAATGGCTACCAAGTATTTAAATTTGCCTATAATATTTATACAAGAGAAGTAAAACTGGTAATATAACCCTATACCAATTTGTCTGACCCTTGCGGAGACCAATTTGCGAAGGAAGCCCGAGCCCAGTAATGGGATGAGCTAAGATGATGATGAGAACCAGAGCAAATTTAGTAAAACAAATTGCCGATCACTGGTTAAATAGAATAAAATGAATTTTAGGATAGATTTTATTTTTTTAAGACTAAGAAAATAATCCTTGTATTACGGGGGACTTAACAAATTATATCAAAACTCAGAACAACATTTGTTGATCGCAGAAAGTATTGCCCTGCTTGGGAACCTCAATACGCCATCTGTGCAGTCAATGAGGCCCAGACGATGTTGGTATCTAAGTAATCTTGTCTGTCGACTATATTGAGTTGTGTTCACATAAATAATTCTTTGTGCTATGCTCAGATAAACGTTGTAAGACTGGCGTTAATGTTGTGTTAGATAATTGTAAGTTTGTGACTTTGCGACACACGGATTTATCTTTGCAGTGTTGTTATAAGATCATTAAAAATACTTGAAAAGCTTAGAAAACTCTTGCTTAACATTTTAAATCTGATACTGCGTTGAGTCAAGTATAGAAATTTACATAATACCGGTAGTTCATTACGGCATAACATTAAATTATGTAAGCGCCTAGTCGATTCAACAAATCATATATTCGCATGTTTCTGTTAATTTGCAATACGTTTAAAAGATCGCCGTGTGTGCATTGTCCATCGGTATATTATTGACATTTGAATTTGAAAGTAGAAAAGGTAATTTACGTGGTAGTAGTAAGAAGGATGTATGCAGCGACGCGCGCCTTCATGTTGTAACGCGTCATCCCGGAGACCGTCCTGCAACATCGTCTCGAAGTTACCGCAGATTATCTGTGAAAAATTTCAAATATTTAAATGTATTACATCATCATCGTTATCATCGCAGCCACATACGGCCCACTGTTGAGCTTAGGCCTCCTCCACAATGGGAGGGATTTTAACCTACTATACCATGCTGGTCAAACATGTTGGTATAGGGTTTCGTTTCGAGTTATCCTTCTCTTGCACAGATGTTATGTGCATATTATATCTCATAGACGTCTTTTACAACATCCACGGGCAAGATAGGGAATGGTGAATTGTATTCTTACTTTGTCACCATATGTTACATACATTCACGTATTCATTCACACATTAATACGTATATTCTTCGTGTTATAATAAGAATCCAACGTGTCATCATCTACTTTTAGCTGGTAAGATATGAGAAGTCGCCATCCTTTACTTGTCGTTTTTTATGACATCCACAAGCAAGAAAGAGGGTGGCGAATTGTATTCTTACTCGGTCACTACGCGGCAAAGACTAAGTACCATCTAATTGGTACGTAATTCCTCCACAATTAGGAGAAAAAGAGCCAGTGTATCAAACTAATCAAACTGATTAATATATGCTTTTATTTGCAGTTTAATTAAAAAAGATATATGCTGCTGTATGTGGGAAGGCCGGAATGTCTATTTACTATACATAGACTTTAGCAGAACTAGGGCTTAGAGAGGTTTTGGGACAATGATATGCATAGTATCAGCACTTTTTGAGAATCTTATATCTTTAAACGAGCAATTCTTGTAAATATATATATTTTCAGGATCTCGGAAACGGCTCCAACGATTTTGTTGAAACTTGGCATACTAGAGGATTCGGGCCCAAAAAATCGATCTAGCTAGGTTATATGTATAGAAAATGTTGTTTTGTCAGTGTTTTTGGCAGACAATATAACGACATTAAATTTTAAAAGAATATGAATTCAAATTTTGCCATCAATGTCATGAGTTATGATAGCTCAGTGGCGAAGTAGTCAGGTTTCATTTTATTTTTGACATCGGTGACAAACGGCGTCGGATCGAATCTCGGTGTTATTATTATTCTCATTTTTTATATAATTTTCATTAATTATTTTTTTATTTTTTATTAATATATATCTAAATAAATGCTACAAAAATACTCCGAGCGAAGCTCGGTCAACCTGATATTATACCTATTAACGAAGTAGTTTTGAGGCAATTGACACAGGTAAGGTGAATAATAGACTTGACAATATTAACGAGTAATAGTTTAAGTGGGCAATACTCTTCGACAACCTTCAAGCAACAATATTACAAAACCTAACTGTAAACATTTTTACTGTCGTATTTTCTTTTTCTTTACTTACAACATAAATAGGTTACACACGGACAGGAAATATTCACAATATGAAGAATTGTTTTAGTTATTATTATCATGCTGACATGGCGGGATTACGTGAGTAGTTACGCGATTTATTTCTTCTTACAATACTTTTACTAATCGCATCTCTTAATTGTTGTTACAACAGCGACTAAACGCGCCCCGTTCAATCGGATAATGTAACTTATCTTATATATAAATTTCTTGTGTACGTGTGTATGTCACTGAACTCCTCCTAAACGGCTTGAATGATGTTGATGAATTTTTTTGTATGTGTACAAGAGTATTCGAGAATGATTTAGATTCACAATTAATGGAGCCGGTAGGTGGTGCTGTTGTCGATTTTAAGGAGCAATTCCTTTTATTTGAACAGAACAACCTCTGTTGGGTTTGCTAGTTAAATTATAATACACTTATTGAATGCCGTGTGGTGAAGGAATAATAATACAATTCTGTACTCCCTATCTTGCCCATGGGTGTCGTAAAAGACGACGTAGGCATATAACAAGCATGTAAGATCTATGCAAGAAAAGGAAAACTCGAAACAAAACCCCATACCAACCTGTCTGACCAGCATGGTAAAGTACGGTGAATTTCCCTCCTATTGTGGAGAAGGCTCGAGCCCAGCAGATATGAGCCGAGAGACGAGACGAGGTACTTATGAAATATGAAAATTATAGGAATGTATGCTATCTAGTAGTTATTGCTTTCACATAATTAAGTAATACAACTAAATTCATGGTTGGAAAACAGGAAATCTGATCAGCCTACTTACCAGTGGCGCAATATTCGCAGCGACAAACATTGCAATGTTAAATGTTCCGCAGGTTAACTTCCAGTAAGGGCTCGCAGTTTTCTTCTGAAATATCAATAAACTATTTGTAATTTGTTATTTAAATCTTAATAGCTTCCTTTTAAAAGGCATTTTAGATAGTGAATTTTTTTTATTATTTTTCCTTGGGACTTTGATTTTAACGAAATCTTATCAGCTAATATTCAAAAGTTATTAATGAAATCGTCATAATTCCTCATCATAATGTTCACTTAAATACATCTTACAACCCTCATTATGCCAATAATTTAATAAAATAACCTTGAAAAGGCGGAAAAACCAAAATGTTTTCCTCGGAATATAAAGTACCTATTCGTTGGTGACGATACAAAGTTAAGTAATCAACTGTCAACAAATGATTTACGATGTCAGGGGAATGAACGTAGCAATTGTTACAATATCAATCTGTGTATTTATGTGTGATAACAATTACAGCATAATCACTCACACATACATACTTGCGTGTCACGGACTATCAATGAATTTCATGCACCAGTAATATTGTACTAAACATAATGCTATTATATATGATATCAACGAGGCGAAAGTATTATCTGAGAATACATTCCAAAATCACAACACTGGCCTTCGTTACTATAATCAAATCAAATACCCATAATCTATTGAATTACAACGAGATAGAAATATGTAAAAATATCATAAAACTGATTTCTGATGTTTACACATTATAAATAAAACTACTTTTACGGTTTGTATTTGATTTTTGATTGCCAGATATCGTTAGTACGCGCGTGACCATGAACGCTGGAAAGTATTCGAAACGTCGGGCAATCAATAATCAAATACAAACTCGATAAAATCCATAAATAAATTAAAGAAAGAAAACATTTTTTAAAAACAAGCTTTTATTATTTGTTAATAAAATGAACTAAAAAGTAAAAAATCCAGGTCCATCATCAGACCATAGTTACCATATAGTATCAAAGTACTCGTCAAGACAAATCAAATGAGCCCAAAGTGGATGTGGTTGCATCGTTTAATTACGGAGTTCCTATGGCCAGATTCCAGGTCCATCATCAGATCAGCTCTATGTCACAATAATATTGCATTGTCATTCAATCTATACATGCATGCAAAATTTCAGCTCATTTAGAAACTGAGAAGTGGATCAAATTTAACTTGCAAGATTTGAATACAGACAACGGGACGGGTGAAACTAAATAAAATAGTTTTATCTATAATATTATATATATTATGGGTGCAGAACTAACCTTATATTGTAAATATCGATAACAAGCGTAGTAAACCACATTAATTAGGCCGGTCTCAAGCACGAGTGCGAGGTAGACGGCATGTAGTGACCAGGTATTTGGCACGGCAAACTTAGTGAGCACCATCACGGCTGGTAGAAGCATCACGGGCGGCGCTACTATCGCCGTAGGACACGGATCGTTGCGGCGTACGTATGTTTCCTCCGCATTCTTTTCTTTGAATGTCAAGCAGAGTGTTGTTGCATCTGCTAGTTCCCTGGTATCATTAATATCGTTATTTGAATTAATGTGAAACAGAAAAGAATAACAATCAACATTCATTCATTAATTTTGCTGCCCTTAAATCAATCCTTGTATATCCAATCCTAGTTACCTGCCCTCGCTTCGCTTCGGTTTCAGTCGTCTGACCCGCGTAGTTCCCGTTCCGTGGAAATACCGGGATAATATAAGCCTATGTTACTCCCTGATATTATTAGCTTTCCATTGGTGACAGAATTTTTGAAATCGGTCTAGTAGTTTCGGAGCCTATTCAATACAAACAAAGAAACAAATCTTTCATATTTATAACATTAGTATGGATAACATTTTCTCTTATTTTGCATAGACAATGTAAGACTAAGGATTTTACACAGCAAAGATTTCGCTACGTTAAATTATCGAACATTTGCTTGAAATAAAGCCTTTTAGAGAATATAATATAGACTAGACGAGCTAGATAAAATTTCGTACGTATTCACCTGCCTTTATCCTGCCTTACAATATAAAGCCGTCACGATAAATTTGTTTTACCAACTAGTAGGAATAAAGTACAAGCCTATAAAGCAAGAAGTTATTGTCCTACTTACAGAATCCTTATAAATCATGCCATTTAGGTAATCTTAGAAATAATATTAATTTGAAATTAAATTTATGATTTACTGACTAGCTTCAATTTTTCTTAGCTCGGTCAATTATCCTGGAATTCGGTTAATGGCAATTTATGAATACCTTTGGGACTAATTAGTTACTTCGTACTTCGTTTTAAATACCTAGGCTAATCAGATTTTAATAGCACTTTTCCTATGACCCGTGGACGTGAAACTAATTTTTACAAATGAAATATCAGTTTTATAAGTTTATAATAAGTAGGTACATTTTAGCGATATGATTAAGTAAAATAGCAATATAGTGACGTCTTTTTGGTATATTTATATTCTGATAAAACTTAATTCGAAAATTTTTTAACCCTTTTCTTATAAAAGCAAAATAAAAGCCAAAATTAAATAGGACTTCTGCCATTTAGTCTAAATGAATAATCTCTGATTTAGATAGCTTATAGTAAAGTTCATAAAAAAAATTAACTGGCTTGACTTAAGCCTGAAAAATAAAAAGTGCTAATTGCCTTGTGTAACTTAATGGAAAATTATTTATAATCCTAAAAACTTACTAACCAATTTTAGTAATATTCATTCGTTACAATAAAATTGAAACGATAAATTTTAGTGTTTTATAAGGTTATACATAACAAACATCTAACTTTGTATATGAATTGAAACGGTGAAGCTTCGTAGCGTAACAGGGTTCAATCATTTTGTCAGATAATCTATTTAGGTCAACGAGCGAGAACATGAAAAGCGATTATACTATCGTCAAATGCTTTTTCCAATCAAAAACATATGTATCCTGTTCAAATACGTTTGATTAAAATATTTTGACCGTCGTATTTGCAGATAAAATATATTGCAATGAGTCTTTTTAATTATGTGTATCTAGAAGGCAACAGTGGGGATTTTAGAGATACCTACGACTTAAATCGATAAATTTTGTGGTAATTATTATTTTAACAACCTTTTTACAAATAATGTTTTTACTAATTTTTAATATGCATTTTAAAAACATAACAAACATAGAATTTGCTTATAATATGATGCAAAAATCCTTAAATTTTTAAATTTTAAGCTGTATGATTTTAAATAAATAAGTAGATTTATTGCCACCATAAATAATTATGAAATGAAAAATCCTGATCATAATATCGAGTAAATATAAAAATCGAGTAAATAATAAATTTGAAAATTTCTTAAACCTGAAAGTCATTATTAATATAATCACCGTATCTTTGTTTAAATTCAAGGATATTAAAGTAATATAAAATATAAGCGAAAATTATTAAGGTTCTCATAAAACTGCATACTCTGAATGATGAAAAAGTTATTTTATAACTTTGCAAAGCACTAGAAAGATATAAAAAGCAAAACGTGAATGTGGGTCATAATCCAGACCAAATGGAATCTGGGCCGAGTGCTGTTCATATAAACTTGTAGTTCACAGATAGAGATGTTGAACTATTGAGCGTCTAACTCTTACCGAGGTTTATTTGAACAAAATTATTCCTTTTTTACATTTTTTATTGATATATTAATATAATTCAGTGTAATAAATAATTCTAGGGTTTCTATTCAATTTACATCACAACGTTAAAAACACAAATCACAACGTTAATAAATTTATAAAAAATACATCAACTTATATCAAAATGGGTCAGTTTCTGCTTATTAAAAATAAATTACTCCAATCCAAAACTTAACAATGAGACTAAAAAGGTTTTCTTAAAAGTTTAAACTGTATGTATAACAACAGAAGAAAACTTCCTTACTTCTTTTATTTAATTGAGTATATTAATGTAACATATTATAAACCACCTATCATGACCCCTTTTTTTCCCGCGGATATCGTAAAAATTACTTAACGGTTGTAAAAATATATAACCATCAATGCAAGAGAATGCGCTGAAAAGAATAATCACACAAATAGCTAATATCACATAGTAACAAGATGCGACTCCTGAAAACTTACTTGTCATCGTCTCTATTGACGAGTTCTTCCTGTAACATGTTAAGTATTTTCTGTTCTCCGTTGTCCTTGCTCTCGTCTTGTGGCGACAGAACCTACGAATAATTTACGAAGCAAGTCTATGTAATTGACAAGCGGAAAATTAATATGAGAGCACATGATTGGCATACAAATTATATAGCGTTCACAATCATATGTTCAAAAAATATATATATATATATATATATATATAATGAAAAATTCATTCGGCTGAAATTATTTTACGTAAACTAAACTAGGAACTGTATAATTGGGGCAACCTTTGTTGCCTTAGTGTCCTATTTATTTATGCTGGTGATTCATAAGGAGTGAGGAATGAACGGGCTAGAGAGTGAAATGAGGAGGGAAGCAATATAATGCACTTACCGAGTCCTCATCATCATCTCGGAGGTCGGAGAGTGTGTCTGCTTCACCACCTTCAGCAGTTTCGCCTTCAGGAAGATTCTTTTCTTCCCCTCCTCCCGACCACTATACAAACACAAACATAATTATATCCTAAATCAAATCCATAAATCAAATCGAAACAAAAACTTTATACGATTTATTCACATTACCATACGATAAACCTGTAATTAATAATGATTTTATAAAAACGAATACGTTATTTATTCATTCAAATTTGTGTTTCGTTCCTCGTTGCCAAGCTCACTAAGGGCTACAAATGATATATACAACTCTATCAATATTACCTATCGACATACCTATCAGTTGTTTAAATGCTCATTAAATTTTCCCTTTGGCCTCCCACGTGTATTCTGACAATGATGATATACCACAATTACTTTAAGTTTTACTCTACTCAGTCACTATTCATTTGGGTATTTCGGTCACTATTTAGCCTTATAAGGTTGTAGTGCTGTTTGTCTTGATATAAAACACACACATCCAAGGAGTGCTTCAAACCCAAACTCCTGAGATTAATGACGTCTTTTATAAACTATTAAGCCAATCATATCTTTAATTAGGTTTGAAAGTCAAAAACAATGGTAACTTTTCTGGTAAGAAACCTTTATATTTATTATTCTATTATAATTTCTTTAAACATGCAAATTGAATTACAAAGAAACAATTCCGTTTATAAGAAAAAATCTATAGAATTCGATATGTCTATAACTACACAACATATAAAATTACAAATAATACTACTCTATCTTTTCTGATGTAGGTATCAATTCAAGGAATATACTTCTTTAAGCAAATTTATAAATAACAAATTCACCATCAACTTAAGTATAATCATTGCACTGAATCTATTACGCAATCTAGGGTTTAATAAACGAAACTTAGATACATACGTTTGGAATAGCAATTAATATATAAGTTTTAAACTTGTTCAACTAAGTAAAGTGACAGATTATACAATATTTCTTCACGACTGTTTCTGTTCCCGTTAGATAATAAAGCGCTATTTAATCTGAACTCCAAGAAGTCTCAACTAATATCAAAGCTAATATTTAAACGTGTTAATAACTTTCAACTTGCTCTCATGATAACGTAACATAAATGGCAATTTCTAAATATTAAATACCTTGTGTATAATTATAAATATATGTGGTGCTTTATCTGAAAGCAAATTTAGTTTTTTATATTCTTGGTATAGTTATAACTGATGATTACAAAAACACAGTCTTCTATTATATGACCCACCAAACAGTACTGCTGCCATCAAAACTTATAATTCATGTTTCAACACAATCTGTAAAGCGGATACAATGCACTTATAGCCAGATTACTTTATTTGCACTTGTCGGTGATACCTGGCAGACTTTAAAACGTTTCTTACAGGTGTGCTAAACATGCTTTCTTGCAAAGGTAAAAGCTTTATGCTCAATACCTGATATATCATTATGTGTAGTCGCCTTGTTATGTTTAAGCGACAATTACACACGCTTAGTTCTTTTAACCATCAAAATTCCGCAGGGAAATGAATAACATTATCAATTAGAGATTGCAAATCGAGCCCGGCCGGGCCGGGCCGGGCCCGCCCAGGCCCGGTGGTCTTTTAGGCACCCACCGGGCCCAGCCATTCTTACCGGGCCCGGTCACCGGACCTGGTAGGAATGGCCAGCTTTTTAAGATCATTCTTTCAGAATGAAAAAAAATTGTTTTACCTTATCCAGGTTAGAATATATGTACTTTTTGTTTTGTTATAATATTGTAAGTGTTTAACTAAAATCATGTAACAAGTAAATTAATTTCTTTGTATAATATGTATTTGTTATGAAGCCATTAATTCTTAGAATTGGAAACTCCTTTTGCATGCCGCTTGATGGTCAAATATGATGATACATTATCTACCTGCAACCACTAATACTTTATACCCATATTTCACAAAATAAATGATTTGATTGATTGATTGCTTGAATATACTATAAAGCCTACGTAACGTAACCAATTTTACGTTACATTTTATTAGTTGAGACTATACAAGTTTGGTTGTTAACAGTTACAATACAGCCTAGCCTATAAGATTTCGCTATTTGTTCAATTAGTAATAGTAACACTCGCTAGTATTAATAACCAAAGTTTAAGAAGAAACATAATACTTTACTTTTAGCAGATAATAATTTGTTTTATTTATACCAAAGCTACCAAAGTTTATCTATCTAAGTTGTTATGACACGTTTAGTACGTTAACCTGTGTTATTAGTATCTTATTTTAATACTATGTTTTCAAATAGACACTATAAGGAGTAAAGAGAAAAACCTGCTTTGTTTAAACTTATAAAAATTATATTACAGACTAATGTCTGTAATAACGATTACTTGTTGGACGTGAGACACCTTAGTCCGCCCGTGACCATGAATGCTGCAAAGTGTTCGAAACGTCGGGCAATCATAAATCAAATACAAACGCGATATAATCCGTAAAAGTAGTTTTATTTACAATGTGTAGTGCTCGCGTAAACATCAGATATCTTATAAAAATGGATAATTACTAATACTAATATTACTTTTCCATCCATAAGTAAAAGTCAAATCAATTATGTATTACATGTGATTTTGAGACTTGAGTGAGACTGATTATTGTGATAAATGTTCATAAGCCAATTTGAAAAAAATATTATCCTTGAATCATTGTCTTTTTCCTATATAGAAAATTTTTATAAAATACTTTAAAGGTTTCATCGCTAATACAACTCGGCAGCCCCGGCGGGCCCCGCCGAGAAGTCATTGCCCATTGGGTAGTCCGGCTGGAGAGTCCTCGGTACGGTGTCAGGACCGCCGAGGCCCTCCGGCCGGTGCTGATGGAGTGGTTGGAGCGGACGCACGGGGTGCTTTCCTTCCGACTGGTGCAGGTGCTGACGGGGCACGGTTGCTTCGGGAAGTACCTGCACAAGATTGTCAGGAGGGAGAGCACACCGTCCTGCCACCACTGCAGTTGCGACGAGGACACGGCGCAGCACACGCTCGAGGAGTGTGCTGCATGGAAGGGGGATCGTCGTGAACTCGTCGCAATTATCGGTGCCGACCTGGCGCTGCCGACCATCGCCAGGGAGATGCTCGTCAGCGTCAGGAACTGGGACGCGGTCGCCGCCTTCTGTGAGGCCGTAATCTCACGGAAGGAGGCGGCGGATCGTGTGCGAGTAGAGATTCTATTCGGCGACACGTTCCGCCGCCGGCGACTCGGGCGGCGCAGGCGTGAGTATCTGCGCCAAATGCCGCCCTAGCCGAGGCCGCGGGTGATCGGACCGGGGAATTGTCCGTCACCCGCAGAGAGGCTAACCGCGCGACGGCGACCGACGTGCCAGGATGTCGGGAGGTGAGGGTACCCGAAAGGGTATTCCGTCGGGCCGACCACTGACGACAAGTCACATCTGCTCCGGTGGTCGGCCCAACAACGAGGTGACGTGGGTACGGGTGGATTATGGGCCCGCGCGCCGTCCTTTCATCGCCCCGGACGGACTGGACCGCACGTGCGCTTACCATAGCCCACACATAAAAAAAAAAAAAAAAAAGCCCCGTTGGGCCCAGCGGACCCGGCCGGGTTGGCGACAATTGCAGCCGGGTCCGGCCGGGTTGAGAAACATACCGGATTGCAATCTCTATTATCAATGTATAAAAAATAATTGCGTAATTATTGAGATTCAAATAAATTTAAGTTCTCCTTAGACGTGTATCTCGGACAAGTCAGGTTTCGATTCAGATGGAATTGTAGAACGCTCTGTGCTAATGTAGTAGAGTTGAAATATCAACATCTCTTTATACTTATTTTGAAAAGTTGGATAGAGACTTTTCGCTGAACTGAAGTCCAGACATTAGCGACAAAAGTTTGTCTTTTTTTTTAATATAATTCTAGATAACACTCGATTGAACGCAAAAGAACTTATAAATAACAAACATGAAATGTTGCAAGTCACTTCCATCATCCTTAGTTTGTTTTCACCCAGAGACTTTACAATTTACCAAAAGCAACTGATTTTCGAAAATAAACTTTAACAAGTTTATTTTAAATTAAATGTATAATTAAAAATACGAGAGAAAGCGTTCTTTTGTTTACTTGTGAAAATGAAGTCAGTCTATTTACTCTTATAATAGTGCTTTATAGCTGTTACAGTAATTGTCATTGATAATGTAATAAGATTTCTTATATAAAATGCTACAGAGATGTTGAAATATATAACTTTGCAGCCTGCGATTTGACTTGAATCACATAATTTTGCTAGGGCGGCCTGTACCTTAGTTGCGGTTGCAGCCTTCGACCACGACCCTAATTTTGTTACAGAATTCGAAAACATAACATGTTTGTATTGATATGTTGTATAACGGGTTTACTTTCATCTTAGATAGATAAGTCATTCTCCCTAATAATAATTGAGAATATGATTTATGAATGTTTTAGGTTATAATCACCGTTTCACTCACGCTAATACAGATTTTGTTCATACGAATCTACCTTGAAACTATACATGTTTAGAGGATAAAATTGTCATATTTACCTACCTATGGAGTACGTCTAGATTATAACGTATTTCTACGACAAATGTCCAGATCCGTTCTGCCATTCTACCTTAATCGATTAACAAACATACATCCAAACTTTCCAATTCATAGTAATGTTAAATTATGTTAGAGATAACTCCCGTTGCTATTTTGCTTTTTAAATGAACTTAACATCTAATATAGTAGTCTTGGTAGATTTTTTGTATAGATTTGGTGTCCTGTTTAACAACATCAGTAGCGTTTCGTAACTAATGCCCGATAAATGATCACGGATAAGACAAAAAGCATATCTAATGCTTATGTCAATCCACTACTGGTCTTAATTGGTAATACGATACTCAAAGTTGTCGGTTTCTCTGTTAACCTCACACAAACAATCCAAGTTGTCATAATAACGTAATTCAAAGTAAAACATCGTGTGTAAAGAGGGTTTAAGCCAGAATACATATTTCATAGAGCCGACAAACCAACGCCAATATTGTGACAACTATTGGGAGAGAAAGAATCACAAGTGTCGAATTCATTTCGAGCGGCAAATTGTTAGAATGATCCCTACCTGCTGGACCCGAGATCACCTAGTCGGACGATATATCCCAATGATATAATAATAATTGTAGCTTATTTTATTTATTTATTATCACTCCAATGCCATATATTTGTCCTTAATACTATCATCCTAAACATTTGTTCGTGGTTATCATAAAAGTCGATTGACCTGCGTCAATTTCAGCTAATGCCGTGTGGTCCACAATTATATTCTCGAGGAAGGTGGAAGATACCCAGACGGTAGACTAGCTAAGCCTAAACCTCACTAACAACCTAGAGAAGAAGGACATGCTGTACCAACGCCACAAAAATTGCTATTACGTTAAGGATTAGTTTGCCACCAGCAGAGACAGCGACCGCACGAAAGCGACGCATCGAAGGGCATGGTACCCGAACGTATAACCCATTGGGCCGGCAACGGATGACAAGAAGTCCGTACCAATGCTCGCTCCAGCGGCGAATGAGAAAAATAAGATAGGTTATGGGGCCGCACGTCACTCAACCATCGCCCCGGACAGATTGGGCGAGGTGAGTCCAGACCACAGCCTAACAAAAAAAAGGGGAATGATAATGATTTAGTACTAACCTAATCTAAGATTAATGTTATTTATCATCGGCATCATTTTGCTCTTATTTAGATTACCTACTTGAGGTCGACACAATACTCCTCTTTCATCTGACATATACCTATCAAAAGTTATCGGCTATAGTTTTATGACCGCCCGCCTTTTTTTCTTTTTAGGGTGGACTATGGTTAGCGTAACCGCTGCCTGACTCCGTCTGGCGACAGAGGAGCGGCGCGCGGCCACATAACCCACCACAGCTCGCGTCGCACAACATCGCCTTCGTCGTTGGGCCAACCACCGGTACCGAGTTCCTTGTCCTCCGTGGTCGGCCTGACGGAATACCCCGCGGGGTACCCTCGCCTCTCGAAGTCCCTTTCCCGGGACGTCGGTCGCCGTCGGTCAGCCTCTTTGCGGGTAACGGACTAAAATCCCCGATCCGATCACCTCTGGCCTCGGCGACTGGCCGTCTGCCGAACGTCAACCCTCCTTGAGAATGTACATAATTTTTAACCAGACAGTATCAGATTGAATGGTCCAGGTCGAAGCTCTTTGGCGTCTTTTACCCATTTGTAGTGTAAGAGTTAGTAGCATTCGTAGTTATACAGTATAATGATTAATTAAATAAACATTAGTACCTACTACAAAAACAAATCAAGTTTTATCCACATAAGTTTTTAATATTCAGTAGTAAAATAACCTAAGGTTATCATTAGTTTATATGCTCCACACCGATGACTACGGAAGCCATTAATCAAGGAAACTATCTCCATCGTAATAAATACATGACCTAGTTTGATATGTAATATTAGGTATTTATTAGAAGGAATTGTTTATGTATTAAAATAATTTTAGAATACCTGAAAAATATATTAAGCAGTGTGATGTGGTGACGGAGTAAAAATACAATTCATTACCGCCTCTTTTCCCCGTGGGTGTCGTAAAAGTCAACGAAGGGATATGATATATACATATATGTAACATTAACGCAAGGGAAGGAAAACTTGAAACCAAACCCTATGCCAACACGTCTGACCAGCGTAATATAGTAGGTTAATTCCCTCCCATAGTGGGAAGGCCCGAGCCCGACAGTGGGTCGTATATGGGCTGAAATGATGATGATATTAAGCAGAATAAGAAAAATAATTACTCATCATCATCGTGTCAGCTGATATACGTCCCACTATTGGGCTCAAGCCTCCTCCACAGTAGGCGGTATATTGACATACCGCGCTGGTCAGACGTGTTGGAATAGGGTTATATTTCGAATTTTCTTTCTCTGGCATAAATGTTAGATTCAAATTCAAATTCAAATCCTTTATTATGCATAAACCCCGCGGGGGCACTTACATATGGTCACTTTTTTTACATTTTATCTTAAATTACTACCGGATCGGAACGCGACCACACTGAGAAGATCCGGCAAGAAACTCAGTGGGATTGTCTTCTTTTTTATTCATCTACAATTTTTTTTAAACAAGATAACATACAACTACATGTCTAATGATAGCTCCAGTGTGATGCCTTTCGAACCATTATACAGTTATTAAATATAACGAAAAATTACCATGGCTGGACCAGATCGCAGATATAGATATTATAGTCATCATATCTGGCATAAATGTTATATAGATATTATAGTCGTCATATTATAGTCATCTTTTACGACACCCACGGGCAATATAGGAGTGGTTAATTGTATTATTACTCCTTCATCACACGAAACAAATACTTTGAATAAGTACTAGGTAGACTTAATGAAAAATAAAAAAGGTATTGAAAAATCTAATCAGTATAAACATTTCAGCTCCCATTTCATATTTTCTCATTAAATAAATTTTAACTCTTTTAATTAACATTTTCTATTAAATCTTGCCAACGGCGATGTTAATACCTACAAATAGTTAAATGTTTTGGTAATTATTAAAAAACGAATAGGTGCTGTCTTTACATTTGCAAACCTAATGCTTGCTAATAAAAATTTCGTAGCAGTAAATCGCCACATTTCCGTGTGTTAAAGAAATAAGAATACAATTCGCATGCTATTCTCCCCGTGGGTGCTGTAGAAGTAGGGTTACTCGAAATAAAACCCTATACTAACTTGTCTGCCCAGCGTGATATAATAGATCAATTATTCCTCCTATTAGAGAGGGGAAATTAACCGACATAGCACGAAGAATTAGCGCGCTGAAGTGGCAATGGGCAGGTCATATCACTCAGCGAACCGCTGGGGAAGAAAGGTTCTCGAGTGGTGACCACGTATCGGACAATGCAGTATAGGACGACTAGAATAGATAGCCCGACGATCTGGTGAAAGTTGCTGGGCGTCATTGGATTCAGACGGTACAGAACGATTCTTTGTAACGAAACTGGAGGGAGGCCTACGTTCAGCATTTTACGACGATAAATGATGAACGTAGGCTTCCCTCTATGTATTTTAATGATGATGATGATTTTGGGGCAGACTTCAACCCAGTAATGGGACGTATATGAGCTGTGAAGATGATGATTATTATCATATTTACTAGTGTTATAAGCTTGCTAATGTTACTAACTTCGTAAACAATCTTCATACTTGCTAATAACAATTTCGTAGTAATAAAGCTACTCATTAATAATTTTAACACTTCTGGATTTGACATAAGACTTTATGATAGCCCGCCACTTACTACCTCAATACAATATAAAATCCACTAAAGATCTTACGATAAAATTGTAAAATAACACTATTATTTTTGTTGCCGTAAAGCTCTGTAGTTGACATCGAAAAACACGGGATTTATTTAAGCTTTGTCCCAATATACTGCTGTCTTAGTGTACGTACATTCGTTTCTTTTCTGTATCTGAAGCGAGTAAGTAACCTTATGTATAGGTAAATAGAATATTATACTAATGGACTTTATCGAAAATTCACCTAATCTTATGACGCGCGTATATAAAATTTTTATTACAACGCAAATTGCCTTTCCTAATGGATATTATATAACAGATGAGTGCTGTAATATAAATAAATAAAAAGACAGAGTGTATCGTAAAGACACACGATAGAAGTGAATCGTTTGTGTTTTAGAGAAACGGGTAAATTATTCGTAAATCACTTTTGAATAGCATAGATTGTGTTATTATGAGAGTGAAAAGAGCTTGTGTCTCATTTTATTCTAATATTCAAAGGTATGCTAGATACTGGGTTCACTCTATGCGACACAGTCTTTAACCTCACTACTTTTTGTCACGCTAAAGTTTGCGGATTAGAATTTCAAAGGCTTCCCACAAAATGTTTCATTTCAACGACTTATTTTGCAACCTAAACACGTAACAAGCAAAATTTATAAACCCTATAGCAGCCACTCATACCAAATATCAAACCGAAAAATCTAACCACGTTGCTTTTTGATTACTATGACAGGTATTTATCATAAATTTGCAATTGATTTTCAATAGATGGTATATCGGTATGTTTTTTTTACTTATCTTCTTCTTTTTTCGTCTTGGCAATCTCTTTTGCCAGTGTCGAGTTATAATTTTCTTTACAATTATCACATTCTTCATATTATTAATTATCCGTCAGTAAGTCAAATTGACGCTTTCAACAATCTTATGTCCACAATTAACGGTATCTTCTGATAATTTTGGTGGAAACCAAAGGGTGTATAAAGCACTTCTAGATTCTATTCACTACACCCCAGCAGTTCTTCCGTTACATATTGCATAAAGTACCATTAAAATGTTTTAATATAACACCTTAAAACGCTAAGATATTGAATATAACACAAGAACAGCACAATCTCGCCAAAAGCTAATTTTACTTACTTTTACTTACCTCTACTAGCCTACTCCTCGGCGTAATAACGCTAACGATAATCAAATGTTTCTGATTATGCATGTATTTATTCATTATCATATACATACTTTCCTTCATTCGAATTATTATTCGGGACAAAGGAACTAATGATATTTTTCGATTTATATCGATTTGCCGATCCATCAAATTTATGAAAACGGAATAATAGAGGGTGCACCTGTTGCATATCATATACCTACATATTATATACGTGCTAGTATTTATATATCGGTACTCATAATAGATAAATTTGCTTAGTTGTTTTAAATTTAAATTCCATTTTATTCACAAAAACATCTTCTGAACGGTAAAACAGTTTGACAACAATGCGTATTATTATTAATATGCTATATATTGGTAATTAATTATTACGTACTTTAAAATTGGAGAAAATATTGTTAAAGTAGCATGTCGATATATTATCTAAAAATTATTATTAGACAGTAAACATATTAGTAGATATTGTTGAGAATATTTTCTGGGTCTTGGAGAGTATTTTAAGCCCTTGGTTCTAGCAGTTAAATTTCTATGGCAATTGATATAACTAATTAGTACCATCAAATATTCTAACAACAAATCTATCTTAAATTATCACCGGTTGCAAATGTCATATGACAAATACTTCTAGAAAATTAATATATCTACTATTAAAATTGTTTAAAATATAATTCATTCTAATACTAAAAGCTCGTCTAGCAGCATCCTTGTCAGACAAGAATACAGGTCATGTGATGGTAAGTGTTAATAATGGCTTATGATCTTTTAATATATCAAGGATACAGTCAAATGTTACCCACAATAACTCATTGTGTCCTTAAACTCCGTTTAAAAAAGAAAATGCCATTGAGCTCGAACAATGCTAAACGAAATATATGTACGTATAGCTTCTGACCCTACAAATACTCGCCTCGTCGAAAATACAGCAAAGCAGTTATAACCATATCTGAGACTTGAGTTATATAATATTTGAACTTACAGGTTTAAGAACGCGAACGATGAAATAAGTTTTGATGCCAGATTGTCGCAGCATTTCTTCTCTTCGTTCCCCGTGCGCTGGTTCCACTTCAAACTCGTTATTTAGGAAACTCAGGGTTACTTCAGAAACATGCACGCGCCTGTAAACATCTCTTATAAATAGAGCGAACGTATACATACATAAAAAGAAACAGCTACAAATGTCGATGAATAAATAAATCTCCTAACACGTCTAGGCATAAACAAACAGACCTTCTTCATCTTGTATCACTGAGAAAGGTTTTTAGAAAATATATTAGTGCCTATAAGCTATAAAAACATTCAAAAATTTTTCATTGTTTCAATTATGGAGATTTAGCGAGAACTTGAAAATATTAGAACTATTATCATGTTATACTATTTAGTTTTTTATAATTTACTAGCTTATACACACGGTTTTTTGCGGAACATACTTTTATCTTGAATAAAAGGCACCCTATGATCTTTTCTGTCCCATTGATATAATCAATTATGTATTCAAAATTTCATAATGATTGATTAAGTGGTTAAGGTAATAAAGCATAACAAACAAACTTTCGTTCGGATTTATAATGTTAGATATACAAATAAACATTTAAATATTTCATTGTTTTCAATTACATCACTTTTGTGATGTTTTATATATAAAGTAATACAGAAATAGTATTAAACTGTTATAGATAAAATAACAATGATTTACGTGTGCTTTTATGTTTGGCAAATCACCCACATACAATCTTTAATAGCGTGTAGCTACAGCGTACTGCCCAAATACAACGACGTGGCTGACGGTTAGATAATGATACCAAACAACAGAAGCCTTGAAGAAAAGAAATATCCTTTGTTATATAAATATAAAAGACTTGGCTATTGCGCTATAGTCCGCATGCATGTCCTTACGGATAAATCAATCCATAATTATCCTTGACTCTACTAGACAATATAACATATTAAGAACCCGTCTTCGCTATGCTTTCGATCGTCCCAACCCTGTTATATGGATTCCACTTTTAATAGATTCATTTTAATGATATGCTCTAATGCAAGACTTTTAATCTACATTAAATGCGCCTTTTATTTAATATGTTTAACTATATAAGGAATAATACTGTATTATTTAAAACAGTTTCGTAAATAACCCATTATGTTTTAATTAATTAAAAAAAAATGGTGCGTGTGTCGATATTTTGTAGATGATTTTCAGATATATGATTTCTATGTAATGGAATCACATTAAAATATGTTATACAATATCACATTACTAGTTTACTATTATTTGCATCTATTAACCATATAAATCGTCTTCTTGAATTACACTAACGATAACCGCATTAAAATTCATTGCAGGGTTTAAAAAATCTAAGTGAACAAGGCGCGGCCGCGGCTTTATTATATACTATGTAAAGATAAAGATATTCGGTTTTACTAGTGTTTGTATTGTATGTATGACCTCTACCACGTAAAATTTTCACACTATACTTAACTAACATCGACGATCAGTTTACATTTGGACGTTACTGTTTTTTCTTCCAAAAAGTTCTGTCAACCGTCATTTCTCCATCCATACCGCCACACAATTCTTACAAATTTATTTTGATCATCTTTAGCTCCATATTGCAACACAAATATATAGTATTCTCCTACTAACGATAGTGCATACAACCAATGATCCTAAATCTTCGCTGCCAGATTACACACGCTACATTTTCAAGCCACACTTATATTTTTAGTGTAAATTCACACGGTTATATATATAAAGATTTGGTAGACGGTAGACTTGGATAGCAGATTTGTTAGCGTCCTATTTATAAAAATATGCTCACCCAGCCATTCCACTGCTCTCCATTTTGTTAGCAAGTTCAACATCTCTTGAATATACGTCGAACTGCCATTGTCTTTGACCTAATACGCCTGCCAGTACTGCACCCGTGTGAATACCCACTCGCATATCAACGGGTGAGTTGGTCGTCTGTTGTACATATCTGGACAAATTACAAAATGTTTTTGTAGGTACTTTAAAAAACTAAACTCACAAAGGTAAAGAATGAAATTGCGGAAAGATTTCAGATGACAATAGACGTGCAATTAGATCATACTCTACCAAAAAGAATTAATAAAGCGAAGCATCGAAAGCTTAACTATGATACCGATCTTAATTAATGTCTCTATGTATAAATAATAATAACTAATGGTTGTAAATAATAATAACTAATGTTTATTCATTTAATCTCAGCAATAAAATTTCCATCTCTTGGGAAAACATAAAACTATGAACTTCGTCGATAAAAACCATGGAGCCTTTTGTACCCTTTACAACTTTCACGACCACGGACAGTCTAAAGTATTCGATGCTCAAATCTGTCACCATTTTGGTATCCTTACATTAATTAAAGTATTTGAGATACTTATTAAAGTAAATTAATAAACTCAAACATAATTTAAAAGTTTTAATCAACAAATTTATTGTAAAAGTTTATCGATGAATACTTTTCCATTTGCGCCTACCGCCTCCAGCGTTTATCTAATTCAAAACTACATATTTCGAATTTAAACAGCCGTAATTTTATTGGGAAAATAATTTCACGAGTTTAATGATGCTGATGAGTTGATAATTCCTAGGCACTTACTTGATAGCTTTAACCATAGATAATCCCATATGTACACAAAGAACTGCATGATCTGGACGTTCCACCGGTGCACCACTAATGCAATAATAACAATCGCCAAGAATTTTGATTCGTAGTTGTTGATATTTCTAAAAACAACCAATAAAGTTTTATAAATTTAACACATTTATTACTTAAAATGTATTTCACTACTATCAGTAATCGAAGATGTAATAAAAATTAAATTTTCTTTACCTCCGCTAGACGATCGAAACGAGCAAATAGCTCATTTAATATTGCAACGAGATCTTGAGCTGAATACGTGGACGATATAGCCGTGAAGCCTACGATGTCGGCATATAAAATACTGTCATCAAGAAATAATTTGTTAATTTAATTTCTGATGTTTACGCGAGTATTACATATGTGAAATAAAACAATTTTGACAGATTTAATCGCGTTTGTATTTGATTTTTATTTGCCCGACATTCCGAACACTTCTCAGCGTTCTTGTTTTCGGTCGGTCGACCACTGAAGACAAGGAACTCGGCACCGGTGGCCCAACGACGAAGGCGACATGCTATGGGTGGGTTACGGGGCCGCGCGCAGCCACTCTGTCGCCATAGACGGGGCCAGGCGGCGGATGCGCTGACCGTAGCCCATCCCAAACTAAAGGGTTCACGGGAGGACCATGAACGTAAAAATTGAATATAAATGCGATAGCAATAACAGTTTTATTTCACAATATATATTACAAGTTATTTCACTTAATAATTAATTATACTTATATAAAAAATTTACGTACCTAACATTTTCGTGGCGAGACATATAAATCTTTTTGAACTGAGTGTCAATTAAACCTAAGTCTTGACGCATCTGTACAGCCACGTGTTCTGGTAGTACCGATAGAAGCAGTCTTTCCTAGAAATGTAGCGATATTAAGTACAAATATAATTATAAAAAATAACTAAATGTGATGAACCAATGTACAGTGACGGAGTAAGAATACAATTCACCGCCCCCGCATCCTCGCCGAGTGGCCCGTCCACATGGCGTTTGAGAGAGATACCCACCCGGTGGGCTATGGGCTCGTTCGCCGTTCCCTCTCGTCGTCACGAACGGATCACACGGTGCACGAAGCCTGTCGCCAAAAAAAAACAAATCTTCGTCCTTTACCGTACGCTACATGGTCGCCTTTTCAACAAACGATACTACTGTCCAGGCGGTTGATTACAAGCTTACTAGCTCCATCATGCCCTGGTAACCATCATTGAATAATAAAGTTTTTATATATCGGGTTTTTTATGTCGCGTTTTGGGTCTTACTTCTGTAATGATCCCATTTACTTACTTTTATACGCATACTCACGGTATCTTAGTATCTTAAAATACATCCGAGGGATATAAAATAATAGCAAAAGATGGAAAACTCGCAATCAAATCTACCTACATGTCTGACTTTCACTCCTATTGTGAAGTGGGCTCGAGTCCAGCAGTGGGACCTAAATGAGCTGTAACGATGAATAATAATGAACTAAATCGTTCAATATATCCAGCGAGGTAATAATACCCATACGTGTAAGTATTCATAATAATATTATGACCATCATATATCTATTAGAATTTAAGGAAGTCGTTAACGCGTTAACACGAGCTTGTATATGGTGTACAAGTATAACTATAATATTCTTAGACTAATAATCTCTAGTATAGGGTATACTACTATATAAAAAGTGTGTGATTCGATTCTCTTGCGTACATATGTCTGTTATTTCTCTTAGATAAATACACATATACTACATACATACGTACATATTCTGGACTTATATCCCAAACGTCCAGAATGGTCTAGTTTTTATTAAAATTGATTGTTTAGCACTGATAATCGTTAATTATAAACTATAATCAAATGAATTGTAGATAATACAAAGTTCAACGGGTCAAATAGTACGTAATTAATCCTTTTAATAAATTGGCAGCGGCAAAGCATTTACGAGTATTCAGGTTATTAATAAAAACTTAATTTGTTATTTACAGTTAAGCTAGAAACTATATAATTTAACAATTACCTGTTCTTTACTTTGTTGTTCAATAGTAAGTTTGTCGCGTAAACTTCTCTTTGTTTCTAGAAATGAAAGACGTTGTTGCTTTTCATTGATAGTATAAGCAGTTCCACCCATCAACGAAGCTCCCAATATTAAGGCACCATTAGCCAATTGCTGTTGAAAATACAGAATTAATTTAGTTATATTATAAGCTTTAAAAAATTTCCGTATTATTTAAATACATCAACAAAATACCTGAAGATAAAAGTCATCGGGTAGCCTGCTCTCTGAAGAATAAGCGTTGTAAAATTGCACCTGGAGATAAGCACTGAAGGAGACAACACTGTATAGAATCAGCACGGAGTAGTGTAGCGGTAAGGTGGCAAGAGTAAAATATTGAAGAACTACCGCCCATCCAAGTAACTCGTTATATGAATCGCCCAATCGACGTGAACCACTCACGAGAAGTTGCATCCATAAAACTATCCATGCAACGTGATTGAGAATGGGACGTGCTGAACGGATGAATGTGTAGATTATACCCAAGGTCAAATTTGCTAACGATGCTACTAATATAGAAAGATAGGCGAAGGTCATATCCCGTTCTCCAGGTACGACAACCGCGAATGCTTGCAGAAGCACGCCGATTGCGAGCAAGTGAGGCACCGCCTTTTGTCTTTGCTGCTGCGTATATGCTGAATATAGTTTCTCCTCTTCGATGTCCTTGAATCCCCATGGTGGTACTAAGCATTGGCGACAAGAACATATATTCCACACCGACTGCATTAATTTTTCCATTGCAGTTCCATTAATGATCACTCTGGCCAGACTTTTTTAATTCCAAATTTGCGTTACTAAAAGTGCTCTCCATTATTGTCATGTTTACTTTCATTTAAAAGACACTCCAATTGCTGAAAAAATAACATAATAATTAGATGTAATATAAAAATCATAATAACTATGTTTATATTAAAATCTCTATTTGTGGAGTAGGAGTAAAATGCAATAGTTTTCTTTTAAAGACTATAAATTGCGACAGACTTTACAAGTATAGAGCACAATTCTTTCACACAGATTCAGAACAAAATTTGTTAATCGCGCAAAATATTCTATGCAGTCAATAGATTGTCGTTGGACAATATCATGCATGGAGTGCATGCCGGGGCCTCGCAGACGTGCGTGCTCGCCCTGATGATGAGCATCGGATATGCCCGAAACCCGGGTCGGCGTAATCGATCTCAGTACGTGAGTGTTTTGCCGTTATAGATATTATAATATGTATCAATCTCACGATAATTTCAATACCAAAGAATATCATTAGAATATAAGATAAACCCTAAAAATTTAATTTCTATGCCAAGCTGTAGGCTCTATCGTAGTCATAGTAGGTAAATTCGTGCCCAAAAGTAGGACATCTATGTGTAAAAAGAAGAAAGAAGAAAATATTTCGAAATTGTGCTATAGAATTGTGATAGTATAAAACATTGTTGACTTTGTTTCGCCTAATCAATATTCAAATGTTCAAAACAAAATACAAAAATAAAATAATATTATAAAATTACTAATTGCATTTACAACTGATTAGTAAGCGAATAATTTGCTAATAGTATTTATATTGGTATTTCTATTTACATTTTTGCAATTAAGTAAAACTTCAGAACAAATAAAACTTCATTAAATTGGAGAGCGCTGTTATAATCTTTGCAAATTGCTGTGAAAGCTTTTTTAAATTATTGGCATAAAATTACTTAATATATTTTTTTGATTCGTGTATTCGTTATCACCTAGAAATATATTTTATTGTTAATTTCGTTATCATTTAAATCTGTAAAAATAACTGTTTGGCATTTTTTTTTTCGTGTGGTGACGGAGTTAAGAAAACAATTCACCACTTCCTATCTTGTCCGTGGATGTCGTACGCCTAAGGAATATAATATGCAATACAGATGCTATGTATCTGTGCCAGAGAAAAAAACTCGAAATGAAACCTTATACCAACATGTCTGACCAGCACGGTATAGTGGGTCTATTTCCCTCTTAATGGGGAGGAGGCTCAAGCCCAGTAGTGGGGTGGGTACGAGCTGAGACGACGACGATAACTGTTACTGCAATTTCTTCTTCTCAAGAACGTATTAAACCTATGCCTAATTCGCCCCACCTAACATTTAGCATGTAGATACTAAACAAGCCACATTAATTATAGTTAACTTCAATGTATTACGAATATATAAAATATTAACAATAAAGGCATAGAAATCTAAGTGTTATAAGGTTTTTATTTTTTTATTGGTTTTGGTGGCAGACGAACAAGGAACCTATTTGATGGTAAGCGGTAATTGCCGTGTGCCCATGTAAATCTAAATTGAACATCTAAATTGACCTCATCATCAAGGGAATTTGACTTTGTAAATAAAACTACTTTTACGGATTATATCGCGTTTGTATTTGATTTATGATTGCCCGACGTTTCGAACACTTTGCAGCATTCATGGTCACGGGCGGACTAAGGTGTCTCACGTCCAACAAGTAATCGTTATTACAGACATTGAGACAGAATTTGACTTATTATACCATGCCGGCCAGACGGATTGTTATAGTGTTTTATTGCGAATTCTCCTTCGCTCGCATAGATATTTTATGCATATTTATATCCTTTATACTCGTTCCAACCATTTATTTTACTTTTGGCAGGTCGAATTCTGATCAATTAGTGTTGTACCAATGTATTACGGATACTATGTTTTGTAATAATCGATCTTAGTCAGGAAGAACTTTTAATCGATTTAACACGGATATTTTATTTTTGCTTAAATACATATTTCATATTATTTAAAAACTTCACTTCTGTAAATATATTTGTTATTTGGGCACATTAATTTTTGCATACCCACTAATTCAGTTCTCCCAAAATATTTTACTTTGTACTTTGCAAAATAAATAATAACTACTTTATGAAGCATTTTTCCATTAAGCGGGGTCCGCTGCTCCAAACTTTACTTAGAGACAATGGCGCCCTCGTCTGCGGTAGTAAATCACTAATTTTCTCATCCAGCCTACCCCTTTTTTTTAAGCCGAATTGGCAACACTGAACGGCGCGCTGGCGACGCCATTTTGTTGTGTTGTCTGTCACTCGCAACAAGACTCCCGTGCTAGTCACATTTCTGTTCGCTGAGTGCTCTTTCATATTTTTCATACGCTGTGTTGAGTATTTATATTCCACCGTATTGATTTCATTGTTCTTACTTTGATTGAGTTGAGCGTATCGTTCCTCCCAGTAAGATTTTACTTGCAAAATGCCGAAAGGTATGGTGCTTAAAGGACAATCCAGAGAGTTAGTGCTGCGGCTTCGTGAATTTTTTGAAAAGGAAAGCCGCAATGGCGGATTCCTTATACCAGTAGCCCAAGTTAGAGACAGTGTTGCAGCAGCATTAGGTATTAGTGCTCCAACGGTGGCGAAAATCACTAAAGAAGCCTATGGTAGTAGTGGTATTGAACAGAACAAGCTATCTACGCCTAAGAAAAAACGTCAGCCCCGTAAAGTGACAGCAATTGACAGTTTTGATACTGATGCTATTCGTCGTCATATATACAATTATTACACAAGCAAAGAGATTCCTACTTTGAAAAAATTAGTAGCGTCTCTACGAAATTGTGGCTTGTTTCGTGGTCAAAAATCTTCTTTGTCAAAGGTGCTGCACCAAATCGGGTTCTTGTATAAGAAATCCGACAAAAGAAAAATTTTAATGGAACGTCGTGATATAGCCTTGTCTCGCTGTGAATTTTTAAGACAAGCGAAGAAAATAGAAGACTGGTCGAATGTCGTTTTCACAGATGAAACTTGGCTCAATGCCAATCATTCCATACCAAAAGGTTGGACTGACGATACTGCTGCTTCTACTTCTACAGTGCCAATGGGGAAAGGTGAACGCCTCATCATTTGCCATGCGGGAACTACAAAGGGATTTGTACCAGACGCTCTGTTAGCGTTCAAATAAAAAAAAACAGGAGACTATCATGAGGAGATGAATGCGGACGTGTATGAAAAGTGGTTCAGAGAAATGCTTACATCACTTGAAGAGCCATCAACAATATTTATTGATAATGCACCCAATCACTCTCGCCAAATTAATAAAATGCCAACACAGGCCAACAAAAAACACGAGATTATAAACTGGCTTCGTGATAATGGGGAAGATGTGGACGAATCCCTACTATAAGTAGAATTACTTAAAATATTAAAAAGTAAAAAGCAGCCAAAACGATATGTCATCGCCGAAATGGCAGCAGAATATGGGCATGTTGTAATCAGAATTCCTCCGTACCACTGTCAATATAATCCAATTGAAATGATCTGGGCACAAGTCAAAGGACACGCCGCAAGAAACAATACAACTCCTCGTTTCACAGCAAATAAAATGCTTGAACTTTTAAAAAACGCATGTGCTAGTGTGACGCCTGAAAACTGGGCGAGTGTCGTCAACAAGACAAAAAATATAATATTCTCTGATTGGGATCGGGAAATTGAATTTGACAACATACCTACACAAGAGTTAATAATAAACACTGCAGATGATTCAAGCGACGATTCGAGTTCGTATGAAGAAGCCGACGATTCGTTATAATAAAATAATATTAAAATATTTTGGTTGTTTTATTTCATGTTATAGGTATGATGAGAAGATTTTTATATCTCCCTGATACAATTTTAACGTGTTGTCTATTACAACAATTCAAAACTCAGTTGTCAGCTGACTTAACTGCAAATAAGTGTAATCGATTATTTGCGATTCATTAGTTTGCACCGAATACTTTTGATCCTGTCACTAGATGCGATAGAACGTAACTTTTTTTATAACGGAAATGAATTATCACTTAAATTTTATGAATAGAGCTATTTACGGCATATTAATGTATTTAGTGGGTAATAATTAAGATATATAAATATTATTGGGCAGTTTATATATTTCTCTGTTCACTCGTTTCAAAGTTAATAATTGCGTATAATGAACCAGTTACGTCCTAAAGCATGTGTCAAAAGTAAAATAAATGGTTGGAACGAGTATAGACGTCTTTTACGACAGCCAGGAGCAATACAGAGGGTATGGAATTTTATTCTTACTATGTCACCACATGAAAAACCAAATTATAAAAATGTTTAAACTGATCGGAACAGACTTTTAATTCGATTTTGCCTTCTCTAGGCATAATGTTATCTCAAAAAAGCAAAGCGAAGTTGACTCATTGTCTCTAATTTCGTTACTCTCACGATATATTTTGTCTCCTGTCAAAATTTCAATACAAACATTGTACGAATAGGTAGGTACACATTTACCGAGTCAAGTCCCTTGACGTATATCTTCGCTATTAAGGGTGGTATAATTTAGTATCAGAAATTATGCATTTATTATTATAATGACGCCTATTATATAACTCAAAGTATGCGTAAACTTTTTCGTTCTTTCAACTGAACTTTGTTCGGAACTGAATTGTGTTTTGATTCAGCGGCTTAACTTTTAAATGAAATTCAGAATTTCAAGGTGAGTAAAACCATATTTGTCGTAATAAATATATACTACTGTATAAACACCTTTTAACGTCCCTATCCAATTTGCTTACTCTGATCAGGTGAATTACAGCGAATAAATCACGCCAGTGCCAATGGCAACAAAATAATTCAAGCTGAACATTAATCAAGGACAATAAATGCTTGGTATTCATCTAATTTACTATGTAAGTATATTTTAATGGAATAAGCATAATAATGAAATAATTAAAGCCCCTCTGTATTGGCAACCTTAAAAACAACATACTTACTTACAATACTTAACTGCATATATTGAAGCCTAAACACATAGAAACATGAGGAATGAAATTTTCCCTTATGTTTAACTAGCAACCCGCCCTCGTTTCGCTTCGGTTTCAGTGAATACCGGGATAAAATATAGCCTATGTTACTCTCTGATATTATAGCTTTCCATTGGTGAAAGAATTTTTGAAATCGGTTCGGTGGTTTAAGCGTGAAAGCATTACAAACAAACAAACAAACAAACATCCTTACTTTCGCATTTATAATATTAGTATGGATTATTCGAAATTGTTTGACGGCTCTTCATGCAAAATTTTCTTAAAAAAATTGCTACATATTATTCTATAGCACTTTGCCTCTCCCGACTTTGTAAGTCGGGAGACCATTCATAATTCATCATCATTTTAGCCTATCACCGTCCACTGCTGGATGTAGGCGTCCCTCCTGTAACGCCACAGAGAACGGTACTGTGCCGCCTTCATCCTAGTGAAGGAGCTTCCTGCACTGCGTCGTCCGATACGTGGTCGCCACTCGAATATCGTTCTTCCCCAGTGGTTGTCGGTTCGTCAAGCAATATGGCCTGCCCAATGCCACTTTAGCGTGTTAATTCTCCGAGCCATGTTAGCTACACCCGTTCTTCTGCGGATTCCTTTATTTCGGATTCTATCTCGCAAAGAAATCTTTAACATAACCTGCTCCCACTCACGCTCAGCGAGTTAAAACTTAGTTATGAGGCCTACATTTAAGGATCACGTTTTCGTGCCGGAAGTCATCAGGGGTAACACACACTAGTCGTAGACTTGTGTTTCCAGACACTGAGTTATGATGGGCGAGAAGATCCTCTTAAGTTCCCCAAACGCCGCCCATTAGTAAACCACAAAAATTTTTAATGAAATTGTTCTACTTTTAGTCTTAGCTTTTCAGCTCATAACAATTCTTTTTTAACTAAAAAAAAATGTAATATTTGACTACATCTCTGACGGTAAGTGGCATGTGGGTGTAATATTTCAATAGTAGCACACTAGCTTTAAGTTATGAATTACAAATACGTATCACAGTGAAATATTAGGTCCTTTAAGCAACATGGTATTGGTATATTATTGAAGAAAATAAACCCTTAGTCGAAGGCCTCGGTAAATGCATATGATAAAAGCCTATTCTTTTACTCTCCGCACTACTAGAAATAGAAAGAGATGGATACCAATAGGTATATATAATTTTTCTATCTATCTCTATTATTTATAATTCCTGCGTCACGATATTGGTCCGGAATGAACTCCAAAACTAACAATTCGATTTTAACTTTTCTTTATTTAAATGTGTGTTTTGTTCTGATTTGAGAGATAGAATAGTTTTTATTCAGATTTTTTTTATTTAAATACAAAATTGACATTTATATTCATTATTTATATTTTTATAATTGACATTATATATTAAGAGTAGTGCAGCAAGATGGCAAACCAAAAGTTACCACTACTTACTACATATTGTGTGACGTACATTTGATCATTTTCATGTTCTAAATATTATTGTTTTATGTAATTTTGTGAAAATGCAATTTATATTATACTAGTAACCCGCCCTCGCTTCGCTTCGGTTTCAGTCGCTTAAACCCGCGTAGTTCCCGTTCCTGTGGCAATACCGGGATAAAATATAGCCTATGTTACTCCCTGATATTATAGCTTTCCATTGGTGAAAGAATTTTTGAAATCGGTTCGGTGGTTTAAGCGCGAAAGCGTTACAAACAAACATCCTTACTTTCGCATTTATAATATTAGTATGGATTTATGAGAAATAAATCAAACGTATGTAAGTAATCTGATTTGACTATCTTTATTATTTCTAAGAATTGTAATCATTTTGTTTGTAAATGACTATAATTTATATAAAAAATTAATTAATGCACAATGAGACTTTGTGTATAATATTAAACGATCATTTGCATTTGTCTATTATAGTGATTTTTTTAAAAGTCCTTTATTATTATATTCCGATTATACTTCAATTGTATTGTATTTTTTTTAAGAGAATGGGATGTTATCTATTTTTATAGGCCGTCATCGTGCACAGCGTTCCATTCCTCCTTCAGATATAAACCACATCTTCACACACAATAAGTTAGTTATTTTTTATTTAACTACAAAAACATTCACTATAATTAATTTATATGGCAAAACAATGTTTGCCATATATTGTTTTATATATATACACTAGGTGATCACCATATATACATATATATATATATAAGGGTGGGTCAATTTTTTTTTACCCAAAGGCTCATTGCGATTTTTATTCTTTGGGTCATTTCAAGAAACTTTGCCAAAGAAACCATAACTCTAAAATGAAATTCGAGCCCCCGGATTTTCCACAATAGGTATTTTCCAAATAGTCAAGAATATAGGTAAAAAATCCATTTCCTCTAGCCAAATATCTATGTGGGGTTTTTTTGGGTTGAGAAATCCATTTTAGATATTTATTTTTAGTGCCGTTGGGTGGCGCTTTTAGTATATTTTTTATTTTTTGGGGAAGATTTAAAAAAGAAATGATATAAATAGTTTCCTTTAACAACATTATTTACAGTTTACAAATTGTAAATAATATTGTTAAAGAAAACTCGTATTATGCTCACTCGGAAAACATTTTATTGGCAATGCTATTCGACGATGAAAAAAATATGCGACTTAGCTCTAAAAAAATTTTACACTACCGTGACCATGTGGAAGATCCGACACAACTGAGAGTTTATAAAAAGCCTATCATAAACTTTAATTGCACAGATTTTACGAATATGATTGACATGAATGATAATTCAATCTTATTCGAACCACCATTTACTCGAAACATTTCGTATGAATATCTAGAACAATATCTAGAAGACAATGATCCACCGCTGCCTGATCCGAAAATTCCATTACATACAAGAAACGGAAAGACATGTTCAACTGCTGGCTAGCGTATCCAAGCGGGTTTTAGAACTGAATCGAGGAGTTATCGCGTTGACATTAGAAAGTCATTTGGATCAAATTTGGTACAGAGATGGACTAAAGCTTGAGAAAGGACATAGGCTACTTTTTATCGCTAAAAATGGGTATAAGGGGTTGAAATAGGGGATGACATTTTGTATGGAAATTCGTCATTTTCGATGATAGAATCATGAATCTTTGTGTTAAGGCACTTGATAATATATACATAAATATTTGTTCTAGCGTTTTGGACATTTCATTTACATGGGGATGAAATTCAACCCCTAAAAGACAAAAAGCATAAAGCCGAAACAACTGGGCCTAGAAACGTAATTTTTTTTTACACCGTAGTATTTCTTAGGGTACACGAGCTCTAGCAAAGAAATCGCGAAAAAATGAGTATAAGGGGTTGAAATAGGGGATGACATTTAGTATGCAAATTTATCATTTCGATGATAGAACCATGAATCTTTGTGTTAAGGCACTTGATAATATATAAATAAATATTAATTCTAGCGTTTTGGAAATTTCATTTATATAGGGATGAAATTCAACCCCTAAAAGACAAAAAAGCATAAAGCCGAAACCACTGGGCCTAGAAACGTATTTTTTTTTTACACCGAAGTATTTCTTAGGGTACACGAGCTCTAGCAAAGAAATCGCGAAAAAATGGGTATAAGGGGTTGAAATAGGGGATGACATTTAGTATGCAAATTTATCATTTCGATGATTGAACCATGAATCTTTGTATTAAGGCACTTGATAATATATAAATAAATATTTATTCTAGCGTTTTGGAAATTGCATTTATATGGGGATGAAATTCAACCCCTAAACGACAAAAAAGCATAAAGCCGAAACCACTGGGCCAAGAAGCGTAATTTTTTTTACACCGTTGTGTTTCTTGAGGAACACGAGCTCTAGCGAAGGATTTTTGGCAAATCACCCCTTAAGGGGGTGAAAATCGTATAGCCGAAACTATTGGGGCTAGGAACGTGAAACAACGTATTTCTGTGTATTGTGCGATTCTCCTTCTTTTGTTGTAAATGAGCTCTATAAAATTTGTTTTTGAAATTCAATCTCTTAAGGGGGTGAAAAATGTATATCCGAAATCATTAGGCCTAGAAACTAGGAATGTAAAAAATAATCGATTTTTATAATTATCGATTATTAATCGATTTTTTTGTAATAATCGATTTTTACAATCGATTATCAAAATAATAGAAAATCGATTATTTTTATAATAAAATTAATCGATTATTTCACAGCCAGATATCCTAAAAAAAACAAGGTCATCACAATACTGCGTGCAGTATTTCATACTATATTAGAAGATGAAGCTCACATTTCCTAAAAAAAAGTTATCATAATCCTGTTGGGAAAAATCGATTATTTTATAATCGATTATTTATTTTTAATTAATCGATTATTTTATAATCGATTTATTTTGAAGAACAAAAATCGATTATTTAAAAAATCGTTTATTTTCCCTCCAAGTCACATCCCTACTAAAAACATGAAATTTTGTACAAAGTTGTCTTTCTTGGGGAAAGTGCTCACTAAAAAAGAGTTTTTGCAATTTTACCCCTAAGGAGGTGAAAAGCGTATAACCAATATCACTGAGTCTAGGAACGTTCATTTTAGTACACGGTCGGCTTTCTTGGGTTACCCCATTATTTATTTTTTTTTATTGCAAACGGTGGCAAACTAGCAAACAGTACACCTGATGGTAAGTGTTGCTGCCGCTCATGGACCTCTGCAAGGCCGCTGCCTACCGCGAAGAAATTGAAGGGAGTGTGAATGCATGCATTGAGGCTCGGTGATACCAAGGGCACCACCAAAACCCTCCACACGCAAACACCCTCAGAAAATTGGGCTTCCGGCTCTCTCGCTCACCGAACGAAGCGCAGGAACAAATCGCTACTACTCAGACGTCGATTTTCTGCGAGAGTGTGGTACTGCCCCGGACAGACCGACCCGCGGCTGTAGACAGATAACTGTCGACAGTGTGGTCCTACCACTCCAAGAATTATATTATATATATTATTTTTTCTTAATGCTCGCTTATCAAGATTACTTTGGATCGACGCAATATGTAGGCGGTCCTCTTCCATCGTAGATATATTGCAAAGGTTCTTCTAGCAATATTTTATGACCAGCTGCCTGCCAGACGACATAGCTGGCTAGATGGCATCACCAATTGGTCAAGTGGTCAATGTAAATCTTTGTCTTAGTAGTATTTTGCGACACCCACAAACAATGAAAGTGTTATAATATTCCTAGCCGCTACCAGACAGTAAGTTAAAATCAAGATATTAATCCAATTTTCTATCTCTAGAAATAAACAAATTTGAAGCGTCTATTTGTTGTCAAAGTAATAGGTTTTATTTATGCTCACACAATTATTTGCACGATACCTATGTCTAAAAAACCGGCCAAGTGCGAGTCGGGGTCACGCACGAAGGGTTCCATACCATTATCTATAAAAAGAGGGAAAATTGCGTTTGTTGTATAGGAGCCCCCTTAAATGTTTATTTTATTGGAACGAAGTTCCTTACGGCAGGCTTGGAGGAGATAGGGATTTTGCTGCGCGATCGAACTGAAAAAAATGTGATAGTAAAACCGTAAGAATAAAACCGTAAGAAAAAGTGCGTGGAATAAAACCGTTAAATGAGACGAAATTGTTTTGACCGCCGTATCTCAAAAACTATAAGTGCTAGACCATTTTTGATAGAAATTTTGACCCCTCCTTGCACCCAACATTGCCGCCCGGACTACCCCTACCCCCATTAGAAACTTCCCTCCCCCCCTTCTTTTGATGTGAAACATCGTTCAACCTACAATTGTTTTGACCGTCGTATCTCAAAAACTATAAGTGCTAGACCATTTTTGATAGAAATTTTGACCCCCCTTGCACCTCACATTGCCGCCCGGACTACCCCTACCCCCCATTAGAAACTTCCCTCCACCCTTCTTTTGATGTGAAACATCGTTCAACCTACAATTGTTTTGACCGCCGTATCTCAAAAACTATAAGTGCTAGACCATTTTTGATAGAAATTTTGACCCCCCTTGCGTCCTACATTGCCGCCCGGACTACCCCTACCCCCCATTAGAAACTTCCCTCTCCCCCTTTTTTGATGTGAAACATCGTTCAAACCCCAAATTGCCATAAATCAGTCATCTTTGACCGCAGGAACTCCGGATTTTTGACAAACCTCATAGAATTTCCAGTAGAACCGATGTAATACTAAAAACCTAAATTTCAAGAGCCTACACCCAATAGTTTAGTCACAATAAATTTTATAATTAGAAACTAACAATGTTCGGAACAAGGACACCAACTAAAAGAGCCCTGAATTTTGATTTTTTTTTGCAAATTGTGTCGATTCTACATTAGCCGAAGGAACTTCGTTCCTACCTGGTGTCCCACGACACCACATTTCTTTTTTTTAATATTTATTGTTATAGCGGCAACAGAAATGCATAATTTGTAAAAAAAATCAACTGTCTAGCTATCGCGGTCCTTCAGATACAGCTTGGTGACAGACAGACGGACGGATAGACAGCGAAGTTTTAGTAATAGTGTCCCGTATTTACCCTTTGGGTACGAAACCCTAAAAACAGCTCATTTTTTTTTGTCTGTCTATTCGATACGGGTAATCTTCAAAACGGCTGGACCGATACTGATAATACTTTACTACCAGGTCTACCAAGCCTTACATAAGGAATAACTTAGGCTATATTTTATTCAAGGCTATATTTTATCCCGGTGTGGCTGGAGTAACTGTAAGAATTTAATCGTTTTTAAAATTATTTCACTAACAGAAAGCTCATTTTAAGCGAGTAACATATTTAGGTTTTATTGCCGTGTGGTAACGGAGTAAGAATACAATTCACCACCCCCTCTCTTACCCGTGGGTGTCGTAAGAGATGACTCAGGGATATATTACGCATATAACATCTATGCAAGAGATGGAAAACTCGAAACAAAACCCTATACCAACCTGTCTGACCAGCATGGTATAGTAAGGTTAATTTCCCTCCTACTATGGAGGAGGCTCGAGCCCAGCAGTGGGACGCATATGAGCCGAAATGATGATGAACATATTTAGGCTATTTTTTTTATCTCAATATTCCTACGGGCCCGGGCACAATGCCGGTGAAATCGCGGGCCTTTAATGGATATAAAAATTAATTTACGAAAGAAAATCTAAATTATCAGTGAATAACAAGTAAAGGCTATTTTCATCCTGGTGTTTGGCCGGGAACGAGAACTCTGCGAGAAACCGGTGGATGTTGACCAATTTTTAAAATTCTTTCAACAATAGGAAGCTACGTTATCAGCGAGTAACAGGCAATTTTTATCTCGGATATTTGTATGGGATTTGATTAGTACAATTTTTTTTCACCCATGTAAACTTATAATATCGGCGAATAACATAAGCAACTTTTATCTTGGCATTCGCATAGGAATGGGGTGTACGTGGGTGAAACTACGGGAGTTTGATCAATATTTTTTTTTTCACCAATGGAGACCTATCATGGATAATCTATTATCAGCGACTAAGGATGGCCATATTTATCATCGTCTTTCCACGTGAATTTGAACTACAAGGGTGGAAGTAATATTCAAATATAAAAATTTGTGAAGATATTTGGACGTTTGTTACTCGATCACGCGTAAACTGTTGACCAGATTTGGATGAAAATTGACACATAGATAGAGTATTTCTTAAATTAAGAAATATCATCATCATCATCACCGCAGCCCACATAGATCCCACTCTTGGGCTCGGGCCTCCACCATAATGGGAGGGAATTTGACCTACTATACCATGCTGGTCAGATATGTTAGTATAGGGTTTCATTTTTCGAGTTTTCCTTCTCTTGCATAGATGTTATGTGTATATATCCTATAGTCGTCTATAGTACAGCGCATAGCGGTAGCCCTCGTAAAGCTGGCCCTCCCGCTCCACGTCGCGATGGCACCGCCGGCTGCAGGTGTAGACCCTCCGGGCGCGATTACACGTGGCCCGGAGATCCGCCAGCTCCCGGGACCACCAGTGGACAGCCCTCTTCGGGGCCAGACGCCGTACACAGGGCATGGCCGCATCGCAGATCTGCGTCAACGCACTGCGGATGCGGCCAGCCTCGGCGTCCACCCCGTCCAACTGGTGGGCAGAGGACAGCCACGAGTGAACGACGGCTGCCTCCGCCAGCAGGTCCCGGTCTAAACGACCAACAGCCCATCGTGGGAACGCGGGACGTCCGTCCGCCCTGTAACCCCTGCCGGGCGTCGGGAGGGTCCGGGAGACCTCCATCCGGATATACCGGTGGTCCGATAGGGTCTCAACCTCCTCCACGACGCGCCAGCTCCTCACGCGTGCGGCGACCTCGGGGCTAGCGAACGAAAGGTCCACTATCGACCCGCCCCGCTGTCGCACGCACGTATGCACCGAGCCCCTGTTCAGCAAACAGAGGCTCAGTGCCGCCGCCCACTGCTCGACCGCGCAGAAATAAGTACTGGACACCGTCTTACTTTTATGATGTAGAAACTTACGAAAAAGGGGTATTCTAAAAATCAGCACTTCACAGCCTATATTCACGTCTACAGGTGCAAAAAGCCAAACCAAATGACGATGGAGAAGTATTACGGAAGGTTATGAATCACGTCCTCGCCCCGGGCGGTGAAGGCGGTGTGTATCCAGACAATAACCCGTCACAAAAAGTGTGTAAAAATTGGTGGTGAATTTGGTTTGATATTTTTAATCTGCCAATAAAAATAGTGAAAATATTTTCTTAAATTTGTTTCCGCTAGTAGTCAGGGTATGCCGCGAATATTGTGTATAAAGAGATTCTGCATTGATTTTTTTTTAACTTGTATGTTAAATTAGTAACGTTGTTAAAATAGTTAATGATAAATTTGTTAATTATGTTTAATTTGTATGTTAACCTTTTTAGTTAGTCTTTCTGTCTGTTAGTCTTTCGTCGTCTACTGTTGGACGTAGAGCTCCCCCATAAATGAGAGGATAGTGCCATAATCGCCACGTTTAGCAAACGTATTGGAGATATCTGGGGCTGCTGCCCACTCTCGTGTTGAATCCTTCATCGACTATTACGACTCCCACGCTCAAATAAGGGACGGCAATAACTGTATTCTTATTCCACGTAAATTGAACGTAAAAAGCGACATAGTTGGAAATAGGAACCTATGGAGGTTGTTTAATCTTCAATCTACCTTGAACACCCTGCACAACTTTCTCTAGGGTAACGTAGTCGCGGGCAAAAGTTACTATGTAATAACGTTTTCCATCACCCGTCAATCCAATACAAATGTTAAATAATATTCCATTGCTTAAAAAAATCTTTATAAATTTTGTAAAGTTTATGTTTACAATAATACAATAAACGGTTTTACTTACTCAAACTCAATCAAAATTGTTAAGGTTTTAGGAGCTGTGTCTCGGGATTGAGCTCACAAAAATAAATCCTGCATTCGGTATTCAAGTTTATAGTCTTGGAAATCCCAGTATAATGTGACGAAGTAGTGAATGAAGCAGTGAATTTGTGATTTTATGAAAGTTGCTCTTATTGAAGAATTTTTGCAAATAAAATATAGTCGCTGTCACGGTCATGTATTATTCTTCCCCTAAATAAATAATATTAAGATTTTTATTATAATGACAATTCTACGCGTAAATGTAAGCTAATTTCCCTCCCATTGTGAAAGAGATGTGAACCCAGCGGTGAGACGTTTTAGACTGAAATGACTTAATAAATACTTTCATACTCTAAACGACCCTGTAATATATAATTACATTGAACTCGCCACTAAGAAGATCCAGCTATAAACTCTATGAACACACAAAATTTAATTGATTAAATTCTCATTATTTAATTTGAGTTAGATTAGAACAAAAATGGTCTGAATCGTAAACTATTCAAGCGGAATCCGATTATTGTTAAGTTATTCAAAAATGTATAATAGCTTTTCTTAGTTTTCTTTGGGATTTTATACATAACTATATGACAATAGTAAGTCACTCTAACCACCTGAGACACTAACAAATTCATGCCTAAGTAACACTCTAAGGGACGGCGACCGACGTCCCAGGACGTCGAGAGGTGAGGTTACCCGAAAGGGTATTCCGTCAGGCCGATCACTGATGACAAGTCACATCTGCTCCGGTGGTCGGCCCAACAACGAGGTGATGTGGGTACGGGTGGGTTATGGTCGCCGTCCTTTCATCGCCCCGGACGGACTGGACCGCGCGTGCGCTTACCATAGCCCACCCAGAAAAAAAAAAAGTAACACTGTAAGAGTGTCTTATTCTTAGATAAGTTGTAAAAGTGAGAAATGACACTGACATTCGGCCGTTTGATAAATTATAATATTAATTCTGTGAAGATGAGATGAGTCTGTACAGAATAATTGTCTTTGCGTCAAACTTTAAATTAAAAAGTTTCGACATAACTATCAAAGTTTTAATACTCTTCTACAAATACAATAAGTTGTTATGTCTAATTTGTGACTTAACAAAGATTTGGATTGGATATATCGAACGAGATTACATCACTCAACGTGCACGATGTAACGATGTAAACGTCCAAGACAACGTGTACAATACAATACATACAAACGTGAGAGAGATCACCAGGCGGAGAGTTTCCGTTAGCAAAACGGCTTGATCGAGGACGCCTGTCTAATGAATAAATTACATGCTGAAACGCTGAAACCTTGTTCGGATCTCCATTCATTAACTGGGTCGTTTAAAGACACTGACACATACAACGTACTCAGTTTTGTCTATACAAATTTTAATATTGACAATTGAGTAATATAACCGTGAAATTTATGTTACAGTAAAAATTTGTTCTACTCATATTATTTAAGCTGCCAACCATTCACGAGTAACATTTCAAATTTTGTAGTCGTTCACAAAATATTATTAGTAAATAATTTAAATAATAATTATTAATATTTTCTCTAAAACGAATACTAATCCTATTACAAAGTCCTATTGCAAAAATGTGCGTTTGCTTTTATTAAATTGTATTTTCACGATTTTTATTAGATTCGTCTGTTTGTATGTATATATCTTTTTAATGGATTCTTTGAACGTGATTTTGTCCTCTTTTAAATCGTGTAAAGTTTAAATTCTTGCTTGTACCATTATCCTGAATTCAATTCAGAACACAATTCGAATATAAATAAATACATAAATCTTTTTTTTTTTTATTTGTTACTAGCAACCCATCCTCGCTTCGCTTTGATTTCTGTCGCCTTATCCCCGTAGTTCTCGTTTGACGTTTTGAAGATTACCCGGAACAAACAGACAGACAGACAGACAAAAAATTATAAAGTGATTTTTAGGCATATGTATAGTGCAAATAACCGTGTGAGCATGAAAAAGGTCTATTATTTTGACATTACAAACAGACACTCCAATTTTATTTATTGGTATAGATCATAAATCATGATTTTTTATTGGATTCGATTCAAAGAAAAGTCTAAGTAAAGACCTCGGGCTTGATATAATTAAAAATCAGAAAATTTATGGCCGCACTGCTTATATATAGCTTTTTAATGTTTGTAACTTTTTACTTTAAGAAAAATTTTCTGTATAGTAACGAAACAAAAATGTAATTTGTTCACATTCCTTACGTCTCGCGTGTATCTTAAATATGACTAACTAGCAACCGGCCCTCGCTTCGCTTCGGTTATAGGTTATAGTCGTTTTACCCGCGTAGTTCTCGTTCCCGTGGGAATACCGGGATAAAATATAGCTTAGTTTACGCCCTGATATAATAGCTTTCCATTGGTGAAAGAATTTTTGAAATCGGTCCAGCCGTTTTGAAGATTACCCGGAACATACAGACAGACAGACAGACAAAAATTTTTTAATTGCTATTTTAGGCATAGGTGTCGTGCAAATAACCGTGTGAGCATGAAAAAAGCCTATTATTTTGACATTACAAACAGACACTCCAATTTTATTTATTGGTATAGATAATGCTAACAAAAAGATGACAAGGGTATAAGTAGCTTCTACATAAACCTATATATATTTATAGTGGTAGGACCACACTATTGACAGTTGTCTGTCTACAGCCGCGGGCCGGTCCGTCTGGGTAGTACCACACTCTCGCAGAAAATCGACATCCGAGTATTAGCAATTTGTTACTGCGCTTTGTTCGATGAGCGAGAGAGCCGGCAGCCCAAGTTTCTGTTAGTGTTTACGTGCGGTGATTTTAGTAATGCCTTTAGTATCACTGAACCTCATTGCACGCATTCACACTCCCTTCACTTTCTTCGCGGTAGGCAGTGGCTTGGCAAATGTCCATGAGCGGCAGCAACACTTACCATCAGGTGTACTGTTTGCTCGTTTGCCACCGTTTACAATAAAAAAGAAACGAACTATATCAACCCATTATTGGCCTTTAATGGTATATTATCAGGTTGACCGAGCTTCGCTCGGAGTATTTTTGTAGCATTTATTTAGATACTAGCAACCCGCCCTCGCTTCGCTTCGGTTATAGGTTATAGTCGTTTTACCCGCGTAGTTCCCGTTCCCGTGGGAATACCGGGATAAAATATAGCCTAGTTTACGCCCTGATATTATAGCTTCCCATTGGTGAAAGAATTTTTGAAATCGGTCCAGCCGTTTTGTAGATTACCCGGAACAAACAGACAGACAGACAGACAGACAGACAAAAATTTTTTAATTGCTATTTTAGGCATAGGTGTCGTGCAAATAATCATGTGAGCATGAAAAAAGCCTATTATTTTGACATTACAAACAGACACTCCAATTTTATTTATTGGTATAGATTTAGATATATATACTGACTGACTCATAAACTGCATCAAACTTCAGGATTACTTTGAAATGATTTTTTTAATAAGTATGCAAATTTTTTAGATTAAATTATATAAATATGGACAGACTGGCCCTTAATCTTAAAAAAAAGCAATATTTAAAAATAGAACTGCAGTAAAACAAATGAATATAGCCGGGAAAAAAAATTTACTCGTAGTATCAGATTTACGTGTTATTTATAGCAAAGTTTTAAAATTGATTCTTATTGATTTTTTATTCTTTTGTCAATTGAATTATTGTTACCAGCAGAATTGTTGGGTTAGCTTTTTAACTCATCGAGAGTTTCTGAACCATAATATGGATACTTCGTCCGAACAAGCTGCTCAAATTGTAGCATTGGTGCGGGAGGGCTTGGATCAACGAACGATTGGTAGAAATTTAAATTTAAACTAGTCTACGGTTTCTAGAATATACAGAAGGTTTGTGGAGACAGGTTCTTACAAAAGGAGATGTAGTACAGGGAAAACTCGAGCAACCACCGGTCGTGATGACCGATTTATTGTTACAACTTCCCTGCGAAATCGTTTCCTCACGTCAGTTAACATCAAAACGGAGCTGAGCAGAATGAAGTGCGTGGAGTAAACGTTAGTGCACGAACAATAAGAAGTTTAAAGGAAGCGGATATCACCCCTTTTAGACCAGCAAATGGTCCAAAGTTGTCTGTAGCTCACAGACAAGCTCGCTTAAGATTTGCGCGTGATCACCTAAATTGGAGAGATGAGCAATGGGCCTCCGTATTGTTCACAGACGAGTGTAGGACATGTTTATATGGTGCAGATGGTTGCAGAAGAGTCTATCGTCGACGTGGGGAGCGATATGCTCAAAGTTGCATTGAGAAGCGTGTTCCTTTTGGAGGCGGTTCGTGCATAGTCTGGGGTGGCATATCGATGAACGGGCGAACAGAACTTGTGTTCATAGACATGGTCCGTCAAAACGGTAGTAGAGGGGGTTTGACTGCACATCGCTACATAACAGAGATCTTAGAAGATCACGTGGTGCTTTACATGGGATTTATAGGCGAAAATTTTACTTTAATGCAGGATAATGCGCGGCCGCACGCTGCTGCACAAGTTCGACAATATTGCGAAGAGGTTGGGATACGTACAATGAAATGGCCAGCACGCAGCCCGGATCTTAATCCCATTGAGCATCTGTGGGACAATTTAAAAAGAGCTGTATATGCGAGAAATCCTGTGCCTACGACAGTGGCACAACTAAGAACAGCACATTCAGAAGAATGGGACAATATTCCGCAAGATCTTTTAATAACCCTAATCAAATCTATGCGGAACCGATTAGAATCCGTAATAAGGGCACGTGGATGTAATACACCTTATTAAAACATAAAAAACCCTTGCATAAAGTTTGTGTCTATTGTTAAAACCAATTTTTTAATTAAACCAATTTTCTTTAAATTTCTGTTTTTCTTCAAAAAAGTTTTAAGGTCCTTTTCAGTACACAAACTTAAACTTAAGGATATGACCCTACGCTGTTTTAAAGTTAACGAACCAATCTAGACGTTTCAATTTAAATCTGTGTAGAAAGTTTGCATACTTGGTTAAAATATTTATTTCAAAGTCGTTTTTTACTTTGATGCAGTTTATGAGTCTGTCAGTGTATATTAATAAAAAATAAAAAATAAATAATGAAAATTATATAAAAAATTACAAAAAGAGAATAATAATAACACCGAGATTCGATCCGACGCCGTTTGTCGCCGATGTCAAAAATAAAATGAAACCTGACTACTTCGCCACTGAGCTATCGTAACTCATGACATTGATGGCAAAATTTGAATTCATATTCTTTTAAAATTTAATGTCATTATATTGTCTGCCAAAAACACTGACAAAACAACATTTTCTATACATAAAACCTAGCTAGATCGATTTTTTGGGCCCGAATCCTCTAGTATGCCAAGTTTCAACAAAATCGTTGGAGCCGTTTCCGAGATCCTGAAAATATATATATTTACAAGAATTGCTCGTTTAAAGATATAAGATATACATAAAACCTAGCTAGATCGATTTTATGGGCCCGAATCCTTTATTTAGTATGCCAAGTTTCAACAAAATCGTTGGAGCCGTTTCCGAGATCCTGAAAAAATATATATATACAAGAATTGCTTGTTTAAAGATATAAGATTATGCCAATTATCCCCTCAACAAGTCGGAAAGTCCGTAATGTATTATCATATCAGCTCACATACATCCCACTGCGGGGCACAATTCTCCTTCACAATGGGAGAGAAATTAATCTAATATTCCACGTCGGATTCGTATAGGGTTGAGTAGACGGATTGGTATATTTCGATTAGAATATTTAGTCTTCTCTAGTATAGATGTTATTGTATGCATATCATATTTTATGAACCCTACGAATGAGAAAGGGGCTGGTATATAAGAAATGATGGTATATAAAAGATGGTATATAAGATAGTGATAGGACCATACTATTGACAGTTGTCTGTCTACAGCCGCGGTCCGGGGTAGTACGACAAAGAAGTAGTAGCAATATGTTACTGCGCTTCATCCGATGAGCAAGAGAGCCAGAAGCCCAATATTCTGAGGGCGTTTGCATGTGGTGAGTTTTAGTGATGCTTTTAGTATCACCGAACCTCATTGCAGACATTCAGACTCCCTTCACGGTAGGCAGCGGCCTAGCAAGGTCCATGAGCGGCAGCAACACTTACCATCAGGTGTACTGTTTGCTCGTTTGCCACCGCTTGCATTAAAAAAGTATATAGACTAAAATCTACGCAGTAACTTTCAATCTGCTGGGTTCAAGACTCCCCGCGATGGAAGGCACATTAACCCACTATAACCCGCTGGTCAGATAGGTTGGTATGGACTTTTATGCCGAGTTTTTCCTCTCCTGTATCCATCCTCCTTATGCCATCTACATACTATATCTCCTAGTCGACTTTTACGACACCCACAAGCTAGAAATTGAATGGTGAATTGTATGCTTACTCCATCTCCAAGCGGAAAAACAAATTTCAAATACCTATTCGCAATTCCGTAAAATGATCACAAAAATGTATATAATTTGAGCAGTACGTCTGTCAGTATCGTTCTTATTCCAAGGCTCCTTTAGTAATATGTAATATAAAATACAGATAACAGGTATTCTGAAAGTGACGTCCTTTAAGGAAAAGTTTCTCGTCTGTTACGTTATGAACACATTATTTATGAGACAACACAAAAGTATGACTGTAAGATAAGTTTTAAGTATCTACTTATAAATTTCAAGATAAGTACGTACACAGCTTCGGGTTTATTTGATGGATGATTACTTTTTAATTTAACTTTTTTATAAAACAATAATAGGTAGGTATTGATTTCTGATATTTACGCGAGTATTACACATCTATACTAATATTATAAAGAGGAACGATTTGTTTGTTTGTTTGTATTGGCTCCAAAACTACTGGACCGATTTTAAACATTATTTCACCTATGAAAAGCTAAAATATCAGGGAGTAACATAGGCTATAGTTTATCCCGATATTCCTACGGGAACGGGAACTACGCGGGTAAGGCGAATGAACCCAAAGCGAAGTGAGGGCAGGTTGCTATTTGAAATCAAACTATTGTTATTTATGGAAATCATCAAGTCAGTATTTGATTTCACATTTCCCGAGGTTACGAACACTTTTCTGCGCTCATGGTCCTCCCGTTATTTGAAAAATAAGTTAATATAAGTATACTTACATGGTTTGGAAATTTCAAAAATGTAGCTATTAAAATTGTTTACCAAATCCGAGTGTAAAATTTTGCACCTGTTGGTTGGTTATTAAAAGATAATAGAGGTTTATTTAAGTTAAAGCGAACCGCCGCGAATAACTTAATAGTATTATACGTAATGAGCTTATTAGCTACGAGGGAGGCACGTCATACCGAACCAAAAATATGCTAAGTGACACTAAATACGTGCTCATCTGTTCGAATATTTCGTAAACGTTTTGCGTTATTTGAATGAAAATACGAATTACAGTGTGATCTCGATAACTTGAATGTCAACAGAAGTAGAAAAAAAAATGAGTTAATGAGTTATAACCTTGACAAGTAGTTAGAGACATAGAGAAATTATAGGCTAAAATTTCGAATTAGAAATACGTAATTTTAAGTATTCCCGTGTGGTGACGGAGTAAGAATACAATTCACCACTTCCTATCATGTCCGTGGATGCCGTAAAAGACGCCTATGGGATATAATATGCACATACCATCTGTGCATAAAAAGGAAAACTGGCAATAAAACCCTATCTATACCAGTAAGTCTGACAAGCATGTTATAATAGGTCAAATTCCCTCCCATTGTGGAGGAGGCCTGAACCCAACAGTGGGACGTATGTTTGGCTAAGATGATGATGATGATGAAGTATGTTTTTCAAGTAATAGAGGGTAAATGAAACTACAGGTCTGCGACCAGTATATGTTACCAGTAATAATTTACGGCATGGAATCGTGGTCTCTAAATATAGGCATCATAGCCAAGCTCAAAATCTAGGCATCATAGCCATGCTCAAAATCCCTTAGTGTGCTATGGAACGCGCTATGCTCTGGATTTCTCTGTGAAATAAAATCCGAAATACCATGAAAGAACGGGTGTAACCGACGTAGACCGAAGGATTAGCATGCTCAAGTAGCAATAGACAGGTTACATCCTTCGACGAGTTCACAACCGCTGGGGAAGAAAGGATCTCGAATCTCGAGTGACGACCACGTATAGGACGAAGCAGTGCAGGACGCCTACCCACTAGAACCAACGACCTAGTAAAGGCTGCTGGGCATCATTGGATACAGGCGGCACAAGATCGCACTTTGTGGCGAAACATGAGAGAGGCCTATATCCAGCGATAGGCTGAATGGTGATAATCATGAAAGGTTAAGTTAACAAATTGAAAATCTGCAATAGATTGGAAGCACCGACACATATTCCATATTTTAATGCTATAAGGACCGACACTTTCAAGTAAGACGTCATTATTTTCTAATAACTACAAAAGCTGAATCGGTAGCTTTTGAAATTTGAATTAAAGAGTAAATACTATCGACACCTCGTAAATAAATAACACTTTGTTCCAGTGACAAAACCTAAATAAGATTTGTGCATTTAAGCGTTCAGCGGAAGGGAATGGCATTTTTTTGGACTTACTGGATATTACCACTTAACGAGATTTGAGTTATAGAGGTTCCAGTATTTTAATATATAACTACGGTGAAACCAAAAAGAAGATTATTAGGTTCTTGTTTGTTCACCTATACTGTTGTAAACAGTGGGTAGCCATATGGCGATGGAATAACCTTTAATACATAATATATCGAACAAAATTGAAATACATACAGTGCATATTTGTACATCCTTGCACTCAACCCTACAGATACAAAGTTTCAATACCCATAGTGAGCATATTCAGATATCTATATAGATCATTGAAGGAACTGTAAATTTTAATGCCGATAAACTGAACTCTGGCTGGATGAAATGGCGATCGTTGTCAGGTGTACTTTTTGAGCTGCTGCTGATTAAAACTAATGCCAAAATTACCAAACATGTATTTTCAAACAATCTTTTCACTTCTATGATGCAGAATGACACAAACATAATGTGAAGTAATACTTACTTCAAATTATGTTTGTGTCACAGAGATGAACTTGTTTTGATGAACCAGACATGTGACCAGGTTAGATGTAAACGAACATGTCTGAGATTGCTTCAAAGTTGTCGCGGTTTTACAGGATGTAAACCCTAGGATAACGGGTTCTTTAATCACCCTTAGAATTGACATAAGCGAATAAGTCCAAGGAGTCCAAAAAACTAATAGGTGGAGAAACCTTCAATAATTATTTTCATCCTCATTCATTTCAGCCTATCACCGTCCACTGCTGGACGTACATCCAACGACGCCCAGCAGCTTTCACCAGGTCGTCGGTCCACCTAGTGGGGGCAGTCCTACACTACATCGTCCGACACGTGGTCGCCACTCGGGAACCTTTCTTCCCCAGTAGCTGTCGGTTCGTCGAGCGATGTGGCCTGCCCAGTGCCACTTCAGCGTGCACTAATTCTTCGTGCTATATCGGTTACACCCGTTCTTCTGCGGATTGCCGTATTTTAGATTCTATCTCGCAGAGAAATGACGAGCATAGCCCGCTCCATAGCACACTGAGCGACTTTGAGCTTGGTTATGAGGCCTACATTTAGGGTCCACATTTCCGTGCCGTAAGTCATCACTGGTAACACACACTAGTCGTAGACTTGTGTTTTCAGACACTGAGGTATGTTGGACGAGAAGATCCTCTTAAGTTCCCGAATAGACCGAACAGAAAAGTATAAAAAATGTTTAATTTATTCTTATTAATTCCATTTTAAATGACAGAGCCAAATGTGCCAAAAATATTTGAAAAGCTGACGCCAAATTATCTGATAAGAGGCAAGCAGAAGAAGGAGGGAACCATATATCTAGGTAGAAGTAACTTAGTAAATAAATGCTTTCGGAAATAGAAAATTTTCTCATTAATAATAATTTATAGCCCGCCGCTGTCGTACCTACTTCTGTTTTGTTTGATCAAACGATCGCCTCCGGAACAATGAGAAATGCGTGATTTAACACTTAGGACTAATTAGCATCTAACTCATTCATAAACTTGAATTAATTATGATACCTTCTTTATTCAATACAGTAGGTATCTTAAATTTTGTGTCACAGTTTTTTTTAAAATGTACAATTTAATTCATTTAAAAGAAGAAAGTAGCATAGTTTGAAATCAAAAACTAAGATCACACAGTTTTGTAAGATGAAACAGTTTGTGTAACATAGTATATGTTAATTAATAGCAAATTACAAAATCAAACATCCAAATAAGTGACGATCAGTGTTAAAAATTACCTAAACATAAAATAAACAAAATGTTATATTTACTTTAGTCTCCTTAACTAAAATCATTAATGCGGATGTGATTTATTTATGTGCTTGTTGTGTTTTCACACCTTAACTAACCAATCAAGCCCCTTGTAATTTCGCGTTTACCTCGTCAGAAATATAAAAGAGCATGGTAATTCATAAAAGAAAAATACTACATTAGCTGTTGTACTACATTAGGTGTTGTTGATTCATATATTGACATAACATTTTTCATCCCGAGATAGGAAGGACACAACAGAATACCATATAGAATGGAGTAGAGAGAGTGCCTTCGCTACCTATAGAAAGCAATTGTATCCATTCATAGAAAATGTCTAACCTAAATACATAAAGCGAAATTATTCCTATTGTATCATTACTCTACCGGCACAAACATGCAAATGCCGACCGGAAAATCTCAAGTTTGAATCCTTTGTCAGGGAAAAATATTGTTTGGTTTTTACATCTACAGTTCTGCAATAGATTATTGAAAAAAACCAACCAACACCGTACACGGTAAATGACAATAAGCGAACGGACTATAATTTAACGGTACAACACATGCCTCTGCCAGTCTCTTCTTCAAAAAGGTGTCAGATTATAATAAAAATATATATCAATAAAAGGACTGACTAGTAAGTACCGCTTTATTGCTATTTTGTTTTAGGTTTAAATAAAGTTGGTGTATTATAGCTTCTCCACGTAACATCAGAATTATTATCCCACTGCTAGGACCTAAGCCTCGTCCAAAATAGAAGAGAAATTGACGGATTGACCGGGCCGGTCAATCCAGTTGGTCTAAGGTTTTTTTTCTCTTACAGGGATTAATTCCGCTCGAGTCTCTTAATTGGCCATTACGATCATGCACACAGATAACAATTAGAATAAACATGCTGCCACGTTATTATAATCAAGCTGATCGTTTCCCAATTTCTTTATAAAATACTTTGTTAATAGCAAACAAATAGCCTTTGTTAACTACTAGTATTGAAACCCAATAGCTTCGTTCCATATTAAAAATACATCATTACAAAAGGTCACCACCCTGTCCCCATACCTGCCCCACCAGACTGTCATATCATACTTTAAGTTTATTAATACCAAACTAACGACTATAACTTCTAAAATATAGATCATTATTTATTACGTTTTTTTTGGGTGCTATTGGTAAGAATACAATTCACCAACCACCTCTCTTGCTCGCAGGTGTCGTAGAAGACTAAGGGTTATAATATGCATATATAGCATCAACGCAAGAGATGAAAAACTCGGAACGAAACCCTATGCCAACTCGTCTGACTAGCTTGGTATAGTAAGTCAATTTCCCTTCCATAGTGGAGGAGGCCCGAGTCCAACAGCGGGGCGTATATGGGCTGAGATGATGATGATGATAATTGGGTACATACTATAAATATTGAAGTTTCGAAAACAATCTATTATAAATATATTTTAATTAGTTTTATTTATTAAGATTATTTTGCAATATACGATGATTTTTGGTACGGATATTAGAGTTTGTCATAATGTGTTCTACTACTACTTGTCTTCGCTACTCTGCAAAACTAAACCTTGTCTTGACTCAAGTTAGAAACATGTATACAGAAATGGGCTTCATAATTTCGGGTTGACATTTAGTACTAGGGCAGTAATTAGATGCAAATATCATTTACCAATAGAAGCAAATCGCTGAGAAAGCGAAAATTCCAAATATTCGTTTAAACAAGTTAGGTAGTCAGATTTGCATGATAATGCAAAATATAGCTACACTATAGGACCTAGTTGTGACCTATATTCATGGCCTACATACAAGCAGCATCTTTATTAAAATTTGTGAGCAATATTCTTATGGAAAATAGAAGCATACTCAATAAACTGATTCTATAGATATACGGACGGACTATCTAATATTGAATTACAGAATTACCTCAGAATTACCTCCCTCCAACTTAAATTTCTTTTTTAAAACATAAATACATGCGTTATGAAATACACTAATGAATATGTAAATGAATATTTAAAAAAAACTAATTCATTAAAGAAATGCCACCGTTGATGAAACAAAATCTGGAACTATATACCAGATATAAATTCTAAATAACTTGCAAATTAAACAGTTAACCAGGTTTTATAGAACGTATATTTAGTTATATTAGTTCAAAAATCTAGTAAACATAATTTACTAACTAGTAGTGGTTTCGTTAAATTACTTATAATTGAAGTGTTATGTTCAAATTTCTCATTTAGTTCCATCAAAATTCGAATAATACAATTTGTTAAATTATTAAACATAGACTATGCAATTTTGCGAAAATATTTCGGTAACTACAGAGGGTATTAGTACTCCGAACTACATAATTTCAATATTAGTATATTACCATAACATGTAAAGCTACTATTACAATTTTAAGAAATAGTAAGACATCATTTTCTTTCGTCCTCGATAAAAATAATGATTACAAGCACTTTATTTATTAGATGATAGATATATATGTTTCCCGCCTAAATTACAGTGACGATGATGTAAGCAATCTCAGTAAAAGTATTACTATTGACCCATAAATATTTAAACAACTAAAGGAGAATGTAGAGTTTGAAAATAAAGCTCAATTTATAATATGTTATGTGAACAAGATATAGATTATGAGCATTATATAGTAATATAATATGGGATATTACAAGTTGAGATAGTCCCGGAATATTGAACGTGGCGTGTTGGGATCACAGGGCGCGGGTGGTAATGCGGATGACTCGGGTGGTTCGGACGGCGCAAAGGCGGTGCGCGCACGTGCCCGCGTGCGACTGCCGCGCCAGTGCCGGCCGCCGCCCACCGCGCCGCCGCTACCCTCCGCCCGCAGTCGCCTGAACACCCGCGTACTTTAGCCCGTTTCACTGCACATTGATTCCATACTGCTACCAAATCTACTACGACAATCTAAATTCATTTTCGTGCTACTAAGCTTCTGATAGTTACTAAGTTTATGTCCTTTACATGATTTAGGAAAGACGTTAGGCAATGCGTTAATCAATAGCAATTCTTTATAAATAAATAAAAATTAAGACAGTGCATCGGTACACGCAGTTTTTGAAAACAGCTGAAGTCTTTAGCCTATTTTTTTAATTTTCATAATATAGTTTTTAATAAACAAAAGTAGTAAAGTTCTATTTCACAATTCTTTTAAAATTACAATTATGTTGTTATACATGGCTAATTCCATAAAGTTTAAAAAACAATGTTTTTGATCGTTATGCTCGTAGGAAATTATTGCAAATAAAATAGTAAAATTATAAGGGAAAACGAATGAAGATCAAATGACAATGAAGCTCAAAAGACAAACTTGAAAATTCTTAATAAATGAATTTATTAAATTTTGGCCAACATCTGTCTGAGATCAGCTAATAAGTTGTAAATAACTTTATGAAAGTTTTTTAAGATTAGCTCTGTAATTTTACAGTAAAAATATTTTTATGGTCGAAATTTTTAAAAGTATATTATTATATTGTAAGAAGATAGTGTTTAGAAACCCATAAGAAAATCTCATGGGGTGTACTGTGATATTAAACCCATAAAATATATACTAATTTAAGGGTAAATTATAGTTAATTAGCATATCAAATGTTCTTCTGTCATATGGAGAACATCGGTGACTAACTTTTGGACGTTTACCTATGAATCTAAAAGAAGAAGAAACACTATTAAATCTCTGACATTTACGCGAATACACAATTGAAATATAGCAATTTTTGCCGGATTATATCACGTTTATATTTTTGTTTTCCCAACGTTTAAACATTTTTCAGTGTTCATAGCCACGAAAGAACTTATATTTCTACATACCTATTGCAATTATCAATTTCCACGTCGTGACAGAGTAAGAATACAATTCACCACTTCTTGCCTGAGGGTATCTTAAAAAGCGACCTAGGTATAGCTATAAAGTGCAAATAATATTTATGCAAGAATAGAAAAACTTGAAATAAAGCCCTATACTGACTTGTCTCACCAGCGTGGTGAATTCGCCTCCCATTATTGGAGGAGTCTAAGAGCCCAACAGTGGGACATATACTACGCTGAGATGAGGTAAAAAGCTTTCCTGGGAAATACATATAAATAATATGTATCTAATGAGTCAATTAGCATATTTAGATAAATTTTAGTTATTCGAACCTTAGGCACAATTACTTTTTATTATCTTCCAACGAGCAAGTACCTTTTTTGTAACACACATACCACGCCCAATCGCTTTCGGGCGACGAAAGGATGACTTGCGCCCCTATAACCTACAGTAACTCTCTTCCCATCGCCATTGGACTGGCTACTGATTCCGATTCCTTGACTTCGGTGACTTACCAAAGGGTAACCCGGTGGGTTACCCTTTCACCGTACTCGGTACCACCCCGTCGACGCCCCGATTACAACAGTAGTGTTACTGTGGCGTCGCCCTCACGCGGTTGTTCCTTTTAACAGGTGGAAACTAATCTCTGGTCCGTCCACCCGCACCTGCTTGCAGTGCCTAAGTTCAACATCAAAAGATATAGTTTTCATCTTCAACGAATGTGCCTCCTCCTATTCAGCATAGGCTTCGTCTAATGTAGCGTATATCCCTCATCATTATCCCAATAATACACTCATTTGCAAAAAAAACGGGCACCTAAGCAATGAACCATTTCAAATGTTAATATTTCTTTGTTTGATAATTATAGGTAGTTTTATCCACACAATTTGCTAAATTAATAAGAAAATAATTGTTTTCATCAGTATTTCATAAAATTTAGATACAATTTATGGGAAATAATGCTAAACCTCGCTAGTAGTGTATATTCGCTAGTAGTGCATATGCTCATGAAGTAAAAATAAAAAAGTTTTTTTGTTTGTTTTTCTTTAATAAAGTAAAAGCAGATAAATGTTTAGTATCGAGTGTGACCCCCTCTAGCTAAAATCACAGCTTGAATTCGTCTGGGCATGCTAGCGAGTATATCCCGGATACTTGCTTGCGGAATACGTTCCCACTCCGCAGTAATCACATTCTTCAGCTCTCTGATGGTCTGCGGAGCCGGGTGTACTGATCTCACACGCCGTTTCAGAACGTCCCAGACATGCTCTATGGGATTGAGGTCGGGACTTCGAGCTGGCCAATCCAAACGACGAATGCCGACCTCTTGCACATACGCATTAACATCGCGGGATCGGTGGGCGCGAGCATTGTCGTCCATAAAAATCGAGTCTTCACCTAGAGCGGCCAATGCGGGTTGTGCATGAGAAATTAGAACTTCCGTTATGTATCGATGCCCAGTCAGTGAGCCGTTTTCAATGAAGACTAACTCTGTACGATCCATTGAATTTATTCCTGCCCAAAACATAACAGAGCCCCCACCATAAGGTGTGATTTCTTCGAAACATGCCTCTGCAAAGCGTTCTCCTTGTCTTCTTTGCACTCGCCGACGTCGATCTTCACCGAACAGAGATATCCTGGCTTCATCAGAGAACAAAATCCTATTCCAATCGTCTTGAGTCCATGATTCACAATTTCTAGCGAACCTAAGCCTGTGAACTCTGTGCTCACGGAGTAATTTGGGGCCGCGGGCCGGGCGGTGACTGCGTATATTGGCAGCGAGAAGCCTCCTCCTGACCGTCCATAGACTAATATGCACATTTCTTACTTCTTGGAGGTTGTTCTTAAGATCCACATACGAAGATTTGCGATTTCTCAATGCGCGACTCACAAGAAAACGATCATCCCGTGGTTGGGTACATGGTTTTCTTCCAGAACCAGGCCTTCTCTCGACGGAACCAGTCTCCTGATATCGCTGCCAGGTCCTTTGGACTGTCGAGCGACTAACATTTAGCCTCCTAGCCACGAAACATTGGCTGCAACCCTCTTCAAGCAGCGCGATAATTTTGGTAGCTTTTACCACTTTATCTACCATTTTTGATACAGCCAAACAGCATTAAATAAAGCTTTGACAGTCAAGGATATGAAATTAATCGATAAAAATTGAATAAAAGTTATGAAAGTCGATGTTAACTTCTGGAACTTCGCGCCAAAAATGTAGGATAAAAAGGGGTTTTCTGTAAAAATGAACATCAAATGAAAAATTGAATTTAGAACGTACTTTTTTAAATACCACAGCATTTTTAAAACCGGCCAGTAACGTGTACAAACGATTGAAACCTTTTTGGTATTGTATCTTTTTAAATATGAATGAAAATCAAAACCGCCCGTTTTTTTTGCAAATGAGTTTATATGGTTTTATTTAGAGTTTACCTTTTTTTCTTAGATATTATTATCGTACTATATTTCTCATATTTTACGATATCCACGATTGGTGAATTGTATTCTTACTTCGTCACCTAAGGGATTTTCACATAAATATTAATACTATTTTTGTGGGGATCTCTATTGCTTATAAAATTACCTAAAACCTGTACCATCCTCCGTCCTCTGTCAATATTGTTTATGAAATCGGGGTCTCAACCCAGATGAATCTAATAATAAAGATTATGTAAATGAGTTACTCAGTGTTAGAACAGGACCACACTTTGTGGCGAAACACGAGGGAGGCCTACGTCCAGCAGTGAAAAAAGGACAAAATAAGCGTTAGTAATATTCGTAGTCGCCACCATGCCGCAATTGAATTTAGAAAATTATTCAAAAATAGATAAAATGGATAATTGCATGATGACTACTAATACATGATGACTACGCGAGTATTTACACATTGTAAATAAAACTATTTTTACGGGTTTTATCGCGTTTGTATTTGATTTTTGATTGCCCAACGTTTCGAACATTTTTGTTCATGCTCACAATCTTCCCGTGAGCAAACACGATAAAATCCGCAAAAATAGTTTTATTGATAATGGAAAATTTTAATGAAAATAATTAAAGTTCTGCTTATAATAAGGTAGAGGAAGTTTAGGCCTTCCTCCCTTCGGCACATTATAGTCATTAGGCGGTATTTTTACATGCAGTTATTAAAATGTGCCAATTATTTTGTATTTTCCATGCCCCATGAATAATACGCCTGCCAATTGTATAGAATATTGTGGAAGTAAACATTGACCATAGAAAATTGTGTCTGTATGATGACAGAGTAAGAAAACAACTCTCCACCCCTCTATCTTGTCCGTGGATATCGTAAAAGGCGTCTAAAAGATATATGTGCATACAAAATCAAGAGAGGGATAATTCGAAATGCATCCCTATACTAACATATCTGACCAGTGTAATATAGTAGTTCAATTGCCCTCCTATTGCGAAGGAGGCTCGACCCAGCAGTAAGATGTATACCTATGAGCTGGCTGTGATGATGCTGAAATATTGAAAATATATCACATGGTCAAAACTTATTAGTGTTTAATTAACACATTTGCTTTTCCCCTCCTGAATTAACATCGGCAAGGTGATAACGCCTTTTTCTTCTTTACATAAGTCACATTGTTCGGCTCGGGCCTATTCCGTGATGTGTGAGAAATTTAATTTTCATCTCTTGGACAGGCATTACGAGCATATCATATGTCATATCGTTATCTATGAGATGGGTGAGCAAAATAGGGGTGGTGGTGGGTAAGATAATTATCTTAGCTCACCAGTAAGACGTATTTGGGCTGAGGCGGTAAATATTTATAATTCCGGTTTTTTAATTTACTCTCAAAAGTGAGCGTTTATTTTTTATCAAAACTAACATAATTAAATGTACCAAACCTGCTCAGTAGGCACAAACCGTTTTAGCGTCCAATAGTGAATGTCGACGAACTGATGCATAGCTAATGAATGTACTGAATTATATTTGATCCATTATTAGGTACCACTCCGCTAAACCTGCTGCCACTCGTACCCGAAATCATCAGTTCCAAATTAAAACCCCTCCCACTTCAGGTTTACCGTCCAATGTCCAACACTTATACACAAGTCGATGAGTATCCCTAACGTTGCAGTTCCAGCCGAAAAGGCTCCCAGTTTTCTTCTTTATAATAAATTATTTTTATAATTTCATATTTATCCAAAAGCAACACATTTTCAAATATATTCATAATGGTAATTTTGTTGACGGCGTTCTTACCTCACCTTATTTCCATAAACGCGCCTTGTGTGCACATTATAAGAGGACCATTGGCACCGTAGCAACCTAGACCGTGCGGCTGCCTATGCTCTTTCAGTTATCTATTCCAAAAAATATCCAAAAGAAAAGACAGCCGAGTGAGTTGTAGTTTAGTTAAAACGAATTAATAAGAAAAATCGTAGTTTTATTTACAATGTGTAATACTAAAAATATAATTATTTATTTAAATAATTAATTATCTATTTCTACGGCTATTAGCATGCTTGATCACCACGCTCAATAATATACCTATATGGAAGACGTATTATATTAATTTACAGTTTTTTCCGTGTGGTGACGGAGTAAGAATATAATTCACCATCTCATATCTTGCCCTCGAGTGTCGTACGAGATGATTAATTGATAATAAGTATATAAGAAGTATGCAAGAGATTGAAAACTCGAACTAAAACCCTATAAAAACCCATCTGACCAGCGCGTTCTTATGGGTCAATTTCTCTCCTATTGTGACGGAGGCTCACGGCCAGCAGTGGAACTTATATAGCTGATGATTATAAAAATTTATATTTTATAAAGATTATATTGCCATATAAACTATTTCTAGAGAATGTTTTACTAGTTAAACAAATAATAACTAACTTATTGTGTAACTAAGTGTGTGGACATGTGGTTTATGTCTGAAGGAGGAATGGAACGCTGTGGACGATGACGGCCTATAAAAATAGCAAAATACCAACCGTTAATTTTTTTATTCTTTGTATTTTATTAACTTAACTATGTCCGTTCCAAACATCCCATCCATTCCCATCTGTCACAACTCATCCCATCCATAACCATCCGTCCCCACTCATTACATGCCTCGCCATCTGTCACCACTCAATCCATCCATCATCACACATCCTATCCATGACCGTCAGTACTTATCACATCCCTCACTATCCGTCATCACTCACCCCATCTATCACCATCCATCACTACTTATCCCATCATCAGATACTAAGGTGGTGGTAATGGGAATTTTTTTTTATATAAAAGGGTATGCTGCCGTGGGGCAGCATACCCTTTCATATAATAAAAGATTCATCTAAATCTGTCCATAAACGACGAATTTATCCGCGAACACATTTAAATATATTAAGGTCCTTACATATGAAATTGGCGTTTTGTACGGGAGGAATAGGTATACAGTATTTTTTTTTTTTGTATAATATATTTAATTAATCAAAGTATGCACCGTAGTTATCTATGCACTTTGGCCATCTCATAGGTAGTTCATTGATCCCTTTACTAAAAAAAAACCATGGGGGGCGAGAATCAATAAACTCTTTGAAGGCGGTTTGTACTGCCGCATCGGAGTTGAATTTCTTTCATTGTAAGAAGTTGTCCAAATTCCGGCAAAAATTGTAATCTGTCGGAGTAAGGTCCGGGGGGACGGTGGATGTCACAGACATTCCAATTGTAGCTAATCCAAATTAGTGGTTGTTTGTTGTGCAGTGTGTGGTCTTGCATTGTCCTGAAGCAGCAGTGGCCTAGAGCGATTAACCAATCTCGGTTGTTTAGCAGCTAGTTCTTCCTTCATTGTTTGCAGTTGCTGACAATAGATATCTGCCGTAATCTTTGGCTAGTTTTTAGAAAACTGTAGTAAACGGCACCTTCTTTTTTTGTGGGTGGGCTGCGGTCGGCGCGCCTCCGCACCACTCCGTCCGGGGCGACAGAGGGGCTTAAGCACGCAACTCCCGCAACCCACCCGAAAACCACGTCGCCTTCGTCGTTGGGCCGACCACCGGAGCAGGGTTACTTGACATCAGTGGTCGGCCCGACGGAATAGCCCCTATTGGGGTACCCTCCCATCGACCGACGTCCCCTCCTCGGGGAGGACGTCGGTCTTTCCTCACGCGGTCGGCCTCTCGGCGGGTGACGGACTAATCCACGGTTACGTCACCCGCGGCCTCGGCTAGGGCGGCATGAGGCGCAGGTAGTTGCGCCTACGCCACCCCAGTCGCTGGCGGCGGATCTCCCCATCGAGGCTGCGCTCCTCGCGCAGGCGATCCGCCGCCTCCTTCCGCGAGATCACTGTCTCGCAGACGGCTGCGACCGCGTCCCAATTCCCGACGCTGTCGACCATCGCCCTAGCGATAGCCGGCAGCGTCAGGTCCGTACCGATGATTGCGACGAGTTCACAGCGCTGCACTGCCCAAGCCGCGCAGGCCTTGAGCGTATGGCCGTGTCCTCGTCGCAATCGCAGTGGTGGCAGGACGGTGTACCCCTAACGACCCTGTGCAGCAGGTATTTGGCGAAGCACCCATGCCCCGTCAAAACCTGCACCAGTCGGAAGGAGAGCACCCCGTGCCGCCTTTCCAACCACTGCATCAGCACCGGCCGGAAGGCCTCCACGGTTCGCACCCCGAACCGAGGCCTCTCCAGCCGGACTGCCCAACGGGCAATGACGTCTCGGCGGGCGTCGATGCGCCAGGCGGTGAGATCCCTTAACGAGACCACACCGCCTCCCGCTCGCACCCCCGTCACCCGCCGATATAGTCCGGCGAGCATCTCCGCCTCCAGGTCCCACGGGGGAGTCCCGGCCAATAGGCACGCTGCCTCCGACGCCACCGTGCGGTATCCGCGGATGGCCCTGACCGCCGTGACCCTCTGTGGTCGCCACAGAAGGGCCCTAAGTCGGACGGTCATGGACCCCGCCCACACCGGTGCGCCGTACAGGGCCATCGACCGGATGACCCCCGCGTACAGCCGTCGGCAGTAAACGACATCTGCGCTAGTCCACCAAACATTCACAAGTAACTCGGATTCTTAGTTTTGCCGTTCATTCTGGACCAACATCGTGACGAGGAAATTATATATAACTAACTGACCCAACAGACATTTTTCTGTTCAAATAAAATAATAGGAATTCCCCTTGAAATCGACAGCAGCTCCATCACCGGGTCCAATTGTGAATCTAAACCATTCTCGAATCTCCTTGAACACACACAAAAAATTTCATCAACATCGGTACAGCCATTTAGGAGGACTTCAGTGACACACACGTACACAAGAAATATATATATAAAGATAGATAGATATGCTACGTTTATCAATCGCCTTTTTCTTTGTGGATAAGATCGCAGATGGAAATAGAGACTGTATGATCTTGTTTTTAAGAAATATTATTTATTTTAGTTAGTATTTTATTACACTTGCAAACAAAGAATTTTTATAGCTAAATAAAGCTCATATTAGCGTTTTTCTGTACACTGCTGGCCTAGGTCTCCTTAATGAATGCCACATATCTTATGCCGCCTATATACAACGGCTTCGACTATAACGACTTAGTTAAACTATATCGTCAGAGTGAATCTGTCCCACATAACGTCACCGGCGACGTAAACACTCAAGAACGTTCGATGTTCGAACACTCGAGAATTCTTCTTCTGCAGCGGTTATCGGTCGTATAATTGCAGCCCACCCACAAAAAAAAAATCGGTCGTTTAATTAAGTGAGCTATCCATACCCAGCGTATTAGCTCTTTGGTTCTTCCTTAATTATTCCTTCCTTAGGTAAAGTGTTAACTTTTTTTTCCAATTTCATCTCGTACAAAATGCTGAGCATAAATCATTCGGTAGTAGATAGTTCTGATTGACTTTGAGCCTAATTGTGAGACCGTACACTGAACAGAGTCAAGTGTTTTCAGACTTGAAGGAAAATTGGATCAGAAAATGGCACTGAATTGCCTGAGCTCTGTCCAGCCGAATTGGATAGACTTTCTCGAAATTGAATCTACTCAATTAGGCTGTTTATACCAGGTAAACCTAGATAGTGATCAACCAACTCGAGAATCACATTACCGAGTGATACTGGTATAGGTTTCTGTATGGTGACGGAGTAAGAATTTTCCGTGTGGTAACGGAATAAGAATACAATTCACCACTCCCTATCTTGGCCCTGGATGTCGTAAAAGACGACTAAGGGAAATAATATGCGTATAACATCTGTACAAGAGAAGGAAAATGTGAAAGTAAGTTTGTTTGTTCATTTGTTTGTTACGCTTTCACGCTTAAAACACCGAACCGATTTCAAAAAATCTTTCACCAATGGAAAGCTATAATATCAGGGAGTAACATAGGCTATATTTTATCGCGGTATTCCCACGGGAACGGGAACTACGCGGGTAAAACGACTAAAACCGATCAACAATCGTATACATATAATGTATATATACATATAATGTAGTCAGTCCTCAGCCTGAAAAAAGTATGAAAGGAAGTTAATTTATTGATTTAACTGTATAGTTACAAATTTATTTTCGTTTCGCGTGTAACTGTATATAGTTAGTGCAGCTATTCATACAATATGCAAACAATCAAAGTAGCTGTATACAAATCAGTCGTTACAAAAATCACTGGTTTTGAAACACGTGACGTCGACCAAGTCACTAGTTTCGTTACGTTTCTTAAAAATAACGTAACGACCCACGTCTAATATATTTAAGCATGTATTTATTTTATATATAATATTATTATAACCTGTTATTTCGCTAAAACTGAAACAGGTGAAACAGGTCTCACTATTTAGCTGTTGTACAGCACCCCTAGTGATTCAGGGCCCTGAATATCGTGTAGTGTAATAAGCGCTTTACTCGGAAATGGCATTACTCTAATCAGTGTTGTCATATCTAGCAAAGTTTTTGTTAAATCAACCTATTTTGCTCCTAATAAATGTACCAAAGTTTAAATTTAGTAAGAATTATATAAATACCTGTAGGCCTACTCTTGAAATCAATTCTAATTTCGAATCCGATTCGATTCCAATCTCACCAAACTTATATTTGGTACTCTTGAACAAAATCGAGAATGAATTTTACGCGTTCGTCATTGTTATTTTCACCAAATGTGCCATGTTTTCTTACTTTAAATTAATAACTTTATCGAGCTCGATCACCACAAAGACGCTTTCTTGAAATTGTGTAACATTAACGATTTTAAACTACTTCAAAATCCCGTCGGGAGTAGCAAATATTTGACTTAATCGACGAGAGTCGAATTCATTTAGTTTAGAAACGTTCCACTTAATTTGATTCCAATCGGGCGCTAGTGTCGCTTTCAAGAGTACCAAATTTGCTCAAATTCGAGCTGCGATTGGATTTAGGATTGGAATCGAGATTCAAGAGTAGGCACACTATTCGAGTATGTTGTAGTTTAACAGTTGCAGATCGAAATTAAACTATATTCTATCTATACATTTAAAAAACAATAAAACACGATTATAATTACTATAAAAATATGAGTCTAAGAGTCTATGCTCTAAATGCTTATGATGATTATGTAGGCAGTACTTTGAGTCGCGTTGACAGTAGGTGCTGTAGTTTTTGTTTAAAATAAATTATTTTAGGTAAGAAGTAAAGTATTATTAAGTTAGGTCACCACCATCTCAGCTCACATAAGTGACACTGTTAGGCTCGAGCCTCCTCTACAATGGGAATGAGAGTGATTTACTGTACCGTACTGCACAAACGTGTTGACGTAGGATTTTATGTCGAGTTTTATTTTCGCGAGTATAGATATTATCTGCATATTGTGATGTCTCTAAGTTATCTTTTACGATATCCATGACCAAGAGAGTGGTGTATAAATTATATTCTTACTCCAAAAGACTTCGTCTTTATCTTCAAATAGAACCTTATATCAATCCGTCAGATTATTGTGATACAGTCGGTCAAAATTCTCCTCCACAAGGGAGAAGGCCCGAGCCCAATAGCAGAATGCATATGGACAGAGATATTATCATATCTCTTTCTCATTCAATAACAAATTGATATTTTTCTTCAGATATTTTTCACAGCTTACTACCAACCTAATTCCCATTTAATCAGCTTCTCTATTCTTTGATACAGTCTGTATATATATATATATATATATATAAATATATAATTTAGTAAAAGCGAGTAATTTAATAACTAAACTACTAATTTAATAAGATCTTAACTTTACTGTTTATATCCGATATTAATTAATAACATCAATAATTTCGTTTTTCACAGTTATTGTGGTGTATTTATATATTCTTTTCTAAATTAAAGAAAGTATTGATTTTTATCTTGGCCTCACTATGTATGAAAAAAATCGGTTGTCTGTAAAGTCGGTTTACTGACGATAGTTGAACGTGACAACGTCATAAGAAAATACTGATGGAATGGTTTCATTTTTCAAAAGAAAATTTTAATTTTATTTGTTTGATAGATATTTTGTATGGATCAAGCCTTAAATGGAACGCCTCAGAGCAAGGTAACGCCGCATGAGTCATGTTTTTTCGTGCGTGCAGCCGGCTCCATCGAATTATAAGACGTTGTCTCGTCAATATTAAAATTGACGTGTTTGATATTGTAAAATATCTTAATTTTAGTTTAGTGCTTCGTGTGTTTTTACTGTAGCTAGAGCTAAAACCACGCACAAATAAATAGTATATATCTAGATAATATAATTATTTATTGTATACAAAATAATACAAATATAAATAAACGTTAAAAATTGACTTTATTATAGTTTTCAATTTTTTTGTTCCTGCTCACTACTGGGCTTGAGCTTCCTCTTTGATAGGAGTAAAATTGACCTACTTTCGTCAGACGGGTTGGTACAGGCTTTTATTTCGAATTTTTCTTCTCTTACATAGGTCTTATATGCGTGTTATGGCCCTTAGCCATATTTTAGGATACCCATTGACAGGATAGGGGATAGTGAATAGTATTCTTATTCCGTTAGCACATGGAAAGTTATTCTAATGCTTAGAAACCTGCACTAGAACTATTGAATAAGTTAATATCGGCAAATCGGTAGATTTTCCTCTTTCAAATTTCCATATTTGTACTAATCTTTATAGGTTAGCCCTTTTTATAAAAATAGGGCTGGCAACGCTAACCCTAATGTCATTTTAACTTGCGTATTTACTTATTAGGAGTCATTGGTTTAAGAGAAATAAAATAATAATCAGTAACACAAAAAACTTTAAAACAGAGGAAAAATAACATTTTAAATATGTGTCGCCATCAATACATATAAGTTTCTGTAACTATATATACCTATACTTCTATAGCATCTTTGATAACAACCATGGATGTAGCCTTTATGAAACCAATACAACCGCATATATTTAAAGCCATAAAAGATTTGGATATACCAACGCTAACAACATGCTCTCCAGAGGAAATAAGACCTATAATACCATGTCTTGTTCGTATGGCTTTGATATCACCTTTGGATTTGCCTAAATATTGTGCTGAGGCCAAAAAAGAGGTACTGATCTTACTATCTGGAATTGATTTAGTGAACTTCATTGTAGCTTTATTGTCTATTGAATTCACTACCTTGGAAGCTGATCTGAAGAAAGAACAACAAATGAGGTTAGAAAATTGTTCAAAATTCAAATTCGAAAAAAGTTTAGTTAAATCTTATAAGCTATATTACTTATTTCTATTACAGACAGAAAAGTGGACCCCAATGTACAGAAACATTTCTAGTACAACTAAACTCGGATGCTATATCAAATGATTTTGAGCAATCAGATTCGCCTAGTCGGGTTCGCCTTGTTCTATCCGAACTACTACAAATGCAAGCACAATTAGTGGAGTACAATCAACATAAGAGCACTAATAACTCTGAATACACAATAAAACCTTCTGAACTATTTGACAATGATGTATATTTAGAGGAGGTGACAGATGTTATTTGCATAAGCTTGGCAGAACTTCCTAGTTTATTAAATATTTGTGATATTGTTGAAGTATTACTACATGTTAACAGAGGTCCTATTATAATATCATGGGTTGTAGCTAACATGCCTGATACTCTGCAAGAAGGTAAATAACATAATCTTTATTAATTTATTATTAATATTCCTGTGTTAAGTATAAATTGCCTCTATAATTATAGAGAAAACTTCTTTAGGGCTGATATTTTTTTTACTAGCTATGGTCTGAAATGGCACCACCAGAACTATTCAAGGTGACCACCAATACTGGTTCCTTGACTTCAGTGGCCCATCCAGGGGCTACCCATTTGGGTATTAGCCTCTGTAAACTTCCCGGTAACAATGCGTCCAGGTGCCCTCTTATAGTTGACCTATCTGCAGGTGGCAATCTAGTCACTGATTTGACGTATGGGACTGAAATAAAGTAAATACTTTAGTTACATGTTACACTAATATGACATAATAGTACAACTGCCTGCCCATCTTAATATTTAGATTAACAGTTATTGCCTTATATGCTGTATCTAGATCTGGAAATTTCTAATTATGACTCAGTTAATCCTATCATTTCGTCTTACATTTTGTAAAGTCCTGACCTTGCTGATAGGATTCAGAGTCTTATTTAGTTTCCTTTTGATTGATGTCTCACTCATAGTCCCGTAATCATCTATTTTGACACTTATGGAATAGTAAGGGATATTAAAATATATAAAATGTAATATAATATACAGTGGATTTCATTAATAACGACATTGGTTGTAATGACTTTTCGGTTATAGCGACATCGAACTTGCGTCCCTAGAATTTAAAGCATACATTTCGTAGGAAATTCATTTGGTTATAGCGACTCCGGATATAATGCCTAATTCGAGTATACCGACTTGTTTTTATGAACTATTTGGGACAGTTCCCTAGAAATTCCTTTCGGATGTTGCGACTGCGTCCACAAAGCCACAAAGTGTCATTCATAAGCTTTAACTATTAAGCTTTCTTATCCTTTGTTTATATTCGCAGATGGTCAAATGCATTGTTTGTGTGTAGTGTTACTTAGCATGTGCGCGATGTTAAAATTATGAATCGGTTACGTAGCTATTTCCAGTGAGTGCATAGTGTTTCTTAAACTTGTGGAAATCGCTCCTAGACATATATTTACTGTTAAAGAAAACTGATTTCGGTTATAGAGACCTCCGGATATAGCGACGACATTAGAGTGGTCCCTCCGCCATTGTTATAACCGAAATACACTGTACATAATGAGTAAACACAAAAGACTAATACTTTGTTTTAGTGGCTGAATCTCTTGTGATGAATGCTGATAGAAGTGAAGAAGGAGGTATAAGAGCTAAAACTTTAACCATACTTTGTGATGCTTGCCCACATTTAGCTGCCTTAGTCAGAGCAAAGGCAGCATCTGCATCTCGTTTGCCTGCATTGGTCATAACCCTTACATTGTCACATCATCAGGATGATTTGGTAAGAACTATTTTAATTGAAAATTTCAAAATTGGATCTTAATTTCTGCCTGTATTCTATATACCTATATATAAAATGATAAACAAAAAAATATAGGTGTATGAAATTTTATATTTCATACATCCATATTTTTTTATTGTTATAAAATAACTAAATATCTGGTTGAGCTTCGCTCGGAATATTTTTATCGAATTTATTTAGATATATATTAATAAAAAATAAATAATGAAAAATATATAAAAAATTACAAAAAGAGAATAATAATAGCATCGAGATTCGAACCGACGCTGTTTGAATGTCAACAAAATCAAAAGTAGAACCTGTCAACTTCCCATCTGAGCTATCGTAACTCATGACGTTGACAACGAAATTTGAATTCATATTCTTTTAAAATTTAATGTCATTGTTTTTTTTTTTTGCTAAAAACACGGACAAAACTACATTTTCTATAAATAAAACCTAGCTAGATCCGATTTTTGGACCCGAAACCTCTAGTATACCAAGTTTCAACAAAATCGTTGGAGCCGTTTCCGAGATCCTGAATATATATATACAAGAATTGCTCGTTTAAAGATATAAGATATAAATGAATACTTAAAACTAATCATGTACTTTAATTATAGTAATCCATCCATAAGTAAGTACATGTTGGCATGCTTTGTATTATTGCAGGTATCAATGATACAACCAAATTTCACTCCTGCAAATTTATTACTTATGCCTATTTTCACCAACACCAATTTTATGTAACACCTAAAACAATATATATGAGACATAACATCAATGATCTATTTATGCCATGTCTTAGGTGTTCCAAAGGTACATCATATTCACGAAATTGGTAGTGGCGAACTATTCAATTGATCATAAGGAGTACTATGACAATATTTTATGGAGTTGCACTTCGCCCCAGACAGATTGACCAGAATGTGACTGGACCGTAGATGATAAAAAAAATGTTCCTGGAATTGATGGTGAAATGTAGGTGTTGTTAGTAAAAATGAGCATTAGTGTCTAAAATTTATAATTATTTCCACTTCAGGTATCATTTATGTCCGGTCTTTTACTTGGTTCTGACCAAACAAGCAGAGCATGGTTTGCAACATTCCTCCGTAATTCTCATAAAAGGGGAAAGGGGGACGGACATGCAGCATTAACGAAATTGCGGCAAGAATTACTCAATCGTCTAAATGAAGCCACTGCAGGTGTTAATGCCTCGGCATTGCTTAGATTGTACTGTGCTCTGAGAGGTATCGCAGGAATAAAGTTTCAAGATGATGAGGTTGCCGGCCTTTTGAGACTGGTCACCCAAAAGCCACCACCTACACCTGCCGGAGTTAGATTTGTCTCTTTGAGTTTTTGTATGATCTTGGCATGTCCTTCATTAATGGGTATGTGATTTATTCTTACTGTTTATTCTGTCAGGCCTGAACCTGTTCTCAATTAAAATAGCTTTGGCTTATGAAAGTAATAGATTAAGAATACAATTTGTTACCACCCCAATTACTTTCTCATAAACACACAATGTGTTTGTAGAATACCATTTCCTTATTCATTAATTAATAATAAAAACAAAATATATGTATTACGTCTGCAAGTTATTTCAAATGCTGAGGCAAATAGGCACGATTCATCATCTTGGCCCACTCTTGGGGTCCAGGCGGCCGCCAATAGGAGGTAAATTGACCTACTATAATCACCATGGTCAGATATGTTGGTATAAAGAATTATTTCGACTTTTCTTGCATAGATGTTATAGGCATATTTAAGTCCTTAGTCGTCTTTTACGATCATGGGCAAGAGAAGGGGTGATGAATTATATTCTTATTCTGTCACCACACCATATCTGCACGATTGGTTGGTGTCTAAATCAGGCACTGATTGATATGGACAATATATTTTTAAACATTATTACTTTTCCTCCTTTAGTAAGAGCAGGAAATAGTTTAAATCTGTATGGTTTTACTATTTACGTATGAAAATCTTTTTCTTATGAATAGAAAAATTACCAAATAAAATTCCAACAAACATACTTAATTTCAGCTGCTCCTGAACATGAAAAGAAAGCCATAGAATGGGTACAGTGGTTGGTGAAAGAAGAAGCTTATTTTGAAAGGTATTTAATCTGATTATTTCCTTTTCACAACGGATTGTTCATTAAATTTTAAGATTCTGTATTCTTATCCTTAGGTAGGCCTTTTCTTGGTTGTATTATATAGCACTAGCCATTTTTTAACATTTACAAAATTGTTGAATATCTACTGAAAATTTGACTCTGAAAACGCGTATTTATTTTCAAATCCGTCACAAATTGTTTCAAATCCGTCACAAATTGTAATACTGTATAAAATTAAATTATTCATTCTTTCAGTAATTCTGGAGTGACTGCATCATTTGGGGAAATGTTACTATTAATGGCAATTCACTTCCATTCGGGACAGCTAGCGGCTGTTGGTGAACATGTATGCGCCACTTTAGGTATGCGTGTTCCTGTACGGCCTAATGGTCTCGCTAGAATAAAACAGGCCTTCACTCAAGAAATATTTACAGAACAGGTACGAAAAGAAACATGAAATTTATTTTAAATGAAACTACTATTTCTTACTAAGTTACATTCCTATTAAAATCCTAGTATCATTTACTCTTAATATCCTAGTATCATTTACTCTTAATATCCTTATACATATTAAAACGAGTAGATGACACAAAAATTTGATCAGAACCTAGAATTACCAACTTTTGCAGTCGTTTATAATTTCAATCTTATCAAGTCATATAATTTTTATTATCATTAGATACTTTTTTGAGTTTTTTGAATAAACATTTTAAGTAAAACTTTTTCAACCGCCTCCGCCTTATTAAAGTCCGCTTAAGAAGATTGAAGTACGCAGAGATATCTTTCATAAACGTAACCAGATAAAGCTCGACTTGAATACGATGCGTTGTTATACATTATTACGTTATATGATATCGCGTATAGTTACGGTAGGACGAACTCATTGTTATAGATTTCAGTTTTGTTCTGTCGCACAGAGGTTCTTTGCGACGACCTTAGTGCATAGTTTTAGTGATATTGCTTCTTTAATTATTTAACTTAAAAATAAATAAATGTCCAAACGAAAATAAAACTTTATAATATGTGTATCATGATCAGCTAGCTATTTGTAGTTTGTACAAACTTGTCACGCTTTCGCCGACTGGAATATTTAGCTTTGTAACTTGGATGATATATTATCTGCAAATTTAACAGCTAAATATAATTATTGTACAAAGCAAATTATTTTTTTATTATTACAGGTTGTCACAGCTCACGCTGTCAAAGTACCAGTAACAGCGAATCTCAACAGCAATATACCGGGCTATTTACCTGTACATTGTATACATCAACTTTTAAAATCTCGAGCTTTTTCGAAACATAAAGTGCCTATAAAGAATTGGATATATAAACAAATATGCAACTGCACAGCACCATTACACCCAGTGATGCCAGCATTGGTAGAAGTGTATGTAAACTCTATTCTCGTTATTAACAACAAAGGTACACACGAATATGTTAACAAGCCTATAATGGAAGAGGAAATCAGAAAAGTTTTTAGAAACTCTATTTTTGGTGCAAACTTTGATGTTCAGAGTAAACCATTTACACCTATGGAAGTAGACAACGGAGAGGCTGCTATCAATATAACTATTGAAAAGCCTACTTTGGCGTCACAGTTATTGTTAATATATTATCTTTTATTATATGAAGATGTGAGATTATCAAATACGGCTACCTTGATAGCTAATGGTAGAAAGGTAAAAAGTTATTCGGCAGCGTTTTTATCCGAGTTGCCTATAAAATATTTATTACATCAAGCTCAAAAAGATCAAATGAGTTATGGAGGTATTTTTAGTCCTTTGCTTCGTCTACTTGCTACACATTTTCCTCAATTATCTTTGGTCGATGATTGGATGGATGATCAAGTATTTGGCGACACAAATCGCCATCAGATTGACGTTAAACTTTCAGATATAGCTATAAATGATGCATTCCAAACTATAGAAGAAAATCCATATAAAACGGGTAAAATTTTGAAATCTATGCTCAATAAAAATCCCACTGATATATGGCCATTCGCTGAAACATTTGTTAAGTATTTCAAAAGTGTACTTGGAGATCAAGTACCTAGACATATACAAGAGTTATATCGTGAAGTTTGGTTACGTCTCAATACAGTTTTGCCTCGTTGTTTGTGGATAATGACGATTAACGCATTACTGGACATTAATGGCAGTTCTAAAACTGTTACTATTACTCAAGAAAATGTTTTAGTAGACCCACTTCAAGTATTGCGATGTGATATTCGAGTATTTAGATGTGGCCCCATTCTGAAAATAATATTAAGGATATTAGAAGCAAGTTTAGCTGCTTCTAGAAGTCAACTCAGCAGACATTTACTTGATAAACCTTTGCTTGAAAAAAGTGGACAACTCACATCAGATGCAGAAAGAGAGGAACTGAAGAATGCTTTAGTTGCAGCCCAGGAGAGTGCTGCACTCCAAATTTTATTAGAAGCTTGTTTAGAAACGCCAGAAGATGAATCTAACCCTGAACTTATGTGGTCTCTACGAGAAGTTAGAAGTATTATTTGTTCGTTCCTCCATCAAATATTTATTTCGGAACCATCACTAGCTAAACTTGTACATTTCCAAGGATATCCCAGAGAACTTTTGCCAATTACAGTGCAAGGCATACCTTCAATGCATATCTGTTTAGACTTTATACCAGAGCTACTTAGCCAAGCTTCTCTTGAAAAACAAATATTTGCTGTCAATCTTGTATCTCATCTTTCTATTCAGTATGCTCTACCGAAAGCTATGTCAATAGCAAGATTATGCGTAAACACTCTTTCCACTCTCTTGTCCGTACTACCAAGTGATTTACGATTAGAACTGTTCCAACCAGTTCTAAAATCTCTTGTAAGAATTTGTACAGCATTTCCGTCTCTTTTAGAAGATATCACTTCTTTATTGCTTCAACTTGGTAGAATATGTGAATCGCAAGCTTCACTCGGCCATTGTTGGAACGATACTAATATATTAGGCGAAGGAGCTTACGTGGGAGCAGAAGCACAACCGGATACAAAAGTTTTAGTTGCTGAAGTCCTCTGCAGAGATATTAAACTTACAATGTCAGAAATAGTGGATAAGGCGCTTTTAAATGACAAATTATATTAAACCTCGAAATTGATAGTTTATAAAGTGATTTTAACCGACTTCAAAAAAGGAGGAGGTTCTCAATTCGTCGGAATATTTGTTTTTTTTGTGTATGTTCACCGATAACTCAAAGACGCCTGGACCGATTTGCAAAATTCTTTTTTGTTTGTTAGGGTATACGTCCCAGGTGGTCCCACAGTCATCAGGTCAGGATCTGATGATAGTATCCTTGAGAAATTGGTGGAATTCTTAAGATTTTATAGGCAATTTTAACGTTTTTCTTATACTTCGTAAAGCTATTTACGTATTTGTGCCTGGTAGTCATCATCTCGTTGCAGAGCTGATGATGGAAGATACAATTTGAGGGCGGTTTTTTTTTTAATTAAAAATTATAGATTACATATAGAACATTTGTCATTGTTTCTCTAAAACTAAAATAATACATAATAAATCATTTTTACGTTCCAAGTATAAAATAACAACTTAAACTGGTACCGCCTCAGATTATCTAAATACAATCATTTTTATTGATCTTCTTATAAAGAAGTTTTTACTCGACTCACACACATCCTACTGCTGGGCTTGCTCCTAATAGAAAAGAAATCGATTGAAACTGCGCTAGCCAGACAGGTTGGTATAGAGTTTTATTGTTTTCCTTCTCTTACATAGATATTAACTGCATATAATATCCCTTAGTCATTTTTCACGATACTCACGGGCAAGAAAAGGGATGGTTAACTGTATGGTGACAGTTTTTACTACATCATATAAATTGTATATTAAATTTAGTGCTTTATACACTCGAGATTACGTGCGCAGTCAGTCAATCGCCGCGCAATATACCATTTTAATTTGTAAAACTAATAAAGGCGAATGATGAGTAGCTAAAAATATCTCGGTATCCTGGAAGAATAAGTAAAAAAGAAACCTGTATTTATTAACTTTAATATGTAACAAATAAAATGTTTGATGGCTCAACGGCGTGTTGCGATTCTAATTGTCTATACATCCAGGCGCTTTGGTTTCTAGCTGCATGATTACCCATATCATGGTACAGTTGTGCCTGGAAATAAACAAATAACTCTTTTTAACTGTAACAGAATAGGTGATTGGGGTAGCAGAAAACTTATTTGTTACGCTGGATTCTTTCGAAACCCTATGCGCACCTCTCACATATGGAAGTTGTACCTTTAATGGAAAAATATAGCATCCTTATGTCTATTATGCGTTTTTACGAATTAGGCTATTTTAAATAATACCTTTTGCCTTAGATTAAATGAAAACGTAGGGAGGGTAGCCGAAAGGCTATCTCGCCGGGCTGGCCACAGACGACAATGGCGAGGAATACGATGAGACGGTGAGTTATGAAGCAGCGCTCCACCGTTTTTTCACCCTGGACGGAGCGGGCGGCGTATGCGCTGACCATAACTCACCCAAAAAAAAGTTAAATGACAACGTCAATGATATGTATCATTTATTATATTGCCTGAGGTTCTACCTAATATTTAGAGGTAGTGGTTAAAAACGAACATGAGAATTAACTGCTCACATCTCTTAATCATTTCTTAAGACATCGACATAAGGGCACGTTGTATTCTTAATCCCTTATCATGAACTATATAGCGCTAATAAAACACGCAAAGAATTTATTGTCCTGCATGAGAATCGAATCAACGCGACATTAATCCTTTTGCAATTTTTACAATGCGTATGATTTTATCAAATCGGGCAACTCGATAGTCTCGTATCAAGGGGTACAACGAGGAATGTTGCAGGTTTCTAAGTAGTATTTTAAGTTTTTTTAAATTATTTCTTTTCATTCACGATTCAAATCGTTTTCTAAATCTTGGTATATTTTTTCGTTAACATGTTATTTTTACATATAAAATTTGTTTCCTTTTTTTACCTTATCATTAAACGATAAAGTCGTTTGCCACGGTGATATAGATGCTGCATAAATGGCATTGTGTCAGAGATTCGATCCCCATGCAAGTAAATACTTGTGGGATCCACAAATTATTGGACTCGGTCTGGATATAATTTGTGTTTCTGAAGGCTCTAACAGGACAAGGATTATTTTTAAAGGGTGTCTTTAAAAAAAAGCGAGACAGGTTCATCAGAAAACAATGAAAGAATAAAAAAACATTGAACATACCTGTAAATACCAAGTTTGTAATAATCGTAGATGTGCACCCGCTCTGGTGAAGTTCTTTTTCACTACGTCTAAAGCGTCACAACACGACTGTAGTACTTGTAATCGCACCTCACCAGACGGAGGTGCATTTGCTATTCGACATTTTGTATATAACAATAAAGCTAAAAGAGAAATTAATTCGTATTTAGATATATTGGCGTAGTGGTCTACGAGTGTCATGGATTCTATTTTTTTTTTAAATAATACTACCACTGTAACTGCTGTAAGGCCAAATCCACAATGATTTTCATATGCGATAACTAGGCTTGACACTCTGGAAAGAAGTACTAGAAAACTCCACTTCGTTCCTTATCTTTGTTATTGCCTATAGTGGATAGTATAGTACATAGTACATGCAAGCAGCACGCCTGTTTTTTTTTTTATATGGCGTGATGCCTGATGGTTATATTTATTGCAAACGGTGGCAAACGATCCAACAGTACACCTGATGGTAAGTGTTGCTGCTGCTCATGGACCCTTACAGGCCGCTGCCTACCGCGGAGAAAGTGAAGGGAGTGTGAATGCGTGCATTGAGGCTCGGTGATACCAAGGGCACCACCAAAACCCTCCACACGCAAACACCCTCCGAAAGTTGGGCTTCAAAACAAATTGCTATTACTCAGACGTCGATTTTCTGCTAGAGTGTGGTACTTACCCCGGACGGCTGTTGTCTACAGCCGCGGGCCGGTCCGTCCGGGGTAGTGGATAACTGTCGACAGTGTGGTCCTACCACTCGAGTTAATTGTATATTTATACAGTCCACAAAAATAAAGACAAGGATTTATCCCACTCCGAATGATTTTTATTGCTTATAGTAACCAGCTGCCAGTACTCCTCAGCTCATATACATCCAACTACTGGACTTGAGCCTCCTCCATATGGGAAAAGAAATTGACCTACTACTACCATGCTTGTCAGATGGGTTTTCCTCTTTTCCATCTAGTGCATATTGTATACCTAAACCGTCTTTTACGATCTACAGGCAAGAAAGAAAGTGCTGAATTGTATTGCTACTCAGTCACGCAAATCTGGTAGGTGATTTTCGGAGCTGGTACACCCGATGGTAAATGGTAACTGTCGCTTGTAAACTAGCAATGCTATGAGTACAGCTAAGCCTACTGTATACCTATCGTAAAACCGAATCCGAAATACATTAGCCACCCATTGTCACTAGATTGTTAGCCGTCTGTGATCAGCACTTGACGTATAGCTCGCCATGAAATTAACTTTTATTGATAGAGAATTATGCGACCACAACCTGCTAAATAGTCTGGGGATACAGAAGAGCAGCGTGTGGTCCTATAACATGATATCATGATTTAAACTCAATTTCGCCCCACTGTTGGGCTCGAGCCTCCTCCAAAATAGGAGGGAAATTGACCTACAGTACCACGCTGGTCAGACGTGTAGGTATAGGATTTTGTTCCAGTCTTCATTCTTGCATGATATTTAATCCCTTAGTCGTCTTTTACGACATCCACGGGCAAGACAGGGGATGATGAATTATATTCTTACTCCGTCACATGCTGTATTAACCTTCTCCTATAATTGAACCGATATCTATGGCTTAACTTCAATTACCATGAAATCAACCTTAAAATTCTACCTCTGCGGACTCTCCCGCATTGGACAGTTGGCATAAATTGTGACGATTGAACAGGAATTCTATATAAATTTGATGATTCTTTGAACTAGTAATAATATACTAATGTGGATATTAATATTTGATTACTTTTTATGCTAACTATCCAACATTTTATATAGTGAATAATTCATACCTCTAGCCATGTCGTAAGTGCTTCCGTTTGCCATAATCGTCGGTAACACTTTCCTAGTAAGTCTTAGTGCATTTTTAGCACATCCCATACTTAGTTGTACATTAGCCAAATGCATTTCAACAGTAGCGGCAAGATAATGTAAGTGATAAGATTTCGCCAACCACAGAGCTTCGTTGAGTAACATTATGTTTGTCGATTGAATATTATTAAAAGAATGTTGTACTTGCGACATTAGTATCATTGCCTTTACTCGCAGCGATACGAAATGTAAACTATCATCTTCAGTCTTGCAGAAATCTAAAATGTCATATAATGATTCTAATGCTTCCGTTGCATCTCCCTTTAAGTAATACATTTCAGCCTTCAGTAGTTGACTTTCCCATCTATCAGAAGAGGCCAATTGCCGTATAGTCTGCTCTGCTTCCTCCCATTTACCTATAAAATATAAGGGACTCAAACTATGTTTCGTTAATTCTTCAGGTTACGTGGGTATGTGCAGATACACCCATTGTTCTACTTATTTTTCGGATATTTTCCGTAAAAAGTTTAAAGCGCACTAAGCGAGTTTGGACTTAGTTTCAGTGCCATCGTTAGTAAGTTACTGATCATAGAACTTTGTCCTCTGATACTTCACTTCGGTCCACTATTCGACGAAAGATCGAGATCCTTCTAAGTTACTGAAAGCTGCCCAGCCGAGTTGGATACGACAGCTGACCTCTTTCTCAAGATTTGATACATCTAACTGGACTGTTTATCACAGATATACTATCATGGTTTAGTAATACAGTAGTAGATACATACTTCCAAAATCATTTAACCTAATAGTTATTATACATTTAAAAGGTTTTGAAAATATGTTTGGTTACTCAATCACGCGTAAACCGTTGAACAAAAGATGAAAATTGACTAATAGATAGACCATTTACTGGTTTAACATAGGATACTTTTTATCCTGATAACGTGTTTCTTTGGAATAAAAATTTAATTTTACTGAATAAATCAATCGACCATAATTCCTCTAATGGATAAAATTTCATCTTACTTTAAGTTAATTTCTCGAGGGAAAGAACCGCCCACAAAAGTGAGTGTGATATATTTAAAAGTTGCGGATTTCAGAACAACCCTTAACAGAGAGGGTGATATAATGATAATTAGTAAAGTTAGGGTAACATTTTTTAAACAGTTAGCGAACATAGTTTGTAGTGCTCGACCACAAAGAAGTTTTAGATAATATAAAAATAAACCTACCCGCAAATAACGCCAATGTAGTGTGATGCATGGCTGCGAGGATACGCGCGCGGGGAGTACGCAAATGCGAGGCGAGGGCGGTGGCAAGAGGGCTAGCACCCCGCCACGCCGCGCACGCTACTGCGCCCGCCCCACCGGCCTCGCTCGCCTCTGTCGCGTGCCACACACTGCTGGATCCCACCATACACTCTACCAAAACATACACCATCAATATAAAAATAGAAAATTATAGTTTAAACAAACTAAAAAACATACTTACAAGTTAAGTAGTTTACTTTTTTGACCGCAACTACCTTGAGATAGTCTTTGCTGCACTGTGCTAAGCTGTCAGTTCGTATCATAGAAGTTACAATGGGCATGCTTTGTTTGCACACTAGCTCTATCTCTCTTGCTCTTATGCAAAGAATACGATTAGAAATTTCTAAATCCTGGCGAATCTAATCAGGATATTCGCCTATTTTGATCTAATTATTGCCTTGTTATGGATCTTTGAAGGGTGTGCAAAGTTTAAATAAAATCTGTTAGTTCAAAGTAGGGCAAAATGATGTTCAAAGTGGGGCAAAATGACGTTTAAAGTGGGGCAAAATGACGTTCAAAGATTCCGTTACATACATAGATAAATACATACATACAGGTGAAACTAATAAAGGCGTGTTAAAAAAGGACTTCAAGAACTTCATATTATTAGAATTTTCTACGGAAGCTGGTAGTGCTTTCTCTTCTTTTTTCATCACATTTCATGTACTACACATTGTTGAGTTCGAAACTTGCTGCTCCACTTTCGACACTCCCAAAGTGTCGGGGCAAGTTTGACTTAATATACCAACTAATAATGGTTTTCAAATGCCTACATGGTTTTATTTCGAATTTTCACTCTCCTGGAGTAACGTTATCTGCTTATGTACACTAAAGTATGACAGGTTATGAATTGTATTCTTCCTTTGTTAACTATTGTTGCCTAGCTATTAAACAAAAGGTTTTCTATTCCTCGGTTACAATTAACGAGGATCTCTTATAAAGTATAAAAACAACTATTCCAATTAAATTACCGTATATCTTACTATTTCCGTGTGGTGACAGAGTAAGAATACAATTCACCACGCCCTCTCTTGCCCGTGGGTGAAGTAAAAAACGATTAAGGGATTAAATAAGAGTATTTCCTTCACGGTAGGCAGCGGCCTGGCTGTGCCCCTAGTATTGCAAAGGTCCATGTGCAGCAGTTTCACTTACCATCAGGTGTGCTGCTTGCTCGTTTGCCACCGTTGGCAATAAAAAAAAAAAAAAAAAAATATGCATATAACATCCATGCAAGAGAAGGAAAACTGGGAATAAAACCATGTGATAACACGACGATTACTGATCAGCGTGGTTATAATGGATCAATTTCCTCCTATTGTGCAGGAGGCTCGAGCCCAAAAGTGAAACCTATGAGCTGAAATGACTGACTGAATATCTTAATATTTGACCGAAACTGTCATAAATTTTAATTTAGCACAAGAATAACTGCAAACTAGCCACAACTGCGTGTGGACAGACTGGACTGGTAACAGCCACCTGCTGTAAAAATAACGTCCTCAAGTACGCCAGAATATGGCTAAACACGTAGTTATGCAAAAGAGTAACCTGGTGGATCTTTGAAATCAACTACCCATAATGCCAGTTGTCCAATCAGAAAGAGGAACGTGGTATGGCCAGGCGGGAGTTAGATACCCGGATCTAAAAAATGGACATAGATACTATATGAATTTTCGGTGTGGTGATGCAGTAAGAATATAATTCACCACCTTGCCTATGGGTGCCGTAAAAGAAGATTAAGGGACATAATGTGCATATAACAACTATTCAAGAAAAGAAAAACTCGAAATAAAACCTTATACCAACCTGTCTGACCAGCGTGTAGTAACTCAGTTTCTCTCCTATTGTGGAGAAAGCTCGAGCCTAGTAGTGGAACGTATATGAGCTATGAGAATGATAGCCTACGTCATGTATTTGCAAGTTCATAAGACATATTAAGCGTTTAAAATTGAGCATTTAAAATTTTACTTCTACATACATAAGTGCTAATACTTACTAGTGTTAAGATTAAGTAGTAGTTGACATGTGACTGACGCCATCTCTGTTTTGCCATATAATGCCCATAACGCGGCTGTATTCGCTAACCCTGCCATTGTTAGATCAGTCATAGAGTGTAGATAGTTTATCGAATCTCCTTTCATTATAACCTGCAATAAATTAAAAGTTTAGTATAAAAAAACCCATCGATAATTAAAATTTACGTACGCCGTCCGATCCATGAATCATTCTCACAAATATTTAAAGACTAAACTAGTCTACTAAACTAATCTAAAAGCCCTGTCTTTGCTCTTGAAATTTAGTCAGAACCCTTATCACATTTTCTGCTTTTCTGTCGCCTGGGCATAGAGGTAGAAAACATAGTTCCACACTATTCTAGACAAATGGGTTAAATGTTGAGATATCCTCATTCTTACAGCTTATATACGTCCCACTGCTGGGCTCGAGCCTCCTCCACAATGGGAGGGAAACCTACTAAATGCTGGTCCGGCGGGTTTTGTTTTGAGTTTTCCTTCTCTTGCACACATGTTATCTGCACATTGCAGTATTTTCCCTAGTTGTCTTTTACGACACCCATTGGCAGGATGGGGGTGGCGAATTGTATTCTTACTCCGTCACCACACAATTAAAAAAGTTGGGATATGAGTTAAAGTTAAATTCACAGACCTGGAATATATAACATGGTTTAGCGCCATTAACGGCAGTGTGTTGTGCGAGCAGCTGTGTCGCAGCGGCGTTGTGGCGCGGACACGAAGCAAGATGAGCAGATGCAGATGCCGGAGGGCGGGGAGCGCGATCCAACAAAGCGGCACGCCTTGCCCTGCCACCCGCAAGAGCGCCCCATGTAGCAGCCGCCATGAGACATAAGTAATCCGCCGCTTCCTGCGCACGGGCAAGCGCCTCTCGTACCGCCTCCATAGCAACCGACCTACACACATTTTTTATTAAAAAACTAACAACCCGCCCTCGCTTCGCTTCGGTTTGAGTCGCCCTACCTGCATAGTTCCCGTGGGAATACAGGGATAAAATATAGCACAAGTTACTCCTTATATAGACAGCTACCTGGTAGTAAAATAATATCAAAATCGGTCCAGCCGTTTTGAAGATAACCTTAAACAGACAGACAAAAAGTGTATAAACTGTATGTTAGGCATAGGTGTCGTGCGGAGGAGCGCCGTGAATTAGTCGCGATCATCGGTGCCGACCTGACGCTGCCGACCATCTCCAGGGAGATGCTCGACAGCGTCAGGAACTGGGACGCGGTCGCCTCCTTCTGTGAGGCCGTCATCTCACGGAAGGAGGCGGTGAATCATGCGCGAGAGGAGCTCCTCTTCGGTGACACGTTTCGTCGCCAGCGACTCGGGCGGCGCAGGCGCGAGTACCTGCGCCTGATGCCGCCCTAGCCGAGGCCGCGGGTGACCGGACCGGGTATTTTAGTCCGTCACCAGCAGAGAGGCTGATCACGCGACGGCGACCGACGTCCTTTCGTCGCCCCTGACGAAATGCACCGCGTGTGCGCTTACCATAGCCCACCCATAAAAAAAAGGCATAAGTGTCGTGCAAATAACCATATGAGCATGAAAAAAGACCAGTATTTTGAGATTACAAACAGACACTTAAATTTTATTTATTAGTATAGATATTATGCCATAAACAAAAAACTCTATCTCAAGTCTTTAGTTGAATATTATGCCATGGTTCTTTATAACATGTCTTTAATTACCACTAATCATTGGAAGTAATTATCCTGACGGCCAACCATAACACTATGAAAGATTCAATAATGCCATGGTCACGCTATTAATGGTTTCTTCTGAGAATTTTGGTGGAAAGTAAAAAAACATATGTAAAGTGTGTTATATTCATTACAAAATAATTTTTCATTACCTTACATAACATCAAAATTATTTAAAATAACACGTTAAACTATAATATTGAATATAAGACCACCACATCAGACTCACATTCCCGGCATAACACCGACCTAAACACATAAACTTGCATATTACCGAAGATGTGATAATAAACTCATTTGCAAAAAAAACGGGCGGTTTTGATTTTCATTCATATTTAAAAAGATACAATACCAAAAAGGTTTCAATCGTTTGTACACGTTACTGGCCGGTTTTAAAAATGCTGTGGTATTTAAAAAAGTACGTTCTAAATTCAATTTTTCATTTGATGTTCATTTTTACAGAAAACCCCTTTTTATCCTACATTTTTGGCGCGAAGTTCCAGAAGTTAACATCGACTTTCATAACTTTTATTCAATTTTTATCGATTAATTTCATATCCTTGACTGTCAAAGCTTTATTTAATGCTGTTTGGCTGTATCAAAAATGGTAGATAAAGTGGTAAAAGCTACCAAAATTATCGCGCTGCTTGAAGAGGGTTGCAGCCAATGTTTCGTGGCTAGGAGGCTAAATGTTAGTCGCTCGACAGTCCAAAGGACCTGGCAGCGATATCAGGAGACTGGTTCCGTCGAGAGAAGGCCTGGTTCTGGAAGAAAACCATGTACCCAACCACGGGATGATCGTTTTCTTGTGAGTCGCGCATTGAGAAATCGCAAATCTTCGTATGTCGATCTTAAGAACAACCTCCAAGAAGTAAGAAATGTGCATATTAGTCTATGGACGGTCAGGAGGAGGCTTCTCGCTGCCAATATACGCAGTCACCGCCCGGCCCGCGGCCCCAAATTACTCCGTGAGCACAGAGTTCACAGGCTTAGGTTCGCTAGAAATTGTGAATCATGGACTCAAGACGATTGGAATAGGGTTTTGTTCTCTGATGAAGCCAGGATATCTCTGTTCGGTGAAGATCGACGTCGGCGAGTGCTAAGAAGACAAGGAGAACGCTTTGCAGAGGCATGTTTCGAAGAAATCACACCTTATGGTGGGGGCTCTGTTATGTTTTGGGCAGGAATAAATTCAATGGATCGTACAGAGTTAGTCTTCATTGAAAACGGCTCACTGACTGGGCATCGATACATAACGGAAGTTCTAATTTCTCATGCACAACCCGCATTGGCCGCTCTAGGTGAAGACTCGATTTTTATGGACGACAATGCTCGCGCCCACCGATCCCGCGATGTTAATGCGTATGTGCAAGAGGTCGGCATTCGTCGTTTGGATTGGCCAGCTCGAAGTCCCGACCTCAATCCCATAGAGCATGTCTGGGACGTTCTGAAACGGCGTGTGAGATCAGTACACCCGGCTCCGCAGACCATCAGAGAGCTGAAGAATGTGATTACTGCGGAGTGGGAACGTATTCCGCAAGCAAGTATCCGGGATATACTCGCTAGCATGCCCAGACGAATTCAAGCTGTGATTTTAGCTAGAGGGGGTCACACTCGATACTAAACATTTATCTGCTTTTACTTTATTAAAGAAAAACAAACAAAAAAACTTTTTTATTTTTACTTCATGAGCATATGCACTACTAGCGAATATACACTACTAGCGAGGTTTAGCATTATTTCCCATAAATTGTATCTAAATTTTATGAAATACTGATGAAAACGATTATTTTCTTATTAATTTAGCAAATTGTGTGGATAAAACTACCTATAATTATCAAACAAAGAAATATTAACATTTGAAATGGTTCATTGCTTAGGTGCCCGTTTTTTTTGCAAATGAGTGTATATGAAACATCTACGAAGTAAATAATAACATTTTATTTATTAACTCATTATTGTACCTACATAGTATATCATATTTATTATAACTTACTTGTGACCAAAATACGTATGCATAGCAGCTCTGTTCAAAGCCGCGTACCGGAAACTTTTAGTTCGGTCGCCTGAATTATTGCCTGAGGAGTTAAATATAGTGCGATCGAAGTAATTGTAGAGAGAATCTTGGGCACCACAAAACTCTTTGGTTCTAATGCAGTTCAGAAAACTGAGAAAGTGCTAAAATAGAAAAAAAAAACAAATTAGCAAAAAACAATCTATTATGAGACTCTGATAAAGAAATATTAACACAAGCAATAATTTAGTTTAATGAGTGATCAATAGACTACTAAGAAAAGTCTTAGATAAAAGCCCACAAAGTGAGGTATTCCTCTGACTTTTGGGAATGTATATCATCATCAACCGATCGACGTCCAAAGTTGGACATAGGGCCTTTCCTAATGAGATTAACATCATAACCACCACGCTTTACAGGCGGGTTGGCTATCGTATTTGGTATCATAAATTTCCCGAGAGAGTATTGCTGTCTATTTCTGTGGTGATCCCTTAACACGGGCAACTAAGAGGATACTCGTTGTATTCATAACCCGTTCCTACAAAGGCATTCCCGTTATTATACGGGCATTAGCAATTATGACTCGTGTCAGATTAATAATAAGCATCACTGCAAAGAAAAATGCTAAATATCATGAGAACTTGCAATTAAAAAAATTATATCACGATAGGCATTAGCTCCGGCCCCTGCTACTAAAAATCTACTATTGACCCTCTACCAAACCCCATGGGAATGAGATAGGGTACTCATCACCACAGCCCACATACGTCCCACTGTTGGGCTCGGGCCTCCTCCACAATGGGAGGGAATTTGACCTATTTATTTGACCACTGGTCAGACATGTTGGTATAGGGCAGTGGTGGGCAAACTTTTTTAATGGCGGGCCACAAAGTTTAAGAAATTCTAGAGGAGGGCCAGAATTATAGAAAAATGCATTTTATATTAAAACTTTTTAATACACAAAATACCTTTAACGTTTACGCCTTGTTAGGTGTGTGAGACAGATGGAATTGTTTTTGATTTTCCATAATATTTTCGAAAGCAGGTTGCATCTGTGACGAAGCAACTTTCAGCAGTGTGAAAAGGTGTTCATCAGTCAATTGGTTTCTCATTGAGATTTTCCGTTCTCGCTCCCGCCGCCTGCGATTCACATTTCACCACGCTTTACAACCCTTATTTCCCAACACATGAACTACGCGGCTAGTTTAGCTTCACCGATATGTGAATAGAATAGAATTTTTCGCGCCTAAATGCTGACTAGAATATTTAGGATGGATGGACTCTCGGCGGGCCGGATTAAATTCTTTCGTGGGCCGGAGTTGGTCCGCGGGCCGTACTTTGCCCATCACTGATATAGGGTGTCATTCCGAGTATTCCTTCTCTTGCACAGATCTTATGTGCATATTATATTCCTTAGTCATCTTTTACGACATCCACGGGCAAGATAGGGGGTGTTGAATTGTATTCTTACTCCGTCACCACACAGAAATAAAATAGGGTACTACCCTATCTCTTTCCCATGGGGTTTGGTACACTATACGAAAGTACAAGGTCAGCGTTGCTATTGACACTTAGTCAATAAAATTCTTTTAAGAAAATGGAAACCATGATATAATCGGACGACTGCACAGATGACGTATTGGTTAAGATACCGACCTACCGTGCCAGTGTCGTGGGTTCAAATCCTACGCGGGACAACACTTTGTGCGATCCACAAATTGTTGTTCCGAGTTTGGACGTAATTTGTGTCCGTTAATCATATGTTTGTAAAGTCAACCGCAACACAAGGTTTACTTCCTTAGTGCGGGTTGTCTTTTAAAAGAAAACTTTATAAAAGCACAGTACTCACAATATCAGCATACTCAGGTATGTCATTCATTATCTGTATAATTGTTTTCTGAAGTTGTCTCGGGGGCATAGCTTTTTTTTCATTAATTTGTAACAAATTAGCCTGTTGTGCAGTAAATAATTCCGCTTGCTTTCTCGACCATTGTCCTTCATCGAAACTACTGAAACAAAAACGCAAAAATTAATAAATATATACACGGTGACTTTTTTATCGTCTTACAAAAAAAACCATAAAAGTATCCGACCAAAGAAACATATCTAACATATTTAAATGTTCAATAGTGGCAGTTATAAAAAAAATTATTTTAAACAAAAGTAATCATGCGGCATTTCGTTAACCAATCTTAGGTACGAAGTCCACGTGGACGGCTTTTACAAAGCGTAATTCCCTACGCTAGATACCTAACAGGTATCCTTTGCGATGCTCGATTGACGCCGCTGTCAAGCGGTCGTAGTACCTACATACTACATCAGCTGTGTTGAATACCTATGCGCTCGATACATATTGTTTCCTTACTATTTTAATTAGTAATTATTTATAATAACTTTTATTAAAAAATATTCTAGTAAATATTGTTTTTAACCTTTTAATTGTACGAATGAATAGTAGATACTGGATACTTTAATTGACCTGCTTTTGTAAGACGACATAAATGTCACCGTGTATAATGTAATTTTATAACAGTGTTATAGAATTCAATTTTCAACGAATGCGTGTACTGTATTATGTTCCTGATTTTATCCCAATAACTTGGGGTCGACCTAATATGTACTCATCTTCCGTTGTACATATTCCAAATAGTTTTATGTTTTTGGTAATAGTTTTATAACCAGCCACCTACCTGACGTAAATCCACCTTAGGAATGAATTTGCTGACCAGACGTTATTACGTTACGACAGGAGTTTGAATTCATACAACACATTTTGTATGAATTCAAGCTCCTGGATGCGGTGAACTCCGAAGGCTCACTTATATTGCTTCGTCGTGAAGTTTATCCTGCTCATACTGCTCTTTGGATATTCCAAACAAACGAAACGATATAACGAACTCTATATATATTTTTGCAGTTTTTCTTAACATTATTATTATGATATTTAAATAGTGATTTAAATATAATATACATTTTTGATGTGAAACGGATATCGGCGCGCATAGGCCATATCACCATGACGCATGTAGATGATAAGTAATGAGTGAGGATGGATGGAGGGAGTAGTGACGGATGGGGATGGATGAGATAAGTAGTGCAAACCAAACTTAATAAAATCACTAAAGCAAAGCCTAATTTAAAAAATAAATACACTACTTACTTATCCCTGTCAATAATATTCATTTTCATAGACAACTCAAGAGGCTTGGTTTCTTCGTGCAATATTGGTGATGTATTACTTTGAGATTCCATGTTATTTAGTTTCTAAAAATATCAAGTAAAAATAATTACATATTAGATATTTAAAATCCAATTCGTTTGCGTGTGATGAGGGAGTAAGAATACAATTCACCGCCTTCCTTATATATTTTCGCAGACATATTTTAATTTGTCGTGGGTGGATGGACCGGGGATTAGTCCACCAACTGCAGAGAGGCCGATCACGTGAGGGCAACACCATGGCCAGCATCATTAGAATGTTGCCGGGGCGTCAAGGGGGACGGTACCCAAAAGAGTAACCTACCGGGCTGGCCACGGGTGTCAAGGAATCGATACCAATGCTCGGCCCAATAGCGACGGGGAGGGAATAGGGTAGGTTATAGGGTCGCATGCTGTTCATCCATCGTCCCGGGCAGATTGGGCGGGGTGTGCACAGACCATAACCTACCAAAAAAGACATACTTTAACTTAAATTTTTCGTTGTGCGGCAGCGGCTACGAGAATTACCAAACTTTACATGGCTGGGCAAGATAATGATGATGATGTATTTGTACCCAATTGTCGAACTCGGAATACATAGTTAAGAATAATACTTATGTGTTTATACTAACATAGCGGTATTCAAAGCTGTATCATAAACACAAACAATTATTTTGGAAATCAAAATGATACCAAAAAGACTTTTCTTTTCAGAAATCATCGAATAGCTACATACCTCTTTGCTTAATGATCGTATCATTTGACCAGGTCTTCCTCTCTGGTAATATAAACAAAATGATTTGTATAAAGACACAACTTGTACAAACGTTAATTTATCTAAGTGGAGCAATATTCTTCTTAAATATAAACCTGCAAACAAGTATGTTCATACTAAATACATATATGTAAATTCGTAAAAATCGTATAAGTTATCCGATATAATGATGTAGGTAGTTTTGAAATATGCATATTCTGCTTTTCTTTTAGTTGTGCTAGAAAAGAAGAAGAAATGCTTCCAAACACATACAAATTGAATGCCGATGGGATGCCTTTCCATTTAACTCATAGGGAAGTGATACGCAATATTGCGTAGCTGGCAGTCAATGTGTTAAGAACAATGATGAATTATCATAATTGATATATAGTTACCTAAAACACTGTAACGAGCCATTATACAAGGGCTGCATTCAATCATGAGCTTGTCTACAGTTGAAGTGACGCAATCCATGAGTGCACTTACTCCATTGACGTAAATATTTTGAAGACGAACACAAAAATTCTGTAGGTGAACGCTCAGTAAGTTATATCGTCCATCAGTTAGTAGAGCTTCTAATTCTTTAAACTCCATATCAGGGCACTGTGAATAATAATCTTAATTGAACACACTTTAACAAGTATCATTTTAATGTTATCCAAGTTCTTGGTAAATCAGCCTGTCGATAAACACTGTTGGACATAGGCCTTCCTACAAAGGAGGATAATGCTATAATCGCAGGCAGATTCGCAACCGAAGTTATTGTTATTATAAGTTTGGCAAGAGAACGCTGCTGCTTACTCTCTTGCTGCCTTAGGGTCGTAGCTCATTTACACGAACCCGCTCCAAATCCGCTGCCGCACAACACCACCTTAACAGAGATGACTATGCCACCCGCACACCAACCGCTTCTTTTGCGACAGAAATGGTTTGTGTTTCGGTATTCATTGAAATAACTCGCAGGCGGCGGTGAACGCGCGGCAGATGACAACTCGCCCCTCCCACACGCCGACAAGCAAGCAACGTGCTTCAAGCGAGCTGTCTGCATGCGTACAAAGTGTAAGCTGCTCGCTTACAGCGCTTGGTAAGCGGGCGATGAGCGTGCCGTCAACTATCTAGTGCTACAATGGCAGCGAGTTGTCTGCTACTTTGTTTTGTCAATATAAAATATGTCTGCACTGAATGATCTTAAAGCAACATAATTTTGGCCTGTGGGGGAGCGCTATTGTTGTGTTACAACCCTTAACCTAATTTTACAATTCACACGAGACGTAAGATATAACACATTATATTCAATTATTTCATAATTAATATTTATGAAAGGAGAGAGAGGAGTTATAAAAACTGTAAAACAAATACAACTAAGGCACGAAAGATGAATAAGCAAAAAGAAAGCAAAAGAGGCATGACAAGCTTGTTCTTCAAAATGTAACTAATATTCTGGTAATGCAATCAATTTCAGATGATGATATTTCAAACAAATATACATAGATAAATCACAGCTACCAAACTTAAATCAGTTTGATTTATTACTTTGCTTCTTTTGAAAAGGCTAAGGGTGTTCTACTGCTCCAAAAGTCGATAAATGTTGGTGATGAATTAATGTAAATATATTTTTGTAAATGGCACTAAAGATACTTTTATTTTAAATTTAAAGAGGTCTGTATTTTCATAGTCTGATTATAAATACAATGCCTAATAAACATTGATTTTTATTTACTATATCAAATTCTCTATATCCCTGATCTTGATATCTTTAAACTGCCCAACATATGAACATTAGTCTTTGGAAAAATAACAAAATGTAATGACTTATCCTTATGTAAAATGATATATGATAATAATACTCTAACTTTCCACTCTGGTCTTATTATTTATGAACTTGAAAGCATTTAATGTAAAATCGCCTACACAGTAAATAACTGTATACCGAAATATAATTAAAATTAAAGCTTACCTGGATCAATTTGAGAGCCAGCATACAAAAGTCTTTTCTGTACTTGGGTGCCACAATGCAATCCGTCATTCTATCAGCTACAATAAATAAACAATATATAGTTATATATCTGGGAAATATTTTAAAAATATTTACAAGGCTGCTGAATACACAAATCATATTGTGATAAATGTCATGTGAGGTATTCAGCATTTCATACACATTTAATAATAATAATAATCTCATCGTAAGAATTGGAATCTGGCTTCGTGGTCTTGCCGAGTTAAAGTAAAACCAATTTTCCAATATAACCATTTCCAATTGACTAGATTTTTTTTTATTATATCATCATAATCACCCTGCTTATATCGCAATTACTTGAAGGTCGACTCAATATGTACTCATCTTTAACAGTACATCTTGCAAGAATTATTGGCAATAGTTTTATGACTGACCACCTGCCTAATGTCAACCTATTTAAAGACTCTGGTTTTAAATAGGTAAAAAAAAAAGAGAGCCTTTTCCTTTTTTCATTGTTTATCTACTAAGATATTAAACATTCACTAAAATTGAAATAGCCCATCATAGGACTCTTTCAAATATTTCTTTTTTATTATCACTGAACATATAAATATTGCGAACAATTGAGAACTTAATGTATTTACAGAAGGCGGAAGAAAAATCAATCTCACCTTCTATCTTTAGTAGCCCATATTCCCTAATGAATGCCACAACAGCTATTTTATGAGGAGTAATATTTTCAATATTACCCTTAACATTAATAAGTTTCATAAAATCCAAGTTCCCATTACCAACATCCATTCTTATAAATAAATTTATTCGTGAATTCAAATAAAACTTATCCGGCTGTTATTTATTTACTTTTTTACCATAGATTGGCACAGATTAATATATATATATATATATATATATATATATATATATATTTTTTTTTGTTTTGTTTATGGAGGGTAGAAGTAAGGAAGACCGTCTTGTATGGGGGATTAGTCGAAAAAGTGTCCACTTGTAAACAGCAAATTATGGTGGCGCTATAGTAGCAAGTGGAAGAATTTTAAAGTAGCTCGTAACGTTACTTTCAAACCAATTGAAGTACTTTTTGACACGGGTATTTTTTTTTTTTCAAGATCTTCCCCATTTTGAAATACGTAAATAATTGAGATTTTAATTACTGCATATTTCTTAACTACAGACGTCAAGAGAAATATTAAACTTTCCAAATCGGCACACTTCACTCTGTTTATAACTGCTAAATTCATATCATTTCCACTTGCTACACTAGCGCTATTTCGGTGAGAGTTCGAACAATAATTTGCTGTTTACTTTAAAATTCTTCCACTTGCTACTGTAGCGCTACCTTAATTTGCTCCCTTTCAACGGACACTTTTTAATACACCGAGATGGTTCTCCTTACTTCTACCCTCCATAGTTTTGTTCGTCCATTTGGACAGGCAAAGGGGTCAAAAGCCCATACTGCCAAGTCTTCATTTTTATTTTTCTATTCTTCATTATTTTAATATATATTTATATAATTTATTATAAAGCAATGATTTTTTTTTTGTTGTGTTGGTCCAACCCATACAGCCAAGTCTGTTACAATTTTTTCATATTATTTAACATTTCTTCTTATAGAATAGCTTATTTCTAATCATCGTCCGTCAGTAAGTCGTTACCACTCAAAAATAAATGTTTAATTGCCATTACATTAGGATAAGGAAACATCCTACTAGGTGGACGGACGACATTCTCAAAGTCGCAGGGAACCGTTGGATGCAAATGGCGCAGGACCGTTTCGAGTGGCATTCTCGTGGGGAGGCCTAAGTCCAGCAGTTGACGTCTGTAGGCTGATGGATGGATGAAACATTCTAGAAAATACCATTCACAGTGCGGTTTTGCAAGTTTTAAGCCATTGCATAGCTTATATCGCGAGCTTTGAGCGCAGCGACTGAATCAAGAAATTCCGTAACGAAAATAAAACCTAACACCCTCCGCTCCGCCTACCATGTAGCTCGGCCGAGCGTTCGGTGTGACGGTCGTCGACATTCTGCGTTCGTCCGTCTCGGTGCGTACACGTGCCACCGCTTTGCATAGCTTACGTCACAAAAATGTTTTCGCGCGGTTTCTATCGGTCCCAACGATATTCAGCGGACGACAGTGGTAATCCAAACCGCCTTTATTGTTATACATATAGTACATTTGTTTTCTTATCGGTCACCGCGCTCAAAAAGTATAACTTGAATTAATATCAAAGAAAAAAATATTGCATAAATAAAAAATAATTAAATAAATATAATTGCATAAGTTGATAAAAAAAATGCTATGCTTTACAGCGGCAGTCCCCGAGTCCAATACGTTTTTTTTTTGTATTAAAAGTGATAACGTGACTTATTACCATAAGTATAGTAATGATTGATAAAGGAATATTTTGAAAATAACTTGCTTTATAACTGTGACTATTTTAGGCCTTTTAAAAAAAATATAGCAGATTACAATAATTATTTATTGTTGTTATTTTAGGGGGAGTTTATTTTATGCTTATTAATATAGAAGTATCAAATCATGCTCTAAACTATAGCCTCTTTTTAGTCTTTTATATTTAATAACTTCGCTGATATTTTATGCAGTATAATACAATTAATGTGCTGAAGTACGGTAATTTGATATAATAGTTAATATTTACATGTACTTTCATGTGCTACTAAAATTCTTAATTTGGTTTTCACCGCCCAATTAATGGTAATGACTGCAATTACTAACGTAGGAAGACCATTAATAAGTTACTCCATGTAAAAGGCGTACTATACTACACGATATTCAGGGCCCTGTGGCAAGGGTGGGCGTGGCCCCTAACTAGGGAGCCGCTTATTACACTAGCCGGTCCATTTGGCCCTAACTCAGTTGTGGAATGATGTCGTACGACGTCGCCATTTTTATCGTAGCCTTTATATAAGAATTTTAATATGTAATTTCCAATAAAACTTTAGTCTTTAATCTTCGTATCTTTATTTTTGTAATGTTTATGTTCTTTCTGTCATAAGTAGGAACGTATTTTTTTATAATTTTTTATGACTTGGATTAAAGTCTCTTTTTGTTAACTGCACGATATTGGTGATAATGGAAGGGAAGTAGACCTACTATACCACGTTGGTCAGACGTGTTGGTGTAGGGTTTTATTTCGAGATTTCTTTTTCTGGTATAAATGTTATGTGCATATTAAACCCCTTAAGCGTCTTTTACGATATCAACAGGCAAGAAAGAGGGTGGTTAATAGTATTCTTACTCCATTACAACACGGAGAACTGACTCACGCACTCGAAACATCCGTCCGCTTGTCTAGCAACGACTAAGGCGCACTAACTCCCTGAAGGCTATTACACTATCCGGTGGCAAGGGAGTCAGGGAGCTAGGGCGACAGGGTCGCTCCGGTCGCCCTCATTGGAGACCCTAACGCACTTACAGTTATTACACTACCCTGAATCAGGGCCCTGACGCCTGAATATCGTGTAGTGTAATACGCCTTTAAAGAAGTGTTTTATAATATGGGTATAACATCGTATTAAACTTGGCTGTACTTCCTTTTAGTATTGTACTTCCTTTTGCCTATCCATACGGGCAAACAAAACCTGCTGCAAAAAAGCAAAAGCAGTGTTGCCAACTTAGCGATTTTGTCGCTAGAAATGACAACTTTTGTTCAAGTCTTAGCGACCAAAAAAAGTTTTGTCGCTAAAAATGGTTTAGCGACAAAACTGGCGACTTTTGGAAACAGTTCTAAAGACAAAAGTTGCCAACACTGAGTTCTATGGTTCGATTCTTTTGTTGGTTGATACTTAGTATTCTGTGGTTAGTATGCTGTGCTATTGGCACTCTTTGGAATCCCCGAACTTTATCATGTTTTTGTATAGGTACCTACCTACTGAACAAATGAACAATCTGTTTGACATCGACTCCGTTGTTATAATTCGTAAAGTTTTTCTCTTTTAAGTGTCGTAATAGATAAAGTTATGGAATTTGAAAGTTTGAAATAAAAGAATACATTCAAAGATGTCGTATTGTGACGTGGGAATCAGAAGCAAATGCAAGGGATGGCTAAAACCAGTTTTAGATAATTCTTCCAAAGCAGGATGTCAAATATGTGTCACAGAGTTTTATGCAAAATTATGTGATATTAGAAAATATTCGAAAACTAACAAGCATGAATAAAAATTGGAGTTAGAAAAAACACAGTCCACCTTTCATATAACTCAACTCAAAATCAACAAACATGGTAACTGACCGTTACCGATCTAACTACCCCAAACCTCTCAGGGCGGGCGTTGTACTCGTGAGGATTCTCTACACATAAAAAATAAGTAATTTGTTTTAGCGACTTCTGAATTTGAGTCTAGCGACTCGAACTTCTAGGAGTTGGCAACACTGTGCAAAAGTTGCTATATTTAGTTACTCTGTGTCCTGTGATGGGAGTAGGTGGTGGTGAACATTACAAAGGTTTTAAAACCATATTTTAAAAATGTTTATTATATAAGTTTTAACTTACACACAAAATGAGGAGAAAAATCTTAAATAGAAACATCTAATTTGTGATGGAATATAAAAACAGTACCCAATTTATGTTTTTGAAAATAATATATGAGTTGCCGTAGACTCCACAATGGGTACTTTGGAGATTGCGTTTACTATTATCCTATTGAATTTTGTGACGAATACTCAATCGTCTCGTGTAACTGTTTATCAAGGAGATACTTTACCTCACCATGGTCGTTGTGAACCGATTACTATTGAGATTTGTCAAAATATAAGGTACAATCAAACAATTTTCCCCAATTTACTTCATCACGCTAACCAAGAAGATGCAGGACCTGAAATACGTCAATTAGCACCTTTGATCAAAGTTAACTGCTCACCTGACTTAAAGTTCTTTTTATGTTCAGTATACGCACCTGTATGTACAATTTTAGATACAGCTATACCGCCGTGTCGACATTTGTGTGAATCGGCAAGGCAAAACTGTGATGAACTTATGACTAAATTTAGTTCAACATGGCCCGAACATTTAGATTGTAATAAGTTTCCAGTCGCAACAGATGAAAGTGTAATATGTGTTGGTGATAATAATTTAACTCATGAATCTCGAAAACATACAGAAACGAAACTACCTAAAGTGGATTATGGAAGTCATGACAGAGACCCAACTAAACTCCATGGTGCTAAAGATTATGGGTTCGTATGTCCAGTACAATTCAAGGTCCCTAAGAATTTGGATTTGGAATACTCACTCAAAGTTGGTGATAAAATAGAAGATGATTGTGGAGCACCGTGCAATGGAATGTTTTTTACACAAGAAGAGAAACATTTTGCTAGGTTATGGATTGGTACATGGGCAACAGTATGTGCAGTGAGTTGTCTGTTCACAGTGCTGACATTTCTTATAGATACAGACAGGTTTAGATATCCTGAGAGACCCATTATCTTTTTATCAGTATGTTATCTCATGGTTGCTGCAGCATATGTAATGGGTTGGAGTGCTGGTGACAGTGTAAGCTGTCAAGGTCCATTTCCAACTACGATTAGTGGCTCAAGACTGCCTAACATATCAGTTATAACTCAAGGTACAAAGCATGAACCATGCTCAATACTTTTTATGATAGTATATTTCTTCAGTATGGCCTCAAGTATTTGGTGGGTGATATTAACGCTGACATGGTTTCTGGCAGCTGGACTCAAATGGGGTCATGAGGCCATTGAGGCAAACTCACAATATTTTCATTTAGCCGCTTGGGCAGTACCTGCTGTCAAAACAATATCAATATTAGCTATGGGAAAAGTTGATGGTGAGTATTAATTCACTATATGAATATTTTTGTAATTATAACATGCTACTAGCTATATTTTGTAATAAAAATAAAAAATAAGGGAGCCGTCGCTCAGGATGCCTGGCAGATGTGAAACATCGAAATTATTTTGTACAAGTATATCTGCTTAAAAGAACAGATCACGACAGGAACTAATATAGCATAATGTATAAATAAATTATTACAATTTATATTATTATTTAAAATATTACATAACAATCATAATTAATTCACCGCACAGTCGCTTACGCACAACATCGTATCGGTCCGTCTCCCTCACACACTATTACGTATAGTACAAAATTATATTCCATCATATAGCGTGGTGTTACGTCGCTGGCCTGTTTACTCCAAGCCAACAATGAGGTTCACTTTTGCATATGCTGTCATATAGCATGGCTTTGCGTAGCTGCGGTCTGTTTACGCCACGCCAACGATCAGGTTTACCCTTGCCTATAAATGTTTCACTTCAAAAATGCAGTCGAATTGAAACGTTTTTCGAAGTCGGTTAATAACAGATCTGTACGTGTTTGACTCTGAGTGACAACTGTAGGTACTACATAGCAAGGGCTGGCCACTGACGATAAAGAAGTTGATTACCGGTGGTCGGTCCAATGGCGAAGGAGAGGGAATACGGTGGGTTATGGGACCGCACCAACATAACAAGGTTTGTTAGTTAATGCGATACAATCGAATTTATTAGTGCATAATTCATGAATCATTGACCTTTATAAGATAACTTCTGAACTCCAAGTTCAATATTTGATATATCTATACTTAATAATTCAACATAAAACACTTTACTGTAAGTATTATAATATACCTGCTTTACTGAATTTATAATGCATGTTACGAAAAACTTTTATTGGACCATTTCTATGCCATATTTATATTTTTCATAAAAAGGACTCCAGATAAGTACAGCATACTCTAACTGTGAACTAATCAGAATCTTATATGAATAAGGTATGTTGCAGGTCTAATTCATTTAATTATAATAACAAAACTAAATGGATTCGATTCCTAAAAAAATTAAATCAATTTAATAGAACAAAACTTGATCATTATTATATACCTCATCATCGCTCGTGCTCCGTTATCACTGGGTTCTATACCTAAGGCTGCTGGTGGCAGGTTATATAGAGCAGTGCAATATTCTCAGCGTAAAGCTCCTTGTGCTAACGCTTATTTTGTACGGTTCCAAACTCTGCGTCGATCTTGTGGCCCATTGTGTGATACATTAGCTATGACTGGGCGTTGCAAGATACCCTCCCCGAATCGGGCTTAATTTGAAGATTGATGTTTGGCAATATTCAGCATCGAAGGTGTGATACCCATGACATTAAGCGGTAAGTCGGTATCTTAACAACTACACCATTCCTGCAGTCTTTGGTCCTTGATAAGTGTATACGTGATACGTTTAAATTGAATCTGACCATTTAACTAGGTCAAAATTGAGTTCAAAGGAGTCGATAATAAACAAAAACATACAGGTGAACACTAATAAAAGCGTAAATATACGATTTGTAGACAACTGAACTAAAAAATGCAATGCGGAGAATAGAGACAGCGACATCTATCGCGTCATATCAAAATCTCTGCAACTGATATAAAATAATTGTTAACCCTGCAATTATAATGAGACAAAGTATTTAAATTATCGTATTGTCATTGGTCCTTGATAATATGTTTAAATGAAATATTAGATACCGTTTAGGGTTAAAATCGAGTGCAAATGAGTCGGTTTAAAAGTGCGATGTAGAAAATAGAAATAGCGACATCTATCGAGCCACGGCCAAATCTCAGCTAAATGATAATAAGACAAGCTATTTCAATTATTTTATCTGAATCCTTAAAGTGGATCAAAATCCAATTCCTAGGAGTAGGTGACATAAAAACAAATAAATATACAGCTGAAACTAATAAAAGCCTATATAAAACGGTTGTCCAGTTTTCGTACGTGAAAGTAACGTAAGTATGGTATACTTATGAAGTTATAGCATTAGCATAAAAGAACAGATTAGGTCAGCAACACAGGTAATATGGCATAAAGTTTAATAATATATTACGATGATTTTTTCCAGAAAATGATGATTTTTATTCAATAAACACTTTTATTTTCATTAGTTTACACTATAGGTATGAGTTTAGGTAAATAATTTATTTTGAGCTCACTAGGTGGCGTTGTCCAAAATTCTAAAACAGGTTATGAATTCGTTACATAAATAAACATGTCAAAGCGTGGCGTCAACGCCACACCAACGATTAGGTTCACCCTCACCTATAGATGTTTCATATGAAAAAAAAGGAAATTCCAAATTTGTAGTAAATAGAAAGAAATATGTATATTTAATTAATATAATAATTTTTTTTATAAAATTAAATATTATCTATACCAATAAATAAAATTGGAGTGTCTGTTTGTAATGTCAAAATAATAGACTTTTTTCATGCTCACACGGTTATTTGCACGACACCTATGCCTAAAATAGCAATTAAAAAATTTTTGTCTGTCTGTTTGTTCCGGGTAATCTTCAAAACGGCTGGACCGATTTCAAAAATTCTTTCATCAATGGAAAGCTATAATATCAGGGCGTAAACTAGGCTATACTTTATCCCGATATTCCCACGGGAACGGGAACTACGCGGATTAAACGACTATAACCGAAGCGAAGCGAGAGCGGGTTGCTAGTATTATAATAAAATTAAAAAAGCTGTCGAAAAATCCGTTGTTCAAGTTTCGCCAGTTCTTTAAAGTCTAATAAACTAGAAACTAAGCTTCATAAAAAAATAATGGTGTTTGTCCACTCAGGTCTTATAGTACTTAGTAGTATTTCTAATTCAAATATGAACAAGATCTAAAATGTGACATTTTTATTTAGTGCCCACTTCATGTGAAATGCCCCATACGTTTAATTCAATGAACTTAACCATAATTCAATGAACCATATACTGAAAAGGTGACAAAGCCGAACCACTTAGATGTATGCATGAGATCTATCCATTGGTGCAAAAGCGAAAGATTGATGACCGCTTTTTTGTGTGTGTGTGTGTGTGTGTGTGTGTGTGTGTGTGTGTGTGTGTGTGTGTGTGTGTGTGTGTGTGTGTGTGTGTGTGTGTGTAGCTGTTGGTCGCAGATGACCTTGACAGTTTAACGCGGTCAATGGGTGAGCGCAGATGGCTCTCAACCCGGTAAGTAAGTTAAGCGAACGTCGCCCGAGGGCTCTCCCTGTGGGGAACGGACCTCGGCTCGGGGCGTCGCCGAGTGCAAAGTGGGCGTGGCCGCGTTTAGGTTTAATGACTTTTATGCGGCGCGGTTGTCGACCTCGACGGCGAGGCCGATACCGCGGTGTTTTACTTGCTATCGCTGCGCGAGCTGTGTAGGCACTTTCTTGGGCGATCGTAATAGCGTCATCCTCTTCTTCAAAAAGATGACGAGGACGTCGGACCGATTGATGACAGCACTGTAAAAATGTTTCTGAGCCACACTGTCTATGAGAGAACAGATTAAGACTATACTGTGTTACCATTCTTTGCCTGCAGTTATTTTAAGAGATGACTGAAAGATGTAACAAGATACGATACTCCAAGTGAACGAAAACTCTAAATAAAATGTTATAGAATAGAATAGCATTTATTGTCACATAATAACTAATAATTATAATACATGTTTTTAATTAATTTTGACAATAGGGGAATGCTCAGCATTGTGCTGCATAGAAATTATGCAGGGCTGGTTTTCAGCAAACCCCTTTCCTCAAACATATAAGAAAGAAAAAATAACAAAAAGAAAAGAAAAAAAGAAAAGGAATAAAAATAACTTACAATAACAATGATAACAATATAAATAACATTAATGAATTGAATTATGAAAGATGTGCTTTTGTATGATGAGTTCGCTTTTCCATTTTTGTGTGTATGAGTGTTGAGTCTTTGTTTGCGTGTGTGAATGTGTGTATGTGTGTGCGTATGCGTGTATGTGGGCAGCGATTGACGTATCTATTTGTTGCAAATTTGTAAGTTATGTCATGTAATTATTCATCAGTTCGTTATACAAATGTCGCATCAAATATGGTTTTATTTCGGTATAATAGTAGTAGTTTAATTTTTTTTTTAAAGCTGTTAAAACTTGTATTTTGTCTTAAAGGAGGAGGAATGTTATTCCATATTTTTGATGCACTATATTTGAAACAGCCTTTGAAACCACTAGTCTTGTGCATTGGTATTTGAAGAGTATAAGATGAATTAGAGTGTATAGTTCTTGAGTGAATATCTCTAAGCCATGTAAGTTTTTCAAATAAGTATTCAGGGTTTTTATTCCATAATACTTTTTGCGTCATACATGCGAGCTGGAGCTCTCTTCTTGATTTCATGTTTAAAATTTTATGTTTGATCATATATGGCGTTACATGTTCCCTTTTAGGTATATTAAAACAGAATCTCATGCATGCATTTTGCACTCTTTGTATGGCATTTTCAGTTTTAGTATATAATCTGGAACCATAAACAGTGCTACAATAATCAAAAGAAGATAGAATAAGGAGGTCACATAATAAATTACGAGTTTCTTTTGACAAATGTTTCCTAATACCATATAGTATTTTCAATTTAAAAAAAGCAGTTCTGATCTTTTCACTGATATGTTTTTCAAATCTCATTTCACTATCGAATATAAGACCCAAATTTCTAGTTTCAGTCACAATAGGTATAGAGATATTATTTATTAGTAACTTTGGGTTTTGACATTCTACTTTTGTAATTTGTGATTTAGTTCCTAATATTAACATTTTAGATTTTGTAGGATTTAGTGTTAATGAATTATAATTAGCTCATTTATAAATATCATTTAGGTCTTCGTTAATCATACGTACAGCTTCTAATGTATTGTCGGCTTTAAAGGAGTAGTATATTTGCGTATCATCAGCATATAAATGATATTTACATTTCTTTATATGACTAGGGAGATCAGCTGTAAAAATTGAAAATAAAATTGGACTTAATATTGATCCTTGTGGCACTCCGCGATTTAAAGTACCAACATCAGAGAATGATTTGGAACCATCATAAGATTCAGTTACTACAAACTGTTTTCTATTTGATAAATAAGATCTAAACCACAGGCATGCATCATTAGAAAAGCCGTAATACGATAGTTTTGCTATCAGCACGTCAGGGCTCAAAGAGTCAAAAGCCCGAGAAAAATCCAGTAAGATGAGGATACTACTGAGCCCAGAATCTGAAGCTGTAAGTAGGTCGTCAGCTACATTTAAAAGTGCTGTTTCTGTTCCATGTTTCCTTCTGAAACCTGATTGAAATTTAGGGATAAAATTTTCTTTGCAAATAAAATTTTCTAGTTGAATTAATACCGCTTTCTCCAGTACTTTTGACAAAACAGGCAATATACTAATAGGTCTTAAATCTTTAAGCTGATCTATAGATTGTTCTTTTGGTATTGGTCGAACAAGTGCTAGCTTCCAATATTCCGGGAAGGTATTTGATTCTATTGAGCGATTAATAATGTCTGTTATAGTATGAAGTGATTCAGTAAGAGTGAGTTTAATTAGATCAATGTTAATTCCATCATAACCTTTGGCGTTTGTGTGTATGCCAAAAATTATTTTGCTAACTGTCTCCGGAGATACAGGTTCTATATTAAAAATGTTTTCGGTAGCTTTATGAGATTTAAAAAATTCTATAACATGATTATCATCATTTCCATTACTAGGAATTAATAAAAAGTGTTGATTAATTAAATTAGGATTATTTAAGTTGTAAGGAATTTTTACAGTATCATTGTGTAGTAATTTAATATTTCTTTTTTTAATTTTTTTTTTATTGCCAACGGTGGCAAACGAGCAAGCAGCACACCTGATGGTAAGTGAAACTGCTGCACATGGACCTTTGCAATACCAGGGGCACAGCTAGGCCGCTGCCTACCGTGAATGAAATACTCTTCTTAAACCTCGTTTAAAGAAGGACATGTCATAGCGCTCGGGAAACAGCAGCAGGTAGTTCATTCCAGAGCTTGCACGTACGTGGGAGAAATGATCGCTGGAAACGTACAGTTGAAGACCATAACGTTTCCAGGTGAAATGGATGAACCCTGCTACGATGTCGAGTGGTACGTTGGTAGAATGGTGACGGTGGTACCAAGTCAAACAGTTCCTCGGAGCACTCCCCGTGAAAGAGTCGGTAGAGTACACAGAGTGACCCAAAGTCTCTCCGCTGCTCCAGCGACTCCAATCTGTCCGTAAGATTGGGATCCCCGACGATTCGAACAGCCCGTCTTTGCAGGGAGTCAAGTGGGTCTAGCTGATATTTCGGCGCACCTGCCCAGAGATGTGAGCAGTACTCTACGTGAGGACGAACTTGTGCTTTGTATAGCACAAGACGCTGTCTCGGTGTGAAGTACCGCCTGGCTCTGTTCAGGACACCCAACTTTTTGCTTGCCAATTTGGCTTTGCCCTCCAAATGACTCCCAAACTGGACTTTGCTCGATATTTTGACGCCGAGAATCGCAATACTCTCAGAAATTGGGAGAGTTACTCCTTGGAACTGTGGTGCCATGACAAACGGGTCCTTCTTTGCAGTGAACGCGCAAACTTGTGTCTTTGTGGGGTTGAACTGGACTAGGTTCCGTTTACCCTATTCCGAGGCCCGCCCCAAAGAGCGCTCGACTTCAGACACAAATTGAACCCTTCTTTCCTGAGTACTCCGAGGGATATTCCGTTGCTCAGTGTACCGATCATCACCCGTGCTGTCAACCGCATAGCAACGCATACTTTCGATAGAGAGCATGTCATATCAATATATGCAGGATAAACAACGTCGGGGAAAGCACCGAGCCTTGTGGTACACCAGCATTAATGGTTATGGTATCGGAGCAGGAGCCATCTACGACGACTTTTAAACTCCGACCATCCAAAAAGCTGGCGATCCAATTACAGAGTCCCTCGGGGATTCCGTAAGATGGTAGCTTCGATAGAAGTGCCTTGTGCCAGACCCTATCGAACGCCTTTGCGATATCTAGGCTGAACGCCAGCGCCTCACCCTTGCCCTCCAAGGCCTCTGCCCAACGGTGTGTGAGGTACACAAGAAGATCACCAGCCGACCGACCATGACGAAAGCCGTATTGGCGATCACTGATAAGCTGGCGATCCTCAAGGTACTGCAGAAGCTGGCGGTTTATAACCTTCTCCATTATCTTGGAGAGCAAGGATGTTATCGCAATTGGCCTGTAATTCGATGGGTCAGACCGGTCTCCCTTTTTAGGGATCGGGTGGACATGGGCTACCTTCCATGAAGACGGAACCCTATTAGTAGCGTAGGAAAGTCGGTAGGCGCGTGAGGATGGGAGTCAATTCAGGGGCGCACGTCTTTAGTACCACTGCAGGGATACCATCCGGTCCACTCGACTTATGGACGTCTAAAAGCCGCAGCTCCCGACTAACCGCTCGCTGCGTGATGTGGATTTCGGGTAGTGAGCTTTCACACCGTGGGATAGTAGGTGGTGTGGCAGCTCCGGCATCCAAAGTCGAGTTACAGGTAAAGAATTGACCTAGAAGATCGGCCTTCTCCTTTGCGCTGTGGGCTAGACTACCATCGTGTTTCTGCAGTGGTGGGAGATTGGGCTGGCAGAAGTTGCCTTGGGCAGCCTTGGCGAGCGACCAGAATGCACGACTCCCAGCAGGATAGCTTTGCAATCGCTCGCCAATTCTGGCAACATGTTCCGCCTTGGCTCTGGCAATAGCCTTCTTACTAGATCTAGAAGCGGCGTTAAATTTCCGCTTCACCTCTTTGGCGTTCGGGTCCTGGCATTTTTTGGCCCTATTCCAGGCCCGATATGCGGACTGTTTCTGGCATGCAGCCGTCCTGCAGGTTTTGTTAAACCAGGGTCGGCTGCGGCCACCGACGGGTGTTTTGGTGTTGGGGATGAATAATTCCATCCCCGTAATAACCGTTTCGGTAACGCAGTCCGCACAGATGCCAGGGTCCCAGAGGCGAAGCAAAGCCGCTTCCATGGGTAGGATGCGTAAAACTCGCGGAGTCCATCCCAATCTGCTGACTTATATTGCCAGACTCTGCGAGTCCCAGTCGCCTTAGAACGACTAGGCCTTACAACAGGGGCACTGCTACGAACCAAGCAGTGGTCAGTATTATATCATTTCTAAAGTAATGCCACATCTTTTGTGGTTTTTTAATATTTTTATTAATATAGTGAGTGAAAAAGGCTCTTTTTTCTCTTTCTAAGGCACCTGCCACTAAGCTTTTTAGGCTTTTATAATACTCTTTGGCTGACGTCGTATTTTTTGCGTGCCTTTTTTAAAGCTTTATCTCTAAGAGATATCATAAATCGGATTGTCTTAGTGATCCATGGCTTAGGGGACTCTTGTATTCTTTTTTCTTTCAGAGGAGCATGTCTGTCGAAAAGCTCAATAAAGTTTTCATTAAATTTTAGTATCATTAAATCTGGATCTGAGATGCTTGAAATAAAGTTCCACGGAATAGAGCAAAGATCATTAGAGAAATTCTCTTCGTTTATGTCTCTAATTGCTCTTTTTTCGATTAAAATAGACTTCACCTTTGGTTTTTTAATATTAAACTCACTCATTACTAAAGAGTGATCACTCAAATTTTAATTAGGTATAATTGATAACTTTTATACTATGTCTGCTTAAAGTTGTACAATATTCAATTTAGAAATTAAAGATAAAACTTAAATTTCTCGTATTATTACAGGTGATGTGCTGTCTGGTGTATGCTACGTGGGATTATGGGATGCTGAAGCGCTACGAGGATTCGTATTAGCACCACTTTGTGTATATCTAGTCTTAGGGACTATTTTTCTACTCGCAGGCTTTGTCTCATTGTTTCGCATTCGAACAGTCATGAAACATGATGGAACTAAAACTGACAAATTAGAAAAATTAATGATTCGTATTGGCGTATTTGGTGTTTTGTATACAGTGCCAGCTTTAATTGTAATTGCATGTTTATTTTATGAACAGGCTAACTTTGATGACTGGATGGTCACTTGGCATCGTGATATGTGTTCTACACCTCTCTACTCTATTCCTTGCCCATTTACAAGGCGAGAAACAGATCGTCCTAAATTTGAAATGTTTATGATTAAATATTTGATGACCATGATTGTAGGTATTACTTCTAGTTTTTGGATTTGGTCCGGCAAAACATTGGTATCGTGGCGTCAATTTTTTGATAAAATAAAGGGTCGCAGAGTCGAAGCATATGTGTGAATATGCAATGTATTTTGCAAGCATTTCTTTTTCTCTTAAGTTTCTGAATTTTGATGGTAAATGAGCTAACCAAATTTCATCAGCGACTAGCGGGCAATCTTATTAAACTATAGTTTAATATAATGGCGTCTGTAATTAAAATCCCATGGTGTTAGTTCTATTTGAATCAACGCTATAAGGATGTCAGAAACTCAACAGTTTGCTGACACTTTAAAACTTTGGTGTTTAAAGTTAAACGCAAAAATATTCTAAGTAATATTAGTATACATTGGCACTGTAGAAACGCAAACAGGTATGTATCATTCCTTAGGCGTTCGTTCGAATAGAATTTTAACAGCCTTTCTTAGTTACATAGACCGTCTGCAAAAAAAAAATACAAGTACAAGCAATACAATACAAGCTCAATTATCGTATAACGCAGCGCTAATATACCTACCTATTGAAATTCCAAATAAGGCTGAAACTGTAAATATATTTTTTTTATTTAATAATTTTAAGGAATTTTCTATTTTTTTTTTTCTATTTTTTGTATTTTATTTTTAAGAAATCGAACATGAATTAAAATAAATCAATGTATTTTTAAACTTGTTTTTGTATGAAATTAGAGTGTAAGATCGATTACGTCATTCGTGGATAAATGCTCTCTCTTCAAAATCACATACTGGATCCTAAATTCGGCGCACTTCACTTGGTGGGGTTTTAATAGACAACGCCAGAGCGGCTTTCTATTAATAATGTTGTATTATTATCATCATCATCATTAATTTGAATCACTTTGCAATCACAATCAATCTTTTAGTGCCAAAGGTCATCAATTGCAGGCAGGCTACCTACTCGTTGTAAACGGGATCGCGATTTCTCAGAGGATGGCGACCGCTTCTGCCGCGTTCTTGTCGCTTCCGGCTGAGAGGTTAATGACAACTGACAGTAAAAGGTCGCCTTTAATGACTGAAGCGAGTACATGACACTATACTGCCTATGCCGGACAGACTTCATAAGTTTGTTACAATATGGTTTTGTTGCAACCGTAGTAGTAGATAACGTAGTCTGTTCTGGCTTCGCAACTGTGTTTATATTGGCTGGTGCAATCATGGCCCGTTAACACTTGCACCAGTCGGTAGAAATGATCTCGTGCTGTTGACATCTATACCAATAAATAAAATTGGAGTGTCTGTTTGTAATGTCAAAATAATAGGCTATTTTCATGCTCATACGGTTATTTGCACTATACATAAAAATCACTATAATTCTTTTGTCTGTCTGTTTGTTTCGGGTAATCTTCAAAACGGCTGGACGGATTTAAAAAAATCTTTCACGATAGGAAAGCTATAATATCAGGGAGTAACCTAGGCTATATTTTATCCCGGTATTTCCACGGGATTGGGCACTACGCGGGTAAGGTGACTGAAACCGAAGCGAAGTAAGGGCGGGCTGCTAGTATTCACTAAATATCATTACATCCTGACGAGGTGGCCTATACTAGCGCCTAAATCTTAAGACTGGGCAAAACCTCACAAGTTATAGGAACTTGTGTCAATTCATGATGTGACGAGGATCTATTGCCGTAAGAAATAACGAATAGCGTTTGTATACGGTCTCAAATGACAACAATCCCAAGTTAAAAATATCCTACGCAACAGCCAGTTGTAGCTAATCTATACAAACAAATAAAATTGAAGTGTTTGTTACAAACAAATGTCAAAATAATACATTTTTTAAATAAAACTACTTTACGGATTTTATCGCGTTTGTATTTGATTTTTGATTACCCGACGTTTCGAACACTTTACAGCGTTCATGATCACGGGTGGACTAAGTTGTCTCACGTCCAACAAGTCATCGTTACTGCAGAAAATTTATAATTATCTACCCGATACAGAAATTAGTTATTAAATATTGACCCACATTTTGATACAAAATTTATTGCCAGTGTAAGAAAAAAAAAATGATTCTATATGAAAAAATTATATTGTTTATGGTTAGTAATAATTAAACATTAAAATTAATAGTAATTATATTTAAAAACTAACTAATAATCTAGTATACTACCACCGGATCGGAACACGGTTACACTGAGAAAGATCCGGCAAGAAAACTCAGGTAACATGATGCTAAATTAAAGTTAATTTTGAAGGCGGCTTACTTTATGTTACTAAAAGGTTTTAATTTATAAAATTATCTTTAGTTATTATTATTGTGGGTCAAATCTATACAATATGAGCTCACGGTGTCTTGCAGTCTTGTGGTGGTCTTTTTGGATTTGTTTTTAATAATGTTTATATATAACAGGAGCCCAGCTTGATGGTAACACCCAGCCATCCTCTCTATTGAAATTTTTGTGTTTTTTAATCTCAATAGCCTCGCGTACCATTCTAGGCAGGTATCGGTGTTGTTTTGCGAGGATTTGTGGTTTATCAAACCTGATGTTATGGTGGGCGCGGTCCTGACTATGTTCACAGACTGCAGACCTAGTGTCCCGGCGGTGCTTCACATCGGCTATGTGTTCTTTGATCCGAGTTCTTATGGATCTCTTAGTTTGTCCAATGTAAGAGAGACCACAGTCACAGTCAAGTTTATATACTCCTGCATCTTGTAAAGGGATCTGGCACTTGACAGGTGGTAAGAATTGGCTAATCCTCTTCAGTGGCTTAAAATGAGTTTTAATGGAAGAGCGTTTCAGGATGTAGCCAATCTTGTCAGTGACTCCTTTGACATAAGGTAGTATTGCAGGAAGGCGCTCAACTGTGGGTGGTTTCACTCGGTCTCTGCGACGGGGGCGAGGAACTGGCAGCTTGTTTGCACGTAGCACCTGCTTGACATGCTGCAGCTCCCCAGCCAGGTGTTCATCGTCACAGATTCCTCGTGCTCTCTGCAACAAAGATTTACACACGGTAACTAACTGTGAAGGGGGATGATGAGAATCACCGTTCAAGTATCTGTCTGTATGTGTTGCCTTACGATACACTGTATGACTCAAGGTGTTATTAGGGTTACGTATAACCAAAATGTCTAAGAAGGCTAAAGAGTTATTTGACTCCAGTTCCATAGTGAATTGAATTTTTGGATTAATGGAGTTAAGATGGTTTAGGAATATGGTTATTTTGTCTGTGGGTAATATTGTGAAAGTGTCATCTACGTACCGCTTGTAGAACCTGGGTGTGACAGGTGAGCTTGATAAGGCCGTCTCCTCGCAGTGGTGCATTTGATTTGTGTATCTTGGGCAACCCATATAATTTAGGTGGTTTGACGCATGGTGGTATTAGATTTTTCACGTCTAGATGTAATGTATCGGAGTACTTTATTATTAGTTTCTTTGTGTTCTTTAGAACGACATTGGTGGGGTCTGTTTTGACCTTCTTGTACGTTGTTTCATCCGACAAAAGTTGGTCGGACCAACTTTTGTCAATCATTTTTTTTTTCTTCTTACACTGGCAATGAATTTTGTATCAAAATGTGGGTCAATATTTAATAACTAATTTCTGTATCGGGTAGATAATTATAAATTTTCTGCAGTAACGATGACTTGTTGGACGTGAGACATCTTAGTCCACCCGTGATCATGAACGCTATAAAGTGTTCGAAACGTCGGGTAATCAAAAATCAAATACAAACGCGATAAAATCCGTAAAGTAGTTTTATTTAAAATGTATAATACTCGTGTAAACATCAGAAATCATTAATACATTTTTTTTCATGCTCACACGCATATTTACACGATTCCTATGTCTAAAAACCAGTTTATAAATTTTTGTCTGTTTGTTGCGGGCAATCTTCCAAACGGCTGGACCAATTTTAATAATATTTTACTACTATATTAAATTTAACCCGAACCGGGAATCGAACCCGAGGCATAAGGCCTACGGTCGCATATCGTAATATTTTAAAGGATATTGGAGATTTAATATGCGCGGCAAGGCGACTGAAACCGAAGCAAAGCGAGGGCGTACAATAAAATTGGACCCTGATCCCTAGGAACATCCTCCCCACGCGTGAGGTCGCGTACGCAACGTGAGGGATGTTCTAACATTCTGTGAATATGGACGACGCTGTGATCCTCTGCCACTTGCTGCCTCAAATCGGAGAGTATCTCGTGGTTGTCATATGTTATTGAGTGCATCCTGTTGTAGTTGATTAGCAGACTATTAAATGCATCATATGGAGTTTCTTCTTAAAAAGTTTTAGTCATGGATAAACTAATAAGATCAAGATGAACTAGGAAGCCCACATTGATCCTGTCCCGTATTCCTTCTATTATGGTGTGCGGTATATTGGACCAATATTGGTTAACCGTGGTCCCTTCCTTCCATTTTAAAATAAAAATAAATTTCCGCTAATTCAATCAATTAAAATATAAAAATCTCAAATTGGCGAACGACTTTCATCCGTTCACACTTTTGCAAAAACCGCTGTTAACATGTCCTAATTTGTTTGACAGATAGTTTGGCGATCGCAATGAGGTGCTATAGGTTCTCCTGGAGAGCCGTTGACGATTCTTAGTGTACTTTTAGCCTATTTTTCTATTTCCCATAGTTCAGTAAATCCAGATAGCAGGCTTATACGATGCCCACAAACAATTATGCTCTTATCACGTCTGCTGACGGACAATACCTCTTTAATCTCATAATCACATATCATCATTCAGCCTATCTCCGCCCACTGCTGGACCTAGGCGTCCCTCATGTTTTGCCACTAAGTGCGGTCTTGTGCCGCCTGCATCCAACGACGCCCAGCAACCTTCACCAGGTCGTCGGTCCAACTAATGGCGGGCGACCTACACTTCGTCATCCGATATGTGGTCGCCACTCGAGAGTCTTTCTTCCCCAGTGGTTTTAGGTTCGTCGAGTGATCCATTGCCACTTCAGCGTTCTATGTCGGTTACACCCTTTCTTCTACGGATTTCCGTATTCTATTCTATCTTGCAGAAAAATCTTGGGCATAGCCCGTTCAATATCACGCTCAGAGACTTTGCCCACATTTAAGGATCACGGTTCCGTGACGTAACACACTGGTTGTTCACCTGTATTTTGAAACACTGAGGTATGTTGGATAAGAAGATCCTCTAAGTTGCCCGAACGTTGCCTAGGCGAGGTGGATTCGTTGGCTGACCTCTTTCTCGAAATTGGACCTACCTAACTTTACTATTTGTCGAAGGTAAACGTGATGATCGACAACTTGGAGAATAGTAACTAGAACTGGTACAAGACTGACATGGGCATCTATGCAAATAAAAAAAATTGAAATATCTGTTTCTAATGATAAATTGGTGGGGTTTTTTCATGCTCACAAAGTTATGTACACAATACCCATACTTAAAAACCAGTGCTAACATTTTTTATCAGTCTGTTCGGGGTAGTCTTCCATACGGCTACACCAATCCTACTATTTTACTACCAGGTACCTTTCAATATAAGAAGTAATTTATTTTCCTCCTTCACTATATAATTTTCAGGTTTAGAATCGAACCTGGGGCTTCATAGGCTGTAGTCGAGTAAAGTAATATTTTAGAAAATATTAGAGATTTAAAATGCGGGGTAAGGTCACGAAAGCAAGGGTAGGTTGCTAGTATAAAATAAACTACCATGTTAACTTGGAAATTGGATTTTCTTTCAATGTTTATCATAGTATATTTAAATACATCCAATATAAAGTGAACTGCACCACCATTGCACTATTACACCACTCAACAAAAAATAAAAGTTTCAGAGTTGAGACACAAAACATGTAAAATGCAGGTATAAAAAAACACTGTTATTAATGTAGTAGTTATTAGAACTTATTTTTACTTCCGCATAAGATTAAATTACATAATATATTAAAATCATCATAACACCCAACTCCATAATATTCACTTAGTACTTTCATTCTTGCTTGAAACACACCATACTTGCAGTTGATTACGCTCTTGTGTATTTACCCCAAATGTGTAGCATGAACACAGATGCAATAAAAAGAAGAGACATCACTAATACGGGCACTGGACCTCTGAAAGTTAAAATTGAATTAAATTAATTTTCTTTTAGACAGTGATGATTACCAATCGTCAGTTATTATAATGGATTAAATTGTCAACAATAATTATCAAAATACAAATGCCAATGTTATTACAAGTTTCTTAACCCATATATGCCCATAGGGTCGATAACCATCCAAAATTACTTCACGAACTCTAATGCACGTTAGTCACATGCTGTTGTATTAATTTAAATTATAGTGCCATCTTTCGATAGACCAAAGAATTCTTTTAAAATACCACACAGGTTTATAAATCATCTATAACAATTAAAGTGACATTTAGGCATGCAAGTTCAAACATTTTTATTTGTGAAAAAAGTTTGCGACCAAGTGCACAGAAATGCAAGTATTTTTTTTCTATTATGTTATTTTACTGACAAAATTATTTTTATAGTCAATGAAACGTGTACTGAAAATTAGAAATTACTATTATGGCCTTATATATAATCATTGATTAATAATATAGTTGAAAATAATTAAAATTGATCCTAAAAAGTTCTGGGCATATATGGGATAATGAGTTTCTTTAACTTTCCTAAAAACTAGATAATTTTTAGTGTCTATTGTACAATATTGTTACCAAAAAATTACTGCATGACAATATTAAGTCTCTCAAATAATGAACTTATTATGTTATTGGTAAAATACACCAGCATTAATTATTGAATCCACCTAAATGTCTAGTGTGAGACTCGTATCTTGCTGGCAAAGCTTACAAGATTGGTGGGTAGAGACCGTGGAAAAATAAAGATGATATTCTATAACATCACATAAAAATATTACATGCCAGTTCAGATGTTGGTGAAATTATAACAGAAGTATAACGATTTTAAAACAGAATCTGTAATCTGTTTGCCATATCACTATTCTAATCTACTAATTATCTAGTTCAGGCACATTTTAAATTGAATATTTAGATATAAAAACCAAATGTAGATCACTTACACTTTAACGCCAGGAGAATCATCAGTGTAGAATCTCCACATGCCTCCAGTACCAGCCCCTGTACTACGATTTCTAGCAGCAGTGGTTGTTGTTGTAGACTTTCGCTGACGGACTGTACTACCACTCGCCGACCGTGGGGCTGTTGTTGCTTTGCTCGGCGAACGACCACCTGATCCTACAGACGTTGAACTCGGAGAAGCTGGCTAAAAGAAATTTAAATCGTCAATTTTTGGAATCATCTAAAGATTTATTTTAAACGAGGCAATATACATACCATTATATATATTTGTTTATAAAACTTGTACAACAATTCAATTCCCTGTCGTACAATAGTACAGCTACTTCAATTTACAATTTCAAAGTAGAACGAGACTATATGATTGTATATAAAATTCCGTGAACTGTGTTCGCCTGCTGTTGGCTGTTACCTGTTAGCAGTTTGCAACGCGTAAGTTTTCATTGACACGTTGACATAGAATGTTACCAGTATTGATTATTGTAGCCAAAATAATTTTATTTTATCCAATTATTGCAAATGATATAAATTCTTCGGCACTCAGATGTATAAGAAAGCAATTGTTATTATTTACTTAGACTTCAAAAAAATATATGTATGATTTACTCCAAACTTTATGAATAATACTTTATATATATATATATATTATACTAACAAACTGTGTGTTTACGAACTACCAATATATTTTATAGGATAATATCTGGTTGACTGAGCTTTGCTCGGTATATTTTTTTTTGTAAGTAAATAGTATTTTCAAAGAACATATTTAGGATCATCATCATCATCTCAGCCCATATACGTCCCACTGTTAGGCTCGGGCCTCCTCCATAATGGAAGGGTAATTGACCTACTATACCACGCTGGTTAGACGTGTTGGTATAGGGTTTTATTTCGAGTTTTCCTTCTCTCGCATAGATGTTATATGCGTTTTATATCCCTTAGTCGTCTCGTACGATCACCCACGGGTAAGATAGGGGTTGGTGAATTGTATTCTTACTCCGTCACCATACGGAAATTAATATATGTATTTAGGCTATAAATTAATAAAAACAAAATGATATAATAATGAAAAAATGACAAAAAATATCAAAAGTTAAAAAACAGAATAATAATAACACCGAGATTCGATCTCATGTTGTTTGAATGGACTGGACAACTTCCCAACTGAGCTATTGGCACTCTTGACGGCGATAGCTAAATTTATATTCTTATTCTAATGATATTTTAGTTATATAGATACGGTAGCATGCTAACTGACCTATAAAACATAGACCAAGGTTGCACGGCTCCGGTGCATCACAAAAGAAGAAAGGGGTGCGGGACGCGAGCGGGAGGGGTGCGACACCGAGCTCCGAGGTGTTATGCCTAAAATTATTTTGTTTTACCTATTATTGCGATTTAATACGAATGCTATGTCGTAGGCATGTTGGGAACAATACCGTTGCATGCCAGACAAACTTAAGAATGTCTAATTACCAGAATGTTTTTAGTTATGTGGAGATATTAAGAATGATTAACTGAGTACGTACGTTTATATATACATATATAGTTTTAATTCTCATTTTTTAATTCAAGTTAACTAATAGTTAACCTTTTCATTACCTTTCTGCATATACCAACAATTGTAAACACTTTCATCTTCATCTTGCCATCATTCACATACATACTGTTGTGAAACGCTTATAAATAGATAGGTCGCAATCTATATCTATTCTATACCAATAAATAAAATTGGAGTCTGTTTGTAATGTCAAAATAATAGGCTTTTTTCATGCTCACACGGTTATTTGCACGACACCTATGCCTAAAATAGCAATTAAAAAATTTTTGTCTGTCTGTCTGTCTGTCTGTTTGTTCCGGGTAATCTTCAAAACGGCTGGACCGATTTCAAAAATTCTTTCACCAATGGAAAGCTATAATATCAGGGCGTTAAACTAGGCTATATTTTATCCCGGTATTCCCACGGGAACGGGAACTACGCGGGTAAAACGACTATAACCTATAACCGAAGCGAAGCGAGGGCGGGTTGCTAGTCTTAGAATAATAACACATAGAAGGTAAGTTCGCGCACAAAAAGTGAAGCATTTCAATTGGAGCCTAATGGAGCTTACGCCGCAACCGTTCCGTAATGTACAAGTCATTGTACTGCACGTACGTACGTACGTGCAGTACAATGACTTGTACATTGCAACTCTTAAAAAATAAATAGGTAATTATGACGGTTTGTACATTCAAATGGTGTCATAACACATTTGTAAAACTTAAAAAGGCTTTTAACGTCACTTTTAAAAGTATTTCCACGATTTATGTTAATAAAAACAAAATTTGATTTCATAATTTGTATAGTGGTGTGCGTGTGTACGTGTGTAATCGTCTGCGCGCCATTAGTGTTTTTAGATTCAAATTTCGAACCTTCGAAGTATTGACACTATCGTTCTATGTCGCAATATTAAATCACAGAACTATATTAATTAACATTATATTCATATATCGTTTATTAATTTGCCCCAATGTTATTATAATTATTAATGGGGTTGGCAAATGTCCAACTGGCGCTAGCATAGCTTTACCCAAAACTATTCAATTTGTACGAGATATTTTAATCAAATTTTGTATATTAAATACTGACATGCTTAAAAAGCGTGATATCGCCTTTTGTAACGAATAAGGTGCACATAGATTTTATAAGGGCAAAAACATGATGAAAAAGTGGTTATAAGCTATAAGATCTAACTTTAAACCAGAAAGACTGTCGTTTTCATTTTCGCGATCCAGATTATCAAAAAACGTGTTTTTATACAGGTGTATTAGCTTATTTTACTTCTGTATTAATAACTAAATTAAGACGCTATAAACCAGATTTTAAAATAGCTAAAATTCTTAATGTAAGGGAAATAGCTGTGTCTAATATTATATTTACATGGATTCACTTTACATATGATTTTTGGTTTATGATTGATATTTGGCCCAGTCGTGATTTGGTGAATATGCCTCAGGTTTTTAAAGAGCAGAGTAGTAAGACCAGAGTTATTACAGACTTGCAACTTGCTAGTAAGAAAGTACATAAAGACTCATTTGATTAACAAAAACATAGATACTTTAAACACCATTAATTTCATATTATGTTCCCTTAGCTTCACCACACAGCACAAATATTTTACATATGTACATATTATGTTATGTAACAAGTGACTGACGGTTTTGTTTATTTTGTAAGGCCGGGGAAAAGTTTCTTTATATTGTATATGAAAATTAAAGACATTTTTTTTAATTTATTAATTTTAATTACAATGTGTAGTTTTGGCAGTCCTCTCTTGATGTTAACCTGATATTTTCTAAAGAATTCTGAAGAGACTGAAACGGGTGGAGATCTAAAAGTACAAGTTCAGGGCTATATGGCAGATGCATTTGTAGTCTCTTTATAAGTTGATGTAATACCTATAGGTAGTTATCATAAAAAAGAAGTATATAGTTTTTGTTATTTGTAATTCATTCAATGGTGTCAATGAAGTATTGCTCTTAATATTCCACTATTAAAATTTGCCACTTTCATAGCAGGTTCATCATTATCAACACTCGTGCTCCCGAAATTAAAATTGTATCATTCCAATCTGTAAGCAAAATGAAATTAATCATAGTCCAAGAATCTATTTTTATGATACATAATCCTAAGGATTATTCTCTTTTTACGCTATGTGTATTTATCTACAATCGAAGGAATATTAAAGGTATAATAATTACATTAGAAAACTAAATATTTTAGAAATGGGAGCATGTTAAACTAAATTTAAGGTTATACCTTTAAACAAGGCCTGCCTTTCTTCCTAGTAAGGAAGTACCACATTTTCTTAGTTCGGCCTTTAACCCGTTTATTCTCTTATGTTGAATACTTATTTTTTGTAAATTCCATCCTCGTAACACACCAAAATTGTTTAATCTTATAAGCACAAATAAAACAAAACAAATTTGACAGGTTCAACCTATACTAGCGACATCTGCTAAAAGTTTCTAGTGGCCAACCCCATTAGGTTACTTGTGTTTTCATGAGTTTTTTTATTATTATAATTTATTCTTTTACAGTGTAATCTCACTAATCCGTAGGCATGGGTAACTCAACGATAATCCTTGCGTTAACTCAGTAACTCAGGCGCAGTAGACTGCGCCGGCTCATTGCGCTAACTCAAAATTGCGCCATGGCGCAACAAAATGTAAACACAACCGAGTGAGCTACGAATGAAATGTGCGCCTTCTGCGCCACTGCAGGTATAACTCCATTTCTAACTCCTTGCGTCATGGCGCAACACATGAAACAACCGAATGAGCAACTAAATGCGCACCTAGGTATAACTCAATTTTTAAAAGAGTTATTTACACTTCACAGAGTTGTTCGACCTTGAGTTTTTCGGCGGGAATATGGGTGTCATGTTACGCTCTTGAATGAATTATTGTTTTTAGTTTTATATTTTAAATAATTTTGCTGATATTTTACCTTTATTTACATTATATATATTTGTTGTGTACGTCACTGAAACTCCTCTTAAACGGCTGGACCGATGTTGATGAAATGTTTTGTGTATGTTCAAAGGGATACGAGAATGGTTTAGATTCACAACTGGACTCGGTAGGTGGTGCTGCTGTCGATTTCAAAGAGCAATCCTTTATTTTATTTGAGCAGAACAACATCTGTATTGAGTCGGCTAGTTTAATATGTAATACAGTTGAAGTGTTGTGAATATCATATTATAGTGATTTACGTTAATATGTATAATAGTGTATTTGGTTTTCAGCACCCAATTAATGGTAACGACTTACTGACGGATGTTACTTATCTCTTACGCTAATAATAAATTATATGTAAAGAAAATTATGTGTAAGCTACGTAAGACAAGGCAGTAAGGTCGACTATAGCCTGCCTTATAGGCGCATAAATAAAAAAATTGTTCAGATTCGCCGGCGCTGCGACGATTGCGCCGTGCGCTAACACATTTTCTAGAAGTGAGTTGATACTTCCAGCGCAGTGAACTGAGTTGGCGCAATTGCGCGGCGCAGCGCAGTGTTACACATGTCTACTAATCCGGCACTATTAAAAACCAGAGGGTGCCGGATTATTGGAATGTTCGGATTACTGGATTATATAGAAAAACCAAATAAAAAATAAAGCATTTCATACAGAGAATACATATAATGTATTGAATTTACATATTATTATGTATGCACATGATAAGTTACATACAATGCACATAATACATGCACATACATATATGCACGTGATAAGTTTTGAGGTTAGACCGGAGCGCATACGCGAGAGGGGCGAGGGAGGCGCGGGCAGAGGGTGCCGGATTATTGGACGTGTCGGTCTATTGAAGTGCCGGATTAGTGAGATTATACTGTATTTATTACTTCTTTTTTTTTTTAATTTTCCGTGTGGTGACGGAGTAAGAATACAATTCACCACTCCCTATTTTGCCCGTGGATGTCGTTTAAGACGACTATGGGATATAATATGCACATAACATCTGTGCAAGAGAAGGAAAACTCGAAATAAAACCCTATACCAACAGGTCTGACCGGCATGGTACAGTAGGTCAAATTCCCTCCCATTGTGGAGAAAGCCCGAGCCCAACAGTGGGACGTATGTGGGCTGCGATTATTATTTAATTATTAAAAAATATTGTAAAATCTTAATTTATATAAATTACGTGTTTGTTTGTCCGCGATGGACTCCTAAACTACTTAACCGATTTTAATCAAATTTGCACACCGTGTGCAGTTTGATCCAACTTGAAAGATAGCAGAATATTATTTTATTGCAAATTATTTGTCTATTATTTGATATTCACAATTATCTGTTAACTCCAAACGATTTTAACAGATGGCGATATCTGTTGACTGGATTGAGTAATTAATTAATAGATGGCGCTGCTATATCAAACCTACACACGTGGCATATACGATTTTAACTTGCTTTTTTACATAGATGCCATTTGTAAAAAATATGACGACCTCCATGACAGATGTTCTCCTACAGTTCCACTTAAATAGTTTAATAAAATGTAATATAACAAAAACATTAGCCACAGCAACGCGTGGCCGGGTATGCTAGTCTATTATATACTTACTTATAATTCCCGTGTCACGTTGTTGGTCCTGAATGAACGCCGAAACTAAAAATCGGATTTTAACGTTTTCGTTTTTTAAATGGGTGGTTTAATTGTTCCAATTTGAGAGATAGGATATTTTTATGCAGATTTTTTTATAATTTAAATGCAGCAAGGTGGTGGACCAAATGTTTCCAATTTCGAATACTACAACGTATTGGGTGATTGGGTGACATATATTTGATCATTTTCATGTTTTAAGTAATTTTGAAGAAAATTATTTTTAGGAGAAATAAATCAAACGTATGTAAGTATTAGGTAACAAGTACTGATTTTATTATCAATATTCAACATAAATGCACAATAAGATTTTGTGTATAATATTAAACAATCATTTGCATTTGTATTTTATTGTGAATTCTTTAAAACTAATTTATTATTATACTAGCAACCCGCCCTCTCTTCGCTTCGGTTTTAGTCGTTTTACCCGCGTAGTTCCCGTTCCCGTGGGAATACCGGGATAAAATATAGCCTAGTTTACGCCCTGATATTATAGCTTTCCATTGGTGAAAGAATTTTTGTAATCGGTCCAGCCGTTTTGAAGATTACCCGGAACAAACAGACAGACAAACATTTTTTAATCGCTATTTTAGGCATAGGTGTCGTGCCAATAACCGTGTGAGCATGAAAAAAGTCTATTATTTTGACATTACAAACAGACACTCCAATTTTATTTATTGGTATAAATTCCTATTTTCATCATCTTCATCATCATTTCAGCCTATCGCCGTCCACTGCTGGAAGTAGGCCTCCCTCATGTTATGTCACAAAGTGCGGTCCTGTGCCGCCTGCATCCAATGACGCCCAGCAATTTTCATCAGGTCGTCGGTCCACCTAGTTCCTCCTACACTGCATCGTCCGATACGTGGTCGCCACTCGAGAACCTTTCTTCCCCAGCGGTTGTCGGTTCGTCGAGCGATGTGGCCTGCCCATTGCCATTTCAGCGTGCTAATTCTTCGTGCTATGTCGGTTACACCCGTTCTTCTGCGGATTTCCGTATTCCGGATTCTATCTCGCAGAGAAATTCAGAACATAGCCCGCTCCATAACACGCTGAGCGACTTTGAGCCTTGTTATGAGGCCTACATTTAGGGACCACGTTTCCGTACCGTAAGTCATCACTGGTATAACACACTGGTCGTAAATCTGTTTTCAGACACTGAGGTATGTTGGACGAGAAGATCCTCTTAAGTTTCCCGAACGCTGCCCAACCAAGTTGGGCAGCGTTCGGGCGTTGGATTCGTCGGTTGATGTCTTTCTCGAAATTGGATCTACCTAACTGGACTGTTTGTCCTAGGTAAACATAATGATCGACAACTTCGAGAATCCCATTGCCAACTAGGACCGGTACAGGAATGACATGGGCATTTGACATGACTTTCACCTTGTCCATGTTCATTCGTAAACCCACTAGTTGGGATACCCTGCTGAGATTGTTGAGCATGGTGCCAAGGTCCTCCATGGGTTCTGCCATAACGAATATCGTCTGCAAATCGACGGTGAGTGATGTATTCGCCGTTGATATTGAAGTCGAGTCCGGTCCAGTTTAAGAGTTTGAAGACATTTTCCAGTGCAGTGGTGAACAGTTTCGGAGAGATGACATCTCCCTGTCTCGCGCCTTACTGCAACTGGATCGGTTTCGTACTCTTATCCCGGATACGGACCGACATTGTGGCGTTCCCTATACCAACACTTCGATATAGCGATGGTCGATTTGGCACCGCTGAAGGAACTGCAGCACCGCCCAAGTTTCGACTGAATCAAAGGTTTTCTCGTCCACAAACGCTATACACAGAGGCCGATTATACTCCTCGATCTTTTGTATAATCTGCCGAAGCGTGAATTTCGATTTTACTTGTATTGTATATTTTCAAAATTAATGGGATAAGTGATAACGGATAGTGATGGATGTGATGAGTTGTGACTGGTGGTGATGGATAGGATGTGTATGGGTGAGTTGGGTAGTGACGGATGCTGATGGATGGGTTGAGTGGTGACTGATGTGGGTGAGTGGTGATGGATGGGAGTGAGTGGTGATGGATGGGAGTGAGTGGTGATGGTTGGGAGTGAGTGATGATGGTTGGAATGAGTGGTGTCAGATAGGTTGAGTGCTAAGAGATGGTGATGAATGGAATATGTGGTAAGGTATGGTGAAGAATGAGATGACTGGTGATCCATCCATCCATCAGCCTACAGACGTCCACTGCCGGACATAGGCCTCCCTACGAGAATGCCACTCAGAACGGTTCTGCAACACTTGCATCCAAAGGTTCCCTGCGACTTTGAGAATGTCGTCAGTCCACCTTTTTTTGGTGGACTATGGTAAGCACACGCCGTCCATTCCGTCCGGGGCGACGAAAGGACCACATAACCCACCCGTAGCACGTCGCGTCGCCTTCTTCTTTGGGCCGACCATCGGTGCCGAGTTCCTTGTCTTCAATGATCGGCCCGACGGATTACCCTTTCGGGTAACCTCTCCTGTCGACGTTCCTGTCCCGGGATGTCGGTCACCGTCGCGTGGTCAGCCTCTCTGCGGGTGACGGACTAAATTCCCCGGTCCGGTCATCCTTGGCCTCGGCCAGGTCATCAGGTGCAGTTACTCGCATCTGCGCCGCTCGAGTTGTCGGCGGCTGACCGTATCGCCGTAGAGGAGTTCCTCTCCCGCACGCTTCGCCGCCTCTTTCCGTCAGATGACGGCCTCCGATGATTGCGACAAGTTCATGGTGTTGCTCTGCCCACGCGGCACACCTCGAACGTATGCTGCGCCGTGTCCTCCTCACAATCGCAGTGGTGGCAGGACGGTGTGCACTCCCTCCTCACGACCGTGTACAGGTACTTGGCGAAGCAACCGTGCTCCGTCAAGACCTACACCAGTCGGAAGGAAAGTACCCCGTGCCGCCGACCTAACCACTCCATCAGCATCGGCCGAAAGGCGTCGACGGTCCTGACACCGCACCAAGGCCAGTAAGAGGGCTCAACGGGCAATGACGTCTCGGCGGGCGACGACCCGCCAGGCGGCAAGCTCCTTCAATGAGACTATGCCACTTCCAGCTCGTCGCCAGTCCACCTAGTGAGGGGTCGTCCCACGCTACGTCGTCCGATGCGTGGTCACCACTCAAGAACCTTTCTTCCCCAACGGTTGTCGGTTGTGGCTTGCCCATTATCATTTCAACGTGCTAATTCTGCGGCCTATGTCGTCTGCACCCGTTTTTCTACGAATTTCCGTTTTCCGGATTTTATAACGTAAAAAAATACCGAGCATAGCCCTCTCCATTGCACGTTGAGCTTTTTTATGATGCCTACATTTAGAGACCACGTTTCAGTGCCGTAAGTCATTGCTGGTAACACACACGGTTATAAACCTTTGTTTTCAGACACTGCTGAATATTGGACGAGAAGATCCTCTTAAGTTTCGCGAACGCTGCCGCTCTTTCTCGAAATTGGATCCACCTAACTGGACTGCTTGTCGTAGGTAAACATGACAACTTCGAGAATCGCATTCCCAACTAGGACCGATACAGGAATGACATGGACATTAGTCATGACTTTCGTCATGTTCATTTGTAGACCCACTAGTTGAGAAACCTTGCTGAGGTCATTGAGCGTAGTGCCAAGGATTCTGGATCCTCCATGGATTCTGCCATTAGGTACTATGGTGATGGATGGGTTAAATGATGACTGATGGTAATGGTTAGGATGAGTCGGACGCATGCGGTTGAATGGAATAAGTGGTATGAATGGGATAATGGTGACGGATGGTGATAGATGGTAGGTATAAAAAACGACTTGTAACAACAGTACATATAATATATATTTTTTAATAACAAAACATTTGCTAATGTAAAAGTAGTCCTAGAGTGGAATAAGAGTAATTCGCCCGGTCTTCTATAAAAAAGGTGTCCCTTTATGCAAGCAGAAGCTTCATGAAGTGTAAAAAGAATTATAAGAATATCATCAAAACAATTTTTTTTTTATTTTTTGTATGAACACATTCCAGTAATAATATACAAAAAAGAAAAGGGATCTGTGACCAAACAGATACAATGACGACAATTTTTTAAATATCTTCACAGTTAGGTACGTGATAGAGATTTTCCTTTGTTCACTGCACTTTTAACTTCGTATCCCAAACGAACATTTGCTTTTTTTGTTTGCCTTGACTGGGGTACTATATTACACGCTCACACTCTTATATTGTGGGTACCTAGGTTTTAAAAGAATATATCACACAATGGAATCGCTACAGTCCGCTACATAGTGTAGGGATTATTACTCTATAGCATTACATCAGACACGAACTGCGCGTAGGTGAAAGTGGACGGATAACAAAAAAACACTAAATGCGTACCGAGGCTATGTAATACTAAATGGCGACGAAGTAAACGTATATCCATACTAATATTATAAATGCGAAAGTAAGGATGTTTGTTTGTTTGTAACGCTTTCACGCTTAAACCACCGAACCGATTTCAAAAATTCTTTCACCAATGGAAAGCTATAATATCAGGGAGTAACATAGACTATATTTTATCCCGGTATTTCCACAGGAACGGGCACAACGCCGCGGATAAAGCAACTGAAACCGAAGCGAAGCGAGGGCGGGTTGCTAGTATTGTTATAATTATTAAGTATTAAAATAATTTCGACTAAAATAAACCTAACCTAAGAAAGATTTATTTATTTATTTAACAATAACAAATTACATCCAGACTCAGAACAACAATTTGTGGATCGCACAAAGTTGTCCCGCGTGGGATTCGAACCCCCGACACTGGCACTGCAGGTCGCTATCTTAATCACTACGCCATGTGTGCAGTCAATCAGATTGATCCAACTTAACCGAACAAATAAACATTTATGGGTGATAGATATTTAGAAAAGGTCCGAGAAATAAATATGATATGATGCCGATGGCATTAGAGAAGTTGCAGTGAGAAAGTGATTCAGCTGCTATAGCAGCTCGAAGACGTGAAAAAGTCTTTATTAATTTATTGGATCAGCAGATCACAAGCGAACCAGCTGCGAGTGGAAAGAGCTGTTCTACTATATCTTAGTTTTAACAGAATCATTGAAGCAAAAATAGAAAAAAGGATAGTCTAGAAAAAATATGGTCGAAAGAACACAATCATTCATTTCATTAACCAAAAAACTGCCACACCAAAATACAAACATTAGTGAAATACACACTATGCTACACAAGTTAGTCCAGTTTGATTTGGTGCTGTTCTTGCACAAAATTTGATTGAGAACATTGATTAGTTTATCAAATTCACCTGTACACAAGAGTTACAAAAGGCACTGGTGTTGCAATGGACTTATTAGGAATATTATCAAGTAATGATTACCTTTTTGAAGTGAATCTTCTTTAGAATCGTTGTGATTTCAAACTCGATGAAACGAAAAAGCGAGTCCATAGAGACCTAACCACGTAAATGTATAGGATTCAGCCGACGAGAGAATGAGATAAAGGGACAAAGGATAAAAAAGTTTCACTTCTGCCATGTGTACTTTCTACACGCGCTCTTTTTTTGTGGCAATAAGTTATTGCATCCGTTTTTTTTTTTTTTTTTTTTATTGCCAACGGTGGCAAACGAGCAAGCAGCACACCTGATGGTAAGTGAAACTGCTGCACATGGACCATTGCAATACCAGGGGCACAGCCAGGCCGCTGCCTACCGTGAAGGAAATACTCTTCTTAAACCTCGTTTAAAGAAGGACATGTCATAGCGCTCGGGAAACACAGCAGCAGGTAGTTCATTCCAGAGCTTATGAAAGAAGAAGTGAAGATTTAAAGAGAGAAGTCTTGACAGATTACCGGTTTACAAATAATAAATTTAAAGAACGAAATCTCAAGTAGGCAAGGGCATCCCATTTCAATTACCAGAGATAATGGCAGGCAATTTGTTATTGATGAATTTCGATCTTTTTGCAAAGAATGCAAAATTATAACTATTATAATACAGTATCATACCTAAAATGCCTAAAATGAATGGAGAGGTGGAGAGGCAGAATAGAGATTTTCTAAAAAGATCCATATTACTGAAGCCAAATTTGTGAAGTATAAGTGCGTCACGTAGTATGGGTAACTTTCCTTATGCTATAGATTTTTAAAATAATAAATGAATTTATGACTGTTGTTAATACGTACTTGCTTGCCTACGGTATTAGGTATTTCATTTTGGGTATTTATTATTATTATTAACTTCATCTGAAACTGCTAACGCAAGTGATTTATCGTCGATTAAAATTGCCAGTAATACGTAGTTTGGTTTACCGTAATACATATATATGTTTACAACATTATGAGAATAAAATTGGTAAAACATGATCGCTATAAAACGTTGTGGTGAGTTATACTCTCTGAGTTATACTCAGAATAAACCTTAACCTCTACAAGTCGAGACAAGATCCATCTAGTCTGACTTTTTTGACTCCTCCCTTGATGTTCAATTTACAGACGTTCCACCATATTTGTTTTGTTACAACATTTATATTTTTCTAAACAACGGTATTATGCAACATTAATACTGTTTTCACAGATAGCATCACACTCTTGACTTAATTACTTCTCACATGTTAAGGGTTGTGATTATTTAAATCGCAAATCCGAAACTAATGATATGTGATCCGATGGAAAAACAACGCTTGGCAAAGCTATATGTAATCGTAACTCATCTTCAGTAGGTAAAGGAACTACCTGAAAATAGAATAAAATTTACTATGTTTGATATAATTATTTCAATATTTTCATTGTATAAAATGAAGTCGCTTATGCTATCTGTACGCTTCGATTTTTGATTGATTACCCAACGCATTTTAATGCGGTTTTCATCAATGGACAGACTTCAATTCAAGATCAAAAATTATATGTATAATACATACATGCTTATTATAGTAAAGACATGCTGAAAATGTAATAACGTAAAATACATATTTATGTATGTGATAGTAGAACCTGCGCTTATAGAATCTAAAATGGCAGTTGCTACTTGTACTGAGAGGTTGGACCGTCAGCTAAATAGAATTGCGAATAAGTGTTTTTTTTTTAACATAGACCTTTGTTGTTTGCTAATAAATATTGAGCAAGGTAATTATTAAAAAAAAACCAATAAGTGCTAAAGTAAGTCACGAAGAACCGCGGCTGCACTGCACTTTTCTAGAACTTCTAAAACCTAATGCTGAGCATACAGCATTATGTTTTATAAGTTCATTAAAATAATATATTTAATAATACTTGAAATTCTTTGTTCTAGTCTGATTGACACTTAGTCACTTTTTAGCAAACATATTATTTTAAATATTTTTATCATCGTTCCAGCTCATATACGTCCCACTGGTGGGCTCGAGCCTCTTCCACAATAGGAGGGAAATTGTCCTTACCATACCATGCTGCTCAGACAGGTTGGTATAGGGTTTTGTTTCGAGTTTTCCTTCTCTTGCATATATGTTATATGCTTATTATATCCCTTAATCGTCTTTTACGATATCCACGGGCAAGATAGGGGTGATGAATTGTATTCTTACTCCGTCATCACGCTGAAAAATATTTTTATGCCACTTCATTATTACAAATTATAAATTAAGCATCAATACAATTTGCATATGATTACTATATACATAATTTAACTAAATATACTGATCAATGATTATTTTTAATGAAGCTCATATTTACCTGTTCTACTTCGAGGTTCGTCTTTTCATAAAATATATAATCAAGGCAATCAGCAAATCCCTCAGTGAAATTTGTATAAGGCGGAGTACCACATGCACTGCTTAATGGAATGTTTTGTTTTAAATTTAAGTCAGACACAGCTTCAATTACATCTGTGAATAAATTCAAAGGTCAATATTATACACGACACGACGGTGTTACAACAGTTATTATACTATGTTACATACTTGATTTCCAATCGGGTAGAATACTTGGTGCTACACCGGTCGTATATAGCTGGTATAAACCACACGATGGTACACTATTAAAGTCTCCACATAGTATTACGCTTATCCTTTTCTCAGGAAACTAAATAGAAAGACAACATATCATTCAATGAATTATTCAATCTTATCATCATCATACACTCATCATCATCATACACTAGGCCTTATTATTAACGACCGCGACGCAAAAACGACAGTGTTATAAGTGCGTGTGTATGTGGGTGCGTGCGCGCGTGTGTGTTTATGTGTGTGCATGCGTATATGCGTGCGTGGGTGTGTGGGTGCGTATGCGTGTGTGTGTGTGCACATGCGTGCATGCAAGCGTACGTGCCTATCTTCAATATATATTAAATGTTAGCAAGACATCGGCTTATTGCCGCCTATATACATCGCACCGAAGTCAAGAAATTGTTGGCAATGACCTGCTCAATTGATGGTAAGAGATAGAAAAGGTTTTAGGGTCACACGAAGTCCTCCCGTCGCCTTGGGCCTTTCACCTTATATACCGCCTTATAGCTAATATCGCGCTTAACGTGTGCTGTTTGTACTTAAAAGCAAAAGGCAAGGTGTCATAGAAGCACCACAATTGCGGAGAGAATTCGGAATGCTGAACAGAATTTGGAGAGACAATCTTAAGTGTTAAATTAACGTATATGGAATAGAAGCTTCATAATCGTAAAACAATGCCATTGCATACCTTGATATTCAATTTTTCTTTAATATCCATCAACCAATATATGACAATACCTCCTTGTAATAGTCTAATATGGTCAGCATCAGGGTGAAAGTATAAATGCGTGTTAGCAACTATTAATAGCTCACTTGGGTTATCAATTGACTGTAGGAATGTTGCACTAGCTACAGTCGATCTATCCAAAAAACGTTCCGTTAATGGTGTATTGGACTTAATATTATCCCAAATTGACTGGAAACATGCTTCAGTTTTCACTACTTGAGATAATACAATTTTTTCTTCACCTATAAATCTGTAATAAAATGGTTTGAATATAGTGAAATAGAAAATCAATTGCACAAGCACCATTCTATAAACAATTTTCGCATTGTGTTTTCATCATCATCAACCTGCCTTTCCGACTTCCGTATTGCGATCTCGCAGAAAAATTTCGAGTATAGCCACAGCATGCTGAGCGAATTAGTTATATCACTGGTAACACAAACTGTTTGTAACTGTTATACTTTTAGACACTTTCGTGGTTTAATATAATAAAAATCATACAACTAAAAATATTTGGAATTTTCATGAAATTTACGATTTTAAATGCCAAACTTGTAATGTTGATAAGAACGTTGTTGAAACTTGCTTTTATTAAAGTTCTATTCCCTTGGCAACTCATCAACTTATTTTTTTTTATGCGATTCAGTTGTTAGCCACAGACGACTGTGACAACTGTACCTGAACTGTTGGGTGAGCGCTGCAGGCTCTCAACCCAAAACTCTTCCAACCTCCTACCCACATTTCCATCTGTGAGCTATGTTTTCCTTGAATACAGATAAAAAAGCCAGATATGTTACATAGAGTTTTGACTATGTCAAAAGTCCTCTACCCGACATCAATCGCTCTTGTGGAAACTATTATTAACTGCACCATACTACATGGAATTAGCACAAGTCTTGTGCCCACAAACTAAGTTAGGCTTGACAATTTGACGCCGACCATATGGCATTGCCTAACCTTTAAAGTCTAAAAAAAGGAATTAAAAGGACAGTATTAATATTATACATACTCAAACCTATCTCTTCTATAAAAACAAGCTAGACCTTCAGCTACTGCTTTTCCTTTTTGATAAAATACTCCATTCATGCCTTCACAACCTAAAATAGGTTTTAAACAATGCTGAAATATTTTGTTATCCACTTCTTGAAGACATATAATGTCACTGTTATATCCTGAAACAAATATTATATTAATGATTATAAAAACCATATTTTGTGTGGTGGTTTAAGAATAGAGTAGAAAAACAATGCTTGGCACTATTGCCCCATTGACCATGTTGTGTATCAAGAAAACTCCAAATGTGTGTGTGTCAAACCAACCAGCATGGTCTAATAGGCTAATTATCATCTGAAGAAGGAAAGGTCATTTAAAGGAGCCACCCATTCCCAACAGTAGAATGGATAACTAGATTAGAAAATTAGTGCATAGTATATTCATGATTCTCTGTGTGGTGAAGGAGTAAGGATACAATTTACCACCCCCTTTCTTGACCGTGGGTGTCGTAAAACATGGTTAAGCGGTAGAATATGCATATAAAATCTATGCAAGAGAAGAACTCGAAATAAAACCCTGTACCTATACATCTTTTTTTTTGATGTGAAACATCTATAGGCGAGGGTGACCTCGATCGTCGCGTGGCGATTAACGCCACGCCTCGCGGTCCCCTCTTAATTAATTATAATTTTTTTTTATTTTTTTTTTTATTTTTGTGTGTGTACAGCTGTTGGCCGCAGATGGCCTTGACAGCTTGACGCGGACTATGGGTGAGCGCTGAGGGCTCTCAACCCGGAGAAAAGTATGCTAAGCGACATCGCCCAAGGGCTCCCCCTGTGGGGAACGGACCTCGGCTTGGGGCGTCGCTGGAGGCAAAGTGGGCGTACCCACGTTTTTGGTAGTGACTTTTGCGCGGCGCGGTTTCGCACCTCGACGGCGAGGGCGGAACCGCGGATATTTATTTGTTAAGGCCTCGCGGGCCGTGTAGGCTCTTTGTTGAGCGAGTGTGATAATGTCGTCCTCTTCGTCGAGGACGTGACGAGGACGTCGGATGGAGGAGATTTTGGAGGGTCTATAGGAAGCCGCCCCAACCACTAGTTGGTTGGGGTGTGTCATGGCAGAGTCAAAGTAGCTCTGAGAGCACCGTTTCATAAACTGCTTGATGGTCGGCAGTTCGAGGTCGATGTGGAGATCGACGTTTCGTATGAACCACGGTGCTCCCGTAGCTCGGCGCATGAAACGATTTTGTAGTGTCTGTAGCCTGTGGATCCTGTGTGGCTTAACATGCGCGAACACCACGCTGGCATAGGTCATGATAGGCCGTATGCAGGTGGTGTAAAGTCGGACTTTGCTACTCAGGGGCATACGCGACCTAGAGTTGAGTAGACAGTGGAGACGGCCCATCACAAAGGCTGCCCGTGCGCGGACTTTCTTTATGTGAGGGGCGAAGCTGAGTCGATCGTCAAGGGTCACACCCAAGTATTTGGCCTGCCTGGTCCAAGTGACCGGCTTGTTGAAAATTTTAAGGGGGGGAATGCTATCGATAGAGTAGGAACGGGCAGTTCGTCTAGTGAACATGACCGCCTGACTCTTCTCGGGGTTGATTTCTAATCTCCATTTCCTAAACCAATTGGCTAGGGCGGTAACCGCTGTTTGGAGAGTCCTGGCTACTGTTGTCGGGGATCTACCAGCACAAAAGAGTGCGGTGTCATCAGCGTAAAGCGCTTTATGTACCCGGTTGAATTTGGGCATATCGCTAGTGTATAGCGTGAAGAGAAATGGGGAGAGGACCGACCCCTGAGGGACGCCGGCCTTGATAGGGTGGGAGGTCGACAACGTCCCTTCCACCCTGTAGCGAAAGCTGCGATGACTTAAGTAGTCATGTATAATGTGAATTAAGTAGTAAGGGATCTTGAGGAGATAGAGTTTGTAGATTAGGCCTTCATGCCAAACCTTGTCGAATGCTTTCGCTACGTCTAGGAATAATACACCCGTATATCTGTTCATGATGAACTGACTACTTGTGTATTCTACCAAACGGTGAACTTGTTGTACGCAGCTGTGTTTAGCTCGGAAGCCAAACTGTGCGTCGGGAATGAGGTTGTTAGCCTCGGCGAATGTACGTAGTCTACTGAGAACTATTCGTTCGTAGATCTTACCTAGACCTCTTAGTAGACTAATCGGGCGGTAACTACTAGGTTCGGTACGGCGCTTGCCGGGTTTGTGGATTCCTATTACCACGGCCTCTTTCCATTGCGCGGGAAAGATGTTATTATTTAGTGCTGCATTGAAGATGCAGCACAACAGGATTATCAAGTGGGCGGGGAATAGTTTAATGACTTTATTTGAGATTCCGTCCGAACCTGGGGCTTTCCTGGTTTTGAGACCCCTGACTAACGATTCGACCTCATCGGTGGTCACTGCTGGGATTGGCTGATCGGGGCTGTCGTTTCCTAACGAGCGCGAGAGAGTGTTACGACGTTCCACTTCGTCGGCGATGAAGCGGTGATTCGCGGCGTCGGGGTGTAGTGTACTCGGCGTACACTGAAGCTCTAAGCAGTCGGCCAGGCATTCTGACTTTTCATCGTCCATGAATGCCGGAGGCTGGTTGGGTCTGGTGAGAGGAGGGAGAGTGGACACGATGTCTTTTTTGAGTGAGCGGGAAAGCTGCCAAAAGGCTGTGTGAGAGGGTTCTATCTCCTCGATCATGGCGTCCCATTTGCTCTGTCTCAATTTTTTAATTGCTTGTTTAACCTCCCTCTGGAGTGACCGTAGGCGGGTACGGTTGTCCTCCGTAGGGTAGCGGTCATAAGCGCGTGTCGCGGCGTTTTTCCGTCTCAACAAGTCACGGACGTCGTCTGGCAGGCGCCATTTACGATCGCTCGTATCTGGTACCGGCCGCGAGCAGTCGTCCATTATCGACTGCACGTGACTTGTGAGCGAGTCGATCGCCTGAGAGGTATCTTCCTTAGACGTAATGTCTTTGGGAATTTGATCAAGGTGGACCGACGAGGTTGACTTGAGATTTTTCTCTAGCCGTGCCCAGTCAGTCGCTATCTTGGTCCTTTCGTTGTTGTGGCCTGAGGGGCCGGGGGTGCGGGAGGCTAATTCCAGAGTCACCGGGCGGTGATCTGAGTCTAACTCGTGTTGAACTTCTATTGAACATAAACGAAGGTTTATGTTTTTGAGAAGAAAGATATCGAGTATGTCCGGCCTGTGCGAAACGTTAAAGGGGAAGTGTGTCGGCTCTATGGGCGCTATGACATCAAATCCCAGTCTGTCAGCGAATAGCTCTAAAGTCTTGCCCCTCTTATTGGAACTTTGACAGCTCCAAGAGGTGTTCTTGGCGTTAAGGTCACCGCCAATGATGACGGCGCCTCCCAATTCTAGCAAGGCTTTTAGATCTTTTTCAACCAACTGTTTCGAATGTTCTCTATTGGGAGAGAGATATGCGGATACAAGGGTGATAGGCTGATGGCCTGAGAGGGCTAGCCTGCAAATTGAAGCTTCAATGTACATCAGAGGGGGCGGATCCACAGGTGTGCAATGCAGCGACCTTTTGTAGTAGATAAGCGTTCCGCCCATTGGTGAGGTTGTCCTATCGTTGCGAACTATATTATAGTTGGCGACTCTAGGGTCCTTGTTAAATGGTTTAAGGAACGTCTCTTGTACTAGCAAGATGTCGAGCTGGTGTTCCCGAAGGAATGTGCCTACTTCATCCTTCTGTTGGGTTAGGCTATTGGCATTGAATGTCCCTATTTTGAGGTGTCTGGGTTTAACTCTGCCTGGAGTGTACCTATCCATTTTATTTGAATTTAAGCGAGCCTAGACGCTCTAACGTGGGGGAAAAATTATAAATTAATTATCTGGATACACATATCTACATTTTTGTAACGAAACCATGGTGCGATTTAAAAATTTGTACAACGCCATCTAGTGAACTCAAAGTAAATTGTTACCTCTATAATGTATACTAATGAAAATAAATGTTTATTGAATAAAAATCATCATTTTCTGTAAAAAAAAACGATATTTTATTATTAATTTATGGTATATTAGTTTCTATCGTAATCTGTTCTTTTATGCATATATACTAGTTTTATAAATTAATGTAAATTCTCTAACTTTATAATATAAATATACCAATAGGTATGGTATTTAGTTTACGTTCAGCTACGAAAAATGGAAAACCGTTTTTATAGGCTCAGTTAAATTTCATTTAAAATTTGTAAACTATGCAATTTCTAAAATTGCAAGGACCAATGACGCTAATAATTTAGATAGCTTGTCTTATTATCATTGCAGGATTAAAGGTTTCTTTATTAAATATATTGAAGCTGAGAGTTGGTCGTAAGCTCGATAGATGGCGCTATTTCTGCGTGCGGCAATAACGTCTGTGAACGGATAAATGTATTTCATATTTTATAGGCTTTTATTAGTTTCAGCTGTATATTTGTTTGTATGTCACCGCCTCCTTAAGAATTGGATTTTGGCTCACTTGGAACAGTCAAATTTCATTTAAGATTTCTAAACTTTGCAAGAATCAATGACGCTAAAATAATTTAAATAGCTTGTCTTGTTATCATTACAGGATTAGAGATTTCTTTATAAAATATATTATAGCTTAGAGTTGATCGTTAGCTCGATAGATGCCACTATTTCTGATTTATAAATCGCACTTATCGTGCCAAAGGACGTCTGTGAACGGATTAAAGTATTTCAAGCTACATTTTAGAAGGTTAATTACGTTTGTACTAAATGACGTTACCATAAATATGAGCCGTTAAGTCAATTTTAAAATGGATAATTTATTCGAGACGATACCTGCTAAAAAGTACTTATTGACTAGAAGTATCAAATGCAAAGTATCGAATACAAAAGTATCGGAATCGAAAGAAAAGTACTCGATATCTGAAGATAAAGTAAGTAAAATTGTTTCGATGTTTCACATCTGCCAGGCGTCCTAAGCGACGGCTCACTTTTTTTTATTGCAAGCAGTGGCAAACGAGCAAACAGTACACTGATGATAAGTGTTGCTGCCTCTCATGGACCTTTACAAGGCCGCTGCCTACCGCGAAGAAAGTGAAGGGAATGTGAATGCGTGCATTGAGGCTCGGTGATACTAAAGGCACCATCAAAACCCTCCACACGCAAACGCCCTCAGACCATCTGACCGAAATAGTATAGTAGGTCAATTTCCCTCCTATTGGCAAGGAGGTTTGAGTCCAATAGTGGAACGTATGTGAGCTGTGATGATGATGATGACAGTAATGATATAGCTTCACTATAAAATAATAAAAACTTACCAAGTAATTCCTTAATAATGAGTTGTTTTCTGTAATCTATATGTAATGCATATGGTGGACAATATGGATAGAGAACTGTTCTAGTATGATCAGAATCGCAATATAAATCAGCCAAAATATTATATGTTACACACCTAAAGCTGGAAAAATTCAATTTAATCAGTAAGAAATAATTCCGATAAAAACATATAAATGTCTAAAAGGCAAGCCATGTTTAATATTATGATAATTATGGTGTGGTTGTTGACTTCGCTTACAAAAGACTTGGGATATAAATGGGTGCCAAGTTTTGTAGATTATCTTGAAATATATTTATTAGGAAAATATAATATTCTTAGGCAAATTTAAAACACAATTTATTGTTTTTATTCTACTATGAAAGTGTTTGCTCATAAATTTGCCTTTGTATACCACCAGTAAATGGTAGAATATGGCTAGTGCTTAAATGTAAGGAACTGTCAACTTGATGTACCCTTATTCTGACAAATAAATTATTATTATTATATTGTAATTGTTGACTGATTGACTTGACTGCACAGATGGCGTCGCAGTTAAGATGCCGTAATGCCGTGCCAGTGTCGTGGGTTCCAATCCCACACAGGATAATACTTTATGTAATCAACAAATTGTTGTTCTGAGTCCAAATGTAATTTGTGTCCGTTAATTAAATATTTGAAGTATGTCCTCCGCAATACAAGGATTTTTTGCTTAGAGTAGGGTGTCTTCTTTAAAAAAAAAAAAAAAAAAAAAAAAACAAATGGTGAAATTATTTATATAAAGCATATAACTGATGATCTATTGAACATAAACATTAGCCTTAACTAGTTTTCATGCTAGGTATTTTATATTTAGCTAATCAACTTCTTATATTCTCTTATAAGGAAGCAATCGATTTATATTGTATAGTTCATTTCTTGTTAATGATTTTTTTAAATAATATTGCCTCTGATATTTCGTTAATAATATTACATCTGATATTTTTTTATTCTTATATAGCAACTTTTCGTGTGGTGACAGAGTAAGAATACAATTCAACACTCCCTATCTTGCCCGTGGATGTTGTAAAAGACGGCTAAGGGATATAATATGCATATAATATTTATGCAAGAGAAGGAAAACTCGAAACAAATCCTATACAAACTTGACCAGCATGGTATAGCAAGGTCAATTTTCTTCCCATAGTGAAGGAGGCCTGAGCCCAACAGTGGGATGTATATGGCTGAGATGATGATTGCAAATTTAATTCTAACTATATATAACTATGTAACTAGAATAATAGTTTTTAGTAAATTATGTATATTTCGTTTTTAATAATAATTCCTATTTGTATAATCTCAACTATTGTAACTTGTTTTATTTAATTTGTATGGCCTAGAAGCAAAGCTTAGTGAAACAACTACTACTATAATACCATTTAGGTATCTATGTTTAACAAATAAATATTATTCCTATCTATTCTAAATGTTTGATTTGCAGGCCAAATCAGTGCAGTCAATGTTTTAGATGTCTTGTACCCATATAAGCAGTGCTATAGTACACAGTAGTGATGTAACGAATATTCGCATTCGCATTCACATTCGCGAATATTCGCATGTTTTTTGCATATTCGCATTCGCGAAATTATTGCGAATGTTTATGCGAATATTTTTGCGTGTATAATTTTTTTAAGTAGGTAATAATAGTTGGTTAATATTATAAGAAAATCCAATTCCATTAATTTCTTATGTTTTTAATGCAATAAAAATAACTTAACCTCGTAATCACATTATCGGTCTTCACTTTATCAATTGGTATCATTTATTTATTTAACTTTAGGCAATGAAACATAACAATCAAACTTATAACAATTTAAAAAACAAAACTATATACTAAATGGCCTAAATGCAATGTAATCAAACAAAAATAATCTTCTATGAATTTTTACCAAGTTTAATGTTATAATTATCTTCTTGAATAAAACTAAAAATAATAATCTACAAATACTTCTAAAATTAATATTTATTTAACTTTGGGCAATTAAGCCTAACAATCAAATTGTCATAAGAATTTAACAAACAAAACTATATAGTAAATGGCCTAAATGCAATGTAAACAAAAATAATCTTCTATGATTTTTTACTATAATTAAAATCAAACAAAAGCTTAATATATGAGTTGCTGTCATCATAATCACAAAGTGTTTATAGTATATCTATATTATATAGTTTATAGTATTTATAGTATAAATATAATCATTTTACATAAGAGTTAACAGTTAACACTTTAAACAAACAAGAATAAAATTAAGTCTTTTACTTTAATAAAGCTAAAAAATTTAATTGTTATTAGAACTTGTGACACAAAATTTTAATGCAATTAAAACTAATAAAATTAAATTCTTCTATTAAACTTTTCTCAGTCTTTAGATATATTTTTAATATTTAAATTATCAAACAAAAATAATATTCTTCTACAATAGACCATTAAAAAGTCTAACTCTAAACAAACAAAAAAATAGATTCTCAAACAAAAATATTTCTCTCCCTTAAAAAAATAACAGTTAATTATATATATTTTTCATATTAATAATTAAACTTCAGTAAGGGAATATTAAACTTTAAAAATAGTAATTTTGATGCCTTGTCTGCTTCAAGTCTGTTTCGATGTGGCGTGTAAATAAGTCCAGCACCACTAAATATGCGCTCGCTGGGGACACTCGTTGGTGGTGTAACTAAATAATGCCGAACTTTTTTTTTTAAGGGGTGGGCTGTGGTCGGCGCGCTCCTCGCACCACTCGGTCCGGGGCGACAGAGAGGCGTAAGCACCCACACCCACAACCCACCCACGATGCACGTCACCTTCGTCGTTAGGCCGACCACCAGAGCAGGGTTACTTGTCATCAGTGGCTGGCTCGACGGAATACCCCCTACTTGGGGTACCCTCCCATCGACCGACCTCACGCGGTCGGCCTCTCGGCAGGTGACGGACTAATCCCCGGTCACGTCACCCGCGGCCTCGGCTAGGGAGGCATGAGGTGCAAATACTCGCGCCTACGCCGCCCCAGTCGCCGGCGGCGGATCGCCTCATCGAGGCTGCGCTCCTCGCGCAGGCGATCCGCCGCCTCCTTCTGCGAGATCACTGTCTCTCAGAAGGCTGCGACCGCGTCCCAATTCCTGACGCTACCAGCCATCGCCCTGGCGATAGTCGGCAGCGTCAGGTCGGCACCGATGATTGCGACGAGTTCACGGCGCTGCTCTGCCCAAGCGGCGCAGGCCTCGAGCGTATGCCGCGCCGTGTCCTCGTCGCAATCGCAGTGGTGGCAGGACGGTGTACTCTTCCTCCTAACGACCTTGTGCAGGTACTTGGCGAAGCACTCGTGCCCCGTCAATACCTGCACTAGTCGGAAGGAGAGCACCCCGTGCCGCTTTTCCAAGCACTGCATCAGCACCGGCCGGAAGGCCTCCACGGTTCGCACCCCGAACCGAGGCCTCTCCAGCCGGACTGCCCAACGGGCAATGACGTCCCAGCGGGCGTCGACGCGCCAGGCGGTGAGCTCCCTTAGTGAGACCATACCGCCCTCCGCTCGCACTCGCAACACCCAACACCCGCCGGTACAAGCCGGCGAGCATTTCCGCCTCCAGGTCCCACGGGGGAGTCCCGGCCAATAGGCACGCTGCCTTCGTCGCCACCGTGCGGTATCCGCGTATGGCCCTGACCGCCATGGCCCTCTGTGGTCGCCACAGAAGAGCCCTGAGTCGGACGGTCAGGAACCCCGCCCACACCGGTGCGCCGTACAGGGCCATCGACCGGATGACCCCCACGTACAGCCGTCGGCACGTAGCGCTCGGTCCGCCCACGTTCGGCATAAGCCACGACAGGGCGGACGCCGCGCCGACGAGCCGTGGGGCGAGCCTGCGGAAATGCTCCCGGAACCACCATTGCCCGTCGAGCACCAGTCCCAAGCACCTCATATGGGCCCGGATGCTGATGTCAACCGAATGGACGGTGATCGAGGCGCCGATGGGAGGGCTCATACGGCACCCATGGAACAAGAGGGCCTCCGTCTTGTCCAGGGCGGCCCTCAACCCCAGCGCCTCGATCCGCCTGACGATCTCTTCGGTGCCTAGAGTCGCCAGGCTTGCCGCCTCTTCTAGCGTCCCACCGCGGGCTGTGACGAGCGTGTCGTCGGCGTAACAAATCACGCCCAGCCCGGGAGGGAGGCTCCCCCGCAACGCCCAGTCGTAGCCGATGTTCCACAGGGTGGGTCCGAGAACCGACCCCTGTGGGACACCGCACGACATAGGCGTTCGCACAACGTCCCCTGTTCGATTGGTGCAGAGGACGCTGCGCCCCTCCTAATAGTCTGCCACTAGCCGCCTCAGGTAAGCTGGCACCCCGTGATACCGGAGCGCCTCCCTGATGCAGCTAAATGGCAGACTATTGAATGCGTTGGCGATGTCCAGGGACACCGCCAACAGCACTCGCCCGCCGGTGACGGCCTCAGTCGCCACGGCCCTCAGGCGCAACAGAGCCGCGGTCGTCGAAAATAATGCCGAACTACAGGAAGCAGAAGAACGTATCTTTCTTTGTTCACTTTCCACCAAGTTAAAGGGTCAACGTCATTTGCCACACATTTATACTGAATATTCGCATTCGCGAATGTTGGCAGCAGATATTCACATTCGCATTCGCGAATGTTCAAAATACGACATTCTTTACATCACTAGTACACAGTACAGCTACAGTAATATAGCCAAATTATTACAGTATTAAAGTAAATTGCTAAATGTTAATACATATTGTGCAATTGCTGATTCTGTGATTGATAATTTTTGGTGATTCATGTACATATACACACTATCATGTTTTTCTTTGGTTTTCTTTCATAATATTGTTAAATTCCTGAGTGTAAGGTTCAGAACACAATGCGCCTCTGCCTACTTTCCTAAGCAAGTCATATAGAAAGTGGCCGAGTAATTACCAGGAGAAGGGGCCACAGCACTGGGGTGAAACTTATGACATCAATTGTAATTACCAGGTTACACAACATGGTGATTGTGGCAAATTTCCCTTGGAGAGGTCTATGTTTGAAAGTGGCTATGATAAACAGATCATTAAAGTTTTTAGGTATAATTTTAAAATTCAATTGCATTTCTAAACTTTAATTACATACATAATACAATTAATTTTAATAATTTAATTTATTAATAATAATGCGATGCAAGACCTAAATGTTAGACATGTAATGTATATATAGTAACTGAAAGTATAATAGGTTTATAAAAAGAAAAATTTTATAGCACAATACCTCTTGTCTTTTAATTTTTCTGTAGTAAACATATGTCTAGTCTCAAATGGACAAGAGCCTGGTCCAGCTTCAATTGGATTCTTTGCTATTGCAGCAACTGCAGGACCAAGTATTTCATCATTACCTGAAATAACAAAAAAAAAAAAATTGTTACAAACAATATTCACCTCATATTTCAAATTTGTAGTTTTAATAAAAGTTCAAATACATTCAATAAACTATATGTAATTAACATAACTTTATATTCCAAAGGGCAGTTGTCATCAGGCAGGCACCTAATCATAAAACTATTGCCATAACTTGTTTAATATGTATTATGGAAGAAGAATACACATTTGTATCAACCCTAAGTAATCAAGATAGAGATTTTGATGTAATTCAGATCATTTTAAATAAAACTACTTTATAGATTTTATCACGTTTGTATTTGATTTTTGATTTCCCGACCATGAATGCTAAATTCCATAGTTTTATTTGAAATCATTAATTAAGATCAGTTTATACATATTTATTTTCCAAAAGGAAATAGTCACTTATATAAGAAAAACATTATTTTAAAACATAATTGCTTAAAGCATTATGATAGACTAAATTCCTTTCGACTTGATTCAATGATGAAGTGTCCAGTAATGGGTTCCTTATGGGCTAATAAGAAAAGTAAGAAGTACCTGGTATACATTCCAATTTTAATTTCATGCCTATGTCCTTGACACTTGGTATGTAAAAATAATTTTCACAATTTAAATTCCATTTTATATGCATTTCACTGATTTTATTACCTTGGTCGTTTTTGTCTTGACCAGTGTACCAATGGAATAAGCATTTTTGTTGCTTAGCATATTGAGTTTCAAAGTGTTCTGGGTATACAGGAAATCCTGCTAATATGCTTTGTGGCAAACTTAAATTTAAAACCCATGGAGAATTAAATACCACTTCATATTCTTTATCAAGCATTTTCAATTTCACTGGAGAATTCCATGTAAACAATTCTTTACATGTACTATTTTCATTGATAATTTCATTATTATTACTATACAACTTTAAGGGTATATCTTCGCTCTCTTCACTTTTTTTCTTTTTGTTAGCTTTATTTACAACTTTGAGAATATTCGTTTTAATACGATGCAGAAGCACTTGTATACTTTCCGAAGGATTACGACTAAAATTAAACTGCCTTACTGTTCCTTTAATGTCTAATAAAAACGAAATGTCAACTTTGTCTTCTTGTTGAACATATCTAAAATAACACCGGTTCGTATTCATGGTTCTTGAACTTAATCTAACAGTAGAATATAGCCTTTGACTCAAAGTCCGAAACGAAAATATCATAACTACCTCGACAACTCAACGTTATAAAGTCAACAAACATAAATGAACAAGATTTTTGTAGGTTAGTATTTTTTTTTTGTTTTGATTGTCAATTTGGTGAGGTAAAGATACAACAACGAAGCACATACAGCCAAATAAAAGAAATCTTCGAATGTTACACTGTAACACTTTTTTAAATTGAATGACTGATTAATAGTCACTGTACGTCTGCAAGACAAATCTTTACTATTGATTAGGTGCAGAAAAGCAAATGTGCTTTTCCTGGGTATTTTAGCACGGTATTTGCATGTTGCGAATACGCGTAAACCACTATTGTATCATCTTCACTACGCTTTAGCACTTTCTTTATATACCATTATATACAACATCAGCAACATAATTTAAGTACTAAAAGAACAACCGGTCATATCCTCTGGAAAGACGAGCAATTCCAACTTTAGCTGACGACGAGATGGCTTCCCCATTCTTGACCATGGTTTGTTTTTGAATCAGCAGAATCAGGTGAGTTTAAGTAATAGACGACAGCACAAACATGTTTACATTTACCAGCTAATCCAGCTTTGCACGTACACACAGCATCACTTATTTGCCACTCATCATCTACCTAAAAACAAAAATTTTCTGATTAACAATATTTTTTAATTAATACGAGTATTACTTACTGATGGGAAATAATATTTTATAATTTTTCCATTATAAATAAAAAACACATAAATTAGCTAAACACTTGATATTTTTTGCCCGTTTTTTGCTTTAATTAAACAACAGGGTGCGCTATTTCAGACAGATGTGCTGCCTCTAAAGTTAGTGCTCGGTCCCTATAACATGATGAAACACAAAGGAAATGAATATAATCTAAGAGTCCAACATGACACTTTCAAGTACCTACTCGCTAAAATTCCTTGCACAGACTAATATTAGGTCCTTACATATGAAATTGGCGTTTTGTACGGAAGGAATATAAAGTCAATTTTTTTTTGTAAAATATATTTAATTAATCAAAGTATGCACCGTTGTTATCTATGCACGTTTGCCATCTCGCCCATCTCATAGGTGGTTCATTGATCCCTTTACTAAAAAAAACCACGTGGGCGAGAATCAATAAACCCTTTGAAGGTGGTTTGGACTGCCGCATCCGAGTTGAATTGTTTTCCTTGTAAGAAGTTGTCCAAATTCAGGAAAAATGGTAATCTGTTGGAGCAAGGTCCGGGAGTACGGTAGATGTCGCCGACATTCCAATTATAGCTCATCTAATTTAGTGGTTGTTTGTTGTGCAGTGTGTGGTCTTGCGCTGTCGTGAAGCGGCAGTGGCCTAGAGCGATTGACCAATCTAGGTTGTTTAGCAGCTAGTTCTTCCTTCATGGTTTGCAGTTGCTGACAATAGATATCTGCCGTAATCGTTTGGCCAGATTTGAGATAGCTGTAGTGAACGACAACAGCGCTAGTCCACCAAATACAAATAAATTGTTCTGAGTCAATTTTCGTTTAGTGTAGGATTTGGCGGGGTCTCCAGGCATGGCGACGAAGCTTTCGATAATCGTACAGTATCCACTTTTCATCACAAGTAATGATTCGATTTAAAATCCCTTCATTATTGTGCCGGTTGAGCAAAGTAACACATCAGTCGACGCGTGTTTGCAAGTTTGATTCACTCAATTCATGAGGTATCGTTCAAATTTTTTTACTTGCCCGATTTGCTTCAAGTGGATTAATACAGTTTTGTCACTTATCGCGAAGCCTGCAGCTGTCTCATAAGTGCTTTGTGCTGGATTCACTTCTACAATACTCTTTAATTATTTATTTTCCACTTTGGTCTTTGGCCGTCGACGGGGTTGGTTCTGAAGGTCGAAATTGCCACAATGAAAACTTTGAAACCAAAAACGTACCCTGCTTTCTTTTGCGACACCAGCGCCGTACACATCATTAATCCTTCGTGCTGTTTCTGCAGTGCTGGTGCCACGGTAGAGCTCGTACTCGTAAATATACCAATATTTCATGTTTTCCATTGTGCGGTAATAAGCAAAGCCAAAGAAAAAATACGTGTGCCACTCGGGGACTGCCGCGGTAAAACTATTGCATAGCATTTTTTATCAACGTATGCAATTATAATTATTTATTTATTTTTTATTTATGCAGTATTTTTTCTTTGATATTAATTCAAGTTTTTTCTATGATATTAATTCAAGTTACACTTTTTGAGCGTAGTGACCGATAAGAAAACAAATGTACTATATGTATAACAATAAAGGCGGTTTGGATAACCACGTCGTCCGCTGAAGATCGTTGGGACCGTTAGAAAACGCGCGAAAACACTTTTTGACGTAAGCTACGCAAAGCAGTGGCAACTGTGCGCACCGACACGTACGAACGCAGAATGTCGACGACCGTCACACCGAACACTCGGCCGAGCCGCCGCCACCCGCCTACCATGTAGCTTGGTAGCTCGACCTACATGGTAGGCGGGTGTGAGGTTTTATGTTCGTTACGGAATTTCTTGATTCGGTCCCCGCGATAAAAGCTATGCAATAGCTTAATAATGAAGAAAAAACAAATGAATGACTGTTTTCAAAACTCAAATGTAACAGCTAAATGAATTTATAAATATGAATTTGGAATTTTTAACCAAACAGGAGATATTTCAGATCAAAGCGGTCAGTACAACAAAACGCTAATTTCATATGTAAGGACCTAATATATGCTACGCTGATTCCTGTGTTGATCGTGATTGAACAAAATGAAAAAGATCGAATCGCGCTCCTGCGTGACTGTTACACTTACGGATCTTCCGGGATGAACACGCGACTGATACGTTCCTACCTCGTTTCTAGCGAACGCCGACCGATCGAGATTAATTATAATCAAATCTGATTAACCGGCGTCTCATAAGTGCGCGACCATGATTCATATATCAATCATGATCAAACGGTTCGCAGTTTTACTATATTTAAGTTTAAGAGGGCGCGATTGGCTTGCGTAACTAAATTGGGGTAAAATTGCCTAGCGATATACGACTTTATATTTACACCACAACGTAATTACAAGTACCTATTACGTGTTTGCAGCCAAAAGTTATTTAAAAAAAGTGAGCCGTCGCTTAGGACGCCTGGCAGATGTGAAGCATCGAAACAATTTTACTTACTTTATCTTCAGATATCGAGTACTTTTCTTTCGATTCCGATACTTTTGTATTCGATACTTTGCATTTGATACTTCTAGTCAATAAGTACTTTTTAGCAGGTATCGTCTCGAATAAATTATCCATTTTAAAATTGACTTAACGGCTCATATTTATGGTAACGTCATTTAGTACAAACGTAATTAACCTTCTAAAATGTAGCTTGAAATACTTTAATCCGTTCACAGACGTTCTTTGGCACGATAAGTGCGATTTATAAATCAGAAATAGTGGCATCTATCGAGCTAACGACCAACTCTAAGCTATAATATATTTTATAAAGAAATCTCTAATCCTGTAATGATAACAAGACAAGCTATTTAAATTATTTTAGCGTCATTGATTCTTGCCAAGTTTAGAAATCTTAAATGAAATTTGACTGTTCCAAGTGAGCCAAAATCCAATTCTTAAGGAGGCGGTGACATACAAACAAATATACAGCTGAAACTAATAAAAGCCTATAAAAAATGAAATACATTTATCCGTTCACAGACGTTATTGCCGCACGCAGAAATAGCGCCATCTATCGAGCTTACGACCAACTCTCAGCTTCAATATATTTAATAAAGAAACCTTTAATCCTGCAATGATAATAAGACAAGCTATCTAAATTATTAGCATCATTGGTCCTTGCAATTTTAGAAATTGCATAGTTTACAAATTTTAAATGAAATTTAACTGAGCCTATAAAAACGGTTTTCCATTTTTCGTAGCTGAACGTAAACTAAATACCATACCTACTGGTACATTTATATTATAAAGTTAGAGAATTTACATTAATTTATAAAACAAGTATATATGCATAAAAGAACAGATTACGATAGAAACTAATATACCATAAATTAATAATAAAATATCGTTTTTTTTTTTTACAGAAAATGATGATTTTTATTCAATAAACATTTATTTTCATTAGTATACATTATAGAGGTAACAATTTACTTTGAGTTCACTAGATGGCGTTGTACAAATTTTTAAATCGCACCATGGTTTCGTTACAAAAATGTAGATATGTGTATCCAGATAATTAATTTATAATTAATTAAGAGGGGACCGCGAGGCGTGGCGTTAATCGCCATGCGACGATCGAGGTCACTCTCGCCTATAGATGTTTCACATCAAAATTATTAATTTAAATTTAGTTTATATTAATTAAAATTTTAAATTCAAGCAGGTATCACACAAATCCTCACAAACATTCTTTATTACATTGCGTTAGCAACTTGCATGTGTTAAAGTTTCGCTTTTTATTAATTTAATGTTGTTGTAATTGAACTTCTAATTTTATATGTAACTAGCAATCCGCCCTCGCTTCGTTTCGGTTTCAGTCGCCTTACCCGCGTAGTTCCCGTTCCCGTGGGAATACCGGGATATAATGTCTATGCCTATGTTACTCCCTGATATTATAGCTTTCCATTGGTGAAAGAATTTTTGAAATCGGTTCGGTGGTTTAAGCGTGAAAGCGTTACAAACAAATAAACAAACAAACAAACGAACATCCTTACATCCTTACTTTCGCATTTATAATATTAGTATGGATTGAACTTCTAATATTTACATGTAATTGAATAACAAAGTAAAGTTAAATAGCACTGTATGCTGTTTATGAATTAACTTTGGTGCAAACTAGATTATAATGTAGAGTATACAAACCTATATTTCTTTTTTTTATGTGAAAATCTATAGGCGTGAGTAAACCTGATCGTTGGCGTGACGTAAACAGGCCGCGGCGACGAAACGCCACGCTATATGATGAAATATGCGAGGGTAAATCTAATCGTAGGCGTGGCGTTAACAGGCCACGGCGAAGCAACGCCACGCTATATGACGGCACATATGTACTATACGTAGTAGTGTGTGACGTAGCGACACGATGTTGTGCATAAGCGAATGTGCGGTGAATTAATTATGATTCATCATCACCATCATCTATGTCCTACTGTTGGGATCGAGCCTTCGCCGCATTAGGAGGGATATTGACGTTACTATACCATGCTAGTCAGACAGGTAGGTATAGGATTTTATTCCGAGTTTTCCTTCTCTTGCATAGATGATATATGCGTATTATAACCCTTAGTCGTTTTTTACGACTTCCTGGGGCAATATAGGGAAGACCTCATAGTTCCCCGTCTCCAATGGCTTCAAATGTATTGTTTTCGACGCAGTCTCATCCAGTTTTAAACGCGACCGAGGCAAACTTTTCTGTTAATCTCTGTACTGAGAATACAGACGGTTAGTAGAACTAAGTGTGTCGCTGAACTAATTAGGATTGATGTGTAATATTTTAAATAATAATATAAATCGTAATATTTTATTTATGAATTCCTGTCGTACCTACTTAATCTGTTCTTTTATGCATAAATACTTGTACGAAATAATGTCGATGTATCACATCTGTCACGCATCCTGAGCAACGGCTCAGGGCTCACCTTTTTTAGTAGTCTTTATTTCCGTGTGGTGACGGAGTAAGACCACATTTCACCACACCCTCTTTTGCCTATGGGTGTCGTAAAAGACGATTAAAGGATATAATATGCAATAATATCTATACAAGAGAAGGAAACTCGAAACAAAACCCTATGCCAACACGCCTGAACAACGTGGGGTACCTCCCATATTGGGAGTGGCCCTAGCGCAACAGTGGGATGTGTATGATGATAATGATTTCTCATTCACAAATGGTTTTATGAATAAATAAATTATTATCAACATAAATAAAAAAAAGTATCAGGACGAGCGAAGCGAGCGTTATCACTTACGGATTGTTATAATGCCAGGCACTATTTTTACCACCGGAAAGATGTGGATGCAATCCGCGGTGTCAATTGAAGTAGTTCCACATGCTCTGGCGACTGTCATGTGCGAGCAGAACGAATTGCCGAACATATTCCGAACCGACCGCAGAGCCAACCTACAATGGCCGAGTCCTCATGGGTCGAGCAAGTACGAGGTGTGTAGTTCTGGATTGTTATAGTTCCTGCAATTATGGTCGCCGTCGGATTGATGTCCAATCTGAGGTGCGAAATGAAATAGTTCCACATGTCCAACGTTCGAACATATATTATTCTGTTAGGTTGATAATTAAACTCATTTGCAAAAAAAACGGGCGGTTTTGATTTTCATTCATATTTAAAAAGATACAATACCAAAAAGGTTTCAATCATTTGTACACGTTACTGGCCGGTTTTAAAAATGCTGTGGTATTTAAAAAAGTACGTTCTAAATTCAATTTTTCATTTGATGTTCATTTTTACAGAAAACCCCTTTTTATCCTACATTTTTGGCGCGAAGTTCCAGAAGTTAACATCGACTTTCATAACTTTTATTCAATTTTTATCGATTAATTTCATATCCTTGACTGTCAAAGCTTTATTTAATGCTGTTTGGCTGTATCAAAAATGGTAGATAAAGTGGTAAAAGCTACCAAAATTATCGCGCTGCTTGAAGAGGGTTGCAGCCAATGTTTCGTGGCTAGGAGGCTAAATGTTAGTCGCTCGACAGTCCAAAGGACCTGGCAGCGATATCAGGAGACTGGTTCCGTCGAGAGAAGGCCTGGTTCTGGAAGAAAACCATGTACCCAACCACGGGATGATCGTTTTCTTGTGAGTCGCGCATTGAGAAATCGCAAATCTTCGTATGTGGATCTTAAGAACAACCTCCAAGAAGTAAGAAATGTGCATATTAGTCTATGGACGGTCAGGAGGAGGCTTCTCGCTGCCAATATACGCAGTCACCGCCCGGCCCGCGGCCCCAAATTACTCCGTGAGCACAGAGTTCACAGGCTTAGGTTCGCTAGAAATTGTGAATCATGGACTCAAGACGATTGGAATAGGGTTTTGTTCTCTGATGAAGCCAGGATATCTCTGTTCGGTGAAGATCGACGTCGGCGAGTGCTAAGAAGACAAGGAGAACGCTTTGCAGAGGCATGTTTCGAAGAAATCACACCTTATGGTGGGGGCTCTGTTATGTTTTGGGCAGGAATAAATTCAATGGATCGTACAGAGTTAGTCTTCATTGAAAACGGCTCACTGACTGGGCATCGATACATAACGGAAGTTCTAATTTCTCATGCACAACCCGCATTGGCCGCTCTAGGTGAAGACTCGATTTTTATGGACGACAATGCTCGCGCCCACCGATCCCGCGATGTTAATGCGTATGTGCAAGAGGTCGGCATTCGTCGTTTGGATTGGCCAGCTCGAAGCCCCGACCTCAATCCCATAGAGCATGTCTGGGACGTTCTGAAACGGCGTGTGAGATCAGTACACCCGGCTCCGCAGACCATCAGAGAGCTGAAGAATGTGATTACTGCGGAGTGGGAACGTATTCCGCAAGCAAGTATCCGGGATATACTCGCTAGCATGCCCAGACGAATTCAAGCTGTGATTTTAGCTAGAGGGGGTCACACTCGATACTAAACATTTATCTGCTTTTACTTTATTAAAGAAAAACAAACAAAAAAACTTTTTTATTTTTACTTCATGAGCATATGCACTACTAGCGAATATACACTACTAGCGAGGTTTAGCATTATTTCCCATAAATTGTATCTAAATTTTATGAAATACTGATGAAAACGATTATTTTCTTATTAATTTAGCAAATTGTGTGGATAAAACTACCTATAATTATCAAACAAAGAAATATTAACATTTGAAATGGTTCATTGCTTAGGTGCCCGTTTTTTTTGCAAATGAGTGTATTATGCACAGTACGATGTATTATTACGCTTTGCGTAAAAAACGACAATTAATTTATTAACATTATAATCGACTTTAATTTTACTTTCAACTTTAATTCTATTTTTGACTTTAATTTTAACCTTGACCTTTTCAATAACATTTCTGTGTTCACTGCGTATGAAAGTAAATCAACGGAGGATTTTACTTTTAAGAAGGTAAAAATTGCCTACCCGCCTTGCATTTCGACTAAATTAAAGGAACTTATTTAATTATGGGCACTGATTTCAAGATATGGAGCGAAACCAAACATTTGAAGTATTAAAACTAGATAGTTCTGTGAAAATGTTTGCCGGACATAGTTTCGATAGGAAAGTGAATCGTTCCATGTTCAACCCGTTTCAGGACATGATTTGCAGATGTCATGCGTACTAGGCTACCTGGACTGACTACTACATTATGTGGGTACCCCACATAATGTAGTAGTCAGTCCAGGTTAAGGTGTAAAAAATGGCGACATTAGGTACAGAGTCGTTGGCAACACTGGTTTACCTAGCGATAGTTATGGTCGGTATACACGACAACGATATATCGTAGCGATATAACTGCGCAAATCGTTTGTGCAGTTTTATCGATAGTGTGGACGAAAATCGACGCAGTTATCGTTGTCGTGTGTACGCTCTATGGACGTTCGATTAACCGCACAAACAGTTTGCGCAGTCAGATCGCTACGATTTATCGTTGTCGTGTATACCGACCTTTAGGGACACGATATCGAACAGAAAGTATCGAAACTGTACTCATGAGTAGTATCGAAGAAAAAGTATCGTACTCAACAAAGTATCGAAACAGAAGAATCGATACTTCAAAGTATCGAATACGGAGTACTTTTCCTAGAATCTATTTCGTGATAAGTTTTCTTTTTAGAAATTTGACCGTCTCTGAATATTTCGAGCAACGTTTTAGAAGATTCATTACGTTTGTACTAGATGGCGTTATCGTAAACATGAGGCGTAAGGTCAAGTTTAACATAAATAATTACAATTTATTCGATATGAAATCTGCCATAAAGTACTAATTGAGTATCTTTAATACACCCCGACATATGTCCTAAAAAAAAAAGCTCATCAAAATTGGTCCGGAGAATTTGATTACTTCCTTTATCCTTACTTTATTTTACCTTAGGTTTAGGGATGATCGATATTATCGTTCATCCCTAAACCTAAATAGACGAATTTCTACATTGTTATTTTTATTTACCGATTTTAGTTACAAATATACCGATTTTTGAGGGCAGCTCTACCGATTTTGCGTTTTGACTTTCGAGACCACTGCTAGCAGCAGTGTTGCCAACTTAGGGGTTTTCCCCCAAATTTAGGGGGTAAATAAGTGGGATGGGGTTTTTTTAGGGGCGTTCTATTTTTAGGGGCATTTTTAGGGATATTTTGAAAAAAAAACCAACGTAGCGTCATCTAGTATCCATCAGCACGATATCAGGCTTATTCGCAAGAATAGTCCTGTCCGTGGTGATAGACTGGTCCCAGTAGAGCTTGGTGCTTACCTGATTATTATTATTATTGTTTATTAAGTAATTACGTCTCATAAATGTGACATATGAGGCACATTTCTTTTTTGCCCGGATATATATTTTCAGTACAGGTACTAATTTATTATTTATTCTTATTTCAATGAAATCATTTTTAGGGGGATTTTCATGTAATTGTGGTAATTTTAGGGGTTTTTAACTAAGATTTAGGGATAAATATTTTAGGGAGTTGGTAACACTGGCTAGCGGCAGTCATCAGCGTTGCCAACCATACGATTTAAATCGTATTTATACGATCTTTTCTGTTCTTGTACGATGTACGATCGAGTGATAGAAATCGTACGCAAAATATACGACCTTTTGAATGAAATCTTATATGTGTTATTTTTAGTAAATAATTTAGATTTTTGTAATGTTGTAGAACCATATATTTAATATATCCATTCTGCTGTAGTTAAAATGTAAAATATGCGACAAGCTTCCCCCCAAAAAAAAAAGCTCATCAGAAATTGCTCGGAGTCAGGAACATCGATGTTGACATCAAAATATCGACGATGCACAAATTTCCTAAAAAGAAACGATTTCCTAAAATAAAAAAAAAAGTTCATCAAAATTTGTCCCAAGAATTTCGGTAATTTTTTGCAAATTTCATTGCGTACTATTATATTTCTTCAATTCTTGGCAAAATACTATCCTTTTAGTCCGTGGTATGATCTTCGACAAAATAAAGTTGGCAGCACTGGCAGTCATTGTATCTCTTAGTAGTCTGTGGTCAGGAGTTTCGGCGCGAATTTGGAGATGTCATGTTAAGCTCTTGTATTATATTCATTTTTTTAGTGTTTTATAGTCTTATATTAAATAATTTTGCTGATATTTTATGTAATATAATATAATTAAGGTGCTGAAGTGTGGTGAATGTGATATAAGAGTGGTTTATGTGTATTTTCATATTCAACCTGAATTCCCAGAGAAATCATCTAATTAGGTTTTCAGCGCCTAATTAAGGATAACGACTTGACTTTCTGACGGACAATGACTATAAATAAGTTATACAATATGAAGAAGTAAATAATATGTAAAGAAAAATTGTATCAGACTTGGCTGTATGGGCCTTGATGCATTTGCCTGTCCGTATGGACAAACAGAACCAAAAAAAAAAAAGTCTGTGGTCATTGTTTTATTCTGTGCGTAATTACGTGATTTTAAATTTGCATCGTCTTTGGTTAGCACGTCTGCATTTTAATTGTAATCTACTGTTGAAAATTAATTTTATATTATTGATGTATGGAAATATAATCAATAATATTCATTATGTATAAAGTTTATTCAAAATTGAATAGCTCCTTTCATGGAAAACAACTGACAAATTCTAGCTTTGGTAAGTCAAATACAATCTATGCTGTTTGTTGTTGTTCGTCTAGAAACGCCGAAAATATATTACGGTCATATTTTTCAGGAGTGAACAATAATATTGGACAAGACATAAATCGTATACACGTAACGACGACTCTTAAATTTCCTCCGGCTACTTCTTTGAAATTACCAACTAACGTGGTAGATATTAAAGCAACCGAAATGAGCAGATTTTCACCTTTGAGAGAGCGAGATATATGTGGGCCAGTTATCAGTTCTTGCTACAGAAGACAAAATAATATTGGTAAAATTGATATTACGGTTCAGGCAGACCCATATGTTAATAAATACGATTGTCGTGGTGCTGTTAGTTTAAACTCGTCAATGCAGAGTAATGTTCCGAGCCCATTCAGTGGTAATCACACACACTTGAACATGCCAGGCTCACAATGGGGTCAAGGCCAAAAGTACCTATCAGGAAATCTGCAAAGTGCCCATTATCTAACTTTAAGAAATGAGTATCGTGCTAAAGCAAGGAATGACGGTATGTATATGGGATAAAAGATTAAATGTATGCTTAATCAATTGTATTGTTTTATTGTTTGTTTTTTGTCTGTATACTATTGCAATTGTAACAAGTAAACAAAGAAACCTATAATGTGTAATTCAAATGTTTAAAAAAATCTACATCATATGTATATACAGTAAAACCTCACTAATCCAGCACTATTAAAAATCAGAGGGTGCCGGATTATTGGAATGTTCGGATTACTGAATTATAGAGAAAATCAAATAAAATAAAGCATTTCATAGAGAGAATACATCTAATGCATTAATATACATATTATTATGTAATTACATAGTCTTAAAATATGTAATCCTTAATTGAGGTCTGCTTTTGTGCAACTTGAATTCCTTGCTTAAAAACCTTTTCTCACATGTTACGAAGACTAATTGAATATAATATTGTAATTGGGCGAGGGAGGCATGAGCGGAGGGTGCCGGATTATTGGACGTGTCGGACTATTGAAGTGCCGGATTAGTGAGATTATACTGTATTTTTAATTGTTGTACATATAAAAAAAACTGTTTAATCACATAATTTTCTTAACTAAACTGCGTGTCCTTGACTTGAACAAAAGACTGATAAATATATATAATCTTTATCACTTTCAGTTACTTTATATCCTGCTAAACAGTCACTACTTAGAGCATATCCTTGTAAAATTGGTTGCAAAAATCTTCTTTTCTTGTATTGTTTTTTATTTTTGTCTTGTCCTGTATAGTAAAGTATTGTGGTTCATTAGTAATTACCGCTATATACATTAAATTTTTATTCTAACTCTCCTACATTCAAAATAAGTCTACGTGTTAAAATAGTTTTCATGATAATATTGCACCTTTATTCTAATACCGTCACTATCATAAATATGCAAATTATGTAGGAGAGCTATTTAAAGATTTATGACAAACATAATATAACATATAAATAAGAGTATTTTCAGGAATAATTGTCTTTTATTTTTGTTATATTAATAACTATTATTACTATTAAAGCATTAACATTAAACATTTTTTTTTTTCATTTTAATTATTATTAATTAGTGGATATAATTTAAAATAGTAGTGACATAGACATTTTCGAAAAAATTTAAAAAGTTAAGTAGAATTAGAATATAGGAATTGAACTAATATATAAATTCAGTGCTCAAATAGATGGCACTAAAAACAGTCTTTCGAAAAATTTCAATTAGTGACGGTATTAGATTAAACATGCGATGTAGTATTAGACGTAGAAAGCAGAGTCTGTATTGTGCTGGGACATCAAAGTCAGTAGGTATCCAAAATGTAAACTATGAGTAGGCTATTGAAGTTATAGAACAGCAGTGCTAGTCTGCTTGAGAGGCAGACAGCTGTCACAGTAGGTTGTGGAGCATGATATGGTTATGAAGTCATCTGACCATAACAAGCAAGAAGTTAATGAAGCTTACCACTGTTTTGAATGGTTTTAGTTATTATAGTCACTTGTTTTAGTATATAACATATTCCCTATTTGGTGGTGGGTTAAGAATGCAATTTGTCCCCAACCCTTACTCTTTATAGGTGGTCATAATAACTGGGTGAGGAATATCAGAAATGTAGTTAGCAACTGAACCCATACCATGTTACCTATTTAAGGAAGGGAGAAGGTCTTCAAAAATACAATGCTTAGTTAAATTTGGATCTTGCCCACATACTATAGATGATTACAGTTTTTGGAAGTTGTTTGAAACAATGTAAAATATGTGACTCATATTTTCACTTAGTAGCATTTTTAGGCAAAACCAACAACCAACTCATTCTGTGATTTGTGCACACAGATCTCTGCAATATCCCGATGGATGAATAGCATGTATATTATTATGATTAATTAATCTTAATAACTGAAAGACTACTGATTTAAAGGGAGGACTGTTTTTATTAAAATTATGCTTATATAAGTCTGCCTTACACACCCTATTTCTTTCTAAATTTATTAGAATTGGTTACCATCTATTTATTTATTTTTATTTATTTATATTATTTATTTAAGACAACACCCTGCACTAAGGAAATAATCCTTGTATTGCGGGAGACTTTACAAACATATAATTAACGGACACAAATTACATCCAGACTCAGAACAACAATTTGTGGATCGCACAAAGTGTTGTCCCGCGTGGGATTCGCACCCCCGACACTGGCGCTGTAGGTCGCTATCTTAACCACTACGCCATCTGTGCAGTCAATTTATTCTATGGGTATAATATTTACAAGGACATAAGAATTGTAATCAGGGATAAGTAATTTAATAATGAGCGAGTCAAAGGTCTGTACACCACCTTATGGTGGACAACTGCTTGGTGATGACCTTACTATCGCAGAAACAATAAGCAGCAATTACCACTTACTCAGATGGGTTGCTTCCTCATCCGCCACTAAAGGCATTAATAAAACAATATGCATCTAGTTCAATTCATATTAATGATTACTTTAACTTTTTCAAAGCTTAGCTGTTGGAAAACGGCAGATGAGTACCGATAGTAAGCCACAAGTATCCTCTAAAGAAAAATTAAAAAATGCTATCAAAGAATATGGTTCTACAGTGATAGTATTTCATATTGGCATTTCCCTGATATCTTTGGGGAGCTGTTATCTTCTTATATCTAGGTATGTGTATTGCTTTAGCTTATAATTTCTTTAATAAATCATATCGCTCATTCATATCATAACTTTAACATTAAATTACTAATTGGTTCTTAAGTTAAATGCATAAAATATGGTACATCATCATCGTCATTCTTATGACTCTTCTCATTTACGTCCCACTGCTGGGCATAAGCCAGCTTCATATCCATCCATTGGTTAGATGTGTTGGTACAGGGATTTATTTCTAATTTTCCTTCTCTTGCAATCATAATATCTGCTTGTCATATATCTTAGTCGTCTTTTACGACACCCACGGCGACGACGAGAGAGGAGATGGCGAATTGTGTTCTTACTTTGTCACCCCACAGACTTCTAACTTTAGAGGGTAGAATTAAGTTTAATTACTGATGTTAAGACCTATATTTTTTTATGATGTCTTAAGATCTGGCTGCTACAGTGAACTCACTGTGTTCATGTAGAATTAATGATAATAGAAAAGCAAATTCCCACCGTTTTACCCACATAGTTTTTGTTTCCAGAGTAAAATATCTAGTTCAGCTTTTGTTACCCGGTTGTAAAATATTATCAATATCGATCCAGCCGATTTAAAGATTACCTGAAACAAACAGACAATATTTCAACTGGTTTTTAGGCATAGGTATCGTGCATAGATAAATACTATAAATAATTCATTTTTGGTAGGTTGCCCATTAAAAAAGTGGTACATCTATACCAATAAATATAATTGGAGTGTCTGTTTGTAATGTCAAAATAATAGGCTTCTTTCATACTCACACGGTTATTTGCATGACATGCCTAAATTACAGATTAAAAAACTACTCCGTTGTCCCCAAAGTCGTAACAAAAAAAGAATATGCCCATTTTTATAAACGGACATAGTTATTTTATTTTTTTCGTTTTCTTTTGCCTATGTCCGGCTCTGATACTGAACATAAAGGTCCCGTACAAGCAAGTTTTGATGTATAAAAAAGTTGGCCACCTTAGGCATAATTAAAAAATGAAATTGTTATTTAATATTATTATAATAACTATATTTTACTTTCAGTGGTGTCAATCTAGTAGAAGTGCTCAAGTATTTTAATGTAAATGAGGGCACAGTAATGAAAGCAGCAAGTTCAAATGCGGGTAATTTTGTTGTGGCATATGCTGTACACAAATTGTTTGCTCCTGTGAGAATGGCTATAACGTTAACTGCTACCCCTTTCATTGTTCGATATTTAAGGAATGTTGGATTTTTGAAACAAACTGTAACTGGTGGTGGGAAATAAGTCATAATAAATTATTTATTAAATTTCATGTGATTTTATTTATTTAAATAATATAAAATATGGAGCCGGTTAAAAATACCATGACACACTAGCCTTTACTTTTACGTGGTTATAAAAACTGGCTAAAAGCTATAGGTATATCAAAGGAGTTACCTGCTGCGCTCTTTTAGAAAATTCAAAACCAGCGATGACCTCCAATCGGTCAGCCAAGCGTGGTGATTCTGGTATTATATCTCCTTTATGAGATAGGATAATAAAATACTGCGTTGGTTCAATTAGCCTCATATTGATGTGCATATCATTTAAACTAATATATAATTAGAATTTTAGTGACGACAAGAATGTTGTAGGTCATAACACAAAAAAAGGTCAATAGCCAGTTAGTGACCGTGTAAGAACGACAGTCTGACGCTATCAGTTTCTAAAATCACTGACAATATAGCTTCAGATTATTTATTATCATAGTCTGTGATAAAAAAAAAATGGAAAGGTAATTTAATAAATTATTGTCAAATATGGTATCTCTAGTAAGAGCATAAGGTGATTTGAGTTCTTTTGTTATATTTGCACACGTACCATTATGACTAGACTGCGAATACTAAAAGTGCATGTATTTGTACCGTTTAAATACATTTGCATATTTTGGATTCAATATAGACGGGTATTAAAAGCCACGGACGCCGACTTTCTGTATTCGTAGCCATTCGTGTGTAAATACTACAGTCAACATAATATAGGTAGTTAAGCTTAAACTTTATTACGGATCATGCTAAATAGTTGGATATACTTATATATAAAAACAAAGCCGGATTAACCCTGTTAGGGCCCCTAGGCAATACAATTCTCGGGTGCATAAACAGCAGTATCACTTACCATTAGTTGTGCTGTTTTCTCTTTTGCCACCAACAGCAATAAAAAAAATAATATTTAGGTAGTAAGTATGTAAATATTAAAAAAAAAACGTTTTAATGAAAAGTCTCCTCGTGGTGCATGCTCGGGACCCCTAGGTAGTTGCCTAGGCCGCCTTATGGATAATCCGGCACCGTATAAAAGCTGTAAAGAAAAAAATAAAAGCAAATACAAATTTCATAGGTTGTTATAGTGACGAGGTAATCTATATATATATATATATATATATATATATATATATATATATATAGGAGAGGCGGGTTTTGCGAGCGATATATTGACTCATCACCGATATCTCTGGAACCATAAGGCGTACAGACTTGAAATTTGGCAGGAATATTCTTTTCGCTGGGTAAAGCTCAGCTAAGAACGGATTTTACGAAACTCGACCTGCAAGGGGTGTTGCGGGGGCGTTAACTATAATATACAAATAAAGGAACAGGGTGAGCCGAAGCTACTGAAGCTAGAAAAATGAAATTTGGACCGTAGTTTCATTTCATGACGTAGGCATCCACTAAGAAAATATTGTTTGAAATTCCACCCCTAAGGGGGTGAAACGCAACGGTAAAGTCTGTATGGAAAGAAAAAAATCTTTCGCTACTGTCCTCAAATTAAGCATAAATACTCTTTAATAAAAATAAATAAACACGTGTTTCAGCGTTTGTCCATTTTCATTCTCTAAGGGTGTAAAATAGGAGGAAAGATGTCAGTAGTAGCGCGAGAAGCGGGCTTACTTCAACTCGTAAGATATAAAGCAGCCTAGTTAAAAGCAGTAGATTTATAGATATAAATATCTAACTTGTACAATTCTGTTTATTTCTGTATACATTTTATTAACATCATCATCTCAGCCTATATACGTCCAACTGTTGGGCCTGCTCCAATATGAGAGGGAAATTAACCTACTATATACCACGTTGGTCAGACGTGTTGGCATAGGGGTTTATTTCGAGTTTTCCTTTTGCGTAGATGTTATTTGCACATCATATCCCTTAGTCGACTTTCACATCACCCACGGGGAAGAGCGGTGGTGGTGAATTGTATCCTTATTCCGTTATCACACGAGGGTATTTTATTAACGCTTTAAACAATTTTTTTAATCTATTAGTACAATATGGCTTCCGACACAATAAAAGGTATTCAGTGACGTTAACATTCAATTATGGAACCTTTTGTGTTTAAACGACAGGTGTGTAGATACATAACGATATGATACATAACGATACGAGGTTGGGTATCGTTATACATAACGATACCCAACCTCGTAGAATAATTGTTAACTAATGTAAACATATAAGAATTGTCACCCTATATATAATTATTATAAAATACTGAAGGGATGTTACCCCTTACAAATATACACGTGTAACATCGTGTGAGGTACGGTCACTGGAAATGACGCTTAATGATATGCTTAATGATTTAATAACCGTAAACTTAACGATGTCCAAACACATAAAATTAATCACCGTCTTGAATGCTAAATATTAATTAGTATTATCTTAATGGTGACCAAACCAATTATATTAAAGTATCTTTTCGTGGAACTGACTCCTGTTTGAGCGTACACACTTGTAAACAACTTTGCATTATATAAACGCATGTTTCAATCATTCTATTCATTCTGTCTATTGTTGTAACAACTGCACGACTACTGTAGCTTAATAAAGTATTTTTTTATGTAAACCAGTACGTCAAATCATTTATAGATAGCTATTGTAGCTACGCTTTAATCGATGCTTAGGTATGTTCTGAAAAACTGTCTATAACTTCGGTAATTAGGTCAAATGAGTGAGTACTCGTCCAGTTAGTGGAGTTGTTAAGTTCGGTATCAATAAAAAAATTGTCTATCGAAACTGTGCTAAAAAATATGGCATTGCACTCCTGATACTCTATTTTGATAAAATTTATTTCTCATCAGGCAGACAGCGAGCGAGAAGAGACTTTGTTTTAAGTACTTACTATATAGTTAAGATTTTATTAGGACATTCTTGAGCTTTATTCTTAAAATTGTATTTTGTGACGGCGGATCAGATTCATCTATACCAATAAATAAAATTGGAATGTGTGTTTGTAATGTCAAAATATTATTTTGACATTACAAACAGACACTCCAATTTTATTTATTGGTATAGATAATTAATGTATGAAGCTACATTCTATCCATTGTAAAATAAATAATAATTTGTGCTCATCCATCTATTAGCCCATCTGTTGGGTAGGTACTGTTGGAAATACGCCTCCCCATGGATAATGTTATAGTCACCACGCTTGAGGAAATCAGCATCAACATGTGATGCGATGCAGCGCAACCCAGTGAGGACTTTCAACGACACAGAATGCGACTGGACTTTATCTAGAGAGCAGAAAGAGATTTCATAACATACATACATCTGTTTGAATATTTGCAGCTCAGTTGCCTACAATTATCTTATTGTGGAGGTCGCTTCGGTCCAACAGTATATGTGCTGAGAATAGAAATTCCCTGCCTTCTTATTTCTTTTGCCCAACATTCCAGTCCGTAGGTGTATTTTATTTTTGTGGGTGGGCTATGGTAAGCGCACGCGCGGTCCATTCCATCCGGGGCGATAAGAGGACGGCGCTCGGGCCCACCCGTACCCACGTCACACATAGGAGTATTTATATGAAAAAACTGGTCAAAATTATTTTATGGTTGTAATGATACAAAAACTATATTTTATTAATTAAAATGTTTGTAAATATTATTTTAACTAACTTTTAGTGTGTTTTACATTATAAATTGTGGCAATAAAATTAAAATCAATGACTTTCAGAGTCAGTTCGATCTTCATCACACGAATCTTCATTTTCGTTTTCTGTGCTATGGATATTAGAGAACTGGGCAGGTTCCTTTGAAATTAAGAGGCCCAGGGCTTCCTTGGAAAAGGATTTTTTTTGCGGTTTATGTCTACTGCTGCTCAGAAGTGGATCCGAAGTTAACAACAACCTTTGCAAAACGTCTCTGTTGCAAAGCTACCTCGCAAATTATTATGCAAAATCGATCCTGTTGATCCTTAATCCTGTGTTGGCTTCAGCCAGTAAACAGCTTCAGCAAATAAACACTTCAGTGTTTACTTCTGGCTTCTGTGGCTTCTTCTGAAAAAAAGACCAATTGGCAGCATGGCATGTTTTATCACTGTTCCTCCATGTATATTTTGTGTGATGTTGGTGACATTGGATGCCAGCTATAGGTATCCGTCATACATACATCTTAGCCATAACTTTTGCATACTCATCGAATTTCTCAATATTGACATCAAATCCACTCGAAATGACTTCCAAAATTATTTTTAATCTTTTTATTATGTTCAAATATAGTCCCGTAATTTGTGATGCCTTTTCAGGACCAGGAAAAATCTTTCGGAGGTGTTTCCGTCGTTAGTATTACCATAGCCTGCTTTAGGCACCTCGACTAAATTCCCATTTCTTTAAATTTGTATTGTATGCGTTCTTTTGTTTCTTTTATTAAACGTTTTTATTCTGCACTCCTTGCTTGCCATTTTTAAAGGGTAATTTATTTCCTATATGACTCATAAACTGAATTTAAAAGCTTCAGCATTGACCTGAGCATTCTCAGATTTCCATGAGCTTCCCAGCGTCTGGGGCGACAGAGGGGCGTAAGCACGCAACTCCCGCAACCCATCCACGATGCACGTCGCCTTCGTCGTTGGGCCGACCACCGGAGCACTTGTCATCAGTGGTCGGCCCGACGGAATACCCTACATGGGGTACCCTCCCATCGACCGACGTCCCCCCCTCGGGGAGGACGTCGGTCTTTCCCCACGCGGTCGGCCTCTCGGCGGGTGACGGACTAATCCCCCGTCACGTCACCTGCGGCCTCGGCAAAGGCGGCATGAGGTGCAGGTACTCGCGCCTACGCCGCCCCAGTCGCCGGCGGCGGATCGCCTCATCGAGGCTGCGCTCCTCGCGCAGGCGATCCGCCGCCTCCTTCTGCGAGATCACTGCCTCGCAGAAGACTGCGACCGCGTTCCAATTCCTGACGCTATCGACCATCGCCCTAGCGATAGCCGGCAGCGTCAGGTCGGCATCGATGATTGCGACGAGTTCACGGCGCTGCGTGGCCGAAGCGGCACAGGCCTCGAGCGTATGCCTTGCCGTGTCCTCGTCGCAATCGCAGTGGTGGCAGGACGGTGTACTCTCCCTCCTGACGACCTTCTGCACGTATTTGGGGAAGTACCCATGCCCCGTCAACACCCGCACCAGTCGGAAGGAGAGCACTCCGTGCCGCCTTTTCAACCACTGCATCAGCACCGGCCGGAAGGCCTCCACGGTTCGCACCCCGAACCGAGGCTTCTCCAGCCGGCCTGCCCAACGGGCAATGACGTCTCGGCGGGCGTCGACGCGCCAGGCGGTGAGCTCCCTTAACGAGATCACACCGCCCTCCGCTCGCACCCCCGTCACCCGCCAATACAAACCGGGGAGCATTTCCGCCTCCAGGTCCCACGGGCGAGTCCCGGCCAACAGGCACGCCGCCTCCGTCGCCACCGTGTGGTATCCGCGGATGGCCCTGACCGCCATGGCCCTCTGTAGTCGCCACAGAAGAGCCCTAAGTCGGACGGTCATGGACCTCGCCCACACCGGTGCGCCGTACAGGGCCATCGACCGGATGACCCCCGCGTACAGCCGTCGGCACGTAGCGCTCGGTTTGCCCACGTGCGGCATAAGCCACGATAGGGCGGAAGCCGCGCCGACGAGCCATGGAGTGAGCTCGCGGAAATGCTCCCGGAACCACCATTGCCCGTCGAGCACCAGGCCCAAGTACCTCATATGGGCCCGGATGCTGATTTCAACCGAATGGACGGTGATCGAGACGCCGATGGGAGGGCTCATACGGCGCCCATGGAACAAGAGGGCCTCCGTCTTGTCCAGGGCGACCCTCAATCCCAGCGCCTCGATCCGCCTGACGATCTCTTCGGTGCCAAGAGTCGCCAGGCTTGCCGCCTCTTCTAGCGTCCCACCGCGGGCTGTGACGAGCGTGTCGTCGGCGTAACAAATCACGCCCAGCCCGGGCGGGAGGCTCCCCCACGACGCCCAGTCGTAGCCGATGTTCCACAGGGTGGGTCCGAGGACCGACCCCTGTGGGACACCGCACGTCATGGACGTTCGCACAACGTCCCCTGCTCGGTTGGTGCAGACGACGCTGCGCCCCTCCAAATAGTCTGCCACTAGCCGCCTCAGGTAAGCTGGCACCCCGTGATACCGGAGCGCCTCCCTGATGCAGCTGAATGGCAGACTATTGAATGCGTTGGCGATGTCTAGGGACACCACCAACAGCACTCCCCACCGGTGACGGCCTCAGTCGCCACGGCCCTCAGGCGCAACAGAGCCGCGATCGTCGAACGACCCCTCCTAAACCCAAACTGGGTGTCCGACAGATCGGGCCCCGTGCCGACGAGGTGCCGCTCGTTGCGGGCAGCTACCACCCTCTCCAGTAACAAATTCAGTTTTAAACGTAAGGCAAATTTTCAGAGCTTCAAGAACAAAGTCATACTTTTATCACAATGACTGTATTCCGATTGATCGTGTGACAAAGGGATGCACGGGGGCTGATTTTTACGGTTAAGACATGATTCGTTAGTTAATAAGGGCTTACCAAAAAAAAAAAAACAGGTTTTTAGATGCTAGCCAATTTTAGTTCGTGAAATCTACTTTTGACCGACTCTTTAATATAAATACTCCTCTGTGCGTCACCTCGTTGTTAGGCCGACCACCGGAGCAGGGTGACTTGTTGTCAGTGGTCGGCCCGACGGAATACCCTTTCGGGTACTCTCACATCTCGACGTCCTGGGACGTCGGTCGCCGTCGCGCGGTCAGCCTCTCTGCGGGGTGACGAACAATTCCAGTCCATAGGTGCATGACGCAAGTTTTGATAATTGTCTCTTAAATAATTCGGTGATAAGATGTTGTTCATATCATACGACCTATAGCCGTTTCATTCATCGCGAGTGTTGTTTTTATGAGATTTATAGATAACAAAATTTGCGATATCATCATCATTCAGCCTATCGTCGTCCACTGCTGAACGTAGGGCTACCTCATGTTTCGTCACAGAGTGCGGTCCTGTGTCGCCTGCGTTCGATGACGGCAAGCAACTTTCACCAGCTCGTCGGTGCACCTACTGAAGTGGCGTTCTACTCGTATACTGCGTTGTCCGATACGTGGTCGCCACTCGAGAACCTTTCTTCTCCAGCGGTTATCGGTTCGCCGAGCGATGTAGCCTGCCCATTACCACTTAAGCCTGCTAATTCTTCGGGCATGTCGGCTACATTATATCTCATAGAGAAATCTCGAGCAAAGCCCGCTCCAAAGCACGCTAGCCACTTTGAGCTTGGTTATGAGGCCCACATTTAGGGAACACGTTTCCGTGCTGTTAGTCATCGCTGGTTACACACACTGGTCACAGACCTGTGTTTTCAGGCACTATGTTAGACGAGAAGGTCCTCTTAAGTTGCCCGAACGCTGCCCAGCTGAGTTGAATGCGTCGACTAATCTCTTTCTCGAATTTGGATCTACCTAACAGGACTGTTTGTCCAAGTTAAATTTGCGGCATGGGTTAACAAAATTAATACATTTATGTACCTATATAAGTGCCTGCTTTACTAGTTTCGTTGGATCTATTTACATACTGAATTACTGATTAATACCTTAGTAGATAGATAGGTTACTACTTGCGGATAGGTATAACTTACTTTGTAGTTAATTATATCACTATAAAATATTCACACGAGCACATTTTTTTCAATGTCTACCTAACTTTCTTAAATCTTAAACTTATAAGTAAGTACCTATTTTATGTTTTATTGTAAATGTATGTGTCAGTACCTACCGGACGTATGTGCACGTATCGGTTCAAGTCTTGGAGCAAGAAAGACGTCAATAACATTATCGTGAGATTACAGTGTCATGTTGTTTATATATATGTAAAGCAGTTAGTTTTATTTATTCAAATAAATTTATTATAACAGATAATATGGTCACTGCCTATTAGTATTTGATAGAACGAAGTCGGCGTGATCTGTGTTTATTTGTTTTTGCATTTATACTTAATTAGTTAATAATGACGTGTGTTAAAGTGGTTAGCATTTTATATTTGTTCTCAGGTTTTGTGCTGTATTACGCTCTTTGTCAAAACAGGTTAGTACGTAAATACATATACTTACCTGTCTGCCTGCGATTGCAGGGTAACTACCTCTTGCCTTGAATGAAAAGCGAATTTTGTTCAATTAAATTTGAAGGACAAACCTTTTAAACCTGTTCATCGATGCGATGACTAATCTTACTACGTATATAGGTACCTCCAAAGGTAATTTATTTCAAAGGATATTACGCCGTATTAATAATCAACACGTTAGTTACGATGGGCAGACCAGATACTTATACCTATGTAAATGCATATTACGTACAAGTCCCAGATCTTGTTTTCTTTTTCAAGGCAAAGATATAAAGTAGGTACTTATATTCCTAGATACATAGACATTGATATTTCTTTTCAAATCTTTTGTTCTGCAAACAAATTTATGACTTTGTATCAAGGGGGTCAAAATACTATATAAACGTCGCCCAACATGTGTCCCCTATGGCGTTAAAGTTTTGGCGAATTTTTTGACTAACCTTTTCCCCCTGGTGAAATCTCGTGACATCAGTCTCAAACCAAAAAATCGGGTCCTACATACATCAACATTAAATAAGTTTCTCTTCATTTATTTTAACATTAGATAAAATCTGTTAGATTTCGACATGTTTTAGTCTAAACTATCTATATACATTTCTTACTTCAGATTCAGCTTGACCACCTCTGCCTTTGATCCGTAATTACATAATTACCTAATGGATGGCTTCTTGACATGAATGCTATGAACATGTGTATATATCTATGTGTGTGTGTACCAGAATCTATGTACAACCTTTTCCAAGTGATCTACCCGTTACAATATCCTAATACACTGTTTAGGTACATACTTTGGTAGGTACTATGGGTAGGTATGTGTTTTTAGCGTTTTCATCAACTAATCGAATGTCTTAAAGTTAGCTGCAGTTAATATGGTGTTAAGTGAACGCTATCATGTGGAACATAACCACCAAAGTCCATATAATTATCTAAATTGGTGTTAATGTTTAGCACATTTAACGACCAGCTTCGGTACAGGACATAATTAGAAGGTCAAAAATTTATGGCCTTTTTACCTATCTAAGAAATTCATTGACCTCTTTAGTATTACTGTAAATATGATTAAAGAGGTCTGTGACCTCTTATCTTCAAAGTAGTATTATGTAGGTATATGTCGGTATGGTTTAACATAAAAGTACTAGCCCCTATTCACTATAGCAACGTAAATAACTTGTGTTGTCATTATAACATTTAAAAGGAATATTGTTTAATGTTATAATAGCGCGTAGATGTCACACTGGGTCGTATTATAAATAGTATACGGGCTATGGAATATCAAAATTGACCTGCAGTCAAGGTTCAATTCAAGGTTCAGTTCAGTTAGATACATATCAGTAAGTAAACGGTAAAATTGCCAGTCTAGATTTCGGTTTCGGCGTGGTGCATCCTAGGGATGCTCTCCATAACTGAAACCGAAAATATCGAGTAACTGAAACAAACTACATATATCAGAAACCGATATTAAAGTTTTGAATGATTTCGCATAGGATCGGGGTTGTGTGTGAAACACGTTAAGACAGGTTTTCTTTCAACCTACCAAACTGACAACCTTAACGTAACCATCTCCAAAGGGGAATAATATGTATGTTAATCACCACGCTTAGCGTTTCCTTTTCAAAATATTCTAAAAATCTAATACCCTTAACCAAAACTATCCACAAATACCGGATAATCTGAAATCATTTCATGTCCGTAGCCGCGTCTAGAACCGGAATAAAGTCATTCTATTACCAGTATCCGTATTTAGATACGAAAATTTATATCGGCGACATCCCTAGTGCACCTTTGACCTTGACAAATTACGTCAAACATGTTAATTATCGCCTGCTGTAACGGTAAATAAAAATCGCAATGAAACCTTTGATCTGAGATTTCTATAAAAATGTTATTATTATTCTCAATAGAACAATTTTAGTAGTGTGTCCGGTACACGATAATAGGTTCTCCATCTATTATATAGCACTAATAACTAACACACTTATGTGAAATTTATGGCTGTTGTCCAATTGATACGAAATTATCTGTAAAGGATGATAGCCAAGTTTTGCTCTTTTCTTTTACTGGTTAGCGACTGTAGTTATTACTTAAAAATATGTACTGATACGATATGTAAATAAAAACATAATTTCAATTTGAACTTTATAACATGAAATTATTAATTTGATTGCACAGATGGTATAGTGGAATTAAGATACTGACCTACCATTCCAGTGTTATAGATTCGATTCCCAATCAGAACAACACTTTGTGCAATCCACTAATCGCTGTTTTGAAGTAAGTTTTCTGGAAGTAATTTGTGTCCGTTAATTAAATGCTTGTAAAGTTACATACAAGGGTTACATAATACAAGGATTATTCCTTAGTGCAGGGTGTTGTCATATGAAAAAAAAATGTAAAATAATAAATATTGAGTCAAGCTGAATATCGTAATAGGGTTGAATATGTATTTTCATTGTAAAGCTAGGAATATTAGATTGTAATATTTTGGCTATATTTTACTAGACATTTTGATTATAAAAGTTTATCTATACCAATAAATAAATCCTCTACGTTGACCGAGTAGGGGACGTTGTGCGAACGCCCATGACGTACGGTGTTCCACAGGGATCGGTTCTGGGTCCGACCCTGTGGAGCATCGGCTACGACTGGGCGTTGAGAGGAAGCCTTCCACCCGGGCTGGGCGTAATTTGTTACGCCGATGATACACTCGTCACAGCCCGGGGTAGGACGCTAGAGGAGGCGGCACGCCTGGCAACTCTCGGCACCGAGGAGATTGTCGGGCGGATCGAAGCGCTGGGGTTGAGGGTAGCCCTGGAAAAGACGGAGGCCCTTTTGTTCCATGGCCTTCGTACCGCCGGCGCTTCGATCACCGTGAAGTCGGTCACCATCAGCATCCAGGCCCACATGAAGTACTTGCGCCTGGTGCTCGACGGGCATTTTTGGGTCCGGGAGCATCTCCATCGACTTGTTCCCCGGCTTGTCGGCGCAGCGTCCGCCCTTTCGCGGCTGATGCCGAATGTGGGCGGACCCAGCGCTACGTGTCGACAGCTGTACGCGGGGGTGATCCGGTCGATGGCTCTTTACGGCGCATCGGTGTGGGCGGGGTCCCTGACCGTCCGGCTGAGGGCCCTTCTGAGGCGACCACAGAGGGTCATGGCGGTCAGGGCCATACGGGGTTACCGCACGGTGTCGACGGAGGCAGCGTGCCTCTTAGCCGGAACTCCCCCGTGAGACCTGGAGGCGGAGATGCTCGCCGACTTGTATCGGCGGGTGTCGGGGGTGCGCGGGGGGGGGGGGGCGGTGTTGTTCCCTTGAAGGAGCTCACCTGGCGCGTCGACGCCCGCCGGGACGTCATCGCCCGTTGGGCAGGCCTCGATACGGTGTTTGGACCGTGGAGGCTTTCCGGCCGGTGCTGATGCAGTGGTTAGAAAGGCGGCACGGGGTGCTCTCCTTCCGACTCGTACAGGTCTTGACGGGGCATGGATGCTTCGGCAAGTACCTGTACAGGGTCGCTAGGAGGGAGAGAACTCCGTCCTGCCACCACTGCAGTTGCGACGAGGACACGGCGCAGCACACGCTCGAGGAGTGTGCTGCGTGGGAGGGGGAGCGCCGTGAACTCGTCGCGATTATCGGTGCCGACCTGGCGCTGCCGACCATCGCCAGGGAGATGCTTGTCAGCGTCAGGAACTGGGACGCGGTCGCCGCCTTCTGTGAGGCCGTTATCTCACGGAAGGAGGCGGCGGATCGTGTGCGAGTAGAGATCCTATTCGGCGACACGTTCCGCCGCCGGCGACTCGGGTGGCGCAGGCGCGAGTATCTGCGCCTAATGCCGCCCTAGCCGAGGCCGCGGGTCATCGGACCGGGGAATTGTACGTCACCCGCAGAGAGGCTGACCGCGCGATGGCGACCGACGTCCCAGTACCTCGAGAGGTGAGAGGTTACCCGAAAGGGTATTCCGTCGGGCCGACCACTGATGACAAGTCACATCTGCTCCGGTGTTCGGCCCAACAACGAGGTGACGTGGGTACAGGTGGGTTATGGGCCCACGCGCCGTCCTTTTATCGCCTCGGATGGACAGGACCGCGCGTGCGCTTACCATAGCCCACCCATAAAAAAAAAATACCAATAAATAAAATTGGAGTGTTTGTTTGTAATGTCAAAATAATAGGCTTTTTTCATGCTCACACGGTTATTTGCACGACACCTATGCCTAGAATACAAATTAAAAAATGTTTGTCTGTCTGTCTGTTTGTTCTGGGTAATCTTCAAAACGGCTGGACCGTTTTGAAAAATTCTTTCACCAATGGAAAGCTATAATATCAGCGCGTAAACTAGGCTATATTTTATTCCGGTATTCCCACGGGAACAGGAACTACGCGGGTAAAACGACTAAAACCGAAGCGAAGCGAGGGCGGGTTGCTAGTAGTTCATAAATCTAAAGAAGCTGTACATTTATCGATATAGATATAGCCGACTCAACAGACGCTATTTTGCACAAATTTAAACATAGAATAAAAATAGAATGCCTTCGAATCGATCGCAGAGCTGTAGCTCTCAGGATGTACCTGATGCATTTTTAGTGGTCTAAAATTATTTTCTCTTTATTGTCTTTCTAACAAAATCGGCTTGGAGCACATTACGGTTTTGCCTATTATGGTCTCAGAACAGCTCACATTAGTCAAAATAATCTAATTTTCTTTTGGTTATATTTAGCTACACAACGTAGTCACAAAGCTCCTATGCTTATCAAATTATTATTCATCCTTACAATCCTGACCTTATTTTATGCGTTAGGCTATAGTCTGGACATAACCCGATCAATCTGTCTAGGGCGATGCAGCAGAAATGCTCTCGGAACCACCAATGTCCCTTGAGCACCAGGACCTAGTACTTCATATGGCCCCGGATGTTGATCATAACCGAATTGACGGTGATCGAAACGCCGAGGACTGTTACGGAGCCCATGGAACAATAGGGCCTCCGTCCAGAACTATCCTTACCTCAGCGCCTCGATACGGTTGATAAATTTCCTCGGTGCACAGAGTTGCCAGAGGTGCCGTCTCTTCCATGGAAGACTCCCTCTCAACGCCCAGTCGTAGTCGATGTTCCACAGGGTGAGCCACAGAACCAACCCCTGTAGAACACCGCACGACATGGGAGTCCGAACAACGCCCCCTACTCGGTTAGTGTAGAGGACGCTGCACCCCTTTCAAGTAGTCTGCCACCAGCTGGTCAGGTATACGGGCATCCTGTGATACCGGAACGCCTCCCCGATGCAGCTATATGGCAGATTGTGATGAGAATGCGATGGCGATGTCTAGAGACACCGTCAGCAACCGCCTCTGCGGTCCTTAGGCGCAGCAAGGCCGAAATCGTCGAACCGTCCCTCCTGATGCCAAACTAGGCGTCCCATAGATCGGGGCCGCCCTCCAGACCTAATTCAACTTTTACTAGGTATATACCTACTTCATACTAATAGGTAGGTTATACCAGTTTTCTATGTGATGGCGGAATAAAGATAAAGATCACCAACTCCATTCTTGACTACAGGTTTTGTAAAAGATGACTGAGAGATTAGATATGCAGACCACATAGCATGCAAAAGAATGAAAGCTAAACATAGAACCCTATGCCAATCCATCTGACCAGTCGACAGGGTTAAACGTCATTTAAGTAGGTTAGGTTAGGTAATACTCCTTCCCACTGTGAAGGACGCCGGAGCCCAACAGTGGAACGTACATATTTAGGCGGAGAAGAAGAGGTAGGTAATAACAATAGTATATTTATCTAATAATGATGTTATTATCTGCTTTTGACCCTTAGTCGAAATATTACTAAGAAAGAATACGTATTCAGGCACATTTTGTATTCTTACATCATGCAGAAATTAAAATATTCATAGGTATTACATAACATCATATTTAAAACATTTTGTTCTAGAACAAATGTGCATAGTTGGTTTTGTATAGTTCGTAATAAATAACGTGGCAATATATCTTGCTTTGCTCCCGAAACTAGCGTAACCAAAATCCAAATTTTAATTTCAAAAGTGGTTAAAGATAATCCATCCATCCATCCACCTATCAGCCTACAGACGTCCACTGCTGGACATAGGCCTCCCCACGAGAATGCCACAGTTGAAGATAATAAAACAACAAAATTATGCATTAAATAACACTAATATGTATTCATGTTACAACTTTTTTTCTTGATTTTGAATATTTCTTGCTAGGTTGAATCCCCAAAACTCCGACACTGGCTGTCCCCGTGGATCGGTATCAACGCCGCATTACTAAGCCGTATTACTAACCCTACCTTCTGTATCGTATAAATTACTATACAAAACTATCGAACAATCACAATTTTAACCCAAAACTTATAATATCTTGAATACTAGAAGCCTTGAACAAATACTGGCCTCCGTTACAAGAGGATTTTTTACATAAATAAATGTACCACAGCAACGGCACGCTTATACTCTTTGATAGACATACATACATACGTTCTATACGAGTAATTCACCAAACTTTTTAAATGAAACATTTACTTTCAATGGGCATGATGACAGTAACTAAAAATCACTAAAATAATGTGTTTATCTACTGTAACTCAAAGAATATATCTTGAAATAAATATTTATTTTCTTTTATAAGGTGAGATTATTAATTTATTTAATAAAATAAAACTACAAAATACACAAGTCCGCCATGCTCAGCTAAACACCAATCAAATTGAGTTACGTCACTCCTATGTACACCTGTCATTATCATCGCAAATTCTGTACGAAACTCTACGATCGTTAAACTTATTGTTTTAACTTGCATTTAAATAGTATTTCGTGATTTTTATCGATCTCTTGCTTGATTTTGTGTTCTTACTAAAAATGTAAGTCATGGAAGAAGGATTCACCAAGGCAAACAGCTCTAATTTGCCTAGAGTTGATTTGTTAATGCTGGGAGAGTACCTAGCATCAAACAAAGACTTCTGTTCAGCAGAATTTAGAAATATTTAAACTACGACGTAAGTAAAATATTGATTTAATAATTTTCTAACACCAATAATTTAAAATCTATTTAAAAATAATACCGCTTGAGATGTTAGAGGTTATATTATTTAAATAATGCTTTTGTAAACTTGGTATTAAACTGTAGTTAAATAAAATTACACACCAAATAAATTCTACGTATAAATATACACGTCCCACTGTTAGGCTTGGGCCTCCTCCATAAGAGAAGGGTAATTGACCTACTGTACCACGCTGGTCAGACGTGTTGGTATAGGGTTTTATTTCGAGTTTTCCTTCTCTCGCATAGGTGTTATATGCGTTTTATATCCCTTAGTCATCTCATACGATCACCCACGGGTAAGGTGGTGAATTGTATTCTTACTCCGTCACCACACGGAAAGTAATTATAATTATATATAATTATAAAGTAATTACTTACGTCAAAATGATCTTCACAGAAATAAATAGTCTCCTATTTATTTTTTATAATAATTTATTTAAATTTATGGCTTTTGGATCTCGCCGTGCGAGATTAAGCCACTCATGTTATTATTTTATTGTGTGGCACATAAACAAACAGTTTGTTAACTGTTTTTATTTATGTATTGACACATTGAGGATCCGCACACCACTTATAGACTTTCGAATTCATGTCTAAATAAAATATATCAGCTTTTTCCTTTAACTCCCTTACGTGTACAACTCAAGTGAATAGACGTGACGTCATAAGTAGACGCCATGACACTAGGCAGCGTTTTGGCGCTAATTTAAATACATTTAATTAAAATAGTATTTATTTCTGAAGAAACCGTACTTATTGCAAAAATAATATTTTTTTTGATAATAGTAGTTATTTAAGAATATTATAAAACAGTTTTTCAAAATTAGTCATCATGCCTATTATATTGTATAATATCAAACATCAAAACTAATTGTGTTTTATAAGCAATACTTCATAATGACAAAAAATACCTTACGTATCAAACTTCAAAATTAACGGTGTTTAATTGACAAATACTATACAGAGATAAATCGATATAAATGAGGCTATGAACAAATTTTATTTTCACAAAAATCCTCCACCCACTCGGTTCGGCGACTCTCTCGGCCGAGAGCTGACTGACTGACTCGCCACTGTACTCGTTAGGTGTGATCAAGGCATTACTAGAACAATGTCTTCAACAAATTCGTTCATTATAAAAGAATACAGTTGTAGAGGCATTAGTTTTTGCCACGTTATTTCGCACATAATATAGGTTTTGTGAATATTTAATATAATGATTATGTAACACAAAGACAAAACTGGTTTGGAATAAGCGTGTCGCTGACCGGGGTCCGTTACTATAGAGCAGAGGATTGCAAACTTTATTGTTATTAAACTATGTAACTACACATGTAAAGCCTTTTGTCTTCAGTGTGTTTTAAATATAAATTATATAAAGGAATGTAAACACATAAAATTCTTCACTACAAGAAAAGGTAATCGCAACATAAAACCAACCTAACCTGTATGGCTGACGTGGTATAGAACGCAAATTTCCGTCATATTTTTCAGAAAGCATGTAGATATGTAAAGAAGAAGGAATTGATTGTATACTTGTCTAGAGTCATACTTTTTCATTACAAATTTTAACAATCGAGCTGGAGTTCATTACTCCTCGGCAGGTACCTACTTAACCGATAATTACTACCTAGAGATAGCCCAGCAACGTAGTTAAATTAGCCAACAAAATCATTTTATTAAAGTATTTTACAGAAATCTCATCTTCTATTATGGATTTTACCTACAGATGGATAGGAGTGTACTCCTATCCATCTGTAGGTAAAATAGATCCTCTTTTTTTTTTGACCCTCGGGGTCAATATAGCTTAGTTTGGGAATATTCTTCCAATACAGGATGGTAACAGAACTTAGTTTTTATGTACATAAGTATAATGCTTATATAAGCTATACCAGTTTTATTAGCGTCTCATGGTTATTAATGCCACTAAAATATTTTGCTTTCGATCACGATGCAACAGCGTGCGCGAAACTTAGTCATCAAGATTTCTCATTTACGTTTCATTGTGTGATTATAGTCCACAGTTGATAAGTCGTCTTGGAGTTTATACCCTAAGCATAATACGCAGCGACGGCCTTACCCATTGCGAGGCTCCGGGCGGCAAGTCTTTGCGAGGCCCCGGGCGGCAGGTCTTTGCGAGGCCCCGGGCGGTAGGTCTTTGCGAGGCCCTTTGTCCTTCGTGAAAAGTATGAGATACGAAAGTAGGTCTGGTTGTTTGGTTTAGGGATTTGTCATGTTTGATGAAAAATACTAAAGTTGTACAAATAAATAAAATTTAAGTTTTATAATATTGAAAACAAAGTGAAAAATATAATTAATAAGTAAAAATATAATTTAAAATCTATATTTTTTTAAATTTGCTTGGGTTGTTGCGTGAGGCCGCTGTAAGCGCGAGGCCCCGGGCGATTGCCCTGTTCGCCACCCCCTAAGGCCGCCACTGATAATACGTATCAAATAATATAATTGAATTCAACAACCTATATACTTTATAAGATCTGGTAAATCCTTCTTGATTAGCTAATTACTCGCCTCTTAATGACTGAATTCTGACTCTTAATAAACAAAGAGGTAAGGACAGGCAAATGTAATTGGCCAGGTGCTCTACTGAAGTCAAATACCTATTAGTGTATCGGTCTATATGTGTCAAGTTTTCGCAGAATGAGTTACGGAGCTATGGAGCCTTACTTGCATTCCAGACGGTTAGATCATACCTGGCCGGCAATAATACAAAGAATATAAAGAAAGACTGTTGGTACACTCAATTATGAATATTGTCGTCATAAATATGCCAAGCAATACGGAAAATTACCGACATTTAGGGCTGCCACGCTTTCCTCATATAAATAAAGAACATTAGTTAATAAAGTTAAAAAAAAAAACCTTTATGTGCAATAAAGTAAGATAATAAACATCAACAGTAATTTATTTTAAAAATACATTTGATTATTTTTAGCAAATAATTATTACTGCCAAAAGTATCTTTGTACTCTATATTCATTTTAAAGTAATTAAATAATTCATTTTTTATTAGATTCAAAGATTGTTTATTTCTTCGTCTCGCCATTTTCTTGTCAACATAGAAAACTCTTTTCGCATATGTGGCGGGAATGAACAATAGAAATGATTTTCTAGGGTCTTAAAATTAATCTAAGAGAAATCAACTCGTGCTAAATAAAATATTTTCGCGTACTTTATAGTTAAGTAAGTTAAGTTATACTTAAATACATATAGAGAACAATACTTCGAAAAAAGGTACAATATTTTCTAATAAAATACTGATGGTAGCGCTACCGACGCCCTATCGACGACTGTCATGAACATGAACTACGAGCGACTGCCGACTGGTTTCACGTAGCTTCGAGAAGTTCGAGAACGTTTTTTAAAGACCTCATATTTAATTTGCTCACGATGTTGTCTGTCCCTGTTAAAGCAAGCAATACATATTTACTATTTAAAACACAATGCTGTCGAGAAGTTAGGGATGTTCGAATGCGAGATTTTAGCATAGGTACAAGTCTCCCTCTCGACTATAGCTTTTATTTGACTAACAATTAAATTATTAAGACTCCACTAAAGTATTCATTAGTTAGGTACCCGCCTACATCACTGGCTTTAAAAATTCGTCTTCCATGTTTTTGCAATGAGTTCACAGCACTTAGGTTAGGTCAAGTTACACAAATCTAGAACGTATGCTGCGCCGTACCCTCATTGCAATCGTAATAATGGCATGACAAAAAAGTCACCTTCCTTGTAAACATATTTGCCAAAGCCTGATAGCATCTTCACGCATAAAATCTGATAAAAGCCGCCTTGATAAAACCTGCACCAGCCGGAAGAAGTTGTCCTGTACATTCTGCCAGCGGCGGCCGGAAGACCTCCACGATTTGAACACCGAATCGAGGAATCCAGCCAGATCGTCCAAGACATTATGACGTCCCGGCGGCAGTCGTCATACCAAACGGCCATTGCTGGACGACGTACTAACGCCCTTTGCTCGCGTTATCTACACAGGACACAAGAATTCGAGCATCCCAGCTTCCAAGTGTAATTGGTGACCACTTAACAATAGGCACCTCGCCTCAGTCAACAAAGAGGCATGGCTCCCTGTGGTCACCTCAATAGCCCTAAGACTGACAGTCAGGGATCTTGTCTACACAGATGCTTGTCTATACAGGGCCATCGACCGGACTAGTTTTGTAAACAGACAGCTATATGTTAGATATGTTAAATATTTTATAGGGCATATGGTATTAAACAGCTGTATTGGTACACCTGAATTGTAATGCAATTTGTATTAGGTATTGTATAGAAAAACGCTCAATTGTATTGTTTGACTTTCATAACAATCACACTAGTTCTTTTAAACGTTATAAAATGGCAGGTGCTGTAAAATAGTAGGTAGCTACTTGGGTTTGATATTTTTATTGATGTCAGTTAGTTCCAAATTCTACCGATGATAATACAGCGTTGACATCTTAAACCTTGGACTTGACACTGACAAGTAAGTAGCTATGTATGTACAAATTACAATCACAACATGGCCGCCATCGAGAGCACATGTGTAATAGATAAATTGGAAGTCATATCTATAGATTCGGAAGAAAGTTAAGTTTAGAATACGTCTACATGTATAGATTAGGATCATTATGGATCAGTTTAAAATAATTGTTGAACTCTATTAATCATATTTATGTAGGGGCTAGGGACATACACTTAAAACAATTATGACGAATTCTAGTGTAGGTATGTAACAATTATATTTTTTTTTATTTTGCAGTGCCACTCAGGAAAATGATGGGCTATATCTCTTCGATTTTACAAAGGATACCGAAGTCGACGCTTGGCAAGAACAATCTGATACTGTGCGCGATGTCGGAATGTCCAAAGCTATATTTGTTATTCACAAAAACCTTGGTTTTAGAAGAGCAATATTTTTCGCACTCTTAAACCCTCAATTAAACGGTGCTGGTTTCGCTGGAATAAGAGTTATTCAGACGTATAACTTAGTAGGTTATACAAAGCTACAAATTAAATGTAGGGGTCAAGGGCAGTACAATGGTTTTAAGGTCATTTTAAGACATAAGGGGTTAAATGATGAGCCTAATTATTCTTTTGAGCAATATTTTCAGGTAGGTATTTTTCCTTAGTCTGGTGCCCAGCTATGGCAAGATAGAATTTGAAAATTTTGTTAAATTTTATATTTGGTTTTTTCAGGCTCCAAAAGACGAATTCGCTATTCGCGATCTCAAATTTACAGAGTTCAAGGCTTACTACAGAGGAAAACGAGTCAACAATAATGAAACCTTAGATTTATCTCAAGTTACAAGCATTGGCATTCAAATGTATGGTGGAGTTTATCAACCAATAAAGCAAAAAGGCCCTGCAACTTTAGAAATCGATTGGATAAAAGCTGTGTAAAAGCGCTGCTTGAAAATATTGTCTGCAATAAAAAAAAGTTTATCTACTCTGTAGATAACATTGTTTTTCTTTGCACTGCGTCTACTGGATAAAATTACAACTCTTCTTTTCGAGATAATCTGTTATCACAGCCCAAAAGAATTGAATGACGCATGCTCTAAACCACACCAGTATTAGAGATTATGAGAGACTATTCACAGACTGGATAAACAGCCACTTGCCGTAAAGATTGCGTCCTGAAATAGGCCAGAACGTAGTTCAGTATGTAGGTACTAGCGACTCTTCGAAATCAACTTGGTTATTTGTTACTTGGTTGATGCCAGTTGTCAAATAAAAAAAGGGGGAGTTGCACGGCCAAGCGGGGGTTCGCAGTCAGTCTATCAATCATCAACTAATATAAAACAATTACATTATGCTCACCCCGTTAGATGTTTGGATTTTTTAAATTCGACAAAAAGCTTACCATTTTTTTGTCTGTGTGGTGACAGAGTAAGAATACATTTCACCACCTACTTTCTTGCCCGTGGGTATCCGAAAAGAAAACCTTATTCCAACCCGTCAGACAAGCGTGGTTGTAGTAGGTCAATAGCCCTCCTATTGTGAGGCTTGAGCCCAACAGCGAGATGTATATGAGCTGTTTTGATCAAGATGACTATTAGGCACTAACACTGTAATCTTAAAGCAGCACAACACATTTTCTTTGTACAAACATTTCCATCCAATGAATCGTTTTAGCTTTTTTACACCGTCAACTTTTCCTTGTATTTTCGCTTTCATTTAGAGAATACTGTACTTTCTGCTACTAAATACTTATTATTTTTCAACGTACGACATAAGCACTTCGAAATCATCTTTATAAACCTATAAAAGGCGAATGGACAAAGATACAATATCAGCAGTCTTTAGTGCTTTATGTTATATTGTGATGTGACATGTAGTGCCGCATCTCATAGCGCCGTTCTGAGTTTTCTTCTCTTTGCTCTCAAGTAGCTTATACCTATGAACGGATCTATCCTTCATCAGATAGTGTTTAGGTATTTCATATGTAAATAGGTAGGAATTGTCTTCCGTAAACTAATCCTTTAGATAATCTGTTCGTATAGACTTTCGAGTTTGTTCTCATGAGAATACTACAATCAAATAAATTACTACAGCTGCTAGTTTTCGTGGTTTCAAACAAAAATATCCAAATTAACAAGCATATTCCCATTTTTTTAGGAGCTCAAACCCTACCATTAGTTTTTATTATTATAAAATTTATTGAGACCCAATTAAGATAGGTGGCAATAGCTGCGGTAATTAAAAAGAACAAAAAAAAAATTAACTTCATTTACACTTGATAAGAAGAAAAGTCTAAGCTGTAAGCAGATGACATTATAAAAGAAACAAAACTGAAGTCCAATGTCAAACTATCAGTTCAGCGCGGATCAGTTGATCAATTTCTTTTCCATCATTGAAACTAGTGTCCAACAATGATACGGGTCGCTGACAATGTCTTTCTGTAACACTTATTATAAATAACTAATTAAAAGGAAGTGACTCCCAAATTATTTTTGAATTCAAAGTGCCACTACCGTGCTCTAACACATTTAGCTAGACTAGCGTAGTCGCAAAGCTATTATGATCGAAACGAAGTGGAAAATTAATTAAGTCATGCATATATAACGCTATTTTTTATTCAGCTATGCGTATATAGTAGGCTTGCAACGAATAGTATATTCACCAGTATACCGAATATTCGGCGAGGCCCCTAACCGAATATTAGGCAAAAGTATTCAGCCGAATTTTAGCGCCAATACTTGTACAGACATGATTGCTTCGCGCTCGTTTGTTCTCTACTCACTTTTCCCTCACCGCCCGCAGTCGCTCTTTTAAGCTTTTCTTAAGTATTAGTAATATCATTATATCAGGTCATGACAATCCGTATACATGGTGGCAAGCAAGGCAATTTAAACAGTGTTTGATCAAGATTGCAGCAAAATGTTTGTCGGCGTTAGAGAGTAGTGTTTATTCAGTGCGCATTTTCTCTGAAGCTGGGATGGTCTACGAGAAAACAACTTCCTAAAAACGCAAATTTGTCTTTCTACACCATAAGTCCACTACTAAATTTTGATTATGAAAATAATTCAAATGCATAGAAAAATTCTTAACATTTCTAATACAGAAGATGTACCTGTGTTATGTACCAATGACTACTTAAATCAGTGATGGGCAAAGTACGGCTCGCGGGCCAGCTCCGGCCCGCCGACAGTCCATCCATCCTAAATATTCTAGTAAGCATTTTGGCGCGAAAATAAAATCGGACGTTTATAATTAAAAATCTCCGAATTTTATATGAAAGCCAATTCGTCAGGGGTGTTTTGAACTTTCAATATCACATAATTAACTTGCCATAATTATAATTATCTTGGCAGTCTGACACAGGTATTAGTTTATTTATTGGAAAAACTCCATTCTCTTCACCTATGGGTGAAGCTAAACTAGCCGCGCAGTCATGAACTGCGCAGCTAGTTTAGCTGCTGTTGGGAAATACGGCGCCAAGGCGTGGTGAAATGTGAGGCGCAGGCGGCGAGGACGAAAACGGAAAAACTCAATCAGAAACCGACTGACTGATGAACACCTTTTGGCACTGCTGAGTTGCTTGGTCACGGATGGAACCTGCTTTCGAAAATATTATGTTAAATCAGAAACAATTCCAAATGTCTCACACGCCTAACAGCTGAAAACGCCTAAAAGCTTTAATACAAAATTCATTTTTCTATAATTCTGGCTCTTCTCTAGAATTTCTTAAATTTTGTGGCCCGCCATTAAAAAGTTTGCCCACCACTGACTTAAATGATTATAAGAGAAATGAAAATATGAATATATACGTAATGAAACAATTTTCTTTTTCATTTTACCAATTATCTCCCTATAACAAAATATCTTACTTAAGTTTTCGGTATTCGGTCGAACAATATGTAGATATTCGGCCGAATATAATAAAAGTAGCCTAATAGTAACCAAATATTCGTTGCAAGCCTAGTACATAGCAAATGTATTTCAATAAAGAGAATAAAATTATGCGACATCATCTCGGCTATAACAATGGTGAACCTCAAAAGTGTAAAATATCGATGTCTAAGTTTTATATGCACTCACACATGTCTGCGTTAATGCCGTCGACAGGGACGTTCTGTTCTGTAAAAAAAAACATCTGACGGGATAGGTCCAAGACCCTGTTATAACTGGAAAGTCGTTAAATCATAAAACACTTTTTAAATAATAACTTTATTATTAACTATCATTAAATCACCACTAGATATCAGTAAACACTCAAGACAAAGTCTATAGTAATATTACGAAATAAATGCTTTATATTGCTGTGAATTCATCGTTGTCGAGACGGCAGTAACAACGATAGGGCAGTCATAGCGTCAGGAAATAGAGAGTGGTAGTTGACAAGTGGTACATACGCCGCTGTAATTACTCTACCAGCGAACCAACGGCCGTGTAAAGTATTAACAGACGCCACCGCAGTTGCTATCGTTGGACACTTGCAGTACACATTCCCTTGAGGAGATGCTCTGTCTACGTAAACATGTAAAACTCCACCGTGTTTATTGCACTCACTAATGACGTCATCCCTGATTTCTATGTCCCAATTTGGATTTGTTTCACTGTAACAAGAAGAAATTGCTTATAAACTCGAGCATGGCATTTTTTCGTAAGGCGACGGAGTAAAAATATAACGTGTTCCTCCACGAGTGATCGTAAAAGATCACTAAAGGGGACAAACAAATAACATCACTCCAAGAAGGTAAGCTCGATAAAACTTTTTGCTGTGCAATGAATACTTGGTCCATGTGGTGATGGAGTAAGAATACAATAAATCGCTCCCTATCTTGCCCATGGATATCGTAAAAGCCAAATAAGGGAAATATTATGCATATAACATCTATGCAGGAGATGAAAAACTAAATAATATTCTTTACCAACACATCTGTCCGGCATGGTATTCATTCCTATTGTGGAGTAGGTTCAAGCCCAGAAGCACGTAGTACGTAAATGATCTGTGATGATGATGTCTAAATACTAATAAAAATCTCACTAGCGTTAGAGAAAATTGACTGTGGAAAGTCTCACATGGTTGATACTCAGTAAGGTTATCAGTATTAATTTTATTCATCAGCTAAGATGTGCACTTTTGAAAATAGGTCTCCTAACGTATTGTGATTGTGCCAAAACCGACACGTTTGATTTGTGGGTTAGCAAACCTTTTGGGTATTGCTACCTGCATCTTGGCAGCGCTGTAATCATGGCACGCCAGATGGGCCATCAACGTCCAAGGAATCGATACAGATGGCTTGGTCATTTGATGGTGAGGCAATTTCGGCAGCTTATGCAGCCGCACTTCGCTCTTTCATCACTGAACGGTTCGAAATTGGTATGACCAGACCAGTCTGTCAAAAAAAGAAGTGCTCGGTTGACCGTTGACCATTCTTTTGGTGCTCCTTCAGTCTGTTTTAACGACGCCCACGGGAACGAAAGGAGTGGCGATACATTGTTTATTTTGTTTACCTATACTATTTCCATTTCTTTATTTTCTCGATGACAGCTCCTGTGGAAACTTGAACGAGCGTCTTTTTTACATTATGTATACATTATTTAATAAAAATATGACGCAAACGCGCGTACAAGGTCATAGCAGAGTCGGAGAAACTGATAGGGATGGAGCTATCGATAAACGTAACACGATAAGAGACCCGATATTTTTTACAAAGTGTAAGAAACTAAACTATTGCTGGATAATTTTATACAAATTTATTAACTAATATTTACATTTCATTACAAGATGTAATTATATTATGTTGATTGTTCATTTATTTATTTTAATCAAAATCTGATGAATCGCCACTATCACTCGATGAGCTCTCCTCAACATTTATTATAAGTTCCTGTATTTCTATATTATCTAATGCCACATGAATTTCCCAATGCGACGCTATAATGTTTTGGGTTCTTCTCACAATTTTTTCCCAGTGTTCCGCGGTTACTTCCGCACATGCATTTTTTAATAAATTTAACGTCTTGTTTGCCGTAAAAGGGGGATGGGTATTGTTTCGAGCGGCGTGTCCTTTGATTTGTGCCCATATTAGTTCTATAGCATTGTACTGGCAATGATACGGCGGAAGTCGAAGAACCCAATGACCACACTCGGCAGCTATTTCGTCGGTAATATATCTTTTAGGGAGGCTTTTTTTAGATTTTAAAATATTCACTAATTGTACTTTTAATAAAGTATCATCTACATTTTCGCCATGACGTTTGAGCCAGTCAATTATCTCTTGTTTTTTATTGGCCTGCGTCGGCATTTTATCAATTTGTCTAGTGATATGTAGCGTTGTCCATAATATTAATCGACGGTTCTTCCAGAGATTGCACCATTTCTTTGAACCATCCTTCGTAAATATCCGCGTTCATTTCTTCGTGATAGTCCACAGCTTTCTTGGTTTTACAGGCCAGTAAAGCATCTGACACGAATCCTTTCATAGACCCTGCATGGCATATGATAAGGCGTTCACCTTTTCCCATTGGCACTGAACTAGTGGAAGCGGCGGTGTCGTCAGTCCAGTTCGTCGATACTGTGTGGTTTGCATTTAACCAAGTCTCGTCAGTGAAAATAACATTTGACCAATCTGATATCTTTTTGGCTTCGCTCAAAAATTCGTAGCGAGCCATAGCAACGTCGTGACGCTCCATGAATATTTTACGTTTGTCCGATTTTTTATAAGAAAATCCAATTTCTTTCAAAACTAAGCTTAATGACGATTTTTGGCCATGGAACAAACCACGTTCACGTAAAGAAACAACAAGTTTTTTAAGTGTTGGAATTTCTTTGCGCAAGTAATAGTCATATATATAACGACGAATAGCGTCAGCGTAGAAGTTGTCAACCGATGTCACACGACGTGGTTGGCGTTTCTTCTTCGGCGTACGAAGTTTATTTGCTTGCATGCCGCTTGTACCGTAAGCTTCGGTAGTAATTTTTGAAACAGTAGGTCCACTAATTCCTAATGCGGCCGCAACACGCTCTCGCACTTGCGACAGTGGTAATAGCGGCCCACCATTTTGATATTCTGCTTCAAAGTAATTACGAACCTTGATCACCAGTTCTCTCGCCTGACTTTTCAGAACAGATCCTTTAGGCATTTTGATATTTGACAGCTGGGCAGCAATCAACACGGAAGAACACAAAATACACAACGTAATGTATGGTTAATGTGAAAAAACTCAGTGAACAGAAATGTAGTGACCATATAGCACGACCGTCTTGTTGCGAGTGACAGATTAAAACAAATACAAAATGGTGGTGGGTCATTGAGTGTTCCCAGCTTGAAAAAATATATTTGAATGTTTTTGTTGAATTTGTCTTTGTTCAAAACATATATGCGATCGATATCATTACTTATTTGGTCACCACACTACAACTATCAAATTAGAACTGTCATCGAGAAAATAAAGAAATGGAAATAGTATAATAATATATAGTGAATTAATATTAAAATTTAAACTGTTATAATACTTACGAAGAGGGATCAAACATATTGTTTAGCATAAAACATTGAGTCGCAATTGGTGGCGCAACTTGTGGTTGTGGTGTTACTAGAGCAGAACCAGCTCCCATTAGTACCGATGCCGCTGCTGGAGGAATCTGAAGATAAATTAATTACATATATCAACACAATATTATTGTAATGACACGCGATTGGTCGAAAAGTGACAAAGACCAGTGTCACATTTGATCAATTTGGACAAGGACAAGACTTACATTATACTTTTCTGCCAATCCCATTCCTGTTTAATCAGCTTAAAATTAAATTTAATAATTACCTAATTCACTAATTACTAACGCTCAATTTCAACTATCGGAAATACATGGGCAATCACGTCGTTCCCCACGACGCGACGCGATTATTAGGCGAATGTCAATTCCTACTCGATATCAATGTTTGATGAGCGCGTTCGTACCGATTTACAGTCTGGTCCCTGAGAGAATGTCTGTCAGTTCGCATGATATACATTCTTTGATGATGGGTATTAAAAATAATACTATTATTAATTTTTTTCAACCACCCCAAGAAAACAGCTATTTGGCATTTTCACCATAAAGTAGTTAGTATAACGTTACAATTTGGCTGACATTTCTTTTTCTACAAATCTTGACAGCTCAGTATGGATTTCAGAAAATATTATATTTTTATTTATTTAATACTAAATTTAGCGCAAAATTGTAAAATTTGTTGTAGTGTTGACATAGTTTTTAGTGATATCACATGTTGATAGGATAAATATACGACAATATTTTCACCGTAAATTGTTCACCACTTCAAAGTTACATTGTGCATCCATCCGATTACAACCTATCAGGCACTCAATGTCTAGCGACACAGTTCGGTCGCTAGACATTAATAATACTCTAATTAATAATCTATTCGCGAGAACTAGTTCTCGCGAATAGATTATCATTTATTTTAATAGAGCTAATGCATCGCGTGAATTTCAATATCAGACAGACTACTGTCTAGTACTACTATCCAGATTATATTAGTAGTACGAATCTGCTATGGATATATAACATACTAATAACATAGCACACTAATGTTCAATCGCAGGTTCTACTAAAATTTGAGCCTATTTATGACGATCGTGTACTCGCATTCTATTAGGATGAATGCATTTTAAATATTTGCCATCTATTATTATTCACTGGTGGATAAAATGGTCATAATAAGTCAAAATAAGGAAATTTATATCAATATTGTACCTGTAGCCCTGTGCCTTCTGCAAGCTTGAACATCAGTTGTAACCTGCCAGTAGCACCTAAGTCAATACCAGCACGGTCAAGTTCATCAGCATCAAAGCGCGTACTTGAACCACCATCCGTTCGTTCTGTTACATTGCCAACTTTCATAGGACGACCTGCTAATTCGAATCCATTTAGTTGTTCCATTGCTTTTTTCGCATCAGGTGCATGATGAAACTGAAATGTCGACAGTAATTAGTTGTGTGCTCTTGATAAGAACATGAAAAAATGTATTAATTTATACTATTCATAAATATATTTTATTATTTGATCCCTTAGCCATTATTTTGGCATTACCATCTAAGGAAAATAAGGACAAAATCGCCATCATTGGTAAACAGTTTGTAATCTCTAAGTTTCCCAGGAGAGTGAAACTGCCCTTTCTCTTGCTGATTCCTCATCCAGGTATCACAACTTCCATAGGGAAGTAATAGGTAGTACCATATGGGGTGGGATATATAATTATTACTCTTTTTTAGATGAAATTCTTACTATATAATACAGTATATAAATGTGAGTTAACATTTGTTTGTTACATATGTGAATAACCTAATTATTCAACTGATATTCATGAAATTTAGTACATAACAAACAAAAAGAAAATTTTATCCATTTTTTTTTGGTGAACAATCAAATTACACAAAATATACAAAAAATTCTACTTACTGTCAAAAAACCATAACCTTTACTTTTTCCTGTTTCAGGATCTGTCATAAGTTGAATGTGATCAATTTTGCCAAAAGGTTCAAAGATACCACGTAACATATCTTCTGTAATATTAAAGTGTAACGAGCCCACATACAGTCTTGTTGGTCCATTACTAGTCTTTGGTGCTAAATTGGGCAAGGTATTTCCTACTCTATTTTTCTCTGCTTGAGTGTGTTGTACTATTATAGGAACGCCAAGTAATTTTTGTCCAGTCAAACCTAATGCCTGTAAACAATTTACTTTTAGTAAAACTTTTATAAACTTATATTTTATAGGTAATAAAACATAGAAAAAAACTTTACTTACCAATGGTACAGATTCTGCATCTTTAAATTCAATATAAGCTATACCTTTAAATCTTCTAGTTTTATTACATGTTATTAGCCTTACATCTCTAACTTTTCCAACGGATGAGAAAAACTCTTCAAGATCTTTTGCTCTAATTCGTTGTGACAATTGCATGCAAAAAACAGTACGAAGATCTCTTTCTTCAGGAGGTAAATCATCTAACTTGGGTTCAAGCCCCCTAGATTTTGAACGATATTCTTTAGCTGGATCTCTTTCCTGAGTTTTTTCTCTACGTTGAATAGTGGGTTCACGGCTAGTATGATCGCGCTCTCTGCTGCGTTCCTTATCTTTACTACGTCGCTTTTCTCTGTCACGTTCACGTTCCTTTTCTTTTTCGCGATCTTTATCTCTGTGCACTCGTTCTCTATCTTTTTCCTTATCCCTATCACGTTCACGTTCTCCACGGTCGCGATCCCGTTCGCGATCACGGTCTCTATCACGCTCGCGATCCCTGTCTCGCTCCTTACGATCCTCTCTGCCACGGTCTTTTTCTCTTCTGTCTTCTCTATCTCTTGATCGGACTTGATCTCTTTCCTTTGATCTTCTTTTCTCCCTTGATCTGCTACGTCTAAAAACGTAAATATACTTTAATACAACAAACAACAAATTAACTTTTAAATTTGTATAATTTATGATGTATTGCTGTGTTAGAGACTAAAACCAATGGTTTCCTGTATTGCAAATGGACAGCTATTGAAGCAAATCATATTGAAACTGTATGATACTGAATAACTCACCTTCGATTGCCATCACGGTCCCTCTCTCTGTGCTTATCAGAATACTTGTCCGAGCGATGCTTTGAAGAGGAAGTGTTATCCTGTCACACAAAGCACAAGGTAGAAGCAGCGCCACAGCAACACACGCCGAGTGAATAAATAAAAATTGCATTAGTTATTTTGTAACAACAACATGGAGAACATTTGCAGTATTTCAGCAATGACAAATTATTATTAATGTCACTGATGAAATCGCACAAATGTCAATGGTTTTTTCTTTTACTTCGCCTAGGCTACTGTAGACAGCTGGCCTAATAACCAGCCAATGTTCATCCATGTCATGGTAGTTGCGTTGCCCTGATCTAAACTTACCGTTCATAAAACCACTGACAAAGGATGCACACAGCGCTAACATCACACAGGGATACTTCTGCAAAAGATTTATGGACCCATCAGCGCATGGTCTTTTTTCAAATATAACTTCTATGAAAATTTCATTGTTGACTTGTCAAATTTATTATGTTAGGATGTGTTGATTGTAAAAATAAAAAAAAATAGGTAAGTATATTAGTGGATACCTCTCTCTTTGTTCAGGTCGGTGAAGTATGCTCGACTATTACCACAAAGTTCTATAAATACAAGAAATGATACTCAAATGTAATTTTGTTTCATATTTACCAGTTACGGTTCAAAGATGTTATTACAACATAATATTACAGCAACTTAATATGTTAAAAAAAATATAACACAATAAATGGTTAATAACATCTTTGAACCAGAGTTAGAGCCTAAACATATAACTTCTTCCTACATTTTAAAAAATGAAACATTGAAAAACATTTTTGTTTTGATAACTAAGTATAGGCAAAGAGAACTCTTTTTGCTTTTTTTTTAATTATGATCTGTTATCTTATAGTTTATTACTTAATATCTTCACAATAAAAAGTAATTTTAGATATAATAGTTGATAGTGCATGAAGTTATTACAATTGATTAAATTTTACTAAAGTCAATTTCATTAATTGAATATATTTATTCAGTTAAGGGCAAATACATAGTAATTTGTCTGGTAAATAGCCTAGATTTGCAATAAGTACAGAAAAATATAAATGACAAAATTTATTACAAATTACTATAGCTTTGTTATATTTGATTATTCAAAAACTTACCGATTTAATATAAGGAGCTTCTAACATTGCTTCCACATCAAAATCTTCAGCCATTCTGCAATAATCACATAAAATAATTTTAATATTCAAAAGTTTGAATAGCCTATCAACATCCACTTGTAGGACGGACCCCATTACTATAAATTTTGGCTAATGGAAATGGTGACATAAAATTTGCCCCAGAAGCAGCTTTTTTTTCTGGTCATCCCTCAGTTAGTTTTTATAAAATGAGCAGTGGACATGTCATAATCTTACCCCATCAGCACAGAACAAATCATATATATTTGCTCCCCTGACAACACCTACTTGTGTTTATATTTTAAATATTTTTTTGTAAATACTACTGTTTTATTTGAAATAAATAGAATATGTATAATATAATTTCATACATGAATATACTTTTCCTTTTCTATTATAATTAGGGCAACACTTCTTTCTTCAGAGTCCATTTAAAAGACTGCACAGATGGCATAGCAGTTAAGATAGTGACCTATTGTGGACAATACTTTGTGCAATCCACAAATTGCTTTTCCAAGTCTAGGTATAAGTTGTGTACATTGAATTATATGTTTATAAAATCCCCCACAAGATTAATTTTGTTAATGCAAGGCATTATATTAACAAAAAAAAAAAAAAAAAGAAATAGCACAATTGACCAAAAGCCTCTGGAATTATAGGAAAAGTATCCTACTTTACAATGAAAGCCAAACAGCTTGTAGCTCTTATGTAAAATACATAACCCATTCGCTCAGTTCAGCTCTTATACGTCCCATTGTTCGGCTCCAGCATCCTCCACAATAGCAGGGATATTGATCTACTATACCATTCTGGTCTGACGTGTTGCTATAGGGTTTTATTTAGAGTTTTACTCCTTACTTTCTTCTTCCATAAAAAAAATAAGCATATTTAATCCCTTAGTTGTCTTTTACGGCCCCCAATGACAAGAGAAGTGGTAGTGAACTGTATTCTTACTCCATGACCACACGCAAATAGGGTAACTACCCAATGTAAAAATAAGGTGTAATGACACACTCGTTGTTTCTTATATTTTAAACACACCAATAAGAACTTCAGTATAACTGAGTTTTACATTATTGAGTCCTAGTGTAGTAATACAAACATATATGGTATAACTGAGTTTTACATTATTGAGTCCTAGTGTTAATACAAACATAAATGATATAGTCATATATGGATCCAAAAATAGGTCTACTGCTAGGTATAACCACATGTTTTCTTCGCAGCATATTTAAGTTATTATTGAGTATAAATACTTTCCGAGGTTCAGGAATCCTGTACCATTTTATAACCCTGAAACTAAGTTTAAGAAACATTTCATGATCATTAGCCGAGTAGTTTATGACGTGTGTGCGTAACAAACACGCATACAGCTTTACTTGTTAGGACAATTAAGACTAATATTTTATTCCAATGAAAAATAATCACACGGTAAGGTACCATTTTATGTAAGAGTAGGGAGTTACAAGGAATTTTGAATAACTACCTATGTAGGTTTAATATTCCATTAAATTCATTCATTTTCATTAATCATTTCAACCGTTCAATTAATTTTAAGAAAAGGTATCTCTGTCTGATATTTTCAACTTAGATAAAAATGCCAGAATTAAAATTTCTCAATTACGTACACACGACGCGAACACAAAATGGCGTCACTCAGCTTGTTTCTACTTCTAAACATTGTTTATAGTACTATTGCACGGTTATTTCTTTATGATTTCGTATATTATCTTACCTGATAGTTTGAATGGAATACTATGTGAATTAATTGATTGAAGTATTATTCTTCAAAAATATATTCGAATCACAAACTCTAAAGTTATTGCCGATCGCAAAGAAAAGATGGCAAATAGAGATGATCGATGAACATCGATGTTCGATGATCATCGATGTTGAAAGGGAAATCATCGATGTTTTAACTTATTGATGTTTCTATAGGCAAAACATCGTAACATCAATGTCAACGGAATTCATCATCTATGTTTTTAACTTCGATGTTGTTATACGAATAATATCGTAACATCGATGGACGCTAACGGAATTGATCATGGATGAGAACTTCACGCAATAAAATAATGAGCAGTCGTCGATGTCCTAAAACAAAAGTTCATCACAGTTCAGCCCGTAGAAAAGTACTTACTACTACCGGAAGCCACCCTATATTATAAGATCCGACTCAGAGTTCCTAAAAAAAAGCTCATCGTAACTCTGCACCGAGAAAAGTACTGACTACTACCAAGATTTACCCCTATTTTATATAAAACGACTCCAGATTTCATAAAAAAAAATAAAGGTCATCACAATTCACAATTTTATTTCTTTTCAATTATTAAAATCTAACGTCGATGTTGAACTTACTATAATAACATCGATGTTCGGTTTTCGATATATATCGGACATCGATGTTGGGCTTTCGATTGTGACATCGATGTTAACAATCGATGTTTTTCTAACATCCACATCCCTACAAATTATAATGGCAGATCCAGGGTAGAGCTCAGGGTTGCCAACTTTTTCTTTTTTTTGTATTGGCAATCAGCTACAAATGCGAGCCATTTTTGTCAGAGTCGGGTTATAATTTTCTTTACAAGTTATGTTTCCTTCAAATTAGTCATTGTCCGTCAGTAAGTCAAATTGTCGCCTTCAACAGTGTTACCGCCTCTATTAACGGTACCTTTTGAGAATTTTGCTAGAAACAAAAAGGTACGTAAAGCTCTTTTATATTTTATTAATTACAACTCAACAGATCTTCCGCTACATATTACATAAAATGTTCGAAAACTACGCGGGTAAGGCTACTGAAACCGAAGCGAAGCGCGTTTTAATCTATATATATATATATAAATTTCTTGTGTACGTTGTGTATGTCACTGAAGTCTTCCTAAATGATTGGACCTTTTTGTGCATATTCAAGGGGATTCAAGAATGTTTTAGAACTACAATGGGACCCGGTAGGTGGCCGGGTAGGAAGTGGTAAATTTATGAATTGTATTCTTGCTCCGTCGCCACACGGAAAATATATAAATATTAATAGTAATAAGTACAATAATTAACACAAAAACCCAAAATAATACAGCGTTAAATTTAAAACGCTTGTTTGAAAGAAAGCTTATGAAAGTAATTCTGTCCATATCGTATCGCAATATCGTACCTTGGTTAACGATAACCAAATGACTTACTAATAGGCAGTGATTATGAATAAGTATAATCTAAATTTATGAAGATAACTATTGCACAATTCTTGTGAATATTGTAATTTTTTTGTTTACGCTAATTACTTCGCTGCCAAAGGTTGAATAAAAAAAAAGAAAGCAAACATTGTCATCTAGATGACGTTGATGCAAGTTTTTCGGCGCGAATATTGAAATGTCATGTTGACGCTCTTGTATCATATTCATTTTTTTAGTGTTTTATAGTATTATATTGAATAAGTTTGCTGAAGTTTTATGTAATATAATACAATCAAGGTGCTGAAGTGTGGTGAATGTGATATAAGAGTGAGTGGTTTACGTGTATTTGCATATTCTACCGGAATTCCCAGAGAAATCATTAAATTAGGTTTTCAGCGCCTAATTAATGATAACGACTTGACTTACTGACGGGCAATGCCTAATAATAAGTTATACAATATGAAGAAGTAAATAATATGTAAAGAAAATTATTTGTAACCTAAGACAAGGCAGTATGGTCGAAAAGACTTTAGCCTGCCCGTAAGGGCGATATAAACAAGAAAAAAAAATAACGTTGATGAGAATGACTTCTTCTTCTTCTTTTTTGTCTTGGCAATCAGCTACAAATACGAGCCATTTTTGCCAGTGTCGAGTTATAATTATTTTTCAAGTTCTCAGTTTCTTCATGTTAGTAATGGTCTGTCAGTAAGTCAAAGTGTCGCCCTCAACAGTGTAATGGCCACTGTTAAGGGTATCTTCTGAGAATTTTGGTGGAAATACAAAGGTATGTACAGCAGTTTTATATCATATTCACTACACCTCAGCAGTTCTGTCGCTATATATTACATAAAATGCCATTAAGATTATTTAACATAACACGTTAAAACACTAAGATATTGAATATAATACAAGTACACCACATGACACTTCAGATTCCCGCCAAAAACTCCCGATGTGAATGACATTGCTGACATTATCGTAGGGTTGATCGATATCAGAATAACATCGATGTTGGAATCGATGTAAACATAAAATCAATAGTTTCGATCTACGATAAATATCAGTTGCAAATATCGATATTCGCAGAAACAAATCGGGGGGCACGGCAGTGCCCCCACCAAGTCTAGCGCGAAGCAAACACTGCCGTACCATCCTTTACTGGAACCATTTCGCCGCATTTTCAGGTCCCTATTTGAGAACCTCTGGATAAGACCAGAACGCAGAAATTTTCGTCATCCAGTAAGCTATAAAAACATACTTAAAATATACTTAAACTACAAAATTTCAAGTCTGTAAGTCATTTAGTTCCGAAGTTAAATGAAAGCAAAGTTTCGCATTTATGACACTCACTCACTCACTCACTTATGATCATCAAAATAGAACTAGTACTTCCCATAAACTCAGAGAGCTGAAATTTGGTACAGAGTTAGGGTTTAATGGCCACATAAAGGGAAAACTATAAAAAGTAGGATAATCGAAGATCTGGAGTACCTGGTGACCCTTATTTGAAAACACAAGAGCCCAACCAAACTATTAAAGATCGACATACCGCCTTTACAAAAAATATTCAACTTTGTTTGCCTCTTCATTTGATGTCAAAAATTGAAGGTCTGAAGTATCTGAAGAAGAACCCTCAGCTTGTCTCAGCTGTATTAGAGATATGGTAATGCTACTACTATTGGTACATAAAAAATCGACTGTCATTGCAAAAATCCAGCGTAGTGAGACACATTTTCTAATTTAATCTAGCCTATTGCTTCCCACTGCTGGGCGAATGCCTCCCCTTCTGCTTTTAATACGCATATAAATAAAATTAAAGGAAAACTCTGGATAAGACTAGACTGGCTTTTATACTTATACTTACAAGTTTACAAGAAGAAATAGTCGAACGATTAACTTTATTCTACTCGAACATTACACAAATTAAAGAAACAAATTACACTAAAATATTAATTAATTTCGCTCAAAATTTGGTCAAAATATAATTCATTGAACTAAGAGTGGCGGTGATATCCGCACACGTCGCTAGATGGCGCTGACTGTATTTTAAAACGCGCTTACGTTTGGTTTTCCGATAACCTTATATGGCGAAGGGGCAACCGGCCGCGTTAATCCGGATTGGCCTGAGTTTTTCTTTACATTGTGTTCCAAGTGACTAGTGTAGTGTACGGATCTTAAGTGCTTCGCTCGCTCCGGTGTCTGCGTCGGGGTTTGTCGTCGCGTCAAGAACCCCACCCAGCGTCAAGATCGCACCTAAACTCGCCCTTTAGTATCCTTTTCTGTAATTAGAAACAATTAAAAAGGCCCTTCTAAGGGCCAAAAACAGCCTCCGCCGCCTCCTTCAATCATGAAGACGCGTCCGAAGAGCCCAACACCATTCGCCGGAACACCTAGCAGTCAACATTCACGTCGATCTCTAGACAGTGTTCTGAGCACCACTAGCGCCACCGCGGCAACTACGCAAACTAGTGTAGTTCGCGATTCGTTCACGAGCAGCACCGGCGCCTCGTATATAGCGCCGGCTACTCTTTATCGCCCACGCACTGATAGCGAGACCAGCGGGTCGGTAACAACTTACCTCCCCCCCACCACCGCACCCACCGCGGTACATGCTTCCACGAAGAGAACCTCGATTGCGCCCCAATCATCACGTATGTCGCCTCTCCGCACGTCAGCGAGAGCGACCCGCGATGTACCAGCCGCGTCGAGAGAGACCAGCGTGGACCCACATTCGTTAGAGCATCCAGTTCACCACCAATAGCCGGTCGCAACGTTTGTCGCGATCCCGGCAGATTACCTTCGCGCCCCAACCGGGAAGAAATCAGCTATTCCGGTTGCGACACCCTCGGCAATTCGCCGCGTCGCACCTTCCACATCGTCCACAGCCACCAGAACCGTACCTGCGGAAGTGGCACACCAAGCCAGTTCAAGAGTATCACCTCATCAGACCAGCGTGGTAACGCAGGCTGAAGATTATTACGCTCACCTTCAGAGACCTGTCGCGACCTTTGTTGCGGCACTAGTGGAGGCTTCACAAGCCGTCCCAATTATTAAACCGGTCGCGACACCCTTCGCGACACCCTCTACGACACCCTCCGCGACACCTTTCGTCACGTATGGAGGGTCGTTTATTGCAACTCATGGCGAGTCAACTGACTCGACACGCCATCGTTACTTGTCAGGAGGAACTTAAGTGGGGGCTAGTATGGAAACCTCATCCGACCACAGACAAACGCCCGACTATATGCAACGGCCATTCTTTCACAGTTACCACCGAAAAGTAAGCGCTCCCCTCCTGCGCCTCGCTACCACGCTGGTGACAGGAAATCACTTGACGCTTCTAGAGTCGCTGGCTCGCTACTATAAGGCGAGTCGAGTTGACAGCTCTTGCGAGCGCTCCGACTCATCGGCAGCGCCGGACTCGGATGCAACCAGCCGAGCTGGCCGCCCGTCACGTCAGTCCGACCCCGCCGACATTACAATCCGCATTAACCGGAAAAAATCCAAAACCAAATCGAATGCTTCCTCTTCAGCCCCTGAGCTCCCAGCGGGCAGTCGTCCCAGGAGAAGGCGCAGTACGGATGAAGAGGAGCTGTCTAGAGTAAAGAGGAGTTGTGCGGAGGACCCTGCACCTCGCCCTCTAGTCACACGGATGCCGACAACTTATGCAGCAGTCACAGCCTTACATTCGGCAACCACGAGTACGGCGACCCCCGCTGCTCCAACCTACGCCCCCACCGCTACGACGACTACAGGGGCTGCCCAGGTGAGTGAGCCAGATTTTTCTAGAAAAACTAGACTCCCACCGCTAGTAGTAGAGAACTTTCCCAACTGGGCTCACCACCTGCGGGAGATTAAAAAGCGTCTCGGTAGGACTGCCTACGCTCGCCCCTATGGGAAGGGGATGAGATTCACACCCAAAGACGAAGAAGAGTACCGGCTGATCCAGAGGTACCTGACGGACCTGGAAAGGACCGAAAGGATCAGCTGGTTTGCCTATTCGCTGCCAGAGGAGCGTAGCCTAAAACTGGCTATACGCGGACTCTCCCACGACGTCCAACCGGAGGATGTAGAGGAGGAGCTCCGTCTCCTGGGATTCTCCCCGGAGTATGTGAGGCCCATTCGCGCCCGTGGCGAAAGACCGGGCTGTATTCTTTTCGCCACTGTGAAAAGAGAGGCTAACACAGTCCCAGCCATCTATGGCATAACTGAACTGATGAACGTCCCCGGGGTCAAAGTGGAGGCCTGGCGGGGCAAACGGAAGCCTGCGCAATGCCACAGATGTCAACGATTTAGGCACTCAAGCTTCCAGTGCCATCGAGCCCTTGCGTGCGTCAGATGTGGGGACGAACACGCGGCAAGAGATTGCCCTAGACCCAAAGAGGACCCCCCAACGTGCGCCAACTGCGGGGGGCCTCATCCCGCAAACCACATTAACTGTCCGGTTTTCAAAAAGGAAGCAAAAAACCGTAGGGCAGGTACAACGTCACTTTCGAGGGACAGACAGCCCAAGGCAACTCGCGAGCCGTCAACTGTTCGTCCCCACCCCTCGGGCAAAGCCTCCCAGGGGAATTCCCTAATGGCAGATGCAAACAATCCCACGGAGCGGGGCGCCCCTCTACCTAGGAGGCGGAAAAAGAAGAGGGGTAAAACCAGGATGGTGACGGACTCCTCTGTGCCCCCCTCAGAAGATGAGCGACCGCCCCAAAAAGGGCCTAGGTCAATTATGCGGCCGCATTCCAGTGCTCAGACCGCGGAGAGCAGACCTACCTCAGCAGCTTCCTACGCACCACCTACCGCTAGAGCTCAACCACCAAGGCAGCAAAAGAAAGCGAGGATAGCGGCTCCCGCGCAGCCACAGCCAACCTCGGAAAGAACCGAATTACTGCGCGCGGTAATAGAGTCCCTCCATACCATGCTGGTCGCATTGGTGCAGGAGAACGTCAGTGATCAATTCATCGATACCATGTTCACTAACGTACAGAATATTATAAGCCTTCACATTCGCGGATGAATTGAGGGTTATACACTGGAATGCCCGCGGCCTTAGGGGCAAGGTCACCCTACTCCGCCTTCTTTTGAAAGATCAAAACATCGACGTGGCGCTCATTAGCGAAACGTACCTGGGTCCGGCGGACCGGATAAAATTCCCAGGGTACATTATCTATAGGAGAGATGAGATTTCTGCACAAAATATTCGATACCGGGGCTTGGTAGTCCTCATCAAGAGAAGAGTCGTACACCAACCCATTCCAACACCGCAACTCAATTCCCTTTATGTCCTGGGCGTGGAGATTCTGTTGGGCAGCTCCCCCCTATGGGTGTTCGCTGCCTACAAACCTCCAGCCCCAACCATGCTCAACACCAGAGATATTTCAGTTCTGCTTGAGTCCCCCACGAATACGATCATCGCGGGGGACCTCAACTGCAAGCATCCCGCGTGGAACGCGGCCACGCGGAATTCTTCGGGTGTACGACTTTATCTGCTCGCTGAATCCCGGGGGTATGTGGTTATGGGCCCGGAGGTACCTACACATTACCCGGATAACCCATACCCCTGACGTGTTGGACATACTCGTCCTTAATGACATTGACTGCCAAGTCACCCAGACAGACTGTCTGGGTAGACAGTACTGGACGACAACCTTGAATCCGACCATCAACCGGTGCTCGTAACTATCCACGAACACCCCTCCAGAGTCTCTCCTCCGGCGCCACGTCACATTATCGACTGGACCAAATTTAAGGAGGGTTTAGAGACCACCACCCCAACTCGGCCAGTTAGCTCCGCAGCCGACGTAAATATCCTCACAGTTGAGATCACCACTGCAATCATGGAAGCCCTAGCAGCGGCTAAGACCCCGCTCACCAATAGAAGGAAACTTCCACCACTTCCATATCATATACGTGAGCTCATCAGGAAGAAGAGAACGCTCCGTAAGCAGTGGCAGACCACAAGATGCCCCTTCCTAAAGACAGATCTCAAGCGGCTCGCGGAGAGAGTCAAGGCCGAGTTGCAGGACCTGACCACCGCGAACTGGGATCGCACAATTGAGGATTCAATTGGTGATTGGAACGCTATCCACAGACTCTGCCGCCGCCTTACCAACTCCTCAGTTCCGGTGCGTCCACTGCTCCACGGCGACGGGACCTACAGGTATAGAGCGGTAGACCGAGCCGAAATATTCGCAGAGTACCTGGAGCAATCGTTCAGGCCTAACCCGCCCACAGAGGTCAACCAGGACATAGCAGCCGAGATGGAGAGAGACATCAGGGACCTCCAGACTTTATTAGCAGCCCCGTTAGCCTCGGATGAGGAGCCGATCGTGTTCGCGCCAAGCGCGGTGGGCAGCATGATCAAGCATCTAAAGCCAGAAAGGCCCCGGGTCCCGATGGGATTCCCAATTCCGCCCTCCGTCACTTACCACGTAAAATGATCGCCGCCATCTCCAGGCTATTCACGGGAATCCCTCGGGTGGGAGTGTTCCCGGAGCCATGGTAAGAGGGCAAGATTATCATGTTGCCCAAACAAGGGAAGAATGTGCTCCTCCCCGAGAGCTACCGACCAATCACGTTGCTCTCAAATCTGTCTAAAGTCTTCGAAAAGCTGCTACTACAGAAAATGACTCCTCTTATCACACCTAGACCGGAGCAGTTCGGGTTTAGGTCTGAACACAGCGCCACACTCCAGCTGTCGAGGATACTGCATAGGATGACGGCGACCCTGAACAGGAACGAGCACGCCGTAGCAGTATACCTCGACATAGAGAAAGCGTTCGACCGCGTATGGCACGACGGTCTACTGCTCAAGATGTCACGAACACCGACACCCCGTCGCATCGTGAGGGTGGTCTCCTCCTTCCTTCACAACAGGACTTTCCGAGTGGTGGTGGACAGCGACCTGTCCTCCCTTAAGAAAGCTACAGCAGGGGTACCCCAAGGTAGCTGCCTTTCTCCCGCCCTCTACTCTATATTCACAAACGACATCCCGGTAACACCAGAGGCCGATCTAGCACTCTTTGCCGATGACGTTGCATACGTCACGTCTAGCATTAAGTCGGCGCATGCAGCCGAAAAGATGCAAAGAGTGTTAGACCTTTTACCAGCTTGGTTCCACCAGTGGCGGCTCAGGGTTAACGTGGGGAAAACCCAGGCTATGACGGTCAGCAAGAGTCCCAACTTCCCACCACCACTCCAACTACAGGGCCAAACCATTCCGTGGCGCAGGCACTGTAAGTATCTCGGTCTTACCATAGACAGTTGCCTGTCCATGAGGAAGCACATACAGTCCCTCATCGGGAAGACTAGGGTCGCTCGCGGCCTGTTGCGCCCGGTATTTTCTTCTAACCTCCCAGTTCGTACCAAGCTGGGGGTGTATAAAGTCTACATTCGTTCCTTATTAACATATGCAGCCCCGGCTTGGTACGGGCTAATTTCCACGTCCAGCCAAACCCTGCAGGCGCAGCAAAATCTGACACTGCGAGCTATTCTCGCAGCTCATCATTTCGTCAGCAACCACACCATCCACAAAGATCTCTGCATGGAGAGCCTGGCAGAGTTCTCCCGCCGTTTAGCCTTCAACTTATTCGAGCGTGCCGATGCCTCAAAGTGGGATCACATTAGGGGCATCGCCCCACTTCACGCACGGCCCCCAGACCTTCACCCCAGCGAAAAACCCTTTCCAAGGGACTTCGCCGAGGTTCAATGAACTAGATACTTCTTCCAACCTGGTGCTTTAGAGCACCAAGGCTCATCATTACCTTCCACCTTCCCCTCTCCCACTCCATTCCTCCGGCCTCGTAATCCCAACGAGGCCACTCCTAGCCGGCTCAACACCGGCTAGATGAAACAGAGAATCCCGCCCCGTGGCCGCTGCCTCCTTGGCATCTGTGCGTATTAGTAATAATACGTATATTATGCATGGCGGCACCGGTCCCGGCGCGAAGTCGCATCTTAGCACTACTGTACTCACACACCACCAGAAGTCACTTCAGCATCAGCAACCATAACCTCCCGTCCCTCACACGAGTAGTCCCCCTTATGTCGCTGGTCGCTCGGAGCTGGACCTCCCCCGGGGTCACCGGGGGTCTCATCCGGCTCAGGCTGACCGCCATTCGGGGGTGAAGAGTGGAGGGGACGGAGGGAAATTAAACCCCAGGACACGGGACTTTTTAGTCCCGGAGACAGACGCCGCAGTCAGAGGGCACAAAGGCCCTGAAACTGCCTCTCCCCTTACAGGGTGGCGAGCACAATACGAGCCGCGTTAATCCATCTGACGTCCTCGTCACGTCCTCGAGGAATAGGACGACAATATCACACTCGCTCAACATAGAGCCTACACGGCCCGCGAGGTCTTAACACATAAATATCCGCGGTTCCGCCCTCAGCTGCGAAACCGCGCCGCGCAAAAGTCACGAACCAAAACGTGGGTACGCCCACTTTGCCTCCAGCGATGCCCCAAGCCGAGGTCCGTTCCCCACAGGGGGAGCCCTTGGGTGATGTCGCTTAGCATACTTTTCTCCGGGTTGAGAGCCCTCAGAGCTCACCCATAGTTCGCGTCAAGCTGTCAAGGCCATCTGCGGCTAACAGCTGTACACAAAAAAAAAACCGCCGTGTTACAGTCGTTTACGACATTCTTCTACTGCGCTTGAAAACGTTTGCTAGCGATTAGGAGGGATTATTTGCATTTCGTTGATTTCGCTTATTATTTCGTGAGGTTAACAGGTTGTTATTATAACAATTCGAAGATTTGAATAGTTTAGTAATTTTGAGATTAGTGACGGATTAATAATTATTACTTAATTACATATTAGATTTAAAAGTACTATTAATTGAATACTTTATTTAATTGTTAGTTATTTAGTACTCTTAGTTTTCTAGGTTTAATTTACAGTTAGGCAGTACTTCGAATCGCGTTCGTGTTTATAAGTAAGTACTTTTCTAGTATTCTAGGTTTAGTTTATTTAGGTAGATATTACTTCGTTTCGTTTAAAAAAATCATTAATTTAGCTGTATTTCAGTACTAGGTAGGTAATATCTTTGGTACAAAGTTCATTGATAATTAATTATATTGACACTTGTCTAAACAATTGGTAGTAAAATTCGCTAATAATTTGATTCACAAATTATTGCCTATTAAGTCAAAACTTGAGATCATACCCCGGGCATACGTGTACAGAGAACAATTCCCAATCTGTGTGGCGTATGCCCTAACAAGAGCCAAGGTCTAAGTTTAAAGAATGCCCTCATGGACATTGGCACCTCCATATTCTCTTGTGGCCAAGTCTACGTGGCGCTTTCACGAGTAACCAATCTTCATGGGGTGCACCTCATAAATGTTGACTTCAAGAGTATAAAAGCTCAAGCTTCAGCGATCACCGAGTACAACCGGCTTAGGCGTAAATACCGCGCCGATCTTTCAGAAATTAAACCGTCTAAAAGAATAAATAATGAACGTGAATGGGCAATACGAAAAACTGTTGCTACTGTGCAAGAATCAGAACCGGAAAAAAAGAAAATAAAGATTTGTAATAATAAAAAACTACTCCTAAAAAGAAAAATAAATGTCAAATAAGAAAATCTAATAAAATAAATCAATATGCCCACGTTTCTACAAAAAGAAGTGAAATTTTATAAATATATATAATAGACAGTTTTATCCCACCAAAAACATTCTGTAAAAAACTAGCCAAGTCTCGATGGAGCTGCTTGTTTATCTCTAAAAAGTAATGAAATCTAGACAAAGTCGTGCCAAGTCTAAGGTTCCTTACTGCAATTTCTTTATTATTATAGTTAATGTTGTGTGATTTGGCCGTTGAAGGGTACACAAGGGTACAAAACCAGGTGCTCCATGACACCATTGCACCAATCTGTCGCCAGAACCGCTACGCATTGACGATGGAAAATTGCCACTTGGAAAACGTTGATTCAATAACCAGTCAATTGTAGGCTTGATAAAGCTGCGTATTTCAATAATATTTATTTATGTGTAGGAGAGCCTGAAAAAACAGTATAAAAAATTATTTTCAGTACAGACGGACTTCTAATCATTGATAGAAGTCCGTCTGTACGTCTATTTTATGTTAGATTGGTGGTCGATTTGACGCTCCAAAAAGAAGAGAGCAGAAGTCAGCATTGTCAATGCTGAATGCATGTGTTGCACAATCAACAACAGCCTAAAATGAGACACTAGCGTCCAATTACCAATACCAGTATGGGCTATTATCTCGCTTAACAAACATAGGTTACAGTTACAACAGATATAACATTACGTGTAAACAAAATTGATTTGTAGGTACCCACTAACGTATAAAGAAAGTTCAACGGCCAAGGCACACAACATTATCTATAATAATAAAGAAATCGCAGTAAGGAACCTTAGACTTGGCACGACTTTGTCTAGATTTCATTACTTTTTAGAGATAAACAAGCAGCTCCATCGAGACTTGGCTAGTTTTTTACAGAATGTTTTTGGTGGGATAAAACTGTCTATTATATATATTTATAAAATGTATTTATTTTTATACATATTACAAAAGTTAAAGAAAAATTGACATTCCCCGTATGTTTAGCAAACAGTTTGTAAGGAAATCAACTACGACATGTATTTTTCCCTGTAGACTGTGTCGTTGCTGGAATAAGAATTGGCTAGCTTTGAAAAAAAGTCTTTCCGAGGTTGTGGATGTCGCTGTGAAACACAAATCCTAAAAGCCATTTTTATTAAATTTGGGTTGCTGGATTCCAGCCCCTATTATAAAAGTAAAGTGTTTGCTTTACGTCAGCTACCAAGCTTTTTAAATAAAATTGTAACTCCGTATGCATATTCATGTCACATAGAGCACACAAAAAGAGAGAATATTAAGAATAGCTATATCTGTGAATAGCTATTCTAAATTTCTTTATTGTCGCGCCTATTCATACGGCTTACGGTGACCGGTGTAATTTAGTGAAAAATAGTCGAACTTGATAGTCATCATTGGTAATGACTAACCTAATACATACAATGCACGACGTAGATGATGCTATACAGTAGTATACAGAATATTTGACGTTTCGATATTTTATTCCTTTAGCACCGATGTGTCTATGTTATAGAAGTCAAAACATCGATGTTTTTCAGCTAAACATCGATGTTTATTCACCTTAGTCCATCGATAAGTTTTGATCATCACTAAATATACCTATATAGGTTATCTATCTCGTATCTCATTAACTTTCGCTTAATACTTTGTTATTTTGTTTAGAAAAGCAAATATTCTTAATTTTTCTTGAACTTATAACATTGAAATATGACTACAGCAGCTAGACCAACCTTTGATCCAGCTAGAGGCGGCCAAGGTCGTGGAGAAAAAGACTTGAGTGCTATATCTCGACAATATTCAAGCAGAGATCTTCCTGGACATACCAAATTAAAATACAGGTATCAAGTATTATATAGTCCTTGCATTATTGCATTCTTATTATTACTAAACCACTATACCGCGTATTATTTCTGTGTTGTGACGGAGGAAGAATATAATTCACCACTCCCTATCTTGGCCGTGGGTGTCGTAAAAGACGACTAAGGGATATAATAAGCATATAACATCTGTGCAAGAGAAGGAAAACTTGAAACAAAACCCTAACACGTCTGACCAGCGTGGAATAGTGGGTCAATAACCCTCCCATTATGGAGGAGGCCTGAGCCCAACAATGGGACGTATATGGGCTATGATGATGATGTATGATACCGCGTATTCGTTATTTTTACACTGGCTGCTGGATGTTAACGATTCATTAACAAAGAATATGCCCTAACCTTTTATCCTTGTCTGTCTGTCATCCTTTTTAGATATACAGAGTAAACTCTTTATAATGTCACTCGATTTAACGACAAACTCCTTAAAACATTGAAATGACTTGATTTTGGTTGGTTTGCCATATTATCCATACCATGATACACTCTTATATAGCATTACGTTCACTTGAAATAACGACAACAATAAGACATTATTTAGCATTAAATAGTACTTTCTTAATTGCCAAAATTAGTAAGAACTGCAGCTGTGTGTGTTCTTTCCTTTGTTGTTTTGTTATTTTATTATCTAGTATGTGTTTACCTCAACTGGCCTATGAAACATTGTAAAAAATTCTCTTTTGTTTTTTGTGTGATTGACTTGCACATGTTTATTTTTTTTTATTGCAAACGGTTTATTTCGGCTACTGGGCTGTCCTTAGGTTGTTAAATGTTATCTTAATCATATTTGTTTTTATGTTTGTAAAATTTGCACTATATTAGTAAATAAATATTAAAATAGTAAAACAATATCAATTTTGTTTTTCACTCCAATTAACAACAACTCTCTATAACATCATAAAATTCACAGTCCCTTGAGTGTTGTTACATAGCGTTTACACTGTATATGAAAAATATTCAGTAATACATTGGTCATAGATTTCAATATAGTATTTTGTAATATCAATGTTCTACATCTGACTATGAGTATGATCAATCAGCACATCACTTTCTCTAGCGCAACAAGTGTGACCGTATCTTAAACAGTTTGCAAGTCACACCTGGGTTTGTATAATAGTATGGGCCTTGTAGAAACTCAAGAAAATGTATATGTTTTCAGCTGTTTTTGCCATACATACTAAAACAATCAATCTGCAGGTGAGCTCAATGTAGCTATACATCCTTTTAATTATTGTGTAACTGACCAATTTTGCTTCCTGCATTTCAAAGGAGGGAAGTGGTATCAATCTCTTTCAAATTTCTTCCTGTTTAACTTTTCTAATTAAATTTGTTGTGGGTCCCAAGGCAAAATTATTTCTCGACACTGCCTGAGCATTGACACTTGTTTTCATCTATGGAGACCATTGCGGATCCTTGTTGACAGGAGTAATAATGGTTGGAATTATAAATTCTACATCTGTTGGTTGGTCATTTGTTGAGGTTTCGGTTGTTTAACTTTATCTATATAGAGTAGGTTGAATTAATTATTAATTAAAAGTATTGCTTTTTGCTAATATAAGGAATAATTCATTCTAATAGCAAAAAGCGGTACTTTCCTTTTCACAGGAGGGCTAGTGAAGTTTTCTACAAATTGACTTTGAATAGTTTTGTTGTGCGTAAACAAAAAAAGGTGGTATTTTTTTATCTATCTATATTATATAACGACGATACAATTTTCTGTCTTTATTTACAGGGAACAAGGTCAGGGTACTACTGAAGAGTTGCGTTCAAGAGATTTTAGAAAAGAGTTAGATGATAGAGAGAAAGAAGGTTCCAAAAGCTCAGGTACTCGCAGGCCTGTTGAACCACAACCAAAGAGGGTCAAAATAGATCAAGTTCCTGCTGCTAGCTTAGATGCAGATGATCCTTTAGAAGGTGATTCGTCAGATTCTGATGATTCCGATGATGATACAGCAGCCTTGTTGGCTGAACTAAATAAAATAAAGAAGGAGCGGGCTATAGAACAGGCTAAAAAGGTAAACGAGTATTATTTTTAAGTTAAATCAGCTTGGTACATTAAAAATTCTTAACTTAATCCTTACTAATATTATAAATGCGAAAGTAAGTTTGTTTATTTGTTTGTTACGCTTTCACGCTTAAACCACTGAACTGATTTCAAAAATTCTTTTACCATTGGAAAGCTATAATATCAGGGAGTAATATAGGCTATATTTTATGCCGGTATTCCCACGGGAACGGGTACTATACGGGTAAGACGAATGAAACCGAAGCAAAGTGAGGGCAGATTGCTAGTAATATAATAAATAAGAAAATTACTTTTTAAATTAGCTTAAGGTCTTCTATGGGTATGTTATGGATTCATATATTTAAATATTATCTCAGGACAAGACTTGCCTTGCCATGTTTGGACACACACTGCCTGTTCAACTCAACCGTATCTTAATAAAGTAGACATCAGAGTAATGTGTGGTCAGTGACATATGCATATGTAAATCCTATAGAGCATATCTGGAACTTACTAAAATGCAGAGTCAAATCAAGAAGCTCAGTTGCAGTCAATGAGCATGAATTGAGAATGTAGGAGCCGTAAATGTAGAATAGAAGTGTTAATTTCAAGAGATTAGAAAGTAGTTTATTTAGTAGAGTATGCGGTTACTCCTCATACAGTGCAATATTCATTTAGAAATGGACACACAAAAATCATTTTATGTTTATTGCAAGAAACCACTTTCCTTTACTCTGTGTTTACGATTCTGAATTTAAAAGTGTATTTTTAAAATATTGTTTCTTTTTTAATCCCCTAATTGTACCAGTCCGGAGTTTATCTTACAGAGAAATGCCAAGGAAAGCTTGTATGCATACATACTAGGAATGTCTTAGCAAGATATACTTCGATATACAGTAATTATAGTAGAATGACCAACATCATGATTAGTGGATTGTGTGTTTATTCAGTTATAAGCTAAGCAAGTTCAGTTATAAGCTTTTCGTATGGTCACATAGTAAGAACGCAATTCACCACTCCCAATCTTGTCAGTGGATGTCATAAAAGATGACTAAGGGATACAATAGGCATATAACATCTATGCAAGAGAAGGAAAACCTGAAACAGAATCCTATATCAACCTGTCTGACCAGCATGATATAGTAAGGTCAATCTCTCCTATTGTGGAGGAGGCTTGAGCCCAACAGTGGGACGTATATCAGCTGAAATGATGAAGCTAAGCAAAGACAGAGTCTATATGTAACTTACGAGCTATTAGTGTTAATGTGTTCTTATGATGGATATCTAAATACTTATTTATTAATATTTTCCAGGATGCAGAACGGAAGCAAGAAGAAGAGAGAATTCGTATGGAGAATATATTATCTGGCAATCCGTTGTTGAATTACTCATCAGCTGGACAGAAAAATGATTTAAAGGTAATAAAGAGATTTAAAAAAAAAGCGGTGAATAAAAAGAGTGTGGATTTCATTGAGGAAAGGTAGAAGATTGTTCTTGACGTGTCCTAATTTATACATGTCGCGCTGTTGGGTGGGGGTCTTATCGAGATTAGGGAAATTAGAACTATAAGATACTGGCCAAATGGCTGGGCATAATTTTTTATTACATGTTTGTATACTCTAGTAGAGATGTTATCTGCTTGTACCCTTTAATATATAAATTAATGTAATATACATTATCATGTAACACCCACGGACAAGAGAGGGGTTAGTGAATTGTATTCCGTCTCCACATAGAACATTTAAAAACACTAATTAATAAAAGCATATCAAATGCAAATGAAACAAACGATAAACAACTCCATTCACTTGTTCATGGTATTCTAACTTAACTATCACTATTACATACATAGTTACATCGGCTTCATTAGTTCATATGCATTATAAAATTAGTTAAAATATATATTTATGTTAAATACATACATACACTGCACATAAATATAATCACGCCTCTTTCCCATAGGGGTAGGCAGAGACCACTTCCTACCAATTTCGCCTCCTCCATATTCATTAATCTCCTTATGCATGTTCTTCAGTTTAGGGTACTTCTAACCTGGCCTTTCTTAAGGACTTCCTCGATTTGATCGTGAAACGTCCGTCTTGGTTTTCCCCTTCCAACACTTCCGTTCTCATTCGCCCTATAATTTCCCCTTGTCAATCTCCTTTCATTCACGCGGCAGCGTGTCAAGCCAAGTTCAAGCAAAGGAACTGGCTAGCCAGCGCCGAGTGTGATATTACACGAACCACTTCGTGCCACTTTTGACCCTTCCATAACTCAAAACCTCTTTAACGTAAACACTTAAAATTATGTGTGTTTAATTATATCCATAAGGACATCTAGGAGAACAAATTTCATAAAGCTAGCTCAAACGGTTATAAATATATGAAGGTCAAAAAGCCGTAAATTTTAGCACTGACTGACATATAATACCTAAATCTAACCTACTTCCTGACGACGATGACCTAGAAGGATGAAATTTGGAATCCAGCTCGGTCAGTCAAATCAAATCAATCAAGTCAGTCAAATCTAACCTATTTTAAGATCTCGCATTTTTTTAAACAACAGCAATTGTTATAGGTATCCAATAAAGCAAAGATATAGAGTTTAATACTTGTTGATAATGATATTTTGTTCCTATAAACACATATTTGGATTTTGCACAGAACTTGGCACTCATTTAGATCTCCATTCTTTTTGCGGCGAAGCCCACAGCCAAGTATAATTTTTGTATTGAACTTGGCTCTCCTTTTTTACATTTATGTTTTTGGTGGGATTCTCTCTACATGACCAAACCAACTTAACATAACTTTCTCAATCCTTGTTCACACCATAATGTTCCATATGCAGATAAATATTTGTGTGGATATGGAGTAAGAATACAATTCACCATTTCCTGTCTGTCAATTTACCTCCCATAGTAGAGGAGGCCCGAGTCCAATAGTGGGATCGATACGCCTATATGTGTCCCACTATAAATATAGATTTAACATGATATGATGTTGAAATTCTGTTCTTTTATTTTTTAATCAAAAGTGTTTTAAATTATTGCTATTAATATGCTTTTTTGTTTCTAGGTAAAAAGAAGGTGGGACGACGATGTAGTATTCAAAAATTGTGCTCGATCAGAGCCAGAAAAGAAACCCAATACTTTTATTAATGACTCCCTTAGATCAGAATTTCATAAGAAATTTATGGAAAAATATGTAAAATAAGATAATAGAATTATGTTTGTTTTTAAGTAATATCAATTTAATGTTTATATATATGTTGCCTTTTCTCAAATGATCAGTGGCGAATGTGAGAGTTAAAAAGACACTGTTTACGAAGTATAAGTAATTTCGACAATCAATTGATTTAATTTTTGGGTTTTGATACACTTGAAACGGTTTGACAGAATAGCATATCACTGGTGGAAAGGCAACTTTGGACATGAATTGAAATTAATTCTATAGATTTTAATATTATATTTACAAAATTAGTTTTACAATTAAGATAGGTAATAATGACTAATTATAATGATTCAGTTTGTAAGCCGTTTCAATTTATTGTTAAGTATGTCTACTAAATACTCTTTTTGGTAAAATTTTATTTATTTTAATCATTCCTGTAGCCATTAATAGAATAATTAAAATAATATAAAGTTACAAAATATTATTAGATATTTATTATACCTACAGAAAATGGTTTTGCATTTTTACTATGCTTACTAAGACTACGGTATCATGATTATATTACTGTTATCGCAGCGTTTTTTTTTTGTATGACTATAGTGGCTGAAGGTGACCGTTGAGGGGTATGCTTTCAACCTGATAAAGAGGAAGCGACTGGTACCAAGGACCTCGACCCGGGGAAGTCGCTGGCAAAGTGGGCACGCTCACGTTTATGATTTTCGGGCACGCCCACGTTGATGATTGATTTATTTTGGGCGAGCGTACCCCTTGGAACATCACACGACGGAGTGAAGCAACGATAGGTAGTGTCATAAACAGAAATAGTTATTATAGAGTGTAGTCTAATTTACCAATGAGGTACGGTAATTAATAAATTACAGTTTTAATTTATCTCTAATATCCTTCAAGTTTAAATTTTATTTTTATCTATACCAATAAATAAAATTGGAATGTCCGTTTGTAATGTCAAAATAATAGGCTTTTTTCATGCTCACGCGGTTATTTGCACGACACCTATGCCTAAAATAGCAATTAAAAAATTTTTGTCTGTCTGTCTGTTTGTTCCGGGTAATCTTCAAAACAGCTGAACCGATTTCAAAAATTCTTTCACCAATGGAAAGCTATAATATCAGCGCGTAAACTAGGCTATATTTTATTCCGGTATTCCCACGGGAACGGGAACTACGCGGGTAAAACGACTATAACCTATAACCGAACCGAAGCGAGGGCGGGTTGCTAGTTAAGAGTATAACATGTTTGTAAAAAAACTCGTACCTATAAAAACAATAATACTAACTGCTATAGACGTCTTCAAAATGTAACATGTTATATGTGATAGGAAACAAGATGTTTTCCTATCACATATAACATATTTCTTTTTTTTTAACTCCACCCGGCACTAAGTAAATAATACTTGTATTTCGGGGCATTTTACAAACATACCTTTCAATTTAACAAAATTACATTCAGACTCGGAACCACAAGTATTATCCTGAACGAATCCGCGACATTTGGCGTGGAAGATCGGATTCTTAACCACTACGCCATCTGTGCAGTCAATTAATATATCCGTTCATCCATTATATTGGTGACTACTGTTGGAGATAAGCCTCACCAAGGGGATAATACATAATACTATAGTCGCCACCCTGGGTAAGCGATCGCACTAAACAACAGGATACAGTACTAAATTCTAAATAGAAAGTGCACTAGTTCATTTGCCAAACACGTAATATTATCAATTAAGAAACCCATTCTTAATAAGTTCACCACCCTTTATCATAATTAAATTGTATTTTTATAACAATTTGTGGACCGCCATAGTATGGTCTTGCTTGGGAATCGAAATTATAAAACTGGCATGGCAGGTCGGTATCTATATATAAATACGTGAAGCAAAAACTTTGTACCCCTTTTTACGAAAATTACGTGGATGGACAAGTATGAAATTTGGCACAGTTGAAGTATATAATGAGGAGAAGTGCATAAAACTGAAATTTTATATAACAATGGATTAGAAATGCATTAAATTCATTAAAAAAGGCACTACGCACTAGTGTGCGTAGTGCCTGCGTTGTAGTCAACGCAATCGCTATACACACACACACACACACACACACACACGTCTCTGTGAGTGTGTTGCGTAGCAACGCTTATAGACTTGTTTACGGTTAAAATCTCTGGTCGAACTGAATGTCAAACAATCATAATTATGATGACAATGTCTACTAAAGATTTGTGCTTATATATTAGTTATTAGTGAAATACAGCTTGCTCAATTTACAATTATACCTACATAAATAAAATTAAAGAAAATTGTGTAGCAGAAAAATTAATTAAAATGAATTATGGCCGAATTTCGACCACACGCCGACCACTATTTTAGTTTTAATAAATACGCCATTTGTACAGTCGGTGAACCTCCGATTCTTACAATATACTTAGGAATCACGACTTAGGTCTAGCGCCTATATTAGAGAATCTGGCTAGGTTTTCTTCCGGGATTATTTTAATAATTAATATCATTTTATCCTATTTTAAAGCAATGATTTTACGAAACTAACGCGAGTATAAACATTTCTAAAATAACCATTGATACGACTTCAACCTTCTTGCCAAGACTACCGCCTAATGCTTCATAACCATCTGCAACATAGAGTTATAGATCGTGTAGTGCAATTGAGATTGCTGATGTGACTTAGAAATCGTTTTGGAACCCTTAGCAGCCTTTCTTGAATTAAATTATATTCGCTAATATACGATGTATGTATAATATGAACTTTACGTACATACGTCTTTACATTACGTTAGATAAGTCTACTGCAAGAAATTTCCAACATTATAAAACTGTTGAGATAAAAACTGGTTGTAGCCATTTGGGCAAACTAATTAAACGGTATTATATTATATTTGATGATGACTTACGACACGGAAACGTTATCCCTAAATGTAGGCCTCATAACCAAGCTCAAAGTCGCTCAACGTGCTATGGAGCGGGCTATGTTCGGGATTTCTCTGCAAGATAGAATCCCAAATACGACAATCCGCAGAAGAACTGGTGTAACCGACACAGCTCGTGCTCACTGAAGGGTCTGCTTGCGGTAGCTACGAGGAGCGGGTCTTTCACTCCATTGTGGTTGAGAGGAGTGATGGCTGCTCTAGTGATTAACTAGTGATCGGGTGCCGCTTGCGGGATCTGGTCCAGCCATGGTACTTTTTCGTTATATTTAATAACTGTATTGTATGATGGTTCGAAAGGCATCACACTGGAACTATTAATATACGTGTTGATGGATATTATTTTATTAAAAAAAAAAATAGTGAATGAATAAAAAAGAAGACAATCCTACTGAGTTTCCTGCCAGATCTCAGTGCGGTTGCGTTCCTATCCGGCAGTAATTTAAGGTTAAATGTAAAAAAAGGACCATATGTAAGTGCCCCTGCGGGGCTTATACACAATAAAGGATTTGAATTTGACAGCACGAAGAATTAGCACGCTGAAGTGGCAATAGGCAGGCCACATCTCGACGAACTGACAACCTCTGGGGAAGAAAGGTTTTCGAGTGGCGAGCACGTATCGGACGACGCAGTGTAGGACGCCCCCCACTAGGTGGACCAACGACCTGGTGAATGTTGCCGGGCGTCGTTGGATGCAGGCGGCACAGAACCGCATTTTGTGGCGAAACGTGAGGGAGGCCTATCTCCAGCAGTGGCGATAGGCTGAAATGATGATGATGATGATATTATATTTTAGATTAATATTTTCGTATAGAAATAATCATTATCATGCGTGTGGTAGTGGCTACGAATGCCAACCCTTGCATTCCTCGTGGAGTTGATAAAAAACGACAAAAAGCTCTATATCGACCTGAGTTATCTCCATCTGTTGCTGTTTAGTTAATAATTCTAAGCCAAGGAGAGTTGACGTCAGGCAGGCAGGTGGTCATAAAATCATTGGCAAAACCATTTGTAATATGTATGCATTACTAAATCTATCCATAGATTTAGTAATCACAGAAATGACATCTGATGGCGTTGTATGAAAAAAGAGAACATACTGTATCGACCCCAAGTAATTGGGATAAGAGCAGGGTGATGATGATAGGATAAGGTATAAAGCTAAGCGTGTCTGTTTGGTATATTACCTATTACTGTAGTACTTACTCAAAATCACCTATCTCAGTTAATATTCTATTTCAAAACTCCCGGGACGGGTAAATAATCTCATTACTTTTATAGTTAAACTTTATTACATAATGTAAATAAGAAGAGAACATAATCATGTTCTTTGAAGAAGTAAATTCACGTGTGACGTGAATGTTTTTGCTGAATCTCCTAAATGATATCTGTTTTGCTGTAGCTCTGTAGGTAAGTGTTAAGAGGCCTGTTGCCGGCGAGTATGCTGAGGGTTGCAGTATGGCTTCTAAATAAAATCGGGATATTTTTTTTACTGTAATTATAGAAGGCAAATGATAAGGTGAATCTTATCTTAATAGTATTTCAACCACAGCTCTCGATCTCAATGGAGGATGTAAAGTACGTCGCGATAGGATAACGCGCTTTACTCTATCATAGTAAGATTCATGCGCCAGCCTGATGGGTGAATATATACATACATGGGTTTTGTGTACATAGTGATTACTGTTAGTAATGTTTCTAATCACCTAGGCGTACTGAGAATGACGTCGTCAGGACGTCCCTTCAGACAAACTTACCCGTTCAATCAAGTACAAGTATCAACTAGGGCGATTTTCAGTTCACACTCATTGACTGGAGCTTGGATACGTGATTTGATCCTGTGTTTTAATATTCATATCGCTATCTCTGTAATAGGTATTCATATCCGTTGCTACTGGCCACTGTGATGTTTACTTTTTTTAAGGTACGTTTGAGTTGAACGAGCGGTATGTGTTGGAGCATTATCATGCATCAATATGAAGCCATTACCGATAAAATATACAAACTGTATTTTATATGTTAAGCTTTTTATATTATACGGGGTGTAATGACCCTATTACCTGGCTCGGATCGATCCAGTTACATCTTCACTTACCCACTTTGGGATAAAGCAGGAAAATTACGAAATGTTCCTGTTAAATAACTAATTGCTGTAATAGTTTCGGGTTATAGTTGATCTATTAGATAGATTCTTGCGTAACATCTAATTGTTGCGCAAGAATACATAGGTAGTCTGAGCAGGCTCTTATGTAACGGCATACCGTTGAAAGTTATAATTGTCACAATTATTCAACCTTAACATACAAGATAGGTATATGCAAATAAAAAGCTATCCTTTTTGTGCGATTTATAAATAACAATAATATAACAATATAGGATATAATTGAACTAAGTTCCTACTGCTACCAAACTTTATTTCACTGGAACTCAGTGTAGATACAAGAAATAAACCACAAGAAAAAATAAATATTACCATGTAAACAAAACTAGATAGGCCGAACACGAAGACAAAATTAGTGTCATGTTATATAGTGACTTTTTGATAACTGACCTTACTAAACTAGGTAAGTATCTTCTACAATTAATGACTAACGAGGACTAGGCTTAGGCATTGCTTGATGATTGTATCGTGTGTATGAATTTTTATGTAGCTAGTAATAGCTTTTGCGTCGTATCAATGAATTTGTAGGTAGCTAAATACATAGGTACCATACGTTACATATCTATGTGCCCATATAGTAAAACTGGCGTGGCTGGTCGTGTCCGGCTCAATGTTTAGTGTTTATGTTATTAAAACGGACGATGAGTGTTGCGCGAAGGAGGGGAGGAATGTAACGTGTGCGGTGCCGGCCTGCCTTGAGTGGGCAAGTTCACTGGTTCACCGGCTGATCCCGCCGCGCGCCCTCGACCGCACCGCTTGTTCTCGTCTCGCCAGTCGCCACGCAACTCGAGTGGGCTCAGCGTGCATTTACTGTGAATATGTATAATCACAAGGCAACGACTTTGTGCGCGTGTTTTGTTTTGTTTACTGTAACGGAGGCCACCCTGTCTGGATTGTACATTGATAATGGCGTTGATCAGACTATAATACATCACTCTATGACTCGGCATGAAAGGATGGTTGTGGAACATGAAATATTGGAGCTACTGGGTCTTGGGGAAAGGCCTCGACGTTCTGGAGTATCACCGCTAGATCGTTCCGCGCCCAGCTTCTTGTTGGATGTGTATAAGCAACTGGCTGAAGAACATGAACAGGCACGGCCGACTCGAAGTTCTGAGATGGCTCTTAGCGGAGACGAACAACACGCTATTGACGAGAGCGACCTCATTATGACCTTTCAAAGCAAAAGTGAGTTTAGTTAGTAGGTTCTTATTTATTAAATAGAGTTCTTTTTGAACGCCAATGCACGTAAGTACAAATAATGAGTAGAGATTACCTATTATCTAGAATAGAGTTATAAAAGATCCTCTGTATCTCTACCTATGGTACTTACCTGGCTTTAGTAGTAACTAATTTAGCATAATGTGACTCGCAAATATATTCATAATTTCTACGTGGACACATACGTTAGAAGGATAATTAAAACGTGTCCGTATATAAATACATACTAGCAACCCGCCCTCGCTTCGCTTCGGTTCAGCCACCTTACCCGCCTAGTTCCCTTAGAGGGTAAAAATTGACAAATGCTCTTTATTCATTTTTACTGAAGAGTATTTTCCGTGTGATGACGTAATAAGAATACAATTCACCACCCCTTCTCCTACGCGTGGCTGTCGTAGGAGACGACTAAGGGATTATAATATGCATACTACATCCATGCAAGAGAAGAAAAGTTCGAAACTAAAACCTATGGCAACACGTCTGACCAGAGTGGTTTAGTAGGTCATTTTCGCTCTCATAATGGAGGAGGCTCGAACCGAACAGTGGGATGTATAAGGGTTGAAATGATGAACGTAGAGTATTTAAGCAAAAAGTAAAGAAAATCGATAACGAATTTTGTCTCCTCATACAAACTTTGCTACTGCGGTTCACCTCTTAGGGTTTGAATTGCAAAATAACCTTTCCTAATGGGTCCCTACGTCACAAAATAAAATTACAGTCAAAATTGCATGTTTCTAGCTTCAGTAGTTTCAGCTCGGCATTAATGAGTTAGAGTTGACCAACTTTTTCATACCTATTTACACCCTTAGAGGGTGCAAATTAGGAAATGCTGAAACTCGTGTTCATTTATTTTTATTAAATAGTATTTGTTGAGAATTTGAAGAAAATCGATGTAGATTTTTTTCTCCTTATACAAACTTTGTTAATGCGGTTTACCCCCTAGGGGTTGAATTTCAAAAAAACCTTTCTTAATGGGTTTCTACGTCACGCAAAGAAACTAATCTAACTAAAGTCAAAAGTTCATGTTTCTGGTTTCAGTAGTTTCGGTTCTGTGATAAGTCAGTAAACTGACATCTTTCTACGTATTTTGCACCCTTCGAGGATGAAAATGGACAAACGCTGAAACACGTGTTTATTTATTTTTATTAAAGAGCATTTGTGCTTAATTTGAAGACAGTAGCTAAAGATTTTTTTTTCTTACCATACAGACTTTACCATTGCGTTTCACCCCCTTAGGGATGGAATTTCAAAAAAACTTTGCTTAGTGGATGCCTACGTCACGAAATGCAACTACGGTCCAAATTTCATTTTTCTAGCTTCAGTAGCTTCGGCTCACCCTGTTCCTTTATATGTATTTTATTGTTAACGCCCCCGCAACACCCCTTGCAGATGGAATTTCGTAAAATCCGTTCTTAGCTGACCTATACTCGATGAAAGGAATATTTATGCCAAATTTCAAGTCTGTACGCCTTATGGTTCCAGAGATATGGTGATGAGTCAATATATCGCTCGCAAAACCCGCCTCTCCTATATATATATATATATATATATAGATACAGTCTAAACATTTTTAAGAGATATTCTATTGGTATGTATACCAAAAAAACTTTTGCCTGGCGAAGTAATCGACTTAGGATCTTCTTTCGAAAATCCTTTAAATCTGAGCTAGGTTGATAAAATGAGTCAGTGATAACATATATCATAATAAACACGATATTTTGCGGAATTCAGAGTGACGGCCAATAGAACTGAATATAAAGTGATAGTCAACACGCAGGTAGGTAATTAAATCAATGGTAGGTATATAAGTAGGTAGATAGAGAGATGGTGGTAGGTAGACCACACACTGTGGGGCACATTGTTTTAGAGAATGTTTGAAAAAAATATTGAGCTTACCTGCGCTGTTCAGGTAGACAACATGATGAATCATTATCGGTAAACATTCCTGGAATTTTACATCAAATTTGATAATAGTTGGAGTTGAATGATCTTTTGATTTCTTTGAAGTTGAACGATCCTGATTTTTAGGGTGCCGTACCCAAAGGGTAAAAACGGGACCCTATTACTAAGACTTCACCGTCTGTCCGTCCGTCTGTTCGTCCGTCTATCCGTCCGTCTGTCCGTCCGTCTGTCTGTCACCAGGCTGTATCTTAAGAACCGCGAAATTTTTACAAATTATGTATTTCTGTTGCCGCTATAACAACAAATACTAAAAACAAAATAAATATTTAAGGGGGGCTCCCATACAACAAACGCAATTTTTTTTGACCTTTTTATAGATAATGGTACGGAACCTTTTGTGCGCGACTCCGGCTCGCACTTAGCCGGTTTTATCATTATTGCTTTATTCTGGAAATCGATTGATCTTAAACTAAATCTCTAATTGCAGTTATAGTTTGGTCAATAAGTGCTTTATTAAGTAATTTTTATTCAGCAGCCTGAGTAAAATATGAATGATGTGTCATTCGATTCAAAATTGCATATTCTAAAAAAATATTAAAAAGAATGAACTTACGGTTTTTGGTCACGATCTCTAAATAAAATTAAAATTTGAAAAAAGAATTTTCATGAAGGAGAGCAAATTGAAAAAAAAAAGGTTTTCCGGAAACATAAGATTAATATTTATAATTTTCTTAGAGGATGGAATATACGTGGGAAAACAGTTACTCTAGCTTACGCAAATCACGACCGAAGTGGGCATATTATGAGTCAAATATTAACTACTAGATTACAACTAATCTATACCAATAAATAAAATTGGAGTGTCTGTTTGTAATGTCAAAATAATAGGCTTTTTTCATGCTCACACGGTTATTTGCACGACACCTATGCCTAAAATAGCAATTAAAAAAAATTTGTCTGTCTGTCTGTTTGTTCCGGGTAATCTTCAAAACGGCTAGACCGATTTCAAAAATTCTTTCACCAATGGAAAGCTATAATATCAGGGCGTAAACTAGGCTATATTTTATCCCTGTATTCCCACGGGAACGGAAACTACGCGGGTAAAACGACCATAACCTATAACCGAAGCGAAGCGAGGGCGGGTTGCTAGTTAGATATAAAAGTTAATGATTGAAAAATTTAGGCATCTACTGGATTGGTGAATGAACAAGAACCCAGAAAAAGGCTATTATACAGTTAGTTATGCATTAGCTAATTTTCTTTTCTTCTTGAACATGAACGTGAAATAATAATTGCAGTAATTTATATATGTATAACTATAAATTTGAGATTTTGCCTTTTTGGCGCTAACTTTGAAAGGCTTTAGAATAGATACCCGCTGGACAAATAAAAAAAGGTTACTTCACTTTTTATTAACGATTTATGCATAAAATAGCCATTTCATTTACTAATAACTAAGTATAAAATATTAAACAATTTATTATCTCGGTAAATTTGTCGAAAAAATCATTAAGTCATAAAAAAAACTTATTATCACCATAATTAACAAATTTGAACTAATCGATTTTTTTCCTAGTAATAGTTAATTATTCAGAGATTAACGATTAATTACCCGATTCAGATTTAAAATTTAAATCTGCGTAAATTGTTAATATGTACAGTGAAATTTTATACAAAATAATATTGAACTAAAGATTGAAAATATGTAGGTATTCCTACAGGGCTATGTACATCATAAATCAATTGAGTTTAAAATTAACTAAGGACGACTGCAGTTATCAAAAGATGAATATATCCATTCACAAAATGACCGCTACAGTGAGTCGCAGTCGCACAAGTGTATCAGGATTGTCGCCAAATTTGTCGCAACCTGGTTATGCCGATATCCATTGCTTTAGTACTTTTGGATATATATCTATATATTAATACGTGAAGCAAAAGCTTTGTACCCCTTTTTACGAAAATTATGTGGATGGACAAGTATGAAATTTGGCACAGTTGATGTATATAATGAGGAGAAGTGCATAAAACTGAAATTTCATATAATAATGGATTAGAAACACATTAAATTCATTAAAAAAGGCATTACGCACACTACAACGCAATCGCTACACACACACACACACACATACACACACGTTTGTGTGAGTGTGTTGCATAGCAACGCTTTACACTTTTCACGGTTAAAATCTCTGGTCGAACTGAATGTCAAACAATCGTAATTATGATGACAATGTCTAATAGAGATTTATGCTTATATATTAGTTATTAGTGAAATACAACTTGCTCAATTTACAATTATACATAAATAAAATTAAAGAAAATTGTGTAGCAGAAAAATTAATTAAAATGAATTATGGCCGAATTTCGACCACACGCCGACCACTAGTTATTATAATTGTTTCATCATCACAGCTCATATATGTACTGGTACTGCTGGGCTCGAGTCTTTTTCACAATCCTTATTAATATTATAAATGCGAAAGTAAGGATGTTTTTTTTGTTTGTTACGCTTTCACGCTTAAACCGCAGAACCGATTTCAAAAATTCTTTCACCAGTGGAAATCAGGGAGAAACATAGGCTATATTTGATCCCGGTATTCCCACGGGAACAGAAACTACGCGGGTAAAGGCGACTGAAACCGAAGCGAAGCGAGAACGGATGCTAGTAGAAAATAAATAGACCCATTATAGTAGTAATACCACGCTTGTCAAACGAGTTGTTAAAAGATTTTATTTCGAGTCTTGCATAGTTGTTATATACACAATATAGCTCTAAGTCTTCTGTTGCGATAACCACGGGTAAGATAGGGGGGTGGTGAATTGTATACTTACTCCGTCGCCATACGGAAAATTATAATTATTTTACGACTATATGAACATATTTCATGATAATTCTATTTACCAACTCTACCAAGTCTTGCTGGAATGCTATCTATTCAAGGAAAACGTTCAATAGTGCTTATTTATTTAATGCAGTCATACAAAATAGTAACAAATTTATTTATTTATCTAATATGCGTGTACGCAGATATGGCTCTCCCTGCCCTTTATTTCTGCTTGCCCTTTATAGCTGCTAAGCTCTGCGGCAAACTTTCAGAGACAAAAAATCTAAAGATAGATAAAAGAATTACTTACAGAAAGCCAGGCAAAATAAATTTTTAAATTGATTAATATATTTATTTATTTGTCTAATGTTTATACCATCAAAAACAAAACTTGTAAAAAAAAGCCAAGCCTCGTACCTGAGTTCTTCTAACATAAAAAGTTGTGAGATCCATGTTATACCAAGTCGGTTAACTCATTCAGTCCCTGCTTAAGGGACCTTTCTTCTTAAGTTATTACGTAAATAGCTAACCTAACAACTTCTTATAGTGACTATATTAATATTAAAGATCTTTTATGTTTTAAATAAATAGATTGACTTAGCAATTGGGACTTTACAAACATATAATTCATCATCGCATCATCATCGCAGCCCTCATACGTCCCACTGTTGGGCTCGTGCCTCCTCCACAACGGGAGGGAATTTGACCCACTATACCAGGCATGTTGATATAGGGTTTCATTTCGAGTTTTCCTTCTCTTGCACAGATGTTATGTGCATATTATATCCCATAGTCGTCTTATACGACATCCACGGGCAAGATAGAGTGTGGTGAATTCTATTCTTACTTCGTCACCACACGCAAAGAACATAAAATTAACCGACACAAATTACATTCAGATTCAGAACAACAATTTGTGGATCGTACAAGGTGTTGTCTTGCATGGGATTCGAACCCGCGACAATGGCACGGTACGTTGGTATCTTAACCGCTACGCCATCTGCGCAGTCTTTAGCCGGTTTTTACGATTCCCATAGGGAAGCAATGATGGCGACAAATGTATTCTTATTTTTTACAAAGTTACATTTCATTAACTGCAAATGTAACGTTGTAATCCTATATATTTATATGAGTTTACAAAGTATTTATGCAGTTAGTGTATCTCGGAAACTGGACGAAAATTACAATGTTTCATAATTTTTCCTTCATTTATATACTAAACACTAATTGTATTCTAAATTTGAAGCTTCTATGTCTGCTAGAAGTACCTCTTTAATATTGATGATCGGTCAGTCAGTCAGTGAGTGACAAAATTACGAAATTTTGACTAGTTATAATTCTTAAACTATTGGTTCAAATTGAATGAAATTTGAAATACACAATGTGTATACAATGCCTGCTGGGTTATTAAATTCAAGCTTCTAGTTTTATTAACAACGAAGTTATAGGGGGTCGAAAATGGCCTGAATTGCTTCGAGAAAAGTATGTTATGGCAGTGTTGCGTTTCGCCCGACTTTTTTTTTGCTCGACTTGGCGGGGGCACTGCAGATTACGTATGTTTCTGTAATATTTAGTATTTAAAATTTGAATTTAGCTTTTTAAAATTTGAAATAAAAATATTATACCAAAATTAATAAAATTTATTGTAATATTAAGGGCGGCGCGACAAACAGGGCCTAGGGCGGCATCAAGCCTAAATCCGTCACTGCTTAAACCTCGTTTAAAAAGGACATGTCATAGCGCTTGGGAAATACAGCAGCAGGTAGTTAATTCCAGAGCTTGCACTTACGTGGGAGAAACGTACTTCATTGGCAAGGTACAGTTGAAGACCATAACGTTTCCGGGTGAAATGGATGAACTCTGCTACGGTGTCGAGTGGTACGTTGGTAAAACGGTATATAACTACATATATTATAAGCTATAATATATGTAGTTCCATCCATCCATCCATCAGCCTACAGACGTCCACTGCTGGACATAGGCCTCCCCACGAAAATGCCACTCAGAACGGTCCTGCACCACTTGCATCCAACGGTTCCCTGCGACTTTGAGAATGTTGTCAGTCCACCTAGTGGGGGGTCGTCCTACGCTGCGCCGTCCGATTCGTGGTCGCCACTCAAGAACCTTTCTTCCCCAACGGTTGTCGGTTCGACGAGCGATGTGACCTGCCCATTACCATACAACGTGCTAATTCTGCGGGCTATGTCGGTTACACCCGTTCTTCTACGGATTTCCGTGTTCCGAATTTTATCACGTAGAGAAATACCGAGCATAGCATAGCACGCTGAGCGACTTTGAACTTTTTTATGAGGCTGACATTTAGAGACCATGTTTCAGTGCCGTAAGTCATCGCTGGTAACACACACTGGTTATAAACCTTTGTTTTCAGACACTGCGGAATATTGGACGAGAAGATCCTCTTAAGTTTCCCAAATGCTTCCCAGCCGAGTTGGATTCGTCGGCTGACCTCTTTCTCGAAATTGGATCTACCTAACTGGACTGCTTGTCCTAGGTAAAGATAATGATTCACAACTTCGAGAATCGCATTCCCAACTAGGACCGGTACAGGAATGACATTAGAATGACATTATGGCATTAGACATTACTTTCGTTTGTAGTTACCTCATATTTAACGTGACCAAACGTCCCGTATTCCTGGCGTTCTTTCTGTTGTCCTGAAAACACTAAGACAGGGATAGGAGATAGATATAGGACTAAGACAGTGGTCAAACAATGTGAAAGCGGAACGTATAGTCATGTCTTGTTTTCAGAATGTCTTTCCTGTTGTCCTGAGCGGAATAAAAATGTTCTATTTTTGTAAATAGAGTATATACATATATGATAGGGACATTTCATGTTTTTTTTTTATGTTTAAGTCCATAGTTTTATTTTTTAGCTTTTAATTGCATATTCTCAAATGTCCTGTTTAGGCGATAAAACTATGGTCACAGTTTTTTTTTTTATGTGACTTAGTTGTTAGCCTCAGATGGCTGTGACAATTTTACCCAGACTGGTGGGTGAGCGCTGAGGGCTCTCAACCCGTATGGTCACAGTAATCATAACTTATTTATATACCAGTAATAGTTCTATTACACCGGTCTACAGCATTTTTACAGCAAAAATGACGAACACTTTATATTTATTGCTTTTATACCTAGAAATAAGAATAAAAATAGTTCTGAATTTGCTTTTATGAGTAATAAATGGCAAAATTAAAAACAATGAAAATACATAAAAAATTTACATAGAGATGATTTATTAAAAGATACCGAACATTTCGTTTATGATTTTTTCTTACGATAGAAGTTTTAAAATAGAGTTAAAATGTTTAAATAACAATGGTTTTACTTTTCCTGTCATGTTCAGTAGACATTTCTCTTGTTAACCCCCAAATATAGTCTCCTATCATTCTTTCAGTATACTGGCCTTGCCAACTCCTTCCAAATTTTACCTATTAATTCTATTATATCTTGATGGAAGCGATTCTTTCTGGTTAATTTAGGTCTCTTCAATCATTGGGATCTCTTAAGTCGTTGAGACCTTTAGAGTAGATGAGGAGTGGTGTTTTTGGTTCAGATTCAAGAATGAATTCGGATTGTTCGGATACAAATGAACTCGGTTATTGATGGCTGCCTTGAGAGAGTACATAATTGATTTTCCAACAAAGGCGAAGCAGGTACAGGATTTTCTTTTCATGTGGTATTGGAGCATATTGCAAATTTGCAATGTTAGATCAGGATAAGATGTTCTTTAAATTTTTTTGCTTTTTTTTATTTTCGTTGGCTCACATACAATGGCATTTACAATACAAAAACAACAGTCTGTGTGAAGGTCACTGGATTCCCTCTAAATTCTCGATACTGCTAACTTCATTGCTCTTTTATCGCTCGGTACTAGCCTACAATAAAATGTAACTTTTATACTTAACTTAATTTATGTTATTATAAAATAGTTAATTTAAAAAAATAGAAAATAAACTCAACTTCTAGATTGTATCCGCAAGAGTTACATGACACATATAGAGAGCATTTTAGGTTTTTTTTTAATAGGTAGATTGAAGTAAGCTTTATACACTCATTTGCAAAAAAAAACGGGCACCTAAGCAATGAACCATTTCAAATGTTAATATTTCTTTGTTTGATAATTATAGGTAGTTTTATCCACACAATTTGCTAAATTAATAAGAAAATAATCGTTTTCATCAGTATTTCATAAAATTTAGATACAATTTATGGGAAATAATGCTAAACCTCGCTAGTAGTGTATATTCGCTAGTAGTGCATATGCTCATGAAGTAAAAATAAAAAAGTTTTTTTGTTTGTTTTTCTTTAATAAAGTAAAAGCAGATAAATGTTTAGTATCGAGTGTGACCCCCTCTAGCTAAAATCACAGCTTGAATTCGTCTGGGCATGCTAGCGAGTATATCCCGGATACTTGCTTGCGGAATACGTTCCCACTCCGCAGTAATCACATTCTTCAGCTCTCTGATGGTCTGCGGAGCCGGGTGTACTGATCTCACACGCCGTTTCAGAACGTCCCAGACATGCTCTATGGGATTGAGGTCGGGACTTCGAGCTGGCCAATCCAAACGACGAATGCCGACCTCTTGCACATACGCATTAACATCGCGGGATCGGTGGGCGCGAGCATTGTCGTCCATAAAAATCGAGTCTTCACCTAGAGCGGCCAATGCGGGTTGTGCATGAGAAATTAGAACTTCCGTTATGTATCGATGCCCAGTCAGTGAGCCGTTTTCAATGAAGACTAACTCTGTACGATCCATTGAATTTATTCCTGCCCAAAACATAACAGAGCCCCCACCATAAGGTGTGATTTCTTCGAAACATGCCTCTGCAAAGCGTTCTCCTTGTCTTCTTAGCACTCGCCGACGTCGATCTTCACCGAACAGAGATATCCTGGCTTCATCAGAGAACAAAACCCTATTCCAATCGTCTTGAGTCCATGATTCACAATTTCTAGCGAACCTAAGCCTGTGAACTCTGTGCTCACGGAGTAATTTGGGGCCGCGGGCCGGGCGGTGACTGCGTATATTGGCAGCGAGAAGCCTCCTCCTGACCGTCCATAGACTAATATGCACATTTCTTACTTCTTGGAGGTTGTTCTTAAGATCCACATACGAAGATTTGCGATTTCTCAATGCGCGACTCACAAGAAAACGATCATCCCGTGGTTGGGTACATGGTTTTCTTCCAGAACCAGGCCTTCTCTCGACGGAACCAGTCTCCTGATATCGCTGCCAGGTCCTTTGGACTGTCGAGCGACTAACATTTAGCCTCCTAGCCACGAAACATTGGCTGCAACCCTCTACAAGCAGCGCGATAATTTTGGTAGCTTTTACCACTTTATCTACCATTTTTGATACAGCCAAACAGCATTAAATAAAGCTTTGACAGTCAAGGATATGAAATTAATCGATAAAAATTGAATAAAAGTTATGAAAGTCGATGTTAACTTCTGGAACTTCGCGCCAAAAATGTAGGATAAAAAGGGGTTTTCTGTAAAAATGAACATCAAATGAAAAATTGAATTTAGAACGTACTTTTTTAAATACCACAGCATTTTTAAAACCGGCCAGTAACGTGTACAAACGATTGAAACCTTTTTGATATTGTATCTTTTTAAATATGAATGAAAATCAAAACCGCCCGTTTTTTTTGCAAATGAGTTTATATCTCGTAAATCTTTAAATTTGTATTTAATTCATACTTTATCTCTCTCACTTTAACAAATTCGTCGCAAATATAGCAAAACAAGTCAGCGTTTCGTCTGCAACTTTTGGTAGCCTTTTTTTACAGGTTGATACAGCGAAAAAGATATGAAACACGTTATTTCTCTGTAATATTTAAATACATACTATCGTATATAACGAGCAACGCCATAAATACTTACTACACGCCCTATTACCTGTCTTTCTACACCGATAGCGCGCAAAAACCGACATTCATTGGGCGCAAAAAAAGTTCAAATTGCTCTAATGTCTTAAAAAGCAAATATTTTCGATTTGGAATCACAATTTTTTATATATGTACTTAAATAATCAGAATATATTAAGTAAAACCCAGGCGCAATTTTTTTTTTGTTGACCTGTGTTATCAAACAATATTATTGCTTAAAGATATAGACGTAAATTCCAGAGTAAGAAAAACATAAACTATACATATAGTTTGATTATGCTAGTATTAGTTTAGTTATCACGCTTTCTTTGTTAACAATCTGAATTTGGCAAGTGACGTATGGAATATGGCTTCAATTTGACGAATGGTACCATTATTATGATAAATATGTGTATGATATATATTTATTTTAGCAACTTTGTATAAATATTTTTTGCATATTAACTGTACAATAATTGGCACTGACGTTCATCGCTTACATGACAAGTCCATTGATCTAGATCAAGTCTTGTCTTGTATATATATTATATACTAGCAACCCGCCCTCGCTTCGCTTCGGTTTCAGTCGCTTTACCCGCGGCGTAGTTCCCGTTCCTGTGGGAATACCGGGATAAAATACAGCCTATGTTACTCCCTGATATTATAGCTTTCCATTGGTGAAAGAATTTTTGAAATCGGTTCGGTGGTTTAAGCGTGAAAGCGTTACAAACAAACAAACAAACAAATAAACAAACAAATAAACAAACAAACAAACATCCTTACTTTCGCATTTATAATATTAGTATAAGAGTATATATGGATTTGGGAATTGTATTAACTAATATTTCGAATGGCATCACACTGGAACTATTAATAAGCATGTTGTAAGATGTAATTTTATTTAAGTAAAATTAGAAAAATTAATAAAAAATAGACAACCCCGCTGAGTTTCTTGCCGGATCTTCTCAGTGCGGTCGCGTTCCGATCCGGCGGTAATTTTAAGCAAATATGCAAAAAAATGATAAATATGTAAGTGCCCCCGCGGGGTTTATACATAATAAATGATTTGAATTTGTACTTATTATATTACTATAGCAGCCATAGATGGCATTTTATACTATCTAAATTGTTTTATAGTAACAATTATACCTTGCTCGCCATGGCTTTAAGAGCTATAATGCTGGCAGTGGTAAATGAGCCAAATTAAAAAAAAAAAAACAAATAAACAACGGCCTGTGTAATGACAGATTTTAGAAAATAGTCTAGTGCAGTGGTTCTCAAACTTTTTAAATGACGGAACCCTTTTGGGAAGCAAAATACTTGATGGAACCCTACAATAAAACAATTATTTTTATAAGTGTATTCTATATTAATCAGCATAATAAAAGTACAATGTATCAGTTACTAATTATTATTTACTTCACCACTTGGTAAGGACAATAATAGAAAACATTAAAAAAGAAAAAATCTAACTAGTGGGAGGTATGAAACTGTTTTTTATTTTTCATCAATTGCTTGATATCAGGTTTCATGGAAGAAAGTTGGAGTCTCATATCAGCTTCGGCGTCCAGTCTATTGCGATATTTTGTTTTCGTGGCTGCGTAGGTAGAGAATCCTGTTTCGCACAAATATGTAGTTGGGAACGGGAGAAGAATATCCAGAGCCATTTGGCCAAGCATTGCATATTCATCTTGGATTCTGCACCAAAAATCATTAAGAGGCGTCGTTTTGAACAATGACTCCATACTTGTGTCTGATGACATTTCTAAAAGAGATTCATATATCTCATTTGACATGTTTTCAGGCTTTTCCAAGTTGGGTAAAAAAGGATTATGAATCCAGGAGTTCACTTTAATTTTTGTATTGTGTTCTTCGGGAAAATACTTTCAAAAGATGCGCACATCGAACTGAGATATTGGACCAATTCTTCAAACACATTATCTTCAAACATTTCTGAGTCGTTTTCGCTAACAAACTCACTGAGTAACGTAAAACTTTCTATTTCTTTCTTACCAATGCAAATGATCCAAAAATCTAATTTTCTTTTAAAAGCAGTTATTTTATTATAGGCCTGAAACATTGTTGTCTGTTTACCTTGCAACGATAAATTTAATTCGTTAAGCTTTTGAAAGATATCCGCCATAAAAGACAATCGGAACAACCAAGTTTTATCATACAAACGGTCCTTCAAATTAAAAGAAGTATCTGCTGAAAGAAACATTTGTAACTCGGCTCTAAGTTCAAATAGCCTTGTTAAAGTTTTTCCCCGAGACAGCCATCGCACTTCTGTATGGAGCAGCAGTGTTTTATGTTTGCTGCCATAATCTTCACACAATAATGAGAACAATCGGGATTGTAGTGGTCGTGATTTGATAAAATTAATTATTTTTACCGCTTCATCCATAACTAATTTTAGATTAGACGGCATTTGCTTCATCGCAAGTGCTTGTCTATGCAGAATACAATGACTGGAACTACAATTAGGCGCTTTATTTTTCATTCGTGACACTGCTCCTGCTGTTTTACCTGTCATCGCCTTGGCCCCATCTGTACAAATGTCAATGCAATTGTTCCAACTGAGATTATGTTCTTCAAAAAATATATTTATTTTATTAAAAATTTCTTCCCCGGTAGTGTTTGTAAGCAGCGATGAACACATAAGCATGTCTTCTTCAAAAGAACTTTTATATGGATATCTCACAATAACCAGCAGGATAGCCAAACCAGCGACATCAGTCGACTCGTCCATTTGCAAAGCGAATCGTGTATTTTGTAGACGTGTAACTAGTTCTTGTTTGACGTAGCTTGCCAGATCATGGATTCGTCGTGAAACAGTATCGTTTGATAGCGGAACAGTAGAAAGATGCTTTGCAGATTTTTCATCAAGCATACATTTTGTTATGTCTAATACACATGGTTTTATTAATTTCTCAGCGATAGTGTGCGCTTCACCTGCTTGTGCAATGCGATAGCTAACTAAGTATGATGCCTCCGTGGCCTTTTCGTTGGTAGTTTGTGTTACATGCATCATATTTTTTTGACTTTCTAATAACTGATCTTTTTTGCGAACAAAAAATTCTTTATTCTTGTCTTTAGTCTCGGGGTGTACGGTTTCTAAATGTCGACGCAATTTGGCAGGTGCCATGGAACTATTAGGAAGCAGTTTACTACAGAGCATGCAGAGAGGTGAGCCGTTGGAATCAACAAATCCGAAACTGATATAAGATTCATCATACTTCCTTTTTTTCGTCTTTGAAACCGTCGAGCTTGACGTCGTGGCACTCGTGGCATCATCTTCTGGATCGGTGATTGCTAAATTCTCCGCGCGCATTGCTTTTGAACATTCAGCGTCATTAGAAGATGTTGTTGGAATACGTTTAACACCTTTAAGCCAACGTTCCATTCTTCTTTATTTATAATGTTACAAGTCAGGATAGTGGGGTTTAAATAATGCACAATCGTTACTGCGTATAAGAGACTAAATTTAGAACCTACAGGGAAGAAATGTATAAAACTGAGACAACAGAATACAGCAGGCAGTAAAACAATGAACACTAGTTTCTCGCTAGCGAGCTTGTAAGTAGGTAGTAACTTATCGCTCCGAACGCTAATCATCAACTGACGACGCCAACTTTTTTTTTTTTTTTTTATGTGTATTTAGCTGTTGGTCTCAGATGACCTTGACAGCTTAACGCGGGCAATGGGCGGGCGGAAGGCTCTCAACCCGGTAAGTAAGTTAAGCGAACATCGCCCGAGGGCTCCCCCTGTGGGGAACGGACCTCGGCTCGGGGCGTCGCTGAAAGCAAAGTGGGCGTGGCCACGTTTAGGTTAATGATTTTTACGCGGCGCGGTTTTCGACCTCGTCGGCGAGGCCGATACCGCGCAGTTTTATGTGTTATCGCTGCGCGAGCTGTGTAGGCCCTTTCTTGGGCGATCGTGATGGCATCATCCCCTTCTTCAAGGAGATGACGGGGTCGTCGGACCGCGGATATTTTTGATGGGACGTAGTTTACCGCCCCAACCACTAGTGGATTGGGGTGAGTCGTGGCAGAGTCAAAATAGCGCTGGGAGCAACGCTTCATATACTGCCTGATGGTCGGCAATTCGAGGTCGATGTGTAGATCGACATTACGAACGAACCACGGTGCTCCCGTTGCCCGTCGCATGAATCTATTTTGTAGTGTTTGTAACCTGTGGATCCTGTTTGGCCTAACGTGCGCGAACACTACACTGGCATACGTCATGATCGGGCGTATGCAGGTAGTGTATAATCGGACTTTATTTTTGAGTGATAGTTTGGACTTTGCGTTTAATAAGCAGTGAAGGCGTCCCATCACGAAGGCGGCGCGCGCGCGGACCCGCTTCAGGTGGGACAGGAAAGTGAGTCGACTATCAAGGGTCACACCTAAGTACTTGGCCTCTCTGCTCCATGAGACAGGTCGGCCGAAGAGAGTGAGAGGAGGGATGCTGTCCGGAGAGCACAGACGGGCAGTTCGTTTAGTGAACATGACCGCTTGGCTCTTCTCGGGATTAATTTCTATTCTCCATTTCCTATACCAATTGGCAAGGGCGGTAACCGCTTTTTGGAGTGTATTGACTACGGTTGTCGGGGACATACCTGCACAATAGAGTGCGGTATCGTCGGCGTAAAGCGCCGTGTGCACACGAGTGAACTTGGGTAAATCACTTGTATACAGTGTAAACAAAAATGGGGCGAGGACCGAGCCCTGTGGAACACCGGCCTTGAGAGGATGGGAGGTCGACAACGTCCCTTCCACCCTATAGCGAAAGCTGCGATGACTCAAATAGTCATGTATTATTAGAATTAAGTATTCGGGGATTTTTAATTAATATAATTTGTAAATTAAGCCCTCATGCCAAACTTTATCGAAAGCTTTCGCTACATCTAGAAATAGTACACCAGTGTACCGTCCCCTCATGAACTGACTACTGGTGTATTCTACTAGTCTATGTACTTGCTGAACACAGCTGTGTTTAGCACGAAAACCAAATTGCGCGTCCGGTATAAGTTTATTTAACTCTGCGTATGAGCGTAGCCTACTGAGTACTAATCGTTCGAATAATTTACCTAAACTTCTCAGTAGGCTAATAGGTCGATAACTATTGGGTTCGGTACGTTTTTTGCCGGGTTTGTGGATTCCGATTACCACGGCCTCTTTCCACTGTGAAGGAAAGATGTTATATTTGAGGGCTGCATTAAAAATACAACACAGTAATATTATTAAATGGGCTGGGAATAATTTAATTACTTTATTTGTAATACCGTCCGAACCCGGGGCTTTCCTAGCGTGGAGACCCCTAATAAGCGACTCGACTTCGTCGGTGCTCACTGTTGGGATAGGCATATTATTGTCGTTGTTTATATTCGACCGCGATAAAGTGGTACGACTGGCCACTTCCGAATTAATAGTGTTGTAGTGAGTCGCTTCTTGTTCGTATAATGTACTCGGCGTACACTGAAGCTCTAGGCTCTCTGCCAGACATTCAGACTTTTCGTCATCCATGAATGCCGGCGGTTGATTTATTCTACTGAGGGGAGGGAGTGTGGACACTACATCTTTTTTGAGTGAGCGGGAAAGCTGCCAGAAGGCTGTGTGCGTGGGCTTCAGCTCTTCTAAAGTGGCGTCCCATCTGCTCTGTCTCATATTGTTAATTTCGGTTTTGACCTCCCTTTGGAGGGCCCGCAGGCGTTTGCGGTTCTCCTCCGTGGGGTATCGGTCGTACGCGCGGGTTGCGGCGTTCTTTCTTCTCAGTAGATCGCGTACGTCACTCGGCAGTTGCCATCTACGATCGCTCGTATCCGGCACCCGCCGCGAGCAGTCGTCAATTACCGACTGCACGTGACCCGTGAGTAAATCGATCGCCAGGGATGTATCTTCCTCGGACTTTATGTCCTTGGGAATCTTATCAAGGTATGCCGATGAGGTGGCCTTGAGATTTCTCCCGAGCCGTGCCCAGTCGGTGGTCAACCTTGTTGTTACGTTATTGTGGCCTGAGGGGCCGGGTAAGCGGGGGGCGAATTCCAGAGTCACCGGACGGTGATCTGAATCTAGTTCGTGTTGTACTTCTATTAAACATAAACGTAGGTTTATATTTTTGAGAAGTACTATATCTAATATGTCTGGCCTGTGGTCGACAATGTTAGGGTAGTGAGTCGGCTCTAATGGCGCTATGACGTCATAACCTAATCTGTCAGCGTATAACTCTAAGACTTTGCCCCTCTTGTTCGAACTATGACAGTTCCACGAGGTGTTCTTGGCGTTAAGGTCACCGCCAATGATGACGGCGCCGCCCAAGTCAAGCAATGCCTTGAGATCGCTCTCCACTAAGTGTTTACCGTCCCTTCTTTCGGGTGACAGGTAAGCCGAGACAAATGTAATTGGCTGATGGCCGGTGAGCGCTAATCTGCATACTGACGCTTCAATGTACGCCAGAGGTGGCGGATCCACAGGCGTGCAGTGCAACGACCTCCTATAGTAGATGAGCGTTCCCCCTCCTTGCGAAGTGACCCTATCGTTGCGAACTATATTATAATTCGCAATTCTAGGGTCCTTGTGGAAAGGTTTGAGAAACGTCTCTTGTACCATAAGAATGTCGAGCTGTTGTTCCCTAAGAAATGTACCTAACTCGTCCCTCTGTGAGCAGAGGCTATTCGCGTTATATGTCCCTAACTTTAGGTGTCGTGGTTTGACTCTGCCGGGAGTGTGTTTATCCATTTTATTTAAAACTAAGGGACCCCAGACGTTCGAGTAGGGGCGAGAATTTAATGGCAATGTTAAGGAGGGCGAGGTTATTACCCTCGTTCCTCCTTAGCTCTGCGGCGACCTCGCGGATTTCCGCGAAGTCGATGAGTGAGGCGAAATTAGCCACAAGGGCTAGATCCGGGTCTATGACGACGCCAACGCGCGATCGCCGCTTTTATACTTAGTCCTAGACTCGATCTCAAATATTCTCGAAAATACTCGAGTCGGCACCTTTGATAAACAAAAAGCAAAAATAAAAACAGAAATTTAAAAATAGCGTTGTAAACAATATCGACTTTATCCTTTGAAGTTAGAGACGAAAGTCGCTAGTTGACAACTATAGCGTCTAATTCAGAGGCGGCTTTTATCAAAGAGACTGAGCGCTTACAAGTATACTACCCGCTCGTTTTAAGTTTGCCGCTGGCGATAGGTATGAGTGTATGACGTTCGAAATTTTTTATTTAATTGTAACAATAAAAATTGTGTACGTTAGATATTTGGGTAAAACTATGACACATTATAAGTTTTGTTGTCACGTGGGGGAGGGTACGCGCATTCCACAGACCGGCAAACTTAGAGCGAACGCGTTGTACAAGTATAAAATTGTTGAGACCAAACTTATGAGATATTGTACCAGCTAATGTAACACAAGCTTATACAAATACAAATAAATAAATAAATAACATTCATAGCGTTTTGTTTCCGCGCGGCCGCGGAGTCCGCACAGCCGCGGAGCGACCAGAGAGAGGTGTTTTGATTTTTTATTTCTAAATTCTTGCGGAACCCCGACAGAGGTATCACGGAACCCTAGGGTTCCGCGGAACACACTTAGAGTATAGCTGGTCTAGTGGGTGTAAGGTTGGAAGAGTTATAAATTCCTAAGTGGTGTATACGACTTGAGATTTAGAGGATCCTAAATATAGGATTTAGTTTCGCAGTAGTGTCTACTGAGATATTATTATTAATAATAATAGCGCAGTTTATCGATATATCGTTAGAAAATTATAATTACCAAAAACACCTGTAGTTGCTATCGGATTACAATGAGACACCTGTTCACAACCCGTTCTAAACAGATATTTAATATGCAACGCCAAGCCTTTTTGACGAAAATTATTCGAAACAGTAAGGTTGTCACAATTGTGTTTGCTCATCATTCTATTCTGTTTTATATAGGCGTTTGACGTTCATAATGTTTTACCAGTGTTTTTGAACACTATTACAGAAAGTGATTTGAATATTTCGACGATATTTGTAATACTTAGTTAATTTCTATAAAATACATTGAAGCAACCTCATTCTTAAATGATGCGAAGTCAGCCATAGTATAAAGGCAAATGTTTGTTTGATACAAAAAATTTTGTTTGTCACTTTTTGAAGTTATACTTCTTTAGGCGCGTTATGAAAAAATGATGAGAGTGAAATTTTAATTATGTGACACAAAATTAACGGTATGAAGTTGTCTGCTTAACCGCTCATTAAGTCTCGAAAAAAAAGCTACCAACAAAATAGAAATTGAACCTCGATATTAGTCGCGCATGTTGGTACGCTCGTCACCTCTGATCACTGTTTTTTTTCTTTTTTTTTTTTTTTTTTTTATTCTTTTTTTTTCTTTTTTTCTTTTTTTAAATTTTTTTTTTATTTTTTTTTCTTTTTTTTTATTTTTTCCTTTTTTTTTCATTTTTTTTTTATTTTTTTTTATTTTTTTTTTATTTTTTTTTTATTTTTTTTTTATTTTTTTTTTATTTTTTTTCTTTTTTTTATTATTTTTTTTTTCATTTTTTTTTTAGATTATTCTCTAAATTTGGTTTTTAATAATTATATATATATATATTTTAATGATGCCAAAGAAGTATAACTTCTCACGCGCGTACATAAGTACACGCACCCATTTTTTTTTTTTATGTATATTTGTTATATTCGCCCGCGAATTTATTCGCTTAGATTTATGTGAAATTATGTGTCGTGTGCTATTTAATTCTGTCATTCCTGGGACGACGTGTGGTGGTTTTGTTTTTTAAGAAAGGCAATACAACGCTTATAAGGAATTCCTTATAAGGGTTATGAGTCTGTAATTACAGACTCACTCATCATCTCATCACTCTTGAGCCACGTGTAAAAATTGTTTACATGAGTCATTACGAACCAACTCACGTGCAAGCTTGTCGACTTCTAACTGCTTGAACAAGTCGGATTCCAGAAAGGTTATAAGACCATAGACCATATCCACACGCTACGCCAGATTATAGAGAAGACCCAGTAGTATAATCGGGTTCTATGCCTGGCGTTTGTGGACCCTGAGAAAGTCTTTGATTCTGTTGAAATCTGGACACTGGCCAGCACACACAGCACTGGCTGTAGTCCTTTCAGCGGCGCCAAATCGACTATCGGTACATTGAAGTGCTTGAAGAATTTGTATAGAAACGCTACTATGTCGGTCTACATACGATAAGAATAAGAAATCGATCCAGTTGCAGAGAGGTGTGAGACAGGGAGATTTAATCTCTCAAAAACAGTTTACTACTGCGCTGGAAGACGTCTTCAAGCTCTTAGACTGGCTCGGACTCGACATCATCATCAACGGAGAATACGTAAAGCACTTTCGATTCGCAAATGATGTCATAGTCATGGCAGAATCCCTGGTGAATCTTGCCACCACGCTCAATGACCGGAGCAGGCTTTCGCAACTAGTGGATCTACAAGTGAATAAGGACAAGTCGAAAGTCATGTCTAATGCTCATGTCATTGCTGTTGCGGTTTTCGTCGGAAATGCTATTCTCGAAGTTGTTGATCACTATGTTTACCTAGGACAAACAATCCAGATAGGTAGGCTCTTTTTCCCCTACCCTATAGGGGTAGGCTTACTCAATCGTATTGCTTGGGTTTCAGATCAACTATGAGTGAACAAAAGATCATACCGTTCTGCTATCAATGTTCCTTTCATAGTTGAGCCATGTACTATAAATAATTTTTATTTTGTGGAGATATTCTGCACAAAATAAAATCACTTTGACATGGCTGCATAGTAGATTCCAATAAAGCAATATCATTAACATATAAAATTGTGACAGCCCTAGAGTTCATTGCTTGGTAGATCTTGTTACTGTGAGATCAACTTACTCATGTTACAGCGTTGTATACGACATGTATTAATATAATTAATATAGAATCGGATAAATAGGTTTTATTTTAATCAATCAATATTATTACATTTTGCTGTGGTAGCTTACAAATAATACCAACGGCAGGTTACAAATAATACCAACCTTTACATTGCTCGTGGGTATCGTAAAAGATAACCCTGAAGCCCTCTACATTGACTTGGACCAATTCCATCTGATGCTGTTTGTTCTCAAGACGGGTTGACGTCAAGCAGGCGGCTCGTCATAAAACTATTAACGAAACTATTGCCAAAACTATTGCAACATGTACTATAACGAAGAATAAATATTGTATCGACTGCAAATAATAAGACTGCGGATAAGAGCAGGTTGACGATAATGATGGCAATAAATAATGCTATTAAAACAAACTATAGATATGTCCAAGATCAATAGACTGCATTTAAAGATGTCTCGGTCTCTATTTAACTAATACATAGCGACCGATAACTTATCAAATTTGAATACAATTGGTAGATTTGTTTCCAAATTTCCTTTCTCTTATCGTAATGCCATCTGCATACGTTAATAGTCGTTCTTCACGGTATCCATGCGAAAAGAAGATTAATTAATGAGAGTTTATAGTTGTTTTTTTTTTGCTTTATATTAGATTAGATTTGTAGAATGACTCCATTTCTGTAAAATAAATGGGCAATAAATACTGATTATTCATCAATCCATCAACGTCCAATATCGACGTTTACTATTGGTCACCTTACGAAGGTGGATCATTTTCTCCTCTCGTAGGGAGGCCATTAGTTGATAATACCACTGTATAATCGATACGCTCACTCTCTGTGTGGTGTGGTGATTTTCTGTGTGGTGACGGAGTAAGACTACAATACATCACCCCTTCTTTTGTCCGTGGATGTCGAAAAAATGACTAAGGGATATGCTATGCAGATAGCACCCAAGCAAGAGAAGGAAAACTCGACATACCCTTATACCGACGCGTCTGCCCAGCGTGATGTAGGAGGTTGTAGAGGAGGCCCGAGCCCAACAGTGGGACATACATGGGCAGTGAGATCATGATGATTATCGACACACGGGCAGATTCGCGTTGGTAGCTGATGTTATGAGTTTTTCAGAAGAGCACTGCTGTCCTGGTGATCAATTAGCCAGTTTTTAATTTTCCCTAAGGTAAATAAATGGCGATGACACATTGTGTTTTTAATTTGTTATAACACAAAAATAATTGCGTTACATGAAAACAGTTATTCATAGAAAATCAACACTCTGGTCAATGTGTATACTTATAAATTACTAGCAACCCGCCCTCGCTTCGCTTCGGTTATAGGTTATAGTCGTTTTACCCGCGTAGTTCCAGTTCCCGTGGGAATACCGGGATAAAATATAGCCTAGTTTACGCCCTGATATTATAGCTTTCCATTGGTGAAAGAATTTTTGAAATCGGTCCAACCGTTTGGAAGATTAACCGGAACAAACAGACAGACAGACAAAAATTTTTTAATTGCTATTTTAGGCATAGGTGTTGTGCAAATAACCGTGTGAGCATGAAAAAAGCCTATTATTTTGACATTACAAACAGACACTCCAATTTTATTTATTGGTATAGACAAACAGACACTCCAATTTTATTTATTGGTATAGACAAACAGACACTCCAATTTTATTTATTGGTATAGATTACGGAACCGATGGGAATTATTTTCGAACTACCATTGCTCAAAAATATTGATTTCACAAACTTGCAATTTTATACATATACCCAATAGAACAAATATACATTTCCGAAATGACATTCTTTTAATGATTTCTGATGTTTACGCGAGTATTATACATCTATACCAATAAATAAAATTGGAGTGTCTGTTTGTAATGTCAAAATAATAGGCCTTTTTCATGCTCACACGGTTATTTGCACTATACATATGACTAAAAACACTTTCTATTTTTTTTGTCTGTCTGTCTGTTTGTTCCGGGTAATCTTCAAAACGGCTCCAAACGAGCTCAGTAGTGGGACGTATATGAACTGTGTGACAATGAGGAATATATGAAATTCTTATAATAGTAGAACTTTTTACGGATTTAGTCATTTATGGGGTATTAGCAACCCGCCCTCGCTTCGGTTTCAATCGTCTTTTCTGCGTAGTTCCCGTTCACGTGGGAATACCGGGATAATATATAGCCTATGTTACTTCCTGATATTATAGCTTTCCATTGGTGAAAGAATTTTTTAAATCGGTCCAGTCGTTTTGAGGATTACCCGATACAAACAGACAGACAGACAAACAAAAAATATAAAGTGTATTTTAGGCATATGTATAGTACAAATAACCGTGTGAGCATGAAAAAAGCCTATTATTTTGACATTAGAAATAGACACTCCAATTTCATTTATTGGTATACTAGCAACCCGCTCTCGCTTCGCTTCGGTTTTGATCGTTTTACCCGCGTAGTTCCCGTTCCCGTGGGCATACCGGGATAAAATATAGCCTAGGTTACTCCCTGATATTATACCTTTCCATTGGTGAAAGAATTTTTGAAGTCAGTGTAGCCGTTTTGAGGATTACCCGGAACAAACAGACATACAGACAAAAAAAATATAAAGTGATTTTAGGCATATGTATAGTGCAAATAACCGTGTGAGTATGAAAAAAGCCTATTATTTTGACATTACAAACAGACACTCCAATTTTATTCATTTGTATATTATACAAAGAAAATGGCAGGAAATAAATAAGGAATGCAAGCACATAAGATTAAAAGAAATATGAGCACGTTAGATACATCATCATCTTCTTACCTACATCCCACTACCGGGCTCTAGCCTTCTCCACAATAGGAGGGAAATTAATCTACTACATATACCACGCTTGTCAGACCTATTGGTGCAGGGTTTTATTTAAAGTTTTCTTTCTCATGTATCACTTAGTCTTCTTTTACACCACCCACGGGTACGATAGGGTGGTGCATTGTATTCTTCCTCCGTCACCACGCGGAAACATTAGATACAAATTGGCAAAAATTTAAAAGCATATTTTTTCATAGTCATGCTTAGACTATGGGCGTTATTACCGGGTGACCGGACGGGGATTTTCGGGCCGACCACTGAAGTCAAGGCACTCTGCACCGGTGATCGGCCCAACGATGAAGGCGACGTGCTATCGGGTGGGTTACGGGGCCACGCGACGCCCCTCTGTCGCCCCGGACGGAGCTGGGCGGCAGATGCGCTGACCGTAGCCTACCCCACAAAAAAAAAAAAAGAAAAGAATGGGCTTTATTATATTTTTTATATTTACCATGTAAGATGTCAACTATGTTACAATTTTATTATATGTATAGATGACTATTAAGATTTGAATAATGTTAATTTTATCCCCTCAAATAAAAGATTCAATAATAAAGAATATGGAAACATGCATTTTCTAGTCAAGGTAAATTACAGTAGCATACAGACCTAATACTTAAATGCAATAAAAATATTATCATGGAGGTTAGTTCTACATTATTAAGCTGTGAATAAGAATATTGTTTACTCATAAGTACTTATACGTAGACATTAAATTTTGTAAGTTTATTAATAGAAGGCGTTGTACCAAGTTACACGGTATTAGCATTATGTTTGCCAAATCGTTATGTACGGCTGAATGTTCAATGTTGTTTTTGGAATGTTCGATGTTGATGTGTAAGAGTAATTTGATAATTTTGTCTACTCTATCTCACTAGTAGATGGCATTGTACCGAGTAGAAACTAGGATTGGCTTGAATGTTTTCTAACTTGCTAAGTTTTAACCACGATTACTTAACTAGAACTTTTAGAAATCTGATAAGATAAAAGCATAATTTTTGAAGTGAAAACTTCTTTAGCAGTGTTGAGCACTTTTTGGTACGGGATAATCTTATAGGTTCGCGTTAGCGACATGCTCATGACTAGCGACGCAGTGTGCTGCGCACCTTAGGTACACACTTTTTGTATGGGTGAAATCTCGAGCATTCCCGTCACCGACATGATTATAGCGGTATATCTGTAGCTATACAGCTAATGTATAGTGCTATGTATATCTTATAAGTGAAATAGAATGGATTTAGTGAAAAGTTCAATGTGTATTATATACTGAGCATTAGTGAAATAGTGTTTTTGTTTGATTATTTTTATCTTATAAAATCTTAAATAAAAGAAAGACATCGCACTAGGGACGATCAATATTAGAAAAACATCGATGTTGACATCGATATCATAATCAAAAGCCCAACATCGACGTTCGATATTTATCGAAAACCGAATATCGATGTTGGGTAACATCAAAATGACAAAGAAATAAAATACAGTGAAATCGTTACGTTTTACATCGTTTTATTGAATAAACAACAGGTGGAGATAGCTACCCGTCCAAGGACGTAACAGCGTTCATAGAAGACATAATTTGTTTTGCTGTATTGGTCGTGCGTGAGGCCGTGAATTAACATCGATGATCAATTCCGTTAACATCGATGTTACGATATTTTCCGTATAGCAACATCGATGTTAAAACATCGATGTTTTTGCTTTCAACATTGATGATCATCGAGGTTCCCTACATCATACAAATCAAAAATTTGTTATTCAAATACTAGATAATTTTAATTGAAGATCCAATAATACCAACAGTATGTTTATAGTTTTAATTTTTCACTTCTGTCGACAGTCCTCTTGATTGTTTTATGTTTTTGATATAAAACATCTATAGGCGAGGGTGAACCTGATCTTAGGCGTGACGTAAGCAGCTCGTGGCGTTAACGCTACGCTATGTATATGTGTATATACGAACGAGTGTGACGGAGCGATGCAATGTTGTGCGCAAGCGCGGGTGCGCACCCGCGCTTGCGCACATACTTACTACGTCACTATACGGAAACCAAACTATCAAGCGCCTTTATGTTCAAATCACATACCATTTACCAATTTATTGAGTAAAATATCTCTCCACGACACAGTTGTTATTTTGATTATTTTCAGGACATCATCTGGGAGCATTACGACATGGTCACGGCAGACATGTTTGGTTTGAGGTGACCAGTGCTCCGGGTGATGCATCAGCTCTTCTTACTGCTGAGCTGAGATTGCATCAAGCCCCCACACAGACTGGAGACCCTACGGATTTGTATACAGTCGTCGCGCATAGAGTTATTAGTGTTGACAATATGGGGTAAGTTGGCAATTATTTTTGCGACGAGTATACTGTATGAGGTTAAGTATCCAAACAGGGTGCTTAGCACGAATATTTGCGTCAAAGTAAGCGTAACGTTATCAAAAACAATTTGTATGGATTTGGTGCTGTGCCCCTATTGTCCGATAGAGGCGCTGCCCAAAATCCTATACGAATGATTTCGCGCAAATATTAGTGCTAAGCTTGCGTAATAAAAGTTTTGGAATTTGGATAGACTTATTGTGCTATAAAAACATCTTTCAACTATTTTGATGTAGCGACTAGCTAATAAATCTAATTCAAAGACCTTCATTTGTGTTTGTAATAGTAATACAATATGAGATACTTATGATGCTACCCGTTAGTTTTATTTAGGCTATGTTACAATCTGAACTTTATTTTTCATTTTACAAAGATCGTGGGCACTTGGGCAGTAGTGTAGTAACTAGGAGGAAGGTTAAAGGTATAGAATAATACTTAACGAAGGTGGTGATTAAATCCGAGGATTTTTCATGAAGACAGGGAAAATTATTTTATAAATAATTATAACAATAATTAATTATTATAATGATGTCATTATTTGTGATCATTTCATCACCAAATCGTGTTTATTAATGTATTTTGGATTTGCAGTTTATATTAGCCGTGGTTACTTGTAGAAATTACTTGTCACTAAAGTCTTGTAGTACATAATAGTGAAATTATAATTAAACTAGAAGTTTTTATTTCTATTAGTTGATAGACAAAATGTACTACAACTATTAATGAGATTAAAAACGTATATATTCTACGAAAAGACCACTGTATTCTTATTCCTTATATCGTCATCACGTGTTAAAAACGAGCAAAATTAAATGCCACCTCCAAATTGTCATATATTTGACTACTCTTTTCTAATATGTATTATTTACAGAGCTATCGTTTAATGTAAAGAATAAATAAATCTAAAAGCCATTATTATTATTACAATCCATATTCGTAGTCACACTAATCACGATTTGCATCATGATTTGAGAATGTGTCAGTCACTTATTATTTTTATGGTGTAACGCGTTTCAGCCGCTTTGACGCATTTTAAATATGCACTATCACCTAAAATATGGCCTCGGATTCGAGTCCCGGACCGGGCAAAATTTTATAGGGTTTTTCTGAGAGGAAAAATAGCCAAGTTACTCCTGATATAGACAGTCACCTAGTAGTAAGATATTATAAAAATCAGTCCAGCCGTTTTGAAGATTAGTCAGAATAAATAGACAGACAAACTAAATAAATTTAAACTAGTTTTTAGGCATAGGTATCGTATCGTGCAAGTAACCGTGTGAGCATGAAAAAAGCTTCTATTTTGACCTGTTTTTTCAGTTCAGTTCTTTCTATATGTATTTATAGATAATATTGATGTAATAATGATTGCTGTTTATAGGAGTATACAAATGGAACAGGTAGCTTCGGTGAATACGAGCGCTGGCGCCGAGGGATGGTTAGAGCTGAATGTAACAAATGCTCTGGCAGCGTGGCTCTCATCACCAGCCGACAATCGAGGTTTCTTCATCACTTTACACCCACACTCACAACCTGGTAACTGCTAATTATTATATTTCTGAACTAATTCTCACATATAAAAGTTACTTTGCAATATAACTTGCGTTTGAGTGAATTACTCATAATAATATACATATTATTGTGAGTAATTTCTATGCCAACACATCTGACCACCGTGGTATAGTAGGTCAATTTCCCTCCCATAGTGGAGGAGGCCCGAGCCTAACAGTGGGACGTGTATGGGCTGAGATGATGATGATGAATATACATATTTATTCATTGTAAATAAAACTGTTTTTACGGAACTTATCGCGTTTGTATCGGGCAACCAAAAACACTAATGCTATCTATAAAATACATAAAAATTGTTTTATTTACAAAGTATAATACTCGCATAAACATCAGAAATCTTTACATATTGTAATTATTTCGTTTGATCGTTGATGTTGCGCATTAATTTTACATCACAGAGCAAATAAACATTAATAATATCCATAACACGTCATTGGCAAATTAATTACAATGTGTTATCTGCATTTATTATGTGAGTGACGATTACACAGGATACTTGATACGCGTTGACCCATTATTACTAAATTTCGTCGATTCTCTAATATTTATACTTATTGTCCCGTTGTTATTCCCAGCAGCGTCATTAGGGATGCAAATATCGAAACCAAAAACATCGATACATCGACGTTTGTTATCAAACATCGATGTTTTCTAGAAAGCTATGCGATGAGCTTCTTTTGATTTAGCTAAATCAAACATATTTCTTACATGAAACACCAACATTGTGTGATGTGAAGACCTTTTTTTTGCAGGCTCTGCTAAAGGTACCATACATTTTAAATCATACTGGCGATATTTCAAAAACATCGATGTATCGTTTGCATCCCTAAGCGTCATACGCCTACTTACAATTTAATATTGTTGAACAACAGTCTAGTATTAATCACAAGAAGATTTTCTGCAATCCGATTGGTAGTTTGTTAAATTAGTGCGAACAAACAAACAACTTCTTTAGCTTTATTTATTTATTGGTAACAATTTAAAATGTTAACAAAAGAAAACACCGACTTCAACCGTTTTCGCCGAATTAGAATGAGATCACCCGGGAAGTACCAGCGTTCACATAAAACAAGAGTCATCGGTTTCCGCAGGCGAAAGTTCTCCGGTAATAAACTTAAAAAAGAAACAGTTGAATTGAGAACCCCGTCCTTTTTTTGAAGTTGGTTAAAAATCTAACGTAAAGCTTACTTTATACTTAATAATGTTAGCTGCTTTAGAGCTGCAATGTGTCACTAATCCTTTCATCCGCGTTTGTCGTAGGAGTTCATTAAGACAATAAGTCTGTGAATTCTCCGTTTAAATACCTTGGCCTGTCTTTGAATAAAATTTTTTTGATCGAGAATGAACCTTTAGTTTGAACGTTGTATACATAAAATAAAAAGATTGACTATGACAGTTTTTGAAAATTTGTTTTAGCTGATTATTCTCATTAAACCAATTGACTTCTATATAAAGGTTCAATCCGCGCTGCATACACCTAAGTTTTTCGTAGTTATGTTTGTATTGAAGTGTTGATGATCGCTTGCTTCAATTGTAGAGAAAAATGTTCTACAAAACAGTATTCTCGAAGATATATGAACTCTGTTCCTCAGAATGTGTGTTAAGTTGTCGACGCATTAGATAGTACGCATTTGGCAATTTGTATGGTACCATATTATTAAAGGAATATTAAGGAAGAATTTTATATCTCCCCATTTCAGATCCATGGTTAAAATTGGTAGCTATAGAATTCACTTGCAACTTTTTTTTGACAATTGAATAACATCTTTATAGATAGAGGTTGCCCGTATATTTTTTGTCCTTCATAACTAAAAACTTCACCATCGTTGTCATTTAAAATTGGATAAAATAAAAAAAACCACGGCAAAAGAGATTAATGAAACTGTAGGGATTCGGCTTGCAAGATAATAAGGTAGAATATAGATAGGTTTTTTGCTGTTTGTACTACACAAGGTCTTATCAATACCGAAATTCATTAATTATCCTAATTACTAATTTTGCTTGATATTACATATATTGTCGAGGGTCACGTTCTTTTTTATTTTTCGGTGTATGAGAAAATTCTAACTACTCATAACTGTGTATTTCTACGCTGAAAAGTAAATTTGCATTATTTATAAGCTTTTATTTAGTTTCACCTGTCCCGTTGTCTGTAATCAAATCTTGCAAGTTAAATTTGATCCACTTCCCGGTTTTTGATTGAGCTGAAATTTTGCATGCATGTATAAATCGGATGACAATGCAATATTATTGTGACATAGAGCTAATCTGATGATGGACCTGGAATCTGGCCATAGGAACTCCGTAATTAAACGATGCAACCACATCGAGTTTGAGCTCATTTGATTCGTCTTGACGAGTACTTTGATATTATATGGTAATCGGGGTCTAATGATGGACCTGGATTTTTAACTTTTTAGTTCATTTTATTAACAAATAAAAAAGCTAGTTTTTAAAAAAGTTTTTCTCTAATTACTTATTATTTCTCAAATCTGTACATCTATCTTCGATGAGTTCATTAAGTCTTATAATTATTATTACTTCCATATTACTAGTGTATACGTATATATTATTATTAGAACGCGTTTTCTAGCTATGACCATTCCTAGTCGAAGTAATTTGATCCTAGACAACATTCTTACATATCTTTGAAATCGATATTATTTCCGAATGGGTAATAAATTATTATACGGCTTGATATTTTTGTATTTATGACTGGCATTATATATATTGATTTGATCAATATTAGAGTATTGTATAATTATGGGTATTAAAATTTCATCATTTCAGTTAAATAAGCATTTAAGTGACAAGGCTTTTAATATAAGCACGACGACAATATAAAAAAATACTCGTCGTTGTAACTAAGCCTGTGGTATAAACCGCACTACTATTTATGCAGTTTGTAGAATTTCTAAATAGTACTGAACAAATCTTTAAACAAAATATAGTTTCATGGACCTACATCTTTATCCATTGTAAAGGGATAAAAATGTAAAATTATATGTTGGCGTCTTGTAAAGTATTATAGCAACTTCTCAAGAAAATAATTTTTGCATTACAGAACGTCACGTGAAACCCGAAGAGATTGGTTTAGAAGAGCCCCGTGGAATTGTTCCTGAAGGCAAGCAACCATTCCTGGTAGCGTTTTTCAAAAGTGGTCCTAAGCTTGGTGGTGCGGATGCAGGAGCCAGAAGAAAACGTGAGGCAAGACGATGGCGTGTACATGGATACTCTGACAATTATCTTACTAGAAATCCTCTCACAGGTGGGCGATCTTATTTATTATAGTGGAAAAATATATAGGTGACTCGTGAACTCGCTGGGCCCGCGACAGATGTCAAAGAATACTACTAATAATGGCGATGGGGAGGGAAAACGAAGGGTTATGGGGCCGCAAGTCTCCCTTGCGTCGTTTCAGACGCAATGGACGGCGTGCGTCGAGACTATAACCCGCCAAAAAAAAGGTGACCCGTGTAGCCATTGCAATATCGAACACCGATGGATCCGATGTAGGAAGATCCAATGACAGCATGAAATCGACAGTGCAAAGTATCATAGTGTTCTCTTGCCTGCAAGAGTTTTAGAAATCAGCTGAGGGATGACGAGGAAAATTGATAGGAGCATTATTCTGAATAACTTATAACATTATTGCGATTGCTAATCCACTAGCTAACGGGACAATTGTGGTTTTATGCCATTTGAGGAGTTATAACTCTAAAAGTAGACCATCCCATAACAGGCTGATGATTGGATGGAAGTGTTGAGTGCTTGTAAGTGCACACATAAACGTGTGGACGCAATTAAATGTATGATTAGATAACACCAAGATAATTTTGCCTATTTTATGTGCTACACTAAATCACACTAACAGATAGAATGATTAGATAGATTAAAGATAGACAGTGTTAATACTTACTTATTAGCTGCGAGTCTAGTACTAGATCATCATTAAAATCTCAGACCATAAATATCCCACTGTTGGGAGTTTCAGCTCGAACGTCTCCCACTATGGGAAGTAAAATGACTTACTGGTGGCTGGTCAGACGTGTTACTATAGGGATTTTTACGAGTTTTTTTTCTCTTACATAGAGGTTGTTTACATATTATGTCCCTTAGCAGTCTTTTACGACACCCACAGGAAAAAGTGGGGTGGTGAAATGTATTCTTACTCGGTCCTCAAACGAATAAAAAGTTCAAAAGGGATATAAATGAAAAATATAATTACTAGACAAGGATAGCGTGAAACAAAACTCTATGTTAAATTGACTTGGTCATCGGGGTATTTGAATTACTTTTAAGCTTCCCTAACCGAGGCCGTGGGTGACTGGACCGGGGAATACGTTACCCGCTGAGAGGCTGACCGCGTAAGGGCAACCGACGTCCTTGGAGGGGCGTTTTTGGGAGGGAGGGTTCCCGAAAGGTTATCCCGCTGGGCTGGCCACGGACGACAAGGAACTCGGTGCTGGTGGTCGGCTCAATGGCGAAGGGCAGGGAATACGGTAGGTTGTGCGACCGCGCGCTGTCCTTGCGTCACCCCAGACGAATAGGACGGTGACCAAAAAAAAAGCTGTAGGGCTTACTTAAAACTAACTTTAGTAAATAAATCCCCGATCTCTCAATTTTACTTATTCATTTTGGCTACGTAGATACATTGGTTACCGGTGTTAGTTAATGCAGTTTTTATCGTAATCCAAAATAGTTTCGTGCCACAAATATTAAAATACCGCAATTATTTTAAACACATTTGCTGTGTGGTAGCGGCTTCGAATACTACCAACCCTTGCTTTGCTCGTGGGTGTCGTAAAAGACGACTAAGAGCCCTAGATTGACCCCGACGAACCCCATCTGGTACCATTTGGGTCAACGATTACATTCCCAAGGAGGGTTGACGTCAGGCAGGCGGCCGGTCATAAAAGTCATTGCCGAAACTTTTTGCAATATGTCAAAATAGATGACATATTGCGTCGACCCCAAGTAATTGGGATAAGAGCAAGATGATGATGAATTATTTTAAACACATATTGTGAATATTGAATTTATTAACATAATACATATCAATTAGAGGACAACAAAGCCATTTGCTTCAAGAGTCTTATTATTGTCTTACATATTAACATATTATGGTAAAAGGTTATGATTCAATCGTCTGTTATTTGATTGTAGATACGTCTCATTGGACAACTAGAAGCTGCGAGATACAAACACTTTACGTCAGTTTTAAAGATTTAGAATGGCAGGTGAGTGGAATGGTTTATCTAAATAATTGAATATTAAAATTAATTTATGAAAAATATTTATTATATAATAAGAACAATACAAAATAAGAGAGGCATTAAAGCTTATTACTTAAATTTAAAATATTCGAGGGAGGTAACCAAAAAGACATCTTTTCAGCCATGGAAATGAATAAGTGAGAGCTCTCACATATTGGCGGACTTTTAGGTTCATTTTAACCACATGATTTGAAACACATCGATGGTTTTTGAAGTATGAGCCTTTTTTTGAGTCTCGTGGTGAATCCGCGGTAGACTAGTTCAAGGTTCTTGTACTATGAATAATTAGAAATTTTCTGATCTTCTAATTCTCTAATCTTATATCTTTAAACGAGCAATCCTTGTATATATAGGTATATATATATATATATATATATATATATATATATATATATATATATATATATGTATATATATATATTAAGGATCTCGGAAACGGCTCCAACGATATTGATGAAATTTGGCATACTAGAAGTTTCAGGGCCAAAAAATCGATCTAGCTATGTTTTATTTATAGAAAATGTTGATTTGTCAGTGTTTTGAGCTAATCAATACAATGACATAAAATGTCAATAGAATATGGATTCAAATTTCGCTGTCAACGTCAAGAGTGGCGATAGCTCAGTTGGGAAGTTGTCCAGTTTCCTTTTTGTTTTGTTTTAGCATTCAATCAGCGTCGGATCGAATTTCGGTGTTATTATTATTCTCTTTTTGTGATTTTTGATATTTTTTTCATTATTTAATTTTTATTTTTTATATCTAAATAAATTCGACAAAAATTCAACAAAAATATTCCGAGCGAAGTTCGGTCAACCAGATAACACATATAAACATAACACGCCATAGTGTATAAGATATAGCGTAATTAATCATAATAAGACGTAGCGTCTTATTTTTCCAAGGCGCTATGCAGACTGTACTAAAACATTTCACCCAGTCATTTGTAGTCCCGAAATTGATTTTAAAATAAAATTTCTTTAGAATATCTCTTATTGATACCACTTTTAATTTTTGCTACACACACATGATTTGGACACAGGGTTTTGCGAACGGCAGAAGTATTCATATGCTACATGTTTAAGGGAAAAAAACTTTTTTAGTCTATAAACATTTCTTTTAGATACGGGAATCCCCCACAATGGTAGGGAAATTAACCTACAACATCAGAATTCCCTTCTCTTGTAATAGCACATTTCTGATTCGTATTTTACAATATTGCAGAGGAAGCACGAAAGTAGAATTAATGCTGTGGATATGAGAGCGCTGAGAAGCATGATGATGTGAAATTGAGCGATAGAACCAAGAACAGAGTGATTAGGGAACGTTGTGGTATGAAAGTTCGTTCCCTAATCACTCTGTTCACCTTGTCACTGATGTAGTGACAAAGATTGAAAAAGGTATGTTAAGTTGGTTTAGTCATGTAGAGAGAATGAATGAAAGGAGATTGACAAGGAGAATTTATAGGGCGAATGTGAACGGAAGTGTTAGAAGAGAAAGACCAAGGCGGACGTTCCACGATCAAATCGGGGACGTTCTTATATACTCCTAAATGTACACGTAAAAGATTGTCTATTAACTTTTGAATTTATATTCGACAGGATTGGATCATAGCACCGGATGGTTATGGTGCGTTTTATTGCAGCGGAGAGTGTAATTTTCCTTTAAATGCTCACAAGAACGCCACTAACCACGCAATTGTACAGACTCTTGTTCATCTTCTTAATCCTACAAAGGTCAGTGCTTGTTTCATACGCCTTTGTCACACAAGTGATAAGTTATTACCACACGTTCAGCTTCACGTAACTTTAGTGTCATCATCATCATCATCATCATCACAGCTCATATACGTCCCATTGCTGGGCTCGAGCCATCTCCACAATAGGAGGGAAATAAACCTACTATACCACGCTGGTCAGACGTGTTCGTATAGAGTTTTATTATGCATAGATGTTATATGCATATTTTATCCCTTTGTCGTCTTTTACGACACATAAGGGCAAGTGAGGGGCTGGTGAATTGTAATCTTACTCCGTCACCACATGGATAAAATTAATATATAATTGTAAAATTTTATTTTAGGTGCCGAAACCGTCGTGCGCTCCAATCAAGTTATCACCAATATCAGTTCTTTACTACACAGATGATTCCAATGTTATTCTACGCAAATATAAGAATATGGTCGTAAAAAGTTGCGGATGCCATTAAGTTGCCATACAATCAAAATCCATAATACGCTAGTCTTTTAACAAAATAAATTACGCTTCTACAAAAAGAATGAAGTACTCAATAATTAATTTTAAATATTTCTGTATTATAAGTTAGTAAGATAATTTCTATTGGTGGATCTGTTCTTTGATTTTACAAAACGGACATTATGCGATTATTAGTTTATATAGTATTGTTCTATGCATTTGTAATTTTCGTGAAATACTAATTTGCTACGTATATATAGGAATGTGTAATTATCACAATATTCTAATTTTTATTTAATTTCATTTTATACAAGAAATATATTCACTAAATGTATCTTTTATAAAATCCTGTGTTAAAATGTGTTAAGATTACTCGAACAGGGTTCTGTTTGTTGCAAATATTTGTAGATTTTGAATACTAGCTAATACTACTTAAGTAAATGAATAATACTACTTAAGTAAATGAAATAACTCGCCAGTGTTTTCATGGCAAATTGTAAAAAAAAAAAATTGCTACTTAGGTTCTGTATTTGAAATGCCGTCCTTTTTTTAGTCTTGCCTTGAATTATATATTTATGTTATCTGTACAGTTATAATTATGTACAAGATAAAACCGTTAAACTTATGATTACATAAGTTTAACGATTTTCACTTACTTTTAACCGAGTATTTACTTAACGTTACTTTGAAATTTTTATTGTAGGAACATATTCGTCCTACTATTTCGGCTAGAGTGAGTTACTTAGGATACTGCTGGGACTGCCGTGCCGATGTAGTGCGTCAGGTATGTACGCAGAGGCACGCATGGATTTGCCGCTATCACGAGAAAGAAGAGTGCCTCCCTGATGTCGTGTTTAAGTACGTACTAACAGTATCCTAGGCTTTTTACAGATTGATGTTGAGAATCAGATGTTCCGAAATTGAATTATCACAGCTTCATACCGAATTTTGAAGTGAAACCTCTAATGTGACTTTCAACAACATTGCGTTAAACGTTTAACAGCGTTAAATGTTTAACGCAATGACTAGGGGAATAGAAAGAAACAGAGCGAGAGTGAATGCGTGGCATTCGATCGCATGCGCGTAGTATACCTGTTACAGGCCACCGCGAGCATTAGCAACGAGTAACGTCCAATATTTTTTATCATTTTTTTATTTCTTTTTTATCCTTTTTTTTATATTGACAAAAAACACGTGGCACTAAAGAAGTTTCACTTCTGAGATGCGTATTTTGTACGCACGCTCTTTTTTAAAAAATAGGTATATACTAAGACTAGCTTTTAAACAAATTCTTACTAACATCTATAAAACCTAAAAAATTTGAATTATTCTTATATCTACACATAACACTATGGCGGCATATTAAATAGTGCAAATTCTATACTTGTACCTGTTCAATTGCTAAATTTATTGGCAACGAATAGTTGCTATGTAGGAATAGCCAGTAATAAATAATTACAGTTGGTTATATTTCAAATACAAGTTTTTTAAATGTTAAGAACACTCGAGATAGATGATTAAAATGTGCCTTTTTATATTAGTTAAGTAAATTATGTGCCAACCATAACATTTAAGTTAATTTTTGTATTAGACATATACAATTTAAGGTGAAATGAATTATGAAAAAGTCGTGAAGGTTTATAATATAATATTTTAATTATTCACATTGTTTCATTATACTTGTACCCAAGTAATCACTTGGGTACAAGTACAATAAAATTCTACCAGATGAAAATACTAGGTTTTTATTATGGGCTTTTTATTGTAATAGTAACAGCGTTATTGTAATATTGGCGTGTGGTGACGGAGTAAGAATACAATTCACCACTCCCTATCTTGCCCCTGGATATCGTAAAAGACGACTAATGGATATACCTAATACGCATAAAACATCTATGCAAGTGAGGGAAAACTCGAAACCAAACCCTATATCAACCTGTCTGATCAGCATATTATAGTAAGGTCAATTTCCCTTCTATTATGGAGGAGGATCGAGCCCATTAGTGGGACGTATTAGAGCTGAAATGATGATGATGGCGATGTAGTACTTATCACAAGATAAGCACTACAAACTCGATACTTATGATGAATGATGATGAAATGTTTAGTTTTTCTTATTTTAAAAGGTGGTTCTATAGATTTGTTTGGACTCTTAGATTTGCTCGGCAGAAATCATTTCTATAATGTAATCAGCTCTTCTACTCAAACCGCGTCGATTGCCTGATTAAAAATTAGTTAATTCGTTCGTGAGATATCGGAAAGGAAATAAATGTAGAATTGGGAGCTTGATATTGAACTTGAAGAGGTCAAATATTTGAAATTTTATATAGTAAGTTTCTGTTCAATTTTTTAATTACATCAATATATAATGAGTCAGGAGTATAGACTGGTGGACAATAACATTTCCACCATTTTAACTAAATGTATGATACATTTAATTAAAATAAATTCATACTGATTACGTCAGCAATAAATAGGGAAATTAATTTTTCCGCTTGTAATAAGCGGTGTTTTTATGTTAATACTCCACAGACCATTTTCATGTACCTAGGTATTTGTACATCAATTGGTAAAATAACAATGTTGGTTAATGTTATTTCAAGTATACATGAAAAACAATGATTTTCTTTTTATTTTTCCGCCCAAATATATGTCTCTATTTGGTACTATCCTTCTTTATAATGAAGGTATTAGTGATGTATTAAGGTGTAGTAGCTATAATGACCAGACGGGGTAGCATAAGATTTTGTTTTGCTTTTACCTATTACTCTTTATTATCGACTAGCAATCCGCCCTCGCTTCGCTTCGGGTTCAGTCGCCTTACCCACGTAGTTCCCGTTCCCGTGAGAATACTAGGATAATGTATAGCCTATATTACGTTCTGATATTATAGCTTTCCATTGGTGAAAGAATTTTTAAAATCGGTTCTTTGGTTTAAACGTGAAAGCGTAACAAACAAACAAACTTACTTTTGCATTTATAATATTAGTAAGGATGTTATCTGCGTATATTTTTTACATCTATCATGAGAAAGAAAGAAAGAAATTGTGGATATGTATATTATTGCCCCATTTCCACACGGACGACAGAATAAATTATTCAAATTGTTCTAATATGTATATTATAAAAATGGGCTAAACATCTACTATTTTTTGTAATACTCGTACTTAAAAAATATGACAAAAGACGCCTGTGAAAACTGAAGCTGTTAATTGTAAGAAGTCGTTCATCACCATTTCTATTTTTCATTTAAATAATAGGCGAAAATTTGCTACAGGTTTTGTAGCTGGGCAACCACTGACGTCAAGTCACCCTGCTCCGGTGGTCGGCCCAACGACGAAGGCGACAGAGCGCGCCGACCGTAACTCACCCCCAAAAAAAGCTTAAAAGTTAATTTCGACATAATACGAGCTTTTCTTTAAGGTGCCGGTAAAATTATAGGACTTAAAGAAAAAAAAAAACATTTTCTTTTGTCGGGAATTCGATACGAGATATGTGATTAATTCGAGTGTTGTGGTTAAGAAACGGTTGGTGGGGCAAAGTTATGGTTTGACTTAATCACATCAAATGAAAAGTGTCAAAGTAGAGATGCTAAAGCGAATTGGGTTACTAAAAATCCATTTATCACGCAAACACCTGAATTACATTAGAATGAGAACACGAATACTAAAAAACTATTCCAAACCATAATTATTCCATTCCACAGGAATGGAGGAATAAAACTATGTTACAGCGAATACTTAAAATGTATTTTATAAAATACCGAGAGTTAGGGATATGATTCATTTACATGATATCATTATAAATGACAATAGTATTATGCTATTATTAACATCGTAATAGAGCTCGTTTAAAATTATTTTAAATAGGATATCACAAAACGCAGTCATTCAGTTTTGCAGCGACAAATAAATATATTCGTCCGTGTCGTGACCGAGTAAAAATACGAATCACTTACCTACTTCTTGTCCAAGAGTGTTGTAAAAGCCGGCTAGGGAATATTATATACAATTGGCATCACAGCAAGAGAAGCAAAACTGTAACTTAATCACTAAACCAACGAGTTTGACCAGCGTGGTAAGTTTAATTTGTGTCTCATTATGAAGGCTCGAGCCTAGCGGTACGTATATATGACCTGGGATAATAATGAAATAAATATATCGTTTGCACAATTGTCGTAGAGATCTTTAGCTATCTCCCATGTCAGGTATCATGGATTCTATTACCTAGCTACCTAGCTGATGTTGATTAAAGCGAAAGTTGTGTGATATATACTACAGAATTAGAAGTTCATCAAAAGAGCTCCCAGTATTGATTGTTATATCACAAAAAAGGGAGCCGTCGCTCAGGACGCCTGGCAGATGTGAAACATCGAAATTATTTTGAACAAGTATATATGCATAAAAGAACAGATTACGACAGGAACTAATATGGCATAAAGTAATAATAAAACATTACGTTTTTTTTTTCAGAATATGATGAACTTTATTCAATAAACATTTATTTTCATTAGTATACACTATAGGCATGCGAACTCTAATAAAAAAAAAAGTGAGCCGTCGCCCAGGACGCCTGACAGATGTGAAACATCGAAACTATTTTGTACGAGTAGAGACACGGTATCGAATATAAAGTATCGATACTAAACTCATGAATAGTATCGAAAGATAAGTAACGTACTGTTTAAAGTATCGAGTACTTTTATTTACTTTATCTTTAGGTATTAGTACGTTACTTTTCGAGTACTTTTCTTTCGATACCGATACATTTGGATTTCGATATTTTAGTCAATAAGTACTTTTTGGGAGGTATCGTACCGAATAAATTATCCATTTTAAAATTGATTTTACGACTCATATTTATGGTAACGTCATTTAGTACAAACGAAATGAACCTTCTAAAACGTAGCTTGAAATAATTTGCGATTTATAAACTAGAAATAGCGCCATCTATCGAGCAAACGACCAACTCTAAGCTACAATATATTTTATAAAGAACTGTCTAATCCTGATATGACAATAAGACAAGCTGTTTAAAGTGAGTCAAAATCCAATTCTTAAGGAGTTGGTGACATGCAAACAAATAAATATACAGCTGAAGCTAATAAAAGCCTATAAAAAAATGAAATGCTTTCATCCGTTCACAGACATTCTTTCCGCACAAAGAGTGTGATTTAGGAAACAGAAATGGCGGCATTTATCGAGCTAACGACCAACTCTCAGCTTCAATATATTTAATAAAGAAATTTTTAATCCTGTAATCATAATAAGACAAACTATCTAAATAATTTTAACGTCATGGTCCTCCTTAAATTTTCAACTTTTAAATGAAATTTGACTATTTAAAGTGAGTCAAAATCCAATTCCTATGAAGTCGGTAATATACAAAGAAATAAATATATATACACCAGAAACTAATAAAAGCCTATAAAAAAACGGGTTTCGTAGCTGAAAGTAAACTAAATACCATACCTACTGGTATATTTATATTACTAAGTTAGAGAATTTTACATTAATTTATAAAACAAGTATATATGCATAAAAGAACATTAGATTACGACAGGAACTAATACGATAAAACTAAGGCATAAAGTATTAATAAAATATCGCGATTTTTTTCCAAAAAATGATGATTTTTAGTCAATAAACATTTATTTTCATTAATATACATAATAAGTAACAATTTACTTTGAGTTCACTAGATGGCGTTGTACAAAATTTTAAATCGTACTATGGTTTCGTTACAGAAATGTAGGTATATGCATCCAAATATTTATTTTATTTAATTAAGAGCGACGGCTTACTTTTTTTAATACTTATTAACAGGCATAATAAGTATTAAAAAAAGTAAGCCGTCGCTCAGGACGCCTGGCAGATGTGAAACTTCGAAATTATTTTCTACAAGTATATATCGACGCCCCCAAGCAATAACCTAGTAATAGCATTTTACTGGATTTTTTTTTATTTCAAATTTGACATCTGTAGGCGAGGACTCGTATACGATTTTTTTTTATTTGGATTTTTTCTATGGTTAATTACAAAAATATGACCAATGAAAGTTTTATTGCACGGAAGTTCTATTAGATTTTTATACGACAAAAATGAAATATTACATTATTACTCTTTAAATTTCATGACTGATATATTGGTATTATAATAATACCGTAATATAATTTATGTTAAATTTTGGTTACTGCGATTACAAGTTTATTGCAGTGAAATATGAGGCATATTTTTTTCGGTAACGGTTAGTAACAATATTCATACGAATTAAAATACACGATGAAACGTGTGTACTGGCGTAGATTACCCGGCATAAGACAGTTACATAACTTTACAGTTAGTCCCTTCATTGAAATTTCTTGGTTAGATACCAAATAAATAATCATTATTGTTCTATTACTTTAAAAAATTAACCGCAATAATCTCGTAAGTTGATATTACTGAATTCATCTTTATAATTCAATATGGTAATATACAAATACTGTTAAAACGTTACAAAACATTTTACGTTATATATATTTTTATGTATTACATGAATCTTTGAATATATAATGTAAGTCTGATACTGTAAGGTTATTCTATAAAAAAATACCTTTCATTTGATACATTTAACATGGCGAAATAATGATTCATTGAAAAGATATAGCTAAAAAATACAAAACATTAACACCTGAAAAATTTGAGTTTTCGATTACTGGGTTATTGCTTGGGGGCATCGATATGATTTATTCATATATACTTGTAGAAAATAGATTACGACAGGAACTAATATGTAAAGTATTGAATAAAATAATACAATTTCTACTATTATTTAAAATATTACAAAGAAATGATATTAGTTCACCGCTCAGTCGCTTACGACCTAACATAGCGTCGCTACGTCTCCCTCACACACTTCTACGTAGTTCAAATCAAAAGGATCGATTAAGAAAGTATGATCTAGCTAACAGAAATAACGACATCTATCGAGTTAAGACTAAATCTCAGCTACAAAATATATTTTATAAAGAAATCTCTAATCCTGTAATGATGATGATGATAATGAGACAAACTATTTAAATTATTTTATCGTCATTGGTCCTTGTTAAATTAACAAATTTTAAATGAAATCTGACTGTTGAAAGTGAGTCAAGATCCAATTCCTAGGAATCTATAACACAAACAAATATACATCTGAAACTAATAAAACACCTATAAAAAGCGATTGTCCAGTTTTCGTACATGAAAGTACTGTAAGTAGGTATGGTATACTTATGTTGGAAAGTTAGAGAATTATACATTATTTTATAGAACATACATTATTTTATAGAAGTATATATGCATAAAAGAACAGATTACGACAGGAACTAAAATAGCACATTAATAAAAATAATATTACGATTTTTTTTCCACGAAAATGATGATTTATATTCAATAAACATTTATTTTCATTATAGTTAACAATGCGTCGCGATATTCGCCGATTTAATACGTTCCGTATTAAAGAAGCGATAGAGCGGAATCGTGGCTCGAAAGTGTTTGCACAAGATCTGTCTATTGGGAAAAGCCAAATGACTAAGCTGAAGACCGATGACGGGACTGTCATTTCATCCCAAAGTGAGATCTTGGGAGAGGTCGAAAGGTTCTATGGACAGTTATACAAATCATCCCGAAATCCTGTTGTCCGCTTGGTCCAAGATCCCAGATCCAAGCTAACTCGGCACTATACCGAAGAAATCCCGGACATCAGCTTGTACGAGATCAGAATGGCTCTCAAACAACTACGTAACGGTAAGGCACCGGGAGATGACGGAATTACGGCAGAGCTTTTGAAGGCGGGCGGCAAGCCGGTATTAATAGCTCTTCAGAAGCTATTTAATTCCGTTATCCTCGGGGGCGACGTTCCAGAGTCGTGGACCAGGAGTGTGGTGGTGCTGTTCTTCAAGAAGGGTGACAAAGCTCTTTTAAAGAACTACAGACCAATCTCACTCCTGAGCCATGTTTATAAGTTGTTTTCGAGGGTCATTACCAATCGACTCACGCGCAAGCTCGATGACTTCCAGCCGCCCGAACAAGCCGGCTTCCGAAAAGGCTATAGCACCATAGACCATATCCTCACGCTTCGGCAGATTATACAAAAGACCGAGGAGTATAATCGGCCCCTGTGCTTAGCGTTTGTGGACTATGAGAAAGCCTTTGATTCAGTCGAAACTTGGGCGGTGCTGCAGTCCCTTCAGCGGTGCCAAATCGACCATCGCTATATCGAAGTGCTGAAGTGTTTGTATAGGAACGCCACAATGTCAGTCCGTATCCGGGATAAGAGTACGAAACCGATCCAGTTGCAGAAAGGCGTGAGACAGGGAGATGTCATCTCTCCGAAACTGTTCACCACTGCACTGGAAGATGTCTTCAAGCTCTTAGACTGGACTGGACTCGGCATCAACATAAACGGCGAATACATCACTCACCTTCGATTCGCAGACGATATCGTCGTTATGGCAGAATCCATGGAGGACCTTGGCACTATGCTCAATGATCTCAGCAGGGTATCCCAACTAGTGGGTCTACGAATGAACATGGACAAGACGAAAGTCATGTCAAATACCCATGTCATTCCTGTACCGGTCCTAGTTGGCAATGCGATTCTCGAAGTTGTCAATCACTATGTTTACCTAGGACAAACAGTCCAGTTAGGTAGATCCAATTTCGAGAAAGAGATCAGCCGACGAATCCAACTCGGTTGGGCAGCGTTCGGGAAACTTAAGAGGATCTTCTCGTCCAACATACCTCAGTGTCTGAAAACACAGGTCTACGACCAGTGTGTGTTACCAGTGATGACTTACGGCACGGAAACGTGGTCCCTAAATGTAGGCCTCATATCAAGGCTCAAAGTCGCTCAGCGTGCTATGGAACGGGCTATGCTCGGGATTTCTCTGCGAGATAGAATCCGTAATACAGAAATCCGCAGAAGAACGGGTGTAACCGACATAGCACGAAGAATTAGCACGCTAAAGTGGCAATGGGCAGGCCACATCGCTCGACGAACCGACAACCACTGGGGAAGAAAGGTTCTCGAGTGGCGACCACGCATCGGACGACGCAGTGTAGGACGCCCCCCCACTAGGTGGACCGACGACCTAGTGAAAGTTGCTGGGCGTCGTTGGATGCAGGCGGCACAGGATCGCACATTGTGGCGCAATATGAGGGAGGCCTACGTCCAGCAGTGGACGGCAATAGGCTGAAATGATGATGATGATGATGATGATAGTTAACAATTTACTTTAAGCGCACTAGATGGCGTTGTACAAATTTTAAATCGCACTATGGTTTCGTTACAAAAATGTACACATATGTATCCGAATTTTTATTTGTAGATAATTAAAATGGTATCCCGAGGCGTGGCGTTAACGCCACGCGACAATCGGGATCACCCTCGCCTATAGATGTTTCACATCAAAAAGCTATTGAGAATAGATACTGTAAAAAAGGTTATCATAAAAACTCGAATTATCTAGATGATGATATAGACTGGTTATGAGCAGGTTATCATTCAACAATTTCCTCGTTATTTTAACTACTACAAAAAGTTTTTTGTTAATATTATAGTAGATTAGCGTATTATGCTTTGGTGGTGCACCTGATGTTAGTTATGCTCACTGTAAGGTCAGTTTTTTTAAGTCAGCTACCATAAAGCTATGTATAGCAGGTTTCTCTCTCTCCCTCCAAGGTGGTCGAGAGGAGAGGTAGCTGCTCCGGTAGTTAAGTCTTGATTGGGTTTTTGTCTTGATTGTAGGATTTGGTTCAGTAAAATCTAATCTTATGCATTATCATCATTGCCATTTCTGCACATATACTTCCCACCGTTGGCCTCAAGCCTCTTCCTGGACAGGAGTGAAATTTACCTTCAATATCACGCTTGATAGGGGTTTTTTCGAGTTTTCCTTCTCTTGCATGGACATCATTAGTTCCTTGGTGTTCTTTTACGACACCCACGGGTAAGATAGGGCGTGGTGAATAGTATTCTTACTTCGTCACCATTTTTTTTATGGATGGGCTATGGTAAGTGCACACGCGGTCTATTCCGTCCGGGGGGACGAAAGGACGGCGCGCAGGCCCATAACCCACGCATATCCACGTCGCCTTCGTCGTTCTCACCAAACCTGTTGTGTACAATTTTATATAAAAGTAGTCAGAAAAATAAAAAAAAGTGAGCCGTCGCTCAGGACGCCTGGCAGATGTGAAACATCGAAATTATTTTGTACAAGTATATGTGCTTAAAAGAATGGATTACGACAGGAACTAATATGTATATAATATTGATAGTTTTGACATAAAGTATTGAATAAAATAATACGATTTCTATTATTATTTGAAATATTACACAACAATAAAATCAATCCACCGCACAGTCGCTAACAAACAACATAGAGTCGTTCCTTCTCCCTTACACACTTCTACGTAGTTCAAAAGGACCGGCTAAAAAAGTGTGATCTAGTAAAACAGGAATAGCGACATCTATCGAGCCACTGAGTACTAGTATCGAAGAACAATAATCAGTATCAATTGAAAGGTATCGATACTTAACAATCGAATCGTTTTCAAAGCATCGAGTACTTTTTATAGAACTTATCGGATACTTTCTTGGCGAGATTATTTGTGATGAGCTTTTTTTTTGGTAAGTTTGAGAGAATGTAATATTGGATACCAAGTATTAGTATCTTAGGAACAATAATGAGAAAATACCGAAAATTATTGGTATCGAATCGTTTACGAAGCTTCGAGTACTTTTCATAGGGCCTATCGGATACGTTCCTGGCGGGATTGTTTGTGATGAGCGTTTTTTTTTTTGGTAAGTTTGAGAGAAAGTAACATTCTATAATGAGTACTAGTATCGAAGGAACAGTAATAAGTACCAATTGAAAAGTATTGATACTTACTGATATTGAATCGTTTTCATAGAGCCTATCGGATACGTTCCTGACGGGATTATTTGTGATGAGTGTATTTTTTTACTGGTAAGTTTGAGAGAAAGATACATTCGAAACTGAGTACTAGTATCGAATGAACAAAAATCAGTATCAATTGAACAGTAACAATATTTACTGATATCGAGTCGTCTTCGAAGCAGCGAGTACTTTTCATGGAGCCTATCAGATACATTCTTAGCAATCGCGGGATTGTTTGTGATGAGCTTTTTTTTTAACAATTTTGGGAGGAAGTGATACCTCATAATCCAACAAGCATCAGCACTTGCGTTATCATTTACTCCTACACTAAAAGAAAAAAGGTCATCACGGGCAACCTTCGCAATGAACGCAGGTAAATGGAGGAACGCTCCGCCCCAATGCCATTCCGATACTAGCCCATGCGATACCATTGTTTGCATTCGATACTAGTAGTAGTATCATGAATATATGATATGTATCATAGTAGAATGAAAAGTATCGATAATATATGAGTACTCATTGGTATCGATTTATCCCTAATTGTTGTGTAATATTTCAAATAATAATATAAATCGTAATAATTTGTTAAAACTTTATGCCATATTAGTTCCTGTAGTAATCTGTTCTTTTATGCATAAATACTTGTACAAAATAATTTCGATGTTTCACATCTGACAGGCGTCCTGAGTTTATTTTTAATACTGATAAAAAACACAGGGCACCAAAGAAGTTTCACTTCCGACATGCGTACTTAGTACTCACGCTATTTTTTCACGCGATTTAGGAAATAGAAATATCGCCATCTATCGAGCTAACGACCAACTCTCAGCTTCAATATATTTAATTATGAAATCATTAATCCTGTAATAATAATAAGACAAGCTATCTAAATTATTTTAGCGTCGGTTCTCGCTAAGTTTACAAATTTTAAATGAAATCTGTTTAAAGTGAGTCAAAATCCAATTCCTAAGGAGTCGGTGACATACAAAGAAATAAATATATATACAGCTGAAACTAATAAAATCCTATAAAAAACGGTTCTCCAGTTTTCGTAGCTGAAAGTAAACTAAATACCATACCTACTGGTATATTTATATTATTAAGTTAGAGAATTGTACATTAATTTATAAAACAAGTATATATGCATAAAAGATTACGACAGATCCTGTCGTAAATCATTAATAAAATATCGCGATTTTTTTCCAGAAAATGATGATTTTTATTCAATAAGCATTTATTTTAATTAGTATACATTATAGCTAACAATTTATTTTGAGTTCACTAGATGGCGTTGTACAAAATTTTAAATCGCACCATGGTTTCGTTTCAAAAATGTAGATAATATGTGGTACAAATATTTATCATATAGTTAAGAGGGGACCGCGAGGCGTGGCGTTAATCGCCACGCGACGATTGCGTTCACCCTCGCCTATAGATGTTTCACATCAAAAAAAATTGAGCCGTCGCTCAGGACGCCTGGCAGATGTGAAACTTCAAAATTATTTTGTACAAGTATATATTAGGCTTGTTGAAAAAATATCGATATATGGATATTTTTTGTTAGAAATATCGATATTTTTAACCGATATATATTGAGCTGATATATCGATATTAAATATCCAATATCGAAATCGAATCAAAAACGATATTTTTTTTTGTTTGTGTAAATCAAGTCTAGAATTTAGAACCGTAAAAGATAGGAAATATAAAAGTATAGCATTAACTGTATACATACTCTGTGATTAGTATGTTTTGATTGCCATTTGATTGTCATTTTTTATTAAGGCCAATTATTGTTATTGACACACATGATAATCGAATTATTCCAATACATACATCCAACTGTCGATTAGAATTCAAATTATAAATCGTTAACCGAATAGTTTTATATCACTTATTTTTTTCTATTCTATAAGTACAATTGACTTGTTATTAAAATAAATGACACAATTTCCCAGCAATTAAAGTGATTTCGTTTTTAATAATTTCATCTTAACTAAGTTACGTATGGCGTCGGGTTAAGAATATAATTGTCACCACCCCTTTCGAGTCGTAAAAATCGTATAAGAGTTTACCAGGAGAGTGGGCAGTAGCTCTCTCCTGGGATATGTATAAATATATAATATATAATAAGTTGAAAAATATTGGTTCGAAAATAGCTTTTTTGTTTTTGATATTTTTGTAATTATTGCTTAATAAAAAAGATTTTGATTGAACTAAATACATTATTATTTTAAAAACACAAAATCTTTTAAAAATTTGACCGATATATCGATATTTTTCCTTAATATATCGACATCGATATTGATATTTTGATAAATATAGATATATCTATATATTGATATGTTTTTCATTTCGTACTATTTAATAAACGCATTTTTTTTAAAGACCGATATATCGATATTTCTTTTTCGATATATCGACGTCGATATTGATATTTTTATAAATATCGATATTTTTTTCACTTCTGACATGCCTAGTATATATGAATAAAAGCATAGATTACGACAGGAACTAATTTGTAAAGTATTGAATAGAATAATACGATTTCATCAATTTCTACTATTATCTAAGATATTACAAAGAAATGATATTAATTCACGGCTCGGCCGCTTACGACCTAACATAGCGTCGCTACGTCTCCCTCACACACTTACTGCGTAGTTCAAATCAAAAGGATCGGTTAAAAAAGTGTGATTTAGCAAACAAAAATAACGACATCTATCGAGCTAAGGCTAAATCTCAGCTACAAAATATATTTTATAAAGAAATCTCTAATCCTGTAATGATGATGATGATAATGAGACAAGCTATTTAAATTATTTTATTGTCATTGGTTCTTCTTAAATTAACAAATCTTAAATGAAATCTGAATGTTAAAAGTGGGTCAAGATCCAATTCCTATGAGTCTGTAACATACAAACAAATAAATATACATCTGAAACTAATAAAACACCTATAAAAAGCGATTGTCCAGTTTTCGTACGTGAAAGTACTGTAAGTAGGTATGGTATACTTATATTGGCAAGTTAGAGAATTATACATTATTTTATAGATTAAGTATATATGCATAAAAGAACAGATTACGACAGGCACTAAAACAGCACATTAATAAAAATAATATTACGATTTTTTTTTCCAAGAAAATGATGATTTTTATTCAATAAACATTTATTTTCATTAGTATACATTATAGGTAACAATTTACTTTAAGCGCACTAGATGGCGTTATACAAATTTTAAATCGCACTATGGTTTCGTTACAAAAATGTACACATATGTATTAGGATTTTAATTTTTCGTTAATTTAAAGGGTGCCGTGAAGCGTGGCGTTAACGCCACGCGATGATTGGGATCACCCTCGCCTATAGATGTTTCACATCAATAATAGATAAATCAAGGGAATTTGTAGTCGGATTTTCTCAGTGGCAATCGTCTCGATTCGGCGGTAGTTTAATGGATTAACTTAAGGTGAAATGTTTAATTTGTCAATACAGAAGTACCCCTGCAGAGTATACATAAAAATTAAATTTTAAATTTTAATTTATTGTGAAATTCCACAATAACATACTTATTTTTATCTCGTGTTATCGATTTCCAGTAACCATTATTATCTTAAAAAAACTATACACTACTTAAAAATAAGTGAAATAACATGAAATACCTACTACTGCCTATTCAATCATCATTCTATTCACGTCGCTTGTTGGACATAGCTTCTCTCGAAGCAGGGATAATGTCATAAATAAAGTTGGTGAGCGTAACTAGTGTCGTATTTTGTCAGCAGATTGCCATATAAAATGCATGGAAAGGAAAGTATATATATATATATATATATATATATATATATATATATATATATATATATATATATATATATATAAATCGCTGAAGTGTTGTGGCGTCTTTTCAAAGTCGAATCCTGTAGCGTCCACCATTGTCAATGTAATTTCAATAGTTAATCGTGCGAATATTGTTTCATTGCTGTCATGTGAATTCCAATATCAACGAGAAATTTTATTTCAACACGAAAAGAAGATATTCAATTTGGAATAATTCTCGCTGGTTTGTCGCGTCCGTTCGCGATGGTAATCATGTGGCACTCTGTATATTTCTTAATTTTTAATACATTTCTCCGATTTTCCTAAATCCGTATAAATATATGGGTATATCGCGTCCGTATATTATTATGTATATTATCCTGTATTTATTCAATACATTTCATTAATTATATTACTTCCTACTACGTTTGAGACTATATTGATACCGAATATTTTTCTGTATGTACTCTATACATTATTTCGAGTTTGTCGCTTCCTCCTAAACTTATAGGTAGATCGATGACGTATACTTTATTTTATTCCAGCCGTCTTCAAGTAATTAGAAAATAAATATCTCGACATATTGAGAAACCCCTCCTTTTTTTGAAGTCGATTAAAATAAAATAATTATATAAACTTGGGAACAGACATGACAACAAATTTATCCCTATATAAAATTATTATGTATGATAAACTAGGAACAAAAATTAAGGGACATAAAAAAAATTAAAATTTTGGGTATAATTCAATGAGCTGTAACTCCAAGGAAAATAATCTCCAAGGAAAAAAAAATTGTAGCTCCAAGTATCTAGTTTTTATAAAATTTTTTTCATGTTTGAGTCTGGAAAAATTCCAAGGAAACAACGAAAAAAAAAAAATTTCCAAATTTTTCTCGTCTAAAATATGGTCTACGGACTTCAAAAAATTTTTCCATAATTCCACTCAAAAGCTCTTGTAGAAAATTTCAGAAATCTTGTAGAAAAGCACCGCCGGCTTTCTTGTAGAAAACCGACGGCGCTCGGCTCATTAATGATCATGGTATCGGAGCAGGAGCCAACTACGACGAATTTTATACTTCTACTATTCAGAAAACTGGCGATCCAAGTACAGAGTCCCTTGGGAATTCCATATGATCGTTGCTTCGAAAGAAGTGACCTGTGCCAGATCCTATCGAACGCCTTTGCGATATCTATACTGAATGCTAGCCCCTCACCCTTGCCCTCCAAGACCTCTACCCAACGGTGTGTAAGATACACAAGAAGATCACTAGCCGATTGGCCACGATGTAAGCCGTATTAACGATCGCTGAGCAGCTGGTGATCCTCAAGGTACTGCCGAAGTTGATGCTTTATAATTTTCTCCATTATCGAAGAGAGCATGGATGTTATGGCAATTGGCCTGTAATTCGATGAGTCAGACCGGTCTCCTCTTTTATGAATCGGGTGGACATGGGCTATCTTCCATGAAGACGGAACCCTATTAGTAACGTAGGCAAGTCGGTATATGCGCGTGAAGATGCGAGTCAATTCATGGGCGCACGTCTGTAGAATCATTGCATTGATGCTATCCGGTGCACACGACTTAGGGCCATCTAAAAGCCGCAGTTCTTGCCTGATCGTTCGATGCGTGATGCGGTGTTTAGGGATCGAGCTCTCATACCGAGGTATGGTAGGTGGTGGGGCAGCTCCAGCGTCCAAAATAGTTAGAGACAAAGAATTGATCTAGAAGATCGGCCTTCTCCTTTGCGCTGTGGGCTAGGCAGCCATCGTGCTTCTGTAGTGAAGGGAGGTTGGGCAGACAGAATTTGCCTTGTGCAGCCTTGGTGAATGACTAGAATGCACGACTCTTAGCGGGATAGCTCTCCAATCGCTCGCCAATTCTTGCAACACATTCCGCCTTGCCTCTAGTAATAGCTTTCTTACTAAATATAGAAACAACATTAAATTATCGTTTCACCTATTTTTTATTGCAAACGGTGGCAAACGAGCAAACAGTACACCTGATGGTAAGTGTTGCTGCCGCTCATGGACCTTTACCAGGCCGCTGCCTACCGCGAAGAAAGTGAAGGGAGTGTGAATGTGTGCATTGAGGCTCGGTGATACCAAAGGTACCACCAAAATCCTCCACACGCAAACTCCCTCAGAAAGTTGGGCTTCCGGCTCTCTCGCTCACCGAACGAAGCGCAGTAACAAATTGCTACTAATCGGATGTCGATTTTCTGCGAGAGTGTGGTACTACCCCGGACGGCCCGACGCGCGACTGTAGACAGATAACTGTCAACAGTATGGTCCTACCACTGAGAGACCTCTCTGGCGTTCGGGTCCTGAAAGATTTGGGCCCTATTCCAGGCCTAATATGCAGATTGCTTATGGCGTGCAGTCTTCTTGCAGGTTTTGTTTAACCAAAGGTCGGTTGCAGCCACCGATGGATATTTTAGTGTTCCCGTATTGGGAATGAATATTATATCCCCATAATAACCGCAGCGCTAATGCAGTCCGCACAGTCGTCAGAGACCTCAGAAGCAAAGCAAAACCGCTTCCATAGGTAGGATGCGTCAAACTCCATCCAATCTTCTGACTTACTTTGTCAGATTCTGCATGTCTCAGTCGCCGTAGAGGGACTAGGCCATACAACAGGGCCTCTGCTATGAACCAAGTAGTCGTCAGAAGAAAAAAAAGGAGACCCAGTAAAGAAGACTCAGTCTTTCAATATCTGGGACACGGGTGGGCGGTGTCACCAGTTGTGAGAGACCATAGGGCGTAGCCATATTGAAAAGATTTCGATCGCGGTGCTCAATGGCTCAATGGTTCCAAGAAATTAATTGACCCCGGATCACTGCCATGGGACCAGTAGAGGCACACGCGTAGATGCGGGTAAGCTGATAATCTAAGCGCAACCATAAGATCGATAGTTCACTGTGCTCGTGTACCCAAAGGCGGCAACAACAGATCTCGCTCCGAATGATCATGCCCCTCCCCGGCTTCACGACGGAAGATGTGCATCAACTCATAGCCGGGGTAATTTAGGTACAAAATGTTATCTGGGGTGTTTTCGTTAAAAAGAGCACGGCAGACCGATATTGCAAAAATCCACATTAAATGTGAATAAGGGGACCGCTGTGTAAAATCTTCTCTTTTTATTGTTCTTTACCATTAGGTTATATATAAGTGAAAGGGAATGTGAAATTGTGAATGTGTATAACGGGGTTCGGTGATAGCAAAAGAGAAAAAGGGCGGGCATAGTGCATGGTTGAGAAGTGAGTTTTGTGTGGAGCTGATACGAAGCACGGGAGGGCTCCCGATGCTCCCCATATTTAGCCGCCAGGGTCCGCTCCACTTTCCCACACCGGCACGATGATCACCCAACGGAATTTTAAGACTTTGGAAGAACCAATGTTGGGAGCGCCAATCCTGGGTTAGAGGGACCCTGCTGACCGGCAGGTGGGCGCAAGTGACCATTCCAGTCTCCCTGTACCACATATCAGCCCCTCACACTCAATGTTCCGACCAAGACCTCACCATCCCAAGTTTCAGGCATCACCAAAAGCCCACCAGACAAAAACACACCCAGAAAGTTGGACATCCGGCTGTCTCACTTACCGAACAAAGCGTAGCAATAAATTACTTCTACTCAGACGTCGATTTTCTGCGAGAGTGTGGTACTGCCCCTGTCGGACGGGGCCGTGACCTACTACTATGAAAAATTGTGTGTACATTAGTTATCATCTCAGCTCATAAAAGTCCCACTGCTGGGGCAAAGCCTCCTAAAACTCATAACTCTATCATAGGAGGGAAATTGATCTACTATAACCCCGCTGGTCAGATAGAGGTCAGAAGGTTGCTATAGTTTTATTTTGAGTTATACTGTCCTTGCGTTACATGCATATTATCCCTCAGTCGTCTTTTATCATCCACGGGTAAGAGAGGAGTAGTGAATTATATTCTTACCGTCAACACACGAAAAATTTAATATTAATTATAACCTATTTCTACCTATAATTGCTGACGAGCATATATCTCCAAGTTGCCTATTGCATAATGACATTTTACCTATGTGACGCCATTAAATCACTAATTAGAATTGATCAAAACTTGTTATTTTATACACAGAAGCAACATGATACATATAAAGAAATATCGATATACACATATACTAATATAGGACATAAAAAATATTAAAATAGCAAATAACAAGAATCACGCAGCAGCGCAACCCCGCCCCTCACTCCTGTAATCGCCCCGCTTCCCTTTACACGGTGCCAATTTGTGTGACGCAACTAAACTATTAATTAAAATCGATAAAAACTTAGACTTAGACTTTGCGTCCATATAATTGGCGCAACAAGTCAGTTGGACGCAGCATCATCGGTAAAAACCGCCATGTATGACGCAGGATCATTTCGGGGATGTATATATATATATATATATATATATATATATATATATATATATATATATATATATGTATCGTATTCTTAAGTCACAAAGTACGGGCAATTAGAAATGAACAAAATATTTGATTCGTAAATTATTGGCGAGGGATTGCTATTTTATACGTATGTGTATTATAAACTTACAAACAGCATGGTAAACAAACGTTGAATAATATAAATATCGATTTAACAACTGATTAGTTGAAGGAGAAGCTAAAGATATAGAAAATCACAGGCACATACTAAGTCGAAAAATGTAATGAATTTTACACAAATAATTAAATAGGCAAAGCACTGAGTATAAAATTATGGCGAGAGGCTGCTTCTAAGAGCCGTAGTTTCTTTGAAAAATTGTTATCGCTCTTTCTGAAATGATAATTTGAATTCTTTAAAAATATGTTATTTGTCACTACGTCGCAACTTTTGTAGTTATAATTACGTTATCGTTTTGGTACACCACAAATAGGTTATGTATGCAAGTATATATACCTACATAGAATATTGAAGAGCTTCAAATACTTTAATTACATAAAGAAATGACTATCGAGCCTGTAGTAGGTATTTATCATATCATAAGTACTAAAAGTTGATTAAAATTGTATAAGACAAGTTAAATTTGGATATTCAATGACTGATTGCCTAATTCCTGACAGCAATCCTCCTTGATAAAACTTATGTTACCGAAGCACTAATACCTACATAAGTACATACTCTGTTAATAGTATATTATCTATCAATACAGTTGTATGGTCCTCCATAAACGTGAACCACGCTTTTCTGCTGTTAATCCAATCGAAAAGGCGCGTTAGGTAATCAAATTGTAGTCGGCAAAGAGGAAAGGTTTCAATCCATTGCACCTTTTTGCAAAATAACAATTTCTATCTCTGCTTCTAGGCGTTTTTCTATCTACTTAGGACTGCATTGCAAGTCATCAAGGATGAAGGTCACGCAACCGGTTCCTTCAGCCAGCTAATTGGCGCAGATGTGCCCCACGCTGTCTTTCTGTTGCCACGGTTGGACGCGATTTCGTGAAACCAATGTTGGCTAAAAAAAAAGGATCGCGTTAGGAGGAATGTGTTTGGCAATTATAGGCTAACGCATATCGATACCGAAGCGGGGTTGGTATGCCCAAGGGGAGGGTCGCGTCAGCGATATTTCATGTTAATAATAGCCTTATCTAAGTATGTAAGCCGAGCAGATTTAAAACATTAAATACCGTCTCCATTTTCAGACAGTGTAACAGATTATACTCAAGAAGTATTTTTGTGGTAGGTAATTGAATCTATATTATTCAAAATACTACGCTGCTTAATTGTTACATCATTTGTGCAGTTAATTAAATATTAGTCACGTTCAATTGTAGATTATGAGTATTTATTTTCGTAGTCGCTTCTTAGTAATCAATCAGACGTTTTATGTGGTTATCTACCAGATAAGTGATAAAAAATAAGTTGACGTCTTTGTATTCATACGTTTAGTTGTTTGGTAGTTTTCGTTACTGTATATTGTAGTGAAGGTTACAGATATTGACGAATTTAATAGTAATTGTACGTAAATGTGGGAAAATATTCGTATATATGCATATTGGTAAATGAGGAAACAAGTGTAACAAAAGCTCTTGAGTTGTCTGACAACGAAGACTTCAAGGACGTAGCAGCCTCCATAGCGATTTGGTAAAGCCCACATCATTACGCTACCGACGCTGTTCTACGGCGCACGTTTGGCAGACTCAGAACGGATTATAAACAATGTTCTGCACGTCGATCGACACTCACCACCTGTTGTAAATATTGTATTGGTAACGGCGCTCCCGGCGCATTCATAATTATGTGGTTCTTATTTTTAGTGATTTGTTATACCAGTGCCAATGTAGTTCAGGAAGATGCTGTGTTTAATAAATGCTGCCCAAAGAACCAAAGTTTAATAAAAGTGATAGAATTTGAAGATTTTTACCAGTGCATAGATTCGGAAATTTCTAATAATAATTATAGCATAACTTTATCCCCGCTTATAGTTGGTGATAGTGTTTTAGTCGAGTATGGGATACCGGCGAATTGCGAAGAATTACGGATGATACAAATGACTTCAGTTACTTTAGATGATGGTAATTTAAAACAAAATTGCTACGACAGACTGGAGTTAGAAGTTGTGAACGGTACATTGCAACCATACATTCCCAAAGTTGTAGCTTTAAGTTGCTTAAATAATGACACTTGGAAGACTTCTGAGAAAAAACCCATTAATCACATAAGAAAATGTTGTCCAAAAGGGCAGAGTTACGATACTATTTTTCATTTATGTAGAAATACCAGTGAAAATAATACAGAAGATTGGCTATTAAATCGTTTAGAAATTAAAAACAATTATATATACGAATTAGACCACGAGTTAAGCTGCAAGTCAAATGAATACGGCGTAGAGTTAAAAGAAGAGCATTTTTTATTGGAAGTGTTTGGAAGCTATTTAAATATTTTGAAAAGAAAAGACGAAACCACCGATCTAGTATTGCCGGGAGAATGGTGCATAGACCGTGATTATGTTACTCAAAGTCTTGTAGCCCGGGTCTGTACCAGTGACTGTTCAAAATATGGGGCATATTGCTTAAGGAAGTGCTGCCCTATTGGATACCATTACAGACCTAGACGTTGTGGCAGTTTTGTTAGTAGATGTACTCGCAACGAAGACGATATTCTATGGGACGTCAATGATTATTTGGAGCCTTTAAAAAAGAATGACAATAGCATAACAGGTAAGGTTTTTAGCATTTTCATATATTTTTTTATAAATTTTTATTTTTGAATAAGTATATTTGGTAACAGCAGGTGTGATTTTTACCAACACAACCAGTAAAATCCTTAAAAGCCTACTAAATTTACTGCATTGCACCGACAAAGACTAATCAGAATTCCATTTTCCTTATCTTGGTCCTTGGTTATCTTGTAGTTTGGTCTGATGTGTTAAATTAACCATGTATACACATACGATAATGGTAGGATACTTAAAACTATCATGAAAAATTCCAACAATGGGTCCCTGAGTTCAATAGTGACTTCATAATACAGAATAGACTGCACGGTTGGCGTATAAACATCGACATCTGTCTATAATTTATATCTATATCAAATTTAACTGGCACTAGTTTTTATTCCTTAGTGTGGGATGGAATCCTTAAAAAAAAACAACAAACTAAGTACCTACCCAAATGTTTTAGTAATATCGCAAAGTACGTTTATATGTTTTGTTAAACATTATTTGCCCAAAAAACCCTTTTTGAAGCTATAAAACAACCAAAAATAGTTAATCAATTAAGTATGAAATAATATAATATATGCAATAATATTAATATATACATAGATTATTAGTAGAATGGCTACTGTAATAAGTTCATTCATGGTAACTTCAACTTACAAAAACTGTTGTGGATTCGTTATTTCGTTTATTCCTAGCTATGTTGGGAAATATATCCGACATATTAAAAATGGTTAAGACTGCCCTGAACAAAAGGTAAACATGGTGTTATTTCATCTGGGCAGAAGTAGCTATTTTATGTATTTAATTTACCGAGTGACATATTCGCAATAACGAATATACTTTTAAAATAAAGAAAAAAAAAAAACTATGTTAGGATTACAAACTATGTAATTTCAGTGCTTCATTATCAAGATGATATTAGGTATATTTTATAAAAATAATAAATAGTACGACTATATTACGATATGTTTTGGAACCTGTCCGGATTAAAGCAGAAAGTTCTACATCCCCGGGACCTACTAGATAGGACATCCCCGTTTTATGAATATTTTTATCGTCTTTGGTAGGCTCATACCAAAAACTTTTGTTTTACAAAAATGATCAATTCATATAAAAATAATCAAATTACAATAATATCAAAATTATGTGATTTCTTTAATAAATTTTGTGAATACGAGTCTAATACGTAATAGTGAATGTTGTTTCCTAGTTACCCACATTGCCAGTTCAGTGTAAAAATATAAAATGCGTTAGTGTACTACTACCAACTATATCCTCACAGTTACGAATTAAGATAATGTGGTTTCTCTTTAAAAAAATCTATTTTTTTTTAAATGAGGCTAAACTGGATTTCACTACACTTCAAATTCAAATCATTTACTATGCATAAATCCCGAGAGGGCACAAACTTACATAGTGTCAACTTTACAAAATTAAAATAAATTACCCAAAAAAATAAACTACCACCGTATCGAAACGCGACCGCTACTGAGAAATTCCGGCAAGAAACTCAGCGGGCTTGTCTATTGTTTTTAATTATTTTTTTCCTTTCTTTTTTTTATTTCCAACGGTGGCAAACGAGCAAGCAGCACACCTGATGGTAAGTGATGCTGCCGCACATGGACCTTTGCAATACCAGGGGCACATCCAGGCCGTTGCCTACCGTGAAGACAATACTCTTCTTAAACCTCGTTTAAAGAAGGACATGTCATAGCGCTCGGGCAATACAGCAGCAGGTAGTTCATTCCAGAGCTTGCACGTACGTGGGAGAAATGATCGCTGGAAACGTACAGTTGAAGACCATAACGTTTCCAGGTGAAATGGATGAACCCTTCTACGATGTCGAGTGGTACGTTCGTAGAATGGTGACGGTGGTACCAAGTCAAACAGTTCCACGGAGCACTCCCCGTGAAAGAGTCTGTAGAGTACACAGAGTGACCCAAAGTCTCTCCGCTGCTCCAGCGACTCCGATCTATCCGTAAGATTAGGATCCCGACGATTCGAACAGCACGTCTTTGCAGGGAGTTAAGTGGGTCTAGCTGATATTTGGGCGCACCTGCCCAGAGATGTGAGCAGTACCACATGAGGACGGACTTGTGCTTTGTATAGCACAAGACGCTGTCTCGGTGTTAAGTACCGCCTGGGTCTGTTCTGGACGCCCAATTTTTTGCTAGCCAATTTGGCTTTGTCCTCCAAATGACTCCCAAACTGGACTTTGTTCGATATTTCGACGTCGAGAATCCCAATACTCTCAGAAATTGGGAGAGGTACTCCTTGGAACTGAGGCGTCATGACAAACGGGTCCTTCTTTGCAGGGAACGCGCAAACTTGTGTCTTTGTGGGATTGAACTGGACTAAGTTTCGTGCACCCCATTCCGAGGCCCGCCCCAGAGAGCGCTCGACTTCAGACACAAACTTACACATTCTTCTAACTAGATATAAAATTCAACATGTTTTGTAAGAACTAGCTCCAGTGTGATGCCCTTCGAACCACAAAATAGGTACGTAATATAATTCAAACGATTATGGCTGGACCAGATCGCACAAGCGGCACCTGATCACGAGTTAACTACTAGAGTTATGCAGTTTACAGATTTAAAAATAATGTACGTTAAACACGCCGTGGTTGATCTTCGAAAAGCATTTTTAACTGTTTGTAAAAGTTACAACCAAGTTGGAAAAATCATCTCATTTCTCTTTTTACCCGACTGCGAAGGAAGCGTTATATTTTTCGCGTGTAATTTGTATGTTTATTTTATGGAAATTTCTTTATTACCTTGTAGCTTTCGAAAGGTTGCATGTGTATTGGTCTTAAAAACTAAGCTTTCTTAGACAAGTGTCTGAAACAAAAATGGCAAATTTAAGGCGCGAAATAATAATTTATGTTTAACTTAGGCTTTAAATATAGTCTTTTAAATAGGGTTCATATTTTATTCTAGTTTTGAACACCCGACGGAAAAAGAGGGGTGTTATAAGCTTGTCGTCGATGTCTGTCTGTGTTTGTATGTGTCTGGCTGTGGCATCATAGCTCTCAAATGGATGAACCGATTCCGATGCGGTTTTTTTCATTTGAGAGGCAATTCTTTTGCGGTGGTTCTTAGCTATGTTTGGTTAACATCCATTCAGCAGTGTAGGAGTATTAGCTCTTTTCCAAAATGATGTAATGGCGTATGATTACTCGATTAAATGTTTCACGTGTGCCAATACAGCCGTTAAATGACAATTAATTGATAATTCCTGTTGAAGAGAACGTTATACTTTTTTTATAATTTTAGTTTGTATCGGGGGTTAATCAAAATTATCAATTTTACTTATTATGTTTTCTATTCTCAACCTTTTTTCGGGCTTTTTAGTTTGGTAATAGTAATGTCTTTTTTGGAATTGCGATCTTTGTTAATTATTTATTTTATTAAAGTTTTGAATTAAATACCTATTTGATAATATTATAATATTATATTTATTATTATTTCTCATATATACATAACACTGAGAATATTTGTCACCATACCTATTACCAACTCTAAGGCAGAATCGTTATGCCCAGTTCTAAAAAGAATAAAGGAAATTGTGTTTAACGAATCACTCGTTTGCTAGGGTTAATTGATTAAATCGGAATTAGGATCAATTACTTTTAATGCCATCCCACGATTTAGTTTAATCACATCTAAGAAAAAGAGGTCGTAAAAAGTTAATAGATATATTTGTTTATTTCAAATATTTATCTATATTTTACTTTTTTTTACAGTTTTTATAAAATAAGTAAAATTATTATTGTATTTAAAATAATACTTGTACATATTAATTTTAAAATTTTGTATTCATATACGTATGATAAGAATTTAAGGTTTGTGTGTTTGTAGTGTAGAATAATTCATATGTAACTTCATCGAAATTATAGGCTCATGAGAATAAAGTGCTGCTTTCGCGTTAAGGGCCTGGGACCCCTCAACCTTTAATCTGGGCCTACCTTTGAATGTGTCTAAATAACCACGAAGTCATCATCATTAATTTGCTGCACCGACTTTACAGAGTCCACATGTTACGTCAGGTTCTCTAAAACAGGCATTCGTCTATACATGATAGATGTAGGATAAAAAAAAAACTAAACTAAATCAACAATTTAAGAATTTTTGTTTGTTTGTCTGTCTGTGTGTTTGTAAACGCACCATGGTAAAACTGCTACATGGATTAAAGGCAGTTTCAACCGATTTATTGCTAGAGATCTGTTTTAAAACGTTGTATTATCTAGGTAAAAAAAAATCTTCAAATAATTAATGTCTAAGTGAATTGCAAGCAAAGCAGCCGACGTAATTAGGAATATAACAAACATAGTGTCCACAAACCCTATTTTATATAGCACTAGCAACACGCCCTCGCTTTGCTTCGGTTACAGTCGCCTTACCCGCGTAGTTTCCGTTCCCGTGGGAATACCGGGATAACAGATAGCCTATATTACTCAGGGATAATGTAGATTTCCAACGGTGAAAGAATTTTTGAAATCGGCACAGTAGTTTTTGAGTTCATCCATTACAAACGTACACACACACACACACACACACAAAAATACAAAATTTTCCTCTTTATAATATTAGTGTAGATGTAGACTAGTAAAACGGGGCAAAATATAGCTTAAATTCCTCGTTGATAATATATCTTTGCATTGGTGAAAGAATTTTAAAAATCAAAATCAATACAGCGGTTTAGGCGTGAAGGCGTTACAAACAAACAAATGTGCACTGGTATTTATAATATTAATTAGGAAATTCTAACGTTCCGAATAATGTTAAACGTTAAACGAGAATGGTACTTTGTTTGCTTTTTACGTTATCATACCTCAAAAATTTACGAAATGGCGTTATTTTTCTTTTCTAAAGATGTTGATATTTTTAATTATTTGATATAATAAATTCGCCGTATGATGACGGAGTAGGAATGCAATCCATCATCCCTTTTTTGCCCATGGCTGTTGTAAAAGATTATAATATACAGATAAGATTTATTAAAAAGAAAGAAAACTCGAAAGAAAACTAGGGTTTCCCGACAAATCTTGAATCAGACGGGTTAGTATAGGCGTAGTGCCGTCTGATCAGGGTGGGCGAATAGTAGGTGAATTCCCCTCCAAAAATGGAGGAGGTACAAACGTTCCCTCCAATTGGTGACGTATATGAGCTGTGATAATGATGTAATATAATTTTTGGTAAGCTCTATCCGTCTGTTAATATGTTATATGCCTCATCATGCGAAAGTATTGAAAGAATTTCAATGAATGTTTGCGTATATTTAACTGAGGTTATAAATATAATTTAAACTTTTAAATAAGATTGCGTGAATAGAGTTAGAGGTTCACCATATTGTTTAATTTTTTATAGTAGAGTCTTTTCTAGTAATTAATCAATTAATCTTAAAAAAATATTTTGGCAATTTAACCAAGTGAGAAGCAAGTTCGTGTAACTTAATGTCCAAAATAATGCAAAGTTCACTTCTATGAAGCTGCGAACTTAACTAGATAAACGTGTTTAGCTATATAAACAAATTAGCAGCGCCCTGCGATTTTACCGGCATAGTTCCCCTTCCCGTGGGAATATCGAGATAATTTATAGCCTATGTGTTATTCTGATATGTAAGCTATATTATTGTGAAGTTTCATCAATATCCATTCAGTAGTTTTTTTTGAAAGAGCAACAACATCTTCAGATCCTCATATACAAACTTTCGCGTTTATAATAGTAGGATTGTAAAATACCGTCTAACATTTATTGTTTTCATCTATCCATATTTTTTCATCTATCCATCTATTGTTGTGTGTGCTGTCATGTGTCACTTGCATTTAACTGTTACAGTGATAATCAAGTCCTCAATTTACGTTTTATGGGGCCTCAAATACGCGGACACCTCTCCCTTTTTTTTTTATGGGTGGGCTATGGTAAGCGCGCGGTCCCGTCCGTCCGGGGCGACGAAAGGGCGGCGCGCGGGACGTCACCTCGTTGTTGGGCCGACCACCGGAGCAGATGTGACTAGTCATCGGTGGTCGGCCCGACGGAATACCCTTTCGGGTAACCTCACCTCTCGACGTACTAGGACGTCGGTCGCCATCGCGCGGTCAGCCTCTCTGCGGGTGACGGACAATTCCCCGGTCCGATCACCCGCGGCCTCGGCTAGGGCGGCATTAGGCGCAGATATTCGCGCCTGCACCGCCCGACTCGCCGGCGGCGGAACGTGTCGCCGAATAGGAGCTCTACTCGCACACGATCCGCCGCCTCCTTCCGTGAGATAACGGCCTCACAGAAGGCGGCGACCGCGTCCCAGTTCCTGACGCTGTCGAACATCTCCCTGGCGATGGTCGGCAGCGCCAGGTCGGCACCGATAATCGCGACGAGTTCACGGCGCTCCCCCTCCTACGCAGCACACTCCTCGAGCGTGTGCTGCGCCGTGTCCTCGTCGCAACTGCAGTGGTGGCAGGACGGTGTGCTCTCCCTCCTGACAATCTTGTGCAGGTACTTCCCGAAGCAACCGTGCCCCGTCAGCATCTGCACCAGTCGGAAGGAAAGCTCCCCATGCGTCCGCTCCAACCATTCCATCAGCACCGGCCGGAAGGCCTCGACGGTCCTAACACCGTACCGAGGACTTTCCAGCCAGACTGCCCAACCGACACCTCTCCCTGACAATCCTTCTCATTTTGTCGAGCGAGCAATAGTAGACGTCTTGGAAACTTTTCTCGTTTGTCAAATCGATAGCAGTGGGCAGGTCAATGTATGTTAGTAGTGTTAGATTTTAACCTGTAATTATTCATTACAATTCATATAGGTCTCACTACTGGGCTCGAGCCTTCTTCGCATTAGGAGGGAAATTGATCTATTATATCACGTTAATCTAAATAAGTATCAACGTGCTATTTTTTTTATAAATAAATGTTTAGGGTCATGATTGAAATCAATGATATTTCGTAATTATTGACAAATTCTATCAAAAATATTTTGGACAGAATCTCAACCATAAACTAACGCGTAAACCTGCAAGACACCGTGATCAGTTATTGTATAGATTTGAGTCACAATAATGGTTAAAACTTATTTTATATATCAAATAGCAACCCGCCCTCGCTTCGATTCGGTTTCAGTCACCTTTCCCGCATAGTTCCCGTGGGAATACCGGGATAAAATATAGTCTAAGTTACTCCTTATATAGATAGCTACCTGGTAGTAAAATATTATTAAAATCGGTCCTGCCGTTTTGGATATTACCCCCAAAGAATCAGACAGGCAGACAGACAGACAGACGAACAGACAGACAGTAAAAATATGTTTAAACTGTATTTTAGGACAAATAAGCGTGTGAGCATGAAAAAAGCCCAGTATTTTGACATTACAAACAGACACTTCAATTTTATTTGTGTAGAAAACCTTTTAGTATGTTAAGTACTTTTAATAAAGTAAGCCGCTTCTAAAAATTAATAATAATTTAACATCATGTCCTCTGAGTTTTCTTGCCAGATCTTTCTAGTGTAGCCGCGTTCCGATCTAGTGGCAATATAGTAAATTTGTTAGGTATAAATTAATAAATTATCATAATAATTGCTACAAAGTTAATGTTCCATAATTACTAACCATAAACAAGTTGAAGTGAAACTTCTAATGCAACTTCCAACAAGGTTGCGTTAAACGTTTAACGCTACGGGAATAGAAAGCGGCAGAGCGAGATCGAATGCGTGGCACTCGTACGCATGCGCGTAGTATACTTGTTACAGGCCAGCGCGAGCATTACCAACGAGTAGCGTCCAATATTTTTTATCATTTTTAAATTTTTTTCTTCTTTTATTTTTTATATTGACAATAAACACGTGGCACCAAAGAAGTTTCACTTCTGACATGCGTATTTTGTACGCACGCTCTTTTTTTCATATAGAATCATTTTCTTCTTCTACTGGCACTAAATTTGTACCAAAATGTGAGTCTATATTTAATAACTAATTTCTGTAGCGGGTAGATAATTATAAATATCTGTGATTTTTTTTTTTTTGGTGTGGGCTGTGGTCCGCGCGCTCCTCGCACCACTCCGTCCGGGGCGACAGAGGGGCGTAAGCACGCAACACCCGCAACCCACCCGAAAACCACGTCGCCTTCGTCGTTGGGCCGACCACCGGAGCAGGGTTACTTGTCATCAGTGGTCGGCCCGACGGAATACCCCCTACGTGGGGTACCCTCCCATCGACCGACGTCCCCCCCTCGGGGAGGACGTCGGTCTTTCCTCACGCGGTCGGCCTCCCGGCGGGTGACGGACTAATCCCCGGTCATGTCACCCGCGGCCTCGGCTAGGGCGGCATGAGGCGCAGATAGTTGCGCCTGCGCCGCCCCAGTCGCCGGCAGCGGACGCCCCATCGAGCCTGCGTTCCTCGCGCAGGCGATCCGCCGCCTCCTTCCGCAAGATCACTATCTCGCAGAAGGCTGCGACCGCGTCCCAATTCCTGACGCTGTCGACCATCGCCCTAGCGATAGCCGGCAGCGTCAGGTCGGCACCGATAATTGCGACGAGTTCACAGCGCTGCACTGCCCAAGCGGCGCAGGCCTCGAGCGTATGTCGCGCCGTGTCCTCGTCGCAATCGCAGTGGTGGCAGGACGGTGTACTCTCCCTCCTCACGACCTTGTGCAGATATTTGGCGAAGCAACCATGCCCCGTTAACACCTGCACTAGTCGGAGAGAGCACGGAGAGCACCCCGTGCCGCCTTTCCAACCACTGCATCAGCACCGGCCGGAAGGCCTCCACAGTTCGCACCCCAAACCGAGGCCTCTCCAGCCGGACTGCCCAACAACGGGCAATGACGTCTCGGCGGGCGTCGACGCGCCAGAAGGTGAGCTCCCTTAATGTGATCACACCGCCCTCCGCTCGCACCCCCGTCACCCGCCGATACAATCCGGCGAGCATCTCCGCTTCCAGGTCCCACGGGGGAGTCCCGGCCAACAGGCACGCTGCCTCCGTCGCCACCGTGCGGTAACCGCGGATGGCCCTGACCGCCATGACCCTCTGTGGTCGCCACAGAAGGGCCCTAAGTCGGACGGTCATGGACCCCGCCCATACCGGTGCGCCGTACAGGGCCATCGACCGGATGACCCCCGCGTACAGCCGTCGGCACGCAGCGCTCGGTCCACCCACGTTCGGCATAAGCCACGATAGGGCGGACGCCGCGCCAACGAGCCGTGGAGCGAGCCTGCGGAAATGCTCCCGGAACCACCATTGCCCGTCGAGCACCAGGCCTAAGTACCTCATATGGGCCCGGATGCTGATCTCAACCGAATGGACGGTGATCGAGACGCCGATGGGAGGTCTCATACGGCGCCCATGGAACAAGAGGGCCTCCGTATTGTCCAGGGCGACCCTCAACCCCAGGGCCTCGATCCGCCTGACGACCTCTTCGGTGCCTGAGGTCGCCAGGCTTACCGCTTCTTCTAGCGTCCTACCGCGGGCTGTGACGAGCGTGTCGTCGGCGTAACAAATCACGCCCAGCCCGTTTAAATATCTGTGATAACGATGACTTGTTGGACGTGAGACATCTTAGTTCCCCCGTGACCATGAATGCTATAAAGTGTTTGAAACATCGGTCAATCAAAAATCAAATACAACCCTATAAAATCCGTAAATTAGTTTTATTTACAATGTGTAAAACTTGCGTAAACATCAGAAATCATTATCACTTTTGTTGTTGAAGATTAGATGTGATTCTAAACAAAAGTATTTTGTTAGTAGTGCAATATGAACTTTGTGATCAGATGTGTGCCCAAAGCGTTGTGTTGGCTACCATAAATGGCACACGTGCCAATGTTTCGCCTTCCCTGGTATTATAGGCTTTTGTTTTGAGTTCTTCTCTTGCAAAGATGTTACCTGCATATTATATAGCCGTCTATTATAACGGCCATGGGTAAGAATTGGCGAATTGTATTCTTAGTATGTCACCATATGGAAACAGATATTTACATATTTTCATATCATTACAGCGTAAAGTAGTGAAAAATATTTCGTAGTGCCAAAAAAATATCTTTTGAGAAATAATATAGTATACAGATTATTCATTATTTTTATATTCTTGGCAAATACTATAGTAATTTGTTTATGATTTTAGATGTACTAGGACTTCGAACAGAATTGCACTGCACAGATGGACGTGTAGTGCTCAATAAATCTTTAGAAAGAGATCGACATCAGCTGGATCCAGCTGGCCGTCTGATATCACCAATCAGCATCAGCCACGACTATTGCTTTGAGGCTTTCGACATGCGAAAATGTAACGAAACGGTTACAGTCACCGCCGTTAATTGTTTTATTAAAGCACCTCAGACCAAGGACTTCCAGATATCATTTATAGTAAGTGCTTTTTTATTAATTACCTAATAACATTATAACGGTAACATCACATAATATGGATTCGTCCTTCATGAACATAATTGAGTAATTGCTGTAACATGCGTTTACGAAACGCTGATTTTAATGTTATTTAGTTTCTAACTATAATTTCTAAACACATAAAGTGTCAGAATTGTTTCTATGTGCGTTATAGACTCAGATGTCATCCAACTGTGCCTAAACCCAATGAAACCGTCATTAGGAGTGTAGTAATGCATCCATCAGCCCGTAGATGTCTACTGTTAGACATAGGCCTCCCCACGAGAATGCCACTCGGAACGGCCCACTCGTTCCTACCTGCCCGTTCTTTTATTGCCGAGTTAACTTAAATCTAAAGTCTTGGCCCAAGCTGGCAACAGAGTTCTGGGATGACACATATAAATGTCCATAGAACCTTTCCACATCTCCCAAGATCTCACTCTGGGTTGAAATAACAGTTTGACGTTCTCGGTTTTCAGTTTAATCATTTGGATATGCCTCATAGACAAATCTCGTGCGAACACGGTATTAATGCGAAGATGCTTTAGGACGTAAACCGGAGGAAATCCCTGCATTAAGATCCGATACGTATGCTGCAATCGATTCCAAGGCATTCTATTTTTTTATATATCTATATATTAATACGTGAAGCAAAAACTTTGTACCCCTTTTTACGAAAATTGCGTGGACGGACAAGTATGAAATTTGGCACAGTTGAAGTATATAATGAGGAGAAGTGCATAAAACTAAAATTTTATGTAGTAATGGATTAGAAATACATTAAATTTATTAAAAATGCATTACGCACACTACCATGCTATCGCTGCACATACACACACACACACACACACACACACACACACACGCACACGCACGCGCACGCGCACGCGCACGCGCACGCGCACGCGCACGCGCACGCGCACGCGCACGCACACGCACACGCACACGCACACGCACACGCACACGCACACGCACACGCACACGCACACGCACACGCGCACGCGCACACGCACACGCACACACACACACACACACACCAACGCTTATACACATTTGTGTACGGTTAAAATCTCTGGTCGAATGTCAAATAATTATGATGACAATGTCTAATAGACATTTGTACTTATATATTAGTTATTAGTGAAATACAGCTTGCTCAATGTACAATTATACATAAATAAAATTAAAAGAAAATTGTGTAGTAGAAAAATTAATTTAAATAAATTATGGCCGAATTTCGACCACTCGACGACCACTAGTAGTATAATAGACCAATAGTAGTAGAAAAACAAAAAACACAAGTAAAAAGGTCAAATTGAATGATTAAAAGGAAACAAATGACCGGAACAAAACGGATCATATGTGTTAATCCAGGAAATGTGTATCTATGTATCATGCCTCAACCAAATTTGTTCAACGGTCTACGCGTGATTGAGTATGAAAACATCCAAATAACATTGAAACATTCACAAACTATTACATTTATAATATTATTAGTAGGAGTAGGATATTAGTAGGATGATATTAATCGTAAATAATTGAATAGGCTGCAACGTTAAAAGGTGGAACATAAGTATATTACATTTTTTACAAATTTTTATTGGTGATTGTCGTTAATTTTGATCAGATGTGATATTTTTGAAGATATCCGTATGCCTTAGTCATATGTCCAAAAAGCAAACTATCTGACGACGTGTTACTATACACTATATACACTACTAGCTTTTGCCCGCGACTTCGTCCGCGAGAAGTCATGTGTGATAGAGGTTAACACAGATAGCTGTGCATGATGTTCAAGGATCTATAGGCCCATGGTGTTGATGGATGATGTGGGCAAGCTAGTATAGAGAATCCTGACTCCGCATCACCCATACCCCTTTCCAAGATTGGCCCCGGTTTCTGTAAGACAATCATGGCCTTTGAAGAGGGATAGGCTTGGCCATACATTGCATCGAGGAGGTGATCCATAGCTTGCACTGCGGCTTCCAGTTGCCTTAACTAAAACGAATGCTTTGATGCTGCTACTTTGATAGAAACTTTTGCACTCTTTTTCACTAACTTAGGGGTTGAATTTCCAAAAATCCTTACCTAGAGCTATTCTACAGTGCAAAAAGAACCAACATACCAACATTCAAAGTCCTAGCCCTTGTAAATTCGGCTGTGCGTTGATACGTCAGTCAGTCAGCGTCTTTATATAAATACTAGCTGACCCGGCGAACTTCGTACCGCCATAATTTTTTTCGTAAATATATTTTCTAAATTACCGAAAATATAGTCTCTGGAAGAATCATTACAACTTCGTCCGGAAAGGTTCGATCGTCTTGGTCGCGGCAGTGTTAATGATGATTCAAAGAGAATACAAATTACTGATTATTGATTTCTGACTAGAGATTGCAAACCGGGCCCGGTCACCGGACCCGGTAAGAATGGCTTTTTAAGAGCATTCTTTTAGACTGAAAAATAATTGTTTTGCCTTATGCAAGTTAGAATATACTTTTTATTTTGTTATAATATACTTATAAAGCCTACGTAACGTAACCGATTTTACGTTACATTTTGTTAGTTAAGACTATAAAAGTTTGGTTGTTTACAGTTTTAATACAGCCTAGTCTATAAGATTTCGCTATTTGCTCAATTAGTAATAGTAACACTCAATAGTCTTAATAACGAAAGTTTAAGAAAAAACATAACATTTTACTTTTAGCAGATAAGAATTTGTTTTGTTTATACCAAAGCTTTTTTATTTTTGGGGTGGGCTGCGGTCGGCGCACTCCTCGCACCACTCCGTCTGGGGCGACAGAGGGGCGTAAGCACGCACACCCACAACCCACCCGAACACCACGTCGCCTCCGTCGTTCGGCCGACCACCGGAGCAGGGTTACTTGTCATCAGTGGTCGGCCCGACAGCATACCCCCTATTCGGGGTACCCTCCCATCGACCGACGTCCCCCCCCCCCCCCCCCCTCGGGGAAGATGTCGGTCTTTCCTCACGCGGTCGGCCTCTCGGCGGGTGACGGGCTAACTCCCCGTTCACGTCACCCACGGCCTCGTCTAGGGCAGCATGGCACGCAGGTAGTCGCCTGCGTCGCCGCAGTCTCCGGCGGCGGGTCGCTTCGTCGAGGCTGTGCTCCTCGCGCGCGCGACCCGCCGCCTCCTGCGAGATCACTACCTCGCAGAAGACTGCGACTGCGTCCTAGTTCCTGACGCTGTCGAGCATCGTCCTAGCAATGGTCGGCAGCGTCAAGTCGGCACCGATGATTGCGACGAGTTCACGACGCTGCTCTGCCCAAGTGGCACAGACCTAGAGCGTATGCTGGGCCGTGTTTTCGTCGCAATCGCAGTGGTGGCAGGACGGTGTACTCTCCCTCCTGGCGACCGTGTACAGGTACTTGCCGAAGCATTCATGCCCCGTCAAGACCTGCACTAGTCGGAAGGAAAGCACCCCGTGCCGCCGTTTTAGCCAATGCATCAGCACCGGCCGGAAGGCCTCCACGGTCCAGACACCGTATCGAAGTCTCTCCAGCTGGACTGCCCAACGGGTAATGACGTCTCGGCGTTATACCAAAGCTACCATAGTTTATATATCTATCTAATCTAAGTTGTTATGACACGTTTCGTACTTTAAGCTGTGTTATTACTTTCTTATTTTAATACTATGTTTTCAAATAGACACTATAAGGAGTAAAGAGAAAAAAACCTGCTTGTTTAAACTTATAAAAATGAATAATTACTAAAACTAATGCTACTTTTCCGTCCATAAGTAAATGTAATCAATAATGTATTAAGTGTGATTTTGAGACTTGAGTGAGACTGATTATTGTAATAATTGTTCATAAGCCAGTTTGAAATAAATATTAACCTTGAATGATTGTCTTGTTTCATTCATATATGTATAGAAAATTTTCATAAAATACTTTAAAGGTTTCATCGCTAATACAACCCGCCGGGGCCCGGCGGACCCCGCCGGGTTGGCGACGAATGCAACCGGGCCCGGCCAGGTTGAGAAACATACCGGGTTGCAATCTCTATTTCTGACAAAATAATAATTATCAAATTTTCAACCATACTTAAATATAGTCAGAATTACATTTAGCTGTCATTTGCGTTTTGTTATTACATATAAAAATGCGTTTCTTTGACATTTTATCGAACAGGAACCGCAACGCGATCGAACGGGATAAAAAGTATCCTATGTTCGTCTCCTGGTTTTAAGCTACCTTCCCACCAATTTTGGGCCAAATCGGTACAGCCATTCTTGAGTTATAAATAGTGTAACTAATACGACTTTCTTTTATATATATAGATAAAGATAGATAGATTAAATGAATTAAAAATCATCACCCTGCTCTTTGCCCAATTACATGGGGTTGACGTAATATGTACTCCTCCTTCAGCGTACATATTGCAAACTGCACTAAAGAAATATTCCTCACAAAAACAATGTAAAACACCATAATAATAAATAAAATTTAAAGACCTTACGTGACATTTTGACGTTCCCGTCATAAGTCCAGAATTAAGTAGACCAGTAAACGAAATGACAGGTTTATGTGCAACGTTACAGCGCGGGTTGCTGTCAATTTTGGTCTATACATTGAAATTAGTTTTTTTTAGGACTGATCGATCGATTAGTGCTTAGATTGTCTATAACAAAGATGCGTTACTTTGTACTATATGCTTGTGCTACAAATATGTTTTCGAGGTTTATTAACGTCTACTCTATGTAAGTACTCGTGTTACCGATAGCTGCACGTAATCATTCAAAAGGACGAATATATACTAAAAGTTATTCTGACTGCAATTTATATTCCTTATCTCGCAATATCGATCGACCTCTTTAAAAAAATTACCGCAAAGATCATCAAAGGAATTCAAATTATCTATTAAATGGGAGTGTTTTTGATAGCGTATTCTTTTTGACGTGTTTACATTGGCCTATTGACTCGTGTGTGATAAATTGGATTGATTTTTCGTTTAGATAAATAAACGTTTCGTGATTGATAAAATCGTAATGTTTATGTTACATATTATATCGAGATATTACATCTGGCTGTAGAATATTGCATACATTTCGAAATAAATAGATGTACTGGGCATATCGGATGCCAATGATAGGATAGTAAGTACCTACGTGGTTCATCTGGGCGGACTCTCTCACCGCCTCCAATAAGGCTGTTCTGCGAAAGGCGCAAAAAGCCATGGCGGTGAGAACTATAAGAGCATATCGTACGGTGTCTTGGACCGCAGCCACACTGTTGGCGGGCGATCCACCCTGGCCACTTCAGGCTAGGGCGCTTGCGGAAGTCTACCGATTCCGCGCAGTGGCGCGCGCCAGTGGCGTACCTAACTCCACGAGGGGAATGAGAAGGGCAAGAGAAACTGCCCAAAGAACAGTAAGTAATTCGGCGGTGGAGAGAGGAATTGGAGTCCCCCGTAGCAGGGCGGGGGACTGTCGAGGCGATTGCGCCCCACCTTCACCGCTGGACGAACCGAAGGCACGGCAACCTGACCTTCAGGATGACGCAGGTACTTACCGGACACGGGGTCTTCGGTAAGTACCTGCACAGAATTGGACGAGAAGAGGCCCCTGGATACCATGAGTGTGGCGCGCCAAATGATGATGCGCGCCACACACTGGAAGTATGTCCCGCCTGGGGGCCTCAGCGCCACGACCTGTCGGCGGTCATAGGAATGGACCTGTCGCTGTCGACCATCATCTCAGAGATGCTGGACAGCAACAGGTGCTGGACGTCGATGGCCTCTTTCTGCGAGGAGGTCATCACAAGGAAGGAGGCCGCGGAGCGGGAACGCGAAGCACTTGCGTCCGCTGACTCACTCCGCCGGCGGCGAGTAGGGAGGAGGAGGCGCCGATATGCGCATCTCCTCCCTCCGCTTTGATTGACGACAGGACGTGGCCAGACAGCCTTGCGTAGGGGTGTCGGGGATCGAATGTCATAAGACGACCTTTCCGGCACCCCGTAAAAGCACGGAAGGGACCGCTGTGGTTTTAGTGGGTATTCCGGAAGCATAGCCGGCGAGTCCCACACTCCCCCTCGTCTGACACCGGCGGGGGATAGTGCGTAAATTGCATTTCCACAGCGAAAAAAAAAAAATAAAAAAAAGTACCTACGTGGTAAATAGTCTTCTAGTGGTTGAGGTTCGATTCTAATTTATTTAATTTTTAAATTTCTTATGTCCTTACAACGTAAGAAGAAGCTGTACTTCACTTCGAAATCCTGTTCAAAATCTTATTCAAACAAGTTATAATATGTAGATACACTAAATAGATTGTATTGGACGTTTTTGCACTTTTATGACAATGCGATAATTCAATCAAAATAACCGAATATCCTGATTAGATTCGACAGGATTTTTAAAATTTCTACTCGTATCTTTTGCATAAGAGCAAGAGAGATAGAGCTAGTATATGAACTACGCACGCGCGAAATTCGTATCTTCTATGACTCGGGCTGTCACCTTGATAGCGTGTTTTTTTTTTAAACTATATTAAGTATTATTATTATCATCTATAATGCAAATTTAGGTGACTGAGATGTATTTAGGAATTAAAAATTATTAATGTACTAATGTACTATCAGCCAAGTTTTCCGTATGGTGACGAGAGTATGAGAATAAAATTCACCACCCTCACTCTTATTCGTGGGTATCGTAGAAGATGACTAAAGGAATATGCGGTAAGGGCGGCTAAGGGAATAACATCGAAGCAAGAGAAAGAAAACTTGATATTAAACACTAGGTATTCCAAGACGTCTGACTAGCGTGGAGGAGAAGTTAGTAGGTTAATTTCCTTCCTGTTGTGGGGGAGGTTTGAGCTCAAAAGTGGGATTTATATGGACTGAAATGGCAATGAAGTGCTCATACAATAATTAATACAAGCTTTTTTAATATAAAGTTTGCTATGATAAGAGGTTGTGTAAAAATATTTTAACGCGCCCCCGCTTCGCTTCGGTTACTGTCGCCTTACCCGCGTAGTTCCCGTTCCTGTGGGAATACCGGGATAAAATATAGCCTATGTTACTCAGGGATAATGTAGCTTTCCAATGGTGAAAGAATTTTTGAAATCGGCACAGTAGTTTTTGAGTTTATTCATTAAAAACATACACACACACACAAATACCAATTTTTCTTCTTTATAATATTAGTGTAATATATGAAATATGTAATGTATATAAAATATTATAAGAGCACACAGGGGTTGTGTTATGATATATGAATCACCATTTAAAAAATTAGCAGAAATGGCGAAAACATCGTTGGTGACGTCATTCATTGTATAACGGGTAATCATAGCTTTGCGGCTAATTTTGCTATTTACACAGTACATTGTGAATTTAGAACGTCGCCTTAAGTATATTGAACGTCCACTTGAGAGTTAAAAATTAGGCAAGGTGTCTATTAGATGTCATTGCCATCACCAAAATGCTTTGATATTTACATTTAATACCTAGAATTTAATTGAGACCACAGTATTGTATTTGAATTAATATATTTATAATGTACTGAGTTAATATAATTATAACTAAGCTATAAATTATAATAATAATACATATATATTATATCTTATCACAAATTTAAATAATGTTAATTAGAAAAGCATATCTTATAACATCGATCAGGCAATATTATCTAGAATGATTTTAATCAAGAAGTATTCAGTCTTAATATTTAAAAATACCTCCCTTGCCCGTGGATGCCGTAAAAGACGGCTAAGGGATAGCGATAGCCTCGTGCAGATAGCGATAGCCTCGTGGTAATGCGCTCGACTGTGGAATCTATGGTCTCGGGTTCGAGACCCGGAAAGTTATCTTTGGGCCGACCACTGATGTCAAGTAACCCTGCTCCGGTGGTCGGCCCAACGACGAAAGCGACGTGGTTTTCGGGTGGGTTGCGGGAGTTGCGTGCTTAAGCCCCTCTGTCGCCCCGGACGGAGTGGTGCGGAGGCGCGCCGACCGCAGCCCACCCACAAAAAAAAAAGGGATATAATACGCATATAACATCTATGCAAGAGAAGCAAAACTCGAAATAAAACCCTATACCAACCTGACCAGCATGGTCAATTTCCCTCCTGTTGTGGAGGACTCTCGAGCCCAACAGTGGGACGTATGTATATGAGCTGAAATTATTATGAGGATGATCAAAAAGTTACATAATTTTTTTAAAGAAAATATTGTACAGCAAACAGTTATATTATTGCAAATTCAATGTAACCAATCTCTATTCGTAAATGAGTTACTCAAAAAGTAATAATTTTACAAGAATATTACCAAGAGATAATTATTGTATATAATGAGATGCTATTTAAAAATGCTTAAAAATGTAGTCAATTCTTTTCGATTTATAGCACGCCTGCTGGATTAACTAAATGGAACACTTATTTACGTACCGGAACTTAATAGTAATACCACAAAGTTATACGTTATAGTTTTATTATTAATGAATGCTTGCAAATTGAGTCACCAGTTTGTTACATCTATACCAATAAATAAAATTGGAGTGTCTGTTTGTAATGTCAAAATAATAGGCTTTTTTCATGCTCTCGTGGTTATTTGCACGACACCTATGCCTAAAATAGCAATTAAAAAGTTTTTGTCTGTCTGTCTGTTTGTTCCGGGTAATCTTCAAAACGGCTGGACCGATTTCAAAAATTCTTTCACCAATAGAAAGCTATAATATCAGGGCGTAAACTAGGCTATATTTTATCCCGGTATTCCCACGGGAACGGGAACTACGCGGGTAAGACGACTATAACCGAAGCGAAGCGAGGGCGGGTTGCTAGTTTCACATAAAATAGGATCCACCTAAACTTTCAGCTATACCTACACTCTAAGAAAAGAATTATTACATTGTAAATATACACAGAGATATATGTTTCGCCTTTTTTTTTGGGCAGTGGGCTACAGTTGGCGCACGCGTCGCCCGGCTTCGTCCGAAGCGACAGAGGGGCGGCACGCACGGCCCCGTAACCTACCCGCGACACGTTCGCCTTCGTCGTTGGGCCGACCACCGGTGCAGCGTAACTTGTCGTCAGTGGTCGGCCCGGCGGCATACCCCTTGAGGGTACTCCACCCTCTCCTCGACCGACGTCCCCCCGCTCGATCGGCCTCTCGGCGGATGACGGTTTAACTCCTCCGTCCAGTCACCCGCATATAATATGTTTCGCCTAATTTTTATACGTTAGGTATGTTCGTTTAAGCACTGAAAAATCACTCGTCTTAGCTCATAAAGTTCCGCTGCTGGGCACAAGCCTCCTTTCCAATAAGTGGGAAATTGACCTACTATACCATGCTGGTCAGATATTTTGGTATAGGGTTTTATATCGAGTTTTCCTTCTCTGGCATAAACGTTATATACATATTATTTCCCTTAGTCGTCTTTTATCTAGTGAATTGTACTCTTACTCCGTCACCACACAGGAAAAACAACAGAAAAATAAAAAATATCACTTAATCGACTTATTTTGCAAGACAGTTAGATCTTTGTTTTTTTAACTTGTGTCTTTTGTAATGGTCTAACAAAAGGATATTATTATAACTCGCTAGCCATAATAACGCATATGATTCCCGTGTGGTGAGGAGTAACAAAACGATGTGCCGCAATAACGTACTTTTCTGTGGGTGTGGTAAACGGGCAAATGAAAAGACAGCACCGGGAAAGTAAGGATCAGTTTCATAGGAAACTCATAACACTAATTGTGAACCCGTCAGCCAAATGTCGTGATTATGGTATTATCCCACTTCGTAGGAAGGCTAAACTCCAGTAGCTATACTAACTATACTAACTAAACATGTAAAACAAACTTATTATGGAACTCTTGTGAAAAGTTAATCGAATACTTGTAATTTTTAGGTTTTATTAAAATGATGCTGAAAATACTATATCATTAATTTTAATCTTTTTGTGTGACAGATGATCTGCATATCCAGTGTGTGTTTGGCTCTGACGTTCGTGGTGTACGTTTCTTTGCCCGAGCTTCGCAATTTGCACGGTCGGACCCTCATCTGCCACATCTGCATGATGATGCTTGCTTATGGATGTCTCGCTCGTGTGCAGTACAGTCTAGTACCGGATAGCACTTTTTGTACGGTACTTGGTAAGTAGAAGATTACATCAAAATTTATCAATATCATTCACCCATAATTTATAAGCATTATGGTTTTTTTTTGAAGTTTTTCATTTTCGGAGCCATCAACTTTGCCTCAGTGACAGCAAAATTTTCCCACTTGTCTTTTTTATCAGATTTTAAATGAACCTTATTTTTTAATACGGGAGAAAAGATTATAAATGCTTCATTTCGTGAATTGTACATGAATCAAATCAAAAATATTATTTAGATTAAAAAAAAAAACAAAATTTCAATATATACAAGTCTTTAGTTAATCTACGCTGTACCTTTCTTCTATCAATGTACTCAATATTAATGCAAGTTAAAGGATCAATGATCCTTATAAAACGTATAAATTTATCGAATTCAATATTAAAAGAGAATCTTTGAATTCATATTCAAAGATTCTCACCATATCTTGATTGACCATAGATTGATTTTAATTACGATACAAATTTCAGTGAAAACATTTAATTGTCCATAGAAAAATATATGCAAAGACAAATGGGACAAAGAATGTTGAGTTATGCACAGTTGAGATTTTAGGCTACGAATAGGTTTAATATATTTTTTATTCCTTTTTCTTTTCATGAAATTAATAAGCATGGCATTAAATCTTTTGGGTTTACCAAAAACCTGAGGTTAATTTTATTTTAATTCTATATGGTAGGACCACCCTGTCTACAGTTGTCTGTCTATAGCCACGGGCCGGTCCCTCCAGGGTAGTACCACACCGACTCACCGATCGCAAATAAACGACGTATGAATAGTAGCAAATTGTTACGGCACTTCGTTTGGTGAGCGAGAGAGCCGGCATCTCAACTTTTTTGGGTTTGTGTATGGTCGGTATTGGTGGCGCCTTTAGTATCACTGTACCTCAATACACGCATTTATATTCCTTTCACTATCTTCGCGGTAGGCAGCGGCCTAGCAAAGGTCCATGAGCAGCAGCATCATTAACTATCAGGTGTTCTGTTTTTTCAATTGCCACCAACAGCAATAGTAAAAAAAATGTTTATTTTTATATATTTTTTATCATAATATCTCTTTTGTGGTCTTTTGTGGTGAAGGAGGACAAATATTACAGGCATTTCAACGTTTAAGCTTAATAATATTCATGTTCGGCAGCTACCATCAGTTTGAAAAAAACAGTAAAATTAGACTGTTTTGCCGTGGTTGTTTAATACATTTACATACTATTACTAAGCCGAAACTTATTTTTTTTAAATTTCTTTTTGACCATAGCTAAAATGGAACCGCTGATAATCATGATTTAAAATATTTTCCATATTATAAATAAATTCAAAATGAGAGAAGAATTCCTACACGAACTAGTTTATAACACCATATTTGAAAATAATATTTTGGCAAATAATATTTTGTTAAATAATATTTTGGCATTATAGCAATGTAAACTATTTTTCAATAAATTATTACTTTTAGAATTTAAAAAGTAAAAGTGACTTATAAATTTAAACGCGTATGTTAGTCACCCTCTATTAATATTATATAGTCTCATTAATTTATACTTTAGTTATCCATCATATTCATTTAAATCAAAATGACTTTTCGTGGAACATATTTTATAAGCATAATGAGTTCATGCGATTTTTTTTGTCACGTTTACTTAATGGAATTCTGACTGATTAATAAAATTATGGAGCGTTCAGTTGATTACAGCTGCCAATTCTCGGATAATCCCCGAGATTCACATGTAGCAACGCCTACATATTATGACGAGGCGGTGAGAATACTTGTAATACTAAAAATAAATATGCCATTACTTAACATTACTATTTATAAATAAAACCGTTTAATAATATAACCAATATACAGTTTCGTTGATCTTATGGTAAAAGTATGCGGAAGCTTGTCATGAGGTTTAGGATTATTTAATTTAAACCTTATGGATTCTGCTGAAAGTAGTTTTGGATTTTCAGTAGACCTTTAATAAACAACGGTGGGTTGGTAATCCTATCCCTGCAAAACGCCAATAGCATTATTCCCTAAAGTTTTACGGTATTTTGTAGATTTATTACACAAATGCTTACATCTATGGGGATAAAGAAGTGAGATTAGAAAATGACAAAAATTGAATGCTGGGTATATTAATAGTTTTTTAAAAAGTATTCGTCCTCATTCCGCGTGGTGACAGAGTAAGAATACAATTCACCACGCCCTCTCTTACTCGTGTGTATCGCAAAAGACGACTAAGAGATACAACATGCATATAACATCTATGCAAGAGAAGGCAAACTCGAAATAAAAACCTATACCAACACGTATGACCAGCGTGACACAGTAAGGTCAATTGCACTACTATTGTGGAGGAGGTTCGAGTCCAGCAGTGGGATGTATATGAGCCGCCATGACATTCATCATTATGTCAGCTCATATACGTTCCGCTGTAAGTCTCGAGCCTCCTCCACAATAGAAAGGAATTTGACTTCTTATACCACGCTGGTAACACGTTTTGCTATAGGGTTTTATATCAAGTGTTACTTCACTTGCATAGATGCTATAAGCATATTTAATCCCTCAGTCGTGTTTTACGACACCTACGGGCAAGAGAGGGGGTGGTGAATTGTATTCTTACTCCGTCACCACACAGAAATTAAGTATTATTAAATAAATACTTGAAAATAGGTTAAAGTTTGACTAACTCATCATCCCTTATCTCAATATAAATAGTATCCGGAGTAGCATGTCTGGCATACAAGTAGAAGAAGAGAACAAAACATGGCATACAATATATAGTATTATATCTTAACTTGACTAAATCATCTTTTTAACAGGTAAAATTGAATATTAAATAACGTTGCTTAAAATATACACAGACGTTATACACTCAATATGTATCGTGTACTTGACGGCATTTAGCATCAATAGTTTTATACTGTATATGTAGATATATACACATTTCCATGTGGTGATGGAGTAAGAATACGATTCATCACCCCCTTGCAGGTGGATGTCCTACAAGACGACTAAGAAATTATAATATTCATACAACAAATATACAAGAGAAGGAAAACTCGAAATAAAACCCTATACCAACCCGTTTGACCAGTGTGGTACAGTACGTCAATTTCCCTCGCATTATGGAGGCTGCTCGAGCCCAGTATGAGGACGTATAAGATATATGATAATGTATCCTTTTCCTTACATATTATAAATGCGAAAGTAAGTTTGTTTGTGTGTTACGCTTTTAGGCTTAAACCACAGAACTGATTTCAAAGATTCTTTCACCAATGGAAAGCTGTAATATCGGGAACGGAAACTACGCGGATAAGACAACTGAAACCGAAGCGAAGCGTGGGCGGGTTGCTAGTATACATATAATTTAAAGCTACATGACTTTCTATAACTGTCCATTTACATAAATAACATTATTGAAAGGGAAGGACATCACGAAAAAAGTCCTTATACCAACGCCTGCATTAAAGGTAGGTAGACTACCAAGTGAATAAAGCTGTTACTTTTCCTTCCATTGTCGAGTTAGCTCGTGCCCAATGCCGACACATATGCGCTAAAGAAGAAACATAAATTAAAAATCTCAACTTTTATTAAATGTTCACACAGGTTACGGGATCTACTTTGGTTTCGTGTCCGCGTTCGCTTGGCTTAACGTCATGTGCTTCGACATCTGGTGGACATTTGGGTAAGTTTTATTAATCAATGCAAACATTATTTCGCTATGAAAATGACGTGTGAATAAAGCAATCCTTAATATCTACAGCTATTTAAATGTTCTGTTATGTGTCTTAATGATTTATCCCAAACAAAATTATTTATAACATCATCTTATAACAAACAATAAGTGCTAAACGTTCACAAAGTACATCATTATGGCCGTGTTTTTTTAAAACATTTATTATATTTCTTATGTATAATCATTGATTATAATGCTACTGGCTGTGTAGTCACCATCATCATTTTAGCTCATTTAGTTCCACTGTTGGGCTCGGTACTCCTCCACAGTGGAGGGAATTTGACCTACTACACTATGCTGGTCAGACATGTCGGTATAGGGTTTTATTTGAAATTTTCCTTCTTTTGTACAGATCTTATGTGCATATTATATCCCATAGTCGTCTTTTACGACATCCACGGGCAAGATAGGGAGTGGTGATGTGTATTCTTTCGCCGTCACCATACAGAAAGGCTATGTAGTAGTGGCTACAAATAATACCAACTTTTAAACCGCTCATAGGTGTCATAAAAGACGACTAAAGGACTTAATATGCACATAGATAATGAATGGAAAACTCGAAATAAAACTCTATACCAACATGTCTGACTAGCATGGTATAGTATGTCAATTTCTGTCGTATTGTAGAGTAGGTTCGTGCCCATTAGTGCGACGTATATGAGCAGAGTTGAAGAGCTTTACATGGACCTGGGCCAACTCCATCTCATGCTATCTAGTCAATAATTACATTCCCATGTAGGGTTGTTGTCAGGCAGACATCAAGCTATTGCCAATAACCTTGCAATATGTACGATGGAAGAAGAGTACATATTGCTTCGGTCAAGTAATTTTGATGAATGCGAGATAATAATGATCATCAGCATCATCATGTCAGCCCACATAAGCCCCAATGTTGGGCACGGGCCTCCTCCACAATGGGAGGGACGTAATTATTATAAATACTTTTATTTCACATTTATATTTACATGAATTTCTAACCAATTTTATTAATGAGATTATAATAAATATCTGGTTGACCGAGCTTCGCTCGGAATATTTTCATCGAATTTATTTAGATATAAAAAAATAAAAAATAAATAATGAAAAATGTATAAAAAATTACAAAAAAAGAATAATAATAACACCGAGATTCAAACCGACGCTGTTTGAATGCCAAAAAAACTAAAATTAGAACCTGTCAACTTCCCATCTGAGCTATCGTAACTCATGACGTTGACAACGAAATTTGAATTCATATTCTTTTAAAATTTAATGTGATTGTTTGTTTTGCTAAAAACACGGACAAAACAACATTTTCTCTATACCAATAAATAAAATTGGAGTGTCTGTTTGTAATGTCAAAATAATAGGCTTTTTTCATGCTCACACGGTTATTTGCACGACACCTATGTCTGTCTGTTTGTTCCGGGTAATCTTCAAAACGGCTGGACCGATTTCAAAAATTCTTTCACCAATGGAAAGCTATAATATCAGGGCGTAAGCTAGGCTATATTTTATCCCGGTATTCCCACGGGAACGGGAACTACGCGGGTAAAACGACTATAACCTATAACCGAAGCGAAGCGAGGGCGGTTATTTTGTGATAGAGTATAAGAAATTGTAAAAGTTATCCTCAACTATTTGAGGTTGGACTTTAACCTCGAATAACTTTTAAACGAGTCAATTTAGCATAAAATCATTTCAGACCTTTTTTGTAGATCGTTAAATTTCCTACAAGAATATGTATTGATTTTTACGAGATATTAATTCGTTCGAGTGCATCCAAAAATCCAAACAATAAAAAAAAATATTCCTATGTTGTTTAAATGGGAAATCAAAAATCACAATGAGCGACCTCTTAATATTAATATTAAGGGCTGAAACTTTATCAGCATTTTTTTTTCGTCTTCTTGGACGATATTTTCGTAGTAGCTAAGAATAAAAAAATTAAAAGTTTTTTTTGCCCACCTTAATATATATATATATATATACAAGAATTGCTCGTTTAAAGATATCTAATAAAAGTATATAAATATAATAAATTATTAACTTAAAAGTAGGTTAAAAGATTGCGACCATCGTAGAGTTGGCCAACATTAAATGGAACTGTTTACATTAAAATACATAAAAAACAAGCAGATAGTGCGCCAGACGTTGCAATTCACGTTTTAGACTAGAGTGTAAAGTGTATCAAAATCAAGTTCACTTGTAATAGTTGTGGCTAGTTAATCTTAAAATAGCAATAGCAGACGAGTTATTAACACAATGAATTCCAAACGGCCTCTTAGTTCCTTTCAATGTATAATTTCGATTCAACATTAATGTCCTTGTGATTAGGAAGAGAAAAAGAGGCGAAGTCAACTTTACTATAGATTTACAATTACATGTCTACTCGTAAAATAATAAAAACCCTTTAGTTTCATCATAAAATGATATTATTTATGACCTAATTAATAATTATATGGTTTTATTTAAACTAGAGTATGTATTATAATAAGCTCTGATTTTTGTTTTGGCTGTAATATAATTTACGTATTATTTTATACAATATAGTATATTTTTTATTACTAAAAATAACTCCAAGCAATGAAAATATTGACCCGAATCTCATATTCTACGTAAACAATCGAGTTAAATAACGCGTAGTATTAATTTACTACGCGTTATTTAACTGCATGTTATATTTCTAAATATAATTACAGATCATTACGACATTTTGAAATATCAGAGATTGTAATTGATAGATTAAATACATATTAATTATATTTTTTTTACAGAGATGCTGATAATCCGTAGGGATTATATTATCGGGTTAAATAATCCGTAGGCATCTATGCAAGTAAAATCTAAACTCGAAATAAAACCCTGGTATAGGGCTTTTTGTTGTTCAGTGTCGTAAAAGACGACTAAGGGATTAATTATGCTTATGTTATAAGCAAGAGAAGGAACTCGAAATAAAACCCTATACCAATCAGTGAGACCAGCGTGATGTAGTAGGTCAATTTCTCTCCTATTTCGGAGGCTTGAGGCCCAGCAGTGGAATATGAGCTGAGATATTGATGATGATGATAATATTCCGTACATTACACTTTACATCGGTACCTAAAATAAAAGGATTTATTTTTTTGTATCTTTATTTTGTGTTTTACGGTACAGTATTTAATTTACATGATGGGAGGAGAGATTTAGCATATTTCGTATTAAAGATTCACGTATTCTAGGAAACTATTTTAATATACAATCGCAATATTTCTGAATTTCAATGAATGAAATTGTTTACACTAGATGTGCTGATATTATTTCTCCGTAACGTAGTAGAAGTTCTTCAGAAAAAGCATATGATTTATTGAAAATTTTTCTAATAAACGTATCAGCCTTTATATACAGCTGGTATTCACGTATGTGTAACGGAATAAGTAAACTAGGTAATTCAGACTCCGACGTAAATCGCGAAAATGTGCAATGATTTCTGTACATTTGTGATCTTTATGTTCTCCCTATAGGTTCTCTATTAGTTGACATTTTTTATTATATATGTTAATTATATATTTTCCGTGTGGCGACGGGACAAGAATACAATTGTCGCCACCCCTTGCTTACCCGTGGGACTCGTAAAAATTGGCTAAAGGTTCACCAGGAGGGTTGGTAGCAGCTCTCTGCTGGGAAATGTATAACATCACACTACGACCACCAACACGCCTGCCAAGCGTGGCGATTACGGTATTATCCCCTCATGACGAGTAACATGAGGGGGGCCTACGTCCAGCAGTGGACGGCGATAGACTGAAATGATGACGATGATGAATTATATATGCCTTTGTGGTATATAATCATCTCAGCTCCTACAGTCCTTTTGTTGAGCTTGACCATCCTCTACTATGAGACGGAAATTGATCTGCTATACCATTTTGGTCAGACGTGTTGGTATATGGTTACATGTTAAATTTTCTTTCTTGCGTCGATGTTATCTATATATCATATCTCTTAGTCGGCTTTTCCGATACTTACGGGCAAGATATGAGGTAATGAATTGAATTCTTAGCTTATCACTACACGTGAGTCATATAGTAGTCAGACAATGCCTAGTTATTGTAACTATTGCCTATTTGTGATATTTATTGTCATCATCCGTTTTTATAGATATTTACGATAAATAGGCTATATGAATAACAATTTCCAAAACTGATGGATAGTTTCTGTGTAGGCAGATACTATCCATCAGGAATACATAGCGTTTTCTTAGAAATAAATATTTATAACTATAGCTACGCAGAGAACTCATAGCAAAAGGAAGCTAATAACGCCGGGACAATGTTTTAATATGTTACCTGCCTTTCTTATAATATTTATTTATTAAATTACCAATTACAGCTATTATTACAGGTTTCTCCAATGCAATAGTGTAAGTCAACATAAACCATTAATAATATTATCTGTTAATGTCAACATAATAATTACATAAACAATTAATTAATTTATACATTTTATATCGTACGTTTCCTCGTTTTATATTGATCCATACATGATATAATATCATGATTTTCTGAGGATATGACATACATATGATAGACAATAGTACCAAAAGGTAACAAAGATCTTATTGCTGTGAAATTGATAGAATGCCTCGTTTTAGTTTGAAATTATTGACGGATTCAGTAAAGTCAAAACTTCTTATCCCACATACCTCAGTGTCTGAAAACACAGTTCTACGACTAATGTGAGTTACGGCATGGAAACGTGGTCCCTAAATGTGGGCTTCATAACCAAGCTGTAAGTCACTCAGTGTTATGGAGCTGGCTATGACCGGTATTAATCTTCGAGATAAAATTCGAAATACGGCAATTCAGTGTAACCAAAATAGCACGTTGAAGTGGCAATGGATAGGCCACATCGCTCGACGAATCGACAACAACTAAGGAAGAAAGGTTCTCGAGTGGTGGCCACGTATAAGACGACGCAGTGTGGGCAGCCTCTCCACTATGTGGACCAACGATCGGGTGAAAGTTGCTTGGCGTCGTCGGATGCAGGCGGCCTAGGCCTGCCTGCGCTTCGTGGCGAAACATGAGAGGGCCACGTCTAGCGGCGGACGACCAAAGGCTAAATTATGATGATGATGATGGTAATATTATTGATATACGGGTGATATTAGTACATTGATTTCCTCAATTTATTCTTACTTACACGTGTTACACTTGTAACTTGTAAGGGTTTTCTCCACTTTAATATATCGGGTGAAAATAATTCGTAACACTTAAATTCGAAACTATGTAAATATTCCTGATTGACATAATTTAAACTACAAGATTTACCTCGAAACTTAGGCCCTCCGCACATGGAGCTACTCAAAAATGATGGAACTGATCAGTAATTACAATTACAAATTAGTTAGAAACTGTACCTCGCACATGACGCTACTTAAATTGCAAGGTTTCAGTAATTTCTGTTATTTCTGCTCTCACAAGCACACGATTAACGAGGCAATATTAGGGACAAAAATCAAACATGTAGAGTGGATCAAACGAGGATGACGACGATAATGTATTTTACCACTATCTTTAATAGATGTCAAAGGAATCTTCGTAGGTTTTGGATTCACCCGTATATTAGAAATAATGTAAACTGCAGATTATCAGTTGAGTAATCTGACAACATCTTTCCTTGAGTAATCTGAGTTTATAATTATATAAACATGGATACTTTTCCACCTCCTGCATAAATGATCGTTCATTTTTCACAACAAAAACAGAACACTCTGGTAACTAGTAGCGCGGCGACCGACATGACGCGTCATGCGTGATCAGTTGCTAACGCGTTATTAACTGGTTGGTGACTAGTCGCGTCGTGTGCGACCCTCAATGAGAATGTATGGACGGTGACGCTCAAGCAAGTTAGTAATTTGAGTTTGTAACTAGTACTTTTTCAGTAGCTCCATGTGTGGAGGGCCTTAGTGTAAATAATGTTTTATTCTTGAATGATAAATTTTAAAACGAGTTTCTGATGTTTTTATTTACGCTTCTATGTGAACTTGCGCTCACAATACTGCATTTCATTTATTTTGACGTATTAAATGAAATTAGACGCTTGAAATTTAAACAGCCGTTTTTAGAGTTCCGTACCGTATCTCAAGCTGTTTCTCAAGAAACGCGATACCTAGACAGTTGAAATTCTTACAAATTATGTATTTCTATTGCCGCTATAATAAAAAATACTAAAAACAAAATAAAATAAATATTTAAGGGGGCTCCCATACAATAGACGCGATTTTTTTGCCCTTTTTGTAGATAATGGTAGGGAACCTTTCGTGCGTGACTCCGACTCGCACTTACAATTAGTCGGCTTTTTACAATAAACATGACTGATTTTAAGAAATTTCATTTTAGTGTAGTGAAAGGAGTGGTCGACTTAGTGCATGATTTTAATGGTTTTCTTTTTGTGTGAAAATTATTTTGAAATGATAACTTCTATAGGCAGGTTTAAATGGGGAGTAAAAACATGTAATGCGTAATCAACATGGTCGCGTAACGCTTTAACGGTAGCTAAAGCAACTATATCTGCAGCTATATCAATGTATATCTGTGCTCGTAGATGTCAAAACCAGATAAATGTAAAAGTTATTAATTTACAAATTTTAAATCTGCTGGCAGAAGTGAAAACTTAAACAGTTGTTATTATTAGATATTCAAATTAATGGTTTGCTCTTAAATTCTAATTAATGTTTGGTTAAAAACAATTGATTGGTTTTGACATCTATCGGCACAGATATAGTGACGTTGACATAGCTACAGACATAGTGTTTGTGTTAACACGTCACGAGACCATGTCGATAACGATTTACATAAATTCACTCCCCAACCAAACTTATCTATAGAAGTTTTCACCACAAATATATATATTAGAAGAATATATAACATTTTTAAGGTAATTTTAAACACGATTAATAATACCGTAAACTTTTGCAATCATTCTCAGCATAACTTTCTCCATTTAAATGAGTTTTTCACAATGATACCTCATTCTTCATTTGTGTAACGCTCCATTTTTGATTAATCGGAACAATCAGAACCGATAGCTACCAAGTTTCAGAGTTTCACTACATAAAAAAGTGTGTGTCCCCTTATATACACACTTAAGAAGTTATACATCTTTGATGTAACGAAATAAAACTCTTTCTAATAATTTTATCTTCGCGTTATTCTAACGTTTGTAGAAAAAGCGACACTAAATAGAAAAAAAAAGGTATTTAATACATTGAAAGTTTTATTATAACGCAATATCTAGTTGACATTTGTGACGCTGTGGACGCGCAACGTAATCAAATGTTAACTAACTAACTTCAGGTTGTCGGTTATGTGTGTCGGTGTGCGCGCTTTGTAAAAATTTACACTCATAATTTTTGCCTAACTCGCCCAAAGAAGTATAACTCCAATACCATCATCATCATCGCAGCATATACACGTCCCATGGTTGGGCTCGGGCCTCTTCTACTGTGGGAGGAAGATTTACCTACTATTTCACGCTGGTCAGACATATTGGTATAGGGTTTGTTCGGTAGGGGTTGTTTCGAGTTTTTCTTGTTTTACATAGATATTATATGCATATTGTATCCCTTAGTCGTCTTTTACGACATCCACGGGCAAGATAAAAGTGGTGAATTGTATTCTTACTCCGTCACCACACGAGCCACCACTTTCATACAGAAAATTTAAATATTTTTTTATTTTTTTTTATTTTTGTGGGTGGGCCGCGGTCGGCGCGCCTCCGCACCACTCCGTCCGGGGCGACAGAGGGGCTTAAGCACGCAACTCCCGCGACCCACCCGAAAACCACGTCGCCTTCGTCGTTGGGCCGACCACTGGAGCAGCGTTAACTTGTCGTCAGTGGTCGGCCCGACGGAATACCCCCTATTGGGGTACCCTCCCATCGACCGACGTCCCCCCTCGGGGAGGACGTCGGTCTTTCCTCACGCGGTCGGCCTCTCGGCGGGTGACGGACTAATCCCCGGTCACGTCACCCGCGGCCTCGGCTAGGGCGGCATGAGGCGCAGATAGTTGCGCCTGCGCCGCCTCAGTCGCCGGCGGCGGATCTCCTCATCGAGGCTGCGCTCCTCACGCAGGCGATCCGCCGCCTCCTTCGGCGAGATCACCGTCTCGCAGAAGGCTGCGACCGCGTCCCAATTCCCGACGCTGTCGACCATCGCCCTAGCGATAGCCGGCAGCGTCAGGTCCGTACCGATGATTGCGACGAGTTCACAGCGCTGCACTGCCCAAGCCCCGCAGCCCTCGAGCGTATGGCGCGCCGTGTCCTCGTCGCAATCGCAGTGGTGGCAGGACAGTGTACTCTCCCTCCTAACGACCTTGTGCAGGTATTTGGCGAAGCACCCATGCCCCGTCAAAACCTGCACCAGTCGGAAGGAGAGCACCCCGTGCCGCCTCTCCAACCACTGCACCCCGAACCGAGGCCTCTCCAGCCGGACTGCCCAACGGGCGATGACGTCTCGGCGGGCGTCGACGCGCCAGGCGGTGAGATCCCTTAATGAGACCACACCGCCCCCCGCTGGCACCCCCGTCACCCGCCGATATAGTTCGGCGAGCATCTCCGCCTCCCACGGGGGAGTCCCGGCCAATAGGCACGCTGCCTCCGTCGCCACCGTGCGGTATCCGCGGATGGCCCTGACCGCCGTGACCCTCTGTGATCGCCACAGAAGGGCCCTAAGTGGGGCGGTCATGGACCCCGCCCACACCGGTGCGCCGTACAGGGCCATCGACCGGATAAAATTTAAATAATACACTCTTATTGAGACATTTTATATTAGTGAAAGAATTTTTAAAATTGATTAGTTATAAGTTTCCTCATTAGAAACAAAAGTATAAATCTTTTTATAATATTCGTGTAGATTGGAAATATGTATAAATAATCATAAACAATAATAGATAAGTCGAATAAACTATTAGCTACCTTTGAAAATAAAACTACTTTACGGATTTTGTCGCGTCTGTATTTAATTTTTGATTGCTCGACGTTTCGAACACTTTGCAGCGTTCATGGTTACGGGTTGACTACGAAATCTCTCGTCCAACAAGTCATCGTTATTACAGAGATTTATAATTATCTACCCGCTACAGAAATGAGTTATTAAATTGTGACCCACATTTTGGTACAAATTTTTACTTCTTCTTCTGGTAATAAATCCGTAAAGTAGTTTTGTTTACAATGTGTAACAGTCGCGTAAACATCAGGAATCCTTACATAAGTTACCAGTATATGTCTTCCATGACTTGATTGATAAACTACTTAACTCATTATCGTAATGTATTCGTATTTCATCATCATCATTTCAGCTCATACACGTGCCATTGCTGGGCTCGAGCTCCCTCCATAATAGGAAGAACCTGACCTACTATACCAAGCTGGTTGGTATATACTATAGGCCTGTATTTCGAGTTTTCTTATCTAACATTAATGTTATATGCATAGGAGGACCTTTAGTCGTTTTTTACGAGACCCACGAGCAGGCTAGGAGGGGGGCACCACACGGAAAACTCCATCACCACTCGGAAGATAATGTAGTTATGTATATACATTATTATACATGTATGTCACCGTTATGCTTTGTTATTTTATTTTTTTACAATAGTTAAATGTCGGTATTGTATAGTTTGGAATCCAGTTTCTCATGTCCTTGCTTGTAGTGATTTCTTGGAAGAGCGGTTCCTACAGATTGTTTGCTAAAACAACATTTAGTACGCATACTCATTAACATATTAATTTTGTTCCTTACTCTAAAGTATTTCAGATTTTTCTGGGGGCACGGCAGTGCCCCCGCCAAGTCGAGCAAAAAAAAAAGTCGGGCCAAACGCAAAACAGCCGTAACATACTTTTCTCGAAGCTATTCAGGCCATTTTCGTCCCCCTATAACTTCGTTGTTAATAAAACTAGAAACCTGAATTTTTAGTAACCTAGCAGGCCTTGTATACACATTGTGCATTTCAAATTTCATTCAATTTGAACCAATAGTTTAAGAATTATAACTAGTCAAAATTTCGTAATTTTGTCACTCACTGACTGACCGATTATCAATATTAAAGTGGCACTTTTAGCAGACATAGAAGCTTCAAATTTAGAATGCAATTAGTGTTTAGTGTATAAATGAAGGAAATATTATGAAATATTATAATTTTCATCCAGTTTCCGAGATACACCAACTGCATAAATAATTTTGTAAACTCATATCAATATATAGGATTACAAAGTTACATTTCAAGTTAAACAAATGTAAATTTGTAAAAAATAAGAATACATTTATCATCATCATTGTTTCTCTATGGGAATCGTAACAACTGGCTAAAGACTGCGCAGATGACGTAGTGGTTAAGATACCAACGTACCGTGCTAGTGTCGCGGGTTCAAATCCCATGCAAGACAATACCTTGTACGATCCACAAATTGTTGTTCTGAGTCTGAATGTAATTTGTCTCGGTTAATTAGATGTTCTTTCCGTATGGTGACGAAGTAAAAATACAATTCACCACTCTCTATCTTGGCCATGGATATCGTATAAGACGACTATGGGGTATAATGTGCACATACCATCTGTGCAAGAGAAGGACAACTCGAAATGAATCCCTATATCAACATGTCTGACCAGCATGATATAGTGGGTTAAATTCCCTCCCATTGTGAAGGAGGCCTGAGCCCAACAGTGGGACATATGAGGGCTGCGATGATGATGCGATGTTGAATTATATGTTTGTAAAGTCCCCCAAAATATAAGGATTATTATTCCCTTAGTGCAAGGCGTTGTGATTTAAAAAAAAGATTCAACAGGAAGGAGAATGGGCAGCAGCTCTTGCCGGGGAAATGTATGATATCTCACTGCGAAATCAACCCGCCTACCAAACGTGGCGACTACGTCATTATTCTTCATAAGGCAAAGAAAAATGAGCTCTAGTGATGGTAACTCTGTTACCCTTGAGCGTCGTTGGACGCAGGTGCCACAGTACCGTACTTTATGGTGAAGCATGAGGGGGGGTCCATGTTCTACAGTGGAAGGCGATAGGCTGAATGATGATTGGCATAATAAGTGTAGACAGATACCTAGATATAATTATGTTCAAAGATAACTTGTAAAATGGTCAATCAACTTAATGAAAAAGCAAGAGTGGGCCGTGTCTTATGAAATTGTACCAAAATCTCCCAAAGTATTAAGCAAACTAAATTGCCTGAAATTTACCTAAAAGAAAGAACGCCATCATGAGGCTCGATTGCCATCAAAGCGGAGAGGAGACTAGAGATGTGTTTTAAAAAAACAATCAAATTTCTTTATTTCCACATCTCTCCGCTTAGTTTAGGTAGAATTGACTCAAGCGGAAAGGAGAGACGTCTAATTTTTCAGAGAGTGTGCTCTAAGAAAATCTTTTGTTGGTATTCAAGAAGTAGAAGGTACCGGAAAAGCAAATGAGTAGGTCTATCTACAAAAGGAAATGAGATACCATCAAAAACAAGACTTGTAAAAAAAAGCCAAGCCTCGCAACTGAGTTCTTCTACCATAAAAATTTGTGAGATCCATGTTATACCAAGTCGGTTAACTCATTCAGTCCCTGCTTAAGGCACCTTTCTTCTTAAGTTATTGCGTAAATAGCTAACCTAACAACTTCTTATAGTGACTATATCAATATTAAAGATCTTTTATGTTTTAAATAAATAGATTGACTTGGCAATCTTAATTGGGATTTGAACTTATAACACTTTTGGAGTTTACTACTTACACTGCTGCCTCATCTGTACAGTCAATTTCATCATTATCATCATCGTCCTGTTCTAATTACTTGGGGTCGACTAAATATGTACTTTTTTCATATTGCAAAAGTTATTAGCAATAGTTTTATGACCAACCGCCTGCCTGACGTCAATCCTCTTTGAGAATGAAATTGTTGACCAGACGGTATCAGATGTATCAGATGGAGTTGGTCCAAGTCTATGTAAAGTCTTAGTCGGTTTTTATGACATACACGCGCAGTGTGTTGGTAGTATATGCCACCATTAAGCACATTTTTGCAGTCATTTTGTTTCATTAAAATGTCACATACTAAAATTTGCATTTTAACACGATGTCTGGTGGAAAACGATTCCCTCGCCTATCAGTTTTTAAGAACGTACAATCAAGTCCACGTATCAAGGTGTATAAACATTAGAGTGGTTCATTTCCGCAAAATTTTTTTTTCGTTGCTCATGCAAAATAAATGAATAAATACTAACTCATAATGTTATTTAGATTAATTTTTTCTATTTATTACCATTATATTTCCCTACACTAACTTTTTTTAAATTAGTATGATTTTTTATTATTTTATCAATTTCTTACATTTTCCGATATAAAAATGGCTGTAAATTCATTAAATATTGGTCGGATAACTTTTTTTTATGATTCAGTTCTTTTTTTCTTCTTACTTATGGCAGTTTGCACGAAAAATTAAAAGAAAATATATTTTTTTCAAAAACTGTACTTTGACGACTCCTACTGATGAACCAGTGCGAATTACACAAAAAAACACTAAGACTATTTTGAAGAGCGTGAAATTACCGACAAGTTCCATCAAACCGATTTGCAATATTGTAAAAGCCAGGTAAGCATTAGAAATTTGAAAAAAAAAAACGTTTTTTTTACATAAATTTTGGATGGTAAAACTTTAAATTTAAATTGTAAGTACTTAAAATTAATATTAAGAGCTCAAACTTGGTGAGAATTATTTTTTCTATATGTAGATTAATATTTTCCATGAGCAACGAAAAAAAAAAATGTTTGTGGAAATGAACCACCCTAATAAACATACTATTGCTATGTTACAATTATATACGAAAGAGTAACTCGTTGGCCACGGACGCCAAGAGTTTGGTACTAGTGATCGGCTAAATGATGATGGAGAAGGAATACGATAGACTATGCGACCGCACGGTGACATTTCGGCACCTGGGACGGAAGGGACGCCCTCTGTCGAGACTATAATCCACCTAAAAAGAAAGAGATAAAAGAGTTCTCATAATGATTTCTGATGTTTACGCGAGTATTACACATCTATATATATATACCAATAAATAATTTGATGACCATGGGCGGTCCGCCCGTGACCATGAGCGTTGCAAAGTAAATGTTTGAAACGTCGGGCATTCAAAAATCAAATGCAAACGCGATAAAATCCATAGTTTTATTTAAAACTAGCAATCCGCCCTCGCTTCGCTTCGGTTATAGGTTATAGTCGTTTTACCCGCGTAGTTCCCGTTCCCATGGGAATACCGGGATAAAATATAGCCTAGTTTACGCCCTGATATTATAGCTTTCCATTGGTGAAAGAATTTTTGAAATCGGTCTAGCCGTTTTGAAGATTACCCGGAACAAACAGACAGACAGACAGACAGACAAAATTTTTTTAATTACTATTTTAGGCATAGGCGTCGTGCAAATAACCATGTGAGCATGAAAAAAGCCTATTATTTTGACATTACAAACAGACACTCCATTTTTATTTATTGTTATAGAAGAGTTCTCAAAGTTGTTATATGTGGCTAACATACATATTAATAACAGAGGCCTTAAGCTGAAAATTTCTAAAATTAGAATAAAATCAAACTACGAAACTAAATAAATAGTAAACGTACGAATAGCCGTTATAGCGTGCAAAATTAAAATACACATATTATTTTGTACTTATTGTTATTTAAGATTTTTAATGTGAGTATAGAGTATGGGTTAAAGAATTAAGATATTTTTTGGGATAAAAGATAGCCTACAAAATTCATAGATAATGTGGGTGTTTAATAATGAAATTTTTAATGCTTGGATTAATTGTTCCAGAGATTAGCCCTACTGCCAGTCAGATCTCTTCATAATATTAGTATAGATTAGGATTAGGATAATAGTAATTAGTGTGCATGATTATACGACTTTGCGTCATACAGTAGGATTTGAGTAGGGAAGGTAATCTCTCTGCACGGTATTATGAGCGGATTATGAATACTTAACGATATTAAGTTAAGTGATAATTGGGCTAATATGTATGTGTTCGTTAACAGTATGTCACTAAGTTGTAAGTTCTTTTAATAAGAGATCTTTTCTTAATAATGTATGTTTGTTAATACGCTTTTATTAGCTTCAGACGTATCTATGTTAGTATGTTGGTATGTAACGGAATCTTTGAACATGATTTTGACCCCCTTCAAAACGTCGGATTAACTCGAAATTTGGCATACTTATTAAGGACCGATGACAATTCAATATTTTAAATAGTTTGACCCATTATCCTTACTAGGATAATCAGGATTAGCGATTTAAGCGTATTTTTTTAGTTTTTTGAGCTATTATATTTTTATTTTGTATTCAAATGCACTATGTGCATTGCCTTGTATAGAATCAACAAATATCTATATTTATAACTAGTGACTCGTCCTCACTGTGCTTCGGTTCACGTACAATATCTCCTAAGATATGGCCTCGAGTTCCAGTCCCGAACAGGGCAAAATTTTAAAGGGGTTTCTGGAGAGGAAAAATAGACAGACAAATTAAAAAAACGGTTTTTGGCATAGGTATCCGGTAAATAGATGTGTGAGCTAGAAATGAATGCATTATTTGTCATTAAAATGTCTATTTTCTATTTCTTTCTATAGATAGAAGACTAGAAAGACAAAATCTGTACAATTAAACTAGAATATATTTTATTGATTTTTGGCTGTTAGTTTGCTCATGAATCACACAGAATTATTGTCTAATTTCTTGGCGGTTGGTGGGAAAATAGTACTCTGCAGTATAGGATTCATCATTTTCGCTTATATACTTCGCACTGGGCTCGAGTCTCCTTCATAATAGAAGGCAAATAGGTTATGTTAAGCTTAATAATTTCAATACCAAAGTCATCGCGGACGGAGCCCACACTTAACATTAAACATTTACTCACACGTTGCGAAAAACCAACATAGACGAGATTGTGGTTAAAACAAATACCTACTATATCCCAACACTCTGTAGTAAAATTATTTGCTTATTTTAAATCCATACGTAGAACATACAGAAAAGATTTTAATAAAACTTTGCACAAACTATACGTAAAATATATAGAAAAGATTTTAATAAAACTTTAAACAACCCAGCCAGGTTAATATATTAAATGATATCGCATTAAAAATCCTTTTTTAATCTAAAAAGCCTTTGTTAATTACAAGAGTTTAGCTGCTCGGATAAAATATAATTTTTCCTTGACAGGCTGTATTCTGGTCACACCCGACTTGAAATCGATCCGGGTGATGTTAGAGCATCGTGCGGCCTTATACACTTCCATCTACCAATATACCGGGGAACCGAAACGATTCCTTGACTGCTGTGGTCCGTTCGGTACGGATACGACATTAAACAAATTAGGAAATTAATTATATTAGAATTCCAGTGAGGACAGAGATTATAAATTATGCGTAGATAATAACAAAGTACGTAAACTACGTGAGTGTCGTCGCGGGCACAGTTAGTATCCAAATATTTTTGCCCAATTGACCTTCATAGGCGTGAGCCAATTAAGAGCATATGTTTTAAGGGGAGTTCAGACCAAACGAACTAATTTCAATTTTATTTGGAACTAATTTTAATGTAAAGTTAAAAAAAAATAAAATATCATTTTTTTTAAATATCCAGTTTTTTAAATACGTTAATACCCATAAATTAAAAAGAATATTTCATTTATCGAAGTATAACATATGTTTTATGCTAATGTTTTCATTTTTGTCTGTTGGTATTATTTTTAACCGCCGACGAAAAAGAGGGGTGTTATAAGTTTGACGTCGAAGTTTGTCTGTGTGAGTGTGTGTGTGTGTGTCTGTCTGTGGCATCGTAGCTCTCAAACGGATGGATCGGTTTCTATGCGGTTTTTTTAATTCTAAAGCCAGTTTCCCCGCGGTGGTTCTTAGCTATGTTTGGTTAATATCGGCCCAGAAATGTAAGAATATCAGCGCTTTTCCAAAATGATGTAATGGCGTATGATTACTTGATTAAGTACTTCACGCGTGCCAGTATAATTGTTAAAAACAATTAATTGATATTTGAGGGGCACGTAATGCTTTTTTATTATTTTAGTTTGTTTCGGTTCATTCAAAATTTTTAATTTTATTGATTATTTATTTTTGCAGATTACCGTTTGTATTAATAGCATTAAAAAAATACCATAAGCCCAGTATTGCTGGTCTGAACTGACCTTAATATGCGGTATTGGCGGACAGATATGTTATAATGACGTGTGGGCATTGTTAGTTATACCTGTTAAAAGTGTGAAGTTCTCATAATAGAGCAGATATCATCAGCGTTTGGATATTTGCTCTATAATATGTAATTTTAAATAGTGAACAGGATACTAGACGTGTTATTAAATAAATAATTACTTCCTTAACTTTTTTTAGGGTTCCGTACCGAAGAACGGGACCCTATTACTAAGACTTAGCTGTCTGTCCGTCCGTCTGTCTGTCACCAGGCTCTATCTCAAGAACCATGATAGCTAGACGGTTGAAATTTTTACATATTATGTATTTCTGTTACTGCTATAACAACAAATACTAAAAATAAAATAAAATAAATATTTAAGGGCAGTTCCCATACAAAAAATACTATTTTTGCCTATTTTTGCTCGATATCAGTAAATGGTAACATGTAGAAACTGTTGTTACCTACTCAATGATACAGAACTCTTTTTGCGTGAGTCCGACTCGCACTAGGCCGATTTTTTTTTTTTTTTTTTTTTTTTTTTTAAATTATTTAGGCATTTGGACATTTTAAATGAATAAGATTTGTTTTTTACAAGATAACGGAACACTAAGGTAATATTTTATATATTGCGGGGGACTTTATAAACATACAATACCATCCAAAACAAACCTTGTAAAAAAAGCCAAGCCTCGCAACTGAGTTCTTCTACCATAAAAAGCTGTGAGATCCATGTTATACCAAGTCGGTTAACTCATTCAGTCCCTGCTTAAGGGACCTTTCTTCTTAAGTTATTACGTAAATAGCTAACCTAACAACTTCTTATAGTGACTATATCATTATTAAAGATCTTTTATGTTGGTAGGCGGGTTGGTTTCGCAGTGAGATATCATACATTTCCCCGGCAAGAGCTGCTGCCCACTCTCCTGTTGAATCTTTTTTTTTTAATGACAACGCCTTGCACTAAGGGAATAATAATCCTTATACTGTGGGGGACTTATAAACATATAATTCATCATCGCATTAACATCGCAGCCCTCATACGTCGCATTGTTGGGCTCGGGCCTCCTCCAAAATGGGAGGGAATTTGACCCACTATACCATACTGGTCAGACATGTTGATATAGGGTTTCATTTCGAGTTTTCCTTCTCTTGCACAGATGGTATGTGCATATTATATCCTGTAGTCGTCTTATATGATATCCACGGGCAAGATAGAGAGTGGTGAATTGTATTCTTACTTCGTCGCCACACGGAAAGAACATATAATTAACCGACACAAATTACATTCAGACTCAGAACAACAATTTGTGGATCGTGCAAAGTGTTGTCTTCCATGGGATTCAAACCCGCGGCACTGGCACGATACGTTGGTATCTTAACCACTACGTCATCTGCGCAGTCTTTAGCTGGTTTTTCCAATTCCCATAGGGAAGCAATGATAGCGACAAATGTATTCTTATTTTTTACAGTTACATTTCATTAACTGCAAATGTAACTTTGTAATCTTATATATTTATATGGGTTTATAAAATTATTTATGCAGTTAGTGTACTCGGAAACTGGACGAAAATTACAATGTTTCATAATTTTCCCTTCATTTATACACTAAACACTAATTGTATTCTAAATTTGAAGCTTCTATGTCTGCTAGAAGTGCCTCTTTAATATTGATGATCGGTCAGTCAGTCAGTGAGTGACAAAATTACGAAATTTTGACTAATTATAACTCGTAAACTATTAGTTCAAATTAAATGAAATTTGAAACATACCGCGTATATACAATGCCTGCTGGGTTCCTAAAAATTCAGGCTTCTAGTTTTATTCACAACGAAGTTATAGGGGGTCGAAAATGGCCTGAATTGCCTCGAGAAAAGTATGTTACGGCAGTGTTGCGTTTTGCCCGACTTTTTTGTTTTTGCTCGACTTGGCGGAGGCACTGACGTGCCCCCAGATTAACGGAAAATATTTACACCCAGATTCCAAACAATAATCCAATCCAAATAAAATATTAAGAGAATTTTGTTGGCTGGGAGGCAGCGTGCCTGTTGGCCGAGACTCGTTGTACCGGCGGTTGTCGGAGACGTGCGTCGGTAGCGGTATCAACTCTTTCAAGGAGATTGCCGCCTGGCGGGACGATGCCAGGCGAGACGTCATTGTCCGTTGGGCAGTCCCGCTGGAGGGGCCTCGGTTCGGTGTCACTAACGACGCGGCCGTCCGGCTGGTGCTGATGGAGCGGTTAGATCGGCGGCACGGAGTGCTTTCTTTTTGACTAGTGCAGGTGTTGATGGGGCACGGTTGTTTCGCCAAGTACCTGCACACGGTCGTTAGGATGGAGAGCATACCGTCCTGCTACCACTGCGATGAGAAGGTACCTCGCCTTATAAATAAATAAATAAATACACACGGTCGTTAGGATGGAGAGCACACCGTCCTGCCACCACTGCGATGAGAAGGTACCTCGCAGGGTATTGGGTCGGGCTTATCACGTAGGATAAGGAATTCGATACCGGTGGTCGGCCTAACGATGAAGCGACGTGCTATGGGTGGATTATCTTTACGAGGGCTACCGCAATGCGCGGTCGGCCTTCAGGCTGGCCGTCCGCTCCGCCAAGGACGTCAGTCGGCAGGAGATGCTGGACGGTCTCGACCGTGACCCCTGGGGACGCCCCTATCGCGCGGTGCTGAATAGGCTACGCGCGCGGGGCCCTCCCCTCACCGAGACTCTCCAGCCCGGCCTTCTCACCCGGGTCATCGAGGACCTGTTCCCGCGGCGGGCGGAACACACGCCCCCGGTCATGGCTCCGCCAGACACTGACCGGGAGGCCGACGACGACAGTGTTCCGCCCATCACGGAACCCGAGATGGGGGTGGCGGTGACGCGCATGCGCGCAAAGTCTACCGCCCCCGGGCCCGACGGTGTTCCTAACCGCGTGCTGGCCCTGGTCCTCGAACACCTGGGACCCCGCCTCAGGGAGCTGTTTGACGCGTGTTTAGCGTCCGGACGGTTCCCTGGGTGCTGGAAGGAGGGAAGGCTGGTGCTCCTGCCGAAGCCGGGACGGTCTCCGGAGTCGCCTTCGGCCTACAGGCCTATCGTGCTGCTCGATGACACGGGCAAGCTACTGGAGAGGGTGGTAGCTGCCCGCATCGAGCGGCACCTCGTCGGCACGGGGCCCGATCTGTCGGACGCCCAGTTTGGGTTTAGGAGGGGTCGTTCGACGATCGCGGCTCTGTTGCGCCTGAGGGCCGTGGCGACTGAGGCCGTCACCGGCGGGGGAGTGCTGTTGGTGGTGTCCCTAGACATCGCCAACGCATTCAATAGTCTGCCATTCAGCTGCATCAGGGAGGCGCTCCGGTATCACGGGGTGCCAGTTTACCTGAGGCGGCTAGTGGCAGACTATTTGGAGGGGCGCAGCGTCCTCTGCACCGACCGAGCAGGGGACGTTGTGCGGACGCCCATGACGTGCGGTGTCCCACAGGGGTCGGTCCTCGGACCCACCCTGTGGAACATCGGCTACGACTGGGCGTTGAGGGGGAGCCTCCCGCCCGGGCTGGGCGTGATTTGTTACGCCGACGACACGCTCGTCACAGCCCGCGGTGGGACGCTAGAAGAGGCGGTAAGCCTGGCGACCTCGGGTACCGAGGAGGTCGTCAGACGGATCGAGGCGCTGGGGTTGAGGGTCGCCCTGGACAAGACGGAGGCCCTCTTGTTCCATGGGCGCACTATGAGCCCTCCCATCGGCGTCTCGATCACCGTCCACTCGGTCGACATCAGCATCCGGGCCCATATGAGGTACTTGGGCCTGGTGCTCGACGGGCGATGGTGGTTCCGGGAGCATTTCCGTAGGCTCGCTCCGCGGCTCGTCGGCACGGCGTCCGCCCTATCGTGGCTTATGCCGAACGTGGGCGGACCGAGCGCTGCGTGCCGACGGCTGTACGCGGGGGTCATCCGGTCGATGGCCCTGTACGGCGCACCGGTGTGGGCGGGGTCCATGACCGCCCGACTCAGAGCCCTTCTGTGGCGACCACAGAGGGTCATGGCGGTCAGGGCCATCCGCGGATACCGCACGGTGGCGACGGAGGCAGCGTGCCTGTTGGCCGGGACTCCCCCGTGGGACCTGGAGGCGGAGATGCTCGCCGGACTATATCGGCGGGTGACGGGGGTGCGAGCGGAGGGCGGTGTGGTCTCGTTAAGGGATCTCACCGCCTGGCGCGTCGACGCCCGCCGAGACGTCATCGCCCGTTGGGCAGTCCGGCTGGAGAGGCCTCGGTTCGGGGTGCGAACCGTGGAGGCCTTCCGGCCGGTGCTGATGCAGTGGTTGGAGAGGCGGCACGGGGTGCTCTCCTTCCGACTGGTGCAGGTTTTGACGGGGCATGGGTGCTTCGCCAAATACCTGCACAAGGTCGTTAGGAGGGAGAGTACACCGTCCTGCCACCACTGCGATTGCGACGAGGACACGGCGCGCCATACGCTCGAGGCCTGCGGGGCTTGGGCAGTGCAGCGCTGTGAACTCGTCGCAATCATCGGTACGGACCTGACGCTGCCGGCTATCGCTAGGGCGATGGTCGACAGCGTCGGGAATTGGGACGCGGTCGCAGCCTTCTGCGAGACAGTGATCTCGCGGAAGGAGGCGGCGGATCGCCTGCGCGAGGAGCGCAGCCTCGATGAGGAGATCCGCCGCCGGCGACTGGGGCGGCGCAGGCGCAACTATCTGCGCCTCATGCCGCCCTAGCCGAGGCCGCGGGTGACGTGACCGGGGATTAGTCCGTCACCCGCCGAGAGGCCGACCGCGTGAGGAAAGACCGACGTCCTCCCCGAGGGGGGGACGTCGGTCGATGGGAGGGTACCCCAATAGGGGGTATTCCGTCGGGCCGACCACTGACGACAAGTTAACGCTGCTCCAGTGGTCGGCCCAACGACGAAGGCGACGTGGTTTTTGGGTGGGTCGCGGGAGTTGCGTGCTCAAGCCCCTCTGTCGCCCCGGACGGAGTGGTGCGGAGGCGCGCCGACCGCGGCCAACCCACAAAAAAAAAAAAAAAAAAATGGGTGGATTATAGAGTCACACGCCGCCCCTTTATCGGCCAGCACGGAGCCGGGCGGAGAGTGAGCTGACGATAGCCCACCAAAAAAAAAAAGATTTTTGTAAAGAGATGCATGATAGCAGGGATGCATACATACCTGTTGAAAACCAAAAAAGAACGCTGTATGTAAGTTAGAAGTAAAAATACGGCGCGCGACGTAGTGCTCCCTTGTTTACTATTCCTTTGTTTACGTTTCGTAAAATCAAAAAACATTTCTAGTTTTTAAAAAAACTGTATTTTTTTAAGTTTAATTATATTTTTAAGCGAGTGTATTAAGACGAGGCAATTAAGAAATTATGTTTTAATGTACACATTTTTCGAAAATCAATCAGACTCAAAAAGAGAATGAAATATGTAAATCATTGTGTAGCTTCGCTTGAGGGTATTATTTACATATTACCAGGGCGTCCGAGCTCTGTTTTTTCTTTGTGTAAATCAGGTTTTTTTATTTATATTTCTTCCATCCATTAGTAATCACATGGGAAAGTAAAGGACGTATACTTAACCCAACATCATACGTGTCTGTGTAAATTTAAAAGTTTTTTTTATTGAAATATAAAATTTGAACCAAATTTATACGACTTTTCACGATATGTGAAAGAAATAAGCAATAATTCATACTTCATTTTGCTTCATATATGTCCCACTATTTGGCTCGAGCCTCCTCCATAATAGGAGAGAAATTGACCTTACTATACCATGCTGGTCAGACAGGTTGGTATAGGGTTTTATTTCGAGTTTTCCATCACTTGCATAGACGTTATCTGCAATAATCCGTAAGTCAACTTTTACGGCACCCATGGGCAAGAAAGGGGGTAGTGAATTGTATTCTTACTCCGTTACCACACGGAAAGCTCAGCTTTATAATAGTAACTAGCAACCCGCCCTCGCTTCGCTTCGGTTTCAGTCGCTTTACCCGCGGCGTAGTTCCCGTTCCTGTGGGAATACCGGGATAAAATATAGCCTATGTTACTCCCTGATATTATAGCTTTCCATTGGTGAAAGAATTTTTGAAATCGGTTCGGTGATTTAAGCGTGAAAGCGTTACAAACAAACAAACAAACAAACATCCTTACTTTCGCATTTATAATATTAGTATGGATATAGAGCGTTAGATTTTTGACATATTCATACTAATTTGGACAATAACGTTACTATTTAATTTGACAGCGTCTACAGCGAGATTGAAAAGGTCATATGGGACCATTTCAATTAGGTAACGTTAATGAAAATCAACAATACAGAAATGCGCACTTTACGAGTCATTGTTTGGGCGCGGCTGTAATTAAATCACATAATACAAACTCTATGTTATTACACCATCTTTAGCGATAAATTTGATGATATACGAAAGACTTTTTTTAGTAAAGTTTTTATTTGTACCTACCTACCTCTCGATTTAAAACTACCTAGCTATTGCTTGGACTATTACGGTCGTAGATATTTCCAAGTTGAACTTTTTATTTTCTACAAATTCTGCTTGTATTACGCTTTCACAATTTCGTTCATCATCACTCAAACAGAATGTAACAAATATTACTACAAAACAGAAAATGTATGTAAAGTTTTAGATCTATTATTAACGTATTATGCTCATAAATAAACAATTCCAATTATGATACGAGCTGAGCGCTATTAATTTACACGATGCTCTAAAATTACTATAACACATCATATGTATGGTAAATGTTAACACGCTCATCGCTATTTACATGATTTAGTTAAAGTTTACGCTATCAGAGTGGCGTAGCCGACGTATCTGTTCACTATAATGAAGTTGTAATGTACAAAGCTCAGTTATCAAGGGCTTAGTGTTATCTGAAGCTGGTTGCTGATTAACACGTATTTTGTAAAGTTGTTTATCTTCGTGATTAACGTATAAATAACCATGACCCAATGGAAATAATGGAAGGTAGTAAAACTCAATAAAATAACATGTGGGGTGTACTCGTAATAGCCTTTAATGTTCGCGGATCGCGTCATTCCGAATTCTACGTTCATTGCAATCGATATAAAGTAAATGGTGGCAAACTTTATTATCTCTATATCTTAGGCTGTTTATGAGATGTCATGTATTCTTTTGTATTATATCTCTTTTCACAGATAAGTATTAATATATATGGGAATAGGAGATTGTCAATGTGTTGTAGAAAATACCCAAGGCGTTTACATGTTTTGTTATTGCTATTATCGTTTGACATCCTTTATTTATTTATTTTTCTTTTCAAATTGTTGACATTTTCATTTTGTTAGATTATTGTAATCTTATTTATTAATGTGTATATAATGACATGTAAGAAATCCTTATGAATAAATGAGTTATGTTATGTATATTCAGCTTTTACGTTTTAAATAATTCTCCTCTGGTGACAAAATAAGTGAAACAATTTACTAGCCACTATCCTACTAGTGGGTGTTGTAAAATACGACTACGGGATATAATATTCATATAACATTTATGAAAGAGAATGAAAACTCGAAGTAAAGCCTTATAACAATACATCTGACCAGCGTGTGGGTCTGTAGGTTAATTTCCCTCCTATTATGGAGGCTGCTCGTGCCCAGCTGTAGGAAGTTATGAGTTGAGATAATATTAAATCACCCATTACGATTTCTAGAATAGTTCAAAAGTTTTATTTCAAAATTTATTTTTTGTAAAGCTATTATCAATTGCCGTAACTTGCTTTTTCGTCGTAGTTACATTTTTTGTCATTCACGAGAAAGAAAGATGGATTGGTAATATATTGTATCCTTAATATCTCACCACCTTAACTACTATTAGTACTACATCCAGTTAATAAGCTAGTAAAGCCATGTAACGAGATTAATCGCGCACACTAAAGCTAAATTTACTTCTCCTCACTGTATATGAACGTGCTGGGCTCGAATCTCCTCCACAGTGGAAGGCAAATTAACCTATTATAACCTGGTCAGGCGGGTTGGCATAGGGTTTTATTTTGGGATTTCCTTCTCTTGCATAGATGTTATTTGCATATTGTTGTCACTTAGTCGTCTTTTACGACACCAGCGGGAAGGAAAGGGAGTGGTGTATTCTTACTCCGACCCATACCACAGCTAAATCGAAAAAGCCAATATCGATTAAAGCTAAATATTCCTTGTGTGGTGATAGGTCAAGAATGCAATGCGTTACCTTTAATGTTCCTTGGGAGCCGTAAAAACCGGTTGAGGAATCATTAGGAGAATGGGCAGCAGCACTCGCCTAAGAAAACATAACACTTACTGCGATCTTCCACCCGCCAACTAAACGCAGCATTATTCTCAGCTGGTGCGATCTATGCTCCACGACGTGGACGTTGATAGGCGAATGGATTGGTTTGCATTTTGAGGATAAACAAAAAGACCAGAAGTACAATCTACCGTGCTCGATGCTGGATTGCATTACTATCTAAAAGTGCCTAATAGTATAGTGTAGTATAGTATAGTGTGGTAATGGTAAATCAGGTTGCCTTTAGGGTAATACGAAAAAAAAAAGATATCACCTTCCGCTACCTGGATGATAATCAATGACATAACATTGCAATGTGTAAACAAAATCATTGTTGTATTGTTATGTTGCTATTGGATTGCTAATTTATTACTTTAACATTCTTACTAGTTTATCGCTTTTTCAAAGCTTATCGTTTGGTTCTACTCGCTGAGAAAGTGGGTCTAGTCTAAAGTGGGTCGCCTCCTTCCCTCTAATGTGATTGAAGGAAATGATAGGTTTTCTAGTAGTTAACTCGTGATCGATTGTCGCTTGTGGTTTATGGCTGAACCAGATAGGTTCAGCCATATTTTTTTTGCATTATGTTTAAAGCAATAGTGTAAGTATCCTATCTTTAAGAACACACACACACACACTGGAGCTTATAATACATGTTGTATTTTGTATTTGTACAATTTCATTCGAAAGAAGTAATTATAAAATGGCGAGCCCGCAGCGTTTCTTGCCGGATTTTCTCAGATTGTGATCGCTATCCGATCCGGTGGTAGATTATTTTCTTGTGCATTTATATTAAATATAAATTTAGTAGCATATAAGTGCCTTTAGGGGCTGATAGAAAATAAATAATTTGATTGAACAAAATGTACTTACATATTTTTATACAAAAATATAGGGTCAGGATGGAAAAGGGATAGTCAGAATGGAGATCAGATTTTCGGCAACCTTATTTATTCGACCATAATAGAATTTTATAAATGTGTTTTGCTGGATTAAGAGAGGAATAGTTTTTACACAATTGTGCAAAATTTATTTATATATTTATTTACTTTTGCACAAACAAAGGTACAAGGCGGACTTAATGCCTTAATCAGGCTGGGCAGTTAGTAGTTGTATATAAATTTAATAAATTGCTATGCTGTGACCTCACAGCAATTATATAGATTGACTGCACAGATGGCGTAGTGGTTAAGATAGCGACTTACAACGCCAGTGTCGAGGGTTCGAATCCCACGCGGGACAACACTTTGTGTGATCCACAACTTGTTGTTCTGAGTCTGGATGTAATTTGTGTCCGTTAATTATATGTTTGTAAAGTTCCCAGCAATACAAGGATTATTTCCTTAGTGCATGGTGTTGTCTTATAAATAAAATAAATAAATAAAAAAAAAAAAAATAGATAGATAGCCGTATACACCTGTATACGGCTATATATCTTCCATCCAAAAGACGACTGCTCAAGAACGGGCAAATTGGTTTACAATCAGAATAAAAATCTAGGTATTATAGTAATAATTTAACTTTTGCTATGCTATACTTTATTGGCCAGTGTGCATTGACTTGTGTATTTTTTTAAAAACATATATTTTCTGCTTTAGGCATCGGAAGTGATAAAAATATTTATTTTGATAAGAGTTAATTTAATGCAAATTTTTATTTCGTTGTATATTTACAACGGTATATTAAATTTATTTAAAGAACTGCTGTTTTAGTTCATTGTTGAATAGAAACAATTTTATTGATTATAATATTATGCACAGAATCTATAACAAAGGTGTAATTTGTAATCTCTAATTTGTGTAAATTTGTTTAATAATACAATTAATACACATTAAACTCACCAATTAGATCTTTTGTTTGATAAGTTCTGGTCGGATCATACCGTACCTAAATCGTCCGAGGTAATGGAATGCCGGTATAGGACCCCATAATGTTCCGTTTTACTCCTCTCCTGTAACTACTGGACTACTGTAGCCAATTAGTCCAAAATTACACTCGGATTCAGAATAATCATTTGTAGATCAATCACGATATTATCCTGTGTAGAAATTAAACCGAGAAATTAAGTACGACAGAAAGTTGCTTAAACAATTACGATAAGACGATAAATCAGTGGGCCTACTCTTGAAATCAATTCTAACTTCGAATCCGATTCAATTCCAATCTCACCAAACTTATATTTGATACTCTTGAACAAAATCGAGAATTGCCGTTGTCGTCTTCGCGTTTGCCGTTGTTATTTTCACTAAATGTGCCGTATCCTTTTACTTTAAATTAATAACGTTATTGAACTCGATCACCACAAAGACGCTTTCTTGAGATTGTGCAACATTAACGATTTTAAACTATGTCAAAATCACGTCGGGAGTAGCAAATATTTGACTTAATCGACGAGAGTCGAATTCATTTAGTTTAAAAAAATTCCATCGAATTTGATTCCAATCGTGCGCTAGTGTCGCTTTCAAGAGTACCAAATTTGCTCAAATTCGTGCTGCGATTGGATTTAGGATTGGAATCGAGATTCAAGAGTAGGCACACAGATCGTGTACATGTATATATTCTATCCCGACGGATAACCGACGGTGCCTGGTCTAAGTATCAATCCCGTATGCCTAATGTAGTTCTAGTCCCACGTAGTACAGCGTTTGCGCTTTTGTGTGATTCTTCTGAGTCTGAGTGCTATTTCGACTTTTTGCTATTTCGATTTGTGACTCAAGGATTTATTCCTTAGTATAGTATTTTATCTGATGTAAATATTATTGAGAGACTGTGGCTTTAACTTATATGATTTTGCAGAAGCATCCGCACCGTTCAGCCGATGAGGAAGACTGGTGCAGAATTTCGAAGATTTCTGTGGTATTCACTCTACGCATGGGGCTGTTCCATATTGTTGACGTTGACCATGTACCTGTTTGACAAATATCCTGTTGCTAGTTACCTCGATGCCAATATTGGAGAAGGAATGTGTTGGTTTGGCACTCGTAAGTATTAAACTTCTTAGTGTTAACTGTTATTTTTTCCTCAGTACTAACAGACTTTTAAATAGTAATACCTACTACAAAGATGACGAGTTTGTTTATTTGTATGTTAGTTTGAACGTGCTTATCTTAGGAACTACTAATTGCATTCCAAAAAATCTTATCAGATATGTAGTTTGTTTGTCGACAAAGTTTATAATATTGCGATATATGAAATGGAGGGCATTTAAATGTTAGCCAATTGGGCAAAATATAGTAACGATGGGCGTCAAGCATATTGCATAGTCACAGCGACTATCATAATAAATACTGAGATAAAAGAAATGTGATTGATGTATTATGGATATAATATTATATTAATATGTAATGGGTACTAATAATTTTTAGCGACCCGCCCTCACCTCGCTTCAGTTTTGGCCGCTCGGTTCCAATATTTTAAATTTCTAGTAACTTCCAAGATAGTAAGAGTTCCTCTTTTTTTTGCTTTTATGATTTGTTTTTACATGTGGAGATTCATAAATAGCATTATGTTCCGATTTAAGGCATTATTGTAATTCTTTCAGCTGTCAATTTGCAAATAAATAATTAGTCATTTGGATGATGGTTACGGGCCATTTCTATCTACATTAAGTGCACCACGTATTTAATACTAGCAACCCACCCTCGCTTCGCTTCGGTTTCAGTAGCTTTACCCGCGGCGTAGTTCCCGTTCCTGTGGAAATACTGAGATAAAAAATATCGTATGTTACTCCCTGATATTATAGCTTTCCATTGGTGAAAGAATTTTTGAAATCGGTTCCGTGGTTTAAGCGTGAAAGCGTTACAAACAAACAAACATCCTTACTTTCGCATTTATAATATTAGTATGGATATTTCATTGGATAAGAAATAATATTGTATTTAATAATGTAGCTAAGTAATTATCTATTATTTTTTTAGTAATATATAAAAGATAGACATGCTTACTGTTGGTTATCCTTAAGAAATAGATATCCTTAAGAATATGGTCGGGTACCGGTAGCCCCTACTTACCGCTAGAGAGAGAGATACGCATCGGACTTGACATACCCCGGATGGATCGGACGGTGCGCGACGCATCATAGCCTATCGCCAAAAATGTAGATCTTTTTAAGATATACAATTTCGTTTACATTATTTTGATCTATTTTGAAGGTTTTGCCCAGCGTTTACAATTTAAGCTCAGAAAAAATGTTTTTACGACATTACATTACAAATATTTTGAAATTCTCGGCTTTTCTTTACTGTGCGTATTATACATGTAAACATCGCTCTTGAATCACTCTGTCTATTAACGAAAGCCGCATTAACATCCATTATGTAGTTTAAAATATCTAAGCGTTGTGGCGGTGCCTTTGTTTTATAATGTGTAAAGACTTTGTTGGACGACGTGGATGTCTAAACAAGTAATTATTAATTGCATTTAATGTGTAAATAATCCGCGCAAATGAAGTTGCTGGCACATCTAGTATTATATTTCACTAGTTACACTTTAAGAATATAATTCACCATCCCTGCGCTTGACTGTGCGTGTTGTAAAAGACGACTAAGGGATTTTGATATGAAACCTTATGCCAACATGTTTAGGGCTGGCCACGGACATCAAGGAACTTGGTATTAGTGCTTGGTCCAATTGTGAAGGAGAGCGAATACGATGGGTTATGGAGTCGCACGGCGCCCTTTTGTCACTCCGGACGGAATGGACGGCGAGCGTATAAACCATAACCCACCCAAAAAAAATTCCAACATGACCAATGACGTAAAACTCAACAGCAGTTCGACTGATGGCAATTGACAATGTTATCTTTGATGGTGAAGCGGACAAGAATTTTATATAAAAGGTTTTTAATCACAGCTTCTATATATATCCCATTGCAGGGGTCGTACGAATTCCCATAACGGGAGGGCAATTAAACCACTAGGTTACTCTAGCTAGGTGGTTTAGCAAAGGGTTATATTTCGAAATTATTTTTTTTATTTACCAAGCTCAAAGCCGTTAAGCATGCTATCCTCAGGATTGCTCTGCGTGATAGAAACCGAAATACGTAAATCCGTAGAAGAGCGGGTGTAATCGAACGAAGCATAGCACGAAGATTTAGTACGCTGAAGTGGCAATAGGCTGGCCACATCGCTTGACGAACCGACAACCGCTGGGGAAGAAAGGTTGTCGAGTGGTGACCACATATCGGACGACGCAGTGTAGAACGGTCATCCACCTAGTGGTGGGGCACCACTAGGTGGACCAACGACCTGGTGAAGGTTGCTGGGTGTCCTTAGATGCAGGCGGCACAGAAACGCACTCTGTGACGCAACATGAGGGAGGCCTACATCCAGCAGTGGATGGTGATAGGGTAAAATGATGATGATGATTCTTTTTATTAAATTAGATAGGATAGAGTTTTATTCTTTCTTTTGTAATGCATGGTTTAATTTACCCTATCTATCTTTTACAAAAAACATAAAATTGTAATGTTATTCCGTATCCGGTTGTAAAATTCACTGAATCTCTTCACTCTTTGCTTTGAAGATGGCTAAATTGTAATTGGGGCGGAACGCTGACCCTGGCAAATTATTTTGTACTCTCATCGTGCATATTAAAAAGATGACGCAAAAAGTTTCATTCGAACAAATGGGATGTTTACAACGTAAGCATGGAAGCTTACCATTCGTTCGATGATGGAATGGGAATGGATGAATTAAATTGTATAATTACAATGAACACTACCGTGTAGCCAATAAAAGATTGAGAGGTTGGATTGCAATAGTTTGGCTTTGTAGCATTGTGATAATTTAAAATTCTTTCACGTTTTAGCGGGCACTAGCGATTTTATTGATTAACTTTAACTAATTTTGCGGATAAATTACCTAGAAACGAAAAATAATGTACGCTCTGTAGGCAGAAGCAAATGATGTTTGACTTATATATTTTACATTACACAATTTTGCATCGGTGTTAATTCAATCCCCGTAATAATCGTTTCACTAACGTAGTCCGCATAAAGGCCAGTCCTTAGAGGTGAAGCAAAGTTGCTGAAAATGGCCAATGATCTCATCATGGAAATGAGCAGCACTAGTTTCTTAAAAAAATTATAAAATTATCTGCATTCGCAAATTCGCAAATGTCAAATGCAGCGATTACGATATTACCCCTTAGGTAGGACGGGGTTCAACAGTAGACGCCACTAGGCTGGTAGACGATCAAATATATGGAATAAATTAAACAAATATAAACAACAGAATAGTCGAATATAATAAATTCCATTATCCGGCTCGGGGGTCCCTCACTATAGGAGCGAAATTGATCTAGTATATCATGCGATCTCATTTTGACTTTTTCTTCTCTTGTACAGAGATTATGTGCATAATACATCGCTTAGTAATTTTTCACGACACCCACGTTCAAAAAAATGGGATGAATTCGGAAACTCCGGCACCATATTAATAGCTAGTATAAAGAATACATACATTATACTCCCGGATTTCCCATTTATATATCTTTAAAAATATAATATTGTTTCATCCGATAAGTAAGATGTGTATCAATCAAGAAGAAAGAGATTTACCCAAATTTTTACAATGATTCACCATATAAATAAATTAGGTACAATACACAATAAACAATTTCCACCTTAAGAATGTTTTGTTGTGATTAAACTTTTTGTACGTAACAGTAATACGTAGGTTTTGGTAAGCGTCTGTTTTTTTAAAAATAAACTTGCACGAATTCTACGTACAGTAAAATTTAATAGATAAACAATAATTCGTCATTATTTATAGACAAAACAGGCGTTGAATTCAACAAGTTTAATTCATCTACTGGTTTGATATCTTTTTAATCAAAACGTTACAAATAGTGATACGAATCTATAATCTAATCAAGTTAAAGTATCAATAACCGAAACTGATTTCGTAACGTATTTACCAAGGATTCCAGTACAGTACGTGGTAATATCACTTATATTAATTAGAAAAAAATAGGTTATCATGTCGCAAAGTGACACAGTCTGCACGCATATGTGTTCCATTTAAAAAATATCTATACTATTATTATAAGAAAAAAAAAAACAGAGATAGGTAAGTGAGATACTATTAGACTGTCACTTTGAGGTCTCTAGTTCAGACCCGCGGTGCATATCTCTGAGTTTTCGGAGTTATGTACATATTAAATCGGAAACTGCTAATTATTATGTACGATAATTGTAGGAAAACATCGAGAGAGAACCATTGTTGATAAAGGCTTTTGTTGTCGTTAACTTCAACAACAGTTGATATGGGAAGTAACCTAAAAATTCTAACATGTCCAATTTAAGTGTAATAATCGTTATCATTCTATGTTGCGGAAGTCCGATAGTAGTCGCTGCATGGGAAACGATATTTGGTCAAAACTGGTTAGATTAGAAAGCTGATCCCAATACGACGTCACTCGTCTTTACGTTTCTAAATAATAATGAACAAACTCGCGTGTAAACACTAGTAATTATGTGAAATATATATAAAACCCAAGGGAAACGTTATTGTTCATTGTACTCTGACAATTAATATAATATAAGTGGAATGAACCATACAGTGGTTCTAAGTATTTTAATTTATTTCTGATTATATCAAATATTAATAAAATTAAATTTTATAATAAGTACATCATATTCGTAGCCCAAATTGAGTAGATTGAAACGTCTTTTCGAACAATACCAACCTTATTATTGAGTCTTTTTCTTAATAGAAAGAAATTGCTTATTATCGAACACTGTCAAATGTTTTGCCATAAGGTTTCTTGCAATGTCATCATCTACTTACTCTCGCCTTAGTCTTACGATGCAAACTGGAAGGGAATAGAAGTGCTAAACTCTTATATTTATCATCACAAGTCACAATGAAGATCGTATTATTTTTAATTTACGTTATAATATTATATGTATAATATAATTTTATGGCACCTGTGTGTTTTCTATGAAATAGTTACGATAGGAAGTAGGCGTTATATCTCACCTGTGCGTGATCAAAGTATATAGTAAATTTATGGTTGAATGTACAATTCTTAGCTATGTTAATAGTAAAAGTTTCCGTACGTTTAAGTTAGGTGATACCTACCACTTTTAAGATATTTTAACGCCTGAATTCGGACCCTTATATATGTAACATAATTCGGTATAACTCGTCTAACCTTCTAATTATTATTCATCAGCGTGTAGAACTCCACTTTGAACATAAGCTTCTCTACGAGAATGTCATTCTAAAAAGGTCCAAAGTCACTTGGTCCTATGGGTTCCTACGACTTTTAAGATATCGTCAGGCCATCTGACGGAGGCTTATCTGTAAACATTAACAATAAATAAAATAAAATAAAAATAGCCTTTATTGCCTATGACCTTGATTATACGATTATACCACGTCCACATTCATTAATCGCCTCATATATGTTCTTCGGTTCAAGGTACTCCTAACCTGGCCTTTCTTAAGAACGTCCCCGATTTGATTGTGGAACGTCCACCTCGGTCTTCCCCTTCCAACACTTCCGTTCACATTCGCCTTATAAATTCTCCTTGTTAGTCTCCTTTCATTCATTCTCTCTACATGGCCGAACCAACTTAACATACCTTTCTCAATCCTTGTCACTACATCTACATTCATTCCACAACGTTCCCTAATCACTCTGTTTTTAATTCTATCATTCAATTTCACACCAATCATGCTCCTCAGCGCTCTCATTTCCACAGCATTTATTCTACTTTCGTGCTTCTTCTGCCATACCCAGCTCTCACTTCCATACATTAGAGTTGGTACAAGCACTCCCTTATGCACAGCCAAGCGAGCCTTCTTAGACAGGCTTTGGCTGCCCATAAAGGTGCGCAAAGCACCATTCACCATATTTCCCTTACACACTCTTCTTTCAATATCACTTTCACATTTACCATCTCTCGCAAATGTAGATCCCAGATATACAAACTCTTGCACTTGTTCTAATATTTCCTCTTCTATACGTATCTTGCATTCCGTCAAAGTTTCTTCCCTTTCAAATACCATAACTTTCGTCTTCTTTACATTAATTTTCATTCCTTTTCTTTCAAAAACCTCATGTACTGCTGTTACCATCTCTTGCAACTCATTCACCGACGAAGCAGCGTAGAGAAGACATTTGATAAGTAACTCATTCATTCTCAGTCCATATTCACTCTCTTTTAAATCAGTCAAGCAGTTGTCCATGAATAGGTTGAACAGCTATGGTGACGCTACACATCCTTGTCTAACACCCTTTTGGATGCTAAATCATTCAGTGTATGCTCCCTCTATTCTGACACAGGCACTGGAGCTCTCATAGAGAGACTGCAGTGCCCGTATCAGGTTGCCGTTCACCCCATGCAAAGACAATGCTGACCACAATTCATTCCTAACCACTCTATCATAGGCCTTTGCCAAATCCACGAAAGCGCAATAGACCTTCTGGTTTTTAGCCAATAATTTTTCGGCTATGCAACGTAAGAAAAAGACCTGGTCCGTGCATCCCATTCCCTTTCTGAATCCTGCTTGCACATCCCAGACTCTTTCATCCGTCTCTTTTATAACTCTCCCTATCAGTACCTTAGCATACAGTTTGCCGACGATGCTGAGAAGGCTTATGCCGTGGTAATTGGCGCAGTCTTGTTGCGACCCTTTTCCCTTGTATAAGGGCACGATTACAGCCTTGCACCAGTCTTTTGGTACGCGACCCTTTCTCCCACACAAGTTGAAAAGGTGGTGCAACTGACTCACCACTACCCCGTCGCCAGCCCTCAGCATTTCGACCGACACCCTATCATATCCCGCAGCTTTACCTAACTTCATATACTTAATTGCAGTCATGATCTCATCTGTACCTATCTCGCAATCACAGTCATAATCACTCTGCTCCTGTTCTAGCATCTGAATCAGTTCCTCGTCCTTATCAAATAAACTTTCATAATATTCCTTCCACCTTTTCAACACGCAATCTGGTCCTTTCATAATACTTCCATTCTGACTTCTGATTTTAGTAAGCTCCGAGTTTGTAGAACTCCCTCGAGCAATCCTTATGGATTTCCAGAATAGCTTTATGTTAGACCAGAAATCCTCAGCAAGCCTCCTGTCAAGCTCATCTTTTCGCTCATCTTTCTTTTTATTTACTGCTTTCTTTACCATCTCTTTCAAACATTTATACTTCCTTCTCTCTTGCTTCGTCTACATCCTCATTTGTCGCCTTTTGCATTCTTAAGTTAGCTTTTGTTGCTAACCAGTCCATCCATGCTTTCTTTTTCTTACCTATAACCACTTGTACGTCTTTATCCATCCAGACCTTATACTGCTTTCTTCCCTTTTTCCTTTTCGAAACACCACATACCTCAACAGCAACATTCACAACTCCTTCCTTAAAAGTCTTCCACACTTCCTCTATCTCACTGAACTTGTCTACATCTTTAAGTCTCTCATTCAACCTTTCGCAAAAGACTTCCTTTACAATCGTATCTTGTAAACTTTCCACTTTTATCCTCCCTAAATCATTCGCAAAATTCTTTACCCGATGTCGCCAGCGTTTAAAGAGACCACTTATTGAGGATATCACCAGGAAGTGGTCTGTGTCAATACTGACTCCGCGGTACGCTTGGGTATCTAAGACATTCTTCCTCAATCTTTCGTCAACAATTACAAAGTCAATCATACTTCTTGCCCCACATTCTTCTCTCGTAAAAGTGTGGATCCTCTTGTGAGCAAACATGGTATTTGTCACAAAAAGATTCCATCCCAAACAAACCTCCAGCAAACATTTTCCATTTTCATTCACTCTATCGTCGCCAAACTTACCAAGAACCTTTTCATATCTATCACGCTTTAGGCCTACCCATCCATTAAAATCTCCTAACATAATAATCCTTTCATTATCCCTACATTTCATCAGAATATCTCTCATACTATCCCAAAACTCCACGTTTTCCTGCTTGGCTTCCGTGGAGCCCTCCGAGCCCGAGTCTGTCGGTTCATAGACACCTAGGACAAAGAGGCGGGTGAGACCAATTTTCAGCCTCATCCATAAGAGCCTGGGATTCACACATTCATACTCAGACATACACTCCACTCCACATGCTTTTGCCATCCCTAAGCAAAATAGTGCAGAGCTAAAAGTTTTATATTTTCTAGAGGATTCATCGCAGCTCAAAAATTCCAACGGGATCTTAATCTACAAACCAAAACCTTCAAAAAATTATATGGTCGATTTCAAAAAATGAGAATTTACTTTTTTAATCAATAATTAAAGACTAAAAAATTCGAAATTTTCAATGCGCATGAAAGTTCCCACAGTTTTAGAAGCACTTATCTTACATTAAAATATCCAACGTCATTTGATAACTAACGCCAAAACCTTCAAATTGAGCGGTCGGACGATTTTTTATAAGTATTTTAAATGAAATTATGGTAATTTTAGTGAAAAAAATGGTGTTTTCTTTGATCGCTCATATCTCGAAAACTAAAAATGGTAAAAAAAAATCCTCAAGAAAAAAAAGATGTATTTTCACATGTAGAATACATATTCAAGGCGATATTTAGGTTTTGGGAGTGAAAATTTTTTTGAGGTTTTATGAAGATGTCGATCTGATGTTTATTAAATACAATTCTGAATATCTTACCAGTATACGTCAATTTTTCCACAAAAATACATCGTTATAATAGATGAAAGTCACCGAGATATAAATAAATAAATAGTGCCGATTATATTTTTTTTTTTTTTTCATGGGTGGGCCATGGTAAGCGCACGCGCGGTCCACTCCGTCCGGGGCGATGAAAGGACGGCGCGCGGGCCCATAACCCACCTGTACCCACGTCACCTCGTTGTTGGGCTGACCACCGGAGCAGATGTGACTTGTCGTCAGTGGTCGGCCTGACGGAGTACCCTTTCGGGTAACCTCACCTCTCGACGTCCTGGGACGTCGGTCACCGTCGCGCGGTCAGCCTCTCCGCGGGTGACGGACAATTCCCCGGTCCGATCACCCGCGGCCTCGGCTAGGGCGGCATTAGGCGCAGATACTCGCGCCTGCGCCGCCCGAGTCGTCGGCGGCGGAACGTGTCGCCGAATAGGAGCTCTACTCGCACACGATCCGCCGCCTTCTTCCGTGAGATTACGACCTCACAGAAGGCGGCGACCGCGTCCCAGTTCCTGGCGATCCACTGCGGCGCATCTCCCTGGCGATGGTCGGCAGCGCCAGGTCGGCACCAATAATTGCGACGAGTTCACGGCGATCCCCCTCCCATGCAGCACACTCCTCGAGCGTGTGCTGCGCCGTGTCCTCGTCGTAACTGCAGTGGTGGCAGGACGGTGTGCTCTCCCTCCTGACAATCTTGTGCAGGTACTTCCCGAAGCAACCGTGCCCCGTCAGCACCTGCACCAATCGGAAGGAAAGCACCCCGTGCGTCCGCTCCAACCATTCCATCAGCACCGGCCGGAGGGCCTCGACGGTCCTGACACCGTACCGAGGACTCTCCAGCCGGACTGCCCAAAGGGCAATGACTTCTCGGCGGGCGTCGACCCGCCAGGCGGTGATCTCTTTGATGGAGACAATGCCGCCGCGGGCACACGTCTCCGACACCCGCCGATAAATGTCGGCGAGCATCTCTGCCTCCAGGTCCCACGGGGGAGTTCCGGCCAGGAGGCACGCTGCCTCCGTCGCCACCGTGCGGTAACCCCGTATGGCCCTGATCGCCATGATCCTCTGTGGTTGCCACAGGAGGGCCCTAAGACGGACGGTCAGGGACCCCGCCCACACCGGTGCGCCATACAGAGCCATCGACCGGATCACCCCCACGTACAGCTGTCGGCACGTAGCACTGGGTCCGCCCACATTAGGCATTAGCCGCGAAAGGGCGGACGCCGCACCGACAAGCCGGGGAACAAGTCGATGGAGATGCTCCCGGAACCAGAAATGCCCGTCGAGCACCAGGCCCAAGTTCTTCAAATAGTGCCGACCTACCAATAATTATTTATTTAGTTTTCGAGATATGAGCGATCAAAGAAAACACCATTTTTTTCACTAAAATTACCATAATTTCATTTAAAATACTTATAAAAATCGTCCGACCGCTCAATTTGAAGGTTTTGGCATTAGCTATCAAATGACGTTGGATATTTTAATGTAAGATAAGTGCTTCTAAAACTGTGGGAACTTTCATGCGCATTGAAAATTTCGAATTTTTTTCATCTTTAATTATTGATTAAAAAAATAAATTCTTTATTTTTTGAAATCGACCATATCATTTTTTGAAGGTTTTGGTTCGTAGATTAAGATCCCGTTGGATTTTTTTAGCTGCGATGAATCCTCTAGAAGATATAAAACTTTTAGCTCTGCTCTATTTTGCTTAGGGATGGCAAAAGCATGTGGAGGGGAGTGTACACTGTACATTCAACCATTCTCGCAGAAAGGATTAAACCGACTCCTTGTTTACCTCGGCTGGTGTTAGGTACCCCGGACCAGTACGCCACATAGGGTCCATGACTCGTGGTATTACATCCTTTCCGCTTTGTTTCATTCACACACATAACATCAATTCCTCTTTCGTCCATCACCTGGCATACTTCATCTATTTTCTCATTTATTCCTTCTCTTACATTCAGCGTAGCAAAGCGGCTCTCTGTGGGCCACTTTTCGCCCCCGATGGAAACGAGACGTGACGTGTTGCGAACCACATCGCCGCCATTCCTAGTTTTTTTTTTTTTTTTTTTTTATATTTATATCTTCTTTAATTATATATAGAATGGAAACTAAAACTATTTCTAAACTAAATTTAAATATCTGATATTCTTGTTCCATCAGCAATCGGGTCAGGGTGTCTTACGACATAGGCCTCCTCGAGTACCCTCCATTTATTGCGGTCCATCGCTGTCCTTCTCCAACCTAATATATGCCTATAGCATATCGTCTTCCCACCTTTTTTGCGGTCTTCCTCTCTTCCTCTTTCCATACCTTGGATACCATTCCGTAACCTTTTTCGTCCACTTGCCTACTGGAGATCTCATCATATGACCTGTCCATTTCCACTTCAAAGTTCGTGTTTTTATTGTCACATCTTCAATTTTTGTTATATTTCTGATTTTTGAAGCTTTCCACTTGTCTAGCAACCTTAGATTCAGCATACTCCTTTCCATTCCTCTTTGACACACGGCGAGCTTGTGTTCGATTGTCTATGTTAGTGGCCAAGTCTGGCAGCCGTAGGTTAGACAAGGCAGGATACATGTGTTGTAAACCTTTATTTTATCTGATATGGGTATAACCTCATTTCTCATAATTTCCTTTAGGGACCAGTATTTTTGCCAGGTTTTATTTATTCGTCAAACATTAACAATAGGTAGGAAAAATTGTCCTTTCAATTGTCATTGCACATTCATTATTCATCATCATTTCAGCTCATAGACGTCCCACTATTGGGATCGAGTCTCCTCCACAATAGGAGGAAAATTGACCTTACTAATTGACCATGCTGGTCGACAGGTCGGTATAGAGTTTTATTACGAGTTTTCCTTCTCTTGCATAGACGGTTTACGCGTATTAAAACCATAGTCGTCTTTTACATCCAGGGGTAAGATAGGAAATGGTGAACCGTATTATTATTCCCTTACCACACGGAATAATTCACATTCATCTAGAAGTATTAGTAAATCTTTCGGAATAGCTGTGTAACTATTCGTGTCGAGGACGGAACTTATACTAGATAAGTTTTCTTTCTTAAAATATTCACTGGGACATTTGTGTGCGATTAATAAATTTTGTTTATATTTATGGAACAGAAGATTATGTTAACAGACAGCGATTATCTGGGTCAGACACACCCGTGATCTCACATAGAGACAGATAACTTGTCCCAAACAAACATTAGGCGCTCATTGGTTTCGGGCGAGGAGACGGCGGTCGGTAATTGTTATAATATACATCGATGTTAGGGTCTAATTAATTGATTCGCAAGCAAAAATTATAAGATATTCAACCAAAACAAATTAATGCACACATATATGTATATTATTTTGATATTTCATGAATTTGTAATATAGAGTTTGACTAGATGTCGCTTAATGTTAAGTAGTGATTTAATGGTGCTAACCCAGTGTCATCCAAGATCCTAGCTCTTCTGTGTGATGACGGAGTAAGAATATTATCCAGCACTCCCTATCTTGCCCGTGGATGTCGTAAAAGACGACTGAGGGATATAATACGCATATAACATTTGTGCAAGAAAAGGAACACTCGAAACAAAACACTATACAAACCTGTCTCACCAGCATGGTATAGTAAGGTCAATTTCCCTCTTATTACGGAGAAGGCTCGAGCCCAGCAATGGGACATATATGAGCAGTGATGAGATGATATAATTTATATACACGCTGTTAGTCTGACGCTCCTGAAAAATTAATATGAAAGTCGAATTCCATGTCTAGATATTTTCAAACTATCTTGTACTAAAGTTGTTTTTAATATTTTCAGTTCAAAACTCCCAGTCGGATTGGCCGCATTACATATATTTTGTGATTCCAATGGGATTGGTATCTTGCACAAATTTTGTATTATGGGTGCTGACGGCTCGACATTGTGCTCGAGTTAAATCTGAAGTACATCGCTTGCAGGCGGGTTCTGTTGGAGATCGGGCGAAGAGACGGTTCCGGATCGATAGAGCAAAGTAAGTTAATTTCTTACATTCATCATCATCATCACAGTTCACATGTGCTACACATTGGGCTTTTTTTTCTTTGGGGTGGGCTGCGGTCAGCGCGCTCCTCGCACCACTCCGCCCGGAGCGACAGAGGGGCGTAAGCACGCACACCCGCAACCCACCCGCACACCATCGCCTTCGTCGTTGGGCCGACCACCGGAGCAGGGTTACTTGTCATCAGTGGTCGGCCCGACGGAATACCCCTTATTTGGGGTACCCTCTCATCGACCGACGTCCTCCCCTAGGGGACGTCGGTCGATGATAATGTCGTCAGGTCAACAATTACATTACGTTATGCCTATCTAAATTATTTCTGCTCCACCCTCGACTGGTAGAAGATACCTAAGGTATTAAGTCCGCCTTGTACCTCTTTTTTGTGCAGAAATTTAAATAAGTAAATTTCCAAAGAGAGTTGAAGGCAGGCGGCCGCTCAAAATACTATGGCCAAAACTATAGCAATATGAAAGCAGAATACAAATGGTTTAAGAGCAGAGACAGATGATTCTTAATGTGAAGTTAATGCCAATATTTGGATCCAGTTAGATCGTTTTCATAGAAGAGCTATTTAATTTTCAATGTTGTAGGTGTAACCCACTTATCAATGCTTAGGAAACATATATTTTGATTATTTCTCTACAACTGAGAGTTATTTTTAAACGAAGCATTTGTTGAGTATATTTTGATTTCCACACGATTGCAGTTATCATTTTGTAAATAACTTCGATAAGTATATGGTCATTGATAAAGACACCCTTTAGAGTTGTTATTTGCAAATATAGATAGCGTGATATAATATTACTTAAAGCGCTGATAATATAATAAACCGGTGGTTAGGGTCAATATCGTGGAATAAAAAGCATATAATTTAATCTCGTTCAAGAAGTTTGAACGATAAATCAGTTTTACCTTCAGCCATATTTTAGTAAATGTTATATAAAAGTACTCGTATTTTTTATAAATTACTGAAGATAATTCTATAAGCTCCGAATCCGTCGTCTTCAGGGCATATACGTACCACTATTGGGTATGGCCGCCCTTCACAATGGGAGAGAAAATGCACTTACTATTTCGGCTCACCTACATTCCAATATTATATTGACCTCATATAACACGCTGGTTAGACGAATTGGTATAGGATTTTATACCGAATTTTCATTCTCTTGCATAGACGTTATATGCATATTATATCCCTTAGTCGTCTTTTATGACATCCACGGGTAAGGTTACGGTCGAGGAAATGTTGAATTGTATTTTTACTCGTTCACCACACTGATATAACTATCACCAAATGATACTTGCGGGAATAGAATCGGTGTTGAATTGTATTCTTACTCTTCTACAACACAGACAATTTACAAAAACAATATAACATGTTTGTACTTTTAACAACAAGAACAAATCAAAAAATCTAATAGCGATGTATAACAGTGGGAAGTAACATTTAATTTATGATGACTTCTTTCATTGTGACTGAGGATATGTCGCTTTTAGGTATAATGTATTGATGAATGTTTAGGTATAATGTTTCTGTATGGTGATGGAGTAAGAATAGAGTTCACCACCCCCTCTCTTGCCCGTGGGTGTCGTAAAAGACTACTAAGGGATATCATATGCACATAACATCTATGCAAGAAAAGGAAAACTCGACATCAAACCCTATGCCAACACGTGCCAGTGTGGTATAGAAGGTAAAGGAGAATGCCCATTTTGTTCGAGAGTTAGTTTCAATATGAAAGTCAATGGGCCTTTATTATTTCTTTTGTATGTTGTAGGATAATTATTTTAGTTTTATATTTAGTAATTCGTTTTCATTTTCGTACCTAGGTTTAAGCGTAATCTTATTTTTAGTGAACTGTTTTGAGGTTAGAAAATACGTCAAACGAAAATATAAGTATTATCTTTATTCAATACGTTTACAAAAGTAATTATGTAGCTAATGATTTTAACATAAGCTTAAGATATGGTCCTGTGTGATAATAATAGGTGTGGCCTATCAACTGAGGTTTTATGAATGTGATTTAGGACCTATATGGTCATAGAAAGTAATAATTCTAAGAAAGGGGTCACGTTTGGCAACAACTACAATATACTGCTAATTGAATACCAGGAATAGTAAAATCAACATTTTATACTTAAGAGCAGTTTACGTAATAGGTATATTGTCTAAGAATTGAGCTGGCGCATTTATTTACATCATTAACAGGGCCTCACCTCAAGTAGGTACCATAATACTGTCATTGTGTGTGCGTACCGTTCGATTTCTAACAAACCAGCGGCGGCCTTACCCATTGCGAGGCTCCGGGCGGCAGGTCTTTGCGAGGCCCTTTGTCCTTCGTGAAAAGTAGTGAGATACGAAAGTAGGTCTGGTTGTTTGGTTTAGGGATTTGTCATGTTTGATGAAAAATACTAAAGTTGTACAAATAAATAAAATTTAAGTTTTATAATATTGAAAACAAAGTGAAAAATATAATTAATAAGTAAAAATGTAATTTAAAATCTGTATTTTTTTAAATTTGCTTGGGTTGTTGCGTGAGGCCGCTGTAAGCGTGAGGCCCCTGTAAGCGCGAGGCCCCGGGCGATTGCCCTGTTCGCCACCCCCTAAGGCCGCCACTGAACAAGACGAATACAATAATAAGTAATTAGAGAAATCGAGAGGATTTGCCCTATATAAATCTTTACTTACAAGCAAATAAAAATATATTCTATGTTATTTACATGTCGCGTTTTGATTCTCGCCCTAATAAATTTTTTTTAACCTAATATTAAATCCACTTCCATTTCGTCGCTTTCTACATTTCTATACAGTAAATATAACTTATATGCTCAACATAAAGGATATCGCCTGTATTAATTAGTAAGATCCTAATGCTAACTATCATAAATGACTTGAGTAGACTGAATCTGAAAAAAAAATGCCTAAATGGGTAGCATTACCTACTATAATACTATATATCTATACTCAGAAAAATATAGCGTCGCTTTTTAATATTTTCCCTTTGTATAAAAACTGACAAATAACTAACTGTATTAAATTATAAAAAAAAACAAAGTATTTAAATATAATAACACTACTTGTCTACAATAGCTGGATGGAATTTATTTCATAGAAACTATAAAAAATTAAAAAGAACATAATATAAAATCCTAAAATCAATTTGCGGAATAGTTTTGTCTCTTTCTATTCTTCCATTCAACTCAACGTACATCGTAAATACCGGTAAAGGTAAACTATGCCGCCAGTCGCACTATGGCGCCATAGTGTTCTGTGTTACCAGAACTAATTATCTTTAATTATTTATTTTTTTAAATCGATTAATCGATACTTGATTTGAAAAGTAAATTAAAATATATTAAGTTTGGGTATCATGTTTGATATTATCTGTGTATTGCTTTTAATTTAAAAAATAAACATTACTTGTGTAATTTTTATAACTAGAAACATTCGATTTAACATGAAAAAAACAACCTCAGCTCAACGATCTCAGCGGAGTATCCCAACTAGCGCGTTTACGAATGGACATAGGTAAGACGAAACTTATGTCAAACGCCCAGTCATTTCAGTACCAGTCCTAGTCAACAGTGTAACTCGAAGTTGTCGATCTTGTCTGCTTAAATAGGCACACGTTAACTACGACTAATGTCCTAGGTAACGATAATTCGTTACCTAGGACAAACAGGTAGATTCAATTTCAAAAAGAGATTCACCAACTCGACTGGGCAGCGTTCGAAAAACTTAAGAAGATCTTCTTATTCAACACACCTTAGGAACTGAAAGACTTACGACACAGAAACATGTTCCCTAAATGTAGATTTCAAAATTAAGTTTAAAGTCGCGAGAGCAGGCTATGGTTGGGATTTCTCTCTAAATAAATATATATGTTAGTTTTTTGACTAAAATAATTCGTTTAATTTCACCTTCACAATCGATGAGAATGTATCGATATGTTGATAAATTAATTTGGCTTGACCTGGCAACACACATGTGTCACTCCGATTTTTACAAATCACAGACCTAAGTTCATTTGTATGACTTTTAATTCTTATTTTTAATGCTAGGGTATAAGTTAGTCTAAAATTAATTCTGAGAATGTATAAAAATATGATATGAATTTAGGATAGTATTTGGTTTGGGCCCATTGCCACCTGAAAAGGGCCTGGTTTTGGGCATTCTCCATTCCCTCCCACTGTGAAGAAGATCCGAGCCTAACAGTGGGACATATGTGGACTGAGAGAAATATTGGTAATATTGCATATGTGTTGATATCTCATCAACACTCGGTATCATTTTTTTTTCATAATAATATAAATAAGTATTATACGATAGAGTTGGTCAACTTAAGTTGATTGTTCTATTAAAAAAAAACTTCTTTTGTGATCATTATGCTGGTCATCTGACCACTCTATTTCAACTTATCTGAGTTGATATAGAGTTAAGTTTTGAGTTTTCTTTTCCTTATATAGTTACTATGTATATGTGTATCATATCCTTTAGTCATCTTTTACGCCACCCACGGCTAAGAAAGGGGATAGTGAATTATATACTTACTCTATTACCACACGGAAAACTTTTGTAATATTGTGATTAATTTTTTTGAATTTCCCGAAAAAAATTTTGTTCGTTATTATAAGGTATCTAATAGTCTTATATCGCCGAGTCTTATCATTCTTAGTACGTATAAATAATTATTCAATTCGTAATAATAATATTTTTTATGTGGTGTCAAACAGATACTTGCTGACGGGCAAACTATGGGTGGTTATGGGCGCCGGTTGGATCTCAGAGCTGCTGGCCACACTGACATCAGAACCTCTGTGGTTATGGATGATCATCGATCTTATTAACGAGCTACAAGGAGTATTCATATTTCTTATACTCGTTATTAAACCGAAGCTGTACTACCTTATCAGGAAGAGGCTGGGTGAGCGACTGTTAAGCGTTATTCTTATTTCGTGGGACAAAAATGGCTCTTCTCATCATTCGTATTAAGACATGGCTGTTATGTAAAACTTAGTTGTATTTAAGAGGTTGCCTAAAATATTATATGAAACTTCTTTTACGTATTTGGCAAGACTTAATTTTAATTCGATGTCTAAAGAAAAACGATCTGCCACATAAATAAAAACAAGGAAGGAATCATTGTATGCAATAAAAGGGTGCGTTGCACTTCTATTATTTATTTTAGAACTAGCAACCCGCCCTCGCTTCGCTTCGGTTTCAGTTAGAACCTAGTTCCCTTAGAAGGTAAAAATTGACAAATGCTCTTTATTCATTTTTACTGAAGAGTATTTTCCGTGTGATGACGGAATAAGAATACAATTCACCACCCCTTCTCCTACCCGTGGCTGTCGTAGGAGACGACTAAGGGATTATAATATGCATACTACATCTATGTAAGATAAGAGAAGTTCGAAACTAAAACCTATGGCAACACGTCTGCCCAGCGTAGTATAGTAGGTCATTTTCGCTCTCATGATGGAGAAGGCTCAAGCCGAACAGTGAGATGTATAAGGGTTTTAATGATGAAACAAATGATGAATGAAGAGTATTTAAGCAAAAATCGAAGAAAATCGATGAAGAATTTTGTCTCCTCATACAAACTTTGCTACTGCGGTTCACCTCTTAGGGGTTGAATTCCAAAATATCCTTTCTTAATGGGTGTGAAGTAGGGTCACAAAATAAAATTACAGTCAAAATTGCATGTTTCTAGCTTCAGTAGTTTCAGCTCGGCGTTAATGAGTTAGTCGACCAACTTTTCCATACATATTTACAGCCTTAAAGGGTGAAAATTTTATTACTGCGGTTTACCCCCTAGGGGTTGAATTTCAAAAAAATCCTTTCTTAATGAATTTCTACGTCACGCAAAGAAACTAATGTCAAAAGTTCATGTTTCTGGCTTCAGTAGTTTCGGCTCTGTGATAAGTCAGTAAACTGAAATCTTTCTACCTATTTTACACCCTTACAGGATAAAAATGGACAAACGCTGAAATACATGTTTATTTATTTTTATTAAAGTGTATTTGTGCTTAATTTCAAGACAGCAGCTAAAGATTTTTTTTCTTTCCATACAAACTTTGCCGTTGCGTTTCACCCCCTTAGGGGTACAATTAAAAAAAAATTGTCATAGAGTGCCTACATCACAAAATAAAACTACGGTCCAAATTTCATTTCTCTAGCTTCAGTAGCTTCGGCTCACCCTGTTCCTTTATATGTATGTTAACGCCCCCATAACACCTCTTGCAGGTGCAATTTCGTAAAATCCGTAAATCTTAGCTGACCTCTACTCGACGAAAGGAATATTTCTGCCAAATTTCAAGTCTGTACGCCTTATGGTTCTAGAGATATGGTGATGAGTCAATATATCGCTCGCAAAACCCGCCTCTCCTATATATATATATATAGATTGTGTTAAAAAGATAAGTGATAACATTTATTTTGATTATGAAATTCTAAAATAAGCGAGAGTTTATTCTGCTTTCAGGTTGTTCAAGGATACAGATTGAAACAAGTATATATTAGTTGAAATTATTGAACGTTGTATTGTAATGTCCTAAATGCCATATTATTGAATTAATCAATAAAGCTACTTTCGACGTGGCTCGCCTCGTTAGGCTGAATATAATAAACATTCTGCTTAATTAACACAAACACAAAGCTAATATTTCCAATGATAAGATTACTTTTATATTCGATATGCACCATTCAGTAATAATGTATTAATTTCGATATTGTTATCTACTTATTAATTCATAATATGTGCTGATTCTGCTATTGCATATGGATATATTATTGTCTGTATGACGTTATGAGTGTATCAACTCGTATGCTTTATGCGGTATACTAATTATTGAACGCAAAACCTAAAGGCTGTCACCCAAGGTTGTGTTATTACCAATGTTTTAGTCGTCTATGTATTATAGCTACTATACCTACAAGGTATATGCATACTTTGAAGTATTACTAAGTATATCGGTATTACAATATAAGTATTATAGATCTGATTATGTTTGTTTTAACGGGCTAATTTTAGAAATTACCGACACGATTTCAAAAAAAATGTTTGTGTTAGATAACCTATTTATCGAATAAGGGGCACTGCTCCGGTCCTAATTGTAAATACTTATGGAAATACAAGACTCTGCGCAGTTATTTAATGGATAATTTGGATGCCCGGCAATTCATATAATTAAATTAATTCATTATGTTATTCAAGACGCAAAATGAATATCTAAATTAAATGTAAAGGACTCGGTTAGTCCAATTATTTCATTGTGTATTTCATTCAAGTACAGATGTAGGGTTCTATACCATATAATCTTTAGTTTAGATCACTCGATATCGAATATTAAGGCAGATCATATTCGAAAATTTCGAGATTCAATGTCAATAAATTATAAATGATTAGTAAGCAATAACCAATTTAAAGTATGTAATTCATTAAACTTTCACTATCTGCTTGATAATAAATATAAATATTAAATAAAATCAGTAAAACTACTGACGCAAGTTGTCCTCACGTGTTGGTCAAGAGTTAGACTTCATGATAACAAGTAAATATAAAAAGGAAACAAGGCAATAATAGGGTTTATCTTCTTAAGGCAGGCTTATACGTCGTATCAAATAAAAGTTGGTATAGATGGAGGTCCGCGTAATATGTTAATTAAATTCGTATGCATTCAATTTTACAGCTATAGCATCGCTATGTATATAGCGAATACATGCTCTTAAACAATTTCCTTTAGAATTTACGTTTTAGTTAATTGAAATATTTGTAGTGTCCTAATCATTGTACTTTGGGTTTTGCGTTTTTAAATGTTAATCAGTAGTGACTAATATTTACTAATACACGACAGGATTGGAGAAAACGGACCCGCAGAAGAACGGTACATCGTCATCGTCAGCGCGGACATCATCAACATTCCTGTCCCGCGCACTCAGCACCGATGACCGCGCCCGGCTCTCACTGCAAAATAACGTTAAACAAAATTAACTGGCTTATATACTTATTACAGACACATACTGTTCATGATACACTTACTTGAGAATTAAAAATTAGTATAATAAAATTACAGTTAGGTATCACTACATATAAGTCGTGTGAATTTTGTGTGTAGTCTATATTAGCCCAAAGCCTATACGGAGCTAAGAACAGAGTTATGTGTAATATGACCCTAAAACATAAGTATTGTTTAATTATTAAAATATTTTTAAAATATCACTGCCAATTTCTTTGGTAGAAATTCATGTTTCCCTAAAAACAATATATATGTATATACATATATGCAATATATGTATATTGCATTTTTTAAAAAGTACATAAGTAAAATATAATTTAACTGCCTTATTTAAACCAGTTGTTATTATTTAAATTTTATAGAACACAAAATAAAATTTTATTATATTATTTTAGATTATTGCCCGTATTACTATTATTAAGACGTATGGGACTAGGCCTATTAATTATTCTTTTATATTTATATAAGATAAGAAGGTACCCGCATGTATTATGAAACTGTTTAAAGGAATAATTGGCTTTAAATCCAATGTTAAATTAATTACTGCGGTTATTTTTGATCTCGATTGTAGTATTTAAATTCATATGGTTGATGGGAGATCCTTATTTGGATAAGAATAATAATTTGGTCGAAGTTTATCTTAATACTGTCACATTTACACAGCATGCAACAACTAAATGTTATTCAAAAATATGTAGTTTATGCCAATTACTATGTAATTGTTTGGCTTCATGGCTTCCATGACATCATTATTCTATTTGGTCTAGTCATAGTAATAAGTATCATTAATATTTACTATATTCTAATATACTGACATTATGAAATTTGTGTGGGCGCTCATGCTTTTATTGTTTTTTAGTGCTTGAAATTCAGGACATCGTGTTACTACATTTTTGAAGTGAATACTTCTTTAGGCACGCTGTGCACTTTAATTTGTGGGTATTGGAAGAGACTGAGCCGACACGCTCAGATACGTAACGCTTGTGAAGTCTGCTCTCGTGGACCGTGGTAGCATTTTTAGGGTTTGATACAAATGACAACCAGTTAGAGCAAAATTTACCAGAATAATTTATATACAATATATATTGTAAATGTTATTACTTTAGAACAAAAAAATAAAAGTAGTCGTTCTCCTTAAAATTAGTATTACAAGTTGTTTCAAGATTATTTGTAAGCATTTTTACTAACGACACCTAAGTGACGTCAACGGATTGTGCTTGATTGATAAAAAAAAAATAAAGCTAATCTATTTTCCCAAGAGAACATGTTACTGTAAAAAATATCATTTGTATTTGTATATATCCAGAAAATAGTCTATCTATATGCCAATTTTCATCCGAATCTGTTTAATGCTTTACGTGTGATTGAATAACAAACATTCATAGATCTTCACGTAGAGATTACTTAAAGTTTAGGTATCGTTGGTACAAACTGTCTCTTCTTTGATAAATTTATGATAAGTGACGTTTTAAATATATAATGATAATTCTTGTTTATATTCATAGATTATTTAATTTTAAGTTATTGCTAATTTGCCTAAATAATACCTACTTAATGAGTTAAGTGATTGTATAGTGGTAACAATAATCAATAAAAAATCTTCATCTCCGCTCATATATGTCCCACTGAAATGTTTCACGTAAACTTCCTCCATAATGGAAGAAAAGTCTGCTACGAGACGATCAGAAATTCTAATTTACGTATGTTTTTTCTTTTAAGTACATGGAATTTGAATAATTTACATATGGAAAAATAATTTCGTATTTAATGTCATTCTAGGCGAGTCCTACTATAAATTAAATCTTTGTGGCGTTTCTTCGTTGTAATTTATAGGCTTCTAAACGGTGGCTGTCGCGTAATAGTTCGTTACTATTGAGCTCGCTCTGAAAGATATTCAATTAATAGAGATTGCTTTTGTACTAATATTTTCATGGTGTTATTATAACCCACAAGCCCGCACAAGCCGACTTCCGAAAAGACTATAGCACCATAAACCATATACTCACGCTTGGGCAGATTATCCAGAAGACCGAAGAGCAGCAAAATCGACCTCTGTGTATAGCTTTGTGGACTATAGAAAGCCTTTGATTCAGTCGATATTTGGGAGTTGCTGCAGTCCCTTCAGTGGTGCCAAATCGACCATTATTATATCGAAGTGCTGTGTTTGTATAGGAACGCCACAATGTCAGTCCGTGTCCGGGATAAGAGTATGAAACCGATCCAGTTGCAAAAAGACGTGAGTCAGGGAGAGATCATCTCTCCGAAACTATTCACCACTGCACTGGAAGATATCTTCAAGCTTTTAGACTGGACCGGACTCGGCATCAACATCAACGGCGAATACATCACTCACCTTCAAGCAATTACCTATATAGGATGCATGAGCAATGGGACGAATATGAGCCGAGTTGATGAGTATTACGGAAGGTTAGTTTGAACTTCATTATTTGTTTTAATACAGCGGGATCTCAGTCAGATTAGATGCACTATTTGACTGCAAGCAACCGCCGTTCATTAGGATTTTCATGATATTGGGTATTTCGTGCAAGCGTGTTTCTTTATCTAGTTTATTTCTTTATATATTCATATTATTTAGTGGTAACAACATTTAAAATCATAAATACGCGTTTTTTGATGCCGATTACTTTCGTATTTTTATTTATTCTAAAACTAGTATTATTTTCGAAAATGTATGGTTTCAATCTAATTTTTCTTAATTTTCTTCATTATTTAAAAAAATATACATACCATTCACGGTCACAGACTTTCTGAGCAGGGTGACGAAAAATTACCTGTTACCTCACCGTGGCCAGATTGGTAGGCGCAGGTTTATGTCTATTTCTCTTATAGCTATGCTATTTGTTGACACCCTTAGTCTTTTACGGCATTTTTGTGAAAGGCGAGAGTGATGAATTCAATTTTTACTCCCTCACTTCACAGTGTATTATTTGTTGAATCGAAGAATTTTGACAAACAATTCATTTTTAATCATATAATATACACATTACACACTCAATTGTGTTTTATAAATATGTAGCCAAATATGGTCCAAGCTTTACTAATAGGGAGTTACAAAGAAATACATGAAGCACATTAATATGTATAATAATGTTAGTGTGTTTTTTTTTAATAAATATAATGTAATATGTACCTACCTATGTTTGTATAGTAATAAAGTAATTACCTATTTTGATATAAGTAGCATTTCTTTATTAAATATGTACTGTCTCCGCCATTGTGACGTCGAAGGTGACCACGGGGTCAGTGAGGAGTGCGGGGAGGGCGCTCAGCTGTTATACGCCTCCACCGCACTCGACCGACACACTCGCCGGTCAACCTCCAAAACGCATACGCATACTTTTATTGTAACTATTTACCTAATTTAATATACAGATTTATATCGAGCGAGTCACTATTTATTTCTATGTTCCATTACCGAACATGTACTTCTAAGTAATACATGAAAGATTTTTGGAATAATAAACTGCATAGATTCTACCTCTCTTTGGCAACTTATTTAAATAGGTGTAAATTGTTGAAAATATTTGAACATCAAGTTCCGTCACCATGTTGTAAGACTTCGGAAACGTCGCTGTAGTTTTAGGCAAAATTCATTTATTAATGTTAAAATCGGTAAAAATTATTTTATTTCTAAAATCTATACGTATTATTTGCGTCAACGTCTGAAATTATGGACTATTAGCATCCTACTTAAACAATGGTGTCGTCAAAGCCATATACCGTTAAAATATCTATTTCTATGAGTGGAAATGTCCATAGAAAGGTCAGAATATGTTTGTGGTAAATTTAATGGTTATATTCGAATATACACCTTATATTTAGTGTGAAATCAGCTTAGGTTGATACTAGTAATATTTTTTATTTAATTATTGAAGGCTTTACAGATTGAGTGTTTAATTATTTATATAAATACAATCGTAATAATTGATTATCGTATAATTAGATTTATTTTGTAAACTATTAGATATATATGTAGAAATACAAAGCCTTCAAGAATCTGTTATTATTATGAATAAAAATAGATTAATAAAAGACGAAAAAATAAAAATATTCTCCATTCCAACTTGTGTTTTCTTATTTATTTCCTTTTTTAAATAAAAATATAAATACTTCATTATGTTATATTTTTTGGGCATGGCAGCTTCGCCAAATATCTGCACAAGGTCGTAAGGAGGGAGTACACCGTCCTGCCACCACTGCGATTGCGACGAGGATGCACGAGGATGCACGGCGCAGCATACGCTCGAGGCCTGCGCCGCTTGGGCCACGCAGCGCCGTGAACTCGTCGCAATTATCGGTACCGACCTGATGCTGCCGGCCATCGCTAGGGCGATGGTCGACAGCGTCGGGAATTGGAACGCGGTCGCAGCCTTCTGCGAGACAGTGATCTCGCAGAAGGAGGCGGTGGATCACCTGCGCGAGGAGCGCAGACTCGATGAGGAGATCCGCCGCCGGCGAATGGGGCGGCGCAGGCGCAACTACCTGCGCCTCATGCCGCCCTAGCCGAGGCCGCGGGTGACGTGACCGGGGATTAGTCCGTCACCCGCCGAGAGGCCGACCGCGTGAAGAAAGACCGACGTCCTCCCCGAGGGGGGGACGTCGGTCGATGGGAGGGTACCCCAATTAGGGGGTATTCCGTCGGGCCGACCACTGACGACAAGTTAACTCTGCTCCGGTGGCCAGCCCAACGACGAAGGCGACGTGGTTTTCGGGTGGGTTGCGGGAGTTGCGTGCTTAAGCCCCTCTGTCGCCCCGGACGGAGTGGTGCGGAGGCGCGCCGACCGCAGCCCACCCACAAAAAAAAAAAAGTTATATTTTTAATATTAGTTATTATTGGCTTAATTCTGCCGCGTGACATTAGACATAAAGACAATGTCTACAACTTTCAGCAAGTTAAAATTTGTTTTTTTTTTTTTTTTTCAAAAAAGAAACCCAGAACACATTCATATAACCAGTTAAGTAATTATAACTAAGGACTTGAAAAATAGACTTCAAATTTAATTTCTTTTTTTATGTGATTTGTTTCTTAACTTCAACATTGTGTTAACGGTATATGTATTGGTTAGCTTCTAGCATTTATAATCTAAAGCAAGGGGCAATAAGTTCCTTCGTAGTTAGTTAAAACCTAATATTACGAACCTAACCTAACTTAATATTAGAACGAGCACACGCGTCTCATTTAGAGATTGCAAACCGGGCCCGCCCTTTTAGGCACCCACCGGGCCCGGTAAGAATGGCCAGCTTTTTAAGATCATTCTTTCAAACTGGTAAATAATTGTTTTGCCTTATGCAAGTTAGGATATACTTTATTTATAAAAGAGATTCTGCCGACGGTGTGTTAGTGGTTAGCACGTGTGTTGAGAATTATTTCGGATTTGATCGGATTTAGTGGCAGTTGTGACTTGTTTTGGTGTTGTGTGTGTCTGTGTGCCGTCATAGTAGCGTGGTAAAAGGTTTGTTTTGTGTTCTTAACACTGTTTGTTTACAATGGCGGATAAATGTAAACCTCCCGATCCCCCTGATATCCCTTATCCTTCCACCCCGCCTAACTTTACTCTTCATCAACAACCAAACCCACTATCGCAACTTGCAGATGTGGTTTGCTCTCTGGCAGACTCTGATAGAATGCAGATAACATCTCGCAAACGCCCAGTAATGGACGAATTGCCCAACCAAACTCGCCCCTCAAAACAACTGAAAAGCCAGATCTCAAGAGAAAGATACTCTAGTAATGACAAATCGCCATTTATTGTACATGTAACACGGGTAGAAACTAATCAAAATGATGGTACAATCTTACATCCAGTTACATTCGGGCTTTTCTTTCTTAAAAATAATGTTTCAAATATTGTACAAGATGGTGTTAAAAAAATAGGTAGAAACAGGGTTTCCGTTGAATTTAATTCCCATCAGGATGCAAACTCATTCCTTAGCAACTCTTTACTCAACAAAGCTAAATACTCAGCCTCTATACCATCCTTTAATATAACCCGTATGGGAGTCGTTTCTGGTGTACCTGTTGATATGTCCGAAGAAGATGCAATGATTTATATCACAGTCCCCATAGGCTGTGGTAAAATTCTTAAAGTCAGACGGATTAATAGAAAAAGTTTCAAGGATGGGATCCCAGAGTGGAAGGCTACAGAGACCTGTGTTACTTACTTACTTACTTATTACCTTCGACGGGCAAGTATTACCAAAAAGAGTTTTTTGCTGCTACAATTCCCTACCAGTTGAACAATACATTTATCCTACAATCCAATGTTACAAATGCTGCAGGTTTGGACATGTGGAATCTATTTGCAGATCTAAGCCACGTTGTTTCAAATGTGGACATGACCATCAAGGCAACGGATGTGACTTCCAAGAAAAAGATGCTTTCTGCATTCTGTGCTCTGGGAATCATTTTGCTAATAGCAAATCATACCCGGAGTTCGGCAGGCAGAGAACCATTAAGTCCATGATGGCTGAAAAAGTGTTATCATATGCTGAGGCTAGTAAGTCGATCCCATCTGTCTCCCGTTCATATGCTAATGTCACAAAATCAATGCCTTCCTCTACTTTAACACAATCTTATAAAAAAACAGTATACCTCAATCCTAAGACTCATGCTTCCCTTGCACCTTCCTATGACAAATTTAGCCATCACAATATTGTAAAATCTCCTCAATCCACTCAACCTAATGGTTGTGCACTAGATAGTATCAACGCTCAACACTCTAGTAATCCTTCTGAAATTATTCATCTTCTCATCCAACTCTTAACCTCTTTCATGTCTAATAATACCTCTCAATCAGGATTTGTGATGCCTAGTGCATCACAGTCACCGTACAACGATGCTGATAGACTTGCTACTCTTCTCCTAAACTATAAAAATGGCTCAACAGGTGTTGCTCGAATGGAATGTGAGGAGCGTGTTTCATAAGAAGCATGACCTCATATTCCTTATAAACAAGTATACTCCAATAGTTTTTTCCATTGCTGAGACTTGGCTAACCCCAAGTCTTAGTTTTCATATTCCTCAGTACAACATCATTCGATGTGACAGAGCAAATGGTTATGGTGGCTCTGCTCTTCTTATCAGTAACCGTTTACCTCTTCTACCTATCCCCATTTCTCCTTCCATTGAAGGCATGAATATAGTAGCTGCTCAAGTTAAGGGTATAACAGTGCTCTCGGTATATATTGCTCATCCTCAGCTAAGCTTCCTATCTGTTCTAAGGAGTGTTCTCCAAGGCCTGAGTGGGCCAATTCTTGTGATGGGTGATTTCAATAGCCACCACTTTAGATGGGGTTCACCATGATGTGATCCCTGTGGGGAAGGCCTAGTAGAGATCCTAGATGACCTCAATCTATGCATATTGAATAGTGGTTGCTCTACACGAAGGACACTTCCGGGGCAACAAAGTAGCTGCTTAGATCTTACTTTCTGTTCCCCAGACATTGCTATCTCTGCATCATGGCTATGTTCATCATCAACCCATGGTAGTGACCACTATCCAATTGTTATATCTGTTTCTGGTAGAACACATTTGGAAAATGGTCAACCGCCCCTCTTAAAATTTAACCTCTCTCAGCCTGATTGGTCCCAGTATTCATTTGTTTTGGATAACAAAATTAACCTTCTTTCAAATATCAACGATCATGACCAACTGTTGCCTTCCCATGCCCAGGCATGTTGCCAAGAGTTTATTGGGGCTATAAACTCTTCCGCGGAAGCTACCTTCCCTGTCAGAAACGGCGCTCGGGGTAAAATTCCATCCCCACCATGGTGGGATCCTGATTGCACTAGAGCAGTCAAGGAGAGAAAGGAGGCTGAGAGAAGCTATAATAGGAATATGAGTGTTGAAAATCTCTTGATATACAAACGAGTGGCTGCAAAAACACGAAGACTGCTCAGGAAGAAAAAAAGAAATGGGTGGCATAACTTCTGCTCATCTCTGACTCCAGCTACTCCATCAACTGTGGTATGGAAAAACATAAAGAGGTTCAGGTCAGGCTGCTGTCCATCATCCCAATCAGCATTGACCCAAGAGACTGCAGAGCTGTTTTTTGACAAAATAGCTCCTCCTTATGTCCCCTCTTTTAGGGAGGTTTTTCAGCCACCGGTAGGACCATCAGATGATCCATTGGATGAACCTTTCACCTTTGAAGAATTGAAATTGGTCCTCAAGCATGTGAAAGACTCCTCTCCAGGTCTGGATGGCATCCCATACTCTTTTATTTCTCATGCAGGCTCCAGCTCAAAGAATTATTTTTTGAGTATTCTAAATTATTGCTACATCAATGGCTGGGTACCAAATGAATGGAAATGTCAAATTATTATTACGATTCTAAAACCTGGTCAACATCCCGCAGACCCTAACAGCTATAGGCCTATTGCCTTGTCCTCTGTTCTACTGAAACTTTTGGAGCACCTAATCAAAAATCGTCTAGTATGGATTGTGGAATCTCAGCATCTACTTCCAAATTCCCAATTTGGTTTTAGAAAAGGGTACTGTACCATGGATAGTGTAGGGACCTTACTATCAGACATTCGGACCTCCTTGTCTAACAAAGACTCAGTGGTTGCAGCATTTCTAGATATATCTTCTGCATATGACAGTGTCATTCTTCCTATTCTCAGGCAGAAAATGCAGCAGCTGAGACTACCGGCTAAGATGACTTACTGCATATGTGAAATGCTAATATCACGATCCCTTATTCTGAGGACTCATGGTATGACCTTAGAGAGAAGGTTTTCTTGGAAGGGTCTCCCACAGGGGTCAGTTTTAAGCCCTATATTATATAATCTATATACTTCTGATATTGGCTCCTGCCTCAACATAGACTATCACATTTTGCAGTATGCAGATGACTTGGCATTATATGTCATTCATTCCTCCATCACTCATGCTGCCACTTCCCTATGCATCTCACTAGACTCTTTGAACGACTGGTTGACAGCCCATGGATTATGCCTTGCGGCCCTAAAAAGTTCGGCTGTGGTTTTCAGTCGTCAAAGAGCAACCCCACAAATCTCTATAAATATTCAAGGGCACGGGATCCCACTTGTTCCTAAAGTAAAGTTCCTTGGAGTGTTTTTAGATGCGAAATTAACAGGTGTCCCACACCTTAATTACTTAATCCAAAAATGCGAATCCACAATAAACATCTTGAAAATTCTGGCAGGCATTTGGTGGGAGGCACATCCCTACACCATGAAACTTGTCTACAATGCTTTGGTTCGGAGCAAGATGGATTATGGATCATTTCTGCTAATCCCCTGTAATAAAGGAGCCCTAGCCCGATTGGATAAGCTCCAAGCCAAGGGCCTTCGTATCATCTTGGGGTGTATGAAGTTTTCCGCTATTAATGCATTACAGGTAGAATGCAATGACCCACCATTAGCCTTGAGAAGGCAATACTTGGCATTCCGTTTTATAGCTAGAATTGTCGGCAACAACTCCCACCCCCTATCTCTAAAACTTGGACAGCTAAATGAGGTATGTCAAACCAATGACTATTGGCGCAGTAAAGACCTTCCTTTAACAGTTAAAGCCCTTCGAATTATTCAAAACCTAGAAGGTTCCATTAAGTCATTTGACAAACTACCTCTATTTCAATCTCAATTTAACATATTAACCTTTGAACCTGAAATTTTTCTTGATATTGGAATCCCCAAGAAATCTAGTATAGCAAATTCTTTATTCAATGATCGAGTACAAGAATACTGGTCTGATTACCAAAGATTCTTTACCGATGCCTCAAAACTGTCTAAATTTAGTTACACAGGTGCCGCTATATATTACCAAAATTCAAGGATAGTTATAAAATTCAAATGCCCAAAGGAGGCTTCTGTTTTCACAGGTGAATGTGTTGCCATATTGGAAGCTTGTCTTTACATTCAGTCCCATAATATTAACAAAGCGGTTATCTTCACTGACTCTTTAAGCTGCCTAAAAGCCCTGCAGCAGAGCCCATTTGTGACCAGAGTCCACAGTCACCTTATTTTGGAAATTAAAAAGAGTATTTTTTCCTGCAGGACTAACAATAAGATTATCCAACTGGTCTGGATTCCAAGCCACTCTGGGATCAGGGGAAACGAATGTGCAGATAGCCTAGCAAAATCTGTTGATTCTTCGCAAATTTGTGATATGAAACATTTTTTACATCTCGGTTATGACCTACAAAACCTGGCTCGAGATTGCCTATATTCATCTTGGCAGCATTCTTGGGACAGTAGTAGTAAAAAGAAGGGTGGGTTATTTCACTCTATACAACCAGATATCCCTCGGAAACCCTGGTTTTACCTTTTTAAAAGAACTCCCAGAGGTGCCATATCGTCAATCTGCCGTATGCGGATTGGCCACTGCTGTTCTCCTGTGTTCCTCCATAAAATTCGTGTAAGAGATTCTTCCTTATGCGAGTGTGGTATTGATGAAGGAAGCTTGGAACACATCTTCTTCAGTTGTCCCAACAACCAAGCACCCATAAATCTATATAAACATGTTATTAAATTAAAAATTCCCGTTCCAATTAACTTTTCTTCACTGCTAACTCATCCCTCTCATCATCTTTTTAAAATTCTTATACATTTTATCTGCCAAAATTCCATCAAACTGTGACGTTCCTAAAATATAAACATACAATTAGTAGTAAGGTTATCGGTGTCCTATGCTTTCTAACTACAACAATGCTAAATAATAGTACCCATATTATATTCACTAACCAATCTATTTTAAGTATATGTATATATTCCATCTGTTTTGTCCTTTTGTTTCAGAGGGGAATCAGAATAAACGAGGCCCACATCAACCCTTACCGACATTAAAAGTTCAAAATTTTCTTTTTTTTTTTTCCGTAATTCACACGTTTCTCCACTCATCATTTGTCATTGGCAGAATTGTCGACACCGGCACGCTGGCCATTAGGAAAAATTGAATTGAATTTATTTATAAAACCAAGAAACGCAATCAATTTTACGTTACATTTTGTTAGTTAAGACTATAAAAGTTTGATTGTTTACAGTTACAATACAGCCTAGCCTATAAGATTTCGCTATTTGCTCAATTAGTAATAGTAACACTCGCTAATATTAATAACCAAAGATTAAGAAAAAAACATACTACTTTACTTTTAGCATATAACAATTTGTTTTGCTTATACCAAAGCTACCATAGTTTATCTATCTATCTAATCTAAGTTGTTATGACACGTTTAGGACTTTAAGCTGCGTTATTAGTTTCTTATTTTAATACTACGTTTTCAAATAAACACTGGAGTTAAGAGAAAGACCTGCTTGTTTAAACTTATAAAAATGAATAATCCTTACTAATATTATAAATGCGAAAGTAACTCTGTCTGTCTGTCTGTCTTTCTGTCTGTCTGTCTGCTACGCTTTCACGTCTAAACCATTGAGCCGATTTTGATGAAATTTGGTATAGAGATGGAATAAAGCTTGAGAAAGGACATAGGCTATTTTTTATCGCGATAAAATGAGTATAAGGGGTTGAAATAGGGGATGACATTTTGTATGGAAATTCGTCATTTTTGATGATAAAACCATGAATCTTTGTATTAAGGCACTTTATAATAAATAAATAAATATTCGTGCTAGTAGCGTTTTGGAAATTTCATTTATATGGGGATGAAATTCAACCCCTAAAAGAGAAAAAGCATACAGCCGAAACCACTGGGCCTAGAAACGTAATTTTTTTACACTGTAGTATTTCTTCGGGTACACGAGCTCTAGCAAAGAAATCGCGAAAAAATGGGTATAAGGGGTTGAAATAGGGGATGACATTTTGTATGGAAATTCGTAATTTTTAATGATAGAACCATAATAAATCTTTGTTTTAAGGTACTTGATAATAAATAAATAAATATTCGTTCTAGCGTTTTGGAAATAACACTTATTATTACACTATAAGACCAAAAAGCATACAGGCGAAACTATTGGGCCTAGAAACGTATTTTCTTTACACCGTCGTATTTCTTTAGGTACACGAACACTAGCAAAGAATTTTTGGAAATCACCCCCTTAAGGGAGTGAAAAGCGTATAGACAAAACTATTGGGGCCAGGCACGTAAAGCTTTGTATGCGATTCACTTTCTTTTGTTATATGTGAGCTCTAAGAAATTATTTTTTGAACCTCAACCCCTAAGGGGGTGAAAATATATAGCTGAAATCATTAGGCCTAGAAACGTAACATTTTGTATGAAGTTGTCTTTGTTGGGGAAAGTGCTCACTAAAAAAGAGTTTTTTGCAATTTTACCCCTAAGGGGGTGAAAAGCGTTTATCCGAAATCAGTGAGCCGAGGAACGGTCATTTTAGTAGGTACACGGTCGGCTCTCTTGGATTATCCCAAGATTTTTTCTTAGTGCTCGCTTACCAAGCACTATGAAAGAACTTCTGGCAATCTCACCCCTAAGGGCATGAAGAGTGTATAACCTAAAATAATGGTCCTAGGAACCACAGAAAAATTAATAAGATAGAACGGCCATGTGGGCGGGGCAAGCGTGCCACAATTGCGATCAAACGGTCTTAATATTGACGAAATTCGTTTTACCGGTTCTTAGTTGCGCTTATATAGTGACCTTGAACGAAGCTCCGACAAAAAAGAGAAATATGCCGTCTTGCGCTGTTACAACGTGTCGAAAAAGAAGTCAGTTGCGTAGTTATAGTCTAAGAAGGCATTTATTTTCATCGTTAAGTCCATAAACTTATTAATTCAGTGATATTGCTTAATTTTATGAAAGTCTTATGTCGTTTATAAACAAAAATTATGAAATCGCAAAGAGAGCCAAACATTATACATCGTCTGCCACACATGGATATCACCTTTTATTAGTCCAGCAACCGCGCAATGTACTGCGTTCATAGCGATATCACTAAGAACCGCCTTACTAGCGTGGTAGTATACGTTTTCATTCAAAACATGGACGTTGATCCACGCGTATCGATAGTGTTGTCCAACATACTATAAGTTATCGATTTCAATAATTAGCTATGGGTTAATTTTATCATATAAATAAATATTTTTAACACTTTTAATTTAGTGATCGTTTTATATAATTATATTAACAATATTTAAATAGGTATTTAAAAATCAATTATTCTGGTATACATTACCTACTTAATTTATGTTGTATATCTATAATACATTCTTGTATATTTTCCGCGTGGTGAAGGAGTAAGAATACAATTCACCACTCCCTATCTTGCCCGTGGATGTCGTAAAATACGACTATCCTTACTAATATTATAAATGCGAAAGTAACTCTGTCTGTCTGTCTGTCTGCTACGCTTTCACGTCTAAACCACTGAACCGATTTTGATGAAATTTGGTACAGAGATGGACTAAAGCTTGAGAAAGGACATAGGCTACTTTTTATCGCGAAAAAATGGGTATAAGGGGTTGAAATAGGGGATGACATTTTGTAAGGAAATTCGTCATTTTCGACGATAGAACCATGAATCTTTGTATTAAGGCACTTTATAATAAATAAATTAATATTCGTTCTAGCAATTTCATTTATATGGGGATGAAATTCAACCCCTAAAAGACAAAAAAGCATACAGCCGAAACCACTGGGCCTAGAAACGTAATTTTTTTACACCGTAGTATTTCTTGGGGTACACGAGCTCTAGCAAAGAAATCGCGAAAAAATGGGTATAAGGGGTTGAAATAGGGGATGACATTTTGTATGGAAATTCGTCATTTTCGATGATAAAACCATGAATCTTTGTATTAAGGCACTTTATAATAAATAAATTAATATTCGTTCTAGCGTTTTGGAAATTTCATTTATATGGGGATGAAATTCAACCCCTAAAAGACAAAAAAGCATACAGCCGAAACTACTGGGCCTAGAAACGAAATTTTTTTTACACCGTAGTATTTTTTGGGGTACACGAACTCTAGCAAAGAAATGGCGAAAAAATGGTTATAAGGGGTTGAAATAGGGGCTGACATTTTGTGTGGAAATTCGTCATTTTCGATGATAAAACCATGAATCTTTCTATTGAGGCAGTTTATAATAAATAAATTAATATTCGTTCCAGCGTTTTGGAAATTTCATTTATATGGGGATGAAATTCAACCCCTAAACGACAAAAAAGCATATATCTGAAACCACTGGGCCTAGAACCGTAATTTTTTTACACCGTAGTATTTCTTGGGGTTCACGAGCTATAGCAAAGAAATCGCGAAAAAATGGTTATAAGGGGTTGAAATAGGGGCTGCCATTTTGTATGGAAATTCGATATTTTCGATGATAAAACCATGAATCTTTGTATTAAGGCATTTGATAATAAATAAATAAGTATTCGTTCTAGCATTTTGAAAATTTTACTAACATGGGGATGAAATTCAACCCCTAAAAGAACAAAAAGTACACAGCGGCAACCACTGGGCCTAGAAACGTATTTTTTTTTACTCCGGCGTATTTTTGGGGTACACGAGCACTAGCAAAGTATTTTTGGCAAATCACCCCCTTAAGGGAGTGAAAAGCGTATAGCCGAAACTATTGGGGCTAGGAACGTGAAACTGTGTATTTCTGTGTATTGTTCGATTCTCTTTCTTTTGTTGTAAATGAGCTCTAAGAAATTAGTTTTTGAAATTCATTCTCTAAGAGGGTGAAAAATGTATAGCCGAAATCATTAGGCCTAGAAATGTGAAATTTTGTACAATGTTGTCTCTCTTGGGGAAAGTGCTCACTAAAAAGAGTTTTTTTGCAATTTTACCCCTAAGGAGGTGAGAAGCATGTAACCGATATCATTGAGCCTAGGAACGATTATTTTAGTATACGGTCGGCTTTCTTGGGTTACCCCATTATTTTTTCTTAATGCTCGCTTATCAAGATTACTTTGGATCGACGCAATATGTAGGCACTCCTCTGCTATCATAGATATTGCAAAGGTTCTTCTAGCAACATTTTATGACCAGCTGCCTGCCAAACGATATTGCTGGCTAGATGGCATCACCAATTGGTCCAGATCGATGTAAATCTTTGTCTTAGTAGTATTTTGCGATACTCACAAACAATGAAAGCGTTATAATATTCCTAGCTGTTACCAGACAGTAAGTTAAAATCAAGATATTAATCCAATTTTCTATCTCTAGAAATAAACAAATTTGAAGCGTCTATTTGTCTGTCAAAATAATAGGTTTTATTTATGCTAACACAATTATTTGCACGATACCTATGTCTAAAAAACCGGCCAAGTGCGAGTCGGGGTCGCGCACGAAGGGTTCCGTACCATTATCTATAAAAAGGGGGAAAATTACGTTTGTTGTATAGGAGCCACCTTAAATATTTATTTTATTTTGTTTTTTATATTTATTGTTATAACGGCAACAGAAATGCCTAATTTGTAAAAAATTCAACTGTCTAGCTATCGCGGTCCTTGAGATATGGCTTGGTGGCAGACAGATGGACGGACAATTTTTTTTTGACTTATATTCGTTACGGGTAACCTTCAAAACAGCTGGACCCATACTGATAATACTTTACTAACAGGTCTACCAAGACTTACATAAGGAATAACTTATTTTATCCCAGGCTATATTTTATCCCGGTGTGGCTGGAACAACTGAGAATTTAGTCGATTTTAAAATTATTTCACTAACGCAAAACTATTTTTGATTGAGTAACATATTTAGGCTATTTTTTTATCCCGATATTTCTACGGGACCGGGCACAATGCCGGTGAAATTGCGGGAACTAAATGGATATAAAAATTAATTTACGAATGAAAATCTACATTATCAGTGAATAACAAATAAAGGCTATTTTCATCCTGGTGTTTGCCCGGGAACGAGAACTCCGCGAGTGAAACCGGTGGATGTTGACTAATTTTTAAATTCTTTCACCAATAGGAAGCTACGTTATCAGCGAGTAAGATAGGCAATTTTTATGTCGGCTATTTGTATGGGAGTTGATAATTATTATTTTTATTTTCACTCATATAAACTTATAATATCAGCGAGTAACATAGGCAATTTTTATCTCGGCGTTCGCATGGAAATGGGGTCTACGTGGGTGAAACTGCGGGAGTTTGATCGATATTATTTTTTTTCCCAATGGAAACCTATCATGGATAATGTATTATCAGCGACTAAGGATGGCCATATTTCTCATCGTCTTTCCACTTGAATTTAAACTACAAGGGTGGAAGTAATATTCAAATATAAAAATTTGTGAAGATATTTGGACGTTTGTTACTCAATCACGCGTAAACTGTTGACCAGATTTGGATGAAAATTGACACATAGAGTATTTCTTAAATTAAGAATTATGAAAACCAACTTTTACGCGGGCGAAGCCACGGGCAAAAGCTAGTGGTATATAATATGCGCATAACATCTGTGCAAGAGAGGGAAAACTTGAAATGAAACATAATACCAACATGTCTGACCAGCATGGTTTAGTAGGTCAAATTGCCTCCCATTGCGGAGGAGGCCCGAGCTCAACAGTGGGTCGTATGTGGGCTGCGATGATGATGATCTATAGTACAAACTTCATAGTGCTCATTAGCACTCTTTAGTAATTAATAAAATAGAAATAACAAAATAATAGTAATAAAATATCTATGTTCGGGACCAATCACCAAATATATATATATATATATATATATATATATATATATATATTAATAAAATTATCTTTGAACAAAAGATCTTACATTTAAAACTATGGATTAAGGCAACTGGTAGTTAACTAAATACCAACTAAATCTAGCACAATTTGTTCACAACATTTTGTAGAATACTAAAAATAATGGTAAAGTTATCAAATGTTATTGTATTTAATTTTTATTGGAAACCTAAATGTTTAATTAAGTGGGTATTTAATTTTCGTACAAAATAATTGTTCTATTCTTCCTTAAGATGGAATAATTTATGATAAGAATGAATTTCTTGAGACTGGTCATTCATTACTAGTTATTATGTTATTATCATTATAAGTGTTGATTTCTAACTTTTCGTAAGTGTTGAATTTTTATTCCAAGAAATATTGACATGATAGTCATCATCTCGGCTTATACGTTTCACAGCTGGGCTCGAGCCTCCTCCGCAATTATAGGCAAATTTACCTTACTATACTATAGTAGTCAGACAGGTTAGTATAGGGTTTTGTTTTGAGTTTTTCTTCTCTTGCATAGATGTTATATGCTTACTATATCTCTTAGTTGTCTCAATATATTAGGATGAGATATCCGCGGGTAAGATACGGAGTGGTGATTGGTATTCTTATTCCGTCACCACACGGACAATGTTAGTACATTTTTGTTTACAATAAACAAAAATGTACTAACAAGTAGCAGTACCAGTATATAAAAAAACATAAATAACTGTTTTGTTTTTTAAGTTAAATAATAACACCAATAAAAATAAACCGAATATCAATAAGAAATAATATTTTAACATATTTTAAGAATGATATCTGATGCTTACGCGAGCACTACACATTATAAATAAAACTACTTATACGGATTATATCACGTTTGTATTTGATTTAGGATTGCCCAATGTTTCGAATACTTTACAGCATTACTGGTCACGGGCGGTCTAAGATGTCTGACGTCCAAACAAGTCAACATTATTACAGACGTCCATGGCCCCCGTCGCAGAGACCGTCTGAAACCATCCACAGTTGAGCGCCTCCCTGCAGTACTACCTTATGTGAAAGGAGTCACTGACAAGATTAGCTTCATCCTGAAATGGGCTTCCATAAAAACATATTTTAAGCCACTCAAGAGGATTAGTCAATTCTTGCCACCTGTCAAGTGCCAGATCCCTCTACAAGATGCAGGAATTTATAAACTTGACTGTGGTCTCTTTTTAATACATTTTAATTGTATCTTGTGTACTGGTGTGTACCATATATGGGAACAATATAATATACAAATCGCTACTCGCTTACGTAATTAATTATAGCACTTAAATTTTCTGTCACCTATACAGAGTGTAGTGAGGAGTATTTTATTTACATGATTTTACTGTTAAATTACTGACTTGCATTACAAATAACTGCAACACATCACACAAGTAAGTGCTTAATTTAAAGACATTAATATTTTTGTTTCGATAAAACAGGCTAAATAAATATCGTGTAGTATATCGACCATGGCAAGCATTAGCGTACATGTGCTTTTTTTTATGTGGGTATACGTTGCCTACAGAACTTAGTTATAGATTGTGTACCAACTGCAACTTCGAGATTGATGTGTGTGTGTTATGTTAGTGGGTGAAATTATTGTAAGCATAGACCTTGCATATGTGTTAACATTAGCGGGAGGGGGCAATTATGCCACGCTGGTTTTCGAACAAAATCAGCCGAATGGCCTTTCTAAAGTATTAATATTTCTGTGCTAGGAACGTAAAAGTTCTGTTTTGGGATAAGCGAGTACTTACATTAACCGTGTGGTGACGGAGCAAGAATACAATTCACCATCCCCTGTCTTACCCGTGGATGATCGTACGAGACGACTAAGGGATATAAAACGCATATAACATCTATGCGAGAGAAGGATAACTCAAAATAAAACCCTATACCAACACGTCTGACCAGCGTGGTAGTACTATACCACGCTGGTCAATTACCCTTCCATTAGGGAGGAGGCCCGAGCCCAACAGCGGGACGTATATGGGCTGAGATGATGAGTACTAATAAAGAATTTTTGGAAATTCGACCCCTAAGAGGGTGAAAAGTGCATAGCCAAAGATGTGTGAAATTTTGTATACCGATCTGTTTTTTGGGGTAAGCGCACTAAGGAATAATTTTAGGCAGCCCTAAAAGGGTGAAACGCATATAGTCGATGACACCCAGCCTACATATCATCATTATCTTGCTCTTATCCTAATTACTTTGGATCGACGCAATATGTAGGTACTCTTCTCCCATCGTAGATATATCGCAAAGGTTCTAGCAACATTTTATGACCGGCTGCTTGACGGACGACATTGTTGGCCAGACGGCATCATCAATTGGTCCAGATCGATATAAATCTTTGTCTTAGTAGTATTTTGGGACACCCCACAAACAATGAAAGCGAGGTAATATTCCTAGCTGCTACCAGACAGTAAGTCGAGATATTAAGTCAATTTTCTATATCTACAAATAAATAAATTTGAAGCGTCTGTTTGTCTATCAAAACAATAGGTTTTATTTACGCACACAATTATTTGCACGATACCTATAACTAAAAAACGGTTAAAATTTTTTGTTTTTGTGTTGTGAGTGACATAGGCGTTTTTTATCTTGGCATTCTCATGGGCATGACGTAGGTGAAACTGCGGGAATTTAATCGATATAATTTTTTTTTTACCAATGGAAAACTACATTATCAGGGACTAAGGAAAGACATATTTATCATCATATTTCCACGGGAATCTGAACTACAAGTCTGGAAGTAATATTCAAATGTGAAAGTTTGTGAAGATATTTGGATGTTTGTTATTTAATCACACCTAAACTGTTGAGTAGATTTGGATAAAAATGGACACATAAATAGAGTATTTCTTAAATTAAGAAATAGAATACTTTTTATGCCGATAATATTCTTCTCTAATGCCTTTAACGCTGTCAGTCACGAGATTCTGCTATCTATTCTATCTTATCTTAGAATCTCGTCGGATGCTTTGGAATGGTTTTCATCTTATCTTCAGGGTCGTCAGCAGTCCATCCGTATCGACGACACTATGTCCGATTGGTGTGATTTGGGCTCTGGCGTTCCTCAAGGCAGTATACTTTCTCCTCTTCTCTTCTCTCTCTTTATTAATCTTTTAACCCCTGAACTTCAGTGCGCGTATCATTTGTATGCCGATGATCTACAACTATACTCTCACGCCAAGCTGGATGATGTACAGTCAGCAATTGCTAGAATCAACTCCAATCTTTCAACTATAAGCGTTTGGGCTGCTAGGTTTGGCTTGGCAGTGAATGTAGACAAGTGCCAATCCATTATACTCGGTAGTCCTCGAATAATCAGCAGATTTGATTCTCTTGCTCTACCATCCATCGTGTACAATGGAACAGTGATCCCTTACAGTCAACATGTCAAGAATCTCGGCCTAATTCTAGACTCGACGATGGAGTGGCAAACGCAGATCACTACCATATCAAATAAGGTCACAGGTACGCTTCGCTCGCTATATCGCTTGAAGAACTTTCTTCCAATAAATACCAAGACAGCGCTGGTTCAAACCTTAATCCTTCCTATCATCGATTATGCTGATGTGTGCTACCTCGACCTGAATGCAGATCTACTCAATAAACTGGACCGTCTTCTCAATAATTGCATTCGATTCGTTTTTAACCTTCGTAAATTCGACCATGTCTCCTCATTTCGCTCTCGTCTTAATTGGTTACCGATTAGGCAAAGACGAAGCTTGCGAACTCTCTCTTTACTATACTCTATTTTAAACTCTCCTAATGCTCCCCCCTACTTAAAACTTCACTTTCAATTTCTATGTACCACTCACGACCGTTCGTTCCTCCAAAAATCTTATTCTTCACTGTCCTTCTCATTCCTCTAATCTAGTACACTCTTCGTTTTATATCCAGGCTATTCTTCTCTGGAATGCGTTACCATTAAAGATCAGAATGGCCGCTAGCCGTGATGGTTTTAAAGCTAGGGTAAAACGTCTATACCCAGACTTTCTGACGGAGTCAACTCAGCAATGATGGCTCTCCTCTACTTTTAATAAAATTTATATGTATGTATATGTATGTTTATGTATGTATATATGTATTTCTATGTGTATATATATATATATATATATATATATATATATATATATATATATATATATATATATATATATATATATATATATATATATGTGTGTGTGTATATTGTTTGTGTGTATAGTGTATAAGAATATAATTGCTATACTTGGATAACCAAATTTTAAAAATTACCCCTTACAATCTATTGCACCTGCCTAAATTATTTCTGCTCCACCCGTGGTTGACTGGCAGAAAATGCCTAAGGCATTAAGTCCGCCATGTACCTTATTTTTGTGTGCTAAAGTTTAAATAAATAAATACTCTTTGCGATAATAGTTCAATATGCAAGTTAATTTTAATGCGGGCGAAGCCGCGGGCAAAAGCTAGTTACTAATAAGTACTAATGTCACTTTTCCATCCATAAGTGTTCGGTACCAAACATTTTTATATTAGTTTAATAATTAAATCCATGTAGGGTAGTTCTGAATTTGGTGGTTCGCGGTTGGCTCGGAGCCGGCCGACACTTGCGTTGGAAGTAACGGTCGCGTACGCATATATTTTTGTAATTGCTATGTCTTTTGTGGACTATAGCCGTGAAATCGTGGTATTTATAATATTGCGCGCCACCTTTTTGTTTTGTGTGCCGCTTATGTACGCGAGTTAATTAGAATCAAATATATATTTGTGAACATTGAATTGTGTGAGCAAGTAGCAAGCCTGAGTCCTTGAGGTGTACGAGGCCGTTGTCGTCTTTGGATACAAAGCTAAGTAACCCCTCAGTTAGTTTCTATTTGTCTGGCCAGACCGAACGCTGAGTTAGGTTACGTTATAGCTACCTCCGCAGTATCTACTCGTAAGTGTTAAAATCGGTTCTTGTACTATCATTTAAGAGAACTTAAAATAGCCTTGCGTAATCGCAAGCCAATGTTATTACCCATTTGGTATCCCTCACTGGCCTGGTGTTCCCTTCCACTGCGCATCCTAGGTCAGTAGGGAACGGTAATGAACATATTTTCTGGTAGCAGAGCGTGGTTCTAGTGAATCTAGTAATTTAGTTTGGTATTGATATCTACAAGTGCCCGTGTTGAAAAATAAATCGATATATAATTACTTGAATTTTACGTATTACGGCCCAGTTTAATAAATAGTCTGGTGTATAAAGATACACATTAAATATTTGTGTGATTGATCATTTGTGTACTTATTGTTATTAGTTATTAAAAATATCTTATAAATAACTTCACTGCAACATTTGAAATTTTGAATATCATTGTTTACTTAATGTGCCACAGAGTAATAAAATAATTTGCGTAGTACATTGTGCCACAGAGTAGTGCAGTCTCGTGATTGAATGAACGAATGAATTGAACTATATAGACAATTAGTTGAATATTATTTTTGCGTTTTGTTTATGGTACTTATACAGTAAAATATTAACGTTTCCCTTTGCGCAATAATTTAAATATTGTTCAATTTTGTAATTTGTATTTTTTGATTGTTGTTTCAATTGGTTGATTTGTTTAGTTGATTATATATATATATTTTTTTGTTGGAATTTAATTATTTTATTCGATTATTATGGCTGCTTTTGCTAGCGCTAAGGACTCGGCAGGTAAGCTGCGCTCTGAGTTGAGATGGTTCTCGACTGCAACCGCCTTGGTTGATAGGTCTGATCGAAATGAGGCTCTCCTGGATAGGTACAGCAAATTGGATACGCGCTTACAATTTGTTGATGATGTGTACCGTAACTTCAACACAAAAATTTTAGATATTTCTGATGAAGATTACCCACAAACGTATCGTGACTTGGTACACGCGGATTATGACCAGATCATGGATTATGCAGATCGAATCTCACAGCGTGCTAGGGAAATTTCCGCGCCGAAAAGGGGTGAGTCTCCCGCGTCTAGGGATGTGAAACCTTCTACGTCGGGCTTATTGAGTAAACTGCCCACTTTGGACCTGCCGCGTTTTGATGGTCGTTTGGACCAATGGCTAGGTTTCATAAATTTGTTTGAGAGCTTAGTCCACGCGCGTTCTGACTTAGGTTCCGCTCAAAAATTGGCCTACCTGTTCTCCGTGTTGGAAGATGAGGCGAGAGGTTTAGTTCAGCACCTGGAGATCAATGATGGAAACTACCTAGTGGCACGTAACCTTCTCATAAAGCGTTACCAAAATAAGTGTTGCCTGGCAGATACACACATTGGTCAGCTCTTGGGTCTGCCAGTGGTATCTAGGGTCTCGGCTTTAAGGTCCGACTTATTGAACCCATTGATGATTGCGATCAACGCACTGGAAAGGTTAGACCTTCCGGTGAGCACTTGGTCATATATGCTGGTGCATATTGTTTTGAAAAAGCTTCCTGCGGAACTTAGGGCTCGTTTCGAGCAAAAATATGGAGGTGATGATGCAACTCACTTGCCTGCTTTTGATGACCTTAAGAAGTTTTTGGAAGACGAGTGTAGGATGGTAGACATGACGGTCGTTGACAGGTCAAGCACCTATTGCAAGTCCCCGAGTCATAAAGTTGCCAGTTGCTCAGATTTCACTGCGCTGCACGTGGCCTCACGTAGGCGTTTGGCTAAGGCTCGAGGTTGGTGCTTTTCTTGCTTGGGAAACCATTTCCAGCGCGATTGCCCTAATCCTCGCCCATGTACGTACTGCGGAGGCCAGCATTTGAAACTTCTTTGTGCGAATAATAATGGGATTGGTCGTGAACATGAACGTCAAGGCTCACCTACGGGTAGTTATGAGCGAAGGCACCGGTATGAAAACCGCAGTTCGAGACCTAGTCGCTCACCCCCGCGCGTCGTAGATTCTGCCGCAGCGAGGCGCCCACAAGGTCAATGCTCGCCGTCATCGGAAGCCCGTGGTAAGAGTGATAACCACGATTCGCGCCCGTATCGTCACGGGCGGGTACCTACCTTTGATGACGCTTCCCGTGAACATGAGAATCACCCGCTGCCTAGACGACATTAGGAACACGGCGCCTGCCCCCGTTATGCACCACCCCCGTTTGAAACCGTACTCCTACTCACTGCTTCTGTAAGGGTCTGGGGACGGACAGGTGCCTCTGTTGTGGTCCGGGCAATTCTGGACACAGGCTCTCAGGGGTGTATAGCTTCTTCTTGGTTGGTGGGGCAGGTACGCCTAAGTATGCGTGATTTTCCTCACGTCACTAGAGGTGTTGGCAACGCAGTTGTGGCCAATGTTGAAGGCCAAGTATTATGTGCGTTCTCTCCTATAAACTCGTCAAGCCCATTGTTTGAGTGTTCAGCCATTGTTATGAACAATATTTTGGGCACCCATCCGGAGAAGCAGTTGTCTCCGTATGCTATTGGTTTAGCGTCGGGTTTGAACTTGGCAGACCCCAAATTTGGTATACCTGGATCGGTCGATTTGTTGCTAGGCGCCGATGTTCTGGGAAACATATTCTTGGGTAGCATTCAGGTCATGCAACCAGGAGGCATGGTAGCCATCCCGACCATATTTGGCTCTGCACTGATGGGACCAGTCCTCACGGATACCCGTCTTGACATTGGCTTGATGGTAGGCTCTGCTCTCTCTGATGCGGTTCAGAGGTTTTGGGAAGTGGAGGAACCACCACAGGCTCCGCGCACTGATCCGGAGCATGAGGAGTGCGAATTGTTTTACCAAAACAATACGAGTCGCCTACGTACTGGTCAGATTATGACTCGATTGCCGTTTCTCGCCGTACGGCCACCACTTGGCATCTCGCGGCCTGCTGCTGAGAAACGACTATTGGCTATGGAGCGCCGAATGGCTCGACGCCGGTTTTGGACGTAGGCCCGTTGCCTGGATTGCGACTGCTCGCTGTTGAGAGGCGTGCTTGTGAATTCGATCCAAATGTCTTATTGAATCGGTATAGCTCCCTCGATAAATTAGTAAGTGTAACAGCTTGGATTAAGCGCTTCTATTACAACTGTAAGCACTTACGGAACAAAAAATTAGAGGCTTTTCTATCACCACAAGAACGACAGGAGGCTTTTTGCCATTGGATACGTGTGGTACAGGATACATATTTTGAAAGGGAGATTGAAATTTTGAAAGCTGGTAAGGCTAAACTAACAGGAACCTTGCGTATGTTGAGCCCCTTTTTGGACAACACGGGTGTCTTACGTGTTGGAGGTCGCCTCAGAAACTCTAGTCTACCCTACGGTAGTCGGCACCCTATATTGTTACCCAAGCAAGGTCATTTTGTGCAATTGTTGGTGACGGACCGTCACATTAGAAATTTTCACGCTGGCTGTAACGCCTTATTAGCCATATTGCAGCGAGAATTTTGGATTTTGTCTGCTCGAAGAACGATTCGCAGTGTGGTATTTTGTTGCAAGTCTTGTTACAGGCTGAAGGCTAGTACCATGCAACCTTTGATGGGTGACCTCCCTTCTGATCGTGTCAGAGAATCGAGGCCGTTCGCCGGTGTAGGCACCGACCTTGCAGGTCCTTTTTTAGTTAAGACTTCAACCCTGCGAAATAGTAAAACAGTCAAGGCCTATTTGTGTGTCTTTGTATGTCTGTCAACTAAAGCGGTGCACCTTGAATTAGTGTCATCCCTCTCCACCGAGGCATTTGTTGCGACACTTGATAGATTTGTTTCAAGGAGAGGACTGCCTTCTTTGATACGTTCGGACTGTGGCACAAATTTTAAAGGAACTAATAATTATTTGAAAGATGTACATGATTTTTTAGCCAGCAATCACACAAATATTGGTAATAAACTAACCAGTCGTAGTATAACCTGGAAATTTAGTCCGGCAGCATGCCCACATTGGGGTGGTATTTTCGAAGCCGTTCCCTTCCACTGCGCATCCTAGGTCAGTAGGGAACGGTAATGAACAATAAGTAAAATTAATCAATAATGTATTAAGTGTGATTTTGAGACTTGAATGAGACTGATTATTGTGTTAATCCTTACTAATATTATAAATGCGAAAGTAACTCTGTCTGTCTGTCTGTCTGTCTGTCTGTCTGTCTGTCTGTCTGTCTGTCTGTCTGCTACGCTTTCACGTCTAAACCACTGGACCGATTTTGATGAAATTTGGTACAGAGATGGACTAAAGCTTGAGAAAGGACATAGGCTACTTTTTATCGCGAAAAAATGGGTATAAGGGGTTGAAATAGGGGATGACATTTTGTATGGAAATTCATCATTTTCGATGATAGAACCACGAATCTTTGTATTAAGGCACCTGACAATAAATAAATAAATATTCGTTCAAGCGTTTTGGAAATTTCATTTACATGGGGATGAAATTCAACCCCTAAAATATCAAAAAGCATACAGCTGAAACCACTGGGCCTAGAAATGTATTTTTTTTTTACACCATCGTATTTCTTGGGGTACACGAGCACTAGCAAAGGATTTTTGAAAATTCACCCCCTTAAGGGGGTGAAAAACATATAGTCTTTCACGTCTAACCGATTTTGATGAAATTTGGTACAGAGATGGACTAAAGCTTGAGAAAGGACATAGGCTACTTTTTATCGCGAAAAAATGGGTATAAGGGGTTGAAATAGGGGATGATATTTTGTATGAAAATTCGTCATTTTTGATGATAGAACTGCGAATCTTTGTATTAAGGCACCTGATAATCCTTACTAATATTATAAATGCGAAAGTAACTCTGTCTGTCTGTCTGTCTGTCTGCTACGCTTTCACGTCTAAACCACTGGACCGATTTTGATGAAATTTGGTACAGAGATGGACTAAAGCTTGAGAAAGGACATAGGCTACTTTTTATCGCGAAGAAATGGGTATAAGGGGTTGAAATAGGGGATGACATTTTGTATGGAAATTCGTCATTTTCGATGATAGAACCACGAATCTTTGTATTAAGGCACCTGACAATAAATAAATAAATATTCGTTCAAGCGTTTTGGAAATTTCATTTACTGAAATTCAACCCCTAAAACATCAAAAAGCATACAGCTGAAACCACTGGGCCTAGAAACGTATTTTTTTTTACACCATCGTATTTCTTGGGGTACACGAGCACTAGCAAAGGATTTTTGGAAATTCACCCCCTTAAGGGGGTGAAAAACATATAGTCTTTCACGTCTAAACCGATTTTGATGAAATTTGGTACAGAGATGGACTAAAGCTTTAGAAAGGACATAGGCTACTTTTTATCGCGAAAAAATGGGTATAAGGGGTTGAAATAGGGGATGACATTTTGTATGGAAATTCGTCATTTTCGATGATAGAACCACGAATCTTTGTATTAAGGCACCTGACAATAAATAAATAAATATTCGTTCAAGCGTTTTGGAAATTTCATTTACATGGGGATGAAATTCAACCCCTAAAATATCAAAAAGCATACAGCTGAAACCACTGGGCCTAGAAACGTATTTTTTTTTACACCATCGTATTTCTTGGGGTACACGAGCACTAGCAAAGGATTTTTGGAAATTCACCCCCTTAAGGGGGTGAAAAACATATAGTCTTTCACGTCTAACCAATTTTGATGAAATTTGGTACAGAGATGGACTAAAGCTTGAGAAAGGACATAGGCTACTTTTTATCGCGAAAAAATGGGTATAAGGGGTTGAAATAGGAGATGATATTTTGTATGAAAATTCGTCATTTTTGATGATAGAACTGCGAATCTTTGTATTAAGGCACCTGATAATAAATAAATAAATATTCGTTCTAGCGTTTTGGTAGTTTTACTTACATGGGGATGAAATTCAACCCCTAAAATACCAAAAGCATACAGCCGAAACCACTGGACCTAGAAACGTATTTTTTTTACACCATCGTATTTCTTGGGGTGCACGAGTACTAGCAAAGGATTTTTGGAAATTCACCCCTTTAAGGGGTTGAAAAGCATATAGCCTTTCACGTCGAAACCGATTTTGATGAAATTTGGTACAAAGATGGACTAAAGCTTGAGAAAGGATATAGGCTACTTTTTAACGCAAAAAAATGTGTATAAGGGGTTGAAATAGGGGATGACATTTTGAATAGAAATTCGTCATTTTCGATGATCGAACCACGAATCTTTGTATTGAGGCACCTAATAATAAATAAATAATTATTCGCTCAAGCGTTTTGGAAATTCCATTTACATGGGGATGAAATTCAACCCCTAAAATACCAAAAAGCATACAGCCGAAACCACTGGGCATGGAAACGTATTTTTTTTTACACCATCGTATTTCTTGGGGTGCACGAGCACTAGCGAAGGATTTTTGGAAATTCACCCCCTTAAGGGGGTGAAAAGCATATAGCCTCTCACGTCTAAGCCGATTTTGATGAAATTTAATACAGAGATGGACTGAAGCTTGAGAAAGGATATAGGCTACTTTTTATTGGGAAAAATGGGTATAAGGGGTTGAAATAGGGGATGATATTTTGTATCGAAATTCGTCATTTTCGATGATAGAACCGTGAATCTTTGTATGAAGGCACCTGATAATAAATAAATAAATATTCGTTCTAGCGTTTTGGTAGTTTCACTTACATAGGGATGAAATTCAACCCCTAAAATACCATAAAGCATACAGCCGAAACCACTGGGCCTAGAAACGTACTTTTTTTACACCATCGTATTTCTTGGGGTGCACGAGTACTAGCAAAGGATTTTTGGTAATTCACCTCCTTAAGGGATTGAAAAGCACAAGTAACCCTGCTCCGGTGGTCGGTCCAATGACGAAGGCGACGTGGTGTTCGGGTGGGTTGCGGGTGTTGCGTGCTTACGCCCCTCTGTCGCCCCGGACGGAGTGGTGCGAGGAACGCGCCGACCGCAGTCCACCCAGAAAAAAAGGGGATTGAAAAGCATATAGTCTTTCACGTCGAAACCACTTAACCGATTTTGATGAAATTTGGTACAGAGATGAACTAAAGCTTGAGAAAGTATATAAGGCTACTTTTTATTGCGAAAAAATAGGTATAAGGGGTTGAAATAGGGGAAAGTATTTTCTTTTTACGTCGTCTTATTTCTTGGGGTACACGAGCACTAGCAAAGGATTTTTGGAAAATCACCCCCTTAAGTGAGTGAAAAGCGTATAGACGAAACTCTTGGAGCTAGGAACGTAAAACTTTCTATGCAATTCTCTTTCCTTTGTTTTAAGTGAGCTCTAAGAAATTATTTTATTAAAATCAACTCCTAAAGGGGTGCAAAATATATAGCCGAAATCATTAGGCCTAGAAACATGGAATTTTGTATAAAGTTGCCTTTCTTGGGGGAAGAGAGATTTTTGCAATTTTAGCCCTAAGGGGGTGAAAAGCGTTTAACCGAAATCACTGAGCCTAGGAAGGATCATTTTAGTACACGGTTGGCTTTCTTGGATTACCCCCAGATTTTCTTAGTGCTCACTTACCAAGCACTATGAAAAAAATTTTGGCAAGGATAAGCGAGCTCTAACAAAGAATTTTTGGCAATTCAACCCCTAAGAGGGTGAAAGCGTATAGCCAAAGATACCGGGCCTAAGAATGTGAAATTTTGTATACCGATCGGTTATTTGGGGTAAGCACGCACTAAGAAACAATTTTGGGCTGCCCCAAAAGGATAAAACGCATATAGTCGAAGACTCCCAGCCAATGATATATCATCATTATCTTGCTCTTATCCTAATTACTTTGGATCGACGCGATATGTAGGTAGGGTACCTACTACTGCCATCGTAGTTATATTGCAAAGGTTCTAGCAACATTTTATGACCTGGCCGACATTGTTGGCCTGACGGCATCACCAATTGGTCCAGGTCGATGTAAATCTTTGTCTTTGTAGTATTTTGCGACACCCACGAACAATGAAAACGTGGTAATATTTCTAGCAGCTACCAGACAGTAAGTTACAATCAAAATATTATTACAATTATCTATCTCTACAAATAAATAAATTTGAAGCGTCTGTTTGTCTATCAAAATAATAGGTTTTATTTATGCTCACACAATACGGTCCAAATTTTTTTGTCTGTCTGTCTATTCGTTACAGGTAATCTTCAAAATGGCTGGACCGATATTGATTATAATTTTACCATCAGGTCTACCAGTCGTACATAAGGAATAACTTAGACTATTTTATCTCAGGCTATATTTTATCCCGGTGTGGATGAATTAAGTCGATTTTAAAATTATTTCACTAATGGCTATTTTTAAGCGAGTAACATATTTAAGCTATTTTTATCCCGATATTCCTACGGGATCGGGTACAATGCCGGTGAAATCACGGGAATATAATGGTTTAAAAAATTAATTCACTAATGAAAAGCTATATTATCAGTGAATACCATATAAAGGCTATTTTCATCCCGGTATTTGCCCAGGAACGACAACTATACCGGGGGATGTTGACCAATTTTTAAAATTCTTTCACCAATGGAAAGCTACCTATGTTGTCAGCGAGTAACATAGGCAATTTATATCTCTGATATTTCTGGAATTTATATATTTTTTTTTACCCATGTAAATTTATAATATCAGGAAGTTACATAGGCATTTTTTATCTCGGTATTGGCATGGGAATGGGGTCTACGTGAATGAAACTGCGGGTGTTTGATTGATATAATTTTTTTTTCACCAATGGAAAAGTACGTTATCAGAGACTAAGGAAAGGCCACAGTACCATCGTATTTGCACGGCAATCTGAACTACAAGGCTGGAAGTAATATTCAAATGTGAAAGTTTGTGAAGATATTTGGATGTTTGTTACTCAATCACGCTTAAACTGTTGAGCAGATTTGGATGAAAATTGACACGTAGATAGAGTATTTCTTAAATTAAGAAATGTAATACTTTTTATGTCGATAATATTCTTTGCGATAATAGTTCAATATGCAAGTAAATTTTTACGCGGGCGAAGCCGCGGGCAAAAGCTAGTTGTTCATAAGCCAGTTTAAAGTAAATATTAACCTTGAATCATTGTCTTTTTCCAATCATATATAGAAAATTTTCATAAAATACTTTAAAGGTTTCATCGCTATTACAACCCGGCCGGGTTGGCGATGAATGCAACCGGGCCCGGCCGGGTTGAGAAACATACCGGGTTGCAGTAGTCTCATTAATAGGTACGTATCTTTTTTACAATGTTAGTGATATTTTTACTTTTTTTTTTATAACACAATATCAGAGTGTTGTTCCTTAGTGCAGGCACTAAGGAAAGTAATACTTGTAATGCGGGGGACTTTCAAACATATAACTAACAGGACACAAATTACATCCAGACTTAGAACAACAATTTGTGGATCGTACAAAGTGTTGTTTTGCGTGATATTCGAACCCTCTATACTGGTACTGTGGGTCAGTGCCTTAACCACTTCGCTATCTGTGCAGTCACGCAGTCATCAATTTAGACTACTAACTGGCCACCACACTGGCCTAACGGATTGGCGTATTTATTTCGCGTTAGCTTTCTTTTGCATTAATATTATCTGCGTATGTATTCTAAATGTCTCTTAAGATAACCTCTGTAAGGGAAGAGAAAAAGCTTTATTCTTATTTCGTTACTACAGATATTCTTACTAATATTATAAATGCGAAAGTAAGTTTGTTTCTTTGTTACGCTTTCACGCTTAAACCACCGTACCGATTTCAAAAATTCTTTCACCAATCAAAAGCTATAATATCAGGGAGTAACATAAGCCATATTTTATCTCGATCTTCCCAGGGGAACGGGAATTACGCGGGTAAGGCGACTGAAAGCGAAGCGATGCGAGGACGGGTTGCTAGCAGTGGCGGCCTTAGGGGGTGACGAACAGGGCAATCGCCCCGGGCCTCGCGCTTACAGGGGCCTCGCGCTTACAGCGGCCTCACGCAACAACCCAAGCAAATTTAAAAAAATATAGATTTTAAATTACATTTTTACTTATTAATTATATTTTTCACTTTGTTTTCAATATTATAAAACTTAAATTTTATTTATTTGTACAACTTTAGTATTTTTCATCAAACATGACATGACAAATCCCTAAACCAAACAACCAGACCTACTTTCGTATCTCATACTTTTCACGAAGGACAAAGGGCCTCGCAAAGACCTGCCGGCCGGGGCCTCGCAAAGACCTGCCGCCCGGAGCCTCGCAATGGGTAAGGCCGCCGCTGGTTGCTAGTATTTAGTTTAGTTAGATAGTATATTTGTAGTTTTTTATGTAGTATAAATATTCCAAATTAATCTTTTACTAAATTACTTTTAATGTCTACGCGAGTATTGCATAAACATTAAAACTCGTAAAAAGTTATTCTATAATCTCCTACACACGTATATGCGCAAACGTTAATAATGTTATCAGAAAAGTAATTATTTTTATCTTATTAATATTTAGCATATTGTAATGATTACGCGCTCTGATTAATCAACATATGTGCTAAATTACGTCCACATACAATCTTACAAGAGTCCGTGAACCCCAGACCTTCGTTATTTTATAAAAGCTGAAATTTTGTCAGCACGTACTCCTGACTCATGCTATAACGTAAGTAGAATTATAATTTCATGAACATTAAGGGTGTCTGGCAATGAATGACGTGATTTTTAATAATATTTTGAAGGTAATACCCGAAAATCACACTTTATTATTTAACGAATTTAGATTAATATTTTATACAGATTTAGTACCATTTGCCTACCAAAGCCACTGTAACCCAAACTTCATATTGGGCCATCGTTCTTACCTACTTTAGGAATACGCGCTGACAAACTTTCAGCTTTTATAAAATAATGAAGGACACGGGCTCTTAGTCTACAAGCAGTATTACCTACCTATAATAAAATCAGCACTTCACAAATTCGGTTTATTCGTTGATACTGATGGGTTCGAAGGTTACTTGATGTTTACTATTATGTAATTGGCGTTAATCGTCGTTTGCCAATTTCAACCGTTCTGATTTGCGATAAACAAATAAGTATAACATATTTGTTTTATAAATAAGTTTATTTCTTTGAAATTCCATATTATAGGGAGAATGGCATACACCCTGAAAGTTTCACTTTTCACGAGTTTTAATTTGGAACTCTGACCTTGGAGTGCATCAAAATTAAGAGAAATTTCGTAGAATATAACGTAAGCATTTCCCAATAAGGTTAAAACGTATCGTGACATACTCTGATAGCTGTTTTTTGACTGTTATATATATACCTACTAGCTGACCCAATAGACATTGTTCTTTTCAAATAAAATAAAAATAATTCTCCTTGAAATCGACAGCAGCGCTACCTACCGGGTCCAATTGTGAATATAAACCATTTTCGAATCCCCTTGGACACAGAAAATTTCATCAACATCGGTCAAGTTCAGTGACATATACACGTACACAAGATAATAAAACAACAATATAAGAAAAAAAAGAAGAAGAGAGATATATCCTTACTAATATTATTATAAATGCGAAAGTAAGTTTGTTTATTTGTTTGTTTGTTACGTTTTCACGCTTAAACCACTGAACCGATTTCAAAAATTCTTTCACCAAAGGCAAGCTATAATATCAGGGAGTAACATAGACTATATGTTATCCCGGCATTCCCATGGGAACGGGAACTAAGTGAGTAAGGCGACTGAAACCGAAGCGAAGCGAGGGCGGGTTGCTAGTCTATATATGTATGTATATACATATATATGTATGTATATATATATATATATATAGGAGAGGCGAGTTTTGCGAGCAATATATTGACTCATCACCATATCTCTGGAACCATAATTTTTTTGAAATTCAACTCCTAGGGGGTAAACCGCAGTAACAAAGTTTGTATAAGGAGGACAAAAATCTACATCGATTTTCTTCAAAATCTCCACAAATACTATTTAATAAAAATAAATGAACACGAGTTTCAGCATTTCTTAATTTTCACCCTCTAAGGGTGTAAATAGGTATGAAAAAACTGGTCCACTAACTTATTAACGCCGAGCTGAAACTACTGAAGCTAGAAACATGCAATTTTGACTGTAATTTTATTTTGTGACGTAGGGACCCATTCAGAAAGGATATTTTGGAATTCAACCCCTAAGAGGTGAACCGCAGTAGCAAAGTTTGCATAAGGAGATAAAATTCGTCATCGGCTTTCTTTACTTTTTGCTTAAATACTCTTCGTTCATCATTTGTTTCATCATTTCAATCTTTATACATCCCCCTGTTCGGCTCGAGCCTCCTCCATTATGAGAGCGAAAATGATCTACTATACTACGCTGGGCAGACGTGTTGCCATAGGTTTTAGTTTCGAACTTCTCTTATCTTACATAGATGTAGTATGCATATTATAATCCCTTAGTCGTCTCCTACGACAGCCACGGGTAGGAGAAGGGGTGGTGAATTGTATTCTTATTACGTCACCACACCGCAAATACTCTTCAATAAAAATGAATAAAGAGCATTTGTCAATTTCTACCTTCTAAGGGAACTAGGCGGGTAAGGTGACTGAACGAAAGCGAAGCGAGGGCGGGTTGCTAGTAATATATAAACTGTCAAAACGGCTAAAAATTTCATCAGTATGTTGATGAAATTTTTTGTGTGTGTTCGGTTTAGATTCAAAATTGGACCCGGTATGTGGCGCTGCGGCTGATTTCAAGGAGAATTCCTTCTTTTATTTTATTTGAACAGAACAACGTCTGTTGGGTGAGCTAGTATATATATATATATATATATATATATATATATATACTAGCTCACCATATATATATATATATATATATATACCTGGTTGAATATCCGCTCGGAATATTTTTGTCGAATTTATTTAGATATATATTAATAAAAAATAAATAATGAAATATATATAAAAAATACAAAAAGAGAATAATAATAACACCGAGATTCGAACCGACGCTGTTTGAATGCCAAAAAAACCAAAATTAGAACCGGTCAACTTCCCAACTGAGCTATCGTAACTGTTGATGACGTTGACAACGAAATTTGAAATCATATTCTTTTAAAATTTAATGTCATTGTATTGTTATGCTAAAAACACGGACAAAACAACATTTTCTATAAATAAAACCTAGATAGATGGATTTTTTGGACCCGAAATCTCTAGTATGCCAAGTTTCAACAAAATCGTTGGAGCCTTTTTCGAGATCCTGAATATATATATTTTTTATGGGTGGGCCATGGTCGCACTGACCATGGCCCATCCACGCCGTCCATTCCATCCGGGGCGACGAAAGGACGGCGCGCGGGCCCATAGACCACCCGTACCCACATCGCCATTGTCGTTGGGCCGACCACCAGTGCCGAGTTCCTTGTCGTCAGTGGTCAGCCCGACGGAATATCCTTTCGGGTACCTACGCCTCATGACGTCCCTGTCCCGGGACGTCGGTCGCCGTCACGCCATCCACCTCTCTGCGGGTGACGGACTAAAGTCCCCGATTCGGTCATTCGCGGCCTCGGCTAGGGCGGCATCAGGTGCAGGTACTTGCGGTTGCACTGCCCGAGTTGCCGGCGGCGGAGCATGTCGCCGAAGAGGAGTTTCTCTCGCGCACGATCCACCACCTCCTTCCGTGAGATGACGGCCTCACAGAAGGCGGCGACCGCTTCCCAGTTCCTGATGCTGCTGAGCATCTTTCTAGCGATGGTCGGTAGCGACAGGTCGGCACCGATGATTGTGATGAGTTCACGGCGCTGCTTTACCCATGCGGCACGCACCTCCTCTAGGTCCCACGGGGGAGTGCCTGCCAAGAGGCACGCTATCCTCAACCCTAGCGTTTCAATCCGCCTGACAATCTCCCCAGTGCCGAAAGTTGCCAGGCGTGCCGCTTTCTCTAGCGTCCCACCTCGGGCTGTGACGAGCGTATCGTCGACGTAACAAATTACGCCCAGTCCGGGTGGGAGGCTTTCTCTCAACGCCCAGTCGTAGCGGATGTTCCACAGGGTCGGCCCCAGAACCGACCCCTGTGGGACACCGCACGTCATGGGCGTTCGCACAATGCCCCCTACTCAGTTAGTGTAGAGGAGTAAGCTTCAGCCTAGCAGTGATCTGTGTATGAGTTGAAATGGAATGCCTACATCAAACGAATCGGGGATAATACGGGCTTAGGGGCCGCGCGCCATCATTTCATCACCCCGGACAGAATGGACGACATATTATGTTCACATCATAAGCCCGCCAAAAGTGTGAACTATTGTGAATAAAAAAATACCTTAATTTATGAAATGATTTATAGTAAACAGGATAGCCTTGCCACCAATTAGAAACAGCAATTCATGTAGGATAATGGAAAAAGAATTTTATTCTTCTTCAATAGACGTCCAGTTGATTTTTTTTTCGCTCTTTCAAATTATCGATTTCATTTATCGATAACAGATTATTGAACTCGAAACCTTTATGAGTCTATGCATAGTACAAATCACTTAAGCAAATGCAAATAATGATATAAATATAAGAATAATGTGTTGTTACACGTGCGATAATCGTGAATAATATCATTGTACACATAGTACATATTAGTGATGTAACGAATGTTAGGATTGAGACATTCGCGAATGCGAATGTGAGTGCGAATATTTATCTCCAACATTCGCGAATGCGAATATGCGAATATAATATATATGAATGTTGACTTTCAAATAAAGCGCATGCAAAATATCATACGGGTTTAACATTTCGTACCAGCCATGTTTAAGCCAAATATAGCAAAGGTTAACCGTTACAAGTTGAACGAATGAAACTAATCAGATTCGTTCGAAAATATTCGTTGTAATTTGAGATCAGTTTATTATTATTATTATATTTGTCAAATTTACAAACATGAGTAAAGCACATGTTACTGAAGTGTGGAGTTATTTCACAATTTGTGACGCTGAGAGTGTTAAATGCATGGTATGTCAAAAAAGTTTAATGATTATTTAACAAAAATAATGTAATTTTTTCATATAGAATCATGTTCTTTTTTTATTGGCAAAATTCATTATTCATTCACACAAAAAATCGGTTGTCTGTAAAGTCGGTTTACTGACGATAGTTGAACGTGACAACGTTATAAGAAAATACTGATGGAATGGTTTCATTTTTCAAAAGAAAATTTTAATTTTATTTGTTTGATAGATATTTTGTATGGCAAGCCTTAAATGGAACTGGATGCGGCAGTGCCGAATTGTATCGGCGGGTGTCGGGAGTGCGAGGGGAGGGCGGTGTTGTTTCCTTAAGGGAGCTCACCGCCTAGCGCGTCGACGCCCGCCGAGATGTCATCGCCCGTTGGGCAGACCGGCTGGAGAGGCCTCGATACGGTGTCTGGACCATGGAGGCCTTCCGGCCGGTGCTGATGCAGTGGTTGGAACGGTGGCACGGTGTGCTCTCCTTCCGACTCGTGCAGGTCTTGACGGGGCATGGATGCTTCGGCAAGTACCTGTACAGGGTGGCTAGGAGGGAGAGAATACCGTCCTGCCACCACTGCGATTGCGACGAGGACACGGCGCAGCATACGTTCGAGGTCTGTGCCGCTTGGACAGAGCAGCGCCGTGAACTCGTCGCAATCATCGGTGCCGATCTGACGCTACCGACCATCGCTAGGGAGATGGTCGGCAGCATCAGGAACTGGGACGCAGTCGCATCCTTCTGCGAGGCAGTTATCTCGCAGAAGGAGGCGGCGGGTCGCGAACGCGAGGAGCACAGCCTCGACGAAGCGACCCGCCGCCAGCAACTGGGGCGGCGCAGGCACGACTACCTACGTCCCATGCCGCCCTAGCTGAGGCTGCGGGTGACGTGACCGGGGAGTTAGTCCGTCACCCGCCGAGAGGCCGATTGCGTGAGGAAAGACCGACGTCCTCCCCGAGCGGGGGACGTCGGTCGATGGGAGGATACCTCGGGTAGGGGAGTTTTTGGAGTGGTAGGACCACACTGTCGACAGTTATCTGTCTACAGCCGCGGGCCGGTCCGTCTGGGACAGTACCACGCTCTCGCAGAAAATCGACGTCTGAGTAGTAGCAATTTGTTACTGCGCTTCGTTCGGTGAGCGAGAGACCCGGAAGCCCAACTTTCTGAGGGTGTTTGCGTGTGGAGGGTTTTGATGGTGCCTTTAGTATCACAGAGCCTCAATGCACGCATTCACACTCCCTTCACTTCTTTCGCGGTAGCTGTTTGCTCGTTTGCCACTGCTTGCAATAAAAAAAAAAAAGAAAAAAAAAAGGGGGTATTCCGTCGGGCCGACCACTGATGACAAGTAACCCTGCTCCGGTGGTCGGTCCAACGACGAAGGCGACGTGGTGTTCGGGTGGGTTGCGGTTGTTGCGTGCTTAAACCCCTCTGTCGCCCCAGACAGAGTGGTGCGGAAGCGCGCCGACCGCAGCCCACCCCAAAAAAAAAGGCCTTAAATGGAACGCCTCAGAGCGAGGTAACGCCGCATACGTCATGTTTTTTCGTGTGTGCAGCTGGCTCCATCAAATTATAAGATGTTGTCACGTCAAAAACAAATATAAATTCCGGATAAGTATTCACCAACATATCATATACTAAATCTTTCTCCGAAACATCCGAATCTTATGGTATAACTATTATTCTGATCGTTTAGTGGTTTTCGCAGTATAACCGAACAAAAAACCGGTTCCCCATTCATTAGTTTATATTAGACTGATAAAAATAAGAGAGACAGTATTTCTAATTTAGTTGCCGACCTGCGTGTTCCATAATATTGTTTTATTCAAATATTATGAGTAAATAAAAATAATAAATATTATCATATCATTACACAATTACATATATAATTTGCTTTTAGTTTGTCAAATATATTCGCCAAACATTCGCATCGTTCCTTGCGAATGCGATTGCGAATGTCAGAAACATATGCGAATATTCGCGATGCGAATGCGAATATTCGTTACATCACTAGTACATATACATACTTACTTTTACTTTACGTATAAAGTCATATAAAACATCTGTGTCTATACAAAATACTTACATCTTAATATATATAAATTACGTGTCATGTTGTTTGTCCGCGATGGACTCCTAAACTACTTAACCGATTTTAATCAAATTTGCAAACCGTGTGCAGTTTGATCCAACTTGAAAGATAGGATAGCTTACATCTTAATTTATAGTCGCAATATTACGTTATTGCAAATTATTTGTCTATTATTTGACATTCACAATTATCTGTTAACTCCAAACGATTTTAACAGATGGCGATATCTGTTGACTGGATTGAGTAATTAATTAATAGATGGCGCTGCTATATCAAACCTACAAACGTGGCAAATACGATTTTAACTTGCTTTTTTACATAGATGCCATTTGTAAAACAAAATGACGACCTCCATGACAGATGTTCTCCTACAGTTCCACTTAAATAGTTTAATAAAATGTAATATAACAAAAAAATTTGCCACAGCAACGCGTGGCCGGGTCTGCTAGTATTATTATAAATATATAAAATAATTTGTACCTTATTATCTATACTAATATTATAAAGCTGAAGAGTTTGTTTGCTTGTTTGTTTGAACGCGCTAATCTCAGGAACCGCTGGTCCGATTTGAAAAATTCTTTCAGAATTGGATAGCCCATTTATTGAGGAAGGCTATAAGCTATATTATATTTTCAAAAAAATTAGGGATCCGTACTAAAAGTTCAATAATGTAACCCAAGGTGTAAAAAAATTACCCGAAAAAATCTTTATATCGCGTTTGCTGCGAATACTATTGATTATAGAACAAAACAATATACTACAACTTTGTAGAACATATAATTTTCTACAAAAAATGTCGCAAGACCATATATCTAACTATTGTAGTTATCTCACAATAAGTGTTTTTCTTTTATATTTTTAAATAATTAAAATGCCGTCGCTTAAAAACTCTTTATTTTGTATCTTCGTATTAATCCTTATCAAAATAAATGACTTCGTATTCAAGATGGATTCAATACGTTTCTAGAACTTTTTGAATTATTAAATTCGGACATTTTATTCAAAAGATATCGCGATATTAAAAATGTAAGTATTAGTGATGTAGCCATGTAATTATTAAGTACTAGCTGACCCGGCGAACTTCGTACCGCCTTTTCTTCGTAATTATTTTGTTTTAGTATTTATCAGTTTAGTTTTAGTATTGTCCTTGCGGTGACGGAGTAAGAATACAATTCACCACCCGTGTGTGTCGTAAAAGACGACTAAGTGATATAGTATGCATATAATATCTATGCAAGAGAAGGAAAACTCGGAACAAAAACCTATATCAACACGTCTGACCAGCGAGGTATAGTAGGTCGATTTCTCTCCCATACTGGAGGAGGCCCGAGCCCAACAGTGGGACGTGTATGGGTTGAGACTATGATGATGATTTATCAGCCTCCTACAAATAGCGTAAAGTTGCAGATTAAGGCAATATAACACTTACCGTAAATTCAATCCAGTTAAATTATTAATAATACCATTATAACGACATGTTTGTGGCTGAGGCCGGCGACCGTCCCACCTTCGGCACCAGCCTCTCCTCCTTCCAACATCCAGGGAACTGGCCAAACGCTATTCAAGCGTTGTATAGACCCGTGAGATGTGGTACCAGGTGCTCAAGGACCAGTACCAGCACCCATTAGGGTTGACCGTTTGGCCGGAGAGTGATAGATTTAACACGTATATGCGCCACTGGCGCCCCATCTCCGGTTTCCGGTTTTTTTTTATTGCAAACGGTGGCAAACGAGCAAACAGTACATCTGATGGTAAGTGTTGCTGCAGCTCATAGACCTTTACAGGGTCGCTGCCTACCGCGAAGAAAGTGAAGGGAGTGTGAATGCGTGCATTGAGGCTCGGTGATACCAAGAGCACCACCAAAACCCTCCACACACAAACACCCTCAGAAAGTTGGGGTTGAACGAAGCGCAGTAACAAATTGCTACTACTCAGACGTCGATTTTCTGCGAGAGTGTGGTACTACCCCGGATGGACTGGCCCGCAGCTGTCGACAGTGTGGTCCTACCACTAATTAAACTGTCTGTCTGGTTACTGTCCAGCAAAGTAATGATTGTTGGGGGCTTTCCGCGGTGGGATAAGGTCCTCGACAACCCTGATTGGGAGGTCGGGGAGGCAAATTTCGACGAGAGGAGGACGGCGTAGCTTACTCAGCACTATGATACAGGCGACCCCAGGGGTCACATTCAAGACTATCCAAAATTTTCTACTGATTGATCAGATCAATCAGTAGAAAATTTTGTAGAAAAAGTGAAATCTCTACTTAGTGCCGTTCAATAACCCTAGCCGAGGCCGCGGGTGATCGGACCGGGGAATTGTCCGTCACCCGCAGAGAGGCTGACCGCGCGATGGCGACCGACGTCCCAGTACGTCGAGAGGTGAGAGGTTACCTGAAAGGGTATTCCGTCGGGCCGACCACTGATGACAAGTCACATCTGCTCCGGTGGTCGGCCCAACAACGAGGTGACGTGGGTACGGGTGGGTTATGGGCCCGCGCGCCGTCCTTTCATCGCCCCGGATGGACTGGACCGCGTGTGCGCTTACCATAGCCCACCCATAAAAAAAAAAGTGCCGTTCAATAAGGACGACCCCAGGGGTCACGTTCGACACTCTCCAGCCTCTTTTGATGGGTGCTGGCGCAGGTCTTTAAGCACCTGGTACCTTGACTGTACATCGCTTGAATAGCGTTTGGCCAGTTCCCTGGATGTTGAAAGAAGGGGAGGCTGGTGATCCTGCCAAAGCTGAGGCGGTCCCCGGACTTGGCCTCAAAAGTATCAATATAATGGAATTATTGATAATCCAACTGAATTCAATTTACGGTAAGTGTTATATTTCCTTAATCTGCAACTTTACGCCATTTGCAGGAGGCTGATAAATCATCATCATAGTCTCAACCCATACACGTCCCACTGTTGGGCTCGGGCCTCCTCAACTATGGGAGGAAAATTGACCTACTATACCACGCTGGTCAGACGTGATGGTATAGGGTTTTGTTCCGAGTTTTCCTTCTCTTACATAGATATTATATGCATACTATATCACTTAGTCGTCTTTTACGACACACACGGGTGGTGAATTTTATTCTTACTTTGTCACCGCACGGATATTACCACGCTGGTCAGACGTGTCAATACAGTGTTTTGTTTCAAGTTTTCTTTCCCTTGCATAGATATTATATGCATATTATATCCCTTAGTTGTCTTTTACAACACTCTCAAGTGGTGAATTATATTCTAGCTATTTAATATACCGCCTTTTCTTATCGATGCCAAAACCTTTTTTAATCTAGATCTACATGTAATTATGCCAAAAATGCCGAACCGTCGGGAAGAACATCACATGTTTGACAGGTAAGAACAGTTTGTATGGGAAAATAAAATTGTTGTTTTTAGTATTTTACTTGCAATTTTGCCATATTTTCTCACCGTATAAACCTTCCCTGGACTTCCACAAATAATTCAAGACCAAAATTGGTCAAATCGGTCCAGCCGTTCTTGAGTTTTAGCGAGACTAACGAACAGCAATTAATTTTTATAGATAGAATGCGCGCGCATGTATGATGTGGAGGGCGGTCATTAGAGATGAGGGGGCGGTAGCCTCTACGAAACACCTAGAAAAAGACCTCAACTTCTTCGACAGTCTGCCACTGCAAAACGACTACGACTTATGCGCAGCAATGAGAGAAGTTTTAAAATAAATAAATAAATCCTGAAAGTCACTATGCTCTCCAAAGTCACTATTCCACGCGGACGAAGTCGCGGGCACTGCTAGTGATTAAATAAAGCTATTCCTAATTCTTTATATGTTGTCACATTGTGATGTTTTGTTTTAAATCATTTCTTAGTTTCAATCTTTTATTAGTTTCACCTGTATATATGTATATCTGTGTATGTAACGGGATCTTTGAACCTCATTTTGTCCTACTTTGAACGAATAGATTTTATTTAAACTTTGCACACTCGTCAAAGACCATGTAATAATTCGATCAAAATAGCCGAATATCCTGATTAGATTCACCAGGATTCAGAAATTTCTAATCGTATCCCTTGCATAAGAACAAGAGAGACAGAGCTAGTTTGCGAACTACGCATGCGCAAAATTCGAAACTTCTATGATTCGGGCTATCAGCTTAGCATAAAGCAACAAATACTATTTCAAGGTAGTTGCATTGGGACTCCCCTGTGGGACCTGGAGGACGCCTCCACGACGTCACGATCAGCTGCTGGCGACTTGGGCAGTGCAGGTGCGAGTACCTGCGCCTGATGTCGCCCTAGCCGAGAACGCGGGTGATCGGACCGGGGAGTTTAGTCCGTCACCCTCAGAGAGGCTGACCTCGCAATGGCGATCGACGTCCCAGGAAATGGACGTCGAGAGGAGAGGTATCCCCTTCAGGGTATTCCGTCGGGTCGACCACTGAAGACAAGGAACTCGGCTCCGGTTGTCGGCCCAATGACGAAGGCGATGTGCTATGGGTGGGTTACGGGGCCGCACACCGCCCTTCTGTTGCCCCGGACGGTGCCGGGCGGCGGGTGCGCTGACCGTAGCGCATCCAAAAAAAATGTAGTTGCGTTCAAAATTTATAAGAAGAAAGTTAACTACTTAACTTGTAACTTGTAAACGTGTTTTTAGTTTTTTGTAACCATAATTTATCTATACCAATAAATAAAATTGGAGTGTCTGTTTGTAATGTCAAAATAATAGGCCTTTTTCATGCTTACACGGTTATTTGCACGACACCTATGCCTAAAATAGCAATTAAAAAATTTTTGTCTGTCTGTATGTCTGTCTGTTTGTTCCGGGTAATATTCAAAACGGCCGGACCGATTTCAAAAATTTTTTCACCAATGGAAAGCTATAATATCAGGGCGTAAACTAGGCTATATTTTATCCCGGTATTCCCACGGGAACGGGAACTACGCGGGTAAAACGACTATAACCTGTAACCGAAGCGAAGCGAGGGCGGATTGCTAGTTCTAAATATAAATACAGTAGTACTTTAAGCTATATGACGTTCATTGTTTTAAATATTTACTTTAATTAATAAGGAAATTAGATTAGATAAGATAGATTAGATAAGGAATTATTGCATTCATATAAACCGCTGTTTATAAAACTACACACAGACACCAGCTATGTTTATTTATACACAACATAAATAAACATTCACAAAATTAAGTCTTATCATATAGATTTTAATCAGATAGTTGTTTATACTAAGCTTTACTTACCATACTGCTCAACAGAGATGGTTTAAGTGTTAACTGACTAATTGACTATAATGTATATGGCGTAATTTGATCATGTGTGGTAGTTTTGATGTGATACATCTATAGACGAGGGTGAACCTGATCGATGGCGTGGCGTAAACAGCTCGTGGCGTTACGACGTCACGCTTTATGACGGAATATGTGAGGGTAAACCTGATTGTGGTAGGGTGGCGTTAACACCACGTATATATGTACACATAATATATATATATATATATATATATGTATATACGTAGTCTATACTTGGTAGTGTGTGAGTGAGACGGAGCGATGTGATGTTGTGCGCAAGCGCATGTGCGCTATCTCTTTTGCGGCACTGAGGAAGGGAGGATTTAAATGAGACTATTAACAAGTGACACTTTCACAATATTACCAACATATAAAATAAGCATAATCGCAAACCATCTTAACTACTCCATCAATCCAAAAATTCAATTCACTATGGAATTGGAGGCAAATAACTCTCTAGCTTTCTTAGATATTACGGTTATTTGCAAACCCAACAATACGTTGAGTATATGATTATGTTGTAAGGCAACATATACAGACAAATATTTGATCGGAGATTCTCATAGTCCACCTGGCACCTTCACAGTTAGCTACTGTGTCTAAATCTTTGTTGCAGAGAGCACAAGAAATATGTGAAGATTTACACCTGGCTGGGGAGTTGCAGCATGTTAAGCGGCCTTTATATGCATACAAGCTGCAAGTTTCGCAACCCATCATAGAGACTGTGTGAAACCATCCACAGTTAAACACCTTATATGAAAGGAGTCACTGAGAAGATTGGCTACATCCTGAAACGTTATAAATAAATTATTTTTATGAATTAGATCGCGTTTGTATTTGATTATTGATTGCCCGACATTTCGAATACTTTGCAGCGTTCATGGTCCAACCAATAAGACCACCATAAGACTGCAAGACACCATGAGCCCTTATTGTATACATTTGACCCACAATAATAGTTGAAGATTATTTTATAAAGAAAAAACTTTTCAGTGAGATTAATGTAAGCTGTTTTCTAGCCGGATCGTTCTCAGTAAGGCCGCGTTCTGATCCGGTGGTGGTATATTAGATTTGTTAGGTTTTTTAAAATTAATAAATTAACATAATAATTACTACAAATTTAATGTTTAGTAACCGTAAACAATATATTTTTTTCATATACATTTATTTTCTTCTAATACTGGTAATAAATTTGTACTAATATGTGGGTCAAAATCTAATAACTAATTTTCTGTTAGGTTTAAATTATAAAACTGTCATAATATAATAATCATTATAAATTTAAGGTTTAATAATTACTAGGCAAAACATTATAGCTTTTTTATATAGAACTATTTTCGTTTTGTAGTGGCATTAAATTTTTATCAAAATTTGGATCAGCATTTACGAACTAATTCTGTAGCAAGTAGATATACCTAAATCTCTGTAATAACGATGACTTTTTGGACGTGAGACATCTTAGTCCACCTGTGACCAAGAACGGTGAAAAGTGTTCGAAACGTCGATCAATCAAAAATCAAATACAAGTGCGATAAAATCCGTAAGAATAGTTTTATTTATAATGAAACATTTTTGTTTCGAGTGAGGATAACGAGATAAATATTTTGAAAACGGGACTATCCTATCGAGAAAGGGACGTATATTCAACGTGACGGACTGTAAACCTAACGTAACCATGTGTCAAGGGGATTTAAAGTTACAGCCACTTTAATTATTACTCTAACGATCATTTGATCATAATAACATACAATTTAATTATATCTTTTTATTGCCTTTGGTGGCAGAGTAAATGGTAACCATCGCAAATGGACTTCTGTAACACTAGAGGCAATCAGGTCACCGTCTACCCTAAACATTTAGACCACGGTCTCTCTCATTCATCGAATGAAGCGTAGTAGCAAATTGCTACTACTCAGACGTCGGTTTTCGGCAAGAGTATAGTACTACCATGGATGAGCTAACCATTTATGACTGCAGATAAAACTGTCAGTAGCGCGACTCTATCAGTATAGAATTAATAGAGATGACTCTACTACATCAGAATTTATAGACATACATAGGTCTGTCGCATCAGAATTCATAAATTTAGCTCTACAACTACAGTATTCATAGAAATGGCTCTACTACTTCAGAATTGACTTAAATAATTAAACAGAAAGTACATATACATATAGTGGGTGTGTTTTTCAAATACGTTCGCCAAACATTTGCTGCGTTGCGAATAGTGTGAACCATTAACCAATAGCAAAAATATGTGATTTTTCGCAAATGCAAATGTAAAGACTTTACGATTGTTCAACTGCGCCGCTTGAAATACTACTAATAAGTTGTCAATCTATTCGTTGCTATGATTGTAATAACAGGCTATATTTTTTAAAAGGATAATATTTAGGAACACATTTTTCATTTCAGCCCATTTGATCTTTTCCAAAAGTAGAGGATTAAGGATGCCATGCGTCATGGCATATTATTAATAGGGGCACTAATGACCTGATGAAAGTTGCTGGGCATCGTTGGATGCAGGCGGCACAAGTTCGCACCTTGTGGCATAACATGAGAGAAGTCTACGTCCAGCAGTGGATGGCGATAGGCTGAAATTATGGTGAATGATGAAATCTTTCTTAAGAGAGACGCGTATCATCATTATCATCATAACTCTTATACGTCCCACTGTTGGACTCGAGCCTTCTTTTAAATTGAGACACAGTATCGGCATACAATTTCCCCATGGAATGACCAATATGCGTTACCGTCACAATCCAAAGGGATATCCTAGGATTAGATCATATATTTAGAATATTTGAAACTGCATATTAAATTTCAGAGATCGCAGTCGGGATCGATGGTTTAATGTGCTACCCTTTTTTTTTGGGGCTGGGTTAGGGTCGGCGCACTCCTCGCACCACTCCGTCCGGGGCGACAGAGGGGCGTAAGCACGCACACCCGCAACCCACCCGCGACACATCGCTTTCGTCGTTGGGTCGACCACCGGAGCAGGGTGACTTCACGCCAGTGGTCGCCTTAATGTGCTACCCTAGGCATGGTTTTGACACATCTTCGAGAATATTTTTTTTTGTAACGAACCCTGATTGACTACACATTTATTTTCTTTACAGTATTTGCCTGCAAGCAAGTAATCCTTACTAATATTATAAATGCGAATTGTTTATTTGTTTGTTATGCTTTCACGCTTAAACCACCCAACCGATTTCAAAAATTCTTTCACCAATAGAAAGCAGAAAACATCAGGGAGTAACATAGGCTATATTTAATCCCGGTATTCCCACGAGAACGGGAATTACACGGATGAAACCGATGCGAAGCGAGGGCGGGTTGATAGTCATTTATAATTTCAATGGAATATACACTTAAATGTAGTAGCAGTAAAAAGTTAGCATTGTGGGGTCGAACTCAAGACTCCTAATAGTCTCCCACTGATCCGGTGAGCGCTGCTTTAAATAAGTAGCGAGTAACTACTCGCTATCACTGCCTAAAGTATGCTGATTTAGGTAGTAGAATATTAAACTTAAATTTCTAAAATAAACATACAACAATGAACTATATTTATATGTATTTATTGCTTGTATAAATATTGTTTCCTATTTTTAATACTATTTCCCGTTTTAATGTAGACATCACATAGACTCGTCCGATTAATTAAGTAGCATAGCAGTTTTATTTACATTAATAATACGCAATTACACTACATATAAGTTAATAAATCTTATTAAAGGAATGATTCATTTTAAAATTGGTCCCCATGTTTCATATTTAGTTCCATCACAGCTAATATCATGGCAATTTTGTATTTTTGACCTCCGGTGATATTTGCAATTAATTTATCACGATTAGTGTATGACGAATTGTTTAGCTTTATTAGTTAGCAAAATCTTAGGTGTTTATCAAGTAGAGACATATTTTCTTTCATCGCATTTTGTTAAATAAAAAGTTTTTATTATCATCGCCTGAGTCGTATAGCGATTGAACTTAGGCTAAATTCAGTATTGATAAGTTTCATATATAACATATGCGTACTATTTAACAACCTAATTAATTAACCAAGAGTAATACAAAATTTGAATAGCATAAACTAATTGCACAGAATAAAAATAACAATAATCAATTTGATACCTAAACTAAATTCATAAATTAGCAATACTGATGTCCACCACGAGTACGTAAATTACAAAATATACGTTAAACATGTTCTTACAGTGGTAATATCCTTATAAATATAGTAAGTAAACATCTTTAGCGAGGTTTCTTTAAAGAAAACAATATTTAAGTATACATAATTATCACATTAGTTATATTACTGTGAATAATATCATAAGACCTATTTTAAACTTAAATACCTTAATAATATCCTTAGAAATGTATCTACAAAATGTGATTATAATTAAAAAAAAAAACTATTTCTACTGGTAAGTACTCGCAGTTTAAATTTAAAGATAACAACAATATCTTAGAAAATATTATCAAGGACAAACCTTTTTGTCTTTTATCTAACTTATGTTGGATTAAGTTACAATGTTTAACAATAAAAGAAAACAATATTTTTTCTATTTACGCGTGTATTACACATTGTACCTACATAAAATCGCCTTTGTATTTGATTTTTGATTGCTCGACGTTTCGAACACTTCACAGCGTTCATGGTTCCGGGCGGCAACCAAATACTAACGCGATAAAATCCGTAAATTAGTTTTATTTACGAGTGTAATAATAATAGAATTTTGTATAATAAATGTTACACGAATCTTCGTTTTGTGTAGAAATCGAACAATATCGGGTACTGCTTAAAACTCTAAGTCATCTGTGCAGTCTTTTAATAAATAATTGTAGCAATTATGACAGTAAAAGTTGGCTAATTATCATTATTATTGCATATCTACTGCATGACTGCCTAAACGATTGACATAATCACCATCATCATCATTTCAACCTATCGCCGTCCACTGCTGGACGTAGCTCTCCCTCATGTTATGCTACAAAGTGCGGTCCTGTGCCGCCTTCATCCAACGACGTTCAGCACTTTTCACCAGGTCGTCGGTCCACCTAGTGGGGCGGCGTTATTTGTTATCTTCTGTGTATATGAAAATAGCTAACATTAAAATACTTTCCCTTTCACTTTTATTGGAATGGTGTAATATAATAATATCACTTTGACTTAAATTATTTAGAATATTACTACATATTATTTTGACTGAAGGCGATCAACATGGATTAAAACACTTGCTCATATGTACATACTTGCCATGGTCGTGCAACGTTAAATGTATTTTGAATGAAATGACATATGAAAATCATTTACACTGTTATGATGTATGTAGTCGATCAGCTGTATATATTTTTGCTAAATTCGTTATTGCTATTAATATCCAATTTGGGATGAGACATCAAGTCGAATAAGTCAGTCGTTTAAGCAGTCAGGCTTAATACAGTATTATAAAGATATATGGATTTAGCGCAGTCAAGAATGGGGCTGTACAGTGATAGGAGCTGGAGTGGTGTTGTTGGGTATAACCGTGTTCTCACGTTCGTCTGCTTCCGTATCTCGTTCCACCACCTCCTCTTCGTCAATAATGGAAATGTCGCGAATGGATGGACGGTGTGAGCGACGCCAACCTATACACAAAGATAAATATATGTTAATTTTTTTTTACATGCTAAGCCAACTAGAGGTCTTGACCTCGGGCACTATATCTGCACAACAATTGCTGGAAGTGTTTGGTCATAGGTTATTTATTTATTACATAGTAAGTGATACTGCAAAATAAAGTGAGTTACGCCCGGTTTGATACTTTATAAAATATGAGTAAAAACAAGGTCTATGAGCAATAGTTTGCCACCATATATACAAGAAAACGTAAAACAAATATCGTAAATAATTATAAGTAAATAGGTAGTGCTACATATCTTATTATAGAGAAGGACTATACCCAAGAAATAGATCTACATATAGAGGTTGCATAGAAAAAAATAGTAGAGGAACAAGTGACGTAACTGAACAGACCAACAGTATAATTGTTTAACAAAACGTTCGCAATACTAATGTACTAATTAATGTATTGATAATTCAATCACTAATAGAAAAATTCAATTCGATTCAATCTTAGAATACAATTGTTATTATTGATATAATAAGGTTGAAAAATCTCAAATTTCACTCCTCGGCCTTTATTTCTGGTTTAGGAAGTTGTAACTTCCTTACTAATATTATAAATGCGAAATTAAGTTTGTTTGTTTGTTTGTTACGCTTTCACGCTTAAACGAACGAACCGATTTCAAAAATTCTTTCACCAATAGAATGTTATAATTTCAGGGAGAAAATCGGTTATATTTTATCCCAGTATTCCCACGGGAACGGGAACTACGCGGGTAAGACCACTGAAAGCGAAGCGAGGCCGGGTTGCTAGTAATGTATATGTGTGTGTAAATCGTATGATGCAGAAGTAACTTATTATGTTGAAGGAAACGATCTTGAAAATATATCTATGAGAGATATTGATGAAAATTCTAAAATATATGAACCCAAATTGTATCATGGTGAAACCCTTAAGAACTCAGAGAAGATGGTGCGATGGTGTGATGGTGAATAATTAATAAAAAAGTATTAGGAAATATTATTATTTGATTAATTTTATCTATCTTTATCATAATGATATATGTAAAAGTTAAAAAAAAAAACACTTTTTAAACAAAATAAATAATGCCAATACAGTGTTAGAATAACGATGAGATTAAAAAATAATGAGAAATGTAACTAGGAAAATATAAAATGAGTTTAGAGTATTACCCAAAATTACAAGCCACAGTTCATTTAGATCACTCTTATGACATCAGTGAGTATATATAAATCGTGTGATTATGTAGTCATAGAGGAAAATCTTGTCTATTCCATGAAGGCCAATTGACGAATACTAATATCATATATGTATAGTCAACAGTAGATAAACAAAGTCAGAGTTTATCGGTCTTGTTTTGTGAATTGGCTCGACTCAGTGTTACATATTACTTTAAAATTTAGTATTCTGTTGTCGTTAACATGTGGGGAACAGTGCGGCATTTTTGCGTAGCTATTACTGTAATTGTATTTTACTGTGGTAGTAATGATTGCTTACAAGTTAGTCCAAAAACAACAGTGGTTAATAACATTGAAATCGATCAAATAAAACCAGAAGAACCGCAGTTCGATAAGTTACTGGAAACCAAGAAAAATCCCGTAGAGATTGTACCAGCTGATAAAACCAAGTTTATATTATATGATAAACTTGTGCAAGATGAGAATTTTAAAATGAATGATGAATTGGAAGTGCCTGACACAACAGCGAAGAAACGGATTGCACGGCAAGTTACATTGGCTAATGGATACACGCATTTGTATCCTCAGGTACCATCGGGACCTCCATATAGTTATCAACCAACACCGCAGCAACCTCAATGGAATGGACAGCAATATAATAATTCTCAATCAGGTTATCAAAATTACAAGCCTAACAATTATTCTTCTCCTTACAATCCAAGCCAAACTTCTTACAATCTAAGTCACGCAACTCATAATCCCAACCAAGGTTATTATAATCCCAACCAAGGTTATTATAATCCAAACCAAGGACCTTATAATCCAAACCAAGTACCATATAATCCAAGCCAAGGGCCATACAATCCAAGCCAAGGACCATATAATCCAAATATGGGACCGTCTAATCCAAACCAAGGCTCATATCCTCAACCTCCTTATAATCCAACTCAAGGTAATATGAACAACGGAATTTATAATAAAAATCAAAATAATCATTTCAATCAAAGTCATAAACCTTACAATCCAAATCAGGGATCTAATTATCCAGGTCAGGGACAGTATAATCACACTCAAAACCCATATAGACCTACTCAAAGTCCATATGGTACTACCCCAAGGCCTTACAATCAGTCGCCATACAACCCTAATAATGGGCCATATAATCCAGCTGCTGGGCTCAACCCATATGGCGGTTATTCCTCACAGAAGCCCTATAATATATCTACACAACAGTATCCTTCCCATACTCCTTCTACAATATATCCAAACAGACCTCAAAACTCTTCTTATCCGGGCTATGGCCAAACTAACAATACGTATTCAGGACAACAGCCTTTTAATAGTAATTATCCTAGCTACAACCCAAATATGAATCAAAATTCTATGAATACATACAATGATTCAACACAACGTTCCCCTTATAATTATAATCTGGGTCAGCCTTCTTATAACAATTCATATTCACATCAATTGCCTAATAGACCGGGTAGTGTCCCTTCACAGTATCCTCAGAACTCAAATCCATATGGTCAAAACATAAACTCCAATTATCAGTACCCAAATACTTATCCACATAATCCCAACTCTTATCCTTCTAATTCTAATTCATATAATACAAACCTATCTTATCCTAATCAAGCTCACCCTAAATATTAAAATGAAATGAGCGTTATGAAACACAGCCTATTAAAAAAAATTAACAGTGCAAGCAAATGGATTATGATATTTAATGTATGATAAATATTTTTTTTTTGTCTGCAGTATTGTACTATCAAATGTATGTATTTTTAGAAGAAAATTCGAACTTTGTCTTTGTTATGTGTACCTATAATAATCGATACTGATGTAAGACACTCATTTATGGTACGTATATTTGAAAGAAGTCGTACGGACTGTGATGATGTTTTTTAAATATTGCTCAGTACTTCAGAAGTGTTATAGATAGCCTATGGCACTGGCGTTATATTCAACATTTTAAGCAAGCAGAGAACTAATTTGGGTCTGTTATATTTTTATCTCAATTCTGCCTGGATTAGATTGTTTAAATTGTAGATATACAAGTTCATAGACTGTACCAAAATCATTTAGGAATTTTATGAAATCAAATTATAGTTAACATATTTTTAATAATAAATTGGTGCTTCGGCACACAATATCTTTATCTATACGCTAAGGCTAAGACCGCACTACGGTTTTTATCCGCAAGCGGTTAACCGCGAAACCGCAAAACCGCTCGAGACGCACGCACTGCGATTTTAAACCGCAAAACCGCACCCGATTTGCACAGTTTACAGATGGATCTCAAACGAGCAGTATGTATTGTCGCTCATCGGGTACTACGAAATAGAAAAAAAAACGTCTACAAATAATTCGCAAATATTGTGTTCATTGATTAAATAGCCGTAGATCTCAGAAAGGTTTCATTTTCAGAAAAATATAAAATTTTAAAAGAATATCTAGAGATTTTTTTACTAAACTACTATAGAATTCAGTCAGTAGCCAGAATCCGTAAAAAAATGCATAATGTGCGTTCAGACATCACATTCATAGATACAAAATATAATTAATTCAATTGCAACGAAACAACAATACGACTATTCTTTGCGGCGGTTAGGGATGTGAAAAAATAATCGATTAAAAAAATCGATTATTAATCGATATTTTTCTTCGTAATAATCGATTTTTAAAATCAATTATCAAAATAAGAAAAATCGATTATTAATCGATTTTTTACTATCGATTATTCACAGCCAGATTTCCTAAAAATAAAGTTCATCACGACTGTTTCATACTAAATATAGTATGAAACAATCGTGATGACCTGTTTTTTAGAAGCTTAGTAGAAAATAAAGCTCACATTTCCTAAAAAAAAAGGTCATCACAATCATGATGGGTAAAAATCGATTATTTTACAATTGATTATTTATTTTTAATTAATCGATTATTTTATAATCGATTTATTTTAAAGAACAAATAATCGATTATTCAAAAATCGATTATTTTTCCCTCAAGTCACATCCCTAGCGGCGGTAGGCCGAATACTAGCCAAAAAACAGTGTTACCATCTCCCTAAAATATTTATCCCTAAATCATAGTTAAAAACCCCTAAAATTGTCACAATTACATGAAAATCCCCCTAAAAATGATTTCATTAAAATAAGAATAAATAATAAATTAACACCCGTACTGAAAATAAATATATATCCGGGCAAAAAAGAAATATGCCTCATATATGTGACATTTATGAGACATAAATGTCACATATATGAGGCATATTTATACTTAATAAACAACAATAATTAGGTAAGCTCCAAGCTCTACTGGGACCGGTCTATCACCACGGACAGGACTATTCTTACGAATAAGCCTGATATTGTGCTGATGGATACTAGATGTCGCTACGCTGGTATTTTTATTATTTTTAATCAACAAATCCATAAAAATGCCTCTAAAAAAACCCCATCCCACTTATTTACCCCCTAAATTTGGATGGAAAACCCCTAAGTTGGCAACACTGCCAAAAAACCGCCCACGGTTAACTCGTAATGCGTGTGCGCCCGTGTAGTTCTATAGATTACAAATTTTGCTGCGGTTTTTTACCGCAACAATTTTGTAATATTTGGCGGTTTTTAAATCAGTCGCGGATAAAAACCGCAGGTGCGGCCGCTTGCATTCATTTGCCTGTTCCACAAACTCACGCGGTTAAAAACCGGTGCGGTTTCACCGTAGTGCGGCCTAGCTCATAGATGGCGTTGTGTAGCAAGTGCCAATTATACTAGACTAATTTCAATCTAACAATATTTTATTAAAAAAAGTAATCCGTGAACCACGGGTCAATAATATGATTTTTTCAAACGGCAATGTAATTATACTGAATAAATGCAATTCTAATTGAACGATGTTTATATTTTATTTCACAATAGTTTCTCTCTTAAGTGCATGTCTCAAAATACTGGATAATTCAGTTATATAGACAAACGTTATGCAAACGGTACGGTATATAGTAATAAGCCAGAATTACTGTTATATATATATATATATATATATATATATATATATATATATATATATATATATATATATATATATATATATATATATTATAATTTTTGCCTTCATGTCCATGAAATAGTATTACTTTGAAATAGTATGAGTAATAAACAGCATAATATTATTAATTAATTCGAACTGGGATCTTAGGTTAGCTGTTACGTATTTTGTGCTACTGATCCAAGAAAGCTGTCAAATATGCTAGTTATTCTTGCGATAAAATATTGTCATTTCAATTTATTGCATTTAATAAAATAGTGTTTAGTGCCAAGGTTACTCTTGTGACCTTTTAAACCATTATTAATAGAAAAAATAATCGGCCTGCTTAAGTTTTTATAAGTGAAATATTTATTAAACTTCTTATTGCAAAGTAATTCTATGTTGAAAATCGGAACGCGTATGCATTTTAACAGTAATAAATATTTTCAATGCTTAAAAAAATCCACAGTAACAAATTTTCAAGACCATTTCAAGTCTAAATCCTACGAAAAAATTAGCATAAGTTTTAGTTAATTTCAATAAGTAGTAGGTATGTAAAATATAAATATGTATTAATAAAATAGCCGTAGTAATGGGTATATTCTATATATCTTCGACAATAAAGGCATCAATGACACTATAAAAATATTTTTTTACAACAATTTACTTTTAGAATGGCCATTATTTTTGAATGCCCAAATAAATTTAGCTTCAACCACCAAATTGAGTAAATATGTATCTTACCTTCTAAAACTGGTGGTTTTGTAGTTCTTGTAAGTAATTTAGGTCCTGCAAGCGTGATGACGATGGCACCAATAGGAGCAGTGATGACGATAGACATGATGCAAACAGTGATAACTGTTTCTGCATATTGTATCAATTCCGAGTCTGGCTCAAGGCCGGCTATCTTTCGTACTTCGTCCAATGCAACAGGGCCAAGGGCAGCCTAGAGAAAAAATATAGATTAGAGGTTATACTTGCTTTGAATTATATTCCGATACAATCAAGATAGACAAAGGTTATTTGCACAAGTCATTTTATTTTAAAACTAGCAAGCTGCCCTCGCTTCGCTTCGGTTTCAATGGCCTTTCCCGCCTGATGCCCAATCCCGTGGGAATACCGGGATAAAATATAGCCTATATTACTCTCTGATATTATAGCTTTCCCTTGGTGAAAGAATTTTTGAAATCGGTCCAGCCGTTTTGAAGATTACCCGGAACAAACAGACAGACAGACAAAAAAATATAAAGTGATTTTTAGGTATATGTATAGTGCAAATAACCGTGTGAGCATGAAAAAAGCCTATTATTTTGACATTACAAACAGACACTCCAATTTTATTTATTGGTATAGAGTATACTCCCATTGTGGAGGAGGCCCGTGCCCAACAGTGGGGCGTATGTGGGCTGCGATGATGATGATAGAGTATAGATGATATATGCTCACCCCTTAGGTCGATGGTTAAATATATTTCAGGCACATGCTTCATCATCATTTTAACTCAAATATATCCCACTATTAGACTAGAGACTCTTCCACAATAGGAGGGCAAATGAGCATACCACGCTGGTCAGACAGGTTAGTATAGGGTTTTATTTCGAGTTTTCCTTCTCTTGTATAGAGTTGTCTTTTACTAAATCCACGGGCTTCTTATATAGATAAGAAGTAACTTAAGCTATTTTTCCTCTCAAGAAATTCCCATAAAATTTTGCCCGGTGCGGCAATCAAACCTGAGGCCTTACAGGCTGCAGTCGCGTACCGTAATATTTTAGAAGACATTGGAGATTTAAAATGCAGGGCTAGGGTGACTGAATCCGAAGCGAAGCGAGGGATTACCAGTTTACATTAAAAAAATACATCCCAAAGCTTTAGTTTTGGTTAAACATAAGTATCACACCAGAGTACAACATATGGTGGTTGGAATAATACTTCAGCCAGAGCCTGAGGGAGCAAGGATCACTCATTACTTCAGTCATCTTGTACGACACCGTGAGCAAAGACGGGAATAGTGAAACCGCATATTCTTAGTTAGTCTTACTGGTTGATTGTTTACCGGATACTAGCATCTTTATGCAGAGTGTATCAGGTTATGGGGCAACTGGTCAAAGCTAGGCATTGCCTAGCTCCGATGGCAGAAACTCATGAAAAAAATTTTAAGTAAAAATATCGAATCGTTAATGGATTAGAGACATGTAAATTTATTCAATTTTGTCATGGCTTTTTCGTGTAAATCCGATTATAAGGTATAAAGTCAATGATACTTAATATGCAACATATTCGTACTTTGTTAAATGTTCATTAGAAATTGAATAAATCCATGATTACGTTCACATAAGCGAGAAAAATTTGGCTTTAAATTAGCTGATCGGCCGATGACTGTTGACGAGTTGCCTTTGTACCTACGTTACCATTGAAGCGTTCGCGCAAATGATACCTATTTATACTGTCGAAGTCTACATGTGTTCTGTCTATACATGCCTACATAATACATAACATTTAAGGCATAGACTCTTAGACACACGTTTTTGGAATCACTATAACTTTTATGTTATACTAGCAATCCGCCCTCGCTTCGCTTCGGTTATAGGTTATAGTGGTTTTACCCGCGTAGTTCCCGTTCCCGTGGGAATACCGGGATAAAATATAGCCTAGTTTACGCCCTGATATTATAGCTTTCCATTGGTGAAAGAATTTTTGAAATCGGTCCAGCCGTTTTGAAGATTACCCGGAACAAACAGACAGACAGACAAAAATTTTTTAATTGTTATTTTAGGCATAGGTGTCGTGCAAATAACCGTGTGAGCATGAAAAAAGCCTATTATTTAGACATTACAAACAGACACTCCAATTTTATTTATTGGTATAGATTGTTCTTTGTGTAATATACATTATAATTTTGATCTATGACCGTTATACTACAACATACTCGAACACTTGCCCCATAACCTGATTCAACTGTATAGTAACTATATGTTAATCATATAGGTATGTAAAAATATATTAACCTGTACAGTTGCTTTGGCCATCCATGCAAGTCCAACGAAGATCTTCTCCCGCATGTTAAGGTTACTGCGGACTGCACATAAGCTGGTGAGCATAGCACGCAAGGCAACACATGCTACTAGAATACCACCCCCTATTAACACTAATCGTGGTTCTAGTTCTGCAATCTGAAACAATTTTGGTATTACTTTTTTTTCTGTTGTTGGCAAACGAGCAAACAGCACATCTAATGGTAAGTGATACTGTTGCTCATGCACCTTTGCTTGTCGGCTACCTATCGTGAAGAAAGACAATGGAGGGTGAATGCACACACTGAGGTTCGGTGATACTAAAGACATCACCAAATCTTACCACACGCAAACACACTCAGAAGCTACTTTACGGATTTCATCGCGTTTGTATTTGAAAAAATTATAATTATTAATTTTCTGCAATAACGACGAATTGTTGGACGTGACACATTTTAGTCCACCCGTGACCATGAACGCTGCAAAGTGTTCGTAACTTCGAGCAATCAAAAATCAAATACAAACGCGATAAAATCTGTAACGTAGTTTTATTTAGCCGAGGCTGCTCGTGACGTGACCGGGAATTAGTCCGTCACCCGCCGAGAGGCCGACCGCGTGACGAAAGACCGACGTCCTCCCGAGGGGGGGACGTCGGTCGATGGGAGGGTACCCCACGTAGGGGGTATTCCGTCGGGCCGACCACTGATGACAAGTAACCCGGGTGGTCGGCCCAACGACGAAGGCGACATGGTTTTCGGGTGGGTTGCGGGTGTTGCGTGCTTACGCCCCTCTGTCGCCCCGGACAGAGTGGTGCGAGGAGCGCGCCGACCGCAGCCCACCCCAAAAAAAAAAAGGGTATTTTCATTTAAAATGTGTAATACTCGCGTAAACATCAGAAATCATCACCCTGAGAAAGTTGGGCTAGCGCCTCTGTGTAGTATCAAATTGTTGCTACTCAGACGTCGATATTCTGCAAGAGTGTGGTATTTCCCCGGGCGCATAGGCCCGCGGACGTGACTGATAATAGTGTGGTTCTACCACACATTATATTGAAAGTCATCATCATCATCACCATCATCGAAGCCCACATACGTCCCACTGTTGGGCTCGAGCCTCCTCCACAATGAGAGGGAATTTGACCTACTATGCTGGTCAGACATGTTGGTATAGAGTTTTGTTTCGAGTTTTCCTTCTCTTGCACTGATGTTATGTACATATTACATCCCATAGTCGTCTTTTACGACATCGACGTGCAAGATAAGGAGTGGTGAATTGTATTCTTACTCCGTCACCACACGGAAAATATTGAAAGTATCATTTAAAAATGTGATCAAACGTATTGTAAAACAATTATTATTAATAAAAATTGACAAAAATATCAATTATTATCATCATTTCGGCTCCTTGCGTCCCATTGCTGGGTTCGAGCCTCCTCCCTTATAGGAGGGATATTGACCTACTGTACCACGTTGGTGAGACGGGTTCGTATAGGGTTTTATTTGCAGATTTCCTTCTCTTGCGTAGACGTGATGAGCATATAATATCCCTTAGTCGACTTGTACGACATCCAGGGGTAAGAAGAGTGGTGATTTATTTTCTTACTCCGTCACCACGCGGAACAAAAAAAAAAATTAATACATTTACAGAAATAATATTTTAGACAGTAGTATATAGAGAACAGATTAATTATGATATTTAGGCCGGAAAAAGCGAAAAATTGTTCAAAACGTGATTTTATAGCAGTATACCATTTAAAAGGTACCTTTTAAATAAATTACGACTCGGTATTTGTAGTTTAACTAGCAACCCGCCCTCGCTTCGTTTCGGTTTCAGTCGACTTACTCCCGTAGTTCACGTTCCCGTGGGAAATACCGGGATAAAATATAGCCTATGTTACTCCCTGATATTATAGCTTTCCATTGGTGAATAAAATTTTTGAAATCGGTTCCGTGGTTTAAGCGTGAAAGCGTAACAAACAAACAAACAAATAAACAAACTTACTTTCGCATTTATAATATTAGTAAGGATGTTTGTAGACTAAGGAAATATGATTGGTAATAATTCTGATTTGAATTTTGGATAAAAAAAATCTTAATATTTTACTTACGACAACTTGAGCACCGGTAACACCGAAGAGCATGGGTTCGAAAAACATCCAGAAAATTTCAAAAGCAGTTGCTACAGGATTATCGTCGAGTTCCCAACCGAGTTCGCACCAGTTTTTTCCAGCAATGAATGCAAACGCGATCACCGCCAATGGTCCTGCAATTTAATTAAAATTAGCCTATTTATAAAAGCAGTGAAATAAATAAATAATTTAAATGTTGAAATCTTAACATGTCATTAAATTTTCTTAAAATTTACACACAAATTAGTTATACTAGTGGTCGCTGAGTGGTCGAAATTTAGCCATAATTGATTTAAATTTATTTTTCTGCTACATGATTTTTTGACGTGACAACGTCTTATAATTCAATGGATCCGGCTGCACACACGAAAAAATATGACGCATGCGGCGTAACCTCGCTCTGAGGCGTTCCATTTAAGGCTTGATCCATACAAAATATCTATCAAACAAATAAAATTAAAATTTTCTTTTGAAAAATGAAACCATTCCATCAGTATTTTCTTATGACGTTGTCACGTTCAACTATCGTCAGTAAACCGACTTTACAGACAACCGATTTTTTTTAATTGCATTTATGTATAATTGTAAATTGAGCAAGCTGTATTTCACTAATAACTAATATATAAAGTACTAAGTACAAATGTCTATTAAACATTGTCATCGTGATTATGATTATTTGATTTTGACATTCGGTTTCACCGTAAACAAAAGTGTATAAGCGCGCGCATGTGTGCATGTGTGTGTAGCGATTGCGTTGTAGTGTGCGTAATACCTTTTATAATGAATTTAATGTATTTCTAATGCATTGTTATATGAAATTTCAGTTTTATGCACTTCTCCTCATTATATACTTCAACTGTGCCAAATTTCATACTTGTCCATCCACACAATTTTCGTAAAAAGGGGTACAAAGTTTTTACTTCATGTATTAATATATAGATAAAAGTATGCTAAACATGATAATTTTATGTGGTCCCATAGATAATAACCAAATATTTAATTACACAAAGATATTAAAAGTAACTTGTATCTAGACATTTATCATATTTACCTGGAAGTAAGTAACAAATTTGTGTAGGGGGGCTTTTAGAAACATGAATATAACTAACATCCTTAGAGTAGAAGTAATTGTAGGACACATAGATATCACTGACAGCCAGTACTGATAACACGGGAGAGGGTACTCCCTCGCGGTATTCCGTCGGGCCGACCACTGAAGTCAAGGAACTCTGCACCGGTGGTCGGCTCAACGACGAAGGCGACGTGCTATTGGGTGGGTTACGGGGCCGCGCGCCGCCCCTCTGTCGCCCCGGACGGAGCCAGGCGGCGGGTGCGCTGACAGTAGCCCACCCCAAAAAAAGGGTACTGATAATGTGTGAATAATTCTATAAAATAGCAAATAACCTTTTAAAATCTTATATACACACTAGCAGACCCGGCCACGCGTTGCTATGGCTAATGTTTTTGTTATACAGGGTGTATCAGGTTATGGGGCAACTCGTCAAAAGGGAGCTAGGCAATGGTGGTAGGAACCCATGAAAAAAATTTGAACGAAAAATATCGATTCGTTAAGGATCTTTGTATTACATTTTATTAAACTATTTAAGTGGAACTGTAGGAGAACATCTGTCATGGAGGTCGTCATATTTTTTTACAAAGGGCATCTATGTAAAAAAGTAAGTTAAAATCGTATATGACACGTTTGGAGATTTAATATGGCAGCGCCATCTATTAATTAATTATTCAATCCAGTCAACAGATATCGCCATCTGTTAAAATCGTTTGGAGTTAACAGATAATTGTGAATGTCAAATAATAGGTATACATACAAATAATTTGCAATAAAATAATATTGCGACTATAAATTAAGATGTAAGCTATCTTATCTTTCAAGTTGGATCAAACTGCACACGGCGGCGTGCAAATTTGAATAAAATCGGTTAAGTAGTTTAGGAGTCCATCGCGGACAAATAACGTGACACGTAATTTATATATATTAAGATTTATATATAGATTTATGATATGCATTTATATTAAGATCTTACCTGCACCACCCCAGCCTACTTCTTCGGAGCCAAGCACCATCATCAATCCACCAGCCAGTAGTAAGAGTACTCTCAGAGGTACAAGGAAAGCATCATTACGTTCAGGTACAAATTTGACTAAGTAACCACAAACCACGCCTAAAACAATACCACCGAAAATACTGCATGGGCCCTGTAAATAAAAAAATAGTTGTAATTGTTATATCAAATAATTATTTATGAAAGAGTACATTCTTACTCCATCACCACATAAAAAATAAATAATTTTATTATTATTTGAACCTATACAACAAAATAATTACCTACGTCATTATTTGAGGAACACCTACATATAAAATGATTTAACCCCTCAGGCGCTAAACATCACGGCGCTCTCGAGTGCCCCGCGTGCTTGGGTATATTGAAAAAAGTTCAGTGAATTTTATGATTTTACGTAAACTATTATTGTTGCTATATGACAATTAAATATGAAATAAAATATATATTAATAGCTTTTGATTGGTTGATTTAAATAATGTACTAAAAGTAATTGCTAATTGTAAAGTATTTTTTTGGGTCAACGTGTGTCCCAAAAGCGCTTTGAGCACATTTTTTTTTGGTCAAATGGTGTCCCAAAAGCGCTCGAGGGGAGTTTCTCAAATGTAGATATAAAACTAATTACTTCAATGATATGCTATTTCTTAATAAACCGAAACATGTTTACGATATAAAATATACATGATGTAATCCTTGCTTTTATTTTTTAATTAAACACTCAAATTGATAGGATTATACTACGCATGTATTTGATACTTTCTAAAACACAATTGAATTTTATTGAAATACTAGCAACCCGCCCTCGTTTCGCTTCGGTTTGAGTTGCCTTACCTGCGTAGTTCCAGTTCCCGTGGGATAACGGGCTAAAATATAGGCCATGTTACTCCCTGGTATTATAGCTTTCCATTGGTGAAAGAATTTTTGAAATCGCTTCGGTGGTTTAAGCGTGAAAGCGTATCAAACAAACATACAAACAAACAACCTTACTTTCGCATTTATAATATTACTAAGGATTAGATTCACTGAACCAGTTTTGTTGATTAACAGCGCTTATAAATCTTATATTAATGCTATGGCGGCTAGAAATTCTACCAAATATTACATTATTCGTAGGTGTCGTAAAATAAGACTAAGTACACAACTACAATACATAATGGCATTTGATGCCGTCTCGTTAATAATGCATTCTCAAGAACGTTAATTTTTGATACTTGACCGGTCACAATATTATTAGCAAAACTGTTGAAATAACATCTATACCAATAAATAAAATTGGAGTGTCTGTTTGTAATGTCAAAATTATAGGCTTTTTTCATGCTCACACGGTTATTTGCACGACACCTATGCCTAAAATAGCAATTAAAAATTTTTGTCTGTCTGTCTGTTTGTTCCGGGTAATCTTCAAAACGGCTGGACCGATTTCAAAAATTCTTTCACCAATGGAAAGCTATAATATCAGGGCGTAAACTAGGCTATATTTTATCCCGGTATTCCCACGGGAACGGGAACTACGCGGGTAAAACGACTATAACCTATAACCGAAGCGAAGCGAGGGCGGGTTGCTAGTTGTATAATAATATTGTACTGACCCCAAGTAATTAGGTTAAGAGCAAGATGAAGCTACATGAGGCAACAAGACGAAACTATATCCTTACTAATATTATAAATGCGAAAGTAAGTTTGTTTGTTTATTTGTTTGTTACTCTTTCACGCTTAAACTTTAGAATCGATTTCAACAATTCTTTCACCAATGGAAAGCTATAATATCAGGGAGTAACATAGGCTATATTTTATCCTAGTATTCTCACGAGAACAGGAACTACGCAGGTAAGACGACTGAAACCGACGCGAAGCGAGGGCGGGTTGCTAGTTTTCATAATAAAATAAGAATTTATATGAAGTAGGTACGAAATTATGTGTCTTGTTTACTCAAGAAAACACATTTTGACAGAAAATTATATTTTAGTCACGTAATGGCGCAAAATAGTATTGTAAAGCTGAATTAAGATTTGTAAGAAACGAAATGATGATGATGATGAATGATTTGTAAGAAACCACTACGGTTTACTTAACGCGTGTAGTCATGAGAGCTGCATCAATACAATGACTACTCCTGTACTCTTGGAGTTTTGCTTTAAATTTAAGAAACCTAGCTAAATAAAAGTTAAGATATATTTATCTCAAATATTTCAAAAATACTATTAGCAAACTATACAAACATAGTTCTTAGTTAACAAGCTTCTTTTATGTTTCATATTACATGTAAATGACACTAAATTTCAGATGTGTGTGTGTTTTCGGACCGTATAATTTGCACGCTCTACAGAACCAGAACTTCCTGTACAGAACCAGAACTTCCTGTACAGAACCGCTATGAGTGGCATTTTTGTAGGGAAGGCTTATATGTATAAATCGACATCAACAGGTTGATAGATAAGATTATTTATTATCTTTCGGACCGTATTGTTACTTTAACCAGAGATATACAACTATTGTTTATTCATTCCTGTGCCTTCAATTGTATGTATAGCCATAAGAATACTCTAGCTCAATAACAGTATAAATAAAAACAGTACAAAAATAACTTACTTGAATAATATTCATAGTGAGTGAGGAACTGGCGAACATGATAGAGCATACGATTCCGAAAACAGCAACACTGGCTGCATCATCAACGCCTGAGACGGCTAACACTAGTGTAGGAATACCCTTCGCTACGCCGTAGCCTTTCTCTCTCAGGCGGAACAGGCATGGTACGATTACAGCCGGTGACACTGCCGCTATGATGGAAGATAACAGGAACGCTGAAATGTATAAAAAAATATTAGCAACTTTTGAGTCCATAATCGTATCTAGTGGTAGGGTTATGTTGCTACTTATCTGCTATACTATCTTTTTGCTGACGATCTTCGAACGTTTTCTGTAGTGATGCCAAAATATCGATAGTTTCGTTATCGATAGTTGACCTCGAAAATCAGTTAGTATATCGATAGGACTATCGATACTATTGATGGTATTGATAGTATCGATAGTACATAATGTGGTAATACTATTGCTAATTAGCAATAGTATCGATCATGTTTCCATCCCTGATAACTTTACTATAGATAGTATCGATACTCTTTTCATCCATCACAACTCACGATACTATCGATAGTCTTTTTGATATTTTCACTATTGCCGCACTATCGATAGACTACCGACAGTCTATCTATAGTAACCTATCCATCGGTATCATTAGTTTTCTGAGAATGTCGCAGGCAAAAATCAACCTTATGATAGTCAGCGATCTGGCCGTACCACAGGTATATAGCAGAGGTTCTTGAATTGTAGTTCCCATTTACTAACAGGGTTACTAGTTCGTCTATCATCAAAGACAATAAATAATGTGTAGGACAATTGTGACTAAAGGTATTTCAAATTATTTATAAAACTTATTATGCAAGTGACAAACGATTGCCAATCCTAGAACTTAATCCACAACTAATAGAGATTAGTTCCGATCGTTTCAAAAGTTAGGCAAGCATGGGTGTTACGTTTGATAATTTTTTCACTCGCAATATATTTCTTTTTATAAATTGGTTTGCAGGACAGGCTATAGCATGGTCACATCTCGTCCAATCCAACCAAGGCGAAAGAATAGAAGCCGTGAAGGATGTTATAACCTGCCGTATAAGTACCTCAATGTCGTAATGTGAGCAGGCTACTAGTATCCCTGATCATTGTGATCGGTAAAAAGAATTTTATTAATAAAGCTCTCTCTTGGGGAAGCCTATGCCCAAAATTGGACGTTAATAGATGATGATGATGGATCGATGGATATAATGTCTTCAAGAATTACGAATACTCACCCCAATCCCAAGGTAAGCCCAGGAAGAAGTACGCCAGAACTGCGCAAAGCACACATTCGAAGGTCCACGGTATCAAAGCCAGTTTGATCACAGTAACGAAATACTTTTTCAAAGCGATTGGATCTAGATCCAAGCCCGCTCTGGTTAAGATTATTGTTAAAGCAATTTTTCTGAAACATAATATTTTTATTAATTTTGGAATACGTTCCCTTTGGAAGTAATATGAAATTCGTATGGTGACGGAGTAAGAATACAATTCACCACCTGTAGGTGTCGTAAAAGACGACTAAGGGATATATTATGCATATAACAACTGAACAAGAGAAAGAAAACTCGAAACAAAACCCTATACCAGCCCGCCTAACCGGCGTGGTGTAGTAGGTTGATTTCCCTCCCATTGTGGAGGAAGCTCGAGCCCAGTTTGTCTCAACACAAGGATGTACGAGTACATGGTTTAAAAGATATATAAAAAGCGAAGATTTTAGAGCCAACAGCTACCAATAGCCACCTAACAATAAGTGGTTTATTTTGGATATATTTGCCCAGCAACGGTGCATAGGGATGCAAGTACTATTGATATGGAGCGTTTTATCTCACCTTATATACGTTCCATTGTTGGGCTCCAGGTACTTCCACAATAGGAAGGAAATTGATCTATTATACCACACTAGTCACACGTGTTGCTATAGAGTTTTATTTCTAGTTTCCCTTTCCTCACCTATATGTTATTTGCAAATTATATCCTTTAGTTGATTTTTACACCGGCAACCAGGAGTAAGAAAGGGGTTGGTGAATTGTATTCTTACTGCGTCACCACACGAAGACGGTAGCGAGGAACATTTGGCGTCGAATAAAAAAAAAATCGTTATCTCGCCTTTATCACAACTCACATACGATCCACTATTGGGCAGATGCTTCTTGAGGGGAAGGAACATGGATTAATCAAACCACCCAGGCCAAAAGGATTGTTGTATTGGGTTCTGTTAGGAATTTTCTTCTCTTACATTTCAATAGTCTTCTACGAAACTATTCAGAATTTTTTTTTCTAGTGTAGTCATGTTTTCTATTTCTATCTCTTAGTCGTCTTTTAATATTACCCGTATGAAAGAAAGAGTTTGTCACACGTATTATTCTTACTTCGTCATCATAGTGTTAAAAATGTATTATTCCAATGAAATCTAATTATAAATATGTAATGAAACTAGTTCAACATATATTTGATGGAATATAATTACCTAATATAAGACGCAACATGTTGATAGGTTTCGTCGAAATTTACGAAACCGATATTCTTCATAATTATTCCTATTATAAGCATTCCAATAAGGGCAGGTAATGTAGTAATCTTCATCATAATAGTGCCTCCAAAGTATGCGATGATGGTCAGTGCGGCCAATGTGAACAATTGACCACCCGGCGCCGCCGTATCGCCCATTATAATCCATATTATTACCCATACTAAAATTCCTGTAATAAAAAAATGTACATATTTAATTTATTGTAATTTTATCATATCTATACACACACAGAAAGAGAGAGAGAAAATTTATCATACTGTGGTAGGACTATACTCGGGACACCGAAGCGAAGCGAGGACGGGTCGCTATTAATATCATAAGGACACAAACACTTAAACAAAAATACTATTAAATTTCTCTTAATTAGGTATTTTAGTTCTTTTGAATTTCGTTCGAGTTCGAAATGAAATGACGAATGATGAGAATAAACATGTTTAGACACGAAAAAAGAAATATTACAATTATAATAAACATTAAAATTTTATTTCGTGTCTATACCCGTTTATCTATATATATTATTTGTACATGTGCGACAAGCAAAATTGAACTGTAAAATTACAACCATCAATGATTATTATTTCATTTTTACAAATCACGCGAAACACGAAGCAATCCCCGTAAGATTTTACGTGTAGTCGCGGTTATGCGATTTTCAAACTAATTACGATTGAAAAAAAGGGTGCATATTCAATATCTTTGGCTGGAATGGCTTACCCTGTTACAGTGTTACAGAATGAAAGGGTATCTTACCTATTCGGAAGAGGTTACACTGCACCCGTTCGGAGGTGTAACCCGTGTCAATGGGTTTATTTTTAAAGCGCTTAAAAAAACCCCTTCAAAAACCCTTTCAAAGAGTATCCGAATGGTCCCTGGACTATACTGTGGAAAGTCGTCTGTCTACAGTCGCAGACCGGCCCGTCCGGGTTAGTACCACACTCTCGCAGAAAATAGACGACTGAGTAATAGCAATTTGTTACTGCACTTCGTTCGGTGGACGAAAGAGCCGGCAGCCCAAATACTAAGGCCTCATTTACGGAGACGCGGGGCGTCGCGCGTCGCGTATGGCGTGGCGTCTCGCGGCGCGTCGGACGTTTTTATTGTTTACGTAGCGGCGGCGCGTGAAGCGGCACGTATCATCGCACGCGTAAACACAAACTTATAGCAATATGCGATGTTGTTTATAGAGACGCGAGGCGGGAAGAGTGGCGATGCCCGCCGCTGTGCCCGCGTCGTATTCTCAAGCGTGTAGTCGAGCACGCGGCGGGCACCGCTGCGGCGCACGCGGGGTTCTCAGCAGTGTGACCATTTGTGGCAGATTTCTGCCATTTGGGCAGATTTTGCACAAAAATTTTAGTTGTGGCAGATTAAGCTAACGAATTAAAAAAAGTGGCAGAATTTGGCAGATTTCTCGAAAATCATTATTATTTTTGATACGTATACATCCGCATATATTATTATTTCAATTTAGAATACTTATATTTTTGTATGTCTTATACATAAATATTTTTTTGCATTTAAATGATAGACAATGGGCAGGCCACTATTAATAAGCTTAGATATGACTTTATTGTGTTTAACTAAAATCATGTTATAATTAAATTAATTTCTTTAATTGGATATTTGTTATGAAGTCATTATTCTTAGAATTGGATGCGGTGTTGTATTTTGTTTACTATGTAATCAAAAGTTGTACTAGACATCCGTGTATAACCATGAAATACATCATAACCTCTTTCTCTTATTGACTTATAAAGAGTTGCATATTCCCCAAACTTCTCATTTTCTGCTGCTGTAAATACTGGGCCACTCCTTATAATAAATAATTCACTTTTTAATATACAATTTTCTTCTAAAAAAAAGTCAATCATATCATACTCCATTGCAACGGTGACTACGTCTGTGTTGCACGATTACCAAATGAGACTGGCAGAAGGTTCCGCCACAGGCATTGCTTCATCGAGAATCGCCGCTGCATGCGCCGCCGTGATAAACGCCGCGTGAGACGTGACGGTGCCATCCGCGGGCTCGGCCGTAAAAAGCGCTCCATTTCAAGCAAATGCGTGTAAAATCGCTTCTCCGTAAACACACTCATCCAACGCCCTACATTTGAATTTAGTGCGGGCCGCGCAGCCCATCGCGACGCGCGACGCGCCGCGTCTCCGTAAATGAGGCCTAAGCGTGTAGCGGAGCACGCGGCGAGCATCGCTGCGGCGCACGCGGGGTTCTCAGTTATTCCGACCCAAACTTCTCATGTTCTGCTATTATAAACACTGGGCCACTCTTTATATTAAATAACTCACTTTTTAAAATACAATTTTCTTCTAAAAAGTCTATCATATCATACTCCGTTGCGACGGTAACTACGTCTGTGTTGCACGATTAGCAAATGAGACTGGCAGAAGGTTCCGCCACAGGCATCGCTTCATCGAGAATCACCGCTGCGTGCGCCGCCGCGATAAACGCCGCTTGAGACGTGACGATGCCATCCGCGGGCTCGGCCGTAGAACACGCTCCATTTCAAGCAAACGCGTGTAAAATCGCTTCTCCGTAAACGCAATCCAACGCCCTACATTTGAATTTAGTGCGGGCCGCGCAGCCTATCGCGACACGCGACGCGCCGCGTCTCCGTAAATGAGGCCTAAAGGTGTTTGAATGTTTCGGGTTTTGGTGATACCTTTAGTATCACCGAACCTCATTGCACGCATTCACTCTCCCTTCCCTTTCTTCACGGTGGGCAGTGACCTAGTAAAGGTCCATGGGCGACGGTGTTACTTGCCATCATGTGTGCTATTTCCTCGTGTGCCACCAGTAGCAATAAAAAAGGGGGCAACTAATAAACGAGTTTCTAATTCCATGTTGCTATTAAAAAGTATTTGGAAGTTGTGATTTAACGCTCGAAAGTAACCTCATAAATATCGGTATCATCGCATACATGTGCTATTAAACCAACAAGCCAGGCATTGAATAAATAGGTACATATTTTAATTAATTATGTATGTAACAAACAGGCTTATCTACAGGCTTATCTACATGCCATGAAGCAGCGGTGACGTTTATGTATTACATATTTGCCAATGGGTGATATATAAAAACCGAGTAAGAGTTTAATTCCAAATCTATACCAATAAATAAAATTAGAGTGTCTGTTTGTAATGTCAAAATAATAGGCCTTTTTCATGCTCACACGGTTATTTGCACTATACATATGCCTAAAAATCACTTTAATTTTTTTTTGTCTGTCTGTCTGTCTGTTTGTTCCGGGTAATCTTCAAAACGGCTGGACTGATTTCAAAAATTCTTTCACCAATGAAAGTTATAATATCGGGGAGTAAACTAGGCAATTTTTTATCCCGGTGTTCCCACGGGAACGGGAACTACGGGGATAAGGCGACAGAAACCGAAGTGAAGCGAGGGCGGGTTGCTAGTAGTATGTATGACCGTAGTACAACTTGCTACAGAATAGAAGACTCATCTTATGCCTCTTCGTAGAATAAGAAAAGAGAGAAGAGTAGGAATACACATTTATATGTTACTAGCAACCCGCCCTCGCTTCGCTTCAGTTATAGGTTATTTGAAGATTACCCGGAACAAACAGACAGACAGACAGATAAATTTTTTTTAATCTGTATTGCAGGCATAGGTGTCGTGAAAATAACCGTGTGAGCATGAAAAAAGCCTATTATTTTGACATTACAAACAGACTCTCCAATTTTATTTATTGGTATAGATAATACAAAATAGTTGGTGACTAATCATCCAAACTGTCGTAGAGATAGTTTAGCTTTGTATTACTATCTTGCCATAGGTACCTAATTATTTATTCTCGTATTTTATAGTGAAATTATTTTGAGCTTGTTAGGTTTATGTCACTAGCGTCGCCAGCGTACATATCAGCAAGGCGATCTCTTAATATTGTTTAAATATCCAAGAAGTCGCTCAACATGCCTAATCGAACTTTTTCTTTTCTTCCATTTCACAAATAAATTACTAATTAAACATTAAATATGTTACTGTAAAGTAATTTTCTGATCAATTTTTGCCCTTGACAATTAATATTATTATTCCACTAGCAACCCGCCCTCGCTTCGCTTCGGTTTTAGTAGTTTTACCCGCGTAGTTCCCGTTCCCGTGGGAATACCGGGATAAAATATAGCCTAGTTTACGCCCTGATATTATAGCTTTCCATTGGTGAAAAAAATTTTGAAATCGGTCCAGCCGTTTTGAAGATTACCCGGAACAAACAGACAGACAGACAGATAAAAAAATATAAAGTGATTTTTAGGCATGTTATAGTGCAAAAACTGTGTGAGCATGAAAAACATTTTGACATTACAAACAGACACTCCAATTTTATTTATTGGTATAGATTATTTCAAAAAACAAATGGGCCCCCATTTGTTTTTTTAAAAAGAAAACGTAAAATATATTAGAATAAAATTTAGCTTCATGCCGGATTGATTATACGTAACATATTACCTCAATAGGGGCAAGGTGATTGACTATTACATTAGCCTTGCTCTGTGACATTAACTATTTCACCGTCATTTAATTCATTTAAGAGTGGTAGGACCACACTGTCGACAGTTATCTGTCTACAGCCGCGGGCCGGTCCGTCCGGGGTAGTACCACACTCCCGCAGAAAATCGACGTCTGAGTAGTAGCAATTTGTTACTGCGCTTCGTTCGGTGAGCGAGAGAGCCGGAAGCCCAACGTTCTGAGGGTGTTTGTGTGTGGAGGGTTTTGGTGGTGCCCTTGGTATCACCGAGCCTTAATGCACGCATTCACACTCTCTTCACTTTCTTCGCGGTAGGCAGCGACCCTGTAAAGGTCCATGAGCGGCAGCAACACTTACCACCAGGTGTACTGTTTGCTCGTTTGCCACCGTTTGCAATAAAAAAAAAATTCAATGATTACCACTAAAAATATGGTTAATGTGAAGAAATGTATGCCTTTATATTTTAAATTCTAGCTGTATTAGTAGTACGCTGTTAAGATTTAACGAGAGAGACGTTCATCAGTCATCAGTCCATAGACGTGGACTATTGGATATAGGCCTATGCCACGATTTCCTGCGCCTTACAAGATATCGTTAGTCCTCCTAGTAGAGGGTCGTCCTACGCTGCGTCCGATTCGTGGTGTCGCCGTTCGAGAAACTTTCTTCCCCAATAATTGTCTGTTTGACGAGCGTTGTGACCTGCCCATTGCCATTTAACATGCTAATTTTGCGTGCTATGTCGTTTATAACCGTTCTTCTACGGACTTACCTATTATGGATTTTATCACGTAGAGAAATACCGAGCATAGCACTCGGTATTTCTCTACGTGAAGCACTATTTTCGTACTATTTTAGCACTATTTTATCTAGAGAGACGTTTATAGTCCTTTAAAACTTATTTTAGACTAGCAACCCGCACTCGCTTCGCTTCGGTTATAGGTAATAGTCGTTTTACCCGCGTAGTTCCCGTTCCCGTCGGAATACCGGGATAAAATATAGCCTAGTTTACGCCCTGATATTATAGCTTTCCATTGGTGAAAGAATTTTTGAAATCCGTCCAGCCGTTTTGAAGATTACCCGGAACAAACAGACAGACAGACAGACAAAAATTTTTTAATTGCTATTTTAGGCATAGGTGTCGTGCAAATAACCGTGTGAGCATGAAAAAAGCCTATTATTTTGACATTACAAACAGACACTCCAATTTTATTTAAAGGAAAACTTATTTTAGATATAAAAATAAAAAAAATAAAAAAAATTGTTTACTAGTGAAAAATGATTGCCACATGCGGATTTCGACCCCCCTATCAGAATACCATACCATTCGACCTTCCTTTAGACTAGCGCGGATTGACATCATCACAGGTCATAACTGTACGTCCCACTTTTGGGCTCGAGTCTCCTCCAAAAACGGAGGGAAATTGACCTATTATACCACGCTGGTCAAACGTGATGGTATAGAGTTTTATTTCGAATATTCCTTTTCTTACACAGATTTTATTTGCATATTTATTTCATTAAATAAATTTATTATTATTATTTAAAATTTATACCTATTTATAAAATCTTTTTCCTGCTTTAACGATGTATAATTATATCTTACCACTATTTTCTTCATTTTCTTAAATATGTGTTACTTCAATCGTAACTAATTAAGAAGTATAAAACATTATTACAGGTAGGGTAGGTATATATAGGATGCTACAGAACAACAAGAGTAATTCGTGTGTCTACAGATGCTCAACGCGTCCGCGTTCAGTTATACATAATTATCAAATACGTATCTTTAACTTTATCATAATAAAATAAAAGTAACTAATCCCCTCGGGGAGGACGTCGGTCTTTCCTCACGCGGTCGGGTTCTCGGCGGGTGATGGACTAATTCCCCGATCACGTCACTCGCGGCCTCGGCTAGGGCGGCATGAGGCACAAGTACTCGCGCCTACGCCGCCCCAGTCGCCGGTGGCGGATCGCCTCATCGAGGCTGCGCTCCTCGCGCAGGCGATCCGCCGCTTCCTTCTGCGAGATTACTGCCTCGCAGAAGGCTGCGACCGCGTTCCAATTCCTGACGCCGCCGACCATCGCCCTGGCGATAGTCGGCAGCATCAGGTCGGCACTGCTGATTGCGACGAGTTCAAGGCGCTGCGCGGCCCAAGCGGCGCAGGCCTCGAGCGTATGCTGCGCCGTGTCCTCGTCGCAATCGCAGTGATGGCAGGACGGAGTACTCTCCCTCCTAACGACCTTGTGCTGGTATTTGGCGAAGCACCCATGCCCCGTCAACACCTGCACTAGTCGGAAGGAGAGCACCCCGTGTCGCCTTTCCAACCACTGCATCAGCACCGGCCGGAAGGCCTCCACGATTCGCACCCCGAATCGAGGCCTCTCCAGCCGGACTGCCCAACGGGCAATGACGTCTCGGCGGGCGCCGACGCGCCAGGCGGTGAGCTCCCTCAACAAGACCACACCGCCCTCCGCTCGCACCCCCGTCACCTGCCGCTACAATCCGGCGAGCATTTCCGCTTCCAGGTCCCACGGGGGAGTCCCGGCCAACAGGTGCGCTGCCTCCGTCGCCACAGTGCGGTAAAACTAACCTTTCATGATGAAAGTTATTCTTGTACGAACAACAAAAAAAAAAAAAATTTTGCTGTTATTATGCAAGCGGCTAAGATTTATCTATACAAATAAATAAAAATTAAATGTCTGTTTGCAGTCTAAATAAAACGTGTTTTTTGCTCACATGATTATTTACACGATGCCTATGCTTAAAAACCACTTTATAAAATATTTTATCTGGCTGTCTGTTTGTTTCGTCGCTCGTAGCTCACGTCTGGACCGATTTTAATGATATTTTACTGCCAGGTACCTGTCTAAATAAGGAGTAAGTTAGACTATTTTTCCTCTCACGCAACCACCATAAAATTTTGCCCGGTCCTGAAATCAAACCTGAGGACTCATGGACTGCAGTCGAGTATCATAATATTTTAGAAGGTTTTGGAGATTTCAAATGCAGGGGTCAGGCAACCGTAGCAAAGCGAGGGCAGGTTGCTAGTCCTTACTAATATTATAAATGCGAAAGTAAGTTTGTTTGTTTATTTGTTTGTTTGTTACGCTTTCACGCTTAAACCACCGAACCGATTTCAAAAATTCTTTCACCAATGGATAGCTATAATATTAGGGAGTAACATAGGCTAAATTTTATCTCGATATTCCCACGGGAACGGCCACTACGCGGGTAAGGCGACTGAAACCGAAGCGAAGCGAGGGCGGGTTGCTAGTCTATACCAATAAATAAAATTGGAGTGTCTGTTTCTAATGTCAAAATAATAGGCTTTTTTCATGCTCACATGGTTATTTGCACGACACCTATGCCTAAAATAGCAATTAAAAATTTTTTGTCTGTCTGTCTGTTTGTTCCGGGTAATCTTCAAAACGGCTGGACCGATTTCAAAAATTCTTTCACCAATGGAAAGCTATAATATCAGGGCGTAAATTAGGCTATATTTTATCCCGGTATTCCCACGGGAACAGGAACTACGCGGGTAAAACGACTATAACCTATAACCGAAGCGAAGCGAGGGCGGGTTGCTATACTTAATAAAATCGATTATATGGAAAATTCAAGTTTTATAAATTAGCTGTTTTTGGATATTTCCTTTGTGCACTGTATATATAAATAGCTCAATGCCAAATTTCTAGGTCATCTGGAAGTGGGTTAGGTTTTTGATCTAATTTGACATATAGATCAAAAACCTTGTGTCATAATAATACGATATTTGAGATATGTTTATAAAATTTAGAGTACAAGCTTATCTAGCTATCTATCTCTATGTTTGCCAAATTGATCCTGGTTACATTGAATAGTTTTTGAGTTATGAAGGGGTCAAAAGTGGATTGAAATGGGTCATGTATACAACGGCGCGCTCTTTGCTTGAATTTAGCTTGACACACGGCCGCGTGTCTAGATTACTATGGCTCCTTATTAGGCACAGCGTGTGAATTTAACGAAGAATAAGATAACGTAGTCATATATAGTAAAAAGAAGATATAAAGAAGAAAGCAGTGTTTTCTACGGCAAATATATTAATCTACATTACGTACCAATGATTAATACTGCAAGGTTCTGAGCGAATTGTCGGTAAGATGGGCATAGCGGGAAAGGGCAGAACTTCTGCCAATTCGGTGGTTCCCACGAGGGAATGCCGGCGTCTTCGTTATGACACTTTGCACAACACGCGTACCACCACGACCTGTATAACACATACAACTTTATATACATAATTCTGCTACAGTTGACAAACTGTATACAGTTTATGCAAGCATGAAATAACTTTCGTATTACATATCATGTTCAGAATGCTGACAAGTCTTTACTAAGAAGGTAGATTACTCAATTTACTAGGTGCTATGTTTGATGCGGGCATGCGTACATCAATAACTATAGATTTAAAATGAATTTTCACTAATTTATAACAGCTTTTTTTTTTTCCACGTCGCTTTCGTCGTTGGGCCGACCACCGGAGCAGAGTTAACTTGTCATCAGTGATCGGCCCAACGGAATACCCCCTACTTGGGGTACCCTCCCATCGACCGACGTTCCCCCCTCGGGGAGGACGTCGTTCTTTCCTTACGCGGTCGGCCTCTCGGCGGGTGACGGACTAATCCCCGGTCACGTCACCCGCGGCCTCGGCTAAGGCGGCATGAGGCGCAGGTAGTTGCGCCTACGCCGCCCCAGTCGCCGGCGGCGGATGTCCTCATCGAGGCTGCGCTCCTCACGCAGGTGAGCCGCCGCTTCCTTCTGCGAGATTACTGTCTCGAATTTATTATAGCTTTAATGATGAAACTAGTTACGTAGACGGCAACAACAGTCGAGATATTAGAATATCAGCATCATTTACACTTCTTTAGCTCATATACGTCCCACTGTTTGACACAAACCTGCTGTACATTAAGTGAGAAATTAGCTTATGAAGCTAATGGTAATGGTACAGTTTATTTTGAATGTTCTGTTAGTGTTATTAGACCACGTAAAATATCACTTTGCTATGTAGATTTAAATCCTCCGTAATAGGAGGGGTTGTTTGGTGAATTTGAATAATTACAATTTAGCAATCTCTATTTTGCGCGTAGACGTGGTAAAATATGACTACGGGATATAACATGAAACCGTCATTGCAAGAGATGGAATATGGATACTCGAAACAAAACCTTTTTGTTTGGTCTTGTTACGAAAGAAAGAATTTATTCCAAAAACTCACAGAAAACTGATTAACGCGATTGATCACACCCGATCATACTAATGGTATCTTGTAATGAGGTATTTCATGCTTGATGTAGATAAATGAAGATTAAAATCTTAGCATTATTGCTGCTGGAAAATCTCTATGAAATATAGCAAACTTTGCACACATTGACTTGCAAACATTGCACAGCTCTTTATAATTAAATTTTCAGCACTTCATTCTATTATGTAGCACAAGCCGCCTTTATAATGGGGAAGGAAAATTAATGCCACGAATTATTATGCCACCTTGAGGGTTTATTCAACGTTAGAATTGGCGTAAGGTTTTATTTTCAGGTTATGCATTGTTTGATTGCGTCCGATGTCGTACCTTACAACACTCGCGGGAATGCAAATGGTAAAGACGCATTTTATTTTACTCCGACATTGTGTGGATCTCGATAGAGATAATAATAAGGAATATGAGTTAATACAGTAAATTGTTACCTTTCTATGTATTCACTTTGTTGCGATAATGCTTTCTTGGAGTAAACTGACGACGTAGTGGAATATTTCTTGAATCTGCCTTCGATGTGTCCCTGGCGATCTGTGGCGAACAATTGAATGTTAAACTCTGAATGTGGATATGCCGATCGATAAAATTACTTGTGAGAACCGACAGATTGTTCGAAACACGTGGTATATCAACGCCATATATAATTACTTTTGTAAATTGACGCAAGAAAGCTATTTCTATGTTTTAATAACACCATTAGTAACGGAGATTGCAACCAAGGTATGAAAATTTGTAATACGTTTCACCGTTTATCTGGTTATGTAGCCATTAGTTCCAATCGTATCAATTTCATCAGCCTATCGTGTCCGCTCATATAAGACCCATTGTTGGGCTCAGGCCTCCTTCACAATGGAAGGGAAATTTACTTACTATACCACGCTGGTCAAACGCGTTGACATAGGTTTTATGTCGAGTTTTCGTACACTTGTATAGATATTATCTGCACTGCACACTGCACTGAGGGTGACTTAGTCGTTTTTTTTTTAAATTCTATACCAACACGTCTAACCAGTGCTGTAGGTATAGTAGGTCCATTTCCCTTCTATCGTGGAGGAGGCCTGGGCCCAACAGTGGGACTTATATGCGCTGAGATGATGAAGTTTTTGATAATGAATTTAGAGTTTAAGTCGAAAGTAATACAAAATAAAAGGCGTCCTTGATACTATTAGTTGATATCTGGAACACTCTTCGTCAATAAACATGATGTTACAACTTTCCAATGTTGTCACAAAGGTTACTTGTAAGATAAAAGGAATAAATTAGATAATTATTCATGTTCTTGTTTTCAGAAATGTTATTTAAAGAATTACTATGTTGGCAATTTAGTTAATATATATAGAATTTTCGCCGGGTTGACGGATTAAGAATCTATATATATAAAAGAAAGTCGTGTTAGTTACACTATTTATAACTCAAGAACGGCTGTACCGATTTGGCTGAAAATTGGTGTGGAGGTAGCTAAGATCGAGGAGACGGACATATGATAGTTTTATCCCGTTCGTTCGGGTTCCCATGTGACGTAACATAAAACGTCAAAGAGTAACAAGTCACTATGACACGTGGCATAACAAAAACGTTATCTGATAATAAATAACAAAACGCAAATGACAGCTATAAGTATATAGACAGATTATATTTTCGGAAATTTAGAAAATATATTTACGAAAAATATTATGGTGGTACGAAGTTTGCCAGGTCAGCTAGTATTATATATTTTTATATATTCATAGGCCCATGTCTTGGCCGTTTGGGTCGTAAAATACGACTGAGGGATATATTAGGTGGTCTCAAAATGTCGGCCTCATAAAAAGGCTCAAAGTCACTCAACGTGCCATAGAGAGGGCTATGCTCGGTATTTCACCACGTGATAAAATCCGAAATACGGAAAGCCGTAGAAGAACGGGTGTAGCCGACGTAGCTCGCAGAATTAGCACGTTGAAATGGCGTGGCGTCGGCATCGCTCGTCGAACCGATAGCCGTTAGGGAAGAAAGGTTCTTGAGTGGCGGACACGAATCGGACGACGCAGCGTAGGAAGACTCGTTACTAGGTCGACTGACGATATTTTGAAGGTTGCAGGGAATCGTTGGATGCAAGTGCAACAGGACTGTTCCGAGTGACATTCTCGTAGGGCAGCCTATGTTCAACAGTGGGCGTCTATAGACTAATGGATGGATGGATGGATTTAACATCTATACAAAAAAAGGAAAACTCAAAATGAAATCCTATACTAATCCATCTAACTATCGCGGTATATCAATTTCCCTTCTACTTTGGAAGTAGCTCGAACCCAGCAGTGGGTCGTATATGAGCTGAAATGATGATGATGATAGCATTTTACAGAGTAATGGCAGAGTTATGTTACGAATGCAATAAATACAGTAGCAGTCCTTTTCTTTCTCGTCGGTGTGGAGGAAAGTAAATGGCAACATCACTGAAAGATAAGGTAATGTTGAAATAAGATCCTGTCCCTACAGATCTGGATAGCTGAATAAAATCTATCTAGTATGCATCATCAACATAGCCTATACGTCAAACTCCTGAGCTCGAGCCCTTTTAACAATAGGAGCGAAATTGTCTAACTATATCATGCTGGTCAGAGTTTTCCTTCTATTGAACAGTTCTTATTTGCACTATGATGTATGTATGTATGTCGTCCCTTACGACATCCATGGGCAGGATAGGGAATGGTGAAATATATTCTTATTCTTTCACCCGACGAAAAAATTGTAATAGTACTAGTATATATACTAGGCCAGTTACGACTCGCACTCGTGCTCAGCATGTGGATATATAACCTAAGGTAAAAAATAATAGTTTTATTACCCCAAGAGGCATCGGCATCTGATGCCATCGCATTGTGAAGGTTGCTTTTGCGGCGCGAAGGCCCTTCCGCTTTTGCTGATACACTGACATTCCTGTTGACGAAAAAATATATTTAAAATGCATTATAATGTAAACTGTTTCTGAATTAATTATACGAATGCAAATAGTAATTGCCTATGTTTGCATTCAGCAGGCAATAGCATGTTTGAAACTATCTATGGTTACTCTGGCCGGTGAATTATATTGGCTTTGTCTATTTCGCTCACTAATCTGCTGTTTCCTCGGCCAGTTTATACGACTCCAACGGGAAACAAGGGGTAGCGACAGATTGTATTCTTAACACTTCACCATACAGGCTCTTCAGGACTTAAAATCACATAGATGAAATGTGAACAATATTCTCGCAATTACTCTTTCGATTAGATTTTTTTGCGATGAAAATCAAATCTCAAATCAATTTCCGTGTGGTGACGGAGTAAGAATATAATTTTCCACTCCCTATCTTGCCCGCGGATGTCGTAAAAGACGACTATGGGATATAATATGCGCATAACATCTGTGCAAGAGAGGGACAACTTGAAATGAAACCCTATACCAACATGTCTGACCAGCATGGTATAGTAGGTTAAATTCCCTCCCATTGTGGAGGAGGCCCGAGCTCAACAGTGGGACGTATGTGGGCTATGACGATGATGATGATGAGAATCAAAAAGAAAGGGAAAAAGAACTTAAAGAGTAATTTTTAATTAAATGATATTTCAAGATGTATTGTAATTATTATACACGTGACCGTCACTGTTGCTACCCTGTGTTTTTGAATAAAGTAAAAATAAGAGGCTTTTCGTTGTGAGCGTAGTCTTTACAAAGGATCCAAAGATTATATTATGTTTTCTTATTCAAAATTGCGATTCGCCTATTATGATTATCTTCCTCCTACTATTTCCGATCCTACAAATGTCTCTTACTATCATTAATTTTCACCAATCTTTTTTTTTTATTGTAAACGGTGGCAAACGAGCAAACAGTACACCTGATGGTAAGTGTTGCTGCCGCTCATGGACCTTTACAGGGTCGCTGTCTACCGCGAAGAAAGTAAAGGGAGTGTGAATGCGTGCATTGTGGCTCGGTGATACCAAGGGCACCACCAAAATCCTCCACACACAAACACTCTCAGAAAGTTGGGCCGGCTCTCTCGCTCACCGAACGAAGCGTAGTAACAAATTGCTACTACTCAGATGTCGATTTTCTGCGAGAGTGTGGTACTACACCGGACGGACCGGCCCGCGGCTGTAGACAGATAACTGTCGACAGTGTGGTCCTACCACATCTTATCAAATTGTATGAAAATGAATAATATTAGACTAGGTAGCTCAGACCATTACTACTTCTAGAAATAACACAGTAAAGAGATGTATAATACTTTAATACAAATACCGATCATCTTCGAATACCGATCAACTTGTGTCTCTCACTTTACCCATAATCCTACACATTGAAAAATTCATGGCAACCCTATGCCGCTGAAGCGATAATAAGAAGTTAAAGTTAAATTTGACTGTGAAACAAACTGTTTCAATACAACCAAGTGAGTTTTATCAATGTCAAGAAATCCTTCTAACGCAAATGCGTACCATGGCCATGAAAAGCCCGCTAGGGATTTCGCAGAAGAATGCGGCCCAACAATATGAATACCTATGTCTACATTACTTATCTCTAGGGAAAATCCTTAAGATAAAGGTAAGCTTGGTCTTGAATAACGTATTAGTTATATGTAACATATCCATATTAGGCTAAGAGTGCAATTATTACACCTATATTTAGCACGACGGGTTTGACAGTAACATATTTCATATTGAAGCACAAAAATACTTGATTATATTTGTATGCAATAACATTGTAAAGTCGTTTAGATAGATTTATTTTAATTGCATATTTAATGTTAGTTTTTGTATACGTATTGGTGACAAAAAGTTGTATACACATTAAAACGAGTTATCTCATCATCGTGCACTTTGCCTTTATTGTTATTTCTAGTCTTTTTTTGACAGGTTGTGATCTGGCCACGTCATACACCGTGCAGGACGATAGAAGGGGGGCATGTTGTCCCATAATCAGTCGTTTCTGCCTCACATAGCTAATTAAGTGGGTCAGCGGGACCGACTCTTTGACTTTTTAGACCTTTCGGGTACCTGCCCGCGTCGCACTAAGCCTCTTGGTAGATATATTTGCTATGGAATAACTTTTATCTGTACTTTGTAACCCAACCGCATAGTAATATTCTGAATTAGAATAGGCATCAATACATTCATGATTTAATATGATTCTCAATAGCTGTTCTCATACGAGTTTATGTTAGGCGCGATGGCTCAGACTATTTTGCGAGGCAAGAATTATATACATCTTCTAGAAGATTTCTTACAGCATTTACTTAAAATCCTTCATAAAATGTTTTAATCTAATATTAAAGCAAATCTTGTTTAACAATATAAGAGTAACAAAATTATAGATTATATGTGAGTTGTGGAACAAGCGAGCGTGGATTAAGAATATACGATAATGAAATCGTTGGTGTTCATTTACTATAACTATCACTCTGCATGTCGTTTACATAATACCCACGCGATGTACACACGGCAACAGATAGAAAGTCATGGTAAATTAGAGTATGCAAATAATCTCTATTAATAACTCAATTTCAACATACATGCAACAACAAGTATATACGAATTTATTTGATATTTTGCTTCTTTTGAATATCATCTATATCGTTAATTATACCGGCGAGAAAACCTCCTCGGTAAAAACTTTGCACCGAATCCTTTCCAGCCATGCTGGTCATAGCTAAGTGGACGGCTCTTGACTGTCAAGTTTTATTGGAAATGCTCCTCGGATTTGACACAAACGTTCAGTCCTTTTTCTTTTTTTTGGCGTGAGCTACGGTTGGCGCACCCGCCGCCCGGCTCTGTCCGGGGCGACAGAGGGGCGCATGGCCCTGTAACCCACCCTATGGCACGTCGCCTTCGTCGTTGGGCCGAACATAGACGTTCAGTCCTAGTTACCTTTTATAACACCCATGATTACATTTAGACCTTTTTGTTTTTATCATTCATCATAGCTATCATCTACGGTTATTTCTACATATTGTAAATAACATTTATGCTTATATTTTACTTGCAGTTAATGAGCGCATTTTAAATTATGAGGAAGGCAAATTATTTCCTATTTGTTGACTTGAACTTAAATACCTACAACTCAAAAACACAATATAAAAGAAAAATTAAAATATATAGTGGCTGTAAGTGGCTACAAGGACGAAGCTGTTTATCGGATCTATTAATTATGTTGAGGTGGAGAAATTCCTACAAGATATTTATAGTAAGAAGATTACTAATCATCATCTCCTGTCATTATATCGCGAAAATTATCGGACAAGAGCGCTTCTACGGCTGGTGCATCGTGTCTCCTTCATAAAATAAAAGTATAAGAAGTGCAAAACATAGCACATAGGTATTGGGTAAAATATATTACTAGCCACCTGATTAATCTCAATCCTTTTTGGGTACCCGGTCGTTGATGAAATGGCACTAGGTGAATTTGACATAAGCCAGTAAAGATCTCTTAGTTTCATTGATCCAGTAACACAAACATACGGCTACGTATTATTTTAACAGTTCATGAATATTAAATTACAATTTCATTATAATCAAACTATTTCATTAATTAATAGTTAAGCTGATGTTTACGGGCATTTACATAATAATTAGATTGGACTATTATTTTCAATGGCAGTGTATTTAATGATCAATATCTTGACCTAGAGTGAATTCTATGTATAAAATGAATACGTGTTTTTATAATGTCACCAAGATATCATACAGATTTAAGATGGTTTGTCGATACTTATATCGATCATCGAGTTTTATGCATTCAGAGTGACCTTAGCCATGGCTTAGATTCTAAACAGTGCGTATAAAAGAAACGCAATAATGTCCTCAAAGTTTATTTTAGTGCGATAAGGTTAGTTTTGTTGGTTCTATATATTAGGTATTTGTTAATGTGAAACTTTTTATGTAAATACAATACAAACCAGTGACGACATCAACCGACACAGTGGCCGTGTCAGTGTGTGACTAAATTGATAAGCTACACTGTTATACGTACGAATATTGAACATTTAATGTTGTTTTGTTTATAAGTATCTACATGCGTACATGTGTTATTCGAAAGCTACTGTGCTGTCTCTTAGACAATGTTCTGAGAATCACAACAGTCAGTACTTACGTATTATACATGCCCCTTGGATACAGACGTATACATAATCGTATTAATTATTATAATTTGCTATTTATAAAATACGTAACGTAAATATATAGAATATATAAAATAAAATCAAAAATTCATTGCCGAGTAAGTAGTTATTATTCTTTGAAATAAAATATAAGAGGTTATATATAGTAACATAAGTTGATAATAAATAACTTACCAATGACGGTTGAGTGCATCTGTTTCTAAGGAGGAATCCGAGGGTAGATAGCTATCGTAGTGACAACTTAGGCTGCTGTGAGACATCCTACATGGTACTCAGAGAGTCTTATTCACTAATTTAACTAGGTTAGCGGGCGAATTTGTTGAGTGGTTTACGCGTGGGCATGCCGCTCGGCTCAGCACGCTCCACACCTATGCCGCGGCGAATGTGCATGTTATAAGAGAAGGTTCGGCTGCGAACGAGTCGGCTGCCTCGCCTCACCCCGGGCACGTGACTGCCTCTGTACGTTCAGTATCGCCGGCCGGCTGGCCGGTCATTGGCCGAAGTGCAAAAATTTTCCAAAAGCACAACAATGGTTCCACTGCCATATAAATGCGTTTTGAACTTATGTCGGGGGGGCTCAAGTCACTCACTTACTAGTGATTACTGTGAGTCTGAGTAGTAAGTGAATGTGGTTGGATCGTCGCGGCCGTGTTTATACTAGTAATTTCAAACAACGCTCGTATAACAACGGCGCCCGCGCTGCCCGCACTGCTTACCGCCTCCGATACTGCACGCATCAATACAATGTGTAGGAACGCGATTAAAAACACCCAGCGATTTGTTCCATGTGGTTTTATATGACATCTGTTAACAATAACTATGTAGGTGTGATGAATACCTAGAACTCGATATCGCTGTACATAATTATATGATCGTGGCAATACTAATTGCGATTATTTTTACCTAGCAAGCCTTAATTGTCTGCACATGCACATTAGTTACAGAATTATTGAATCAAACTACATGCATGTTTAGCAATTTGTAGATTACAAAAATATTTGTCTAATGTGAAATCAAGTAATAGGTACAGGTAAGTTACTAACTACTAAATAACTATGTAATATGTTATCTGAATCTGTTAAATAAAACTTCATGCAATAAATTAGTAATTTATACCAGCTAATAGATTTTATGCTTGCTTAAGTAAGTCTCGAGTTAGACCTGTCGAATAATAGGTTAATAATGATCTTACTCCTTACTGTTATGTTGACAATCGTGTTAACTGCACAATACTGTAATGGCAAACTAATAAATCGCGTACTTCTTTCTATACAACTTGGAATTGTCCCTCAATCAACATCATAATTTAATTGCAGCAAAATAAATTGTAAATAAATCGCTAGCTTTCTTTATGAACAGAGCAAAAAACTCATCATAAACAACTGCTATTGAGAAACCATGGCCGTTAATAAGTTTCGGTGTTTCACAAGTTAATTAGGTATACCGAATCGACGGAAAAGAATCAAAACAGTATGATACTATTCCGACTATGAATTAATACTGCATTTATACATGCACATTAATATTCGTTAATCACTTCGGGGATAAATAGATACATAAAACTATAAAATATAAAAAAAGAATAAATAGGTATAAGTAATAATAAAATATATCGACCGTGACTGTGACGAAATTTTTAAATAAGACAAATGTTAGGACCTTTTGTAGTATGCATACGCTTTATTAATACGACCATAAAATACAAGATGCTGCCTTTCATTTTAATAATTATATGTATTATTGTTTAAATATGTAAAATGATTTCAATGTCAGCTATTGTCATTTGAAAATTGTGTTGAATGTGTGATTTATATAAATAACATGGTAATTATTATGATTAGTTAAATATTTTACTGATGTATCTATATTTCAGCTTTGCGTTGTAAGGGATTATCAGATGGTGTCGTCAACGATTCTTTCATGGATTGCGAAACATCATAATTGTACGTACTTAAATTTTCTGATGTTTACACAGGTATTAGATATAAAATAGTAATAATAATTTTATTTTTGTTAGAAACTTATAATGGAGTTTCAAAAAAGAATTGGTTATTAGAGGACGGTCCCACAAAAACCTTGCATGGATGGTAAAAATCAAATGAATAGCAATATAATAGTATAAAAAGAATACATAACAGAAATATTAGTCAGATATCGCAACACTTACAAATTTGACATTCGTAAATGCGATATCTAACTAATATTTCTAGAATACTTAGTTAAGATCATATACACTGAATATATGTAGGTACATATTATGAAATAGAGAGAGAGAGAGAGACAAAAGGAAGATGGATTTAAAAACCACGTTCTTTTTTTCAAATTGCTAGAAAAAGAAACGTGCACGAATTACTTTAAAGAAGTTGGACATAATACATTTTACGGTTTAAAATGCTAGTTATTTTACTTTTTCAGAATAGAATTCAATGTCAGCGTAGATGCAAAAAGCAATTAGCAACAAAGCGCCGGGAGATCACTTTTACGCGTCCGGCTTCCCTGATGTTGGAGGATTAATTCCTCGTTCGACCACGTACGGTATCGGCGAAGAGGCTGCGTCCCTAGTCGAGATCCTAACCCTACTTCCTTTCGTGAGATAAACGCCTCCCAGAAGGAATGATTGTATCCCAATTATCACCTAACTATTTTTTACGATAACTGTAAGTGCACTGGGAGTCAATGACTGTACTTTATGAGAAAATCTGAACTATCCACCTACTATGGAACACGAAGATATAGATAGCTTTTTGAAAGATAGACTAACTAATGGACAGCCGCCGTTTAGTAACAAAGTTCTCTGTTTTCTTCGTTAATCTGTAAGTTCTAAAAACGTATTATAACTAAAAGAGTTATGCAAAATTTACGTAAACTGTTTATTTTTATTGTTATTGTTTTATATATTATGCGCTTAACTGGCTTCTCACAATGTTATGCAAGTTCAAGTACTTTACAGTTATATATACGTATATTTATATCAGTTTCTCAATAATCTGAACCATAATCACCATATCTGCAATACATACAATCATGTGGTATTTATGCAAATGAATTAGATATTGAGTCATACAGCGTTGGGCAGTCACGAATACTATTTAAATGAACACCATTTAGGTGTATTGTATCAGCTGAATGAGAGTTCCAATTCACCTAATAACTTTTGAAAAATACACAAGTGCATCCATCCTATTCATTCATCCATCAGTCTATAGACGTCCACTGGAGGACATAGGTCTCCCCACGAGCATGTCACTTGCACCCAATGTTTCCCTACAACTTTTAATATGTCGTCAGTCCATCTAGTAGGAGATAGTCTTACACTGCATCATTCGATTCGTGTTCGCCACTAGAGAATCTTTCTATTCGAGAATGATTGTCAGCTCCACGAGAACTCTGGCCTGCGGACAGCCATTTCAACGAACTAATTCTTCAGGCTATGTCGTTTATACCCGTTCTTTTACAGATTTCTGTATTCCGGATTTCATCACGTAGATAAATACCGAGCATAGTCTTCTTCATGGCAAATTCAGCGACTTTAAGCTTTTTTATAAGGCCGACATTTTTAGACCACGTTTCAGTGCCATATGACATCGCTGGTAACACGTATGATTAAACCTTTGTTTTAAGACACCTCGAAATATAGGTCAAATAAGATTCTCTAGAAGTCTCTTGAACGCTGCCCAGTACGAGCTGGATTTGTCGACAGACATCTTTCTCGAAATTGGACTTGTCCTGGGTAAATATGATGATCGACAACTACGAGGATCGCATTCCCAACTAGGGCCAGCTCCGTACCGGTGATGTGCCGATGACAGGGGCATTAGGAAAGACGAAATCATTTGTAGACTCACTAGTTGAGAATCCCTGGAGAAGTCATTGCCAAGGGCCGAAGTTCAGTGATGTATTCGCCGCTGATGTTGATGTCAAAACCAGTCCAGTCTAAGAGCTTGAAGACATTTTCCAGCGCAATGGTGAAGAGTTTCGCAGAGATTACATCTCCATGACTCACATCTCTCTGCAACTGGATCAGTTCCGAACTATTAATCCGGATGAAAGTCGACATAGCGTTTCTATACAAACACTTCAGCACTTCGATGTATTGATAGTCAATTTGGTATTGCTAAAGGGACTGCATCACTGGCTAAGTTTCAACGAAATCAAAGGCATTCTCATAGTCCATAAACCGTAGACACAGTAGCCACGGTCTTCTGTAAAATCTGGCGTAGCGTGTGAATGTCTATAGTATCTACCTATAGTACTATATCTATAGTCTATAGTACTATAACATTTTGGAATACGGGCTTATTTAGGAGGCTAGAAGTTGTCGAGCTTGCGCGCGAGTCAATAGATGATTCTTTTATAATAAGAGCCTGTACTAAGTGGTAATCGTTGATTTGTAGAGGATGTAAATTAACAGACGTAAACTACAAACACGATCAGAGTAGACAATTGTGAATTACATGAAAATTACATCGGGATTCGGATCTGCGGCAACTAGTGTAGAGTCCCGGTATTTAATTATAAAATGCACTGAGATATAGATCATTAAGATATGTTTTTCCAGTCTGAAAATTTAATTGCTCTATTGCTTGATCAAATATTTATTTGAAACTGAGGAAAAAGCGACTGATATTTATATCATAAAGTAGGTAAGTAAACAGGTGAGCAACCACAAGATCCACTGAAGTTACATATATGATAGTAGTCAATAACTAACGTGGTGAGGGAGATCATGATGAGCTGGGTGGGATGCAAGCAGGAAGTGGTACAGAAACAATAAAAATCAATCATAACAAAATATCCAATGACATAGATATCAAGATTGTATATACGTCCCATAGATACTTTAAAAACAAACATATGTTCGCATTCCATATAAAAGAAAAAATATTTAAAACTTCTCGCATGATACTGTTTAAATAAAACAAATTAGTCATAAAAAATAAGAAACAAATAAGGCGTTTATTATTAGTCTTATAGTGAAGCGCAATACTTTTGGTAGGATAGGAGATTCTTTTGATAGGAGATATTTATTTCCACCTATCCATTAATTCAAGTTATAGTAATCTACACCACGTTTGTCGATCGCAGTATGTAAGTGTCTTAGTGTATAAGTTTGTATGTGTCAAACTATTGTCCCCTTGGTGTTAGGTGTTAGTTGAGTTTTACTACTTCCACAGAAAAGTTACGGGTTAGTTAGCGACATATTTATGACGACGGATGATTATTTTAAATACATTTACGTTGTTTCTTATATGATTTTATAATGTTAACGTATTAATTCAATTAAATATTGTAGCTGTATTTTGTATTGTTGTGTATAAAAACCAAAAATTTGTTTTAAAACCAAAAATTATTAGATTTTCAAAGATTTCATAAATATACAATAGAGATATTGGGCGATTATCGAAAATAGAAATTACGAAAGGTATACTACTCATTACTATACATACTCATTGCCTTTGATAACTTAAAATCTTAAAATATAATACTTTGACCTTTTTCATGTATGGATTTGCACTCAATTTAACAAAATTAAATGTTTGGTGTAGGTTTTAATTGTAAGGATTTGCATTTAATTTATCAAAATGGAATAATTAGGATTGCCATATAAATACATAAATTTAAGCATATATGGATAGTCGCTTATGACTTTTCCGCAGCGCAGTGCAGCAGTTTTTTTAACCGTTGAATGGTCAATATATTTAAAACCTAAGGTCACAATAACAGGTTGCCTCGAGTAAATAAGATTCTTTAAATTTTTAAGGCGTTAAAAATGGCGATAAAATGGTATATTCTAATAAATGTCGGATGGAATTTGTGTTTACTATAAAATTGCGGCAGTGTCTCCGCTAAGTAGAGCAAAAATGCAACACTGGCGTAACATCCTTTTCTCGAAACAGTGCAGGCTATTTTCTACTCCCTATAATTTCGTTGTGAATAAAACTAGAAGTCTGAATTTTTAGTAACCAAGCAGGCATTGTATACACACAATATATTTCAAATTTTATTCAATTTGAAGCAATAGTTTAAGAATTATAATTACATAATTTAATTTATTCAGTCCCTACTTAAGGGAAATTCTGTCTTAAGTTATTACTTAATTAGCTAACCTAACATATATGTTTCAAATAAATAGATTGACTTGGCAATCGCACTAAGTAATCTAATTTAATATGACATGTATTATTTTGAACTCGTTTAAGAACTTGGTATGCATGTAAAATATTATTAAGGAATTGCTCTGTCATAACTTTTAGATTATGGCGATCAATTTTATTGCATCGCCATAATAGGCAGTTTTTTTCTATAAAAAATCTCTGGCATAACCACTTTCTATATGTATTTCTTATTTATTACATGTTGCTCGGATTCATCGTTTTAATCTTTTATGAAGTATTATTATGTCAGTATAGATTGAATTTATTTCTTTTCTACGATTTTTGGACTTATATTATTTTTATTTTTATTTCATTAGACACTATAAAAATAAATTTGAATTGCCAACTAAAGGTGAATGAATAAGTAAAAATGTGGTTGCTTCAACACAGCATTTAGCATAATACTAACGTATTATTAGGATAAGATATTTTGTAGATATTTAATAGAATTCATTGTGTAATCCATTTGACAAGCATGGTGTTGCAATTCATTTTCTCTTTTTGGGGAAGGCTTGTGCCCAAAATAAGATGCACATGCGCAAGAGGAAGAAGATTATATATTTGTGTTGGAATATTTGAATTTTTCTTACTTCTTAATTTATAACACGACGGAACGCGAGCGTCATCCAACTCATATGTATGAGACAGAAATAGTTTTTATTCTAAGCCAATTTCCCATTAGAAATGTTGGTTAGATGAAGCCATCTAATCTAACCCTGTGGTGGTTCCTTTATCGAAGTTATGTATTACAGTTACGTTATCTTTTTGTATAATGCATGGCATTCTTACTCCGTCATACCTAAGATGACCATACTATCCTGCCCAACCGTACTAAAATATCCCGTTTTTGCAAAAAGTGTATAAATAATTATTCGTTATTCAGATAGGGACATGTTCCTGTTTGTTTTCTGGGTTTCAAATCCATAGTTTTAACCATTTTTGCAAGACTTTTCAAGTGTTCTTGTTTTTTTTAGCTTTTAATTGCATATTTTGATTTATTTCTACAATCGCCCCGTTTTGACGTAAAAATTTGGTCACATTAGTCATACCATATGGATTAAAAATATTATATTTAGAACAAGAATAGAGATAAATAAATAGTTGTTTTATAGAAATAAACTATAATTATAAATATTAGTGGAAACATTTTAATTTATTTTTCTATTCCATATTTGTTTTATAGTTTATTCTATTTCATAATTGTATATTTAGTCATTATTATATATGACATAAGCAGTATGAATATAATTAAAAAAAGTGTTTAGATAAATATTATTTTGTACCCGATGGAATACGACCATGAATGCTGGTATTAAATCAACATGAATGACGTTTCACAATTTAAAATAAACGCGATAACGGGACTGCATAAAAACATTATTACTTGACGAATAACCTTTAATTGAGAGTAGAATCACGTGACGCGTTATGCTACTTATTGAGATACAATATTGTTTGAAACTAGTCATATGACATAAACGAGTACACGCTCTCAGGAATAACTAATTAATGCGACCTCTATCGTTCTCCTGATTTATCTGTTTATTAGTGCAATTTGTACTATAAAATGACCCTATGAAGTTCTATCATATCTGGAGACAATTTATTCCTTTCTCAGTCTATCAATCACGTGGTTTGTGTAAAGGATCAGTACTATGGTGAGTCATTCGAAAGTGAAAGGTGTACAGTTACTTTGAAGAACGTACAAGGTAACCACCGTTTAACATACACTGAACTTGAATGACCGAACTGACGTATGCTATATTAAACAAGTGCGGACAAGTTAATATTAAAAAATAATAAACTAATTAAAATAAAATCTACAAATAGAGAGTTCATCGCTCTTGTACTACTAAAAACTGATTTGTTGGGATCATTATTTTTTTTTATGCTTTGGCGCTTCTCATCTAGGCAGCAGCAATTGTTTTGCTTTATAATTTACACTCTAATGGCAAAGTGGACAGGTTCTTTTACCTAGGATAGCTTTGACTTTCAAGCGTGCTATCAAAAATTTATTTACGAAATTTCCTAGTAATGCCTTTTAATACAGTGGTTAAAGAGGAGGTGAATACCTCATCTTGCTATAATAACCTTCATACGTACGAGGCTGAACTGAAATCTAAAAAAAATATAGTATAGATATTTTACGGAAACGTCTTAATAAATAAAATTATTTTACAGATTTTATAGCATTTGTATTTGATTTTTTGCATTTGATTTTTGATTGTCCGACGTTTTAAATGCTTTACAGCGTTCATGGTTACGGACGGACTGGACATGATCCGTATAATAGTTTTATTTACAATGTGTTAGACGCAAGTCTAAATCAGAAATCTTTATGGAAACGTCTTATTTATGAAGACATGATGCCTTCATAAATAAGACGTTTCCATTTCTTATGAAGACATTTTATTACTTGGTTTCTGTACAATTCTTATTTTTAATCAAGACAAATACAAAGCCTCGAACTTCAAAGAATACATCTTTCATGAATGAAAATTATTATTATTAGAAGACTAATTCATACTTGTACATTGGCACAGGCGATAATTTTCAAGTGATAATTTTCATCATTTCAGATGCGTCCGTCGTAATACGTCCCACTGTTGGGCTCGGGCCTCCTCCGCTATGGGAGGGAAATTAATCTACTATACCGCACTGGTCAGACTAATTGACATAGGGATTTGTTTCGAGTTTTCCTTCCCTTGCATACATGTTTTATGCATATTATCCCTTAGTCGTCTTTTACGACACCTACGGGCAAGAGAGGGGGTGGTGAATTGTATTTTTACTCCATCACCACACAGAAAGTATACTACAGCATTACACAACCAAAATTAAGTAACTTGCTTCAATTACTAAGGCCTCTTAAGGTCTACGTGATAATAAAGACAGAATAAGCACGTAAGGCATAGATCACAAAATACAACATACTGATTCGTGGATATTTGCTAGACTATCTCAAGCGTCTCGATGCTAATATGTAATGATATAGCTTATTATTTTTCAATGACTAGGTATTTAAAAACAAAAACTCAGGGAGGACAAAGGAAATAATCCTTGTATCGCGGGGGACTTTACAAACATAAAACTAACGGACACAAATTACATCCAGACTCAAAATAACAATTTGTTGATCGCACAAAGTGGTGTCCTTTTTTTTTTGGGTGTGGGTTACGGTCGGCACTCTCCTCGCACCACTCCGTCCGGGGTAACAGAGGGGTGTAAGCACGCACACCCGTAACCCACCTGTGACACGTTGCCTTCGTCGTTGGGCCGACCACCCGAACAGGGTGACTTGACGCCAGTGGTCGGCCCGACAGAATACCTCCTTGAGGGGTACCCTCCCATCGACCGACGTCCCCCCCTCGGGGAGAACCTCGGTCTTTCCTCACGCGGTCGGCCTCTCGGCGGGTGACGGACTAATTCCCCGGTCACGTCACCCGCACAAAGTGTTGTCCTGCGTGGGATTCGAACCCTCGGCACCTGCACCACTATATTATTTGGATTAACCGTGTGGTTACGGAGTAAGAATACAATTCATAACCACCTCTCTCGCCTGTGGGTATTGTAAAAGACGACTAAGGGATTAAATATACATATAAAATCCATGCAAGAGAGAAGAATAGAGAAGGTAAACACGAAATAAACTAACCAACATGTTTGACCAGGATAGTAGATCAATTTCCCTACCATTGTGGAGAAGGCTCAAGTTTAACAGTGGGACGTATATGAGCTGAAATGATGATGACAAGTGGTATCTATCCTAGTTGGTGGGTGTCCACCGTATTATATATTATTTTTAATTGCCGCAGTTTCGCTTTTATATACCTACTCTCTACTTTACAACCTTCCATGTTACTCCGATAACCTGGCACCCGGAACAGGCATATCCATCTATCTCCATTGATATCCACTGTTGGATATCCACTCCCAGAGAGGATAGGGAATAATACCACAATCGCAACGTTTGGCAGCTGGTTAGGCGATTCAAAGCGCATTTCATGAAAGAGTTCTGCTATGGTAAGTTGTATTTCACTATAGAAAATGTTATGAGAATATATTCAAGGCTTTTATATTATAAATATGAATCACAATATAGGCAGACACTATAAATCTGAGAAAAAATTTACTTCTTACATAATAGACCAACATGATATTTTACCTATTGCTAATATTTAATTGTAGGCGCCTTAAGAACTGTACGGACAGTTTGTATAAATAGTACCATAGTAATTAATAAGAACTTCTATCGATGTCATTAGAACTCCATTATTTTGTAGGGCTTGTCAATAACCCTTGTTTAATTGTTTCAGAGCCATTCTAATCTCGTATAAGCTGACCTCCGGCGTTTCTTCGGTGTAGTGCCGAGTTAGCTTGGACTTCGAATCTTATACGATGTGTATTGAATCGGCAAACGTCGCGTCGTACAGACTTGGAGATTTGTCTACTTAGCTGTCTATGTATGGATCAATCAGCTGAAGGCTACACTGTTATTTCCTTTCTCCGCTCCATAAGCTTGAGTCTGGTCTGAAAGTTTACTTGGTCAATTTGCGCGACCGGCCTTAAAAAACTTTGACCCAACCGCGTGGACAGTTTCCACGAATCGGTTGGTCATATCGTTCGAGGATTCGCACTCCTCCAGGCATTGGAAGCGATTGTATAATTCGATATATTAGGTCAAATTCCCTTTCACAAAGGAGGAGGCTCGAGCCCAACAGTGAAGCATATATGGGCGGAGATGATGATGAGGAGATATAATTCCTCGTCGTAAACGGCTGGGCATCATCAAAATCATTCATGATAAGTTTTGTGTGGCAAATTCCAGAGGTGGTGGTTCTGTATGGTGAATTCCAGAATTCTTTAGATTATTAAATGAACCCGACAGATGGTGCTGCGATTGTTTTCAGGGCATTATATTTTATTTTAATATGTATGGAAAAGGGTCTGTTGGGTCAATTAGTCTATTTATGGAAAGAAGACAAATAAGTACATTACATAGCAACACTAAGAAAAGGCATTAATTGGAGATGAACAGCGCATGATTATTTTGTTTACAATTTCAATACTCTTAAGACAATCTGACCATTATCAAATTCAATAGTGTAACGACAAATATTTCAATTATTTCCTCGCATAATCATGTATCTCCGTGTAAAAATAAAACTGTCATTAGCCTTATTTTACTGTTAGTACGATGAGAATTGATTAAAAAAATATAGTGTAGATAATTTAAAAGCAAAAGAGGTAAACAAAAAATCTGCGTGCGGGTTAAGCCATCTTCTTAATTGACAATTTTGTTTTAAGACATCTACAGTCAGCGTTGTACCTATTTCGTGTTTCTATATGAAATCACAAGACTAGGTGTTGCGTTATATATTTCTTCAGGCGTTAAAATTTTTTGTAGATTTAATAATTTAGTTAGACTACCAACCTTTCTCTATTCTTCATTATGGTAAGTGTTGCCGGTGTACCTACCTTTCTCGATCCGAGGGTAAATTTTCCCTATCCTTGCTTGACTCGTCAGCCATTATTGATACTTTTCGCTTGCCGTCTAAAGCGTTTACTGAATGTCGTCCGTTGTTTATAGGTGCTATTAATTGTTGTGGTGGTTGAATGGGTGGTTTATCGTCGTTTTTCGGCTGGTTCTTCAGGTCACTTAAGTCGAATGGATATTCTTTTATCGCAGTCATTCGGACACTTGTTTTCCGAACCTGAAAATAAAATAATTAGACTTAATAAAATGTAAGTTGTTTTTAAAGTTAAAGTTCCTATATTCTAGAATCTAGTGTCTAGATCTCGTTCCTGCTGAACTTTTTGTAAATTACATGGACTTTTTGAGATAATGGAAACAGTAATATTTAATTAATGATGAGAATTTGAGCGACCTTAATGTTATTGTTATAATATGCACATAACATCTGTGCAAGAGAAGGAAAACTCGAAACAAAACCCTATACCAACATGTCTGATCAGCATGGTATAGTAGGTCAAATTCCCTCCCATTATGGAGGAGGCCCGAGCCCAACAGTGGGATGTATGTGGGCTGCGATGATGATAGCTTAAGTTTTATTTACACGTCTGCAGGGCTGGAACATACATACAATGTTATTTGCTTCTCCTATGATAATCCATATACATGTATGGTTTTGATTATAGAAATAATTTAAATTAGTGTTTATATTAGATAGAATACTAGTTTACGTGAACGATATCTCATAATATATAAATTTTGAGTAAATTTTAAAACACACATAATTGAAAATAGTTTCGCCTGTAATTAAATCCGATTAATTCATATTCTTCAAAAGAAAATCAATGCTTATCATCTTGGTAAGAGCGATATACAAAGGGTCCTTACACAGCGATTTGGAAAATAGAAGCTTCAACATTTCGTAAACTGAAGTAACCTTGGGATTGAATTTGACTATTCCATATTAGGCAATTTTACATTATAAGTTTTTACATTGAGAGTACATAAGTGCTTTAGCTATTTTTGCCACAATTTCAGTCACAATATAACTGTCTTTTTGACGATTATTGTTCAATATGTTGGCTTTCTTTTTAAAAAAAGGGGACAAACCATATTACACATATAAATAAATTATTTAAAGAATCTTAGATTTATCTGTTTCTTTTAGTACGTACTGTTCATTTTATAAATATTTATGGGGCTACCAATACTGCTTGTTAGGAAAACAATAACACCAGTAAAAGTATAATGCGCTTCGAATGTCCATCGCCTTCAATGAACAGCATAAGACTGAATTATTTTCTATTAGTTTCAGTTAAAATAAAACTAACCGCCTAAACGTTTTAAATAATGTTATTTTACTAAAAGCCGAAGTTATGCAAATGTCAACGACGTCAATTTACGTGTTGACATATTCTTTTATAATAATAACGAGTGTTTCATGTATTTGCTTGTTTGGTTCTTATTGTTCGTATTGTATTCTGAACAGAATGTGTAATACTTCCTAATTAGTACTTATATAGTGCAGTTTGTCTCATTGATACAGTATTTGGCGATCGTAAAGAACAGAATTCGAATCGTGGATATGGACAAAAATATTACTGCATTGTACACATAAGCTATGCAGCGGCTTTGCTATGTCCTTGGTATTGTTACTTTTAATGAACCGCAGCTAAAATGTATTATCAAGCGATAGACTACTTGCTAATATAAGAAATCCTCAATAACAATTTTCGAGTTTATAACTATACTTCTGTCAATTAAGCACACATTTAGTCCTACGTTATTGAGTTAAATTTAGGATGGTAATATTTTCAGAAGATGAATTGTGGGCGTATCACATTTGGGGTTGCCTTCGGGGATAAATGTGTCAGATTAAACAAGACAGTGTATGTGATATTAGTAAATATTTGATATCATATTACTGTGATCGTCGATATCTATCTACATATAATAAATTTAAGATATTGTAAATAAAACTACTTTTACGGATTATATCGCGTCTGTATTTAATTTATGACTGCCCGACGTTTCGAACACTTCGCAGCATTCATGGTCACGGGCGGACCAAGGTGTCCCACGTCCAACAAGTAATCGTTATTACAGACACTTACAATTATCTACCCGATACAGAAAATAGTTATAAATTTATTAAATTGTTACCCACATTTTAGTACAAATTTATTGCCAGTGTAAGAAGAAAATGAATCTATATGAAAAAATTATATTGTTTATGGTTAGTAATTATTAATTATTAAATTTGTAGCAATTATTATTACAATTTGTTGATTTAAAACTAACAAAACTAATATACTACCACCGGATCGGAACGCGGCCACACTGATAAAGATCCGACAAGAAAACTCAGGGGACATGATGCTAAATTAATATTGATTTTTAATTTTAGATGCGGCTTACTAAAAGATTTTTGATTTATAAAATTATCTTTAACCATTATTATTGTGGGTCAAATCTATACAATAAGTGCTCACAGTATCATGCAGTCTTGTGGTGGTCTCTTTGGATTTATTTTTAATTATGTTTATAACAGGATCCCAGCTTGATGGTAATACCCAGCCATCCTCTCTATTGAAATTTTTGTGTTTTTTTATTTCAATAGCCTCGCGTACCATTCTAGGCAGGTATCGGTGTTCCTTTGCGAGGACTTGAGGTTTATCAAACCTAATGTTATGGCGGGAGCGGTCCTGACTATGTTCACAGACTGCAGACTTAGTGTGACGGCGGTGCTTCACATCAGCTATGTGTTCTTTGACCCGAGTTCTTATGGATCTCTTTGTTTGCCCAATATAAGAGAGACCACAGTCACAGTCAAGTTTATAAACTCCTGCATCTTGTAGAGGGATCTGGCACTTGACAGGTGGTAAGAACTGACTTATCCTTTTGAGTGGCTTAAAATAAGTTTTTATGGAAGCCCGTTTCAGGATATAGCCAATCTTGTCAGTGACTCCTTTCACATAAGGTAGTACTGCAGGGAGGCGCTCAACTGTGGGTGGTTTCACACGGTCTCTGCGACGGGGGCGTGGAACTTGCAGCTTGTTTGCACGCAGCGCTACCTATACTCTAGCTAGCATACCTATACTCTTTGACATACATACTTGGTCTAAATGACTCATTTGTCGTACAAGACGGCCCAAATAAAGTCTATTAAATTTAGTAGACTCGCTTGTTCCTCGCGTCAGTGTCCTGTCAATTGTTTTTATAATTATTTTTTTACTAAAATATTTTATATAAAATTGTGTACAATATGTCTAGTAAGTACCAGTATGATGCCCTTCGTGTAACACGAGGCGTACTTAATATAATTCACAAATCTAATTCAAACAATTACGGCTGCACAAGATCCCAAAAGCGGCACCCAATCACGAGCTAACTACTAGAGCAGCCGTCATATGTACCTAGTTAATAAAACTTTGTAGTGTTTATTGGAGTCAAAATGGTGTATTTGGATAAAATGTCACTTTTAAGAAATGTGGGAATATTACTAAGAAAATTAAATCGCATGTATAATTGCAGAGGATTGTATGTAGTTAAAAACATTATAAATTAAATTATGTAGTTATGCGCTTCACATGTAACGACTAAATGACTTACTTGTGTTTCTATTTAAAAAGAATAATACGCGATCTTTTTATTGTATTCGGTTTAATGTTAGTAAAATATATTCGAATTGAAAGAAAAAGTGTGTTTGTACTTATGTACGCACGTAAGAAGTTATACTTCTTTGGCGAAGCAGGATAAAAATCTTTCTAAAAATTTAATCCATTGCGTTATCCTACGTTTGTAGATAAAACGACACTGATAATAGAATAAAATGTATTTAATACATTGAAATAATGCATAATCTAGTTGACATTTGTGAAGGTGTGCGCGCGCATCGTAAAAAATGTTGACTAGCTAACTTCAGGGTGTCGGTTTTTCGTGACGGTGTGCACGAGGATCGTAAAAATATACGCTCATCATTTTTCTCTAACGTGCCAGAAGGAGTATAAATTTAAAAATCTTTTATTTAACATAACATGTTCTTTTTCAGCTGCATCTCTACAGACTCTAATTAGCTTTATATTCACGATTTTTTGATTTGAAACATCTATAGGCGAGGGTGACCTTGATCTTTGACATGGCGTAAACAGTTCGTGGCGTTAACGCCACACTTAGCATTGGCGTCTCACCTCTTCTATTATTTTTTTTTCTTTGTGTGTGTGTAGCTGTTGGTCGCAGATGACCTTGACAGCTTAACGCGGTCATTGGGTGAGCGCAGATGGCTCTCAATCCGGTTGCGTTTTCTTCTATTATTTAAACATCCGGAAATATATATTTACATACCTATGTGTAACGAAACATTAACCTGTTTTAGAATTTCTACAACGCCATCTAGTGAGCTCAAAATAAATTATTAAGCTAATCATATACTTATACTAATGAAAATAAATGTTTATTGAATAAAAATCATCATTTTCTGGCAAAAAATTGTAATATTTTATTAATACTTCGTGCCATATTAGTTCCTGTCGCAATCTGTTCTTTTATGCATATAATATACTTGTACAAGATAATTTCGATGTTTCAGATCTGCCAGACGTCCTGAGCGACGACGGCTTCCTTTTTTATTTTTTCAATGTTATAAATTTGTTTGAACGTATGTCATATACTAATTGCCAGCGTGTGGCCGATAGTCTGGTGTGTCACTACGACGTTTATTTGCTTAAGTGGTCTCATTACAATCACATGATCATTCATGACAAGGAGACCACGAGTTTCCAATCGACAAACGCTCTCGTAACGCTTATCGCTTTGAAACAATTAGAGGGATTGCTCATCCAATCAACATTGTGACGTATATGTTATGATTATGAAATTTTAATTAGAAGGTAAGGGACAATGGCCTTTGTAACATTTGTTGTATTTCGTGGTCAGGTATGAGCGCATCATTGAAAGGTTGTTTTGTTATAGTTTGTTGTTTACTAGTAGTGAATACAAATTAAATGTGCTTTGACATATCATCTTTCCTGTTAGGCATGGCATTACCTGTACCCGAGTAATTGATTATTTATAATAGGTGAACCTTGCGTTTCCGGGTGGTGTTGGTGTAAGAATACTATTCACCATTGCCTCTATTGCCCGCGAATTGCATTCTTACTCAGCCAACACACGGACAATAAATTATATTGAATTTTAATTAATTGTAATAATATAATAATATAGATGCGCAATTTGTAGTTGTATAATGCAGTAATAATGGAGATCGCTTGATAATGTTATTAGTCTCAAACAGTCACATTTAAATATGTATACACGCGATAAATGTGAAAATAAATCGGAAGATTGATAGATCATAAGAATAAAGCATCTTCAACATTTTTTTTTTTTCAACTGATATAAGCCGCACTGCTGGGCTCAAGCCTACTCCACAATAGGAGTGAAATTAACCTACTATACCTATCATGCTGGTAAGACGTACTTGTGTAGGGTTTTATCTCGAGTATTTCTTCTCTTGAATAGATATTATATGCATATTATAATCCCTTAGTCGTACGACACCTACGAGCAAGAAAGGTGGTGGTGAATTGTATTTTTACTCCGTCACCACACGGAAGCCTCTTAGAATATATTCCACAATTCGATAATCTATATGTTAAGCTATATGCCACGTGTCAAATTATTTTCATCACTTGACGTGGTAATGCTGTCAGTATTCCGAGCACGTTGACCACGAGCATCGGGTTTTTGACTGAACTTTTGATTGGATTTATTGAATGGAATTAAATATAGATTTTTACAATATCTAGATATTGTGTCAATTACGTTTGTTAAGAATTTGATTATATGAAGCACCATGATCTTTTGGTAAGAAGAATAAAATTATATATTTGGTTGATCAGTATTAACAATAGAACATACGTTACAGTACTTGTAATGGGTTTATTACACCGCAGAAAACAGTTATTTTACTACCTACAATACACTAATAGATATACAAAAGAAATAATCAATTTTAATTATCAGTTAAGTACACCAAATCCCTAACAAAATAACTTAGAAGTAGTGAGCATACATAAGCAATTCAAATTATGCGAAATCATTATTTTAGCAGCAACGTTTTTTAAAAGTTATTACGATACTCTATTCACAGCATTGAATATCATCATCATTATCGACTCCTTTTCTTTCTACGACATGACGTATACAGCGCTTAATGAATTTAAAAATTATCTTCCACAAGTGCGCTACAATAATGATATTTTTATCATCCTATTAAATATTAAATCCCTTACTGATATTAAAAATGCGAATGTGAGTTTATTTGATATGTTTTCACGCTTCACGCTTAAACCACAAAGCCGATTTAGAAAATTCTTATAAGTGTATTTCTACGAAAACTGAAACATTTTTTTTGTTTTTAAGTTTTATCATGCAATCAGTCCTTCTGACTGTGAGCAAATGTGGTGAGGGATAGAATTCGGGCGGAGACAATCCTGATTAGGAATGTATTCCATGTCTAATACTATAAAACTGAAACTAAACTGGAAAAATCGCGGGAAAAGTATATGTATTTATTTATATTTTTTTTAATATAGATTTGTGTCCTTTTTTACATTCGGTTAGCAGGTCAGTTCAGGGAACTATAAATTGGCGCTCCAACTCCATGCCGCGCTTAGTGAGCGCTATTGAGACAATTATTTATGAGTAATAGAAATCTCTGGAAATGCCTTAACGATTGAGATTACTTTCTGTTCGTGGTCGTAAAAATCGACAGCACTTGTTTTCTTCTGAAATGTGGTGGTAGTGTACCTTCATATAAATATACATAAAAGATTTATTTTATACTAGCAACCCGCCCTCGCTTCGCTTCGGTTTCAGTCCCTTAAACCCGCGTAGTTCCCGTTCCTGTGGGAATACCGGGATAAAATATAGCCTATGTTACTCCCTGATATTATAGCTTTCCATTGGTGAAAGAATTTTTGAAATCGGTTCGGTGGTTTAAGCGTGAAAGCGTTACAAACAAACAAACAAACATCCTTACTTTCGCATTTATAATATTAGTATGGATATAATTTATATTCATAGTATATATATGTTCTGTGTGGTGACGGAGTAAGAATATAATTCACCACCCCCTTTCTTGCCCGTGAGTGTCGTAAAAGACGACTAAGGGACTATTGGAGATGATTTATGCAAGAGAAGAAAAACTAACAATAAAACTCTATACTAACTCGTCTGACCAGCGTGGTAGTAGGTCAATTTCCCTTCCATTGTTGAGAAGAGTCAAGCCTTGCAGTAGGACGTATGTGAGCTGTGATGATGATGATGATGACCCACAGTAGCAACTACGATCATTAACCCGCTTGCCTAGCGTGGTGATTGTAGCATTGTTTCCATTACTGGGAACTTCTCCAAGAGTGTACGGCAAAAGACTGATGGATAGATGGATAGATCTGTGATGTTCCAGTTATCGTAAGCCATTAGTTTGTAGGTAGTTTACCTATCTGAACGCTAAAGTTATTATTTATAGAGGTTAAAATAAAGTTAACAGCCTTGTTATTTTACCCAAAATATAAATGCTCAGGATATTAATTAAGATAAGACCTTTATGTTCTTTTGATTAATTTAATAACCTGTGAAAATCCAGATAGTTGACTCTTTTTTATAGGTCACGTTTCAGGCGAGTAATTTGCACATAACAAGCGTAATCTTGCCTAAGACAGTTTATAAGATATGTATAGACGGTACCGATGTATAGACAGTAGCAACTTGGTAATTCCGTGTCGCCAAGGGATTTTCCATACCTAGTTAGAAACATTATTAAATCTCACATGTACGTAGGTTCCATAAAACTGTCCTGTACCTGGTCATTTACTGCTGCGATTATCATGCTAGTAGCTATATGAGCCTCAGCAGGTTGATAAGCAAACAACGTCGGGCGATATGCTTTACCCATTAGCCTGCTCACGGGCTGTATCGGTTCCACACATTCTTAGTTTCTCGATTTATTAATTGAGATATACTGTTGAGATTAGTAAGCATGGTATTAACCCTTAAGAATTTCCAGGTGTTTTGCCACAACAACCATGTCTTGTGCAAATTGAAGGTGAGTAATGTATTCGTCGTTGACGTCGATATCGAATCCGTTTAAACCAAGAGCTTAAAGATAACGCAGTGGTAAACCGTTTTGGACAGATGAAATCTTTCTATCTCGCACTTTTCTATAGTTTGATTGGTTTTGTACACTTATCCTGGATTGCAACTACATATTGCCGTTAATGTACAAATGCTTTAGAACTCCAATATAGCGATTGTTGACGACACCACTGACCAGACTAGCACCGCCTATGTATCGAGTGACTAGTTTTCTCATAGACCACAAATGTTTAATACTATCACATTTCTGCAGTTTCACCCGTGTAGTATCTGTTCCTGTGTTCTTGAGGGAATATCGGAATGAAATATAGCCTCAGTTATTCTTGATATAGATAGCTACCTGGTAGTAAAATATTATCAATATTGGTTTTCGTGGTTACCCTGAATAAAGAGATAGACAGGCAGACAGATAGATACTTGTCGGGGGTGCGAGCGGAGGGCGGTGTGGTCTCTTTGAGGGAGCTCAACGCCTGGCGCGAGACGTCATTGCCCGTTGGGCAGTCCGGCTGGAGAGGCTTCGGTTTGGTGTGCGGACCGTGGAGGCCTTCCGGCCGGTGCTGATGCAGTGGCTAAAACGGCGGCACGGGGTGCTCTCCTTCCGACTGGTGCAGGTTTTGACGGGGCATGGATGATTCGCCAAATACCTGTACCCGGTCGTTAGGAGAGTGAGTACACCGTTCTGCCACCACTGCGATTGCGACGAGGACACGGCGCAGCATACGCTCGAGGTTTGTGCCACTTGGGCAGAGCAGCGTCGTGAACTCGTCGCAATCATCGGTGCCGACCATCGCCAGGACGATGCTCGGCAGCACCGGGAACTGGGACGCGGTCGCAGCCTTCTGCGAGGCAGTAGTCTCGCGGAAGGAGGCGGCGGAGGGCGTGCGCGAGGAGCGTTTCCCGACGACGCGAACCGCGGCCGGCGACTGGGGCGGCGCAGGTGCGATTACCTGCGCCTGATACCGCCCTAGCTGAGGCCGCGGGTGACTGGATCGGGGAATTAGTTCATCACCCGCCGTGAGGCCAACCGTGTGAGGAAAGACCGACGTCCTCCCCGAGGGGGGGAAAATCGGTCGAGGAGAGGGTACTCCTCAGGGGGTATTCCGTCGGGCCGACCACTTAATAACAACAGATTTAAATTCAAATAATCATTTTTAATTTTAACTATGTACTTATTTTAATTCCATCTACCTAGAATTATTTATTTATTTAAGACAACACCCTGCACTAAGGAAATAATCCTTGTATTGCGGGGGACTTTACAAACATATAATTAACGGACACAAATTACATCCAGACTCAGAACAACAATTTGTTAATCGCACAAAGTGTTGTCCCGCGTGGGATTCGAACCCCCGACACTGGCGCTGTAGGTCGCTGTCTTAACCACTACGCCATCTGTGCAGTCATCAGACCACTGACGTTAAGTCATCCTGGTTCGGTGGTCGGCCCAACGACGAAGGCGACGTGTCACGGGTGGGTTACGGGTGTGCGAGCTTACGCCCTTCTGTCGCCCCGGATGGAGTGACGAACGGAGAGAGACGGAGGCACGCGCCAAAAAAAAAGAAGATAGATACTTAGACAGATAGAGAGAAAAAAATGGTTTTTAGGCATAGGTATCGTTTAAAAAACTAAATGAGCATGAAAAAACCTATTATTTTGACATTACAAACATGCACTTTAATTTTATTTATTTGTATAGATATAGACGTTGTTTATACTCTTGGGTCACGTAAATATTTTAAATATAGTTTATAGTGTTATATACTCAATTATAGCCTTTCTGTGAACCAGCTCGTTCAAGAATACTTGCAGATATGGCACAAGGACAAAATGAAGGCTCTTTAAAAGATTTTTATTACTATAACAAACGCTTTTCGAAGACCACGATCTCAAACTTCGCCTTCAAGAGACCAACGGAATTAAATATAACTTCAAGATGATTTTAGTGCCACTACCGTAATTGCTTCTATTCTCGGAGCAAAAAACTAAATAATATTAGTTTTTTTAAAGTCACTCCGATCACGATATTCTATCTCGAACAGTCTAAACTGTCCGAGATTATACTATAGTGAGTTAGGACTGTAAAGCATGTCATTACAATAATCTTTTTCTTTAGTTTTAAGATAAATATGAACATTTTACCCCTGCCTTCAAACTAATAACGTTTATTTAGTTACAGAATAAAAACTCTTAAAATAGCACACACTAGCATTCCTAGTGATAAGTGGAAAGATTAGAAAACGTAAAGATCAATAAATGCTGCTAATATATTTATATACATATTAATTATTGTCATATGATTCTCGGACGCTGACAGCTGTGTGTTTAATAGTGTTTGCTAACATAACAACATATTTAACAAGGGAACTGCACAACATCAATAAACTTAGATCACGATTTACATATATACATATGATTATCACATTGACAAACCCATAATGTATAAGATTAGAATACTTTATTGTAAACCAAGCATTACATTAAATACCTAATGCTAACATAATATAATGCTAACATAGTTACTGCAATAGTTAACTATATTGCTAAAAGCTTTTCTACTTTACAATGTTTCAATAGATTTTGTATATAGCTTGTGACTCTGTGAAGGTTCTTTTTTTGTGACGCTGTGAAAAATGCATTTACACATATTCTCTTTTTTTCTTAGCTATCTAGCATGGAAACACCCCACCCAATCTGTCCAGGGTGAAGAAAGGGCGGCGACCCTCCTAAGAACCTTATTGCAATGAACCTCTACAGTTGCTGTAGAAGGGCTTTATTGTGAATATGAGAGGTTTCCTAACAAAACAACTATCATCGAATGGTCATATATTAAAATAAGAGTTTGGATTTTCTAAAACTGATGTCTACTCTTTATATATATCTATAATACTAAAAAGAAATAATCTGCACAAAAATATCCACTGTTGTGAAATGAATAACTGTTATAACATTTTACATGACAGTTTGAATGCAAACTATGAAAAAATTAAAAATAATAATTAGAAACTATATAATACAAGAAACATTTAGAACAAAAATAATTACAAGAAGAGGTTATTACATACTACATTATTAGTGGTAGGACCATACTGTTGACAGTTGTGTGTCTACAGCCGCGAGCCGATCTGTCCGGGGTAGTACCACAATCGCAGAAATCGAAAAAAAGCTACGTGGTGTTACTGATCTCAGGGAGGATATATTGTATATCTATATATATATATATATATATATAGGAGAGGAGGGTTTTGCGAGCGATATATTGACTCATCACCATATCTCTGGAACCATAAGGCGTACAGACTTGAAATTTGGCAGAAATATTCCTTTCGTCGAGTAGAGGTCAGCTAAGAACGGATTTTACGAAATTCCACCTGCAAGGGGTGTTGCGAGGGCGTTAACAATAATATACAAATAAAGGAACAGGGTGAGCCGAAGCTACCGAAGCTAGAAAAATGAAATTTGGACCATAGTTTAATTTCGTGACGTAGGCACCCACTAAGAAAAAAAATTTTTTTTTTTTGAAATTCCACCCCTAAGGGGATGAAACGCAACGGTGAAGTCTGTATGGAAAGAAAAAAAAAATCAAATAAACGTGTTTCAGCGTTTGTCCATTTTCATCCTCTAAGGGTGTAAAATTAGGTAGAAGGATGTGAGTATACTAACTTATCACAGAGCCGAAACTACAGAAGCCAGAAACATGAAATTTTGACATTAGTTTCTTTGCGTGACGTAGAAACGCGCTAAGAAAGGGTTTTTTTTTTATTTGAAATTCAACCCCTAGGGGGTAAACCGCAGTAACAAAGTTTGTATAAGGAGAAAAAAATCTACATCGATTTTCTTCAAATTCTCCAAAAATACTCTTTAGTAAAAATAAATAAACACGTGTTTCAGGTTTTTTTTAATTTTCATCCTCTTAAGGGATTCCTTACGAATAAACTCAAAAACTTTTCGACGGATTTCGATAATTCTTTCACCATTAGAATGTTTCCGGGAGCATTTCCGCAGGCTCGCTCCACGGCTCGTCGGCGCGGCGTCCGCCCTATCGTGGCTTATGCCGAACGTAGGCGGACCGAGCGCTGCGTGCCGACGGCTGTACGCGGGGGTCATCCGGTCGATGGCCCTGTACGGCGCACCGGTGTGGGCGGGGTCCATGACCGTCCGACTTAGGGCCCTTCTGTGGCGACCACAGAGGGTCATGGCGGTCAGGGCCATCCGCGGATACCGCATGGTGGCGACGGAGGCAGCGTGCCTATTGGCCGGGACTCCCCCGTGGGACCTGGAGGCGGAGATGCTCACCGGACTATATCGGCGGGTGACAGGGGTGCAAGCGGGGGGCGGTGTGGTCTTGTTAAGGGATCTCACCGCCTGGCGCGTCGATGCCCGCCGAGACGTCATTGTCCGTTGGGCAGTCCGGCTGGAGAGGCCTCGGTTCGGGGTGCGAACCGTGGAGGCCTTCCGGCCGGTGCTGATGCAGTGGTTGGAGAGGAGGCACGGGGTGCTCTCCTTCCGACTGGTGCAGGTTTTAACGGGGCATGGGTGCTTCGCCAAATACCTGCACAAGGTCGTTAGGAGGGAGAGTACACCGTCCTGCCACCACTGCGATTGCGACGAGGACACGGCGCGCCATACGCTCGAGGCCTGTGGGGCTTGGGCAGTGCAGCGCTGTGAACTCGTCGCAATCATCGGTACGGACCTGACGCTGCCGGCTATCGCTAGGGCGATGGTCGACAGCGTCGGGAATTGGGACGCGGTCGCAGCCTTCTGCGAGACAGTGATCTCGCGGAAGGAGGCGTTGGATCGCCTGCGCGAGGAGCGTAGCCTCGATGAGGAGATCCGCCGCCGGCGACTGGGGCGGCGTAGGCGCAACTATCTGCGCCTCATGCCGCCCTAGCCGAGGCCGCGGGTGACGTGACCGGGGATTAGTTCGTCACCCGTTGAGAGGCCGACCGCGTGAGGAAAGACCGACGTCCTCCCCGAGGGGGAGACGTCGGTCGATGGGAGGGTACCCCAATTAGAGGTATTCCGTCGGGCCGACCACTGACGACAAGTTAACGCTGCTCCAGTGGTCGGCCCAACGACGAAGGCGACGTGGTTTTTGGGTGGGTCGCGGGAGTTGCGTGCTTAAGCCCCTCTGTGGCCCCGGATAGAGTGGTGCGGAGGCGCTCCGACCGCGACCCACCCACAAAAAAAAAAAACCATTATATGTTCCCTGAGTAACATAGGCTATAGTTTATACCAGTATACCCACGGGATCGAGAAACCGAAGCGAAGCGAGGGCGGGTTGCTAGTATTAATATATACGTATAATTATAATATAAATAGAAAGTGAAGAATATAAAATCCGTACAATAGTTTTATTTACAATGGGAAGCAAAAGCTTTTGAAGGCAATTATCTATCGACCGACATATTACAATCCATCCATCAGCCTACAAACGTCCATTGCTGGACATAGGCCTCCCCACAAGAATGCCACTCGAAACGGTCCTTCGCCACTTGCATCCAACGGTTTCCTGCGATTTTGAGAAAGTCTTCAGTCCACCTAGTAATAACTTTTTTATTATTGATGAATGTACAAATAAACCATTAAACTAAATATATGCATCTGGACAATTACCGATCATAAAATCATTCAGTAAACAGGGAAAATCTTAAACGCTAGTGGAGTTTGAGGTCATAATTATTATGCTGTATCGTAGCCCCGAATACCAATTATATTAAATACTTGCTCACTACCCTTACATTGCTCGTGGGTGCCATATTTACATACATTTTTTTTTTGGGTTGGCTATGTTCTGGAAGCCCGCCGTTCGTTCCGTCCGGGATATTGAAAAGCCGGTGTGCGGGCTCGTAGCCCAAAGACTTCAGGTAGGCAGCCGATCATATAATTATTGCCCATAGTTTTTTCCAATATAGATTATGAAAAAATAGTAGCTATTCAGTCGAATCCCTAAGTAAATAGGATAGGAGCAAGGCGATGATGATGACGAATTGTTATGTCCCTGTCTTTATTTGTCGTCAATAATTGGCCGTAAATAGTAATACCCCGTCCACATGTTGGCCGTCGCTCGCCTAGTTGGCCGAGTGAATACAAGCGCCAACGTGTGAACAGCTGATTTGTCTTCACTCGCCGTCACTCGCCGTCGCTCGTGATCACTTGCCTCACTTCGCCTCGGCGTCGGTTTTTGTGCACAAATCAAAGGCGCTCGTCTGCGCTCGGCCAATGCCGTCCACACGTTGGCCTGCTCGCCATTACACGGTTAACATCCATCGCTGTTAGACGCGTTTAATGTGATAATGTCGCTCAACATAAATTATTATATTTTCAAATTTGCATCACTACTTCTAGATATGCGACGTACATAATTAGATCCAAGTCACCCTATATGTTACCTATAGTATCAAAAAGTATCTTAATCGTTCATCATCATTTCAGCTCATATACGTCCTACTGTTGGGCTCGAGCCTCCTCCACAATAGGACTGACCTTAATATTCCACGCTAGTCAAACAGGTTGGTATAGGGTTTTATTTCGAGGTTTAATTCTCTTGCATAGATGTTATGTGCGTATTATGTATTATATCCCTAAGTCGTCTTTCACGACATCCATGGATAAGACAGGGACTGGTGAATTGTGTTCTTACTCCGTCACCACACGGATATTGTTCTATTTCTGTGAATACTCAGTATCAACCACCTTCTTTTTTTCCCACTTTACTGTGGTAATACATACACTGAGATAATAGTTATATACGCTCATTAAATAATTAGCCGAAGCTGTAGCGACGTCTATTTCAACGTCCGTAGTGTTTCAGTGCACAATGAACACTGACCGCCGCCAATATGTGGATAGCTCTACAAATACTCGTCTACGTTGGCCACTCGCGTTGGCGTTCGCCGCACTTGGCCAACGTGTGGACGTTAGCACTTGCTTTGTGCCTATTTGCCGACGCTCGCGTTGGCCTAGGCTCGGCCAACATGTGGACGGGGCATAATAATAAATGTCAACATAGCTAGTAAAATCCTTACTAATAATATAAATGCCAAAGTAACTTTGATTGTTTGTTTATTACGCTTTCACGCTTGAAACACCGAACCGATTTCAAAAATTCTTTCACCAATGGAAAGATTAAATATCTGGGAGTAACAATGACTATATTTCATCCCGGTTCCTGAACTACGCTGGTAAAATTACTGAAACCGAAGCGAAGCGATAGCGGGTTGCTAGTGCTAAATCAATAAAGAATATCAGAACATGGGTTAAGTGTGTATAGTGTAGGGACACGATATCGAACAGAAAGTATCGATACTGTACTCATGAGTATACTACATGTGTATACTACTCATGAGTAGAGAAGAGACTCACGAAAAAAAAGTATCGTACTCAATAAAATATCGAAACAAAAGTATCGATACTTCAAAATATCGAGTACTTTTCCTAGAATCTACGTCGTGATTATTTTTTAGAAATTTGACCGTCTGTGAATATTTCGAACCACGTTTTAGAAGATTCATTACGTTGGAACTAGATGGTGTTACCTTAACCATGAGTCGTAAGGTCAAGTTTAACATGAATATTTTCTACAATTTATTCGATACGATACCTGCCATAAAGTACTCATTGAGTAAAAGTATCGAATCTAAAGTATCGAGTACAAAAGTATCGGTATCGAAAGAAAAATACTCGATACCTAAAAGTATCGATACTTTTTTCGTGTCCCTAGTATAGTGTTAGTGTCTTGCCGTGTGATGACGGAGTAAGAATGTAATGTCACTCTTTTTGTTGGCTGTACGTGATGGAGAAGATGACTACAATATGTAGAGAACATCGATGCAAGAGAAGGAAAACTCGAAATGCAACCCTACCTCAACACGTCTGACCAGCGTTAGTGGGTCAAATTCCCTCCTACAATGGAAGAAGCCCGAGCCCAACCGTGGGACGTATATTGGCTGAGATGATGATAATGGTGTGTGTAGTCTCGTAAAGAGTCACTAATAGTGGGTAATAAATTAGAGTTTCTTTAATAACTTTCCTCTTATCGATAAATGGATTAATTGGTATAATATTCATAATGATTAATACAATAAATAATAAAAGGCTTTATTATATTGATTGCAATCATAAACAATGAATTATACTTGATTATCGTTACAGCAATATTTCTTGTAATCTATTTGATTTATTGAATTATTTCATCATAGATATGTGACGAAACAAAGTTACAGCTACATGAAAAATTGTCTGGAAGAAATACAATTAGCTGCTTTGTTTGATGTAGGAGTTTTCTACCTTTAGCTATGACTCAATAGAAACTTCGAGACTATTGCATTTTATGAAACTACTAGATAACCCAACAGACGTTATTCTGTTTAAATAAAATAAAAGTAATTCTCCTTGAAATCGATAGCAGCGCCACCTACCGGGTCTAATTATTAATCTAAGCTATTCTTGAATCCACTGGCTTGACTTCAGTGGTCGGCCCGACAGAATATCTCGAGGGAGAACCCTCTCCCACCGACGACGTCCCCCCGGGACGCCGATCGCCATCGTGAGGCTATCCTCTCCGCGTGTGCCGGATTAAATCCCTGGTCCGGTCACTGGCAGCCTCTGCTAAGGCGGCATCAGGCGCACCATATATAAACACTAGTCAACTTCAAGCTCGTATAATGGATTGGACTTAGAATGAAGATCAATTGTGAATACATCATTCATGTCTGATACCTTGGCAGAATCCTTGGTTAATCATAATATCCTCTTCAACGATCTCACCATATATTAAACATAGACAAAAGACAATAATGATTATTTTTAATGATATATCATTTTTGTACCGAATGTTAATCCCCAGATAAACATCATAACACAAAAGCACGTGAACCCCAGATCTTCGTTATTTTATAAAAGCTGAAAATTTGTCAGCGCATGCTCCCCGCGTTGAGAGCCCTCGGCGTTCACCCATAGCCCACGTTAAGCTGTAAAAGGCATCTGCGACTAACAGCTGTACACACACAACAAAAAATAGTGTGAGTACTAAGTACGCATGTCAGAAGCGAAACTTTTTTGGTATCATGTGTTTTTTATCAGTATTAAAAAAAAATATAAAAAAAATCACTCGGTCTTTCTCACTCGCTTGCTCCTTACTCTCGCCACATGGCTGTGCTTCGTACTATGTTCGCCCTTTCTCACTCTCTCTCAATCGGTCTCAATCGCTCTCGCTCTCTCTTCTTCGACAAAAACGCTGCACATCTTCGTGACGCTAAATTGCGTTTCCTCCGTAAAAAGTTTACCCTCATGCGCGCAAAGAAGTTTCACTTCAAAAAAAATGAAAGCGCATGCCCCCAACACGGGTAAGAGCGGTGACCCATTATGAAGCCTGGGCTACAGTGGCTTTGGCAGATAAAAGGCACTAAAGGTGTGTAAAATGCCGATCTAATTTCATTAAATTATAAAGCTTGATTTTTTGATATTACCTTCAGAATATTATTAAAAGTCACGTTATTCATTGCCAGACACTTAACATCGTGACAACCCCTTGCCAGACACCCTTAATGTTCATGAAATTATAATTCTATTTACGTTATACTATAAACGCTGATTGTTATATATAATACTTGGATAATAAGTAGATAATGTTTCCTCAGTGGCCAGATATTTTTCATAGTTCCAACCCCTAGCCAGACAAGTATGTAGGGTAGTTGAAGAAGCGAGCGCGAGGCATTATATACAAGGGTGGGTGCGAGTGAGATGGCGAGTTACTCGTAGATCTATTGCGATCCCTGACCGCGCAGTTGTTATTTCTTCTGCGCTTGTAATAATTTGTTTATGTGACCTTTTAAATAAAAGTGATTTTGTATTAAAAAACAAACCATAGGTAATACATTAATTTGTGTTATTTGCAACAAAAGTAGTGGCAAAGTATTTTCTGACGAGACATTGAAAAATGTGAATTGCGTAAAAAACATAACCTTAAATATGATATTATTCTTCCACGTGAATATACAGAGGGTGGCATGGTATCACAGGGAATGTTACAAATCATTCACAAGGCTAATGATAAAATATTTTATCTCAGAACCAAAAAATTCTGAAGACTGTTTTTTTGTGGGCTATGGTAAGCGCACCCTCTGTCTATTGCGTCCGGGGCGACGAAAGGACGGTGGGCCCATAACCCACAGTAATGTCCTTCTTCGCCATTGGGCTGACCACCAGTGCCGAGTTCCTTGTCCTCAGTGGTTGGCCCGACGGAATACCTTTCTAGGTACCCTCTCCTTTCGACGTCCAGAACGTCAGTTATCGTCGCGCGGTCAGCCTCTCTGCGGGTGACGGACAAAAATCACCGGCTCGGTCACACGCGGCCGCAGCTAGGGCAGCATCAAGCGCAGGAACTCGCGCTTGCGCCGCCCGAGTCGCCGGCGTCGGACCGCGTCGCCGTAGTCACCGTTCCTCTTGTGCACGTTCTGCCGCCTCCTTCCGTGAGATGACCTCAGAGAAGGCGGCGACCACGTCCCAGTTCCTGACGCTGTCGAGCATCTCCCTAATGATAGTCGGCAGTGTCAGGTCGTCACCGATGATTGCGACGAGTTGACGGTGCTGCTCTGCCCACGCGGCAAAAATCATGAAGGTCTGGGGTTCTTAGTCTATATATACGTTGACCAACTATTTGATGAAAGTGGCTGGGAGTCACTGGATACAGGCGACACAGAATTGGGCTTTTTCTATCAATGAGAGAGAGGTTTACGTCCAACACTAGCAAAAATGATAAAGAATTTATAATTCATTGATATTTTCACTGATATTTACTCACACACATTCATTTTCATAACATTAGTGTGAAATTGATAATAAATAAATGATGTTATAAATTTCTTTATAAATCTGTTATCTATATCGCGTGCGCTTAGCAATTTAAGAACTCATATAAAAGATGAAGATAGTGGGTATAATTACTTTATTGCTAAAATACCTACTTGTTAAGCAATTACTTAAAGCGTAATGATTAGATTTTTAAATTTATGAACCCAGAACTAATAAAGTGGACGTTTTGTCAATTACTGTAATTGCATGTTTACTATTTCTACAAATATTGTAAGCCGTCGAGCGATGTTAGGGAATTACTAAACGCTTTTTAATAATTTTGTGAAATATTAACGCAAAAGAACTTAAATCTATACAAAAGATAAATTGGGAAATTAAATAATAGATATATACTATACATATATATCTACCATGCAGTGTGAATATAATGGTAGTCGACCATTTTCTTTCTCGGCAATGCAGTAAAAGGCCAGATGTAAACGAATAACATTACTGCAATAGAGGGAAATTTTTAAAAGAAATTCAACCGGCTGGTAAATTTGTCTTTCGAGTCTAGTTTCCTTCTTATTACGAAGGATATCAGGCGCACGTCACGCCTAATTGTAGTACGCATATGCCTTCTACGTTTAGGCTTTCGAAAATTATGTAAATATATTCGTATGGCAGCTGTCTGGCATAGCTATAAGTCGTGATATAGCTATAAATAATTTTCCTTTCACTTGACTACGTATTAATATGTATAGCGACAGTTTTATGACCGTTGCTATTGTGGCTTTTGAAATGGGCGTTGAGTGGAAACCTACCTCCCTCCTATGCTGGGCGTAATTTGCTGCGCCTATGATTCGTTCGTCATAGCCCGAGGTGGGACGCTAGAGGAGGCTGCACGTCTGGTTGCTTTCTCCACCGAGGAGATTGTCGGTCGCACCAAGACGACCAAGGACAAGGACAAGAAGGAGGTCCTATTGTGACAGTGGCCCCCGCAACTGTCCACCCACCGGCGCCTCGGTCACCGTCAAGTCGATTCCCATCAGCATCCGGGTCCATATGAAGTACTTGGGCCTGGTGCTGAATGGGCATTGGAGGTTTTGGGAGCATTTCCACCGTCTTGCTCCACAGCTTGTCGGCGCGTCGTCCACCCTCTCCTGGTTAATATTTTTCGAATTTGCGCGGACCCAATGCTACATGCCGACGGCTGTACATAGAGTTAGTACGGTCCACCGACCCTGTACGGAGCATCGGTATGGCTAGGGTCCCTGACCGTCCATCTGAGGTCTTTATTGTGGTGTCCACAGAAGGCCATGGCGGTCAGTGCCATACGCAGATACCGCATGCTGGCGACAGAGGCAGCGTGCCGGTTGGCCTTCACTGTGGGACCTGGAGACGAAGATGTTTGGCAGACGCTACTAGCGAGTGTCGACGATGCGGACGGGGGCTGTCATACTCTCGCTGAGTGACGACGGAGTGACGCCCGCCATGACGTCATTGCCCGTTGGGCATTACGGCTGGAGAGGTCTCGATACGGTCTTCGGACGGTCGAAACCTTCCGGCCTGATAGAATGATTGGGACGGTGGCACGGAATGCTTTCCTTCCGACTGGTGCAGGTCTTGACCCGCATGGTCCTGCCACCACTGCGATTGCGACGAGCAGAACACGCTCGAGTCACACTTCCCGAAAGGGTATCTCGCCGAGCTGGCCACGGACGACAAGAATCTCGGTGCCACGGACGGTAGACGGCCTAATGGCGAAGGAGAGGGAATACGGTGGGTTATTGGGCCGCGCTTCGCCCATTCGTTACCCCAGACGGAGGGGACGGCGTGTACGCTAACCATAGCCCACCCAAAAAAAAAATCAAGTGGTCGTTTGACTAAATTCCAATAAATTGCCCGTAACGTAACTACAAGATTACTTTACTCCAACTATGCAGTCGAGTCGTACGTATTAACTCATAGCAATTTTTAAATTAGTTAACCTAGTTGAACTTAAAGAGACTTGGGTTCATATGATGTATTAAATATGTTATTCTTGATCTTTAACGGTGGATGCCGTGGGTGTTAACAAAACTAAGTAATAGCACTTCCTTACTAATATTATAAATGCGAAAGTAAGTTTGTTTGTTTGTTTGTTACGCTTTCACGCTTAAACCATCAAACTGATTTCACATATTCTTTCACCAACGGAAAACTATAATATCAGGGAGTAACATAGGCTATATTTTATCCCGGTATTCCCACGGGAACGGGAACTATGCGGGTAAAGCGACCGAAATCGAAGCGAAGCGAGGGCGGTTTTCTAGTTTTATATAAGTTATGGTCGTTCGGGACGATATATACAAGTGTTGCGTGCGGCCCTTTTGACAGTACTGACAGTGACAGATAAAGACAGTTGAATTTTTATAATAAACAGATTTACTAATATGTGTTTGGATCTTACAGTCTTGTATATCATTCATCATCAAATGATTGTTGAAAAGTGGAGTATATTATAGAGATATTTAATTAGGCCTTCCGGCCGGTGCTGATGCAGTGGTTGGAAAGGTAGCACGGGGTGCTCTCCTGCCGACTAGTGCAGGTGTTGACGGGGCATGGGCGCTTCGCCAAATACCTGCACAAGGTCGTTAGAAGGGAGAGTACACCGTTCTGCCACCACTGCGATTGCGACGAGGACACGGCGCAGCATACGCTCGAGGCCTGCGCCGCTTGGGTAGAGCAGCGTCGTGAACTCGTCGCAATCATTGGTGCTGACCTAACGCTGCCGACTATCGCCAGGACGATGGTCGACAGCGTCAGGAACTGGGACGCGGTCGCAGCCTTCTGCGAGGCAGTGATCTCGCAGAAGGAGGCAGCGGATCGCCTGCGCGAGGAGCGCAGCCTCGATGAGGCGATCCGCCGCCGGCGACTGGGGCGGCGTAGGCGCGAGTACTTGCGCCTCATGCCGCCCTAGCCGAGGCCGCGGGTGACGTGACCGGGGATTAGTCCGTCACCCGCCGAGAGGCCGACCGCGTGAGGAAAGACCGACGTCCTCCCCGTTGGGTTGGACGTCGGTCGATGGGAGGGTACCCCAAATAGGGGGTATTCCGTCGGGCCGACCACTGATGATAAGGTAATCCTGCTCCGGTGGTCGGCTCAACGACGAAGGCGACGTGCATCGTGGGTGGGTTGTGGCTGTGCGTGCTTACGCCCCTTTGTCGCCCCGGACGGAGTAGTGCGAGGAGCGAAAAAAGAAAGAGATATTTAATTGATTTATAAATGTATGAAATACATATTCCTTGTAGTTCTGTATTTATATTTTATTTACTAGAAATATAAATCAAAGTTAATCATCATCACAGCTCATATATGTATGCTCATATATGTATGAGCTGTGATGAATAAGTTTGGGACGTTTGTATAAATTGTTAGGATAGACAAAATACGAAAGGGATTCATCTACTAACACGCTGAGAGACAAGTTTACAGGGTTTCATTTCGAAATTTCCTTCTCTTGTAAAGACTTTATCTGCATATTACAATTCCTTAGTCGTCTTTTGCGACACCCACGCATAAGAAAGGAATTATTGCACTGTATTCTTACACTGTTAACACATAGATGATAAATGAGTAAAAGTTAATATACCTACACATAATAAGCCTTACTAATATTATAAAAAACGTAAGTTTGTTACGTTTTCAGGCTTAAACCACCGAACTGTTTTCAAAAATTCTTCACTTCACCAATGGAAAGCTATAAAATCAGGGATATCCTATATTTTATCACGGTATTCCCACGGGAACGGGAACTGCGCGAGTAAAGCGACTGAAAACGAAGCGAAGCGACGGCGGATTATTAGTAGAAGATAAATGAGTAAAAGTTGATATACACATAATAATAATACATATACGTAAACAAGACGAAAAGGTTTTAAATCTACATAGGTCTCTTAAAAAAATATATAATTAAATACTTATGCTTTAATAATATTTTAATTTGTGTCATTTTAATACAAAGGAATATACTATTATTTTATCAGTATTTTATCAACCAATTGTGATCATGTGAGCGGATTTCACTATGTGACACACAGATGACTTGAATGACAAGTCCAGCCTTGATCTTTTTTATTTTTTATCTTTGATAACCTATCTCAAAAATCACCTTGTCATCTTATTCTTATTATATTAAAAAGTATTTTTTGTCTATTTCCATATAAAAACAAACTATTCTAATATTATTCGGATACACTGCCATTATTTACTTTGCCCGTGCATTAAAAATTACTCGTAGGACTATAAAGGGGATTGGAGAAGCTGGTGTTTATTTTTGTATTCTTACTCCGTCACCACACGGATACGTTTAATACGTAATAGAATACAAATTAACTTGTAAGTTTAAATTAGTTTTAGTCTTACATTTAGAATAAAAGTATGTGTAATAGTAAATTTAATGTCTCTCTTTACAATTTATTTTACACAAAGTTTTAAATACACTTTAAAAATAAAAATTAGAAGCAATTTAATAAAACAACACATACACAATAATACTCTAATGAATATTTAATAATAGCACTAACCATTGCGCTGGCGTTGATGTAATTCACTATCACTTAAATGACTCGTATTCAAAACTATGCTAACAGAGACTGATAGAATATAATAAAACTAATGGTTTTCATTTGATATGAGGCCAGTGGCTCGCGTCCTGTCTTATTGGTATGTGACACCACTATACGCTAAGAACCCATTTGGTCGACGCATTGCCCTGACTGCTGCTATCCATGTCAATTGGATTACAATCATCCTTATTGATGTTAATGTCCACACCAATAGATTTTCACAGGATAGTGTCAATTATTATGTTTTTATGTATATTTAACGGTACAAAAATGTTACATTAATACTACAAGTAAAGAGGTCGGGGTTAAGTATAGTATCTTACGATGTCATTTTTATCTAATATACAAAGTAAATTTTCTTTAAAAAACCTTGCAACTCAGGTAATTTGTTACGAAGGCGCACAGTTAAATATATGTGCATAAAAAGCATTTTAAAAACAATAATTTTATCAGATAAATGCGTTATATATTATACACAAAATATTTCTATGTTATTTTGCAAATTAAAGCAAACATTTTCTATTCTGCATTCATCGCCATATCAACGTCGACTAATAATGATATTGGCCTCTCCAAGAGGAGAGAACGGAATAATAGCAAATTACAGTTATATATTTCCCTGATCATTGTTGCTGTCCATTCTCTTAGTTGGTTTTTATGACTCCCCCAGAAAAATTGGAGAACAATGTATTTTTATGTCTCCACACAAGTCTTTCGCGTTCGTAATTTTTATTATCAAAGTTAGTGTTTACGACGTTATCTGAGCATGAATTATTTGCAAGGACAGACGCTAAACAAAGCCGCTCTCCTATATTTATGGTAAAGCATATACATTCGTATAACGTTTCACAATTTTGATTGATGATTAATTTATCCATATACAAAGCTTAAGAGTTTGCTTGTTTGAACGCACTAATCTCAAGAAGTAGTGGTCCGATTTGAAAAATTTTTCAGTGTTAGATAGCCCATTTATTGAGGAAGGCTACAGGCTATATATATATCATCACGCTAAGACCAACAGGAGCGGAGCACCAATGAAGAACGTTGCAAAATCGTTTTTTTTCTCTTTTGAGAGCTTTTGCTGCGTAAACGCCTAATTTTTCGCAAAAATCATGTGTGACAGAATCTTATTATTAAAAAATATTCTCATCTTCTATGTAAACAAACTTTTAGGTTAAAGTTAGCGTTCGCCCAAAGTATATATACCACGCGGACGAAGTCGCGAGCAGTAGCTAAGTCTTGAATATACTTGTACCCTGTGAGAATTTTGTTGTACTTCAATTTAGTGAGGAGATATTACATGGCCTATTGATAAGACTATAAAGATTTACGAGTATCATAGATTGCAATAGTGTTTCTAAATTCTTTTTGCTATTGGTTTCTGGTTCGAAATGACAGGGCAAGATTCTCAACCTCTCTTTTAATCATTCTTTGCTTTTTGAGCAGATGTTTTTCAGTTTAATAACTCACTCTAGGTGGACATCCTTTTGGGGAATTGCTCCCCATTGCTATAGCAGTTTTATTAATATGATTTGATATAGTAAGTTTTTTAATTTTATGGTGACCGGATACATGTACAAAATAGAGATGATTTAAAAAAATAAACAGTATTTTTTTATATTTCAATTTTGTATACGATTTTAAGTGATTATTTATATCGATTCAACATACCATTATGAGATGTTAAGATATAGACAAAACTGCAATTCAGTTTCAATTGTTTCCTATCTACTTAATATTCTTAGTTCGTTGGTAGTTCAGTGCAATCTTTGCTTGACCGTGGAAGGTAAGGTAAGGTAAGAAATATGAATAATAAAAAATTATCCTTATAGCATTACTTTATTACCCTGTTTACTTACAAATTAAGTAATTTTTATATTTGGCTAGAAGACGGCAACGACAAATCAGCGCGAGGTCGAGGACAGTTGATTTTTTATACGCATTCTTTTAAGGAACGGCCAATTATTCTTTATAAGAGTTTATACTTTTATAAACTGAGGGAAAATTAAATAACTTAAATTTAATTTGAATGCATCTTGAATTTCTAAAGTGTCTGTCTGGGGTTAGCAACAATACTCTATTTCTAATCATTTAATCCATTTGACATTTTTAGACAATTTTTATTTTAGTGGATATTTGTGTATATCTTGCGGAGGTTCTATTTAATTTTATAGATTGGCATCGGGTACAAGCCCATTCTATAATAGGAGGGAAATTGACCTTATTATACGATGCATCGTTTATCATTTAGCGACATAACTTAGTAATATAATAAAGGGGTTACTTTATCAACTGATTACAGAGCTTTAATGTCAGACATGTGTGTTGAGTGTGCTGATGACGACAGAAAGAAGTGAGCCGCCGCGCCCGCTCCGGACGCCTGACAAATGAAACATCGAAATTATTTTATACTAGCAATCCGCCCTCGCTTCACTTTGGTTTCAGTCGCTTTAACCGCGGCGTAGTTCCCGTTCCTGTGGGAATACCGGGATAAAATATAGCCTATGTTACTTCCTGATATTATAGCTTTCCATTGGTGAGAGAATTTTTGAAATCGGTTTGGTGGTTTAAGCGTGAAAGCGTTACAAACAAACAAACAAACATCCTTACTTTCGCATTTATAATATTAGTATGGAAGTATGGATATCCATGAATAATTAAAATTCATAAATTGTGCTGTGTGGTAGCGGCTTCGAATACTACCTTTAACCCTTGCTTTGCTCGTGGGTATCGTAAAAGACGACTAAGAGCCCTAGATTGACCCGAACCAACTCCATCTGGTACCATTTGGGTCAACGATTACATTCCCAAGGAGGGTTGACGTCAGGCAGGCGGCCGGTCATAAAAGTCATTGCCGAAACTTTTTGCAATATGTCAAAATAGATGACATATTGCGTCGACCCCAAGTAATTGGGATAAGAGCAAGATGATGATGAATTAAAATTCATAAATTAAAGATTCACCAATGGAAAGCTATAATATCAGGGAGTAACATAGGCTATATTTTATCCCGGTATTCCCACAGGAACGGGAACTACGCCGCGGGTAAAGCGAATGAAACCGAAGCGAAGCGAGGGCGGGTTGCTAGTGTTGTATATATGCACAAAAGAATACATTACGACAGGTACTAATATGGCATAATGTATAAATACAATATTACCATTTTTTCCAGACAATTATGATTTTTATTCAATAAACATTTATTAATATAAGAATTAATAATTCAGAAATATTTCAAATTGTGACAAATCAATACCTATTGTGTATATTAGGGATAGTATATAGGATAGATGATATAATCTATACCAATAAATAAAATTGGAGTGTCTGTTTGTAATGTCAAAATAATAGGCTTTTTTCATGCTCACACGGTTATTTGCACGACACCTATGCCTAAAATAGCGATTAAAAAATTTTAGTCTGTCTGTCTGTCTGTTTGCTCCGGGTAATCTTCAAAACGGCTGGACCGATTCCAAAAATTCTTTCACCAATGGAAAGCTATAATATCAGGGCGTAAACTAAGCTATATTTTATTGCGGTATTCCCACGGGAACGGGAACTACGCGGGTAAAACGACTAAAACCGAAGCGAAGCGAGGGCGGGTTGCTAGTATCAAGCGCTTGCGCACCGCACAACATCGCGTTGCTCCATCTCACTCACACACTACTAATAATCAGGGTTACCCTCGCATATTCCGCCATATAGCGTGACGTTGTAACGCCACAAGCTGTTACCGCCACGCTAACAATCAGGTTCACGCTCGCCTATAAATGTTTCACATCAAAAGTTTAAGCAATTGTTATCATTTTTATATATGTAGCCAGATTATAATAATATTAAAAACCAAGTACATCTTGATAAAAAATAACGAGATTCTATATATAGAACCTGTTATCCGAACAAGGATTAAGATTATTCATGTCTATACCAATAAATAAAATTGGAGTGTCTGTTTGTAATGTCAAAATAATAGGTTTTTTTCATGCTCACACGGTTATTTGCACGACACCTATGCCTAAAATAGCAATTAAAAATTTTTGTCTGTCTGTCTGTCTGTCTGTCTGTTTGTTCCGGGTAATCTTCAAAACGGCTGGACCGATTTCAAAAATTCTTTCACCAATGGAAAGCTACAATATCAGGGCGTAAACTAGGCTATATTTTATCCCTGGATTCCCACGGGAACGGGAACTACGCGGGTAAAACGATTATAACCTATAACCGAAGCGAAGCGAGGGCGGATTGCTAGTATAATAATAAAAACGTAACAGTCTGAAACATAGACATTCTCGATTAATTTGGGCTTAAAAGCAATATCTATAATTTATAAACGATATTTTATGACAATATTGTATGAGTACATTTATTGAACGCTGAATTATTATTTAAACTAGCTATGTTCGCAATTTCAAGCGTGTAAAATGCTTATTAGTCTATTTATAGACTGGTTATTGAAGTATGTATTCATACATGGTACCGGGTCAAACAAAACAATTTAGATTCTTTTATTTTATTAGCGATGCAATGGTGGCAAAAGTATACTTAATGGTCAGGGTTACTGCCACACATGGACCTTTGCAATACCAGTGACACAGTAGGCCATTGCCTACTGAAAGAAGATACTCTTCTTAAACCTTCTTTAAAGAAGGATATGTCATAGCGCTCGCGAAATACAACATTAGATCAATGGAAACGTAGTTAAAGGCGTTAACAATAACGTTTCCAGGTGAAATGGAGGAACCCTGCTACCATGTCGAGTGGTACTTTAATAAAACTGTGACGGTGTTATCAAGTCATAAAGTTCCTCAGAGCATTCTCCAAGAAAGAAGCGGTAGACTACACAGAGTGGCCCAAAGTCTCTCTGCCGCTCCAGTGACTCTAACCTGTCCGTGAGATTGAGATCCCGGATGATTCGAACAGCACAACTTTGCAGGCCGTCAAGTGTGTCTAGCTGATATTTGGGCGCGCCTGACCAGAGAAGTGAGTGGTACTCTACATGAGGACGAACTTGAGCTTTGTATAACACACTGGCTTGGCTATCTTCAGGACACCCAACTTTTTCGCTTGCCAATTTAGCTTTGTCCTTCAAATGACTCCCAAACTAGACTTTGACGCCGAGGATTCCAAAACTCTTGGAAATTTGGAGAGTTACTCCCTGGAACTGAGGCGCCATGACAGGTGTAGAGATTCATAGTGACGATGAATGATGAATGACATTATCTATGTAATTCATGGTATTATAGCTCATATTTTAAATAGTAAAGAAATATACTATCAAATAGAGGAAATCAATTCCTAGTTGGCATTTGAACTTCGGACTCAATCGAGATTGCTAATTAATAAAAAACCGGAGTATAAAATTACGTAATATAATAGAATAGAATTAGCTAGCATTGCGTGCATTGTGTTCATTAACTACATTAGATAGATGTAAAATTTCTATGTCAATTATTCATCATCACGGCTCATTTGTTTCGCTGTTAGACTGGAATCTACTCCACTATAGACGAGAAATTGTCCACGTGGGTCAGACGGATTAGTATACAGTTTTATTTCGAGTTATACTTCTCTTCTATAGATGTTAACTGCATATTGAATCCCTTACTCTAGATGTCTTCTACGTTATCCACGGCCAAAAAGAGGGTGATAAATTTTATTCATGCCGCCCTCCACGTGAAATATTTTCCAGAATGCTGCATCAATATTATAATTCAATACACCATTTTGATGATTATTTTCCACATTAATGACGAAAGATATGCAAATATCTTAAAATTAATATTGTCATAATAATATTATGATCATATATATTAAAATCATAAATCATCGTACGTAATATCATTATATATTATTCAAAAAGTAATATTAACATTAAAACATACATTTTAACACGCCATGTTATCACGTGTATCAATCAATATTTAAGAATGCACGCTTTTTGAAATGAATATGGCGTGTCCTGACGAAGCAAGAATACAATTCACTACTCCTTTTCCTACCCATCAATGTCTTAAAAGACGACTAAAGGATATTATATGCATATTATGTCTTATGCAAGAGAAGGAAACTCGAAATAAAACCCTATACCAATCCGTCGGACCAGCGTGGTATAGTAGGTCAATAGGTATAGTCCAAGGTCCCACATATTTGAGCCGAATGAATGAACCACACTATTGTTAAGTTATAGTTATCATTATCATTCTGCTGTATGACTATGGGATTGACACAATACCTTACTTCCATCGTAAATATTGCAAAGCTTTTTTTTTGTTTTTTTTTTTTTATGGGAGGGCTATGGTAAGCGCACACGCCGTCCATTCTGTCCGGGGCGACGAAAGGACGGCGCGCGGGCCCATAACCCACCGGTACCCACGTCGCCTTCATCTTTGGGCCGACCACCATTGCAAATATTGCAAAGATTTGGCAATAGTTTTATAACCGACTGTCTGCCCGAAGTCTGTGAGATTCTAATTGTTGACCAGATAGCATCCGATGCAATTGGCTCAAGTCAATGTAAGGCTCTTATTTTTTACTAGCAACCCGTCCTCGCTTCACTTGGGTTTCAGTCGCCTTACCCGCATTGTTTCCAATCCCGTGGGAATACCGGGATAAAATATAGCCTATGTTACTCCCTGATATTATAGCTTGCTATTGGTTTTCTTTTTTTTTATGGGTGGGCTATGGTAAGCGCACGTGCGGTCTAATCCGTCTGGAGCGATGAAAGGACGGCGCGCGGGCCCATAACCCACCCGTAATCACGTCACCTCGTTGTTGGGCCGACCACCGGAGCAGATGTGACTTGTCGTCAGTGGTCGGCCTGACGGAATACCCTTTCGGGTAACCTCACCTCTCGACGTCCTGGGACGTCGGTCGCCGTCGTGCGGTCAGCCTCTCTGCGGGTGACGGACAATTCCCCGGTCCGATCACCCGCGGCCTCGGCTAGGGCGGCATTAGGCGCAGATACTCGCGCCTGCGCCGCCCGAGTCGCCGGCGGCGGAACGTGTCACCGAATAGGAGCTCTACTCGCACACGATCCGCCGCCTCCTTCTGTGAGATTACGGCCTCACAGAAGGCGGCGACCACGTCCCAGTTCCTGACGCTGACGAGCATCTCCCTGGCGATGGTCGGCAGCGCCAGGTCGGCACCGATAATTGCGACGAGTTCACGGCGATCCCCCTCCCATGCAGCACACTCCTCGAGTGTGTGCTGCGCTGTGTCGTCGTCACAACTGCAGTGGTGGCAGGACGGTGTGCTCTCCCTCCTGACAATCTTGTGCAGGTACTTCCCGAAGCAACCGTGCCCCGTCAGCACCTGCACCAGTCGGAAGGAAAGCACCCCGTGCGTCCGCCCCAACCACTCCATCAGCACCGGCCGGAGGGCCTCGACGGTCCTGATACCATACCGAGGACTCTCCAGCCGGACTGCCCAACGGGTAATGACATCTTGGCGGGCGTCGACCCGCCAGGCGGTGATCTCTTTGATGGAGATCATGCCGCCGCGGGCGCGCGTCTCCGACACCCGCCGATAAATGTCGGCGAGCATCTCCGCCTCCAGGTCCCACGGGGGAGTTCCGGCCAGGAGGCACGCTGCCTCCGTCGCCACCGTGCGGTAACCCCGTATGGCCCTGATCGCCATGACCCTCTGTGGTCGCCACAGGAGGGCCCTAAGACGGACGGTCAGGGACCCCGCCCACACCGGTGCGCCATACAGGGCCATCGACCGGATAAATTGGTGAAAGAATTTTTGAAATCAGTCCAGTAGTTTCGGAACCTATTCCATACAAACAAACGAAAAAAATCATCCGTCTTAATAATATTAAGTGTAGATAATGTCCACGAGCAATGTAAGATTGGTAGTACTCGTACCGCCAACATATACTCGTAATATAGTCAAGTTAAAGTAATCTAACGCAATAAATCCCCCGGTAAGGGTGCGAAATTTACGACCAGGTTTCTAGTTAAAATATAAATTGCCAGTAAATATTTTTATAAGTCAAAATGAAGTCGCTTCTGCTGTCTGTTCACTAAGATTTTTTAAACTACCCAACTGATTTAGATTCGGGTTTCATCAATAAATAGAACGATTCAAGAGGAAGGTTTATATGTATAACTAGCAACCCGCCCTCGCTTCGCTTCGGTTATAGGTTATAGTCGTTTTACCCGCGTAGTTCCCGTTCCCGTGGGAATACCGGGATAAAATATAGCCTAGTTTACGCCCTGATATTATAGCTTTTCATTGGTGAAAGAATTTTTAAAATCGGTCCAGCCGTTTTGAAGATTACCCGGAACAAACAGACAGACAGACAAAAATTTTTAATTGCTATTTTAGGCATAGGTGTCGTGCAAATAACCGTGTAAGCATGAAAAAAGCCTATTATTTTGACATTACAAACAGACACTCCAATTTTATTTATTGGTATAGATTAGGCATAGGTGTCGTGCAAATAACCGTGTGAGCATGAAAAAAGCCTATTTTTTTAACATTACAAACAGACACTCCAATTTTATTTATTGGTATAGATACATGCATATTTAAGTAGAGAAATGCTGAAAATTTCAAAGATTTGTAATGCGATGTCAGGAAAAACAGATAATTATGCGCTTGCATTGCTAACGCTGGCTAAACCTTAGCTTGATGTATCTCACATCTGAGCATTGTACTACAGATATATATATCTTCAGAACTGCATATAATATTTATCATGTAATATTAGAATACATTTTTTTTTTTTTTTGTGGGTGGGTCGCGGTCGGCGCGCCTCCGCACCACTCCGTCCGGGGCGACAGAGGGGCTTAAGCACGCAACTCCCGCGACCCACCCAAAAACCACGACCAACGTCCTCCCCTCGGGGAGGACGTTGGTCTTTCCTCACGCGGTCGGCCTCTCGGCGGGTGACGGACTAATCCCCGGTCACGTCACCCGCGACCTCGGCTAGGGCGGCATGAGGCGTAATATTAGAATACTACCACTGGTTTATCTATACCAATAAATAAAATTGGAGTGTCTGTTTGTATTGTCAAAATAATAGGCTTTTTTCATGCTTACACGGTTATTTGCACGACACCTATGCCTAAAATAGCAATAAAAAAAATTTGTCTGTCTGTCTGTTTGTTCCGGGTAATCTTCAAAACGGCTAGACCGATTTCAAAAATTCTTTCACCAATGGAAAGCTATAATATCAGGGCGTAAACTAGGCTATATTTTATCCCGGTATTGCCACGGGAACGGGAACTACACGGGTAAAACGACTATAACCTATAACAGAAGCGAAGCGAGGGCGGGTTGCTAGTTTTTTACATAAAGCCAGTAGCTATGTTCTTGAACCTCATCAACCTCTTTAAATGCCATTTTTAAAGGAAAATATATTTTTTGAAAGAAAAGTTTACACTCTTTAGTGGCAATTACATTTGTCGTATTTATCAGTGTTTATGGTTCATAATAGAGCTTATCTTTATTATCATAACAAGGCTTAAGCATTTGTATGTTTTAACTCACTAATTTATAAAACTATTGCTATTGTATAAGACTCTTATTCGTTCCCAGTTACAATATGCGACCTCAATTTGGAATCCAATATATAAAAAATATAGTGATAGAATTGAAAATGTACAAAGAAAATTTTTAAGAGTAATGAATTATAAATCCCGTAATTCCAAGGTATCATACGCTGCCATGTTGCAACGCTATATCATTTTCAGTTTAGAATCCAGACGACGACTTCTCGGAACTATGGTGTTGTATAACATTTATAACAACGTATATGATTGTGTGGAGATTACGAATAGGTTATGTTATACAGTGCCCAGAACTGTGATGCGACGGCAAGCTCGTGTACCTCGGTTATTCCACTTGGATACGTGCAAAACTAACGCCGGAACACGAGCGCCCTTGCGACGACTGACCGATATATACAACACACAATTTTCAGATATAGATATTTTCCTACATTCTAAGAACAGCTTTAAAAAAAAAGTTAATGATGTATTATTTGAGAGTACTAGTGTATGAAAACTGTAAAGTGTGCATGTCTGTAACTTCCTTTACTTTTATGCAAATAAACTCATTTGCAAAAAAAACGGGCGGTTTTGATTTTCATTCATATTTAAAAAGATACAATACCAAAAAGGTTTCAATCGTTTGTACACGTTACTGGCCGGTTTTAAAAATGCTGTGGTATTTAAAAAAGTACGTTCTAAATTCAATTTTTCATTTGATGTTCATTTTTACAGAAAACCCCTTTTTATCCTACATTTTTGGCGCGAAGTTCCAGAAGTTAACATCGACTTTCATAACTTTTATTCAATTTTTATCGATTAATTTCATATCCTTGACTGTCAAAGCTTTATTTAATGCTGTTTGGCTGTATCAAAAATGGTAGATAAAGTGGTAAAAGCTACCAAAATTATCGCGCTGCTTGAAGAGGGTTGCAGCCAATGTTTCGTGGCTAGGAGGCTAAATGTTAGTCGCTCGACAGTCCAAAGGACCTGGCAGCGATATCAGGAGACTGGTTCCGTCGAGAGAAGGCCTGGTTCTGGAAGAAAACCATGTACCCAACCACGGGATGATCGTTTTCTTGTGAGTCGCGCATTGAGAAATCGCAAATCTTCGTATGTGGATCTTAAGAACAACCTCCAAGAAGTAAGAAATGTGCATATTAGTCTATGGACGGTCAGGAGGAGGCTTCTCGCTGCCAATATACGCAGTCACCGCCCGGCCCGCGGCCCCAAATTACTCCGTGAGCACAGAGTTCACAGGCTTAGGTTCGCTAGAAATTGTGAATCATGGACTCAAGACGATTGGAATAGGGTTTTGTTCTCTGATGAAGCCAGGATATCTCTGTTCGGTGAAGATCGACGTCGGCGAGTGCTAAGAAGACAAGGAGAACGCTTTGCAGAGGCATGTTTCGAAGAAATCACACCTTATGGTGGGGGCTCTGTTATGTTTTGGGCAGGAATAAATTCAATGGATCGTACAGAGTTAGTCTTCATTGAAAACGGCTCACTGACTGGGCATCGATACATAACGGAAGTTCTAATTTCTCATGCACAACCCGCATTGGCCGCTCTAGGTGAAGACTCGATTTTTATGGACGACAATGCTCGCGCCCACCGATCCCGCGATGTTAATGCGTATGTGCAAGAGGTCGGCATTCGTCGTTTGGATTGGCCAGCTCGAAGTCCCGACCTCAATCCCATAGAGCATGTCTGGGACGTTCTGAAACGGCGTGTGAGATCAGTATACCCGGCTCCGCAGACCATCAGAGAGCTGAAGAATGTGATTACTGCGGAGTGGGAACGTATTCCGCAAGCAAGTATCCGGGATATACTCGCTAGCATGCCCAGACGAATTCAAGCTGTGATTTTAGCTAGAGGGGGTCACACTCGATACTAAACATTTATCTGCTTTTACTTTATTAAAGAAAAACAAACAAAAAAACTTTTTTATTTTTACTTCTTGAGCATATGCACTACTAGCGAATATACACTACTAGCGAGGTTTAGCATTATTTCCCATAAATTGTATCTAAATTTTATGAAATACTGATGAAAACGATTATTTTCTTATTAATTTAGCAAATTGTGTGGATAAAACTACCTATAATTATCAAACAAAGAAATATTAACATTTGAAATGGTTCATTGCTTAGGTGCCCGTTTTTTTTGCAAATGAGTTTATGTGGACATTAGTGTGGCGGTTATATGTAAGCTAAAATTATTTAATAAGATTTTCATTGTAACATTGTAACATGTAACTGTTTTATGTCCCTAATAAATAAAATAAAATAAAAAAAACCAAACTAGAAGTTGAATTTGGTAACCTCGTTTGATGTTTCTATTAGACTCTTTCATTACCATCACTAGACTGCTTTTATCCCAACCACTTGGCGTCCACTCAATATGTTTGCCGCTTTCGTAGCACATGCTACAAAAGTTATTGGTTCGTTTTATGACCGGCCATCTTTTTTTTTTGGGGTAGGCTATGGTCAACGCACTCGTCGCTCGAATCCGTGCGGGACGACAACCCATAACTCACAATAGCTCGTCGCCTTCGTCGTTGGGCCGACCACCGGTACTAAGTTCCTCGCCCTCCGTGGTCGGCCCGATGGCAAAGCCTGCGGGGTACCCTCTCCTCTCGACGTCCCTTTATGATAGGCCACCTGCCTGACATTAACTCTCCTGGAGAATGTAACAGTTGACAGACGGCATCAGTAGGAGTTGGCCCAGGTCTATATAAAGCTCTTAGTCATCTTTTACGACACCCACGAGCAATATAAAGTTTAGGTGCTTATCAAGAAATATTATCAAGAAATCGATTGTATGTCCGTTATAGAGTTTCTTTGAATCTAGTGGTTAGTGATGTGGTCCAGACCAATGGTTTTGGACCACTAAAACAATACATCAGAACCCGGTAAGTGGCGCTGTGATCGATTTCAAGGAATTCTGTTTTATTATTTTAATCTTTGTGTAGACAGTCTGCTTGTTTTGTTGAAAGTGGTTTCCAAAATATAAGTAATCTATACCAGCCAAGTCGTATATATAATTATATCCTTAATATTGTCCTAAATATATTTTGGTTATGGCTTTATTACTCGTCATATTTACGTCACATAATAAGTTTATATAGAGAGAGTCTAGCCTATTTTAATGTATAAACCATTTACTCAACTGGAATAATACTCCTATAACATGATTAAGTAATAATAAAAATGAGATTCAACATTCTAATGGCATAGACTATTTAGACAAAAAATTTTAAAAGCAACTCTTGGTCTGTGCTCGGTAAATGGCTTATTCTGGTACTTTATTAAAAGTTAAATTGCGAATTAGTAGAAGAAAGTTGTGCGCCTAAAAATATATGTAAATTATTTTAGTATTTTTAAAAGATTAATATATATATTTTGTCTTTTTCAAAGACAACACCCTGCAATAAGGAAATAATTCTTGCATTACGGGGGACTTTACAAACATAAAATTAATGGATACAAATTATATCCAGAGACAGAACAACAATTTGTGAATGGCGCTAAGTGTTGTCTAGTGTGGGATTTGAATTGGCACCGTACGTATCTTAACCACTAAGCCATCTGTGCAGTCAATATGTGAATGTAAATATTATACTAAAATAACACAAGTCTCAAAAAGAGTTATACAATTTTGAGTTTCTGTTTTAAAACAAAAGGTAAATACAGATTCTTTGCTATAAAAAAACGAATCATCATCTCAACCCATATATGTCCCATTGTTGGGCTTAGGCCTCTTCCACTATGGGACGGAAATTGACCTACTATACCACGCTGGTCAGACGTGTTGCCATAGAGTTTGGTTTCGAGTTTTCCTTCTCTTGTATAGATATTGTATGCGTATTATAATCCCTTAGTCATCCCTTACGACATCCACGGGTAAGAGAGGGGGTTGGTGAATTGTATTTTTACTCCCTCATCACACGGGTAAAAAAAACTAATAAATAAATCAAATTAGTACTTTTTATATCCAATATCGAATTTTAAAATTACGAAAATGGGCAGCCGTGCTGTCCTTGGAAACTTATAAGACTAGTTACGATTACTAATCCGCTTGCGAAAGACCATGATTCTGGCATTAATACCCTTTATAGAAACACTTATGTTCAACAGTGGACCTCGATAGATTGATGGACGAATGGAAGGTTAAATAAATCTACATCTACATCAATATTATAAAGAGGAAAGATTTGATTGTTTGTATTGAATAGGATCCGAAACTACTGGACCGATTTCAAAAATTCTTTCACCAATGGAAAGCCCCTATTACGATCGTCCAAGAAAGGGCTTACACCACTCGCGCAGCGATAACTTTGCTCTCAGCGACGCCGCGAGCCAAGGTCCGTTCCCCACAGGGGGAGCCCTTGGGCGATGTTCGCTTAACTTACTTACCGGGTTGAGAGCCATCAGCGCTCACCCATTGCCCGCGTTAAGCTGTCAAGGTCATCTGCGACCAACAGCTATACAAACACAAAAAAAAACTAATGGAAAGCTATAATATCAGGGAGTAACATAGGCTATATTTTATCTCGGTATTCCCACGGGGTTGGGAACTACGCGGGTAAGGCGACTGAAATCAAAGCAAAGCGAGGTCGGGTTGCTAGTAGACTGACATGATTTATCTATACAACAGTATTATAAAAATTATACTTCGTGTGTGACAGAGTAAGAATACAATTCACCGCCGCCCTTTCTTGCCCGTGGGTATCATAAAAGACAACTAAGGGATATAAGATACATAAAATATCTATACAAGAGAAGGAAAACTTGAAATGAAACCCTATATCAGCGCGTCTGACTGGCGTTCCCACAATGGAGGAGGCCCGGGCCCGGTATGGACCAGACCGTGTATGGGATGATGATAAGATGATATATAATGAATATCTACGTAGATATAAGGACCATTGTTACATTTTTTTAAGTTCACGCTTTAAATATGAGATTAGGTATATGTATATGAATTAATACCTAATGTGAATATTCATTCATTCATCTCAGCCTATATACGTCCCACTGTTGGCCTTCTCCACTATGGGAGGGAAATTGACCTATTACAACACACTGGTCAGACGTATTGGTATAGGGTTTTGTTTCGAGGTTTCCTTCTCATTTTACGACACCCACGGGCAAGAGGGTGGTGAATTGTATTCTTACTCCGTAATTGTATTCTTACTCCGTCACCACACGGAGAATGTGGATTATAAGGACTATAAATCTATAAAAATGGAGCGCCAGTTTTTTGTTCGTTTATCCTGCGAAAACTACTGCACCGATCGGAATAATACTTAAAGTTGAAGTTAAAGTTTCAGTATAATTTATGCTGATGATTACTATCCGGCAACTATATTTTTTTTAACGTGTAAATATTGATTTCTTACTGTCACTAAATTTATTGTATTCGATTGTCATTTTAGTTTTATTGGTAACTAGCAACCCGCCCTCGCTTCGCTTCGGTTTCAGTCGCGTAGTCTCACCCGTGTAATTTCCGTTCCCGTGGGAATACCGGGATAAAATATAGCTTATGTTACTCCCTGATTTTATAGCTATCCATTGGAGAAAGAATTTTTGAAACTGGTTCGGTGGTTTAAGCGTGAAAGCGTAACAAACAAACAAACTTACTTTCGCATTTATAATATTAGTAAGGATGTTTATTGACCAATTTGACATATGAATAGACGACTGTCAAGAATTATTTATAATAATGAAATTGTTTATTGTTAAGGCCATTAAAGCAAGAAGAAGTAATTGTTTATTGGACTTCTGACGCGAATGTCAAAATGTCATGCAGCGCTTTTATATTTTTTCATTATTTTAGTGTTTTAAAGAGTTATTTTGAATAATTTTACTGATATTTTATTCAATATAATGTCGATAAAATGCTGAAATGTAGCGAATATAACGTAATAGAGAATTGCGTGAATTTTCAAATTCTGCCAAAATGCCTAGAGAAATCTGATTTGGCTATCAGCTATATATATCAGCTATATATAATGCTAACGACTGACTAATTACTAAGACTAAAGACGTGAATAGTTAATATTATAACTCGAGATTTGCCACCAATAGCTCATATTATTGCAACTCATTGCCATTAAACAAGAAGAAGAAGAAGGAAATTGTTTATCTGTCATAATTGTCATTTAAACAAATTTCAATTTTAGTCCAGCGTAGCGGGCTGGGAACAGTTACTATTTCAATAAATGAATTTAATGACTTGTGTCTTTTCCTGTATATTGTTGACTGCACTAGTCAACAATATACAGGATAATAAATATCATTAACGGTTAGCATACAGCCTGACACGGGAGTTTTGTAAGAAATAACTGAAAATTAAGCATTTGATGTGTATCTGTGTATACCGGTATTATTAAAATTATAATACCAGTATACACAGTAATCTATGATTTTTAATCGAATGTTATTTGAGTTCTCGAAGACGGCTAGACTGATTTAGCAAATTTTTAAACTTTTTAATTTCCGGTGTCGATAAGTCAGGATCTAATAATCGGATCCTGGGTAAACGAATGAAAGATTTACATGATTTACTTCATAAAAGCGAACTACTGATCAGATTAAAATTTCTTATTGCCATTTAAAAACCTCTATATTACGATATCAATCCTATTTATTAAAAATTATTGCTATAATTTTTTAATCATTTTCTCTAATTAAATAAAACAGTAAAATAAATATAAAAATAACAATAAAGTCAAAACCTTATACAGAAGCGAAACGAAAACTGATTAAGACAGTCTGAGTCAAAATTATATTGTTTTATATTTTAATATTGATAATATTAAAATATGAAGCGTTTATTTATTTTAAACTTTTATCTATTTTCTGTTTTAATATTGATAATATTAAAATATGAAACAAAATAATTTTGACTAAATTGACATTTTTCAAATAGTACTTATATTTGTAAATGCTTATTAAATAACAAATAACAACAATAAAAAATAATAAAAATAATAAATGCTTTAAACAAAACCTTGATCAAAACTTTTACGGTTGATGAACATAATGTAATATATAAGAAATTCACATACCAGATTAATTGAGTGCGAACTTTATTTAGGCCCATGATCATCCAATTTTCAACAATTTCAACAATATGAATGTTTTTAATAAATTGCACATTACTTTATACTGTCGAACATTATAAAATCGCTGATAGACGTAGCAATAAAAAGGCATAAATAACTAATTTAATCTATAATTGACACTATCACGAAATGAGACCGTCAAATGACCGCTTTGTTATCTAAACATGAGACCATACCTTTTTTAAGGGTTTATAGATGCGAATTCAACGCGGGTGTAGACGAGAACGAACTGCCGCGGCGTCACGATGCCGGGATATCAGAGTTTGTCAGTAGGCTGTACGTGATCTCTCCGTCTAAGGGCACTTAACAATAAGTTCACGATTGCTCTTATTTCACGACCTTAGTTTTTCAGAGAACACGTGGTTCTTGCTATGTATTAACACTTTTACACTGACAAATTTCCTGGTTTACATTACTTCAGTATCACAAGTCCATAAAAGAATATTTTACCATTACTAGAAACGGTGATGTTAATTGTGTTTTGTCTCGAGATGCCAGTGTTTTAACCAGGAAAACATCTTTAAAACAAAAGAGCTTCGACACAACTGCTACATTTTCACGATTACTTCATTTTATATTCAGATCGCATGTAAACAATGGAGATGAAATTTTAAATCACATTAACACATTGTGATGAATAAAATGACTAGTTACTTAGTATCATTCTCGTACAGTCGTTGTGACAAACTTATAAAGTAATAACATATTTGCGTCATTGTTTTTTTTTTTATTGTGAGGAATCAATCGTAAAATTATAATATATAGTATATCATAATATTAAATATTTCTTTTAAAATTTCAAGTTCCTACGGGCATATAACTTCCTTGCAGGAGAAGAAAAGAAATCAGATATGGGAGGACACCGGAGCTGCATGAGTGGGGTTCTAAACGTAGTTTTCAAGAGCGATAAATATTTACCGAAATACGCTCCGAGACTCCGTTAATTTGAGATTCATGAGACCAAATCCGGTGCCAAAATCCATGATAAGCCTTTTTTTTTCTTTTTTTTATGGGTGGGCTATGGTAAGCGTACGCGTGGTCCATCCCGTCCGGATAAGCCTTTTCACTTCTATCCAAGCGACTGTTGCTTTTATAGCACGTTTGACTATGGCAAAAATTTAAAGGGCTCATTTATTACATTGGTGAGCTATCGTTTTCCATTTAATACTCAACACTGGGCGGTATTTTAAATATAAAACATCCAATTTAAAACGTTGTAAAGTGAAAACTGTGGTTTAAAACCCCAAGGCGGTGCCGTGATTAAACTTGTTTTTTGGAGAGGAGGCTCGAGCCCAGCAGTGGGACATGTATGAGCTGAGACGACGACGAGACGACCAGATCAATATTCCCAAAAAGCAAGTCTAGTCTAGGCTTCGTAAATGAGGACGTATATTGTCTATATAAGATGCGGTGGAATGAAATGGAGATACAAAATAATAACAATGACGAGTTCTGATGTTTACGCGAGTAATACACATTAAGAAAAACTATTTTTACTGATTCTGTTTACCATAATATAACAATTAAAATAAATTAACGTTTAATAATAACCGACGGCAAACAATATAATTTTTCATATATAATAATTTTGTTTTTGTACTGACAATGAAATTGTATGATAACGTGGGTCATTTAATAACTAATACTATAGGGTAGATATAAATCTCTGTAATAACGATGTCTCGTTGGAATGTTAGTCCTTTGTGACCATAAACGCTGTGAAGATTTCGAAAGGTTGCAAAAATCAGATTGAAATGTGATAAAAGCCGCAAACTTGGTTTTATTTCTAACTAGCAGCGCCCTGAGGTTTCACCCGTAGTTCCTCTTCTCGTGATAATATCCGGATAAATTATAGCCTATGTATTATTCTGATATGTAAGCTATATTACTGTGAAGTTTCATCAAAATCCATTCAGTACTTTTTGCGTGAAAGATCAACAAACATCTTCACCTCCTCACATACAAACTTTCGCGTTTATAATATTAGTAGGATGAATAATAACGTACATTGCCTACTGTATGGTGGCGGCTACGAATAGTACGAATCCATACATTGCTGAGGCTTCACATAGAACTCGGTTAACTCCAACTGATGTCATCTGGTCAACAATTACATTCCTAAGGAGGGTATCAACCCTCCTTAGAATTGTGATATCAATCAAGAAAGCGGCCGGTTAAAAATCTATTGCAAAATCCTTTTGCAATATACATATACGATGGACCTACCGCGTCAGTGTCGTGGGTTCGAATTCCACGCAGGATAACACTTTATACGATCCACAAATTGGTGTTCTGAGTCTAGATGTTTACATTACATGTTTGTAAAGTCCCTCACAATCCAAGGATTTTTTCTTAGAGCAGGGTTTCGTCTTAAAAGAAAAAAGTGTGCGTACAAAGTACGCATATCAGAAGTTAAACTCCTTTATTCTTCGTCGTTCATCATTCATCGATCATCGTTCATCCTTCAACCTTCACCCTTCATCCTTCATCTTTCATCCTTTATCGTTCATCCTTAATCCTTCATCGTTTATTCTTTATCTCATTCTCTCGCCGGCTGAATCCATTTACGTGTTTGTGTCTCTATGGACTCGCTTTTTCGTTTCATCGAGTTTGAAATCACAAAGATTCTAAAGAAGTTTCACTTCAAAAATGCATATTGTGTCGACTCCAAGTCAAAGAGCCGAGGTAAATACAATTTACCCTATCTTGTCCGTGGGTGTCGTAAAAGACTACTAAGGGATATCTATAATATTCAGATGATGTATATGCAAGAGAAGGAAAATTTGAAATAAAACACTTTTTTTTTGGTTAGCGCATCCGCTGTACGGTTCCGTCCGTGGCGACAGAGAGGTGGTGCGCGGACTCGTAACCCACCCGACAGCACCTTCGTCGTTGGGCCGACCACCGGTGCAGAGTTCCTTGACTTCAGTGGTCAAATAAAACCCTATACTAACACGTATGATCAGCGGGTTACAATAGGTTATTTTTTCTCCTATTATGGAGAAGGTTCGAGTTCAACAGTGGGACGTAAAGGAGCTCAGATGACGATCTAATGAATTTTTGAAATAAAACTATTTTTAGGGTTTTTTTTTTAATTCTATCTATACTAATAAATAAAGCGAAAGAGTTTGTTTGTTAGAACGCGCTAATCTCATAAACTACTAGTCCGATTTGAAAAATTCTTTCATTGTTAGATAGCCCATTTATCGAGAAAGGCTATAAGCTATATATATATATATCATCACGCTAAGATCAATAGGAGCGGAGCAACAATGAAAAATATTTCAGGATCGAGTTTTTTTTTTTTTGCCCTAGCCGAGGCCGCAGGTGACGTGACTGGGGAATTAGTTCGTCACCCGCCGAGAGGCCGACCGCGTGAGGAAAGACCGACGTCTTCCCCATTCTCGGTCGATAGGAGGGTACCCCAAGTAGGGGGTATTCCGTCGGGCCGACCACTGATGACAAGTAACCCGAAGGCAACGTGCATCGTGGGTGGGTTGCGGGTGTGCGTGCTTACGCCCCTCTGTCGCCCCGGACAGAGTGGTGCGAGGAGCGCGCCGACCGCAACCCACCCCAAAAAAAAAAGTATCGAGTTTTTACCTTTTGAGACCTTCCGTTGCGTGCACCACATAAACAGTGTAAAATTCATATGTGACTGAATTGTATTATTTAAAAATATTTTCACCTTTTACGTAAACAAAGTCGCGGGTTAAAGTTAGCATTAGCCCAAAGCAACTGTTCCACGCGGACGAAGTCGCGGGCATAAGCTAGTTTTAAATATCCCGAGATGTCGCATGCTTTTCCGCAATCATGATCACGTGAAGACTATTGTATTTGACCTCCAACCTGTCGTCGTTATTATTACACAAGATTTTTTTACCTGTTACAGTATCAGTTATTATTATTAAAGACACTTTTTTATACAGTTTTATTTACGAATGGAAAGTTTACCTATATAAAATTAAATATATATTGTAACTATTCAGTTATTCATCATCATTATTTCGGCTCATACGCGTCCCACTGCTGGGCTCGAGCCTCCTCGACACTATAGGAGAGAAATTGACCTTACCATGCTAGTCAGACGTCAGACAGGTTGGTATAGGGTTTTGTTTCGAGTTTCTCTTCTCTTGCATAGATGTTATATGCTTATATGCTTCCCACAGTCGTCTGTTACGATATCCACGGCTATGATAGGGTGTGGTGAATTGTTTTTATTCCGTCACCACACCGATGTTTAGTTAGTTATTAATGTGTGTACTAATGCGTTTATTGTTATGAACTATTTTATCCTTATAAAGCTATTTCTTAAATGAAAAATTTATTGATCATCGGCATATCGATATCCGCAAGAGGGAAAATACAAGGATTGCTGCGCTTGCTAGGCGTGTCGGCGATCGCGGTTAGTGTAAGTTTATGAGAGTGCCGCTGCCCATTTTTAGGGTTCCGTACTCAAAGGGTAAAAACCGGACCCTATTACTAAGACTTCGCTGTCTGTCCATCCGTCTGTCTGTCACCAGGCTGTATCTTAAGAACCACGATAGCTGGACAGTTGAAATTTTTAGTTGAAACTATGTATTTCTGTTGCCGCTATAACAATAAATACTGAAAACAAAACATAATAATATTTAAGGGGAGCTCCAATACAACAAACGCCTTTTTGCCTATATTTGCTCAATATCAGTAAATTTGTCTACTGTTGTTTACCTAGCCAATGGTACGGAACCCTTCTTGCGTGAGTTCGACTCGCAATTGTCCGATTTTTTCTGACGATGCCTCAGTCGTTTTTCGTGAATCCCACGAGAAAGTCTAATGAATGAGAAATTTATTGTATTCCTAACTCGTCAGCACATACGACGAGATAGAATTCTATACAATATTCTGTACAGGAGAATTCTGTATTCAAATTGCCGTTGTCCCCAGACATACAAAATGTTTCCATTTTACAAAGAGAGCATAAATTATTATTTGTTATACCGATAGGGGCTGATTCTTGTTTTTTTTTAAGTTTTAAATCCATAGTTTTAGGTAATACTAAAAGCCTTGACGTGACGTGAAGCCTTTCGTGTTATTTTCTGCTTTTAATTTCATTATTTTATCTATTCCAGTCAATGTCCCGTTCTGACCCAAAGAATACATGAACGGAAGAATTCAAGTATCCCGTTTTGACGTAAGGAAGTATTATATTAAATCTTTATATATTTCTTGTGTACGTGTGTATGTCACTAAATCTCTCCTAAACGGCTGGACCATTGTTGATGAATTTTTTTCAAGGTAGTTGGCACTGTTATTGATTTCAAGAAGAAATTATTTTATTTGAGCAGAACAACGTCTGTTGAGCTAGCTAGTGTTATAAATTTTCTTCAGTATTTATATTAAAATATGTTTAAAGGCTTTTCTTATTTATGATTATATAATTCAAGACGTGCATTTGTCAAATGATAGTTGATGATGTCAACTAGCAGTGTATATATTCAAAGTGGAATGGACAAAATTATAGAGCCATCACGTGCCCAGTTTACGCGTAAAATAATATGTACGTAACTGCCATATTTAATGTACACATGTAAATTGAATAACCGGATTATATCGTTTTGAATTGTTTTACTTAGTTTTGAAGGTCAGATCAAGTTCAACTGACTACATCAAATACATTAATTATGTACTAAATCATAATATATATATTTTGACTTAACAAACAGCTCATCACTTCCTTTGGGCGTACATTTTCAGGTGTAACGAGCGGGACCTCATGTTAGACAGTTTGCAAGTCACATCTATGTAGTATACTATACAGACCTTGTAGCACAACTCTAGAAAATTTCCTTGTGTTCAGGCGTTTTTATCATATTTAATATTGCAACCGAACCTAAACCTCAGATATAGACACCTTAAGCTCTGCTAAATCCGTGGTGCTCTACTGGTGCGCTTTACCTAGTTCTATATGCTCTTATTTACTGGCTTATTAGCTTTATATGGAGATCATAGTAATCTAGCTTGCAGTACTTATAATGTCAGGAACGTATGATAGGATTAGAGCCTATAGCAAAAAGACTGACTCTGTATGGCATTGAAGTTTCACCCAATAGCAGTTACGGCTTTTAATTACATTGGGACTAGAAACAAATTTAATTAAATCGGTATATAACTCACATAGATTAAGATCTTTTAATAGGATTTTGCAGTGATGTTTTATTATTAAATTTGTAAAGACATCCTCGGGAAGAGTGTTAGGCCATCATCACATGTAAGGAAACAACACTAAGTGATTAAACATAGTTACTGCTTAAACATGGCTACAGTGGTAGCCATTGTTCTTGCAAAGGAATGTCCAGCTGCGATTACACATTTACAATAATAGTCTGCTGTTAAGTAGGGAGTGTTAGAGCTTGTTACCGATGACCGTCATTATTACTAATAACGTACGGCTCTTACGAACTCTGACAGCCAATGTTTATAAATCTGTATTTCCATATGCCTATAATATTAGGAAAAGAAATCAAACAAGCCAAATTATAGAGTAAAAAAAATAGCTTAAGTATTTTTGGTTGTTTAGTTAACCGTTAAGAGCCGTTTATTTGATTTAAACCAGTGATTTCAAAAGTATTGGTACTTTCACTCTAAAATGATTAAATAATGATAGCACTCTTCTTCTTCTTCTTCTTCACTCTATTATATTAATTTTGCTTAGTTTTATGAATTTAGAGTTAATTTGTTATTAGTTTCTAAAGGGATTGTTAGCTATTTGTAAAGGCATATTTCGTCATTAGTAAGGGCATTTATTATTTTTATTTTTCTTATAATACAACATTCTGCACTAAAAAAATAATCCCTATACTGTAATCTTTACAAATATCGTAAACTATTCAGCATTAACTATGTATTTGGTTTTCATAATTAAATATTAGAAAATGTGTGGATAATTGTAAAAAAATAAAAAAGAATCGAACTTAGCGATATGAACATAGATATTGTTGATACTCATAAAAATAAATAACAAAAATAGCCGCACTATATTTTATGTTTTAGGATGAAATGGCAACGACAAACATAAGCCTTGTTTAATTGCAGTCACTATCTTATTTTATCTAAGTACTTAAACACAATGTAAATTACTTTAGAAACGTATTAAATTGGATAGCAGGAAAATTTATCAATCTTATTAAGTATAAATGCAATTACAAGTATTTTTTATTATAAACTAACTAGCACACCGCTCTCGCTTCGCTTCGGTCTCAGTCGCCTTACCCGCAGCGTAGTTCCAGTTCCCGTGGGAATACCGGGATAAAATATAGCCTATGTTACTCCCTGATATTATAGCTTTCCATTAATGAAAGAATTTTTGAAATCGGTTCGGTGGTTTAAGCATGAAAGCGTAACAAACAAACAAACCAAAAAACATCCTTACTTTCGCATTTATAATATTAGTAAGGATAAATTGTCTGGATTAACATACGTTTTATTTCGAAGAAATGTCATTTCAATGAGAGCATAGAATCCAAACGATACTTTGTACAATAATTAGTACTTAATCCGATGAAGTCACAGGCTAGAGAATGATACAGATCATTGACCATAATGCAATACCGATCACTGACCATATTATCTCGTGTAAATGATTAATAGTTCAATGTATGTATATTATCCTTTATGGTGAAGCAGTAAGAATATAATTCACCACCGGCTTTCATGCCTGTCTGTCGTAAGAGACGATTAAGGGATTAAATATGCATATAACATTTAAGCGAGATAAGGGAAATTCGAAATAAAATTATCAATCCGCCAGACCAGCGTGATAGTAGGTAAATTTTTCTCCTTTTACGGAATAGGCTCAAGCCAAATCGACCGACGTCCTCCCCGAAAGGGGGACGTCGCTCGATAAGAGGGTACTCCAAATAGGGGGTATACCGTCGGGCCGACCACTGATGACAAGTAACCCTGCTCCGGTGGTCGGCCCAACGACGAAGGCGACGTGGTGTTCGGGTGGGCTGCGAGTGTGCGTGGTTACGCCCCTCTGTCGCCCCGGACGGAGTGGTGCGAGGAGCGCGCCGACCGCAGCCCACTCAAAAAAGAAAAGAAAAAGAAAGCCCAGCTGATGATGAGTTGAGATGACATATACGTATATGGAGCAAGTCCAAGTATAACCAAAAATATACATTAACAAGGAAAAGATTCCGTGTGATGGCGGAGTAAGAATACAATTCATCCCCTATTTTCTTCGTAGGTGTCGTAAAAGACAACTAAGTGATTTAATATGCATACAACATCTATGCAAGAGAGAGAAAATTCGAAATGAAAGCCTATAACAACACGTCTGTTCAGAGTGGTATAGTGGGTGATTTTTTCTCGTAATGTGGAGGAGGCTTGAACCCAACAGTGGGTTGTGTATGAGCTGAGATGATATAGTTATCGTTTCAAAGCAAAACCAAATATTGTATATTTTTGGTTAGACTTAATAAGGAAAAGGTAATTATGTATTATCTGTCACCTACCTTGTAACAATAACTGAGCACTCGCGTTTAAATGTTCAATTAAACAATTAACACAAGTTGTGCTAATATTCAGTGCACATGCGTCCAGCAATGAATTATTAGCTAGTAATTGGCAGTTATTTATTCACTTAAAAGTTTATTTACGTCCACTATTAGATTCATTAAAGGATCTAACTAACTGTGGAAAGAGCACTTGAACAATCGGAAACACCTGATATAATGTTGGACTTATATAAAGAAGATGTCAATATTAATCTGATAGTTTAATCGGCCGGACAGATTGAAGTGGTTCATTGAGATCTTATCAGTATACGTGGCAGCTACATCAAAATGTATTTGTTTATTTGGAATTTATAAGTTTAACGATCGTACCTTAGATTAAACTGATTCTGTACTTGATGGGCTCTGTATATTATCTTAATTTATGTAAAAATGTTATTTTTATAAATATGAAAAAGTTTTTAAAGTGATAATTTTATTACATCACCTTAAACTTTTTCGTCTATCTATTGCATGTCGCGTGACGGTCGGCCGCGGAGTAGGGGTAAAGTGAAAGGTGCTTGATAGAGTAGCCGAGGCCAATATGGCAGCGTTCGCATCAGCTGAATAGTGTATAGACTATTACTCATTTGTGGCAGTGCTCCACGCTATTTATTTGTTTTTATCAGTGTTTAATGTAAATATTGCTATTTTTTTGTAATGAGAAAAAAAAAGTTTCCATTTTACCGTGGGTTTATAAAACCACACATCTTTTTAACTTAACAGTTCAAAATATAATTTCTATAGGTACTAATAAAAAGTCGGCTGAGGATCTAACCAAAATCATATCGCTAAAATCTATACGTCTTTAAATATATATTTCGTGTGTACGTGTGTATGTTACTGAACATCTCCTAAACGGCTGGACCGATGTTGATATTTTTTGTGTGTATTCAAGGAGATTCAAGAATGATTTATATTTACAATTGGACTCGGTAGGTGGCGCTGCTGTTGATTTCAAGGCGAATTTCTTTTATTTTATTTGAACAGAACAAGGTCTGTTGGGTCAGCTAGTTATATTTAATTATTTATCTTGAATAACAGATTGAAAGATTCATTAACGCCTAAACCATTTACAAAAGTGAAATTTTAGTAGATTAAGCTTTTTATATTGTAGATATACATTAATAAAAGATTTTTGGAAAATTCTCCCCCAAGGGTATAAAATAGGGTTGTACGTTTGTATGAAACTTCATTAGTTTTGAAGTTAGCTTTTTAATATTAAATGCAAAATAGATGTTTCAACATTTTAGAATAATCACCCCTTAAAGGGGGAAATAGCATTGCATGATTATTTTTTTTAATTCATTTAAATTCTGAAAATCTGTTATTAGTTGTTTAATTAAAATTGAAAACTAGTAGTTGTTTCAGCATTTTTAGAAAATAAATCACAAATGTTTGTAGGAAAATCCATAAATTTTCATTCCAACAATATGTTGCAGATTAAGTATCACTGACTTTATACATTTCAATCAGATACACAAGAAAAAGCATGTCTCTAATTCATTAACGAATCGATACTTTTACTTCAAATTTTTTTCATGGTTTCCTACCACCATTGCCTAACTGCCGTTTGGACAGTTATTCCATAACCTGAGACAAATAATAGTAAAAATACTGATGATTCAGTATTTTTGAAATATTCACCCCTTTAACCATAATACTAGGGGTAATAAAATCCATTTTGGAGTTAAACATATAGAATTCAGTATATGGATACTTAAATATAAATAAGACGCAATTAGATCTATTAAATTGTACAATTTACTGTATTTTCTTTTATTAAAAAGATCGCTAACATTGTCCATTGCATACCGAATCGCACTTTGTAGTAATCCTTCAAAGATCACAATTCCCTTTTAAAATTTGCTTTGTCATGATAATCAACAGGTGTAACATTATTCATTGAAAATGGCCGGCATCGATTTAAGTGAGGACTCTTTGTACATGGCCAGTTTAACGTAGCATGCAAGTACAAAGTTATTTAAGCCCCAAATGAAAACTGGTATTTACAAACAGATATTACGGTAGTCAAAACTAAATCTTTGTATGCGTTTTAATAGTTTTATTTCATTCAATCAATACTATCTACCTAATAGAATTTTTAACCCCTCAAGCAACGCGCAATCCACGCGAGGGGAGCCGCGTACAACAGCTCTTATATTTATAAAGCTGTCCTGTGATGATGGAGTTAGAATACAATTTCCCACATCCCATATTACCGATAGATGTAAAAAAAAAAACGACTAAGGGATATAATATGCATATAACCTCTATGCAAGAGAAGAAAAATTCAACACAAAATAAAGCTTCATAGCAACGTGTATGAGCAGCGGGGTAGGTCAATTGCTCTTCTGTTGTGGAAAAACCTTGAGGCCAGCAGTGGGACATATATGAGCAGAGATGATGACGATGATGGAAGCTTTAGAAGTTGATACTACTTTTGTATAATAACTTAATCCACGGCATTTTTTTTTTTTTTTTTGTGGGTGGGTCGCGGTCGGCGCGCCTCCGCACCACTCCGTCCAGGGCGACAGAGGGGCTTAAGCACGCAACTCCCGCGACCCACCCAAAAACCACGTCGCCTTCGTCGTTGGGCCGACCACTGGAGCAGCGTTAACTTGTCGTCATTGGTCGGCCCGACGGAATACCCCTAATTGGGGTACCCTCCCATCGACCGACGTCCCCCCCTCGGGGAGGACGTCGGTCTTTCCTCACGCGGTCGGCCTCTCAGCGGGTGACGGATTAATCCCCGGTCACGTCACCCGCGGCCTCGGCTAGGGCGGCATGAGGCGCAGATAGTTGCGCCTGCGCCGCCCCAGTCGCCGGCGGCGGATCTCCTCATCAAGGCTGCGCTCCTCGCGCAGGCGATCCGCCGCCTCCTTCCGCGAGATCACCGTCTCGCAGAAGGCTGCGACCGCGTCCCAATTCCCGACGCTGTCGACCATCGCCCTAGCGATAGCCGGCAGCGTCAGGTTTAATCCACAGCATAAAGATTTTATCATGTGTCTATTTAAATCTTTCTCGTACTAAAAAAAAACCTATTATCCTACCGTGCACCCATTAATTATTTAATCATGTGGACTGGCTACAATACAGACTATTGGCACTGTATATTCGGCTTCAGTGGCTCTCTTGATATTTTGAGCTCATTCTTTTAAAGTAAGATTCCAGTCCATTTAGGTAACTTCACGTTTAGATTTTATTAAGACAATTTCTTGGTAGATAGACATTTACGGCATCGGCTAAGACAGCATAGGGCGTAAACAATTATGTCCTTGATGGATTTAGTTATCAGAGAATGGAAGCTGTCTTTGATGTTCTCCGCTACCTCTTTTAGCGAGTATACCAATTTCCAGAATATGGCGATTGCGACCTAATCATTTAGTTATATTAGTTTAGCAATAAATAAAATCAACTCTGCGACTTATAACTCGGCTAAGTTATACGTTCAATAGTTTGCTTAATGTCGACTTTACTTGATGATGGTTGTTATACCAGATTGGTAGAGTTTTCTGAGTAGAATATTATAGTGATTATGCGCTGTTTTGAATTACATACTTTAATCTTATTCTTATTCTTATTATTATTATAATATTGTATGAATGGCTTTGCTAGGAATTATCACGATTAACAGGTCGTTGTTGAAGTATCTTCTTTAGCACTATATGTAAGTGTAAAAGAATTCGTAACATTAGTTCAAATGGATTCTATATTTAATATATGTGTGTACAGGTGTCTTATGCAGCTGTGAATTGTGTAGTAAATATATGCGCAACGTAAATATTATTTGGATCCGAGGTAATTGTTTATAATAAAATAATTATTAATATGTTTTATTTATAAAGCTTATTTTAATGATTTGTGATGTTTACGCGAATATTACACACTGTAAATAAAACTATTTTACGGATTTTATCACATTTGATTAATCTACAGTACGTCCGTGATCATAAACGCTGTAAAGTGTTTCAAACGTCGGGTAATCAAAAATAAAATAAAAACGCCATAAAATTCCTAAGTTTCACATACAAAGCTAAATATTTTGTTGGAACCTGCTAATCCCAGGCGCTACCAAACTAATGTATCTTCTAATTATAATAGTCCAAGTGAAGTAGAATAATGTGGTGGTAATATACATTCACACACGTACGACGTTATAAGATGCCGAATAGAAAAGTTAACGATGATGGTAGTAGGTAACGATGATCTATAGTCATGATTAGATCACAACAGTACCATCATTTGAAGCGTCATGCCGTCAATCAGCCGTGCTTTAGAAATACTAAAAAGTACAGTTTTTACTACCTGACTTTTTAACCCTATTTTGAAACGTCCAGTTTTGATCTAGTAATAATCTTATCTGAAGTGCTACTGCGATTATAAAATATACACTTTTAGTGTTTAACTGTGTTTAGTTATCCTTGATAATATTGTAATATCACAAGACGTCCTTATCTATTCATATTTCTTGAGATCGAGGCCGTGTTTCCCCCACAATAATCATCGTTAATTTACAATGGCGACGGGATAAGAATACAGTGGTTACTACTTTTTACTTGTTTGTGGGAGTCGTAAGAATCAGCTAAGGGTTCATCATGAGAGCGAGCAGCAGCCCTCTGCTAAGAAACCTATTAGATTTCACTACGATCGTCAACTCGACTGCTGAGCGTGGCGATTACGGCATTATCGGCATTATGACGGATTACGAAGTAATGGCCCTCAGTCATGGTAGCTCCGCTATCCTATGAGCTCATTTTAGTGGCGGGCTCGGTAACGGCGAGTGCAAAGAATTGCCGACAGCGCTCCGGCTATCAAACAAAAACAACTCTTGGTCCTGGTAACACACTCGTTTTCAGACATTGAGGTATATTGGATGAGAAGATTTGCTTAAATTTCCCGAACGCTGCCTAACCGAGTTAGATTTTTCGCCTGATCTCTTTCTCGAAACATACCTAACTGAACTGATTGTCTAAGATAACCATAATGATCGATAACTTCGAGAAACGCATTACTAACTAGGACTGGTACAGGAATGCCATGGGCATTTAATACGACTTTCGTCTTATCCATGTCCATTCGTAAACAAATTAATTGGCATACCCTCCTGAGTTCATGGACTATGGTGTTTTCCATGAATTCTGACATAACGACGATATCGTTTGCAAAGGTGAGCGATGTATTCGCCATTGACATTGATGCGCAGTCTAATAGAAGAATAACATAACTTAATGAGCTTTATAGGCCTTTTATACAATAACCCGTCGGACCAGGGATATATACATATTTATTTTTTAGTAGACATCGGTTTTCAATAAAAATATAAGTGGCCTAACAGTTGTTTAAAAAGTATTAAGTCAATATACCTATATGTTACTGTGAATGTTTGTTAGGTTCTGCAACCGATATGACTAGACTTTATTATCTCTCATCCTTACTAATATTATAAATGCTAAAGTAATTTTGATTGTTTGTTTGTTACGCTTTCACGCTTAAACCACCGAACCGATTTCAAAATTCTTTTACCAATGGAAAGTTATAATATCAGGGAGTAACATAGGCTATATTTTATCTCTGTATTCCTACGAAAACGGGAACTACGCGGATACGGCGACTGAAACCGAACCGTTGCTAGTAATAAATAAATTGATAACACGGAAGCGGAAGTATCAACGTTGGGCAAAATATCATTTGTGTACAACTTTATTTTATTCGGTGTTTTTTTTTTTTTTTTTTTTGGGGGGCGGGTTGCGGTCGGCGTGCTCCTCGCACCACTCCGTCTGGGGGGACAGAGGGGCATAAGCACGCACACCCGCAACCCACCCACGATGCACGTCGCCTTCGTCGTTGGGCCGACCACCGGAGCAGGGTTATTTGACGTCAGTGGTCGGCCCGACGGAATACCCCCTATTTGGGGTACCCTCCCATCAACCGACGTCCCCCCCTCGGGGAGGACGACGCAAAAAGCTTACTATTTGTGCTTTTTATCTTTTGCCAACTTCATCATCTTTTTAGGTGATCAATATAGCTTTTGAATCTTGTAGTCACAGAATTGTGTCACCGATAGGCGTACCATCTAAAATAGATTTTGGCAAAGAAGTTTATGAAGTTAAGAAGAAGTTTATAAAACATTTATAATTAATATTATAGTTTATAATTAATAATAATAAAATATAAATAATAAAATACTTTTAAAGCGATAAGTTTTTTGGTTGCATGAGTTTTTTTATTTTCTATATGTACAATTTTTGATTAACAAAATTCATTTAATCCTCAAAAGGGCAATGTGCCTCCTGGCAAGAGAAAAAGAAAATTACCATTGATCGTTGTTTGCCGTCTGACAGTTGCTGGCAAACGGTGATTGAGTAAGAGAGGGGTGGTAAATTGTATTTTTGATCCATCACCACACGGAAATTTAGAATTAGGTTTAATATATAATGTCAGTAATCATGTCAATAAATAATTATATGTCATTAATCTAGGGATAACAAAATACATTTGTAGAAAGCAATGCTAAGAATCTAATCCACACCCATGCAGAACAATACAATAAAAATGGCAGGGACCTTATTACGAGAAGAATGTAAAACAAGTTTTTATTTGTGTAGTGTATTTTAAGCGGCGTAGTTATGACTTCATAATATAAAGGTGGTCATTAAATGCTTGATTTTTGATAATAATTTGATTGATAATATGAAACCATGCCTGGGCATATCTCTTTATAATTTTATTTTTACATAATATGGATTAGAAATAAATTAATTAAAATAAACAGGCTCTCCTTAGCTTTACATGACATTAACATATACACATACCCAATTTTTTATTATGCAGGTACATTAAGAAGAAAACTTTCTTAATACTCTTTTTTTAATCGAAGTATCCTTTATTTCTCGACATAAAACCCTATACTAACACGTTTGACCTGCGTGGCATAGTAGATTAATTGTTCTCCTATCGTGGAGAAGGCTCAAACCACGCAATGGATCGTATATGAGCTGAAATGAATGAATGACATATTTGTGATTGAATGATATGTTGTCAAATAACAAAAATTTTAAGTGCCTAACTTAAAGTCTTAGTTATTCAGATAAAAACAGTGTAAATAATAATCTTATCATTATTATCCACATCTCGTGACACAATCTCGTGATCCTTAACTTCTATTTACCCTATTATAGTGTTTTTAGACAAGACAATATACTATAAAACAATATTAATCACTTTTAAGGTACTGGCATGTATTCAGAATACTTTGTTATTTTAAAAGCAATCTAAATCCTTACTAATATTATAAATGCGAAAGTAAGTTTGTTTGTTTGTTTGTTACGCTTTCACGCTTAAACCGCCGAACCGATTTAAAAAATTCTTTCTCCACTGGAAAGCTGTAATATCAGGGAGTAACATAGGCTATATTTTATCCCGGTATTCTCACTGGAACAGGAACTACGCGGGTAAGGCGACTGAAACCGAAGCGAAGCGATGGCGGGTTGCTAGTAATGATATAAAGGCTGGGAACTTAACCAATCTAATAAAATATGTAGTAAAAGAAATAATTCTCTCCAACTGTTATAGTTGTCCGCGTGGTGACGGAGTAAAAATACAATTCATCACTCCATATCTTACCCGTAGAAGTCGTAAAAGGCCACTGAGGCATATAATATTGAGGTATTTGTAACTTGATAGTAACTACTGCATTCTGCTGCTATCTATACATTCGCTGACAGAAGTTGCAGGACGTTGCAGAATAACATGATTGTGGTATCTCTCTTATAGATGCCTCAACATTATGCTGAGCAGCTATCCTTTTGCTCTTTTGTGAAGGGGTCACTACTGTCGACATGAACCTTCTTTTTATGATGTCTTGTTAATATTTATTGCTTATTTTTAAACTATTGTACTTGTATTTTAGGTCTTAAGATGTTCCCCTGCCGTAAGGGAGTAATAAATTATTTTTCTTTCTTAAATAACATTAACTTGACTTAAATAACAAAACCCCAAACCAACATGTCTAACCATCGCAGTGTAGTAGGTACTTTCCTATTACGGAGGAGGTCTGAGCTTAACAGAGGGACGTATGTGAGCTGAGATGATGATGAGGGTCAACGTCTTAATATAAACGAATGAAGATTTATTTTTCAGCGAAAGAATAAAATAACTAAAATAAACAAATATTATCCAGTGATTGTAAAATTTATCAGCATTCCATAATTTCGAAGAGGCTGAACGTCTGACGGCGTCCGACGTGGTGGGACAAGAACGTCGGGAAGAGAGGGTACTTCCTCGGGGTATTTCGTCAGGTCGACGGTTGTTTTTTTTAATATATAGTGATTGAAGAGGAAGGTTTATATGTATAATAACATCCATTAAATTGTGGAGAAATACTGTTATTTTTGAGGTTTCTAATGTGATGTCGTAAATAATTAAATTTTTTTCGCTTACATTGCAAACGCAGGCTGAACCCTACGAGATTTATCAAAATAATGTACCAAGTATTGTACACATTGAAAAAGACTACAGAAAACTTAGCGATGGTATATGTCTATCTCTTATGAATATCCCACAATAACATTTTTTTGTCATTTACTTTTTACGACAAATAATGGCTAATTTTCGAAGCGATTTTAACCAATATAGTATTAATCCTTATCCAATTAAATACCTTAAATACATTGTTGATTTAATATAGATCTATATGGCCCTTACAGCATATAATTTAAATGAATATTTTCGAAGATATTACAGATTTAAAAATTGCGGCATGTAGCGTTGGTGTGGCACTCGGCTCGGCACAACAGAGCCAGAGACTTTTTCAAAGTAGCTGCGTTCTCAAAATCAAATAAACCAAACTAAAAAGTAAAAAATAAATTATAGTTTAAAAAACTAAAAAAAAACACACTTTTAAAATTTAAAAATAAAAAATCAAAAATAAAACTGTAGTATAATCAATTGAAAAATTGATGTTATTGTACAAAAAGCGTGGGGGCTTGATTTTAACTGTTGTTAATATTTTATCAATAGTTTATTATATCTGTAGTTATTATCATAAGCACCCCACGTGTTTTGTTCAATAATATCAATTTTTCAATTGATTACTACAGTTTCATTTTTAATTTTTTAATTCAACAATTTTAAAATCGTGTTATTTTTAGTTTTTAAACTATAATTTATTATATACAACGTTCACAGTTTTTCTGTAGTGTATTTAATATCAGCATTGCACCCGTGCGAAGCCGGGGCGGGGCGGGTCGCTAGTTTATATATATAGATTGTTTTTTTGTGTAATATACATTCTAATTATGGTCTATGACCGTTGAACTACAACATACTCGAGCAGTTGCCCCATAACCTGATACACACTGTATACTGGCTTGACCAGCGTGGTATAGAAGGTAAATTTTCCTATTACTGTGGTGACGAACCGAGCCCAATATTGGGACAAATATGGGCTGAGAAGAATATTGTTTAAGTAGATATGAAAGTTGATTTTTTGCATAGATTAGCTTATTGTATGAAAAGTTTTTGTCAGCTTTATAATATAATTATGATTATGCGATATATAAAAATTTGTAATAAGTATCCCAGTTTAATGTTTGTCTCGATTCACGTATAGAAACCAGGTTGTACCGTTTCAAATCAAGTTTTCAAGTTATCTGTAAGTATGACATATTGTCAGATGACACAGCTAAGCCCATGCACCGGAGATTAATCTTTATTTGTCACGAGCTTTATATGATAAGCAGATCACATGAGTTGAATGTGTGAGACATAATCGCAATTTATGATAATAAATAAATAGGTATATTAAATATATATTACATGATATATAATCATTTAATTTTTAGCTAATATAAACTTTTTATCGAATATTATATTGTATAAAAATGTGTGATTATCCTTACTAATATGTATTATAAATGCGAAAGTAAGGTTGTTTGTTTGTTTGTTTGTAACGCTTTCACGTTTAAACCACTGAACCGATTTCAAAAATTCTTTCACCAATGGAAAGCTATAATATCAGGGAGTAACATAGGCTATATTTTATCCCGATATCCCTACCGGCACGGGAACTACGCCGCGGGTAAGGCGACTGAAACCGAAGCGAAGCGAGGGCGGTTGCTGAGTAATTAGGCGGTTGTTGAGTAATTAATAAGTAATACTGAAGTGTCGTTCAGGAAGCTTAAGAGAATCTTCGCGTCTAATGTACCTTAGTGTCTGAAAATACAGGTCTATAACCAGTGATGTTTTACGGCACGAAAATGGGATCCCTAAACTTAGGCCTCATAACCCAGCTCAAAATCGCTTAGCGTGCTATGGAGCGGGCTCTACTCGAGATTTCTCTGCGTGATAGAATCTGAAATAAGTAAATTAGCAGAAGATCGTTCTTCTACTCTACACTCGTGTGTAACCGACATAACACGAAGAATTAGCATGCTGAAGTGGCAATGGGCAGGACACATCCCGCGACGAACTGACAACCGCTGGGGAAGAAATGTTCTCGAGTGGCGACTACGTATCGAATGATGCGATGAAGGAGTAATACTCGCGTACAATGTGTAATACTCGCGTAAACATCAGAAATCATTATATCTGTTTTATGTCACAATAAGGTAGGATTTTATGACAAACAAATTATTCTACTAAAAATAATGCTAAGTTAGGTTTAGTTGCCGTTAGGTTTAGATAACCTTTTAATCGCAATTCTGCCAAACGTAATTAAAAAGTTACAAACTGAAAAAAGGATTATTTTTAAAAGCGAAACATTCAAATTTAGAATCATCTTTTTTCATACCTAGACTCTTTATTAAGTGTCAGTAACATAGGCTGGCTATTACAACCTCTTTAAAATTAAATTATTACCAAAAATGTAGAATAATTAAACCGTCCGTTTTTTCGCAAAAGAGTGTATATGTTACTGTAAAAGCTCGAACTGTGACATGTGTTGGTAAAGGTAAAGATTTATGAAAATGTGAGGATTTTTCCGGATTTTTACCATTACAATTTAGTACATGCTAGGTTTTACCACTGACGGCTGGTAATTGTTGGTTTTTAAGAATAAAACAATGAGTATTTCTTAATCGAGTCAAGCGCTCTCTGGGGCAGGCCTCGGAATGGGGTGAATGGAACTTAGTACAGTTCAACCCCACAAAGACACAAGTTTGCGCTTTCACTGCAAAGAAGAACCCGTTTGTAATGACGCCTCATTTCCAAGGAATAATTCTCCATCTTTCCGACAGTATTGGGATCCTCGGTGTCAAAATGTCGAGCAAAGTCTAGTTTGGGAGTCATTTGGAGGACAAAGCCAAATTGCGCTATGACATGTCCTTCTTTAAACGAAGTTTAAGAAGAGCATTTTATTCACGGTAGGCAACCAGGTACCAGGGGCATAGCCCCTGGTATTGCAAAGCTCCATGTGCGGCAGTATCACTTACCATCAGGTGTGCTGTCTGCTCGTTTGCCACCATCGGCAATAAAAAAAAATATTTCAATTAACTATTAATCAAAATCATCATCGTCCATTATTTCATAAAATCTGTGTTTTTCATTAATTTTGATTCACAAATTACTTCTAGAAATCAAGAACACAAATAATATCAAAGACGGTGCAGGTAGCGGAGGGTTTCAGATTGCCCATGAGTGTGAGACAATGCGCCGACCACGTTATGAAATGTCTTTTTCAACATTTACCGTGCCTTTAATGTAAATCTTAAGATTTACCAACTAAATGGTGGTAAAGGTTTGAATCGCAAAACTGTTCAGACTTCTATCATTAAGAATTGATAATCTTAGGTGTTACTGGCAAATCTTAGGATTTACCACGGTTCGAGTATTTACAGTAACATATATAAGGATATAGAGCTGTTTGGTAACGGCTACGAATACTATCAAACCTTACATTGTTCATGGGTGTCGTAAAATACGACTAAGAGCTTCACATCGACCTGGTTCAACTCAATCTTTGGTGTCTGGTAAACAATTAAATTATTAAGAAGTTTGACGTTAGGCAGACGGCCATAACACTATTATAGTAAATAACTTCTGCATTAAGTTAGCTCAGCGTGCTATGGAGTGGACTATGCTCGGGATTTCTCAGCGAGATAGAATCCGAAATACGGCAATCTGCAAAAGAACGGGTGTAACCGACATAGCATGAAGAATTAGCACACTGAAGTGGCAATGGGCAGGCCACACCGCTCGAAGAACTGATAGCCGCTGGGGAAGAAAGGTTCTCGATTGGCGACCACGTATTGGATGACGCAGTGTAGGACGCCCCCCCACTAGGTGGACTGGCGACTTGGTGAAAATTGCTAGGCGTCGTTGGATGCAGGCGGCACAGGACCGCACGTTGTGGCGTAACATGAGGGAGGCCTACGTCCAGCAGTGGACGGCGATAGGCTGAAATGACGATGATGAATGATGATACTATACATAAAACGTCGGTTTTAACAATGATATGTTGGGCATCAAATAATTTAGTCCTGGCGTGACTATAGATAAATTGTATAGTATACGAAATGTTCAGATAACAATATAAAATTTAATTTTATTTTTATGTATTATCTTTTTGATGTAATTGCGACTTTCGCCAGGTGGGTTGACAATCGCAACTCTTGTGTAATATGAAGCTCCACATGCGAGTGCTAATGCTCATCCCTAGAGTGATTCTTAAGCCGATTTTTAAGAATTCACGACAAAGTACAGCAAGTCATTGTTTTCCTATGCCGTCACAACACGGGTTTGAATCAAGTAAAAATATCATTAAAACAGTAAAAATAGTTTCACTTCATGTTGGTTATTTGTAATTTCCATATAGACACAGTAATTCAAGTTGATTAAGGGATTCATGTATCTAATGTTATAGATAGATCACTATCCTAGAGTGTCAGTAACAAGAAGTATCTATCCATCATATCTATAAGCATCTATTAGGCTATAGATAAATAGAATGGATAAATGAAGGGAGTAATATCTAAAGTGTTCTTATTTTCAAAATTAAGTAAAGATCATGTAATCTTGATACTTGATTAAGTGATCTTTACCTAATGACTACTAATGATTTTCTGATAAAGATCCTTACTATAAATACTACTACTACTATATTATAAATGCGAAAGTAAGTTTGTTTGTTTGTTACGCTTTCACGCTTAAACCACTGAACCGATTTTAAAAATTCTTTCACCAATGAAATCTATAATATTAGGGAGTAATATAGGCTATATTTTATCCCGGTATTCACACGGGAACGGGAATTACGCGGGTAAGGCGACTGAAACCGAAGCGAAGCGAGAGCGGGTTTCTAGTAAAATTATAAATGCGAAAGTAAGTTTGGTTGTTTGTTACGCTTTCACGCTTAAACCACCGAACCAATGTTAAAAATTGTTTCAGCAATTGAAGGCTATAATATCAGGAAGTAACATAGGCTATACTTTATCCCGGTAATTCCAGGGGAATGGGAACTACGCGGGTAAGGCAACTAAAACCGAAGCGAAGCGAGGGTGGGTTGCTAGTATCTGGTAAAGCTTCATATAAATTTATTAAGCTATGTTTAGGACTCATACCATCTGGCTGTACGAAAGTTAGTAAGGCAGATAGGCTATCGATAATAATAGGTCGGCGAAAAAGCATATAGTCTGTTTAAAATTTTAATAAAATCTCTTTGGCTGTACTAGTTGAATGTGGCTGGTTTTGATACCATTATAAAGGTTACATTTAAAAAAGCAACAATTTAGTAAAATGTTAATTGCCGCCGTTTACCTTTATCTCTTCCAATAATATCAGATTATAATATTTATGTATATCATTTTCATAAATTTTTATCCTTTGGTACCCTAACATTTCCACCAGATTTTCCTTTATATCCGCTATCCTAAATTCCTATTACCAATAATTCAGATTCCTTAGCTTCCTACACATGTAATTGGCAAATACTCAAACCAAGTGGCCCAAGAGCAAAAAAAAAAAAAAAAAAATTGCCGCCGTTTATCATTTGTTTTTCTTTCTGTTAAAATGAGTGAATGTAACTTAGAATAATAGAAGGTAAGTTCACGCACAAAAAGTGAAGCATTTCAATTGGAGCCTAATGGAGCTTACGCCGGAACCGTACCGTAATGTACAAGGTCACTGTACTGCACGTACGTACGCAACTCTTAAAAAATAAATAGGTAATTATGACGGTTTGTGCATTCAAATGGTGTCACAACACATTTGAAAAACTTAAAAAGGTTTTTAACATTACTTTTAAAATTATTTCGACGATTTATGTTAATAAAACAAAATTTGATTTCATAATTTATGTAGTGGTGTGCGTGTGTACGTGTGTAATCGTCTGCGCGCATGTAATATTTTTAGATTCATGTTTCGAACGTTCGAAGTAGCGACGCTATCCTTCTTACGTTATTATTCTAAGGAATGTAATGAAGAAATTACATTAATTTTAAAATTTTATTACGATAGGTAAAATTGAAATTTTTTTATAACCGCCGACACAAATTAAAATAATAAAAAAAAGTTTTACGTTCTCCTCACAGGAATTATCAATTAATTGTCATTTAACGATTCCATGTAGTGACGGATTAAGAATACAATTCACCACCTGCTTGCCCATGAGTGTCGTAAAAGACGACTAAGATATATAATATCTAAGCAAGAGAAGAAAACAGCGAAATAAAGCCCTAATCAACTTGTTTAGTAGAGTAATTTCTCTCAAATTGTAGAGGAGGCTCGAGCCTAACATTGGAGGAACCTTTATAAACCAGAATGACCATGATGATGAGATAAGTGTTATTTTTATTTTAAGACATCCAGGAATCTTATATAATTATACAGCTCAGTGCACAACATCAAGAAACTTTGAATATGTCAACATATTAAAGTAAGAAGATGATGTACACGAAGAAAATGGAACAGCGTAATTTTTCGTCCTATAAAACGACGACGCCGCAAACTCCTGTACGCTGAAAGATCTTCTGGCCATTGGTCTACGAGTATTGGAATTAAGATAGTACTTCGTCTTAGCTGGACCAGGCTTCAAACATCGGCTCGTAGATACATTTGCACGTTCCTTTTCTTGAGAAAGACATCGGCCTTCTAAATCAAACCATGCTGTCAAAAATAGCGGGCGCAGAGGTAAGCTATGATGAGAGCAATCCACTTCACGAGACACTTGACTAACCCGACTTTACACCCGTAATCTATATGCTTCCTAGATAGGTTAGCGATTCCAAATAATTATGTATTCCCCCTAATATTGGTGTCATAGTAGAGTGTTGCTACCCATTCCCCTGCTGCTACTTGTAAAAATAAGGGATGACGACATATTCTATGGTTAAATCGTAACCATTTTAGTAATTTAAAGCGTTTAGAACGGTGAGCACATTCAGTCCACTTTAAATAAATATTAGATTGTGGAAAATTTTAGTACATAGCCGACCAGGTATGTGTATATTACATTATTAATGTATAGATTTACACATAAAACAAACATTGCCTGTAGATTATAATAAATCTTTGTTTTACGAATTGATTTGTCTGTCCATTTCCACTGACGCTAAGTATGATAATGACTAGTTGCTTTGTTAACAAGTGAATTACATGGAAGCGTTAATTTAATTGTTTATGTTACAACTCTAGACGTCAGAGTCACATGAATTGTTATCTATATATCGACACAGCTGTAGCACAATGTGACATTTATAAAACGCCTCTTTTAGATTGGAATGGTTTAAAATTTTGGTTACTAGCCTAATGATGTTAGGTGTATAACACGGCATAATTAATGATTTTGTATAATTTCGAATTTTATGAAAACCTTTCCTTGTGTTTTTTAAGGATTATACTACCTTACTTATTTTTATTCACAGGAGAAAAACAAATATAACTATAAAAGAAATATACTATACTAGAAGTAGCAACATAAGGTAGTAATAACTCAGGTTTTTGTATGAAATATATAAAGCCTAAAGACGTCCTTCAAAACAGAATAGAAAAAGGATTAAGTTAGGGTGGCGGCAATAGAGAAAAGCACGAGTGGATAGACATTTTCGCCGAAAATAGTTTAATCATGCTATTAGTTTGACAAAATGAAACATGAAAATTTGTTTGAATATCTTGTAAAACTATGAAATGATATGTCAAAGGAAAAGGAGAAAGAACACTAAATTGCAAAATATACCAATAAAAGTTTAGAATAAAAAATACTAATACGTAAGAAGTAAGATATTTTGTTTTTACCTGTATGTATTAATTAGAAAAGACTTCGGTATTTTATAAAAAGGGTAAAAATAATTTGGTGAATTGAGCGTTAAGTCCTTTACCGATGAAAATATTGACATCATTAACGCTTTGCTATAAGATATTGCTATAAGATATTATGCACATTAGCATTATATAGTGCTCTTAAAAATAAAGAAAATATAAATAACTTTGAATGCCAATAGCCATTAGTTTTTTTCCTTTATAACTATGCATTGATCTGTTTGTGGTTATAAAAAGTATCTTAAATTGTTTTACATGATAAAAGAGTTAACTGTATAAATGATCCACATATAATCTTACTGTATGATATCGAATATGAAAACTTTGAAGTCAATTAATTTATATGATTTAATAATTCATTAACAATCTATTTCTACATGATAATCTCGTGAAGATGTAGTTGTAGATAGATGAAGATTTTTCATTTATTTTGGTTTTTAGATGATTTTTGTATATAAGCATATTTAGCGACTTTTGGCTCCAGTGATACCTTTCAATCAAAATATATTTAAAAATATATTTTTACAAAATAGATAGATAGATAGGCGTATTCAGAGCATTGGCGGTTCAACCTGAAAATGTTCAAAATCAATAAAATAAAATTATATCAAGAATTCATATGTTTTACGTTTTAATATCTTAAATCCTCTCCGAAATTAAAAGTTGGTTACACCTATGAGTTCAACCAATACCTACAAGTGTCACCTGATCATAAGTTAATGCATAGCATTAACTTAACTTGTCTGCTATAAGCAGACATCACCTCAAACACCATGGAGACAAGAGAAAGGTTATGATAGCGACGTGGAGTAATCACGTAGCTACCATAATCTTTTAGTGAACTATTTTTTGGCGGCAAGTCATGGTGCATCGCGCACCGTACATTCCATTCTGGGCGACGGGAGAGGGTGGCGCAAGAGACCATAGTCCGCTGGGTGCGTATCTCCCTCAGTACCATGTGGGCGGGCCACGAGTACCTGACCTTGTCATCAGTGGCCTGTCCAGGTCGGTTATCTTTTCCAGTACCGTCTCGAGTCAACGCCTCGGAGATCTCACGCTATCGGCTTCTCCTCAGGTAAGCGGACTATAAATCGCTGGTCCAGTTGGCCGGCTGTTACAGGCGCTGGTACTCGCGCCTACACCACCCAAGTCGCTGGCGCCGGTGCGTGTCGACGTATAGGAGTGCCACCCGTTAACGTAAGCCATCGTACTCACGACGTGACGCTCGGCAGAGATGGTTAGGTTACAACGATGCGCTGCTGAGCCCAGGTCACACAGAACTCGAGCATGTGCAGCACCGTGATCTCGTCACAACCACACTATTAGCTAGATGGAGTCATCTCCCTTCTCGTGACCTTACGCAGGTATTTACCGAAAAATAAAAAAAGGTGCCCCAACAGCACTTTCAGCAGTTTCACCAGAGAGGACCCCGTGCCATCACTGAGTCGGTACAGGAGACACCTACATGGGCCAAAAACCGCACCAGCAACTCTCCAGTCGTACCACCCAATGGACATTGACATCCCAGCATCACGTGGCCATCTGACTGGGTGACATATTGACGCCCTGTTCGCGTGCTTCCGTCACCCGCCAGTAGATTATGGTGAGCATTTCTGCCTCCAGATCCCACAGGAGCGTTCCGGCCAATATGTACGCCGCCTCGGTCACCACTGTGTGGTAATCGCGAATGGCCATGACCGCTATAGTCTCCTGTAGTCGCCACAGGATAGCCGCAAGCTGGATAGTCAAATGTTTCGTCCACATAGGTGCGCTGTACAACGCCATTGAACGGATTACTATCGCGTACAACCGTTCACGCTAGGTCCGCCCAAATTTGGCATGAGCCGTGAGAAGGCAGACGCTACGATGACAATTCGACGTGCAAGCCGACGAAAATACTCTTGAATCCACCAATGTCCATGAGCACTATGCTTAACATTGCATTACACCATAAGAGCTTGTAGCTTAGCGCCATCTACAGTCAAAATAACAAAAACCTCCTATGAAAAAATACCACGGAGATGCTGACCGCGCGACGGCGACCGACGTCCCGGGACAGGGACGTGGAAAGGTGAGGGTACTCGAAAGGGTATTCCATCGGGCCGACCACTGACGACAAATCACCCTGCTCCGGTGGTTGGCCCAACGACGAAGACGACGTGGGTACGGGTGGGTTATGGGCCCGCGCGTCGTCCTTTCGTCGCCCCGGACGGAATGAACGCGCTTACCATTAAAAAACAAAAAAAAAAATGGGTATAATACCACACACACCATTATCTATGTGATGACGGAGTAAGAATATATTTCACTGTCAATAATTAATTTACGACACCCAAGGGGGGCCAGAAAGGATTCTTGCCCTAGGGTTTGCCCTTGTAAAAGACGACCAAGAGAAAAATATGCATATAACATCTATGTAAGAGAAAGAAAATTCCATATTAAACCCTATACCAACACGACTGATTAACGTTGTATAGTAGACAGTTTCCCTTCCATTGGGAAGGAGGCTCAAAGCCAGCAGTGAGATTTATATGAGCTGTGTTGATGATGATGAAAACACGGTTTACAATTAGATTAATAACAAAAACAAACTTAGTTTAAGCTACAATAAAAATGTAGCAGTTTAGCTGTAGTATCATCTGAGATTTTTTGAATAACCTTTTCACAAAGTAGTTACATTCTTGACAGCTTTTTGAAACTTATTCACTGGCGTATTTTAGATATCTTTGGAGTTTATTGTAGTAGCGTATACATTGCCAATTACTTGTTAATTGTTTGAGAAACGTAGTATTACTACATTATTCTTATTGTGAATATTCACGTGATGAATGCCGATATATTTTTAAGTTACTGATAGTTTCCGTGTGGTGACGGAGTAAGAATACAATTCACCACGTCAAGAGCAAGATAGGGATCTTGCCCTTGGACGTCATAAAAGACGACTAAGGGATATAATATGCATGCAACATCAATGCAAGTGAAGGAAAATTCGAAATAAAACCCTATACCAACCTGTCTGACCAGCATGCTATAGTAAGATCAAATTCCCTCCCTTTGACCACAAAGCCTCCTCCAGGAGGCTCGAGCCCAGCAGTGGGATGTATGTGAGCCGAGATAATGATGATCGTTTATTAATATAATACATTTTGATATATAAATTGTTATTTCAAATTTGCCGGGGGGTGACGGAGTAAGAATACTATTCAGCACTCCCTATCTTGCCCGTGAATAGCGTAAAAGACATATAAGGGATATAATACGCATATAACATCTGTGCCAGAGAAGGAAAACTCGAAATAAAACTATGCCAACCTGTCTGACCAGCATGGTATACTAAGGTCAATTTCCCTCCTATTGTGGAGGAGGCGGGAGCGCAACAGTCGGACGTAAATGAGCTGAAATGATGAATGACGATATAAATTGTTAGGCAATTTTTTTTATATCGCTTAAAATAAAGCTTTCAGGTCTAGATTATAAATTACGCAACAGCATTTTTTTGCAGAGGCATGAATGATTAATGGATTTAAATAGTAGATAGTACTGACGAATAGTCAAATCGAAACAAACGCATCTGATCTGTGTGGCATAGTTGTACAATTTATTTCTCGTAAAGGGATTGAGCAATTAGCCCTCCCATAAAGGGCAGAAGTAATTAACCTACTTATGCCATAACAATGGGATGTATATGGGTTGTAAGCAAAGAAGAACAAAAATAAATGATCAATATTAGAATAAATAAATATTTTATATATTTGCTACGTCGTACTACTTTCAATCCATATAACATTATCAATCTATTTCAGGCTAAGCAAAGAAATTAACTTATTTTTAAGGTTCGTACCCAAAGGGTAAAACGGGACCCTATTACTACGACTTCACTGTCTGTCCGTCCGTCTGTCTGTCACAAGACTGCATCTCTAGAACCGCTATAGCTAGATACTTGAAATTTTTACAAATTATGTATTTCTGTTGCCGTTATAAAAACAAATACCAAAATGAAAATAAAATAAATATTTAAGTGGGGCTCCCATACAACAAACGTGATTTTTTTGCCCTTTTTGTTCGATATCGGTAATGGTTACCAATGTACAGGTACTTGAAATATTCACAAAATACTGAGTTGTATTTTTACTTTAATAATAAATAATAATATACACCTACCGTTGGCAGTCCACGTGTGTTATGTGCAGACGTGGAGTGTCATCGGTAGACATCCCATCCCATTTTTAGATTAAATTTCTCCAAAGGCCTCTGCGTGTTGGATCCATATCCCCATGTAAGCCTTTCAAAGGACCGGGCGTCTTCCCTAGGAAGATCCCGTGAATCAGAGATACATAAATATTTAAGGGGGGCTCCATACAAAAAACGCCATTCATTGCCTATTTTTTTATAGATGGTAAGGGACCCTTCGTGCGCTAGTCCAACTTGCACTTAACCGGTTTTTTAAGAAAACTGTGTACAGGTAATGTGAGATTTAGCATTAAAGATCATATTGAAAAGAAGTACTCGTTGTTACATTTTATAACAAGTAATAGACAGTAGCTAAATCAACAAACGCTGTTTTTATACAAATTAATAAATATCTAAGTAAAAAGTTAAATTTAATTTAGTTTACATAAAATGCTTGCTTGCAAAACATTTATATAAAAGTTTAATTTTATTTTACACAAAAGGGACAAAGTCTACATTAATATCTGTTATTGGTACTACTAAATGCATGTTGTAGCCTTAACCACTTATATTTTCCCACCTAGAAAAAAATATATATTTGTAATTAGTTTTTTTCTTCTTAAAGTTGAATATTTGTATTCAACACGTATCAGTAGGATACTGTTCTAAAATATACGAAGGTGAGAGAGAGAGATAAACAAAGAGACTCGAGAGAAGTGAAGAAAGAGACGAATACAATGCCAGGGTTTGGATTTTTTATGTTGCCATCTGACGTCAATTCTCCTTGGAAATGTCATTAAACGCCACCTACACCTACCTACGTCTTTTATCCTCTGTAAGTACACTACAGTATACTTATAGATTGACCATAACATTCGCTAGTATAGCGTTTTCATTTAATTGATCCCATTTTTTTTTTGGGGGTGGGTTGCGGTCGGCGCGCTCCTCGCACCACTCCGTCCGGGGCTACAGAGGGGCGTAAGCACGCAACTCCCGCAACTCACCCACGATGCACGTCGCCTTCGTCGTTGGGCCGACCACCGGAGCAGGGTTACTTGTCATCAGTGGTCGGCCCGACGGAATACCCCCTACTTGAGGTACCCTCCCATCATTTAATTGATCCATGAGAGATGGCTTTATATTGTTATCATCTTAGCCTATATACGTCCCACTGTTGGGCTCGGGCCTCCTCCACAATGGGAAGGATATTAACCTACTATACCGCGCTGATCACATGGGTTGACATAGGGTTTTATGTTGAGTTTTTCTTCTCTTATTGTATGCATATTATACCCTTTAATCGGCTTTTACAACACTGACGGAGAAGAGAGGGGGGTGATATTGTATTCTTACTCCGTCACCACACGGGAATATAAGTTTGTCATTTTAAAATTAGGAAGCACAATCTCTCACATAAGCTAATGGTTAGAAATAAATATATGTATGTAGGTGTTTCGGCGTATGTGGAAGTTATAATTTTAAAAGGTCGATATATAAATCAGTTTTATAGTAAAATATTTTTTTTTATCGTGACAATTATTTAGTTTAGTTATATTAACAGTTTCCAAGACCACGATTTTCGAAAAATACTTATGCATATTTAATGCAAGCAGTGTCATACAAATATTTTTCACGACAGAACTCTTAAATTATAACCGTACAAAGTCACTCCGAGCTATTATCAAGTGAATAATTTCACACAACCGTAAAATATAAATAAATAGATATTACTTACAGCAGTAGCAGAGCGAGAAGTTCTACCGGGATCTCCGGTAACTTTCAGGTGTAATTTAACAGCCTCTACGCCAGATCTCTTAATGCGCTCTTGAGCTGCCGCTTTTCCTTCGTTGGTAGCAGTCGTTGTCGTTTGTCGTTTACCACCACGGATCTCTTCCTGCCTTCCTCCTTTCTTATCAGGCGTCTTCCCCCGAAAATCTTGCTGCATACGACGATCCCGAGTCTTCATTTTTCTAAGTTCATTTTAACATGCCACTGAAATATTTACTATTTGATACACTATTTGACGTTTGATCGGAAGCTGAGCTAGAGATAAGATATTTACGTTGAAGGTGAAAGAGCGTAGATAAAAAAAAAACAATACACAAATAATATCGTTTGAATACGTGACATTAAAATGTCTTTTATGTTAGCACCTCGATGTGATCACGTAGAATCCTTGAACTGACTGGAAGTGAGACGCGAACGCGGGTGAAGTAATCAGAACCAGTTGTTTGTTTCAGTATTTACATTATTACGGGAGCTGAATGGGCGAGCCGTGCGTAAAAGTACCGGCTTGCGTCGGTGTATCCCGAGACTGCAGCGTCGCGAGCGCACCGCTTTTCCGTTCAACTTGTTTTATACCAACTTGTTAATTAAATAGGTCCCTTCGTAGGGCTCTTGATGAAGCGTTGTCTCAATATCATTACTGCTAATACAAATTATTATTAATGACGTAATTGAGCACATTGCTACGTAGTTATGTTTTGAATTTAAGTTAAATAAATTAAATTACTATTGTTAGTTTTTAATATATCTTATAAATCACACCGTCCTAGTCATAGAAGTATTATTTTTAAAGAACAACGGAAGCACAGTTTTTGTATTTACAGGTAGTAGTTGTTCGTTCTTATTTGCAATATTCCGTATTCATTTTATTATTACTAGTATTTATACACCAGATATCTTTGGAAACTTATTGACTGAATATATAAAAGTAAATCTCATTACCTACGTATTTAATTCAAAGCCATACTATTGACAAGGATTTAAAGAAAAATTAAAACATAATAACTCAAATCACCTAAACAATTTATTTAATTTGATTATTACTAACAATATCAGTATATTGTTTTAAAAATTATCAGAATAACGCTATAAAACGTTTTAGAATAACTGTTATTTTGCTGTTATTTAATTTTGTACTTTGATGTATATTACCGCCATCTCGTTTGGAACAAGTGGTATCACAATATCATTAGAAGGCTCAAACGATGGTTCGTAAAACTATGTAAACCTTGTAGCTTCTTACCGTATATTTAAGCCACATCAATAGATGACGCTGTTAATAATTTTCAAACCTACTAGCGAGTTCGTACCAATCTGTGTCTAACTAGGCAAATTACCGCTAGATGTCAATAAATACAATTTTTGTATATATATATATATATATATATATATATATATATATATATATATATATATATATATATATATAGAAAATATTTCAAACGTTGCGACCCGCTCACAGTTGCCAGACCCTAGGTAGGTGCTAAAGGTACTAGAGGGCGTAAACCATCAGAGGTAAATAGGACAACTGAAGGAAACGGCAACGGTGGCGCGCTTAATTGGCGGTATACAGCAATATGGCAGTTTATGAGGCAACACGCCGCCCTTCCGTGGATTTGGACAGGATGAGCGAGATGTGGCCAGACCATAACAATTTGTCTTACACATGTGCCTATGTGTAAGAGAAATTGTATGAACATCTCTTAATAAAGGCTTCACTGAACTGTCTCATTCTGTCTGGAAAAAATTGGTAAAAATATAATAATAGTCCTAAAAGGCTGTCTATTACGGAGTAGATTGAAAAATTTACCTCTATATAGTAAATGTGGCTGTGGTGGTTTATCTGGTGAAAGCCAGTATAAATAGGTCCCAGAAAACCTTAACTACCTTATCTTAAACTTACTATCTTAACTTAAACCACCGAACCGATTTCAAAAATTCTTTCACCAGCGGAAAGCTGTAATATCAGGGGGTAACATTGGCTATATTGTATCCCAGTATTCCCACGGAAACGGGAACTACGCGGGTAAGGCGACTGAAACCGAAGCGAAGCGATGGCGGGTTGCTTATAATATGTAAACAATTTTGTATCAGAAATAATTTATTTACATCATCATTTTTGGTGCCTATTAAATTAATTAACAAGCTAACAAGTGATATTGTATGACAAAATTCGATACTTTCATCTGCTCCTATTGATCTGATGTTTGCAAAGAAACTCCTGAGAAAACTAAAGCTGTTGTGTATGAAATAAAAAGCCAAATGTATAAATTGGGTCCATCTTTAATTAACAAAAGAGGTGAGGGAGTGTTAGTGAAGCATGAATTCTTTCTTACAATCATCTCATCATCATCATTTCAGCCTATTGCCGTCCACTGCTGGACGTAGGCCTCCTTCATGTTACGCCACAATGTGCGGTCCTGTGCCACCTGCATCCAACGACGCCCAGCAACTTTCACTAGGTCATCGGTCCACCTAGTGGGGGGGGCGTCCTACACTACGTCGTCCGATACGTGGTCGCCACTCGAGAACCTTTCTTCCCCAGCCATTGTCGGTTCGTCGCGCGATTGCCACACCATCGCGAGGTTTAATTACCTATCAGTATTTAATTAAATTGAAATTGAAAATATAATAAACTCAGCAGATCAATTTACATAATTAAATTGGTACTAGTTTATTTACAAATCGCGCGACAAGCTTTTATTATCATATAAATTGTATATAATGAGGTTATAAGTTGATAGTTAAAATTTTAAAGGAAAAATTATTTTCTTCTTTTTAGAGCGTTTAAATAAAAGCTTTCTTTAAAAAAGTTTTTTACCTTTAATTTATTTTTTATTTTTTGGTTATCGCTAGCTAAGTTTCTCAGTCTGTTCATCTCATACAACGCATCATTGTTGCAAGGTCATTTGCCGGCCATTGTGCGTGACGAAACACAGTACCGAGTTTGATTTTGGAGTTGTTCTTCTCCTAGAGAGGTTGCAGACCAATGCTGATGATGCCCATCTCGCCAAATTACACAAGTCAAACTTATTTCAGCTTAGAGCTCTTTTTTCAATTTACTCGCAGTGAGCTCTTTCATTTGATACCCATATTGCAGAAGTGTATTAAAAATAACTATTCCTCTGTCTTGGATGATCCGCCATATTGTATTTGAAATGACATCTTATTGTTTTTCGAGTTACTCTCAACAAGCCCTTTCATTTGATACCCATATTGTAGAAGTGCATTAAAAATAACTACTCCGCCATCTTGGATGGTCCGTCATATTGGTTTAGAATGACGCCACATTATTTTTCGAGTTACTTTCAACAAGCCCTTTCATTTGATAGCCATATTGTAAAAATGCATTAAAAATATCTATGCCACCATCTTGGATGGTCCGCCATATTGGATTTAGAATGATGCCACACACCATATCGTGCATTGTCATCCAAACCAAACGTGTATATAAAATTTCAGCTCAATCGGTTGAAGATATCTACTTCAAAATTGAGCTGAATTGCAAAATTGCTGGGACGTCGAATGAGACGATACCTGAAAGAGTAACCCGCCGGGCTGGCCACGGATGTCAAGGAATCGGTACCAGTGGTCGGCCCAATGGGGATAGGGAGAGTATACGGTAGATTATGGTGACGCACGCGGCCTATCCGTCGCCCCGGGCAGGTTGGGCGGGGTGTATCCAGACCATAGCCTACCAAAAAAAAGGCCTGAAATTCTTATCAATACAAACTGTGTAATTGAATTGAATTGAATTTTATTTTATTTGCTATGGGACAATAAACAGCTACAATATACACAATACAAATAAATGCAAGCCTGCGGCTATATAAACAATATTGTAGCCAACTACATTATCCACATATAAACAATTAAATTAAACATACATTGCCACTAGAGAAAGATACAAAAAAAAATTACGTTACCACTATTAACAAAAGCAAAGAATTTAAGTTATTATTAATTAAAGTTATCATTATTATAAAAGCATATATAAACAATAAATTATAAAATTCGAAGAATGATAAAATTCAAAATAAATAATACAAACAAATGAACACTCCATTACATCGCTATAGAATCAGTACAATTAATGTCTAATAATACTATTTCTATATTGAGCTTTAGTGCATGCAAATATATCTATATCGATAAAATTACTATTATACGACTCCACCATTCGGCGAACAGGACATCGTCGCCCAGAATTTGTTCGACAAGACTTTAACTACGAACAGAGTACCTGCACGAACGCTACGCTTGTTCACAGTACGAGGGACAGCATAACAGAGTTGCCTCGTGAGCTCCACTGTGTCAAAATTGCTATGGACAATATCATATAGTACGTTAGCCTCCAGCAATGTGCGTCTACGCTCTAGTGACATAAGATTGTATTTCTGTAGCAACTGCGGATAGGACAGATACGCTCCATAGCATCTATAGTGCATGGCACGTAGAAACCTACGCTGAACTCGCACGATCTCATCCCGATATTTTAAGTAGATCGGATTCCAAACCGGTACAGCATACTCCAGCTGCGATCTTACAAGCGATTTAAACAAATGGATGTATGTAACAGGCCGCTTGAATTCAGTAGATGCCCTCATAACAAACCCGTACATTTTGAAAGCATTAGGTATTTACTATTTTTTGTACATGCTCACTCAAGGAGAGCCTACTATCCAGAAGCACACCTAAATCCTTCACCAGTGAAACTTCACTAAGTAAATGTATTGTGAAATTTATAATTACCTCGGATGTAGGACTTACTTTTTGTAAAAGTAATAGAGTTGCATTTATTTATGCTTAGTTGCAACTTATTGTCAATACAATACTCAGCTAATTTACTAATTTAAGCGCCTGAATTTGTATTATTGAAATATGTAGTGAGTAGTGTGCGAATGAGACGAAACGACGCGATGTTGTGCGGTGCGCAGGCGCCTGTGCGCTATCTCTCTCGCCGCACTGAGCTCTCATTCTTATAGTGTATACTAACGAAACTGTTTATATTATTTATTATTTATAATTATCATTTTCTGGAAAAAAATCGTAATATTTTACATATTAATACTTTATGCCATATTAGTTCCTGTCGTAATCTGTTCTTTTGTGCATATATAGTTGTACAAAATAATTTCGATGTTTCACATCTGCCAGGCGTTCTGAGCGAGGGCTCCCTTTTTTTTTGCAAATATGATCAGCCACAGGCGAAGAAAAGAAATGACTAAAGTAAGAGAAGAAAATCATGATTACACTAATTAATTTTATATACTGAATAGTAAAAATAGTTGCGATTTTCTCCATGTTTACTACATGTAATAATAGAATTATCATCAACTGTTCCCGTAGGTACAGTAAAATCTGACTAATAAATATGACCAGAAAATATCATTGTCGGAGAAGAACCTGAATACTCACCACCCGTCTGTCAATGTCGTAGAATATCCCTAGAATATGATAATTCTCTTATCTAGAGAACTTATAGAAGGCTCATTTTTGGAAGTATTCAAAATTTGGGCTGACATTATATAATTATGAAGTAAATAATTGCAAACAATTCTTGTAAAGTTTGTGTTTGAACAAGAATTGTTTAGTTGATTAGTTAATACTTTGTATAATTATATTCTGTCAAAAAGTTTTTAATAATTTCGTTTAAGGACAAAGTAGGACTCGGGCGGCGCGGGCGCGAGTATCTGCGCCTGATACCGCCCCAGCCGAGGCCGTGGGTGACCGGACCGGGGAATTTAGTCCGTCACCCGCAGAGAGGCTGACCGCGCAACAGGGACCGACGTCCCGGGACAGGGACGTCGAGAAGTGAGGGCACCCGAAAGGGTATTCCGTCGGGCCGACCACTGACGACAAGTCACCCTGCTCCGGTGGTCGGCCCAACGACGAAGGTGACGTGGGTACGGGTAGGTTATGGACCCGCACGCCGTCCTTTTGTCACCCCGGACGGAATGGATCGCGTGCGCGCTTACCATAGCCCACCCGAAAAAAAAAATGCTATGATCTATTGTACGTCTAATGTAAAATTAGGAAATATTGAAAAAAAAGGGTTTTAATATATACATTTCTAAGTAATATAATACATGTGACCGGGGATTAGTCCGTCACCCGCCGAGAGGCCGACCGCGTGAGGAAAGACCGAGGTCCTCCCCGAGGTGGGGACGTCGATCGATGGAAGGGTACCCCGGGTAGGGGGTATTCCGTCGGGCCGACCACTGATGACAAGTAACCCTGCTCCAGTGGTCGCCCCAACGACGAAGGCGACGTGGTGTTCGGGTGGGTTGCGGCTGTTGCGTGCTTAAGCCCCTCTGTCGCCCCGGACAGAGTGGTGCGGAGGCGCGGCGACCGAAGCCCACCCAAAAAAAAAGTAATATAATATATAAAAATATATAAAAACGAAATAAGTGAAAGAAGTAATAAATAAAAGAGCAGGAAAAAATACAAGAATAAAAAAAAATAATAATTTATATACATTTACTTGTTTAATTGCCATGTGCGTAGGTACATCTGCTTCAACAGTAGCAAAAATAAGACGTACAGCTCAGCTCTTGCCTGGTTATATAAGCCCGGTATAGATTTTTCACAGAAATTTTGATGATTATTCAAATGTCAAGCAAGTTAGAGCGTCGACAATCGACAGCAAATTTATATTTTTTCCGCATTAAAAAGACAACACCATGCACTAAATAATAAACCTCGTAGTGCGGGGGACTTTACAAACATAACTAACGGAGACAAATTATTAGTTCGAGGCTCAGAACTACAATTCGTGAATCGCACGAAGTGTTGCCCGGCATGGGATTCGAACCTTCGACACTGGCACTGTAAGTCGGTATCTTAACCACTACGGCTTCTATGCAGTTTGATGTGCATCTGCGCATCTGTGATGGAACCATAAAAAAAGTCTAGTATATTCACAAGATCGCGACGGCGAGTGACGTCCCCGAGAGGGAACGTCGAGAGGAGAGGGTACCCCGTGACCGGGGTATTCCGTCGGGCCGACTACTGAAGACAAGTCTCTGCACCGGTAGACGGCCCAACGACGACGGCGACGTGGCTACAGGTGGGTTGTGGAGCCCGCGCGCCGCCCATCCATCGCCTCGAACGGAGCCGGGCGGCGGATGCGCTGACCATGGTCCACCCCTTTTTTTTTCTAAAAAAAAGAAGTATATTCACAAGATGTTGAGTTATAGATTTTATTAAATGAAAAACTATTATGCAAATTGTTGTGTTAATAATTTTAAAATCACAAAATGCATTCGCATCCTCAGAAACAACGTTTATGTAATAGACAATACTGGATTGACCTTGTTAAAGTTTTCTTGCTAATTTATTATATACTAGCTGACCCGACAGACGTTGTCATGTCTTAACTTTGAATATTGAATTCGAATTGAATTAAAAAAATGTTTATTATTCTAATTTCTATATACAACATACTTATTTTTTTTTCCTTATGCGTATGAAACCAATGAATGTAATGGCTCTGACGGCGGTACCAATGGCGTCAATTGCGCTCGCGCAACATAATCCAGGACCTTAATTTTTAAACTTAAATGCCTTGCAATATTGGCATACAACGTTCATTGACCCAATACTTACAACTTAAGTTTGTACGTCTAATTGCTCTAAAAACTATTGTATTCTTCTTATTAACTAAGTATATCACTTGTTATATTAGTAACATGTATTTTAATTACAAAAACTCCATATTAAATTGACTTTTTATATTAGGCGTGATGGCTCTGAACTTACCTACCCTGATGTGCACTAAGAAATTCAGTTTTCTTACATCATTTCTGTAAGAAATAATGAATTAACTGTTTTACATGTATTTTATTAATAAGATAACTCCAACCGAAGCATCTGTTTTAAACAATTTTCAGTTTTTTTACATCCTCTTTGACGATATTTGCAGCACGCGTTCTGTCCATTCTATGTTAAACGTCATAAGGTTACATTAAAAAAGTTTATATTGTCCAAAGCGGTTAGGTTAGAAATAATTTTATATGATGGTTAAGTATTCTTAAATTTCTAATTTTCTGGGCAATTTTCTTATTTTTTCTTTCATAAGAACTTTCTCCTGACAATAACAAATACAACAAAAAAAGAATTAATGAAATTGGTCCAGCCATTCACGCGTGATGGCGTGACCAAGGAAAACAGAGATTCATTTTTATATATATATAGATTGAACAAAAGGCACTCTAATTTGTCGTATGATGGGTTTATATTTCATGTTTAGAAGGCGTATATTTAAACGCAGCTATTATATGACTGAATGCGGAATTGATGAGAACTATTTCTAGTAGGGGCTTTTCTTCTACGCAATATAGACTATTATTTCATTTACACTATATAACACGACTGTAACTAATATTTTATTACACATAATAGGTAACAAGTTGAATGAACTTATTTCCTCATCTCAAACCATTATTATAACATATTATTGGTCACAGGCCTCCTTCAGATTCCCTTCACACGCTAATCAATGAAATTGGCATTTTTTGCCTTCTCTTGTAATGATATTATAAGCTCTAATCGTTTTTTACAATAGTCACGGGCAAGCGTTGGTGACCATTTTACTCCTTCATCACACACAAAATTAGAGGAATGGCTATATCATTATAAAACTCTTTTAAACGAGGTAGTTTTAGATAAATCTAAACACAAGTCTTTTTTTTGCAATCTGTATTTTTCACTGTGTGGCATAAACATTATCTTCGTAATCTAATGTAGACAATTCCAATACCATCAAAAACAAGACTTGTAAAAAAAGCCAAGCCTCGCAACTGAGTTGTTCTACCATAAAAATTTGTGAGATCCATGTTACACCATTGTCCGTGTGGTGACGGAGTAAGAATACAATTCACCACCCCCTATCTTACCCGTGGGTGATCGTACGAGACGACTAAGGGATATGAAACGCATATAACATCTATGCGAGAGAAGGAAAACTCGAAATAAAACCCTATACCAACACGTCTGACAATCGTGGTATAGTAGGTCAATTACCCTTCCATTATAGAGGAGGCCCGAGCCCAACAGTGGGACGTATATGGGCTGAGATGATGATGATGATGATGATGTTATACCAAGTCAGATAACTCATTCAGTCCCTGTTTAAGAGACCTTTCTTCTTAAGTTATTACGTAAATAGTTAACCTAACGACTTTTTATAGTGACTATATCAATATTAAAGACCTTTTATGTTTTAAATAAACAGAATGACTTGGCAATCGCATGAAAACACACCTCACAAGTAATACATATTATATTAAATTGTACTAAACATAGTGCGATTGCCAAGTCAATCTATTTATTTAAAACATAAAAGATCTTTAATATTGATATAGTCACTATAAGAAGTTGTTAGGTTAGCTATTTACGTAATAACTTAAGAAGAAAGGTCCCTTAAACAGTGACTGAATGAGTTAACCGACTTGGTATAACATGGATCTCACAAATTTTTATGGTAGAACAACTCAGTTGCGAGGCTTGGCTTTTTTTACAAGTCTTGTTTTTGATGGTATCTCATTTCTTTTTGTAGATAGACCTACTTATTTGCCTTTCCGGTACCTTCTACTTCTGGAATACCAACAAAGGATTTTCTTAGAGTACACTCTCTAAAAAATGAGACATCTCCCCTCTCCGCTTGAGTCAATTCTAACTAAACTAAGCGAAGAGATGTGGTAGTAAAGAAATTTGATTGATTTTTCGAAACACATCTCCTCTAGTCTCCTCCCGCTTTGATGGCAATCGAGCCTAATGATGGCGTTCTTTCTTTCAGATAAATTTGAGGCAATTTAGTTTGCTTAATACTTTGGGAGATTTTGGTACAATTTCATAAGACACGTCCCACTCTTGCTTTTTCATTAAGTTGATTGACCATTTTACAAGTTATCTTTAAACATAATTATATCTATGTATCTGTTACACCTATTATGCCAATCATCATTCAGCCTATCGCCGTCCACTGTAGAACATAGACCCCCCTCATGCTTCACCATAAAGTGCCGTACTGTGGCACCTGCATCCAACGACGCTCAAGGGTAACAGAGTTGCCATGACTAGAGCTCATTTTTCTTCGCCTTATGAGGAATAATGACGTAGTCGCCACGTTTGGTAGGCGGGTTGGTTTCGCAGTAAGACATCACACATTTCCCCGGCGAGAGCTGCTGCCCACTCTCCTTCCTGTTGAATCTTTTTTTTAAATGACAACGCCTTGCACTAAGGGAATAATAATCCTTATTTTGTGGGGGACTTTACAGACATATAATTCAACATCGCATCATCATCGCATCATCATCGTAGCCCTCATATGTCCTACTGTTGGGCTCGGGCCTCCTCCACAATGGGAGGGAATTTAACCCACTATACCAAGCTGGTCCGACATGTTGATATAGGGTTTCATTTCGAGTATTCCTTCTCTTGCACAGATGGTATGTGCATATTATATGCCATAGTCGTCTTATACGATATCCACGGGCAAGATAGAGAGTGGTGAATTGCATTCTTAATTCGTCACCACACGGAAAGAACATAAACTCATTTGCAAAAAAAACGGGCACCTAAGCAATGAACCATTTCAAATGTTAATATTTCTTTGTTTGATAATTATAGGTAGTTTTATCCACACAATTTGCTAAATTAATAAGAAAATAATCGTTTTCATCAGTATTTCATAAAATTTAGATACAATTTATGGGAAATAATGCTAAACCTCGCTAGTAGTGTATATTCGCTAGTAGTGCATATGCTCATGAAGTAAAAATAAAAAAGTTTTTTTGTTTGTTTTTCTTTAATAAAGTAAAAGCAGATAAATGTTTAGTATCGAGTGTGACCCCCTCTAGCTAAAATCACAGCTTGAATTCATCTGGGCATGCTAGCGAGTATATCCCGGATACTTGCTTGCGGAATACGTTCCCACTCCGCAGTAATCACATTCTTCAGCTCTCTGATGGTCTGCGGAGCCGGGTGTACTGATCTCACACGCCGTTTCAGAACGTCCCAGACATGCTCTATGGGATTGAGGTCGGGACTTCGAGCTGGCCAATCCAAACGACGAATGCCGACCTCTTGCACATACGCATTAACATCGCGGGATCGGTGGGCGCGAGCATTGTCGTCCATAAAAATCGAGTCTTCACCTAGAGCGGCCAATGCGGGTTGTGCATGAGAAATTAGAACTTCCGTTATGTATCGATGCCCAGTCAGTGAGCCGTTTTCAATGAAGACTAACTCTGTACGATCCATTGAATTTATTCCTGCCCAAAACATAACAGAGCCCCCACCATAAGGTGTGATTTCTTCGAAACATGCCTCTGCAAAGCGTTCTCCTTGTCTTCTTAGCACTCGCCGACGTCGATCTTCACCGAACAGAGATATCCTGGCTTCATCAGAGAACAAAACCCTATTCCAATCGTCTTGAGTCCATGATTCACAATTTCTAGCGAACCTAAGCCTGTGAACTCTGTGCTCACGGAGTAATTTGGGGCCGCGGGCCGGGCGGTGACTGCGTATATTGGCAGCGAGAAGCCTCCTCCTGACCGTCCATAGACTAATATGCACATTTCTTACTTCTTGGAGGTTGTTCTTAAGATCCACATACGAAGATTTGCGATTTCTCAATGCGCGACTCACAAGAAAGCGATCATCCCGTGGTTGGGTACATGGTTTTCTTCCAGAACCAGGCCTTCTCTCGACGGAACCAGTCTCCTGATATCGCTGCCAGGTCCTTTGGACTGTCGAGCGACTAACATTTAGCCTCCTAGCCACGAAACATTGGCTGCAACCCTCTTCAAGCAGCGCGATAATTTTGGTAGCTTTTACCACTTTATCTACCATTTTTGATACAGCCAAACAGCATTAAATAAAGCTTTGACAGTCAAGGATATGAAATTAATCGATAAAAATTGAATAAAAGTTATGAAAGTCGATGTTAACTTCTGGAACTTTGCGCCAAAAATGTAGGATAAAAAGGGGTTTTCTGTAAAAATGAACATCAAATGAAAAATTGAATTTAGAACGTACTTTTTTAAATACCACAGCATTTTTAAAACCGGCCAGTAACGTGTACAAACGATTGAAACCTTTTTGGTATTGTATCTTTTTAAATATGAATGAAAATCAAAACCGCCCGTTTTTTTAGCAAATGAGTTTATAATTAACCGACACAAATTACATTCAGACTCAGAACAACAATTTGTGAATCGTACAAGCTGTTGTCTTGTATGGGATTCGAACCCGCGACACTAGCACGGTACGTTGGTACGTACCACTACGTCATCTGCGCAGTCTTAAGCCGGTTGTTACGATTCCCATAGAGAAACAATGATGGCGACAAATGTATTCTTTATTTTTTACAAAGTTACATTTCATTAACTGCAAATGTAACTTTGTAATCCTATATATTTATAGGAGTTTACAAAATTATTTATGCAGTTAGTGTATCTCGGAAACTGGATGAAAATTATAATGTTTCATAATTTTTCCTTCATTTATACACAAAACACTAATTGTATTCTAAATTTGAAGCTTCTATGTCTGCTAGAAGTGCCACTTTAATATTGATGATCGGTCAGTCAGTCAGTGAGTGACAAAATTACGAAATTTTGACTAGTTATAATTCTAAAACTATTGGTTCAAATTGAATGAAATTTGAAATACGCAATGTGTATATAATGCCTGCTAGGTTACTAGTTCAGGTTTCTAGCTTTATTAACTACGAAGTTATAGGGGGTCGAAAATGGCCTGAATGGTTTCGAGAAAAGTATGTTATGGCAGTTTTGCGTTTTGCCCGACTTTTTTTTTTTGCTCGACTTGGCGGGGGCACTGCCGTGCCCCCAGATTATTCTAAGTTAAATTCGTGAAATAATAAAACATAAACATATTTATTATATTATAATAATACCTGTAAATGTATACATAGGCCTCCAATTATGGATCGTTTAAGGAAGAAATTGGTATTATTAAGTAATAGATAAACATTCTATGTATATATAAATCCATTCTAGAAGTGCATTTTGTTTATAATAATTTTATAGAAAAGCCTTAAATTCATATTTAATCTTAATATCATAAAATAATAATTTACTTTTACAAATTAGGTATAAAATAAGATAATAAAGCATTTTGGAAAGGTCAACTGTTCATTTCAACACCCTAATTATTACGCTTATAATTTCTTTACGTTTATATTTACAATTTTTAACTTTGTTAAACGAAAACCATGATATGTTAATTAACATAGTATAGACAATTACTATAAAATGTTTGTCCTAAAAAAATCACATAAAATATTGCCTTAAGAACTAATGACTAAAGGAATAGTTCTAGAGCTTCTATTCTGTCCTCGAAACTGAAAACTGAAAAACTGAGTGCTCAGTTTTACTAATATCTATAGGAATTATCTCAACCCGTATAGTTGGTATCAGCATTCTTAGACCACTTTTTACATTACAGTTTTGAATAAATATAAATTTTATTTTTTAACAATATCTTTTATTTATACTTTATAGGCTTGAAATTCATTCATGTATATTTTATTATAATTTCAATAAATTTATCTACAGTTTTCAAAGATAGAACGTTGTGTAATTTGTCTAGCAAACTAGTTAAGCCAAATTAATTTAATTTGTTTAAGTTGGATCTACTTCGATTAAATTTCGACATAAATAATTAACGACCTTTAAAGTATTTTAATCAATATCTGAAAACAGACAAAGTATTTATTTATAATATTTAATAGTTATTATTGTAAAGATTTCGCTCGAACTATCGACAATGTAATGAAAAGTATGCATTACTTGTTATAATTCACTCGTAATACACAGCCAGGAATGTAGATCTCATACCCAAATTCAAAGACGTTTAATGCGCTATGAAGGAGATTGCATTTGAAATTAATTTATTACTTAAAGGCCCAATCATAAGTTTGGAAAAAAACTAGACTAATTATTTTTTAATAATATATTGTATAATATAGAAGACTTCTTAAATGGCTACCATGAATCAGATGATGCAGTCCAAGATCTCCTCATTAGATGAGGGCTACCCAGTGTTACGTACCGACAGCTGTTCGCGGGGGTGATCTGGTCGATGTCCCTGTACGGTGTCTCGGAGTGGGCAGGATCCCTGAATGTCCGTCTGAGGGCCATACGCAGTTACCGTATGGTCTCGGAGGCAGCGTGTCTATTGGCCGGGACCCCGTGTGACTCTACCGGCGGGTGTTGCAGACGTAGGTGGGAGTCTTTTGGCCGCTGCTGATTGAGTGGTTGGGTCGGTGGCATGGGGTGCTTTCCTTTCGATCAGTGCACGTAATACTTCTGACTGGTACACGATTCGCCGCCGGCGACTTAGGCGGCGCAGGCGCAAGTACCTACGTGTGCCTGATGCTGCTGTATCCAAGACCGCTGGTGATTGGATCGGGGAATAATCCGTCACCCGCAGAGAGGCTCACCACGCGAAGGCGACCAACGCCCCGAGAGGGCCGTTAGGAAAGGAAGATACCCACAAGAATATCCCGCCGGACTAGCCATGGACGACAAGCAACTCAGCAGTGGTGGTCGACCCAATGGCGAAGGACAGTGAATTCGGTGAGTTGTGGGGTCGCGTACTTTTGTCACCCCGGACGGCACGGACGGCATGTGTGCTGACCATAGCCCACCCAAAAAAGAAAGGGCGTTATGGAAAGACACCCAATAGAAAGAAAGAAAGAACACATACTATGAGGGTGCTAGAAGCTGCTCATGATTTTCGAAAATTTTGATTGCCCGTCTATATTTTGATTGCGAACTATACAAAAGCTACTGGACTAAGATTTATAAATTTTTGCTATGATAATAGCTTATAATTCGTATTGAAATTAAGGATTCTAATAATTTAAATACAAAAATCGCCGAAGGCAAAGTTGAGGGCAAAGCGTAATGAACTCCAATTCATAAGCATCATCATCATTTTGCTGTTCTTATCCGACGCTATATATCTTCTTCTTCGGAGTATACTCCTATAATACTCTTATCAGATATAATTTATGTGTTTATCCCTGTACCCATATCATCCTTCACAAAGTCATCTAGTTTTCTTTGGTATTTTCCTATCCGCAAAGTCTTACAGTTTTACAATTAAAACTTTCTTAATAATATAAAATTATAACACTAATATTGCCACAATAATACACTCAGCAAAATTGTAACGCTGCTACGATTGTAGTTGTTTTCATACGTCAGATTCTGTGAAATAAATAAAAATATTTATAATATATATATAACAGGTATTCGAAGATAGTTTTAGGATAACAATACATTATAACACCCGTTAGGTGGGGTTGCGAACGATTTAAAGGATTTTATTTTAATTTGTACAGAACCACGTCTTTTCGGTTAGTTGGTATTATATATAAAACTATCTGACCCAACAGACGTTGTTCTGTTCAAATAAGCGCCACCTGCCGGGTCCAATTGTGAATCTAACCCATTCTCGAATCCCGTTGAACATGCACAAAAAATTTCATCAACATTGGTCCAGCCGTTTAGGAGGAGTTCAGTGACATACACATGTACACAAGAATAATATAGTATCTGGTTGACCGAGCTTCCCTCGGTATATTTTTGTTGTATTTTTGTCGAATTTCTTTAGATATATATTAATGACAAATAAAAATAAAATAATGAAAAATATCAAAAATTACAAAAAGAGAATAATAATAACACCGAGATTCGATCCCACGCTGTTTGAATGCCAAAACGAAACAAAAAGAATACTGGATAACTTCCCAACTGAGCTATTGACACTCTTGACAACGACGACGAAATTCAAATTAATATTATAATAACAATAATAAATAAATAACAACAATAACATTTCATGTTATTGTATTGATTAGCTAATAACACCGACAAAACAACATTTTCTATAAATAAAACCTAGCTAGATCGATTTTTTGGCCCCGAAACCCCCCTTTTTTTTTCGGGGTGGGCTGCGATCGGCGTGCTCCTCGCACCACTCCGTCCGGGGCGACAGAGGGGCGTAAGCACGCACACCTGCAACCCACCCGAACACCACGTCGCCTTCGTCGTTGGGCCGACCACCGGAGCAGGGTTACTTGTCATCAGTGGTCATCTATTTGGGGTACCCTCCCATCGATCGACGTCCCCCCCCCCCGGGGAGGACGTCGGTCTTTTCTCACGCGGTCGGCCTCTCGGCGAGTGACGGACTAACTCCCCGGTCACGTCACCCGTGGCCTTGGCTGGGGCGGCATGGCACACAGATAGTCGCGCCTGCGCCGCCCCAGTCGCCGGCGGCGGGTCGCTTCGTCGAGGCTGTGCTCCTCGCGCGCGCGACCCGCCGCTTCCTTCTACGAGATCACTGCCTCGCAGAAGGCTGCGACCGCGTCCCAGTTCCTGACGCTGCCGAGCATCTCCCTAGCGATGGTCGGCAGCCTCAGGTCAGCACCGATGATTGCGACAAGTTCATGACGCTGCTCCGTCCAAGCGGCACAGACCTCGAGCGTATGCTGCGCCGTGTCCTCGTCGTAATCGCAGTGGTGGCAGGACGGTGTACTCTCTCTCCTAGCGACCGTGTACAGGTACTTGCCGAAGCATCCAGGCCCCGTCAAGGCCTGCACCAGTCAGAAGGAGAGCACCCCGTGCCGCCGTTCCAACCACTTCATTAGCACCGGCCGGAAGGCTTTCACGGTCCAGACACCGTATCGAGGCCTCTTCAGTCGGACTGCCCAACGGGCAATGACGTCTCGGCGGGCGTCGACGCGCCAGGCGGTGAGCTCCCTTAAGGAGACAACAGGTCTCCCCTCGCACCCCCGACATCCGCCGATACAAATCGGCGAACATTTCCGCCTCCAGGTCCCGCGGGGGAGTCCCGGCCAACAGGCACGCCGCCTCCGTCGCCACCCCGAAACTTCTGGGGGGCCAAATTTCATCAAAATCGTTAAAGCCGTTTCCAAGTTCCTGAATATATATATACAAGAATTGCTCGTTTAAAGATATAAGATATCACACTTTCCGAAGAAATAATAAAAACCGGCTAACCTCTATACCAACTCGTCTGAGCAGCATGGTGTAGTAGGTCAATTTCCTTCCTATGGTGAGGCTCAAGTCGAGCAGTGAGATACATATGAGCTGCTATAATGTTGATAATAACTGTAAGAGATCATCAGGTGAATAGGCAGTAGTACTTTCCTGGGTACTAACAGCACTATTTGCGATGTTCAACCCGTCTACCAAACGTAGCGATTATGATATTATCTCCTTTCCTGGGAGGTCTATATCTAACGTCAACGTCGATATGCTGACGGTTGGTTATATGGGACGAGCTAAGTTCGTTACGCTAACAATCGTTATTTTGTACGAATTTGAAAAAAATATATCATCATCTCGGCTCATATGCGTCCTACTATTGGGCATGAGCCCCCTCCACAATAGGAGGGAAATTGACCTTGCTATACTATTCTGGTCAGACAGGTTGATATAGGATTTAATTTCGAGTTTTCTTTCTCTTGTATAGATGTTACATGCGTATTATATCCCTTTCGTCTTTTACAACATTCACGGGCAATAGAGGGAGTGGTGAATTGTATTCTTACTCCGTCACTACACGAAAAGAGAAAAAAATATTAGAACTTAATCACAGCTCAACCTACCCGGCCAATGATTACTCTAAGCCTTCTAGAAACTCATTCAAACAAAAACATATTGGCCGGGATTGCCATCGTTTTGTTTCTAGTGTTCGTCCTCTTTCAGATTAACGACGTGAGATAATAAAAATGTAATATTTACGAAGTAAATAATTTAAGCTGAGATTTTAACTTAGATATGTACGTGCGTGGAGTAGCAAAATTATATCTCTAAGCTTCACTAAAACACGTCTCTGCGTCATGATGTGTGGAATGTCAGGCGTCATCTTTAATATTAATTATAAGAGGAGGAATTTTCTGAACGTGTAAGAAAATTTTATATAATATAAATGTTATATGTATATCTACATGTCTAGACATTTAACAACTACTAAAGTTGTATATAAAACAGCTAGTTTAATGAAAAATAAAAAACATGATTTTGTAAATAACTGAACGAATTATAAAAAAGAAGAACGAAATCTGTAGATGCTGTGTGGATCCTCTATAATAGGAGGGCAATTGACTTCACTATACCAGGCTGGTCATACAGGTTGGTATAAGGTTTTATTGCGAGTTTTCCTTCTCTTGCATAGATATTATATGCGTATTATAATCCCTTAGTCGTCTTTAACAATATCCACGGGCAAGATACGGAGCGGTGAATCGTATTCTTATTCCGTCAAGACGCGGTGGTCCTTAACTTATCAAGGAAAAATGGAGTTTTAAATTTATTTGAATAATGGAAGGAAGTGAAAATCATGTTCAAAATTGCCGTGATATAAAAACATCCATATTACAGTATGGATGTAAACTAGTTTACATATTATAAATGAGAAAGTAAGGATGTTTGTTTGTTTGTAACGCTTTCACGCTTAAACCACCGAACCGATTTCAAAAAGTCTTTCACCAATGGAAAGCTATAATATCAGGGAGTAACATAGGCTATATTTTATCCCGGTATTTCCACAGGAACGGGAACTACGCCGCGGGTAAAGCGACTGAAACCGAAGCGAAGCGAGGGCGGGTTGCTAGTAGTTAATAAAATGTCTTAAAAAGATATATTTTTTATGTGTGTTGCGTGTTACGCTATTTAATTTAACGTAAAAGTTTTAGTATATTAGAACATATTATAAGGTTTTCTGTGAGGTGACGAAGCAAGAATATAATACATCAGCTCTTTTCTAGGCCATGGAATTCATAAAATAATTAAGTGCAGATCACAGCGATGTAAGGTAAAATGCGACGTAAACTTTATGAAACTGCCATTAAGTGCCTCACCAATTTGGTGGAGTCTCGGAGTCAACAGTGAACGGTAAATGAGCTAACAAAAATTAAATGTTCATAATAAACTTCGCCTAGGTTTTATTTTGAGAGCAATTCGCTATCTTTGATTGAGTGGCATTTTACCATTGCCATTTGTGAGATGGCAAACTATAAGCATTTATTTAACCTAGTTATGTTCTGGCCATTCTGGTGGTACAAAACTCTATTACCCGCCGTATTTTCTTTCTCTGCTTATTTAGCGGCCTACTAGTAGCCCAATCGAATCTCCTCCACAATAAGAGGAAAAAAATTGACATACTATATCATACTGGTCAGATAAGTTGATATCGGTATTTATTTAGAGGTTCCCTTCACTGGTATAGATGTTGTAGACATATTATAGCCCTTAGTCACCTTTTACGATTCTCATGGGCAAAATAGGAGGTAGTAAGTTGTAATCTTACTCAAATTCAAATGCAAATTCAAATACTTTATTATGCATAAACCCCGCGGGGGCACTTACATATGGTCACTTTTTTACATTTTTACCTTACACTACTACCGGATCGGAACGCGACCGCACTGAGAAGATCCGGCAAGAAACTCAGTGGGCTTGTCTTCTTTTTTATTCATTTACTATTTTTTTTTTTTAATAAGATAATATACAACAACATGTCTATTAATAGCTCCAGTGTGATGCCTTTCGAATCATCATACAATACAGTTATTAAATATAACGAAAACGTACCATGGCTGGACCAGATCCCGCAAGCGGCACCCGATCACGAGTTAACCACTAGAGCAGCCATCACTCCCCTCAACCACAATGGAGGGAAGGGAGTGACCCGCTCCTCGTAGCTACCGCAAGCAGACCCTTCAGTGAGCATGACCAATACCATGGGCCACAAACATAAAACACAGATTAAACAACAAATTCGTTTGGCAAAACACGCTACGCTTTACAATTATATTAACAGCAACAGAATAAACATGTATGTAACACCTTTTGAAATAATGAGAAAATGCCTGAATGAGGAGCTGCTCATAACCAGTCTGTATTATCATCAAGATAATCCGAGATTTTATAATAACCTTTTCTACAAAATCTACTCCGTCTCCATACGTAAGTAATAGTGAAAAATTTTTAAATTGATTAAAAAACCCACCGTTGTTCATTTTCTTTTGTTTCTCCTTAAGTAATACAGGTCCCAAATGGTTTACGAGCAGGAAGCCAATCGGTGTGGTGACTAAAATTGCTTGAATAATAATCCTTATGAATTGTTCAGCGTATTCTATCTCCTTGTCATCATGTTTATTGCTTGTAATCAAGGCGTTAAATGCTATGGGGCACAACACCGCCTGGAAATTAGTACAGAGAAATTTAATTACATTAATGTAATGTAATCAAATACCACATTCATCGTCTCGGATTATATCCTACTGCTGGGGTCGAGCTTCCTTTACAATAAGAGGAACATTGATCGAAACACCACACTGGTCAGACGGGTTGGTATAGGGTTTAATGCCGAGTTTTCCTTCTCTGACATAGATGTTATATAGATAATTATCATATCACTTAGTCGTCTTTTACGCAACATGCACAGGCAAGATAGCGGGTGGTGAGTTGTATTCTTACTCCGTTATTACGCGGCAAAATCTAATTACCTCTTTTATTTAATATTTTTGTCTACAGTGATATTAAGACTAGTATTTAATTTATCTAGTATTTTATTTATTTTTCTTGGAATGGATTCACCAGCATTTGATACATAGACAAAATACTAAACAATTACTTCACTAAATGACTATGTATCTTCATTTTTATCTCAGCCCATTTCCTTCCCATCCAAGTTCCTTCACATAGAAGTTTTCGCTTCAGAAATAAATTCCTAATAGTTTTCTATAACTCGATAATTATTAGCCTTTTGGATTTACACATATATGATATTTAATGTTCATATGCGTCACGGAAACGTGGACCTTAAATGGCCCTAAAGCTCAAAGCCGCATAGCGCACTATGTAGCGGGCTATGCTCGGGATTACTCCAGATAGAATCCGATATATGGAGACCCGTGGAAGAACGGGTGTAATCGATACAGCATGAAAAATTAGCACGCTGAAGTGGCAATGGGCAGGCCACATCACGCGACAAACCCACAATCGCTGGGGAAGAAAAGTTTTAGAATGGCGACCACATATCGGATAACACAGTGCAGGACGTCCCTCTAGATGGACCGACGACCTAGTGAAAGTTGCTTGGCGTTGGTGGATGTAGGCGGCATAGGATACTTTATGGAGAAACATGATAGAGGCCTACAGTATGGATGGCGATAGGCTGAATAATGATGAAGATGATTCGTTAACTGTTGCAAAAATAGAATACAAGAAATAGCAGTTCCTTTTTTGAACTACTAGATCTATAAACCAACGAAACGCAACAACATTATCCAGTAATTTATTCAAAAGATACCGTAAAAAGTTCACGGCTCTTAATGTACACCTTCCGAACTTATTAAATCTCTGACAAGAAATCAGATGAGAGTATTAACCTGAGCTACAACACGAACTTAGGTTAATTGCTTTATTGCTTTTAATTTGATCTTTTGACTCTCCACATTCTTTTAAGAGTGTGATCATATATTTTATATGTAATAAACATCTTCTTAATATATTATATAAATTACGTGTCACGTTGTCCGCGATGGACTCCTAAACTACTTAACCAATTTTAATCAAATTTGCACACCGTGTGCAGTTTGATCCAACTTGAAAGATAGGATAGCTTACATCTTAATTTATAGTCGCAATATTATTTTATTGCAAATTATTTGTATTACCTATATGTATATACCTACCTATTATTTGACATTCACAATGATCTCTTTTGGAGTTACCAAACGATTTTAACAGATGGCGATATCTGTTGACTAGATTGAGTAATTATGGTATGTATATATGATTGAGTATGATTGAGTAATAGATGGCGCTGTTATGTCAAACCTACAAACGTGTCAGATACGATTTTAACTTGCTTTTTTACATAGATGCCTTTTGTAAAAAAATTTGACAACCTCCATGACAGATATTCTCCTACAGTTCCACTTAAACAGTTTAATAAGATGTAATATAACAAAAACATTAGCCACAATAACGCGTGGGCGGGACTGCTAGTATGTATATATTTTCTGTGTGATGACGGAGTAAGAATGTAATTCAACAGCTCCTTTCTTATCCGCACGTAAAAGTCAATAAAGGGATATTCATTTTAGCTTGTATACGTCCCACAGCTGGGCTTGAGCCTCCTCCTGGATAGGGGTGAAATTGAAAGGGATATTTTGCGTAAATAAAATTAAAGGAATAGAATATGTAAAAATATATATGCTAAAGAAGGAAAATTTCAAACGAAATACTATAAGTACCAACCAGTCTAACCAGCGCAGTACCAATAGTAGGTAGATTTATCACTTATTTTGGAGGAGGCTCCAGCCCTACATTGGGTTGACTGGCGCGACGTAGGCGCGATTACCTGCGTTTCATACCGCCCTAGCCGAGGCCGCGGGTGAGGTGATCAGGGAATTAGTCCGTCACCCGCCGAGAGGCCGACCGCGTGAGGAAAGACCCCCCGAAGGGGGGGGGGGACGTCCCCCCCCTTCTGGGAGAGTGCCCCGATGGGAGGGTACCCCTCAAGGGGGTATTCTGTCGGGCCGACCAATGACGTCAAGTCACCCTGCTTCGGTGGCGACTTCGGAGGCGACGTGTCATGGGTGGGTTACGGGTGTGTGTGCTTACGCCCCTCTGTCGCCCCGGACGGAGTGGTGCGAGTAGTGCGCCGACCGTAACCCACACCAAAAAAAAAGGTCCTGTATTGGGACGCAAATAAGCTGAGAAGACGAGAATGAAACAAATATGTATATACATATAGCACATAAATTGTATACTGTATGTATATTAAGGTATCCATGGCCAACGTCGGACTTGGGTATATCCCCACAAATGAGGGGAATTACCCAGTAAAATGTTTATATAGTCGCTATTTACATTTTAGAATGAAAATACAGCCACAGAAGGTACTTAATACATTATAATTTATGTTATCAACCGTCCTTGAATAACCTTTAATACTTATTTCAATTGGAGAACGTCTGCCATCTGATGTTTGCGACCTATATGAATAATAATAGTCTAAACAGACACCAGTGCATCTTTATATATATGAATTTCTTGTGTACGTGTATATGTCACTGAACTCTTCCTAAACGGCTGAACCGACGTTGATGAAATTTTTTGTGTGTGTTCAAGGAGATATGAATGGTTTAGATTCACAAGGCGGACAATAACATAACTTGAGAATGACTTTACCAATTTTCTCCATTGTTTTTATAAGTTTTCTAATACTTTGAAAAGGCTTTTGCGAAAAAAATGAGAAAGTTGCCCAGAAAATTAGAAAATTTAAGAACTACATTTAGAAACGATTATATAAACTTTTCTAATGTAACCTTTTTTTCGACTATATAAACTTTTCTAATGGAACCTCTTTTTGCTTAGATTCACAATTTGGTCCACTATAGTCCATAAAATATAGCTTGATCTCTGTGACAGATGTCAACGAAACCGACGAAGTAAGACTGAACGAGCGACATGTTTACAATTTCATTTTGTATCACATATATTTTCATTATTTTCGTGCCAGTTTTATTGCAACTGAAGTGCAATATATTATAAATATAAAAATATTAATATTCATGCCTAAAATGTACCTCGTAAGTACTGAAATACCTAGTAAACATTTAATAGAAAAATGACAGTTACACACGTACAAGGTCATACTGGACTGAAAATATAAAAGAGATGGGACAGTCGATATATGTCAATCGATGACCGATCTTTATTAAATTATTCATTAAAGAAATAAACCCAATACAGTACCTATATAAAACTTTCAACACATTTTTACAACAAACAGTTACATTATAAAATACACAAATTAAATTAATTAAACACTAAAAAACTACTTTTTGTCTCAGAGTAAATGATAATATTTTATACGCATTATTATCATTATTGTCAAAACAGTCGCAATTGATCGATTGATCGAACGACTGTCCCTATTTTGGCAAAAAAGTGATAAATTTTCTAGCAGGAACGCTCCAGTGATGACGATAATAGTGACGTAGACCTTGATTGTACTTCTTTTGAATAATTAAAATAGTCAAAAAATAGTTTATGTTTGAAATAAATTCAAAAAGATTTTCATTGATTGTATTTCAACTATAATATAAAATCACAATTTTAAAAATAAAGAGTTTTATCGATATCAAACTATGGACTTCATCGTAAGCGTGACAGCACTAGGGACAACTGTCACAGAGATCAAGCTATATTTTATGGACTATAGAAAATGTTTTTTAATCATTTTTTATTTATAAGTAGTTGTTGATTTTGGAATGTTTTCCATTGAATCCGGCAGACTGCACTACCGTTGCAGTATCGATTATTCAAAAATATTTTATTTTTAATTTGGGTTTATCCCTACAGTTGGTGCTGCGATTAAATTGAGAAAAATATTTCGTAATTTTGTGTTATAATTGTGTTATTTTTAATAATGCGTTAATTAAAATCTTATATATAAATTTTGAGCGTACATGTGTATGTCACTGAACTCCTCCTAAACGGCTGGACCGATGTAGATGAAATTTTTTGTGTGTGTTCAAGGCGATTCGAGGATGGTTTACATTCTCAATTAGACCCAGCAGGTGGCGCTGTTCGGGTAGGACAATAACATAACTTGAGAACGACCTTACCGATTCCGTCCATCTTTCTTTTTGAGTATGCTAATACTTTTTAAAAACTTTTTACGGGTAAAAAATTAGAAAAGTAGCGCATCAAATTTTAAAATTTAAGGATAGTCAATGACTTTATAACCTGTGTACAGGACAAAGTCTATTGGGTCAGCTAGTATTTATATAAATATTCTATTCGTGTGTTTGTAATTGAACTCCTACTAAACGGCTGGACCGATTTTGATGATTTTTTTGTATGTGTTCAAGTGGGTTTGAGAATGGTTTAGATTAATATTTGAAACCGGTAGGTAGCGCTGCAATCGATTGCATAGAGAATAGCAGCGGGACATGAGTGAGCTTTGGAGATGATGAAAAATATCCTATCCAGGATAGTAACAAATTAATTGAAGAACGTTATTTATTTATTAAAATTAGATATTTGTTAGATCTCAATCTTTTTATTATGTGTCGACCTCAGATGTAATTTTTTTGCGAATTGGGACCGTTTCTCACGCTTATTTCCATGATTATTTATTTATAAAACAATTCTTTTTTGTAAATCTTTAGTAATCGTTAAAACAGAGTGAGTAATAAAGGTATCACTTTTAAGTTCTTAAATACTTAATTAGACATCCTATATATTAATACTTATATTATTTATATTGGATATAATCTCAATAGTAATACGTTTTGCAGATGTAGTATACTTTTCTATATGCCTAATAAATGTTGATACCAAACTTCGACATCTTCGTTACCAAAAACCTTATATTATTAAAAATATCTGGTTGACCGAGCTTCGCTCGGAATATTTTTGTTGTATTTTTGTCGAATTTATTTAGAGATATATTAATAAAAAATAAAAATTAAATAATGAAAAAAATATAAAAAAATACAAAAAGAGAATAATAATAACACCGAGATTCGATCCGACGCCGTTTGAATGCCAAAACAATACTGAAAGGAAACTGCACTACTTCCCAACTGAGCTATCGTAACTCATGACGTTGAGGCAAAATTTGAATTCATACTCTTTTAAAATTTAATGTCATTATATTGTTTTGCTATAAACACTGACAAAACAACATTTTCTATAAATAAAACCTAGCTAGATCGATTTTTTGGCCTCGAAACCTCTAGTATGCCAAGTTTCATCAAAATCGTTGGTGCCGTTTCCGAAATCCTGAATATATATATATATATATATATATATATATATATATATATATATATATATATATATATACAAGAATTGCTCGTTTAAAGATATAAGATATGAGTATAAGGTTTTAGAGGATTTGTTAAATTTACATTAATGAGAATTTATTACTTATCATTACGCCAATGGCTTAAAGTCACCAGTAACGCATTACATCATTACACGTGTATATCTGAACTTCAAAAATACATTTTTCAAAATCATGTCACAGCGAATACGACACAGATATTTTAAGATTCAGTATCTGATTAATCAAAGAAAACATTGACTTTGAACGTGGCTTAAAAAATAGGCCTCAAATGTGGCAGAGGGCTGACATATTACCACGTCATTAACATCTTGCTCTTATCCCAACTTGGGGTTGACTCGATACCTCTCTCCTTTCTTAGTGCATATTACAAAAATTTTGACAATAGTTTGAGGACGGGCCGCCTGTTTGCCTTCAATTCTCCTTGGGAACGTAATTGTTGACCAGACATCTGTTATCTGTCTACAGCCGCGGGCCGGTCCGTCCGGGGCAGTACCACACTCTCGCAGAAAATCGACGTCTGAGTAGTAGCGATTTGTTACTGCGCTTCGTTCGGTGAGCGAGAGAGCCGGAAGCCTAACTTTCTGAGGGTGTTTGCGTGTGGAGGGTTTTGGTGGTGCCCTTGGTATCACCGAGCCTCAATGCACGCATTCACACTCCCTTCACTTTTTTCGCGGTAGGCAACGGCCTTGTAAAGGTCCATGAGCGGCAGCAACACTTACCATCAGGTGTACTGTTTGCGCGTTTGCCACCGTTTGCAATATAAAAAAAAAAGACATTTTTTTATTGCTGACTGTGGTAAACGAGCGAACAGCACACCTGATGGTAAGTGATGTTCTTGTCCATGGACATTTGCTAGGCCGCCGCCTACCGTCAAGAAAGTGAAGGGAGTGTGAATACATAGTATGAGGTTCGGTGATACTAAAGACACCCTCAGAAAGTTGGGCTTCCGGCTCTCTCACTCACCGAACGAAGCGCAGTAACAAATTGCTACTATTCAGACGACGATTTTCTGCGAGAGTGTTGTACTTCCCTGGGCGGACCGGCCCGCGGCTGTAGGCAGAAAACTGTCAACAGTATGGTCCTACCACTATCATCAAATGGAGTTGGCAAGGTCATAAGCGCTTTTTTAACGACAACCGGGAGCAATGTAAGGACTGGTAGTATTCGTAACTGCCACCACATTGCAATACTGCCATGGTACATGATACTAGACTTAGTACTAGATATTAAATTGCTTACCTCTACGATTGATTTAGGTATCCAAGCACAACATACAAAAAATCTTTCCCGAATTGACATGTTCGAACTGACGAGAAAGGCAACGGTCAGCCTTACCGCCAAACATATGCTCAGGATGCCGAAACCTATCAGCATTAATTTTCCTAGATTGGGTTTTATCTGTAATGAAAAATTAGTATTTAGTTTACCTATAATTACTAAATTTAACTGATTATAAAGACAGTCTACTAGAGAACAGAGAAGTAGAGAAGTCGAGTAGTAATGTAGGTGCTATGAAAACTCGTAAAACTAAACTAGGCAGTTCCATTTTGTTCATAATTAATTTCATTCCTTACAACTCATTTACGTCTCATTGCTGGGCTTGAGACTACTACATAATAGCCCTTTATTGGTTTTTACGACAGCCACAGGTAAGGTAAAGACTGGTGAATTTCTTATTCGGTCACCATATGGAAAAAACGTAATTTTAAGGAATCTAAATATATGTGTATATATATTCTCATATTAATTTTGGTCATCATTTTTCCTTCCAACGACGAAAAATATATAAATACAAGTTGATTGAAAATTAATGTTTTTATTCAAAAATATAGCTCACGTCTTAAATTTATTTTTACTTATTATAAGGTAGAACTAGATTTATTGGCTAGATGAATCTTTATAAAAGTTCAGGCAAAGAAAAATTATCAATGCCTATCGTTGATAACCAACAGCTAAATACGCAATATATTCTCCACACCGTGTTAAGGGTTCGATTCCCACGCAGGACAATACTTCGTGTGATCCAAAAAATGTGTTTGGATGCTATAAATTATTATGACCGTAAGATTATACGTTTGTAAAGTCCCTCGCAATACAAGGATTATTGCCTTAGTGATACGTCTTTTCTTAAAAAAAAAAAAACAAATATGTATATTACTTTATGGCCTAAGGTTTTCGGCGGCAATTTGGAAGTATCATGTCACGCTCGTGAATTATTTATATTATGTTTTTAGTGTTTTATAGTGTTATATTTGATTTTCCGATATTCTGTTTAATATAATACAGTTAAGGTGTTGAAGTGTGACGACTATGACATACTAGTGATTTATGACACCCACATCCATAATTAATTATTCTTGTGACGTTTTTTTTTTCAAGTGTTAAGTGGTGTTCTATAAAGTTTTATAAAAATATATGTGATTGAATTGGAGGATACTGCTGCCTACCGTAAAACAGTTTTAACTAGTACGGAGGACAGTGTAAACCTAGTGCAACAATATAATGTTTTTTTTCAGTTTTGCAATGTAGCATGTAAGTTAAAACATTCCTTTTCCTTTCTTATGGTTTATGTAATGTAATTTTTATGTAGATAATTATGTAAATAAATAAATAAAATAAATGTGTATTTTCATATTCTACCAAAACTCCCAGAAAAACCATTAATTTAGCTTTCAGCGCCCAATATTTGGTAATGACTTGACTTATTGGCGGACGATGTCTATTAATGAGTTACTCAATATGAAGAAGTGTTAAATAATATGTGAAGAAAATTATGTAAGACTTGACTGTATGGGCTTGGTTGCTTTTGCCTGTCCGAATGGATGAACAGAATTAGACATGTGTCATCTATTGCAAAACGTAATCGGAAACGGTTGACATGTCTTTAACGTATCTCATTGATATTGATATAACTAGTAATGGCTATCAGTTATCTAGGTATAAACAACGATGACGCGGCACTGTCAACTAACAATACCACAACAATCATTGGATACATTCCGTAATTGGTATGTTGGTAAGCGAACGATCACTAATAATTCTAATAATCAAAATATAATAAATATGCCATCTCTCTCTTTTTACGTGATTCCTGATGTGCAAAACAAAGAAAGAGCGGTTATTATATAGCAGCTTAATAACCAGCAATATTTCAATAATAACCAAAGACTTTGGTAAATTAAACTGGAGTGTAAGTGGTTTTGTTGCTCGTTGCTATCATATGCTACAAAAACTGTTTATTATAGTTTAACCTATGAAAGGTTATAATTGTTAAACCGTACATAAATGGAAATAAGGTCACGATTACTTCACATGTATTCATCAGCTTAAAACCGCTTCGATACTCATTCAGCAATAGTTATCGTTGTCGATATTGTAACCAAGTATCGGTTATTAGTCGTTACCAGAAGTAGGCCATAATGCCCATATCTAAAAAGAACCAAAAAAAAAACTTTATAGCCGTCAGATATTTGCAGGGGTTTTCTAGTTTATATATTTTGAACAATTTAGTTAAAAGTATTACATATATATCGATGTATGGAACTAACATTGGGTATACTTACAACAAAGAAAGTGCCGGTGTAGGCAAAAAGTATGGGTTCTAAGGAAGACCACATAACGCGATAAGCGGTGGACGCGGGGTTCTTGTTCAATTTCCATCCGTCTTTTTTCCAACAATTGGCCGCTGTAGCATTACATGCCAACACAGCTACACCGCCTGCAATTAAATAACGGAGTAAGTAAAATAAATTAAATAGACCAAATTTAGTCACCTTTACAAATATTTTATTAATAAAACGACTACGTGACCATGAACGCTGAAAAGTGTTCTAAACGTCGGGTAATCAAAATCAAATACAAATCATAGCGAGAAAATCAGTAAAAATAGTTTTATTTATAATATGTAATACTCGCGTAAACATCAGAAACCGTTTACAAATATTATTACTACGATATGCTATGACGTAATTATTTAATGTTTGACGAGCTGTAATTATTTATTCTAAAAAAATGAGAAAGATCTTTGTGTGTACGTGTAAAGCGTCAAAGTTTATTTTAAGAAATATCTAAAATGTGAAACACTTTTTTAAGAAAGATTAAGCAGATAGTTGCATTAAAAACGAAAAATAGTTATTCTTGTCGGACAAATGACAAATATTCAATGATGTCTCTGTGATCAGCAGTATTAAACCTGGGAGTGATCACCGTATAGTATCAGGCATATTAAATTTGCGTACAAAAGTCGAGCACTCTCACTTGATGAAGTCTACACTCCCATCTACACCCGTTCAATACCAGAATCCCAAGAGCTTTCAGCTCAAATTACATAATCGCTTCCAATGCCTGGAAGAATGCGAATCCTCGAATAATATGAGCAACAGGTTCGTAGAAACTGCCCATGGGGTTGAGTCGTAGTGTTTTAAAGCCCGTCGCGTAAATAGACCAATAAAACTTTGGAACTAGACTCTCAAGCTCATGGATCGGAGAAAGAAAATAACGATACAGTCTTCAGCTGATTGGTCTAAACATAGGTAGCTAAATAGACAAATCTCCAAGTCTGTGCGACGTGACGTTCGCCGATTCAATACACAGCTAAATTACCAAGCTGAAGACCGATAACGGCACTGTTATTTCATCCCAGAGTGAAATCTTGGGAGAGGACGAAAGTTTCCATGAGAAGTTGTATAAATCATCCCAGAGTCGGCTTAGTCCAAGATCCCAGATCCAAGCACTACACTGAAGAAATCCCGGACGTCAACATGTACGAGATCAGAATGGTAAGGTGGTAAATTAGTATGGAAAATTATGGTAAGGGAATTATCATAGAACTCCTGAGGGTGGTGACAAACCAGTATTAAAAGCTCTACAGAAGTTGTTAAATCCTGTTATTCTCATGGCCGATGTTTCTGAGTCGTGGACCAGGAGGGTGCTAGTATTGTTTTTCAAGAAATGCCATAAAACTTTCATAAAGAATAACAGATGTGTACAGATTTTTTTCAAAAATCATTCCGAACTGACTCCCATGCAAGCTCGACGACTTTCCGCGGCCTGAACAATCCAGATTCCGAAAAGGTTATAGTACGCATCTACATGCTACGTTAGATACAGAAGACCGTGGAGTATAATCGGCTTTTATATCTAGCATTTGTGGATTATGAGAAAGTCTTTGATTCCGTCGAAACTTGGGCAGTGCTGCAGTCCCCTCAGCGATGTCAAATTGATTTAGAAACTCTATTATGTCGATCCGCATCCGGTATAAGATTACGAAACAGATCGAGTTGCAGACAGGTTTAAGGCAAGGAGACGTGATCTCTCTGAAACTGTTCACCACTGCGCTGGAAGATATCTTCAAGCTTTTAGACTGGACCAGACTCGGCATCAATATCAACAGCGAATACAGCACTCACCTATGATTTGCTAACGATATCGTAGTCATGACAGAATCCATGGAGGACTTTGGAACTATGGAAAATGACCTCAGCAGGGTTTCTCAAGTAGTGGGTCTACAAATGAACACGGAGAAGACGAAAGTCATGTCTAACGCCCATGTCATTCTTGTATCCTAGTTGAGAATGCGGTTATCTAAGTTGTTGATTACTATGTTTACCTAGGACAACCAGTCCAGTTAGGTAGATATAATATCGAGAAAGAGGACAACCGATGAATCCAACTCAGCTGGGCATTTAGCAAAATTTAAGAGGATCTTCTCATCCGCAGTGTCTAAAAATAAAGGTTTATAACCAGTCTATGTGTTACCAGCGATGACATATGGCACTAAAACATGGTCTCTAAATGTCGGCCTCATAAAAGGGCAAAGTAAAAATATAATTTTCTACCCTTCCTGGTTGGTACTTGTTGTAATAGGTAACTGGAGGGATTTAAACAGATCATATTAATACCAAAAAAGGGAATCTCGAAAAAAGTCCCCATGCTGGTCCTCTGGCGACACGGCGCGGCACACCCTCGAGGTGTGTGCTGCGTGGAAGGGGGAGCACCGTGAACTCGTCGCGATTATCGGTGCCGACCTGGCGCTGCCGACCATCGCCAGGGAGATGCTCGTCAGCGTCAGGAACTGGGACGCGGTCGCCGCCTTCTGTGAGGCCGTAATCTCACGGAAAGAGGCGGCGGATCGTGTGCGAGTAGAGCTCCTATTCGGCGACATGTTCCGCCGCCGGCGACTCGGTGGTGAGTATCTGCGCCTGCCGCCCTAGCCGAGACTGCGGGTGATCGGACCGGGGAATTGTCCGTCACCCGCAGAGAGGCTGACCGCGCGACGGCGATCGACGTCCCAGGACGTTGAGAGGTGAGATTACCCGAAAGGATATTCCGTCGGGCCGACCACTGACGACAAGTCACATCTGGTGGTGGGCCCAACAACGAGGTGACGTGGGTACGGGTAGGTTATGGTCCCGCGCGCCGTCCTTTCATCACCCCGGACCGACTGGACCGCGCGTGCGCTTACCATAGCCCACCCATAAAAAAAGAAAAATGCTGGTCCTCTGGCAAGTGTGAGATATATTTCTAGTTGTTTTTCTGCTTTGAATAGTAGGACGTAAGTGAGATGTTCCTTTGTACAAAAGAAGAATAGGAATATCTACTAATGCCGGATATATGAGGAGTAATATTTGGCAAATTAGTTAATAATTATCATCATGAGTTATCTATGTACTTAAATTATTATACTACTTATCACTTTTTATCATCAAATGATTCGCCAATTTCTTGGTGAGCACAACTAATAGAGTTAACTACGTATATAACCAGAAATCTAAGTCACTGTCAGGTGACTTTATTAGCAAACATTAAGTTATTCTTCATTAAATAAGATTTCGGAATTGTTTACTTAAAGACTTAACAGTAAAACTCAGATAAACATGTAGATACATAATGTGGATAAATTGTGTACATAATTTTAAAAATGTTGCACTCCTGTGTTTATTAAGATAATCTTTAACACCTGATCGCAATTCATGTGATAACGGAGTAAAAATATAAATCATAGTTCTGTCTATAAAGAATAGTCCCTTCCTTTCTCTAGCAGTAATGTTATTTATTCGTAGCGCTTAGTAGTCTTTTTTGTATTTGTATCTTTTATTAATAGTTTCCATGTGGTAACGGGCAAAGAATACAATTCACCACCTCCGTCATGCCTGTGGGTGTCGTGTAAACGGCTAAAGGATTACAATATGAAGATAACATCTACTGAATTAACTACTATTTGATACTGTTTATAACGAACTCTGTAATATCAAGCTATAAGCCTGACTAAGTTAAAAATAAAGTCGTGCCTGCTGTTTAAAACTGTTCTTTGAAGATTTACGATACTTTGTTATTTGTTTTAGTTTATAGATTTTCGCGTTTATATGTAACGGATAGATGCAAGCACATACCGTGTTATGTTACTTAAATATAAGTCCTAATTAAGACATTTCTTATGATTTGTCGGATACAGAGAAACATCGGGCAATCATAAATCAAATACAAACGCGATATAATCCGTAAAAGCAGTTTTATTTACAACTAGCAACTCGCCCTCGCTTCGCTTCGGTTTTGGTCGTTTTACCCGCGTAGTTCCCGTTCCCGTGGGAATACCGTGATAAAATATAGCCTAGTTTACTCCCTGATATTATAGCTTTCCATTGGTGAAAGAATTTTTGAAATCGGTCCAGCCGTTTTGAAGATTACCCGGAACAAACAGACAGATAGACAGATAGACAAAAATTTTTTAATCTGTATTTTAGGCATAGGTGTCGTGCAAATAACCGTGTGAGCATGAAAAAAGTCTATTATTTTGACATTACAAACAGACACTCCAATTTTATTTATTGGTATAGATTTTTTTTTTTTTTTTTTTTATGGGTGGGCTATGGTAAGCGCACGCGCGGTCCTGTCCGTCCGGGGCGATGAAAGAACGGCGCGCGGGCCCATAACCCACCCGTACTCACGTCACCTCGTTGTCGGGCCGACCACCGGAGCAGATGTGACTTGTCATCAGTGGCCGGCCCGACGGAATACCCTTTCGGGTAACCTCTCACCTCTCGACGTACTGGGACGTCGGTCGCCGTCGCGCGGTCAGCCTCTCTGCGGGTGACGGACAATTCCCCGGTCCGATCACCCGCGGCCTCGGCTAGGGCGGCATTAGGCGCAGATACTCGCGCCTGCGCCGCCCGAGTCGCCGGCGGCGGAACGTGTCGCCGAATAGGAGCTCTACTCGCACACGATCCGCCGCCTCCTTCCGTGAGATTACGGCCTCACAGAAGGCAGCACTCCGTGCGTCCGCTCCAACCACTCCATCAGCACCGGCCGGAGGGCCTCGATGGTCCTGACACCATACCGAGGACCCTCCAGCCGGACTGCCCAACGGGCAAATCCCTCCAACCACCCATGGCCTTTTCGACATCTTGGTCATACAGGCCGAATCATCGAGATACATGTGCACACCATGCTCTTTGCGTAAGTATGCACATGCTTCTTGAATCTCTACAAGTTATTTAACTTTCTTCATCCTTTGCCCTGTGTCCTTCTCCCTGTATAACTAGGGCGGACAGCACACGGTACGAACTTCGTCGTCCGCGGTATTCCTGCTAGCTAGCCACATTTACCCGCTACTCTGGCTGCCATCTTGGCTTATCCTGCCAACCTGGTCTTCAAGCCGGCGGGCCTTGTACCAGGCGTGCGCGAATTCCCGTAACTGCCGGTAGTTCGCCTCCGAAGCCACGAGATCCGTGTAGTATACCGGACCTTCTCCGTCGCGATGTATCCCCGAGAGTATCCCCGACCTAATCTCATCATAGAGGGGACATGCCCACAGAACGTGGTGCATGTCCTCATCCCCTTCGCCGCAGCTACATTCCGCGTGAGCTCCTAGCCCTAAATCGTACAGCCGCCTGCGAAAGCACCCATGACCCCCCAGTAATTGGGAGGTTTCATAGTCCGGCTCGACCCAAGTCGCCTTGAGGCGAGCCGCCACGTCCGGAAAAAACCGATACGTCTCCCTCCCCTTGTCCTCGCGATCCCACCGCGCCTGCCACTGAGCAACAACATCCGTCCATATAGCCCTCCGCCTATCCCGATATTCCTGCCTAGTCGCGTCCTGGCGCGCCGCCGCTGCTCTCCCAGCACGGATGACCTCCAGGTCGGCCGGCAGTACCCCACCTATGACCGGCAGGGCAGCCGTACTGGTCGTGCGATATGCCTTGGTGAGCAGAACGAGCGCAGCCCTCTGCGAGCGTAACAACGCGCTCTTAACCGCGTAGAGACCGGCTCTATGGAACCATACATCCGCAGCATACGCAATCGTCGCCACATATGTCCCGTGGTACAGGGTCTTAAGGGCCCTGTAGCGAACGCCCCACGAAGACGCTGAAATACGGGCCACCTTACCAAAGCACTTGGCCGCTCGCTCGCCAATCGAGTGCGCATGCTGCGTGAAAGACAGACCCGCGTCCAGCACCACCCCCAGAACAGTAGTCCACTTGACGTCCCTGACAGAGCTCCCCCCAAGACGTATTGTGGGAGGCCTCTGGAAACGCCCCCTCAGCGTCATACTCGCTGACTTACCCGGGGAGAAGTCCAGCCTATTCCGGGCCCCCCACTCTCCAACAGCCTGTAAAACGGCCGCCGCGTTGGCCTCAATGCCCGCCCTGGAGTTTGCCCCAATCAGGACCGTCAGGTCGTCGGCGTATGCAACCATTCTGGTCCCCCCCGGAAGCGGTAGCCGAAGCAGGTCATCCATGAGCAGGATCCACAGAGCCGGCCCCAAGACCGAGCCCTGCGGACATCCCATAGTAGAGGTCTTCCACACCACCTGGTCGCCCGCACCCATACCCACGCGCCGACCAGCAAAGTACCCAGACAACATCCGATAGATATTGCCCGGGCATCCCCTGGCCTTCGCTTTCAGCAAGATCATGGGCCACCAGGCGTTATCGAATGCCCCCGAGATGTCCAGGAAGATAGCCTGCAGGTATTTAGTATCTGCAGAGTTAACCGCGCCCGTAATGCTCAGCAAAGCCGAAGACGTAGATCTCCCTAGCGTAAAACCATGCTGTGAGGTCGAGATTCCCCTAGTAATCCCCGGTGCACACTTTAACATTACGCGTTCCAACAATTTACCCAGCACAGGTAACATCGTAATAGGGCGGTAAGCCTTAGGATCGGATAGAGGCCTGCCATTGCCCTTAGGCAGTACGAGTAACCTACCAATCTTCCAGACGGCTGGGAAGGTAGGTACCTTCCCAGCCGCCAGGTAAATGCGTATGCGAAGGTTCGCATACGCATTTACCCATTACCAACGTCAACTCGGACAACGCTGCGCACCAAATGTGACGCAGCATGCGTGCGGTGATCCCATCAGCACCCGGTGCAGTGTTGGGCAGCGCTCTAACTATTCCTCCCAATGCAGCCTCCGCAGGCGGCAGTGCATCCCTCCCGGACGGCATACATATAGCCGCAACCCTGACCTGCCGGTGGTACGCAGTATCCCGTGACAGTATGTCGTCAGGACACAGAGCCATCATCAGGTCTTTGATGGCACCCCGTAGGTCACCCTGTTGACGACCCGCATACGCGATCCCATGAACCACATTGGGAGGCGGCCTTGTTCGGCCAGTAGCTTCACGATAGGCCGCGCCCCAAGGGTTCTCATTCGCGGAGTCCGCAAGGCTCCTGAAATGTTCGATTTCCGCACGCTTCATCGCAATCCTGTAGCTGCGGCGGGCCCTACACATATCAGCTCTGGCTGATATCGCGGCAAAGCCATCGGTGGCTCCGCAACCCCTATACCGGCGGCGGCTGCGAGAGTAGGCCTTCCTGAGCCTGTCCAGCTCTGGGGTCCACCATTCATAGCCCCGATCCTGGGTGTTACCCGCAATACCCAGGGTAGACTTCGCCACCCGTAAAACCATAGCCTGGAAGGACGCGCAAAGGGCATCCGCGGGTTCCCCAAATTTAAGCCCCCCCACACTCTCGTGGATACCCGCGCGAAACCTGGCCCAACCCACCCCACGGTCCCGGAACCTCGTTGGCTCCACTGACAGTCCCGCGTACGAGATAGTCGGGCTCCCCCGTCCTCCTCCCACTGTGAAGGCGATCAGACGATGGTCACTGACGCTAACGTCCTCCAGGACGCGCCAGTCCGAGACGGATACGCTACGGGTGGATAGCGTGATGTCCACATTTGACTCCCCGTTCGAAGTGGAAAACGTCCACGGCTGGCCCTCTCGATTGTGGATCACGAGGTTGCGTGCCAGGATGAAATCTTCCATTTGGTGGCGCTTGCGGGCGACCTCGTGACCACGGCCGACGTAATGGCGCTCCTCACAAAACCACAACGGGGAGTGCGCGTTGCTATCCACCCCAATCAGTACTTTCCTCCCCCGGAGCGCCTCCAGAACGTTCTCCAGTCGTCGTAGGTGCTGCTCGATGTCGTCGCTATACTGGAAGTACGCGGAGACCAGGTACAGGTCCCACGTTGGGAGGTGGACCACCACCAGGTGAGTGCTGCTTAAATGGGCCAGAAAAAGGCACCCGATGTCGCGACGTGGCAGATATATTGCCGCCTTCGAGTTGGGCCCAGCTTGGACTGTGCCTGTCGGTACGCCCTTATGCTGTTCCTGCAGTAATATTGCGTCCAGTTGCAATTCTTTGGCTATCCTCCTTAATTCAGTGGTGGCCACCTCTGAACCAGCCAGGTTCAACTGTCCCAACCTCACGCGTACCTCACGACGTGTTCCTTCCTCTAGATTTTGGGCGTGGCTAGCCATAGTTTATCATGCTGATCGCCTTGTTCTCTGCGTATCGTCGGGCTGGGCATTCCAAGGCCATGGTAGGGTGCCCTTGGTATGGCTTCCCGGCAGCCCTGCAAGTGGCACATCTCGCCTGCTCTAGTACCTGTTGTGGGCATTCACGGGCACGGTGGCCCGTCGCAGTGCACCGTCCGCATACGTCTGCCGAGCTCTTGCAATACTTTGCAGGGTGGCCGTACCCGTGACATTTTAGGCAACATATCACGTCGACGTAATCTCTCACCAGGTAGCGCTCCCAATCAATGAAGACCCGCTCAGCGTCTATTAAGGTGTCCCGTATCGCGGGGCTGCACTCCAGGACGTGTGTTGACCGGCCGCTTCCCTGCCGCGTCTTCTTAAAAGCTGCCCGACAGTCGCTCTTATATGCCTCTGGTGATATGCCCTTACCCTTCAGATTTTGGGTATAGATTGCCTCCAATAGTGCGGCGCCGGTTATGTCACCCTCGACATTGACAATGGCCACCAGAGGTTTCTTGGCCTGTGGCTCCGTTACACGCACGGTGGGTGGGAGCGCACCCTTGATTATGTTGGCAGCATCCGCCGACGTCGTCTGCACGACCACTCCTGCATTCCCTACTCTCCGGACTCGGGAGACCTGGATGCCCAGCTCCGTGGGGTTAATTGTCTTCTTCAGTATGGCTTTCGTGTCCTCCGATGTTTTTACTTCTCCGTCTTTCTCCGTCGGATAGATGGCCAGGGTTGGTCCTCCAGGCGCGGGTTTGGGCGCGCTGCGTTTTCCCATCCGTAGTCTATCGGCATAGGTTGCCACTGGCACACCAGTTTGCACGTTAGCAGGAGGGCGGGCAGCACTCAGCTCCGCCACTTTCTTTTCCGCCTCCATGAGGCGGAGCGCCAGGTGTGCCACCACAGCCGATACACGCTCGGTGAGTGCCCCCATGGAGGCCACCTCGTCCTTATTCAGCCTGCTACTCTTGGCTCTCACTGCCTCCATAATACCTTTTGTTGAGCCAGTTGCAACATTGACCAGTTGCATAACAGTGGCCGCTGCCAAAGGGTCCGCCGCCTCGTCCGGGAACAGCTCCACCGCAATGGGGCTCGTCATGCGCGGGGGCAATGGCGGTACAATGTTGGGCCTCGCCGGGCTCCTGGGCGTTGGTGATACGCACCCTGATGGGCCCGCGAGGATGCCGCTAACCGGCGGAGCCACGTGCCTCTCCTGCTTCCTGGTGGCAATCTTCCTCCGCAAGGTCTCCTGAACCTCCTCCGGCGAGGTAAGGGTGCGCTTTGTCCCTTGAGGTTGCACGGCGATCGTCACCTGCGATGGCACCATGGGGATCGAGAGCGGCGTGCTGAAGCCTGTGGGGGGGGGTGCGTGCCAGCGACTGGGGAGGAGTGAATCCAGCCTCTGCTGACATCTCCAGTATTGCCTCGACCTCCTCTTGCCTTCTATCCAGAAGATCCTGCAGCATCTCTCGGTGATGGGCCGCAGCCTCGTCATCTTCCGCCATAGTTAATAGCGCCTACTTTAAAAGAAGCACAAGTTTGGAAACCAATGCGGCCCCAACCTACTACTAGCGCCACCACCAGCGGTGGCGAGATAGGGGAACTAACTTATCGTACAGTTAATGTCAGTTTTCAAACGTCAAATGTCTTTTTGAAACGTCATGCATCAATTTGCTGGCTATTTGCACTAATATTTTTGTATGTAGTATACAAACCATACGTCACAATAGCCGAATACTGGAAAAAAGTCTACCCTACATGTAATTTTATAACTAATTAAAATAATATTTCCTAATTAACTTGCCCAACGGGCAATGACTTCTCGGCGGGCGTCGACCCGCCAGGCGGTGATCTCTTTGACGGAGACCATGCCGCCGCGGGCGCGCGTCTCCGACACCCGCCGATAAATGCCGGCGAGCATCTCCGCCTCCAGGTCCCACGGGGGAGTTCCGGCCAGGAGGCACGCTGCCTCCGTCGCCACCGTGCGGTAACCCCGTATGGCCCTGATCGCCATGACCCTCTGTGGTCGCCACAGGAGGGCCCTAAGACGGACGGTCAGGGACCCCGCCCACACTGGTGCGCCGTACAGGGCCATCGACCGGATCACCCCCACGTACAGCTGTCGGCACGTAGCACTGGGTCCGCCCACATTCGGCATCAGCCGCGAAAGGGCGGACGCCGCACCGACAAGCCGGGGAACAAGTCGATGGAGATGCTCCCGGAACCAAAAATGCCCGTCGAGCACCAGGCCCAAGTACTTCATGTGGGCCTGGATGCTGATGGTGTCCGACTTCACGGTGATCGAAGCGCCGGCGGGAGGCCCGGCGGTACGGAGGCCATGGAACAAAAGGGCCGAGAGTTGCCAGGCGTGCCGCCTCCTCTAGTGTCTCGCCCCGGGCTGTGACGAGTGTATCGTCGGCGTAGCAAATTACGCCCAGCCCGGGTGGGAGGCTTCCTCTCAACGCCCAGTCGTAGCCGATGTTCCACAGGGTCGGACCCAGAACCGACCCCTGCGGGACACCGCACGTCATGGGCGTTCGCACAACGTCCCCTACTCGGTCAACGTAGAGGACGCTGCGCCCCTCCAAGTAGTCTGCCACCAGCCGCCTGAGGTACACGGGCACCCCGTGATACCTCAGCCCCTCCCTGATGCAGCTGAATGGCAGACTGTTGAAGGCGTTAGCGATGTCCAGGGACACCACCAACAGGACTCCTCCGCCGGTGACGGCCTCCGCTACCACGGCCTTCAGGCGCAGTAAGGCCGCGATCGTCGAACGCCCTTTCCGAAAACCAAACTGGGCGTCCGACAGATCGGGCCCGACTCCGACGAGGTGCCGCTCGATGCGGGCAGCCAACACCCTCTCCAGCAACTTGCCCGCATCATCGAGCAGCACGATGGGCCTGTAGGCCGAGGCCGACTCGGGAGACCGTCCCGGCTTCGGCAGGAGAACCAGCCTCCCCTCTTTCCAACACCCAGGGAACTGCCCGGACGTCAAACAAGCGTCGAACAGCTCCCTGAGGCGTGGTCCCAGGTGCTCGTGGACGAGGGCCAGCACACGGTTCGGAATACCGTCGGGCCCGGGGGCGGTGGATTTGACTCGCATACGCGCCACCGCCACCCCCATTTCCGGCTCCGTGATGGGCGGAGCACTTTCATCGTCGGCCTCCCGGTCGCTGTCCGGCGAAGCCATGACCGGGGGCGTGTGCTCCGCCCTCCGTGGAAAGAGGTCCTCGACAACTCTGGTGAGGAGGCTGGGCTGGAGAGTCTCGGTGAGGGGGGGGCCCTGCCCGCGGAGCTTATTCAGCGCCGCGAGGTAGGGGCGACCCCAGGGGTCACGCTCGAGACTGTCCAGCATCTCCCGCCGACTAACGTCCTTTGCGTTACGGACAGCCAGCCTGAAGGCAGACCGCGCACTGCGGTAAGCCTCGTACAGCTGGCCCTCCCGCTCAGCGTCGCGGTGGCGCGCTCGGCTGCGGGTGTAGGCCCTCCGGGCACGTATGCACGCGGCCCGAAGTTCCGCCAATTCGCGGGACCACCAGGGGACCGCACTCTTCGGGGGCAGACGCCGCACACGGGGCATGGCCGCATCGCAGATCTGCGTTAACGCACAGCGGATGCGGCCAGCCTCGGCATCCACCCCGTCCGCCTGGGGCGGTGAGGACAGCCACGACTGAACGATGGCTGCCTCCGCCAACAGGTCCCGATCCAATCGACCCACAGCCCACCGCGGAAACGCGGGAGCTCCGTCCGCCATGTGACCCCTGCTGGGCTGCAGGAGGGTCCGGGAGACCTCTATCCGGATGTATCGGTGGTCGGATAGGGTCTCAACCTCCTCCTGGACGCACCAGCTCCTCCCACGTGCTGCGACATTAGGGCTAGCGAACGACAAGTCCACTATCGACCCGCCCTGCTGCCGCACGCACGTTTGCACCGAGCCCCTGTTCAGCAAACAGAGGCCCAGTGCCGCCGCCCACTCTTCAACCGCCCGCCCGCGGTCATTCGTCCTGGGGGACCCCCACGCCGTGGACTTGGCGTTGTAGTCCCCCAGAACGAAGACTTGGCGCGGTGCCAGTCACCGTATCGAGCCCCAGGATGGTGAGGAAGGCCCCGAAATCCGTCGCGCTCCTGTTAGGGGAGAAGTAAACACCAAATAGCGTAACCTCTCCCCATTCCGCCGCGACATACCCATCGCCCCTGTCCTTGAGCAACAAGGGCGGGGAATGCCATGACGCGGAGGCGACGATTGCCACAGAGCCGTCACTGCTGCCCAGCCAATTGGGCCGGTCAGGCACCACGTACGGCTCCGCGGCTACGGCTGCACCGATCAACCACTCCGCCATGGCTTGCAGGAAAACGTCCTGTGCCTCGGCGGCGTGGTTGAGGTTGGCCTGCAGGAGGTGGTAAGATTCGGCCGCCATTAGTGGGCCGTATCCATTACCTCCTCCACGCTCGCGGGCAATTGGGTCGTGCTAGGGGCGGGAGCGGCCGGGGTCGTCGGGCCGCTCCGCCCCTTTGGGGCCGAAGCTGGGGGTTTGCACTCCTTGCTCCCCATGCGGTGCTTGGCGGGCCTATTGCCCGCCGCACACGCGGGGCAGTGGGGAGTGGCAGCGCACGATGCCGCCTTATGCCCGGGTTGACCGCAGCGGAAACATAGGTCGCTGCAGTCAAAGCAGTTAGTGCATGTCGGCCGAGTGTGTCCGACCGCCATGCACTTGTAGCACCTCGCAGGCCGGGACTACAGCACGGTCACCCGCGCTGAGCTCCAGCCCACGAGGAGTCTGCCTGAGCCGGCCAATTGCTTGGCCGACTCCACCGGGCACTGCACCCAGGCAGCAGCGACGCCGCCCGGACCAGGGCGGATAGCGCCAATTCGGACGGTGTCCACGGGACATCCGGTTTTCGAGACGATGGCCTCCCGGATGTCATCCACCGTCACGGAGTCGTCCAGACCCGTGACCCGCAGTTCCGCACACTTGACGGGTCTGGCGATCTTGACGCCATCCTCCGCAGCAAACAAACCCCTCAGCTTCGCGGCCATGCTATCGGCTGTCTTGGCGCCCTCAGCCCCAGGGAACTCTAAAATCCGAGCCCCTGTCCGGGCCTTGCGGGTCCTGGCTTCAACGCCTCCTAAATCGGAGACGTCAAGCTCCCGCCGGGCGCGACATCAGACGGCCTCATAGCTGAGGCCGTTCTCGGCCGCCTCAGGCAGGACGGTGATCACCACCGCGGCTGACTTTGGCGGCCGGAGCCTCCTGCGCGACCTTTTGTTACCGGCTCCTGCCTTGGGAGCGGAGGCTTTGGCGGCGCTTTTGGCCTCCGCTCTCCTCTTCTGGCCGCGACTTTTTTGGCTGCGCTCGGCCGTCTGCCAACCCTCTTCAGACGCGGCAGGGGTGCCGGGCACAGCAGTCACGGCTGCGGCTGCGTTGGCCGCCACCGACGGTGCATTTGCCGGCAGTGGCTGGAGTCCGGCCTGAGCAGGAGCCGGTGCCACCTTCTTTTTCGCGGCGGGTCCCTTGGGCTTCGGCCCAGCAACGGCCGCAGCGTAGTTTCCTACGCGCCCGCCCTGGCAGGGTAGCGCGGCAGGGGTTGACGCCACGGCTTTCGGCCTATCCGCAGCAAGCGGTGGCCGGAGTCGGGGCTCCGGGGGCAGTCTCGCCTCCAGAGCCGCCATGCGCGCGTCAAGCATCTTGCCGAAAACATCCACCATGGCGCGCATGGTCTGGTCCGGCACGCCGTCCACTGCGGGCAGCGGGACTGCTTCGGCCAGCTGGGCCCTCTGGGGACTCACCGCAGCGCAAGTTGCCGCAACGGGGACGACGGGGGCGGCGGCAGGGCCGGGACTTGTCGGCGGCGCGGTCCTCGCCAGCTGCGCGACCTGGCTCCGTAAGTTGGCCATTTGCTTGGCCAACTCGCAGTTCGCCTTCTGCACCACCGACAGCTCCTTTTGCAGGGCCTTATTCTTCTCCTGCAGGCCTGAAACCTCGCCGCTAAGGCGGGCATTTTCGGCCTGCAGGGTTACCACATCGGTAGGTGGGGGGTCGACACCTACAGCGGGCTCTGTGGCTGCCGCGCTGGTGGGAGGGATGTCCGCTAACACCCTCATCATCCTCGCGACAGCCGCCTCATTCGCCCGCTTTTGGGCATCGGTCCCCCGCACATGGCTGATCGACGCCGAAGTTGCTGACCTCGCCGCCACCACTGCAGCCCCTCGTCCCCTACGAGAGGCCGGAACCTTGGGAGGAGGCATGATAGCGCCACTCCCCTCAGAGGCGGACTCTGAGCTGCCACTCATATTCAGGGGGCGCTTCCGCACCGTCGCGGGGAGAGCCTCCTCCCCAACCTCTAGGGCTGCCGTCAGGGCCGATGCCGGAGACCGGGATGACCCGCCGACGGTTTCAGCAGCCGACATGTCGGCGTCCGACGGCTCTGCGGCAGTACTGTCGCCCTCGTCAGCAGTCGGAGTGGCTGCAGCGGCCTCCCTAGCCAGCCGCTCCTGCCTGGCCAACTCGCGCCTTTTGACGCTGGTGGCCTTCCCCGTCCCCATGTTCTTTCTTTTCTTCCTCTTTTTAGGGGCCTCTATTTTTGGTGGGCCCTCGGCTAATCTTGGAGCCTCAAGTGCCAGACTAGCAGCAGAGCTGCAGTCGGACGAGGCATCTCCCTCCTCTGTGCCAGTTTTGCTGTAGCATGGCAAGGCTTTAATGTGGGAACTAGAATTCCCGTCCCGTATTGGGCGTCTCACCCCTCCTATCTGCAACGTCGTTTGAGAAACAAGTATCCATAACAGTTCCCACGAGTATGGGAGAAAAGAGGTCGACCCGGGCAGAGATCCCGATACCCGGGCAAGCGTACATTTGTATCCCAACACAGGGGGTCCGCAGGTACCCTGGCTGGGGGCGCGCTAACGACTGAACAACCCATCAGCCATGCATCCCCTCGCCGCGCGCCAGAACTTAGGATTCTGGGTGATTGTTTTATAGAGGTTTTCTTCCTCGCGGTCCAGGCGGTTAAGCCAAGACCCTCGCTCCTGAATCTAGGCCTCAAGACAAATGTCCCGAAGCAAGAATCAGGTCTACGATTTGTCGCGGTTGGCAAATGCCTGCCCAGTCCTCAAACGAATGAGTGACTGGACCCGTCGAATTTTCGCGTCCAATACCCTCTACAATTAGAGGGCATGGAGCGACTTTGGGGCATCCCACAAACTGGGCCCCCCCTCGGGCCAGATATTTGCCACGAGCGACAATTCCAGAGAGCAGTCCAAGGAATTGTCGCTCGTGCCCAGGGTACACCACGCGGAGGTTTCTGGCGTAGCACCCCATTTATTGGTATAGATACAGAGAATTTATTAAATTTATAACAGTTAAATTAAAATTATAGTCCATAAAATATAGCTTGATCTCTGTGACAGTTGTCCTTAGTTCTGTCACGCTTACGATAAAGTCCGTAGTTTTTTATCGATAAAACTCTTTATTTTTATAATTGTGATTTTCTATTATAATTAAAATAATATAATAATAATCAATGAAAATCTTATTGAATTTATTTCAAACAAAAAGTGTTTTTTGACTGTTTTAATTATTCAAAAAGGAGTACTATCAAGGTCTAAGTCACTATTATCGTCATCACTAGAGCGTTCCTGCTAGAATATTTATCATTTTTGCCAAATGGGGATAGTCGTTAGATCAATCAATCGATTACGACTGTTTTATAAATAAATATGTCTAGTTTATTGATAATAATGCGTACATAATATTATTATCTACTCTGAGACGAAAAATAGTTTTTTAATGTTTAATTAATTCAATTTATGTATTTTATAATGTAACTGTCTGTTTTAATTGTAAAAAATATGTTGAAAGTTTTATATAGGTACTGTATTAGGTTTATTTATTTTACGAATAATTTAATACAGATCCGTTATCGATTTACGTATATCGACTGTCCCATCTCTTTTTTATTTTCAGTCCAGTAAGACCTTGTACGTGTTTACACACGCTTACGCATCATTTATGTATAAAATGATTACTAGGTATTTCAGTACATATGAGGTACATTTTAGTCATGAATATTAATATTTTTACATTTATAATATGTTGCAATTTAGTTACAATAAAACTGGCACGAGAAGAAAGAAAATATATTTGAGACAAAATGAAATTGTAAACATGTCGCTCGTTCAAACTTACTTCGTTGGTTTCGTTGACATCTATTACAGAGATCAAGCTATATTTTATGGACTAACGACACTCCAATCATCGCATTTACAAACTCATTGGTTACTAATCCCATGCTAATATTAGTTTCATGAAGCAGTTTTTAGTTAATTATCATTTTTATTATTTTGGCTCATATGTATATGCCCCACTGCTGGGCTCGAGCCTCCTCAGGAATAGAAGGGAAATTGACCTTACTATACCATACTTAAAACAACAACCTATACCAATCTGACCAGTAGGTAAAACAGATTGGTATAGGCTGTTGTTATAAGTTTGCCGTCTTTTATATAGATATTGTTTGCTTATTATATCCTTCAGCCGTCTTTTACGACATCCGCGGGTAAAAAACGAGTGGTAAAATGTATTCTTACTCCGTTACTAGACGATAAAGATATTTCATCGTCTTCTAAACATTTACTACAAGTTCTGTATAAAATAGGAGAAATGTGAAAGTATTAAAATTGAACTAACGATTTATAAAATATATAATTTGAACAGAACGTCTGTCGAGTCAGCTAGGACTCGACAGACGTTCTGTTCAAATAAAATAAAAGTAATTTGCCTTGAAAACGACAGCAGCACCACCTGCCGGGTCTAATTGTGAATCTAAACCATGCTGGAATCCCTTAGAATACACATAAAAAAATTTATCAACATCGGTCCAGCCCTTTCAGCGGAGTTCAGTGACATACACACCTACACCAGAAATAAATATATATATATATATATATTAGACTGGGCCAAAAAAAATCAACTATTTTTTTTTGAAGTATATCAAAAATATCATTTAGGATGACAAAAAAAAAATGTGAGAATTTGATCCCTTAATATTTATATTAAGAGGTCCATCATCGCAACCTTTGGTTTTTTTCCGGAGCGGGTTTTTGTCTCATAACTCCTAAATTGTCGGGGTAAATGAAATTGACTAAGAGACATTTTTTGAAGAGAATTTAATTTTCTACAAAAAGGGACTGATTGAAATTTTTTGTCAGATGAACCGTTTTCTCATAACCACGCCTTGAAAATTGGTATGATTTCAAAATTTGATGTTTAACTTTAGGCTTTTGTCATTCATTTAAAAATTAGTATCCGGAAAAATTCAATTGAAATTGAAATTCAATTGAAATGAAATTAAAAAAGATTCTTGAAGGGAATTTAATTTTCTACAAAAAACGTCTCTTAACATTTTTAGCTAAATTCACTCCTTTGAAAGTTATGCAAAGTTAAAGTTGAAGTCAAAATGAAATTCTTGTTTAACTTGTTCAACAGTGGTTTTTGGCTCAGTCTAATATATACTAATACTAATATATACTAGCTGACCCAACAGACGTTATTCTGTTCGAATCTGTAAAAAATATAAAATTGAATTCTTGTTGAAATCGATCGCATCGCCACCTACCGGTTCCAATTATTAATCTAGACTGAATGGTTTAGATGTTCCGAATGGCTATAACGATGGATATGAATTCTCACACACAAAAAATCATCAAAATTGGTCCAGCCGTTTAGAAGGAGTTCAATTACAAACACATGAACAGAAGATTTATATATATAAGAAAAGTTTATATAGTTGAAAAAAAAGGTTATATTAGGAAAGTATATATAAACGTTAAGTTTTCTTAAATTTTCTAATTTTCTGCGCAACTTTCTTATTTTTTTTCGTAAAGGCCTTTTTTAAAATATTAGAAATCTTAAAAAAAATAGATGGGAGAAATCGGTAAAGTCGTTCTCAAGTTATGTTAATGTCCTGTCCGAACAGCGCCACTTACTGAGTCCAATTGTGAATCTAAACCAGCCTCGAATCCCCTTGAACACACAGAAAAAATTTCGTCAACATCGGTCCAGCCGTTTAGGAGGAGTTCAGTGACATACACACGTACGCTAGAAATTTCTATATAAGAAGAATAAAGATGTTATGTTTACTATAAGATCATCATTATCATCATCATTTCAGTTCATATATGTCTCACTGTTGGGCTCGAGCCTCCTTCACAACAGGAGGGAAACTGATCTTACTATACCATGCTGGTCAGACAGGTTGTTATAGGGTTCTATTTCGAGGTTTTCTTCTCTTGCATAGATGTTATATGCATATTATATCCCTTAGTTGTCTTTTACGACATCTACGGGTAAGATACGCAGTGGTGAATTGTATTCTGACTCCGTCACCACACAGAAAGATAGATAGAAACGGAAAGAAAGATACTATAAGATAGATTTCATAAATTGCAGCGCTACTGAATCCGCATTTACACAGCGCTAATAATATAAAATGATAGAACAAGCTTTTTAAGATCCCTTTATTAGCATTTTAACCTCTAGGTGATTAACATCACACCTAATCATCATCATCTCAGCTCACATAAGCCCCACTGCTGGGCTCAGGTCACCTCTATAATGGGAGCGAAATTGACCTATTATACCGCGTTGATCAGACGTGTTGGCATAGGATTTTATTTGGAGATTTCCTTCTCTTGCATAGATATTATCTGCATATTATATCATTTAGTTGTCTTATACGACACCCACGGATATGAGGGTGTTGAATTGTATTGTTACTACAATACGTCATTGTGGTAAGCCCGAGCTAAGCCATGGAACGTATATCAACAACTAGCAGCGCCTTGCGGTTTCACCCGCAGTTCCTCCTCCCGTGGGAATATCGGGATAAATTATAGTTTATGTGTTATTCTGATATGTACGCTATATTATTGTGAAGTTTCATCAAAATCCATTTAGTAGTTTTTGCGTGAAAGATCAACAAACATTTTCACATCTTCACACCCTCACATACTCGCAAACTTTCACGTTTATAATATTAGCAAGGAAGGTGATGTGATGATGATGAGGAGACCAATGGACGTCGACAGACTGATAAAGAAGGTAACATTTGTCTCAATTGATTCGAAGGTATTGTAATATAAGAAATTTTTCTCTATTTGTTTTTCATTTTTGTTATTTATTTATTCGCTCTTGACATTGAAAACGTGTTATCAATAAACTCAAGGTTGGCTTCCAACGAGGTAATTGTTCAATATTCAACACAAATAAACAAAATTTTCTATATCTATTCAATAGTGTTAGACTATCTTCATGTGGTATTCATACAACTTTTCATATTTGGCATAATAAGTCATTTATAAAAACCCATATGCTACCGAAAAATGATTACCAGTTATTACATATACATCTTCTTTATATGTATTTCTTGTGTACATGTGTATGTCACTGAACTCCTAAACGGCTGGATCGATATTGATGAAATTTTTTGTGTGTGTTTAAGGGGAACTTAAAACTTAAAAAATATGAATTAAGGTTGATTAAGCAAGTAAAAAATTGATTGGCCTTCATAATAGATTTCGATTTGATCTGTAATAAAATAAAGAATAATCTCAACCATTTACGGCAATAGTAAGGCAAGAAAATGAAATAAATGTTCACTTACCTGTACCACCCCATCCATATTTGGCAGTTAGGAAGAAAGTAAAGAGTCCACCGATTAAAACGAAAAGAAGACGTAACTCAACGACATAGGAGTCTTTGGAGTGGGGAATAAATTTAGCGAGAGCACCCCAGCCAGCGCCGACTATCACACCCAAAATTAACGCGAATGCAGCCTGAAAACGAACGTAATAAGTAACACTCACTTAATAGTCTAATCCATACTTAATATTATAAATGCGAAAGTAAGGATGTTTGTTTGTTTGTAACGCTTTCACGCTTAAACCACCGAACCGATTTCAAAAATTCTTTCACCAATGGAAAGCTATAATATCAGGGAGTAACATAGGCTATATTTTATCCCGGTATTCCTACAGGAACGGGCACTACGTGGGATTAAGCGACTGAAACCGAAGTGAAGCGAGGGCGGGTTGCTAGTAACTTATAAATATTATTACATGTGCTTTTATAATACTGGTTCACCGTAAAGTATGTAATTCTTCCCCTGAGTTATGAATACAAAAAGCCTCCTAACTTCCCCGTTGGAGTCTTAAAAACTGGTAGAGTTTACTATGAGAATGGGCAGCAGCCCTGCCCTGGTTTTAGCAGAGGCCGCGGGTGATCGGACCGGGGAATTGTCCGTCACCCGCAGAGAGGCTGACCGCGCGACGGCGACCGACGTCCCAGGACGTCGAGAGGTGACGTTACCCGAAAGGGTATTCCGTCAGGCCGACCACTGACGACAAGTCACATCTGCTCCGGTGGTCGGCCCAACAACGATGTGACGTGATTACGGGTGGGTTATGGGCCCGAGCGCCGTCCTTTCATCGCCCCGGACGGATTAGACCACGCGTGCGCTTATCATAGCCACCCATAAGAAAAAAAAAAAAAACCCCTGCCCTGGTCAACTTATAAAATCGCTTGCGAAGCTTAAAAATGTATTGTCTATACTAGTATATAAATTATTTTGATTGATTTTTTATAAAGATACTTCTAATACACCGTTATAATACAGAACTTTCCCTGTTTACTTGTATAGATGTTATATGCATATTATGTCCCTTAGTCGTCTTTTACGACATTCACATGCAAGAAAGGGGTTGGTGAATTGTATTCTTATTCCATCACCAAACTGATTTTAAGTTTATTTTCTTCAAAAAAATCCAATATTTGCGTTTTAATTACCTTAATATATCTGTACGACTCATTGTCTCCAGTATGTGTCATGAAACTGTGAATGACACCGAATACGCCAACACTAAGAGCTGTATCTGTTCCGCCTGCGGTACAAATCAGTTGAGGCCAATTTTGTGATAAGTTCTTGTTACTTGTAATTGTTATCACTGAAGGCATAATTATTGCAAATGATACTGAAGCATATGCTGATCCTAAAAGGACACCTGAGAAAAAAAGTTTATTTTATTTATCTTGAAGGGCGTCAGTAATTCCGTGAAATTCTAGAAGAAGGATTTCTAGCATTATAAATAAAATAAACAAAATTAAAATACGAAAATATTTGTATAAGGGTTTTATTTCACATGACTTAATAAAATTAGTACATTAGCATCGATAATTAGCTACAATTTAATTAATTTATTCTACATTAAAGGTTTAAAGGTACTTTTATATTCATTACAGTTTCTGATAACATATCTACAAGAAAGGACAACATTTGAAAAAGATATGTAAATAAATGTTCGTTTCCAAGTTTCTAGAAAATTCAAAGTTTATATATAACATTATCGGAAATGTAATTAACGTAAAACGAAGAAGCAAATTAATTAAATAATATAGATATTTAAATTGTTCTATTAATTTATTTGTACCTAAACGTCTCAGGCATTATATACATGAAACTTGACAAAAAATGCGAGAACATATTGAGAGAGTAGTTTCACTTTACTGTATAAATTTTTCCGTGTGGTAACGCAGTAAAAGAAAATAATTTTTTTTATTCGCTTCTTTCATTAAATGAAATAAAAAAGATGAACGTGATTTGAATAGTCACAATATCTAAGATCAAAAAATTAAAACCAATCTTGAGACCAGACTAAATGCAAAAGCGTAATGACAACTAGCAATTTCGTATTCCCAGTTTGCAGTATAGTGGTTTTGATTCTTAGGCAGGCCAAATGTTTATCTTTTGGGCTGGGCGTAATATATTACAGCCCGCCCGAAAGATCACACGCTCATCACAGCCTGGGGTGGGACGCTAGAAGAGGCTGCATGACTGGCAAATCGCGGCACCTAGACGATTGTTTGGACGGGGCGCTTGGGTTTACTGTGGCCCTAAATAAGACGGAGGCTCTATTCTTCCATGAGCCACACCATGGTCGAGTCGCCGACGCCTTGATTACCGTCAATTCAGTCTCAATCAGCATTCGGAGCCTGAAATAACTGTGTCTGGTGCTTGACGGGCGATTGGTGTTACGGGAGTATTTTCGTCAACTTGATCCATGGCTTGTTGGTCCAGTGTCCAGCCTTTTGTGGCATATGGCGAATGTCAGTGCTACGTGCCGAAAGCTGTACGCGTTAGTGCTTCGGTTCATGGCACTGAACGGCGCATCCGTGTTGACTGAATTTACTGGTAGGTGTCGGCAACGGTGGTAAGGGGGCTTTTATATTATACACCGCGAGCTGGCCGCCTGGCGGGACGGCGCCCGCATATACGTCATTGCCCATTAGGCAATCCGGCTGGAGAGGCCTCGGTTCGGTGTTCGGAATATCGCGGCCTTCCTATCGGTGCTGATGGAGTGGTTAGGCCGGCGGCGCGGCGTCTTTCCATCCAACTGGTGCAGGTTTTTTCATCGTATGGTTTTTAAGGCAAATAACTGCAATCACGAGGAGGGAGCAGAACCGTCCAGCTACCACTATAATTACGAGGCGCATCATATGCTCGAGCTGGGATGGTCACCGCCTTTTGTGAGGTAGTTGTATCGTAGAAGGAGACATTTCTCTACCGCAACACGCTTCGCTGCCATCGCATAGGGCGTACCTGCACCTGATTTTGCCCTAGCAGAGGTCGCAGGTGGACAGACCAGGCATTAGTTCGCCATACATAGAGAGACTGACCGTGTGAGTACGACGTCTCATTAACACTGTTGTGGTTACTGATCCATCGACAGAGATTGTTCCCGGATGAGTAACCTGCCAGGCCGGTCACGGACGGACACGGCGCAGCACACACTCGAGTTGTATGGCGCGTGGACAGAGCAGCGCCGTGAATTCGTCGCAACTATCGGTGACGACCTGACGCTGGCGACCATCGCTAAGGAGATGCTTGACAGCGACAGGAACTGGGATGCCGTCGCCACCTTTTATGAGGCCATCATCTCATGGAAGGAGGCGGCAGAGTGTGCGCGAGAGGAACCCCTCTACGGTGACATGCTTCGCCGCCGGCGACTGGGGCGGTGCAGGCGCGAGTACCTGCACCTGATGCCGCCCTAGCCGAGGCCTTGGGTGACTGGACCGCGGATTTTAGTCCGTCACCCACAGAGAGGCTGACCGCGTGACGGAGACCGACGTCCTGGACGTCGAGAGGAGAGAGTACCTTGCAAGGTATTCCGTCGGGCCGACCACTGAGGACAAGGGACTCGGCTCCGGTGGTCGGCCCAATGACGAAGATGACGAGCTCTGGGTGGGTTATGGGGCCGCGCACCGCCCCTCTATCATCCCGGACGGAGCTGGGTGGCGGGTGCGCTGACCATTGACCACCCCAAAAAAAAGGCCGGTCACGAATGTCAAAGAATAGGTACCAGTGGAAAATCGAACAAAAAATTTTAAATATTTATGCGATCCACGAATTAATGACATTGAAATTTTCGTGTGGTGGCGGAGTAAGAATACAATTCACTACCCCATCTCTTGCCCGTCGATGTCGTAAAAGACGACTAAGGGATGTAACTCGCATATAACATATATGCAAGAGAAGCATAACTCAAAATAAAACCCTATACCAACCCTTCTGACCAGCATGGTATAGTAAGGTCGGTTTCCCTCCTATTGTGGAGGAGTCTCGAGCCCAACAGTGGGACGTGTATGAACTGAAATGATGATGAAGAAAATTGAAAACTTTGAATAACCCCCGACACAAACTAAACTAATTAAATGGTATTACGTTCTCTTCAACAGAAATTATCAATTGATTGCCATTTAAAGATTATACAGGAACGCGTGAAGTACTTAATCGAATAATCATATGCCATTATATCATTTTGGAAATGAGCTAATACTCTTACACTCCTGAACCGATATTAACCAAACATAGCTAAGAACCACCACAAGAAAACTGACTTTGAAATGAAATAAACTGCATCGAAATCTGTCCATCTGTTTAAGAGCTATGATGCCACAGATAGACATAGACTCACACACATGAATAGACATCGAAGTTAAACTTATAACACTCCTTTTTTGCTCCGGAGGTTAATAAAATAAGTCTGAATATATTCATAGCATCTTAGAAAATACAATTATTACGGGCGAAATCATACACAATTTATGAAAAAAAAGAAAACCGGCTAAGTGCGAGCCGGAGTCGCGCACAAAGGGTTCCGTACTATTATCTATAAAAAGGGTAAAAAATCGCGTTTATTGTATGGGAGCCCCCCATGAATATATATTTTATTTTTAGTATTGTAGCGGCAACAGAAATACATAATTTGTAAAAATTACAACTGTCTAGCTTTCGCGGTCCTTGAGTACAGCCTGATGACAGACAGACGGGCGGACGGACGGACAGACAGTGAAATCTTAGTAATAGGGTCCCGTTTTTACCCTTTGGGTACGGAACCCTAAAAATGGAAATGAAATAATCTAATTTTACGTGTTGATGGGGTAAATTATCACTCTCTTTACCATTAGTTAGAGTTATAATGCAGCCAGTTTTTCTATCTACAGCCCTCAATGACGGCCTCGTTTGGGATAGTAGCACAATTTCATAGGAAAAGTTTGCGTAGTTGCTATTTGCTACTGCGCTTGGTTCGAAACGAGAGTGCCGAAGGCCCAAACTTTTATGGCAGAGAATGAACTAGGTATGCTCCTATTATTGCAGAGGTTCGTGAGCAACAGTTATCACTTACCATCAAGTGGGCTGGCTGCTCGTCTACCAACAAAGGCAAATAAAAATAAACAATATTAAATAAATTAATTAAAAGAGTGGTAGGACCACACTGTCGACAGTTATCTGTCTACAGCCGCTGGCCGGTCCGTCCGGGGCAGTACCACACTCTCGCAGAAAATCGACGTCTGAGTAGTAGCGATTTGTTACTGCGCTTCGTTCGGTGAGCGAGAGAGCCGGAAGCCCAACTTTCTGAGGGTGTTTGCGTGTGGAGGGTTTTGGTGGTGCCCTTGGTATCACTGAGCCTCAATGCACGCATTCACACTCCCTTCACTTTCTTCGCGGTAGGCAACGGCCTTGTAAAGGTCCATGAGTGGCAACAACACTTACCATCAGGTGTACTGTTTGCTCGTTTGCCACCGTTTGCAATAAAAAAAAAATTATAATTATATTTGCGGTTTCTATGACTTCTTAATTTATTTTTCTTTCACGAGAAAGTTGAAGTACTTTTCATCATTTATTTATAGCCGTGAACATGAACGTTATAAAGTATTCGTAAATCGAACAAAATTAAAATGAAATAAAATTTATATGGTGGAGTTAGAATACAATTCACCACTTCCTATCTTGCTCATTTCATTCATTTCGACTTCTATACGTACCCCACTGTTGGGCTCGAGTCTCCTCCATAATAGGAGGGAAATTGTTGCTTGAAATTGCTGCTCAGACGTGTTGCTATAGGGTTATGTTTCGAGTTTTCCTTCTCTTGCATAGATTTTATATGCATATTACATTCCTTAGTCTCGTTGTCTTTTACGACACCCAAGGGCAAGACAGGGAATGGTGATACTCCGTCACCATATGTATAATCTCCGGAAAATCCTATCTTGCTCGTGGGTGTCGTAAAAGATGACTAAAGGATATATCCTTTAGGCAGATTATAATCTGTATATAACAACTATGCAAGAGAAAAAAACCTCGAAATAAAACCAACTCGTCTGACTAATGTATTACCGATTGCTCCCCAATTGCGAAAAATGCTCGAGCTCAACAGTGGAACTTGTATGTGTAATGTTGATAAAATTCGTAACAATACATTATTCAAAAAATATTTTTCCTTCTTAACTACAGTGGACCCGCGGTAATCCGGCCCCTGTCTAATCCGGTACTCCTTGTAATCCGACATGTCTAGTATTATCGGGTGACGTGATCGGGGAATCGGGTGATGTGATCGGGGAATTAGTCCGTCATCCACCGAGAGGCCGACCGCGTGAGGAAAAGACCGACGTCCTCCCCGAGAGGGGGGAGTACGTCGGTCGATGGGAGGGTACCCCAGGTAGGGGGTATTCCGTCGGGCCGACCACTGATGACAAGTAATCCTGCTCCGGTGGTCGGCCCAACGATGAAGGCGACGTGCATCGTGGGTGGGTTACGGGTGTGCGTGCTTAGGCTTACGCCCCTCTGTCGCTCCGGACGGAGTGGTGCGAGGAGTGCGCCGACCGCAACCCACCCCCCAAAAAAAAAATGTCTAGTATTATTGAATATTTTTTCGTTAATTTCGTCAATTTAATGTAAGTTATGCATGATTAAACAGGTTACAGCTTGTACGCGGCACTACTAAGGTGCTTTTTTTTTTATTCTGATTGTCTTGTTTAAATTTGACTACATGTAATAGCGGTACGGCCTAATGTGCGTTCATAGTGTATTTTTCATTGTATATTACGTATACGTTACCTGTCGGATTACGAGGTACTTCTGTAAAAAAAATCAGACTATAAGGGTTCTTAGACAGTACTCTGTAATCCGACAAATTCGATAATTCGACAGTGCCGTGCAAAACGTTTGTCGGATTACCAGGAGTCCACTAGATTAAACTCTTTTGTTAATGAACTACACCTTGACATGTATTATTACTTTGATAAATATTTACTGTGAAACGTGGATGTTTATAAAACGCGGTTCACTAACCACTATGATAGTTATGCAAATTTTATTTACTTTAGTAACTAGACATTGTATTGAGGCTAAGCAAACTTAGCGCTATCAGTTTAGATGAATGATAGTTTAACAGGTATTTTAATTAAGCGTCTCTGTACCTCGGAAGGTACGTAAAAGTTAATAGTTTGAAACATTGCTGGTAGAACAACAATAACGGTTAAGTTACTTCAGAAGTGGCAGGTTCGATCTTCGATGTGATGAAGTTAATTATAATTTATTTTCTTATCTGTTTAAATACATATTTATAGAGGAAAGTATGGCATAATAGCATATTATGACCTTGACTTTGACTAAAAGGTTGATATAAGGTGTTGTTGAGTTTACAATCTGTGTCATTCTTTCCAATTAGAAAAAATAAACCCTATAACGTAAGACTAAATTTCTCTCTCATTGTTGAGGTTGAAGCTATATAATTCTGAACAAGAAAACGACTTTAACCGTTTTTTCATGGATACCATTTACAAAACTGGACCAAATTGAAATGAACACGCTAAGCACTAGCTTTCAAGTAAAAAAAGAATCATCAAAATTGATTTACCCAGTCGAAAGTTCTGAAGTAACAAACATAAAAAAGATACAGTCGAATTGAGAACTTAATCATTTTTGAAGTCGGTAGAAAATACGCGAAAATATATGAAATGTACAGATTAAGAAGAAATCTTAAGTACATTCCTTACATTATTTTGCTTAAGAAATTAAGTTGTGTAATGGTTTGAAATATAATGTTTAACCAACTCTTACTTTCATATGTTCCGCGTGTTGACGAAGTAAGAATACAATTCACCCTCTTACTTGTGGCTGTCGTAAAAGACGACTATGGGATATAATATGCACATAGCATCGGTGCAAGAGAAGGCAAATTCGAAATTAAAGCCTATACCCACATGTCTGACCAGCATGGTGCAGTAGGTCAAATTCCCTCCCATTGTGGAGGAGGTCCGAGCCCAACAGTGGGACGTATGTGGGCTGTGATGATGATGACTTTTATATATCATAAATGGTTATTTATATACTATCACGATAACATAAGAAATATCGAAGCAAAAGGTTAATATAAATATATCTAAACATTGTAATCGGCCAAATACTCTCTATATTTTATTATAAACGAAATCTTTTAACAGAAAAAAATACACTGGCTACTGAAATGCATCTGAATTGTGTACTCGCACTACATCATATTAAAATCGAAATGCATTCACGTTTTGCAATACTCGTTTGGCCATAGAATTTATTGATTTGCTTTTGTACTGTGAACACACCGCCGCTCCATTGTGTCCACGCACGTGACGAATTTTATTTTATTACACGCTTGATAAAGTTTCGATTTTTTTATTAAATATTTTCTTCAATTTAACACAGTTGCCATTGACAGATTGCCAGAAAAGTAGTAGTTAATAGAATGGCCGTTTTAATAATGAACAAAACAAGACAATATTGCCGTATTAAATCATTTTAAAGACTTCTCATATTAGTTTAAAAATGTAATAGTATAGATGACGTTGTTATTGATGAGTACGCACTAAAGGAATTGTTTAATAAGTTATTTTTTTATTTGTGTTCTATTTGTAATAGGTATATTATGAGAATAACTTTGAAAATGTTTTGTTTATTTCGTTTTGTTGAATTTTCTTTTGTATTGACAATATATTTGTATCAAAATGTAGGTCAAAATTTAATAACTACTTCTGTAGCAGGTAGATAAAATTCTCTGTAATATCGATGACTTGTTGGAGGTAAGCCACCTTAGTCCGCTCATAAATATGAACGCTGAAAAGTGTTCAAAACGTCGAGAAATTAAAATTCAATTACAAAGCGATAAAATTCATAAAAATAGTTTTAATTATAATGTGTAATATTCGCGTAAACGTCAAAAATCATTAAGTTTTGTTTAGTTGATAACCCACCGCGGGTAATCAGAACGGAGATTTTAGTTCGACAATCCGAAGAGAGGCTAGCGCGTGAGGGCAACGCCCCGATAGCCAAAGTCATCGACTAGAGAAGATATCTAAAAGAGTAATTTATCAGATGGGCTACTGATGACAAGATCGAGTACTGGTGACTCGCCTATGGCGTACGATAGGTATAGGTGTACGGCCGGTTTTGAGGTTGCAGGATAGGGTGTGATCAGGAATATATTGGATAGGGTGCGACCATACCATGGCATATCGCCAAACAAAAATAAAGAAAAAGAATCTACAAAAGTACTGTATCAATTTATTCAATTATTTTATTAATAAAAAGCCATGTTTTATAATTATTCGCCTGCTATAAATTGTTTTTAGGCAAGAGTTAATTGTTAAGTAAATTGTTTTCTAGCCCAGCAGTATATAAGTTGACACGATAATATAGTAATAAAAGTGCCACGGACGCCACGCCACCCCGTATTTGCCCGTGGGACTCGTAAGAACCGACTGGTGTTCCAACATGTGCTCTCTTGGGTGGCTCATAACATCAACTATGATCGGCAACCTGCTTGTCAAGTGTGCAAAATATGACATTTATCCCCCTTTCGTAGGGAATAAATGCCATATTTTGCATTTCTCCTCCATAAAAGGGGGATAAATGTGGACGTCAATAGGCTTATGAATGAGTGTACAAGTAAGACAATGAAGTTTTTCTTGCAGTCCTTTCTAGCAATGTCATTATCTAAAAAGTGTAGCTGAACCTTCAGTTAAATTTTTTGCCCGCATAATAGAGGATTTATTACGATAAATATTGTCTTGTTTTTATCATATTGATATTGAACAGCTATTTACTATAATAATATAGAATATTTAATCGGTTTAATAAATGTTTGTATATAAATAAATACTATTTACCCCACATCCAAGGAAAGTCAAGGAAAACACGAGCACAGATGGTAAGGGTGGTGACCTCCATAACCCATGGTAGCACTCCCAGTGAAGATACCAACTGCCAGTTTGTCTTCATATATTTAAAATCCCACGCCAAGGAGCCTTTGCCCAGTATTATCACTGGGTATATTTTTCTAAAAATTATATAGCACATGAAAATTCTATACGTGTATTTAGTTGTATTGTAAATTAATGGACTAATTTTGGAATTGCGTTGACTAAGAGATGTAATAATTAATGACCATTGTTATGTTCTTGTTAATGTGGTAACAAAATATGAAATCCGTGGCTAACAATTTATTCAATGTCATTTGTATCGTAAAATATAAGAAGCCGATATCGCCGTCAATGAATAAAAAGTTGTTCATTTCAAACCGTTGAATGGAAACTTTATTTCTGTCAATTGCAGAGACTAGTGTCCAATAGCCATAAGGCATATCTTATGGACTATTTACATTATGTTGATATAGAAATCCGTAAAAGAACGGGTGTAACCGACATAGCTCGCAAAATTAGCACGTTGAATACAATGGGCAGGCTACATCGCTCGTCGAACCGACAACCGTTGGGGAAGAAAAGATCTTGAGTGGCGACCACGAATCGGATGGCGCAGCGTAGACCGACCCTCCACTAGGTGGACTGACGACATACTCAAAATCACAGGGAACCGTTGGATGCAAGTGGCGCAGGACCGTTCCGAGTGGCATTCTTGTGGGGAGGCCTATGTCCAGCAGTGGACGTCTGTAGGCTGATGGCTGAATGGATATATGATATAGAAATTGTTCGTAGTGACGGTGTAAGAATACAATTCACCACCCATTTTACTGGCTATGGGTGTGATAAACCACGACTATGAGATTATAAGGTATTGATAACATTTATGCAAGAGTAGGCAAATTTGAAATAAAACCTTATTTCGACCTGCCTAACCAGTGCGGTTTAGTAGGTAAATTTTTATCCCTTAATGGAGGAAGCTCTAGCCAGGCATTGGGACGCATATAAGCTGATTATATGATTACGAATATATTGTGTGTATGTAAGTGTGAATTACCTGAGGAATCCATCAATTTCTGTGAAATCTCGCATATCAAGGTAGCCAATATTTCTTGCAGCGATACCAGTAAGGAGAGCTGCTAATAAAGGTGGTAAAGATGTTGAAAATTCCAGTGCCTGACCGGTAGCCCATGCTATACAACCGACTACAGCCAATCGGAACCATCGTCCATTCCAACTCCAGCCTTCGCCGAAAGCGCACCATAACAAGCCCCATGTTCCAAGTCCTGTGACAATATGGATAATACGAGACTGTTAGATCTATCTTGAAAGATTTTCATCTAAATTGTGAGCATAAAGTGTGTTGTAAAAGTATTTTTTAAAGTAAATTCTTACGCTGTGTATGTGGTTTATTATAAATATTTTAAAATACTACTAGTTGATCCATCTGTTGGCTTGCTGTTCTGTTCAAATAAAATAATAGGAATTCTCCTTAAATTCGATAGCAGCGCCACCTACTGGGTCCAATTATTAACCTAAACCATTCTCAAATCCACTAGAGCACATAAAAAAATTATTAAAATCGGTCCAGCCGTTTAGGAGGAGTTCAATTACAAACACACGAGCAGAAGATTTATATATAAAAAGATGGTTAAATATATCCTCTTGGATAATAATCTTCTGGCAACTACCATTTAGATATAAACCAAGTTTGAGTTTGGGTAAAACTCAAAATTAATAGTCAAAATTGATAGAGATAAGTATGGATATACTTATAATAAACTGAGAAGAATTTTTATTAGAAAAATGTTAACCACTTATTTAAAGGAGAAAATATACAAACAACAATCCCACGAGTGAAATAAAGCAATGTAAGTCTGAATGAAATTTTGGATGAACTGAAAGGTACTAGATTAGGTAGCCAAGAATTTACTATAGACTTAGTCTTCCTGTGACCATGAACGCTGGACGTGATGGAAACGTCGGCAATTTTAAAACTCCGGTAATAACATAAATGAGAAAAAGGCAGCCAAGTTCAATATTATTACAATTTATAGTGTGGTTGTTGACTTCACCGACAAAAGACTTTCTCAAATTTTTAAACGTATTGTAAAATTCTCAAATTTTATAATACGCATAATTTTTCCGTGTGGTGATGGATTAAAAATACATTTTATCAACACATATTCCCCGGGAGTATCATAGAAGACGACTAAAAGATATATTGTGCTAATAATATCTATGCAAGAGAAATAAATCTTGAAATATAACTTAGTTATTTTCTCTCCTGCTGTGGATGAAGCTCGAGTCCAGTACGATGATGAGCTGAAGTGATTATTATAATATTTTTTTATACATGAATATTTTTATTTTTATCACTTAATAATTAAAATTGAAAATTTTGAATAACCCTCGATACAAACTAAAATAATAAAAAAAGTATTACGTTCTCTTCAACAGGAATTATCAATTAATTGTCATTTAACGATTATACTGGCACGCGTGAAGTACTAAATCGAGTACGCCATTACATCATTTTGGAAAAATCTGATACTATTACACTGCTGGACTGATATTGATCAAAGATAGCTAAGAACCACTGCAAATAAAATTGGCTTTCAAAGGAAAAACGGCATCGAAATCGGTCCAGGCCAGAGACAAACACGCATACTCTCAGAAAGATAGACATGGACGTCAAACTTATAACACCCTACTTTTTGCGTCAGGGGTTAAAAACGAATTGCCTAGACCACTACATAAGGGTAAATCTGAGACTTACCTATAATTTAAAGTTAAATTCTAATCGTTAAATTTTTTACTATATATTGTGTTGTTTTATTGACTTTCTATGATTTTTATGGAAAAGTAGATGCAATGACGGATGGCTGTTTAAATGAATATTTGAAAAGATATATAATCTGAACAGAGTGCTATACTAGATTAATTTTGCTTTAATAGTATATAAGCTGAAATAATGAATGATATATTAAAAAAATGTTGAACCAATATTTTTTAAATACACTTACCTAGTACCAGTAATAAAAAGTAATGCAAAAGCGTTGGTGTTGCAATACAACAAATATCCTTGCTTTTTTTTGCAACATGTTCTTCAGTAGCATTCTTTTCGCAATTAAAATTAAGCGTAACTTCTGGTGTACTGAAATTAAACGTATCATTAATTAAACGCGTAGCAGTTTCAATCAAAACAATTGCGAGATATGCTTACGTAGATGTTATCATTACTGTACTTTGTCGCCTAAATGTGTTCGCTAACAAGCCATCGTCTTCGTTCATGTTATCATATAATATAACTATATATGAACAAATATAAACTGCAAGGTACGTTAGCAATAAAATTACTTACTTACGTTTTGAACTCTTCGTCACGAATTATGTAGATACCCTTATCTAAAACTGATGTTGAGCTTTTATCTGAAAACAATTAAATGTGTGAGGTTGATAATTTTGGGATTTTCTTCTCAAGCGAAGCCGTCAGCATAATTAAGCCTTTTCATTGTTATAATAATATTTTTAGTGATTCCACAATAGCTTCTTGGTATTATCGTATTTCTTTCCCAAATATTTTTTAGTACATAACACTCAAGTTATGGATTAAAATACTTGTAATAAAGTGCAATTTATGTAATAAAATTATTCTAAAGAAATAATTACAATAATAGTGAGTCGTCATCATCATTAACCTGTTCTTATCCTAATTATTTGAATTCGACGTAATATGTAGGTATTCTTCTACTACTGTACATATTACTAAAGACTACCTGACCCAACAGATGCTGTTGTTTAAATAAAAAAAGGAATTGTTTTTGAATCGATCGCAGCGCCACCTACCGGGTCCAAATATTAGTTTAAACCATTCTAGAAGCCATTTGAACACAAAAAAAATCATCAAAATCGGTCCAGCCGTTTAAATGAAGTTTAATTACAAACACAAAAACAGAAGATTTATATACATATATCAAAATTTGGCAATAGTCTTATAATCGGCCGCATATCTGACGTCAACCCTCTTTTAGAATTTGATTTTTGACCAAATGGCAAATAGAAAATTAGACTAGATCTTGGGTCTTGGTTACCTTTATGTGACCCACGAGCGATATAAGAACTAGTAGCACTTATAGCCGCAACAATCATATTTCTTATATGTATTTGTTAAATTTAAACCTATAAAGTTATTGACTTCGTGTAAGCCTATCTATATCGAGCCTGAGCCCTTCGTACAATGCCGAATTCATTAGGAGCCAACTATCAAATTATGCTTGATCTTCTGATTCAAGCTTAGTCCGACATGCTTTGATGGAATATTAAGTATATGTCATGATGGAGTTTATTTAGATGGTATCAGATAAGATCTTTAGTTTACCTTAACCATCAGCTGGAATGTTTATAAATATTTTTATTTCTATTCTGTGTAACGTAGGAGTAAGAAAACAATGCTTGAAAGCACCACTTTTTCCCCTGGGTGGTATAAAAAATAATTAAGGAACAAAAGCAATTAATCACTGGAAGAGGGCACAAACTCCAAGTAAAGTCCGCAGAGAGGCTGACCGCGCGACGGCTACCGACATCCCCGAGGGGGAACGTCGTGAGGATAGATTACCCCACGGTTGGCCCAACGACGAAGGCGAAGTGCCACGGGTGGGTCATGGGGCCGCGAGCCGCTCCTTTGTCGCCCCGGACGGAGCTAGGCGGCGAGGGCGCTGATTATGTCCCACCGCTAAAAAAAAAGTAAAGTCCTATGCTAATCCACATGAGCAGCTTGCTGTAGTAATTCAATTTATTATTTCCAGGCATCTAATTATATTATACTAACGTATCGCAATAAAGAATACAGAATTACAGAAACTTAATTACAGAATAACTGCCACTTTATAAAAGTATAATAAATTTAATATTTGATTATCAATGTATAACTATAAAATATTTGCTAAATTAAAAAAAAAACCTATGCCATTGAACTAAAAAAATTCTACTTTATTTAAGTTCAATGTTTTGAAAGACTTTTTGTCTATAGTTTTCACCGGAGTAATTTTTATTATACACTGGACGGTCAATTCAGTTAATCAGATAAAATGAAAATCGTTTCCATAAAACTAAAAAAGAAAACCCAACTACGTCAAAAAAACGAGTTATCAAATAAATGTGGACAAAGTCAAGAACAAATGCTAATAATATATATATTTTAGAAATGTACTAGTAACGCCCTTTCTAATTATACTAAACATAGCATATTTATCTTTAATTTATTTTTAACGCAGTACTTTATGGCCATTAGAGGGTGCCACATTCAATTCAGTGAAACGTCATATAGCCTATAATCAGTGGACGATCAAAACGCTTCTAACGATACCTAATTTGCCCGGTTCTAATGAGTAAGTAAGGAGCTATGAAGGAACATATGAACATACATATATACATACACTGTCAATATCATAACCCTCCTTTGGCTTTGCCGTAGTCGGAGAGCGACAGCATTCTCTAGCTACTTTAGCTGGTCTTTAGCACTCCAATAATAAAACTAATGGTTCTCCATTTCGTCTTTAATCCGTTACTTCACGATCCTTTTATTCATCCATCATTCTATTATAGATTTAATTAAAAAAAAGAGTGTATGTACAAAGTACGCATGTCAGAAGTGGAACTCCTTTGTCCTTTATTCTTCATCCTTTATCACATTCTCTCGCCAGCTGAATCCTATAAATTTACGTGTTTGTGTCTCTATGGACTCCCTTTTTCGTTTCATCAAGTTTGAAATCACAAAAATTCTAAAGAAGTTTCACTTCAAAAATATTTTACCTACAGGAATATATTTGAGAAACAATGCGTATAGTAACATCGAATAATTAAAATCACTAAATAGCATGAGTATTTTATGATAGAACAAGGATCTTTACTATATTTGATAGAGGTTCATTGATATTTTATCAGCGATGATAAATTTTATTTTATGATTAACTGTACGCGCAGTTTCCTCGCAGTATATATGAATATTAGATATATATTTAGAGTAGTTGTTCGTCTTGGTTTCACAAAGTGAATATTACGATTTAAATAAATAGACTATTCTACCTATAAATTTGGATCAAATAAGTGCGAATGCCAAAAGAATTTTTCTCTCCCTGGTGACAGTCATTTCTACGAAGCACATATACTCTACTAGCAACCCGCTTCCACTTCGTTTCGGTTTTTGTCATCTTATCCGCGTAGTACACGGTTCCCGTGGGAATACTGCGATAAAATATAGCCTATGTTACTCCCTGATATTATAGCTTGCCGTTGGTGAAAGAATTCTTGAAATCGATTCGGTGGTTTAAGCGTGAAAGCGTAAGAAACTTACGTTCGCATTTATAATATTGGTAAGGATGTATATCCTTTACAAGGTACGTGGAAAATTAGTGACGATCTGTTGAGTATTTAAGAAGGGAAAATGTGAAAAACAAAATCATATTTGTATTATTAATCACTATATTACAAAATATAAAAACTAAACTGTATTTATAAATTATTACATAAATGTGATAAGAAGTCTTCAAAGAGTTAATTGGAAGTTTTGTTATCGATATTTAATTGTTATTTTATCGATGGTAAAGTACAAATTCATTGGTTTCAATATTTGCGTTGATTTTTATTATATATTTTCTTTTACTTTCTCTACTACTAAATGTTGCTGCCGCTTCAGCAACAAATTGCTACTATTCATACGTCTAACAAATTGCTACTATTTCTGTAAGAGGGTGGTACCCGATTGTGGTAGCCAAATGGACTGTAGACAGGCAACTGTCAAAATTTGATGCTAATTAAGTTTAAATGTTGTCAGCGCAAATGGTAGGTCTAAGTATAAACCTCACATGCCAATTGTCGAGGGTACGATTCTCAAGATAATTCTTTGTGCGATCGTCAAACGATTTTCTTTGTTGAGTTTGGTTGTTATTTGTGTCCGGTAATTGTTTATAAAATTCTCGACCACACAAGGTCACACATTATTCCTTTGTATTCCTGCAATATTGTCTTTTCCATAAGTAAAAAGAAAATTTAAACATCTAGACTTACATAACCATTTGTCGTCATTTAATACAAAGCAAAGAAACAGTTCAGTAGTTCATTAGGTGTAGACTTAAATTTTTATTATTCTTTGATAGCGACTACCCAAAGCTACTGTATTTAATACTAATACAACTGCATAATTCTTTTACAAGTAAAAAAGTATATTTGTCAAATAAAAACATCTCTTTTTAAACAATTTGTTTTAGATAAGAAGTGTCGTGACTTTGGCAAAGTATAATAATCAGTGGTGTGTGAATTTTTACTTACTATGCAACAGTAAATATATTAAATTTGATGCTTATATATTTTAGACGTAGATATTCACATAATTTTATTATTTACCAAGCAATTTTAATGCTTCCTTTTTTAATGATCTGTGGTAAGTAAGTACAACTTTAATTTTTCTGGGTCTTCTTATGCGTCTCACTATGGCGCAGAAGTGGAATACTACGCAATGAAGAGGTAAATAACTAGTTTCATGTTGGTAAGAAGAGTTAATTAAATAAAGAAAAGGAATGAAAATTTGTAGTATCGTCTTTATGGTGTCATAAGTCCTTTCCTTGTAGTGATTGATTATTTGTTAACTTAAGTGGTCTTTATTGATTAACAGATTGTATTCTGTTTATATTCTTATTTTATTTATGGTCCCTAAATGTAGGCATTATAATTAAGCTCAAAGTAAGCGACTTTGCTCAAAGTAAGCATGCTAGGGAGTGGGTTATACTCGAGATTTCTCCGCGAGATAGCATCCGAAATACAGAAATGCGCAGAAGAACGGGTGTACTGAAATAGCACGAAACACTAGCACGCTGAAGTGGCAATGGACAGGCTACATCGCACTACAAACCGAGAGCTGTTGGGGAAGAAAATTTCGTGGATCGTAGGTGGACGAGGTGGTCCGACGTTCTGGTGAAAGTAGTTGGGTGTCGTTGGATTCATTGGGTACAGGACCGCATTTTGTGGCGAAACATGTGGGAGGACCACGTCCAGTTGATCGCGTGAGGGCGACCGACGTCCCGGCCGGAGTGTTAGGAAGAGATGGTACCTGAAAGGGTTAAATTTTCGCAAAAATCATGTATCACCTTCTACATAAACAAAATCTTGGGTTAGCGTTAGCCCAAAGTATTTATACCATGCGGATGAAGTCGCGAGCAGAAGTTAGTAATGTAAACTCAGATTGAATACTACTGCTTAATAAACTCTGAGTCGTTAAATTTCAAATGAAACTTATCAATTTGATATAAATTTGATGATATTTTTAGAGATAAATTATTTATTGTGTCGTACATGTATTTTTATTCTTATCTGTACTAATATTTTAATGCTTTTTTTGGGGGTGGATTACGCTCGGCGCACTCCTCGCTCCGCTGCGTCCGGGGCGACAGAGGAGCGTAAGCACGCACACCCGTAACTCACCCGTGACACGTCGCCTTCGTCGTTGGGTCAACCACCGGACCAGGGTGACTTAACGTCAGTGGTCGGCCTGAAGGAATACCCCCTGAGGAGGACCCTCTCCTCGACCGACGTCCCCACCTCGGGGAGGACGTCGGTCATTACTCACGCGGTCGGCCTTTCGGCGGGTGATGGACTAATTCTCTGGTCCAGTCACCCGCGGCTTCGGTTACAATATTTTAATGCTGAAGATTTTGCATTGCTAAACGTGTCTCAGAAATTACTCATTCCAATTAAAAACTCTTTTAGAGTTAGATTGCCCAGTTAGTAAAGCTATAGGCTAACATTATGCTTTGAGCAACAGGAGCAGAACATCAAGTAAAAATATTGCAAAACGGGGCAAATATTATCTTCTTTTAAGAATTTCAATTGCAGGCGTTGAGCATTAAGTGTGTGGTGTCTACAACTACTCTATCTAACCTTCTCTTTTATGTAACGTATACGAAGTTGCGCGGGTCAGCTCCTTACATATTTTTAATGTCGTTTATTATTGCAGTGAAACATATTTCACTGCTATTTTAGTTGGTAGGTAGTTTTGGACCAATTAGGATTACTTTAAAAGCCCAATTCAATATGCCCACAACATCAGCATGTAATAACTAGTACCTAACAATAAAACTGAAATCGCGTTTTCTTTATTAAATTATAAACGGCTTATATTTATTTTGATTGGCTCAAGTCTTATGACTTTCGTAATCTACTGCTGAATCTAGGCGTCAAAAATGAGAGGATAGTACGGGCGGGCTAATGATCGCACCGAGGTTATCTAAGCCAAGAGCTGCTGTCCACTTTACTTGTGGGAACCTTTTTTTGTTTTTTTTTTTTTTTTTTTTTTATGGTTGGGCTATGGTAAGCGCACGCGCGGTCCAGTCCGTCCGGGGCGATGAAAGGACGGCGCGCGGGCCCACATAACCCACCCGTACCCACGTCACCTCGTTGTTGGGCCGACCACCGGAGCAGATGTGACTTGTCGTCAGTGGTCGGCCTGACGGAATACCCTTTCGGGTAACCTCACCTCTCGACGTCTTGGGACGTCGGTCGCCGTCGCGCGGTCAGCCTCTCCGCGGGTGACGGACAATTCCCCGGTCCAATCACCCGCGGCCTCGGCTAGGGCGGCATTAGGCGCAGATACTCGCGCCTGCGCCGCCCGAGTCGCCGGCGGCGGAACGTGTCGCCGAATAGGAGCTCTACTCGCACACGATCCGCCGCCTCCTTCCGTGAGATTACGGCCTCACAGAAGGCGGCGACCGCGTCCCAGTTCCTGACGCTGACGAGCATCTCCCTGGCGATGGTCGGCAGCGCCAGGTCAGCACCGATAATTACGACGAGTTCACGGCGATCCCCCTCCCATGCAGCACACTCCTCGAGCGTGTGCTGCGCCGTGTCCTCGTCGCAACTGCAGTGGTGGCAGGACGGTGTGCTCTCCCTCCTGACAATCTTGTGCAGGTACTTCCCGAAGCAACCGTGCCCCGTCAGCACCTGCACCAGTCGGAAGGAAAGCACCCCGTGCGTCCGCTCCAACCACTCCATCAGCACCGGCCGGAGGGCCTCGACGGTCCTGACACCGTACCGAGGACTCTCCAGCCGGACTGCTCAACGGGCAATGACTTCTTGGCGGGCGTCGACCCGCCAGGCGGTGATCTCTTTGATGGAGACCATGCCGCTGCGGGCGCGCGTCTCCGACACCCGCCGATAAATGTCGGCGAGCATCTCCGCCTCCAGGTCCCACGGGGGCGTTCCGGCCAGGAGGCACGCTGCCTCTGTCGCCACCGTGCGGTAACCCCGTATGGCCCTGATCGCCATGACCCTCTGTGGTCGCCACAGGAGGGCCCTAAGACGGACGGTCAGGGACCCCGCCCACACCGGTGCGCCATACAGGGCCATCGACCGGATACTTGTGGGACCCTTAGTAGATTTTTATGATTTCTACGGGCAAGGGGTGGTGACAGTTGTATAGTTAATCCGTAGCTACACGAGGTATGACATTCATTTATAATTAATTTCTACAGACGAGTAATTCCTAATTGTCTACTACCTAGTTTTAGCGTTAGCGTTCTAGCAATTTAATGCAGCCAGGTGCATACGTCATGCCTTTGACGTTTATTGTTTATTGTAAATGTATGTATGTATGATGTCCGTCAAGCACTTGATTGATTTATGTTTACAATTTTTTTTATTTAAAAGAAGATTATTACATAATTGCTTCATTACAGTTTGATAAGAGACTCATAATAGATAGCGATGTCATACTAACCTAATAAAATACACTAATTCAGGGAAAACCTGTCCATGTCTATATAAAATATATTTAATTTTGGGGAATTGTACTGCGACAAAATTATTTCATTCGCATGTCGTGTATATCATGAATCATCACCGTCTTGGCTCATATACGTCTCGCTGTTGGGCTCGAGCTTCCCCTATAATAGGAGGGATATTGAATGCCTGTAGGTACCGTGTTGGTTAGACGAGTTGGTACCTATAGCGTTTTATTTTGGGTTATTTTAAGTTTCTCTTGCATAGACGTTATATGAATATTATATCCCCCAGTCGTCTGTTACGATATTCACGGCCAAGATGGGCAGTGTTTTTTTTATGGGTAAGCTATGGTAAGCGCACACGTCATCCATTCCGTCCAGGGCGACGAAAGGACGGCGCGCGGGCCCATAACCCACCCGTACTCCAAGGTAGGAAGTGTTGAATTAAATTCTTACTCTGTCATCTCATAGGAATAATAACATAAAAGGTTTAGTTCGGACAAACTGGATATTTATAATGAACGTAAATTATGTGTTCTATAAACCAGTAAACGGTCAACCTGTGAGATGTATGAAGCACTGTGCCGGGCAATCTAAAACATCAATTGAGATCGCCAAATCGCGTAAGCGTTATCTCCCTTAGTTCGAAAGCTATGTCTAATGGCATATATAGTTAGCTCGATGAGAACAGATTGAGCCTCTGATGTAACATATGAATATTACCGACAGTTTCTATCGTTGGAAATATAATGGTTAATCTCGAATAACTACGTTTAGCTAATTTTTAAAGGTATGAAAATGCTTACTTTTGATTTTTATAGTCACTGTTTTTTTCGATTTAAGCCTACATAGTAGGAGGCAAATGGATTATCACCGACTGGGCTCGGTTCCAACGCTTCGTGATTATCATTGACATTTTAACCTAAAATTCAAACTCTACGGTTGCATGCAATTAAATCAATAAAACAATAATTCTACTATTTAATAGCATTTACAAGTTATCCACTTTAATTAATACGTTGAAACTCACAGGCAAACTCGTTTTATCAACGAAACAGATAAATGAGATTTAATGGATACCTATATTTATTTGTGATTTAGTTGAGAGAGCAAGGACAGGCAATATTATGAATTTTAAATAAATAAGACACATACTATTCCCACGGTTCAGTTCATGTTACGGTTGATTGTCACACCAGGTCATGGTTTCACTCCACAAAAAAATGTATAAGCTAAACAACGACGATTAAATTATCTTCGAAGTTATTTAAATTATTTAAATAATGGTAATTATGTTCAATTAAATATTCTATTGAGAACCGATAAAGTTTGTAAAAGTTTTATAGGGTTATATTTTAGCTGTTATCGGCGACGAAGACAGGCAAAAATTTTCTCTTATTTGGAGAGCGAGTCACCTACCATATACCGGACCGTTATCCGCCGGGACGTCATTGCCCCTTGAAAAGTTCGACTAGAGAGGCCTCAGTTTTACATACGGACCGTGAAGTCTCTTTGATCAGTGTTGTTAGCGGCTCCATACTCTCACCGCTATTGTTGCAGCAATGACGCCTTGCAGCATTCTACGTTTATTGGGTATAGCAGTAGGTACCGCGAACTTGATGTAATCATTGGTGACGACCTTTAGCTATCGGCCATTGTTGTTGAGATGGTCGGCAGAGTGATCGATTGGATCACAGTTTTCATCTTTTACGCGGCAATTATCTTCAGGTTTCAGGAAACCAGCGATGTAATAGTTCAGAGATGATATCTGTCTCTGATCTGCCACCAGTGTGTTCAAGGTTGAGTCTGTATCTGATTTGTTCTAATCAGCCACCTCATCTATGAGTTCGACATAGTCGGCCGATTTCCCGGTAATTTATTACCAAAACGTTGACGGGAGGGGTAGTTAAAACCGAAGTATAGGAATTGGTCGAAAGTCTAGAAATCGATTTCGATGGCATGCTCAAAACGCGGCGAAAGTAATTAAAAATAATTGTAAATATGTTTTCTATGCAACCTATTAAAAAATCTAAGATATTGTCATAATTGTTTATACCATGCTGAATAAACATTTGCTTAGTATTTACAGAGCTACTATTAGTTTTTAAAACGTAATTAAGATATAAAATCGGACTTTAGGAGTACAAAGTAGCGGCAAAAGAAATAATTCTTAACATGAATTTATTAAATTCGAATTAACGCTAACTAAATTTGAACTTAAGTATTTACTTAAGTTACAATTAATTTTAAAACTAATATATTTTTATTAGTTTTAAAGCTATTGGTTTTTTTTTCGAAACAATTGACAAAACTAGATCAACTCAAAAAATTTATAAATTGAAAGAAGAAGAGGTATAATTAATTATGGGTGTATAACAATAATTGTGGATTCCGAGAAAACAAGTTTTGTTTATTAAGGGCATTAATTTGTCATTGATAGGCATTTTCTTAAATAGATAAACAAAGGTTGCTGTATGACAATTTAAGTAATGTTAGTTGAATTAAATACACAATTTATTATTTTGAATTTTTTTGTTGGTTTTTAAAAAAATGTAAATAATAATTTTGTTTTATATACTAATTGAAAACTAAATTTTTAAATTAAAAAAAACAACTTACATTCCATTTTTGGTGTAACTAAAAGCAGCAGCTAAGTATATATCCAAAGAATACAAAAACACAATCTTGTATGTTTCAGAAGTTACGGACGATGGTGGTCAGGAGCATGGTTTAGCCGAATGAAGTACGTCGCCGTCGGGCTGGAGGCGAGCGTGCTACCGCCCGAGTTCACTTTACATGTAGTTACAATCAATAATTATCCATCATTATCACTTAACTACGTCACTTTTGACTAATAAAGATTGCAAATATTTTTATAAGATTAACCGTTTATCACGCTTTTGAATTCATCTTTTCATGGGATATTTTACCAAGAAATCTTCTTAGCTCTGAAGTTACGTATTTTATATGAGAGCTCCGTTTGTATAGAGATGACACTACGAAGTCTAAGTCTTAAATACAAGATACGTTACGAGACACCGAACACATTGCTCGTATATTGCTAAATTTTATTTTATTCTTAATTAATTGTGACAAATAGATTCTTACTGTTTCATTATGTCAGTATGATTGATGTTATTGCACATGAGCCTTCTCTACAATTAGAAGGCAATTCATAAACATACAATATTGAACAGGCAGCTTGGTATAAAGTCTAATTCCGAGTAATTCGTCTTGTGCGGCGATTTTATTCCTTTTTTTATAAATTTATTTATTGCCACTAGGATTCTTGTGGTACTTGTGCAGAGTTTTAATAATTTTAAATTTATTCTGTGATCTGATGGAATCACGATGAACTATGGATGTTAAAATATTATCTTTCGGAGAAGAGCAGCGACCCCAAACGGCAAAAATTGCGAAAACTTGGCATAATTAATAATAATTGTAGGTCGTTTGGGAATAGATGTTTGTGGCCTATCCAAAATCAAATTCAACGTCTGTAGTATATATGGCTATAGAATAAATATATCAAAGTTAAAAGTTGAATTTTGACCAATAAGTGGAAGAGCGGTGATGGCGAGGCTGTACTAAGTCTCGCCCTAATAAAATAATAAATCGTTGTATAGATTTGTTTAATTTATATGACTGTTGGACATATGTACGTTTACTCAAAATGACACCTATTGCATTGGTAACAACGATTTTTGTGACTTTATTTATTTGTATACCAATAATAATGAAAATAAAAGGAAATAAGTAAGGAAACTGAAATTAAGACTAAAGTATGCTTATGGTATCAATATATATGATGCGAAATAAGAATATACAACCGCCTTTTATGCCCATGGGTATTGCGCCTGATGCCGCCCTAGCAGGGGCTGCGGGTGACCGGATCGGGGATTTAGTCCGGGCACCCGGGGAGAGGTTAGCCTCGCGACGGTGATCGGCGTCCCAGTAGGGGGCGTCGAAGAGAGAGAGTACTCCCTCGGCGTATTCCGTCAGGTCGATCACTGACGTCAAGTCACCCTGCTCCGGTGGTCGGCCCAACGACGAAGGCGACGTGTCGCGGGTGGGTTACGGGTGTTCGTGCTTACGCCCTTCTGTCGCCCCGGACGGAGTGGTGCGAGGAGTGCGCCGAGCGTAACCCACCCAAAAAAAAAATGCCTATGGGTATCGTAACAACATTTACACAACATCATTATCATCATCACAGCTCGTATACGTTCCACTGTCCGGCTCGAATCTCCTCTACAATGACAGTAAAACTGACCAACTATACGCTGGTTAGACGAGTAGGTACAGGGTTTTATTTCGAGATTTCGTTGTCTTGCATACATGTTAAATTATGAATTTTATTCTTCCTTTGTAACCATAATGACATCTTAAATATAAATTTCTAGCGTACGTGTGTATATCACTGAACTCATCCTAAATGGCTGGACCGAAGAAATTTTTTATGTGTGTTCAAGGGGATTCGAGAATGGTTTAGATCTATAATTGGACCCGGTAGGTGGCGCTTATTTGAACAGAACAACGTGTGTTGGGTCAGCTAGTTATAATATAAATAACTGACGATGATTACAATAAGTCCAGTAAGTAATGACTGCGCCGTGTGGCATGATTTGGTGAAGGTCTATATCCTATAGTGGACTGTGAAAGGCTGAATCAGGACAATAATGAGGTAGTCTGACTGCATTCCGAACGGCGGAAGTATCAGTAAGGCAACACGAGTTCCTAAAACAGGTTATTTTTTGTTTAGTATTTTAACATATTCTGTACTCTTGTGGAGATTTAAAGCCTATGGAATCCCCTTAAACCCTACCGTGCGACCTTTTTCTATATTTTAAAAAATACCTACCACTGGTATTACACGTATTTAATTTGGACAATCCACATTGCGGCTTGGGTATCTAACCCTATAACAGCGCATTCCGGGTTTTGTCAAGTTTCGATAGCCATTGTCCTTTCCTTTCATCATGGCTTATAGAAAAAAGTTGGTACAAGACCCAACTACTTATTTTTATTGCTGTCATTGGCAAACGAGCAAACATCACACCTGATCATATTGCGGCTCATGGACTTTTGTTAGGCCGCTGCCTACTGTGAAGAAAGAGAAGGGAGTCTGAATCCCTGCAATAAGGTTTGGTGATACTAAAAGAATCACCAAAACTCACTATACACATACATCTTTAGAAAGTTGGATTTCTAGTTCTCTCGCTCAAGGAACGAAGTGCATTAACAAATTACTCAGACGGAATTTTTTTTCGTGATCCTACCATATATTAGCTTTTCAGCTACTCTCATTTAAATTAAAATTTCAAATTCAAATAATTTATTATGCATAAACCCCGAAAGGGCATTTACATATTGTTAGGTTTACAATTTCCACAAAAAAATATACTACCACCGGATCGGAACGCGACCGCTACTGAGAAGATCCGGCAAGAAACTCAGCGGCCTTGTCTATAATTTTAATTTTTTTTTCTTACTAGATATAAAGTGTGTACAACAAGTTTTGTAAGAACTAGCTCCAGTGTGATGCCCTTCCAACCACAAAATATCTAATATAATTAAAACGATTATGGCTGCACCAGATCTCACAAGCGGCACCCGATCACGAGTTAAATACTAGAGCAGCCATCACTCCCCTCAACCATTATGGAGGGAAGGGAGAGACCCGCTGCACGCAGCTACCGCAAGTAGATCCTTCTGTGAGCATGACCAATATGTTACAAACGGTGAAAATGCAAAATTTCGTTAGGCAAAACACGCTACACTTTACAATAAAAGTTAAAAAGAAAACAGTATATTTAAAAAATATATATAATAAATTTATACCTACAACTCAACCTATGTTTTTATTAATTATAGTTATAGTTATCAATTTTATGTTCCAAATTTTACTTATTAATAACGTTATAGACATATAGAATGGAAAACATAGTGTTTTATACAAAAGTAATGTTTTTTGTAGTTATACTTCTTTTGGCTTGTTGAGGAAAAATAACGAGAGTAATTTTTTACGATGCGCGCGCACGCCGTCATGAAAAACCAATACCCTGAAGTTAGCTAGTCAACATTTTTAAGACGCGCGCACACCGTCACAAATGTCAACCATATAATGCGTTATAGTAAAACTTAATGTATTAAATGCTTTTTTTCTATTAGTAGTGCCATTTTTTTTACAAACGTAAGACAACGCGGAGGATAACATTTTTAGAAAGATTTTTATCTTGTTACGCCAAGAAGTATATCTTCTTACGTTCGGCACTCACATACTATTTACGACTTATTATTGATATTAACAGTAGTGATAGTCTAGTGGTCAGACCGGGGACTGCTAATATGAAGATATTGGGTTCCACTCTAAATCTCAAATCTATGTTTAAAGCCAAGGCGTGCACCACTTGGCCTAAATATGCGTGTAACTATTAGTTGCTAGCTAACTAACTATAGTTGATTTGGAGATTCAGAGACGAGCGTCAATGTATTACACCACAAAGGAAACTATGAATACAGATTTCCTTCTACCGCGCGACCGAAATAAAATTGCTAGATTGTTTGCACCACAATCCATTGTTTATGAGGAACTTTTAACTGAATGGCAAGAAAGATGGGATTCATCATCGAAAGGTCGTCATCTTTATCTATTTTTTCCATGCATCCGGGAGCGCCTGGAGAAGGTGTGGTTGGAGGTTGACCACTTCGTGGCCCAATTTTTAACTGGCCATGGCAACTTTAAAAGTAAATTATTTTCTTTTAAACTCGTACCATCACCATTATGTCAATGTTCCACATCTGACCACGAGTATGAACAATCAGCACATCACATTCTCTGGGAGTGCGATCTCTGGCGAAACGAGCGTAACCTTATGTTAAACAGTTTGCAAGTCACCTGTGGGGTAGTATACTATACGGACCTTGTAGCAACTCGAGAAAATTTCCGTGCGTTCATGCGTTTCTGCCATACCTACTGTAGCAATCAATCTTAACGCTCACATATAGGCCCCGTTAAGCTCTTCCGTATCCGTGGTGCCGTACTGCTGCGCTATCGTAGCTGTACTCCTGTTTACTTATTGGCTGACTAGTCATTTTGTTTTCCTGTCTCCCGCTTTGCCTAGGAGGGAAGTGGAATCTCTCTTTGCAACTCCTCCTCTTTAATCTTTTCTAATTAAATTTGTTGCGGGTCCCAAGACAATTAAAATCATATCCCGGGACTGCCTGAGGGTCAAACCTCGGTGTCATTTATGGAGACCATTGTGGATCCTGGCTTACAGGAGTTACAATGGTGGGAATGTGTGGTGGGATTAGTCCCAAAAAAAAAAAAAAAAATGCGTGTAACTATTTGTAAAATATCACTTACTTTTCGTGCTTGAGAAGGCTAGTAAACTTATCAGTCCGGTAACTGACCTTTCGTCAGTTTTATCAAATTAACGTCCGATGTAATCAGATTTATTTAGGGTTAGAGTACTGGGACTGCCCTCATATTTGTGCGAAAATTTCCTAACACATTTTGAAGTTGATTTTTCTTACGATATTAATGTATAGTTATAAAAACTTGGCGTGGTAACGGTGTAAGAATACAATTCACCACCCCTTCTCTTGCCCATGGGTGTCATAAAAGGACTAAGGGAGATAATATGCATATAATTTCTATACAAGAGAAGAAAAACTCGAAACAAAAACTTATACCTATAACCTATACCCTATACACATTTGACCAGCTTGGTATAGTAGGTCTAATTCCCTTCCATAGTGGAGGAGCCCCGAGTCCAACAGTGGGACGTGTATGGGGCTGAGATTATGATAATGATAACAAATATTTAATTGAAAAATACAAATCCTGTTACGCCCGGATTTGAATGCAGAATTACTAAGAAAGATTTACAACAGAACGGGCTTGATACTAATTCTCTTAAGGGTGTTAACGGGTTCGGTTGCGTTGTAAAATATTTGTATATAAGCAGCGACTATGGACTGCGAGTGTGTCTCTTTCTACCAAACAGTAGTCTTTGGGAAGAAGGCAAGCCAGAAAAGATGCTCTCTATGTCCTGTATATTTATAGGGAATCGCTGGATAGAAGCGGCATAGGCCGTTCAACGTGGCGTCGATGGACTGATGGTAAATTATTTATGGTTTACCTGATAAGATTAAAAAAGTCCCCCATTTAATTGTTTATCAGTGTAAAAAAATCAGATTTATTGATTAGATTTTCGGTTAAATTTTATCTTAATCTGTTCAACGTTAAGATGTGTAAATAACAAAAATGGATTGACATAATTAAACTGATTTTCTGTGGTTTTAATTCTTTTCCGTATAGAAACGGGCTAGGAATATAATAAAAAAGTCATAAAAGACTATTACAGTATATGATATACAGAGAACATCTATGCAAGAGAAGGAAAACTCGACATAAGACCCTATACTAATACATAAATCTTTTGCCGTATGGTGACGCAGTAAGAATATATTACCCCAACCACGACCTTATGTGTACCTGTAGGTATCGTTAAATAGGACTATGCAAGAAAAAGAAAACTCGAAATAAAACCTTACGACTACACGTTTGACCAGCATAGTAGCTCCATTTTCTTCACATTGAGGAAGCTCAAGCCCAACAGTGGGAGGTATATGAGCTGACATGATGATATAAATCTTTTATTTTAGTCTTTGGTCAAATCACAAACGGATGAAACTAAACTGACTTTATCACCTCTTCATCGCCATTAGGCTGATCATGGGTACCGACTCCTTGATTGTAGTGGTTACCTAAGACCGGCGGGTTACGCTTTCGGTACCCTCCCCCTACGCCCCAAGTACAAATATCGAATGTTATGGGAGCATGCACCCTGCACAGTTACTTGAGCAGGTGAAATAAACAAAGACCTTTAATGTGATGAAGGATAGTATACTACATTCGTTTTCTGCATTACTTGCTACAGTTGTGGCCCCCGCGTCTTCTCATATGTCTTATACGTCAGAGTACGGTATGACGAGATTATTTCTACTCCGTACTACTAATACTTTACCTCTCATATCTCTAATACTTTACCTGCTAACTACCGTGTTTGGTCATTTTAGGATTGATTAATGGACATAATGTAAGTACAGAGGGTCTATAAAAATAAGCACTATTTAGTAGTCGCGATGGAACCTGACAAGCGGAAGGCGTCCGTTGTATGAGAATTATATCGACGTACAGAAATAAGAATCAACTATTTACTCGATCATGAAATTACCAATTAAATTATAAAATTATAATCAAGTCGGTTAATAATAAAGATGTATCCGAATTAGGCGTATATGCGAAACCGGAAGTACTACTTGATAACACATCAAACTCCGTGATTATCACTATGGGAATTTCCTTATATCTAAAGTCTAAATATGTTCTACTCTTGCATTTGCGTCTATAAAAATAAGAGGGAAAAAATACCTAGTAAATCACGCAATTCAGACTTATTAACATAGGGCATATATTTAGAGTTTTCTTTATCAGTGATATCATGGTCTTAACCTATATCTAAAATACATCAAGGCTCAGAACAAGCGTTTGTAGATCTCCGAATCGAATCTCCGGGGCCGAACCCGGGGTAATCGGCACGGGATGTCGGTAGACCAGGCTCATGTGGTATGTCTATTTAATTATTATTACTATTGCTTATGTCTAATTAATAATTGTTAACATTTAAAATGAAATTGTATTTTATTTCTTTTTTTTCTTTCTATAAGGCAAGACTCTACTTAGGCAAGAATCCTATCATAGGAAATTTTATATGTTATATTAATACTCTTTAATTATATAAAAATATATTAGAAATAATACCTATACACATGAATAATAATATAATTAATACTTCTTTAATCTCATAATATACTTAGTTTGGAGAGGTCCGACTATAAATCTTGGCGGTCAAAAAAAAAAATTCATCTAATCTGGTTATCAAACGATACCGAATAACAATAAAAAAGGCAGTTTTAGTAGAACTACAGACATAGATCACATCTTAGTCATCATATGAATTCGCATAGATAATAGAGCTGTATGCTAATTGCTCTTAGCTCGATGTTACACGTGTCAATCTTATTATGTGTGAACGAACTAAGAATGCCAATTTTCATGCGTGTCATCATCACCATTTATTTGCACAAAATCTTCCTTATTTGTTAAGTTCATGTTTCAACTAGCTTCTGCTGTATAAACATGAACATGAAAAAATACCTCGATTTTGAAACATTCTTCATTGGTGCTCTGGTCCTATTGGTCGTAGTGTGATGATTTAAAGCCTATAGCCTTCCTCAATACATGGGGTATCTAACACTGCAGGTATTTTGCAAATCGGACCAATAGTGCCAAAATTAGCACGTTCAAACAAACAAACTCTTCAGTTATATATATTAGTATAGAAAGTATAGATTAATATAGAAATATAAATATAGATTATCTCCATTCATCCGTATTTCAATAATTATCACGTTAGGCAAGCGAGTTGGCAATTGCAGTTACGGTTACAGATTTCAAGAGGTTGTTGCCATTCACCCAGTGTTCCCTTCGTCGATTTTTTAAGACTTTCACGTGTAATTAAGAGATGGTTTTTTATTTTTAGTTTCTTGTATTTTTAATCCGTCATCATATGGTATGATTGTCTCTACCTGGTGATCTCTACATCGATTTTTAAGCTTTTCACGGGCAATTAAGAGAGGGCTTTGTATTTTTAGTTTCTTGTATTCTTAATCCGTCACTATAAGGTAAGGTTATCTGTACTAGGTAATGTTATTTGCGTTCATCCATTTAAATGCGCTAATCTGTAAACTAGAAGTTATCTTTAGATCAGATAACATCTCCATATAATTGTTAGATGTTGTAAAATATAACGCTGTTGATTTATATATTATTACATCATCTTTGTAAGTATTCCTATGTGTTTGCGCATCGCTCATCAGATTGAGATAAAGCGGAACAGGTAGATGATTATAAAATATACATAGATTACGAAACAGGTGCAATTTTCTGTTGATGGCGAGACTTATTTTACAAGACAAGGCCAAAAGTACTGTCAACGAATATTGCCAACGACTATGTAATTTAATTAACGATTATTTAATTGACCTATTATACCACGTTGGTCAGACGCGTTGGCATAGGGTCTTATGTCGAGTTTTCCTTTTCTTGCATAGATGTTTGCATATCATATCCCTTAGTCGTCTTTTACAACGTCGTCTTTTACGTCCACGGGCAAAAGAGGGGATGCTGAATTATATTCTTAGTCTGTCACCTGCCGAAACGTACATATATTTACTGTAGTCCAAATAATATTTTACTTGATGTGTGACCAAAACTTGGCATAAAGATGTAAAATACTACGAATATATAAATTTGCACTATTAACAACTTATTTAAATTTCTTACACCCACAAATTAATCAGCGATAGCTAAATAGAAATGAATAACTGTTAATTATTGTAAATATTAAACCTGACACCATTTCAGATCTCACGTATCCATTTGACGTTTCGAACTTTCGTGTATAAAATTCGTAATATGTTAATATCGTATGCTTTAAACATTAATAGAAAAAAAAAAAACGTTTAGTAGGAAAAAACTTTGCTAGGTAACCTGATTGCTTATTTAATACTAGCAACCTGCCCTCGCTTCGCTTCAGTTTCAGTCGTCTCTCCTGCGTAGTTCCCGTTCCCGTGGGAATACCAGGATAAAATATAGCCTAGTTTACGCGCTGATATTATAGCTTTCCATTGGTGAAAGAATTTTTGAAATCGGTCCAGCCGTTTTGAAGATTACCCGGAACAAACAGACAGACAGACAGACAGACAGACAGATAATTTTTTTTAATCTATATTTTAGGCATAGGTGTCGTGCAAATAACCGTGTGAGCATGAAAAAAGCCTATTATTTTGACATTACAAACAGACATTCCAATTTTATTTATTGGTATAGATTTTTATAAAAATACGTTCTTGACCTTTGAAGGCTTCTGCCGAACACTGGCGGTCCTGGGTCGACATGCCGGCGTCTCTACATCGGCATCCTGCGGTCCATGGGACTGTATGATGCTCCTATCTGGTCGGAGTCCCTCACCGTCCGCAACAGCGCCCGTCTGCGACGACCGCAGAGGGCCATAGCGGTGAGGGCTATTAGGGGCTATCGTACTGTGTTCTAGACTGCGGTGACACTGCTAGCAGGCGGCCCGCCTTGGCCACTGATGGCGGAGGCGTTGGCGGAAGTGTACCGGTTCCACGCCACAGCACGAGCCAACGGGGAGCAAGTGTCCATAAGGGGACTGGGAAGAGCCCAGGAAGTGGCCTGAAGGGAAGTAATCCGGCGGTAGAGAGAAGATCTAGAGTCCCACGTAGCAGGGCGGGAAACTGTGGAGGAAGTCGCACCGCATCTCCACCGCTGGCTCAGGAGAAGGAACGCCAGCCTTACATTTAGGATGGTGCAGGGGCTTACCGGACATGGGGTTTTCGGTAAGTACCTGCATATAATTGGAAGAGAAGAGGCCACAGGATACCATGAGATCCAGTCCGGCTGGAGAGGCCTCGGTACGGTATCAGGAGCATCGAGGCCTTCCGGCCGGTGCTGATGGAGTGGTTGGAGCGGACGCACGGGGAGCTTTCCTTCCGACTGGTGCAGGTGCTGACGGGGTACGGTAGCTTCGTCAAGTACCTGCACAAGATCATCAGGTGCCTCTTGTCACACCGTCCTGCCACCACCACGATTGCGACGAGGATACGGCGCAGCACACGCTCGAGGTGTGTGCCACGTGAGCGGGGGAGCGCCGTGAACTCGTCGCGATCATCGGTGGCGACCTGATGCTGCCAACCATCGCCTGGGCGATGCTCGATAGCGTCAGGAACTGGAACGTGGTCGCCGCCTTCTGTGAGGCTGTCATGTCACGGAAGGAGGCGGCGGATCGTGCGCGAGAGGAGCTCCTCTTCGGTGACACGTTCCGCCGTCGGCGACTCGGGCAGCGCAGGCGCGAGTACCTGCGCCTGATGCCGCCATAGCCGTGGCCGCGGGTGACCGGACCGGGGACTTTAGTCCGGTATCCGCAGAGAGGCTGACCGCGCGACGACGGCCGACATCCCGGGGCAGGGACATTGAGGGGTGAGGGTACCCGAAAGGGAATTCCGTCGGGCCGACCATTGACAACAAATCATCCTGCTCCGGTGGTCGGCCCAACGACGAGTGCGACGTGTACGTACGGGTGGGTTATGGGCCCGCGCGCCATCCTTTCGTCGCCCCGGACAGAATGAGCCACGTCTGATGATGATCTCTCTGGCACCCCGTAAAAGCGCGGAAGGGACTGCTGTAGATTTAGTGGGTATTTCGGTCACATTTGTGGCCGGCGAGTCCTACACACACTCCCTCGTCTGTAACTGGCAGAGGAATAGTGCGTAAATGCATTTCTACAGCGTGAACAAAAAAAAAATGGTAGGACGAGTGGAACGAATTTTCAATAGGTGTGGTTTCGCGACCCACGTGTGCCAATAATTTTTTGTTTGTAAACAAGTCCTAAATCTTAGTCATTTAGTTTTTTTTATGTTAATTTTATTTATTATTGACGGTATTATTTCTATAGTTTAACTAAGGGGGCGTTCGTAAAATACCTTCGCATACAAGGTTGGGGTTTCTTGCTGAGTGTGACAAGATGTGAAAAAGAGAGACGGGGAGGTCTACGGCAACGTGATGCTCGCCGTTCATTAAAACATTTGAAATTAATAATTTTTCAATAAATAGTTTTTTCTTTGATGATGAAGTAGACAGTAGTTTTGAAAATAAATAACAAACATAGTTTAAAAAAACTAAAAAACACGCCGACTTACGAAAATGTGGCACACCGTTTCGCTTCGGTTATAGGTTATAGTCGTTTTACCCGCGTAGTTCCCGTTCCCGTGGGAATACCGAGATAAAATATAGCCTAGTTTACGCCCTGATATTATAGCTTTCCATTGGTGAAAGAATTTTTGAAATCGATCCAGCCGTTTTGAAGAGTACCCGGAACAAACAGACAGACAGACAGACAGACAAAAATTTTTTAATGGCTATTATAGGTAGTGTTGCCCAAAAAAGTCTTGGTCTTGCGGTCTTGGTCTTGGTCTTGCGAGAAATGCGAGACCGAGACCAAGACCAAGACCGCTTAATTTTTGCAAGACCAAGACCTGAGCAAGACCAAGACTGGGCCTGCAAGAGTCTCGCGGTCTTGCATTTAATTCAAATCACCATTTCAGCTTATATACGGTTGAGCTCGTGTCTTCTACATAACAGGAGGAGAATCGGTCGTGGCCGGAGGGGAATCGCCACGGTGATCGGCCGTGTTGTTACAGGTCATACATGTCAAGTTTTCCTTCTCTTGCACCGATGTTATATATTATAGCCCTTAGTCGTGGGTTCGCAGTCACGGGTAAAATAGGGGGTGATGAATTATATTCTTACTCCGTCACTACACGGCAAGTCAAATCAGTCTTGAGATATCCATCTATTGGCCAATCGATTCCCAATGTTGGTGTTGGCTTTTCAGAATTACTCTTCGGAAAGGCTTAAAGACAAAAATAGCGTAATCACGAGAGTGCTCTTGCCCATTATACATATTTATATATCCGTTTATTCATTAGCCCAACGACGTTCACTGTTGGACATAGAAATATGCTGTAGGCATATTAATCTATATAAATGTCCATGTAGGGACAGAGTACGATCACCATCAGGCAGTACATGAAGCGTTACTCCCAGCGCTATTTTGCCTCTGCCACGACTCACCCCAATCCACTAGTGGTTGGGGCGGTAAACTACGTCCCCTCAAAAATATCCGCGGTCCGACGTCCTCGTCATCTTCTTGAAGAAGAAGATGACGCTATTATGATCGCCCAAGAAAGGACCTACACAGCTCACGCAGCGATAACAGATAAAACTCCGCGGTATCGGCCTCGCCGTCGAGGTCGAAAACCGCGCCGCGTAAAAGTCATTAACCTAAACTTGGCCACGCCCACTTTGCTCTTAGCGACGCCCCGAGCAGAGGTCCGTTCCCCACAGGAGGGAGCCCTCGGGCGATGTTCGCTTAACTTACTTACCGGGTTGAGAGCCTTCAGCGCTCACCCATTGACCGCGTTAAGCTGTCAAGGTCATCTGCGACCAACAGCTACACACACACAAAAAAAAAGACAGAGTACGAATATAATTCACCACTCTCTTACCCGTGGATGTCGTATCAAATCGGATCGGGCAATGGTGTTAGGAACCCATGAAAAAAAATTGAAATAAAAATATCGATTCGTTAATGAATTGAGAGACATGTAAGTTCTCAATTTTGTCATTGTTTTTTCGTGTAAATTGATTAAAATGTATAAAGGAATGATACTTAATCTACAACATATGCACATATGATAAATTACTGTTACGTTATTCTAACTGCAAGACTTTGCGAGACTCTTGCTGCAATACCAAGACTCGGGTGCGCAAGACCAAGACCTAGACTCGGGTGCACAAGACCAAGACCAAGACGAGACCAGGTGTGATGTTGCAAGACCAAGACCAAGACCGGTCCAAGTCTCGTCTTGGTCTTGCATTTGGGCAACACTAATTATAGGCATAGGTGTCGTGCAAATAACCGTGTGAGCATGAAAAAAGCCTATTATTTTGACATTACAAACAGACACTCCAAGTTTATTTATTGGTATAGATTTCATTCATTATTATTTTCTGCCTATATTGAAAACTAGCAACCCGCCCTAGCTTCGCTTCGGTTATAGGTTATAGTCGTTTTACCCGCGTAGTGCCCTTTCCCGTGGGAAAACCGGGATAAAATATTGCCTAGTTTACGCACTGATATTATAGCTTTCCATTGGTGAAAGAATTTTTGAAATCGGTCCAGCCGTTTTGAAGATTACTCGGAACAAACAGACAGACAGACAAAATTTTTTTAATTACTATTTTAGGTATAGGTGTCGTGCAAATAACCGTGTGAGCATGAAAAAAGCCTATTATTTTGACATTACAAACAGACACACCAATTTTATTTATTGGTATAGATTATTATACACTTTTTGGTTTGATATGCTATGATGAAGACGTGTTTTTTAAACTATATTTATCTTTCACTTTTTAGTGAATAGCCACGGGAATGTAATTAGTATGCGTATTAGAATTGTCAGTACATCGATGAATGTATACGGCTCAAGACGCAATTATTACTATAGGAAAGTCTCTACGCGTTTGTGTTATATCGAGTATCCGACTAGCTCTATCTCTCTTACTCTCATGCAAAGGATGCGGAAAGAAATTGATTAATCCTGGCGAATCTAATTAGGATAATCGATTTTTTTAAGCGGATTATTGCATCGGATCACTGACGTCAAGTCGCCTGCCAGTGGTGATCGGCCCAACGACGAAGGCGACGTGTCGTGCGGGTGGGTTACGGGTGTGCGCGCTTACGTCCCTCTGTTGCCCCGGACGGAGCGGGCGAGTAGTGCGCCGACCGTAATCTAGCCCCAAAAAGGAAGCGGATTATTGCATTGTCATCGGTCTTTGATAGACGTGCAAAGTATAAAGAAAATCTGATCGCTCAAAGTAGGGCAAAATTGAGCTCAAATGTGGACGTTACAAACAAACATACAGGTGAAACTAATAAAAGCGTGTTAATAAGAAGATTTTGCAATACAAATTATAGATATTTCAACGCATTTACAGAATTCTTGGACTACTGATAAATAAAATTATTATTTAATTGTTTGTTATAAAAGATTTTTATTAGTTTATTCAAATTTTATTATAAAACCTAAATAAATATTTCTAATTCACAAAATTTGTGTACAATATATTTTTGTGATGAAATATTTACATGGGAGCATAGAAAGTGTGACACAGCGTGATAAATTGGGGGGAGGAGATCGAAAAAGTCGATTGTAGCGTGACGTATTTTATGAACGGCCCCTAATACAAAAAAAATGTAGATCTAAGATTTAGACGTTAAAATAAGCGAATCTTTAAGTTTATAATTATTAACGGTATACAATAACATTAACGTAACATCTTACATAATAATGCAGTATAAATATATATCTTTATCTTGAGAAACAACACTTACCCATCTATAAATTAATTATGCCGAAGATTAATTCAAATTGCATAATTCCATATTTATTTTTGAACACACAAAATGAGTATGCAATTTTTTTAGATAACTGATCTTGTTTTATAAATTGATACACAGAGTATGCCACAATTGGCGTCAATCGTTTTGCGTAAAGCGATTTGGAGGACACTTCACTGGGGAGAGGTAATAGTTCGATACTGATATGGACCCAAAGTTTAGCTTTGTGCTTGGCGCGATACGCGCCCTCCCACCATTTTTTCATAATGATAGAATTAGATTGCGAGATAATTATATTAAAATCAGATGTGCATACAGCACGGATTTTTTTTTTGTATTTTCGATGGTCATGGCTTCTTATTTGTGTACAAAAGACAACTCCTAAAGAATATAATAGCGGTCAGTTATCTTTTATAGTTTACGTTTCTAAATAGTTAGCTATTTGATGAAAAATATTTTTCATAGAGGACTGTTGGTTTCTTAGATTAGGCAGTTTAAACTAACAAATAAAGTCTTCAGGGTTCTGACTGGATGTAAATATTAGGTACTATGTGCTCAGCTCTGATTCGATCTATCTTTAATAATTACCAATATTTGGATGATATTTTCGTAATTATATTTTTATTATTTTTAATTGTATAAAAATTACCAATTTATATTTCAAATTTTGTAGGAGTGCATTAAATATGATTAGTTCGCCATCTTGTACGCGCCGTCATGTTGGATTTACGATGACGTCACATAGTTACCCATATATTGTCACCCAAACCGAATGTGTATACAAAATTTCAGTTTAATCGGTTGAGGATATCTGCTTCAAAATTTATTTGCAAGTTTTCATCCGAACAAATATGTTACTTACATACCTACATACATAATTATACATACCTATTTACATACATAGTTACATACATTGCAAGTTATATAAACGCTTGTAATAAAAAAAGGCTGAATAAAAACTATCCTATCTCTCAAGTTGGAATAAAATACACATTAAAAAAAAGTGATAATCGTATTGTTAGTTTCAGAGTTTATTGCGGACAAACATCGTGACACGGGCATTATATATAATAGAAGATAAAGAAGCCGGAAAACGAATTTCATAAATTGCGACCACGGTTTTGTCAATATTTTATTTAACAAAAACGCTAACTTCTAATGATATTAAATAAAAAACTAAACATTGTTGGAAACTCATAAATTTAGTACCTATAACAAAATAAAGTAATATTCGTGGGATATTCAGATATGAGTATTAATAACGCTACACTTCAGCATGAACATGACGTTTTAATAATGTTAGCTAACTCTGATGATAAAACTGATAAACTTATTTCATTTTATAAAGTTGTATGTAAAGCCATATAAGCTGCTTCCGTGGAGCAATTTTACTTTAAACAATGCATACAGATATTGTTAATTAGAAGAAAGTTTGATGTTTTTCTTTATTCATGCTAAACAGAACAGATTTTATATATAACTAGCTGACCCAACAGATGTTGTTCTCTTCATATCTAAAAAAAAAGTAACAGGAATTCTCCTTGAAATCGATCGCCACAATCCCTTTGAACACACACAAAAAATTTCATCAACATCGGTCCAACCGTTTAGGAGGAGTTCAGTGACACGTACCGACCGGATCGATGTTGATGAAATGTTTTTTGTGTGTTCAAGGGGATACGAGAATGGTTTAGATTCACAATTGGACCCAGTAGGTGGTGCTTTATTTTATTTGATTTTTTAACAGAACAACGTCTGATGGGCCAGCTAGTAATATACAGCTAGTATATATTGCTAAAAAGTTTGTAAAGTACTAGATTTTCTAATTATTATTTATTTAAAAAAGAAGCAATTATCATTTAATTTGAAGATAAAAATAGCAAATCAACAATAACTTATTATTAAAATAATAAGAAAAAGATTAAAGATACAGGCAAGAAACAATAAAAAGTATAATTATTATTGTCTACAAAACTTATCGGTATATCGAGTCTATCGCTATCCTTTACATTTTCATACGCCCATGACATGCAGTGTCCCACAGGGGTCGATCCTCGGACCCACCCTGTGGAACATCGGCTAGGACTGGGCGTGGCGGGGGAGCCTCCCGCCCGGGCTGGGCGTGATTTGTTACACCGACGACACGCTCGTCACAGCCCGCGGTGGGACGCTAGAAGAGGCGCTAAGCCTGGCGACCGCAGGCACCGAAGAGGTCATCAGGCGGATCGAGGCGCTGGGGTTGAGGGACGTCCTGGACAAGACGGAGGCCCTCTTGTTCCATGGGCGCCGTATGAGACCTCCCATCGGCGTCTCGATCACCGTCCATTCGGTTGAGATCAGCATCCGGGCCCATATGAGGTACTTGGGCCTGGTGCTTGACGGGCAATGGTGGTGCCGGGAGCATTCCTCCGGGCGCGGCGTCCGCCCTATCGTGGCTTATGCCGAACGTGGGCGGACCGAGCGCTGCGTGCCGACGGCTGTACGCGGGGGTCATCCGGTCGATGGCCCTGTACGGCGCACTGGTGTGGGCGGGGTCCATGACCGTCCGACTTAGGGCCCTTCTGTGGCGACCACAGAGGGTCATGGCGGTCAGGGCCAGCCGCGGATATCGCATGGTGGCGACGGAGGCAGCGTGCCTGTTGGCCAGGACTTCCCCGTGGGACCTGGAAGCGGAGATGCTCGCCGGATTGTATCGGCGGGTGACGGGGTGCGAGCGGAGGGCAGTATGATCTCGTTAAGGGAGCTCACTACCTGGCGCGCCGACGCCCGCCGAGACGTCTAGTGCAGGTTCCGACTAGTGCAGGTTTTGACGGGGCATGGGTGCTTCGCCAAATACCTGCACAAGGTCGTTAGGAGGGAGAGTACACCATCTTGCCATCACTGCGATTGCGACGAGGACACGGCGCGCCATACGCTCGAGGCCTGCGCGGCTTGGGCAGTGCAGCGCTGTGTGCACTCGTCGCAATCATCGGTGCCGACCTGACGCTGCCGGCTATCGCTAGGGCGATGGTTGACAGCGTCGGGAATTGGGATGCGGTCGCAGCCTTCTGCGAGACAGTGATCTCGCGGGAGGAGGCGGCGGATCGCCAGCGCGAGCAGTTTCGATGAGGCGATCCGCCGCCGGCGACTGGGGCGGCGTAGGCGCGACTACCTGCGCCTCATGCCGCCCTAGCCGAGGCCGCGGGTGACGTGATCGGGGATTAGTCCGTCACCCGCCGAGAGGCCGACCGCGTGAGGAAAGACCGACGTCCTCCCCGAGGGGGGAACGTCGGTCGATGGGAGGGTACCTTAAGTAGGGGGTATTCCGTCGGGCCGACCACTGAAGACAAGTAACCCTGCTCCGTTGGTCGGCCCAACGACGAAAGCGACGTGGTTTTCGGGTGGGTTGCGGGTGTTGCGTGCTTACGCCCCTCTGTCGCCCCGGACGGAGTGGTGCGAGGACCGCGCCGACCGCAGCCCACCCCAAAAAAAAAAATCCTTTACATTTTCATGAACAAATAGCATAGCGCACTCTCTTTCTTTAAATGGACGGACTTCAAACAACTGCTATGCTGTGTTCTCTTCTATCGCATGGGATGGTTGGTTGGAACCTCTCTGTCGCACACATTCACTTGCAGCAATATTTTACTTTTCAAAATTCGACAACCGGAATTCGGGACTGATTTTTCGCAGGCAACCCTATACCACGGTGTTCATAATGAAATAATCTTTAATTTCATTTAATTTTAATTCAATAATCAGACCGGTGCAAAATGCTAGTATCTATTTATGTACCTGTTTATACCTGGCTACCCGAGAGTTGTGACCGGAAAAGAATAGGCAACCTAACGTTTGCATATTCTATGGGCTTCATACTTTCGATTGGTATAGAATTTGTCTAATAATCAAACCGGTGCTGTGATTAAAAAAATATATATATTTTTTTTAAATTATTAATTAATCATACCGTGGACTAAAATTTGTTAGGCAACCCATATGCAATATATTTATTGACATATTAAATTTAAATATATATATAAAAGAAAGTCATGTTAGTTACACTATTTGTAACTCAAGAACAGCTGTACCGAATGGCCTGAAAATTGGTGGGGAGGTAGCTTAGAACCAGAAAACGGACATAGGATGTTGTTATGCCGTTTCTTTTTTTAATGGTGTTTACAAGATTTCGCCAATAACTCTTTTATCCCGTTCAATCGCGTTCCCGTGTGACGTGACATAAAATGTCAAACAGAAAACAAGTCACTATGAAAAAACGCATTTGATATGTAATAACAAAATGCAAATGTCAGCTAAACGAAATTTTGTCTATAGTTAAGTATGGTTGAAAATTTGATAATTATAGTTTTGTCAGAAATCAATAATGAGTAATTTGTATTCTCTTTGAATCATCATTAACAATGCCGCGACCAAAACTATCGAATCTTTCCCGAACAAAGCTATAATGGTTCTTCCATTACAGACTCATCATCATCATCATTTCATCCTATCGCCGTTCACTGCTGGACGTAGGCCTCCCTCATATTACGCCACAAAGTGCGGTCCTGTGCCGCCTGCATCCAACGACGCCCAGCAACTTTCACCAGGTCGTCGGTCCACCTAGTGGGGGGGTGTCCTACACTGTGTCGTCGAATACGTGGTCGTCACTCGAGAACCGATAGCTGCTGGGGAAGAACCCCAGCAGCTATCGGTTCGTCGAGCGATGTGGCCTGCCCAGTGCCACTTCAGTGTGCTAATTCTTCATTCCCATTACAGACTATATTTTCGAAAATTTAGAAAATGTATTTACGAAAAAAATTATGGCGTTACGAAGTTCGCCGGGTCAGCTAGTTAAATATAAAATACGTTTCATCAAACATCTCGGTGAAGGTCGTTTTATAGCGGGATCTTAGACCATTTGTTTTATAGAGGAAATTGTGAGGCGGATCGAGGCGCTGGAGCTTAGGGTAATCCTAAATTAGACATCTGGTCGATGGCCCTGTACGGCGCACCGGTGTGGGCGGGGTCCTTGACCGTCCGAGTTAGGGCCCTTCTGTGGCGACCACAGAGGGTCATGGCGGTCAGGGCCATCCGCAGATACCGCACGGTGGCGACGGAGGCAGCGTGCCTATTGGCCGGGACTCCCCCGTGGGACCTGGAGGCGGAGATGCTCGCCGGATTGTATCGGCGGGTGACGGGGGTGCGAGCGGAGGGCGGTGAGATCTCGTTAAGGGAGCTCACCGCCTGGCGCGTCGACGCCCGCCGAGACGTCATTGCCCGTTGGGCAGTCCGGCTGGAGAGGCCTCGGTTCGGGGTGCGAACCGTGGAGGCCTTCCGGCCGGTGCTGATGCAGTGGTTGGAAAGGCGGCACGGGGTGCTCTCCTTCCGACTAGTGCAGGTGTTGACGGGGCATGGGAGCTTCGCCAAATACCTGCACAGAGTCGTAAAGAGGGAGAGTACACCGTCCTGCCACCACTGCGATTGCGACGACGACACGGCGCGCCACATGCTCGAGGCCTGCGCGGCTTGGGCAGTGCAGCGCCGTGAACTCGTCGCAATCATCAGTGCCGACCTGACGCTGCCGGCCATCGCTAGGGCGATGGTTGACAGCGTCGGGAATTGGGACGCGGTCGCAGCCTTCTGCGAGACAGTGATCTTTGAATCATAACAATGTTACATGTTCTGTTATGTTACAAACATAATAATGAGCATATCTATATATATAAAAGGAGAAGCTGACTGACATATCAACGCAGGGCCTAAATTATAAGGATTAGAAACTTAAAATTTTGCACAGGGGTTCCTTTTATAACGTAGGGGAGCACTAAGAAAGGATTTTTGAACATTCACTCTCTAAGGGGGTCAAACGCGGGTGCAAAGTTAGTATGAAACTGTGCCGTTCTTTGAAGTTATTCGAATGAAATTCAGTACAAAGGTTCCTCATTGGCAATCATGAAATACGTTTAAAATATTTTTTCAAAAATCATCCCTTAAGGGACTGAAGGTGAGGGTCAAAGTTAGTATGAAAGTTCTCTGATTTTTAAAGTTATTTCAATGAAATGTTGTATTTGGGTTATAAGATCCTAATAATGATTATTGTCGCTATCCTTTTATGTGAATGCAACCCCTAAGGAGATAAAAAGAGGGTTGTAAATTTAGAGGGTATAAAAGCTTTTCATATTTACCTATATTATTTCAATGAAATATTGTATTTAGGTTAATAGTTCCTAATAATTATTATTGGCGATATCCTACTCAGTGTTTAAATTATCCACATTATACAGCAACACGATGGACCTATAGAACTTTGAATATCATGCACAGCTATGTGTGTTAACCTGTATTATAAATAATTTTCACGGAAACGAAGTTGCGGGCGAAAGCTAGTCTTTAATAATCTGTCATGCAAAGTTCCATTAGATTTATTAGTTGCTAAATAAGAACCCAATAAGGCAATATTAACGTTTTCTCGGCGGAAAAAATCAGTAACTCTCTTTGGTCAAACTGCGTATTATTCAAACGCTTATAAAATTGTTTCCATTCATCCATCTGTCCGCCACATACTATGTAAATTTAAGGAAGAATAATCCTATGGTATCTGAATTCGGCACTTGCGGTGTTCACAATGTTGTCAGACCTTTAAGGGCGTCTTACACTACGTTGCCAAATCCGTAGTTGGCATTCGAAGAGCTCCCTTATTGCTCCTTTCCCTTAAGGTTATCGGTTCGGCGAGCGTCAAGTTTCTGATGTTTACGCGAGTATTATACATTTTAAATAAAACTACTTTACGGATTTTAACGCGTTTGTATTTGATTTTTGATTACCCGACGTTTCGAACACTTTACAGTGTTCATGATCACGGGTGGACTAAGATGTCTCACGTCCAACAAGTCATCGTTACTGCAGAAAATTTTATAATTATATAAGTAACAGTAACGATGACTTGTTGGACGTGAGACAGCTTAGTCCACCCGTGATCATGAACACTGTAAAGTGTTCGAAACGTCGGGTAATCAAAAATCAAATACAAACGCGATAAAATCCGTAAAGTAGTTTTATTTAGAGCGTCAAGTTTGTTCATTGGCGCTGCAGCGTGTTAAGTTTTCAAGAAATATCGGTTACACACCATCTTTTTCCAATATCTATATTACAAATTTAACATCATAGAGAAACTTCGTGTTTCGCTATTACAAATTTTAATCGTAGAGAAAATGTCAGCAGTCTTTATACCACGCGGTACAAATTTAATCTGCTGTATAAGGCAGATATTTACAGAATTTGCTTCAGAGCCGTAAATCATCGTTGGTAACGCATACTCATCATTGTTTTGAGACATTTGAGATTTTGGACGACAAAATTCTACTAAGTTGCCCGAACACCTATGATCGACAGTTACATACTTATGGCATTGTGCCAAAGAGTCCTAGTAGTACCTATATAACTGTTTAAGGTTGAAATAAACCTAAATATTTTATGTCATATCAAGCCTTGCTTAATCCTATATATGTATTTGCTACTACTATCCCTGAAGAATTCTTCATAATAGAAAGGAAATTAGCCTAATATGTCACGTATATCAGAATAGATTATTATATTGGTAAGACCACACTATCCACAGTCTTTTGTTTACAGCCGTGGGTTAACTTATCTGAGGTAGTATCATACTCACGCAGAAAATCGACGTCTGAGTTAAGGTAATTTATTACTGCACTTCATTCGGTGAGTAAAAGAGCCGGAAGTTCAATTGTGCGTATTATTTATGTGTGGCGGATTTTAGTTTTGCCGAACCTCATTGCACGCATTCACACTCCCTTCACTTTCTTTACGGTAGACAGCGGCCTAGGAAAGGACCGTGAACGAAAGTATCACTTACCACCAGGTGGGCTGCTTGCCCGTTTACCATCAAGAGCAATAAAAAAAAAAGAGTGTCTTCCAGTTTTCCTGCTATTACAGTGACGTGATTTGCTTGCATCTTTTAGCCGTCTTCTATGACTGACATGGATAAATGAGGCCCGATCACGTATTGGATTTTTTATCTATTGTATCAGAGAACTCTTTATGTTCGATAGCAACAACTTTGATAACGGATGAGAAAACGAACTTACTGAACTTCGTTTTCTCATCAGGTGTCAAGCTGGTGATAAGTTGGTGACTAGTGTCACCATTTATCTCTATGAATGAATATACAATATACTCATATCTGATTTATTGGTCTCTCAGACGAACTTTATGCAATATTCCAGCTAGTTTACTACGGTGCCTTTTAATCAATTAAACACTTAACAAGTTATAGACACAGCTTTAGTCTATCAAAGTTTGCGATGTATTAGTTATAATTACGTGAATGATGAAACCTCCTTGTGGTGTGCGAGTTCTTACTAAAAAAGTTGATGAATTGTATTCTTATACAATTCACCACCCTTTTTTTGCCCGTGGGTGTCTTAAAAGACGACTAAGGGATTATTTGCAGATAACATCTATGCAAGAGAAGAAAAGCTCGAGATAAAACCCTATATCAACACGTCTGACCAGCCTGGTATAGTAGTACCCATTGTGCCGGAGGCTCAAGCCCAACAGTGAGACGTATATGAGATGTGATGATGATGATGATGAAATGTTCTGTAATGCCTACGAGTATGCCAACGATTTGTTAACTTAGATTTTGTCAATTATTTTTTTAAATTCTTTTCTTCATTTTTCTGGTTGGTAACCTATAATACTTGTTTCTATTTCTAACGAATAAATACGACAGATTGAGATTTTTTATGTGTGGTGACGGAATAAGAATACAAGTCACCACTTCTTTCTTGCACGTGGGTGTCGTAAAAGACGTCTAAAGGATAAAAAATGCAGTTAATATCACTGTAAAAGATTGAAAACTCGACACAAAACCCTATGCCAATCCGCTTGACCCGCGCAGTATAGTAGGTAAGTATCCTTTCTATTGTGGAGGAGGCCCGAGCACAATTGTGGGATCTAAATGGGCTGACAAGAGAGCATTTAAAACGTGAACGTGTAACATAGAACAAACTATTTAACAAATCTATACCAATAATTAAAATTGGAGTGTCTGTTTGTAATGTCAAAATAATAGGCTTTTTTCATGCTCACACGGTTATTTGCACGACACCTATGCCTAAAATAGCAATTAAAAAATTTTTGTCTGTCTGTTTGTCTGTTTGTTCCGGGTAATCTTTAAAACGGCTGGACCGATTTCAAAACTTCTTTCACCAATGGGAAGCTATAATATCAGGGCGTAAACTAGGCTATATTTTATCCTGGTATTTCCACGGGAACGGGAACTACGCGGGTAAAACGACTATAACCTATAACCGAAGCGAAGCGAGGGCGGATTGCTAGTAATAACTAAAGATAGCATAGCGAATAGTAATACTATAGAGATTTGATATGCCTTTATTATCTTTAGTAGTATACTATTCCTATGTGCCTGTGTGATTGGGCTCTGGTGGACTGACAGATTTGACGAAATGTTTTACACGTATGGATTGGTCACTTTGTGGTATACCTTTAAAATTTGACTGGATAGGTGGGATCAAGGGGATAAGCATTACATTACCTATATCATCATCTCAGCCTATATACGTCCCACTGTTAGGCTCAAGCCTCCTCCACAATGGAAGGGTAATCGACCCACTATACCACGCTGGCCAGACCTGTTGGTATAGGGTTTTATTTCGAGTTTTCCTTTTCTCGCACAGATGTTATATGCATTTTATATCCCTTAGTCGTCTCGTACGATCACCCACGGGTAAGATAGCCTATATACCTTATAAATTATATAATATCAAAATGTGAGCCATCTCTCAAGACGTCTGGCAGATGTGAAACATCGAATTTATTTTGTACAAGTATATATACATAAAAGAACAGATTACCAATGGAACTAATATGGCATAATGTATAAGTAAATAAAATATCACGATTTTTCCAAAAAAATATGATTTTTGTTCAATGAACATTTACTATCATTAAATATAAGAATTAAAAATTCAAAAATATATCCAATTGTGACAATTCAATCCTAATGATATCTGATGTTTACGCGAGCACTACACATTGTAAATAAAACTACTTTTACGGATTATATCGCGTTTGTATTTGATTTATGATTGCCCGACGTTTCGAACACTTTGCAGCATTCATGGTCACGGGCGGACTAAGGTGTCTCACGTCCAACAAGTAATCGTTATTACAGACATTTACAATTATCTACCCGATACAGAAAATAGTTATAAACTTATTAAATTGTTACCCACATTTTAGTACAAATTTATTGCCAGTGTAAGAAGAAAATGAATCTATATGAAAAATTATATGTTTATGGTTAGTAATTATTAATTATTAAATTTGTAGCAATTATTATTACAATTTGTTGATTTAAAACTAACAAAACAAATATACTACCACCGGATCGGAACGCGGCCACACTGAGAAAGATCCGGCAAGAAAACTCAGGGGACATGATGCTAAATTAATATTGATTTTTAATTTTAGATGCGGCTTACTAAAAGATTTTTGATTTATAAAATTATCTTTAACCATTATTATTGTGGGTCAAATCTATACAATAAGTGCTCACAGTATCATGCAGTCTTGTGGTGGTCTCTTTGGATTTATTTTTAATTATGTTTATAACAGGATCCCAGCTTGATGGTAATACCCAGCCATCCTCTCTATTGAAATTTTTGTGTTTTTTGATTTCAATAGCCTCGCGTACCATTCTAGGCAGGTATCGGTGTTCCTTTGCGAGGACTTGAGGTTTATCAAACCTAATGTTATGGCGGGAGCGGTCCTGACTATGTTCACAGACTGCAGACTTAGTGTGGCGGCGGTGCTTCACATCAGCTATGTGTTCTTTGACCCGAGTTCTTATGGATCTCTTTGTTTGCCCAATATAAGAGAGACCACAGTCACAGTCAAGTTTATAAACTCCTGCATCTTGTAGAGGGATCTGGCACTTGACAGGTGGTAAGAACTGACTTATCCTTTTGAGTGGCTTAAAATAAGTTTTTATGGAAGCCCGTTTCAGGATATAGCCAATCTTGTCAGTGACTCCTTTCACATAAGGTAGTACTGCAGGGAGGCGCTCAACTGTGGGTGGTTTCACACGGTCTCTGCGACGGGGGCGTGGAACTTGCAGCTTGTTTGCACGTAGAACCTGCTTGACATGCTGCAGCTCCCCAGCCAGGTGCTCCTCGTCACAGATTCCTCGTGCTCTCTGCAACAAAGATTTAGACACGGTAGCTAACTGTGAAGGGGGATGATGAGAATCTCCGTTCAGATATCTGTCAGTATGTGTTGCCTTACGATACACTGTATGACTCAAGGTGTTATTGGGTTTACGGATAACTAAAATATCTAAGAAAGCTAATGAGTTATTTGACTCCGGACAGACAAAATAACCATATTCCTAAACCATCTTAACTCCATCAATCCAAAAATTCAATTTACTATGGAACTGGAGTCAAATAACTCATTAGCTTTCTTAGATATTTTGGTTATCCGTAAACCCAATAACACCTTGAGTCATACAGTGTATCGTAAGGCAACACATACTGACAGATATCTGAACGGAGATTCTCATCATCCCCCTTCACAGTTAGCTACCGTGTCTAAATCTTTGTTGCAGAGAGCACGAGGAATCTGTGACGAGGAGCACCTGGCTGGGGAGCTGCAGCATGTCAAGCAGGTTCTACGTGCAAACAAGCTGCAAGTTCCACGCCCCCGTCGCAGAGACCGTGTGAAACCACCCACAGTTGAGCGCCTCCCTGCAGTACTACCTTATGTGAAAGGAGTCACTGACAAGATTGGCTATATCCTGAAACGGGCTTCCATAAAAACTTATTTTAAGCCACTCAAAAGGATAAGTCAGTTCTTACCACCTGTCAAGTGCCAGATCCCTCTACAAGATGCAGGAGTTTATAAACTTGACTGTGACTGTGGTCTCTCTTATATTGGGCAAACAAAGAGATCCATAAGAACTCGGGTCAAAGAACACATAGCTGATGTGAAGCACCGCCGCCACACTAAGTCTGCAGTCTGTGAACATAGTCAGGACCGCTCCCGCCATAACATTAGGTTTGATAAACCTCAAGTCCTCGCAAAGGAACACCGATACCTGCCTAGAATGGTACGCGAGGCTATTGAAATCAAAAAACACAAAAATTTCAATAGAGAGGATGGCTGGGTATTACCATCAAGCTGGGATCCTGTTATAAACATAATTAAAAATAAATCCAAAGAGACCACCACAAGACTGCATGATACTGTGAGCACTTATTGTATAGATTTGACCCACAATAATAATGGTTAAAGATAATTTTATAAATCAAAAATCTTTTAGTAAGCCGCATCTAAAATTAAAAATCAATATTAATTTAGCATCATGTCCCCTGAGTTTTCTTGCCGGATCTTTCTCAGTGTGGCCGCGTTCCGATCCGGTGGTAGTATATTTGTTTTGTTAGTTTTAAATCAACAAATTGTAATAATAATTGCTACAAATTTAATAATTAATAATTACTAACCATAAACATATAATTTTTCATATAGATTCATTTTCTTCTTACACTGGCAATAAATTTGTACTAAAATGTGGGTAACAATTTAATAAGTTTATAACTATTTTCTGTATCGGGTAGATAATTGTAAATGTCTGTAATAACGATTACTTGTTGGACGTGAGACACCTTAGTCCGCCCGTGACCATGAATGCTGCAAAGTGTTCGAAACGTCGGGCAATCATAAATCAAATACAAACGCGATATAATCCGTAAAAGTAGTTTTATTTACAATTCAATCCTATTAATCAGTGATTTCTGTAATAATATAATATAATAATTATATTCGATGTCTCTGACAAAATTACTGTGACAATTGGTTGGAACTACACTTATTATCATATAGCGTGGCGAGGCCTCACCACAGCATACGTCGCTTTACACCACGACAATTATCAGGTTTACTATCGCCTATAGATATTTCACATTAAAATCACGCACGACGCTGGACACTCCACAGGTATTAAAAATAGTTTCTTGTAATGTTTTTAAATTAAATTAACTATAATTTCGAGGAAAACTAATTTCTCTAGACATGAGAGCAATTTACTGTCAAGATACATGGATTTAGGGCTACTGGACTGAAGTTAATAAGTCAGTCAGTTAGTCAGTAAGTGGCTTCTATCTACGGCCATTTATTGCTCGCGGTGAGACCTTTAAGGTACATAACATAAATTGCTGGTTCCTACGAAATTATATAGAGTTATGTAGGTAAAACTTTACGTCCAATTACAAGTGTCAAGATGTTAGATACAACTTTTGTTTGCGAAACAAAAATTAATGATATAATTTATTTAGTTTTACTATTCATCGTCTCCTTTCATACACGTCCCACTGCTGGGCTTCGAGACTTCTCCTAAAGAGGAAGGAAATTGATCTACTATACCATGCTGGTTAGACATGTTGATATAGCGTTTTATTTCAAGTTTGCCTTATTTTTCACAAATGTTATATGCTTATAATATTTCTTAGTCATCTTTACAATATTTAAGGGCAAGATAGGGAGTGTTGAATTGTATTCTCAATCCGTCACCCTTAAAATAATAATTCATAGAAGCTCAAAGCGTGCACAAAATTTGAGGCATTTAAATTCGAGTCAGAAATGGCTCTCTACACCGGATAGTGACGAAGTGTACAAGGTCACTGTGTACAAGGCAACATTATTGTATAGTGGTGTACGTATGTATGTGTGTAATCGCTTGCACGCATGTAGCTTTTTGGCTTCACGTTTTTGACCGCATAAGTACCGACACTATCCTTCTATGTCAACGATTACATTCTACAGGCGGCTTATCATAACACTATTGTAAAAACTATTGTAACATGTAGCAGAATTAGATGACGGCAGGGCTAGGGCGTGCTGCTCGGAGACAGCATTCAATCATTTTGGCCAATGACCAAAGCACTTTCATTACGATTAAGTGCGACTTTTTTTTTTTATTTGGGACTAATCCCACCACACATTCCCACCACTGTAACTCCTGTAAGCCAGGATCCACAATGGTCTCCGTATAAGACACTGAGGTTTGACCCTCAGGAAGTCCCGGGAATCGCTTTTAATTGTCTTGGGACCCGCAACAAATTTAATTAGAAAAGAAAACAGGAGGAGTTGGAAAGATTCCACTTCCCTCCTATGCAAAGCGGGAGACATGAAACAAAGTTGGCTGATAAGCCAGTAAATAAGAGTTTGTACAACTACGTGAAACGCAGCGGTACAGCACCACGGATTGGACAAAGCTTAATGGACCTATTTGTGAGCTTTAGGTTTGATTACAGTAATAGGTATGGCAAAAGCGCCTAAACGCACGGAAATTTTCTCGAGTTGCTACAAGATCCGAATAGTATACTACCCCAGACGTGACATGCATATTATCTAACATGACGTTCCGCTCGTTGCGCCAGAGAATGCACTCCCAAAGGATGTGATGAGCTGTTTGTTCAAAATTGGAGTTTGAGGTTGAACATTGACAAAATGGTGAATCTACTAGTGTAAAATAGAATAATTTACTTCTAAAATTCCCATGGCCTGTGAGGAATTGGGCTACATAGTGGTCAATTTCTAGCCAAGTTCTCTCCAAACGTTCACGAACAGATGGAAAGAATAGATATAGATGACGACCTTTTGTTGACGAATCCCATCTTGCCTGCCATTCGGTCAGGAGCTTATCGTTAACGACGGATTGCGGTGCAAAAAGTCTAGTAATTTTATTACGATCGCGTGGTAAAGGAAAATTGTTAGTCATGTTTTCCCTAGTGGAATAATACATGGACGCACGTTTTTGTATCTCTAAGTCGACCGGAAGTACACCTGCAAGTACTGGTAAGGCTTCGGTGCTAACTGTTCGGTATGCCTTACACAGAAATATTAGCGCTAATCGTTGACTCTGTAGTAACTTACGCCGAGCCGCGCCTATGGTAGTACGATCAGCCCAGGTTGGTGCACCATAACAGATACAGCCCAGATATGTGGCTGTATATATAATTTTAAGTGTGTTAAAACGAAGACCCCAGGTGGAAGTTGAAATTCTGGTAAGCGCATAGAAATTTCGTTTGGCTTTTTCACCTACAGTTTTAATATGTTCAATGAATGAAAAATTTTTCTCTAGGACCAGGCCGAGGTAACATACTGACTCCTTCTTTTTAACTACAGTGTTGTTAAATTTTATATGGGGGCTCGACTGTAAATTACCTTTCAGTAAAAGATGATACGTTTTGTGGGGGGCGAAAGTAAGTCGATTTTGTATGCCCCATTTTTGTATTGAGTTGAGACATATATCCGCCAATTTCTCCAGTCCGTCTCTAGTGTTTGACTGTATAAGTAGGAGACCGTCGTCAGCATAGCCAATCAATGAGCAATTTTGCGGTAGAGGTAGCTCAAGAAGGTCATCAAACCCTAGATTCCACAAGTATGGGCTTAACACTGATCCTTGAGGACAGCCCAACGTCAGTGATTTAGACACGGCATGGTGACCGAGTTTCAGTGTGGTTGAACCTTGTAGAAAGTATGACTGTACGAGTTGGTAGATGTTCCTAAAGCATCCACGAGCCTTCAGTTTAAGAAGTAGCAACGGCCACCATGCGTTATCAAAAGCACCTGAGATATCTAGAAAAATACCTAGTATATATTTAAAATCTGATAGGGAAACAATTTTTCTAACGGCAATGACCGCGTCGACAGTCGATTTCCCCGGGGTAAATCCAAACTGACTACGATTGAATGTGGGGCCACCCGGTAAGAAACGGGGAACAATCAGACGTTCTAAGAGTTTTCCTAGTGACGGCAGTAGAGTAATTGGTCGATATGACTTCGGGTCGTCTGGTGGCTTATCACCGTGTTTCGGTATTATACGTATAAACCCGCGACGCCATAGCCGAGGAAAGATGCCTTTCGCTATACAACGATTGAAAACTAGTAACATTGAGTCGGCTGACGTTCGACAAGCTTCTTTAATCATTTTATTAGAGATTTTATCTTCACCGGCTGCTTTGTTTAGAGGAAGGGCTTTTACGGTATTTAAAAGTTCAGTTAGAGAGGGAAGGTCAGACATAGGAGATATAGGTGGCAAAGTGGCCTACGCTCTTATTTGCGTATGATGTTCGCTATCAGCTGTTACGTTATCGTCCGGTATTAAAGTATTTATTAGAGCTTCTGTGGTCTCCTCTACACCCGTGGTGTGTTTATTATCTATTTTGATATTTTGTATATAAGCTAGGTCAACTGATCGATTGGCTTTAAATTCGTGATATAATGGGGACCACGGGCCTTCATTTTCCAGTTTTTCTACTACCCTATTTAATAACGCATCTTTAGACCTTTCCACCGCAATCCGGTAGTAAGACCTTGCAGTTCTGAGTGCAAGTGAGGACTCATCAAACGTTACTCCCGTTACACATGACTTTTTAAGTTTGTTAAATTTTCTACGTGCTCTTCGAAAGCGTCTGCGAAGTTCGGCCAGTTTATTGTTCCACCAGTCGCACCTTCTGGTGTTAGGGATAGATATGCGACCTAGGGCTATGTCAGCACAGTATATCATAGAGTGTGATATTATCTCAGCGCTTTCTTCCGCGTTTAATTCTTCGCGAGTGAAATGCCCGGCACACGAGGAAAATAACGAACTAAAGAATTCCCAGTTTGCTCCCTTACTTTTATATCTATAATTGTAACTCTGACTGGGAGGATCTTGTATCAGTCTCGGTTTAAATTCGTACACGATCAGGCGGTGATCACTACACGACGCGTCTGGGAGGACGCGCCACCTATCCAAGCGGACGTCCACGCTTGATAGCGTGACGTTAATAGAAGATTCGCCCAAAGGGCTGCAAAAAGTTGGTGGTGCATCAGGTGTATTATGGATGGACAGGTTCATCTCGGCGATGAAATCTTCTATCGCACACCGACGATCAGTATCGGTGTATCTAATCTTGCCATACCACAGAGTAGATGACGCGTTTACGTCAGCACCTACTATCGTTTTACGGCCCGTAAGAGACCGCAAGACATGACGGAGATGGTTTAAGTGTGAGGTGACAGGGTCTGAGTATTGAAAATAGCAGCTCACAACGTAAACCCTACAGGATGGGGATGTAACCTCCGCGACAGCACAGTGTGATGTTATTAGATTTTGTAACGATTTGACTGTAAATTTAGAATTTGATACATATATTCCGGCGCGTGCTTTGTTATCTAATTGCACAACCCTACTGCGCAAGTGAGCATTCTGGTATTGCTCTTGAATAAGTACTATGTCCAAATTATTTTCCATAACAAGACGGTCTAATTCTGATGTAGCCACCCTATCATTGTGAAGATTTAGCTGTCCTATGTTTAAGCTATCCATTTTTAATAGTTAGTGTTTAAGACTAGTTGTTCCAGCTTAAATTTGTAGGTGGGACAGTCCGACGCGCCGCAGGGGTGATCGTAAGGTTTCTTAAAACGCTTACAAGAGGCACATTTTGGTTTAAAATTAGGTGTTTCCTTATTTGTGCAGGACTTTGTTATATGTCCTTCCGTACAGTGACCGCATGTGGGTGTTTTTTTATTGCAGTATTTAGCGATGTGACCATACTGTTGACAGTTCGCGTAACGTACAATTTCAAGGTCATCATAAAAACGGCAGCTAGCCCAATCTATAAAAACTTTATCTTTGGTACTTAACAAATGGGTACGTACTTCTGTGTCGAGTTCTATGCCTATCCACTTGCGACCGTTCTGCAATTTTCGACTGCGAATAATTTTAATGGCTTTAATAAAGTCGTCCTCTTTAATAGATATTTCGTCTTTAATATTTTGTCGATAGAGAGCGACTAGGAACGCATTGTCTTCCATAGAGATGGGGACGTCCTTAATTAGTAAGCGCGGTCATCGACCTTTCGGTTTTTCTAGACGTAAACCCGCAGCCTTAATGGCGTCTACAGATTCCAATTTTTTAATCTGCTTTTCGTTAGTGACTCGCAGAACCACACCTGCTTTCGCGGCCTTTTTAACGCCTACTATTTGAAAGCCATCGTCAACTGGCTTAATCGCGCTCAATAACGCTTTCTTTGTGGCAGACGACGACGCGTAATCGGCTGAACGTTCAGCGGTCGGATAAGCGATAACGCAGGGAGCACGTGAAGTTCGCACCTCAACACTTGGCACAACCTTTAGTAACTTAAGTTTTTCAGCGTAAGATAGTTTATGAATATTTGACGGCGGTTGGGTTTTAGTATGGCTTAATTCTAGCTCAATATTCGCTAATTTAGTCTCATTAGACGATGATTTCAAGGCTAAAAGAGATACAATGGTAGGAACACGTTGAGTGTAATCCATTATCGTTGTTTTGTTCGCGATGTTCATGCGAGAACCTTGATCGTTGACGATATCGTTAATTTTCGATAAAAATAACGATGCCTCCGTGACGAGATCGCAATAGTCGGCCTGTCTAGCATCGCTAATATTAAGTGATGGAGATTAAGTGCGACTTTTAAGAAGCGAGAATTTACTATGAAAGACATGATTATAGTGATAGGACCACACTATTGATATTTATCTGTCTACAGCCGCGGGCCGGTCCGTCCGGGGTAGTTCCACACTCTCGCAGAAAATCAACCTCTGAGTAGGCGCAATTTGTTATTGCGCTGCGTTCGGTGAACGAGAGAACCAGAAGCCCAACTTTCTGAGGGTATTTGCGTGATGCCTTTAGTTTTAATGAACCTGCATACCGATGTACCTACCGAAGTACGCATTCACACTTCTTTCACTTTCTTCGCGGTAGACAGCGGTCTTGCAAAGGTACATGAGCGGCAGCGACACACCATCAGCTGTACTGTTTGCTCGTTTGGCACCGTTTGCAAAAAAAAAGATATGAAAGTGGTAAGATTTTCTTGTCATTCCTGTACTGCTCCTAGTTGGCAATGCGATTCTCGAAGTTGTCCATCATTATGTTTACCTAGGACAAACAGTCCAGTTAGGTAGATCCAATTTCGAGGAAGAGATCAGCCTACGAATCCAACTCGGTTGGGCAGCGTTCGGGAAACTTAAGAGTATCTTCTCGTCCAACATACCTCAGTGTCTGAAAACACAGGTCTATGACCAGTGTATGTTACCAGTGATGACTTACGGCACAGAAACGTGGTCCCTAAATGTAGGCCTCATAACAAGGCTCAAAGTCGCTCAGCGTGCTATGGAACGGGCTATGCTCGGGATTTCTCTGCGAGATAGAATCCGAAATACGGAAATCCGTAGAAGAACGGGTGTAACCGACATAACACGCAGAATTAGCACGCTGAAGTGGCAATGGGCAGGTCACATCGCTCGACGAACCGACAACCGCTGGGGAAGAAAGGTTCTCGAGTAGCGACCACGTATTGGACGACGCAGTGTAGGACGCTCCCCACTAGGTGGGCCGACGACCTGTTGAAAGTTGCTGGGCGTCGTTGGATGCGAGCGGCGTAGGACCGCAGTTTGTGGCGTAATATGAGGGAGGCCTACGTTCAACAGTGGACGGCGATAGGCTGAAATGATGATGAAATGATGAAGATTTTCAGCTCATATTTCACCTATCGTTGAGCTCAGTTCGACAACGAGTAGGAAATTGTACTACTATGTAACGCTTGTCACATGGTTTGATATAGGGTCTCAAATTGAGATTTTCTTCTCTTGCAGGGACGTTATCTAGACGTCATTACATTTATTCATTAACAACATCCATGGGAACGATAAGGAGTGGTGAATCTTATTTATACTCCGTTACCACGCGGTAAATGTGAATAGATGGTGAACTAAAAAAAAAATAGTTTTATTTATAGACGTAACACTAGATTGAATTTTGACGACATATACAAACATGGTCGAGTATATGCCTATATTTATATTTTTTATAATCTGCAAACATAAATATCGTTTTATTAAAATATATGTTTTTAAAGATTATGTTAATTTCCTATTTATTTTGGATTAACCGCGGCTATATCGTCAACACCATAAAAAATATTAGAATAAGTACAAATACAAAAGCTTAATCCTGATTCAATCATAGGCCAATTGGATTTTAGTTTTATCTCATAATTTTATTTCAAGAAAAGAGGTCTCATTAATTAAATAACTGTATTAAACTTATCACGGTAATGTATCATATGAATGTCATATCCTATTATGGCATCCGCTAAGTGTCAGCTAAAATATTAGGGTTCTCTGCTATTATTTATTGTTAAGGGACAACGTTATAATTACCATTATTGTATTTTGAATTGAAATCACGATGCGGTTACAAATTGTTTAATTAGCGTAAATTTAGACACGTATTAGTTTAAAATAACTATATTTTTTTAAATTAATTTGAAGTAGCGTTAATTTTTACTCGTTAGAGGAGGAAAAAAGGTTTTACTTATTGTAAAATAAGTAAGGTGGGTTGCAGTTTCGGATACTATCCCTTCTCAACACCTGCACTAGCCGGAAGCAAAGGACCGTTGTTTGCTGTCGACCCAACCACTCCATCAGCCATCAGCATTAGCCGGGAGGCCTCGATGGTCTGAGCGCCGTCTTTCTAGTCAGACTGCTCAACGGATAATGATGGCGGTCGTCACATCGCCAGGCGACTATCTCGCTGAGTTAGACTGGGCCGCCTGCGTCGTCGACACACGCTGGTAAAGTTCACAGGTTTCATGGAGGCGTCTCGACTAACCTGGCTGCCGTCCTTACTGTTTCTTCGTTTGACCCTAACCGTCATGACCCATTGTAGTCGCCACAAGAAAGCCCTCAGACGGGTGGTCAGGGACTCCATACCGGTGCTTCGTACAGGGCCATCGACCAGATCGCCCCCGCGTTGGGTTCGTCCACATTTGGCAGGAGACAGGAAAAGGCGTACGCCGCGGCGACAAACTGCTGAGCAAGTCGACGAAAATGCTACCGGATCTACCAATGTCCATCCAGCACCAGGCCCAAGTATTTCATATGGAAGCAGATATTTATGGAAACTATTGTTGGTGATTGAGGTGACGGGAAAGAATTGATGCGGGCTTCATGGAACAATAGGGTCCGTATTTTTTTAGCGTCGCTATTTATATATCGCCTCGATTTGCCTCCTCCTCGATACCAAGAGTTGCCAGACGTGCCGCCTCCTCTAGCTGGCTCACTTCAGGCTGTGACGTGTGTATCGTCCGCGTAATGGGCGGAATACTTCCGTCAGACTTCCGGTCACTGTCCGGTAGAGCAATGATGGGGGCCTGTGTTTTGCCCGCCGTAGGAACAGGTCTTCGTCAACTCTAAGGAGGAAGCCGGATTGAAAAGTTTGGTGAGAGCAGATAATGAGATGACAGAATATGTTATGCACCCACATGATATGGTAATCGAATGAAGGGGTCACACTAAGTTCAATATGCACACCATATGAACCAACATCGTATAAACGAAAAGATTAACTAAGAAAGGCGGAGAATAGTCGGCTAAAATAATGCTATAAAAATAAGAGTGAAAATAATGGAGAATGGAAAAATAATAAGTCATCAATCATTTAAATATTTGTTATGAAAAAAATAATCAAACATAATTGTAAATAAAATTATTTTACGGATTTTATCGCCATTGTATTTGATATTTGATTGCCTGATATTTCAAATACTTTACAGCGTTCACATTCAAATCTGTAAAATATTTATAATGTGTAATACTCGTGTAAACATAAGAAATCATTATCAAAATAGTTATTTAACATTTCAGTTATACTTAACTCATTATTATTAATTTTAATTAACGCAAAGGTGAATTCTGAAAACAAATCATTGTTAAGTGGCAACGACTTTTAAAATTGCCTGACATTTCTAATAATAATGTATCAGTCGTAATTTCTCGTATCTCATTCGGTCGCGTTTCTAAAATTAAATCGCGTCATGAGAAACTCGAACAAAATTATTGTTCTTCATTGGGGTCAATTGATACGAAGGTTAACATAAGATGCGAGAATAAATTAATGAGAGATGTTATAGAGATCGAGTGCTGGAATTTTATTATTTACAACTAAACAGTACTAAAAACCTTTCAGAAAATATTATGTTTAGTTGCAAATGTAATTATCCTAAAATATTTCATAGTCATCATCGTTATCTCGGTTCATATACGTCCCACTGTTGGGCTCGTGCCTCCACCATATTAGGAGGGAAATTGTTCTACTATACTACGCTGATCAGATGTGTTGGTATTTTTTTTATGGCTTATGTTATGGCTATGGTAAGCGCACACGCGGTCCATTCCGTCTAGGGCGACGAAAGGACAGCGCGCGGGCCCATAACCCACCCGTACGCACGTCGCCTTCGTCGTTGGGCCGACCACCGGAGCAGGGTGACGAGTCCTCAGTGGTCGGCCCGATGGAATACCCTTTCGGGTACCCTCACCTCTCTACGTCCCTGTCCAAAGATGTGTTGGTATAGGGTTTCATCTCGAGTTTTCCTTCTCTTGCATAGATGTTGTATGTATAATATATCCCTTAGTCGTCTTTTACAATACCCACGCCTAATATAGGTGATGATTCTTACTCTATCACCACACGAAAACTCATACTTGGGGTCAATACAAGACGCTTTGGCATAGTACATGTTGTAAAAGTTTTTGCTATGGATATATGACCGGATTTTGGAATGTTATTGGCAATGTTTTTGTTGATCAGACGTCCGTCACCAAATGGAATAGGTCTTTTTTTTATATGGGTGGGCTATGGTAAGCGCACGCGCGGTCCAGTCCGTCCGGGGCGATGAAAGGACGGCGCGTGGGCCCATAACCCACCCGTACCCACGTCACCTCGTTGTTGGGCCGACCACCAGAGCAGATGTGACTTGTCGTCAGTGGTCGGCCTGATGGAATACCCTTTCGGGTAACCTCACCTCTCGACGTCCTGGGACGTCGGTCGCCGTCGCGCGGTCAGCCTCTCTGCGGGTGACGGACAATTCCCCTGTCCGCGATCACCCGTGGCCTCGGCTAGGGCGACATTGGCGCAGATACTCGCGCCTGTGCCGCCCGAGTCGCCGGCGGTGGAACGTGTCGCCGAGTAGGAGCTCTACTCGCACACGATCCGCCGCTTCCTTCCATGAGATTATGGCCTCACAGAAGGCGGCGACAGCGTCCCAGTTCCTGACGCTATCGAGCGTCTCTCTGGCGATGGTCGGCAGCGTCAGGTCGGCACCGATAATCGCGACGAGTTCACGGCACTCCCCCTCCCACGCAGTACACTCCTCGAGGGTGTGCTGCGCCGTGTCCTCGTCGCAACTGCAGTGGTGGCAGGACGATGTGCTCTCCTTTCTGACAATCTTGTGCAGGTACTTCCCAAAACAACAGTAATAATAATAATAATAATAATAATAATAATAATAATAATAATTTATTTCGCCACAATAATAATAATAAGTTACAAAATGCGTGCTGTACAATGACATAGTACTTATTGTGGCATACTGGTGCCCAAACTAGGAAAAACCTGTATTTCAGGCCACCAGAACAGTGCCCCGTTAGTACCTGCACCAGCCGGAAGGAAAGCACCCCGTGCGTCCGCTCCAACCACTTCATCAGCACTGGCCGGAAGGCCTCGACGGTCCTGACACCGTACCGAGGACTCTCCAGCCAGACTGCCCAACGGGCGATGACTACTCGGCGGACCCGCCAGGCGGTAATCTTTTTGATGGAGACCATACCGCCGTGGGCGCGCGTCTCCGACACCCACCGGTAAATTCTGGCAAGCATCTCCGCCTCCAGGTCCCTCGGGGGACTTCCGGCCAGGAGACACGCTGCCTCCGTCGCCACCGTGCGGTAACCCCGTATGGCCCTGATCGCCATGACCCTCTGTGGTCGCCTCAAGAGGGTCCTAAGACGGATGGTCAGGGACCCCGCCCACACCGGTGCGCCATATAGGGCCATTGACCGGATCACCCCCGCATACAGCTGTCGGCACGTAGCACTGGGTCCACCCACATTCGGCATCAACCACGAAAGGGCGGACGCCGCGCCGACAAGCCGGGGAACAAGTCGATCGAGATGCTCTCGGAACCAAAAATGCCCGTCGAGCACCAGGCCCAAGTACTTCATGTGGGCCTGGATGCTGATGGTGACCGACTTCACGGTGATCGAAGCACCGGCGGGAGGCCCGCCGGTACAGAGGCCATGGAACAAAAGGGCCGCCGTCTTTTCCAGGGCTACTCTCAACTCCAGCGCTTCGATCCGCCTGACAATCTCCTCGGTGTCGAGAGTTGACAGGCGTGCCGCCTTCTCTAGCGTCCCACCCCGGGCTGTGACGAGTGTATCGTCGGCGTAGCAAATTTTGCCCAGCCCGGGTGGGAGGCTTCCTCTCAACGCCCAGTCGTAGCCGATGTTCCACAGGGTCGGACCCAGAACCGACCCCTGTGGGACACCGCACGTCATGGGCGTTCGCACAACGTCCCCTACTCGGTCAACGTAGAGGACGCTGCGCCCCTCCAAGTAGTCTGCCACCAGCCGCCTGAGTTACACGGGCACCCCGTGATACCTCAGCCCCTCCCTGATGTAGCTGAATGGCAGACTGTTGAAGGCGTTGGCGATGTCCAGAGACCCAACAACAGGACTCCTCCACCGATGACGGCCTCCGCTACCACAGCCCTCAGGCGCAGCAGGGCCGCGATCGTCGAACGCCCTCTCCGAAAAAAGAAACTGGGCGTCCGACAGATCGGGCCAGACCCCGACGAGGTGCCGCTCGATACGGGCAGCCAACACCCTCTCCAGAAGCTTGCCCGTATCACCGAGCAGCACGATGGGCCTGTAGGCCGAGGCCGACTCGGGAGACCGTCCTGGCTTCGACATGAGAACCAGCCTCCCCTCTTTCCAGCACCCAGGGAACTGCTCGGACGCCAAACAAGCGTCAAACAGTCCCCTGAGGCGTGGTCCCAGGTGCTTGAGGACCAGGGCCAACACACGGTTAGGTATACCGTCGGGCCCGGGGGCGGTGGATTTGGCTCGCATACGCGCCACCGCCGCCCCCATTGCCGGCTCCGTGAGGGGCGGAGCACTTTCGTCGTCGGCCTTCCGGTCGCTGTCCGGCGAAGCCATGACCGGGGGCGTGTGCTCCGCCCGCCGTGGAAAGAGGTCCTCGACAACTCTGGTGAGGAGGCTGGGCTGGAGAGTCTCGGTGAGGGGGGGGGGGGCCCCGCCCGAAATGGAATTGGTCTAGGGTTGATTTAAAACTCGTCGCCATTATCCACGGCAACCCCAAACTATGTAAGGATTGATAATATTCGTAGCCATCACTGTACATCACTTAATAATTAAATTATTATATCATTCATATCAATCGTAAACAATAAAAAGCCAATATGACGTAATATTTGATAGGAATAAAAATAGCATAAAGGAAACAGAAATATATTGATAAGTTATTTATAAATGAAATTTATGATGTCGCATTTATCTACATAAATGCATTACGCCATCGTTTTACAACAACCTAATCTAAATTGCCAACGATTTGCCTATGTATCTAAATTTACAAAGAATTGATAGTAACAATATTGATAATTGTAAGTAAAACTATTTGACGGATTTTATCGCATTTGTATTTGAATTTTGATTGCCCGATGTTTCGAACACTTTACAGCGTTCTAGTGGGATGGACGTTATTGTTGACTATGAACATAATAAAATCCGTACAATAGTTTTATTTACAATCTATAATACTTGCGAAAACATCATTTCTTTTTTATTTCAGAACTAGCTTCTGCTCGTGATTTCGTCAGCGTGATATAGATACTTTGGGCTAATGCTAACTTTAACCTAAGACTTTGTTTACGTAGAAGGTGAAAATATTTTTTAATAATACGATTCTGTCACACATGCTTTTTGCGAAAATTTAGCCGTATACGCAGCGAAAGCTCGCAAAAGAAAAGAATCCCTATTTTGAAATATTCTTCTATGGAGCTCTGCTCCTGTTGGTCTTACCATGATTATATATAGCCTATATATAGCCTTGCCCGATAAATGGGCTATCTAACACTGAAATAATTTTTCAAATCGGACCTTCCTGGGATTAGCGAGTTCAAACAAACATGCTCTGCAGCTTTAAATATTAGTATAGAAGTAAAGATAGCAAGCACGCTTGCAGTGTAAAAATCCTTATTTTTAGCCTGCAAAAAGTAATGAATGTTAAAAATGCATTAATAATAACAATTATATAATATGCCAAGACGAACTAAGCACAGCGCAAGCGCTACTGTTTTGTCTCCGATGCGTTTCATCGATTTTTGAACCCTCATAAATTGGATTTGCATTATATCAGATATACAAAATGCTTGAGATATGATATTAAAATAGTGAATTTATGAAACATATAAAATTTCAATTGCATAGCTCTTATACTTTAGATGTTATAGATATTTAAACTGCTGACTCACTGATATTTCACTGACTCACTGATGATCATTTGCATACTTAGGATTACTCTTGAGGTCCTAGAAACCTGAAATTTGGTATGTTAATTTTCTAGTTAAAAGTATGTAGCTATTATTATTACACAAACAATAAAAACTTTTACTCTCCAACCCCTTCAACTAGGCGGTGAAAGTGATATGGCCGCAAATTTTAATGCAATTCATATAGGGTATTTTTTGTTATATACAATGAAATGGATATTAAATATAGTAAATCACCTCCTACCCTTCGTTACTATAAGAACTATTGTATAAGGCACAGAAAAGTAATGGACAATAAATGAAATATAATAAACAGTGTATAGAAACGTTATAGTGAATATTGAAAAGTAATCAACAAGAAATAAATTTTTCACCTCACGCCCATGTTGATGTTAGCGAGAGGGCCAAGTCACTTATTTTAATTAAGATGTAGAATTTGTGTAGTTAGGGCTTGTATAGCTAGGTCGTCTATAGTTAGAAATTTAGTTCTACATTAGATCTGCGAATTCAGCATTTGGAGAAGCGCCTTTATCAGACGATAGGGTAGGCTGCTTCAAATCCGTATATATTGGTCTCGATAATGATACGAATACTCTGACGTAAACATTCGTACTAAGCTCACTGATAACCTTTTTACAGTTCGAACTACGAATGGCGCATGAGCAGACAGAACGCAATCGCGATGTTATTACTCAACTTCTCGAGTTATACAAATAGTTGCCTGCCTTTGGGACTTAAATTGTGAAGGGTATAAAAATAAAACACAAAGAAGAAATGCGTGGGATATTTTAATTTTTTCTTTCAATGGCACACAAAAGTGTAAGACTTACTCCAACTTATTGTTGTTTTGATAGGTAAGGCGCCATGACGTCGTTGTAGTGAATATACGGCACGTGAGCGTAAAGACGTCCTATCCGCGCCACGTTCTCTAAACACTGTTCATTTCAAACTTTAAACCATGTAGTCAGCAAAGCGCTATTCTGCTTTTTCTGTTTCAAACCACTGTTTGGAACCGTGTAGTGCATGCTTAACCAATATTAGATTACAATTTCAGGCACATTTGCTTCGGTTTTATATTACATATTTGTCAAGGCAGCATATCAATTTCAAAATATCGCCTCTACTTTTCAAGTATTTAATGATATTAGTCTTAGCAATCAAAATAGGATATTTTTATTTTATTCTGGTAACAATAGGATAGACAGCCTAAAAACAGGACTCTCCCGTGATAATCAATAGGTATGGTCATATTGTGTAAGAATAATATTTATAAACGTTTTTATTTCTGAAAAAGAGTAATACCATGTACTACATAAAGAACATAATTCTTAAATACTCCGTCATTTACGCCTTTTTTGGGACGTCATTTATTTATTTACCAGCTGATCCAGCGAACTTCGTACCGCCATAATTTTTTTCGTAAATATATTTTCTAAATTTCCCAACATACTCGTATAGTCTCTAATGGAAGAACCATTACGGTTTTGTCGGGCAAGATTCGATTGTCTTGGTCGCGGCGTTGTTAACGATGATTCAAAGAGGATACAAATTACCTACTGATTATTGATTTCTGACAAAATTATAATTATCAAATTTTCAACCATACTTGATTATAGATAAAATTACGTTTCGCTGTCATTTGCGTTTTGTTGTTACATATCAAATGCGTTTTTGTTATCCTACGTTTCATTGTAACTTGTATTCTCTTTGACATGATTTTCGGTGCGAATATGGAAATGTCATGTTAAGCTCTTGTATTATATTCATTTTTTTAGTGTTTTATAGTGTTATATTGAATATTTTTCTGATATTTTATGTAATATAATACAATTAAGGTGTTGAAGTCTGGTGTATGTGATATAAGAGTGGTTTACGTGTATTTTCATATTCTACCGAAATTTCTAGAGAAAACATTTAATTAGGTATTCGGCGCCTAATTAATGGTAACGACTTAGCTTACTGACGGACATTACTATAAATAAGCTATTATATACAAAGAAATGTTAAATAATATGAAGAATATTGTATCAGACTTTGCTGTATGGGCTTTGATCAACAGCAACAAAAAGAAATCTATTTGACATTTTATATCACGTCACACGGAAACACGATCGAATGGGATAAAAAGTAGCTCATTGCCATTAAGAAGAAGAAGAATAAAAACGGGATAAAAAGTATCCTATGTCCGTCTCCTGATTCTAAACTACCTCCCCATCAATTTTCAGCCAAATATGTACAGCCATTCTTGAGTTATAAATAGTGTAACTAACATGACTTTCTTTTATATATATAGATTTATGGTGATTCTGCCCATCAGTAGAAGGCATTTTTTAGTGGTGACTACAGAGAAGTGTGACATTCAGGATTAAAAGGACATACAATTATACATTTATTTGTTTATATTTGTCTAAATTATCCTGCGGTTTCACCCGCGTATACCACATTACCGTGGGAATACCGGCATAAAATATAGCCTATGTTATTTGCTGATGATATAGCTTTTCATTATTAAAATCGGATAAAATCACTAATGTTTAGGAGAAAATTTGAAACGCAACCTTATACCAACTCGTCTGACTAAAACTCGTAAATCAATATCCCTCCTATTGTAAAGGAGACTCTCATCCAGCAGTTGGACGTTTATGAGCAAAGATGATGATGTTTACTAACGCAATTTTATTTCATAGCTCCTCAAATGTTTGCTGAAGTAACTCGTACATTTTGATAATATTTTAAGCTTAAGTTTGAGGTATTAGAACGTTCCTTAGGGGAAGAAATTTGACCGGGACTTCCCGGTGGGACCTGGAGGCAGAGATGCTCGCTGGGCTGTACCGCCGGGGGTAGGAGACGTGGGCGGGAGGCAGCATAGTTGCTGAAGGAGATTGCCGCCTGGCGGGTCGATGCCAGCCGCGATGTCATTGCCCGTTGGGCAGTCAGGCTGGAGAGGCCTCGGTAGGTGTCAGGACCGTCGAAGCCTTCCGCGCGGTGCTGATGGAGTGGTTGGATTGGCAGCACGGGGTGCTTTCCTTTTGACTGGTGCAGGTCTTGAAGGGGCACGGTTGCTTCGCCAAGTACCTACACACGGTCGTGAGGAGGGAGAGCACACTATCCTGCCACCACTGTGATTGCGATAAGGACACAGCGCAGCACACGCTTGAGGTGTGTGACGTGTGGGCAGAGCAGCGCCCTGAACTAGTCGCAATCATCAGTGCCGACCTGACGCTGCCGACCATCGCTAGGAAGATGCTCGATAGCGTCAGGAACTGGGACGCGGTCGCTGCTTTCTGCGAGGCAGTCATCTCGCTGAAAGAGGCGACGAACGATCGATAGGGAGGGTACCTTACAGGGTATCCTACCGGGTCGGCCACGTAGGGCAAGGAACTCGGTACCGGTGGTTAGCCCAAAGACGAAAGAGAGGAGATACAGTAGGTTATGGCACGCCGCCCCTTCGTCACTAGCTAATCAAAGCCCATACTAAAAAAAAAAGAAAAATAAATGGATAAAGGAATACTATTTCAGTCGGTGTGTTGGTGTGTATTTAATATCATCCTCCTTCCTTCCTTGATCCTTTAAAGTTAATAAAACTAGTTTACATTTCATTTATTTGCCGACTGTGATGTTAGAGGCCGTCTTTTGCTAATTTTGGGTTGCTAAAAGCGAAAATGATAGTAAAAATTTCCTAACACGTAATACTTTTGAATTATGATTTTTTTTTTTAAATAAAATCATGTTATATTAGATTACAGCATGTACCAAAGCAGCTTGTGTTCAGAATAAAATTGGATGCTAAGTGTTTAAAACGCTAAAATCTGAAAAAGTTAACTTTTTAGAAGTGTAGTTAAGGAGTGTAGGGGTCAAGCTACCACCAGTAGTCCAGAAAGTTTATGTTAATTAATATTATAGCATTGTAATATACTTTGCCTACGCCTAAGCAAATCTACCAACCTATTGCAGCTTAATTTGTAAATCCTACTTCACATTTAAATCGAACTGCTAGGCTACTAATTGTTCTAGCAGGTTATGCCTACGCGTTGCGGAGGTGCCGCTTTTGTTTTAACCTTGGTCTCTGTCACGTCGCCGTCGCTGAATGAGTCAGTTGTAATTACGGTTGGCAAAAGAGAACACGTTTTTAGTTTTGAACTTTTTACGTGAACTTTAACTTTTATATAACTAATTAGTTTTTAACTTGCTTTTATTAGTTTCACCTGTATGTATGCTTGTAATCAAACTCTTTGAGCTCGATTTTCTCCTACTTTGAGCGATTCGATTTTATTTAAACTTTGCACAAATGTCAGAGACCGATTACAATGCAATGTTAGTTTTTTGGAGGTGGGTTACGGTCGGCGCACTCCTCGCCCGCTCCGTCCGGGGCGACAGAGGGACGTAAGTGCGCACGCCCGTAACCCACCCGCAGGTGACTTGACTTCAGTGGTCGGATGCAATAATCCGCTTAAAAAAAATCAATTGTCCTAATTAGATTCGTCAGGATTCATCAACTTCTTTCCGTATCCTATGCATGAGAGTAAGAGAGATAGAGCTAGTCGGGCACTCGGCGTAACACAAACGCGTAGAGACTTTCCTATGGTAATAATTGCGTCTTGAGCCGTATATATTCATCGATGTACCGACAAATCTAATATGAATACTAATTACATTCCGGTGGCTATCTACTAAAAAGTAAAAACTAAATATATGTGATTTAAAAAAACGCTTGCGCCACATTTTCGTCAACCGAGCACCCCATGCCTAAAACCTACGAAACCTACAAAATACTTAAGAGAATTGCTCGAGCACTATTGCAAAATGGGCTGTCGCATATCCTTTAAAAACTAATTTCTTCACTCACATTTAAACTTCTTTCCCAAAAGTTTGGGTACGGTTAGTGATGAGCAAGGCGAAAGGTTCCACCAGGACATCCTGACAATGGAGCAACGATATCAAGGCAAATAGGAACCGGCAATGGTGAGAGATTACTGTTGGTTCCTTATGAGGAATAGTGATCAGCAGTATAAGCGAAAGTCAGCATTTGCAAAAAAATGTCTACAAAAGATTTAGTATAAATGTATTTTGGATGCGTTGTAGTAAATAAAACCCGTTATTTTTAAAATGACACTTTTTATTTCAACTTACAGTATCAATAATACGAAAAATTCAGAAAAAAAAAATAAAAAACATGTGCTCTGCAACACAAAATTTGGACAAAAAGAAAATTTTTTTACGTAATTCTGAATTCAATTTCATAATCAGGACACCTCATATACACCCCCACAGACCTCTTAGCATATCAGTCGCAAATTTTCCCTTCAGATTTGTTGAATAGTGTAATTTATGATGCGATGCAGAAAGTTGCGCAGCAAAATATCTAGCTTAGCGGTTAGGTATCGTATCTCGATAACCGCGTCAATTTATTATATAAATGTGGAATTTCATTGGACTGGACAGCAGTACTCGCCAAGAAAACTGATAATATTAATTACGATCGCTAATCGACCTGTAAAGCTTAAGAATTATGACATTATCTAATATAGGGAAATTCATATCTAACAGTGACTATAAATAGTTTAATAGATCAAAAAGTACAATTAACAGATACAAATTAAAGTCCGTGTGGTGACGGAGTAAGAATATAATTCACCCCTATCTTGCCCGTGGATGTCGGATGTCGTATAAGACGACTATGGGATATAATGTGCACATAACATCTGTGCAAGAGAAGGAAAACTCGAAATGAAACCCTATACCAACATGTCTGACCAGCATGGTATAGAAGGTCAAATTCCCTCCCATTGTGGAGGAGGCCCGAGGCCAACAGTGGGACGTATGTGGGCTGCGATGATGATGATGATGATGAAATTAAAGTCAGACAGAATAGTCGTTAGATTACAAAAATAATTGTCTTGCGCGGAAAACACACGGTCCAGTATCTGACTAGGTATTAAACCATTATGCCATCTATCCATAGATAGTGTAAATGTAGAAGCTAAGTTTTATCCGCAAGTTTAAAAGTAATTATTGTATATCGTGTTTATGAACTTATTCATATATGTTTTTTAACTTATGGGCTCTTGTAGATACCAATAACTGATATAAGCTAATATGGAGTTATCAAGTTGGGTGTTTTATGAACTTGTAAATTGGTTAGGATTTTTAGTATTACCATTGCCATTTTATAATCGTTATTTGTTATTAAAATAGTAATGCTCCGGTAAATATAGACATACGGCAAAATGTAGTGGGATATTACCAAAATGCACTGTACTAAGTAAAAGTTTTAAATACATCCCTTGCCACAAGCCAATTTAGAGTATATAATTTTCTTTATAAATGCCACTTATGGCTTTATCTTTTAATACCACTATTCCATAGTGAGCACTTACACAGCTTAGTCCACTAATTTTAAATTAATAGAAAAATGTAAATAAACAGGATGCGTTTAAATAATAATTAGAAATCCAGTTCTCGGTGCACAAGTCAAATAAGTGCTATGTATAAAGCAACGCCATCTAGTTTGCTTGGGGGAAATCTTTAAATTGTTTAATGTCCGCATAGTTCCTGGGTTTTATTCTTCTACATTTTTTACTAAAATAACTTGACCTTATAATATTTACGTACGTAAAGTGTAGCTTCTCGGAGATGATTATTCATTATTATATTTTATTGGCTCATTTGACAAATCGATCTCAGCAGAGTATCCCAACTGGTGGGTTTACGAAAGTCATGTCAAATGCCTATGTCATTTATGGAATATGATTGTGTTCAAATGAGCCCCACCTACCGGGTCCAACTGTGACTCTAAAACATTCACGAACCTCCTTGAACATGAACACGCACAAAAAATTTCATCAACATCGGTTCAGCCGTTTAGGAGGAGTTCAGTTACATACACAGGTACACAAGAAATGTATATATAAAGATAATCCGATCCATGGTCGTCATTCAAGAAAATTTCTTTCCCAGCGGTTGCCGGCTCGTCGAGCGATGTGTCCACCCCATTGCCACTTCAGCGTGTTATGTCGGTTACACCTGTTCTTCTACGGATACGAATATGTACGTTTATTTTAATGATCATCTAAGATCATGCCATACGGAATGTGGTAACGGTTTATTTCATTGTTATTCAATTAACGAATATTAGCAACTATAAACTTTTGTGTTGAAACATTTTTGTTTTAAGAGATGCAGGTCTTGCAGGTGATGCAAGATGCAGGTCAGCAATTAAGTACAGAAGGTGGCGAGGAGGAAGAGGACGCCGTCCTGCTACCACTATGATTGTGACAAGGACACGGCGTAGCACATGCTCAAGGACTTCTCAGCAGAGCAGAGCCGTGAACTCGTCGCAGTCATCGGTGCCGCTTTGATGCTACCAACCAGCGCTAGAACAATGCCCGATAACGTTAGGAACTAGGACGTGGTCGCCGAAGCGGCGGAGTGGGTCCGGGAGGAATTCCTCTACCACGATACACACCGCTGCTGGCGCGTTGGGTCGCGCAGGCGCGAGTACCTGCGCCTGATGACGCACTAGTCGTAGTCGCGAGTGGATGGATCGGGGATTAGTCCGCCACCCGTATAGAGGCCGACGGCGTGAGGGCAACACCCCGTCTGGCATCACTGCAATGTTGCCGGGTCGTCAAAAGAGAGGGTACTCGAAAGGGTAATCCGTCGGGCTGGCCACGGATGTCAAGAAATCTGTACCAATGGTTGATCCAATGGCAACGGGGAGGGAGTACGGTAGGTTATGAGGTCGTACGCCGCTCATCCGTCGCCCCGGACAGATTGGACGCGGTGTGTCTACCAAAAAAGGGCGGCATAATCGGTATTGTACGCGGGCAATGAAACAGCTAGCGGCGGGCCTGCTTCTGACCAGCATCGTATAGTAGGTTAATTTCACTTCTATTGAGAAGGAAGCTCTAACCCAGCAGTGGAACGTAAATGAGCTGAAAAGAATGAATTAAATTTTTAAAGACGGATCAAAATTTATACTTTTAAGATGTTTTAATATGAATATGAGACTCTATAAAGGCAACATCTGCTATAGTTTCTGGCAAGAGTGTACATTCCTTATTTCGCAGGATTAAATAAAACTAGTGTAAGAGAATTATTTATTATTTTATTTATTTTACACTTATACTTATATTTGATATAGCATTACTGTGGCCCTGGGTGTGGTTTGATGACTGTGGTGGAGATAGTGCTTGATTGCGATAGAAATCTGAAACGAAATGCAAAAGTATTATTTTTTAATCACTTATTACAAGATAACGGTTTATAAGTTGTGATTTATTTTTTATAATAATATAGATATTAATCCATCGAATAATTAAGGATAGGGTGTTACTGATTAATCTCTTTGATTATAGTATTAGGCAATTTACCTCGCAGTGGTTGATTAATTATTTTGTAAAAATATTTTCAAGGACAATTAAAGTATATTTAATAATATTCAACACATTATTTAAATAATTATTTTTGATTTATTTAAAGTATGCTTTTGGGGCGTGGGTTACGATCGGCGCACTCCTCGCACCACTCCGTCCGGGGCGACAGAGGGGCGTAAGGACGTACACCCGTAACCTACCCGCGACACGTCGCCTTCGTCGATAGACCGACCACCAGAGCACGACTTGACGTATTTAAAGTATGCTGCTATAAGGGAGTACCAATAAAAAGGTCGAAAAGAGAATTTACTTGTTTAAAAAAATAATAATAAAAATAAGTATTGTATGTCATTTTTGTGTGGTGATAGAGTAGGAATACAATTCATCACCCCTATCTCTAGCTTTTGGGTGTCGTAAAAGATTACTTGCATACAAAATCGATGCCAGGGAAGAATAACTCAAAAACGGTGACACGTTCCGCCGCCGGCGACTCGGGCGGCGTAGTTGCGAGTATCTACGCCTGATGCCGCCCTTTCCGAGGCCGCGGGTGACCGAACCGAGGGTTTAAGTCCGTCACCCACAGAGAGGCTGACCGCTCGATGGCGACCGACGTCCCGGGATAGAGACGTCGAGAGGTGAGGGTACCCGAAAGGATATGCCGTCGGGCCGACCACTGAAGACAAGTAACCCTGCTCCGGTGGTCGGCCCAATGACGAAAGCGACATGAGTATGGGTGGGCTATGCGTGCCGTCCTTTCGTCGCCCCGGACGGAATGGACCGCGTGTGCGCTTACCATAGACTACCAATAAAAAAAAAAGAAAAAAAATTCGTAAGAAAACCCTATAGCTGTGTCTGATCAGGCTGTCAAATTCCCTTTTATTGTGGAGAAGGCTTACGCCCAACAGGGACGTATATGAGCTTAAATGATGGTATGTCTTTCATGTTTTACCATATCAGCTCATATACATCCCAATATTGAGCTTGAGCCTTTTTCACAGAAGTCTCCTTTACAACAGTTATATCATCCATCTATCATTCTCTTGACGTCCACTGTTGGACATATAGGCCTCTAGGGTAGGAAATTATAATCACTACTCTTGGCAAAGAGGGTGGCAATGACAGTTGAAGTTATAAGTATCTCAAGAAAGTGCTTATTCTACTAATTACCTTTCAGTCAGTTTTACGACTTTTATGTGAAAGCAAGGGATCATGACACAACATCATAATCATCTCTGTTGGGTTCGAGCCTCCTCCACAATAGAAAATAAATTGATCCTCTATATGATGGTCAGATGTGTTGGTATAGTTTCATCTCAAGTTTTCCTTTTCTTGCATAAATGTCTTGTCTATATATAAATGTATATATAGACAAGACATATATATATATATATATATATATATATAATAAATGTCTTGCATAAATATTTAATATAACGGGTAAGAGGTGGGTGTTGAATAGTATTCTTACTCCGTCGCCACACAGATCATGACACACTGTATTCTCAATCTGACACGAAGCACAGCATTGTATTACAAGATAATACTACATAGTGGTAGGCACACCGTTGACAGTTGTCTACAGTCGCGGGCAAGTCCGTCCGGGGTAGTACCACATTCTCGCAGAAAATCGACGTATGAGTAATTTGTTATTGCACTCCATTGAGCGAGTAAGCCGGCAGCCCAATTTTCGGAGGGTATTTGTTTGCCTATAGTGGGTCTTAGTGATGCCTTTAGTATCACCGAAACGTGCGTGTAATGAACACGCATTCACACTCCCTTCGATTTCTTCGTGGTAGGCAGTGGTCTGGTTGTGCTCTGGTATTGGAAAGGTCCATGAGCGGCAGCAACACTTACCATCAGGTGTACTGTTTGCTCATCTGTCACCGTTTGCAATAAAAAAAAAAACAAAGGTCTAATCGGATTTGAAGAAAAGTTAAATCTATCTGTTTTTTTTCTTATTTCATTTGCCTATGACACTCAAGATCTACATTGAATTTCTACTATTTTTCATCTCAAAGGTTCTTTAGGTTTCTACGTTACTCATTATTAGAATTTTCTAAGTGCTTTCCAATTCATAGTTTATATAGATGTTTTTATGAAATGAAATTATAATTTTACGATTTTGTTTACTTATGTTTTCTATGTGGTGACGGAGTAAGAAAACAATTCACCACTACTTATCTTGACTGTGGATGTTGTAAAAGACGACTAAAGGATATAATATGCACATAATATCTGTACAAGAGAAGGAAAATTTGAAATGAAACTCTATACCAACATGTCTGCGCCTGATGTCGCCCTAGCCGAGGCCGCGGGTGATCGGACCGGGGAATTTAGTCCGTCACCCGCAGAGAGGCTGACCGCGCGACGGTAACCGACGTCCTGGGACGGGGACGTCGAGAGCCGACCACTGACGACAAGCCACCCTACCCCGGTGGTCGGCCCAACAACGAGGCGACGTGAGTACGGGTGGGTTATGGGCCCGCGCGCCGTCCTTTCGTCGCCCCGGACGAAATAGACCGCGTGTGCGCTTACTATAGCCCACCCATAAAAAAAAATACCAACATGTCTGAGCATGGTATAGTAGGTCGAATTCCCTCCCATTATGGAGGAGGCCCGAACCCAACAGTGGGACGTATGTGGGCTACGATGATGATGCTATAAGAACATGCTTGATACCCGGTGACGGAGTAAGATAATAATTCACTCACCATACACTTGCCCGTGGATATCGTAAAAGACGACTAAGGGATTAAATATGCATATAATAATTATATAAGAGAAGGAAAACTTAAAATAAAGGCCTATAAAAACACGCCTGACCAGTTCTTACAATTACAGATGTGTATGAGTTAAAATAATGATATCAAATTTAGTGATTCTCTGTTAACAGAAAGCAATAGTTTTAAATATGTTACAAGTCGGTCAGTCAACATATACAATATGAACGGCTGTATTTTTGGATTGCGTTAGTTTAAAAAGGTATATATAAGATAAATTTCATGTTGATATAATTGTACGAGTGTTGGATTCATCCGTCTCAATGAACAGAGTGTAGTGAAGGAATAAGAATACAATTCAATATAACATTTGCAATAGAAGGAAAACTCGCAATAAAATTGGTGTCTGATCAGCATGGTAAGGTTAATTTCTCTCCTCCTGTAGTAGTCTATGGACACCTATATGACTTGAGACAAATGAATGAAAATGGACAGAGTGACGAGGAAGTTGTCACATAAGGCATCAATATATGATTCTGAATTTGTTGCTTTAAAAATTGCTTGATATCGACAGAAATCGTCACAGAACGCTGCAAAATAACAGCGTTGTGGTATCTATTTTATAGTAGATGCCTCAACATTATGCTGAGCAGCGCTCCTTTTCCTCTTTTGCGAAGGAGATACCAGTGTTGATATCAATTTCTTTTTTATGATTTTTGTTTTTTGTTTATTATTTTATTAATATTGTAGGTGCTCATATGTTAAGCCTTTGTAATGTTTCCCTCTAGTAAAGGAGAAATAAATTATTTTTCTTTCTTTCTTCTTTCTAAATGATTGAGTATTTCATTCAAGGACAGGTTTATTCGTCACATTTTACTGTAACTGTAGCGACATTAAGTATTATTTCAATTACACCGTAAAACTTTTATGAAGCCGGTAAACAGCACTTAGACTAATTAAGATACTGTATATTTATAGATTGTCTAGTACAATGTTACCTTCCGGAGCCACCCTTGATTCTTGTGACAGGAGGATGGGTCCTAATACTGTGGTCAAAACAGATCCCAAAGTCGACGTTATCAGAATGGCAATAACGATTATATTCGAATGCTGTGCTGCTATTTTCTTGTCTTTAGAGCTGGCGTCATCCCACAGAGAATCCATCGCAACTCGCACAAGGACAGCCTGTAATTCATTTCAATTTAATGAGTAATTAATTATAACATATTATATAATTGCTACTCAGCAATGAATTTATTTGATGAAGAATTTAGAGAGGACAATTCTTATATTATTAAGCAATCTCTAAAATTTCAGCTAAAAAGCAATATTGATATGTACATTTTGAAGTAAAAAATGTGTGAACTGAACTGAATGATGTAATTAATAATTGCCCATGAGCTAACATTTACTCTAAATAAAAACGCATATAAAATGTATATTTCTTCTTTCTTAGGCCTAAATGCCTTCTGCGAGGCAGTTGTCTCACAGAAGGAGGTGGCGGAGAGGGTCCGGGAGGAATTCCTCTACCATGACACGTTGGGCGCCGCAGGCGAAAGTACCTGTGGCTGATGCCACCCTAGCCAAGGCCGCGAGTGGAAGGGCCAGGGATTAGTCCGCCACTTGCAGAGGGCGACCGCGTAAGCGCGATGTGGAGCATCGCCCTCACGCGACGTAACACTAACTTATTGCCGGGGTGTGTTATGGAACGATACCCGAAAGAGTAACCCGCCGAAAAGTAAAAAAAAATATAACAATATTAACAAGGTTCTTCTCTACATTTGAAGCAAGCTCACTTACTATATTAACCGACAGGATTGTTATATGGCTTTAATTCGAGTTTTTTTTCTTTTGTAATAATACTACGCACTTTGATTGATCATCATCCTCACAGCTCATATATGTACGTCCTACTGTTGGCTTGATGGTCCACAATGAGAGGGCAATTTACTTTTCGTCTGACTAGCGTGCTATAATAGCACGCTAGTCAGACGAATTGGGTTTTATTTCGGAGTTTTCTTTCTCTTGCATAGATGTTATACGCATATTAACGCTCGCTCCCTTTAACTGGCCTTACCTTGAGGTTACTGGCTTTATTACTTGGAATAAAATTTACTTAAAAAATAATAATAATAATAATTTATTGGTACAAACTGGTATTACAACAATAAAGTTCAAGTGGATGTACAAGAGAATTTAACATTAATTTAATGTTCTGCTGATACTTAAAATAGGTAATCCTGTGCTATAAGTATCAGCATCCTTCCAGTGTCACTGATTAATAATCTCACGCGGTCGGCCTCTCAACGGGTGACGAACTTATTCCCCTGTCACGTCACCCGCGGCCTCGGCTAGGGCGACATGAGGCGCAAGTACTCGCGCCTACGCCGCCCCAGTCGCCGGCGGCCCGCCCCAGTCGCCGGCGGCCCGCCCCAGTCGCCGGCGACAGTAATTCGATATGCTGCACAAAACTCATTCTTTCGTCAATAATTACGCCTAAGTATTTTATGGTAGTAGAATGTTCTAATTTAGGGCAAGTACAAGAAAGAACACGGCTAATAGCGTGACTATGTGCAGTAATATAATGTTGTTTTAGATGCAATTCTTTAACTTTTTTAATGCTGAATGTAAGATATTTAGTTTTGTCAACATTAAGTGACAAAGTATTATTGCCTACTCAGTAACTCTATCAAATCCGCTTTGTGCTAATTTAAAAACATGTTCCCATGTATAGCCCTTAAAAATTAGTGCCGTATCGTTTGCGTATGCCAGCAACTTGCCATTGGTTAAGTCTAGCTTATACATGTCGTTTACATACACCAGAAAAAGCGTGGGACTAAGAATACTTCCCTGTACGCCGTATTCGATAGGAAGATCCTCACTAACGTAACCATCAACTTTAACGCATTGTGTACGGTTTGTGAGATAGCTTTCAAACAATTTCAATTGCTGATCTCTGACTCCAAAACGCTCTAATTTAAGAATTAGTTTGGGAATAGAGACCGTGTCAAATGCCTTAGCCAAGTCTAGAAAGACTGCAATGCTTCTCTTACCTTTATCCAAGGCTTTAATAATATAGTCAGTGAGTTTATGAACAGCGTCATCAGTAGATTTCTTATTTCTAAATCCAAATTGATTATGAGAAATTATATTATTATCTTCTAGGTGTCTTTTTAAACGATTATTCATAATGTTTGCCAATACCTTGGACAAAGATGGCAAAATAGAGATTGGTTTATAATTATTGACACGGTCTGCATCCCCACTTTTATAAATAGGATAAATAAGTGCCTTTTTCGATAAATCCGGAAAGATTCCCGTTTTTATACACAGGTTGAATATAAATGTTAATGTAATAATGTTAAAATATAATTGTATTGTATGGCTTTTGCTTTGGTTTAACGAATTTTAAATTTAATAGAATATATGAAAGTTAGTCTTTTAAAAATTCATTACAATCATAAATCATTTGCAAAAGCGAAGCTCTTTTTGTGTAAATGCTTCAGATTTTTTTTTAATGCGAAATATAATACTTATAATATAATACTTTAAATAAGTATCTTGAGAAAGTATAGGTAATAAGATCGTATAAGATAATTTATTAAGGTTTATAGAAAAAAAATATTTTCTTAGAAAATTATAGTAGATCTCATATGTGTACTATCTTTACAAGATAAAGATCAAGCATTACCTATTTAAAAAGTTCCATAGAGGAATTAAAAATTAACCTAAACTTCATTTGAAGAGGGTGAAATGTTATTAATCCCAAGAGGATGTGGGGTGACTGCTTCATAGAACGTGGTGACTGCATTCCAGTGCAGGCAGCGTCAGGTCGGCATTGATGATTGCGACGAGTTCACAGCGCTGCCTTGCCCACGCGGCACGAGCGTGCGCTGCGCCATGTTTTCATCGAAATCGCAGTGATTGTAGGATGGGGTGCTCTCCCTCCTCACGACCGTGTACAGGTACTTTGAGAAGCAAGCGTGCCCCGTCAATACTTGCACCAGTCGGAAGGAAAGCACCCCGTGATACCGACCCAACCATTCCATCTGCACCGGCCGGAAGGCCTCGAAGGTTCGAACACCATACCGAGGCCCCTCCAGCCGGACTGTTCAACAGGCAATGTCATGGCGGGCGTCGACTCTCCAGGCGGCCAGCTCCTTCAAGGAGAGTATGCCACCTCCCGGCCGTGTTGTTCCACAACCTGAGACAACCTGTATACTATATATTCTTAATCTTGAAACGTATCTTTTAAAAAGATTTTTATTAATCCTATTAGCTATTTTTGTAATTAATATAATTACAATCTAATCAATTAAATTTGTTTGTTAATACATAATAGTATTTCTCAATATTATTTCTCAATAGAAATACTATTAATAACTATTTCTCAATAGTATTTTACAAACCTTACTTTTATAAGATTTTGTGTAATGAAATATCGATAAAAATGTTTCATATGGTGAACGTTGCTTGGAGCTTTGTTTGATTTATGGACGGAGGTGCTCGACAGACAGTTTTCGCGAGTATCAACTATACGTACACTTAAGGTCTGAACGAGCTCGGTAGAATAGCATCAGGAAACGAATAGCAGTAGCTGCCTTTTGCTTTATCTCACAGAAGGAATTAGTCGGGCAAGTCAAGGAGAACGACATTCACGCTGTATGTAATTCACAGCAGGCCATGTAGTGGCGCAAACGCGAGGACCTGCATTACGGCCGTAACCGAGTTAATGTGGGAAACACGTGGCAACAAAGGTCCAAAATTTTATTACTGAGATGTTGATGGCGAGGTATCTCCGAAATGTTAAACCGACGAGCGGACCATCGAAGTAAGGTCAGCAATATTAGTAGTCCACTCGATACTACCGAACCATTATTACAAACAGATCGGTTAGAGTTCTGCATAATAATAGTCTATTTTACGATTCTTCGTGTCACAAATCTGAACATTAAACAAAAGTAAGTAATATATCTGGACTAAGATGACGATATTGGTAATTTGTAGAATTGTGTAATATCTGAGCTAAAAGATTTCTATGTAGGGATGAATCTGTACAAATAAATAAAATTGAAGTGTCTGTTCGTAATGTCAAAATAGTGGGCTTTTTTCACACGGTTATTTGTACGACACCTATACCTAAAAACCAGTTTAATTTTTTTGTCTGTTTGTCTGTTTGTTTGAGGTAATCTTTAAAAGGGTTGGACCGCTTTTGATAATATTTTACTACTAGGTAACTCCATATAGGGAGTCACTCATGTAACTCTATATAAGGAGTCACTTAGGCTATATTTTATCCCGGTATTCCCACGGAAACGGGAACTATTTGGGTAGGCGACTGAAAACGAAGCGAGGGCGGGTTACTAGTTAGAAATATTGTTTGTCTACACCCTTCCATTTGCTGGGAGTGATCATAAGAGATGAATAGTAACAGGTAGCATTTACCAATCCTTCAGATCAGTTTGATAAAGTAGATCACTTGCCTTCCTATTGTGGTAGAGTTCAAACCCAGCAATGATACACGTATATATGAGCTGACATATTGATGTTCACCTCGGCTTACACACGTTCCACTGCTGTGCTCGAATTTCCTCCACAATATAAGGGAAATTGATCTACTCAACTATACTGGTTAGACGAGTTGGTATAGGATTTAATTTCGAATTTTACTTGTCTTGCATAGATGTTATATGCGTATAATGTGCTTTAAGTGGTGAATTGTATTCTTGATCGATTATAACACGGAAGATATTGATGTTTTGGAAAAATAATAAAGATATTGATGTCATAATCCAAAGCTAATATCTTTTATGCATATTTTTTTTATTGCAGGCGCTCCTTTGAAGTCAAATTATGTTAATGCCTGATGTTGTATCATTGTTATCATGTAAATGTAACAGTAGCATTTAATAAATGTTCTTATCAGATTTAACGTTGAAATTTCTTAGTATATTTAATCCAATCATTTTGACGTTTTTATAATAGGTTTATTTACAATGCTTATTCATATATGATAATTTTCTATAAATATCATGTGGTCTAAAATAAATAAGATAAAGAAACCATTACGTCGTCCATCCATTTATTGGCGTTTCATTAATATTGCCGTGCGTAAAGTCTGGGAGTGCCTGACCAGCGTGGTATAGTAGGTCAGTTGACCTTCAATCGTGGCTCAAGTCTAACAATGGGATGTGTATGAACTGTGATGGAGGTAATGATGACGATGATGATGATGATCACGATGTTGATAATGGTAATGACGATGGTTTTTTTTTGGGGGTTGGGTCACGGTCGGCGCACTCCTCGCACCACTCCGTCCGGGGCGACAGAGGGGCGTAAACACGCACACCCGTAACCCACCCGCGATACCTTGCCTACGTCGTTGGACCGACCACCGGAGCAGGGTGACTTGTCGTCAGTGGTAGGTATAATGACGATGGTGACGATAATATCGATGATGATGATAATGATGAATGATATATATATTACACCCCTATAGCTTCTGATCGTGGCTTTGCCTGCCAAAAAGAAACTTTTATAAATGATTTCTAATGTTACACATTGTAAAAAAAACTGCTTTACGGATTATATCGCATTTGTTTTTTTTTTCTTTTTACGGATTTTTTACTCCAACGGAGTCCGCCAGTGACCGTGAACGCTACAAAGTGTTCGAAACGTCAGGCAATCAAAATTCAAATACAAACTCGATAAAATCCGCAAAGTAGTTTTATTTACAAATTTCCTAAAGTTTAAGTTTTAAGCCAAGGGAACACATTATTGGGATAATAAGTATCCTACGTATTAAACTAGGGTATCAGTTACCTCCTCGTCAAATTTAATTAAAAGATTTAGCTGTTCGAGTGTGAAAAAAAGCAAACACACATACACTCGTTCGTCTTTATAAAATTAGTACGATGTAATGTGAAAAGTCAATAAAGTTAATAGTTTATCGCCATACATAGGTATGTGAATAACTTATTGATTCTTATGTTTATAGGTTTCTAGCTTTTGCCCGCGGCTTCGCCCGCGTAAAAGTTGGCTTGCATATTTCTTTTTATTGTGTTATTGTGGTTACGGAGTAAAAATACAATTCACCACTCCCTATCTTGCCCGTGGATGTCGTATAAGACGACTATGGGATATATACACATAACATCTATGCAAGAGAAGGAAAACTCGAAAAATGAAACCCTATACCAACATATCTGACCAGCATAGTATAATAGGTCAAATTCCCTCCCATTATGGAGGAGGCCCGAGCCCAAGAGTGAGAAGTATGTGGGCTGCGATGATGATGATATTTCTTAATATAAGAAATACTCTATCTATGTGTCAATTTGCATCCAAATCTGGTCAACAGTTTACGCGTGATCGAGTAAGAAATGTCCAAATAACTTCACAAATTTTTATATTTGAATATTACTTCCACCCTTCTAGTTCAAATTCACGTGGAAAGACGATGATAAATATGGCCATCCTTAGTCGCTGATAATACATTATCCATGATAGATTTCCATTGGTGAAAAAAAAAAATATTGATCAAACTCCCGTAGTTTCACTCACATAGACCCCATTCCCATGCAAATGTCGAGATAAAAATTGCCTATGTTACTCGCTGATATTATAAGTTTACATGGGTGAAAAAAAAAATGTAATAACAAATCCCATACAAATATCCGAGATAAAAATTGCCTATGTTACTCGCTGATAACGTAGCTTCCCATTGTTGAAAGAATTTTAAAAATTGGTCAACATCCACCGATTTCACTCGCAGAGTTTTCGTTCCCGGGCAAACACCAGGATGAAAATAGCCTTTATTTGTTATTCGCTGATAATGTAGATTTTTATTCGTAAATTAATTTTTATATCCATTAAATGTCCACGATTTCACCCGCATTGTGCCCGGGCCCGTAGGAATATTGGGATAAAAAAATAGCCTAAATATGTTCATCATCATTTCATCATCATTTCGGCTCATATACGTCCCACTGCTGGGCTCGAGGCTCTTCCACAGTAGGAGGGATATTATTATTCCTTACTATATCATGCTGATCAGGCAGGTTCGTATAGGGTTTTGTTTCGAGTTTTCCATCTCTTGCATAGATGTCATATGCGTAATAAATCCCTGAGTCGTCTCTTACGACACCCACGGGTAAGAGAGAGGGTGGTGAATTGTATTCTTACTCCGTCACCACATGGAATAAAACCTAAATATGCTACTCGCTTAAAATTAGCTTTCCGTTAGTGAAATAATTTTAAAATCGATTAAATTCTCACAGTTGCTCCAGCCACACTGGGATAAAATATAGCCTTGAATAAATTATAGCCTAAGTTATTCCTTATGTAAGGCTTGGTAGACCTGGTTGTAAAGTATAATCAGTATTGGTCCAGCCGTTTTGAAGATTACCCGTAACGAATAGACAGACAAAAAAAATTGAGCCGTTTTTAGGGTTTCGTACCCAAAGGATAAAAACGGGACCCTATTACTAAAACTTTGCTGTCTGTCCGTCCGTGTGTCTGTCACTAAGCTGTATCTGAAGGACCGCGATAGGTAGACAGTTGAATTTTTTACAAATTATGCATTTCTGTTGCCGCTATAACAATAAATATTAAAAACAAAATAAAATAAATATTCAAGGGGGCTCCCATAAAACAAACGCAATTTTTCCCTTTTTTATAGATAATGGTAAGGAACCCTTCGTGCGTGACCCCGACTCGCACTTGGCCAGTTTTTTAGACATAGGTATCGTGCAAATAATTGTATGAGCATAAATAAAACCTATTATTTTAACAACAAATAGACGCTTCAAATTTGTTTATTTCCAGAGATAGAAAATTGGATTAATATCTTGATTTTAACTTACTGTCTGGTAGCGGCTAGGAATATTATAACACTTTCATTGTTTGTGGGTGTCGCAAAATACTATTAAGACAAAGATATTGATATTGATATTGATATTGATTGACCTGGACCAATTGGTGATGCCATCTAGGCAGCTATGTCGTCTGGCAGGCAGCTGGTCATAAAATGTTGCTAAAAGAACCTTTGCAACATATCTACGATGGCAGAGGACCGCCTACATATTACGTCGATCCAAAGTAATCTTGATAAGCGAGCATTAAGAAAAAATAATAGGGTAACCCAAGAAAGCCGATCGTGTACTAAAATGATCGTTCCTAGGCTCAGTGATATCGGTTATAAGCTTTTCACCTCCTTAGGGGTAAAATTGCAAAAACTGTTTTTTATTGAGCACTTTTCCCAAGAAAGACAACTTTGTACAAAATTTCATGTTTCTAGTAGGGATGTGACTTGGAGGGAAAATAATAGATTTTTTAAATAATCGATTTTTTGTTCTTCAATATAAATCGATTATAAAATAATAGATTAATTAAAAATAAATAATCGATTTTAAAATAATCGATTTTTCCCAACAGGATTATGATGATTTTTTTTAGGAAATAGGAGCTCCATCTTCTAATATAATATGAAATACTGCACGCAGTATTGGGATGACCTTCTTTTTTAGGATATTTGGCTGTGAAATAATCGATTAATTTTATTATAAAAATAATCGATTTTCTATTATTTTGATAATCGATTGTAAAAATCGATTATTACAAAAAAAAAAATCGATTAATAATCGATTATTATAAAAATAGATTATTTTTTCACATCTCTAGTTTCTAGGCCTAATGATTTCGGATATACATTTTTCACCCCCTTCGAGATTGAATTTAAAAAACTAATTTCTTAGAGCTCATTTACAACAAAAGAAAGATAATCACACAATACACAGAAATACATAGTTTCACGTTCCTAGCCCCAATAGTTTCGGCTATACGATTTTCACCCCCTTAAGGGGTGATTTTCCAAAAATCCTTCGCTAGAGCTCGTGTACCCCAAGAAATACAACGGTGTAAAAAAAAATACGTTTCTAGGCCCAGTGGTTTCGGGTTTATGCTTTTTTGTCTTTTAGGGGTTAAATTTCAACCCCATATAAATGAAATTTCCAAAACGCTAGAATAAATATTTATTTATATATTATCAAGTGCCTTAATACAAAGATTCATGGTTCTATCATCGAAAATGATAAATTTGCATACTAAATGTCATCCCCTATTTCAACCCCTTATACCCATTTTTTCGCGATTTCTTTGCTAGAGCTCGTGTACCCTAAGAAATTCTACGGTGTAAAAAAAAATACGTTTCTAGGCCTAGGGGTTTCGGCTTTATGCTTTTTTGTCTTTTAGGGGTTGAATTTCATCCCCATATAAATGAAATTTCCAAAAGGCTAGAATAAATATTTACTTATATATTATCAAGTGCCTTAATACAAAGATTCATGGTTCTATCATCGAAAATGATAAATTTGCATACTAAATGTCATCCCCTATTTCAACCCCTTATACCCATTTTTTCGCGATTTCTTTGCTAGAGCTCGTTTACCCTAAGAAATTCTACTGTGTAAAAAAAAATACGTTTCTAGGCCTAGTGGTTTTGGCTTTATGCTTTTTTGTCTTTTAGGGGTTAAATTTCATCCCCATATAAATGAAATTTCCAAAACGCTTGAACAAATATTTATGTATATATTATCAAGTACCTTAATACAAAGATTCATGATTCTATCATCGAAAATGACGAATTTTCATACAAAATGTCATCCCCTATTTCAACCCCTTATACCCATTTTTTCGCAATAAAAAGTAGCCTATGTCCTTTCTCAAGCTTTAGTCCATCTCTGTACCAAATTTCATCAAAATCGGTTCAGTGGTTTAGACGTAAAAGCGTAACAGACAGACAGACAGACAGACAGACAAGAGTTACTTTCACATTTATAATATTAGTAAGGATCACAACACGGCTTGCATTTAAATACTAAACATTTGTATTTCAATTATTAAAACAAATATAAAAACATTGTGTTAATGATCAGTATATTAAAAATATATATAAAAACGGTCAATTTGGAGAGAAATAACATGAAAACATTTTAAATGTAAACGAATATTATCATGTCATTACGGAATTCTGGTAATGGCGGCCGAAACATTATGGCCTGCTATTATTTACTGTTACGACAAAATGACACATTAACCGTATAAGTAAGATTAATTAATAATCACGATGCCTGTGTTATAATTTCCGCAGACTACCACTCATTTTGGAGTTATACTTCACAGGTAATTCTTCCTTAAAATTACAAAGCTGTAACATACATATCTTATATCTTTAAATGAGCACTTTTTGTATAATACTAGCTGACCCAACAGACGTGTTCTGTTCAAGTAAGCGCCACCTACCGCGTCCAATTGTGAATCTGAACCATTCTCGAATCCCCTTGAACATGAAAAAAAAATTTCACCAACATCTGATCAGCCGTTTAGGAGCAGTTCAGTGACATACACACGTACGCTAGAAATTTATATATAAAGACTAGCTGACCTGGCGAACTTCGCACTTCGGAATATTTCTGCCAAATTTCAAGTCTGTACGCCTTATGGTTCCAGAGATATGGTGATGAGTCAATATATCGCTTGCAAAACCCTCCTTTCCTATATATATAATCACTTTATTAAAATCATTGAAAAATAACTATTTGAAATCAAAAATCAGTAATGATAAGAATAACCTTAAGAAACAATGGGCTACTATTAAAGATCTATGTAGTTTAACTAAGTCACACGATAATCTTGACGCTCTACTAAAAATTAAAATTGAACCAAATCATTCAGTTAATCATATAAACGAATACTATTCAAAAGTTGGATACCACTTAGCTAATAACATATTGAAGAGAACTGGGGCAGATTTAAAGCTTCTACTAAATTTCACTTGAGTAACAACTCCTTTGCTCTCCTACCAATAGATATTGATGAAATCAAAACTATAATACTTAACTTAAAATAATCTAGCGCTGTGGGTTGTGACGAAGTCCCCATACCATTACTAAAATTAGCTGTTAATGTATTAGCTCCACCTATAACTATGATACGCAATCACTGCATATCGGCAGGTGTTTTCCCCGAAATTTAAAAAAAATCAATCATTGTTCCAATTTATAAAACAGGAGATAGAAGTTACAAATACTAATAATACATAAATAATGTAATTATTATATATAGTTTGAATCTAGTTATAATTATCTGTGCTTTTATACCATTTTAAATTTTGTCACAATCATCTATATATATAATATATAAAAATGAATCCCTGTTTTCCTTGGTCACACCATCACGCGTCAACGGCTGGTCCAATTTCATTCATTCTTTTTTGTTGTATTTGTTATTGTCAGGAGAAGGTTCTTATGAAAGAAAAAAAAGAAAATTGCCCAGAAAATTAGAAAATTTAATAATACTTAACTATCATAATTAAAATTATTTCTAATCTAACCGCTTTGGACAATATAAACTTTTTAATGTAACCTTATGACGTTTAACATAGAATTGACAGAACACGTGCTGCAAATATCGTCATAGAGGATGTAAAAAAACTGAAAATTGTTTAAAACAGATGCTTCGGTTGGAGTTATTTTATTAATAAAATACATGTAAAACAATTAATTCATTATTTCTTACAGAAATGATGTAAGAAAACTGAATTTCTTAGTGCACATCAGGGTAGGTAAGTTCAGAGCCATCACGCCTAATATAAAAAATCAATTTAATATGGAGGTTTGGTAATTAAGATACATGTTATTAATATAACAAGTGATATACTTAGTTATTAAGAAGAATACAATAGTTTTCTTTAATTTACAGTTGAATTTTCGTTTTTGAAAATGCCAGCAATTAGACGTACAAACTTAAGTTGTAAGTATTGGGTCAATGAACGTTGTATGCCAATATTGCAAGGCATTTAAGTTTAAAAATTAAGGTCCTGGATTATGTTGCGCGAGCGCAATTGACGCCATTGGTACCGCCGTCAGAGCCATTACATTCATTGGTTTCATACGCATAAGTAAAAAAAAATAAGTAAAAAAGAATAAGTATGTTGTATATAGAAATTAGAATAATAAACATTTTTTTAATTCAATTCCAATTCAATATTCATAGTTAAGAAATGACAATGTCTGTCGGGTCAGCTAGTTTAAAATAAAGTGAGCAAGTATGAAAAACATTCAATATATCTAGGATAAGAAAAATATAGAATATTCATAGTCATTTAATCTTTCTTCAAACCTTGCATATACTGTACAAGTTTGTTAATGTTACCCACATATTACATTAGAAATTAATAGTCTTCATAGCCGCTAGTTATTTAAATACCTGCACAAAACGAATGTATTAATTAAATATGTACCGATCGAAATTTATTGTAACCGTAGTGTTTTACTTGTTTATTGTTTTGTGGTGTTGATCGAGGACCGGGAGGCCTATCTTGCTGTAATACAGTGATAACTAGTACGGTGGATAGTGTAATCTCAATCTAGGATCGAATCTAAACAATATACTTAAGCTAACCATTATAAACATCATATTTAATAAAAAGTACTTTTTGTAAAACTATTTTCATTTTTGTACTGTTAGCACGGTTTGTTGTTGTAGTTTGTTATATTAGTAAATAAAGTTATTTAAGTTATTAAGTTATTATAAATGGCTTCATATATCGTGACAAATATTTAATAATAAAGAACGTTCAATTACTTTCACCTGGCGGTGAAAAAAATCACACTCTAAACATAGCTTGAAACATAGCCATGTTCAAAACATAACCGGTAGGTGATTTTCATAGGTAGTATGATTTTTATAGACGTTATTATTCAAATTGAGTGAGTAAAAAAAATAAATACCATCAGTAATTTTAAAGAAAGTTAAATGTATAGACGAAAAAGATTTATTTAACGATATAGTTTAAGTAAACAAAAGAAAATGTACATCAAAGAAATAAAACCCAAAGCGACGATTTGGAATTCAAACACGAATATTGAAGACTTTATCCGTGATTGATTGTTATGATGTGGATTTTACTCACTTTAAATAAATCCTTCGAGATACTTCTAATTACTTTTCTGTAACAATAGTTCCCGTGTGGTGACGGAATAAGAATACAATTCCATCCCAATCTTTTGCTCGTGGGTGACGTAAAAGAACAATTAAGGGATGTAAGCAGATAATATTAATATATATAAATGCAAGGGAAAGGAAATTCAAAATAAAAGCCTTTGTCAACACGTCTGACCAGCGTGGTATAGTAGATCAAATTCCCTCACACAAAGGAGGTTACTCGACTCCAATAGTGGGACATACATGGGCTGAAATAATGATGAATAATAGTTTAATTGTTATAACTTCTAATATGACTTCTACTATTGTAACTTACTTAACCGGTGGCCATAAAATTGCACATACCCTGTCTGGAGCACAGAAAGTACATAATTTTATATTAAAAATAATATCGCGTTGAATTAAAAATAACTATAACACGCCGTTCCGTGTAGTGACGGAGTAAGAATATAATTCGCCACCCCCTCTCTTTCCCGTAGGTGTCCTATAAGACCACTAAAGGATTACAATATGCATATAACATCTATACAAGAGAAGGAAAAGTCGAAATAAAATCTTGTATCAATATCGTATCGTCTGACCAGCGCGGTATAGTAGGTCAATTTACTTTCTATTGTGAAGGAGGCTCGAAACTAACAGTGGGAGGTATATGAGCTGAGATGATGAATGATGATGATCACATGCCAAATAAATCAAATGTGTGAGTAGAGATATCTCTATGCAACTTTTATTTTGCTGTTAGAGTTAGCGGGGGGAGTGGTGATGGAGTACCTTTCCGTGTGGTGAGGTGTAAGAATACTAATCACCACTTGACCGTGAATGTCGTAAAGGACGACTAAGGGATATAATACGCATATAACATCTATACAAGAGAAGGGAAACTCGAAATAAAACCCTATGTCAACTGTCTGACCAGCATGGTATACTAAGGTCAATTTCCCTCCTATTGTGGAGGAGGCTCGAGCCCAACAGTGGGACGTATATGAGCTAAAATGAGTTAGCGGGGTAAGAATTTAAAAATCCAAAAACACTTTTACCGAATTGAAACTTCTGGCCTTAGTTTAGAATTAGCGTGCTTATTATAGCACTAAATTTTCAACACAATAACTCAATACCTATATACGTCCCATTCCTCCACAATAGAGGCCGATTGACTTACTGCAACACATTGGTTAGACAAGAACAAAAAGTTCTATTACGTTTTTCCTTTTATTGTAGTAAACTTACCTGTTTACATACCTTAGTCATCTTTTACAACACCCACGGGAATAAAAGGTGTGTTTTACAATTCGGCACCCCTTTCATTGTTGTATTCGTATTGCGTCATGATACGCAAAATACGAATAAAGATAGTATACTATAAAAATAAACTCACCTCAACAATAGCTTTGGGTATCCAAGTGACAGCAATAAAAAGGCTTTCCTTGATAGTCAGCTCATTAGCCAATGCAACCAGAAAGGCTGTTAACATTCGCAGAAACAGTGCAGCAAATATACATCCTAGGATCAAGGATAACTCCTTTAGACTTATTTGTGACATCTGAAATAATTATATACTTTCATAAAAGTCAGAAGAGATGGTTAATTGGTTGCCGGATGCCATTAGTGTGGCGCGCAATTGATGATGCGCATCAAACACTGGAAGTATGCCCCACCTGGTAACTTCAGTGCCACATCCTGTCAACGGAAATTGGAACAGCGGACCTGTCGTTGCCGACCGTCATCTCTAAGATACTCGCAGCGACAGGTACTGGTCGATGATGGACTTCTTTTGTAAGGTTGTTATGACAAGGAAGGAGACCGTGGAGCGGGCATGCTAGGTGCTTGCGTACGCAGACTCGCTTTGTTGTACCGCCCTGAATGATGACAAGACTTGGCCAGACGGTTGGGGTGTCGGGGATAGAATGTCATCAGACGATCTCTTCGGCACCCCGTAAAAGCGCGAAAGGGACACTGTGGTTTTAGTGGATATTTTAGTCCCTTCTATGTGGCTGGCAAGACCCACACACATTTCCCGCCGTTGAGAAACGGGGCATGAATTTTCACAGCGTGTAAAAAAAAAACATGGTGTAATAGTCTACGTACAGTTATTCCCCGTAAGCATTCAATTTTGACGTTCTAGAAGTTGCTAATATTCTGTAGTTAATGTAAGACAAATTATTTATTAAGTAAATACTAAACCTGATTCAAAATTTCTCTTCAGAAATAGTAAACGAAATCGTGAGATACAACTCCATTTCTAAATTATATATTACGGAGTAAAACTAAGAGGTTTCAGTTAATTGAAAATTGTAGGGCTGTGGGGTGAGCATGAATAAATAGTCTTCGCAAGTGGAGCTGCGGTCGCGGCTAGTCTAAAATAACACAGCGTGTTTGTTGTTTTTAATTTTCTACTTCCAAGGGAAAAGTACGTAGCATGGAGCGATTTAATTATAAACTTTTATTGACTCGTAAAACTATGTGAATAAGTAATTACATTGTTACTTTATTTTTATGTCGCCTGCAGTATATGACATTTTCCTTTTTACTTATAAATATTATATTTTACTTTTTACTTATAAATATAAAGGTTTGGTGCCAGATAGAATATTTTCTTTGTATGGATAATCATTGTACTGAATCTTAGTGCAATTTTTGTTCATTATTTGAGTGGTTATTAAGTCCTATGACAAAAATATTTATTTGTAGCATATTGCATGAATGGGATTGCTTATAATTTATCAACACGCAATATAAGGATTTCCCTATAGAATTCGTCATAGCTGAGGGATCACCAAAAGAATGGTTGGTAGTACTTTTCAGATAAGTTTGTTGCACTAATTACGATCGTCAATACTCGTAAGCGGCGATGGTGGCATTATGCCGGCGATGATGAGAGGTCTACGTCCAATAGTGGACTCAAAAATATGACGAGTTATATAATTAAACCAAAGCTGCTGGAGTATAGTGCTTTTTTAATTTTTGTCAGAAGACGTAAATGAATTGTATTACCCCATATTGCCAAAAGGCTACAAAAATTGTATAAACACTAAAATCGAATAGCAATCACGAATTAAATTAGTAAACATTTAATTTAAAAACAACTAGCTGACCCAACAGACGTTTTTCTGTTCAAATCTGTAAAAAATAGAAAATGGAATTCTCCTGGAAATCGATCGCAGTACCACCTACCGGTTCCAATTATTAATCTAAACCGAATGGTTTGGATGTTCTGAATGGCTATTCCAATGGATATAAATGCATGAGGAATGGCCACAAAAAATCATCATATTCGCGCAACTTTCTTGTTTTTTTATTTCGTAAAGGCCATTTTTAAAATATTAGAAAACTTAAAAAAAAAGAGAGGAACTGATGAGGAGATCCCCGAATCCCCTCGAATATGTACAAAAAATTTCATCAACATCGGTCTAGCCGTTTAGGAGGAGTTTAGTGACATACACACGTACGCTAGAAATTTATATATAAGCTAACGCGTCTCGTATGTTTTAATGGTAATTATTTCCAGTAAAGCTATTTTAATTTCGAAATGAAAGGTCAAATGTAAGAATTTGTTACTAATTTGAAAAAAATATGCGTTAAAAATATGAAATATTTATAACATAACGAATGAGTGAATAAATAAACTGTAAATACAGTTCTTCATATGTGCATTTATTCTATCGATCGTTGAGCGCGCGGTTTGGGACGAAAGTTAATTTTCTAAATGTGTTTCCATGTTCGCTATAGTTAATATTATTTGTCGGTGAATATTTCACGTAGTTTTAGTAAATAAAGAAAAATCCTCACATCTAGAAAATATCCGCTTAGTGTAAAAAGCATAGGCTCAAATATTCTCCACAGTAGTTTATAGACTTCCCACACAGGATTGTTGGTAAGAGGCCAGTCACGTCGAGCCCACCGTGTTGCCGCTGTTCCCGCGCAAACCATAATTGCAACACCGGCTGTAAAAATAAAACAGCTGTGCAAATATTACTCTTACTAACTATACGTATTTTTTTTTCAGCCTAAATATGTATGTACTACCTTTGGTCATTGACTTCTTTGATAATGGAATAAAAATTAGTGCATCCAATTTATATGTACGAATCAATAACTAATTTAGGCAAGTCGTCCGAAACACATCCTTATTGTGTGAGCGACTTCACAATTATTATCTAATGGACACAAATATTTATATCATAGGACCACACTGTCGGCAGTCGTTTGTCTACAGCCACGGGCCGGTTCGTTCCGGGTTATACCACACTCTCCCAGAAAATTAACGTCCGAGTTGTAGCAATTTATTACTGCATTTCGTTCGATGAGCGAGAGACCCGGAATCTCAACTTTCTGAGGGTGGTTGCGTGTGGTGGGTTTTGGTGATGCCTTTAATATCACTCGACATTGCAAGCATTCATACTTCTTTCACTTTCTTCACGGTACGCAGCGTCCTAGCAAAGATCTATTAGAGACAGTATCAATTACAATGAGGTGTGCTATTTGCTTGCCATCAACAGCAATGAAAAAAAAAGAAACACTCGCTCAAAACAATTGTTTCCGGATCACCAAAATAGTCCGGTCAAGTTAGACATAAAAATAGTGGTCAAATAACAAAAATTTTGACAGAGCCAAATTTTTGTGGGAAGCTTGTGTTCACCATCAGAAAGAAAACTTCAAAAGTCCCCATTGATCCCATGTGTGCTACCAAAGTTATTAGGGGTCAAAGGTCAAGGTTTGAGGTTTTTTGGATTTTTCTCGAAAACGGTAAGTTTTATCGAAAAATTATTTCAGACTAAAGTTGTAGATCTGAAAATGCTCTACAAAAATGGTTCTTATAATTTTTCTCTAAGTCACCAGTACCGCGATATCACGATTGTAAGAGTAACGTTATACATGATATGCAAACATTTCCACGCGACCTGTGAGTTAGTGTACTCGACGCGTTTCTTTTGTAAGGCCTACCTACTCCACGAACTGTTATGACGTAAAATTGTATTCCGGGTATACGATTTTCTGCAAATACAAGCACACATAGGATCGATGGGGACTTTTGAAGTTTTCTTTCTGATGGTGAACCCAGGCTTCCCACAAAAATTTGGCTCTGTCGGCATTTTTGTTATTTCAAATGTCTAAAATGACCGGACGAATGGAATTGAATTCACTGTACCTTGTCATTCATGTTAGATCAGTACTTAGATTAATACACTCACTACATTAAAAAATGTTATAATAATGCAATCGTACACACATTAACCTATGCATATTCACTGTTAAACATAGACTTTTCCAAGGTGGATAATACTATTATCGCTAAGCCTGGTAGACAGGTTCGCTGTCGCAGTTTTCTCAGGCGAGGGTTGCTGTTCTTTCCCCTGGTTATCCTTCAACCGGTTTTTTTTGACTCCCACAGTAAAGTACAGTCTCGTAATAAATTGTTTTCTTAAATTGTAATTGTACAGAGAATGTTATAACAGTATCTATAATATTGCCATTAATATATTGCCGTGTGTTGTTGGCAATTCACCACCCCCTCTCTTACACGCGGGTGTCGTAAAAGACGACTAAGGGATTAAATATGCATATTACATTTATGCAAGAGAAGGAAAATTCGAAATACACTTTATACCAACACGTCTGACCAGCGTGGTCAGCTTTCCTCCTGTTGTGGAGGAGGGCCAAGCCCAACAGTGGTACGAGTTATATCGGCTGAGACGATGATGATAATTATTATAATAAATAATCGTCATCATCATCATCACAGCTCATATATTTCTCACTGTTGGACTCGAGCTTCCTCCTTTATGACAGGCAATTTGACCTAATATACCACGCTGGTCAGATGTGTTGGATTAGGCTTTTATATCGAGATTTCCTTTTCTTGCATTGATGTTCTGTGCATATTATATCCCTTAGTTGTTTTTTACGACATCCACGCACAAGAGATGGTGAATTGTATGCTTACTCTGTCACCACACTGAAAGGAGATCCTTCTTATATATAACTAGCAACCCGCACAAGCTTCGCTTCGGTTTCAGTCACCTTACCCGCGTTGTGCCCAATCCCGTGGGAATACCGGGATAAAATATAGCCTATGTTACTCCCTGATATTATAGCTTTGATGAAAGAATTTTTGAAATTGGTCCAGTAGTTTCGGAGCCTATTCAATACAAACAAACAAACAAATCTTTCCTCTTTATAATATTAGTATAGATTATATCATAATAATCTAAATATAAAATATCATCTATGTTAGTCACTATTGCATTATTTTTAAAGTAAAATAAAGTCATAAATAACGAAATTTAAAAACTACATACGTACAAGTACCACCCCATCCAATATATCCACACAAGTAAGTTAATAAAACACCTATGACAAAGATGAGCAAGCTTCTTATAGTAGGTGCGTATATGTCCTTATGATCCGGGATTTCATCAGATACCACACCCCAAAATATTCCGAGAGCGATGCCGACGAATATAGCCAGCGAACCCTAGAAAATTACGTGACAAAGGTTAAGGTATTATATTATAAATGACTGTATGTATTAAGGTATTAACGACTTATACCTAAATTGAACTCGACACTATGTTTAAATGCTAGAACCGACAAAATCACATCCTCTCTTGCAAAACCCTATAATAGAAAGAAATAAAGAAAGAAAACTTATTTATTTCGATCTCATAGTATTTAATTGGTACAAGATCTATATAAAATGCAAAAGATTATACTAAAATATAACTTAAAAATATATATACTTTAAAATTATACTTAATCTAGCTGACTCAACAGACGTTGTTCTGTTCAAATAAGTGCCATCTACCGGATCCAATTGTGAATCTAAACTATTCTCGAATCCCTTTGAACATGCACAAAAAATTTCACCAAACTCGGTCCAGCCGTTTAGGAGGATTTCAATGAAATACATACGTACACAAGAAATATATATATATATATATATATATATATATATATATATATATATATATATATATATATATATATATATATATATATATATATAAGACTAGATCATCCAACAGACGTTGTTCTATTCAAATAAACGCCACCTTGTGCATCTAAACAATTCTCGGATCCCCTTGAACATGCACAAAAAATTTTGTCAACATCGATCTAGCCGTTTAGGAGAAGTTTAATGACATATACACGTACACAAGAAATTTATATACATATAAAGAACATAAGTTACAAAAATAAGGTTAAGATACATAGAAGGCGACGATATAATAGATTAATTAACAACGTAGTTCAAAGAGATCGAAAAAGGTCCTATATCAGCATAAGCTGCATCGAGACGGTGTAGCGCTGGTTTTCATATAGAATCAATACATGGTACATGATTTTTTTATTAAATCAATACTTATAATTTACGTGTGTTTTTTTTTTTGGGGGTGGGTTGCGGTCGGCGCGCTCCTCGCACCACTCCGTCCGGGGCGACAGAGGGGCGTAAGCACGCGACTCCCGCAACCCACCCACGATACACGTCGCCTTCGTCGTTGGGCCGACCACCGCAGTAGGGTTATTTGTCATCAGTGGTCGGCCCGACGGAATACCCCCTACTTGGGGTACCCTCCCATTAATTTACGTGTGATGATGGAATGAGAATACAATTTATCACTCCCTATCTTGCCTGTGGATGTTGTAAAATACGACTAAGGTCTATGCATATAGGTATCAAGAGCAAGAGAAGGATCTTTCGAAATAAAATTCTATACCAACATGTCTGACCAGCATGGTATAGTAGGTCAATTTCCCTCCTATTGGAGAGCTAGCTCGAGCCCAGCATTGTATGAGCTGATGTTTTGATGATAATATACGAAATCAAAATTTTTATTCGCATTTCTTCTTGCGTAATTATCTGCCTCTAGGTAATTAACCTATTTATCTGTCTCATTGCATTTAAATCTAGGCATTTTTGCGTAACGAAGTAACAATCATCGAAATAAATCTTTCAAAATAATAACACATTTTGTATTTCCTTACCTTTATAATTCTATAAGTAATTGAAGATGGGTAGAATATTGCAGTGTTAATCACTCCACATAAACCCTCAGTAAAACAAGTATCGAGTCCACCAGCATTACCCACTAATAGTGCAATTTTATTTTTTGTACCAAGACCCCTCGCATGTAAATTTAGTGTCGTTGGAACTACAATTGCTGGCGAAACTGAAGCTAAAATAGATCCAAGATGTAAACCTGTGAAAATATATTCTTACATTTTTATCCTTTTCAACCAACTTCAAAAAAGGAGGAGGTTCTCAATTCAGCTGTATTTTTTTTATGTTGTTACCTCAGAACTTTCGACTGCGGTGAACCGATTTTGTTGATATTTCATTATTGGAAAGTTACTGCTTCCTGTGTGGTCTCATTTCAATTTGGTCCACGTTTGACAATAGCATCCATGAGAAAACGATTGAAGTCAGTTTTTAGGGTTCCGTACCCAAAGGGCAAAAACGTCTATCTGTCACGTCTGTCTGTCCGTCTATCTGTCACGAGGCTGTATCTCAAGAATTGCAACAGCTAGACAGTTGAAATTTTTACAAATTATGTATTACTGTTGCCGCTATAACAACAAATACTAAAAACACAATAAAATAAATATTTAAGGGGTGCTCCCATATAAAAAAGGGGTTTTTTATAGATAATGGTACGGAACCCTACGTGTGCGGCTCTAACTTGCACTTAGCCGGTTTTTTTTGTTTAGATTTATCTTTTTCAAGCTCTCAATATATGTGTGTACTAGTGTACCACTATTAGCAATGGGCGTCCACGATAATGGTAGGAAAAGTAGGAAAACTTTTTTTATGTGTGGGCTATGGTAAGCGCTCGCGCGGTCCTGTCCGTCCGGGGCGATGAAAGGACGACGCGCGGGCCCATAACCCACCCGTACCCACGTTTCCTCGTTGTTGGGGCGATCACCGGAGCAGATGTGACTTGTCGTCAGTGGTCGGCCCAACGGAATACCCTTTCGGGTAACCTCGCCTCTCGACGTCCTGGGACGTCGGTCGCCGTCACGCGGTCAGCCCCTCTGCGGGTGACGGACAATTCCCCGGTCCGATCACCCGCGGCCTTGGCTAGGGCGGCATTAGGCGCAGATACTCACGCCTGCGCCGCCCGAGTCGCCGGCGGCGGAACGTGTCGCCGAATAGGAGCTCTACTCGCACACGATCCGGAAAAGAGGCCTACTACAGACACAAAGAGATCAGATACAAACACAGCGATTTGCATAGTTGCCTTTCAACTTGTGCGTACTTACTTACTTTGTTTTTTTTTATGAAATCCACGGAAAAAGAAGGATGTATAATTGCATTCTTTAATCAATCATTTGATGGGAAATAAAAATTAAAAATACTTTTGTATATAACAGTTTAATCAGATGTGTATTAGATCCAAATCTATTTTATTAAATCACAAGTTCCTTGTAAACGAATTAGCTAAAAACGGTACGATCATTGTTTTGTCCTTATCGCAATTCATATTTAGTAGGCAGAGAATATCTACTTTCATGGCGGAGATTGTAATATATTCGTAATAATTTATCATCATCATTTCAGATTATATACATCCCACTGTTGGGCTCGAGCCTCCTCCACAATAGAATGGCAATTGACCTACTATATCATGCTGATCAGAAAGGTTGGTATAGGGTTTTATTTCGAATTTTCCTTCTCTTGTATAGATGCTATATGCCTATTATATCCCTTAGTAGTCTTTTACGACATCCACGGGCAAGATAGGGAGTGGTGAATTGTATTCTTACTCCGTCGCCACATGGAATATATTAAACTTTACTATTACATACTTAAGATGCGTGTGGTGACGGAGTAAGAATACAATTCACCACCCCTTCTTTTATCCATGGGTGTCATAAAAGACCATTAAGGGACAAGGTATGTATGTAGATCACATCTAACCAAGAGAAGGAAAACTTGACATAAAACCCTATGCAAACACGTCTGACCAGCGTAGTATTGTAGGTTAATTTCCCTTCCGTTGTGGAGGAGATACGACGATGGACAGTGTAGGACGCCCCCCCACTAGGTGGACCGATGACCTAGTGAAAGTTGCTGGGCGTCGTTGGATGCAGGCGGCACAGGACCGCACATTGTGGCGCAACATGAGGGAGGCCTACGTCTAGCAGTGGACGGCAATAGGCTGAAATGATGATGATGATGTGGAGGAGACCCGAGCCCAACAGTAGGACTGATGTGGGCTGAGATGATCTAATATCTATTTGTAGTTATATGCTTTGATTTAGTACAGAGCGCCTGCTGAAAATAGTTTCTTATTTTCTCCATATGATGACAGATTAAGACTACAATTTGTCACACCATTCGTTATTCTGTTGTGAGAGTTATAAAGTCCAGCTGTACCTAGGATAATGGACATCTACGTCCTCCTAAACTTATAACACTAATTAGGATCGCTAATCCATCTACCAAGCTCGTCGATTAAGGGGATAGGTATAGGTTTATATAGTGGGAGGACCACACTGTCGACAGCTGTCTGTCTACAGCCGCGGGCCGGTCCGTCCAGGGTAGTACCATACTCTCAAAGAAAAGGGACGTCCGAGTAGTAGCAATTTGTTACTGCGCTTCGTTCGGTGAGCGAGAGAGCTGGAAGCTCAACTCTCTGAGAGTGTTTGCGTGTGGTGGGTTTTAGTTATGCCTTTAGTATCACTGAACCTAATGAGGTTCAGTGATACTGTGAATACAATGGTATTCACACTCCCTTTACTTTCTTCGTGGTAGGCGGCGGCCTTGCAAAGGTTCATGAGCGACAGCAACACTTACCATCAGGTGTACTGTTTGCTCATTTGCCACCTTTTGCAGTTAAAAAAAGCTCCTTTTTTTTTCTTTTGGGGGTGGGTTGCGGTTGGCGCGCTCCTTGCACCACTCCGTCCGGGGCGACAGAGGGGCGTAAGCACGCAACTCCCGCAACCCACCCACGTCACCTTCGTCGTTGGGCCGACCACCGGAGCAGGGTTACTTGACATCAGTGGTCGGCACGACAAAAAAAAAAAGCTCCTTGAGAAGAATTATGTTCAAGAGTGAACATCAATGGATGTCACCCATTCATTTCAGTTGTTATTTGAGTGTTTTCATAATTTCGATCAATGTAAAGAATTTGAAATTTTATTTGCGTACTTATTATTTTTATAAATAACAATTCTGAGAATAGGGTAATAAAAGGTTAAAGTTCAAAAATTCTTACCCCAATACCAAGGATACTCCAGTAACATGTGTGCGAAGAAGGCTATAGACAAACATTCAATAATCCAGGGTAGAGTGGCCAATGAAAAAACTTTTACTGAATTATTTTTTATATATTCCCAATTCCAAGTAAGCGGACCTTTTGTTAAGATAATCACGGGATAAATGCGTCTGAAAATGAGAATCAAATTTAAGGTTCACCATATTGAGTTTATTCGAGTTGTAAATTGTATAGGATACTAATTGGAATATCTGCTTGTATTTAATAGTAATCGTTTATTTATAATCACATATCTCTATTCTGTAAGGCGTAGGTGGAAATGTAAATACATTTACATTTCGCTAAACTATTATTAATCTCGTATGGCAGGTGGCAAGCCTATTGTATTTAGCGGGCACAGTTCCCGAACTTATAATTGATCACTATTACCTAATCTCTATTCAACATGAAGAATAGCCAAAAGAATAGCTGAATTTTTTTTTGCAATATAAACAAAAAGACTTTAGCAATAAACTTCTCTTTGTCCATACAATTACAGACAAAAATCGTAATCTATATTTCTTGTGATTTAGATTGCCATGAAATGCCGTATATCTAATTAATTTGTTATGTATAAGGATTTGCTTACCTTAAATGAAAATCAATTAAGTCCGCTGTAGGGTTTTGTAGAAAATTTGCTGGTCCAAAATTTCTATAAAGCACTCCTATTAACGTCATGCCCACTACTGGGTTGATTGTGGTGAATCGCTCCAATGTGTGGCCAAATATGTATCCTAATATAACTACGAGTGCCATGTTGAATAGGGCACCTTTTGGTAGAACAGAATCCTGAAGAAGAAACCATGATATACCCCATGTTGATAATCCTGTGAAAAATAATTAATTGTGTTATAAATAAAACTGTTTATGCTAGTTTATATATTTATATAGGACTAGCAACCCGCCCTCGCTTCGCTTCGGTATCAGTCGTCTCACTCGCGTAGTTCCCGTTCCCGTGGGATTATCGGGATAAAATATAGCCTATGTTACTTCCTGATATTATGCCTTCCATCGGTGAAAGAATTTTTGAATTTCTGGTTCAATGGTTTAAGCGGGAAAGCGTAACAAACAAACTTACTTTCGCATTTATAATATTAGTGAGGGTAACAGTCAATTTACATATTTATAACAAAACAATCTATAAGATGTAGAAAATTCGTGCTTTATAATAATAAGAGTATGTTACTATTATTACGGGGAGTCATTATTCTTAAATATATGGACAATTGGACATATATTGCACCTTTATTCCAATACCGTCACTATCCTAAATAAGCAAATTTTACAGGAAAGCTATTTAAAAAGAGATTTATGACAAATATTAACTAATATAAATAAGAGTCTATTAGCGTTTCAGGAATAATGGTCTTTTATTTTTATTTTGTGTAGGACGTCCCACCACTAGGTGGACCGATGACCTAGTGAAAGTTGCTGGGCGTCGTTGGATGCAGGCGGCACAGGACCGCATATTGTGGTGTAACATGAGGGAGGCCTACGTCCAGCAGTGGACGGCAATAGGCTGAAATGATGATAATGATTTCTATTTTATTAACAACTATTATTCCTATTAAAACACTTTCTGTTTTCATTTTAATTATTATTAATTAGTGGATATAAATAATTTAAAATAATAGTGACATACACATTTTCGAAAAAAATTAAAAAGTTAAGTGAAAAATATATAAAATTGAAGCAATGTGTAATTTCAGTGCTTAGCAAATAGATGGCATTAAAAACAGTTTTTCGAAAAATTTCGTTTAGTGACGGTATTGGATTATAGTCTATAATTTATAGCATCAATAATTTTTTGTGTTGCAGATATTCAGATAAGGATTTCGTCACTGAACAATTTTATATTTTACGAATTTAGGAGAATTCTAATTAAAATTGTATAGCAACTTGTTACATTTTTTCTCATTAAGGAGTGGGTCTGCTCAATATAAGGACGTATAGGCTGATGATGAAAATATGAACTCTTAGAATTCCTATTACTTATTTCCATTCTACAGATACGTATTAATGTTTACATCATCCACTGAGTGTATAGGTGATAATGGAATTATCAAGCTATCTACGGTCTTCTCATTTTTGTTTTCCAGTTCATATATTATGTTCCATTATAGGGACTAAGCCGCCGCGATAATTGTTAGGCTACTTGGCCAATTAAATTATCATTATCATCATTACGTCCTCCTGCTAGGCGCAGGCCTACTCCATCAAAAAAAAGTGCGGTTCTGTGCCGCAAGCATCCAACGACTCTCAGCTACTTTTGCGGGGTTTCCACTTGATGAAGAGGCGTTCCATACTCTATCATCTAATACGTCGTTATTTTTCGAGAACCTTTCTTTCCCAGCGGCTGTCAGGAGTGATGTCGCCTGTGTTACGTTGTCACTTTGGCGTACGCACTTGCTATATCAGTTAACCCGTTCTTCCACGGATTTTCATATTACGGATTTTATGATGTGTAGAAATACCGAAAATGGCCATTCTGATCGCATACAAGTAAAATTATAATAGCGTTTCAGCAATAAAAGATAATAAAGACATTTTTGACTCCCCTTTTCTTACATCGTATAAGAATTTCATGTCATGGCCGAAGATATATGTAATATTATATAAGTCCTTATATAATATAATATAAATAAGAAATTTTATATTCAAACAAGTAAAGATGTGGATACCAGCTAGTTATTTATAGACTAACAAATTTCACTATTTCAAACGCGACGGGATGTGGGTGTTTTATTGTTTAGTAAACGAGTCTTGAGTCTTGTGTTACATATTTCTTAACGAAATAGTAGACACAAAGGTGTCTAGATATTTTCTTCTATTTTGTACCCAAAAATAGAAATGAATGCCTTTGCTTATGAGTTGTTTTGTCTGAAGTATTTTTTATAATAATAAAAAGTTTTAAATTTGATGGATATTTATTTGAAAGTGTATAATTTCTTATAACAGATAGATCATAATTACATCTACCAAAATTAATAGGCAAGTAAATAATCTGGTTTGTGCTGTCAGTATAGACCAATTTGTCATAGTTTCCGCAATTAATATTAGCACTAAAGCCGAAACTATTTAGGAGTCAGCTAAGGGTTTGTTCTCTGGTTGAGACAGTTTAAAGGATAATATGTGACGGTTTTTGTACAGTTATGGCTACAATCCTCCAATACCGTTGAAAGTGACGGAAGTGTGCCTTGTGGTAGTTAGTTATAAATTGATATTTTCACCTATTGAGCGAGCCATCAGAACTGATTTCTTGATGATTTGAATCATTTTATATGTATCACTTTTTCATTATAGCTACGAAACGGAAGCTCCTAGGTGACTCAAAAAGTGTCAATATAAAATCCTAAAAAAATCGTTCAAGCTAGTTACACAAGCACGTCGAGATTTTTTATGTGAAGATGAGCTCCAGATTTTACTTTTATCGTAAGTATGACATCTGTGTTATTAATCAAATATATCGCCAGATGTGATAGCATTGTTATTTACTACCGCAGGAAACAATATCTTCTTAAAAAATTATCAAAGTTTAACTGTAGTTGTTCGTATTTATTTAATTCGTTTGTTTAATAGCCTCATATTTTCTACTAGCAACCCGCCCTCGATTCGCTTCGGTTATAGGTTATAGTCGTTTTACCCACGTAGTTCCAGTTCCCGTGGGCATACCGGGATAAAATATAGCCTAGTTTACGCCCTGATATTATAGCTTCCCAGCGGTGAAAGAATTTTTGAAATCGGTCCAGCGGTCTTGAAGATTACCCGGAACAAACAGACAGACAGACAAAAATTTTTTAATTGCTATTTTAGGCATAGGTGTCGTGCAAATAACCGTGTGAGCATGAAAAAAGCCTATTATTTTGACATTACAAACAGACACTCCAATTTTATTTATTGGTATAGATTTATACAAAATCATATAAAAGTCCAACTTTATCATAAAATCATATAAAGACCCTCGTCATTGCGTGTGGTGGATTTTAGTGATGCCTTTAGTATCACCGAAGCTCATTGCGCGTATTCATACTCCTCTCCCTTTTTTCGCGGTAGGCACCGGCCTTGCAAAGGTCCATGAGCGGCAGCAACACGTAAGCGGCGGCAGCAACAGCAAACAGTATACCTGATGGTAACATCAGGTGTACTATTTGCTCATTTGTTCGTTCGCAATAAAAAAAAGTGTTATATAGTAAGCGAAAGTAAGTTTGTATCTTTGTTTGTTACGCTTTCACGCTTTAACCACCAAACCGATTTCAAAAATTCTTTCACCAATGAAAAGCTACAATATCAGGGAGTAGCATAGGCTATATTTTATCCCGTTGTTCCTAAGGGAACGGGAACTACGCGGGTAAGGCGACTGAAGCTGAAGCGAAGTGAGGGCGGGTTGTTAGTAATATATAACTCTAATGTGTTAAAATCCGGATTGCGGCAATTCACGGGAAGACAACGACGATTAGCACGTCGAAGTGGCAATGGAAAGACTAAGATTATCATCATCTTAGCTTATTTTCGTCCCTCTGTTGGGCTCACGCTTTCTCCGTATAGGGGGGGATTTGACTACACCACGCTGGTCAGACTGGTTGATATAGGGTTTTATTTCGAGTTTGCCATCTGTATCATAGGTGTTTTATGCATATATAATCTCTTTTTTTTTTTTGGGTTGGGTTGCGGTCGGCGCGCTCTTCGCACCACTCCGTCCGGGGCGACAGAGGGGCATAAGCACGCACACCCGCAACCCACCCACGATGCACGTCGCCTTCGTCGTTGGGCCGACCACCAGAGCAGGATTACTTGACGTCAGTGGTCGGCCCGACGGTATACTCCCTATTTGAGGTACCCTCCCATCGACCAACGTCCCCCCCTCGGAGAGGACGTCGGTCTTTTCTCACGCGGTCGGCCTCTCAGTGGGTGACGGACTAATTCCTCGGTCGCGTCACCCACGGCCTCGGCTAGGGCGGCATGAGGCGCAGGTATTCGCGCCTACGCCGCCCCATATTTAATCCCTTAGTCATCATTTACGACTCCCACGGGCAAGAATAGGAGTGGTGAATTGTATTCTTACTCCGTCACCACATGGAATTACGACGGGACAGGCAATATCGCTCGATAAATAACAACCGTTGGGAAGAAAGGTTCTCAAGTGACGACCTTGAATCAAATGACGCAGCGTAGGAAGATCTTATAGCAGGTGGACTGACTAAATCTTAAAAGTCACAGAGAACTGAACAATTTAGGTGGTACAGGACCATTGTGAATGGCGTTCTCGTTTCTAGGTCTATAGATATAGATTTTTGGGCAATAGTACATAATCGGTAGATAGATGCATACGGCAATGGGCAGACTACATTACTCATCAAACCGATAACCATTACAGAGGAAAGGTTGCCGAGTGGCGACCATGACTCCGAACCGGCCACCTAGGACGACCCTCTGCTAGGTAAACTGTCGAAATCTTGAAGGGCCCAGGGAACCATTAGGTGCAAATGGCACAGGAGTGGCATTCTCTTTGGAAAACCTACGTCTATCGACTATCGGATGAATGGATGGATGCATATATATTAATAAATAAGTAGTTTTTAGTTTACTGAATTTTCATTACGTTGTTTGAACGTGTCTGGGTGGGCATGCTTAAATTTCAGATAGATCTACATGACTACTTGCAAAGACATGCTATTCGAATTGTCGGTAAACTTAGCCTATCCACAATTAGGGGTAGGATATTTAATTACTGACTGTAAGCGAAATAAAATTCAACATTATTATAACAAGTTGTCATCTCACTATATTAGGCCAATTTCTCTCTCATTACCACCTAGTAAGTCGAAATTTATATACGTCTTATTGTAAGGAAAGGCTCTTGCCTTTCCTTACAATGGAACGTATATAAACTTCGAAGAATAAAGTAAATAAAGCCATATTGAAGGCATATTCACATGAAGCCTAATTAGCGCCTGATTATTGACAACTTGCAACAAAATTGTAAGCATAAATTGAACTTGTCTACGAAATACAATTACCTATTATTTCTGTATGGTGACGTGTTATTGCCGTATGGTGACGTGTTTTTGCTGTAAGGTAATGGAGTAAGAATACAATTCACCACTTCCTATCTTGCCAGTGGATGTAGTAAAAGACGACTATGGGATATAATATGCACGTAACATCTGTGCAAGAGAAGGAAGGATGTTTGACCGGCATGGTATAGTACCTAGTTCAAATTCCCTCGATAATTATGATGATGATAATTATTTTTGTAGTATCATGCACAAGGAGCAAGCAGAGATGTAGCGCTTTGAAAATTATGGTCATTCGTATTAAGTGGCGAGCCATGTCATTTACTAGAAACAAACTCAAGCAATGAAACTTTCATCGACATATATGGATACTAATGGATGCTCAAATAATATGAATAAAATAATATCAATAAATATGTAGATAATCCACGCCAGCGAGGCGCTGACACAGCTAGAACGACATACATATTTATACAATATTTAGTGAGTTTTATCTACTTATAGTGAAATTGCTAAAAGTATCAATGGATATAGCTGAAATAATGTGTAAAGTGCGCATTGAAATACATATTTTTATTATGATATCTGATGTTTACGCGAGTTTTAATAAAGATTTAGACATGGTAGGGTGATGATGAGAGCCTCTGTTTAAATATTTGTCTGAATGTGTTATGAAAACACCGTATGACTCTAGATGTTGTCACGTTTATGAATAACCAAAATATCTAAGAAAGCTAGAAAGTTGTTTCACACTAATTCTCTAACGAGTGGATATAAATCTCTATAATATCGATGACTTGTTGGACGTGAGACATATTAGATCGCCCGTGACCTGGCATGCTGAAAATTGTTCGAAACGACGAACAATCAAAAATTAAATACAAAATCTGTTATTAAAATTACTACTATAATATAGTGTTTTTTTATTACTATATTATAATTATTACGATATTAAAAGTGTAACGCTGAATGCTTTGAAATGTAAATAGACAATTCCCTGTGGCCTATGTTTGTAGAAAATGCCTGCATACGCACTTAAAATAGCACCGAAATTGAATTATTTGATTTTTCGCAAATCATTTCAATGAATATTCTTTTTTCTTAAAAAGTATTAGAATTACAAAATATGTGTTATGATAATCTATAATCTATAATATATATAAATGAATTGCTGTTCGTTAGTCTCGCTAAAACTTGAGAATGGCTGGACCAAATTGGCTAATTTTGGTCGTGAATTATTTGTGGAAATCCAGGGAAGGTTTATACTGTGAGAAAATATGGAAAAATTGTGAGTAAACTACTAAAAACAATAATTTTATTTTCCCATACAAACTGTTCTTACCTGTCAAACATTTGATGTTTACGTGTTATATTTCCTTAGTCCGCAAGTTTACACTATTTGTGGGAGACTGATAAATCATCATCTCACCCCATACACTTCCAACTGTTGGGCTCGCACCTCCTCTACTATGGGAGGGAAATACCACGCTGGTCAGACGTGTTAATATAGGGTTTTGTTTCGAGATTTCCTTCTCTTGCATAGATATTATATGCATATTATATCCCTTTGTCGTCTTTTACGACACCCACGAGAAGTGAATTGTATTCTTACTCCGTCACAGCACGTATAATACTAAAACTAAACTGATAAATACTAAAACATAACAATTACAGAAACAGACGGTATGAAGTTCGCCGGGTCAGCTAGTGTTATATATAACTAGCAACCCGCCCTCGCTTCGCTTCGGTTTCATTCGCTTAAACCCGCGTAGTTCCCGTTTCTGTGGGAATACCGGGATAAAATATAGCCTATGTTACTCCCTGATATTATAGCTTTCCACTGGTGAAAGAATTTTTGAAATCGGTTCGGTGGTTTAAGCGTGAAAGCGTTACAAACAAACAAACATCCTTACTTTCACATTTATAATATTAGTATGTTACTCCCTGATATTATAGCTTTCCATTGGTGAAAGAATTTTTGAAATCGGTTCGGTGGTTTAAGCATGAAAGCGTTACAAACAAACAAACAAACATCATTACTTCACATTTATAATATTAGTATGGATTATGATTACCGTATGACTCGGGTTATTCACATTAACTTTCGACTCTTTCTCTTTAATATTAATATGGAGAAGCTATCCGCGTCTTCATTTTTCCCATTCAATTTAGGTTTCTATTCTGAAGAATATATTATTCCTCAGAGTAACTGCAATTTAACCTATATATTTCATGTTTAACACAGTTGCCATTATCAAATTGTTTGATCATCATCGCAGTCCACATACGTCCCACTGTTGGGCTCGGGCCTCCTCCACAGTAGGAGGGAATTTGACCTACTATACTATGCTGGTCAGATATGTTGGTATAGGGTTTCATTTCGAGTTTTCCTTCTATTGCACAGATGTTATGTGTATATGATATCCCATAGTCGTCTTTTACGACATCCACAAGCAAGATAGGGAGTGGTGAATTGTATTCTTACTCCGTCACCACACGGAAAGTTTTTATGTATATTTATTGTTTTCGTGTACTATTTAAATAATTAACTTATCTTATCTTATACGTTTAAACGAGCAATTCTTGTATATATATATATATATATTCAGGATCTCGGAAACGGCTACAACGATTTTGTTGAAACTTGGCATACTAGAGTTTTCGGGTCCAAAAAATCGATCTAGCTAGTTTTTATTTATAGAAAATGTTGTTTTGTCCGTGTTTTTAGCAAAACAAACAATGACATTAAATTTTAAAAGAATATGAATTGAAATTTCGTTGTCATCGTCATGAGTTCCGATAGCTCAGGCGGGCGGCTTTAGTTTTGGATTATGTGACATTTAAACAGCGTCGGTTCGAATCTCGGTGTTATTATTATTCTCTTTTTGTAGTTTTTTATATAATTTTCATTAAATATTTTTATTTTTTATTAATATATATCTAAATGAATTCGACAAAAATATTCCGAGCGAAGCTCGGTCAACCAGATATTATCTTTAAACGAGCAATTCTTGTATATATATTCAGGATCTCGGAAACGGCTCCAACGATTTTGTTGATACTTGGCATACTAGAGGATTCGGGTCCAAAAAATCGATCTAGCTAGGTTTTATTTATAGAAAATGATCTTTTGTCGGTATTTTTAGCATAACAATAAATGACATTAAATTTTAAAAGAATATGAATTCAAATTTCGTTGTAAATGTCAAGAGTTCCGGTAGCTCAGTTGGGGGACGGCCGATTTTAATTTTGAGTTTTGTAGCATCCAAACAGCGTCGGTTCGAATCTCGGTGTTATTATTATTCTCTTCTTGTATTTTTTTTATATAATTTTTAGTTTTTATTAATATATCTAAATAAATTCTATAAAAATATTCCGAGCGAAGCTCGGTCAACCTGATATTCATCTTAAAATAAGACCACGTGAAATGACCGAAAAATTAAAGTTATCACCTTTATGTTAAATGAAAATTGGTGATTTTACAGTGTAAGGGTATAAATTTATAAGGGTAAAAGGTATTGTCCGTGTGGTGACAGAGTAAGAATACAATTCACCGCTACCTTGTCCGCGGTGGGTGTCGTAAAAGATGTACTCATCTTTTACGTAGGGACTTCTTAGTAGGGATCTTTTTAGTAGGGATCTTTTTAGTAGGGACATCTGGTGCATATAAGAACTATGCAAGAAAAGGAACACCCGAAATAAAACACTATAACAACCCCTCTGACCAGCGTGATGTAGTAGGTGAATTACTCTTCTAGTAGGAAAGAGGTTCGAGCCCAGTAGTGGACTATGATGATAATGAGTATAAACGTATAGGTTAATAGACCATAAGTTATTTGCGTTACGTTTATAATTTTTAAAATGTCATATTTATGAATAGCAATAATTTTTTATGTACGAAAAGAAAATAAGAAGTTGTTTTAAATTGTTTACCTAGAATTTTAATATAGAATGTATTAATAATACATACATAAAAATAAGTATCTAATAAATACTTACCTTTGTTACGCTTTCACGCTTAAACCACCGAACTGAATTCAAAACTTCTTTCAGCAATGGAAAGCTATAATATTAGGAAGTAACATAAGCTATATTTTATCCCGGTATTTACACGAGAACAGCAGTAACTGCGCGAGTAAGGCGACTAAACCCGAAGCCATGGAAGGGCGGGTGGCTAGTACCTAATAAATACATATCTAATCAATATATCTCAGAATTGTCAACACAATTTAGCATTGATGTTTACGTTAAATAATTTTTGAGTTATGAAAGGGTCAAAAGTGACCCGAAACGGTTTGTGTAAGCTTACCCACGATACAGTTCGTCAGTTCTTTCTTTGAACTTGGCTTAACATGCTACTGCGTGTCTAGATAGTTTATAAACTATCTAAACATATATATAGAAATAACATACTATCTTATTTCTACATATAAATTATAGAATACTATATAATAACGAAGATACGATAAAACGACGATATAATAAAATATAATATTAATTGTTAGAGTTCGTTCCCTTTGTTCGTGTGGTACTCATTACCACGTAACGTAACATCATTTTGCTACCGCACTCACCCTTCCAATAATCGTAAATTTTAATTAAAGAAATAGGCATTCGTTCCTTGTCTTCATCTATGTCATAATTTGTTGTTGTCTGTTTTGTTTCATAGACTTACATATACTCTTATGCTTATTCCTTCTCATTAATTATCTCATAAACTAACGCTGTGTAAATCTTTCTGTCTTTTCACCATACCACTTACTTTCGGACATTTGATCTTTCAAAGTTTTTTTTTTCATAATCTACCTCCAGTAATGCCATCTTCGTGGCACTCGACACCGGTGGTCGGCCCAACGACGAAGGCGATGTGCTACGGGTGTGTTATGGGGCCGCGCGCCGGCCATCTGTCGGTCCAGATGGAGCCGGGAGGCGGCTGCACTGACCATAGTCCACCCAAAAAAAAGTAGTGCCTACCAAATTTCCAAAATTAATAGTATCTAACTTATATTCTTTTTTATTTATCCATTTAAAAGCGATCATTTTAATCATATTGAGTTAATTTCACAACACCACATATGGTCTCTTTTACGTATCCTCTGGCACTTTATTGCTGTCAAGTTTGTTGTAGTCAGTTTTTTTATTTAACTTGGTATTAGAATGAATAATCCAACAAATAGTGTCCGACCGAAACTACTATTTGCGCTCGAAACCGAAACCGAATTTGGGCTTCAGTCTCAGTTTGAGCCGTAACTGAAGCCGAAACATCTGCGTAAATTATATGATCAATATTTTTGTGGGAAGAAAAATAAATAGTCTATCATAATCAATCAGTTTTTACTCTTTACTAATAGTAACATAAAATGACACTTACAAAACTTAACTATAAAAACAAATTAATTTGGTTTATAATAAACCTAGGTGATAAGCCACTCTTGTTTGCCTTGTATCTAAAAAATTGCAAAGATAAAAATGTTCCTATTAATTTATGAACTACATCACATAAATAGTGAAATAAAATTACCTGTTTTGAAGTGATTAAACAGCGAAATTCGCAACGCATAGACACATACGAAAGAACTAAAATTGTGAGATGACTTTGAGCGCGGTAAAATGACACTTCATGCACGGAGTATATGTGTGCTAGTGCAGCGCGAAACCTCACGAATTCAGTTTCGGTTTCGGCCGTAGTTTTGACTCGATTATCAAACGAAACCGAAACTAAGCCCGGTTTTTAGCCAAAACTAAGCCGAAACCGAAATTTCGGTCCGACGCTACCAGCAAGTTCTGGCTAAATATCGTTTTTCTACGGAATGAATACCACCTGACATTCTTAATTTAAAGTGATAACAATATTCTAAAAATAGATGAGGATTGACATTCCATATTGGCTGTGGACTGTTATAGACATGCAATCTGAGGCGCGAATTACAAATTTTTCTTATTTTTTTATTGCAAACAGTGGCAAACGAGCAAACAGTAGACCTGATGGTAAGTGTTGCTGCCGCTCATGGACCTGTACAAGGCCGTTGCCTACCACGAAGAAAGCGAAGGGAGTGTAAATGCGTGCATTGAGGTTCGGTGATATCAAGGGCATCACCAAAACCCTCCACACGCAATCACCCTCAGAAAGTTGGGCTTCCGCCTCTCTCGCTCACCGAACGAAGCGCAGTAACAAATTGCTACTACTCAGACGTCGATTTTCTGCGAGAGTATGTTACTGCTCCGGACGGACCAGCCCGCGGCTGTAGATAGATAACTGTCGACAGTGTGGTCCTACCACTCCTATATATTCAATATATTCAAATGCTTTTTCTTTTGTACAACTCAATTAAAAATATACGAATGACTTTTATTTTGTACACCTCGTATTGTACAATGTACATATATTATGATTTAATATGAAAATAAGTCTGAAAAGTCGGTGTTGCCACGCGGATAATCTGAATTGGAAATTTTGCCACAGCAGTCTGATATTTTTTTTCACCTATTTTCTGCCATGTACTAATACAAAATTCATTAACCGCCATTAATCTGCAATGTTTCTTCACTAACTCAGCTCATAAACGTCCCAGTCCCACTGTTAGGTTCGAGTCTCCTTTGTAATTCGCGGGAAATTACCATGTCACAATTATCAGACAAGTTCGAATAGGGTTTTATTTCCATGTTCAATAGAAAGAACCAGATAACTCTAAGAAAAATCTTAGAATTTTCTTTTTCAATTTATCTTTGAGATGGTGAACTCTGAAATATACCTCGGATAAGAGACGGGATTCGTCAGGATTACTAACCAACTTTATACAACTTAAAATTTATTTTTGTGTATGTATTTAACACATTTAAATGCTTTTTATTAATATAGTAAACTATATTTACAGAATTTTAGGATATCTTATTTTTCGCGATTATATTATATATTCTATCGTATACATTATACGATACTTTATGGGGATGAATAGAAATTTGCTACAGTTTCGCAATAAGACAGTGTTCCATAAAATAAAAGATTTTATGAAACAGAAATAATTGATAACTATAATCTCTATAGATACTAATATTTTAGAAACTAATGAAATTATTATGTTAATTTAAGTAATTCAGTGGATTTTTCACTACTAGAACTTATATGAGTTGTTAAGCAGGTACCTCCAAATTTTGGCAATTCTCTATGTTTTCATAATAAAATGGTATGAAATTGCTACAAATATTATTTACGTATTTATTCAAATATTTAAAATGTTTTCGAATTCATTTTATATACCAAATTACAAGTGAAATGTGAATGACGACACCGTAAATTTAAACCATTCTCTTAGTATCTTAATAAAGAGAATAATAAACAAAAATGCAACACATACCGTGAGGTTAAACATGAAGTGTAATTAAAAAAATATCCCTAAGGAGAGAAATGCAATCATTAAAAGTTCTTTCAATTTTTTATATTTAGTCCCATGATAATGTGTCGGTCGATCGTTGTATGTGTATATAAATGAAATAAAACGAATACATAGCAAAAAAGTATGTTACTGCAGTTTTGCGTTTTTGCTCGTCTTGGCGTGACCATGCCCCCAGATAAGCAGTTATATTTATAACATCATTGTATTTTTAGAATTTATTTGTAGATCGCATATATATTTACTATGAGGGAGCTGGGTGACCAACTCGTGAACACAGAGGCGACTACTGAAATATATGAAATTTTAGCTATAATTTTCTTTTGTGACGTGAGGACCCGCTAAAAAAGGATTTTATGAAATTCAACCTCAAAGGTGGTGTTTTTCTTATTTGGTTAAGAAAAAAACACATAAAGACTCAATATAAAAGAAATTATTTTGGAAATTAATTCCTCAGAGGACATATTTTCCCTAAGTGTTTCAACATATAAAACAAGTAATGAGATGTTACGACGTTGAACGACGCAGGTCGCGGCTAATCTTGCTAAAGTGTAGGGTGATGTAAGAGGTCAGGATCCTCTAAATTAGCTTGCCCATATTATACAGAATCACAATGGTCCTGTAGAACCTTGAACACTCTGCACAGTGGTGGGCAAATGTTTTTAATGACAGGCCACAAAGTTTAAGAAATTCTAGAGGAGGGCCAGAGTTATAGAAAAATGCATTTTGTATTAAAGCTTTTTAATAAACAAAATACCTTTTACGCCTTGTTAGGCGTGTGAGACATATGGAATTATTTTTGATTTTCCATAATAATTTCGATACTGAAAGCTTTTCAATTATAAACGTCAGATTTTATTTTTCGCGATAAAATGCTGACTATAATATTTAGGATGGATGGACTCTCGGCGGGCCGGATTAAATACTTTCGCGGGCCGGAGTTGGCCCGCGGGCCGTACTTTGCCCATCACTGACTCTGCACAAGTTATGTTTGCTTATGTCCCAAACAATGTCTGCATGAACGAAGTCGCGGGCATAAGTTACTCATAATATATGTATAATCAAATATTTCATATGTTTGATTTCTTCGAATGACGTATTTGTATTTTAACGTATTCATATGAATTGTAAATGACCGATAAATTACATTAATGTTTTCATTGAATCACCACAATAATGGCTGCCAGGCGCTTATCGTTTTCATACAACCTATTGTTGAGTTCTATATTGTTTTAGACTTACTACGGATACGTCTACTAATATATGTACGGGTTTACTAATATATGTTTCTACTAGTAAAATATAAGTACACGTGTGCTTATAATCTATACCAATAAATAAAATTGGAGTGTCTGTTTGTAATGTCAAAATAATAGGCTTTTTTCATGCTCACACGGTTATTTGCACGACACCTATGCCTAAAATAGCAATTAAAAAATTTTTGTCTATCTGTCTGTCTGTCTGTCTGTTTGTTCCGGGTAATCTTCAAAACGGCTGGACCGATTTCAAAAATTCTTTCACCAATGGAAAGCTATAATATCAGGGCGTAAACTAGGCTATATTTTATCCCGGTATTCCCACGGGAACGGGAACGGGAACTACGCGGGTAAAACGACTATAACCTATAACCGAAGCGAAGCGAGGGCGGATTGCTAGTCCTTACTAATCTTATAAATACGAAAGTAAGTTTATTTGTTACACTTTCACGCTTAAACCACCGAACCGAACTATTCTTTCACCAATGGAAATCTTTAATATTAGGGAATAAGATAGGCTATATTTTATACTGGTATTCCCACGGGAACGAAAACTATGCGGGTAACTATAACATTGAAATCGAAACGAAGCGAGAGCGGTTACTAGCTGTGTATAATCCTAAGTGGAATGGATTTATTTCATTTAAATTGTCTACACGAATATAGAAAGAAAGAAATTTTATTTTGTAAACCTCACACAATATAGACACCAATGAAAGAAATAAGAACTATTAACTAAAAACAAGGAGTGGAATATGTGAGGCCAAAATATGGTGCCCATCTCTGCTTATGGTACAGTAAATATGATACTACACCGCTGATATTCTGATGGACCCGTACAATCAAGTCGCGGAAGCAACAATATATGCAAAACAAATATATTTAAAAAAAGTTAAACAGTAATATTTGAAATAGTAACATTAAATTAAGAATAAAATAAATTAATACTATACTATATCATATTCTAGTTATCATAATTAATATATATATATGCTTGCGAAATTACCTGCTTAAAAAAAGTATTTATTATAGCATCTCAGTAGTGAAGACCATCTTTTCAAACGTTGAAGATTATTATAATCTCGAGCGTTAAGATTTTTAGTAGATTATAATTAAGGAGTAACTTGAACGACGAAATAAGATACTCTCTAAGGTATTCTGAATAAAGCTAAACCATGTTTCGTAATAGGTTAATGGTTTATCTACATATTTAAGAAGTTATATCTTGGGGTTATTTAAAGTGATGAGATTATTTTTTATATTCATCCAAATCTTGCCTTCTTTAAGGGGAATAATGCCATTCAGGACGACGCCTGCTTGATTCGAGAAAGTACCCGAAAGTGTAAAAGCCACTGATGACAAGGACGGGTGCCAGCGGTTATGGCCCATTTACATGGCATAAAAGACGGCATGGCATAAAGCAGGTTATGCGAATAAGTTCATAGTCGTCAAGTTTGATAAGCAGGTTGTCCGTTTTTGTTGATGTTATGTGTTCTATAGGATAGGCCTCCTGCGCATTCTACTGGTAATAACGCAGGTAAATTTTAACGATTTACATTAGATAGTAATGGATGATGATACATTATATTCTTAACGGTAGGAAAAGCCTACACGGTATTTTTAGGGTTCCGTACACAAAGGGTAAAAACGGGATCCTTTTACTAAGACTTCGCTGTCCGTCCGTCCGTCTGTACGTCCGTTTGTCTGTCACCAGGCTGTATCTCAAGAACCGCGATAGCTAGACACTTGAAATTTTTACAAATTATGTATTTCTATTGCCGCTATAACAACAAATACTAAAAACAAAATAAAACCAATATTTAAGAGGGACTCCCATAAAATGACGCCATTTTTGGCCTATATTTGCTCGATATCAGTAAATTTATGTACCTACTGTTGTTTACCTAGTCAATGGTACGGAACCCTTCTTGCACGAGTTCAACTCGCACTTGACCGATTTTTATAGATACGGATGGTACGAAACCCTACGTGACCGACTCCAACTCGCACTTAGCCGGTTTTTTTATTATTTATATTTCTTCGATCTTTGCGTTTGAGTATGTGATTGGTTTCTCCTCACTGTCGACTGATGAATTTCTCCTATTGTAATAAATTATCTATCTGTAAGAACCTATAATTGGCTATCTGTTGTTATTCTGCTGTTATATATTATATGTAAGCTGTTGGTTCTGCTATAAATAAATAAATAAATTATACTTTTATTATGTAAGTAGTAAGAAAATCCCCATTTTGCCATGAAACTTTTATACGGGCAGTGAGTCTATACTTATTTATGAAATAAAATCTAATACCTTGCTTAGAGATGTTTTATGTACATTGGTGTGGTGAATTGTATTCTTACTTTATCACCACGCGGCAATAAAAATGTCTACGAATTGGCATTTAAATAAGCATAGATATTTATTTATTTCACCATACTTAATATGGCGTTTCTATTTCGGGTGAAACTAAGCCTGTCAGGTACGCTAGTTTAGTATAAAATTCTATGGGCAATAATTAAATGGATCTAAATAATTATCTGTGTGGTGACGGATTAAGAATACCATTCACTACTCCCACTTTTGCCCATGGGTGTCGTAGAAGATGACTAAGGGATAAGATATGCAGATAATATCCATGCAAGAGAAGGTAAACTTGACATAAATCCTTATGCCAATATGTCTGACCAGCACGGTACAGTAGATCAATTTTCCTATCATTGTGGGGGAGGCCCGAGCCCAATAGTGGGACTTGTATGGGCTGAGGCGAAATAATTATCTTTATAAGAGTATGATCACCAACACTATGATGATTTAATAATACTTAGATAAGTGCAAATTCATGAAATATAAATGAACAGACTCACCACAAATAAAGACACCGAGGTATTGTTTCAATTCAAAAACGGAAGGCAGAACTTGTAATAACTTTTTGCAGCATATTTTATTTTTGTCTTTTACTTGATACGATCTGGAAAAGCCAAATATTTTAAGTTTTTTATTTAATTTAATAAAGTAGAACACGTATATTCCGAAAATAACTATTAATCCCATTTTCATCATTCATAATGATCTTAATTTCATTATTTTCAGTATAGCCTACATGGTAGAACTATACTATCAACAGTCAGCTGTCTAAACCCGTGGGGCGGTCCATCCGTAGCAGTATATATATATATATATACTATCGTTCGGTGAGTGAGAGCCGGAAGCCCAACTTTCTGAGGATGTTTGCGCGGGGTGGGTTTTTTTTTTTTTTTTTTTTTTTTTTTTTTTGTGTGTGTACAGCTGTTGGCCGCAGATGGCCTTGACAGCTTGACGCGGACTATGGGTGAGCGCTGAGGGCTCTCAACCCGGAGAAGAGTATGCTAAGCGACATCGCCCAAGGGCTCCCCCTGTGGGGAACGGACCTCGGCTTGGGGCGTCGCTGGAGGCAAAGTGGGCGTGCCCACGTTTTTAGTAGTGACTTTTGCGCGGCGCGGTTTCGCACCTCGACGGCGAGGGCGGAACCGCGGATATTTATTTGTTAAGGCCTCGCGGGCCGTGTAGGCTCTTTGTTGAGCGAGTGTGATATTGTCGTCCTCTTCGACGAGGACGTGACGAGGACGTCGGATGGAGGAGATTTTGGAGGGTCTATAGGAAGCCGCCCCAACCACTAGTTGGTTGGGGTGTGTCATGGCAGAGTCAAAGTAGCTCTGAGAGCACCGTTTCATAAACTGCTTGATGGTCGGCAGTTCGAGGTCGATGTGGAGATCGACGTTTCGTATGAACCACGGTGCTCCCGTAGCTCGGCGCATGAAACGATTTCGAAGTGTCTGTAGCCTGTGGATCCTGTGTGGCTTAACATGCGCGAACACCACGCTGGCATAGGTCATGATAGGCCGTATGCAGGTGGTGTATAATCGGATTTTGCTACTCAGGGGCATACGCGACCTAGAGTTGAGTAGACAGTGGAGACGGCCCATCACAAAGGCTGCCCGTGCGCGGACTTGCTTTATGTGAGGGGCGAAGCTGAGTCGATCGTCAAGGGTCACACCCAAGTATTTGGCCTGCCTGGTCCAAGTGACCGGCTTGTTGAAAATTTTAAGGGGGGGAATGCTGTCGATAGAGTAGGAACGGGCAGTTCGTCTAGTGAACATGACCGCCTGACTCTTCTCGGGGTTGATTTCTAATCTCCATTTCCTAAACCAATTGGCTAGGGCGGTAACCGCTGTTTGGAGAGTCTTGGCTACTGTTGTCGGGGATCTACCAGCACAAAAGAGTGCGGTGTCATCAGCGTAAAGCGCTTTATGTACCCGGTTGAATTTGGGCATATCGCTAGTGTATAGCGTGAAGAGAAATGGGGAGAGGACCGACCCCTGAGGGACGCCGGCCTTGATAGGGTGGGAGGTCGACAACGTCCCTTCCACCCTGTAGCGAAAGCTGCGATGACTTAAGTAGTCATGTATAATGAGAATTAAGTAGTGAGGGATCTTGAGGAGATAGAGTTTGTAGATTAGGCCTTCATGCCAAACCTTGTCGAAAGCTTTCGCTACGTCTAGGAATAATACACCCGTATATCTGTTCATGATGAACTGACTACTTGTGTATTCTACCAAGCGGTGAACTTGTTGTACGCAGCTGTGTTTAGCTCGGAAACCAAACTGTGCGTCGGGAACGAGGTTGTTAGCCTCGGCGAATGTGCGTAGTCTACTGAGAACTATTCGTTCGTAGATCTTACCTAGACCTTTTAGTAGACTAATCGGGCGGTAACTACTGGGTTCGGTACGGCGCTTGCCGGGTTTGTGGATTCCTATTACCACGGCCTCTTTCCATTGCGCGGGAAAGATGTTATTATTTAGTGCTGCATTGAAGATGCAGCACAACAGGACTATCAAGTGGGCGGGGAATAATTTAATGACTTTATTTGAGATTCCGTCCGAACCTGGGGCTTTTCTGGTTTTAAGACCCCTGACTAACGATTCGACCTCATCGGTGGTTACTACTGGGATAGGTTGATCGGGGTTGTCGTTTCGTAACGAGCGCGAGAGAGTGGTACGACGTTCCACTTCGTCGGCGATGAAGCGGTGATTCGCGGCGTCGGGGTGTAGTGTACTCGGCGTACACTGAAGCTCCAAGCAGTCGGCCAGGCATTCTGACTTTTCGTCGTCCATAAACGCCGGTGGCTGGTTGGGTCTGGTGAGAGGAGGGAGAGTGGACACGATGTCTTTTTTGAGTGAGCGGGAAAGCTGCCAAAAGGCTGTGTGAGAGGGCTCTAGCTCCTCGAGCATGGCGTCCCATTTGCTCTGTCTCAATTCATTAATAGCTTGTTTAACCTCCCTCTGGAGTGACCGTAGGCGGGTACGGTTGTCCTCCGTGGGGTAGCGGTCATAAGCACGTGTCGCGGCGTTTTTACGTCTTAACAAGTCACGGACGTCGTCTGGCAGGCACCATTTACGATCGCTCGTATCTGGTACCGGCCGCGAGCAGTCGTCCATTATCGACTGCACGTGACTTGTAAGCGACTCGATCGCCTGAGAGGTATGTTCCTTAGACGTAATGTCATTGGGAATTTGATCAAGGTGGACCGACGAGGTTGACTTGAGATTTTTCTCTAGCCGTGCCCAGTCAGTCGCTATCTTGGTCCTTTCGTTGTTGTGGCCTGAGGGGCCGGGGGTGCGGGAGGCTAATTCCAGAGTCACCGGGCGGTGATCTGAGTCTAACTCGTGTTGAACTTCTATTGAACATAAACGAAGGTTTATGTTTTTGAGAAGAAAGATATCGAGTATGTCCGGCCTGTGCGAAACGTTAAAGGGGAAGTGTGTCGGCTCTATGGGCGCTATGACATCAAATCCCAGTCTGTCAGCGAATAGCTCTAAAGTCTTGCCCCTCTTATTGGAACTTTGACAGCTCCAAGAGGTGTTCTTGGCGTTAAGGTCACCGCCAATGATGACGGCGCCTCCCAATTCTAGCAAGGCTTTTAGATCTTTTTCAACCAACTGTTTCGAATGTTCTCTATTGGGAGAGAGATATGCGGATACAAGGGTGATAGGCTGATGGCCTGAGAGGGCAAGTCTGCAAATTGAAGCTTCAATGTACATCAGAGGGGGCGGATCCACAGGTGTGCAATGCAGCGACCTTTTGTAGTGAATGAGCGTTCCACCCATTGGTGAGGTTGTCCTATCATTGCGAACTATATTATAGTTCGCGATTCTAGGGTCCCTGTTGAATGGTTTTAAGAACGTTTCTTGTACTAACAAGATGTCGAGCTGGTGTTCCCGAAGGAATGTGCCTACTTCATCCCTCTGTTGGGTAAGGCTATTAGCGTTGAATGTCCCTACTTTGAGGTGTCTGGGTTTAACTCTGCCGGGAGTGTACCTATCCATTTTAGTTGAATTTGAGTGAGCCTAGACGCTCTAACGTGGGGGCGAATTTGATCGCTATATTAAGGAGGGCGAGGTTGTTTCCCTCGTTCCTTCTAAGATCGGCTGCAATTTCGCGGATTTCCGCGAAATTGATTTGAGCCGCGAAGTTGGCCACCAGGGCTAGATCTGGATCTAGTCCTTGGGGGGCTTTTGGGGGCGCGCTTTTAGCGACGACGATGGGAAGGGGGGCGCCCTGAGGGGGCTTGGGATTACCACCGGTGGGCTGGTTTGCCCCGATCATTGGTGGTTTGGGCTGAGATGGTGCGGGTGGGGCAGCGGGCTGCCTGTTGGGCAGGGTTGGGAAAACCTCCTTGCTGGTTAGCAGGGGGCGAGCCCACGCATTGTGGGTTGGTAAGGGGGCTGGGACGAAGGTCTTGTTATAATACAAGGCCTTGCCATTTGAGTTGGGTTGGCGGACTATTCTTCTCGGCGCTCTTGGGCAGCCGCGATAGTTAGCCGGGTGGCCGTATTCTCCACAGAGAACACACGCTGGTGGCTCTTTGCAGAGGGAGATGTCTTTTGGCCGTTCACACTGAGAGGTGTGATGGTCACCTAGGCACTTGACACACCTAGGACGGGCGAAGCAGTTCTTGGACGAGTGTCCATACATTTGGCACTTGTGGCACTGTGCCAAGTTGCCATTTTTGTGTGGGGGCTCTACTGAGACCCCGGATAGACCACATATGGCCTTGATTTTGAAAATGCCTTTACCCTCAGGGGTATTTGCTAGGCAGACCAATATCATATTGAGAGGGTAACGACCCTTGCCTCGGATCATCCGATGTACTTCTACAACCGGCAGATCCTGGGCTTTAAGAGATTCTAAGATCTCTTTGGTGTCAATTTCCCTCGGGACATTGCGTATTACTACACGCAGAAGTTTGGCTTCGGGGAGGGTGTATGTATGGTAGGGAATCTGTTGATTCCCTAGCATGCTTGACACGGAGCGGTGGTCAGCTGACGAGTGAAGGTCCACTCGTATGCCTTGGGGGGTGGATTTCGCAGATTTGTACGAAATCCTGTTGGTATTTAGCCACGCGGAGATGGCTAGCCACTTCTCTTTATCCCTAATGTATAGGGGCGGCGGAGTCAGTGGTTTTTTGACCGTCTGTGGGGCGACGGTGTTGCTGTCCGTAGTGGATGGGACAGAGAATGGGGCTGTCTGCGAGACGACAGGGAGGGCCGAGGCGGTCGTAGCGGTCGTTTCGGACGGGATTGCGGCTGGAGTTATGGCCGATTCGGTTGGCTTTATTTTTGGGGCCTTAGAGGGGGCCTCTTTGTTGGCTTTTGCCTTCTTAGTACGCTTACGGGAGCGAACTTCGATGAAGGAGCCCTCATTGGGCGAATCTTCCGACTCGGAGGAAGATGAAGCTGAGGCTGAGGAGGGGACCGATTCAGTATCCATCGCCGTGCCGGTGGCCGGTAATTCCGATTTGAGCGGCAGGACGGTGGAGTGAGCGTGTAGGGGTTGCGGTGGAAGAATAGTTATCGCTCCAAAATGTTGAGCGATGTAGGCTTTTATCTCGGGGATCGCCAGAAGGGCGTCGATGGTGATAGTTTTTTCCGCCATCGTGGGCTGGCGGGAAAAACGTTCGCAGGAATGTGTCCTATCGCCCTGGGTGGGGTAAACCCTGGGTTGTGTGTAGTGTGTGTCCCTCCCAACCGGGTGCAGGTCGGGAGGATGTGTACTTAACTAATGTGCCCTAAGCTTGTACTCCTTCGCCAATCTTAATGTGCGATAGGTTCCTAGCTGCTCGGGCCGTTAGGCCTACGCAGAAAAATGATGAAAAGCCGTAGATTAGGTCCGACTAGGCGATCCCCCAAGGCCGGATGCTCTAACCCCTTCCGATTGTTAGCTCTGCCCTGAAGGGGCTCGGCAGGCAAATCGGGGCCTTGCCTCACCCGGCTTCGTTTACACCGTGAGGTTTCCGCCGGGGACCAAAAAATATGGTTTTCTGCCCTGAGGGGGCCAAAATGGGTTGACTTTTTATCTACCAACGGTAGAAATCTGCACTCGACGTCTTGAAAAAGTCGACTCGTGCAGTTGGGATCCGGCAACACCTGCGTCCAAACAGCGAAACTGCCACAGACAACCGTATACACGGCCACCCGGAGCGGGCCACTGAACGGCCACAGACGTTGAACAAGATGGCGGCTTGACGCGACGCGTGGTTCGCTGCGAGAGCGAGCGAGACGGAGCGAGAACGCACGACCGCAGGGGGCGGGTGCGGGGTGAGCGCGGCGAAATGGAGAGCAGCGAGGCGCACGTCCGTGCGCTACGGGTCTCCGACGCGGAATGGGGGTGGGTTTTAGTGATGCCTTTAATATATACGAATCGCAGTGCACGCATTCACACTCCCTTCACTTTCTTCGCGGTAGGCAGCGGCCTTGTAAAGGTCCATGAGCGGCAGCAACACCTATCATCAGGTGTACTGTTTGCTTGTTTGTCGCGGACAGCAATAAAAACAAAATATTAGGACAGTTTTCGAGAACGAATATAATGAGTAGATAATTATGCCTTATCCTACATGGTTATTAGGGTTATGAATATCGTTTGAGATCGTATTTGAGAGCAATCATGTCCATATCGATAGAAGTTTGTGCTAGCATAGATAGTTTAAGATTAGTGTTGCCCAAAAAAGTCTTGGTCTTGCGGTCTTGGTCTTGGTCTTGCGAGAAATGCGAGACCGAGACCAAGACCAAGACCGTTTAATTTTTGCAAGACCAAGACCAAGACTGGCCCTGCAAGACTTGAGCAAGACCAAGACTGGGCCTGCAAGAGTCTCGCGGTCTTGCATTTAATTCAAATCACCATTTCAGCTTATATACGGTTGAGCTCGTGTCTTCTACATAACAGGAGGAGAATCGGCCGTGGCCGGAGGGGAATCGCCACGGTGATCGGCCGTGTTGTTACAGGTCATACATGTCAAGTTTTCCTTCTCTTGCACCGATGTTATATATTATAGCCCTTAGTCATGGGTTCGCAGTCACGGGTAAAATAGGGGGTGATGAATTATATTCTTACTCCGTCACTACACGGCAAGTCAAATCAGTCTTGAGATATCCATCTATTGGCCAATCGATTCCCAATGTTGGTATTGGCTTTTCAGAATTACTCTTCGGAAATGCTTAAGGACAAAAATACCGTAATCACGAGAGTGCTCTTGCCCATTATACATATTTATATATCCGTTTATTCATTAGCCCAACGACGTTCACTGTTGGACATAGAAATATGCCTACAATTAATCTATATAAATGTCCATGTAGGGACCAGAGTACGATCACCATCAGGCAGTACATGAAGCGTTGCTCCCAGCGCTATTTTGCCTCTGCCACGACTCACCCCAATCCACTAGTGGTTGGGGCGGTAAACTACGTTCCCTCAAAAATATACGCGGTCCGACGTCCTCGTCATCTTCTTGAAGAAGAAGATGACGCTATTATGATCACCCAAGAAAGGACCCACACAGCTCGCGCAGCGATAACAGATAAAACTCCGCGGTATCGGCCTCGCCGTCGAAGTCGAAAACTGCGCCGCGTAAAAGTCATTAACCTAAACTTGGTCACGCCCACTTTGCTCTCAGCGACGCGCCGAGCCGAGGTCCGTTCCCCACAGGGGGGAGCCCTCGGGCGATGTTCGCTTAACTTACTTACCGGGTTGAGAGCCATCAGCGCTCACCTATTGACCGCGTTAAGCTGTCAAGGTCATCTGCGACCAACAGCTACACACACACAAAAAAAAAGACAGAGTACGAATATCATTCACCACTCTCTTACCCGTGGATGTCGTATCAAATCGGATCGGGCAATGGTGTTAGGAACCCATGAAAAAAATTGAAATAAAAATATCGATTCGTTAATGAATTGAGACACATGTAAGTTCTCAATTTTGTCATCGTTTTTTCGTGTAAATTGATTAAAATGTATAAAGGAATGATACTTAATCTACAACATATTCGTATTTTGTTAAATGTTCATTAGAATTTGAATAAATCAATGATTACGTTTGCATAAGCAAGACAAACTTCGCTTTAACATAAATCAGCTGATCGGCCGATGACCGTTGATGAGTCGCCTTTGTACCTACGTAACCATTGAAAGGTTCGCGCAAGTCTAATACCTATTTATACTGTCGAAATTTTACATACTTACATATATCCTGTCTGTACATACCTACATAATGCATAAAATTTAAGGCTTATGCCTTCTCTTAGACACACATTTTTGTAATCACTATAACTTTTACGTTATATTGTTTTTGTGTAATATACATTCTAATTATGATCTATGACTGTTGAACTACAACATACATGAACAGTTGTCCCATAACCTGATACACCCTGTGTATATATGTGCAAGAGAAGTGAAATTAGAAAGAAAACCCTGTACCAACATGTCTGACCAGCGTGGTATAGTAGATCAATTTTCCTCTTACTGGAAGGAAGCTTAAGCCCAGCAGTAGCACTTTTATGAGCTGTGACGATGACGACGAATATCATACATTTTACAAGTATTAAAACCATAAAATTTTAAATCAGTTTTATATGTTCTTGAATAAATAGTATATTAAGAGCTACATGGATCCAGCGGCCAAAGTATTTATATAGGCAATAGAGCAACAGGTTTTTTCAAGTATCCAGAGTATCAGTAACTAAACTGGAAATACAATAGATACATACCACTTAACTTGAAGGGGAATATAAACAATCGCATTAATTGTAAAATATCGCATTGATTATAAAATGACATAAAATTTATTGTATCAACTGCCTCGTGTGGTGACGTCTTAAGAAAATAGGGTCGAAAGTCCTGTCATAAGAGTAGTAACGCTGTCTAATGGAACGGATATTTGATTAATTTAGTTGGATTTTTCATTGCCATGATAAATTACTGTTACGTTATTCTAACTGCAAAACTTTGCGAGACTCTTGCTGCAATACCAAGACTCGAGTGCGCAAGACCAAGACCAAGACTCGGGTGCGCAAGACCAAGACCAAGACGAGACCAGGTATGATGTTGCAAGACCAAGACCAAGACCGGTCCAAGTTTCGTCTTGGTCTTGCATTTGGGCAACACTATTTAAGATGCTCACGAAGACAAGAATTTCTGCAACCTATGAAAACTCTTTATTTATTTATTATATATAAGTATTCCCCACAAAGAGGATAATCATATTGATAGTATTGCCATGCAGGTTCCATCCACTTTCGGTGGTCTTTTTAGCAGTTGTACGTCACTTATAGAAAAGTAAGTATTCATGACACAAGTCTTTTTAAAATTTCACTTTGCGTCTTGATTATCAATGAGTTTACTGGAAAAGTGTTTCTGGCCATATTTGTTTTCAAAAGTTACAATGATGTGATTGTGACACGCTGTACTTTTAAGCCGACACACCACGAAGGCATTAATGGCTATTATAAAACGAACGACATTACGAGATCATTTCATATAATATTATCGTATGAACTCTTAAACTCGACATGAAACCCTATACCAACCCGTGTGACTAGCGTGGTATAGGTCAATTTACCTTCCGTTGTGGAGGAGGTTCGAGCCCAACAGTGAGATGTATATGAGCTGCGATGATGATAACCTCCGTCCACCCATTCATTATCAAGAAATACTTTTTAAAATCATTTTAAGGTTACGTTCAATCTTAGAATAATAACGTATAGAAGGATACAGAGAGATAGAGTACTGACACAGTACTTCGAACTTTAAAAATTTGAATCTAAAAATACTAATGGCGGGCAGACGATTACACATGGAAACCACTATACAAATTATGAAATCAAATTTTGTTTTTATTAACATAAATCGTCGAAATACTTTTAAAAGTAATGTTAAAAACCTTTTTATGTTTTTCAAATGTGTTGTGGCACCATTTGAATGCACAAGCCGTCATAATTACCTATTTATTTTTTAAGAGTTGCGTACGTTCGTGCAGTGCAATGACTTGTACATTACGGGACTGTTCCGGCTTAGGCTCCAATTGAAATGCCTCACTTTTTGTGCGTGGACTTACCTTCTATATGTTATTATTCTAAGTGTTCAATATTTATAAAATCTGATAAAGACGAAGTTGACAGTATGTGTTATGGGTTATGAAGTTTTAGGATAAAGTTAGTAGGAATCAACAAAAAATATTTACGCGATAGAGAAAGCACAGTACAGTATGTTCAAATACACACATCTTTATATAGGTACTTACTCACGTTTTGGCGGGTTCAAGTTCGAAATGAGTTACGTTGTTCCCCTTGATGGTTTCATTATTACCTGAAAATAAAAAAAAAAGATATGCGTGTAAAATGGTTAAGATCCTTTAAAGTTGATTGTAATTGGGTATTTCTTTCACGTCATCCCCTGCAACTCATAAAGTAATGTGTTATCTATACCAATAAATAAAATTGGAGTGTCTGTTTGTAATGTCAAAATAATAGACTTTTTTCATGCTCACACGGTTATTTGCACTACACCTATGCCTAAAATAGCAATTAAAAAATTTTTGTCTGTCTGTCTGTCTGTTTGTTCCAGGTAATCTTCAAAACGGCTGGACCGACTTCAAAAATTCTTTCACCAATGGAAAGCTATAATATCAGGGCGTAAACTAGGCTATATTTTATCCCGGTATTCCCATGGGAACGGGAACTACGCGGGTAAAACGACTATAACTTATAACCTATAACCGAAGCGAAGCGAGGGCGGATTGCTAGTTGATAATAATATCTTTCAATTACGTTTGCCCATGGTGTTAATAAAATGTGGGTAGGAAAAATCATTTTTCTATGATTAATGTATTTAGAATACATTTCACGACCCCCCCTCATAAGTCTCTTAAAAGGCTAATAAAATATATAAACAGCAACATTACTGCAAGAGTAGAAAAATTAGAAAAAAAAATACAATAGGATTAGCTAATACGTCAATTTTCTTAATATTATGTAGAATACCTTGCCTGATGTCAATCAGGATCACGGTGAAGACATTCTTTGGAAATTTTCTCGCAATTATTTTTAGGACCTTTGAAATAAACAATTTTAATATTAAAATAATTGATATTAACATATAACTTAAGTTCGAGAAGAGAAGTTTAGAATTTTGTTTTTTATGTATACTTAATATTAAACGGGTATTTCAGAGGATTACCATGTATTCATCCTTTTTTATGAGTTTATCAACAACGACGTTTTAGATATAGGTTTTCTATTAACGAATTGGCAAATAATTCTAGAATATATTAATTAACATTACGATTGATTAAAATTTACAGTGAATTCTTTTACATCAAAGTTTGTAGTATCATTTTCTATGGACTATAATTTAATCTAGATCTTTCTTAAGAGTAAATATATTTTAGAAAATTCGCGCAGCAGTGTCTTGATGCAATTTAACTTAAATAATTTGCTCAATTTATTTGTAATTTAATAAATATATTTTTCAACGTACCATAACCTGAAATAGGGCTGAAAAAGATTTATGGCTGTAAATAACCGCGACTGCGACAAAGACATCATCAGGTGCAGCAGTACACATACTTCCGTTTGTACCTGCATCTAATATGAGACGAGGAAGGAAGGTAACTTGCAAGAAAAGGAAAATCAGCAGGTCAATTTTTTTCTCACTATGGAGGAAGTTTACATCCAATTTCATAGACTGTAAAACAAAGTTGAAGAAAGAGTATTGATTGGTACATACTTTGTCAATCTCTAACGTATACTGATACATTGGCAGGTTAATCGATCAATCAATCAGGTCAAGTTTTAAATATATACAAATGAATATAAATAAATATAGACACCAGAGGCTAAATTGGCACAACACCAACTCATTTTACGTTACGCAACTCGCGTTAAAATATTGTTTACTTTTCAGTACGACTTTTTGGCAATCACTATAAAATCATATCAATAATACTTTCTGCTCGTTAATTTAATCTTATATTATTAAGAATAGCAATCATAATAGAAGGTGGGTCAAAGCATACCTTGTAGTTGATTTCTATTTTAATTAATTTTACTGGCATAGCTGTGACAAATACATTTCCTTATAAATATTTTGTATCAAAGCATTCAAATTTAATTCTGTATAGTTTGTTGGGATGTATTCAACTGTCTATATTACTATTATTAAATAGCGAAATAATACAAGTTTTATTTAGGCGGACTCACCATCCACTTTCTTGCCCGTGGATGTCGTAAAGCTAGAATAAGGGATTATAATATGCAGATAATGTCGATGCAAGAGAAGGAAAACTTGAAATTAAACCCTATACCAATCCGTCTGACTAGCGTGGTATAGTGGATCAATTTCCTTTCCTAGTTCACTTGTATACTGTACTACGCTATTTGTGACAGTATTGCATTAGATATAAGGTCGAATTTAGGAGCATTTTTTTCAATTTAAAATATATTTTTTTATTGCAAACGGTGGCAAATGAGTGAATAGAACACCTGATGGTAAGTGTTGCTGCCACTCATGGACCTTTGCAAGACCGCTGTCTACCGCGAAAAAAGTGAAGGGAGTGAATACGTGCAATGAGATTCGAGGAAACTATAGGCATCACTAAAACCCACCACACGCAAGCACTCTCAGAAAGCTAGCCGTCCGGCTATCTCGCTCACCGAACGGAGCGCAGTAACAAATTACTACTACTTGGACGTCGATTTTCTGCGAAGGTGTGGTACTACCCTGGACGGACCAGCCCGCGTCTGAAGACAGACAACTGTCAACAGTGTGGTCCTACCACTACTAGGTCTTTCTTAAGCCAGAAAATCAAACCCCTTTTCCTACATTTTGATTTTATTCCATTCACTTCGATCCTGTTATCCTGTCATTTGATTGCGTAAATCACGAAACTCTTATCAAGAAATGCCACCACTATGGGATCAGGAAGAACGCTCTGAAACTTATAATTTCCTATCTAAAGTGTAAACGTACGACTGGTCTGCTTAAAAAGCGGAGACGATTGCGCGACAAGTTATGAGGACAAACGTCATCATGCTGTTATAATAACTGGGCGAGTAGTAGTAGTAGATCATTATTCAAAAGCCAATGAGTGGGAACGTTTTCATTCCAATAATATGTTGTTGGTGTTGGGTCTTAAAAGAACACGCGTTTAACTATTTAACTAAATATTTGTATACAGTCAATAACCTTTTTTAAACTGTGATATATATAATACTAGCAAACCGCCCTCGCTTCGCTTCGGTTTCAGTCGCCTTACCCGCACAGTTCCCGTTCCCGTGGGAATATCGGGATAACAACAACCTCTGTTACTCCCTGATATTATAGCTTTCCATTGGTGAAAGAATTTTTGAAATCGATTCGGTGGTTTAAGCGTGAGAGCGTAACAAACAAACTTATTTTCTCATTTATAATATTAGTAAGGATGTATTTTAAATTGCTTGTAATTAGATGGATTATTTCTCACATGAATTTTGTCTAAATATATACTTGCATAAAGTATATTTGTCTGATATTATAGCTTTGCATTGGTGAAAGAATTTTTGAAATCGGTTCGGTGTTTCAAGCGCGAAAGCGTAACAAACAAGCAAACAAATAAACAAACAAACAACCTTACTTTCGCATTTAAAATATTAGTAAGGATACTAGCTTCTGCCTGCGGCTTGGTGCCCATAAAATAAAATTTTCTAATGTTTAGTTCTTATAATAAAGGAACGTATTAGCGAACGTATTCTGTGTGGTGACAGAGTAAGAATACAATTCACCATCTCGCCTCTTACCTGTGGTAAAAGACGACTGAGGGATTAATTATGAATTTAACAACTATATACGAGAAGGACAACTCGAGATAGTCAGATACATAGACACGTCTGACCAGCGTGGTATAGTAGGTCAAATTCCCTATTACAATGGAGGAGGTCCGAGCCCAACAGTGGGCATATGGACTGAGACAATGATGATTAGCGAGACAAAAAGTATTCTATGTGGCCTAGCGAATATGATACTCTATCATTGTGGCAATTTTCATATACACCTGGTCAACGGTTTACGCGTGATTAAGTAACAAACATTAAAACATGTTCACAAACTTTAACTTTTATATTTTTTGCCATTAAAGGCACAATGCTTTAAAATAAATGTCTGAATGCTCAAAATAATAACAATAAATTAAGTCTTTATCCCACCTAAAACATAAATGTAAAAAAGGAGAGCACAAAATAACATTATGAACAAGTATTAAACTCTATTTCTTTGCTTTATTGGATACCTATAACAATTGCTGTTATTTAAAAAGAAATGTGAGGTCTTAAAGTAGGTTAGATTTGACTTTGGTTATTTGGATTTCGCATAGAACTTGGCACTCATCTCCATTCTTTTTGCGGCGAAGCCCACAGCCAAGAATAATTTTTGTATTGAACTTGGCTCTCCTTTTCTATATTTATGTTTTTGGTGGGATATCATTACTTTTTGTAAAGAAAACTAGGCAAGTATTGAGATTTAATTACAATAATTATACTGATTAATTGATAATTATTGTAACGTTGTAACCGTTCCAAAGCTACAATTAAAAAAAAATGTATGGGGACTCCCCTATTTTAACTTTTTTATTTTTAGATTTTTTTCTACGCTTACACACAATTACCGAGCTGAATTCCAAATTTCATCTTTCTAGGTCATCTAGAAGTAGGTTAGGTTGAGATACTATATGTCAGTCAGTGCTAAAATTTACGACTTTTTGATCTTCATATCTTTATAACCGTTTGAGCTAGCTTCATGAAATTTGGGCTTCTAGATGTCCTTATGGATATAATTAAACACACGTAGTTTTATGTGTTTACGTTAAAGAGGTTTTGAGTTATAGAAGGATCAAAAGTGGCACCAAGTGGTTCGTGTAATATTACACTCGGCGCTGGCTAGCCAGTTTCTTTGCTTGAACTTGGCTTGACACGCTGCCGCGTGTCTAGATGTGATGAGGAATACAGTAGAGATTTACCACTCCTTTTTATTTCCAGCTCTCCGAAATAGAACAATAAATTTTATGATTATGTACAGTTGATTACAGATTCTTTTTTTTTCTTTTTTTAAAAAGACAACACCCTGCACTAAGGAAATAATCCTTGTATTGCGGGGGACTTTACAAACATATAATTAACGGACACAAATTACATCCAGACTCAGAACAACAATTTGTGGATCGCACAAAGTGTTGTCCCGCGTGGGATTCGAACCACGACACTGGCGCTGTAGGTCGCTATCTTAACCACTATGCCATCTGTGCAGTTGAAGATATGCTGATGATGCAGATTGAAAGATATTTGTGAATATTTGGTAACCATAAGGGGAGTAAAGTGGTCAAAATTCGTCAACTATTTTGTAATTTTGGTCTTCATTTTAATTTATTGCGTTAATAATAACATCAAAGTTCCTCTGTGTCTTTATTGGAAATAATTAAGAATGATCGATGATTTAAATTAAACTTCTTTGATCAAACAGGACGCATTTGTTATGATAAAATTTCGTTCTCATCATTTTCACACAATTGCTTCAGTCACATATACGTTTCTTCTACACTTGCGTGTGAAGTTTTAGTTCATTCAATTCACGTACAAAGTATAACTATCTATATGTATCAGAAAATTTAACGACTTTATCTATTCATTAGCTAATGAATGTTTCGTGTAAACAACTTTGGTATGTATTTCATCTATGTGGTGACGGAATATGATTAGAAATCACATCTCATTCTTGCCCATGAGTATCATAAAAAAGGACTCAAGAATATAACACGCACATTATACCTATGTAAGAGAAGGAAATTAGATATAAAACTTTATAGCAATACATCGGAAGTCTGAGCTCAACATTGTGAATTTTGTGGGCTGAGATGACAATGATGACGATATATTTAGTATATCTATCCAGGTAAAACATCTAGTCAGTTTCTTAGGTTTTTTTCTCCCTGTTATGACCCCTTGTGATGACTGGTGCAAAAGCAACGCCGACCCTTAATTGCGAGATAAAAATCAGCTAAAAAGCAACAAAAGCGTAAGCAACACTCTCTTGGGAAACTCATTACAGTACGGTCAGTGTGATGTGTGATCGACAACTTTCCTAACAAGCTTTGCAATTATAGCATAACATGACCTGCCTTCACGTAAGGAGACCTTTTCTTATTAGCATACGTTAATAGGCTGATAGATGGATTTAATGAATTCTGTTTCATTTTCAATCGACAATAGAGGATATCCGGTGATGGTATGGACACATTTGGATAATTTACTTACCTTCAAAGTACTTATCAGTATCGTAAGCATTCAACTTTATCGGTATGTAATTAATAAGTATGTCACAGATAAGAAAGTAAGACAAAGGTATTAGTTTATATTTTTAATTTTCAATGGTGTATTCTTAGAATAATAACGTATAGAAGATAAGTTCAGGCTCAAAAAGTGAGGCATTTCAATTGGAGCCTAATGGAGCTTACGCCGGAACCGTTCCGTAATGTACAAGTCATTGTACTGCACGTACGTACGCAACTCTTAAAAAATAAATTGATAATTATGACGGTTTGTGTATTCAAATGGTGTCACAACACATTTGAAAAACTTAAAAAGGTTTTTAACATTACTTTTAAAAGTATTTCGACGATTTATGTTAATAAAAACAAAATTTGATTTCATAATTTGTATAGTGGTTTGCGTGTGTACGTGTGTAATCATCTGCGCGCCATTAGCATTTTTAGATTCAAATTTTGAAAGTTCGAAGTATTGACACTATCCTTCTATACGTTATTATTCTAAGGGTGTATTGCTCTTTCTTTGCTCTTTAGTAGTTATTTCATCATCTATCAGTCCATCACCGTCAACTGATGGACGTAGGCCTCCCTCATGTTTTGCCACAGTGTGTGCCTGTCTCCAACGATGTACAGCAACTTTCACCAGGTCATAGTATGCAACTTTGAATTGACAAGACGCCTTATACTTCAATTCACCAAAAAGAAAAAAAATACAAGATAATCTACGTAGAAAGTTATGAAATACTTTGAACGAGACAATTTGATATACATAGACACATAGAAAAAGGAGCACATAATCCATAAAGAAAATCATCATTATCTTCCTTTTTACTGCCTATCCCTGGACGTATGCCAGCTCCAGAGGAAGCAACCAATTACTTGGAAGGATAGTGCCGTTATGACCATGCTTGGCATAATTGCGATATAAGATAGCAGCTGCTCACTCTCCTGGTTATCTCCGGTATCCCTGGTTAAGGGTATCCCCTTAGCCGATGCGAGCGAAGCGAGTTGGTAACAGCTGTATTCTTATTCCGATGCCACATAGTTTAAAGATAATATAATCAATGAATATATTTATAATAGAAGTCAGAACATGTTGCTACTTAGAGGTTAATTAATCATCATCATCATCGCAGCCCACATACGTCCCACTGTTGGGCTCGGGCCTCCTCCACAATGGGAGGGAATTTGACCTACTATACCATGCTGGTCAGACATATTGGTATAGGGTTTCATTTCGAGTTTTCCTTCTCTTGCACAGATGTTATGTGCACATTATACCCCATAGTCGTCTTATACGACATCCACGGGCAAGATAGGGAGTGGTGAATTGTATTCTTACTCCGTCACCACACGGACAAGGTTAATTAATGACGATTATTAATTGTATTTAATAGCGAACATATCCCAAATTTCTCTATTGGGGTATATTAAGAAAATGGAATGGCACCATTTAAAAAAAAACTAATTAAAAACCAGCTGACTTATAAATTGGAAGTAGTCACTGAACAGCGAAGGGAGAATAAAAATTAAAATAAACGGGTTTATTGAAAGTGGTTATTTTATTATCTAACTAGCAACCCGCCCTCGCTTCGCTTCGGTTATAGGTTATAGTCGTTTTACCTGCCTAGTTCCCGTTCCCGTGGGAATACCGGAATAAAATATAGCCTAGTTTACGCCCTGATATTATAGCTTTCTATTGGTGAAAGAATTTTTGAAATCGGTCCAACCGTTTTGAAGATTACCCGGAACAAACAGACAGACAGACAAAAAATTTTTAATTACTATTTTAGGCATAGGTGTCGTGCAAATAACCGTATGAGCATGAAAAATGCCTATTATTTTGACATTACAAACAGACACTCCAATTTTATTGGAGTGTCTGTTTGTATGTAGGGGGTTTGTATGTAGGGATAAAATATAGCCTAGTTTACTCCCTGATATTATAGCGTTCCATTGGTAAAAGATTTTTTAAATCGGTCCAGCCGTTTTGCAGATTACCCAGAACAAACAGACAGACAAAAAAAATATAAAGTGATTTTTAGGCATATGTATAGTGCAAATAACCGTGTGAGCATGAAAAAGGTCTATTATTTTGACATTACAAACAGACACTCCAATTTTATTTATTGGTATAGATGTAGGATTTATTAGAATTCGTTTTTAAATAAGACCGTATAGCAACGGCTGTATTATTAATTTATTGTATGACTAGCAACCCGGCCTCGATTCGGTTCGGTTTCAGTTGCTTTACCCGCGTGGTTTGAGTTGCCGTGGGAATACTGGGATAAAATATAGCCTACTAGCAACCCGCCCTCGCTTCGCTTCGGTTTCAGTCACTTAAACCCGCGTAGTTCCTGTTCCCGTTTGAAAACCGGGATAAAATGTAGCCTATGTTACTCCCTGATATTATAGTTTTCCATTGGTGAAAGAATTTTTGAAATTGGTCGGTGGTTCGAATGTGAAAGCGTAACAAACAAACTGACTTTCGCACTTATAATATTAGTAAGGATTTGAATGAATGTTATGAATATCTACTCAGCGAGCAAGGCGCAGTGTAGTAGCTAATAAACATAAATATATTAATTTAATCACCAATATTAGCATTCATTTACGAGTGTTGTACCAATCCCATGTTCTAAGTTTCCTCCAAAATGATTTAATAATTTTTATAGACATATTTCACGCTTCTATCTGTTTTCACTAACGATTCTCAAATTTAAGTAACACCTAAAGTAATGTATATGACATTAATGATGAATTGTTGTTGTGTTCTTTTCATTTCAGCTCATATACGTCCCACTGTTGGGCTCGGGCCCCACTGTGGGAGTTGAATTGACTTACTATACCACGCTGGCCAGACGGGTTCGTATAGGATTCTATATCGAGTTTTTCTTCTCGAGTATTGATGTTAAATGCGTATTAAATCTTTTAGTCTTCTTTTAAGACACCCAGAGGTAATAAAGGGGGGGGGGGGTTAGTGAATTGTATTCTTATTCCGTCACCGCACGGCTTAATGGCGTATATTCAGTTCAACTAAAATTCAAACTAAAATTTTCATAAAATGACTTCAACTACACTCTATTCTTATCTAGCTCGTATGGTGATGGAGTAATAATACCATTTCATTTCTAGCTCGGGGGGGTGACGTAAAAATATAAGGAATATGATATATGGTAGGTAGTTGTAAATGAAGGCCACATAAAACCTGATACTAACTTGCCTGACCAGCATGCCCAACTTTCTGAGGGTGTTTGCGTGAAGTGGGTTTTAGTGATGCCCTTAGTAACATCGAACCTCATTGCACGCATTCAAGTTAATGTTACCTTCTTCGCGATAGACAGCGGTCTTGCAAATGTCCATAAGCGGCAGCAACACTTACCATCAGGTGTACTGTTAGATCGCTTGCCACCGTTTGCAATTAAAAAAGAATCTATTGTAGTTTAATTTTCTTCTCATTGTGCAGGTATGTGCCCAATAGTGGGACGAAGAATATTTTTTATGGATTGACATAGTAAGTGGTGAATTGTATTCTTACTCCGTCACCACATGGGAAATAATATAAGAACGTTAATAAATAAATAAAATAGTAAAGTATAGTTTTTATTTATTTACTGGCGAACTTCGCATCGCCGTTTTCGTAATTATTTTGTTTCTGTATTTATCAGTTTGGTTTTAGTATTATCCGTGCGGTGACGGAGTTAGAATACAATTCCCCACCCGTGTGTGTTGTAAAAGACGACTAAAGGATATACCACCTTTTCTTATGGATTCCAAAATGTTTTTTAATCTAGATCTACATGTAATTATGCTAAAAATGCCAAACCGACGAAAGGAACATCAAATGTTTGACAGGTATGAACAGTTTGTATGGGAAAATAAAATTATTGTTTTTAGTATTTTTCCGCAATTTTTCATATTTTCTCACCGTATAAACCTTTCCTGGACTTCCACAAATAATTCAAGACCAAAATTAGCCAAATCAATCCAGCCGTTCTCGAGATTTAGCGAGACTAACGAACAGCAATTCATTTTTATATATATACTAGCAAGCCGCCCTCGCTTCGCTTCGGTTTTAGTCGTTTTACCTGCGTAGTTCCCGTTCCCGTGGGAATACCGGGATAAAATATAGCCTAGTTTACGCCCTGATATTATAACTTTCCATTGGTGAAAGAATTTTTGAAATCGGTCCAGCCGTTTTGAAGATTACCCGGAACAAACAGACAGACAGACAGACAAAAATTTTTTAATCGCTATTTTAGGCATAGGTGTCGTGCAAATAACCGTGTGAGCATGAAAAAAGTCTATTATTTTGACATTACAAACAGACACTTCAATTTTATTTATTGGTATAGATAGATTATTATTTTGCACTGTCACTATATTATCCCTATTAATTGGGGTCGACACAATATGTATTCCTCTTCCATCGTACAAAATTTATTGGCAATACTATAATGAACATTTGCATTGACGGTATGCACCTTGGGAATGTAATTATTGACCACCGGCAATAAATGGAGCTTGCCCAGGTTGATGTAAAAACTCTAAGACGTTTTCCATAACACCTACGACCAATTTAAGGGTTAGTAGTATACTTAACCGCCACCACATAGCACTTATTTTGCACTGTTTGTCATTATTATTTTACACTAAGATATCATTTTTGAATGCTAAATTAATAAATTTCACTTACACCATAGACACTAAATAAAATATCTATGTTAAATGCAGTTCTTAATTAATTATATATATATATATATATATATATATATATATATATTTAATTATCACGCCTTTATTTATAACGGGGTAAGTAAAATTGTAACTTCAATAAACACATTTCATTACGTAATTTTTGGTTTCTTGTCTTAAAGCGCGAACTTATTTCTGTTTAATTATAGGCTCCGGGCTTGTTATTATATATTTTTTATAGAAAATACAGTAAGGTTTTAGCTGAAACTATATAGGAACTTCATGATCTACTTATAATCATGCTTATACCTCTAGACCAAAGAGACATTTATTTTAATTAAATTTACTAAAAAAATAGAAAAATAAAGTTTTTATTTTAAAATCTTCGCATATTATTTAAGAACTAGAACTTTTTTGATATTTTTGATGTAACGTTTTGAATTAATATTTTTACTTACCGTTATCGTAATTTTCAGATGTCATTTTGGAAACTTTATCACAGCACTATAAGTAAATTCGATCTTTAAAATAAAAGTTACTGAATTATAATCACATTAATTAATACACATTTTTATATATATGTAGTTAAGTAGTCGTTATTAAAAGCACAACAGACACTTTACTCCATGTGAGTGATCAACCGGAGTGATCTTGTTTAGCGTTCTCGCTAATAACACAATTCGTCGCATGCGCACTGCGTTCAATTGCCGTAATAGAAAATACTTTAATCGCTGACCATCGCTCTACACTAATGGTATTTCACACAATCGATGTAGTTTGAAAATAAAGTAAAATTTATTCAACACAGCACGATATACGTACGCTATTCAGTACTTTGTCCTTGGCTTCTTCATAAGTCGTACTCATAAATTGCATACCCGTAAGTGAACATAAAAGACAAATTAATTTGAATGTTGGTGTTTTTATTGTCACTCAAAATAAATTGAAAAGTAAGCGTATTTTTTTAATATTCGTAATAAAATGTTAATAATATTTCATTAATGAATCAGTAACCATTAGTAGTAGTTTGTAAATTTTTGTTTCAAATTTTTAAAAAGTCGCCTAACTTTATAATAAAGAAAATTCACGTTGTTTAACGGAGCTCGACGGCCACCTTTTCAAGAAAATCTAAAACTACTAAACATTTTAAGCAACAATAAAGGTACTTAAAATCAGTGAGCGTTGCGTTAATGTATTTTTTTTGGGCTGTGATTATATTAAGCGTTGCTTTGATTGAATTCATTATAGTGTTAAAATTGGAAAGTTTCTTTATAAAATAAAAACTCAATGGCTTATTAGATTTATCTTTAGTAAACAATTAAATATTTACCTTTTTACTGAATTTAGTTTACTGGCTATTTTTGACAGTTCAAGGTGAAACATTCAAATTTATTTACGCACTATATTCATGCAGATGTATTACCACGTGGTGACGGAGTAAGAATACAATTCACCACCCCCTCTCTTGCCCGTGGATGTCGTAAAACACGACTAAAGTATATAATATGCATACAACATCTATGCCAGAGAAGGAAATCTCGAAACAAAACCCTATGCCAACACGTCTGACCAGCGTGGTATTTTTTTTTATGGCTATTGTCAGCGCACACGTCATCCATTCCATTCGAGGCGATGAAAGGACGGCGCGCGGGCCCATAACGCACCCGTACCCACGTCGCCTTCGTCCTTGGGCCGACAACGAGTGCCGAGTTCCTTGTCCTCAGTGGTCGGCCCGACGGAATACCCTTTCGGGTACCCTCATCTCTCGACATCTCTATTTCGAGACGTCGGCCGCCGTCGCGCGGTCAGCGACAACCAACACGTCTGACCAACGTAGCATAGTAGGTCAATTTCCCTCCCATAGTAGAGGAGACCCAAGCCCAATAGTGGGAAGTATATGGGTGATGATGCATATGTATGTTTTATATTGCTTAAATTACTTATGCGATGTCGATGATTGTGATACCAACTGACTTATTACTATCGTCCGACTTATAAGCGTTAAATTTCATGCAATTGACATCAATAAAATATGAAACAAATTGCTGTGTGGTGGCGGTTACATATACTACAAACTCTTACATTACTCGTGAGTGTTATAAAAGACGATTTAGAGCTTTACGTGGATTTAGGCCAAGTCAATCTCATGCTGAATAGTTAACAGTTATATTCGCAAGGAGGGTGAATGTCAGGTAGATACCTGGTAACTAAAATTATTGCCAACACTTATGCAAAATTTACGGTGGAAAAAAAGTACATATGGTGTCGAACTCGAGTAATTAGAGCAGGATTCATCATCAACCAACTGCGGTTCTGTGCCACCTGCATCCAACGACGCCCAGCAACTTTCACCAGATCGTTAGTCCACCTAGTGGGTGGGCGTCTTACACTGCGTCGTCCGATACGTGGTCTCCACTCGAGAACCTTTCTTCTATCAGGATTATGATTCAATAAAGATTCTTGAATTGTTTTCCTCTATAAAGAATAGAATCATCGCCGCACCGCAATCATCTATTTAGAATTTCTGTTTGTTTTAAATATAACGTTATAATTTTATGCAAATGCCTTGGTCGTGCGTTGTCAACTACATTAAACAAACATTATAAATTGTTAAACAAATGATGTCGTCAATCAAGGATAAAAATACGCACAGCATGCGGCAATAAATTATAACTTTATTAATGTATATTAGAAAACTACAATGATACTAAATAAAATACTGAATATTAAAATATAACAATACACAACAAATTTATCTTAGTGTTCTGTTTTCATGTGACAATATCATGGGTTCATCATCATCGTTATCATCGCAGCCCACATACGTCCCACTATTGGGCTCGGGCCTCCTCCACAATGGGAAGGAATTTGACCTACTATACCATGCTAGTTAGACATATTGGTATAGGGTTTTATTTCGAGTTTTTGTTCTTATGCACAGATATTACGGGCATATTATATCCCTTAGTCGTCTTTTACGACATCCGCGGCCGAGATAGGGAGGAGTGAATTGAATTCTTACTCCGTCACCACACGAAAAATGGGTCATGGTTTCACTATCCAGCAAATATACAGTCTACTTCATTCTCATATTCTTCTTTGTAATATAACAAGGTCTTTTCGGGTCTAGATTTAATTTGTCTCCGTTAATTATATTTATAAAGTTTACAGTGATTTAAAAATTAAATATAAGCTGTTAGAATTGATTGTACACTTTTATTTTAATTTCATTCGTCATCATCATTTCAGCTCATATACGTCCCACTGCTGGGCACGTGCCTCCTCTACAACAGAAGGGAAATTGATCCTACTGTACCATGCTGGACAGGCAGGTTGGTATAGGGTTTTATTTCGAGTTTTCCTTTTCTTGCATAGATGTTAAATGCGTAAGATATCCCTTAGTCGTCTTTTACGACATCCACGGGTAAGATAGGGAGTGGTGATTTGTATTCTTACTCCGTCACCACACAGAGATTTTAATTTAATCATCTCTAATTGAGTCAAAAGTCATAAACTTTTTTATATTTAATTGTAGCTATTTTTTATGCATACGGGTTTGTTAATCATTATCTTTGTCTACTAATGCTATATAAGTGCATATATAGAACTTTTCTTAAATCAAGTAAAATATAATAGCTGTTAAATAATTATTTTTATTAGCGGCCTCGCTAGGTTAAAAAAAAAGGTTACATATTTCAGACAAAATTTGCTGCATAAAAATTAGGTTATATGCATTCTAGACAAACTTATATCTTTGTTGAATTACATCTAGATCTGTTAAGTTATTCGATTATTAGAGCATTTAATAACCAATATTCATCCATATTCTCGCGTTTCTAATAAACAAATGTAATGAATAGGATATTTTAGTTTTTTTTTTATTCGGCAAAGAAGCTCATCATCATCAGCATCGCAGCCCATACATGTCCCACTGTTGGGCTCGGGCCTCCTTCCTAATGAAAGGGAATTTAACCTACTATACCATGCTGGTCAAACATGTTGGTATACGGTTTCATTTCAAGTTTTCCTTCTATTACACAAATGTTATGTGCATATTATATCCCATAGTCGTCTTTCCGACATCCACGGGTAAGATAGGGAGTGGTGAATTGTATTCTTACTTCATCACCACATGGAGAAGCTGCTATTGAAAAAAAATATTTTATCATTATAATCATATCAGCTCATAGACGTCCCACTGTTGGGCTCGGTCATCCTCCACTATTAAAGGGACTTACTACTATACCACGCCAGTCAGACGCGTTGGCAATTTGTATATATGCATATTATATCCCTTTTTTTTTTTTTTTTTTTTTTTTTAATGGGTGGGCTATGGTAAGCGCACGCGCGGTCCTGTCCCTCCGGGGCGATGAAAGGACGGCGCGCAGGCCCATAACCCACCCGTACCCACGTCACCTCGTTGTTGGGCCGACCACCGGAGCAGATGTGACTTGTCATCAGTGGTCGGCCCGATGGAATACCTTTCGGGTAACCTCACCTCTCGACGTACTGGGACGTCGGTCGCCATCGCGCGGTCAGCCTCTCTGCGGGTGACGGACAATTCCCCGGTCCGATCACCCGCGGCCTCGGCTAGGGCGGCATTAGGCGCAGATACTCGCGCCTGCGCCGCCCGAGTCGCCGGCGGCGGAACGTGTCGCCGAATAGGAGCTCTACTCCCACACGATCCGCCGGCTCCTTCCGTGAGATTACGGCCTCACAGAAGGCGGCGACCGCGTCCCAGTTCCTGACGCTGTCGAGCATCGCCCTGGCGATGGTCGGCAGCGCCAGGTCGGCACCGATAATCGCGACGAGTTCACGGCGCTCTCCCTCCCATGCAGCACACTCCTCGAGCGTGTGCTGCGCCGTGTCCTCGTCGCAACTGCAGTGGTGGCAGGACGGTGTGCTCTCCCTCCTGACAATCTTGTGCAGGTACTTCCCAAAACACCCGTGCCCTGTAAGCACCTGCACCAGTCGGAAGGAAAGCACCCCGTGCGTCCGCTCCAACCACTCCATCAGCATCGGCCGGAAGGCCTCGACGGTCCTGACACCGTACCGAGGACTCTCCAGCCGGACTGCCCAACGGGCAATGACTCCTCGGCGGGCGTCGACCCGCCAGGCGGTGATCTCCTGCAGGGAGACCATGCCGCCGCGGGTGCGCGTCTCAGACACCCGCCGATAAATCTCGGCGAGCATCTCCGCCTCCAGGTCCCAAGGGGGAGTTCCGGCCAGGAGGCACGCTGCCTCCGTCGACACCGTGCGGTAACCGCGTATGGCCCTGACCGCCATGACCCTCTGTGGTCGCCTCAAGAGGGCCCTCAGCCGGACGGTCAGGGACCCCGCCCACACCGGTGCGCCGTACAGAGCCATCGACCGGATCACCCCCGTGTACAGCTGTCGGCACGTAGAGCTGGGTCCGCCCACATTCGGCATCAGCCGCGAAAGGGCGGACGCCGCGCCGACAAGCCGGGGAACAAGTCGATGGAGATGCTCCCGGAACCAAAAATGCCCGTCGAGCACCAGGCCCAAGTACTTCATGTGGGCCTGGATGCTGATGGTGACCGACTTCACAGTGATCGAAGCGCCGGCGGGAGGCCCGGCGGTACGGAGGCCATGGAATAAAAGGGCCTCCGTCTTTTCCAGGGCTACCCTCAACCCCAGCGCTTCGATCCGCCTGACAATCTCCTCGGTGCCGAGAGTTGCCAGACGTGCCGCCTCCTCTAGCGTCCCACCCCGGGCTGTGACGAGTGTATCGTCGGCGTAGCAAATTACGCCCAGCCCGGTTGGGAGGCTTCCTCTCAACGCCCAGTCGTAGCCGATGTTCCACAGGGTCGGACCCAGAACCGACCCCTGTGGGACACCGCACGTCATGGGCGTTCGCACAACGTCCCCTACTCGGTCAATGTAGAGGACGCTGCGCCCCTCCAAGTAGTCTGCCACCAGCCGCCTGAGGTACACGGGCACCCCGTGATATCTCAGCCCCTCCCTGATGCAGCTGAATGGCAGACTGTTGAAGGCGTTGGCGATGTCCAGAGACACCGCCAACAGGACTCCTCCGCCGGCGACGGCCTCCGCTACCACGGCCTTCAGGCGCAGCAGGGCCGCGACCATCGAACGCCCTCGCCGAAAACCAAACTGGGCGTCCGACAAATCGGGCCCGACCCCGACGAGGTGCCGCTCGATGCGGGCAGCCAACACCCTCTCCAGCAGCTTGCCCGCATCATCGAGCAGCACGATGGGCCTATAGGCCGAGGCCGACTCGGGAGACCGTCCCGGCTTCGGCAGGAGAACCAGCCTCCCCTCTTTCCAGCACCTAGGGAACTGCCCGGACGTCAAACAAGCGTCGAACAGTCCCCTAAGGCGTGGTCCCAGGTGCTCGAGGACCAGGGCCAGCACACGGTTCGGAATACCGTCGGGCCCGGGGGCGGTGGATTTGATTCGCATACGCGCCACCGCCACCCCCATTTCCGACTCCGTGATGGGCGGAGCACTTTCATCGTCGGCCTCCCGGTCACTGTCCGGCGAAGCCATGACCGGGGGCGTGTGCTCCGCCCGCTGTGGAAAGAGGTCCTCGACAACTCTGGTGAGGAGGCTGGGCTGGAGAGTCTCGGTGAGGGGGGGGGGCCCGCCCGCGGAGCTTGTTCAGCGCCGCGAGGTAGGGGCGACCCCAGGGGTCACGCTCGAGACTGTCCAGCATCTCCCGCCGACTAACGTCCTTGGCGGTACGGACGGCCAGCCTGAAGGCAGACCGCGCACTACGGTAAGCCTCGTACAGCTGGCCCTCCCGCTCAGCGTCGCGGTGACGCGCTCGGCTGCGGGTGTAAGCCCTCCGGGCACGTATGCACGCGACCCGAAGGTCCGCCAATTCTCGGGACCACCAGGGGACCGCATTCTTCGGGGGCAGACGCCGCACACGGGGCATGGCCGCATCGCAGATCTGCGTTAACGCACAGCGGATGCGGCCAGCCTCGGCATCCACCCCGTCCGCCTGGGGCGGTGAGGACAGCCACGACTGAACGATGGCTGCCTCCGCCAACAGGTCCCGATCCAATCGACCCACAGCCCACCGCAGAAACGCGGGAGCTCCGTCCGCCGTGTGACCCCTGCTGGGCTGCAGGAGGGTCCGGGAGACCTCTATCCGGATGTATCGGTGGTCGGATAGGGTCTCAACCTCCTCCTGGACGCACCAGCTCCTCACACGTGCTGCGACATTAGGGCTAGCGAACGACAAGTCCACTATCGACCCGCCCTGCTGCCGCACGCACGTTTGCACCGAGCCCCTGTTCAGCAAACAGAGGCCCAGTGCCGCCGCCCACTCTTCGACCGCCCGCCCGCGGTCATTCGTCCTGGGGGACCCCCACGCCGTGGACTTGGCGTTGTAGTCCCCCAGAACGAAGACTTGGCGCGGTGCCAGTCGCCGTATCGAGGCCCCCAGGATGGTGAGGAAGGCCCCGAAATCCGTCGCGCTCCTGTTAGGGGAGAAGTAAACACCAAATAGCGTAACCTCTCCCCATTCCGCCGCGACATACCCATCGCCCCTGTCCTTGAGCATCAAGGGCGGGGAATGCCATGACGTAGAGGCGACGATTGCCACAGAGCCGTCACTGCTGCCCAGCCAATTGGGCCGGTCAGGCACCACGTACGGCTCCGCGGCTACGGCTGCACCGATCAACCACTCCGCCATGGCTTGCAGGAAAACGTCCTGTGCCTCGGCGGCGTGGTTGAGGTTGGCCTGCAGGAGGTGGTAAGATTCGGCCGCCATTAGTGGGCCGTATCCATCACCTCCTCCACGCTGGCAGGCGATCGGGTCGCGCTAGGGGCGGGAGTGGCCGGGGTCGTCAGGCCGCTCCGCCCCTTTGGGGCCGAAGCCGGGGGTCTGCACTCCCTGCCCCCCATGCGGTGTTTTGCGGGCCTATTGCCCGCCGCACACGCGGGGCAGTGGGGAGTGGCGGCGCACGATGCCGCCTTATGCCCGTGTTGACCGCAGCGGAAACAAAGGTCGCTGCAGTCAAAGCAGTTAGTGCATGTCGGCCGAGTGTGTCCGACCGCCATGCACTTGTAGCACCTCGCAGGCCGGGACTCTAGCACGGACACCCGTGCCGAGCTCCAGCCCACGAGGAGCCTGCCTGAGTCGGCCAGTTGCTTGGCCGACTCCACCGGGCACTGCACCCAGGCAGCACCGACGCCGCCCGGACCAGGGCGGATGGCGCCAATTCGGACGGTGTCCACGGGACACCCGGTTTTCGAGACGATGGCCTCCCGGATGTCATCCACCGTGACGGAGTCGTCCAGACCCGCGATGCGTAGTTCTGCGCACTTTACGGGTCTGGCGATTTTGACGCCACCCTCCTCTGCGAACAAACCCCTCAACTTGGCCGCCATGCTATCGGCCGTCTTGGCGCCCTCGGCCCCAGGGAACTCTAAAATCCGAGCCCCTGTCCGGGCCTTGCGGGTCCTGGCTTCAACGCCTCCTAAATCGGAGACGTCAAGCTCCCGCCGGGCGCGACGTAAGACAGCCTCATAGCTGAGGCCGTTTTCGGCCGCCTCAGGCAGCACGGTGATCACCACTGCGGCTGACTTTGGCGGCCGGAGCCTCCTGCGCGACCTCTTGTTTCCGGCTCCTGCCTTTGGAGCGGAGGCTTTGGCGGCGTTTTTGGCCTCCGCTCTTCCCTTCTGGCCGCGACTCTTTCGGCTGCGCTCGGCCGTCTGCCAACCCTCTTCAGGCGCAGCAGGGGTGCCGGGCACAGCAGTCACGGCCGAGGCTGCATTGGCCGCCGCCGGCGGTGCATTTGCCGGCAGCGGCTGAGGTCCGGCCTTGGCAGGAGCCGGTGCCACCTTCTTCTTCGCGGCGGGTCCTTTGGGCTTCGGCCCAGCAACAGCCGCAGCGTAGCTTCCTACGCGCCCTCCCTGGCAGGGTAGCGCGGTAGGGGCTGACGCCACGACCTTCGGCCTGTCCGCAGCGAGGGGCGGCCGGAGGCGGGGCTCCGGAGGCAGAGACAATCTCTCCTCCATAGCCGCCATGCGCGCGTCGAGCATTTTGCCGACAACCTCCACTACGGCGCGCATGGTCTGGTCCGGCACGCCGTCCACTGCGGGCAGCGGGATCACTTCGGCCGGCTGGGCCCTCTGGCGACTCGCCGCAGCGCGAGTTGGCGCAACGGGGACGGCGGGGGCGGCCGCAGGGCCGACGCTTGTCGGCGGCGAGGTCTTCGCCAGCTGCGCGACCTGGCTCCGCAAGTCGGCCATTTGTCTTGCCAACTCGCGGTTCGCCTTCTGCACCGCCGACAGCTCTTTTTGTAGCGCCTTGTTTTTCTCCTGCAGGCCTGAGACCTCACCACTAAGGCGGGTGTTTTCAGCCTGCAGGGTGGCCACATTGGCAGCTCGGGGGTCGCCACCTACAGCGGACTCAGCAGCCGCCATGTCGGTGGGAGGGATGTCTGACAACACCCTCATCATCCTCGCGGCAGCCGCCTCATTTGCCCGCTTCTGGGCCTCAGTCCCCTGTACTGCGCCGGCCGGCGATGGCGTCACCGACCTTGCCGCCACTACTGCGCCCCCTCGTCCCCTGCGAGAGGCCGGAACTTTGGGAGGAGGCATGATGGTGCCACTCCCCTCGGAGGATCCCGAACTTCCACCCTCGTTCAGGGGGCGCTTCCGCACCTGCGAGGGGAGGACCTCCTCCCTGACTGCTAGGGCCGCCGTCAGGACCGACGCCAGAGACTGCGATGACTCAGCGACGGTCTCAGCAGCCGACATGCTGCCGCCTTCGGTATCCGACGGCCCTGCGGCATTGCCGCCCTCGTCCGTCGACTGCTCCACGGTCGCGTCGGTCTCCGCCGTCGCAATGCTGCCTGCGTCAGAGACGCTGGCGTCACTGAGCGAAACGTCAGCAGTACGCAGTGCCTTCAGCTCCGCCCGTCGCTTCTGCGCTGCGCGCCGTCTGGCGCGCTCCGTTGCAGGGGTGGGTTTCCCCCCCCTCTTCTTCTTTCGGGCCTCAATTTTCGCCGGGCCCTCGGCTGATTTGGATGCCTCCAGTACGGAACTGCAGTCCAACGAGGCATCCAGGTCTTCTAAGCCAGTTTTGCTGTAGCTTGGCTGGGCTTTATTGTGGGAACAAGACTTCTTGGTTTTGGGCATCTCGCCCCTCCTGTCTGCATCAATGTTTGTTGAGAAATCCATATAGTTCCCACGAGTAAGGGAGAAGTGACTGTCCACCCGGGCAGAGATCCCGATACCCGGGCAAGCGTACATTTGTTTCCCAACACAGGGGGTCCGCAGGTACCCTGGCTGGGGGCGCGCTAACGACTGAACAACCCATCAGCCATGCATCCTCTCGCCGCGCGCCAGAACTTAGGATTCTGGGTGATTGTTTTATAGAGGTTTTCTTCCTCGCGGTCCAGGCGGTTAAGCCAAGACCCTCGCTCCTGAATCTAAGCCTCAAGACAAATGTCCCGAAGCAAGAATCAGGTCTACGATTTGTCGCGGTTGGCAAATGCCTGCCCAGTCCTCAAACGAATGAGTGACTGGGCCCGTCGAATTTTCGCGTCCAATACCCTCTACAATTAGAGGGCATGGAGCGAATTTGGGGCATCCCACAAACTGGGCCCCCCCTCGGGCCAGATATTTGCCACGAGCGACAATTCCAGAGAGCAGTCCAAGGAATTGTCGCTCGTGCCCAGGGTACACCACGCGGAGGTTTCTGGCGTAGCACCCCATATTATATCCCTTAGTCGTCTTTTACGACATCCACGAGCAAGAGGAGGTGTTGAATTGTATTCTTATTCCGTCACCACACGTATTTTATTTTGTACATGATAAAATGATTTGTAGATTAGTTGTTATTTAAAAACCTGCTTGGTTAGTTGTATTGAACTGTCAATATGAATTCCACTTAGTGTATGTAAATATGCTAACTTACTTAGGACAGTTTAAAATACGTAAGTTGAATATTTTCAATTAGAATTAAGTACTCGTAATTATGAACATTTTTATCTCGGCCCATATCGATTAAGTCTTTTTAACAGTGGTAGATAATTTACTGTACTACGCTGGGCACATGGGTTGCCATAGGATGTTATGTTATATATACACTAGCAACCCGCCCTCGCTTCACTTTGGCTTCAGTTGCCTTACCTGCGTAGTTCCCGTGGGAATACCGGGATTAAATATAGCCTATGTTACTCCCTGATATTATAGCTTTCCATTAGTGAAAGAATTTTTGAAATTGGTTCGGTGGTTTAAACGTGAAAGCTTAACAAACAAATTTATTTCGAATTTATAATATTAGTAAGACATTGAAATAAAACTATTTTTAAATACAATAATTTTTTTTACAGATTTAATCGCGTTAATGTTTGATTTTTGATTTCCCGACGTTCCGAAGACTTTTCAGCATCCATGGTCATGGAAAGACTACGAACTCTATATCATCCCGTGATCATGAATGATGAAAAGTGTTCAAAATAGCTATATTTGAAATGTGTAATGCTGCATGCATTTTATGCGTTTTGTGCAGAAAACTATTTTACGGATTTTATCGCATTTGTATTTAATTTTTAATTGAAGTTTCAAACACTTTTCATCATTCATGGTCTTGGAAAGGCTACGAACCGTATATCATCCCGTGATCATGAATGCTGAAAACTGTTCAAATTAGTTATATTTGAAATGTATAATGCTGCATGCATTTTACACATCAGAAAACTATTTTTACGGATTTTATCGCATTTGTATTTGATTTATAATTTCCCGAAGTTTCGAAAATTTCGCAGCTTCGTAAAAAAAAAAGATGTCCATATTAAAATATTTAAAGTAACTATAAGGTATGCTGGTTTACTCAATTTGCTTTCCTGAAGCTGCAATTTAATAATTTGCTATGTAATACTGATTAAACTTCGATGTCAGGGGTGTAGTTTATGCGATAGTACTTGACACCCCTACTTGACCTACCTGTATTGATTTTCAACTTATTATTTTTGTGCAGAGACGGAGTAACGATTCACATTTATTTTCGAGTGGATGTCATAAAACAAAACTATAAGTGATAGTAGATTAGTATAACTATATGAGAATAAGGCCGCGAAATGCAATCTAACTTCAACGCGTCTGACCATCATGGTATATTAGTTTAATTCACCTGGAAATATGAAGGATGATAGTGAGTATAAACATCTGAGAAGTATTTGCTGCGTAACGGTTTTCAGCTTTTGGAGCCGGCCACCAGCTGGGCATTTGATTATATATCCAGACGGCTGCAGATCAGATGGCATAAATGCCAGACCAAAAACGTTTTACGTAATATAAGTTATTTTACGTGTTCGTCCAGTGGTCTAAATCTGGTGGTATAAGTGCAGCGCTACTGACATTGTGAGATCTATTGTTTGAATTCTGGGTAGGCTTGGTTGGAAAATCATTTAGTGCTAATAGACCGCCTCCAATTATTTGGAACTAAAATGTGGGTTTAAAATTTGGGCTTGAACAAAAAATGTTTTCCAGGGTTTAGAATTGTAATTAAAATATACTATACAATCCACTTTCTCTATGACCGTGTGGCGACGGGAACTATCCCGTATACTAATACCTACTTTCATCACCTCTTACATGTCTGTAGGAGTCCTAAAATCCCCCAGGAGAGTGGGAAGCAGTCATCGAGTGGTAAACTTATAACAACTACTGCGATTCCCAACCCGCCTACGGAACGTGGCAATTACGCCAATACACTCTCCCAAATAAAACATGGAGGCACATTAAGAAACGATCTCCAATCATGACTGTTTCACCAGTCCGCGGACTCTTGTAGTGGGCACTTTCATGGTGAGGCAGAGGGTTCTAAATATCTCCGGCTACTAAAAGAATCGATCGGGCTATATCCGTATAGTGACAGAGTAACAATACAATTCACCACCCCCTATCTTGCCCGTGGGTGTCATAAAAACGACTAAGGGATTTGTGTCAATAATACCGATGCAAGAGAAGGTAAATTCAAAACAAAACCCTATACTAACCTTTATGACTAGCAGTAAGGCAGTAAGATCGTTAAGCAGTAAGGTCAATGACCCTCCTATTGTAGAGGAGGCTCGAGCCCAAAAGTCAGACGTCTATGAGTTGTGATGATGATGAGAATAATAAACCTCCTTCTATGTGGTGAAGATTTTTTTAACCGTGGACGACGTAAAAGACGACTTAGAGATATGTAAATAACATTAATTTAAGACAAGGAAAGCTTGAAATAAAACCCTATATCAACATATCTGACCAGCTTGATATAGTAGGACAATTTCCCTCCTATTGTGGAGGAGACTAAAGCCCAGGACAGTGATGGGCAAAGTACGGCCCGCGGGCCAACTCCAGCCCGCGAAAGTATTTAATACGGCCCGCCGAGAGTCCATCCTAAATATTCTAGTCAGCATTTCGGCGCGAAAAATAAAATCTGGCGTTTATAATTGTAAAGTTTTCACTATCGAAAATATTATGGAAGAAATATATAGGCTTTTATTTCGAAGTTTCTCTCTCTTGACTCTCTTGAATTAGCTAGGATTGGCAATTATGATCATTATATTCTGGTTTCGTTTCTATACGAGTAATTTTTAATACTTATTTAAATGGAATAAGGAAGCTACTTTCCTTTATTATCGCGTTTGCATTTGATTTTCGATTGCCCGACGTTTCGAACACTTTGCAGTATTCATTGTCACAGGCGGACTAAAATCGGCACGGGCGGATGACAATCAAAAATCAAATACAAACGCAATAAAATCAGTAGTTTTATTTACAATGTATAATACCCGCGTAAACATCAGAAATAATTATGGAATAAGGAAATTAAATATATTCTGTAAGATCGAGAAGCGTTTTCAACAATGATTGATTCAAATTACTTTGCGCGGCGTATATCGTGTTGTTATATTACTATCAATGCCAAGACAATGGATGATGGTTTAAACCATTTAAAGATTCAAATAGCAATTTAACAATTCTACACAATAGTTTTGTGTCTCTCAAGAACAAAGACTAATTTATTAATTGAATTCAAATAGGACAAGTACAATACTATTATTAGTAAATACAATTAACAAGCACGTTTTTCATTATTACTCGAAGTCAATAGAAACTTGTAGTAACTATATTAAAAATAGTTCCTTAACGTAACTGAATCAATTACTTTGACAACTTTCAATTATTTTGCCGTTAGTTACTGGAGCCATGTGTAAATGCGGCGTCTTTCAATAATAAACAAAATTTCGATCATTTATCACCTATCGCATGGAGTGCCTTTCGTGTGAGAGTCGTTTCTTATAATTAGAATATATGATATATTCTAATTATAAGAATGTAAATTTGTGTCTTTGTTCTTTCACGCCTTTTTGACAGCCTATGATCTGATTCAAATTGTTTGATGTAACGAACCTGTCGTTGTGTTCCACATCGCCAATTGAGCGGGCCACTAAACTGAACCCTTATATTGGTGGCGAATTACTATTTCGGGTACATTATATGTTATGTTACCAGTTGATCTTGCAGACGTTGCCCTGTATATTTGACATGTAGATATAAATAATATACATCTATACCAATAAATAAAATTGGAGTGTCTGTTTGTAATGTCAAAATAATAGGCTTTTTTCATGCTCACACGGTTATTTGCACGACACCTATGCCTAAAATAGTAATTAAAAATTTTTGTCTGTCTGTCTGTTTGTTTGTTCCGGGTAATCTTCAAAACGGCTGGACCGATTTCAAAAATTCTTTCATCAATGGAAAGCTATAATATCAGGGAGTAAACTAGGTTATATTTTATCCCGGTATTCCCACGGGAACGGGAACTACGCGGGTAAAACGACTATAACTATAACCGAAGCGAAGCGAGGGCGGGTTGCTAGTCTATATCTATTCTATACCAATAAATAAAATTGGAGTGTCTGTTTGTAATGTCAAAATAATTTTTGTCTGTCTGTCTGTCGGTCTGTCTGTTTGTTCCGGGTAATCTTCAAAACGACTGGACCGATTTCAAAAATTCTTTTACCAATGGAAAGCTATAATATCTGAGCGTAAACTAGGCTATATTTTATCCCGGTATTCCGACGGGAACGGGAACTATGCAGGTAAAACGACTATAACCTATAACCGAAGCGAAGCGAGGGCGGATTGCTAGTTTCTAATAAAATCAGTATAGAATTTCTTAAAATTAATCGTAGTGCCTCATGCATTCTTTTAGTGGTTTAAAATCATCTTTGTGTTAATTACCTCTCTAATGTAACCGGACTGGGCTACATCGCTTAGGTTTCCAAATCAATAACCGATATAGTAACATTTTTTATATTATTTTTGTTTGAATGTTTGTGTGAATGTTTTCTACTTCCTCAGGTCTAAAGCCTCAATGATCTTGACTAACATTATAATAGCCTATATGTCTTATCGAGGTTAGCATTCCCTTTATTGTTTGTGCATTTCGCATAGTGGTTCCAGCATCGACTTCCTATGCCCAGTGTCGAGGATGCGATCACCAGGCTTAACACTCTTGTGTAAGTCGGGATCTTCCTTCTGTGCGTTAATTGAGCGTTTGTAAAGATGATTTTCTATAAAAACAATATCACACTAAAATTATTTTAAACCTTATTCTTCAGATTAAATCCTGATATAAAATAAAAAATTACGTAATAGTTTTTACAGTATTACAATACAACAGTAGTAAAAAAATCGATTTTATATAACTAGTTAATATTGCATACAATCGCGGCAATTCTCTGAAAAGCAATTGTTGTATTAAAATGTATATGCGAGTTGTATACTTCTTCAGCAATAAATATTTAATATAGTTTATAGAAAAGAATATAAAGTTACTTTACGGATTTTATCGCGTTTGTATTTGATTTTTGATTACCCGACGTTTCGAACACTTTACAGCGTTCAGGTCAGGTGGACTGGTCCACCCGTGACCACCCGATAAAATCCGTAAAGTAGTTTTATTTAAAATGTATAATACTCGCGTAAACATCAGGAATCATTAAGAATATAAAGGTTCTTGCGGTTCTTAATTAGCAAATACGACCCAGACGTTGCAGCGTAGGACAATTCCAGGTTGATTGACAGCATCTTAAATATAGCAGGAAGCCGTTGGATGCAGGTGGCACTAAGTGTGGGTTCGCTCTGAGAAGCATTCCCGTGATGATGGCTTCAACAGTAGACATTTACAGACTGATGGACAGAAGAATGTTAATGAATAATATTTTCTTGTTTCATACATTTTATAAAATGTTTTTTTCCATCAAGCATTTTATAATGAATACCAGGGTGGTATTTTAATGTATTATTTTATTCCTGTAATTTGAATAGATAAATCAAATGTAAATATCAATATAACGATATTTATTAACGCAGTATTTGGATCATTGAGCAGGCAGTACCTTAAGTAGGTACTAACATATATTTTCAAAGTAAATTTTGCCATACTAGCCCTTTAATTTAAGACCCCGCAAGACACCATTCGTTCGTGTGTTGACGGAGTAAGAATACAATTCACCACTCCTTCGCTTACCGTAGGTTCGTAAAAGACCACTAAGGGATATAATATGCTTATGATATCTATGCAAAAGAAGAAATACTCGAAACAAAACCCTATGTCAATACATTTGACCAGCACGGTACTATACCATGCTGGTCAGATGTCCAATTCCCTCCCATAATGGAGAAGGCCCGAGCCCAACAGTGGGCTGTATATGAGTTGAGATGATGGTCATGGCACCGTTTAGGTTTTGACCAAATAACTTTAAATAATGGACGCATTAAGGAATAAATACTTAAGTGGAGGACTCTACATTTAAACTCACAACAAACATATTTTAGATAATATTTGTTTGGGAATCAAACCTATGAAACTTTGAATTCACGCTATCCAAGTTATGAATTAAAACAAAATTTATAATAATTTGCATTAGTCAAAGTAACAGTTAGACACAACTTCCCAATACGCTTATTGTAACATTATATTTATCTAGACCTTGTTTAAAAATAAAATTCTTGTGTATGTTCGTTCAATAGTCTTGGCAATGTATCAAATTCCATAAAAATATTTTAGAGTTTTTCGAGCCTCTAGTTGTTAAAAAGAATACAAGAATAATAAAATACGCTTATTTTATATCTCCGTGTTTCATGTAGCGTTTGATATTTTTTATATTCTTCGATTGCCATACAAGCTCACGGTTTGCCAATTTGTTTAGTTCCATGAATTGCACTATAAGAAAACGTGTCACATATTCAAAGCCATAACCTATTCGGATAGATAAAACGAGCTGTTAATGTCGAAAGCCTTTATATTGTCCACATTGTAGAATAAAAAGTTATCTTATGCAGTTGCAACAACTTACAAACTATGTTTGTTAGGTGCTCTAAAAGGAAGTCATTCCAGCGGTAAACAACGATGCAACTCGGAAACGTCTTTCATGCTAGACCGGTTTTCGCCAAGTTGGCAATCGGACCTTTGAAAGAGCGGGCAATTTGCAAAGTAACACCCGCCGGATACTGGGTGCTCATTAAATATGAACGCCGTCATCAACGGTCTCCTTCAGCAGAGAAAAAATGACGTTTACAGTAGCATTCGCCACGAATAAACTATGCGGTGAGGATCTTTTGAACAGCTACAGTTACAAAGTGCATATAAATTGCGGTACTTAATTGAAGTGGTGATGTGAAAAGCGTGGGTAGCTTTTCAAATACAGGCTGAGGGCATACCGCTTTGAAATCCACAGGTCTTTCTAAGACTTAAAAAGGATGGTTTACCCGGAAATGAGTGTAACTATAGAAGTACTGTTGCTATTCAAAGACCTATAAACGTTAAGTAGAGCTCAACATTAAAATTTAATGAACTATCAAGAGGCTCTTTGTTGAAATGAGTTTTAGATAAATGTGTTATATCCACTGGTAGCGTAGCGGTCTTGTTAGTGACCTCTTATGTTGAGTGTCGTGAGTTTTACCCTGACATTTGATAGATATTTTTGTGATGCACAAATAATTTATTTAGTTAGCTTATATGTTTGTTAATTGTATGTTTGTAAAGTCCTCTACTGTAAATTATGAAATAATAAATTTATAAAGAATTAAAAAATTTACAGGCCGATTGAAAATATGCAAGGAACAAAATTAAATTAGCTGCTAACAATAATATTTAAGAGTGAAATATAATGTAAATATTTATTATTATTATATTTTCAAATTATTTAGAAAGCACTGGTGACATAATCGTTCTTTCCTTTATATATTACGATAAGCGTAAAATGTTTTAATTCATACATACATATCTGTCGCAGTAAAGCTATTGTTCTTTTTTGTGAAAAATGAAACAGTAACTGATTAGCTAGCGGATACAAATGTATGAAATAACTCATCCATAAATTTTCAATAATAGTATGCGTTCGACACTGCTGTGGATTAAGAGTACTGCTGCTATACTGGCTTTTCTGTAGGTTATTCCATATAATGATGGAGGCAAAATTCAATTCGCTACCCTTCCTTTCTCACATATATCGTAAAAGACGACTGAACTACATTAGTACATTATCACAGCAAAAGAAAGAAAATTTAAAGTGGAAACCTATAGCAACATGTATGACCAGTATAGGATAGCAGGTAAATCCTGATCCTTACTAATATTATAAACGCGAAGGTTTGTGAGTATGTGAAGATGTTTGTTGCTCTTCACGCAAAAACTACTGAATGGATTTTGATGAAACTTCACATTAATATAGCTTACATATCAGAATAACACATAGGCTATAACTTATTCTGATATTCTCACGGGAAGAGGAACTGCGGGTGAAGCCGCAGGGCACTTCAGTTTTCCTACAAAATTTATTTGTGATGACACTTTCATAATGAGATGGAAAGTCATTACTTCCTCTTTTTCATTATAAAAGAGAGTGGCGATGACAACTTCTTTTTTTTTTCAGCTTGGACATACATCATCATCATCGTGTCAGCTCGTATATATTCCACTGTTGGGCTTAAGCTTCCTCCACGATAGAAGGAAAATTGACCTACTATACTATTCTGGTGAGAAATGTTGGTATAGGGTTTTATTTCAAGTTTTCCTTCTCTTGCATGCATCTCATACACGTTTATCCCTTAGTCATCTGTATTCTTACATCGTCATCACACGGAAATCACGCTTGGCATACAAGCTGTAAACAAAAAGAAGTAAACGTTTTCATTTTGAATTCTTGCCTTTTAGAATAATATAAAATTATCGATTGCAAAATTATATTATTATATTATACTAGCAGACCCGGCTACGCATTGCTGTGGGTAATGTTTTTGTTATATTACATTTTATTAAACTATTTAAGTGGAACTGTAGGAAAACATCTGTCATAGAGGTCATCATATTTTTTTACAAATGACATCTATGTAAAAAAGCAAGTTAAAATCATATATGACACGTTTGTAGGTTTGACATAGCAGCGTCATCCATTAATTAATTACTCAATCCAGTCAACAGATATCGCCATCTGTTAAAACCGTTTGGAGTTAACAGATAATTGTGAATGTCAAATAATAGACAAATAATTTGCAATAAAATAATATTGCGACTATAAACTGAGATGTAAGCTATCCTATCTTTCAAGTTGGATCAAACTGCACACGGTGTGGAAATTTGATTAAAATCGGTTTGGTAGTTTAGGAGTCCATCGCGGACAAACAACGTGACACGTAATTTATATATATTAAGATAAAATAATAAAAATTTATTTTCATATTTTTTATTTGCAGTTTTCTATTTATAAGTACTATCGAAAAAGAGACAGGTGAAATAATTTAGCGTTTTAATAAATTAATTTATTGTTCTAATGTACTTATGAAGCAGTGAAAAGTTGAGAATATTTTGTTGGAAGATTATGAAGAGAACTGTAACTAAAGATATAGATAGAAATATCTTTCATTTTGAATTTAAATTTACCTTGTAAAATGTGATTTACAGCTTAGAGTAAATTGAAGGCAAAATAACAATCATTTCGTATGTTTGATATAACAAATATTCGTTTAAAGTTTTCCGCTTTATCGTTTCCTTTCAAACTAGCCAATATGAGTCCAGTAGATGTCCCTATATTTTCTAGTTCGTGTCTACCATAGAAGTTTTCTACCCAAGCTGTTATCGGTTCAACGTTCAATGTGGCTTAACTAATTCTATAAGCTACGGCAGTAACTTTAGTTCTTTCGAGAATTTTCTCATTTCTTATTTTATCACTTAGGAAAACTATCGAGTGACCCAGACAGATTATATGAGTTAGCGAACTTGGCAATATGGCTATATACAAAAAAGAAAAATGTTTAAAAAGTTCATTACTTGTATAATCTAGATGCTTATCTATTATCTCAAATCATTTAATTTTTTTTTAATTAAACAATATGAAATTTAAAAAAAAAAGATATATGAAAAAAAATAATGTAATCTAGGCATAAAAATAGGCTATAAATAAAATTGCATTTATTTTTTTACTAGCAACCCGCCCTCGCCTCGCTTCGGTTTCAATCGCCTTACCCGTGAAGCTACCTTTCCCGTGGGAATACCGGGACAAAATATGTGACCTTTGTAACTCTCTGATATTATAGCTTTGCGTTGGGAAAGAATTTTTGAAATCGGTTCGGTGGATTAAGCATGAAAGCGTAACAAACAAACAAACTTACTTTCGCATTTATAATATTAGTCTAGGATGATATGTTCACGTCCTTCCTATATTCCGCAGTCTCTGAAAGCAAAGGTACCACCACATAACCACATACTGGTTAGTGATGCCATACGACACGGAATCATGGTCTCTAAATGTCAACCGCATAAAAAGGCTCAAAATCGCTCAACGTGCAACGGAGAGGTCTTGTTCGGTACGTGATAAAATCCAGACGGTTGAAGAATGGGTAACCGACATAGCCCGCAAAATTGCTCGAACCTTCAACTGTTGGAGAAGAAAGGTTCTCGAATTGCGACCACGAATCGGATGACGCAGCGTAGGACAACCTCCTACTAGGTGAACTGACGATATTGTGATAGCTGTAGGGAACCGTTGCATGCAAGTAGCAGAGGACTGTTTCGAGTGGCATTCTCGTGGGGGAGGCCTATGTCTAACAGTGGATGTCTATGGGCTGATGGATGGATGGAATGTAATGTTAATAAAACTTATATGTATTTATTAATAACTGAGTCGAAATCATTACCTTTAGTTTCAATACAGGCATCTAATCTGTCTGGCTACATGTATAAAATTTTACGCACCATTTTTTGATAAATTTAGTCTCTACTAGTTTTAGGGATTTGTTAAGTGACTAGTTGTTGGCGTATTATTAAGAGCAGACCATGTCTTCTAAAATAAACCATAATTTGTAGTTATATCTGGGATAGACGGTGTTTAGTTTTTAGCTCTTATAAAGTCCGGAACATTCACTTCAAGCCAAGCTTCAATAATGCGTGCTTATTGACCAGGCGCAGAGTTTTCCTGAAATATCGAAGGTGCATATTGAAAAGCAATCCTTGGTAACAGAACTCTCGCCTCTTCATTAAACCATGACTGACGCTGAGTGACGATATGTATATCCCAGTAAAATTAGGCATATGAAAATGGGAGCCAAATTCCATATTATGATAAATATGGTGTTGTTGTCGACTTCACCCACAAAAGACTTGAGATGTAAATGGGTGCCAAGTTCTGTAGACATTCCTGAAATGTATTACACATATTGTTGTTTTTATTCTACTACACAAATGTTTGCTATTTATAAATATGATTTTTTAAATTCTAGCAAATAACTTATGATCTATTGAACCTGTGTGTTTCCCGAGCGCTATGACATGTCCTTCTTTAAACGAGGTTTGAGAAGAGTATTTCCCTCACGGTAGGCAGCGGCCTGGCTGTGCCCCTGGTATTGCAAAGGTCCATGTGCAGCAGTTTCACTTACCATCAGGTGTGCTGCTTGCTCGTTTGCCACCGTTGGCAATAAAAGAAAAAAAAACCTCAACATTGATACTAATAATTTTATGGTAGACCACAATCTCTTGGAGTGCGATCCTTGGCATAACGAGTGCTTTCAGGCGTTTCTGATATACTACTATGGCAATCAATCTTAAGACTCACGTATAGACCCCGCGAAGCTCTACCATATCCCTGCTGCAGTGCGGCTGCGCTTATCATAGCTGCACATACATCTATTTATTAGCTAACTAGTCAGTTTTGCTCCCTGTCTCTCATGGCATAAGAAGAAATTGCAAACAATCTTCCGATTCCACCTGTTTAACTTTTCTATTTCCCAAATCAATTAAAATCATTTCCCTGGACTGCCTGATAGTCAAATCTCGCTGTCATTTATGAAGACCATTGTGGATCCTGGTTCACAGCAGTTACAATGATGGGAATGTGTGGTGCGATTAGTCCTTATGTATGAAAGATGAATTACCAAATGGTTATATTAGAGTTATGAACAACTGTTAATTTGATTACAAGCGTAACTGCAACACAAATGCCGGATGTTGCTAACATAAGAATGTCCGGTGATTTTAAAAAGAAGTAATATATTAATAGTTATAAAAGCAGAAACAGAGTAAATTAACCATCAAGAAATGTCTTTTCTTGTCTTCTCGTAGTTATGTACAAAAATCGTAGGATTATAGTAAGATAAAATTGTAAAAAAGGGTAAATAAACGAATTGTAATAAGTAGACATCGGATTATATGCATTTGCATGTTTGCATATGCAAATGCATATAATTCTACTTTTATAGCGTTATTGCATATTTTGGTAAATTTTCTCTGATAGTGCTTATTTCAATAGTTAGATATAGAGGCTTTAATAAAAAAAAAATTGCTATTATTGTAACACATTTCAGCAATATACCCGATGCAATTGAGAAATTAGAAACTAAAAGCTTTCCTCTGTGACAGTCCTTGAAAATAATAGAAAAATGATTGGACAGAGTAACGTCCTTCCGAGTTCACTATGGCAAAAGTTCGTGGTAAATTATTGCAGTTTTGTGTAAAAAACCCCGGTTTTGAAGGTATAAAAAAATTGACGCGTTTATCAATGTCACCAGATAGAATCTGCCTGAAGAGGTCACTGCAGAAATGGCGCCAAATTTTAAGTTCAGTCCGGTAACGTCAGTTGATGTTGAAAGGTCATTTTCAGCCTATGAATTAATATTAAGTGACAAACGTCACAAGTTTGTTGCAGAAGACCTGGCAAATATAATATTGTTTACTCTCAAAAGTTTATCATTTACGTTATAATAATTTATAGTTTATAATAATATACAGTATACTAATAACAATAACTAATAAATATGAACAATTTTTAATTATGTGTTAATAATAAACGAAAATTCTAATTGTAAATGTTTTTTGATTGTGCATATTTTATGCATATTTCGCCCTTTTTTCGTGCATATTTGCATGCATATTTTGGCATTTTGATAGTGCATATTATCCGATGTCTAGTAATAAGAAAGTTAAAAAAGTTTATTTTCAAATGAGCAGACCCAGTGATTCACGCGAGTACGCAAACGAGTTACGTTACGCAGATGAGTAAGTAAAATGCAGTGTGAGACCATGGTTGTTAAAATACTGCTAGCCAGGTCAATAGCCTTACTGTGTATTAAGTTTGACAATGTGCAGGAGCCAAAATAAATATTTAAATATTTTTAGAGTAATCAATGAATTGTCGTACATTTAAAGTAAGTAAGTGTAGTATAAGTTAAGTGTAAGTTCATCATTATCATTATCATTTCGGCTTGTATATGTCCCACTGCTGGGCTCAAGCCTCCTCCACGTTAAGAGGGAAATTGACCTAGGATAGAAATTGGTATAGGGTTTCATTTCGAGTTTTCCATCTCTTGCACAGATCATCATCATCTCAGCCCAAACACGTCCCACTGTTGGGCTCGGGCCTCCTCCACTAGGAGAGGGAAATTGACCTACTATACCACGCTAGTCAGACGTATTGGTATAGGGTATTGTTTATAGTTTTCCTTCTTTTGCACAGATATTATTTGCATATTATCTCCTCTCCTCAGTCGTCTTTTACGACACCTACGGGTGTCTTAGGGGGTGGTGAATTGTATCCTTACCCCGTCACCATACGGTAGTGTATGTTAATATATTACATACTAGCATCCCGCCCGCGCTTCGCTTCGGTTTCTGTCGCCTTATCCCCGTAGTTCCCGTTCCCATGGGAATACCGGGATAAAATATAGCCTAGTTTACTCCCTGATATTATAGCTTTCCTTTGGAGAAAGATTTTTTTTAAATCGGTCCAGCCCTTTTGAAGATTACCCGGAACAAACAGACAAACAGACAGACAGACAGACAAACAAAAAAAAAGTGATTTTTAGGCATATATAATATGTATATTGCAAATAACCGTGTGAGCATGAAAAGAATCGATTATTTTGACATTACAAACAGACACTCCAATTTTATTTATTGGTATAGATACATATCTTTTTCTAGTTATAGATTTTATATGTAAATTAAAGAATGTATGAATAATATAAATTGACGTTTTTATTCTTCCATATTCTTTCTCTACATTTAATACAAAGAGAGTAATTATAAGTGGTTTAAATATAGTTTATTCAACATAGGTGCTTAAGAACGCTATCGTTTTAATTATTAAGTAAACATATTCGTAGACACTCCTAGCTCTGTAGCATTCTATCTTTAAGTATACATTGCAATAGCACCGTATAATGAATTTGTTGTTAAGATTTAAACAATGGAATGTTTATATGTATTAAGATCAACTTAGAATCTTTTAATTTTTTATTATGTGTTATTATGTTTTTTTTTTTTGGGGTGGGCTGCGGTCGGCGCGCCTCCGCACCACTCCATCCGGGGCGACAGAGGGGCTTAAGCACGCAACTCCCGCAACCCACCCGAACATCACGTCGCCTACCTCGTTGGGCCGACCACTGCAGCAGGGTTACTTGTCATCAGTGGTCGGCCCGACGGAACACCCCCTACTTGGGGCACCCTCCCATCGACCGACGTCCCCCCCTCGAGGAGGACGTCGGTCTTTCCTCACGCGGTCGGCCTCTCGGCGGGTGATGGACTAATCCCCGGTCACGTCACCCGCGTTATTATGTATTTAATAGTACGTCGCGCCACGTAGACTCCCATAATATTTCAGTAGATGCTAGATCTTTGTATCAAATACATGCTGTAGTGTAAACTATCTTGATTTTATACAAAATTTTAGTAAATCTTGAAGCTATAATTCACTTACCTATGTACAGTTAATTAACCCAAACAAACATAAAAACTAAAACTTAAAAGTGTCTTAAAAATGGTCATTTTGTTTTAAAAGCTTCATAAAACTCAGGCTTTTGTCTCTATTCCCGCATTTTGGACGGATTTTCGTGTCGGTATCTTGGAATGGCAGATATTTTTAATTACTTCGATAAAGGGATACCAAAGCGATTCTCTTTTGTTCGAAAAAAATGACGACCAAAGGATAAGGTCGATCATTTATAATTTGAAGGTGAATAGGTAACCATTTACAAGGAAACGCCTGCTATTATACTAGATTTTAATTTTAAATTTTAATAACGTGAATAGCAGAAGTTAATTATTAATAAAAAATGTTAATAGACATTGTACTTATAAATATTTCTCAATGTTGAGAAAAGCTATAAGCAGTATCGTGTTAATATTTTTTTTTCATACTAGTGCTCAAAGAATGCCTCAAAATTGAGAGGTGTTTATTAGTAGAGTATTTTTTTTGAGTTAAATATAAAATAACTATTGTCTGAAAAATTGTAATCAATGTTAAGGTTCAATATATCATAAGTTATGTAAATAATTATATTGTTAAAATTTTAAAAGTTATAATAATTAATGAAAGATATTATATATTTATATATAAATAAGATATAGTGTTGTAAATTTATTTTAGAATGTTATACATTTTTCTAATAAATAAATTTCAAAATTGTTTCCAGAACTTGGCATCTTTTTATATCACAAGTCTTTTATCAGTGAAGTCGATAACCACACCATAATGATCATAATATTGAACTTAGCTCCTATTTTCACATTTGTTTTTGGCGGGATTATGTTTACAAGTTGCAAAGGAAAAGTTATACCAGTTTATAATATAGATATGTAGAGAATTTTGCTTCCGTAAAAAAGTTCTTATGCATACTATCGTAGAATATAACTGAAAAGTGAAGTTAGTTTAGTTCAATATCTATAATGATACCTCTATACTATTCACTTGATTAGAACACGTTTCTATTAATTTAGAAATTAATTTTCGTAATATAAAAAGATAGTCCTGTTCGATATTCATCTTTATACAAGGTGTATCAGATTAGGGGGCAACTGGTGAAACGAAAGTCTGGCAATGGTGGTAAGAATCCATGAAAAAAATTTTAAAGAAATATATCAATTTATTAATGAATTAGAGGCATGTAAAGTTTTCAATTTTGTCATCGCTTTTTCATGTAAATCTGTTTGAAATTTATAAAGTCAGTGATACTTAATTTGAAACATATTCGTACTTTGTTAAATGTTTATTAGAAATTAAATAAATAAATGATTACGTTCGCATAAGCAAGACAAACTTGGCTTTAAATCAGCTAATCGGCCGATGACCGTTGACGAGGTGCCTTTGTACCTACGTTACCATTGAAGCGTTTGCGCAATTCATACCTATTTACACTGTCGAAGTTTTACATACCTACATGTATTCTGTCTGTACATGCCTACATAATACGAGTACGTACACATACGTACGTAGGTACATTTAAGGCATAGACTCTTAGACACACATTTTTGAAATCACTATAACTTTTATGTTATATAATTTTTTGTGTAATATACATTATAATTAGGATCTATGAGTGTTAAACAACCGTACAACATACCTAAACAGATGCCCCATAACCTGATACATCCTGTATATATAAATCTTCTGTTCGGGTATTTGTATCTCAACTCCTTCTAAATGGCTGGCTTTTTTGTGGCTGTTGCGATGGATAGGAGAATGGTTTAGATTAATAATTGGAACGGGTAGGTGGCGCTGCAATCGATTTCAAAGAGAATTCCTTTTAATATTTTTTTAGATTTGAAGAGAACAACATATGTTGGGGCAGCTGGTTATTTTTAAAATCTTATTATAACAAACATATGAGCTTCATAATGTAACATATAATTAATTTCATTAATATTTTTATATTGTTATAATGCTTTAATTTTTTATCTATCCACGAACAAGCAAGCAATAACTTTATATCAATAAAAGCGTTATATCATTTTTGACACGTTTTAATAACTTTATATAATGGTAAATTTTATAAAGCTTGAAATTGTTTCATACTTGGCATAGCGCTTACTAGAGATAAAAAATATTTTTTAAATAAAATATCAATTTATGCAAGCTAATGGCAAAACTTAGTAGATTTTATATAAGAACTTAAGTTACATTGTCTTATAATTAGTCGAATATACTGATATGTTCGATTTTTGTGAAATAATTTATTAAGAACTAGCCACCCGCCCTTGCTTCGCTACGGTTTCAGTCGCCTTACCCGCGGCGTAGTTCCCGTTCCCGTGGGAATACCGGGATAAAATATAGCCTATGTTACTGCCTGATATTATAGCTTTCCATTAGTGAAAGAATTTTTGAAATTGGTTTGGTGGTTTAAGCGTGAAAGCGTAACAAACACACAAACAAACAGACATACTTACTTTCGCATTTACCTATAATATTATTAAGGATTAGCAATTTGCTCGTGACTTTATTCGTAGTTTGCCGATAATTAAGTTTTTGTCGTAGTTGGGTTTTAGTTTTTACTTTTATCTTGTGATATTACAAACAGACACTTCAATTTTATTTATTTATATAGATTTATTGATTTATTATTTGATACAAATATATGATTCATCATCATCATCAACAATACCATGCTGGTCAGACATGTTGGTGTAGGGTTTCATTTGGAGTTTTCTTCTCTTGCACTGATGTTATATGCATATTATATTCCATAGTCGTCTTTTACGACATCCACGGGCAAGATAATGGTGAATCGTATTCTTACTCCGTCACCACACGAATTTATATGATTATCGAAGTAGGTATATTCGTTCTGCATAGTTATAACAATCATTCATCATTTCAGCTTATACGCGTCCCACTGCTGGGCTCGAGTTTCTTCCACAATAGAAGGGAAAGTGACCTACTAATCAAGATGATTAGATGGGTTGGTATAGGGTTACATTTCAAGTTTTCCTTCTCTAGCATAGGTTTAATAACGTGCTGGCCCTGGTCCTCTACCACCTGGAACCTCCCTTCGGGGGACTGTTCGACACATGTTTAGCGTCCGGGGGGTTCCCTGGGTGCTGGAAAGGGAGGCTGGTGCTCTTGACTAGGTTCCCTGACCGTCCGTTTTCGGGCTCTTCTGCGGCGTCCGCAGAGAGTCATGGCGGTCAGGGCCATACGCGGTTACCGCAGGGTGGCGGCCGAGGCAGCGTGCCTGTTGGCTGGGACTCCCCTGTGGGATCTGGAGGCGGCAATGCTCGACGGTTTGTATCGGCGGATGTCGGGGGTGCGAGCGGGGGCCGGTATGGTCTCGTTGAGTGAGCTTACCGCCTGGCCCGTCGACGCCCGCCGAGACGTTATTGCCTAGACGTTATTGGGCAGTCCGGCTGGAGAGGCCTCGGTGCGGTGGGAGGACCGTCGAGATCTTCCAGCCGGTGCTGATGCAATGGCTGGAGCGGCGGCACGGGGTGCTTTCCTTCCGACTAGTGCAGGTGTTGATGGGGCACGGATGCCTCGCCAAGTACCTGCACAAGGTCGTGAGGAGGGAGAGCACAGCGTACTACTACCACTGCGATTGCGACGAGGACACGGCGTAGCACACACTCGAGGTATGTGCCGTGTGGGCTGGGGAGCGCCGTGAACTCGTCGCAATCATCGATGCCGACCTGTTGCTGCTGACCACCGCTAGTGAGATGGTCGCCAGCGTCAGGAACTGGGATGACTTTGCCGCCTTCTGCGAGGCTGTTATCTCACGGAAGGAGGTGGCGGACCATCTGCGGGAGGACACGCGGACACGGTCCTCCGCTGGCGACTGGAGCGGCGGAGTACCTGCGCCTAATGCCGCCCTAGCAGAGGCTGCGGGTGACCGGACTGGGAATTTAGTCCGGCACCCGTGGAGAGGTTAGCCTCGCGACGTCGATGGGACAGGGTACTCCCTCGGGGTATTCCGTCGGGTCGACCACTGAAGTCAAGGTCAAACTCACTGCACCGGGTGTCGGCCCAACGACGAAGGCGATGGGCTATATGAGTGGGTTACGGGTGTGTAGGGATGATAGATGAACATCGATGTTCGATGATCATCGATGTTGAAAGGAAAAACATCGATGTTTTAACATCGATGTTGCTATAGGCAAAATATCGTAACATCGATGTTAACTGTTTTTAACATCGATGTTGAAAGGAAAACATCGATATTGAAAAGGAAACATCGATGTTGAAAGGAAAACATCGATGTTGAAAGGAAAACACACCGATGTTGCTATGGGCAGAACGAAATTTCCTAAAAAAAAAAAAGCTCATCAAAATTTGCCTGGAAGATTTTATTTCATCGTCGTAACATTGGCGTCAAACACATTCGACAGAGTACCTAAAAAAAAAAAATTTATCTTATTTATATATTTTATTTTTAAATTATATCGTACCATCGATGTTCGACGATATCGATATTTCTGTAACATTGATGATTTCCTAACATCGATGTTTGGTGTTCGATAAACATCGAACATCGATGTTGGGCTTTCGATGTTGACATCGATGTTAACATCGATGTTTTTCTAACATCGATCATCCCTACGGGTGTGCGTGCTTTCGCCCCTCTGTCGCTCCAGACGGAGCCGGGCGACGAGTGCGCCGACTGTAGCCCACCCCCTAAAAAAAGCATAGATTTAATATGCAAATTTGATCATTTAGTCGTCTTTTATGACACCAATGGGCAAGAGAGTGGTGGTGAATTGTATTCTTACTCTATCACCGCACGTGTTTATAATACATTCGCATACTATCACTTGTGATAGGTTAAATTTTATTAACCTATAGTTTTTTTGATGTGAATCATCTATAGGCGAGGGTGAACCTAATCGTTGGCGTGGCGTTAATGCCACGCTTCGATATGTACATTTGTTTTAGAATTTTGTACAACGCCATCTAGTGAGCTCAATTTTTTTTTTTTTTTTTATTGCAAACGGTGGCAAACGAGCAAACAGTACACCAGATGGTAAGTGTTGCTGCCGCTCATGGACCTTTACAAGGCCGTTGCCTACCGCGAAGAAAGCGAAGGGAGTGTGAATGCGTGCATTGAGGCTCGGTGATACCAAGGACACCACCAAAACCCTCCACACGCAATCACCCTCAGAAAGTGGGCTTCCGGCTCTCTCGTTCACCGAACGAAGCGCAGTAACAAATTGCTACTACTCAGACGTCGATTTTCTGCGAGAGCATGGTACTGCCCCGGACGGACCGGCCCGCGGCTGTAGACAGATAACTGTCGACAGTGTGGTCCTACCACTCCTCAGATACTCCTCCTCAAATAAATTATTAACCTAAACACACACAGAAAAACAGATTATACTTATGAAAATAAATGGTTATTTAATAAAAATCATCATTTTCTGGAAATTAAAGTAATATTTTATTAATACTTTATGCCATATCAGTTCCTGTCGTAATCTGTTCTTTTATGCATATAATTATATACTTGCACAAAATCATTTCGATGTTCTACATCTGCTAGGCTTCCTGAGCGACGGCTCCTTTTAATGTGTATTTATAAACTACAATATAAAATGGTCCTTATGTTACCAAATTAAAACAATCTTGTTCTATTATCTAAAATGTGAGTTCATGGAGGATAAGCAAAAATTATATGAGTGTATAAATTACAAAACTACGTCAGAATAATTTTCCGCGTAACTTGCTATTAACAATTAAATAATTAACCAATACATATATTCTGGTTTTAAATAGAGTTTAAAGCAAGTTCTTATAAACTTAAATATAGTTATCTGACATCAGTATCTTTTTAAATAAATGCGAAAGTATGTATGTTTGTTTGTTTGTTACGCTTTCATGCTTGAACCACCGAACTGATTTCAAAAAATCTTTCATCAATGAAAGGCTATTATATCATGGAGTAACATAGGCTATATTTTATCCCGGTATTCCCATGGAAACGTGAACTACGCGGGTAAGACGACTGAAACCAAAGCGAAGCGAGGGCGGGTTGCTAGGTCTTACTAATATTATAACTGTGAAAGTTTGTTTGTTTGTTTGTTATGCTTTCACGCTTAAACCACCGAACCAATTTCGAAAATTCTTTCACCAATGAAAAGCTATAATATCAGGTAGTAATATAGGCTAAGTTTTATACCGGTATTCCCACGGGAACGTGAGCTACGCGGGTAAGACGACTGAAACCGAAGCGAAGCGAGGGCGAGTTGCTATTAATAATTAATTACTATTAACACAACAAAACTCGAAATGAAACCCTATACTAATACATTTGATCAGGGTGGTATAGAAGGTCAATTTCTTTTTTTATTATGGAGGAGGCTCGAGCCCAAGAGAAGGACGTGTAAGAGTTGAAATGATGATGATGACTAATTATTAAAAATCGTGTAAGTAAACATTTGATACTTGTTTTTATATTATGACGTAATGTTTTAAAGAAAGAAATAAAGAAAAATATTTATTTTGTGCCACAGAGTAGAGAGGTTAGGAACACATAGAAAAAAAAACCTTACAAAATGAAACACACAAAAAATCCATAAACTAAATAAAGAGACATAATAATTGTGATAGATTGAACGTCTCAGCTGCGGCATAAAAAAGGATAACTACTCAGCAATTGTTGTGATGTCAATGTAAAACCACAACGCTGATTTTCAGCAGTGTCCCTTTTTTGCGGTTAGAATTTACTTAACCTTTACATTACCGTGATAGTTGGAGAAACAGCTTACGCCAAAGAAATCAATAGCACGGAAAGGCCGGGTAACTCTTCAATAGTCGTGGCGGTTATGTCACATACCTTATTACTGAGGCCTATGTCGAAAAGTGGCCGTCGATAGACTTATGACTCGATGAAAAGTTATAACATAATTGGAAGAAACAGGGGTATTTTATCTCTAACTAGCAACCCACCCTCGCTTCGCTTCGGTTTCTGTCGCCTTTACCCCGTAGTGCTCGTTCCCGTGGGCATACCGGGATAAAATATAGCCTAGTTTACTCCCTGATATTATAGCTTTCCATTGGTGAAACAATTTTTTAAATCGGACCAGCCGTTTTGAAGATTACCCGGAACAAACAGACAGACACACAAAAGAAATATAAAGTGATTTTTAGGCATATGTATAGTGCAAAAAACCACGTGAGCATGAAAAAGGCCATTAATTTTGACATTACAAACAGACACTCCAATTATATTGGTATAGATAAGAATGAAACCAAGATCCACAAATTGTCAACCCTGAGCTTTCGAAATCATGTTCCTATTTAATTACAAAAGGGTCGAAGGATTATTTTAATGGCCTGATTGAGCTAATTTCGAGTTTGCGGGCAGAATATACTATATTCTATTTGCTTATTCAATTTTTGCTAAAATGCGATTCTCAAACCCAGTTTTATTATAAGTGTAATGGAGTCTTTATTTATTGCAAGCAGAAAATATACTTTTGATGTTATAATAGCAAAAGTTATGACATAAGATGAAAGTTTTTTAATTTGGTATTTATTATTAACTAGCAATCCGCCCTCGCTTCGCTTCGGTTATAGGTTATAATCGTTTTACCCGCGTAGTTCCCGTTCCCGTGGGAATACCGAGATAAAATATAGCTTAGTTTACGCCCTGAGATTATAGCTTTCCATTGGTGAAAGAATTTTTGAAATCGGTCCAGCCGTTTTGAAGATTACCCGGAACAAACAGACAGACAAAAATTTTTAATTGCTATTTTAGGCATAGGTGTCGTGCAAATAACCGTGTGAGCATGAAAAAAGCCTATTATTTTGACATTACAAACAGACACTCCAATTTTATTTATTGGTATAGACTAGCAACCCGCTCTCGCTTCGCTTCGGTTTCAATCGCCTTACGTCGCCTTACCCGCGTAGTTTCCGTTCTCGTGGGAATATCGGGATAAAATAATAATAATAGTCTGGTACTCCCTGATATTAGGGGAGAGCAGGTAGGATTCGTACACTTTTTATACTAGGTCATACAAAACCAAGACTAATAGCTATTTCAAGATAAATATAATGATAATGAATTATCTACCTATCTGACTTTAACAGTAATGTAGTTCAGGTTTGATATAATGTAACATGACAAAGCTATAAAAAAATTCCTAAAAATGGAAATCGTACGAAAGCACCCCACACGCGGGGTAACTTCGTACAGTGAAGAGAGGTACATTCGTACATAGTGGGGAGCCTTCGTACACAGTAATTGAGAACGTTATTTGTATGAAATTAAACTTTTATTGAGATACAAATTACAAAAGAATACACCTTAAACGTCGTGATAATTAACAATAACTATACCAGTCCACCCGTGATCATGAACACTGTAAAGTGTTCGAAACGTCGGGTAATCAAAAATCAAATACAAACGCGATAAAATCCGTAAAGTAGTTTTATTTAAAATGTATAATACTCGCGTAAACATCAGAAATCAATAACTATATGTTACTTATATTATTTAACAAACATCTTTTTAAAATATACGTCATAAAATCGACATTTAAATATAACAATTAGGGTAACATGTTACAATCATATAATAAATCTATTGCACATTGTACATAGTAAGATATTTTTAAATACATAAATATTTGCTGTTCTTGCTGTCGCTTGGGCTGCGGTAATACACATACCATGTCTGACGAGTATACTGTGCTGTCGTCTTTGATACCAGAAAAAACAAATTTCCAAGCACCCGGCTTCTTTCTCGAAAATGAAACTTTATATTCCATGAGACTGTATTTCGTTAGAACCTGTCCAATATAATGTAAAATAGTCTTTTTCTTCTCGAATTTAACCAAGACAAAGGTTTTTTCGTTAATGTTTCCCACTGGCATTCACAAATGGCATTTCATTTCAGTACCTTCAAACATTTCTTCGAAGAGAGAACACGAACTTTCTCGTAAACTTATATGTGTCTAGTCTTCGCTGTCAGTCTAGAGACTAGATAGTTTTCTTTTGCTTCTTTGGTTTGGTTTCTTTATTATCTAATAGCAAATTCAACGTTCGGTTAATTTTCATAGCCTTAGCTTTTCTCTCTTGTTTCTTCATCGCTTTTGATTTTTCATTTTCTATCAATATATTTTCCTCAGGAGTATCTGTATATATCCTGTCATGATCCTGAAATGATATTTTAACTTAACGAACTTTCTGAACGAACGCAGGGTGCATTCCTACAGTACGAATCCACCCCATTCATAACTGTACGAAGGTACCCCAACCGAAACATTCATAACATAATTTCAAAATAAAAATAACAATTGAAGTTACTACAAAATTTATGTTTACATATTAATGTAAGGTACTTATTCAAAAACTATTATAAATTACTTTAGCAAATTGCGCAAAATTTATTGGGAATAAATGTTTTCAAAGATGAATCGAAAAATTACTTACGTGGTCTAAAAACATGTATCGATTTCTCCCAACGAAGTTCAGTGCGGCAGTGATATCTGGCTTACCTGTGTGTCCTTACGCATGTATGGACGCATGCACACAAATTAAAACGCGTCAACATGTAGAATAGTATAGATATGACTCCTGTACGAATCCTCCCTCTGTACGAATCCTACCTGCTCTCCCTATAGCTTTCCATTGGTGAAAGATATTTTTTAAATCGGTTCAGTGGTTTAAGCGTAACAAACAAACAAACAAACGAACAAACTTACTTTAGCATTTATAATATTAGTAAGGATATTATTAACATACACTTATTATCATCATCACAGCTCATGTATCACTGGTGGGTTCGAGCTGCCTCTACTATAGGAGGGAAATTGACCTTACTATACCACGCTGGTCAGACAGGTTGGTATAGGGTTTTGTTTTAAGTTTGCCTTCTCTTGCATAGATGTTATATACTTTTTATATCGCACGGGCAAGATAGGTACACTTAATATCTATACTAATATTATAAAGCTGAAGAGTTTGTTTCTTTGTTTGAACGCGGTAATCTCAGGAACCGCTGGTGCGATTTAAAAAAATCTTTCAGTGTTGGTTAGTCCATTTATCAAGGAATGCTATAAGTTATATTATATTTTCAAAAAAATTAGCAATCCGTACTAAAAGTCCAATAAAGTAACCCAAGGTGTAAAAAAATAAAATTGTCTACAAAAAATATTGTGACACCATATGTCTAACTATTGTAGTTATCTCACAATAAGTGTTTTTTGCTTTTTTTTAATAATTACAATGCTGTCGCTTTAAATACTCTTCATTTTGTACCTTGGTATTAATCCTTATCAAAATAAATTATTTTATACTACTACTACTTTATTTTCAAGGCGGATTCAATACCTTTCTAGAACTTTTTCAATTATTAAATTCGGACATTTCATTCAAAAGATATCGCGATATTAAAAATGTAAGTATTAGTGTTGTAGCCAAATAAGTATTAAGTATTGCGCGCGCATGTATGATGTGGCGGGCGGTCACGAGAGGCGAGGGGGTGGTAGCTTCTGCAAATGCCTAGAACGAGACCTCTATTTTTGTCAACAGTCTGCCACTGCAAAACGACTGCGACTTATGCGTAGCACTGAGACAGAGAATGAAAATAGGCAGAAGTTGGCTATTAAACGAGAAGTCGCTGAACGAAACCGCGCTAGAGAAACAAGCGTTGAACGAACACAACGTTTGGCTTCACAAACACCTCGAACTTCGTCTAATTGACAACGTGAATCAAGTGCTGAACGTTCAATGTTTGATCACAGAAGTTTTAAAATAAATAAATAAATTCTGAAAGTCATTATACCCTCCAAAGTCACTATTCCACGCGGACGAACTATTTTACTCTTAACTAGCAACCCGCCCTCGCTTCGCTTCGGTTATAGGTTATAGTCGTTTTACCCGCGTAGTTCCCGTTCCCGTGGGAATACCGGGATAAAATATAGCCTAGTTTACGCCCTGATATTATAGCTTTACATTGGTAAAAAAATTTTTGAAATCGGTCCAGCCGTTTTGAAGATTACCCGGAACAAACAGACAGACAGACAAAAGAAATATAAAGTGATTTTTAGGCATATGTATAGTGCAAAAAACCACGTGAGCATGAAAAAGGCATTTGACATTACAAACAGACACTCCAATTATATTGGTATAGATAAGAATGAAACCAAGATCCACAAATTGTCAACCCTGAGCTTTCGAAATCATGTTCCTATTTAATTACAAAAGGGTCGAAGGATTATTTTAATGGCCTGATTGAGCTAATTTCGAGTTTGCGGGCAGAATATACTATATTCTATTTGCTTATTCAATTTTTGCTAAAATGCGATTCTCAAACCCAGTTTTATTATAAGTGTAATGGAGTCTTTATTTATTGCAAGCAGAAAATATACTTTTGATGTTATAATAGCAAAAGTTATGACATAAGATGAAAGTTTTTTAATTTGGTATTTATTATTAACTAGCAATCCGCCCTCGCTTCGCTTCGGTTATAGGTTATAATCGTTTTACCCGCGTAGTTCCCGTTCCCGTGGGAATACCGAGATAAAATATAGCCTAGTTTACGCCCTGAGATTATAGCTTTCCATTGGTGAAAGAATTTTTGAAATCGGTCCAGCCGTTTTGAAGATTACCCGGAACAAACAGACAGACAAAATTTTTTAATTGCTATTTTAGGCATAGGTGTCGTGCAAATAACCGTGTGAGCATGAAAAAAGCCTATTATTTTGACATTACAAACAGACACTCCAATTTTATTTATTGGTATAGACTAGCAACCCGCTCTCGCTTCGCTTCGGTGTCAATCGCCTTACGTCGCCTTACCCGCGTAGTTTCCGTTCTCGTGGGAATATCGGGATAAAATAATAATAATAGTCTGGTACTCCCTGATATTAGGGGAGAGCAGGTAGGATTCGTACACTTTTTATACTAGGTCATACAAAACCAAGACTAATAGCTATTTCAAGATAAATATAATGATACTGAATTATCTACCTATCTGACTTTAACAGTAATGTAGTTCAGGTTTGATATAATGTAACATGACAAAGCTATAAAAAAATTCCTAAAAATGGAAATCGTACGAAAGCACCCCACACGCGGGGTAACTTCGTACAGTGAAGAGAGGTACATTCGTACATAGTGGGGAGCCTTCGTACACAGTAATTGAGAACGTTATTTGTATGAAATTAAACTTTTATTGAGATACAAATTACAACAGAATACACCTTAAACGTCGTGATAATTAACAATAACTATACCAGTCCACCCGTGATCATGAACACTGTAAAGTGTTCGAAACGTCGGGTAATCAAAAATCAAATACAAACGCGATAAAATCCGTAAAGTAGTTTTATTTAAAATGTATAATACTCGCGTAAACATCAGAAATCAATAACTATATGTTACTTATATTATTTAACAAACATCTTTTTAAAATATACGTCATAAAATCGACATTTAAATATAACAATTAGGGTAACATGTTACAATCATATAATAAATCTATTGCACATTGTACATAGTAAGATATTTTTAAATACATAAATATTTGCTGTTCTTGCTGTCGCTTGGGCTGCGGTAATACACATACCATGTCTGACGAGTATACTGTGCTGTCGTCTTTGATACCAGGAAAAACAAATTTCCAAGCACCCGGCTTCTTTCTCGAAAATGAAACTTTATATTCCATGAGACTGTATTTCGTTAGAACCTGTCCAATATAATGTAAAATAGTCTTTTTCTTCTCGAATTTAACCAAGACAAAGGTTTTTTCGTTAATGTTTTCCACTGGCATTCACAAATGGCATTTCATTTCAGTACCTTCAAACATTTCTTCGAAGAGAGAACACGAACTTTCTCGTAAACTTATATGTGTCTAGTCTTCGCTGTCAGTCTAGAGACTAGATAGTTTTCTTTTGCTTCTTTGGTTTGGTTTCTTTATTATCTAATAGCAAATTCAACGTTCGGTTAATTTTCATAGCCTTAGCTTTTCTCTCTTGTTTCTTCATCGCTTTTGATTTTTCATTTTCTATCAATATATTTTCCTCAGGAGTATCTGTATATATCCTGTCATGATCCTGAAATGATATTTTAACTTAACGAACTTTCTGAACGAACGCAGGGTGCATTCCTACAGTACGAATCCACCCCATTCATAACTGTACGAAGGTACCCCAACCGAAACATTCATAACATAATTTCAAAATAAAAATAACAATTGAAGTTACTACAAAATTTATGTTTACATATTAATGTAAGGTACTTATTCAAAAACTATTATAAATTACTTTAGCAAATTGCGCAAAATTTATTAGGAATAAATGTTTTCAAAGATGAATCGAAAAATTACTTACGTGGTCTAAAAACATGTATCGATTTCTCCCAACGAAGTTCAGTGCGGCAGTGATATCTGGCTTACCTGTGTGTCCTTACGCATGTATGGACGCATGCACACAAATTAAAACGCGTCAACATGTAGAATAGTATAGATATGACTCCTGTACGAATCCTCCCTCTGTACGAATCCTACCTGCTCTCCCTATAGCTTTCCATTGGTGAAAGATATTTTTTAAATCGGTTCAGTGGTTTAAGCGTAACAAACAAACAAACAAACGAACAAACTTACTTTAGCATTTATAATATTAGTAAGGATATTATTAACATACACTTATTATCATCATCACAGCTCATGTATCACTGGTGGGTTCGAGCTGCCTCTACTATAGGAGGGAAATTGACCTTACTATACCACGCTGGTCAGACAGGTTGGTATAGGGTTTTGTTTTAAGTTTGCCTTCTCTTGCATAGATGTTATATACTTTTTATATCGCACGGGCAAGATAGGTACACTTAATATCTATACTAATATTATAAAGCTGAAGAGTTTGTTTCTTTGTTTGAACGCGGTAATCTCAGGAACCGCTGGTGCGATTTAAAAAAATCTTTCAGTGTTGGTTAGTCCATTTATCAAGGAATGCTATAAGTTATATTATATTTTCAAAAAAATTAGCAATCCGTACTAAAAGTCCAATAAAGTAACCCAAGGTGTAAAAAAATAAAATTGTCTACAAAAAATATTGTGACACCATATGTCTAACTATTGTAGTTATCTCACAATAAGTGTTTTTTGCTTTTTTTTAATAATTACAATGCTGTCGCTTTAAATACTCTTCATTTTGTACCTTGGTATTAATCCTTATCAAAATAAATTATTTTATACTACTACTACTTTATTTTCAAGGCGGATTCAATACCTTTCTAGAACTTTTTCAATTATTAAATTCGGACATTTCATTCAAAAGATATCGCGATATTAAAAATGTAAGTATTAGTGTTGTAGCCAAATAAGTATTAAGTATTGCGCGCGCATGTATGATGTGGCGGGCGGTCACGAGAGGCGAGGGGGTGGTAGCTTCTGCAAATGCCTAGAACGAGACCTCTATTTTTGTCAACAGTCTGCCACTGCAAAACGACTGCGACTTATGCGTAGCACTGAGACAGAGAATGAAAATAGGCAGAAGTTGGCTATTAAACGAGAAGTCGCTGAACGAAACCGCGCTAGAGAAACAAGCGTTGAACGAACACAACGTTTGGCTTCACAAACACCTCGAACTTCGTCTAATTGACAACGTGAATCAAGTGCTGAACGTTCAATGTTTGATCACAGAAGTTTTAAAATAAATAAATAAATTCTGAAAGTCATTATACCCTCCAAAGTCACTATTCCACGCGGACGAACTATTTTACTCTTAACTAGCAACCCGCCCTCGCTTCGCTTCGGTTATAGGTTATAGTTGTTTTACCCGCGTAGTTCCCGTTCCCGTGGGAATACCGGGATAAAATATAGCCTAGTTTACGCCCTGATATTATAGCTTTACATTGGTAAAAAAATTTTTGAAATCGGTCCAGCCGTTTTGAAGATTACCCGGAACAAACAGACAGACAAAAATTTTTTAATTGCTATTTTAGGCATAGGTGTCGTGCAAATAACCGTGTGAGCATGAAAAAAGCCTATTATTTTGACATTACAAACAGACACTCCAATTTTATTTATTGGTATAGATATCTTTATACATATATTTCTTGTGTACGTGTGTATGTCACTGAACCCCTCCTAAACGGCTGGACTGATGTTGATGTCTTGGTGTAGCATTCTCTTTTCAAGAGAAGAAGTCTCTGTGTGAGGACGGAGTAAGAATATAATTCACCACCCTCTATCTTGTCCCTAGGTGTTGTAACAGACGACTTAGCGATTAAATATGCATAGAACATCTAAGCAAGAGAAGGCAAACTCGAAAGAAAACCCTATACCAACCTGTCTAATCAGCGTGGTATAGTAGGTCAAATTCCCTTCCACAATGGAGGAGGCCCGATCCCAACAGTGGGACGTAAATGAGCTGATGTCATGATGATGATGATGAAGAGAAGAAGAGAAAATATATAGAGACTATAATCAATATTATATTTAAGTTTTTCTTCTTACGATCAAAGTTTTATGATTGGGTAGGTGATGTAGGCGGAGTGGCATTTAACTACTATATCTATAAGAGTGATAGTGAAATGATTAGCTAACGTTGTGGTATGACTGTAGATGCTGTGACAAGGATTGAGAAAGGTATGTTAAGTTGGTTCGGCCGTAAAGAGAGAATGAATGAAAGGAGACTAACAAGAAATAAAGAAAGAAAGAAAGAAAGAAAGAAAACTCATTTATTTCGATCTCGTAGTAATAAAACAGTACAGAATCTATATAAAATTCCTAAGATTATTTATACTAACGAATAACTTCAAAAATACTTAAGAGTAAAACTAGAAAAATACTAAAAAAAGTTACAAAACTAAAGCGAAGATATAACAGATTAATTAACAAATACAAAGAGAAAATACATAGAGATCGAAAAAGGTCCTATATCAGCATAAGCTGCACCGAGACGGTGTAGCGCTGGTTTTCATATAGAACCATAGGGGTGAAATCACGGGTAGTCACATCAAAATATAAAAAACAAAGCGTATTCTCAAGCAAACCTTATTATAATAAATAAATACCGAACGGTACTATGCCATCAGTTTTATAAAATATTATTGCATAGATAAGTAAAGACATGGCAGATATCACGATATAGACAGAATAAATACAGTACATACAAAGAGTAACAGTAACTGTTTATTTATACACATAGTAATCGATTGTACTATCGAGAAGAGAGCCGGTTTATAAGATGAGTTAGAATTGGAAATCATAATAGTAGTAATTTATAGACACGCGGTAGGAAAGTCATAAGAATCATTAGGCATAAACACATACACAGGATATTAAATATACACATTAAATATAACATGCATATATAGATACAAACACGTACACATATACATACAGATATGCTTAGAGAAGAATTTATAAGGCGAATGTGAACAGAAGTGTTGGAAGGGGAAGACCAAGGCAGACGTTCTACAATCAAATCGGGGACGTTATTAATAAAAGCTAGGTTAGGATTACCCTAAACCGAAGAACATGGCGAAAGTGGTATGTCAAGATCGTACCAAGTGGAAGGAAGTGGTCTGCCTACCCCTATACGAAAGAGGCGTGAGTACCTATATGTATGTATGTATAAGAGTAGTAGTCCTTGTAATCTGTATAAGTATACCATGTTAAAGAAAACTTATCGAGTCCATATTCAATATGTCACGAATTGCCACCTCATATCCCACGACAAAGTTGTGAGTGACAGTTTATCTATTTTTTGCGGTTATTACAATTTCCTAAAAGTGTGCAGTATGAGGTCACGGCTTTTATGAAATATTACTTTATGTATTACTGTGAGTATTGTGATTTCTGCAGGAATTTTTTATAGTTGAATAATATATATGCCGTATATATGCAGCATATAATACTATTGTCGTTACCCCTTATTTGCCCGTGAGAGTCGTAAAAATTGGCTAAAGGTCTCACCAAGATAATGAGCAACAGCTATCTCCTGAGCAAACTTAGGACACCTACTGTGATCACCAACCCAGGCTCCCAGGCTCTAGCAGTCGTGAAAGGAAATTACGGCACAGTCTTCAGCTGATTGGTTCAAACAAAGGAAAATACATAACTCTCCAAGTCTCTGCGACGCTATATTCACAGTGCCAATACACAGCGTATTGAAGAGGCTACAGAGCGGCACTGTGACTCTTAAGCGTTTACACAAGATTTGTTTATCGAGCAGTGCTAAATGACTAAACTTAAAACAGACGATGGCACAGTTATTTACTCCCAAAGAGAGATCTTGGAGGTGTTCGAAAGATTCCATAGGTAGAATCATCCTAGATCCCTGTTGCTGACTTGAGTCCCCGATCTAAGCTAACTCAGCATTACATCAAAAAATCCCGGACGTCAGCCTGTACTAGATCAGAATAACCATGAAACAATTAAGAAAGGGTAAGGTAAGTAAAAGGTACTCGAGGTAATGCAGTTACCACAATTTCTAGAAAGCAGACCAGGATTATGGTGGTGCTGTTTTTCAAGAAGGGGTATCTCCCCTTCTTGAACGCTCCTAAAGAATTACAGACCACTCTCACTCTTGAATCATGTGTACAAATTGCTTTCAATAGTCATTACAAAGCGGGTTACGTGTAAGTTCGGCGACTTCCAGCCGCATGAAGAAGCCAGATTTCGAAACCGTTGGATGCAAGTGGCACAGGATCATTCGGAGTAACATTTTCGTAAAATGGCCTATGTACAGCAATGGATATCTACAAGCTAAAGGATGGATGGATGGATGAATTCAATATATCACCTTAAGGCATAAAAGTGAAGCATATATATTTTAAGTTATAAAGAGTAATCGATTTTAAGCATAGTCAAGTAGGACTTTTCATCTAATTTCTTTTTTTCATCTCATCTCATATATGTCCCACTGTTTAGCTTACTACACCATGCTGGTCAGACAGATTGGTATAGAGCTATGTTTCGAGCTTTCCCACTCTTGCGTATCCCCTTAGTTGTCTTTTACGAAACCCACAGGCAAGATAAGAAGTGGTGAATTGTCTTTCTATTTCGTCACTATACTGAAAACCTCTTGTATAATTAATTTAACAAAAAAGAATGAAGTTTTCTATTCAGATGTTTTCAAAAATTGTATTAGTACTAGTGTATTGTTCTCATGTACGAATTTTATATGCATATTATATCCATTAGTTGTATTTTACGACATTCAAAGGCGAGATAGGGGATGGTGAATTATATTTTTACTTCATCACTATACGGAAAATACATATTTTACATCAATACGGTATAAATACCCGCATAGTTAATGACATTTAATTTATAAAACGATTATTGTTATTTTTGTTAACTATACCATTATACCTAATTTAATGACAAACTACCTGATTGTTTTTCGTGTGAGTTGTTATAATTGGCTAAAGGATCGCCAGAAAAAAGGCTATAATATTATCAGAACAAGATTATACCATCAAAAACAAGACTTGTACCTTGGGACCTTTCTTCTTAAGTTATTACGTAAATAGCTAACCTAACAACTTCTTATAGTGACTATATCAATATTAAAGATTTTTTATGTTTTAAATAAACAGAATGACAGAATGACTGCCCACTCTCCTTCCTGTTGAATCTTTTTTTTAAATTACAACGCCTTGCACTAAGGGAATAATAATCCTTATATTATGGGGGACTTTACAAACATATAATTCAACATCGCATCATCATCGCAGCCCTCATATGTCCCACTGTTGGGCTCGGGTCTCCTCCACAATGGGAGGAAATTTAACCCACTATACCATGCTGGTCAGACATATTGATATAGGGTTTCATTTCGAGTTTTCTTTCTCTTGCACAGATGGTATGTGCATATTATATCCCATAGTCATCTTATACGATATCCACGGCCAAGATAGAGAGTGGTAAATTGTATTCTTACTTCGTCACCATACGGAAAGAACATATAATTAACCGACACAAATTACATTCAGACTGAGAACAACAATTTGTGGATCGTACAAGGTGTTGTCTGGTATGGGAATCGAACCCGCGACACTAGCACGGTACGTTGGTATCTTAACCACTACGTCATCTGCGCAGTCTTAAGCCGGTTGTTGCGATTCCTATAGAGAAACAATGACGACGACAAATGTATTCTTATGTTTTACAAAGTTACATTTCATTAACTGCAAATGTAACTTTGTAATCCTATATATTTATGTGAGTTTACAAAATTATTTATACAGTTAGTGTATCTCAGAAACTGGATGAAAATTATAATGTTTCATAATTTTTCCTTCATTTATACACTAAACACTAATTGCATTCTAAATTTGAAGCTTTTATGTCTACTAGAAGTGCCACTTTAATATTGATGATCGGTCAGTCAGTCAGTGAGTGACAAAATTACGAAATTTTGACTAGTTATAATTCTTAAACTATTGGTACAAATTGAATGAAATTTGAAATACACAATGTGTATACAATGCCTGCTAGGTTATTAAAAATTCAGGTTTCTAGCTTTATTAACGACGAAGTTATAGGGGGTCGAAAATGGCCTGAATGGCTTCGAGAAAAGTATGTTACGGCAGTGTTGCGTTTTGCCCGACATTTTTTTCGCTCGACTTGGCGGGGGCACTGCCGTGCCCCCAGATAACATCAGCTATGATTGTCGAAACGGTTTACCAATCCCGCAGGTCGCGTGTTAATGTTGACCCAAAAATATTATTACATACTGTATATAACGTGTTGAAGCACTAAAAAGTCATAAAAACATGTCACATAAGGATTTCTCCTGGAAATATATAGCAATCTCACTTACCGAGTCCAATTGTGAATCTCAATCATTCGCGAATCCCCTTGAACACAAAAAAAAATTCATCGACATCGGTCCAGCCGCTTAGGAGGAGTTCAGTGATATACACACTTACACAAGAAATATGTATATAAAGATTATACATAAAACACATCGCTTTGGTATGCGATTTTTAATTACCAGATGTTTCGAACATGTTTAGCGTTCTACATTTAAATTATTCTTTTCGATGTGAAATATCTATAGGCGGGGAGTGATCCCGATCGTTGACGTGGCGTTAAGGCCACGCCTGGATATATAAAATAAAAAAAAAGAAATATGTACACCTTTGAGTAACAAAACCATAACCTGTTCTAGAATTTTGTACCACGCCATCTAGTAAGGTCAAAATAAATTATTACCTATAGTGAATGAAAATAAATATTTATTAAATACAAATCATCATTTTCTCGAAAAAAATCGTAATATTTTATTAATACTTTATGCCATATTAGTTCCTGTCGTAATCTGTTGTTTTATGAATACCTACTTGTTTCATAAAATACTGTATAATTTAAAACTGCTTTTTCAATAGTATTAAAATTTAATATAATTAAAAATAAAAATCTAATAATTACTAATCATAAACAGTATAATTTTGTCATATAGAATTATTTTCTTCTAGCACAGCACTGGTAATAAATTTGTGGCAAAAATGTGGTTCCAAGATTAACAACTATTTTTCTGTAGTGGGTAGATAATTATAAAAGTCTGTAATAACGTTGACTTGTTTGGACGTCAGACATCTTATTGTTAGTTGGCCCGTTAGACCATGAATGCTGTAAAGTGTTCGAAACGTCGGGCAACCATAAATCAAATACAAACGCGATAAAATCTGTAAAAGTAATTTTATTTACAACTAGCAACCCGCCCTCGCTTCGCTTCGGTTTTAGTCGTTTTACCCGCGTAGTGCCCCTTCCCGTGGGAATACTGGGATAAAATATAGCCTAGTTTACGCCCTGATATTATAGCTTTCCATTGGTGAAAGAATTTTTGAAATCGGTCCAGCCGTTTTGAAGATTACCCGGAACAAACAGACAGACAGACAGACAGACGGACAAAAATTTTTTAATCTGTATTTTAGGCATAGGTGTCGTGCAAATAATCGTGTGAGCATGAAAAAAGCCTATTATTTTGACATTACAAACAGACACTCCAATTTTATTTATTGGTATAGATGTGTAGTGCTCGCGTAAACATCAGATATCCCGTGTGATGACGGTATAAGAAACAGATAAACTGTATAATTTTCGAACTTCATAGCATAGGTAAGTATAATAATACTTACTTTACTTTACTAATAAAATGGGACAACCGTTTTTTATAGGCTTTTATTAGTTTCACATGTAGGTATATTTATTCGTTTGTATGTCACCGACTTCTAGGAATTGGATTTTGACTCGCTTTAAACAGTCAGGTTTCATATAAAATTTGTAGACTTAACAAGGACCGATGATGATAAAATAATTTAAATAACTTGTCTTATTATCAATACAGAATTAGAGATTTCTTTATAAAATATATTGTAGCTGAGAATTGGCTGTGGCTCGATAGATGCCGCTATTTCTATTTTTTAACCCTCCGCTCGTCGCGCCTTTTTTATTACCTGAACAGTCGCATGGGGTCTGCAGCGACCAAAAATAAATAGCAATTAATTGGAATTGTATCATATTTTTTTTGACATAATTTTAATGTTTTATATTTGAATAGGACTACATTGAAATAAAAAAAGTAAATATATTGCAAATCAGACATTTATTTATATTTAAAAAAACTTAAAGAAATTGGAGCTACATTTTTCCTTACAATTTAACTCAGTCATCTTAAAGTTAACTTAAAATAAAAAACAAGGGACTACTTCTCTTTTTTATAGATATATTTGAGATTAATGAACTAAAAAATGAAATCGAATATAAATCAACTAAAAACATAACAAAAAAATATATACTTCTTAGCTCTAAGTGAACCACCTAATAATTTCTTTGGATACAATCAGTACATATGGCTTTGGTATGGTTTGGACAAATACTTCCTTTGCAATAATAACAAATCGACTTAAATTTTCTATCTTTACGTTTTGGACAGTGAATGCAATACTTTCTTATAGGTGCAAACTGAGCATCATCAGGAGACAAGTCCTGAAGAGGAGATATAGTGATTCATCGACAACGCCATTCTTATTCTTCTAAACATCTTAAAATACGTTTAGTTTGTCTATCATCCATTTCTTACTGTTATAATAAATATTCTGGAATAATAAAACATAAATATAAACACTACAACAATAAAAAACGATTAGGTTAATAGTAAAAGTTTACTTACGTCGTTCGTCGCGTGGGGTCTTTCAGAGCCTTGCGCAGAAACACACATCCATATCTCACGGCGCACGCGCCCAGATTGAGTTGCAATGGCATGAGCGCGAGCCGTAATCCTTTTTAGGAGGCTACCTAAAGCAAGGGATCTATAAACTTATTCTAAAAGTACAAATTTTGCAATTTTCTAAGACCTGGGCTTTGAATGACCCCATGCGACGATTTGAGGGTTAAATCGCAGTTTTTTAACAGACTTCTTTGAACATACCGACACTAGTAATGTGTGAGGGAGACGGAGTGACGCGATATTATGCGTAGGCAACTGTGCAGTCAATTAATTATTATTTTTGTGTAATATTTCAAATAATAATATGAGTCGTAAAATTTGTTAACACTTTATGCAATATTAGTTCCTGTCATAATCTGTTCTTTTATGCATATATACTTGTACAAAATAATTTCAATGTTTCACATCTGCTAGGTATCCTGAGCGAGGGCTCAATTTTTATTTTAATATTTTGGCGTATCGTATATAATACATTTTTCATAAGACCAATGCACAAATTAATATTACAAAAATGTAATAAATATAATGATTAACAGAGCTCTACTTGTGTTTTCAATACTTAGTTCTATTAGCTAATTACTTTTTCTTGTCCGAATAGATAAATTGAACAAAAAAAGTCGAGGCAGTAATTCTTTATTATATCTTTGTATATTAATGACAATATCAAAAGAAAGCTAGTATATAAATAAATGTTTAATAAAATTCTTTGTATTTGCAAGCATTACAGTTACACTTAAATGCTTTCTATATATAATGTTTTAGTCCTCCGACAGTTATTCTACACTGACTACAAACCAACGTAACTTAATCACCTAATGTATAATTGTGTATCTGCAAGTTGTTTCTTTCATAAGCTAATTACATATTCATAATGCGGGCGCTACATTCTGTTAAGTTTTAAAACCAAACTTCATTAAGTTAATATTCTTCAATTATAAAGTATAATTAAACTAAAAAATAATCATATTGTAATAGTACGATTGTTATTACTATAAATTTGAGACTTAAATAATATTTACATTCAACATTCATCATCATTTCATCTTATATACTTACGCCTCGCTGTTGGGTTCATGCCGCCTCCATAATAGGAGAGAAATTGACCCACTATATTTACTGTACTTTACTTACTACCTACTATACTTTTCGGTGTGGTAACGGAGTAAGAATACAAAACACCACTGGGCACAAGCCTTCTCCACAATGGGAAGAAAATTGACCCACTATATGATGCGGGATAGGCGTGTTTTTTTTTTTTTTAAAGGACGGCGCGGGCCCTTTTCCCACCCGTACCCACGTCACCTCGTTGTTGGGCCGACCACCGGAGCAGGGTGACTTGTTGTCAGTGATCGGCCTGACGGAATACCCTTTCGGGTACCCTCACCTCTTGACGTCCCTGTCCCGGGACGTCGGTCGCCGTCGCACGGTCAGCCTCTCTGCGGGTGACGGACTAAATTCCCCGGTCCGATCACCCTTAGGCGTGTTGGTATAGAGTTTTATTTCTAGTTTTCCTTCTCTTGTATAGATTTTATATTCATATTATATCCCTTACTCGTTTTTATGACATCGACGGGCAAGAAACAGGTTGGTGAATTGTATTCTTACTCCGTCACCACACGGAAAGTTATTTTTAATATAAAATATTAATCATAAACCCGATTCTGAGGGTAAACAGACAAAGGATCCGTTTTTCTCTTAAAGGGCAGAGAACAGACGCACGGCATTACTGGCTTTTCCAGCTGGCAATGGGAATGGTCTATGTTTATGTGTGTATGCAATTTTACTTAAGTGCTCTTTAAATTAAAAACTCTATTAAAGTATCAAAATAAAAGGTTTTCAATACTGACTACGATAATGTATGTATGCAAAAAAGAAATGACCGATTGATGACTTTTTTGCATGGCAGTCGAGTTCTCTTTGGGGAAAAGTTATATTTTTATTATTGTATTCTAATTATTTAACAAAGAAAGAGTTATAAAATAGATATGACTTAGACGGTAACAATAAAATACCATTAGGGATATTAAATTCCTTATTTTGATATATATATAATAATGCTTTGAATAGTTTATATTGTGTCTGATATCGGTTGGTTGATTTGTGTAAAACTGATAAAATATATTTTGCGATTTTATTAACAAGAATATGCGAACAAATATTAAATAGGTCATAGAAATCAGTCATCATACTAATTTTATCATCATTCTAGTTCATTGATGAGACTAAGAATTTTCTCAAGATTGTAAGTTTGCTTGAATGTATTGATTCATTATTCATTTCAGCAACACGTTCCACTGTCGGGCTCGAGCCTTCGCCACAATAGGAGAGAAACACATTGTGAATAACTCTTTTTTCTGATTTTATCGTGTATTGGATTTTTGATTGTCGCCAAATGCGCCCATGGCTATGAACGCTGTAAAGTGTTCCAAACGTCAGGCAATCAAATATAAACGCAATAAAATCCATTGCAATGGTTTATTATACATTCTTTACGAAAAAAAATGTATCACGTGCATTCTTTAAAAAAGTAAGTATAAATTATAATTAAAATTTATTATTAAAACCGAAATTACCCACAAAGATTCATCCTACATGAGACTTAAACCCACGTCATGTCATGAGAGGTTACACATTTTATTACGTCATATGTTTAATTACTTTTTAAATTACTTTTATAACAGTGCACGAATGCATAAAATTAATATTAAAAATATGAGAATATAGTGGTATTGGTGGAATATGGTAGTATTTAGTGGTTGTTGAGGGGAGTGATGGCTGCTCTAGTAGTTAACTCGTGATCGGGTGCCGCTTGTGGGATCTGGTCCAGCCATAATCATTTGAATAAGTATCTTGCAGTTGGAAGGGCATCACACTGGAGCTAGGTCTTACAAAACATGTACACAAATTTATATCTAGTAAGAATAAAAAAAAAAAATAGACAAGCCCGCTGAGTTTCTTGTCGGATCTTCTCAGTAGCGGTCGCGTTCCGATCCGGTGGTAGTTTATTTTTATCGGATAATTTAATTTTATTTTGTAAAATTGACAATATGTAAGTGCCATCTCGGGGTCTATGCATAATAAATGATTTGAATTTGAATTTATTTAAACCAAGTCTCGTTCTTATGTGGTAGGACCACCCGACAGTCGTCTGTCTATAGCCGTGGGCCACTCCGTCCGGGGTAGTACCATATGCTCGCAGAAAATCGACGTCTGAGTAGTAGCAATTTGTAACTGCACTACGTTCGGTGAGCTAGAGATCCGGCAGCCCAATATTCTTAGGGTGTTGCATAAGGTGGGTATTGATAATCCTTAAGTATTGCCGAACCACATTGTACGTATTCACATTCCTTTTACTTTCTTTACTGTAAGCTTCTTTACTGCAGCGGTTCATGCAAGCAAGGTTCATGAGGGGCAATATTATCAGGTGTAATGGCCGCACGTTTACCACCACCAAAAAAAAAATGGTTACCGGCATAACAACATACTTCTCAACAGCTAGGGCTGGTTTAATTATTATTGTTACTAATAGAAAAAAGTGATGTTTAGGAATAATATGTTTACTCACCGACATGTTTTCCGTATACAAGTAACGCCTACCGTTTTAGTTATGGCTAATAGAAAGGTAAATGTTAACTATACTACATTACCGCAACAGGCGCGTGTTAATTTTCATTACTGAAACATTATTTTTACAAGCTCACACATTTATTTCTGTAGCAATAGAGTGCTAACAAACATAATTCATTATGTACCTCGTGTTTAAAAATCACCTGCACTTATAAATAAATGATAAATATTCGTATTGTGACGGAATAAGAATATTATAACCCCGTTTCTTGCTCATGGGTGTCGTAAACGGTGGCTAAGGGTTTATAATAGGTAGATAATATCCATGCAAGAGAAGGAATACTCGAATTAACACCCCATATCAACCCGTCTGACCAGCGTGGGATAGTAGAGAAGGCTCGAGCCTCGAGAGAGTGATATGTATTTAACTTGCGGTTACTTAAAGATTTCTAATGTTTACGCGAGTATTTATCATTCATCATCATCATTTCAGCTTATCGCCGTCCACTGCCGGACGTAGGCCTCCCTCATATTATGCCACAAAGTGTGGTTCCGTGCCGCCTGCATCCAACGACGCCCAGCAACTTTCACCAGGCCGTCGGTCCACCTAGTGGGGTGGCGTCCTACACTGCGTCGTCCAATACGTGGTTGCCACTTGAGAACCTTTCTTCTTCAGCGGTTTTCGGTTCGTCGAGCGATGTGGCCTGCCCATTGCCACTTCAGCGTGCTAATTCTTCGTGCTATGTCGGTTACATCCGTTCTTCTGCGGATTTCCCAATTCCGAATTTTATCTCGCAAAGAAATCACGAGCATTTCCTGCTCCATAGCACGCTGAGCCTTGTTATGAGGCCTACATTTAGGGACCACGTTTCTGTGCCGTAAGCCATCACTGATAACACACACTGGTCGTAGATCTGTATTTTCAGATACTGAGGTATGTTGGACGAGAAGATCCTCTTAAGTTTCCCGAACGCGAGTATTACGCATTATAAATAAAACTACTTTACAGATTTTATCGAGTTTTTATTTGATTTTCGATTGCTCGACGTTTCGAATACTTTGCAGCGTTTGTGGTCACGGGCGGACTAAGATGTCACACGTCCAACAAGCCATAGTTATTACAGAGATTTATAATTCGTCGAGAAGGGAGGGTACCGCAAGGGCATCCCGCCGGGCTGGCCACGGACGTCAAGGATTCGGTACCGGTGTTCGGCCCAATGGCTGAGAGAAAGGAATAACGCGAGTAATGGAGTCTGGATGGGATGAAACACAAAAATAACGCACGGATGTATATCTATGTACATGGTATACATTTAGGTCATGTAAAGCGTGCGGTGACGATGATGCGAGTTTCACGCTTTTTGTTTACCCAAAAATACACATAATTATATACACAGTATACATATAGCTCATGGATAGCGTTCGGTGACGATGACGCGAGTTCCATCATTTATTCATCAAAAAAGTCTTAACGCGCCTAAAGAAGTATTCACTTCATAAAACAAAAATAACCAACCCCTCTGACTAGCGTGGACATAAGTAGATTTTTTTAGGGATTAGCTTGCATGGGAATCAAACTCAATACATACGATACTGAACCAATACAATCATTATTAACGAGTTATTGATGGCAATGTCATCTTATTAACGTGTTTATACTCTCTTTACATAAAGTTTTACATATATTTATCTTACAGTATTATCCTTGGCATTTTGTGAATGACAAAGCAGAGCAGCTCAATAACCATCCAATTTACATAACCTAATTTCTCGTGGCTGCTTCCAATTGCTGACAAATCTCAGTACCCGTACTCTGATCATAATGAATGGGACGTCGATTCCGATAACACGGTACACTGACAAGAATACAATTATAGGATCTTTACAACGCGAATATCATTGAAGTTGCTTTTTTGTTAATATTGACGTTATCGTGATTATTTTTCATGCTTATTAAGCATTATTATGAGCACATAATTTATTTATTCGTATGTTGATAAGGTACAATGTGATCGTCCCCTTTCTTTTCTGTGAGCATCGTATGAGGTGAATAACCCATAAATAGAATTTATTATAATCGTGTAGTGACGGAGTAAAAATACAATTCATCATCCACTCTCTTGCCCATGATGACTAAAATATGTAATACGTATGAAAGAGAAGGAAAATTTGACATGAAACTCTATGCCAACACGTCTGACCAGCGCGGTACAGTAGTTTCCTTGCCATTGTGGAGGAGGTTCAAGCCCAACAGTGGGAATTATGTAGACTGAGATGATGATGAAGAAGATGAGACTATGTTGTAATAGCAACAGAAGAAAATCTCTTAATAAACACATCCTATTTAATTAGATTTATTTAATTTCGGTTAGATTGGTACAATAGACTAATTCTTCCATTTTGGAGTAGGATAATCACCAACAGGGAGACGTGTATTTCATCTCTTAGTCATCTATTTCGAGATATACGAGCAATGTACTATTTATATCAATTATTGCATGATGAAATAGCTTCGATAGGTATACTATGATTTTGTTTGTAGATAGAAAAAGGTATTTAAGTACGTTTTAATTTGTAGAAAAGACCAGCCAAAGATATTTGTAATTCTCTTATAGATAGGTTTGATTTTCTCGATTATTAGCTTATCTGCACGTATTCTTAATAACATGGGCGGTGTTTATAATTTACAGTTATATAATTTAATTGTATAATTGTAATATAATTTACTGGCTTTTGTTATATATCATAGTTAAAAAACTATTCCTCACTTATTTTATATCGGAAAACCATTTATTTTTTACACAATCACAAACTTTTCTTGTTATGTATGCGGACCTGCAACTTCAGAAAGGAACTTTTCCAAAATAACTATTCACCACCCTTATCAATCCGAAAAAAATCGACATTGACAGATATAAACGAGTTATCTTATTGAAACAGTGATTTTTCCTTATTGGTATTGACTTAGCTCTATATGGAAATGATGGTTCTTATGTATGGCATATATTAAACAGAATTCTTCTATCCAGAATACTTCTATCGTCAAGTAAAACAATTAGAGTTTGTCGTATTATCCTTGCGAAGCGCTCCATGTTATTTTGTCCAAGCGTCCCCTATTTATAAGATTAAGAAAACAATAAAACGCCGTAAAAATTGTGTTAAATTCAAATTAAAAATGACATATATTTGTTAATATCTGGTTGACCGAGCTTTGCGGAATATTTTTGTTGTATTTTTGTCGAATTTATTTAGATATATAGGTATTAATAAAAAATAAAAATTAAATAATGAAAAGAATATAAAAGATTACAAAAAGAGAATAATAATAACACCGAGATTCGATCCGACGCCGTTTGAATGCCAAAACAAAACTAAAATGACACTGGACTACTTCCCAACTGAGCTATCGTAACTCATGACGTTGACGGCAAAATTTGAATTCATATTCTTTTAAAAGGACAATGGGCATTGCGGCCCATGAGCGGCCATCAATGAAACTAGTGTCATTTGAAAGGGGAGATCTTTGACAACAAATATTGTTCAAGGAGTACTATGAAATACCGTTTGGGAAAAAAATATAGTTAAAATACTATTATTAAAATACTATTTTTTTTTTCATTATTATTTATGTATCCTAATATTCAATACTTTTTCTATTAGAGGTCTAAGAACCTTTGTTAAAATCGGTCTCGCCATGTTTCATGCGTCAACCAATCAGCGACGAGCGCCGCTCGCACTCGGCGACTCGGCGATTACTATTATGCTCGAGCGCACAGCGCAGTCCATCGTTGACATTTGTTTCGTTGAGTACTGTGCGATTATTATTGTTTGACAATTTCTTTTGACTCTGGCTTGCATATCGGACTTGTTAATATCTATCTTGGTGACTTGTGCTCGTTTTTTTTGGACTTTTTTTAAGCAGATTCCTATAACTATGGCAGATAATCGCCAAGTGTGTATTTTATGTAATCGATCCGTGATAAACAGAAGAAGATACGAAATAACCCGTGCTCGGTTTGAAGAACATCCCGCTGTAGGCCAATATATCTTTGAAGCTCTTACCTCTGAACATCAGGTAAGTACATCAAACGAAATCATTATTTCTTAGTTGTCACGTCAACAATATAGTACTGTTTAACTTGAGGTGGTCACAGTGTTTTAACTCTCGCGCATTGAGATTACATTTCGCTGTAAGTAGTAAGTAAACTGTTACCGACGCGGCGACGTTGTCGTTCCGTTTGATCCACGGGGCGAGAACGGGATAGAAGTATCGGTATTTACGTATGAGTAAGCGAGATAATTAATACTGCTTAGGCAATCGAGTAAAATATTTTTCTTTATATTTCGCTTTGTTTGAACAGCGTTCAATGAAAATAACTAAGCGTTTTAACTAATTGTAATACTCTCATTTTCAGATACAATACAATGGTCAGGAGTACATTTGTCGACCATGCTGGCAACGGGCAGAAAGAGCTGCGCAGCCAAGAGAAGACCGTCCACACGAATGTGTATTACATATTGAAGAATATTCAAGACTCCCTAATACAGCAACGCGTTGTATGTATGAAAACTGCAGACGAACGGATCTCCGAAGGATTCCGGATAACATTAAAGTGACATTCTTGATTCATTTTAATTTTTATATTCCAAATAGTGCAAGAGTTTGCGATCATCATTTGGTATCCAATGATTGGGATCAAATAATTGACAGCCCTAACTTACTCCACGACTTCAATGCCACACATTTTGTGCATATCATGAGCCTCATGAAAATCGCGGTGCTTCGAGGATCTATACTAGATTTTGATAATATAGATGACATGGACCCAAATGAAGTATACATCCGATTAGGCGTTAGTCGAGACCAATTTATGAATATTTTGGAACAAACTCCTTCATTGTCGAACGTATCAACACGCCCGAAAACATCTTTGGCATGCTACTTAATGAAACTGCGAAGCGGTGAAGCAAATGAAAGGCTGGCGACGCTTTTTAATATGAGCCGTAGAACCCTAGAACGACATTTAACGTTCGCCAGAGACTCTCTTTTACTGGACTTCGTTCCCCGGCATCTTGGTTATGATCATCTCAATAGAATTGATGTAGCTAACCGAAACCTACAAGTTCCAAATGCAATTTTTGGAAATGCAAATGCCTTAAACAGAAAGGCAATTGTGATAGCAGACGCCACTTATATATATATATATATATATATATATATATATATACAAAAGTCCGCAAACTATTTATTCCAAAAGCGATCATATAGTCTACACAAATACACGAATTTGTTGAAACCGTTTTTAATAGTGTGCTGCGATGGCCACATTTTAGATGCCTTTGGGCCATATTCAGCCATAGAATCAGATGCACAAATAATGAAAAATATGATTGACGACGAAGGAAATCCTTTCCATTGGTTTTTTTTGAACATGGAGATGTGTTCATCTTAGACCGTGGGTTTCGCGACGTAATCGACGACTTACATGCCTATGGTTATGAAGCTGGCTTACCGAAAACAAAAAATCGAGACGAAGATCAATTGACGACAGAACAAGCGAATAAGTCTAGGTTGGTTACTATGTGCCGCTGGGTTGTTGAAGTTATAAATGGTTGGTTCAAACGCGATTTTAAACTATTCCGACAAGACTTTTTCAATCGTGCTTTGCCTCATATGATGACAGATTTTAGAATAGGTGCTGCATTATTGAATGCTTGCAGAGAACCATTGTCAGATAACGTTCACGCTGAAACATTTATAGAAGTTATAAACCAAAGAGTGAACCAACCAAATAACCTAGCAGAGTATGTCCTAGCCAACAACCTTAATCGTAGACGGGCTAGTTTCGATAGCATTACAGGAAACCAACCTAACATAAGTGATTTTCCTTTGCTGACTGAGGACGATTTAACCATTTTTGCACTTGGTACATACCAAGTGAAGCTAGCCCGCAGCTATTATGCGGAGCATGTGCGACAAGGTCTCTATAATATAGAAACGTATAGGGACCCCGATGTTACAGGCCTAGGCAGGTGCGGCATCACAGCAACAAATGTTTGGCTGCTAAGATATCGAATACAATCTAGACATACTAGGTCAAAAATATATTATTCGTACATTATAGTAGATAGAGAGAAAAGCGGCAGAGAAGCCATAGAAAACTACTATTGCAGTTGTCTAAGCGGTAAGCGCACTCTTGGTTGCTGTGCCCACATTATGTGTGTAGTGTGGTATTTAGGGTGGGCGAGAAACAAAGAGGAAGATATCCGTTTACCAGCTCATTTTTTAAACGATATTATTGTAGACGACAATTGAATCCCATCATTTTCTTTTTTTAAAGGAATACTAGCATTATATACGAGCATTGTATATGTGTCTGTCAATAAATCGATGTATTTAATAACCAATTAACCTTTAGTTTTATTTAATCCATCATTATCTTATACTTAGACATGCATTACGTTTTATCATTTACGTACTTTCGGTTTAATTAATTCGATTTTTTTATATGATCAACGCTTTATAACTTTTTATCTAAACAAGTTGCCGAAATAATTTTTTGCAGTCTTAATATATACATAATTGTCGACTAAAAAATATATAGGACAGATGTGGCCGCCGATGGGACAAGCGCCATACATTTTTGCCCATTGTCCTTTAATGTCATTATATTTTTTTGCTAAAAACACTGACAAAACAACATTTTCTATAAATAAAACCTAGCTAGATCGATTTTTTGGCCTCGAAACCTCTAGTATGCCCAGTTTCATCAAAATCGTTGGTGCCGGTTCCGAGATCCTGAAATATATATATATATATATATATATATAGGTATATATATACAAGAATTGCTCATTTAAAGATATAAGATTAGTTCCTTAGCCTTTTGAAAAGCGGTTAGTCCAGACCACAGGGGAATTGTCGAAGTTGTTTTTTACATTTCATATGAAACAAGAGCTTTTATTAGTAAGTGTATAAATACTTAGCTTTACGTTCTACGTAGTAATGGATTAAGTATTTAATATGTCACTATAGTAATATTGATTTAATTATATAATTTAACATCTTTATATATATTTCTTGTGTACGTGTGTATGTCACTAAACTCCTCTATGAAATGATTTGTTTGTGTTAAAGGGGATTCGAGAATGGTTTAGATTCACAATTGGACCCGGTAGGTGGCACTTATTTGAACAGAACAACGTCTGTTGGGTTAGCTAGTTTTATATAATCTCTTCCCGTGGTGACGAAGTAAGAATACAATTCACGAAGGGAAGGAAGGGAATAGCCTTCCTTACCCTTGATATATAAAAGACGACTAAGATATATAGCATGCATATAATATCTATGCAAGAGAAGTAATACTCGAAATAAAATTCTATACCAACATCTCTGATTAACCTGGTAGAGTAAGGCAATTCCCCTCCTATTGTAAAAGATGCTCCAGCCCAAAAGCAATACGTGTATTGGCTGTAATGATGATGATGATGACTTTTTATATAATACAATGGTATATAAAAAAAAAATTGTAAAAGTAACCCTTCACAACGAACTTTAACTGTTGGGCTTCCTTCAACGGCAGGGTTAATCTTACAATCTAACACCCTGGCTCCAGAATCAATTGCGTTTATGTGAATGTACTAAGCTCTTGTATTTTACCAATTGAGGAAATACCACCTATCTTCGTGTATAAAACAAAAAATATATGTGAGACTCAGTCATCGTGTTCGCCAGCCTGTTGTACATAGTAGACATACTAAGTATAGCCCGCCATGGAACCCTTTCCGGCAAAACTACGAATAAATTATGGCTAAGGTTTTGGCTAAAACGTGACATATACATATAACTATTTTTAACTGGTTTAACAACAGCAAAGTCATGTGGTGGCGGCTACGAATAGTACACATATTACGTTGCTCATGGGCTTAGTAAAAGACGACTAAATTTTCTTTATCGTCCTGGACTGACTTCATTTGATGCCGTCAAGTAAACAATTATATTCCCACGGACGTATGTGGTTGTTTCAAGGTAAGGCAGGCAGTCGGTCATATAACTATTGCCAAAACTTTGCAATACCATGAAAGAAATGTACATATTGAGTCGTCCCCAAACGATTAGGATAAGAGCACGGTGATGATGATGATATATTTGAGACCATAGCTGTTATGAAGATGAGTTTCTTTCCTATGGTTGAAATACAATAAGAAACGTGAGTAGATATTTGTTAGGGAAGGAAAACTAGAAACGAGTCTTTAACCAACATGTTTATTAGTGTATCATGAAAGTGGATAAGTAGGGGAGGGGTATCAAGAGTTTCGTGGGACTGATTCTCATACAGGTAATTATTTTTTTTTTTCATAATTTATAAATAATTTTTCCAAGAATGGGTGTTATTTTTGTCTGTTAATAAGTTTATAAGATCAGCAGTGACATAAGATCAGTAGATCTATTTATTTGAAACAAAAGATTATATTATTTATATAGTCACTATAAGATGTTGTTAAGTTAGCTAATTACGTAATAACTTAAGACAGAAGGTCCTTTAAGTAGGGATTAAATTAACCGATTTGATATAACATGAATCTCACAACTTTTTACGGTAGAACAATTGAACTGTAAGTTTTTGATGGCATTAAATATTTGTGTCGGCCGTTGTCTTTTTAAATAAAAAAAAGATACCTTCTATTATGGACGAGAGCTGTGCCCCATGATGAGACGTCTTAAATAAGGAGAATTGTTCATATCTTCGTTCACACTATGGGACAAATGTTATTTCTTTACACCTATAAGCTTTTAAATTATTATCTAGCACTCCACTAGCATCGCTTGTTCATACCTCGATTACTCGCCTCTTAATATTCCATTAACAGAGGCCACTGTCAGACTTCTTTTAATAATACTAGCACTAATACCTACTTCGCTATAATATTGTTTAATTAAAACCATTTAATGTGACGCTACCTAATTTTAATAATGATGCTTGATATATTAAAACGCTTATGGAATGATCTCATATAATTGTCACATTTATACAGAGAGAGATGTAATAATATAATCGTACGTATCTTAACGTGCTTATCATATGCATAGGCAAGTTTAAAATATAAAATATTGTAAAGCTTTAAGTACGTTAACATTTTAATAATTATGTATCTCCGTTTTTACGCGATCTTTCAAGGGATGATAGCTGGCCTTTTGAAAGGCTTACATATGGATATGGATCCAATACGCAGAAGTTTTTGGAGAAATTTAATCTACAAATGCATTGGGACGTCTACTGATGATACTCCGCGTCTGCACATAACACTCGTGGACTGCCAACGTTAGGTGTAAAACTATAGCGTGATGATGGTAACTAATATCTGATGGGGTTGGAGTTTCAATGGACAAGTTTAATAATTATTATTACGGTTGCCTGGTAGTGATGGAGTAAGAATTCAATTTAACATTCCCTCTCTTAACCGTGGGTATCGTAAACGACGACTAAGGGATATAATATGCGTATTACATTTATGCAAGAGAATATAAACTCGAAACTAAATGTTATGCCAACCCGTTTGACGAGCGTGGTATATTATTTTCCCTGCAATTATGGTAGAAAGAGACCTGAACCCAATAAACGACGGACGTGTATGTTGAGATGCGATGATTACGGTTGAATATAGAATAATAAAACCGGCTAAATGCGAGTCGCAGTCTTATTTGAAGGGTTCCGTACCATTATCTATAAAAAATCGCGTTTGTTGTATGGAAGCCCCCCCTTAAATATTTATTTTATTTTGTTTTTAGTATTTGTTGTTATAGCGGTAACAGAAATGCATATTGTGTAAAAATTTCAACTGTCTAGCTATCGTGGTTCTTTAAATACAGCCTGGTGACAGACAGACGGACAGACAGTGAAGTCTTAGTAATAGGGTCCCGTTTTTACCTTTTGGGTACGGAACCCTAAAAAATATATGTATGAGAGTATACAATATATGATTTAGTTATTTATTAAATCCTTTTTCAGCCTGTTGTCGTTATTCAACGTTGGATATAGGGCCTTCCATGGAGGAATAATGCTAATATCATCAAAGTTGGTAAGCGAATCGAGAATCACAGCTGGTTGGTATTAAATATTTCCTAGAAAAATGCCATTACTTTGGTGATAACTCAGGCAATTCTTGCGACTCCTTCGGGGAAGTAAGGCATGGTAATTTAACCTTTTTCAGCCCGTGTTTGCATGCAAGGTAAATATTATATCGGTATATAATATTTACCTTACCAAATTCAAAGCACCTCTTAAGTAATTTTAAATATCAAAATTTAAGAAGACCTTTTTAGACAGTGGGTTTATTTTTTGTCAATAGCTGACACAATAACTTGTAAAGTGAGGGTTAAATCATTGAATCTGATAAAAGAATAAAGATAAGCTGCGGACCAAAAGAAAAATGAATCAGAGAAAAATGTATAAGATTACTATGTACCTGCTTATTATGCACTACTTCTCTTGAAGATATTTTTGTACTTAAACATTTTTCTACTGACTTTGAATATACAGGATGTGTCAGGTTATGGGGCAACTGTTCGAGTATGGTGTAGTATAATGGTCATAGATCGCAACTAGAATGTATATGTCGGCGTTGCGCCAGGAATTAGGTTGTCCATATTAAAATATCGAGTATGTAATCACTGTATTTATTACAAGTTATTGCTGGAGAAGTGAGTGAAGTTGCCCCATAACCTGATACATTCTGTATAATAAGTGTAAATAAACAAATAAATTAACATTAAAAATTACGATTTACGTATGGTGCTGTGGTTAAGTGGTAATTGTGGCAAGCGGGTACTGTTTGTGGTTGAATGGATGAATAATTGCACTATAATTGTATCAATTGATGACGGGAACCCCGATACTTTGTGCCTAATTATGAAGGTAATATCAGAATTATGTGATATAATAATTAACATCTCAGCTTATATACGTCCCACTTCTGGGCTCGACCCTCTTTCATATTAGGAAGGTAATTGACCTACTATACCATGCTGGTCAGGCATGTTGATATAGGATTTTGTTTCGAGTTTTCCTTCTCCATCATAGATTTTATACGCATATCATCCACGGGAAAAATAGGGAGTGGTGATTTGTATTCTCCGTCCCCTCACGGCAATAATAGTTAACATATAAAATAAATAAAATAAAAAAGGGCCAAGGCCAAATTGCCGCCTTTTTCCTCCTGTCCTTATTCCCTTGTAATATTTACTAATAGTGGTAGGACCACACTGTTGACAGTTTGTCTATAGCTGCGATTACATACCCAAGAAGGATTGACGTCAGGCAGACGGTCGCAGATAAGACTATTGCTAATAGATTTTGCAATGTCTATGATAAGAATAGATAGTGACTCCACCTCAAGTAATTGGAATACGAGCAGGATGGTGATGATGCCGTGGAAGAGGTTTATACTCAATAGTGAGAGTGTATGGTTTGTAAAAGAATAAGTATTGTTAAGTACTTATACTTTAATTGTCAGCCTATCAGACGTTTAGTGGTAGATATAAGCTGTCGATAAGATCAAACCATAGACACTAAATAATAATTACCAGGCATGGTAGTTAGTATATAAGACTGAGTTATACTGTTGAGGTTGCCCAGGAATGCTGCCCAATCTCTTGCTGCTTTCTTATTACAACTTTGATGGAAAATTAAGGGGCATATTCTATTTTTACAATTTTTACTTATGGCAAACACATTTTTTATTATTATTTAATTACTTCCTAATAACATATACATCTTATTTCCTTTCCGTGTGGGGACGGAGTAAGAATACAAAGCACTTAGGTAGATATTATCAATTTCAACTTAGTCTGTATATATAAAAAGTAAACACTAAACCCCAACTACGACTAAAAACAAGGCTAAAAAGTATGAAATAAGATTTTAAGGACACAGGTTTAAACAAAGTTACTGAAGAAGCAAAATGATCGACACATAGACTCTACCAAGATGTCTTCGTTGCAGTTTAACAATAATGTCATACGATACGATACTAAAGTACAAAATTATCTGTGTATAGAGATACAAATATTCAAGTTTGAAAAGTCCATGCTGGGCCTCTACAAAAGAAGGTAAATTGTTCTAACTATACTACTTATTATAACTATATTCATGCGGGTGAGACAGGTTATTATAGGGTTTTATTTCGCGTTTTCCTGCTCTTGGATAGATGTTACATGCGTATGATATCCCTTAGTCGTATTTTACAACATCCACTGACAAGATAGGGAGTGGTGAATTGTATTCTTATTCCATCACCACAAGGAAAAAAATGTATAATGTCTTATGACAATTTTTTCATCTCATTCATTTCATTAGATGGTTTTGATAACGTTTAATTTCCAGTTTTCTTCTTTTTCATTTCATATTATCTACTTGAGGGTCATTAATAATAATTAACGACTATCCACAGTCTTATAGTGACACTGTTGTTCATTCTCTGCCCAATTTACCCGTTCACGTAACAAGATAACCGTTTTCCTGTGATAACTAATATTGTTTACTGGGCTTCGGTAACCTTATTAGTTTTGTGCAAACATGTTATATTTTTCTATGCCAGAATAAATATCTATATTACCATGTAAATCTATGTGAATGTTCATTTATTTATTATTTTCATATTACGATAAATATTTATTATGTGAGTTATTAAACAATTCTACAATTTAATAAACTTCAGTCTATCCGCCCGACTGTACGTCATTTTTTTGTTTGAGGACAGCATGGTATGTTCACTCCTTAATCAATTCATTCGAGGCGATGGAAGGGATGGCACGCGGCCCCATAACCTGCTGTATGTACACGTGCGCCGTATGGACGGTCTATCGGTAGATTACCCTTTCAGGTACACGAGTTGCTTTTTTTTTTTTTTGTGTGACTTAGTTGTTAGCCTCAGATGGCTGTGACAACTTTACCCGGACTGGTGGATGAGCGCTGAGGGCTCTCAACCCGTTTAAAATTAAGTGACCCATCCCGAGGGCACCCCCTGTGGGGTACGGACCTCGGCTCGGGCGGTCGCTGGCAAAGTGGGCACTCCCACGTTTATGATTTTAACACGTCTTCCTTCCCCGTCGGCGGGGGCGGAAACGTGGATATTTATTACTATTTGTCAAGGCCGCGCGGGCTGTGTATACCTCAGTCTGGGCGAGCGTAATAATGTCGTCGGGTTCGTCGAGTATTAGTCGCGGTTATTTAATCGCGGACATTTTAGAGGGGATGTAAGAAGCTGCCCGTACCACTAATGGGTTGGGGTGTGTCGCGGCAGAGTCAAAGTAGCGGCGGGAGCACTGTTTCATGAATTGCCTGATGGTCGGCAAGCCAAGATCTATGTGAAGATCCACATTGCGCATGTACCACGGTGCTCCCGTCGCTCGGCGCATGAACCTATTCTGTAATGTTTGTAGCCGATGTAGCCTGCGTGGCTTCGCTTGTGTGAACACTACACTTGCATACGTCATGATAGGACGTATACAAGCGGTGTATAATTAATTTATAATTCCTGTTGAAGAGAACGTAATACTTATTTTATTATTTTAGTTTGTGTTGGGGGTTATTCAAAATTTGCAATTTTCTACTATTGTTATATAATTCTCATGTAATGTATAAAATATATTACATATATATCTGCAATAAAAACTATGTTAATTGTTAACATTAGTGACCAAACAATAATAGCCTTCAATGTAATATATTTAGGTATTTTGAAGGTGAACACCTCCTATAACCGCAGCTCTACCGCGTTTTCTGGAGAGATCGCCTGATGACATTCAATCCCAGATAACGTCAATCCTCCCTGGGATTATTATTGTTGACACGGCGGCATCAGACAGAGTTGGCCAAGATTGAGGTCTTAGTCATCTTTTACAAAACAAAATCAGCTTAAGTATCATAATATAATATGGCTGCCGCACATCGCGTAACGTGTATATTACATACTCGTTTTGTCGTGCCATTAATATTGCCTGTTATCAGAAAATTACCCATAGCTGTCATAAAGCTTATATTTAAAGACATTTTAATCTATTCAGAGAGAATTTAGAGAGCCTTTAGTGTCAAAGCCTTCACTTCTTTCAAGTCTTTTCTTGTGACGTCAAGAATGTTATCGGAATTTTTAGGGTATCACATTTTTCTCGCTATCAGCCTGAACGAATTTGCGTTATTACTTTTCATATTTTATGTATAAAACGTTTATTACAATAGTTAAAGAAAAATGTACGATGATGAGGTATCGCAATTTTTGAAAACCCATAAATATTCATCATCTTTCATTCATCATTACAGCCCATATACGTCCCACTGTTGGGCTCGAGCCTCCTCCACAATAGGAGGGATATTGACCTACTACACCACGGTGGTCAGACGGGTTGTTATAGGATATTATTTCAAGTCTTCCTTCTCTTGCATAGATGGTATATGCATATTTAATCCCTTAGTCGTCTTTTACGACACCCACGAGCAAGAGAGGGGTGATGAATTGTATTCTTACTCCGTCACCACACGGAAAGTCATATATTAAAAATTACTTATTTTATTTTGAGAACACAGGTAATTGATTGAGTGATTATTGATTTGATTTGACAATATCTTTATTAATAAAGTGTTGTCTTTATTTTTAACATAGGTAGTATATGATTGATCTTATTCTAATCGATACTATTACTAATATTTAGAAAATGTTACTTAGGCTAAGCGCGCCTTTATGAACTTTTAGCATTTAGTAGGTACAATAATAATTTTAACATAATGAAGAAAAATACGAGAGTAATAAGCTTACCATATTTATGTTTATGTTCACCACTGAAGTCAAGGAATTCTGCACTGGTGGTCGGCCCAACGACGAAGGCGACGTGTTATACGGGTGGGTTATGGGTGTGCGTGCTTTACGCCCGCCCCTCTGTCGCCCCGAACGGAGTGGAGCGAGGAGTGCGCCGACCGTAACCCACCCAAAAAAAACATTTATGTTTACAAAGCAAACTTAGTAAGTCCGGCAAATTAACTTTCAGAAAATGTTCAATTCACAAATGATGACACATTCTAACAATATTAATAAATACATGGCAGATAATATCGCAAAAATATAATTTGCTGATAAGATACAATAGTTAAACGAAGAAAAAAGACAAAAAAATCTTACGATAATGAAATATCGCATTTTTTGAAAAACCATATATTACATACTAGCAACCCGCCCTCGCTTCGCTTCGGTTTCAGTCGCTTAAACTCGCGTAGTACCCGTTCCTGTGGGAATACCGGGATAAAATATAGCCTATGTTACTCCCTGATATTATAACTTTCCATTGGTGAAAGAATTTTTGAAATCGGTTCGGTGGTTTAAGCGTGAAAGCGTTACAAACAAACAAACAAACAAACATCCTTATTTTCGCATTTATAATATTAGTATGGATTACTAGTGTTATTTTGAGAATACAGGTAATTAATATATTATATTAATCATCTATACCAATAAATAAAATAAGAGTGTCTGTTTGTAATGTCAAAATAATAGGCTTTTTTCATGCTCACACAGTTATTTGCACGACACCTATGCCTAAAATAGCAATTAAAAAATTTTTGTCTGTCTGTCTGTCTGTTTGTTCCGGGTAATCTTCAAAACGGCTGGACCGATTTCAAAAATTCTTTCACCAATGGAAAGCTATAATATCAGGGCGTAAACTAGGCTATATTTTATCCCGGTATTCCCACAGGAACGGGAACTACGCGGGTAAAACGACTATAACCTATAACCGAAGCGAAGCGAGGGCGGATTGCTAGTAGTTAATATAGTGAAATATTGCTGAATTTTATATAATGGAATCATACAAATTCAGTCATATTTTATTATGTGACACACTTTTCTTTTAAGTAGGTAGATGTATAAAATATTTACAATTCGCTATTAAACTTAACTTCGTAATATAACGGTGAAACTTATTCTACAGATTGATATCTGCTCCATTTTACTGTGAATTTTCTAACGACAACACTCAACAAGAAGTTTTACCCAATTAAGCATTTAGGGTTTAAATCAGAGATGTCAAGATTAATAATCACGGTCAGCCACTATTAGTTGTGTCATGTATTAGTTGTGTTATATATACATACTAGCTGACCCAACAGGCGTTGTTCTGTTCAAATAACCGCCTACCGGGTCCAATTGTGAATCTAAACCATTATCGAATCCTCTTGAACACACACAAAAGATTTCATCAACATTGGTCTAGCCGTTTGGAGTTCAGTGACATACACACGTACACAAGAAATATATATAAAGACTAGCTGACCCAATCGACGTTGTTCTGTTCTAATCTGTAAAAAAATAGAAAATTGAATTCTCCTTGAAATCGATCGCAGTGCCACCTACCTGTTCCAATTAGTAATCTAAAGCGAATAGTTTTGGATGTTCCGAATGGCTATTCCGATAGATATGAGAATTCATATCCATAAGAATGACCACAATAAATCATCAAAATTGGTCCAGCCGTTTAAAAGAAGTTCAATTACAAACACACGAACAGAAGATTTATATATATAACTAGCAATCCGCCCTCGCTTCGCTTCGGTTATAGGTTATAGTCGTTTTACCCGCGTAGTTGCCGTTCCCGTGGGAATACCGGGATAAAATATAGCCTAGTTTACGCCCTGATATTATAGCTTTCCATTGGTGAAAGAATTTTTGAAATCGGTCCAGCCGTTTTGAAGATTACCCGGAACAAACAGACAGACAGACAGATAGACAGACAAAAATTTTTTAATTGCTATTTTAGGCATAGGTGTCGTGCAAATAACCGTGTGAGCATAAAAAAAGCCTATTATTTTGACATTACAAACAGACACTCCAATTTTATTTATTGGTATAGATTAGACCCTTTCCTTTCTGAATTTAGCTTTGTTCAATACTTCATAATTAAAATAATTTTACAGGCAGCCGCAGAGATGTTATCAAATTTTAGGAAATTCGTCATTAATGACGTGCTGAATGTAATCTGTTAATTACTTTTATACCCCACACCATTTTTCGCGAATATCTTTTCACCTTATAAAGTTAAACATCTTCCAATGTGGTAATGAAGTAAGAATACAATAAGTAATGGTGAGTTATGGTCAGCGTACAGGCTGTCCATTACGTCCGGGGTGACGAAAGGGCAGCGCGTAGCCCTCTAACCTACCCTATTTCCTCTCCTTCGCCATTGGGCCGACCAGCCGTACCGAGTTCCTTGTCGCCCGTGAACATCCCGGCGGGATAACCTTTTGGCTTCGGCTTTCGCCCTTACGATTGTGTGAATAGTTTTTTTTTGTTTTTCTAATTATGATAAAACTTAACAGCTACCTCATAATAATTACAATCTAGCCATGAGGCTAATAAGTAATTTAAATCTAACTTAATCTGCTAAGACTTCCAGAGTAAATAATGTCTCCATTGGCACTTTTCTTATTGTCTCTAATAATAATAAAATACACTTTGTTCATATGTTTTTCAAGGATAGCACACACTGCACTACTTGTCACTAATTATATATTGTGTGTATAGTAAGAATATGATACGTATATAATATCTATGCAAGAGAAGGCAAATACGAAATAAAACTCTATACTAATACGTCTGACCAGCGTGGTATAGTAGGTTAATGCGAAGCTGTTGCGGAGGAGGTTTGAAATGATAATAATAATGAAAATATGCCTAATAAGAAAAGGAAACTTCATGTTGTATAAACCTTAAAATAAAAGAAAGTAAAAACTAAAACCCAACTAGGAGTCAAAACGAGGCTAAAAAAGTATGAAATAAAATATTCAGGACATAGGATTAAACAACGTTACGGAAGAAGCAAGATAATCGACAGTTAGACTCTTCCAAGACGCCTTCGTTGCAGTTTGATAATAAATATCTGGTTGACCGAGCTTCGCTCGGAATATTTTTGATGTATTTTTGTCGAATTTATTTAGATATATATTAATAAAAAATAAATAATGAAAAATATATAAAAAATTACAAAAAGAGAATAATAATAACACCGAGATTCGATCCTACGCTGTTTGATTGTCAAAACAATACCTATTAAAAGAAAAGCGGTCGCGTTCCCCACTGAGCTATCGTAACTCATGACGTTGACGGTGAAATTTGAATCCATATTCTATTGATATTTTATGTCAGTATATTGATTAGCTAAAAACACGGACATAACAACATTTTCTATAAATAAAACCTAGCTAGATCGATTTTTTGGACCCGAATCCTCTAGTATGCCAAGTTTCAACGAAATCGTTGGAGCCGTTTCCGAGATCCTGAATATAATATATATACAAGAATTGCTCGTTTAAAGATATAAGATAAGATACAAGAATTGCTCGTTTAAAGACATAAGATGTTATACGATGCGATACTAAAGTACACAATTATCAATACTAGTGGTCGCCGAGTGGTCAAAATTCGCCCATAATTCATGTAGTTTTTCTGCTACATAATTTTATTTTAATTTTATTTATGTATATTGAGTATTTCACTTATAACTAATATATAGTACAAACGTCTATACTAGAGATAATTATGATTGTTAGACATTCAGTTCCACCAAAAATTTTAACCGTAAACAAAAGTGTTTAAGCGTTGGTGTGTGTGTGTGTGTGTGTGTGTGTGTGTAGCGATTGCATGGTTTGTACGTAATTATTTTTTAATGAATTTAATGTAGTACTAATCTATTATTATATGAAATTTCAGTTCTATGCACTTATCCTCATTATATACTTCAACTGTACCAAATTTCATACTTGTCCATCCTCGTAATTTTCGTAAAAAGGGGTATACTAAATTTTTGCTTCACGTCATCATCATCATCTCAGCCCATATACGTCCCACTGTTGGGCTCGGGCCTCCTCCATAATGGAAGGATAATTGACCTACTATACCACGCTGGTCAGACGTGTTTGTATAGGGTTTTATTTCGAGTTTTCCTTCTCTCGCATAGATGTTATATGCGTTTTATATCCCTTAGTCGTCTCGTACGATCACCCACGGGTAAGATAGGGGGTGGTGAATTGTATTCTTACTCCGTCACCACACGGACTTTGCTTCACGTATTAATATATAAATACAGAGCTACACATATTAGTTTTAAAAGCAGTAATCACGCGTTGCTAAAGTGTTATGGTACATTTCTATGTAAAGAGTAACATATTATAAATATACATTAATCATACGTCAAACACTATACCCTTATTGTAAATTAATAACCTTCATAAAACATTATCCCATAATTAATATTACAAATATTTAATGTTTTCATTAGTGTATGTCTTATGATATATGCTCTATATTTGAAATGTGAAACTCTTTCTAATGATAATAAACACGATATGCTTGTCTTAATTTAGTTATTAATCTTAGTTTTATTGTCCGCCAGAAGGCACCACATTGTATGCGTAACTCGCTACAATTAGCGCACAATTAAGACGCTTCTAATGATACCTCATTTGTTTTATTTTAGCTAGTAGTTTAGAAGGCAAGACGGAACGGACGAGCAAACCATAGAAATATCACAATTATCAAATAAATACGGACAAAGTTACGACCAAATGCAAATAATATATATAGCCCAGTCTAATTGTTGATTGGACCGAGGAAAAATTATAAGTAGAATTTTTCCTTCGGAATTCGTTAGGGGGGTCACTGGGAGTCTACATTTCGGTTTTCGAATTCCCAGTGGTCTTGCGTTTTCCGCCATCTTGATTTTAAGGGTGGTTTTATGTTTTTTAAATAACTCGTTTATTTTCAATTTTACACGAAAAATGGTCATTACCAAAGTTGTTCAGAATTAAATTTTATACAATTTTTGTTCTCATAATTTTTTTCGTAGGATCGATATTTCTCGATTCACACCCGAAAAGAAAGGGTGATTTTTTGTTTAATGAATAACTCTTTTATTTTCAATTTTACATGAAAAGTGGTCATCACCAAAGTTGTTTCAAAGTAAATTTCCAACAATTTTTGTTCTTATTTCTTTTGAAAAATTCTACTTATAATTTTTCCTGGGTTTAGTCCGTTTTTCGTCTAATTCGACTGGGCTAATATATTTTTGGAATGTACAAGTAACAAGCTTTCCAATGATACAAAACATGTCATATTTGTCTCAAATTTATTTTTTAATACAGTACTTAATGCCCGTAGAGGCTGCCACAATAGATTCAGTGGCAAGTCATATAGCCTATAACCAGCGGACGATCAAGACGCTTGTAACGATATCTCATTTGTCCAGTTCTCATCAGTAGTTGAAGAGCTATGAGGGAACAGATGAACATACATACATAGCCAATCAAATTCATAACCATCCTCCGACCGTAGTCGGGTAAAAATATGTAGAAACCATTATCTTGTAACCTTGATTATTATTAAACATTTACCTGAAATATAGGAAAAATAAAAATAAGATTAAAATGCTGCAAATTATATAAAAAATGGCACACCATCTCATATTATATTATATTGGCGTATATTTCGCAGTTTCATTGCCAATTTCAACTTCCAAAGCTGAATTTGGTAACATAAGTCTAATTTTTTTTTACTTTATATTACGATCGACATATCGCGTCTGTAGTCGTGGGCATTAATCGTGATCTATGAATATGAATTGTGGCATAATTTTAATGGAATCAGTCAACCATAATTGTTTGCTGAAACATGAACTACATGGTATTGCAAAACTTTGTAATGAGTTGCGCAATATAAAATGTACTTTGTACATACTTACATGTCAGTCACATGGATCCAATCAAGCGAGTTAACTATATAAATGTCTTGCTCCCGATCGCATAAAAATGTTATTTTTATACATTTGCCGTACAATGTCGGAGTAAGAATATAATTCATCAACTCTTTTTATATCTGTGGGGCTGTCGGTCGTATAAGATGACTAGGGGAGTATAATATGCGGATGAAATCCATTCAAAAGACCCTATACCAACCCGTCTAACCAACGTGGAATAGTATATTAATTTCCCTCCCATTTTGAATAAGGTTCGAGTCCAGCAGTGGGACGTATTCGAGCTGTGAATGAATTAATGAATACATTTTTGGACGTACTTAAATGTATGTACTACATTGACTTCATGTTTTGTGATGTACAAGAAATATTGATTTATTGAGAACGTTATATATTGTGTCGTAAAATTTATTACTATTCTTGTGTTTTATTTATGTACTAACACATCGAAAGTTTGATAAAACTGGAATTTAAAAATGCTTTTTCTGCAATATTTATACTAAAAACCCGCACTCCCTTAGCTTCGGTTTCAGTCACCCTATCCGCATAGTTCCCGTTCCCGTAAGAATATCGGGATGAAAAATAGCCTATGTTACTCCCTGATGTTATAGCTTTCCATTGGTGAAAGAATGTTTGAAAGCGGTTCAGTACTTTAAGCGTGAAATCGTAACAAACAAACAAACTTACTTTCGCATTTATAATATTAGTAATGATAGGAAAAAGTACTTAAACTTGTTTACCACAGATTAAACATAAAAGTGTATGTATACAATGTACCTGTTTTTATGATATTAGGAAGACCGTGAATTTTATTACAAACAATTACAACTATATTTTAAAATTATCTGACTTCATTTGTGTCATATAAGGTAAAAAAGTAACATAAGTAGGTATTTACAATTTGCAAAAAATTCAAATTTATGTAATAACTAGCAGCGCGCCCTCGCTTCGGTTCGGTTTCAAACGCCTTATCCGCATAGTTCCCATTCCCCTGGGACTACCGGGATAAAATATAGGCAGCCAGGCAACCTGATAGTAAAATATTGACAAAATTGGTCCAGCCATTTTGAAGATTACCTCAAACAAAAATACAGACAGACAGACAAAAAAAATGTATTTTAGGCAGAGGCGTTGTGCAAATACACCTCATGCCGTGTGAGCATGAAAAAAAAGCCCAGTATTTTGACATTACAAACAGACACTTCAATTTTATTTATTTTTTAGATGTAAGATATATTTAACTACAATAATTGATAATATTAAAGATTTATAAACAATTATGTACCATAGAATTGATTAAAATATGAATAGTTAATAACAAGGGTCACCTAATGATATCTGATGTTTACGCGAGCACTACACATTGTAAATAAAACTACTTTTACGGATTATATCGCGTTTGGATTTGATTTATGATTGCCCGACGTTTCGAACACTTTGCAGCATTCATGGTCACGGGCGGACTAAGGTGTCTCACGTCCAACAAGTAATCGTTATTACAGACATTTACAATTATCTACCCGATACAGAAAATAGTTATAAATTTATTAAATTGTTACCCACATTTTAGTACAAATTTATTGCCAGTATAAGAAGAAAATGAATCTATATGAAAAAATTATATTGTTTATGGTTAGTAATTATTAATTATTAAATTTGTAGCAATTATTATAACAATTTGTTGATTTAAAACTAACAAAACTAATATACTACCACCGGATCGGAACGCGGCCACACTGAGAAAGATCCGGCAAGAAAACTCAGGGGACATGATGCTAAATTAATATTGATTTTTAATTTTAGATGCGGCTTACTAAAAGATTTTTGATTTATAAAATTATCTTTAACCATTATTATTGTGGGTCAAATCTATACAATAAGTGCTCACAGTATCATGCAGTCTTGTGGTGGTCTCTTTGGATTTATTTTTAATTATGTTTATAACAGGATCCCAGCTTGATGGTAATACCCAGCCATCCTCTCTATTGAAATTTTTGTGTTTTTTGATTTCAATAGCCTCGCGTACCATTCTAGGCAGGTATCGGTGTTCCTTTGCGAGGACTTGAGGTTTATCAAACCTAATGTTATGGCGGGAGCGGTCCTGACTATGTTCACAGACTGCAGACTTAGTGTGGCGGCGGTGCTTCACATCAGCTATGTGTTCTTTGACCCGAGTTCTTATGGATCTCTTTGTTTGCCCAATATAAGAGAGACCACAGTCACAGTCAAGTTTATAAACTCCTGCATCTTGTAGAGGGATCTGGCACTTGACAGGTGGTAAGAACTGACTTATCCTTTTGAGTGGCTTAAAATAAGTTTTTATGGAAGCCCGTTTCAGGATATAGCCAATCTTGTCAGTGACTCCTTTCACATAAGGTAGTACTGCAGGGAGGCGCTCAACTGTGGGTGGTTTCACACGGTCTCTGCGACGGGGGCGTGGAACTTGTAGCTTGTTTGCACGTAGAACCTGCTTGACATGCTGCAGCTCCCCAGCCAGGTGCTCCTCGTCACAGATTCCTCGTGCTCTCTGCAACAAAGATGCAACAAAATGTCTGTAATAACGATTACTTGTTGGACGTGAGACACCTTAGTCCGCCCGTGACCATGAATGCTGCAAAGTGTTCGAAACGTCGGGCAATCATAAATCAAATACAAACGCGATATAATCCGTAAAAGTAGTTTTATTTACAAAGGGTCACCTACTTAGGTAACGATTACAATGGCAAAAGCTAAAAGGCATTCAATATTTTATGGTAGATAAAAAATATTTTGCACAAGATAAACGTAAAATCTTTCCTTGACGAAGTAATAATACAGTTCACCACCCCTTCTCTTACCAGTGGGTATCGTAAAAGATGACTAGGCGGTATAATATACAGATAATATCTATGCAAGAGAAGGAAAACTCGCCATAAAACCCTATGCTAACATGTCTGACCAGCGCGGTATACTAGGTTAATTTAACTGCCGTTGTAGAAGAAGCCCGAGTCCGAGTAAAAACTGTTTTAGCACGCATCTATGTTGCCAAAGGAGCAGCTATAAAAATTTGAAGTAAATCAAACTTAAGGTTTCACAAATTTTGTTACTAGCCCGTCAGTCTGTGAGTGGTATCTCGCTACTATATATTGCAATGATTACAGCACGGTTCCGTACGTACATATAAGATTCCGTATGATTTTATCTAACCGAATAACAAATGAATCATTAAGTGCACTCCTAAGATACAACTTCTACCACATTAATACAGAGTAGTTTTCTCAAAGAAATTAACTGCAATCTTGTTGCGTGAGTTCAACTGTGAATTTAAATGTAACATTATGTCCAGATACTTTGTTGTTATTTGACTCGGTTTTGTTAAATAATGTCTTTCAGATGGTTTAAATTTAGTATAGGTTAATAAAACGTTAAAGAAAAGGTTTTGTAAGAAATACTATTTGATTGCACAGAGAGCGTACTGGTTAAGATAGATATACGAGAGATAACCTACCATGCCAGTGTCATGAATTCGAATCCTACGCAGGATAACAGTTTACCGGGTGACTGGACCAGGGTTTAGGCCGTCACTCGCCGAGAGGCCGGCGACTCCCTCACCTTTTGTGCCATCCACAAATTGTTGTTCTAAGTCTGGATGTAATTTGTAACAATTAATTATGTTTGTAAAGTTCCCTACAATGTAAGGATTATATTCTTAGTGCAGGGGTCTTTAATAGACCACTGAATTCAAGGAACTCTGCACCGGTGGTCAATCCAACGACGAAGGCGACGTGGTATACGGGTGGGTTACGGGTGTGCGTGCTTACGCTCCTCTGTCGCACCGGAAAGAGTGGTGCAAGGAGTGCGCCGACCGTAACCCACACCCCAAAAAAAAGAGGTTTTAATAAAAAGCAATATTAATTATGCTCTTATCCCAACAAGGTGGCAGACCCATTATGCAAAAAAATTACAGTGATTTTATGATCAACCGCCCGCCTATCGTAAATGATCTTTGGGAATATAGATATTGATCAGATGGGATTAGATGGAATTACCTCAAGTCAATTTAAAGCTCTTGTACGACACCCACGAGTAATATAAGGGTGCAAGGTCATAGCGGCTACCACATAGTACATACATACTATTTGAAACCACAGGTTTTATAAAAAAATGTGAATATCCTAGAAGAATAGCTTATTTTCCGTGTAGTAACGGAGTAAGAATATCATTCCCTTTTTTGCCTGTGGGTGTCGCAATAGACAACTAAGGGATAAAATATGCATATAACATCTACGCAAGACAAGGAAAAATCGAAATAGAACTCTATGCCAACACGCCTGACCAGCGTGGTTACGGTCAATTTCCCTCCCATAGTAGAGAAGGCCCGAGCCAAACAATGGGATGTATGTATATACGCTGAAATAATGGCTAGCGTATATGAAATGAATACAATATAAAGAGGAAAGTCAAGAAATCTGTGTGGTGACGGAGTAAGAATACAATTCACCACCCCCCTCTCTTGCCTGTGGGTGTCGTAAAAGACGACTACGGGATTAAATATGCATATAAAATCTATGCAAGGAAAGGAAGACTTGAAATGAAACCCAATACCAACACGTCTAACCAGCGTGGTATAGTAGGTCAATTTCCCTCGTATCGTGAAAGAAGCTCGAGCCCAACAGTGGGACGTATATGTCAGCGTTGCGTTAGCATTTGGGTACTCTGAAGCCATCTCGATGAAATAATAAAATCAATACTTCACGAACAAGTCATATTTGATTATTTATAAAAAGAAAGGCTTTTTATAAATAATCAAATATAAATTAGTAATTAATATCATAAATTAAATTGATTAATTATATTTGAATTAATATATTAATTAAAATAATATCGTAATTAATATAATTTTTAAACTATAACGGAAGCAATGTTTTATTTATTCATACAGATTTAAAATAACGATATTTCGTTCAAATAATCAAAATATGTATGAGTTGAAATGATGACAAGCGTTTATGCAACGAATATAATATAAACAGATGAATCAAGAAAATCAAGCCCTATTTCATTTACAGATTCAGTAAATCTTCAGATCTCTTTGCAAGTCAACGATTTAAACTAGGATATCGTTTATTTTGATAGCCAACATTTTCATGAGAGGGTGTAGCCGGATATCGGCTTATAAATCAGCCGGTGTGCATGCGGGCGTGAGTTTGGTATATACGGTCGGTTGCGGCTATGGTGTGGCTTTAAATGCCCGCTTCGTTAACAAGCCGTGTGATATGCCACGTTATTGATAACCATTTAAATTTAAGCTTATCCTAAATTGCAATTTCTGATACTTATTTAAAAAATATTCTTATAACATTGTGTATTTATCATCGTCGTTGTCTCAGCTCATATATTTCCCACTGCTGGGCTCAAATAGGAGGCCAATTAACTTACTATAACATGTTAGTCAGATATGTTGGTATAGCGTTTTATTTCAAGTTTGCCTTCTCTTGCGCAGATGTTATATGTATATTTTATCCCTTCCACGACATTCACGGGCAAGATAAGGAGTGGTGAACTTCTTACTCCGTTACTACAAGGAATTTTTATGTTGTGTATTTATACATAAAATAATATCTGGTTGACCGAGCTTTGCTCGGTATATTTTTTTTTTCGTAAATTGTATTTTTGACGAACTTATTCAGATATATATTAATAAAAAATAAAAATGATGAAATAATGAAAAAACTATCAAAAATTACAAAAACAGAATTATAATAACACCGAGGTTCGATCTCACTCTGTTTGAATGCGACTGGACAACTTCCTAACTGAGCTATTGTCACTCTTGACAGCGACGGCGAAATTCAAATTCCTATTCAGAGACTGTCCATAACATTTTATGTCATTGTATTGATTAGCTAAAAACACCGACAAAACAACATTTTATATAAATAAAACCTAGCTAGATCGATTTTTTGGCCACGAAACCTCTAGTATGCCAAATTTCATCAAAATCGTTGGAGCCATTTCCGAGATCCTGAAAATAGATATATGTATATATATAAGAATTGCTCGTTTACAGATATAATACATCTTCTAATTATTATAGTCTGTAGTAGTAATGACTATGACATTGTTATACAGAGGAATATATTTAGGAATATACACTTTCAAGCAAAAGAATCATTTTCTTTTTAATTCATGCTACTCGTATTCTTTTGTAATAATTCAAAATCATTATATCCACACAACACGTCCTACTGTTAAAATGTTGATGGATAGAGGAAGAATAATCCCCCTTCCATTCTAGAATGAAAATTAACCTGCTGTGTAGTACGCCAATCAGACTGGTTATATTATTTTACGTTTTTCTTGCAGTAATATTATATTAGTTGCTTACGTTTCTTAGTGATCTTTTACAGCAATATCTGCGAGAGAAGAGTAAAGAGTGAATTATATTACCATTTCTTCACTACACGGAAGATATAATAATAATTTTCATTAAACTATTGATAATTCTCTGAAAATTTGCTACTGAATATGGGATAACACTAGAAAAAACTATAGAAAAGCGCTCTTCTATCCATTCATCCATCAAACTGTCTATATCCACAGTTGAGCATTAACTGAGAGTGTTGTTATCCAGTCTTCTGGTAATTCCTTAATCAGTTTTTAAGATTTTAACGAAAGTGTAAGGTGTTGATGAGAAATTGTATTCTTAATCATTATCAATGTCAAGAGTTACGGTAGCTCAAGTGGGACATTAACCGCTTTAAATTTTAGTTTTTGTGGCTTCAAACAGGGTCGGTTCGAATCTCGGTGTTATTATTATTCTCTTTTTGTAATTTTTTATATAAATTTCATAATTTACTTTTTTATTTTTTATTAATATATATCTAAAGAAATGCTACAAAAATACTCCGAACGAAGCTCGGTCAACCTGATATTTACCATTTATTAGTAACTAAATACCTATATGCATAGACTTGGGTGAATGGTATTTCAACTAAACTTGTCAACAGTGTATACATTCTAAGCTGCTAACCAACTTGTCAGTAATTAAACAAGCACGCACACTATGCCAGATGGAGCGACGTCTTAGGGCTTTAAGAGCTAGTTAACTAAATAGCTATTGTCTACATTTGCCTAGATGCAAATCACAGTATTCCATCTATTATTTTAGTACATTTTATTGGTCCTAAATTAATCATTGTTGTGTTAGCGTTTGTTTAATGCTTCAATAGCGATTCAAGGCGAATAGTAGGTTGATTCCCCTGCCATTGTAGCTCCTCCACACTTGAGCCCAACAGTGGGAATTACGTAGGCTGAAATGAATTTTTGGTCGTTAGGACATAAGGTCTAGAGCTGAATCAGGGGTAATACAATTTTGTCTCAGCTCATATATGCTCAATGTTGAGCTCGAGGCTTATACCATAGGAAGGATTCACGCTGGTCAGACATGTTGGCACGTTTTCTTTTTATGGTTGGGCTATGGTAAGCGCACACGCGGTCCATTCCGACGAAAACACGGCGCGCGGCCCCATAACCCACCCGTACCCACTTCGCCTTCGTCGTTGGGCCGACCACCAGTGCCGAGTTATGTTGGCAGGTTACTATAGCGTTTTATTTCGAGTTTTTCTTCTCTTGCATAGATGTTATATACATATTACATCCCTCAGTCGTCGTTGGTGAATTGTATTTATAATTAATTGGATTCAAATAAATTATACACAACAATGCAAATTGAAAAGCTCTACAAAGAGAACAATATTCAAGTATTATAATCGCATCGTGACGTCAGCCGTTGCGCTCTGCGATTTAGTTCCCGCCACTGTCATCTGGCTGTCGCCTGTCGCCTCTCAATATTATACCCGTCCCACTTTTTAATCCAGAGATGTTGAAGAAAACACAATACAAAGATATCTTTCTTGTATTTTGTTTCAGTTTTAATCAGTGATTGTTCCGTCAAATATTTATTTCATGAAATACGGTGCGTTAAAAATATCATTGAATCATTACTGTAAATAACATACATAATGTGATTAAGATATACAGTGCAACCTTAATATAACGAACCTCAATTTAACGACTGCCTCGATTTAACAATTTTTTCGTAATCCCCTTGAATTGTCCATAAGAGGCAGTGTAAATAATACCTTTACATTACGATTTTTTTTACGAATAACCTCTTTATAACGAATTTTCAACTATCAAAAAAAAGTGTGAGGTATTTACACTTTAATCCCATAGTAATTGATTCAGTCGCGACAGGTTGCGACACATTTTTTTCGTAAAACAATTGCATTCGTTTGATGGAAAATAATGTAAACAGTGCTGCTCGTAACTATTGTTGAAAATTCTAGTTGCTGAATACAAAAATGTTGAGGTGAATAAAACTATTTATTTACCTCTTTATAACAAATTTTAGACCAACCTTACCTCAATATAACAAACCTCAGTTTAACGAATTACTTGATATAACGAATATTTACGAGGTCTTGTCGAATTTGTTATATCGAGGTTGCACTGTATATGTTTGTCGTTTGGTGATGGGAAGAATACAATTCACCGCCCTACGTAGGAGATGACCGAGGGATGTAGTATGCTTATAATATCTTTGCAATGTTCCATACATTAAAAATGAAACCCTATGACAAAACGTTTGACCAGCTTGGTATAGTAGGTCAATTTCCCTCCCATAGAGGAGTCTCGAGCCTAATAGTGGGACGTAAATTGGTTGGGATAAGGATGTTGATATAATCTTTATATCTTTATCATTATATATCTTTATATTTCTTGTGTACGTGTGTATGTCACTGAATTCCTCCTAAACGGCTGGACCGATGTTGATGAAATTTTTTGTGTGAGCTCAAAGCGATTCGAAAATGGTTTAAATTCAAAATTGGACCCAGTAGGTGGCACTGCTGTCGATTTCAAGGAGAATCCCTTTTGTTTTATTTGAACAGAACAACGTCTGTTGGGTCAGCTAGTCTTTATATATACATTTTTTGTGTACGTGTGAATGTTACTGAACGCCTCCTAAACGGCTGGACCGATGTTGATGAATTCTTTTGTGTGTATTTAAGGGGATTCGAGCATGGTTTAGATTCACAATTGGACCCGGTAGGTGGCGCTGCTGTGTTATTAAAACAGAACAACATCTGTTGGGTCAGTTAGTTATGCATTTGACTCTTTGGTATGGCATATATTACAAAACAAGAATGGTATATTATCACAAAAATGTAATTAAACAGTCACAAGTATTACGCTTTAAAATCTTTACTAATTTAATACCCAAATTACTTTACATTATAACAAAATTTGCACACGATTAATTATAACTAATAACAAATTCCATAAAATTATATAGCTATACTAAAATGGACATAAACATATTCTGTATAAATTTACAATATTCGTTTCAGCTCATGCACGCCCCACTACTGGACAGAACCTCCTCCTCAATAGCAGGGAAATTGACCAACTATATCATGCAGGTCAGACATGTTAATATAGGATTTTATTTCGAGATTTTCTCCTCTTGCACGGATGTTTTATGCATATTATATCCCTTTGTTGTCTTTTACGATATGCACGTGATGAATTGTATACTCCGGAAAGAAAAATTACAATTAAAAAATAATAGCAACCCGCCCTCGCTTCGCTTCGGCTTCAGGCACCTTATACGCGTAGTTCGCGTTTTCGTGGGAATGTCGGGATAAAATATAGCCTATGTTACTCCTTGATATTATAGCTTTCCACTGGTGAAAGAATTTTTGAAACCAGTTCGGTGGTTTAAGCGTGAAAGCGTAACAAACAAACAAACTTACTTTCGCATTTATAATATTAGTAAGGATTAATTTTAACCCCTCCAGCGCTTTAAGGACACCGTTAGACCAAAAAAAAATGTGCTCCAAGCGCTTTTGGGATACACGTTTGACCCAAATAAATACTTTACAATTAGCAATTGTTTTTAGTACTTTTATTTAAATCAACCAATCAAAAGCTATTGATATATATATTATTTCATATTTCCTTGTCATATAGCAACAATAATAGTTTACGAAAAACCATAAAATTCGCTGAACTTTTTTCAATATACCAAAGCGCGCCGGTCAATATACACTGACGTGACCGGGGATTAGTCCGTCACCCGATGAGAGGCCGACCGCGTGAGGAAAGACCGACGTCCTCCCCGAGGGGGGGACGTCGGTCGATGGGAGGGTACCCCAATAGGGGGTATTCCGTCGGGCCGACCACTGATGTCAAGTAACCCTGCTCCGGTGGTCGGCCCAACGTCGAAGGCGACGTGGTTTTCGGGTGGATTGCGGGAGTTGCGTGCTTAAGTCGGATGGAGTGGTGCGGAGGCGCGCCGACCGCAGCCCACCCACAAAAAAAAAAGGGGTCAATATACACAATTGAAAACTTGTTACGTTATAATATTTTACTGTAACGTTATGAAGTAAGAATGTAATTAATACTAAGCAATGCTTGAATCTGTTCCATGGTTGTCGCAAAATACGACTAAGGGAAATAAAATGTCTATTTTTCATGTGATGATGCAGTAAGAATACAATACCTACACCTCCACAATGTTACTAGTGGGTGTCGTGAATTACGACTAAAGGATATAATACACATTAAGATCAGCAATAGAAGGAAAACTCGAAATATAATCATATATGAAAGAAAGAAAGAAAGAAAAATAATTTATTACTCCTTTACGGGAGGGACACGTACAAGAACATAGAATAAAAGTACAATAACATTAAAAACAATAATAATATAAAAGAGAAAACACAGCGAAAATAACAAGATTAGGGTCCCCTTCGCAAAAGAGGAAAAATATAGCAGCCCAGCATAATGTTGAGGTATCTACTCAGTAAAATGAATACTACAACGCTGTTATTCTGCAGCGTCCTGCAACGTTTGTCAGCGATGCCCAGGCAGCAGAGTATAGAAGATACTGTCAAAACAGCTATCTTTTTGCAAATAATAATATATTGCAATAATCTATACCAATAAATAAAATTGGAGTGTCTGTTTGTAATGTCAAAATAATAAGCTTTTTTCATGCTCACACGGTTGCACGACACCTATGCCTAAAATACAGATTAAAAAATTTTTGTCTGTCTGTCTGTTTGTTTCGGGTAATCTTCGAAACGGCTGGACCGATTTCAAAAATTCTTTCACCAATGGAAAGCTATAATATCAGGGCGTAAATTAAGCTATATTTTATCCCGGTATTTCCACGGGAACCGGAACTACGCGAGTAAAACTACTAAAACCGAAGCGAAGCGAGGGCGGGTTGCTAGTAACAAATATAATAATAATCTAACCTAAAAACATGTATAAGGATAATAATAAAATAAAATATCGTATCGTATATCTACACTTCTTCCCATCGTGGTATTCAATTTCCATCCTGTTGTGAAGGAGGCCCGCTCGCAACAGTAGGACATATATTAGCTGAGATGATGATAACGATAACATCATTTACGCAAGAGGAGGAAAACTAGAAAAATAAACCCTATAGCAATCTGTATCACCAACATGGCGTAGTACGTCAATTTGCCTCTTAATCTGCAGGAGATTCAAGTCCAGCAGTGGGATACAAAGGAAGATATGCAAATATGACATTGTCTTCATCTTGAATGTGAACGTAATCTATTTCATACTATCCTCAAATAAAAAGGTAACAATGAAAGAGTTTCATGAACAAAATTAACTGCCTATAACTAAATAGCTTTATAAGAATAACAATTGAGTATCAGAATAACGAATGATATAAATGAAGCTATAATTACGACGTATGATACTGAGGGAGTGCTGGTAAAAATTATATATTGTTGGCACGTAGCTACAATAAACTACATATGTGAACGGTATTTTATTTTATCTATTCAGATCGGTCACGTTGGCGTTATACGTAATGTTTTTGTATCAATATTGACATTGAATAAATCCAATGTTTGTATTAGTATGAAAAGTCGATATGCACGTCTACACAAGCAAACTATGAAGAACAATGCAGGCAAATTTATATATATTTTCTATGTGTTCACTATTCTTTGTAGTGACTAAGTAATAATATCTTAGCCGTGGGTGTCATTAAAGTTGACTAAAGGATATGCAATTAAAACGTATGCAAGATAAAGGAACCACCAAAATAAAATTCTGTACTAATCCGTTTAACCAGCGTGAGATGAACATTTAGACAAGAGAAGGAAAACTCGCAAAATAAACCCTTTAACAACCAATCTCACCTACATGGAACAGTAGGTCAATTTCCCTCCTACTGTGGAGGAGGTTCGGGCCCAACAGTGGGACGTATATGAGCTAATATAATGACTACTTCTCTGCTGTTAGTTTTGTAAAGACCCTTACAAAAGTATTGTGTAGTGGATTTGTAACCACTCATCAAGTAAATCATGATGGCAAATGACGCATGGCACAAACCAATTTGATTATAATCATCAATCTATGGAAATCCACTATCGGACACAGACCTCCTTAGAGTGGGCTAATGTCATAATAAGCATGTTTGGCAGCTCGTTTCACTATTGTCATGATGGCAAATGAAGCATAGCATAAACCAATTTGATTATAATCATCAATCTATGGTAATCCACCATCGGACATAGGCCTCCTTAGAGTGGGCCAATACCATAATAAGCATGTTTAGCAGCTGGGTTCACTATTGTCATGATGGAAAATGACGCATGGCACAAACCAATTTGATTATAATCATCAATCTATGGAAATCCACTATCGGACACAGGCCTCCTTAGAGTGGGCTAATGCCATAATAAGCATGTTTGGCAGCTGGGTTCACTATTGTCATGATGGCAAATGAAACATGGCACAAAGCAATTTGATTATAATCATCAATCTATGGCAATCCACTATCGGACATAGGCCTCCTTAGAGTGGACCAATACCATAATAAGCATGTTTAGCAGCTGGGTTCACTATTGTCATGATGGAAAATGACGCATGGCACAAACCAATTTGATTATAATCATCAATCTATGGAAATCCACTATCGGACACAGGGCTTCTTAGAGTGGGCTAATATCATAATAAGCATGTTTGGCAGCTACCCAGCTATTGTAATTGGTGTTAAAAGTTTCCTAGGAAAACATCGCTGCCCCTTCTCTGGGTGATATTGTATCCTGGTTGTACGACTCCACCGTTTAAGTAAGGGATGGTGACACAATATGTTTAACTTCACAATAAGGGTAAAGTTTTATAATCTAGTAATATTTGAATTCAAAGATTGTCGATATTGGTTTAATATATAGTGACACTGAAAAGACTATTACAATAAATTTTCTACTTCAATGAATGTAGGAACGTGCTTCGACCAAAAGATCTTCTTCAATTCGAAAAATGGGAAACATATTTCGCTTATTTTGATTGTCCGTATTAAATATTTAGGGTTTAGTTATACTTTGGGTCAAAGCTAGAATATCTTTAGGACTATATGTATTTGTATATATTGTAGTTAAGACAAATCGGTGTAACAAATGAGTGTAGATTCTTCATTTCTTTTAATGAAATCTTTGTCGGATAATATTTAAATTCAGTTTTATTTAGTAGTAGTCAGTCAGTCAGTCAGTAGAATTAAAGCGATATTTATTCTAATATAAGTGAGGATATTGTTCCTTGAAATACAACATAATAATACTTGTTGAGGGCCCACAGAATTTGTATGTCTTGTGTATATTTTTTCTAAGCAATAAACTATTGTTATTATAACACTGCATCTTATCCTATCCTCCACAATAAAAGAGAAATTAATCTCCTCCCTACCCAGTCGGGTTCGTATAGACTTTTATTTCTAATTTTCTTTGTCTTGTGGTGTAGTCATGTTCGTATGCTATACCTTAGTTCCATTTACAATACTCACGGGTAAGATAGGAGATAGTGAAATGTTTCATATACAGTTTATTTCATGTTTCACATAAATAATGAAATTTCTTTATAATTTCAGTGATTTCTGTTAATATTTATTCTTCACGTTTAAACATCGCACAATAATATTTTAAAATCCCACTTAAAAGCCTAGCTTTACTAAGATAGCAACAGGTGGTTTATGTATTTAATAACTTATAAATAATAAGCCTAGCTTTTTTTTTTTTTTTTGTGGGTGGGTCGCGGTCGGCGCGCCTCCGCACCACTCCGTCCGGGGCGACAGAGGGGCTTGAGCACGCAACTCCCGCGACCCACCCGAAAACCACGTCGCCTTCGTCGTTGGGCCGACCACTGGAGCAGCGTTAACTTGTCGTCAGTGGTCGGCCCGACGGAATACCCCCTATTGGGGTACCCTCCCATCGACCGACGTCCCCCCCTCGGGGAGGACGTCGGTCTTTCCTCACGCGGTCGGCCTCTCGGCGGGTGACGGACTAATCCCCGGTCACGTCACCCGCGGCCTCGGCTAGGGCGGCATGAGGCGCAGATAGTTGCGCCTGCGCCGCCCCAGTCGCCGGCGGCGGATCTCCTCATCGAGGCTGCGCTCCTCACGCAGGCGATCCGCCGCCTCCTTCCGCGAGATCACTGTCTCGCAGAAGGCTGCGACCGCGTCCCAATTCCCGACGCTGTCGACCATCGCCCTAGCGATAGCCGGCAGCGTCAGGTCCGTACCGATGATTGCGACGAGTTCACAGCGCTGCACTGCCCAAGCCCCGCAGGCCTCGAGCGTATGGCGCGCCGTGTCCTCGTCGCAATCGCAGTGGTGGCAGGACGGTGTACTCTCCCTCCTAACGACCTTGTGCAGGTATTTGGCGAAGCACCCATGCCCCGTCAAAATCTGCACCAGTCGGAAGGAGAGCACCCCGTGCCGCCTCTCCAACCACTGCATCAGCACCGGCCGGAAGGCCTCCACGGTTCGCACCCCGAACCGAGGCCTCTCCAGCCGGACTGCCCAACGGGCGATGACGTCTCGGCGGGTGTCGACGCGCCAGGCGGTGAGATCCCTTAACGAGACCACACCGCCCTCCGCTCGCACCCCCATCACCCGCCGATATAATCCGGCGAGCATCTCCGCCTCCAGGTTCCACGGGGGAGTCCCGGCCAACAGGCACGCTGCCTCCGTCGCCACCGTGCGGTATCCGCGGATGGCCCTGACCGCCATGACCCTCTGTGGTCGCCACAGAAGGGCCCTGAGTCGGGCGGTCATGGACCCCGCCCACACCGGTGCGCCGTACAGGGCCATCGACCGGATGACCCCCGCGTACAGCCGTCGGCACGCAGCGCTCGGTCCGCCCACGTTCGGCATAAGCCACGATAGGGCGGACGCCGTGCCGACGAGCCGCGGAGCGAGCCTACGGAAATGCTCCCGGAACCACCATCGCCCGTCGAGCACCAGGCCCAAGTACCTCATATGGGCCCGGATGCTGATGTCGACCGAGTGGACGGTGATCGAGACGCCGATGGGAGGGCTCATAGTGCGCCCATGGAACAAGAGGGCCTCCGTCTTGTCCAGGGCGACCCTCAACCCCAGCGCCTCGATCCGTCTGACGACCTCCTCGGTACCCGAGGTCGCCAGGCTTATCGCCTCTTCTAGCGTCCCACCGCGGGCTGTGACGAGCGTGTCGTCCGCGTAACAAATCACGCCCAGCCCGGGCGGGAGGCTCCCCCTCAACGCCCAGTCGTAGCCGATGTTCCACAGGGTGGGTCCGAGGACCGACCCCTGCGGGACACCGCACGTCATGGGCGTCCGCACAACGTCCCCTGCTCGGTAGGTGCAGAGGACGCTGCGCCCCTCCAAATAGTCTGCCACTAGCCGCCTCAGGTAAACTGGCACCCCGTGATACCGGAGCGCCTCCCTGATGCAGCTGAATGGCAGACTATTGAATGCGTTGGTGATGTCTAGGGACACCACCAACAGCACTCCCCCGCCGGTGACGGCCTCAGTCGCCACGGCCCTCAGGCGCAACAGAGCCGCGATCGTCGAACGACCCCTCCTAAACCCAAACTGGGCGTCCGACAGATCGGGCCCCGTGCCGACGAGGTGCCGCTCGATGCGGGCAGCTACCACCCTCTCCAGTAGCTTGCCCGTGTCATCGAGCAGCACGATAGGCCTGTAGGCTGAAGGCGACTCCGGAGACCGTCCCGGCTTCGGCAGGAGCACCAGCCTTCCCTCCTTCCAGCACCCAGGGAACCGTCCGGACGCTAAACACGCGTCGAACAGCTCCCTGAGGCGGGGTCCCAGGTGTTCGAGGACCAGGGCCAGCACGCGGTTAGGAACACCGTCAGGCCCGGAGGCGGTAGACTTTGCGCACATGCGCGTCACCGCCACCCCCATCTCGGGTTCCGTGATGGGCGGAACACTGTCGTCGTCGGCCTCCCGGTCAGTGTCTGGCGGAGCCATGACCGGGGGCGTGTGTTCCGCCCGCCGCGGGAACAGGTCCTCGATGACCCGGGTGAGAAGGCCGAGCTGGAGAGTCTCGGTGAGGGGAGGGCCCCGCGCGCGTAGCCTATTCAGCACCGCGCGATAGGGGCGTCCCCAGGGGTCACGGTCGAGACCGTCCAGCATCTCCTGCTGACTGACGTCCTTGGCGGAGCGGACGGCCAGCCTGAAGGCCGACCGCGCATTGCGGTAGCCCTCGTAAAGCACGGCCTCCCGCTCCGCGTCGCGATGGCGCCGCCGGCTGGGGGTGTAGGCCCTCCGGGCGCGGATACACGCAGCCCGGAGATCCGCCAGCTCTCGGGACCACCAGTGGACACCCCTCCTCGGGGGCAGACGCCGTACCCGGGGCATGGCCGCATCGCAGATCTGCGTCAACGCACTGCGGATGCGGCCAGCCTCGGCGTCCACCCCGTCCGACTGGTGGGCAGAGGACAGCCACGAGTATACGATGGCTGTCTCCGCCAGCTGGTCCCGGTCTAAGCGACCCACAGCCCATCGCGGGAACGCAGGACGCCCATCCGCCCCGTGACCCCTGCTGAGCGTCGGGATTGCAGGGGAGACCTCCATCCGGATATACCGGTGGTCCGACAAGGTCTCCACCTCCTCCACGACGCGCCAGCTCCCCACGCGTGCGGCGACCTCGGGGCTAGCGAACGAAAGGTCCACTATCGACCCGCCCCGTTGTCGCACGCACGTATGCACCGAGCCCCTGTTCAGCAAACAGAGGCCCAGTGCCGCCGCCCACTCCTCGATCGCCCGTCCTCGGTCATCCGTCCTAGGGGACCCCCACGCCACGGACTTGGCGTTAAAGTCCCCCAGGACGAAGACCTGGCGCGATGCCAGTCGCCGTAACGAGGCCTCCATGATGGTGAGGAAGGCCTCGAAATCGGTCACACTCCAGTTAGGGGAGAGATAAACTCCGAAGAGCGTATTCTCCCCCCAGTCCGCCGCGACGTATCCGACGCCCCTGTCCCTAAGGGTCAGAGACGACGAAGGCCACGACGTGGAGGCGACGATTGCCACGGTGCCATCGGTGCTACCCAACCAGTTAATCCGGTCGGGCACCACGTACGGCTCCGCGACTACGGCTACACCTATCAACCACTCCGCCATGGCTTGCAGGAACACGTCCTGCGCACCGGCGGAGTGGTTGAGATTGGCCTGGAGGAGACGAATGGATACGGGGTCCATTAACGGTCCGTATCCATCGTCACCTCCTCCGCGCTAACGGGCGATCGGGCCGCGCTCGGAGCGGGGGCTGGCCCGGTCGATGGGCCGCCCCGCCCCTTCGGGGCCGATGCCGGGGGTCTGCAGTCCCCAGAGCCCATGCGGTGTTTGGCAGGCCTATTGCCCGCCGCACACGCGGGGCAGTGGGGCACCGCAGAGCACGATGCCGCCTGGTGTCCAGCCTGACCGCAACGGAAACATAGCCCGCTGCAGTCAAAGCAGTTTCTGCATGTCGGTCGGGTATGCCCGACCGCCATGCATTTATAACACCTCGCAGGCCGGGGCTCCAGCACGGTTACCCGCGCCGAACTCCAGCCCACGAGGAGCCTGCCTGAGTCGGCCAATTGCTTGACCGACTCCACTGGGCACTGCACCCAGACAGCACCGACGCCGCCCGGACCAGGGCGGATGGTGCCAATCCGGACGGTGTCCGAGGCACACCCGGTACGCGCCATAATGGCCTCCCGGATGTCCTCCACCGCCACGGAGTCGTCCAGACCCGTGAGGCGCATATCTGCGCACTTGACGGGCCTGGCGATTCGGACTCCATCCTCCGGCCCGAACAGCCCCCTCAGCATCGTGGCCAAACTATCGGCCGTCTTCGCGCCCTCGGCCCCAGGGAACTCGAGTATTCGAGCCCCTGTCCAGGCCTTGCGGGTCCTCGCCTCGACGCCCCCTTAGGACGGCCTCATAGTTTAGGCCCCTCTCAGCCGCCTCAGGCAGTACGGTGATTACCACCGCAGCCGTCTTCGGCGACTTGAGGCCCCTACGCGACCTTTTCCCCTTTCCGCCGGCTCCCGCCTGGGGAGCGGCGGCCACAGCGGCACTCTTGGCCGCCGCTCTCCGCTTTTGGCCGCGTGCCTTCCTGCTACGCTCAGCCACCTGCCAGCCCTGTTCGAGCCTGGCAGCAGCGCTGAGCGCAGCAGGCGCAGCCGCGGGTTCGCCGACCGGCGCCTGCGGTGCAGCCGCTGGCGCCAGCCGTGGCCCGGCCTTGGCGGGAGCCGGCACCTTGCCGGCCTTCTTGGCCCCCTTGGGCCCGGCCGCGGCCGCAGCGTAGCTCACCACGCGGCCACCCTGACAGGGCAGCGGCGTGGGAGCCGACGCTTGCGGCCGCCTCGCCTTGTCCGCGGCGAGCGGCGGCCGGAGGGGCGGCTCAGGCGGGAGCCTGGCCGCTACGGCGGCGATACGCGCATCCATCATCACCCCTACTCGGGCCAGGATGACGCGTACCGCCGACTCCGACACGCCGTGCACCTCGTCGGGCGGCGGCTCCTCCCCCTTCCGAGGTCTCCCGCGGCCACGAGCCGGCGGAGGGACCACGACGAGGGGAGGCAGCGATGAAGCCACGACAGGCGTAGCCGGCGCAGCGGCCGCGACGGGCGCAGCCGGCGCCACGGTCGCAGACGACGGGCCCGCCCTCACTGGCGCAGCCCGTTTCGGCGGCGGGGCCGGCGCCGGCAGCGCAGCCGGCACCAGGCGCTCGAATTGAGACCGCAGGTCAGCCATGTCTTTGGCCAACCCGCGGTTCTCCTTCCGCACCGCCTCCAACTCCGTCTCCAACCTGCGGTTGCGTTCCCGCAAGCCGGAGACCTCCTTGCTGAGGCGGGCGTTCGCAGCCTGGAGGGCCGCCACCTCGCCTTCCCGGCCGGCCGGACCCGGCGTCGCCGGTCTCGCCGCCGCACCACCTCCCCGACCCCCGCGCCCCCGGCGCGCGGTCGCAACTTTGGGGGGAGGCCTGGTAGAATCGCTCCCCTCCGAGTCGGACACCGAGCTGCCACCCTTTTGCAGGGGGCGCTTCCGGTCCCTCGTTGGGGGGCGGGCCTCCTCCCTCTCCCTCCTAACATCTAGGGCCGCCGTCAGAGCCCTTGCCGCGTGAAGCGGCTTGGACTCCTCGGGGACCCCACCATCCTCCCCATCTAATCTATCCGATCCGGACGACCTGCTCTTCCTCATTCCGGACCCCTCACTTCGCCGGCCCGTTCTTGGCCCCTCATCTCCAGACGGCACTGCGGCCCCGCCGCCCTCGTCCGTCGACATCCTCGACGCGGCCGTACCCAGTCGCTCCGACGGCCCAACGGCACTGTCGTCCTCGTCCGTCGACAGGTCGTACGCCACGTCAGTCTCCGACACCGGCGCCGCGGCCCTGCTGCCGCCCTCGCTCTGTGACGGCTCTGCGGTAAATCCGCCCTCGTCACTCGACAGCTCCGTTTGGCTGCCACTCCTCCTCGCCTCCTTAGACGGTCCTGCGACATTGCCGCCCTCGTCCTGGGACACACTTTTGTTGCCGTTCTCCTTCCGCGACGGCCCTGCGGTGCTACCATCATCATGCGACGGCTCTGCGGTCACTGTGCCGCCTTCGTCGCTGGGAGCGCTGGTCTCGCGGGATTCCGCGGCCTCCTGCGCCTCCCGTTCCTTTTTGAGCCGGATCGCGCGCCGTTTAGCACGCTCCGTGGCTGGAGTTATTGGTGGCCTCCTACGCCTTTTTTTTTTGGGAGCCTCAAGTTTCGCCGGACTCACGGCTGGAGCAGAGATTGCCCCCCACCCATACGATTGGGAGCTGACTGTGCCAGAACTTGGGCGCGACTCCTCGTCGCGCACAAGCACCGGCACAGCAAGGGATTCCCCGGCCTGGCCGGGACCCTCTGGTGAAGTCTTTACTGTATTGACCTCTGCCATCATGGTTTGGAAGTTTGAGTCCTCCTTGACTACTACTGTAACGACTGGACGCTTTTTTTTTTCGCGCGCGCTTCTTAACCCACCAGCCATACATCTCCTCGCCGAGTAGCCAAACTTGAGATTGGGGTGATTTTTTATAGGGGTTTTCTTCCCCGCAGTCCGCAGACCCCCGGTCCTGACCCCCCTATACAGGATTACGGTTTGGGCCTTCCGGGTCTGGCCGCTCGCGAGCGACCGACCCGTCACGCCCCCGGGCCGTGACGCAACCGTCCCTGGCGACGGAGTGCCATGAGACACATCCGCCCCATTGGCCCCGGGCCAAATCCGCCGTGCGCTCTGCCTTCAGAGTCGGCACGCGGAGACCCCCCCTCCCGCCGGAATCTTGGCCGTCCAAATGGACGTTTCCAGGGTGCACCACGTGGAGGTGCCCCGGCCTCGCACCCCAATATGCCTAGCTTGAGCGAATTGAAATTGGAAACCACAATTGTAGATCAAATAAATGTTTAAAGAGTAGTGTTCGTGTGGTGATGGAGCAACAATATCATAACCACTCCCCTATCTTACCCGTTGACGTGGTAAAAGAAGATTAAGGGATATAGGTGTATAATACGCATATAACAAGTTAACTGTCCACAGACCATATGTGGTCTGCTCACCCATACAACTTCTAATCCTCTAATCTGAAGCTGTGGACGTAAGAATAATTTCTTATATTTTATGTGGACTTAGTAGGACACTTCATAAGGATTCTAAAAAGTGCTGGGACATCGGCAAATACTCGATATTTTTTTTTGTACATAATATGAAAAATTTTTCGAGATTTTATCTTTTATCTTTAACATATTTTACATACTACGGACGTACGGAACATACCCACTCCGGAGCACGGGCTGTTAATCTGATAACGCTAGAGAAGGAAAACTCGAAATAAAACCTTATACCAACATGTCTGACCAGCATGATATAGTAAGGTGAACTTCCCTCCAATTGTGGAGGAGGCTCGAGCCCAGTAGTGGGATGTATATGAGCTGAAATGATGGTGACGATGATAATGAAGAGTAATGATTAACATGATGCTATGAAATTATAATTTTTTATTTGTGTAATGATTACGTTTCATCACAGCTCATACACGTTCTATCGTTCGGGAGGTAGCGTTGCATTTTAGGTAGTGATTTTATGCCGATCGAGTATAATCTTTATCATTAGATCTCGAATGACTAATAATCGAATCAAGAGTCAGCTGGCGCAACCGCACAATTTCTTTTCAGCTCAGAATTATGACAACAATCTCTGGAAATAGTTTTAGTCAGCGTACTATTACTTAGCAGTACTAAAGGGCAGTGCTTAAAGGAAACAGCGAGTATCAACTCTCCAATATTTTTAATCTTTGCACCGCTATCCACGCAGCTGATTATCGTTTTTATACTTTGAATTATTTAAATAATCACCCAGTTAAATTTCATCCGGCGTACTGTCACTTTAATTAAGGTGTTTTTTTTACAAGGTCATGCGATCAGCTGACGCATATTGCCACTTCCACGATGCAGCTGGCGATGTTTTTTCAGCTCGGTATGATCAAAACTATGCCTGAAAAAATTTGTCTTGCATAGTTGTTATATGCACAAGATATCTCTTAGTCGCCTTTTACGACATCCACGGGTAAGATAGGGGGTGGTGAATGGTATTCCTACGCCGTCACCACACGGATAATATTTACGTTTATTTATATTTTATTAATAATAATATAAACGTGAACTTTCATCAAGGCAACATTTTCCTAATAAATTTTAAAAATACTGTACATACATATATTCTTCAATCCGAAGCAAAGATGTTCAATCCAAAATAGAAATGAGTTTAGAGAAATAAGTTTATAAAAGTGAGTGAATAGAGTGCTATAGTAACTAGGAAAAGATACATTCTATTGAATTCTATGGATCGAATCAAGTACAGTTTGAATAGAAATGCAAATAGAAATTTGCTAAAGCTATCTACAGCGTAATATTATAATGTCCAATATCCGCGTACAAAACACAACATTTTCTTCTCATTCGAATTATAAAGAATTTAACTTACGTATTCCTGTAGACTGAAGATTTGGTCGTACTTAGAAATTATTAATGTTGATAAAATGGGACATTTAAGACCTGGGGACTACCTCCTTCTATTTGGCAGTATTATTTGAATCTTAGCATCGCAAGTGCTATTTTTAGAAACATTAATTTATAAGAAAACCAGAAAGAGCCTTAAATTCAATATAAAATTAAAGATTTGCTTCGTTTCCTCATTGAGCAAACTAGGCAAGCAGTATGTAATAATGACGATCTCCAATTAGTTGAACTGACGATGTTTAAAAAGTCGCAAGGAATCGGATGTAAAAAGTATCGGCACGTTCGATTGACATTCTCGTAGAGAAGCTTATGTCTAACAGTTACAAGCTTAGGGGTTACGTTTATGGATTGATGGATGTAATATTACTTATTAGTTATAAGATTCATTATATAACTTCACTGTAATATAACATTACCTTTTAGAAATCATCATCGCAAGACACTGAATAATATTATATTAAGGTTGAAATAGAATATTCATGAATTACTATTGTTTTCTGAAAGCTAATGCTTATTCTATAGATGGAGTATTGGTCTCCTGAAAATTAAATGGCATGGTGGGTACTTGATATAGGTATAAATTTAACTTTTAATGTACACTTTCCTGGATAAAAGGTACCCTATATATTTCAAATAACAGTTTTTAACGGCTCTCTTTTTTTTTCGAAGTTAATATATTTCGGTGACGAAATAAGAGTTCTTTTTAATAAGGGAAATAAAAAAGGACTTGCTACTATGATACTACGTTAGAAAAAACCATCAAGACAAACAATTTTGGAATAATTTTATATGAATATTGCGGAGTAGAAGGTTAATCCCCTACAACGAAAAAGACTCGAAGATTATGTAAAAATATAGTTATATTCAGCGGTTATTAACTACGCTTGTCATTACAGATTAAGTATGTCATTATAGTTAGACAAATAATAGGCGGAACTATCTCGATTCAGCAAGATTAAGATTTATATTAATGATGATAATAAACATAAATATATTATGCTGTCGCAACGATGATGAAATATCGCCTAATAGATATATTTATTAGATTTGCAAAGATAAAGTATTGCACAAATTTGAGCCTACCTACGGGGCTAATATTCTGCGCCTGATGCCGCCTTTTTTTTTTTTCGTGGGTGGGTTGCGGTCGTTGCGCTCCTCGCACCACTCCGTCCGGGGCGACAGAGGGACGTAAGCACGACCACCCGCATCCCACCCGAACACCACGTCGCCTTCGTCGTTGGGCCGACCACCGGAGCAGGGTTACTGCCGACCACTGATGACAAGTATGTCATCAGTGGTCGGCCCGACAGAATACCCCCTACTTGGGGTACCCTCTCGTCGACCGACGTCCCCCCCCTCAGGGAGGACGTCGGTCTTCACGCGTTCGTCGTCGTTCGTCGTTCCTCACGCGGTCGGCCTCTCAGCGGGTGACGGACTAACTCCCCGGTCTCGTTATCCGCGGCCTCGGCTAGGGCGGCATGACGCGCAGGTAGTCGCGCCTGCGCCGCCCCAGTCGCCGGCGGCGGGTCGCTTCCTCGCGCGCGCGACCCGCGGCTTCCTTCTGCGAGATCACTGCTTCGCAGAAGGCTGCGACCACGTCCCAGTTCCTGACGCTGTCGAGCATTGCCCTAGCAATGGTCGGGAGCGTCAGGTCGGCACCGATGATTACGACGAGTTTACGACGCTGCGCTGCCCAGACGGCACAAACCTCGAGCGTATGCTGCGCCGTTTCCTCGTCGCAATTGCAGTGGTGGCAGGACGGTGTGCTCTCCCTCCTAGCGACCGTATACAAGTACTTGCCGAAGCATCCATGCCCCGTCAAGACCTGCACCAGTCGGAAGGAAAGCACCCCGTGCCGCCGTTTTAGCCAGTGCATCAGCACCGGCCGGAAGGCCTCCACGGTCCAGACACCGTATCGAGGCCTCTCCAGCCGGACTGCCCAACGGGCAATGACGTCTCGGCGGGCGTCGACGCGCCAGGCGGTGAGCTCCCTCAAAGAGAAGCCTGATGCCGCCCTAGCAGAGGCTGTGGTGATCGATTATACAATACTCGTCAGGGAAGATTAGTATTAACTTCAACAATGAGCAGTCGTATGCCACGGGGATAAAGTCTATAAAACATAAATGCATGTTACAATTTCTCCTTCTTCTCCACTCATAGTGACCGGACCGGGGAATTAGTCCGCCACTGGCAGAGAGGCTGACCTCGTGACGGCGACTGACGTCCCGGGAAGGGAATGTCGATGGGAGAGGGTACTCCCTCGGAGTATTCCGTCGGGCCGGCCACTGAAAACAAGGAAGTCTACGCTGGTGGTCGACCCAAAGACTAAGGGGACGTGCTATCGGGTGGATAACGAGGCCACGTGCCGCCCCTCTGTCGCCCCGGATAGAGCCGGGTGGCGGATGCGCTGACCGTTGACCGCCTCCCCAAAAAATTGGGGCTAATATTTGGAGACCCTTGGATACGAATAAAAAGTCTGTTGAAATCTAGTTAGAAAATAGCTTTAAAATTAATGCTACTAAAATAATGATTTCGTTGTAAAATTTTTAAAATATTTTGTATGTTCTACTTATTTACGCCCAGCTAGTGTCAATAAAACCCAGAATATCTTTAAAACTCGTAAAACGTCTCCTCTATTAAATTGTAATGCATTTGTAAAGTCCTACTGCTTTAATAGTAAATTAGAATCTGAAATTACATATAAATTAAAAATTGCTGGTAGTTTTTTAGGCACTTAGAGTGATAAATTGATTCTTTATAATCTACTAGCTGTCCTGGCGTACCGCCATAATTTTTTTCGTAAATATATTTACCAAAGTTCCGAAAATATAGTCTGTCTATAGCTGTCACTTGCGTTTTGTTATTACATGTCAGACGCGTTTTTGTTATACCGCGTTTCATAGTGACCTGTATTCTCTTTGACGTTTTATGTTACGTCCCACGGCAACGCGATCATACGGAATAAAAAGTATCCTATATCCGTCTCCTGGATCTAAGCTACCTCCCCACCAATTTTCAGTCAAGTCGGTACAGCCGTTCTTGAGTTATAAATAGTGTAACTAACAGGACTTTCTTTTATATATACATATAGATTGCCGATACTTTTGTTTTCAAATATTAACTTTTTAAGCATAATTTGCTTTTAAAATTCATCTATATAATTTTTATTATATCAAGCATGAACACTATTTTCTAAATAAGTACGATCATAATGGGAAGGAAACTGCTTACACAATAGGAAGGAAACTGCCTACATTACCATGTTGACCAGATCTGTCTGTGTAGAGTTTTAATTAGAGTTTTTCTTCTCTTGCATACATGTTAACTGTATATCATGTCTTAGAGGACACCCCCTTAGACATCACTTAGGCACACGACGAGATGGTTTACTACATCTAGGGCTAAAATAGCCAGACATAGGCAAGCACGAGAATTATTACTGCCCACTTCACTTAGAGTTAGCCACCTGAGTAAAACTTGAATATGCCGGCCACCAATAGTCCAAAGATTAAAACATGAAGATATAGGAAAAAGAATTGATATCTTCTGGCCAGTTAAATAAAACTTCGTGAGCTTGCAGCTCTGCTTCTCTTTAGAACTTAGAAATTTCTAGGCAATATAATTAAAATAACCTTTATTATTGCCAATTATTTTAGTCTGTTTTACATTCAAATTGGATTCTAAAGTATGTTGATTTCACGAAGTGACTGACATTTAACCTTTGCCACCCAAAGGGAAAACGATATTCTATCATTAGACAAATTACCAGTATTAAATTTAATTCGTTTTTGCATGAAAATACGCCGTTCCGCTTAAGGTTATACATGATATTTTAAATTTTGGCTTTGTAATTGTTCCTTTCTCAAATAACACAATTTATTATATCTGCATATGTAATGATTATATTTTTCGATAATACTTTGCTTCCTATCGTCCTTCTAACTCAGTTGCTGATATTCAATTACTATTGCTAATGAGTGACCTGGCATTGCTAGAACTTTGACTGCACAGATGGCGTAGTGGTTAAGATAGCGACCTACAGCGCCAGTGTCGGGGGTTCGAATCCCACGCGGGACAACACTTTGTGCGATCCACAAATTGTTGTTCTGAGTCTGGATGTAAGTTGTGTCCGTTAATTAAATGTTTGTAAAGTCCCCCGCAATACAAGGATTATTTCCTTAGTGCAGGGTGTAGTCTTAAATAAAAATAAAAAAAAAAAAATAAAAAAACTCCATAAATCGCATTAATATTGTATGTACATCAACATCATCATCATTTCAGCTCATATACGTCCCATTGTTGGGCTTGAGCCTCCACAATAGGAGGGAAATTGACCTTAGACCTTATTGACCATGCTAGTCAAACAGGTTGGTATAGGGTTTTATTTCAAGTTTTCCTTCTCCTCCGTCACGGAGATTGTATGTACAATAACTTAATATTAAGAAAATACAAATAGTTCTTTGTAATTGTTGCTTTAATATGCTTTTACATATCTATTCTAAATTATTCCTTTAATGTATTACTTAAAGTATAAGTTTTCCGTATAGTGGCGGAGTAAGAATACAATTCACCACTCCCTATCTTGCCCGTGGATGTCGTAAAAGATGACTAAGGGATATAATATGCACATAATATCTGTGCAAGAGAAGGCAAACTGGAAATGAAACCCCATATCAACATGTCTGAACAGCATGGGTATAGTTGGCCAAATTCTCTCCCATTGTGAAGGAGGCCCGAGCCCAACAGTGGGATATAGGTGCGATGATGATGAATAGTTTTTTTTAACTTGAAAAGGAAAAAAAAATGGAATCTTGAAAAAGAGGAAACCCATGGATGGAGTAAGTGTAAATTAAGGTACTAGTCAATTTACTGATTGCTCTATTATTATTTTCAATGGCAGTAGCTAAATTTACCTTCATAGATCATCCACTAAAAACTTTCATACACACACAAACTTTCACGTTTATAATATCACGTAGGATTCTGAACACTATCTTCTAAAGTTTAATTAAACTTGTGGTTGCATTTTGTAGCTGTATTGTTGCTATCTATGTAATTTACAATTGACTTGGATCTAGTTGAACTCATTTACAGGCTGAGTAGAAAATACTTTTAGATCAAGAGAGAGTGAGATAAATGTGGTTCAATTATTTTTAAGAGCTTTAAATCTACCTTAGTTGCTTATTTTCTATTATTTATAGCTTTGATATTCCTTGTCATTATTTTACATCTTACATTATTGGTTAAGATATTTTAGTTACACATCTACCCAGAATTGAAAACATTCTTATTCTTTTGATGTCGTTTAAATATAGAGAAACTTCGCTTTAACATTTGCATCGGTATTTACTAACTTAGAAAACCATGTTTAAGTTATATAATATTTGGATATTCTGTTCTGAAAATAAGCAATTTTTTTTTGGGGGTTTGGCTGCGGTCGGCGCGCTCCACGCACCACTCCGTCCGGGGCGACAGAGGGGCGTAAGCACGCACACCCGCAACCCAGCCCACGTGCACGTCGCCTTCGTCGTTGGGCCGACCACTGGAGCAGCGTTAACTTGTCGTCAGTGGTCGGCCCGACGGAATACCCTCCCATTTGGGGTACCCTCCCATCGACCGACGTCCCACCCTCGAGGAGGACGTCGGTCTTTCCTCACGCAGTCGGTCTCTCGGCGGGTGACGGACTAATTCCCCGATCACGTCACCCGCGGTCTCGGCTAGGGCGGCATGAGGTGCAAGTACTCGCGCCTACGCCGCCCCAGTCGCCGGCGGCGGATCGCCTCATCGAGGCTGCGCTCCTCGCGCAGGCGATCCGCCGAAAAGTAAGACCCGAAAATGAACACTAGTATAATTAATACCGAGTGTTTATATTATTTTCAATGTTTAAAATAATTGAATATAGAAATACTTATCTATACTCTAGATTTGAATGGATTACTGGTTTATATGGATTCTAATTTACCTGTTTAAAAAATATCTCAAAACACGAGAGACGTAATAACGTTAGTCTAACAACTTTTCTATGTCCCGCATATTAGACAGAAAAGCATAAGCTATTTTTTTTTAAATTAGACTACAATCAAAATATCAAGGAACTTAAGAACGCCTAGAATTTGTTGTAATAGTAGTAAGGTGTTTATACTATTACCTGTGCCTGTTGCCGCCTCAACCGCGATCGCGAGTGGACGGATCGGGGATTAGTCGGCCATCCGTAGAGCAATGGACTGTGATGAGAGCGACGCCCCGGCGTCACTTTGCTGGCGAGGCGTCGAAGAAGACGATACCTAAAAAGGTAACTATGGTTATAAAGGAATTGGTACCAGTGGTCGGCCCACTGAGCCGATGACGAGGGAATACGGTAGGTTATAGTGCCGCTCACCGCTCATCCGTTGCACTGAACGGATTGGACGTGGTGTGTTGATACCATAACCTACCACAAAAAATGTTGGTTATACTATTACATACCATTTTAATGGTTAAAACCAGTTATACATAGAATAATAATGTATAGAAGGTAAGTTCGCGCACAAAAGGTGAAGCATTTCAATTGGAGCCTAATGGAGCTTACGCCGGAATCGTTCCGTAATGTAAGTCATTGTACTGCACGTAAGTAAGCAACTCTTAAAAAATAAATAGGTAATTATGGCGGTTTGTGCATTCAAATGGTGTCATAACACATTTGAAAAACTTAAAAAGGTTTTTAACATTACTTTCAAAAGTATTTCGACGATTTATGTTCATAAAAACAAAATTTGATTTCATAATTTGTATAGTGGTGTGCGTGTGTACGTGTGTAATCATCTGGGCGCCATTAGTATTTTTGGATTCATGTTTCCAACGTTCGAAATAATGACACTATCTATACATTATTATTCTAAGCAGTTATATAATTTACGCTACTGGATAAAATTAATGTGTTTTTCTTTAAGCTGAGATTTCAAATTATTAAAGAATTCTAGAAGGAGTGTGTATGAAATATGCTAGAAAACCCGAGCAAAAAGAGTATTGCATGTTAGAGGTTCAGTTTGTAGGCGCACTACGGCCAGCTATTAACATTCTGTAACATTTTATAAGCTGTACAGAGTGCTAAGCTATCGAATTCATTTATATTCATTACAAAAAGCAAATTTTAAACCACTGTTTATGTTGTTTTAATTTTTTTTGCTTATCTCCGCCGCTATACATCAAAATATTAATGAATTAATGCATTTTTATTTGAACGGCGAACGAATGGGCAAACTATGTACATAATATATTGATTTGAAATTAAAATATTTTTTAGGAGTTTATCGCATGTAAATGTTTTATTTGTCGATGTTTCGAACATTTTACAGCGTTCATGGTTACGGGAGGACTAAGGCTTCCCACATCTAATTACATGGCATCACTATTACATATACATATTATGCTATTATCGGATCGGAACGCAATCACAGTGAAAAAGATGCAGCAAGAAAACTCAGAAGTGTTCTAACCTGTATGTTAATCCTCCGGTGATCAAGAACGCTAGAAAGTGTGACATACTTCAGGATATTAAAAATTAAATACACACGCGGTAAATAAATTATTAGATATATTGATATAATAGTCATGCTAAGCAGACAATTTAGCATCGTAGTCTCTATTATAACTTGTTCGTATTAGAACTGAGTTCTACCCATTCTCCTGATAATCCATGAGCTAGTTTGTATGACAATGGCATAGAAAGAAATTGGTGATACATAAAAATCTTAATTCATCACCACATGAGGAAATATCGTTAAACTTTGTAAATAACTACTTTACGGCTTTTGTCGTGTAAAAACGCGCTTAGTCGTTCATGGTCATAGGCCGACAAAATTCTTAGTGTGCTCGTGACCATTAACGCTGGAAAGTATTTGAAAAGTCAGGCAATCAAAAATCAAATACAAACGCGATAAAATCCGTAAAATAATTTTATTTACAATGTGTAATACTCGCGTAAACATCAGAAATCATTACCGTTAAACAGATTTCCTATCAAATTTTTCCTCCTATTTCGAGACAAAAATCTACACCATTCCGACTATCCAGCATAGTACCTATAGTATGTTAATATCTCTATTTGATGGATAACACTCATGTAGAGCATTCGGTTTTATAAGTAACGTGAATGCACGTAGACACAGACTATAGGTCTGTAGGAATTTAATTTTCCTCATAAATCTCCCTCACGTCGAAGCATTCAATATGCGTTGGATGGCCCACGAATACAGATTTTTGTGAGACTTGTATTGATTATTCAAAACTTGTCAGTAAGGAAAATAACAGCAGCTATATTATTGGATTGACCAGTTCATTTTTAATCAGGTTATGTCCAGACTAATATGAAAATTAAAATTGTAGACCTTTGCAATCTATGCTTTTTGTTATTTTATGACATATTTGTGAATGTAATGATGAGAGATATTTCCAGTACATAAATATTTTTTTTATAAAATAACACCCTTTTTTTTGGTAGGTTATGGTTTGAACACACCACACCCAGTCAGCGACAAGACCTGCACCAGGAGGAAGGAAAAGACCTCGTGCCACCGACCGAACCACTCCATGAGCACAGGCCGGAAGACTTCGATGGCGCCTTCACTGAATCGAGGGCTTTCCAGCCGGACTGTGCAATGGGCAATGACGTCCCGATAGGTGTCGCCCCGCCAGACGGTCAGCTCGCGAAGCACAGCCGCCCCCTATCAGTGTCATCAACATCCACCGATAAAGACCAGCAAGCATCTCTGCCTCCGATAAGACGACAACTTGTGCTAGGAAATAGTCCTTGTATAGCAGAGATAACCAACGGACACAAATTACATCCAAACTGATATCTAATGTTTACGCGAGCACTACACATTGTAAATGTGTGGATCCCATAAAGTGTTGTCCTTTTTTTCTTAGGAGGTGGCCTGTGGTCAGCGCATCCCCCACCCGGTTTCGTCTGGGTCAATAGAAGGGCGGCGCGCGGCTCCATAACCCACCCATAGCACGTCGCCTTCGTCGTTGGGCCGACCACTGGAGCCAAGCTCCTTGTCTTCAGTGGTCGAAAGTGTTGTTCTGCGTGGGATTCGAATCTGCGGCACTGGCACAATAGATCGGTATGTTAACCTCTACGCCATTAGTGCAACTTTAAGCAATATGCCATCATAACCACTACACCATCAGCACAAGTTCTCTATCTTTTTCAATATTATTAATTATCTAGTACTGATTATTATAAGTACTAGGTAATTAATAATATTGAAAAAGATAGAAGACTTATGATATTTCATAAGTATATCATTTGATCGAATAAATGTAAGCCATATTAATTATAAACATGTTACTGAGGCGAACTTTGGCAATAACAATCGTAGTGAATTATATATGACTAGCAATCCGCCCTCGCTTCGCTTCATTTTCTGTCACCTTATCCCCGTTGTTCCCGTTCCAGTGGGAATACTGGGATAAAATATATCCTAGTTTACTCCCTGATATTATAACTTTCTATTGGTGAAATAATTTTTGAAATCGGTCCAGCCGTTTTCAAGATTACCCGGAACAAACAGACAGACAGACAAAAAAATTATAAAGTGTATTTTAGGCATATGTATAGTGCAAATAACATTAAATAAATAAAGTCTATTATTTTAACATTACGAACAGACACTCCAATTTTATTTATTGGTATAGATACTGTAATTTATCTGTTAAGCAAATGATACTTAAACGATAAAATAATATAGATATACATAAAAACATTAATTTAATTTCAAAAATCACTTAATTATTAGCAAATTTGATTAAGATTATAATTCATTGTTTATATTATTCAGTAAAGGGCACCAGTTTCTTAATCAGTTGCTTCTTGATAACATTGTCTTTCTTTAATTATGATTATGATGTAATATTTTGTAAAGGGTCGGGTTCACCCCCACGTATAGATATTTCACATCAAAAAAAAAGTAGGACAAATAGGGATGGAACGATACCATCCAGGTATCGATACTCTATCGGTACTTAATCAGTCACTTTCCCTGTGATGACGGAGTAAGAATACTATTCACCACTCTGTATCTTCCCCGCGGTTGTCGTATAAGACGACTAAGAGATAAAATATGCATATAACATCTTTGAAAGAGAAGGAAAACTTGAAATAAAACTCTATACCAACACGTCTGACCAGCGTGGTACAGTGCGTCAATTTGCCTTTTAATTCATATTGTAAGCTGTAGGTGTAAATCGCGAACGTAGTATGCAATGAATTTAACAATAATTAAGTATAGAGGTACGTTATATGGACAATACCATAATTGCCAGATTCAGCATTTAAGTTGGCGATTGCAATTGGTGTTATGATTTCCCTAGTAGAAAACTGCTCTCCATTCTCTATTTTTACGACTGTCATGAAAAGAAAGTCAGTAAGGCAACACACTGTATTCTTAAACAGTTAAGTACAGTCCAAAAGTGCTCATAAATAGACCAATCTTTGTAATTATAGAGTTTACCTAAGGCGAAAATTTACTTTAACTTGCGGTTGTTCTAAACAATCATGCTGAACATCTCAAACTTCAGTGTAAAGCCACTTCAAGACGTTATTCCGTAGCGCTTTAATAGTTAGAGAACTTCGAACAAATGCAGCATAGAAGGTTCATTTTGATACATGTTTCTACCGCGTCAATCCTTATGTACATAGTTTTATACTTTACAAAATATTATATCACAACTCATCATCATCAACACAGCTCACATATATTTCACTGTTGGGTATCAGCCTCCTCCACCATAGGAGGATAATTGACCTTACTATACCATGCTGGTCAGACAGGTTGGTATAGGGTTTCGTTTTTAATTTTCCTTTTCTTGAATAGATGTTATATGCGTGTTATATCCCTTAGTCATCTTTTACGACATCCACGGGCAAGATTTGCCCCGTCACCACATGGATGTTTTACCATCGCAAGTCCTCGATAAACAGAGACCCATAATCATTTCCCCGTAGTTATGCCTTTGAAAATGACACTTCCACCCCTTATTTTGTAATAAGCAAAAATCTTATTTTTCTGGATAAAAATACTAACCTTTTTTCTTTTTATGTGGCCAATCTATTTCTAATCTATTATTATTTTCAATAAGTAGGGAAAGAATCGGTGGATGTACATATATTTTTTCAAACAAACTTATTTGAAATCTTTAAACGTCATTTTCTCAAAACGAAGTTTGTGAGGGTTAACATATTATCGCTTATCAGCATCCATGTGTGTATGGCTCCGTATGGTGACAGAGTAAGAATTCTATTCACCACCCTTTTTTTCCTGCGGGTGTTGTAAAATCAGCTTAGCGATATAATCTAGGGGTATTCCGTCGGGCCGACCACTGATGACAAGTAACCCTGCTCCGGTGATCGGCCCAACGACGAAGGCGATGTGTATCGTGGGTGGGTTGCGGGAGTTGCGTGCTTACGCTCCTCTGTCGTCCCGGACGGAGTGGTGCGAGGAGCGCGCCGACCGCAACCCATCCCAAAAAATAAAAAAAAGTGATATAATATTATGTGTATATTTATAAGAAATAAAACTCAAAATAAAACCCTTTACCAACTCGTTAGACCAGCGTGTCATAGTAGGTCAAGTTCTCTGCCACTTTAGAAGCTCGAGTCAAGTAGTGACGTGTAGGTATACGAACCGGGAGATCTTATTGACAAGTAGCATTTTTAACTACACGGCAAAGCTGATAAAAGTTTTTAGGATCAGCTTGATAGTAATAAACTATCCTAGAAAATTCAACAATCACCTATTTCATCTCATAACATATATTGTACATATTTGAGTACTTGTAAATGTTTAATCTTGTACAATGTAGTAATATGTGACACAAATTTAGGTACACAATTATTCACTCAATACTGGGCACGTTCGCTGACCCGTAGTTGGTAAATGTACTGGTGACTTGATCTGTTGAGGCAGCTATCGTAAAATCTACGGTCATCACGCTTTCTCTCTGTACTTTAACAATGTAAAAGATCGTGAAGGTTGGTAGGTCACAATGTTTTTTATTTAATTACTGTTGAATACGTTAAAATGTAGACTTTATTAGATATAAAAACTTATAAAATATAATTCTAGGTATGGTAAATATTATTGTCTGTATGGTGAAGGAGTAAGAATATAATTCACCACCCCCTATATTGCCCGTAGGTGCTGTAAAAGAGGAATAAGGGACATCTTGTGCATATAACTACTATGAAAGAGAAGAAAAACTCGAAAGAAAGCCAAGCTAAGCCTGGAAACCAGCCCGCCTGTCTAGCATGGTATAATACGTCAATTTTCCTCTCATTTTGGAGGAGGCTCGAGCCCAGCAGTTGGGCATATAAGAGCTGTGATGATGATGATGATGGAATGATATTATATCATAATTATTTTTTATCACAATAGTTGTTAACGTAACATGTTTTAACTGTTGTGTAACATCTTTCCTCTCCTTTGCTGAATATTTTTATGGCAGTGTTTTTGGTAAAAGGACGGCAATGTATTATAGAAAATCGGGGCAGATTTGACCACTGAGCGCGCGCGGTAGCACTGAGACAGCTGTGAGATGATACCAAACCATTTTGCGTGTTGCTGGTACCACGAAATACCGTCGGCCAACATAGTATTTTACAACGATGAAGTTGTTATCAGGCAAGCAACCCAGTATAAGAATAATTTTATTAATGACAATCAATCAAGAGATAGAATAAAACTATAAACAAATTTATTCTAACTCATAACATTTATTGCAAAAAAATTAAAATGAACAAATCTGATGTTTAACAGATTAAATACTAAAAGTTTCAAAGGTAAGGTAAAGACGAAATTAAATAAAAAAACAACAAGTGTTTACGATCTTTTTTATTTTTTTGAAGTAATTTTGAATCTGCTTCATCAAAATAAGAACAAATTTCAGCTCAAGTAGAATTGTAAAACCCGATGAAAATATTTGCCCTATTACCGCAAACTTTTAACGGAGATCCAGCTAACAGACTTTCTTCAAACATTTTACGTTCTTGAGTAGTATGCCGATGGCAACATAAAAACATTATTTAAGTAGGTATATTGTTTTGAAATTTGAACAAACATCAAAACTATTATAAGTTATTTTGCGAAGTTGTTGGCAATTTGTTAAGGCTTTTTAGAACAAAGAGAGTATTGATGTTAGCTACAATGCCCGATTTATTAAAAAAATGTTTTCTTTTTAAGACATTATCCGGCTAACTATTTATTAAAATGGTATAAGTAATTTTTACTGATATAGTATCAGTCATTTAAGCTCAACGGCTAAAAAAAATGCTCTAACCTCTTCCACAATAGGTAAGAATTTGAATACTATATCACGCTGATTAGACGGATTGGTATAGCGTTTTATGTCAAGTTCCCTTGTATAGATTTTATATGCATTTTACATACGTCTTTTACTTTACGATACCCACAGGTGACATAGGAGATAGCAAATTGTTTTCTTATTATGTCACCATATAGATTATTAATATATTTTATTTTATTCCGAAATATTCCGACCCACAGGCTGCATAGGAGGTAGCAAATTGTGTTCTTATTACGTCACGATACATTACAAAACGATTACGATAAATATAAAAATTATAAATAAAAAATAGATTAACTTTTTAGTTTCCCTTTGGTAAATACTAATGGACAAGTTCAATTATTTAGGCATTCACGCTTAAAGAACTTTGGTATCTGAACTAAGTACCTACGTTAACTTTAGAAGATGTAGAGTATCTACATCCAGCTCCTTTACATTTTTTTTACATACGATTTTCTTGTGTTGTCCAAACGCACGAGCACACATGTGCGCATAAACATATGTATATTAAATATGTAATGCTTATAAATATATTTACAATTTAATATTATAGATATAGATTTAATAGATAACCAGGGCATTGAAAGAGGAAAAGAATATTAAAGAATATAGCGATATATAATAGTGGGCACCTGCTATATCATCTCATCATCTCAGCCCATACACGTCCCACTTTTGGGCTCGGGCCTCCTCCATAATGGAAGGGTAATTGACCTACTATACCACGCTGGTCAGACGTGTTGGTATAGGGTTTTATTTCGAGTTTTCCTTCTCTCGCATAGATGTTATATGGGTTTTATATCCCTTAGTCGTCTCGTACGATCACCCACGGGTAAGATAGGGGGTGGTGAATTGTATTCTTACTCCGTCACCACACGGTTATATACACATAAATAAAAAAATTGCAAATTTTGGGGTGATTTTCAACAGGCTGTAACTCTGATGAAAATGATCGTGCAGCAATTAAAAAGAAAAGGAAATTGTAGCTCTAAGTGTCTACTTAAAAAAAAAAAAAAAAAAGTTTTTGCTTGCTCCATCGCAACCCTAATCTACGATATAATAGTAAAAGTATTCGATCATTTCTGCAAATTATATCTATAGAGAAAATTCTAGCTGCAGTATGATCAAGTCTAGTAGATCTAAAGTTTACAATGTTTTTTCTGTGACCTTGCGTCTTGGAAAAACGAAACAACTGCTGAAGTGGCAAAGGGAGCACAAGTGTATCAAGATACCATTTTTGGGAAGGTACCTAGTGAAGCCCCTTAACAATACCATGTTCAATAAACAAGAATAGTTATGGCTTGCACTAAATGCCATGATAATTTGGAGTCCCTAAAATAATCCATACGATTGGTAGTGAAGAATTTTCCTATGGAAAGAATGCGTGCTTCTATTGACAACTGGCCTTAAAGTTTAAAGGACTGTATTGCAGCCAATGGAGACCACTTCCGATAAGATTTTATATTTTAAATTGTTTTATATTTATGTATTAAACTAACACACTATAAAAGTAATAAATTTTATTTGCAATAGAAAAACAAATTTTCTTTGTTACAGTATTTATGGCAAGACTAGGTAATAAGCTACCATTACAAAAACTCAGTATGCACTTCCATACTGCGGGTTTATCTCTAGTCATATTTGATATACCGTGTACCGTGTCATTCTTTCTCTTATAAGACGAACGTACGACGTAGTCACAATTTATGTTTCACTAGCTGACCCACCAGATGCTGTTCCGTACAAATAAAAAAAGGTTCTCTTTGAAATTAACCGCAGTGCCAGCTACCGGGTCCAAATATTAATCTAAACCACTTTCGAATTCACACAATAAATCATCAAAATTGTTCGAGCCCTTTAGAAGGAGTTCAATTACAAACAAACGAATGGAAACCTTGTATATATAAAAATACTAACAATCTACACTAGCTTCGTTTCAGTTTCAGTCGTCCGCACATTTTAAATCTCCAATATCTTGGAAAAAATATTACGATACGCATAAGTCTTAAAGTCGATGAGGCCTCGGGTTTGATGCCCAGACTGGACAAAATTCCATAAGAGTTTCTTTAGAGGAAAAGTAACTCTTTATATAGTACCTGGATTTAAAATCATATTAAAATCGGTCTAGCCATTTGGAAGATTACCCGAAATAATCAGATAGTCAAAAAACTGTTTAGTGTAGTTTTTAGGCATTGCTGTCGTGTAAATAACCGTGTGTGAGCATGAAAACAGACACTTTAGTTTTATCTAGATTTTTTATAAATTTGTTATTTATTAATAGTGAGTGTTGGTGCAGATGCTAGGTCTAAGCTAAGGATATTTTATTCATAATTTTATTCATAAATAACGGACGTACGCACCTCGATATTTGGTGGTCATAGCACTTGACGTCTTGCACGGCGCTTACTAACAATAATTCCTCTGAAATATCGATATCACATAACTACATAGGAGTACCAGTTTCTTCGTTTGAAATTGTAATAAAGATATCTTAAGGAATTCATAGCTATTTATTCCTGTGTGAATAAGTTGAAATTCCAATAGAGTGAGAGTCGCTTTTAAAGTAAGTTCTCACTTTTTCATTATTGATAATAGACTTGTATAACTGTTAACTCTGAACAGGCGCTAATTAGCTACAGCTGCCATCAGGCAATGTTCTTGATGGTTTAATGAAATTGTTTTTTGGAAAATTGTTCTTTTAAATGCTTTTATTTAATTTGTACTATTTGTTGTTTACTTGTTTCAGTCAAATTTAATAAGTAGTAATTTAATTTATTTAGTATCGTTGTATTTCCATAATGGTTGTTATTGAAAAAGGTTGGGTATATTTTTTCATAATCCCCTCAATACACGAGTCTCAAATGTCAAACTATAGGTTGAATAGCATTATGTTAAATTTAAAATCTAAGTCAGTCCAACTTCTTCAAATTGGCCGCGACGCGATGCAATTATGGCATTATTCCTTTGGGTATATATAAAATAATGAATGTTCATGCGCTGATGATGTTAGTTATTTTTAATTATTATTATTTTTTTAAATATATATTTTTAATAAAATTTAGAATGTTCTGTTTGACTCATATGGTCTGTCCGTTTCACCAACTCAACCTTATTTCTCATATCATTCGATTGCTCGTATTCATATAAGCAGTGAAAGTAAGTAAACGTTTATGTGTAGGTAACATACGCATCAATAACAGGTAATCAAATGTGATATAAATGTATTGATGTAAAATATATTTGCCCTATGTTTTTGTAATTAATATCGTGGTTGTAATAAACCATCCAAAATTTGAGTACGAAATATAAGATTCGAGAAAAATAAATAAAATACAATTAAATAAAAGTATTACCAAAGACGCTATTAGCTACTATCTAGTGACTTAGAGAATATGTCAGGAAAACAACTTTTTATGGTATACTGATAAGACTTTATATGGTCTCGTTCAATGATCTATATTTACGAGCTAAAGGTGGATGGTTGCAAGCATTGACGATAGCTATAGTTAAAGTATAAACAAGCATAAAAGCTATAAATTACTGTAAATTCAATTGACAGTATAACTTGGAAATACTTGTATGTTTTATAATGATAATATAATCTACAATTGCAGGCATTTCTGAACAACACATAGGTCCTACTATTGGGCTTGGGTCTCTTCCGCAATGGGAGGAATATTGACCTATTACGCCGCGCTGGTCAGAATTATTGGAATAGTGTTTTATGCCGAGTTTTTCTTTTATAATCTACATGTTATCTGCATATCATATACTTTAGTCATGAACTGTATTCTTACTTCGTCACCACATGGAATATATATTAGACTATGTATTATAAAGAAATATATATTAGACTTTAATATTTACTTTATAAAATTGAATTTTATAGTAATTACTTACAACCTACATCCTTTAACGCCTTTTATACGATGGGAGGAAATTTAGTATATTATACTACACTGGTTGAATAATTAGTCTGTGTATTTGTATTTCGGATTTAGCTTCTCATACAGTAATAATATTTACTAATGGATATACATGGAAATGTAAGGAAGAGGTTCTTAATCCTTAGCCCATCACTCTACGGTTTGTATATTTATACTAGCCTTTACTCACGACTTCTTCCACGTAGAAATCATGTACGACAGAGGCAAACACAGATAGCTATGCAGGATGGTCCATCTTCTACAGGCCTATCGTATCGCTAGACGATGTGTTTAAGTTAGTGAGGAGAATTCTGGCTACCCGCAAATCCCAGTATCTTAACGCAGTTTCACCCGGTCTAACCAACGCTCAGTTCAGTTTCTGGCAAAGACGTTCTATGACCACGGTCGTTCTACGTCTGAGACCCATCACGCTGGTAGTCTTGGCAGAGATGTGCTGTTGGTGGTGTGAACTCGTTCAATAGTTTGCCGTTCAACCACATCAAATAGGTGCTCCATTTTCACAGGGTGCCTCTATACTGAATGCGCCTGTAGGTAGACTATTTGGCCAGTCGCAGTATTTTCGGCGTGAAGTGCGCAGAGAACGTGCTGACGCCTATGACGTATGGTGCCGAGCTGGGATGGTTCTTGCATGTGATGGTATGGGACATTGGCTACAATTGGGTGTTATCTTGTAGCCTCCTTGGGCTGGACTTAATTTGAAAAGGCGTTACATTTGGTCTTTCAGCACCAAAAAGGTGATCCGGTGGATCGCGCTGCGGCTTAAAATACCCCTAAATAAAACAAAAACTTGCTGTTTCAAAGACCCATTAACGATCCATCCGTCGGTGCCTCATTTATCTTGAATTCAGTCCCCATCAGCATCATGATCCAGAAGAGTTATTTAGACCTGCTGCTAGACTGGTGGTGGATGTATTGGGATCATTTTTACCAACTTACTCCCGGGCTCGTTAATGCGTGTCGTAAAGAGGTTGAACGAACAGGGTATTCCAGGCACAACTTTTTATTTTCAGTTATTCTACAATCTTTATATTTCGCCACTAATGTGCCATTTCTCATGAATAAATGCATTACCGTACATATGTTAATACGGAGCCTCATTATACGCAACTCTTAGTGCAAGATTTACTAGACTGGTGCGAAATTTACTTTCGAACAAACCAATTAAATTTCTATGTCTGTGTGAGAAATAGTTCTCCCTGAACAAACTTGCACACCTAAACGTCTCAATTAAATGAGATTTTAATTTCATTTTTTATTAATACAATACCCTGCTCTAAGAAAATAACCGTTATATTGCTGGGGACAAACAGACTAAAACCAGACTAAAAACAATTTATTCATCGCATAAAATATTGTCTTGCCTAGGAAATTGAGCATGCGACATTGGCTATGCTATCTGTATATATAACTACTACTACTATCTATAACTACTATGCTATCTGTTCAGTCAATTAATAATTGGTTGTTAACAATAAATTACTGGCGAAAAATACCAAGGCAATCATTTATTTTAGATCCATCACAGTGAGTATGTCTTCTAAAAGGTAGATTTTCAGAATAATTTCTTTCATAGTGAGTTCTTCTGTGCTGATTTTTAATTGAATAAGAACTCAAATACACCACAAAATTTAAGTCTCTATTTTACACTTTTAGGGCGTAAGACTTAACAAATGCTGAAACACTTGTTTCTTTATTTTTCTTACCCCTACGAATTTAGCTACTGTATCTTTGGGGTTGAATGTCGTAAAATCTTTTCTTATTGAATCCTTATGTCACCAAAAGAATCTGTAGTCAAAATTTTGTTTCTAGCTTCAGTAGTATTAGCTGGCCGTTGACAAGTTAGTTAACCAACTTTTTTATATCAACATATTTATATCCTTAGAGGCTGGAAATGCTGAAAAACGTGTTCATTTACACGTTTCATTTTTTCACTGAAGAATATTTGTGCAAAATTTGAACACAGTCTATGAAGATTATTTTCTCCACATACAAACTTGCCCATGCGTTTCACACCCTAAAGGGTTGGATTTCATTAAGTGCTTTCTTGGTGGATTTCAACGTCACACAAAGACATAGTCAGAACTTATAAATAGATATAGATGTAAAGTTAATAATACATTAAAAAGTATTTTAATAATCCACAATCTCTTTATTGCATTCACATACGAATATTATTTTCTGTAGGGTAAAAAGCGATTCACTCTCTATTATTATTATTTTACTAGCAACCCGCCCTCGCTTCGCTTCGGTTATAGGTTATAGTGGTTTTACCCGCGTAGTTCCCGTTCCCGTGGGAATACCGGGATAAAATATAGCCAAGTTTACGCCCTGATATTATAGCTTTCCATTGGTGAAAGAATTTTGAAATCGGTCCAGCCGTTTTGAAGATTACCCGGAACAAACAGACAGATAGACTGACAAAAAAATTTTAATTTGTATTTCAGGCATAGGTGTCGTGCAAATAACCGTGTGAGCATGAAAAAAGCCTATTATTTTGACATTACTAACAGACACTCCAATTTTTTTTATTGGTATAGATATAGATAGTAAATACAAAATTTTAAAAATTGCAAGTATGTATGTATCTAGTGCTTTTGAATTCGAGACCAGTACCTAAGTGTTAGTCCTGCTAGAAGCTACTTGTCGATAATCGTTTATATTAAATGACGTGCCTCAGAATAAATAATGCTGGCTCATATATGGATCTATGTACATGGTTTTTATATAGGTACATTAAATAAATCATGCAATACCCAATTTAATGTTTCACTCCCAACATTTTATAGCCGCATAAAAAGGCGTCGAGCTGTGAGACCGGTTGCTATATACATTGCCATAGAACTTAAGATGTATCGTCATAAAAAAGTTTATTTAGTGAATCATAGTTTTAATTGAAAATGCGTCGAAACTGAACAAGAATTTCTATGAATTAGATTTTATTTCATTGTTTTCCTATCCATTTTATATTCTTATGGCAATTACAATTTTAACGCTTAGGAAGATCTTACTGCGTAAGTCCAGGCCGTTTTTATGGCGAAATTTCGAGGCGGCGACCTAAAAAAGAGAACAACTCGCCGGGCATGCAATGAATTTTGAAGTATGCCCCGGCAAAGCTTTCTCGTTTTGTACTAAATAATGTCTACCATATATTGGCCCGTAGCAAAATAATTAGCGTAGTAAAAGATCTTTTCAACGGCCGTCAAAAATTAAAAGAACCAATGTAAAGTTGTTCAGGGTGATGGAACACATGGTACATATCCCTGTATAGTGATTGGACAACAACAAATTCGGGGGCTAAAATATTTTGATGAGAAGGATTATTTTTAGCAGTAAATGGAGGTTATATTTTTGTAATTTATTGTAATACCTACATCAACACCAACCTCGAGATAAATCATTTTTAAGTTTCAAATAATACAAAATACCCGTAAGCAATATTTAAATATTGGCGGGCTACGATCTAGCCATACCCCATTGAATCACTCGGGGCAATGGAAGTTGGTGTGGGATCCAGACCCATTCATTGAATAAGTCACCAATACTGGTATCGGTTTAAAATTTCTATGTCACAATTTCATGTTGCTTGCCGTTATTAATAAATTTCGAAAAAATTCTTTCAAATATTAACTGATTACAAATCGCGAATTTGATCCTTATATCTCCATTTTTTATCGATAGTACAAAAGATCTGAGATTTTCAATCATCGTTGCGGATATCCCATATCTCTAACTTAATTATACGTATAATCTATTACAATGCCTATAACAAAGGAGCTATTATTTTTCTATATTGGTTTTATTTTCCGTGTGGTAACGATGAAAGAATACAATTCACCACCCTTATCTTATCCCTGAGTGTAGTAAATGTCGGCTTAATGACATATTATGCTTATAACATTTATGTAAGGGAAGGAGAATTCAAAACAATCTCTGTAACTACCAATTTGACCAGCATAGCATAGTAGGGCAAAATCCCTTTTGTGAGGGAGACCTAAGTCCAGCAGTGTGACATATAGGCGCTGAGATGAATGGATGGATAAAAATGTTAAGTTAAAAGGAACAAGGGTAGAAAAAAGTGATATTGCTTTGGTCTTGAATATGAACGTAATATATTTCATATCATCCTTAAATAAAAAAGATGACAATGATAGTATTTTAATAAAAAATAAAAAAAGGAAAAAAGTAAATTTTAAATTAAACGGTTTTATTGTAAAGAAACAGTAAAAATAAAATCGTGGGACATTACCAAACAAACATTTTAATCGACGATTGTAGATATTTGATGTGCCCCACGATTTTATTTTTACTGTTTCTTTACAATAAAACCGTTTAATTTAAAATTTATTATTTTTCATTTTTATTTTCAAGTTATAAGTTTTTATATTAATTTTTGTATAGAGCACTGTATTCTACTTGTCAAGCCCCTTCATTTAATACCCATATTAATGGGATTGAAAAACAAATAGGTTGTCCGCCATTTTGTAGCGGCGGCTATCTTAGATTTTGAATCTGTATCATCATCATCATCATCATCATTTCAGCCCATATACGTCCCACTGTTGGGCTCGGGCCTCCTCCATAACGGAAGGGTAATTGACCTACTATACCACGATGGTCAGACGTGTTGGTATAGGGTTTTATTTCGAGTTTTCCTTCTCTCGCATAGATGTTATATGCGTTTTATATCCCTTAGTCGTCTCGTACGATCACCCACGGGTAAGATAGGGGGTGGTGAATTGTATTCTTACTCCGTCACCACACGGAATCTGTATAGTGCATTGTATTTTACTTGTCAAGCCCTTTCATTTGATACCCATATTGATGGGATTGAAAAAAAATAGGTTATCCGCCATTTTTTAACGGCGGCCATCTTAAATTTACAAAAATATTGACTATACATAATTGTATTGTCACCAAAACCAAAGGCGTATACCAAATTTCAGATCAATCGGTTGACAGGAATAGGGTGAAATTTTAATTACTAAATTTGACCCAACAAAGAAAAAAATAAACTTTTTTTATTTTTTTGTGGGTGGGCTGCGGTCGGCGCGCCTCCGCACCACTCCGTCCGGGACGACAGAGGGGCTTAAGCACGTAACTCCCGCAACCCACCCGAAAACCACCTCGCCTTCGTCATTGGGCCGACCACCGGAGCAGATTTACTTGTCGTCAGTGGTCGGCCCGACGGAATACCCCCTACGCGGGGTACCCTCCCATCGACCAACGTCCCCCCCTCGGGGAGGACGTCGGTCTTTCCTCACGCGGTCGGCCTCTCGGCGGGTGACGGACTAATCCCCGGTCACGTCAACCGCGGCCTCGGCTAGGGCGGCATGAGGCGCAAAGAAAAAAATAAACTAAGAAACAGGGTAAGCTAAATAAAACCGTTTAAATACTGTAATAAGACAATTCGAAAGAAAACTAAAGTAGAAAAGTACCAACCCATATGGGTTGGTACTTTTCTACTTTAGTTTTCTTTCATATGACCAGCGTAGTTAATTTCTTTTTTTTTTTGTAGTGGCTCGGACTTATCAGTAGAACCTACATGAGCTAAGACGGTGATGATTTCATCATCCATCACAGCTCATATACGGACGTTGGGCTCGAGCCTCCTCCACAATGGGAGGGAAATTGACCTAATATATCACGCTGGTCAAACGTGTTAGTATTGGTTTTTATTTCGAGTTTTCCTTCTCTTGCTATGTTATATCCCTTAGTAGCCTTTTACGACACCCATGGGCAAGAGAGGGGTGGTGAATTGTATTCTTACTACGTCATCACACGGTGATGATAATTGGTGTTATTATTTATAAAACACATGTGTTTAGTAAACTATTAATTTATATTATAATGTACAAATTTAAGGTATTTCATAGAATTAACTAAATTCTTAATTTATATCATTACATACCTTCTATTAACTATCAGTAATATGAAAAGGACGGGAAAATAAGTCATCATCGTCATAATCATCGCAGCCCACACATGTCCCACTGGAGGGCTCGGGCCTCCTCCACAATGGGAGAGAATTTCTAATCCTAATACTTTCTAAACCTAATCTACTATACCATGCTGGTTAAACATGTTGGTATATTCTCTTGCCTGTGCAAGAGAAGGTAAACCCCACCTGTGTGTTATGCGCATATTATATTATATCCCATAGTCATGGTACCATTTGGGTCAACGATTACATTCCCAAGGAGGGTTGACGTCAGGCAGGCGGCCGGTCATAAAAGTCATTGCCGAAACTTTTTGCAATATGTCAAAACAGACGACATATTGCGTCGACCCCAAGTAATTGGGATAAGAGCAAGATGATGATGATATTATATCCCATAGTCGTCTTTTACGACATCCACGGCCAAGACAGGGAGTGGTGAATTGTATTCTTACTCCATCACCACACGGAAAGCAAATAAGTAAAAATGAAAATTCTGAATGGGGGTTATTCACAAACTAAAATAATATAAAAAATATTACTTTCTCATCAACAGGAATTATCAATTAACTGTCATTTAACGATTACAATATCGTAATCATACGCCATTACATCATTTTGGAAAAGAGCTAATACTCTTATACTGCTGGACCGATATTAAAACCGCATCGAAATTGCCCCATCCGTTTGAGAGCTACGATGCCACAGACAGACACACACACGCACACGCACACAGATAGACAGACATCGACGTCAAACTTATAACAACCCTCATTTTGCATCGGAGGTTACAAATACCAATATCAGACAGTCACGTTTTGACATAGCACAGTTTCTTTGAATTTTAGTGACTACTTTATTCAAATATCGTTGTAGACAAAAACACGTGGAACACTTTTTTAAATAATCCACTTAAGAGAATGTTTTATTGAACTGTATAAAATATTTTTTTTATAATACCATATAAAATATTTTTAACTGTAACAATACATTACAAAAGCAATTCAATTAAAATGCCAAGGCGCCATTCAATCTTCAATACTGAAAAACAGTAATCGTTCACTTGACCCATTTAATTATTTAATCGTACTTTTTCATTCAAGTCAATTTATAAATTTGTGTTATTCTTGCCAGTTTCATATTTTTTTTAAAGATCACACCCTGCACTAAGAAAATAATCCTTGTTTTACGAGTGACTTTACAAACATATATCTTATTAATATTTTTTAAGTGCTTGCTCGACTGTTTTTTATATAAAAGATCGAATATAAAAGACGTCTATGTATTTTTTATACAGTTAATAATCTATTATTCTACGGGATCTATTCTATTATTGTTCGGGAAACTTAAGAGGATCTTCTCATCCAACATACCTCAGTGTCTGAAAGCACAGGTCTACGACCAGTGTATATTATCAGTGATGACTTACGGCACGGAAACGTGGTCCCTAAATGTAGGCCTCATAACAAGGCTCAAAGTTACTCAGTGTGCTATGGAGCGGGCTATGCTCGGGATTTCTTTGTGAGATAGAATCCGGAATACAGCAATCCGCAGAAGAACGGGTGTAACCGACATAGCACGAAGAATTAGCACGCTGAAGCGGCAATGGGCAGGCTACATCGCTCGACGAACCGACAATAGTTGGGAAAGAAAGGTTCTCGAGTGGCGACCACGTACCGGACGACGCAGTGTAAGACGCCCCCCCACTAGCTGAGCCGACGACCTGGTGAAAGTTGCTGGACGTCGTTGGAAATAGGCGGCACAGAACCACACTTTGTGGCGTAACATGAGGGAGGCCTACGTCCAGCAGTGGACGGCGATAGGCTGAAATGATGAATGATGATGAATGAATCTATTATTATCTGTTAAATTTAATAAACCCAATTCTAATTCGATAGCTAATGGTTCTTCTTGTCGAATGTTGGTCCCAAGATTAGTGCATGTTTCATGTGCAATATTACGGCTGCTATCTAATGTAGAAGGGTCTTCTGAATGAGAAATGTAGTAGATATATAAGTACTTCATAACAGCTCAGATACATCCCACTACTGAACTCTATATTAGGAAGGACACCTACTATACCACGCTAGTCAGGCGGGTTGGCGTAAGGTTTTATTTCGAGCTTTCCTTCTCTTATATAGTTGTAATATGCACAAGAGGCCTGAGTGTGAGTTTTGTCGTTAATATTACGCGTTCTACCGTGAGCGCGTAAACTGTCATTTGTATGAAGAAAAGTACAGCGCCACTAGCGGTGCGTATTTGAAACAATGTTTTAAATACGCACCGCTAGTGGCGCTGTACTTTTTTTCATACAAATAACATGTTTACGCGCTCACGGTAGAACGCGTAATATTAACGACAAAACTCACACTCAGGCCTCTGAACTTCCTCAGTCCCCTTTTACGATATCCACGGGCTAGAAAGGAGGTGGTGATTTGTATTCTTACTCCGTCATCACACGAAAAACACAAATAAATATACTTACCAATAAAAAACTAATAACACACTAAATTTAGGCGTTTAAAATCAGATTTAATGCTTAAAATGCATCGGTTGATAATTGTATTTGAATTCTCTTTCACTGAGTCCGCGCTGACGCTGAACAATATTATAGTAATTTTAGAAAGCATTAAGTGGTTCGGGTCAACTGCTTTGAAAATTTTCAAAGAATATTCAGTACAATTTGTGGGCTCTTAATATGCTATTGAGGGAATATTCAAGTATTACGTAATATTGGCTTTCAGGGACAAATGCTTTCATATTGCGAGCTATATAACTGCACATCTTTATTATAATATTTGAAAATATGATAAATATAAAATGGTAGCTTTTACGGTTCTTATTGTAATGTTTCATCATCATCATTATTGCAGCCCACATGAGTCCTATTTTTGGGCTCGGGCCTCCTCCAGAATAAGAGGGAATTACACCTACTATACTATGCTGATCAGACATATTGGTATAGGGTTTCATTTCGAGTTTGCCGTCTCTTGCACAGATGTTGTGTGCATTTTATATCCCATAGTCGGTTTTTACGACATCCACGGGCAAGATTGTAATATTTAAAAGTCAATAATTATTTTTTTAAAAACAACTCCCTAAACTAAAGTAATAATCCTTGTGTGCGGGAGATTTTACAAATATATAACTAAGGGACACAAATTACATTTAGACTCAGAACAACAATTTGTGGATAGCACAAAGTGTTGTCCTGCGTAAGATTCAAACCCCTTTCACTGTCACTATAAGTCGATATCTTAACCACTACACAGTCTGTGCAGTCATATTATGCCTTTTATGCTTATTTTTTAATAGGCTATAGTGCCGTGAAATCGAGGTGGCGGCGAGCCACCCGTACCGGTCCTTGTCGTTGGTCTGGCTAGTAATTTGTCCTCTGAGTGCCGGATCTTTCAGGATGTGGCTATGTTTTGATGCAGTGGTACTTTATTAGATTTTCAAGCATAAATTAACGAATCATATGACAGAACAATGGTAATTATAAATTTAAAGTTTAATAATAACTGACCAAAAATAATACTTTTCACGACTACGGCCGGAGGAGGGTTATGAATTTGACTGGCTGTGTGTATATATATGTTCATCTTTTCTCTCATAGCTCTTCAACTACTGATAAAACTGGACAAATGAGGCATCGTTAGGAGCGTCTTAATTTTGCGCTTATTATAGGCATTCTAGCGGTGATTAAGTTCTGTGTTAAAAAACTAATTTGAGATAAATATGCCATGTTTGATATCACTGAAAAGAGCCTTACTTATACATTTCAAAAATCAATATATTATTAGCATTTACTTGTGACTTTGTCCGTATTTATTCGATAATTATAGTATTTCTACAAACCAGAATAAGACAAATGAGGTATCATTAGAAGCGTCTTAATTGTCCGCTAGTTATGACGTGTCACGTATGTAATGTAGTGCCCTCTGTCAACAATAAAACTAAGATTAATAAATAAATTAAGACAAGCACACCGTGATTGGTATCATTAGAAAGGGTCCACTAGTACATTTCAAGTAAGCATTTACTTGCGACCTGCTACAAGTGATGTTTATCACGACACTGATACATTAATGTCATAAGTTGGGAGTACCTCAACTCGATGAAGGCGGAAACAGTTATGCCTGTGATGATCCTTTCTTGAGGGTCTATAAACAACAAGGTTTTAGTCTAGCCCAAGCAATTATTGATTTAGGAAAGTCATTGTCTGATAAAGAATAGGCTTATGTCGCTTTCAGTAGATATGCTATCTGTTGAGAGGAGTTGTTTATAAGTGCCATCATAAGTGCCAGTGCCATCATAACTTAAAAATCCTTAAGATAAGGGATCTCTTGCAGAATTAGGTAGATTAAGAAATCTTTCCAAGTCCCCTTAATTTCTGAGACAGGCAATCTAATATTTAACTTAGTCGGTGAATTAAAACATACTTTGAAAATAAATCGACATTATAAACCACCAAAACATTTCAAATAAAAGAAAGTAAAAACTGAAACTGAACTACGACAAACGAGGCTAAAAGAGTATAAAATGAGATTTTCAGGACACAGGATTAAACAACCTTACCGAAGAAGCAAAATAATCGACAGTTAGACTCTACCAAGATACCTTCTTTGCAGTTTGATAATAATGTCATACGATACGATACTAAAATTTACCATTATCAGTGTATAGAGATACACATATTCAATTCTGAAAAGCCACAGTTGTTAAAGTATAAATATTTGTAGCCACCACTACACATCAAATAAAGTAATATATGATAATGATGTATAATCTAATTTAGATATTACATTAAATAAATTTGAAGTGCCTGTTTATAATGTCAAAATAAAAGGCATTTTTTATACTCACACGGTTATTTGCACAGCTATGATTAAAAACCAGTTTAAACATTTTTTGCCTCTTTTGTTTTATTGTTAACGATGGCAAACGAGCTAACAGTACACCTGATGGTAAGTGTTACTGCCGCTCATGGACCTTTGCTAGGACGCCGCCTACCTTGAAGAAAGTGAAGCGAGTGTGAATGCATGCAATGAGGTTCGCTGAAACTAAAGGCATCGCCAAAACCAATCACAAGCAAACACCGTCTAAAAGTTGGGCTTTCGGTTCTCTCTCTCACCGAACGAAGCGCAGTAATAATTTGCTACTACTCAGACGTCGATTTTCTGCGAAAGTGTGGTGCTACCGCGGATGGACCGGCCCGCGGCTGTAGACAGAGAACTGTCAATAGTGTGGTTCAACCACTATATTTTACTACCAGGTAGTTGTCCTATATAAGGAATAACTTAGGCTATTTTCTACTTGGAAAAATTCTATAAAATTTTGACCGGTTAGCAAATCTGTGGACTGCAATCATATACCTTCTAACGAGATATTGGAGATTTAAAATACGGAGGCATAGCGACTGAAACTGAAACGATGGCGGATCGTTTGTTGGTAATATTATTCCTACATATTCTTACTGAAAATAATATTTGTTTCTGTTGAAATATCAATATATGTAGATCTTATACTTCTTTTTACATTAATATTTCTCTTGTTCAATAGGATTAAATGAAATCCTAAAATCATATCAGTGTTTTGAAATGTTATTCCTCTTATTGCTAACCATTATTTTCATTTGCAATTGTATGCCTGGTATGTAAGTTTAAACACGATGTCACTACAAAGAGACGAATGTGAATACATACATTCAAATTAAAATCTGAAATTTGAGCTCAAAATATCACAAATAGTGTTGCCCAAAAAAGTCTTGGTCTTGCGGTCTTGGTCTTGGTCTTGCGAGAAATGCGAGACCGAGACCAAGACCAAGACCGCTTAATTTTTGCAAGACCAAGACCAAGACTGGCCCTGCAAGACTTGAGCAAGACCAAGACTGGGCCTGCAAGAGTCTCGCGGTCTTGCATTTAATTCAAGTCACCATTTGAGCTTATATACGGTTGAGCTCGTGTCTTCTACATAACAGGAGGGAAATCGGCCGTGGCCGGAGGGGAATCGCCACGGTGATCGGCCGTGTTGTTACAAGTCATACATGTCAAGTTTTCCTTCTCTTGCACCGATGTTATATATTATAGCCCTTAGTTGTGGGTCCGCAGTCGCGGGTAAAATAGTGGGTGATGAATTATATTCTTACTCCGTCATTACACGGCAAGTCAAATCAGTCTTGAGATATCCATCTATTGGCTAATCGATTCCCAATGTTGGTGTTGGCTTTTCAGAATTACTCTTTGGAAAGGCTTAAGGACAAAAATACCGTAATCACGAGAGTGCTCTTGCCCATTATACATATTTATATATCCGTTTATTCATTAGCCCAACGACGTTCACTGTTGGACATAGAAATATGCCTACAATTAATCTACATAAATTTCCATGCAGGGACAGAGTACGAATATAATTCACCACTCTCTTACCCGTGGATGTCGTATCAAATCGGATCGGGCAATGGTGTTAGGAACCCATGAAAAAATAATTGAAATAACAATATCGATTTGTTAATGAATTGAGAGACATGTAAGTTCTCAATTTTGTCATCGTTTTTTTGGTGTAAATTTGATTAAAATGTATAAAGCAATGATACTTAATCTACAACATATTCGTATTTTGTTAAATGTTCCTTAGAATTTGAATAAATCAATGATTACGTTTGCATAAGCAAGACAAACTTAGCTTTAACATAAATCAGCTGATCGGCCGATGACCGTTGATGAGTCGCCTTTGTACCTACGTAGCCATTGAAAGGTTCGCGAAAATCTAATACCTATTTATACTGTCGAAATTTTACATGCTTCCATATATCCTGTCTGTACATACCTACATAATACATAAAATTTAAGGCATAAACTCTTAGACATACATTATTGTAATCACTATAACTTTTACGTTATATTGTTTTTGTGTAATATACATTATAATTATGATCTATGACCGTTGAACTACAACATACTCGAACAGTTGCCCCATAACCTGATACACCATGTGTATATAACATATGTGCAAGAGAAGTGAAACTAGAAATAAAACCCTATAGCAACATGTCTGACCAGCGTGGTATAGAAGATCAATTTTCCTCTTACTGGAAGGAAGCTTAAGCCCAGCAGTGGCACTTTTATGAGCTGTGACGATGACGACGAATATCATACATTTTACAAGTACGAAAACCATAAAATTTTAAATCAGTTTTATATGTTCTTGAATAAATAATATATTAAGAGCTACATGGATCCAGCGGTCAAAGTATTTATATAGGCAATAGAGCAACAGGTTTTTGCAAGTATCAGTAACTAAACTGGAAATACAATAGATACATACCACTTAACTTGAAGGGTTATTTTTTTCATTAATTGCAAAAATATCGCATTGATTATAAAATGACATAAAATTTATTGTATCAACTACCTCGTGTGGTGACGTCTTAAGAAAATAGGGTCGAAAGTCCTGTCATAAGAGTAGTAACGCTGTCTAATGGAACACCAGGGGAATAGAAGAGTAATTTTCCCCAGTGGTAAGTATTGTATTCAATAGTGAACTATAGGCTAGCAGATGGATAGATAGGATAGGACGCTATTTGATTAATTTAGTTGGATTTTTCATTGCCATGATAAATGACTGTTACGTTATTCCAACTGCAAGACTTGCAAGACTTTGCGAGACTCTTGCTGCAATACCAAGACCAAGACCAAGACTCGGGTGCGCAAGACCAAGACCAAGACGAGACCAGGTGTGATGTTGCAAGACCAAGACCATGACTGGTCCAAGTCTCGTCTTGGTCTTGCATTTGGGCAACACTAATCACAAATAACAGCCACTGCGGTGTTTTACGAACAGTTGGTTATTAAATTAATTGTTATTACTCATATTGCCGTAATATACTCAATTTGTATTTAATATGTACATTGTACAGTAATCAATCATATTATTCCGATTACAAAACAATATTATTTGATTGATTTCTGAATATGTTAACACGCTACTGTTACGTGAAATAGTTATAATTTGGTTATTTTATAATGTTAATATTATTATGAGATACTTATCCTTAATATTTACCAATTTTAGTTATTTTAGCTGGGCTGCGACTGACGGTTCACTTCTCTTAACTGTTGCAGTGAGACCATGACATTGTTCTACCCAAACTGGACACTCGACCAATATGTGCTCGCAGTGGTGATACTGCGGTGTTGGATGCAGGCGGTACAGGATCGCACTTTGTGGCGTAACATGAGGGAGGCCTACGACCAGCAGTGGACGGCGATAGACTGAAATGATGCTGATGATGATGATGAGTGGTGATACTGGGCCGATTTCTCCCGCCCAATTGATATAGATAATACCAGGAGAGCCAGAAGAAAAGACACCATGAGATTTCTCCAGTCACACATTTTACCATCATCACAGCTCATATATGTCCCACTGTTAGGCTTAAGCCTCTTCAACAATGGGAGGGAAATTGACCCATTATACCACGCTGGTCAAACGGATTTCTATAAAGTTTTATACGAGTTGTCCTTTTCTTGCATAGATGTTATCTTCCATAATCCCTTAGTCGTCTTTACAACACCCAGGTTAAGAAAGGGGGTGATGAATTGTATTCTTACTCCGTCACCACACGGAAAAGAAGTAAAAAAGAAGAAATAAATCTTCAAATTTATTTCTCGTCTGATCTGGCGGCTTGGTGGGCACGGTAGCGATAAGTCACATATTTTAATTGATTGAATTAGGTGATACATGGCGATAATCCATTATTATTCTGAAAGGGAAGGAAGGAAAGAAGACCCACCACTTGCCGGAGCTTAGGGAATACGGGCGTATTCCTTCTATTGTTGTGTGCGGTATATTGATTACCGTGGAAAAGTGGTGGTCTTTCTTCCTTCCTTCCATTTCAGAATCACATATTTTGCAAAGGTGTAGAGTTTGTGAAATAAATGTCTGTAGGGTTAGAGCGTGAGGAGTTAGAATCTTGGTTCTATATGATATCTTTTTGACAGTGCGAGCTATATGGTCTCGTCTTGGCATAATGTTGCATGTATAACATGAAAATGTTTTTGATGGATAGTATCAAATCAAAACTCATATAATGATAAGTAAAAACAAAAATGAATTTATTTGTTCATAAAGTTAGTGAAATATTATTTAAAAGCAAATAAAAGTAACCAATAAAACGTGAATGGACGAGTATTAAAAAGCGATGCATAATTCAATATATAGCTTCACATGCTGTGAAATTTTTATATATGTGAATAAATTTCATTGACAGTGATTTGCCCTGTTATTAATTCCTCATCGCATCGAATGCCTATCGTAAAATATTGATTTCTAATGTATCTAAAGTAAGATATAATATTGAGTGACTTATTAATATTTTAACTGAATGCTGCCTTTCAAACTGGTGAAGCAACCTACTCAGGATTTTACTATAAATATTGAGCCAGAACGTGATTTTCTATATTTATAAGTAATCTTGCCTTTGTGTGGTGACGGAGTAAGAATATAATTCACTACCAACCTCTCTTCGTCGGGGGTCTCGTACAAGACGACTAATGAAAAAATATTCAGATAACCTCGATGCAAGAGAAGAAAAACTTGGAATGAAATACGATGCTATTCACATCTTTACCAGCGTGAAGGAATTTGACCTACTATAAGGTCAAATTCCTTCCCGTAATAGAGGAGGCCCCAGCTCAATAGTCGAACATATTTGGGCTGAGTTAATACCTATGTTCTTCTTCTTTTCTTCAGAACATATACTTTACATTATTGGACATGTAACTTCGTCCCATTTTGAATGAGTTTAACCTATCATACTATGCTAATTAAATGGTTAGTTTAGGTCAAGAAATTGCCTTCTAAGAGACTGCCACAGGGGCGGGAATCGAGTTTCTACTCCGACACCACACGAAGAAATTTATCATTCACCTTCTGTAGATACTGGGTGCCTGATCACATCCTTACTAAATTATAAATGCGATAGTAAGTTTGTTTGCTTGTTTCTTTGTAACGCTTTCACGCTTAAACCACAGAACTGATTCCAAATATTCTTTCACCAATGGAAAGCTATAATATCAGGGAGTAACATAGGCTATACGTTCGTACATTCCCGTGAGAATATTGGGTTTATGCTATTTATGTTGTTTGTGTTTATGGAACGTGAACTATGCGGTAAGGCGACTGGATCCGAAGCGAAGAGAGGGCAGGTTGCTAGTATCTTTATAAAGTCTGGTGTACAAGTTTTCAGTCATTTGCCAATGTTGGAGTCGAATAGCAATATAATCCAACTACAGACTTAATACACTTGTATTCTTTGTTACAAATAAAATTTGATATAATTAAATTGTATAAGTAATGTATAATAAACTATATAATGCAATGCGATGTAGTTCGCGGTATGTTAGCGAGGGAGTGAGTGGGTGGGTGGGGGAGCTTGCTTAGTCGACGCTTCCCACCACCGATGCTTAACGGTATTGTGTGAGAACTTCGCCCTCGTCGTCACGAAGACACGGCGTGGACAGCCAATATTTCAAATACTTGCGGAATAAGAATTATGTGGTAGAACCACATTGTCAAAAGTCATCTGTCTACAGCCGCGGGCCGAGCCGTCCGGGGCAATACAACACTCTCATAGAAAATAGACGTCTGAGTAGTAGTAATTTATAACTGAACTTCATTCAGTGAGCGAGAGAGCCGGAAGCTCTATCTTGTAAGGTCGTTTGCCTAGGTTTGGGTAATGCTGTTAGTATTACCGAACCTCATAGCACGCATTCACACTTCCTTCACTTTCTTCACGGTTAGCAATGGTCCTTAGGCGGCAGTATCACATATTATCATCAGGTGTGCTATTTGCTCGTTTGCCACCAGCAGCAATAAAAAAGAATGAAAATAGAAACGGATTATATCAATATTTTTTTTTTATTTTTTTTATTTATTTATTTATTTATTAACATACAGCTTTTAAAAATACAGGTAAGATAAAAACAAATGCACGTAACAATAGCTAAACAGTTTCCACTTATGTATAACACAATGTGAAGACAAATAAAAAAAAAATCATAACTGGCAAAACTATAGAAACTAAAATTATAGATTATAGAGGATGGAATTAAGAACAAAAACAGTAGACAAATATTATTAATATTATAGAGTACATTATAGTTATAAATTAAGCATTTTATAAACATTGATAACAATAATTGTCATGTTAAGTAATATTGAAGTCCATATGCGGCAGTTATCACTTATACATATCGGGGCGCTGCTTGATAATAATCTGCCATCAAAGATAGCCAATAAAAAAACAAAAAGCAGTCATAAGGACTGCCGATAGAAGTGAAAACAAAAAACCATTACCAAACAGTTGTTTTGTGTTACTTTTGGATATTCAATTTGTTTGATCTTAAATTAGCATTTGTAAATCAAAGTTTTTTAAGTTTAACTAATTTTGATATCAATCGCCACAGATATAGTGATATTAAAATAGCTACAGATATAGTGCTAGCGTTAACACGTCACTTGACCATGTCGATGACGACTTACTTGAATTTACGCCCCATACAAATCTGCTTATGAAAGTTTTCACTTCAAAAATAAGTTAAAAGGCAAGTCAGCTAATTATAATCTGGCTTCATTGTTCTTTGGAATATTCCTTTTATACAGTCAAAGTAAGCTGCTAGCTTTGCGCTCGCTGTAATTTGTAAGGAACTGAACAAAATTAATAGCATCCATAGTTCCATTGTAGCTTTAATCCCGTTAATGCACGATGCAATATCCTATTTTGCAACATATTAAGACGGAATAAAGTCTTAAAATAATATGTAATGAAGTGAAAAAGCAACTATTATAGTGAATTCAGAATATTTTGAGACACCGAGTAAAGAGGAAAGTTTTATCCCAAGTGAATTATTTTTATTTCTGATGGCTTTTGATAATTTTATCTTCATATTTTTGTCCGACTGCGAAAAGGACTACGAATGAATGTATATGTAAATGTTTATCTATTCCCTCATAACTTGTGAACTACCGTCATAACTCGTTTGAAGCGTCTTAATTGTCCCCTAATAGGCTTGCCGAAATATACAAGAATTGCTCATTTCAAGGTAGGTAATAGATATTTCTATGAGACTAATTCATTAATTCTTTATTTCAGAGGATTGTACTTAAAATAGAAAACTTTATTAACTGGCATTGGTCGGTCCAATGGTAACGGAGAGGAAAAATGGCGTGTTGTGGGTGGTCGCCGTTTGGTAACCCGGACGGAACGGACGGCGTGCGCTAATACCTACCATGGCGTACATAAAACTAAAATCGTGATGAAATCTTATTTGCATTAACAAAGAGCTTTTTGAAATCAATCAACCAAAGTTTCGTTTTTTAAAATAAAAATGGAAATGAGCTTAACAATTCAATTTGTAATTCAAAATTTGTTCTATGAAAGTTTAACATTTTGATCGCTGGCACTCGGATATATGTGCGTACATAATTATAATGCTAGGTACATTATATTTCGATCACTTGATTTAGAAACAAGGATTACTATAACGGATAATTGCAATTCTTTCGAATGTTATTAATTTAGAAAGTTGACATTAATAGGTACATCCCATAATAATAAAGGAAGGATGATTTTATTCGTCAACAACGAACCTCGAAAGAGTAGTTTGTTTTGCACGTTTTTGTTTCCTTTGGAGTGCAATACAGATATTTATAGTGCGAAAATTATTAATTGTTGTTTTGTTGTTCTTTAGCGTTCGAATTTATGCTTAAACAAAACTCTCAATCATTCAAACAATAAGTTTTATGAAGAAAGTATGTAGTCAAAATACGAGTAAGATCGAACTTTGAATCATGTATTTGTAATAAAGTTGATGATGTTTCATATAGGTACTTTAACTTTGAAATAACGTTAGACTATACAGTTTATTTCATAAAGGAATGAAAAAATTATAAGTTTTAATTGAAAGATTGTAAATAGAAGTCTTTAATGTGAAACGTCTATTGATATGAAACATCTATAGGCGAGGGTGGACCTGATCGTATAGCTGTTGGTCGCAGATGGCCTAGACAGCTTAGCCCGGACTATGGGTGAGCGCTGATGGCTCTCAACCCGGAAATTTATTTCAACTTTTTTTTTTGTGTGTGTAGCTGTTGGTCGCAGATGACCTTGACAGCTTAACGCGGTCAATGGGCGAGCGCGGATGGCTCACAACCCGGTAAGTAAGTTAAGCGAACATCGCCCGAGGGCTCCCCCTGTGGGGAACGGACCTCGACTCGGGGTGTCGCTGAAAGCAAAGTGGGCGTGGCCACGTTTAGGTTAATGATTTTTACGCGGCGCGGTTATCGACCTCGACGGCGAGGCCGATACCGCGGAGTTTTATTTGTTATCGCTGCGCGAGCTGTGTAGGCCTTTTCTTGGGCGATCGTAATAGCGTCTATTTATTTAAACACCCGGATACATACTATATGTACATTTGTGTAACGAAAACATAGCGCGTTTTAGAATTTTGTACAATGCCATCTAGTCAGCTCAAAATAAATTATTAACCTAAACACATACCTATAGTGTATACTAATGAAAATAAATGTTTATTGAATAAAAATCATAATGATCTGGAACAAAATACGTAATATTTAATAATACTTTATGCCATATTAGTTCCTGTCGTAATCTGTGCTTTTATGCAGATGTAGATGTATAAAATAATTTTGTTGTTTCACATCTGCCAGGCGTCCTGAGCGACGGCTCCCTTTTTTGATAATAATAAGCCTTATATTATTTATAATTTCAAGTCTTTATACCGAAAAAATTCGTAATCTTAACTATCTCAAGCACAGGAATAATAGGTATATTACAACTCGCAAAGTTCAAAATTTCGAACTTGCTACTGAGAATAATAAGACAAAATTGCCGAAAATTGTATATCAGAAAGCCCCAAAAATTTTTTCTATCCTATTCAGGAATAGAACCCAGAAATAGCGGTAGCATAATTATATCACTCAATCAACAGGACAGTTATTAATTATCTTAGATAACACCAATTGTAATATAGATATTTGTTTATTTATAATAAATACGTAATAATTAGAAGAGAAGTTATTGACAGCGAGGCCAATTAGTACTTCCTATTACTTTTCAATAGTTCGTCACACAAGCTTTGCCAACACGTGGAGTAGGTTGACAAAGTTCGAAATTACTCTATGTGATCTCTATATTATTTAGAAGTTCTGTTCAGTTGATGAATAACTTGTATAGCTTATTCAGCTTATATATCTCTTGCTAAAGACCTCTTATATTTAATTTCCTTTCTTGCATTTAAATGTAAGGCATTCATGGTCATGGGCGGATTCACGGTCCGCTCGTGACCATGAATGCTGTAAAGTGTTCGAAACGTCGAGAAACCATAAATCAAATACAAACGCGATATAATCCGTAAAGTAGTTTTATTTACAATGTGTAATACTCGCGTAAAACTCAAAAATTATAATGATAAGACCAGTATCATTCTTTTTTAGGAGGTCAGTCATCGCAGTTACTGTTCGGCATTTCTCATAACAGCCATACTGTCTATGTCGAGGCCTTTCGGCCAGTGCTCATAGAGTGGTTAGAGCGGACGCACGGGGTGCTTTCCTTTCGACTGGTGCAGGTCTTGACGGGGCACGGTTGCTTCGGCAAGTACCTGCACAAGATTGTCAGGAGGGAGAGCACACCGTCCTGCCATCACGGCAATTGCGACGAGGAAACGGTGCAGCACACACTCGAAGTGTGTGCCGCGTGGGCTGAGCAGCGCCGTGATCTCGTCGCAATCATCGGTGCCGACCTGACGCTGCCGACCATCGCTCGGGAGATGCTCGGCAGCATATGGAACTGGGACGCGGTCGCCGCCTTCTGCGAGGCAGTCGCCGCCACGACGACGGACTTCGCCGCCGGCGACTTGGGCGGCGCAGGCGAGCGTATGCGCCTAATGCTGCCCTAGCCGAAGCCGCGGGTGACTGGACCGGGGATTCAGTCCATCACCCGTAGAGAGGCTGACTGTGCGACGGCGACCGACGTCCTCGAGGGGGGACGTCGAGAGGAGAGGGTACCCTGCGACTGGGGTATTCCGTCGGGCCGACCACTGAGCACAAGTCACCCTGCACCGGTGGTCAGTCCAACGATGTGCCACGGGTGGGTCATGGGGCCGCGCGCCGCCCCTCTGTCGCCCCGGACGGAGCCGGGCGGCGGGTGCCCTGATCATGGCCCACCCTAAAAAAAAAAAAAAAATGCTGTCCACGCGTCTAAAATTTCCCTAGTTCATTTTGACATCTACTAGATTTTGCTCTGAAACCGTCACTATACGAATGTATTCATTATTCTTCTTTTTTAATTGTTCAGTCATCTTAATCTACATTAATATTATAATCAGGAAACGTTGTAGTTTTGTATGTTTGTTACGAATAAACTCAAAAACTACTGGACTGATTTCGATAATTCCTTCTTTATTAGAATGTTACATTATCCCTAAGCAACGTAGGCTATATTTCATTCCGGTATTCCCACGGGAACGAGGACCACACAGGTAAGGCGATTGAAACCGAAGCGAAGTAGGGACGGGTTACTAGTAATACATATTGAAAAAGTTTCAGCCATAATTTTATGACTAGTTCTTTGCCTGTCGTCAAGGGTTTCTGAGAGCCATATGTTATTGTTGCCCAGACCGCATCAGATAGTCTAAAATGTCTATCATTCCACTGCTGGGCTTGAGCCTCCTTCACAAGGGAAGGGAAACCAAATACTATACCACGCTGATCAGATAAGTTAGTATAGGTCTCTTTTACGATACCCACGATCAAGCCAACTTACGATGGCTATGGCTGGCGAGTGCAAAGAAATGCAGTCTCTTATTTAATAAATTTATTTAACTAAGTTACAGTATGTTGACAAACGGTGGATGCTAGATCGAGAGTGACGTTATCACAACTATAGTTGTCACAAAATAATAGTTTTGACAGTTCACGCCCAAGAAGTTTTCTATTTTTTACCAATCGAAATGCTTTGAAGGTAATTACATTTTTCATTGACGGGTACCGCCCACTGGGCTAAGTGCTGTGGCAAAACGATTTTTTCATATTGTCCACAGACTATTAATAATCGGTTAAGGAAAAATAAATACCGTCAAAAACAAGACTTGTAAAAAGAAGCCAAGCCTCGCAACTGAGTTCTTCTACCATAAAAATTTGTGAGATCCATGTTATTCCAAGTCGGTTAACTCACTGAATCCCTGCTTTCCCTTAAGCAGGGATTCAATGAGTTAACCGACTTGAATCCCTGCTTAAGGGACCTTTCTACTTAAGTTATTACGTAAATAGCTAACCTAACAACTTATTATAGTGACTATATCGATATTAAAGACCTTTTATATTTTAAATAAACAGAATGACTTGGCAATCGCATGAAAACACACCTCACAAGTAATACATATTATATTAAATTGTACTAAACATAGTGCGATTGCCAAGTCAATCTATTTATTTAAAACATAAAAGATCTTTAATATTGATATAGTCACTATAAGAATTTGTTAGGTTAGCTAATTACGTAATAACTTAAGTAGAAAGGTCCCTTAAGCAGGGATTCAATGAGTTAACCGACTTGGAATAACATGGATCTCACAAGTTTTTATGGTAGAAGAACTCAGTTTCGAGGCTTGGCTTCTTTTTACAAGTCTTGTTTTTGACGGTATCTCATTTCTTTTTGTAGATAGACCTACTTATTTTCCTTTCCGGTACCTTCTACTTCTTGAATACCAAGAAAGGATTTTCTTAGAGCACACTGAAAAATGAGACATCTCTCCTTTCCGCTTGAGTCAATTCTACTTAAACTAAGCGGAGAGATGTGGAAATAAAGAAATTTGATTGGTTTTTCGGAACACATCTCCTTTAGTCTCCTCTCCGCTTTGATGGCAATCGAGCCTAATGATGGCGTTCTTTCTTTCAGATAAATTTGAGGCAATTTAGTTTGCTTAATACTTTGGGAGATTTTGGTACAATTTCATAAGACACGTCCCACTCTTGCTTTTTCATTAAGTTGATTGACCATTTTACAAGTTATCTTTGAACATAATTATATCTAGGTATCTGTCTACACCTATTATGCCAATCATCATTTAGCCTATCGCCATCCACTGTAGAACATAGAGCCCCTCATGCTTCACCATAAAGTGCGGTACTGTGGCACCTGCATCCAACGACGCTCAAGGGTAACAGAGTTGCCATGACTAGAGCTCATTTTTCTTCGCCTTATGAGGAATAATGACGTAGTCGCCACGTATAGTAGGCGGGTTGGTTTCGCAGTAAGACATTACACATTTCCCCGGCGAGAGCTGCTGCCCACTCTCCTTCCTGTTGAATCATTTTCTAAATGACAACGCCTTGCACTAAGGTAATAAGAATCCTTATATTATGGGGGACTTCACAAACATATAATTCAACATCGCATCATCATTGCAGCCCTCATATGTTCCATTATTGGGCTCGGGCCTCCTCCACAATGGGAAGGAATCGAACCCACTATACCATGCCGGTCAAACATGTTGATATAGGGTTTCATTTCGAGTTTTCCTTCTCTTGCACAGATGCTTTGTGCATATTATATCCCATAGTCGTCTTATACAATATCCACGGGCAAGATAGAGAGTGGTGAATTGTATTCTTACTTCGTCACCATACGGAAAGAACCGACACAAATTACATTCAGACTCAGAACAACAATTTGTGGATCGTACAAGGTGTTGTATTGCATGGAATTCGAACCCGCGACACTAGCACGGTACGTTGGTATCATAACCACTACGTCAAAGGCGTAGTCTTTAGCCGGTTGTTACGATTCCCATAGAGAAGCAATGATGGCGACAAATGTATTCTTATTTTTTACAAAGTTACATTTCATTAACTGCAAATGTAACTTTGTAATCCTATATATTTATATAAGTTTACAAAATTATTTATACAGTTAGTGTATCTCGGAAACTGGATGAAAATTATAATATTTCATAATTTTTCTTTTATTAATACACTAAACACTAATTCTATTCTAAATTTGAAGCTTCTGTGTCTGCTAGAAGTGCCACTTTAATATTGATGATCGGTCAGTCAGTCAGTGAGTGACAAAATTACGAAATTTTGACTAGTTATAATTCTTAAACTATTGGTTCAAATTGAATGAAATTTGAAATACACAATGTGTATACAATTCCTGCTAGGTTACTAAAAAATCAGCTTTCTAGCTGTATTAACAACGAAGTTATAGGGGGTCGAAAATGGCCTGAATGGCTTCGAGAAAAGTATGTTACGGCAGTATTGCGTTTTGCCCGACTTTTTTTTTTTTGCTCGACTTGGCGGAGGCACTGCCGTGCCCCCAGATTGATCAAGATATATTTTCAAGACAGACTGGTACTGGGCCGGTGTTATTAATTTTAATACTAATATTTAGACCAACTAATTACAGACTTTCACCACCTATGTAGTGATTTTTACTGAAACTTCGAGACGTCAATATTGACAATATGAAAATGAAATCCTTACTAATGTCATAAATGCGAAAGAAAGGTTGTTTGTTTGTTTGTTTATTTGTTTGTTTGTTTGTTATGCTTTCACGCTTAAACCACCGAACCGATTTCAAAAATTCTTTCACCAATGGAAAGCTATAATATCAGGGAGTAACATAGGCTATATTTTATCCCGGAATTCCCACGGGAACAGGAACTACGCGGGTAAAGCGACTCAAACCGAAGCGAAGCGAGGGCGGGTTGCTAATAATATATATATATGAGTGACGATAGCTCAACTGACAATTATGGATCATCATCTTGAGAAAATGATTGACTGAAGATTCACTTTTTCTCGATATTTTTGTGATTGAATGAATGTTATTGTAACAAAAATATTAAATGATAGAAAAATGACCATTCGTAACATTGTATCATTTCAAAATACCTACAGTATCACAGTTTAAGTAAAATTTTCAAATCAGAACTTTAATCCAATGCACTTTACAATACATATTCAAATTTAAAGAAAGAATATGCTTTTATTAGTAATTAGTAATCGATTATATACTCATGCAAACTTGAATCGATTTATCGTGAGTATCGAGTACCGAGTCCTATGGTTCATCACTAATTACATCGGTAAGACCAAATGTCAAAACAGGCCTCTTATTTTGTGACAGCTATAATTATAACTTTTTTTTTGGGGTGGGCTACGGTCAGCGCACCCGCCGCCCGACTTAGTCCGGGGCGACAGAGAGGCGGCGCGTGGTCCCGTAATCCACCCATATAGCACGTTGCCTTCCTCGTTGAGCCGACCACTTGTACAGAGTACCTTGACCTCAGTGGTCGACTCGACGGAATACCCCGAGGGAGTAGCCTTTCTCATCGACGTTCCCTACCGGGACGCCGGTCGTTGTCGCGAGCGCGTGGCTGCCAGACTGAATCCCCGGTCCCGTAACCCGCAGTCTCAACTAATTATAAGATAAGGTATGTCGACAATCGACCGATGCTAGGTCGAGAGCGACCTAACCTAACCTAACCTAACCTAACGCTAAGGTAAGTTGACAATCGATCGATGCTAGATCGAGAGTTAGAGTTGGTTGGTGGAGTTGCAATTTATTACAGCGTTCAAGGCTTCTGGTGTTCCTCATGAAGCACGTTCTGTTGACTACGGTCTTCATATCTGTTGCCGTTGCTATGTCCATATTACGGAACGTGCGTATGCGAGGTCAAATAGGCGGAAGCTAGTTTGGTGCTGACTGTTCATTAACAGTCACAACCACTCAGCAACATTAGCTATCACTAATTAACAAGTAAATATTTAATATAGTAACTTAATTGTAGCTTGCTTCTTCATTTTCACAAGGTAAAATAGAATATTGTTATGCTAATGTTGGGTGACCTTATTTAACGCCTTACGCTTACACTTGCTTTGTCCTAGGTTTATTTAATACTAAGTTTGGCTCAGCCCGTTAATAATCTTATGGCTCTTCTATACAAAGCAATTTTAATCTACATATATGGTGAATATTTAGCATGCAGCTATTAATTAGCGTATCCGGAGGAGCGATTTCGGTTTTTTTTCTAGTAAATCGATTGTTTTTGGCAAATATTTTTGAATGATAATAGTTTTCTGTCTGTTCCGTGCGATAACAGAGTGAGATTAAAATTTAACACTCTCTCTCTTATCCGTTAATGTATTTTTCTCATAATATCTTTTTTTTAATAGGTGTTTAAATATGAAATTGCCGTTTTAACGTACTAGCCACTTTGAATTAAAATTAAACCTGCATGGTTTTTTTTTTTTTTTGTGGGTGGGCCGCGGTCGGCGCGCCTCCGCACCACTCCGTCCGGGGCGACAGAGGGGCTTGAGCACGCAACTCCCGCGACCCACCCGAAAACCACGTCGCCTTCGTCGTTGGGCCGACCACTGGAGCAGCGTTAACTTGTCGTCAGTGGTCGGCCCGACGGAATACCCCCTATTGGGGTACCCTCCCATCGACCGACGTCCCCCCCTCAGGGAGGACGTCGGTCTTTCCTCACGCGGTCGGCCTCTCGGCGGGTGACGGACTAATCCCCGGTCACGTCACCCGCGGCCTCGGCTAGGGCGGCATGAGGCGCAGATAGTTGCGCCTGCGCCGCCCCAGTCGCCGGCGGCGGATCTCCTCATCGAGGCTGCGCTCCTCGCGCAGGCGATCCGCCGCCTCCTTCCGCGAGATCACTGTCTCGCAGAAGGCTGCGACCGCGTCCCAATTCCCGACGCTGTCGACCATCGCCCTAGCGATAGCCGGCAGCGTCAGGTCCGTACCGATGATTGCGACGAGTTCACAGCGCTGCACTGCCCAAGCCCCGCAGGCCTCGAGCGTATGGCGCGCCGCGTCCTCGTCGCAATCGCAGTGGTGGCAGGACGGTGTACTCTCCCTCCTAACGACCTTGTGCAGGTATTTGGCGAAGCACCCATGCCCCGTCAAAACCCGCACCAGTCGGAAGGAGAGCACCCCGTGCCGCCTCTCCAACCACTGCATCAGCACCGGCCGGAAGGCCTCCACGGTTCGCACCCCGAACCGAGGCCTCTCTAGCCGGACTGCCCAACGGGCGATGACGTCTCGGCGGGCGTCGACGCGCCAGGCGGTGAGATCCCTTAACGAGACCACACCGCCCCCCGCTCGCACCCCCGTCACCCGCCGATATAGTTCGGCGAGCATCTCCGCCTCCAGGTCCCACGGGGGAGTCCCGGCCAACAGGCACGCTGCCTCCGTCGCCACCGTGCGGTATCCGCGGATGGCCCTGACCGCCATGACCCTCTGTGGTCGCCACAGAAGGGCCCTAAGTCGGGCGGTCATGGACCCCGCCCACACCGGTGCGCCGTACAGGGCCATCGACCGGATGACCCCCGCGTACAGCCGTCGGCACGCAGCGCTCGGTCCGCCCACGTTCGGCATAAGCCACGATAAGGCGGACGCCGTGCCGACGAGCCGCGGAGCGAGCCTACGGAAATGCTCCCGGAACCACCATCGCCCGTCGAGCACCAGGCCCAAGTACCTCATATGGGCCCGGATGCTGATGTCGACCGAGTGGACGGTGATCGAGACGCCGATGGGAGGGCTCATAGTGCGCCCATGGAACAAGAGGGCCTCCGTCTTGTCCAGGGCGACCCTCAACCCCAGCGCCTCGATCCGTCTGACGACCTCCCCGGTACCCGAGGTCGCCAGGCTTACCGCCTCTTCTAGCGTCCCACCGCGGGCTGTGACGAGCGTGTCGTCGGCGTAACAAATCACGCCCAGCCCGGGCGGGAGGCTCCCCCTCATAAACCTGCATGGTGTCAGATATCAAAGTGCTTTCAAATAATATTTTCGTGTGGTTAGATGTAAGAATAAAATTCATCAACTTTTTATTATCAAAGGGTGTCAAAGACGATGGTGTGGGTGTAAAAGACGACTAATGGATAATAATAAGCAGATAACAAATCTATACCAACTCGTTTGAGCAGCGTGGTATCATTGCTCTCATTGTGGATGAAACTCGAGCCTAACGGTGGGACATGTATCAGCTGTGATGATGGTGAACGTTTTAAAATATATTCATCCACGCCAAAATCTTTTCTATACTAATATTATAAAGTGGAAAGATTTGTTTGTTTGTTTGTATAGGCTCCGAAACTACTAGACCGACTACAAAAATTCTTTAACTAATGGAAAGCTATAATATCAGGGAGTAACATAGGCTATATTTTATTGCAGTATTCCTGCGGGAATGGGAACTACGTGGGTAAGACGACTGAAACCGAAGCGAAGCGAGGATAGGTTGCTAGTTTTGTATATTTATAAGAGAGAATATTTCCGTGACAAAAGAAATTTAAAGTAAATATTTATATTTAATGTTATTACGTAATTAGCTTCTTTACACTCATACAAATAAATAAAAAAACGTATTTAAAAATTATATGCTTTAAAATGTCACTCTTCAAAATTCAAGTCATACTGCCATGTTAGCCTCCTGGGCCTTTAGATCTTCTGACTTCATTCGCGTAAAATTCGAAACTGATTCTAATAACATTTTTAATTGGTTATGTTACGTTATTAATTTTATTATAATATATTAATTATTATGATTAAATATTTGAATACTTATAAAAATATTTTTATAAATTTGGAATACTAATCAGATTTACTTAAAAGTTTTTGTTTATATTGTATTTATTTATGTATATTGTATTTACATATTTTATGAATATAGAACGATTCGTATATTTTATAACCAAAATGCCTTTATCATTTCAAATTTCGAACTCCAGGTCACTACGAAGCCGCGTCCTAAAAGTGTATTAGGTACCTATCTAAAGCTTAGCAAAGTTCGAACGCTGTACTAATATAAAACGGTGTCTTTCGAGAGATTTTAATTTTAAAGAGTATTTGCATTTTAAAGAGTATTAGCGTAGGAGCCAGAGATTCCCACATATCTATGTAATGTTTTTATGATAATAAATGAAATGAAATGAAAATGAAATTGCACTACGCTTTTATTTGAGTTCAATCTTTTTTGAATATATAGGGATTGAGTTTTCAAACATGTATTAAAATAAAATGTAATTTAAATTAAAAGTAATAACAATAACTTTCTACCCTTTTTTAACCACGTTAGGAGATGAATTTCAATATCCCCATTGTCTCATACATAACTTTGCTGATGCTCGACAGCGTGACAGCTATCTCATGAAAGGAGGCGGCGGAGCATGTGATCCGGTGCCAACGTCTTAGCGGCGCAGTGCCTACGCCTGATGTCGCCTTAGCCTTAGTGAATGGATCGGGGAATAGTCCGTCACCTGCATAGAGGTTGACCCGGGAAGACCAGTTGGGACAGGACGTTATCCAAAAGGGTATCCCGCTGGGCTGGCCAGGAAAGGAAAGGGAATACGGTAGGTTCTAGAGCTCGCACTCCGCCCTTTCATCACCCCGGATGAAACCGGCAAGCCCAGCGAAAAAAAATACATAGCTTTGCCCCATTTTACCCCCTTAGGAGTAGAATTTCGGGAAATCTTTTCTTATTGTATGCCTACGTCATACAAAGAACACACCCTACGAGTTTTAGGTCTCTACGATCTGCGAATTGGGCTGTGCGCTGCTCCGTCAGTCAGTCAGTTATTCAGGATTAGTCGCTTTATATGTAGACTAGCTGATATAGCTACTGATAGACTAGCTGTTTTATAGACTAGCTGATCCAACCGACGTTGCACTGTTCAAGTCAAAAAAAATGTGAAAGGAATTCTCCTTGAAATCGATCGCAGCGCCACCTACTGGTTCCAATTATTAATCTAAACCATGCTCTTATCCATCGGAACAGCCACAAAAAAAATCATCAAAATCGGCTTAGCCGTTTAGGAGTTCAATTACAGACGCACAAAAAGAATAAAGATTACGATTAAAGAAAGAGTATAAAATTAAGAAAAGTAAAATTGTTCAATATAATAATTTTTATTAATTTAATAATTATACATGTTACATAATTATTAAACACAATTATATAATAGTTATTTAAATTTACTTAAATTTGTGTAAATTGTAGCTACAAATAAATATTTGTAAAAGTGGTGGCTACGAAATGATGCATAATTTCGAATTGTAGTGGCGTTTATTTACGACAATTGCGGTAAAATGCTTGCAATTTCATTGAAAATGTTGCTTTTAATTCCTTCGTTAGTGTAACTGTATTTTTCACTGGTGGATATTATATTATAATATTATTTCGACTATCGGTAATAAAATCGATCGTTGTACAGCCTAATTGGTAAGATTCTATTACAAAAAAAAAAATAGTCATAGATAATATTTAACATGCATACATTGAAAGTGTTGCTTTTAATTCTTTTTTACAAACTGTTATTTTACTGGTGGATATTAATTCATCAGAAATATATATCTACGAAATAATTATTCGATTATCAATATTAAAATCGATCGTTGTACACCCTAATTGATAAGATTCTATTACAAAGATCTTTGTATAAATAATATTTTAGTAATCATCATCATCTTGCTCTTATCCCAATTACTTGGGGTCGACGCAATATGTCATCTGTTTTGACATATTGCAAAAAGTTTCGGCAATGACTTTTATGACCGGCCGCCTGCCTGACGTCAACCCTCCTTGGGAATGTAATCGTTGACCCAAATGGTACCAGATGGAGTTGGTCCGGGTCAATCTAGGGCTCTTAGTCGTCTTTTACGACACCCACGAGCAAAGCAAGGGTTGGTAGTGTTCGAAGCCGCTACCACACAGCACGTTGTACACAATTAGTAATATACAGCATAATATATATATATATAATTATATATAAATGAATTGCTGTTCGTTAGTCTCGTTAAAGCTCGAGAACGGCTGGACTGATTTGGCTAATTTTGTCTTGAGTTATTTTTAGAAGTCCAAGGAAGGTTTAAACGGTGAGAAAATATGGAAAATTGCGATTAAAATACTAAAAGTAACAATTTTATTTTCCCATACAAACTGTCAAATATTTGATGTTCGTCCCGTCGGTTCGGCATTTTTGGCATAGTTACATATAGATCTAGACTAAAAAGGTATTGGAATCGATAAAAAAGGCGCTGTATTAAATAGCTAGAGTACAATACAACAAACGGGGGTGTCGTAAAAGACGACTAAAGGTTCATTTCCACATCAGTAACTGCACAGTACCGTAACGTAACGTGCGGACTAAGGAAATAAGACACTTTCCGTAAATTCAATTAAGTTGGATTATCAATAATACCATTATATTGATACGTTTGAGGCCGAGTCCCGAGATCGCCCCAGCTTCGGCAACTTTACGCCATTTGTAGGAGGCTGATAAATCATCTTCATCGTCTCAACCCATACATGTCCCACTGTTGGGCTCGGGCCTCCTCCGCTATGGGAGGGAAATCGATCTACTATACCACGCTGGTGAGACGTGTTGGTATAGGATTTTGGTCCGAATTTTCCCTTTCTTGCATAGCTATTATATGCATACTATATCACTTAGTCGTCTTTTACGACACACACGGGTGGTGAATTGTATTCTTACTCCGTCACCGCACGGATAATAAAACCAAACTGATAAATACTAAAATAAAATAATAACGAAAAAAGGCGGTACGAAGTTCGCCGGGTCAGCTAGTCATATATATAAATTTCTTGTGTACGAGTGTATGTCACTGAACTCTGGAGCGGCTGGAACGATGTTGACGAAATCTTTTGTGTACGTTCAAGGGGATCCGAGGATGGCTTTGACTCACAATTGGACCCGGTACGTGGCGCTGTTTTTATTTTATGGAACAGAACATCGTCTGTTGGGTCAGCTAGTATATATGATGATGCTAGATGATATATATATATATATATATATATATATATATATTTCTTTACAAAGTAGATAACATTCATACAATGACTAACACGACAGAAGTCACGATCGACTCGTGCCATCTAGTTTATTATCACACAAACATTATTTATCATACTACTAGCTGACACGGCAAACTTCGTACCGCCATAATTTTTTTTGTAAATATATTTTCTCAATTTCCGAAAATATAGTCTCTAATAGAAGAAGCATTACGGCTTTGTCGCAATAGATTCAATCGTCTTGGTCGAGATATTGTTCATGATGATTCAAAGAGAACACAAATTACTGATTGCTGATAAAGTTATAATTATCAAATTTTCAACCATACTTTATCATAGACAAAATTATGTTTAGCTGTCATTTGCGTTTTGTTATTACATATCAAATGCGTTTTTGTTACACCACCTTTCATATTGACTGGTATTCTCTTTGACGTTTTATGTCACGTCCCACGGGAACGCGATCGAACGGGATAAAAAGAATCCTATGTCCGTGTCCTGGTTGTAAGCTACCTCCCCACCAATATTCAACCAAATTGGTACAGTTGTTCTTGAGTTATAAATAGTGAAACTAACACGACTTTCTTCTATATATATAGACTAGCAACCCGCCCTCGCTTCGCTTCGGTTTCGGTCACCTTACCTGCCTAGTTCCCATAGAAGGTAAAAATTGACAAATGCTCTTTATTCATTTTTACTGAAGGGTATTTTCCGTGTGATGACGGAATAAGAATACAATTCACCGCCCCCTTTCCTACCCCTGACTGTCGTAGGAGACGACTAAAGGATTATAATATGCATGCAACATCTATCCAAGAGAAGAAAAGCTCGAAATTAAAACCTTTGGCCACAGGTTTGACCAGCGTGGTATAGTAGGTCATTTCCCTCTCGTAATGGAGGAGGCTCGAGCCCAACAGCGGGATGTATAAGGGTTGAAATGTTGAAACAAATGATGAACGAAGAGAATTTAAGCAAAAATTAAAGAAAATCGGTGACGAATTTTGTCTCCTCATACAAACTTTGCTACTACGGTTCACCTCTTAGGGGTTGTATTCCAAAATATCCTTTCTTAAGAGAGACGTGTTGTTTTTGACGTGTTGGCATCCTTCCCTACGTCAAAAAATAAAATTACGGTCAAAATTGCATTTTTCTAGCTTCAGTAGTTTCAGCTCGGTGCTAATGAGTTAGTCGACCAACTTCTTCATACCTATTTACACACTTTTTTTTTTTTTTTTTTTTGTGGGTGGGCCGCGGTCGGCGCGCCTCCGCACCACTCCGTCCGGGGCGACAGAGGGGCACGCAACTCCCGCGACCCACCCGAAAACCACGTCGCCTTCGTCGTTGGACCTATTTACACCCTTAGAGGGTGAAAATTAAAAAAAATACTGAAATTCATGTTTATTTATTTTTATTAAATAGTATTTGTGGAGAATTTGATGAAAATCGATGAAAATTTTTTTCTCCCCTTACAAACTTTGCTGCTGGGGTTTATCCCTTAGGGATTGAATTCCAGAAAATATTTTCCTAGTGGGTCCCTACGTCACAAAACAAAATTTTGTTTCAAATTGCATGTTACCAGCTTTAGTAGTTTTAGCTTGGCGTTGATAAATCAGAGAACCAAATTTTTTATTAATTCATATTTACACCCTTGAGGGTGAAAATTAAAAAAAAAAAAAAATAAATAAAAATGCTGAAATACGTATTTATTTATTTTTACTACAGAGTATTTTTGGAAAATATGAAGAAAATCGATGTAGATTTTTTTTCCTTATACAAACTTTGTTACTGCGGTTTACCCCCTAAGGGTTGAATTTAAAAAAAATCCTTTCTTAGTGGGTTTCTACGTCACGCAAAGTAACTAATGTCAAAAGTTCATGTTTCTGGCTTCAGTAGTTTCGGCTGTGTGATAAGTCAGTAAACTGACACCTTTCTACCTATTTTACGCCCTTAGAAGATAAAAATAGACAAACGCTGAAACACGTGTTTATTTATTTTTATTAAAGAGTATTTATGTTTAATTTGAATACAGTAGCTAAAGATTTTTTTTCTTTCCATACAAACATTACTCTAGTGTTTCACCCCCTTAGGGGTGGAATTTCAAAAAATCTTTTCTTAGTGAGCACCCACGTCATGAAATAAAACTATGGTCCAAATTTCATGTTTCTAGCTTCAGTAGCTTCGGCTCACCCTGTTCCTTTATTAGTTTATTATTGTCGACGCCCCCGCAACACCCCTTGCAGGTGGAATTTCGTAAATTCCGTTCTTAGCTGACCTACACTCAACGAAAAGAAAATTCTTGCCAAATTTCAAGCCCGTACGCCTTATGGTTCCAGAGATATGGTGATGAGTCAATATTTCGCTAGCAAAACCCGCCTCTCCTATATATATATAGATGTTTCAAGCCTTTATCTATAGTATAATAAATGCTTATAAATGAATATTCAGCTACTTACCATAAAACTGTTGAAATTTCACTTACAAATTGTATACACGAGTAATGCTACAAACCGCAGCAGGAGCGCTGGTTGGAGCCGCTGTATTTTAAATGTATAATCATTGTAACGATAATAAGAAATAGAATGTTCTTTTTTTTAAAAAGAATGAATTCTTTTTGTATATATACATATATAGGTATATAGGGCAAATATACAGAAAAAAAAATAGCGTGAGTACTAAGTACGCATGTCAGAAGTGAAACTTCTTTGGTTCCAAGTGTTTTTTATCAGTGTTAAAAAAAACTCTCGGTCTTTCTCACTCGCTTGCTCCCTTCCTACTCTCGCCCCATGGCTGTGCTTCGTGCTATGTTCGCCCTTTCTCACTCTACATATCGAAATTATTTAAATAAATAATTATAATTAACCAGTCAATAAAATAAAACATGTTATATATAAATATTTTCAATATTCATTACGATATCTATCTACCACAGAAATTGGTTTACTCAAAGGGAAACTAGATTTATTGTAATAATATTCAAATTCAATTCCTCGATTGAATTGATACAAAACAAAATTAGTAGCAGGGAACAGAATTAATTTAATAAATCTGGCTCAAACATTCAAATACAGCCCAAACCGAGATAATCGTTACATTTCAATGATTTTCCAATAGTATTAAACGTTTTAAAGTATTGACGATTATATATGTAGGCACTAATGCGAAATCTATCTAGAACATTCTGAAATGAAATTTAAAAGGATGTTTTATTAATAAAGGCTGGTACATAACAGCATTCCACTTATTTGTAAATATCAATTTTATTTTAAATAAAACTACTTTACGGATTTTATCGTGTTTGTATTTGATTTTTGATTGCCCGACGTCCGTCCGTGACCATGAATGTTGCAAAGTGTTCGTAACGTCGGACAATAAAAAATCAAATACAAACGCGATAAAATCCGTAAAGTAGTTTTATTTAAAAAGTGTAATACTCGCGTAAACATCAGAAATCATTATTAATTTTATGTTTCATCATCATCATCATCATTTCAGCCTACGGCCGTCCACTGCTGGACGTAGGCCTCCCTCATGTTGCGCCACAATGTGCGGTCCTGTGCCGCCTTCATCCAACGACGCCCAGCAACTTTCACTAGGTCATCGGTCCACCTAGTGGGGGGGCGTCCTACACTGCGTCGTCCGATACGTGGTTGCCACTCGAGAATGCCCATGTCATTCCTGTACCGGTCCTAGTTGGCAATGCGATTCTCGAAGTTGTCGATCACTATGTTTACCTCGGACAAACAGTCCAGTTAGGTAGATCCAATTTCGAGAAAGAGATCAGCCGACGAATCCAACTCGGTTGAGCAGCATTCGTCAAACTAAAAGCGGATCTTCTCGTCCAACATACCTTAGTATCTGAAAACACAGGTCTACGATCAGTGTGTGTTACCAGTGATGACTTACGGCACGGCAAGGTGGTGCCTAAATGTAGGCCTCATAACAAGGCTCAAAGTCGCTCAGCGTGCTATGGAGCGGACTATGCTTGGGATTTCTCTGCGAGATAGAATCCGGAATACGGAAATCCGCAGAAGAACGGGTGTAACCAACATAGCCCGGAGAATTAGCACGCTGAAGTAGCAAGAGGCCGGCCATATCGCTCGACGAACCAACAATCGCTGGGGAAGAAAGGTTCTCGAGTGACCACGTATCGGACGACGCAGTGTAGGACGCAAACTAGATGGACCGACGACCTGGCAAAAGTTGCTGGGCGTCGTTGGATGCAGGCAGTACAGAACCGCAGAAAGTAGTATAATTGGAATCAACGGTTGTTATTGTTTTTTTTATAGAAAATTCGCCATTCAGGTTTAAAAATAAAATCCTTGAGTCATACCATTCTTTTCTTTTTCTTCCGCATGATGACGGAGTATGAATACAATTCATTACCCCTCTTTCTTGCCCATTTGTGTCATAAAAGACGACTAAGGAATTATAATATGCATACAACATCTAGGTAAGTCAAGGAAAACTCTAAATAAAACCCTGTACCAACACGTCTGACCAGCGTGGTACAGTAGGTCAATTAACATCCTATTGTGGTGGAGGATAAACACATATACTGAATGTAATTATTTGTGAATCCTATAAAGAAAATGCTTGCTTGATAATAGAAGCCACGGAACAAAAAGTTACTTTGACAACGATATTTTTTTTATAAAGACTGTATTAAGTAAATAATCCTTTTATTGCAGGGGACTTTACAAATATATAATTAACACAAATTACATCCAGACTCAGAAAGGCAAGACGTCGACGGGATACCCCCTATTTGGGATACCTTCCCATCGACCGACGTCCCCCCCTCTGGGAGGACGTCGGTCTTTCCTCATGCGGTCGGCCTCTCGGCGGGTGACGGACTAACTCCCCGGTCACGTCACTCGCGGCCTCGGCTAGAACGGCATGGCACGCAGGTAGTCACGCCTGCGCTGCCCCAGTCGCCGGCGGCGGGTCGCTTTGTTGAGGCTGTGCTCCTCGCGCGCGCGACCCTCCGCCTCCTTCTGTGAGATCACTACCTCGCAGAAGGCTGAGACCACGTCCCAGTGTCTGACGCTGTCGAGCATCTCCCTAGCCATGGTCGGCAGCGTCAGGTCGGCACCGATGATTGCGACGAGTTCACGACGCTGCTCCGCCCAAGCGGCACAGACCTCGAGCGTATGCTGCGCCGTGTCCTCGTCGCAATCACAGTGGTGGCAGGACGGTGTACTCTCTCTCCTAGCGACCGTGTACAGGTACTCATGACAAGGCTCAAAATCGCTCAGCGTGCTTTGGAACGGGCTATGCTCGGGATTTCTCTGCGAGATAGAATCCGAAATACGGCAATCCGCAGAAGAATGGGTGTAACCGACCTAGCACGAAGAATTAGCACGCTGAAGTGGCAATGGGCAGGCCACATGGCTCGACAAACTGACAACCGCTGGGGAGAAAAGATCTCGAGTGGCGACCACGTATCGGACGACGCAGTGTAGGACGCCCCTCCACCAGGTGGACCGACGGCACAGGACCGCACTTTGTGGCGTAACATGAGGGAGGCCCACGTCCAGCAGTGGACGGCGATAGGCTGAAATGATGATGATGATTAAAATGATGATGATTTGATATTTAGTTGTAGCCACCGTGAATAACAACACACTTTCTTAAGAAATAAAACTACCTAGATAAATAGTTTGAAAATCTTTCTTGTTGGTGGTATAGGATTTCATTTCAAGGTCTTCTTCTCTTGCTTAAATATTGTCTGCATAACAGATTATAGCTCTTAGTCAGTTTTCACGACACCAACATGCAAGGAGGTGAATTGTATTCTTAGTCTTCCATCAGCCATATATGTATGTCCCACTGTTGGGCTCGGGCCTCCTCCACTATGGGAGGGAAATTGATCTTACTATACCATGCTGGTCAGATATGTTGGTATAGGGTTTTATATCGAGTTTTCATTCTCATGCACAGATCTTATTTATTTATTTATTTATTTATTCATTCAACTGCTCACTACACTTACAATTTCCCAAAACGTGTAGCAAGCTATTACAATTTAAATGTAAAATTATATGATAAAAAATGCAGACAAAATTTTAAGAATACATCAAATTTAGTGAAAAATATATCAACTTGTGGATAGTGAACAATCAGCGAGTTGAGCAGTGCAATAGCCTGACTAGTAGGTGCATATTGTGCTGTACACGCACCTGTGGTGGAGCGAGCAGGGGACGTGAACGAAGCCGTGTATATTGGTTTGGTGCTGATAATGAACAGTGCGATAAAATATGTGAGTTTTCAATTTTATTGTTAAACATTAAATAATAATGTAACAATATAGCACACTTTCGTCATAGTGCAAGAGTATCGACACTTATCGCGTCGGATACAAAGAGAGACGGATATAAATATGGGTAATAACCGTATAACTTTTTATATAAAAACCTGCAAAATTTACGTTGCACACGTTCAATCATCACGCTGTACTTGACCTCATGTGGGTCCCAGATTATGGAATTATACTCTAAAATACTACAAACGAAGGAATAGTACAGCGCAATAATAGTACTCCTACTTTGAAACGGAGTTGATTGTCTCATCACAAAGCCTAGAGACTTGAAGCTTTGTGTGCAGATATTTGTAATATGCCTGTTAAATGTTAGACACGAGTCTAGTGTGACAACTAAGTCACGGATTTGAGTAACCCGCTCCAGCGGTGCACCAGATATATTGTAAATGTATGTGCATAGTGCACGTGAACGTGTAAACGATATGGTTTTACATTTGGCCGTATTGAATTCTAAGTGATTGCGTGCACACCATGCAACAACGTTATCGATGTCCCGCTGGAGCGCTTCACAGTCTTTCGTGCAGTTTATGCCCAAAAATAGTTGCAGATCATTTGCAAAAATAAGACATTCTGCCGTAGATATGACACTGGGCAAGTCGTTGACCATGATTAGGAACTGGGTTGGACCTAAAACACTGCCCTGACTCACACCAGAGCAAGTGAAATATGAGTCAGAGTGATAGTTACCTAGCTGTACGTATTTTATACTAGTATAATAGCTAGCAAATAATTTCGTAAGCTTAGGAGTGAATCCAATAGCGTCAAATTTCTGCAAGAGTACATCGTTGTGTACGCAGTCGAAGGCTTTTTTAAAATCAAAGTACGCCGCGTCAACTTTTGGTGGTAGGACCACACTGTAGACAGTCTTTTGTCTGCAGTCGCGGGCCGGTCCGTCCGGGGCAGTATCACACTCTCGCAGAAGATCGACGTTTGAGTAGTAGCAATTTGCTGCTGCACTTCGTTCGGTGAGCGAGAGAGCCGGGAGCCCAACTTTCTGGGTGTGTTTGTGTGTGGCGGGTTTTTGGTGAGGCCTGAAACCTGCGGTGGTGAGGTCTTGGTCGGGGTATTGAGCGTGAGGGGCTGGCATGGTGTACAGAGAGACCCGATGGAAATGGTCACCGCCGGCCACCTGCCGGTCAGCAGGGGACCCGAACCCAGGATCATCCTCCCTGGGAGGCTGTCCCACCAACCGGCGAAAATCCCGTTGGGTAGTCGTCGTGCCGGTGTGGGAAACCGGAGTGGACCTCGGCGGCTACACACGGGGGAGCATCGGGGGCCCTTCCGTGCTTCGTGTCAGCTCCTCACAAAACTCACTCCTCGACCATGCACTATGCCCTGCCTTTTTTTTTGGTATCACCGAACTCCGTTATACACATTCACACTCCCTTCCTCCTCTTCTTAAATTAAAAATCATGGCCAAGAATGTTAAAAAGAGACGATTTTCTACGGCGGTCCCCTTATCCACATTTGATGTGGATTTTCGCAATATCAGGGGTTTACATAGCAATCTCGACGCCGTCCACCATCACCTCGAGACGGCGCGGCCTGCCTTACCCTTTTTAACGGAGACGCAGATAGGTGCTCCGGATGACATTTCGTACCAAAATTACCCCGGCTACGAGTTGGAGCATACCTTCCGTCGTAAAGCCGGGGTGTGCGTATTCATCCGAGATGATATCTGCTGTCGCCACCTTCGGGCCCTCGAACATGGTGACTTGTCAATCCTGTGGCTACGCGTAGACTATGGAGGGCTTACCCGCATCTACGCATGCCTCTACAGGTCCCATGGCAGTGATCCGGGGTCAATTCAATTATTTGAGAACGTCCAATGGGGGATTGACGAAATATTGGAGCAGTGTCCATCAGCGGAGGTGGTGGTTCTTGGAGACTTCAACGCTCATCATAAAGAGTGGCTGGGGTCCCGAACCACTGACCTCCAGGGTCGACATCTCTTCAATATGGTCTCGGCCTATGGTCTCTCACAACTGGTGACACAGCCCACCCGTATCCCATATATTGAGAGCCATGAGTCTTCTTTACTGGATCTTCTGCTGACTACACACCAGCACGGATATCAGGTAGTGGTTGAAGCGCCTCTTGGGTCTTCTGACCACTGCTTGGTTCGTAGCAGTGCCTCTGTTGTAAGGCCTAGTCGTTCTAAGGCGACTGGGACTCGCAGAGTCTGGCAATATAAGTCAGCAGATTGGGATGGACTGCGCGAGTTTTACGCATCCTACCCATGGAAGCGGCTTTGCTTCGCCTCTGGGGACCCTGGCGTCTGTGCGGACTGCGTTACCGAAACGGTTATTACGGGGATGGAATTATTCATCCCCAACACCAAAATACCCGTCGGTGGCCGCAGCCGACCCTGGTTTAACAAAACCTGCAGGACGGCTGCATGCCAGAAACAGTCCGCATATCGGGCCTGGAATAGGGCCAAAAAATACCAGGACCCGAACGCCAAAGAGGTGAAACGGAAATTTAACGCCGCTTCTAGATCTAGTAAGAAGGCTATTGCCAGAGCCAAGGCGGAACATGTTGCCAGAATTGGCGAGCGATTGCAAAGCTATCCTGCTGGGAGTCGTGCATTCTGGTCGCTCGCCAAGGCTGCCCAAGGCAACTTCTGCCAGCCCAATCTCCCACCACTGCAGAAACACGATGGTAGTCTGGCCCACAGCGCAAAGGAGAAGGCCGATCTTCTAGGTCAATTCTTTGCCTGTAACTCGACTTTGGATGCCGGAGCTGCCACACCACCTACCATCCCACGGTGTGAAAGCTCACTGCCCGAAATCCGCATCACGCAGCGAGCGGTTAGGCGGGAGCTGCGGCTTTTAGACGTCCATAAGTCGAGTGGACCGGATGGCATCCCTGCAGTGGTACTAAAGACGTGCGCCCCTGAATTGACTCCCATCCTCACGCGCCTATACCGACTTTCCTACGCTACTAATAGGGTTCCGTCTTCGTGGAAGGTAGCCCATGTCCACCCGATCCCTAAAAAGGGATACCGGTCTGACCCATCGAATTACAGGCCAATTGCGATAACATCCTTGCTCTCCAAGATAATGGAGAAGGTTATAAACCGCCAGCTTCTGCAGTACCTTGAGGATCGCCAGCTTATCAGTGATCGCCAATACGGCTTTCGTCATGGTCGGTCGGCTGGTGATCTTCTTGTGTACCTCACACACCGTTGGGCAGAGGCCTTGGAGGGCAAGGGTGAGGCGCTGGCGTTCAGTCTAGATATCGCAAAGGCGTTCGATAGGGTCTGGCACAGGGCACTTCTATCGAAGCTACCATCATACGGAATCCCCGAGGGACTCTGTAATTGGATTGCCAGCTTTTTGGATGGTCGGAGTATAAAAGTCGTCGTAGATGGCTCCTGCTCCGATACCATGACCATTAATGCTGGTGTACCACAAGGCTCGGTGCTCTCCCCGACGTTGTTTATCCTGCATATCAATGACATGCTCTCTATCGAGAGTATGCGTTGCTATGCGGATGACAGTACGGGTGATGAGCGGTACACTGAGCAACGGAATATCCCTCGGAGTACTCAGGAAAGAAGGGTTCAACTTGTGTCTGAAGTCGAGCGCTCTCTGGGGCGGGCCTCGGAATGGGGTGAACGGAACCTAGTCCAGTTCAACCCCACAAAGACATAAGTTTGCGCGTTCACTGCAAAGAAGGACCCGTTTGTCATGGCGCCTCAGTTCCAAGGAGTAACTCTCCCAATTTCTGAGAGTATTGGGATTCTCGGCGTCAAAATATCGAGCAAGGTCCAGTTTGGGAGTCATTTGGAGGACAAAGCTAAATTGGCAAGCAAAAAGTTGGGCGTCCTGAACAGAGCCAGGCGGTACTTCACACCGAGACAGCGTCTTGTGCTATACAAAGCACAAGTTCGTCCTCATGTGGAGTACTGCTCACATCTCTGGGCAGGTGCGCCCAAATATCAGCTAGACCCACTTGACTCCCTGCAAAGACGGGCTGTTCGAATCATCGGGGATCCCAATCTTACGGACAGATTGGAGTTGCTGGAGCAGCGGAGAGACTTTGGGTCACTCTGTGTACTCTACCGACTCTTTCACGGGGAGTGCTCCGAGGAACTGTTTGACTTGGTACCACCGTCACCATTCTACCAACGTACCACTCGACATCGCAGCAGGGTTCATCCATTTCACCTGGAAACGTTATGGTCTTCAACTGTGCGTTTCCAGCGATCATTTCTCCCACGTACGTGCAAGCTCTGGAATGAACTACCTGCTGCTGTGTTTCCCGAGCGCTATGACATGTCCTTCTTTAAACGAGGTTTAAGAAGAGTATTTTCTTCACGGTAGGCAGCGGCCTGGCTGTGCCCCTGGTATTGCAAAGGTCCATGTGCAGCAGTTTCACTTACCATCAGGTGTGCTGTTTGCTCGTTTGCCACCGTTGGCAATAAAAAAAAATAAAAAAAAAAAAACTTGCCTATTGCGATCCATTTCAGTAACACAATAGTCAACAAAGTTAATTAAATTGCTGGTAGTTGACTTGCCCGTTCTAAACCCATGCTGACACTCGTTAAATTGATGTTTAATCTGTCTGGTAATATGACGGTTCAATACATACTCAAATACTTTGGCCAATGCTGAGAGTACGGCTATTGGTCTATAATTTACAATTTAAGACCTTAAACCATCCTTGTGTACCGGTGTAACACGCGAAATTTTCCATAGGGTAGGATAGGTAGATGTTTTTACTGCTAATTTTAAAATATGCAGTAGTGGCTCTTGTAGTACATCAATGCAATCTTTTACAACATAGGCAGGTATGCCATCAGGTCCGATGGCAGATCGAGCCTTCAAGCGTTTAACTGCCTGCCATAAATCGGATTTATTAATGCGATCGATGCTAAGGCGTGAAGAACACAAGTTACTATCTTCATAATTTTTTGGGATATTTGTTGAAAGATTAGTCACATCAGTTAAAAACATAGATTTGAAATATGTTGCAAAACCATTAGCAGCATCTAATCCAGACATTATATTGCTATTATACTCGTATTTGGAACAAAAGTTTCGCGAGGAACGCTGGGACTTAATAAAGTTCCAAAAGGTCTTTGGATCTTTCTTTATACCTATCTCAGCACGGTGTATAAAGCTGTCATATGCTATCTTTATCAATTCCTTCGTGCGTTGCCTTATAGTATTTGAATATTTCTTTATTAAAGTCTAATTGAAACATTCTGAACTTTTTCAGGTGAAAATGCTTATTTTTTACATTCTCAATAACATCAGAAGTATACCAGCTGGGATATAAATATTTCCTAAAACCAGTGAAGTATCCTTTAATAGGCACTTGAGCGTTTAAATTTGTGTTAAGATGAGAATAGAAAACATCTAAGGCATTATCAACATTGCTAATATTTAGTACCGCGGACCATGATATCGACGCAAAGCACTCATATAATTTATTAAAGTCTGCTTTGTTGAAGTTCCACTGTGGTGTGTCGTGTTGCGGAGTTGTGTGTTGGGGCGGTGGCGGTCGAGACCGCTCACCCGCCGGTCGCGGAACGCTAAGCCGCGCACGGAGTGGTGGGTGGTGCGTGTCCGCCGGCACTAATGACTCCACGTTGCTATCTATGCACACGCACTCATTTCCCAGACTGCTTAGTAAGTACCAAGTCTAACATATTACCATAATCATTTCTGAGAGTATTGTGTTGCCTCAATTTACAAAAAGATAAAAGATAAGCGAAATGTAGATTTACATTCTGACTACATGAAGTCAAATTAAAATCACCTATTATGACAATATCCAGTTTTGAGTATTTCTCAATCACATTTTCTAAAAGTGTGAAAATGTTAACATATTTATCGTCTGTGGAATTGGGTGGAATATATACGACACACAATAAAATTCTTTTATGATTTAAATTTACAATAGTTACTACAACTTCCATATCGCAAGTGTAGTTATCAATATCCAATATTTGTTGGACGGAATATTGTGCGCGCACCGCCAATAATACACCTCCCCAACCAGCGTCATTGGCGAGATCACGGCGTATAACAGTATACCCGTCTGGAAACACTTCCCCGTCTTTTACACTACTCGTTAGAAAAGTCTCAGATAATGCATATAAATCAGCGTATTCACTTAACACAGATGTTTTAAAAACATTTAACTTAGACCGCAAACCTCGAACATTTTGATAGAACAACGTATAACGTTTGGGCTTAGGAGTTTTGTACACCTTGTACAGCTTATATGCATATATATCCCTTAGTCGTCTTTTACGACATCCACGGGTAAGATAGAGAGTGGTGAATTGTATTCTTACTCCGCTACCACACGGAAAAAATAGTCTTAGTCTTTCATCACACGAAAAAATATAAAAATAGGTAAGTCATAAGTTTAGGGTAGGAAAACCTTTTAAAAGCGTAGTAAAAGCCGTTAAAATAGTTTTATTCACATGTATAATATTCGCATAAACCTCAGATACCATTAGGTGGATGTCTGAAATTTCGCCATTTGGCAAAATTCTATGTAATATCATTAAAAACTACTTTGGACTTCAATGACGTTTGCTCGACGAAGTTTAATGAGTTGGAATGGAATTATATTATGTTATAGGGTATTGATTAATTTTATTGTTATTTAAAAACAATATAATTTTATTTACGGTGACGGAGTAAGAATGCAATTTACCTCCAATTCATAGGCAAGAGCCTGTGGGCGTCGTAAAAGACGATTAAGGGATATTTTTTTTTTTGGCTATGGTTAGAGCACCAGCTGCCCAGCTCCATCCGGAGCGAGGAGGGGGGGACGCGCGGCTCCATAACGCATCATAACTCCTTCGTTGTTGGGCCGACCACCTGTACCGAGTACCTTGTCCTTCGTGGCCGGCCGACTAAGGAACATCTTGTACATATAACTACTTATGCAATACAAGGAGAACTCGAAATAAAAACCTGTTCCAACTTGCCTGACCAGCGTGGCTACTATAGGTTACTTTTTCCATTGTTGAGGAGGCTCGAGCCCAGTAATGGAACATAAACCAGCTGTGATGATGACGATGATAAAAAAATACTTTTTATGTATTAGGTTAGTTTCAAATTGTAACCAAAATCTCAAGATATGTGCGATAGAGAACAACATAATAATTATTTACAATGTAAAACTAAAACAGAAATGTTTGTTTACATTTAACTGCGCTTGTAAATATTCTAGTGATATAGTGCGACAAGCCACAGCATTCGAGATAGGATACATCCCTCGCACCGCTGCGGGAATAATATATGGTTGTACTGATCTGCCTATCCAGTTCAATCGTAAAGACCGCACTATTTATTCATTGAATGAGTATTTTTACAGTAGGTACAGCAAAATTTAACTATCTATATATATCATCATCATCATCTCAGCCTATCGTCGTCCACTGCTGGACATAGGCCCCCTCTTTTAACGCATAAAGTGCGGTCCTGTGCCGCCTGCATTCAACGACGACCAGCCACTCTCACCAGGTCATCGGTCCACCTGGTGGGGAGCCGTCCTACACTGCACCATCCGATACGTGGTCGCTACTCGAGAACCTTTCTTCCCTAGCGGTTGTTGGTTCGTCTAGCGATGTGGCCTGCTCATTGCCTTCAGTGTGCTAATTCTTCGTGTTATGTCGGTTTCATACGTTCATCTGCGATTTACGTATTCCGGATTCTATCTCGCAGAGAAATCCCGAGTAGAGCCCGCTTCATAATATGCTGAGAGATTTTGGGCCTTGCTATGAGGCCTACATTTAGGGACGACGTTTCCGTGCCGTAAGTCATCACTGGTAACACACACTGGCCATAGACCTGTTTTACGAGACTGTGGTATGTTGGACGAGAAGATCCTCTTAAGTTGCCCAAATGCTGATTCTATATATATATGGTTTATATTCACAATTAGACCCAGTAGGTGGCGCTGTTATCGGTTTCAAGGAGAATTCCTTTTATTTTATTTGAACAAAACAACTTCTGTTGGGTCAGTTAGTTGTTTATAATAATCTATGTGGTAACGGAGTAAGAATACAATTTATGGATTCATTATCATTATCATCTTAGCCCACATATGCCCCACCATTGGGTTCAGACCTCCTCCATTATGGGAAAGAAATCGACATACTATACCACGCTAGATAGAGGTGTAGGTAGAGTTTTGTTTCAACTGTTCCGTCTCTTGCATAGATGTTATATACATATTATTCCTTTCCTTTATTATTTTACGACATCCAAGAACAAGAGACTGGTAAATTGTGTTCTTACTTCGTCACCACACAAAGGATTGATTACTATACGTATATCATACCACAAAATCTTATTTTTATTGTAATTATTTAGAGTTATAAGTTTAGTAGCTAACTAGTTTACATTGTTTCAATACCTACTAGCTGACCTGGCGAACTTCGTACCGTCATATTTTTTTCCTAAATATATTTTCTAAATTTCCGAAAATATAGTCTCTAATGGCAAAACCATTACAGCTTTGTCGGGAAAAATTCGATCGTCTTGGTCGCGGCATTGTTAATGATGATTCAAAGAGAATACAAATTATTCATTATCGATTTCTGACAAAATTATAATTATCAAAATTTTCAACTATACTTAACTATAGACAAAATTACGTTTAGCTGTCATTTGCGTTTTGTTATTACATATCAAATGCGTTTTTGTTATACTACGTTTCTTTGACATTTTATCGAACAGGAAACGGGAACGCGATCGAACGGGATAAAAAGTAAGTATCCTATATCCGTCTCCTGGTTCTAAGCTACCTCCCCACCAATTTTCAGCCAAATCGGTACAGCCATTCTTGAGTTATAAATAGTGTAACTAACACGACTTTCTTTTATACATATAGATTATATTTTAAAGGCTGTAATTGGCAGCAATTACAATTTATACAAAACAAATACTTAATTTCCATTTATTTATAACTATAAAGGTTATTAGGTAATTAATTGCGACGATATAAGAATAGTTAAAATGATGCATTTTTCATAAAACATTAAAAAGTATATCTCAGATGAGAGATTTCATCACGCGGTGTGCAAAGCAACGTGAAAACACGTATCTTAGTCGACCTGAGCGTACGTAGGAATTTAATATTCTCCGTAGATTCTTGACAAATCTCTCTCAAGACGAGAAATTCAACATAATGGTATTTGCTATATGATATGCATAAATACATATTTTTTAATATTTTTTTATATTATAACGTATAATCACATTCAATTTCTTGTAGATGTTATCTAGAATTTTCGAGGTATGGCATATTATTAAGGCATTGGCGGTTTGCACTAGAAATCGAATTTCTGTTTTCTGTTTTTTTTTATATAACAAAAAACAATATAAAGATATACAATTTAAATAAATCACTACTAACAAAATCAATGACCATAAAATGATATTTTTGCACAAATAACGCAATTACTAGGAAATCTATAGTTATTAATAGCAGAGGTACAAAATCTGAACATAAAAAAGCACGAAATAGTAACAGGATACTGGAATTATTGATAAAACACCGTGCCGTAAAAGACGACTAAGGGATGCTTATAACATATATGCAAGAGAAGGAAAACTCTAAACAAAGCGCCGAGTGGAAGAGCGCAACAGTGGAAGGTACATGGGCTGAAATAAGAAGATGAGTTCCTTACTAGAGTATGATGCCTTAGTAAAGTGTATATAAATAAAGGGTTTTTTTTTGTAGGTGGGCTGCAGTCGGCGCGCCTCCGCACCACTCCGTCCGGGGCGACAGAGGGGCGTAAGCACGCAACTCCCGCAACCCACCCGAAAACCACGTCGCCTTCGTCGTTGGGCCGACCACCGGAGCAGGGTTACTTGACATCAGTGGTCGGCCCGACGGAATACCTCCTATTGGGGTACCCTCCCATCGACTGACGTCCCCCCCCTCGGGGAGGACGTCGGTCTTTCCTCACGCGGTCGGCCTCTCGGCGGGTGACGGACAAATCCCCGGTCACGTCACCCGCGGCCTCGGCTAGGGCGGCATGAGGCGCAGGTAGTTGCGCCTACGCCGCCCCAGTAGCCGGCGGCGGATCTCCTCATCGAGGCTGCGCTCCTCGCGCAGGCGATCCGTCGCCTCCTTCCGCGAGATCACTGTCTCGCAGAAGGCTGCGACCGCGTCCCAATTCCCGACGCTGTCGACCATCGCCCTAGCGATAGCCGGCAGCGTCAGGTCTGCACCGATGATTGCGACGAGTTCACAGCGCTGCACTGCCCAAGCCGCGCAGACCTTGAGCGTATGGCGCGCCGTGTCCTCGTCGCAATCGCAGTGGTGGCAGGACGGTGTACTCTCCCTCCTAACGACCTTGTGCAGGTATTTGGCGAAGCACCCATGCCCCGTCAAAACCTGCACCAGTCGAAAGGAGAGCACCCCGTGCCGCCTCTCCAACCACTGCATCAGCACCGGCCGGAAGGCCTCCATGGTTCGCAACCCGGACCGAGGCCTCTCCAGTCGGACTGCCCAACGGGCAATGACGCCTCGACGGGCGTCGACACGCCAGGCGGTGCTCCCTTAACGAGATCACACCGCCCTCCGCTCGCACCCCCGTCACCCGATATAAATATAGGGTACTCCCTCCAGGTATTCCGTCGGGCCGACCACTGAAGTCAAGGAACTCTGCACCGGTGGTCGGCTCAACGACGAAGGCGACGTGCTATAGGGTGGGTTACGGACCCGTGCGCCGCCTCTCTGTCGCCCCGGACGGAGCCGGGCGGCGGGTGCGTTAACCGTAGCCCACCTAAAAAAAAAGTGTATATAAATGAATTTTAACTTTTGAAATCGTAATATTTCAGTAGAAAACTTGAATAAACTATTTTGAATTATCATCATAATTATGAGCCCTTATAACTCTTACTATTAGGCTCGGGTCACCGGGATTGTGGACAATCGGAGGAAAATTGACTTATTACATCGCGCTGGTCAAAAGTGTTGGCATAGGAGAAACTGTTTTGAATAAGTCGTATTTCTTTTGTTCTTGTGTTGACATAAGCATGCGACTGTGAGGGATTGAGTTTGAATCTTAAATATGAAATAAACATAATTTGGTTTCATAGTCAGGATATTGCTAAAAACGTATGTGTAGTGATTTTGTTACATCTCAACTTATCGGAACAACTAGAATACACTAATGAAGTATAAAGCCAAAAAGTTCTTTTTGAATGGCTATGGGTTAAACCCTGTTCTCTCATCTGGGATGACAGAATCGCGGGGTGCGTTCTCCTTACGTTTTCTAAGCGGGCGACCGGACACACAGCTTGACTTCGGATATTTCGAACAAGCTGCCATTTTCTCCAAGGCTCTCACCTACTAGTTGTAGTATTCTCTAAAAAACCTTCCATTCAATATATTGTCTTGAGGCCGCGAACAAATCTGAGGGATCCAGTATTTGCCAAGAACACCAGTTCCTTTTCCTTTCGGTAACTAGGACACGGTTTTGATGCTAATCTCATATTTCATTTGTATTATATTTTTGTCCCAACACCATGAAATAATAATAAAAAAAGCCAAATGTGACAGTACCTGCCAGTTTTTGCTGTATCATCATCATCATCTCAGCCCATATACGTCCCACTGCTGGGCTCGGGCCTCCTCCAATATGGGAGGGAAATTGACCTACTATACCACGCTGGTCAGACGTGTTGGTATAGAGTTTTGTTTCGAGTTTTCCTTCTCTTTCCTTCTCTTTTTTGTTGTATAGGTATTTAAAACTCCTTGGTCAATTGCCGTCTACTGGATAGAGTTTTATACATTTTGTTATGTGTCAGAGATTTGTAGCGAAAAACTCAGTGGTAGTCGAGGTAGACTAAGCTAAGCTAGTCATCTAGATCAGGATTAATAAACATATAGCCCTATATACATTGTACTAAATCCATTATTAAAATAAATAAATTAATTGAATCTATGAAACTGTTTTATAATTTGATTCAAATTCAATTTTCCAATTGAGTTACTAGAAATACAATTACCTAATACTGGCGAACTGTATTAATTTAGCAAATCCATCTCGGTAGACAATTAAAATACCTGAATATTAATTGCGTTTAAATAATTTAACTAGCATATAACATTTATTTTAAGATATTTATAATTTACCTCCCTATGGTGATGAGTAGTAATAAATATAGAAAAATATCAGGTTGACTGAGCTTCGCTCGGAGTATTTTTGTAGCATTTATTTAGATATATATTAATAAAAAATAAAAAAAATAAATAATGAAATTTATATAAAAAATTACAGAAAGAGAATAATAATAACACCGAGATTCGACCCGACGCCGTTTGTCGCCGATGTCAAAAATAAAATGATACCTGACTACTTCGCCACTGAGCTATCGTAACTCATGACATTGATGGCAAAATTTGAATTCACATTCTTTTAAAATTTAATGTCATTATATTTTTTGCCAAAAACACTGACAAAACAACATTTTCTATACATAAAACCTAAAAAAAATTGATCTAGCTAAGATCAATATATATATATATATATATACAAGAATTGCTCGTTTAAAGATATAAGATATTATTCTGCTAGAAGCGTTACTATTAGAGAATAAATCTCAAAAAAATCTTTTGCGGAATCGTCTGGCCAGTTGGATGTTCCAAGACAACTTCTTTTCCTTAATGGAGGCAGTATAGTCTCAGGGGTGGCATATATATGGGGTGAGAAGATGAAACAAAAGAAAAAGTTTAACAAAGTTTTAGCAATTGCTGAAACTTTGTAAAACTTTTTCTTTTTCCTAATAATAATTATAGAGCATTTGCGGTTTAAAGAAAGTCAAGAAAGTAATCTCACAAGATTTTACTTGAGTTTATAAAAAGTTATTGTGTGGATGCTACAAATGTCCAGGAATATCCACATAATTTCTATGTTCGCTATAAACATACCAACGTAATTTAGTTCAACGTGGTGTCGCAAAACATAAACATATATTCGTATGCAATTGAAATATAGGAAAGACAGAAACATTCCTAAGCTATGCTGCAACTTTTAAATTAACTGCGACATAATATTTAATATACCATATAATTTCATGTGCCAGTTCCAAAAGTATAAGAAATTTATATGATGATTTTCAAATATGGCTTAAATTTATTGCCGACTTGATTTTTAAAGGGGATTGTTCCAAATCCAAAGATTAAACTGTGTGTTGAAGACCATAGCGTACATGACAAGAAACGTGTGACTCATAAATTGAAAAGAAAAGGTAGAGTGACATTGGTTTTTTTTTTATGGGTGGGCTATGGTTAGCGCACACGCGGTCCATTCCATCCGGGGCGATGACGGCGCGCGGGCCCATAGCCCACACGTAACCACGTCGCCTTCGTCGTTGGGCCGACCACCGGAGCAGGGTAGGATATATTTAGTAAAATATTTATCCCTCATAAATAAATTGTGCCGATCCTTGCTATCTTAAAAAACTCATGCTAAATATTCAAAGGCTTCAGAAGCAGCTATTATACATTTGTCTTTACGTTCTAAAACACTATACATATATTTATACTACTGTACCTTTATATCCATCGATACAAGAGACAATAATATATTCTTTACGATTTTTATTATATATAATCGCAATAAACAAAATTTTCGGTTTATGTAATGGAGAAGTTCAAAGATTACTTCGTAAGGTGATTTAACGACTGGGAATATTTATGAGAACACTTAAGAATATTTATAACCTAGCAATGCCATGTGTCGTCTCCTTATGCGTGTAATATACAGCATTGTTATAAAGGCATAGCTTTACTACTTAATACAATGCACGGTGATTAAGTGCCTTGGCAGTAACTATTTAGATAAAAACTACTTATGATGGTAAGATATTAAATTTATTGTATACTAGCCGACCCAGCGAACTTCATACCGCCATAATTTTTTCGTAAACATATTTTCTAAATTGCCGAAAATATAGTCTGTCTATAGGCAATGACGTCTCGGCGAGCGTCGACGCGCCAGGCGGTGAGCTCCCTCACAGAGACCACATGACCCCCCGCTCGCAACCCCGACATCCGCCGATACAAACCGGCAAGCATTTCCGCCTCCAGGTCCTACGGGGGAGTCCCGGCCAGCAGGCACGCTGCCTCCGTCGAAATAATAAATATCTGCAGTAACGATGGCTTATTAGACGTCGGACATCTTATTCCGCCCGTGACCATGAGCGCTGTAAAATGTTCGAAACGTTGGGCAATCAAAAGGACAAAAACATTTTAGCGCTCAAAGTATGGTCACTATTATAAAAACTTTGCCTACATATATTAATGTAAGCTTAGGTACTGAATCTGGTAATTTGGAGTATTTATAGAATAAAACATAATTTGCGTTAATTATTAATTTCATATGCAGTCAGATTCGTCAACTAAGCTAGAAGAAGCCGTCACTCTAATCTTTTATCAAATTATAAAAATCAGGTGTATTTTTGACATGAATTTTGTTTTGAAATAATTATATCCTTCAGTTTAAATTTTATTTATTAATTTAGTTTTGAAATTAAATTTATATTTTTAAACATTTTGCCGTGTGGTGACGGACTATGAATATAATTCACCACCCCCTCTCTTACCCGTGGGGGTCGCAAAAGACGGCTAAGGGATATGATGATATGAAAATAACAGGAGTGGTAGGACCACACTGTCAACAGTTATCTGTCTACAGCCGCGGGCCGGTCCGTCCGGGACAGTACCATGCTCTCGCAGAAAATCGACGTCTGAGTAGTAGCAATTTGTTACTGCGCTTCGTTCGGTGAGCGAGAAAGCCAGAAGCCCAACTTTCTGAGGGTGATTGCGTGTGGAGGGTTTTGTTGGTGCCCTTGGTATCACCGAGCCTCAATGCACGCATTCACACTCCCTTCGCTTTCTTCGCGGTAGGCAACGGCCTTGTAAAGGTCCATGAGCGGCAGCAACACTTACCATCAGGTGTACTGTTTGCTCGTTTGCCACCGTTTGCAATAAAAAAAAAAATTATGCATGAGAGAAGGAACGGTTAACATAAAACCCTATGGCAACACGTCTGACAAGCGCGGTATAGTAGGTCAATTTTACTCCTATTATGATGGAGTTCCGAGCCCAGCAGTGGGAATTATGTGGGCTGAGATGATGATATCCTTCGGATAAAAATATTTTTACTTTGTATTCTGTACTCATCGTTTTTACAGAATACTTTGCACTTTATAATAACGAAAACTAGATGGAGGTGAGACACTTAAGTCCTCCCGTGACCACGAACGCTGAAAAATGTTTGAAACTCTGGGAAATCAAAATTCAAATACAAACTCGATAAGATCTTTAAAAATAATTGCAGACATTTCAAATGTATGAAATACTTGCTTAATCATCTGAAATCATTATATTCTTCGGTGTCAAACTTTAATCATGGCGTAAATATGATTAAGTATAAGCTTTTTTAATGAATTTTAGCAGTTCTACTATATTTAATTATGATCTAAATATTTAATATTCATGAGGTAGTTTGTGTCGCTTATTCCAAGTAAAATTTGAAATTTGTGTTCAAAATCGGAGTTTACCAGTTAAATATATAGTAACGAATTTAGCCAACGTCGAGTACAGCAATTCACATCAAACTTTCGGATATAACCACTGAAATTAATTTATGTTCGTTTAATAGGTTACCCATTCAGTAATTTAACTGAATATTGTAATTAAAGTTCGTAAACTGTTATTATTACTCTCGCAGGAGTTAATTACTCTAATTCACCACCAAATACAATGATTCACAAATCCCCGTGATGAATAATCCTCGTGAATAATAAGGAAGTATATGGGCTAGAAAAATCCAACTCCTTGAAAACTTGCAGCAGACATCGTGTTTGGATTCAGTACATTAGTTTTAATAAGTACATTTCTTGCAGGTTATAAGGTTGACGCCGATATGTATCTGCCTCTGTGTATGTCCATTTGTGGCATGGTAGCTCTCAAAGGGATTTACTGATTTCGATCCGGTTTTTTTTATTTGAAATCCAAAATGGATTTGCGGTAGTTTTTAGTTATGCTTGGTAAATATCAGTGCAGCAGTGTAAGAGTATCAGCTCTATTACAAAGTGATGTAATGGCGTATGATTACTCGATTAAGTTCTTCAAGCGTGCCAGGAAAATCATTAAATGACAATTAATAAATAATTACTGTTGAAGAGAACGTAGATGAAGCGATGACCTGGTGAAAGTTGCTGGTCGTCGTTGGATGCAAGTGGCACAGGACCGCACTTTATGACGTAACATGAGAGAGACCCACGTCCAGCAGTGGACGGCGATAAACTGAAATGATGAATGATGAAGAGAACGTGAAACTTTTTTTTGTATTATTTAAGTTTGTGTGGGTTATCCAAATTTTCAATTTTACCTATATTCTTAGGTACTAGTAAGTATGTATTGATATATAATAAAAATAGTTTCAAGTGAAAAACGAGTAAAATATATACTAGGCACGTTAATTCTGCATTGGGCGTCTGCGTTTTCACACTTTGTGGCGAAACACGAGGGAGGCTTACGTCCAACAGTGGGCGGTGCGGAATGATGGATACGTACTAATATTTAAAGAAACATTTTAAAAGTCTAGTTTATAAAGTTGTGGATTAATGAATTTGCTAAAAAGTTTACCTTTGTAATGTACAGGCAGTTTAAGTTGAATTCACTATAAACTATATTTTGTATGTTATTCTTTGATATATCACAATACTTAGCTACTGACATAGCTGAGTATGTAGTTTGTTATTTGAAAAGATTGTAAGGCCAGAAATTATGATTTGTGTGTCACAAGGTGCCTCCTATCAGCGACGCCCCGAGCCGAGATCCGTTCCCCACAGGGGGAACCCTCGGGCGATGTTCGCTTAACTTACTTACCAGGTTGAGAGCCATCAGCGCTCACTCATAGTCCGGGCTAAGCTGTTAAAGCCATCTGAGGCTAATAGCTATACACACAAAAAAAAAAACAAGGTGCCTCATAAGTTTGATCCCAAGGTAGTAGTGAAATTTTTTAAAACGTCCCATGATACAGACTGATTTGTCTTAATAAGCAAGTGTTTATTACCAGCTCATTAAGGTAATAAGATAATTAATTACGGTTTACACATTTAACTTTGTCCATTATTTCACTTATGATTAATAAAATAATAAGATATACGAGTGTTATTGTTTTACTTAGTATACGCAAAACGTTATTGTAATATAACTTTGAGAAATTATGTTAAAGAAATTGTATTTTAATTTATGTAACAGTAAAATAAAATATATTTACATATTATTCAATAAACGACTGTTTCTGTGAGACAAAAATAAGAATAATTATTGTTATTTAAGCCATTAAAGCGTCGGGTTTGAGATAAATATATTACTACAGTATTTTATTTTGTGTTGGAAGCACAAACTTGGGCGAAGGTGTCTTGCTTGCATTATTGTGATGAGCTGTTAACTAACTTATCGTTTCAGATACAGGCTAGTTTATTCCACTGAAGTCAAGGGACTCTGTGCCAGTGGTCGGCCCAACGACGAAGGCGACGTAGGTGGATTACGGGGCCGCGCACCGCCTCTCTGTCGCCCCGGACGTAGCAGGGCGGCGGGTACGCTGATCGTAACCCACCCTAAAAAAAAGGCTAGTTTACTTTTTTATTTTGAAATATAAAACCCTATTACTAAAGCCCGAGGAGAATGAGTGAAAGATGTTAGACATGTCATGTTAGTGTATGAAAGATGAAGCGAGCAAAGTCTTCATAAAAGACATCTTGAATTTATTGAAGGACTATTTGCATTGGAAGAACTATTTTTGAAAAATTAATTCATCTTCATTTCAGCCTATCCCCGTCCACTGCTGGACGTAAGTCTGCCTCACGTTACACCACAGAGTGCGATCCTGTTCGGCCTGCATCCAACGATGCCCAGCAACTTTCACCAGATCGTCGTTCCACCTAGAGGGAGGGCGTCCAACACTGCGTCGTCCGATACGTGGTCGCAACTCGAGAGCCTTTCTTCCCCAGCGGTTGTTGGTTCGTCGAGCGTTGTGGCCTGCCCATTGCCACTTCAGCGTGCTAATTCTTTGTTCTATACCGGTTACACCCGTTCTTCTGCAGATTTCCGTATTTAGGATTCTATATCGCAGAGAAATCTCGAGCATAGCCCGCTCCATAGCACGTTGAGCGACTTTGAGCTTGTTTATGTGGCCTACATTTAGGATTAATTAATGAAGACAAGTTCTGAATTTTTTTAAATATTATCATATAACGTCAGCCTATCAAGAGGAATTAAAATAGATGAGGTAAAAAAAACCAGTAAGAAGCATGAAATATGAAAAGTCTGTTGAAACGCTGTTCGTTTACACCAGATGAAGTATGGAAGATTTTGAGAAAAGGTGGATAATATGTCACTGACTTTGTTCTTCGGTAAGTTGCTGTAGTATATGAAGTAATCCCCAGTAAATGGTGCAGTAGTGTACTATCGCCAATTTTTTAAAATAAATAAATAAAGATGAATATCATTTATGGATGAATATATTCATTCTTGTTTATGATTAATTTGTTTATTCTTAGGTTTATAGTTTTAGCAATGAAAACATCGCCACTACGGCCATTGTGTAATCTCGATATTTCCCGCTCACCAGTCAGGTTTCAATTACCACGCCAACAGGCTGTGTTCACGTTAAGCGATCTCCGACAAGCTTGCGTTGCTATTATAATAAGGGGAGATACTAATTGGTCTCTACCGACGGAGCTAGGTGCAAATATTTCTGACTGTGAAGATTGTCATTGTAGAACATTTTTTTACGCTTGATATCAGGCATGTCAGTAGTTTGCTTCGGTTCAATCTTACACTTTTTTTAATATGGGACTAATCCCACCACACATTCCCACCACTGTAACTCCTGTAAGCCAGGATCCACAATGGTCTCCGTGCAAGACACTGAGGTTTGACCCTCGGGAAGTCCCGGGAATCGCTTTTAATTGTCTTGGGACCCGCAACAAATTTAATTAGAAAAGAAAACAGGAGGAGTTGGAAAGATTCCACTTCCCTCCTATGCAAAGCGGGAGACATGAAGCAAAGTTGGCTGATAAGCCAGTAAATAAGAGTTTGTACAACTACGTGAAACACAGCGGTACAGCACCACGGATTGGACAAAGCTTAATGGACCTATTTGTGAGCTTTAGGTTTGATTACAGTAATAGGTATGGCAAAAGCGCCTAAACGCACGGAAATTTTCTCGAGTTGCTACAAGATCCGAATAGTATACTACCCCAGACGTGACATGCATATTATCTAACATGACGTTCCGCTCGTTGCGCCAGAGAATGCACTCCCAAAGGATGTGATGAGCTGTTTGTTCAAAATTGGAGTTTGAGGTCGAACATTGACAAAATGGTGAATCTACTAGTGTAAAATAGAATAATTTACTTCTAAAATTCCCATGGCCTGTGAGGAATTGGGCTACATAGTGGTCAATTTCTAGCCAAGTTCTCTCCAAACGTTCACGAACAGATGGAAAGAATAGATATAGATGACGACCTTTTGTTGACGAATCCCATCTTGCCTGCCATTCGGTCAGGAGCTTATCGTTAACGACGGATTGCGGTGCAAAAAGTCTAGTAATTTTATTACGATCGCGTGGTAAAAGAAAATTGTTAGTGATGGTTTCCCTAGTGGAATAATACATGGACGCACGTTTTTGTATCTCTAAGTCGACCGGAAGTACACCTGCAAGTACTGGTAAGGCTTCGGTGCTAACTGTTCGGTATGGCTTAGACAGAAATATTAGCGCTAATCGTTGACTCTGTAGTAACTTACGCCGAGCCGCGCCTATGGTAGTACGACCAGCCCAGGCCGGTGCACCATAACAGATACAGCCCAGATATGTGGCTGTATATATAATCTTACACTTAGAGACAGCTTAGACGGGGAGAAGATGGCGACGGAGAGATCACGCGTACGTGATGGAGGAATATATTATAGTTGGGTCAGTGGTACCCAGTGGACAAGAGATTTGACCGACGATGATGAATCTGGAAAATTGAGTGGGACATATACATATGAGTTGAGATTAGCTGAACACCTAGATATTTCTTAGTAATTAGAATTAGTAGGTTGGTAAATACGGCAATTTTGTATCTTTTAAATTAATATTTTATATACATATAACTAGCTGACCCAACATATGTTGTTCTGTTCAAATAAAATAAGAGAAATTCTCCTGATAAGCAACAGCGCCACCTACCGGGTCCAATTATCAATCTAAACCATTCTCGAATCCCTTGAACACACACATAAAAATTCATCAACATCGGTCCAGCCGTTTAGGAGGAGTTCAGTGAAATACACACGTTCACAAGAAATATATATAAATGCTAGCTCACCCAACAGACGTTGTACTGTTCAAATAAAATAAAAGGAATTCTCCTTGAAATCAATCGCAGCGCCATCTACCGAGTCCAATTATGAATCTAAAGCATTCTCGAATCCCCCTGAAAATACACAAATAATTTCATTATGATCGGTCCAGTCGTTTAAGAGGAGTTCAGTGACGTACACATGTACACAAGAAATATATATATAACTGGCAACCCGCCCTCGCTTCGCTTCGGTTATAGGTTATAGTCGTTTTACCCGCGTAGTTCCCGTTCCCGTGCGAATACCGGGATAAAATATAGCTTAGTTTACGCCCTGATATTATAGCTTTCCATTGGTGAAAGAATTTTTGAAATCGGTCCAGCCGTTTTGAAGATTACCCGGAACAAACAGACAGACAGACAAAAAATTTTTAATTGCTATTTTAGGCATAGGTGTCGTGCAAATAACCGTGTGAGCATGAAAAAAGCTTATTATTTTGACATTACAAATAGACACTCCAATTGGTATAGATATAAAGACTAGCTGACCCAACAGACGTTATTCTGTTCAAATAAAATAAAAGGATTTCAGCGCCACTTACCGGTTTCAATGAATCTAAACCATTCTCGAATCCCCTTGCACACACACAAAAAATTTCGTCGATATCGGTCCAGCCGTTTAAGAGTTTAATGACATACACACATACACAAGAAAATAAAGATGTCTCTATTAGTCATAAAATAATGCATATAATCTTAAAAAATTTAGTATTTCGCATCTCATTTATAATTTCAGTAGCTTTATAAAAAATATAAGAGCATTAGGCCTATCGCCTTGATTATTTCTTGTATTGTAATATCTTCAGTATATACGTCGATCTCAAAAAAAATGAAACAAAAATTATGATAATACGATACATTATAGTCCAATGCTCGTATCAATTCAAGGTTACGCGTTCGCCTGAATAAGAACGGTGTAAAGAAATAACTTATCACATTCATACATTACATTTATTAAATTTTATTGCGAGAAATTTGAATATTATTGTAAATGGCGATATTAAAATATTTACCTAGCCAGGGATACAAACGCGTTACCATACTGGCGTCAGCTGGGCCTAAGCAAAATGTAAATAGGTCTGGCTATTCGCTCTCAACATTTTGTATAAAGTCAGCGTAATAAAGGGGGGAAAATACGCTTTACGTCTAATTTCAATTTGTAGCGGGCAGCGAAACGATGACAACGGCTATATAATGGCTGTAAATCTTAAATTGTCCGATAAGATATATGAATAGGGATATTTTTGGTTTTCAATAATAATTCAGCTAATGTCAACAGAATTAGTTATAGAAGAGGAAGTAATAATTTGTAGTACCCTAACCTTATGTTACAACTGTCTCTTTCTTTGGCGGGAGTATCATAAAAGACGGCTAAGGGATGTATATACTAGCACTTGCCCGTGACTTCGTCGGTGCAGAAATCGTTTATAACATAAGGTGTTCAAGGTTCTACAGGTTCATCGTATTGCTGGATGATGTGGATAAGCATTAGCTTTATTAGTAGTTACTTAGTTACATTAGTAGAGAATTATATAGAACCTTAGTGAGATTAGCCGCGATCTTCCCGACGCGCGCGTCGGTTAACGTTGCGACGTTTAGTTTGAATTCTAGTAAACGATCATGGCCTTTGTATACCTTAGGCCTGTGGTCATGGAGGTGGTCACCGGCCAAGGGTTGCCATCATGGCAATATGCGAAAATCTAACTTACTCAGTGTAGCCGCTTTCCAATCTGGTAGTAGTATATTAGATGTGTTAGGTTTAAATGATTAAATTGGCATACTAATTACTACAAATGTAATGTTTAATAATTACTAATCAAAAACATATCTATATATTTTGTTCATGTCAAAATCAATTTTTCAAGTCAGAATTTAACAACTAATTCTGTAGCGGGTAGATATAAATAAATCTCTGTAATAACGATGACTTGTTGGACCATGAACGCTGTAAATTGTTCGAAACGTCGAGCAATTAAAAATGAAACACAAACTCAATAAAATCCGTGAAATTATTTTATTTACATTATTTTTTTTTTATTATTTTTATTTTTTTTTTTTTTTATGGGTGGGCTATGGTAAGCGCACGCGCGGTCCATTCCGTCCGGGGCGAAGGAAGGACAGCGAGCGGGCCCATAACCCACCCGTACCCACGTCACCTCGTTGTTGGGCTGACCACCAGAGCAGAGTGACTTGTCGTCAATGGTCGGCCCGACGGTACACCCCTTCGGGTACCCTCACTTCTCGACGTCCTGGGACGTCGGTCGCCGTCACGCGGTCAGCCTCCCTGCGAGTGACGGACTAAATTCCCCGGTCCGATCACCCGCGGCTTCGGCTAGGGCGGCATTAGGCGCAGATACTCGCGCCTGCGCCGCCCGAGTCCCCGGCGGCGGAACGTGTTGCCGAAGAGGAGCTCCTCTCGCACACGATCCGCCGCCTCCTTCCGTGAGATTATTTTATTTACATTATGCGAGAAATTAAAAAACGACAATAAATACGTATTATAACAGCAGAACGAAATGACATTTTCATTTTTGTTTTAAAGTTCCTTGAGACTATATAAGAATTGTGACGATATCCAGTGTCCATAGTTTATAGTTTATGGGACTGTATATGCTGAGAGATAGACAGCAAATAAATGAATAAAATAAAAGATAAATTGCTCATTAAAATTGTATACCACGACATTAAAATGAACTAAAAGCATTCCGTTATTTCTTTTTTATTTATAGCTGGCCCAACAGAAACTGTTCTGTTCAAATTAAAAAAAAAAAATTTAAATCGATCGCAGCTCTACGTACTGATTCCAAATGTTATCCTAAACTATTCTCAAACTCACTTAAACACAAACAATTTCATCAAAACGGGTCCAGCCCTTTAGCAGGAGCTTAATAACAAACACACGAACAGAAGATTTATATACATATACCAGCTGACCCAACAGACGTTGTTCTATTCAAATAAGCGCCACCTACCGGGTCCAATGGTGAATCTAAACCATTCTGGAATCCCCTTGAACAACACAAAAAATTTCATCAACGTCGGTCCAGTCGTTTAGAAGTTCAGTGACATACACACGTACACAAGAAATTTATAAATAAAGATAAAGATGTAGGATCATCCAATCTTGAACAGCATTAAAACGTGAATAATACGTCTCTAACTCATTCGGAAATTATTGAAAAGCAATAATTTTTTTTTTTTTTTTTTTATTGCAAACGGTGGCAAACGAGCAAACAGTACACCTGGTGGTAAGTGTTGCTGCCGCTCATGGACCTTTACAAGGCCGTTGCCTACCGCGAAGAAAGCGAAGGAAGTGTGAATGCGTGCATTGAGGCTCGGTGATACCAAGGGCACCATCAAAACCCTCCACACGCAATCACCCTCAGAAAGTTGGGCTTCCGGCTCTCTCGCTCACCGAACGAAGCGCAGTAACAAATTGCTACTACTCAGACGTCAATTTTCTGCGAGAGCATGGTACTGCCCCGGACGGACCGGCCCGCGGCTGTAGACAGATAACTGTCGACAGTGTGGTCCTACCACTCTTTCTACCTACACATTGTCCAAAATGACGAGTGAATATTAACTTGGTAAAATAAGCAAAACTTTTTATTAAGTCTTAATTAATTCAATCAGTAAATTGACTTAAATAGACTAAAATAAAAAAGAAAGTTCTATTCATTGTGCAGTTTATTTCTACACCCTAATTATGGTAAGAACCTTTGAAAGAGCGGTCGTTATTTTGTGTGTTCACTTTTGTACGGGCTGTTCATCTCCAATTGGAAAAAGGGTGACTATTTCTAAACAGAATAAGAGCGACACAATCGATTAGTTCCTTGTTAAAAAGGTTACGTATATTTGTATTCCTTTTTTTATTTTTATCTTTGTTTTATCCCTTGATAATATAATATACCATATATTCACGGTGTATCTTGTTATGTGATCAAAAAAGAAGAGTTCCAGTGTTGCCTCTGCAGACATTTTGTTACTAAAAATTAACATAAAATGGATGTATTTATTACACGAAACAAAATAATTTTGTTTAAAAACTTTATTCGAGAAATGTTTCTGATTTTTACGCGAGTACCACACATTGTAAATAAAACAACTTTACGGATTTTACAAAGGCAATAAAAGCCGTAAAGTAATTTTATTTACAATCGAGATATATTTATAGAAAGTTTTCATTTTAGTGGTCTCAAACTGCGCGAACTTAATAAGTACATATGAAAAAAAATATATATAAATACTTGTGGATCTGTTTTTCTAACGTTTGTTTTTGTTGTTTAATTAGCGATTACAGCTGATAAATAATCAAAGATGCGGCGCAATACATGCTGGACTTCTATATGACTTATCACCCGTTTAGTCATTAGAGCGATCGATAGTAGAATTAGAAACTGAGCGATTCATTTTATCTGCCTTGCTGTGATGTTGTTAAAAGGTGACAGCTGGTAATGTCAGGATAATGGAAATAAGGAAAATTTTCTTAAAATTTGAATTCATCTCAGCCCACTACGTTGAGCTCGGGCTTCCTCTACTATGGGAGGGAAATTGACCTAAAGTGGTATCACTTTGGTCAGACGTGTTGGTATAGGGTTTTATAAAGAGTTTTCCTTCTCTCGCATTGATCATCATATGCTTATTATATCCCTTTAACGACACTAACGGGCAAGAGGTGGTGAATTGTATTTTCACTCCCTCATCATACGGAGTAATTTTTTAATATTTATAAACAATTATCTACATGGGCAGTTATTATAATTATCTACACTAATATTATAAACAGGGCAAAATGTGTATTTTAGTGTTTGTATTGAATTAACTCAAAAACGACTGTGCCGATTCCAAAAATTCTTTCACCATTGGAAAGCCACATTATCCCTGAGTAACATAGGCTATATTTTATCCCGGTATTCTCACGGGAACGGGAACTACGTGCGTAAGGCGACTGTAACCAAAACGAAGCGAGGGTGAGTTCCTAGAATATTTAAACACATTTAGATTTAAATACATATTTAGTACTAAACACTAATCTATACCAATAAATAAAATTGGAGTGTCTGTTTGTAATGTCAAAATAATAGACTTTTTTCATGCTCACACGGTTATTTGCACGACACCTATGCCTAAAATAGCAATTAAAATTTTTTTGTCTGTCTGTCTGTTTGTTCCGGGTAATCTTCAAAACAGCTGGACCGATTTCAAAAATTCTTTCACCAATGGAAAGCTATAATATCAGGGCGTGAACTAGGCTATATTTTATCCCGGCATTCCTACGGGAACGGGAACTACGCGGGTAAAACGACTATAACCTATAACCGAAGCGAAGCGAGGACGGGTTGCTAGTTAACAAATAAAATGAAATGTATATTGCAGATCTTGTTTCCCAAATATAGTACAACCACAATCCTTCTCAACTTTTATCTGTAGGAGCAAAGGATTTATTACAAGACATTTATTGCGCTAGGGGCTTAACATTGCGGAGAAAATGTACTAATGCCAAGTTCAAACGTGCACAGTCTACTGCGAGCAAAATGTCGATAAATTCACACCTCGTTGTGTAACTTTTGTGTATTATATGGTATTATGTTTCGTACAAAACAATAAAAAAATTACGTACAGTAAAAAAAAAGTGTGTGTGTATTTATGTCATCACTAGCAACCCGCCCTCGCTTCGCTTCGGTTTCTGTCGCCTTATCCCCGTAGTTCCCGTTCCCGTTGGAATACCGGGATAAAATATAGCCTAGTTTACTCCCTGATATTATAGCTTTCCATTGGCGAAAGAATTTTTTAAATCAGTCCAGCCGTTTTGAAGATTATCCGGACCAAACAGACGGACAGATAAAAAAAAATAAAGTTATTTTTAGGCACATGTAAAGTGCAAATCCGTGTGAACATGAATCTGCCTATTATTTTGACACTAGCAACCCGCCCTCGCTTCGCTTCGGTTTTAGTCGTTTTACCCACGTAGTTCCCGTTCCCGTGGGAATACCGGAATAAAATATAACTTAGTTTACGCCCTGATATTATAGCTTTCCATTGTTGAAAAAATTTTTGAAATCGGTCCAGCCGTTTTGAAGATTACCCGAAACAAACAGACAGACAGACAAAAATTTTTAATCATTATTTTAGGCATAGGTGTCATGCAAATAACCGTGTGAGCATGAAAAAAGCCTATTATTTTGACATTACAAACAGACAGACACTCCAATTTTATTTATTGCTATAGATTATCATCATCGTAGCCGTACGTCCCACTGTTGGGCTCGGGGTCTTCTCAACAATGGGAGGGAATTTGATCTATTATACCATGAAATAGCGGAATCGGTGCGCATCTTATGAGACGGCTGAGGTGCGTGCTATGGAGTCCCCCCAAAACTCCGCACGCGGGCATCATTAAGCTCAGACTGGTGTGTCGAATCTATTATACAATGCTGGCCAGACGTATTAGTATAGGGTTTCATTTTGAGTTTTCCTTCTCTTGCACAGATGTTATGTGATATTATATCCCTTAGTCGTCTCTCACAACATCCACGGGCAAGATAGGGAGCGGTGGATTGTATTTTTACTCTGTCACCACACGCTGTACTTTTGTACTCACGTAAGAAGTTATAGGTACTTCTTTGACGGAAAAAAATAAAAATCTTTCTAAACACTTGATTTTTGCGTTATCCTATGTTTTTAGAAAATAATTTAAATAGTTTAAAAACTAAAAAACACGCTTACAAGCTGACAGACCGAATGACAGAAGTTTCGAATTTCGCGCATGCGTAGTTCGCACACTGGCTCTGTCTCCCTTGCTCTTATGCAAAGGATACGATTACAAATTTCTAATTCCTGGCAAATTTAATCAGGATATTCGCCCATTTTGATCGAATTATTGCATTGTCATGGGCCTTTGAAGAGTGTGCAAAGATTAAATAAATTCTGTTTGTTCAAAATGGGCCAAAATGACGTGCAAAGATTCCGTTACATACCAATATAATAACATACATACGTCTGAAACTAATAAAAGCGTATTAAAAACGACACTAATAATAGAAAAAAATGTGTTTAATACATTGACAGTTTTAAAATAACGCATTACCATATCTATACCAATAAATAAAATTGGAGTGTCTGTTTGTAATGTCAAAATAATAGGCTTTTTTCATGCTCACGTGGTTATTTGCACGACACCTATGCCTAAAATAGCAATTAAAAAATTTTTGTCTGTCTCGTCTGTCTGTTTGTTCCAGGTAATCTTCAAAACGGCTGGACCGATTTCAAAAATTCTTTCACCAATGGAAAGCTATAATATGAGGGCGTAAACTAGGCTATATTTTATCCCGGTATTCCCACGGGAACGGGAACTACGCGGGTAAAACGACTATAACCTAACCTATAACCGAAGCGAAGCGAGGGCGGATTGCTAGTTAGTTGATATTTGTGACGCTGTGCACGCGCAACGTAAAAAATATTCACTAGCTAGCCTCAGGGTGTCGGTTGTCGTGACGGTGTGCGCGCGCACCGTATAAATTTACTCTTCTCATTTTTCCCTAACAAGCCAAAAGAAATATGCTAAAATTTTAGAATATAAATACAACAATGAAACAAATAAATGAAAAATTTTCCGTGTGGTGATGGAGTAAGAATACAATTCACCACCCCCTCTCTTGCCTGTGGGTATCGTAAAAGATGACTAAGGGATATAATATGCATATAATGTAACAAAACCCTATAACAACACGTCTGACAAGCGAGGTGGAGTAGGCCAATTTCCCTTCTATAGTGGAGGAGATCCGAGCTCAACAGATAAAATGATTTTTTGATATTTAGTTAATTAAATATTACACTGCTGTGTGGTAGCGGCTTCGAATATTACCAACCCTTGCTTTGCTCGTGGGTGTCGTAAAAGACGACTAAGAGCCCTAGATTGACCCGGACCAACTCCATCTGGTACCATTTGGGTCAACGATTACATTCCCAAGGAGGGTTGACGTCAGGCAGGCGGCCGGTCATAAAAGTCATTGCCGAAACGTTTTGCAATATGTCAAAACAGATGACATATTGCGTCGACCCCAAGTAATTGGGATAAGAGCAAGATGATGATGAGTTAATTAAATATTACACAGATATTTTACAATTAATATCATCATTCTGCTTTTATCCCTATTACTGGTCATCGACGCAGTATGTACTCCTCTCTCCTCCTCCCCCAAAATATTCGGTAATAGTTTTATGATGACCGCCTACCAATTGTCAACCCTTTTTTGAAATATAATTGTGAACCAAACGACATCAGACGGAGTAGGCCCAGTCCTAAGCATCCCAATGTCGTCACCATCACCAACAGTCGTTTTGTATGGCAGCCAGATCGCTTCCCGGAGGTTCTATGGATACCCTAATTCACCAAGCCCTCCACCAAAATAAGGTCATGGGATAGCGGAGCTACCGTGACTGAGAGCTCTATGGTTTCCGTCCGTCATATAAGGGGATAATATCGGGAGGAAAGACTCCATGCGGACACGGTCCTCCGCTGGCAACTGGGGTGGCGCAGGCGCGAGTACCTGCGCCTGATGCCGCCCTAGCAGAAGCTGCGGGTGACCGGATCAGGGATTTAATCCGGGCACCCACGGAGAGGTTAGCCTCGCGACGGTTAACGGTGTCCCAGTAGGGGACGTCGAAGGGAGAGCCCTCGGGGTATTCCGTCAGGCCGACCACTGACGTCAAGTCATCCTGCTTCAGTGGTCGGTCCAACAACGAAGGCGACGTGTCACAGGTGGGTTACGGGTGTGTGTGCTTACGCCCCTCTGTCGCCCCGGATGGAGTGGTGCGAGGAGTGCGCCGACCGTAACTCACCTCACAAAAAAAAGAGGGGAATAATATCGTAATTGACATAATAAAATTGACTAATTTGGCGATCACAGGGTGGTGTTTTTATTCTATTTTCTTGAGTCCGTTAGTAATACGTTATGATGTAGGCGAAAAAGAAGTAATGAGGCACGTTGTATTAATAACAAATTCATCGTCATTTCAGCCTACGGCCATCCACTGCTGGACGTAGGCCTCCCTCACGTTACGCCACAAATTGCGGTCCTGTGGCGCCTGCATCCAACGACGCCCAGCAACTTTCAACAGGTCGTCGATCCACCTAGTAGGGGGGCGTCCCACACTGCGTCATCCGATACGAGGTCATCACTCAAGAACCTTTCTTGCCCAGCAGTTGTCGGTTCGTCCAGCGATGTGACCTGCCCATTGCAACTTCAGCGTGCTAATTCTTCCTGCTCTGTCGGTTACACTCGTTCTTCCGCGGATTTCCGCATTTCGGATTCTATCTCGCAGAGAAATGTCGAGCATAGCCCGCTCCATAGCACGCTGAGTGATTTTGAGCTTGGTTATGAGGCCTACATTTAGGGACCACGTTTCCGTGCCGTAAGTCATCACTGGTAACACACACTGATCGTAGACCTCTGTTTTCAAACCTATGTTAACAAATTAAATATTAATAAATTTTCTAATGATTTACAAAGATAAGATTTGTAAATATTAAATTAATTATTAATTATAAATCAAATTAATATAAAACGATTCTACCGTCTTTTCATAATTTAATTTTGAAATACTCAAAATTGAAAATTGTCAACATAACAAAGTGGCAACACGAATACTTACCAAGGGCCATTTCAGCGGCAAATGCAATTTGTTACAAGTTGTTTGCTCGTTTACTTTTATTATTAGTGGCTATTAAGAAGGCCGCAGCGCTCGGCGCAAAGCGACAGTTACTCGTGGTCCTATCGGCTCCCCATCCTACCACTAGCGCACTCGACGACCTCGTTCAACATCTGCTATTTAAATTACGTATTTAAGTTGATTGTCGTCATTATTTTGTAGCTATTGGATGGTGGATTTAATTATATTATTATAATTAAAGTATTTAGCCACCGTTTTATCTGTAACCAATATTATTAGTATTATAAGTTATATAATTGTTGACATTAAAATTTTATATTTTATTAAACTAATTAATTATTATAAAAATTCAAACCTATCTTTCCCAACCCTTAAAAGCTCAGGATAAATATTGTGAATATTTCAAATAAAAATTAATTCTCATTATTGCTTTTCGTGTTGTGACTGAGTAAGAATACAATTCATCACCCCCCTATATTGTCCGTAAATGACGTAAAAGATGACCAAGGGATTAAATTTATATAAAACATCTATGCAAGGAAAGAAAAACTCGAAATAAAATCCTATACCAACCCGTCTAACCAACGTGGTTCAGTATGACAATTTCCCTCCTATGGTGGAAGGGGCTCGAGTCCAAACAGTGGGACGTATATGAGCTGAGACGAGGTTGATGATAATGTCATTACTTTTACTATTCAAAATTAATTATTTATTAAATGAGCATTACGTTTCTCATTCAAGTGAATAATTTTGAATAAGCCCCATATAGTAGGAGTTTTTTTTTTTGGGACTAATCCCACCACACATTCCCACCACTGTAACTCCTGTAAGCCAGGATCCACAATGGTCTCCGTATAAGACATTGAGGTTTGACCCTCAGGAAGTCCCTGGGAATCGCTTTTAATTGTCTTGGGACCCGTAACAAATTTAATTAGAAAAGAAAAACAGGAGGAGTTGGAAAGATTCCACTTCCCTCCTATGCAAAGCGGGAGACATGAAGCAAAGTTGGCTAATAAGCCAGTAAATAAGAATTTGTACAACTACGTGAAACGCAGCGGTACAGCACCACGGATTGGACAAAGCTTAATGAACCTATTTGTGAGCTTTAGGTTTGGTTACAGTAGACTTACTTGTTACTAGATTGACCCGGACCAACTCCATCTGGTACCATTTGGGTCAACGATTACATTCCCAAGGAGGGTTGACGTCAGGCAGGCGGCCGATCATAAAAGTCATTGCTGAAACTTTTTCCAATATGTCAAAACAGATGACATATTGCGTCGACCCCAAGTAATTGGGATAAGAGCAAGATGATGATGAGGTTTGGTTACAGTAATAGGTATGGCAAAAGCGCCTAAACGCACGGAAATTTTCTCTAGTTGCTACAAGATCCGAATAGTATAGTAGGGGTTTAAGAATACAATGTGTTAGCAATTTTCACGTGAGACTCTGTCCGTGTGGTGACAGAGTAAGAATATAATTCATCACTACCTATCTTGCCCGTGGATGTCGTAATAAACGACTAAGGGATATACTAAGCATACATATTACATATAGATGTATGCTTAGTATATCCCTTAATCGTTTATTACGACTTGCATAGGCAAGAGAAGAAAAATTCGAAACAGAACCGTATAACCTGTCTGACCAGCATCGTAATATAAGGTCAATTTCCCTCTAATTGTGAAGAAGGCTCGAGCCCAGCAGTGGGACGTATATGAGCTGTCATGATAATGATGAGACTTTTTTATTGCAAACGGTGGCAAACGAACAAACAGTACACCTGATGGTAAGTGATGCGTCCACTCATGGACCATTGTTAAGCCGCTGCCTACCATGAAAAAAGTGAAGGGAGTGTGAATGCGTGCAATGAGGTTCGGCGATACTAAAGGCATTACCAAAACCCACCACGCGCAAACATCTTCAGGAAGTTGGGCTTTCAGCTCTCTCGCTCACCGAATGAAGCGCAGTAACAAATGGCTACTACTCAGATGTCGATTATCTGCGAGAGTGTGCTACTACCGCGGACGGACCGGCCCGCGTCTGTTGACAGATAACTGTCAAGAAAATGGTCCTACCACTGTTTAAACTCATAAAATACAGCTGAAGTAAGACCAAGTGAAAAGGAAGCAGTACTGCAATTTTTATAACATCAGATGCGACCACTAAAACCCTGGCAAGGGACCACCCTTGTTATTAACCAAACAACAGCATTATCCTCTGTTAGAGAGGCTTATACCCAACATTGGACGTTGATAAACTAATGAATAGATTGATGAATGAATATTTTGACTTCACGGTAGGTTCGTCTTATTAATATCGAACTCCCCTGCCTTCCTTATGTAAGAATTTATTCCCCAGGGCATTTTTTATAAAAAAATAATTAGTTTGAGATAGCTTTATTCCTAAAGGAATAACGCTATCTCAACTGTTTATAGCTAGCAGTGGAACCTAATAGGCAGGATGGATAGATCGCTTCTAATCCTTCAGTGATTAATTATTTTAATTGAGAAATTATCCGAAAATTCAGAAACATTCCATCGTTGGTGTGCTAAAATTATTTCTTATGCCCTATCTTCGTGTATTTCATTTTACATAATTAATTCTTCCAGTAGAGCTTTAGAAAGACGACATTAATTTTTTTTTATTTTTAAGACGTCGTACACCGCTTGTTGGTAATTAGGGTCATCGACAATACTGTGGTCAAAGTTGGATATATTCTATAATATAGAAGGATCTAAATTAATTATCTAAATAACATTTTCTGTAATTAATAAATTTTGTATGTTTGGCTACTTCTAAGAACTTATTTGCGAATAGAAAAAAGTTTACCACTACGAAACCTAGACTCGGACTTATTGATATATTTCCAGCCTCTGCACCAATGTAATTAGGATGGAAGTTGCGCGCTTAGCAACACGCTTAGTAATATTATTGTGCACATTTTCGTTTTTAGGGAGTCGTGATAGAGATGCATGGGCTCGTTATCTATTGAAAATATTTACACATTGTTCCAACTTAGCTTATATTTTCAGTTAAAGTTATGCTGAACGATGACACGATCCAATAATCTAAATGATTACTTTTTACTTATTTATCATATTAAGCTACGATACCAATATGTGAAATAATTACGGGACTTCAAAAGTAGTAAAACGAAACATATGAACAAAAATTGCTATCTACTGATGTGTTAGGCTTATTCGAATAAAATATTAAATTTAATTAGGCAAGGTAAATGATACATTATATATAAATGGTTCTAGGCTTCACGATCTCTTAGCAACACTTTTTAAATGCTTTAGCTAATTAATCTACTGAAAAATTATTTGTAATTATCAAAATATTTTCATATCATTTGTAATGATTTCATCTAGCTTTTACGGATTCTTAAATATAAACATTACGATTTACTTTTTTCAATTTTCTATATAAAAATAAAACATTAATAATTGCAAATTCTGATATCTGAATCTTAGAATTGATAAGAAATAAAAATATTGCAAGATTATAAAAGTTACAAAGAAATAACTTTAATATGACGCTAAAAGGACTATTACAGTAAATCCTAAAGAAATCTCAAGTCAACGCTAGCATGAGTGCTATAAAAATGGGACATATTTTTGCCGAGCAAAAAAGATTTACTTGCCCCGGAATGAACAAAGAGAAAATATAAAGTTTGCAGCCTGAACACTGGCTTATCATCATTTATGTGCAAAAAAGATTACACTGTCAGTTACTATCAAGTAGAATTGTAGTGAAGCCCTGGCTTATCTTAAGTAAAAATACATAGATAGGCATGACATAGTTGTGGTACCTTATTATTTTCGAAAAAAAGTCTTTAGTTAAATATTTATAAATGATAATAAACCAAATTTATGTGATAAAGCCATACTGTAGAATTGTCTGTCTATAGGTGCAGGCCGGTCTATCCGGGTACACATTTACAGAAATTCTACGTCTGATTTGTTACAATTTTTGCACATGAATGTACTTCGTTTAGTGAGTGAGAGAGTCGGTAGCCCAATTTTATAAGCGTGTTTGAGTGTGGCGGGTTTTGGTGATACTTACCTTAAATATCACCGAACTAAACCTCGCAACGGCGATCGGCGTCCCGGGAAGGGGATGTCGATGGGAGAGGGTACTCCCTCGGGGTATTCCGTCGGGCCGACTACTAAAGTCAAGGAACTCTGCACTAGAGGTCGACCCAACGACGAATGCGACGTGCTATAGGTTGGGTTACGGGGTCGCACGCCGCCCCTCTGTCGCCCCGAACGGAGCCGAGCGGCGGGTGTGCTGACCGTAGCCCATCGGAAAAAAAAGTATCACCGAACATCATTGCATGCATTCACACTGCCTTCACTTTCTTCACGGTAGGGTGTGGCTTAGCAAGTTTCATGAGCGGCAGTATCACAATCACATGTGATGTTTGCTCGTTTGTCACAAACAACAATAAAAAAGGTAAAAAAAAAAATTAAGTTAAACGGTTTTATTGTACACAAACAGAGTAATGTTGCAGATAAATGTACTAAAAGCTAAAAAATAATTAAATAAATATAGTGATGGGTACCAATATGTATACATTGTTACATTTTGGAAATAAAGTAACACATAACCACTTTGTGGAAATATCTATGTTCATATAAATTCCTAAAAATGCAATGTATTATAGTATAGATTAATGTATGTCAAAAGATGATGTTTTCGAAATATACAAATTTTAAACATATACATTGATTAGACTAAAATAAAATCGTGGGGCACGTCAAATATTGACAATCGTCGATTAAAATGTTCGTTTTGTAGAGTCATACGATAATAATGACAAATTTACATTTAGCTCATATTTTAACTAACGACGGCCATCTTGAATTTACAAAAATATTGACTATACATAATTGTATTGTCACCAAAACCAAAGGCGTATACCAAATTTCAGATCAATCGGTTGATATGAAGAAGGTGAAATTTCAATTACTAAATTTGACCCAACAAAGAAAAAAATAAACAAACAAACGGGGTAAGCTAAATAAAACCGTTTAAAAAAACCTTATAACGCTAAATGTAATACAAGTTTTCTTCTTTTTTATTTAGTTTCTTTATTGACATTCTTCTTTACTTTTTTTTAGTCTTTTTCTTTAGTTTTTGAAGCAAGATATTAGTTGAAACAGCGTTACGGACACGCTGTAGTAGTTAAGCTGAATGGGTGGATAATCATGGACGTTTCCTTCACGTCAACGTTTCCTTTTACCAAGTAGTAATGTGCATAAATGAGGCGAATGTTAATGCTAGATGACAAGCAATCACCTTTAAGCCAAGAAAACTTCGCTATGGGAACGTCTATTGTCACGGCGTAAAACAGACAAAGTTATAGTGTCGATGGAAACTACATCTACTATTATTACGGCTAACATTCTATTGTGATGATATTGTTAACGAGAAACTCTGATTCAGAGGACTTAGCTCCAGATTAAAAAAAGTGCTGACTAGAGTTTGCTTCTGACAAGGTGGGTGACCAGCCTGACTCTGCTAACCCTAAGCTAGCTGATCAATCATCTGCCCTATATACAATAAAAGTAATCACTCATAATATAGCTTTATTAACGTGACATTAAATCATATTTTAGTCTCGACCCCCACCCGATTAATAACATAATAAACCCCTTTGAATTGACAAACGTGCTTATCCTGTTCGCTATTAAACGTTGCATTGGATAGAACACAATCTACCACAATCTGTTGGATACACATACTAACGAACTGCTTATACATGTAGTACATAACACCACAAGCATGATTTACGCTCATTGGGGAATTGCATCAACTATAATTGTAGATGAGTTGTCATTATAATCTAAGCTCATATACGTCTTACCGTTAGGTTTGGGCTTCCTCCATTGTGAGAGCGAATTTGTTCTAAACTGTAGTATAGTAGGCCAAATTGCCTCCATCCCGCTTTCTATGTATACGGAGTAAGAATACAATTCACCACCCTTTCTAATCCATGAGTGTCGTAGAAGACAACTAAGGGATTATAATATGTAGATAACATCTATTTCAAGAGAAGGTAAACTTAAATTAAAACTATACTAATACATCTGACCAGCGTGGTGTAGTCATCAATTTCCTTCCCATTGTGGAGGACGCTCATGCTAGCTGGATCGAGTATGGACTGTGAAGTTTATGATAATAATACCACGCTGATCAGACGTATTGCCATAGAGCTTTATTTTGACATCTTCTCTTGTATCGATGTGATCGTTATATTATGTCCCTTAGTCATATTTTACGACAAACGGCTCCCCGTTTCAATCAATAATCGAATCGATCAATAGTCGATTTAGATGATGTAGCAACACCACAATATTAATAGTACTTATAAATATCCGTATGGTGACGGAGTAAGAATACAAATCACCATTCCCTATCTTGCTCGTGGATGTCGTATAACACGACTAAAGGATATGATACGCGTATAACATCTTTGCAAAAGAAGGAAAACTCGAAATAAAACCCTGTGCCAACCTGTTTGACCAGCTTGGTATAGGAAGATCAATTTCCCTCCTATTTTGCAGGAGGCTCGAGCCCAACAGTGGAACGTATATGGGCTAAAATGATGATATGTCACGGAATATATATGAGATTCTTTCAAAAATATATTTCTAGATTATAATTTATTTACTAGACTTGAAACAAAAGGACCGCATTGTTAAATACTCGTATTGAGCCTGTGTAAGAATCAGTCTAGTCACGTGTGCTTAGTAGAGATTGAATTCGAAACCTATCAACTTCGATTTCATTGTAAATTGAATTTGTAATCGTTTAACAAAAACACACGTTCTATATAAATTCATTTTTGATTTATTTTTTCATTAGAGAGGAGACATATGATTGTCTTTCAATTATCGAATACCTTATTTATTTTTTTGACAGAAGGCATTCTTTTCTGTATACTCAATACAGTTTATGTACCTAATAATGACTTCTAATGTTTACGCGTCCAGAAATCAAAAATCAAATACAAACGTGATAACCACCCGTAAAAGAGTTGTATCTCAAGCTGATGTAATGTTTCATGATACTCGGTTAACTATTTAATACCGTAAGTGTAAAAATTAAACAAACAATCACACTAGCAAATGCCCGCGATTTCATAGACGTAATTCCCGTTCCCGTAGGAATCATCATCATCATCATCACAGCCCACATACGTCCCACTATTGGGCTCGGGCCTATTTAATCATGGGAAGGAATTTGACCTACTATACCATGTTGGTCAGAAATGTTGGTATTTTTTTTTCTTTTAGAAATGTTGGTATAAGGTTTCTTTCTGAGTTTTCCTTCTCTTGCACAGACGTTATGTGCATATTATATCCCATAGTCGTCTTTTACGACATCTACGGGCAGGATAGGGAGTGGTGAATTGTATTCTTACTCCGTCACCACACGGAATTCCCGTAAGAATATCGGAATAAAATATAGACGAACTTACTTCTTATACAGACACCTACCTGAAAATAAATATTATCAATATCGGTATAGCCGTTTTGAAGATCACCCCAAAAAACAGACAAAAAATATTTAAACTGGTTTTAGGCATACGTCCTACGTCCCTAGCCGAGGCTGCGGCTGGTCGAAGCAAGGAATAGTTCGTCACCGCTGACCGGAGTGCGCGACGCGCGCTGGGTAACGCCCTGTGGGGCGTGTGGCGAGAAGGGACGGTACCCGAAAGGGTATCCCGCCGGGTTGACCACGGACGATAAGGATTCGATACCAGTGGTCGGTCCAATTGCGAAGGGGAGGGAATATAGCGGGTTATGGGGTCACGCGCCCCCTCTCGTCACCCCGTGCGGGACAGATAGTGAGCGGCCGCCAAAAAAAGGGCATATGTATCGTGTAAAAAACAGTGTGAGCATGAAAAACAACTATTATTTTGACATTACAAACAGAGAATTCAGTTTTAATTATTTGTATAGATTAATTTAAATGGTATAGAGAGATTCGATTGTTACCTGGTTTTAAAATATAACAAGTTAGTTAACAAATAACAATAATAGCGTAGGCGAGTTAGCGCCGCACTCCTCGTCTGTCTGTTCTATTTACCTGAAAGCATATTTAACGCTTTACATTTTGTTGTATTCAAGTTTGTATTATGATTTAAGCTAGTATAATTTGTATTCTCCATATTTGTTCGCTTAAGTTGCGAGCTTTGATTTATTTGATAAATGTTTATATTGCATATAGAATGATATACAATGAAAATGTATGTACATTTGCAGAGTGTCAATTATAAAATTTAAATGAATGTATATATAATCTTTTTATCTTTATATTTATATTTCTTGTGTACGTGTGTATGTCACTGAATTCCTCCTAAACGGCTGGCCGATGTAGACTAAATTTTTTTGTGTGTGTTCAAGGGAATTCGAGAATGGTTTAGATACACAATTGGACACGGCGGGTGGTGCTGCTTTTATTTTAATTGAACAAAACAATGTCTGCTGGGTCTGGTGTTGCTGTCGATTCCAAGGTTCTCCTTGGAATCGATAGCAACACCACCTACCACCTACCTTTTGTTTTATTTGAACAGAACAACGTCTGTTGGGTCAGCTAGTATATACTAGAGCAAGATGATGATGATGATATCATCATCATCATGTTGCTCTTATCCCAATTACTTGGGGTCGACGCAATATGTCATCTGTTTTGACATATTGCAAAAAGTTTCGGCAATGATTTTTATGACCGGCCGCCTGCCTGACGTCAACCCTCCTTGGGAATGTTATCGTTGACCCAAATGGTACCAGATGGAGTTGGTCCGGGTCAATCTAGGGCTCTTAGTCGTCTTTTACGACACCCACGAGCAAAGCAAGGGTTGGTAGTATTCGAAGCCGCTACCACACAGCTAAGTAGTAAGCTAAGTGGGTCAACTAGTATATATATATATATATATATATATATATATATATATATATATATATATATATATATATAAATTTGGTTTTTTATTTAGACATTTTTTTATGTGATGGTGTCGAAAAAATAATTCATCATCCCTTCTCTTAGTACGCGTCATAAATAAAATTGAAAATGTTGAATACCGACACAAACTAAAATAATAAAAAAGTATTACGATCTCCTTAACAAGAATTATGAATGTTTATTTATTTATTTTATTTATTTAAGACAACACCCTGCACTAAGGAAATAATCCTTGTATTGCGGGGGACTTTCCAAACATATAATTAACGGACACAAATTACTTCCAGACTCAGAACAACAATTTGTGGATCGCACAAAGTGTTGTCCCGCGTGGGATTCGAACCCCCGACACTGGCGCTGTAGGTCGCTATCTTAACCACTACGCCATCTGTGCAGTTAATTGCAGTTAATCCAATTAATTGTCATTTAATGATTATACTGGCACGCGTGAAGCACTTAATCGAATTATCATACGCCATTACATCGTTTTGGAAAATAACTGATACTCTTACACTTCCGGACCGATATTAACCAAACACAGCTGAGAAAACTGGCTTTCAAATTAAAAAATCCCCATCGAAATCGGTCCTTCCGTTTGAGAGCTACGGTGTCTCAGATAGATAGACACACACACACACGCGCAGACAGACAGCGACGTCAAACTTATAACACCCCCTCTTTTTGCGTCACGGTTAAAAATGACACATATCATTGACATATTTAGTTCATTACTATATATTTTTTTTGTTTTTTTTTTTTAAATCAAATTTCAATTTTGTTCACTTCTCCTCAATATATACTTCAAAATAAATAATTCATTTATAAAGTACCTTTAAACTGAGAAACATTATAATTTTTTCGGTTTATAAATACCCAAAACCTAAAATAAATTTTTAGATCGGTTAAGCTTAGCAAAACACTCGAAACGTTGTATTAATGATTTATAACGTCGTATTGTTAATATGTGGTTTGTTACTAACCACCAAATGACGTTCGATGTAGTAGTGTAATTCACAGCCAAGATCGGATCTCAAACTAGGGAACGTCTGTTTTAATTATATCTGGAAGAATGTACAATATTGCTAAAGATAATTAAAAAGTAATTTCTTATTTTTTTGACAGCACCTTTCTGAGTTTCCAAGTTATTTTCTAATTGAAGGCAATTTTATTAAACGTAATTTATTGATAACTAAAACTTATAAACTTTAAAATTACTAATCCGAAGATGTTGGATATAAAACATTGGGAGTGATATAAAAATAATAACGCACCGTAAATAAAATACAAGTATGTAATTATGCTTATTTTAATTTAAGTTTTCTTTTCACTTTGTTTTAGCTAACATTTGTAACTTAATTTATTCGCCAATAAATTAAAACTTGTTTGAAATGAAAAGACACTTCTTGGGAAGAAAGGACTAAGTAAGTTGTAAAACTTTAAATTTAATTTTATTGAAAGTTTGAATCATAATGAGTAGAATCGAGGTTGCTTTCAGATAGTGTGTGAGGTATATGGCAGTTTTAAATTTTATATAGTCACCATATCTTTTTTACATGTTTTAAAATAATAAGGGCTAATATTAATAGCCTTTTTACGCGTAACTATGTTAATGTTTGCAATCAGAGGTCCTACGTTAGAATCCTGGTCTAGTTAAAATTTTGTTAAATCTCTGGCAATTCTTAGCAATAAGCTTGAAGTTTGAAACTGTCCACTAAATGATTCCTCTATTACGTTGGTTTGAAGTTGTATTGTGAAATGTAGAGAAAGGTCGGTATTGTATATCTCTATTTACTATTTACGGAAATCCGTAGAAGAACGGGTGTAACCAACATAGCACGAAGAATTAGCACGCTGAAGTGGTAAAAAACAGACCACATCGCTTAATGAACCTAAAATCGCTGAGGAAAAAGGTTCTCGAGTGGCGATCACGTATCGGAAGACGCAGTGCAGGATGACTAGGTAAACCAACGACCTGGCGAAAGTTGCTAGGCTTAGTTGGATGCAGGTGGCACAGGACCGCATTTTCTGGCGAAACATGAGGGAGGCCTACATCCCGCAGTGGACGACGATGGGCTGAATGATGATGATGTTGATTGAACACTTTGGAAAATAAGATGCAAAAACATATAAATAACTAAAAATATTTTACTAAAATAATATTTAAGGTTGCTACTGTTTGATAAATTTAACTTTACACAGTAAAATGATATTTAAAATAAATCCAACCTTAAAATTAACATAAAATTCCAATACTAATATATTTTGTACAAAGTCCTCGTTTGTAGTAAATTATATTAATTAACCCCTGTGAGAGTAATAACTGTTTACAAACTCCAATCATAATATTTGGTTGGAATTATTGAATTAGAAACCTATTAAACAAATACAAATATGTGTTGGTCGCTTAATATGAAGTGTGATATGAATTTTGTTATGAAGAACTCTTAATCGTAAAGTTTTACAGCGTGTATTTAAATTTAAATATTATTTTATAAATAAAAATAATTCAAATGTAAAAAATTATTCTCTTTTATGTCAATTACTTGAGGTTGACGCAATATTTATTTTGTTTCCATCATACATATTGCCAAAGGGGGCAATAATTTTATAACCGGCCTCTTACCTGAAGCCAACTCTCCTTGCAATTGTCGACTCGATGCCATCAGATAGAGTTGGCTCTAATTGATTTAAAGCTCTTAGCCGTGTTTTACGAGACTCACAAGCAATGTGAGGATTGCTAGTATTTGTGGCCGCTACTACAATGCAAATTAATTTTAAATACTCCAAACATGCGATAATGAAGTAGTAATATAAAGTATAACCACCCCTTCTCTTTTCACGGGTTCGTAACCAAGCACTACGGGATGTAGGTAATTAGCAATAATAGTAAACGGAAAAAGAAACTCAAACTTATACCAACCTATCTGACCACCATGGTAGTATAGGTCAATTTCTGTTTTATTTTGAAAGAGACTCAAGCCCGGCCTCAATGACGACTTAAAAACCAATACCTTTTTTCAGAAAAAAGCGTCTTTGATTTAAGTACGTGTTTCCCCACCTGAATGGTAAAATATCTAATATATGCCACATAAAATATAATACAGCTGACGTGATTCTTATATTCCAAAATTTAGTATTTGATATTCTAGACTACAGGTAAAAAAAAACTCTTGTGAACCCATAGACGATTATTACACGTGGAACTTAAACCCGTGCCTATTGAAAATTCTTCTAAAGACTGTATCAATTCAACTTGAGTGATCAGTTACATGTACAAGTACATACAAGTACATATTCAGTCGTATTTCGTCTTTACATTGTTTCTACTTAGTACTATAAATTTTCTCTTAGATGCATACGAAACTATGACTAAAATTTAAAATTAATTTGTTTAATACATATCCTAGATTGTTAAACGCTAGATCAATAATTTAGATGTTTCGGTGACGCCATGCATACATAGCTAACCAAGGCAGTTTAGCTCGGTAACAAACTGTGCCTGATACCGCTCAAGCTGGGATAACGGATAGCTGGCACCAGGGATTACTCCGGCATCTGCAGAGACCCATTGTATGATGACGACGCCCCGGCACTTTGCTGTCGCTAAAAATGTTAACAAATCATAAAACGGCAGAATATGGAACGGCACACCGTCCTTCCGTCACCACAGTAACTGGTACCAAACGGGCTATAAAAATATAGATGTACATACCATGCTAAGCACACGGACAGCACGTCTTAATGAATGCTCTCGTAAATCGTTTTAAAGTAATTGTCTAAATTACTTAGTGTAAATGACATATATCACTATTAAATACCAAGGACGTTAAAAGTATCCATTTTGATAACTTATATCGTAAAGTTGCAATAGAAAAGAGCATCTAATTTCAGTGTAATTTCAGTTCACTATTTTAGCATTATAGCTTCCAAGTAAAAGATGGATACCATCAAAAACCAAACTTGTAAAAAAAGCCAAGCCTCGCAACTGAGTTCTTCTACCATAAAAAGTTGTGAGATCCATGTTATACCAAGTCGGTGAACTCATTCAGTGCCTGCTTAAGGGACCTTTCTTCTTAAGTTATTACGTAAATAGCTAACCTAACAACTTCTTATAGTGACTATATCAATATTAAAGATCTTTTATGTCTTAAATAAACAGAATGACTTGGCAATCGCATGAAAACACAATGTACCTCACAAGTAATACATATTATATTAAATTGTACTAAACATAGTGCGATTGCCAAGTCAATCTATTTATAAGGGTGGGTGGCTAATCATATTCCGTGGCTTAAAATAAGTTTTTATGGAAGACCGTTTCAGGATGTAGCCAATCTTGTCAGTGACTCCTTTGACATAAGGTAGTACTGCAGGGAGGCGCTCAACAGTGGGTGGTTTCACTCGGTGTCTGCGACGGGGGTGAGGAACTTGCAGCTTATTTGCACGTAGAATCTGCTTGATATGCTGCAGCTCCCCAGCCAGGTGTTCATCATCACAGATTCCTCGTGCTCTCTGCAACAAAGATTTACACACGGTAGCTAACTGTGAAGGGGGATGATGAGAATCACCGTTCAAGTATCTGTCTGTATGTGTTGCCTTACGATACACTGTAAAATCAAAATCAAATACAAACGCGATAAAATCCGTAAAATAGTTTTATTTAAAATGTGTAATACTCGCGTAAACATCAGAAATCCTTACATAAACTTCATCTTGAAATTTTGTATCGATCGGCCAAAATCAAATGAAGACCCGTTTAGTAGTTTTTGAGTTATTGCCATACAACGGGGGCTTTGTATTATAATATGATTGTATGGAATTTAAAGAACTATATGTGTGGATAATATGAATACTAAAACTGCGAAATTAAGTTCGTTTGTTAGCTACGCTTTCACGACTTTCTTTTTGGGTGGGTTATGGTCAGCACACACGCCATTCGTTTCGTCCGGAATGGCGAAAGAGCGGACTGCGATCCCATAACCCACCGTATTCCCCCCTTTCGCTATTGGGTTGACCACTGGTATGGAGTCTCTGGTCCTTCGTAGCCGGCCCGGCCAAGAGGACCGGATTATCCATAAAGCGGATTAAGCAACTGCCTAGGGACCCCGCGCCCACTAGGAGCCCCGAGCATGCACCAAGAAATTTTATTATTTGCATACTTCCACAATATTATTTCTTTTTTGTTTCTATTGCTGTTGGTGGCAAAAGAGAAATCTGCGCCCTTAATGATAAATGAAACTGCTGCTTATAGACCTTGAACCATGGACCCGAGAATTGAATTGCCTAGGGGCCCTGATAGGGTTAATTCGGCCCTGCCGGCGGATTACCCTTTCAGGTACCGCTTAATGCACGCTTTCACGCCTGAACCACAAAACCAATTAAAAAAAATGTCACTACTTCATCAACGAGTAACATAGGCTGCATTTTATTTCCGTATTCCCACAGAAACAAGAACTACGCAAGTAAAACCACGGGGGTATGCTAGTAATTTATAATAGAAATAAATGTAGTTGTATACTTATGACATATATACAAACTTTAAAATTGAACATCAACGAGGCACACACATAATTATGTATTCCAATGCCTTCGGCTCTAAGCAATCAAGTTAAACTTAAGATTGCCGCTTATAGTTTAACTTAACTACGTATATCTCAAGAGGACGGACAGAAGTAAATGCTTCCATATGTGACTTACACATATATGGAGCGATTTACAAGTTCGCTCATTATAATTAAGTGACAGTTTCATAACTAGTTATACTTTTGGTAATATTATTAAAGATTAAAAATGTTTACTGAAATTTTATAGTTGTAGTTTAATTCACTGTTAATTTCTGAACGAATCTATTATAGTTTATGTTCATTCGTATTTAGAATTACAATAAGTTTTTCTTATCTTCTTACTTTTAAAATTAAAAACGTTTGATATTTTTATTAGTCAACAAGCAAGCAAAGCACACTTCATTTAAGTGAATACTCTAAAGTTTTTTTAAACAACATTTGAGTTTACCGTCAGTTAAACAATAGGAACGCTGTGTGTTTCTGAATAAAAAATATCTTAAAAAATAATAATATTCTATCCCTACTCCAACACGTCTGACCATCGTGGAATCATCATAATCATCATCGCCGCCCACATACGTCCCATTTGCTTGACCCGGACCTCCTCCACGATGGGAAGGAAATTGACCTACCATACCAACCATGACCAGCAGGTCAGCCATGTTGGTATAGGATTTCATTTCGAATTTTCCTTCTCTTGCACAGATGTTATGTGCATATTATATCTCATAGTCGTCTTTTACGACATCCACGGGCTAGGTAGGGAGTGGTGAATTGTATTCTAACTCCGTCACCACACGGAAAGCGTGGGATAGTAGGGATAGTTAATTTCTCCATTACAAAGAAGGCCTGAGCCCAGCAGTGGGACTTCTATGGACTGAGAGAAAGAATATTTTATCTTAATAACGGACAAAAATACACGGTAAATATCTACGTACATAGAATAAAAGTTTTACCTGCATTCGTATTTGCCCACGTCGCTTTCATTTCAAAAAGTAACCAGTCAGATTGGACGTCAACACTCATCTTTTTCGTGCCGTGACAGACTTATTGTCTGTACACACAAAGAATTCGCTTCTTTCTAGAAACAAAATATCACTCACCTACTTTGAAGATGCCGTATTAAAATGTATTCATAAAATATATCAATAAATTTATATAAAACGTTAGTAAGTGTAATGAAAAATTACACGTAACCGATGACCTGAATTTGCTTTTCTGTCATTTTATATAAGATGGGCAATTCCACGTATAAGTCTACCATAAATGAAAAAATTAATATCTGATTTTGATAGTAAAAATACTTAAGTATGATTACTTAAGTACGGCAACATTATGTTATTTTTAATTTTTTATAGTGGCAACAATTTTTTGTGATTTATTTTCTTACTATACCGTCATTTGCGGGTTCGCGTCGTGAGCTCAGCTGATAGCGGTTTTTTGTCGTGGAGTTTTGATTTAATTTTACGGTAAGTCTTCTGAATTATTATTTTATTTTATTATATACTGACTATTCAAACCATAAAATATCGGTAAAGAGCACGTAATTAACGGCAATTTTATTTTTTTAAGGTAAATTAGGTTTATAAGATCACAGTGGCAAGGTGTAGTGTCGGTCACAGAATAACATTACTTATCTCTCTAACTACAGTAAAATTATTTCAATAAAATAAAATTAAGTATTTTTTCCTACTTGACAGCTTTACTCAAATGATGCAGATGGTAAAATATTATTATCTTTTTTTATAATGCCTAAACTCTTGAAGATATTGTTGTAGTGTCAGTCACATTGTAGAGTCGGTCACGTCTAAGTAGAGTCAATCACACTCCGTATCATAATTAAATATAGCTTTTTGTTTGATTTATTTTTTCATGGATGGTGATAATAGCTGCAGAAAAGAAGCACAAGCCGAGCTGAAAGTTAAAGGATTGTCCAAAAAATTAAAAAAAGGAATCGGAAAACAGGAAACACAAACGACGTATGATAAAACAAACAGCATTGGTTAACATTCTCAAAGCCTTAAGTGAAAAAAAATTAGAAGAGGTAAAGAAGAATAGAAGGTATAGAAGTAAGATTAAAGAAAGAAACTTATGTTAGAATCCACTGCCAAAAGTGAGACTCCTTACATTTGACTCCTGCATTTGCTTCAAAAAGCTCATATGGCAAAACGGTCGCAAAAGTCAAACAGAATCTGCCATTTGTCTTTCAAGTGTTGAGCAGTTGTATATACGTTACGTAAGATAAATTACTCCTGAAATAATAACGCCTAAATACAAAAAACCGAAGGAAATCAGTCTCTGCTCTTTCAATTATGTCAACAATTGAAAAAAATCAATTTATGTCCGTGATGATATTAGTCGTCAAAATCCTAGCATTAATAACACAACAATAGTCCGTGTCCAAATAGATGGCTATTACGTATTATAAAAATTCACAAATTATACGTAAATAAATTTAATTACGTCAAAACCCTGCAACTTCCAAAAAACAACGTATGAAGAAGTGTATTTTGGTGAATCGGCAGATTAAAGTTTTTTAAATGATTATATTTCTTGTTTCGAAGAAGATTTAGCTTTGAATTGTTTTAGTTTTAATGTTGGTTTCTAACATATTATGAGTGATTTCGTTTAGGTAGTGTTTATGTTCAAAAATAGCATTTTAACGTGTTCATTAATTACGCTTTTGTATCTTTAAAATAATTTGAGAGTTAATTTTTTAAGTGCTGTGATTTAAATAGGTGTTTAGTGTAAAAATACTGAGTTTTACACTAGACAAAGTGAGTGTAGTGTCGGTCACGTTTTGAGCTGTAGTGTCAGTCACAATTTATTTTACTAATAAATATTTTTTAAATAACTTAAAGCCTTTGGTTCACCATTTTATAATAGTTAGTTTCATGCATTTTCGATAAAAACACAAATTAGTGTTATTACTCCAGTACAGAGGAAGATTATTGAAGTTTAAAAACACTCTCGAAAACGACTTCCTTTCGCATGTAGTGTCAGTCACGTTTATATTTTACTAAATAAATGCTACTTCAAAATATAATTGGTTGCCATTTTTGTTTCTATAAGATAATTGTTGAAATTGCTACAAAGCCATGTTTAAATTCAAACCTAAAACATGCTACTAATCGTAATATAAGACAAAACAAAACGCAAATAGTGTCAAATGTAGTGTCAGTCACATATGGAATCGCCGAGATGACACCAATGACTTTTGACGCGAATGTCAAAATGTCATGTAGCGCTTTTATATTTTTTTCATTATTTTAGTGATTTAAAGTGTTATATTGAATAATTTTGCTGATATTTTATGTAATATAATGCAGATAAAATTCTGAAATGTAGTGAAAATGATATAATAGTGAATTGCGTGCATTTTGACATTCTGCCCAAATTTCCAGAGACGCCTGACTTGGATATCAGCACCAAGTCACGCTAACGACTGACTGAAAGACTAAGACTAAAGACCTGAATAATAATCAATATACTCGACACTGGCACCAATAGCTCATATTATTGTAGCTCATTGCCATTAACTAAGAAGAAGAAGAAGATGACACCAATAAACTTATATTAAAATATTTTTAACTACAAGTTGTTTTTGTTTGCACAATATATCTCTGTCTTTTAATACGCATGGCAGGCATTTTGAATTTCATTGTCTTGAATTTTCTTTTTTAACACGCTTTTATTCAAATTCAAATCATTTATTATGTATAAACCCCGCGGGGGCACTTACATATTGTCATTTTTTACATTTTTTTCTTAAAATTACCGCCGGATCGGAACGCGACGGCACTGAAAAGATCCGACAAGAAATTCAGCGGGATTGTCTATTTATTATTAATTTTTCTAATTTCACTTAAATAAAATTACATCTTACAACATGCTTATTAATAGTTCCAGCGATGCCATTCGAATTATTATATAGTACAATTCACAAATTTAATATATTAGTTTCACCTGTATGTATGTATGTATCTATGTATGTAACGGAATTTTTGAACGTCATTTTGCCCCACTTTGAACTTTACTAGTTTAATTTACCTTCCATTGTATAGGAGGCTCGAGCCCAACTATGGAACTCAAGTGGGCAGATAATAAAATATTTTTAACATAAAAATGTATGCATGATTCATTCAAAATATGCAGTTGTACTAAATGGTGTTTGTAGAAACTGTGTTGTGTTTTCAATGTTCTTATAATAGGCACAGGCAAAAGTATATTTTGGTATATTTTCGGCACTCTTTTCTATCATTTATGTTCTTCTTCTTCCTGCAGTACTTCTCGAATACATTATTGTAACTGTATGTCTTGCTTAAAATATTTAATGTAAAAAAGACAGCTAAGTTCATCATCATTATTGAAGCCCACAATTAGTGTCCCACTGTTAGGCTCGGGCCTCCTCCACAATGGGAGGGAATTTGATCTACTATACCATGCTGGTCAGGCATTTTGCGTGGTGTAACTTATTCTCCTAGAAAGAAGAAAGAAGTTTTCGCTGTTAAAAATACGTAAGCGGCAAAATTGTATCAATAACAATAAATAAAAATGAAGTATCTATTTGTAATGTCAAGATAGTAGGTTTATTATGCTCACATGGTTAGTTGTACGACACCTGCCGGTCTTTTACTTAAAACACTCTATTTTATTATAAGCATACATTTACTAACCCTTCTACCGGTTTTCCATCCATCCATCCATTAGCCTACAGACGTCCACTGGTGGATATTGGGCTCCCCACGAGAATGCCACTCGGAACGGTCCTATGCCACTTGCATCCAACGGTTCCCTGCGACTTTGAGAATGTCGTCAGTCCACCTAGTGCGGGGTCGTCCTACGCTGCGCCGTCCGATTCGTGGTCGCCACTCAAGAACCTTTCTTCCCCAACGGTTGCCGGTTCGACGAGCGATGTGACCTGCCCATTGCCATTTCAACTTGCCGTACCTACCGGTTTTATAATTACAAAGAAAAACTCTGTAAATTGATATATCATATATATAAATTTCTTGTGTACGTGTGTATGTCACTGAACTCCTCCTAAACGGTTGAGACCCGATGATGACGAAATTTTTTGTGTGTGTTCAAGGGGATTCGAGGATGGTTTAGATTCACAATTGGACCCGGTAGGTGTCGCTGCTGTCGATTTCAAGGAGAATTCCTTTTATTTTATTTGAACAGAACAACGTCTGTTGGGTCAGCTAGTAATATTATAAATCTAATTCACATCACAACAAACAATTTTACGATGTTTTTCGTACAATTCATAAAATGTATTGCAAAATTATATGCACAGTCATGCTTTCTGAATTCAGAAACTATTTGTAAATATGTGAAAGCGTTACAGTATTTTAAGCTAAACAAAATTCTTCATATTTTGATTTGTATTTTATAAATCCTTTACTGTATATTTATATGTAAACTAGCCATCCGCCTTCATTTTGCTTCGGTTTCAGTCACCTTACCCGCGTAGTACCCTTTCCCATGGGAATACCAGGATAAATTATAGCCTAAGTTACTCCTTATATAGACAGCTACCTGGTAGTAAAATATTATCAAAATCCGTCCAGTTGTTTTGAAGATTATTTTGATATAACGAACAGACACTTCAATTTAATTTATTTGTATAGAGTATAGATAACACTTTTCAGAATATTTGTTATTTAACAATCCATAGTTACATTATATAACATATATTTATGATATATATTTAAATAATTTAGTTACACATTTTGAAATACCAATAAATTTGCATACCTGGAGTATAATTAATTAATTTCAAAGCATTCCAGATATCAAACTGTCAACAAGCAAAACTAACAACCTTGCCTGGTTAGCAGAAGTTGCAATAATTTGTTGAAATAACTATAAAGTTTAACCAAACCGACTAAAATTAATTTAGTTAGATATTACTTTGCAAATAATAGTTACAAGTAGGTCAATTGCCCTTCCATTGTGGAGGAGGCCCGAGCCCAACAGTGGGACTTATATGGGCTGAGATGATGATGATGATTACAAATGTAAATAATATATACATGGGATATGCTATGCACATAGCAAGAAAAGGAAAACTTGAAATGAAACCCTATACCAACAGGTTTGTCTAACATGGTATAGTAGGTCAAATTCCCTCCCATTGGGGAGGAGGCTCGAGTTCAACAGTGGGATGTATGTGGGCTGCGATGATGATGATGATATACAAGTGATCTACTGATGGATGAGTTGATTTATCATCATCCTGTTCTTATCCAAACTACTTAGAATCGACGCAATATATGTATAACTACTCTTTTTTATCAAAATATTGCAAAAGATTCAGTAACAATTTTATCACCGGTTGCCTGTCTGTCGTCAACCCCCCTTGGGAATGTAATTATACGGTTTCAGGTGAGTTGTCTCAGGTCTAAGTTAAGTATATAACTATACGACGCTGGTCAGACGTGTTGGTATAGGGTTTTATTTCGAGTTTCCCTTCTCTCGCATAGACGTTGTATGCGTTATATATCCCTTAGTCGTCTCGTACGATCACCCACGGGTAACATAGGGGGTGGTGAATTGTATTCTTACTCCGTCACCACACGGAAATTTATAATTGTAATACTATGTGATATTTATTAATATCCGTGGTTGTTTATTAATCATAATCAGTAAAGTAACTTAAAAGTACATAATGACACATATATTTATAATTAACTGATATCCGTGAGTCACACAACAGGGTTGCTAGCGGAAGATTAGTGTTGGGTGATACCCAGCTAATGCTGTGATGGTGACTCTTTCGGCAGAATATGTATTAGTCCGCTTTTAGTCTGCTACTGATCCTTCAGACTGTTGTGGTCGTACACTTTTTGTTTTACTTATGCTAAACTATTGTTACTGATCAACTGACCACTATTTTTCTTATATTTTTTATAATTATTATTTTGTATACCTTTTTTTTTCTTTTTATATTAAGCCTAAATTTATTTCTTATTATGAAATATTTAGCATGTCTTCCGCCGAATAAATGCATTTTCTTTCTTTCTTTCATAGTCGTCTTTTACGACATCCACGGGCAAGTGGTGAATTGTATCCTTACTCCGTCACCACTCGAATATAAACCTCTACATTAAGTAAATAACGCCATAATCGATAGGCGAATTGGCGGTCTCAATTGGAGTTCTATGTAAATTTCCCAGGAAAGAGTTACTTTTTTTTTTTTTTTTTTTGTGGGTGGGCCGCGGTCGGCGCGCCTCCGCACCACTCCGTCCGGGGCGACAGAGGGGCTTAAGCACGCAACTCCCGCGACCCACCCGAAAACCACGTCGCCTTCGTCGTTGGGCCGACCACTGGAGCAGCGTTAACTTGTCGTCAGTGGTCGGCCCGACGGAATACCCCCTATTGGGGTACCCTCCCATCGACCGACGTCCCCCCCTCGGGGAGGACGTCGGTCTTTCCTCACGCGGTCGGCCTCTCGGCGGGTGACGGACTAATCCCCGGTCACGTCACCCGCAGGAAAGAGTTACTGCCCATTTTCTGTATAATCTTTCCATCGATATTTACTGATCACATGAGAAAGTGAGATATTGAATTGGTAACCCGTTACTACAATGGGAAATTAATAATATCATCATTATCATCTCAACTCATAAACGTACAAGTGTTGTACTTCAGCCTCGTCCAAAATAAGAGAGAAATTCACCTTCTATACCACGCTGGTCTTTCGAGTCCTGTATAAGGTCAGGATTTGCGGTGGTCGGTCCAACAACGAAGGTGACGTGTCGCGGGTGGGTTACGAATGTACGTGCTTATATGCTTCTCTGTCGCCCCGGACGGAGTGATGCGCCGACCGTAACCCGCACCCCCCAAAAAAAGGTCAGGATTTACTTCCAGTTTTCCTTCTCTCGAATAAGCGTTATTTGTATATTATATCCTGTAGGCGACTTTTATAAGACCTAGTTTAATTTACAGTTATAGGTAGGTAATAAAATTCCCTTGCCTTTGTATATTAAATTTAAATTCTTTTAATTTTAACTAGCTTATGCTCACGACTTCGTCCACGTAAAACAGTTAATTTGGGCTAATGCTAATATCAACCCGCGACTTTGTAGAAGCTGAAAATATTTTTAAATAATACAATTCTGTCATACATGATTTTTGCGAAACCTAACCGTTTATGTAATGCACGCAGCGGAAGCTCTCAAAAGAAAAAAACATTCTGAAACATTTTTCATTGTTGCTGCGCTCCTATTGGTCTTAGCGTGATGATAGCATATAGCATAGGTACCAGTGGTTTTGTATTTTCTAAGGAATAAAAAGAAATATCTTTAGAATTTGTTTCACAGGACTTAATATAATACAAAAGTATAATATTATAACTTATCTTAAATTTTATTTTCGTGAAGATTAGAAAAATAACACAATCTTTGAAATTTAATATGTTGTTGCCGTTTTAATTTTCACGTTAGTAATAAAATTTAGTTATTATAATAGAGATGAAAAATTTAGCTATAAGACAGACTGACTGCATAGATTACGGAGTCCTCTAAGTACCTTCAGTACCAAGGGTCGTGGTTTCAAATCCTAAACGGGTAAATTATTCGTGCGAGCACAAATTGTGCCGAATTTGGATAATATATTTCAAATAATTGTATTTATTTAGAATGCTCCAAGAATTTAGAATTTGTTTAATACTAACTTTAGTATAGCGGATCACCAGTATATTATTGGATCACTTCAAATTCAAATCCAAATCATTTATTATGTATAAACCCCGCGGGGGTACTAATATATTGTAATTTTTTTTACATTTTAACTTAAATTACTACCAGATCGGAACGCGACCACACTGGGACGATCCAGCAAGAAACTCAGTGGAATTGTCTTCTTTTTAATTCATTTACTATTTTTTTTTAATGAAGTTACATATAACAACATGCCTATTAATAGCTCCAGTGCAAACCATGATATAGTTATTAAATATAATGAAAAAATTAATATGGCTGGACAAGATCCCGCAAGCGGCGCCCGATCACTAGTACCGTGGATTACTAATAAAGCGGACCACTATTATAGCGGATCCCTAATACAGTGATCCTTATACTACGCGCAATGGAATTCTTTAAAAATACAATATCACTGACATAAAATATATCCATAATTAATAACTATTTACGATTTTCATGAATATAATATGATACTCAACAAAAAAAAATAAAGTTGCAGCTTGCATTTTGCAGCATGCTATGATCTGGATACTCAAAAAACATCGCGATGGAAAGGTAGCGCGAGGCTCTATAACCTACTTTAATAACTCTCTATTACCATTGGACTGACTACTGGTCACGATTCCTTGGCCTTAGTAGCCAGCCCGGCGAGTTATCCTTTTGCGTAAAATCCCCCGTCGACGCCCCGATTACAACTAACAGTGTCACCATAGCATCACCTTTACGCAGATGGCTTCTTTGTGAATGACAGACTAATCTCCAGTCCAACCTGCTGCCTCGATTAAGAAAAAAAGCTGTCCCTTTAATGATATCCACAAATAAAAATTCTAATTAAGAATGTAAGTTTCATTTAAATTACTTTAGAAAATTTTGTGGCGACAATAAAGTAAATTATTATTGTTAATTAATGAAAAACACTTTTATTATCCATAGCCGTAAACTTTTAAGTAAGACTCTTAAGGCTATTTTATTGTTGTAATATTGTATCACTTTATTGACTTTTTTCAATCTGAAAGCGTAAGTAAATGTGTCACTAGTACATTTTGCTACGTAATTTTAGTGCCACTTAATAAAGGATAAGATTATTGTGACTTACCCTATACGCGTTCAACCTTCGAGCTTGATATTGAATATTTCTTCAAAAAAATCTCTAGAACAATTCAGTAATACTTTTTAATTAATAGAAGCAACATTAACAATTTATTTATTTACTGACGATATTTGTTGACAATTATCTTTTTGGGTACTAATTGTTTTTTTCTAATACGAATATTTTATTACACATAGACTTATACTAAGTGACGAAATGAGAATGCGATTGCTCTTTAATTTGCTGTGTTTATAATGAAAATCAATTAAAGGACGTCAGAAGATAGTATCACAGTAAAAAAAAAGGAAAATGCAAAATAATAATCCATATAACCAGATTGATATAGAAGACATCTATGCAAGAGATGGAAAACTCGAAATAAAATCCTGTAGTAACCTGAATGACTAGCATGGTGCAGTAGATAGATTCCTTTCCCATTGCGGAGGAAGCTCGAGCCCAGCAATGGGACATATATGAACTGTGATGATGGTTTTTGAGTTACTCACTAATACTCCTACCTCCATTACTCCAAATCAAAGCTACATTTAATTATTCCTATTTATTACCGTAATTAGGCTTGGCACAGAAACATGATCTTTAAATGTTGGCCTCGTAAAAAGACTCACGGTCACTCAACGTGCTAAGAATGCTATGCTTGGCATTTACTTCTCTTGTGAGAGAGAACTTGTGTAACCGATATAGCCCGAAGTGTTGTAGGACGCCTACACTAGGAGTCAACAGTCCCCTGGACTGCCGACATTTTAGGGTACGGGCGGCACAGTACCGCCCTACGTGGCATTCTTGTTGAGAGACCTATGTCTAACAGTGGACGTCTACATGTTGATGGATATAATTAAGTAATCTTGACTGTGTTATAGCTAGGTAATTTCAACTATGACCTGATCCCATTTATTTATATTTTTTGCCCCCAATGCAAAAAAAGGTGTGTTATAAGTTTTATGTGCCTGTTCGAGACCGATTATGATGTGTTTTTTGTATTAAGGATCTTGGACGCATAATAGATAATTAGACGCATAATCCATATTAATATTATAAATGCGAAAGTAAGGATGTTCGTTTGTTTGTTTGTAGCGCTTTCACGCTTAAACCACCGAACCGATTTCAAAAATTCTTTCACCAATGGAAAGCTATAATATCAGGGAGTAACATAGGCTATATTTTATCCCGGTTCTCCTACAGGAACGGGTACTACGCCGCTGGTAAAGCGACTGAAACCGAAGCGAAGCGAGGGCGGGTTGCTAGTAGATAATATCTGGTTGACCGAGCTTCGCTCGGAATATATTTGTTGTATTTTTGTCGAATTTATTTAGATATATATTAATAAAAAATAAAAAATAAATAATGAAAATTATATAAAAAATTACAAAAAGAGAATAATAATAACACCGAGATTCGAACCGACGCTGTTTGAATGCCACAAAACCCAAAATTAAAACCGGCCGTCTCCCCAACTGAGCTATCGTAACTCATGACGTTCACAACGAAATTTGAATTCATATTCTTCTAAAATTTAATGACATTATATTGTTTTACTAAAAACACGGACAAAACAACGTTTTCTATAAATAAAACCTAGCTAGATCGTTTTTTTGGACCCAAAACCTCTAATATGCCAAGTTTCAACAAAATCGTTGGAGCCGTTTCCGAAAAGCTGAATATATATATAGGTATATGTTTAAAGATATAAGATTTACCTTAATTTCAAACATTCACATATGGTGTCTAGCAAACCCATGTATCATGCACTAACACACGTATTTACTCTCACGGGGCTCAAGTAGAATAACGGAATTGATGTCAGTGAGCTATTTTGAAGATAGGGCTCGAAGGTAAGCGATGAAATGAATTGCCTATTAGTATACTCAACAAGTTTGAACTCCTTGGATTGTTGTTTGCCGTGATACCTGTTTTTTAAATATTTTTTTCCCTCGTTACTTAAAATTTTAGTTTTATTTATTTGTAGTTCTTATAATTTTCAGCAATAGGCACGAGCGTCTTCTATAATAAGGAAAATTGGCTTACTATAAGACTCTAACCAGAACGGTATGAAAATTTTCCAATTATATTTTTACTTCTGTATTAGATTGTTGAATATAGATTGGTTAACAGATAGGGTTAAGAACGTACGTATATCAACACTCTTTAACTTCGCATGAAAGTCGTAAAAACCAGCTAAAGGCATTCCTCAGTCGCAGTGTTTTTCTGGGCAACTTACAATGTCAAAATCAGTCACCATGATTATGACATGTATGATTACATAGATGATATATATTTTCTTCATTTATACATTCATGATTATGAACACACATATATCGACTGTTATTTATAAACGAAAATAGATCTAAATAAACATATATTTCAGAGAAAATTACATATTCACCGCTGAGCTCGTGACACGCTTCAGATCAACTTGCAAACGATACCGATGAGAATATTTGCCAATTCATCAATGCAGGTAGAGTTAAAGATATTTGAAATTCATTCGACATTTCATCAGAATGTATTTGTAAGATAAAACTTATCTTTTATAGATATATTAGAATCGAAACGATAAATATTATTTAATGTTGTAACTAAAATAGAAATTCGTCTTTAAATTTATAATAGTACCAATTTTTACTACATTTTGTTTAATAAATTACATTTTGTTTAGAAAAGTTCCCCCTTATACATAGATTAATTTGTTAGTGCAGGCTTAATGCACTTCTTTAGAAAGTAATAAAAGCATAATAGTTATTGCGTATTTATCGAGATTATTAATTTTCTCATTAATCCACTATTGGACTTGGCCATTCCTAAGCACGGTAAATACCATAACCATCGAGTTAGTTATACGAGTTGGTGATCGCAATTGGTGTTATAAATTTCCCAAGAAAGCTCTATTGCCCGGTGTCCTGGTGATTTAAGGTGCTTTATAGAGTCCCATTGAAAAATAAGATGGGGTAGCATAGTTTTTTTTAATCCGTCACCATATAGCGCTTTAAAATGAGAATGATAAAATGAAATAATCAAATTAAAATTATCTCGAACTGTCAGCGCTTTATAATGGGTAACGTAATATAAAGTAAGTACATAAGATGTATTAACGCTGTATTTAACATTTTAGTTCGACTTAATAAAAAACAGATTTTCTTTAATATACTTTCTGAATGATTTTCTTGTCATTTCAGTATCCGATGATGAAATCTTGAAGAAATTGAAGAAATTCATCAAATATATTCTTATATATTTGATGAATTTCTTCAATTTCTTGAACATTTTTGCGTGAGGGCTACTCTTTGTGGGATAACATGGACAAACGGTACCCAAAAACGTATCTGCCGGGCTGGCTGCGGCCGTTAAAGACGTGGTATCAGTGGTCAGCCCAGCCAGTCAAGGTTATGAAACCGCGCATTACCCTTTTGGCACTACAAACGGAAGGAAACCCATGTGTACTGAACTAGAATTGTTCATAACGATCGCAGATAACCACCGGGACTACTGAATACTAATAAATATCTCACGGATTGTAAATGCAATTAATATGATTAATACGTAATTTGCGCTTGATGGGAGTATGATAAAATTGTGCTGATAATTAAGTACCAAGTAAACTCCTTAATAATAAACACCCCTGTCGCCGCCGTTACTGCATTCATACACCCACGCAATCATTACCTTCATTAGATTCTTTCACATTCATTTACACATTCACTTCATTCATACAGACCACTAACCCGCCATCTTATACTTACACATTACACAAGAACACCGACACATTCGCACACAAAATTGTCGGGCTAACAATTATTGAATCTTATACAATATACCATATTATAAGATTCGCCTATTTTTATTTCTTTTGTTCCCATCGCGAACAAAAAAGTGGCGACCGTGACAGGACCTGCCGGGTAGCAGTCTGATTGCAGGTCTCTTTGTTCCTGCAACGAAAAGAAGATTTGCCGCGTGGTACCTACATGCGCTGCTGACTTTGGTGGCTAATCCGAAGCAATCAGCGGTGCCTAACACCTACTACGTGCAGCACAAGCCGAAATTCGTCAGGAACAGCCCATATTTCATCCCTACAAGCGCCTATCACTATACAGAGGGACACGCCATCGATCGGAAGAGTTTCGCAGCAGACGCAGATACAGCCAAGGAGTACTACAACTGCACTATCCTGTCTGAGTGAGCTCGTTCCTATCTATATTTCCTTACTTTCCGCTTAAATTCGTGTAAGCAGTGATTTTAGCGACCGAATGTTCAGCCTATCTAGATAAGACCTATTTCTAAGCTTATCTATTCATTTTATTGCAACAAACTTCATACCTACTAGTGAGTTATAGCAAATTATAGCTAAATCATATGCAGTTTAGCTAACATAGCCTACCTACATATATACTCGCACTTGCCTACCTACCTCGTTATTATTATATATCGTTTCACTCGCTTATCTTATTTGAAATTCTTATTTCAACTATTATTATTTCGCACAAACAGCGTTAATAACCGCATTATATAATAATTCTATGCACTAAATTATTCTGTCTATCATTCTAAAGCTTCCCTATTGCTCAAATCACATACATCCTCATCGATTCACTAGTAAAAACACATTATATTTATTTGCGTTGTTTATCACATTGCAGTGCACTGCATGTTTTTATCGCTGCGGCCGGCTCGTGCGCTGTTGCATCTTTGTTTATCCCTACCATCGCAGCGCATGATCAGCTGAGGTGACCGTGTGACGTCACCGGCTACCTGCGCCCGACTTCAGTGAACCTTTCGTGAGGAGCGTATCGTATGCAAATTCTATTCATTAGCTAATAGCTAACTTAACTACTATTTATATTTCATTGCGAGTTTTATAATGTCAGACGATAAGCTTAAAGAGTTAACATATAAACGCAGCTCCATTAGAGGACGCGTAACTAAATTTAAAAAACATGTTGACGATTTGTGTTCATTAGAATCTGTTTCTGAAATAGAAATAAGCAAACTTGCAATGAAGTTGTCTAAGTTTGAGGCGTTATTCATATCGTTCGACGAGTTGCAAAGTGAAATAGAAGTTGTTAACGCTATGAATCAAACCGCTGAGTTAAGCGCTCGCGACGCAATAGAACAAGATTTCTATCATTGTATCGCATTTGCTCAAAAATTGATCGAGACTAATTCCAACTCGAATCCTGTCAATATTAAATCTAGTCCTTCTCATAGCGTGACTTCGCATTGTCATCATCATGATGAGTGCAGCAAAAATAACCCTCTTGGCTTTAAATTGCCGGAAATAAAAATACCTAAATTCGATGGCTCATATTTTAAGTGGTTAGAGTTTAAAGAAACATTTAATGCTTTAATTCACGAAAACGATGCTATTAAAAATATTCATAAATTCTTTTACTTAAATTCTTATTTAGAGAACGAAGCCAGGGGTGTTATATCTAATTTAGAAGTCACAGATAGTAATTATTCGCAAGCGTGGTTATTATTGTGCGAACGATATGACAACAAACGCCAATTGATTTATGCTCATTTGAAATCTTTATTTAATTTTGAAACAGTGCGAGAGACCGACAAGTCATTAAGATATATAATAGACCATGTAACAAAGAACTTGCGGGCTCTCAGCACCCTTGGTCTTCCCACCGATAAGTGGGACGTATTAGTTATTTTTATGTTAACTACTAAATTAGATAGTAGTACGATATTTAAATGGGAAGAGCATAGGAACAATTTGACGGATATTCCTACATTAAATCAATTCTTTTCTTTTTTAAAATCACGTGCTGATGTTTTTGAAACGGTTCATCGCAATAAAATTGAGAGGCAAGATAACAGTAATAATAGATCTAGATTTAATAATGTACCGTATTGTAAAAATCAATCTAAAGCATTAGTGATGACTTCGAGTGGCCCAAAGGCTCCCAAAGTAGTTTGTGTAGTTTGTCAAGGTAGTCATCGCATATATGACTGTTCAAATTTTAAATCAAAGTCCCATAAGGAAAGGATGTCTTTAGTTTCATCTCTCAATTTATGTACTAATTGTTTACGAGGTGGTCATGTGGTGTCACGTTGTCGATTACCTGGCACGTGTAGGCTTTGCAAACAACGTCACAATACCATGCTACATGACTCTCCACAGAATGAGGCAACAGAAATGTCTGACTCAATAGCCTTGTCATCCATTTCTACCTCAGAGGTATTGTTATGTACCGCTGAAATTCAGATTCGAAACCCTACCACTGGTAAAACTTTGACTATTCGTGCCTTACTCGACAGTGGTAGTCAAACTTCATTTATCACCGAGGAAATTAAAAACAAATTAAATATAAAATCTCAATCATGTAACACTTCTCTATCTGGCATTGGTGATACACCCATAAAATACAGTGCTGAAATCTGCATGGTTCACATTAGTTCTAGGTGTCAATCATTCCAAGCAGATGTGTCTTGCTTAGTGTTGCCTAGTATCACATCCAATATTCCTAAAACTAGTTTTGATATTACTAAACTTAACCTATTAGGATTCACTTTAGCTGACCCAAGGTTTAACCAGTCAGCTTCCATACAAATGCTAATTGGTGCTGAACTGTTCTGGAAAATAATGGGTTCCGAGCAGCACCACTTAGGTGACCAAGGGCTACTATTACAAAGCTCCAAGTTAGGATGGCTTATAGGAGGGCCTCTGCCAAGTAAGCTTTGTTTCCCATCACCAAAACAAATGAATAAATCGTCACTATTTTGCAACTTTCTTCTTAAAGAAAATCATGTGTCTAACCTTCATGACAAATTAGAAAAACGTCAGCCATCTAAGAAGGATGCATTTATTTTAACTTTAAATAGGTTTATTGCTCGTCGTGGTTTACCTCACACTATATACTGTGACAGTGGTAGAAATTTTGTCGCTGCGGCTAAGGATATTAATCTCTTTGCTTCAAATAGAGAGCATATTATAGACTTTGCGTCTCGTCGGGGGATAGAATTTCGCTTTTCGGCACCATACGCTCCTCACCAAGGGGGTCTCTGGGAAGCTGGCGTGAAATCCGCCAAGCACCACCTAAATAGAGTCTTAGGCAATGCTCATGTGACATTCGAGGAGCTCTCATCATTGTTTGCTCAAATTGAGGCAATCCTTAATAGCCGTCCCCTCTGTCCACTTTCACCTTCACCCAATGATTACGTGCCACTCACACCTGGACATTTTTTAATAGGAAGACCACTAACTTCACTGCCGACGCCGTGTCTCTTGGAGCACGGTACACACCGCATCAATCAGTTCCAGCGCCTCGAACAAATTAGGCAGCATTTTTGGAAACGTTGGGCTGCTGAATACGTCGCCGAGCTGCAGCAACGTACAAAATGGCGCACCAGATGTCGAGATTTACGTGCCAATGATCTCGTACTTATTAAAGAGGACAATACACCACCACTTTGTTGGCGTTTAGGACGAGTGCACAAACTGTACGTCGGCTCCGATGGTGTACCCCGTGTCGTCGATATCTCCACAGCCAATGGCATCATACGTCGAGCCATCAATCGTCTTTGTCTTCTACCTACGGCTGAGGATCAAGAATGTTGAAAGGCTACTTTCAACGGCCGGGAGGATGTCGCCGCCGTTACTGCATTCATACACCCACGCAATCATTACCTTCATTAGATTCTTTCACATTCATTTACACATTCACTTCATTCATACAGACCACTAACCCGCCATCTTATACTTACACATTACACAAGAACACCGACACATTCGCACACAAAATTGTCGGGCTAACAATTATTGAATCTTATACAATATACCATATTATAAGATTCGCCTATTTTTATTTCTTTTGTTCCCATCGCGAACACCCCTTTTTTTTTTTGTGGGTGGGTCGCGGTCGGCGCGACCGCGTCCCAATTCCCGACGCTGTCGACCATCGCCCTAGCGATAGCCGGCTGCATCAGGTCCGTACCGATAATTGCGACGAGTTCACAGCGCTGCACTGCCCAAGCCCAGCAGGCCTCGAGCGTATGGCCGCCGATATAGTCCGGCGAGCATCTCCGCCTCCAGGTCCCACGGGGGAGTCCCGGCCAATAGGCACGCTGCCTCCGTCGCCACCGTGCGGTATCCGCGGATGGCCCTGACCGCCATGACCCTCTGTGGTCGCCACAGAAGGGCCCTAAGTCGAACGGTCATGGACCCCAATAATAAACACCCCTGCATCGACAAAGCAAAATGGTATGGCAAATGAATGTATCATTAAAACTAGTTGAAATAAAATCGAATTAAATAAATCATCTGTGTGGTGACAGCGTAAGAATACAATGAAATCTAATTTTATGGCGAGCGCGATCCTATATTGTACTGGTAATAAATTTGTACCAAAAATGTGGGTCAAAACTTAATAACTAATTTTCTGTAGCGGGCAGATAATTATAAAAATCTGTAATAATGTTGACTTGTTTGGATGTCAGACATCTTAGTCCGCCCGTGACCATGAATGCTGTAAGGTGTTCGAAACGTCGAGCAATCATAAATCAAATACAAACGCGATAAAATCCGTAAAATTAGTTTTATTTACAATAAACTTATGAGTTTCACATACGTGACTGGGCAAGTGATGGGAGTTAGCACCCGAAAGGTGAACCTACCAGGGTGGCCACGAATGTCAAAGAATCGTTACTAATGCTCGGCTCAATGGTGATGGGGAAACGCCGTAGGTTATGAGGTCGGGCATTGCCCCGCCCCGGACGCCCTGGACGGAACGGATTTCGTGTGTCCGGACCACAGCCTGTCAAAAAAAAAGATTGTATTTCCTTATGATACGCTTTTGTGTTGCGCCTTTTATGTTTTTGAAATCGTTGGGTTTTTATGGTTTGCTAATATTGTTTAAAACCGTGGATCTTTTTGGACACAATCTATATTTTCGTGTTCACTGAACGAATTCACACGTACAGCTATTTTAATTTTAAGTAAATAGATATAAGAATTTTGTGTTATTTATAATTATTACTATATGTTTGTATTTACTAAGACTGTCCTCCTCTATCGAATTGGGTTGTAATACCTGTAATAATAGCTGTGTATTAAATAAATAAATAAATATTTCAATTTATTTAAAATAACTGATTGGGTGATTAGGGAACGTTGTGGTATGAATGTAGATGTAGTGAAAAGGATTAAGAAAGGTATGTTAAGTTAGTTCGGCCATGTAGAGAGAATGATTGAAAGAACACTAATAAGGAGAATTTATAAGGCGAATATGAACGGAAGTTTTGGAAGGGGAAGACCAAAGCGGACGTTCCATAATAAAATCGGGGACGTTCTTAAGAAAGGCGAGGTTAGGAGTACCCTGAACCGAAGAACATGTATGAGGAGATTAATCAATGTGGAGGAGGTGAAAGTGGTATATCAAGATCGCAAGTAGAAGAAAGTGATCTCTGCCTAGCCCTATGGGAAAGAGGCGTGAGTATATGTATGTATGTTTGAGTTAAATATGTTTTTGAAAATAAAATAGGTGTCCATTTTCTGTAATTATAATCATCGTACAATTTTGTGCCGATCCCTTCTAAGATTGACAGAAGAACATTAGGCCTGTCTTAAATTGATATGAAATTGACAAAATCTTTTTCATATGCTTAGTCATTATGTTACTGCTACTTATTTAATGCCACTTTTTTTTTTTTTTTGTGGGTGGGCCGCGGTCGGCGCGCCTCCGCACCACTCCGTCCGGGGCGACAGAGGGGCTTAAGCACGCAACTCCCGCGACCCACCCGAAAACCACGTCGCCTTCGTCGTTGGGCCGACCACTGGAGCAGCGTTAACTTGTCGTCAGTGGTCGGTCCGACGGAATAACCCCTATTGGGGTACCCTCCCATCGACCGACGTCCCCCCCTCGAGGAGGACGTCGGTCTTTCCTCACGCGGTCGGCCTCTCGGCGGGTGACGGACTAATCCCCGGTCACGTCACCCGCGGCCTCGGCTAGGGCGGCATGAGGCGCAGATAGTTGCGCCTGCGCCGCCCCAGTCGCCGGCGGCGGATCTCCTCATCGAGGCTGCGCTCCTCACGCAGGCGATCCGCCACCTCCTTCCGCGAGATCACTATCTCGCAGAAGGCTGCGACCGCGTCCCAATTCCCGACGCTGTCGACCATCGCCCTAGCGATAGCCGGCAGCGTCAGGTCCGTACCGATGATTGCGACGAGTTCACAGCGCTGCACTGCCCAAGCCCCGCAGGCCTCGAGCGTATGGCGCGCCGTGTCCTCGTCGCAATCGCAGTGGTGGCAGGACGGTGTACTCTCCCTCCTAACGACCTTGTGCAGGTATTTGGCGAAGCACCCATGCCCCGTCAAAACCTGCACCAGTCGGAAGGAGAGCACCCCGTGCCGCCTCTCCAACCACTGCATCAGCACCGGCCGGAAGGCCTCCACGGTTCGCACCCCGAACCGAGGCCTCTCCAGCCAAACTGCCCAACGGGCGATGACGTCTCGGCGGGCGTCGACGCGCCAGGCGGTGAGATCCCTTAACGAGACCACACCGCCCCCCGCTCGCACCCCCGTCACCCGCCGATATAGTCCGGCGAGCATCTCCGCCTCCAGGTCCCACGGGGGAGTCCCGGCCAATAGGCACGCTGCCTCCGTCGCCACCGTGCGGTATCCGCGGATGGCCCTGACCGCCGTGACCCTCTGTGGTCGCCACAGAAGGGCCCTAAGTCGGGCGGTCATGGACCCCGCCCACACCGGTGCGCCGTACAGGGCCATCGACCGGATGACCCCCGCGTACAGCCGTCGGCACGCAGCGCTCGGTCCGCCCACGTTCGGCATAAGCCACGATAGGGTGGACGCCACGCCGACGAGCCGCGGAGCGAGCCTACGGAAATGCTCCCGGAACCACCATCGCCCGTCGAGCACCAGGCCCAAGTACCTCATATGGGCCCGGATGCTGATGTCGACCGAGTGGACGGTGATCGAGACGCCGATGGGAGGGCTCATAGTGCGCCCATGGAACAAGAGGGCCTCCGTCTTGTCCAGGGCGACCCTCAACCCCAGCGCCTCGATCCGTCTGACGACCTCCTCGGTACCCGAGGTCGCCAGGCTTACCGCCTCTTCTAGCGTCCCACCGCGGGCTGTGACGAGCGTGTCGTCGGCGTAACAAATCACGCCCAGCCCGGGCGGGAGGCTCCCCCTCAACGCCCAGTCGTAGCCGATGTTCCACAGGGTGGGTCAGAGGACCGACCCCTGTGGGACACCGCACGTCATGGGCGTCCGCACAACGTCCCCTGCTCGGTCGGTGCAGAGGACGCTGCGCCCCTCCAAATAGTCCGCCACTAGCCGCCTCAGGTAAACTGGCACCCCGTGATACCGGAGCGCCTCCCTGATGCAGCTGAATGGCAGACTATTGAATGCGTTGGCGATGTCTAGGGACACCACCAACAGCACACCCCCGCCGGTGACGGCCTCAGTCGCCACGGCCCTCAGGCGCAACAGAGCCGCGATCGTCGAACGACCCCTCCTAAACCAAACTGGGCGTCCGACAGATCGGGCCCCGTGCCGAAGAGGTGCCGCTCGATGCGGGCAGCTACCACCCTCTCCAGTAGCTTGCCCGTGTCATCGAGCAGCACGATAGGCCTGTAGGCCGAAGGCGACTCCGGAGACCGTCCCGGCTTCGGCAGGAGCACCAGCCTTCCCTCCTTCCAGCACCCAGGGAACCGTCCGGACGCTAAACACGCGTCGAACAGCCCCCTGAGGCGGGGTCCCAGGTGTTCGAGGACCAGGGCCAGCACGCGGTTAGGAACACCGTCGGGCCCGGGGGCGGTAGACTTTGCGCGCATGCGCGTCACCGCCACCCCCATCTCGGGTTCCGTGATGGGCGGAACACTGTTGTCGTCGGCCTCCCGGTCAGTGTCTGGCGGAGCCATGACCGGGGGCGTGTGTTCCGCCCGCCGCGGGAACAGGTCCTCGATGACCCGGGTGAGAAGGCCGGGCTGGAGAGTCTCGGTGAGGGGTGGGCCCCGCGCGCGTAGCCTACTCAGCACCGCGCGATAGGGGCGTCCCCAGGGGTCACGGTCGAGACCGTCCAGCATCTCCTGCCGACTGACGTTCTTGGCGGAGCGGACGGCCAGCCTGAAGGCCGACCGCGCATTGCGGTAGCCCTCGTAAAGCACGGCCTCCCGCTCCGCGTCGCGACTGCGCCGCCGGCTGCGGGTGTAGGCCCTCCGGGCGCGGATACACGCGGCCCGGAGATCCGCCAGCTCCCGGGACCACCAGTGGACACCCCTCCTCGGGGGCAGACGCCGTACCCGGGGCATGGCCGCATCGCAGATCTGCGTCAACGCACTGCGGATGCGGCCAGCCTCGGCGTCCACCCCGTCCGACTGGTGGGCAGAGGACAGCCACGAGTATACGATGACTGTCTCCGCCAGCTGGTCCCGGTCTAAGCGACCCACAGCCCATCGCGGGAACGCAGGACGCCCATCCGCCCCGTGACCCCTGCTGGGCGTCGGGATTGCAGGGGAGACCTCCATCCAGATATACCGGTGGTCCGACAAGGTCTCCACCTCCTCCACGACGCGCCAGCTCCCCACGCGTGCGGCGACCTCGGGGCTAGCGAACGAAAGGTCCACTATCGACCCGCCCCGTTGTCGCACGAACGTATGCACCGAACCCCTGTTCAGCAAACAGAGGCCCAGCGCCGCCGCCCACTCCTCGATCGCCCGTCCTCGGTCATCCGTCCTAGGGGACCCCCACGCCACGGACTTGGCGTTGAAGTCCCCCAGGACGAAGACCTGGCGCGATGCCAGTCGCCGTAACGAGGCCTCCGTGATGGTAAGGAAGGCCTCGAAATCGGTCACACTCCAGTTAGGGGAGGGATAAACTCCGAAGAGCGTAATCTCCCCCCAGTCCGCCGCGACGTATCCGACGCCCCTGTCCCTAAGGGTCAGAGACGACGAAGGCCACGACGTGGAGGCGACGATTGCCACGGTGCCATCGGTGCTACCCAACCAGTTAATCCGGTCGGGCACCACGTACGGCTCCGCGACTACGGCTACTCCTATCAACCACTCCGCCATGGCTTGCAGGAACACGTCCTGCGCACCGGCGGAGTGGTTGAGATTGGCCTGGAGGAGACGAATGGATACGGGGTCCATTAACGGTCCGTATCCATCGTCACCTCCTCCGCGCTAACGGGCGATCGGGCCGCGCTCGGAGCGGGGACTGGCCCGGTCGATGGGCCGCCCCGCCCCTTTGGGGCCGATGCCGGGGGTCTGCAGTCCCCAGAGCCCATTCGGTGCTTGGCAGACCTATTGCCCGCCGCACACGCGGGGCAGTGGGGCACCGCAGAGCACGATGCCGCCTGGTGTCCAGCCTGACCGCAACGGAAACATAGCCCGCTGCAGTCAAAGCAGTTCCTGCATGTCGGTCGGGTATGCCCGGCTCCAGCACGGTTACCCGCGCCGAACTCCAGCCAACGAGGAGCCTGCCTGAGTCGGCCAATTGCTTGACCGACTCCACTGGGCACTGCACCCAAACAGCACCGACGCCGCACGGACCAGGGCGGATGGTGCCAATCCGGACAGTGTCCGAGGCACACCCGGTACGCGCCATAATGGCCTCCCGGATGTCCTCCACCGCCACGGAGTCGTCCAGACCCGTGAGGCGCATATCTGCGCACTTGACGGGCCTGGCGATTCGGACTCCATCCTCCGGCCCGAACAGCCCCCTCAGCATCGTGGCCAAACTATCGGCCGTCTTCGCGCCCTCGGCCCCAGGGAACTCGAGTATTCGAGCCCCTGTCCGGGCCTTGCGGGTCCTCGCCTCGACGCCCCCGATGTCGGAGACGTCCAGCTCCCGCCGGGCGCGTCTTAGGACGGCCTCATAGTTTAGGCCCCTCTCAGCCGCCTCAGGCAGTACGGTGGTTACCACCGCAGCCGTCTTCGGCGACTTGAGGCCCCTACGCGACCTTTTCCCCTTTCCGCCGGCTCCCTCCTGGGGAGCGGCGGCCACAGCGGCACTCTTGGCCACCGCTCTCCGCTTTTGGCCGCGTGCCTTCCTGCTACGCTCAGCCACCTGCCAGCCCTGTTCGAGCCTGGCAGCAGCGCAGCAGGCGCAGTCGCGGGTTCGCCGGCCAGCGCCTGCGGTGCAATCGCTGGCGCCGGCCGCGGCCCGGCCTTGGCGGGAGCCGGCGCCTTGCCGGCCTTCTTGGCCCCCTTGGGTCCCGCCGCGGCCGCAGCGTAGCTCACCACGCGGCCACCCTGACAGGGCAGCGGGGTGGGAGCCGACGCTTGCGGCCGCCTCGTCCTATCCGCGGCGAGCGGCGGTCGGAGGGGCGGCTCAGGCGGGAGCCTGGCCGCTACGGCCTCGATACGCGCATCCATCATTACCCCTACTCGGGCTAGGATGACGCGTATCGCCGACTCCGACACACCATGCAACTCGTCGGGCGGCGGCTCCTCCCCCTTCCGAGTTCTCCCGCGGCCACGAGCCGGCGGAGGGACCACGACGAGGGGAGGCAGCGGTGAAGCCGCGACGGGCGCAGCCGGCGCAGCGGTCGCAACGGGCGCAGCCGGCGCCACGAACGCAGACGACGGGCCCGCCTTTACCGGCGCAGCCCGTTTCTGCGGCGGGCCCGGCGCCGGCGGCACAGCCGGCACCAGGCGCTCGAATTGAGACCGCAGGTCAGCCATGTCTTTGGCCAACCCGCGGTTCTCCCTCCGCACCACCTCCAACTCCGTCTCCAACTTGCGGTTGCGTTCCCGCAAGCCGGAGACCTCCTTGCTGAGGCGGGCGTTCGCAGCCTGGAGGGCCGCCACCTCGCCTTCCCGGCCGGCCAGACCCGGCGTAGCCGGTCTTGCCACCGCACCACCCCCCCGACCCCCGCGCCCCCGGCGCGCGGTCGCAACCTTGGGGGGAGGCCTGGTGGAATCGCTCCCCTCCGAGTCGGACACAGAACTACCACCCTTTCGCAGGGGGCGCTTCCGGTCCCTCGTTGGGGGGCGGGCCTCCTCCCTCTCCCTCCTAACATCTAGGGCCGCCGTCAGAGCCCTTGCCGCAGGAAGCGGCTTGGGCTCCTCAGGGACCCCCCTATCCTCCCTATCCAACCTATCTGATCCGGACGACCTGCTCTTCCTCATACCGGACCCTTTCCTTCGCCGGCCGATTCTCGGCCCCTCGTCTCCAGACGGTACTGCGGCCTTGCCGCCCTCGTCTCTCGACATCCTCGACGCGGCCGTACCCTGTCGCTCCGACGGCCCCACAGCACTGTCGTCCTCGTCCGTCGACAAGTCATACGCCACGTCAGTCTCCGACATCGGCCCTGCGGCTTTGCTGCCGCCCTCGCTCTGTGACGGCTCTGCGGTAAATCCGCCCTCGTCACTCGACAGCTCCGTCTGGCTGCCACTCCTCCTCGCCTCCTTAGACGGTCCTGCGACATTGCCGCCCTCGTCCTGGGACACACTCTTGTTGCCGTTCTCCTTCCGCGACGGCCCTGCGGTGCTATCATCGTCATACGACGGCTCTGCGGCCACTGTGCCGCCCTCGTCGCTGGGAGCGCTGGTCTCGCGGGGTTCCGCGGCCTCCTGCGCCTCCCGTTCCTTCTTGAGCCCGTTCGCGCGCCGTTTAGCACGCTCGCTGGCTGGAGTTATTGGTGGCCTCCTACGCCTTTTTTTTTGGGAGCCTCATGTATCGCCGGACTCACGGCTGGAGCAGAGATTGCCCCCCACCCATACGATTGGGAGCTGACTGTGCAGGAACTTGGGCGCGACTCCTCGTCGCGCGCAAGCACCGGCACAGCAAGGGATTCCCCGGCCTGGCCGGGACCCTCTGGTGAAGTCTTAACGGTATTGACTTCTGCCATCATGATTTGGAAGTTTAAGTCCTCCTTGACTACTACTCTAACGACTGGACGCTTTTTTTTTTCGCGCGCGCTTCTTAATCCACCAGCCATACATCTCCGCGCCGAGTAGCAAAACTTGAGATTGGGGTGATTTTTTATAGGGGTTTTCTTCCCCGCAGTCCGCAGACCCCCGGTCCTGACCCCCCTACTCAGGATTACGGTTTGGGCCTTCCGGGTCTGGCCGCTCGCGAGCGACCGACCCGTCACGCCCCCGGGCCGTGACGCAACCGTCCCTGGCGACGGAGTGCCATGAGACACATCCGCCCCATTGGCCCCGGGCCAAATCCGCCGTGCGCTCTGCCTTCAGAGTCGGCACGCGGAGACCCCCCCTCCCGCCGGAATCTTGGCAGTCCAAATGGACGTTTCCAGGGTGCACCACGTGGAGGTGCCCCGGCCTCGCACCCCAATGCCCCGGCCTCGCACCCCTTTAATGCCACTTAAGGGCGTGATGGAGATTTTTTTATACTTGAAAAACAAATAAAAATAATTTATTATACCTTAAGTATAATATTATACTAAAATGCAAGTACTTTACTGAAGATACGTAAGTATTAACGACGTGTTAGCACCATGGGTGGAGGATCGTTACGTATCCGAAATGGTCACTTTTACGGCGATATAAAATAAAAAAATATCGCCTTACGCTATAGGGAAATCCCTCGTAAAGATAAAATGAAATTATAATGATATCGTTGCTTTCTCATACATACCAGATAATTAAAATCTTTTTCTTTACAAATACGCATTATAATATCTTCTAAAGAATTCATGCTATACAGGTGTGACGTGGATAAGATTCAATTTGCCAAATTTTCATAATCACAGTTTTGTCCCTACGTGATCTTCATAGAATATATAAGAAAAACACTTTTTTAATAGTTATGTTTTACCTGTCATCACCAGCATCATCGTCATCTTGCTCTTATCCTAATTGCTTAGGGTCGCCGAAGTACATGTACTACTGCTCCATAGTACATGTTGCATTAGTTATTGACAATAGTTTATAGCCGGCGCCTGCCTGACGTCAACCTTCTTTGGAAATATAATTATTTACCAGACGGCATAAAATGAAGTTGAACTGAGAATACATAATTATTATGTGTAACTTGTCTTCTACTATATTGGTAGTTTAATAGAAACTATTTAAGTAATTTTTTGCTTGGAATGAGAGTTAAGGAATTAAAATCGGGGATAAGCGTGTAAACCGTCGGTGTACGGCAACAATTTGATTATTCCTATATTTCGAAATTTACTTATTTAATTTCTCCACTACCACTTCAAGTTACCTGACGAGAAGACGACGATTAAACTTAGGAGGTCTACTTAATTTCAACTCATATGTCCCCCTTACTTTCCTGTGAGAGTCGTAAAAATTGGCTACGGGTCCCAACAGAACAGTGGCCAGCAGCTCTCTTCTGGGAAACGTTTAATACCTCACTGTGATCGCTAACCCGCCTACCAAATGTGGCGATTAAGATATTATCTCTTTGTTAGTAAGAGGGGCCAACGTCTAACAGTGGGTGGCCTAAATAATGATTAAACTTAATTTACTAAGATGACAGGGCAGTATCGTATTATATTAATAGCATAGTGAATAACGTCTGTAAACCTTTAAAATAAATTCCTCTATCTGTAAATCAATTCAAACCTGTTGAAATATACGAGTATAATATGTAACGTATCAGGAATATCTATTTACATCGTAAAATCTTGCCTACCCAGCTTTGAGCAATTGCTAATATATGTTAAAGGTTCTCATATAAAAAAGGGTTTTTTAATCTATTCACAGGGAATTTAGAGGCCCGTAAGTAGCAAAGATTTACCCTTACAATTTTCGAAGATTTACTTATGATGCCAAAAATGTTAGTAGAATTTTGACCCGAATTGTGAAAATAAACGAGGGTTAAAAATTGTCAATATAGTTACGTATTTAGCCATTATTTGAATATATATTGATCTTATACTATGGCATGTATTTTGTGAACATAATTTAGTTAGATTTTTTTTATACTGTCCGTGTGGTATAAGAATACAAGTTACGACCCCCTTTCTAGCCCATGGGTGTTGTTAAAATCAACTGAGGGATATAATAATATACAGTAAAACCCTTTTAAAACGATTTCGCAGGGACCCGACCAAAAACGCGTCTTAGGCGGGCAAGCGTATTATGCGGGAAAGGAAAAAAAACCTGCTATTATTATTTATTATATTCTATTATTATTTTGAATACCTATATATTGAATTTAACATTTAAAAATTACCTAAAATAAAATGTTGTTTATTATTATTACGTTACTTATAGTAATCACTTATTATAGTTTGACAAAAAAATTTTGAGACGTTAGCAATTACAAGATTTTCAACGTAATTTAATTTTCGCAGTGCCTCTTCGCTTTGGTTCAAAGAAGTTATATAGCGTCTTAAATCATTAACTGATGATTTGGAGTGGTAGGACCACACTGTCGACAGTTATTTGTCTACAGCCGCAGGCCGGTCCGTCCGGGGCAGTACCACGCTCTCGCAGAAAATCGACGTCTGAGTAGTAGCAATTTGTTACTGCGCTTCGTTCGGTGAGCGAGAGAGCCGGAAGCCCAACTTTCTGAGGGTGATTGCGTGTGGAGGATTTTGGTGGTGTCCTTGGTATCACCGAGCCTCAATGCACGCATTCACACTCCCTTCGCTTTCTTCGCGGTAGGCAGCAGCCTTGTAAAGGTCCATGAGCGGCAGCAACACTTACCATCAGGTGTACTGTTTGCTCGTTTGCCACTGCTTGCAATAAAAAAAAAAAAAAAAAAATGCCTGGGCGTGTGACAAAATCGGATTTGACACATCTTCTTCTTGGTCATTGCCACCCTAGACCCTAACTAGGGTCGCTCGACAATGTAACTTCGTTAGTCGCTGGTCGCTGCCGCAAGAGGTAATATGTGTATTATTATAATATGTGTATGTGTTGGCGTATTAAACGGGATGACGAATCGTATTAAACGTTAAGAAATGTATGAAAACATGTCTCAAGTTTCTGGGACTGACGCAAAATAGCGTATTATGCGAGAAATCGTATTAAACGTGATCGTATTAAACGGGTTCTACTGTATTTAACGTTAACACAAGAGAAGGAAAACTTTAAATAAAACCCTATAATAAAACGTATAAACAGCGTAGTACAGTAGGGCAATTTCTTATAGTAACTTACCTTACAGTCAAGGCCAGTAGTGGAACTTATATGAGCGATGATGATGTATCAAAAAATACGATGACGTCGCAATAGTCTTATGTCGAACTTTAATCACAATTAGGGATCCGAGCTTCTGTGGCGGATGGCATTGTACTCGTCTCATTGGGCTTACATTTATAATCATACATTCAATTTGACTGCACAGATGGCGTAGTGGTAGCGGTAGCAACCTACAGTTCCAGTGTCGGAGGTTCCAATCCATCCCATGCTGGACAAACACTTTGTGCGTTCCGTAAATTTTTGTTCTGAGTCTGGATGTAATTTCTATCCGTTAGTTATATGTTTATAAAGTCCTCTGTAATACAAGGACTATCCTTAGTGCAAGGTCTTTTATAAAAAAAAAAATACTCAATTTACATTCAGACTCAAAGCAATAATTTGCAAATGGCTCACAGCAGTTCACGTGGAATTTAAACTACGATTGTCACTATGAATCCATCCACCCACGATATTTTTTAATTTTAAATATTTTTTTAAATTCAATAAAATAAAAGTAAAAGTAGCCAGTCCACAACCAGGCAGAACTGGGCACGAATAGGCAGCGACTTTGCTATACCCTGATATTGTGGTGGGTCATGAACTATTATTATTTAGATAGGTTGCTTGCAATGAAATTAAAATATTTCCTTTACTTTTTATTTGATTGAACTTTATCAATGCAGATGATGCATAAAATTAATAAGTATATCATCTCAGCCCACATAAGACCCACTGTTGGGGTCGGGTCTTCACTACAATGGGAGGGAAATTAACCTCCTATACCGCGCTGGTCAGAGGTGTGGGTGTAGGGTTTTATGTCAAGATTTTCTTCTCTTGGATAGATATTACCTGCATAATTGCTTTTTACGACACGCACAGGCAAGATAGGGGTGGTGAATTGTATTCTAAAAGTATTCACAGACGATCGAACTTGGTTCGGAACCGACCACGAACTGTACGGTGTGGTCTACACAACAGACAAGCGCACCAGACTCCGAATCGTCCAGTCGTATTGTGCTAGCATTGCGTGTACACGTCTCCTAGACATGCCACCCATTCTATTAAAACAGGCCAAAATTGCATTAGTTGCGGCAACTATCGTTGCTACATCGCCATTACATAACCGACGAAAAAGAAGAAAAGAATGGGCAAAATTTTATCTCAGAAACAGACAACAGTCCAGTCATATGAATCTCATTAAAGATCTCGATGATAAATATTTTCGTATATATCTTCGAATGAGTTCCGAAGCATTTATTGAATTGTTGGATCTTGTGAAACCACATATACTTAACTAAATTAGATACAGTTACGCGACAAGCTGTGAGTGCTGAAAAGAGATTGGTGGCTACTTTAAAATTACTAGCGTCAGGTAGAGAATTCAGAGAACTTCTTGGCGTCGTCGCTTTGAATCCATGTCTGTGAATACGCAGCGACGTGTTGCGCGTACGGTGGCACAATAGTGACTAGACCGACATATGGTTCGGTGCGCCGTCCACACGATCGATTCGGTTTAGAACGCACCGCGTTCGATGTGCAAGCGCTCCGAACCAGCCGTACCGATATTAATAATAATAATGTCCGGCGGACTGTGCGCCACACAATCGCATTTGGTTCAAAGCACACCATGTTCGTGGTCCGTTCCGAACAACGTTCGATCGTCTGTGAATACTTTTATGAGTTACTAACAACCCGCCCTCGCTTCGCTTCGATTTCAGTCGCTTTACCCGCGGCGTAGTTCCCGTTCCTGTGGGAATACCGGGATAAAATATAGCCTATGTTACTCTCTGATATTATAGCTTTCCATTGGTGAAAGAATTTTTGAAATCAGTTCGTTAGTTTAAGCGTGAAAGCGTAACAAACAGACAAACTTAATTTCGCATTTATAATATTAGTATGGATATGGATAGATTGTACATACCTAATTAGACATTACAATCGTCCATGTGGTGACAAAGAAGTAAGAATACAATTCACCACCCCCTCTCTTACCCATGGGTGTCCTAAAAGACGACTAAGGGATTTAATTCATATCCTTGCTAATATTATAAATGCGAAAGTAAGTTTGTTGCGCTTGTTGTTTGTTACGCTTTCACGCTTAAACTACCGACCGGATTTCAAAAATTTTTTCAAGAATGAAAAGCTATAATGTCAGGGAGTAACATAGGCTATATTTTATCCCGGTATTCCTACGGGCACGGGAACTATGCGGGTAAGCGAAAGCGAGGGCGGGTTGCTAGTATGAATATAATATCAATGCAAGAGATGGAAAACTTGAGATGAAACCCTGATGTACCCTGTATCTTTGAACAAGCAATTCTTGTATATATATATATATATATTTGTATACAAGCAACCCGCCCTCGCTTCGCTTCAGTTTCAGTCGCCTTCCTCGCGTAGTCCCATTCCCGTGGGTATACTGGGATAAAATATAGCCTGTGCTACTCAGGGATACTTTAAGATTCTAATGGTGAAAGAATTATCGAAATCCATCCAGAAGTGTTTTATTGTTTTGTTTTGATATTCAAACAGCGTGGGATCGAATCTCGGTGTTATTATTATTCTTTTTTTGTAATTTTTGATATTTTTTCATTATTTAATTTTTATTTTTATTAATATATATCTAAATAAATTCGACAAAAATACAACAAAAATATACCGAGTAAAGCTCGGTCAACCAGATATTAAGTAATGATTTATGCATAAGTAACCCAAAGGTTGCTGTTAAATGAACATTGTCATGATGTTCATTTAACAGGAAATAATTTGCAATTTTACTAACTCACACTTTGCATTATTATGTAAAACTATAACACTAGCTGAGGCTGTTGGTGATCAAACCGGGGATAAGTCCGTCCATCCGTCCACCAGCTGACCGAGGACGAACGAGATATCGATTTTCCAGTATTTTGATGTCGATATATCGGGTATAGGTACTCGAAAGGTTATCGCTCTAGGCGGTCCACGAAATTCAAGGTAAAGGTTCTGGTGGCCCCTTCTACTAACAACGAAGAGTAAAACGATAAGCTATGGGATCTCTCTTCGCTATTCCGTCCTCCATAATAGTGCGGGTATGGACAAACATTAGAATAATAACTCATGGAAGGTAAATTCGCGCACAAAAAATGAAGCATTTAAATTAGAGCTAGAGGGCTACCTACACCGTTCCGTAGTGTACAAGGTCACTATGTTTGCAGGGCAACTATCTTGTATAGTGCAGTGCGTGTGTACGTGTGTAATCGCTTGCATGCAAGTAATATTTTTGGCTTCAGGTTTTTTGATCGCTAAGTACCAACATTATGTTTCTATACGTTATTATTATAAGGGCCAAACCATATTCTGTGATAAAAAGAAAATTGACATAAATTGTACTCTTATTATGTATAAATAATAGTTCAAAAAAACTAAAAACATACGCTTTTAAAGAAAATCCAACTAAAAATTGAAAATATTTTTTTAAAAATTTGAATTATGAATAGTGTATATAAGAAAAAAATATTTTTATTGTAAAAAATAATAGTTCAAAAAACTAAAAAAATACGCTTTTAAAGAAAATCCAACTAAAAAACAGAAAATAAATTTTTAAATATTTGAATTAAGAATAGTGTATATAAGAAAAATATTTTTATTGTAAAAAAAGCGTGGGGTGCATGTTGTCAATAGTTATAAATATTTTATTGACAGATTTGAGTAGAAGGATTATCATTTTGATAATATCTTAAAAAGCACCCCACGCTTTTTTTACAATAAAAAATATTTTTTTCTTATATACACTATTCTTAATTCAAACTTTTAAAAATTTATATTCTATTTTTTCAGTTGGATTTTCTTTAAAAGCGTATTTTTTTAGTTTTTTTTAACTATTATTTATTTTTCATTTTTTAGTTGAATTTTCGCTAATAACGGGTCAAACTGTTTAAAATATTGAATTGTCATCGGTCCTTAATAAGTATGTCAAATTTCGAGTTAATCCGACGTTTTGAAGGGGTCAAAATCATGTTCAAAGATTCCATTACGTACTAACATACTAACATACATACGTCTGAAGCTATTAAAAGCGTATTAAAAAGTAAAAATATGAACTCCAATATGAAAATAAATACGTATTTCACGTTAAGAATGATAATATAAATTCACAAAATGAATTTCAAGGTTAGACTATTTTACTCCTAGACTGAAACGAAGCAATATTTGAAAATAAAAATAAGATATAAAATGTTTCAACACAAATTGCCTTAACATGAGAGCATAATGTAATGCCTAACGTTTTGGAAGCCAAACTCAAGTCAAGTGTGAATATTTAAGCACCTCGTAGTGAATAGAATGGACACGCTTGGACATAATGGATGTTAGTCGTCTATGCTGTTATTTTAAACTAATTTGTATCATTTTTTACACAGACTGATTTATCTGCCTTACGTCAGAAACATTACTACTATGTTATACTGTGCAGAATCTCGAACATATTGATAAAATTTAAATACTTAGTCTTGCCAAAAATACTGTTATAATTAAAAATAAACAAAATATTACATTTGAATTTGCAATCTGTCATTTTTATATGATTGTTCATTGGGTTTCCTCATTTTGGCGCCAATACATTGTACAATATTTTGCGATATTAAAATGAAGTGGGTTGATAAAGAGAACCGAATCGCTGTGATTGCATTACATAAAGTAGGTATGGAGCCTAAAGCAGTTTATAAAACTCTCCATACGCTTGGTTAATACCAATTTAAAATATTTGTGTACCGGGCTATTAATAGGTACAATGAGACCTCCTCTTTTTGTGACAGAAAAAGATCTGGTCGTTCACGTAGTGCTCGTACGAAAAAGGTGGTCAAAGCAATAAGGCAAAGAATTCGGAGAAATCCTGTCCGAAAGCAAAAGATTTTATCTCGGGAGATGAAGATAGCACTTAGAACCGTGTCGCGTATTTTAAAAGATGATTTAGGACTTGCAGCCTATAAGAGACTACTATTATCTATTTGAGGATTAATGAACCGCTTAACTTCGGGCAACTTAAGAAAATTTTCTCATTCATCATATCTCAGCGTCTGAAAAGACGGATCCACGATCAGTGTGTGTTACCAATGATGACTTACGGCACGGAAATGTTATCCCTAAATATTGGCCTTATAACCGAGCTCAAGGTCACTCAGCGTGTTATGGAGCAGGCATTGTTCGGGATTTCTCTACGAATACGAAGTACAGAGATAGGTGGAAGAACGGTTGTAACTGATATAGCACAAAGATTTGGCACGCTGAAGTGTCAATGGATGTACCAGATCGCTGACGAACCAACAACCGCTGGAGAGGAAAGATTCTCGAATGGCGACCACGTATCGCTCGACACAGTGTAAGATGCGACCACTATGTGGACCGATGACCTGATGAAAGTTGGTGGGCGTCGTTGGATGCAGGCGGCAAAGAACGGCACTTTGTGATGAAACATGACAGACGCATACATCTAGTAGTGGATAGCCATATGTTGAATGATGATGGTGAGTGATGATGGAGTAAAAACAGAATACACCAAACCATTCCTTTGCAACGGCTAATTGATATGATGAGATTGGTTCAAAAGAAGGGCATAAAACCCCAATACCGACTTAACCAGCTAGTATCAATAGTAGTACTTTCTCAGTTGGAGAGGAACCCAATAATGAGACACATGAGACCTGAATAAGAAACTTCCAACTTTAAACTTATTTCTGTCTGTTAATTTTATGTTTATAAAATCCCCGCGATACAAAGATTTATTCGTGAATACAGCATGTATCATTATGATTATTATCATTTCAGCTCATATATCTCCCACTGCTGGTTTTTAGCCTTTACAATGGGAGGCAAATTGATCTGCAATACCACACTGGTCGGACGGTATAGGGTTTTGTTTCGAGTTCTGGCTCTTGTATGGATATCACCTGCATATGACATTCCTTAGCCGTCCTTTACGACACCAACGGGCAAGAAATCGGTGAATTTTATTTTTTTCTTCGTCACCACACGGAAAATCGAATATATATTACAACAAAAATACAAAAGAAAATAAATTGAAACGACATAATCCTCCTCCGGGCTTTTATTATTCCCAATAGTACCGGCGTCGATTTTCTTGGAAAACCAGTTTCGGCTAAACATCATTTTCGTACAGCGTGATTGCCATGTGACTGTTCCAACCCTTATAAATAACGACATTCTAGTCTGATGACTACTGATTTGGCCACTACCACAAATATTTGTGATAGTTGAGACTAGCTTAACTTGATGTCTGAGTTACGATTTCATATATCTTTTAGATCACTTAATTTCATATATACACATCTCTGAGATAGCACATTGCTCATATAGCTTGCTATAATATGTTACTGAAAATAATACTTACTCGGAAATATACTGTCTGGATTGAAAAAAAAAATGGAGCTATCGCTCAAGATGCCTGGCAGATGTGAAACATCGAAATTATTTTGTACAAGAATATATGTGTTACCGGAAATGTATATAATCCCTCATTATATACAATTCCTAGGAAATGTGTGTAATGCCTAAAATCGCAGGGAAATGTGTAAAATAGATTATATTAGACACATTTCCTAGGAAATCTATACATTTCCTAAATAGCAATCGGAAATGTAAAACATTTGAGATATCCATGGGTACGCGGGGATAGCAGGGCGAGGGGAGGGTATTGCTTCGTCTGATTAGGGATAGGTTAGGTTAGATTAGCTTTAATTAGTAAGATACAATGAAGATTATTATATTTTACGATATGATTGTTATCTGAACGTTGCTGTCTCAACGACTGCTTTCATAAAAAATATTATTCTCATTTTCACAACGTGTTTTATTACAGAAAGCACTATTTTTATATATTTCCTAACACGATATTGGAATTATATACTATTCCTAGGAATTGTACACCTTTCCTGGGAAATTTATGTGTTAAATAGTTTTTGAAACACTATTTTATACATTTGCTAAATAGCTTCGGAATTGTATAAATTTTCTAGGATTTGTATACAATTCCTAGATTTCATACATTTCCGGTAACATATGCATAAAAGAACAGATTACGACAGGATTAATATGACATAAATTATTAATAAAATATTACGATTTTTTTCAGAAAATGTAGATTTTTATTCAATAAACATTTATTTTTCCTAAATATACACTATAGGTATGTGTGTAGCTTAATAATTTATTTTGAGCTCGCTAGATAGCGTAGTACAAAATTCTAAAACAGGCTATGATTTCGTTACACAAATGTATATATCCAAGCGTGGCGTTAACGCCACGCCAACTTGGGTTGTGAGCTCTCAGCGCTCACCCACCAGTCTGGATAAAGTTGTTATAGTCGTCTGCGGCTAACAATTAAGTCTCACAAAAAAAAAATAAAAAGAAAAGCCACGCCAACGATCAGGTTCACCCTCGCCTATAGATGTTTCACTTAAAAAAAAACGAAGCATCTATTAATCTTTTCACAGTAAATGTCATGACATTTTGGCATCTTGACATGTAAACAGCGTCAAACCTAGTTTCGAAATAATTATATTAAAAAGAATTTGGTATCTGTTCTTCGTTTTATATTACGTCAATATAAATATTTCTAGGTGATTTATCAACAGGACGAAATTCGTAATGTATTTTTGGCATCTCAATGATGATAAGCTACAATGAAGTCGGCAAATATTATTTTGCTTATTCTCACATCAAACTTCGGTATAAAAAATAAAGCATTGTGCTAGAAATAAATATAATCTTTTAAAAATATTTGTGTATTATTTCTTTAGATATATATAGATCATATTTATTTAGTTCTTATAAAGATTTGTTAAAACTGGTACTTTGTCACTGAATGTCCGCAATAGTGTTCTCTTGTCGCGTCCAAAGAGTGCCATGGCAATCTCGGTTAGACCGCTTGGTGTCGATCAAGACAAGCAAAAACTACTCTGAGAGCTATCGACTTTTGTTTGGACTATGCCGAGTGTCAGTGACGTAGGCATGGTGCGAAGTCCCTCACCTAGCGAGTGATTCGCTTAACGGAGCGACTTCTAGACGACTTTTAGTCTGTCAGTCAATCTGCAGAAGTCTCGGTTTGATATTCAGACCATGAATACCCTCTAGCCGATCTTGGAAGAGTTAATGGTACTCCATCTGATGGGGAACGGAGCCTTGCCGACTAATGCAGTTCTTATTGGGTCATTGTCAGTTCGCTAAGCTTCGGTATATGGTCGTGAGGAGGTCATGCTGCAATGCATTGCATATAGTAAGGAAATACAGCATTTGCTCGCGATTTGCGTGGTTTCGGTAGCTGTGAACTCATTGCAATTATGGTTACCGATCTATCGTTAGAGCAATGATTGGTTGAGTCAGAAACTAGGACGCTTTCTGCACAGCGATTGACTGGCGGAAGGAGGTGGCCTTACATTTCAGGGAGGAAAAACCACGTTAAAAATTTTCGCTCGGCACTGCACCCAATTAACGGTAATAGGTTTGCCAACCATGACGTGGAGACTAAGGATTGTATAGTGTGTGGTGTAGGTATATTGACACTTCTGCTTATCTCTTCGACGATGACAACGACTATAAATAAAGAAATACTATAAAATATATAAACAATTCATTTATTTTAATTTCGGCGACGTTTTTATATCATTTATTCGATAAATGATATAAATTAAAATATTTAGGAATATCAAATTGAATTTTTAATTCCAAATACAATTTGAAAATGTATTGCTGTTTTTCATTTTCATGCGTTTAATTCTTCGAGGCATTTATTTGTTATTAAATGATGATGTAATTTACAAATATGTGGCTCAGATGGAACACAATTTAATGGCGTAAGCAGCGACCATCTGTTTTTTTTTAATGTTCAATTTCTACGCAAGGCTATTATCACATTGCGAGCTGCAGGTGATTTTTCTTAGCCTAGATGTAATTATTGTCTATTAGTTTTATATTCGTAAACTCTTTGGTGATACTAGGATTTATTCCTTAGCGCGGTATCCTTAATATTTTAAACGCAAAAGTTTGTATGTGAGGATGTGATGATGTGAAGATGTTTGTTGCTCTTTCACGCAAAACTACTGAGGGGATTTTGATGAAACTTCACAATAATATAGCTTACTTATCAGAATAACAAATAGGCTATAATTTATCCCGATATTCCCACGGGAAGAGGAACTGAGGGTGAAACCGCAGGTCGCTGCTGGTGGGATATATTTAAAATAACAGTCTTGGTATGGCATGACTGCAGCCCACCCGGTTATTCGTAGCGATATCAGAGTGGCACGAGTTCACATAATATGTCATATGGCTACTCGCCACCTTATATTTTTTTTTATACAAGCAGGCAGCACACGTTTTAACAAATGATACTGCCGCACATAGACCTTTGCAATACCAGAGGACAGCTGCCTAGCTGTTGCCTACCGTGAAAAAAATTATTTTCTTAAACGTCATTTAAAGAAGAATATGTCATGGCAAGTATGTTTTAATTGAACCATCGGTACTACGAGAGTTTACTTTCGATATCCTGCTCAACATGTTATTCTTTTGAATATCTATTACTGGCCAATATCTCTATGTACTTATATATACTTACATATTATATATACTTACATAACTGGGATGACGAACAAGACTCTGATTCATTGAATTTGATCTTTACTTTATTCTGAATACCTGCTTGTACATAAAACATAAAAAATGAACGAGGTGAAATATCTTTAATGTCCATTGGTATTTTTATTAGAATTTTTCACTGAAAATATTCTATGAATGTTAATAATTACAGTAAATTTTCACATATCACGTATTAAATGCATTTACCCATTATTGTAACACCTGAGTACCAACCTATATCCCCAAACTTTTGCTGATAAAATATTAGTGGGGGTTAGCTTTCTGTTTTACGGCTGTTCATAACGTCCGCACATTTGTGTGATAAAAAATGGAAATGAATGTGAATATGCCGAAACATTTATTTCAATTATTCATATTTCATTTGTATGTTCTGAAATTTTTACGTTTAATAATAATAAAATGTGAAAGCTTGTTGACATCTCACCGACCACTTCGAGATTTATCGCCTCATTTTTAGTACATTTTTATCAAGTGAATAAATATTCATGTCTAAGCTAATAAACTCTGATGGAGGACTCCCTGACTATGAACGCTGAAAAGTGTTCGAAACATTAGAAACTCAAATATCAAATAGAAAAACGATAAAATATGTGAAAACAGTTTTATTTCACAAGCCAATGAAGTAAAATTTATACTTTTTTTTCTATATTGTATAGCGCTTATTTTGAAATCCGTTAACTTTTTACGGTATTAATTTTACGTTCATTTAATTTTATCAAAACTAACCAGACGCATACAATGAATAAAATATACCTTTCAGCTTATGGAAAATTGCCCTGCAATTTATATGACGACCATTTTGAACTTCGTTTAGGCTTTGTTTTATTTTTCTGTTTTTCATTCAAAAATATTTATTATAGATAACAATAGACGCAATAAGAATTAAGGCTTCGTGGCTACGAATGCAGCTGTGAGTAAGGTGGAGTTGAACAAGAGGCAGAATCACGGATTCCTTGAAAAACATCTAAAAGAATGATGTTCAGGGCTTGCCGGCAACTGACAGAGATTCCTCAATTTTTTGTTCCTTAATTTGATTGACTGTTCTTTATAATGCCTCGTGGGTGTTATGATCAATTTTATTTTTAATATTTTGTAGGGTATTCCCAAACAATAAATATTTATATATTTTTATTTATTTTGAAGTGATAACATTTTATGGGAGTGTAAACCGCATCGTTACGTAACGCGTAACAGCGCCAGTCTGTCTGACTTCACTTTCTCTCACACATACGGCAGCGGTAGACAGGCTCCTCCTCTCCCACTCTAACCCACAGCAATAGCCATATTTCAAAATTATTATTTATGATATTGTATTATATAACATTACATTAATATTTAATATATTGTTACTTTTATGGGATTTTATAGTGATAATAATTATGTACATACACAAAATTTTAATCTACATAATCAAGAATTGTAACTAAGAATAAAATATAATTTACAATAAAAGATAGATACAATTACAATAAAAGATTTTATTAATAAATAACCTTTCCTTATATTATCATGTTATTACACATAAAATTTTAGGTAAGAAGCTTTCCCAAGTTAAACAATTTCAATATTAAATAGTTCAACGGAGATTACTTTAAGTTATCACTTCTGTCGGCCGTCCCGAGACGCACACGTTTTTTTTTATTAAGATTTAATAAAATTATTATATTTACTTAGCACTTGTAAAAAAGATTAAATTTATTGAGTAAATTGGCTTTAAAAATGTCAAAAGAGCATTCAGTAAGTTAATGATTAAATTCTATTTTTTATTTCTATTTTCCTCTTTATATTTAACCTACTTTACTTTTATTGGGCTATAAAATGGTTGAAATGGAAATATTTTATTGCTATTAACACAGAGACGAATAAAGTTTACAAAAGTGTCGGCACCAGAAAGCCGCGCAATTTTGGTTTGGAGTGGCCATTACCGGCACTGACTGCGGAAAGAACACTCGCAATGCCATTGGAAACGTTGCTTTTAATTTTCAAAATGAAAACGTAAATTCTCATTTGTAGTTGGCACGAGCTATCCATCTAAAAGCATCAGCTATGTAACTTCCTGTGTGACTTTATCTTTACAAAGCAAATACATATGGATGAGTAATACAAAAAATGCTTTTTTTTTTCAATTAAGACGATTGAAGCATTTATCAACGATTATTACCTGCGAAACTAGGTTACAGAAATAATTTATATTTCGAATAAATGAATTTAATTGCCCAGTTTGCTATATGCTATCGGTGTATTGTACTGTCCAGCCAATACCGCGAGCGTGGACTACCGTATGACAGTCAAATTGTCACTCGTATTTGTCGTTTTTATGGGCCATCAATTTATAGTCATCTCAGCCCATACACGCACTGTTAGGCTCGGGCGCCCTGCACTATGGGAGGGAAATTGACCTACTATAGCACGCTGGTCAGACGTAGCATAGGGTTTAGTTTCGATTATTCCTTCTCTTGCATACCTAGATGCTACATACATATTTATCCCCTAGTCGTCTTTTACACCTACAATTTATAGCATTAGATCAGAAAAATGTGTTGGTTACATATTTTTAATTTGAATTAAGCGATGACACTATCCTAATCCAAATCTGCTGAACGACTGCACAGATAGCGTAGTGGTTAAGATACCGACTTTTCATGCCAGTGTAGTTGGTTCAATTCTCATGCGACCCACAAATTAATGTTCTGACTCCGAGTGTAATTTGTATCCATTAAATTATATGTTCGTGTGATCCTCCGTAATACATGGATTATTTCCATAGAGCAGGATATTGTTTAAAACGAAAAATTAATCATTAATTTACTGTGTCTGGTTTAGCATAATGACTTCTGATGTTTACGCGAGTATTACACATTTTAAATAAAACTACTTTACGAATTTTATCACGTTTGTATTTGATTTTTGATTGGCCGACGTTTCGAACATTTTGCAGCGTTCATGGTCACGGGCGGACTAAGATGCCTCTCGTTCAACAAGTCATCGTTATTGCAGAGAATTTATAATTATCTACCCGATACAGAAAATGGTTATTAAATATTGACCCACATTTTGATACAAATTCATTACCAGCGTAAGAAGAAAATGATTCTATATGTTCGGTCACTGCAAGCTATGTGGAGGGTATTTGGAACAATTTCACAACTTGAATTCTACAAACGTCGTTAAGACCAGTCTAGTAGAAGATTCGAGACAACTCGGTCCGCCAAGCGGTTGTACCATCGGTGTATTCGTAATCGCCGCACCTGTTTAATCCTTGGAAGGACATTATTATACGGAACATTTGGAACCACCATAACAGTGTTTTGTGGTGCTGTGAACTGCCTAGTTATAATTATAATTAAGAATATAGTGAAGCTGATCGCGCGGTTTGGCGAGCTTACTGCGAGGACGCTACTGCCCTCGGCGGGAGTGGATGAAAGGTTGGCGGAGTATTCCATATTTACTTCTTCGCGGCTTGCAGGGATAGGATAAGATCAGTTCCTCACCTAACTCCGTGAAATCACCTCATACAGTCCACTGCAGGCTGTGCATACCGTACACTATATGAAAAAATTATATTGTTTATGGTTAATAATTATTTAACATTAAAATTAACAGTAATTATATTTGAAAACCCTAACAATCTAGTATACTACCACCGGATCGGAACATGGCCACACTGAGAAAGATCCGGCAAGAAAACAGGTGACATGATGCTAAATTAGTATTAATTTTGAAGGCGGCTTACTTTATGTTACTAAGAGGTTTTAATTCTTAAAACTATCTTTAGCTATTATTATTGTGGGTCAAATCTATACAATAAGAGCTCACAGTGTCTTGCAGTCTTGTGGTGGTCTTTTTAGATTTATTTTTAATAATGTTAATAACAGGATCCCAGCTGGATGGTAACACCCAGCCATCCTCTCTATTGAAATGTTCGTGTTTTTTAATCTCAATAGCCTCGCGTACCATTCTAGGCAGGTATCGGTGTTCTTTTGCGAGGATTTGTGGTTTATCAAACCTGGTTTTATGGCGAGCACGGTCCTGGCTATGTTCACAAACTGCAGACCTAGTGTGACGGCGGTGCTTCACATCAGCTATGTGTTCTTTGATCCGAGTTCTTATGGATCTCTTTGTTTGCCCAAAATAAGAGATTTTCTGCAATAACAATGACTTGTTGTACGAGAGACATCTTAGTCCGCCCGTGACCATGAACGCTGCAAAGTGTTCGAAACGTCGGGCAATCAAAAATCATATACAAACGTATCGCGTTTGTATTTGATTAGTAAATCCGTGAAGTAGTTTTATTTAAAATTAGTTTAGCATTTTTTTTGTTTACCCTTCTGGCAAACTCACAATATTTATTCAAAATATAAATCATTTCTGCAACCTAGTTTCGCAGGCAATAATCGTTGGAAAACCGTGTCATGCTATCAGATTTCATTACTTAATTCAGATATAGATATGGATATCGAAGTTTATTTCGAGTCGCCGAACTCAAATCTGATTAATCAGAGTTTAAGCGATGCGAAATGTGATACTGCGTGAGACTTCCACATGCATAAACTAGGAGATTGAATATATCTTATATAAGATACTAATAATTCCTAAACATAAATGAGATTGTATTTTAATCTATTTCTTAAATTTCATCGTCATCATTTCAGCCTATGTATGTTTCTATTGGGCTCAGGCCTCCTCCTGGTAGGGGAATTGACATACTTAATCCACGCTGATTAGACGTGTTGGAATAGGGTTTTGTCTTGAGTTTTCCTATTCTTGCACCGATGTTATATGCTTATTATATCCCTTAGTCGTCTTTTACCACATGCACGGGCAAGATAGGGAGTGGTGAATTGTATTTTTACTCCGCCAGGACCCGGCATTTAATTATTAAATTTATTTATTATATCTAATGGATTCTTGAGTAGGTATGCAAATAGAACGTAGTGCAAAGAAAAGCAAATCATCATCATCACAGCCCTAATATGGTCCACTATTCGGCTCGGACCTACTCCATTGTGGGAGGGAATTTGACTTAATATACTACACTGGTCCGACGTATTAGAATAAGACTTCATTTCAAGTTTTCCTTCTCTTTCATAGATGCTGTACACATATATGGTGGCGATACATTACAAGCTATACAGCTCGTTACAGGTGAAAATAAACGGATACCTGTAAATTAAACACTTATGATATTAAAATAACTTATAACGAATTTTTGTGCTAAATTTAAAAATAATCAAATTTAGTTTTGCGAGACAATTTTTATAGATAGATTTATCAGCACGTTTTTTCACCTTTTCAGAGGACCTTTTCCAGTATAGAACACTTTCATCTAAGCTTTACATAGCGCATTACAAAGCTTGCAGATGTCACTATTACTTGAATAAATTTACGAATAATCATCTAATAACATATTAACGTTGAAAAATATTACATATTAATAACCTTTTTTTTTTAATTTTAGTGAATTAGCATATAATAGTTAATGTATTTGTCGATGGTTGAACCGAATTAATAATTAACAAACGCAAATTCAGCAAGGTTAACAACCTTTAATACGTACTGCTCGAATAGTGACGTACGTGCCTTCAATTTCTTGCTAACCTTCAAGCGGTCGTGTGGCGTCGAAACGACCGCACTTCGTACAGTTTCGCTCTTAATATCGTTATTTTCTATTATATAGTTTCATATTCCTAGTACCCTGTCATTGCTTCGTTGTGAATGAAATAAATAAATTTCTTCAGCTATCCGCGTCCCCTGTAGTGCATAGATTACATTTGTTTTAGTCGCGGCACAGACGTCAAAAGCACGCTGCGTGCCTCTGATCCAAAAGATTACGCGCGACCCTCAACGTGAGGTATCGTATTTTGAAATATAAATAAGTATTACCAAATGGAGTGGAAGCGTGTTTTTGTTTTCAAATGACGCGTAGACGACTAACTCAGAGTGATATACTTGCATTGCATAACAGTATTTAAAAAACCGGGTAACGGTACCTAGTAATAGATCATTTGACATAACCAAGGAGTAGTTCCAGCATATGAAATATTTGTAGGTAGAATTGAAGAAAGAACCTAATTCAAAAGATAATTAGATTTGGTGTGATGATAAATACATTGATTTTAATTATTTGATTTCATAGAGTAGCAGACTGGTTTTGTTATTTTGGTTATGTTTTACCTTACTTTAAAGTATTCTTAACTTTGAGTAGCCAAATTACTTTCTAATCCAATGAAAATTTAATTTAAGTTATTTGGTTATAAAATTTAGTTTTTTTTTGTTTTAGTATTTTTATTTATTTTATAATTTAAGGATAATGTATGTTATCATCATCATTTCAGTTCAAATACGTCCTGCTGATAGACTTGAGCCTCCTCCATAATAGGAGGGAAATCGACTTACTATGCCACGCTGGTCATACGTATTGGTATAGGGTTTTATTTCGAGTTTTCCTTCTCTTAATATGTGTTTCTATACACAACAAAATAAATGAATATTAATAAATTACTGTTTTAAATAGCTAAAAAATGTCATAGATCTTTTAGGTTACGCACGATCACTGCTGTTACAAAAGACCGTACGCCTGCTTGAAGGTTAATGTTCAGTTTATTTTTGTTTGAAATTTATATCTCGCAGTCTCATGTATGAACGTAAAGGAGTATATTATAACATATACAATAAATCATATGTCTGCTAGTAATTCAGTGTAAATGCTAATTATTGGTTAAGGTCACTTACGATTGATAAATACAAATTACGTCCAAACTCAAACTCCATATGTGTGCAGCTTAAAGATTTTTTTACATTGGATATACCCATGATACTAAACTTAAATCATTACGTCATAACTTTATTCGTTTGCCGTATTATTTATTACTAGCAACCCGACCTCGCTTAGCTTCGGTTTCAGTCGCTTTACCCGCGGCGTAGTTCCCGTTCCTGTGAAATACCGGGATAAAATATAGCCTATGTTACTCCCTGATATTATAGCTTTCCATTGGTGAAAGAATTTTTGAAATCGGTTCGGTGGTTTAAGCGTGAAAGCGTTACAAACAAACAAACATCCTTACTTTCGCATTTATAATATTAGTATGGATTTAATTTTATTTTAAAAAGCCGTATATTTATACGAAATCTTAAAGTAATAGATAAACTTGCCCGATATTTACTTCAAATTGATTGCTCAGTGTGATAATAATATAATTTAAATCGATTACTGTTATTATGGCAGTTAAACTCTTATCTGAAAGCAATTATTCTCGAAAGGGTTTTAGTGTAATTTTGGCCGGGACTCCCCCGTGGGACCTGGAGGCGGAGATGCTCGCCGGATTGTATCGGCGGGTGACGGGGGTGCGAGCGGAGGGCGGTGAGATCTCGTTAAGGGAGCTCACCGCCTGGTGCGTCGACGCCCGCCGAGACGTCATTGCCCGTTGGGCAGTCCAGCTGGAGAGGCCTCGGTTCGGGGTGCGAACCGTGGAGGCCTTCCGGCCGGTGCTGATGCAGTGGTTGGAAAGGCGGCACGGGGTGCTCTCCTTCCGACTAGTGCAGGTGTTGACGGGGCACGGGAGATTCGCCAAATACCTGCACAGGGTCGTAAGGAGGGAGAGTACACCGTCCTGCCACCACTGCGATTGCGACGAGGACACGGCGCGCCACACGCTCGAGGCCTGCGCGGCTTGGGCAGTGCAGCGCCGTGAACTCGTCGCAATCATCGGTGCCGACCTGACGCTGCCGGCCATCGCTAGGGCGATGGTCGACAGCGTCGGGAATTGGGACGCGGTCGCAGCCTTCTGCGAGACAGTGATCTCGCAGAAGGAGGCGGCGGATCGTCTGCGCGTGAAGCGCAGCCTCGATGAGGAGATCCGCCGCCGGCGACTGGGGCGGCGCAGGCGCAACTACCTGCGCCTCATGCCGCCCTAGCCGAGGCCGCGGGTGACGTGACCGGCGATTAGTCCGTCACCCGCCGAGAGGCCGACCGTGTGAGGAAAGACCGACGTCCTCCCCGAGGGGGGGGACGTCGGTCGATGGGAGGGTACCCCACGTAGGGGGTGTTCCGTTGGGCCGACCACTGACGACAAGTAAACCTGCTCCGGTGGTCGGCCCAACGACGAAGGCGAGGTGGTTTTCGGGTGGGTTGCGGGAGTTGCGTGCTTAAGCCCCTCTGTCGCCCCGGACGGAGTGGTGCGGAGGCGCGCCGACCGCAGCCCACCCACAAAAAAAAAAATTAATAAAGTTAAGTTCGTAGTACAAATAAATTTTATGTTTTAATAATATAAAATGATAAATAATGTTTTTGTAAAAATATTCATCATCATCATCATCGCAGCTCACATACATCCCACTGTTGGGCCCGGGCCTCTTCTACAATTGGAGGAAAATTGACCTACTATACCATGCTGGACAGACATGTTGGTATAGAGTTTCATTTCGGGTTTTCCTTCTTTTGCACAGATACTATGTGCATATTATATCCCACAATCGTCTTTTACGACATCCTCGGGCAAGATAGGGAGTGGTGAATTGTATTCTTACTCCGTCGCCATATGGTATTAATACACGGAATTAACACGAAAAATACTTGCATTTATTTTAATATTATATGAATTACTTATAAAAAATATGGTGTGTGGTTTTTTTTTTTTATGGGAGGGCTATGGTAAGCGCACGCGCGGTCCAGTCCGTCCGGGGCGATGAAAGGACGGCGCGCGGGACCATAACCCACCCGTACCCACGTCACCTCGTTGTTGGGCCGACCACCGGAGCAGATGTGACTTGTCGTCAGTGGTCGGCCCGACGGAATACCCTTTCGGGTACCCTCATCTCTCGACATCCTGGGACGTCGGTTGCCGTCGCGCGGTTAGCCACACTGCGGGTGACGGACTATTCCCCGGTCCGATCACCCGCGGCCTCGGCTAGGGCATGGTGTGTGGTAGTGAATACGTATATTACAAAGCCTAACAATACTCGTGGTTATCGCAGAAGATGGCTAAGAGTTTAACATCGAATTTGGCCATTTTAAATGTTTAACAGTTACATTCCCGAGGAGGGTTGGTTTCAGACTGGTGGTTCATCAGAAAACTATTGCCAATAACTTTTCCAATATGTACTGTGACAGATGAGTACATATTGCGGCGAATTCAAGTAATAGGGATACTTGAATTGTTAATGGAAATTGCATATATTTGAATAACACATCGTAACCGACATTTATATTCATGAATTATTCAATTTTTACTTCATATCTATTATTATACTAGCCTCTGCTTACGACTTTGTCCGCGTGGTATAGATACTTTGAGCTAACTTTAACCTAAGACTTTGTTTACGTAAAAGGTGAAAGTATTTTTTAAAAGTACGATTATGTCATTCATGATTTTTGCGAGGATTTAAGCGTTTACGCAGCGGAAGCTCTCAAAACGAAAAATAAAACGATTTTGAAACATTCTTCATTGGTGCTCCGCTCCTGTTGATCTTAGCGTGATGATATATAGCCTATAGCCTTCCTCGATAAACGGGTTAACTAATACTGAAAGAATTTTTCAAATGGAACCAGTAGCTTCCGAGATTAGCGCGTTCAAATAAACAAACTCTTCAGCTTTATATATTAGTATAGATATATTTATTTTAAACTTTAACAACATCACCGTCAACGCAATAAATTTGGTTTTTTCCCTTTTTAAATACGTTGTCTCGGCTTATTCACGTCCCACTGCTGATCTCGAGCCTTCTCCCCAAAAGAAGGGAAATTGACCTACTGTACCATGCTGGTCAAATATGTTGGTATAGGATTTTATTTCGAGATTTCCTTCTCTTGCACGGATGTTATATGCATATTATATCCCTTAGTCATCTTTTACAACATCCACTTGCATAGGGAATGATGAATTATTAAATATGTAGATTTGTGTTAAAGAAAATGTTTAATAAAATACACGCACTCTTAAGTTGTACTAAGAAAATGACAATAGACTCGCCTCTGTTACGTAAAAAGAATTATATTATGCCATTCTAGAACTATAAATGGGTTACGTTATTCACCTCTTGAAGGGTTAAAGGCATTAGACTATATAAATATAATAATGTAGGCAAAATTTTCATCTTATGTGCATATTCCATTGTATGTATATACCAAGAAGCACTTCAATCTTCATACTTGACTGGCATTTCCAAAAAGATGAAGTTTAGCATTTCATTCTCAAGTTAGCGCAATTTGTATTGCGTACGTTTGCATATTTCATATTGCTCGCTTTTCTTTGGTATGTTTGCATTTATAACTTATTCCGTCCCAGATGAAAGCAAATATACTGTCTTATGATTTTATGAAACCAAATATATGATTAGGCGTTACATGAATTTTAGATGTACTGTTTCATAATTATTGCTATCAACAATTACTAATAGAAGTGAAGTTTTTTTACTTGAGTTATCGTCTGACAACACAAACCAGAACATTGCGAATGATAACAGATCAAAATAAGGCCCTTAAAGAGAATACTTGTATTCTGTGTATTTTTCTGCAATGACACTGCTCTTTGGGGAACTTATCTCTAAGGAATTTTCCAGAAGTACTTTAATCAAAATAAACTTTTAAAAATGTTTATTTGGTTATTATTTTAATGCATATATGAACCACACTGGCCAATGGCCTCTAGCCTCCTTCATAACGAGAGAAAATTAACTCTATCATCCTGTTCAAACGGGTTGGAATAGATATTGTTTCCAGTTTTTCTTCTCTTGCAGCGATCCTATATGCATGTTTTCGAAGATTGTATTTTTACTACTATTGGAGCATACATCACTGAAAAGATTAGGGGAAAAACTACACAGGGTCGTCTTATTTTCAATATTTCTTTTTGTAAAGAAATGCATATAAAGTATTCAGGTAGGTAGATTTAATAAATTCTAGTGCGTTATCTTTTGACTAAAATATAATTCTTTTAAAATTTTCCGTGTGGTGACGGAGTAAGAATACAATTCACCACTCCCTTTCTTACCCGTGGATATCGTAAAAGACAACTAAGGGATGTAATATGCATATAACGTCTATGCAAGAGAAAGTAAACTCGAAATAAAATCCTATACCAAACCATCTTCCGTCGGGCCGACCACCGACGACAAGTCACCAAGTCGGCCCAACGACGAATGCGACGTGGGTACGGGTGGGTTATGGGCACGCGCACCGTCCTTTCGTCGCCCCGGACGGAATGGACCGCGTGTGCGCTTACCATAGCCCACCTATAAAAAAAAATACCAATCCGCTTGATCAACGTGGTACAGTGAATCTTTTCTTTTTTTTTTTTTATTGCCTACGGTGGTAAACGAGCAAACAGTACACCTGATGGTAAGTGTTGCTGCCGCTCATGGACCTTTACAAGGCCGCTGCCTTCCGCGAAGAAAGTGAAGGGAGTGTAATTGCGTGCATTAAGGCTCGGTGATACCAAGGGCACTACCAAAACCTTTCACACGCAAACACCCTCACAAAGTTGGGCTTCCGGCTTTTTTGCTCACCGAACGAAGCGCAGTAACTAATTGCTACTAATCAGACGTCGATTTTCTGCGAGAGTGTGGTACTACCCCGGACGGACCGGCCCGCGGCTGTAGACAGATAACTGTCGACAGTGTGGTCCTACCACTCATGAATCAAAATCCCTTCTATTGCGGAGGAGGCTCGAGCCAAGCAGTGGGACGTTCGTGAGCCTAAATGATGATGATGTAAAATATACTTAATACAGAATATTCTGGTTGGACAAGATACCACAATATCGCCCACAAAGCGATAGAGACCTACGTGTACGATAGGTTATGAAGTTGCATGCTGTCCCTTCCGTTGCCCCGGGTGGATGGGGCGGAGTGTCACCATACTACATGTCCACAAAAAGGCTATATGTTAGGAGTAGGAATACTTACAAATACACTACAAATAAACTTTTTGTTTTATGAATGGCCAACATTCAAATAAAAAGATAAAATAAAAAGTTTGAAATCCGAAATGATATATGTTGTTCATATCCTTTCTATTCCTAACAAGCTTTGGCAAGTATCCATGTCTATAAAAAGGACTTGTGACTGAAATTAGTTTTATTTGCCCAAGGAACGTTGTTCTCTAAGAGATGTATTGTCATTCTGATTTTAAAAAATATTCTGAGTTTAAGAGATTGGCAAACTTGCTATATTCCTTTTGATATTAAACCTACAACCCAAAAAAAGGTAATAAAATTTGCAAGCTACACAAATTACATTAAAGGTTTTTTTTTACTTTATAAAATAATAGGGGTTTAAATATGAAATTTCCGTTTTAATGTACTAGCCAGTTTGAATTAAAAATAAACCTGCATGGTGACAGATATCAAAGTGAAACTAATTTCAAACGAAAACCATAATATTCTAAATTTAAAAAAATGTGTGACATTTGATCGTTCGACGTTCAATTGTTTTTACATTCCACTTTTGAAGTGAACATGGATACGGCGAAAATCAGAGTAATTTTCGAATACAAGATCCGACGTGGGACTGACGCAGCAGAAACGGCTCGTAATATCAATGCTGTGTTAGGAGAGGATATTGCTAACGAACGCAATATCCCCTCCAAACACAGCATTGCGTTTTTGGTTTAACTGCTTTCTTAGTGGAAACTGGGACTTGAATGAACTGCGAAGAAGATCAGCCACTAAGGTAAATAACGATGAATTGAAGGTGATGATGGAAGCCGATTCGAGTCAAACCACCAAGGTATCAGCGGCATGGTTTGACGTTAGCATACCCATAAGATTGACCCATTTGCACCAAATCGGTAAAATAATTAATTATCCTGTCAAACCGGAATAGAAATGGAGAGATTTTGGACCAAATTGTGACGTGTGATGAAAAGTGGATTCTTTATGATAATCGCAAGTGAACAACTCAATAGCTGATCCCATGTCAAACGCCACATCAATGCCCTAAAGCGAAGCTTACCCATAGAAAGGTGATGATAATAGTTTGGTGGTGACTTTATGGTGTAATTCACTACAGCTTCCTCAGATTTGGGCAAGCAATAAACGCAGATGTCTACTGTGCAGAACTCCGAAAAATGATGGCAAAATTCGCAGTAAAACAGCCCAGACTTGTCAATCGATCTTCACCATTATTGCTCCATGATAATGCAAGACCTCATACTGCTCGAGAAACTGTTTTAATACTACAAGACCTGCAGTTAGAAACCATACGTCATCATCCGTACTCGCCAGACCTCGCCCTAACCGACAATAATTTTTCTGCGATATGGACAATTTTTTGCACGGAAAAAAATTTCTGCCGAGGAAGCAGTACAAAATACTTTCCCACAGTTTGTGGAGTCCAGGACCCCAGAGTTCTATTGCAAAGGTTTAAATGATCTTCCGATTGATGGCAGAAATGTATAGATACCTACTTTGATTAAAGAAATCTGTTTTATGAACCAAAAAATGGTTTTAATTTATCAGTACGCAACAGCAATTTCATTCTTTAACCCCTAATACTAGTATATTAAAAGTGCCGATGAAATTCTCTTATGTAAATCAAAAATTTACCATACAATTTACCACTCTCATCTTGGCCATGGGTGTCATAAAAGATGACTAAGGGATACAATATCCATATAACACAAGCTACAGATAGGAAAATTCGAAATAAAACCCTATACCAACACATCTCCGGAATCTACGAGCGGGTATCAGCAACGCGGACGGCAAGCGGTATAGTCACGCTCAGCAAGCTGGTCGCCTGGTGGGACGCGGCACGGTCTCGCTCAGTGAGCTGGCGGCCTGGCGAGGCGCTGCCCGCTGTGACTTCATTGCCGGTTGGATAGTCTGGCGTAAGGGGTCTAGTACGGTGTTCGGACCAAGGTCTTTCGGGCGGGGTCCGGGCCAAGGATTGATATTATTGATTCAATCCACAACCCTTATTTTTAAAACTTTCTTATTTTTATCTTTCATGTTTAGGCCACACATACATACTTCGAAGAGCTCTCATTTTTGCAATATTTATTCTATTTTCATGTATCTTATTGGTATTATTTATAGGTGTACTAATATATTCTTTTAAAACAAACATTACGCATACAAATTTTCTCATTATCGTTTAAAATATTAATAAGATTAGCGACCTATAGGGAAATTAAATTTCGCCGGGATAAAAAGCACCCAATGTGTTAATCCAGGATATAAGATAAATCCACTCTAAATTTTCTTCAAATCCATTGAACCATTATAGCATAACAAATATAAGCTCGCGTACATTTTCATTCATAATATAGGATTAAGGTGATATTTTTAATGCAAGGATTATCGATTGAGAAAATGGGCTTTTATACCTTTGTAGTTCTTGTTTCCTTGGGAATACAGGGTAAAGTATAACTGATGTTACTTGCTAATATTATTGATTCGTCGGTAAAAGAATTTTTAAAATGGTTTTACGATTTATTCATGAAATTATAACAAATAAACTTAAATTCCCCTTTATAATATTAATTAGAATATCTGTAGCAACTAGTTTGCTTTTTAAGTCATTTTTCTTTATGATAGAGATACATATAGACTAGCAGCGGCCTGCAGTTTTACCCACATAGATAGTTGCCCTTTCCATGGATATATCGAGATAAATTATAGCCTATGTGTTATTTTGATATGTAAGCTATATTATTGTGAAGTTTCATCAAGATCAGTGGTTTCTTGCATGAAAGAGCAACAAACATCCTCACATACTCACAAACTCTGGCGTTTATAATAGTCTTCGTAGGAAGATCCATCCATCTTCAGGCAACAAAATGCTGAGAGAAATTGACCAACTATACCTCACTTTTCAAACAGGTTGGTATAGGGTTTTATTTAAAGTTTTCCTTTTCTGCATAGATATTATATGCATATTATATCCTTTAATCATCATTCACAATCCCTCAGGCCAATATAAGAGCATCCTCCCCGAATGGGGGACGTTGGTCGAGAAGAGGGTACTCCTCAGGTCCGTTGGGCCAATCACTGACGTCAAGGAACTCTGCACTGGTGGTCTATCCAACGACGAAGGCGACGTGCTATACGGGTGGGTTACGGGTGGTAAAAAAGGCAACATAAGAGTTCTGAATTATATTCGTACTACGTTATTACCCAGAATTCTTACAAAATAATTCAAGTGCCTCAAATATTTACCCGTTAGTAAAATTAATGTCACTAATGGCCCTATCCGGGGACCCATGGACAAGAAGTGAGCATCTTGCCCGTGGGTACGACGTAAGAATATAATATGCATATAATATTTATGCAAGAGATAGAAAAATCGAAATTAAATCCAATACCAACAGGTCTCACCAGCGTGGTATGGTAGGTTAATATCACTCCTATTGTGGACTAAGTTCGATCCCAGTAGTGGCAAGTTAATGAGCTGTGATGATGAAAGCAAAACGAATTATTTGATAAATAAATCATCATCATCATCTCAGCCCATACACGCTCCAATGTTGGGCTTGAGCCTCTATCACTGTGGAAGGAAAATTGGCCTATTATACCACGCTGGTCAGACGTCTTGGTATAGGGTTTACTTTGCCGTATCTGGATTTTATATGCATACTATATCCCTTAGTCGTCTTTTCCAACACTTACGGACAAGAGAGGGTTGGTAAATTGTATTCTTACTCCGTCACCACACGAAATATTTATAAAAATAAATACTTAAAAAATAATATGAAATTTTAAACAATAATTTTCTATTTATTAATGCTTTATCACCCACTGCTGAAAACTGTTGTCTGCCCATGAATGCAGAGAGTTCTGTTCTTAGCCACCTGCATTCAATGACTCACTGTCATTGACGAAGTCATCAGCCCGCTTGATAGAAGCCACCTTACGCTTCTACTAATTCTCAATCTCTATACGCCCTACTTCTGAATACAGACTTATCTCTATCATCATGGGACTAACGGCAACGGCAACATAGCCCCCTGCATAGCGTATTCTGCCTCACTTCACTCCATATACGTCCCACTATTTGTCTTGGGCCTCCTCCACTATGAGAGGCAAATTGATCTAGTATACTACGCTGATAAGACTTGGGGGGAGGTTTTATGTCAAGTTTTTCATCTCTTGCAGTGATCTTAACTGTATATAATATTATATCCCTTAGTCGTCTCGTACGACACCCACTATGTAGTATTTCAAATTTCCTCCCGTTGGGGGAGGAGGCCTGAGCTCAACAATGGGACGTATGTGGACTGCGATGATGATGATATACAGAAAATAAATTAAAATTTTAAATCTTAATCTAATCCATTTTGCATGACACATCTTATACACACTTGATTTGAAATAACAGATATTATTATCCATATACGCCTAAATCTACAGTAAAGGTAAATAGAGGTATTAAGACAAATATCTAATGCCTCATAGACTAATTAATAATCATACTATATATGTCAATAATGATAGGTTAACTGAGAACATTATCACTGTTATTTACTTTGAATATTATAATGTTATCATAGACTGCCGAAGCGGTACAGGTGAATTGTTGCTAGATCATTTGGTATTACCAAATTATACACATATTGTAGATTGCAGAATACTTTATTTGATCGTTTTTGCACTATGGGTACACATTCATAAATATTGTGAATCCTTTTATTAACCGGTACTTAACCATAGAGACACGGCGCAGCACACACTCGAGATGTGGGCCGCATGGGCTGAGCCGCATGGGCTGAGCAGCGCCGTGAACTCGTCGCAATCATGTGGTGTCGACCTGACGCTGCCGATCATCGCTAGGGAGATGCTCGGCAGCATCAGGCACTGGGACGCAGTCGCAGTCTCCTGCGAGGCAGTCATCTCACGGAAAGAGGCGGCGGGGCGCGCGCGGGAGGATCTCCTTCAAGATGACGCGGCCCGCTGCCGATGACTCAGGCGGCGCAGGTGCGAGTACCTGCACCTGATGCCACCAAAGCCAAGACCGCGGGTGACCGGACCGAGGTCTTTAGTCCGTCACCCGCAGAGAGACAGACCGCGTGACGGCGACAGATGTCCCTTGACAGGGATGTCGAGAGGTGAGAGTACCCGAAAGGGTATGCCGTCGGGGCGACCACTGAGGACAAGGAAGTCGGCACGAGTGGGTTATAGGCCTGTGCGCCGTCCTTTCGTCACCTCGGACGGAATGGACGGCGTGTGCGCTGACCATGACAATAACAATACACTAGATTCTTAACTCACTACAACAGGAAAAGCCTCGAACTTAAGATATGCTGTATCTAAAAAAGGTACTGCATACTAGGAACTAATCACATCGAAGTGGCTCATTCAATTTTTTTTTTGTGTGTGACTTAGTTGTTAGCCTCAGATGGCTGTGACAATTTTACCCGGACTGGTGGGTGAGCGCTGAGGGCTCTCAACCCGTTTAAAGTTAAGCGACCGATCCCGAGGGCACCCCCTGTGGGGTACGGACCTCGCCTCGGGGGTCGCTGGCAAAGTGGGCATTCCCACGCTTATAACTTTACCGCGCCACGATTTCCGTCCTCGGCGGCGGGGACAGAATCGTGGATATTTATTTGTCAGGGCCTCGCGGGCTGTGTACGCCTCTGTCTGGGCGAGTGTGATACTATCGTCCGGTTTGTATAGTATTAATCGCCATTGTTTGATCGCGGCAATTATTGAGGGGATGTAAGAAGCCGCCCTTACCACTAGTGGGTTCGGGTGTGTCACGGCAGAGTCGAAGTAGCGGCGGGAGCACTGTTTCATGTATTGCCTATGTGAAGATCCACATTGCGCATGAACCACGGTGCACCCGTCGCTCGGCGCATGAACCTATTCTGTAATGTTTGTAGACTATGTAGTCTGTATGGCTTCGCTTGTATAAACACTACACTGGCATACGTCATGATTGGACGTATACAAGCGGTGTATCATCTAACTTTGTTACGAAGAAACCTGGCGTATATCAAGCTGTGCAACCATTCTGACATTAAGGCTGCGCGCGCGCGGACTTGCCTTATGTGAGGTCCGATGGTCAATCGTGGGAGGCTCATTTAATACTATTGTGCCTTATTTATTTAGTTTCTACTAAAAGTACCTATTAGTTTGTTGACATCCGCTATTGGCCAAAGACTAATCAAAGATATAATGCCAAAACTTCTTTCCTTCCATCCCAATGATATTGCTGAAGCTGTTGATAAATTAAATGATGATCTCACTAGGATTTTGGACTGGTCTAGAAAAAAATCCTTAGTCTTGAACCCTAATAAATCAAAATATATATTAATGGGCTCAAGAGCAATGTTAAATAAAATTAAACACCAATCACTCAACCTCAATATTAATATAGATGGCTGTCCTGTAACGCAAGTAGAAGAGGCGCGCAATCTGGGAATGGTATTTGATGGTCAGTTACATTTTGAGACCCATGTTCTGAACGCTGTACGAAATTGTTTTCATCGCTTAAAGCTGCTGTACCGCATACGTCCCTTCCTTGATGTCGACTTACGTGCCATGCTTTGTGAAAGTCTGATTTTGTCGAAGTTAAACTGTGCTGATACAGTATATGGGTTCTTGCCTTCTAGCTAGAAATGAAAAACGCTTTTGTTATAATATACCTCCTTGTTCGCACGTTATCCCATATCTTAACAAGGGGAAATTGATGAAAATGTCTGCACGTAGAAAGCTTCACCTGGCTATCTTGCTGTTTGATATTATATTATTTAAAAAGCCATACTATCTTTACAAAAAGTTGTCGTGGTCACGTGACTTTAATAAAATAAAAACAAGAGCATCTTCATATTTGTTAAGTACTCCTAGGCATAAGACCACAGCTTTCCTAGGTAGTTTTAAATTTGTTGCTACTCGCTGTTGGAACGATTTGTTACCACCGTATCGACTCAAAAAGTCTGTTGAATCCTTTAAATCCAGCTACAAGCTATACTTGTTAGCCCAACAACAGGATAGCTCCTAAGCATATCTGTATGTATATGTGTACGTGTTTATATGTGTGTGTACGTATTTGACACACGTATTTGACTCGTGTTCCCTAAGACATGCAATTAAGAAATACCACTAACTTCTAACGGTCACATATGACAAAAAATCTTTACCATAGTGATTATCATTTTGCGCTTATCCCAATTAATTGAGGTCAACGCAAAATGTACTCTTCTTCCTGCATATTGTAAAAGTTATTGTTAGTTTTATGACTAGCCGGATTGACGGCAGGTAGGTGCCTGAAGTTACCACTACTTGGGAATGTAATTATTGATAAAACGGCATCAGATGGGGTTGGCGCAGGTAGATGTAAAGCTTTTAGTCTTCTTTTACGAAATTCAAGTGCAATGTAGGTGTTTGTAGAATTCGTAGCGACTACCACACTGTAATCATTACATCAAGAAACTATGCAAATTTCTAATTGCATTTAACCTAACTTTACACTTATTACGCTACATTTTATTCCTTTATTTTAAACATAACCGAAGCATGTATAGAAAAAAACTCTTTGTTGATAACAGGCTTACAAAATGTGTACTTTAAAAGCAGAAAGCAGTATTTACTGTTCCTAATTCTATAACTATTAAAAGTAAAAAAAGGACAACTCTTTAAATCCTCCTTTGTAGTATATCTTGATTCCCAAAACCTAGTTTAGCGTGTAATGTACTTTAGATGCAAACTACTACCGCAAGAGATTGGCGGCAGCTTTAAGCGTGGTTAAAGGCGTTTTCTCGTAACCTTTTATGTCAACAATTTACTGTATTTAATTCAAAGGATTCTTGCAATCTTTTTCAAGTCTTTAAACATTGCATGGGTTTCGTTTTCTAAATATTGTAAATAACATTCAAGAAAGAACTAATGAGAAGTTTATAAGATGACTATTTTTTTATATTGACACTAATAGCGTCCTACGGTTTGACCCACATGGTTCCCCTTCCTGTAGAAATAACGAGAAAAATTATAGCCTATGTATTATTTTGATATGTAAGCTATATTATTGTGAAGTTTCATCAAAATCCATTTAGTAGTTTTTCGTGAAAGAGCAACAAACATCCTCACATACTCACAAACTTTCGCGTTTATAATATGAGTAGGATAAATAATAATATATTAATATCTTTCTAATCAATATTTCTAAATAAATAATTTTATTGTTTTATATCGTCACAATACTATATAAGTGTGCCCCATATGGTGAGCCCTATGGCGTTCATCTTGTTATTCAATTATTTGTTTAATAACTTTTAGACGATCAAATACAATCAGAAGAACTATTCTAACAAAAGAAACATTAGACTAAACCGACACTGAAGAAAGTATAGATAGATAGTTTAAAAGTTATCTTGGAAAAAGGGTAACATCGTTTTATAAGCTTGTGCCAGCTAGTCTCTGGAGTCTACTTCAGTAAGAAGTCGACTCTTGAAAGCTATCTGAACTAAATTGCACTTGCTCTCGAACCATATTTTATGAAATAAAAAGTCTCTATTTACTTATTATAAAATGGTATATCCTCTGTAGCGTGAACAACAAATAGAAATAATAGCAAGAATAAATATTAAAAATAAAATCATTATAACAACTCATTATTCTGAAAAAGTTAATTAAAAAAAAGCAATTAATGGTTATATTTTCCAATCATATGGCATGGCGATCTTTGGCAATTATAGTTTGGAGATAGTGCTAATTAAAAAAGTGTCATGATTAAAGGTGAATTATGTAAAAAGTGAATTATGTAAAAATATATTAACTAATAGTGTTATTATTAAATAAAACATCTACAAAAAGAGTAGTATTTCGGCGAAAATGTGGTAACAAAACTGACCTGTCAGGATTTTTAAAAACGCACTACAGTAATCAAATTCTATTTAATTTATTTTACGTCTAGTTAATACATATTTTTAATAAATTGACCCCTTTTTTTTTGTGGGTGGGCTGCGGTCGGCGCGCCTCCGCACCACTCCATCCGGGGCGACAGAGGGGCTTAAGCACGCAACTCCCGCAACCCACCCGAAAACCACCTCGCCTTCGTCGTTGGGCCGACCACCGGAGCAGGTTTACTTGTCGTCAGTGGTCGGAATACCCCCTACGTAGGGTACCCTCCCATCGACCGACGTCCCCCCCCTCGGGGAGGACATCGGTCTTTCCTCACGCGGTCGGCCTCTCGGCGGGTGACGGACTAATCCCCGGTCACGTCACCCGCGGCCTCGGTTAGGGCGGCATGAGGCGCAGGTAGTTGCGCCTGCGCCGCCCCATTCGCCGGCGGCGGATCTCCTCATCGAGGCTGCGCTCCTCGCGCAGACGATCCGCCGCCTCTTTCTGCGAGATCACTGTCTCGCAGAAGGCTGCGACCGCGTCCCAATTCCCGACGCTGTCGACCATCGCCCTAGCGATGGCCAGCAGCGTCAGGTCGGCACCGATGATTGCGATGAGTTCACGGCGCTGCGTGGCCCAAGCGGCGCAGGCCTCGAGCTTATGCTGCGCCGTGTCCTCGTCGCAATCGCAGTGGCAGGACGGTGTACTCTCCCTCCTTACGACCTTGTGCAGGTATTTGGCGAAGCTCCCATGCCCTGTCAACACCTGCACCAGTCGGAAGGAGAGCACCCCGTGCCGCCTTTCCAACCACTGCATCAGCACCGGCCGGAAGGCCTCCACGATTCGCACCCTGAACCGAGGCCTCTCCAGCCGGACTGCCCAACGGGCAATGACGTCTCGGCGGGCGTCGACGCGCCAGGCGGTGAGCTCCCTCAAGGAAACAACACCGCCCTCCCCGCGCACCCTCGACACCCGCCGATACAACTCGGCGAGCGTTTCCGCCTCCAGGTCCCACGGGGGAGTCCCGGCCAATAGGCACGCTGCCTCCGTCGCCACCATGCGGTATCCGCGGATGGTCCTGACCGCCGTGACCCTCTGTGGTCGCCACAGAAGGGCCCTAAGTCCGACGGTCAAGGACCCCGCCCACACCGGTGCGCCGTACAGGGCCATCGACCGGATGACCCCCGCGTACAGCCGTCGGCACGTGGCGCTCGGTCCGCCCACGTTCGGCATAAGCCACGATAGAGCGGACGCCGCGCCGATGAGCCGTGGAGCGAGCCTGCAAAAATGCTCCCGGAACCACCATTGCCCGTTGAGCACCAGGCCCAAGTATCTCATATGGGCCCGGATGCTGATGTCAACCGAGTGGACAGTGATCGAGACGCCGATGGGAGGGCTCACACGGCGCCCATGGAACAAGAGGGCCTCCGTCTTGTCCAGGGCGACCCTCAACCCTAGCGTCTCGATCCGCCTGACGACCTCTTCGGTGCCATAGGTCGCCAGGCTTATCGCCTCTTCTAGCGTCCCACCGCGGGCTGTGACGAGCGTGTCGTCGGCGTAACAAATCACGCCCAGCCCGGGCGGGAGGCTCCCCCGCAACGCCCAGTCGTAGCCGATGTTCCACAGGGTGGGTCCGAGGACCGACCCCTGTGGGACACCGCACGACATGGACGTTCGCACAACGTCCTCTGCTTGGTTGGTGCAGAGGACGCTGCGCCCCTCCAAATAGTCTGCCACTAGCCGCCTCAGGTAAGCTGGCACTCCGTGATACCGGAGTGCCTCCCTGATGCAGCTGAATGGCAGACTATTGAATGCGTTGGCGATGTCTAGGGACACCGCCAACAGCACTCCCCCACCGGTGACGGCCTCAGTCGCCACGGCCCTCAGGCGCAACAGAGCCGCAATCGTCGAACGACCCCTCCTAAACCCAAACTGGGCGTCTGACAGATTGGGCCCCGTGCCGACGAGGTGCCGTTCGATGTGGGCAGCTACCACCCTCCAGTAGCTTGCCCGTGTCATCGAGCAGCACGATAGGCCTGTAGGCCGAAGGCGACCCCGGAGACCGTCCCGGCTTCGCCAGGAGCACCAGCCTTCCCTCCTTCCAGCACCCAGGGAACCGTCCGGACGCTAAACACGTGTCGAAGAGCTCCCTGAGGCGGGGACCCAGGTGGTCGAGGACCAGGCCCAGCACACGGTTAGGAACACCGTCGGGCCCGGGGGCGGTGGACTTTGTTCACATGCGCGCCACCGCCACTCCCATCTCGGGTTCCGTGATGGGCGGAATACTGACGTCGTCGGCCTCCCGGTCAGTGTCTGGCGCGGCCGGAATACATGCGGCCCGGAGATCCGCCAGCTCCCGGAACCACCAGTGGACCGCCCTCCTCGGGGGCAGACGCCGTACCCGGGGCATGACCGCATCGCAGATCTCCGTCAACGCCCTGCGGATGCGGCCAGCCTCGGCGTCCACCCCGTTCGACTGGTTGGCAGAGGACAGCCACGAGTAAACGATGGCTGTCTCCGCCGGCTGGTCCCGGTCTAAGCGACCCACAGCCCATCGCGGGAATGCAGGACGTCCATTCGCCACGTGACCCCTGCTGGGCGTCAGGATTGCCGGGGAGACCTCCATCCGAATATACCGGTGGTCCGACAAGGTCTCCACCTCCTCCACGACGCGCCAGCATCCCACGCGTGCGGCGACCTCAGGGCTAGCGAACGAAAGGTCCACTATCGACTCGCCCCGTTGTCGCACGCACGTATGCACCGAGCCCCTGTTCAGCAAACAGAGGCCCAGTGCCGCCGCCCACTCCTCGATCGCCCGTCCTCGGTTGTTCGTCCCGGGGGATCCCCACGCCACGGACTTGGCGTTGAAGTCCCCCAAGACGAAGACCTGGCGCGATGCCATTCGCCGTAACGAGGCCTCCATGATGGTGAGGGAGGCCTCGAATTCGGTCACACTCCAGTTAGGGGACTCCGAAGAGCGTAATCTCCCCCCAGTCCGCCGCGACGTATCCGACGCCCCTATCCCTAAGGGTCAGAGACGACGAAGGCCACGACGTGGAGGCGACGATTGCCACGGTGCCATCGGTGCTACCCAACTAGTTAGGCCGGACAGGCACCACGTACGGCTCCGCGGCTACGGCTACTCCTATCAACCACTTCGCCATGGCTTGCAGGAACACGTCCTGCGCACCGGCGGCGTGGTTGAGGTTGGCCTGGAGGAGACGAATGGATACGGGGTCCATTAACGGTCCGTATCCATCGTCACCTCCTCCGCGCTGACGGGCGATCGGGCCGCGCTCGGAGCGGGGACTGGCCCGGTCGATGGGCTGCCCCGCCTCTTTGGGGCCGAAGCCGGGGGTCTGCAGTCCCCAGAGCCCATGCGATGCTTGGCAGGCCTATTGCCTGCCGCACACGCGGGGCAGTGGGGCACCGCAGAGCACGATGCCGCCTGGTGTCCGGTCTGACCGCAACGGAAACATAGCCCGCTGCAGTCAAAGCAGTTTTTGCATGTCGGTCGGGTATGCCCGACCGCCATGCATTTATAACACCTCACGGGCCGGGGCTCTAGCACGGTTACCGGCGCCGAGCTCCAGCCCACGAGGAGCCTGCCTGAGTCGGCCAATTGCTTGACCGACTCCACCGGACACTGCACCCAGGCAGCACCGACGCCGCCCGGACCAGGGCGGATGGTGCCAATCCGGACGGTGTCCGAGGCACATCCGGTACGCGCCGTCGTCGGACGTCGACGTCCTCCACCGTCACGGAATCGTCCAAGCCCGTCAGGCGCATCTCTGCGCACTTGACAGGCCTGGCGATTCGGACGCCATCCTCTGGCCCGAACAGCCCCCGCAGCTTCGAAGCCACACTATCGGCCGTCTTCGCGCCCTCGGCCCCAGGGAACTCGAGAATTCGAGCCCCTGTCCGGGCCTTGCGGGTCCTAGCCTCAAGGCCTCCGATGTCGGAGACGTCGAGCTCCCGCCGGGCGCGTTTTAGGACGGCCTCATAGTTGAGGCCCCTCTCAGCCGCCTCAGGCAGCACGGTGATGACCACCGTGGCCGTCTTCGGCGACTTGAGGCCCCTGCGCGACCTTTTCCCCTTTCTGCCAGCTCCCGCCTGGGGAGCGGCGGCCACGGCGGTACTCTTGGCCGCCGCTCTCCGCTTCTGGACGCGTACCTTCCTGCTCCGCTCAGCCACCTGCCAGCCCTGTTCGAGCCTGGCAGCAGTGCTGAGCGCAGCAGGAGCGGTCGCGGGTGCGCTGGCCGGCGCCTGCGGTGCAGCCGCTGGCGCCGGCCGCGGCCCGGCCTTGGCGGGAGTCGGCACCTTGCCGGCCTTCTTAGCCCCCTTGGGCCCAGCCGCGGCCGCAGCGTAGCTCACCACGCGGACACTCTGACAGGGCAGCGGGGTGGGAGCTGACGTTTGCGGCCGCCTCGCCTTATCCGCGGCGAGCGGCGGTCGGAGGGGCGGCTCAGGCGGGAGCCTGGCCGCTACGGCGGCGATACGCGCATCCATCATCACCCCTACTCGGGCTAGGATGACGCGTACCGCCGACTCCGACACGCCGTGCACCTCGTCGAGTGGCGGCTCCTCCCCCTTCCGAGGTCTCCCGCGGCCACGAGCTGGCGGAGGGACTACGACGAGGGGAGGAAGCGCCGAGGCCGCGACGGGCGCAGCCGGCGCCACGGACGCAGACGACAGGCCCGCCCTCCCCGGCACAGCCCGTTTCGGTGGCGAGGACGGCACCGGCGGCGTGGCCGGCGCTAGGCGCGCGAACTGGGTCAGCAGGTCGGCCATCTCCTTGGCCAACCTGCGGTTCTCCCGTCGCACCGCCGATAGCTCCGTCTCCAGCTTGTGGAGACCTCCTCGCTAAGGCGGGCGTTCGCGGCCTGTAGGGCCACCACCTCGCCACTGTGGCCTGCCGGACCCGGTGTCCCCGGCCTCGCCGCCACCACCGATCCTCGGCCTCTACGCCCCCGGCGCATGGTCGGGACCTTGGGGGGAGGCCTGATGGTATCGCTCCCCTCCGAGTCCACCCGGGAGCTATCGACCTTATGTAGGGGGCGCTTCCTGTCCCTTGTCGGGGGGCGGGCCTCCTCCCCCTCCTTCCTTACATCTAGGGGCGCCGTCAGAGCCCTCGCCGCATGATGCGGCTCGGACTCCTCGGCGGCCTCCTCCTCCTTCTCCTCCCCCTTGTCGCCGGATCCCCTATCATCTCCGGATGACCTGCCTACTCCTAAACCGGACGGCCCTGCAGCACCTACGCCACCCTCGTTCCTATCCACAACGTCGGCGCTCCGCCGACCCTCCTCGGCAGACGGCTCTGCGCTACCGCCCTCGTCCGCCGATACCTCTGAAGCCGACATGGTGTCTTCGGACGGCCCTGCGGCACTTCCGCCCTCGTCCGTCGACAGCTCGTACGCCGTGTCGCTTCCCGACAGCCCCGTCGAGCTGCCTCTTCTGCACATCTGCATCTTGGACGGCCCTGCAGCACCGCCGCCCTCGTCCTGCGACGGCTCTACGGCGGTAATAAATTGACCCTACACTATCTACCAGAAAAATAAAATACGGCACTGAGCAAATTATTACAACTAATATGTAAATTCAGTGTTGAAATATCGTCTGGCTACAAAGGGACACGATAAAATGATAGCAATCTGTTGTTATATTATTTTTTAATCGAAAAATTATACTATAATTGGCTTAAATAATATTATAAAATATTACTTAAATGTACAATAAAACTAATGTAAAATTTTGTGCTAGTTTCAAATAGAATTAATTGTTTAAAAAAGGTAATGTTTTAGAGGGACAGGCCTGAAAACGCCCTTGTGCATTTTTATGAAAATGCCCATATACATATTATATCTCTTAGTCGTTTTTTACGACACCCACAGGCAAAAAAGGCCACCCCCTTTTGGAACTGTATTCTTACATCGATACCACATGGAATATTAATACAAAAACATATAATATTAATTCAGTATTACGTTTTATAAATAAAAAATTTAAATATACACCGCCAAATTAGCAATTAGTGTTATCATAGTAAGTTGTAATTAGAGAAAAATTGCAAGATTTCTTAGCACCAAAAATCAGCTCAAAGAAATTCCAGGGTAATTCCGTCTCATCTTATTAAAGTAGGCTCTAGAGATCTTTGCTTAAAACTGGCGTAGAATACGAATGCTATTTTTAATTTTCTCAGCTTGGACGAAAACTAATTAACAGATCCGTGTTAATGCGACTGTTTACCGAGAGGTTCCACATTCCGTTCTCAGGTCTTGCAAAGGATTATTGTATTTTTTTGTTACAAAATATCCGTGAAATAATTTATTTAAAATACAATCTTACTACTATTCTATTGCTCAATTATGTCACAACTTCTGAACGAATTAGAATGAAAGTAAGCGCAGAGAGAGGTTACAGTTCAGAATAATACATAAGTTCCGGGCATCCCGTAAGAATCTATTCAGTTTTTCTAGGATAGACTTGATTGACTATATCTATTAATGCAAAAGAATATGCAAATATTATTTGTAGTTGCATTGGTCTATCATATAATTGCAGGGATGACGCAAACACAATGGCATAATTAGCGGCATATAAAAATAAAAGAATCTTTTAAAATATGTTGCATCAGCTTCATCATCATCAGCTCATCATCAGCATCAGCTCATATACGATCCACTATTGGACTCGAGTCTCCTCCACAATAGGAGGGATATTGACCTTACTATACCATGCTGGTCAGACAGGTTGGTAGATATAGGGTTTTATTTCAAGTTTACCTTCTCTTGCATAGATGATATATGCGTATTATATCCTTTAGCCGTCTCTTACGACATCCACGGGTAAGAAAGGGAGGGGTGAATTTTATTTTTACTCCGTCACCACACGTATAATGTTATAAAAAATATGTTTACATTTTTAAAAATAAAATAATGTAGTTGCTTTTACTTAAAATTACATCTTTAAGTTCAGAAAATGACCGTTGTAAAAAATACGGCATTTTTTTTTGTATTAATTGTACATTTACAAAATTAAAGGCAAGATAGTAAATTGAAACATATGGTTGTTAAAAAAGAATTATAAATAGTGTTCTAAGATTAATGATCAGCTAAGCATGCTAACAACTATGTCAACGAGCGTCTCCTCAGGTAAACTCTACTAATCTTTAACAATTAATGTGAATTCACGCTCATTGATGGAGCTGAAATCCTTGTTTAGGCCCTACGTTTTAATAAGTCACATACATATAAGATTCATATCTGGCGATTATACAAGCTATTGCTGCAGCTGGATTTTGCGTCCATGTAAATTTATAATAATTTTTCACTCACAAAAATATTTTTTTATAATTAGCCTAGCATGCTACGAGTAAATTTCAATAAAATTCATAAAACATCAGAAATCCTTGTTTCCATTCTTATATTAGTAGTTCTATTGAGTAACTTTTTTAAGCGTTTGGTTTTCAATGTAGAAAAAAAATTATTGAAGGTTAAAAATTAATCCTTTTTTTTTTTTTTTTTTGTGGGTGGGCCGCGGTCGGCGCGCCTCCGCACCACTCCGTCCGGGGCGACAGAGGGGCTTAAGCACGCAACTCCCGCGACCCACCCGAAAACCACGTCGCCTTCGTCGTTGGGTCGACCACTGGAGCAGCGTTAACTTGTCGTCAGTGGTCGGCCCGACGGAATACCCCCTATTGGTCGACGTCGGTCTTTCCTCACGCGGTCGGCCTCTCGGCGGGTGACGGACTAATCCCCGGTCACGTCACCCGCGGCCTCGGCTAGGGCACCATGAGGCGCAGATAGTTGCGCCTGCGCCGCCCCAGTCGCCGGCGGCGGATCTCCTCATCGAGGCTGCGCTCCTCACGCAGGCGATCCGCCGCCTCCTTCCGCGAGATCACTGTCTCGCAGAAGGCTGCGACCGCGTCCCAATTCCCGACGCTGTCGACCATCGCCCTAGCGATAGGCGGCAGCGTCAGGTCCGTACCGATGATTGCGACGAGTTCACAGCGCTGCACTGCCCAAGCCCCGCAGGCCTCGAGCGTATGGCGCGCCGTGTCCTCGTCGCAATCGCAGTGGTGGCAGGACGGTGTACTCTCCCTCCTAACGACCTTGTGCAGGTATTTGGCGAAGCACCCATGCCCCGTCAAAACCTGCACCAGTCGGAAGGAGAGCACCCCGTGCCGCCTCTCCAACCACTGCATCAGCACCGGCCGGAAGGCCTCCACGGTTCGCACCCCGAACCGAGGCCTCTCCAGCCGGACTGCCCAACGGGTGATGACGTCTCGGCGGGCGTCGACGCGCCAGGCGGTGAGATCCCTTAACGAGACCACACCGCCCCCCGCTCGCACCCCCGTCACCCGCCGATATAGTTCGGCGAGCATCTCCGCCTCCAGGTCCCACGGGGGAGTCCCGGCCAATAGGCACGCTGCCTCCGTCGCCACCGTGCGGTATCCGCGGATGGCCCTGACCGCCATGACCCTCTGTGGTCGCCACAGAAGGGCCCTAAGTCGGGCGGTCATGGACCCCGCCCACACCGGTGCGCCGTACAGGGCCATCGACCGGATAACCCCCGCGTACAGCCGTCGGCACGCAGCGCTCGGTCCGCCCACGTTCGGCATAAGCCACGATAGGGCGGACGCCGTGCCGACGAGCCGCGGAGCGAGCCTACGGAAATGCTCCCGGAACCACCATCGCCCGTCGAGCACCAGGCCCAAGTACCTTATATAGGCCCGGATGCTGATGTCGACCGAGTGGACGGTGATCGAGACGCCGATGGGAGGGCTCATAGTGCGCCCATGGAACAAGAGGGCCTCCGTCTTGTCCAGGGCGACCCTCAACCCCAGCGCCTCGATCCGTCTGACGACCTCCTCGGTACCCGAGGTCGCCAGGCTTACCGCCTCTTCTAGCGTCCCACCGCGGGCTGTGACGAGCGTGTCGGCGTAACAAATCACGCCCAGCCCGGGCGGGAGGCTCCCCCTCAACGCCCAGTCGTAGCCGATGTTCCACAGGGTGGGTCCGAGGACCGACCCCTGTGGGACACCGCACGTCATGGGCGTCCGCACAACGTCCCCTACTCGGTCGGTGCAGAGGACGCTGCGCCCCTCCAAATAGTCTGCCACTAGCCGCCTCAGGTAAACTGGCACCCCGTGATACCGGAGCGCCTCCCTGATGCAGCTGAATGGCAGACTATTGAATGCGTTGGCGATGTCTAGGCACACCACCAACAGCACTCCCCCGCCGGTGACGGCCTCAGTCGCCACGGCCCTCAGGCGCAACAGAGCCGCGATCGTCGAACGACCCCTCCTAAACCCAAACTGGGCGTCCGACAGATCGGGCCCCGTGCTGACGAGGTGCCGCTCGATGCGGGCAGCTACCACCCTCTCCAGTAGCTTGCCCGTGTCATCGAGCAGCACGATAGGCCTGTAGGCCGAAGGCGACTCCGGAGACCGTCCCGGCTTCGGCAGGAGCACCAGCCTTCCCTCCTTCCAGCACCCAGGGAACCGTCCGGACGCTAAACACGCGTCGAACAGCTCCCTGAGGCGGGGTCCCAGGTGTTCGAGGACCAGGGCCAGCACGCGGTTAGGAACACCGTCGGGCCCGGGGGCGGTAGACTTTGCGCGCATGCGCATCACCGCCACCCCCATCTCGGGTTCCGTGATGGAAAATTAATCCTTGTCATTTATTTTTTAAAGATCATTATTTCATGTAATTGTTGGCTACGATTAAATACGACCACGAGCGAAATTTGGTGAATATTGCTTGAACAGATTGCTCTGCTTTGCTACTACATAGGAATAAGATAGTTATGACAACCCCAAAATGGTCGAAGTGCTCGAAACAAATTTTTAACATGAGACTTATTTTAATAGTATTAATTCAATGACTTGTAGGCTTTGTTCATTTGCAAGTCCCTATAATGAAATGACAATAAAAACTATAAAATTTTAATTTTGAAACATGAGGCGAATTACGCGTGATCTGTCAAAACTAGTGCGGTCAAAAATCAAACAACAAAAAAATTACTCCTTATTTATTAGCAGATATTTTTTGTGTGGTGATGAAGTAAGTATGCAATTCACCACCCTCTGTATAAACATACCCATCCCATACAATCGTGACTATGTGCGTCGTAAAAAATAACTAAGTAATATAACATGTTGATAAAATCTAAACAATATAAGGAAAACTCGAAATAAAATCCGATATCAACCTGTCCGACCAGAGTACTATAGTTCATCTATCATCACATCTATCTATCAATTACCTTCCTATTATGGAGGAAACTCGAGGCCAGTAATGGGACATCTATTGGTTGAAATTAACAGTTACCTAGGTATCACACGGTAAAAGCTTACAGGATATATGACGGAGTAAGAATACTACTCCCCACTCCCTATCTTGTCCGTGGATGTCGTTAAAGACGATTAGGACATATAGTGTACATATAACATCTTTGTAAAAGAAGGAAACTCTAAATAAAAACCTATACCAACAAGTCTGACTGGCGTGGTAGGTCGATTTTTTTCTCTCCAAGTGGTTAGGAGGCTTCAGCCCAGCATTTATCATTAATTATAGCTATATGTTTGTAAAGTTTCCCACAGTACAAGGATTACTTCGTTCAGGATGTTGTCTTTATAAAAAAGCTAGGGTAGGACGCGACTTCACTCTTTCTGTAGTAGTGTTGGAGTCAATGAGTGACGGATGCCACAAGTAATCACACCACAAGTGGCTTATTCGTCTGCCATGAAAGACTATTTAATTTACATCTCCAATTACTCGAAACTAACTTAAATTACACCTCTACCTGTCCATATACAGATAAAGACTTAAACTTATATTAAAAACAAAACGAAATAAATTGTTTTAAATAAAACTACTTTACGGATTTTATCGCGCTTGTATTTGATTTTTGATTACCCGACGTTTCGAACACTTTACAGCGTTCATGGTCACGGGTGGACTAAGATGTCTCACGTCCAACAAGTCATCATTACTGCAGAAAATTTATAATTATCTACCCGATACAGAAATTAGTTATTAAATATTGATCCACATTTTGATACAAAATTTATTGCCAGTGTAAGAAGAAAATGATTCTATATGAAAAAATTTTATTGTTTATGGTTAGTAATAATTAAACATTAAAATTAATAGTAATTATATTTAAAAAACTAACTAATAATCTAGTATACTACTTTATTTAAAATGTATAATACTCGCGTAAACATCAGAAATCATTATGAAATAAATTGTACTTTTAGCAAACACGTTTAATATTAAATTATAGCTTAATTATCTTTATTGTTTTCTTAGGGGCAATAGATTTTTTGTATGTTTTATTTTAATTAAATGTAAACATATAATGAATTTCGACTTGATTTTAAATATAAATGTATAGTCGTGATAGATTGAAGTAGATCTAACATAAAAAAAAACGCAGTCAAGAGTGCCGATAGAAGTGAAAACTTATAACTATGAACAAACAGTTGTTATTTTTGGATAACCACATTAATTTTTTTATATTAAATTAAAGCCCTTTATATATTATTATATATTTATTATAGAAATACATAATTGTTATCATTTTAAGCATTAGGTAGAGTAAAACTATTATTAAAAAATTGGCAAAATTCCCCATAATCCGGCTACTAATAATCATAAAAATAAAAATTAAATAGTACCAAACTATTTATGTAGGTTTTGAATAAATTTAACAATTATGCATATAACATTAGATACTTACACAAGTTTTCATTTATTTAGATTGATTAATTAAAAGATATAATTTATTGTTTAAAATTTCTTCATCATTTTTTACCCCATCATAAAATTTTTAGATTAAACGATGGCTTAATTTGCCTTAATTGATGCTATTTAAATCGCGTTATAATGCCCCGTTATTTCAAAATTATCGGTAATTATAGTGTTTCGGTCAGGGTTGTCACTTTCTTATATCCGATTACTGTTAATGTTTGCCAGATCAATTTTTTTCTGAACATCAATTGTATTTTAGGCAACCTCAAAAGGAAAATACACAACAAATCAAATCAAATACACAACTTACATAACTTTTTAAAATAAACAAACCGAAAATACACAATCTTTTTAAAATCATTTAATGACCCATCTGTCTATCAATTGGCATGTCAAGATGTGCACAGTCTAAACCACTGGTGTTAGAAAAATGCAATATTAATACCAGATTGATACCGTATATAGCGTAAGGACTTGGGAGTTTTATTTTAATGCTCAATGATAATAAATATCTATTTCTGTAATATAAAAACAACATGCAATAAAAATGAAGTTCATAATACACTGTGAGGAAGAAAGGTTCTTGAGTGGTGACTATGAATCGGAAAACGCAGCGTAGACGATTAATTGGACTGATGACATCTTTAAAGTCGCAGAAAACGGTTGTATATAAGTGACATAGAACCATTCTGAATTGCATTTTCGTGGGGAGGCCTATGCCCAACATCTTCAGGCTTAGGGACGGGAAAGAAGGAATGTACTGAAAGGATAGTGAATTGCAACTCACAATTTTAAATCACATTACCTTATATTTACACGGTTAGGATCGTCAATACAGCTCATTTACATCCCACTGCTGGGCTTAAACGACTTAAATAGAAGTCAAATTAACTTACTATACCACGTTGATCAGGCGTGTTGATATAGGATTTCAATTCTTTTTTCCTTCTCTTGCATAAATGTTGTATGCATATTATATCGCTTTTTTGGGTTGGCTACGGTCGGTGCACTACTTATCCGTTCCATCCGGGGCGACAGAGGGACGTAAGCACACACATCCATAACCCACCCGCGCGACACGTCGCCTTCGTCGTTGGGCCGACCACCGGAGCAGGTGACTTGATATCAGTGCTCGGCCCGATGGAATACCCTCGGAGGAGTACCATCTCTTCGACCGACGTGCCCCATTCGGGGAGGACGTCAGTCTTTCCTCACGCGGTCGGCCTCTCGGCGGGTGACGGACTGATTCCCCGATCCAGTCACCCGCAGCCTCGGCTAGAGATATTACATCCCTTAGTCGTTTTTTATGACACCCACGGGTAAAAAGGGGGTGCTGGAATTATTACTCAGTCACCACACGGATAGGTAGTTTAGGATATATTTATTTAAATTAAAAAATGCTTTTAATCTAACCCAATTCAGTGTTAATCTCTTACAAAAATGTTCATTGAAATATTTGCGTAACTTAAAAATGTATTTTCAAGCAACACACAGCGTAATAAGAAAAACAGGCCACCCTAAATATTTTTATTTCATTATATGCTAAATTTAGGTTGTACGTCACAAGAGTTTAGCATAATACGGCAATCCCCATGGTCTGTTCAAGTGAAACTTTTCACAATTGCAAAAGTTATCTTATTAGTAGAAATAGTAAGTTTTATAATCTAATTTATTTATTAATAGCAACCCGCCCTCGCTTCGCTTCGGTTTCAGTCGCCTTACCCGCGTAGTTCCCGTTCCTATGGAAAAATGGAAAATATAGCCTATTTTACTCCCTGATATTATAGCTTTCCATTGGTAAAAAAACTTTATAAATCGGTTCGTTGGTTTAACCTTGAAAGTGTAACAAATAAACAAACTTACTTTGGCATTTATAATATTAGTAAAGATTTTTTGAGTCAAGATTTTCACAAATTAATTTTATTGAATTCTGAATTTCGATTCTGAAATGTCATCTCGTTTCATATTGAAAAAAATTTTTGATCATGAAAATAAATTGTTTTGGTTCCTGGAAATAGATAATTATTCACGCCGTCTTACCTTAAATATTCATAGAAATTGCCAATGACTTTTGCTTTTAGTTATTACTGATTTTTTTTTAAATAATATTCTATTCGCGCTTTTTTTCGATAACCAATAAGGTATTTAGCGTCAAGGTTCCAGGGAAAAAATTATTGCAACGAAGCGAAGTGCACAAACAAACGATCACAAATTAGACCTACACTTGAAATTATTAATTACTAGCAACCCGCCCTCGCTTCGCTTCTGTTTCAGTCGCCTTACCCGCCTTACTCACGAGAACGGGGGTGAGAATACCCGGATAAAATATAGCATATGTTACTCCCTGATATTATACCTTTCCGTTCGTGAAAGAATTTTTGAAATCGGTTCGGTGGTTTAAGCGTGAAAGCGTAACACACAAACAAACAAATAAACAAACAAACCTACTTTCGCATTTATAATTTTAGTAAGGATGTACTAATTAAAATTAATAATTAATTTTAATTAATACACACAGAGATTTTATACAGGCAAAAATATACAAATAAACAACTAAATAAATAAAATGTATCCTACAGTATCAGCATCTACCTTTCGGCACATATTCAAGTCTATCCATAATTAAGTTATAAACTAAATACTCGCACGGTCCGTATCCCATATACGGTCATAGTGACGTAACCTTTGAAATTATATTATTTTACCGATAATATAATACCGTAACCACAATATATCGAAGGAAAGCTGAAGCTGGTGAATCGAGATTAAAACGAAAATGCGAATATTTTTTACTAGCAACCTGCCCTCGCTTCGCTTCGGTTTCAGTCGTCTTACCCGCATAGTGACCGTCCTCGTGGGAATACCAGGATAAAATATAGCCTACATTCAGCCTATTGCCTGATATTATAGCTTTCCACTGGTGAAAGAATTTTTGAAATCGGTCCAGTAGTTTCGGAGTCAATTCAATACAAACAATTCTTTTATCTTTAAAATATTAGTATTTTATCTTATTCTGATGGAGTAACAGTCATCGTCATCATCACAGTTCATATACGACATACTGCTGGGCTCACCTCCGCAGTAGGAAGGAAATTGACGCTCAGATAAACCCTATCTGTTTTCCTTGTCTATTTCGAGTTTTCCTTGTCTTGCATAGATGTCATATGCATATTTAATCTCTTCGTCGTCTTTTACGATACCTGCGGGCAAGAGAGGGGGTGGTAAATTATATTCTTACTCCAACAACAGTGTATACCCTAATATAGTTAAGGGTAAAAAATACAATGTGTCATCACCCTTAACATTCCCTTGGGAGTCGTAAAAATTATTTGAAGAAATTCGTTATAAATAAAACTACTTTACGGATTTTATCGCGTTTAAATTTGATTTACAATTACTCGACGTTTGGAACACTTTACAGCATTCACGGTCACCAGCGTACTAAGATGTTTGACGTCCAAACAAGCCAACGTTATTGCAGATTTTTATAATTATCTACACGCTACAGAAAATTAGTTATTAAATTTTGACCCACATTTTTGGTACAAATTGATTGCCAGTACAAGAAGAAAATGATTCTATATGAAAAAATTGTATTGTCTATGATTAGTAAGTATTCAAAATTAAATTTTTAGTAATTATTATTACAATTTGTTAATTTAAACCTAACAAATATAATATACTACCACCGGATTGGAACGCGGCCACACTGAGAAAGATCCGGCAAGAAAACTCAGAGGACATAATGCTAAATTAATATTTTTTATTTTATTTTAAAAAGCGAATTATCTTTAACTATAATTATTGTAGGTCAAATTTCGTCATGGATCATGTTGATGGATGGATGACTCATCATCATTTCAGTTCATATAAGTACCACTGCTCGGCTCGAGCTTATTGCACTATATGAGATAATAAAAAAAAACGAGCAAATATACGAAAATATGAAAAAAACTAGCAAATAGAAAAAAAAATTACCCCTATAATAATTGGAATATTTATTTCTGCTCACTTCATATTGTACAGAATACTACTTCAATGTATGAAGTATTTTAAATAAAACTATTTTGCTGATTTCCCGCGTGGTGACGGAGTAGGAATACAATTCACCACTCCCTATCTTGCTCGTGGATGTCGTAAAAGAAGACTAAGGGATATAGTATGCACATAACATATGTGCAAGAGAAGGAAAACTCAAAGTGAAACACTATACCAACATGTCCTTAGCCGAGGCCGCGGGTGACCTTACCGGGGACTTTAGTTCGGCACCCGCAGAGAGGCTGACCGTGCGACGGCGACCGATGTCCCGGGACAGGGACATCAAGAGGTGAGGGTACCCGAAAGGGTATTCTGTCGGGCCAACCACTGAGGACAAGGAACTCGGCACCGGTGGTCGGCCCAACTACGAAGGCGACGTGGCTACGGGTAGGTTATGGGCCCGCACGTCGTCCTTTCGTCACCCCGGACGGAATGGACAGCATGTGCGCGTAGCATAGCCCACCCATAAAAAAATACCAACATGTCTGACCAGCATGGTGTAGCAGATCAAATTCCCTACCATTGTGGGGGAGGCCCGAGTCCAACAGTGGGACGTATGTGGGCTGCGATAATGATGATGATAATTTTACGGATTTTATCGCGTATGTACCTATTTGATTTTTGATTCCCCGACGTTTCGAACACTTTACAGCGTTCTTTGGCGAACAGTCCTTCCGTGACCATGAACATTTTTATTTACAATGCGAAATACTCGCGTAAAAATCAGAAATCAATATGTATGAAGTATTCTCATCTCAAAACAAGAGTATCCTAAACTTAATATAAATATCTATACCAAAAGAATGACGATGTTTAAGCGTATGCATAACGCAAGTATTTTAACATGCTCAAAAAGTTTAACGTCTAAACAATTTTAATACCTACCAACAAAAAAAAAATCCATAGTAAAGAAATTGCTCATAGCTGCTTCTTATATTAAAAAAGCTTTTTAATCTTTTCACAGAGAATTTAGAGGGCCGTTAGTGTCGAGGCGTTCTTTTTCTTTTCAAAACTTTTCTCGTGTCACCAAAACGTTATCAGAATTTTTGGGTATCATAACATTTTACTATTATTACTTTGAATAACTGCATTGTTTAAGGAGACTAGATTTCTTAACATAAATCACTGAAAAAATTAGGGACTTATTTTAAAATCAAGGTTATTTAAATCAATTTTGTCTTTAGTTTATTGAGTACGCTTCACAATTAAATCCTACTCGAGTAATAACTGTAATTAAACGACGGTTCATTATTTAAGTATTATAATTTTGATTTAATTTAAAAAACATAGTAAGTTACCAGTTTAGCTAATACAATAGATAGAATTTTTGCAAGTAATATAATTTTCTGTATTGCTTTGGACATATATTTCATAAATAAATAAGTTATCCATCCTTATTAATATTATAAATGCGAAAGTAAGTTTTTTTGTTTGTTACCCTTTCACGCTTAAACCACGGAATCGATTTCAAAAATTCTTTCAGCAATGGAAAGCCATAATATCAGGGAGTAATATAGGGTATATTTTATCCCGGTTTTCTCACAGGAACGGGAACTACGCGAGTAAGGCCATTGAAACCGAAGCGAAGCGAGAGCAAGTTGCTAGTAAGTCATAAAGAAAGATACCGTAGAAATAAACTCCTTTATATTGTCAATTATATGCCAGTTTTGTGAAACCATAACGTTAGTTGAAGCCATATACATAATACACATATTTATATTTAAACTCACTCAAAGTTAGAGGCTCGCTCCCCACACAGGGATTTATACGGCCTATAGCTGTTAACCCTTAGCGAACTAACAAGGTAAATAAATTGCTATTTCGATTAGCATAAAAAATATTTGTACATACATATATTAATAAAACCGACAAGAATGTAATAAAAAATATCAGGAAAAAGAATAACTGCACGTCTTTTATTAGACCGACATAAATTTATGAAAGAAAAGGCCGGTTTGGCACGTCGACAACATATCTTTTGGAGTAAGATTTTATGCGACAAGAAGATAAATCAGATACGTCACGAAAGCAGTGTAAGGCTTATTTTATTATACGACTATACATAATTATATAAAAGTTATAAAAATCCCGTGTGGTGACGGAGTAACAATACAATTCCTCACTAGGTACCTATCTTGCTCGTGGATGCCGTGAAAGACGACTAAGGGATATAATAAGCATATAACATCTGTGCAATAGAAGGAAAACTCGAAACAAAATCCTATTCCAACACGTCTGATTAGAATGGAACAGTAGGTCAATTCCCCTCCCATTATGGAGGGAGGAGGCCTGAGCCCAACAGTGGGATATATATAGGCATGAAAGTTATAAAAATTCCATGTGGTGACGGTGTAAGAATTGTAATAATAATTAATAGTTGTCGTAGAAGATAACTAAGGTATTATAATATGCATACAACATCAAGAGAAGAAAATCTCGAAATAAAACCATGTACCAACCCGTCTGACCAGTGTGGTATAGTAGGTGACTTTGCCTCCCATTATAGAGGAGGCTACAACCCGGCAGGGAGACGTACGTGAGCTTTGATGATGATGATAAATAAGAAACTAAAAAGAAATTCAAGTTCATCTATTGCCGTTGAGCACAAGGCCAAGAGTTTAAAAAACTAGCACAATTGATCTTTTTTTGCCTTCTATTTAAAAGAAATAGGAGGTGATCATCTCATCATCATCATCATCTCAGCCCATATACGTCCCACTGTTGGGCTCGGGCCTCCTCCATAATGGAAGGGTAATTGACCTACTATACCACGCTGGTCAGACGTGTTGGTATAGGGTTTTATTTCAAGTTTTCCTTCTCTCGCATAGATGTTATATGCGTTTTATATCCCTTAGTCGTCTCGTACGATCACCCACGGGTAAGATAGGGGGTGGTGAATTGTATTCTTACTCCGTCACCACACGGACAAGGAGGAGGAGGAGGAGGTGATGTGATAGTGTAATTATCGTGCTGTGTGGTAGCGGCTTCGAATACTACCAACCCTTGCTTTGCTCGTGGGTGTCGTAAAAGACGACTAAGAGCCCTAGATTGACCCGGACCAACTCCATCTGGTACCATTTGGGTCAACGATTACATTCCCAAGGAGGGTTGACCTCAGGTAGGCGGCCGGTCATAAAAGTCATTGCCGAAACTTTTTGCAATATGTCAAAACAGATGACATATTGCGTCGACCCCAAGTAATTGGGATAAGAGCAAGATGATGATGATGTATGATGATAGTGTAATTACTGACTGTATTGTAAAATATTAAGAAGACTACTACAACACCTCGTGAGTAAAATCAATCGGCTGAGGGTCACTAGTACAATAAACAACATCACTCTCCCTGAAAATATTTTAATATTTTTTTTTACTTGGGTAGGCTATGATCAGCGCACACGCCGTCTATGCCCCTGGGGCAACGAAAGGACGGCGTGCGGCCTCATAATCCGCCGTAATCCCTTTCCTTCTCCATTGAGCCAACCACCAGTACTAAATTCCTTGTCGTCCGTGGCCAGCCCGGCGGGATACCCTTTCGCGTACCCTCCCTTTCTCCAACGCCCCTCTCGGGCGAGGGTGACGGACTATTCCCCGATACAGTTACCCGCGGCTGCGACTAGGCCGGTAACAGGCACAGGCACTCGCGTCTGTACCGCTCGAGTCACCTGTGGCAGACCATGTCGCCGTAGAGCAATTCTTGCGCACGCTTCGCGCCGCCTCCTTCCGTGAGATGATGGCCTCACAGAAGTCAACGGTCGCGTCCCAGTTCCTGATGCTGTCAGGCATCTCCCTAGCGATGGTCCGCAGCATCAGGTCGGCACCGATGATCGCGCCTAGTTCGTGGCGCGGCTCTGCCTACGCGGCACACAGCTCGAGCGCGTGCTGCTCCGTGTCCCCGTCGCAATCATAGTGGTGACAGGACGGTATGCTCACCCTTCTTATGACCGCTTCGCCAAGTATATACTTGGCGAAGCCACCATGCTCCGTCAATACCTGTACCTTTCAGAAGGAAAGGACCTCATGCCGACCCAACCACTCCATCAGCACTGGCCGGAAGGCCTCGACGGTCCGAACTGAGGCCACTCCAGTTGGATTGCCCCACGGGCAATGCTGAGTGAGGTGGAGCCGCTCACGGCCCGTGTCTCCGGCATCCGCCGGTAAAGTTCGGTGAGCACCTCCGTTTCCAGGTGCCGCAGGGGAGTCCAGGCTAACAAGCACGCTACCTCCGTCGCCACCGTACGGTATCCGCGTATGCCCTGACCGCCATGGCCCTCTGTGGACACCACAAGAGAGACCTCAGATGGCCGGTCAGGGACCTCGCCCACACCGACGCGCCGTACAGGACCACCCACCAGATCACCCCCGCGTACAGCCATCGGCACGTAGCGCTGGGTCCGCCCACATTGAGCATCAACCAAGAAAAGGTGGACGCCGCGCCGACAAGCGGCTAAGCAAGTCGACTAAAATGTTCCCTTAACCACCAATACCCATCGAGCACCAGGCGATTTCATATCGGCCCGGATGCTGACGTTAACAGAATTGACGGTAATCGAAGCGCCGGTGGGAAGACTGATACGGAGGCCATGGAACAATAAAGTATTTTAATACATACTGCGATCGCCAACCCGCCTATCGAATTGTGATTATGGCGTTATACCTACTTAGAAGCTTTAGTCGAACTGTAGATGTACCTAGATAGGCTAGTTATTAACATATATGAGGTAGTAGGTACAATGAGACAAAGTTTTTGTAAAGACAAAGTTTCTATATATGAGTGAGCTCTTTGTAATAGTAACAAAGCCGTACTGAAACTTGCGTTGCCAGAGCTTTTAGGTGGGTGGTTATCATGCCAGCTACAAATGCGAAGTTACGCTTTGCAGTTTGAAAAATTAACGACGACATTTTTAATTTCCTTGTGTCTCTCGACTCGTTGATGGACATTTACATTGAATATTTCAGGATTTTTGTAACTTTAACAACACTATCTTTATATATTCATATATATTTCTTGTGTACTGATGTCACTGAACTCCTATACGGCTGGACCGATGTTGATGACATTTTTTGTGTGTTCAAGAGGATTCGAGAATAGTTTATATTCACAATTAGACCCGGTAGGTGGCGCTGCTATCGATTTTAAGGAGAATTCCTTTTATTTTATTTCAACTCATATACGTCCAACTGCTAAGAACCTTTTCCACGATAGGAGCTAAATTTACCTACGATATCACTTTGTTCTGATGCGTTGACTTTATTTTGAAATATTCTTTCTTTTGTATGAATTTATATGCAAATCCATTAGTTGTCTTTTACGAAGCCCACGAGCAAGATAGAGGTGAATGGTATTCTTACTCCGTCACCACACCGATTGCACTTATCCTAATGTTATCGCCAATCGAAAAGTGGCAATACAAAGTATGCTCTGACAACATTTGTAGCTGCGTATCCGTCACGCTTGAGTGGTTTAATAGCAAACAAAGTGTATAAATAGACGGTCACGAATGAATTAACGACACGGGTAACCCTCAGCGCTCACCCACCAGTCCGGGTAAAGTTGTCACAGCCATCTGAGGCTAACAACTAAGTTACACACACAAAAAAAAAAAAGAATTGACGACATTCAGTGGTCACACAGAGCTCTGAACAGAAGCACGGAAGAAGTATAATATTTGGATAATGCAAGTGCATATTAAGGATATGTTACTTAGTGTGTATTTATGAAGGTGTAATTGTGGAGACATCCGTGTAACGGACTGTATATAATTCACGGCATTGACATACTGCTTATACTAACTATAATGGAATTCGTGTTTTAATCTATGTGGTGGTGAAGTAAAAAAACCGGCTAAGTGCGAGGCGGAGTCGCGCACGAAGGGTTCCTTACCATTATCTATAAAAAGGGCAAAAAAATCGCGTTTGTTGTATGGGGCTCCCCCTTAAATATTTATTTAGTATTTGTTGTTATAGCGGCAACAGAAATAATTTGTAAAATTTCGACTGCCTAGCTATCGCGGTTCTTGAGATACTGCCTTGAGATAGCCTGGTGACAGACAGACGTACGGACAGACAGCGAAGTCTTAGTAATAGGGTCCTGTTTTTACCCTCTGGATACGGAACCCTAAAAATAGTTCACCACCCCCTCTTTTATCAAAATCGAATATTATAAACGTTGATATATTAGTGTCTTTTTTTGAAGTAATCATAGCATCGTCACTTTTCTGCCGATATCCTAATTACTCAAAGACAGTGCACAATGATTTTCTTTTTTACGCAATTTTATTAGTTGTTATTTCTCCAATCAACTATGATCCCTATGATCATATCCTTCTTCACACAATCCATATATATGCCTGCGTATGCCTTGCATATTGATATTGAGATTTTCAAAAAATAATTGCTTTTTAGTTCACCTTTCGACACATTTTCAACTTTCCGATAACCTTCACCAGTTTTAACTGGTTTAATATTCATTTGTAAGAATATAATACTTTAAAAATTTCATCAAAATACACAACAATCAAAAGCAGGCTACGTGATTTTTTATACCTAGTAATTTTTTTAAGTCTCTTTTTAAAGAAAAATATATTTTAAGGTATGAATGATTAATATGCGCTTCTGGCATAATTCATACAACAAATCATTTTCCTTCGTTTTTTATCCAAATATAAAATTTCTCATACGGATTTGTTCTTGTCTCCTATATGTCAATATAGGTGAATTTTTAATCCTACTTAATCCACCATATCGTAAAATAATGCTAATAATAAGCATTCATAAAAATATTATTTCTTTATTTCCTAATCAATAGTGATAGTAGCAACAGTCCAGTTGATAAAATATAGCACGTATCTTATTGATTTTATATTTTTTGACAGATAGTTTTAGTCATTTCGTCAGCATCATCTCAGCCCAAACACATACCATTATTGGACTCGGGACTCTTCCACTATAGGAGTAAAACTGACCTACTTACTATACTGGTTAGATGAGTTCTCTTGCATAGATTTTATATGCAGATTATATCGCTTAGTCGTCTTTTACGACACCCACGGGCAAACAGAGGGGCTGGTGAATTTTGTATTCTTACTCCGTCCCCACACGGATAGGTTTTAGTAATAAACAAAATTATAATATATAGAAATTGTTTACTTTAATAATATTTTAGGATTAATAACACATTTAGACATGAAATGAAATTCTTATGTCAATGCTCAAATCTGATAGTATGGTAGTTTCCATTAAATAGTGCCACAAAAATATCTACACTATCGGATAATGTTAGAGCTGTCTTCGCCTGCCACGACAATTGTGTGAAGTATACTGCGATAGTGCGACATTGCGGAGAACGTCGCAATGTCAAGATTTGTTGCTCCGTTATCATCCTGGCAAGACAGGCGGGGAGTGATCTGACAATATCATCCACAGCAGTGGTTGTGGCTTATACTTAATATCGGTTCATCTTATTAGGGACAATAATGATTAAAATAACACTTTCATGAAGTAAACGTTAAAAGTTTGCTCACGTAAAACGTCTTGGCGCCCTATTATTTTCATAATTATAAAAATGTAAAATACCCTCAGCTCTATTTATTACGGAACATTTCAAGGAAAACTGCCAGTGAGTTAAGAAATTAAATTAGAAAATAGAATAAAGAGTGACTTCGCAGGCGAGACTGCATTACAACGATATTAATTTTAAAAAATGGTGGTGCTGTTTAATTTATTTGTTGTATGAATACTAAGTGAAGCCTCCATTTTAAAAAACTCTACACTTATAAAACTAATTTAAAAAATACAATCATGGAAGAATAATTAAAAAATAATTAATGAATGATATTAATTCTTTCTTCTATATTCTTCTTATAGCTTTCTATGGCCATATACAATCTATGAGCAATAAGAAATGAAAGGGACTTTAACCTTTTCTTATATCATAGAATTTCTTATATGGGGAAATTTTTTCAATTCATTTTATTTCAGATTAAACAATTTGATGTAACATTCATAATTTGAAATTAAATGTAGTTAAGCGACCTGTTGATCATTTCACCAGTTATTGGCAAAGAAAACCTCGTTACTGCCAGTGATCATAACCTATTATTGGCACACCTGAATTATACATTATGGGTATAACATACGTAATATTAACTGATTTCAATCAAGTAGTTTATTAACTTTAGCGTTTACATGTTAAAACAATAAAATACTGGAAGATTAATAAAAAAATATTGTATATTTTATCCAAAAATCTTTTTAATATCCTCATCATCATCATTTCAGCCCACTTAAGCCCCACTGTTGAGCTCGAGCCTCCTCCACCATAAGAAGGAAATTAATCATGCTTTCCGTGTGGTGACGGAGTAAAAACACAATTCATTACCCCCCCGTCTCTTGCCTGTGAGTGTCGTCAAAGACGACTGAGGGTATATATGATATGCAATATCAATGCAAGATAATGATAACTTGAAACAAAACCCTATACCAACCAACACGTCCGACCAGCATGGTATATTAGGTTAATTTCCTTCTCATAGTGGAGGAGGCCTGATCCCAATAGTGGGATGTATATGAACAGAAATGAAGATCAGATAATACCATGCTGATCAGACAGGTTGGTATAGGGTTTCATTTCTAATTTTCCTTCTCTTGCGTAGTTGTTAAATGCATATGATATCTTTTAAGCGTATCCGCGGGCGACATCCACGGGCAAAATTTGGAGTGGTATATTTGTATTCCTACTTCGTCACCACACGGAAAATAGACATTTTATATCCCTTATCCGTCTTTTGGGATATCCATGGACAATATTCAAGTATTAAATGGTATTCTTACTCCATTATCTAGCAGTAAAACTACTTAAAATGAACAAATTATCAATTCTTTAATAAATATTTTAATATTCTAAATATTTGTAATCATGTGAGCAGAAAAAAAAACGTATTATTTTGACATTACCAGCAGACACTTTAATTTCAATTTATTTGAATAGATATAAGAATACATCTTGAGGCTTCTATTTGTTTTGTTTCTTTGACGCCAGTTATTTCTCTTATTAATTTTTTTGCTGTGCTGAAGCGATAAGAGGGGTTTTAACATAGCTATGTATCATAGTTAGGTAATTATGACACATATGCCAATAAAAAAGTTTGATTCAAATCATGTGCACCAAATGTTAGCACCGAAAGAAATATAGAAAATGGGCTGAAACATTAATAATAATGATTAAAAAAGAAGCTAACTAAATAATCGAATTAAACAGTGTTTGTAACCTAGACTCAAAAGATTTACGCAAATTATTGATTTTAGCGAACCTCTTACCTTTTTTTTTTTTTTTTTTTGGGTGGGCTATGGTAAGCGCACGCGCGGTCCTGTCCGTCCGGGGTGATGAAAGGACGGCGCGCGGGCCCATAACCCACCCGTACCCACGTCACCTCGTTATTTGTTGGGCCGACCACCGGAGCAGAGGTGACTTATCATCAGTGGTCGGCCCGACGGAATACCCTTTCGGGTAACCTCACGTCTCGACGTACTGGGACGTCGGTCGCCATCGCGCGGTCAGCCTCTCTGCGGGTGATGGACAATTCCCTGGTCCGATCACCCGCGGCCTCGGCTAGGGCGGCATTAGGCGCAGATACTCGCGCCTGCGCCGCCCCAGTCGCCGGCGGCGGAACGTGTCGCCGAATAGGAGCTCTACTCGCACACGATCCGCCGCCTCCTTCCGTGAGATTACGGTCTCACAGAAGGCGGCGACCGCGTCCCAGTTCCTGACGCTGTCGAGCATCTCCCTGGCGATGGTCGGCAGCGCCAGGTCGGCACCGATAATCGCGACGAGTTCACGGCGCTCCCTTTCCCACGCAGTACACTCCTCGAGCGTGTGCTGCGCCGTGTCCTCGTCGCAACTGCAGTAGTGGCAGGACGGTGTGCTCTTCCTCCTGACAATCTTGTGCAGGTACTTCCCAAAACACCCGTGCCCCGTCAGCACCTGCACAAGTCGGAAGGAAAGCACCCCGTGCGTCCGCTCCAACCACTCCATCAGCACCGGCCGGAAGGCCTCGACGGTCCTGACACCGTACCGAGGACTCTCCAGCCGGACTGCCCAACGGGCAATGACTCCTCGGCGGGCGTCGACCCGCCAGGCGGTGATCTCCTGCAAGGAGACCATACCGCCGCAGGCGCGCGTCTCCGACACCCGCCGATAAATGTCGGCGAGCATCTCCGCCTCCAGGTCCCACGGGGGAGTTCCGGCCAGGAGGCACGCTGCCTCCGTCGCCACGGTGCGGTAACCCCGTATGGCCCTGATCGCCATGACCCTCTGTGGTCGCCACAGGAGGGCCCTAAGACGGACGGTCAGGGACCCCGCCCACACCGGTGCGCCATACAGGGCCATCGACCGGATCACCCCCGTGTACAGCTGTCGGCACGTAGCACTGGGTCCACCCACATTCGGCATCAGCCGCGAAAGGGCGGACGCCGCGCCGACAAGCCGGGGAACAAGTCGATGGAGATGCTCCCGGAACCAAAAATGCCCGTCGAGCACCAGGCCCAAGTACTTCATGTGGGCCTGGATGCTGATGGTGACCGACTTCACGATGATCGAAGCGCCGGCGGGAGGCCCGGCGGTACGGAGGCCATGGAACAAAAGGGCCTCCGTCTTTTCCAGGGCTACACTCAACCCCAGCGCTTCGATCCGCCTGACAATCTCCTCGGTGCCGAGAGTTGCCAGGCGTGCCGCCTCCTCTAGTGTCCCACCCCGGGCTGTGACGAGTGTATCGTCGGCGTAGCAAATTACGCCCAGCCCGGGTGGGAGACTTCCTCTCAACGCCCAGTCGTAGCCGATGTTCCACAGGGTCGGACCCAGAACCGACCCCTGTGGGACACCGCACGTCATGGGCGTTCGCACAACGTCCCCTACTCGGTTAACGTAGAGGACGCTGCGCCCCTCCAAGTAGTCTGCCACCAGCCGCCTGAGGTACACGGGCACCCCGTGATACTTCAGTCCCTCCCTGATGCAGCAGAATGGCAGACTGTTAAAGGCATTGGCGATGTCCAGGGACACCGCCAACAGGACTCCTCTGCCAGTGACGGCCTCCACTACCACGGCCTTCAGGCGCAGCAGGGCCGCGATCGTCGAACGCCCTCTCCGAAAACCAAACTGGGCGTCCGACAGATCGGGCCCGACCCCGACGAGGTGCCGCTCGATGCGGGCAGCCAACACCCTCTCTAGCAGCTTACCCGCATCATCGAGCAGCACGATGGGCCTGTAGGCCGAGGCCGACTCGGGAGACCGTCCCGGCTTCGGCAGGAGAACCAGCCTCCCCTCTTTCCAGCACCCAGGGAACTGCCCGGACGTCAAACAAGCGTCAAACAGTCCCCTGAGGCGTGGTCCCAGGTGCTCGAGGACCAGGGCCAGCACACGGTTCGGAATACCGTCGGGCCCGGGGGCGGTGGATTTGACTCGCATACGCGCCACCGCCGCTCCCATTTCCGGCTCCGTGATGGGCGGAGCACTTTCATCTTCGGCCTCCCGGTCGCTGTCCGGCGAAGCCATGACCGGGGGCGTGTGCTCCGCCCGCCGTGGAAAGAGGTCCCCGACAACTCTGGTGAGGAGGCTGGGCTGGAGAGTCTCGGTGAGGGGGGGGCCCCGCCCGCGGAGCTTGTTTAGCGCCGTGAGGTAGGGGCGACCCCAGGGGTCACGCTCCAGACTGTCCAGCATCTCCCGCCGACTAACGTCCTTGGCGGTACGGACGGCCAGCCTGAAGGCAGACCGCGCACTGCGGTAAGCCTCGTACAGCTGGTCCTCCCGCTCAGCGTCGCGGTGACGCGCTCGGCTGCGGGTGTAGGCCCTCCGGGCACGTATGCACGCGGCCCGAAGGTCCGCCAATTCTCGGGACCACCAGGGGACCGCACTCTTCGGGGGCAGACGCCGCACACGGGGCATGGCCGCATCGCAGATTTGCGTTAATGCACAGCGGATGCGGCCAGCCTCGGCATCCACCCCGTCCGCCTGGGGCGGTGAGGACAGCCACGACTGAACGATGGCTGCCTCCGCCAACAGGTCCCGATCCAATCGACCCACAGCCCACCGCGGAAACGCGGGAGCTCCGTCCGCCATGTAACCCCTGCTGGGCTACAGGAGGGTCCGGGAGACCTCTATCCGGATGTATCGATGGTCGGATAGGGTCTCAACCTCCTCCTGGACGCACCAGCTCCTCACACGTGCTGCGACATTAGGGCTAGCAAACGACAAGTCCACTATCGACCCGCCCTGCTGCCGCACGCACGTTTGCACCGAGCCCCTGTTCAGCAAACAGAGGCCCAGTGCCGCCGCCCACTCTTCGACCGCCCGCCCACGGTCATTCGTCCTGGGGGACCCCCACGCCGTGGACTTGGCGTTGTAGTCCCCCAGAACGAAGATTTGGCGCGGTGCCAGTCGCCGTATCGAGGCCCCCAGGATGGTGAGGAAGGCCCCGAAATCCGTCGCACTCCTGTTAGGGGAGAAGTAAACACCAAATAGCGTAACCTCTCCCCATTCCGCCGCGACATACCCGTCGCCCCTGTCCTTGAGCAACAAAGGCGGGGAATGCCACGACATGGAGGCGACGATTGCCACAGAGCCGTCACTGCTGCCCAGCCAATTGGGCCGGTCAGGCACCACGTACGGCTCCGCGGCTACGGCTGCACCGATCAACCACTCCGCCATGGCTTGCAGGAAAACGTCCTGTGCCTCGGCGGCGTGGTTGAGGTTGGCCTGCAGGAGGTGGTAGGATTCGGTCGCCATTACTGGGCCGTATCCATCACCTCCTCCACGCTGGCGGGCGATCGGGTCGCGCTAGGGGCGGGAGCGGCCGGGGTCGTCGGGCCGCTCCGCCCCTTTGGAGCCGAAGCCGGGGGTCTGCACTCCCTGCCCCCCATGCGGTGCTTGGCGGGCCTATTGCCCGCCGCACACGCGGGGCAGTGGGGAGTGGCGGCGCAGGATGCCGCCTTGTGCCCGGGTTGACCACAGCGGAAGCAGAGATCGCTGCAGTCAAAGCAATTGGTGCATGTCGGCCGAGTGTGTCCGACCGCCATGCACTTGTAGCACCTCGCAGGCCGGGACTCCAGCACGGTCACCCGTGCCGAGCTCCAGCCCACGAGGATCCTGCCTGAGTCGGCCAATTGCTTGGCCGACTCCACCGGGCACTGCACCCAGGCAGCACCGACGCCGCCCGGACCAGGGCGGATGGCGCCAATTCGGACGGTGTCCACGGGACACCCGGTTTTCGAGACGATGGCCTCCCGGATGTCATCCACCGTCACTGAGTCGTCTAGACCCACGACGCGTAGTTCTGCGCACTTTACGGGTCTGGCGATTTTGACGCCACCCTCCTCTGCGAACAGACCCCTCAACTTAGCCGCCATGCTATCGGCCGTCTTGGCGCCCTCGGCCCCAGGGAACTCTAGAATCCGTGCCCCTGTCCGGGCCTTGCGGGTCCTGGCTTCGACGCCTCCTAAATCGGAGACGTCAAGCTCCCGCCGGGCGCGACGTAAGACGGCCTCATAGCTGAGGCCGTTTTCGGCCGCCTCAGGCAGCACGGTGATCACCACCGCGGCTGACTTTGGCGGCCGGAGCCTCCTGCGCGACCTCTTATTTGCGGCTCCTGCTTTGGGAGCGGAGGCTTTGGCGGCACTTTTGGCCTCCGCTCTCCTCTTCTGGCCGCGACTTTTTCGGCTGCGCTCGGCTGTCTGCTAACCTTCTTCAGGTGCAGCGGAGGGGCCGGGCACAGCAGTCACGGCCGCGGCTGCGTTGGCTGCTACCGGCGGAGCATTTGCCGGCAGCGGCTGAGGTGCGGCCTGAGCAGGAGCCGGTGCCACCTTCTTCCTCGCAACGGGCCCTTTGGACTTCGGTCCAGCAACGGCCGCAGCGTAGCTCCCTACGCGCCCGCCCTGACAGGGTAGCGCATCAGGGGCTGACACCGCGGCCTTGGGCCTGTTCGCAGCCAGCGGCGGCCGAAGACGGGGCTCCGGAGGCAGTCTTGACTCCAGAGCCGCCATGCGCGCGTCTAGCATTTTGCCGAAGACGTCCACCATGGCGCGCATGGTCTGGTCCGGCACGCCGTCCACTGCGGGCAGCGGGACCGCTTCGGCCGGCTGGGGACTCGCCGCAGCGCGAGTTGGCGCAATGGGAACGGCGGGGGCGGCGGTAGGGCCAGCGCTTGTCGGCGGCGCGGTCCTCGCCAGTTGCGCGACCTGGCGCCGCAAGTCGGCCATTTGCTTGGCCAACTCGCGGTTCGCCTTCTGCACCGCCGACAACTCCTTTTGTAGGGCCTTATTCTTCTCCTGCAGGCCTGAGACCTCACCACTAAGGCGGGCATTTTCGGCCTGCAGGGTTGCCACATCGGTAGGTGGGGGGTCGACACCTACAGCGGGCTCTGCAGCTGCCGCGCTGGTGGGAGGGATGTCCGCTAACACCCTCATCATCCTCGCGGCAGCCGCCTCATTCGCCCACTTTTGGGCATCGGTCCCCCGCACATGACCAATCGACGCTGGAGCCGTCGACCTCGCCGCCACCACTGCAGCCCCTCGTCCTCTACGAGAGGCTGGAACCTTGGGAGGAGGCATGATAGCGCCACTCCCCTCGGAGGCGGACTCTGAGCTGCCACCCATATTTAGGGGGCGCTTCCGCACCATCGAGGGGAGGGCCTCCTCCCCAACCTCTAGTGCTGCCGCCAAGGCCGATGCCGGCGACCGGGATGACCCACCGACGGTCTCCACTGCCGACATGTCGGTGTCCGACGGCTCTGCGGCAGTACTGCCTCCCTCGTCAGCAGTCGGAGCGGCTGCCGCGGCCTCTCTAGCCAGCCGCTCCTGCTTGACCAACTCGCGCCTTTTGACGCTCGTGGCCTTCCCCGTCCCCATGTGCTTTCTCTTTTTTCTCTTCTTAGGGGCCACTATTTTTGCCGGGCCCTCGGCTGACCTTGGGGCCTCAAGTGTCAGACTAGCAGCAGAGCTGCAGTCGGACGAGGCCTCTCCTTCCTCTGTGCCAGTTTTCCTGTAGCTTGGCAGGGCTTTTGGGTGGGAACTAATTAGATCCTCTGTGGTGGTAATTTTGGGCGTCTCACCCCTCCTACCTACATCAGGTGTGTGTGAACAATAATCCATCGAGTTCCCACGAGTATGGGAGAAATAAATGTCGACCCGGGCAGAGATCCCGATACCCGGGCAAGCGTACATTTGTTTCCCAACACAGGGGGTCCGCAGGTACCCTGGCTGGGGGCGCGCTAACGACTGAACAACCCATCAGCCATGCATCCTCTCGCCGCACGCCAGAACTTAGGATTCTGGGTGATTGTTTTATAGAGGTTTTCTTCCTCGCGGTCCAGGCGGTTAAGCCAAGACCCTCGCTCCTGAATCTAGGCCTCAAGACAAATGTCCCGAAGCAAGAATCAGGTCTACGATTTGTCGCGGTTGGCAAATGCCTGCCCAGTCCTCAAACTAATGAGTGACTGGGCCCGTCGAATTTTCGCGTCCAATACCCTCTACATTTAGAGGGCATGGACCGAATTTGGGGCATCCCACAAACTGGGCCCCCCCTCGGGCCAGATATTTGCCACGAGCGACAATTCCAGAGAGCAGTCCAAGGAATTGTCGCTCGTGCCCAGGGTACACCACGCGGAGGTTTCTGGCGTAGCACCCCGAACCTCTTACCTTAGCGAAATCACTAGAATTTTGTTCGTTTTCTTTTTACCCCGGTCTGAATACGACCAACAAGTTTTTATTGCGACGCTATCTTTAAAAAGGAACAGATTCTGTGTTGCCAGTACTATAGAAGGTTAAACCTCCTATTTATTATCTTAAAAAATACGGCATTCGGGAACTGGTAACCTTATTATTGACAAAAACTGTAACGTGCCAACAAATTGGTGGGATGCCAACAATAGGGTGCCCTACCCTATTTTGAAATGATAATGAGTAGGCCATATCGTTTGTCGAACCATAAACTGTTGGTGAAGAAAATCGTCGAATGGCAACCACGAATGAGACGACACAGCATAGGATGACACTCTACTAGGTGGACTGAAGACATCTTAAAAGTCGTAGAGAAACCTCACATGTAAGTGGTGTCAGACCGTCCTGAGGTTTTCGTGGGGAGGCCTATGTTCTACAGTAGACTTCTACGGGTTAATGGAATATTATCAATTATTATAAAAAAATCAACAGTAGATACTTATTTCCTAAATGTTCCATTCTCTAATACGTAATACTAGTTAACCACCAGTATTTTAAGACTATAGAATTGGTCAGCAGAATTTCTGCACATGCTATTAGTTGTACAAAGAGGCAAATTACCACACAAGCGTATGTTTTTTTTGTATAAGTGTCGCTTAAAGTAATAAACTTGAATAACATTATTGTACATAAAGAGTGGGGATTGACTGTATGCTTTAGAAGAATAGAAAAAATACTAACGCTATACTAAAAGGACTTTATAGCAAAACTAGTATTTCACCATAATCGCTTAAACTTAACTCGTAATAACTGTAATATTCCTCGTTTTAATTTAAGAAGTTAAAATATAAAAACGTTGATAATCTATAAACTGACTACGAAATATCCACTATCTTAAGATATCTGTAGAATACTTTTCCTTTTTTTTTGGATAGGCTATGTTTGGTGTACACGCCATTCGTTCCATCCGGGGTGACTAAAGGGCGGCGCGCGGTCCCATAGCCCACCGTATTCTCTCCCCTTTGCCATGGGCCGACCACCGGTACCGAGTTCCTTGTAGCCCGTGGCCAACATCGCAGGATACCCTTTCGGCCTCTTGGCAACCACCTTCCCTGACGCCCCTCCCGGGATGTTGGACGTCCTCGCGCGGTCAGCCTCTCTGCAGGTGATGGACTATTTCCCGGTCCAGCCACCCGCGGCTTCGGTTTGGGTGCCATCAGGCGCAGGTACTTACGCTTGCACCGTCCAAGTCAACGGCGGCGGATCGTGTCGCCGTAGAGGAGTTCCTGTCGCGTTCCCTGCGCCACCTTCCATGAGATGACTGCCTAGGCGGGGAAGTATTCTTCCTTGACTTCTTTATTTATAAATTACAAAATATGTACCATTTAAGAAGAACCCAACTGCAGCATTTATTTAATTAAATACATACGTATACAAGGTTAAGCCATCCGGGTAATGGAAGGCACGCCATGGCGTGCAATCCATGACCTGTCCACGCTTGATACACGCGCCTCTCTGTCAATGTATTAGGGGTCTCCTGTACCGATCCTTGCCATTGCTGATTTCATATACCACCTTATTTAGCTTTTTCATTATATCTTACCCTATACGATAAAATGTGTTAGAGTGTAAACAGTCTTCGAGATAAAGTGACATAAAACTAAACATTTATATTAGCGTTCAAATGAAAATTTATTTATTGCAGTTGTTGGAACTTAATTACTTTGTTGTGTTAAAATTTTCAATGCTATAGCTGTACTCTACGTAAAGGAGCAAATTAATGAGTCCATTGTGCTGAATCAAGCAAAGCCCAATCCAGACAATACCTATTGTCGTACAATCAAACCATCCTAAATTTGTTGGGATGTCTTTTTCCCTTTCAAAGTTTCTAGAGGAACCAAGCATTTAATTATTTACATTTCTAAATTTATATTCTGTAGGATACCAAAGGAATAAGCTTTGTATATTTGCCTGTCAAGTTGTTTTGAAGCCATTACATACATAGGTACATTCCATATTTCTTATATTTTATTTAAAAATGTAGTGCTTTACAATACTCTGTATTAATAAAGTTTTGTCACACTCACGCACATAATTTTCCAGAATATTAAAACTAAGAATTCAAATATCGTCTCTCTTTCGATTCACAGAAGAGCCACTTATCATCATTTCCAAATATATCTCAGTATACGTCTATTATACGCTACTAAACATACGTGGCATGATCACCACTTTGCTCACAGACCCTGCCGCCGCTTGCTCCTTAAACCAAAATACATTGCCGGGTCGTAGACTCCCATACAATGATTTGTATATTTACGATCATTAGTTTTTATTAGAAAATAACAAAACTGTTCGTTTTTAGGAATCATTTTGTTTTGAGGCATCCTACAAATATACAAAAAAATTATTATTCATAGCGACCGGACACATGACACTCGGTGCAGAAAATCACTATTTACTTCATCACACCATCTGTACGTCCTTCACATCTTAATTAATACGCTAAAGTGAAGGGAAGGTAACAATAAATTCAGTCCATTGCCACATATTATAAAATGATGACGTAGACAAATCTCAAGAATTACAAGATGTAATTTTCAGGTGCATTTAGTAAAAAATAGATAGGTATAACCCCATGTACAGCAAAAAATCTTGGATACATAATTAACAGACATACATTGCATTGAGAATAATTATTTTCCTACGTGAAAATCGAACCAGGAGAATTTTACTGACATCCTACACCAGCCACGCAGATATTTTTTATAGCAATAGTATAATTTCACAAGAATCCACGTAATTTTTTAAATACTAATTCCTATATCAGGAACCTTTAATATTAAAATTTGACTTGTGTTTAAGTCAGCAAAATGTAACCACAAAATGTCCTACATACTTTTAGCTTTGTGCACCGATTTTATGTTATGTTTATTTAATGCGACCCACTGTTAACCACATCAAAAATTTATGATTTTAATCGTAATAATAGTTATTTAGAATTAATAGTTAATACAAAACGTTGGTGTTTAATAAATCTATGGAACAAATATTGTCGTAACTTACTTCACAGTTCATACACATATAACTATTATGCATAAATCACCTGCAACTTGGGAGAGAATTTGGTTCACTACACCGCCTGAGTAAAGAAAAAGGAGAATAATTTGAAATAATACTATGAATAATAATACAATTAATAATAATACTATGACCAGACTTACGTGTTGGACTCATATCTCCAAGTAAATCTACCCAAGGACCAGGTATCTTCCCTTAGAAGATCCCATGAAATGGAGATGCAATAGTATTATAATTTTTTTTATATATCTAATCATTTTAAGACTGAAACTTATTAGACAAAAGATGAATTAGGAGTCTAAGTCATCTCTTATATACTCAATAGAAAAGTTACTGACACACTAACACTTAATTTATCGTAATAAGTGTGGTGGTGCTTTTCTTTAAGAAGGGTGACAAAGCTCTTCTAAAGAACTACAGACCCATTTCTTGAGCCATGTCTACAAGTTGTTTTCGAGGATCATTACAAATCAAGTCACTTGCAATTTTGATCAGTTCCAACTGCCCGTACAAGTCGGCTTCTGAAAAGGTTATAGCCCTCTACTATTCATCCGTCTCGGAAGATTACCCAGAAGACCGAGGAATACAATTTTATTATCCTCTGTATATAGCGTTTATGAACTATGAGAAAGCCTTTGATTCTGTAGACACTTCTGTAGGCTGCAGTCCTTTAGAAGTGCCAGATCGACAATAACTATATAAGTACTGAAGTGCTAAAGTAAAGATGTGAGATAGAGAGACCTCATTTCTTCGAATCTGTTCAGCACTACGTTGGCAGATCTTTTCAAGCTCTTAGACTGGATCGAACTCGGCATCAACATCAACGGCGAATATATCACTTACCTTCCATTTGCAGACGATATTGTTATTATGGCTGAATCCATGCAGAACTTTGGCACCATGATCAATGACCTCAGCAAGATATCCCAACTAGTAAGTTTATGAATGAAAATGCACAAGACGAAATTCATGTCAAATGCCCATGTCATTACAGTATCAGTCCTAGTTGACATTGCGATTCTCGAATAGTCCAGCTAGGTAAATCTAATTTCGAGAAAGAGGTCACGGCCCACGACTCTAACTCGACTGAGCAGCGGTCAGGGAACTTAAGAGGATCTTCTCATCCAACATAGCTGAGAACGATACCCACGGGCAAGAAAAGGGGGTGATAAATTGTATTCTTATGCCGTCATCACACGTTTTCAACTACTGCACACAATATTATAAAAATTTACCGTGCCGACCGTTCAAAACTTCTAACCTGCTTATCATAATTTGGCAAACGTAGTTCAGTTAAAATCATCTGGCTCGTTCTCTATATCACGTTATTTTAAACTCAGAAGAACATGTAACAAATCATACATAAGAATGATGAAATCATGTAAATACCTAATTAATAATAAAAACATATAGCTTCGAAGTTAGGCGTTTCATTGTTAGATAGCTATAAACAATAACAAATAAATATAAATATGAATTTTAATAAAATAATGAAATAAAGTAAAAAGTATGTAGAAACAATAAAATAAATACTATAATGATCTCCATGTAGTGACAGAGTAGGAATACAATTCCCCGCCCCTCTAATCTTAGATTTTCCAATCCTTTAAGAAATCTCTTTTTTTTTTGTGGGTGGGCTGCGGTCGGCGCGCCTCCGCACCACTCCGTCCGGGGCGACAGAGGGGCTTAAGCACGCAACTCCCGCAGCCCACCCGAAAACCACGTCGCCTTCGTCGTTGGGCCGACCACCGGAGCAGAGTTAACTTGTCATCAGTGGTCGGCTCGACGGAATACTTGGGGTACCCTCCCATCGACCGACGTTCCCCCCTCGGGGAGGACGTTGGTCTTTCCTCACGCGGTCGGCCTCACGGCGGGTGACGGACTAATCCCCGGTCACATCACCCGCGGCCTCGGCTAGGGCGGCATGAGGCGCAGGTAGTTGCGTCTACGCCGCCCCAGTTGCCGGCGGCGGATCTCCTCATCGAGGCTGCGCTCCTCGAGCCGATATAAAACTCTAAGCTAACACATCTGATGAAATTGGGACGCGGTCGCAGCCTTCTGCGAGACAGTTATCTCGCAGAAGGAGGCGGCGGGTCGCGAGCACGAGGAGCACAGCCTCGATGATGCGACCCGCTGCCGGCGACTGGGGCAGCGCAGGCGCGACTACCTGCGTGCCATGCCGCCCTAGCCGAGGCCGCGGGTGCGTGACCGGGGATTAGTCCGTCACCCGCCGAGAGGCCGACCGCGTGAGGAAAGACCGATGTCCTGGAGGTCCTGGGGGGGACTTCGGTCGATGGGAGTGTACCCCACGTAGGGGGTATTCCGTCGGGCCGACCACTGATGTCAAGTAACCCTGCTCCGGTGATCGCTTCAACGACGAAGGCGACGTGGTGTTCGGGTGGGTTGCGGTTGTTGCGTGTTTAAGCCCCTCTGTCGCCCCGGACAGAGTGGTGCGGAAGCGCGCCGACCGCAGCCCACCCCAAAAAAAAAAAAGCTAACACGTCTGATCAACTTGGTATAATAGGACGTTTTCCTTCTTATAATGTAAGAGGTCCATGTTCTACAGTGGGACATACTCGTATATACACTATGAAGATTATGATAATAATGGAAATATAATTTATATTATCTTGTGCGTTTAAATTTAATTTATATTACAAATAAATACATGTGATGCTAGTTCTGTAATTAAACGAATTTGATATTTTCAGCACATAATTCTGATTACAATGTATGGCTACCCTCTTCCTTTTTCGCGGGACTCACTTGCTAAAAAAGCAACCAAGATAGTAATTAGCAGCTCTCGCATAAAATTATGTTTTATGTATACGTTTAACTCAGTGATTAAAGTATTTTAAATTAAAATTGCAAACCACGCCATTGCATAAATATTTTTTAGCATGCCGTTCGTGATTTATTCGAGGTTTCAGTTGAAAATCAGCGCTGCGGAGAACCGTAACATATCGTTGAGTTGTGGCCTTTTAAAAGCGCTTTGTTATTTGTGTTTGGTATCAATTTTTGCCTACTGTTTTATCTTCGGAGAATGAATTTATTTTTTATGAAGTACTAAAATATGAACTTGAATAAAAAAATGTTCTATTTTGTATTCAGTGAAGGCAATTAAAACTTGGGTTGGTGTTTCAGTACTTATTTCAGTAATAGATAAATTTCAGTACTCTAAGATTACTTCAAAGTATTGCATGCGCAATGACTTCCTTCTTTCATCAGTAGGAGACAGTAGGTACATAACACAAACTGAAAAACCAACCAGAATCGATTTTATAGATAACATAAAAAGGAAAACACAGTAAATACTACAAAGCTTATACAGCGAAGGTTAAAAGTGAGCTTTAATATTGATTCCATTAATTAATAGCAAATACACTTGAACTCACATACACTGTCTTCAAGTATCTTATAAAAGACTGTTTTAGAATGCAATATATGATTGCGCTAGTTATATTGTAATACATAATACATGGTTAGCTAGTATTAGGGATGAAACTCTTTGAATGTGGTTCTGACTGCACATTTTCTTTTTATTGCTAACTGTGGCAGTCAAGCAAGCAGCACACCTGATGGTAAGTGATACTGCCGTTTATGGACATTTGCAATACCAGGAGTATAGTCAAACCGTTGTCTAACATACATAAATAAAATGCTATTCTTAAACTTCATTTAACGCAAGACATATTAAAGCGCTCGGTAAATACAGTAGCAGGCAGTTCATTTTATTTCCTACACATATGTAGTATTATAGACTAATATCAGGTTGACCGAGCTTCGCTCGGAGTATTTTTGTGTAATTTATTTAGATATATATTAATAAAAAATAAATAATGAAATTTATATAAAAAATTACAAAAAGAGAATAATAATAACACCGAGATTCGATCCGACGCCGTTTGTCGCCGATGTCAAAAATAAAATGAAACCTGACTACTTCGCCACTGAGCTATCGCAACTCATGACATTGATGGCAAAATTTGAATTCATATTCTTTTAAAATTTAATGTCATTATATTGTCTGCCAAAAACAATGACAAAACAACATTTTCTATACATGAAACCTAGCTAGATCGATTTTTTGGGCCCGAATCCTCTAGTATGTCAAGTTTCAACAAAATCGTTGGAGCCGTTTCCGAGATCCTCAATATATATATATATATATATATATATATATATATATATATATATATACAAGAATTGCTCGTTTAAAAATATAAGATATCGTTTCCAGGTTGAATAGATGAACCCTACTACAATGTCGAGTGCAACGTTGGTAAAAAGCTGCCGATGGTACTAAGTGGAACAGTTCCTCAGTCTCCATGAAAAAGCCGATAGAATACACAGAGTGACCCAAAATCTTTCCGCTGCTCTAAGGGTTCCACTCTGTTCGTGAGAGTAGGATCACAGATGATGCGAATAACACGTCTTTTGAAGGAATCAAGTGGGTCTGTTATTTAGGTACCTAACCTACCTATTCTACGAGCGGATAAACTCGTGCTTTGCTTTTTACTGCATAATAAATTGTCTTGACATGAGGTACCGCCTGGCTGGACGCACAGCTTTCTGCTTGCCAATTTAGTTTTGTCCTTCAAATGTCTTTCAAACTAAACTTTGAGCAATAGTTTGATGCCAAGGATCTCAATACTGTCGGAAATTTGAACAGTTACTCCTTGGAACTAAGGTGTCATGACAAACGGGTCTTTATTTGAAGTGAACATGCGAATTTTTGTCTTTGTGGGATTTAATTGGACTAAGTTCTGTTCACCCCATTCCGAGGCCCACCCCACAGAGCGCTCAACTTCAGATACAAGTTGAGCCCGTCTTTCCTGTAATATACTCTAAGACCCTCTGATACTCGATGTATCATTCGTCACCCAGTTTGTCATCCGCACAGCAACAATACTTTCTATGGAGAGCTTGTCGTTTATATACAGCAATGACGTCGGGGAGAACACCTAGCCCTGTGGTACATTAATTATATGGTCATTGTTCCGGAGCAGAGCCCATCGAAGACGACTTTAATGCTTCAACCATCCGGAAAGCCGGCGATCCATTTACAGAGTCCCTTGGGAATTTCATATGATGGTAGCTTCGATAAAAGTGTCTTATGCCAGACCCTATCGAACGCCTTTTGATATCTGGGCTGAATGCTATTGCCTCACCCTTACCCTCTAAAGCCTCAACGGTGTGTGTTTTACACAAGAAGACCTCCAGCCTCGAAATATTGCAGAAGCTGATGGCTTATTATTTTCTTTATTGCCTTAGAAGGGAGAAGGTTATCGCAAGAGGCCTGAAATTTGACGGATTCAACCGGCCTCCTCTTTTTAGGACACAATAAAATGCGAAGATCTACGACATCCTATTATTCTCATTATAAGCAAAATTATTTATAGATGCGTAAGTATGGAGGTTAACTCAGGCGCGGACATCTTTAGGAGCACTGCAGGGATGCCATCTTACCCGCTCGAATTATGGATGTCAAAAAGCCGCAGTTCCCGTCTGATCGGTCGCTGCATGATGTAGATTTCACCGAGAACTTTCATAACGCAAGATAGGTTTGGCGGGCGATCAGAATGCATGCACCAGCGGGACAGCTCTCTAATCACTCCTCCTCCTCAATTCTGTCAAGATGTTTTAACCTTGACTCTGGCAGTAGCCCCTTCATTAGATCTGGAGGCGGCATTCAATTTTCCCCTCTACGATGTTTGCGTCCTGATATTTTTTGGCCAGGCTAGTCCTGATATTTGCAACTATTGTTTTCGTCAACCCAGGATGGCGGATTAGGTCAGCAACCAAGATTAGATGGCGAATTAGGCCTCACAATAGAGGCTTTATTGCAAACCAAGTAGTGTTCAGATGAACCAAGAGGAGATTCGACTATTACTCGATATTCGTCGTGGTATGTAGTCGGTATGAAATTCAATAAAGAGAACTCATGACTCTCAATATCTGTAATATGGGTGGGCTGTTGCTCCAGTTATGAGAAACCATGGATTGAGACCACATTGAAGAGGTGTAGATCCGAGAGGTCGGTGTTTACATCAGAGAGATTATTATATAGAGCTTAAGCTCTTAGTCATCTTACGACTCCCATGAGTAATGTAAGGTTTGTTAGAGTTCGTAGCCGCCACTAAACAGCAAAATTAGAACCATAATAATAAGCAAAATCAAAGTACAAGCTCGCTTACCGGTAGTTTAACTTTAATCGTTTTCCTCTCATTTAATGGTTTTTCTAAATTTTGTAAAAGAAAATAACGGTTTTTCTTTTTTTTTTTTATGGGTGGGCTGCGGTCGGCGTGCCTCCGAACCACTCCGTCCGGGGCGACAGAGGGGCTTAAGCACGCAACTCCCGCAACCCACCCGAAAACCACCTCGCCTTCATCATTGGGCCGACCACCGGAGCAGGTTTACTTGTCGTCAGTGGTCGGCCCGAAGGAATACCCCCTACGTGGGGTACCCTCCCATCGACCGACGTCCCGCCCTCGGGGAGGACGTCGGTCTTTCCTCACGCGGTCGGCCTCTCGGCGGGTGACGGACTAATCCCCGGTCACGTCACCCGCGGCCTCGGCTAGGGCGGCATGAGGCGCAGGTAGTTGCGCCTGCGCCACCCCAGTCGCCGGCGGCGGATCTCCTCATCGAGGCTGCGCTCCACACGCAGACGATCCGCCGCCTCCTTCTGCGAGATCACTGTCTCGCAGAAGGCTGCGACCGCGTCCCAATTCCCGACGCTGTCGACCATCGCCCCAGCGATGGCCGGCAGCGTCAGGTCGGCACCGATGATTGCGACGAGTTCACGGCGCTGCACTGCCCAAGCCGCACAGGCCTCGAGCGTATGGCGCGCCGTGTCCTCGTCGCAATCGCAGTGGTGGCAGGACGGTGTACTCACCCTCCTTACGACCCTGTGCAGGTATTTGGCGAAGCTCCCATGCCCCGTCAACACCTGCACTAGTCGAAAGGAGAGCACTCCGTGCCGCCTTTCCAACCACTGCATCAGCACCGGCCGGAAGGCCTCCACGGTTCGCACCCCGAACCGAGGCCACTCCAGCCGGACTGCCCAACGGGCAATGACGTCTCGGCGGGCGTCGACACGCCAGGCGGTGAGCTCCCTTAACGAGAAGTCACCGCCCTCCGCTCGCACCCCCGTCACCCGCCGATACAATCCGGCGAGCATCTCCGCCTCCAGGTCCCACGGGGGAGTCCCGGCCAATAGGCACGCTGCCTCCGTCGCCACCGTGCGGTATCCGTGGATGGCCCTGACCGCCATGACCCTCTGTGGCCGCCACAGAAGGGCCCTAAGTCGGACGGTCAAGGACCCCGTCCACACTGGTGCGCCGTACAGGGCCATCGACCGGATGACCCCCGTGTACAGCCGTCGGCACGTAGCGCTCGGTCCGCGCATGTTTGGCATAAGCCACGATAGAGCGGACGCCGCGCCGACGAGCCGTGGAGCGAGCCTGCAGAAATGCTCTCGGAACCACCATTGCCCGTCGAGCACCAGGCCCAAGTACCTCATATGGGCCCGGATGCTGATGTCAACCGAGCGGACGGTGATCGGGACGCCGATGGAAGGGCTCATAAGGCGCCACTGGAACAAGAGGGCCTCCGTCTTGTCCAGGGCGACCCTCAACCTCAGCGCCTCGATCCGCCTGACGACCTCTTCGGTGCCATAGGTCGCCAGGCTTACCGCCTCTTCTAGCGTCCCACCGCGGGCTGTGACGAGCGTGTCGTCGGCGTAACAAATCACGCCCAGCCCGGGCGGGAGGCTCCCCCGCAACGGCTAGTCGTAGCCGATGTTCCACAGGGTGGGTCCGAGGACTGACCCCTGTGGGACAACGCACGTCATGGGCGTTCGCACGACGTCCCCTGCTCGGTTGGTACAGAGGACGCTGCGCCCCACCAAATAGTCTGCCACTAGCCGCCTCAGGTAAGCTGGCACTCCGTGATACCGGAGCGCCTCCCTGATGCAGCTGAATGGCAGACTATTGAATGCGTTGGCGATGTCTAGGGACACCGCCAACAGCACTCCCCCACCGGTGACGGCCTCAGTCGCCACGGCCCTCAGGCGCAACAGAGCCGCGATCGTCGAACGACCCCTCCTAAACCCAAACTGGGCGTCCGACAGATCGGGCCCCGTGCCGATGAGGTGCCGCTCGATACGGGCAGCTACCACCCTCTCCAGTAGCTTGCCCGTGTCATCGAGCAGCACGATAGGCCTGTAGGCCGAAGGCGACCCCGGAGACCGTCCCGGCTTCGGCAGGAGCACCAGCCTTCCCTCCTTCCAGCACCCAGGGAACCGTCCGGACGCTAAACACGCGTCGAACATCTCCCTGAGGCGGGGACCCAGGTGGTCGAGGACCAGGTCCAACACGCGGTTAGGAACACCGTCGGGCCCGGGGGCGGTGGACTTTGCGCACATGCGCGCCACCGCCACTCCAATCTCGGGTTCCGTGATGGACGGAACACTGTCGTCGTCGGCCTCCCGGTCAGTGTCTGGCGGAGCCATGGCCGGGGGCGTGTGTTCCGCCCGCCGCGGGAACGGTCCTCGACGACCCGGGTGAGAAGGCTAGAAAATAACGGTTATGGCAAATATTGCTAAAAGTTGCTGCTAAAACTAAATACTATGCTCACATCTGAAGGCACAGTAGTGCCCCCGCCAATTCGAGGAAAAAAAAAAAAAAAAAGTCGGGCAAAACGCAACACTGCCGTAACATACTTTTCTCGAAGCAATTCAGGCCATTTTCGACCCCCTATAACTTCGTTGTAAATAAAACTAGAAGCCTGATTTTTTTGTAACCCAGCAGGCATTGTATACACATTGTGTATTCAAAATTTCATTCAATTTGAACCAATAGTTTAAGAATTATAAATAGTCAACATTTCGTAATTTTGTCACTGACTGACTGACCGATCATCAATATTAAAGAGGCACTTCTAGCAGACATAGAAGCTTCAAATTTAAAATACAATTAGTGTTTAGTGTATAAATTAAGGAAAATTTATGAAACATTAAAATTTTCGTCCATTTTCCGAGATACACTAACTGCATAAATAATTTTGTAAACCCATATAAATATATAGGATTACAAAGTTACATTTGCAGTTAACGAAATGTAACTTTGTAAAATATAAGAATACATTTGTCGCCATCACTGCTTCCCTATGGGAATCGAAAAAACCGGCTCAAGACTGCGCAGATGGCGTAGTGGTTAAGATACCAACGTACCGTAGCAGTGTCGCGGGTTCGTATCCCATGCAAGACAACAGCTTGTACGATCCACAAATTCTTGTTCCAAGTCTGAATTTAATTTGTGTCGGTTAATTGTATGTTATTTCTGTGTGGTGACGAAGTAAGAATACAATTCAACACTCTCTATCTTGCCCGTAGATGGCATATAAGATGACTATAGGATATAATATGCACATACCATCTGTGCAAGAGAAAGAAAACTCGAAATGAAACCTTATATCAACATGTCTGATCGGCATGGTATAGTGGGTCAAATTCCCTCCCATTGTGGAGGAGTTCGAGCCAATAGTAGCCCCGAGCCCAACAGTGGGACGTATGAGGGCTACGATGATGATGCGATGATGAATTATATGTTTGTGAAGTCCCCCACAATATAAGGATTATTATTCCCAAGTGCAAGGCGTTGTCATTTAAAAAAAAGGTTCAACAAGAGGGTGGGCAGCAACCCTTGCCGGGGACATGTATGATATCTCACTGCGAAACCAACCCGCTTACCAAACGTGGCGATTACGGCATTATTCCTCATATGGTGAAGAAAAATGAGCCTTTGTCATGGCAACTCTGTGATCCTTGAGCGTCTTTGGATGCAGGTGCCACAGTACCGCACGTTATGGTGAAGCATAAGGGGGTCTATGTTTTGCAGTGGACGGCGATAAGCTGAACGATGATTGGCATAATTGGTGTAGACAGACACCTAGATATAATTATGTTCAAAGATAACTTGTAAACTGTTCAATCAACGGAATGAAAAAGCAAGAGTGGGACATGTTTTATGAAATTGTACCAAAATCTCCCAAAGTATTAAGCAAACTAAATTGCCTGAAATTTACCTGAAAGAAAGAACGCCATCGTTAGGCTTGATTGCAATCAAAGCGGAGAGGAGACTAGAGGAGATGTGTTTCAAAATCCAATCAAATGTTTTTATTTCTACATCTCTCCGCTTAATTACTAGTCAAAGTTTCGTAATTTTGTCACTCACTCACTTACTGACAGACTGACCGAACATCAATATTATTGAGGCACTTCTAGTAGACATAAAAGCTTCAAATTTAGAATATAATTAGTGTTTAGTGTATAAATAAGGGAAAAATTATAAAATTTTGGAATTTCCTTCCAGTTTCCTAGATACACTAACTGCATAAAAAATTTTGTAATCCCATATAAACATATAGTATTACAAAATTACATTTGCAGTAAATAAATCATTATACCATATAATACCATCAAAAACAAAACTTGTAAAAAAAAGCCAAGTCTCGCAACTGTTTTGTTCTACCATAAATCTACTACCATCTGTTTTTATCTAGAAAATCGGACTCAGGCAGTTGTTATCAGTAACTATATCTCTAGTTGGATTTTGATCCCTAGTGGTGTGCCCAAGGACACTTAATGGGGCCTTTACTATTTACTATATTTGTTAATGACATTGACTCTTGTATTCAGAACTCAAACCTTCTCTGTTTTGCCGACGATATGAAGATTTTCTCTTCTATATCGTGGGTAAAAGATATGGATGCTCTCCAATCAGATCTTTTGCGCTTAGATGATTACTGTCAATTAAATAGGCTTGATCTTAACCCAGCTAAATGTTCGGTAGTCACCATTAGTCGAAAGCGATTACAAATATCGACATCTTACGAACTCAAGGGTCAATTATTGCCCAGGTGTGATGGGGTACGTGACCTTGGCGTCTTTCACGATTCGAAGGTGCAATTTGACATCCACATTGAACAAATTATAGCATCAAAGCATCAAAAGCATTAGGTTTTGTAATGAGGATGTCGAATGGCTTCAAAAAAGCTAAAACATTTAAAATACTTTATTGTACCTTTGTTAGAAGCCACCTTGAATACGCATCGCAAATATGGAATCCTCGCTACAATAAATACATCGACCGCATCGAAAGTATTCAGAAGCGCTTCATGAAGTTTCTGTGCTATCGACTAAACATTCGTTATAGCTCTTCTGATTACATCGACCTATGCAAGAGGTTCCATATATAGCCTCTATCAAATCGACGACGATTGGCTGATTTTTCTTTCCTTTTGAAGGTATTGAGCAACGAAATTGACTGTCCCAGCGTTTTACACAAGCTGTATTTTAATGTACCTCAGAGATCGACTAGGTTCAACCCACCAATAGGTATTCCATTATCGTCCTCTAATTATAGGCAGAATTCATATATTGTGCGAGCGAGCAAAGATTTTAACAAATTATGTAAAGAGTTCTCTTTTGACCCTTTCAATACTGGGAGCGAGGTGGCACGGGGACAGCTAAATCTTAACTTTTTTAATAATTAATTATCATTGTTTTTCCTTTTCTGTCATACCCTGTGTTATTGTTCTTTAAGATGTTACAAATTGTTATCGGACTTACTGTAGGTGTGTACCACTGCTATCCGTGAAAACCTGTTATTGGCTTTATGTTTCTTACTCTAGTTTTCATTACTATTTTGTACAGCTGTTGGTTTTCCAAGTACTAAATAAATAAATAAAAAGTTTTGAGATCCATGTTGTACCAAGTCGGTTAACTCGCATGACAACACAATTTACCTCACAAGTAATACATATTATATTAAATTGTACTAAACATAGTGCGATTGCCAAGTCAATCTAGTTATTTAAAATATAAAAGATCTTTAATATTGATATAGTCACTATAAGAAGTTGTTAGGTTAGCTATTTACGTAATAACTTAAGAAGAAAGGTCCCTTAAGGAGGGACTGAATGAGTTAACCGACTTGGTATAACATGGATCTCAAAACTTTTTATGGTAGAACAACTCAGTTGCACGGCTTGGCTTTTTTTACAAGTTTTGTTTTTGATGGTATCTCATTTCTTTTTGTAGATAGACCTACTCATTTTCCTTCCGGTACCTTCTACTTCTTGAATATCAACAACGGATTTTCTTAGAGCCCACTCTTTGAAAAATGATACATCTCTCCTTTCCGCTTGAGTCATTTCTACCTAAACTAAGCGGAGAGATGTGGAAATAAAGACATTTCATTGGTTTTTTGAAACACATCTCCTCTAGTCTCTTCTCCACTTTGATGACAATCAAGCCTAATTATGGCGTTTTTTCTTTCAGGTAAATTTAAGGCAATTTAGTTTGCTTAATACTTTGGGAGATTTTGGTACAATTTCATAAGATATGTCCCACTCTTGCTTTTTCATTCCGTTGATTGACCATTTTAAAAGTTACCTTTGAACATAATTATATCTAGGTATTTGTTTATACCTATTATACCAGTTATAATTCAGCCTATCTGTCCACTGCAGAACATAGACCCCCCCCCCCCTCATGCTTCACCATAAATTGCGGTACTGTGGCACGTGCATTCAACGACGCTCAAGGGTAACAGAGTTGCCATGACTAGGGCTCATTTTTCTACGCCATATGAGGAATAACGCCGTAATCGCTACGTTTGGTAGGCGGGTTGTTTTCGTAGTGAGATATCATACATTTCCCCGGCAAGAGCAGCTGCCCACTCTCCTGTTGAATCCTTTTTTTTAAATGACAACGCCTTGCACTAAGGGAATAATAATCCTTATATTGTGGAGGACTTTACAAACATATAATTCATCATCGCATCATCATCGCAGTCTTCATACGTCCCACTGTTGGCCTCGGGCCTCCTCCACAATGGGAGGGAATTTGACCCACCATACCATGCTGGTCAGACATGTTGATATAGGGATTTCGAGTTTTCCTTCTCTTGCACAGATGATATCATGATTATGTGCATATTATATCCCATAGTCGCCTTATACGACGTCCACGGGCAAGATAGAAAGTGGTGAATTGTATTCTTCCTTCGTCACCACACGGAAAGAACATACAATTAACCGACACAAATTAAATTCAGACTTGGAACAAGAATTTGTGGATCGTACAAGCTGTTGTCTTGCATGGGATTCGAACCCGCGACACTGCTACGGTTCGTTGGTATCTTAACCACTACGCCATCTGCGCAGTCTTGAGCCGGTTTTTTCGATTCCCATAGGGAAGCAGTGATGGCGACAAATGTATTCTTATATTTTACAAAGTTACATTTCGTTAACTGCAAATGTAACTTTGTAATCCTATATATTTATATGGGTTTACAAAATTATTTATGCAGTTAGTGTATCTCGGAAAATGGACGAAAATTTTAATGTTTCATAAATTTTCCTTAATTTATACACTAAACACTAATTGTATTTTAAATTTAAAGCTTCTATGTCTGCTAGAAGTGCCTCTTTAATATTGATGATCGGTCAGTCAGTCAGTGACAAAATTACGAAATGTTGACTATTTATAATTCTTAAACTATTGGTTCAAATTGAATGAAATTTTGAATACACAATGTGTATACAATGCCTGCTGGGTTACAAAAAAATCAGGCTTCTAGTTTTATTTACAACGTAGTTATAGGGGGTCGAAAATGGCCTGAATTGCTTCGAGAAAAGTATGTTACGGCAGTGTTGCGTTTTGCCCGACTTTTTTTTTGCTCGACTTGGCGGGGGCACAGCCGTGCCCCCAGATATAACGGGATACACTTGTCGCTATCCCTTGCCAGCCTATGGGAGTCGTAAGAATCGGCTAAGGATTCACCAGGAAAGTGGGCAGTAGCTTTTTCCGAAGAAATGTATGACATCTCACTGTAATTGCCAATCCACCTACCAAATGTGGCGATTACGCCATTATCTGCTCATATCGTGAACAAAAACAGGCCCTAGTAAAATTTGTGAGATCCGTATAGGATCTCACAACTTTTTATGGCAGAAGAACTGAGGTGCGAGGCTTGGTTTTTGTACAAGTTTTGTTTCTGATTGCATTCAATTTACTAGTTCTAATAACTCGATTGTAGTAAAATGGCATGAGGCAAAGATACTCCGACAGTGAGCCAAGTTGACATTTGGAGTGAATGAAAATATATTTGTTTTTAATTGAAACGTTACTATGAAACAATGAATTAACTAAAAACTAATAAGGATGTTCACATATTGAACTGAAAGGTTTGGTGAGGTAAATGTAATAACTAAATCACCATTCAGCCTTTTGCCGTTCACTGCTAGATGTAAGACTTCTTCATGAAATGCCATAAAGCGTGACCCCGTGCTGCCAGCATGCAAAGATACCCAGCAACCTACACCAGGTCAACGGTCCACGTTTCTCGCGAACTAGTTCACGCCGCATCCCGCGCGTATGTCTTCTAATACGTAATCGTTATTCGAGAACTGTTATTAAGTATATAGCTATTATATAGTTGTTATCATACTGTTCTTAAATGGTTTTTATACTGTTAAACTAAACTCCGTATATGAAATCTTAAAGTTAATCTTTAATTTTCACTCGAAGACAATTCGAAGAAAAGTGAAATCCTTCTAATGCTTATTCCCACAAGTTGTGGTTTTTAAGTTACGCTCTTTTATTTTTAAGCGTGCGCTATCTAGGTTAAAAGTAAATTAACAACAAATACTAATAACATTTTCTAAAGCACTGTTTCAATTAAATTATTAATACTGTGCTTTGAAAATATTTTGACAAAAGGCTTCAAATTGTCAGCGCCCTTCGTCACGGACAAAAAAAAAGACGAACCCAAAAATGAAAAATAAATTGCGTCCGAATGTCGAGTCGTTTTTGTATTCAAACTTCGCCAGTAATTCAAACAACTTTTGAAGTTGCGTGTGCATTATAGGAATATTCCACTGAGATATTTCATTGAACTGGGTTCGAAAACTTCCTACTAATCCATCGACATTATATTTTGTAGTTTTAACACAATAGAATTATTTTCAAAATTACTGTTTATTAATGGAGTATGTAACTCCAGCTGCCTCCTCACCGACGAGGACAATGTCACCTGCAAACAGCATACACTAGGGCTTCCAATCCCGCATGATGCGGGATTATGAGCGCGGGATTTGCGGGACTGAAACAAAGCGTGCATGCAACCTCAAACTTAATAAACTCTCAAACTCAAAGAGTAACCATACCCTATATAAATTTACATTTTAAATGTATGTTTTCTTTTTGGTTGATTTTTTTAATTTTATGTGTATTATTGAGGAAGATTTGTTTTGTTTTGATTTGTTTTTAATTCAGTATATGTTACCGTTTTTTGTGAAGAAAAAAAACGATGTAATTTGATTGATCTCATAGTAGTGGTAATACTTCGATAAATATGGAGTTAGTTAATTACTCATAAGGATTTTGAGATAAATAAACGAAGTAATTTCATTGATCTCATACTAATAGTAATCCATACTAATATTATAAATGCGAAAGTAAGGATGTTTGTTTGTTTGTAACGCTTTCACGCTTAAACCACCGAACCGATTTCAAAAATTCTTTCACCAATGGAAAGCTATAATATCAGGGAGTAACATAGGCTATATTTTATCCCGGTATTCCCACAGGAACGGGAACTACGCCGCGGGTAAAGCGACTGAAACCGAAGCGAAGCGAGAGCGGGTTGCACTAGCAACCCGCTCTCGCTTCGCTTCGCTAACTACACATTTATTATAGTACTAACTTTAATAAATGTGTAGTTAGTCGATTAATTCATTCTTTTTGTTACAAATAAACGTAATTTGATTGATCTCATATTAATAATAATATGTACGTAAATAAATGTGCAGTTGATTAATTCATTGCTTTATTAGCCTTATATAAATGTGAATATTTTCGATATTCGGGATCCCGCAAATACCGAGATCCCGCGGGATTGAAATTCGTAGTCCTGCAAATACCGAGATTGAATTCAGGCTGTGGAATTGGAAGCCCTAGCATACACCATAATGCTTCCCCCTGTATGTCTCATGTCAGAACATCTATCACCTGAAGGAAGGTTCCTTCAGGTGATAGATGTGTATACAGGTGTATTTCTATCAACTTACTCCGTGGCTTGTCGGCGTAACGCCTTCTTGGTTTATGCCTAACTGAACTCAACACTTTGTGCTGACGGTTGTACGCGAAGCTGATTCAGTTGATGTATAGAGCACCGGTATGGGTGGGGTCCGTGACCATTCGTCTAAGAGGTCCCACGTGCTCTACTTCTGAATGGTGTATTTTTTTTTTGTTGGGACTAATCCCACCACACATTCTCACCATTGTAACTCTTGTAAGCCAGGATCCACAATGGTCTCCATAAATGACACCGAGGTTTGACCCTCAGGCAGTCCCGGGATATGATTTTAATTGTCTTGGGACTCGCAACAAATTTAATTAGAAAAGATTAAAGAGGAGGAATTGGAAAGAGAGATTCCACATCCCTCCTAGGCAAAGCGGGAGACAGGAAAACAAAATTACTAGTCAGCCAATAAGTAAAAAGGTGTACAGCTACGATAGCGCAGCAGTACGGCACCACGGATACGGAAGAGCTTAACGGGGCCTATATGTGAGCGTTAAGATTGATTGCTACAGTAGGTATGGCAGAAACGCATGAACGCACGGAAATTTTCTCGAGTTGCTACAAGCTCCGTATAGTATACTACCCCACAGGTGACTTGCAAACTGTTTAACATAAGGTTACGCTCGTTTCGCCAGAGATCGCACTCCCAGAGAATGTGATGTGCTGATTGTTCATACTCGTGGTCAGATGTGGAACATTGACATAATGGTGATGGTACGAGTTTAAAAGAAAATAATTTACTTTTAAAGGTATGTATCGACGGGGCACGATTGCTTCGTTGGCATACACCTCGACGGTGTGCAGGTGTCCAAATACGAGGAGTACGGTGTACGAGCTACCGAGATGTATGCCACGTAGGCAACGTCGTGATCTCATTACAATCATTACTGCCGATCTGACGCTACAGAACATCGCTAGGATGATGCTCTACTTCGTCAGTAATTAGGACGCGGTACCGACTTCTGCAAGGCAGTAGTCTCGCGTAAGGATGGAACGGATTGGTTTTTTACCGTAAAGGGGCGACGCATACCTGCGTCGCCCCTTACGTTAATTACTACCGTAAATACCTACGTTTGGTACCGAGGTCACAAGTGACTGAACCGGGGAATAGTCCGTCACCCGTAAGGACCCATCAAGGGTGCGGTCGATAACGAGCGTCGACGGGGTATGGTATCCGAAAGGATAACTCGCTGGGCTGGCCATAGATATTAAGGGTTTGGTACCAGTGGTCAGCTCAATGACGATGGGGAGGAAATATGGTTGTTTATGGAGCCCTGCGCCACCCTTTCGTTACCCCAGAACGAACAGACAGCGTGCGTCCACATCATAGCCTGCCAAAAAGCTTTTAAACTTTTTTTATTAAACTTTCCTTTCACTGATGTTTTTTGTAAAAAATACATATCAGTAATTATAAGTTCGCAGATACAATAAAAACTTATTTATAGTGACGAGTTCTTCCACTTGCTTTTTAATTTCTTCCTAAGTTATTTTTATGAGTTCTTTAATTAGTTGAAGATGAGGTAATTACAATTTACCGACCCGTTCTTTTCTGCGAGTGAAAGATGACTAAGGAATATAATCTGCAGATAAAATAGTGATTATATTTTATTTTTTTTATTTTTTTCAATGATAGAGGAGGATTGCGCAATACACTAAAACTTGTAAAGCAGTAAAAGGTTAAGAAATGGAGTTACTTCATTAAAATGTTAATGCTATCACTGAGTTGCAATTTTCCAACATTGTATTAACTGCGGACATCGCACAAGATGATTAAGGGAACGGGTCTTTAACCTCGCATAAGCTTTAACTGTCAGGAACGTAAAAAGAGTAACTCTAATAAATGAGAATGTTGGCCCGTTTTCTCTCAACCGAATCATTTACTATCTAATTAACTTTTTACTGTTAGTGAGTTGGTAAAACTGATTTTCTTGCTAATTATACTAAAGAGCTCTATTTTAAATGTTTAGGGAACAAAAGTCAATACACGTCCACATAGTAACTAAATGATATTAACATTATAAACTCATTTGCAAAAAAAAACGGGCACCTAAGCAATGAACCATTTCAAATGTTAATATTTCTTTGTTTGATAATTATAGGTAGTTTTATCCACACAATTTGCTAAATTAATAAGAAAATAATCGTTTTCATCAGTATTTCATAAAATTTAGATACAATTTATGGGAAATAATGCTAAACCTCGCTAGTAGTGTATATTCGCTAGTAGTGCATATGCTCATGAAGTAAAAATAAAAAAGTTTTTTTGTTTGTTTTTCTTTAATAAAGTAAAAGCAGATAAATGTTTAGTATCGAGTGTGACCCCCTCTAGCTAAAATCACAGCTTGAATTCGTCTGGGCATGCTAGCGAGTATATCCCGGATACTTGCTTGCGGAATACGTTCCCACTCCGCAGTAATCACATTCTTCAGCTCTCTGATGGTCTGCGGAGCCGGGTGTACTGATCTCACACGCCGTTTCAGAACGTCCCAGACATGCTCTATGGGATTGAGGTCGGGACTTCGAGCTGGCCAATCCAAACGACGAATGCCGACCTCTTGCACATACGCATTAACATCGCGGGATCGGTGGGCGCGAGCATTGTCGTCCATAAAAATCGAGTCTTCACCTAGAGCGGCCAATGCGGGTTGTGCATGAGAAATTAGAACTTCCGTTATGTATCGATGCCCAGTCAGTGAGCCGTTTTCAATGAAGACTAACTCTGTACGATCCATTGAATTTATTCCTGCCCAAAACATAACAGAGCCCCCACCATAAGGTGTGATTTCTTCGAAACATGCCTCTGCAAAGCGTTCTCCTTGTCTTCTTAGCACTCGCCGACGTCGATCTTCACCGAACAGAGATATCCTGGCTTCATCAGAGAACAAAACCCTATTCCAATCGTCTTCAGTCCATGATTCACAATTTCTAGCGAACCTAAGCCTGTGAACTCTGTGCTCACGGAGTAATTTGGGGCCGCGGGCCGGGCGGTGACTGCGTATATTGGCAGCGAGAAGCCTCCTCCTGACCGTCCATAGACTAATATGCACATTTCTTACTTCTTGGAGGTTGTTCTTAAGATCCACATACGAAGATTTGCGATTTCTCAATGCGCGACTCACAAGAAAACGATCATCCCGTGGTTGGGTACATGGTTTTCTTCCAGAACCAGGCCTTCTCTCGACGGAACCAGTCTCCTGATATCGCTGCCAGGTCCTTTGGACTGTCGAGCGACTAACATTTAGCCTCCTAGCCACGAAACATTGGCTGCAACCCTCTTCAAGCAGCGCGATAATTTTGGTAGCTTTTACCACTTTATCTACCATTTTTGATACAGCCAAACAGCATTAAATAAAGCTTTGACAGTCAAGGATATGAAATTAATCGATAAAAATTGAATAAAAGTTATGAAAGTCGATGTTAACTTCTGGAACTTCGCGCCAAAAATGTAGGATAAAAAGGGGTTTTCTGTAAAAATGAACATCAAATGAAAAATTGAATTTAGAACGTACTTTTTTAAATACCACAGCATTTTTAAAACCGGCCAGTAACGTGTACAAACGATTGAAACCTTTTTGGTATTGTATCTTTTTAAATATGAATGAAAATCAAAACCGCCCGTTTTTTTTGCAAATGAGTTTATATGATTAAAATATCCATCGTAATTCATCATCATTTCAACTCATAGACATCCCACTGCTAGACTAGCAACATTGATCACCTGTACCCGCTAATCAGACTGATTCATCCAGGGTTTTATTTCGAGTTTTCTTCTTTTACATAGAAAACCTATTATATACTAGCAACCCACCCTCACTTCGCTTCGGTTTCAGTGGCTTTACCCGCGTAGTTCCCGTAATAAAATATAGCCTATGTTACTCCCTGATATTATAGCTTTCAACTGGTGAAAGAATTTTTGAATTCGATGGTTTGGTGGTAGCGTGAAAGCGTAATAAACAAACAAACAAACTTACTTTCGCATTTATAATATTAGTAACGATAAAGATTTACGACGCCCACGGCCAAGAGGGGGTTGTATTCTTACTCCATCATCACCCAAAGACCATGATAATTATGGATATAGAATTTATCTATACTAATATATACTTAAAAAGGAAGATTTTGTTTGTTTTAACGCGCTAATCACATGAACTATTGGTCCGATTTGAAAAATTCTTTCAGAGTTAGATAGCCCATTTATCGAGGAAGGCTATAGGCTATACATATATCATTACGCTAAGACTAATAGTAGCGGAGCAACAATAAAAAATGTTACCGAATCGGGTTTTCGCCTTTTGAGAGCTTCCGCTGCGTGCACTACATAAACGGTTAGGTTTCGCAAAAATCATGTATGACAGAATTGTATTATTTAAAAATATTTTCACCTTCTACATAAACAAAGTCGCGGGTTAAAATTATTATTAGCTCAAGGTAAGTGATCGACGCGGACGAAGTCGCGGATATAAGCTAGTAATGAATAATTAGGTGTTAGAGAAGTCATCACCTTTTAAAGTAAAAAAAAATATTCAATTTCAATATTTCTTATATACGCTCTTAATGATCTGTCCCCGGTGGATATAAATTGCCATGTAAAAATATCTGTTTGTTTAATATTCTACTAGGATCTGTCTAGTTTCTTAATGTTTCAAAGAGATAAAATTTAGACGTCTTCGTGATTAAGTAAAATATTTTTTCTGGAGATTTATTTATGTAATATATACGCGATAAGTATATACCTTATTATATCTATACCTCATTTATTATACTAGGCATAACGGTTATAGTAAAAGTCGAGAAAATTAAAAAAGAAGTCGTCATCAGTATCATCCTGCTGTTATCCCAGTTACGATTCAATATGTACTATTCTTTCATAGTACATATTGCAAAAGTTTTAACAATAGTTTTACGACCGGCTGGCCGCTTGACGTCAACCCTCCATGGGAATGCAATTGCTGACAAGACGGCATCAGATAAAGTTGACCTAGGTAAAGCTGTTAATACTAATGCCAAAAATTCTTCTTAGGAATCTAATTCTTGACCAGATGGCATCAAATAGAATCGACCCATGTCAGAGAAAAACTCTTGGTTATCACGAATAATCTAAGGGCTAGTAGTATTCGTATCCGCCACCAAAAAAAGAAAAAAAAACTTAAATAATCTTATCATCATCATTTCAGCTCATATACGTCCCACTGTTGGGCTCCTCTTTAATAGGAAGATAATTGACCTACTATACTAGGCTGGTCAGACATGTTGGTATATAGTTTTGTTTCAAGTTTTCCTTCTCTTACATGATATATGCATATTTACTCCCTTAGTCGTCTTTTACGACACCCACGGGCAAGAGAACGGATTTATTTTTACTTTCTTATTGTTTGTGGCTTAAAATACATCATACATCTGTCATCATCCTCTAGCTCTTATCTCTATTACTTGGAGTTGACGCAATATATATTCTCTTGGCAATGGTTTTGTGTACTGAACCGTGACCGTCACAATCATAGTAGAGGTAGGACGGAGTACTCTCCTTCCTTACAACTGTGCAGTTACTTGGCGAAGCAACCGTATCCCGTCAATACCAATACCTACGACTGAAGGATATATATATAATACGCATACAACATCTATGCAAGAGAAGGAAAACTCGAAATAAAACCCTATATCAACCTGTCTGACCAGCATGGTATAGGTATATATATGGTAAGGTCAATTTCTCTCCTATTGTGGAGGAGGCTCGAGCCCAACAGTGGGACGTATATAAGCTGAAATGATGAAATGATAAGACATATAAAGTAAAATGATGATCACATTTTGCCAAATCAAGCATTTAAACTAAGCAACTGAATGATAATTCATAGTCGCATGTTCATAGCTCAAGCTCTACATAATTCTATATTATGTTTACTTAGCAAAGAGAGAAACAGTACACATTAAGAAGGTAATAAAAAATGAGTTATGTTATACTAACCATTCATCGTGTTTATCTTATGAAACTTTTCTAAGTGGATATAATATGGAGCAAGGCACGTTGTGGTAAACATAATTACTTATAAAAACTTGTTTACGATCGGAAATTATTGCTACACGTGGAGTATGAATCTACACCTACTGGAAATTCGTAACAATCGTCCTACAAACTAGACGAGCATTGGCTTACATGAGAGAACCAATTTTTCGCCCATATATACACAATCATCTTTAGCCCGTAATCGAGTTTCTATAAATAACATGTTAAAAGTCTATAATTAACATAATTACTTTAAAAATTGATCATCATAATTTTTACAATTAATATTTTTTTTTTAATAATATTTTTTAAGACGACTAAGGGATGAATTATATACATAACATTTGTACAAGAGAAGAAAAACTCGGAACGAAATCCTATACTAGCATGTCTGATCTGATCTGTATAGCAGATCATATTCCCTCCCATTATGAAGGAGGCTCGACCCCAATAGTGGGGCGTATGTGGACTGAGATGATGATGATGAAGCTACCATTACATGCGTACAATAAAGGACAATTTTATTAAGAAATAAGATTCAAACAACGGAGTTGTTTTATATGAAAAATAAATAGAAACATTTTAGAATACAAACCAAATTTTAATACAAATGCAGATGTATAATACTGTGTGGTTTAAGGTGGTTCTCATAACATTTTACTACTACAATTCACTGCTGTAGTGATATACACAACATTTTATTTGGGCTGCCTTTTTCTGGGTATCGTAAACGAAACTCAACGTAGAACCACATAAAACTATCTTGTATACACTATGTTTAGTATAGTCTTGTTATAATAAAATATTTTATTAAATTTTTAATCTGGTTTTCTTTTTTTTATTTGCAAACGCTGGCAAACGAGCAAACGATACACTTAGTGATTAAGTGTTGCTACGGCTCATGGACTTTTGCTAGGCCGCTGCCTACCGTGAAGAAAGTGAAGGGATTGTGAATGCGTGCAATGAGGTTCGATGATACCAAAAGTATAACTAAAACCCACCACACGCAAACAACCTCAGAAAGTTGAGCTGCCTGCTACTACTTGGACGTCGATTTTTGCGAGAGTGTGGTACTACCCCGGACGGACCGGCCCGCGGCTGTAGACAGATAACTGTCAACAGTGTAGTCCTACTAGGTAATACATACATACATATAATTACGCCTCTTTCCCAAAGGGGTAGGCAGAGACCACTTCCTTCCACTTGCTATGATCTTGACATACCACTTTCGCTTCCCCCACATTCAATAGTCTCCTCATACATTTTCTTCGCTTCAGGGTACTCCTAACCTGACCTTTCTTAAGAACGTCCCCGATTTGATTGTGGAACGTCTGCCTCGGTCTTCCCCTTCCAATTCTTCCGTTCACATTCGCCTTATATATTCTCCTTGTTAGTCTCCTTTCATTCATTCTCTCTACATGGCCGTATCAACTTAACATACCTTTCTCAATCCTTGTCACTACATCTACATTCATTTCACAACGTTCCCTAATCACTCTGTTTTTAATTCTATCACTCAATTTCACACCAATCATGCTCCTCAGCGCTCTTATTTCCACGGCATTTATCCTACTTTCGTGCTTCTTCTGCCAAACCCAGCTCTCACTTCCCTACATTAGTTGATACAAGCACTCCCCTATGCACAGCTAGGCGAGCCTTCTTAAACAGGCTACTACTACATCTAGTTAAAAATTACGAAGGTTAAAAATTAAGTTACTTATTATATGTTATGTGTATTATGTTAAATCTATATTCAAGCGAACGAATCTTTAACAATCAATATTTTTATCTAGCAACCCGCCCTCGCTTCGCTTCGGTTTCAGTCGCTTTACCCGCGGCGTAGTTCCCATTCTTGTGGGAATACCGGGATAAAATATAGCCTATGTTACTCCTTGATATTATAGCTTTCCATTGGTGAAAGAATTTTTGAAATCGGTTCGGTGGTTTAAGCGTGAAAGCGTTACAAACAAACAAACAAACATCCTTTCTCTCGCATTTATAATATTAGTATGGATGTATTTAGAATTTATTTAGTGAGAATGTGTTTTTTATGGCAATACGCGTATATAATAAACTGCCAGATTCTTTTAAAGACCTGTGTTTAAGCAAATTTAAATGTAATTTTTTTTATTCTTTAATGAACTAGCTATCCCGGCTAACTTCGTACCGCCATATTTTTTTTTCGTAAATATATTATCAAAATTTCCGAAAATATAGTCTCTAACGAAAAAACTATTAAGGTTTTGTCGGGAAAGATTCAATCATCTTGGTCGCGCTATTGTTAATGATGATTCAACGACAATACAAATTATTGATTATTGACATCTGACAAAATTATAATTATCAAATTTTCAACCATACTTAACTATAGACAAAATTACGTTTAGCTGTCATTTGTGTTTTGTTATTACACATCAAATACGTTTTTATTATACTACGTTTCTTTGATATTTTATCGGACGTGAAACGGGAACGCGATCGAACGGAATAAAAAGTAATCCTATGTCCGTCTCCTGGTTCTAAGCTGCCTCCCCACCAATTTTCAGCCAAATCAGTATAGCCGTTCTTGTGTTATAAATACTGTAACTAACACGACTTTTATATATTTAAACTCATTTGCAAAAAAAACGGGCGGTTTTGATTTTCATTTATATTTAAAAAGATACAATACCAAAAAGGTTTCAATCGTTTGTACACGTTACTGGCCGGTTTTAAAAATGCTGTGGTATTTAAAAAAGTACGTTCTAAATTCAATTTTTCATTTGATGTTCATTTTTACAGAAAACCCCTTTTTATCCTACATTTTTGGCGCGAAGTTCCAGAAGTTAACATCGACTTTCATAACTTTTATTCAATTTTTATCGATTAATTTCATATCCTTGACTGTCAAAGCTTTATTTAATGCTGTTTGGCTGTATCAAAAATGGTAGATAAAGTGGTAAAAGCTACCAAAATTATCGCGCTGCTTGAAGAGGGTTGCAGCCAATGTTTCGTGGCTAGGAGGCTAAATGTTAGTCGCTCGACAGTCCAAAGGACCTGGCAGCGATATCAGGAGACTGGTTCCGTCGAGAGAAGGCCTGGTTCTGGAAGAAAACCATGTACCCAACCACGGGATGATCGTTTTCTTGTGAGTCGCGCATTGAGAAATCGCAAATCTTCGTATGTGGATCTTAAGAACAACCTCCAAGAAGTAAGAAATGTGCATATTAGTCTATGGACGGTCAGGAGGAGGCTTCTCGCTGCCAATATACGCAGTCACCGCCCGGCCCGCGGCCCCAAATTACTCCGTGAGCACAGAGTTCACAGGCTTAGGTTCGCTAGAAATTGTGAATCATGGACTCAAGACGATTGGAATAGGGTTTTGTTCTCTGATGAAGCCAGGATATCTCTGTTCGGTGAAGATCGACGTCGGCGAGTGCTAAGAAGACAAGGAGAACGCTTTGCAGAGGCATGTTTCGAAGAAATCACACCTTATGGTGGGGGCTCTGTTATGTTTTGGGCAGGAATAAATTCAATGGATCGTACAGAGTTAGTCTTCATTGAAAACGGCTCACTGACTGGGCATCGATACATAACGGAAGTTCTAATTTCTCATGCACAACCCGCATTGGCCGCTCTAGGTGAAGACTCGATTTTTATGGACGACAATGCTCGCGCCCACCGATCCCGCGATGTTAATGCGTATGTGCAAGAGGTCGGCATTCGTCGTTTGGATTGGCCAGCTCGAAGTCCCGACCTCAATCCCATAGAGCATGTCTGGGACGTTCTGAAACGGCGTGTGAGATCAGTACACCCGGCTCCGCAGACCATCAGAGAGCTGAAGAATGTGATTACTGCGGAGTGGGAACGTATTCCGCAAGCAAGTATCCGGGATATACTCGCTAGCATGCCCAGACGAATTCAAGCTGTGATTTTAGCTAGAGGGGGTCACACTCGATACTAAACATTTATCTGCTTTTACTTTATTAAAGAAAAACAAAAAAAAAACTTTTTTATTTTTACTTCATGAGCATATGCACTACTAGCGAATATACACTACTAGCGAGGTTTAGCATTATTTCCCATAAATTGTATCTAAATTTTATGAAATACTGATGAAAACGATTATTTTCTTATTAATTTAGCAAATTGTGTGGATAAAACTACCTATAATTATCAAACAAAGAAATATTAACATTTGAAATGGTTCATTGCTTAGGTGCCCGTTTTTTTTTGCAAATGAGTTTATATATAGATAAGTGTTATTACTCAATTGACAAGTTTATGGACGACAAACTTTAATAATGTTATTTAAAAATGTTTTTATATATTATTACTTTGAGATATCAATTGATATCTATTTTATCGCAACCCATGACATTGTATTTCAAATTATTATTATTTTTGTGTGTTTGATTGTTTTCTATTTTAATTTATAAAATCTAGTAATATAATCTGTAACATTTGTACACCGAAAACGGTAGAATATTTGAAACTTTACTTAAAATAACACTAACTAATATGACAATATTCTGACGAATAAATTATTTTGATTTTGATTTGATTTAATAGCATCACCAGTGATTTTCATGAAATTTAGTATGCTGGAGGTTTCCAGGGCGATAAATCAATCCAACTAGGTTTCATTTACAAAAAATGTCGTTTTTATAGTGTTTTTAGCCAATAAAAAAATTCTTTAAAATATTAAGGTAAATTTAATCACTGTCATCAAAAATAGAAATAGCTTAATTGGGAATTCACGCAGTCTGATAGAGCCCGGTTCGATCCTTGGTTTGCCTTATTTTAATAATTTTAATTCTTATGATTTTCCCTTTTTTAATGCTTCTTTTTTTTCGGTAATTCATCAATTATTTTCATTATAAATATGTGTCTTAAAAACACAAATTACCAAAAAAAAAACGGGCGGTGGCGGAGTAAGAATACAATTCACCATCCCTTCTCTTGCCCATGGGTGTCGTAAAAAATGACTAAGAGATATAATTTATATATATATATATTATACGCATTTTAGGTACATCCGTTAAGGACGGATATCTCGAAACAAAACCCTATAGCAACACGGTTGACCAGCGTAGTATAATGGGTCAATTTCCCTCCCATAGTGGGGGAGGTCCGAGCCCAATGATGACTAAAATAATACTGAGCTAAGCTCGTTCATCCAAATACGATGGCCCTTAAATACAAACGCAATTTGATTTTAATCAAACATTTCAATATAGTAGGTACCTATTTAGGTATGCTAACAATTCTATATGATCTCTGTGTTCAGGCAATTGGAATAATGTAACGGTACACGCCTAAACTAAGTATTCACTCAGGCAGATATATTGAACCTTATAGCTTACATACTGATCGAGTTAATGAAGCTTATTTGGTTGACTAGAAATTATCCACGTAGAATATAACAACTATAATTAAAATTACTCAGTCACTGTTTAATAACTATCACCGATTTATAAAATACTAGCAAACTGCTCTCGCTTCGCTTCGGTTTCAGTCGTCTTACCCGCGTAATTCCCGTTCCCATGGGAATACCGGGATAAAATATAGTCTATGTTACTCCCTGATATTATAGCTTTCCGTTGGTGAATTTTTGAAATCGGTCCAGTATATTTTGATATTATTCGGCTATTGATATTATTCGGCTAAATATAAGGCATATGCGTATTTTGTGAGATGCTGAATCAGATTTTGAAACTAGCACCTCGACAACGGCAGCTATGTATTTATATTAGATACTAGCAACCCGCCCTCGCTTCGCTTCGGTTTCTGTCGTCTTATCCCCGTAGTTCCCGTTCCCGTGGGAATACCAGGATAAAATATAGCCTATGTTACTCCCTGATATTATAGCTTTCCGTTGGTGAATTTTTGAAATCGGTCCAGTAGTTTCGGAGCCTATTCAATATAAGCAAACAAATCTTATCACTTTCTATAAACTTATTTTTCTTCGCTCGAAATGAACGATAATCACGTATAGTATATGTAGTTTAAATTTTTATCATTACGACTTGATCAATTAAATTGTCTTGGAACATCTTAAGATTTATGGAAATTCTTGATTTTACAGTATAAAATACATTTGTAATAATATATTCATCTTTGTATTTCCTATTTAGTGATACAAATCACCATTCCTTTTCACGCTCGTTTCGCGAAAAATGCCTGAGAGATATTATATGCTTACAACATCTATGCAAGAGAAAATAACTCAAAAAAAAACAGGTTATGTATCTGTTTGAATTATTTATTTATTTTGGAGTGGGCTACGGTCAGCGCACCCGGCGCCCAGCTCCGTCCGGGGCGACAGAGGGGCGACGCGCCGTCCCGTAACACATCCATATAGCACGTCGCCTTCGTCGTTGGGCCGACCACCGGTGCAGAGTTCCTTGACTTCAGTGGTCGACCCGACAAAATATGTACCTGTACCAACACGTCCGCCCATCGTGGTATAGTAAGTCAATTTACCTCCATTTTATATTGACAAGATGATAATATACCAGTGTAAGCTAATTTATAATTATATATTAATAAAATCGGCTGTCTCTCATTATTAAGACCTTAGAAATAAAAATAATACATGTTAATTCTCTAAGGTACGGCGAAAGACGGCCTGTCATGTAATTAGAACATATTAAGAGTGATTTTATTTAATTATTACAATTTCGTAAAGTTGAAATATCTGATTTAAGGGATGATATATATTTATTTTAGAAGGCTTGGTTTATTTTAGAATTACGTACACACGTATGCTCTCAATGTGATGTATAGATTTTATAACATTCTTTAATAATGGCATTCTTCATAGAAAAATTTATCGCCGAATTACCTACAAAAAGTCTTTTCTTCGTGAATTTTACCTGAGTACCTACCTTACTACATAAATCTAGACATTTAACATCAAAGAATGCGGATATATAAATTAAATTTCGGGTGCCGCTTCCGGGATCTGGTTTAGCCACAATCTTTTCATTATATTTGTTTTTCATATATCCTATCATATTTCGAAAGGCATCACACTGTAGCTATTAATAAGAATGTTGTTTCATGTAATTTTATTTAAATAAAATTTGCAAATGAAGAAAAAATAAACCATCCCGCTGGGTTTCTTGCCGAATCTTCTCAGTGCGGTCGCGTGCCGATCCGAGGGTAATTTTAAGGAAAAATGTAAAAAAAAAAATACAACATGTAAGTGCCCCCGCGGGGTTTATACATAATAAACCATTTGAATTTGAATAATGAACATTGCCTTTGTTGTAAAATTAATCATTATCGTAACATAAGAAATAACTAAAAGACATTCCATACTGAAAGGCATTCCTACAAAAGAAAACATAGTCACATCCACCCGTCTGACTAACGTGACACGGATAAGCTAATTGAGTTGGTTGGTTGGTTTGTATTATCAAATTAATAAATTATAAGAAATATTTCTATGGTGCATGTAAATTTATAAAAAAAAATTCTTAATTAAAAAGTAAGTTTTGATGTTATTGGGTGGGCAATTACTTTTTTGCTCTCTATTTCTCTATCGCATAATCACTTTGCTTAAATCCCAATTACTTGGGGTCGGATAAATAAGTACTCTTATTTCTATGAAATAAGTACATACTGCAAAAGTGAATGCTAATTTCTTTAAAACCTACTACTATTACAATTATTAAATATATATTATTATTTTAAACAATTCGCGTCACTTACATTCAATTAGGGATGCAAATATCGAAACCAAAAATTTTAAAATAATTGCTTAATGTGAGGATCTTTTTTTGTAGGCTCTAAAAGTACCATACATTTTAAATCATGCAGGCAAAACATCGTATAAAATAACATCGATACATCGATTTTTTACAATAGTGAACATCGATTGGAAACATTGATGTTTTTTTATTGAAACATCAATGTTTGCGATGCGATACATCGATGTTTCAAAACCATCGATGTATCGTTTGCATCCCTACAATCAATGGGAATGCAATTGTCGAGCAGATGTCATCAGATGGAGTTGACCCAGTTGTATGTAAAGCTCTTAATCATCTTTTACGACATCCGCGAATAATGTTAAAGGCTGTAGTAGGTATTCGTAGCCGCTACTACACAGCTTTATTTCTATTTCTTTGTCTATTTATTAAAATTGAAGTATTTGTAACTTTTTTATTGCAAACGGTGGCTAACGAACAAACAGTACTCCTGATCAGTGGCGACTGGTGGGTCGTCAAAGTGATGGTGCACTTTACTTGCTCACTAAGTCCCACCAATTTATATCAACTTTATATTTATGCTCATTTTCACTCACACTACACACTGTATACGCAGTATAAAATAGAACTAAAACCAAAATAAAAAAAAAACAATGTAAGTATGTAACAAACCATATTTAACGCGTCACAGATACCTCTAAAATATACCCACTTACTGTACTTAACGAGACGTCATCGGCGAATTTCGTCGAAAGTGGAGTTCTCTCGGCAATATTCGGTTCGGCCGTGCGCCGTACGGGAACAGACTCATTTTTCAGTATATTTCTATGAACTATCTTCTGTCTCACGCACCAGGCGTTCTAACTCATAAGTAATACAAATTGTATGGGCAGTCCCCATGCGCTCGCCTGAGCGCACGAGTTTTTTTACAGGGAAAATAAGTTTTTATAGTTTAGTTAAGCGCTTGTTTCGTCATAATTTTAAATTTTATTTGTAATATGTTTTTGTATGTTCAAAGAATAAATATTAATATGGTCATTTAAAAATAAACATGAAGTAACATTTTGTAATTTTCAAACTTTGAATTTGGTGGTTCAGCGTACGAGCATACTTAAGGTACAGCCGCCACTGCTCCTGATGGTAAGTATTGCTGCCGCTCATGGACGTTTGTAAGGCCGCTGCCTACCGTGAAGAAAGTGAAGGGAGTGTGAATGCGTGCAATGAGGTTCGGTGATACTAAAGGCATCACTAAAACCCACCACATGCAAACACCCTCAGAAAGTTCGGCTTCCAGCTCTCTCGCTCACTCGCTCGCGCAGTAACAAATTGCTACTACTAGGACGTCGATTTTCTGCGAAAGTGTGGTACTACTACCCCGGACGGACCGGCCCGTGGCTGTAGACAGACAACTATCAACAGTATGCTCCTACTACAACCAGAACTACCTCCATAACTAACTAACTCCATGTAACTAACTCCATGTAACTAACTCCATGTAACTAACTCCATGTAACTAGCTCCATGTTTGAATATTATAGCAGGATGACGCTATTTAATCAGTTCTGGTGGCTCACTCAATTAGCGGAGAAGAGTTATACGGTAGAATCTGGAAACCGCACAGGTCCTTTCATCACCCCGGATAGTTTGAGCATAATGACCAGACCATACCATAGCTGGTAAAAAAATGATAATTCGACTCCTAAGCATATGCCAATTAGCGGCACCGTCTTTTTGTAATATGTGTTTATTCGCAAATGTGACTTTCAGATATTTATTATACAGAAATTAGATTACCCACAGTGTAAATAAATTTCATCAAAGTTAATTACATTAAACTTCGGAAGAGACGTAAGTGCGCAACATTCGTGTTTTATCTTTCCGACGCTACCCTTTGGAATTATTATTACCTACTCTTGTACAAAAGAGTTGTTTTTGGATAGATCATATATCGCTCTCATTATCTTTATCGCTTTTAAGATGTTATCATATTAGCGTTTCCCCTACGCACTTGCTTCTCCAACAATGCGTCGTTTTCATACATAATATTTACAAATATTATAGAATGATTTTTGATGTTAGTGCAGTATTACGCATATAAAATACAAATATTTTATGGGCTTATTTTTATCAGCACAATTAAATAAAAACTGTAATAATGATGACTTATCAATCATGAAACTTCTGCGATGTTAAAAAAAGTGTAAAAATTCATAAAAGCAGATTGATTTCATAAACATTATAAATTTAATCAATATGATAGTTAAATTTGCTACTCTGAATCGCCTTATGGTTTTCGTTAAAAATAGTTTGAAGTAAAATTTTGGATATATTTAAATGTATGATAGAATAAAACTACTTTACGGATTTTATCGCGTATATATTTGATTTTTGATTGCCCAACGTTTCGGACACTTTACGTCCGCCCGTGACCATGAACGCTATAAAGTGTTCGAAACGTCGGGCAATCAAAAATCCAATACAAACGCGATAAAATCCGTTAAGTAGTTTTATTTAATGTGTAATACTCGCGTAAACATCAGAAGTCATTATGTACATATGATAGAAATTTAGGTTCTATTTTTAATAGATCCCTATATCAAGAATTATAAGTAGTAAAGTTTTCGCTAATAGTTTCCCGAATGTTCCACGACTATATGGAAGCAAAGTACATTAAATTTTACCTACTCTTGTTTCATTAAAATATTCTATAGGTATACAGAAAACTTTGATGAAACATGGGTTTTTTCTAACGTTAATATTAATTTAAACTGAATTAAAACATTTTAAAGAATCGCCCGAGCAGACAAACGAAGTTTTCACATATGATAAAGAACATAATTACATAGTAAATATTACAGGGAGACTTGGATACAAGCGGAATCAAACCCTTAGCATGACCTTGAACAAACATTCATGAAAAATTCATGAACTTGAACGAATATTTATAGTTTAAAATCTGTGCCTCAGTTTTCAAACCCCGGCCGTTTTGGTGTCTAGTCACATGCATGCACTCTACACCAACGAATAATTTTCGGGCCAACCACTGACGACAAGTCAACCTGCTCCGGTGGTCGGTCCAACGACGAAGGCGACGTGGTGTTCGGGTGGGTTACGGATGTGCGTGCTTACACCCCTCTGTCACCCCGGACAGAGTGGAGCGAGGAGTGCGCCGACCGTAACCCACCCAAAAAAAAAAAGACCAACGAATTATGTAAGGAATTAACTTATCCAAAAACTTAATACAAAATCTTCTTTTATCTTTTTAAATAAAACTACTTTACGGATTTTATCGCGTTTGTATTTGATTTTTGATTACCCGACGTTTCGAACACTTTACAGCGTTCATGGTCACGGGTGGACTAAGATGTCTCACGTCCAACAAGTCATCGTTACTGCAGAAAATAAAGTGTAAAGTGTTCGAAACGTCGGGTAATCAAAAATCAAATACAAACGCGATAAAATCCGTAAAGTAGTTTTATTTAAAATGTATATAATACTCGCGTAAATATCAGAAATCTTCTTTTATCGTTGTCAAAAATATATCAAAATAATAGAAAACTTGATCATCTCAGCCCACGATAATATCACTGCTGGGCTCTGAGTTTCTTCAATAATGGGGAAAAATTGAGCTACTATAACACACTGATCAGACATATTGGTATATGGTTTAATGTCGAGTTTTCCTTCTCTTGCATATATGTTATCTTCATATCACTTCTCATTCATCTCATCTTTCTCCTCATTCATTCATCTTTTACATCCACGGCAAAAGAGGGAGTAGCGAATTGCATTCTTACTCCGTTACCACAAGGAAAGTTGGTAACATAAAAAAAATATATAGGTAATTATATCTATGAGTATAATATAATACAATACATCTTTCCCTCACCAACTGGTACGTGTAAAAGTTGTTTTTGATTTACTGAAAAAGTTTGAATATAAAAACAGCACGGCTCGACATTTTGCCACCATTTATTTCATACTTTTGTCCTGTTCTTTTTTCATTGATAAAGGTACATACACTAAAATTTGAACTCATGCATTAGTTGGCATTGAACGTGACTGGAAACGAGAATTCTGTAAATGTACACCAAAAATGTCGTTTGTGTCGACATTTTTCAATTTTATGGCTATTTTTCTGTGTCTAAAAGAAACGTTTGCAATCCATGTTTAATAACCAGTTTGGTTTCATACTGTGTTGTTGTAATATACGAGTATAACGTTTCTTCTGTATTCAAATATGGAACGTTTATAATGTGTAAAAAATTAATCCGTTGAAATAGAAAATTATACATAGAGATATTATAATAAGTACTAAGCGTACAAATTTTTATATACATTACGGACACTTGGTTGAATATTCATGCATTGTTGTTATTCCATATAATTTTCGGTCGTTATGTTGCGAAGTAAGAACATAATTCACCACCTTTCCCTTGTCCCTTGTCTTCCCTTGTCCATGGGCGTCGTAAAATACGACTATGCTATGTAATTATACAGATAACATCAATGAAAAAGATGTTAACTCGAGATAAAAGTCTATGCCAACACGTATGACCAGTATGGTATATAATGATTTTGGATGTTTACACGAGTACCTATTACACGTTATAAGTAAAATTACTTTACGGATTTTATTTACTTACTTTACGGGCAGAACGCTGCAGTGTTAGAAACGTCGGGCAATCAAATACAAACGCTACAAAATTAGCATGGTATAGATGGTCATGGTCTTTGGGCTATGCTCGGGATTTCTCTGCGAGATAGAATCCGAAGTACAGAAATCCGCAAAAGAATGAGTGTAACCGACATAGCACCAAGAATTAGCACGATGAACTGACAATAGGCAGGCCACCTCGCTCGACGAACTGACGACCGCTGGGGAAGAAATATTCTCGAGTGGCGACCACGTATCGGACGACGCAGTGTAGAACGCCCCCCCACTAGGTGGACCGACGACCTGGTGAAAGTTGCTGAGCGTCGTTGTATGCAGGCAGCACAAGACCGCACTCTGTGGTGTAACATGAGAGAGGCCTACGTCCCGCAGTTAACGGCGATAGGCTAAAATGATGAACAAAGGAGGAAGCCCGAGCTCAACAGTGATATGTCGTCATCGTCATCGCAGCCCACATACGCCCGGCTCGGGCCTCCTCCACAATGAGAGGGAATTTGACCTACTATACCATGCTGGTCAGACATGTTGGTATAGGATTTCATTTCGAGTTTTCCTTCTCTTGCACAGATGTTACGTGCATATTATATCCCAAAGTCATCTTTTACGACATCTACGGGCAAGATAGGGAGTGATGAATTATATTCTTACTCCGTCACCACACAGAAACAACAGTGGGACGTATATGGGTTGAAATGATGATGTTGATGTTTGTTATTTATATAAATCGTGATGCTAAAATGATACACTATATAACGTAAGGCGAATGAAGCCAAACATAATAATTTTCTTTTGTTGGTAATATGTGTAACTTTCTTTTCTTTGTAATGTTATAAAATAAAAAAACAAATCTTATGTCATAATTATATTGATAAATATTTTTTAAGACTTCTTCTATCGATTTCTGATGTGTATTACACATCCTTATTAAACCACCGAACTGATTCCAAAAATTCTTTCACCAATAGAAAGTTATAATATCAATAAGCTATATTTTATCCCGATATGCCCACGGGAACGGGAACTACGCAGGTAAAGCGACTGAAACCGAAGCGAAGCGAGGGCAGGTTTCTAGTATTTGAAATGATCGATGACAGGGTACCCCAGATAGGGGGTATTGCGTCGGGCCGACCACTGATGACAAGTAACCCTGCTCCGATGGTCAGCCCAACGACGAAGGCGACGTGGTGTTCGGGTGGGTTGCGGGTGTGCGTGCTTACGCCCCTCTATCGCCCTGGACGGAGTGGTGCGAGGAGCGCGCCGACCGCAGCTCACCCAAAAAAAAAAAAAGAACAGTATTTGAAATGAAGTTATTTTCACCGATTTTATCGCATTTGTATTTGATTTCAAACGAAACATCGTGAAATAATTTCACGATGTTTTGAACACTTTTCAGCGTTCAAGGAGAGAAAGACTCGTCGGAAAATCAAATACAAAAATATAAACGTGAAAAAATTCGTTCAAATATATTTTTTTTATTTCAAATAGTTAATATCCATGGACCATCCAAGAATTACGGTTATTAACCAAGAAAAATTAATTTGTTCTTGTTTAAAAACCGTAATTCTTTTCAAATTGGTAAAAACTTAGTAATCTAGTTCGCCAAGAGGTATGATTCAAAGTACATAGTAATTAGCAAATCCATATCTATTATATCCTATAAAATATTTTCCGTAGTTACAAAAACAATTCAACTTCGTTATTAAACTTTTAAGCCTCCTAACACAATGTTATTCGTTTTATTTTAGTTTTCCAACCGAAGACGCAATAAAAAATAATGATTTAAACTACCGAAAGGAAATATAAATTAGATTAACATAATCGAATATGTCAAAAGCACTTTTGTGACGGATCATCATAGAGTAAGACTATATATTGAAAAACGAGTCATAAGTATTGGGGTAATTTTTTTTTTTTGTGGGTGGGCTGCGGTCCGCACGCCTCTGCACCACTCCGTCCGGGCCGACAGAGGGGCTTAAGCACGCAACTCCCGCAACCCACCCGAAAACCACCTCGCCTTCGTCGTTGGGCCGACCACCGGAGCAGGTTTACTTGTCGTCAGTGGTCGGCCCGACGGAATACCCCCTACGTGGGGTACCCTCCCATTGACCGACGTCCCCCTTCGGGGAGGACGTCGGCCTTTCCTCACGCGGTCGGCCTCTCGGCGGGTGACGGACTAATCCGCGGTCACGTCACCCGCGGCCTCGGCTAGGGCGGCATGAGGCGCAGGTAGTTGCGCCTACGCCGCCCCAGTCGCCTGCGGCGGATCTCCTCGTCGAGGCAGCGCTCCTCGCGCAGACGATCCGCTGCCTCCTTCTGCGAGATCACTGTCTCGCAGAAGGCTGCGACCGCGTCCCAGCGTCAGGTCAAGTATTTGAGTCATAAGTGTGAGAGTTGCTGTAGTTCGTACATTAAATACGGTACTGTTATATCCACCCTACGTTACTAAAAGGGCTGACAACCAGATACTATCCCTTAGTCAGCATCCTATAGTCTATAAAAGGCAACCATCCCGAACAGCGCAGGCAGTCTGTATTTCAACTCCTTCAAAGTCGGTACGCGTCGGAAAGCAACGTTGTTACCTTATACTAAATCTTACTATATCTCATGTACTACTTTCTGTGTGTTTAATTTTAGTTTATAATAAAAGTTTTTTTTAAAAACCGTATTTGGTGATCCCGTATAACATTTTGGTGGCAGCGGTGGGATTAACGATCATCCCCACACATAATTATCACCCGAATACGTCTCCGAAACATACTAAGATACAAGAAGTGAAAGTACGCCAATTTAAAGAAATAATAGTGCCAGTGAAGTGCTACACCTTATAACACGTTACGATTAACTCTACACAAGAATACCAGAACCCCAAGGCCAGGAGGAGCAACCATCAACCAACGGCTGTCAACATGCTGATTTTCACCCTGCTCCAGATCGCATTACTGTGAGTCGAATAACCTTAACTACTGTTGTCTTTACCAATGCACAATTTAACTCAGAGTCCTTTAATTAGTTTCTATATTCATAGTATTAGTTATTGTATAGCTTTAGTTATTTTTATCAATTATCATTGTACTATTTCTAAGATAAGCCAACTTAGTTAAACACCGTATTCTTATACGCTTACAAAGTATCAGAACACAAGGCACGATTACGTCATACACTTACCGATAAACATCCGTCAGTACTGTAAGCTAGATTAGTGTGGATAAGGCTTTATAAACAATTTTAACTTTATTTAAATTTCAAATTTCTTTCACAAATATCATTTTACGACATTATGGCGACCGCGAAGTTAGACGCAAAGGAAGACCTACTTAGTGCTCATAGAAGCACACCCGGTCGCTCCGAGACCGAGGAAAAAGTTGAACTCAATGTACTCTTAAAATTTATTAAACCATTTGATGGTTCTAGGGATAAACTCAACCCATTCATCTCGAACTGCCAAAGCGCCTACTCCCTAGCAGACAAATACCAAAAACCCATATTATTCAAATATATACTAAGCCAACTTATAGGTCGCGCTGAAACATCATGTAGCATAAAAGAATTCGTAAACTTCGACCAATTTATAGATTTTCCCAAACAACAATTCGGAGAAAGAAAGCACTATAGCCACTTGCTTTCCGAATTACAAGAATGTCGCCAAGGACAGACAGAAGGCGTTAATCAATTCGCTCTCAGAATCGAAACTTGTCTGGCTAAATTATTAACAGAAATAAAAATCTCAAACCCAACTAAAAAGAAAGAAATAGCCTGCCGTGTCGCAGCAATGGAAGACCTCGCTCTCCACACGTTTACGGTAGGCCTTCAACCGCGATTATCCCAAATAATAAGATGTCGAAACCCTGACTCCTTGAATGCCGCTATCAATTTCGCAGTAGCAGAAGAGAAACTACTTCCTAGCGTAAATAGGAGAATGTTTCAACCATACACGGGATTTCCCGATAGACAGAAGTTTCCACCACGACGCGAGTATCAACCACATTTTAACCGACCACCAGTTCCCCATATTCCCCGTAACGACAATTTTAGAAACGTCAATACGAATGACATCATTTGCCGGTACTGCAAGAACATAGGGCATACAATAGAGAATTGTCGCAAACGACAATACAATAACAACCGAAACCAAATGAACCCTCAGATGACATCCGCACGTCCTAATAATCCTCCACCAACCTCGGACTTCAACAACCCTAGGAGGACCTTCACTGTCACCCAACCCGATGATAACGGTGTTGATGAAATTGATAACCACTATTTAAACGAGTAAAATTTCTCGACCGGTATCGCTCGAGAAATTACGCCTACAAAACCAAAGACGATACCACAAACCACACTGTATCCTCTGTATCCTATGCATCCACTGTATCGAATAATAATTACCAGCATCATACGAATAGTCCGGCGCCTGTGATCAACAAACGTTTGTCTCTGAATCCACTGAATCCAATAAACACTCTGAATCCACTGAATCTAATAAAAAATAAATCTACTAAATCAAATACTATCTTTAACAAGGAAAATACTAGAATACATAACCACAATTTAACCACTGAATCCAATACTATTTCAAATCGTGTTCTAACTCAAACTTCTAAATCTGTCTCTATCTCTCCACAAAATCGAAACCAGAAGAATCACGAGATGAGAATTTATGAAATAAACAAGAATTCAGGAAAAAGATACTTACCACATATCATACTTCAAACCCCTGTCTCTCACCAACCACTTTCCTTCTTAGTGGACACTGGCTCTTGTGTATGTTTACTAAAACGGGAATCTATGTCAAAAGTGCCCAAACTATCCAATGCAATAATATCTTTAAAAGGAATCGATCCCGGTGACGATATAACACTAACCATGGGTAGCTTCTATATGCCTATGTTTCAAAATACTCCTAACTTATATAAACATGAATTCCACGTAGTCGAAGACATCAGTCTAAGCCACGATGGCATAATCGGCAACGACCTTATGAAGAAGTTTAGGTGCCAAATCGACTACAACGAAGGAGTTTTGCGCATAAATGACAGCACGATTAAACTAAACTTCTGCGAACCAGTAGAAGAACCTGTCATTTTACACCCTGATCTTAATCTCGTATTAGAACCTATAGAAACCCAACTTTGCACGACTCTCTCCGAAAACTCCTCTTACAACATTCTCGATAGGACTACAGAAGTCATCAAACACTTACGTATATCACACCTCAATCAAGAAGAAAAGAATGCTCTGCTGCAAGTTTGCACGGACTACTCGGACATCTTCCATTTACCACATGACCAACTCACTTTTATCATCGCAACGAAACACAATATTATCACCAACACGCAAGTTCCCATACAGACAAAGTCATACATATTTCCAGAGTGTCACAAACAAGAAGTTGAGAGACAAGTAAACAAAATGCTAGAGCAAAATATAATAAAGGTATCAAATTCACCGTGGTCCTCACCAATCTGGGTCGTGCCGAAGAAACAAGACGCCTCAGGAGAACGCAAATGGAGAGTTGTAATCGACTATCGAAATCTTAACGACATCACGATAGGTGAAACATACCCCATACCGCAAATAACCGAGATATTAGACCAATTGAGGAAAAGCTTCACCACCCTAGATTTAGCTTCTGGATTTCCTCAGATAGGGATCTCACCGGAAGACGCTACTAAAACGGCATTCTCAGTGCCCCAAGGACACTTTGAATTTACACGAATGCCATTTGGGCTAAAGAATGCCCCTTCAACATTCCAAAAATTAATGAATACCTGCTTAGCCGGACTTCAAGGGTCGCGATGCTTTGTATATCTTGATGACATCGTTGTCCACTCTCCGGACTTACCGAGCCACATACAGAATCTATCAGCCGTTTTCGAAAGACTTAGAAACTATAATTTGAAACTACAACCAGATAAGTGTGAATTTCTGCGAAAGGAAGTCACGTATCTGGGTCACGTCATAAATCAGGACGGAGTAAAACCTAACCCGGATAAGATACAAGCCGTCACCAACTTCCCAGTGCCGAAATGTCCCAAGGACATAAAATCTTTCCTTGGACTTGTCTCATACTACAGAAGATTTATACCCAACTGCTCTAAATTAGCAAAACCTTTAACGTCGCTCTTGAAAAAGGATAACCCATTCGTATGGAAGAATGAACAACAATTAGGATTCGAAACACTGAAGAACACGCTCGTAACATCACCAGTCCTCGCTTACCCTGACTTCACTAAACCATTTATATTAACATGTGATGCTTCGAACTACGCCGTATCTGCCATTCTATCCCAAGGTCCAATTGGTAAGGATCGCCCCATTGCTTTCGCTTCCCGCACACTTAACAAAGCGGAATGTAACTATAGTGTGACAGAAAAGGATAGCCTTGCTATAGTGTTCGGCACAAAAGCCTTTCGACCTTATTTGTATGGACACCGTTTCACAATAGCCACAGATCACAAACCGCTACAGTGGCTATTCAATTGCAAAGACCCCGGCTCAAGATTGATCCGTTGGCGCCTTAAACTAGAAGAGTTGGACTACCCCTTAGAAGACTTAACGGTAGATTTACCATCTCCTATTCCATTCTCATTCAATAACGATGAAGTACTAAATCAAAATAATAACGATTCTAACTCGCCAAACGCGCCTAATACGACACCGAATCGTCCCCAAGACCAAAACAAAACACCGCAACATTTGCCAGACTTTAACGACTTGGGACCATTAGATCTAAGTCCTAGAAGTGAAGACTTAAACCTTAACTTCGAGAACCTGGAAATTCCTTCACCCACAGAATCGCCTAACCAACCAAACATTGATATACACAATGGAAATTACTCCGACTTCTTGAAATTAATTTCAAAAATGAAACTTCCACAAACACAATACTGAGGGAACACAATGAAACTCTTCTTAAAACCACGTTTAAGACAGTCATCATTCCCACGTCAATAGATCTAGACGAATCAAACCCTTATGTGGCAGAAATACTATTGAACTACGAAGACAAAGATGAAATCATTAGTGCCGAGAAAGAGTTAGACTCCTGTCTGAAAGTGAAATATGAAAACAAAACCATCTATTTCATTTTCACCAAAGTACACTACTTCGATGAATAATCTTACCCAGACATATTCGAGAGCCTTAAACGAGTCAGAAATGAAGTTCTACAGCAAGACCAACCAACAGACATAGCCATTTCCGATTTCAAAGGTCCCTTTGACAAGCATTCATATCCTAAAATATACAATACAATACTTACCCACTTATTTCATAACACTAAAATCAACATACATGTCCATCTGAATAAGATAGCTTACCCAACATTAAGTGAAATACAGAAAATTCTACGCGAAAATCACGACATTCCTATAGCAGGACATCTGGGCTCCACACGTATGTATAACAGAATCCATGAGCAGTTTTATTGGAAAGGAATGAGAACGGATATAGAAAATTACGTTAAAAAATGTAAGCTATGCCAAGAAAACAAAGCATTGAGGAGACTCAACAAAGCTCCTATGGAGATAACCACAACGTCTACCGCTCCATTTCAACGTATCTCACTGGATATTGTCGGACCGTTACCAGAATCCGGTACTGCCAAACTAAAGTATATACTCAGATTGCAAGACGATCTTACCAAATATTTTGTAGCCTACCCAATAAGAAGTACAACAGCCGAAGAGACAAGCGATTGCTTAATACACTTCATATCCTTATTTGGCATACCTAAATCAATCCTCACAGACCAAGGTACCAACTTCACCTCCGAACTTTTTAAAAATACCTGTCAATTCTTGAAAATCAAACAGCTGTGGTCATCGCCGTACCACCCACAAACTCAAGGAGCCCTTGAGAAGAGCCACTCCACACTTAAGGAGTACCTAAAATCCTTTACTAATGAGAACCAGGATAACTGGCCGAAATACGTCTATACCGCCATACTTACTTACAATATTACACCACACACTACGACAAAATTCACACCCTACGAATTAGTATTTGGTCATAAACCCCTTATACCTAGCTCTCTCTATGGAAGTGAGCCAAACGCAACCTATTCCGATTATATTAAGATGTTACAACACAAACTTAAGTACACGAGACAGAAGGCAATAGACAATATCCTACAATCCAAAGAAACTTCCAAAACTTATTACGACTCCAGAACAAGAACTCCACATAAATACAAACCCGGTGACTACGTTTACCTAAAAAATCATTTAAGATTCAGAAAAGCCTTGTCACCCCTTTGGAAGGGACCTTATAAAATAATACGAGTTCATAGTAATCACACATTCACCCTCCTTATCAATAGAAGGCATGTATCTCACCATTTCGACCAAATCAAACCCGCGACAACAAGTTAAATTAAATACAACTCCTTCCTATTTCAGCCCTTCAATGAAAGCTCAACCGGATCTTGTCAAGCCCTACCCCACCAACTCCGGCATCTACTTCGAGGGCCTAGGTAAACTAAAAATAATGCATGGTCAATTAAATGTGGTGAGCTACGTGGATATTTCCTATATAAACCCTCATCTTATGAAACTTAACGAAGTCATAGGTACAGTGAGATTTGCGTGTCAACAAACTACCGATTATAACTGTAGAAGTATACTATCTCCACTTGCAGTACGGTACAATGATATCAAACGTGAATTTGAATCCATATCCCATCTTATTTCAAAACGTGAAAAGCGCGCAGCGTGGTTCGGAGGAATAGGCACCGTATTCAAACACATTTTTGGCACCCTCGACGAGGATGACGCATCCAAATACAATTCCGCTATAGAATCTGTCCAAAACGACGGGAAAACACTCGCAAAGTTAATGAAGGAAAACATTTTAATTACCACGTCAACTCTCGAATCTTATAGATAAACAATTGATAAATTAAAAATAAACGAGGAAACCTTAAATATCGCGGTGAACATGCTTGTAAACCAAATCCATAACATTACCGAAATCTCTAACAAATTAATTTCCGAAACAAAAGTCCATTCCATATTAACTAGCCTCGAGAGCTCATTGCTTACGCTGTCATTTCAACTGGAAGATTTAACCGACGCAATTCTACTATGTAGTCAAAACATCCTACATCCTAACATACTAAGTCCGAGCCAGTTGTTCCAAAAACTCGCGAATAATAATCAACACCTACCTAAAGACACCGAAATTCCTATATCTTTAAGCTTAAATAATATTCATGTAATATTAAGTATATCCACTGTATCATGCTACTATTATGATTCTAAGTTAGTATTTGTATTACACATCCCTTTAGCCACTATGGATGAATTTATTCTCTATCATAATTTGGCGTTACCAACCCCTCACGGGGCTAATGCCGACACCTTTAGCCTTATTTTACCCTCTAGTTCGTATACTGCTATTTCTAAGGATAAGTTAAGTTTTTGTAACCTAGATAGTTTAGATAAATGTAAGACTAGAAACTCTGAGTTTTATCTGTGCGCAATAACAACGGTACTACTCACAGGGAGCAACCTCACGTGTGAAAGTGAACTATTAACCAAAACAATTAGTGCCATCCCAGTGCAGTGCGTTACTAAAACGATAATGGGCGAATTAGACATTTGGGTACCACTCATAAACAATCAGTGGATCTTTGTGCAATCGCGCCCAACTAAAATCTCTATTGACTGCAACGATTCACAATTGCGAGAAGTGATAGTGTCTGGAATCGGCATATTGAACCTTTCTACCCAGTGCACAGTGTACACTAAGAGTACGAGACTCGTATCATCCCTCGAGACATTAAATATAAGTGTTCCTACGCCTAGCCTAGACTTTAATATAATCGATGACTCTTGTTGTCAAATAGATCTTAAGTCTAATAGCCTAAGTACCATGTCCCCTACCTTACTACAAAATATCGATTTAGACGATTTATCAAAAACCAATCAGAATGATAAATTATTTCCAGAATTGAATAAAATAATAAATCAAGATTCGTTTCTCGTAAGGTATGGGACACACTATACTATATTCTCGTCATTAATTTCTATTATTATTATTTCTTTCATAGTATTTAAGTTAATTAAGATTTTTTACAATATAAGAAAAAACTAAATATATCCATTATCAATCCAACTCGTACCGACAACGATGACGACACTCATACACGCGAAAGCTCCCCAAACTTACCAAGGTTGAGGGAAGTCGTATAAGCCTGTTCAACCCGGAAGTTCGGCTCTTTCCCAAACTTCCAGCTTCTGCGGGAGGTTGTTATATCCACCCTACGTTACTAAAAGGGCTGACAACCAGATACTATCCCTTAGTCAGCATCCTATAGTCTATAAAAGGCAACCATCCCAAACAGCGCAGGCAGTCTGTATTTCAACTCTTTCAAAGTCGGTACGCGTCGGAAAGCAACGTTGTTACCTTATACTAAATCTTACTATATCTCATGTACTACTTTCTGTGTGTTTAATTTTAGTTTATAATAAAAGTTTTTTTTAAAAACCGTATTTGGTGATCCCGTATAACAGTACGTATATCTTTATATATAAATTTTTTGTGTACATGTATATGTCACTGAACTCCTCGTAAACGGCTGGACCGATGTTGATGAATTTTTTGTGTGTATTCTGGGGGATTCGACAATTGTTTAGATTCACAATTGGACCCGGTAGGTGACACTGCATTTATTTTATTTGAACAGAACAACGTCGGTTGGGTCAGCTAGTCTTATATATAAATTTATTGTGTACGTGTGTATGTCACTAAACTCCGCCTAAACGCCTAGACCGATGTTGATGAATTTTTTTGTGTGTGTTCAAGAGGATTCGAGAATAGTTTAGATTCACAAATGGACCCAGTAGGTGGCGCTGTTATGTTATTTGAACAGAACAACGTCTGTTGTGTCAGCTAGTATATTATAATCTTAGGTTATGAAATAATAAAAGAAAGAATCTTGCGTATGGTCACGGGTTAAGAATACAGTTCACCATTTTAGCTCGTGAGTAAAATATTACTAAGGAATATAATATGCGGATAACAACTACCGAAGAGAAGGCAAATATATAAAATGCTATGGCAACACGTTCAGTCAGCGCGGTACAATAGGTCAATAGCCCTTACATTATGAAGAAAGCCCGTGCCCAACAGTGGGACTTATGTGGGCTGAGGTAATGATGACAATGATAAATAGAAAATAATGATACTTATTAAATTAGAGTATTTTTTTTTTGTTGGGTGGGTTACGGTCGGCGCACTCCTCGCACCACTCCGTCCGGGGCGACAGAGGGGCGTAAGCACGCACACCCGTAACCCACCCGTATAGCACGTCGCTTTCGTCGTTGGGTCGACCAGCGGTTCAGTCGACGTCCCGTACTGGGACGCCGAACGCCGTCACAAGGCTAACCTCCCCGCGGGTGCCCGGACTAAATTCCCGGTCCGGTCACCCGCAATAAATTACAGTAATAGTGAATCTGAAATATATAAATGTATTCTTATACATCGGTATACGTTATTTTATTAATTTTTGTGGCAGATGAAAATGCAGCTCGTGATGTTAATTGATAACTGTCACTCATGAACTTTAGTAATACCAAAGAAGCAGTCTTGCTTACTGCTTACCGAGGTTGTAATTCATCTTTATTGTTGAATAATAAGTTAAGTTTTAGCCCTGCTTGTATATTCACTACATATATCCGCCGAAATAGCCTTGAAAGCACCTGTGCCTGCAAGTTCCTTGAGCAGTTTCATTCCATGTCCCACTAGTTAGGTAGATACCAGCCGGTATCTACACATGACGTTAATCGCCATGGTTCTTTGTACACTATAAGGATACATTAGGAGCTAATTAATATTTTTGAAAAATGTTTTTAGACAAAATTCATCAAGATTTTTGATTGAAACTTTTGATCTAATACCCTTGTATTAGATTTAAGCGAATAGCGTGTAGAGTGGCACATTTTTTAAAAGCTTAATATGGTCTTTCTATTAATACTCTTTTCATTCTGGTTACACAATTGTAAACAATGTAAACAATTCAATTGTATTGTAAATAATTCAAGTTTGGCTCCAGAAATATTTTATATGAATTTCATACTGCAGGAAATTGTCCTCTTAATTTTTTTGCTGCTGACTAGCACATTTTTTAAAAACATAATATAGTCATTCCATTGATACTTCTATCTACCTAGTAATAATATGTGAACAACTCAAACCTAGCACCAGAAATGTTTTCTATGACTTAATCCAGACTTCAAGAAATGGTCCTCCTGATTTTCTGCCCAGATATTGAGATCCGAATACAAATTACGGTCATTATTAAAATGAACGAATCAAATCGTCACCCCAACAGCGAGTTTCTCATTAAATTCTTAGAGTGTGCGTAACGAATTTCTCCGTGGAAACGGAAATAAAAGCCAAACCGTCAGCTTAGCGTGCTCTCCAAGGCGAGGATTTCACACATCTTAGAAAACATCATTAACCAAGCTTTAGCGAAAAAGCTATTACATACTGGAAGTTCTAAGTAATATCCAAGTATTCTACCACCTTGGTTGAACAGAATGAACATTTATCTAAGAATCTTCACGTTATCAATATTATTTTGCCATCATTCTGTCAACTATTGGAAATAACCTAATAAATCAAAACAAAACTCCTAATCTCCTTGGAGAATATCACCCTAATTGTCATATTTAACAAATGAGTTTGTGATCACATTAAACGAGTTTAAATAACAAAAAATAACTACTTTTTTTTTTTGTGGGTGGGCTTCGGTCGGCGCGCCTCCGCACCACTCCGTCCGGAGCGACAGAGGGGCTTAAGCACGCACACCCGCAACCCACCCACGTGCACGTCGCCTTCGTCGTTGGGCCGACCACCGGAGCAGGGTTACTCGTCATCAGTGATCGGCCCGACGGAATACCCCATATTTGGGGTACCCTCCCATCAACCGACGTCCCCCCCCCTCGGGGAGGACGTTGGTCTTTCCTCACGCCGTGGGTTTTTCCTCACGTTAATTCCATGCTTGTAGATGGTTAGGTACAGAATTTTATTTCTAATTTTCCTTCTCTTGCTCTATGTAAGAAAAGACAAACTACTAAACGAATGTAATGTAAAAAAAATAGAAGGCTAAGTGAATAACATCGATTGATCTACATATTACACTCGCTTAGTTCTTTAATGACATCTATTGGTAAGTATATCTTATATATCCCTCCTCCTCCTAAACGGCTGGACCGATGTTGGCGAAATTTTGTGTGTTCAAGGGCATTTGAGGATGGTTTAGATTCACAATTGGACCCGGTAGGTGGCGCTGTTCGGGCAGTACAATAAAATAATTTGAGAACGACGTCACCGATGCCGCCCATCTTTCTTTTTTAATTTTTCTAATACTTTGAAAAAGGCTTTTTACAGATAAAAATTAAGGAAGTTGCGCAGAAAATCAGAGAATTTAGGAAAACTTAACGACTAGGTATCTAAGAAAGAAAGAAAGAAAGAAAGAAAACTCATTTATTTCGATCTCGTAGTAATAAAACAGTACAGAATCTATATAAAATTCCTAAGATTATACTAACGAATAACTTAAAAAATACTTAAGAGTTATATAATACTAAAAAAAATTATAAAACTAAAGCGAAGATATAACAGATTAATTAACAAATACAAAGAGAAAATACATAGAGATCGAAAAAGGTCCTATATCAGCATAAGCTGCACCGAGACGGTGTAGCGCTGGTTTTCATATAGAACCATAGGGGCGATATCTAGGTTATATATCCATACTGCAACTAAACGGCTGGATGGGTTTCAATGAATTTTTGTGAATGTTTTCAAGTGGGGGCCTGGATAATTTAGATTCACAAACCAGCCCGGCAGATGGCACTGCAGTCGGTATCTAGGTTATTTATCTATACTGCAACTAAACGCCTGGATGGATTTAAATGAATTTTTCTGAATCTATTCAAGTGGGGGCCTGGGTGATATAGATTCACAAATCAGCCCGGCAGTTGGCGTTGCAGTCGGTATCTTGATTATGTATCTATACTGCAACTAAACGGCTGGATGTATTTGAATGAATTTTTGTGAAGTTTCTATCATTTACATATACAAATAAAAATTGAAGCGAAATATACATGCTTTCCATGCGTTAACAAATAAAAATACAATTCAGCCCAATCTCTTGCCCGTGGCTGTCACGTGAGATGTTTAAGGGATACACCGATAATATCTATGCAAGAGAAGGGGAACGGTTAATAAAATCCTATTTATTTGTAATACGACATATTTGTAAAATGTCTAAGCAGCGTCGTGTAGTGGATCAATTTCCCTCTTCATTAGAAAGAGGTTCAAGTTCGGCAGTGCTACGTATATGAATTGAGATGTTGATGACGATACATGTCCCTAAAGCGATACATACGACACTCATCCAGAAAATAGGGGTGTTAAAAGGTAACAACAACTCCATAGAGCAATAAGGCTTCAATTTCATATTCAAATCATTTATTATGCATAAACCCTGAGAGGGCACTTACATATTGCGAAGTTAACAAAATTAAATTAAATTATCCAAAAAAAATATACTACCACCGGATCGGCACGCAACCGCTACTTAGAAGATCCGGCAAGAAACTCAGCAGGCTTGTCTAGTATTTTTAATTTTTTTTCTTCTTACTAGACATAAAATTGTGTACAAAATGTATTGTAAGAACTAGCTCCAATGTGATGCCCTTCGAACCACAAGATACGTAATATAATTCAAATGATTTATTAAATAATGCTAATTTAATCATAAAAAATTTACGATGTAGGTCGTGTTATAAAACATAACCGAATTTATAGCAGCTCTTCTCTTCTCCGCAACTAGATTAGTGCATCTGTGTGCGCGGTCACGTAGTCCTTGTGTGAAGTGTCACCGAGTGGCGACAAATGTAGAAGCGAAGGCTCGGCTTTAGACGCCGAGACAATACGCTTATGTCCATGCACGTGCCTCGTCTACATAACTTGGCTCCAATGTACACCACTAAATTCATTTATCAATAATTCGCTCTTTTTTATAGGGATAACGTTGTAATGCGATAATATTACTGTATTGATAATAAACCAAATGCTTGCTTCCAGACAGTTGGGTGTTGGATTAAAATATAATATGTCATTTTACATGTGGTGATGGAGTAAGAATATAATTCACCACCCCTTATCTTACCTGTGGATACCGTAAAAAACAACTAAAGGATACATTATGCAAATAACAACTGTGCAAGAGTAGAACATCTCGAAATAAAAGCCTATACTAACACGTTTCACCCGGGGTGGGACGCTAGAGGAGACGGCACGCCTGGCAACTCTCGGCACTGAGGAGATTGTCAGGCGGATCGAAGCGCTGGGGTTGAGGGTAGCCCTGCAAAAGACTTTGAAGCCCTTTTGTTCCACGGCCTCCGTACCGCCGGGCCTCCCGCCGGCGCTTCGATCACCGTGAAGTCGGTCACCATCAGCATCCAGGCCCACATGAAGTACTTGGGCCTGGTGCTCGACGGGCATTTTTGGTTCCGGGAGCATCTCCATCGACTTGTTCCCCGGCTTGTCGGCGCGGCGTCCGCCCTTTCGCGGCTGATGCCGAATGTGGGCGGACTCAGTACTACGTGCCGACGGCTGTACGAGGAGGTGATCTGGTCGATGGCCCTGTATGGCGCACCGGTGTGGGTGGGGTCCCTGACCGTCCGTCTTAGGGCCCTTCTGTGGCGACCACAGAGGGTCATGGCGATCAGGGCCATACGGGGTTACCGCACGGTGGCGACGGAGGCAGCGTGCCTCTTGGCCGGAACTCCCCCGTAGGACCTGGAGGCGGAGATGCTCGCCGACATTTATCGGCGAGTGTCGGAGACGCGCGCCCGCGGCGGCATGGTCTCCATCAAAGAGATCTCCGCCTGGCGGGTCGACGCCCGCCGAGAAGTCATTGCCCGTTGGGCAGTCCGGCTGGAGAGTCCTCGGTACGGTGTCAGGACCGTCGAGGCCCTCCGGCCGGTGCTGATGGAGTGGTTGGAGCAGACGCACGGGAGGCTTTCCTTCCGACTGGTGCAGGTGCTGACGGGGCACGGTTGCTTCGGGAAGTACCTGCACAAGATTGTCAGGAGGGAGAGCACACCGTCCTGCCACCACTGCAGTTGCGACGAGGACACGGCGCAGCACACGCTCGAGGAGTGTGCTGCATGGGAGGGGGATCTCCGTGAACTCGTCGCAATTATCAGTTCCGACCTGGCGATGCTCGTCAGCGTCAGGAACTGGGACGCGGTCGCCGCCTTCTGTGAGGCCGTAATCTCACGGAAGGAGGCGGCGGATCGTGTGCGAGTAGAGCTCCTATTCGGCGACACGTTCCGCCGCCGGCGACTCGGGCGGCGCAGGCGCGAGTATCTGCGCCTAATGCCGCCCTAGCCGAGGCCGCGGGTGATCGGACCGGGGAATTGTCCGTCACCCGCAGAGAGGCTGACCGCGCGACGGCGACCGACGTCCCAGGACGTCGAGAGGTGAGGTTACCCGAAAGGGTATTCCGTCAGGCCGACCACTGACGACAAGTCACATCTGCTCCGGTGGTCGGCCCAACAACGAGGTGACGTGGGTACGGGTGGGTTATGGGCCCGCGCGCCATCCTTTCATCGCCCCGGATGGACTGGACTGCGCGTGCGCTTACCACGGCCCGCCCATAAAAAAAAAAAAAAATACTAACACGTTTGACCAGCGTGGTCGTAGGTCAATTCCCTCCTATCGTGGAGGAGGCTTGAGCCTAATAGTGGGGAGTGTTTGAGCTTCATGATTATGATGATTCTTCTTCTAATTTCTTCATGGGTACAACAAGGCTATAAGATCATCCGTAAATCAGTATTTTTCAATTATTTGTAAAAATAAATCTTCTCGGTCTATATACGTATTACTTTTATGGAATCGAGCACAATTATGTAGTAAGGTAAAACATGATTTCATGGATTTATACTAAATATACTTTTAGAGATTTAGGGCTCCTTATTTAGACTTTTTATTACCCTTTAGCTACCTTATTTGCTTACAACCTGGGGTGGTAAGTGTTATATTTAAAGGGTGACGTGGGAAATAGCGCCATATACTCTTATTAAGTCAACATACGAAAAGAAAAGATAAAATTTAATATACAAATATTAAATCATTGCAAAGTACAATTCTATAGTATATTAGGAAATCAATATATTTGAATCGGGTAATTTCCATTTCTATGTCAGTCCTAACCTTTTTGCCTTCCTTTTTGTCGAAAGAGATCGACTCTGTCAACCCTTTTCTATCATGAAATTTAAGAATCATGATTCGGATGTTAGTCCCTGTCCCTAATCAACTCACCTTCTAAAGTAATAATAATTGTACAGACATATATTATACAACAAACTGTTGAATTTATAATGCGAAGCTGTAAAAGAAAAGAAAAAAGCATTGGAATAATATGGGGCCTATTTGTACAAACTTTTCTAATTTTGAAAAGTTTACCCTGAACAAGCTGCAAACAAATTCAGCGTTTTACGTAATACTCTTATGGACTCCACCACAATTATGTAAGGTGAAATTTGATAACATGTACTTGGTTAAACAAATATAATTTCAAATATAATTAATAAAATATGTTATAAACAAATGTATTCATTAGGATTTATTTCTTCAAAGAATAATTTACATAATTTACTAACGACCTGCCCTCGCTTCGCTTCGGTTTCAGTCGCTGATATTATAGCTTTCCATTAATGAAAGAATTTTTGAAATCGGTTCAGTGGTTTAAGCGTGATAGTGTAACAAACAAACTTACTTTCGTATTTATAATATTAGTAAAGTTCCTATAGCCCTATTGGTCTAGCTAATACTAAGAATAACATGGCCTAGAAAAATCATTTACGCGACTAAGAAACTAAATTTAAAAAAAAATTGTTTTTTTAAATATTATTCTTTTTAACAACTCACATACAACACCGACTGGTATGCATGAATTTTACCACAGTGAAAAGGGTATTGGTTTTCTATTCCACATTAGTTAGATGGCTTGACACAGGTTTTTAATTTCGAAGTTAGTGGATATCAATATGGATAGATTTAAAATATATAGCTCGATTAAACATCTTATATCTTTAAACGAGCAATTCTTGTATATATATATATTCAGGATCTCGGAAACGGCACCAACGATTTTGATGAAACTTGGCATACTAGAGGTTTCGAGGCCAAAAAATTGATCTAGCTAGGTTTTATTAATAGAAAATGTTGTTTTGTCAGTGTTTTTAGCAAAACAATATAGTGACATTAAATTTTAAAAGAATATGAATTCAAATTTTGCCGTCAATGTCATGAGTTACGTTAGCTCAGTTGGGAAGTAGTGCAGTTTCCTTTTAGTATTGTTTTGGCATTCAAACGGAGTCGGATTGAATCTCGGTGTTATTATTATTCTCTTTTTGTATTTTTTATATTTTTATCATTATTTAATTTTTATTTTTTATTAATTTATTTTTAAATAAATTCGACAAAAATACAACAAAAATATTCCGAGCGAAGCTCGGTCAACGAGATATTTATATTTGATACGTATAAATCTATACAAATGAATAAAATTAAAGTGTCTCTTTGTAATGTCAATACGTTGTTTTGATGCTCACATGGTTATTTACACGATACCTATGTATAAAAACGACTTTAAAATTTTCGTTTATCCCGGGAAATCTTCCAAACGGCTGGATCGATTTTAATAATATTTTGCTACCAGGTACTCGTTTATATAAGCAATCTTAGCCTATATTGCCTTTCAAGAAACTCCTATAAGGTTTTGCCCGATCCGGGTATCAAAGCTGAGGGCTCATGGACTGCAGTTGTGTATGCTAATATTTCAGAAGGTATTGGAAATTTTAAAATGTGGTTATATGGCGAATGAAACCGAAGCGTAGCGCGGGGTGATTGCTAATTTAGTTATATATAAACAAATGAATTGCTGTTCGTTAGTCTCACTAGAACTCAAGAACGGCTGGACAGATTTGGCTAATTTTAGTTATGAATTATTTGTGGAAGTCCAGGGAAGGTTTATACAGTGAGAAAATATGGAAAATTGCGAGTAAAATACAAAAAACAATAATTTTATATGCCCATATAAACTGTTCTTACCTGTCAAACATTTGATGTTGCTCCCGTCGGTTTGGCATTTTTCGCATAATTACATGTAGATCTAGACTAAAAAAAAGTTTTGGAATCGATAAGAAAAGGCAATATATCCCTTAGTCGTCTTTAACGACACACACGGGTGGTGAATTGTATTCTTACTCCGTCACCGCACGGATAATACTAAAACCAAACTGATAAATACTAAAACAAAATGATTACAAAAAGACGGTGTGAAGTTCGCCAGGTCAGCTAGTCATAAATAAAGGTGATGAAGATAATATATGAAATTTGAGATATAAATTTCAGCCTTGAAATAGAAAAATCTTGTCAAAGCGAATTTCAATGCAATTTAATTATAATTACGCACTATATACCAAGATTTCACTTTTGTAACACTAACTCGAGTTTTATGTGTTTTTGCTCTAAGAATAATTATCGTAATTAATTTGGAACTTGGCGAACAATCTAGGTCATTAATTCCTTTGTAATTTAAACGTACGTAACGCAACTCGTAACCACGTAACTTATGGCAACCAATTACTTTGTATATATTAGACATGTTGATTAAGCCAAATGTAACCAAAAGTTGCTCAGTTTTTTGTTTAATTGAACTCTGAAATTTCACACGCGATATATTTTATATGCATTTCTTTTTTTTATCCCCTTAAATTAATTCTGGACATTAAGTCACTTACAGTATACTACCTAATTATTGTGGATGACGCATCGTGGCTCTACATGACATATCACGCTTTTTCTCGTTCACCCTTTTCGCGGAGGGAAGGTCTGTTTGAAGTCTCTTCAAATTACACAAATTTCACTTTTTTGACCTGATCCATAGGTCCTTATTGAAAGTATAGAGTCTAATATTGGTATTCTTCATCACCACAGCTCATATACGCCCTACTGCTGGGATCGAGCCTGCTACACAAGGGGAAGAAAATTTTATCTACTATATCACGCTGGACTGACGGGTTGGCAAAGAGTTTTATTTTGAGCTTTCCTTCTCTGGCATAGATTTTATGTCCATATTTGTCATCTTTTATGTCACCCACGGGTAAGAAAGGGGTGGTAAATTGTTTTTTTCTTCCATCACCACCTTTTGGGTTTAAAAATACATCCTTACCGTTCTTGAATAAACCGTTTATGCAAAAATAATTATTGTAATTTGGTTTTATTTATTTTCTAACCCTGGCAGATTAGTATTAAATATATAAGGCACAAATTTTAGTTTTCAGCTAAGTACTAAACAGAAATACGATATGTCATTAAGCAGTATGGCTTATTACGTAATAACGGTAAGGTCATATTGAAAGACATATCAAGCACGATGCAAATAGTACGCAGCATGTGTGTACAGGATCATGGACTTAATTAACATACACGATACCCACGGGAATAAAGTGTATACAAAGGGAACCTTATTGTATTCTTAATGATCACCAAAACGAATTAAAAATTACAAAGATTGCGTCACCCGACCTTTACGATGAAACTTTATTTGAATTTGGTAGATTTCCAAACGCATCCTTTGCCAACGTCCCCTGCAATGAATTTATGATCTTAACTGTCACTAAAGAAAATACTGTGAATAGCATACTAAAATATTAGTGTAGCTTGAACGGATTTGGTAATTTGTCGAAAAGTACTTAAACGTTATTCGGATTGTTGAATCCTATTAAAAGAACAAAAGTCGAAACGATTTAAACAATTCTGATTTAAATATAAACGTTAAATTCTTATAAGAAATCTATTAAGTTAATCGCTTTGGCTAAAGTATCCATTAATTTCACGACACCTACTATTGAATAGATGTCTCCTCACGTGAGGGGTTCATGTCTTAACCATTAGTCATCCAAATTTACATGGTTATGGATGGCAGTTATAATTTCCCTAGAAGAAGCGTAATATCTCCCTAAGTCGTCTTTTACGACATCCATGGGTAAGATAGGGAATTGTGTTTTGTATTCGAACTCCGTCACCACACAGATCCTTATAACATCTATGTAAGAGAAGGAAAACTTGAAATAAAATCCTATACCAATCTAGCTGACCAGCATGGTATATTAAGGTCAATTTCCCTCCCATTGTGGAGGATGCTCGGGCCCAATAATGGAGCGTATATGAGCTAAAATTAAGAAATGATGAACACTGCTGTCCATTCTTCTAATAATCCATCAGCCGATTTCTACAACTTCTACAGAAAAGAAAGGGAAGGTAACACACTATATTTTAACCCATTACTAGATAGGTATATGATATAACATATTAAAAATATAAATATGAGTTTATGAGTAGTTATACAATTCATATCGCTATATTGAAAATACTCGTATATAACTCCGATACTTCGAAAGTTTAACGCTTAAAATTATTAATTCAGGGAGATAAATTTATCCCAGAATATTATTTATGTCTACAAGACCAATGAGGCAAAGTGAAGTGTCCATTTTCGAGCAAGATTTATTTTGCGATCTTAGGTGTGGGGGAAACAGCCTCTGGAGACAAAACAGGAGATTTGTCGATGAGCCGCATGCTTAAATATTCAAGACTATCAATAGGGTATGTAAATAATGTAGCGAAGAGACGAAAGTCTCATTATTGCTGAGAAGTTAAGACTTTGTTGGGAATAATATAACTAAGTCTTATTCATTTATTAAATATCACAAATATACCACAAGTAGCAATAAATTTTACATATATGTGGCATATAAATAGTTAATCTACGAATTATGAAGAAACTTTGGTTTTCTATATTAATTAAGGTAACTACACAGATTACTACAGAGACAGCGTAGTGGTTAAAATATCACGTATAGTGCCAGTGTCGCGGGATCAAATCCACCCAAAACAACACTTTGCTGTTGTACAGCGTGAGATTCGAATTCGATTCGCCCAACACTTTGTTGGGCCGGCCACGGAAGGCAAGGAATTAGTACCAGTGGTTGGTCCAATGACGCTAGGGAGAAAATGCGATGGATTAAGGGGTCGCACGCCGTCCATTCGTCGCCCCGGACGCATAAAAAAAGGGAAAAGTGGCCAACACTTTGTGTGATCCACAAATTGTTGTTCTGAGTCTGGATGTAATTTGTGTCCCTTAATTGTATATTCGTAAAGTCCTCCGTTATACAAGTATTATTTCCATAGTCTTAAAAAAAAAAAAGAAAAACTTACAAGCAAACTTTTTTGTTTTTTGTTGTTTTTTCACGAAATAAAAACACATTTCAAAAAGTACTGCTAATTATTTTCCTTTATCACACACTTTCGTTGTACATGAAAGTAATTTTACCCAAAGTGTTTTTTACTAACGTCACAATATGCCAACTTTTCTGAACAGTGTGGTAAGTCAAATTCCCTCCCACAGTGGAAGAGATTCGATCCCAATAGTGGGACGCATATGGGCTTAGATGATGATGATGAATAAAAATACTAACCTATGCACGACCATCCAGATATTATTATTTCATATATTTTAAAAGGTGTTCAAAAGTCTTAAAACCTTGGCAGACGTTAACACTTAAGTAGAAGATTCTTTAAAATTAAAATTTTGGAATAAGACACATTTACATTTCGCTTTTGCGGTCCATTAACCAATATTTTTTCATTTCGCATCGCCACAGGGCAATTCGTGTAAATGTAGCTTAATTGCTGTAAAAGCGTAACTTCAGTGATACTTAAAAATATATTTAGCCTCAGAATTATCGAATTTAAATTAACATTTATTTTGTAATAAAAAGTAAAAGTATCTACCTACTAACACTCTGATTTCGCGTGTATACTAAGAATCTACATTTTTATTGCAAGATATAAAAGGAATAGAATCCTACAACGGATTCTTCGTCATACAAGGTAACTGTCCTATGACTATGTGATATATTTATTTAATGTGACATCATTATCATCATTTCAGCTCACGGATTATCCCACTGTTGGGCTCGAGTAGGCCCTCCATTATAGGAGGGCCTACGCTGGTCAGACGTGTTGGTATAGGATTTTATATCGATTTTATTTTCCTTATCTTGCATAAGTATTATATAGAGATATGCCTCTATCCCTTAGGTGTCTCTTGCAAAATCCACGGGCAAGAGAGGGGGCGGTGAATTATATTCTTACTCCGTAACCACACAGAAGATATGTAGTATGATACAATCAGTATATGTCATGTAAAAGCATTACAATGTTTTTACCACTAACAATATTCATTTCATTATTATTATTTTACATAATTTTACATAATGTAAAAAAACCTTCATAGGCAAAGATACAACAAAATAGACGTGTAAAAATACTACTTTTATATGAAACTAGCTTTTGTCCGCGACTTCGTCCGCGTAGAAATAATAAAATATTTGGCAAAGGCGATCACAGATAACTATATAGTGCGTTTAGGGTTCTACAGGCTCACTGTTGCTCTGGATATGTAGGCTAACTAGTATAGAGAATCCTGATTGGCCGCATCAGCCAGCACCTTAGTGAGGCTGTCTCGATCAGACTAATTCTTTCTGGCAGTCGATCGCAGTCTTTCTATGCCCGTGGCCCGTTGTCATCAAAGCGGTCACTGGCGCAGGGGTGCTGTGGACGGTGTGTTTAGATGGCGTTAAATCATGTAATAGTTTGCCAATCTTGTATATCAGGTAGGCGCTGTTATCAGGGGGTGCTTCCATAGCTAAGGCGGCTGACTCTAGACTAATTGGAGCGGTGCAGTGGCCTCTACGTGAAGCGCGCAGAGGACTTTGTGCTAACGCCTATATTGTACTGCTCCCAGCTGAGGTCGTACTTGGAGGTATATTATATGGTACATTAGCTCAGGCCGGGCCTTCTTCGGGCTGGGTTTAATTTAAATAAGCGATACGTTTGGCCACACTCGATATTGAGGTGGTGATTTGATGTGTCACGATACCGCCCAGAGTGGCCCTATATAAAACTGTAAAGGAGAAAATGTATTATTATAGTAAAGAGTTAAAAACAAATAATAGACAAAAAATAAGCAAGTGAGCAACTATTTAAGGTGGTATCAAAACACATGGAAGAATAAAGAAATTCAATTCGAAAATCGCAGTGAAATTTTTAATAATCGATGCGACCACTAACGACGTCTGCCCGCGTTCGGTTTGCTCACTGTTCGACTACGTACGTCCCGCCCTCCTACTTTAAACTCTAAGTAGGACATCGCCAAACTAATAACCTAAATATAAAATTTCATTGAAATAATGTAGGTAAATACGAAAAGCTTTTATACCTACTAAATCTCTTTTTTTTATGTGTGGGCTATGGTAAGCGCACGCGCGGTCCACCGTCCGGGGCGACGAAAGGAAGGCGTGCAGGCTCATGACCCACCCGTACCCACGTCGCCTCGTTGTTGGGTCGACCACCGGAGCAAGGTGGTGGGCCCAACGGAATACCCTTTCGGATACCCTCACCTCTCGACGTCCCTGTCCCGGGACGTCGGTCGCCGTCGCGCGGTCAGCCGCTCTGCGGGTGACGGACTAAATTCCGCAGTCCAGTCACCCGCGGCCTCAGCTAGGGCGGCATCAGGCGCAAGTACTCGCGCCTGCGCCTCCCACCTAATAAATCCCTTAGGGATTGAATTCACAAAAAGGAATTTCATTAGTATTCATTATTAGGAACTTATACCTCAAATACAACACTTCATTGAAATAATTTTGAAAATCGGAGACCTTCCATACTAACTTTGCACTTCCATTTTACCTCCTTAAGGGAGATCGAAAAAATAATTTACTTATGTTTCATCACTTTCAATGAAGAACCTTCATACTGAATTCTATTCGAATAACTTCAAAAACGGTAAAATTTCATACTAAATTTGCACCCTCGTTTTACCCCCTTAGAGGAAGAATTTTCAAAAATCCTTTCTTAGTGCTCCCCTACGTTATAAAAAAACTCTCTGTGCAAAATTTTAAATTTCTAACCCTTATAGTTTAGGCCCTGCGTTGATATTTCAGTCAGCTTCTCCTTTTATATATATAGATATAGATTTTAATGCACAGATAGCTTAATGGTTAAGATTAGCTATCGTGCCTGTGTCGTGAGTTCACTTCAATAATGCTTTATGTAATCCATTAATTGTTATTCTGAATAATTTGTATCCGCTAATTATAAATTTGTAATATCCCCCGTAATACATGAACTATTTTCTTAGTGCGGGGTCAGTATCGGGCTGGCCACGAACGACAAGAAACTCGGTACCAGTGGCCTTCCCAGTGACAAAGGTGGGGTAATACTGTGGGTTATGGGGCCGCGAACCGCCCTTTCATTGCCCCGGGCGGAACGTACGGCGTTTTACCTGACCATAGCCCAGTCAAAAAAAGAGGATTTGCTTAAAAAAATGGCGTAAAGGTCAGAGTACGAGCATAACACATTTTGGTAAACATTTCATAAATTTAGTAGAGTATACACCTTCCTATATGGTAACGAACTGTGATATACTGTGCCACCACCGTTAACAAGAGATTAGTCTCGTAAAGAAATATCATCACTAATGGCAAAGAAAAATCTGGAATGAATTTCTATGCGAAATCGTTTGGCCATCGTGGTGTAGAAGGCTAGTTTCTTTTTCATTGAAATAAAGGTTTGTATCTGTACTTATTCGATATATTGAAATAAAATAATACGCTAGAATTTCATATAATATTTATTGGTACATGGAAGCAGCTTTCTACCAGCCTTCTATGAGAAGAGATGCATCATAGCCATTTTAAGCAGAGAATTATGGATGAATTTTCTTTTTCCAATAGCCAGTAGATATCTATGGTTGAATAAAGACTTCTTAATTGCACTATTCTCAATTCAAATTATTATTATCCAACTTTTGTAATAGCGTAATCAGTCCCATCCACGATGAATAAGGAATTGACGTATTCTACCAATTAAATGAACTATCCAGTCAAGATAGCGTAGGGAAGATGTTGACACAAGACATTATTTCGAGTTATTATTTTATTTGCTTACATTCTTTAATCATCTTTTTTAACCAATATTTCTAGGAATTAATTATCTTCAGGATTTGCCATCATTAAAGTCATAATGAAACATTGATTCCACATTATTGCAAATAGCACAAATGAATGAGTAGAAACATTATTGCCATTAAAATGTACATAAATAATGTCAGGACTACTTTTCATCATTACACTTACTGCTTTTAATCATTTAGGTACTTGTGTATTCATGGTCACCGGAGAGTAATGAAAAGTATACCAAAATTCGGCAAAATTAAAATCGAATCAAATGTCATAATATGTATAAACATAGTTTTATATATATGAAATATATAATACTCGCGTAAATATCAGAAATCATTAGGCTAAAGAATTGCTTTTTACCCTTGCAGACTTTGTGCAATCACATCAATTAGGGATTGAGTGAAAGAATCGAGCAAGGAGGGGCTTTAAATATTTATATGATCAGAATTTTTCAAGTAAAGGAGATGAATTATGGAGCCGAATTTCGTTCAAGGGAGAATATTATTAAACGAGTGTTTTAGTTCTCTTGGGCTTTTAATGTTCGAGCGAATGTTGAAGATAATTACTCTCAATTTTTAATAAAATTTTTGAAGCAACTACGACGCATAAAATTTAATTATAACTTTTTTTAATATATAATATCAAAATTATTTATAAGATCTAATACAATTTAGATAAAATGTTTACAGAGATCATCATTGTCGCTACATTTTTTTTAATTATAGGTAAATTAATCGTACCGTATCAACCTATGGACGCCCACTGTTGTATATACGCCTCCTTATTATGATAGCCGGTATGGCTCCAGCATTTCACATTGTCTGACTTTCTGAGTAGAGTGCTATCCCGTTTTCCAGTGTTCTTGTAGTTGATACACCTCAAATCGCCCATTTTTATGTGAAGCTCCAAATTGGATCTTTTCCAAATTGGATCAATTGAACTTAAAAATGGTAATTAAATAAAAATTAATAAAATATTCCTATTAGGTAAGACTTGTCAAATATTTATTGAAGAGTTAATAATAAATTAAATTAATCATATTCGGGTTTACTTAATTTTGGTTTTGATAGTTTTATACCTACATAATTTGTAGTCTCAGGCCTGTTTCATAGCAAGAAGGGTAGTGACTAAAAAACTGACTTACCATGACCGATCATAGGCTCATATTTCTTTTCTTCATAACTCGTCATATTCTTCGTAGTTCCCAGTGTTGATGTAAAACTTTAAATTCTATGGTGAGTAATCAATGGATACAGCTACAGACTATATGTGCATTTCATGAACTAGCATCAAATTAGCATACCTTGTTGACGGATATTTTGTGATCCTTCCATCCGCGGCCTCAGCTTGATATAAATTTATCTTAGCGGAGTGGATAAGGGAGGAAAATATCGCTGAGTTGCTCGGTTGCTGTTGTATTGGGTACCGCAAAGGCTAATACCAAGCTAATATCGTACCAGGCGAGGCCACGAGAATTCGGAATTAATCCAACATTCAGAGAGAGGCCGTCCACGTGAAAGTGACATTGTAATGCTTTATTACGAGAACTTCGACGTGGATGCCCGAAAGGGTAATCCATCAGGCAGACTACCACAGTCAAGGGACCAGTGCCTGTGGCTTATGCGGCGATGAAGGGTAACATTGAAGATTATAGAGCTTTACGCGGTCATTCCATCGCTCTGTATTGCTTTGGTGGTGTATTGCCACATTAAAGTCTGCCAAATAAAGAGATAGATTTATATACTAGTCGCTATAAATTTTTCAGCAACTACAGTGTGCGTGACAATTTAAGTTTCTAGAGCTAACTAAAATGTATTATCTAATCGATTTAGATCTGGGCTGGATCAGTCAGACTTCATCTTTATATATAAATTTGTAGTGTACGTGTGTATGTCACTGAAATCCTCCTAAACGATTAGACCTATGTTAATGAAAATTTATGTGTGTGTTCAAGGTGATTCGAAAATGGTTTAGATTCACAATTAGACCTGGTAGGTAGCGCTTATTTAAGCAGAACAACGTCTGTTGGGTCAGCTAGTTTATTATAAATTTAAAGACATTTTCCATGAGCTGAAGTGAATCTACTTGTTCGTGTTTCGTGACCAGTACAAAAGTCTAGCTGAAAATTCTATAAAATATTTCTGCAAAGTATGGACTGTACTGCTTTTTTACAGAAAATAAAACTGTAACTTCTTGTTCAATCATTAACATTAAACTATGACTGGTGCATAAGGCAAATTTTGAAATTATAGAGTATCATTTCTTCGGAACTATATCGTCCTCTGGACTCGATATTGTTGGTCCACCAAAACAGCAAGATAGGTTAAATACAATCGGTTATGGGCTTGCACGCCCTCGTTTCTATCGTCCCTGGTGGTCTGGGTGGAATGTTAACAGATTATTGTCCCAAAAAGCCTTTAATCCTCCTTAATAATTAATTGGTTGTGGAACTCGCCAATTACAATGATTAGCAATGTAAAAGTTATTTCCATTAACTCTATATACTAATTATTCGCGTAATTATAAATAATTTTGGAAGATGATGAAAACTTAATGTAATTTTTCATAATGCCCACTGTAATTGCCGAGTGTTGCTTTATACTCATAGTCACTTAAAAAAAGTTGAAGCTTGCCAACCAATTTTACACAATTTCCTTATAATTTTATTCTCAATGATGGCTATAACCAACACAAAATTTCTCTAACTTTCACTTTCAGAATTAGTCATAATTTTTATAAAGTTCTTATCATTCAATAATGTCCGAATTTCATAGCCATTAAATAGTTCAGTTTCTGACTTTTCCATGCTAAGGAAACGTGTTTCTTTGTACAATAATAAAACATTCTCTTTCTTTGTACAATGCTTTTTCAAATTATTTCTAAATAATTAACTTGATATGTAGTGAAAGTCGTATGATATTTTCTCTATTAACAATCGCTCATTTATTATGTTGGATTTACCAGCCATTAACGAACCTTAAGAAGGCCACACATCTAGTTCCTAGTTCACTTCACTTTGCTATCCGTATCCACTTTGCTGACCAAATGAAAAGTTAAACATTTTCAGTCATAAGTCATTTTAAAATCAGTGTCGTGTGATATGTCGATGCGCCAAACCAGTGTGCAAAAACCGAATTTTAACAAGATACAACTTTTCCTAAGATAACGTTTTATGCAAATCAGGCCATCGGATTATGCTTGATATATAAGTAAAAAAGTCATCTCAAGGAATAAAAGGTATACTGTGCGTGTGTGAAAATGATCTATGTTTGTGCCAATTAACATTCCAATGTATTTAAGGTTTACGTGTGATCCATCATCAACAACATAACTTTTGGCTGACCGCCCAGCACACATGAGAGTGCTACTTTTGTGATTAGACTAACTACGGGTGGCGAATAGTTGCCGGTGCGTCCATTTACCACGTATAAAGACAATGAGTTAATTGTATCTTTATACCCTAAAATCGGACGATGAATCGAGCTCTTTTAAGTCCTGTGTTCCCTGAATTTGAAATCTCTGTGGCGACTATCCGCCACTAAGATAACTTGGACCGCAACCCAACAATGCGAAGCAATCCGCTTCGCTAATGAAGATTGGCCCATACAAGAAGACGCAGGTGCGAGGCAGCTGGGCGTGCACAGCTGACAGATGTGCGACACACCTGACACCTGCATTCGCACCTGCGGTGATATCATTTGCACCTGTGTGGAACACGTGCACATTCGGACCACACGCAGACTGAAGGCTAGTATATATATAACGCCTTTTGCTGTCTATTCATTAAATACGAAACGACGATCTCCACATCGACCTCGAACTGCCGACCATCAAGCAGTTTATGAAACGGTGCTCTCAGAGCTACTTTGACTCTGCCATGACACACCCCAACCAACTAGTGGTTGGGACGGCTTCCTATAGACCCTCCAAAATCTTCTCCATCCGACGTCCTCGTCACGTCCTCGACGAAGAGGACGACAATATCACACTCACTCAACAAAGAGCCTATACGGCCCGCGAGGCCTTAACAAATAAATATCCGCGGTTCCGCCCTCGCCGTCGAGGTGCGAAACCGCGCCGCGCAAAAGTCACTACTAAAAACGTGGGCACGCCCACTTTGCCTCCAGCGACGCCCCAAGCCGAGGTCCGTTCCCCACAGGGGGAGCCCTTGGGCGATGTCGCTTAGCATACTTTTCTCCGGGTTGAGAGCCCTCAGCGCTCACCCATAGTCCGCGTCAAGCTGTCAAGGCCATCTGCGGCCAACAGCTGTACACAAATGAAAAAAAAAAAAAAAAATATTCATTCAGTCGACATACGATATCAACTCGCACACTTGTACGGTCGTCACTAATTCTATTATCAATTTATTGTACATAATTTATGAAATGTAAATAACTCGTCAGTCTTAGAAATAACTCTCTTCGTTCTTCTTCGCCGTCTCTTCACATCTTCATTCGCCAACCACAACACAATTGTAGGGTGGCTAATCTGCGCACGCCATCCTACATCTCTATATCAGGGATGGTACATCATAGTATAATTTGACTGAGTTGCTATCTTAACCATCGCTCTGGTAACGACCAGTAACGGTAAGTCTGCAAATAAAATGGCCTGTCTAAGTTATATAAAATTTAAGTATGTATGAGTACAGGTGTTCTAGCTGGTATTTTTTTTTTATGGGTGGACTATGGTAACCGCACACGTGGTGCATTCCGTCCAGGGCGACGAAAGGACGGCGGGTGGGCCCATAACCCACTCGTACCCACGTCGCCTTTGTCGTTGGGCCGACCACCAGTGCAGAGTTTCTTGCCGTCAGTGGTTGACCGACATTTCTAGCTGGTATAACTTTTATTATAACGGTATAAATAGCCTGGCGTCGGCGTAAAGTTATTTATAGAAAGAACCGACTACTTTTACTTAAGCACTAACTTCACTTCAGTTATATAAGTATAAACAGTTATCGGTTAACCTAATAAATAAACAGCTTACCACACGTGCCCAATTCTCATTACAAAAAAATTAGTAAAGTGAATTTCGTGTCACGCACACTGAAAGATTTCCCAGTGGGAATCCCATGTCTCAAAAACAACATGACATCTTTTATATACAGCCATTTTTGTTTTTATATTTAGATTTCACCGCTATATTTTAAATTAAACTACTATACGGATTTTATCGCGTCGGATATGGTCCGCCCGTGACCATGAACGCTGCAAAGTGTTCGAAACGTCGGGCAATCAAAAATTAAGTATAAACGCGATAAAAGCCGTAAAATAGTTTTATTTAAAATGTGTATGTAATACTCACGTAAACATCAGAAATCATTACGCTATATTTTATTTATAATTCTCTTGTAAAATAGAAAACTTAGATGATAAAATGTGTGAAAATACACATAATGTGAACATTTTGTATATCACCAAGACTAGTATTTATGAAAAAGATATTTCACATAGTTTTACGTACAAAAAATATAAAAAAAAAATAGTTCATAGATAGCATAGACAGGTAGTGGTTAAGATATCGAGCAACTAGGTCAGTTGTTATGTGCCAATGCCAATATTGCGATTCCCAGGCAGAACAATACTTCTGCGTAGTAATAATTTTTGTTCTTATACTCCGGCCGCTCTGAGTTTGCGTTCCTGACACATGTCATAACTAGTGATATACAATAAATAACATTCATTATATTTAATAACGTTATCTATTGCATTCATTATGCTTATTTATTAAATTCGATATAGATTTTGTTAAATTTATAGGAATTATTTCGCATGTTTTTTTTTAAATTGCCTTCATCTTTTTTATGCTATATGGTGAAGAAGTATTATGGCCGGCTCCATAATCTTTAATTTGAGCCCAGATTAGCTCTATGGTATTGTACTGGCAGTGGAATAGGGAAATTCGAAGAACGCAATAAGCGTTCTCCAGAGCTAACTCATCTAAAACATAACGAACTTATGCCAGCTTATGGTCATTGACTAATTTCATCAACTCTGCATTTAGTGTAGACATATTTTCGTCACGTCTTTGCAGCTACCGATTCCTCTTTTTATTAGCTTTGGTAGGTGCTTTATTTAATTACACCGAATGATTAGGGGTGTTATCCATTAACATAACTAAAGGCTCTGGGAGGACAGTTAGCAACACATCCTGGAACCACTCCTTGAATGCAGTCGCATTCATTTCTTCGTGGTAGTCAGTAGTAGTTTTTGACTCAAAAACCAATAAACCGTTTTCCACAAAACCGTACTTCGCACAACCAGCGTGGCATATTATGAGTCGTGTTCCTTTACCCATTGGCACTTTCGACGATGACGCTTGAGTGTCATTTGTCCAAGAACGAGAAAGCGTGTGGTTGGGGTTTAGCCTTATCTCGTCGATGAAAGTGGTATTGTCCCAATTATTAATATTTTTCGCTTCTTTTACAAAAATTAATTGTTTTTAAAATTATGTTATTCCTTTCTAAAAGAATTTTCCAGAAGAAACAAATCAGCTGCTTTCAAAGATGCTAAAACCAATGACCTATTAAGGTATTCACTTCTGGGATAATAACTGCTATATATATGCTTCCGTGTGATGGCGGAATAACAATACAATTCACCACCCCCCCTTTACTGCCTGTGGGTCTCGTAAAAGACGATTAAGGGATTATATTATGCATACAATATCTAAGCAAGAGAAGGAAAATTCGAAATAAAACTCTATACCAATACGTCTAACTACCGTGGTGCAGTTGGTCAATTTCCCTCCCATTGTGGAGGAGGCTCGAGCTCAGTACTTGAATGTTTATGAACTATGGTGAGTGATGATAAATGAATGTGATTCCTTATAGCATCAGTCTCAAAGCTATCATTGTCTGTTATAGGTTCATTTCTGCGTTTACTTTTTTGGTGTTCGTAAAATATTTTCTCCAGTGCCCGAGGAGCCGAACTTTTCTGTATTAATATTTGTTATTGTCCGTTCGCTTATTCTAAGCGCCTGAGAGATGTGCTCTTATCTTGTTATAATCACGGGGTCCGCCATTTTGTCTTTCAAGCTCAAGGTAATATTGAAGCTTGATAATTAGTTCTCGTGTTTCACTTTTCAATATTTAACCGTGTTTCGGCATTATTATTTTGCACCTAAAGTGCAGAACAGTAATATACGATATACAACAAAAGTCTAGATTAGCGTAGAGGCTGACCTCTTACTCATATAACAAGGAGAATCAGTCAAATAAACAACAATAATAGTCACGAGAAAGTACATATTGAGAAACACTGCAGAACGTAGTCTATGCGCGCGAGGCGACAAGAAATGACTCTTTGTGACTGTCATAAAATGGCGATCCTCACAACGCTATTACGGGTAGCCATTTTTCAATAGTAATATAAAGTAGTAAGTCATTTTATTTTCATTTTTTTTATAGATGTGATTGTTATCACGATATTTATTTTCTTAAGTTTTGATTGGGCTTACCTTTGTCATATTACCAACTTTATTAAATGGTAAATACATTATATATTATAAAATAAAATTATAACGTTTTATTAATATTATACCGCCAGATTATATTAAGATTATAAAAATATGCGATTACAATTTTCTCGTTATTTTGTCCCATCACTACAAAAACAAACATAAGACAAAACCTTGAAACAGTGCAGTTTGACATGTTTTGATTTTTAAAACTATTGTTTTTATATTTGTTAATTGAGTAATTGTTAATAATTTTAGCCGGAAATTAATACGTTTATTGTAAGTTGGCATAATTATTACATTTTTAATGTTATTACTCGTTAATAAGGTAAATATAAGATATTTAAAATTGTGCCGTAAATAGTACGGCAGTTCAAAGTTACATCGCCCATTCTGTCATGACCTGTCAGGAACGCAAACTCAGAGCGGCTGGAGTATAATTAGAGTAAATATGTGCCATTGATTGCTTTCTGTGACGTCACGAAATAAGAATACAATTCAGCACTCTCTATCTTGCTTATGACGGATAAGGGATTATGACATGCATATAACATCTATTCACTTCCTATCTTGCCAGTGGGTGTCGTAAAAGACGATTAAGGGATATAATATGCATATCACAGTGCAAGAGAACTCTAAAAAGCCTATACCAATACAGCTGACCAGCGTTGAATATTAGGTTATATGGTTAGAGACCTTTACTACCCGCAACAGGGCCTACCTGCGATGGCCGATGAGGGTCATGGCGGTGAAAGCTATTAGGGGTTATCATACAGTATTCTGGACTGCGGCGCCATTATTGGCAGGCGACCCATCTTGGCCGCTTGTGGCCTTTTTTTTTTGGGGGGTGGGCTGCGGTCGGCGCGCTCCTCGCAACACTCCATCCGCGGCGACAGGGGGCGTAATGGCCCCTTGTGGCTGAGGTGTTAGCAGAAGTTTACCGGCCCCGCCGAATCCAAAAAGTAGTTTTATTTATAAAGTTAGTGTCTTTTCACTAAAAATATTTCATAAAAGAGAAATTGACCTTCTATTTCATATAACTTAACATTTACTTTAACAGTTACTATAATAATATAAGCCAAAACACAAAAATGTGTATTTCTATATCTTAACCACTTCAAAAAGCATAAAAGTATATATTTTATCTATGTATTAAAGAGATAAAAAAGAAAATTTATTTTTATATTATAATCTATATCCGTGATTTCACACGTACTAAATTGCCCATTGGACGTCCCACAGGTACTCCTAGCGACCAATATTCCGCCGTTAATTTATATTTTCATGGATGTACAGTGTTATGCAATATATTTTAACAATAATATATAGGCAGTTTAAAAAAAAATAAAAGAGACCTAACTGAAAAGTGCGATTCAAAAAAATAGGGATAGCGACGTCTATAGAATTACTACAAAATCTTAAACACGGTTATAAAAAGCGCTATTCCTGTTAGCATAATTGGACAAACTACTAACTTAATTCGTGATATTGTCATCGGTCCTCGATAAGTGTATAATATTTCAAATTAATTCGACGTTTAAAACGGCCTGAAAATCATGTTTAAAGATAGTGAATCTTTATATAGAAACCAAGTTAATTCAAGCATGTTAAAAATAAAAGTACAGTTTAAAGATGTATATAAGCAGTTGTGGCACATGGTATTGGTCATGCTCACTGAAGGATCTGCTTGCGGTAGCTACGAGGAGCGGGTCACTCCCTTCCTTCCATTGTAGTTGAGGGGAGTGATGGCTGCTCTAGTGGTTAACTCGTGATCGGGTGCCGCTTGCGGGATGTGGTTCAGCCATGGTACTTTTTCGTTATATTTAATAACTGTATTGTATGATGATTCAAAAGACACTGGAGCTATTAATAGACGTGTTATTGTATATTATTTTATTTAAAATAAAAAAATAGTAAATGAATAAAAAAGAAGACAATTCCACTGAGTTTCTTGCCCGATCTTCTCAGTGCGGTCGCGTTCCGATCCGGTAGTAATTTAAGGTAAAATGTAAAAAAATTACCATATGTAAGTGCCCCCGCGGTGTTTGTGCATAATAAAGAATTTGAATTTGAATAGTATTATTTAGGCTCGATGACCGATATGTCTCCATTGTTAGTTGAATACCGTATAGAACCTACTTTAATCCATCAACTAAATAAAATCATTCAAAATCATTAAAATAAGGCAAGTCTCATCAGACTTTAATTTCACGCCCTTTTTTTTTTTTTTTTTTGTGGGTGGGCCGCGGTCGGCGCGCCTCCGCACCACTCCGTCCGGGGCGACAGAGGGGCTTAAGCACGCAACTCCCGCGACCCACCCGAAAACCACGTCGCCTTCGTCGTTGGGCCGACCACTGGAGCAGCGTTAACTTGTCGTCAGTGGTCGGCCCGACGGAATACCCCCTACATGCCGCCTTAGCCGAGGCCGCGGGTGACGTGACCGGGGATTAGTCCGTCACCCGCCGAGAGGCCGACCGCGTGAGGAAAGACCGACGTCCCCCCCTCGGGTAGGACGTCGGTCTTTCCTCACGCGGTCGGCCTCTCGGCGGGTGACGGACTAATCCCCGGTCACGTCACCCGCGGCCTCGGCTAAGGCGGCATGAGGCGCAGATAGTTGCGCCTGCGCCGCCCCAGTCGCCGGCGGCGGATCTCCTCATCGAGGCTGCGCTCCTCACGCAGGCGATCCGCCGCCTCCTTCCGCGAGATCACTGTCTCGCAGAAGGCTGCGACCGCGTCCCAATTCCCGACGCTGTCGACCATCGCCCTAGCGATAGCCGGCAGCGTCAGGTCCGTACCGATGATTGCGACGAGTTCACAGCGCTGCACTGCCCAAGCCCCGCAGGCCTCGAGCGTATGGCTAATTTCACGCCCTAAGCAAAGCAATGCGAATAATAGAAATACAGCGCTTAAATTCAATACATAAATACTACTCATATAACACTGGTTACTGCAATCTGGTCACTTAAAATGAATCCATATATTGCAAAGGAGAAAAACAAATGATAACCCTGAGTTTCATTTGCTAAATAAATATATTACCACGGAAATAAACCATTATGAGAACTGAATATGTTGTTTCTGACTCCGTGGTTCTCTGAATATTTTCCTTGTGTATACTGGAGATGAGCTCATTTCTATAGTTTCTGTTTGCAGTAATAACTTACTGTAACGGCCAAACTTATTTGGTCGAACGGAATAATTTTAATGATAAGTATTATGAAGGAAAAATATCCTTTTATCTAGATACAGTACTGACCTAATTAACCTTAATGTGGTTTATATTAGCCTATTATCATCCTGCTATTGTTCCAGTTTATGTGAACAACACAAAATATTTTCTTTGTTTTACACCGATTAGGGTTAAAGTTTTATGACTGACTGCATGTTTGGCATCAATAATCCTTATTCAGTTATGGAATAGGAGTCAAAAATATCAAGAAATGTACCGGTGTCAGTAAAGTAGTGCTACCATTCAATTGGCGGTGAACGGTAGTAATACCGTAAATAGGCTACAGGTTACGAGGCCGCATGTTGGGTTGTCCCCATATAGACTGAGTGAATAAAAGGCTATGTTCTAATCATAACCCACTTAGTCCGATCAAACTATAAAAAATAGGTCTGTGTTATAACTCTTAGAGGTCGGTGGCCGAAAAGGCCATAGACCATATCTACACGCTTCGGCAGATCAGTTTTGCTTCAACCCATTGTACTTCTCAGCAGATCTAGAAGGAGTACAATCGGTCTCTGTATATAATGCTTATTGCCTAGGTTTGGGATATTCTGAGTTTAAGGCTGACTATCAGCATAGAAGAGAGATAATACCGGCTTGACTTCATTGTGATTGTTACGAGAGCACAGCCCATCGGAGCAACACCATGAACTCGTCGCAATCATTTATTCTAACCTGACGCTTCCGACCATCGCTAAGACGATGCTCGAATCAGAATTGACTCTTACTCGTAATTTCGATTAAGCATTTATTATTAACTAGCAACCCGCCCTCGCTTCGCTTCGGTTTCTGTCGCCTTATCCCTACAGTTCCCGTTCCCGTGGGAATACCGGAAGAAAATATAGCCTAGTTTACTCCCTGATATCATAGCTTTTCATTGGTGAAAGAATTTTTGAAATCGGTCCAGCCGTTTTGAAGATTACCCGGAACAGACAGACAGACAAAAAAAATATGAAGTGATTTTTAGGCATATGTATAGTGCAAATAACTGTATGAGCATGACAAAAGCCTATTATTTTGACATTACAAACAGACACTCCAATTTTATTTATTGGTATAGATTAATAATAGACATTTTCGATTTATTTTATATCCAGATTTTTGTTTTGTTGTAATTAAGTTTGTTATCTCATATTTTCAAAACAATTATCTAACTTACCAATACATACACATACATATATGAGTAAAGTCATAATTAATATTTACTTAGAGTAGTCGACAACAGGCTAACAAATTCATTTTAGTTGGTTCGCTTGAACTTTGAACGTTGTTACTTCTACTAACTGTCGAAACTTTAGTTGACAAACTAAATATTGTTAGTTTTGTACTGTGACAGTTTGATCTTAGTTTCAGCAGGCTAATCACAATTCTCCCAATGTTTGTGTTATACATACCTTTTGTATAAGCTGGATTTTATTGAAAATGTTATACAATGTGGCCCAATTAGATATATTTCAATGATTTTTGATTAATTGATTGTTCATTGCAAAGTTACGGCAATAATATTAATGTTAAGGACTAAATCCTTGAGATGGTATGAACATGTAATAAGACGGGATGAAAATAATGTTGCGAGGAAAATTTTAAGTATAACCGTTAAAACCTTTAAAGAGTAAGGGAATACCTATAAAAAGATGGATGAACTGCGTGAAAAATGACATGGATAGCCAGGGAGTGGTCACAGATGTAACGTCTGATATGGGCTGCATGGAGAGAGTGGACATATTGGGTTACCTCCAAGTAATTAGGATAAGAGCAGAATGATGATAATCATAAAGATTTTATTAGATTTTCTTTGGATTTGGAGTGGATAGATAAATTAATCGGCAGAAAAAGACAATTATAATGCTAATAATTCTATATTTAAAATAATGCTCAACTCAACAATCATTAGAGGCCTCATCATCATCAGTTTAGCTCATATTCATCTCACTGCTGGGTCCAAGCCTCCTCTACAATAGAAGGAAAATTGACCTCCTATAACACATTGATCAGACATGTTGCTATAGAGTTTCATTTCAATTTTTTTCCTTCGCATAAATGTTATTTGCATATTTAATAGTCGTCTTTTCGACACCCAAAGGCAATATGGTGAATTGTATTCTTACTTGGTCACATGGAAGGGTCTCAAGGGCCTCCAAGGTCCGCCGCCGGCGACTGGTGCGGCGCAGACGCGACTACCTACGCGTCATGCCGCCCTAGCCGAGGCCGCGGGTGACGTGATCGGGGAGTTAGTCCGTCACCCGCCGAGAGGCCGACCGCGTGAGGAAAGACCGACGTCCTCCCCGAGGGGGGGACGTCGGTCGATGGGAGGGTACCCCACTAGGGGGTATGCCGTCGGGCCGACCACTGGTGACAAATAACCCTGCTCCGGTGGTCGGCCCAACGACGAAGGCGTGGTGTTCGGGTGGGTTGCGGGTGTGCGTGCTTACACCCCTCTGTCACCCCGGACGGAGTGGTGCGAGGAGCACGCCGACCGCGGCCCACTCCAAAAAAAGGGCCTCCAAGGACTACAGAAATAAATGCACGGGTATTTTTCAAGATTTTATAATCAAATTATAATTACGATTACGTCTACTGTTTGTGGACTCACATGGTCATGAGTAAATATTAATAGTAATTATTATTTTTCATAATAACACTTCACCTTGATTAATACCATCATCTCATCACCATTACAATTACAATAACATTTATTTTTAATTTGTATTATTATTAGTTAGATAATTTTAATAAAAAAAACGTACTCATTGCACGAGTTTTACTGTCACATAATTGCGTAGGTTATGAAATAAGCGGGTGAAAGTGCGGCTTGAGGCTACAAGGAGACAATGTGCTTATACCACAATATATTGTTCCAAATTCTCCGCTAAGCTACTCATTTCCATGTAGGAGTAACTTACCACTTTAATTAAGCGGTAAGCCACTGCTACATCAAGAATTTCTCGGGATGTATTTTAATTACACAAGAAAACGTTGATAAAGTTTAAGTGTCCTTAAAAAAACTGAAACACTTCTCATTTGCAAGTAAAGTGTATCTAAAAATTATTGAATACATTTATTATAGAGCCTTTACATATTTATTTATTAACTTATATGAAAAATAATTACCACGGTCGGAATTGACATGGTATATGTTAAATTCTTCTCCTTTTTTGTTCTTAAATGGCACACGAGTAAACTGTCCTTTGATGATAAGTCGTAACTGCCACTCCATGAACTTCAACACTACCAAAGGCACTGTGCCCTTCCTAATCTACTGTGATAGGGAAAGGATTGGAGGTAATGGAATGAGAATATAAAGGCAGGTAGGGTGACCTCTGACTTTCTCATGCACCGAACGAAGTGCAGTTTTATTTGCTACTAGACTCGAACTAAAAACATTATTGAAACCTGTACCAAATCCATTTGATATCGTTTGGACAACAATTACATTTTGAAAATTGATGTCAAGCCGGCAGCTGGTCATTAAACTATTACCAAAGCTTTTGCAATCTGTACTTTGAAAGAAGAATACATAATGAGTCATACATACATATCCACAAGAATACATATCCCTCTATCTACCCCTACATCTAAATCCCCCCTATATATTTTAAAAATATACCTATATATTAGTTTTTTTTCCATTCAATTTCTCGCCTAGATGCATAAATTGCCATAAAACTACAAATAGGTGTCAAATCGTATACCCATTTCAAAATTGAATATCATTACAAATATAGCTGTTTTAATACATATTCTTGAAAATGATTGCTTGAAAGAATATCGTGACTAAAACCATTCTAAAAGCTGTTATGTTTAATATGAAAATAATGTAAGAAATAAACCAAATAAATATGAAAAAATATTGACCTTTATTATATTATGTGAATAATGTACAACATATATTATCAATGGTGTTATTATTACCCTACTGAAATTATGCAACTTTTAACCACATGTTTGTTTAATGAAAGAAATATAATAAATAGTACCACTCGAAACTAGATAAAAGCTGCAAATTTATTATTATTTTGGTAACCTACGATTTTATTTTAAATTGTGGTTATTATTTTAAAAAATCTAGGAATCAATATTAATAACGAATGTAGATATAATAATTTTGTAATATTAGAAGAAAATTCAGCCGCCATCATCAAATCCATGTTTTACTTGATGCGACTCCCACTAGATGGATTTCATAACAAAATGTATAGAAAACTATATCTATACAAAATATTAGAATAAGAAACTGGATTATAAAATAAATGGGGAAAGATATCTAGGCAGCAATATCTACAAACTTACTTTCAGCAATCTTAATACAATACACAAAGAAATTACATATTTTCTATTAACTCTTTTTACCATGTAAAACGCATAAAATATTTACGTATATTTGGGCTTGTATAAATATTTCACAAACGTACTCTTCCATATTGTGGTTACATTTTAGTAGTTTCTGCAAAGCGAGTAAAATTTTGATGTCGAAGCATCCAAGTTGATGACTGAAGTATTTCAGGGAAAGATGCAAGCTTCTTTGTATACCTTTATACCTACCTATACACTTACTGTCTGTCTCAAAATGAAAAAGAGGGAAAGTTAGACGTCTAATCTGCTGCTTACTTTCAGAAATGAGAACGTCGCCGGTCTTAAGATGCACGTAAAACTTTTTACCTTGATAAGCAGATATTTGTCGTATATTTTTTCTTGGTTGAAATATTTTAAAACTCATCTTAAATTCAGATCAAACAGCTTTCATGTTGTAAAGTTGAATGTGAACTTATACATTTCTTGAGCGAGATTTGACCTCCAAACATTCACTTAAGCGACGTACGTCGCGCTTCTTTTCAAGTTTACGAGCACCGTTTCATTTGTGCTATAAAATTGTCTTTATGTGTTAGTTCATAGTGTCACAACGATCTCAGACAATTCACACTTTTTATATTACTTTGCTCTATAAGGTACAGGTAATATTATATCTATAGAGACAATTTACTACTTTGTTTGAAATAAAAGTATTTTTACAGATTTTAAATAAAACTACTTTATGGATTTTATCACGTTTGTATTTGATTTTTGATTGCCCGACGTTTCGAATACTTTGCAGCGTTCATGGTCACGGGCGGACAAAAATGCCTAACGTCCAACAAGTCATCGTTATTGCAGAAAATTTATAATTATCTTCCCGATACAGATTTTCTTGCCGGATCTTTCTCAGCGTGGCCGTATTCCGATCCGGTGGTAGTATACTAGATTGTTAGATTTTTAAATATAATTACTATTAATTTTATTGTTAAATAATTACTAACCATAAACAATATAACTTTTTCATATAGAATCATTTTCTTCTTACACTGGCAATAAATTTGTATCAAAATGTGGATCAATATTTAATAACTAATTTCTGTATCAGGTAGATAATTATAAATTTTCTGCAATAACGATAACTTATTGGACGTGAGACATCTTAGTCCGCCCGTGACCATGAACGCTGCAAAGTATTCGAAACGTCGAGCAATTAAAAATCAACTACAAACGCGATAAAATCCGTAAAGTTGTTTTATTTAAAATGTGTAATACTCGCGTAAACAACAGTAATCATTATTTTTACGGATTTCATTAATTTTATTTTTTTAAACTGGACAATGAATGTTGAAAATATACGGAACGCCGATAAGTATAAAATAATATGACTATTTGTAATAAATATTTTATTTCAAATTTCACAACTCGAGTAAACACCGGAAACTATTATACTATTTTATTTCAACTTATAACTGATAAATACATTTTCAAATTTAATATGAAAAAAATTATAAATATTTAAAAATATAAAAAGTGAGATGTCGGCAGAGTAAACAAGGACCAAGCTCTCGGTGGTTAGGGTATTTAGGGTCTAAAGCGAGGAACTTGCTCACGATGCGCGTCGTGTCTTACTTTCTACATCAGACTCACAATGCAACCACCCCACGCGAGTCTCTTAAGGTGTTGGTCGAGTCTCTTGGCTATTAGACCATTGATCAAAATGAATCAAAATGAATGAAATGATGTCGGTACAATGATCGCCGTGTCCACATCCCACATGATGACACTCTTGTGAGCTAGGTCTTAATATCTGCTTTCTTGCATACAATACTCCTACGAGTGATGATAGATCGGTCCCAGTGCAGTGCAATGTGGCATGACCATTTTAGAGAATCGGTTCTGGTACACACCTGTACTATGGCATCTTTATGCTCACAAGTTTGTACAGCAAAGCAAGTTTGTACAGCAGATTAAGTTACTTACTAGCGTATGATTCTGGCTACTTTATTGTCTGTGCAAGTACTCGCCATTAGAAATACACAATTTTATTTATTATTATTAGAAAAAATAGAAGAAAAATATAGAAGAAATAAGATAAAGTTTTAAGGAAATATTGCATGAACTTCTTGAACCTATAGCGTTTTCACTGTTGGGTAAAGCGTCATCCAAAAGCTCAACAATATTGGCCTATTATACTCGTAACTCATTAATCGTAACGCATGTAATTTTATTTCCATAGATAGAAGAAACTTTCCTATATCTCAACGTCAATTACTCATTTGTTCATTGCTTGGTTTACTTCAAAAGTTTGAAGCTGAAAAAGACATTTCAACAGATTTAGGATTATTTGAGTACAAGACAATGGGTATTGTATATCTCTAAATGGGTTGGGCTTGAGCCTGGGACAATGAGCTCATTTATTCGTTCCCTGAGGCGTAGATGTAAACTATAACTACGTATAATATTAACAATTTGAATACAATGATACAATCAGTTCTTGAGGATGGTAATACAGAAGCTCTTTATTAGCGAATAAAGGTTTCCTTTTTTTGCAGCTTAAACTATTATGTAAAGAAATAAAGTTTTGGTGTGTCGCATCGCATTCTGAACTTATTTTTATAGCATGCTGATTTTATTATAGAAATTGATCTTGTCATTATAAGCATTAAAGTAAAACTCCAGAATTATTTCTTAACCCTCCGCTCGTCGCGCCTTTTTTATTACCTGAACAGTCGCATGGGGTCTGCAGCGACCAAAAATAAATAGCAATTAATTGGAATTGTATCATTTTTTTTGACATAATTTTAATGTTTTATATTTGAATAGGACTACATTGAAATAAAAAAGTAAATATATTGCAAATCAGACATTTATTTATATTTAAAAAAACTTAAAGAAATAGGAGTTACATTTTTCCTTACAATTTAACTCAGTCATCTTAAAGTTAACTTAAAAATAAAAAACAAGGGACTACTTCTCTTTTTTATAGATGTATTTGAGATTAATGAACTAAAACATGAAATCGAATATAAATCAACTAAAAACATAACAAAAAAATATATACTTCTTAGCTCTAAGTGAACCACCTAATCATTTCTTTGGATACAATCAGTACATATGGCTTTGGTATGGTTTGGACAAATACTTCCTTTGCAATAATAACAAATCGACTTAAATTTTCTATCTTTACGTTTTGGACAGTGAATGCAACACTTTCTCATAGGTTCAAACTGAGCATCATCAGGAGACAAGTCCTGAAGAGGAGATATAGTGATTCATCGACAACGCCATTCTTCTTCTTCTAAACATCTTAAAATACGTTTAGTTTGTCTATCATCCATTTCTTACTATTATAATAAATATTCTGGAACAGTAAAACATAAATATAAACACTACAATAATAAAAAACGATTAGGTTAATAGTAAAAGTTTACTTACGTCGTTCGTCGCGTGGGGTCTTTCAGAGCCTTGCGCAGAAACACACATCCATATCTCACGGCGCACGCGCACAGACTGAGTTGCAGTATTGCAAAATTGAAATTTTTTAAATCGGGAAATCTGTTATCTTAAAATCGGGAGAAATCGGGAGATTTTTTTCTAACGAAAACAGAATATTAACATGAATAAAATCATCTAATAACTAATACCAATAATAAATCAACAAGGTTTTTATGTATTTTGATTTTCGTACCACCCCTTACTCGCTATTTTAGGGAACATTTTGTCATCAATTTGAAATTTAAGATAATTTTGATTGTTTTCTTCCACAAATCTTTTTGTGTGGGAGAAGCCCTACTATTGAATTAGAGGAAAGAATATTTCTTTGTGTTGTTTTCATTGAATTAATCATTGAAAATATTCTTGCCACGTTTTCAGACAAGGGCAGCAAACTTAAAACTTTAAAAACAACGGAATAAATATGTTCAAACCATTACCATATTTCAAATTACTAACACTAAAACAAAATTCGTCCGTTTTTTCACTTAAAGATTTGATTTCTTAAGTATTACGAAGCAAACGCCATTCCGTGTCAATATTTTGATAGTTATTAATGTCTACTAAATTGGGAAATGGTCTATATATTGGTATTATTGATAATATATCACCGTTTTTTACATTTTCTGGAGAGAAAGTTCTCAAATCTTTTAGTGAATTATTTTTGCTTGGAAACCTTTGAATGATTTAGTCACATGTCGCAATATAAAATTGCATGCATCTAGTTTGGAACAAGTGGATTTATTCTGCGGCCAAGCTATTATTATATGTAAGCAATAATACGTATAATGTACAAGTGTGGTTTCGAACTTCGAAGGACTCAAAACAAAACGATATATAGTAAGGATATTCTTTAACATCTATTTCTCACTTCTTATAACTTAAATTTAAATTACGTCTATTATTATTATTACGTATTTTAATTACGTCTTATAACTTAAATTACGGGATTATTGTCGTGAATGAATAAGATAGTTACCAAATTATTAGGACAAGGATAAATTGTAAGGAGTGCTCGTACTTTTAATGAAACCTAATTAAATAATAAAAATCAGGAGATTGAGTCGCTAAATCGGTATATCGGGAGACGATGTCCAAAATCAGTAGATCTCCCGATAAATCGGGAACTTTTACATCACTGCTGAGTTGCGATGGCGTGAGCGCGAGTCGTAATCCTTTTTAGGAGGCTACCTAAAGTAAGGGTAATAATCTATAAACTTCTTCTAAAAGTACATATTTTGCAATTTTCTAAGACCTGGGCTTTGAAAGACCCCATGCGACGATTCGAGGGTTAAGTATTCTTTTTTATAAAATTCATTAAGTTCACCATAATCCGCGTCACAAAAAAAAATAAATAAAAACTAGTCTCTTTATGTAAGTTTTGATTGCAGCCAATAATTACACACACATTATTCAATATTTACACTACTTTTCATTCGTTTAGTTTGACTAGTTAAAAAGATATAATTTTTATTTAACCTAAAACTTTTAAATAATTATATTTAAAAATATTTTTTAAATATAATATAAAAAATAAAATGTTTAAAAATATAATTAACCCACTGGCAGCGAATACCAAGTTGCTGTAGGTTAAGGCTACAAAGAGAGGAACTTTTTCACGATGCGCGCGCTAGTAACACTGTATTCTGCATAAGACCCGCAATCCAACTACCTAAAGCGAGCCTCTTTAGGTGTTGATCGAGGCTCTTGACTATTAAACCATTGGCTGAAATGACTGCCCTATTACAGCAGTTTCATATGTAAGACACAAATGAATTATAGTTTTTAAGCTTTTGGTGGATAAATGTGGCAGAGCTTCGTCGTTTACTTCAGGGGCAATTACATTACAAATGAATTAATTTTATTAGACCAAAGGATAATCCTTTTTCTAATAAAATCTAGAATCATCTGAAGTTTTTTTTATGTACATTGTTGTCCATGTGGTGACGGAGTAAGAATATAATTCGCCACCCCTTCCCATACCCGTGGGTGTCGTAAAAGACGACCATGGGATATATTACGTATATGACATCTATGCTGGAAATAGCAAATTCGAAACAAAACCCTATACCAACCTGTCTGACGAGCATAGTACAGTAAGGTCAATTTCCCTCCTATTATGGAGGAGGCTTGAGCCCAGCAGTGGGATGTATATGAGCCGAAATGATGATGATATTGTTGGAGTATGCTTCAACTCTGTATTTTTTGAACTTCAGAAATAATATTTTAAATATCATAATTTTATATAATTTGCCTCTTCTGGTCGCAGCCCAGACGGACATCCCCCAACAGGTCGGATCAGGTCTCGATGAGGCAAAGGGACACCATGAATTTGGAACGGCTCCATGATGCCTCATCCCCATTTTTCCTCCTCCTCCTTAGTCGTTCACTCCTGACGGAGTGGTCGTGGTTGATGATGGGTCATTATTGGATAGAGCAGCTCTCGCGATGCGCCTCCACTTGTTCCGGTCCTCAGCGTCTCGGGAACACTGGACTACGAAGGTTTGTGTCGCAGCTTTAATCAGATCTGTCCAACGCGCAGGTGATTGACCGCGTGACCGCTTGCCTTCTACATGTCCTTGGACAACCAGCCGTTCCATGGAATGCTCGTTCCGAACAATATGTCCAAAATATTTCAAGATTCGTGTTTGCACAGTCGACGATAATCTTTGTTGGATTTTTAGCTCAGTCAGAATTGAGACGTTGGTTCTAAACGCTGTCCAAGGAATCTGCAACAGTCGTCGCCAGCACCACATCTCGAGTGCATCGATTTTGCGTCGGTCTTTGAGGCAAACCGTCCACGCCTCTGCGCCATACAGAAATATCGGGAAGACCAAGCTTCTCATTAGGCGGACTTTTGTGGCTTTGGTGATACTGCGGTTGCACCATACTCTTTTCAGCCTATCAACAGCAGATCGTGTGATAGCGCATCTCCTTCGAATTTCCTCTTCACATCCTCCAGTCTTCGTGATAGTGGAACCGAGGTACACATATGATTGAACAACCTCACAGTTGCCAATTCTGGAAATGTCAGGATGGTTAAGTTCAACTCGGTCCACTATCATCATCTTAGTCTTGTCTCTATTGACCGCAAGACCGAAGGAGAGGCTTGTTTCTTCTAAGAGTGTAAGCAGGTGTTCCATGTCTGCTTTTGTTTGTGTGAGAAGAGTAGTGTCGTCAGCATACCTCAAGTTGCATATCTTCCGACCTCCCACTGAAACGCCTTTGTCCCACCGTTCCAGAATAATTCTCATGATACATTCTGTGTAAATGTTGAACAGAAGCGGAGAGAGTATACACCCCTGTCGGACACCAGCTTTTGTGTGAAAGCTTTCCGAGTCAACGTCGTCTATTCGAACAGTTGCAGTTCCGTCTTCGTAAAGTCTGCGTATGAGACGGACTAGATGAACAGGTACTCCCATTTGAAGGAGTACGTCCCATAACATATGCCATTTTACGGTATCAAAGGCCTTGCGAAAGTCTATAAAGCAGATGTAGAGTGGAATGTTAAACTCTCTAGACTTTTCGATTATTTGTCGAATCATCATCAAGTTATGGAATCTTGCCCCACAATTTTATCACTCCTGATCGCTAAGAAAAGATTAGTTTAATCATAGCCTATAAAAGGATGATACATAAATCTGTATAAATTTACATGTGTAATATTTAAACATACTTATACAACATAAACGCACTTATAAGAGGCAAGCAAGTAAATTGCCGTCTATCGAACATAATTCCAAACTTCGTTCTACTACTACTAATATTTTTATTAAGTTGGCGTGTTAGATTATAATTACACTGCTCGATTCTTTGCGATGATAGCAAGGCATGGTGGCATACCATTATTTTCTCCTCCTCCAATCCTCTTGAGCAAAACACTGATTTTGTATGTATTCAACTTCTGTAGCCGACTAAGTTCTGAAAATATTATAACTTTTAAATATAAAATCGAATAAAATAACCCGATATCTTACAGTAAGCACTCATATATTAATATGTCTAAGATCATTATAACATAATATGATGTTGGCAACAAATTTCCAAATATAATTACTGTTATGATAAAAATTTATATTCCCCTTACAATAATTTATGCCTAAATCCTTCATTTAGGCGCCTTATCACTGGGTAAATTAAATAATAAATATAAAAATTATAGTACGAATAATATGAATAATAATAGCGGTAGGACCACAATGTTGACAGTTTTTTGTCTACAGCCGCGGGCCGCTCCGTCTGGGGTAGTACCACACTCTCGCAGAAAATCGACGTCCGAGTAGTAGCAATTTGTTACTGCCCTTCGTTCGGTGAGCGAGAGAGCCGGAAGCCCAACTTTCTGAGGGTGTTGGCGCGTGGGTTAGTGATACCTTTAGTATCACCGAACCAAGCATTGATTGCAAGCATTCACACTTCCTTCACCTTCTTAGCGGTTGGCAGCGGCCTTGCAAAGGTCCATGATCGACAGCAACGCTTATCATCAGGTACTGTTTGTTCGTTTGCCACCGTTTGCAATAAAAAAAAGAATACAATATAAAGGTATATATCATACAATATTTCTTTAACAATTGCATAACATAATACAATTGAAGCACTCATTACGACACCCAAACGAAGTATCCGCTTTAATCAACCGTCAAGTATCTTAATGTATTTCGACCTGCATAAAGCTCTTATCTAACTCTATATACGATTAAATGAGATTAAGATAGACCTTATTTTAGCAAATAAATTGATATAATATATAAAAAAATATCTTATAATTAAAACCAATCTTTATCAGACAACCTTTGTATGGGTATTAACTATAGAATTGCAATAATACTAATACAATTGCAACAAATATTACTTACTTTCATACTTATCTTACACCGTATGCAATCTAAGTATAGAAAATACTGAAAAATATTTTAGCCTTTTTAGATAAAAGTTAGAATTGAATTCTTAAAAAATAAATGTTAAAAGCAAATATTAAACTCATTGAGATTACAAATACGTGGCTACTTTTGAGGGGCATAAAATTTTATATATGTCGAAGTAAACGGGCGACTGATACATATCTTGAATGGTATGTCATAAAATGCACCTTTTTTTCAAGGAAAACCCTCAACGAATTCCTTCAATCATCTAAAGAAACCCTTGTCATTTCCATTACGTTTAGTAGAGCGAGTACTCATTCTAACCCAGCCGTCCTTCATTTACAGAATTTATGACCTTCTCGTATTTCCTAAGTAATATGTACCTTGGACGAATTCGAAATCCTAGTTTAGTCCTACATCATACATCAATGGTCTTGCTATACTAACAATGTAAATTCTAAACCAACAATCTGAATATCCATTTCTAATGGCTTCGTTATATGAATTAAGCATGACAATAGTGTGAACTGCGTCCTTTCCGATCTTATAAGTTCGCGATAGTAAATAACAGTTCAAGTAAAACATTTTGAGTTAATGTTCTTAACGATCTACATTAGAATTTTATTCAGCTGACAAAGATGTTACTATTTTACTGCTTTTTAACTTGTTCTAAATGGGCTATTTAAATTACCGTTTAAGTGTTTTTATAATTACTAACTTATTATCTATTTCATTGTCTTTGTGATAATTTAACATTTGTGAAATTCTTCTTACTCCGTTAACACAAGGAAAACTATTAATAATGATGGTAACCGTAATTTTTGTCCAGTAAATGTCTATTTTCACCATTTAATAAATAACTTTTTCTATTTAAATGCGATTATTAAACAATTTGCCGCGTGATGACGAAGTAAAAGTAAGAGTCATTACCCCTATCTACCTGTGATTGTCGTAAGAGAGATGTAATATGCAAATAACATCTACGCAAGAAAAGGAAAACTCGAAACACAACCCTATGCCTATACCAGTAGCGTGGTATAGTAGGTCAATTTCTCTCTATCTGCGCCTAATGCCGCTCTAGCCGAGGTCGCGGGTGACTGGACCGGGGATTTAGTCCTTCACCCGCAGAGAGGCTGACCGCGCGACGGCGACCGACGTCCCCGAGGGGGAACGTCGAGAGGAGAGGGTACCCCGCCACTGGAGTATTCCGTCGGGCCGACCACTTAAGACAAATTACCTTGCATCGGTAGTCGGCCCAACAACGAAGGGGACATGTCAGGCGACGGGTGGGTCATCGGGCCGCGCGCCGCCCCTCTGTCGCCCCGGACGGATCCGGGCGGCGGGTGCGCACACCATAGCCTACCCCTAAAGGGATATGTGGATGGATGGAATCATTAAGCTTATTGTATCTGCGTTCAGGCGCTTTTGCCATACCTTCTATTGTAACCAAACCTAAAGCTCACAAATAGGTCCATTAAGCTCTGTTCAATCCGTGGTGCTGTACCGTTGCGTTTCACGTAGTTGTACAAATTCTTATATACTGGCTTATTAGCCAACTTTACTTCTTGTCTCCCGCTTTGTACAGGAGGGAAGTGGAATCTTTCCAACTCTTCCTGTTTTTCTTTTCTAATTAAATTTGCTGCGGATCCCAAGACAATTATAAGCGTTTCCTGAGACTTACTGAGGGTCAAACCTTGGTGTCTTATATGGAGACCATTTTGGATCCTGGCTTACAGGAGTTACAGTGGTGGGAATGTGTGGTAGGATTAGTCCCAATAAAAGCTTATTGTATCGCTACTGACATTAAGTAAAATTAATTTAGGAAAGAAATCCATATTGCGCTTAATCGGGACAGAAACAATTTCGCATGGTTTATTAATTCTAGATACGGGAGTTGGGGTTTGTACGATTGTTGTACGATCCGAAATGAAACTTAAGAGCAATACCATTTATCGTCGGTTGACGAGGGTTCTCACGACGCGAAACAATTTGCCGTGTGAGTTAATTTAAGGGACGTTACTCTCGTAAAAGAATTACACAGCAAATTACATTCGCGTAATTATCATTCTTCGGTCGTTGTATACACTCGTAAATGAACCAATGTATCACAAATAGTAAAATAATGAGCATAACGACTGTAAATGTATTAATATATAACGTTAGCGACAACTAATATTGCTGACTTATATTTTTTCTTCTTTTATTAAAATATCTATGATGAAATGTTTCTTGAACGACAAAATAGGCCAGGACTGACGCCTTTGAAAACGGTAAAAAGTTTAAAAAATAATAGTAGAATTGAAAAAGGAAGAGACTGTAATGAAATGTAATTTTAAATTAATTTTTCTCAGAAAATGGAAACAAACGTAATATTTAGAACAATTATTTTCTCATGTTTTTTACAATTTTTGTGTATTATGGCATTGTACTTTTTTGTTTATCAATACAACAAGCAATCTTACGTTCTTTATAATTAAATAGCTCAATATCTACGCATTGATTAAATAAAAATCGCATTATGGTTTTTTTTTCATTTTATAAGAAAATTTAATATTCATTGGTATATTTATATAATTAAATCATAATGAAATTCAGTGATATAGCACTGTATCATCTACAGAAAAGTGTGAGTCGCATATGTACATACTAGCAACCCGCCGTCGCTTCGCTTCAGTTTCAGTCTCCTTACCTGCGCAGTTCCCATTTCCTTGCGAATACCGGGATAAAATATAGCTTATGTTACTCCCTGATATTATAGCTTTCCGTGGATGTCGTAAAAGACGACTAAGACATATAATATGCACATAACATCTGTGCAAGAGAAGGAAAACTCGAAATGAAACCCTAACATGTCGAACTGTTATGGTATACTAGCAACCCGCCCTCGCTTCACTTCGGTTTTAGTCGTTTTACCCGCGTAGTGCCCGTTCCCGTGGGAATACCGGGATAAAATATAGCCTAGTTTACGCCCTGATATTTCCATTGGTGAAAGAATTTTTAAAATCGGTCCAGCCGTTTTGAAGATTACCCGGAACAAACAGACAGACAGACAGACAAAATTTTTTTAATCTGTATTTTGGCATAGGTGTCGTGCAAATAACCGTGTGAGCATGAAAAAAGCCTATTCTTTTGACATTACAAACAGACACTCCAATTTTATTTATTGGTATAGACTAGGTTAAATTCCCTCCCATTGTGGAGGAGGCTCGAGCCCAACAGAAGAACGTATGTGGGCTGCGATGATGATTAATATAGTTCAGTGTGGTGAGGGAGTAAAAGTACAATTCAACATTCCCTCTCATGCCCTTAGGTATCGTAAAAGACCACTAAGGGATATAATATGCATGTAATACATATGCAAGAGAAGGAAAACTCTTAACAAACCCCTATACTAATACGTCTGACCAGCGTAGTATAGCAGGCCAATTGCCGGAGGAGGCCCGCGCTCAACAGTAGGACAAGTGTGAGCTGAGATGAAATAGTTCACGCTTAACATAGCTTTATACATAAATTTCTTGTGTAAAACAAACAAAACGAACAAAAAATTCTTATCATCATAATACATATATTATACTAGCAACTCCAGTTGCAGAAAGGCGTGAGACAGGGAGATGTCATCTCTCCGAAACTGTTCACCACTGCACTGGAAGATGTCTTCAAGCTCTTAGACTGGACTAGACTCGGCATCAACATTAACGGCGAATACAGCGGACGATATAGTCGTTATGGCAGAATCCATGGAGGACCTTGGCACGATGCTCAATGATCTCAGCAGGGTATCCCAACTAGTGGGTTTACGTATGAACATGGACAAGACGAAAATCATGTCAAATGCCCATGTCATTCCTGTACCGGTCCTAGTTGGCAATGCGATTCTCGAAGTTGTCGATCACTATGTTTACCTCGGACAAACAGTCCAGTTAGGTAGATCCAATTTCGAGAAAGAGATCAGCTGACGAATCCAACTCGGTTGGGCAGCGTTCGGGAAACTTAAGAGGATCTTCTCATCCAACATACCTCAGTGTCTGAAAACACAGGTCTACGACCAGTGTGTGTTACCAGTGATGACTTACGGCACGGAAACGTGGTCCCTAAATGTAGGCCTTATATCAAGGCTCAAAGTCGCTCAGCGTGCTATGGAGCGGGCTATGCTCGGGATTTCTCTGCGAGATAGAATCCGGAATACGGAAATCCGCAGAAGAACGGGTGTAACCGACATAGCACGAAGAATTAGCACGCTGAAGTGGCAATGGGCAGGCCACATCGCTCGACGAACCGACAACCGCTGGGGAAGAAAGGTTTTCGAGTGGCGACCACGTATCGGACGACGCAGTGTAGGACGCCCCCCCACTAGGTGGATCGATGACCTAGTGAAAGTTGCTGGGCGTCGTTGGATGCAGGCGGCACAGGACCGCACATTGTGGCGCAATATGAGGGAGGCCTACGTCCAGCAGTAGACGGCTGTAGGCTGAAATGATGATGATGATGACTAGCAACTCGACCTCGCTTCGCTTCGGTTTCAGACAACTTAACCGCGTAATTTCCGTTCCCGCGGGAATATTGGAATAAAATAAAGCCTATGTGACTCCCTGATGTTATAGCTTTCTATTGGTGAAAGAATTTTTGAATTCGGTTCCGTGATTTAAGCGTGAAAGCGTAACAAACATACTTTCGCATTTATAATATTAGTAAGGATATTCACATATATATGATACTAGCAACCCGCCCTCGCTTCATTTCAATTACAGTTGCTTTACCCGCGTAGTTTTCGATCCCGTGGGAATACTGGGATAAAATATAGCCTATATGACTCCCTGATGTTATAGCTTTCTATTCGTGAAAGAATTTTTGAAATCGGTTTGGTGGTTTAAGCGTGAAAGCGTAACAAACAAACTTACTTTCGCATTTATAATATTAGTAAGGATATATATATATATATATATATATATATATCATCATCATTTCAGCTCATACGCATCCCATTATTGGACTCGAAACTCCTACACTATATAAAGCCGGTCAAACGTTTGTTGGTATAAGGTTACATTTCAAATATTTCTTACATAGAGGTTATATGCGTATTTAATCCCTCCCTAAAAGTGACTTTTTAGAACACCCACGACTCACGAGTAAGAGAGAAGGTTATAAATTATACTCTTACTCCGTCTTTTTACACATTAATTTTATATAGTATACATACACAAAAAACCACCCTTGTGCTAGAGTAATAATCGGCTGAAGATAGAGAATAGAAAAAATAGAATAGCAACATGCTCCTGAGAAACTGCGATCGTCCACCTGCCTATCAAACGTTACAAGTATGACATTATACCCCGCCGTGAGGGGACGGGCTTGTTTCTAACGGTGGACGTTAATAAGCTAATGGATGGACATAATACTTAACGGTAAACGCACAACTAAAAATATAAACTGGTGCTAGATATTAATAGCCAAGATATGAATTATAACACCGACTTAATACATAAATAATTAAATTCAAGGCTTATATTTATGTAGGCAATTTTGTGTTGACATATTAACCCATATAAATTAAAGTAAACATGCAAAGGATCTTTACATATATACTAGCTGACCCGTGCCCACTTCGTATGCGGTAAAAATTTTTACTTGTGACTGAAATTATAACTGTCATTCAGTTACATAGTAGTGATCGTTATTAAATATTTAAATTATATCTTAAACTGCTGTGCTGTGTGCTGTGTGGTAGCGGCTTCGAATACTACCAACCCTTGCTTTGCTCGTGGGTGTCGTAAAAGACGACTAAGAGCCCTAGATTGAACCGGACCAACTCCATCTGGTACCATTTGGGTCAACGATTACATTCCCAAGGAGGGTTGACGTCAGGCAGGCGGCCGGTCATAAAAGTCATTGCCGAAACTTTATGCAATATGTCAAAACAGATGACATATTGCGTCGACCCCAAGTAATTGGGATAAGAGCAAGATGATGATGATGATGACTTAAACTATACAACAAAAAAACATACTGTAAAACAACGAATTTATCTAAAACTATAAAAGATTAAATTTCGTTGGTGATAAAGCAATATTAAAATCGTCTAATAGAAGTATCACTCAATAGATTATGACAAGATCGCGGGTCCATACCTATGTCGTATGATAATACGACATAGGTATCTTTAACGATTGGTCCAAATTAAATACACTAAAAAAGGGGTATATATAGTAAAAGGGTATTTTGTTTTAAACACTCAATCATCCATACCATACATCTCTAGAAACTTTCGGGTTTATAATATTAGTAGGATTTTGTTTAGATTGACATTTTAAACTCGTAATATCTTTTGAATTCAATGGTCGATTTTAATCATTCAAAAAGTTATCTTCAGGTACTAAAAAGTCTTAAATAATAAATAATTTATTTGGATAAGAATTAATATAAAGACATGATTAACGTGGTCTTCTAGGCCGTAGGTAGTGTGGTTTTGGTAACATTTCTTTCTGAAAAGTAATTATACTGACATAACTACAATAGTTAGAAATACTGTAAAATTCTACTGTAATTTTTTTTAAACATATTGATATGTTTTTTAATATTATGGAACATTTTTTGTTCTACTATTACTAGTTTCCGCAGGGCATGCGATGAAAGACATTTTATGACAAGTTTTTTCATACCTTGGTTTATATTATTGAAGTTTTAATAGGGAATATGTCAGTCACAAATGAAGTGGCTTTTTATTGGTAAAAGAATTTTCAAAAGCAGTTCAGTAAATCCAAAAATTGCTCCCGACACGGTCACAAACTCATAAACTAGTTACGTCTTTATACTATTAATCTATATATATAAAAATGAATTGCTGTTCGTTAGTCTCGCTAAAACTCGAGAACGGCTGGACCGATTTGGCTAATTTTGGTCTTGAATTATTTGTGGAAGTCCAGGGAAGGTTTATACGGTGAGAAAATATGTAAAATTGCAAGTAAAATACTAAAAACAATAATTTTATTTTCCCATACAAACTGTTCTTACCTGTCAAACATTTGATGTTCGTCCTGTCGGTTTGGCATTTTTGGCATAATTACATGTAGATCTAGATTAAAAAAAGGTATTGAAATCGATAAGAAAAGGCGGTATATCACTTAGTCGTCTTTAACGACACACACGGGTGGTGAATTGTATTCTTACTCCGTCACCGCACGGATAATACTAAAACCAAACTGATAAATACTAAAACAAAATAATTACAAAAAAGGCGGTACGAAGTTCGCCGGGTCAACAAGTATTCATCTGTTGCTGTTCAAGTGCTAACATACCTTATCATCTATGCAACAAGAGAGTTGAGCGACTTTCATAATAATTTTCTTCTGTCTACAGCCGCGGATCGATCCGTCCGGTGAGTAACAAAGTCGGGAGCGCGATTTTCTGATGGTGTTCACGTCTGTGAGTTTTGGTGTTCCCTTGGGATCAGCAAACCTCATTGCGCGCATTCACACGCTTCATGGTAGGCAGCGGCCTAGTATTATATAAATATATACATATATATCTATATATATAAACTAAACCTAAATAAAAAGTCCTTGTATTGCTGTAGGGGACTTTACAAAGATGTAACTAATGCACACATATTACATCCCTACTCAGAACAACAATTTGTGAATCATACTAGTTGTCCTGCGTGGGATTGGCATCCCCGACAGTGGCCCTGTAGGTCAGTATTTGAAACATTACGCATAGGAGATAGCTCTCGCCGTAGTCGATACAAGTAGAACATAGCCTCTTAAAAAGAAGAGAGAAATAAAGATATTAAATTATTATTATTTATTATTAAAAAAACGACCTGACGCTGCCGACTACCGCCAGCGTCAGGAATTGGGACGCGGTCGCAGCCTTCTGCGAGGCAGTGATCTTGCAGAAGGAGGTGGCGGATCGCCTGCGCGAGGAGCGCAGCCTCGATGAGGCGATCCGCCGCCGGCGACTGGGGCGGCATAGGCGCGAGTACTTGCGCCTCATGCCACCCTAGCCGAGGCCGCGGGTGACGTGACCGGGGATTAGTCCGTCACCCGCCGAGAGGCCGACCACGCGAGGAAAAACCGACGTCCTCCCCGAGAGGGGGACGTCGGTCGATGGGAGGGTACCCCAAATAGGGGGTATTCCGTCGGGCCGACCACTAATGACAAGTAACCCTGCTCCACTGGTCGGCCCAACGACGAAGGCGACGTGCATGTGGGTGGGTTGCGGGTATGCGTAGTTGCGACCTCTGTCGCCCCGGACGGAGTGGTGCGAGAGGCGCGCCGACCGCAACCCACCCCCAAAAAAAAAGCGTGTAATATAAAGTTTTTTTCCAAATATCCTGCTATCTCTTTATTATGTTTGTATGCAGACATCTTTAAATTTAAAATTATTATTATATATTTATTTTACAATATTTAAGACGAATCAAATGTGAATATCAGCTAAAACAGGTCGTATTTAAAAGATGAATTGTTAAAATAACAGTAAAACATTTTATTTAAATTAAATTTACAAAAAAAGGATTACATACAGGATTACATTATAAAGAAATACATAATCTTCGAGCCAAGTAATTCTTAGAGGGGGATGAAGGTAACTAGCAGACAAAGGAAGGATTAATACTCAATGAGGCCTCAACTTGTCGCCTACGCGTAAGTTGACGCAGACGCGATTAATGGCATCTGAATTTGACCTTACCGAGATCGCAGGCGAACAGTGGGCCTACTCTTGAAATTAATTCTAATTTCGAATCGGATTCGATTTCAATCTCACCAAACTTATATTTGGTACTCTTGAACAAAATCGAGAATGAATTTTTCGCGTTCGTTGTTGTTATTTTCACCAAATGTGCCATGTTTTCTTACTTTAAATTACTAACGTTATCGATCTCGATCACCACAAAGACGCTTTCTTGAAATTGTGCAACATTAACTATTTTAAACTACGTCAAAATCACGTCGGGAATAGCAAATATTTGACTTAATCGACGAGAGTCGAATTCATTTAGTTTAGAAACGTTCCACCTAATTTGATTCCAATCGGGCGCCAGTGTCGCTTTCAAGAGTACCAAATTTGCTCAATTTCGAGCTGCGATTGGACTTAGGATTGGAATCGAGATTCAAGAGTAGGCACACAGATCGGGGACATTCATGTCACCGGCAATAAAGCTTATCGCACAGAAGCGACATACTGAGATGCAACAGTACTTTGGTTCGGGTACTTACCTACTCCCTGAAAGTAAAGTCAAATAAACATTCATATGAAACCAAATTTACCCAAAAAGTGAAAAGGCTCTTTGCTGTACTATAGTCACCTGAGATAGGCGAATAGCAGACGATGAGATAAAACGCGAGCAATTATCCTTATCAATATTATAAATGCGAAAGTGTTTATTTGTTTGTAACGCTTTCACGTTTAAACCACCGAACCGATTTCAAAATTTCTTTCACCAGTGTAAAGCTATATTATCAGGGAGTAACATAGGCTATATTTTATCCCGGTATTCCCAAGGGAACGGGAACTACGCGGGTAAGACGACTGAAACCGAAGCAAAGCGAGGGCGGGTTGCTAGTAGGTTACTAAATATTTATGTCTCAGATGTAATTAGAAGTAGTGATAATATAAAAATGTCTTAAAACAATTTTAAGGAAATTACGAGTATAAGTAAAATATTTTGAGAATACTCGAACTCGAAATATAATTTATTCCTTCTCATTGATCTGTAAGAAGTGTAAATAAATATCTATAGATTCGTTGTACAAACATGGCTAGACTTGTTTGAGTATTGGATTCCATTCAATTATTGTTGCTCGGAATCGCCTGAGGCTTTTCGTATACATAGTTTCTATTCATATAACTACAAATCTATCATAGAACTAATCGTCTTTCATTGCAATAATAACTAAAATATATTTAGGTAGGTACCTAATATATCTATTTAATAACAAAATATATTATAATTGTAACCTAAAACCTAACTCATTGCGTGTTAATTCGCTTGTAATAAAACAACTAGGTTATGACCCATTTTCGTTAAAGTCTTATCATAATACAAATTAAATTTGAATTCTAGGTAACACAAATATTTACACACGCAGAAAGAATACTTTATATTTGCGTCATAACTAAGCTTCGCATGTATAATTGCCAAGTCAATCTATTTATTTAAAACATAAAAGATCTTTAATATTGATATAGTCACTATAAGAAGTTGTTAGGTTAGCTATTTACGTAATAACTTAAGAAGAAGGTCCCTTAGGCAGGGACTGAACGAGTTAACCGACTTGGTATAACATGGATCTCACAAATTTTTATGGTAGAAGCACTCAGTTGCGAGGCTTGGCTTTTTTTTACAAGTTTTGTTTTTGATGGTATCTCATTTTTTTTTTGTAGATAGACTTACTTATTTTCCTTTCCGGTACCTTCTACTTCTTGAATACCAACAACGGATTTTCTTAGGGCCCACTCTCTGAAAAATGAGACATCTCTCCTTTCCGATTGAGTCATTTCTACCTAAACTAAGCGAAGAGATGTGGAAATAAAGAAATTTGATTGGTTTTTTGAAACACATCTCCTCTAGTCTCCTCTCCGCTTTGATGGCAATCGAGCCTAAGGATAGCGTTCTTTCTTTCAGGTAAATTTCAAGCAATTTAGTTTGCTTAATACCGTGGGAAATTTTGGTACAATTTCATAAGACATGTCCCACTCTTGCTTTTTCATTCCATTGATTGATCATTTTACAAGTTATTTATGAACATAATTATATCTAGGTATCTGTCTACACCTATTATGCCAATCATCATTCAGCCTATCGCCGTCCACTGCAGAAATGTATTCTTATTTTTTATAAAGTTACATTTCATTAACTGCAAATGTAACTTTGCATGTATGTAATCCTATATATTTATGTAATCCTATATATTTATATGGGTTTACAAAATTATTTATGCAGTTAGTGTATCTCGGAAACTGGACGAAAATTACAAGGCTTCATAATGTTTCCTTCATTTATACACTAAACACTAATTGTATTCTAAATTTGAAGCTTTTATGTCTGCTAGAAGTGCCTCTTTAATATTGATGATTCGTCAGTCAGTCAGTGAGTGACAAAATTACGAAATTTTGACTAGTTATAATTCTTAAACTGTTGGTTCAAATTGAATGAAATTTAATATACACAATGTGTATACAATGCCTGCTGGGCTACTAAAAATTCAGGCTTCAGGTTTTTTCACAACGAAGTTATATGGGGTCGAAAATGGCCTGAATAGCTTCGAGAAAAGTATGTTACGGCCGTGTTGCGTTTTGCCCGACTTTTTTTTTGCTCGACTTTGCACTGCCGTGCCCCCAGATTAGGTACATAATGTGTCGATCTGACGCTGACAGCGTCGGGAATTGGGACGCGGTCGCAGCCTTTCTGCGAGACAGTGATCTCGCAGAAGGAGGCGGCGGATCGTCTGCGCGAGGAGCGCAGCCTCGATGAGGAGATCCGCCGCCGGCAAATGGGGCGGCGCAGGCGCAACTACCTGCGCCTCATGCCGCCCTAGCCGAGGCTGCGGGTGACGTGACCGGGGATTAGTTCGTCTCCCGCCGAGAGGCCAACCGCGTGAGGATCGACCGACGTCCTCCCCGAAGGGGGGACGTCGGTCGATGGGAGGGTACCCCACGTAGGGGGTATTCCGTCGGGCCGACTACTGACGACAAGTAAACCTGCTCCGGTGGTCGGCCCAATGACGAAGGCGAGGTGGTTTTCGGGTGGGTTGCGGGAGTTGCGTGCTTAAGCCCCTCTGTCGCCCCGGACGGAGTGGTGCGAAGGCACGCCGACCGCAGCCCACCCACAAAAAAATAAAAGATAGGTACATAATAATAATTAAAAAATATTTTTCGAAAAATGAGTATACAAAGTTTCCATTACTTACATTTTATGCAATTGTGTTTCACTGAACAAATTCATCTCCATTTGATGTCAATCACACGGACATACGAGGTTACAGCCGAGAGTTATGGGATCCTATAAACTAAGTACTGTTTTGTTTTTGGCACCTTATGGACACGCACGCCATCCGTTCCGCGCGGGGATATAAAAGGGTGGCGCGCGGCCCCATGACTCACCGTATTCCCTCCTCTTCGCCATTGAGCCAACTACTGGTATCCAATTCCTTGACGTCCGTTGCCAGAGCTCAACGGGATAATCTTTCGGGTATTGTTCCTATCCTACAATAGTTTGTAGTTGAACGTTGTACAATAGTTGAACGAGCTTCTATTGATGACTAGAAAAAAAAATAAAGCTTACTGTCTATATATATAAAAATGAATTGCTGTTCGTTAGTCTCGCTAAAACTTGAGAACGGCTGGACTAATTTGGCTAATTTTGGTCTTGAATTATTTGTGGAAGTCCATGGAAGGTTTACACGGTGAGAGAATATGGAAAAATTGTGAGTAAAATACTAAAAACAACAATTTTATTTCCCTATACAGACTGTTCTTACCTATCAAACATTTGATGTTTACGGTGTGAAGTGTTATATTTCCTTAGTCCGCAACTTTACACTATTTGTGGGAGGCTGATAAATCATCATCATTATCTCAACCCATACACGTCCAACTATTGGGCTCGCACCTTTTCTACTATGGGAGGGAAATCGGCCTACTATACCACGCTGGGCAGACGTGTTAATATAGGGTTTTGTTTCGAGGTTTTCTTCTCTTGCATAGATATTATATGCATATTATATCCCTTAGTCGTCTTTTGCGACACCCACGGGTGGTGAATTGTATTTTTACTCCGTCTCCGCACTGATAATATTATTTCTTTTTTATTGCCGATGGTGGCAAACGAGCAGGCAGCACACCTGATGGTAAGTGATTTTGCGGCACATGGACCTTTGCAATACCAGGGGCACAGCCAGGCCGTTGCCTGCTGCGAAGAAAATACTCTTCTTAAACCTCGTTTAAAGAAGGACATGTCATAGCGCTCGGGAAACTCAGCAGCAGGTAGTTCATTCCAGAGCCTGCACGTACGTGGGAGAAATGATCGCTGGAAACGTACAGTTGAAGACCTTAACGTAACTAAACATAAAACTAAAACCTGTTTTCATAATTATAATAATTATGGCGGTAGGTAAGGCGGTACGAAGTTCGCCGGGTCAGCTAGTTTCAGAATAAATAAATATAAGTGAAAAAAGCGTGGGGTGCTCGACTTACGAAAATGTGGCACAAAGCGCCCCACGCTTTTTTCACAATAATATTAATATATTTCGGTCATTATTATTTTCTGCCTATATTGAAAATTATTTTACACTTTTTAGTTTGATATGCTATGACAGCGTGTTTATTAGTTTTATGAAAACTATATTTATTTTTCACTTTTTAGTGAACAGCCACCGGAATGTAATTAATATGCGTATTAGATTTGTTGGTACCTACATCAATGAATGTATACGGCTCAAGGCGCAATTACGAATTTAATTAGGATAATCGATTTTCTTTTTTAAGCTGATTATTGCATCCGACCACTGACGTCAAGTCAACTACTCCGGTGGTCGGCCCAACGACAAAGGCGACGTGTTCGCGCGGGTGGGTTACTTGGGTTACTGATGTGCGCGCTCACGTCCATCTGTCGCCCCGGACGATGCAGGCGAGGAGTGCACCGACCGTAACCCAACCACAAATAAAAAAAAAGCCGATCATTGCATTGCATTGTCTTTGATAGATGTACAAAGTTTAAAGAAAATCTGATCGCTCAAAGTAGGGCAAAATCGAGCTCAAAGCTGAACGTTACAAACAAACATACAGGTGAATCTACTGCACAGATATAGCAGTGATTGGGATACCTACCTACCTACCATGCCTGTGTTGTGCATTCGAAACCCACGCAAGACAATACTTTATGCGATCCGCAAATTATTGTTCAGAGTCTGAATATAATTTGTGTCAGTTAATTATATTTTTGTAAAGGTCCTCGCAAAACAAGGCACCCAGCATTTTTTAAAAAAGATGTTGTCTTTCAAAAAAATTGTCTTCATTATTCGACTTTTATTTCAATCGCAGCTTTGACAAAAAATATAATTATTCCAAGTATAGTTCATCATTATCATCATCATCATCTCAGTCTATACACGTCCCACTGTTGGGCTCGGGCCTCCTCCACTGAAGATATAAGATTTCCGTGTGGTGACGGAGTAAAAATATAATTCACCACCCCCTCTCTTGCCTGTGGATGTCGTAAAAGACGACGAAGGGATATAATATTCATATAACATCTGTGCAAGAGAAGAAAAACACGAAACATAACCCTATACCAACACGTTTGACCAGCATGGTATAGTGCATCAATTTCCCAAGTATAGTTATTGGGAATAAATATATTATTATCTACTGACTGTGCAATTAAAGTGCAAAATAACCTAGAATTAGTCATCAACATACATATTTGACTATATTTCTTTTATACACTATGTAAACGTTCCTATCGCGTCATACCAACAGACTGTCCAATATGCAACTCGAAGAGCATACATCTTTCAAAATATTAAAAAAACCCCTTTTTTGGGGTGGGCTACGATCAGCGCACCCACCGCCCGGCTCCTTCCGGGGCGACAGGGGGGCCACGTGCGGCCCCGTAACCCACCCAAAAAGCACGTCGCCTTCGTCTTTGGGCCAACCACCGATGCAAAGTTCCTTGACTTCAGTGGTCGACCCGACGGAATACCCCAAAAAAAACCCTTAGTGATGCATTCTTCTGCTATCCCCAATATTGCTCACATCATCATCATTTCAGTCTATTGAAGTCCCTCTGTCAAGCTCGAACCTCCTAAACAACGGAAGGGATAGCTCAAGTTGAGCTACTAATCCCACGGCTAATCTTTTCCGTGTGGTGATAGAATGAGAATACAATTCACCACTCCCTTTCTTGCCCGTGTATGTCGTAGTAGCGACTAAGATGGAATAAAAACATAGCCCTCCTCAATTCAACCCATGTATGTAAGTTCCACTGCTGGGCTCGAGCGTCCTCCTCGATAGGAATAAAATTGACCTACTATACCACGCTGGTTAGTTGAGTTAGTATAGGGTTTTATTTCGAGTTTTCCTTCTCTTCATACAGCCCTTAACTTGTGATAATAATTGACTAATTATTAACTAATTAATTTACAAACTTAGAATTACGCACAATTCGGATCCTTTATGGTCTCTTTCCTAAGTTATCAATGGTTTCATATATATTTATCATTATATTTTAATAATTAATATACGAAGCAGTGTTACTCTCATCGTTAGAACTTATTGTGATGTACGATTAAAACATGCATGATTGATTACATCGATACACACAATATTGTAATAAGACTGTTTATACAGATAATGTTTATTCGTGATCCGATTACATAAGTATCTGTATTGAGATAATTTTTCTGCAATATCTATTAATTGGTAAACAATTATTGTAAATAAAAATACAGTTTATCTACTATTGACATAAAAAGTATTTTACGTAAATAATTGAACTGAAATGATAATGGGCAGGCCACATCGCTCGACGAACCGACAACTGCAAGGTTCTGGAGTAGCGACATGTATCGGATAACGCAGTATAGGACGCCCCAAACCAGGTGGATCGATGACCTGGTGAAAGCTCCTGGGTGTCGTTGGATGCAGGCGGCACAGGACCGCACTCTGTGGTGTAACATGAGTGAAGTCTACGTCCAGCAGTGGATGGCGATAGGCTGAAATGATGATGATGATGATTTTAATTTTTTTTATTGCAAACCCTGGCAAACAAGCAAACAGTACACCTGATGGTAAGTGACACTGCCACTCATGGACCTTTGCTAGGTCGCGGCCTACCGTGAAGAAAGTGAAGGGAGTGTGAAGACGTGCAATGGGTTGCAGTGATAATAAACCCACCATACGTAATCACGCTCAGAAAATTGGGCTTCCGACTCTCTCGCTCACCGAACAAAGCGCAGTAAAAAATTGCCACTACTCAGACATCGATTTTCTGCGAGAGTGTAGTACTACCCCGGATGGACTGGTCCGCGGCTGTAGACAGACAACTGTCCACAGTGCGGTCCTACCACTGGAAATTATTCCAGTGGTAGGACCTGAAGAAGGAATTGAAGAAAACGACGAGCTATACAAAATATATTAACACTAGCTGACCCAACAGACGTTGCTTTGTTCAAATAAGCGCCATCTACCGGGTCTCATTGTGCAAAATTTTTATCAACATCGATCCGGCCGTTTAGGAGTTCAGTGACATATACACGTACACAATAAATTTATATATAAAGACTAGCTGACCCGACAGACGTTGTTCTGTTCAAATAATATAAAAGGAATTGTCCTTGAAATCGATCGCAGCGCCACCTACTGGGTCCACGAATCCTCTTGAACACACGCAACAAATTTCATCAACATCGGTCCAGCCATTTAGAAAGAGTACCGTGACATACACGCGTACTCAAGGAATATATATATATATATAAAGAAAATTAGTGTTAGATTCCCAAATCACAAACATAAATTTCAGTCAGTGAATGTTGGTAGCAGCTGGTGGATCAATCTGTATTATTATACTAACCATCAGATAGGTAGATCATGATTTTTGTCATGGAATTTAGTATGGGTAAATCTTAAGTAAATGATAGAAAGTTCACAAAAATTCATTCAAACCCATCCAGCCGTTTAGTTGCAGTATAGATAAATAACCTAGACACCGACATCAGCGCCGTCTGCCGGGCTGATTTGTGAATCTAAATCTTCCAGGCCCCCACTTGAATATATTCACAAAAATTCATTCAAATCCATCCAGCCGTTTAGTTGCAGTATGGATAAATAACCTAGTTACCGATAGTCGTTAAGTTTTCTTAAATTCTCTAATTTTCTGCGTAACTTTCTTAATTTCTTTTTTCGTAAAAGCCTTTTCAAAGTATAAGAAAAATTAAAAAGAAAGATGGACGAAATCAGTGAAGTCGTTCTCAAGTTATGTTATTGTCCTGCCCGAACCGCGCCACCTACCGGGTCTAATTGTGAATCTTAACCATCCTCGAGCCCCCTTGAACATACATAAAAAAATTCGTCAACATCGTTTCAGCCGTTTAGGAGGAGTTCAGTGACATACACACATACGCTAGAAATTTATATATGAGACTAGCTGAACCAACAGACGTTGTTCTGTTCAAATAAAATAAAAGGAATTCCCCTTGAAATCGACAACTGTGCCACCTACCGGGTCCAATTGTGAATCTAAACCATTCTAGAATTCCCTTGAACACACACAAAAAATTTCATCAACTCTGGTCCAGCTGTTTGGGAGTAGTTCAGTGACATGCACACATACACAAGAAATTTATATATAAAGATGTTGTGTTGTTGTTTATAAAGATGTTGTCATGTTTATTCTTGAATGCTGGGTTGTTTATTTGACATCTATCAAGCAAAGGTCTAGAATTCTTGTTGACAATGTTTATTACCTAATAACTTCTATACTCGTTCCAACCATTTATTTTACTTTTGACACATGCTTTAGGACGTAACTGTTTCATTATACGCAATTATTAACTTTGAAACGAGTGAACAGAGAAATATATAAACTGCCCAATAATATTTATATATCTTAATTATTACCCACTAAATACATTAATATGCCGTAAATAGCTCTATTCATAAAATTTAAGTGATAATTCATTTCCGTTATAAAAAAAGTTACGTTCTATCGCATCTAGTGACAGGATCAAAAGTATTCGGTGCAAACTAATGAATCGCAAATAATCGATTACACTTATTTGCAGTTAAGTCAGCTGACAACTGAGATTTGAATTGTTGTAATAGACAACACGTTAAAATTGTATCAGGGAGATATAAAAATCTTCTCATCATACCTATAACATGAAATAAAACAACCAAAATATTTTAATATTATTTTATTATAACGAATCGTCGGATTCTTCATACGAACTCGAATCGTCGCTTGAATCATCTGCAGTGTTTATTATTAACTCTTGTGTAGGTATGTTGTCAAATTCAATTTCCCGATCCCAATCAGAGAATATTATATTTTTTGTCTTGTTGACGACACTCGCCCAGTTTTCAGGCGTCACACTAGCACATGCGTTTTTTAAAAGTTCAAGCATTTTATTTGCTGTGAAAGGAGGAGTTGTATTGTTTCTTGCGGCGTGTCCTTTGACTTGTGCCCAGATCATTTCAATTGGATTATATTGACAGTGGTACGGAAGAATTCTGATTACAACATGCCCATATTCTGCTGCCATTTCGTCGATGACATATCGTTTTGGCTGTTTTTTACTTTTTATTAATTTGGCGAGAGTGATAGGGTGCATTATCAATAAATATTGTTGATGGCTCTTCAAGTGATGTAAGCATTTCTCTGAACCACTTTTCATACACGTCCGCATTCATCTCCTCATGATAGTCTCCTGTTTTTTTTATTTGAACGCTAACAGAGCGTCTGGTACAAATCCCTTTGTAGTTCCCGCATGGCAAATGATGAGGCGTTCACCTTTCCCCATTGGCACTGCAGAAGTAGAAGCAGCAGTATCGTCAGTCCAACCTTTTGGTATGGAATGATTGGCATTGAGCCAAGTTTCATCTGTGAAAACGACATTCGACCAGTCTTCTATTTTCTTCGCTTGTCTTAAAAATTCCCAGCGAGACAAGGCTATATCACGACGTTCCATTAAAATTTTTCTTTTGTCGGATTTTTTATACAAGAACCCGATTTGGTGCAGCACCTTTGACAAAGAAGATTTTTGACCACGAAACAAGCCACAATTTCGTAGAGACGCTACTAATTTTTTCAAAGTAGGAATCTCTTTGCTTGTGTAATAATTGTATATATGACGACGAATAGCATCAGTATCAAAACTGTCAATTGCTGTCACTTTACGGGGCTGACGTTTTTTCTTAGGCGTAGATAGCTTGTTCTGTTCAATACCACTACTACCATAGGCTTCTTTAGTGATTTTCGCCGCCGTTGGAGCACTAATACCTAATGCTGCTGCAACACGGTCTCTAACTTGGGTTACTGGTATAAGGAATCCGCCATTGCGGCTTTCCTTTTCAAAAAAATCACGAAGCCGCAGCACTAACTCTCTGGATTGTCCTTTAAGCTCCATACCTTTCGGCATTTTGCAAGTAAAATCTTACTGGGAGGAACGATACGCTCAACTCAATCAAAGTAAGAACAATGAAATCAATACGGTGGAATATAAATACTCAACACAGCGTATGAAAAATATGAAAGAGCACTCAGCGAACAGAAATGTGACTAGCACGGGAGTCTTGTTGCGAGTGACAGACAACACAACAAAATGGCGTCGCCGGCGCGCCGTTCAGTGTTGCCAATTCGGCTTAAAAAAAAAGGGGTAGGCTGGATGAGAAAATTAGTGATTTACTACCGCAGACGAGGGCGCCATTGTCTCTAAGTAAAGTTTGGAGCAGCGGACCCCGCTTAATGGAAAAATGCTTCATAAAGTACCTAGTTATTTTTTATTTTGCAAAGTACAAAGTAAAATATTTTGGGAGGACTGAATTAGTGGGTATGCAAAAATTAATGTGCCCAAATAACAAATATATTTACAGAAGTGAAGTTTTTAAATAATATGAAATATGTATTTAAGCAAAAATAAAATAACCGTGTTAAATCGATTAAAAGTTCTTCCTGACTAAAATCGATTATTACAAAACATAGTATCCGTAATACATTGGTACAACACTAATTGATCAGAATTCGACCTGCCAAAAGTAAAATAAATGGTTGGAACGAGTATAATAAAGAATCATTCGTGTTGACTTGAACCTGACTAATATTGCCTGCATTCTTAAGTCGGAACAGTAAAAGCCAGTGCGAGGAATAGACATAAATAACAAAGAATCATCTGGTATTCTCAACGTAGAACAGTAGAAGTCACTTAGTGTTTACATAGCATACAGTATTAACAGACATGTAACTGGAAACATTGCGTCTTTATTACATCACGTGCAAAGCTCTATAAAATACTGCGACAAAAGAAAGTTTTAAAATGAAAGTATCATTAGCCATATCTCTCTCTTATTGAAATATAAATAAACTCATTTGCAAAAAAAACGGGCGGTTTTGATTTTCATTCATATTTAAAAAGATACAATACCAAAAAGGTTTCAATCGTTTGTACACGTTACTGGCCGGTTTTAAAAATGCTGTGGTATTTAAAAAAGTACGTTCTAAATTCAATTTTTCATTTGATGTTCATTTTTACAGAAAACCCCTTTTTATCCTACATTTTTGGCGCGAAGTTCCAGAAGTTAACATCGACTTTCATAACTTTTATTCAATTTTTATCGATTAATTTCATATCTTTGACTGTCAAAGCTTTATTTAATGCTGTTTGGCTGTATCAAAAATGGTAGATAAAGTGGTAAAAGCTACCAAAATTATCGCGCTGCTTGAAGAGGGTTGCAGCCAATGTTTCGTGGCTAGGAGGCTAAATGTTAGTCGCTCGACAGTCCAAAGGACCTGGCAGCGATATCAGGAGACTGGTTCCGTCGAGAGAAGGCCTGGTTCTGGAAGAAAACCATGTACCCAACCACGGGATGATCGTTTTCTTGTGAGTCGCGCATTGAGAAATCGCAAATCTTCGTATGTGGATCTTAAGAACAACCTCCAAGAAGTAAGAAATGTGCATATTAGTCTATGGACGGTCAGGAGGAGGCTTCTCGCTGCCAATATCACGCAGTCACCGCCCGGCCCGCGGCCCCAAATTACTCCGTGAGCACAGAGTTCACAGGCTTAGGTTCGCTAGAAATTGTGAATCATGGACTCAAGACGATTGGAATAGGGTTTTGTTCTCTGATGAAGCCAGGATATCTCTGTTCGGTGAAGATCGACGTCGGCGAGTGCTAAGAAGACAAGGAGAACGCTTTGCAGAGGCATGTTTCGAAGAAATCACACCTTATGGTGGGGGCTCTGTTATGTTTTGGGCAGGAATAAATTCAATGGATCGTACAGAGTTAGTCTTCATTGAAAACGGCTCACTGACTGGGCATCGATACATAACGGAAGTTCTAATTTCTCATGCACAACCCGCATTGGCCGCTCTAGGTGAAGACTCGATTTTTATGGACGACAATGCTCGCGCCCACCGATCCCGCGATGTTAATGCGTATGTGCAAGAGGTCGGCATTCGTCGTTTGGATTGGCCAGCTCGAAGTCCCGACCTCAATCCCATAGAGCATGTCTGGGACGTTCTGAAACGGCGTGTGAGATCAGTACACCCGGCTCCGCAGACCATCAGAGAGCTGAAGAATGTGATTACTGCGGAGTGGGAACGTATTCCGCAAGCAAGTATCCGGGATATACTCGCTAGCATGCCCAGACGAATTCAAGCTGTGATTTTAGCTAGAGGGGGTCACACTCGATACTAAACATTTATCTGCTTTTACTTTATTAAAGAAAAACAAACAAAAAAACTTTTTTATTTTTACTTCATGAGCATATGCACTACTAGCGAATATACACTACTAGCGAGGTTTAGCATTATTTCCCATAAATTGTATCTAAATTTTATGAAATACTGATGAAAACGATTATTTTCTTATTAATTTAGCAAATTGTGTGGATAAAACTACCTATAATTATCAAACAAAGAAATATTAACATTTGAAATGGTTCATTGCTTAGGTGCCCGTTTTTTTTGCAAATGAGTGTATAATGTTGTTGTTCTTGCGTATATTATACTTATAAATACGTTAAATTTGAGTTGGTACAAATATGATTGATAAATCAGGGAAGGTATTTAAATGCAAAACCGGTATGCTGTTCCTCGAATCATCATTATTTCAACTCATATACATCCCACTGTTGGCCTCGAGCCTCCTCAACAATAGGAGGGAAATTGACCTTACTATACCATACTGGTCAGACAGGTTGTTATAGGGTGTTATTTCGAGTTTTCTCTCTCTTGCATAGATGTTATATGCGTATTATATCCCTTAGTCGCCTTCTGCTATACCCACTTTATTAATCAGAGCTGATATATTTTGGACTAAGCGACGTTGCCTTTATATGCCAACGCTCCAGGATGCTTAAAATTTGCCGCGTCACAAATCACACTGCAAATTGAATAGACGCGTACTTATGAGACTCATCGAATCGTAGTTTGTATCGCTTCACCCATTGCAATTACATAAATTCGCTGATTGCCTGTTAACTAATGCACCTTACAAATTGTTTAAGTTTAAATATTTAATCAAATCTTTGACTGTACAGAAAGCATAGTGTTTAAAGTACCGACCTACAGTGTCAGTATATAGGTTTGTTTCCCATGCAGGACAATATTTTTTGCGATCCTCCAACTGTTATCTGCGTGCACTTTGTGTCCGTCCGTGTCCATTAAATCTTATATCTTTAAACGAGCAATTCTTGTATATATATTCAGGATCTCGGAAACGGCACCAACTATTTTGATGAAATTTGGCATACTAGAGGTTTCGGGGCCAAAAAATCGATCTAGCTAGGTTTTATTTATAGAAAATGTTGTTTTGTCGGTGTTTTTAGTTAATCAATACAATGACATAAAATGTTAATAGAATATGGATTAAAATTTCGCCGGCAACGTCAAGAGTGGCGATAGCTCAGTTAGGAAGTTGTACAGTTTTTTTTGTTTTGTTTTGGCATTCAAACAGCGTGGAATCGAATCTCGATGTTATTATTATTCTCTTTTTGTAATTTTTGATATTTATTCATTATTTAATTTTTATTTTTTATTAATATATATCTAAATAAATTCAACAAAAATACAACAAAAATATACCGAGCGAAGCTCGGTCAACCAGATATTATATGTTTATCGAGTCCCCGTAATATCAGAATTACTACTGCAGTACAGGATGTTTTCTTTATAAAAACAATTGTGCGTTAACTAAAGTATGTATATAAGAAGTTATGCTTTTTTGGCATAAAAATCTTTCTAAAAATGTTATCCTTCGCGTTATCATACGTTTGTAGAAAAACACAATAATAATAGAAAAAAAAGGTATTTAATACATGGATAATTTTATTATAACACATTATCTAATTGACTTAACAAATATTCGTAAAAAAAATTACTCTCATCATTTTCTTCTTACTCGCCAATAAAGTATAACTTCAAAACGAATCAAGAATTGAAAACTATAATTATTGAATAAATAAACTAAGACATAATTAAAAAAAGACATCATAAAATAGGTAAATATTAGTTTATTTTAATATTAGTTACGAAAATATTGATAATCATTAATATAATATGTAAGTCCTTCTCGCCTTCATCTAGAGGTATAATTATATTGTTTGTTTGAACAATGTAATGAATGTGGAAGCAACAATACATGTGACATTGTGAAATGATATCGCATTAGCTCGGTCAACCAAACGAGGGACTCGGTACCATCGTTTGTTTAAAATATATACCTACCATATAAAGGTTTAATAATATATAACATTAAGTAACACATATAAATACGTTTTATTAGCTTCAATCTACAAGGGTTAAAGCAACTTTACATTTTTCTTATCTAAAATGATAACTACTAAAATTGAATCCAAATATGTTTAAAATGAAAGTTACAAAGTTATGTATATTACTCGTGGATGTCTTAAAAGACGATTAAGAGCTTTACATCAACCTGGGCCAACTCTGTAAAGTTTTTCCAATATTAATACTTACTGCACGAAAACGTGGTCCCAAATGTGGACCTCATAAATACGCTCAAAGCCGCTCAGCGTGCTATGGAGCGGAATATAGAATACGAAATACAGAAGTCTGCAGGAGAACGGATGTAAATGACATAGCATAAAGTATTAGCATGATAAAGTGGCAATGGGCAGCATACATACTTCGACGAATCGACAACCGCTGGGGAAGAAAGATTTTCGAGTGGCGACCACGTATCGAAACCTACCCAAACTAGGTGGACCGATGGCCTGGTGAAAGTTGCTGGGCGTCGTTGAATGCAGGCGGCACAGGACAGCACTCTATGGCGTAACATGAGGGAATAGGAAGGAAATTGACCTTAATATACCATGCTGGTCAAACAGGTTGGTGTGGCGTTTTGTTTCGAGTTTTCATTCTTTTGCATAGATGTTATATGCGTATTATGTCCTTTAGTCGTCTTTTACGACATCTACGGGCAATATAGGCATTATTGAGTTATATTCTTATTCCGTCACCACATAGAAATCGCAAGGGATACTATTAAAATTATAAATCGCCAGTTTTTGACATATCGGATCAAAAATGTCGGTATAATCGCCCATTTTCAAGTGAACCAATAGTGTCGGCCAATTTTCAACACAATTACTTCAGTGGGAATGGAAGAAATATTGATGGCAACATACCAGGACATACATACAAGTAAAGTAAATATAATCTTTATATATAAATTTCTTGTGTAGGTGTGTATGTCACTGAACTCCTCCTATACAGCTAGACCGATGTTGGTGAATTTTTTTGTGCATGTTCAAGGGGATTCGAGAATGGTTTAGATTCACAATTGGACCCGGTAGCTGACACTTATTTGAACAGAAGAATGTCTGTTGGGTCAGCTAGTATTATATAATTTAATCTCGCAGAAGGAGACGGCGGGTAGCGCGCGCGAGGAGCGCAGCCTAGGCGCAGCGTAGGCGCGACTACTTGCGCCTTATGTCGCCCTAGCCGAGGCCACGGGAGACGTGACCGGGGAATTAGTCCGTCACCCGCCGAGAGACCGACCGCGTGAGGAAAGACCGACGTCCTCCCCGAGCAAGGGGACGTCAGTCAATGGGAGGGTACCCCACTAGGGGGTATTCCGTCGGGCCGACCACTGATGACAAGTAACCCTGCTCCGGTAGTCGGTCCAACGACGAAGGCGACGTGGTGTCCAAACCAAAAAAAAAAAAAAAAGATTATATAATTTGGAAAATTTAATTAAGTCGGCCGAGATTGCCGACTAATGTGTAATATGAAAACTATAACTAGTTAAAAATGTTAAAAATAAGTATATAATTTACAAAGTCTTGTTTAATCCAAGCTTTCATAAATAACCAACGATTCAAAACTTTTACACGCGAACATAAATTATGATTTCTGGTTAATAAAGTTCTACGTGCGCACGTCCCGATGAAAATCTATAAGTATCTTATATTTATATTCATTTTCAATATAAATATAAACTAATTTAATGCTCATATTGCTATTAATTTAAGGTAATACATCATTATCATCATCATCATAGCCCACAAACGTCCCACTGTTGGGCTCGGGCCTCCTCTATAATGGGAGGAATTGGATCTACTACATCATGCTGGTCATACATGTTGGCATAGGGTATCCTTTCGAGATTTCCTTCTCTTGCGCAGATCCTATGTGAATATTATATCACTTAGTCGTCTTTTACGACATCCACGGGCAAGATAGGGAGTGGAGAGGTTAATACATTCTTAGTTAACTACTATACTTTGAATATGACGTAGTTTTTTTGAGTATCCATCAAAAAAAGACTATCCGTCTTTATAAAACTAGATATCGTACCAACGCATAGTGGGTTAATCACCAAAGAAATTAGGCTATTTGATTTCCAAAAAGGGTTGAAATAAAATTCCTACAATTCTGAAATATTTTATAACACCAACAGCGTACCAATTTAATCAACTAAATAACCAAAAAACTATACGATATACACGTAGATACATATTTGAATAATTCATTACACTTTAGAACGTAACAAAGTATAATCCGTGTATTGTTCTATGTTTTGATTGATATGTTTAAGGAATTACAAATGGAATAACGTAATGGATTGTTAAGGTTTGGTCACACAGCGGACAGGGCGGGACGGCGATGGATCTCTGATGGGACGGCGACGCGGCGTGGATGTTACACTGCGGACTTGATAATGCTGAAAGTGTCTCTACTGCCAACCGTACCCGTAACGTACTTGACGTGATATTTCGAGCATATCGACTAAAGTACACAAAAAATTGCCTCGAATAATTTCGATCGGCTTTTGCAATTTATTCATATGTAATTTTGGACACAAAACAAAGTTGGCGGTACGTCCGGCGCGATATGCTCCTGTTTCGCTATCCATTCGAACTCAATGTTTACTGTTATGCTCATAACCCGTTTGCGCCCTGTTCCGCCATGGATTACTGCCTACGATGACGTGAAGCGACCGCTGGTCAAGCATTGAACGCGACAGCTCTGTATGACATTTCCTTGATTAATTTGTACATTGCAACCACGCTCGCGCTCCCGTTCCGTCCTGTCTGCTATTTAATCAATATCGAGATCAAGATATGATCACTTATTTATACCAAAGAATATATATTCCCTCAGTTCTATATATTATATACGAGAAATTTTCTCTCTCAGGGATAATTGAACGCCAACCTACTTATAGATTATTTTCTATAGTTTACAGTTTAATGCTTCTATTCTATAACTTTTCTCATTGGTTAAGTCCCAAATATTCCCATTATTGACATACTGACTGACTAAATGTTTTTGAACAAACGAAACTTCCCACTTTCTAATATAAATATTGTACACAATAAAAATTTTAAAAAAGTCATTTAAGTTAAACTTATTTTAAGTTTAACATTGTCACACAGCCGATTCATTCAATGACGAAATGAAAAAAAATTGCAAATCACCTATTTAAAATAAAGATCTAATAGAGATATTGAACAGTAAATTACAAAATTAAAATCCATTGTTCAATTTGGTGAGTAATTAGGCACGTTAACGTAAAAGAAAGGTGAAAATATAATTTAAGATATGATAATTATGTAAGACGTAGTTTCTATTGAGGCAACTGATTTGTGTAATAATTACATATAACTCGTACTTCCAAAAATTTAAATTACTAGCTACATTTTTTTTTTGTGGGTGGGCTGCGGTCGGCGCGCCTTCGCACCACTCCGTCCGGGGCGACAGAGGGGCTTAAGCACGCAACTCCCGCAACCCACCCGAAATTACTAGCTACATGTTAAATGCCTCCTCTTTCAAACGAAATTACTTTAGCTGGTGTATCTAAAATATTATTATAACGAATTTACAAACGTATTGTGTACCACTATGGCAGACCAAAACCTTCCTAGAATATGCAGATAACATCGATGCAAGGGAATAAAAACTCAAAATTTAACCCTTTGCCGATATTTCCGACCCTCGTCATATAATAAGTCAAATTCTCTCCCATATTGAAGGAGATCTGAGCCCATCAATGGGACGTATATGGGCTGAAACGATGGTGATGATGATACCAGTAAGAATTATAGTTTTTAATATGTTAATCACGATCATAGTCAAGATTTCGGACCGTTCTAAGCGACATTCTTTTGGTGAAGCCTATGTCCAACAGTAAACCTCAACAGGCTGATGAAACTGAATCAAAGGTAACTAAATATTTATTTCTTACATCATCAACAGCTTCTTGCACATATGTTACTTGTATATTATATGCCTTGGTCATCATTTGTACTCCTTGGTCTTCAATGGTCTTACTCTGTCATCACACGGATAATATATGTCTGTAATATATATTAATGTAATTCATTCAATGTATTCAAGTTAGAACTTATTGTGATGTACGATTAAAACATGCATGATTGATTACATCGTACACACAATATTGTAATAAGACTTTTTATACAGATAATGTTTATTCGTGATCCGATTACATAAGTATCTGTATTGAGATAATTTTTCTGCAATATTTATTAATTGCTAAACAATGATTGTAAATAAAAATACAGTTTATCTACTATTGACATAAAAAGTATTTTACGTAAATAATTGAACTGAAATGATAATGGGCAGGCCACATCGCTCGACGAACCGACAACTGCAAGGTTCTGGAGTAGCGACATGTATCGGATAACACAGTATAGGACGCCCCAAACTAGGTGGATCGATAACCTGGTGAAAGCTCCTGAGTGTCGTTGGATGCAGGCGGCACAGGACCTTACTCTGTGGTGTAACATGAAGGAAGTCTACGTGCAGCAGTGGATGGCGATAGGCTGAAATGATGATGATGATCATTTAATTCTTTTTTTTGTTATTGCAAACCCTGACAAACAAGCAAACAGTACACCTGATGGTAAGTGACACTGCCGCTCATGGACCTTTGCTAGGCCGCGGCCTACCGTGAAGAAAGTGAAGGGAGTGTGAAGACGTGCAATGGGTTGCAGTGATAATAAACCCACTATACGTAATCACGCTCAGAAAATTGGGCTGCCGGCTCTCTCACTCACCGAACGAAGCGCAGTAAAAAATTGCCACTACTCAGACATCGATTTTCTGCGAGAGTGTAGTACTACCCCGGATGGACTGGTCCGCGGCTGTAGACAGACAACTGTCCACAGTGCGGTCCTACCATTGGAATAATCAATTGAAGAAAACGACGAGCTGTACAAAATATATTAACACTAGCTGACCCAACAGAGGTTACTTTGTTCAAATAAGCGCCATGTACCGGGTCTTATTGTGCAAAATTTTCATCAACATCGATCCGCCGTTTAGGAGTTCAGTGACATATACACGTACACAATAAATTTATATATAAAGACTAGCTGACCCAACAGACGTTGTTCTGTTCAAATAATATAAAAGGAATTGTCCTTGAAATCGATCGCAGCGCCACCTACCGGATCCACGAATCCTCTTGAACACACGCAACAAATTTCATCAACATCGGTCCAGCCATTTAGAAAGAGTACCGTGACATACACGCGTACACAAGGAATATATATATATATATATAAAGAAAATTTGTGTTAGATTCCCAAATCACAAACATAAATTTCAGTCAGTGAATGTTGGTAGCAGCTGGTGGATCAATCTGTATTATTATACTAACCATCAGATAGGTAGATCATGATTTTTGTCATGGAATTTAGTATGGGTAAATCTTAAGTAAATGATAGAAAGTTCACAAAAATTCATTCAAACCCATCCAGCCGTTTAGTTGCAGTATAGATAAATAATCTAGACACCGACATCAGCGCCCTCTGCCGGGCTGATTTGTGAATCTAAATCTTCCAGGCCCCCTCTTGAATATATTCACAAAAATTCATTCAAATGCATGCAGCCGTTTAGTTGCAGTATAGATAAATAATCTAGATACCGACTGCAGCGCCATCTGTTGGGCTGATTTGTGAATCTAATTCATCCAGGCCCGTCGATGGCCTCTTTCTGCGAGGAGGTCATCGCTCCGAAGGAGGCCACGGAGCGGGAACGCAAGGCACTTGCGTCCGCTAACTCGCTCCGTAGGCGGCGACCAGGGAGAAGGAGGCGCCGAAACGCGCATCTCCTCCCACCGCCTTGAACGACGACAGGACGTGGCCCGACGGCCTTGCGTAGGAGTGCCGGGGATCGAATGTCACTAGACGATCTCTCCGGCACTCCGCAAAAGCGCGGAAGGGACCGCTGTTGGTTTTAATGGGTATTCTGGTTGCATAGGTGACCGGCAAGTCCCACACACCCCCCTCGTCTGTTACCGGCGGGGGGCAGTGCGTAAATTGCATTTCCACAGCGTTACAAAAAAAAAAAAAAACTTGATTACATTCAGAAAAATTCATTTGTATCCATCCAGCCGTTTAGTTGCAGTGTAGATAAATAACCTAGATACCGACTGCAGTGCCATCTGCCGGGCTGATTCGTGAATCTAAATTATCCAGGCCCCTATTTGAAAACATTCACAAAAATTCATCTAAATCCATCCAGCCGTTTAGGTGCAGTATAGATAAATTACCTAGATTCCGACTGCAGCGCCATCTGCCGGGCTGATTTGTGAATCTAAATTATTCAGGTCTCCACTTGAAAACATTCACAAAAATTCATTCAAATCCATCCAGCCGTTTAGTTGCAGTATGGATAAATAACCTAGTTACCGATAGTCGTTAAGTTTTCTTAAATTCTCTGATTTTCTGCGTAACTTTCTTAATTTCTTTTTTCGTAAAAGCCTTTTCAATGTATAAGAAAAATTAAAAAGAAAGATGGACGAAATCAGTGAAGTCGTTCTCAAGTTATGTTATTGTCCTGCGCGAACCGCGCCACCTACCGGGTCTAATTGTGAATCTTAACCATCCTCGAGCCCCCTTAAACATACATAAAAAAATTCGTCAACATCGTTTCAGCCGTTTAGGAGGAGTTCAGTGACATACACACGTACGCTAGAAATTTATATATAAGACTAGCTGAACCAACAGACGTTGTTCTGTTCAAATAAAATAAAAGGAATTCCCCTTGAAATCGACAACAGTGCCACCTACCGGGTCCAATTGTGAATCTAAACCATTCTAGAATTCCCTTGAACATACACAAAAAGTTTCATCAACTCTGGTCCAGCTGTTTGGGAGGAGTTCAGTGACATGCACACATATACAAGAAATTTATATATAAAGATGTTGTGTTGTTGTTTATAAAGATGTTGTCATGTTTATTCTTGAATGCTATGTTGTTTATTTGACATCTATCAAGCAAAGGTCTAGAATTCTTGTTGACAATATTTATTACCTAATAACTTCTAATAAAGAATCATTCGTGTTGACTTGAACCTGACTAATATTGCCTGCATTCTTAAGTCGGAACAGTAAAAGCCAGTGCGAGGAATAGACATAAATAACAAAGAATCATCTGGTATTCTCAACGTAGAACAGTAGAAGTCACTTAGTGTTTACATAGCATACAGTATTAACAGACATGTAACTGGAAACATTGCGTCTTTATTACATCACGTGCAAAGCTCTATAAAATACTGCGACAAAAGAAAGTTTTAAAATGAAAGTATCATTAGCCATATCTCTCTCTTATTGGAATATAAATATAATGTTGTTGTTCTTGCGTATATTATACTTACAAACACGTTAAATTTGAGTTGGTACAAATATGATTGATAAATCAGGGAAGGTATTTAAATGCAAAACCGGTATGCTGTTCCTCGAATCATCATTATTTTAACTCATATACATCCCACTGTTGGCCTCGAGCCTCCTCAACAATAGGAGGGCAATTGACCTTACTATACCATACTGGTCAGACAGGTTGTTATAGGGTGTTATTTCGAGTTTTCTTTCTCTTGCATAGATGTTATATGCGTATTATATGTCTTAGTAGCCTTTTACTATACCCACTTTATTAACCCTCCGTATATGAGGTGACTAATCTCACCATGCCGTCTTAGGTGGGGTTTGCTATACACCAACTATAAAAGGCAGTAAAATCCGCAAATTTGTTTTTTGTGATTGTTAAATAATAATAAAATATTTATATATCTAATAATGGTTTAAGTGAAACAAATTTTATTTTTAGATTAGAATAGACTTATTAATAAAAATACAAAATCTCAACTTTTTCTTCAAACTATAAACTGTTAAATCTTTTCTTCAGTATTTAAATCAAAAGGCACATATTGCAATCACAGTCTTCTCAATTTATAAAACTACAATATATCTAGTTTTAAACATTAACAATTTAGTAAAAACAAACAATAATAAAATCAGATCTTAATCACTTAAGTTGCCGCAGTTTTGACAATAAAAATCTGTTCCATGCATATAGGCTTGTTAAATATTTTACAAATGTGCCTAATGTCATCACTGACTGAATCCGAAGACAATATGTTGGCATCCACTCCACTATCTGTATTGCTTTGAGCACTGATATGATCTGCATCACCATCCGATTCTTGTTCTAACTCAGTGTCACAATCATCGTCTTCTCCTCTCAGTACTCGTAATATGTGTTCTTCCGATAACCGAGACATGTTTTAGTTAAACTATTACCTGCAAACAATATTTCACCACGTTAAACACCGAAATAAACATATAAGTAAAAATCATAAGTAAACATATAAATAAAAAAAAAGTAGTTACACTTACCTTTTAGGCCACGCGCCATACAAGGTGGGGTGTGTGATACCCAAGCGCACTTTATGCAAGTGTCACACGGTTCGTGGCTGATGCTGGACTAATTCTTTCGCATGGATGGGAGCGGCAACGTCATATTTGCAGCTACTGAGAAAACCAAATTGCGCGCCGCGCCTTTTTCGTTCAAAAATTGTAACGATTTTTTTACCGCTGGGGTATGTCATACCCCACCTCGTATACGGAGGATTAATCAGAGCTGATTTTGGACTAGGCGACGATGCCTCTATATGCCCACGCTCCAGGATGCTTAAAATTTATCGCGTCACAAATCACTCTGTAAATTGAATAGAAACGTACTTATAAGACTCATCGAATCGTAGTTTGTATTGCTTCACCCATTGCAATTACATAAATTCGCTGATTGCCTGTTAACTAATGCAAGGTGCACTAGTTAACAGGCCGCAAACAAATTGTTTAAGTTTAAATATTTAATCCAATCTTTGACTGCACAGAGAGCTTAGTATTTAAAATACCAACCTACAGTATCAGTATAAAGGTTTCCTACCCATGCAGTACAATATTTTTTACGATCTTCCAATTGTTATCTTGGCTCTGTGTGCCCTTTTTGTCCGTCCGTGTCCATTAAACATATGTTTATCGAGTCCCCTGTAATATCAGAATTACTACTGCAGTACAGGGTGTTTTCTTTAAAAAAAACAAGTGTGTGTGAACTTACTTATATAAGAAGTTATGCTTTTTTGACATAAAAATCTTTCTAAAAATGTTATCCTTCGCTTTATCCTACGTTTGTAAAAAAACACAACAATAATAGAAAGGAAATTTTCAATGTATTAAATATACATTGAAAATTTTATTATAACGCATTATCTAGTTGACATAACAAATATTCGTAAAAAAAAAAATTACACTCATCATTTTCTTCTTACTCGCCAATAAAGTATAACTTCAAAACGAATCAAGAATTGAAAACTATAATTATTGAATAAATAAACTAAGACATTATTAAAAAAAGACATCATAAAATAGGTAAATATTAGTTTATTTTAATATTAGTTACGAAAATATTGATAATCGTTAATATAATATGTAAGTCCTTCTCGCCTTCATCTAGAGGTATAATTATATTGTTTGTTTGAACAATGTAATGAATGTGGAAGCAACAATACATGTGACATTGTGAAATGATATCGCATTAGCTCGGTCAACCAAACGAGGGACTCGGTACCATCATTTGTTTGAAATATATACCTACCATATAAAGGTTTAATAATATATAACATTAAGTAACACATATAAATACGTTTTATTAGCTTCAATCTACAAGGGTTAAAGCTACTACATTTTTCTTATCTAAAATGATAACTACTAAAATTGAATCCAAATATGTTTAAAATGAAAGTTACAAAGTTATGTATATTACTCGTGGATGTCTTAAAAGACGATTAAGAGCTTTACATCAACCTGGGCCAACTCTGTAAAGTTTTTCCAATATTAATACTTACTGCACGAAAACGTGGTCCCAAATGTGGACCTCATAAATACGCTCAAAGCCGCTCAGCGTGCTATGGAGCGGAATATGGAATACGAAATACAGAAGTCTGCAGGAGAACGGATGTAAATGACATAGCATAAAGTATTAGCATGATAAAGTGGCAATGGGCAGCATACATACTTCGACGAATCGACAACCGCTGGGGAAGAAAGATTTTCGAGTGGCGACCACGTATCGAAACCTACCCAAACTAGGTGGACCGATGGCCTGGTGAAAGTTGCTGGGCGTCGTTGAATGCAGGCGGCACAGGACAGCACTCTATGGCGTAACATGAGGGAATAGGAAGGAAATTGACCTTAATATACCATGCTGGTCAAACAGGTTGGTGTGGCGTTTTGTTTCGAGTTTTCATTCTTTTGCATAGATGTTATATGCGTATTATGTCCTTTAGTCGTCTTTTACGACATCTACGGGCAATATAGGCATTATTGAGTTATATTCTTATTCCGTCACCACATAGAAATCACAAGGGATACTATTAAAATTATAAATCGCCAGTTTTTGACATATCGGATCAAAAATGTCAGTATAATCGCCCATTTTCAAGTGAACCAATAGTGTCGGCCAATTTTCAACACAATTACTTCAGTAGGAATGGAGGAAATATTGATGGCAACATACCAGGACATACATACAAGTAAAGTAAATATAATCTTTATATATAAATTTCTTGTGTAGGTGTGTATGTCACTGAACTCCTCCTATACAGCTAGACCGATGTTGGTGAATTTTTTTGTGCATGTTCAAGGGGATTCGAGAATGGTTTAGATTCACAATTGGACCCGGTAGCTGACACTTATTTGAACAGAAGAATGTCTGTTGGGTCAGCTAGTATTATATAATTTAATCTCGTAGAAGGAGACGGCGGGTAGCGCGCGCGAGGAGTGCAGCCTAGGCGCGACTACTTGCGCCTTATATCGCCCTAGCCGAGGCCACGGGAGACGTGACCGGGGAATTAGTCCGTCACCCGCCGAGAGACCGACCGCGTGAGGAAAGACCGACGTCCTCCCCGAGGAAGGGGACGTCAGTCAATGGGAGGGTACCCCACTAGGGGGTATTCCGTCGGGCCGACCACTGATGACAAGTAACCCTGCTCCGGTAGTCGGTCCAACGACGAAGGCGACGTGGTGTCCAAACCAAAAAAAAAAAAAAAAAAAGATTATATAATTTGGAAAATTTAATTAAGTCGGCCGAGATTGCCGACTAATGTGTAATATGAAAACTATAACTAGTTAAAAATGTTAAAAATAAGTATATAATTTACAAAGTCTTGTTTAATCCAAGCTTTCATAAATAACCAACGATTCAAAACTTTTACACGCGAACATAAATTATGATTTCTGGTTAATAAAGTTCTACGTGCGCACGTCCCGATGAAAATCTATAAGTATCTTATATTTATATTCATTTTCAATATAAATATAAACTAATTTAATGCTCATATTGCTATTAATTTAAGGTAATACATCATTATCATCATCATCATAGCCCACAAACGTCCCACTGTTGGGCTCGGGCCTCCTCTATAATGGGAGGAATTGGATCTACTACATCATGCTGGTCATACATGTTGGCATAGGGTATCCTTTCGAGATTTCCTTCTCTTGCGCAGATCCTATGTGAATATTATATCACTTAGTCGTCTTTTACGACATCCACGGGCAAGATAGGGAGTGGAGAGTTTAATACATTCTTAGTTAACTACTATACTTTGAATATGACGTAGTTTTTTTGAGTATCCATCAAAAAAAGACTATCCGTCTTTATAAAACTAGATATCGTACCAACGCATAGTGGGTTAATCACCAAAGAAATTAGGCTATTTGATTTCCAAAAAGGGTTGAAATAAAATTCCTACAATTCTGAAATATTTTATAACACCAACAGCGTACCAATTTAATCAACTAAATAACCAAAAAACTATACGATATACACGTAGATACATATTTGAATAATTCATTACACTTTAGAACGTAACAAAGTATAATCCGTGTATTGTTCTATGTTTTGATTGATATGTTTAAGGAATTACAAATGGAATAACGTAATGGATTGTTAAGGTTTGGTCACACAGCGGACAGGGCGGGACGGCGATGGATCTCTGATGGGACGGCGACGCGGCGTGGATGTCACACTGCGGACTTGATAATGCTGAAAGTGTCTCTACTGCCAACCGTACCCGTAACGTACTTGACGTGATATTTCGAGCATATCGACTAAATTACACAAAAAATTGCCTCGAATAATTTCGATCGGCTTTTGCAATTTATTCATATGTAATTTTGGACACAAAACAAAGTTGGCGGTACGTCCGGCGCGATATGCTCCTGTTTCGCTATCCATTCGAACTCAATGTTTACTGTTATGCTCATAACCCGTTTGCGCCCTGTTCCGCCATGGATTACTGCCTACGATGACGTGAAGCGACTGCTGGTCAAGCATTGAACGCGACAGCCCTGTATGACATTTCCTTGATTAATTTGTACATTGCAACCACGCTCGCGCTCCCGTTCCGTCCTGTCTGCTATTTAATCAATATCGAGATCAAGATATGATCACTTATTTATACCAAAGAATACATATTCCCTCAGTTCTATATATTATATACGCGAAATTTTCTCTCTCAGGGATAATTGAACGCCAACCTACTTATAGATTATTTTCTATAGTTTACAGTTTAATGCTTCTATTCTATAACTTTTCTCATTGGTTAAGTCCCAAATATTCCCATTATTGACATACTGACTGACTAAATGTTTTTGAACAAACGAAACTTCCCACTTTCTAATATAAATATTGTACACAATAAAAATTTTAAAAAAGTCATTTAAGTTAAACTTATTTTAAGTTTAACATTGTCACACAGCCGATTCATTCAATGACGAAATGAAAAAAAATTGCAAATCACCTATTTAAAATAAAGATCTAATAGAGATATTGAACAGTAAATTACAAAATTAAAATCCATTGTTCAATTTGGTGAGTAATTAGGCACGTTAACGTAAAAGAAAGGTGAAAATATAATTTAAGATATGATAATTATGTAAGACGTAGTTTCTATTGAGGCAACTGATTTGTGTAATAATTACATATAACTCGTACTTCCAAAAATTTAAATTACTAGCTACATTTTTTTTTTTGTGGGTGGGCTGCGGTCGGCGCGCCTTCGCACCACTCCGTCCGGGGCGACAGAGGGGCTTAAGCACGCAACTCCCGCAACCCACCCGAAATTACTAGCTACATGTTAAATGCCTCCTCTTTCAAACGAAATTACTTTAGCTGGTGTATCTAAAATATTATTATAACGAATTTACAAACGTATTGTGTACCACTATGGCAGACCAAAACCTTCCTAGAATATGCAGATAACATCGATGCAAGGGAATAAAAACTCAAAATTTAACCCTTTGCCGATATTTCCGACCCTCGTCATATAATAAGTCAAATTCTCTCCCATATTGAAGGAGATCTGAGCCCATCAATGGGACGTATATGGGCTGAAACGATGGTGATGATGATACCAGTAAGAATTATAGTTTTTAATATGTTAATCACGATCATAGTCAAGATTTCGGACCGTTCTAAGCGACATTCTTTTGGTGAAGCCTATGTCCAACAGTAAACCTCAACAGGCTGATGAAACTGAATCAAAGGTAACTAAATATTTATTTCTTACATCATCAACAGCTTCTTGCACATATGTTACTTGTATATTATATGCCTTGGTCATCATTTGTACTCCTTGGTCTTCAATGGTCTTACTCTGTCATCACACGGATAATATATGTCTGTAATATATATTAATGTAATTCATTCAATGTATTCAAGTTAGAACTTATTGTGATGTACGATTAAAACATGCATGATTGATTACATCGTACACACAATATTGTAATAAGACTTTTTATACAGATAATGTTTATTCGTGATCCGATTACATAAGTATCTGTATTGAGATAATTTTTCTGCAATATTTATTAATTGCTAAACAATGATTGTAAATAAAAATACAGTTTATCTACTATTGACATAAAAAGTATTTTACGTAAATAATTGAACTGAAATGATAATGGGCAGGCCACATCGCTCGACGAACCGACAACTGCAAGGTTCTGGAGTAGCGACATGTATCGGATAACACAGTATAGGACGCCCCAAACTAGGTGGATCGATAACCTGGTGAAAGCTCCTGAGTGTCGTTGGATGCAGGCGGCACAGGACCTTACTCTGTGGTGTAACATGAAGGAAGTCTACGTGCAGCAGTGGATGGCGATAGGCTGAAATGATGATGATGATCATTTAATTCTTTTTTTTTGTTATTGCAAACCCTGACAAACAAGCAAACAGTACACCTGATGGTAAGTGACACTGCCGCTCATGGACCTTTGCTAGGCCGCGGCCTACCGTGAAGAAAGTGAAGGGAGTGTGAAGACGTGCAATGGGTTGCAGTGATAATAAACCCACTATACGTAATCACGCTCAGAAAATTGGGCTGCCGGCTCTCTCACTCACCGAACGAAGCGCAGTAAAAAATTGCCACTACTCAGACATCGATTTTCTGCGAGAGTGTAGTACTACCCCGGATGGACTGGTCCGCGGCTGTAGACAGACAACTGTCCACAGTGCGGTCCTACCATTGGAATAATCAATTGAAGAAAACGACGAGCTGTACAAAATATATTAACACTAGCTGACCCAACAGAGGTTACTTTGTTCAAATAAGCGCCATGTACCGGGTCTCATTGTGCAAAATTTTCATCAACATCGATCCGCCGTTTAGGAGTTCAGTGACATATACACGTACACAATAAATTTATATATAAAGACTAGCTGACCCAACAGACGTTGTTCTGTTCAAATAATATAAAAGGAATTGTCCTTGAAATCGATCGCAGCGCCACCTACCGGGTCCACGAATCCTCTTGAACACACGCAACAAATTTCATCAACATCGGTCCAGCCATTTAGAAAGAGTACCGTGACATACACGCGTACACAAGGAATATATATATATATATATAAAGAAAATTTGTGTTAGATTCCCAAATCACAAACATAAATTTCAGTCAGTGAATGTTGGTAGCAGCTGGTGGATCAATCTGTATTATTATACTAACCATCAGATAGGTAGATCATGATTTTTGTCATGGAATTTAGTATGGGTAAATCTTAAGTAAATGATAGAAAGTTCACAAAAATTCATTCAAACCCATCCAGCCGTTTAGTTGCAGTATAGATAAATAATCTAGACACCGACATCAGCGCCCTCTGCCGGGCTGATTTGTGAATCTAAATCTTCCAGGCCCCCTCTTGAATATATTCACAAAAATTCATTCAAATGCATGCAGCCGTTTAGTTGCAGTATAGATAAATAATCTAGATACCGACTGCAGCGCCATCTGTTGGGCTGATTTGTGAATCTAATTCATCCAGGCCCGTCGATGGCCTCTTTCTGCGAGGAGGTCATCGCTCCGAAGGAGGCCACGGAGCGGGAACGCAAGGCACTTGCGTCCGCTAACTCGCTCCGTAGGCGGCGACCAGGGAGAAGGAGGCGCCGAAACGCGCATCTCCTCCCACCGCCTTGAACGACGACAGGACGTGGCCCGACGGCCTTGCGTAGGAGTGCCGGGGATCGAATGTCACTAGACGATCTCTCCGGCACTCCGCAAAAGCGCGGAAGGGACCGCTGTTGGTTTTAATGGGTATTCTGGTTGCATAGGTGACCGGCAAGTCCCACACACCCCCCTCGTCTGTTACCGGCGGGGGGCAGTGCGTAAATTGCATTTCCACAGCGTTACAAAAAAAAAAAAAAACTTGATTACATTCAGAAAAATTCATTTGTATCCATCCAGCCGTTTAGTTGCAGTGTAGATAAATAACCTAGATACCGACTGCAGTGCCATCTGCCGGGCTGATTCGTGAATCTAAATTATCCAGGCCCCTATTTGAAAACATTCACAAAAATTCATCTAAATCCATCCAGCCGTTTAGGTGCAGTATAGATAAATTACCTAGATTCCGACTGCAGCGCCATCTGCCGGGCTGATTTGTGAATCTAAATTATTCAGGTCTCCACTTGAAAACATTCACAAAAATTCATTCAAATCCATCCAGCCGTTTAGTTGCAGTATGGATAAATAACCTAGTTACCGATAGTCGTTAAGTTTTCTTAAATTCTCTGATTTTCTGCATAACTTTCTTAATTTCTTTTTTCGTAAAAGCCTTTTCAATGTATAAGAAAAATTAAAAAGAAAGATGGACGAAATCAGTGAAGTCGTTCTCAAGTTATGTTATTGTCCTGCGCGAACCGCGCCACCTACCGGGTCTAATTGTGAATCTTAACCATCCTCGAGCCCCCTTAAACATACATAAAAAAATTCGTCAACATCGTTTCAGCCGTTTAGGAGGAGTTCAGTGACATACACACGTACGCTAGAAATTTATATATAAGACTAGCTGAACCAACAGACGTTGTTCTGTTCAAATAAAATAAAAGGAATTCCCCTTGAAATCGACAACAGTGCCACCTACCGGGTCCAATTGTGAATCTAAACCATTCTAGAATTCCCTTGAACATACACAAAAAGTTTCATCAACTCTGGTCCAGCTGTTTGGGAGGAGTTCAGTGACATGCACACATACAAGAAATTTATATATAAAGATGTTGTGTTGTTGTTTATAAAGATGTTGTCATGTTTATTCTTGAATGCTATGTTGTTTATTTGACATCTATCAAGCAAAGGTCTAGAATTCTTGTTGACAATATTTATTACCTAATAACTTCTAATAAAGAATCATTCGTGTTGACTTGAACCTGACTAATATTGCCTGCATTCTTAAGTTGGAACAGTAAAAGCCAGTGCGAGGAATAGACATAAATAACAAAGAATCATCTGGTATTCTCAACGTAGAACAGTAGAAGTCACTTAGTGTTTACATAGCATACAGTATTAACAGACATGTAACTGGAAACATTGCGTCTTTATTACATCACGTGCAAAGCTCTATAAAATACTGCGACAAAAGAAAGTTTTAAAATGAAGGTATCATTAGCCATATCTCTCTCTTATTGTAATATAAATATAATGTTGTTGTTCTTGCGTATATTATACTTACAAACACAAACAACAAACACGTTAAATTTGAGTTGGTACAAATATGATTGATAAATCAGGGAAGGTATTTAAATGCAAAACCGGTATGCTGTTCCTCGAATCATCATTATTTCAACTCATATACATCCCACTGTTGGCCTCGAGCCTCCTCAACAATAGGAGGGAAATTGACCTTACTATACCATACTGATCAGTCAGGTTGTTATAGGGTGTTGTTTCGAGTTTTCTTTCTCTTGCATAGATGTTATATGCGTATTATATCCCTTAGTCGCCTTCTGCTATACCCACTTTATTAATCAGAGCTGATATATTTTGGACTAAGCGACGTTGCCTTTATATGCCAACGCTCCAGGATGCTTAAAATTTGCCGCGTCACAAATCACACTGCAAATTGAATAGACGCGTACTTATGAGACTCATCGAATCGTAGTTTGTATCGCTTCACCCATTGCAATTACATAAATTCGCTGATTGCCTGTTAACTAATGCACCTTACAAATTGTTTAAGTTTAAATATTTAATCAAATCTTTGACTGTACAGAAAGCATAGTGTTTAAAGTACCGACCTACAGTGTCAGTATATAGGTTTGTTTCCCATGCAGGACAATATTTTTTGCGATCCTCCAACTGTTATCTGCGTGCACTTTGTGTCCGTCCGTGTCCATTAAATCTTATATCTTTAAACGAGCAATTCTTGTATATATATTCAGGATCTCGGAAACGGCACCAACGATTTTGATGAAATTTGGCATACTAGAGGTTTCGGGGCCAAAAAATCGATCTAGCTAGGTTTTATTTATAGAAAATGTTGTTTTGTCGGTGTTTTTAGTTAATCAATACAATGACATAAAATGTTAATAGAATATGGATTAAAATTTCGCCGGCAACGTCAAGAGTGGCGATAGCTCAGTTAGGAAGTTGTACAGTTTTTTTGTTTTGTTTTGGCATTCAAACAGCGTGGGATCGAATCTCGATGTTATTATTATTCTCTTTTTGTGATTTTTGATATTTATTCATTATTTAATTTTTATTTTTTATTAATATATATCTAAATAAATTCAACAAAAATACAACAAAAATATACCGAGCGAAGCTCGGTCATCCAGATATTATATGTTTATCGAGTCCCCGTAATATCAGAATTACTACTGCAGTACAGGATGTATTCTTTATAAAAACAATTGTGCGTTAACTAAAGTATGTATATAAGAAGTTATGCTTTTTTGGCATAAAAATCTTTCTAAAAATGTTATCCTTCGCGTTATCATACGTTTGTAGAAAAACACAATAATAATAGAAAAAAAAGGTATTTAATACATGGATAATTTTATTATAACACATTATCTAATTGACTTAACAAATATTCGTAAAAAAAATTACTCTCATCATTTTCTTCTTACTCGCCAATAAAGTATAACTTCAAAACGAATCAAGAATTGAAAACTATAATTATTGAATAAATAAACTAAGACATAATTAAAAAAAGACATCATAAAATAGGTAAATATTAGTTTATTTTAATATTAGTTACGAAAATATTGATAATCATTAATATAATATGTAAGTCCTTCTCGCCTTCATCTAGAGGTATAATTATATTGTTTGTTTGAACAATGTAATGAATGTGGAAGCAACAATACATGTGACATTGTGAAATGATATCGCATTAGCTCGGTCAACCAAACGAGGGACACGGTACCATCGTTTGTTTAAAATATATACCTACCATATAAAGGTTTAATAATATATAACATTAAGTAACACATATAAATACGTTTTATTAGCTTCAATCTACAAGGGTTAAAGCAACTTTACATTTTTCTTATCTAAAATGATAACTACTAAAATTGAATCCAAATATGTTTAAAATGAAAGTTACAAAGTTATGTATATTACTCGTGGATGTCTTCAAAGACGATTAAGAGCTTTACATCAACCTGGGCCAACTCTGTAAAGTTTTTTCCGATATTAATACTTACTGCACGAAAACGTGGTCCCAAATGTGGACCTCATAAATACGCTCAAAGCCGCTCAGCATGCTATGGAGCGGAATATGGAATACGAAATACAGAAGTCTGCAGGAGAACGGATGTAAATGACATAGCATAAAGTATTAGCATGATAAAGTGGCAATGGGCAGCATACATACTTCGACGAATCGACAACCGCTGGGGAAGAAAGATTTTGGAGTGGCGACCACGTATCGAAACCTACCCAAACTAGGTGGACCGATGGCCTGGTGAAAGTTGCTGGGCGTCGTTGAATGCAGGCGGCACAGGACAGCACTCTATGGCGTAACATGAGGGAATAGGAAGGAAATTGACCTTAATATACCATGCTGGTCAAACAGGTTGGTGTGGGGTTTTCTTTCGAGTTTTCATTCTTTTGCATAGATGTTATATGCGTATTATGTCCTTTAGTCGTCTTTTACGATATCTATGGGCAATATAGGGACTATTGAATTATATTCTTATTCCGTCACTACATAGAAATTACAAGGGATACTATTAAAATTATAAATCGCCAGTTTTTGACATATCGGATCAAAAATGTCGGTATAATCACCCATTTTCAAGTGAACCAATAGTGTCGGCCAATTTTCAACACAATTACTTCAGTGGGAATGGAGGAAATATTGATGGCAACATACCAGGACATACATACAAGTAAAGTAAATATAATCTTTATATATAAATTTCTTGTGTAGGTGTGTATGTCACTGAACTCCTCCTATACAGCTAGACCGATGTTGGTGAATTTTTTTGTGCATGTTCAAGGGGATTCGAGAATGGTTTAGATTCACAATTGGACCCGGTAGCTGACACTTATTTGAACAGAAGAATGTCTGTTGGGTCAGCTAGTATTATATAATTTAATCTCGCAGAAGGAGACGGCGGGTAGCGCGCGCGAGGAGCGCAGCCTAGGCGCAGCGTAGGCGCGACTACTTGCGCCTTATGTCGCCCTAGCCGAGGCCACGGGAGACGTGACCGGGGAATTAGTCCGTCACCCGCCAAGAGACCGACCGCGTGAGGAAAGACCGACGTCCTCCCCGAGGAAGGGGACGTCAGTCAATGGGAGGGTACCCCACTAGGGGGTATTCCGTCGGGCCGACCACTAATGACAAGTAACCCTGCTCCGGTAGTCGGTCCAACGACGAAGGCGACGTGGTGTTCGGGTGGGTTGCGGGTGTGCGTGCTTACGCCCCTCTGTCGCCCCGGACGGAGTAGTGCCAGGAGTGCAGCCAAACCAAAAAAAAAAAGATTATATAATTTGGAAAATTTAATTAAGTCGGCCGAGATTGCCGACTAATGTGTAATATGAAAACTATAACTAGTTAAAAATGTTAAAAATAAGTATATAATTTACAAAGTCTTGTTTAATCCAAGCTTTCATAAATAACCAACGATTCAAAACTTTTACACGCGAACATAAATTATGATTTCTGGTTAATAAAGTTCTACGTGCGCACGTCCCGATGAAAATCTATAAGTATCTTATATTTATATTCATTTTCAATATAAATATAAACTAATTTAATGCTCATATTGCTATTAATTTAAGGTAATACATCATTATCATCATCATCATAGCCCACAAACGTCCCACTGTTGGGCTCGGGCCTCCTCTATAATGAGAGGAATTGGATCTACTACATCATGCTGGTCATACATGTTGGCATAGGGTATCCTTTCGAGTTTTCCTTCTCTTGCGCAGATCCTATGTGAATATTATATCACTTAGTCGTCTTTTACGACATCCACGGGCAAGATAGGGAGTGGAGAGGTTAATACATTCTTAGTTAACTACTATACTTTGAATATGACGTAGTTTTTTTGAGTATCCATCAAAAAAAGACTATTCGTCTTTATAAAACTAGATATCGTACCAACGCATAGTGGGTTAATCACCAAAGAAATTAGGCTATTTGATTTCCAAAAAGGGTTGAAATAAAATTCCTACAATTCTGAAATATTTTATAACACCAACAGCGTACCAATTTAATCAACTAAATAACCAAAAAACTATACGATATACACGTAGATACATATTTGAATAATTCATTACACTTTAGAACGTAACAAAGTATAATCCGTGTATTGTTCTATGTTTTGATTGATATGTTTAAGGAATTACAAATGGAATAACGTAATGGATTGTTAAGGTTTGGTCACACAGCGGACAGGGCGGGACGGCGATGGATCTCTGATGGGACGGCGACGCAGCGTGGATGTCACACTGCGGACTTGATAATGCTGAAAGTGTCTCTACTGCCAAACGTACCCGTAACGTACTTGACGTGATATTTCGAGCATATCGACTAAATTACACAAAAAATTGCCTCGAATAATTTCGATCGGCTTTTGCAATTTATTCATATGTAATTTTGGACACAAAACAAAGTTGGCGGTACGTCTGGCGCGATATGCTCCCGTTTCGCTATCCATTCGAACTCAATGTTTACTGTTATGCTCATAACCCGTTTGCGCCCTGTTCCGCCATGGATTACTGCCTACGATGACGTGAAGCGACCGCTGGTCAAGCATTGAACGCGACAGCTCTGTATGACATTTCCTTGATTAATTTGTACATTGCAACCACGCTCGAGCTCCCGTTCCGTCCTGTCTGCTATTTAATCAATATCGAGATCAAGATATGATCACTTATTATATATACCAAAGAATATATATTCCCTCAGTTCTATATATTATATACGCGAAATTTTCTCTCTCAGGGATAATTGAACGCCAACCTACTTATAGATTATTTTCTATAGTTTACAGTTTAATGCTTCTATTCTATAACTTTTCTCATTGGTTAAGTCCCAAATATTCCCACTATTGACATACTGACTGACTAAATGTTTTTGAATAAACGAAACTTCCCACTTTCTAATATAAATATTGTACACAATAAAAATTTAAAAAAAGTCATTTAAGTTAAACTTATTTTAAGTTTAACATTGTCACACAGCCGATTCATTCAATGACGAAATGAAAAAAAATTGCAAATCACCTATTTAAAATAAAGATCTAATAGAGATATTGAACAGTAAATTACAAAATTTAAATCCATTGTTCAATTTGGTGAGTAATTAGGCACGTTAACGTAAAAGAAAGGTGAAAATATAATTTAAGATATGATAATTATGTAAGACGTAGTTTCTATTGAGGCAACTGATTTGTATAATAATTACATATAACTCGTACTTCCAAAAATTTAAATTAATAGCTACATTTTTTTTTTTGTGGGTGGGCTGCGGTCGGCGCGCCTTCGCACCACTCCGTCCGGGGCGACAGAGGGGCTTAAGCACGCAACTCCCGCAACCCACCCGAAATTACTAGCTACAAGTTAAATGCCTCCTCTTTCAAACGAAATTACTTTAGCTGGTGTATCTAAAATATTATTATAACGAATTTACAAACGTATTGTATACCACTATGGCAGACCAAAACCTTCCTAGAATATGCAGATAACATCGATGCAAGGGAATAAAAACTCAAAATTTAACCCTTTGCCGATATTTCCGACCCTCGTCATATAATAAGTCAAATTCTCTCCCATATTGAAGGAGATCTGAGCCCATCAATGGGACGTATATGGGCTGAAACGATGGTGATGATGATACCAGTAAGAATTATAGTTTTTAATATGTTAATCACGATCATAGTCAAGATTTCGGACCGTTCTAAGCGACATTCTTTTGGTGAAGCCTATGTCCAACAGTAAACCTCAACAGGCTGATGAAACTGAATCAAAGGTAACTAAATATTTATTTCTTACATCATCAACAGCTTCTTGCACATATGTTACTTGTATATTATATGCCTTGGTCATCATTTGAACTCCTTGGTCTTCAATGATCTTACTCCGTCATCACACGGATAATATATGTCTGTAATATACATTAATGTAATTCATTCAATGTATTCGAGAAGCGAATTAATACATCATAACTTATTGTTGCGCAATAACGGGATTTGATAAACCTCAGATTGGTTGGTTTACAGATGCACATATTCAGGTAGCTTGTGTAATAGAAATATATATATATAGTTTTTTTTTGTAGTAGGACCACACTGTTGACAGTTATCTGTCTACAGCCGCGGGCCGGTCCGTCCGGGGTCCGACCACACTCTCGCAGAAAATCGACGTCTGAATAGTAGCAATTTGTTACTGCGGTTCGTTCGGTGAGCAAAAGAGCCGTAAGCCCATCTTTGTGAGGGCGTTTGCGTGTAGTTGGTTTTGGTGATGCCTTTAGTTTGATGTATGCATGCATATGCATCGTTATCTCAGGCCACAAAAGTCCCACTGGGCTTGGGCTTACTCTGAAATGGGAGGGAAATTGACTCACTATAACCACATTGGTCAGATATGTTGGTATAGGATTTTATGTCAAATTTGCCTTCTCTTGCATGAATTTTATCTGCACATCATATCCCTTGGTCATCCTTTACGACAACCACAGGTAAGAGTGGGGTTGGTGAATTGTAGTCTTACTTCATTACACGTATTTTATTATAGAGAGTTAAAGAGAACATTTTCTACGTTGAATGTATTATTGCCTACGTACGAAGTACCGTAAGACAATACCTACATTAAAACCTTATCACAAGATGCAATGCAATCATTAGCAGAATAAGTAGATGTTGCTCAAAAGATTAATTACCGATAGCGCAACAACGATCACTAAAATTAAATACATATTCATGTGATCCATAATACTTACCTACAAAAACAATATACATACGCAGATATGACTGCAAATTTTGCATAGCAGACTGTCTGCAGCTGTCTGTCAGCAGTCACTCCTTTAAAATTAAGCTTAAATGTTTCATGATAACACAACAAAAGTCTAGTTCTTATCCTATTTTGTAGCGGTTTTTTTATGAATTGGGATAATTATTTGCGTACTTTTTACTCCCTCTTGATAATGTGATGCATAATTATTATTATTTTATATTATTTTATTATATTTAAATTATCATATTAATTTTAATGATATTTTAATCATTTTGACATCTTTTAATAACATGATAACTTATTCAATGACATATCTTTTATATACATATATTCCTTTTATTTTTTTTTGTTTCTTTTTTTTAAGTGGAAAACTTGACTGTAACATATCAATGTTTACTGTGTTCTTCTGATCATTTCAGTCTTTTAAAATGCAGATTTCAAATAGTGTTTGTTTGGTTTGATTTAAATGCTGTTATTATTGTTACTAATATTACTATTTACAATTTTGAATAATCTATGAACCTATTAATTGTAGCTCTTCTATACTTGCACTTCTTGTGACCTGTAACTTAGATTAGTTAAGCTGTAGCGGAAAATCAGCGCTGCAAGTATATGTAGCACATGCTGAGCTGTTGCCTTTTGGACACTAATATTTAGAATTTAATTTGTATATACTACGATTATTTTAATCGTCAATATTTTTTCGTCTTCGTTTTTATATAATTTGTGTACCTATATTTCTATGTCAGGCATGTACCTATAGTGTCCAATAAATCTTATTTTCTTTTCTTCTTCTCTTTCTTCAGTTCATACGCCCATAATCTCGAGTAGCAAGTCAGGTGCATTTACTACATTGGCACTACTTAAAGCGCCAAGATAGCATCAGTTTAGATAATAAAATGTAAAGGCTTATCTTCATAATTTAAACCGCATTTCCTTTCACTACCTCACAGAGAATGGCAATAGCGTTATAGTTATATACAATCTCATAAATAGATGACGGTTTGCTATGAAAAATCTAACAATTATATTGCTGTCTTAGTGGAACAAACCCTTGCTCTATCTTAGAGATACCTAATCAAATTATCGTCTATTATACCGCCCAAAGAAGCCATTGCATGAGTTTATAGAAAATTAAGACATTCACAAATTTTAGGCGGAATTGTGTTCCTAAACTATTTAATAAAAAATATTAAAGGTTTATACACATTTAACAATATATTTCAGTTAAACGTTCCAATTGATTTAACAATTAAGTTTTAAACGCATTTTCATTGCATACGTAATCACATTAACTTAATCTAGCGAGTTCAGTTCATACCACGAATTGAATTTTGCTAGGGAAAATTACCACAATGCCAAAATATGAAGATTAATTCACGGAATGGATTTTATAACAAACTAGCAACCCGCCTATAGCCTAGTTTACGCCCTGATATTATAGCTTTCCATTGGTGAAAGAATTTTTGAAATCGGTCCACCCGTTTTGAAGATTACCCGGAACAAACAGACAGACAGACAAAAATTTTTTAATTGCTATTTTAGGCATAGGTGTTGTGCAAATAACCGTGTGAGCATGAAAAATGCCTATTATTTTGACATTACAAACAGAGACTCCAATTTTATTTACTGGTATAGACTAGCAACCCGCCCTCGCTTCGCTTCGGTTTCTCTCGCCTTATCCCCGTAGTTCCCATTGGAATACCAGGATAAAATATAGCCTAGTTTACTTCCTGATATTATAGCTTTCAATTGGTGAAAGAATTTTTTTAAATCGGTGCAGCCGTTTTGAAGATTACCCGGAACAAACAGACAGACCGACAGACAAAAAAATATAAAATGATTTTTAGGCATATGTATAGTGTGTTAGGCATATATAATAACCATGTGAATATAAAAAAGGCCTATTATTTTGACATTACAAACAGACACTCCAATTTTATTTATTGGTACAGATATTGAATTTTTTATCTTTAGATTAGACTTTAGGCTACTAAATAAGTAGCTAAAATTAATAATGACCCAACAGACGTTTTTCTGTTCAAATAAAATGAAAGGAATTCTCCTTGAAATCGACAGCAGTGCCACCTACCGGATCTAAACCATTCTCAAATCCCCTTGAACACAGACAAAAAATTTTATCAACATCGGTCGAGCCGTTTAGGAGGAGTTCAGTGACATACACACGTACGCTAGAAATTTATATATAAGATATAAAGCCTAGCTGACGGAACAGACGTTGTTCTGTTCAAATAAGCACCTTCTACCAGGTCCAATTGTGAATTTAAACCATTCCCGAATCCCCTTGAACATGCACAAAAAAAATCATCAACATCCAGCCAGCCGTTTAGGAGGAGTTCAGTGACATACACACGTACGCAAGAAATTTATATATAAAGATAATATAAGTAACAACCTGGTAATTCTTCATGTTCCTCGTCGTCACACTCGTTTACGTTAAAATTTTAAAATAAATCGGGAATTGACCTGCTATACCATAGAATGATTTTATTTGTATTGTTATTTCATTTATTTTCAGTGGTCCTTCACTTGCATATTATATTACAGGCATGAAATGGAGTGGCGAAGCGTAGTCTCATTACATCACCACATGCAAACACTCACCAGTATATCAATGACCCTAGCCGAGGCCGCGGGTGATGTGACCGGGGAATTAGTCCGTCACCCGCCGAAAGGCTGACCGCGTGAGGAAAGACCGACGTCCTCCCCAAGGGGGGATGTCGGTCGATGGGAGGGTACCCCACCGTCGGGCCGACCACTGATGACAAGTAATCCTGCTCTGGTGGTCGGTCCAACGACGAGGGCGACGTGGTGATCGGATGGGTTGCGGGTGTGCGTGCTTACGCCCCTCTGTCGCCCCGGACGAAGTGGTGCAAGGAGTGCGGCGATCGTAACCCAACCCCCCCAAAAAAAAAAGTATATCAATGAAAATATTAAAAAATCTTGAAGCTTATGGTACGATTGCTTTTCCGTTCTAATTCAGTCGTTTGAATCTATAATATTAGGTATTCTGTAGTTCGAAGGGAATCAAACTGCATCTGGTACTTGCTACCTATGATGTACATATATGGCACTGGTATGATTATTCAAGTGAAATACTGTTATTTCTGAATATACAATTTTATATAAATGTTAGTGCACTCGCGAGACCTATAGATAGTTAATACATAAATTTGAATTCTCAATTTAAATTAAATCAATATTAACATCTCTTATAATCTCAAAATAGTACGCTTTTTCGTACCTAAAAATTGTCTGTCTGGTCGTTCCAGGTTCCAGGCTCAAAATAGCTAGATCAATTTTGATAATAATTTACTACCAGGTAGCTATCTATATAAGGAGTAACTTAGACTATTCTTCCTCTCGGAAAAACCCTATAAGATTTTACCCGCTCTGAGAATCTAACCCGATGCCTCATGTACTGCTATCACATACCGTAATATCGCAAAGCGACTGAAACCCTAGCGAAGCAAGATCAGTTATATCTGTACCAATAAATAAAATTGGAGTGTATGTTTGTAATGTCAAAATAATAGGCTTTTTTCATGCTCACACGGTTATTTGCACGACACCTATGCCTAAAATAGCAATTAAAAAATTTTTGTCTGTCTGTCTGTCTGTATATTCCGGGTAATCTTCAAAATGACTGAACCGATTTCAAAAATTCTTTCACCAATGAAAAGCTATAATATCAGGGCGTAAACTAGGCTATATTTTATCCCGGTATTCCCACGGGAACGGGAACTATGCGGGTAAAACGACTATAACTTATAACCGAAGCGAAGCGAGGGCGGGTTGCTAGTATATACTATAATAAACTTAGTTATATTATATACTATTCTCATTTCTAACTGAAGTAATAACCTTAATTTATATTTAGTACAAAACAAGCACATATTATTTCAGTCTTGTGTATACATACAATATTCCTACGTCAAATTTAAATTCTGGTTTTAGTGTATTAGTGTGAAGGGAAGATGAGCTTCAGGGTCAACCGTATTGCGGTTAATGTTGACCATAAAACATTCCCGTTGTAACATTGTGCAACCCGCCCTTGTGATCCTCACTGATGTATTTACGTACCACGAATTATATGGAAGCTTGTTTACATTTTAATGAATGGCAGGAGCTTATAAATTTTCTGTTTGTGCTCGTACTTGAAGTGGTTCAACAATTTTTCTGAAATGTCACGAATGCGGTTTTTAGAATCTCATGGCTTTATTTCTTAAGTTATATTCAAATTCTAGAAAAAGCATTCTTTCGTTTTGGTATTCATCTTCATCTTAGTTCACGTCTCACCACTGGGCACGAGCCTCCTCTTCAATGGGAAGGTTCTTGACCTACAATACCACGCTGGTCAGACGGGTTGGTATAGGATTTTATTCAAAGTTTTCCTTCTCTTGCATAGCATAAGATATCCTAGAGTCATATTTTACAACACCCAGATATCCCTTATTTATCTTTTACGACAAAACAGTAAAAACGAACAAACAAATGCATAATTAACTATAAAAATTGCCCATTTTCAAGCAACGAGATAACACAATTTAGACATTAATTTTAAAATTAATGTCTTAGTTTTTATTGTACTTAATTTATCTTCCATAGTTAAATGGTCACGGTGAAACTCTTAAACCTCTAGTATTTATTACGTTATAGGTACTTTCTAATTTTATAACACAAAACACCCTTCTTGAATCAAAACTTGATAAAGAACTTAGTGAGAATAAGATTTAAATGGGAGCCTGCAAATAAAGGGTGTTCTTAAATCACTAAGATTAATTTTCCGCGTACATAATTTATAACTGCAAACCAGGACGCCGGTCGACGAGACCATGAGGCAATTTACAAACTCGAAAATCGCGGAAGTTCGTTAATTATTCGGCGGGAGCGGGCTCGAGTACGCCGGGCCGCACGGTTATTGACAATTAAGACAAGGCCCGACCACTTCACGCACCTTATTACTATACTCGTCGACCACTTTTATTCTACCCGAGTGTCAGTTTCACTATTCAATATGCATCAATAAATCCATCATCATCTCAGCCCATATACGTCCCACTATTGAGCTTGGGCTTCCTCCATGGAAGGGAATTCGAACTACTATCCCGTTGGTCAGAAGTAGTGGCATAAGGATTCGTTTTCAGTTTTCCTTCGCTTGCATCTATGGTATCTGCATATCGTCGTCTTTTACAATACCCACAGGCAAAAGAGGGTGTGTCGAATTGTATTCTTACTCCATCACCACACGGCGAATCAATTCTCAATATATTATGGACTAGATTTTATACAATTTCAGTGTTCCTATTTGGTTATGCAAGTATCCAAAATTACCGATATATATCTATTATTTTCAGCTGACGCATTTGACTATAAACATATCGTATTAATCAATATACCTACTGACTTTCTTTGTTAAGCTTTTTTGAGTTTAATTTCCTAAACCACAAAGCAGTGAATCACTCAAAAGACGTAAAGCTAGCGAGGTATGCTGTGAGACTTCACCAAGTGTTGACTTCACTCGATATGGTAAGGTTGGTTCAATTCTTTAGGCGATTGATAGTATTGCTACGAGCCTAAATGTAATTTGTGTATACTATCTGTACATTTGTAATTGTAAATATCTATCCCTTTTTTTAAAGGATAGGCTATGGAATGATTATAGTTCGTCTAATCTGTTTGCCATGAAAGAAGGAGTGTTTATATCCCTAAATCGACTTTTACAATACCAAGGAACAGGGTGGTGACCAGTGTATCGTACTCTGTATGCATCTCACTTCGTAGTCTTGCTCCGTCACTACACCGATTATACAAGACTAACAGTGCGGTTTCACCCGCAGTTCCTCTTTCCGTGGGATTACTGGGATAAATTATAGCCTATGTGTTATTCTGATATATAAGCTATATTATTGTGAAGTTTCATCAAAATCCATTCAGTAGTTTTTGCGTGAAGAGCAACAAACATCTTCACATCCTCACATACAAACTTTCGCGTTTATAATATTAGTAAGGATTATTGTTATAATTACTACTTATGTACTTCAGCCAAAGATCGTGGATAACGTTAGCTAATTTATATTTATATTATAGCCAAAATATAAATTATTATATATATCCCTCCTCGTGAATTATCTTGTCTACCTGTTTATGAAAATAGAGGGGGAAACTCTCACAGAAATTGCGGAAATTAACAGAATTGGTATCTGATTTTAACGTGTAATTAATAAAGAGGCTCTAATAATATAATATTTAACTTCAATCGACGCGTACTGCGTAAAACCATTTTATAAGCTTATATATTAAACAATGTGTATTCATTAGCATTTCTTAGTCTATCGCGATGTGGATGTTTTAAACATAAGGCCGAGAAGCAATAGTGAAACTACTGGTCAGTCCTGGTAGAAGGGACGGAACGCACAGTTTGTAATAAGGTAGGTTAATATAAGCATCGCCTGAACCATGTTTCATAGGTTTTATAATAAATTTGTATTGCTAGTTAGTACATACGGTACAGTAAATTATCTTTTAGCCGGGTAGATCACTGAAACAATAACTTCGTACTGGGGGTCAGTCAAAATGGCGATGAGGAGGTAATACGACAGGTTATGGAGCTCACACCGACGTTCCACCGCCCTGTATCGTTTGAGCAGTATGGTTTCAAACTATAGACTGTAAAAAAGTGTACTTTACACCCCAGCCATATATGTATACATATATACTAAAAAACTACTAGCATTATAATAGTCCTTTAAAAATACGCAAAAATAGGTCTACATTTTCTATTTGTATAAATAACATTGGATTTCGTAAATGTATTCATAAAACCTACGCTAAATATTTCTATTTTCCTTCCCCAAAGATAAACCTTTTCATAAGAATTCTCTATTAGGAAGGACAGATTTAATATTATAAAGACGAAAATTATACTGTATTGAAGGACCGTGATAATCCCTTGCGAAGCGGTACACACCCTTAGTGATATAATCTCACTTCCTTTGACGATATTAACACGAAGATACAGTGTTGTCCTGTTAATTAAAACAAAAGCCCTGTATTTTGCATGTAATATATATTAATATTTATGGTATGCATGTGTTTCCTCTAGAATGTGAAGGCAATTTGTTTATTATACCATAGAATTTATTTCATGTTTTCTTAATTATTAATTATTTCTTGATAAATTAGCATCTGACTATTTATATATTATATTATTCTTCGTTCTCTTAAAATCCTCGTGTTAATGAAATAATTGTTATATTTTAACTAATATTGTAAATGCAGCTGTAAATTTATTGTTTTATTCTTTCACGCCTAAACTGCTAAACCGATTCAGAAAAACTGTCACTAATCGAAAGCTACATTGACAGTAACATCCTTACTAATATTATAAATGCGAAAGTAACTCTGTCTGTCTGTCTGTCTGTCTGTCTGTCTGTCTGTCTGTCTGTCTGTCTGCTACGCTTTCACGTCTAAACCACTGGACCGATTTTGATGAAATTTGGTACAGAGATGGACTAAAGCTTGAGAAAGGACATAGGCTACTTTTTATCGCGAAAAAATGGGTATAAGGGGTTGAAATAGGGGATGACATTTTGTATGGAAATTCGTCATTTTCGATGATAGAACCACGAATCTTTGTATTAAGACATCTAATAATAAATAAATAAATATTTGTTCAAGCGTTTTGGAAATTTCATTTACATGGGGATGAAATTCAACCCCTAAAATACCAAAAAGCATACAGCCGAAACCACTGGACCTAGAAACGTATTTTTTTTTACACCGTCGTATTTCTTGGGGTGCACGAGCACTAGCAAAGGATTTTTGGAAATTCACCCCCTTAAGGGGGTGAAAAACATATAGTCTTTCACGTCTAAACCGATTTTGATGAAATTTGGTACAGAGATATACTAAAGCTTGAGAAAGGTTATAGGCTACTTTTTATCGCAAAAAAATGTGTATAAGGGGTTGAAATAGGGGATGATATTTTGTATGGAAATTCGTAATTTTTGATGATAGAACCGTGAATCTTTGTATTAAGACACCTCATAATAAATCCTTACTAATATTATAAATGCGAAAGTAACTCTGTCTGTCTGTCTGTCTGTCTGTCTGTCTGTCTGTCTGTCTGTCTGCTACGCTTTCACGTCTAAACCACTGGACCGATTTTGATGAAATTTGGTACAGAGATGGACTAAAGCTTGAGAAAGGACATAGGCTACTTTTTATCGCGAAAAAATGGGTATAAGGGGTTGAAATAGGGGATGACATTTTGTATGGAAATTCGTCATTTTCGATGATAGAACCACGAATCTTTGTATTAAGACATCTAATAATAAATAAATAAATATTTGTTCAAGCGTTTTGGAAATTTCATTTACATGGGGATGAAATTCAACCCCTAAAATACCAAAAAGCATACAGCCGAAACCACTGGACCTAGAAACGTATTTTTTTTTACACCGTCGTATTTCTTGGGGTGCACGAGCACTAGCAAAGGATTTTTGGAAATTCACCCCCTTAAGGGGGTGAAAAACATATAGTCTTTCACGTCTAAACCGATTTTGATGAAATTTGGTACAGAGATATACTAAAGCTTGAGAAAGGTTATAGGCTACTTTTTATCGCAAAAAAATGTGTATAAGGGGTTGAAATAGGGGATGATATTTTGTATGGAAATTCGTAATTTTTGATGATAGAACCGTGAATCTTTGTATTAAGACACCTCATAATAAATAAATAAATATTTGTTCAAGCGTTTTGGAAATTTCATTTACATGGGGATGAAATTCAACCCCTAAAATACCAAAAAGCATACAGCCGAAACCACTGGACCTAGAAACGTATTTTTTTTTACACCGTCGTATTTCTTGGGGTGCACGAGCACTAGCAAAGGATTTTTGGCAATTCACCCCCTTAAGGGGGTGAAAAACATATAGTCTTTCACGTCTAAACCGATTTTGATGAAATTTGGTACAGAAATGGACTAAAGCTTGAGAAAGGATATAGGCTACTTTTTATCGCAAAAAAATGTGTATAAGGGGTTGAAATAGGGGATGACATTTTGTATGGAAATTCGTCATTTTCGATGATCGAACCACGAATCTTTGTATTGAGGCACCTAATAATAAATAAATAAATATTCGCTCAAGCGTTTTGGAAATTCCATTTACATGGGGATGAAATTCAACCCCTAAAATACCAAAAAGCAAACAGCCGAAACCACTGGACCTAGAAACGTATTTTTTTTTTACACCATCGTATTTCTTGGGGTGCACGAGTACTAGCAAAGGATTTTTGGAAATTCACCCCCTTAAGGGGGTGAAAAACATATAGTCTTTCGCGTCTAAACCGATTTTGATGAAATTTGGTACAGAGACAGACTAAAGTTTGAAAAAGGATATAGGCTACTTTTTATTGCGAAAAAATGGGTATAAGGGGTTGAAATAGGGGATGATATTTTGTATGGAAATTCGTAATTTTTGATGATAGAACCGTGAATCTTTGTATTAAGGCACCTGATAATCCTTACTAATATTATAAATGCGAAAGTAACTCTGTCTGTCTGTCTGTCTGTCTGTCTGTCTGTCTGTCTGTCTGCTACGCTTTCACGTCTAAACCACTGGACCGATTTTGATGAAATTTGGTACAGAGATGGACTAAAGCTTGAGAAAGGACATAGGCTACTTTTTATCGCGAAAAAATGGGTATAAGGGGTTGAAATAGGGGATGACATTTTGTATGGAAATTCGTCATTTTCGATGATAGAACCACGAATCTTTGTATTAAGACATCTAATAATAAATAAATAAATATTTGTTCAAGCGTTTTGGAAATTTCATTTACATGGGGATGAAATTCAACCCCTAAAATACCAAAAAGCATACAGCCGAAACCACTGGACCTAGAAACGTATTTTTTTTTACACCGTCGTATTTCTTGGGGTGCACGAGCACTAGCAAAGGATTTTTGGAAATTCACCCCCTTAAGGGGGTGAAAAACATATAGTCTTTCACGTCTAAACCGATTTTGATGAAATTTGGTACAGAGATATACTAAAGCTTGAGAAAGGTTATAGGCTACTTTTTATCGCAAAAAAATGTGTATAAGGGGTTGAAATAGGGGATGACATTTTGTATGGAAATTCGTCATTTTCGATGATCGAACCACGAATCTTTGTATTGAGGCACCTAATAATAAATAAATAAATATTCGCTCAAGCGTTTTGGAAATTCTATTTACATGGGGATGAAATTCAACCCCTAAAATACCAAAAAGCAAACAGCCGAAACCACTGGACCTAGAAACGTATTTTTTTTTTACACCATCGTATTTCTTGGGGTGCACGAGTACTAGCAAAGGATTTTTGGAAATTCACCCCCTTAAGGGGGTGAAAAACATATAGTCTTTCGCGTCTAAACCGATTTTGATGAAATTTGGTACAGAGACAGACTAAAGTTTGAAAAAGGATATAGGCTACTTTTTATTGCGAAAAAATGGGTATAAGGGGTTGAAATAGGGGATGATATTTTGTATGGAAATTCGTAATTTTTGATGATAGAACCGTGAATCTTTGTATTAAGGCACCTGATAATAAATAAATAAATATTCGTTCAAGCGTTTTGGTAGTCTCACTTACATAGGGATGAAATTCAACCCTAAAATACCAAAAAGCATACAGCCGAAACCACTGGGCCTAGAAACGTATTTTTTTTTACACCATCGTATTTCTTGGGGTGCACGAGCACTAGCAAAGGATTTTTGGGCATTCACCCCCTTAAGGGGGTGAAAAACATATAGTCGTTCACGTCTAAACCGATTTTGATGAAATTTGGTACAGAGATGGACTAAAGCTTGAGAAAGGATAGGCTACTTTTTGTCGCAAAAAAATGGGTATAAGGGGTTGAAATAGGGGATGACATTTTGTATGGAAATTCGTCATTTTCGATGATCGAACCACGAATCTTTGTATTGAGGCACCTAATAATAAATAAATAAATATTCGCTCAAGCATTTTGGAAATTCCATTTACATGGGGATGAAATTCAACCCCTAAAATACCAAAAAGCATACAGCCGAAACCACTGGGCCTAGAAACGTATTTTTTTTTACACCATCGTATTTCTTGGGGTGCACGAGCACTAGCAAAGGATTTTTGGAAATTCACCCCCTTAAGGGGGTGAAAAACATATAGTCTTTCACATCTAAACCGATTTTGATGAAATTTGGTACAGTGATGGACTAAAGCTTGAGAAAGGATATAGGCTACTTTTTATCGCAAAAAAATGTGTATAAGAGGTTGATATAGGGGATGACATTTTGTATGGAAATTCGTCATTTTCGATGATCGAACCACGAATCTTTGTATTGAGGCACCTAATAATAAATAAATAAATATTCGCTCAAGCATTTTGGAAATTCCATTTACATGGGGATGAAATTCAACCCCTAAAACACCAAAAAGCATACAGCCGAAACCACTGGGCTTGGAAACGTATTTTTTTTTACACCATCGTATTTCTTGGGGTGCCCGGACGGAGTGGTGCGAGGAGCGCGCCAACCGCAGCCCAACCCAAAAAAAAAATAGGGGTTGAAAAGCATATAGCCTTTTACGTCGAAACCACTTAACCGATTTTGATGAAATTTGGTACAGAGATGAACTAAAGCTAGAGAAAGGATATAAGGCTACTTTTTATCGCGAAAAAATAGGTATAAGGGGTTGAAATAGGGGAAAGTATTTTCTTTTTACGTCGTCTTATTTCTTGGGGTACACGAGCATTAGCAAAGGATTTTTGGAAAATCATCATTAAGTGGGTGAAAAGCGTATAGACGAAACTCTTGGAGCTAGGAACGTAAAACTTTCTATGCAATTCTCTTTCTTTTGTTGTAAGTGAGCTCTAAGAAATTATTTTATTAAAATCAACTCCTAAAGGGGTGCAAAATATATAGCCGAAATCATTAGGCCTAGAAACATGGAATTTTGTATAAAGTTTCCTTTCTTGGGGGTAAGAGATTTTTGCAATTTTAGCCCTAAGGGGGTGAAAAGTGTTTAACCGAAATCACTGAGCCTAGGAAGGATCATTTTATTACACGGTCGGCTTTCTTGGATTACCCCCAGATTTTCTTAGTGCTCACTTACCAAGCACTATGAAACAATTTTTGGCAAGGATAAGCGAGCTCTAACAAAGAATTTTTGGAAATTCAACCCCTAAGAGGGTGAAAGTGTATAGCCAAAGATACCGGGCCTAAAAATGTGAAATTTCGTATACCGCTCGGTTATTTGGGGTAAGCACTCACTAAGAAACAATTTTGGGCTGCCCCAAAAGGATAAAACACATATAGTCGAAGACACCCAGCCAATGATATATCATCATTATCTTGCTCTTATCCTAATTACTTTGGATCGACGCGATATGTAGGTACTCTTCTGCCATCGTAGATATATTACAAAGGTTCTAGCAACATTTTATGACCTGGCGCACGACATTGTTGGCCAGACGGCATCACCGGTCCAGGTCGATGTAAATCTTTGTCTTAGTAGTATTTTGCGATACCCACGAACAATGAGAGCGTGGTAATATTTCTAGCAGCTACCAGACAGTAAGTTACAATCAAGATATTATTACAATTTTCTATCTCTACAAATAAATAAATTTGAAGCGTCTGTTTGTCTATCAAAATAATAGGTTTTATTTATGCTCACACAATACGGTCCAAATTGTTTTGTCTGTCTGTCTATTCGTTACAGGTAATCTTCAAAATGGCTGGACCGATATTGATTATATTTTACCATCAGGTCTACCAGTCGTACATAAGGAATAACTTAGACTATATTTTATCCCAGGTTATATTTTATCCCGGTGTGGCTGAATTAAGTCGATTTTAAAATTATTTCACTAATGGAAAGCTATTTTTAAGCGAGTAACATATTTAAGCTATTTTTATCCCGATATTCCTATGGGATCGGGTACAATGTCGATGAAATCACGGGAATTTAATGGTTTTAAAAATTAATTCAGTAATGAAAAGCTATATTATCAGTGAAAGGCTATTTTCATTCCGGTATTTGCCCAGGAACAAGACTATACCGGGGGATGTCGAACAATTTTTAAAATTCTTTCACCAATGGAAAGCTACCTATGTTGTCAGCGAGTAACATAGGCAATTTATATCTCTGATATTTCTGGGATTAATAATTTTTTTTTTTTTTAGTATGTATGTGTGTAAATTTATAATATCAGCGAGTAACATAGGCATTTTTTATCTCGGTATTGGCATGGGAATTTCTACGTGAATGAAACTGCGGGTGTTTGATTGATATAATTTTTTTTTCACCAATGGAAAAGTACGTTATCAGAGACTAAAGAAAGGCATATTTACCATCATATTTGCACGGCAATCTGAACTATAAGGCTGGAAGTAATATTCAAATGTGAAAGTTTGTGAAGATATTTGGATGTTTGTTACTCAATCACGCTTAAACTGTTGAGCAGATTTGGATGAAAATTGACACGTAGATAGAGTATTTCTTAAATTAAGAAATATAATACTCTTTATGCCGATAATATTCTTTACGATAATAGTTATTAATATGCAAGTATTAATATGCAAGTAAATTTTTACGCGGGCGAAGCCGCGGGCAAAAGCTAGTAGACTATATTTTATCCCTGTTCACACGGGAATGGGAACTACGCGGTTGAAACTGCGAGACGTGTGCGAGACGTCTGTGTATAAAGAAGCCATTTCTGTTTCTTAATTTCTTATCTTATTATACAACAGTATTAAATAATGTATATATTATTTATATATGTATTACTATTTATATATGTATAACTAGCTTTTGCCCGCGGCTTCGCCCGCGTAAAAATTTACTTGCATATTAATACTTGCATATTAATAACTATTATCGTAAAGAATATTATCGGCATAAAGAGTATTATATTTCTTAATTTAAGAAATACTCTATCTACGTGTCAATTTTCATCCAAATCTGCTCAACAGTTTAAGCGTGATTGAGTAACAAACATCCAAATATCTTCACAAACTTTCACATTTGAATATTACTTCCAGCCTTATAGTTCAGATTGCCGTGCAAATATGATGGTAAATATGCCTTTCTTTAGTCTCTGATAACGTACTTTTCCATTGGTGAAAAAAAAATTATATCAATCAAACACCCGCAGTTTCATTCACGTAGAAATTCCCATGCCAATACCGAGATAAAAAATGCCTATGTTACTCGCTGATATTATAAATTTACACACATACATACTAAAAAAAAAAAAAATTATTAATCCCAGAAATATCAGAGATATAAATTGCCTATGTTACTCGCTGACAACATAGGTAGCTTTCCATTGGTGAAAGAATTTTAAAAATTGTTCGACATCCCCCGGTATAGTCTTGTTCCTGGGCAAATACCGGAATGAAAATAGCCTTTCACTGATAATATAGCTTTTCATTACTGAATTAATTTTTAAAACCATTAAATTCCCGTGATTTCATCGACATTGTACCCGATCCCATAGGAATATCGGGATAAAAATAGCTTAAATATGTTACTCGCTTAAAAATAGCTTTCCATTAGTGAAATAATTTTAAAATCGACTTAATTCAGCCACACCGGGATAAAATATAACCTGGGATAAAATATAGTCTAAGTTATTCCTTATGTACGACTGGTAGACCTGATGGTAAAATATAATCAATATCGGTCCAGCCATTTTGAAGATTACCTGTAACGAATAGACAGACAGACAAAACAATTTGGACCGTATTGTGTGAGCATAAATAAAACCTATTATTTTGATAGACAAACAGACGCTTCAAATTTATTTATTTGTAGAGATAGAAAATTGTAATAATATCTTGATTGTAACTTACTGTCTGGTAGCTGCTAGAAATATTACCACGCTCTCATTGTTCGTGGGTATCGCAAAATACTACTAAGACAAAGATTTACATCGACCTGGACCGGTGATGCCGTCTGGCCAACAATGTCGTGCGCCAGGTCATAAAATGTTGCTAGAACCTTTGTAATATATCTACGATGGCAGAAGAGTACCTACATATCGCGTCGATCCAAAGTAATTAGGATAAGAGCAAGATAATGATGATATATCATTGGCTGGGTGTCTTCGACTATATGTGTTTTATCCTTTTGGGGCAGCCCAAAATTGTTTCTTAGTGAGTGCTTACCCCAAATAACCGAGCGGTATACGAAATTTCACATTTTTAGGCCCGGTATCTTTGGCTATACACTTTCACCCTCTTAGGGGTTGAATTTCCAAAAATTCTTTGTTAGAGCTCGCTTATCCTTGCCAAAAATTGTTTCATAGTGCTTGGTAAGTGAGCACTAAGAAAATCTGGGGGTAATCCAAGAAAGCCGACCGTGTAATAAAATGATCCTTCCTAGGCTCAGTGATTTCGGTTAAACACTTTTCACCCCCTTAGGGCTAAAATTGCAAAAATCTCTTACCCCCAAGAAAGGAAACTTTATACAAAATTCCATGTTTCTAGGCCTAATGATTTCGGCTATATATTTTGCACCCCTTTAGGAGTTGATTTTAATAAAATAATTTCTTAGAGCTCACTTACAACAAAAGAAAGAGAATTGCATAGAAAGTTTTACGTTCCTAGCTCCAAGAGTTTCGTCTATACGCTTTTCACCCACTTAATGATGATTTTCCAAAAATCCTTTGCTAATGCTCGTGTACCCCAAGAAATAAGACGACGTAAAAAGAAAATACTTTCCCCTATTTCAACCCCTTATACCTATTTTTTCGCGATAAAAAGTAGCCTTATATCCTTTCTCTAGCTTTAGTTCATCTCTGTACCAAATTTCATCAAAATCGGTTAAGTGGTTTCGACGTAAAAGGCTATATGCTTTTCAACCCCTATTTTTTTTTTGGGTTGGGCTGCGGTTGGCGCGCTCCTCGCACCACTCCGTCCGGGCACCCCAAGAAATACGATGGTGTAAAAAAAAATACGTTTCCAAGCCCAGTGGTTTCGGCTGTATGCTTTTTGGTGTTTTAGGGGTTGAATTTCATCCCCATGTAAATGGAATTTCCAAAATGCTTGAGCGAATATTTATTTACTAGCTTTTGCCCGCGGCTTCGCCCGCGTAAAAATTTACTTGCATATTAATACTTGCATATTAATAACTATTATCGTAAAGAATATTATCGGCATAAAGAGTATTATATTTCTTAATTTAAGAAATACTCTATCTACGTGTCAATTTTCATCCAAATCTGCTCAACAGTTTAAGCGTGATTGAGTAACAAACATCCAAATATCTTCACAAACTTTCACATTTGAATATTACTTCCAGCCTTATAGTTCAGATTGCCGTGCAAATATGATGGTAAATATGCCTTTCTTTAGTCTCTGATAACGTACTTTTCCATTGGTGAAAAAAAAATTATATCAATCAAACACCCGCAGTTTCATTCACGTAGAAATTCCCATGCCAATACCGAGATAAAAAATGCCTATGTTACTCGCTGATATTATAAATTTACACACATACATACTAAAAAAAAAAAAAATTATTAATCCCAGAAATATCAGAGATATAAATTGCCTATGTTACTCGCTGACAACATAGGTAGCTTTCCATTGGTGAAAGAATTTTAAAAATTGTTCGACATCCCCCGGTATAGTCTTGTTCCTGGGCAAATACCGGAATGAAAATAGCCTTTCACTGATAATATAGCTTTTCATTACTGAATTAATTTTTAAAACCATTAAATTCCCGTGATTTCATCGACATTGTACCCGATCCCATAGGAATATCGGGATAAAAATAGCTTAAATATGTTACTCGCTTAAAAATAGCTTTCCATTAGTGAAATAATTTTAAAATCGACTTAATTCAGCCACACCGGGATAAAATATAACCTGGGATAAAATATAGTCTAAGTTATTCCTTATGTACGACTGGTAGACCTGATGGTAAAATATAATCAATATCGGTCCAGCCATTTTGAAGATTACCTGTAACGAATAGACAGACAGACAAAACAATTTGGACCGTATTGTGTGAGCATAAATAAAACCTATTATTTTGATAGACAAACAGACGCTTCAAATTTATTTATTTGTAGAGATAGAAAATTGTAATAATATCTTGATTGTAACTTACTGTCTGGTAGCTGCTAGAAATATTACCACGCTCTCATTGTTCGTGGGTATCGCAAAATACTACTAAGACAAAGATTTACATCGACCTGGACCGGTGATGCCGTCTGGCCAACAATGTCGTGCGCCAGGTCATAAAATGTTGCTAGAACCTTTGTAATATATCTACGATGGCAGAAGAGTACCTACATATCGCGTCGATCCAAAGTAATTAGGATAAGAGCAAGATAATGATGATATATCATTGGCTGGGTGTCTTCGACTATATGTGTTTTATCCTTTTGGGGCAGCCCAAAATTGTTTCTTAGTGAGTGCTTACCCCAAATAACCGAGCGGTATACGAAATTTCACATTTTTAGGCCCGGTATCTTTGGCTATACACTTTCACCCTCTTAGGGGTTGAATTTCCAAAAATTCTTTGTTAGAGCTCGCTTATCCTTGCCAAAAATTGTTTCATAGTGCTTGGTAAGTGAGCACTAAGAAAATCTGGGGGTAATCCAAGAAAGCCGACCGTGTAATAAAATGATCCTTCCTAGGCTCAGTGATTTCGGTTAAACACTTTTCACCCCCTTAGGGCTAAAATTGCAAAAATCTCTTACCCCCAAGAAAGGAAACTTTATACAAAATTCCATGTTTCTAGGCCTAATGATTTCGGCTATATATTTTGCACCCCTTTAGGAGTTGATTTTAATAAAATAATTTCTTAGAGCTCACTTACAACAAAAGAAAGAGAATTGCATAGAAAGTTTTACGTTCCTAGCTCCAAGAGTTTCGTCTATACGCTTTTCACCCACTTAATGATGATTTTCCAAAAATCCTTTGCTAATGCTCGTGTACCCCAAGAAATAAGACGACGTAAAAAGAAAATACTTTCCCCTATTTCAACCCCTTATACCTATTTTTTCGCGATAAAAAGTAGCCTTATATCCTTTCTCTAGCTTTAGTTCATCTCTGTACCAAATTTCATCAAAATCGGTTAAGTGGTTTCGACGTAAAAGGCTATATGCTTTTCAACCCCTATTTTTTTTTTGGGTTGGGCTGCGGTTGGCGCGCTCCTCGCACCACTCCGTCCGGGCACCCCAAGAAATACGATGGTGTAAAAAAAAATACGTTTCCAAGCCCAGTGGTTTCGGCTGTATGCTTTTTGGTGTTTTAGGGGTTGAATTTCATCCCCATGTAAATGGAATTTCCAAAATGCTTGAGCGAATATTTATTTATTTATTATTAGGTGCCTCAATACAAAGATTCGTGGTTCGATCATCGAAAATGACGAATTTCCATACAAAATGTCATCCCCTATATCAACCTCTTATACACATTTTTTTGCGATAAAAAGTAGCCTATATCCTTTCTCAAGCTTTAGTCCATCACTGTACCAAATTTCATCAAAATCGGTTTAGATGTGAAAGACTATATGTTTTTCACCCCCTTAAGGGGGTGAATTTCCAAAAATCCTTTGCTAGTGCTCGTGCACCCCAAGAAATACGATGGTGTAAAAAAAAATACGTTTCTAGGCCCAGTGGTTTCGGCTGTATGCTTTTTGGTATTTTAGGGGTTGAATTTCATCCCCATGTAAATGGAATTTCCAAAATGCTTGAGCGAATATTTATTTATTTATTATTAGGTGCCTCAATACAAAGATTCGTGGTTCGATCATCGAAAATGACGAATTTCCATACAAAATGTCATCCCCTATTTCAACCCCTTATACCCATTTTTTTGCGACAAAAAGTAGCCTATCCTTTCTCAAGCTTTAGTCCATCTCTGTACCAAATTTCATCAAAATCGGTTTAGACGTGAACGACTATATGTTTTTCACCCCCTTAAGGGGGTGAATGCCCAAAAATCCTTTGCTAGTGCTCGTGCACCCCAAGAAATACGATGGTGTAAAAAAAAATACGTTTCTAGGCCCAGTGGTTTCGGCTGTATGCTTTTTGGTATTTTAGGGTTGAATTTCATCCCTATGTAAGTGAGACTACCAAAACGCTTGAACGAATATTTATTTATTTATTATCAGGTGCCTTAATACAAAGATTCACGGTTCTATCATCAAAAATTACGAATTTCCATACAAAATATCATCCCCTATTTCAACCCCTTATACCCATTTTTTCGCAATAAAAAGTAGCCTATATCCTTTTTCAAACTTTAGTCTGTCTCTGTACCAAATTTCATCAAAATCGGTTTAGACGCGAAAGACTATATGTTTTTCACCCCCTTAAGGGGGTGAATTTCCAAAAATCCTTTGCTAGTACTCGTGCACCCCAAGAAATACGATGGTGTAAAAAAAAAATACGTTTCTAGGTCCAGTGGTTTCGGCTGTTTGCTTTTTGGTATTTTAGGGGTTGAATTTCATCCCCATGTAAATAGAATTTCCAAAACGCTTGAGCGAATATTTATTTATTTATTATTAGGTGCCTCAATACAAAGATTCGTGGTTCGATCATCGAAAATGACGAATTTCCATACAAAATGTCATCCCCTATTTCAACCCCTTATACACATTTTTTTGCGATAAAAAGTAGCCTATAACCTTTCTCAAGCTTTAGTATATCTCTGTACCAAATTTCATCAAAATCGGTTTAGACGTGAAAGACTATATGTTTTTCACCCCCTTAAGGGGGTGAATTTCCAAAAATCCTTTGCTAGTGCTCGTGCACCCCAAGAAATACGACGGTGTAAAAAAAAATACGTTTCTAGGTCCAGTGGTTTCGGCTGTATGCTTTTTGGTATTTTAGGGGTTGAATTTCATCCCCATGTAAATGAAATTTCCAAAACGCTTGAACAAATATTTATTTATTTATTATTAGATGTCTTAATACAAAGATTCGTGGTTCTATCATCGAAAATGACGAATTTCCATACAAAATGTCATCCCCTATTTCAACCCCTTATACCCATTTTTTCGCGATAAAAAGTAGCCTATGTCCTTTCTCAAGCTTTAGTCCATCTCTGTACCAAATTTCATCAAAATCGGTCCAGTGGTTTAGACGTGAAAGCGTAGCAGACAGACAGACAGACAGACAGACAGACAGACAGACAGACAGAGTTACTTTCGCATTTATAATATTAGTAAGGATTATCAGGTGCCTTAATACAAAGATTCACGGTTCTATCATCAAAAATTACGAATTTCCATACAAAATATCATCCCCTATTTCAACCCCTTATACCCATTTTTTCGCAATAAAAAGTAGCCTATATCCTTTTTCAAACTTTAGTCTGTCTCTGTACCAAATTTCATCAAAATCGGTTTAGACGCGAAAGACTATATGTTTTTCACCCCCTTAAGGGGGTGAATTTCCAAAAATCCTTTGCTAGTACTCGTGCACCCCAAGAAATACGATGGTGTAAAAAAAAAATACGTTTCTAGGTCCAGTGGTTTCGGCTGTTTGCTTTTTGGTATTTTAGGGGTTGAATTTCATCCCCATGTAAATGGAATTTCCAAAACGCTTGAGCGAATATTTATTTATTTATTATTAGGTGCCTCAATACAAAGATTCGTGGTTCGATCATCGAAAATGACGAATTTCCATACAAAATGTCATCCCCTATTTCAACCCCTTATACACATTTTTTTGCGATAAAAAGTAGCCTATATCCTTTCTCAAGCTTTAGTCCATTTCTGTACCAAATTTCATCAAAATCGGTTTAGACGTGAAAGACTATATGTTTTTCACCCCCTTAAGGGGGTGAATTGCCAAAAATCCTTTGCTAGTGCTCGTGCACCCCAAGAAATACGACGGTGTAAAAAAAAATACGTTTCTAGGTCCAGTGGTTTCGGCTGTATGCTTTTTGGTATTTTAGGGGTTGAATTTCATCCCCATGTAAATGAAATTTCCAAAACGCTTGAACAAATATTTATTTATTTATTATGAGGTGTCTTAATACAAAGATTCACGGTTCTATCATCAAAAATTACGAATTTCCATACAAAATATCATCCCCTATTTCAACCCCTTATACACATTTTTTTGCGATAAAAAGTAGCCTATAACCTTTCTCAAGCTTTAGTATATCTCTGTACCAAATTTCATCAAAATCGGTTTAGACGTGAAAGACTATATGTTTTTCACCCCCTTAAGGGGGTGAATTTCCAAAAATCCTTTGCTAGTGCTCGTGCACCCCAAGAAATACGACGGTGTAAAAAAAAATACGTTTCTAGGTCCAGTGGTTTCGGCTGTATGCTTTTTGGTATTTTAGGGGTTGAATTTCATCCCCATGTAAATGAAATTTCCAAAACGCTTGAACAAATATTTATTTATTTATTATTAGATGTCTTAATACAAAGATTCGTGGTTCTATCATCGAAAATGACGAATTTCCATACAAAATGTCATCCCCTATTTCAACCCCTTATACCCATTTTTTCGCGATAAAAAGTAGCCTATGTCCTTTCTCAAGCTTTAGTCCATCTCTGTACCAAATTTCATCAAAATCGGTCCAGTGGTTTAGACGTGAAAGCGTAGCAGACAGACAGACAGACAGACAGACAGACAGACAGACAGACAGACAGAGTTACTTTCGCATTTATAATATTAGTAAGGATTTATTATGAGGTGTCTTAATACAAAGATTCACGGTTCTATCATCAAAAATTACGAATTTCCATACAAAATATCATCCCCTATTTCAACCCCTTATACACATTTTTTTGCGATAAAAAGTAGCCTATAACCTTTCTCAAGCTTTAGTATATCTCTGTACCAAATTTCATCAAAATCGGTTTAGACGTGAAAGACTATATGTTTTTCACCCCCTTAAGGGGGTGAATTTCCAAAAATCCTTTGCTAGTGCTCGTGCACCCCAAGAAATACGACGGTGTAAAAAAAAATACGTTTCTAGGTCCAGTGGTTTCGGCTGTATGCTTTTTGGTATTTTAGGGGTTGAATTTCATCCCCATGTAAATGAAATTTCCAAAACGCTTGAACAAATATTTATTTATTTATTATTAGATGTCTTAATACAAAGATTCGTGGTTCTATCATCGAAAATGACGAATTTCCATACAAAATGTCATCCCCTATTTCAACCCCTTATACCCATTTTTTCGCGATAAAAAGTAGCCTATGTCCTTTCTCAAGCTTTAGTCCATCTCTGTACCAAATTTCATCAAAATCGGTCCAGTGGTTTAGACGTGAAAGCGTAGCAGACAGACAGACAGACAGACAGACAGACAGACAGACAGACAGACAGACAGAGTTACTTTCGCATTTATAATATTAGTAAGGATTTATTATTAGGTGCCTCAATACAAAGATTCGTGGTTCGATCATCGAAAATGACGAATTTCCATACAAAATGTCATCCCCTATATCAACCTCTTATACACATTTTTTTGCGATAAAAAGTAGCCTATATCCTTTCTCAAGCTTTAGTCCATCACTGTACCAAATTTCATCAAAATCGGTTTAGATGTGAAAGACTATATGTTTTTCACCCCCTTAAGGGGGTGAATTTCCAAAAATCCTTTGCTAGTGCTCGTGCACCCCAAGAAATACGATGGTGTAAAAAAAAATACGTTTCTAGGCCCAGTGGTTTCGGCTGTATGCTTTTTGGTATTTTAGGGGTTGAATTTCATCCCCATGTAAATGGAATTTCCAAAATGCTTGAGCGAATATTTATTTATTTATTATTAGGTGCCTCAATACAAAGATTCGTGGTTCGATCATCGAAAATGACGAATTTCCATACAAAATGTCATCCCCTATTTCAACCCCTTATACCCATTTTTTTGCGACAAAAAGTAGCCTATCCTTTCTCAAGCTTTAGTCCATCTCTGTACCAAATTTCATCAAAATCGGTTTAGACGTGAACGACTATATGTTTTTCACCCCCTTAAGGGGGTGAATGCCCAAAAATCCTTTGCTAGTGCTCGTGCACCCCAAGAAATACGATGGTGTAAAAAAAAATACGTTTCTAGGCCCAGTGGTTTCGGCTGTATGCTTTTTGGTATTTTAGGGTTGAATTTCATCCCTATGTAAGTGAGACTACCAAAACGCTTGAACGAATATTTATTTATTTATTATCAGGTGCCTTAATACAAAGATTCACGGTTCTATCATCAAAAATTACGAATTTCCATACAAAATATCATCCCCTATTTCAACCCCTTATACCCATTTTTTCGCAATAAAAAGTAGCCTATATCCTTTTTCAAACTTTAGTCTGTCTCTGTACCAAATTTCATCAAAATCGGTTTAGACGCGAAAGACTATATGTTTTTCACCCCCTTAAGGGGGTGAATTTCCAAAAATCCTTTGCTAGTACTCGTGCACCCCAAGAAATACGATGGTGTAAAAAAAAAATACGTTTCTAGGTCCAGTGGTTTCGGCTGTTTGCTTTTTGGTATTTTAGGGGTTGAATTTCATCCCCATGTAAATAGAATTTCCAAAACGCTTGAGCGAATATTTATTTATTTATTATTAGGTGCCTCAATACAAAGATTCGTGGTTCGATCATCGAAAATGACGAATTTCCATACAAAATGTCATCCCCTATTTCAACCCCTTATACACATTTTTTTGCGATAAAAAGTAGCCTATAACCTTTCTCAAGCTTTAGTATATCTCTGTACCAAATTTCATCAAAATCGGTTTAGACGTGAAAGACTATATGTTTTTCACCCCCTTAAGGGGGTGAATTTCCAAAAATCCTTTGCTAGTGCTCGTGCACCCCAAGAAATACGACGGTGTAAAAAAAAATACGTTTCTAGGTCCAGTGGTTTCGGCTGTATGCTTTTTGGTATTTTAGGGGTTGAATTTCATCCCCATGTAAATGAAATTTCCAAAACGCTTGAACAAATATTTATTTATTTATTATTAGATGTCTTAATACAAAGATTCGTGGTTCTATCATCGAAAATGACGAATTTCCATACAAAATGTCATCCCCTATTTCAACCCCTTATACCCATTTTTTCGCGATAAAAAGTAGCCTATGTCCTTTCTCAAGCTTTAGTCCATCTCTGTACCAAATTTCATCAAAATCGGTCCAGTGGTTTAGACGTGAAAGCGTAGCAGACAGACAGACAGACAGACAGACAGACAGACAGACAGACAGAGTTACTTTCGCATTTATAATATTAGTAAGGATTATCAGGTGCCTTAATACAAAGATTCACGGTTCTATCATCAAAAATTACGAATTTCCATACAAAATATCATCCCCTATTTCAACCCCTTATACCCATTTTTTCGCAATAAAAAGTAGCCTATATCCTTTTTCAAACTTTAGTCTGTCTCTGTACCAAATTTCATCAAAATCGGTTTAGACGCGAAAGACTATATGTTTTTCACCCCCTTAAGGGGGTGAATTTCCAAAAATCCTTTGCTAGTACTCGTGCACCCCAAGAAATACGATGGTGTAAAAAAAAAATACGTTTCTAGGTCCAGTGGTTTCGGCTGTTTGCTTTTTGGTATTTTAGGGGTTGAATTTCATCCCCATGTAAATGGAATTTCCAAAACGCTTGAGCGAATATTTATTTATTTATTATTAGGTGCCTCAATACAAAGATTCGTGGTTCGATCATCGAAAATGACGAATTTCCATACAAAATGTCATCCCCTATTTCAACCCCTTATACACATTTTTTTGCGATAAAAAGTAGCCTATATCCTTTCTCAAGCTTTAGTCCATTTCTGTACCAAATTTCATCAAAATCGGTTTAGACGTGAAAGACTATATGTTTTTCACCCCCTTAAGGGGGTGAATTGCCAAAAATCCTTTGCTAGTGCTCGTGCACCCCAAGAAATACGACGGTGTAAAAAAAAATACGTTTCTAGGTCCAGTGGTTTCGGCTGTATGCTTTTTGGTATTTTAGGGGTTGAATTTCATCCCCATGTAAATGAAATTTCCAAAACGCTTGAACAAATATTTATTTATTTATTATGAGGTGTCTTAATACAAAGATTCACGGTTCTATCATCAAAAATTACGAATTTCCATACAAAATATCATCCCCTATTTCAACCCCTTATACACATTTTTTTGCGATAAAAAGTAGCCTATAACCTTTCTCAAGCTTTAGTATATCTCTGTACCAAATTTCATCAAAATCGGTTTAGACGTGAAAGACTATATGTTTTTCACCCCCTTAAGGGGGTGAATTTCCAAAAATCCTTTGCTAGTGCTCGTGCACCCCAAGAAATACGACGGTGTAAAAAAAAATACGTTTCTAGGTCCAGTGGTTTCGGCTGTATGCTTTTTGGTATTTTAGGGGTTGAATTTCATCCCCATGTAAATGAAATTTCCAAAACGCTTGAACAAATATTTATTTATTTATTATTAGATGTCTTAATACAAAGATTCGTGGTTCTATCATCGAAAATGACGAATTTCCATACAAAATGTCATCCCCTATTTCAACCCCTTATACCCATTTTTTCGCGATAAAAAGTAGCCTATGTCCTTTCTCAAGCTTTAGTCCATCTCTGTACCAAATTTCATCAAAATCGGTCCAGTGGTTTAGACGTGAAAGCGTAGCAGACAGACAGACAGACAGACAGACAGACAGACAGACAGACAGACAGAGTTACTTTCGCATTTATAATATTAGTAAGGATTTATTATGAGGTGTCTTAATACAAAGATTCACGGTTCTATCATCAAAAATTACGAATTTCCATACAAAATATCATCCCCTATTTCAACCCCTTATACACATTTTTTTGCGATAAAAAGTAGCCTATAACCTTTCTCAAGCTTTAGTATATCTCTGTACCAAATTTCATCAAAATCGGTTTAGACGTGAAAGACTATATGTTTTTCACCCCCTTAAGGGGGTGAATTTCCAAAAATCCTTTGCTAGTGCTCGTGCACCCCAAGAAATACGACGGTGTAAAAAAAAATACGTTTCTAGGTCCAGTGGTTTCGGCTGTATGCTTTTTGGTATTTTAGGGGTTGAATTTCATCCCCATGTAAATGAAATTTCCAAAACGCTTGAACAAATATTTATTTATTTATTATTAGATGTCTTAATACAAAGATTCGTGGTTCTATCATCGAAAATGACGAATTTCCATACAAAATGTCATCCCCTATTTCAACCCCTTATACCCATTTTTTCGCGATAAAAAGTAGCCTATGTCCTTTCTCAAGCTTTAGTCCATCTCTGTACCAAATTTCATCAAAATCGGTCCAGTGGTTTAGACGTGAAAGCGTAGCAGACAGACAGACAGACAGACAGACAGACAGACAGACAGACAGACAGACAGAGTTACTTTCGCATTTATAATATTAGTAAGGATTGTATATGCATCTACCGCCATGGATTCGCTCTCAAGACTATTGTTTAATTCTCTATTAGACTTCTTAAATAGCGTTGATATACATGGGGAAGAAATTTCCACCATAAAACAATTGTCAAAGTGATAAATATTTAAGTGAGTTCACAAATCAAGCATTTCAACTATAAAGAGCACTGAAATACACGAGATACGTAATGTAAGTTCAATGTAAACAACTGGCTCGACTCAGAAATCCCTTTCAAAGTAGGCCATGTATCGTATTATGGGAGGCTCCATTCTGTATTCATAGCGAATCTGGGACGGCGAGCAAGCCAAAATGGCGAATATAAAAATGAGTTAAGTGATAGTAAACGATACTCTGCCCCGAAATGGCATATTATAACTTTGGTGTCGAATAGATTCTAAAAGGCAACTTAAGACGAACATACTGAGTAATTTGAGCAAAGTTTCACACACTTATATTATTTTCTGTATAAAAGTTACAGAAATGTTAGCAATATTGTCTTCATAGATACGAATCCATCGATTCATTTATAAAAAGAAATGGATATTATTGTAAGTAGTCGAGTTTTATCTGTATTTTTATGTTATCACCTGGGCAACAATAAAACTCTACTATATACATAGTAATCACATCACCATCCAATGAGAATAATCTCCATACTCCTAAATAATAACAAATTTTCGATTAGCTGTAGCTACAATTTGGACCGTTGAATATCTACACCTAATGTCTTCGAAGCTCCAAAATATCATTAAATTATTAATAAGTATAAGGACCTGTGGTGACGGAGTAAGAATACAATTCACTACTCCCTATCTTGCCCGTGGATGTCGCAAGAGATGACTAAGGGATATAATATCACATAACATCTGTGCAAGAGAAGGAAAACTTGAAAACTGTCTGACCAGCATGGTAGAGTAGGTCAAATTCTCTCCCATTTTGGAGGAGGCCCGAGCCATCAGTGGGACGTACATGGGCTGCGATGATGATGATGATGATAAGGGCGTGGTAAAATAATACACATTCATAAATATTTTTATTAATTTGCCCATCGTATCTACTAGCTTTGTTAATGTTACTGTCCCAAGGGAATATAATGTTCTCTGGATAAATAAATAGACTCTGTACTAACAAGGGCTATTAAAATATCGTATTACGCTGAAATCTGTTGACCTGTTAAAGCGTGAAAATAGAAAAAAAACAAGAAATCCTAAGCTCTTAATATTAAATGTGATAAAGATAGAACAATCAATTAAATCACATGTAAAACAATAATTTACAAAAATTATTTAGTTCGTAGTGAAGTTAAATCAAATAAGTATAGAAAATTAAGTTTTACGCACATTAATCTGAATATGATTTCAATATTACAGCTGATTTGCATACAAAATATTAAGGTAAGCGACACAATACATCTGCAGTAGTAGCATGTTTAAGCCAAAATGCCATTCAGAAAACAAATATCTTAAAACAGTCAATTTATTGCGTCTCCTACAGAACAATGAATTTAATTTTAAAAGGATCTTTTGGAGCTACGCTTCGTGTCTTATTGTTTTCCTGTCAAAGTGCCCGTGTAAAATACAAAAAAAAGTTACTTTGATAAGAAAACTGTTGAATAAAGTTACCTATTTACAAGGAATAAAACACAAACAAATATTATAATTTTGGAAGCTAGGTTATAAATTATTATTAAAATTACTTTCGACTACTCTTCGCTGAGTAATAGAGGTATTTTAAAGCTACTAAACCGATTGGATGAAATTTGGTACAGAGATAAATTAAAGCTTGGGAAAGGACATAGGCTACTTCTTATTGCGAATAATGACGTGAAGGAGTTCAAATAAACGGTGACATTTTAAAATTCGTTATTGTCAACGATGATACTTGAAACTTCATGGTTCTACTTTATATAAAATCAGTAAATAAGAAATAAATAAATGGTTGTTATTTAAAATTTCAGCATATTTGAGGATGAAATTCAGGCCTTAAAGGCGAAACGACTCGGCCTATAAACGTGAAATTTTGTATACCGTTGTCTTACTTGTGGTAAGCGAGCACTAAAAAGAATTTTTGGAAGCTCAACCCCTTAATAGGGTGAAAAATATACACTTTTCACCTTTTTTTGGAATAAACAAGCACTAAGAAAGAATCTTTGATAATTCAACCTCTAAGGAGATAAAAACGTATAGCCAAAATCACTGAGGCGAGGGATGTGAAATTTAGTACACCGATCTCTATTTTGAGGTAAATAAGCACTTTTTTTTTTTTGTGGGTGGGCTGCGGTCGGCGCGCCTCCGCACCACTCCGTCCGGGGCGACAGAGGGGCTTAAGCACGCAACTCCCGCAACCCATCCGAAAACCACCTCGCCTTCGTCATTGGGCCGACCACCGGAGCAGGTTTACTTGTCGTCAGTGGTCAGCCCGACGGAATACCCCCTACGTGGGGTACCCTCCCACCGACCGACGTCCCCCCCTCGCAATCGCAGTGGTGGCAGGATGGTGTACTCTCCCTCCTTACGACCTTGTGCAGGTATTTGGCGAAGCTCCCGTGCCCCGTCAACACCTGCACTAGTCGGAAGGAGAGCACCCCGTGCCGCCTTTCCAACCACTGCATCAGCACCGGCCGGAAGGCCTCCACGGTTCGCACCCCGAACCGAGGCCTCTCCAGCCGGACTGCCCAACGGGCAATGACGTCTCGGCGGGCGTCGACGCGCCAGGCGGTGTGCTCCCTTAACAAGATCTCACCGCCCCCCGCTCGCACCCCCGCCACCCGCCGATACAATCCGGCGAGCATCTCTGCCTCCAGGTCCCACGGGGGAGTCCCGGCCAATAGGCACGCTACCTCCGTCGCCACCGTGCGGTATCCGCGGATGGCCCTGACCGCCATGACCCTCTGTGGTCGCCACAGAAGGGCCCTAAGTCGGACGGTCAAGGACCCCGCCCACACCGATGCGCCGTACAGGGCCATCGACCGGATGACCCCCGTGTACAGCCGTCGGGAGGTAAATAAGCACTAAAAATATTTAATAATTTAACCCCAATAGGGTGAAAAGCTTTTATCGTACGGTGAAGGAGTAAGAATACAATTCACAACTCTATATCTTGCCCGTAGATGTCGTAAAAGGCGACTATGGGATATAATATGCACATGACATCTGTGCAAGAGAAGGAAAACTCGAAATGAAAAAATTCCCATCCCATCCAAATTCCCTCCCATTATGGAGGAGGCCCGAGCCCAATAGTAGGACTTATGCGGGCTGCGATGATGAGGGTAAAAAGCATATAGTTCAAGGTACTGGGCTTTTATATTATCATCATTTACTTGGAGACAGAAAGTTACTTGGAGTCAATACAATGTGGAAGTACTCTTATATCATTTTGTAGGGAAAAGTGTTAGTACTATTTTATGACCAGCTACCTGCCCGACAACGTTAGTGACCAGACGGAATCAGGTGCAGTTATTCCTGGTCGATGTAAAAACTCTTAGTTGTTTTAACGACATCCACGAATAATGTAAGGGTGATAGTAGTATATATGGGCGCATATCGCCCTCTATCGGCAATATTTGTAAATTGTTGATGTATGTGTTATCAATTATAGTTATAAATATGTTTGAAATATTTGCAACTAATATTTAAATAATTATTTGTAGTAACAACACTGCTATTTACCATGCTATGATATTTAAGACACTTTTTGAATGTATTTCTAGAAATCTTTGATTTAATTGTTTAAATATTTATATAATTGATCAAATTAAAATCGATTAGAATTAATGTAATTATTTGTAACCATATTTAGTTGTTTTTACACAATAAAGATTGTAATTTATCTCTAGTTAGAGCGCAGTCTGTTGAACAATATATGAGAACAATATTTCCTTTAATTACATTAATGTAAATTGTGTAAAATTGACTATTTGGAATTATGTTAAATGCATTAGAATATTTATCATTATTATTTAGCTATATTCAGATAGTTAACAATATTGTTTTATTGGTTTGTTATAAAAAGTAATTGTAGTTACTAAGACTAGACCGTTTCATTGTAAAGCGGAGGTTATAAAAACATTGTAAGATTAGAATAGAGGACAGTTTTACTTCACTCACTTCTCCGGCAAGAACTCCTAATAAATACAGTGATTACATACTCAGTATTTTACTATCATCGTCCAAATTCCTGGCGCAACGCCGACAGCAGCGGTGGGATCACAGCCCCCAAAACTCTTCAAGATCTACGGATGACCTTCACTATGGAGCAAATGATTGATCTCCTGATCTCCATTACAAAATACTGCTGCAACAACAGCTGCGAAAGCCGTATTTTCTACGGAGGCTACAATGTAACGGCGGCACCAAAATTTTTATCTACCGCCGTTCAACCCCGACGAGAGATCGCATCGATAATCATCGACATCGCGGACTGGTGGGCAAATGTTAACGAGACGACCATGGCTTTCAACATATAACGGCAAGAAGCAAGAATGGAGGCTATTCTTGAACTCGAAAGGTACGGCAGACACATGGGCGTTTTGGATCAATTACATGGCAACAAGTGGAAGATGACGTCGTTAGAACCTTTGGCAAGGCGTTCCGGTATGCTGGCTACGTCAGAGGTGGCGCAGCTGCATCTTTGAACAAGCGGACGGTTACGCAGACTACTCTACAACAGGCCGGGCTCTGTTCAAACGTTTGAGACATGAGGTGATCGACACCGTATTAACAGGTATTTATCTTGAATTATTAAGATCTGAGCTATTGCAAAACACACCTTGACTTTGTCTAGGCTCGTGTTTGTTTTGTTAACTTTTCTTTAGACGAAAACTACCGTCTAACAGTAACAGTAATTGTAACTGTCTGAAGGGGACGCCGGGGGTTTCACCGGTGTGCAGGCGATGAAGAGTTATGTAACGACTTGATACGACTTAATTGACGCCAAAAAGTACTGATGTGTTGAAAGAAACTGGTTTATTTAGATAACTAGCAACCCACCCTCGCTTCGCCTCTGTTTTAGTCGTTTTACTCGCGTTGTTCCCGTTCCCGTGGGAATACCGGGCGTAAAATATAGCCTAATTTACGCCCTGATATTATAGCTTTCTATTGGTGAAAGAATTTTGAAATCGGTCCAGCCGTTTTGAAGATTACCCGGAACAAACGGACAGACGGACGGACAGGCAGACAGACAAAAAATTTTTAAACTGTATTTTGGGCATAGGTGTCGTGCAGGTGACCGCGTCAGCGTGAAAGAAGCCATTTTGACATTACAGACACTCCATTTTCTATTTATTGGTATAGATATTGACTAACAATAATAGTAAACAGCACGGGACAATGATAAGGCCCGTATTTGGCACCTTTCGTGACGTAAAAGGCGCTCAAGTCCCGGTGACGTGAGCGCTGCAGTGAGCGAGAACCTCTCCCCGCGCGACCAATTACCCCGCGCGCCAGTTACCCCGCGCGCACTTGCATAGCAACAATAGAATGCCTACTACATATTTACAATTATTAAATAGTTCTTATTTTTAATAATTCGCGTCGCTTACACTGTCTAGTAATTGTGTTAACTGTAATAACCTAGGACCTTTTTGTGATGCAAATAGAAGCGTCTACTTATCACGCTTGCAGAGTCCTTGATTTATAACTTTCATAACCCCTTTAATACGACGAAGTTTTTAGTACCGTTTTTGTTATAGAAAATACCATAGTGAAAATAATTATTTCGATAAATATATAATTTCGATAATATCGATTTAAAACGATAAAATTTATGGTTAACTAACAATCGGACTATTATTTTTTACTTCTAGAGATCGCATTATCACGAGGTAAAGTTTTCAATAGCTTATTCCATACTGGTGTTGATTGTTCTCCGATCCGAAATAAGTTTACTGGTTCGATTCCGGGCAAACGCCAGATCGTTGATGTTGCTTGTATTACAACCAAAGTTAGTTTCCATGACGTGTCGAGGTAAAATTGGTTATGACATTATTAGTGCTGTTTGGTATTACCGTAAGTCTTAAAGAGTGTATATATAGAAAACTGTAATTGCTGATAAATGAACCCTCCATGCTATCAATAACTTTGATTTTAACTTCAATCTAAACTACTCAATATTGTTTTAAGTTACATGATGGTCTCGAGCTTTAAATCTAGTTTCATACTCTGCAACTGTGTATCGCAAATAAAAGCCAGTGCGTTAACAATAAAACTAAATGGCTGATTAAATAGTTCAACGCAGACCCTATAGATTATCACCTCTATAACGCTATGAAAATGAGATAAGCTGCCATCACTTTAAATATCACTAAATGCTCAAAAGTCCTCGCGTAGTTCAGTATGCAAACCATGTGCGTTGAAATAAATACCGCTCGTGAGCTGAAGACGCTAGACTTCGTATAAAGCTATTAAGCATTTCCGTCACTTCTTAGGTGGTCAATTATTTAAAGTGGTAACTGATTATGTTGTAACTGAAATTCACTTAAGGTTTCAAGGCAAGGCAGAAAGAGCACACTCCAGGAGTGCATAACTGGTAGCATTTCTTTAAAATTTTTAGATTAAAGTAGAATATCGAAAGCGTGACTGCTTAGTTAATACAGATTATAGTCTTAATCTGTGTTAAGTAAACCATATGCTCTAAAACGAAGTAATTGTTTATCTCGTCGTAAATTCATCCACTCTTGACCATACTTGGCTTCATGTAGGGCAGAAGAGTGATCCTTCAATAAAGGAGATTGACTCTGACAGTAGTCTATACTTTATGTCATTTAACAAGATATTGCTGAGCTATATATAATGTTTAAATAGTATCGTTTCACGTAATTACCGTTAGAAACTCGTGTTACGATCACACTGCACTGCACAGATGACGTAGTGGTTAAGATATCGTGCCAGTGTCGCGGGTTCGAATCCCGTGCAGGACAGCTCTGTGCGATCCATAAATTTTTGTTCTGAATTTGGATCTAATTTGTTTCCATTAATATGTGTTTATTACTTCCACCGCAATATAAGGACTATTGCGAGACTACCACAACTTTTGTTGCGAAAAAGTACTGGCTAAAATCGGCGAACAATATTTGTACCCGAATATGTTCGAAAATTTGTGAAGAATTGTGTTGGCTAACATTCGTAAAGCTGAAATCGGGCGTAAAACAATCGACTTCCAATCTATAAAATTGCAATATAATTTTCATACTGTGTGCGCTGACATTACAGGCTGCATTCATGGCGTCTTTATAGTACTTTAACACTAACGATCGCACGTCACAATCGGCTATGAGGTCTTTTCGTGAAGTTGTAACTATATTTGGAACTCCTCTCGTCTTATAATAGTGAATAAATGCGGTATTGAATATACCTTATAGGCCTTGTAGCTAAGGGAACTAGTAGAGCAAATGTTCAAGTGGTACGAATTGTGAAAATTATCAAAGATATTAATGTCTGTAGTTGAGCTTGAAAACCATGCCACAATGCTATTCACGATTTCCAGTTGGCTATAAACTATGCAATATTACTGGGAGTATTGTTCAACAAAAATATTAACCGCTGTTTTATCGAGATGTTGCAGGTAGAGGACAACGAACGGACAAAAGATTAAGCGTCTGTAAGAAAAGGATGGACGAGCGATCTTTTCTAGAGTTAATTGATTTGACAAAGGTAAAGCCAAAATAAATGTATTTTTTGGCAATTGTTTTCGTGCATCGCCATGATCGACGCACTCTCTTCGAGGGTCCCATGGCACTTTAGGAGGTATTGCCTAATGACCGATATATTATTGAAGCATAATTATCTCCGTTGATGTGATGTAAGTATCGCTAGCCATGACTTTTTATGACAAGCGCCTGTTGCAAAAACTGTTTTTATTTTTTTATCAAAGTAATGCCGTATGGGCGAGTGAATACTAATTTGGAAACATGCTTTTTATTTTTCCTATCCGAAACATCCTTCCTAAAGCGCTGACTGGCCACTATGCGTATCCTTAAACCTGGTCTTGTGTTGGCTAGATCCCAGGATGGGTGATGCCTTGTGGTTGGCTAGATCCCTTGGTGGGTGATGCCTTGTGGTTGGCTAGATCCCTTGGTGGGTGATGCCTTGCAAATGCTTTTTCTATCCAAAACATCCTTCCTAAAGCGCTGGCTGGCCATCATGCGTATCCTTAAAACCTGGTCTTGTTGGCTAGATCCCAGGATGGGTGATGCCTTGTGGATGGCTAGATCCCTTGGTGGGTGACGCCTTAACAGCGCAAGGGACGCGCTGGAGTCAGTATGGCCGTATGGGCGCATATCGCCCTCTATCGGCAATATTTGTAAATTGTTGATGTATGTGTTATCAATTATAGTTATAAACATGTTTGAAATACTTGCAACTAATATTTAAATAATTATTTGTAGTAACAACACTGCTATTTACCATGCTATGATATTTAAGACACTTTTTGAATGTATTTCTAGAAATCTTTGATTTAATTGTTTAAATATTTATATAATTGATCAAATTAAAATCGATTAGAATTAATGTAATTATTTGTAACCATATTTAGTTGTTTTTACACAATAAAGATTGTAATTTATCTCTAGTTAGAGCGCAGTCTGTTGAACAATATATGAGAACAATATTTCCTTTAATTACATTAATGTAAATTGTGTAAAATTGACTATTTGGAATTATGTTAAATGCATTAGAATATTTATCATTATTATTTAGCTATATTCAGATAGTTAACAATATTGTTTTATTGGTTTGTTATAAAAAGTAATTGTAGTTACTAAGACTAGACCGTTTCATTGTAAAGCGGAGGTTATAAAAACATTGTAAGATTAGAATAGAGGACAGTTTTACTTCACTCACTTCTCCGGCAAGAACTCCTAATAAATACAGTGATTACATACTCAGTATTTTACTATCATCGTCCAAATTCCTGGCGCAACGCCGACATCTACGTAGCCGCTACCAGACAGCAAGTTACTATCAAGATATTAATTAATTTTTATTTTATCATAAAATAAATTTTCCCTCGGTTCCACATATTTCTAATTACAACGTATCTTCTCTTCGCAAAAGTAATAGTTACGTCTTATATTTACAACCGTAAATAACCTCCCGAATGATAACGACATACTGTATCTGCTGGTCAGACATGTTGTTATTAGGTCTGATTTCTTGGTCGTGCATATATGTTATCAGCATATTATAACCCTTAGTCAACTGTTACGACACCCAAGGGTAAAGAAAAGCGTGGAGAAATGTATACTTACAACGTTAACTCATTTAACAATGAACTAACTAGATCAAAATGTTACACCAAATTTTATGTACGATGTTTTTATAAGGGACTTTCTCTTCTCCTTATCGTTTATCTTCTCCTTCTTCCATACTTTTATGCATTGTTACCCTTTTCTCAGCTATGAATCAAATTTCAACTAATTCATCGGGAAGATGGTTCAAAGTCAAATTATAAAATTACACCCTTTTTTTTGTGGGTGGGCTGCGGTCGGCGCGTCTCCGCACCACTCCGTCCGGGGCGACAGAGGGGCTTAAGCACGCAACTCCCGCAACCCACCCGAAAACCACCTCGCCTTCGTCATTTGGCCGACCACCGGAGCAGGTTTACTTGTCGTCAGTGGTCGGCCCGACGGAATACCCCCTACGTGGGGTACCCTCCCATCGACCGACGTCCCCCCCTCGGGGAGGACGTCGGTCTTTCTTCACGCGGTCGGCCTCTCGGCGGGTGACGGACTAATCCCCGGTCACGTCACCCGCGGCCTCGGCTAGGGCGGCATGAGGCGCAGATAGTTGCGCCTACGCCGCCCCAGTCGCGGGCGGCGGATCTCCTCATCGAGGCTGCGCTCCACGCGCAGACGATCCGCCGCCTCCTTCTGCGAGATCACTGTCTCGCAGAAGGCTGCGACCGCGTCCCAATTCCCGACGCTGTCGACCATCGCCCTAGCGATGGCCGGCAGCGTCAGGTCGGCACCGATGATGGCGACGAGTTCACGGCGCTGCACTGCCCAAGCCGCGCAGGCCTCGAGCGTGTGGCGCACCGTGTCCTCGTCGCAATCGCAGTGGTGGCAGGACGGTGTGCTCTCCCTCCTTACGACCCTGTGCAGGTATTTGGCGAAGCTCCCATGCCCCGTTAACACCTGCACTAGTCGGAAGGAGAGCACCCCGTGCCGCCTTTCCAACCATTGCATCAGCACCGGCCGGAAGGCCTCCACGGTTCGCACCCCGAACCGAGGCCTCTCCAGCCAGACTGCCCAACGGGCAATGACGTCTCGGCGGGCGTCGACGCGCCAGGCGGTGAGCTCCCTTAACGAGATCTCACCGCCCTCCGCTCGCACCCCCGTCACCCGCCCCGCCGATACAATCCGGCGAGCATCTCCGCCTCCAGGTCCCACGGGACGGTCCCGGCCAATAGGCACGCTGCCTCCGTCGCCACCATAAAAAAAAAAAAAAATAAAATTACACCCTTTTTTTTTTTTTTTTTTTTTTTTTTTTTTTTTTTTTTTTTTTTTTGGGTGGGTCGCGGTCGGCGCGCCTCCGCACCACTCCGTCCGGGGCGACAGAGGGGCTTAAGCACGCAACTCCCGCAACCCACCCGAAAACCACCTCGCCTTCGTCATTGGGCCGACCACCGGAGCAGGTTTACTTGTCGTCAGTGGTCGGCCCGACGGAATACCCCCTACGCGGGGTACCCTCCCATCGACCGACGTCCCCCCCTCGGGGAGGACGTCGGTCTTTCCTCACGCGGTCGGCCTCTCGGCGGGTGACGGACTAATCCCCGGTCACGTCACCCGCGGCCTCGGCTAGGGCGGCATGAGGCGCAGATAGTTGCGCCTGCGCCGCCCCAGTCGCCGGCGGCGGATCTCCTCATCGAGGCTGCGCTCCACGCGCAGACGATCCGCCGCCTCCTTCTGCGAGATCACTGTCTCGCAGAAGGCTGCGACCGCGTCCCAGTTCCTGACGCTGTCGACCATAGCCCTAGCGATGGCCGGCAGCGTCAGGTCGGCACCGATGATTGCGACGAGTTCACGGCGCTGCACTGCCCAAGCCGCGCAGGCCTCGAGCGTGTGGCGCGCCGTGTCCTCGTCACAATCGCAGTGGTGGCAGGACGGTGTACTCTCCCTCCTTACGACCCTGTGCAGGTATTTGGCGAAGCTCCCGTGCCCCGTCAACACCTGCACTAGTCGGAAGGAGAGCACCCCGTGCCGCCTTTCCAACCACTGCATCAGCACCGGCCGGAAGGCCTCCACGGTTCGCACCCCGAACCGAGGCCTCTCCAGCCGGACTGCCCAACGGGCAATGACGTCTCGGCGGGCGTCGACGCGCCAGGCGGTGAGATCCCTTAACGAGATCACACCGCCCTCCCCGCGCACCCCCGACACCCGCCGATACAACTCGGCGAGCATTTCCGCCTCCAGGTCCCACGGGGGAGTCCCGGCCAATAGGCACGCTGCCTCCGTCGCCACCGTGCGGTATCCGCGGATGGCCCTGACCGCCATGACCCTCTGTGGTCGCCACAGAAGGGCCCTAAGTCGGACGGTCAAGGACCCCGCCCACACCGGTGCGCCGTACAGGGCCATCGACCGGATGACCCCCGTGTACAGCCGTCGGCACGTAGCGCTCGGTCCGCCCACGTTCGGCATTAGCCACGATAGGGCGGACGCCGCGCCGACGAGCCGCGGAGCGAGCCTGCGGAAATGCTCCCGGAACCACCATTGCCCGTCGAGCACCAGGCCCAAGTACCTCATATGGGCCCGGATGACACCCTAAGAAACATACGAAAAGGGATTCAAATTGAGCAGATTACGTTTATTTTACGTAATATAGAGGTTAAAAATGTAAAATATATACACTCATTTGCAAAAAAAAAACGGGCACCTAAGCAATGAACCATTTCAAATGTTAATATTTCTTTGTTTGATAATTATAGGTAGTTTTATCCACACAATTTGCTAAATTAATAAGAAAATAATCGTTTTCATCAGTATTTCATAAAATTTAGATACAATTTATGGGAAATAATGCTAAACCTCGCTAGTAGTGTATATTCGCTAGTAGTGCATATGCTCATGAAGTAAAAATAAAAAAGTTTTTTTGTTTGTTTTTCTTTAATAAAGTAAAAGCAGATAAATGTTTAGTATCGAGTGTGACCCCCTCTAGCTAAAATCACAGCTTGAATTCGTCTGGGCATGCTAGCGAGTATATCCCGGATACTTGCTTGCGGAATACGTTCCCACTCCGCAGTAATCACATTCTTCAGCTCTCTGATGGTCTGCGGAGCCGGGTGTACTGATCTCACACGCCGTTTCAGAACGTCCCAGACATGCTCTATGGGATTGAGGTCGGGACTTCGAGCTGGCCAATCCAAACGACGAATGCCGACCTCTTGCACATACGCATTAACATCGCGGGATCGGTGGGCGCGAGCATTGTCGTCCATAAAAATCGAGTCTTCACCTAGAGCGGCCAATGCGGGTTGTGCATGAGAAATTAGAACTTCCGTTATGTATCGATACCGATCCCGCTGCCCAGTCAGTGAGCCGTTTTCAATGAAGACTAACTCTGTACGATCCATTGAATTTATTCCTGCCCAAAACATAACAGAGCCCCCACCATAAGGTGTGATTTCTTCGAAACATGCCTCTGCAAAGCGTTCTCCTTGTCTTCTTAGCACTCGCCGACGTCGATTTTCACCGAACAGAGATATCCTGGCTTCATCAGAGAACAAAACCCTATTCCAATCGTCTTGAGTCCATGATTCACAATTTCTAGCGAACCTAAGCCTGTGAACTCTGTGCTCACGGAGTAATTTGGGGCCGCGGGCCGGGCGGTGACTGCGTATATTGGCAGCGAGAAGCCTCCTCCTGACCGTCCATAGACTAATATGCACATTTCTTACTTCTTGGAGGTTGTTCTTAAGATCCACATACGAAGATTTGCGATTTCTCAATGCGCGACTCACAAGAAAACGATCATCCCGTGGTTGGGTACATGGTTTTCTTCCAGAACCAGGCCTTCTCTCGACGGAACCAGTCTCCTGATATCGCTGCCAGGTCCTTTGGACTGTCGAGCGACTAACATTTAGCCTCCTAGCCACGAAACATTGGCTGCAACCCTCTTCAAGCAGCGCGATAATTTTGGTAGCTTTTACCACTTTATCTACCATTTTTGATACAGCCAAACAGCATTAAATAAAGCTTTGACAGTCAAGGATATGAAATTAATCGATAAAAATTGAATAAAAGTTATGAAAGTCGATGTTAACTTCTGGAACTTCGCGCCAAAAATGTAGGATAAAAAGGGGTTTTCTGTAAAATGAACATCAAATGAAAAATTGAATTTAGAACGTACTTTTTTAAATACCACAGCATTTTTAAAACCGGCCAGTAACGTGTACAAACGATTGAAACCTTTTTGGTATTGTATCTTTTTAAATATGAATGAAAATCAAAACCGCCCGTTTTTTTTGCAAATGAGTTTATATATGTACAATATGTAAGTGTCCCCGCGGGTTATTACATAATAAATGATTTGAATTTGAATTCATATTATTTTTATGTGAAGGTCACTATTGTCTTTATTTATTAGTAGCCATGATTTATTAGTGGTATCGCTGTTTTTTGTACTCCGTGGACGCTATTGATTCCACGCAGACGAATTCGCGATTAAAAGCTAGTAAACCAAAAAATATATATAATTTAGTAAATATCAAGCTTCTAGAAAAATCTAAATCACTCAAAGTTCATGATAGTAAATCGACCCACGAACATGAATAAAAAGATTGATGTTAACTTGATGAAGCGAAATACCTTAGTCATTGCCTCAATTTATTAAGACAAGGATATATAACCTCACCTACGTATAATTATGTGCCTTAAATAGATACCTATGGGGCTACTTTACCACTTTACCTATGGGGTTACTTTACCGCTTTATCACACTGACTAATTATTTTATCGTCACCCCTGTGTTCATGTGTGTGTGGTAACAAATTCTGCATCATAAGTGCACATTGTTTTCTACTTTCTAAAATCCAAGCCTCAATTATATCACTGATCAAAATGAGGTCATACAATAAGGGTTTTACATAATGGAGCGGTTTACGGAGGCATAAACTATTGTTAGCGGCATCATCATATGGGAGGGTACTCCTCAGGGGGTATTCCGTCGAGCTGACCACTGACGTCAAGTCACCCTGCTCCGGTGGTCGGTCCAACGACGAAGGCGACGTGGTGTTTGGGTGGGTTGCGGGTGTGCGTGACTACGCCCCTCTGCCGCCCAGGGCGGAGTGGTGCGAGAAGTGCGCCGACCGCAACCCACCCCTACAAAAAAGCGCCATCATCATGATCATTACAGCTCATATCCTATTTCTGAGCTTGAGCTTCCTCCACAATAGGAGGGAAATTGACCTACTATAGCACGCTGGTCAGACACGGGTATAGGGTTTTATTTCGAGTTTTTCCTCTCTGGTGGTTATATTATCTGTATATTATAATTAATTATTCTTCTTTTATGGTATCCAAGGGTAAGAAAGGAGAATATGAAATGTATTCCTATGGTCTGGATGCACGCAGTCCATTCCACCCGGGGTGAAGAAAGGATAGCGTACAGCCTAATAACCCACTGTATTCCCTCCTCTTTGCCATTGGGCCGACCATTGATACCAACTCCTTAACGTCGGTGGCCAGTTCAAAGTGTACCCTTTTGAGTACCAATCCTCCCCGACACCGTCTCCCTTATGTAAAAGACTTTTTCCAGTCCAGCTACCCGCGGCATCGGCTAGGGAGCATCAGGAGCAGCTTGGCCAGAGAAATAAAACCCTATAACGACCAATTAGACCAAGGTGGTGCAGGTTATCAAATTTTCTCCCAGAAAGAAGGAGGCTCGTGCCCAACAGTGGGACGTTTGTGGGTTTAGATGATGGTGGTTATATTATAACAATGTTAATACTGCCACTAAATACGAAACCTTTATTATGTACACTTGTTTTAATTTATAAGCTTGGTAATAAAACTAATCGCGTGTCTAACACAATGTGATTGGCAGAACTTAAAAATAATTTTATAAGGGTTCTTACGATTTCAACGTATTTGGTTTGAGCTGTAAACCACCCAACTAGGTAAACATGCAAATAAATAAAAAATATAAAGACATGATGAAGAAAAGAGAATAAATCATTATTATCATCATCATCTCAGCCCATATACGTCCCACTGTTGGGCTCGGGCCTCCTCCATAATGGAAGAGTAATTGACCTACTACACCACGCTGGACAGACGTGTTGGTATAGGGTTTTATTTCGAGCTTTCCTTCTCTCGCATAGATGTTATATGCGTTTTATATCCCTTAGTCGTCTCGTACGATCACTCATGGATAAGATAGAGAGTGGTGAATTGTATTCTTAATCCGTCACCACACGGAATAAAATCACAAACACATAATTATTTTTTGCAAAAAAAGAAACCGCCTTTAATAATGTAGACAATGTAGATAAATTTTTAAATATTTGTTGATTTTTCAAAAATTGCTTATCCGATTTCGATAAAATCTTGGGACCATTTAGGAAGCCCTTATAAACCCTTTGCAATAAAAAAAGAATCATCAAAATCCCGTAAGTAATGGACCAACGGGCTATGAGGGGTAGCCAGACTTATTTATCTAACAAAAATACTCAAATTTATTATCCTAGATCTTGCAGTTTTGAAATTAGGATTTTTTATTAAATGTGATGAAAATGTCATCCATGTATGCTAAATATTAAATTTTACAAAACCATTTTATAATTTATTATTATTTTTTATTTAAGGTAGTTAAGAATACATAGATCCTCTTAATTCAAATGATATTCAGGCATAATTATTAAACACATGACCATTAAAACGTACAACAAGTGCAAATTTTTAATTAAAAAAAAATTTGAGTTAAATTTGAACCAAGCTGGTGTATAAAAAATGTATTACGGCCTTCAGGGACTGTATTTTAAAAACATCTACATCTAATATTAATTTCATAAAGGTATAATATAGTAGTTTAAAGTATTTAAAAATGGTTAAATTAGCACAGGACGCTAAATTCTAGCAGTTTTCAGGTAATCAACCCATTATGTAATTCCGAGAATTATTGCGCAAAATGGCGGTAGAATTCTTTTTCGGACTAATAATAGGCGACACTCGTACCCTCTCTCCCTATCTTCAACTCGGGCTTCCTTCAGTAAGTTACTCATAGCTCGGAACTACACTGTGTTTCAAATCACAAGCAAAATCAAAGTCCAATTCAAGCATACTTCAACAAAAAATAGTAACGGAATCGAGTAAAACACGCGTGTAATGCCGAACTATGAGTAACATACTGAAGGAAGTGTGAGTTGAAGATAGGGAGAGGAGGTTCGAGTATCACCTATGATTAGCCCGAAAAAGAATTCTACCGCCATTTTGCGCAATAATTCTCGGAATTACATAACAGGTTGACTACCTAAAAACTGCTAGAATTTAGTTCCCTGTGCTAATTTTACCATTTTTAAATACTATAAACTACTTTATTATACCTTTATGTAATTGGTATTAGATGGAGATGTTTTTAAAATACAGTCCCCGAAAGTCATAATACATTTTTTTTACACCAGCTTGGTTCAAATTAAACTCAATATATTTTTAAATTTAAAGTTTGCAGTTGTTGTATGTTTTATTGGTCATGTAATTAGTAATTATGCCTAAATATCGTTTGAATTAGGAAGACCTATGTATTCTTAATTATCTTAAACAAAAAATAATAATAAATTATAAATAGTTTTTGTAAAATTTAATATTTAGCATACATGGATGACATTTTCATCACATTTAATAAAAAAAATCCTAACTTCAAAACTACAAGACCTAGGACAATAAATTTGAGTATTTTTGTTAGATAATAAGTCTCGCTACCCCTCATAGTCCGTTAGTCCATTACTTACGGGACACCCAGTATACGGTCGAATTGAGAAACCTCCACCTTTTTTGAAGTCGGTTAAAATACAAATAAGCCATTATTAAAATTACAGTTTTTATTCTTGATTGATTAACAATACAAGATTTTAATACCAGTCACTGCCAATTTATTGCTTCAATAAAGACTAAACCTTAATTGTTAAAATGTAACTTTTGACAGAACAAAGTAAAGATTTCATTAAAAATAAATAAAAAAGGCATAAAACTTTTCCTTTTCATTTTATTGGACAGGAATTTCTGGAATTAAATTGAATGGTGTCGTGTTCATCATTAATCACAGGGATTCTGGCTTGTTCACGATCGTCTCTTATGAACTTTTCTTTTTCATAAAAAAATAATATTCTTATTTATGAGGCTTTTTAGAGGGAGGCCTTATAATATAATTGCCCTAGTTTATATTTTAAGTTAGAAATGTTAGAACTCAAGCTTTGAAGACGTATTTTATATATAAATATATATACCTTGAGACCTAGTACCGTTTGTGGGATTTGGTCCAGTCATATTCATTTATGTTTCTGTATTATATTTAAAATAAACGTTACTTATTTCAAAGAGCATCACACTGGAGCTAATTAATGTCACAGGATAATTGTATGAACCCTTAGTTTATTGTCAATATAATGAGATTATAAACTATCGATAGATTGTGAACGGATAAAAAAATTACAATACGCTTACATTTTCGTAAATTTGGTGTTGTACATTGATTTGGAAAAGGTTTTTTTTTTGGGGTGGGCTACGGTCAGCACACCCGCCGCCCGGCTTCATCCTGAGCGACAGATAGGCAGCTCGCGGCCCCGTAACCCGCCCATGTAGCACGTCGCCTTTATCGTTGGGCCGACCACTGGTGGAGAGTGCCTTGACTTCAGTGGTCGCCACGACGTATTACCACGAGGGACTACCCTCTCCCGTCGACGTCCCCTTCCCGGACGCTGATCGCCGTCACGAGGCTAACCTCTCCGCGGGTGCCGGACTAAATCCCCGGTCCGGTCAGTTGCAGCTTCTGCTAGGGCGACATCAAGTGCAGGTACTCGCGCTTGCGTCGCCCCAGTCGCCGGCGCGGCAGCGGAAGACCGTGTCCGCGTGGAGTCATTCCTCCCGCACACGGTCCGCCGCCTCCTTCCGCGAGATGACAGCCTCGCAGAAGGCGACGACAGCGTCCCAGTTCCTGACACTCGCGACACTGGAGATGGATATTATATGATATATAATGTAATATATAGTATATCTATATCGTATCATCATCATCGCAGCCCACATACGTCCCACTGTTGGGCTCGGGCTTCCTCCACAATGGAAGGGAATTTGACCAACTATACCATGCTGGTCAGACATATTGTATAGGGTTTCATTTCAAGTTTTCCTTCTCTGGCACAGATGTTATGTGCATATTATATCCCTTAGTCGTCTTTTACGATATCTGCGGGCAAGATAGGGAGTGGCGAATTGTATTCTTACTCCGTCACCACACGGAAAAAAACTTATATAAATTATATATTATAAACTCATTTGCAAAAAAAACGGGCGGTTTTGATTTTCATTCATATTTAAAAAGATACAATACCAAAAAGGTTTCAATCGTTTGTACACGTTACTGGCCGGTTTTAAAAATGCTGTGGTATTTAAAAAAGTACGTTCTAAATTCAATTTTTCATTTGATGTTCATTTTTACAGAAAACCCCTTTTTATCCTACATTTTTGGCGCGAAGTTCCAGAAGTTAACATCGACTTTCATAACTTTTATTAAATTTTTATCGATTAATTTCATATCCTTGACTGTCAAAGCTTTATTTAATGCTGTTTGGCTGTATCAAAAATGGTAGATAAAGTGGTAAAAGCTACCAAAATTATCGCGCTGCTTGAAGAGGGTTGCAGCCAATGTTTCGTGGCTAGGAGGCTAAATGTTAGTCGCTCGACAGTCCAAAGGACCTGGCAGCGATATCAGGAGACTGGTTCCGTCGAGAGAAGGCCTGGTTCTGGAAGAAAACCATGTACCCAACCACGGGATGATCGTTTTCTTGTGAGTCGCGCATTGAGAAATCGCAAATCTTCGTATGTGGATCTTAAGAACAACCTCCAAGAAGTAAGAAATGTGCATATTAGTCTATGGACGGTCAGGAGGAGGCTTCTCGCTGCCAATATACGCAGTCACCGCCCGGCCCGCGGCCCCAAATTACTCCGTGAGCACAGAGTTCACAGGCTTAGGTTCGCTAGAAATTGTGAATCATGGACTCAAGACGATTGGAATAGGGTTTTGTTCTCTGATGAAGCCAGGATATCTCTGTTCGGTGAAGATCGACGTCGGCGAGTGCTAAGAAGACAAGGAGAACGCTTTGCAGAGGCATGTTTCGAAGAAATCACACCTTATGGTAGGGGCTCTGTTATGTTTTGGGCAGGAATAAATTCAATGGATCGTACAGAGTTAGTCTTCATTGAAAACGGCTCACTGACTGGGCATCGATACATAACGGAAGTTCTAATTTCTCATGCACAACCCGCATTGGCCGCTCTAGGTGAAGACTCGATTTTTATGGACGACAATGCTCGCGCCCACCGATCCCGCGATGTTAATGCGTATGTGCAAGAGGTCGGCATTCGTCGTTTGGATTGGCCAGCTCGAAGTCCCGACCTCAATCCCATAGAGCATGTCTGGGACGTTCTGAAACGGCGTGTGAGATCAGTACACCCGGCTCCGCAGACCATCAGAGAGCTGAAGAATGTGATTACTGCGGAGTGGGAACGTATTCCGCAAGCAAGTATCCGGGATATACTCGCTAGCATGCCCAGACGAATTCAAGCTGTGATTTTAGCTAGAGGGGGTCACACTCGATACTAAACATTTATCTGCTTTTACTTTATTAAAGAAAAACAAACAAAAAAACTTTTTTATTTTTACTTCATGAGCATATGCACTACTAGCGAATATACACTACTAGCGAGGTTTAGCATTATTTCCCATAAATTGTATCTAAATTTTATGAAATACTGATGAAAACGATTATTTTCTTATTAATTTAGCAAATTGTGTGGATAAAACTACCTATAATTATCAAACAAAGAAATATTAACATTTGAAATGGTTCATTGCTTAGGTGCCCGTTTTTTTTGCAAATGAGTGTATAATTTAAAATATAAAATTTCATTCAAGATTTTATGTAAAGCTGATATGACTCGGATTCGCACTCGGACTAGCACTCGGACTCGCACTCGCACGCGCACTCGTACTCGCAATTGCAATCGCAATCTAAAAATAACGCCGACGTTGAAGGATGATATAAATACTCGGAACAAGGACAAATAAGTTTTACATTCTACTGGTTTCTTAAAAAATCGTGGGGTACTGTAGTTTTAATTATAGATTGCATTTCTTTTAATATTAACTTCGTGAAATTATATTAACATGTTTGAAAGTAAAATTCACTTTGTAGGTGAATTCAATGTTAATTTTATCACGTAATATGCTTATTACAGTATATTAGTATGCGGACTGCAATTGCAGGTGCTTTCAAAACTACTGGTACCATACGCTTTTATCTGAAGCAACTCAAAATAACCTATCTGTAAATGCTCAGATGGCCTTATTATGCAGTATTCATGGTATGGTATCATTACTACTGTATAATGTTTGTGGAATTTGGATATAAATCCACAGTTCATTGACTGGAGAATACTGAAACGACTTTTTTCATAAAAAGCCTAGTATTTTGACATTAAAAACGTCTTGTTTGTAATGTCAAAATTTATTTTAACACTAATTTTATTTATTTGTATAGATAACTTTATGACCAACCACCTGCTTGATATGAATCATCATTGGGAATATAATTGTTGACTTGAAGACATCCAACGGTATTGGCTCAGATTAATGAAAGACTCGCTGGCCCAATCTTAGTCTGTGTTTTATTAAAATATTGTTCTTGTACGGCGCGAATGAGAGTATCTCTGTTTAATGCATCATAATTAATGCCGCGAGTGGAAGTAGTTATAAACTAGAGTTTATGCCAACTGAAGTCTGCGTAACATATAGCGAATAGTCGTTATGCCTGCCAGGCAATCCACCGAAGGCAGTCAATTTCTAGTATGCCACTATTTCGCTCGAAAAGCAAAGGGAAGACACACAATAAGGTATGGGATATTGGGTCTACTCTGCTATCACTTAAAATGACTGGATGAATACGAATAGATAAAAAAGAAAGAGGTTTCTTACTACAATAAAAATACAAATGAATTGTTACATATTACGTTACGAAGAAGAGAAGAATACAGTTGTACAGGCGTAGTCTGGGCTAGTGGACTAACGCCGTGTTTGACAGAAGAACCTAAGGTTATAGTTTGATGTACCTAAAGCCCTTAAGTTCCTAGCCTATATGATAGGATACCTGCACCGCGCTACCTAAGGTGACAGGTAGATGTGAGATGGATGTTGGGTGGAGGATTGGTAATTCTCACTGCCGGTCAAGCAGACTCACAGGACCGGTCAGAACTGACGGCTAAGGGTGTCTTGGCCACAGTGAGATGGAGGTTTGGGTGGAGGATTGGTAACTCTCACTGCCAGTCAAGCAGACTCACTCGACTGGTCAGAACTGACGGCTAAGGGTGTCTTGGCCACAGTGAGAGGGATGTAAATGAGAGATGAATAAATTCAAATCTGATTTATTTTACACAATGTACACCTTATATACTACTTATTGCTAATACACACATATACCATTTTGTGTTAGTGTGTCGTAAGTGTAAAGTATAACGCAGTGTCTTTAATCATGTCAGTGCTAATTTTGCAAATTTGTATGTTGACATGCTTTACTTGTATGTTGACATGCTCTACTTTTGAATTTGCTGCGTTGCATGTTCAATGTGCATTGAACAACAGTCCTCTTTTGACCGTGGGTGTCGTAAAAGACATCTATGGGATTACAATATGCATATAACATCTATGCATTATATATACAATATGCATATAACATATATTTCCCTCCTATTGTGAAGGAGGCTCGAGCCCAACAGTGGGACGTATATAAGCTGAAATGATGATGACATTACAAGATTACAGGTATTACACCAATAAAAGAATTTTACTCACGCAAAACTTTCATCATCATCATCATCATCTCAGCTCATATACGTCCCACTGTTGGGCTCCGGCCGCCTCCACTATGGGAGGGAAAATGACCTACTATACCACGCTGGTCAGATGTGTTGGCATTTTTATTTTTTTTTATGGGTGGGCTATGGGGTCCAGTTCGTCCGGGGCGGTAAAAGGACGGCGCGCGGGCCCATAACCCACCCGTACCCACGTCACCTCGTTGTTGGGCCGACCACCGGAGCAGATGTCACTTGTCGTCAGTGGTCGGCCCGACGGAATACCCTTTCGGGTAACCTCACCTCTCGACGTCCTGGGACGTCGGTCGCCGTCGTGCGGTCAGCCTCTCTGCGGGTGATGGACAATTCCCCGGTCCGATCACCCGCGGCCTCGGCTAGGGCGGCATTAGGCGCAGATACTCGCGCCTGCGCCGCCCGAATCGCCGGCGGCGGAACGTGTCGCCGAATAGAAGCTCTACTCGCACACGATCCGTCGCCTCCTTCCGTGAGATAACGGCCTCACAGAAGGCGGCGACCGCGTCCCAGTTCCTGACGCTGACGAGCATCTCCCTGGCGATGGTCGGCAGCGCCAGGCCGGCACCGATAATTGCGACGAGTTCACGGCGATCCCCCTCCCATGCAGCACACTCCTCGAGCGTGTGCTGCGCCGTGTCCTCGTCGCAACTGCAGTGGTGGCAGGACGGTGTGCTCTCCCTCCTGACAATCTTGTGCAGGTACTTCCCGAAGCAACCGTGCCCCGTCAGCACCTGCACCAGTCGGAAGGAAAGCACCCCGTGCGTCCGCAACCACTCCATCAGCACCGGCCGGAGGGCCTCGACGGTCCTAACACCATACCAAGGACTCTCCAGCCGGACTGCCCAACGGGCAATGACTTCTCGGCGGGTGTCGACCCGCCAGGCGGTGATCTCTGTGATGGGGACCATGCCGCCGTGGGCGCGCGTCTCCGACGCCCGCCGATAAATGTCGGGGAGTATCTCCGCCTCCAGGTCCCACGGGGGAGTTCCGGCCAGGAGGCACGCTGCCTCCGTCGCCACCGTGCGGTAACCCCGTACGGCCCTGATCGCCATGACCCTCTGTGGTCGCCACAGGAGGGCCCTAAGACGGACGGTCAGGGGCCCTGCCCACACCGGTGCGCCATACAGGGCCATCGACCGGATCATCCCCACGTACAGCTGTCGGCACGTAGCACTGGGTCCGCCCACATTCGGCATCAGCCGCGAAAGGGCGGACGCCGCGCTGACAAGCCGGGGAACAAGTCGATGGAGATGCTCCCGGAACCAAAAATGCCCGTCGAGCACCAGGCCCAAGTAAGATGTGTTGGCATAGGGATTTGTTTCGAGTTTTCCATCTCTTGCATAGATGTTGTATGCATATTATAATCCCTTAGTCGTCTCTTACAACACCCACGAGTAAGAGAGGGGGTGGTGAATTGTATTCTTACTCCGTCACCACACGGAAACACGGAATGAAAAACTTTACTTTTTTACAATTATTAGTTCAAAAATATAGATACGTGACATCAAATACAACTTTATAAATTTAATTTTCACTTAATTAATCCAGTTGGGGACACTACCTTATAACAAATACAAGAGAGCAAAGAAACAATCTTCAACTGAATGTGTTTGACCATATAAATCTGAACAAGGTTTAGCCAGCCTAAATAAATACTACAAGGAAGTTGGTTTTACTAGTTTAATCTAAGCCGTTCTCTATAAACAAATACATTATTAGTTTTACACTAAATTCTAAATTCAAATTAATTAAATACCAGTATTTAGATAGTAATTAACAAATATAAGTACCTACCCAAAATATTTAACAAATAGTCTGTAAATAAAACTACAGATTTTATCACGTTTATATTTGACACTTTACAGCGTTCATAGTCACGCGCGGACTTGTTGGACGTAAGACATCTTAGTCCGCCCGTGACGATGAACGCTGTAAAGTGTTCGAAACGTCAGGCAATCAAAAATCAAAATACAAACGCGATAAAATCCGTAAAGTAGTTTTATTTATATAAGCAGTACGTCACTACCGTATATTATATACAAACTGTTACACGTATGTCTCCACAATTACATCTTCATAAATATACACTTAGTAAGATAATCTTAATAAGCACTTGTAATATCCAAATGTTATACTTTTTCCTTGCCTCTATTGACTCTGCCATGTGTGACCACCGAATGTCCTCAACTCTTTTTTTTTTGTGTGGTACAGCTGTTGCCCGCAGATGGCCTTGATAGCTTGACGCGGACTATGGGTGAGCGCTGAGGGCTCTCAATCTGGAGAAAAGTATGCTAAGCGACATCGCCCAAGGGCTCCCCCTATGGGGAACGGACCTTGGCTTGGGGCGTCGTTAGAGGCGTGCCCACGTTTTCGTTCGTGACATTTGCGCGGCGTGGTTTCGCACCTCGACGGCAAGGGCGGAACCGCGGATATTTACGTGTTAAGGCATCGCGAGTCGTATAAGCTCTACGTTGAGCGAGTGTGATTGTATCGTCCTCTTCGTCAAGAACGTGACGAGGACGTCGGATGGAGGAAATTTTGGAGGGCCTATAGGAAGCCGTCCCAACCACTAGATTGGGGTGTGTTACGGCAGAGTCAAAGTAGCTCAAAGAGCACCGTTTCGTAAATTACCTGATGGTCGGCAGTTCGAGGTCGATGTGAAGATCGACGTTTCGTATGAACCACGGTGCTCCCGTAGCTCGGCACATGAAACGATTTTGTAGTCTCTGTAGCCTGTGGATCCTGTGTGACTTAACGTGCGCGAACACCACGCTGACATAGGTCATAATAGGCCGTATGCAGGTGGTGTAAAGTCGGATTTTGCTACTCAGGGACATACACGCGACCGAGTTGAGTAGACAGTGGAGACGGCCCATCACAAAGGCTGCCCATGTGCGGACTTGCTTTTTGTGAGGGGCGAAGCTGAGTCGGTCCTCAACTCATTCGTGACCATCTATTTATAACCATTTTCCGCTAGTAAACCACTCAAGCATGACGGTATGCAGCTACAAATGTTGTCAGAGCATACTTTGTGTTGCCACCTTTCGATTGGCGATAACATTTACAATGTATAATTACTCGCGTAAACATCAGATATCATTATAAATATATTTTAATGTAACCGTATCTACTACCGTATTCAAAATCTATTTTGTTGATTATTATATCATCATCGTCATTTCCATTCATATACATCTCCTTCATAATAAAAGAGAAATTGACCTTCAATACCGCGCTGATCGGTCGGCTTTATACTAATGTTCCTTCTCTTGCGTAAATGTTATATGCATATTATATCCCTAAGTCATCGATACCCACCGGCAAGATATAGGGTGTTAAATTGTAGTCATATTCACTACTAGAATTTTCTATACCAGCATTTATTTAAGAATTTTGAACAGTGAAAAAAAAAAACATTGTAAATCGTGTATAACCAATTTTCTTTGCGAAAGTTAAACATATTCTACATTCGTATAATCATGTTCACATCCAACAATGTGGAGAGAATTTGAGAATTGGAAATAACTGATATTGGAGCGAAATACCAAGAGGGCGTGAAATGGTTCCTCGAAATAGAAAATACCAACGTCACCTTTCTGACCTAGTTAGTAGTGTACATGAAAGAATTTGTACTTTAATATAATTAATAGTTTACCTAACCCTCATAAATTTTAATATGGATAAAAGTAATTTTCATTATTGTCATATAACTGCCTCGTATATTTTAATGCCTTGTATAAATAAATTATTTAAAGTAACTTTTGCTAATGAAAATGATCACGTTTATCCGTATGATGCATGGTGATTGATTAAGAGTCCATGTATTACCAACTCCTTCCTTGGCACTCCTAAAAGCTGGCTAAGGGATCTCCAGAGAAAGGGTAAGAAATACTACTAAGGAGCCTATCTGTGATCGCTAAACTGTCTACCAAATATGTTTGTAGCATTATCTACTTCTAGGGAGACCTATTTTAATCCATCCATCCATCCATCAGCCTACGGACGTCCACTGCTGGACATAGGCCTCCCCACAAGAATGCCACTCGAAACGGTCCTGCGCCACTTGCATCCAACGGATCCCTGCGACTTTGAGAATGTCGTCAGTCCACCTAGTGGTGGGGTCGTCCTACGCTGCGCCCTCCGATTTGTGGTCCCCACTCAAGAACCTTTCTTCCCCAACGGTTGTCGGTTCGACGAGCGTATGTTAAACTGTAGATGTTTTTCTTTTCATTACAAACGGTGGCAAAAGATCAAATAGTACACGTCGTGCTAAGGTTGCTGCTGTTCATGGACCTTTGTTAGCACGCTGCCTACCGCGAAGAAAGTGAAGGGAGTATGAATGCGTACAATGGTGATACTAAAGGCATCATTAAAACCCACCATACGCAAACACGCTCAGAAAGTTGGGCTTCCGACTCTCTCACTCACCGAACGAAGCACAGTTTTAAATTGCTGCTATTCGGACATCGATTTTCTGCGAGAGTGTGGTACTACTCCGGACGGACCGGCCCGCGGCTGTAAACAGATAACTGTCAACAATGTGGTTCTACCACTAGTGGTATGTCTAAAAACTTATAAATGCATGTAACTATGGACTAAACCTAATAAAACCTAACCTCGTTTAATGGCAACGTATATGAATTCATCATCATCACAGCTCGTATACGTCCCACTGTTGGGCTCGAGTCTTCTCTACAATAGAAGTGAAATTGACCTGTTATACCACGCTGGTCAGACGTGGTATAGGGTTTTATTTCGAGTTTGCATTCTCTTGCATAGATGTTATATACATATATATGTATAAGGGATATCCCTTAGTGATATATTACGCATATAACAACTATGCAAGAGAAGGAAAACTCGAAATAAAACCCTATACCAACCTGTCTGACCAGCATGGTATGTAAGGTCAATTTCCCTCCTATTGTGGAGGAGGATCGAGCCCAACAGTGGGATATATATGAGCTGAAATGATGATGATGAAATGATGATATCCCTTAGTCGTCTTTCACGACACCCACGGGCAAGAAAGGAGGTGGTGAATGGTATTCTTACTCCGTCACCACATTATGCATTTTAATGACAAACATTGATGTACATTCCTCTTTATGAAATCAGCAGGATTGTTTAAGGTGTCAGTATTGCCATGCCGCGTTTGTGCAAATTACTTGATCATTGCAGAAATTCTCTGCACATATTTGCATTTTCCCTGAGCAATTGTCATGTTTGGGTTATTTTTTTTTGACTTTTGTTTTGTTTGTGAATATATACCTAATGCTAAAAATAAACGGTCGTATAATTATTATTGTTATTTTATCGTATTTCCGTGTGTAAGATAAATAGTTTAAGAGATAAATCGTAAAAACCATTTCAACCCCTATTTTCAAGATGGCGGCCGTGGGACAAGGGCGGCCCCACAAACTTGGTTTTAGCTTTACACTGAAACACATCAAAAAAATAAAATTGCGTCCTCTAAAAACCGAAGATAAAGCCTAAAAAATGTAACATTTCAATGGACTATTTGTTTACGTAGAAGGTGAAAATATTTTTTAATAATATGATTCTGTCACATATGATTTTTGCGAAAATTTTACCGTTTACGCAGCGGAAGCTCTCAAAAGGGAAAAAAAAAACATTTTGAAACATTCTTCATTGGTGCTCCGCTCCTGTTGGTCTTAGCGTGATGATATATAGCTTATAGCCTTCCTTCATAAATGGTCTATATAACACTGATAGAATTATTCAAATCAGACCAGTAGTTTCTGAGATTAGCACGTTCAAACAAACAACCTTTTCAGCTTTATATATTAGTATAGATTATGCATGAATCGGTATTCATTGTGCATGAAATTTTCATGTTTCATAGTAGATACCTAATGTAATTAAAAGATTAATTGATAAAAAGTTGAAATTACGTTCGCAATTTATTTGCACTTATATTTTCAACCTTATATCCCACAGAAAAGGTATTAAATTAGAAAGCTAATCTTCTTTGAATTAATCTAATAATTATAAGATTAATTCAAAGAAAAATTAATTACATTTAAGATTGTAAGATTGTTGTTCATAAAATGCTTTTGCACGTAATACCTGCATTTGCACATATGTACATATGAATAATTCATCTAAGCTCTGTCGGGACTAATGCAGCTGGGCAAAATCACTTCACAAGTGTGAGAGCTCGTGGGAGGTAGATATCTACCCACCTATCCGAGCCATCTGCGGCTGGCGACGATGTCTCGTTGATATAACCCAGTACAGGCGGCGGCATGCAAACAAATTGGATGCTTAAAATTCAATTTGAAGGTTTCGCGGTCCGCTTCATTCACTCTACCCATTCGTTACAAGCTGGACTCGCTCACATAACCAAATGAAAACGCAATTATTTTGCCGTAACTTGGGTATGCTTGAATGTTTATCTCTGCCAGGCACTCTGTTTGTTTATAGAATGGAAGTTGGTTTGTTGGCATTGGAATCAATTGAAAAATAAAGCACTCATACATTATGTAGGTACATATATACAAGTCATATTTACACAATATTGATTTATTTCAGAAATGCTGCTGTTGTTTTGCCTCGTAACACCTCGGATAGTTTTTACTATCTCATAAGTCAGTAAAGTGTATTGATACATTAGTATTTCTAAGTCAATATCATAAGGAGATCCATTCCATTCAAGCTCCATTGAAGTTTAAATAATTAGAATCTCTTGTAATTTTAGTCTTTGTTTGAAAAAAATATTGTATTCAATTCAATAGTAGAGTAGTAAAAATTTTATCTTTTAAATATTCTATTTAAAATCATTCTATTATTCTTACTAAAAACTTCAATGACCAAACAAACTCGTGCCTTAAAATAAAAGCCGGTTTGTGGTAAGTACTACACTGAGAAGAATTTTGAAGTTGAAATAACTATTAAACCAAGTTTCTCTCCTTGAGATTCGCAAAACTTTGCGGTATAAATTCAAGTTCCCTCGAGCTGAAAATTGTTGAGTACTTGTATGAATTTAAATATTATCTACATTATTTGAATTAGTTAACGGTAAGTAATAAAACCCTCAGTGATCAGGAAAGATGATAAATATTACATTAAGTGTTGGTCGTGCATTTACAGACTAATAATGATAAAGAATTTAGGCCAATGAGAATAAAACATTTAAAATTTCTAGAGTTCGATGCCCCGCCCTCGCTTCGCTTTAGTTACAGTCGCCTTACCCGCGTAATTTCCGTTCCCGTGGGAATACTAGGATAAAATATAGTCTATGTTACTGAGTGATAATGTAGCTTTCCAATAGTGAAATAATTTTTGAAATGTTTGAAAGCTATAGCTTTCCATTGGTGAAAAAATTTTTGAAATCGGCACAGTAGTTTTTGAGTTTATTCTACACACAAACACAAAAATACAAATTTCTCTTCTTTATAATATTACTAACACCCCGCCCTCGCTTCGCTTCGGTTTCAGTCGCGATACCCGTTTATTTCCTGTTCCCGTGGGAATACTAGGATAAAATACAGCCTATGTTACTCCCTAATATTATAGCTTTCCATTGGTGAAAGAATTTTTGATATCGGTATAGTAGTTATTTTTTTTTGAGTTTATTCCTTACAAACATAAATAAAAATACAAAATACAAATTTTTCCTCTTTATAATATTAGTGTAGATATAGTGTAGATTAATAATGGATTCCTCATCCTCATCCTCACAGCTCAGATACGTCTCACTGCTGGGCTGGAGCGTCTTCTACAGTGGGAAGGAAATTAACCTACTATACAACTCTAGTCAGGCGGGTTGGCATAGTATTTTAATTCGAGTTTGCCTTCTCATGCATGGATGTTATCTGCATATTGTAATCCCTTAGTCGTCTTTTACAACACCTATGTATTTGCATTATTACTCCGTTACAATACAAAATAATAATGGATTACGATATATCAATCAATTGACTAAAATAATATCAGTATAATTGAAAATTTTGAATAACCGCCGAAACAACCTAAAATAATAAAAAAAGTTTTACGTTCTCTTCAACAGAAATTATCAATTAATTTAAGGATTATACTGGCACGCGTGAAGCATATAATCGAAAAGTCATACGCCATCACATCATTTTGGAGCTGATACTCTAACACTCCTGAACCGATATTAACCAAAAATAGCTAAGAACCACCTCCAGGAAACTGGCTTTCAAATGAAAAAAACTGCATTGAAATCGGTCCATTCGTTTGAGAGCTACGATACCACAGACAGACACATACACACACACACAGACACGCACACAGCCAGACAGACACCGACAACAAACTTATAACACCTCGTTTTTCCGTCGCAGGTTAAAAATTAGACGGAATGCATATTGTTAAATATATCTATGTAATAAACTATAAGTTGATTCGTCGTTCAATACCATCTAGAACTTTTCTAATCATGTAGTCCTTGGTAAAAGTTTTCCAATATTGTGAACATAACAAGTTAACATATTCGTCTGATTCGATAGCAGAATAACTCACAGCTAAAATCTACAAATTTATTTTAAAACTTGCTCAGCAACCTTCGTGTATAGTGGCAAAGAAAATGTGGAAGGGGGCCGAAGAAATATATATATAAAGATTTCTTGTGCACGTGTGTATGTGAGCTCCTCCCAAATGGCTGGACCGATGTTGATGAAATTTTTTGCGTGTTCAAAGGAATTCGAGAATGGTTTAGATTCACAATTGGACCCGATAGGTGGCACTGCTGTCGATTTCAAAGAGAATCCCTTTATTTTATTGGAACTTAACAACGTCTGTGGTGTCAGCAAGGGTATTATAAACATCTACGACAATGTAGGTTATTCGTACGGTCAAATATCTTGATATCTTAAAACCTTAAAATAAATTTATTCCTTTGGTTTTTAGCTGAGCCTCTGTGAACTGAAATTTGATATTCTATTAAGTCGAGCTTGCAATCCAGTATCATTTTCAATTCGGTAGAAATCGACTGGATCCCCAGTTATCCGCCCAAATCCGACAGAATGGTGCCGTCAAAACAGTTTTATCCACTCTAACAATATACCTATATAAGAATTTATTGATAAAATTAAACAATTACAACTAAAAATATTCAAATTAATTATAATAATCATAATGTGACCAGTTAAATAATCTATACCAATAAATAAAATTGGAGTGTCTGTTTGTAATGTCAAAATAATAGGCTTTTTTCATGCTCACACGGTTATTTGCACGACACCTATGCCTAAAATAGCAATTAAAATATTTTTGTCTATCTGTCTGTCTGTCTGTCTGTCTGCCTGTCTGTTTGTTCCGGGTAATCTTCAAAACCGCTGGACCGATTTCAAAAATTCTTTCACAAATGGAAAGCTATAATATCAGGGCGTAAACTAGGCTATATTTTATCCCGGTATTCCCACGGGAACGGGAACTACGCGGGTAAAACGACTATAACCTATAGCAGAAGCGAAGCGAGGGCGGGTTGCTAGTGGTTAAATAGTACGAAGTTCGCTGGGTCAGCTAGTAATCTATAAAATTGTAAAAGCAGTTTAATTTAACATTTACTACAACAAATTCAATTAGAACTGAAAAAGAAGAGCGTTACAAAAGAAGAGAAGCTACAAAAATTTTACTTCCCTTTTATGAAAAGCGGAAGGCAGACTAATAAGCTTATAAAATAAGAGATCGTACAGCTATGATAAGCGCAACAATTTAAATAATTTAATTAACCCTAATTATACATGTGATAATGTGATTTCAGTGTAGTGATGGAGTAAGAATACAATTCACCACTCCCTATCTTGCCCGTGGATGTCGTAAAAAACAACTGAGGGATACAGCATACATATAAAATCTGTGCCATAGAAGGAATACTCGAAATAAAATCATATACCAACATGTCTGACTAGCATAGTATAGTAGGTCAATTCCCCTTCTGTTGGGTAAGAAACTTCGAGCCCAGCAGTGCGACTTGAATGAGCTAAGATGGCGATGATAGGATATGTGATAAAATGTTTTTAATCAATTTTTAATCCCATTCAATCATTTTATAACCAATTTTTTAATCTCTTGACCAACAGTATTTTTTCCTGCATGCGCTACAGCCTTTTACGACTATCTGTTATAAAATAATTGTAAAAAAATATACCTATTTGAATTTTTAAAAAAGGGTCTTAACTAATAATTTATTGATCAGCCAGTTTTATAAAGAAAATTACTTGCCAAATTATGATGAATGGTACAGCTTTTAAATTGTAGTCTCAATTTATATACATGAGAATTTCATAAGCAAATTAACAGATGTTAGCGAGAGGTTTTTGTTAGTTACTGAATTTTATTTTGTGGGTTTTCAATGAGATTGAAGTTGCAAAATGTAATATAGTAATTTGTATATAATCTCTTATATATCTATATCTCTTACTTTCCAATAGAGTTGTCAAAAACTGATAAAGGATCACTATAAGAATGGCTAGAAGCACTCTCCTGGATAACTTTTATGTCTACGAATCGTCAATTGCCTGTCATGGTTATTATAATCTCCCTTAAAAAGGTAAATGTTTAAAAGAAAAAGAAGGCGTTGATAAGCTGGCGGATTGTTGGATTAAATCAGATAAATTCATAAATATGCCGTAAAAGTCGATGAAGTGCTCTGTAAATCCCATCCTGTGGTGAATTTTTGCGTTCCCAAGGAGGGTTGCTTTTCAGCAGGCTTAATCATAATCTTATACAGCATTTGCGCTATTTTTCTATGCTAGAGACTAAAAAATAAACACAATATGTTAAATATGTCGCAATAAGTAAAATATCGATTAAATCTCATCTGAGCTCCAATAAGTCCCATTGTTAGGCTCGAGCCTCCTCCGGAATACGAGGGCAAATTGACCAACTATACCACGCTCGTCAAACGACGTATAAGAATTACGATAAGAAAACGTATAAGAAAACGTATAAGAAAAACGTATAACAAAAACGTATAAGATTTTATTTCGAGTTTTCATTCTCTTTCATAGTTATTATATACATATTATATTCCTTAATCATCTTATACGACACCAACAGGAAAGAAAGGGGATGGTGAATTATAATATATTCTTACTCCGTCACACCACGGAATAGATTAAATCTCATTAATGTAGAATTTATCACTGTTATAAGTATTTAAATTTATTTTATACAATGAACATTACATTTTTTTATTTATTATATAACTTAATGGTTTATCTCGGCTCATATACGACCTCTGCTGGCTCGAACCTTCCTATAATAGGAGAGAAATTGACCCTACTACACGCTGTTGAGGTTTCCTTCTTCTTCTTAATGGTTCATCATCATCTCATCGTCATCGACACTTTTCTTGTAGTCTCTTATGATAATGGAAATACACATTGTTCTTGTATTCTTCAAGGGTAGCACTTATTGTACTAGGTATCACTAATGTCAGTGAATTAACTGAAAAGACTTAGTCCTTTTCAGTCTTTTCACTATATCCGTGGCATCAAGGAACTGAATAGCCTCAACATTCATGTTGTAGAAGTATTTGTTAATGTGCTTCGGCGTACTTTTTTGTAACCTTAGTAATAAGGTCCATTCGTAAATCCCGGTGGATGTCCTCATTCCTAATGTACCAAGGAGCGTTTACGTACTTCCTGAGTGCATTTAAAATATTTAAAAAATTATAACATGCGCAATTTGCACGATTCGATGACTAGATGATAGCATTGACTATTTAATATGGAATTAGTTTAAAACACGCCGTAAATTCTTATTTCACCGATTTATGTGCATTAGTAGTCAACTACAGGTACATGGTCAACTACTGGTGCTCTTACCTTAATATGTATACAGTATCTGTGTAAAAGGAAAACTAGAAATAAAACCCTATGGAAATTCGTCTGAGCATCGTGGTAAATCCATTTCTCTTTTGTTGTCGAGGAGATTTGAGTCCAGTACTGCGACAACCATTAACGGATCGGACACAGAAATATCCTCTGTGGGAATTAAACCCCTGATCGAGTATCATAACGAAAAGTTGATACATAAACCACTATACCATCTGTACAGTCTAAATACTATAATACTGTGACAAAATTTGTATTTTTTTTTTGCCATTATCCAGTTTTACCATTAGTCAGACAGATAACTTAGTTGCGAGTTGACACGAACGAATACGTTATACGATCTAATTGATTAACGAACAGCTTTGGTTTATCTATCCTAAGATTCTCATTATTATCACCATCATTCTGCCTATCGCCGATCACTACCAGACGTAAGCCTCCCTCATATTTTGCTACAAAGTGCGGTCCTGTGCCGTCTGCTTCCTACTACGCCCAGCAACTTTAAGCAGATCGTCTGTCCACCTAGTCCAATACTACGTCGTCAGGTGCATGGTCACAGCTCGAGAACCATTGTTTCCCAGCGGTTGTCAGTTTGTTGAATTATGTGGCATGCCCATTGCCTCTTCAGCATGCACATTTTTCGTGCATAGTCAGTTCCCCCTGTTCTTCTTTGGATTGCCGTGTTTCGGATTCTATCTCACCGAAAAATCCTGAGCATAGAACGCTGATCGACTTTGAGCATGGTTATGTAGGGCTCTTTTTAAATTAATATCATCTTACTTATCTTACACGGCCTAATACTATTATATTAATCTATATAGCCCCAGCTGTGTTCATCAAATGATAGTGTCGGTGAAAGTTATTCTTTATTGACTCACCACGAAAAATCCTTACTAAAATATATTATTTTAATTAATTTTTGACACATCTTTTTTTTTCCAGGTGGGCTACGGGCAGTGCAACCGCCGCCCGGCTCCATCCGGGGCGACAGAGAGACGGCGCGCGACCCCGTAACCCACCCGATACCCTTGACTTCAGTGGTCAATTTTTTTTCATACATCTAGATCATATTTGGAAAAAAATAAACACATTTTAATTTCATTTTTTTATTCGACACCATATTTTATGCATTCCATTTAAACACCAAATTGTAACAAAATGTTGCTGTTTCCTACACACGATCTGTAAAAATTACAAATTATATGCTTTTAAGCGTATTTAAAAATACATAATAACAATAATAAAGTTATAATTGTTATAACAACTTAATTAAACAAATCCTTGATAATATAATAATAATAATAGTACATAATTTCACTAAATATTCATTATTTTGTGTATAATTATAATAATCTTTAGTTGTATGGTTTAAAAATCAAAATAAAGTTTTGACATTAATATACTGAATTAGCTACGAGTATTATACTGGTACTCATTCATAATTACTGTATTAAATACCTCACTATTATATTACAAATTAAATGTATAGTTAGCCATGAATAAATTAATCAAATACATTATAAGATAAAATATAATTTATAAATTTAAATACTTCAGAAAGTTTTTTAAACATATCCGTTTTCAATTCCATACTAAGTATTACGTTGTCAAAAAATCGACATCGCCTGTTACTCTCGTTAATGTAATTATACGCAAATTCAATACAAAGGATTTGATTTAATTTTTTTATATGATAATACTCATATACGGTTCCGGAGATAACTCCAAGAAATATTTGGGCTTACTTATTTAATTACATTAAGTTTGACAAATGCAAAAAAATTATTGGCATTTAATTTGCATATAAATATTCTATGGGCTACGAAAACATAAAATCAATTGTTACAAGTATTAATAATAGTCAATTCCAGTTAGAATTTTATTCCTAATTTCAAAAGGGATTTCAAATTATATAAGAAGAGTTCACATTTTGTCACAATGTGGAAATTGGCGTAAATTTTAAATATAATCACTCACCATTAGTTAGACATTATCAATTCCTGTGAAGATAAAAATATGGACGAGTACTAGGGAACTCAAAGTAGATGTGTTCTAACTAGAAATACATTAGAGAGTGGGTATAAGGTGACATTTTTAACAGCCGTTCAATTAGGACTCACCTAATCGTTTTGATAAACCTTTTTCACTTATTCAAAATAAAAACCCTGATATCTTTTATTTCTGCTTCATTTTTTAGTAAAGGCTCGTTATTTGCATCTTTACCTACAAAAACTCTGTGAATCTCGAGCAGTAATGAGAAACGAGTTATTAGCGGGTAAATAGTGTTAATTAGTATAATAATCGGATCATGAGGACGGATCAATAGATCCGATCTCATGCTCCACCTATGGTAATCTGTATTTCGATTTATAAATGAAAAATAATAATAATACTATATAAATATAATGTGACAAATTCCAACCAAGGTGTGAAAAGCAGTATTGCGAAGACGGTTTTAGGCCACTAAAATGGATTAATGGATTACCTAGTAGGTTACCATGAATTTGAAAGAATTATTTTTAAAAATATACATAATCAGTAATAAAAATATAATTTCATCATACAATTACTATATAAAACAAGCATTTAGTACCAGATTTTATAATTATCATGATAAATTTAGAATACCTATCTTCCCAAATTAAACAGTATTCATATTTCTCGGTACATATTTACATTTCCTACACAAACGGCCAAAGTTGATGTCTTATTTTTGGAGGACAGAAGCATACATGCTTGTGGTCTATTACCCTGATTACCTTTTTGCAATTTTAATGAAAAACAAATCTGTAAATCCCAACGGAATAACGTACTCGTCCATTAAGTAATAAGTTCTCATTTTTTACTTATCAAAAACTACCCAAAATTAATACATAAACACTTAAAAATTAACTATACAAAAAATTACAATAATCGCGATGTTTTAAAACAATTCATATTTTCTATCTTAGCCTAATTATCTGAAACACTTTTTTGATATAAGTATGTACAGCTAATGTCAGTTTGTTTTTTTTAAGTCTTTTGTCACTAATTTATTGTTATATTCACATTTCATTATATGTATTATATTCACAAAAGCCTACAGTCCGCTTTTTCTATTTAAGCCGTAGTAATTAATGATCGACTCGAATATAGGCAAAATTTAAAATTATATATTATTTGAACCAAAACAGAAATTATGACAACACGTAAAACAAAATGCTTATTACACTAAATTGGAAAAACCTTGGGCTCAATCATCATTACCATTAATAATATATACTAGGCCATTTTATTTTACAAACCAAACCAAATTATGAATAAATTCCGAGTTATTTAGTTTTCATATTATTTATAATTTACAGTAAGCCAAAGGTAATCGCATTTGACGTTTGCATTGAGAAATATATCACATCTACATTATATGCTCTGCGTTAGTTATTATATGTTAGTTATTATATGTCAGTTTTTTCATCCGATATGCCATCAAACTGGCAAAATAAAGTACGCACAACTTTTTTATAATAATAGTTTTATAAAATAAGGCAATAAAATCCCAGGTTACGCCTTTACCCCACTGCACGCACTACCGATCAGTTTACTTCGATATAATATTTACACGAACACGTGATAAGTATACAGAATTCCTATGTACACAGTTTCATTATATCACAAATCACAGTTTAGTCCGCTTATTGACAACGACCTCAGCGGCAGCATCAAGGAACCCTCATACGGATATCTCTTGTATTTGCACTCTTTTCTTCATAATACCAGGTGGCACAGATGCTGCAGAAGGTGGTGGTGCCCTAAGAATACCACTACCAGCGGCTCCTTCAGGTTCCACATTCACTTCAGCAGGCGCCTCAGCCCCATCTGGACCGAATTTCACTTGTGTGGAGCAGTCCACTACGCGAGGTTCAAAAGTGCTAGTACGCCCCACAGCATCTGGTCTACCTTCCACTTTCTGAATGTCTGGCTTCTGCGTATCAATACACACAACACTTCCAGCTTCAATAGCACTGCCTACACTCACATCGGGCATTGAACTTCTTGCTGCTCGATGTTTCTCATCATAACAGCTATACTCTCCAAAAGTTGGTTCACCACAATCAGACAGCGTTCTCAAATCGTATTTAGAACCAACTGCATGTGAGACGTGTGCAGATTTACACTCGAAACCAAACCCTTTCCCATTAAATGCTCGCACATCATAATCAATCTTACTATCATAATTATCAGAAGAGGACGAGCTGCCAGCCTCAGCAAGGTCATCCTTTGACCGGCGAGGACGACCACCACGTTGGTGGTAGATTCCAGCAAAAATGAGGACATTTAGTAGGAGCAGGAAACATCCTACAGCGATGGTAACAGTGAGCGCTGCTGTATATGATTGATAATGTGATGATGCAAGTCGTCGTAGTAATGCATCGTCAGGGTGTACTGATGGAGCGGTTGCGTTTGGAGGGCACTCGGTGGAAGGTGGGGCAGGTGGAACACGAGGCGGTGCAGTCCGTGGCGGAACTGTGCTTCGCAGTCCCCCTCCACCGCGAGGCCCTTCCAACTCCACCACGTGTGGCACGTGCGCACGTGACATGGATTGCGCTCTTACTGCACCTGTATATTACTTTCAATAAATACGTGTTTTATTATTATAACTAGGTTTTCTCGCGTTTCATACAACGCAAAAATATTAATTGACATCATCATCACCCTGCTCCTATTCCATTTACTTGGAGTCGACACAATGTGTGTGCATATTTTGTCAACCCAATTGCAAAAGTTATTGTCAATAGTTTTATGTGTCTGACATCAATTCTCCTGGGAATTGTAAATAAAACTTTTCGGATTTTATCGCGTTTGTATTTAATTTTCGATTGCCCCCACCTTTCGAAAAATGATTCTATATTTCTTCTTGTACTGACAATAAATTTGTACTAAAATTTGGGTCAAAATTTAATAACTAATTTCTGTAGCGGGTAATTATAAATATCTGTAATAACGATGACTTATTGGACGTCAGACGCCTTAGTCCACCCGTGATCATGAACGCTGTAAAGTATTCGTAACGTTGGGCAATCAAAAATTAAATACAGACGCGATAAAATCCGTAAAGTAGTTTTATTTACAATGTGTAATACTCTCGTAAACATTAGAAATCTCCTTTGGAAAGTAATTGTCAATGACAGTATCGGATGAAGTTCGCTCAGGTCCTTGAAAAACTTTAATCGTCTTTTACGACACCCATGAGCAATTTCTAAACTCCTTTAATTGACATACAACATAAAGTATTTTTCAATTTAATTAATTTATGCAATGAGTTGATCTGTTAAATAATACAATGGTGTGATTAATATCTATAAGCAAACAAAGAAACGTTTAACCTTCATTCTCAATCTTACTTCATATTTATTTTATCAATTTTATAATGTGACAACATTCTGCAATAATCGTAATTCATAATAAACTTCTCCCTTCTTCTTTTTGCATCCATTTATTACCTTTAATCCAATAGTGGATGCGAGCCTCCGCTATAATAAAAGAATAATTGAACTAATTTACCATGAATTTTATATCGAGTTGAAAGTGGCATCACTAACTGTATATGTATCATGTGATGGTCTTTTACAACAATGTCGAGAAAGAAAGGAGATGTAAGAATACAAATTCTAAGAATGTATTTGAAGATCCATCAACAAATCTCTACCGAGTTAGAATACAATTTATGAAAGATTTTACAAACATACAATTTGGTTCAGAATTATACTAGAACTCAGAATAATAATCACTTGTGGAACGCGTACTAAATTGTCCTGCGAGGGGTTGTAATCCACAGACTCGACACGGCAGTTTGCTACTTACCAAACGTCACAAATGCAAGGAATAAAAATTACATTTAATAGTAACCTACTTAATAATTAGCATTAATATTTTGGCATGATAGAATCATTTTTAAATGAATCTACAACCGACGTCATCGTCATCGTTATCGTCATCGTCATCGACATTGTCATCGTTATCGTCATCGTCATCGTCTCTCTCTCTCCTCTTCTATTGTACATATTGCAAAAGTTATTGGCAATAGATTTATGACCGGCCGCCTGCTTGACGTCAACTCCCTTTGGAAACGGCATCAAATGAAGATTGTCCAGGTCGATGTAAAGTTCTTAATCGTCTTTGCCGACACCCACGAGCAATGTAAAATTGATAGTATTCTTAGCCGCTACCACACATTTACAGCATTTAAAAACACCCAAAATATAAATACTTATAGACTACTAAAGAAAATATAATTTAATAAAATAGTACAAACAAATACTAGCCTTCATAATAATTAGCATTATTGTCTTGAAAATGGTGATGTCTCATGGCCGCATCAGGTAAATCGGATCCGGGCCGGTGAAGTTGTGGAATAAGTGACAGCCACAATGACATTTTGTGGCCTCGGTAATGACTACGCATCTCCGACTTGCTACCTGCCCCCGTAATGAGTGAAAATTGAAACAAATGCGACCAACCTTTACACACCCAACTTTCCTAATCCAAAACTTTTTAATGGACAACTGTAGAAACGAGCAGCTTCGTTTATACCTACAGTATTCTGATGCATTATTTGATATGAATCTTGGTAAATATTCAGAAAATAAAACTATCCCTATCGTAATTTCAGCATATATATATATATATACATGACACAGCTAGGCTCCAGCCTCCTCCACAATAGAAGAGATAGATAGACTTGCCATACCACGCTGATTAAACAGATTGATATAAAATTTTATTTAGAGCTTTTTTCCGTAGGTATATACATATATGCACTAGCAACCCCCCTTCGCTTCGCTTCGGTTTCAGTCGCCTTACCCGCGTAGCGCCCGTCCCCGTGGGGATACCGGGATAAAATATAGCCTATTTTACTTCCTGATATTATAGCCTTCCATTGGTGAAAGAGTTTTTGAAATCGGTTCGGTAGTTTAAGCGTAAAAGCGTAACAAGCAAATTTACTTTCGCATTTATAATATTAGTAAGGATGTTACATAATACGACTAAGGAATCGTATTTTAGAACACCCGTGGAGACGTAGGACGCACTCGTGGAGTGGTAGGACCACACTGTCGACAGTTATCTGTCTACAGCCGCGGGCCGGTCCGTCCGGGGCAGTACCACGCTCTCGCAGAAAATCGACGTCTGAATAGTAGCAATTTGTTACTGCGCTTCGTTCGGTGAGCGAGAGAGCCGGAAGCCCAACTTTGTGAGGGTGTTTGCGTGTGGAGGGTTTTGATGATGCCTTTAGTATCACCGAGCTTCAATGCACGCATTCACACTCCTTTCACTTTCTTCGCGGTAGGCAGCGGCCTTGTAAAGGTCCATGAGCGGCAGCAACACTTATCATCAGGTGTACTGTTTGCTCGTTTGCCGCTTGCAATAAAAGAAAAAAAACACCCACGGGCAAAATATAAGGGGTAAATTGCGTACCTACTTAGTCACTACACGGACAAACTCTTCCTAACTTTTTATTTAATACTACACCATCAAGTATAGTAACAGTAACATACAATATTAATAATTATTTGATATAAGAGGCTCATGAAATATAGTATCTTATGTATTCGAATAAGTTAGGCTGGCAGATTTTGATAGGTATAGATATAGTATTATATACATATGTGCATATTTAGTTATGTAAATTTATTACTATAGGATTATGTAAATTTAAGTGAACTCACTGATTTCCATATAAAGTTGATTAATTGTGTCGTATGTGTCCCAATATGGAGTCTGGTCTGGTCCCAATCGAGGAGATTCACCCAACATTGGACTAGGAGGTGGTGTAGCAGAGGGATCATTTGGATTTCTAAAACATAAAAGTCAATATATTCTACTCGAAAATACGTTTATTAAGATGTTTCTAATTTGATCTTTGTAATTTTTTTAATTTTATATTTTGCTTAGTGAGCACTATGAGAAAAGAAATCTCAGAATGCAATCATATACTAATAAGTCCAGTCGCCGTGGTCATATTGAGACAATTTCCCTCTCCCTGTGGAAGAGGCTTGCTCTGAATAGTGGATTTATCCATCCAAAAATATACATTATTATTGTTGGATCAGCTAGTAATTTATTAAACAAAATGTTTTAAGAATTCGTGACATTTGCATTAGTAGGTAAATACGGCAGAAATACTGTATACAATTATAGCATTTCAGGACGAAGGTTCATTAAATAACCTTTATCGAAGAACTTGGTGTTAAACAAATTTAATTCAAAATTCTCTTCAGGACCGCTACATTCTTGATTATCCTACTGAAATAGTTTATGCCTCAATTCGGTTACCTTTATGTAACGTTTTTAGTAGTAACTTTTATAAGTTGTTTCTCGTATATCAGATATATTATTCAATCTTTTTTCATTCTATATATTGGATGTACATATTCTACTGTACAGAGCATACCTCACAAGTACAGAGAAATTGTCTCAATATAACCACACTACCTGCATCATTACCAATTCCGCATTTTCAGATTTTTTTCTCGTATAGTGTTATTATATATCTATACCTTATATCCCCCCCCCCCCCCTACCTGCAGCAAGAAAAATTTATAAATTTTGTATTTTTATTTCATGCCACATGGAGAAGAATAATATCCTACTACCTAGAATTAAAAAACGCAATAGTGTTAATTGACTATTTCAGATATTGTTTAATACAATACTTACTGAAAAGAACGTAAAGATTATTCAACGTCGATCATAAAACAATCATCATCATCACCATCATCATCGCAGCTTATACACGTCTCACTGCTGGGCACGAACCTCCTCCACAATGGAAGGAAAATTGACCACGCTGGTTAGACGGGTTGGTATATGTTTTATTTCGAGATTTCCTTCTCTTAACTCTCTCTCTCTCTCTTCTCACAAAACAATAAGGTAGACTAAATCTTTCATCTGTCTTAAATCAGAATCGATTTGAAGTGTTTAAGTTTATTTTCAAGTAGTCGAATACTAAATGTAAACGCACATTTAAAATCTTAATTCTATTTAAAAACCTCTGAGTAGTAGCAATTTGTTACTGTGCTTCGTTCGGTGAGCGAGAGAGCCGGAAGCCCAACTTTCTGAGGGTGTTCGCGTGTGGAGGGTTTTGGTGGTACCTTTGGCATTACTGAGCCTAAATGCACGCATTCACACTCCCTTCACTTTCTTCGTGGTAGGCAGCGGCCTTGTAAAGGTCCATGAGCGGCAGCAACACTTACCATCAAGTATACTGTTTGCTCGCTTGCCACTACGTGCAATAAAAAAAAACAGTAAAATAACTTACCCATATTTAACAAAGTTGGCGATGTAATGGATACATAATTTGGATACTCGTTGTTCAAGTTGCGTATAATTCTGTTGATTATGTGCCACTGACAATGGCACGCCAATGTAGTACGGCAGCTCCTCACCGTGAACTGATCCTGGCCTCTAAACAATTTATTTATGCATTCAAAATCTAGGTAATAATTTTATACTTCTTATATCTATACCAATAAATAAAATTGGAGTGTCCGTTTGTAATGTCAAAATAATAGGCTTTTTTTCATGCTCACACGGTTATTTGCACGACACCTATGCCTAAAATACAGATTAAAAAAATTTTGTCTGTCTGTCTGTTTGTTCCGGGTAATCTTCAAAACAGCTGGACCGATTTCAAAAATTCTTTCACCAATGGAAAGCTATATTATCAGCGCGTAAACTAGGCTATATTTTATCCTGGTATTCCCGCGGGAACGGGAACTAAGCGGATAAAACGACTAAAACCGAAGCGAAGCGAGGGTGGGTTGCTAATTATACCATAAATATCATCAGGTCCCCCGTGAAGTCCTACAGCATCATTTACTTGTGTTCCTGGTCATGGAAGGACCTCCTATGAAGGTTTTCTGACCATAAATACTAAAAAATGTTTAATGTCAGGAAATCTATATCTATACCAATAAATAAAATTGGAGTGTCTGTTTGTAATGTCAAAATAATAGGCTTTTTTCATGCTCACACGGTTATTTGCACGACACCTATGCCTAAAATAGCAATTAAAAATGTTTTGTCTTTCTGTCTGTTTGTTCCGGGTAATCTTTAAAACGGCTGGACCGATTTCAAAAATTCTTTCACCAATGGAAAGCTATAATATCAGGGCGTAAACTAGGCTATATTTTATCCCGGTATTCCCACGGGAACGGGAACTACGCGGGTAAAACGACTATAACCTATAACCGAAGCGAAGCGAGGGCGGACTGCTAGTCAATAATAAAAATATAAACTTGATATAGTCTGTAAAAATAGTTTTATTTCAAATGTGTAAGACTCGCATAAACATAAAAAATATTATCCTCATTTATGTTTAATGAATCATAATAAGAAATGCATTGAAAGCATTTCCTAAGGCGTATTCTTTGAACCCCAGCTGTTATATTAACGCAAATAACTTTACTACGAAAATCAGAATAAATCATTTAATTTTTTTATAGAATTTTAAAAAGCAATGATATTCGCCACGAAAATCCAACTAAATCCAATCTGTAGTAGTAAGTAAGAATACTACGGCGATTGTTGCACAGATTTTCTCCACAACTTCGATATTAGAAGAAAATTGACTTCTAACCACATTTGCAACAGCGATGACGAAGATTTTGTATTAAATTTTGGCGACAATTATTTTGCGAACAAGTTAAAATTTTTGATAAACAAATTCGTAGTTTTATTTAAACTTGACTGTTTTAAGTATTTTAAACTGAAATATTGGAGTCCAAAATAAAATTGATATTAATAATCCGGATAATAAGCTGAAGGGCAATTAATGTCACGTCATTTATTATAATTCGCTACCGTATGTACGCGAATTTGTTTCACAGGTAGTGAAAGGTACCTACATATTCGAAAACTGTACAAGTAATTTTCTTCATCATCATTATTTCAGCTCATATACGTCCCACTGTTGGGCTCGAGCTTACTCCGCAATGGGAGGGGAATTGACCTTACTTATACCATGGTGGTCATCCAGGTTGGTATAGGGTTTTATTTCGAGTTTTCCCTTTCTTGCATAGATTTTATATGCGTATTAGGGATATCCCTTAGTCGTCTTTTACGACATCCACGTGCAAGATAGGGAGTACTGAATTGTATTCTTACTCCATCACCACACGGAAAAGTACTTTTCTTGCTCTGATATAATTTGCTTACGACATTGGCCTCGTAGAAGCCGTAATGTCAAATTATATTCTTAGTTCGACACCACGAATATTTACACTAGCAGGCTTATAACTAATTTAATGTATTGTATTCAACATTTCTTCATAGTGATATTCTACCGGTAAAACGAATCATAGAGGAAATCCGCGAGTATTTCAATGCCGGCGGTGAAATTTAAATTTTCATCCCGCATACATTTAGTGGAGAAAATTTAAATGCGCAAAGGAAAATATCTTTCAGACATATTGGAGTATATTATTATATAAATATTTTCATATTTGATTACATAGCTATAAGAATATACAAGCTGAATAAATGTATCCATAATTCTATGTTTTATAATATCTATGGTCCCAATAGGTTTAATCTGGCCATCAAATATACCCTCTAATGAACGGCCAGTTATGTTATTATTCATGTGTTGACAATAGTCTGTTTTTTTTAGGTTACAAAGTTATTTTTACAGCCTATAGACAATTATAATATGTCTTCATTCATATACAACATTAAACTAAAAGTTAAATTCCATTCAGCAGTTTATAAGATTAGCGTCGTCAATCAAAATAAACAGTTTAGCTTTATAATAAGTAAGATGGTTAAGTGAAAACAATTGAGTAATGAAAATAAAATTATAAGAATGCATTATTTAAATATCATTACATATTTACCTGTGGGTAATCCTTATCTTGTGATAGATGATGAAAATGTGTGAAATAAGTCGTTCCACCACGTAAAGCGTGTAAATATCCTAATCTGATTAAAGGTGCCGCCGTTCGTCCGTCGCTTAAAATCTACATAGGAAAAGACACATATTAAATCTATTACGGAATAAAAACTTTTTATTAAATCCAACTTTTTATAAATAATTACCCCAATATCAATGAATAGAATAATAACAATAGAATAAAAACTAAAGTTTAATAAAAATGATTCAATATTAACTTTACCAACAACTACAAAAGCCGATAATCTAATAATGTCATTACCATCAGAGCTGCAAATCAAAAGGCAAGCGGGAAGGTAAAGTCAATATTATCGAATCATAACAATGTCGTCGCTCTGATTTCTTATTTGGCGTTGCAAGTATTTTCCAATAAAGGGCTTTCAACGTAGCATCGTTTATTCAGTGTGCGCGGGCGTCATTAACTTCCTTTGTACGTTGTGAGCGTTCAGTGAGTAGCGAAAACCACTTGAGGCTTAAATTGAGATCGTCTACGATGCCGACGGAGAGCTGAGAACATCGGATGTTGGAACATTCGAGAAACGTCAACTCAGCTGATAGTTATCAAGTATCGAGAGTTTAACTATCAATAAAGCTAATCACGTTTTGTTCTACACATTCATTTATATAACAAAACAATTTTCTTTTATTTATACTAAGGGTTTTCCTTAACACTATTTACTCAAAATGTAATAATGTGTCAAATTTATCTTAGGACATATGTTTAAGTTCAGGTTATGTTATAAGTAACACATCAATTAATTTCCAATAACTTACTTTATTTATATAAAAACGTTACGACCACTGAATTATAAAATACAGGGAAGTATTCTTTTCGCATCGTCATGCTCTAGTGCAACATAGTACCAAACGGCTTAGTGGTTAATTTAACGACCTACCGTGCCACTGTCGCGAGTTATAATTCCACATTACACTTTGTGCGAGCCACAAATTGTTGTTCTGAGTCAGGATATAATTGGTGTACATTAATTATATTTCTAAAGGCATACGAGGATTATTACTTTAGTGCAGAATTTTATACATATTTTGTAAAAAGAAAACAAAATAGCTTATGATGAGTAGGTACGTCATAAGTATGTAATAGACAATGCTTGAAATACTTCAAATGCAATGCCGTAACTAACGTGTAATACAAACAAATGATGACCCTAAAGATAGTTGCTTAACGCGCAAGAAACCGTTTATTTATCTTACTAAAACTTTTGGCGACCTGTTCTAGCTTTCTCTATTTAGTACTTTATATGGCCACATTTTAATTAAATACCGGCAACTATAAGAAAAATAAAGAAATATCCTTCTTACCTCGAGGGTGGCATCTCGTACACTAAGAGGATTTTGTACTGGCTTGTCCCAATCCGTGTACTCATTCTTCAAAGTAGAGTATATCTCATTCAGATGATAATAATAGGCGTTACGGACGAATGTTCGAAGAATGCGATCACGCCGAGTCTCATTGAAGCCAAACTCCAAGTCTTGCGCGTTAAATTCCAGATACGATTCTGTAAGGAATAGTATAATCATTTGCATATATTTAGCATTAGTTGCCTTGAAGCGTTATTCAATACATATGGAGAATATGTTAACGGTATATGAATTATAACATATTTGCTAATATAAAACTAATAATATTAAACGTTTAATATTAAACAATTTTAATGATTTTTATCATTTCAGTGTAATGTAATTAATAAGATTATAATTATGAATGTATCTCCTTTAGATTCACGGGATCTTCCTAGGGAAGATACCCGGTCCTTTGAAAGGCTTACATGGGGATATGGATCCAACACGCAGAGGCCTTTGGAGAAATTTAATCTAAAAATAGGATGGGACGTCTACCGATGACACTCCACGTCCACACATAACGCTCGTGGACTGCCAACGGTAGGTGTAAAACTATTGTGTGATGATGGTATCTTAATTATTAATAATATTGCATTTAAGTAATAATTATTTGTCATAGGCTTCAAATATTAGTTCTACTCAATAAATGCTGTAAAAAATTTTGTTTCATACAATGGTACCAGACCGATGACTGCGCTGTTTTTTCATATAGGGGGATGTCTTGGAAAAGGTCGACAGGTTCTATGGGCAGTTATACAGATCATGCCAAAAGCGAGTTGCCAACTTGGTCGAGCTAAGCTGACTCGGCACTAGACCGAAGAATTTTTAGATGATAGCTTATACAAGATTAGAATGGTTCTGAAATAAATAACGGATAGACACCGGGAGATGACTAAATTACCACAGGCTCCTAAGATTAGGCGGAAAGCCGGTATTAAAGCTCTGTAGAAGCTGTGTACTGGCTGGCGTTCCTGAGTCGTGGACCAGGAGTGTAGCGGTGTTGTTTTTCAAGAAAAGCAATAAAAGGTTATTAATAATTTAGAGAACCATTTCATTCTTCAGCCACGGGTACAGATTGATTTTAAGAATCATTAAAAATCGATTCACGTGCAAACTTGATGACTTCCAGGCGCATAAGAAATATAATAGACCACATTCACACGCTATCCTGAATTATACATAACCAGGGAGTATAATCGGCTACTATGAAAAAATCTTTGATTCTGATGAAACTTGGACAGTACTTCAGTTCCTTCAGCGGTGCCATATTGACTATCGATACATTTCGATGCTAAAGTATAGGTATAGAAATGCTACTATGTTGATGTGATACGAAACCAATCCAGTTGCAGAAAGATATGAAATAAGCAGACGTTACATCACCGAAACTTTTCTCCACTACCCTGGCAAATATCTTCAAGATCTTAGACTGCATGGGTCTCGTCAGCAACATCCTTGACCACAACTCGGATGGCGCAGCGTAGGGCGAATTTCTACTAGATGTACTGACATCATCGTGAAAGTCGCGAGATACTGTTGGATGCAAGTAGTACAGGGCCGTTCAAAGTGGCATTCTGATTTAGAGGCCTAACTTGAGCATTGGACGTCTACAGGCTTAATGGATGGATAGAATATCTAACAAGTATCTGAACACGTCTACGTATTTAATCTTGTAATTCAGAATAACATTTACTAAGTGTATAGTTATACAATTATTCTATGTTGCCTAAGTAAATAGATAATCGTAAATTACAATTAAGACTTGATTATGAGGCATGTCATTTTAACATAACATTATTATGAGAATAGTTTTGCATGATGTCATTATCTTAATAAATTATGAATAAGACGTACGTATATTTCCAAAATGACATAAAACATAGTACACCTATGACTGATTTGTGGTAGGACACTTAAATTTTAAGCAGCACTTAAGGTAATATTACAATGGTTATGTATCATTCGACTTGTAGAATCAATATTTAAATGACATATTTCTGTTTTATGTTCTTATTCTTCGTCATTCATTTAAGGCTCACGTTGGTTATGAGCCTATATGTACATATGTACTAGCTACGCGCCCTCATTTCACTTCGGTTTCGGTCATACTGCCCCCGCAATATAAATCTATGATATCCCTCAAGAATACTCAAGATATTTTAACTATATATTACAAATAGTCTTTGATTTACAATAAGTGCACAAAGTACCCAAAGTTTTAATTGGATAAGGAATAACATTGTATTGTTTAAAATAACAAATAACTCATTATTTTTTTAATATGTAAAATTTGAAGAAGAGAAATGATTACTGTTCGTTATTTATAATATATAATTTTCCTCTTGAATCACTCTATCAAAAACTGCATTATAATTTATTTAAAAGAACTAAGCTTAGAGACGGCTGAAGCGACTTTACTTTAGAAATATGAAAAATGTATAGAAAATATGTATTATATAGGGTTTCACAAGGAAGATAATGTATGGTCACCACATCTGGCAGTCAAGGTAACAATAGCAGTTAGAGTTATATGTTGTCCAAGAGCATGCTGCTGCATATGCGGATCTCTTAGTGAGCTCATAATCGGTTTTTACGTACCCTACTTGAAAGTAGTAGTAGCCTGTTATATTCCTAACCCGTCAGCACACAGGGTAAAATTTATTATCAGTTAGCTTTACTACTTCTTTCTATATATTTATAATTACTTGATTTATTTAGTTACATGGCGATTAAACGCTACAAATTTTATATCAAATTTTGCACCTAAAATTCATAAATATATAACTGATAACATTTGATTTACTTAAATGAGTTAAAAGAATATTATGTTATATTTTTGTATGTCATTTAAGTATTCTTATATCTTCTTACCAGTAGTAGTCAACCCGAACAATAGTTCTCTCTGTGAAAAATCGGCTAGTTCATGTCCAGCTGCATTTGCTACAGCCGCTGCGCCGGCACCTAATCTTGAATTATCCGCCGTTGGTGGTGGTGCCTAAACCCAAAGGACTCTACTTTAAAATTAAACAGTAAATATAATAACGTTGTAATAATCATTATATATAATCATTATAATAATCATTATATATAGTAACTTTGAAGTATTATTCAGAATCCTAGGTGGATCTGGGCGACGAGAGGCCGACATGGCTCCTCATAACATACATTATGTAGTCTATATCACAAGATACACCGCCGCGCCCATTCCTTGACTTTGGTGGATAATAATAATAAACTTAATTTAAATAAAGTTGAAAACGAACAACTGTATTTATAATAAAAGAGAAACAAACACTGCCTTTTCCTGTAAAACAAAAATAAACCCTAATATAAAAAAAAGAAAATATTAACACAACATTCAATTTAAATTTCTTAACGAACAATACACAGTAGCAACTGGCAAAATATCTTTTAGTATTTCAATTATAAGAAATAATAACTTTTTATACAGCGTAATAAATTCTTTCATAACTGGCTACTCGTATTATCTTCCAAGATTAAGGATTTCACTTCGGTATATTTCAACTAATGGACTCCGTGTTTTAAATGGGCTTATTATACGAATAAAGATTACTTTAAAAAATCTTATTCATTACCTACAGAAACTAAAATATCGCTAAAAGTAAAATATTGCCTATATACAAGTGTATACATTTTTATAATGAAAAAACTATCCAATCATCCGCGCTACATCTATTATAATTAGATCTTTACAAGAAATCGCAACAAAAAACGAAGCATAGTTAAACGGTAATGCTTTCTCACAAATGGTGGAGTAGTTTAAGTACCGACTACTTGAACCGAATGGGTTTGGTTAGGTTAGCAAACTACGCAGGATAAATCTTAGTGCGATCCACAAATGTTTATTCTAACTCTGGTTTTGGTTTCTATTCAATAATTGTATGTTTAGAATGACTTCTACAGCATAAGAATTTATTACTTAGTATAGGCCTTTATTAAAGAAAGCTAAGAAATATAACAACACAAGCCTCTTTTACAGTGAAATAGAAACTGGCGTACCATATTGGTATTTGGCATCGATATATATGTACTACGTACTAGATTTCGCGATCCGAACATTTGTTTTGTTCGACTGAACTGTACTGCAATCCGTACACCTTACTTTAGTGTGCCTACGACCTTCATGTAGTGTGGATGCATTCTGAGCAGCGGTATTAATACGAAAACTCGGATGATTCGAGTCAAAACGTGAACCTGGATGTGAATAAAAATTCTTTACTCATTTAAGTAAAATGTTTTGTTGTTAAAGCGAATAAATAATTAATTATATCGAAATAACACAATAAAAAATAATCAAATGTACATTTGACATTTATACATTTAAATGTCATACCATCTTTGATCATAGACTAAAACACCCAGATGTTCAATTCCACAACTTGTTGAGGTAAAAATATATATGACTAAAAACAGACTTAACATGATGTTTCACCAAACTATTTTGATTGCTTATATTCTTTTTTCTATAGTATATATTATCAATTAATACTTACTTGTGAAAATACGACAACGTGCCCCATTGGAATAGAGTATGTGTTTTTTTATGAATGTAGGTACCAAAATTGTCACGACTGTAGTGTAAAATCGTTGTGTAACGTGTGGTTACTATAGTAACTACACGTTACACAACTTTAAAGCGATCTAGCGCTGTGTGCCTCAATGTTTGGGTTAGACTACTATTTATTGTTTCAGCGCTGCAGCGAACTTTAGTGTAATTTAATAACTGTTATCAAAATGGAACAAAATATTTATTCGGGATAACTTCTCTTTATATATAACTCTATGGGTATTTGGTATTCCAATGACTTTTCTCTCCACTTATTACTAAAAGTCATAATAAAATCATATGTCGACTCAGTACAAGACTTTTAATTCGAGTAAAATTTAACATAAATAAAATTATCATAAGTTTTTATTCCTACAGTGGTATTATTTACTTGTGAACTTATACTAAAAGCTCGGAAAAGATAGATTCAGGTGATACTTTGGAATCATATTCTGTCACCGCGTGGAAAATATTGTTGGCAACAATAAAATTAAAAATTATAATATGTACCTATGCCATAATTATTCTGTATTAATAGTCGTATCGTCCCTACAAAAGGTAATATTCCCAAGGAGGCTCTATGTCGCCTGATGTCTGTCTGCCTATAGTTGTCGATCATAAAACTATTGCCAATAACATTTACAATATATACGATGAGGAGTATATATTGTGTCCAAGTAATAAGGATAAGAGCAGGATGATGGTGATAATTGCTGCAATTAAAAATGTACTCAATTCTATTTATAAATAAAATAATCACGTCAGACATTAAGCTGCTCTGATGATGATGTGTTTTAAAAAGTTTATTGGAGTGAAACTTCTTTGCGTGCATAAGGGTAATTTTTTTACGAATGAAACGCAATTTAGCGACACGAAAATGTGGGATGTTTTTGTCCAAGAAGAGGAAGAGAGCGATTGAGACCGATTGGGAAAGAGCGAGAAAGGGCGAACATAGCACAAAACGCATAGCCATGGAGCGAGAGTAGGGAGCAAGCGAGTGAGAAAGATCGAGAGTGAGAGAGTACAATTTTTTGAAATGAAACTTCTTTGCGCGCATAAGAGTAAAATTTTCAGGGATGAAACGAAATTTAGTGACATGAAAATATGGGACGTTTTTGTTCAAGAAGAGGGAGAGAGCGATTGAGACCGATTGAGAGATAGTGAGAAAGGGCGAACATAGCACGAAACACATAGCCATGGAGCGGGAGTAGGGAGCAAGCGAGTGAGAAAGATAGAGAGAGAGAGAGAGTGAGAGTAATTTTTTTTATTATTATTATTTTGTTTTTTATTATTTTTGATATTGACAAATAACATATACCTACTTTGTTCATATGCTCTGTTTCTACAGGCTTTAGTAACGATTATAATAAATGTAATGTGTGTCGAATACGAAGCCTATATACACAAATAATACACACTGTGCATATAATTTAATGCATTTCATAACAATAATAAAGACCCTTTTATATACTCTTTCCTTCAGAGTGCCAGCTAAAGGCTTTCAATTAATGCAATTAATTTGATTAAAATAGATTTTAGTTGTAAGATTTCCTTTGGAAGTTCACGTCTATTATTTTTATATTACTGATAACAAGTAATAAACTTGTTTTATGGGAAATTTGTACAAAAATGTGGGTCAAAATTTAATAACTAATATTGTAGCAGGAAGATAATTATAAATATCGGTAATAACGATGACTTGTCATGTGGACGTCAAACATCCGTCCGCCCGTGACCATAAACGCTGTAAAGTATTCGAATCGTCGAGCAATCAAAAATCAAATACAAACGTATTTGCGATAAAATACGTAGTTTTATTTACAATATGTAAAATTCGCGAAAACATCAGAAGTTATTATTACTGGTTTATTTAATTATGTTACTATACCAGGACAGGAACATTGACTTACTAGGACATGACTTATACCCTCGTATAATATATATCAATTTTCCTGGTGCTATTAATGAGACCCGTACCATAAAAATAATATCGTAACGAAAAAATCGACTACAGAATTATTGTTTAGATTTTTACTAATCGTTTTCCTGTAAGAAACCCCGTGTAGTGACGCCGCTCCTCATTTTTTCGTAAAATCCAGCTGAGCGAGCACCAAGGAAGTAGGTCAGTGCAGTCTCATAGGAAACTGATGGCACCAACTGAGATGGCTAAAGCGTCTATCAAGTGTGGCGATTATATATTCAGATTATTCAGCAATAGAGGTTGAAGGGCTAATATATGGACTAATAAATCATAACTATACTTAAGTACAATTATGCTTTTTGAAGTAAATTCTGTTTTACACGCCTTAAAAGAGTATTTTAATTCGTATCACTGCCATTACCGTCACAGCTATTTTTTTTTTTTTATTGGAAACGGTGGCAATAAAGCAAATATTACACCGCTCCGTCGCTCATGGATCTTTGCTAGGCCGCTGCCTACCGTGAAATGAAGGGAGTTTGAATGCATACAATGAGCTTCGGTGATACTAAAGGTATCAAAAACCCACCACGCGCAAACATCCTCAGAAAGGGCTGCCGGCTCTCTCACTCACCAAATGAAGCGCAGTAACAAATTGCTACTACTCAAACGTCGATTTTCTGAAATAGTATGGTACTACCCCGGACTGACTGGCCAACTGTCAACAGTGTGGTCTTACCACTAGTAAATAGGTAATTAATATTTTTTTAAATTAATAATTAGTAATCTACGTTACTTTATATACCACAAATATTAATAGTAAATATGTAATCTAATCAAATAATATCTGCGAATTGAAAAGAAGATTTATATTATATAAGTGATTCTTGAGAATCACTTATAGGTTGACCTAAACAAATAGATATATGTATTTATATATAGGTTTGTTCAATTTATAATATGTATATAAGCCTCATTACATTGTACCTGAAATCCATCTCATTCCAAGGAATATCGACTTAATCAATTTTACACAAAAGGCTTATACTATATAACCCTCATTAATTGGACATGTTTTACGAGTATAAAGCTAAAATTCATGCCTTAGGGAGAAAACACTGTAGAAATAGATTTCAGTTAGGTGACGTCACAACCTAGCAGTAATAGCAAATAAAGACGTCAGCATGTTCCATTGTTTTCAGATACTAACATAGACTAGTAATTAAGTTTTTATTCAGGTGAAAATTTAAGTTAGTTTTTTCCGGTGGCAAACGACACTGCACCAAGGAATTATTATAATTATCATAAGGGTCTTAGCTCATTTACACAACTCTGCTTCCAAACCGCTCTCGCACAACACCACCTTAAATGGAGATGAGACAGACGCGCCGACGGCTAGCAGGCCACCAGCTGTACACTCGTTTACAACTGTCAAGCAATTAACTGTCGCCGCGCTAACAACTGTCAGGCAACTAGTTGTCGCCGCGCTTCAACTTTCAGGCAACTAGCTGTCGCTGCACTTACAACTGTCAGGCAACTAGTTGTCGCCGCGCTTACAGTTATAGTCCATAAAATATAGCTTGATCTCTGTGACAGATGTCAACGAAACCAATGAAGTAAGTTTGAACGAGCGAAATGTTTACAATTTCATTTTGTATCAAATATATTTGCATTCTTTTCATGCCAGTTCTATTGCAACAGAATTGTAATATATTATAAATATAAAAATATCAATATTCATGCCTAAAATGTACCTCGTAAGTACTGAAAAACCTAGTAAACATTTTATACATAAATGACGCTTACACACGTACAAGGTCATACTGAACTGAAAATAAAAAAAAAGATGGGACAGTCGATATACGTAAATCGATAACCAATCTTTATTAAATTATTCATAAAAGAAATAGACCCAATACAGTACCCATATAAAACTTTCAACATATTTTTTACAATTAAAACAGACAGTTACATTATAAAATACATAAATTGAATTAATTAAACATTAAAAAACTACTTTTCGTCTCAGAGTGGATGATAATATTATGTACGCATTATTGCCAATAAACTAGACATACTTATTTATAACACAGTCGTAATTGATTGATTGATCTAACGACTGTCCTTATTTGGCAAAAAAATGATAAATATTCTAGCAGGAACGCTTCAGTGATGACGATAATAGTGACGTAGACCTTGATTGTACTTCTTTTGAATAATTAAAACAGTCAAAAAACACTTTTTGTTTGAAATAAATTCAAAAAGATTTTCATTGATTGTATTTTAATTATAATAGAATATCACAATTATAAAAATAAAGAGTTTTATCGATAAAAAGCCACGTATTTTATCGTAAGCGTGACAGCACTAGAGACAACTGTCATAGAGATCATCCTATATTTTATGGACTACTAGCAACCCGCCTTCGCTTCGCTTCGTTTTCAGTCACTTAAATCCGCGTAGTTCCTGTTCCCGTGGGAATACCGGGATAAAATGTAGCCTATGTTACTCCCTGATATTATAGCTTTCCATTGGTGAAAGAATTTTTGAAATCGGTTCGGTGGTTTAAGCATGAAAGCGTTACAAACAAACAAACAAACATCCTTACTTTCGCATTTATAATATTAGTATGGATAACAGTCAACTACCCTACCCGCGGGGCGGTGGATTCGCAGCAGCTGACAACTTGCCTCTCTCGCACGCTGAGAAGCTAGCAACGTGCTTCAAGAGAGCAGACTACGTGCGTACAACGCGCAGGCTGCTCGCCGGTAAGCGAGCCGTCAACTATCGAGTGGCATGATGGTAATAAGCTCCCTTACAGCGGTCTGTCGGCTAATTTGTATTGTCAACGTTAGATATGTTTACATCGAAAGACCTAGAGCTCATGTTTAAATTAACATAATTTTACCTTGTGGGAGCGATGTTGTGTAAGGCGGCTACGACCCTTAAGCTAACCATAGCACACCCAAAAAAAAAATCATAAATTAATTATGTTAAATAAATAATTGGCTACGACCCTTAAGCTAACCATAGCACACCCAAAAAAAAAATCATAAATTATTTATTTAACATAATTTACTAACTTCATTATAAATTACAAATGTAAAGCGGCACCGCAACGCTGGCCTCTAAAGATGGCACATCAATTTTATCGACACTGCCTGTTACCTTCACTTCTCTATAACTAAGTCATTGTATTAAAATTGTATTAAAGTTAAATCCTTTGTAGATTTGTCGTTTGTTTAGGTTATCTCGCCGTTACCAGTAAACTTGGTCGTTTTATGTTGTTTTCAGTAAATAGTTCGGCTGGTCAGAGTTGCACCTTTCAAGAAACATTATTAATGAACTTGACTTGACATGCTACCGCGTGACTAGTATTAGGCACGTTTATTTTCTCTTATTATCTCCTTCTCTCCAATATATTTAAATAAAAAACTCGTCTAAGTGATAATGCCGGCTATATCGTACAGGTTACAAAACTAAAAGATAAATAAAATTTATAGCTCGGTTTCTATTACTGTCGGTTTTACAAAATAAAAAAGAAGCGTTATACGATATTTATATTAAATTATAAATTATCTAAAATATACAATTTCACTTTACTCATTATACGGTAACCTCATTAATTCTTCAAAGAACCTAACATAACTGAATATTCGGTCCTATCCTAAGCTTCTAATTGAGCGATGACAATAATAGTTTGAAATTGTCTCAATATGATATAACAGCTATGTGCTATCTTATTTTTGGTATATTCATAAAATATCCAAAACATACCTAATTACCAGATTTTCATCTACTAATACTTACTTACTCAGCTTCAGCATAATTTGTTGATAAAATTATCGTAACTGACATTGCAAAATTTCATTTTCTTGTCGCTTTTTATTAAATCATAATTCTAATATACTACAAATGCACAATAATTGCTCGAGAAAAATTACCCAAATAAACTATTTAAGTTAGTCGTGGGCAATATCACCCTATTCATCGTTTTATAATTGGTTTGGTTATGAACGCATTAACGCATTATCATTTATTTTAACTACATCTAATTCGTATTTGAGATTTATTTATTCAATGTGTGCGAAATGGGGCATTTCACGTGAACCGGACGGACAAAAATCAGATTTTGTTCATAATTGAGTCATTTATACTTTAACATTTTTTTAGACAATATTTCTATATTAAAAGAATTGTTTCTAGGTAAAAATAAAAAATATGAAGAGAAATTCTTTTCTCTTCATAATTCTAAAGGAAAACTCGAAATAAAACGCTATACTAACCTGTCTGCCCTAGACGAGGCCTGGACTTTAATCCGTCACCCGCAGAGAGGCTGACCGCGCGACGGTGACCGACGGCCCGGGACAGAGACGTCGAGAGTTAAGAGTACCCGAAAGAGTATGTCGTCGGGCCGACCACTGAGAACAAGGAACTCGGCACTGGTGGTCGGCCCAACGACGAAGGCGACGTGGACCCGATGATTATGGGCCCGCGCGCCTTTCCTCGCCCCGGATGGAACAGACGGTGTGTGCGCTTATCATAGCCCACCCAAAAAAAAACCAACCTGTCTGATCAGCGTGGTACAGTAGGTCAATTTCCCTCTCATTATGGGGAATGCTGGAACCCCGTATTGGCAGGTATATGACCTGATATGATGATTATGATGAAGAGAAAAATTATAAGTCCAATTTTAATTAATTTTCAGGCAAACAATATCAAAATAAAATCTTCACTTACTGCTATCCAGTCAACGTCATTAATCAGTCTTCAAGCTATCAAAAAAATCAATTCCTTTTATTCCATTTTAAACTAGTAGTATAGGATCCCGCTATACAACTACCTTCACCGAGATGCTTATTTTATGAAACTTATTTTTTATGTAATTTAATAGGTCAATAAATATATTGCATATGGGTTGCCTAGCAAATTTTAATCCAGATGATTAATTAATAATTTAAAAAAAAATCTTTTTGAACATTGCACCGGTTTGATTAGTAGACAAATTCTATACCAATCGAAAGTATAAAGCCCATAGAATATGCAAACGTTAGATTGCCTATTCTTTTCCGATCACAACTCTCGGGTAGCCAGGTATAAACAGATAAATCAATACTAGCATTTTGCACCGGTCTGATCGACGTTTGCATATTCTATGGGCTTCATACTTTCGATTGGTATAGAAGTTGTCTAATAATCAAACCGGTCGGTGCAATGTACAAAAAAAAAAGAAAATATTAATGAATCATACTCTGGACTAAAATTTGTTAAGCAACCAATATGCAATATATTTATTGACATATTAAATTATATAAAAAATAAGTTTCATCAAATAAGCATCTCGGTGAAGGTCGTTGTATAGCGGGATCTTAGACCATAGATAAAAAAGTAACAGTAATGTACGGTTATTCAGGTCCTATGGAAGATATGTTTCAATTATGAATAAAAGAAACGACCACGCATTTTTTTTCTGGCCTCTTCATGTGAAATGCCTCAAATATTAAAACTGCTAACTGAGATATATTAAACGGTTTGCGATGTTAGTTAAATTGAAATTTAAAAAGGATCGTTCATTTATTGTATATTAGATTTTTTTATAAAAGATTCAAAGGTACTCACGGCAGATGGGTTGACTATGACGGTGCCGTCAACGAATGGTGCAAAACCGGGTAGAAAACGAGGCGGATCGAGCCGCACTGCTAATAGGTCGGCGAGTGGTTTGTTGCGTAGGCATGGTGCTAAATCATCCTCCAGTAAATCTCCATGACATCCTGTCTGTTCTGCTACCTAATAATAATTTACGCAGATATTTAAAATCATACATAAACTAAAATACTTAGCTAGTCATAACAGAAATTAGGTAAGCACATAATGAAAGCATGGTAATTTTAAGTCACATATAGGTATTAGTCAGTGCCTTTGCTTTAATCAGTTGCCTTACTTTTATAATATTACAATAAGGCAGAACAAAAATATCCTTAAAGGTGTCAACGATTAAAAATTCTGTTTAAAATATGATTAAAACATTGGTATAAACTATATCATTTCATATGAAGTATCTTGTAGTTGGTGTGGTGACGGATTTAGAATACAATTCACCACTCCCACGGAGGGTGTCGTAAAAGACGACTAAGGGATGAAATATGCATAAAACATAGATCTTTCTGTTCTCTTACATAGATTTTAGAGAAGAAAAACTCGAAATAAAATCCTATATCAACACGTCCGACCAGGGTGGTACAGTAGGTCAGTGTTCCTTCTATTGTGGAGGAGGCTCGAGTTGAACAATGGGACGTATATGAGCTTGGAGTGATCATCATCATTCATCATCATTGCAGCCCACATACGTCCCACTGTTGGGCTCGGGCCTCCTCCACAATGGGAGGGAATTTGACCTACTATACCATGCTGGTCAGACATGTTGGTATAGGGTTTCATTTCGAGTTTTCCTTCTCTTGCACAGATGTTATGTGCATATTATATCCCATAGTCGTCTTATACGACATCCACGGGCAAGATAGGGAGTGGTGAATTGTATTCTTACTCCGTCACCACACGGAAATGGAGTGATCAAGTAGTTGTATTTTATCCTACTAGGTATATATTGCCTAATAAACCGCCATTGTCTCGATGAGCAGTTTCATTAAGAGACCTAGTAATTAAAATCTTTCTTTACAATTAACTTCTCAGATTTATCCTATAACATTATAATTAAGAAAAATATTCAAAGCAGTAGCATTAGTAACGTTTTTTAGTCGTTTGAATGGAATCGACAGGAAGAGTGAACCACTTAGCTAGATTCTCAAATTCGTATAGTTAATTAGCGAGTTAACCTACTAAAAAACCGTTAGTATTATAGTAAATAAGGCCAATAGTTAATATACATATATAACCAAGTTATATCTTAGTATAATGTTAGTTATAACAAAACAAAGTCCGATAGAATTATACGAGTATTGTTTGTACAAAGGAAAGTTTTATCATTCTCTTCGATTTCCTTCAGAAAGTATTGGATTTATGGATTAAATAAAGAAAGATACACATGTGCTTATCACTCCTGTTATTGAACATTGGAACTAAAGACAACACTTTGTATCGATGTAGCTGACTAGGGATATTATCAATCATGAATCTTGTATCTGTAGGAAACAGTTTTCGCCATATCCATATTTCACTCTCTTTAATTAGGACACGCGGCGATACAAATATTTAGGGTACATATATACATATGTGTTCTCATACTGTTGTTATATTTTATCACATATGAATAAAACTATTTTATATATTGAATCAATTTTGCCCAAAATCTAAACTTTATGTGCCATTGAATGTGTGAAGATGTTATCTAAAATTTAAATATCATTAATGAAAAGCGTTATAAGTCTTCCACCAAACTGTTAGTTTAGGGCCGTAGTATCATGTCATCAAAATGAAAATGCAGTAGATATATATACAATCGTACCTTTCTTGTTATCGTAAGAGGTTCTCTCTGCAACGCCCATGAACTCAGGCCCGACCCACTTAACAAGATGACGCGCCTCAGTAGTTCTGAAACAGATAACCTAATTTAATTCTGACGCTTTGAACAAGGATCAAGCTGATAATAAAATCTCTTTTGATGATAAATGTTTTTATTTCGCCTTCGCTCCTACTTCGATAATGGAAGTTGAAAGTGTCTCCAGAGTGATGTCCTACTTATCTATGCATGATATCGGAATACTTATTAACTTATAAAAAAATAAATGTTATGTATCCGTAACCCATAAAATAAAATATCAATTAATGATTTTAAGTAAGCTAAAATACATATAAATACTGCCATTAAATAAAGTGCTTTATCCATAAAACGATATTTTACATTCTCGTTCATCAAATTCATCAAAATACTTCTATGATGCCACATTTCATACAATTAAGCGAGATCCCCTTTTTTTCCATTAAAAATTTAAGTTTATTCAATGGATTGCAGGTATATGGTTAATATCGGTCGTGCAAATAATGCGATGCAAGTTTTAATAGGGAGTCCCGGCAAATTATACAGGCTTATATTCATCATCATCATCATCATCGCAGCCCACATATGTCCCACTGTTGGGCTCGGGCCTCCTCCACAATGAGAGGGAATTTTACCTACTATACCATGCTGGTCAGATATGTTGGTACAGGGATTCATTTCGAGTTTTCCTTCTCTTACAGATATTGTGTGCATATTATATCCCATAATCGTCTTTTACGACATCCACGGGCAAGATAGGGAGTGGTGAATTGCATTCTTACTCCGTCACCACACGGAAAAGGCATATATTAATTGCATGCAATTAAAATGTGTTTATATAGTTTTTCGCGTCTGACTGTAACATGTTAGAATATGTTGTAATCCATATAGATATCTCTATATAGATACGACGTCTTGGAATGTTCAGGAATCACATTCACAAGCCACAAAAGTTCACCGATTTTAAATACATAGTCATTATTTTCCTGATCTTTTCCTAATTGCTTGCGGTTGACTCAATAAGTACTATGCGATATATAATATACAATATACAGGTTGTGTCAGATTATGGCGCAACTGGTCAAATGGGAGTTAGGTAATAGTGGTAGGAACCCATGAAAAAAATTTGAAGGAAAAATATCGATTCGTTAATGAATTAGAGACATCTAAACTTTTCAACTTTGCTATCGCTTTTTCGTGTAAATCTGATTGAAATGTATAAAATCAGTAGTACTTAATCTGCAACATATTCGTACGCATAAGCAAGACAAACTTGGCTTTAAATCAGCTGATCGGCCTATGACCATTGACGAGGCGCGTTTGCATCTACGCTGCCATTGAAGCGTTTGCGCAATTCATTCTGTACATGCCTACGTAATACGTAACATTTAAGGCGTAGACTCTTAGATACACATTTTTGAAATCACTATAACTTTTATGTAATATTGTTTTTTGTGTAATTCTAATTACGATCTCTGACCGTTAAACTACAACATACTCGAATAGTTGCCCCATAACCTGATACACCCTGTATATTTATTGCATAGTACATATTGCAAAAAATTTGGCAATAGTTTTGTGTTCGGCCGCCTGCCCAACGTCTTTAGGAAAGAATTGATGACCCAGTGGCGTTAGATGGAGTCGACCCAGGTCGATTATCGTTTACGACACCCATGAGTAATTTAAGGATTGGTAGTATTCATAGCCACCACGACACATCAAGTGACATTGACATATAGTGACAACAGTCTGAACAAACAGTGACAAGAAGGCGCATCGCCAATTGTAGTATCCTAAGCCGACTTTTCGCCAAGGACGGCTGAGTGAAGCGGTTAGATAAAGACCATAACAAAAAAAAATTGAAAGGCAATGGAGACTGCTGCTAAAAGTGGAAGCTTAAAACTCTATTAAACATTTTTTTGTATTTCAAATTCATTTACGCTTTAGAATTTTAATTTCATAATTTTAATATAAACCCAATTAGCATAAGTTTCAATATTTTCAAAGAATAACCACACTACATAGTTTTTGCGAACTAAACCGTGGCTCATATAGATTTTTTGTATAATTATCTAATAACCTCGCTCTTGTGCATGTAAAACGTGACCCTTTTGATCGTTTAAAGTGACGGAGGATCTAAATGGATTGTGACCCGACACAATGAATTTGCCTGGAGTGGTATAATTGTGGACAATACTTGTTTCAAGACCGACCACACGTGTAGCCCCTGCACGACCCTTCATATTTATGAAGACTGTTAATTAAAAATACTTCGCTTAAATTTTATTACCGGGCATTATTAAACGCAAATGATATATTCTATATATTTTTTGACCTAGTCATGTTTTTATCACAGAAGAGATATAAAAAGCCTATCCACAGTAGTTACACGGCTATGTTAGCACACCTACGCGGTAGTCTTAAAATTGTAATGATAGTAACTATTAAGTACGCCATTTAGTTAGTGACATAATTATGATACCACGATCATGATAGCTTGAGGGAAAGTATGTTACTTATTATCATTGAAAACTAATATCATAGTATTAATTTTTTCCCGTGATGACGGAGTAAGAAGTTCACCACTCTTTTTCTTGCCCGTCGGTATTGTAAAAGTCGATTAAGAAGTTTAATATGCAGATAACATCTATGAAATAGAGAAAAACTCAAAATGATTCCCTTCGAAAACCCATTTGACCAGTATGGTGTAGTAGATCAATTTCCCTTCCTTTGTGGAGTAGGCTGGAGCCCAGGAGTGTGATATTATGAGCTGAGAGATGATTAAATTATAAGTAGTATGTAGGATTATAAGCTGTTATTAATGGTGTAATACTGTCAGTATAATCACTCGGATTAATAAGGTACTTATGTTATATGTTTCAATAAATATTAAAAGTGTTTTATAATATCAAAAGATGCTTAATAATTATTTTTAACATAGTTTTAATTTAAGTGTGTAGTGTTTAGTAGATGGACTCTTACAGTTTTTAGACATTTTAACTAAAACTTGTGAATGTTCTACATCTTACAAATATTATAAACGCGAAAGTTTATATGTGAGTACGTGAGAACGTGAAGATGTTTTTTGCTCTTTCATGCAAAAAATAGTGAATGGATTTTGTTGAAACTTCACAATAATATAGCTTACATACCGGCATAATACATAGGCTATAATTTATCTCGATATTCCCACTATGCGGGTAAAAACGCAGGGCGCTGCTAGTCTTTTATAAATGAATGTTATTCACTTTTCAAATTTTATAAGCCGTTTTCAAGATTTTGTTAGATTAACATAAGACATTTTACATATAGAAGATGTTCATTTAACATAAATAGTTAGTTTATAAGTTCTTCACTTACCACGAGCCACTGGTGATACTGCCAAGAAGTTTGCTAATGCCGCACCAGTACCGTGACCCATAAGAGTAACTCTCTCCGGATCTCCACCAAAAGCAGGCAGATTTTCCCTCAGCCAATGTAAACCCGCTACCAGATCCATCAGACCGAAGTTACCCTGCGCCGATCCCTTAGCACCAGTCTTTAAAAAACCTAAAGTAAGGGAAAAGTAAATTTTATTATATTGATAAAAAATATTATATAGATTTAATTAAATATATATTTAGTAGCTGGCCCAACAGAGGTTGTTCTGTTCAAATCTAAAAAAAGGGCCACCTAACGGATCCAATTGTGAATTTGACTATTCTCGAATCCCGTTGAACTCACACAAAAAATTTCATCAGCATCGGTCCAGCCGTTTAGGAGGAGATCAGTGACATACACACGTATACAAGAAATTTATATATAAAGATATAAATTTAATTTTGTGTATAACTAGCAACCCGCCCTCGCTTCGCTTCGGTTATAGGTTGTAGTCGTTTTACCCGCGTAGTTCCCGTTCCCGTGGGAATACCGGGATAAAATATAGCCTAGTTTACGCCGTGATATTATAGCTTTCCATTGGTGAAAGAATTTTTGAAATTGGTCCAGCCGTTTTGAAGATTACCCGGAAACAGACAGACAGACAGACAAAATTTTTTTAATTGCTATTTTAGGCATAGGTGTCGTGCAAATAACCGTGTGAGCATGAAAAAAGCCTATTATTTTGACATTACAAACAGACACTCCAATTCAATTTATTGGTATAGATATGTCCGTGTAATGACGGAGTAAGAATATAAATAACCACCCCCTTAATCATGGATGTCATAATATATGACTAAACTACCCCTCGGGATTGGAAATTGATCTACTATACCACGCTGGTCAAATGTGTTGGTATAGGATTTTGTGTCGAATTTTCATAGATGTTATCTTACATAGATGTTATCGACATATTATATCACTTAGTCGTCTTATACCACTCCCATGAGCAAGAAATGGGGTGGTTAATAGTATTCGTACTCCTTCGCCAAGGAGCAATATATGAAATACACCCAATTTTTCTCAAAAAAAAATTTTTCAGCAAAAATCTATGAACAACCCTAATTTTTAGCTAGTTCAAAAAAAGAAAAGTTTCTCAATCCAACTGTTTGTCTTTTTTTTTACGTTTGTTACCTGAGAACTTTCGACTGGGTGAACCGATTTTGATGATTCTTTTTTTTATTTGTATGCTAGTGGTTCTCGTATGGTCCCAATTTGGTCCAATTTTGACATTGGCTTCCATGAGAAAACGTTTGATTTCGTTTCGTTTTTTGGTCGGCATTATAAAATATGAAATTTGTTAAAAAATGCTTAAAAGTTTAATACATTTTCTATCTATTTAAAAGTATTTAAAATTTAATAAAAGGATAAAAATGTAATAATACTTAAAGTATTACAAAATTTGTCTTTCATTTATTTTCATAAAATGAAGATTTAATAGAGTAGTCACGTGAGCGTAAAACTTTCTCTCTTTACAATTTAAATCGTCTTCCAAGTAAAAATAAACCGTTTCCTTTATAAATATTTACATTATACAATCAACTGTTGGTCTAACAAGTGACAGTTAAATAAAACAACTAAATTAAATTTGTGTTATTTATAAAGGCCTGAAATCATTGACGTTAATAATATTTAGGGAAACGCGGCAATTCGAATTATTTGTCGGCCTGTTTCCGCAAGAGCGTACACGTGTGAAATACGTTAAACGTATGGCGATACTGATATTTATATAAACAATATACATAATTTAATTAAATCATTGATTTTCTTATCGTATTCTTATATATAAATTTGGTACTTTCATGGTTTTTTTTTCGCGTGTCTACGGAATAAAAACACAGTGCCCCACCTTTCCCGTTTCCACCTTTTAATTTTACTCCTGAGTGTCGTAAAAAAAAAATAACACCTAACGAATATACAAGAGAAGGAAATCTTGAAATGTAACCCTATGCCAATAAGTGTGAACAGCGTGGACCATTAAGTCAATTGTCTTCTCATTATGGAGAAGGCTCGAACTCACCTGTATATATGCTAGATGATGTTGACTTTTATGGCATTTTTTTTAGACATCTTACTATACAATAAATCCTTATGTGGGATCTTGTAATGTATGTAATCATACGTATACATCATACATCATACATCTTGTATGTAATCATAGACTTTTTATTTTCTTGTTCTTATTCCGTATATGTATATCATTATTTACATCGAGCCTTATCCACGATGGGAGGGAAATTGACCTACTGACTACCTTGGACGAATGGATTAGGAGAGAATTTTATTTTGAATGAATTTACTTTTCTTATCGTGATATAAATTAGTTAGTTGAATGATGTCGACTATTAGACACAGGCCTCCCGAGGGGCTATAATGCCTTAAACGCTACGCTTAGCATAGGTACACTTATCATTCTTAATCTGCTATCAAAGTATTCCCGTTCCCGTAGGAAAATCAGCACGAGGTACTATATCTGCTACTAATCTGCTATTATATTACGGAAAACTAGCAAATTTCTGCAGTTTCTTCCGCGTAAATCACATTCCCATTAGAATATGGGAATAAAATGTAGCCTATATTACTCGCTGATAATGTAGCTTTTCGTTAGTGAGAATAATTTTAAAATATAATAAATTTCCACCGTTGCATCCACGTAGTACCCATTCCCACTGAGTAAAAGAGTTATCAGCGAGTAACGCAGACCACATTACTCGCTGATAGCATAGCCTTTTATTGATGAATTATTCAAAATCGGTTTAGTGGCTTAGGCCTGAATGCGTAACAAGCAAACTCATATTGGCATTTATAATAATAATTAGGTTAATAATGACTTACCTAGTACTCCTAATCTAAAATTGATTGTAACTACAATAATATTTCCATGAGCTGCCAATGTAGTACCGTCGTATGCGTTACCCGAACTCCATTCATATGACTCGCCATGTACGAACACAAGGCAAGGTAGACCGCCTCCTTCTTCGTCACCTTCACCACCTGCACAATATGAACATTGGAAATGTAACAATCATTATCATTTCAGCTCATATACATCCCTTTGTTGGGCTCGAGTCCACGATAGAAGGGTAACTATACCATGCTGGCCAGACGCGTTGGAGTTTAATTTCAAGTTTTCTTTGTTTTGCATAGATATACCTAGTTACCCTTAGTTGTTGTTTAAGACACCCACGGGTAAGAGAGGGGGTGGTGAAATCTTATTCCTTCACCATACGGTAATTTTACCGTGAATAAATTTTCACAATAAATACGAAACAGAGAAGATTGAATTGGAAAGTTATATTTAATATCCTGTGAAAGGTTGTCCAATACAATCCTTAAACACAAGACAAAGAGCTTTAGAAAATATTTGATATGAGAAAAAATACATTTACAAAAAGAATATCTTTTAATATCTTTTATAAAAAAAAATGTGTTATAAAAGATTAAAAATACCTTCCTTATTAAAATAATATATATATGTATATACCTAACATAAAATACGTGTATATAAATATATTTCTAAACATATTGTATGAAGCTATAAAATACAAGTGTTTTATTATCTACACGCTTACTGGATTATTGAAGACTAAACTGGGGTACTGGAATGAGTTCTGAAGAGCTGTGGCATTGAAGACACTGGAATTGAAGGCGTGGAATGCCTCAGCCTCACTTCCGCACTGCTTGCAGGAGGCAAGATGCACTGCAATGCACTACGGAATTGAGGCCTCAACACCCATTTGCGTCACGTTCCGCTTCCTCTTGAATAATGAATCTTCTTCATTTTATACGTTCACCTTAAGGACTATTTTCTATCTATCATCATCATCATCATCTCAGCCCATATACGTCCCACTGTTGGGCTCGGGCCTCCTCCATAATGGAAGGGTAATTGACCTACTATACCGCGCTGGTCAGACGTGTTGGTATAGGGTTTTATTTCGAGTTTTCCTTCTCTCGCATAGATGTTATATGCGTTTAAAATCCCTTAGTCATCTCGTACGATCACCCACGGGTAAGATAGGGGGTGGTGAATTGTATTCTTACTCCGTCACCACACGGATTTCTATCTATTTATATCTATTCTATCTATATATATTTCTATTTCTTTATATTTCTTTATATATTTCTATCTATATATTTCTATATTTGCAGAATCTCGGCAAGGGTACCAATAATTATCATGAAATTTAGTATACCAGAGGTTTCGGGGGCAAAAAATCGATCTAGCTTTTATTTATAGAAAATGGCGTCTTATCGGTGTTTTACCTAATCAATAAAATGACATTAGAATATTCCTATTCTAGGAATGTCAATTTAGTAATAGCCGTCAAGAGTGACAATAACTCAGTTGGGAAGTTGTCCAGTCGCATTTAAACAGCGTGAGATCGAATCTCAGTGTTATTATTATTTTGTTTTTTAAATTTTGATATTTTTTTCATTATTTCATCATTTTTATTTTTTATCTAAATACGTTCGTATAATAAAATACACTGATTAAAGCTCGGTCAACCAGATATTTTTATTTATACTACATATAACCAACATGTTTACTTGTAGCTTCAAAAGCGTCTTAAGTGTTCCCCAGCTAAAGTAACTTTGCATAAATTATGTATGTTTCGAGTTTTGACCTGAGCAACTAATCCAACTAACCCGCTCAGAGATAAAATGTCAATATTAAACAAGTCTTATACATTATGATAGTAAAAAAATACAATAATTATATAAAGACATTGTAAATAAAACTATTATACGGATTTTACCACGTTTGTATTTGATTTTTGATTGCCCGACCTTTCGAACACTTTACAGTGTTCATGGTCCCCCAACCGGAACCATACAATAAATACAGGCAGGGCTCGAACCTTCCCCGCAATAGGAGGGAAATTGACCTTACTATTCCATGCTGGGCAGGTAGGTTGGTATAGGGTTTTATTTCGAGTTTTCCTTCTCTTGCATAGTAGTTATATGAGTATTATATTCCTTAGTCGTCTTTTACGACATTCATAGGATATAGTGAATTATATTCTTACTCCGTCACCTCACGGAAAGTGTGGTGTTATTTAAAATGTGTAATAATCGGGTAAACATCACTAATCTTTATATATGACTATTTCGATGGTATCTTTGATTTATTAACCTTACTAATCTGAGCAGTGGGTAATACATACTCATTTAAATTGTTCTATAAATTATTATCGGCATAAGTTACATAAACTTACATATTTTTTCTTAAATTATGAACACTCATAAGATATTTGGCCTTGTAAATACAAATCAAGTCTCAGAGATGTACAAAAATCTAACGGCAGACCTATAGAATGACGATTAGAAATATTAAAAATATTAAAGTGCAACCATATTTAGTGCCTATCAAGCTACACCTCCAATATATTTTCAAACGATAACATAACTAATACCGTGTGTTTACAATAAAGGCTATCTAGGCAATGTTATGCTGTATGTGCACAAAGCATTTAACTATATCCAGTACATTTTTTTTTTTATGGGTGGGCTATGGTAAGCGCACGCGCGGTCCAATCCGTCCGGGGCGATGACAGGACGGCGCGCGAGCCCATAACCCACCCGTAATCACGTCACCTCGTTCTTGGGCCGACCACCGGAGCAGATGTGACTTGTCGTCAGTGGTCGGCCTGACGGAATACCCTTTTGGGTAACCTCACCTCTCGACGTCCTGGGACGTCGGTCGCCGTCGTGCGGTCAGCCTCTCTGCGGGTGACGGACAATTCCCCGGTCCGATCACCCGCGGCCTCGGCTAGGGCGGCATTAGGCGCAGATACTCGCGCCTGCGCCACTCGAGTCGCCGGCGGCGGAACGTGTCACCGAATAGGAGCTCTACTCGCACACGATCCGCCGACTCCTTCCGTGAGATTACGGCCTCACAGAAGGCGGCGACCGCGTCCCAGTTCTTGACGCTGACGAGCATTTCCCTGGCGATGGTCGGCAGCGCCAGGTCGGCACCGATAATTGCGACGAGTTCACGGCGATCCCCCTCCCATGCAGCACACTCCTCGAGTGTGTGCTGCGCCGTGTCCTCGTCGCAACTGCAGTGGTGGCAGGATGGTGTGCTCTCCCTCCTGACAATCTTATGCAGGTACTTCCCGAAGCAACCGTGCCCCGTCAGCACCTGCACCAGTCGGAAGGTAAGCACCCCGTGCGTCCGCTCCAACCACTCCATCAGCACCGGCCGGAGGGCCTCGACGGTCCTGATACCGTACCAAGGACTCTCCAGCCGGACTGCCCAACGGGCAATGACATCTCGGCGGGCGTCGACCCGCCAGGCGGTGATCTCTTTGATGGAGACCATGCCGCCGCGGGCGCGCGTCTCCGACACCCGCCGATAAATGTCGGCGAGCATCTCCGCCTCCAGGTCCCACGGGGGAGTTCCGGCCAGGAGGCACGCTGCCTCCGTCGCCACCGTAACTATATCCAGTACATAGCAATATTTTAGACTTTATCATGAAGGTTTTTATAATTATTCATACAGTGTAAGTTAAACATATTACAACCCTGTATATATTTAGCAGATAAAGGCATCCAAAAATATATCAAAATTATGCACCTTAAAATATCAAAAACTAAGCGCAAACAAAATATAATTAAATATGGCTTTTGACTTTAATTTTAAAGATAACATAACTAGCAATAGATATAATTTTATATAGGCCTTTAATAACGTGATTAACCATTAATATAATTATCAAAATAATATACTTTAATAGGTAGAAAAAAAAACTGTTAAAGCCAAAATACTTTGGGAAATTCAACATCAACAAATGAGAAGTTTTGAAACAAATTGCACAACTTAGACTACATGTAATATGTGGAGGTTTATAAGTTAGCTAAGCTCTAACTGTGGACAGCAGCCGAAAAGTTTGCAAGGCGGATTAATTCGTCTTTGTCGTACTATATACAACAGCAAGTATGTTCCTTGACATACTTTATAAGTATTAAAGATTCAAAATATGTTACTCAAAAATATCTGCCTCGCGCATTTCGTTTAAGAATTTTAAGGTTGATTTTGCTGAAATCAATATAATCAATTACCCTTTCAGTCTACCTTTTTACCGAATCAATAGCGGTTGATAACTTTTTCGTTTAAAGTAAAACAGACCGCGCACCGCACACGTTAACAAGACCCAATCCTAACAACCCTCTTTTTACCTCCCTTTGTTCTTTTGAGTATATTGCTTGGAACATTTTGTTATGTATTTTAATGATCCACTCGGTATTTAAATTGTTGAAGTACTCGAGTAGTAACGTTATGGAGGCCATCTCCGGTCTACTCGTTGTTAACTGTAACGTTATAATTTCTTAATTCGATTGTACGACAAAACAAAAGCAGTTAGATGGTGTAAACAACCATCCATCCACTTAATTAATTATTGAAGTTGCGCAGCGCTCTAAGACAACATTTTGTTCGCATACCTGTTCTGAAACCAAACAAAACAAAGTTCAAAGAGTTTGGCACGTAACTGCCAACAAAAGAAAGTTTCGTCGAAAATTACCGACGACTTATAAAACTTTAGCTTCAGTATTACTACATAAAGAAATGAACAATTTCATATTTAATTTATTAAGTAATATGTCTATAATATAAAATCTTAAATATTTTACACTCAGGTAATGAATTTCTATGTGGTGAGGGAGTAAGAATATAATTCACCACCCCCTTTCTTGTCCATGAGTGTCGTAAAAGACGACTAAGGGACTAAATATATGTAACAATATTTATGCAATATAAGGAAGACTCCAAATAAATCCCTATAGCAACATTTCTGTGGAGGGGCGCAGCGTCCTCTACGTTGACCGAGTAGGGGACGTTGTGCGAACGCCCATGACGTGCGGTGTCCCGCAGGGGTCGGTTCTGGGTCCGACCCTGTGGAACATCGGCTACGACTGGGCGTTGAGAGGAAGCCTCCCACCCGGGCTGGGCGTAATTTGCTACGCCGACGATACACTCGTCACAGCCCGGGGTGGGACGCTAGAGGAGGCGGCACGCCTGGCAACTCTCGGCACCGAGGAGATTGTCAGGCGGATCGAAGCGCTGGGGTTGAGGGTAGCCCTGGAAAAGACGGAGGCCCTTTTGTTCCATGGCCTCCGTACCGCCGGGCCTCCCGCCGGCGCTTCAATCACCGTGAAGTCGGTCACCATCAGCATCCAGGCCCACATGAAATGCTTGGGCCTGGTGCTCGACGGGCATTTTTGGTTCCGGGAGCATCTCCATCGACTTGTTCCCCGGCTTGTCGGCGCGGCGTCCGCCCTTTCGCGGCTGATGCCGAATGTGGGTGGACCCAGTGCTACGTGCCGACAGCTGTACGTGGGGGTGATTCGGTCGATGGCCCTGTACGGCGCACCGGTGTGGGCGGGGTCCCTGACCGTCCGTCTTAGGGCCCTGCTGTGGCGACCACAGAGGGTCATGGCGATCAGGGCCATACGGGGTTACCGCACGGTGGCGACGGAGGCAGCGTGCCTCCTGGCCGGAACCCCCCCGTGGGACCTGGAGACGGAGATGCTCGCCGACATTTATCGGCGAGTGTCGGAGACGTGCGCCCGCGGCGGCATGATCTCCATCAAAGAGATCACCGCCTGGCGGGTCAACGCCCGCCGAGAAGTCATTGCCCGTTGGGCAGTCCGGCTGGAGAGTCCTCGGTACGGTGTCAGGACCATCGAGGCCCTCCGGCCGGTGCTGATGGAGTGGTTGGAGCGGACGCACGGTGTGCTTTCCTTCCGACTGGTGCAGGTGCTGACGGGGCACGGTTGCTTCGGGAAGTACCTGCACAAGATTGTCAGGAGGGAAAGCACACCGTCCTGCCACCACTGCAGTTGCGACGAGGACACGGCGCAGCACACGCTCGAGGAGTGTGCTGCATGGGAGGGGGATCGCCATGAACTCGTCGCAATTATCGGTGCCGACCTGGCGCTGCCGACCATCGCCAGGGAGATGCTCATCAGCGTCAGGAACTGGGACGCGGTCGCCGCCTTCTGTGAGGCCGTAATCTCACGGAAGGAGGCGGCGGATCATGTGCGAGTAGAGCTCCTATTCGGCGACACGTTCCGCCGCCGGCAACTCGGACGGCGCAGGCGCGAGTATCTGCGCCTAATGCCGCCCTAGCCGAGGCCGCGGGTGATCGGACCGGGGAATTGTCCATCACCCGCAGAGAGGCTGACCGCGCGACGGCGACCGAAGTCCCAGTACGTCGAGAGGTGAGAGGTTACCCGAAAGGGTATTCCGTCGGGCCGACCACTGATGACAAGTCACATCTGCTCCGGTGGTCGGCCCAACAACGAGGTGACGTAAGTACGGGTGGGTTATGGGCCCGCGCGCCATCCTTTCATTGCCCCGGAAGGACAGGACCGCCCGTGCGCTTGCCATAGCCCACCCATAAAAAAAAAAAAAAAAAAAAAAAAAAAAAAATAGCAACATTTCTGACCAGCGTGGTCATAGTAGGTCAAATACCCTCTTATTGTGAAGGAGACTCGAGCTCAATAGGACGTACATATATAAGCTGAAATGAAGGTAAAACGTCTGTCATTGTACAAATAACATTGGAGTACGTGAAGTAAGAACAGTATTTGAAGCTAAATTATTTGTTAAAGTACTACTTAGTTTCCTAAGTATTATATTACTACAGTCGTAAGTAGGGCCAAATGTAGACTTTAATTGCAATAAATGTACACCTATAAAAATATTCAATTGTATTTGCATTCAATAAAATCATAATATTGCTTTGAAGAGCTATTAACTGTAGTATTAGTATCACAAAAGTCTACAATTACAGGCTTCCTTTCCTAACGATTTAGTACAAAAATTTAACATTAAAAGAAATGATACCCAAAACGTTCTTATAAAAAAAATATTTATAGTTTTGTTAACACACAAATTAAGTGTTTTATAACTGCGTAACTTAGATTTTAAAATTTGTAAGAGTTACAAACATTTTACATATATTTGAACATAAAATCCTTAATAACTATTAGTAACTATGAAATATTATATATAGATTACTCATTACGAATATTTATTCTAACATAATTATCTCTTAATTTTAGGCAGTTTTTATGCTAAATCAGATTTTCTAAATACTTAAAAAATTACAAAATAAAATTACAGACTTTTATTTTGTCATTTTACGTTCAAACTAAATATAACCTTATGCCATAAGTAAACAACAAGCTCCTCTGTGGGTATAACAATGAAAATTTTAAGGACTTATTTAACAACATTGAATTAACTGGAAAATGACATGAATAAATTATATAAATAAACCTCTGGTAAGGATTAATGAATACCACAAGGAAGCGCCGTTGTTGTTACCGTTCCACCCTATTATGGGAGCTCCTTTCTTGTAGTTGAGCAAACATTACACAATGCCAATTGATTTAGATGATTACATATTATGAATTGTTTTTAAAGAAATAAAATTCTAAATGACGGCGATGCGGATCGCAACCCTTCACGTCACGTTCTCAATAAGGGCGAAAAACGGACTACGGAGTGCCGCCTTGCCACGTTAAAAGAAAGGATGACGAAGAAAGTATACAAAGCAAGTGTGAGTGGGATGATTACAAGAGGAAGACCACGCCGTACGTTTCTGGGTTAAATTGAGACGTGCTGGTGAAAGTTCATGTTAAGACCGTAACCATAGAGAATGCATAAATACTTTGATGAGTGTGATTTAAGTGATGGAAATATTGTAAATAAAACTACTTTTACGGATTATATCGCGTTTGTATTTGATTTATGATTGCCCGATGTTTCGAACACTTTGCAGCATTCCTGGTCGCGGGCTAAGGTGTCTCACATCCAACAAGTAATCGTTATTACAGACATTTATAATTATCTACCCGATACAGAAAATTAGTTATAAATTTATTAAATTTTGACCCACATTTTAGTACAAATTTATTGCCAGTGTAAGAAGAAAATGATTTTATATGAAAAAATTATATTGTTTATGGTTAGTAATTATTAATTATTAAATTTGTAGCAATTATTGTTACAATTTGTTGATTTAAAACTAACAAAACTAATATACTACCACTGGATCGGAACGCGGCCACACTGAGAAAGATCCGGCAAGAAAACTCAGGGGACATAATGCTAAATTAATGTTGATTTTTAATTTTAGATGCGGCTTACTTTGTCTTACTAAAAGATTTTTGATTTATAAAATTATCTTTAACTATTATTATTATGGGTCAAATCTATACAGTATCAATATATCATAAATTTATAACTAATTTTCTGTATCGGATAGATAATTATAAATGTCTGTAATAACGATTACTTGTTGGACGTGAGACACCTTAGTCCGCCCGTGACCATGAATGCTGCAAAGTGTTCGAAACGTCGGGCAATCATAAATCAAATACAAACGCGATATAATTCGTAAAAGTAGTTTTATTTACAATGTGTAGTGCTCGCGTAAACATCAGATATCATGATGGAAATATGTTAGGATCGTGGCTTATGGCAATCTGTAGTCTCTGCCTACCTCTCTGGGAAGTAGGCTTGAGGCTACGTATGTATGTAGATCAATTATATATAATGTAACTATGGTCAGCCATCCGTAGGCGTATAAAATACTAACCAAATTAACAATGGCAAAATCAGATGTTTGAAAATATAAATAGCATGAACCAGACATAGAGCAAGTTCCGATATCACCTACAATGTCGTAGTGCAAATGCCGATATCACCCACTTTGTGGTACAGTAAGCGTTACGCAATAAACTGCAAAGGCAAGTGTGACCAATGTGTATGTATAAAGACCGAGCGCGAGATCAGTCACGGATCCAATACCCGTCAAACGCCACTGTCCAGTCAAATAAGGTCTAAAATTAAAGAATTGAGACTCAACTTGACATTTTTGAATTTGCAATTATTCGAAATTCGTAAAAGTCGGTTAAATTAGTTCAAATGAAAGTATGTAAGAACTTACACATAAAAGCTTTATTTCTTTTGACTCCTTGACTTCTTTTGCTCTGCAGAAAATTAACTGAGTTAGGGAGGTTTTAAGTTTAAGGGATAAACATAAATTTGAAAAATCGTATATAGTAAAAAAAAATTAGCACTTTTTAAATGCTAATCTTTAATTTTAGACAAACAGTATTTTTTTTTTATTTTTAAAAATGAAATTTGAGTCCTAAAAGTTAATTAATATTATATTATCATATTTAGGTTCCCCGCTATATGTCCTATTTTAGAATTAAAAAAAAATACGTTCATCCCTTAAACTTAAAACCTCATCATCCCGGCTCATACTGGTCAGACAGGTTGGTTTTTGGTAATTTATTTTGAGTTTTTCTTCTCTTGTATAGTAGTATGCATGTTATATTCCTTAGTCGTCTTTTACGGCATCCACGGGCAAGATAGGGAGTGGTGAATTGTATTCTTAATTCATCACCACACAAACACAAACTCCCTAACTCATTTAAATTTCACCGTGAGAAAAGAAACCATAGGACTTTTGTTATGTAAAATTTTAAGATTTCGCTTATACTATTTTTTATAACTTTTACCTTTTTTGAGTAACTACAAGAAAAGTAAACCACAGCCCTTGTCGGATTGCTGACACGAAAACTTTTACATATAATAAAAAAAAATAGACAAACTAGATAAAATTAAGTTCAAAGAATTTGGATTTTAGACCTTATTACACCTTATATACCACAAAGCCAACATTCACACCGCAAAACAGACTGCTGCACCGTAGCTGTGACATGGCCTTAAGACAATGCTACGCGCTGCTACGAGTACACGCTACATGTACTCGTACAACAAGCCCGCTAAATACGAGTATAGACTTTTCTTTATCTTTTATATCCTTCTATTGCGTTCAAGTAAGCTTTCTACTCAGTAGAAGAAGGAAGATATATACAGGGTGTATCAGGTTATGGAACAACTGTTCGAGTATGTTGTAGTTTAACGATCATAAATCGTAATTAGAATGTACATTACACAAAAAACAATATAACATAAAAGTTATGGTAATTTGAAAAAAATGTGTCTAAGAGTCTATGCCTTAAATGTTACGTATTATGTAGGCATGTATAGCTTTGACAGTATAATTTCATTCATTCATACCTAGAATTGCGTAAACGTGTCAATGAGCGTAGGTAACAACGGCGAGCCGTCAACGGTCATCGGCCGATCAGCTGTTTTAAAGCGAAGTTTGTCTTGCTTATGCGAACGTAATCATTGATTTATTCAATTTCTAATGAACATTTAATAAAGTATGAATATGTTTCATATTAAGTATCATTGACTTTATACATTTCAATCGGATTTACACGAAAAAGCGATGACAAAATTGAAAACTTTACATGTCTCTAATTCCTTAACGAATCGTTATTTTTCGTTCAATTTTTTTTTATGGATTCCTACCACCATTGCCTAGCTCCCTTTTGGCCAGTTGCTCCATAACCTGGTACACCCTGTATATATATATATTAAGCAGATAATTCAATATTCAAATCACCGCACTTCGGCATACATTAAAATTTCACACAACACATATTACACTCTGTCATTCCAGGTGTTAATAAACTCAAACTATTAAACATAAAGATCTTTTTTTTAAAGATAACACCTTGAACTAAGGCTTCTTTATATTGCAGGGAAAACATGTAATTTACAAAATATGTAATTTTACAGACACAAATTACGCTCAGACTCGGAACAACAATTTGGATAGCACAAAGTATTGTCGCGCATAGGTTTGAACCCACGATACTGGCACGGTAGGTCGATATCTTAACCACTACGCCATCTACGCAGTTTTATTACATGATTTATATAATGTACTAGCTGACCCAATAGACGTTGTTCTGGTCAAATAAAATAAAAAGAATTCTCCTTGAAATCGAGAATAGCGCAGCCACCGCACCGGGTCCGATTGTAAATCTAAACCATTCTCGAATCTCCTTGAACAAACACAAAAAATTTCATCAACATCGGTCGAGCCGTTTAGGAGGAATTGAGTGACATACACACGTACACAAGAAATATATATATAAAGATAAATAGTATAGTTTTGTTACATAAACATTTCGTAATCAAACCAAAATTAAAATCTATACCTATTAACGACAGTTTTCTTACTCATTAAATCAATTTCTAGCCTTACCATTTACAGGAACATAAAGGTTGACGTATAAACAGTCCTCGCTCTGGTTTGTTAAGACAGGAAGCAATCGTTCAAGCTGTCGTATTCTGGCTCGGGGATGTAGCAGCAATGCATCATCCCGCGGTACCGCTGAGGGTAGGACCTGCGGGCACGCCGGTCCCGACGAATCCGCCAGTCGCGTCGCCCGCCACTGCGACGGTGTTACCGGCGGCATGTATCTATATTATTTATACAGTATTAAGTATTAGTAATAGTATTGAATTTTGCAATTTAAACTGTATAAAAGTCATTATGTTAGAAGAAAAGAATAATAGTACAATCTTTAATAAATCATCGGCGTTACTTATTACAAATACCACTCAATTTTAAAACAATTTCATGTAATTATAATAGAAAATATTTACTAAGGCATTAATTTTTTTTTTTTTTGGAGTGGGCTATGGTGAGGGCCTCTGCCGCCCGGCTCCGTCCGGGGCGACAGAGGGGCGATGCGCGGCTCCATAACCCAGCCTAAGCATGTCGCCTTAGTCGTTGGGCCGACCACCGGTGCCGAGTCCCTTGTCTTTAGTGGTTGACCTGACGGAATACCCTGAGGGAGTATCCTCTCAACGTCCCTTTCCCGGGACGTAGGTCGCCGTTGCGCGGTCAGCCTCTCTGCGGGTGACGGGCTAAAATCCCAGGTCCAGTCACACTTAAAGTAGTGCCTTACTACTTTAAGTTGTCTCAAAATTGAGTCACGTTTGTATTTATGTTAATTGTTATCAGCAGTTAAAGTTCATTACGGATAAGAATATAATTTTCTACCCCCAATTGTACCTTTGGGTGTAGTAAAAGATGACTAAGGGATATAGCATGGATGTAATACTCATGCAAGATGACAAACTCTAAATAAAACTTTATACCAACACGTCTGATTAGCGAGCTATACCTAGTGCAGCGTAGGTCAATATGCCTCACACGATGAAATAGACGTCATCATTATCATATCAACTTATATGCGTCCCCCTACTGGGCTAGAGCCTCCTTCATAATGGGAGGGGAATTTCTTGTATAGGGATTTATTTTGAATTTTTTTGCATAAATGTTATATGCATATATCCCTTAATCATCTTTTACGACACCCACGGACAAGACAAGGGGGTGACGAATTGTATTCTTACTCCGTCACCACACGGAAGCTTACAATTAATAATATATATTAAAATAAATTATATTTACCTTAGACTACCTAGAGGAGGTGTAGCATATGGTACGCCGAGGTACGCCTCGACCTGCGGGTGGGAATGGACAACAATCCCACGCAGTGTCCCGTACTTTGTTCGTACAACTCGTGTGCTGTACTTGTGTGCTGATAGAGCCGCCGCCGCGGCCACCGCGCAGCAGATGAGCCACGCGAAGAGCGCGGCGCGGTCGGTGCGCATTACGCGTAATGCGCAAGCGCGGGTGCGGCCGCGGGCAGCCCGCCGCCGGCTACGCCGCGCATCACGCCTGCATACATACACATCCGCACGCCCGCATTATTATACACCACCGCCTCATTATACACTACCAGGTACCCTCGCACATTACATATCGTTATACATCGATCTTCTCAGCTTCCAACTATACCTTTTCACTAATTTATAATTAATACTTACACGGATCATATTTTTTTTGAAGCGCAATAAATTACACAATATTTAATCATTTGTGCTACCTGAAACAAAATTAAAATATTGCATCAATGATAAAGACTGGCTGAACGTAATGGTTTAAGTAACCCAACTTTCTGAGGATGTTTGCATAGGGATTTTGGTGATGTCGTTAGTTTCACCGAACTTAATAAGGTTCGTGCAATAGCACGCATTCACAATACCTTCGCTTTCTTCACGGTAGGCAGCGGCCTAGCAAAAGTCCATGAGTGGCAGCAACACTTACCATCAGGTGTATTGTTGCCTCGTTTGCCACAGTTAGCAGTAAAAAAAGACACCCTACATAGAATGTCCATGTCATAAGTTTAATTTTTTTTTTTTGCCATTCACATATTTTAGTCTAGGTGTATATATCTCAGTTTATATTTGTCCTACGGCTGGGTTCGAGCCTCCTCTACAATAAGAGGGAAATTGACTTACTATACCGCGCTGGTCAGACATATTGGTATAGGGTTTTATTTCGTGTTTACCTTCTCTTGCATAGAGGTTATATACATAATTGACCCCTTAGTCGACTTTTGTGACACCCACGGTGATGAATTGTATTCTTACTCCGTCACAACATGGATGATAACATATTTTTTAATTGCTAGTTTATAAAGATATTTGCGAAAGATGAATGTATTTTATACTAGCTGACCCAACAGACGTTGTTCTGTTCAAATATAAAAAAAGGGAATTCTTCTTGAAATCGAAGACCACGCCACCCACCAGGTCGGGTCGTACCAACTCAGAAATCTTCGTGGACTCATGCATAGCACTTTGCTGAAGCTCATCACATGATCAAATGCATAGTTTACGATTCTACAAAGTACATACAGACAAACATTCATTTATATTATATATAGATGACACCTTGTTGTCTTTTAATAAAGCGAAATCGGTAACGAAATATATTGTTAAGAGAATAGAGTTGTATTCAGTGAAAAGAAAACAAAAGCATGAGTGGTAAATATGTTTGGAGTATTTTTAACAAAATATTTTATTTGAATAAAACGTTAATAAAATTTGAACAACAGAACGCACAATAAAATATTTAATAGAAAATGTTTACCTAACCAACCGAAATCTGACATTTATAATTTAATGTAACACAAACACGACAATGGCGTGCTTTCTAAACGAAAACCGTTTATGTCGCAGCCTTCACCCAAGTACCGAGAACGGAGTTCGTGCATACGTAAACTGTCGCTCCATTTAACATTAATGTAACAAAAGACTGATTTTATTGGAATTATTTTAAAAAAGGGAGCCGTCACTCAGAATACCTGGCAGATGTGAAACATCGAAATTATTTTGTACAAATATATATGCATAAAATAACAAATTACGACAAGAATGTCGTAAGAGAAATAAAATATTACGATTTTTTTTTCCGAAAAATTATGAAAGAAGAAATAAAATATTACGATTTTTTTTTCCGAAAAATTATGATTTTTATTCAATAAACATTGATTTTCATTAGTATACACTTTAGGTATGTGTTTAGGTTGATTATTTATTTTGAGCTCACTGGATGGCGTTACACAAAATTCTAAAACAGGTTATGGTTTCGTTACACAAATATTACACATCCAAGCGTGGCGTTAACGCCACGCTAACGATCAGGTTCACCCTCGCTTATAGATGTTTCACATCTATACCTTTCTTTAACTCTTACCTGTATATTACATTATTTCCTTGTTAATCTTTATTAGTTCGTTGATCCAATAGTATAAACTTGCGATTGCCGTAATTCTTTAGTTGCGAATCATGGGTCACGCAAAGATAAAAGTTTTTTTTTTGTACAGGGTTCTATTTCAAGTTTTCTTTCTCTTACACAGATGTTGTATGTATGTTATAATTCCTTAGTCATCTCTTACGACACCCACGAGCAAGAAATGGAATGAATTGAATTGTATTATAATCCGTCACCACACGGAAAATTATTTACAAAATAAATACATTTAAATAAAATTTTGTGTAGTAAAATAGTATCTCTCTGATAGCTAGGTACAATACATTTCACTAAAGTAATACATACTGAAATCTACGCACCACATTTGCAAAACATATTACGGACATCAATTATTCAGACGCAGACGTTTATTGGTAACGCAGTGACGATATTTACGTACATTTTGGTTGCGCAAAGTGGTCCACAAAGAGCGGGACAAGTGAAGGGAATAAGCCATTAATCACGTTGGTGACATGCATAAGCTTTGTGGTCGCCCTCCATTTTGTTGCATGGCCATTGATACCGCCAACGTTGACCTTTCATATAAAATTTTATTAAATTTAGTATTTCGTTAGTACCATTAAAGTAAAATTGCATATTAAAATCATCTGCTAAAATGGTGGTCATTAGCAAAGCTATCATTATATTTCAAAAGTTACCAATCTTTATGAACATTTTAATCAATAGTATGTTTTAATAGAGACAGATTAATGGCACGGCCTATGTAAATTGCGTCTATTATTTAAAATTATCAAGTTATATAATGGTTTTCAGATATAAATTATAGCTCTATATATAAAATTAATTTGACAAGAAAATTACGAATACCGCTCAAAGTTTCTCGATTTGAAACTTTCGAATAAAGGTGAGCGATGAAACTTGGGCCTAACCTCTTCAACTAATCAAATGTACACTTTATAGCTAGCTAATAAATTGTGTTTATATTTATTAGTCTGTTGTCAATCCACAATTTACGACAGGGCCCGTTTGAATATTATAATCCGTCCGTATTATTTGAGACTAATTCAAAGGGGTTTGTTCTCATCTCCACATAACAAAATTTCCTTTTACTAAATTGCATAATAAAACGTTGGCACTAAAATCAATTGTTCTGTACAAAATTGGGCTGGAAATATAATTCGAATACTTATTTTCTTCTTTCCCTAGAATATGGACTTTAGAAAGCAGATAATATATTTGATTAAACAATATTAATAAAATAAAAAAATCAAAACTAAAGAGTGCTAACTAAATCCCCCTCCAATGCAATCCAATTTTACTATCTAATTATACCATGTTCAAAAAATATTCTACCATCTACTAAGATGACTGCTGCTGTGATTCTCGAGTACTATGATATATCTTGCTATATACGAGGTTTAAGGGGAGCATTTTCTTCACGGTAAGCAACGGCCTAGCTATATCTGAATATTACAAAATACGAAATATCTGAATATTACAAAGGTCCATGAGCGGCGATGTCACAATCAAGTGTGCTGTTTGATTGTCACCCACTATAATAGTTATGTTCTATTTATAGACTTTATTACTTTTAAAGAACTGAATAATATCTCAATACTTTCTTCTTTCTTTTTCTTCTGTTTCATCCTCTCGCGCCTGTTTACTTTTTTTTATATATTAGCCGATTTGTCTACATTTTGATAACAGGATCTCCCTATTGACTATATAATGTTTGGCATCATAGCATTTGACTCAACAAATACTACCGACCTAGGCAGTAAAATTTACCGATAAAGTTAGAAACCATCCATTAACTCGCGGACAGAATTCATTAAAACTCTTAAATCCTTTGATGCTCTGAAAGGGAGTGAAGTCATTATGATTGCCATGTAATGACAGGAAAATGTTAATTTTTAAGGGTAAATGCCACATTAAAGTGTATGTTATATAATATGGTAATAAAATAATTACCACACATAATCTTTATATATCTATTTCTTGTGTATGTGTGTATGTCACTGAACTCCTCCTAAACGGCTTGACCGATATTGACAAATTTTTTTATGTGTGTTCAAGGGGATTTGAGAATGGTTTAGATTCACAATCGGACCTTGTAGGTAGCGCTACTGTCGATTACAATGAGAATTCCTTTTGTTTTATTTGAACAGAACAACGTCTGTTGGGTCAGCTAGTCTATAAAGTGCAGAAATTATAAAGTAATTATAAGTAATAGTATTTATAAAGTGCAGATTTAGAGTCACTGGTAATATCATATCGGTTTACAGAAATAGATGCTAAAAATAGTAATGGATGGATCTTGGCTATCAAAACGGTTCTGGTGGATCAATAATCACGTGAAACGAAATGATGGTGGCTTTTGTATTCTTACTCCATTACACAATGACATAAAAGAGTTATTACGCGGTTTCACTAAGTATCTATTTCACAAAACATGCTTACTTTGTTTCTGTAATAACCAATTTTAAAGACCGAACAAGCTACCCAAGTTATTGGAAAGCTATTATACAGTAATTAATCGCATATTGTGAAGCTTTAAAATTTCAACGTTGAATTTTCTAAAATGCCAGCATCAATCTGCGGTAATATGTTAATCTTTTTAAGTGGCTAGCGTTACACTGTCACGATCAAGATATAATGCCGATTACCTAACTGTAGCTAATATCGATGTGGCTTCAGCTTGCTCGATAAAATAATGAACGGATATTTAACCACCGCAAAGCGATTCACGACTTTCATTTAAAAAACTATTACATTTCAGCACGGGTGATAAATGCTCATTTTCATCGCGGTTCATATACGACCTACTGCTGGGCTTGAGCTTCCTCCACAATAGGAGGTCAGTATAGAATTTTATTTCGAGTTTTCCTTTTCTTGCATATGTGTTATATGCGTATTATATCCCTTAGTCGTCTTTTACGACATCCACGGGCAAGATAGTGAGTGGTGAATTGTATTCTTTTTCCCTCACCACACGGAGATAAATGTAATTAATAATAATTATTATGTATTCTTCCAAATTCTGTTATATTTACATTTTTTCTAATTAAACTTTAAACAACAGTTAAATAATGATACTTCCAAAGATCTTAGTCTGATCTACAGCAAACGCTATGAATCTTGGGTAACAAAAGTCACTATGTTTATGTGTAAAAGCAAATCAGTAATGTGTTTGTATTTTGAAAACTTCCAATGTTAATTGTATGTGCGAAGTTGCAATTATCTAACTTGGCGCAGGTGTTCGGAGAGTGTTAATTAATTCACACGGAAGGAAATTTATTTTGTATAATAGCATACCACTGAAAAATACCTAAAAGAACACATTATTAATTGCCACGTACCGTTGGTTTCATTACTAGACATTTTCTGATGAGATAAACTCTGTAATCAATTAAATTAATGAGCGAAGTTAAAAACAGAACTGAACTGTTTTATAATTGAAGTGGGTACGCCGTAATTGTATTATTATGTGATATATTTAACAGGTAAGTTTGGTATGTTTTTCTAATTTTAATATACGGTTCTGTTTTCATTTGATTTATATTAATAATACAATATAGGGCTAACCTTTGTGAAATTTCTATCAGACGTTCATAATATAATATAAACAATATGTATTCGTATTTTTTTAATCCATCATATGAATTTCAAATGAGTAATGGAAACAAAGTTTGAAATAGATTAGAAATTTTCTGTATGGAGTACACAGAACACAGCCTTTTCCTCCTCCTCGCCCGACTCCTTCCGGGGCGACAGAGGGATGTAAGCACGCACACCCGTAACCCACCCGTATAGCACGTTGCCTTCGTCGTTAGGCCGACCACCGGTGTAGAGTTCCTTGACTTCAGTGGTCGATCCGACGGAATACCCTTAGGGAGTACCCTCTCCCGTCGACGTTCCCTGCCGGGACGCCGATGACCGCGGGTGTCCGGACTAAATCTCCGGTCCGGATAAATTTTCTCTATGGAGTGGGAACACAGCCTATTAATTGTAACATTACTATTACAAATTGAATGATAGTCATCATAATCACCATCATCTCAGCGCACATATATCCCACTGCTGGGCCTGAATCTAATTCACAATAGGAGGAAAATTGACCTAGCACGCTAGGCAGGTATGGGATCTTTGTTAAGCTGTCTCTTGCCTGGATGTTATATGCATAGTAAATAACTTAGTCGCCTTTTACTACATTTACTGACAAAATAAGCAATGGTGAATTGTATTTTTACTCGATCACCACACGGAAAAAGTTATGGTAATAGTAGGTTGCTATTTATTCTGCTAGTATTCACAATAGAAAAAGAGCACAAATTCATTGCGAGGCGCATTTATTCAATACTCCAAACATTGAATATGTTATGTATGTAATGTCTCAAACAATATAGAATGTAGCACATTTATTATTATATTGATTTCCGTGTGACGACGAAATAAGAATATAACCCCCACTCTTGCCCATGGATATCGTGATTGATGTCTAATGTATATGAAATACTATTGCTAGAGAAGGAAAACTCGATATAAAACCCTACATCTCAATTTTCCGCCTACAGTGTAGAAAACCCAAGTCGAACAGTGAGACGTGTAGGTATGGATTGAAAAGAGATAATGTTATATTAATATATACTTTTTAAGAAATTTTGTAGCCTTATTAATTAGTAATTATATAGAAATTTTATAGGATAAAACCTGAATTTAACATGTCGAAACAATCAAACTCTTTGGCGATAATAATAATATAGATAACTAGCTGACCCAACAGTCTTGTTCTGTTCAAATAAAAAAAAAAAGTTTATAATTAACAAATGAAAAATAGCGGTTGATTGTAGAAAGGTGAAAATTTAGGGTTGTATGTATTTTTGAATGATGTATCATAAAAAATGATTTTTTTTTGTCTAAAAAAGTAAAAAATTAAATTAAGGGGTAGGCTTAACATTTAGAGGATGAGAAATAGATGTTGACTGATTTGCAGACCTTCGATATTCACACGAAATTTCATGAGAATCGGTCGAGCCATTTCGGAGGAGTTTAATTATACACAGTGACAGGAGAATTTTATATATTAGATTTATCTATTCAACATTAAAATTAAGTTATTTTACTTTAAGATTAGCGTAGGATAACGTTCTTAAATATCATAGAATATTTGAGCGCTACTTTTCGAATATCGTTTGCTTGTATTTTATTGTAAAGAAAATTTTCGTATAAGTAATGGCCAATTAGAGGGGTTGAATGTGCCGAGTTGTGTAATATCGAAGCGATTTTGCCCAAGTGGTACGGTATCCCAGGGAATTACGGAATTGACGTCATCAATCACGACATAACTGTTAGCCGCAAAGCTTAAACGGGTACACACTCGTCTTCAAGTGGCTAAAACTGTCATCAACACAATATTGATTGCTGAACAGTTATCTTTATATAAATAAAACGGTACGTGATGCAAAGGAAATGCATTTTCTTAGATTTAGATTACATATTAGATTCAATTTATATTAATGAAAAAGTAAGTTGGTGAAGTTATATAGATAGTTGTTCTATTTTCAAAAAAAAAATTAATGAACAAATTTTGATGAAACAATAGAGTAATCCTTATTAATATTATAAATGCGAAACCACCGAACTATTTAGAAAATTCTTTCACCTATGGAAAGCCATAATATCAGGGAGTTACATAGGCTACATTTTATCTCGGTATCCCCACTGGAACGGGAACTACGCGGTAAGGGGACCGAATCGGAAGGGAAGTGAGGGCGGGTTGCTAGAATAGTATAAATTAGAATATCAGAAAATATGCGCGGATATTTTTTAAATAAGAAAAAGAATCAAAAAGTTTGTAGTAAGAAGATAGAATTTCAATAATCTTCTAATATAACAACAATAAGCGACCATATAAATTTATCATAATAACTGCTGTCATAACAAATTTATGACAAATGGTTAATGAAATTTCAATATTTGTTACTGTAGCGACAATCAAATACACACTCGATGCAATATTACCGATCTGCTTCTATAGTTCGTGAAACACAAGATCGATTTCTACTTTTTTTCATTTTGTGAATAAATCTCATCATCATCACAGATCATATACATTTCAACATGCCACTATAGCACTATACCACTTTAATTAGACGATTTGGTACAGGGTTTTATTTCAAGTTTTCCTTCTCTTCGATAGATGTTATCTGCATATTATAATCCCTTAGTCGTCTTTTACAACACCCACGGAAAAGAAAAGGAGTTGTGAAGATTTTCTTTTATATATAGACAACACCCTGGGCTGAGAAAATAATCCTTGTATTCCAAACATATTGAACACAAATTATACTCAGACTCGGAACAAGAATTTGTGGATCGCTCAAAGTATTGTCCTGTGTAGTAATCGAACCCAGTTGGTACCTTAACTACTACGCCATTTGTGCTGTCTTATACGTTCTTACTTTGTTACCATATGGAAAATTGCGGGAGTATCTGCATATATATCATACAGCCATCTCACACAATTTGCAGACAATAAAAGGTGGCGCTTCTTATTCGTTTTATGGCAGCGCACGGATGAATACCCGTTATAATATATGGTCATAATACTGCCATTCCAAAGGGTAATGTGTCGTCATTTCTATGAAAACTTGCAACAATTTTGTCCGCATTTAAATTGTAAATTCAAATAAAATTTCAAAGCGCTTCGTTTCAAAGTTTAAACTGACGGCGGTGGTCTTAATGTACGCTGAAGTTATAACCGAGACAAGATTAAGCTTTCCTTTTATAACAAACTAGTTATATTGGTTCAAATTCTACATATTTATTTATATATATATAAACCTAGGTATAAGAAAACAACACCATAGTAAAAACGAAGTTTAAATTCATATGATCGAGATATTTATTAGATTAAATATTAAATATTTATTAGGCGTGAGATTAAAACAATGATCACTTACTATAAGTATAAACATTAATTTAATCCCACGCCTCTTTATTAGCAAAGAGTTCAACAAAATTCACATTTTGTTAACATTTCTACTGTTTCTAAAATATCCTACTCAAGAATCCCATCCAAGGCTTCCTGGTCAGTTGATATTCAAATGCTGACTTAAATTCATATAATAAGTTTATTCATATCATCATCATCTTGCTCTTATCTCAATTACTTGGGGTCGACGCAATATGTCATCTATTTTGACATATTGCAAAAAGTTTCGGCAATGACTTTTATGACCGGCCGCCTGCCTGACGTCAACCCTCCTTAGGAATGTAATCGTTGACCCAAATGGTACTAGATGGAGTTGGTCCAGGTCAATCTAGGGCTCCCCGCCTGCCAAGCGTGGCGATTACGGCAATATCCCCTTTTTAAAAATGGCGTACAACAAAAAAATGGCCCCCAGTCACGGCGGCTCCGGTACCCTACGGGCTCATTTTGCTGGCGGGCCCAGTAGTAGTGGAGCGGGGGGAGCGAGGAATCTCCGGCAGCGATCCGGCTACCAACAAAAACGACCCTTGGCCCTGGTAACACACAACATTCGGACACTCAGGACTGATGAGAGGGTCATCGAGCTGGAAGAGGAATTGAGCAAAATCCGCTGGGACATTGTAGGATTATCAGAAGTGCGAAGAGAGGGCGAGGGCACGATAATCCTCCAGTCTGGAAACTTGCTCTTCTACCGGGAGGGCGATCACCCGTCCCAAGGTGGTATAGGGTTTATCGTTCGTAAGTCTCTCATAGACAACGTGGAGAGGATCGAGAGTGTGTCGACAAGGGTAGCATACCTTATACTCAGAATTACCAAGAGGTATTCGCTGAAGGTTATACAGGTATACGCACCGACCTCGACATACTCCGACGACGAGGTGGAGGCATTTTACAAGGACATCTCGAAAGCCATACACGCGTTCAAAACCCACTTCACGGTGGTTATGGGAGACTTTAACGCGAAACTAGGCAAAGGGAGTGATGATGAGTTGAGAGTGGGGAAACAAGGATATGGACAGAGAAACCAGAGGGGCCAGAAACTGGCTGATTTTCTGGAGAAGGAAAGCCTCTTTATGATGAATTCCTTCTTCAGGAAGCAGCCACAAAGGAAATGGACCTGGATTAGCCCCGATGGTTCAACAAAAAATGAGATAGACTTCATCTTGTCAGACAAACGACAGATATTCAATGATGTCTCAGTGATCAGCAAAATTAAAACTGGGAGCGATCACCGGATGGTACGAGGCACATTGAATATCCATACAAAAGTCGAGCGGTCACGCTTGATGAAGTCTACACTCCGACCTACATCTGTCCAATACCAGAACCTCGAAAACTTTCAACTCGAACCACATAATCGCTTCCAATGTCTGGACGAGTGCGAATCTCCGAACGATATGAACAACAGGTTCGTGGAAACTGTCCACGCGGTTGGGTCGAAATTTTTCAAGGCTCACCGCGTTAATAGACCTTAAAAACTTTCTGACCAGACTCTCGAGCTCATGGAGCGGAGAAAAGAGATGACGGTGCAGTCTGCAGCCGATTGGTCCAAACATAGGCAGCTAAATAGACAGATCTCCAGGTCTGTGCGTCGCGATATTCGCCGATTTAATACGTTCCGTATTAAAGAAGCGATAGAGCGGAATTGTGGCTCGAAAGTGTTCGCACAAGATCTGTCTATTGGGAAAAGCCAAATGACTAAGCTGAAGACCGATGACGGCACTGTCATTTCATCCCAAAGTGAGATCTTGGGAGAGGTCGAAAGGTTCTATGGACAGTTATACAAATCATCCCGAAATCCTGTTGTCGGCTTGGTCCAAGATCCCAGATCCAGGCTAACTCGGCACTATACCGAAGAAATCCCGGAAATCAGCTTGTACGAGATCAGAATGGCTCTCAAACAACTACGTAACGGTAAGGCACCGGGAGATGACGGAATTACGGCAGAGCTTTTGAAGGCGGGCGGCAAGCCGGTATTAATAGCCCTTCAGAAGCTATTTAATTCCGTTATCCTCGGGGGCGACGTTCCAGAGTCGTGGACCAGGAGTGTGGTGGTGCTGTTCTTCAAGAAGGGTGACAAAGCTCTTTTAAAGAACTACAGACCCATCTCACTCCTGAGCCATGTTTATAAGTTGTTTTCGAGGGTCATTACCAATCGACTCACGCGCAAGCTCGATGACTTCCAGCCGCCCGAACAAGCCGGCTTCCGAAAAGGCTATAGCACCATAGACCATATCCTCACGCTTCGGCAGATTATACAAAAGACCGAGGAGTATAATCGGCCCCTGTGCTTAGCGTTTGTGGACTATGAGAAAGCCTTTGATTCAGTCGAAACTTGGGCGGTGCTGCAGTCCCTTCAGCGGTGCCAAATCGACCATCGCTATATCGAAGTGCTGAAGTGTTTGTATAGGAACGCCACAATGTCAGTCCGTATCCGGGATAAGAGTACGAAACCGATCCAGTTGCAGAAAGGCGTGAGACAGGGAGATGTCATCTCTCCGAAACTGTTCACCACTGCACTGGAAGATATCTTCAAGCTCTTAGACTGGACTGGACTCGGCATCAACATTAACGGCGAATACATCACTCACCTTCGATTCGCAGACGATATCGTCGTTATGGCAGAATCCATGGAGGACCTTGGCACTATGCTCAATGATCTCAGCAGGGTATCCCAACTAGTGGGTCTACGAATGAACATGGACAAGATGAAAGTCATGTCAAATACCCATGTCATTCCTGTACCGGTCCTAGTTGGCAATGCGATTCTTGAAGTTGTCAATCACTATGTTTACCTAGGACAAACAGTCCAGTTAGGTAGATCCAATTTCGAGAAAGAGATCACCCGACGAATCCAACTCGGTTGGGCAGCGTTCGGGAAACTTAAGAGGATCTTCTCGTCCAACATACCTCAGTGTCTGAAAACACAGGTCTACGACCAGTGTGTGTTACCAGTGATGACTTACGGCACGGAAACGTGGTCCCTAAATGTAGGCCTCATATCAAGGCTCAAAGTCGCTCAGCGTGCTATGGAACGGGCTATGCTCGGGATTTCTCTGCGAGATAGAATCCGGAATACAGAAATCCGCAGAAGAACGGGTGTAACCGACATAGCACGAAGAATTAGCACGCTGAAGTGGCAATGGGCAGGCCACATCGCTCGACGAACCGACAACCGCTGGGGAAGAAAGGTTCTCGAGTGGCGACCACGCATCGGACGACGCAGTGTAGGACGCCCCCCCACTAGGTGGACCGACGACCTAGTGAAAGTTGCTGGGCGTCGTTGGATGCAAGCGGCACAGGACCGCACATTGTGGCGCAATATGAGGGAGGCCTACGTCCAGCAGTGGACGGCAATAGGCTGAAATGATGATGATGATGAATCTAGGGCTCTTAGTCGTCTTTTACGACACCCACGAGCAAAGCAAGGGTTGGTAGTATTCGAAGCCGCTACCACACAGCAATAAGTTTATTCATATATGAGTTTGAATTTAATACTTGTTTGTTTCAATACCGTGTTGATCTTAATAGCGATCTCGAGTACCGTGTAAAAACAATAATGAGTGAGAATTAATCTTAAACGAGGTGACAATTATTCAATCGAATGATTGTCACCTTGTATAAGACAAACGGTATATCATCCTAGCCTGAATATCATATGTAGCGTCCTGGCACAAGTGTATTACCTCGGTATCTGTCTTAATATTTAGGCTAGGCCTTAACTCAACTACTGCTTAATTCTAAGCGCCCTGATGTTAAATCATCTCATCATTATCTCGACTCATATAAATCCCACTACAGGACTCAAACCTCCTCCACAATAAGAGGTAAATTGTCCTTACTTTGGTATAGTAAGGTCAATTTGCCTGCTGGTCAGACAGGATAGGGTTTTGTTTTGTTTTTTTTTCTCTTGCATAGATATTATATACGTATTATATTCCTTAGTCGTACTATCGATATCCGCGGGCAAAATAGGGAGTGGTGAATTGTATTCTTATTTTATCACCACGCGGGCTGTTAAATATAAATGTAAAAGAAGTAATGGTAAATATATTGCATGTATTTGTTATATTTTTTCAAATTTCTCTCTCCGTCAGTCGTATCACAAAAACCATAGCAATGGTAATGACGTTTACATCATCAATCACTACGTAACAAACATGTTATTTTGCCGTAATAGTTACATCAGAAACATATTCAATGTTGTAAATAAATAAGAAAAAGTTAACGTCCACTACTGTTTAGACAGATTTGTAATTATTAATCCTAACTATTGTCTAATTAATCCTACTAATATTATAAATGCGAAAGTTTGTGAGTACGTATGTTTGTTGCTCTTTCACGCAAAAACTACTGAATGGATTTTGATAACATTTCACAATAATACAGCTTACATATCAGAATAACACATAGGCTATAATTTATTCCGATATTTCCACGGCAGGGGGAACTATGCGCATAAAACCGCAGGGCACTGCTAATAGTTAATATACTTACCTAATTATAATACTTATTATTTTACATATTTTTAATAAATGCATTACATTAAAATTTTGTTGTATTATATGCAAATAACATCTATGAAAGAGATGAAAAACAAAAAAGACCTTATGCCAACACCTTCGATGAATAAATGGATCGTATGGTATGTAAACTTTCCTACCATTGTAGAGGAAACTCGAAATGAGCACAGAATTAAGTGCTGTGGTTCTATGGTCCGATGATTATGATGATCTTTTTGAAGAGAAGCCATTAGGTACATATTTCATATTTAAACTATATATCATATTTAAACTACAATATAGTTACGTTTTATTGATGGAAAAGGACAGCCAAACAAAAGAGTTTTCCTTCTCTTGCAAAGATATTATACGCATATTATATCTGTTAGTCATCTTTTACGACACCCACGGGCAAGAGAGTGATTGGTAAATTGTATTCTTACTCCGTCGCCACACGGATAGCCTATTCAATAGTATTATTAGATATACCAAAACACCAATTGATTGTTAACACATCTTAATTCTTAAAAAGGAGGAATGGAATTCTCACTGAAGTTAGTACTACAAACCCACAAAGAAAATAGTTCAAAATACGGGGAGCACATACTTTGTACTTTCTGTCAACATTGTCTTCATGAAAAATGTATCATTATTAATTGTACACTTAATCAGCGATGACAGACTCAAGCAGCTTTAAATTGGTTATATTTCAAACAGCAGTCGCGTTATTGGACCATACGCTATAATATTAATTTCAACATTAAATTCATAAAAATATTCTATTAAATTAACTTATACTTTATTCTACGCTTACCAATTTCTATATCATTAGCATTCCGCGAAATTGCTGATGAAGTCCCATTAATCAAATCTCGAAACCAACGGTCGCTTACATAATTCTATCTAACTGTGGCGGGTGTTTGCGATCGTATTCATTGAATATTACAATCACTAATGTTGTGTGGATAGCGTTGAAAGAGCGTGAAAATATCACATCTATGAAAATATTTTCTATAAACCATAATTTCTTGATAATTTTTGATGTTTAGGCAATTATTACACATCTATACTATACCAATAAATAAAATTGGAGTGTCTGTTTGTAATGTCAAAATAATAGGCTTTTTTCATGCTCACACGGTTATTTGCACGACACCTATGCCTAAAATAGCAATTAAAAAATTTTTTTCTGTCTGTCTGTTTGTTCCGGGTAATCTTCAAAACGGCTGGACCGATTTCAAAAATTCTTTCACCAATGGAAAGCTATAATATCAGGGCGTAGCTTATGGCTATATTTTATCCCGATATTGCCACGGGAACAGGAACTACGCGGGTAAGACGACTGAAACTGAAGCGAAACGAGGGTGGGTTGCTAGTGATTCTATATTTTTTCATATAGAATCATTATCTTCTTAAACTGGCAATAAATTTGTACCAAAAAGTGGGTCAAAGTTTAATAACTAATATCTGTAGCGGGTAGATGAGCTGAGCTCTGTAATAACGATGACTTGTTGGACGTGAGACATCTTAATCTGCCCATGACGTAGGGCAACCAAAAATTAAATCATCATCATGATCATTTCAGCCTATTGCCGTCCACTGCTGGACGTAGGCCTCCCTCATGTTACGCCACAATGTGCGGTCCTGTGCCGCCTGCATCCAACGACGCCCAGCAATTTTCACTAGGTCATCGGTCCACTAAGTGGGGGTGCATCATACACTGCGTCGTCCGATACGTGGTCGCGTACTCGAGAACCTTTCTTCCCCAGCGGTTGTCGGCTCGTCGAGCGATGTGGCCTGCCCATTGCCACTTCAGAGTGCTAATTCTTGGTGCTATGTTGGTTACACCTGTTCTTCTGCGGATTTCCGTATTCTATCTCGCAGAGAAATTCCGAGCATAGCCCGCTCCATAGCACGCTGAGCGACTTTGAGCATTGTTATGAAGCCTACATTTAGGGACCACGTTTCTGTGCCGTAAGTCATCACTGGTAACACACACTGGTCGTAGACCTGTGTTTTCAGACACTGAAAATTAAATACAAACGCGATAAAAATCGTAAAGTAGTTATTTACAATCCACACTCCCTTCACTTTCTTCACCGTAAGCAGCGGCCTAGCAAAGATCCATGAACGGTAATATTACTTACCATCAGATGTGATGTTTGCTTGTTACCACAGCCATTAAGACGCTGCTTACCACGAATCTCAACCAAAGTACGAAGGAATTTAACCTACCATATTACACTTGTCACTTTGTTTGGCCTAGCCGTTTTAACGTTTACTTCGTGTCGCGGCGGAACAAAAATATATAATTGACTGATAAGCAGAAAACACTAACCATTACATGAAAAGTAATCCTTGAAACAAAGCTTTATTGTTCTTAGTCTGGGTGTAATTTGTGTCCATTGATTATATGTTTATAGAGTCTCCCGTTATAAAGAATAATATTATTTAATACGGGATTATTAAATTAAAAAAATCATTCTTCATATAATCGTACGTGATATTCTCTTGTTCTCGACACAAAGCGGATAGTGACATAGGTTTTCTACAGCTCTACCGCTTGTCTCATAAAGGTGGAGAGGTTCAGTCGATATTGGCTGTCGGCTCGAGTGGCTCGTGAGAAGAAATGTGAGGCTATTTGTGCTAGGCACTTAGATTCAAGCACCCTCAGACTATGACCCGACGATGCTCTACGGTATAAACTAAATTATCTAGTAAAAACTCATGCATTACTGCATCTTAAATCCTTATATTATACACAAAACATGATAAAGTTGAATGTAATATCCTTACTCGTAAGATTAATAATTGTTTTTTATAGAATTACTAACAACTAGTATATGTAATGCTTATGTAATTTTGGAGAAGTCACTTCTCTAGTTATTAAATAAATAAATAATTAGTCCATTTTTGTGCTTAATTTTTTATTTCTAATCATTTAATTAATTTATTCAAGAATAAAAAATTATGACATATCTATACATAACATACAAATCAAGATCCAAGGAAGTTTAAAGAGGGGTTCTCTTTAAATTAGTTTTTAAAGTTATTTGACTAGTGACTAAGCATGCGTGAGTATTAACAGCATGGTTAAAAGGCCATCCCTTGATAATCGGGCAGACATCCGGACATGCAGTTCTAAAACTTGCTCTTCGTATTTTAAGCGGAGCCACCATCAGCTCTGTAAAAATTTGATTCAATCAGTCAGCAAACTACCTTTTTGAATCTCAAAGTACTCCTAAACAGTAGCCACTGTTAGCCTTTTTTATGGTGTTTGTTAGCGGTAAGTGGCCTGCTTCTCAAGGATCTTAGAAACAGAAACGCAACTAGTCCGTAGAGAAAATATTGATTAAAGTATTTATAAATAGAATAGTTTTCCTGTTTTGATTTACTTGATATTAAACAATGAACTGTTATGATCAGATATGCATTCCTCGTGATACTCAAGCAGATATATAAACTTTAATTAATTTTTCATTTTCATTACTTTATAGTGGCGGGTACGAATAATATCAAAACTTACTTACCCTCTTGAATGTCGTAAAAGTCATCTAAGAACTTCACATCGACGTGGGCCTACTCCATCCGATACCGTCTAATTAACAATTATACTTCCAAGGAGGGTTGAAGTTAGGCAGGCGGTTAGTCACAGAATTATTACCCATAATTTTCTAATACATATGTATTTTGGAAGAAATACATATTGCGTCAACGGCAAGCAATTGGGGTAAGATTAATGAAAATAAATGAAAATAAAAAATTATCATCGTCATGATGACAATTTTTTATTTTCATTTATTTTTTACTGTACACTGCTGGACGTGAGACTTCTTAATATACTTCATATTAGGGGATAGTGCATTAATCTCCATGCTTGGCAGGCTGGTAGTGATCACAAAGAGGTATAATATTTCTCCCAGGAGACAGCTGTTGTCCGCTCTCCTGGTGAGATCCTTAGCTCACGGCCAATTATGGAACAGCGACAATTGTATCCTTATTCCGTCGCCCTAACAGAGAATACCTTAATCATTGATTTTCAGCTCAAATACAGGTGTATGACAATTTGCCTCCTATTGTGTACAATACAGTAACAGTATCTCACTGTTAAGCTCAAGCCTCCTCCACAATAGGAGGCAAATTGTCCCACTATACCAGACAGACGTATGGGATTAATTTCAAGTTTTCCTTCTCTTACGTCGTGTTTTGCGATATCCACAAGCATGAGAGAGCTGAATTGTGTTCTTACTCTGTCAGCACACGGACAAAAAACCTTGATATTGATGCTCAATTAATAAGCAAAACTAATGAAATATGTTAATTAAATTCCGATTATTGTTATAATGGATGTTAAATAGAATAATTAAGAGAGAACTAGAATCAATAAGTATTGTGTGCAAAGATAGTATAAACATAATTATGCGTAGACGAGAGCGTATTATAGATTTAAATTATGTTTATCCAAAACGATTATGTTGAAAGAGGCGAGTGATCAAAACGTGACTTTACATATTATATACTTAGGACAACAAATTCGAGTAGATTAGGGTCTTTATATACCCACTCGACTTTTGTAAATGATTTTGCTGCGTCCGTATTGGGATTTAGTGACTTGCTACATTCAAATGCGCTAGCTAAACTTCGAATTTCATGAACTGAATCGCACTTTTGTAACAATCGAAGAAATACTTGATCGGAATTTTATATATTTTCTATAATATTCTTAAAGTATAGTTGTATATTGATAATGTCTGTAGCGGGTAGATATATTTTTTTCTAATAACGATGACTTGTTGGACGTAAGACATTTTAGTCCGCCCGTGACCTAAAACGCTGTAAAGTGTTTGAAACGTATCGGCCAATCAAAAATCAATACAAACGCGAAAAAATTCGCAAAATAATTTTATTTACAATCAAAATTACATAAAGTTTTGCTCCTCGCCGTTCCTGTGGGAATACCCGAATAAAATATAACCTATGTTACATACCCTGATATTATAGCTTTCCATTGGTGAAAGAATTTTTGAAATCGGTCCAGTAGCTGCGAAGCGTATTCGATACAAACAAACAAACAAATCTTTCCTCTTTATAATATTAGTATAGAAAACATAAGCAAAGTCAGTTTAAGGTATGTAGATTTTATCTTAAACTGGATGTTAGATACAAGTATAACAATGTAGAAATAAATCGGCAAGACAAAGCATTGCTTCGTAAATCCCAAGTAGTCAGTACATTCGAGGGGCGGATACAGACGCTGGCATTTATAAGAACGGGTGGATGAGCAAATCCACAATACACGTAAAATCAATTTAACAAAGCCCCCTTTAGCTGGACTGACCTTAACGTTTATTTAGAAACATAAATCTCTAGTTTACTATCAACATTGTTAGGATCACGACTATGAGTGGATACGCTTATCTCTATAAGAATAATGACTGTATTCCTCCTACTCCGACACCCACTGTTGGACATGCCTCTCTACGAGAACGTCACTTGGAAGGGTCCTGTGCCACTTGCATCCAACGGTTCCCTGCTACTTTTAAGATGTCGTCAGTTGACCTAGTAGAAGGTCGTCCTAAACTGCGTCGTTTGATTCGTGGTCACCACTCGAGAACTCTTCTATCCCAACGTCGTCGCTTCGATGAATGATGTGGCCTACCCATTGCCATTTCAAAGCGCTAATCCTGCGGACTATGATGAAATGATTAACTCAATAGTATACGGGGTTTTTTAATTACAGATACAAATCTAATATGCTATCTTTTCTTAAAAAATCTTTTTGCATTTTACATACATTTTACTTCTATTAATCAATCATTAATTAACCATTTGAAACTGTTATCCTTAGCATAGACAACTATTTAAGTACGCGCATTCAATAGCGGTATCTTCCCTTTCTACCTTTATCCGACCATTGGTCTATCAGCGGAGTGTAGAATCTCATTTATCGAATAAACCGTAATAGATAGATGTTAAAAATTTTAAAGACCTTATATTTGTATTTCAATTATAATAAGAAATTGTAAAATAAATAAAAAACAACATCACATATTTTGGCGTATTTTCTATTCACACATAATGATCACATAATGTTAATAAAGATAGAAAATGGACATAGATACTTTAAGAGAAGGACAAATCAGGACAAATCGAAACAAACAACTAAAACAGCTTCCATACGATTTACTGAATTTAATTAATGTAATTTCTTTCGATTATTCTCTTTTTCAGTCCTTGTCTCTCTTGTTCTCTTCCATTCATGTTCATGAATATGGTTTTTACTTGTTACCAGATTCGAACTGATATTCTTTGCTCATTACCTAGATCGTTATCATCGACGTCATTGTAATGACTATTTTCCACATTGAAACTAATTACCATTTGAATTATGAATTTCAGTGGTATTATACCGCTATACTCGAATAAATGTATTTAACTAAGACTATAATACATATTTTTATTTATATTCTCGCGTTATGAAATCCCGTAATAGCCAGGTGATGAGGTTATTACCGATAATTGAGCACATTGCCAAACATTTGAAAATTTTCTTAACACATCCCTCGAGAATTGCAGAAATCTCAGACAACTTGGAACAAAACTAACCGGATTTAATATTTTGAACTTATACCTATGACTAAACCAATGACCATATGAAACAATAACATTGATGAGAACTTTTATAAAGATAAAAAATTTCCTTTAGAAATAATATATATGGAATTGTAACGTTGCCTGAGTTTGAAATGATAAAAAAAAATGGTGGCTTTACGAAGATTATTATCTTTCTTTTAACAGAATTATAAAAGTAACACGACCATTAAAAAATCGGCTAAGTGCGAGTCGGAGTCGCGCACGAAGGGTTCCATATCATTATCTATATCAAAGCCAAAAAATATCGCGTTCGTTGTATGGGAGCCCCCTTCAAATATTTATTATTTTTTTTTTTTAGTATTTGTTATAGGGGCAACAGCATTACATAATTTGTAAAAATTTCAACTATCTAGCTATTGCGGTTCTTGAGATACAGCGTGGTGACAGACGGACGGAGAGACAGCGAAGTCTTAATAATAGAGTCCCGTTTTTACCCTTTGGCCGTTCCCGTCTCCGCCCATCCCGTTTTAACCCCAAAAAGTGCCTCCGGCACTTAAGATTGTAATTTTATTTAATTCCACAACAAAAAAAAATCAAAATAGAGATCTTTGCCAACCCGTGTAGTCAAGGTGTGTGTGTAATAAGCCCTTCCATTATGAAATAATCTTACGCGCAATAGCGGTACTTTAAAAAAAATATTTTACTTAACTACCACCAAAATGATATATTAATTTTAAAACCTGATATTTAAAAGAAAATAAAGTAGCAGAGTTAGTTTGCCCTAATTTCATAACTCTACTTTTCGACATATCATCGTGAGAACGCAGTAGTTTATGGCACAAAGCCAGATTATGAAAGTTTTTATCCCAATCGAACGAGTAATCCTGACTGAAAAGCTTTCGCAACTGTCGGTCCAACAGACATACCTATATGAAAGCCTTTTAATGTTATTATTTAAACCGATATTATTATTTCATAACTTTAGTACTACAGACCACATATATATTTACATGATGACCTCATTCATCCATCCATCCATCAGCTTGTAGAGACGATCACTGATGGATACAGACCTCCTCACGAGAATGCCACTAGAAACTGAACTGTGCTACTTGCATCCAACGGTTTCCTGCAACTTTCAAGATGTCGTCAGACTACCTAGAAAGGGGTTGTCCTCCACGGCGTCATCCGATTCGTAGTCGCCACTCGAGAATCTTTATTACCTAACGGCTATTTTGTTCAACAAGTGACATAGCCTGCCCATTGGCATTTGTACATTCTAATACTTCGGGCTATGTCAGTTACACTCATTCTTTTACGAATTTATTTATTACCATTCCGGATTCTATCACATAGAGAAATACCGTATCGTGCCGCATTAAATTATCCACTAGGGTAAAAAATATAATAAGGTTCTGTAACTAGTATTTGTAGACTATGCGAAAAGTTTCCATTCGCTTGAAATACGAGCGATACTAGAGTTCTTTCAGCAGTTTTACATCGACTATCGATTTATCAAGATATAAAAAAGATGAAAAAACTGATGCAACTGCAGAAATATTTGAAAATACACTACATTGAAATATCTTGAAACTCGTAAATTGTATTGAATTCTAAATTGATATCAATCACGAATACATCACATCTTCAATTTGCTAACGATATCGTGATTATAGACGAAACGGAAGATCTAGTTACTACATTATTACTAGATCCGGTACATAAAGGACCCTCTATTTATATTATATAGCCACATGAATGAGACAATTTTTAACCCCCGGCGCAAAAAGAGGGATGTCATAAGTTTGACGTCGATGTATGTATGTGTGTCTGTCTGCGGCATCGTAGCCCTCAAACGGATGGACGGAGTTCGATGCAGTTTTTTTCATTTGAAAGCCATTTTTCTTGCGGTAGTTTTAGCTATATTTGGTTAATATCAGTCCAGTAGCGTAAGAGTATCAACTCTTTTCCAAATCGATGTAATAGGGTATTACAAAATTAAGTGCTTACACGTGCCTGTATAATCGTTAAATGATAATCAATTGATAATTCTCGTTGAAGAGAACGTAATATTTTTTTATTATTTTATTTTGTGTCAGGGGTTATTAAACATTTTTAACTTTACTTATAGCGTATTAATAATATACTATTATTATATTATTGAAGTACATTTATCTGTTCTATGTAATATATTTATCTGTATCTTCAAGTTAATTCCATTTACACTTTTTTTTCTCCACGTTAATGAAAGGCTAGTTGCTCAAGCTTAATTCAGTAAAACTATTTCACTACTACAAAACACCTTCTTTTCTAACACAGCTACAGATAGAAAAAAAATCACTTTGGCAAGTGGAAAATTAGCTAAAGGAATTACAACTCGTATTAACCCTTTAAATGCTAAACGTTTTAAGCAATCTAAAATAATCGTACCCAAAACTCCAACGATACATTCAAGGCTCAAAACTGGTATATACATTATGAATAGTCGACTGTTTCACGATTCTACTCCAGTATTTAAGCAGCTTTAAATAATAAAATCATTTCCTTTAACCTTGGCATACTTAATCGTTATAATCCTAATCTTCATTACACTCAACCATATTGAAGTCAGATTTTAAATATAACTAAATACGGTAGTAGGTTAAGAATACACTTGTCACCACCCCTTGCTTGGCCGTGGGAGTTGTAAAAATTTACTAAGTAATCACTAGGAGAAAGTGCAGCAGATATCTCTTAGGATTAAACTTTACTGCGATTGCCAATCTGTTTGCCAAGCGTTATGATTATGACAATAACCTCACTAATTAAATATTGCGTTATATGCAATTTATGGAGGAGCCGTATATGCGTCCCACTACTGGGCGTGAGCCTCCTCCATAATAGGGAAGTCCTACTAAGATCTATTATACCTCGATAGTCATACGATTATAAAAATAGAGATTACACTTACCATTGAATAAATTAAAAATAAGAGTTTATGAGATCTACTAGCAACCCGCCCTCGCTTCGCTTCGGTTTTAGTCGCCTTACCCGCGTAGATCCCGTTCCCGTGAGAATACCGGGATAAAATATAGCCTATGCTACTCCCTGATATTATAGCTTTCCATTAGTGAAAGAATTTTTGAAATCGGTTCAGTGGTTTAAGCGTGAAAGCGTAACAAACAAACATACTTTCGCATTTATAATATTAGTAAGGATTTCTGTAATATTCATAACCAAACGAGCATGGTTCTTTCAAGATATTTTTTACAAATTTGATATATTTCAACAAAAATAATTTATCTCTTACTTTAGATTTACATCAACAGTTAACATTGTACATAACGTGGAACGTTAAATATCAAATTAAATCAATGTAAAATCAATGGCAACAAAACCCTTTCTTTTTTGTTTAAGTTTGAAAACCTAATGCTGCGGTTTATTGTGTATTTTTATAAATACACAAACCATAGGATTATGGCATTCATATATTAATTCCTCTGTATGCTCTCAGTAAAAAAAGCGTACCGCTTTTTGTCAACTTGTCTGTTCTCAATATTGCCATGTTTATTATGATTTAATTTTTTTTCTGAATATGCAAGACGATACTGCAATGCTAAAGTTTATTGCGACTAATCATATAAGCCTAATCTAAGTCATAATAAAAGTAATTAAAGGTATGAATATAGAACATTTACTGACAAAATTAACTAATTGAAAGCGAAGCTGTGGGATTAATTTGGAAGAATATAATTATTAATTATTCATCATTATATGTCATATACGTCTCACTGCTGGGCTCGAGCCTCCTCCACAATAGGAATAGCATGGAGCAACTATACCACACTGGTCAGATGGGTTGTTATAGGGTTTCATTTTGAGTTTTCCTTCTCTTGCTTAGATATTATATATATGTTATTCCTTAGTTATGTTTTACGATACCCACGTCCAAGATATGGGGATGAATAGGTGAACAGTAATACTCCCTTCATCATCATCATCATCGCAGTATACTGGGTCGCATCGCAGTATGCTGGGCAAACATGTTGGTATTTTTTTTTTGGGTGGATCGAGGTCGGCGCACTCCTCGTACCAAACATGTTGGGTTTAGGGTTTCATTTCGAGTTTTCCTTTTCTTGCACCGATGTTACGTGCATATTATATCCCACAGTCGTCTTATACGACATTCACGGACAAGATAGGGAGTGGTGAATTCTATTCTTACTCCGTCACCATACGGAACATATACTACTTATACTCCCGTACCACATAGAAAAATATAATTACTAACGCCTACAAATATTCTACAAAATAAAATTAAAAACATCTATACCAATAAATAAAATTGGAGTGTCTGTTTGTAATGTCAAAATAATAGGCTTTTTTCATACTCGCACGGTTATTTGCACGACACCTATGCCTAAAATAGCAATTAAAAAATTTTTGTCTGTCTGTCTGTTTGTTCCGGGTAATCTTCAAAACGACTGGACCTATTTCAAAAATTCTTTCACCGATGGAAAGCTATAATATCAGGGCGTAAACTAGGCTATATTTTATCCCGGTATTCCCACGGGAACGGGAACAACGCGGGTAAAACAACTATAACCTATAACCGAAGCGAATTGAGGGCGGGTTGCTAGTCTTTAATATAGTAAAGTATAGAATATTCACACATCTTTAACTAAACAGCGTCAAGAATACACTGCGAACTCCAATATGTACCGATATAGTATCACGTTCGCTATGAACTAGTGCGCGCACGTGCTCAATAGAACTCTCTTCTTATTTTATACTAGCAACCCGCCCTCGCTTCGCTTCAGTTATAGGTTATAGTCGTTTTACCCGCGTAGTTCCCGTTCACGTGGGAATACTGGGATAAAATATAGCCTAGTTTACGCCCTGATATTATAGCTTTCCATTGGTGAAAGAATTTTTGAAATCGGTCCAGTCGTTTTGAAGATTACCCGGAACAAACAGACAGACAGACAAAAATTTTTTAATTGCTGTTTTAGGCACAGGTGTCGTGCAAATAACCGTGTGAGCATGAAAAAAGCCTATTATTTTGACATTACAAACAGACACTCCAATTTAATTTATTGGTATAGATATAGACTAGCAACCCGCCCTCGCTCTGCTTCGGTTTCAGTTGCATTACCCGCGGCGTAGTTCCCGTTCCTGTGGGAATACCGGGATAAAATATAGCCTATGTTACTCCCTGATATTATAGCTTTCCATTGGTGAAAGAATTTTTGAAATCGGTTCGGTGGTTTAAGCGTGAAAGCGTTACAAACAAACAAACATCCTTACTTTCGCATTTAGAATATTAGTATGGATTTCAACTGGACAGGACAACACCATATGACGTTACTATTCACGATCGATTAAATATGGTCCAACTCATGACTTATTTTAAAACTAATATTGAAATGATTTTGCGACCAACGATATAAACCTTCGAACATCATTTCCTAGCCGAGGTCGCGAGTGACTGAACCGAGGAATAGTCCGTCACCCGCAGAGAGAATGACCGCGCGATAGCGGCTGACGTCCCAGGAGAGGCGTTAGAAAGCGAGGGTACTCGAAAGGGTATTTCGCAGCGCTGGCCACGGATGACAAGATATTCAGTACCGATAGTAGGCCCAATGGGTAAGGAGAGGGAATACGCTGGGTTATGGGGCCGAGTGCCACCCTTTCGTCACCCCATGTGCGCTGACCATAATCCACCCAAAAAAAGTTATTATCCTAGATTAAATAATTATTATTTACTTTTTAAGTCAAGAAACTGTCAATAGCATAAAATGTGTACAGAGAGCAGTACATCCATCATTCAAAGTAAAGCCTTTACCGGTGATAATTTTATTTCCATAATATTCTGATACCTTGCCGTTGTTTCATCACCATCTCAGCCCACATAAATCCTACTGTAGAACTCAGACCTGCACCATAATGGAAGAGAAATTTACCTACTATACCACGCTGGTCAGAGGTATTAGCATAGAGTTTTATGTCAAGTTTGTTTCTCTTGCATAGATATTATCTAATTAGTCCCTACATATTATCTAATTATCCTTTAGTCCTCTTTGACGACACCCACGGGTAAAAGAGGGAATGATGTAATGTATTCTTATTCCATCACCACACAGCGAACCGATCCTTAGTTGTTTATAAAATATTCTGATCTCATACAAGCAGAGCTATGCCTTTTATTTCATGGGATATTTTCCTGTTCTTTAACAAATAAACGCATTAATTTACACTAAAATTAATTCCCTTTCTCTTTTACTTACAGCAATGATAAATCATTAAGGTTTTTACAAAAAGTTAAGGAAGAAATTGCCGCCGTGCAGCGATCACATTTCAAGTCAATCAAGTAGGCAATTCTCCTAATGGAAAAACTATTAGTCTCCCGGCTGCCGAGCACAATACAGTAAAAAATCTTCCCTTGGGTATTTGCTATGGTAATTTATGTTACGCCATAGCTTTTTGTAGCGTGTCATGCAATTTGTTCAACAAGGCGTTATATACATATTATATACTAGCAACCCGCCCTCGCTTCGCTTCGGTTATAGGTTATAGTCGTTTTACCCGCGTAGTTCTCGTTCCCGTGGGAATACCGGGATAAAATATAGCCTAGTTTACGCCCTGACATTATAGCTTTCCATTAGTGAAAGAATTTTTGAAATCGGTCCAGCCGTTTTGAAGATTACCCGGAACAAACAGACAGACAGACAGACAAAAATTTTTTAATTGCTATTTTAGGCATAGGTGTCGTGCAAATAACCGTGTGAGCATGAAAAAAGCCTATTATTTTGACATTACAAACAGACACTCCAATTTTATTTATTGGTATAGATACATATATTTGTTATCTCAAAAACGATATCTATATGAAATAAGGAACTAGTTGTAATGGACTTGCGACGGACTTTTTTCCTATTTTAACTGAATTTCCTACACTTATTTGTATCGGGGCAGATTTCTTCGTTTAGGCGCAGTACCTAAGTTCTATGATGACATTTTAAATTATATTTCTATCCGTACACTAGCTGACCCAACAGGCGTTGTCTAACAAATTTAAAAAAATAGTAAAAGGAATCAATCGCAGCGTCGCCTACCGGTTCCAATTATTAACCTAAACCATTCTCTTATCCAACGCCATTCATAGCCACAAAAAAACACCAAAATCGGTCCAGCCGTTTAGAAGGAGTTCAATTACAAACACAAACAGAAGAACTATATAAAGATTTCGAACATTTTGCCTAAAATTAATTCACTTTTCACATTCCGTATAATCTCTTAAGGCGGAACTAGTCGCTGGATGAATGCCGTACAAATTTCTGAGAAATTTTAGTGCATTGTTTGTTAACCTACAGACCAATTTTAACTAAAAAATCTATTTATGTACTAAATATATTATGTCGTGCACAGATGGAACTGGTAATTAAAAGCTAAAAATTAAGAAGCTACCAATATTTCAACTTTTATATTTCTACAAAAATTTTGAGGAAAAATCGGGCATAAATTCGTGGCATAAAATGTATGAAATCTCCAAAACAAAACTTGCACAGCTTATCAAGTGTTATTCAAAGTTGAAACAAAGTTCATATTAATTAATTTATATAATAGTTTCTTCATAAGACTGCTTTTTCTTAAACACTAAATACAAAAGAAATGTTATATAATATTATGAATAACGAAAATACAGAAAATATTAAACAAATTAATTAATATCAATTACTGATATAAATTAAGAATGAAAACATTCAAAGTTGTTCACATGTAGCATATATGTTTATTATGTAATTTGTTAAGAATTTTCAACTCAAAAGTATAACGAAAATATACAATACACAATAGCTGTTAATGCAGCATCTTTTTTTAAGTTTCATCAGAGTCGCTTCGTTAACGGGGACACTACACTACTGCCATTGTCTCGATAAGAATACAAGAGAGGTTTTGTGTCCGCTGCGCTGCAAATAGATAGCGAAAAACAAACATTCGTCTTGATAAACTACTCTTAATCCTTCTTAGAAATAAAATTTTCAGTGAGTACTAATCCTCAGTTTTAATGGCAACAATATTTTTGATGTTATAACTAAATAGCGAATCTCTAAGTAATAAAATTCTCTAAATATTTTCACGGTAACGGAGTCTATGGATAACAGATAAACATCATGCTGTACTAAAATAAAAGAATGTCGCACAAATGATTTCTTTGATGTAATAATGCTTAACGTACGTCCCTCCTAATTCAAATTTCTGTATTGATGGTCTAACACATTTACTCGAAATTATTTGATTCAAATATTTGTATACGCCTACAGTTGTCGAAACTAATGAATATTGTAAGTTATAAGCGAACAAGCATCAGGAAACCACGTAACCCTATCTTAATATTTACTTTCAAACAATTTAAAAAGAGTGTAAGTTTACGAATTTATTTTAGATTCTCATCGCCACGAGAGGGAGAGAGGGCCGTCGGAGAGGGACGGTACCCAAAAAGGTATCCCACTAGCCTGGCCACATACAACAAGGAACTCGGTACCAGTGGTTGACCCAACGGGGGTGGGAATGTGGTGGTTTATGAGGTCACGTTCCGCCGTCGCGTTATCACGGACGGAATGAACAGTGTGTGTGTTGACCACAACCCGCCCAAAAAAAAAGATTATAGTCGTAGCGATATAAAAGAGGATAAGCACACGTATTTGGATCTCTATTAGGAGCTGACACTTAAACATGCTGATTTCGGCCCACTATTGCTAACAGACTTTTGTGAGATGAAGAAAATTAGCCTCCTCCATCACGCTGGCCCGACAGATTGATTTAGGTTTTCATTTCACTCACCATTTTCCTCTCTGCCAGATTTTTTGCAATAGATAAGGTACTGTAGTAAAGAATAAATTCTTGTCCTAAACCAATTTCATAAATTTACAATTTACGGTCGAAATTTAAATTCCGACTCCAAACAATCATTCGTGAATTGCACAAAAAAACATTCTATGAGTAGATCAAACCCAGCCCCATTAGACCAGTCCACCATCTGTAGAGTTATATCTGTTACTTGCTTACATATCTTAATCTATTTTTGCGATGCCAACATTGCAATAAAGGGTAATAATCATTATAATTTTACTCCATTACCAGCCATATCTAGCTAGCAAAAGAAATAGAAAAAAATTGTAAAAACTAAAAAAAAGGAAAAAGAAATTGTAAAAAAAATTAAACTCTGTAAAGTAGGCGTAATGTATTTTAATTAATCTGCGCCTAATTCCGCCCTAGCCGAAGCTGCGGGTGACTGGACTAGGCATTTAGTCCGTCACCCGCAGAGAGGCTGACCGCGCGACGGTGACCGACGACGTCCCCAAGAGGGAACATCGAAAGGAGAGGGTACCCCGCGACCGAGCTATTCCGTCAGGCTGATCACTGAAGACAAATTACCCTGCACCGGTGGTCGGCCCAACGACGAAGGCGACGTGTCACGGGTGGGTCTTGAGACCGTGCGTCGTCCCTCTGCCGCCCCGGACGGAGCCGGGCGGCGGGTGCGCTGGCCATGGCCCACCCTCAAAAAAAGGAGGTAATTTAATTAAGGACAGTTGAAAAAAAGCGTCAGAACTATTATTCGGTGAAAGCATGTCGGGGAATGTCGTGTATATCTGAGGGAAACCGTGTAATGAGCTTGGTTAATATTCTGTTCTCGATGTATTTGTATGAAGTAGTTTTTCACCATTATAACAGCTCATATGCGTCCCATTGCTGGGCTCGAGCCTCCTTCACAATAGGAGAGAAATTAATCTACGATATATAGGGTTTTATTTCGAGTTTTCCTTATCTTCCGTAGATGTTATCTTCACTTTCCCTCGTCTTTTACGACACTCATGGACAAGAAAGTGGTGAAATGTATTCCTATTCCGTCACCAGACGGCAAATTGACCTTACTATACCGTGCTGATCGGACAGGTTAGTATCAAATCAAATACAAACGCGACAAAATCAATCAAAGATTGGTATAGGGTTTTATTTCGAATTTTCCTTCTTTGACATAGATGTTATATGCGTACAATATCCCTTAGTCGTCTTTTACGACATCCATGGCCAAGATATCGAGTGGTGAATTGTTTACTTACTCCATCACCACACGGATAATCATTATTTATCCATCTATAAAGTACGAGTATACCACAATATATCTTTCATTTATCTTTTGCTTTATCCTTCTTGGAGTGTGATACCTTTAAAAGATTAGGTGAACTAAAATAGTTACTTATTGTGGCTAAAAGAAAATTGCGTTGACACCTGTAAATTCATTAAATATTCAGTGGCACTTTGATCCTGTATCAATCATTCTAACTCTAGTGAGCATAAATAGATTTTATTCAAACATTCAGTAATTGATATATACCTACCTAGTATTTTCTCGCATCTTTACCTTGAAAGGCCACACATAGACATATTAGCCTTTTTTTTTTATATGGGTGGGCTATGGTAAGCGCACGCGCGGTCCTGTCCGTCCGGGGCGATGAAAGGACGGCGCGCGGGCCCATTACCCACCCGTACCCACGTCACCTCGTTGTTGGGCCGACCACCGGAGCAGATGTGACTTGTCGTCAGTGGTCGGCCTGACGGAATACCCTTTCGGGTAACCTCACCTCTCGACGTACTGGGACGTCGGTCACCGTCGCGCGGTCAGCCTCTCTGCGGGTGACGGACAATTCCCCGGTCCGATCACCCGCGGCCTCGGCTAGGGCGGCATTAGGCGCAGATACTCGCGCCTGCGCCGCCCGAGTCGCCGGCGGCGGAACGTGTCGCCGAATAGGAGCTCTACTCGCACACGATCCGCCGCCTTTTTCCGTGAGATTACGGCCTCACAGAAGGCGGCGACCGCGTCCCAGTTCCTGACGCTGACGAGCATCTCCCTGGCGATGGTCGGCAGCGCCAGGTCGACACCGATAATTGCGACGAGTTCACAGCGATCCTTCTCCCATGCAGCACACTCCTCGAGCGTGTGCTGCGCCGAGACATAATAGCCTTAGCTAAATTTCTTATGACTATCTATGTCAGCTCAGATACGTCCCACAGCTAGACTGGAGCCTTCTTCACAATAGGAGCGAAATATACCTACTATACTACGCTGATATGCATGTTACAACCTTTACTCGTCATTCACGACACCCACGGGCAAAATAGAGGTTTTGCTTTTGAAGATCTCTTGGAAAATAATATAATAATAATACTTCGAGTTTTCCCTCTCCTTCACTCTCATGTTATCATGGGGAGTAGTGAATTGTATTCTTACTCTGTCCCCACACGGATATTGTAGTGTATTGTGGATCTTAGTGTAGTTTTGTTTAAATATAAAAAGAGACCTGTTAAAATATTGAGATGGATGCACATATATTAAAAATAATTATTCAGTGAAATAAAACAAGCTATTAATAGTATGTCTTAAAGAAAAAAGAATGTGAAAGAGCTCGAGTTCGACTTAAAGACATTTGAATGATATAATCCAAGTTTATTAGAATTTCCATAAAGTTGTTAAACAATGCAAATGGATGGATTAAGTCGGTTGTTCAGAGAAAAGAGGCAGAATGAAAAGTCAGTAAAAATTCCAGTGTATTATTAAGAATTCCTTTGCATAAATATGCAAAAGATATATTAACGGCGTTCACGCTGTGTAAGCAACGTACATACGTCGACGGTATACTGGCAACATGATCCATCTTTAGTTTATGAGAATTTAAACTTAATTTGTTTTTTAAGATACCAATATCGATTTATATCTATGGTTTCAATGGCAACGTGTCATATCCTAATCTATCTACATATATACAAATTAAGAAAATTAAAAGTCTGTAACGTCAAAAGATACGTTTTCTCCATGCTCGCATGGTTATTTATGCGGTATCTAACAACCAATCTAAAAACTTTTGTCTGTCTGTCTCTTTGTTTGGTACCTTCGAAAGAGCTGAATCGATTTTGATAATATGTTACTGTCAGTTAGCCGTCTATATAATGAGTAAATTTTATTGCTGTATTCTTGTGGGAACGGGAGATATGTGAGTGAAATCACAGGAATGTGCTAGTATGTAATAAGAAGCTATAGAAGAAAAAAACTTACCTAAAATATTTGTAAAGGAAATCTTAGACAAATATTAATAGCTTTCTGTTTTCGTTATCTAATAATCGAATTGTCATAAATTAATAATAAATTGTAGTACTTTACTTTCATCAATTTAAAAATAAACTTATTATAAGAAGTCTTATTTCTAAATTTCAAGTATCGCAATAGAATAGAATCAACACTTTTTTCTAATTAATCTGAAACATCAGAAAATGAAAGGAGAAAATAAATTAACATAAATTTTGTAACAAGGAATACTTTGTTTAATTTAATGTAAAAATTTTAATCGGTTCCAAAACACGTTTATCTATAACCTCTGACGAGACTATAAAACATAAAGCTGCACAAAGTAAAAGCGCAGTGACAATAATTTAACTAAATCGGGCAAAACATAGTGAAATCAAAGAACGTAAGAAATGTGATTGCTCGAAGCAGTATTATTGCTTTTTTATATATTTAAATATTGGCGCTAAATAAAATTATTACTTAATAGTAAGCTTATTACTTAATAACTAGTGTATTATTACTTAACATCTTATGCCCACGGCTTCACCAGTAAAAAAGTACATTCCCAAAATGAAATTTGATCCAGACCCGTAAAAAAATTCTGTTGGATTGTTATCCTAATGGAACACATTACCGGGATAAAAAGCTTGGTACACATCAATACAGGCAATGACCTATCTTGTATGCCAATTTTTATCCAAATCTGTTCAATGATTTATGCATGATTGAGTAACAAACATTCAAACATCTTCACAAACTTTCACATTTATAACATTAATAGGATATAGCTAAAGTGTGCTTAAAACGTTGCGTTGAGTACATAGGATATGTAGTAAAAACATAATGTATTTATCTTATTCTTGTGAATTACAGATGTTCAACGTCTTCCAATTCCATTTATCAGTGTCATTTCTGTCTAATCATTTCTACGCACATTTATCATGACATTTTTACGTATGTAGCATTCCAAACTTCCTAGAGGGGTTCATAATGTGATAAATTATCTTCTATATTAATCCTCAATCTTATAAATATACTAGCAACCCGCCCTCGCTTCGCTTCGGTTATAGTCGTTTTACCCGCGTAGTTCCCGTTCCCGTGGGAATACCGGGATAAAATATAGCCCAGTTTACGCACTGATATTATAGCTTTCCATTGGTGAAAGAATTTTTGAAATCGGTCCAGCCGTTTTGAAGATTACCCGGAACAAACAGACAGACAGACAGACAAAAATTTTTTAATTGCTATTTTAGGCATAGGTGTCGTGCAAATAACCGTGCGAGCATGAAAAAAGCCTATTATTTTGACATTACAAACAGACACTCCAATTTTATTTATTGGTATAGATATCCAGACCGGACATTATTGAACAAAGCTTTCATCTATTGCAACTAAACACGTATTAATTCACATCGTTTTATAAAAGGTGCAAAACCATTTCCTAACAAATTATGGAGCAATATTTTTATCGGCTTACACTAGAAGAGATTTATCTCGTTTAATGCCTACCCCTATAGATGCCTTAATCTCTCGTACCTTAATCTATCATGAAATAAATTACAGATTGTTTATACTGAAATGAATACCTGTTACATTATTTCTTCTATGATTTTTTTACTTGACTTTATCATCTTCAGAATATCGTCATCATCGTCATTTCATAAGTAAGTGCTACTTGGGCTCGAGTCTTCTTCATAATGGGATGGAAATTGGCTTACTATACCGCGCTGGGCAGACGTATTTGCATAGGGTTTTATGTCGAGTTTTCCTTCTCTTGCTTTGATATCATCCGCACAACATCCCTTAGTCGTCTTTTAAGACACCCACGGGCAAGAGAAGGAGAAGTGAATGGTATTCTTACTCCATCATCACAAGAAACACGTCGCGTTCAGAATGTGTTAATTATAATTTAAATACATAAAAGAAATGTTTTTACATATTGCATATTAAATCCTCAAAGTTAACGCTAGTGTTAACGCTTTTTTTTTGTGAGGGTACTATTCTAAAAACTTTGAATTTATACGACGTAATATTGAGTTTTTCTTTGTGTGGTGATGGAGTAAGAATACAGTTCACCACCCCCTCTCTTGCCCGTGGGTGTCGTAAAAGACGACTAAGGGATATAATATACATATATTAAAATATCTTGCAAGAGAAGGAAAACTCGAAACAAAACCTTATACCAACACGTCTGACCCCCGTGGTATAGTAGGTCAATTTCCCTCCCATAGCGGAGGAGGTCCGAGCCCAACAGTGGGACGTGTATGGGCTGAGACGATAATGATGATGAATATTGATGAATATAGTAATTTTATTTAGATGAATCCAATGCTTTAATGCAATTCCTTCTTTGCTTTTTCTCTATCAGTAGAAACAATTTTTAATATGTGTTGCACACAGATAATATACAATTATGTATAAACAAAAATTAAACAATATAAACAGATAATATAAAAATAAATTTTTAGCATGCTTAAAAATGCTAACATAATAATCAGCTTAAATCATACTTCATTATTCCGGTTCCCCGTGTATTTTACAAAAAGTATAACTTGGGCGAAGACGAAATAATTTTATCGACACCAAATTAATAGTGAACAACTACACATTTTTCAGAAAGACACAATTTTAATTTAAATAAGTTTTTGGTATCCAAAATCTCTTAGTAAATAATAATATTACAGTGCTTACACTGTAAAACAAATCAGGGTGAAGTATTATAAGCAGGCAAGGAGAGAATAAACTCCTTCCACAAATCCTTATGACTGAAACTAAGCACCTACCTGCTTGATGTAATCCAGTTTCTTTGTCGTCGGATAAACGGAGAAAATAAAACTTCTAAATCCCAGTGAATCCCCACAATATAGCTAAGAGAATATAGTCAAGGACAAAATAAACTTGTGCTACTTATATGAGATTACTTTCTTAAACTGTCCGTAGAGGCTAGCCCTACATTAGTCACAAGAAAATAGAGTATCCATACTATTTGCTTTTTTATATATTAATAAATATACCAACAATTCTATAATTTCATTTGTACTAAATCAGATTTTATTGTTCTGATATTTAAAATTACGTATAATATATACTTCTACCTTTGAGTTCATATACTTCAAATAATACATAATTTTATTAAAATGTAAAATTATAATAATATTTGGTTGCCTCGTTAGTTTTGTGGCTTTCATATGTAGTTGCTGTGAGTAGTTACTGCTATAGTTCAATACTCGGACTGAAAATAATCCTATTAGTTTCCAATCATAAGTATATTTTCAATAGTAATACTAAATTTCCTTAGTAGTAAAAAATCACGCTAAAAATATTGTATACTAAGCAAAATATAGAGGTGATCCACGGTACGCTTGCTGCCTGCATTTTGAGCGAACAATATGTTACTTCTTAATCTAATATTTTAGAAATAAAAAGGGTGAAAAATTATATTTTAATTTAGCATTAGCAGTCTTATACAGAACAATCCTATTCACAAATAAAACATACTTAATCCTTATCATACGATTTATACAACCCGTGTAAGCTCTTCAAACTTATACTGGGTATAACAAAAGCTGACAGAGGCTTATAATCACGTTTATTTTACATACTTATTTACTTATTATATTTTCCGTGTGGTGATGGAGTAATAAGACGGTTCACCACCCCTCTCTTACCCATGGGTGTCGTATAAGACGACTAAGGGATGCAATATGAATATAATATCTATACAAGAGAAGGAAAACTCGAAGGATATCCTATACCAACCCGTTTGACCAGTGCGGTATGGTAGGTATAGAAGGGATATTAATCCCTTCTATTATGGAGGAGGCTCCAGCGCAGCAGAGGAATATATAAGTTGAAATGATCAATAATAATATTTACTTATATATATATTATATAAAAAAAATATGTTCTTTCATTTTTGTTTGAAAATATGTCGGTTTATTATCTTTCTTATTATTATCACTTTTCAACATTTATATGAATGAACTGATAATAGAGCTCATGGACACCAAATACACATGCTATGTTGATGGGGTTTGTATAAATAACATCAACTATGCGGATGATATGGTGTTACTAACGCCATCGGTGGGATCTATGAGACGTTTACTTTGACTGTGAGTCGTACGCAATACCGCACGGCCTGAAGTATAACGTCAATAAGAGTCAGCTCATGATTTTTAAAACGAAAGGGTATCCAAGTTACACCACATTTCCAAAGATGTTATTGTATAGGACACCACCACTTAAGGTAGATAGTTTTAAATACTTAGGCCATTGGATGACGAATAACTCAAAAGACAATCTTGATATAGACAGGGAACGTAGGTCGCTGGCTGTCCGCTGTAACGTGCTGGCTCGCAGGTTTGCAAGATGTACGATACCAGTCAAAATAACGCTTTTTAAGGCATTCTGTCAGTCGTTTTACACGTACAGCCTGTAGGTCAAGTATGGGCGGCGGGCATACAGCGACCTACGTGTTCAATACATCAATGCACTTAGGTTACTGCTGGAACTGCCGTGGCGATGTAGTGCGTCGGGTTTGTTCGCGGAGACACACATTGACGGATTTGACGCTATAATGAGAAAAAGGAGCGCCTCCCTGATGTCATGTTTACGTGGCAGTACTAACAGTATCCTAGGAGTTTTTACCGATCGGTGGGATACTCCAATGTTTCAAAATTGGTTACGGCTATAGTTATTGAATTTTAAAAATACATATGTAGACTAACACTAGTTCTTAAACAAATTGTTACTAACACCTACGGACTTTGCCTGAAAATAAATATATATTATTATTATTATGTTTTAAGTGCCCCCTACAAAGAAAGTCCTTAAAATATTATAGTACTACTAAATATTAGTATAAGTACAGAAGTTTACTCAGATATGCCTTTCAAACTAAATATCAATTTAGTAATTATTATGTTCATACATCTATTTGGTAATAGCTTAGTTAGTTTAGTGGATTATAGACACATTAGCCATAAATATGATACTCAGTGCCACGCCCTCGCACTTTGTGGCTTGTTAATGGCAATTGAAATCATGTATTTAACGAAGCGCAATTTGTTGCCCTGTCAAATAAGTAGTATGGATACAAGTAGAATTAAATTTATTAAAATTAAATAATATTTCTGTTGAATATTTAAATATTGAACACCCTCATTTTCAATTTTATTTCTTTTAAAAATTGTATATGTTCTTTTCATATTGAATGAAAACGGTTTATAGGATTTAAATAAATTAGAAACTAAATACCCATCAATTATATAATATTAAGGTTTTTTTTATTACCAATGATGGCAAATGAGCAAGCGGCACACCTGATAGTAAGTGATACCGCCGCACACCGTTGCAATACCAAGGGCACAGCCAGGCCTTTGCCTACCGTGAAGAAAATATCCCTCTTAAATCTCGTAAAGAAGGACATGTCATAGCGCTCGGAAAACAGCAGCGGGTATTTCATTCCAAAGCCTGCACGGATGTGGGCGAAATGATTGCTGTAAACGTACAGTTGAGGAACATAACGTTGCCAGGTGAAATGGATGAACCCTGCTACGGTGTCGACTGATATGTTGGTAAAATGTTGACGACGGTACCAAGTGAACATAAGGCATCGTTTCATCATAATATTGACGTCCACTGTTGGACATAGCACCCTCCATAAAAAGGAAATTATGCAATCATGTTTATCAAAACTGTCCGTTTGATGCCGGAGTAAGAATACAATTCACCACCCCTCCCTTGCCCGTGAGTGTGGTAAAAGACAAGAGAAGGACTTGATGACAAAACCTTATGCCAACACATCTGACCAGCGTGGGTCAATTTCCCTCCTATAATAGAGAAGGCCCGGGCCCAAAAGGGGGACGTATGTGGTTTAGAAAGAAACGCCAAAAAGCGTTCCTAAACATTATTTCTATGTATTTTTCAAGTTGTCTCTATCGAATAATTTAAAACAAAAAGATAACGTGTGTCAAATCTATTTCTGTTATACAAATATGACCTGCTAAACAAATTCAAAATAGTATTTCTATCAACACGATATGATCTATCAGACTTGCTGTTATGGAGTTATTATTTCAAGCTTTGCTCCTTTTTTGTAAATGTTATTGCGTCCCTTAGTTCGTATGCGACATCCACGGGCAAGGAAGAAAGTGGTGAATTGTATTCTTACTCCGTCACCACACGGCAAAATATTTCTATAGCGACAATATAAATCCTCTCTGTAATAAATATATACATAGGTATATTCCTAAAAAAGTTTTTATACAAGTAATTTCAAATCCACGATAAGTAGAGCAACGTCGTCGCGTAATTGAATTGAGGATAAGTTGTGGAATAAGCACTCGCCTACATAGGCAATTACTCATCGCATGCTCCATTTAGAACCTTAAATTATACTTAAGTACGTAGATGTGAAACTTAGTGCACATACCGTTTATGTTGAATTTAAATTAAATAATAAATAGTAAAATAAATTATTTTCCTGACAAGCATATACTAATTAATATTATAAATGCGAATGTGAATAATGTGAGTTTATATGATGGTTATGATTTCACTTCTAAAATACTAAACAGGTTTCAAAAATTCTTTTCACAATTATAGTCCATAAAATATAGGATGATCTCTGTAACAGTTGCCCCTAGTGCTGTCACGCTTACGATAAAGTCCGTAGTTTTTTATCGATAAAACTCTTTATTTTTATAATTGTGATTTTCTATTATAATTAAAATACAATCGATGAAAATCTTTTTGAATTTATTTCAAACAAAGTTTTTTTTTTGACTGTTTTAATCATTCAAAAGGAGTACAATCAAGGCCTAGGTCACTATTACCGTCATCACTGGAGCGTTCCTGCTACATTTATCTTTTTTGCCAAATAGGGACATTCGTTAGATCAATCAATCAATTACGACTGTTTTATAAATTAATATGTCTAGTTTATTGACAATAATGCGTACATAATATTATCATTTACTCTGAGACGAAAAGTAGTTTTTTAATGTTTAATTAATTCAATTTATGTATTTTATAATGTAACACTGTTTTAATTGTAAAAAATATGTTGAAAGCTTTATATAGGTACCGTATTGGTTTTATTTCTTTTATGAATAATTTAATGAAGATCGGTTATCGATTTACGTATATCGACTGTCCCATCTCTTTTTTATTTTCAGTCCAGTATGACCTTGTACGTGTGTAAACGTCATTTATGTATAAAATATTTACTAGGTATTTTAATACTTACGAGGTGAGGTACATTTTAGGCATGAATATTAATATTTTTATATTTATAATATACTAGGAGTGGTAGGACCACACTGTCGACAGTTATCTGTCTACAGCCGCGGGCCGGTCCGTCCGGGGCGGTACCATGCTCTCGCAGAAAATTGACGTCTGAGTAGTAGCAATTTGTTAGTACGCTTCGTTCGGTGAGCGAGAGAGCCGGAAGCCTAACTTTCTGAGGGTGATTGCGTGTGGAGGGTTTTGGTGGTGCCCTTGGTATCACCGAGCCTCATTGCACGCATTCACACTCCCTTCGTTTTCTTCGCGGTAGGCAACGGCCTTGTAAAGGTCCATGAGCGGCAGCAACACTTACCATCAGGTGTACTGTTTGCTCGTTTGCCACCGTTTGCAATAAAAAAAAAAATAGCTGACCCGGCGAACTTCGTAACGCCATAATTTTATTTTTCCTAAACACATTTTCTAAATTTCCGAATATATATTCTCTAATGGAGGAACCGTTACGGCTTTGTCGGGCAAGATTCGATCTTCTTGGTCTCGCCATTTTTAATGATGATTCAAAGAGAATACAAATTACTGATTATTGATTTCTGAGAAAATAATAATTATCAAATTTTAAACCATATTTAACTATAAACAAAATTACGTTTAGCTGTCATTTGCTTTTTGTTATTACATATCAAATGCGTTTTTGTTATCCTACGTTTCATAGTGACTTGTATTCTCTTTGACATGAGTTTCGGTGCGAATATGGAAATGTCATGTTTAGCTCTTGTATGATATTAATTTTTTAGTGTTTTATAGTATTACATTGAATAATTTTGCTGATATTTTAACGACTTGACTTACTGATGGACATGTCTATAAATAAGCTATTCTATATAAAGAAATAATAATAATAATAATAATAATAATCTTTATTTCCAAAAATATGGTTATAGTAGGTCTTAATTATATAACATGATCCAGCATATTCTACCATATATGTATGGCGTGGAAATGTTTAAAACAGTGTCTTTTTTATTGATACAGCTTATTAGCTATATCTAGTCGTTGTAATTAAACAAAGTTAAATAATATGAAGAAAATTGTATAAGACTTAGCTGTATGGTTTTTGATTCCTTTGCCCGTCTGAATGGAAAAACAGAAACAAAATAAAATCTATTTGACATTTTATGCCATGTCACACGGGAAGGCGATCGAACAGGATAAAAAGTAGTTCATTGCCATTAAGAAGAAGAAGAATGGGATAAAAAGTATCCTATGCCTGTCTCCCGGTTCTAAGCTACCTCCTCACCAGTTTTCAGCCAAATCTGTACAGCCGTTCTTGAGTTATAAACATAGTAACTAACACGACTTTCTTTTATATATATAGATTGCAATTCAGTTGCAATAAAACTGGCACGAAAAGAATGAAAGTATATTTGATACAAAATGAAATTGTAAACATGTCGCTCGTTCAAACTTTCTTCGTTAGTTTCGTTGACATCTGTCACAGAGATCAAGCTATATTTTATGGACTATAGAAGTTACATTAGTAGCGAGTAACATAGCCTATATTTTATCCTTTCACAGAAACGGGCACTAAGCGGATGAAATTGTGTGAATTTGCTAGTAAACTTATCTAAGATAGTTCTTACGATACGACGTGTTCATATGATAACTATCAATTCATTTTGCCACTAAATGATAAACTATAAACTAAGAAGGTTTTAAAATTGGGTTTAAAAGCATCTAAATTTAGATAAGGGTTCTATTTTGATCTACCCTTATGAGGCTATGTAATTAATACACATTTATTTTAGACTCTGTGTTATCACGGCAAATTTCTTGAAGCATAATTAGAGTAAATCTTTTGTCCAATATAAGAATTAATCTTGAAAGCGCAAGACAATAATCACATAATCATAAGATACCTTAGTTACATACTACAATAGCTGTAAAAACATGACAAAATGTAAGAAACGACAAAGGAACCAACCCGTCTGGCAGTTCTGTAAACCAAATTACACTTCAATAAATTGTTTAAGAACTCGTAGGGCGTAATTGGATCAAGACGAAAACGATTAATCAAGTCTGCTAGAATTAATCGTATTCTCTGCGAATATAAATCAAGGAAAAACGCAAATAAATATTGACAAACGTAGTAATCGTCTTATTGGTGTGACAAATTAAAAATACACAAGGTCATCTACACGGTACTTCCCATGGGAATAATAAAAAGAGATTAAGCGATAATGATTTCTGATGTTGACGCAAGTATTACATATTGTATGTTATCGCGTTCAATTTACTTTTTATTGCCCGACGTTTCGAACACTTTACAGCGTTCATAGTCCGCCCGTGACCAGGAATGCTGTAAATTGTTCGCAAAAAATAATTTTATTTATAAGATTAAGAGATAGTTTCACACAAATTCTATACAAAACTGTCGGTACATGACGAAGGCCAACTAATAATATAGGAAAAGTTATTTTCCACGGGGACACTGTACAAGAAACTTTAAATTCAAATCATTTGTTATGCATAAACCCCGAGAGGGTACTTACATATTGTCAATTTTACTACTACAATATTAAATGAATTCAGTTAACTGCCATTGGAACGCATGCTATCGTTGCTGAAAAAATCTGGTAAGAATCTCAGCTCAGTTTCACTAGTATTTATATTTTTTGATTTGAAACATCTATAGGTGAGAGGTGAAACTGATCGTTGGCGTGGCGTTTTTTTTTTTTTGTGTGTGACTTAGTTGTTAGCCTCAGATGGCTGTGACAACTTTACCCGGACTGGTGGATGAGCGCTGAGGGCTTTCAACCCGTACTTTGGCGTGGCGTTAACGCCACGCTTTGATATGTACATTTGTATAACGAAACCACAACCTGTATTAGAATTTTGTACAACGCCATCTAGTGAGCTCAAAATAAATTATTAACCTAAACACACCTATAGTGTATACTAATGAAAATAAATGTTTATTGCATAAAAACTATCATTTTCTGGAAAAAAAAATGGTAATGTTTTATAAAATACTTTATGCCATATTAGTTCCTGTCGTAATCTATTCTTTTATGCATATACATATGTACATATGACTACATTTAATTTCTATGTTTCACAGCTATCAGGGGTCCTGAATAACAGCTCCGTTTTTTTAAATAACTTCTTTTATATAAGATTGGTATCAATAGGCATGATGACTAATTTTGAAAAACTGTTTTATAATATTCTTACATGACCACTATTATCAAAAAATACATTATTTTTACAATTAGTACGGTTTGATTAGAAATATATGCTATTTTAATTAAATGCATATAAATTAGCGCCAAAACGGTGCCTAGTGTCATGGCGTCTGCTTGTGACGTCACGTCTATTCACTTGAGTTGTAAACGTAAGGGAGTTAAAGCAAAAAATCTGATATATTTTATTTAGACATGAATTCGAAAGTCTATAAGTGGTGTGCGGTTCCTCAATGTGTTAATACATCAATAAAAACCCCGAACAAACTGTTTGTTTATGTGCCATATAATAAAACAATAAGATATGTAGCATATCTTGCACGGCGAGATCCAAAAGCCATAAATTTAAATAAATAAATATAAAAAAATAAATAGGAGACTATTTATTTCTGTGAAGATCATTTTGACGTAGGTAATTACTTTATATCGTATATTTATTATTATTTGGTGTGTGACTTTATTTAACTGCAGTTTAATACCAAGTTTACAAAAACATTATTTAAAAATAACATACACAGATAACATACATACCTCTAACACCTCAAGCGGTATTATTTTAAAATAGATTTTAAATTATTGGTGTTAGAAGATTATTAATCAATATTTTACTTACATCGTAGTTTTAACATTTCTAAATTCTGCTGAACAGAAGTCTTTGATGCTAGGTACTCTCCCAGCATTAACAAATCAACTCTAGGCAAATTAGAGCTGTTTGCCTTGGTGAATCCTTCTTCCATGACTTACATTTTTATAGTTGTCACAAAATAAGAGGCCCGTTTTGACACTTGGTCTTACCGATGTATTTAGTGACGCACCATACAACTCGGTACTCGGTACTCGATACTCACGATCAATCGAATCAAGTTTATATGAGTATATAATCGATTTGAAAATGTATTGTAAAATGCATTGGATTAAAGTTCTGATTTGAAAATTTTACTTAAACTGTGATATTGTAGATACTTTGAAATGATACAATGCTACGAATGGTCATTTTTCTATCATTTAATATTTTTGTTACAATAACATTCACTTAATCACAAAAATATCGAGAAAAAGTGAATCTTCAGTCAATCGTTTTCTTAAGACGATGAGCCAAAATTGTCAGTTGAACCATCGTCGCCCATATATATATTATTTCATATTCATATTGTCAATATTGACGTCTCGAATTTTCAGTAAAAATCACTACACAGCTGGTGAAATTCTGTAATTAGTTGGTTTAAATACTAGTATTCAAATTAATAACACCGGCCAAGTACGAGTCCGCCTTAAAAAATAAATCTTGATCGATTTATTTTTCCTTAACCGATTATTATCTGTGGACAATATGAAAAAATCGTTATGCCACAGCCAGTGGGCGGTACCCATCAATGAAAAATATAATTACCTTCAAAACATTTCGCTCGGTAAAAAATAGAAAACTTCTTGGGCGTGAACTGTCAAAACGGGCCTTTTATTTTGTGACAACTATAGTAAGAACACAACAGTAAGCAAGAGATTGATAAAAATGACGAAATACTCTTTAAATGCAAGTTAAAACAATTAATAAATGTAACGATCGTAGAGTTTCGTACAGAATTTGCGATGATAATGACAGGTGTACATAGGAATGACGTAACTCAATGTGATTGGTGTTAAGCTGAGCATGGCGGACTTGTGTATTTTGTAATTTTATTTTATTCAATAAATTAATAATCTCATCTTATAAAAGAAAATAAATATTTATTTCAAGATATATTATTTGTGTTACAGTAGATAAACACATTATTTTAGTGATTTTTGGTTACTGTCATCATGCCTATTGCAATGTAAACCTTCGAACCACCCTTCGAACGTACCTTGTTATTTTATATAACTGACAACTATAATTTAAACGATTATTGCTGAACCAGATGGACACAAGCGGCACCCCGTTCACGAATTTTCTGCTAGAGCAGCCATCACACTATGTATTACTTTATAATACTTATAGTAATGCTGCTTTTTGCAAGAGAGGCTGACCGCACGACGGCGACCGACGTCCCGGGACAGGGACGTCGAGAGGTGAGGGTACCCGAAAGGGTATTCCGTTGGGCCGACCACTAAGGACAAGAAACTTGGCACTGGTGGTCGGCCCAATGACGAAAGCGTCATGGGTACGGGTGGGTTATGGGCTTGCGCGCTGTCCTTTCGTCGCCCCGGACGGAGTGGACCGCGTGTCCACTTACCATAGCCCACCCATAAAAAAAGAAAAATATTTTGCTATTTGCTCGTTGCCATCAAAGCAAAAACGAAAAAAAAATTGATACTTAACAAAAATATGTACATAAAATGCTTGTGATATATACACAAATATTTAATAACAGTTACAGAATTAAGCTCGTCTATTATTTTATACAGCCTAACAGCATAAGTTGAAGTATAACATCAAAGATTTCGCGGCGTAATTTTTGTCTCAAATAATGTACGATCTTCTTAAATTTTTAGAATTCCTAACTTTAAACTTCAAGTTAAGAAATATCTTAGAAACTCTTTGACAATTGAGGAAAACTGAACTAAGATATTTTTTAAGAACTAGAATTCAACATCAAAACTTACTGACTTATTGTCGGCAGATAAACTTACGACAGTTGAATACTCATTACATTTTTAGTCTAAAGAGCGCTAGCGTATCTCAATGTTTGGCTATAAACTGAAAGTTCAACTTCACGTGTTTCTTTATATTTTTATACATCATGAATCGAGGTCAAAAATAAAATTGTTATAGAAATTGCTTTTCCCAGAAAATGTGATTCCACATTGACGCAGCTATTATCGATCGTGATATGGAGCGATTATTATTCGTCGTGGTGCCATGACCTTATTAATCGTATAGTTCATGTACCGCCGTCAAACCGTAACAATAAAATGTATCTCTATCATAGATAGTAGGCTATAAAAATCTGGTAGGTATTCCACCCCATTGTTTTCGTGAGGATCATAATAATAATCGAATAATGTTTCGCTCACGATATTTTACTACTCGTGAAAAAAGGCACCAAACGACCTAAAAACTATATCATTTTACGCTCCACCATCTAAGTTCATAATACCATTAAAGAGAAAATATCTAAGTCTTAAAACCTTACTTTATAGAATATTTTGATTTTATTCTAATGCAAAAAGAATGACACTCTGTATAAAAGATAAAAGCCAGAACCACGTGGTGATAATTTTTGAACCAATCTCTTTATTGCTACTTATAAATCTGTAGAAATTGTTACAATACACAATTAATTGCGTAAACAGTCCTGACTGCGTCAATAGAAGTCGTGATCGGCACATACATATTTTAATGAGAAACATTTTATCTTTAGGTAACCATTTCTATGTCTTTAACTTTACAAGCATACAATTAACCTAATCAAAGTCATCATCATCATTTCAGCTCATATACATCCCACTCTTGGGTTCGAGCCTTCTCCACAATAGGAGGGAAATTGACCTTACTATATCATGCTGGTTAGACAGGTTTGCATAGAGTTTTATTTCGAGTTTTCCTTGTCTTGCATAGATGTTATATGCTTATTAGATCCTTTAGTCGTCATTGACGACATCCATGGGTAAGATAGTGGTGATATGAGTATTCTTACTCCGTCACCACACAAAGTAATCAAAGTATATCTATTCTATTCACAATTATATATCTATCTTAGAAGTGTCATTATTGAACCTAGGACTCTCGACACAGGAGATTAATACTTAAACTACTATGCCAATTTGCATATATTATATTCAGCGAATAATTGCAACTCAATTATCGTCAATCTACATGTCAATCTATACCAATAAATAAAATTGGAGTGTCTGTTTGTAATGTCAAAATAATAGGCTTTGTTCATGCTCACACGGTTATTTGCACGACACCTATGCCTAAAATAGCAATTAAAAAGTTTTTGTCTGTCTGTCTGTCTGTTTGTTCCGGGTAATCTTCAAAACGGCTGGACCGATTTCAAAAATTCTTTCACCAATGGAAAGCAATAATATCAGGGCGTAAACTAGGCTATATTTTATCCCGGTATTCCCACGGGAACGGGAACTACGCGGGTAAAACGACTATAACCTATAACCGAAGCGAAGCGAGGGCGGGTTGCTAGTTTATCAATATTGTCAGAAACCACGCATTACGTATTATTATTATTACAAGCAGAAATAAATCAACCACAAATAATAGTCAACGTAGTTGGGAAAGTATGTAAAATCGAGCCATATAAACATAGTTTATTATCATTTTTGTAGTAAGTGTAATAAGAAAAATAGTTTTTTTTGTCAGTACCACAGTGATATTTAGGTTGTAGTATTAGTATATTTATTTTGCCAAGAATTTTTTTTATTTTATGTAATAATTTTATCTGGTCGTAATTGTTTGTAGTTATGTCTTAAGAATTGCTATTAGGTTTTAAAGTGACACTTTTATTACATCGCCACTAATTTTTTCGCCCATCTATTGCATGTCGCGTGACGGTCGGCTGGAGTAGGGGTAAAGTGAAAGGCGCTCGACAGAGCAGCCGAGGCCAATATAGCGGCGTTCGACTATTACTCATAATATGTACCAGTGCTCCACATTATTTCTTTGTTTCTATCAGTGTTTAATGTAAATATTGCTATTTAATTTTAATGCGAAAAATGTTTTACTTTTACCGCGGTTTCATAGAACCACACAATATTTTTCTTTTAAATATCTATGTTACTAAACATTGTGTGGTATTCCAGTATAGTGGCAGTGACCATATGTGACTAGTCCTTATTTTCCCATGGTAGTAATAAAAGTGACCGAGGGATCATCAATAGCGAATAGACAGCAGCACTCCCCTAGAAAACTGAGACCACCAACCGCGATTGCTTACCCGCCTGCCTGTATCACTGCTCGCCAAGTACGAGTAATTATTACTGTATGGCTTCTGGACGATACAGACTCGAAATAAAAATAGCTCTGAACAAGCGGAAACAGAAAGTAAACATCATATATACACTTGTACAGTATATAATATTAGCAAATTTTCACAGTTTCACCCGTGAAGTTCTCGTTATCTTGTGAATACGGAAAAAATCTAGCATATGTTACTTGCTTATAATATAGCCTTCTGTTAGTGGAACAATTTTAAAATCAGTCAAAATGCCAGAATTTTACCGCTGTAGTCTCCGTTTCCCCGGTAATATCGAGATATAATGCCTATGTTACTCGCTGATAATGCAGCTTTCTATTGAAAGAATTTTTAAAATTGGTTTAGTGGTTTAGGCGTCAAAGTAAAACAAACAAATAAACAAATTTACTTTCGTACTTATAATATTAGTTATATATCATTTTAAATGACTTTTTTATTGCTGTTGATGGCAAAACAGCAATAAACACACCTGATGGTAAGTGATACCGCTCATGGATCTTTGCTAGACCGCTGCGTACCGTGAAGATAGTGAAGAGATGGTGAATGCGTGGAATGAGGTTCAGTGATGTTGAAGGCATCACCAAAATCTACCATACACAAACACCCTTTTTTTTTCTTTTTTTTTCGCTGTGGAAATGCAATTTACGCACTACCCCTCGTCTGACACCGGAGTGTGGGACTCGCGGGCTATGCTTCCGGAATACCCACTAAAACCACAGCGGTCCCTTCCGCGCTTTTACGGGGTGGCGGAAAGGTCGTCTTTTGACATTCGATCCCGACACCCCTACGCAAGGCTGTCTGGCCACGTCCTGTCGTCAATCAAAGCGGCGGGAGGAGATGCGCATATCGGCGCCTCCTCCTCCCTACTTGCCGCCGGCGGAGCGAGTCAGCGGACGCAAGTGCTTCTCGTTCCCGCTCCGCGATACACAAACACCCTCAGAAAGGTGGGCTGGCAGCCCTCTCGCTCACTGAACGAAATGCAGTAACAAATTGCTACTGACATCGATTTTCTGCACGAGCGAGGTACTGCCCCGGACGGAGCGGCCCGCGGCTATAGACAGACGACTGTCTACAGTGTGGTTCTACCACATAAAAAACTTATCTATGTTAATTATAAATAAGATATCACCAGAAAAAAAAGAATTATTAAAATCATATTTGATAATACTTGTCTACATCATACAATGTTAGAACTAGTTTAGTAACTTCTATAAGAAAATAATCATCAAAATGCAGTATGTTAAAATTAACGTTGATGGCCAAACATTAGATCGATTATTCAGCTTTTATTCGCTAATCAGTGTCATTTATTTATCTCTAGTGAGTGGGATCCAGGCGGCATTTACTGAGTAGCCACTTTATATGTTGATTGGGTAATTCAACCAAAGCATCGCTTGGTTCAAACGATTTGGTGGCTCCGTTTAACTTTTTCAGATTCTCTACTTATGTACTTGGAGGGTAAGGGAAACGTACCTTAAGGTAAATTTATCGGACCTATAATGTTTTTCTTGTAGAGGGCGAGATCAAGGCATGAGTAAAATATTTTTAAATTAGAAACATTTTTCTTTTCTTTAGAGGTCATCCACAGGTTCCAATATTCGACACGAGCTCCTTATGAAAATGTGCCTAAAATATGATAGCTAGACAGGTTAGAATATGATTCGAATTCTCTTCGCTTTTTTAAAACAATACCGTGCCAATGCTCAATGTGGGTGGCAGATACCAAGATCTATTTCATCATTTTAGCTCATACGCGTTGGGCACTATTGGACTCGAGCCTTCTCCACAATAGGAGAGAAATTAGCTTACAACATTACACGATGGGACGTGATAATTTAGGGTTTCATTTCAAGTTTTTCATCTCTTCTCATTATTTAGCTGCGGTTAATATAGTGTAGCGTTAGATACGAGTACCGGCTGCTATACCACACATGCCCTACTGAACTCACGAAAGTCGACAACCATAACCCAATTTCAAATCATCATATCCTCAAGTTTTCATCTGAATGTCCTGATTTGTAATAATTTTCATTTTGACGTTTATTCTATCTTAGATATGTCGTTTGTTTATTTTATAGTGTGATAATCCTACCTAATATTATAAATGCGATTGTAAATTTGTTCGTTATACTTTTACGCTTAAACTACTATACTGATTTTGAAAATCCTTTACCAATGGAAAGTTGCACGTCAAGTGGACCCCCCTTTTACCACTTGATGATAGAAAACTCATTAAAATATAATTATCGAAAGTAGTCATACCTAGAAATCATTCCTCAAAACAGTTTTTGATAATTTTGAATTTAACAACAATTTTTTTACAATAAAAATTTTTGGTACTTTAAATTAAAAAATTAATTTTAAAAAATCTATTGAAGATAACGAAATTTTGAGCGATTATAGTGACATGTCTATAATTTCACATAAAATTATTTTGCAAATTTCATTTGTTTATTATCATACTTTTTATTAACTTTTAAATAAACAAATTGAAATTTTAATGACTTCGCAGTACAATAATCGTATTTTTTTTCTAGTAATACGCCTTATACATTTAAGTTGTTTATTTCAAAAGAAAACTTCACTGCCCGGTATTATTTTAAATAATATGATTTTTTATATGCGATTTTATACGCAGCGGCGAGCGGTACAAGTGCTGCGCGCTACTGAGCTTAGCTGTTAAGGCTATAGATAGCTACAGATTGTACAATTATTTAATAACTTGACGTGATCTGACCCATTATCAACGAATAACAAAGGCTATATTTTATCTCCGTCTGGAACTGCGAAATCTACGAAAATAGGAAGTACGCGAATAATATCGCCAGAATTTGCTAGCATATTATATGATTGTCGATTATTTTGAATTCATTTAAACTCAAAGGCGAAAATTGATCATTCGGTCAACGAAAGGAATCCAATCATGTCAATAATTTAATATTTAATGCTAAAATATATAATGAGGCTCATGTTTGCTATGGTTTTTCTATTAATGTGATTCTGACAAAAGTTGAATGTCACTACTACAACACTACATATAAAATTTCATGCACGAGTATTACGTGATTTTAAGCGACCATCTATATATATATATCTATATATATATATATATATATATATATATATATATAAAAGAAAGTCTTGTTAGTTACCCTATTTATAATTCACTGTACAGATTTGGCTGAAAATTGGTGGGGAGGTAGCTTAGAACCAGGAGACGGACATAGGATACTTTTTATCCCGTTCGATCGCGTTCCCGTGTGACCATAGATAATTCACTATAAAATAAGACGTGTGACGTGGCATAAAATGTCAAATAGTTTTTTTTTTTTGTTTCTGTTTGTCCATTCGGGCAGGCAAAGGGATCAAAGCCCATACAGACAAGTCTGATACAATTTTCTTCATATCATTTAACATTTCTTTATATAGAATAGCTTATTTATTTGGCGAGTCTATTGATACACCAACGACTAATTATCTAGTTTATTTATTACGTATCGTAATAATGTGCCACTAAATATAAAATTGACGTGAGCTTCGCGTGAGGTGTGGATAGTGACTCACGGCGCCGATAAAACCGAAGATCCACAAAGATACATGGACACGATGAGAGCCGGCGCGCGCGTTTCTTAGAATTATGTGCACACCGCGCTGGCGCGCTGGTAAATATTATTTATTTATATTTTTGAGTTATATACGTATAAAAGTGTGATGTATGCGAGTATGTGTATATATACATGTAAGTATATATTAAATATAATAATATGAATGTCGCGTGTAAACAAATTAGGTGTGTGTAAATAAATTACATATAAAATAAACTACTTTTATTGTATAATAGGGTCACTCACAATTTATAGTCATGTCCGTCAGTAAGTCTAGTCGTTACCATTAATTGGCGCTGAAAATCTAATGAAATGATTTCTCTGGGAATTACGGTAGAATATGAAAATACACGTAAGCCACTCTTATATCACATGCATCACACTTCAACGCCTTAACTGTATTATATTACATAAAATATCAACAAAATTATTCCATATAATACTATAAAACGCTAAAAAAATGATTATAATACAAGATAAGCTCTTGACATGACATTTCCATATTCGCTTCCGAAACTCATGTCAAAGAACAAGCCACTATGAAACGTAGGATAACAAAAACGCATTTGATTTGCAATAACAAAACGCAAATGACAGCTAAACGTAATTTTGTCTATAGTTAAGTATGGTTGAAAATGCACACTTATGCTGCTAAAGCCATTAAAGCATGAAGAAGAATGGTTGAAAATTTGATAATTATAATTTCGTCAGAAATCAATAATCAGTCGTTTGTATTCTCTTTAAATCATCAATAACAATGCCGCGACCAAGACGATCAAATTTTTTTCCGACAAAGCCGTAATGGTTCCTCCATTAGAGACTATATATTCGGCAATTCAGAAAATATATTTAGGAAAAAAATTATGGCGGTACGAAGTTCGCCGAGTCAGCTAGTTTTTTAATAAAATCGAAATTTTAGATATATTTTTATACTTCTTTTGTTATAACGGAGGACGTTTGTAAAACATAATTAACGGACACAAATTATATCCAGACTCAGAATAACAATTTCTAGATCTTACAAAGTGTCGTCCTGCGTGGGATTCGAAACACTTGTCAGTGTTTCGAATCCCATGCAATTTTGGTTACTTACATCGAAACAACGATCTGTATGAAAGAAATAATGACAGGCCATTATACAGAAATACAATTAACATACAGAAACTACACAGGACACAAATCGAATTCACGAAACTGGTACAGTAGGTCGTCTCAACCACTAGGCTATTATTGCAATCAAAAATTTTTCCCGAAACAGTTAGGTATACGGAGATAAAAAACTGAACATAGAGAAACTTTCAATATGCCACTTTTTGAAGTCTCACTTAATAGGAGAAGAAAGGTAGTATAAATTAACAAGTATAGTTTGCAAGAAGTTTCAAATAGTGAAATTCAAGAAAATTATTAATATCAATTGACCCAGATTTCAACCTAATAACTTGTACCCCTATTTGCACTGGCATATTTGTACTTTTATATTCTACAAATTTAATTCCTTTAAAATGTTATTTTTATGAAAGCTCAAGATGCTGTATTACAAATATCTTAACCACTTTGACATGTCTTTAGCAGTTTCATTAATACATAAAAAACAATACTTAAAGATTATTTGTAAAAAAAACTGCTTTACAGATTTCGTCGCATTTGTATTTGGTTTTTGATCGCCCGACGCGACGTTTTGAACACTTTGCAGCGTTCATGATCACGTGCGGACTAAGATGTCTCACGTCCAACAAGTCATCGTTATTACAGAGATAAATCAAAACAAAACGTTCGAAACGTCGGATAATCAAATACAACGCGATAAAATCCGTAAAGTAGTTTTGTTTACAAAGTGTAATACTCGCTTAAATATCAGAAATCATTATGTAAAGATGATTTATCAAAAAAAAAAAACAAAAATGTATTTGAAGGTTGGCAATTTAGAGATTACGTGCCAAGTCATAGAAAGGGTAAAACTAGCTCACAAATAGTTCTCTTTGATGTCGCCAGACAGTGCAAGACCTTTGTAGAATAAGAGTAGGGGTCAAAGGTAAAAAGGGTCGTGCAGATCAAAGATAATGTAAAACTTAATAAAAAAATAACGAAATAAGTGCACGGTCATAGTAGCGTACATACTACGGATTTTGTTGAAACCATAATATTAATAAATAGAAATTGCAGTATTTGTTAACGGTTAGCGTAAATTATAATACAATCAGACTAATTTTAAGTACAGACGGCATGATAAAACTTCTTGTGGCGCCTACAGAGAGCCATGGCGGTCAGGGCCATATGGACATAGGATACGGTGGCGACGGAGGTAGCGCGCCTGTTGCCTGGAACTCCCCCGAACCTGGAAGTGAAGATACTCGCTCAACTTTACCGGTGAGAGTCTGAGACGCAAGGGAGGAGCGCCTCAGTCTCGCTGAGTGAGATGATGTCTGGCGAAAGGATGCCCGCTGCGACGTCATTGCCCGTTGGACAGTCCGGCTGGAAAGGCGTAGGCACGGTGTTCGGACCGTCAAAGCCTTCTGGCCGGTGCTGTTGGAATGGTTGGATCGGCAGCACGGGGTGCTTTCCTTGCGACTGGTGCAGGTACTAACGGAGCACGGTAACTTCGCTAAGTACTGCAGGTACGATCGTGAGGAGGAAGACCAAACCACCTTGCCGCCACTGCGATTGCGCTGAGGACACGGCGTGGCACACGCTCGAGGGGTGTGCCGCGTGGGCAGGGCAGCGCCGTGAACTTGTCACAATTATCGGTGCCGACCTAACGCTGCCAACCATCGCTAGGGAGACGCTCGACAGCGTTGGGAACTGGGACGCGGTCGCCATCTTCTGTGAGGCAGTTATCTCACGGAAGAAAGCTGCGGGAGCGTACACGTGGGAAACTCCTCTACGGTGACACGACTCACCACCGTCGACTTGGGTGGGGCAGGCGCGATTACCTGCCCCTGATGCCGCCCTAGCCGAAGCCGCGGGTGGCTGGGCCGGGGACCAGTCCGTCACCCGCAGAGAGTTTGACCGCGCGAGAGCGACCGACGTTCCGGGAGGAGCGTGGGGGAGGGTGGGTAACCGAAAGGGTATCCCGCCGGGCCGCCCACGGACGACAAGGAACTCGGTACAGATGGTCGGCCCAATGACGAATTTTAAGTGGCCGCGTTCCGCCCTTCCCTCGCCCCGGAGGAAACGGGTGGGGTGTGTAATAACCATTGCCCACCCAAAAAACACTAGTGCGATTCCTTATTTATCTTACCATTTAACTGTTCAAGCCTTCGGAGTAAAACTGAGTAATTTTGTATAACAGCATCAACCAGTTGTAGCTATCCAAATGCAAGATTTGGTCAGCTTGATTTAATTGTAGGTGTCCAAATGCAAGACTTGATTTTGTTCTCGTGCAATAATAGTACAAGAAGAAGAGTGATCAACACTTGTTGAGATTATGCTGTGACAAAATTTTTACCCTTTGATGATATGATCTTATTATGTGTGTTATAACTAAGACTCAATTAACTCCCAATCACTATGTTTGGATACTTAATACAAATAAGAGAACAAAACCTGGCGCCTTCTTTCTCAGATTATGTGCAAGCATAAACCTTCTCGGCGGCGGGTTGCGCGTGCGAGGAGCGCAGCCTCGACGAAGCGACCCGCCGCCGGCGACTGGGGCGCCGTAGGCACGACTAACTGCGCCTCATACCGCCCTAGCCGAGGCCGCGGGTGACGTGACCGGGGAATTAGTCCATCACCCGCCGAGAGGCCGACCGCGTGAGGAAAGACCGACATCCTCCCCGAGGGGGGGACGTCGGTCGACGGGAGGGTACTCCACTAGGGGGTATTCCGTCGGGCCGACCACTGACGACAAGTAACCCTACTCCGGTGGTCGGTCCAACGATGAAGGCGACGTGGTGTTTGGGTGGGTTGCGGGTGTACGTGCTTACGCACCTCTGTCGCCCTGGACGGAGTGGTGCGAGGAGTGCGCAGACCGCAACCCACCCCAAAAAAAAAACATAAACCATCTCCGCAATAAAAATACAAATAGATTATTGTTCTATTTTTTATATTCTAGTTTAATATTTTATGTTCGTCTAACTAGCATAACTTTTTTCAAGATTTCCTTCTCTTACGTTATATACTGAGATCCCCATTAGTCATCCTTTATAATACCTGTGTAAAGGAATAACATACAGAATTTTTTTTTTCAAAAACATAAAATGCCGAAGTATACCATAATATTCATACAATCCCCGTACTTGTAACTGGAAAATCTTCCAGATATAACTTCCCTTCCGGCTCTCGTAATAAGATTAAATTCTACTAATGAAACAGAAAATGAAAATTTCCTGCTGAGACAGGATATCCTAAATAACTTTCTGCCATTTGTCTTGCTAATGAATGAATTTTTCTGCCTCTTTTATTCTCAAACCCAAGTCGCTGTTGACAATAGCATTAATAATGTGCTATAAATAAGCATTTGTATGATGAATTATGAAATTAATTGCAAACGTGTCCTCATGATTGAGTTTTAAATCATTGCAATCCTGTACTTATTTTAATGTTTGCTTGTATTTTATTAAAGTAACAATACATTTGCTATATAAATGAGAACGCGTTGTCTAGACATTTCGCATATAAACGTAAAGCTTCAACATTTATAATATACAAAAATTTTAGCATGTAAATATTTCAGTACGTGTGTTAATAGAGTAAGAATATAACTTACCACCCGTGGGTGTAATAAAAGATGATTAAGGGATATATTATGCAAATAACACCTATGCAAGAGAAGGAAAACCAGACATAAAATATAGGGCCAACACGTTTGACCAACGTGGTATAGTAGGTTAATTACCCTCTCATCGTGGAGGAGGCTCGAGCGAGCCCAAAAGTGGGACTTAATTGGGCTGAGATGAATATGATGAAAATATTTTAAATTCCAATAATACTTTTATGTCTAGTTGAATGTGTCATTAACGATCATTTAAGTATAGATCCAAATCCTAGGGTTATGTAAAAAGAAGTTGTAATTCCAAATTATTTTCGAAAGAACTATCAAAACCGGGTAATAGGATTGTCATCTATTACGTGGGCATATAAATTATGCAACGAAATGTGGATATATTATAGCCCTGCTTACCTTTTTGGAAATAAACGACTAAGACTATAAGAACATAGGTACATTACTTTGCGGCATTAAGATGTTTGTATTGTCAAATGCTTTAGAAAATTTATTTAAGAGCTGAACAAAAATATTATTAATAAAGGTCTCTTACAATTAATGTTCAATTATAAGACACCTTTAATATTTATAGTATTAGTGAGGAATTTTATGAAATTAATATTTCTATATAAATTGATTAAAATTATTTGAATAAATTGAATTGGCACCGCGATAAATTATGTACATAACAATTATTAAGGATTTACACTTTCTACAGAGAGTACAAAATTATCATTAAAATAACTGGTATTGTCGATTTGAAAGAATTGTAAATATGTATATCTTTATATATAAATTTCCTGTGTACGTGTGTATGTCACTGAACTCCTCCTAAACAGCTGGACCGATGGTGATGAAATTTTTTGTCCATGTTCAAGGGGATCGGAGAATGGTTTAGATTCACAATCGGATACGGTAGGTGGCACTTATTTGAACAGAACAACGTGTTGTGTCAGTTGTAATAAAAATTAAAGCAATAATATGAGAAAGAAATCTTATTATAAAACTAGCAACCCGCTCTCGCTTCGCTTCGGTTATAGTCGTTTTACCCGCGTAGTTCCCGTTACCGTGGGAATACCGGAATAAAATATAGCCTAGTTTACGCCCTGATATTATAGCTTGCTATTGGTGAAAGAATTTTTGAAATCGGTCCAGCCGTTTTGAAGATTACCCGGAACAAACAGACAGACAGACAAACAAAAATTTTTAATCGCTATTTTAGGCATAGATGTCGTGCAAATAACCATGTGAGCATGAAAAAAACCTATTATTTTGACATTACAAACAGACACTCCAATTTAATTTATTGGTATAGATAAAATCCGTCTGATCAGCGTAATACCTATTTTAAATTTATTACATCTGAAAGATATCTGTGGCCATCATTGAGACGTATGTGTAGTGAAAAAGAGAAATATATGTATATTTCTCTTTAGAAATTGCTGGCTTAGACTTATAACACAAGAGCCCGTGAACCCCAGATCTTCGTTATTCTATTTAAGCTGAAAGTTTGTCTACACATGCTCCCAACATAGGTAAGAACAGTGGCCCGTTACAGTGGCTTTGGCAGATAAAAGGTACTAATGTTGTGTAAAATACTGATTTATTTTCGTCAAATTATTAAGCGTGATTTTTTGATATTACCTTCAGAACGTTATTAAAAATTACGTTATTCATTGCCAGACACTTAACATCGTGGCAACTCCTTGCCAGACATCCTTAACTTTCATGAAATTATAATTCTACTTACGTTATAGTATAAAAGCTGATTTTTATATATAATACTTGAGTAATGAGTAGATGATGTTTCCTCAGTAGCCAAACATTTTTCATAGTATCAACCCCTTGCCAGACAAACATGTAGGGTAGCTGTAGAAGCGAGCGCGAGACAGTAGATATATGTATATATGGGCGGGTGCAAGTGAAATGGTGAGTTATAGTCCATAAAATATAGCTTGATCTCTGTGACAGTTGTCCCTAGTTCTGTCACGCTTACGATAAAGTCCATAGTTTTTTATCGATAAAACTCTTTATTTTTATAATTGTGATTTTCTATTATAATTAAAATGCAATCAATGAAAATCTTATTGAATTTATTTCAAACAAAAAGTGTTTTTTGACTGTTTTAATTATTCAAAAGGAGTACAACCAAGGTCTTAGTCACTATTATCGTCATCACTAGAGCGTTCCTGCTAGAATATTTATAATTTTTGCCAAATGGGGACAGTCGTTAGATCAATCAATCAATTACGACTGTTTTATAAATAAATATGTTTAGATTATTGATAATAATGCGCACATAATATTATCATCTACTCTGAGACGAAAAGTAGTTTTTTAATGATTAATTAATTCAATTTATGTATTTTATAATGTAACTGTCTGTTTTAATTGTAAAAAATGTATTGAAAGTTTTATATAGGTACTGTATTGGGTTTATTTCTTTTACGAATAATTTAATACAGATCCGTTATCGATTTACATATATCGACTGTCCCATCTCTTTTTTATTTTCAGTCCAGTAAGACCTTGTACGTGTGTAAGCGTCATTTATGTATAAAATGATTACTAGGTATTTCAGTACTTATGAGGTACATTATAGGCATGAATATTAATATTTTTATATTTATAATATCTTGCAATTTAGTTGCAATAAAACTGGCACGAGAAGAATGAAAATATATTTGATACAAAATGAAATTGTAAACATGTCGCTCGTTCAAACTTACTACGTTGGTTTGGTTTACATCTGTGACAGAGATCAAGCTATATTTTATGGACTATAGGTCTATTGCAATGCCTGACAGTTGCCCAGTCCCTGACAGTCTCGCGCAGTTGTTATTTCTACTGCGCATGTGACAATTTGTTTGTGACATTTTAAATAAAACTGATTTTGTGATAATAATAATAATACATTAATTTGTGTTATTTGCCACAAAAGTAGTGGAAACTTATATTATTTACTGACGAGACTTTAAAAAAATGCGAATTAATTTTAATATTGTGACAGAAACATCATCTTAAATATAATGATATCATTCTTCCGCGTGAATATACAGAGGGTGGCTATCACAAGGAATGTTACAAATCATTCACAGGACTAATGAAATTATGAAAAATAGAACAAAAAAAATGATAAAAAAAGAAAACGATAACATTGATGATGATAATGATAACGAATAAATAAATATTGTCTATTTATACACTATAATAATATATAATATCATCAATCTGTTTTTTTTTCCTTTATAACAACTTGTAGTGTCATTCATCTATCTTTAATTAAATATTTGAGAAATTTGTTATTTGGCTTTTTGTTTTAACCAGTTAATGACAGAATAAATTGAAATGATTAACAATTTAAAGTAGTTGTAGCAAAGAATGTATTTTCTTAAGATATTTTCAAAATTTACATATATTATTAGTTATATAAATCTACCAAATAAATTTATTTGCATAAATCATTCTAATCACGAATCACTTAACATTTACATTGCTTATCTGCCAAGGGGTTGGAACTATAAAAAATGTCTGGCTACTGAAGAAAATCCATTTAATTATTACCCAAATATTATATATAAAATCAGCTATTACATTATAACGTAAGTATAGTATTAATGATATTATTCTTATAATTAATAATGAATATTAAATTAATAATATTTGAAGATAGCATATAATATTATATTAGCTGCTATAAGCATGTACTAAATAATAAAGAATACAAGCGCATCTCACTCGCACCCACCCACGTATATATCTACTGTCTCGCGCTCGCTCCTACAGTTACCCTACATGTTTGTCTGGCAAGGGATTGGAACTATGAAAAATGTCTGGCTACTAGGGAAACATCATCTACTCATTACCTAAGTATTGTATATAAAAATCAGCTTTTATGCTATAACGTAAGTAGAATTATAATTTCATGAAAGTTAAAGGGCAAGGGATTGCCACGATGTTAAGTGTCTGGCAATGAATATTGTTGTTTTTAATAATGTTTTGAAGGTAATATCAAAAAATTACGCTTAATAATTTGACGAAAATAGATCAGTATTTTACACAACATTAGTACCTTTTATCTGCCAAAGCCACTGTAACGGGCCACTGTTCTTACCTGTGTTGGGAGCATGCGCTGACAATCTTTCAGCTTTAATAAAATCACGAAAGTCTGGGGTTCACAGGCTCTTAGTCTATTAAATTGGTGACTTCTGAAAAAAGTTGTCGCATCTCTAAAGATGAAACCATACCCAAGACCCGAAACTTATTTACGTTGAAATCAATATCCGATCTGTACATCAATCTATAGTCTCGGATATCTAAGCAACCATGAAAAATGAAGGTAAGTACTGGTATTACTGATCATTATAATTGGAAATATAAACTTAAATTACTACGATGACTTCACTTAAATAAAATACTTGTAACAATATTATGAAAAAGTGAAATATTTCTATTTCAGCATAAAAGTTTTTTTTTCAAATTTGATTGTAGGGGTAACTACTTCTTCAATTTTAAAAGTTCCTTAATTAATAGGATAGGTTTATAATGTTATTCCTAAATTAAAGGACTGAAGTTCACAGGTAAATTGACCCCACGGGCTCATGTCATGGGCGGTGGTTATGTCTTGTGAGGGACATTGCATGGCACGTTATGGATCCCTTTTCGTCCAGCTATCTGCTCAAATGGTTCAGCCAGCACTGGCTACAGTAGAATGTGGTCAGTCGCAGCCTGCTGATAAAATGGGGCAACACTAGGTATGTAGAGGCGTAGACAAAGTCTACTCTAATAAAATGATTGTTAATCGTTACGCTCATATTATAATAATAATAATAATAATTTATTGTTATCTTCCACAAAGGTATCTTATTACTAATGTTTACATTTAATGTTACAAATAAACCCTTGTGGGAGACTGGTATCTGAACTAGGTTGCCCTGTCATACAGATTACCAGGCTCCCCCTCAGTAGCATTAGACAATATTTCATATAGGTACTTTTGATAACTTAAAAAAAATAAAAAAATAAACAAAAGAAAAATAATGTATGTACTTCTAATAACAGAAAAAGTGTGTGAGTTGTGCATGAGTTAATGTATCTGAAGTCGTACAAGTATGTGTGCATGTATTAGTGCGCGTTTCTGCGTGAATTCGTGCATGTGTGTGTGAGTGTGTGTGTGTGTGTGTGTGTGTGCGCGTGTGTGTGAATGTTCATGTGGATGTGCTGTATTATTTGTATGTGTATGTCTGCATGAATACTATAAGCAAGTGTGGTCCCGATATATGTTGAAATAACTACATGGATTGAACTATTTTAGTAAAATATTCTTGAACTATTTAGGTGTAACTAAAAGTTGTTCAGTGCTGTCATACGTCTGTTTTAAGAGCCAGGCTGTGATTACTCGTTTACACTCCGCTTTATTGAGAGCATATATTGACAGGATGGCATTAATTTTATTATATAAATAATTACCCAGGAAACCAAAGTAGCGATGTGAGAAGCTTGTCCTACATAAATTAATCATACAAACTTTACTTTTAATACGTTTGTTAACAAATACATTCGGATTGTATCTCAGAAGCGAGTGCATCTGTAGAACCACTTGAAGAATAAATAATTGCCGAACCGTTAGGACTTCACATTTAAGATACAATTCTGTAGTTGAGTGAAGAAATGGAAGTCTATACGCAACTTTCAGTAGCGCCCTTTGGGCTCTCTCTAGTTTGATCAAATACATTTTAGCCGCACCTCCCCAAGACGAAATGCAGTAAGTCAACAGTGACTGACACAAAGCGTAGTAAGTTATTTTTAAAACTTTTTCATCTGCACTATTTCTGAGATTTTTAAATATGTATATGAGTTTCCTAATTCTAATTGATAACAAATTGATGTGTTCTCTGAAATTTAGATTCTGATCGATAATAACACCAAGATATTTTATTTGATTGGTTCTTTGAAGTACAGGACAAGAGCAGTGTGTTTGTGAGTTATTACAAGAGTGAGCAGTAATTTTGAGAGAGTTGTGTGTGTCTTTGTTTGTATTTAAGTGGAAAGTAATGTATTTGGTCTTGTCTATGTTGAGTGTCAGTTGGTGGGTGTTCAGCCAATTTAAAACTGTCGCAAAACCCTTTTGAGCATGCAGGTAAACTTCCTCCCAAGTATCACCATAAAATAAAAGGGTCGTGTCGTCAGCAAAGGATATGATGCTACCGTTAATAAGTCTTAGCTGGCAAAGATCATTAATAAAAATCAAAAATAAGGTTGGGCCAAGAATGCTTCCTTGGGGCACTCCAACATCAATTTCACACTCATCACTTATCCAACCATCGATCTTAACGCACTGAACTCTGTTTCGCAAACAGCTTTCAAAAAAATTATTTTGAGTACCACGAATCCCAATACGTTGAAGTTTCTCCAACAGGAGGGCGCCAGAAACTGTGTCAAACGCCTTGGCTAAGTCTAAGAAAATTGTAAGAACTTTCTTTTTGTTGTCAAGATTAGCAACAATGGTATTTGTGAGTTCTTGAACTGCATCGTTAGTGGATTTATTGATGCGGAATCCATATTGATTTGGAGAAAGGAGATTTTTGCTTTCTAGATAATGAGTTAACCGTTTGTTGACTATTTTTTCTAGAACTTTGGATAACGCAGGTAAAATAGAAATGGGACGATAGTTATTAACACAGTTTCTGTCACCACTCTTATATATATCGGTAGTACAAGAGATTTCTTAAACGTCTTAGGAAATATGCCCGAACTAAGCGATAGGTTGCAAATATACGTCATCATCATCTTGCTCTTATCCCAATTACTTGGGGTCGACGCAATATGTCATCTGTTTTGACATATTGCAAAAAGTTTTGGCAATGACTTTTATGACCGGCCGCCTGCCTGACGTCAACCCTCCTTGGGAATGTAATCGTTGACCCAAATGGTACCAGATGGAGTTGGTCCGGGTCAATCTAGGGCTCTTAGTCGTCTTTTACGACACCCACGAGCAAAGCAAGGGTTGGTAGTATTCGAAGCCGCTACCACACAGCACAGGTTGCAAATATACGTAATATACTCATTTAGTACAGATGAATATCTTTTGATAAAGTAAGTGGGGAGGTTGTCATAGCCCATTGGACAGCCAGCCTTAAGGTTGTTAATAACTGTTGCAACTTCGTGTATGTCTGTTGGGAGAAGAGCAAATGAGAAATGTACTGATAGGGTTTGTATATTGTGTGAAAGTGGTATGATTCTATTTTGCAACAAAGTCTTCCCTATGTTAACAAAAAAGTGGTTTATGCTATCAACTGAAGATTTAGGACTAATAGGGTTAATCAAATCAGTGGCAGAAGTATGATTATGAGTGTGAAATAAAAATATTTTTTAAGATTTTATCGCGTTTGTATTTGTTTATTACTTAATCGATGTTTGGAACGATTTGGGAATCACTATATCACGGCCAGAAAGTCATCGTTACTACAGAGATTTTTACCTACCCGCTACAGCATTCGTTATTAAAGTTAAATAAATCGGGTCGCATTATTCACTGGAAAAATAAATTGATTTAAAATGTATTACATTGTTTTAGGTTAAGTGTTATTACGCATTCAATTTATGGTAATTATTGTACTAGACAAAATATTATTTGAAACCTAACTAATCAAATATGTTACCTACGGAATAAACGCGCGATAAAATTCATAAAAATAGTTTCATTATTTATATTTTAAACTTATACGCAACAATGTTTTATACAGCACATTTTTTATAAGTGATATAGAAAGTTATATTCTTACAACAATAGAAGTAAATGTTCAAGATCAAGTAATATTAATAGCCTGTCCAAGAAAAATACAATGAATAAAACCTAAATAATCAACACAGACCCAAACAATTTAGCATCAGAAACGTTTTATTTGTTTCGGTAAATCACAGAAAGGCAATGTTAAAAGAAAAAAGAGGGCTGTACTCATTAATAGACCCTCAAACTCGTTTAACAAACACTAACCTTTATTTCTGTACAATCGCAATCGCACTGCGCTCTTGTGCCCACAACGCTCTCCTGAATTTTAATAGATCTCTAACTTCTTAATTGAAATTCTAAACGGAATTGTTCTTCGTGTCTATCAACATTCAGTTAAGGATTTTAGAAGATCCTTATTAATTTTGTTTGTTCAAAGTAATAAATTGTAGACTTTGTCTACGTGTTGTTATAACCAATAAATTGATTGCATCAGGTTGTAATGTTGCAGGTGTTATTAACCCCCGATGGAAAAAGAGCGATGTTAAAAGTTTGACGTCGATGTCTGTCCATCTGTGTGTGTGTGTGTGTGTGTATGTGTGTGTGTGTGTGTGTGTGTGTGTGTGTGTGTGAGAGTCTATCTGTGGTATCGTATTTCTCAAACGGATGCACGGATTTGGATGCGGTTTTTTTTTTTATTTGTTAGCTTGTTTTCTGGCGGTGGTTCCTGGTGTTTAGTTAATATCAGTCCAGCAGTGTAAGAGTAGCAGTTCTTTGCCCAAATGATGTAATAGCGTATGATATACTGGGACAGACCTTCCTTCCCTTCCCATAACCATATTGGAAGGAAAGGAGCTACGAAGTGCAATAAGAATATTAAAATAACAACAACCTTCGAGTAAATTCGTTAGATAAAATACGCCATACTATACAATTATAATAATAATAACAACAAAAATACTGCGAGTTCAGACGACAAATTAGAAGCGTCATAAAACTGTAACAGTTAGAACAACATAAATTGCTGAATGAGAAGCTGCTTAAAACCATTCCGTATTATCACCTAGATATACTGAAATGTTGTAATATCCTTCTTTACAAAGTCTATTCTTGACAGCGTATTTAAACTTCTTTTTTATTGCAAACAGTAGCAAACGAGCAAATAGTACACCTGATGGTGAATGATGCTACCGCTCATGGACCTTTGCTAGGCCTCTGTTTATCGTGAAGACAGTGAAGGGAGTGTGAATGCGTGCACAAAAGGTTCGGTGATAATAAAGATATCACCAAAAACCCACAACACGCAAAAACCCTCGGTAAGTTGGTCTTTCGGCTCTTTTACTCACTGAACGAAGCGCAGTAACAAATTGCTACTATTCAGACGTCGATTTTCTGCGAGAGTGTGCTATTACCCCGCATAGACCGGCCCTCTGTCAACAGTGTGGTCCTGCCACTACAGAAATATAAATATTTACCAGCATATCTCGGATATTTTTAGGTAGTTGATTATGAAAGTTTATATGAAAGTCTTTCATGAGACAATATGTATATATATGTAGGTGTATATAAATTGCCCCATGAAAGACCTACTAATTCTTCGGAGACGAGTAATATATTGATATTACTCGTCGCGATAGTTATTGAACTAGATAGTCTTTATATAATAAATATCATTATTATATATATAATTATTCAAAATTTGTTTTATTTTCAAACGAACAAGAATTAGAATGTTTATATCGTCAAAGTAATGGTCTCTGAATTTCTCCTGAAGGAAATCTCTAGAGCCTAGATCATAAATATCACGGACAGCCCGTTTTTGGAGATGAAGCTACTAGAGGGTTCGACGGAGTATGACAAGTATGGGACAAGGGGTGGGAGGAGTCCTAAATTTCGTGTCGTCATATTTAATGTTTTATACATCTAAATATTAAAATGCCAAATTTGAACTATTAATGAAAAACTTAAATATTTACAACTCTATCTGTATTAGCGAAATGTCACGTAGTCGGCATTGGCCCCTTTAATAAATGCGAAAATGACACCACATGTGCCGCACTATGCCAACTCGTGATGTCATTTTTCTAAAATATTTCTAAGTATGAATAGCGTTACCCGTATGAATATATGTGTTTTGTTGGCGAGCTCATACTTGCTCTACCAGTATACTCTTAGGTAGCTTGGGAAACTATTTGTCGCTACATTTTGTAAAATTGCAAAATATTTGATGACAAAATATATATTTATATTGCATTTCTCAAATGTGATTTTCATTTCTTATCTTCTACAATTCTAATTCACCCTTAATTATGTTTAAATGAAACTTTTTGTTTTTTTAATAATAGTCAAATTATAACCACTAAAAATATACACAGTAAATAATTAACCAAAAACTATAATATATTGTAATTTGAAAACATTTTTTTCAATTAACAATTAATATTGTAACAAAAACGGGGATTAAATTAACAACTAATACTTCGGCAGCTACTAAAATTCTATATAATAATAATAATGAATTAGGATATGATATCGAATAGAAATTATCGATACTGTACTCATGAGTAGGGAGTATCGAAAGAACAGTATCGATACTTCAAAGTATCGAGTATACAATACTTTTCATAGAACCTATGCCGTGATGAGCTTTTTGTAGGAAATGAATATCTGTAAATAGATGAAAATATTTCGAGCTGCGTTTTGGAAGGTTCATTACGTTTGAACTAGATAGCGTTACCATAGATATGGCGTAAAGTAAATTTTAAAATGGATGTTTTTGCAATTTATTCGATACGATACTAACCAAGAAGTACACATTGAGTAAAAGTAATGAATAAAAAGTATCGTGTACAAAAATATCGGTATCGAAAAAAAAGCACTCGATGCCTAAAAGTATCGATACTATTTTCGTGTCCCTAATAATGAATTGTTACACGTCAAAAACTTTAGTCCACCGGTGACCAACTTTCTGAAAATATTCAACTTCGAATTTATAAAAACAAAATTAAAATGCGATTTTAATATATAAATTTTATTTTACCGTAAATGTGATATCGATTTCTCCTTTTTTTTTGGACGAGCCATGGTCAATACATACTTCATCCGGGGTACCGGAAGGGCGGCTCCCACCTCCTAACCCACCACCGGTACTGAATCTTTGACGTCCTTGCTCAGCCCGGTGGGATACCCTTTCGGGTGTCCCTCCTAACCCATTTGCCCCAACTCATATACTTGACGAGACAAATATCTATCTCATTAAATAAATTATACTCATAACCAACAGCGCCACATAGAAGATAACATAGATAAGAAGTCGTTCGATTAACTCAGCAAGGGCGATAAAAAAGTAGTTCTTAAAATCTTATCAAAATTCTCTTACGCCGAAGACTGACTGCTGGACTTTTTTTTGGGATGGGTTGCGGTCGGCACACTCCTCGCACCACTCCGTCCAGGGCGACAGAGGGACGTAAGCACGCACAATCGCAACCCACCCGAACACCACGTCGCCTTCGTCGTTGGACCGACCACCGGAGCAGGGTTAGCCGACTGCTGGGCTAGAAGCTCCTCCTCATAGGAGGGAAATTGACCAGACTTATCACTCTTGTCAGACGGGTTGGTTTTAATTCGAATTTGCCTACTCTTACAATGGTGTTATTTGCATATTATACCATTTAGTCTTCTTGTAAGATAATCACGGGCGGTGCAAATTATTCTTACTCAGTCACCATATTGTACTTATATTCACGGGTGGAGAAATGGAGGTGGAGGAGGAGTTATAGTGGAGAAAATTTAAAAGCGGGGCAATGCCACTCCCATACATATTCATGAGCGAAGTATCAAAAATAATTTATCATTTGCTCCTAATTAAATCAAAACTGATCATAACCATAAACTTATATACATTCCAGATCTGATTATAGATAGAACTGAGATCGCATACAACAATTAGATTAAAATTTTAGAAGTAATATAGATTGTAAGCTAACTTTTAATATCCATACTACAAATATTTGTAAAATCAGAAGTCGCCAGAGTTAGTCAAGAACTAATTGCCAGAGTAATTAAAATTATTTACAATGCCATAGTCTCATTTTCAGTCATGCAGCTGGTTCTTAACCCTCTAATCATAAACTAAACATCTTCAAACCATTAAATACAATACAATAGCATTTCTGCAAAAAATCTCTAAAGTCTATAAAACAGTATCACTCAATGCCTGGTTACCGTTAGCAGACATACTCGCTCTTAATATCTGTATCAAAGAAAAACCATTATTGTGCGATGTCAGGAGAGGAATATCGTCCTTAATAGCTGACAGTGAACCTGAGTTAAGAGCACCTTTCTGTGAAATGCCCCATTCAGCAAAATGTATGAGCCGGCAGATCACTAAATTTGACAATGTAAAAGATTTCGCAACCATCGTAAACAATACAGTAAGTATCTATACAGACGGAGGCAAAATTATTAATAAAGTAGGAGCAGCTTTTTCAGTTTGGAATAATTATTACGAAATTTATAATCGTAAATTATTATTGCAGTTTCGTATGGTAGTGGAGTAAGAATACAATTCACCACCCCCTCTCTTACCCGTGAGTGTTGTAAAAGGCTACTAAGGGATTAAATATGCATTTAACATGCAAGAAAAGGAAAACTCGAAACAAAACCCTATACCAACAAGTCTGATCAGCGTGGTTATAGTAGGTCAATTTCCCTCGTATTGTGGAGGAGGCTTGAGCCCAACAGTGATACATATATGAGCTAAAATGATAATGATGATTGATCTTTACCTTCTTACTGCATTGTTTACCCAGCTGAACTGCTAGCCATATATTTGACATATTAAATTTATTAAATATATCATTCTCAGTGATTCTAAGGCGGCATGGGATACTAATAATAAGCTTTCCCTTCACCCTTAGCAGTAGATATATATATAGCAGAAGATACTCACCTTGAGTATCTTCTCCAGAATAAAACAATCTCATTATGCTGGATTGAATCACACATAGGGTTGGTAGGCAATAAAATGGCTGATGATTTTTTTCTTTTTTTTATTGCAAACTGTGGCAAACGAGCAAACAGTACACCTGATGGCAAGTGTTGCTGCCGCTCATGGACCTTTGCCTGTCCGCGGCCTACCGTGAAAGGAGTTTGAATGTGTACAATGAGGTTCGATGAAACTAGGCATCACCAAAACTCACCACACACCAACACCCTCAGAATGTTGGGCTTCCGGACCTCAATTTGCCAAAATTGCTAGCACATTTCTCTAAAGTAAAACTTCAGTATCATAAATACCCCCTATTTTATGTAAAATACTTCATCTCAGCCCATATACGTCCCACTGTTGGACTCGGGCCTTCTTCCATAATGGAAGGGTAATTGACCTACTATACCACGCTGGTCAGACGTGTTGGTATAGGGTTTTACTTCTAGTTTTCCTTCTCTCGCATAGATATTATATGCGTTTTATATCCCTTAGTCGTCCCGTACGATCACCCACGGGTAAGATGGTGGTGAATTGTATTCTTACTCCGTCACCATACGGAATGTAAAATACTTAATCATAACTAATTCTATAAATGAATGTAACAAGTTACATAAATTAAATATCAAATAGCATTACTAAAATCTTTTTTAACCGACTTCAAAAAGGAGGAGGTTCTCAATTCGTCTGTATTTTTTTTTCCAAATATCATTACTGTCCATTCATTTTTTTTAAAGGCAATACCCAGCACATAGGAAATATATAAGAAATTATTTTCTTTTTATACACCTACTCTGATATAGAAAAAAAATATAATTCAGTACTTATTATAATTGTTAGCACGTCAGTTATTGATCAATAAAAAAGGACAATAGACCTATGAATATATTATTGAATGGTTGGTCGAAATTTCCACGAAAAAGCTATGACGTATTTGTTTATATATGTATGTGTGGGATCTGACATCGTTTAATCACACTGACAAATGTAGCGTCGCTAGCCGCCACTGGCAGCCACATATCCACAGAAATTGATAATGCTCGATTACGCGCTCTTCTATATAACTTATCGTTATTCAACGTGTAGATGACATGCCAATATAATGAACTATTCACATTTTAAAAACTGTGATATTAACTTCAACGTTTTATTATTATTTTCGATAGATAAATATTGATTGGGTACAATAAATACTGATTTTGAACTATCCATTTGAAGATGTATATTTCAAATATGCTTTGATATGAAACTAGGTATTTACCGGTTGTGACGGAGAGAGAATATGATTCACCACCCCCTATTTTACCCGTGGAGGTCAATAGAGGACTCAGGGATATATTATGCATATAACAACTGTGCAAGAGAAGGATAACTCGAAATAAAACTCTATACCAAACCACCTGACCAGCATAATGTCGAAGGTTAATTTCCCTCTTAATTTGGAGGAGGTCAGCAGAGGGACGTATATGTGGTGTTGGTGATAATGATGAAAGTTCGTATTAATCGTGTGGTGACGTAATCTATTTAATACGTGAAGCAAAAACTTTGTACCCTTTTTACGAAAATTTCTTGGACGAACAAGTATGAAATTTGACACAGATGAAGTATATAATTACGAGAAGTGCATAAAACTGGAATTTCATGTAATAATGGATTAGAAATACATTAAATTCATTAAAAAAGTCATTACGCACACTACCATACAATCGCTATTTACACACTCACCGACGCTTATACACTTTTGTCTATGGTTAAATCCTCTAGTCGAACAATCATAATTATCATAACAATGTCTAATAGATATTTGTACTTATATATTAGTTATTAGTGAAATACAGTTTGCTCAATATACAATTATACAAAAATAAAATTAAAAGAAAATTGTGTAGCAGGCAAATTAATTTAAATGAATTATGGCCGAATTTTGACCACTCTCTGACCACTAGTAAGAATAAATTTGTCACACCTTATTTTAGTTTTATTCTTTTTTTATGCGTTTTTGCATTGCGTGCTTTATTTTCATTCTTTTTTCTTTTCCTTTTAGTGTTGCTGGCGCTCATGAACCTTCCCCGGCCGCTGCATACCGTACGAAATACGTGCGTACGAAAATTGGGCTGCCGGTTCTGCCGGCTAACGAAGCGCAATAATAAATTGCTACTACTCGGACGTTGATTTTCTACGAGAGTGTGGTGGTACTACCCCGGACGGACCGGTCCATGGCTGTAGACAAACAACTATCAACAGTACGGTCCTGCCACAACTAAAATATAATAATATTTTCCATAGACGTAGTAAAAACTAGCTAAAGGATCGGGATCACAAAAATGAGCAATAGCACCCTTCTGGAAGACACCAACTGCAATTATTAACTCAACTACCAAACGCGGCTATTATACCGAAAAATGATGCTCAAAATTCACGATTTTTTTTTTTTTATGGGTGGGCTATGGTAAGCGCACGCGCGGTCCAGTCCGTCCGGGGCGATGAAAGGATGGCGCGCGGGCCCATAACCCACCCGTACCCACGTTACCTCGTTGTTGGGCCGACCACCGGAGCAGATGTGACTTGTCGCCAGTGGTCGGCCCAACGGAATACCCTTTCGGGTAACCTCACCTCTCGACGTCCTGGGACGTCGGTCGCCGTCGCGCGGTCAGCCTTGCGGGTGATGGACAATTCCCCGGTCCGATCACCCGCGGCCTCGGCTAGGGCGGCATTAGGCGCAGATACTCGCGCCTGCGCCGCCCGAGTCGCCGGCGGTGGAACGTGTCGCCGAATAGGAGCTCTACTCGCACACGATCCGCCGCCTCCTTCCGTGAGATTACGGCCTCACAGAAGGCGGCGACCGCGTCCCAGTTCCTGATGCTGACGAGCATCTCCCTGGCGATGGTCGGCAGCGCCAGGTCGGCACCGATAATTGCGACGAGTTCACGGCGATCCCCCTCCCATGCAGCACACTCCTCAAGCGTGTGCTGCGCCGTGTCCTCGTCGCAACTGCAGTGGTGGCAGGACGGTGTGCTCTCCCTCCTGACAATCTTGTGCAGGTACTTCCCGAAGCAACCGTGCCCCGTCAGCACCTGCACCAGTCGGAAGGAAAGCACCCCGTGCGTCCGCTCCAACCACTCCATCAGCACCGGCCGGAGGGCCTCGACGGTCCTGACACCGTACCTAGGACTCTCCAGCCGGACTGCCCAACGGGCAATGACTTCTCGGCGGGCGTCGATCCGCCAGGCGGTGATCTCTTTGATGGAGACCATGCCGCCGCGGGCGCGCGTCTCCGACACCCGCCGATAAATGTCGGCGAGCATCTCCGCCTCCAGGTCCCACGGGGGAGTTCCGGCCAGGAGGCACGCTGCCTCCGTCGCCACAGTGCGGTAACCCCGTATGGCCCTGATCGCCATGACCCTCTGTGGTCGCCACAGGAGGGCCCTAAGACGGACGGTCAGGGACCCCGCCCACACCGGTGCGCCGTACAGGGCCATCGACCGGATCACCTCCACGTACAGCTGTCGGCACGTAGCGCTGGGTCCGCCCACATTCGGCATCAGCCGCGAAAGGGCGGACGCCGCGCCGACAAGCCGGGGAACAAGTCGATGGAGATGCTCCCGGAACCAGAAATGCCCGTCGAGCACCAGGCCCAAGTACTTCATGTGGGCCTGGATGCTGATGGTGACCGACTTCACGGTGATCGAAGCGCCGGCGGGAGGCCCGGCGGTACGGAGGCCATGGAACAAAAGGGCCTCCGTCTTTTCCAGGGCTACCCTCAACCCCAGCGCTTCGATTCGCCTGACAATCTCCTCGGTGCCGAGAGTTGCCAGGCGTGCCGCCTCCTCTAGCGTCCCACCCCGGGCTGTGACGAGTGTATCGTCGGCGTAGCAAATTACGCCCAGCCCGGGTGGGAGGCTTCCCCTCAACGCCCAGTCGTAGCCGATGTTCCACAGGGTCGGACCCAGAACCGACCCCTGTGGGACACCGCACGCCATGGGCGTTCGCACAACGTCCCCTACTCGATCGACGCAGAGGACGCTGCGCCCCTCCATGTAGTCTGCCACCAGCCGCCTGAGGTACACGGGCACCCCGTGATACCTCAGCCCCTCCCTGATGCAGCTGAATGGCAGACTGTTGAAGGCGTTGGAGATGTCCAGGGACACCGCCAACAGGACTCCTCCGCCGGTGACGGCCTCTGCTACCACGGCCTTCAGGCGCAGTAGGGCCGCGATCGTCGAACGCCCTCTCCGAAAACCAAACTGGGCGTCCGACAGATCGGGCCCAACCCCGACGAGGTGCCGCTCGATGCGGGCAGCCAATACCCTCTCCAGAAGCTTGCCCGTGTCATCGAGCAGCACGATGGGCCTGTAGGCCGAGGCTGACTCGGGAGACCGTCCCAGCTTCGGCAGGAGAACCAGCCTCCCCTCTTTCCAGCACCCAGGGAACTGCCCGGACGCCAAACAAGCGTCATATAGTCCCCTGAGGCGTGGTCCCAGGTGCTCGAGGACCAGGCCCAACACACGGTTGGGTATACCGTCGGGCCCGGGGGCGGTGGATTTGGCTCGCATACGCGCCACCGCCACCCCCATCTCCGGCTCCGTGATGGGCGGAACACTCTCGTCGTTGGCCTCCCGGTCGCTGTCCGGCGAAGCCATTACCGGGGGCGTGTGCTCCGCCCGCCGTGGAAAGAGGTCCTCGACAACTCTGGTGAGGAGGCTGGGCTGGAGTCTCGGTGAGGGGGGGGGGGGGGGCCGCCCGCGGACCCTATTCAGCGCCGCGAGGTAGGGGTGACCCCAGGGGTCACGCTCGAGACTGTCCAGCATCTCCCGCCGACTGACGTCCTTGGCGGTACGGACAGCCAGCCTGAAGGCAGACCGCGCACTGCGGTAAGCTTCGTACAGCTGGCCCTCCCGCTCAGCGTCGCGGTGACGCGCTCGGCTGCGGGTGTAAGACCTTCGGGCACGTATGCACGCGGCCCGAAGGTCCGCCAACTCTCGGGACCACCAGGGTACCGCACTCTTCGGGGTCAGACGCCGCACACGGGGCATGGCCGCATCGCAGATCTGCGTTAACGCACAGCGGATGCGGCCAGCCTTAGCATCCACCCCGTCCGCCTGGTGAGGACAGCCACGACTGAACAATGGCTGCCTCCGCCAACAGGTCCCGATCCAATCGGCCCACAGCCCACCGCGGAAACGCGGGAGCTCCGTCCGCCGTGTGACCCCTGCTGGGCTGCAGGAGAGTCTGGGAGACCTCTATCCGGATGTATCGGTGGTCGGATAGGGTCTCAACCTCCTCCTGGACGCACCAGCTCCTCACACATGCTGCGACATTAGGGCCAGCGAACGATAAATCCACTATCGTCCCGCTCTGCTGCCGCACGCACGTTTGCACCGAGCCCCTGTTCAGCAAACAGAGGCCCAGTGCCGCCGCCCACTCTTCGACCGCCCGCCCGTGGTCATTCGTCCTGGGGGACCCCCACGCCGTGGACTTAGCGTTGTAGTCCCCCAGAACGAAGACTTGGCGCGGTGCCAGTCGCCGTATCGAGGCCCCCAGGATAGTGAGGAAGGCCCCGAAATCCGTCGCACTCCTGTTAGGGGAGAAGTAAACACCAAATAGCGTAACCTCTCCCCATTCCGCCGCGACATACCCATCGCCCCTGTCCTTGAGCAACAAGGCCGGGGAATGTCACGACGTAGAGGCGACGATTGCCACAGAGCCGTCACTGCTGCCCAGCCAATTGGGCCGGTCAGGCACCACGTACGGCTCCGCGGCTACGGCTGCACCGATCAACCACTCCGCCATGGCTTGCAGGAAAACGTCCTGTGGCTCGGCGGCGTGGTTGAGGTTAGCCTGCAGGAGGTGGTAGGATTCGGTCGTCATTAGTGGGCCATATCCATCACCTCCTCCACGCTGGCGGGCGATCGGGTCGCGCTAGGGACGGGAGCGGCCGGGGTCGTCGGGCCGCTCTGCCCCTTTGGGGCCGAAGCCGGGGGTTTGCACTCCTTTCCCTCCATGCGGTGCTTGGCGGGCCTATTGCCCGCCGCACACGCGGGGCAGTGGGGAGTGGTGGCGCACGATGCCGCCTTATGCCCGGGTTGACCGCAGCGGAAGCAAAGGTCGCTGCAGTCAAAGCAGTTAGTGCATGTCGGCCGAGTGTGTCTGACCGCCATGCACTTGTAGCACCTCGCAGGCCGGGACTCTAGCACGGTCCACCGCGCCGAGCTCCAGCCCACGAGGAGCCTGCCTGAGCCGGTTAATTGCTTGGCCGACTCCACCGGGCACTGCACCCAGGCAGCACCGACGCCGCCTGGACCAGGGCGGATAGCGCCAATTCGGACGGTGTCCACGGGACATCCGGTTTTCGAGACGATGGCCACAGAGTCGTCCAGACCCGTTACCCGCAGTTCCACACACTTGACGGATCTGGCGATCTTGACGCCATCCTCCGCAGCAAACAAACCCCTCAGCTTGGCGGCCATGCTATCGGCCGTCTTGGCGCCCTCGGCCCCAGGGAACTCTAAAATTCCAGCCCCTGTCCGGGACTTGCGGGTCCTGGCTTCGACGCCTCCTAAATCGGAGACGTCAAGCTCCCGCCGGGCGCGACTCAAGACGGCCTCATAGCTGAGGCCATTTTCGGCCGCCTCAGGCAGGACGGTGATCACCACCGCTGCTGACTTCGGCGGCCGGAGCCTCCTGCGCGACCTCTTGTTTCCGGCTCCTTCTTTGGGAGCGGAGGCTTTGGCGGCGCCTTTGGCCTCCGCTCTCCTTTTCTGACCACGACTTTTCCGGCTGCACTCAGCCGTCTGCCAGCCCTCTTCGGGCGCAGCAGGGTCGCTCGGCGCAGCAGTCGTGGTCGCGGCTGTGCTAGCCGCCGCCGACGGTGCAATTGCCGGCGGCGGCTTTGGTCCGGTCTTAGCAGGAGCCGGTACCGTCTTCTTTTTGGCGGGGGCCCCCTCGGCTTCGGCCCAGCAACGGCCGCAGCGTAGCTCCCTACGCGCCCGCCCTGGCAGGGTAGCGCGGCAGGGGCTGACGCCACGACCTTCGGCCTGTCCGCAGCAAGCGGTGGCCGGAGACGGGGCTCTGGAGGCAGTCTCGACTCCAGAGCTGCCATGCGCGCATCAAGCATTTTGCCGAAGACATCCACCATGGCGCGCATGGTCTGGTCCGGCACACCGTTCACTGCGGGCAGCATAATTGGTGCTGCTGGCTGGGCCTCTTTGGGACACGCCGCAGCGCGAGTCAGCGCAGCAGGGGTGGCGGCAGCATCAGCCCTCGTTGGTGGCGTCCGTGGCACAGTCGACGGCGGTGGCCCAGTTGACGCAATCGGCGCGGCCGGCGTAAGCCGCGCGAACTGGGCTCGCAGGTCAGCCATTTCTTTGGCCAACCTGCGGTTTTCCTTCACCACCGCCGCCAGCTCCGTCTCCAGCTTCTTGTTCTGGTCCTGCAAGCCTGATACTTCGCCACTGAGGCGGGCATTTTCAACTTGCAAGACTGCCACTCCTGTGATTGGAGGGTCGTTGCACACAGCAGTGGGACCAGCAGCCGCCGCACTAGTGGGAGGGATATCCTCCAACACCCTCAGCATTCTCGCGACCGCCGCCTCATTCGCCCGCTTGCGAGCCTCGCCCTCCCGCACTTGGCTAGCTGGAGACGGGGTGCTGGTTCTCGCCGTCACCGCTCCACCACGCCCCCGACGTGTGGATGCCACTTTGGGAGGAGGCATGAGGTCCTCACTCCCCTCGGAGCCAGACCCAGAGCTGCCATCCTTATTGAGGAGGCGCTTCCGCCGCGTCGAGGGGAGGGCCGCTTCCTGGGCCGTCGAGCTGGCCTCGCCCTTCTTGGACGGACCTGCATCAGTCTCCGCACCTGATTTCTCCGCGGTGCTGCCACCCTCGTCATACGATGGCTCTGTGGCAGAGGCTGGATGGAATGTCAGCAGTCTCCAGTGCCTTCCTTGCCGCCCGTCGCTGCTTCGCGACGCGCCGTCTGGCGCGCTCCGTAGCAGGGGTGGGTTTTCCCCCTCTTCTCTTCTTTCGGGCCTCCTGTGTCGCCGGGCCTCCGGCTAACTTGGATGCCTCCAGTACGGAACTGCAGTCCGACGAGGCATCCATCTCCTCTGGGCCAGTTTTACTGTAGCATGGCCAGGCTGTAGTGTGGGAACTAGTAGGCTCCCCGCTGTTGGTGGTTTTGGGCGTCTCACCCCTCCTATCTACATCTAAATTTAACGAAGAATCCATTCGGTTCCCACGAGTATGGGAGAAATAAAGGTCGACCCGGGCAAAGATCCCGATACCCGGGCAAGCGTAAATTTGTATCCCAACACAGGGGGTCCGCAGGTACCCTGGCTGGAGCGCGCTATCGACTGAACAACCCATCAGCCATGCATCCTCTCGCCGCGAGCCAGAACTTAGGATTCTGGGTGATTGTTTTATAGAGGTTTTCTTCCTCGCGGTCCAGACGGTAAAGCCAAGACCCTCGCTCCTGAATCTAGGCCTCAAGACAAATGTCCCGAAGCAAGAATCAGGTCTACGATTTGTCGCGGTTGGCAAAAGCCTGCCCAGTCCTCAAACGAATGAGTGACCGGGCCCGTCGAATTTTCGCGTCCAATACCCTCTACAGTTAGAGGGCATGGAGCGAATTTGGGGCATCCCACAAACTGGGCCCCCCCTCGGGCCAGATATTTGCCACGAGCGACAATTCCAGAGAGCAATCCAAGAAATTGTCGATCGTGCCCAGGGTACACCACGCGGAGGTTTCTGGCGTAGTACCCCCTCAAAATTCACGATACAAACTTATTAAAAACATTGCTAAATGAAACCAATGTTTTAGTCATCAACACAAAATTATAAATTAAGCATTTCAAACAATAAATCATCATCACAGCTTGTATAAGCTTAACTGCCATGGTCAAGCCTCCTCCACAATGGGAGGGTAATTAATACTACACTATGGGCATACGTCAGACGGGTTGATATGGGGTTTTATTTTGAGTATTTCTTCTCTTACATTGATATTAAACGCTTTTTTTTGGGGGGTGGGTTGCGGTCGGCGCGCTCTTCGCACCACTCCGTCCGGGGCGACAGAGGGCGTAAGCACGCACACCCGCAACCCACCCACGTGCACGTTTAGGAGTGGTGGGACCACACTGTCGACAGTTATCTGTCTACAACCGCGGGCCGGTCCGTCCGGGGCAGTACCATGCTCTCGCAGAAAATCGACGTATGAGTAGTAGCAATTTGTTACTGCGCTTCGTTCGGTGAGGGAGAGAGCCGGAAGCCCAACTTTCTGAGGGTGATTGCGTGTGGAGGGAGGGTTTTGGTGGTGCCCTTGGTATCACCGAGCCTCAATGCACGCATTCACACTCCCTTCACTTTCTTCGCGGTAGGCAACGGCCTTGTAAAGGTCCATGAGCGGCAGCAACACTTACCATCAGGTTTACTGTTTGCTCGTTTGCCACCGTTTGCAATAAAAAAAAATTAAAAAAAAATCGTCGCCTTCGTCGTTGGGCCGACCACCGGAGCAGGGTTACTTATCATCAGTGGTCGGCCCGACGCAATACCCCCTATTTGGGGTACCCTCCCATCGACCGACGTCCCCCCCTCGTGGAGGACGTCGGTCTTTCCTCACGCGGTCGGCCTCTCAGCGGGTGACGGACTAATTCCCCGATCACGTCACCCGCGGCCTCGGCTAGGGCGGCATGAGGCGCAAGTACTCGCGCCTACGCCGCCCCAGTCGCCGGCGGCGGATCGCCTCATCGAGGCTGCGCTCCTCGCGCAGGTGATCCGCCGCTCCTTCTGCGAGATCACTGCCTCGCAGAAGGCTGCGACCGCGTCCCTGATATTAAACCCTTAACGTCTTTTATCCCACCTACGAGAAAGAAAGGGGGGTGGTGAATGGAATATTCTTACTCCTTCACCACACTGAAAAATATCCCTATATATCTACAAATATAACTTTTACAATAATTGCGATATTATATATATACTAAAGTAATCATAAACGTTCGCGTACAAAATGTGGAGACAGTTTTGAATAAGACTGATATTTTTGATAACTACTGTTGAATAAAAATTCAAATTCTCCTAATTTATAAGTCTTCATATCTCGAAATAAAGTGGCTATCGTTTATCATTAAACGAAACGATCTACTGAATAGGATACTTCAAATTTTATTGGTTTAGATACCGACCTAAGCCTAAAGAGATTAGAATCTCATTTCAAAAGTCCTTTTGTCTATCAATAACAAAAGATTAAGTTTGAATGAGAACGTTTCGTTCATTGATATCAAAAGGATGACTTTAATTCGGGTGAACCGCGTGTTAAGGGCTTTGAATACGATGGAGTATCGCTATTGTAAGCATGGCTATGCCAATTAGAGATATCTCCAGTCTCGGAAACTTTATACGTGACACGGTTGCTTTTCTGTCTAGCAAAACTTGCAACCTGCTAACTATTTGCATTAGTTCAATCAAATTATTAGCCTGTATAATTTCTAGCTATTGGAACTGACTTTATAATCCTCTTTCTGCATTTTTCTAAAACCTACCACCCGCAAACACCCTCAAAAGTTGGGCTTCCGACTCTCTCGCTCACGGAATTAAGTGCAAATTGCTACTACTCAGACGCCGACTACTCTGGACCTATCTGCCCGCGGCTGTAGATAGAAGACTTCACAGTGTAGTACAACATGTAGATTGCTAGATAATTGACAATATTAGAAAATATGATATTCAATATAACGCTCCTTTACCGGGCAGGACGACGTCTGCCGGGTACACTAGTTATATATAAGTATAACTATTGATAAGGGGTGTAATTAAGATATAACGGAAATATTTTTAAATTCTTTAAACATAATTAATGTACTCTCAAATCTATTTTAAATTAATATCCTATTAAAATAACAACTTTATCATTTAACACTTTTATTTTCATATGTATTAAAGAGATATATCATAGTACGTTGGCTGTAGGTGATTGGATTGGGAATCAGTCCGTCACCCATAGACAGGTAGACGGCACGAGGGTGATACCCCTGTAATATATTTGTTTGTGACCGGGGCGTCAACTGAGGAACGTAGAACGGTACGAAAGAGTATGCCATCTGCCATTGGCCTGATCACGGAAGTATTATCGGTTAAGTATCGGTATTTGTGGTCAGACGTATGAAGAAAAAAATTTATAGGGGGAATTATGGGGCCTCACAGCGCCCTTTCGTCACCCTGCACGAAAGCGACAGGGTGGTCCATACAATAGACTACTCATGAAATAAAGAAAAACTTATGTGGGCACAGATAATCTTATTTGAATAAGTAGACGATCGCCTATAAAACTATAATGCATACGCCTTAGCAATATATTATAAAACTAGGTCAAAGACGAATCCCAAAACCACTGAAGTATGAAATAAGTTCTGAATATTGGAATCGAATCTATTGGTGCCATTTATATTTTAACTTTATATTATTGCCGAAACTACTAAAGAATGATCACATTTTTGCTTTGACAAACTCTGTCTAGTCTTTATAAGGATGTTAATATGTATTTTCCATTGACCTATGCGTAAAAAATATATTACAACATACATAAAGGTAGTTAATACACCACTGCATTTAATCACACCTTTGATTTTGATTCCTGATTGATGATTCCTTTGATTTAAGTGATGAATGATTCCGTCTGGTGACGAACTAAGAATACAATTCAGCACTCTCTATTTTGCCCGTGGATGTCGTAAAAGACGACTAAGCTCGTATGTATATAACATCTATGTAAGAGAAGGTAAATTCGAAATAAAACCTTATACCAACCCATTTCACCAGCGTGGTATAGTAGGTCAATTTCCTTTCTATTGAGGCTCTAGCCTAACAGTGGGACCTATATGAGCTGAGATGATGATGATGATTGACTTTGAAAATGAAAGAAGTGTCAATTTACCTAGCCTGTATCGTTGAGTCTATTCCATATCGTTCTCCGATACATAGTCGCCATTTGAAATCCCTTTATCCCCAGCGGTTATCAATTCATTAAGCGAAGTGTGCTGACTTCTGGCCAATAAAATCTCAGCATATAGTAATCCTTCGGGCTATGTCGGTTTCTTATTACGACTTATTCTCTTACGCATTCCCATATCTTAAATTTTATGTTGTTGAAATGTGTATATATGGAACAGTCTGTTCCATCAGGATTTAAAGCTTTCAGACCTAAATTAAGTGATCTCATTTTTGTACCGTAAATCATTACTCATAATATTCAAGGAATTCTTTCAAATACTCGATAAGAATATGCATCCCGCAAACGATTCATCGATGTTTCTGAAACATAGATGTTTCAGTAAAAATACACCGATGTTTATCATCATGTTCGCTATTATAAAATATCGATGTATCGATGTTACTTTATACGATATTTTACATCGATATTTTGCCTGCCATCGATTTAAAATGTATGACACGTTTAGCAGAGCCTGCATGACAGTTCAGTTACTCTGTTTCTAAATATCTTGCTGCAGTTAACATACGCTTGTAATAAATTTACTAAATATAAAAATTGTTGTCAAATGTAATTTTATTACCTCAACTCTACACCTTCTTTACTCTAAAGACCTACCTATTCAATAGATAATATTGATATAGATCTAGCAATCTTTATTTGCTTACATTTTGAAGTTAGGATTGTTTGTACAAATTAGGGCCGTAGATCTTTAAATAAACATCGATGTTTCGATACATCGATGTTTTCAGAAGACGTTTTTTGTACATCGATATTTGTTCTGAAACATCGATATATCGATGTTCTTGGTTTCAATATTTGCATCCCTAGATAAGAACCGAGAAAGTACCTAACAAATTATTTTCTTAATTCTTGGTCATATGGATGATCATAAATATATATTTTGATCATCAGCTCGTCAGGAGATGACAGTAGGATGATACTCTTTGGACTAGAAGACAACATATTTAAGTAAAAAACATTCCTTTCTTATTACTATTGCATGTATTGAGTTTATAACCATACGTTACCATCGCAATTAATTTATTAAATTATTTGGCATCAAAATATTACGATTTCGAGTCTCACCTACTTATATCCTTTACTTTTTCACAATTAAATTCAAGTAACCGGATTACCAGTATATTTTTTTTAAACATTTAGATTTTCTCATAAAATGAGAATCTTATTTTTATAAAAAAAACAAACTTGAAAAAAAATTGAAAGCCAAGGATCGAACTGGAACTGCCTGGATTAACAAACTGTTCGATTCCCAACTAAGCTAGTTTTATTCTTAATTACTATAGCTGAATTTATCATCGGATATATTCTATAATAATTTATTTATTTTCATATTTGAAAATACTATAAAACGAGGTTTTCTGCACAGGAATCTTAGCTATCTCAATTTATCGTCCTGTAAACCTCCCGTGTTCTAAATTTCATGGACATCACAGCAGCCGTTGCCGAGATTCTAAATACTACTTGATTGTACTATAGTAGGGTTTGGTATGATCTAGATTTATTCTTCTGTCTGGTGATGGTGTAAAATTATCATTCACAGCCCTCTTTCCTGCCCTTGGGTATTATAAAAGATGACTAAAAGATAATAATATACCTATAACATCATAACATATTTGCAAGGGAAGGTAAACTTAAAAAAATATACACTTGTCTCATCAGCGTGGCTATTTTCTTCCATTGTGGAGGAGGCTGGAACCCAGCTAAGAGACGTATATGAGCTGTGATAGTGATGATGAAGAAGTATTCTTCTTATTATTAAAGAAAATATATTTATTACAAACAAAAATTTCAATCTGAATGATATCAAACGAACCTATATGCCATTTTTCCAAGCATTGTGTGTTTAAATCAATTTTACATGCTATATTTTACTATGGATTAACATGGATAACCATTCTAAATAAAATTCTCGGAACGGGCGGCAATTTTTGGTAGTTAAAAAAGATATTCCATACGCGAACCAAGCTACAATTATTAATCATTAATTATAAAATACAACAAACGTATTAATTTAACTTTTACCTTATTCTGTAATTAATTAACTAATAAACATAAAATAATCAATAAAATTGTAAAAGCAAAATCAGTAGCAAATATTGTAATAGTTGTCTTGAAACAATTTATTTAGTTGTAAATTTTATGACGGTATGACGATTTACAGAAAACTCAGGATACACAATCGTAAAACCTAAGAATATAAAAATTTATTATATACCCAGTAAAATTCTCTTTATTTTATTGCTGTCATAAAATTACTACAATTCGTAGTTGCGTATTCATCTATTTATTTGTCTTCATCTAGTTATGGCAACTGAGTCACTGAAATATAGAAATGTCTAATGACATTTATCCTGTCACAGAATACTAGATATATTTGCTGTATTGGCTGTATTTTGATCTTTCTCTATATTGAACAGCTTTGTTGATATTTATAGTGACTGTTCCGCTAGTATTATAGTAACAAACAATCTCATGGTCTAATTAGTACAATAAATGAAATAACTCTACAGCTTCATTATTATTATTAAACTAGCAACCCGCCCTCGCTTCGCTTCGGTTATAGGTTATAGTCGTTTTACCCGCGTAGTTCCCGTTCCCGTGGGAATACCGGGATAAAATATAGCCTAGTTTACGCCCTGATATTATAGCTTTCCATTGGTGAACGAATTTTTGAAATCGGTCCAGCCGTTTTGAAGATTACCCGGAACAAACAGACAGGCAGATAGACAAAAATTTTTTAATTGCTATTTTAGGCATAGGTGTCGAACAAATAACCGTGTGAGCATGAAAAAAGCCTATTATTTTGACATTACAAACAGACACTCCAATTTTATTTATTGGTATAGATTACTTGTTAGTGTTATTATGAGGTAGACTACTATTGTAAACATTTTTTTTCTAGAGCATGTTCAATCACGGTATTTTTTTTTTTATTATTACTCCATTGCTGAAAAATAATAGAAGTATTTTAATAAAATTTTAACTAGTCTATTATAATTTAGACTGGAATAATATGGAAAATACGCTACGTGTAATAAAAATCATGTAAAAAGAAGGTATTTTTTAAGTTAGTTGCTTCAATACTAAATAAATAAATAGCTACAGATATGCCACATAAATTGCTGCTAACTACATATATGATGAAGAACAGTGTACAGTACGATTCGAACAACATCTACGATTAAAAAAAATCGGTACAAATTAAAAATGTGAATATTGACGACGTTAAATTTATTAATGCAAGTCTATCGTATCATTATAACCCTATCTTTAAAATGTGAATCTATCAGCCTATCGACGCCTAGTATCTGATATAGGTCTTCTTAAGGAAAATAATACCATACTCATCACATTTGTTCATCATCATTGCAGCCCACATACATCCCACTGTTGGGCTCGGGCCTCCTCCACAATGAGAGGGAAATTGACCTACTATACCATGCTGGTCAGCCATGTTAGTACAGGATCTCATTTCGAATTTTCCTTCTCTTGCACAGATATTATGTGCATATTATATCCTATAGTCGTCTTTTACGACATCCACGGGCAAGATAGGGAGTGGTGAATTGTATTTTTACTCCGTCACCACACGGAAACCACCACACTTGTTAGGCGGATGAAATTCCAGTGACTTTTCACAAATTATTCTGGTGATTTTAAGAGTCCGTTTTCACAACTTTCACGAGTAAATATGGTGTAGTGAGAGAAAGAAGAATACATTCTTGACTAACATTATACGGACCGAAAGTAGACAAATTGACACTAAATCGAAAAAAGATAAATGAATTTTATCTAAGGTACAGAACTTTCTTTAGATATGCTTATAATGTCAAAAATAAAAAGAATCGTACCTATATAAAATAAAGAATATATTGCGACATAAACGATATAACGCTGATGTAAAAAGTATTTCGTACGGCTCTTATAAAGCCTGTTTGCAGCAACTGAAAAAGCTCTTTGAGTGGGCAAGTACGCGTTTTATTTTTAACAAAAGCATTTACATGTCATTAAGAATACAGATCTATATAAAATATTACAGTTCCATCTATATATTAGCCTAAATAGCTCATTGTTGGAAGGAAATAGACCGTTTTTTTTTTTTTTTTTTGGGTGGGCCGCGGTCGGCACGCCTCCGCACCACTCCGTCCGGGGCGACAGAGGGGCTTAAGCACGCAACTCCCGCGACCCACCCGAAAACCACGTCGCCTTCGTCGTTGGGCCGACCACTGGAGCAGCGTTAACTTGTCGTCAGTGGTCGGCCCGGCGGAATAACCCCTAACTGGGGTAACCTCCCATCGACCGACGTCCCCCCCTCGGGGAGCACGTCGGTCTTTCCTCACGCGGTCAGCCTCTCGGCGGATGACGGACTAATCCCCGGTCATGTCACCCACGGCCTTGGCTAGGGCGACATGAGGCGCAGATAGTTGCGCCTACGCCGCCCCAGTCGCCGGCGGCGGATCTCCCCATCGAGGCTGCGCTCCTCGCGCAGGCGATCCGCCGCCTCCTTCCGTGAGATCACCGTCTTGCAGAAGGCTGCGACCGCGTCCCAATTTCCGACGCTGTCGACCATCGCCCTAGCGATAGCCGGCAGCGTCAGGTCTGTACCGATGATTGCGACGAGTTCACAGCGCTGCACTGCCCAAGCCCCGCAGGCCTCGAGCATATAGCGCGCCGTGTCCTCGTCGCAATCGCAGTAGTGGCAGGACGGTGTACTCTCCCTCCTAACGACCTTGTGCAGGTATTTGGCGAAGCACCCATGCCCCGTCAAAACCTGCACCAGTCGGAAGGAGAGCACCCCGTGCCGCCTTTCCAACCACTGCATCAGCACTGGCCGGAAGGCCTCCACGGTTCGCACCCCGAACCGAAGCCTCTCCAGCCGGACGGCGCAACGGGCGATGACGTCTCGGCGGGCGTCGACGCACCAGGCGGTGAGATCCCTTAACGAGACCACACCGCCCTCCGCTCGCACCCCCGTCACCCGCCGATATAGTCCGGCGAGCATCTCCGCCTCTAGGTCCCACGGGGGAGTCCCGGCCAACAGGCACGCTGCTTCCGTCGCCACCGTGCGGTATCCGCGGATGGCCCTGACCGCCATGACCCTCTGTGGTCGCCACAGAAGGGCCCTAAGTCGGACGGTCATGGACCCCGCCCACACCAGTGCGCCGTACAGGGCCATCGACCGGATGACCCCCGCGTACAGCCGTCGGCACGCAGCGCTCGGTCCGCCCACGTTCGGCATAAGCCACGATAAGGCGGACGCCGCGCCGACGAGCCGTGGAGCGAGCCTGCGGAAATGCTCCCGGAGCCACCATCGCCCGTCGAGCACCAGGCCCAAGTACCTCATATGGGCCCGGATGCTGATGTCGACCGAGTGGACGGTGATCGAGACGCCGATGGGAGGGCTCATAGCGCGCCCATGGAACAAGAGAGCCTCCGTCTTGTCCAGGGTGACCCTCAACCCCAGCGCCTCGATCCGCCTGACGACCTCCTCGGTACCAGAGGTCGCCAGGCTTACCGCCTCTTCTAGCGTCCCACCGCGGGCTGTGACGAGCGTGTCGTCGGCGTAACAAATCACGCCCAGCCCGGGCGGGAGGCTCCCCCTCAACGCCCAGTCGTAGCCGATGTTCCACAGGGTGGGTCCGAGGACCGACCCCTGTGGGACACCGCACGTCATGGGCGTTCGCACAACGTCCCCTGCTCGGTCGGTGCAGAGGACGCTGCGCCCCTCCAAATAGTCCGCCACTAGCCGCCTCAGGTAAACTGGCACCCCGTGATACCGGAGCGCCTCCCTGATGTAGCTGAATGGCAGACTATTGAATGCGTTGGCGATGTCTAGGGACACCACCAACAGCACTCCCCCGCCGGTGACGGCCTCAGTCGCCACAGCCCTCAGGCGCAACAGAGCCGCGATCGTCGAACGACCCCTCCTAAACCCAAACTGGGCGTCCGACAGATCGGGCCCCGTGCCAACGAGGTGCCACTCGATGCGAGCAGCTACCACTCTCTCCAGTAGCTTGCCCGTGTCATCGAGCAGCACGATAGGCCTGTAGGCCGAAGGCGACTCCGGAGACCGTCCCGGCTTCGGCAGGAGCACCAGCCTTCCCTCCTTCCAGCACCCAGGGAACCGTCCGGACGCTAAACACGCGTCGAACAGCCCCCTGAGGCGGGGTCCCAGGTGTTCGAGGACCAGGGCCAGCACACGGTTAGGAACACCGTCGGGCCCGGGGGCGGTAGACTTTGCGCGCATGCGCGTCACCGCCACCCCCATCTCGGGGAAATAGACCGTTAAACGAACACTGTACCGTCTGCATCAATCTGCTTCAAACAATTTTTAACCGACTTCAAAAAAGGAGGAAGTTTCTCAATTCGAGCGTATATATGCTTTTTTATGTTTGTTCGTGGATAACTTCGTCGTTTATGAACAAATGTTGATGATTATTTTTTTGTTGGAAAGTGTATACTTCTCAAATGATCCCATGAAAATTTTATCGAAATCAGACAACAGGTTTTTGAAAAATCAATAAAAATCTAAAAGAATATCTACATTATTGAAGGCGGTTTCTTTTGTTGCAAAAAAATCATTTTTATGAGGTTTTCTTTTCTTGTAGGCAACTAAATTCCTTAATTCTTATTATATTAAAATTAAAATATCGATCCCCATAAAAATTATTATAAAAATATTTTTATGTGAATCAAGATTTCTTATTTCATATAGATACTTTTGAATACGTATTTCATATACTTTTACTAAGTAACTTATCTAATTAACATAACTGATTTCAAAAATGTTTTAACTTCATTAGGCTTCGTACTAATCGGTATATAACCATATAATAAAACTACTACTATAATAACTACCCTTGCCAAGTTGGCGATCGCTGTAGGTGTTAGAAATTTCCTAAGAAAGTTATGCAGATAAGGTGATCTTTCAGCCTGTATTTGCAACTTCCACACCTCACCGTAAAATACTACATTAGTACCTAAGCACTAATTACCATAATACTACAATAATATTCGTCCAATCTTAATTCACATTGATGGAATTACTGTAATCTATCACAGTCATGTTAAGATTTAACTCTGTACATGATTCATGGAGCGTGCTCACAATATACTGTCTCTTGACATTAATTGACAAGTGTTAAGGCTTCCCATTAATTATTGCCAATAGAACATTGTGCACAAATTGTACAACATTATGTTAAATTAGCCACTTAAATGGCCTACTATCGGTTTGTCAAAAATATGTACATAAAACACAAAAATGTCCGATATAGACTTTGATACCATCCAAGTAATGTGTCAACTATGTGTCATACCTTTGATTAGAAAATCAATAAAATGTAGATGGTTTTAGGCCACTGATATAAAGGTCCAGTAAGTAGCGCTCAAAGAAATCTTTTTTGAAGTTATACCTACTTTTTTGACACGTAAGGGAAAAAAGATGAAATTATTTTTTTACGCGCACCCCGTCACACAAAACCGACACTCTAAAGTTAGGCAGTCAACATTCTTTACGATGCACGTGCACACCGTCACAAATGTCAACTAGATAATAGCGCTATAACAAAACTTTCAATGCGTTAAATACCTTTCATTTATTATTAGTGTCGCTTTTTCTACAAACGTAAGGACGCGAAGGATAAAATTTTATCGTGTTACGCCAAAGAAGTTTAACTTCTTACGTACGTACATATATATACCTACATATATACACACACACACTTTTTTCATTTCAACAGAAGAGCGTCTTTTGGGTCCGCTACTTATCCGTAGATATAAAAATCTTACATTATATTATTTTCTGTCTATATTATTAAGTAAAACAAAGTTTGATCCGACTGTAAATAACTGTCAATTATGACTTCGCTATCTGCTGCGGAGTTCTCAAGGATATCGCTTGCAAAGTCCATATCAATAACGAGGATGGCAAAATTCTCGAAAATTTTATACGAAAATAACAAAATGTATAATGATTTTGTTTAGCTAAATACATGCGAATTTAATTTTCGTACAGTTTGAAGTACTTGAAAGTTCATAATCAAAACTTTGGGTTACTTTGTTTGTCTTTGTAAGATTGTTATTATATTTTTTGTAAACACAATTTAATTAGTACTTTGTTTTGTGAATGTGAAAGATTAAGATAATTGCAACCGTGACTGAATATCCTCAAAAATGGAACAAGAGAGCACAAAGTTTGTTTCATCCATTCTTTGGCATATATACGTCCACTGTTGGGCATAGGCCGTCCCAGAAGAATGCCATTTGGAACGGTCTTTTGAAGCTTGCATTTCACGGTTCCCTGGGAGTTTCAAGATCTCGTCAGTCTCTCATATGGGGGGTCATCCTATGTTGCGTCATCCGATTCGTAGTTGCCATTTCAACGTCCTAATTCTGCGGGCTATGTCGGTTACACCCGTTCTTCTACGATTTTCTGTATGCCGGATTTTATCAGATACAGAAATACCGAACATAACCCTCTGTATGGCACGTTGGCCGATTTTAAGCCTTTTTAGGACACCGACATTAAGAGACCACGTTTCAGCGACGTATGTCCTCGCCGGCAACACATACAAGTAATTTGTTTAGGTTATAAAATTCCAGATCAAACGTTTATCCTTTTTAATAAAATTAGAAAAAAATATAAACTCGGCATTGCTCTGAAATTTGAAAGCAACTGTAGTAAATTTAATTTCATTGAAGTCAAAGACGAATCAAAAAGATCACGTCATCAGTCAATCGAAAAGATCAATAAAATAATCACATCAAATATTTTTCAGCAGTTTATTAAATAATATAAGTAGCTAAAACTTATATTTAGGAGCTTTTGATCTGAAAGCACTCAGATCCTTTATTCGAGATTACCACCGCGTCAATGTGCAACTTATTATCTTTTGAACAAACCACAGGCAGCGAGAGTAGACGACGTGACATTCAGTGGTCCTTATGGGCACGTTGTAACTATTTGGCAGATCTCAATGCAAGTGATGGATTAATTTCCTATCCATCCAGGCATTACAACTGATACCATAGTAATTATGCCAAAACTTTACATTTAAACTGAAGTAGTGATTCGTTTTTAGAATAAGTTTCAAGATTGTTAGCTTACATCGATGCAACAGCTCCACTACGGGCGTCATTACACTAAAATATTATCTGTGCAACTTATTTATTTCTCAATTAATTATATTGGACAGTAATTAACAACAGTGATTAACAACAGTGATTAAGAACAGTGATTAATAACGCGGATCAACTACGTTTGTTATAGCAGCTTTAGAAAGCTACACGTTATTGCAGATGTACCACTACACTTTTTTTACAAGCCATTTTTTTGGTAGCTACGGTGAGCACACACGCCGTCCGTTCCATCCGGGGCGGAAAAAGAGCGGCGCATGACACGAAGCCACAACCCACCGTATTCCCTCACCTTCGCCAGCTGCTCTACCCACGTGGCACACACCTTGAGCGTGTTCTGCGCCGTGTCCTCGTAACAATCGCAGTTGTGGCAGGACGGTGTGCAGCAACTGTGATAAAAAAACGCTTGAGCATGAATTTCACGCAGTTGTCCTCTCTGCGGGTGACTAATCCCCAGTTCATTCACGATCTAACCTTAGCAGAATCATGCGACCGCCTGCCTGTTGTTAACCTTCCTTGGGCAAACAATAGTTAACCAGATGTCAAACGAAGTTGGCCCAGGTCTCTGCAAAGCTCTTAGTTATCATTGACGATACCTAAGAACAATGTTGGTAGTATCCGTAGCTGCTACCATATAGCATAAAATATTTCATACTTTGTATCACTAAATAAGTATAAAATTTGGATGTAAAAAAAAATTGCAAGAGGTATATGAATTGATTTTGCTCATCTGGTGACTGGTTAAGGATATTATATGTGGCTACTCCCCTGATAATGTTATATTCTATCATCGTGGTCAGTTCAATGTCCAACAGTGGATGTCTATAGGATGGATATGGATAGATAAGAAAAAGACTTAAATATTATAATCGGATAATCAGATCATACTCATACTTCATAATTAATATGTATTTTATATAATTCACGTGTCACGATTTTGGTCCAGAATGAACGCCGAAACTAGCAATCCGATATAAACTTTTTGTTTTTTTAAATGTGTGTTGGATTCCAATTTGAAAGATACTAAAATGATAAAAAGACAAAGATACTATAGATATTCAGATTTTTTTTTTAACTTAAATACATAATCGACGGTTTTCATATTTCAAGCGCAGTGCAGCAAGATAGCGGACCAAAAGATTATAATTTTGAGTACCTACTACAACGTGTTGCGTGACGTATGTTTGATTATTATCATGTTTTGAATATTATGATTTATGTAATTTTGTGAAAATTATATTGTATGCAATTTATATTATTTTCATGAGGAATAAATCAAACGCATTTAAGTGACCGTGATTTAATTATAAATATTTATTTTCTAAGGACTGTAATAATTTTGTTTGTTAATTATTACAATTTACATTAAAAAAAAAACAATGCACAATAAGAATTAGTGTATAATATATTTTTAAACGATTATTTTCAAATGTATTTTATTAGTAATAGTATAAGTTTATTAGTAAAACGGATAGTGATGTATGTGATGAGTGGTGACTGATGTTGATGGATCGGTTGAGTGGTGACAGATGGTGATGGATGGATTGAGTGGTGACAGATGGTGATGGATGGATTGAGTGGTGACAGGTGGTGATGGATGGATTGAGTGGTGACAGATGGTGATGGATCGGTTGAGTGGTGACAGATGGTGATGGATGGATTGAGTGGTGACAGATGGTGATGGATGGATTGAGTTGTGACAGATGGTGATGGATCGGTTGAGTGGTGACAGATGGTGATGGATGGATTGAGTGGTGACAGATGGTGATGGATGGATTGAGTGGTGACAGATGGTGATAGATGGATTGAGTGGTGACAGATGGTGATGGATCGGTTGAGTGGTGACAGATGGTGATGGATGGATTGAGTGGTGACAGATGGTGATGGATCGGTTGAGTAGTGACAGATGGTGATGGATGGATTGAGTGGTGATGGATCGGTTGAGTGGTGACAGATGGTGATGGATGGATTGAGTGGTGATGGATGGATTGAGTGGTGACAGATGGTGATGGATGGATTGAGTGGTGACAGATGGTGATGGGTGGATTGAGTGGTGACAGATGGTGATGGATGGGTTGAGTGGTGACAGATGGTGATGGATGGATTGAGTAGTGACTGATGGATAGATATTATAAGTGGTGATGGATAGGATGAGTGGTGAAGAATGGGGATGGACGGTATAAGTAGTGATGGATAGGATAAGTGATGATGGATGGTGGTAGATGGGATGAGTGATGACGGATGATGATGGATGTGATGAGTGGTGACTGATGGTGATGGATAGACTGTGTGGTGGTGAATGGATGGAGTGGTGACCACCGATGAGAGATGGAATGAGTGGTGGCATATGGTGATGGATGGGATGAGCTATGACATATGGGAATGGATGGGATGATTAGAATGGACGTAGTTAAGTTAATAAAGTACAATGAATAAAAAAAGGATTATTGGCCTTTTTCTATTTGTATAGACCGTCATTGTCCATAGCAGTCCATTCCCCCTTCCGACATAAACCATATTCCCACACACTTACAATAAGTTAGTTATCTTTTATTTAATTAACAAAACATTCACTAGAACTAATTTATACGGCAAAACAACGTTTGCCGAATCAGCTAATATGTATATATTTGCTAATAACTGCTAATTCTATTATAACTGTATCAGCTATAATAGAATTAGCAGTTCCAAATGTCATCATAACTGTAACCAGTGAACTAACATTTAATCTGTTTCACTTCTGCATTGAGTCGACAAGTCACAACTCACTGAGCAATTTCTCCTAACTATAATGTAACATATCCCGCATAATATAACGATCCCACTACCGCATCATCAATGAAAATTAATGTTGTATTGGCAGCACTGATATGAGGCAATTTGAATATCGCATCTGTACGATAATGTACATATAGAATAAGATAATAGAATAGCGACTGTAGTACATTTTTTATTTTATTTATTTATAAACTCGCGCCTTTAACTCCAAAAGGGAATCAGACAAGCATTAAACACCCACACATTACCACATAATCCTAACTTTTGCTATTCAGTTTGCCATAAAATATACCCCAGAAAGCCATGCAAATCTGCAAAAATCTCCAACGATACTTTTTGGTTGTCTAATGCGAGGTTGTGCGACTACAATAACATCCATACTAATATTATAAATGCGAAAGTAAGGATGTTTGTTTGTTTGTTTGTTTGTATGTAACGCGCTCACGCTTAAACCACCGAACCGATTTCAAAAATTCTTTCACCAATGGAAAGCTATAATATCAGGGAGTAACATAGGCTACATTTTATCCCGGTATTCCTACGGGAACAGGAACTACGTGGGTTTAAGTGACTGAAACCGAAGCGAAGCGAGGGCGGGTTGCTAGTATTAAATAAAGCGACTATGAAGCGGTAGCGTCAGCCGCGCGACAGACTCTACTGGTCGGTACCCGTGATATCTTAAGGCGCCATGCACACCTAAGCGACACGGGTCTATACCTGTCTCTGTCTGACCAGCATGGTATAGTAAGGTCAATTTCCCTCCTATTATAAAGAAGGCTCGAGCCCAACAGTGGGACGTATGTGCCGAAATAATGAAAATGATTAATCCACGATGACTACAGTGTCTACAACTGAAGATGCAGAAATGTTTATAGAAAAAGTAAGAGAACATAGTATTTTATACGATTGAAAACATCCAGGATATAAGAACTTAAGAAAAAAAGATAAAATATGGGATCCTATCGGTTCGCGTCTCAGTGGCGCAGGTGTGCACATCTAGTTTCGCATTGTAGACGCTCGCGTTTCGCGTTCCGCGTCCCGCGTGTTTGACGCGCAGGTTTGGCCGTACCTTTATTCTACACGATCAAGGCATCTATTTGCATAACGATTATATCATCACAGTTCAAATACTAGACACTACAGAACTTGACCATGACAGAATGAGACAAAATTTACCCACTATACCACGCTGGTCTGATGATACCAGGTTGGTATAGGGTTGTATGTTTTAGTTTTCCCTCCCTTGCATAGATGTTATATACTACGGCTTAGATTAGTTGTATTACACGCATCACGTGTCAAATATTTTACATTTATTTAAGAAAGGAATAACAGTGTATAAGCGAAAATATTTTGTAAGATAAAGTAAATGGCCTTTTAAAAATCAATTTAAGTTTAGCATCATCCCCTCTGAATTTTCCTGCCAGATCTTTCTCAGTGTGGCCGCTTTCTAATCTGGTGGTAGTACATTAAATTCGTTAGGTTTAAATGAATAAATTTTCATAATATAATATTTACTACAACTTCGAAAATCAGTGATTATTACCAAAAACATTTTTTTTTCGTATATTCCATATTTTCTTTTTATACTGGCAATAAATTTGTATTAAAATGTGGGTCAAAATTAAAGTGCTCAAAACTTTTATTGTCTGATACAATAAAAAATCAAATAGAAAGGCAATAAAATCCATTAAAATAGTTTTATCTATAATGTGTAATATCTACTTAAATATCAGACGTCAGTAGTGTATTGTTTAAAACATTTTGTAAATTACCCACTTTATTTTTTGTAACATGTAAAGGAAAAACGTGGTGACTGTGGATTATCCTTGCTCTACTGACACTTTTTCGTCAATCTTTTTATAAAATTCCGTAGTACGTTACTTTGATCAATCTCATAAGGTAAGTCAGCATTTGCAATGTAAGTATGTTGTTAGGACATCACATTACACATCTTTAAAATCCTCATGTTCGCTCTACTATAATATGCATGTACATATTATACAAACGTATAAACCTTTCTCAATTCATTATCTAATAAGTCTAGTTCACTGGTAAATGGTATATGGGATCAAATATTACGTTAATACAAAATAGCTGCTAGTTTGAACTTATCTATATTGGAATGTGACTTACGTTATCTGGCAATAAGAGTTCGTAGGTGGATAGTATGTACCAAAGGCTGCCATCAAGTACCGTGTAGATAAATATACACGGAGTATTGGGTCAAGAACCCATTTCCTCAACAAGCTTGTACGAAACTAATAAAAAGACAAGGACTTGTTAACTCGTAACAATATTTTCTTGACGTAAAACTACTTAAAAAGTAGCAGCAGTGAAATTATATAAGATCTTTGTAGTATTTGCAGGAAATATGCTTTCTCATAAAATAAAATACTAAGAAACGGAATATTTAAAATAAATCTCTTAAAGTAATAGGCATAGTGGTCGCTTTAAAGTACCGTCGTTACAGAAACCTCTTTGAACAAGAGTAGCTTTTATGTTTTGTCATAAAGTCTTGGATTTGAAATCCCGTAAATGGATTTTAATGGCACAAATCTTAATTATATCTTATGAGGATATAACAATCTCGAGACTATACATAGTTAAGTAATATCTTCGGTTATACAGAATATATTAACTCACTTTAATTGAAGTTAAAACTGAAGTATGTTTATAGCTTAACTTAATCACTATTGTGTAAACTAGTAGCGGGCATATTTGTACAATACAATTAATATTGTCGATTTAAAAACTGGTAACCATTTAGAAGTTTTTTAATTGTATGTTTTCATAAGGTAAATCATCTGCTTTTGTTCAGCCTGTATACATCCGTCCACCTTTCTTTTGGGCGCGTGTTTTCTTCATCAAAACGGTAAAATGAGTTAATTAATAAATTGCGCTGAAGCCTAAGCCAATCTATCTAAGATTGGCTTAGGGTTGGCAACGCTTGCAGTTGTTATTTGCTTGCTTATTTAGCCACATTTTACGATCACTCGCGGGTAAATAAAAACCGCCTAAATGCGAGTCAGAGTCGCGAATGCAGTGTTTCGTAGCATTATTTATCTATAAAATGGGCAAAAAAAAATGCGTTTGTTGTATGAGAACGCGGTGTACAGTTTTAATGAGGAAAACTACTGCCTCTATATATCTATTATTATACCTCTTTTTTTTTTCAAATAACATCCTGCACTAAAAAGAAAACTCCTACGATCGATTGCGTAGGAATAGGACCTACAGCATCAGGTGCGATCAAATTCCTAATTATCTCGTCTTGAAAAAACCATAATAGTTTTTACACAATTCAAAAGTTAAATCAATTTGATATTAATGTCATATTAATACGATAGAAGAGCTTATGAAATCACTTTTATATCTAGGACAAAGTTTATTTTAATAATTCCTAGATAAGGAATATTATAGCCTGAACTATAATACTTCCAAATTATTCGTGTAATAACGCCATAATTGCAATTTCGTCGGTTACGTGTTTCGACCGTCCTATCGCAAACTGTTTATTATCTCTTGACGTAATTAATAGTCTGTATTAACTTTAGTATTATCATTACACACAACATGGCGGCATCGGCATACATGTAAAAGTAAACCACTTCACTATTCCATCCATCCATTAGCCTATGGATATCGGATATTAACCAGATGACTACACTGTTCGACATAGACTAGACCACGTAAAGGGCCAATACCGTAATGGTCATAATTGGTGAGGAAGCTGGCGTTCAGTTTATGGCGTTCACTTGCGAAGAACTGGTGGTCTAAGGAGTTAGTCGAATTCTGGGTAACGTGCGTACGTACACGTATGGTCTTTATCTGCAATCGGTGGCGTTAATGTAATGCCTAACTTTGGGCAACTACACGAGGCTTATTGCAATGTACGATCAATCAACGCGCTGAGGATCTTTCATGCTAATACGTGATTTGGCAGGGGAAGCTGGATAATCTTAAGTCCGAAAATCCTGGCGCTACCTGTGTATCTTTGAACATCGCCAACGCTTTCAATATTCCGCCATTTAACTGCATCAAAATGCTGCTCTGTTATTACAGAGTATCTCTGTTCCTGAGGCGGCTAGTGGCATATTATCTGAAGGAGCGCAGCTTCCCCTATATGGACCGAAAAGAAAACGTTGTGCGAACGTCCATGTCACGACATGGATGGTGTCCCTTAAAAGGGGATCTTAAAGTTTGCCTTGTTGAATATCGACTACGATTGAGTGTCGCGAGGTAGGTTTCTCCCGGGCTAGGTGTAATTTGCTACGGACGACATGGTCGACACAGCCAATATCCGAACGCTGGTAGAGGTAACCCGACGCTCTCAGCATCGAGGAGATTGTCAGGTGGATCCAGGTGCTAAGGCTTAGGTTGATGCTAACCCTAAACAACAATGTGATAATAAAGAAACAATTTCTTTACGTAAATCTTCCCGTCTCGTCACAATCATCGATACCGACATTACGCGTCAGGAACTGTGACGCATTTAGGTACTATCTTCTGCGAAGCAATTATGCCGCAGAAGGAGGCGGCCGAACCAGGCAGAGTTTTTACGTTGACACAGAAAAAATATAAACATATAATAAATTTCTTAGCCGATTTTTATGGCTCCATAAGAAAGTAATAAGGTGGCCACATATCATATTCTTAAGCTCACCACGCGGGGAATTTCACAATTAAGCTACCCTGAATATTAGCACAACAGATAAAATGCCTGTTGTAATAATAATGTTATATGTACTTACATTCAAGTAAACCACAGAGTTATGCTCACGTGCCGCTTAGATGTGGTTCATATGCTAATTAATTATTGTAGGCTTAACCGTATGAACCATTTCTTGGAACTATGCTCTATTATTTCTTGTGAATTATGTTAAACGTGTAGAAATGATAAATAGTTATGCTTTAGATTATCTATTATTAAATTTTTGCTGTGGGATATAATCTGATAATCATTTGGCGATTCCAAATGAGTTTTGTAAGCCTAATTAGTTATTTTTTGAGTCTTAGTGAAGCATTTCAAATATTAAATCATTAAAAATTAATACTACAATTTAGTGTGAGATTAGGTCGTGTCATCGCTTAACGGCAAATTTAGAATGTTAAGTCAATATAATGTTTAAAACAATTCTGGTAGATGGTGTGGTAAATTGTCACCTTAACGACTAATACGCGAGCGATAGTTTGATTATAACAGATTATAAATTGCTGAATTTCTCATATGTGGGTTCAAATCTTACTTGTAGTAATTTTTCGGATCCCAAGTAAGTTATACTTTGTTATTGCAGATATGTTTTGTTCTTAATATGGTTAAGTATATCAACATTTTCCGTGTAATGACGGAGTAAATATATAATTTACCACCCCCTCCATTGCCCGTGGGTCGATAATCACGTAAAAGACGACTAAGGGATTAATTATACTTATAAGATCTTTATAAGTATATTTAATCCCGTAGTCGTTTAAGTCGCAAAAGAAGGCAAATTAGAAATACAACCCTATTTTTTTGGGGGGGTGGGTAACGGTCGGCGCATTCCTCGAACCACTGCATCCAGGGCGACAGAGGGGCGTAAGCACGCACACCCGTAACCCACCCGTGACACGTCGCCTTCGTCGTTGGGCCAACCACCGGCGCAGGGTGACTTGACCTCAGTGGTCGACCCGAAAATACAACCTTATAGCAATACTTCTCAGAAGTTTATAGTGGGTCAATTTCCCTTTTATTTTGGAGGCGATTTAAGCCAAACAGTGAGGCGTATACGAGCTAAAATTATTAATGAAGATATTAATATTTCTTTCTATACAAAGTCTATGTAAAAATTTATTTTACATATAAAACGTAATCGCAAATTAACATCTATACCAATAAATAAAATTGGAGTGTCTGTTTGTAATGTCAAAATAATAGGCTTTTTTCATGCTCACACGGTTATTTGCACGACACCTATGCCTAAAATAGCAATAAAAAAATTTTTGTCTGTCTGTCTGTTTGTTCCGGGTAATCTTCAAAACGGCTGGACCGATTTCAAAAATTCTTTCACCAATGGAAAGCTATAATATCAGAGCGTAAACTAGGCTATATTTTATCTAGGCTAGGCTTTATATTATTTGACAGACAGACAGACAGATAAAACATTTTTAATTGCTATTTTAGGCATAGGTGTCGTGCAAATAATCGTGTGAGCATGAAAAAAGCCTATTATTTTGACATTACAAACAGACACTCCAAGTTTATTTATTGGTATAGATGTTAATTTGCGATTATGTTTTATATGTAAAATAAATTTTTAAATAAATAATACCTACAAAGTAAACAAAATATTGTTTGGCTTAAACATAAACTACTATACATTAATGGTTAAATCCATCTACTTTTATAGTTATTTTACTGGTATACATAATATTTTCAATCATCGTGATCTCAGCCCTTATCAGCCCAGTCCCACTGCTGAGCTCAAGCCACTAGTAGAAAAGAAATTGACCTTACTATATCATACTGAATAAACAAGTTGGTATGGAGTTTTATTTCAAGTTTTCTTCTCTTGCATAGATATTATATGCTTAATTGCCTTTTACGACTCCTAAGGGCATGAAATGGGGTGGTGAATTGTATTCTTACTCTGTCGCTACACGAAAAATAAAACAAAATATTGTTTGACTTAAAGTAATAGCTACTAGTAATGGACAAATCCATTTATTTTTATAGTTATTTAACTAACATACACAATATTTTCAATGTATATATTAAATTAGTTTAATTTAATAAATTGACTATAAAGTACGTTACGCTATAAAGTAAATTAACGCTCTCAGTGCATTAAACATAAACCTCTGTTTTGCATAATTTGCTTAATACGCAACCATTAACCACCACGAAAGTCCTATTTATACGGTAAAGTACATCGCTGCGAAATAAAACATTGAAAATATGAACCAGCAGTTTATTTATACTATCTGCATAGAACGTTTCTATGCTAATGAGTTAGTACTTGAGTAATGACCAAGAAGTGGTTCGCCACAAACGGTCAGTTCATTAATTACGTTCAGTCTAATTACTAAAATGCGGAACTTCTTGAAACTATATGTAAACTTGACTATTTAGATAATTTAGACATTAACTTCACAGATTGTATATTGCTCTACAAATGGGCTCCAATAACGAATGTCGTAAAATAGATTTCCAAACTGGATAATTTTTGTATCCATAAATTTTATTTTAAATCCATGAATTTTATTTTAAAGCCCTTAGCAACATTATCTCCATCATCATTATCTCAGCTCATATAAGTCTCACTGCTGGACTTGAGCCACCTACCAGCCACACTGGTCAGACGTGTTAGCATAGGGTAATTGTATTTTTTTTAAAGACTACGCCCTGCACTATGAAAATAATCCTTGTATTGCGGGAGATTACGCAAAAATATAATTAACGGACATAAATTATATCCAGACTAAGAACAACACTTTGTTCTCAGAATTCAAATTCAAATCATTTATTATGTATAAAATCCGTGAAAGCACTTTACTTATTGTAATTTTTTTACATTTTTCTTAAAATTACCGCCGGCAGTCTCTCCTGTAGTACCTCAGGCAGTCCTGGGAAATAATTTTAATTATCTTGGGACCTGCAGCAAATTTAATTAGAAAAGTTAAACAGGAGGAGTTGGAAGAGATTGATTCCACTTCCCTCCTATGCAATGCGGGAGGTATAAAACAAAATTGACTTGTTAGTCAATAAATAAAAGAATAGACAGCTGTGATAAACGCAGCTGCTCAGCATCAGGCATATGGGGAAGCTTAACGGAGCCTATATGTGAGCCTTAAGATTGATTGCTATAGTAGGTATGGCAGAAATGCCTAAACGCACTGAAATTTCCACGAGTTGCTACAAAGTCCGTATACTACTCCAGAGGTGACTTGTAAACTGTTTAACATAATTATGGTCACGCTTGTTACGCCAGAGATCGCACTCCCAGAGAATGTGATGTGCTGATTGTTCATACTTGTGGTCAAATGTGTACATTAACATAATGGTGAGCATACGAGATTAAAAGAATATAATTTAATTTTGAAATTGCCATTGCCAAAGGTGGATGTAGATATTCTAATGAATGCATAGAAATTCTGTTTTGCTTTATCAGCTACAGTTTTAATATGCTCCATAAATGGAAAAAAAATCAACAATAAATCCGAGCTAGCAAACTAATTCTTTCCTTTTGACTACAGTTTTATTCAATTTTATACGCGACATCTAGTGTAAATTTCGTTTTAATAAAAGATGATACATTTTTGTGATGCAAAAGTAAAACAGTAATAACGCTTTTAAATCATCATCGTCATCATCACAGCTCTTATACGTCCCCACTACTAGGCCCGAGCCTCCTCCATATTGGAGGGGAAATTGACTTACTATACCAAGCTGATCAGGCGGATTTATGGGTTTTATTTCGAGTTTTCCCTCTCTTGCATTATTGTTATGTGTACAAGATATCCCTTAGTCGCCTTTTACAACTATAAGGGGCAAGAAAGGAGGTGGTGAATTGTATTCTTACTCCGTCACCACACAGAATTTAATATTATTAAATATTATACTTAAATTTATATAAAATATGTATTCTTCTCCGCCCATACACATTCCACTATTACACATGAGCCTACGCCACCCCTGACAACGAGCAGGTACCGGTGATCCATCCACATGACGTATATGACAAGTTATGGGGTTGTACGTGGTCCCTTTCATCGTTCTGGCGGATTGAGCGGGGTGTGACCATATGATAGCCTGACTCCAATAATAAAGTATGACCTTCTTCCAGATCTTAGCTTACTATACTACACAAGCCAAATAGGTTGACACAGTATTAATATTTTAATTTCTGCTTCTCTTGCAATGATTTCTCTCTACCTGCGTGTATTCTTTAAAAAAAATCTTACAATAATTACATTAAAGGCGTAATAATTACATTCTTATTCCGTTATCACATGGAAATCACGGAATTTTGGCGCGTTAGGGAAGAACGACGATAAAATTTTTATGATGTGTGCGCACACCGTCACAAAAAACCGACATACTGAAGTTAGCTAGTCAACATTTATTACGATGCGTGCGCACACCGTCACAAATTTCAACTCGATTGTCCATTAAATTAAAACTTTCAATGTAATAAATATGTTTTTTTTTTCTATTATTATTTATTATTGTCGTTTTTTCTACAAACGTAGGATAACGTGAGGGATACAATTTTTAGAAAGATTTTTATCTTACGTGCGTACATTTACTACACATACACTTTTTTTATGTTACACAAATAACGTAATATTTTTTCAATGTTATCATATTTTACACAAGTACAGTACGTGTGTAACTAAATAGTTACATTATAACATATTGCGTACAATAGAATATTTTACATATTGCGGTATGATAACCCACCTCCCTTAGGTGAAATATTATCTACACGGTCGTATATTATAGAAACTAAAATATTACAGTTCTGATACACTTTTCCTCAATTCAGCCAAAATGTTGACTTTATATACAGACAGAAAAGAATCGCATAAATGATGTTCTTTTTTTTCTATTTTATGTCAAATAGCTGAATTACCGTAATTTTAAGGCAGTGGTACCTGATCTGGCCTTTGAATAAAACCAATAATCTTGGATATTCTTAGTGCATACTTATAATAAGTAGTAAGAACAACAAATTGTTGTTATATGTATTTCATTCAATATGTGATAATCAATTAATTTAATCTATTCCCATTTTAAAGGAAGAAAACTAACTCCCTTTAGAAGCAGCGAAACGACATCTGAAAGATATTTGTAGAAAATCTACAACTATCTTTCGGACGTTGTTTCATTTCGTAGAAATGACATTAATAAATTTAATGATATCTGATGTTTACGCGAGCACTACACATTGTAAATAAAACTACTTTTACGGATTATATCGCGTTTGTATTTTATTTGTGATTGCCCGACGTTTCGAACACTTTGCAGCATTCATGGTCACGGGCGGACTAAGGTGTCTCACGTCCAACAAGTAATCGTTATTACAGACATTTATAATTATCTACCCGATACAGAAAATTAGTTATAAATTTATTAAATTTTGACCCACATTTTAGTACAAATTTATTGCCAGTGTAAGAAGAAAATGATTCTATATGAAAAAATTATATTGCTTATGGTTAGTAATTATTAAATTTGTAGCAATTATTGTTACAATTTGTTGATTTAAAACTAACAAAACTAATATACTACTACCGGGTCGGAACGCGGCCACACTGAGAAAGATCCGGCAAGAAAACTCAGGGGACATGATGCTAAATTAGTATTGATTTTTAATTTTAGATGCGCCTTACTTTGTCTTACTAAAAGATTTTTATTTATAAAATCATCTTTAACTATTATTATTGTGGGTCAAATCTATACAATAAGTGCTCACAGTATCATACAGTCTTGTGGTGATCTCTTTGGATTTACATTTGCAATCACAAATCAAATACAAACGCGATATAATCCGTAAAGGTAGTTTTATTTACAATTAATAAATTTCTGTTACTTATTTATTTTCTGTTCATCATCGCAGCCCACATACGTCCCACTGTTGAGATCGGGCCTCCTCCACAACGGAAGGGAATTTGACCTACTATAACATGCATGATGATGTTATGTACATATTATATCCCTTAGTCGTCTTTTACGGTATCCTCGGTCATGATAGTGAGTGGTGAATTTGTATTCTTACTCCGTCACCACACGAAAATGCAGAAAATATCTAAAATTCCTTGTGCGGTGACGGAATAAAATGTATTTGACCACCTCCTATCATACCCATGAGTATTGTAGGGGACGGGATAACATATAACGTTTATGTTAAAGAGGGACACTTGAAATAAAACTCCATGGCAATACGTGTGACCAGCGTGGTATAGTAAGTTAATTTCCCTTCCATAATGGGAGAGGTCTAGGCCTAGCAGTTGGATGCTAATGGCTGATAGGATGATGATGATAACCTTACTAAATATATATGCATACATTACACATTTAACCTAAAATAAACGTAACGCGTTACATAAATATAATAAACCATGTTCCATTATGTTTATTCATACATATTCATACATGTTTATTCTGTTGTTGTTACTATAATTGTAAAGCGTAGCGTGTTTTGCCAAACGAATTTGTTATTTAATCTGTGTTTTATGTTTGTGGCACATGGTATTGGTCATGCTCACTGAAGGGTCTGCTTGCGGTAGCTACGAGGAGCGGGTCACTCCCTTCCCTCCATTGTGGTTGAGGGGAGTAATGGCTGCTCTAGTGGTTAACTCGTGATCGGGTGCCGCTTGCGGGATCTGGTCCAGCCATGGTACTTTTTCGTTATATTTAATAGTTATTAAATATAACGAAAAAGTATGATGGTTCGAAAGGCATCACACTGGAGCTATTAATAGATATGTTGTTGTATATTATCTTATTTAAAAAAAATAGTAAATGAATAAAAAAGAAGACAATCCCACTGAGTTTTTTGCCGGATCTTCTCAGTGCGGTCGCGTTCCGATCCGGTAGTAATTTAAGGTAAAATGTAAAAAAGTGACCATATGTAAGTGCCCCCGCGGGGTTTATGCATAATAAAGGATTTGAATTTGAATTTATGAGATCGACAGTGAGACGATAGTAGAATGTATTTAAATTCATTATAAAGACATCTGACGAAAGCCGTTGACTTAACAATACACTAATAAGTATGATTATATGTACGTGAGTAAAATAGGTCAAAATTCCTACAGTAACGGAACAAAAAATCAATTCATCAGTCTTTCCTTTTTATCGGGGCATCATAAGAGATCATTAAGAGATATAAGCAGATGACTGCAAAAGAGGAGAAACCCTGTATTAGATAATCTGATCAGCATTATATGATAGGTCAATTTCTTGCCCATTTCAGAAAATACTGGTGCCTAACAATGGCATATATGAAAAATAAGAAGATGAAGAAAAAGTGTAAATATATCAAAATTGACAAAGATGATAGAATGAAGAAAACCGGATTATTTCAAAAAATTCATGTCTTCAACTTAGTCCAGGTCAATCCCACAAAAGCAAAAATTTGCGCATTCACAGCAAAGAAGGATCCACGTGTCAAGACCCCTCAGTTCTAAGAACTCTAGAACTCTAGTTTGAATGGTATTCACACCATGGAAAATTTATGTCAATCCAACTCAACTCAACTCTCTATCTTATCTCTGAAGTTAGAACAAAACACACACTTAAAAAATACAAAGTTTAAATCGGATTGTTAGTTTCAGCGTTCATTTCGGATCAACATCGTGACACGGGTATTATATATAATAGATAGTTGCTTGCTAGGGCACGGCTATTAATAAATTTGATTCAATACGTCAGCTAGAATATTTAGCAAGTCGAAGGAATAAAATTCATTTAATGATTGATAAATGATATACCCGTATTATAAATTAATGTAAATTATATACTATGAATTGATTGATAGTTAAATTGTCATGGAAATTAGTAATAGCCCAAGATATTTCTCTATACTAACATAAAACTATACTTTGTTAGAAAAGGAAAAGCCGTAAAATTTTGTATTTGTAAATTATAAAACTGTAAATCCATATCTGTGCTAAAGAACCTTGATTATTTTTATAGTCTCGCATCTTTCCTTTTAAAGAGTAGACAAATAAATAACCGTATTTTGGCCTTTAACTGTTTGACTCATGTAATAGAGATTAAACCTAGTTATATTTTGTCGAAAAAACCAAAGCATCTATTCCGTAAACTTAATAGATTATAACGACATAGGAAAATCAAGAAACTGAAGTCACGTTTTTTTTTTTGCTTTTCTTGAAAGTAATCCGACAGAACGCTATCAGAGTACCTCACTGACTTGGAGAGCAAGGGACACAACTGATTGCACAGATAGTCTAGGACTTAGACCTGAGAGGTTACTACCTAGACTCTAGGTAGTAACCTCCTATGCCAAGTGAGTTCGTTCCTTGTATAAGCTTAGTTCTGTAAGCGATATACAACGGATTGTTCTGATTTTGAATACAGTTTTTTGTTAATTAAATATATATTTTGCAAGGTCCTCCCGTATAGAAGGACTTCTGGTTACTAAGTGTGGGACATTATCTTGACAAAAAAGTACTAACATACTCAATTTTCTGACTACATTACATTGATAACGAAACTAATTCTTGGACAAAGGCCTGACTAGTATTTGGACCACAAGGAAGCTCTATAAGGCATATCACATAAATAAATACGTTAAAAAATTGTTTCGATTGTGTAGATATTTAATTATTAAAAGACCAATATCAAAATCTCTGTGACCTTTAAGAAAAGTGCGTAAAGGAAAGCCATCCTAATATAATGTCATCGTACAAAACAGGTAAAAATTATGTGCTCGATCAGTTACAAAGGCCAATAAAATATATACGGACGAAGCTGAAATGAAACGTTACTTTATAGAGCTATAAACGAGAACACTCGTTTAGTAGACCCACAGACCCAAAACATAAATACGCTTACTTGTAATATTGTGTAGTTACATTAGTAGCTTTTACCTTTTCTTTTCTATTTAATTGAGACATTATATTTAAAAATTTACATTTTAAAACTTATATGGAGTATATTACTGTACTGGTGAGCTATACACACTTCGTAGAAATCTGTATCTTAAAACAAAGTTTTCTTTTCGTATCGAATATAGTGGATTCTCAACATCGCTTTCGTTTATTTATTCAAAGTACTCAAGCATCAAGCACTGTACAGCTCCTGGAGGAGTATCATCAGGTGGCCAAGGAGAGGGATCAACACTCAGACGGGTCTATGTCACTGGCGGAGCACTTTCCTCGGCCCCGGAAGCGAGTATTCCGCCTGTTGCGGAAATAGGTCTTCGACCACCATGTGTGTTGAAGCTTCATTACTTCATTACATTCATTATTAATAATTGATTCAAAAAAATATTCTAAATAGTGGGCGCCTCAATAAGACGTATCTTGTCCTAACAAAAATATTTTCTTTTGGATAGTTTAGTGGAAAGATCAAGAGTCAACCACGCTAAAGTCTCCTATTTAAGACTACAGCACTCAGAGGATTTTTTCAAGTCCAAAAAAAACATCAAATGATAAATACACATACTAGAGGATTCTGTAATAGATATTTTTGTGTTTTTTTTTTTACAATATGAAGTAATTATTTTAAGTATACACATAGGTTTCCAAATTAATTGAGGTCCAAATGTTGTTCTACAAGATTGCCTCTCCTAATCACTCTTCTAACAAACGGAACTTAATTACCAATTGTCCTACTTATACAGAATTCTCAACGAAGTTAACATCAAACTATGATGAAGACAACACTCCCCGGGTAATATAGATTTAATTGTTCACTTTGCATGCCAAATTTATGAGTATATAGGTATATTTAAACAACTTCGCCCAAAACTAATCTGATAGCTGAACACGCCTTTTAAGTTAATCCTCAAAAGACGTGCTTTGAGTTAAATACAAATGGAATAATGAATTAATTATCAATTTTGGAAATCTTAAGACGACTATTACACTGTTATTATAAATGAAATTAAATTATAAAGCAGTTTTAATCTCACACATCTATGGTTGGGTGAATAAATATCTCTTTGGTATTAATAAATTTCTGAATAACCAGCAGTGTACCGTTGTCATCATCTTTGTGTCTACCAATATTATTCGAGTAAAGTTGGAATGTTATATTTATATACATATATATTAAATATATTATATCATTTTGGTAAAAAACTATTTTGTCTGTGCGATTAAAGGTCTATATCTCGCTGACAATGAATCTATGGTCAGTTTTGTTGTTACATCACTTTTCAGCTATCCACCTGTGGAGGATTGCATCAAAACTGTAACTAAAAAGTTATCTGATAGTAATATTCCATTGATATACGCTATTTTTTCGTATAGAATCATTTTCATTTTGTACTGGCAATAAATTTATATCAAGATGTGGGTCAAAATTTAATAACTAATTCTTTAGCGAATAGATATTAATTTCTCTAATAACGATGACTTACTGGACGTGAAAAATTTTAGTCCGCCCGTGATCATGAACGCTGCAAATTGTTTCGAACGTTAGAAAATCAAAAATCAAATACAGACACAATAGAATCCGTAAAAATATTTTTATTTATAATGAACAATAAAATATGAAAATGCCCGAGTTACTTTATTATATATATCATTTTTAACTTCCTATAATCTAATTTCACTTAAAGAAGCTAGTAAATTTATGTAGAGACTTTTAGCAAAGTAGGGAATAAATTATTTCATAACCTTGTAACAAGAATAGCAGAGAGAAAAAAGTAAAATCAGAACAACTCGTACAATATGCAAATATGTGTATAAATTAAATTGTCACAGAATATTTTATCATTGCATTTTTCATCCTATAGCTTAGTAGAGAAATTGGTAGACTATTATCCGTGTGATGCTGGAGTAAGAATGCAATTCAACATTCCCTATATTTCCCGTTGATGTCGTAAAAGACGACTAGAGGATACAGTATACATACATATGACGTCTATGCAAGAGAAGCAAAACTCGAATCAAAACTCTATGCCAACCAGTATAATCAGCGTGGTGTAGTCGGTCAATATCCCTCCTATTATAGAGGAGGCTCAAGCCCAGCGCTGGGAAGTACACGAGTCGAAGTGATGATGATAATGATGGGACATACTCTCCTATAAAGGGGGGAATACCAAGATCGCCACGCTTAGTTCACAGCGATTGCAGTTTATACTAGGTTGGTGCTGCTTCAGTTAGTTTTAAGTGTCCCACGGGAATTTAAGGCTTGGTGAAACATTGTATTTCATAATTATAACATTATTAGAATAGAATTATTATCAACATCATCTCAATTGATATCCCACTGTCAATCCTCCTCTCCAACTCAGAAGAAATTGACCTACTACCTCACACTGGTTAAAAAGGTTAGTAGAGGCTATTACTTCAAATTTTCCTTCTCTTGAATAGATCTGCCTTAGTCGACTTTTACAGTATCTACGGGCAAGAACTGTGGTGGGCAACTATACCCTTTTACTCTATCACCATACGAAAAATACAATTAAATTGGTAATAATAATATTGGGGATGTAATAGAAATCCATATAGCGTTTGACGTCCTTCAAAGTAAGTTTTTTTTTTTTTTTTTAGGTGGGCCGCGGTCGCCGCGCTCCTCGCACCACTCCGTCCGGGGCGACAGAGGGACGTACACACGTACACCCGCAACCCACCCGAACACCACGTCGCCTTCGTCGTTGGGCCGACCACCGGAGCAGGGTTACTTGTCATCAGTGGTCGGCCCGACGGAATACCCCCTATTTGGGGTATCCTCCCATCGACCGACGTCGCCCCTTCGGGCAAGACGTCGGTCTTTCCTCACGCGGTTGGCCTCTCGGCGGGTGACGGACTAATCCCCGGTCACATCACCTGCGGCCTCGGCTAGGGCGGCATGGCACGCAGGTAGTCGCACCTGCGCCGCCCCAGTCGCTGGCGGTGGGTCGCCTCGTCGAGGCTGTGCTCCTCGCGCGCGTGACCCGCCGCCGCCGCCTCCTTCTGCGAGATCACTGCCTCCTAGAAGGCTGCGACCGCGTCCCAAAAATAACAGTTATGTACTTTCTATGATTTGTATACGTATTCATTTCAAAATACCCACATTTAGACACAGAGTTGTATTAGTTGAAATGTCTTTTATCACCAACATAAAACAGTGTATTTGGGTAAAATCTATGCGGCCAATTCGGCGACGAGTAGCGAGTATTTGAACTCGGTCCTCTACACCTTAATGTCTTCGGCTTCTTTCAATAGTGTCAATATTTCATAGCCTCGTTGATACAGCGACATGTAGTAAGTATTTGACGTCAGTACTCTACATATTATTGTCTTTGGCTTCTTTTAGAACTGTCAATATTTCGTTGCCTCGTTGATAGTAAATATTACTGTCTTTCTCATATATGCAAACATTGGCATACTCTCCCTTGGGTGTTGTAAGATGATTAAAGGGTGAAAGCAGATGACATTACCCTAAGAAAAATAAACAAAATAAAACCTTATAGCAACTAGTCTAACCAGCGTGGCATAGTAGACTAATTTAACTCAAGCCTATGAAGATTAAAATTTAAATGCTTAAAAGAAAATATGACATTAATAACGGTATTGAAAATCTGGGGGCACGGCAGTGCCCCCGCCGAGTCGAGCAAATAAAAAGTCGGGCCAAACGCAAAACTGCCGTAACATACTTTTCTCGAAGCCATTCAGGCCATCTTCGACCCCCTATAACTTCGTTGTTAATAAAACTAGAAACCTGAATTTTTAGTAACCTAGCAGGCCTTGTATACACATTGTGTATTTCAAATTTCATTCAATTTGAACAAATAGTTTAAGAATTATAACTAGTTAAAATTTCGTAATTTTGTCACTCACTGACTGACTGACCGATCATCAATATTAAAGTGGCACTTCTAGCAGACATAGAAGCTTCAAATTTAGATAACAATTAGTGTTTAATGTATAAATGAAGGAAAAATTATGAAACATTATAATTTTCATCCAGTTGCCGAGATACACTAACTGCATAAATAATTTTGTAAACTCATATAAATATATAGGATTACTAAGTTACATTTGCAGTTAATGAAATGTAACTTTGTAAAAAATAAGAATACATTTGTCATCATCATTGCTTCTCTATGGGAATCGTAACAACCGGCTAAAGATTGCGCAGATGACGTAGTGTTTAAGATTCCAACGTCCCGTGCTAGTGTCGCGGGTTCAAATCCCATGCAAGGCAACACCTTGTACGATCCACAAATTGTTGTTCTGAGTCTGAATGTAATTTGTCTCGGTTAATTAGATTTCTTTCCGTATGGTGACGAAGTAAGAATACAATTCACCACTCTCTATCTTGCCCGTGGATATCGTATAAGACGACTATGGGATATAATGTGCACATACCATCTGTGCAAGAGAAGGAAAACTCGAAATGAAACCCTATATCAACATGTCTGACCAGCATGGTACAGTGGGTTAAATTCCCTCTCATTGTGAAGGAGGCCCGAGCCCAACAGTGGGACATATGAGGGCTGCGATGATGATGCGATGTTGACTTATATGTTTGTAAAGTCCCCCACAATATAAAGATTATTATTCCCTTAGTGCAAAGCGTTGTCATTTAAAAAAAATATTCAACAGGAAGGAGAGTGGGCAACAGCTCTCGCCGGGGCAATTTATGATATTTCACTGCGAAATCAACCCGCCTACCAAACGTGGCGACTACGTCATTATTCTTCATAAGGCAAAGAAAAATGAGCTCTAGTGATGGCAACTCTGTTACCCTTGAGCGTCGTTGGACGCAGGTGCCACAGTACCGTACTTTATGGTGAAGCATGGGGGGGGTCTATGTTCTACAGTGGACGGTGATAGGCTGAATGGTGATTGGCATAATAGGTGTAGACAGATACCTAGATATAATTATGTTCAAAGATAACTTGTAAAATGGTCAATCAACTTGATGAAAAAGCAAGAGTGGGTCGTGTCTTACGAAATTGTATCAAAATCTCCCAAAGTATTAAGCAAACTAAATTGCCTGAAATTTACCTAAAAGAAAGAACGCCATCATGAGGCTCGATTGCCATCAAAGCGGAGAGGAGACTAGAGATGTGTTTTAAAAAAAGCAATCAAATTTCTTTATTTCCACATCTCTCCGCTTAGTTTAGGTAGAATTGACTCAAGCGGAAAAGAGAGATGTCTAATTTTTCAGAGAGTGTGTTGTAAGAAAATCTTTTGTTGGTATTCAAGAAGTAGAAGGTACCGGAAAAGCAAATGAGTAGGTCTATCTACAAAAAGAAATGAGATACCATCAAAAACATAAAAGATCTTTAATATCGATATAGTCACTATAATAGTTGTTAGGTTAGCTATTTACGTAATACGAGTAACTTAAGAAGAAAGGTCCCTTAAACAGGGCCTGAATGAGTTAACCGACTTGGTATAACATGGATCTCACAAATTTTTATGGTAGAAGAACTCAGTTGCGAGGCTTAGTTTTTTTTTTTACAAGTCTTGTTTTTGATGGTATAGTTTTTTTCTAAATTGTTCACCGCAAACCAATACACGCCTAAATAAAACACATCCATCACAAAACATTTAAGTAAATATGTATTACACATAAAATATAAGTGAAGGAAAATAAACGAGAGTGAACAGGAAAACCAGCGAGTAAACAGAAACGACAAAATTCGCACAAAATTGTTTCCCCCCCAACTGACAATGTTTGTCACGAAAACAAGGGTTCACATTTAAAATCACCACTGAGCCTCGTATGTACGGATGTAATAATAATAACATTTAAACTGACTCAATTTTCTGACTCTACGCATTTAATGGACTTACCCATAAACCCAACGAGCGGAATTCGAAATTCATACAGAAGATTTTTATATAGCCTCTTTATTCTTTTAATAAGAACAGGCTCTACTCTATTATTTCTTTTAGTAAGAACAGGCAGAGTAATAATAAGGCGGTATGCAGATTATATAGAATAATGTATTATTAATGTGAGTTAAGAAGTTAGGCACAAGAACAGTTGTTATTTTATTTCGGTTCATACACGTTCCACTGTTGGGTTCGAGCCTCTTCCAAAATAAGAGGGAAATTGACCTACCGTATCATACTGATCAGTGTGTCTATAGTGTTAATATAGAGTTTGGTTTCGAGTTTTTCTTCTCTTGCATAGATATTATATGCATATTTTATCCTTTAGTCGTCTTTTACGACACCCAAAGGCACGAGAACGGGTGGTGAATTGTATTCTTACTCCGTCACCACAAGGATATTTATACTAAACGCTTATTTATTATGTAGTTAAATACCACACTTGCAAACTATTTTTGTTAGCAATAACAATATCCGATTGATAAGCTAAAAATAAAATAAGGCATATTCCAACAAACGTTTATCAACGCCCGACAAGAACAGTACTTACAACTTAAATATGTAGTTCATAGCATTACCCTAAACCTTTTTGGTTCTATACATTACTTTTAGCAATATCCTACACAGAATCTGACAGGGCAATTACAATAATACCGAAAGGACACCTAATAGTTGAATTATCTCTAAGTACTGCCCGTATAGAATTACAGAATTTGAGCTTATAAAATTTTACACCGTAGATTACTATGTGGATGCCCTCTGTCCTGAAACTTATTTCAAATATCATGTCTTCGTCAAATTCGTATAAATAAGAGATAAATACAATTAATAGCTTATGCGATAACTTCAAGAAAATAGTAGTGACATTGGCATTCTTAAGTTTGTGTAATATTGTCCTCCATCCTCCATCAGCCTTTTAACATCCGCTATTAAATCTTTAAATCTAATAGGGAGTAAATCCGTAACCATTACTCTTAGCAGGTTATGCTCGCATATGAGAATCACAAGATTGTGGTCTATCCTTTTTAAGATCCTTAAGTCTTTACGAATTCAACTGCAAATTAGAGGTGGTGACACATTGTTTTCTTCACTCACAACACATAGGATATAGTCATTAGTCCCAAACGACGACTACGAAATACAATATGCATATAACACCTATGCAAGAGAATGAAAACTTGAAATGAAACCCTATGCCAACACATCTGGTCAATTTCCTTCCTATAGTGAAAGAAGGTGGCCCAAACTCAGCAGTAGGACGTTTATGGGCTGATGATAATGAATTTTATAATAAAAAGAAATCTTGTTTCAGAATTTACCTCCATGTTTCGTTATCATTAATCCGAATCAAGTAAAACTCTACCAAATTTTACGGTTTATGCGCCAACTATTAGAGAACCACAGTTCCTGCTGCCTGAAATAGTTTTAAAATCAAGACAATCCTATGTAAATTTTTGACTACGCATGGAGCGCTGGTATTGAGAACATTTTTTGTCTTCGTTGGGTCTTCCCAACCTCTAAAAGGAAATCCTTAAAAGCGCTCCCGACGATCAGTGCTAAAAACACTCTCTTCTTAATAAAAAAAATATAATGTTAAAGCAATTGTTATTATACAATTAATATCAAGATTTCGTTTGCTTTTTACCTGTTACTTAGACCAATTTAATTTCATACGGCGATAAAATATTATAGCTACGATTTAAATATATTAAAGCTAAAGGGGATTTTTAACCCCTTGAGAAGGCTTTGACTGCTGAACCACGAAATTTCTTCACGCAAAACTCGAAATTTCTTTTACAGTGCTCTTATAATGCTTAAGAAAATAAATACTGCTGTAAAATAAAATTGCAGTGTACGTGTGTACTATTCCAATTGCCTATTTTGTATTTAATGTAGTCTCAATTCTTTGCTATAGTTTTGAAAAGAAACACATTTTCGAAATAATGTTAGCCAAATACTACCTATTGTCTAAAAGTTAACTTTAGGACGAAGAGTCCGAATGTTTAAATTTAACATAAAACCAGCAAGGTGATAGACACAAAAAAAAATTTGAATGAAGTGTGTGCTCCGAATTTAGGAGAGTTAGCAAATAAATACAAATATTTATAAGGTATATTTGTGATTAGCCGAGACCGCGGGTGACGTGACCGGGGAGTTAGTCCGTCACCCGCAGAGAAGCCGACCGCGTGAGGAAAGACCGACGTCCTCTCCGAGGGGGGGACGTCGGTCAATGGGAAGGTACCCCAAATAGGGGGTACTCCGTCGGGCCGACCACTGTTGACAAGTAACTCTGCTCCGGTGGTCGGCCCAACGACGAAGGCGACGTGGTGTTCGGATGAGTTGCGGGTGTGCGTGCTTACGCCCCTCTGTCGCCCCGGACGGAGTGGTGCGCAGAGTGCGCCGGCCGCAGCCCACGCAAAAAAAAAAAGGTATGTTTGTGATTAGTTAAGATAAGTTTCCTTGGTGATAAAGCAATATAAAAATCGTCTAATAGAAGTATCTCTCATGGCAACGGGAGCACCGTGGTTCGTTCGTAATGTCGATCTACACATCGACCTCGAATTGCCAACCATCAGGCAGTATATGAAGCGTTGCTCCCAGCGCTATTTTGACTCTGCCACGACTCACCCCAATTCACTAGTGGTTGGGGCGGTAAACTACGTCCCATCAAAAATATCCGCGGTCCGACGACCCCGTCATCTCCTTGAAGAAGGGGATGATGCCATTACGATCGCCCAAGAAAGGGCCTACACAGCTCGCGCAGCGATAACACAAAACTGCGCGGTATCGGCCTCGCCGACGAGGTCGAAAACCGCGCCGCGTAAAAATCATTAACCTAAACGTGGCCACGCCCACTTTGCTTTCAGCGACGCCCCGAGCCGAGGTCCGTTCCCCACAGGGGGAGCCCTCGGGCGATGTTCACTTAACTTACTTACCGGGTTGAGAGCCTTCCGCTCGCCCATTGCCCGCGTTAAGCTGTCAAGGTCATCTGCGACCAACAGCTAAATACACACAAAAAAAAAAAGTATCTCTCAATAGATTATGACCCGGTCGCGGGTCCACACCTATATCGTATTATTTCTTTAAACATTCGTCCAAATTATGTGCAGTAAAAGGGAACAGTCTTTGTTTTAAACACGCAAACATCCATCCATACATTTGTACAATTATAATTTTAGTAGGATTTTGTTTCCACGTTTTTAAACTCGTAACATTTTTCAATGCAATAACCAATTTTAATAATTCAAAAAGTAATCTGTAGGTACTGAAATAGTCTTAAGTAATGAATAATTTATATGGATAAGGATTAATACAAAGACATGAATTACGTGGCCTTTTAGGCCCTAGTGTGGCTTTTGTAAACATTTCTCTCATAAAAGTAGTTATACTGATATAACTACAATAGTTAGACATATGGTACCGCAATTTTTTTTTACAGATATTGATATGTCCTTTAATATTGCGGAAGATTTTGTTCTACCATTCATAGTTTCCGCAGCGCATGCGATGAAAGACATTTTAAGACGACAAGTTTTTTCATACCTTGGTCTACATTATTGCAGTTTTAGTAGAGGTCCGTATTTTTTCTAGTAAAACATATAGCCTCACAAATGACGTGGCTTTCTATTGGTAAAAGAATTTTCAAAATCGGTTTAGTAGATCCAGAGATTACCCCCTATAATCTCACAAACTTTTATCATCATTTTAGCTAATATACTTCCCATTGTTGGGCTCGAGCCTCCTCCACAATAGGAGGGAAATTGACCTATTAAACCATGCTGGTCAGACAGGTTACTGTAGGTTTTTATTTCGAGTTTTCCTTCCCTTGCACAGATGTTATATGCGTATTATATCCCATAGTCGTCTTTTACGACATCCACGGACAAGATAAGGATTGGTGATTTGTATTCTTACTCCGTCACCACACACAACCAATATTATAAAGAGGCTAACTCTTTATTATATTGGTTTTTTTAACATAGTACGTCTTTGTTTTAAATGCTAAAAGAATTACATGTTAATTAACGAATTATAAAATTAATTAATGGAGATAATATAATTAAATGGACTTTATTTTCGTTCTATAATACAATTTACCCTCACAGACGCTTAGAAATAAAATTAATCGTGGTCACTTATGAGGTCACACTACATTAGTTTACAAACATTAATATTACTGTCTTTATGGATCCTAACTAAATTTGTAAATCACATGTTTAAAAATTTATTTAATTTAGTCAAAAATATTTTATCAATTGAATCTTAGATTAAAATAACTAGATAATTAGTTTGTTTTTAAAAGCAAGCAGTGTTTTTATGCATAATATATGCTAATTTTAAAAAAATATACAAAAATTGTCACATGCATTTTCATGAATAAATAAATTTAAATCTAGTAACACTGAAAATTCTTCACAGTTCTACAATTCTTTGTAAAGTATTTTTACACTTTTAACCGCATACATTTTCTTGTCCACATTAAGTTTGCTATTGCAGATATGTTAGCTTAAGTTAAATTTCATAACTCTTAACATCTCATCCCACCATATTGTGTTCATTTATGTAGTCTTAATACTATACAACTGCATAATGTATACAGTAATTATAACAAATTACAACTGAGTGTTTTATTATATTAACATTACCTTAAGGTTGTTTTTATAAATAGGAAACATTCATTTAATTAAGCCTTAATTAAATTAAAGACAACAAAAGGCTAGTACTCAGTATATTTTCCATACTGCTCCTAATGATGTAAAATTATAGTATATATTACTTATATACATACATTATTAAAAGCAATTAGAACCCGTCCCTTTTTAGTGGCCCATTAACAAGATCGCGCTTAACGAAAATATTCATAAATGTATTGTTCGCCAAAAATTCCAACGAAATAGTAAACAGTGAACACAAGTTTTATATTTGAACAATAACACCTGAATCATAAATACAAAAACAAATACGTACTTTTAGAATACTGCTGTAAAATGACGTAATTAAAATATAGACGGTGCTTCATTCAGAAAACATAATAATTTGTAACTGACATTCATCGTAATTGCTGCGAAAATACGAAGCGTAATAAAGCAAAAACTTCGACTTCAGCGTCAATTTATAAAGCTTCTTTTAAATGAAGACTTTATATATCACATTTCCTCAGAAAATCATGAAAATGCTTAGAAATTCATTGAAATGTGATCATAAAGTTTGTAGAACCCGGAGCCTAGCAAGATGAAGTCACAAAAATTCTTATTTTTATGGACAGAAATCAGATCCCATCTGTGGCTGTATTATCTGTAAGTAAAATAACGGCGTACTAGTTATACCAACCCAGATGGGTGGATACCGGTCTTAACGTTTGGCGAGCTGATCGTGGTATAGTAGGTCAATGTCTCTCCCACAGTTAAAAACGCTCGGGTCCATCAGAGTCCACGTAACTTCACTCTCTAGCAAAGTATAATACGTAAAAATCTATTAATTACAATGGAAATAACTACTCTTCTCATCTAATAAGGGAGTACTTCAATTGTTTTGCAAACAAACGTCCCTTTGCGTGATGACAGCGCTAGTACAATCCCCTAATCGTCCATTGTGACGGTCTCTGGAATAGGGTTTGTTCAGCAGTAGAATATTAAGCACTGTTTTGTTAATCGAATACCATTAAACCTTAACACATTAAGCTACTAATTATTAACTTAATTAACCGTACACATAGTCGTATACTTACATACAAATAGTCTTTGTATAAACCAGATTTTAAAATAAACTTCTTTAATTTAGGCCTGCTATTTCCAATTTGTGGTGGGTATACCCTTAAGGGTACGTAAGTTCGCTTGAATTTAAATGTGCGAAAATTTCTTGGTAAGGTAAATCAAGCCTTAAAAATCTTTAAAATATCTATATTAATAAATGGAGGGCCGGTTCTTTTGTTCGGTTATACTGCTAAAACTACCGAACAGATTGAAATAATACTAACACAGTAAGATGCAGCATATTTTGAAAAACCTTTTAGTATATTATCCGGGACGTAAATAAATCTTTGGCAAAGAAATAATGAATTTTTATTGTAACTAAAATTATTCTATTCGAAGCTCATTTTATTTCTATTGCTTGTGTTTATTTATCAATTTGACATTTGGTGAATCGAGGACTGTCAAGAATTATTTATAATATTGAAATTATTTATGTGTCCATAATTGTTATTTAAACTAAATAATAACTGTTTTTTTTTCAAATAGTTTGCTAATAACTATATATTAAGTTCAATTTTAGCCCAGCGAAGCGACTTGGTACAGCTAGTATTATAAAAATGTTCTAGACTGATCGTAAATCCCAGCAGTAAAATTGGTTTAAACGATTGTTGCCTATAAGCTTTTTATGCTATTACTAGCAACCCGCCCTCGCTTCGCTTCGGTTTCGGTCATCTTACTCGCGGCGTAGTTCCCGTTTCCGTAGGAATACCGGGATAAAATATAGCCTATGTTACTCCCTGATATTTTAGCTTTCCATTGGTGAAAGAATTTTTGAAATCGGTTAAGTGGTTTAAGCGTGAAAGCGTAACAAACAAACAAACATCCTTACTTTCGCATTTATAATATTAGTAAGGATGTATATAATTACTAGCAACCCGCCCTCGTTTCGTTTGCTTCTCAGTCGCCTTACACACATAGTTCCCGTTCCCATAGGAATACCGGGATAAAATATAGGCTATGTTAGTCCCTGATATCATAGCTTTCCATTGGTGAAAGAAGTTTTGAGATAGGTTCGGTGGTTTAAGCGTGAAAGCGTAACAAACAAACTTACTTTCGCATTTATAATATTAGTAAGGATGTCTTTAGTTATATAAGTATAGTTATCTATATCTAGACTCAAGTCTTTTGTCTAGACATATAGATTAAGATTACAGTTTACCGTTTGTTATGATCCTAGCAAACCTATTTTGATTCAGACACATGAAATTCTATATGCATGATTTTTAGTACCTTTCCGTCACATCAACAATTTGGTCTAAGAACATTTGACCTGGCCTGCCTCTTCTTTTCCATTTACTTAATATTTTAACTTCAACAATCTTTATTCCTTCACCCTTTTTACAGGACGAACGCATATCAACATACCTATTGTAAATCAATAGTTGGAATTATCTTTAATATGATAATTATTTGCGGGTAACCGGACCGGGGTTTTAGTTCGTCACCCGCGGAGAGGCTGACCTCGCGACGGCGACCGACGTCCCGGGAAAGGGACTTTGATGGGAGAGGGTACTCCCTCGGGATATTCCGTCGGGCCGACCACTGAAATTAAGGAACTCTGCACCGGTGGTTGGCTCAACGACGAAGGCGACGTGCTATCGGGTGGGTTACGGAGCCGCGCGCCTCCCCTCTGTCGCCCTGGATGGAGCCGGGCGGCGGGTGCGTTGACCGTAACCCATTCCAAAAAAAAAAGATATGAAAATTATTTCTTCGTCATTATTCACAGATATTATTTGATAGAGGTCTTACCTTGAATTTTATTTCGCTTAAATATTTTACCCTATCCAGTATGCACTAACAAAAATAAGTTTTAGTCCCAACATATTCTATATACTGTGTTATACACTGTGTTTTCTTTTTTTAACACCTTTGGCTCTGATGAAGAAGGAATATAATTCACCAGGACGTAGTGCTTGTGAGTGTCGTAAAAGATGACTCGGAAATAAAATATAAATATCTAGTCAAGAAAGGCAAACTCGAAATAAAACCCTATATCAGCAGTCAGATATACATAATAAGTTAATTTCCTTCCTATAGCGAAGGAGACTATTACGACGACCGACCTAAACGAGTTGATCGAACGGCCAGCGTTGTAAAAACGACTATATAGAACGACATATGTAACTTAAGATATGATCAATTCATGAAATATCGTAATTATCAGGACATAAAATGAACATTATAAAATATTATTCTGATGACATTGTTGTCACAAAAACCCTAAACAATATTCAGAATGAGGATGACCCCGTAAATTATAATATCGGATTCACATAAATGGCTTATTTATGTGAACGTATTTTTTTTTATAATTTTCATCTTAAAAGGGATCCTTAGGGAAATAAATGTACCGTTTATTTATAGCGCTCGGGGATGGACGAGATTGCTTACCTATAAGAACCTATAATAATATATGACGAAAATAATATTATTAGGCAAGTACTAGATATAAATATGAAATGCTACAAGAATAAAGGAATATCAAAGGGAACATGGTTAGATTATGTAATTATGATTAGAGTAGAAGGATAATAATAACTATCATATTCTGGTGTGTATTTTAATATTAAGCAGTTGATTGGTTGCACTCCATCCATCCATCAGCCTATAGACGTCCATTGCTGGACATAGGACTCCCCACGAGAATGCCACTCGGAATGGTCCTGTGCCACTTGCATCCAACGCTTCGCTGCGACTTTTAAGATATCGTCAGTCCACCTAGTACGGGGTTGTCCTACGTTGCGTCGTCCGGTTTGTGGTCGCCACTCGAAAACCTTTCTTCCCCAAGGGTCGTCGGTTCGACAAGCGATGTGGCCTGCTCATTGCCATTTCAACGTTCTAATTCTGCGGGCTATATCGGTTACACTCGTTCTTCTACGGATTCCCGTATGCCGGATTTTATTACGTAGAGAAATACCGCGTATATCCCGCTCCATAGCACGTTGAGCAACTTTGAGCTTTTTTATAAGGCCTACATTTAGGGACTACGGTTCAGTGCCGTCGTATATCATCGCTGGTAATTTTAAGTAATGGTTACACTAATTTTAAGTAATGGTTACACTAATTTTATGTAATGTTACATCAATTTCACTTTTTGTATTTTATTTAGAGAACCCCTCTTTCTTTTTTTTTTCGTCCACGTAAAAAAATGTTAAAGACGACGTACGTAGTTGTCTAATAGAATTTCTAATTGTTTTTTTTTGCGTTATTAATTTTATTATAACATATAAATTATTATATGTTTTTATATGTTTGAATATTTATATAGGTAGGGATTTAAAGGTTAAATAAATATAAAAATTAAATTAAATTTTGTCAAATTTTATGAACCGAATTTTAATAAAATACGAAATTTGCTGTATCAATTATGTTAAAGAATGTTTATGCAAAGTTTAAAGTATATTGAACCAAGAAATCACGTTGTCCCATACAAACTGTGTCTCCATAGGTGTAGAATTTCAGGAAATCCTTTCTTATTGGATGCCTACGTCTTACAAAGAACACACTCCACGTTTCAGGTCGCTACATGCTGTGCATTGAACTGTCAGTCAGTCAATCATTCAGTACAAAGCATTTTATATGTATAGATGAGAATTTTATCCATATAAAAAGAAAAATAGTTATATTCCTTTCCACTTCAAAGTTCATATATTAAGAAACAGGCAATATATAAAGTAATGACGCATCAAGAATACAGAATGACCAATAGGAAAATAAGAAATATGAATTTGCGAGTATTAGTAGGTAGTAGTAGCTAGTTGATAAGCTATTCATTTTTATTTTGATAAAATAACTCTAATTTAGTGGTAGGACCACACTGTCGACAGTATTCTGTCTACAGCCGCGGGCCGGTCCGTCCGGGGCAGTACCATGCTCTCGCAGAAAATCGACGTCTGAGTAGTAGCAATTTGTTACTGCGCTTCGTTCGGTGAGCGAGGGAGCCGGAAGCCCAACTTTCTGAGGGTGATTGCGTGTGGAGGGTTTTGGTGGTGCCCTTGGTATCACCGAGCCTCAATGCACGCATTCACACTCCCTTCGCTTTCTTCGCAGTAGGCAACGGCCTTGTAAAGGTCCATGAGCGGCAGCAACACTTACCATCAGGTGTACTGTTTGCTCGTTTGCCACCGTTTGCAATAAAAAAAAAAGTCGCGGAACGGTCAGTCCGGGGTAGCATCACATTCTCGCAGAAAATCGATGTCTGAGTAGTAGCAATTTGTTACTGCGCTTCGTTCGATGAGCAAGGGAGCCGGAAGCCTAACTTTCTGAGGATGTTTGCATATGATAGATTTTGCTGATGCTTTAAGTATGACTGAACCTTATTGTACGCATTCACTCTCCCTTTACATTTTTCACGATAGGTAGTGGCCTGAAAAAGGTTTATAGGTGGCAGCATCACTTACCATCAGGTGCACTGTTTACTCGTTTACCAGCGTTCACAATAAAAAAAATCTAAGCTATATAATTGTCTGCTTATGTCATACTATTAATATTTAGTATATTAACGTTATACTTGATATGATCATCACCATCATTATTTCAGTTCATATACGTTCCACTTTTGGGCTTGAGTTTTCTACATAAAAAGAAGAAAGGGTGGACTTACCACGCTCATCAGACGTGTAGAGTTTTCCTTCCTTGCATAGTATTTAATATCCTTTAGTCGTCTTTTACAACACCCACGAGCAAGATAGGGGGTAGTGAATTGTATTTTTACTCCGTCACAACACGGAAAGTTTGTGTAATTATGTGGTTCATGTTAAACTTTTTATTATTCAAAGTAGAGAGGTCAGTGATACATATTGTATGTGAGTCATATGACTTCTGAAATATTATTTGCCCCTATTATTTACGCATGCCAATGTGAATGTGAATAAACAGTGAAATGCGTGACTTGAATGAATATGAGAGAGACACTAGGAAGACAATATCGACAGCCAAGTTCTAGATATATACGTATGCAATTTCAATACAGTTTTTTTATATTACCTTTTTTCTCAACTATAGGGCTCACTTCTCTTTTTTCAGTTAAAAAATTGGTCATAATGAAAGAGAAAATGATTTGATATACTACACTGGTCAGGCGAAGTAGGATTTATTAAAAGTCCTTTTCTTATCCTTTTTTTTTTTTTTTTTTTATGGGTGGGCTATGGTAAGCGCACGCGCGGTCCTGTCCTTCCGGGGCGATGAAAGGACGGCGCGCGGGCCCATAACCCACCCGTACCCACGTCACCTCGTTGTTGGGCCGACCACCAGAGCAGATGTGACTTGTCATCAGTGGTCGGTCCGACGGAATACCCTTTCGGGTAACCTCTCACCTCTCGACGTACTGGGACGTCGGTCGCCATCGCGCGGTCAGCCTCTCTGCGGGTGACGGACAATTCCCCGGTCCGATCACCCGCGGCCTCGGCTAGGGCGGCATTAGGCGCAGATATTCGCGCCTGCGCCGCCCGAGTCGCCGGCGGCGGAACGTGTCGCCGAATAGGAGCTCTACTCGCACACGATCCGCCGCCTCCTTCCGTGAGATAACGGCCTCACAGAAGGCGGCGACCGCGTCCCAGTTCCTGACGCTGACGAGCATCTCCCTGGCGATGGTCGGCAGCGCCAGGTCGGCACCGATAATTGCGACGAGTTCACGGCGATCCCCCTCCCATGCAGCACACTCCTCGAGCGTGTGCTGCGCCGCGTTCTCGTCGCAACGGCAGTGGTGGCAGGACGGTGTGCTCTCCCTCCTGACAATCTTGTGCAGGTACTTCCCGAAGCAACCGTGCCCCGTCAGCACCTGCACCAGTCGGAAGGAAAGCACCCCGTGCGTCCGCTCCAACCACTCCATCAGCACCGGCCGGAGAGCCTCGACGGTCCTGACACCGTACCGAGGACTCTCCAGCCGGACTGCCCAACGGGCAATGACTTCTTGGCGGGCGTCGACCCGCCAGGCGGTGATCTCTTTGATGGAGACCATGCCGCCGCGGGCGCGCGTCTCCGACACCCGCCGATAAATGTCGGCGAGCATCTCCGCCTCCAGATCCCACGGGGGAGTTCCGGCCAGGAGGCACGCTGCCTCTGTCGCCACCGTGCGGTAACCCCGTATGGCCCTGATCGCCATGACCCTCTGTGGTCGCCACAGGAGGGCCCTAAGACGGACGGTCAGGGACCCCGCCCACACCGGTACTCCATACAGGGCCATCGACCGGATCACCCCCACGTACAGCTGTCGGCACGTAGCACTGGGTCCGCCCACATTCGGCATCAGCCGCGAAAGGGCGGACGCCGCGCCGACAAGCCGGGGAACAAGTCGATGGAGATGCTCCCGGAACCAAAAATGCCCGTCGAGTACCAGGCCCAAGTACTTCATGTGGGCCTGGATGCTGATGGTGACCGACTTCACGATGATCGAAGCGCCGGCGGGAGGCCCGGCGGTACGGAGGCCATGGAACAAAAGGGCCTCCGTCTTTTGCAGGGCTACTCTCAGCCCCAGCGCTTCGATCCGCCTGACAATCTGCTCGGTGCCGAGAGTTGCCAGGCGTGCCGCCTCCTCTAGCGTCCCACCCCGGGCTGTGACGAGTGTATCGTCGGCGTAGCAAATTACGCCCAGCCCGGGTGGGAGGCTTCCTCTCAACGCCCAGTCGTAGCCGATGTTCCACAGGGTCGGACCCAGAACCGACCCCTGTGGGACACCGCACGTCATGGGCGTTCGCACAACGTCCCCTACTCGGTCAACGTAGAGGACGCTGCGCCCCTCCAAGTAGTCTGCCACCAGCCGCCTGAGGTACACGGGCACCCCGTGATATCTCAGCCCCTCCCTGATGCAGCTGAATGGCAGACTGTTGAAGGCATTGGCGATGTCCAGGGACACCGCCAACAGGACTCCTCCGCCGGTGACGGCCTCCGCTACCACGGCCTTCAGGCGCAGCAGGGCCGCGATCGTCGAACGCCCTCTCCGAAAACTAAACTGGGCGTCCGACAGATCTGGCCCGACCCCGACGAGGTGCCGCTCGATGCGGGCAGCCAACACCCTCTCCAGCAGCTTGCCCGCATCATCGAGCACCTTTTCTTACCCTAACCACGGTTTTAAATTGCAAATTAGTTATATTTGCTTCATTTAATTGTGAATAAAAATATCAGGAACACCGTCAAAAATTACTTATTTGAACTTTTTTTACTTGCCATTGAAACACGTTTTACGGCATTTGAAGCGGCTTTGCTAAACTTAAATTTTCTGTTAATTTTAGATGGAATCGATCTAAATCGATCGAATTTTGACATAACTAAATTTTTTGACATAACTAAGTGCTTGATGTAGATTTACTCAGAAACTATTTTATTTGTCATTTTCTGTAGCTCTTCTACTCAATAAGTGGCGTCGATTGCCGCAAAGTGATTTAAAATCAATTCGTTCGTGACATATCGAAAACGAAGGAAATGTAGATAAATAGTTTTGAGTTCAATGAGCTTAACAATGTATAGAAAGCTCGATATTAAAACGCTATACCAACATGTCTGACCAGCGTGTAGGTCAATTTTCCTCCTATTATGCAGGAAGCTCGAGAAATGATGATGAATGTAACAAGGTTAAACGTTGCAAACTTGAGTATAGTAATAGGTTCCATGGTTATCCTGCAGAGTCAATAGTTTTTCAAATTTTTTTATGTTACATAACACCAAGTTTTAAGTTAGGTCTATATACACAACACAACAACGACAACTAACTGCATACATATGCAAATAACATCTATACAAGAAAAGGAAAACTCGAAGTAAAGCCAACCTTTTTTTTTTATTGCCAACGGTGGCAAACGGGCAGCAGAACACCTGATGGTAAGTGATTCTGCCGCACATGGACCTTTGCAATACCAAGGGCACAGTCAGGCCGTTGCCTACCGTGAAGAAAATACTCTACTTAAACCTCGTTTAATGAAGGACATGTCATAGCACTCGGGAAACACAGCAGCAGGTAGTTCATTCCAGAGCTTGTACGTACGTGGGAGAAATTATCGCTGAAAACGACCTGTTTGACCAACTTAGTACAGTAGGTTATTTGCCTTCCATTACAAAAAGGCTCAGGCCCAACAGTCGGACATTTATAAATTGCAATGATAATGATAAGAGCTTAGAATAATAACATATAGAAGGTAAGTCCACGCACAAAAAGTGAGGCATTTCAATTGGAGCCTAATGGAGCCTACGCCGGAACAGTCCCGTAATGTACAAGTCATTGCACTGCACGAACGTACGCAACTCTTAAAAAATAAATAGGTAATTATGACGGCTTGTGCATTCAAATGGTGCCACAACACATTTGAAAAACATAAAAAGGTTTTTAACATTACTTTTAAAAGTATTTCGACGATTTATGTTAATAAAAACAAAATTTGATTTCATAATTTGTATAGTGGTTTGCGTGTGTACGTGTGTAATCGTCTGCGCGCCATTAGTATTTTTAGATTCAAATTTTTAAAGTTCGAAGTACTGACACTATCCTTCTATACGTTATTATTCTAAGGATAAGAGAGGTAATAATATTTCCATCTAAGTTCAGGTAAAAAGAAAAGTAGAGTAAATGAACGTTATTCATCTGTCATCGCTCATAATAATTTTTCCCTAAGCTAAAAAAACCTATGCATATGTTATCAGGGACAGTATATGATGTATATATATTTGTTACATGAAAACATCAAAATGGCCGCGAGCATGTGATCGGGTCACATCGAGTACGATATTATCGGTCCTGACGCATTCATTATTCAACTGCGAATGGCAATCGGTACGAACACGCCGACCTGTTCGCATAATCCATTCATTCGTTCCTTTTGCCAATTCACTCTTTAACACCTTCCTACGCTTCGATTCACGATCTGAATAAAATAACGTAGTGAAACCTCATGAGATAAGATTGTATACTGTGCTCCTAATACTGACAACGTCTTTAAAGATAGTAAAGATTTATATTTTACCGACTCCCAGTTTTATCCGCATTGACTTCGCCCTTGCTACCTTTTTAGAGACACGTAGCTAAAGGGTGCTCCAATAAAATGACAACGTACAACTACGCCTTCATTCCTCGTCTAGATTAAATCTCAGGAACGGTACCAAGTAGATAATTGAAATTTTTACACAGTGTACAGTGTTCATTTTCGTTATATCAAAAGAGTCCCTGTGTGGTGACGGAATAAAAATACCATTCACATACCCAAAAGAAAACTATGATTTAAAAATCATTTCGATGTGGTGACGGAGTAAGAATACAATTCACCACTTCCTATCTTGCCCGTGGGTGTCGTAAAACACGACTAAGGTATTAAATGTGCTTATACCATAAACGCAAGATAAGTAAAACTCGAAATAAAACCCTATGCCAACATATTTGACAAGTGTGGTGTAGGTCAATTTCCTTAACGGAGGAGGTTCAAGCTCAGCAGTGGGACATCTAGGGGTTGATATAATGACGATGATATCAACTAATAATTAAATGAATTTTCTACAATTTCAATTACTTAAAATAAAATTATTATTGAACTATAATATTTTATACATTTCATTACATACCTTTAAATATTGTCCTAATAGGTACCTATTTTTAAAAAGTACAAAGTGCTAAATCTTACAATGACACGGGACCCTTTCAAAACGAGTCCAACTCGCACATAGGCGGATTTTTACATTAAATAATATTATAAGTATAATATACATTATATACAGTCGACTTTCGTTAATTCGAAACTCGAGGGACTCTTTAAAATATTACGAAATATCGAGTGTTTGAAATATCAAATGGTTCGAAATTTGTGAGAGAAAATAAATAAAACTTCGAATTATTAACTGTTGATCAATTATTATTTATTAACTGCTATTCTATAATAATGACAAAAGATTAGAAGTACATACATGTACGTATTCATAATGTGAATTAATTAATCTTTCGAAAGAACTCTGCTATACTGGTTTGCTTCAAAGCACATTGCTGCTGCTATGACTGCTCAAAAAATTTTTTAAGAGGAAAGGTGCCTGAAAAGCCCCCTTCACTTGCCGCAGTTTAAGATGCTTAGAGTAGACGCGGACTCTTTTGCTAATAGACACTTTTTGTCCTCTACACTATCTTAGCCAAATGACCAGGCTTTCTTCCAGACGAGGGAATTCACCTTTAGTCGTTCTTTTCCGTACGCCAGCAGTTTGAGCAGCATTAATTTTCTCCTTGTGCTTTATAATGATCGAGAGGCACTCAGAGGAATCTTAAATTCTTTTGCAACATCACTTTTTTCTCACCTTCCTCTACTTTTTCGATTCACTTCTTTTCAACAACCGTCAAACATTTTTACTTTCTAGGGCTCATAATTAACACAAACTTTTAATCTGTATACCAACGAAAGACGAACAGTAACTGAAACGTAACTAAACAAACCAATTCGTGCGGCAGTGTGTGTCAAATAGTCAAACTAATCATAACAAAAACAAAGGCTCGTGTACTTTGATATAAGTTTGAACAATCTTTCCACCTCTTTCTCTCTGCAAATTTGAATTGTCTTGGACGCCGATAAGTTCGAATTAAAGCGTCGTTTTGTTATATAGCAATGATTTTTTCGTTCGAATTACCAAGTGCGTAAAAATGTATTGATTTAGTTCGAAATATAAAGAGATTTTGTAGGGAACTTGTGATGACTTTGAATTATAGAGAGGTTCGAATTATCGCAGGTTGGTATTAACGAGAGTCGACTGTACTTATATAAATATATCATAACTTATGTGTCTTATTCACCGGGCACCCCGACAATGCTGCGAACCACAATCTCACAAGCGAAGAGCTTACCCGTTAATACCTTTACATTCTACACGAGTTCAAAAAATCGTGTGATCAAACCGAATCTAATAATTAGCTGGAGCGATCCTAACTAAAACACTATGTTATATTGTGCTATTATCTACCGATAATATAAGCCTTTTAATCAATGCTGACATCTCGTAATGATAACCACAGTCTTCCAGTTCTAAAATTGGCTGACTATGGCTCTATTTATGATTTCCGACCTACTTAAGTTTATTTTTAAGACAATGAGCATAAGAATTGCCATGGCCGCCGGCCCATGTCAACTTACGGGATAAATTGTATTTGTCACAACGGATTAAGAATATAATGTGTCACCCTTTATTTTCCCATGGCACTCGTGAAAACCGGCTGGAGGCGTGGTCAAGAAGTAGGCAGCCGCGCTCTTCTCATAATACCTATAACGATCGTCAGTCCGTCTACCAAGCGTAATCCTTATCCTCCCTTTATAAAGAAGCTTAAATTCAACCGTGACCGTTGGTTTCCTAGATAAATGAACGGAGCAACGAAAAACCTAAATATTTCCAATTTCAAGATGTAACATACTTATGAAATCTTATGCACTACTGTAAGTTGAACCATTGTACTGCTGTAAATAAAACTTCATTAATCGCATTGAGATTTGAACTGCAGTCTCGAAAAGTACTTTGAAAAGGCTTATAGTCTGCCCGTTTAAACCCTAATAAATTGATTGACAATACTTAATAAAGTGGGTTAGTAATATACTACGTTAATTGTGAAGTAAAATTTGCCTTATTATTTTGCTATTCGTATACATTACAACATAATACACCAACTTGGTTAATAATCTCATTGTTGGACACGAGTCTTCCTTGTAATGGGAGTGAAATTAGTTTGCTGTATTATCCGGGATTGGCGTAGAATTATATTTAGAGCTTTTCTTATCTTATGAAGATATTATCTGCTTCTTTTATCGATCACCCGACCAATACGATAGTCTCTTTAGTGACTGTTTCTGTAAAAGCAAACATTAGTAACGTCTTTTATTCCATGACCATCATCAAACCAATACTTCACGCCCCGCGCTCTTTGCGGCAATGTAACTCGGTATATTGGTCATTTTCGCTGCCATTGTCAACAAGGCTATGCCAAATGGTAATTTATTAAAATTTATAAAACAATTTCAGCATTAAGCTAAGCTAATCTTTACTCATGAATTAAGTTATTTTTTTTTTATTGCCTACGGTGGCAAACGAGCAAGCAGCACACCTGAAGGTAAGTGATTCTGCCGCACATGAACCTTTGCAATACCAGGGGCACAGCCAGGCCGTTAAGGAAATACTCTTCTTAAACCTCCTTTAAAGAAGGACATGTCATAGCACTCAGGAAACACAGCAGCAGGTAGTTCATTCCAGAGCTTGCAAGTACGTGGGAGAAATGATCGCTGGAAACGTACAATTGAGGACCAAAACGTTTCCAGGTGAAATGGATGAACCCTGCTACAATGTCGAATGGTACGTTGGTAGAATGGAAACGATGGTACCAAGTCAAACAGTTCCTCGGAGCACTCCCCGTGAAAGAGTCGGTAGAGTACACAGAGTGACCCAAAGTCTCTCCGCTACTCCAGCGACTCCAATCCGTCCGTAGGGATCCACGACGATTCGAACAGCCCGTCTTTGCAGGGAGTCAAGTGGGTCTAGTTGATATTTGGGCGCACCTGCCTAGAGATGTGAGCAGTACTCCACATGAGGACGAACTTGCGCTTTGTATAGCACAAGACGCTGTCTTGGTGTGAAGAACCGCCTGGCTCTGTTCAGGACGCCCAACTTTTTGCTTGCCAATTTGGCTTTGTTCTCCAAATTACTAAACTTTTAAATCTTAATTTAAACTTTTAAATCTTAATTTTATATTTAATTGTGTAAATATTCTGTAAAATATTTAACAGCAATGCAATGCCATTTATAGCAAACATTTTTAAATTCAAAAACGAAAAACGTGTAAAGCTTAACTTCTAATTTGTTTAACAGGCATTGTGTTGGGTCACAGTACTATGAGGAAAAGGTCACCACAAAAGCATACAAAGTTGTCGAAAGGTCGAGAAACGAATTTTTAAAGCACACTGTGGTCGTGAACGACGTGAGGGGAATCACGGCAGAACCGCTTGCTATCTATTTGTTCGTAAAAACTTGCCGTAGATACGTTCCTAAACTTGTAATTTTCACACAAAATTGAGCCGCGAGCGTCATCGGACGATTTATTTTGTGGACACGCTTGGGGTTTTGTCTGTAGATAAGAATATCTTCATGCTGATATTGTATAAGGCTAACGAAAATTTGCCACTCCCTAAGGCGACCTCTCTTTTATTTCTCTAAGCTATAAAAAGTAATGAGGTACTTTATGTATACGGGCTCTTGCGTACTATTGTCTGTACTTTTCGAAACGAAACCCTCTTATAGATATTTGCAATATAAGGTTTATTATACTTTTACATTTACAAATATTCTATAAACATGTTAGCAATAACAATCCTCCAAATAGATTTATCCAATATAAGCTTTATTACAAATATCAATCTACAAACATATTAGGAATAATAATCCGCCTTGGGTTCGGTCTTACTCTAAAAGCGATACTCGTAGGTATTTCATTTTAAGACCGACGTCCTCCCCGGGGGAAGAGGGGGGTCGGTCGATGGGAGGGTACTGCTCGGGGGGTATTCCGTCGGGCCGACCACTGACGACAAGTAACCCTGCGCCGGTGGTCGGTCCAACGACGAAGGTGACGTGGTGTTCGGGTGAATTGCGGGTGTGCGTACTTACGCCCCTCTGCCGCCCCGGACGGAGTCGGAGACGAAGTGGTGCAAGGAGTGCGCCGACCGCAACCCAACCCCAAAAAAAAGCATTTAATTTTAATCAATACTTTTGCTAGAATTTTTATTTATATTACTGAGGTTTAGTATTTAATATCCTAGGTTATAAAAACTTGTTTCATCTCAGGTCATATACATCCCACTGCTGGGCTCGAGCCTCCTCTTTAATAGAATTCCTCCTATAGGCTAGCTCTATAGAGCTACCACGCTGGTCACACGGATTGGTATAGGGAATTATTTCGATTTTTTCTTTTCATGCGCAGACGATAACGTCTGATGACGGGAATATAATATGCGTATAAACGCATATTATATTCCCGTCATCTTTTAAGACATCCACTGGCAAAATAGGGAGTAGTGAATTGTATTCTTAGTCCGTCACCACACGAATTACTTGTCTACGACCCAAAAATGACTGGCACGGACTGGACGTGAAACTCGCAGTCATACCAATTGGAAATCCATTGCAATCGTCCTACAGACGGTGGACGTCCTACAGACGCCATCTTCGAGTTAGAGTTAGAATCGTGTCATGGTAAATTAGAAGCTTAACTGGAAAATTAGAGTATTAAATCGGCACAATATGTAAACGTTAAATCACCGCTTATCTCTTGAATTATAGACAAGTCCACCCCAAATCAGTGTAGACTAGATAGTGTGGCAGTTAAAAATATTAAAGCAGATAAAACAATATTTTTTAAATCCAATTCTGATTAAAGAATGTATGAATTTAATTTAAAAACACGCACTTCATATTTATATGTGAAGTGCGTGTTTTTTACTATCGATGATGGCACACGAGCAAGCAGTATATCTAATGATAAGTGATACTGCCGCATATGGACCTTTGCAATACCAGAGACACAGCCAGGCCGTTGCCTACTTTGAAGAAACTGATCTTCTTAAAACTCGTTTAAAGAAGCCCATGTCACTTTAAATATGTATATTCCTTTTAGATATTACACAAACATATTTTCCAAGTATATTCATTTTTCTTCTATTGCAAACGGTGGCAAACAAGCAACAGTAGCAGTAAGCAGTACACCTGGTAGTAAGTGTTGCTGCCACTCATGGACTTTTGCAAGGCCGCTGCCCACCTCAAAGAAATTCAAGGGAGTGTGAATGCGTGAAATGAGGTTCGGTGATACCTGAGGCATCACTAAAACCCACCACATGCAAATACCCACCGAAAGTTGGACTACCGGCTTTCTCGCTCACCGAACGAAGCGCAGTAACAAATTGTCACTACTCGGATGTCGATTTTCTGCGAAAGTGTGGTACTACCCCGGATGGACCGGCCCGCAGCTATAGACAGACAACTGTCTTGGTCTTACCACTATGAGAAATTAGAATAATAACATAGTCCAAGTTTATACCTTGGTAGTTGGTTGCCTGTTAACTAAGTAATTATGTCTTTTTTTTTAAATAAATAAAATAAAAAAAATCAAATCGTCAAAGCTTTGGCAATTTATGACCATCTGCCTCAAAGAAAAATTAATAAGACTGCCTGACATAAACCCTCCTGGAAATATCATTGTTGGACTGGACGACATCAGATGGAGTAAGCTTAGATCGATATAGAGCTCTTGATCATCTTTTTTAACATCCACGATGTGAGGGTATTAGTATTATAGGTACATTATTAAATGAAATTTTCACTCGACTGTTGTCGGATTTTTATAAATACCCCGTCCCGTTGCCTACGGGAAAAGAGATATCTATATCCCCACTCTATTTCTTGTGTGTTGTGTGCGTGTTGTTGGTGTGGCTCTGCGGCCTCTTCCTCTTGTCCTGCCCTGTCGTGTGTTTGAATGCGTTGTTTGTTGCGTGTCTGTTCTGTGTGTGTGGCTTTCTTCTTGTGTTGTATGCGTAATTTGTGTATTTGCTGTGTTCTGTGTGTGAGCTGTCTGATTGCCTCTTCTGCCTCTTTCTCCACTAACTGTTTCTGGTATGTCAGGTGTTGTGTTTGTATCCTGGGTGTTTGTTGTTAACTGCGTATTTTCTGAATGTTGGGTGTTTAGTGTTTGTTGTTCATTCTGTGCGGGTTCTTCTTGTGTGTTTGCGTTATTTACAAACACTGTATCTCCTAAGACTTTACTAATTATGGTTGTTGAGTGTATGGCTGCCTGTTTTTGAAGTATGGTTATATCTATTGTGGTGTTTAATTTTTCTAAATATGTATTTATGCTTTTTGCTACTACTCCTGTTGCTCCTACGACTATTGGGATAACAGCCGTTTGTGTGTTCCACAGACGACTGATTTCTGTTTTCAAAGGGTGATATTTACTTAATTTTTCTATCTCTTTAGCTCCGATGTTGTAGTCTGACGGTACCGATATATCAATTAAAAATGTTTTATTATTTATTTTATCAATGTAAATTAAGTCTGGTCTATTGTGTGTCACGGTAATGTCAGTCTGTACAGGTGTTTCCCATATGATTTTGGTTGTGTCGTTTTCTTTTACTTGGGGCTGAATCATGGTTTCTTTCCACCATAAGGATGAAACTTCTATTTTGTGCTTTTTTGCGAGACACCAGTAGACGTATTGTACAAGATTATTATGCCTTTTGACATAATAAGTGCCTGCCAATTTTTCGCACCTGGAGATGATATGTTGGGCTGTTTCGTCTTTTACACGACAAAGTCTGCACTTTCCATCCACTGCTGTTCTTAGTATGTCCTGCTGGTGTTGTAATGTCATCACTGCCTGATCTTGTATTGCAAATACTGCAGAAACTATTCCCGGTGATATGTGTTGTTTATTGATCCATTTGAAAGAGAGTTTTGTGTTTATGTTGGCCTGATCTAATACTTTTTTAGGAAATTGTCCGTGCAACTGCTTAGCTCGCCATGATGTGTTTTGTGTTTTAACTATTGCCTGTTTTATCTCTGTGTCTGTATGTAAATTGTCTTGTGGTAAGTGTAATTCTTGTTCTATTTCTCGTGCTTCCTTTATAATTGAATATTTATCCCTATTAATGTCATGTTGTACTATTGCCTTGATCATGTCATCGAATTCCGTCTTCAAATATTGTTTATATTTAACTATTTGTGTTTTGTACATATATTCTATGTTTATCAAGCCCCTTCCGCCTTGTGCTATCGGCAGGTATAGTCTTTCGACTTCTGCTTTCTGTTGGTGTGCTTTTTTAATTGCTAGTAGTTTTCTGGTTTTCGTATCTATTTTCTTTAAATCGGTGATTTTGTAGTTTATAATTCCAAATGAGTAGAGTAATACTGGTATTGCATATGTGTTTATTCCTTTTATAATATTGCGGGCATTGAGGTGTGTTTGTATTAGTTTTTTAACTCTTTTAATGTATTCTTTAGTTATTTGCTCTCTAATTTTGCTGTGTTCTATTTTTCCTGATTCGTGTATTCCCAAATATTTGTAACTATTTCCTACTTCAAGTTCCTTAAATTTCTCCTGGCTTAATAGAATATGTCCTTCCCCAGTTACAGTACTTCTGTGACCTGCCCTAATGTGAATTACGTTACATTTATCCAATCCAAATCGCATCCCTATGTCGCTAGTAAATATCTCTACACTGTCTAACAAAACTTTAAGATTACTTTTATTATTTGCGTAAATTTTGAGGTCATCCATATAAACTAAATGATTTATCCAGAAACTATCCTTGAGTTTGTATCCTTTCAATTCGTATTTATTAAGTATAAAAGAAATAGGATTTATTGCTAAACAAAACAGTAATGGTGAGAGGGAGTCGCCTTGGAAGATACCGCGCTTAATATAAATCGGTTCAGTAGTTATCGACTCATGAGAGCCCCGAGCTGTCATTATCACCTTCCATGCTGGCATTGACCACTTCAGAAAGCTTTTGATCACAGGTGGACATTTATAGATATCAAGTACTTTGAGTAGCCATTCATGGGAAACGGTATCAAAAGCTTTCTGATAGTCAATCCACGCCATACTCAGATTCTTTTGGGCTTGATGTGCGTCCTCCAGTATTGCCTTATTTACCATCAAATGATCTTTGCACCCTCTAGCTCCGCGTCGGCATCCTCTTTGTTCTATTGCCATTATATTATTTGAATCGCAGTGGCTGTACAGTATATCTGCTAAAACTGACGTTAATAATTTGTATATACTAGGTAAACATGCTATTGGTCTCCAATTTTTTGGTTCTTCTGTGTTGCTATTTTTTGGTATCAATATAACCTGGCCAGTGGTAAACCATTCTTCGAGTGTTTCTTGTCCTGTGATTATTTTGGTGAATAACAGAGATAGATATTTGTGTGTGCTAGTGAGGTATTTTAGGTAATAATTTTGTATTTTGTCTACACCCGGGGTCTTCCAGTTCAGTAGCTTCCTTACGGCAGTTTTTACTTGTTCTATTGTAATTTCTTCTATGTTTGTTGTATTTATTGTATTAGTTGATTCTTCTACTTCTTTTATCCAATTAGCTTGTGTGTTGTACTTTGTAGGTTTTGATAGTATTGACGTCCAAAATTCTTCTATTCCTTCCTTAGTCGGTAGTTTGATATCTGTGTTATTATTGTTTCCTAAGCTTCTATATAATTTATGTTCATTTTCGGCAAATAACTGATTGTGTTCTTTCCTGCCGCTCATTTCTTCATATCGTTTTATTCTAGCGGCTAATGCTTTTATTTTTTGTTTGATGGTTTCGGCTGTGTTATTGTGGTCGTTTTCATTTTTAATATTGTATTTTTCGTATAATTTGTTCTTTATATTTATCATTCTGCATGTTGTTATTCCTCTTTTAACTTCTATTAACTGTCCTAACTCTTTTCTAAGTTTTTCTATTTTATTAGCTATACGTTTCTTCCAGGGTGGATCGGTTTTAGGTTTTATTGTATTTTTGGGCATGAATGGTGTTTGATTGTTGTTAATTATTAGTGTTTTAGCAGTTGCGTATATTATATGGTTTATGGATATAAGGTCGTTGTTAGTTATTAATAGGTTAGGTATGTATTTGTTAATAGTGTGTAAGTTGTCTATGAATTGTTTGTTTATTTTTGCTTTTGGTAGGAATAATCGATCGGCTAGAGTAGTTTCTTTGGTTTCTACTAAAATTTGTAAGAATTGTAAAATTAAAGGGTCCTGATCTTCGTTAACTTCTATATTACTAGTAAGTTCGTCTATTGTAGCTGCTTGCTCAGCTGAATTATGTGTTTGTTGCGTGTTTGTGCTTGTTGTGATTGCGTGTATGTTTGGTGATGTGTCTGTGTGTTCATTGTCATTAGAGGCGTAACTTGTACTAGTTGTGATTGCGTGTATGATTGGTGATGTGTCTGAGTGTTCATTGTCATTAGAGGCGTAAACTGTGCTTGTTGGTGCTAGTGTAAGTGTACCTTCTGCTTGTCGTTTTATTCGGTCTTGTATCTCTTGTGAAATAACATTTTGTTTGATAATCCTGCGTGCCTGGTTGGATAGCTTATTTCCATCGAGTTTACGAACTTTGGGGTTGTTTGGATTTCTGTCTTTAAATAGTGTGTATAATTTCCTAATGTAACCGGGTCCCGCCATGCGGGCTTTAAAATAACAGTAAAGTAACTCCTCCGTCTCCTTGTTTGACCACTTTCTTCCTCTATCTTCATTGCCTATCGTGGTCGATGCAGACGAGCCGACAGAGTCTGTGGGCGAAGCCCTACTCTGCAAAGCATCGTCCGCCCCCTCCCCACCCCGTTGGTCGGCTGTAACATCTTCGGTTCTCCCGACTCCCGCCCGCCTGTTTAGCAGAGAGCCGCTGACGGTTCGCATGCTGCCACGTCCAGCGTCAGCTCCAGACGTGCCCAAGCGATCGCCCCGAGGAAGCGGTCCTATACGTGTTTCATTATTATCAGTCTCCATTCTCTTTGGGTTGCCATTGCCATGTTAGCCGTGCCAGTAATTTATATTATCACGTGTCCGCCCTCCACTTGGGTCTGGTGGTCGACCCGGACGTATGGTTGGGCTTTGGAGAGCTTAGTATTATAGTATTATATATTATATTATAATATAGTATAGTATTTATAGCCACTATTGTACTACAGTCAAGTATAGACATTACTATAAATATTGTATTCACATAATTATACGATGTCGAATTCAAAGGCTGTTATATATTTGCTTCTAATACGAAAGTATCCTAACAATAAGGATACCTCGACTAATCCCCTTGATATTAAAATCCCTGTACATCTAAAAAAGGTCATGGATTCCTGACACCGGTCGTGTAATCCCGACATACATAGGTACGTTACACCGTAGAGACTTACTAGCACACTTATTCAGAGCATGATATATATTCTCTTTTATTTAAACCCGTAGCAAATACTAAATTTTTTAACAAATATGTCTGTAATGTTAAAAATAAAGATTCTCACTGCCTAATGTATCAAAATTATCACCTATTAAAAAGTGTAATATTGGCAGATACATGATTTTTAACGTTAAATATACGTTATTCAAAGCAATAGTTTAATCGGTTTCTTTTATCAATAAAAAAAGTAATTTATTTTTCGTTTTATAATGTCCATTTGTCATAACAATTAACCTATTAATATTAGACAATATTAAAATTGATACTGATTGAGTGTCCATACACGCAATAACAATACAATTCGTTGTCCTCTTCATTATCCTCGAGCTTAATATAATAACATGTCATATACATAACAATACTCCATGAGAAGGTAAAGTCGAAATAAGCCTCTATGAATGCACAAATGGCGTAGTAGTTAAGATACTGATCTACCGTGCCAGAGTCCGGGCTTCGGATCCTACGCGGTACAACACTTTGTGCGATACAAAAATTGTTGTTCTGACACAAATTACATCTAGACGGATGTGTTTTGTGCTCATTAATTATATGTTTGCAAAGTCCTCTGCAACACCAGGATTATTGCCTTAGCACCTTTATTTGAAAAATAACTGTGTTAGAGAAAGATGAATATGAATTATTACTACGGCAAACCTAATGCTGCATACTGTCATGAAAACTTTATTACTTATAATATTAACATGAATGTCTTAAACTATTTACTCGTACCCATTCATGATACGAATACTGAAGATAGTGAGAGATAATTAATCTGTCACTGTGATAGAACAAAATAGAAGTCGCCGTAGAAATCACACGCTGCTTAGTTTTGAGAATTGCTGATTCTCTCAAATGTCTTCCCTTAATTTATATCATCATTATCATCTCATAAACGTTCTACTACTAGACTTCCTTCGTATTGGAAGGGAAATTGACCTACCACGCTGGTCAGGTTAGGGTTGGTACGAGTATAGGGTTTTATTTCGAGTTGAGAGGGGCTAGAAAATTGTATTCTTACTCTATCACCACAGTTTTTATAACAATTGATAAATAATATATAAAACTGCATTGATTTCTTCATAATATCAAAAATCATGGTACTGGAAATCTAACTCTATATGTCGGCCTCAACATTTACTTCGCAGCACGCTGCACGCTAAACGGCCAAATTTACAGCTGTAAGATTTCCATTTCATTAAACACAAAATTTCTTTAGCGCAGATAAAAAAATGCTTCTGTTGATTATATGAGCCGTAAGCACAAAATCAATACTTATCAACTTAAAAACAACATCATTTAAAACAGCCATAAAAACATCGAAATAAAAATGAATCAACCATTTTTTTGAGGATATTAAGAAACGGATTTACTCGTATTACTGCTACTTACATCTAAATATATAATGGATTTGTTATCTTTGGACAGTAACGGTGACAAAATATAATTGCGTTATGATAAAAATAATTAATCGAGCCTCTCATGAGACATTGAGCAGTAATTAACGGCTCCTTGAATTCGATACTTCGCGCTGATATAGCGACCCGTGTGCCGCCGTCTCCGGTCGCACCGATAACGAACCCAACCCTTATCACTACATGCTCCTTACCGTTTGTCATAAATTTTATCTCGGCGATAAGCGATCTTAAGCGATGCCTCTTCTTAAAGAATCTCTCTTCCAAAGGATTAATAGCTCGTGAAGTTGTGAGCAACGTTATAAGGGTTTATTTTTTTTTCAGTCACAAGCACGTTCACTTCAAATAATATAGACACATCGTGTTACTTTTACTTTGCACCAAATCACCAACATAAAATAAGAACTTAGACACACTCCACAATTTTTCTATATTTTTTACAATTTTAATAAATATGAAAGTATGTAAATAAAGTTTATCACTTTCTGAAGTGTGTCTATTCAAGGTCAGTATTTTGAAAATGTTTTCTTTTTTAAATGCGTAGTTTCGGTTATTAGTTTCAAAATGTAAACACTAGAGGAATTCCTGTGAGATTTTAGTATGAACTAAAATTGTCGCGCGTCGAATGTCAAACGTTGCGACAGAAGATCGCGCAGAGTTTTTATGGCCAGTCACTTAGCTGGCGGGCGGCCGCGGACTGCGCGGATGGTACTCAGTTGGTTCACAAGGCTGGCTGACGCCGCCCGCGCCCTCCGCAGTAGCGCACGCGCCCCGCGGGGATCAATACCCCCCGCCCCGACTACTGTCGCGCCTATCTCACAGCCTCCCTTACGCACACACACCTCACCACGCTTATCGCCACGCTCTCACACTAGTCATTCGGTACTCGATCCCCTCGCGAGCCTTGATTTTCTGAGTTCTCTAGTTCACCTTTTAGTCAAGTACTAACTTTGACACATATATATATATATATATATATATATATATATATATATATATATATATATATATATATATATATATATGTATATACATATACATATATATATATATATATATATTCAGCAGTCGTTGAAAAAGTTGGATAACCATTAACGATTATTATTTTAGTCATTATGTATTTCTACAAATGTACCTTGCGTTTCATAATGGTACGATTACAATATGTCACCGATCTTTACAATTCCTGGGGACTTGTAAAAACCAACTAAAGGACAGTAACGCCTTCCAGAGAAATATATAACAACCAATCTGCCTGCCCAGTCTACTGGGCATCTATGTCTATATGCTGACGAATGAAACAGAAAAAAATATAAACAGAAAGACACTGTTCTTATGGAGATGTGATTCACTTGGCCCAATTCTGTTTTAATGAAGCTGTGTATTAAACTGTTAACTAGAAGACCCGAAAGAATCTTCGCACCGTTAGAAGAGAATTTATTCCGTACATAATTGTAATCTAGCAACTGAATATTACACTTCGATAAACATACTTTTTGAAAGGTTGGTACACGCATTCATTGTGACGTATAACTTGTATTTGTAATGTAAAAAATAAACGGTATCTCAATTTATTTTTGTCATTTTTCTTTCTCAACTCGTGTACGTTCCACTGCTAGGTTCGAGCCTCCACAAATAGGAGGTAAATTGACCTACGTAAATTGAACTACCACGCTGGACAGACGTGTTGGTATAAGGTTTTATATCCAATTTTCCTTCTCTTTCATAGATATAGGTAGTATATGCATATCAAATTCCTTAGTCGACTTTTTAGTCATTAAAAACTGATAACATTGTTCCAAATTACCTATTAAAGATAAAAATTTATGTAGTTTTATGGAAGATATTTCATCCAGGAATTGGGAATTGGGACGCGGTCGCAGCCTTCTACGAGGCAGTGATCTCGCAGAAGGAAGCGGCGGATCGCCTGCGCGAAGAGCGCAGTCTCAATGAGGCGATCTGCCGTCGGCGACTGGGGCGGCGTAGGCGCGAATACCTGCGCCTCATGCCGCCCTAGCCGAGGCCGCGGGTGACGTGACCGGGGAATTAGTCCGTCACCCGCTGAGAGGCCGACCGCGTGAGGAAAAACCGACATCCTCCCCGAGGGGGGGGACGTCGGTCGATGGGAGGGTACCCCAAATAGGGGGTATTCCGTCAGGCCGACCACTGACGTCAAGTCACCCTGCTCCGGTGGTCGGCCCAACGACGAAGGCGACGTGCATCGCTCGTGCTTACGCCTCTCTGTCGCCCCGGACGGAGTGGTGCGAGGAGCGCGCCGACCGCAACCCACCCCCAAAAATAAAAAAAAATAAAAATTTAAGATATTTCATAACGACAAAAAAAATACCTTTAAGAAAAATATAAAAATTCTTATATGCTTGCGTGTCGAGAAGGACATCATCTCAAAAAAATCGGCATATCTAAGACATCAGTACCGCATCGAATACCTTAAGTTATCGGTCTCACTTTTCATACACATTCATCACACTCAATATAAAGTCAGTACCCTCTAAATCTAATCTTAGAATATCTTAATATTAGGCTGTAAGGGTCAGGTGATAACGGACTTTATTAAAATAAAAACATTCATCCGAAGCTGGTTGTACTCATAAAAACGAATTATCTTAAGCACAGAAATATTAATACTTATTCATTTATTAATTTTTCTGTGATCTTAAAACATTAAAGCTGGGATAATCATAATTGGGTGGTCGTAATAAAAAAGCTAAAATGTCAACTTAAAATGTAACAACTGGATGAATACCTAAATGGTAAAAATTCATAGATTAGTACCTATTTTCGCTACGCTAAAAAAATTAATACATTTTAATGTCAAAATGTTTGTTTCTTTTTTTGTAAGTGGAAAAGTTTTAAACGATTTCGGGAATGGGGTATATTATTATGCTTAATTATAGGTATTACTTCAGTGATCTTAAACCACCAATTCACCTTATTATTTAAACCGATTTAGGGCGCATTGTTTGAATGGTTTCAAAGTCTTTAACGGATATAGGTAGAAACATTATTTGTCGAATTGAGCAACTTTGAACATTTTTACAGTATTTATGATATTACATTCTGGTTTGTATTTATTGCACAGATGGCGTAGTGGTTAAGATACTACTGTGATGGTGTCGTGGGTTCGAATCCCACACAGGACAACACTTTGTACGCTGCATATTTTTATGTTCTGAGTCTGTGTATATAGTTTGTAGTTTGGAAAATACAGGCAATTCGCAAAATTATTGCATGAAGGCAAGACATTATAGTAATCTATTTTACATAGTTACGATATTCAAATAAAAAAGTTTTCATGTAATAAATTAATAAACCTTTTTCACAACTTTGTTCAAAGTTAAACCTCAATTCAAAGTTAAATGTCGGTATTTTTTTTAAAAGACTCACCACACTAAGGAAGTGATCTCTATACCTACTGCGAGTGACTTTACAAATATATAATTAACGGGCACAAGTTATTTCCAGACTCAGAGCAACAATTTGTAGATCGTACAAAATGCTGTCCTACATGGGATTCAAACTCAAAACACTGTCACGGTAGATCGTATCTTAGCCATTACGCTATCAGTGCAGCCAGAACATATATACGTCTATCTACATAGTTTACCTACCTAACAAGCCATGCCGTCAAATGGGCCAAGATAATCAGATATTGTTAATTATATCCAACCCAAAGCTCGAAACTAGTTAGCCATATACTTTGTGACAAGTTAAGAATACAATTTCCAAAATGAATGTCCCGACTTTCATTCTTGCGCAAATCGTAAAATTTGACTAAAAGAGCGTCTTTAACATGTGGTGTTTCAGCATTCTCCTGCAACACTCACACCCTAATTGCATTCTTCAACCCGTTTAATATGCTTACCTTTGTTCCATAGTCGACAGACTAATGATGATTAACTTTTCCATCATCATCACAGTTCACATACGTCCCAATATTGGGCTCGAGCCTCCTCCTACAATGAAAGGGAAATTGTCGTACCACTCTAGTCAGACGTGTTGGTATAGGGTTTTATTTCGAATATTATAAGCATATTTCATCCCTTAATCGTCTTTTACGACATCCACGTGCAGGATAGGGAGTGGTGAACTGTGTTCTTGCTCTTCATTTAACAAATCAATACTCACAACAAGATCAACAAATAACACTTAATTCCTTCTTTACAAATAGTACAGCGGTCAAATTACCCGGTTCTCGTGGCATTATCGTATCAAGATTCTCTCACCGTTCATCTTTTTTTCAGTTAATTGCTCACTCGGTGGACACACAGCCTACCAAGTGTGATGTTATTTATGGTATTCTCCCCCCTTCCTAGAGACACTTACATCCAGTGAACAGTAGAGGATTGGTGACTGATACATACGGTATTATTTCAGTATTTTATTAATATGTAATAAAACCATTACCCGTTTGTCAAAACTGCACGAAACGAATTACGGTTTCATAAACAATAAATATAAGCAAATTTTAGTAATGATTTCTGATATTTACGCGAGTATAATTATACATTTTAAATAAAACTGCTTTACGGATTTTATCGCGTTTTTATTTGATTTTTGATTGCCCGACGTTTATTACAGAAAATTTATAATGATCTACCCGATACAGAAATTTCTGTGTCGGGTAGATAATTATACATTTTCTGTAATAACGATGACTTATTGGACGCGAGACATCTTAGTCCGTTCGTGACCATAAACGCTGCAAAGTGTTCGAAACGTCAGGCAATCAAAAATCAAATACAAACGCGATAAAATCCGTAAAGTAGTTCTAATTAAAATTTTAGTAAATTACCGTACCGAATATACCATTAAAGTGGATGTATTACACATATAAACGATGTGTAGATAATACTAGCGCAATTCTGTATAATGACCTACCCTTGAGAGACGAGAGAGGACATCAAGCAAACAACTTGACGTCGACTGGCTTCCTCTAAGGCTATAGATAGAACCTAATGGTATTTGTAAACTATGCGTCAGTTATTTAGAAAATTATAATCTTATATATGTAAAAGAAAGTCATGTTAGTTACACTATTTATAACTCAAGAACGGCTGTACAGATTTAGCTGAAACTTGGTGGGGAGGTAGCATAGAACCAGGAAACGGGCATAGGATACTTTTTATCCCGTTCAATCGCGTTTCCGTGTGAAGTGACATAAAACGTCAAAGAGAATACAAGTCACTATGAAACGTAACAAAAACGCATTTCATATGTAATAACAAAACGAAAATGACAGCTAAACGTAATTTTTTCTATGATTAAGTATGGTTGAAAATTTGATAATTATAATTTTAGTCAGAAATCAATAATCAGTAATTTGTATTCTCTTTGAATTATCATTAACAATGCTGCAACCAAGACGATTGAATCTTTCCCGACATCTTTTTCTTTGGTTCTGCCATTAGAGACTTTATTTCTGTGGTGACGGAGTAAAGATACAATACAATATCCCCTCTATTGCCCGTGGGTGTCGCAAAATACGACCAAGGTATTAATTATGCATATACATATATATATATATATATATATATATAATATATATTTCTTGTGTACGTGTATACGTCACTGAACTCCTAAACAGCTGGATCGATGTTGATGTTTTTTGTGTGTATTCAAGGGGATTCGGGAATGGTTTAGATTCATAATTGGACCCGGCAGATGGCGCTGCTGTCGATTTCAAGGAGAATTCCTTTTATTTTATTTCAACAGAACAACGTCTGTTGGGTCAGCTAGTAACATATATACAAGAGAAAGAAAACTTGAAACAAAACCCAATACCAATACGTCTGACCAGCGTGGTAGAGTAGGTAAATTTTCTTGCTATTGTGGAGGAGGCTCGAGCCCAATAGTGGGACGTATATGAATTGAAACGAATCATGTTTATTTATCACATCGAGTTAGTATATGAATCGGTTATTTCCTTCATACTTACCTTGTACATTAGCATTTACGTTTACGAGCTCTCACTGCCTTATCCCATACGACATGTGCAATTACTTAAAGTGACGATGGGCTTAGGTATATCTAACAACATATATCCTAACTAATTTTCGCAAATTCATAACAGCTTTACTGAAAATTTGTAATTCTTACTGCCTATCTCTCCGTTTATTATTCCTGTCTATTATGCCGCATGGTGACTGAGTAAGAATACAATTCACCACTCCCTATCTTGCCCATGGATGTCGTAAAAGATGGATATAATATGCACATAACATCTGTGCAAGAGAAAAAAACTGTAAATAAAAACCTATACCAACATGTCTGACCAGCATGATATAGTACGTCAAATTCTCTCCTATTGTGGAGGAGGCTCGAGCCCAACAGTGGGACGACTATGAGCTGAAATGATAATGATGATGATCTTACCCGTGGATGTGGTATAAGACAACTATGGGATATAATACGCACATAACATCTGTGCAAAAGAAGAAAAGCTCAAAATAAAACCCTATATCAACATGTCTGACTAGCATGGTATAGTAGGTCAGATTTCCTCCCATTGTGGAGGAGGCCCGAGTCCAGCATTGGGACGTATGTGGGCTGCGATGATGATGATGATGATTGTGTATTTCTCACTATCGTACAGTATATAGGTACAAGCTATGATCTATAAATAATATACTAATAGCTTCACGAAATAATTTAATGCCTATTAATATCATCTCATAAAAGACCCGCTGTTGGGCTCGGCTCTCCTCCACAATAGAAGAGAAATTGACCTACTATTCCGCGCTGTTCAGCCGTATATATACTTGTATATCTCTCTATATAGAATATAGGATTATTATACAAGTACTAACAAATCATGAAATTACTTTTCTTGAAAGTTATAGAGATGGACTCAACCGGTGTTCGAAATTAAGAATTCACGGAGGCTGGTTAGGAGTGGCAGCACTTAATTAAATTAAATGCTATGAAAATTCAAGCTTGCAGGTTAGCTACAATCAGAAGGATATATAGTGCCTCATTTTCGTGGAATGACGCTGTAAATAATTGAGAATATCAAGATGTAAAAGTCAAATTTTGAAATCATTTTTAGGAAAAAAGACATGTTTAGATAGTCGATTTGTGATATATTAAACACAGATATAACCACATGTGAATTATAGCTTAAATCTCTGGGCAAGATATTCAAATCTATACAAAAGGATGACGTCCACATCGTCAACAATACCGATCTCACGAATAAACTGGATTTGAAGTCGCAAAAAACCTCAGGTTTAACTGTGTATTCTATCAACTTCTTAACAGGTATGTCTCTGAGGAATAATTTAACTTGTACCGCCGTTGATTGTTCTAGCACTGTATCATATAAAGGCGTTACATTCATCCATATGAGATGGAAATAATACAGATTTTACACTACGTTTCTATTTTTCTACTACGTTTCTATTTGTCTACTACAGTTATATAAATATCAACTCGCAAATGACTATACCTAGTTTGTATATAAAACTACTTTACGGATTTTATCACGTTTGTATTTGGTTTATGACTGCTCGACGTTTTTAACACTTTATAGCATTCATGGTCACGGGCAGACTGAATCAAATACAAACGCGATAAAATCCGTAAATTAGTTTTATTTACAATATGTAATACTCGCGCAAACATCAGAAATCATTATATACGTAATTTATTATATACATCCTTTAAAAAGTTTTAAGAAGAGTTCTTTTTGTGCTAAGAAGTAATATAATCGTTATCTTTATCGCTAATATTCAGAAAGTTGTAAAAAGAAAGCAAGTAATCAATTACCATCAATTGAAATTTTCGTTGTCTACAGATTTTCCAACAATTGCAATTGAAAACAATAAGAAAACTCTTTAAAATAGCAAATACTAAACTATATTTAGTTTAGTATTTGATTACATTGAAAAACGTGTAAAAAATTGTCGTATACTTTTATAAGAATGTGAAAATGTTTTGTAACAATCATAAAAATAAAGAGCTTATAATTCAACAGAGAACATTTTCATCTCAGAAATCATCTCTAATCAAGAAGTTTCATCAAATGATATCCCCAACCAGTTGTCTCGTAAAATCACAGAATATATTCATCGGGCCGGAGGCACGCGGGTGGTACGGTCCCTTCGCATTACTCCGACAAACACCCCTAGTAAACCAGAAAAAACTTTCATTCAACTGCCTTAGGAGTACATAAAACGTGATGAAAGGACACCCCAGAGCCGCACCGATATGAACACTGGTTTTTGTGTTCGATAATAATGTACATAGTAAATGACGCGTAGATCGGTTACTTGCGTTATGATCTTTTTTAATACAAAGATTTTTATTTTAGATTCTCATTCTAGATGAACTAGATTAGTTCAGTCTGTACTGTAATAAAGCTAGAGAGACTTGTTTGTTTAAAAACGCTAATCTCAGATACCAACTTGATTAATGATTTCAGCACATACACGTCCTACTGTTGGGCTCGAACCTCCTCTACAATAGGAGAAAATAGAGCTACTATACCACGCTGGTTAGACCTGTTGGTATAGGGTTTCGTTTCAAGTTTTCTTTCTCTTGCATAGATTTTATATGCTTATCATATCTCTTAGTCGTCTTTTACAATATCCACGGGCAAGAGAAGTTGTAGTGAATTGTATTCTTACTTCGTCATTACACGGAAAATACCAACTTGATTTAAAAATTATTATTGTATCAGATAGACAATTTTTCGAGAAAGTTTATTCCTCTATAACACATAATGCCACAACAGATATGTGTGTAGCAGTATCCATAATAGTTAAGAAATCGAGCATTTTAAGTAAAAATAGTCATTAAGCGTTTTGCGCAGTTGTCATGATAACGAATAAGATAACAGAAATCGTGAGTTAAGTATGACGCATAATATTAATGAGGATTTTGTTAATAATATGGTGCTGTATGTAGCGGTTACTAATACTACCAAGCATTACATTACTCTTGAGTGCTGTAAATGACGAGGAAGACCTTTATATTGACCTGAGATAACTTAACCTGATGCTGTCTAGTTAAAAATTACATTTCCAATGAGGGTTGACATCAGGCAAGCGGTCAGTCATTAAATCATTGGCGACATTTTTGCATTATATACTACTAGCAACCCGCCCTCGCTTCGCTTCGGTTTCAGTCGCCTTACCCGCGTAGGTCCCGTTCCCGGGGGAATACCGGGATAAAATATAGCCTATGTTACGCCCTGATATTATAGCTTTTCATTGGTGAAAGAATTTTTGAAATTGGTTCCGTGGTTTAAGCGTAAAAGCGTAACAAACAAATAAACAAACAAACTTATTTTCGCATCTATACCAATAAATAAAATTGGAGTGTCTGTTTGTAATGTCAAAATAATAGGCTTTTTCATGCTCACACGGTTATTTGCACGACACCTATGCCTAAAATACAGATTAAAAAATTTTTGTCTGTCTGTTTGTTCCGGGTGATCTTAAGTAATCTTAATCTCGGTTAAGTTTTCTTAAAATTTTTAATTTTCTGCGTGACTTTCTTATTATTTTGCCGTAAAAACCTTTTTCAAAGTAGAAAACTTTAGAAAAATGGTAGAAATCGGTAAAGTCATTCTCAAGTTATGTTATTGTACCGAACAGCGCCACCTACCGGGTCCGATTGTGAATCTAAACCATTCTCAAATCCCTTTGAACACACACAAAAAATTTCTTCAACATCGGTCCAGCCGTTTAAGAGAAGTTCAGTGACATACATACGAAGACAAGACATTTATAAATAAAGATATGGATAAACATTTTTTGACCCATAGTTCTTATATCGGCTATAGAATATCACCTATTTCCAAAATTAAGAAAATGGAAAATAGTGTATGAAATTTATTTGAATACCCGCTTATAAAACATCATACATAGGTGGGTATTTAATAAGAGAAGGCAGACTTTTAATAAATCTCCGAATCAATCTGATAAATAAGTATATAAAAATAGTACATTACGTAAATAATAATAGTACATTACACAATACGACATTTATTTTTAATCATCTATAAGCTATAAAAAAGCCATACATTAATAATTAGTCGTAATTCCTCACTTGTACCTGAGAAAAAACCCATTTACTCACGTACTCACCTGTACCGCTCAGATTTGACGGCTCAGAGTTATTTTATGATATAGTAACAGCCTTCTAAGCGTTATTCACGTCGGTTCATTTCACAGGTTAATTTTTTCCATGGGCTTGTAGTCTATAAGTAGGTTTTCCTATTGTAAAGGAAAAAAGAAAGCTGAATTTAATTTTGAAGTTCTTTTTAGATAAATGTTATAAATAATAGAATAATTTATAACAAACGAATAAGTAGTAAAGCAGTAAATATGATTAAATAACACCTGTGACTTATTTTGCTTGAGTTTTTTTCGTATATTCTAATTTAACAATGGAACTAATAAATATTTTATTCATACTTCACCAAAACAACCTGCCTGTATACAATTTAAAATAAGAAAAGAGAAACAACTTAATTATAAAAAACAAGCGCGCTGAATTTCTTAACGGAACTTCAAAGTGAAGGCCACATTTCGATTCGGTGTTAGTCAAAAAGTTAAGAACATAATATATTGTGGGGTCTGGGCTCTTGTTTATTTATCTTTAAACGAGAAATTCTTGTATATATATATATACCTATATGCTTTGTATGGATCTGAATGTTGGGCATTGAAAAAGACTGATGAGAGAAGAGTGCATGCTACAGAGATGCGAATGCTAAGATGGATGTGTGGGGTTACAAGGTTAGATAAAGTAAGAAATGAGTATATTAGGGGAAGTCTAAAAGTGGCACCAGTGATAGAGAAGATTAGGAGCGCGAGATTGTCATGGTATGGACATGTGATGAGGAGGGATGAAAGGCATGTGACAAGGAGGGTTGTCAATATGATTGTGGATGGACGAAAGAAGCGTGGGAGACCCAAAAAGAGATGGATGGACTGCGTGAATGAAGATATGCGTATGAAAGCAGTGAGTGCTCATATGACGGCTGATAGGAGGCTATGGAAGGTAAAAACATGTTGTGCCGACCCCACTTAGCGTGGGATGAGGGCAGGAACGCTCCAATGAATTTCATGAAATTTAGTATACTAGAGATTTCGCGGCCAAAAAAATCGATCCAGCTAGGTTTTATTTATAGAAAATGTTGTTTTGTCGGTATTTATAGCCAATCAATACAATGACATAAAATGTCTTCTTCTTCTTATTTAATGGCAATGAGCTACAATAATATGAGCTATTGGTGCCAGTTTCGAGTTATTATATTGATTATTCACGTCTTTAGTCTTCGTCTTTTAGTCAGTCCCTAGCAATCATTTGGAGCTGATGACCAAATCAGCTTCCTCTGGGAATTTTGGCAGAATGTGAAAATGCACGCAATTCGCGATTATATCGTATTCACTATATTTCAGCATTTTATCGACGTTATCTATACCAATAAATAAAATTGGAGTGTCTGTTTGTAATGTCAAAATAATAGGCTTTTTTCATGCTCACACGGTTATTTGCACGACACCTATGCCTAAAATAGCAATTAAAATTTTTTTGTCTGTCTGTCTGTTTGTTCCGGGTAATCTTCAAAACGGCTGTACCGATTTCAAAAATTCTTTCACCAATGGAAAGCTATAATATCAGGGCGTAAACTAGGCTATATTTTATCCCGGTATTCCCACGGGAACGAGAACTACGCGGGTAAAACAACTATAACCTATAACCGAAGCGAAGCGAGGGCGGGTTGCTAGTATTACATAAAATATCAGCAAAATTATTCAATACTAGCAACCCGCCCTCGCTTCGCTTCGGTTTCTATTGCCTTATCCCCGTAGTTTCCGTTCCCGTGGGAATGCCGGGATAAAATATAGCCTAGTTTACTCCCTGATATTATGGCTGTCCATTGGTGAAAGAATTTTTGAAATCGGTCCAGCCATTTTGAAGATTACCCGGAACAAACAGACAGACAGACAGACAGACAAAAAAAATATAAAGTGCATTTTAGGCATATGTATAGTGCAAATAACCGTGTGAGCATGAAAAAAGCCTATTATTTTGACATTACAAACAGACACTCCAATTTTATTTATTGGTATAGATAACATTGTATAACACAAAAATAATGATAAAATCTAAAAGCGCTACATGACATTTTGACATTCGTGTCAAAAATCCGACATAAAATGTCAATAGAATGCGAATTTAAATTTCGCTGTCGACGTCAAGAGTGACAATAGCTCCATTGAGAAGTTGTCATACACATACACACGGTATGTCACTGAACTCCTCCCAAACAGCTGGACCGATGTTGATGATTTTTTTGTGTGTTTTCAAGGGGATTCGAGAATGGTTCAGATTCACGATTGGAGACGGTAGGTGGCCCTGCCGTCAATTTCAAGCCGAATTCCTTTTATCTTATTTGAACAGAACGTTTGTTAGGTCAGCTAGTAAGGTATATATCTTTCTCGAAAAATAGTCTATCTGAGGCAATAATAACTTTTAAATCATGTTGGTATCTTCCCGTGTGGTGACGAATTAAGAATACAATTCACCACCCTCTCGCTTACCAGTGGGTGTCTTAAAAGCCGACTAAAGGATTAAAGTTCAGATAACCTCGATGTAAGAGAAGGAAAACTCAAGATGAAACGCTATGCCAACACGCCTGACCAGCGTGGTATAGTAGATCAAATTCTCTTCTACAATGTAGGCCCGAGCCCAACACTGGGACATGGGCTGAGATGATGATGATGAATAAAATATAAAATTCGCACAAAAGTTAGAAATAGACTGTTTTTTCATGTTTTTTTTTATTGCAAACGAACAATTCGTACACCCGATGATAAGTGTTGCTGTTGCTCATGTAACAAATTACTACTACTAGGACGTCGATTTTCTGCGAGAGTGTATTCCTACCACTATTATTACGTGGTGATGAAATAAGAATATAATTATCTCCTTTTTTGCGAATGCTGGCAAACGAGCAAGCAGCACACTTAATGGCAAGTGATTCTACCGCACATGAACCTTTGCAATACCAGGAGCACACATTGCTGTCTAGCATGAAGAAAGTGCTCTTCTTAAACCTTATTTAAAGAAGTATATGTCATAGTACTCGGAATACACAATAGTAGTAGTTCATTCCAGATCTTGCACATACGTGGGAGAAATAATCGCTTGAAACGTAGCAGTTGTGGTACCAAGTCAAATAGTTCTTCTGAGTACTCCTCATAAAAGAATCGGTAGAGTACACAGAGTGATCCAAAGTCTTTCACTATTCCAGCGACTCCTATTATAACTCCATACTTCTTTATGAATAAGTGTTTTTTTCTTTTAAAGATAATAATTTTTGCGGCATGTTATGGTTTGGACACACCTCTGTCTGATTCCCCTGGGGCAATGGATCCATAACATATCATATTATTTACTTATCGCCATTGAGAGCTGACCACCGTACTGATGCCCGGACCTCGGCGGCAAAACCTCATAATAACAATAAATCGCGGAGGAGTTACATACATATTTATAAGTAAGTGACTTAACCAACACCCAGACAGGATAACCATTTATTGTGCGAGGCCATTGCACCCATTTTTCGTGCGGTGACAGAGTAAGAATACATTTCACCACCCCCTTTCCTGTTCATGGGTGTCATAGAAGACCACCAGCGTGATGTAGCAGGTTAGGTCCCCTCCTATTATGGAGGCGCCTCGAGCCCAATAGTGGACGTATATGTGCTGAGATGATGAAAAATTAAGTTACTAAAATAAATTTAAAAACGGTATTCCTGTATTTGTATGACTATAAATGAAAGCTTGAGTGTTAATAAGAAGCCAAATTATACTGAACTATTACATAGTATTTTGCATTATACCACATAAAAGTTTTGTTAATATTTTTTGTTATTGAATTCTATTTAAAATTAGATCGTTTAAAAAAGGCTTGGCGGACAAATCGTTTGTCATTTTATTTTTACCAATTTTCATGTGTGCCATCTGTACTGCAAATGGAGTTAATACGAAAGGTTTCGAAGCGATGATTTTAAATGGAGAGAAATATTTCTCCCCAAGGTTGTGCCACTTTATAGCAAAATTTTAGGGGGAAAGCAACTCGCACCGGAAGGCAGTTGTTTGCACAGTTTAGTTAGCATCGTATTTCGTTAAATGGCAAATGTCGTGAAGGACGTCCTTCAACTGCGATCACTGTCGAAAATGTGATTACTGTTAAGCGCCTTATTGATAACAAACAGACGCATCACTTACTAGATAATTAGATAAAATTAATACTAACCAAATTTCAGTGGTTGGAAAGGCGGCACGAGGTGCTCTCCTTCCGACTAGTGCAGGTGTTGACGGGGCATGGGTGCTTCGCCAAATACCTGCACAAGATCGTTAAGAGGGAGAGTACACTGTCCTGCCACCACTGCGATTGCGTCGAGGACACGGCGCAGCATACGCTCGAGGTCTGTGACGCTTGGGCAGAGCAACGCCATGAACTCGTCGCAATCATCAGTGCCGACTTGACGCTGTCGACTATCACCAGGGCGATGGTCGGCAGCGTCAGGAACTGGGACGTGGTCGCAGCCTTCTGCGAGGCAGTGATCTCGCGGAAGGAGGTCCGGCGTCTGGGGTGGTGTAGGCGCGAGTACTTGCGCCTCATGCCACCCTAGCTGAGGCCACGGGTGACGTAACCGGGGAATTAATCCGTCACCCGCCGAGAGGCCGACCGCGTGAAGAAAGACCGACGTCCTCCCCGAGGGAGGGACGTCGGTCGATGGGAGGGTACCCCAAATACGTACGTACATACGGGGGTATTCCGTCGTGCCGACCACTGATGACAAGTAACCCTGCTCCGATGGTCGGCCCAACGACGACGGCGACGTGCATCGTGGGTGGGTTGCGGGTGTGCGTGCTTACGCCTCTCTGTCGCCCCGGACGGAGTGGTGCGTGGAGCGCGCCGACCGCAACCCACCCCCAAAAAAAAAAACCAAGTAATTAACCAAATTTCATACATATCTTGTTTTATCTTTATATATAAATTTCTTATGTACGTGTGTATGTCACTGAACTCTTTCTAAACGGCTACACAGATGTTGATGATTTTTTTTTGTATGTATTTAAGGGAATTCGAGAATGGTTTAGATTTACAATTGGACCCGGTAGGTGACGCTTTTTTCTTTTATTTTATTTGAACAGAATAACGTCTGTTGGGTCAGCTAGTTTAATATATATTAACGTTACGTACGAATATACGCTTCCAGTTATCATTAGGTACTCCCACCTATATGCAGGATGTAGGATGAACTAACTGCTGCTGTATTTCCCGAGTGATATGACATGTCTTTCGTTAAACAAGGCATAAGAAGAATATTTTCTTCACGATGGCCAGAGACGTAGCAAAAGTCCATATGCAGCAGTACAACTTAATATTAGGTTTTGCTGGTTTACTAACATATGCAATAAAAAAATATATATTTTGAGATAACTACAATAAATAAGTGAACAACATTAAAACAAAAAGTTAACTATGCCAACTTATCTGTCTAACCAGCGAGATAGGTTAGAAGAAAGTAAACGAAAAAAGTATTTGATTAAGATTTAGAAAATTCTTTTCGTAAGTAAAATACCATTATCAAGTCTGCCATAAAACAAAGATTTATATAGAAAGATGCGACGAAGCACATTTTGCGCACCATTAAATAAGTCACCTGTTACCAGCTGCCTTCAAATAAGGCACGATTGTTATTTAATTCAGAGTTACTCTTGCCTCTTGTTGATGAATAAATCATTAAATACCGTGATATAAATTAAATATTATACACATTAATATTTATAAGCATATAGTCTTAAATATATTTTTTTCCTGTGGTGACAGAGTAAGAAATTTACTATCCCTTTTCTTGCCCGTGAATGTCATAAAAGACGACTGTGGGATATAATATGAACGTAACATCTGCGCAAGAGAAGGAAATTTCGAAACAAAACCCTATACCAACACGTCTGATCAACATGGTAAATTAAGTCAACTTCCTTCCTATTGTGGAGGAGCCGCCAACTCACAAGTGGGTGGGCCGTGACCCACGGGTAAGAAAGGGGCTCGTGAATTAGAATTGTATTTATATATTATAACAATTTTCTATCTATAATTAAATACAAATATTGCCTTAAAAGAAGTATAGCTTTGTATGTTTCCAATATTTGTCTTATCTGTACATGGATTGTGAGGAAATTTGGATTGCACCTGTTTTGACCCGCACATTTAGAACTCTGTAGCAGATACATATTATCCATTTTTATTACGTACTAGCAATGCCTTGCGGTTTTACCCACACAGTGCCGCTTCACGTGGGAATATCGGAATAAATTATAGCCTATGTGTTATTCTGATATGTAAGCTATATTATTGTGAAGTTTTATCAAAATCCATTCAGTAGTTTTTGCGTGAAAGGGCAATAAACATACATACAAACTTTTGCGTTTATAATAATAGTAGGATAGGATTTTCTCAGGATACATTGATCTTTTTACCATGATTTTTTGACAAATATTCAAAGAAAATTATCACGGTTAATTTGGGCTAATATTAAGATTAAGAAATTAGGCCTTCAGTCATAAAAATTATAACTTTATAATATAAAGGCCGGTATTTTAGTATCCAATTGTCTAGAAATTCGTATCCATTCGAATTGGTGACAGTATAAAAATCGAGTATGTCACCACCCCTTCCTTTCCTGTGAGTGATCATAAAAGACGATTAAGAAAGGCAAGTAGATAACATCACTGCAAGAAAAGAAATCCTCTAATTAAAACCCGGTTTCAACCAGTCAGACTAACGTAGTATACTAGGTCAATCGCCCTTCTATGTTGGAGGAAGCTAGAGTTCAGCAGTGGGACGTATATGAGCGGACATGATGATGATTGTCTTGAAATTACTTTATATTAATGTTTTAGGTTTATTTAAGTTTCTTGTTTCTACAGATTTAGTTTAAACAGTTACCCATGTCTAAACTCGACTGAAACATACATAATTTATTCAAAGTTGCTCAAACCGAGGAGCACTTAGACACTTTGAAAGATTCAAGTAAACGTGTAGGTTACATGTAGCTCTTATTAGAAAGGAAATAAAACTAGTGCAAACATCAAACATCTAAAACTACTTAAAACATGCATAACTAAAAAAAATGTAAGGATATTTAAGAGTCTATTTGAAAAAAAAAAAAGACCGTATTTAGTTTAAGCACTAAGCAATAAATCCTTGTATCGGAGAGTATTTCACAAATTTTAAATAAAACTATTTTTAATGTTAAATTATTACTAACCATAAACAATATAATTTTTTCGTAAAGAATCATTTTCTTCTTACACTGGCAATGAATTTGTATCAAAATGTAGGTTAATATTTAATAACTATTTTCTGTATCGGGTAGATAATCAAAAATTTTCTGCAATAACGATGACTTGTTGGACGAGAGACATCTTAGTCCGCCCGTGACCATGAACGCTGCAAAGTGCTCGAAACGTCGGGCAATCAAAAATCAAATACAAACGTGATAAAATCCGTAAAGTAGTTTTATTTAAAATGTGTAATACTCGCGTAAACATCAGAAATCATTAGGTATTTCACAAACATAGAATTAAATAAAAACATACAATCATCTATGCCTTTTATAATTTTTTTAGGGTGGGTTACGGTTAGCGCTCCCACGGTCCGGCTCCGTCCGGGGTGACAGAGGAGCGGCGCGCGGCCCCGTAATCCACCCGTGGCACCTCGCCTTCGTCGTTAAGCCGACCACCGGTGCAGAGTAACTTATCTTAAGTGGTTGGCCCGACGGAGTACCCCGATCGCGGGGGGGTACCCCGCGATCGGGGTACTCAAGAGAGGGTTCTCTTCACGACGTCCCCCCTCGGGGACATCGGTCGCCGTCCCGCGGTCGGCCTCTCAGCCGGTGATGGACTAAATCCCCGGTCCAGTCACCCGCGCCCTAGGCGGGCTAGGGCGCCATCATCAATTCCATAACCTGCGGTACAGTACTTTATATCGTTATTTGGTGGTTGGTGGTGGTACAGATGTACCGGATCTTCGGCGGTCCGTTCGATTCAAAGAGTTGTCCTGCGCTGGAATTGAACACATAATACCTAGAACATAGAAAGTCACAATTTAGACAACTACTTGAATTATGTCACAATTGTAGTTAGCAACTAGTCCAATCACTGTATTGGTAGGCACTAATATAGTGAAATATATTATTAAATAACCACTCACAGGAAAACATAGTTATTTTTGTGCTTGAAGAAAAATACTTTAATTCTAAATCAATAAAATTGTGCTGTTATATTACAGAAAGTAAAAAAGCCAAATAAAACCAAGAAGGTTAGTACTATAAAAATATGATAAAACACATTGCCACAAAGGGTTTAATGGAATCTAGAGGGTTCAAATATTATTCCAAACATCAGGAGGGACGTGACCAGGGTCAGTTAAAATACAGATACTTTTTTTTCGTTTTCGCAGAGGTAACAGTTGGCGTAACTTAGAAGGTGAGATCTGGAGTATTTTATGTCTCAAAAAATACGATGAAATGGATATCATAAAATGATAACCATCTTTGCCGAGTTAAAATAGGGAGAACCCAATATTTTTGAGTACGAGGTGATGGTATATTATATTCTTTCAAGGTAGAGTTTGATATGCTCGGAATATAAATTAGATTGAATTTATTAATCGATACAATATACTTATTGCGGTATCTGATATTCTTATTATTAATACGTGGCCGGTATTCTGAGTATTAGAGATAAGATTGCATAGATGGTGGAGTGATATTATACTAATATACCGTGCATGTGTCGTGGGTTCATTTACCATGCCAGATAATACTTTGTGCGATCCACAAATTGTTGTGCCGAGTCTAGGTGTAATTTGTGTCCATTAAATTATATTTATATCTATAAAGACCAACGAAATATAAGAATTATTTTCGGATCTTCAAGGATTCTTAGCGCCGGATGTAGTCTTTTATTAAAAAAAGACAAAACAATTAGATTGCGAATATCATGCTATCTCTTTTACTTTTTTGACTATTTTCTTTGTTAATATCATCTTCTGAATAAGTTACTCTTATCAAATAAATAAGTACTCTTTAATGTCAAGTTAAAATTACGGTATATCACTATGAAAGTCTTTAAAACTGTCCGAGGTTGATTCCCTTTTAATCCAGAGTAATAGGCGCCAACACCATCCTGATAAACTTATAACATCAACTGTAATTCTAACTCGCCTGCCAAACATGGTTTTTATATAGTTGAGAAGGCCTATATGTATCAGCGAACGGTACGAATGAACGAATGGCTTAATTACAATATAAACTGGTTTTGATACGAACGTTTTTTCTAAGTGGGCTATGGTCAGCACACACGTCGACCGTTCCATCGGGGGTAACGAAAGGATGGAGAGCGACCCCATAACCCACCGTATTCCCTGCCCTTCGCCATTGGGCTGACCACCAGTACCGAGTTCCTTGGCGTCCGTGGCCAACCCGAAGGGTACCCGCTATCACAGTGGTGGTATGTCGGTGTGCTCTCCCTCCTCACGATCGTGAGCAGGTACTTTGTGAAGCAACCGTCTCGTCAATACGTGCACCAGTCGGAAGGTAAGAACCCCGTGCTGAAGACCTAACCAGTCCATTAGCGATGGCCGGAAGGCCTCGATGGTCCAAACCGAGGCCTCTCCAGCGGATTGCCCAACGGGCAATGCCGTTGCGGCAGAGGTCGACTCGCCAGATGGTTAGCCCCTTCAACGAGATTATGTCGCCTCCCGCATGCGACTCCGACATCCACCGGTAGAGTCCGATGAGCATCTGCGTCTCTAGATGAAGAATTCTGGCCAAGAGGCACGCTGCCTCCGTCGCTACCGTATCTTAACCGTGAAGGCCCTGACCGCCTTGGCTCTCTGTGGACGCCACAAGAGAGCCCTCAGGCGGACGGTCAGGGAACCCGTCCACACCGATGCGCCGTACAAGGCCATCGACCAGATTACTCCCGCGTACAGCCGTCGGCACATAACGCTGGATCCACCCACATTCGGCATTACCCAAGAAAGGACAGACACGGAGCAAATCAACGGCAATTCTCCCGGAATCGTTTTAATACGAGCCTAATTTTTAATTAATGTTTTCGTGACCTACGAAAGCAACAATAAGTTTTAAGAATGACTATCACGAACATTTTTACAAAATCATACCAATACATGAAAAATATTCTTTAAATATTCTACTAACAGAAAACAATTATTTTAAAAATTACTAGTAACTTACAACAACTAACAATTCGATTATAATATCTATAACGGCAAAACATTCACGTGCTGAGATCGATTACATCGACCCGGGTTTCGAGCATATCTGATGCTCATCATCAGGGCGAGTGCGCAGCGGCGTCTGCGAGGCCCCTGCGTGCACAACAACAACAATTCGATTACTACTCGCAATGTCAGGAAAGGCAAACTTAAAACACCAAGCTTTCAAAACTTTTATGGGAAATATCTTTAAATTTACAATATTTATGCTCTTAATTAACCAACTACCATTTACAGACAGATATAAATTACAATAACTACAAAAATAAATTGAACTCAGGCCATCGCCGCTATGGGAGGAAAATTAACCTACCATACCACACTGGTCAGAGGTGTTGGTATAGGGTTTTGTTTAGAATTTTCCTTCTCTTGCATAGATATGCATATTAAACCCCTAAGTCGTCTTTTACAACAGGGAGAGGGTAGTAAATGGTATTCTTACTCTATCACCACAGGGAAAGTTATTATATTAAAAGTATTCAACGCATTTCTATGACTAGCAATTTCATTTTAACTTTTGGAAGATTGTAAAGATTTTCGAATAATATCTCTACGTGTTTATACGACCATAACTGATGTTCAATTCTAAAATGACACCAAGCTTTATCTAACAGATTGAAGTGGATTTGGAAATTTATTTTGCAAAAGTTGATCACGTAAACGTCATGCGCATCACAGAGTTACGCCACGTCATCAATCGGAGATTGATTGAAAAACGATTCACTTTGGTGCAAACTTTACAATCTGAAATCTTTTTAAAAATCTGAAAATATTTCTCTAAACTGGAATTATACGCTTAATAAACATGGTAACAAACGATTTTATCTTTACTAATATAATTTATTTATTTTTATTTGGAAGACCAACAGCAAAACAAAAATATTAAAACACTTAATATACATCAGACAGCTAATGACAGGTCTCCGCTAATATGTTACACTTTAAACTAATAAAGACAGTAGACATTATCGTTAATATAATTAAGTAGATAACAAGCAATTATAATTTATAAAAAAATCCTGGCTTAGCAATCATCTTATTGTTGCTTCGCTTGTGTTAAATATGTCAACGTCGTGCACTTTACCTTTGTATTGTCTTTCCTGCTCGCCACAAATAAACAATTTTGTCTGTAATTAGTACTACCTTTAAACTTAATGTAATATGATGCCGTGTGAATTTCACTGGAATATTAAAATTCATTTTAGAGAGAAGCTCGGGTCTTTCAATATTGATACGGATGATTTTTCAAATATAAGTAACATCTGAAATTTCGCGTCTATTGGACAGTGGAAGAATAATAAATGTGAATGTTTTGTATATTTAAATATTACTCAATCATACCACGACTTTCATTGTGATAAGGAAGTAGGAATACATTTCACCATTTTGAATGTAAAGAGGGATACAAAGTTTTTGTTTCACGTATTAATATATAGATCTGGCAAGACGGTAATGAAAATTAGGTATAGTTTCAAGGAATTCAATGAATTAGCATTAAGTTATACTATAATTTTTAATAAGTAAAATCATTTCAACTCATATATATGTCCACTGTTGGGCTTGGACATCCTCCGCTATTGGAGGGAAATTGAACTACTTTACCACGCTAGTCAGACGTGTTTGTACAGAGTTTTATTTGGATTTTTTCTTCTTTTGCATTATATTATCTGCATATTAAATCCCTTAGTAGTTTTTTACGACACCCAAGGATACGAGAGGGGATGGTGAATTGTATTCTTCCTCCGTCACCACACGGATATATGTGCTGAATGCTTATTTACTAAGCGGTTAATTACCACACTTGCAAACTATTTTTGTTAACAATATCCGATTGATTAGCTAAAAATAAAATGAGGCATATTCCAACAAAGGAGAGGGTAGTGAATTGTATTCTATCACCATAGGGAAAATTATTCATTTATCTTAAAAGTAATCAACGCATTTCTTGCTGAACTCCATTGTGATTTAAGTAATATTTTTACTTTGTGAGCTAAGTTAGTGATAATGATTCATAAGAATGCTGAAAATTGTCGTCATTTGTGATTATGATAAACATAAGTTACAGACACATAACAATCTGTCTTTCAAATTGTTCACGTACTAGTAAGTTATTTGTTATTTATAAACAGATAACAATGAATGTAATGATACACAGGAATTCATAGCACACAAGTTAAATTGATTCGTGTTATGTGTGTTATTTAAATACTATAGAATAATTTATACAGGATTCTAATGTTTACAGGAGTATTACACATTTATAAATAGCTTAGTTTTTCAGCATTCATGATCATTCAGTCCCTCGAACTCCCAGAGCTTTCAGCTCGAATTAAATAATCGCTTTCAATACTTTGAAGAGTGCGAATCCTCGAACGATATGAGCAACAAGTTCCTGAAAACTGTCCACGCCGTCGGCTCGAAGGCCTGTTGCATATATAGATCAAGAAAATTTTCATACCTCTTAAACTCATAGAGCGAAGAAAGGTAATAACGGTGCAGTCTTCAGCTGGTTGGTCCAAACATGGGCAGCCAAATAGACAAATCTCCAAGTCTGTGCGACGTGACGTTTGCCGATTCAATACACAGCGTATTGAAGAGGCAATAGAGCGGAATCGCGGCTCAAAAGTGTTCGCACGAAATTTGTCTATCGGACACAGCCAAATGACCAAGCTGAAGACCGATGACAGCATTGTTACTTTATCCCAAGATCTCATTTTGGGATAAAGTAACAATGCCGAAAGAGAACGAAAGGTTTTATGGATAGTTGTATAGATCATCCAAGAACCCTGTTACTGTTTTGATCGAAAATCCCAGATCCAAGCTAACTTGGCACTATACCGAAGAAATCCCGAATGTCAGCTTGTACGAGATCAGAATGGCTCTAAAACAAAGAACGAGAATGCACCTGGAAATGACGGAATTACCGCAGAACTTCTGACAGAAAGCCCTACGACAATTTTTTGATTCTGTCATTCTCGGAGGTGACGTTCTAGAGTCGTGGATGAGCAGTATAGTGGTGCTGTTTGTCAAGAAAGGTGATAAAACACTTTTAAGGAATATCCTCTTAAGACCTATTTTACTCTTGAAAAGGTTATAATACCATAGACCTTATCCACACACTACGCCAGATTATCGAGAAGACCGAGGAGTGAAATCGGCCTCTGTGTCTAGCGTTTGTTGACTATCAGAAAGCCTTTGATTCTGTCGAAACTTGGGCAGTGCAGTCCCTTCAGCGGTGCCAAATTGACTATCGATACATCAAAGTGCTGAAGTGTTTGTATAGAAACGCTACTAGGTACGTCGGTCCGCGTCCGGAATAAAAGTACGAATCCGATCCAGTAACAGAGAGTGACGATGATAAATCTTAATAAATGTAATAAATAACAGTAATAAAAATGTAATAAATAAAAGTAAAAACATAACAGTAATCTTAGGAACTGACAAAAGTTATTCAAACAACTATGTATAACGTAATTGAAACAGTGTTTTAGTTTTAAATTATTTAGGCGCCTCCTTCAGATGTTTTAATGATAACAAGTATCTCCATCAATAAAAGCTATTCATTAACGTTTAAATTTAACTTAAAGTTAAAATTCACGTTAATTTAATTTAACGTTAAATTTCAAAACGTTTTAATATAGAAGTGTTTAATTGAAAGATAATATTTTTAAATCTCTATAAATACACGTTATTTCTCTTGCCCTTAGATGTCGTAAAAGACGAAGAGAAGGAAAACTAGGACAGCATGGTGTAATAGGTGAAATTCCCTCCTATAATGGAGGAGGCACGAGCCCAGCAGTGGGTCGTATATGGGCTATGATAATGATGATATATACACCGGAAATTGAAAAATGATTTTTGTTTTTATGAAATTTCTTGCATAATATGCATCAAAATTGTGTTATGTGGTGGCGGTTATGAATACTACCAACCTTTACAATACTCATGGGTGTCGTAAAAGATCACTAAGAACTTTACATTTATCTTGGCCAAGTCCATCTGATGTTATTTAACAATTACATTCCCAAGGAGGGTTGACGTCAGACGGCTGGTCGTAAAACCATTGTTATTAACTTTTGCAATAAGTTCAATTGAAGAAAACATATTGCGTCGATCCCAAGTAATTGGGATAAGAGGTGAATGATGATGATAATGACGAAAAATATATATTTTTTTACTTTGATACATTCCGGTGATATTTTGTTAACGTTAACTATTGTCAGTAATATTAAGTACAGACAACATTCAGAAATATGAGATTTTTTATTGCCAACGGTGGCAAACGAGCAAACAGACCTGATGATAAATGTTGCTGCCGCTCATGTATCTTTGCAAGGCCGCTGCCTACCGCGAAGAAAGTGAAGGGAGTGTTAATGCGTGTAATGAGGTTCGATGATACTAAAGGCATCACTAAAACCACACGCAAGCACCCTCAGAAAGTTGGGCTGCCGGTTCTCTCGCTCACCGAACGAGGCGCAATAACAAATTGCTACTACTCAGACGTCGATTTTCTACGAGAGTGGTACTATCCTGGACGGACCGGCCCGCGGCTGTAGACAGACAACTGTCAACAGTGTGTACTACTATATATCTACTATGTATCGGTATTTGCAAAGATAGAATAATAATATACCTAGTAACATTCATCTCAGCTCATATATGCCCCACTGTAGGGCTCGAGCCTCTTCCACAATTGATGGATTTTACTAGCACGTTGTTCAGACGGGTTAGTTATTATTTTCTAATTTTTCTTTGCTTGATTCGATGTTTTATCCGTATTATATTCCTTAGTCATCTCATATGACATTCGCGGGTAAGACAGGGGTTGAATTTTATTCTTACTCCGTCATCAAATGGAAAAGTAATAACATTAAGTGCATAATAACTTAAGTTCTATGATATATAATAATAATATGGTGTTACGTGAAAATATTAAAATGAAGGCGGTGGTTGGATGATTAGTGGACAGCCCGCCACTTGCAAGAAATTCTACTGCGTAGTATCAACGTACAGAAGTATACTGGGCCTGGTCTTCGAGGGTATTCTGACTAATCCAGGTGGACTAGCAAAGACTAGCAAATGTTAGTGTCTCGCAAAGTCATGAGCCATGGTTTGCTGCTTGCTGCCATGCAATATGATATACCTTGTTAAATTATATTATGTTTACTTATACTAAGGAAAGGAAGTTTAAATACGCCGTAAATTCTCTGACAGTATGAAATATTAGCACGAATCGTCTCTATATATACACTCATTTGCAAAAAAAACGGGCACCTAAGCAATGAACCATTTCAAATGTTAATATTTCTTTGTTTGATAATTATAGGTAGTTTTATCCACACAATTTGCTAAATTAATAAGAAAATAATCGTTTTCATCAGTATTTCATAAAATTTAGATACAATTTATGGGAAATAATGCTAAACCTCGCTAGTAGTGTATATTCGCTAGTAGTGCATATGCTCATGAAGTAAAAATAAAAAAGTTTTTTTGTTTGTTTTTCTTTAATAAAGTAAAAGCAGATAAATGTTTAGTATCGAGTGTGACCCCCTCTAGCTAAAATCACAGCTTGAATTCGTCTGGGCATGCTAGCGAGTATATCCCGGATACTTGCTTGCGGAATACGTTCCCACTCCGCAGTAATCACATTCTTCAGCTCTCTGATGGTCTGCGGAGCCGGGTGTACTGATCTCACACGCCGTTTCAGAACGTCCCAGACATGCTCTATGGGATTGAGGTCGGGACTTCGAGCTGGCCAATCCAAACGACGAATGCCGACCTCTTGCACATACGCATTAACATCGCGGGATCGGTGGGCGCGAGCATTGTCGTCCATAAAAATCGAGTCTTCACCTAGAGCGGCCAATGCGGGTTGTGCATGAGAAATTAGAACTTCCGTTATGTATCGATGCCCAGTCAGTGAGCCGTTTTCAATGAAGACTAACTCTGTACGATCCATTGAATTTATTCCTGCCCAAAACATAACAGAGCCCCCACCATAAGGTGTGATTTCTTCGAAACATGCCTCTGCAAAGCGTTCTCCATGTCTTCTTAGCACTCGCCGACGTCGATCTTCACCGAACAGAGATATCCTGGCTTCATCAGAGAACAAAACCCTATTCCAATCGTCTTGAGTCCATGATTCACAATTTCTAGCGAACCTAAGCCTGTGAACTCTGTGCTCACGGAGTAATTTGGGGCCGCGGGCCGGGCGGTGACTGCGTATATTGGCAGCGAGAAGCCTCCTCCTGACCGTCCATAGACTAATATGCACATTTCTTACTTCTTGGAGGTTGTTCTTAAGATCCACATACGAAGATTTGCGATTTCTCAATGCGCGACTCACAAGAAAACGATCATCCCGTGGTTGGGTACATGGTTTTCTTCCAGAACCAGGCCTTCTCTCGACGGAACCAGTCTCCTGATATCGCTGCCAGGTCCTTTGGACTGTCGAGCGACTAACATTTAGCCTCCTAGCCACGAAACATTGGCTGCAACCCTCTTCAAGCAGCGCGATAATTTTGGTAGCTTTTACCACTTTATCTACCATTTTTGATACAGCCAAACAGCATTAAATAAAGCTTTGACAGTCAAGGATATGAAATTAATCGATAAAAATTTAATAAAAGTTATGAAAGTCGATGTTAACTTCTGGAACTTCGCGCCAAAAATGTAGGATAAAAAGGGGTTTTCTGTAAAAATGAACATCAAATGAAAAATTGAATTTAGAACGTACTTTTTTAAATACCACAGCATTTTTAAAACCGGCCAGTAACGTGTACAAACGATTGAAACCTTTTTGGTATTGTATCTTTTTAAATATGAATGAAAATCAAAACCGCCCGTTTTTTTTGCAAATGAGTTTATTTCAAATTAGCTGTATCATTGATATTAGTAATATGATTAACATTAATTAGTGTATTGTATATTATTAGATATACTACGGAGTGCCATATCATCAGGGATAAGTTTTCTATGGCACCCTCTTAAGAATATCATCATCATCTCAGCTCATATATGTCCCATTGCTGGGCTCGAGCCTCCTCCACAATGGAAGGGAAGTTGATCTAATACACCACTCTGGTCAGACGAATTGGTATCAAACATTATTATGTAATTTTTTTTTTTTTTTTAGCGGTTTAGGTAGCGGAGGCTGTCACCGGCGGAGGAGTCCCTGGACATCGCCAACGCCTTCAACAGTCTGCCATTCAGCTGCATCAGGGAGGGGCTGAGATATCACGGGGTGCCCATGTACCTCAGGCGGCTGGTGGCAGACTACTTGGAGGGGCGCAGCGTCCTCTACGTTGACCGAGTAGGGGACGTTGTACGAACGCCCATGACATGCGGTGTCCTACAGGGGTCGGTTCTGGGTCCAACCCTGTGGAACATCGGCTACGACTGGGCGTTGAGAGGAAGCCTTCCACCCGGGCTGGGCGTAATTTACTATGCCGACGATACACTCGTCACAGTGGGACGCTAGAGGAGGCGGCACGCCTGGCAACTCTCGGCACCGAGGAGATTGTCAGGCGGATCGAAGCGCTGGGGTTGAGGGTAGCCCTGGAAAAGACGGAGGCCCTTTTGTTCCATGGCCTCCGTACCGCCGGGCCTCCCGCCGGCGCTTCGATCACCGTAAAGTCGGTCACCATCAGCATCCAGGCCCACATGAAGTACTTGGGCCTGGTGCTCGACGGGCGTTTTTGGTTCCGGGAGCATCTCCATCGACTTGTTCCCCGGCTTGTCGGCGCGGCGTCCGCCCTTTCGCGGCTGATGCCGAATGTGGGCGGACCCAGCGCTACGTGCCGACAGCTGTACGTGGGGGTGATCCGGTCGATGACCCTGTACGGCACACCGGTGTGGGCGGGGTCCCTGACCGTCCGTCTTAGGGCCCTCCTGTGGCGACCACAGAGGGTCATAGCGATCAGGGCCATACAGGGTTACCGCACGGTGGCGACGGAGGCAGCGTGCCTCCTGGCCGGAACTCCCCCGTGGGACCTGGAGGCGGAGATGCTCGCCGAAATTTATCGGCGGGTGTCGGAGACGCGCACCCGCGGCAGCATGGTCTCCATCAAAGAGATCACCGCCTGGCGTGTCGACACCCGCCGTGGAGTCATTGCCCGTTGGGCAGTCCGGCTGGAGAGTCCTCGGTACGGTGTCAGGACCGTCGAGGCCCTCCGGCCGGTGCTGATGGAGTGGTTGGAGCGGACACACGGGGTGCTTTCCTTCCGACTGGTGCAGGTGCTGACGGGGCACGGTTGCTTCGGGAAGTACCTGCACAAGATTGTCAGGAGGGAGAGCACTCCGTCCTACCACCACTGCAGTTGCGACGAGGACACGGCGCAGCACACGCTGGAGGAGTGTGCTGCATGGGAGGGGGATCGCCGTGAACTCATCGCAATTATCGGTGCCGACCTGGCGCTGCCGACCATCGCCAGGGAGATGCTCGTCAGCGTCAGGAACTGGGACGCGGTCGCCGCCTTCTGTGAGGCCGTAATCTCACGGAAGGAGGCGGCGGATCGTGTGCGAGTAGAGCTCCTATTCGGCGACACGTTCCGCCGCCGGCGACTCGGGCGGCGCAGGCGCGAGTATCTGCGCCTAATGCCGCCCTAGCCGAGACCGCGGGTGATCGGACCGGGGAATTGTCCGTCACCCGCAGAGAGGCTGACCGCGCGACGGCGACCGACGTCCCAGGACGTCGAGAGGTGAGGTTACCCGAAAGGGTATTCCATTGGGCCGACCACTGACGACAAGTCACATCTGCTCCGATGGTCGGCCCAACAACGAGGTGACGTGGGTACGGGTGGGTTATGGGCCCGCGCGCTGTGTTTTCATCGCCCCGGACGGACTGGACCGCGCGTGCGCTTACCATAGCCCACCCAAAAAAAAAAAGAAAAAAAAACCCTAGTAGACTTTCATAACACCCGTAGACAAGAAACGGGGTGGAGAGCTGTAATTTTCTTCCGTCACCCACGAAAAATAATTCATAATAGAGTTTTATCTCGAGTTTTCCTTCTCTTGCATGAATATTATCTGCGTATTGCAATCCCTTAGTCGTTTTTACGACGCCCACGGGCAGGAAAGAGGGATGGTAAATTATTTAATACATCAACATACGGAAAAAAAAGAATATTTTTAAAAATATAAAGATTGTAATGATTATAACAGAAAACTAAGTGCTCTAAATATTCAAAATAGGAGACAAATACTTATTCAAATAAACCGCTGCCAGTAGGTAACGTGCCCAGAATGCTGGCAGCATTGCCATTGGATGGCAATGCTTGACCTCTGTGCCAAGTAAAGCCCAGAATTCCGGTCACGTGTCGCTTCATTAAGGCGTTTATTTAATTCTTTAAATATATTATGGGCCCCAGACCCCCACGGTCCCAAAGTCAAAAGGCTCAAATATACACTGTCTAGAGTACAATATTTGCGCCTTTTGAGGTTCTCCGCTGAAGATTGTAATGTATCTGTATTTAAAAACGATATATCAGTCGCATATTGGATAAAACGATAGCTATTTTCTCATTTTTTCTATTAATGTCTGTGCCGTTAGTATTCCAGATGTCAAGAAATGGTAAATATCGGAACGGATTGATGCTGTGTTATCCATATATATTTTGTTTGACCTATTGGTTGTCTAACAAATATTTGTACTTGTTGTACTCATTCATCTTTATTAACCTTTATTTTTATTTCTATATATTATTTCTCAACGGTTGTTTGTTGGCATTATGATGTCTCTTATAATACTGTATCAATATTAATTTGTTAAAACATTTTGAAGAGTATACTTACCATTATTGACTAAGAATAAGTATTTAAATATTTTATATTTAATATTAATCATCACTTAATTCTCGCATATGTATCAAGAATATTTATCAAAATGTACAAACGTGGCGTTAGCTACGTTATTTTATGCACATAAAATAACGTAAGATAATAATAAGATAAGATAATAATAAGATCTTGAACAGTATGAAATATTAGAATGGGTTTTTTTATAATATATGTAGATTCATATTTTTAAAATTAATTCTGTATTGTTGGGGATTTTATAATATATTCATATATGTTTATTGCTCACAGTATTTATGCGACATATTTATTGAATATTATTGATACTAATGTACCAATAAACTACAGTTTATTATGTACACATTTATATATGGTAGATCATGAAATGGATATATATTTTCGAAAAAATAAATAGATTTTATCAAAAAGGGGGGAGCGGATCAATCAATAAATTAAGGCGTTTTTTTTAACGCGCTATAATATAAATATATTAGAATATATAAGGAAATATTTTAGTCCAAGCTTTAGTTAAAGTTTTCATCTAGGATGCGTCTGTCTAGTATATTGAAGTTTAAATGCATTGATTTAATTAATCACAACTAAAAGAGGCAATTTGATAGTAAGTTTCTGTGCTTTGTAAGTTATGGGAATCTTATATACAATACTAGCGTACCCGACAGACTTTGCCTTGCCCGGAATAGGAACGCAATATTAAATATGTTTTGAATTAAACAACCATTTTGTCTCGTGTAAATATCTTATATCTTTAAACGAGCAATTCTTGTAAATATATATATTTTCAGGATCTTGGAAACAGCTCTAACGATTTTGTTGAAACTTGGCATACTAGAGGATTCGGGCCCAAAAAATTGATCTAGCTAGGTTTTATGTATAGAAAATGTTGTTTTGTCTGTGTTTTTGGCGACGAGATGACATTAAATTTAAAAGAATATGAATTAAAATTTTGCCATCAATTTCATAGTTACGATAGCTCAGTGGCGAAGTAGTCAGGTTTCGTTTTATTTTTGACATCGGCGACAAACGGCGCTGGATCGAATCTCGGTGTTATTATTATTCTCTTTTTGTAATTTTTTATATAATTTTCATTATTTATTTTTTTATTTTTTATTAATATATATCTAAATAAATGCTACAAAAATACTCCGAGCGAAGCTCGGTCAAGCTGATATTAATTATAAAATACAATACAATTCACCGTCCTCTGTATTGCCCGTGGGTGTTATAAAAGATGTATCCCTTGCATATGCACTTTGTCTTCATGCATTAATTTCAGCTTATGTACATATTGACCTTACTATACCATGCTGGTCAAACAGGTTAATATAGGATTTTATTTCAAGGTTTCCTTCTCTATGCGTATTACAGTCGTCTTTTACGACTTTCACGGGTGGGGGCAGTGGTGAATTGTATTCTTACTCAGTCACCACATAGAGTATTTGTATAATGCACATTTTGTATGTGCATAAAACATTTAGATTTTTCTTTTCTTTCATTTAGAAAGAAAAGAGAAATAGAAATACAAACTAACACCAATCCCTTTGACGATATTATAGGTAATTCCCTCCAGTTTTGAAGGACGCTCGAGTCTAGGTGCTATCATATTGTGTGACCGTAATGACCGCTTTCAAGAGGTATCGTAATAGTTTACCTATACCTTTAGCTTTCTAAATTAACATTTCAGCCCATATACGACTCACTGCTAGGCTCGTGCCTCCTTATCTGCGCCTGATGCCGCACTAGCTGAGGCCGCAGGTGACCGAACCGGGGATTATAGTCCGTCACTCGCAGAGAGGCTGACCGTGCGACGGCGACTGACGTCCCGGGAAAGGAACGTCGATAGGAGAGGGTATCCTCAGGGTATTCCGTCGGGCCGACCACTGATGACATGGAACTCGGCACCGGTGGTCGGCCCAACGACGAAGGCGACGTGGCTGCGGGTGGGTTATGGGACCGCGTACCGCGCCTTTGTCGCTCTGAGCCGGTTGACGGGTGGTCTGACCAGAGACCACCCAAAAAAAAGGCTCGTGCCTTGCTGGTCAGACGTGGTGGCAAAGACTTTCATTTCGAGTTTTCCTTCTCTTCGTCTTTTACGACACCCACGGGCAAGAGAGATAACGTGTATATATAGAGATTTTAAAATATTATCTTTCAATTAAACACTTCTATTTTGAAACATTAAATAATTTTAGTTAACAAACTCTGTTCTAATTGGATTTAAAGTTTGTTGTTGTAGGCATTGAACCCTTAAAGTATAAAAATATCCCGTTTAAACTATGATAGTTAATGAATAGCTTTTATTAACGGAGATACTTGTTATCATTAAAACATCTGAAGGAGGCGCCTAAATAATTTAAAACTAAAACACTGTTTCAATTACGTTATACATAGTTGTTTGAATAACTTTTGCCAGTTCCTATAGTCCATAAAATATAGCTTGATCTCTGTGACAGTTGTCACTAGTGCTGTCACGCTTCCGATGAAGTCCGTAGTTTTTTATCGATAAAACTCTTTATTTTTATAATTGTGATATTCTATTATTATTGAAATACAATCAATGAAAATCTTTTTGAATTTAAATGAAACAAAAACTGTTTTTGACTTTTTTAATTATTCGAAAGAAGTACAATCAAGGTCAAAATCACTATTGTTATCATCACTGGGGCGTTCCTGTTAGAACATTTATAATTTTTTGCCATAATAGGGACAGTCGTTAGATCAATTGATCAATTGCGACTGTTTTATGAATGAACATGTTTAGTTTATTGACAACAATGCGTACATAATATTATCGTTTACTCTAACACAAAAAGTTGGTTTTAATGTTTAATTAATTAAATGTATATATTTTATAATGTAACTATCTGTTGTAATAGTAAAAAATGTTGAAAGATTTATTTAGGTACTATTTTGGGTGTATTTCTTTTAAGAAAAATTTAATAAAGATCGGTTATCGAATTACGTCTATCGACTGTCCCATCTCTTTTTTATTTTCAGTCTAGTATAATCTTGTACGTGCGTAAGCGTCATTTTTCTATAAAATGTTTACTAGGTATTGCAGTACTTACGAGGTACATTCTAGGCATGAATATTAATATTTTTATAATTATAATATATTGCACTTCAGTTGCAATAAAATTGGCGCGAAAAGAATGAAAATTTATGTGATAAAAAATAAAATTGTAAGCATGTCGCTCGTCTCGATCACCGTCAATTCGGTTGGGATCAGCATCCAGGCCCATATGAAGTACTTGGGCTTGGTGCTCGACGGGCGATGGTGGTTTCGGGAGCATTTCCGCAGGCTCGTCCCGCGGCTCGTCGGCGTGGCGTCCGCCCTACAATGGCTGATGCCGAATGTGGGCGGACCGAGCGCGGCATGTCGACAGCTGTACGCGGGGGTCATCCGGTCGATGGCTCTCTACGGCGCACCGGTGTGGGCGGGATCCATGACCGCCCGACTTAGGGCCCTTCTGTGGCGTCCACAGAAGGTCATGGTGGTCAGGATCATCCGCGGGTACCGCACGGTGGCAATGGAGGCGGCGTGCCTATTGGCCGGGACTCCCCCGTGGGACCTGGAGGCGGAAATGCTCGCCGACTTGTACCGGTGGGTGTCGGGGGTGCGCGGGAGGGGCGGTGTTGTTGGCCTGAGGGAGCTCACCGCCTGGCGCGTCGACGCCCGCCGAGACGTCATCGCCCGTTGGGCAGACCGGCTGGAGAGGCCTCGATACGGTGTTTGGACCATGGAGGCCTTCCGGCCGGTGCTGATGCAGTGGTTGGAAAGGCGGCACGGGGTGCTCTCCTTCCGACTCGTACAGGTCTTGACGGGGCATGGATGCTTCGGCAAGTACCTGTACAGGGTCGCTAGGAGGGAGAGAACTCCGTCCTGCCACCACTGCGATTGCGACGAGGACACGGCGCAGCACACGCTCGAGGTCTGTGCCGCTTGGGCAGAGCCGCGTCGTGAACTCGTCGCAATCATCAGTGCCGACCTGACGCTGCTGACCATCGCTAGGGAGATGCTCGGCAGCATCAAGAATTGAGACGCGATCGCAGCCTTCTGCGAGGCAGTTATCTCGCAGAAGGAGGCGGCGGGTCGCGAGTGCGAGGAGCATAGCCTCGATGATGCGACCCGCCGCCGGCGACTGGGGCGGCGCAGGCGGGATTACCTGCGTGTCATGCCGCCCTAGCCGAGGCCGCGGGTGACGTGACCGGGGATTAGTCCGTCACCCGCCGAGAGGCCGACCGGGTGAGGAATGACCGACGTCCTCCCCGAGGGGGGGACGTCGGTCGATGAGAGGGTGCCCCGGGTAGGGGGTATTCCGTCGGGCCGACCACTGATGAGAAGTAACCCTGCTCCAGTGGTTGGCCCAACGACGAAGGCGACGTGGTGTTCGGGTGGGTTGCGGGTGTCGCGTGCTTAAGCCCCTCTGTCGCCCCGGACGGAGTGGTGCGGAGGCGCGCCGAACGCAGCCCACCCCAAAAAAAAAAAAAAGCATGTCGCTCGTTCAAACTTACTTCGTCGGTTTCGTTGACATCTGTCACAGAGATCAAGCTATATTTTATGGACTATAATTCACTTATTTTACAACAAATTGCTTGATGTAAATTAGAGAGGTATATATATTTTTTATTAAAATATAATAGGAAATGGTTTATCCTCGAATGGAGCAAAAATACAGTATTTTATGTTTACTCTGTTTATGCCGACTAATCTCTGAAACGGCTACATCAATTTAGGAGCAACTTACACCGACAGATTTTCCAAAAATTTATTTACGCATGTAGCCCTTCAGTTGGCGCGTAACCTATCAAAAAAAATCCATTAAAAATAAAACACTGTAAAATTGTAAATAATATCCATACCGATTGGACCAAATTTTATAGGGCTTTCACTTATATTACAAGGAATAGCTTCATCATCATCTCAGTCAATATATGTCCCACTGTTGGGCTCAGGCCTCCTCCATAATGGGAGGGTTATCGATCTATTATTCCACTCTGGTCGGACGTGTTAGAATAGGGTTTTACTTCGAGTTTTCCTTCTCTTGCACAGATGCCATGTGCATATTATATTCCTTAGTCGTCTTCTACGATATCCACGGGCAAGATAGGGAGTGATGAATTGTATTCTTACTCCGTCACCTTACCAAAAACAAAAGAAATAATTTGCGCCACTTTTATTTTAGATAAATAATTAGAATTCAATGAAAATAATAAAAACCTATAAAATTATAGACTTAAAATTAGTGTTGTCTTTCTAGAAAATTCTTTCATATTAATTATGTACTTGTGTTTTTTTTATTAACACTGAAATATAATTTTTCACAAATTCTGCTAAGGGAAAAAAATTTTTTTAGTAATTCTATGCAGACAAAATTTAAAGTCACTGTCAACAGCTACGTAAATTAATTATTTTAGCTTAAATACTCTTCCTAGATAGGAGTAAAAATTTACCTACTATAACATAGTCCTCCTCCATTATAGGAGGCAATTTGACTAACAACACCATGCTGGTCAGACGGGTTGGTATAAAGTATTGTTTCGAGTTTTCCTATCCCTTAGTTAACTTTTACAACAGACATGGGCAAGAAAGTGGATGGTGAATTGTATTCTTACTCCGTCACCATACGAAAAATAATTCTTTAAAATGATCCTACATTGAAATTTGTGTCTGCCATTCAGCTGCATCGGGGAGGTGCTCCGCTATCACAGGGTGCCCGTGCACCTGAGGCGGCTGGTGGCAGACTACTTGGGGGGCGCAGCGTCCTCTACGTTAACCGAGTAGGGGACGTTGTGCGAACGCCCATGACGTGCGGTGTCCCACAGGGGTCGATTCTGGGTCCGACCCTATGGAACATCGACTACGACTGGGCGTTGAGAGGAAGCCTCCCGCCCGGGCTGGGCGTAATTTGCTACGCTGACGATATGCTCGTCACAGCGCGGAGTGGAACGCTAGAGGAAGCGGCACGCCTGGCAACTCTCGGCACTGAGGAGATTGTCAGGCAGATCGAAGCGCTGGGGTTGAGGGTAGGCCTGGATAAGACGGAGGCCCTCTTGTTCCATGGCCTCCGTACCGCCGGGCCTCCCGCCGGCGCTTCGATTACCGTGAATTCGGTTACCATCAGCATCCAGGCCCACATGAAGGCCTGGTGCTCGACGGGCGTTGGTGGTTCCGGGAGCATTTCCGTCGACTTGTTCCCCGGCTTGCCGGCGCGTCATCCGCCCTTTCGTGGCTGATGCCGAATGTGGGCGGACCCAGCGCTACGTGCCGACGGCTGTACGCGGGGGTGATACGGTCGATGGCCCTGTACGGCGCACCGGTGTGGGCGGGGTCCCTGACCGTCCGTCTGAGGGCCCTCTTGTGGCGACCACAGAGAGTCATGGCGATCAGAGCCATACGCGGTTACCGCACAGTGGCGACGGAGGCAGCGTGCCTCCTGGCCGGAACTTCCCCGTGGGACCTGGAGGCGGGGATGCCCGCCGGAATTTACCGGCGGGTGACGGAGACGCGCGCCCACGGCGGTATGGTCTCGTTGCAGGAGATTACCGCCTGGCGGGTTGAAACCCGCCGAGAAGTCCTTGCCCATTGGACAGTACGGCTGGAGAGGCCTCGGTACGGTGTCAGAACCGTCGAGGCCTTCCGACCGGTACTGATGGAGTGGTTAGAGCGGACGCATGGGGTGCTTTCCTACTGACTGGTGCAAGTGCTGACGGGGCACAGTTGCTTCGCCAAGTACCTGCATAAGATTGTCAGGAGGGAGAGCACACCGACCTACCACCACTGCGATTGTGACGAGGACACGGCGCAGTACACGCTCAAAGTGTGTGCCGCGTGGGCAGGGGAGCGCCGTGAACTCATCGCGATCTTCGGTGCCGACCATTGCCAAGGAGATGCTTGACAGCATCAGGATCTGGGACGCGGTCGCCGCCTTCAGTGAGGCCGTCATCTCACGGAAGGAGGCGGCGGATTGTGCGCGAGAGGAACTTCTCTTCGGCGACACGTTCCGCCGCCGGTGACTCAGGCGGCGCAGGTGCGAGTACCTGATGCCGCCCTAGCCGAGGCCGCTGGTGACCGGACCGGGGATTTTAGTCCGTCACCCGCAGTGAGGCTGACCGCGCGACGGCGACCGACGTCCCAGGACAGGACGTCGAGAGGTGAGGGTACCCAAAAGGGTATTCCGTCGGGCCGACCACTGACGACAAATCACCCTGCTCCGATGGTCGGCCCAAAGACGAAGGCGACGCGGGTACGGATGGGCTATGGGCCCGCGCGCCGTCCTTCCTTCGCCCCGGACGGAATGGACTGCGAGTGCGCTTCCCATAGCCCACCCATAAAAATTAAAAACACTGAAATTTGTGTTTCTATCATTAGCTTACGCGACAATGATATTATCTAAATATAATTTTACACTCTACTACTGCTTTAATAGATGCGCAAATTACATAATTAAATATTCTCAACAAACTACAAATATGTTTCTACTAAAACTGTAACCATCGTCTAGACTGAAGTGATAAACTTACTTATTGTCTATCTCATTCTCATTATGTTTTGACACGTTGCATACTTTCAAGATACATTGCCGAATTACATTCAGTAATTTCATTCGATGCATTTTGAAAAATATGTTGCAAGATAAACTTTGCTAATATTATAAATGCGAAAACAACGATGTTTGTTTGTTTATTTGTTTGTTTGTTACGCTTTCACGTTTAAACCACCGAACCGATTTCAAAAATTCTTTCACCAGTGGAGAGCTATAATATCAGGGAGTAACATAAGTTATATTTTATCCCCGTATTCTTACGGGAACGGGAACTACACTGCGGGTAAGGCGACTGAAACCAAAGCGAAGCGAGGGCGGGTTGCCAGTATAATATAATATCATTTAAATTCTATTTAATTATCTAAATCAATTTAATATTGCCTTTGACAGTAGCAACCTTAATTTTAATGAAATCTATATATTCAATGAAACTATAAATATTAATGAAGACAAATATATTTCGGATTACAAGATTGTCCACTATTAAAAGTTAAGATAAGTTATTATAACGTAATGCTAAATATAATAAAGACATGAAAGGTAGGACAAGAAGAAAATAATTTTGACTTTGCTTCTTTCTTTTATTTATTTACTAGCTTATATCCACAGCTTTTCTCGTTGTTTTTTTTTAAATTGTGTCCTTATACAAACTTAGAACCCCCCCATACCCCAATTACGCCTTCACGAGTTGTATATCCGGAAACGAAAATACAATTGATATTGAATTGAATTTTCTATTTATTTATATATTACGACTTTATCAGAACATTACACTATACGTTAACATTACCCAGTAACATTTCTTGTTTGATACAGAATCCTAATCTGGCAGTGCATGATAAAGCAAGCCTTTTTTTTGGGGTGGGTTGCGGTCGGCGCACTCCTCGCACCACTCCGTCCGGGGTGACAGAGGGGCGTAAGCACGTACACCCACAACCCACCCGAACACCACGTCGCCTTCGTCATTGGACCGACCACCGGAGCAGGGTTACTTGACGTCAGTGGTCGGCCCAACATGATAAAGCAAGCCTACAACTATTGAGCCAAAAAGTTGTCTAACAAGTCTTTTATAGAAATCTAGTTGTGCAGCTACATCAGAGATTTTATTCATAACAACTATTAAGCGCTTACTGAACCACCTTACAACTTCCACCAACTTATTAGAATTTTTGGTACTTGAACACGTAGAGCCTCGCCTACACCGTAGCAAATTCACTACGATAAATCTCTAAGTACTGAATAGTAAAGAAAAGCTAGCATGTTACAAATAATTATTCTCAAAAATTCTTATGAAAGACTTAGTCTATAAATATATGTAGTAGACATATAGTTATTTTACTTTATACAAAGTTTATATATATTATTATAATATCTTACTAAGGATTTCTTATTTCTTATAGCTCACTCGACTACCATTCTCTTAGAACGGACAACAGATGAACTAATAGTAAAATTTATGGAACCTAATAAGGTCCTGGACTTTAGATAGGTAGACTGATAGTAGTTCAGAATAGTCTGAATACTACATATGTTAGGTTTCAGGCGGCAGGTCTCGGGTGAAACATGCGACCCCAGAGTACCTCTCAAATTAAGGGCAAAACATACAAAACCCTAATAAAATCTGCTGTACTGTATGGATCAGCATGTTGGGCAACAAAAGCGGTGAATGAGAGACGACTGCATGTAGCGGAGATGCGAATGTTGAGATGTATGTGTGGTGTGACAAGAATGGATAAAGTAAGTAATGAATACATTAGAGGAAGTTTGAAAGTTGCGCCATTGACGGAAAAGTTAAGAAGTGAACAGCTGACATGGTATATACATGTGATGAGACGGGATGAAAGTAATATGAGAAAAGTTTTGGGTATGAATTTTGAAGGCCGGGGTAAAGGGAGACTGAGGAAAAGATGGATGGACTGCGTGAGGCATGACATGGATAGTCTAGTGACGTATGGAAGAAGATGACATGCGTCGACCCCAAGTAATTGGGATAAGAGCAAGATGATGATTATGATGATGACTAGATATTTTATGTTTTGATTAATGAATGAACTCATTACGTATTCAGTTCAACGAAGAAGAAGTGTCTGAAAACACAGGTCTACGACCAATGTGTGTTACCAATGATGACTTACGGCATGGAAACGTGGTTCCTAAATGTAAGTCTCATAACAAGGCTCAACGTCACTCAGCGTGCTATGGAATGGGCTATGCTCGGGATTTCTCTGCGAGATAGAATCCGAAATACGGAAATCGGCAGAAGAACGTGTGTAACCAACATAGCTCGAAGAATTAGCACGCTAAAGTGGCAATGGGCAGATCACATCGCTCGACAAACCGACAACCGCTAGGGAAGGAAGGTTCTTGAATGACGATCACATATCGGATGACGCAGTGTAGGATACCACCCCACTGGATGGATCGATGACCTGGTGAAAGTTACTAGGGCTCTTTGAATGCACGCGGCACAGGACCACTCTTTGTGGCGTAACATGAGGGCGACCTACGTCCAGCAGTGGACAGCGATAGACTGAAATGATGAATGATGATGAATTCAACGAAAACCATTATCCACCTTACAACAGCCCTCAGTTTTTGGGGCCACTAACACCATATTTATCTTAAGTATAACATACTGACTTCAGATTTAAATCTGATGAAAACAAATACTTATCCATGAAACAATAATAGAAAGTATATAAATTACATGTAATATACCTAGTGTTTACAAACTGCTTATTCATAAAAATTTCTGCATACAATATGGAAAATATTATCTTCGTAATTTTACTTGATACCCAATAGCGTCTCTCCATTGCATCTCTATGTTAATATTTTTTTACGATTCTCCATAATTTCTTTACACATAAATATATTTACTGAATCTGACAATGGAAGACTCGAATAACTAAAACCTCATTATGTGCCAGGTGTTTGGGGTCGACGGGCAATAAAACTTTTATCGGTTTTTCGTTACTGTTTCCTCATTCTTGTGCCCTTGAACATATTTTCGAATATATTTGCTGTTGAAAATTACATCAAACAATGTTGCTAATATAGTTGTGAATATATAAAGCCTGTCATGTTATGATCTGTGTACATTTTTTATCAACATAACATAAAGTAGTTATATAAAAACGTAAGAATATATGTATTATATGGTGACGGACTAAGAATACAAATCGCCACTCCCTATTTTACTCATGGATGTCTTAAAAGACGACTAAGGGATAATAATACGCATATAACATCTATGCAAGAGAAGGAAAACTCGAAATAAAGCCCTATACCAACATGTCTGACCAGTGTGGTCTAGTAGGTCAAATTCCCTCCCGATGTGGGGGAGGCTCGAACCCAACAGTGGGACGCACGTGGACTGCGATGATGATGATATTATGATCTGTGAACATTTTTTATCAACATAGCATAAAGTAGTTATATAAAAACGTAAGAATATTTGTATTATGTGGTGACAGACTAAGAATACAAATCGCCACTTCGTATCTTGACCACGGATGACTTAAAAGACGACTAAGGGATAATAATACGCATATAACTTCTATGCAAGAGAAGGGAAACTTGAAATAAAACCCTATACCAACCTATCTGACCAGTGCGATATAATAAAATCAATTTCTCTCCTATTGTGGAGGAGGCTTGAGCCCAACAGTGGGACGTGAATGAGCTGAAATGATAATGAAATGATGAAAATATACTTGTAACGGGTAATACAGCACTATAAATTTACTCTAGCATTGACTCATAGTTTTATAGCAAATACTAGTTGTTCACTACCGTCCCTTGTTGACCTAGGATGCACAGTGGACAGTGAGACACCAGGCCAGTAAGGGAAACAAATGGGTAATAACCCTGGCTTGTGATTACGCAAGGCTATTTAAAGTTCTATTAAATATACTAAACAAGAACCGATAATTCTAAAACTTACAAGTAGGTACCGCGAGAACAGCTACAATGCAACTTAACTCAGCGTTCGGTCTGACCAGACAAATAGAACCTAACTGAGGGGTCACATTGTATCCAAAGGCGTGGTGACGGCAGCGGTCTCGTACAATGCAGGGCTTTGGGCTTGCTACTTGCATACATAAATGTTCTTAAATATAAAGTTCTAATCAACTCGCGGCACTTAAAACAAAGGATAGCGCGCGATATTATAAATACTAAGATTTCACGGCTTTAGATAACAACAGGCGTAGCAATTACAAAAATATATGCGTACACGACCGTTACTTCCAACGCAAGTCTCGGCCGGCTACGAGCCAACCGCTGACCAATAAAAGTAACTACCGTACATAATTAATTATTAAACTGTAATAAAAATGTTTGATATCGAACACTAGTTGTAACAGAAATTATCGAGGCATTCAATTTCTTATCGGCCCTCGATGTATGGATTGTTGATTTTGATGATCACTGTTCTGTTCCCGTGGATAATATGCATAACATTAAAATTCATTTGTCAAAGCGGTCTTTTATTTACTTTATAACCTTTCTGTTTTTATAATCATATACTAATAACGGCCTTATAAATGTTCTAATTCATAACTTTTTCACGGATGCGATAAAAGAAGTAAGCAGAAAATATCAATGTAAAAGAAAGTAAATTCGATTCAACACGATTCAATTCATCAATTTCCGTCCCTTTGCGAAGAAGGCCCTAATAGTAGAATATATGAGAGGTGGAGAAGATAATACTTATTTTATTAACAATATTTTTCATTTTGATCGTTCGAAAGGCCTTATTACGTTCTTGGACCTGCGTTTGATTACACTTCGATTTCATTGCATTGCCAACTATAGAATAAAGAAATACAGAATACGTAGGTCAGTTCAAGATTATATACGATAACAAGTCTTTACATGTTTTAAACGTCTTTTACAACATAGCAAGAAATGGAAGTGCATTGTATTCCTCCGTCACCACACGGAAATAAATACGCTTATATTTCACAAGAAGTGAAGCGTAATATACATATTTCTCGTGTGGTGAAGGATTAAGAATACAATATATCTTTACACGTTATTTTCCTGTAGCGTAAAAATAAACCACGATCACTGACACAGCTACCAAGCGTTGTGCTTACGACATTACCCCATTTATCCTATAGAGGAAACCTATTTCTAATAGTAGATTTCGATAGGTTGAAGGACGCATGGATGCGTAACTTGAATTTCAATTTAATCGTCAAATAAACTTATACCTTAGTATTGACTATCATTAATTTTACCATTAAATTATATATCTATCTTAAGTATACATACTATACATCTATTTTAACTACTATCGTATGGATAATACACAATTTAAATTGGGTTTGAAGCCGGTCCGTACAGCAGGTGCCTCGTTCAGAGGTGAAACACACTTCGACTCAATATTCTAGGTCCGGCGGCAGCCTGGAGATAGCTCATCACAATCTTCTTAAAATTTCCTTATATCCTATTCAAACTTGATCCTATCCTGTAGTCATTTCTATCTTAAGGCGTGCGGCATATTGATTAATCATGGTAAATTTGTTTTCCTTCCCTTCATTTTAAAATATTTAAAAAAAAACCACCATTGTTACTATATGAATAAAGATGATAAATCATTTTTCTCTGCCCTTATAATATTATCAATTGTATTAGGTTCGCCTTTCTATTCTAGTTAGTTTCGGTAGAATATTATTTTTACACGGAGTGACGGCCGTCTGATTTCCATGACCCAAAGAAATGCTCAGTAATACAATTTAGTTATACTTTAAGGATATTACAGGTAGTGTTGCCCAAAAAAGTCGTGGTCTTGCGGTCTTGGTCTTGATCTTGCGAGAAATGCGAGACCGAGACCAAAGCTAAGACCGCTTAATTTTTGCAAGACCAAGACTGGCCCTGCAAGACTTGAGCAAGACCAAGACTGAGCCTGCAAGAGTCTCGCGTCTTGCATTTAAGTCAAATCACCATTTCAGCTTATACACGTCCAACTATTGAGCTCGTATTTTCTACATAATAGGAGGGAAATTGACCTACTACATCACGGTGATCGGCCGTGTTGGTACAGGATTTCATGTCAAGTTTTCCTTCTCTTGTACCGATGTTATATACCTATATATTAGGTATATAATATCGGCCCTTAGTCGTATTTTACGACACTCACGGGTAAGATGAAATATATTCTTACTCCGTTACTACACGGCAAGTCAAATCAGTCTTGAGATATCCACCAGGTGTAATTTTGCAAGACCAAGACCAAGACTAGTCCAAGTCTCGTCTTGGTCTTGTATTTGGGCAACACTAATTATAGGATTAGACCATATGAAAAGGTTAAAAATTCAGCTTCGATCTATTCTGGACATGTGATAAGGAGGGATGAAAGTAATGTTTTGACGAAAATTGTAAGAATGAAAATTTAAAGCTAAGGAAACAGCACAAAAAAAGATGGATGGGCTGAGAGAAACATGGTTCCATGCCATAATAGATATAAAGAAAGGGCACGAATATCTGTTAAGATTTTATGAAAAAAAAAGGACAAGGGACATATTTCGTCGACCCTAAGTATGCGGGATAGGATGAAGTTAATGATCTAAGTATCGGGATAGGATGAGGTTAATAATAACGATGATGATGATTAAGATTAGACCGAATTTTGGCTATTGTCTTCCTTCATTGACTGTCTTAAATGTTCACGAAAGCCGAGTCCTATGGCTGAAAGTACAAATGTTACGCATTCATAAGAAAAGAGTCACATTGCATAAAGTTTTAACCGTCCTTTAAAAACTCTTGCTTATACTTAAATTACTTCTAATAAAAAATCCACTAACTCTATTAAAAAGTCTGGGTGATGATAACAATATAAATAGTTATTCAAGAAGTATTGACAGTAAAACTAAAGAAATCATTAGAAATAAACACTATCAATGAAAAGACTCTTACTTTAAACACTGATACAAGTTATCGTTAAACCCTCTCCAGTAACGTCCAATTAATCCAAAATGTGAAGACGACTCCGATTACAACATAAATTTTGTCAGCACTTCGCTTAATTGAATCACGAGAAGCGTAGTTAAATAAACAAATGACAAGTAAATCAACTGACAATCTTTACTTAATTAACGAATCGCCTATATTCCCTTATAATAGCTGTTAACAATAAATAAGAAGTAAATAAAGACAGCTTCAAATTTATTTTTGTTTCAATGATCACCAAAAGATTGCTATCACAATAAAGCATAAGAATCTTCTATTACGTAAAGGTTGGTTTATTAATAATATGATTTGATTATCAACGGATTTGTTTTTATTTAGTTACAGCAAAAAATTATAAAAAGCAAGTGAGAAACTGCAATTTAGTGACCACTTCCTTGCATCAAGTGACCCAACAATATTACAAAACCTTATTGGATATAGACTAAGCAGAATCTTTAAGATACTTCTTAGTCTATTCGCCTCTTAAATAGGAGGACAGGAGTAAGTAAAAAGCAAATACATACTTATTTAAACGGTATATCACACCGGTTGATCGACAGTAAAGACTTTCTACACCTTGGTCTATAATTTAATTTATTCTTCTCAGCTGATATATATCTATCGTGACTGTATCTTCCGTTCTAGACAGGATATTCTCATTTCGATTATCCCCAATTAAAATAAAATATTTTTGCAAACAGACTAAACGATAATTACGCCCGCTATCTATCTATATTACAAAGAATTTCATAGCGATAACCAATATATGAACGTGATCGATACATTTTCGCTTATTTCGATTGAAATTTATTTTGATCAAACCCAATATAAAAAAAAAATAAGTTCCATTACATTCCTTAAAAACTAGACTCAATGTTTAAAAACTGATATTCTTTGCCTTAATGTACTAGCTGACCCACCAAACTCATCATCTTTTCATTTCGGCTCATACATATCCCACTACTGGGCTCGAGTCTCCTCTACAATAAGATAGATTATTTTTTTTTTTTATGGATAAGCGCACGCGCGGTCCAATCCGTCCGGGGCGATAAAAGGACGGCGCGCGGGCCCATAACCCACCCGTACCCACGTCACCTCGCTGTTGGGCCGACCACCGGAGCAGATGTGACTTGTCGTCAGTGGTCGGCCCGACGGAATACCCTTTTGGGTATCCTCACCTCTCGACGTACTGGGATGTCGGTCGCCGTCGCGCGGTCAGCCTCTCCGCGGGTGACGGACAATTCCCCGGTCCGATCACCCGCGGCCTCGGCTAGGGCGGCATTAGGCGCAGATACTCGCGCCTGCGCCGCCCGAGTCGCCGGCGGCGGAACGTGTCGCCGAATAGAAGCTCTACTCGCACACGATCCGCCGCCTCCTTCCGTGAGATTACGGCCTCACAGAAGGCGGCGACCGCGTCCCAGTTCCTGACGCTGACGAGCATCTCCCTGGCGATGGTCGGCAGCGCCAGGTCGGCACCGATAATTGCGACGAGTTCACGGCGATCCCCCTCCCATGCAGCACACTCCTCGAGCGTGTGCTGCGCCGTGTGGTATAGGTGTGGTATGTGAACGTGTTGGTATAGGGTTTTGTTTCTAGTTTCCTTCTCTTGCATAGATATTAAATGCATATTTTATCACCACACGGAGACTGCTCTATCCAAATAAAAATAAAAAGTAATTCTCCTTGAAATCCACCGAAGGGAGGTCCTGCTTTTAGGAGAAGTTCAGTCATATAACGGACATCACGGACATCACGGACTGAAGTATATACATATATAAAATAACAAATTGTTTTCTTGCATGAGACTGCAATCTAATGATAATTATTTCAAATTGTACAAATACATTTATCGCATGCCATTGCTATCCATACTAATATTATAAATGCGAAAGTAAGAATGTTTGTTTGTTTGTTTGTAACGCTTTCACGCTTAAACCACCGAACCGATTTCAATAATTCTTTCAACAATGGAAAGCTATAATATCAGGGAGTAACATAGGCTATATTTTATCCCGGTATTCCCACAGGAACGGGAACTACGCCGCGGGTAAAACGACTGAAACCAAAGCGTAGTGAGGGCGGGTTGCTAGTTTTCTAATAAATATACAAGTTGTTATTTTAATCCACTTCTTCAAGCCTCGAAAAATTAATGATCACGTTATACATATCACGTTGCTGATACTCCACCACAATAGGAGGAATATTAGCGTACATGCTCATAAAACGGTTCAGTATTTTTTTTTTTTGTGGGCTACGGTCAGCGTACAAATCATCCGCTACGTCCGGGGCGATGAAAGGGTGGAGCACCGCCCCATAACCCACCGTGTTCCCTCTCCTTCGCCATTGGGCCGGCCACCGGTATTGAGTTCCTTGTCGTCCGTGGTCATCATCCCGGCAGGTATCCTCCCTCTCTAACGCCCCTCCCGGGACATCGGTCGCCTCACAGACGGTTCGGTATAGGGTTTAATTTCGAATTTTCCTTCTCTTGTATAGATGTTATCTGCATATTCTTTAGTAGATTTTTACTACCACCACGGCTCTGGTATGCCTATGGTGAATTGTATATTTACTACGACACCAAACAGAAAAGTAGTACCTATACCTAGCACTCAACTGTTGAACGTCAAGTCACAAATCTGTATTAGGATATGAAACTAGGTAGATCTCATCATAACATCTCATATATCTAAAAGTCGTTGAGCCTTCTCCACAGTGGGTGGTACACTAAACTAATATACCACACTAGCCTGATATAAGGTTTATTTACTCGCAAACCCAACCACTCCCCACCCTTAAGGCGTCTTTTACTAGTACCAAAGGAAAAGAAAGAGGATGAGCCTTATATTCTTACTCCTTCACAAGACGGATGAAAACTCTCTATTACAAAAGATTTATAAAACTTGCTAAATAAAATGTGGCTGTGTTTGTGTGTTACCTATCCCTTCAGGAATAAAAGCGTAAGACATATAAAAAACAAATCAACAAATACGCACGGCAACAATGGCTTCAACGCGTGTATGTATAACCATAGCTCGTAAATTAAATTATACTACATGTATTACACGGTTCGCGTATAGTTTGCTGTGAGTGTGACACAGGAAAGCATTGGATTATGTTTATCTTTGAAGTTATTTTATGGCTAAATTCAATCCATATATAAGATCTGGCAATCCGTGTGGTTACGACTAAGAATGCAATTCACTCTAGCCTATTTTAGCTCCGACGTCCCGTGACAGGGACGTCGAGAGGTGAGGGTACCCGAAAGGGTATTCCGTCGGGCCGACCACTGACGACAAGTCACCCTGCTCCGGTGGTCAGCCCAACGACGAAGGCGACGTGGGTACGGGTGGGTTATGGGCCCGCGCGCCGTCGTTTCGTCGCCGCGAACGAAATGAACCGTGTGTGCGTTCCATAGCCCACCCATAAAAAAATCTTATTTTAGCTGTGTGTCTTGTAAAAAGACTAAAAGGCGAAAACAGATAACATTACTACAAAAGAAGGAAATCGATATCTATACATCTATAAAATTAAATAAAAATCGGCCAAGTTCGAGTCGGACTCGCCCCCGAAGGCTTCCATCCCATTAACTAGGTAAACAAAAGTAGGTACACAAATTTCACATTGTAACCTTCACTTGTTACCATTTACTGAGATCGAGTAAAAATAGACAAAACTAGTGTTTGTATGGGAGCCCTCCTCTTTGTTGCTATAGCGGCAACAGAAATACATAACTTGTGAAAATTTCAACAGTCTAGCTATCGTGGTTCTTGAGATACAGCCTGGTAACAGACAGACGGACGCACAGACAAACGGACAGACAGCGAAGTCTTAGTAATAGGGTCCTAAAAATAAAGGAACCCTAAAAATAAAGTGTCTGTTTATAATGTCAAAATAATGAGCTTTTTTCATGCTGATACGGTTATTTGCACGATACCTATACCTAAAAATCAATTAAAAAGATTTTTGTCTGTCTGTTCGTTTTGGATAATTTTTAAGGCGCCTGGACCGATTTTGATAATATTTTATTTTCAGATAGCCGTCTATATAAGGAGTAATTTAGGCTATATTTTATCCTGGTATTCCCATAGGAACGGGCGCTACGCGAGTAAGACGATTGAAACCGAAGCTAAGGCGGGTTGCTAATCCTTTCTAATATTATAAATGCGAAAGTAAGTTTATTTTTTTTGTTTGTTTATTTGTTTTATTGTTACGCTTTCACGCTTAAATCACTCCTATTTCAAAAATTCTTTTACCAATGGAACGCTATAATATCAGGGAGTAACATAGGCTATATTTTATCCCAGTATTTCCACAGGAACGGTAACTACGCGGGTAAAGCCACTGAAACCGATTCATATATCGAGCTGTCCGGTCAACGTTGCCTGTCACTGTGGAGGCGACTCATGCCCAGCATTGTGATATATACACTCATTTGCAAAAAAAACGGGCACCTAAGCAATGAACCATTTCAAATGTTAATATTTCTTTGTTTGATAATTATAGGTAGTTTTATCCACACAATTTGCTAAATTAATAAGAAAATAATCGTTTTCATCAGTATTTCATAAAATTTAGATACAATTTATGGGAAATAATGCTAAACCTCGCTAGTAGTGTATATTCGCTAGTAGTGCATATGCTCATGAAGTAAAAATAAAAAAGTTTTTTTGTTTGTTTTTCTTTAATAAAGTAAAAGCAGATAAATGTTTAGTATCGAGTGTGACCCCCTCTAGCTAAAATCACAGCTTGAATTCGTCTGGGCATGCTAGCGAGTATATCCCGGATACTTGCTTGCGGAATACGTTCCCACTCCGCAGTAATCACATTCTTCAGCTCTCTGATGGTCTGCGGAGCCGGGTGTACTGATCTCACACGCCGTTTCAGAACGTCCCAGACATGCTCTATGGGATTGAGGTCGGGACTTCGAGCTGGCCAATCCAAACGACGAATGCCGACCTCTTGCACATACGCATTAACATCGCGGGATCGGTGGGCGCGAGCATTGTCGTCCATAAAAATCGAGTCTTCACCTAGAGCGGCCAATGCGGGTTGTGCATGAGAAATTAGAACTTCCGTTATGTATCGATGCCCAGTCAGTGAGCCGTTTTCAATGAAGACTAACTCTGTACGATCCATTGAATTTATTCCTGCCCAAAACATAACAGAGCCCCCACCATAAGGTGTGATTTCTTCGAAACATGCCTCTGCAAAGCGTTCTCCTTGTCTTCTTAGCACTCGCCGACGTCGATCTTCACCGAACAGAGATATCCTGGCTTCATCAGAGAACAAAACCCTATTCCAATCGTCTTGAGTCCATGATTCACAATTTCTAGCGAACCTAAGCCTGTGAACTCTGTGCTCACGGAGTAATTTGGGGCCGCGGGCCGGGCGGTGACTGCGTATATTGGCAGCGAGAAGCCTCCTCCTGACCGTCCATAGACTAATATGCACATTTCTTACTTCTTGGAGGTTGTTCTTAAGATCCACATACGAAGATTTGCGATTTCTCAATGCGCGACTCACAAGAAAACGATCATCCCGTGGTTGGGTACATGGTTTTCTTCCAGAACCAGGCCTTCTCTCGACGGAACCAGTCTCCTGATATCGCTGCCAGGTCCTTTGGACTGTCGAGCGACTAACATTTAGCCTCCTAGCCACGAAACATTGGCTGCAACCCTCTTCAAGCAGCGCGATAATTTTGGTAGCTTTTACCACTTTATCTACCATTTTTGATACAGCCAAACAGCATTAAATAAAGCTTTGACAGTCAAGGATATGAAATTAATCGATAAAAATTTAATAAAAGTTATGAAAGTCGATGTTAACTTCTGGAACTTCGCGCCAAAAATGTAGGATAAAAAGGGGTTTTCTGTAAAAATGAACATCAAATGAAAAATTGAATTTAGAACGTACTTTTTTAAATACCACAGCATTTTTAAAACCGGCCAGTAACGTGTACAAACGATTGAAACCTTTTTGGTATTGTATCTTTTTAAATATGAATGAAAATCAAAACCGCCCGTTTTTTTTGCAAATGAGTTTATAAGCCGAGATAATGACATTAGGTAAGAATATGAATATTTTACACTGTTCTTTTGGCCTAATTATGATTCATCCAACTGTCCAGAGTAACAGAAGAGCGTCGTGAGTCATCATAATTAGCCGTGCAGCTACCCTAGACAGGCCGCCGGCAGTACTACCTTAACTACAGTTGAAAGATTTTATACCTTGAACATTAATGTGTTACTATTAGTAATTAAATTTAAATCATTGAATAACAAATACAGCCTTAAAATGTAAACAAATAACGTATTCTCTAGGATCATTAAAGCAGTATAATATGCAGTCTATAGAGGACCTTCTCATGGCGCCTCCTTGACTTATTAGAAGTGCTTGTAGTACATAACACCGACTATCTCCTGAATGCACCATCCTCTCACATTTATCTTCTCCTTCCCTGCTACTCTTACTTACATATACTGCCTCATAGGACATGCGTATACTCGTTGGTGACACAACCCTACTCCACCGTGCAAATTCCAACTCAACTTGCCGCCCTTAGCCCAAGATCTTCTTCTTTTTTTATAATATTATACATGAATATACATAATGTACTAATACGGTCAACGAGAAAGATAACAGGGCCACGCAAATGATGTCGCGTAGTTTAATAATTTATAATTTCATTTCATTACAATCTTGAATACAGGCTGATTGCTAATTTTATTCTATTACTGTAACTTTTCGTGTGGTGACAGAGTAAGAATGCAATTCACCACTCCCTATCTTGCCCGTGGATATCGTAAAAGACGATTTGCACATAACATCTGTGCAAGAGAAAGTAACCTCAAAATGAAACCCTATACCAACATGTCAGACCAGCATGGTATAGTAAGTCAAATTCCCTTCCATTGTGGAGGAGGCCCGAGCCCAACAGTGGGACATATGTGGGCACCGATGATGATGATGATTAATTATATATGTGTCTGACCAGCATGGTATAATAGGTCAAATTGAAGGGCAAAATGGAAGGGATTTCATTGTGGAGGAGGCCCGAGCCCAACTGTGGGAAGTATGGGGTCTGCGATGATGATGATGATGACTGTAAAAATGAATAATACATGTTCAGTAAATTTCACCATCTCTGTTTGTGGATCTACATGAAAAACTGTTCTTATCGCTGTTGGTGGCAAACGAACAAGGCATCACCAAAACCCACCACAAGCAAACACTCAAAAAGTTGGGCTTCCGGCTCTCTCGCTCACCAAACGAAGGGCAGTAACAAAGTGCAGTAACAAATTCAGACATCGATTTTCTACGAAAGTATGCTACTACCCTTTTTTTTGGGGTGGGTTGCGGTCGGTGTACTCCTCGCACCACTCCGTGGTACTACCCTAGACGTACGACAGCATAGTACTACCGCATTTTAAAAGATAAAAAGGACCGGGACCAAGGAAAAAAGAAGACAAAAATAACTTGTCCTTATTACTAATAATCATCAAACCACAGAACACTGAATGAATGTAGATTTTTTTGTATTTATTAAAATTTATCTATAATATTATTATGTAATTTAACACAGTGATATCTACAAGATTAAATTAATGGACCATTTTTACGGATTTTATTTTATTTTGATTTTGTTGGTGACGGGTCCATGGATACTGAAAAACGCGCGTTCATTGCAAACAAAGTTCATATTACAGCGCCTCAGTTTTAAGAAGTAACTTTCCAAATCTCTGAAACTATTGGCATCCTCAGCGTCGAAATCAAGTAAGCCTCACTTCAGAGTCAATCGGAGAATCAAGATAAAATGGCAAGCAAAAATCTAGGTGTCCCGAATAGAATCTAGCGATGCTGCAACCTGCCACAACGACTTTTCTTGTATAAAATACAAGCTCGACAAAACGTGGAGTATCACAATGGGTGCGGAAAAATATTAACTACACCCTTTTGACTCTCTAAACAAATGTACTGTTCGAATTGTCGATGATCCAAATCTTACAGAGTCGTAGTAGCTGCTCGAGTCTCTGGATCCTCTATCGACTCTTTAGTGGAGAGGATACTGAAAATCTATTTTACTTAGTACCAATGTATACCGTTCCTCTTGCCAGACAACAACTTGGCTGTACCCCTGTTTTACTAAATGCCATGAGCAGCAGCAACCACTTACCATTAGGTGGGCTGCTTGCTCGTCTGCCACCAAAAGATAATAAAAAAATACTTTAAGCGATAGTGAAAACAAAATCAAAATGCGATACAATTAATCAAAATGGTTTTTATTTCATATGCGTAACACTCGCGTAAACGTTAGCATTCATTAAACATGATAATTTTATTTGCTATAAAATATTTTGCGCAATATCGCAATAATACAAAGCTGCAGTTAAGTTTATTGTGTCAGTATTTCGTAATTGTTTTCCCTCGTAGATAAACATCGTTGAATCCATTACTTGGATTAGTTCTATAGATTGATATAAAATGCACATAACAAATAGGTATAAATACTGAGCAATGGTAAAGCTTTTATCTGTGTTTACAGATCTCCGAGTATAATTTGGCACGTTGTATTTTTTTCTTTGATACCACGGAATTCCCTTCGATGTTATGTTATACTATGTTACACTACAAACATAATTAAATTAATATTTACTTCCATGAAATATTAATCTGAATATTATTTGATATTAATTTTAACTCACATTTTGTCGCTATACTAAATTAATTAGTCGCTTAAAATTAATTTTCCTAAACTCCAACATTTGTATGCAATTTCATCATTACTATATTAATTTAGGTATTTTTTATTTACTTGTACTTTACAATTTTCTTTTTTTTATTGGTGGTAAACAAGCAAACGGCACACCTGATGGTAAGTGATACTGCCGCTCATACACCTTTACATGGCCGCTGCCTACGAAGCGCGAATGCGTGCAATAAAGTTCTATGATACTAAAGTCATCACCAGAACCCTCCACACGCAAACACCCTCAGAAAGTTGAGCTGTGGGCTCTTTCGCTCACCGAACGAACTGCAGTAACAAATTGCTACTACTCAGATGTCAATTTTCTGTTCTGATTGTGGTACTACTTCCAATGCACTGCCCACGGTTGTAGACAGGCGACTATCATCAGTATGCTCCTTATATATTAAAACCTTTTAAAATGGTATGGACTGAGCAAAAGAAACCACTGAATTTGCATGTATACAATTGCAAACTAATTACACATTAATTCGTCCCAAATTGCAAACTAATTATGCATTCATTTGTTCTAAATGCAAACTTATTACACCTTAATTCGTCCTAATAAATAAAAGAAAGAAAATACAAATATACCTAATATTCAACAGTCACTCAAGGTATATTGATTTGGCATGTTTATTTGAAAATGCTCGTCATTCCATGTAACAGCAAACAATGTAATACGTCCTCAAATAATACTGTGCGTCTTGAATTTTTTTACGCAGCAGAATAATATGTGTAAAAAAATTTAACGATTGTAAAGAAACGCAAAATATTGTCGCTTGCACACTTATTGTGCGCGATATCTGTTTTTGTAAACACAGCATACTTTGAATTGTGATTTTGTAATTTCGTTCCACTAACTTTATCTTAGATGGCAATCTAGGGCGCTGCGATCGATTTCATGATGATATATAAATTTCTAGCGTACGTGTATATGTCACTGAACTCCTCCTAAACGGCTGGACCGATATTGACAAAATTTTTCGTGTGTTCAATGGGATCCGAGGATGGTTTAGATTCACAATTGGACCCGGTAGGTGGCGCTGTTCGGGCAGGACAATAACATAACTAGATAACGACTTTACAGATTTCGTACATCCTTTTTTTTAAGTTTTCTAATATTTTAAAAAAGGCTTTTACAGAAAAAAAAATTGAAAATTGCTCAGAACATTATAAAATTTAAGAAAACTTAACGTTTATTTATGTATACTTTTCTAATGTAACCTTTTTTCGACTATATAAACTTTTTTGTCTTTATATTATATAAATCTTCTGTTCGTGTGTTTGTAATTGAACTCCTTCTAAACGGCTGGACCAATTTTGATGATTATCTGCCATTCCGATATGAAGTCTCATATGCATCGGAATGGCCATTCGGAATATCTAAACCACTGGGTTTAGATTAATAATTGGAACCGGTAGGTGGCGCTGCGATCGATTTCAAGGAGAATTTAATTATCTATTTTTTTACAGATTTGAATAGAACAACGTCTGTTGGGTCAACTAGTCTTATATATAAATTTCTAGCGTACGTGTATATGTCACTGAACTCCTCCTAAACGGCTCGACCGATATTGACGAAATTTTTCGTGTGTGTTCATGGGGATCCGAGGATAGTTTGGATTCACAATTGGACCCGGTAGGTGGCGCTGTTCGGGCAGGACAATAACATTACTAGATAACGACTTTACAGATTTCGTACATCCTTTTTTTTAAGTTTTCTAATATTTTAAAAAAGGACTTTACGAGAAAAAAATAAGAAAGTTGCGCAAAAAACTATAAAATTTAAGAAAACTTAACGTTTATATATACTTTTCTAATGTAACCTTTTTTCGACTATATAAACTTTTCTATCTTTATATATAAATTTTCTGTTCGTGTGTTTGTAATTGAACTCCTTCTAAACGGCTGGACCAATTTTGATGATTTTTTGTGGCCATTCTGATGGATATGAATTCTCATATCCATCGGTATAGCCCATGGAGCTATATATAAAGAGGAGACGGCCTAAGCAACTGTGCACCGTGACTCAACTAGGTCCTGACGTCATCACGTCAACATCAGGTAGTGGGCGTGGCCTATTAGTCTGCTGTCGACTCTGCGCGTGTTCGTACTGTGGACACAATTATATTTTTGGTGTATTTTTGCTTTATTACGCAGAAAATCAATATTTTTTTTGTTTTATCATGTACTCCGATAAACGTTCAGATGCTATAAAAGGAATCACATTTCATTTGTAAGTATATTTATTCATAGTTTATTAAAATCTTTTTTAGAAAAATCCTTTGACGATTCCATGTTCAAATATAATTCTACTCAACGTTAGATGGCATTACTTTTCGTAATGGGACTTACAACTATAAAAGTAGATAAAGCTCAGGCTATTATCGTAATAACTAATGAATATAAGCATTTAAATTAATATCTAAATACTTTTACCTGGACAAAAATGATTTTTACATGTAGTTTCACAAATATTTTGTAAATAATGCGCCATCTGTCGCCAACTATGAAAAGCCATAAAAGTGCCAAAATGCCAGGGTCGTAGTTACAATTATTATATTCGGATTTTTCATCATCTGATAATGATGATAATCTTAAGAAACAATGGATTTAAAAAATCAATAGATACTGGACTGGAAACCTACGACATAAACAAAGATTTGTTCTGCCTATTTTAACGATGAATATTTCATAATAACTAGCAAAGGCTTTAGAAAACTAAAGGATGTTTGTGCGTTTTTTTTTTTTGCAACGATTGAAGATCGGCAAAGTGATCATACTTAGATTGATGCCGGTAAAATTGCCATTTTCTATGAATTTTTAATTCCAATATAAAAATATTAATGCTTCCGGGTGGTGACGGATTAAGAATACAATTCACCACTCCATATCTTGCCTGTGGATGTCGTAAAAGACGACTATGAGATATAATATGTAAATCAGATCTGTGCAAGAGAAGGAAAACTCGAAATAAAACCCTATGCCAACTTTTGTTACCAGCACGGTATAGTTGGTTAAATTTCCTCCCATCGTGGAGGAGGCCTGAGCCCAACAGTGGGACGTATGTGGGCTGCGATGATGATGATTAATATTAATGAGTTTTTAATCTAATAATGTATATAATTCAAGAAATATATGATGCAAAAGAGTATTTCATTTTTACTACTCGGACCAATGTCTCCCTTTCTCCTTAATTTATTAATGATGCAATTTCACTCGATGTAATTTCTTGATAAGATTAAGAGCACGTCACAAAAATGTTTAAACTGGTGGTGGCATCGAAGACCGTTTTTGTATGAGAAAAGACAAAAAGGAAGCCAATAATTCTAAGTAATTTTTACTAACTAGTAATATTATACACTGATGTTCTAATTAGGGTTTACACTCGACAATCCGTTAGAAACACAAACAAATAATTGTATTATTTGGTCGTATGATTATATTGTATGATATAATAAGATTGTTTGTATATATCTTACAAATAAATAAAAATAACTCTCCCTGATATAGGTAAATTCTGAGTACGTCCCTGTTGCGCCCACACACACACTTCTAACGCAAGATAGCTAAACTACATAAAAATACGAAACTATTAGTTATACTAATAATCGGTAGATAGACATAAAGGAGGGAGTGAGACAGCATAAAGAGTGAGTGAGACAGGTTATAACCCCTCACCCCCTGTAACTGTCACATATTGTTTCATAAAAAATATTAATTACAACAGCTCCTCTTTGTACTTACTCCGTGGTGTAGCCATTTGGAACATCCAAACCATTCGGTTTATATTAATAATTGGAACTGGTAGGTGGCGCTGCGAACGATTTCAAGGAGAATTCAATTTTCAATATTTTTACAGATTTGAACAGAACAACGTCTGTTGGTCAGCTAGTTTTTTATATATTTTAAACTAAATATAAGTAAATAGCGAATAATTCACTAGCTCATTTGCTAACAAGAAAAGTAATATTAAAAACATAAAGTGTGTTAGGACCACATTGCCCTTCGTTCAGTGAGCGAGAAATCCAGAAGACCAACTTTCTGAGAGTGTTTGCGTGTGGCAGCTTTTGGTGATGCCGTTAGTGTCACCGAAGCTCATTGCACACATTCACCCTCCTTTCGCTCTCTTCACGATAGGCAGGACAAAATCACTTACCATCAGGTGTGCTGTTTGCTCATCTGCCACCAATAGCAATAGAAAAATCAACTTTGCACTTCCCTACAGTTATGATTAAAGGAACTGCTATGGAAATTAGCACCTGTTAGATGTCATCTCGTCTCGCCTATTAGTGATACCAACTAACTTGAACGTTGTTTTTATTACACTCGACCCTTTTTCACGCTTGTTTTTTTTTAGAATTATATTAACAAGTAAATCTCTCTTCAGCCATAAATAAAGTTACATGCCTGAGACGGCTTTCTCTAAAGATCTTATATCGATAATTCGATACTTACTCCTGTAATAGTGCCTACTCAGATAAATATGACGCCTTACGTATCAAGTGTAAAATCGTTTGCGTCAGCGATGCTTTTAATGGAATAATAAAGTAGGTTTTTATTAGTCTTTGTTCGTGTCTGTATATGTTCAAGATTGGTTGACACAAATCCGTACGTCGATAGCACTCTACACTGTTTGTTAACATTATTACAAAGATAATATCGCCTTATATCACCGACTTATCTTTTTACGAACGTCGAATAACAAATGTGTTTGTATTTGAGTTTAACTTTGTAGATTTGTAGGCGTATACTTTGAGTAAACTAAACGAATCAATAAAAGAACTTTAGCAAATAAAAGTGCAAGATTAACAACATTATAATATACTAGCAACCCGCCCTCGCTTCGCTTCGGTTACAGTCGCCTTACCCGCGTAGCTCCCGTTTCCGTGCGAAGACCGGGATAAAATAGAACCTATGTTACTTAGGGAAAATGTAGCTTTCCAATGCTGAAAGAATTTTTGAAATCGGCATAGTATTTTTTGAGTTTATTCATTACAAACATACACACCCACAAAAAAACAAATTTTTCCTCTTTATAATATTAGTGTTGAAAGCGCCAGTAAATAAGTGATCACAACAAATATGGTTGTAGTTAGTGCTCAATATATATCAAATATTAAAATAATAAGTAATATAATCATCTAGACCCTACTCATTTTAGAAGAAGGAAATCTTTTGAATAAATTCACACCATAATAACATCCGTTATATTTTAGTTAAGCCCACTTCATTCGAGCAGAAATGGATCAACCTAAGGCATCATAATCGATTTACAAGGATCAAAGAGAAGTAGGTACTATTCCTTTAAACTTTTCATATTTGCCTTTTAAATAAAGTAGTCTATACAATAGAAAAAGTGGATTAGATGATAAAATTCACCCTCGTATATTAATTCAAAATTAAATTGAAACTGTGAAATTGTAATCTGGATTTGTTAATTTGCATTATTTCTTTGCTTTAAATATTTACATAGTAAATGTCCACTTCTGCGCGATCTTACATTTTTCTTATAGGATTCTAATCTTTTTGATTATTTTCTCCTTGTCGAAGTCCTAACAACTTGCCCGGTTTTGGTAGGTCTCAGTGTCCCAGTGTCATCTCCTTCGAAATAACAACCTCGTAAAAGATGATGATCACGTCTCAGTTTAAAACGATACGACCTCACTTTCTATGACCAAAGACAAAAGGTCTGCACCGGCAATTGCAGTGAATGAATAATTCGAAATACCGGGATAGTTAAAACATTTAACTGAAATACTATAAAATCTTTATAGATTTTATAGTATTGCAGTGTTAATAATTTATATTATTTTAAATTACATTGTTATATATGTATTGACGGAGTAAGAATAGAAAAAAAAATCCTGGCTATGGAACTCGTAAAAGACAACTAAGGGACCTAATATGTATCTAAGTAAGCAATACAAGCTCTTGTTTAACGAAAGTATTTAAAAGTGCATTATGCTAGATATGATTCTGCTGTATGGAAATCATCGTCATCGAGTCTAGCTCATACTTGGCGGAGTTACTTAATACCTACCAGATAACTAAACTTGGTGCAATTACAATCATATTTTCTTTCCAGTATAAAAAATGCCTTAATTTATTGCATTCCATCCATTGTGTAACTTTCCATTGTGATGATATAAAACTAATATCTTGTTGCTAAGATTTTCTGGTAATATGTTGTACTTATTTTGAAATCTGATTACGATTCATGTGGTTGGTCATTAAAAGAATATGTTTACTACAAGTGAGTCTGGAGCTAACCTTCAAACTCACCTGTAGTAAAATTAATCTAACCTTTCATTTAAGTTAATCATTTTATAAAATAATAAAGGGTTTTTCAACAAGAACTTTGTTTTCTAAAACAAAATAAAACAAGAAATTTAGATGCAGATGATTCAAATTTTTATTGTATTACGAAGAGAAAAGTTCGGCAATTATGAATGAAAAATGATATCTGGCAAATGTCCACCACAACTACGCTGACAGATGTCGATTCTTTCATCAAAGTTTTTAATCACTTTTTGGCAAAACGGCGGGTCTATTTCGTTAATCACATCACGGATTTTGAGTTTTAAGGCAGCAATCGATTCGATTGGCTCCGTATAGACTCTGTCCTTAACATAGTCCCAAAAAAATAATCCAGTGGTGTTAAATCATACGATCTGGCTGGCCACATAACAGCTGATTTTCGTGAAATTATGCGATCGGGCAATTTGGTTTGCAATAAATTGAGCATTTCATTGGATGTGTGACATGTGGCACCGTCCTGTTGAAACCACATGTCAGTGATATCTACGTCATCAATAATAGGCCTAAATTGAGTTCCTAACATTTCGCGATAGCGTGATCCATTGACCGTTACCGCATTTCCAGCCTCATCTTCGAAAAAAACGGCCCAATCACGCCCCCAGACCACATAGCGCACCATACAGTGACACGTTGAACATGCAAAGGCTTCTCAATAATCGCTCTAGTATTTTCAGAAGCCCAAATGCGGCAATTTTGCTTGTTGACGTACCCTGACAAGTGAAAATGGGCTTCATCTGAATAAATGTTTTTTTTTTTAGAAAAACCAGCGAGTTGTTCCTGAATGAATTGAGCGAATCTACGGCGATGTGAATGGTCAGTCGGCTTCAATTCCTGCACCAGTTGAACCTTGTAAGGCTTCAAAGCCAAATCCTTACGCAAAATTTGCCATGTGGTAGTTTTGGATAACTCCAATTGTTGAGAACGTCGAGGAATTGACAAATTTGGATCTTCTTCAACATTGTGGCTCATGGCTGCGATGTTTTCAGTTGAACGACCCGGTCGAACACGCGTTGGTGTTGGCACATTTTGTATCGAGCCTGTCGACTCAAATTTAATGACCAAATTCTTAATAGCGGTCTCAGAAGGCCGATTATGTTGTCCGAAAATATCACGAATTTTACGAAATGTAACTTTAACAGAACCACCATTTTCATGGTGGATTTTAATTATTTTGATGCGAAATTGAATTCATTGTAACAATTTCCAATGCATCTACTACGAATACGTCAAAAAAATAAATGCCAAAACTATCATATGGTTGGTGTTGCCACAATTAAAAAACAAAGTTCTTGTTGAAAAACCCTTTATAATTTTCTTTTTAATTTATCTAACTACGAGGTCATGATGTCCATTTGTCTGGACCTTTTTGTAGGGATTCCGTCCTCGCTGAAGGCTATTTTCCTTCAGTTCCAAGTACTTGGAAAACTCCAGCACCGAATCTTAAGTTTCTAACAAACTACACAGAAAAGCGATAGAGTTTTATGTGCAAGGATTCGTTAAGTACAATAGCTTTCACTTGTATATACGAATACGACTGTAACTACTCATATTCGTATACGTCCTAATAGAAATACGTCTTTCTATGAAAAAAAAAAAACTCCCTATCCTGGCCGTGGGTGTCGTAAAAGACGACTAAGAGATATATCATGCTAGTAAGACGACTTATCTCGGGTTTGCCTTCTCCTGTATTACTAAATATGATAACTCAACATTTAGATAAATTGTCAATATACCAAATATTCATAAGGAGGATTGACAGATAAACTTAACAACAAACCTTACAAAGTACATTTCAAACATAACTACGTTTCAATTATTTAATCTTAATATTGTAATTTTATTTTACATTCATTTTTATTACACCAATATTTATTATTATTATAAAAATAATGCATACCCTCTATCATTTGTACATTATATGAAATCGTAAATGCAAATTAAAAAGTATATTTATTTGAAATATGGGTAAAGTAAACACTGAATAAGCGTAGGCTATTTACCGCCAAATAAAATCAGTGACGCAGAAATGATTCGAGGTCGCTTTATTACTGAGACGACAACGCGAGATATGTATGCGGTATCAGATCAACCTCGCCACGTGCCTGTTACGAACATACTTAATGTCGTTTATATTTAGATATAAAATAAAGTCAGAAACTGAAACCCGACTACAGACAATTCACGCTTTAAAAGGGAACAAGAAAATATTCAACATAACGGTATTGAGAGCATAGTCATTTTTCCTTAAGAGCTTACTATTGCTTATTGCTGTTTCTTTGCATTGTAATTGTATTATATATATTTATTGTCATGTAAACAATTCTTTGGATAAAAAGGCGTCCGACCACAGCTATGAACATCGCTATGTTGCATATTTTCTTCTGCCATACCCGCAATTTATATAAGAGATCGCAATTTATCCGTAGTCGAGTTTTAATAACAACTTATTTTCTTTATGATTTCTAATGTTTAACCAAGTATTAGACATTATAAATGCAGTTAGTTTACTGATTTTATTATGTAACCTGATTTTATTATTTAACCTCCTCCCATAGCGATGAACGCTGAAAACTGTTCAAAACTTTGGGAAATCAAATACAAACGCGTTAAAATCCGTGAAGATGATTTATTTTTAACTTAATTTTGTTTAATTTATTTAATAATTTTATTTTTATGTAATTAATTGGAAGAATTAAACATAAAGGATTTGGTTAATATGATACGTATTTATCGACCAAGTATAATCAAAGTAACGAGAGAAACCTAGTCATATATTCATATTTTTAAGACCTTACATATACCTACCGATAAAACCCGTAAACCTCTTCCGTAACAAGGCACAAAATAATGAATTACAAAAAGGTTAAAAAGGAAGAAGAATAAAAATAACTCATTCTTTAGGACGCAGGATAGTAATTTGCAAATGCTCCGATTTTTTTACGAGATTGGTAGAACAATAGAATTAAAATCTATAAGCAATCAACTGATAGTCAAAGTAGGTTTACGAATGGCGACAACGAATCAGACGACGTAAGGTAGAACAAATCTCCACCAAGTAGAATGATGACATAATAAAATCACAGAACCCTGTAATACAACATCTGTCTACGATTCATTTCATTCCTTGATGGTAGAGGATTGCTTGATGTGATATTCTCGTAAGACGGTCAATAGATGTTGACTGGTGGACAGTATTTATTTTAATTATTCTTAATGGAATCACTGTCACAATTTTTGAGATAACATACAAAACACAATATAATGAATTGTGTATTTTATTTTTATTCAAGTATGCTTCTTTTAATACGTTAGGGCAAAGTACAGCAGTGATTTTTTACGATTCGCACGCTAACGACATTTAAAGCGATTCACACACTGCTCCGCGCTCCGTCGCCTGGCGCGGAGTGGCAGATTTTAATATTTTATACAAGTACATCTATTAATACAGAAAACATGCCAGGCCAACACACCGAAAACGCGCCACGCCGCGGGAGCTCGTCCCGCTAACAGATTCTGCCGCCAGGCGCGGAGGCACGGAGTGGACCGCAGCAGTTCTGGACACGGATAGATTTCTATACGAAATTGAATGACTTCAGTATTGCCCATTGTAACGTAACTAACCATGATGACCAAATGGAAAGTAACCTTTAGTTTAGTGCGGGACGCGTACAAAGCCGTCACGCGCGGAGGCGTGGTAAAATCAGCTCGAAGAGGCAGATCTGCTCCTCCGCACCTCCGCGCCTGGGCGCGTCGCCAATGTGTGAAGCGCCTATATACACCTCCAAGCTGGTTGTAAGGTATAAATGTATTCAGGAGTGGTAGGACCACACTGTCGACAGTTATCTGTCTACAGCCGCGGGCCGGTCCGTCCGGGGCAGTACCATGCTCTCGCAGAAAATCGACGTCTGAGTAGTAGCAATTTGTTACTGCGCTTCGTTCGGTGAGCGAGAGAGCCGGAAGCCCAACTTTCTGAGGGTGATTGCGTGTGGAGGGTTTTGGTGGTGCCCTTGGTATCACCGAGCCTCAATGCACGCATTCACACTCCCTTCGCGGTAGGCAACGGCCTTGTAAAGGTCCATGAGCGGCAGCAACACTTACCATCAGGTGTACTGTTTGCTCGTTTGCCACCGTTTGCATAAAATAAAATAAAAAAAAAATCAATGTATTTTTGAATTTATTTGAATATTTGTGAATCTACAATAAGTTTTACATATCAGTAGTTGATCTCAATTTATATATTTTAAGTCAATGACATATCTCCTGTAAAGAGCTTAGAACTATCCGTGCTTTCAATATTCACTAATATTTTTATTAATTGGTGAACAGTGAAGGTGCTTGCGGACTATTTCCCAAAAAGTGATACCATAATTTAACCACGGCAAGGCATGAACATAATAAAAGAAGTAGTCAAGAGGACTGCCGACAGAAGAGAAAACTTAAAATTATGAACATATATACAGTAGCTATTTTGGGATCTTCAATTAAAAATATCAGGCTTTGAATGATCAATTTTTGATTTGTACGTAGTGTTTGTATTTAGATGTAATTTGTGTCCGATAATTTACATGTTTGTTAAGCTCCCCGCAGTGCAAAGATTATTTCCTTAGTGCAGGAAATAGTCTTTTAAAAAAACAAAAATCAATCAATATTAACAACATATATATGTACCACTATAAGCATGTCGGTGACACAAACGTACGATATTTCACCCGTACAAAAAGGGCCTAGGGCGCGCAGCACACGGAGGCCCTTTTGTTCCATGGCCTCCGTACCGCCGGGCCTCCCGCCGGCGCTTCGATCACCGTGAAGTCGGTCACCATCAGCATCCAGGCCCACATAAAGTACTTGGGCCTAGTGCTCGACGGGCATTTTTGATTTCGGGAGCATCTCCATCAACTTGTTCCCCGGCTTGTCGGCGCGGCGTCCGGCCTTTCGCGGCTGATGCCGAATGTGGGCGGACTCAGCGCTACGTGCCGACAGCTGTACGCGGGGGTGATCCGGTCGATGGCTCTGTACAGCGCACCGGTGTGGGCGGGGTCCCTGACCGTCCGGCTGAGGGCCCTCTTGAGGCGACCACAGAGAGTCATGGCGGTCAGGGCCATACGCGATTACCGCACGATGTCGACGGAGGCAGCATGCCTCCTGGCCGGAACTCCCACGTGGGACCTGGAGGCGGAGATGCTCGCCGCCATTTATCCGGCGGGTGTCGGAGACGCGCGCCCGCGGCGGCATGGTCTCCCTGCAGGAGGTCACCGCTTGGCGGGTCGACGCCCGCCGAGGAGTCATTGCCCGTTGGGCTGCGTCATCGACTCGCGTCGGAGACGGTTGTATTTTTGACAGCTCCGTGTCCAATTTTTATTGCCACAAATTTCCGTACTTTTCGGTAGTGAGAGTTATGTGTGTGCGTATCTAATGTACCAGAGTACACCTGGGACTCTGTACGCCCCCGTTTCCCCTGCTCTTCGTTGCGAAAAGACGCATAAACATACTGTGACAATTTTGAGTGTTTATGTGCGATAGTGACGATATCTAGGTATAAGTGATATTGGAGAGGACCACCATTAGTTAAGTACTTTGTTTTTAAGTAGTTATTAGTTATTAGTATAGTAGAATAGAATAAATTTGTACTTTTCCTATTTTAATTTGTTATAAAACTATAAGTAGGGTAGTCTTGAGGCATTGTGGCAGTGTCGCGCCCCTGGTTAAAAGTGTAGTTCACCAAAGTGCTGTTTGGCGCCACTGAGACATAGTGTCCGCTTGGTTCTGCTATTCGCCGCTATATGTGGTGGCGCCAGTGTAGTAGTGTAGTGAAATTAGTTCACGAAAGCACTGTTTGGCGCCACTGGGACATAAGGACAGGTTAGTTTTACTATCCGTCACTATAGGTAGTGGCGGTAGTGTAAGTAGAGGACGGTTTTTACGGGACTACGTGGTTCCGATCTCTACCAGTTTGCGTGTTGCGCTAGTGGTAGATTGCGGTGGCACTAGCTTGTGCTTCGGCGGTTTCTTTCGATGATGGCGCTGGTAGGTAGTTACTAACTTCCCTTTAGTGCGTATTGAGTACTAGCTTATATTAAATATTGCTTAGTGCTTGCTTCCTCACTTAGCTGTTTTTACGCTTTGGCTGAGCCTTGCTGAGTACTATCATCAGTCTGGGACATGGCCGACGAGGAGGAGGATTTTAGGGCCCAGAGGTCTCTAATTGAGCAGGAGCTACACAATAGGGAGCTAGAACTGGAGGCTCTCCGAGAAATCGGCCGAGAGTCGGGCTTTACCCCCCGAGCCTCGTTAGCGCGGACCCCCCCTCAAGGATTCAGCACTCCCCCTGTCTTCATCGCGTCCGGACTTGGTTCCAAAAGGCTGTTATCATCCCCGGAGGAGGTCCAGGAAGCGGTCCGACGTCGCGTTCAGACCCGCCGGGCTGAACCCTCGGCCGCCCCACCATCGTCTAGTTCCGGCTCTGACCAGGTGCCCCTGCAATTGTTGGAGGCCCCTGTCGAGAGGCTTGTCTCCCTCGCCACCTCATCGACCAGCGGCATCATGGGTGCGGTCAAATGTAAGACATCAAAACTAAACAAGGACGAGATCGCAGCCATAGGGCAGCATGTGGACGCCGTTGGGTCTGTAATTACTCACCTCGTCACCCGTCTGGCTGCGGCTGAGTTGCGTGCTGCTCGGGCCGAGGCTGGTGCTCGGAACTTGCCACAGCGGGTGGCCCCTCCTGGCCAGGAACCGCCCCCCCCCCGCTAGTAAGATCGTATGCTGGAGCTATTAAGCTGGGCCGGAATTCCCACCCCTTGCCCATCCCGACGCGTCTTGGTCCTGCCGTCGCGGTTTTCCCTGCAGAAGATCAAGTAGACGCCCTCAAAACTGCGGATGACACTAAAAGGGCGCTGAAGGTCGCTATTGATCCCGTCGGACTGGGGATTAAAGTCCAAGGTGTACGCAAGACGGGTGGCGCTGGCGTCATTATCCAGACCACCTCCGAAAAAGACGCCAGCGCCTTCAGGGCTGCCCTACCTAACACACTTCGTGTGGGCGAAGCACGCGAGCGAAAGCCGCTCGTCACTTTGGTGGGTGTTGATGCAGACACCAAGCCAAACGACATGATCGAGCAGCTGCATGAACAAAACCTGTCGGGGATCCACAAGCTTGAAGACCTGAAAAAGAACCTGCGACCTTTGTTTCACCGCACTAGACGAAACAACAAAAAAGCGTGGGTGTGCGAATGCTCAGCGGAGTTGCGACGCCAACTCATGGACCTGTCCAGGGTGTACATCGGATGGGATGCCGTGGAGGTTCTGGACCACATCGGGGTTACGTGTTGCCGTAGGTGCCAGATGTTTGGACACCCCGAGAAGTATTGTAGGGCAAAGACAATGACTTGCGGTAAGTGTGGCGAGGACGGCCACAAGAACGCTGAGTGCCAAGCAAAAACTAGTTCCTGTGCTACGTGCAAGAAATTTAACAGGAAGGGCGCTTCGGATCACACCACCAACTCCCCTGAATGTCCAGCCCGGAAGAACGCGGAGGAAAGAAACATTCAAAACACAAACTATGGCCACTAAGATGTTAACGATAAAAGTAGGTCAAGTTAACCTACAGGGGTCAGCGGTGGCTACAGCAGAGTTGCCTGCCATCGCAGGGGAGATGGGACTGGACATGGTTCTTGTTCAAGAACCCTACGCCATGTCCTCTCTCTTCGCCACCGCCGGACGCCCCCTTCCGTGGCTCGTCGCTGCCGGGGACGGTCCCCCCAAGAGTGGAGTTCTAATCATGCGGTCAAACATCACGTGCGTGGTATATCATCAACTGTCAAACAGTCACTGTCTAGCCTGCCAGGTATCTGTGGAGGGTGCCCCCTCCTTCAATATTATTAGTGCGTATTTTCAATACTCCCATGACATCAATCGTCACCTACAACATCTAGGGATGGTCCTAGACGCCATGAAGGGGCACCCTACCATCTTAGGACTGGACTCTAATGCCCACTCACCCCTGTGGCATTGTCACCCACGTCACTACACTGGACGTGGACAGGATGTGACGCATCGACGTGAATTGATGGAGGATTTCATCGCCTCTAGAGGACTAGTAATCCAGAATGTTCAGGGCGAACCGGCCACCTTCTCCACAACCAACGGCGAGTCCAATATTGACTTAACCCTGTCAACGAGAGGAGCATCCATCCAGGGATGGAAGGTACACCCTGATGCCAGCAGTAGCGACCACCGCCTGATCACTTTCAGCTACATTTACACACATCAGCCCGCTCCCTATGCGGAACCGTCGGGAGGGCCGAGGCGTTACCGGGAGCGTGGTGTTGGATGGGGCCGGTTTGAGTCGTTACTACACGATAGGGTAGGAAGTATAAACTGGAGAAAGCCTGCAAGTGACGTCTGCAAGGAATTTATGAATGTTATAGAGCGTTGTGCAGAGGAAAGCTTGGGTCTCAGCTGTGACAGGCCGAATGCGAGGGGCTACGAATGGTGGTCTCCCGCCTTGGATTCCACGAGAAAGGAGACCAACAAGTTGCGAAAGGAATGGCAGAGTTCCAGAAAAAGAGGTCCGGGGCATCTAGAAGAGATTGCAAGATTAAGGTACCATGAATGCCGCAGGAAATATAGAGCTATGATGAGACGGGCGCAAACCGACTTTTTCAGGAGCATCGCAAACACTGGCAACGAAGACCCGTGGGGTGTGGCATATAGGCTAGCCTTGGTGAAGATACGACCCCCTCCAAATGTTGTAAGTGGTGCTCGGCTCGTAGAGGGATACGTAAGCACAACTCAAGAATCGATCTCTGCATTAATCGGCGCGCTTTGTCCCGATGACGATCCCCAAAGAGATGTCCCTTATCATCGCCAGGTACGAACCATGGCGGCATGCGCCCCATCTGGGCGGGATGCGCCCCCTCCATCTAGACAGGTTATTGAGGGTATTGTTAGTCGCCTACCGAACTCGGCTCCAGGAATCGACGGAGTAACCGCCCGCATGCTCAAACATGCGTGGCGCGTGGCTGGCTCCGAGCTGACGCGTTTATTCGGCAAGTGTATTGAGGAAGGTACTTTTCCCGATGTGTGGAAGGATGGGCGGCTGATTGTTATCCCCAAAGGTAATAGTCGACCGCTGTCTGATCCCAAAGCATATCGCCCGATCACACTTCTCTCGGTTTTGGGTAAGGTCTTGGAGAGAATATTGCTACACTGTGCTCCCAACATCTCGCGCAGCATCTCCTCTGTCAGCACGGGTTCAAACGCGGACATTCCACCGTCACGGCTATTCGGTCCCTTCTGGACACCGTGGCTCATAGCAACTGCAAATATGTCCAGGCAGTTCTTTTGGATATTTCGGGTGCCTTTGACAACGCGTGGTGGCCCATGATTCTGCTGAAGGCCAAGAATGGGGGTTGCCCGCCGAACATCTATAGGATGCTGGTGTCCTATTTTTGCGGCCGGCGTGCCGGTTTCTTTGCTGGAGGTGAAATCGTGTGGAAACAATTAACCATGGGATGCCCGCAGGGCTCTGTATTGGGGCCCTCTCTGTGGAATCTCCTGATGGACGATCTATTTCAACTCCCTTTACCAGAGGGAGTCAAACTGATTGCGTACGCGGATGACGTAACGGTCACCATCGAGTCGAACTCTCGTGCGGGATTAGAGGCTTTGGCCTCCACGGCACTCGGACTTGTCACAACCTGGGGATTTCGTAACAGACTGTCCTTTTCCCCTATGAAGTCATATTCCATAACCCTAAAAGGGAAGCTGAGTGGAAGACCGCCCACTGTTAGGCTCGGTGGAGAGCCGGTAAGAAGCGTCCAATCAGCGACTGTCCTGGGTGTCGTAATTGATTCTAACTTGAGCTTCCGGCTCCACGCGCAGTCCATTGGAGAGCGTGCTGCAGCAGCGTTCGGGAAAATGTCGCGTGTCTCCGCCTCATCCTGGGGCATACGGTACGTGGGCCTTCGAATACTGTACCAGGCTATATTCGTTGCCATCATCACTTATGCGGCGGGATGTTGGTGGAGACGCACGTCCACTTACATGGTAAGGAGCGCGTTGTTAAGGACCCAGCGGCAGGCCCTTATACTAATCACAAAGGCTTACCGCTCAGTTAGTTCGGCAGCATTGCCAGTTTTGGCAGGGGTTTTTCCTGCGGACTTAGAGGTAATCCGTGCTGGTAGGATAGACGATGTAAGGCTTTCTGGCCGGGACTGCCCTAAGACGGAGAGAAGCCAAATTTCGGAGGAGCTCGTTGCTGAGTGGCAGCGAAGATGGGACGGTGAGGAGAAGGGTAGGGAGCTCCATCGGTTCTTCCCCGATGTTCGTGTTCGACTCAGATCCCCCTGGGTTGAGCCCGACTACCAGTGCTCTCAAATTTTGACAGGTCATGGCTGTTTTAGAAGGAGACTTTATGAGATGAAGCTATGTCAGAACAGCCTGTGTTACTGCGGAGAGGAGGGTGAATGTCTGGATCATGTGCTATGGCGATGCCCACTGTACGATGAAATCCGCATGAAGATGTTGGACGGGATTCAACGGGTCAATCCTGGACCGATACACTATTGCGATCTTGTTAACTCCGAGGTCAACTTTCGACGGTTGAGAGACTTTTCGCACCATTGGCATAACATCAGGAGCGGGCTCGAGCTGGCGGAGAAAGGACAGGGTCCATGACGCAGTCGCCATCGTCGTGTCGTCCGTCGCAATAGCGACACCCACGCGGAACAAGCCGCCCCAGAAAGGGGAGAGGGCTCGGGCAGACAATTTGTAGGGAGTCAAGAAAGTGCACGCCCGAAAGAGCACACGCAAGTAAGGCGTGCATCTCCCGTGATTCGGTCCATATAGCCAGGATGGCTGGAGGGACCATGGGCTGGTGGAGGGGTCTGCCCGTTGGGCAGTCCGGCTGGAGTGTCCTTTGTACGGTGTCAGGACCGTCGAGGCCTTCCGGCCGGTGCTGATGGAATGGTTGGAGCGGACGCACGGGGTGCTTTCCTTCCGACTGGTGCAGGTGCTTACGAGGCCCGGGTGTTTTGGGAAGTACCTGCATAAGATTGTCAGGAGGGAGAGCACACCGTCTTGCCACCACTGCAGTTGCGACGAGAACACGGCACAGCACACGCTCGAGGAGTGTGCTGCATGGGTGGGAGAGCGCTATGAACTCGTCGCGATTATCGGTGCCGACCTGGCGCTGCCGACCATCGCCAGGGAGATGCACGACAGCGTCAAGAACTGGGACGCTGTCGCCGCCTTCTGTGAGGCCGTAATCTCACGGAAGGAGGCGGCGGACCGTGTGCGAGTAGAGCTCCTATTCGGCGACACGTTCCGCCGCTGTCGACTCGGGTGGCGCAGGCGCGAGTATCTGCGCCTCATGCCGCCCTAGCCGAGGCCGCGGGTGATCGGACCGGGGAATTGTCCGTCACCCACAGAGAGCCTGACCGCGCGATGGCAACCGACGTCCCAGTACGGCGAGAGGTGAGGTTACCCGAAAGGGTATTCCGTCGGGCCGACCACTGATGACAAGTCACATCTGCTCCGGTGGTCGGCCCAACAACGAGGTGACGTGCGTACGGGTGGGTTATGGGCCCGCGCGCCGTCCTTTCGTCGCCCCGGACGGACAGGACCGCGCGTACGCTTACGAGTACCATAGCCCACCCATAAAAAAAAAAGGGCGCGCAGCACACTGCGCGTACGCCATTCATGGGAATGTCGGTGACGCGAACCCATAAGATTTTCCCTTATCAAAAAGTGCCCAACGCGACTAAAGGAGTTTTCACTTCAATAAAATGTATTCTTCAATACGAGCATATATAGATATTCTGAATAAATAGTTCCACCTACGTTGGCAATTGGTAAGCAATCGAGTGTGTTATGTGGTGATTCCGGCGGAAAGAGGCCGGATATCAAACATTGTGAGGCTAATGCGGCTCGCCGCCATCGAGGGGTTAATCAGTTCCTGTGTCTATGTCTAGTCAAAATATGCACACTAATACTTTGAAACTAACGTAAATATTTTACATGACTTTCCTTCTTGGATATTGTCAATTGTATTTTTAATCTGTAAAAAGCGTGTCAGTGTTATTTATTTTTTATTTTTATTTATTTATTTACATAATTACATAAAAATTACATAAACCATAACAAAGGAAAATGAATGTTTTAACTTTCATGCTACATTGCAAAACTGAAAATAACCATTATATTATTATATTGTTGCACTAAGTTTACACTGTCCTCCGTACTAGTTAAAACTGTATTACGGTAGGACAGTATCCTTTAATTCAATCACATATATTTTTGTAAAACTTTATAGAACACCACTTAACACTTAAAAACGTAACAAGAATAATTAATTATGTATGTAGGTGTCCGTCAATTTCGTCATTTGCAGTGAGCAGACGGTTGATTGTTGACGGAGCAGACGGACGATTTAAGAAAATTACTATGTTATATTCATCAGTTCAGCCAATGGTTACGCGAAACCACCGGTCAAATTCTTAAACTACTCTCCACCTCGTGTTTATGATACTAATGTGAATCGGACATTAGCAGAATTGTATTAAGTACAACTATATGTGCCATTGAATACAAGAAATCAAGCAAAGGCTATCACAAGTATTAAAGCACCGATCATATAATTACTCAACTGACATTGGCAGAATGGTTAGCACATTTATGCTGCTAAGGCCATTAAAGCAAGAAGAAGTACTATGTTATGTTTTTTATATTATTTGCTTTTGGGATGACAACGGATAAAGTAAATCTGCGAAGAATATTTCATATTATTTAGTTATCTTTCCGAACCAAAAAGATGTTATGATAGTTTTTGTATCGATAAAAAATATTCAGATATGCCCGAGGTAATGCTATGGACTATCAAAGCAAAAGTGATATGATGTATCTGCATATTAATCTTACCGCCACACTTTCCACTTTGATCTGTGAAAAACCTCTTTATCTTGTTGTCAATATCGAATAACACTATGCAACCTTTCACTTTCAAATGCTTGGAAATATAGATGGATAAATAATACATTAGTTATCAAGTCAAGGTACGATTGGCAATTACACTACAGTTTTTCATGCAATAAAATAAATCCCTCATATTTTCTTACTGAATTCGATTATATTATTCTCCGTGCGGTGACGGAGCAAAAATGCAATTCACCACCGCCTCTCTTGCCTATGGGTGTCGTAAAAGACGATTAAGGAATATAAAACGTATATAATACATATACACAAGAGAAGGCAATCTCAAAAGAAACCTCTATGCTAAAGAAGTTTCGGAGGTCAATTTCTCTTCTACTGTGGAGGAGGCTCGAGCTCAGCAGTCGGCGATATATAAATTGAGATGAACTACCGATATGTAATACTATTGTAGATTTAAAAATATTTGAATACATTGAATATATTTATACCTTACAACCAGCTTGGAAGTGTATTTAAATGTCGTTAGCGCACGTATCGTAAAAAATCACTATTATACTTTGCTCTAATGTATTAAAAGAAGCATACTTGACAAAAAAAAATACACAATAATTAAAATAAATACTGACCACCCATCAACATCCAGAGATGTAGGCATAGGGTCTTAAAAATTGACCGTCTTACGAGAATATCACATCAAGTAATCTTTTATCATCAATGAATGAAATGAGTTGTAGAGAGATGTTGTATTACAATACTCCTTGTATTGCAGGGACTTTATGAACATATAATTAATAGACACAGATTACATCCAAACTCAGAACCACAATTTGTGGATTGCACAGTGTTGTCATACGTGGAATTTGAATCCGCGACACTGGCACTGTACGTCGTAATCTTAACCACTACGCCATTTGTGCAATCAAAAGCCAAAAAATATAATTAATAAAAAATAATGTCTGTGTAAGAATTTTTATACTTACATTCTTGACCACATAGATGGAGTGGATAAAGAGACCACGGAGCTTTTTGACATCAACTTGCCATGCCAAACTTAGTGATTTCAATTGCCATTTATAACAAACTAGCAACCCGCCCTCGCTTCGCTTCGGTTAGTCGCCTTCCCCGTGTAGTTCCCGTTCTCGTGGAAATACCGGGATAAAATATAGCCTATTTTACTCAGGGATAATGTAGCTTTCCATGGTGAAATAATTTTTGAAATCGGCACAGTAGTTTTTGAGTTTATTCATTACAAACATACACACAAACAAAAATATAAATTTTTCCTCTTTATAATATTAGTGTAGATAATGATCTTACAAGATACAATAATTGTTCCTTAGGACAGGTAATAAAATATGGTTACATGATATAATTGAACTCTTACGGCGGTATAGATTTTAAGGAGATATTTGGTAAATTGAGTGGGTTTCTCGATGTTTTTGATTCGCAATTGGATCCGGTAGGCGGCGACGTAATGAAATAGATCGAGAATTTTATTTTTGTTACATAACGCAATGCCACCTTACCAAGCAAGCACAGAGTTACATGAATTGCTATTTCTATAAGTTTATTAATTAAACATCAGTAATATAATAATAATACTTTATTGCTCTTTAAGTATGCAGTAGGTACATTGTTAGTTACATTATATAGATTAAAGTTACTATAGTTCTACAATTAAATGGGTGCAGTTCTGTTTTCCTTACTAGGGTTCAAAGAAACCTGTGAAAAGGAATGACAGTTCCGTTCCCCTATGGATAAGGGTTTATATTAGTTATTTATGTACTTACATGCTTTACGTGTTTATACAATAATAGAAAACAAAAAATAATAACAAAAGGAATTCAACATTAAAATTAAGGTAGGTAGACAAAAAAAAATTTATATTAGAAGAAATGATTGTTTACGTGTTGCGAGTGTTTATACATGTGGGTGTATGTATCTTATATCTTTAAACGAGCAATTCTTGTAAATATATATATTTTCAGGATCTCGGAAACGGCACCAATAATTTTGATGAAACTTGGCATACTAGAGGATTCGGGTCCAAAAAATCGATCTAGCTAGGTTTTATGTATAGAAAATGTTCTTTTGTCGGTGTTTTTAGCAAAACGTTACAATGACATTAGATTTTAAAAGAATATGAATTCAAATTTCGTTCACAACGTCAAGAGTTACAGTAGCTCAGGTGAGACATTGACCGGTTTTAATTTTAGGTTTTTGTGTGTCAAACAGCATCGGATCGAATTTATATAATTTTCATTAATAATTTTTTTATTTTTTATTAATATACATCTGAATAAATGCTACAAAAATACTCCGAGCGAAGCTCGGTCAACCTGATATTGTATTATGTATGTGTAATGAAGTGAGTTAAGTGTATTTGTAAATAACTAAACTCTTTTGTGACATAAGACTTTTCACATTTTAAAACTATTGAAGGCAACATTTAATTTTTTTTTTTTTTCATATAATTCTGTGTGGTGCCGGAATAAGAATAGAATTCACCACCCTTTCTTGAGTGATGGGTATCGTAAAAGACAGCCTCGCAACGGCGATCGGCGTCCCGGGGGGACGTCGATGGAAGAGGGTACTCCCTCGGGGTATTCCGTCGGGCCGACCACTGAAGTCAAGGAACTTTGCACCGGTAGTCGGCCCAACGGAAACGGAAAAAAAAAGAACGTAAAAGACAACAAAGGGATATAAACAAATAACAACTATGGAAAAGAAGGAAATCTCGAAATAAAATTCTATACCAAACTGTCTGACCAGCCAGTAAGGTCAATTTCCCTCCTATTGTAGAGGTAGTTTGAGCCCAACAGTGATGATGATCTATGTTCCAATGCTAGGCTCGAGCCTTTTCCATTTTACAACACTGACCTATTATACCATGCTGGTAAAATGTGTTGGTATAGTGTTATATTTTGAGTTTTCCTTATATTGCACAATGTTATAGGCATATCAAAATCGGAGGTAGTATATTGTAATCCTACTCAGTCACCACACGGTATATGTACAATTTTATACCAATACGATTGACCAGCGTGGTACAGTAAGTCAATTTTCCCTCATATTCTGGAGGAGGCTCGAGCCCAGTAGTGGGATTTAAATGAACTGCGGCAACGATGTAATATAATCAATTTTCTTTAATATATTACAATACTATATTGTTCAAAATTAAGGAGTAACATCCTTACTAATATTATAAATGCGAAAGGAAGTTTGTTTGGTTGTTTGTTTATTTGTAACGCTTTCACGCTTAAACCGCCGAACCGATTTAAAAAGTAAAGTAAAAGGGAGTAACATAGGCTAGATTTTATCTCGATATTCCCACGGGAACAGGAACTACGTGGGTAAGGCGAATAAAACTGAAGCGAAGCGAGGGCGGGTTGCTGGTAGGCTATATTTTATCCGGGTATTCCCACGGGAACGGGATCTACGCGAGTAAGGCGACTAAAACCAAAGCGAAGCGAGGGAGAGTTGCTAGTAGGCTATATTTTATCCGGGTATTCCCACGGGAACGGGAACTACACGAGTAAGGCGACTAAAATCGAAGCGAAGCGAGGACGGGTCTTAAAGTATTCATAAAATATATTCAATGATACAGTCCTATTATTTTTATCTTAGATCAATCTTCGTGATATATGCTAATTCAATAAACGTGATGATAAGGAAAATTAGTAACTGTACTTCGGCAGTTATCCTCGTTATAATATCCACTTCATCTCGCTCATCTCGCGTATAATTAATTACTGATGTACAAATAACTGCTATGCAAGAATATTCTTATTGTTGCCCGAGCGGCGACGGCGGCGGTACCAGAAAGGCTAACCTACCGAACCAGCTATGCATGTCAAGGAATCGATTACCAGTCGTCGGTTCAATGGCTATAGGGAGGAAACACAGTCAAAAAACATCTTCCTTCCGTCACCGGACTGAATGGACGAGATGTGTCCAAACTATAGCCTGCCAAAAATATAACAAAGCAAATTTTATTTTTTATATGACATGTCCACCCCTCTTTTGTCTGTGGATGTGGTAAAAGAGGACTAAGAGATAATATATGCATATAACATCTAATCAAGACATGGAAAACTCGAAATAAAACCCTATACCAACACGTCTGACCAGCGTGGTGTAGTAGGTCCCCTCCCATTGTGGAGGAGCCTCGAGTCCAACAGTGGGACGTATATGAGCTGTGATGATGATGATGAAATGAAATTCACATCATCATCGTCTCAGCTTATATACGTCCCACTGCTGGGCTCGAGCTTCCTCCACAATGGGAGGGAAATTAATCTGTTACACCACGCTGGTCAGGCGGGTTGGTATAGGGTTTTCCTTCTCTTCCATAGTTGTTATATTCATAATATATCCCTTAGTCGTCTTTCACAACACCTATAGGTAAGATAAGGGCTGGAGAAATTCACATAGTATACTTAAATCTTTAATTTAAATGTGTATATTATATAAATGTTACATAAAACATTAAGCGTGAATACCTAAAGTATATATAAATAACTATCGAAGCGAAATGTTTTATCAGATAAGGCGGTAACCATTCTCTGGGGTAATCTTGTTGTGCAGTAACAACGCCGACCTCTCTGGAGATATCTTAACAGCATCTTGTCGTGCACGTAAAGACTTACTTCTCTAAATATACAACCTAACATACACATTATTGTGTAGTAAATCTTGGGGCAACTACCCCTTAAATGACATAAGTATACCTTACTAGAATCTAATTAAAAAGTAATAAACTTACTCAGTTTATGTTCTATACATTTAATGGAAAATGAAATTTTTAAAAATGATGGTTAACATTACTATGTCCCATATTTACCACGGGTATCATCAAAGTTATTTAAAGGATGTAAACAGATAGTATCAATAATTCCAGTTACCTCTCTCTCTATTAAAACTTATACTGACCGATTTTGCGTGCATGGGTTATTAAAATACCTAATTTTCTCCCGTTGTGAAAGAAATTTATTCTCATATATATATAAGGTTTGAGAAGAAAAAAACATTTTTTAAGATCTACATAAAATTTTTATAAGTCTAATCATAATTTGTTTTAATTAATTTTATGCATACCTATATGTAACTGTATAAAGATGTCGTTCTTACTGCGGCGAATTGCCTTTGTAATAATTTTAGTCGAAAGATAATTGTGAACTTAATCGACAGGATAATTTTTGCTTTACGGCTTAATAATAAAGGAGCTGTTTCAGGATTATTGTTATCTAAACTACATACGCACTAACATCCTTTTACTTTCCCAAATACAAACGTTTTCGGATATTGAATTGGTACCTAAGTATAGTGACACTCTCAATATATCTCCTTGTGTTATAACTCCATTAAACTTATTAGGGCCATCCTAAAAGATGATGTATGAGCTAAGTAAATATTTAGTAAGGGCATAATAAATACACTGACCTAAAATTTTCATTAGCTAAGAATTTGCCTATGTTACATCAATACAGTCAATTGTTGTGACTAAACCTTTATCACTATCTGTTAAAGAGTACTAAATAAAAGAGTAATATTATTTACAAATGAAATCTATGCATTTACTCAGAATGTGTAGGATCTCTTACGTAATGCTTTAAAATTTTAAGTTAAAAATTATATGTATTTTTAAAAGCTTTTATTTAACTTGTCCTGTTAGTATGGGACACATCTTGCGAGATAAATTAGAACCACATCCTGTCTTTAGATTAGATTGATATTTGGTTTACTTACGTAACTTCGGTGACAATGCAATAATATGGTACCATGAAGCTGGTCTCAAGATGGCGTCGGAAGGTGGCCATAGGAACTAAACGAGATAAAACTATCGAGTTTGGACTCGTTTGAATAGTCTTGACAAGTTTTTTTTGTTTTCGAGCATTTAAATAAAAGCTTGTTTTTAAAAAACTTTTTAATTAATATTTTTGTCTATAATTCCAAACTGTTTCGTTCTTCCAAGTCTTCTTAATCTATCATTACAAAAACTGTTATGAGGCTCCCAATAGTATTTTATCCGGCATCAGCCTCTCATTCATTCAATCAACACCGCAGTCATGACAGATATGCCACCAATTAATAATGTACCTGTATCTACTCATACAATTTATATAACTTTCAATAAAGGTTAATTAACAATCCGACATAACATATTATAGGCATTTTAATTATCATGGTTTCAAGTTAAATATATACATAACACACGCCACAATACACGCTTAAAGCGAACCATACACGTACCGGTATTATTCTTCGCCTGTATGACAGTAATAAGATCGATTTTGGGACCTTCCACGATCTTTTCTCCCGAGAAGATTGGTTTCGATCCCCTTCAAAGAGGTCAGTATGTTTCTGATTTCCATTTCGTTTTATCATTACATACCCTGCAATATAGGTTATTGGAAACCGTATCAAAACGTTGATGGTTTTACTGTAAATATTCCATTTAATCTATAAGTATAAAAGTATTTCTATTTAGTACTAGATATAGTATTCAATACTAGATTGACCCGGACCAACTCCATCTGGTACCATTTGGGTCAACGATTACATTCCCAAGGAGGGTTGACGTCAGGCAGGCGGCCGGTCATAAAAGTCATTGCCGAAACTTTTTGCAATATGTCAAAACAGATGACATATTGCGTCGACCCCAAGTAATTGGGATAAGAGCAAGATGATGATGACTAGATATAGTAGTGTGACAGACATACATAATGTAAAATTGGGCCATATTTTATTAAGATAAAATGGGGTTTTGAGTAACTACGCCATTATTTTTTGTGTTAGAAAGAAATACTTGCAAAAAAAGGTTAATTCTGAAATTAAAAGCCTTAAAAAATCAATAACACATGAAATATCTCATAGGAATAGGTAAAACTATGGACTTAAAACCCTAAAAAAATAATTAAACGTCCCTATCAGTATAACAAATGCTCATTTATACTCTGCTTGCAAAAACGGCATAATTTATGAACCGCTTAAAACAACGGCACTGAAAACATGAAAAACGGGACGTATGGTCATGTAATTACACATACATGTATCGAGAATTGTTCAATACTCCCGAAGAACTAAATTTTGAATGAAAATAGGTAGTATTCCTCTGGGCTGGAGTCTCACTCTCCTGGAGTAGACGGGAGGTCTGGTCGAAGTGTGTGAAAAACGGTAGTCGTCTCGTCCCGTCTCAACCAATATTGTGCACCCACCTCACATACATCTTGGCACAACAGCCACTTTTAAGGCTACAAGCAGAGACAAACTACTAGTTGACATACCACTAATTGGCACAACATTCAACACCATTAAGCTGTTGAATGTTGCCGCAGGCAAGGGCTCACTAGTCCCGTACAGCTTCAGTTCCCCGCCGGCAAATGAAACACCAACGACTCGCCGAAGATAGGGAGACGATAAAACACTATGTTGTCGATCATCGTCTTTCCAGGTTAACAGCCTTCAGTGCTCACCCATGGTCCGGGTTAAGCTGTAAAAGCCATTTGCAGCTAACGGCTATAGACCCCAAAAAAAAATTATCCTCATCCAGACGAAAACTTGAGACCGCATGGTCAAGAATACTGCCGAAGAAAGAATTCGAAAGCCTCACCCTCGATCTTCTGTATATACGAAGAGAGATTTCATCCTTATAATTGATCCTGACGAACGATAAAATAAAGGTACAGGTTGTAATGTTTACAGATTTTAGTAGGTTCGATTCCTAGATGTGGCAAACGAATTTTTGAAAATCTTTGAATGCCGTTTTCTTTCTGTTCAAAAATAAAATATAGTTTTCTTTGAGTAAAATTTTCTATCTACAGTATTGAGAGTACTTTCCCTTTAGGTGGCATTACAAAATTCCACCCTGTATAATATGAAACCATGTATCAACCGTTTTGTGATTATTACTATAAGCTTTAAAATGGAATAAAATGAGAACCGATAATACAAAGACTGGTTTGGTACAAAAATATATTACAAATTGTTATAAATGGATCGTTTGTCCTTTCGTAGGACGAAGGGACAAATGTCTTTTTGTTCAATTGTCTTTTTCAAGCTACTAATTTTATCAAAGCTTTAGTTACCAGTTAGTATTGTATACAATAATATCAATGTATATTTAATATGAATTACTAGTGAAGCTTCGCAAAATATAGAAAAAAATATATATAAATTGACTTTATGTAATAGTTTTTTTATAGGCGTGATGACCGTTTAACACAAGCAGTGGTAGGTATGATGATTAAGTAACATAAACGGATAATATGTAGTCAGAAATAAAGAAAAATTGTTTATTTCTCCCTCACAGGGGGACACATATTTTTCTACTTTTCTTTTATTGGTGTTTGTAGCAAACAGTGCCCTTGATGGTAAGTGATACTGCCTCTATACTGCGTGCAATGAGTTTTGGTGGTACTAAAGGAATCACCAAAACCCTCTAAAAGATGAGCTTCCAGCTCTCACACTCTCCGAACGAAGTGCAGTAACAAATTGTTACTACTCAGACGTCGATTTTGTGCGAGATTGTGGTACTACCCTGGACGGACGGGCCAGTGGCTATAGATAGACGACTATCGTGTGGTCCTACCATATAAAATTTTATATGGAAAACGTTTAACATGAAGAAAGGAAACTAGAAATAATAGCTTATATCATTCCATACTATTTTTGGTACGCCAAATTCCCTCAAATTATGGAAAACACTATCAAAAGATATCTATCTAATATGACCTTAAAGAAGAAGAAAACACAAGGTAAAAATTGTGGAAAATATAAACGAAAAACGAAAAAATTAAACGATAAAACAACATATTACCTAGCTGTTAATATTAAAGTTAGATATAGTTGTAATACGTGTAAAATAAAAACATTTATACATCACCGCGTCACAGTAATGTAATCGTCTACGTGACCTGCCTTGATATGCTTTGTCACACGGAACCTTTGGGACTTATTTCATAGACATGCAATTATTATATAACCCTACATTCAGTAGCAGCTGCTGCTGCTGTAGCAACAGCTGAATGGTTTCTGTGTATAGTTCTGTCGTTATTTGTACTGCAGATCATTTTTACAGAATCCTAACTATGACGTATCAACTACAACTTCACAATAATATTATTCAGAGCTATGGCTCATCATCATTTCAGCTTATACCTATACGTCTCACTGCTGGATTCAAACTTCCTCCACAATAGAAGCAAAATTGGTACTTCACTGGTTAGACAGGTTGGTATGGAGCTTTACTACGAGTTTTCGTTCTCCCGTAAGAGACCCACGAATAAGAAGGAGTTTGTTGAACTGAATTCTTACTCCGTCATCATATTAGGGTTGGTGTCTATATGTTGGTGTCTACATTACAATAATATCTACACTTGTTAGCATTCCCCTAAAAATCCAATAACGATAATTCAACTATCCGAATCTGTCGGATAATCGAAAATAAGTTTTTATCCGAAACTGATATATTGTTATTCTAATATCCAGATCCAGATCCGAAACTTGATCCGCAACATCACTAGTATAAATCCTGTAAGAGTACTTACACGTTGCTTTGTGTCTATTTGTTAAATCCATTTAATCGCATTGGTCTAACATTTGTGAATCTAAAGCAATTTATCACCCTATCTAAAGTAGGGAGGAGAGTTTAACCCTTTAAATAAGATGAAGTGTACAGTATTACCGTCCAACCACTGCCAAGGAGTGAAGAGACGAACAATCTGATGACATGAACTGAGGAAACAATCTCATAGCATCACAGACGCCCAGTGTTAAGTTGAAATGCTCACGGTGACAAACTCAGGCTCCATGTTCACCATATACGGCAAAATGGTACTGGCCAATAAAAGATTATGCCTGGGCATGGGAAAAGTTTATGCTTTGAGTGTCCTTATATAAGACTAGCAGCTCGCCCCGGCTTCGCACGGGTTAGGTTATTAAACAAACATTTCAAAAGTTATAAATTTTTACACATACACTCCCATACGTTTTTGCGTGGGGTTATTAAAAAAGAGTAAATTTATGAAGAAGATTTGAATATTAAATATTATTAATTTGATGTTATTTTCTTAGTTTCTTTTTTTTTAATATTTCATTTTTATGGTTGTAAAAAGGCCACATTTACTTTCTCTGCTCCTAAAAATCAACTTATTGAGTCAGAGCTGCCCTGTAAACGATATTTTATGTTAATTTATTTTGTGGCAGCAAAATAAATTGATTTTCAGGGCCTCCGACCCGCGATAGACCAACATACAGTTGGCCATGAGTAAAACAATCTTTTCGTAGGTCAATCCCTACTACCCCTATTCGAAAGTTTGGCCTTGGTAGTTGTTGATAGTTAGAGTGAAAGATGTTTTCACCCGAAATTGAAGCCGTTTAAATGGGATTGGCAGATCAGTTGGGATCATCGGTATCCTCGGTATATGAGCTAGTTGACCAGCTGCTGGGTCGGTGATAATGGTTGCTACAATTAAATTGTCCTTCAATTCCTTCAGCAAGCCGCTGCGATCACTCGATAATCGATTCTCGCGAACGTGCTTGTGAGGTTGTCAAATTTTCTTTAGCAAGCCTCTGCGAGCGTTCGATATTCGTCTCTCGCGCGCGTACTTGAGAAGTCCTCAAATTTTGTTGAGCAAGCTTCTGCGAGCGCTCAAAACTCGACTCTCTGGCACGCGATTGCGACGCGTATTCTTATTGACTTGCATGATGATTTTCAGTATCTGATGAAGATTCTCCATCACGACGTCTTCGTGATACCCTCGCCTGGGAACTATTTCTAGAAAATTGAGATCTAGATCTTATGGGGCTTTTTCAAAAAAAATTAAACTGCCTTTGTGCTAAATTATTTACTTAATAGCTATAAAAATGTAATTGAAAAATTATAAGAACTACTGAATCGCTAAGCTGTTTAGATAGTTAAAAGTTAGAAAATATTACTTACTGAAATATTAAAAAAAAATGTACCTACCTATTTACATAGTTCTGAAAAGCATTGTTGTTTAGTTCTGAAAAGAACTTTGTTTAGTTTTAAAAAATAACTTTTTTGTTGGGTTTAATTACCTGCTAAACAAATTTAAAGCATATATGTATTGAAAATATATGAAAAAATTTTAGGCGAGGTTTCACGACGGAACCGGTGGCAACCGCTAGGGAAGATCAAAACTACTCGAATAAAAAGTGAAAACGGATTCCGCACACGACCGCTGCATAGGGAGCCGACCGCGCGAGTGAGCTAGGTATGATCGATGAACATCAATGTTCGATGATCATCGATGTTGAAAGGAAAAACATCGATGTTTTAACATCGATATTGCTATAGGTAAAACATCGTAACATCGATGTTAACGAAATTCATCATCGATGTTTTTAACATCGATGTTGCTATAAACAAAATATCGTAACATAGATGTTAACGTAATCGACCATCGATGATAATTCACGCAAGACAATGAACCCGTTGGACTTTCCTAAAATAAAAAAAGCTCATCACAATTTCGCGCCGAGAAAAGTACTTAGTATTACTGGTATTTAATCCTATATTATAATAAGAAGCGACTCCAGATTTTCATAAAGAAAAAAAAGGTCATCAAAATTATCGCCGGACAATTTTAGCGATAATGGACGTTTTTGGAACATCGATGTCACAAGTCACCCTATACATTATAACATCTGACTCAGAATTCCTTAAAAAAAAAAGCCCGGAGAATTTAATTTCTTCGTCCAATGACATCGATGTTTTCCTAACATCGATGTTCTTTTAACATCGATATTGTCTAACATCGATGTTCGGTTTTCGATGAATATCGAACATCGATGTTGGGCTTTCGATTATGACATCGATGTTAACATCGATGTTTTTCTAACATCGATCATCCCTAGAGTGAGCCGCGCGGCACTTAATTTCTTTCTTTTTATTGGGGGAGTCGTTTAAGATCGGCGCCCTCGTCGCCCGGCTCCGTCCGGAGCGATAGAGGGGCGTAAGCACGCACACCCGCAACCCACCCGTGACACCTTGCCCTCGTCGTTAGGCCGACCACCGGTGCAGGGTGACTTGTCGTCAGTGGTCGGCCCGATGGAATACCCCTCTCCTCGACCGGCGTCCCCCCCTGGGGAGGACGTCCTCTTTCTGCACTCGTTCATTTCTGCACTTCGTTTGGTGAGTGAAAGACCCGGCAGCCCAACTATCTGAGGGTGTTTGCATGTGGTGAATTATAATGATCACTGAACCTCATTGTATGCATTCACACTCTCTTCACTTTCTTCACAGGAGGCAGCGGCCTAGCAAAGGTCCATGAGTGGTAGTAACACTTTGTGCTATTTACTCATTTGCCACCAATAAAAAATAAAGAAAAAGGTGGATGATAATGATTATGAACCCTTTGGTTTTAATTATATATGCCCAAAGAAATCATATTTACCGCCTAGACATCATCTTGTTCTCTGACTTCGGTGTAACAAGATATTAAATGATCTTATTTGTATTTACTGAAGTTTATTTTGGGTCCCAATTTATGCTCATATACTTACAATTCGTTGAGATCTATCTAAAGGTAAGAAGAATATCTTAAATTTATTCCATAACTAGCAACCCGCCCTCGCTTCGCTTCGGTTTCAGTCTTTCCTGCGTAGTTCCCGTTCCCGTGGGAATACCGGTATAAAATATAGCCTAATTTACTCCCTGATATTATAGCTTTCCATTGGTGAAAGAATTTTTGAAATCGGTCCAGCCGTCTTGAAGATTACCCGGAACAAACAGACAGACAGACCAAAAAAATATAAAGTGTATTTTAGGCATATGTATAGTGCAAATAACCGTGTAAGCATGAAAAAAGCTTATTATTTTGACATTACAAACAGACACTCCAATTTTATTTATTGGTATAGATATAGATAACTTAGGTCGTATAAAGTATGATATTTAGTATAACTCAAAACTTGCAGGTTTACCATCGAAGATCACATAATTATCTATCATTACGGGGGCGATATTGACAAGTACTGTCTTTTTTAAGTTTTTCCAAATAATAATGCGTACTTATATTACTCACCTATCCATTAGGTTTGGCGAGTAAAATAATTTATTCAAATTACCATACATAAATTGAATATACATATTCCTTTATTACAAGGAAAATAGATAAATCCCGAATAGATAGAAACCTAACATAATTTTAAATGAGAAAAAGAAATAAAATTACTCCATAGGTTCTTAATGTATTACTTAAATGTATTCATTATCACCGGCTGCTTTTAAGAGTGCTATTTTAAATGCCATAAAACCTCTGGGGACTCCACAGTAAAAACGATATAAACTGTAGACTGTAACATGGCCATTTAATCTTAGTAATATTCCCTATAATTTACTTGATACTAGCAACCCGCCCTCGCTTCGCTTCGGTTATAGGTTATAGTCGTTTTACCCGCGTAGTTCCCGTTCCCGTGGGAATACCGGCATAAAATATAGCCTAGTTTACGCCTTGATATTATAGCTTTCCATTGGTGAAAGAATTTTTAAAATGGGTACAGCCGTTTTGAAGATTACCCGGAACAAACAGATAGACAGACAGACAAAAATTTTTTAATTGCTATTTTAGGCATAGGTGTCGTGCAAATAACCGTGTGAGCATGAAAATAGTCTATTATTTTGACATTACAAACAGACACTCCAATTTTATTTATTGGTATGATGATGTATTTGTTTATTAATTTAGGTGTAATAGATGTATGTATACTTACTAGCGAAGATTATTAAAAGTATGATTACTATATTTTGATCATCGTCATCATCATCGCAGCCCACACACGTCCCACTGTTGGGCTCGGGCCTCCTCCACAACGGGAGGGAATTTGACCTACTATACCATGCTGGTCAGACATGTTGGTATAGGGTTTCATTTCGAGTTTTCCTTCTCTTGCACAGATGTTATGTGCACATTATATCCCATAGTCGTCTTATACGACATCCACGGGCAAGATAGGGAGTGGTGAATTGTATTCTTACTCCGTCACCACACGAACATTATTTTGATATTACCTTTTAATACCTAAATTCATGTATACAATTCGTTGTTGTCAACTTTGGGAGCAAATAGTAATCCTCAAAAGCTTATCAACATAGTTATTATGGGTGGTAGGACCACACTGTCGACAGTTATCTGTCTACAGCCGCGGGCCGGTCCGTCCGGGGCAGTACCACGCTCTCGCAGAAAATCGACGTCTGAGTAGTAGCGATTTGTTACTGCGCTTCGTTCGGTGAGCGAGAGAGCCGGAAGCCCAACTTTCTGAGGGTGTTTGCGTGTGGAGGGTTTTGGTGGTGCCCTTGGTATCACCGAGCCTCAATGCACGCATTCACACTCCCTTCACTTTCTTCGCGGTAGGCAGCGGCCTTGTAGAGGTTCATGAGCGGCAGCAACACTTACCATCAGGTGTACTGTTTGCTCGTATGCCACCGTTTGCAATACAAAAAAAAAAAAGAAGTTAGACATACTTCGGCATCAATTTTGAGTTTAAATAACAAGAATGAAACGACTATGTACGGCAGTAACTTTTCGATACGTAATAGAGTTCTGCAGATCGTGCTTGTCTATTAATTGTTAGCTAATGAGAATCGCGTCTATGTTTACAGGTACTTTTCATTCCGTATTAGGGAATTAATTGACGCTTCTTCTTAGCGTATTACGCTTGGGTGCATTTGCTGTGTTTTAGACCGTTCTGCTCTGCTATTTTAGAACTTAGGGTCCTAGTTCGTGCTGATGGTAAAAGACCTGATTGTCACTCAATGCGGCAATGCATGATTTTATGTATACTTGTAGCGTATTATTATTTAATCACCGACGTCCCGGGAAAGGGATGTCGAGAGGTGAAGGTACCCCTTCAGGGTATTCCGTCAAGCCGACCACGGAGGACAAGGAACTCGGTACCGTTGGTCGGCCCGACAATAACGAATGACGTGTTACGGGTGGGTTACGGGGTCGCACGTCGCCCCTCTGTTCCCCGGACGGACCCGGGAAGCTGGTACACTGACCATAACCAAACCGAACAAACGAAACAAAAAGCGGATTATTTATATAAGTATTTATATAGGATTTTTTTTTTCATTTATTTTTGTTTTCATATTAATATTAGTTTATGTATAAATATTAATTAATTATATTAGAATTATATTTTTTAAAATAATACAAATGAGTGATCTTTTTCTTCCTCCCATTCTTCTCCCAACATAAATTTTCACGACGGACTTTAAACCAAATTGATTGTTTTATCTACATATATATTTTAGAGACAATTTGTTTTAATATTTACAACACATATTCTAACAACCTCAACAAATACTTTGTATGCCTAAAATATAATACCAATAAAAATCTTTGATCCTGTGTATAGCTTGCACCCATATGGTTATCTTCTTTATTTTGTGATGCTTATAAATGGATAAACGTGACTCTGTGACATATATTAAACCCACTCCAATATTTATATCTACAATTATGTGTTCTGATATTATAAAAGTGAAGTTTTATAAGTTTTTTAGGACTGCGATGAGCTAGATGTTTGTTAAATTTTCACGAAAATTTTAAGATAGATTTAGGGAACATTTAAAAATAATTCAACTTATACATCTATCTATAAGCGTAGTGACGTCCATTGTTGGACATAAGCATCCACAAATAGATAATGGCATAATTTTATAAATTTCCCAGGAGAGAGAATTTTCTCGACAAGCCCCCGGGCACTTTTGACGACGTCCACGAAAAGTAACGGGTTGGTGACATATTGGATTCTTAATCCATCACGCGGTCATATAGTTTATCAAAATAGCACAAATGATATAGATAGTTTGTAAGGATATTTTATAAATTCAAGATAATGGTCCGGAGTATTTTGCATATTGTCTTACGTAAGTTATTCAAGTTTAAAATAAGGTGTAACAACTGTTATCATAACAAATTCATATTTATTTTTTTAATATTCTTAAATTATGTTATATTTAAATATTAAACAAAAACATGATAAACTTTTGATAAGATTTAAAAGAAAAATAAATTAAAGCAATTTTAATTTCGAGCCACTGAAGTCGATGAATAGGCGCCGGTGGCCCGCTGAAAAAAGGATATAGGAATAAGGATTGGTGATATCGCCAGATCATAGGATATTCGAAATAGAAATAAAATACAAATTGTGCAATAAAATTTTTTCATAGCTTTCGTAAGATCTGGCTCATAAAGGTTTTTGTACACTTTTTGAGAAACTTGAAGCTTTAATGATCAACAAGCATCGTTCTGATCTGTCATTATATAACATTATTTGATGGATCCCATCCTGATGAAGATATACTTTATAATGATCTTTATCATACCTGTACTTAATATAATTAATTTACAACTTATGAGCCTAGATATAAAAATTCAATATTTCCAAATGTGAGAACTCGAGCTTGTATTACAAGCAGGCTTATATTTTCCCCTATTGTTCTACGAACAATTTTCTGATATGAAACCCTTTGTTATAGTGTGATGCAAGCAGCTGGCTCGACGCCAGTTCTTCCATATGTTTTATATTTCACTGGATCAGCATAGCTTACAATAGCTGATGAATACTAACCTAATATTTATATATTTCATGCTCAAAATCATTTTATTCAGTGTGTCACCAGATTTAAAAAAACAAACATCTATATAACAAGATAAAAAGAAAAACTACAACCCAACTACGACAAAAACGAGTTATTGGATAAATACGAATAAAGTCACGAGCAAATGCTAATAATATATATTTTTTGAAATGTAAAAAACGCCCTTTCCAATAATACGAAACACGACATATTTATCGCAAATTAATTTTTTAACAGAATACTTTAATACCTTTAGAGGGCGTCATATTAGATTCAGTGACCATCATATAGCCTAGAACCAGCAAACGATCAAGACGCTTCTAACGATACCGATTTTAATAAATAGTTGAGGATCTATGAGGAAACAGATGAACATACATACATAGCCTGACTCTCCGTATGCGGGTAAAAACAACAACTCACTTGCCTTTGTATTCACATTTTACTACTACCAATACAATTTCTGATGGGTGTTGTAAAAGAGAACTAAGAGCTTTACATTGGCGGGGGTCGACTTTCTCCGATGCCATCCGATCAACAATTACCTTATGATTTTAGTCCGTCACCCGCAGAGAGGCTGACCGCGCGACGGTGACCGACGTCCCGTGAAAGGGACGTCGAGAGAAGAGGGTACCCCTCAGGGTATTCCCTGGGGTGGACCACCGAGGACAAGGAACTCGGTACCGGTAGTCGGCCTAAGGACAAAGGCGACGTACTACGGTGGGTTATGGGGCCGCGCACTACCTCTCTATCGTCGCCCCGGACGGAGCCGGGCAGCGGGTGCGCTGACCATGGTGCACCCCAAAATAAAAACAAACAAAATAAAGATCCCGAGGCCCGTTATATAAAACTAATGCCAAAACCATTTGCAATATGCATAATGGAAACAGTATATTTTGCGTCGCCCACAGGTAATTGGGACAAGATCAGAATGATGATAATGATAATATAAAAACTAACAATTTATTTATTAAAATATTAAACGATTCGTTAAGATACAAACTGACCTTTACCTACATAGAAACATAGTACGCATATATATGATCCCACAGTCAAACCGATAACACGATTTTGTGGGGCTACGTTTTAACAATAAGAAAATTTGTATTTTATAATAATTAAATAAAATAAATATATATCCAAAAAATATCTCCTACGAATCCGCGAACTAACTGCACACTATACGTTTGCGTCTTACTTATGCGTATTCTCTTAGTCTAATGATGTGTGCAAAAATGCGGCAGCATCAATGTTCTTAAGTGTTGAGCCATTCGAGTGCAAACTCATATATACGATACTTAAGGATGCTCATAAGATTTCATCTTGTTAAATATGTCCGTGATGCAACACAGAAAGGTCCCCGTGGGAATACCGGGATAAAATATAGCCTAGTTTACGCCCTGATATTATAGCTTTCCATTGGTGAAAGAATTTTTGAAATTGGTCCTGCCGTTTTGAAGATTACCCGGAACAAACAGACAGACAGACAAAAAATTTTTAATTGCTATTTTAGGCATAGGTGTCGTGCAAATAACCGTGTGAGCATGAAAAAAGCCTATTATTTTAACATTACAAACAGACACTCCAATTTTATTTATTGGTATAGAAGATACATATAAACTCATTTGCAAAAAAAACGGGCACCTAAGCAATGAACCATTTCAAATGTTAATATTTCTTTGTTTGATAATTATAGGTAGTTTTATCCACACAATTTGCTAAATTAATAAGAAAATAATCGTTTTCATCAGTATTTCATAAAATTTAGATACAATTTATGGGAAATAATGCTAAACCTCGCTAGTAGTGTATATTCGCTAGTAGTACATATGCTCATGAAGTAAAAATAAAAAAGTTTTTTTGTTTGTTTTTCTTTAATAAAGTAAAAGCAGATAAATGTTTAGTATCGAGTGTGACCCCCTCTAGCTAAAATCACAGCTTGAATTCGTCTGGGCATGCTAGCGAGTATATCCCGGATACTTGCTTGCGGAATACGTTCCCACTCCGCAGTAATCACATTCTTCAGCTCTCTGATGGTCTGCGGAGCCGGGTGTACTGATCTCACACGCCGTTTCAGAACGTCCCAGACATGCTCTATGGGATTGAGGTCGGGACTTCGAGCTGGCCAATCCAAACGACGAATGCCGACCTCTTGCACATACGCATTAACATCGCGGGATCGGTGGGCGCGAGCATTGTCATCCATAAAAATCGAGTCTTCACCTAGAGCGGCCAATGCGGGTTGTGCATGAGAAATTAGAACTTCCGTTATGTATCGATGCCCAGTCAGTGAGCCGTTTTCAATGAAGACTAACTCTGTACGATCCATTGAATTTATTCCTGCCCAAAACATAACAGAGCCCCCACCATAAGGTGTGATTTCTTCGAAACATGCCTCTGCAAAGCGTTCTCCTTGTCTTCTTAGCACTCGCCGACGTCGATCTTCACCGAACAGAGATATCCTGGCTTCATCAGAGAACAAAACCCTATTCCAATCGTCTTGAGTCCATGATCCACAATTTCTAGCGAACCTAAGCCTGTGAACTCTGTGCTCACGGAGTAATTTGGGGCCGCGGGCCGGGCGGTGACTGCGTATATTGGCAGCGAGAAGCCTCCTCCTGACCGTCCATAGACTAATATGCACATTTCTTACTTCTTGGAGGTTGTTCTTAAGATCCACATACGAAGATTTGCGATTTCTCAATGCGCGACTCACAAGAAAACGATCATCCCGTGGTTGGGTACATGGTTTTCTTCCAGAACCAGGCCTTCTCTCGACGGAACCAGTCTCCTGATATCGCTGCCAGGTCCTTTGGACTGTCGAGCGACTAACATTTAGCCTCCTAGCCACGAAACATTGGCTGCAACCCTCTTCAAGCAGCGCGATAATTTTGGTAGCTTTTACCACTTTATCTACCATTTTTGATACAGCCAAACAGCATTAAATAAAGCTTTGACAGTCAAGGATATGAAATTAATCGATAAAAATTGAATAAAAGTTATGAAAGTCGATGTTAACTTCTGGAACTTCGCGCCAAAAATGTAGGATAAAAAGGGGTTTTCTGTAAAAATGAACATCAAATGAAAAATTGAATTTAGAACGTACTTTTTTAAATACCACAGCATTTTTAAAACCGGCCAGTAACGTGTACAAACGATTGAAACCTTTTTGGTATTGTATCTTTTTAAATATGAATGAAAATCAAAACCGCCCGTTTTTTTTGCAAATGAGTGTATATATATATATATATATATATATATCTTTTAGTTTCTCAGAAATAACACTAGCTATGTGGATAAAATTTTATATTTAAATGAGGGTTTTTATTAAGTTTATTTATTTAGATGTTTGTTTGGAATAAAAAAAAAACAATTTGGTACAGTGAAAATGAAAAGTCACAAGGATTTACTACATAGTAATTACTTGGTTTTTATTATGATTGCTATTAATACGTTTCTTTCCAAATTTATATAAATATGTTTGTGTGTGTATTGAAAAAAAATACATAGGTATATATTTAAAATAGATAATTATAAATATTATTAGATAAAATATATTTAAAATAAAACTCAACCCAAGCTCGTTCGCTAATTTACCTACTAAATTCAATCATATCTATTATCAAGATCAATCATTTTTGATATCTTTAGTAGAACAACATTCTGTTCTCGTCTATATGATAAATATACAATCATACAGTAAGGGGTTTACCTGATATCGTAACTCTTGGGTCTTTAAGCCAGTATTATACACAGTATTTCATTCTTGTATCGCGTTTTAAAAACAACACAATTAAAGAATACAAACTTCATCGAGACTCAACAACTATTTAAAGATCACAATAAAATTTGCCCATCATAAGACGGTACAGAGACTACTTCGCCATTTCATCAATTATGAATGATACCACCAGCACATACAAGTCCACTATTGGGCTCGAGCCTCCCCCACAATAGGAGAGAAATTGACCTGCTATAGCACGATGGTCGTACGTGCTGTTATGGACTTTTTTTTATTTATCTGGTCGACCATTGAAGTCAAGGAACTCGGACAACGAAAGTAACGTATTGTATTGGTGGGTTACAGGGCGGCGCGCCGCCCCTCTGTCGCCCCGGATGGAGCCGGGCAGCGGGTGCGCTGATCGTCGCTCACCCCAAATAAAAAAAAATGGGGTTTTATTTCTAGTTTTCATTCTCTTGAATAGAAGTTACACGCATATTATTATTATATTAAGCCCTTAGTTGTTTTTTACGACATCCACGTCCAAGACAGGGGTGGTGAATTGTATTCTTACTCCGTCATCATCATCATTTTTCATCTCAACTCATATACGTTCCACTGCTGGGCTCGAGCCTCCTCCACAATAGACGGGAAATTGACCTTACTATACCATGCTGGTCAGACGCGTCGGTATAGGGTTATATTTGAAGTTTTCCTTTTCTTAAAATATTCGTGCAACATCTATTGTTACACGAATGTTTAATCACTTAGTCGTCTTTTACAACACCCACGGCCAAGAGAGAGGTGATAAATTTTATTTGTACCCCACACGGCAAATGATGACAATGAAATGATGATGATGATCAAAGATCGGGACGGAGACCACTTCGCCATTTTTGTAATGTTTATTTTGGCAATAAGATAATTTTCATGTGTGTGTCTCTAGACATGTTTTCTTTGCGCTGAATTTCGTGTGTTGAATCACAATATTTGCGACGCAACACTAATTGCACCTATAGCCAAAGTAATTTAGATAAATGCCCAATGGAGTTCGTAATTATTACTTGCCGAGTGCTAATGAGTAGTTCGATCTCCAATACCCGGAGTTAATATCCTTTTTTAGGCATCGCATATCTCTCTATAGTACATAGGCAAGATTATCCCTTCCACAGAAACTCATTGTTTTAGTATAGCTTATGTTAAACAGTATTTCGGTTACTGGTTACTAACGCTGGACGTTGGGTCAAATAATATTATGTTATCGCAGTAAATTTATTTATATTATTCATGCCGAGCTATAAAATAGGACTAATAAACTCTTTGATACCTACTGGGGTATTACGAAACAACTAAAGTAATTGGTCTTCGTCTAAGAATAATTACGAGTGTATTAAAATATGGAAACATGAAGCTAGTGTAATTATCAGCAAGCATATATGTCCATATCCATCTTGCATTTTTATAAGTATGCGATACTTTCATGGATTCAAATCACTCATAGACAAAAAATGTTATTAGGATTTTAATAAGACTATGTTTAAGCGTCATTATGGCAGAATCCATGGAAGACCCTGGCACCACACCCAATGATCTCAGCAGGGTATCCCAACTAGTGGGTTTACGAATGAACATGGACAAGACGAAAGCGATGTCAAATGCCCATGTCATTCCTGTACCGGTCCTAGTTGGCAATGCGATTCTAGAAGTTGTCGATCATTATGTTTACCTTAAGACAAACGGTCTAGTTAGGTAGATCCAATTGCGAGAAAGAGATCAACCGACGAATCCAACTCGGTTGGGCAGCGTTTGGGAAACTTAAGAGGATCTTCTCGTCCAAAGTACCTCAGTGTCTGAAAACACAGGTCTACGACCAGTGTGTCTTACCCGTGATGACTTACGCCACGGAAACGTGGTCCTTAAATGTAGGCCTCATAACAAAGCTCAAAGTCGCTCAGCGTGCTATGGAGCGGACTATGCTCGGGATTTCTCTGCGAGATAGAATCCGGAATACGGAAATCCGCAGAAGAACGGGTGTAACCGACATAGCACGAAGAATTAGCACGCTAAAGTGGCAATGGGCAGGCCACATCGACGAACCGATAACCGCTGGAGAAGAAAAATTCTCGAGCGGCGACCACGTATCGGACGACGCAGTGCAGGACGCCCCCCCACCAGGTGCATCGACGACCTAGTGAAAGTTGCTGGGCGTTGTTGGATGCAGGCGTCACAGGACCGCACTTTGTGGCGTAACATGAGGGAGGCCTACGTCCAGCAGTGGACGGCGATAGGCTGAAATGATGATGATAATGAATGATGATGTTTAAGCATTATCAAAAATACACGCCATTTATTTTTCAGCACTTTTACTTGGATATATCTACATATTTCGGTAACAAGTTTAAAATCATACAATATTAAAAATGTTATTTCTAATTTCTACAACGGGTTATATCGAAAAAACAGCAAATATAATATATACAACATGATAAATTTCCACAAAGTCGGACCCCTTTTACTATGAAAAAAATAATTGTTTGCTCACCTAATCCAAACTACCATTTGTATACCGTATCCAGCTTCGTCCTTGTAGTCTTGACAAACAACTAAATGTGTTCACCCGCAAATAAATCCATTTATTGTATTAGAGAAAGTTATGAATAAATTACACATCGTTCACTGAATTAAGGTTATTTAATAAGTGGAAAATATTATAAAATTCTGAGACCATTTTTATGGATAAAATCCTTATAGAAATAGAAAAAAAAATTTTTGTTCACACATTTTCTCCGAAAAGTTAAATAGAGTCTGCGAGTGGTCGAACTAGGGACACTACCTAATTAAGCCGTGTAGTATCTTAACCAATCAAGTAATGCTGCTAACCCTTCCTTATAAAGGAGTGAAACATAAAGAAAATATAAAAGAACAGCACAAACAATGCAATGTGTCCAATTTCTAAGAATTGAATACACACATAAAGATATTATTCTACAAGCTAACAAGTACCTATGTATGTCAACAAAGGCGGACTTGAGCATCACACTTAACTCGGTACATACCTACGACATTTTACCTAGTCAATGAAAAGCTTTTAGCTTATAAATGAATTTCACATTGTATTTCGATATTTCCACAGAGTTAAGACACATATCACAAGATAATATTTATAAAGCATATTTCACATAAAAATTCGTAATAAAATACTTTTATAGGTCTTTTCTTGGGTTTATTTAATAACAACATTGAGGATATACCTCTCAAATATCCTTTGACTATTTGCCTCTCTTTTGGCCGTATATTCGTATCGGATGTGGTATAATTATTTGTATAATCTATAAATGATTGAAGTATATAAATTTTGTTCAGTAATTTAATGTTTTTAAGGTTTGTTATTTCCGTGTGGTGATAGAGTAAGAATTCAATTCACCGTTCCCTATTTTACCCGTGGCTGTTGTTAAAGACGACTAAGGGATATAATATACACAAAACATCTGTGTGAGAGAACGAAAACTCGAAATGAAACCCTATACCAACATGTCTGATCAGCAAGGTATAATAGGTCTATTTCCCTATTAATGGAGAGAAGGCTCAAGTCCAGCAGTAGGATGGGTGGGAGCTGAGACGACGACGACGAAAGTTATTCAGAGTGCTGCATATTTATGCTAACGCAAATGGCTATTTTTAAATCAAAATATTTTATATCCTTCAAAGCACAACAATTTTTTTCATGTGGGAAAATGCATTGTTTACGTATTCCTCTGTCGGAAGAGTTGGGATATACTGGGATCAGCGTCGACTTAATATCAGCGCCACTATTAGCTAAAAAATTCCAGGGTCAAAAAAGTCCATAAGCTGCAGCGTCACTTACCATCAAATGTTCTGTTTGCTTGTTTACTACTAACAACAATAAAAAAACCGAACCACATAAATATAATGCCTTACTCGTAAAATGTTTCAAAACATTTTAGGCAGTGGTACTAACATCAAAATAAGGCTGGTCTGTAAATCATGACGTTTGGCCGACAAAAATGTGTGCCTGTATAGTGCAAGTACAAGATCTTGGCAACATTACAAATATAATATGACTTGGTGTTACATTATATTTGTAATGCTGCCAATTTATATTTTAACTATTATATCGTATTTAAAATGCTGCTACGTATCCTTAAATTGCTAGGTGTCGTAAATTACGACTAAGAGCTATAGCTAGACCTGCGCAAACTGTATCTGATGCCATGTGGTCAAGCGGGAGGGAGGTGGCAAAACTCTGAAACAGGTATTTTGTAATTACTACCTTAGGACAAATTTCCAAAAATATTTTCTTAGTGCTCGCCTCCAGTGCAGTGTTTCGTGTGCGTTGATACGTCAGTCAGTTGGTCAGGTTCTTCTTTTATATACGTATATATTCTTTCTATTAAATAATATTAATATATATATATCTTTTTATCTTCTCTTACATCTTTAAACGAGCAATTCTTGTATATATTCAGGATCTCGGAAACGGCTCCAACGATTGATGAAATTTGGCATACTAAAGATCGCGGGGCCAAAAAATCGATCTAGCTAGGTTTTATTTATGAAGTTCTCCAGTTTCTTTTTGTTTTGTTTTGGCATTCAAACAGCGTGGGATCGAATCTCGGTGTTGTTATTATTCTCTTTTTGTAATTTTCGATATTTTTTTCATTATTTCATCACTTTATTTTATATATATTGATATACCTATATCTAAATAAGTTCGGCAAAAATACAAAAAAAAAATATACCGATCAAAGCTCGGTCAACCAGATATTTTCTTTTATATTTGCATCTTTAAGTTTTGAAGATCGACTTTGTTGGCTTTGTCTTCTTTGAAAATCGTCTTTTACTGGCTCAAATATGGGTCAATTTTGGGCGGTGATTGATTAAAACATAATTTATTATAACCTACTATATGTTATAACTTCTTTTCATTGGAAGTCTTAAAAATCAGCTGAAAAACCACAAGCATAATAGGAAGCAGCTGTCTCTTGGGCACCATATAACACTAGTTGCGATTGTCGATTCGCCGGCCACGCATGGGGATTATAGCATCATCAATCCTTTGAAGAGCCTAAAACACCTAAACATAGGATCTAAAGGGTCTAAAGGTCGATATTGCACATCAACATTTGTTGAAACAATTATAACTTTATTATTAAAGGCGACGGGTTGAGAATACATGTGTCGTCACCCCATACTTGCCCGTGGGAGTCGTAAAAATCGGATGAGGGTTCACCAGGAGAGTGGGCAGCAGCTCTCTCCTGGGAAACATAAAACATCTATACTGCGATCGCCAACCCGCCTCCCAAGCGTGACGATTACAGCAATATCCCCTTTTAAAAATGGCGTACAATAAAAAATGGCCCCCAGTCACGGCGGCTCCGGTACCCTACGGGCTCATCTTGGTGGCGGGCCCAGTAGTGGTGGAGCGGGGGTGCGAGGAATCTCCGGCAGCGGTCCGGCTACCAACAAAAACGACCCTTGGCCCTGGTAACACACAACATTCGGACACTCAGGACTGACGAGAGGGTCATCGAGCTGGAATAGGAATTGAGCAAAATCCGCTGGAACATTGTAGGATTATCAGAAGTGCGAAGAGAGGGCGAGGGCACGATAATCCTCCAGTCTGGAAACTTGCTCTTCCACCGGTAGGGAGATCACCCGTCCCAAGGTGGTATAGGGTTTATCGTTCGTAAGTCTCTCGTAGACAACGTGGAGAGGATCGAGAGTGTGTCGACAAGGGTAGCGTACCTTATACTAAGAATTACCAAGAGGTATTCGCTGAAGGTTATACAGTTATACGCACCGACCTCGACATACTCCGACGACGAGGCATTTTACGAGGACATCTCGAAAGCTATACACGCGTCCAAAACACACTTCACGGTAATTATGGGAGACTTTAACGCGAAACTAGGCAAAGGGAGTGATGATGAGTTGAGAGTGGGGAAACATGGATGTGGATAGAGAAACCAGACCAGAAACTGGCTGATTTTCTGGAGAAGGAAAGCCTCTTTATGATGAATTCCTTCTTCAGGAAGCAGCCACAAAGGAAATGGACCTGGATTAGCCCCGATGGTTCAACAAAATACGAGATAGACTTCCTCTTGTCAGAAAAACGACAGATATTCAATGATGTCTCAGTGATCAGCAGGATTAAAACTGGGAGCGATCACCGGATGGTACGAGGCACATTGAATATCCATACAAATGTCGAATGGTCACGCTTGATGAAGTCTACACTCCGACCTACATCTGTCCAATACCAGAACCTCAAAAGCTTTCAACTCGAACTACACAATCGCTTCCAATGTTTGGACGAGTGCGTATCTCCGAAAGATATGAACAACAGGTTCGTGGAAACTGTCCACGCGGTTGGGACGCAATTTTTCAAGGCTCACCGCGTTAATAGACCTAAAAAACTTTCTGACCATACTCTCGAGCTCATGGAGCAGAGAAAGGAAATGACGGTGCAGTCTTCAGCCGATTGGTCCAAACATAGACAGCTAACTAGGCAGATCTCCAGGCCCGTGCGTCGCGATATTCGCCAATTTAATACGCTCCGTATTAAAGAAGCGATAGAGCGGAATCGTGGCTCGAAAGTGTTCGCACAAGATCTGTCTATTGGGCAAAGCCAAATGACTAAGCTGAAGACCGATGATGGCACTGTCATTTCATCCCAAAGTGAGATCTTGGGAGAGGTCGAAAGCTTCTATGGACAGTTATACAAATCATCCCCAAATCCTGTTGTCGGCTTGGCCCAAGATCCCAGATCCAAGCTAACTCGGCACTATACCGAAGAAATCTCGGACATCAGCTTGTACGAGATCAGAATGGCTCTCAAACAACTACGTAACGGTAAGGCACCGGGAGATGACGGAATTACGGCAGAGCTTCTGAAGCGGGCGGCAAGCCGGTCTTAATAGCCTTTCAGAAGCTATTTAATTCCGTTATCCTCGGGGGCGACGTTCCAGAGTTGTGGACCAGGAGTGTGGTGGTGCTGTTCTTCAAGAAGGGTGACAGAGCTCTTTTAAAGAACTATAGACCCATCTCACTCCTGAGCCACGTTTATAAGTTGTTTTCGAGGGTACCATTACCAATCGACTCACGCGCAAGCTCGATGACTTCCAGCCGCCCGAACAAGCCGGCTTCCGAAAAGGCTATAGCACCATAGACCATATCCTCACGCTTCGGGAGATTATACAAAAGGCAGAAGAGTATAATCGCCCCCTGTGCTTAGCGTTTGTGGACTATGAGAAAGCCTTTGATTCAATCGAAACTTGGGCGGTCCCTTCAGCGGTGCCAAATCGACCGTCGCTATATCGAAGTGCTGAAGTGTTTGTATAGGAACGCCACAATGTCAGTCCGATTCCGGGATAAGAGTACGAAACCGATCCAGTTGCAGAAAGGCGTGAGACAGGGAGATGTTATCTCTCCGAAACTGTTCACCACTGCACTGGAAGATGTCTTCAAGCTCTTAGACTGGACTGGACTCGGCATCAATATTAACGGCGAATACATTACTCACCTTCGATTTGCAGACGATATCGTCGTTATGGCAGATTCCATGGAGGACCTTGGCACAATGCTCAATGATCTCAACAGGGTATCCCAACTAGTGGGTTTACGAATGAACATGGACAAGACGAAAGTCATGTCAAATGCCCATGTCATTCCTGTACCGGTCCTAGTTGGCAATGCGATTCTCGAAGTTGTCGATCACTATGTTTACCTAGGACAAACAGTCCAGTTAGGTAGATCCAATTTCGAGAAAGAGATCAGCCGACGAATCCAACTCGGTTGGGCAGCGTTCGGGAAACTTAGAGGATCTTCTCGTCCAACATACCTCAGTGTCTGAAAACACAGGTCTACGACCAGTGTGTGTTATCAGTGATGACTTAGGGCACGGAAACGTGGTCCCTAAATGTGGGCCTCATATCAAGGCTCAAAGTCGCTCAGCGTGCTATGGAGCGGGCTATGCTCGAGATTTCTCTGCGAGATAGAATGCGGAATACGGAAATCCGCAGAAGAACGGGTGTAACCGATATAGCACGAAGAATTAGCACGCTGAAGTGGCAATGGGCAGACCACATCGCTCGATGAACCGACAACCGCTGGGGAAGAAAGGTTCTCAAGTGGCGACCACGTATCGGACGACGCAGTGTAGGACGCCCCTCCACTAGGTGGACCGATGACCTAGTGAAAGTTGCTAAGCGTCGTTGGATGCAGGCGGCACAGGACCGCACATTGTGGCGCAACATGAGGGAGGCCTACGTCCAGCAGTGGACGGCAATAGGCTGAAATGAAAAATGATGATTAAATAAAATACACCTATTACACAAGCTGTTACGGTTTTAACAACTATATATACTTTTTTACAAAATGCGCTTGTGTAACAACTAACAAAGTCACACTTATAATGTGAGATAAAGACAACACTTTACGACGCCGAAATTAACCTCTCTTTCCAAAGACACATATGTCCAACTTTACACTTTAATAGGTTGATGGATGTATAATATAACTATTTAATAGGTTGATATTATATAATGGTTTAAATATGACCTTCTTCCACAATAGGGCGGAATTTATTTATTTATTTTGTTCAAAGAAACAAACGGTCATTATCATCATTTCGACTCATATACATCCCACTAGTGGGCTCAGGCCTCCTCCATAGTAGGAGGGATAGTGACCTTACTGTATCATGCTTGTCAGACAGGTTGGTATAGGGTTTTGTTTCGAGTTTTTCTTTTCTTGCATAGATGTTATATGCGTAATATATCCCTTAGTCGTCTTTTACGACACCCACGGGTAAAAGAGAGGGTGGTGAATTGTATTCTTACTCCGTCACCACGTGGAATAACAAACAGTATTATGAGCTAATTTACAAACCAAATAAAATTAATAATGCTGTCACCAATTAAGTTTCTAATAAATTTACATTATTAAAAGAATAAATAGTGACTTAACTTTATATAAAATTGAACAATAGAAAAGAAATACATAAAAGTACACGTTATGCCGCTATTTTTAAAAGTTTAGAATTAAAAGTATTAAAAATTTCGTTAAAATATCAATATTACTATACTTAATATTGTAATATAGCTACGAGCTCGTCTTATAAATGTATATTGTCCACACGAATAAGGAAAATTAAAAAGAGTCACTAAACGTGAAGTTGACATGTTACAACGTAATCCTACTTGGCTTAACAGATATGGAGAATCAGCCAAATCTATATATATAAAAGAAAGTCGTGTTACTTACTATGTTTATTACTCAAGAACGGATGTACAGATTTGGCTGAAAATTGGTGGGGAGCTTAGAACCAGTAGACGGACATAGGATACTTTTTATCCCGTTCTTCTTCTTCTTCTTAATGGCAATGAGCTACTTTTTATCCCTTTCGATCGCGTTCCCGTGTGACATGGCATAAAATGTCAAATAGATTTTATTTTGTTTCTGTTTGTCCATTCGGACGGGCATAGGAATCAAAAACCATACAGCCAAGTCTGATACAATTTTCTTCATATTATTTAACATTTCTTTATATAGAATAGCTTATTTATAGTCATGTCCATCAGTAAGTCAACTCGTTACCATTAATTACCCGCTGTAAACCTAATTATTTGATTTCTATGGGAATTACGGTAGAATATGAAAATACACGTAAACCACTCTTATATCACATTCCTTACATACCTTAACTGTATTATATTACATAAAATATCAGCAAAATCATTCAATGTAACACTATAAAACACTAAAAAAATTAATATAATACAAGAGCTAAACATGACATTTCCATATTCGCGCCGAAATTCATGTCAAAGAGAATACATGTCACTATGAAACGTAGAATAACAAAAACGCATTTGATATGTAATAACAAAATGCAAATGACAACTAAACGTAATTTTGTCTATAGTTAAGTATTGTTGAAAATTTGATAATTATAATTTTGTTAGAAATAAATAATCAGTAATTTGGATTCTCTTTGAATCATCATTAACAATGCCGCGACCAAGACGATCAAACCTTTCCCGACAAAGTTGTGATGGTTCTTCCATTAGAGACTATATATTCGGCAATTTAGAAACTATATTTGCGAAAAAAAATTAGGGTGATAAGAAGTTCGCCGGGTCAGCTAGTTATTAACAATTCTACATTTTTAACAACATTACATCCCTTAGGTGCGACGAGTTTCTAGAGATGTTAAATTATTTGAAGAAAAGTTAAAATTGCGGTCTAAGCTATGTTTATAAACCATGTATTTAATAAATTTATGCTGTATAGAAGGAAAACTCGAAATAACACCCTATACCAACCTGTCTGACCAGCATGGTATAGTAAGATCAATTCCCTTCTATTATGGAGGAGGCTCGAGACTAGCAGTGGGACGTATATGAGCCGAAATGATGATGATAACTAATTTAGGACTACTGAAAATTGAGAGATTTTCAAAAAATAATAATCATTATCATCGCAATTCGCATACGTCCCACTATAGGGCTTGTGCCTCCACAATGGGAGGGGAATTGACCTACTATAAGGAAGGGGCGGTGAATTGTATTCTTACTCCCTCACCACACGGAATAATAACCACAATTAACCCGCCTTATTTCAGATATGGCCTAAAACCTATATTAGAAAGACAGCTGCATAGGAAATTGTACCTTGTTTGTTTAAATTTTAGAAATATATTCCTATTAAAGTGACTATCTATAAAATAACTGCTATCATTCAGGTTCAGTTTCACCGATCGGTTAATAAATTTATTTCTGAATGCTTTCCTTATTTAACAATGAAAACCGCTTACTTGGTAGTAGTTCAGTTTATATTCGACATCAGTATCCGCACGGGACATTTGCTAGCAATTCAATTTTGTGCTCGGTTCGTTGCAGCAATGAATGAGCCATCGCCGACATTGTCTCTGTGTTTGCGCGCCTTTAATACTGTGCTTCGCTTTTAATACTGTAAATCAGTGAAAGTACATGAAAGTCCACTATTTAGTGACATTTTATTTTTGTACTACTGACGTAACTTTAGCATAAATATCATTTAAAAAGTTAATTGAATTATAATATGTTTATGTATGTGTATAATCTATATTCAGAATAAAATAGTAGATATCATCATTATTATCTCAACGCATATACGACCCACTATTGGGCTCCAGCCTCCTCCACAATAGGAGGGAAATTGACATAACTACCTATACCATGCCGGTCAGGTAAGTTGGTACAGGGTTTTATTTCGTTTTACTTCTCTTTCATTAATGTAACGCATATAGCGTTATATCCCTTACTCGTCTTTTATGACATCTACAGGCAAGATAGGAAGCGGTGAATTGTAATCTTATGCCGTCACCACACATTACTCACTGAATAAATTGAATCACTAGCTGAATAAATTGATTTAAAATTTTGTTTTTCCATCTGAAAATATTGTTTTCACGAATCGCGCAAATAAAGTGACATATTTCGTTGAGTGTTTTTTTTTTTTTTTTTATTGCAAACGGTGGCAAACGAGCAAACAGTACACCTGATGGTAAGTGTTGCTGCCGCTCATGGACCTTTACAAGACCGTTGCCTACCGCGAAGAAAGCGAAGGGAGTGTGAATGCGTGCATTGAGGCTCGGTGATACCAAGGGCACCACCAGAACCCTCCACACGCAATCACCCTCAGAAAGTTGGGCTTCCGGCTCTCTCGCTCACCGAACGAAGCGTAGTAACAAATTGCTACTACTCAGACGTCGATTTTCTGCGAGTGCATGGTACTGCCCCGGACGGACCGGCCCGCGGCTGTAGACAGATAACTGTCGATAGTGTGGTCCTACCACTCCTAGATAATAACTTATATTAAGTGTGTAATGATAATAACTTATATTAAGCATTAATATAGGACCCTATATATATAAAAAGGAGAGAGAGAGAGAGAGAAGAATTAGATCAATATGCCAAATTGTATAGGTTTCTATTTCCAGTTTTCGCTCTCTTGCAGCAACGCTAATGTCCCTTGGTCTTCGCGCCGCCCTTAGAAGAAAGAAGGTTGTAATCAATTGTGTTCATAGTCCATCACTACAAGTAGGATATACCTATTGGTACACAATGTTTTGAACCTATGAATATTTAAAAGTAATGTCGTAGTACATACAATTTCAAAGGTCTTTACAGATTTATTTTTGAAAAATAAGCGATCGCTCTACATCTTTCAATCTATACAATCCTGGTTTGCATACATACATTTTTATTTGGATTTATTTCATCGCACTATACGAGTGAGAATGTGCCAAGCGAAGGCATCGCAGACGGCGGCGTCTTGACGGAGATCAAAAGACGGCACCTACCTACTTTTCAATTAAACGTCGTCGCTTCTTATAACTGCTGACAATTCAAAGAGACATTAATTTGGTTAATTAATTATATTCAGAAAATGTAGAACTGTTCTCAGATAAATTATAGACGTTTGATATTGAAAGTTATTATACTAATATGACCTTAATAACGTTGTCTATTAAAAGGTTTCTTTATTCTTTAAATAACTAACATGATACCTATAGAATTAAAATTAAAGAAAATACTTGATATCTATAATCAATCCTTAAGGCACTATAATACATTTTACTAACGAAATAAAAAGTACTCCATCCAATATATCTGAAAATTCGGATACGGGACATAAACATTTTGAAATCGAGAAGAAAATCTTCTAAAAATCGAATCTGGAAATTTAATCTAGCAATATTAATTGTAAGATAGTATATCATTTTACTCGAAATAAAACCCTATACCAACCCGTCTGACCAGCGTGGTATAGTAAGTCAATTTTGCTAGTCTCGAGCCCAGTGGTGGGAAGTTTATGAGCTGTGATACTGATACCCTTTTATACCAGTTTCAGTTCCAGTAAGCTTGTTTGTTCGGTACGCTTTCACGCTTAAACCACCGAATCGATTTCAAAAACCCTTTCACCAATGAAAAGCTATGAGGGATTAACATAAGTTATATTTCATCCCGGTATTCCTACGGGAACGGGAACTACGCGGGTTAAACCACTGAAACCAAAGCGAGGGCGAGTTACTAGTAGTTAAATAATCGGCATCAGATAATTTCGGCCCAGGTCGATGTAAGACGCTTTGTCACCTTTCACGATACCCACCAGCAATGTACCTTTATATTTATATAAGCTTTCTGCCGTTTATCGCGCTCAATTTCATTCCAAACGCTTGGTATGGATCTCGGGCCGACCACTGACGACAAGTCACCCTGCTCCGGTGGTCGGCCCAACGACGAAGGCGACGTGGGTACGGGTGGGTTATGGGCCCGCGCGCCGTCCTTTTATGGTATGAGAAAGTTTCTCAGGGCAAAGTAATTTCTGATTAGCCTTAATTCGAACCCGTGCTTCCCAAGATCGGTAGTCACGTGCCACTGGACAAACACTTTACATTCTACAATACTTCTTATTATTCGTTGGTTACATTAGTTTATGGCACTTGTACTATTGTACTTTGATAAGTAGTAATCCAAAGTAAAAAATATATATGGGATTTTTTCAGATATCCTTTATTTGCATTCAACTTAGGGCAAAGTGCCTTGTAATGTACACTGAGAATTTACGTATTGTAATACGTAAATTCTAATAGAACTGAAGTTCTATATACTTAGCTTTAAAGTAAGATATATTTTAAAATGAATCTGAATCTTTTACAGCTTGTATAAGACTAAATAGTTTCTTCTTTGAATACCCTTCTCTCAGGAAATATTTGATTCTTTTAACAAACAATTTTATGGATAATTTGTATTAAAATTAAAATACAATGGCAATTTATACAATTTTATATTTTAATTTTATATATAATACAATTTTAGACTAGTAATAGGTAACTTCTTAAAAGCTATCACGAAGTGTGAAACTAGTATAACATAAGACTATAAAAAATACTAAACCGTAATTTACTACATACGGCTGCTGACAGAGTATATAAAACGGAATAGATAAAATTTTAATTTAGCTTTTAACAAAATATTCCCAATCTATATTCAGATATATTTCGCATTACGATAATGACCACGAATGATATGTGTAATTATCTATATGCCGGGCGAAAATACAGTGGATGTATATGTGTATTCCTAACACGTAGAGATTATATGAGACACCGCCAGTTCAACCACAAATGAAGAACTTTCCTCACACGTCGCAGATACATTACCGTTGGTATTTATAGGAATTTATCCAATCAAGACGAAATTGTTTCATTTAGCAGACGCTGCTGTTTGTCTGTAACTGTATGTGTAGAATGTGATGTGGGATACTTTATAGAGATTACAATTTTTTCCCAAAATAAAAATGTTCTTACATCAGGTTAGGTAGTCCCTCGCATATTTAATAAGATTTCAACGATATAAATTGTGTGTATGTAAATTTTACGAACCCACAGAATGTTGTAGTGATTTAAATGGTCTCTCGTATTAGATATAGTTTGATTCAAAGATATATCTAGTAGAATAAACAGTTGGGCTAACAATTTTAAATATAAAAAAGTGTGGGTCTACCTACATATGCACGTAAATAATTATGCTTCTTTGGCATAACAAGATTTTTATCTTGTTGCCTTTCCCAAAATCTTTCTAAAATTTCATCCTTACGCGTTATCCTACGTTTGTAGAAAAAACGACAGTAATAGTAGAAAAAAAGGTATTTAGTACATTAAGAGTTTTGTTAAAACGCATTATCTAGTTGACATTTGTGACATGTGTGTCATCATAAAAAAACCGGTTAAGTGCGAGTTGGAATCGCGCACGAAGGGTACCATTATCTATAAAACAAATCGCGTTTGTTGTGTGGGAACCCCCCTTAAATATTTATTTTCTTTTGTTTTTAGTACTTGTTATTATAGCAGCAACAAAAATACATAAGTTGTAAAAATTTCAACTGTCTAGCTATCGCGGTTCTTGAAATTCAGCCTAGTGAACAGACGGACGGAGAGCCAGCAAAGTCTTAGTAATAGGGTTTTGCCCTTTGGGTACGGAACACTAAAAACGTTGACTAGCTAACTTCAAGGTGTCGGTTTTTCGCGACGGTACGCGCGTACGCGCTATGGTATTTATAAATATGACTTTTTTAACTGTAATATTCAAGTTATTTATATGAAGCAAATAACTTATGAGCTATTTGATTTGGCTACCAAAGACAAGTTAAAATGGGCATAAAAAAAATTACATGATCCATAGTTGATACTAATGTAATCTTGTAAAGAAATTTTTAATAAAAAAGTAGGTATATAATTAGATATAAAACCTTTACTGAAATAAATATATATATATATATATATATAAATCCTATTCAAAATTTATATTACAACAATATTGGGATTTGTTGTTGTTTCAAGCTGAAGCAACGAAAATTACCTACTCAGAATTAAATTTATGGTAGGCGGTACCTACTTGAGAATTCAAATTATAGGTAATTTGTTTATTTAGGTCGTCTTGTACTTATTTTACATAATACAAAATGAATTTTAGTCATGCCTAAAAGAATAAATTTTCATACAGTGAATTTTCGAGATTTCTCGACGAGATAGAATGCGAAATACGGAAATCCGCAGAAGAATGAGTGTAACCGACATAACACTAAGAATTAGCATGCTGAGGTGACAATGGCCAGGCCACATCGCTAGACAAACGGACAACCGCTGGGGAAGAAAGGTTCTCGAGTGGCGACCACGTATCGGACGATGACGACAGTGTAGGACGTCCCAACCCAGGGGGACCGACGACCTGGTGAAAGCTGCTGGTCGCCGGCGGCAAAGGACCGCCCTTTTGGCGTAACATGAGGGAGGCCTACGTCCAGCAATGGAGGATGACAAGCTGAAATGATGATAATTAATGAAATGATACATTTTCATACTTCACGCTAGTTAGAATGTATACCTACTCATAAAGTGTTAACGAAAGATGAAGTTGTTATGTTGTCTCATCGCATATCATGTAGTCGTGGTTAAAACGCATGCATTCGATATCCAAAATGATATTTCAAAGCTTCATATGTAATTTAAGTATTTAGGGTGTTTTATTAATTTATGTATTTAACCGTTTGAATTATATTACGTATCTTGTGGTCGAAGGACATCACACTAGATTACATATTATGTTGTGCACAATTTCATATCTAGTAAGAAAAAAATAGTAATAGACAAGCCCGCTGAGTTTCTTGCCGGATCTTCTCAGTAGCGGTCGCGTGCCGATTCGGTGGTAGTTTAATATATTGGATTATTTGATTTAATTTTGTTTAAGTTGACAATGTGCTCCCTCGGAGTTTATGCATAATAAATTATTTGAATTTGAATTTTAACAAGTCAATATAAAAAGATGCGCTTAAAGCATATTGCATGCGTTCATCAAGCGGGTTTCAGACTACGCTATAATATAATAGCATATAGTACATGTCTCACAGCACAAAAATATCACGCACCATACATAAAATATAGTACAATATGAAATATAGTACAGTACAGTGTGAACGTGTCCTTAACAATGTATGGTACGCGATATTGTTGTGCTATGAGCTATATACTATATGATATTATATTATAGCGTAGTCTGAAACCCGTGTCATACATATGTTCATGCATTCATTGCTATAAAAGATCTGATCGTTTACTTTCTCTACCTATTCTACATAACCCTAAACATACAATAGATTCTATCCAGATAAATTACTAAACGAACGGCATTCGTGCTCTCGCAGAAAATCGACGTCTGAGTAGTAGCAATTTGTTACTGCGCTTCGTTCGGTGAGCGAGAGAGCCGGAAGCCCAACTTTCTGAGGGTGATTGCGTGTGGAGGGTTTTGGTGGTGCCCTTGGTATCACCGAGCCTCAATGCACGCATTCACACTCCCTTCGCTTTCTTCGCGGTAGGCAACGGTCTTGTAAAGGTCCATGAGCGGCAGCAACACTTACCATCAGGTGTACTGTTTGCTCATTTGCCACCGTTTGCAATAAAAAAAAAATTCACTTAATTGTCTTGTATACTTAAAAATATTTTATGTATTAACTACTTATAGATTTTTTTATCTTCAAATATTTTAACAAAATTTTCTATTATGATAACTTATTCAACTAGTACTATTTCTATTAAGTAATAAAGACCCTACATAAAAGTTTAATTCCCACCCCGCTTAAGCCCTTTCAAAATAGGAATTTTCATAAATCCCTTTTATATTGTGTCCCTAAATTATAAAATAAAGTTACTGTATGTATTTCAACTCTTTAGTTTCTCCGTTTTGGTTATATTACGCGAACAGGATTTACATATAAATTTCGAACACCTCTTTTAGCCACTTAAAAGTGTAATTGTAAAAACATAAGATTAAACACGTTCGAATACTTATAATGATTTCTGACGTTTATGCGAGTATTACACATCCTTATTAATATTATAAATGTGAAAGTTTGTTTGTTTGTTACGCTTTCACGCTTAAGGCACCGAACCGATTTCAAAAATTATTTATTACGCGGGTAAGGCGACTGTAACCGAAGCGAAACGAGGGCGGGTTGCTAGTTGTGAATAACAACATTTCACGGATTTTATCGTGTTTATATTTGATTTTGGATTACTGGATACTGGCGTTAATAAACTTGACTGTGTCTGTGGTCGCTCTTACATTGGACATCAAAGAGATTCATAAGAACTCGAATCAAAGAACACATAGCCGAAGTGAAGCACCGAAGTCACACTATGTCTGCAGTCTGTGAACACAGTCAAGACCGCGTCCGCCATAACATCAGGTTTGTTAAACCAAAAATCCTCGCAAAACAACAACGATACCTACCCAAAGTGGTACGCGGGACTATTAAGATCAAAAAACAAAAATGTCAATAGAAAAGATGGTTGTGTATTACCATCGAACTGGGAGCACGTTATAAATATTATTAAAAGTAAAACCAACAAAACCACCACAATATTGCAAGAAGTGTTCACGGTGAACACTCATTGTATAGATTTGACCCACAAAAATAGTTTAAAATTATTTTATAAATCAATAACCTTTTAGTAAGATAAAGAAAGCCGCCTTTTAAAAATTAATAATAAATACATGAAATTTTTTAACTCTTATTTTTTTAATAAAAATAAAACAGCAACTAAAAGTCTCACTGCAACTGCTATGGTCTGGACGTACCCCAATAATCTATTCGGAGCGACCAATGAGTAGTGTGCGGCCCTATAACCTAACATATTCCCTCCCCATCTCCATTGGTATCGATTCCTTGACTTCCGTGGCCGGCTTAATGGATTACCCTTTCGGGTACCGTCCCCTTCGACACCCCGGCAATAAGATAGTGCCAAAGCGTCGAACTCACGCGGTCGGCCTCTCTGCGGGTGGGGGACTAATCTCCGATCCGTCCACCCGTGACCTAGAGCGGCATCAGGCCTCCCAGACCCGCTCCGCCGCCTCCTTCTATAAGACAACTGCCTCGCAGAAGGCGGTGACCGCGTCCCAGTTCGGCAGCGTCAGATCAGCAGCAAAAATTCTTTCCTCCTTACGTTACAAAAAGAAGTAATTATCAAAATGGCATGTTTCTGGTTGCAGTAATTCCCGTTTGACGGCAAGTGAGTTAACCAACACTTTATACCTATTTTACACACATGTTTCTTCAGTAATTTGTGTTAAAATGTTTTCTCGACGTTGATGTGTCAGCAAAAATAGAAAGGCGAATAAAGATCAAAACATTAAATAAAACATTCAGAAAGGCTTTTTTTTTGGGGGTGGGTCGCGGTCGGCACACTCCTCGCACCACTCCGTTCGGGGCGACAGAGAGTCGTAAGCACGATTAAAACACCACCAGCCCACCCAAACACCACGTCGCCTTCGTCGTTGGATCAACCATCGGAGCAGGGTTACTTGTCGTCAGTGGTCGGCCCGACGGAATACCCTCTAGTGAGGTATCCTCCCATCGACCGACGTCGCCCCCTCGGGGAGGACGTCAGTCTTTCCTCACGCGGTCGGCCTCTCGGCGGATGACGGATTAATTGCCCGGTCACGTCACCCGCGGCCTCGGCTAGGGTGGCATGAGGCGCAGGTAGTCGCGTCTACGCCGCTCCAGTCGCCGGCGGCGTGTCGCTTCGTCGAGGCTGCGTTACTCGCACGCGCGACGCACCGCCTCCTTCCGCGAGACTACTGCCTCGCAAAAGGCTGCGACCGCGTCCCAGTTCCTGACGCTGTCGAGCATCGCCCTGGCGATGGTCGGCAGTGTCAGGTCGGCACCGATGCTTGCGACGAATTCACGACGCTGCCCTGCCCAGGCGCCACAAACCTCGAGCGTATGCTGCGTCGTGTCCTCGTCGCAATCGCAGTGGTGGCAGGACGGTGTACTCTCTCTCCTAGCGACCGTGTACAGGTATTTGCTGAAGCATCCATACCCCGTCAACACCTGCACCAGTTGAAAGGAGAGCACCCCGTGCCGCCGTTTTAGCACTGCATCAACACTGGCCGGAAGGCCTCCACGGTCCAGACACCGTACCGAAGCCTCTCCAGCCGGACTGCCCAACGGGGAGACCCCTCCACCAGCCCATGGTCCCTCCAGCCATCCTGGCTATATGGACCGAATCACGGGAGATGCACGCCTTACTTGCGTGTGCTCTTTCGGACGTGCACTTTCTTGACTCCCTACAAATTGTCTGACCGAGCCCTCTCCCCTTTCTGGGGCGGCTTGTTCCGCATGGGTGTCGCTATTGCGACGGAAGACACGACGATGGCGACTGCGTCATGGACCGCCGTCCTTTCTCCGCCAGCTCGAGCCCGCTCCTGATGTTATGCCAGTGGTGCGAAAAGTCTCTCAACTGTCGAAAGTTGGCCTCGGAGTTAACAAGATCGCAATAGTGTATGGGTCCAGGATTGACCCGTTGAATCCCGTCCAACATCTTCATGCGGATTTCATCGTACAGTGGGCATCGCCATAGCACATGATCCAGACATTCATCCTCCTCTCCGCAGTAACACAGGCTGTTCTGATATAGCTTCATCTCATAAAGTCTCCTTCTAAAACAGCCATGACCTGTCAAAATTTGAGAGCACTGGTAGTCGGGCTCAACCCAGGGGGATCTGAGTCGAACACGAACATCGGGGAAAAACCGATGGAGCTCCCTACCCTTCTCCTCACCGTCCCATCTTCGCTGCCACTCAGCAACGAGCTCCTCCGAAATTTGGCTTCTCTCCGTCCTAGGGCAGTCTCGGCCAGAAAACCTTACATCGTCTATCCTACCAGCACGGATTACCTCTAAGTCCACAGGAAAAACCCCAGCCAAAACTGGCAATGCTGCCGAACTAACTGAGCGGTAAGCCTTTGTGATTAGTATAAGGGCCTGCCGCTGGGTTCTTAACAACGCGCTGCCCAACGGGCAATTACGTCTCGGCGGGCGTCGACGCGCCAGGCGGTGAGCTCCCTCAAAGAGACTACACCGCCCCCCAATCGCACCCTCGACACCCGCCGATACAAATCGGCTAGCATTTCCGCCTCCAGGTCCCACACCAGTGCGCCGTATAGGGCCATTGACCGGATGACCACCGCGTACAGCCGTCGACATGCAGCGCTCGGTCCGCCCACATTCGGCATAAGCCAGGATAGGGCGGACGCCACGCTGACGAGCCGCGGAACGAGCCTGCGGAAATGCTCCCGAAACTACCAATGCCCGTCGAGCACCAGACCCATATTCAGAAAGGCTAGCGAACATTATCAAATTGAATGGCAACACTAATCTTTCTTGAGGACAGCTGTACCTATGGTTTCCCTGACGTTAGTTTAGATTTTTGCAAGCAATTATTCTTTTCCTCGGGTATATTATTTTCTTTATATGAAAGTTAGTGTGGATCTCTTTCTGTGTATGTGAATTTTCAAGACAAGAAGTCGAATATTAAGCTGTGAGAGTGTAATAAATGAACAAAATTACATTTGCATAAAACCTTCCATCCACGTAGTTGTCCACTATTGAACATAGACCTTTCCATGAGAATACTACAATAATAGTTCTACGTCGCTTGCATCCAACGGTTCCTTGTAGATATTGTAAGTCCACCTAGAGATTGTACTACGTTGCATCGTCGATTTGTCATCGCAACTCAAACCCTTTCTTCCCCAACAGTAATTGGCGGTATGACGGGTCATTTGTCGTTTTAACATGCTCATCCTTTATCTTATGTCGGTTACTTTTAACTTTACGATTGGCGAATTTCAGCTTTTATCGCGTAGAGAAACACCGAACATAGAACTGTCCGTAGTACGCTAAGCGACTACTACTACTATTCGAAAAATACACAAATATGGATTCACATTTATAATACTAGCAATTTCCCAGGGTTTCCTCCGCGTAGTACCCGCTTCCATGGGAATATGGGGACTAAATATACCTTATGGTACTCGATAATAACTACGCTAGTAGCTTTCCTTTAGAAAAGGATATTTTTTAATCTGTCAAATTCTCGCGGATTCACTCGCGCTGTTCCCGTTTGTTTGAGAATACGGCGATAAAATGTAACCTATGTTGCTTGCTGATACATTATCAGTTTTGCTATAGCGAAGAAATTATTAAGTCAGTAGTTTAGGCGTGAAAGCGTAACAAACAAACTCATGTTCGTATTTATAATATTAGTTAAGTTTAGGATTAGCTAAAAGTTACTAATAACATCCCAAACCACCACCAATCCAATTATAAAAGCGGAGATGGTAGAATGATAGGTAGTAATGATCCGAGGCCTAACTATAATCCTTGAGTACCTAGAACCACGGCTCAGATAATTGTACAATTATTATTTAACATCTGATTTCCTGGAAATTGAAAGGAGGGAAGGTCGGTGCTCTTAGCAAAGTCGAATCGGTCTCCCGATTTAGACGTGGCGTACAATACCATCACGCTGCTGAACGATGCCGGTAAGCTACTAAAGAAGATACTACTAGCGGCCCACATCACCTAGCCCTTAGCGACCGTAATACTAATTACGATGTACGTTAAAAATGTTTTGGTTATTAGTGAATTCAAAAAGCTGTAAAAATATAGTAAATTATTTTAATTCCCAATAATAAAATGCATATAGAATCGAGGTAAATTAATAAAACGGATATTATTATCCTTTAGTCGTCTTTAACAATACCCATGGACAAGAACCCCATGCGGAACTTTAAACCGTATGGGACACCTCCATTTGACCGTATACATTGTATATACATACATTGTATATACATACAATTATATTATCTTAGTGCAGATCACACCAGTCTCTCACAAAGGCTAAACAAAACTTAATTGTAAAACTATAGAAATTAGTTTATAAGTACTATTGTGTCAGAAAATAAATAAATTATTATTATTTATCTCGTTTTGGTTCACGGCGTCTTCCCCAGATAAGATATCCCGGTTCTTTAAAGGTTTACATGGGGATATTGATCCAACACGCAAAGACCTTTGGAGGAATTTAATATTAAAACGGGATGGAACATCTACCAATGCCCCTCCACGTTTGCACATAACAGTCGTGGACTGCCAACGGTAGGTACAATCTAAAACCTGATTATGAGGTTGTGAGGTTTGATGAACTATTTTACTTAAACTGATGATTTCTAAACTGTCGTTTGCCTTGCGGTGCGATGCGGCACCGGTTTACCGTCGCAAGTCGCCCATAAACAGAGACCCGCAGTAGTTTCCCTGTTGTTATGCCCTTGAAAATGACACGTCCACCTCAAACACATAGCTCGGGTGACTTCTTTCTGACCAGCCGTTTAAGGCAAGCCAGAATTGAGAACCCTGCGGGGTTTCTTCAGTTTCCACTCCAACCAGCGAGCTGGATACGAGACTGGCCTACTCTCCAGGGTATTCAGAATCGCATTGTCGCCACTCATACTTCAGCACGCCACAAGCTGCCCCGCGGTTTATTGGCTTTCCTATAAATCTTGTAATACATTTTTTCTTTTATATCAAAAGAACTTAGAGAGCCATATAATGTTCCTCTGAAGTTTGCGTTAGTCTCATAGTGAGATAACGACAGATTCAGAGAGTATTATTATTACATAGCGTATAACTTCTATATAATATATGACTTGTGTATTGTTTCAAATGTGGTGTTAGACACTGCACAGTCAGAAAGTCTAATATAAAGGCGTAGAATGACAAAAATGTATCCCCGCTGTCCAACCTGTATCACTCAAGATTTTCGTTGACCCTTTATTCCCGAGTTACACAAAACACGCAAATTATCTCGGGACACGTAGAATTGTAACAAATTGTTGAGATTTTGAAAATTAGTTTATATATGTATATATATTCCGTATGGTGACGGAGTAAAAATATAATTCACCACCCCATGTCTTTCCCGTGGGTGTCGTAAAAGACGACTAAGGCATTAAATATATATCTACACTAATATTATAAAGAGAACAGGTTTGTATTTTTGTATTATTGTATGTAACGAATATACTCAAAAAGTACTGGACCGATTTTAAAAATTCTTTCACCATTGGAAAGCTATAATATCAGGGAGTAACATAGGCTATATTTTTTACATATATATTTATTGGTGTGTGCGTGTGTAAACCTTTGCCAAAGGATAGAATTATAATGCACAATGCGAACCATAAGTGATGAAAAAATGATTACTGTATGTATAATAAATACTCTCAATAAATATAACAAGATTAGCCTATTTTCGTAACAACTGCTCTATTTTCACATATTTGTATCTGCAGAGATGGCTGTCGATAATAATAAAAAAAAATCAAGATGGATTGATTCTGGTTGTACGCGATAGCTTTTTTTTGCTGCGTCACTGCCTCAAAAAGCCTTTGTTCCTGTATTTTGTTGTGTCGCTCGAATAACTTTTTGCTAGATTTATTGAAATTATTATTGAGATTCCGTAATATTTTCAAAATAAATATATATTTGTAATACTAGCGATAGACGCTAACGACCCGAACAGGGCTATCGGTAATCCTAACATAAATATTAATTGCTGCTAATAGATAATTAAATATAATTAAGAAAGGGATAGCCTTTCACGAACTTGTTACGAAAAATACCGTGAAAATAGCCTGTACCTCGGAAAGTACCATAAATGATCTTAAAGATATATGAAACTCCCTTGAAAAACATGTTTAGTCAACGCAACGTCAATAATACCTCTTTTACATAGCACGGCTTGACTTGGTCGGCTTAGACATAAATATGAGAAAATACTTGCTAAAATACGCCCTTAGTTTTTATTGCAAAATCATTATTGGCCACCGCCTCCTAAGCAAGACGGTTACCGGAAAGGCTTATAATTATAGACTACATGCTACGGCAGATTATGAAGAATAGAAGATCGAGGAATACAATCGGCTTCTGTATATAGTTTTGTGGACTATGAGAGAGCTTGGGTGGTGCGTCGGTCCCTTTAACAGTATCAAATCAAATATGGTATACTGGTCATATGTAAGTGGTGAAGTCTTTGTATAGGACAGTTACTATATTAATCTGCATCCGGAATAAGATAACAAAAACGATCCAACTGCAAAAATGCGAAAGATGGAGAAGCGTCATCTCTTCGAAACTATTCACCACTACATTGTTAGATGTCTTTAAATATTTAGACTGGACCGTACTCGATATCAAAATCAACGGCGAATACATCACTCAACTTCGATTTGCAGATAAAATTGTCGTTATTTCAAAAGCCATACAGAACCTTGATCAGGTGCCTGTTGGTGGCAAATGAGCAAACAAAACAACTGATGGTAAGTAATACTGCCATTCATAAAACTTTGCTAAGCCGCTGCGTGCAATGGGGTCCGGTAACACTAAACTCACTACACGCAAACACCCTCAGAAAGTTGGAATTCCGACTCTCTCGCTCATCGAACAAAGTACAATAACAAATTGCTACCACTCAGACGTCGATTTTCTGCGAGAGTGTAGTACTACCCCGGACGGACCGAACCGCTACAGCTGCGGCAGCAGAAGAATGTCGGCAGTACGATTCTACTACTATATGGTATATAGCTTAAAAGGGTTTTGCCACTAGTAACCACTGTAGACCCATGAACTCTGATAAGAGGAAAATCATTTTCAATATCATGTCAATCCCGTATTTTTTTGTGGTTAAAAGTGCAGTTCAAAGTTATCGATTATTAGGTTTACCTAAGACAAACAATCCAGTTATCGAAAAGAGGTCAGTCAATGAATACATCTCGACTGGGTAGCTGAGCTGAATATACAGCGTGCGGGCAACTTAGGGAAACATGTTCATCCAAAAGCCCTAAGAGTCTGAGATTACATGCCTATGACACCAGTATATGTTAGTAAGATTGACATCTAGCACAGAAATGTGGTCTCAAAATGTCATTCTCATAACTAGACCTATAGTTGCTCAGCTTGTTGTGGAGCGAGCTATGCTCGTGGTTCCCTGTGATATAGAATTTGAAATACGAAAGTCCTTAGAAAATTAAGTATTACAAACGTAGTACAAAAAACTAGCACGCTGAAGTAGCGGTGGCAAAGCCACATTACTCGACGAACTGATACCCTTTAAAAAAGAAAAAAAATCTTGAGTAGCGACCAGGTACGAACGATGCAGTATAAACCAAGTAAACCGACGACTTAATTTGTATTTCATTTATTAAAAAATAATACTTAGCATTAGGAAATAATCCTTTTTATGTGGGGGACTTCACAAACATATAATTACCAGACACCTGCGGCCACCGCTAGGGAGGCGTCAGTTGCAGGTATTCGCGCCTGCGTCGCCCCAGTCGCCGGCGGTGGTGTGAACCGCCGCCGGCGACTGGGGCGACTGGATGACGTGGTCATCGAGGAGACGCTCCTCGCGCACGCGCTCTGCCGCCTCCTTCCGCGAGACTACTGCCTCGCAGAAGGCTGCGACCGCGTCCCAGTTCCTGACGCTGTCGAGCATGGCGATGGTCGGCAGCGTCAGGTCGGCACCGATGATTGTGACGAATTCACGACGCCGTTCTGCCCAAGCGAAACAAATCTCGAGCGTATGCTGCGCCGTGTCCTCGTCGCAATCGCAGTGGTGGCAGGACGGTGTACTCTCTCTCCTAATGACCGTGTGCAGGTATTTAGCGAAGCTACCGTGCTCCATCAAAACCTGCACCAGTCGGAAGGAGAGCAGCCCGCGCCGCCGCTCTAACCACTGCTTCAGCTGCGGCCGGAAGGCCTCGACGGTCCGCGCACCGAACCGAGGCCTCTCCAGCCGGACTGCCCAACGGGCAATGACGTGGCGGCGGGCGTCGACGCGCCCGGCGGTAAGCTCCCTCAAAGAGACCATGCCGCCCTCCGCTCGCAATTTTATGGACATTATGTCAAACAACTAACTATCATCTAAAATTACTATTGTTCTTAAATTCTCTAATGTTCTGCTCAACTTTCTTAATTTTTTCTTCCACAAGAACCTTCTCCTAACAATAATAAAAGCAACGAAAAAAGAATTAGCGAAATTGTTCCATCCATTTAGGCGCGATGCGATGACCAAGGGAAACAGAAATCCATATACAGAATGTATTAGGTTATGGGGCAACTGGTCAAAAGAGATCTAGGCAATGGTGTTAGGAACCCATGAAAAAATTTGAACGAACAACTTTACATGTCTCTAATTCCTTAACGAATCGATATCGTTAAGGAATTAGAGACATGTAAAGTTTTCAATTTTGTCATCGCTTTTTCGTGTAAATCTGATTGAAATGTATAAAGTCATTGATACTTAATACGCAACATATTCATACTTTGTCAAATATTCATTAGAAATTGAATAAATCAATGATTACATTCACATAAGCATGACAAACTTCGCTTTATAACAGCTGATCGGCCTATGACCGTTGACCGCTCGCCGTTGTACCTACAGTGTCATTGAAACGTTTGCGCAATTCTAGGTATGAATGAATAAATTTATACTGTCGAAGCTTTACATGCCTACATGTATTTTCTGTCTGTACGTGCCTACATAATACGTAACATTTAAGGCATAGACTCTCAGACACATTTTTTTGAAATCTCTATAACTTTTATGTTATATTGTTTTTGCGACGGGCTGAGAATACATATGTCGCCACCCCTTACTTGCCCGTGGGAGTCGTAAAAATCGGCTGAGGGTTCACCAGGAGAGCAGGGCAGCAGCTCTCTCCTGGGAAACGTAAAACACCTATACTGCAATCGCCAACCCGCCTGCCAAGCGTGGCGATTACGGCAATATCCCCTTTTTTTTAGAAATGGCGTACAATAAAAAAATGGCCCCCAGTCACGGCGGCTCCGGTACTCTACGGGCTCATTTTGGTGGCGGGCCCAGTAGTAGTGGAGCGTGGGGTGCGAGGAATCTCCGGCAGCGATCCGGCTACCAACAAAAACGACCGTTGGCCCTGGTAACACACAACATTCGGACACTCAGGACTGACGAGAGGGTCATCAAGCTGGAAGAGGAATTGAGCAAAATCCGCTGGGACATTGTAGGATTATCAGAAGTGCGAAGAGAGGGCGAGGGCACGATAATCCTCCAGTCTGGAAACTTGCTCTTCTACCAGGAGGGCGATCACCCGTCCCAAGGTGGTATAGGGTTTATTGTTCGTAGGTCTCTCGTAGACAACGTGGAGAGGGTCGAAAGTGTGTCGACAAGGGTAGCGTACCTTATACTCAGAATTACCAAGAGGTATTCGCTGAAGGTTATACAGGTATACGCACCGACCTCGACATACTCCGACGACGAGGTGGAGGCATTTTACGAGGACATCTCGAAAGCCATACACACGTCCAAAACCCACTTCACGGTAGTCATGGGAGACTTTAACGCGAAAATAGGCAAAGGGAATGATGATGAGTTGAGAGTGGGGAAACATGGATATGGACAGAGAAACCAGAGGGGCCAGAAACTGGCTGATTTTCTGGAGAAGGAAAGCTTCTTTATGATGAATTCCTTCTTCAGGAAGCAGCCACAAAGGAAATGGACCTGGATTAGCCCCGATGGTTCAACAAAAAACGAGATAGACTTCATCTTGTCAGACAAACGACAGATATTCAATGATGTCTCAGTGATCAGCAGGATTAAAACTGAGAGCGATCACCGGATGGTACGAGCCACATTGAATATCCACACAAAAGTCGAGCGGTCACGCTTGATGAAGTCTACACTCCGACCTACATCTGTCCAATACCAGAACCTCGAAGGCTTTCAACTCGAACTACACAATCGCTTCCAATGTCTGGATGAATGCGAATCTCCGAACGATATGAACAACAGGGTCGTGGAAACTGTCCACGCGGTTGGGTCGAAATTTTTCAATGCTCACCGCGTTAATAGACCTAAAAAACTTTCTGACCAGACTCTCGAGCTCATGGGGCGGAGAAAAGAAATGACGGTGCAGTCTTCAGCCGATTGGTCCAACCATGGGCAGCTAAATAGGCAGATCTCCAGGTCTGTGCGTCGCGATATTCGCCGATTTAATACGCTCCGTATTAAAGAAGCGATAAAACGGAATTGTGGCTCAAAAGTGTTCGCACAAGATCTGTCTATTGGGCAAAGCCAAATGACTAAGCTGAAGACCGACGATGGCACTGTCATTTCATCCCAAAGTGAGATTTTGGGAGATGTCGAAAGGTTCTATGGACAGTTATACAAATCATCCCGAAATCCTGTTATCGGCTTGGTCCAAGATCCCAGATCCAAGCAAACTCGGCACTATACCGAAGAAATCCCGGACGTCAGCTTGTACGAGATCAGAATGGCTCTCAAACAACTACGTAACGGCTTACCGTTCGTATCGCATCGCATCGGGAGATGACGGAATTACGGCAGAGCTTCTGAAGGCGGGCGGCAAGCCGGTCTTAATAGCCCTTCAGAAGCTATTTAATTCCGTTATCCTCGGGGGCGACGTTCCAGAGTCGTGGACGAGGAGTGTGGTGGTGCTGTTCTTCAAGAACACCCACAAAGCTCTCTTGAAGAACTACAGACCCATCTCACTCCTGAGCCACGTTTTTAAGTTGTTTTCGAGGGTCATTACCAATCGACTCTCGCGCAAGCTCGATGACTTCCAGCCGCCCGAACAAGCCGGCTTCCGAAAAGGCTATAGCACCATAGACCATATCCTCACGCTTCGGCAGATTATACAAAAGACCGAGGAGTATAATCGGCCCCTGTGCTTAGCGTTTGTGGACTATGAGAAAGCCTTTGATTCAGTCGAAACTTGGGCGGTGCTGCAGTCCCTTCAGCGGTGCCAAATCGACCATCGCTATATCGAAGTGCTAAAGTGTTTGTATAGGAACGCCACAATGTCAGTCCGTATCCGGGATAAGAGTACGAAACCGATCCAGTTGCAAAAAGGCGTGAGACAGGGAGATGTCATCTCTCCAAAACTGTTCACCACTGCACTGGAAGATGTCTTCAAGCTCTTACACTGGACTGGACTCGGCATCAACATTAACGGCGAATACATCACTCACCTTCGATTTGCGGGCGATATAGTCGTTATGCAGAATCCATGGAGGACCTTGGCACAATGCTCAATGATCTCAGCAGGTTATCCCAACTAGTGGGTTTCCGAATGAACACGGACAAGACGAAAGTCATGTCAAATGCCCATGTCATTCCTGTACCGGTCCTAGTTGGCAATGCGATTCTCGAAGTTGTCGATCACTATGTTTACCTAGGACAAACAGTCCAGTTAGGTAGATCCAATTTCGAGAAAGAGATCAGCCGACGAATCCAACTCGGTTGGGCAACGTTCGGGAAACTTAAGAGGATCTTCTCGTCCAACATACCTCAGTGTCTGAAAACACAGGTCTTTGACCAGTGTGTGTTACCAGTGATGACTTACGGCACGGAAACGTGGTCCTTAAATGTAGGCCTCATATCAAGGCTCAAAGTCGCTCAGCGTGCTATGGAGCGGGCTATGCTCGGGATTTCTCTGCGAGATAGAATCCGGAATACGGAAATCCGCAGAAGAACGGGTGTAACCGACATAGCACGAAGAATTAGCACGCTGAAGTGGCAATGGGCAGGCCACATCGCTCGACGAACCGACAACCGCTGGGGAAGAAAGGTTCTCGAGTGGCGACCACTTATCGGACGACACAGTGTAGGACGCCCAACTAGGTGGACCGATGACCTAGTGAAAGTTGCTGGGCGTCGTTGGATGCAGGCGGCATAGGACCGCTCATTGTGGCGCCACATGAGGGAGGCCTACGTCCAGCAGTGGACGGCGATAGGCTGAAATGATGATGATGATGATGATACGGTATATATATATATTTCGTTTAAAATATCTGGTTGACGAGCTTTGCTCGGTATGTTTTTTATTAATAAAAAATAAAAATTAAATAATAAAAAAATTATCATAATATATATTGTAATTATATATACTATATTATAATTATATATAATTACTAGCAGCCCGCCTTCGCTTCGCTTCGGTTTCAATCGCCTTACTCGCGTAGTTCCCGTTCCCGCGGGTATACTGGGATAAAATATAGCCTATCTTACTTAGGGATACTGTAACATTCTAATGGTGAAAGAATTATCGAAATCCGTCCAGGATTTTTTGAGTTTATTCCTAAGGAACGTTTTCTCTTTATAATATTAGTTTGGATTTACACCCTTAGAGGGTGAAAATTAATAAATGCTGAAACACGTGTTTATTTATTTTTACTAAAGAGTATTTTTAGAGAATTTGAAGAAAATGTAGATTTTTTTTCACCTTATACAAACTTTGTTACTGCGATTTTCCCCCTAGGGGTGGATTTTCAAAAAACCCTTTCATAGTGGGTTTCTACGTCACGCATAGAAACAAATGTCAAAATTTCATGTTCCTGGCTTCAGTAGTTTCGGCTCTGTGATAAGTCAGTAAACTGACATCTTTCTACCTACTTTACACCCTTAGAGGATGAAAATGGACAAACGCTGAAACATGTGTTTATTTATTTTTATTAAAGAGTATTTATGTTTAATTTGAAGACAGTAGCTAAAGATTTTTTTCTTTCCATACAAACTTTACCGTTGCGTTTCACCCCTTTAGGGGTGGAATTTCAAAAAATCTTTTCTTAGTGGGTGTCTACGTCACAAAATGAAACTATGGTCTAAATTTCATTTGTCTAGCTCCAGTATCTTCGGCTCACCCTGTTCCTTTATATGAATATTATTGTTAACGCCCCCGCAACACCCTTTGCAGGTGGAATTTCGTAAAATCCGTTCTTAGCTGACCTTCACTCAACGAGAGGAATATTTTTGCCAAATTTCAAGTCCGTACGCCTTATGGTTACAGAGATATGGTGATGAGTCATATATCGCTCGCAAAACCCGCCTCTCCTATATATATATAGATTATAAAATTACAAAAAGAGAATAATAATGACATCGAGATTCGATCCGACGCTGTTTGAATGCCAAAACAAAACAACAATAAAACTGGACAACTTCCCAAACGAGCTATTGTAACTCTTGACTCTCTAGCACGAAATTCGAATTCCTATTCAGAGAATGTCAATAACATTTAATGTATATATATATATATAATTATATATATATATATATATATATATATATGTTTGTTTGTTTGAAGGAACACGCTAATCTCAGGAACCGCTGGTCCGATTTGAAAAATTCTTTCAGCATTGGATAGCCCATTTATCGAGAAAGGCTATAGGCTATATTATATGTTAAAAAAAAATAGGGATCCGTACTAAAAGTCCAATAATGTAACCCAAGGTGTAAATAAATTACCCGAAAAAATCCTTACATCGCGTGTGCTGCGAAAACTATTGATTACATAACAAAACAATGTACTACAACTTTGCAGAGCATAAAACTGCCTATAAAAATATGGCGACACCATATATCTAACTATTGTAGTTATCTCACAATAAGAGTTTTCTTTATTTTTTTAAATAATTAGAATGCGTTCGCTTTAAAAACTCTTTGTATCTTGGTATTAATCCATATCAAAATAAATTACTTCATATTCAAGACGAATTCAATACCTTTCTAGAACTTTTTGAATTATTAAATTCTTTTTTTTTTTTTTTTTTTGTGGGTGGGTCGCGGTCGGCACGCCTCCGCACCACTCCGTCCGGGGCGACAGAGGGGCTTAAGCACGCAACTCCCGCGACCCACCCAAAAACCACGTCGCCTTCGTCGTTGGGCCGACCACTGGAGCAGCGTTAACTTGTCGTCAGTGGTCGGCCCGACGGAATACCCCCTATTGGGGTACCCTCCCATCGACCGACGTCCCCCCCTCGGGGAGGACGTCGGTCTTTCCTCACGCGGTCGGCCTCTCGGCGGGTGATGGACTAATCCCCGGTCACGTCACCCGCGGCCTCGGCTAGGGTGGCATGAGGCGCAGATAGTTGCGCCTGCGCCGCCCCAGTCGCCGGCGGCGGATCTCCTCATCGAGGCTGCGCTCCTCACGCAGGCGATCCGCCGCCTCCTTCCGCGAGATCACTGTCTCGCAGAAGGCTGCGACCGCGTCCCAATTCCCGACGCTGTCGACCATCGCCCTAGTGATAGCCGGCAGCGTCAGGTCCGTACCGATGATTGCGACGAGTTCACAGCGCTGCACTGCCCAAGCCCCGCAGGCCTCGAGCGTATGGCGCGCCGTGTCCTCGTCGCAATCGCAGTGGTGGCAGGACGGTGTACTCTCCCTCCTAACGACCTTGTGCAGGTATTTGGCGAAGCACCCATGCCCCGTCAAAACCTGCACCAGTCGGAAGGAGAGCACCCCGTGCCGTCTCTCCAACCACTGCATCAGCACCGGCCGGAAGGCCTCCACGGTTTGCACCCCGAACCGAGGCCTCTCCAGCCGGACTGCCCAACGGGCGATGACGTCTCGGCGGGCGTCGACGCGCCAGGCGGTGAGATCCCTTAACGAGACCACACCGCCCTCCGCTCGCACCCCCGTCACCCGCCGATATAGTCCGGCGAGCATCTCCGCCGCCAGGTCCCACGGGGGAGTCCCGGCTAACAGGCACGCTGCCTCCGTCGCCACCGTGCGGTATCCGCGGATGGCCCTGACCGCCGTGACCCTCTGTGGTCGCCACAGAAGGGCCCTAAGTCGGGCGGTCATGGACCCCGCCCACACCGGTGCGCCGTACAGGGCCATCGACCGGATGACCCCCGCGTACAGCCGTCGGCACGCAGCGCTCGGTCCGCCCACGTTCGGCATAAGCCACGATAGGGCGGACGCCGCGCCGACGAGCCGTGGAGCGAGCCTGCGGAAATGCTCCCGGAACCACCATCGCCCGTCGAGCACCAGGCCCAAGTACCTCATATGGGCCCGGATGCTGATGTCGACCGAGTGGACGGTGATCGAGACGCCGATGGGAGGGCTCATAGTGCGCCCATGGAACAAGAGGGCCTCCGTCTTGTCCAGGGCGACCCTCAACCCCAGCGCCTCGATCCGCCTGACGACCTCCTCGGTACCAGAGGTCGCCAGGCTTACCGCCTCTTCTAGCGTCCCACCGCGGGCTGTGACGAGCGTGTCGTCGGCGTAACAAATCACGCCCAGCCCGGGCGGGAGGCTCCCCCTCAACGCCCAGTCGTAGCCGATGTTCCACAGGGTGGGTCCGAGGACTGACCCCTGCGGGACACCGCACGTCATGGGCGTTCCCACGACGTCCCCTGCTCGGTCGGTGCAGAGGACGCTGCGCCCCTCCAAATAGTCTGCCACCAGCCGCCTCAGGTAACCTGGCACCCCGTGATACCGGAGCGCCTCCCTGATGCAGCTGAATGGCAGACTATTGAATGCGTTGGCGATGTCTAGGGACACCACCAACAGCACTCCCCCACCGGTGACGGCCTCAGTTGCCACGGCCCTCAGGCGCAACAGAGCCGCGATCGTCGAACGACCCCTCCTAAACCTAAACTGGGCGTCCGACAGATCGGGCCCCGTGCCGACGAGGTGCCGCTCGATGCGGGCAGCTACCACCCTCTCCAGTAGCTTGCCCGTGTCATTGAGCAGCACGATAGGCCTGTAGGCCGAAGGCGACTCCGGAGACCGTCCCGGCTTCGGCAGGAGCACCAGCCTTCCCTCCTTCCAGCACCCAGGGAACCGTCCGGACGCTAAACACGCGTCGAACAGCCCCCTGAGGCGGGGTCCCAGGTGTTCGAGGACCAGGGCCAGCACACGGTTAGGAACACCGTCGGGCCCGGGGGCGGTAGACTTTGCGAGCATGCGCGTCACCGCCACCCCCATCTCGGGCTCCATGATAGGCGGAACACTGTCGTCGTCGGCCTCCCGGTCAGTGTCTGGCGGAGCCATGACCGGGGGCGTGTGTTCCGCCCGCCGCGGGAACAGGTCCTCGATGACCCGGGTGAGAAGGCCGGGCTGGAGAGTCTCGGTGAGGGGAGGGCCCCACGCGCGTAGCCTATTCAGCACCGCGCGATAGGGGCGTCCCCAGGCGTCACGGTCGAGACCGTCCAGCATCTCCTGCCGACTGACGTCCTTGGCGGAGCGGACGGCCAGCCTGAAGGCCGACCGCGCATTGCGGTAGCCCTCGTAAAGCACGGCCTCCCGCTCCGCATCGCGATGGCGCCGCCGGCTGCGGGTGTAGGCCCTCCGGGCGCGGATACACGCGGCCCGGAGATCCGCCAGCTCCCGGGACCACCAGTGGACCCCCCTCCTCGGCGGCAGACGCCGTACCCGGGGCATGGCCGCATCGCAGATCTGCGTCAACGCACTGCGGATGCGGCCAGCCTCAGCGTCCACCCCGTCCGACTGGTGGGCAGAGGACAGCCACGAGTATACGATGGCTGTCTCCGCCAGCTGGTCCCGGTCTAAGCGACCCAGAGCCAATCTCGGGAATTATTCAATTCTGACACATCATTCAAAAGATATCGCGATATTAAAAATGTAAGTATTAGTGTTGTAGCCATGTAATTATTAAGTACTAGCTGACCCGGCGCACTTCGTGCTGCCTTTTCTTCGTAATTATTTTGTTTTAGTATTTATCAGTTTAGTTTTAGTATTATTCGTGCGGTGACGAAGTAAGAATATAATTCACCACCGCGCTTTCCGAGATGGGAAAAGGTCCTCGACAACCCTGATCGGGAGGTCGGGGTGGAAAATTTCGGCGAGAAGAGGACGGCGTAGCTTACTCAGCGCTGTGCGATAGAGATGACCCCAGGGGTCACATTCAAGACTGTCCATAATTTTCTACACATTGATCTCAAGAAAAAGTGAAATCTCTACTTAGTGCCGCTCAATAAGGACGACCCCAGGGGTCACGTTCGACACTTTCTAGCATCGCTTGACGGGTGCTGGCGCTGGTCTTTAAGCGCCTGTTACCTTGACTGTACAACGCTTGAATAGCGTTTGGCCAGTTCCCTGGATGTTGAAATAAGGGGAGGCTGGTGATCCTGCTGAAGCTGAGGCGGTCTCCAGACTCGTTCTCAAACGTATAAATGTAATGGAATTATTGATAATCCAACTGAATTGAATTTACGGCAAGTGTTATATTTCCTTAGTCCGCAACTTTACACTATTTGTGGGAGGCTGATAAATCATCATCATCATCTCAGCCCATGCACGTCCAACTGTTGAGCTCGCACTTCCTCCACTATTTATTTTATTTATTTAAGACAACACCCTGCACTAAGGAAATAATCCTTGTATTGCGGGGGACTTTACAAACATATAATTAACGGACACAAATTACATCCACACTCAGAACAACAATTTGTGGATCGCACAAAGTGTTGTCCCGCGTGGGATTCGAACCCCCGACACTGACGCTATCTTAACCACTACGCCATCTGTGCAGTCTATGGAAGGAAAAATACTATGGAAGGGAAATCGACCTACTATACCACGCTGGTCAGACGTGTCAATATAGGGTTTTGTTTCAAGTTTTCTTTCTCTTGTATAGATATTATATGCATATTATATCCCTTAGTCGTCTTTTACGACATTCGGGTGGCGAATTATATTCTAGCTATTTAATATACCGCCTTTTCTTATCGATTCCAAAACCTTTTTTAATCTAGATCTACATGTAATTATGCAAAAATGCCGAACCGACGGGACGAACATCAAATGTTTAACAGGTAAGAACAGGTTGTATGGGAAAATAAAATTGTTGTTTTTAGTATTTTACTCGCAATTTTGCCATATTTTCTCACCGTATAAACCTTCCCTGCACTTCCACAAATAATTCAAGACCAAAATTGATCAAATCGGTCCAGCCGTTCTCGAGTTTTATACTAACGAACAGCATTTCATTTTTATATATACACATAGATTGCGCGTGCATGTATGATGTGGTGGGCTTTCATGTGGGACGAGGCGAGGGTGGTAGCCTCTGCGAAATGCCTAGAAAGAGACCTCAACTTTCTCGACAGTCTGCCGCTGCAAAACGACTGCGACTTATGCGCAGCAATGAGACAGAGGATGAAAATAGGCAGAGGTTAGCTACTCAATGAGAAATCGCTGAACGAAACCGTACTAGATAAACAAGACACACGTTGAACGAACACAACGTTTGGCTTCACAAACAACTCGAACTTCGTCTAATCGACAACGGGAATCAAGTGCTGAACGTTCTCAATGTTTGGCTAAAGAAGTTTTAAAATAAATAAATAAATCCTGAAAGTCACTATACCCTCCAAAATCACTATTCCACGCGGACGAAGTCGCAGGCACTGCTAGTATATATATACTAGAATTGCTCGTTTAAAGATATAAGATATATGACTATATATTTTGTATTTGCTACTTATACTATCACCATTGGTGCAGTCAATTCTTTCATAACATGACAAAGTTGACCATGATCCCAAATCACATTTATTATTCGATGTCCATAAGAAGATAAGTCGACGATATAAGGCTATATTATTTTAGTAATGCTGTCAACAAGCGGCAAGGCTGTGTTATCGACACACGCATCTTTGTCGGTCAATCGTGAAGATTTATGAAATAGAGGCGAACAAAAACAATAAAACTTACTTTATTAATCCATCAAATATGTCATGTGCTGTACTATGGACTTAATATTAGTCCATAGTACAGCATTGAATAAATATTCCAATTCTTCTGTATTTTTTTAATCATAAGCTACTAATACCGAAATTTGTTACTCAGTCTTTACAGTTGAATTTTTTCTTAGGCTTTTTTTTGGGGGTGGGTTGCGGTCGGCGCACTCCTCGCACCACTCCGTCCGGGGCGACAGAAGGGCGAAACACCACGACGCTTTCGTCGTTGGACCGACCACCGGAGCAGGGTTACTTGTCGTCAGTGGTCGGCCCGACGGAATACCCCCTGAGGAGTACCCTCCCATCGACCGACGTCCCTCCCCTCGGGGAGGATGTCGGTCTTTCCTAGCATGGTCGGCTTCTCGGCGGGTGACGGACTAATTTTCCGGTCACGTCACCCGCGGCCTCGGCTAGGGCGGCATGAGGCGCAGGTAGTCGCCCCTCCGCCGTCCCAGTCGCCGGCGGCGGATCGCTTCGTCGAGGCTGCGTTCCTCGCGCGCGCGACCCGCCGCCTCCTTCCGCGAGACTACTGCTTCGCAGAAGGCTGCGACCGTGTCCCACATTTTTTCTTAGGCTTAGAGATTTTTCTGTGAGTAAATTAAGCCATCACTTTTAAGAGAACTAGAAAACTTTATCGAAAGCGTATTTTTTTTACGAATACGATTCCCTGCACTAGGGTAATTATCCTTGCATTGCGAAAGACTTATATAACAAACATGTAAATTAACGGACACAAATTACATCCAGACTGCACAGATGGCATAGTGGTTAAGATAGCGACTTACAACGCCAGTGTCGGGGGTTCGAATCCCACGCGGGACAACACTTTGTGTGATCCATAACTTGTTGTTCTGAGTCTGGATGTAATTTGTGTCCGTTAATTATATGTTTGTAAAGTTCCCAGCAATACAAGGATTATTTCCTTATTGCATGGTGTTGTCTTAAATAATTAATTATAAATTAGACTCCGAATAACAATTTGTGGATCACACAAAGTGTTGTCCTGTGTGGGACTCGAACCCGCGACACTGGCGCGGTAGGTCTATATCTTAACCACTACGCTATCTGTGCAGTCAGTATTCTGAATCAGGTGATCTTGTTTAATGTCGCAGAAAGCCGTTGAATATAGGCGGCACAGGACCGTGCTCGGCGTTCTTTGTGTAAGTCTACGTCCAGCAATAAACGACGAAAGGTTCTTAATAAATAAATTCAAACCATTATATTCTTTTCAATCAGTTTTAGAGCACCTATGTTTATTGATTTATAGCGGAAAATTATTTTTGTGTAAGTAAACAACGTAAGGGCTATCGTATGGTGGTGGAGTAAGAATACAATTCACCACCCTATATTACTTGTGGGTGTCATAAAAGACGACTAAAGGATGTAATATGCATATAACATCTATTCAGAAGAAAGAAGAATCGTAACAAAATCCTATACCAACCTGTCTGACCAGCATCCCGAGAGAGCCAGAAGCCCAACTTTCTGAGGGTGTTTGCGTATGGTGGCTTTTGGTGATGCCTTTGATATTACCGAACCTTATTCCGCATTCACACTCCATTCACTTTCTTCGCGATATGCGGCGGCCTTGCAAGGGTCCACGAGCGGTAGCAACACTTACCATCAGGTGTACTGTTTGCTCGGTTGCCACCGTTTGCAATATTCCTCCTATTGTAGAAGAGGCTCGAACCCAGTGGTAGAAGATATGTAGTGATGATGATGATAAAGAAAATATAGAATATTCAGAACCATCATAAATTCAGTAGGTGGGATATAGATAGACTAAAATCAATAATCCCAACGAACTACATGCCCTCACAGTATTCAATGTTATTAAAATAACATTTAAACTTGAAACTCATACAGCTACTGTAATTTGCTTGGCTATTACTTAGTGCGCTGTTTAAAATACACAGTCCGCAGCTAGCAGCTACGTCTACTGTTGACGCAGTAAACATTCCACGGTCTACGAGCCTCAAATATTGTTATAGCTAAATAATTAATGGACTGCCTTGTTATTCTTTCAGCTATATAAATAAAGTGTTATATTCTAGAACTATTCTATTCTATCTTCGATATTATTTCACTAATACTAATAACTTTTCTGTAATAATCAGCATCTCATTCGCATTCCACTGCTGAGCTTGAACCTCCATAATAGATGCAAAGGTGATCTATTATACCACTATGATCTGACGTGTTGATATAGGCTTTTGTTTCGAGTTTTCCTTCTCTTGCATAGATGTTACATGCATACCTTAATCGTCTTTTACGACACCCACGGTCAGGGAGGCGGTGAATTGTATTATTACTCCGTCAAAACACAGTCAATTCAAATAAATTTTATTAAACAAATCTAACCGCCATTAGATAGTTTTAGACTTTAGTACATTATATATAATAAAGTTGACGCGTTCAATATACCCACTAGAAATTCATTTAAAAGATAAAAGCTTTTCATTTACTGGATAAAATGTCGTAGACACAAAATGTGCTGCCGAAATCTTGCAAACCCTTTCGTTGATATAGTTTATTTTGTAATGGGTATATATAGTACCTATCTGTTTATTTCGATTACCTTATTAAAATCTATTTTTTTTACAATTTATGTAAATACTAGCTTCTGCTCGCGACTTCATCCGCGTGGTATAGATACTTTGGGCTAACGCTAACTTTAACCTAAGACTTTATTTACGTAGAAGGTGAAAATATTTTTTGTAATACGATTCTGTCACACATGATTTTTGAAGCCGTTTACGTAGCGGAAGCTTTCAAAAGGGAAAAAAGCCATTTTGATACATTCTTCATTGGTGCTCCGCTCCTGTTGGCCTATAGGCCTTCCTCAATAAATGGGCTATCTAAAACTGAAAGAAGTTTTCAAATCGGACCAGTAGTTTCTGAGATTAGCGCGTCCAAACAAACAAACTTTTCAGCTTTACATATTAGCATAGATAAATAGCATTCTAATTCTTCTCAGTCTCGTAAGCGCCCCATGTAGCTTATTGTATAATTTTTCGAATTTTAATTCCCTTATGGTTATTATGTTATCTGGTTTTGGTTACATCCCTTAAGCGGCTTTTACTACACCTATGAGCAAAGACAGAATGCTATATGTATCTATGTAGCAGTGGGACCATGCTGTTGGCAGTTGTCTGTCTACAGTCGCAGGTCAATCCGTCCGGGCTAGTACCTCACTCTCGCAGAAAATCGCCGTCCCAGTAGTAGTAATTTATTACTGCGCTTTGTTCGGTGAGCTAGAAAACCGGAAGCTCTACTTTATGAGGATGTTTGCGTGTGGTGGGTTTTAGTGATGCCTTTAGTAACATCAAACCGCATTCACACTTGCTTCACTTTCTTCGCGGTAGGCAGCGGTCTCTGGTATTGCAAAGGTTCATGAGCGGCAGCAACACTTACCATCAGGTGTACTGTTTGCTAGTTTGCCACCGTTTGCAATAAAAAAATATATGTACTTCCTACCACTCTCCACGCGGTAAGCAAAATCAGCATTTAAAGTCGTAATTATAACTTATTAGTTTTGAAAAACTTCATTCTCTTGCGTATAGGGACCGTATATACAATATATAACATAATTTTATCATTTCAACTCATACATGTCCCGCTGTTGGGCTCAGGACTCCTCCACAATAGGAGGAAAATTGACATACTATACCGCGCTGATCAGACGTGTTGGTACATGGTTTCATTTCAAATTTTCCTTCTGTTATGCATACTTTATTTGTCGTCTTTTACAACACCCACAGGCAAAATACAGAATGATGAATTGTATTCTTACTCCGTCACCACACGGTAAAACTATAGATATTATAAAACAAAATATATAAAACCATAATATATATGTACCTAACTTTCGACAGATTACTCCATGGACCGTCTGTCATCTGATCACAAAAACTAATCAATATCCTCACTTATTACAAGCTTACACTATAATTGGTTCATATTAACATTATATTTGTTTTGTATTCATAATTTACCCGTATATATCTTATACTATCGGTTTTATATATGTATATCCATACTAATATTATAAATGCGAAAGTAAGGATGTTTGTTTGTTTGTTTGTTTGTAACGCTTTCACGCTTAAACCACAGAACCGATTTCAAAAATTCTTTCACCAATGGAAAGCTATAATATCAGAGAGTAACATAGGCTATATTTTATCCCGGTATTCCCACAGTAACGGGAACTACGCGGGTTTAAGCGACTGAAACCGAAGCGAAGCGAGGGCGGGTTGCTAGTTATTATATAAGTGCTTATAAGCAAGAGAATGAAAGTTTTTCTAAACACATACACTTATTATGCGGTGAAATTCAATGTTCAGGGTTGCTAGTACGACGGAGTAAGGATACAATTCACGAACCCCTCTCTTATTCGTTGGTGTCATAAAAGACCACGAAGAAACATATGCAGATTACATTACTGCAAGAGAAGCAAAAGTCGAAATAAAATCCTATAGGTCTGACCAGCGTGGTATAGTAGGTCAATTGTCCACTGTGGAGGCTCAGACCCAGCATTGGGAATATGAACTGTAAAAACAACGACGATGACGCATGTTTTATATATAAAAATATAATTACATGTTATTAATCACTCCTTGATGTTGAATTTTAGTTTTTATTATTATTATATTACATTTTTAAGACAGAATATAATCCACCAGCCTTCTTTTACCCATGAAATTCGTAAAGTATGTCTTCTTCTTGTTTAATGGCAATGAGCTACAATAATATGAGCTAATGGTGCCAGTGTCGAGTTATTATATTGATTATTCACGTCTTTAGTCTTCATCTTTTCATCATGCTTCCTCTGGGAATTTTGGCAGAATGTGAAAATGCACGCAATTCGCTATTATATCGTATTCCCTATATTTCAGCATTTTATCGACATTATATTACATAAAATATCAGCAAAATTATTCAATATAACACTGTAAAACACTAAAATAATGAAAAAAAAGTGAGCCGTCGCGCAGGACGCCTGGCAGATGTGAAACATCGAAATTATTTGTTCAAGTATATATGCATAAAAGAATAGATTACGACAGAACTAATATGGCATAAAGTATTGAATAAAATAATACGATTTCCATTATTATTTGAAATATTACACAGCAATAAAATTAATCCACCGCACACTGAATGAATTCTAAACATTTATTTGCATTAGTATACATTATAGATAACAATTTACTTTGAGTTCACTAGATGGTTCGTTGTACAAAATTTTAAATCGCACCATGGTTTCGTTACAAAAATGTACATATATATCCCGATATTTGTTTAATAGTTAATCAAGAGGCACCGCGAGGCGTGGCGTTAAACGCCACGCGACCATCGCGGTCACCCTCGCCTATAGATGTTTCACATCAAAAATATAAAAGCGCTATATGACATTTTGACATTCGCGTCAAAAGTCTGTAAAATATGTCTAGGTAATAGGAAAAGGCGCCACACCAATAAAGGAAAGTTGAACTGACACTCGGTGCCTTATCTAAAGCTGATATCAGACGAGTCAGTTTTTGTTCATTTTTGTCTTTCATTTTTCATCTTTCACTCGAAGTGATACATTTAAACACAAAATAAAACAATAGTATCGAATGAATTCATTAGTGAACCGATCCAACAGTGTTGGATATTGGCATCCGGTATCTTTCATTCGCACTTCGAATGAACGAGAAATGAACGGTCTGAACACTGAGAGGACGTTCATTTGGGTTCGGCCATTTTATTTCGAGTTTTGTAGCCAAAGGACGTCACGTGTTGATACTTTTTCGTGAGCCTTACACTCTTCGTATGCGGCTAAATGGTGTACAAGGGGAACGATCAAAATACATTGCTAAATAGTAGCCGTAGCCGTCACCACATACCATATGTATTGAATATATTGTTTTTTTTTTGTACATCATTGCTCTGTAAGTTCATGAACAAATAAATAGATAGTAGAATAATAGTTATTGTCATTTCAAAAATATGTGTCTAAGGCTCTATGCCTTAAATGTTTTACATTATAATTATAGTTTAAAAAACTATTAAAACACGCTTACAAGTTGACAGCCCTAATAACAGAAGTTTCGTATTTCGCGCATGCGTAGTTCGCACTCTAGCTCTATATCTCTTGTTCTTGCTCAAAGGATACGATTAGAAATATCTAAATCCTGGCGAATCTAAGCAGGATATTCGACTATTTGGATCAAATTATTTCATTGTCATGGGCTTTTGACAAGTGTGCAAAGTTTAAATAAAATCTGTTCGTTCAAAATGGGCAAAATAACGTTCAAAGATTCCGTTAGATACATAGATACACACATACATACAGGCGAAACTAATAAAAACATGTTTAAAAGGATAGGCCAAATTAATATAATTACTGAACCGGACAACAAGAGGTACAAAACCTTCTAAACATAATAGCTTCCTGCAAATGAATTCACAGTTTATGAGACGACTCTTATATCATAAGCTTAAGCATTTCACTGTCAAATTATCGTATCATCGTTAAATTGTCGCACCCCAAAGAACAAGTAAGTAGGTAATTTACGCGTACATTACCGTTAGAGAATAGCTAACGTGACAATACATCCCGTTTTGAACGGGCCCGTTCCGTTTTCAAGTTGTATGTCCCGTTAACCGCAACCCTATAAAATGTGCCGTTTTCATAAATGAAGCAGTAATGATCATTTGCTCTACTGATAGGTTACCTACTGTTGTTTTTGGCGTGATAACGTCTTATACATCGGTTACATGCACGAACAAGCATGACTCATTGTCACGTTCCGTCTGAGCCGAGCGTGCAAGCGAGCGAGCACAAGCGATAGAGTGGCACAATTGGCCTAAGCTTCCGGCTCGTGATTCATTTACCATCAGTGTAATATATTTGAATTAACGAGTAATATAATATATTTGAATTAACGAGCAAATAAATGTTAATTTATAGTGAAATTTTAATTTTCAATTAATTCCTTATTTGTATTATATCAAATAGCTAGCTGACCCTACTAAAGTAAATAATAGAAAAATAAATTTCTAGTGAATGTTTTGGTAGTTAAATAAAAAATAATTAACTTATTGTAAATATCTGAGAATATCTGAAGGAGGCATGAAACGCTTTCGACGATGACGGCCAATAATAATAGTAAAACACCAACTATTACTTTTTTAATTCAATGTACTTTATTAAATTAACTACGTTCATTCCAATCATCCCATCTATTCCCATCCCTCACAACTCACCCCATCCATCACCATCTGTCACCACTCATTCCATCCTTCACCATCAGTCACCACTCAATTCATCTATCATCACACATCCTATCTATCACCATCAGTCGCTACTTATCATTTCCATCACTATTCATCATCACATTCATCACTCATCCCATCTATCACTCATCGCATAGATATATACGTTAATTTATTTCTCATAAAAATAATACCACATTATCTCTCAAATTGAAAAAAAAAGCACGTGTAAAAAAAGTTGAAGTTAGATCGTCAGTTTCGGAGTTCATTCCGTGACACGGGAATTATATATAACTAGCTGACCCAACAGACGCTGTTCTGTTTAAATAAAATAAAAGGAATTCTCCTTGAAATCCATAATAGCGGAACCTCCCGGGTCCAATTATGAATCTAAACCATTCTCGAAACCCCTTCACCATCCTTTCACCAACCATCCCCGAACACACACAAAAAATTTCATCAACATCGGACAGCCGTTTAGGCGCAGTTCAGTGATATACACAAGAAAAATATATATAAAGATAGATACACTAAATAGATGATAATTCAGTGATAATAATTCAATTCATAAAAGCATGCAATTTTTCATCAATGTTTTTTTTATGACGTAACATTATCATCCGTAGACCGACCGGCGTACAATATATTTTTTTTTTATTAAAGTATAAGTCCATTTACTAATTTCTAATGAATACCCGTGCCGATATAAAAAAAATAACGGGACTGTTATTCAAGTGTCCGGTTTTGATGAAAAATATATAGTCACACAATCACGGCGTAAATTGATTTATTGGGGAGAGACCTAAAGGTATTTAAAATGGTACAGAATATTTACGATCACAAAAAATACCATTGAGTACGAGGACGTAACTGTATTATCAATTTTAAACCATGAATTTCTTCAGACACGGGTGAAAAATGAGCAAACTGTTTAGGTAATTGCACTAAGCCAGTTGAAGGCTTTTTATAAACCATCCTTAGGAATTGCTAGCAGTTATATATAAATAATAAAAACCCTATTCCCGTTTTCACCAAAGACAGCTACATTTTTAATAACACCTAAGCCAACCTGACTTTCGTGTTAACTAAAACTTAGGTCTCGTTGGTGAAAACTCACATACTGTATTTATTACAGTATCTTCAATATATATTTCTTTGAATCTTAATAGCAAGCGAAATCTCAAAATATTAATACCTCACATTGAGTTATAAATAACATAAGGAAATATAATATCATACGTAGATGTCCACTTAGCTCTCAAGGATTGAGATGAGGGTACCCGGGGACGTGGGTACGAATGGGTTATGGGCACGCGCGCCACCCTTTCGTTGCCCCGGACGGAATGAACTGCGTGTGCGCTTATCATAGCCCACCCATAAAAAAAGCTCACAAGGGTTATAAAATAAAAAATATATATTAGAGGTTACTTTGAACAGAAAGTCAAACATCGAATTCGATACATTAAGTTCTACAACTTATCGCACTTCTACAACTCTCCCTCTCTCTTCTCGAGCGCAAATTCTCGTCATACGGCTAGATCACGAAATTGGGATGAAAATTCGAAATCGATCTTATGCCACTCTGGAGATGTTGAACCATACAGCGGCCTCCCAGGCCCGCAGTGCTCGCGCATGTCATCCATGCGGCGTGCCTATAGCACTCGGGTCGGGGCGGTCACATCGCGGAAGACAACCACGTTTCATCACAACTGAAGTCATCGATCGCTAATGTGTCTCCCCTCGCCCATGTCACCGCAGTGTCGCTGGTCGCTCGGAGCTGGACCTCCCCCGGGGCTACCGAGGGTCTCATCCGGCTCGGGCAGACCGCCGCAGCGGTGTGAAGAACGAGGGGAGCACGGTACATCACTCCCAGGACCGGTTGCTCTCAAACAGCTGCGAAGACAACCACAGGCAGAGAGGGCTTAGCCCTGAAACTGTTCACGCGCGCCCATTACTGGACGCCGAGACTGACTCGTTGAGAGAATTTCTATCTCCATGTCGTGATGTATTTCTATGACCAGAATTGCCTTCCTGGCAGTCCTCGCTCCTCAGTCTTATCATTATCCTGTCACTGTTGTATATTACATCCTCAATCATCATACATATATATTAAGTATTAAGTTGTACATCACATTGAAACTCGCATTAAAACACGACCATAATTACAAGATCCATTGCGGGCTCGTATCTACCTATCATAAGGAAAGGGATACTATAGAATCCATTAGAAGCTTGTGATATCAACGTACAGTTTGCAATGTAATTAGTACAATATTATAACATGTACTTATAAGAAATACATGTAAATTACCGATCCGGTGGTAGTTTATTGGATTACTTTAAGTTAAGTTGTAAATTCAAATTTTCAAATACAAATCCTTTGGGTGCATAATAAACCCCACGAGGTCAAGTGCCCCCATGTAATCATTTTTTTTTCACATTTTACCTTAGACTACCACCGGATCGGACCGCGACCGCACTGAGAAGATCCAGTAAAAAACTTAACAGGATCGTCTATTTTTTATTTATTGACTAATTTCATTTAAATAAAATTACATACAACAAAGTTCCTATTAATAGCTCCAGTGTGATGATGCCTTTCGAAGAATGATGTAATATAATTCTCCAAAAAAAAATGAAAAAAAAAAAATGTTAAAACTGTTAATATATAAGTACCCTCGTGGAGTTTATACCTACTTCATAAATTATATTGAATTTGTATCCTGCACATACTCGTAGTACATGGAAGATCGCTAAAAACGTGCAGTTGTAGACCACAATGTTTCCAAGACAATCGGATGAACCCTGTTTTGATGTCGAGTGGCACAGTTGTGCAGTCCCTCGGTGCACTTCTCGTGAAAGAGGCGGTAGGGTAAACAGAGTGACCCAGTCTCTCCGCGGCTCCGGTAAATTCGGTCTAGTTGTGAGATTGGGACTCGGTGATTAAAACGGCACGTCTTTGCAGGAAGTGAAATAGGTCTAGCTGATATTTAGATGTAAATAGTGACGACGACGTGAAGACGACCTTGTGTAGCATAAGACGTCTCGCCGTCAAGTATCGCCTGGCTAAGTAACTTGATGTGTGATATCAACATACAGTTTGCAATATGATTAATACAATACATATACTTCATATGTATAACAAATGCACGTAAATACGTAAATATACTATATGGTAGCGGTTACGAATAAGAGCTTTATGTAGGTAGACTTGGGCGAACTCTATCTGGTATCGTCTGGTCCACAATTACTTTCCCAAAGAGGGTTAACATAAGATAGGCGGCCTGTTATAAAACTATTGTTTAAACTCTTACAATATATACGCTGGAAGTAGAGTACATATTGAGTCGATACCGAGTAATTGTGATAAGAGCAGAATGATGGCGATGATGACATATAAGTTTGCCGTGTAGTGATGGATTATAGAACAGTTTGTTATCACCCAAGAGGTAATACCAACCTCTCCCGCAGGAATCATTAAACCCAGCTAACGTCATACTTTTTTTTTGCGGCAGACCATAGTCCTTTGCCCATCGTTCGATCCGTCCGGGGCGACAATAGGCGGCGGCGATCGGGGGCTAATGTTACACTAGTAGAATGGGGAACGACGCTCTCCTGAGAGGTATAACACCAACTGAGATCACCAAACCGCCTCCTAAACCTGGCAATTATGATATTGTATGTCTCTGTGAGGAGACTAATTTCCAACAGCAGTCGACTGATAATGATGAAGACATGTAATGTATAAAAAATGATCAAAACGAAATAGAATTGCTTTGAAAAGGTAATCTATAGAATTCGTGTATTTTTATTTTATTTATTGTTGAATCCACATACATTATCGTTTAACTGAGTAGACATGCCTTCCAAATTAAAAGAAAATCTATATTTAGAATTCTGTCTAACACAAGGGAGTTCAAGAAAATAACTCGACTAAATTATTTCGAGTTAGATTAAATATTCAATCATTGGATTTAAATTGACATATAAAGTTAATAACAAACCATAATAAAACTGAATTTCAACTGAATTGATATTCAATGACCATGATAAACCTTAATGAATAGACCCATGGTGTACCTAATATAAGAAAATAGAACATGGGAAAATAATGTCATATTTATATAATGTCTAGAGATTTGTTATTATTATAATACAACATTGATTTGTTAGTAGAGGCTGCAATATCTCCGGAAGAACGCATTAACGGAGCTGTTTATTTCCAGCTTCTGTGGCCTGGTTAATTTCCGCCCGTGTGTCTGCTGTTATGGACCTATTTCCTTCCACTGTTACGCCGTTTAAAAGTTTCGCTTAGTCCCATATATATATCTTATCGCTTAGAAGCTCTCTGTAAAATGGAGTTACATAGTAAAACAAAATACATATTATATTCGTTATGTACTTACATTTATAATTATAATAATATTCATAAATATTAGATCTTAGTAATAATAGTAGCTATAATTACCTACAGATATAAGCTAAATATTATTTACAGCTATTAATAATAAACGTTTTACATTTTTATGAAAATTAGTGACAGACCGATGATTTGGTTTCAGCAAAGTTGCGGCAAAAAATCTAGTTTCGACACCAGCTTCTATCTCGTGCGTCACCCACCATCGTCAGCTGTCAACTAGACGTCGTACAATATAATAAATACTATTTAATTATAGTACGGGATCCACCGTACATTTTTTTAATTGATTACTAACAAGCTAATTTCTCGTGAGTAGCTTTATCTTGATGAGACGCTCAACAATATCTGTACGAAAACTCTCAATTGTGGTAGGTTTCGGAGGTAGGAGGGATAGAGTATGTCCATTTGGTGGTTCTCAAAAATTTATTACTAACGGGGTGATTTTTGGTATATCCCAAGATAATTACCTAAATTATCTAAAAAAATAATTGTCCTACAAAACCTATGGTTACATCACAGAGTCCCCTGCTTCCAACATGTATCGATAACGAGGTCATCAAAAGTAATTACTAACAAGCTGATTTTCTTTTCTTACTTATTTAATATTTATATAAATTAACAGTCATATTATCCTACAAATTGCGTGGTACGTTATCCCGGTCCTACGCTCAGAAATTGTTAATACCACAATACAATTTGTCTCATTACTAACTGTAGGACAAAGATATTACATAGTAGGTTAGTGTGTTCTCTACCCGAATGAAACAATGTCCTACAAAAAAACAGGTAGGTTTCACTAGTCCGACCATTTTTGTGGCTGTTCTGATGGATATAAAAATGATATAGATTAATAATTGCAACCGGTAGGTGGAGCTGCGATCGATTTCAAGGAGAATTCCGTTTACTATTTTTTTAGATCTGAACAGAGCAACATCTGTTGGTTCAACTAGTATTATTTTATTTATTTATCTACACTTTATTGTACACCATATTAAACATGAAAGTAGAAACTTATAATAATATTAGTAAGTACAATGGGCGGCCATATCGCTAATAGCGATTTCTTCCAAGACAACCTTTGTATAGAGAAATTATTAAAGAGAGAGAGTGGTAGATTATGGTGTAGTAGTGAACATAAATTACCAATACACATACATACATTTACACCTACAAATATACATACACTTATACATACAATGAAAATACATGCATTTAAATATAATTACAAATATATCAATATAAATAACAAATAAATAGACTACAAATATAACATACATAGGCAATAGGTAAATTACAGTGTTTATTCAAGAAGTCAGAATAGTGAAGTTGACGTGGCAAGTAATAGAAAAAGCGTTAAATTCTAAGATAATGCGTTTTTAACAATAACTTAAATGAAGATACAGTTTTAGCTTGACGTATTTCAAGCGGCAGTTCAATCCACAAACATACGGCTGTAACATTGAAAGAGTTGACAAAAAATGTTGTGGAATGCCGTGAGCTTTTTAGTTTTAAGTTTTCAGATGATCTTAAACATCGTTCATGCATTTAAAAAATGTGTAAATTGGTCCACTCGACTTTTGAGAGTAGTCTGCTACTACCCACAATGCATACCTGTGTTTTGGCAGGTTTCACAGTGAGCCTTTACTCTAGGAATTTATTTTCTCGAGGTCATTATTTAGTTTAATGAGAGCGTCTGATATTTGTGACAATTGAGCCTGCGTGTAAATTTGCAAATCGTCAGCATAGAGATGATAGAAAGAAGTAAGATTATTGGAGATAGAGTTAATGAAGATAGCAAAGAGAAGTGCAGATAAAACGCCCCTCTGAGGAACACCAACTGCTGTATTGCACCAAGAGGAGTAACTATTTTCCACCTGAATACGTTGTCGGCGGCCAGACAGGTAACTACGAAGCCAATTTAATACCGCCGGGGAGAGGTTAAGTAATCGAAGTAATGAGATTAAAATGTCAAAGTCTACCTAAGTATTAAAGGCATTGCTAAAATCTAACAGAGCTAAGACCGTCAGCTTTCCACATTCCATGCCGGATCTGATGTCATCCGTAATGTTAATAAGGGATGTGGTGGTACTATGTCTAGGATGGAAGCCAGATTGGTAGGAATTGAGAAGATTCTTTCTAACAAGAAAATCACTAATCTGGGTGTGGACGAGGCGTTCAAGGACCTTGGAGAGGCAAGGCAATACGGATATAGGGCGGTAATCGGTGAATGCTGCGGGATTTCATTTTTTTAGGTAAGGGAGTAATTAGTGCATCTTTCCACGCAGAAGGAAACGTGCCACTGGATAGGGAAAAATTAAGAATGTTACAGACTATGGGAAGGATTTCATCATTATTATGGTTATTCTTTATTTGAAAACTTAACATTATATTAGGTATTTAATTGTCGTACAAATTAATTTTTCTAATACTTCTTAAGACTGAATAATTTATCAAGAATAGTATTCGCTGATCGATCACTGATAACTAAATATTATTTGGTATCATTTAAGCTATCGCCAATTTAATTGGTTTTATGTTTCTGAAATAATAAGGTTTGCCCGCAAAATAGTAGATTTGTCACCAAACAATATAAAATCAATTCCACAATAAATCTCCTAAAATCATGGAGATATAGGGTCTAGTAACAAATAAATGTTTTTGTATGTATTATAATAGATTTTTCCTAATAAGTATTTAAGCAAACTAATTTAAAGAGATCACCAATAAATCATATTGTGTCACTAGGAAATTTCATAATGTTCCAAATAAAAATTAAGGTTGTCGTCATCATCGTTTCAACCAAATGAGTCTACTACTTAACTAGACATATACCTCCCCCCAAGGATCTTAATTTTCACAGGTAGTATAAATATATTTATATAACATTTCTAGCAGAATAGTAAATAAAAACTTATTAGGTCAAAATAATCACTATTTATTGTTAAAAATAATAATCACTGACTGAATAAACACACTCCGAGGGGCATTCTGATACTCGGTATATCGCACGTAACTTGTGCTATCGCCTGCATAGCAAAGCATATTTTCCGTGGAAAATGTGTCGTTGATATGTAGGATCGATAATTTGGAAAAAGCACCGACCAGACCATCTGTAATTGGACTATCCAGAAAGCTGGCGATCCAATCACAGACTCTCGGTGAAAATGATAGTAATTTGAATAGTAGTACAGTTGAATGGTAACAGCTCATCCTAGCCCTCCAAGACCTCGGCCCATTTGTCCCAACGATCTACCACGATCATTGATGCTCCTCCAGGTAATGATTCTCAAGGTACAACGACAGCTGGCAGTTTTTATACATATACTCTAGCATATGTCTTCAGGACCGATGCAGATATGCCATGCGACCAGGTCGACTTATAGACATCTAAAAGCCGCAGCTCACCGCGTACTACGGACCGCTTAATACATCACATATCGCGAGATGGTGGGTAGTGTGGCAGCTGCCACTTCCAAAGTCAAGTTACACTTAATTATTATTTACACATAATTATTTTATCTTTTCACATACTGCACTTATTATTTTAACACATTTTAAATCAATACAGAATAAGCGAATAAAAGAACTCTAATTTCAATAAACAATAAATTTTTAACATTTCGATTTCGGTCGAAACTGGAACCTGGATCCAAAAAGTCGTTTTCAGTTTCGATATAAAAATCTGTTTCGGTTGGACAATAGTTTTGATTTAAAAAGTTCGATGTTATCCATATAATCGCCAATGCTCAAAAAAATAGTAATCAGTCAGCTTGTACATTAAAAGCATAGTTGATGATTATAAATCATTTAAAAACAAATCCACATAAATAACATACTGAAGGCTCTTAAGAGCAGAGGCACTCTGTTAAAAATCGTTTTAGATAGCTACCTATACTCAATGCTTACCTTCATACTAAAAAAGCCTTATAATCGCTATTTGAAGCGGACATCGGCATGTTGGCAACCACTTTCTTTTTGTGAAAGGTTCTCTTTTATTGAAAGTACTACACCGTCTTTCGTTTAAGTTATACCATTTTACCTTTCATTCGAATGTGTAGTATTCAATTTAATGAAGCCACTTGAATCGAGAAATAATGACTTGACCCGCAAGGTACCAGTTTCATTTCAATAAAGTGCATTAGCATTGTAAACTCTATACAGATTTGTCAGATGATCTATATTAACGTCCGCCATTTTCAATCTATGTCATTGTTTGTGTCATGTGTTTCCCGAGCGCTATGACATGTCCTTCTTTAAACGAGGTTTAAGAAGAGTATTTCCTTCACGGTAGGCAGCGGCCTGGCTGTGCCCCTGGTATTACAATGGTCCATGTGCAGCAGTTTCACTTACCATCAGGTGTGCTGCTTGCTCGTTTGCCACCGTTGAAATAAAAAAAAAAAAAAAAAATAAATTCTGAATGATGTTTTTTATTGTGTTTATGGGCACCAATAGCTCATATTATTGTAGCTCATTGCCATTAACTAAGAAGAAGAAGAAGATATATAAGGCCCGGCAAAAGGTTTCTTCGCATTCTATATGAAAAATTTTTACACATATTATTATTTAAAGACATTTTTACACATTTATTTTTAGACATACATCGTGTAGTCACGTACTATTTTATTCAATAACTGTCTGCCATCTTGTACGTAGTAACGTGATCCCATTGCTGTGGAAAGTGTGGACTTTTGATAAAAAAAAACGCGACAATCAGTTTTGGCAGTCCTCTCTTGATCTTAATCTAATACTGTCTAAAGAATTCTGAAGAGACCGAAACAGGAAACTGGAAATCTGAAGGTGCGGTCAGGGCTATATAGTAGATGCATTAAAATCTCCCCACCCAACTCTCTTAATTTTTGCTAAGTGACTAAAGATGTGTGTGGTTTAGCGTTATCGTAATGAAAGACCACGCGCTTTCTGTTCTTTAATTCTGGTCACTTTCTCCCAACTTCTCGCTTTAATCTCATCAATGGTTGGCAGTAGAGATCCGCATCGATGGTTCTGCACGATGGTAAAAGCTCATAATGAACAATACCCTTCTTTTTCACACGTTCTTATCGTACATGATCCACTTTTCATCACCAGTTATCAATCTCACAAAAAAACGGTTCGGTTTCATAACGTTTCAATAAAGAATCGGAAATGAGTACACAGTTCATTAGGTTTCTTTCAATGAACTCGTGTGGCACCCAAATATCGAGATTTCTCGTATAGCCAGCTTTTTCAAATGAGTCTAAACTATTTTATAACCAATTACTAGATCTTCAGCTTTGCTGTAACTATTGCTATGCCGATCTCGCCCCACTTTTTAAAAATGGCGTCCTCTTCATCAGTGACAGGCCAGCACAGCGAGGATTTTATTGGCGGCTTGCGTTGCATTTTCTCTTTTTTTATAATCGCATTTCTTCATTATAGTCTAACTTTTTATTAGCTGCAGTAAAATGACGTTTTGTGGGTTGTCGGTTTTTGAAGAAAAATAAATAGGGATGTAGCTAAATGAGTGAATCATAAATGAATAATCAGTTTGGTTTTTTTTTTGAGATTTAATATTAAGTTGTAATGTATTTTTTAACCTATTATTATTACTATACTAGAGGATTGATCTTTTTTGACTCTAACTCTGACTCCAGACGTTAACCGCATAAGGTCCATAACGCCATGGTTTTCTGTGGCCGTCACAAGAGAGCCCTAACACAAGTGGTCGAAAGACCTCACCCACATAGAGGCACCCTACAGAGCCATTAATCGGACCATCCTTGCGTACAGTTTTCGATATGTACCCTGGGTCCACCCATGTTCAACATAAGCCAGGACAGGATGGATTGCAATCTAATTACAAGTATCCATGCCAAACATCCGTACAAATCGACGATCCCTACGTATATAAAGACATGTCAAAAATGGCATTTTTTTTTTTTATTGTATTCTTTAGGCTTTAGATTTTCCCCACTGCCCCGCGTGTGCGGCAGGCAATAGGCCTGCCAAACACCGCATGGGCTCTGGGGACTGCAGACCCCCGGCATCGGCCCCGAAGGGGCGGGACGGCCCATCGACCGGGCCAGTCCCCGCTCCGAGCGCGGCCCGATCGCCCGTCAGCGCGGAGGAGGTGACGATGGATACGGACCGTTAATGGACCTCGTATCCATTCGTCTCCTCCAGGCCAACCTCAACCACACCGCCGGTGCGCAGGACGTGTTCCTGCAAGCCATGGCGGAGTGGTTGATAGGAGTAGCCGTAGCCGCGGAGCCGTACGTGGTGACCGACCGGCCTAATTGGTTGGGTAGCACCGATGGCACCGTGGCAATCGTCGCCTCCACGTCGTGGCCTTCGTCGCCTCTGACCCTTAGGGACAGGGGCGTCGGATACGTCGCGGCGGACTGGGGGGAGATTATGCTCCTCGGAGTCTATCTCTCCCCTAACTGGAGTGTGACCGATTTCGAGGCCTCCCTCACCATCATGGAGGCCTCGTTACGGCGAATGGCATCGCGCCAGGTCTTCGTCTTGGGGGACTTCAACGCCAGGTCCGTGGCGTGGGGGTCTCCCCGGACGAACGACCGAGGACGGGCGATCGAGGAGTGGGCGGCTGCACTGGGCCTCTGTTTGCTGAACAGGGGCTCGGTGCATACGTGCGTGCGACAACGGGGCGGGTCGATAGTGGACCTTTCGTTCGCTAGCCCCGAGGTCGCCGCACGCGTGGGGAGCTGGCGCGTCGTGGAGGAGGTGGAGACCTTGTCGGACCACCGGTATATCCGGATGGAGGTCTCCCCGGCAATCCCGACGCCCAGCAGGGATCACGGGGCGTATGGACGTCCTGCGTTCCCGCGATGGGCTGTGGGTCGCTTAGACCGGGACCAGCTGGCGGAGACAGCCATCGTTTACTCGTGGCTGTCCTCTGCCAACCAGTCGGACGGGGTGGATGCCGAGGCTGGCCGCATCCGCAGTGCGTTGACGCAGATCTGCGATGCGGCCATGCCCCGGGTACGGCGTCCGCCCCCGAGGAGGGCGGTCCACTGGTGGTCCCGGGAGCTGGCGGATCTCCGGGCCGCGTGCATTCGCGCCCGGAGGGCCTACACCCGCAGCCGGCGGCGCCAACGTGACGCGGAGCGGGAGGCCTTGCTGTATGAGGGCTACTGCAATGCGCGGTCGGCCTTCAGGCTGGCCGTCCGCTCCGCCAAGGACGTCAGTCGGCAGGAGATGCTGGACGGTCTCGACCGTGACCCCTGGGGACGCCCCTATCGCGCGGTGCTGAATAAGCTCCGCGCGCGGGGCCTTCCCCTCACCGAGACTCTCCAGCCCAGTCTTCTCACCCAGATCGTCGAGGACCTGTTCCCGCGGCGGGCGGAACACACGCCCCCGGTCATGGCTCTGCCAGACACTGACCGGGAGGCCGACGACGACAGTGTTCCGCCCATTACGGAACCCGAGATGGGAGTGGCGGTGGCGCGCATGTGCGCAAAGTCCACCGCCCCCGGGCCCGACGGTGTTCCTAACTGCGTGTTGGGCCTGGTCCTCGACCACCTGGGTCCCCGCCTCAGGGAGCTGTTCGACGCGTGTTTAGCGTCCGGACGGTTCCCTGGGTGCTGGAAGGAGGGAAGGCTGGTGCTCCTGCCGAAGCCGGGACGGTCTCCGGGGTCGCCTTCGGCCTACAGGCCTATCGTGCTGCTTGATGACACGGGCAAGCTACTGGAGAGGGTGGTAGCTGCCCGCATCGAGCGGCACCTCGTCGGCACGGGGCCCGATCTGTCGGACGCCCAGTTTGGGTTTAGGAGGGGTCGTTCGACGATCGCGGCTCTGTTGCGCCTGAAGGCCGTGACGACTGAGGCCGTCACCGGTGGGGAGTGCTGTTGGCGGTGTCCCTAAACATCGCCAACGCATTCAATAGTCTGCCATTCAGCTGCATCAGGGAGGCGCTCCGGTATCACAGAGTGCCAGCTTACCTGAGGCGGCTAGTGGCAGACTATTTGGTGGGGCGCAGCGTCCTCTGTACCAACCGAGCAGGGGACGTTGTGCGAACGCCCATGACGTGCGGTGTCCCACAGGGGTCGGTCCTCGGACCCACCCGCCCGGGCTGGGCGTGATTTGTTACGCCGACGACACGCTCGTCACAGCCCGCGGTGGGACGCTAGAAGAGGCGGTAAGCCTGGCGACCTATGGCACCGAAGAGGTCGTCAGGCGGATCGAGGCGCTGGGGTTGAGGGTCGCCCTGGACAAGACGGAGGCCCTCTTGTTCCATGGGCGCCTTATGAGCCCTCCCATCGGCGTCTCGATCACCGTCCGTTCGGTTGACATCAGCATCCGGGCCCATATGAGGTACTTGGGCCTGGTGCTCGACGGGCAATGGTGGTTCCGGGAGCATTTCCGCAGGCTCGCTCCGCGGCTCCTCGGCGCGGCGTCCGCCCTATCGTGGCTTATGCCGAACGTGGGCGGACCGAGCGCTACGTGCCGACGGCTGTACACGGGGGTCATCCGGTCGATGGCCCTGTACGGCGCACCGGTGTGGGCGGGGTCCTTGACCGTCCGACTTAGGGCCCTTCTGTGGCGACCACAGAGGGTCATGGCGGTCAGGGCCATCCGCGGATACCGCACGGTGGCGACGGAGGCAGCGTGCCTATTGGCCGGGACTCCCCGTGGGACCTGGAGGCGGAGATGCTCGCCGGATTGTATCGGCGGGTGACGGGGGTGCGAGCAGAGGGCGGTGAGATCTCGTTAAGGGAGCTCACCGCCTGGTGCGTCGACGCCCGCCGAGACGTCATTGCCCGTTGGGCAGTCCGGCTGGAGAGGCCTCGGTTCGGGGTGCGAACCGTGGAGGCCTTCCGGCCGGTGCTGATGCAGTGGTTGGAAAGGCGGCACGGGGTGCTCTCCTTCCGACTAGTGCAGGTGTTGACGGAGCACGGGAGCTTCGCCAAATACCTGCACAAGGTCGTAAGGAGGGAGAGTACACCGTCCTGCCACCACTGCGATTGCGACGAGAACACGGCGCGCCACACGCTCGAGGCCTGCGCGGCTTGGGCAGTGCAGCGCCGTGAACTCGTCGCAATCATCGGTGCCGACCTGACGCTGCCGGCCATCGCTAGGGTGATGGTCGGCAGCGTCGGGAATTGGGACGCGGTCGCAGCCTTCTGCGAGACAGTGATCTCGCAGAAGGAGGCGGCGGATCGTCTGCGCGTGGAGCGCAGCATCGATGAGGAGATCCACCGCCGGCGACTGGGGCGGCGCAGGCGCAACTACCTGCGCCTCATGCCGCCCTAGCCGAGGCCGCGGGTGACGTGACCGGGGATTAGTCCGTCACCCGCCGAGAGGCCGACCGCGTGAGGAAAGACCGACGTCCTCCCCGAGGGGGGGACGTCGGTCGATGGGAGGGTACCCCACGTAGGGGGGTATTCCGTCGGGCCGACCACTGACGACAAGTAAACCTGCTCCGGTGGTCGGCCCAATGACGAAGGCAAGGTGGTTTTCGGGTGGGTTGCGGGAGTTGCGTGCTTAAGCCCCTCTGTCGCCCCGGACGGAGTGGTGCGGAGGCGCGCCAACCGCAGCCCACCCACAAAAAAAAAAGGCTTTAGATTTTCAATACATATGCAGTATGAAATGTGCGTATTGAAAATTTAAAGCCTAAAGAATACAATAAAAAAAGCTTAAAGAATACAATAAAATAAACCTAAAGAATACAATAAAAAATGCCATTTTTGACATGTCTTTATGTATGGACCGTTGAAATATCCATTACAAACGGACGGCAAATTTATTGACATAAACTCTCCAGTTTCAGCTAAGCTTAGTGCTTTAGCTTCAATTATAATAGAATTATTATACTAAGATTGAGGCCATGTCACAACTTGTGCAATCAAAAACTTTAATTCACCAGCTCAATTTGTAATCATTATATTACAATTATTAATATCCCTAATAACGTAATTTCAAAAGATATAATTCAAACTGTAAAAAAAACACTCAATTTCAGAACAGTACTTTTGTATACAATAGCTAGTAGCTTAACTAAGCTGTGAGGGCGGCTGCAAATACCTACTACTAATATAAAAAAAAAAGAACCTTACAGTTTTTCATTGACCTGACCCAATTCCATCTAATGCCGTCAGTTTAACAATTACATTCCCAAGGAGTATTGACGTCAGGCATGCGGCCAGTCTTAAAACTTTTGCCAATATCTTTTGTAATATGTACTATGATAGAAAAGTACATGTTATCTCGACTCCAAGTAATTAGGCTAAGAGACCCTGCTCTTAGCCTAAATATAGTTTTGTTGTTATAGTACCGATTTTTACGACTCTCACGGGAAATTAAGGGGTTGTGAAACATTGTATTCTCAACCCACCAGTACCATCGTCGGTCACCACACGGGGAATTACTTAGGAAAAATTCACATAACATAAACTAACATATATGAGACGAAAATCATAGAGAAATATTTATGTACAATAATATATATGTATGTACAGTAATATATACACTCATTTGCAAAAAAAAACGGGCACCTAAGCAATGAACCATTTCAAATGTTAATATTTCTTTGTTTGATAATTATAGGTAGTTTTATCCACACAGTTTGCTAAATTAATAAGAAAATAATCGTTTCCATCAGTATTTCATAAAATTTAGATACAATTTATGGGAAATAATGCTAAACCTCGCTAGTAGTGTATATTCGCTAGTAGTGCATATGCTCATGAAGTAAAAATAAAAAAATTTTTTTGTTTGTTTTTCTTTAATAAAGTAAAAGCAGATAAATGTTTAGTATCGAGTGTGACCCCCTCTAGCTAAAATCACAGCTTGAATTCGTCTGGGCATGCTAGCGAGTATATCCCGGATACTTGCTTGCGGAATACGTTCCCACTCCGCAGTAATCACATTCTTCAGCTCTCTGATGGTCTGCGGAGCCGGGTGTACTGATCTCACACGCCGTTTCAGAACGTCCCAGACATGCTCTATGGGATCGAGGTCGGGACTTCGAGCTGGCCAATCCAAACGACGAATGCCGACCTCTTGCACATACGCATTAACATCGCGGGTTCGGTGGGCGCGAGCATTGTCGTCCATAAAAATCGAGTCTTCACCTAGAGCGGCCAATGCGGGTTGTGCATGAGAAATTAGAACTTCCGTTATGTATCGATGCCCAGTCAGTGAGCCGTTTTCAATGAAGACTAACTCTGTACGATCCATTGAATTTATTCCTGCCCAAAACATAACAGAGCCCCCACCATAAGGTGTGATTTCTTCGAAACATGCCTCTGCAAAGCGTTCTCCTTGTCTTCTTAGCACTCGCCGACGTCGATCTTCACCGAACAGAGATATCCTGGCTTCATCAGAGAACAAAACCCTATTCCAATCGTCTTGAGTCCATGATTCACAATTTCTAGCGAATCTAAGCCTGTGAACTCTGTGCTCACGGAGTAATTTGGGGCCGCGGGCCGGGCGGTGACTGCGTATATTGGCAGCGAGAAGCCTCCTCCTGACCGTCCATAGACTAATATGCACATTTCTTACTTCTTGGAGGTTGTTCTTAAGATCCACATACGAAGATGTGCGATTTCTCAATGCGCGACTCACAAGAAAACGATCATCCCGTGGTTGGGTACATGGTTTTCTTCCAGAACCAGGCCTTCTCTCGACGGAACCAGTCTCCTGATATCGCTGCCAGGTCCTTTGGACTGTCGAGCGACTAACATTTAGCCTCCTAGCCACGAAACATTGGCTGCAACCCTCTTCAAGCAGCGCGATAATTTTGGTAGCTTTTACCACTTTATCTACCATTTTTGATACAGCCAAACAGCATTAAATAAAGCTTTGACAGTCAAGGATATGAAATTAATCGATAAAAATTGAATAAAAGTTATGAAAGTCGATGTTAACTTCTGGAACTTCGCGCCAAAAATGTAGGATAAAAAGGGGTTTTCTGTAAAAATGAACATCAAATGAAAAATTGAATTTAGAACGTACTTTTTTAAATACCACAGCATTTTTAAAACCGGCCAGTAACGTGTACAAACGATTGAAACCTTTTTGGTATTGTATCTTTTTAAATATGAATGAAAATCAAAACCGCCCGTTTTTTTTGCAAATGAGTTTATATGTATAGTAAAATGGAGAGATTACTTCAAAACAATAAAATTTCAACAACGGATTACCAATCAAATGAAATCCATTCATAAATTTAAAAAAACAATTTTTGGTTTGCAAATGTTCTAAGCTTGATTAATAAAATGCACAAAAATAACTTTTACTTTCGTTACCCTTTTAAATAAAAGGGAAAATCTTTACTCAACACTTTTCTTAATCGTATTGGAATCAAACGAGTAATTAAAGCGCAGCTCCAGTTGAATAAAACAAGACAATCATCCTTGAGAGAATAAAGTCATAAAACTCATCTGACGGAATTAGAGTGAAAGGACGAAAAGGACTTAGGGTTGTTACACGATCTGCTTGTTCGAGATTAAACTAACCCTAACTGGGTACCCGCGAATAATTATGGCGTTCAGTGTGTGTGTGAATCGAGATATCTGATCTGTAGTGTGGCAGCTTTGGTTGTTTACTTTCTCATAATTAACATTTATTATCGAATTGCTTAAGCAAAGCTAAGCCGAGGGTACCATATTTTACGGTACGCGTAACAATACTAAAGATGATTAAATTTTAAAATATTTGAAACAAAAATGTTATTTTGTATTTTAATATTGTTATAAAAATATTAAAAAAATAATCACGTCGTGCGGTCGGTCATGGGAATAAAAGAAAACATAAATTTTACATTGACCTGGGCCAACTTTACCTGATGATGTCGGGTGAACAATTATATTCCCAAAGACGCTTCAAGTCAGGCAAGTGACAGATCACAAAACTAAAAAATTCTTTAAATTTTTGATGAAAAAAATAAAAACTGCGTTGATCCCAAGAAATGGAGATGTAGAACCATTTTGATGATATAAAAATCATTTGTTCATCAATCATTATATCTGTTAGTGCTAATCTCCAATATCGTACTACCGATTTTAATAAAATGTTATAAATATTCAATTCAAATCATTCATTATGTATAAACCCCGCGGGGACATTTCCATATTGTCATTTATTTACATTTTTCCTTAAAATTACCACCGGATTGAAACCCGACCGCACTAAGAAGAGCCGGCAAGAAACTCAGAGAGATTGTCTATTTTTCACTTATTGACTAATTTCATTTAAATGAAATTACATACAACAATGTGCCTATTAATAGCTTGTTGCCTTTCAAAATATGATATGATAAAATTCACAAATACCTATAATGAAAAGATTATATCTGGACCAGATCCCGCAAGCGGCACCCGATCACGAGTTAACCACTAGAGCAGCCATCACTCCCCTCAACAATAATGGAAGGAAGGGAGTGACCCGCTCCTCGTAGCTACCGCAAGCAGATCTTGCAGCGAGCATTGCCATTACCACTACCATTTGTCACAAACATAAACCACAGAGAAAATAACAAATTCGTTTACCAAAACATGCCACGCTTTACAATATTATAGTACTAACAATAAAATAAACATCATCAACATCGACTCTTAATTGCTTTTTTGAACTTATTCACTGGCATATCTCGGATACTATTAAGTTATTGTAGAAGCATATACATTGGCCCAAAAAGACCTCTTACCTTGTTGTAGACGAGCACTATGTAAGTACCTACATCTAATTTGTCCTTATGCCAAATATTTACATGATGAATGTCATTACATTTTTTTTACATATATATTTTCGTATACATATTGAGATATGACAGTCAGTTTTTTTTTAATTTCTTTCTTAGTGATACTCTTTCACTTCCTTAAATTCCTCTCTTAGTGATACTCTTGGACCTAAAATATAAATCGCACGGACAGCCCTTTTTTATTAAACAAAGATTCTGTTCAGTTTTGCGGAGCCACCCCACAGCAATAGGTATTACATATGATATAAGACTTTGAAAATAAGCGAAATAAACTATTCTGGCTGTTTCAAAATCGGTTAATAAGCGATTTTTTTTACCGCATAAGCCGCTGGGCAAAGTCTACCTGACAGTTTCTCGATATGAAGTCCCCATTGGAGTCTAGCATCTATAGTGATGCCTAAAAAGGGGGTTGATTCCACAAGGTCAAGAGCCACACTATTCATTTTAACAACCCACTTGTCTCACATTGTGCGCAGTAATTTTAATACATTTGGTTATTGTCTCATTAAGAACTAAATTGGTAGAATTAAACCAATGAACAACTTTAGACATTGTTCTAACATATTGCATGTTATACTAACTAATGGAAGCAACACCGGTTACAGATTTCAAAGTCGGGGCCGGTGTTAGCCGGCTTAAAACTGCCTGCTAAAACGCTGCCGTGTCTGTTGTAAAGGTAAGCTTTGAGGGTCGTGATCGCGGAGGCGATCACCGGCGGAGAGATGCTGTTGGCAATTTCCTTAGACATCACAGCAGGGGCGCAGCGTCCTCTTTACGAACCAAGTGAAGAGCGTTGTGCCCGTCGACCTCTGTGGGGCACCGAACGATAAGGGCGTCCCTATGTCGTGCGGTATCCCACAGGGGTCGTTTTCGGGCCCACCTTGCGGAAAATCGGCTACGACAGGGTGTTGAAAGGTAGCTTTCCTCGGGCTGTGCGTAATTTGCTACGCCGACGATACACTCGTCGTAGCCCGGGATAGGGCGCTAAAGGAGGCGGCACGCTTGGCATTTTTGGCACCGAGGATATAGGCGGATGGAGGCGATAGGGCTGAGAGTGGCCCTGAACAAAACGTAGGCGCTATTATTCCATGGGTCCCGCATCAGAGATCCTGCCACCGGCGCCTCAATCATCATCGGCAACACGAGGTGCTTTCCTTCCAACTGGTACAGTGACAGGGCATGCCCAAAAATATTTCTACCCCAAGTAAGGTCCTGAGAGTCACATCTGAGTTTGCGTGACATCCCTTAAATAAAGGCGCCTTCTTTAGTTGGGGGTGTCTAAATAGGTCAGTTTTAACTAACCTAGTTCTAACATAAATATAACTTTTAGTAGTCTGTGCACGTAACAGCACCTTAAATAAGTCGTGCCTATCATATAACTTCTGACCCCAAGAACTACTGAATGAATTAATGTTGTTATCTATAACTAAAATAGTTTCATTTCAATCGAACAAGTAGAAAGGCCTTAAATTTGAACTTGCCCTTAAAATATAAATTATAATTTGAAGTATTTAATAGAGAATTTTGCGTGTGGTGCCGGAGAAATAATATAATTCACCTTACCACACCTTATATTGTTTTGAGACGGCACCAGTGGGACTTATATAAGCTGAGAAAATGATGATAAATAAGAAACTGTTAGTTCATTCATTTAACAAGTACATACACTACACAGCTAGTAGCGATAAGATGCTTTTAGGTTACTAAATAAAAAGATATATAAATATATAAGGTATATAAATATCCTTACTAATATTATAAATGCGAAAGTAAGTTTGTTTGCTTGTTTGTTACGCTTTCACGCTTAAACCACTGAACCGATTTCAAACATTCTTTCACCAATGGAAAGCTATGATATCAGGGAATAACAAAGACTAAATTTTATCCCGGTATTCGCACGGGAACAGGAACTACGCAGATAAGACGACTGAAACCGAAGCGAAGCGAGGGCGGCTTGCTAGTACTATATAAAGGAGGACGGCTGTACACGTAGTGATAAATATCCATAGGTGGGCACAGTTAATCCAAAAGTTAACTTCGTTAATCGTTAATTCGTTAAATAAAATGTTAACTTCGATAATCGTTAAAGCGTTAAAGTTATGAAAATTTAACGCAAGTTAAAGTTAACCCTTAAAAGTTAACCCTTAAAAGTTAACCCTTAAAAGTTAACCATTTAAAACTTATACTGCTTTCGTGCTCGTGTGGTGACGGAGGAGTAAGTATACAATTCACCACTCCCTATCTTGGCCGTGGATGTCGTAAAAGACGACTAAGGGGTTTAATATGCATATCACATCTGTGCAAGAGAAGGAAAACTTGAAATAAAACCCTATACCAGCATGTCTTACCAGCATGGTATAGTAGGTCAATTTCCCTTCTATTGAGGAGGAGTCTCGAGCCCAGCAGTGGGACATATACTAGCTGAGACGACTACGACGACTGCTTTTGGGCTGAGAGAAATACATGAATACAGCATGTAGTGGAATTATGTTGGTATGCATTAGTGATGTAACGAATATCGTATTTTGGACATTCGCGAATGCGAATGTGAATGCGAATATCTGCTGCCAACATTGCGAATGCGAATGCGAATATTCAGTATAAACGTATGGCAAATGACGTTGACCCTTTAACTTGGTGGAAAGTGAACAAAGAAAGATACGTTCTTCTGCTTCCTGTAGTTCTTCTGCTTCCTGTAGTTCGGCATTATTTAGTTACACCACCAACGAGTGTCCCCAGCGAGCGCATATTTAGTGGTGCTGGACTTATTTACACGCCACATCGAAACAGATTTGAAGCAGACAAGGCATCAAAATTACTATTTTTAAAGTTTAATATTCCCCTACTGAAGTTCAATTATTAATATGAAAAATATATATAATTAACTGTTATTTTTGACGTGACAACGTCTTATAATTCGATGGAGCCGGCTGCACACACGAAAAAACATGACGTATGCGGCGTTACCTCGCTCTGAGGCGTTCCATTTAAGGCTTGATCCATACAAAATATCTATCAAACAAATAAAATTAAAATTTTCTTTTAAAAAATGAAACCATTCCATCAGTATTTTCTTATGACGTTGTCACGTTCAACTATCGTCAGTAAACCGACTTTACAGAAAACCGATTTTTTTAAGGAGGAGAAGTATTTTTGTTTGAGAATCTATTTTTTTGTTTGTTTAGAGTTAGACTATTTAATGGTCTATTGTAGAAGAATATAATTTTTGTTTGATAATTTAAACATTAAAAATATATCTAAAGACTGAGACAAGTTTAATAGAAGAATTTAATTTTATTAGTTTCAATTGCATTAAAATTTTGTGTCACAAGTTCTAATAACAATAAAATTTTTTAGCTTTATTAAAGTAAAAGACTTAATTTTATTCTTGTTCACTTAAAGTGTTAACTGCCAACTCTTATGTAAAATGATTATATTTATACTATAAATACTATAAACTATATAATATAGATATACTATAAACACTTTGTGATTATGATGACAGCAACTCATATTAAGCTTTTGATTTTAATTATAGTAAAAAATCATAGAAGATTATTTTTGTTTGTTTACATTGCATTTAGGCCATTTACTATATAGTTTTGTTTGTTAAATTCTTATGACAATTTGATTGTTATAGGCTTCATTGCCCAAAGTTAAATAAATATTAATTGTAGAAGTATTTTTAGATTATTATTTTTAGTTTTGTTCAAGAAGATAATTATAACATTAAACTTTGGTAAAAATTCATAGAAGATTATTTTTGTTTGATTACATTGCATTTAGGCCATTTAGTATATATGTAGTTTTGTTTTTTAAATTGTTATAAGTTTGATTGTTAAGTTTCATTGCCTAAAGTTAAATAATTGATACCAATTGATAAAGTGAAGACCGATAATGTGATTACGAGGTTAAGTTATTTTTATTGCATTAAAAACATAAGAAATTAATGGAATTGGATTTTCTTATACCTTATACCTTTTCTTATACCAACTATTATTACCTACTTAAAAAAATTATACACGCAAAAATATTCGCAAAAAATATTCGCAAAAAACATTCGCAATAATTTCGCGAATGCGAATGCGAGTGCAAATATGCAAAAAATATGCCAATATTCGCGAATGCGAATGCGAATATTCGTTACATCACTAGTATGCATGTGTCCAAACTAGTTTGGGATACGCCACTGCCGGTAGCCGCGATACCAAAAGATTCACCAATACTTTACGACGCTTTTTCACGTAATAACCAGGTTGAGATGAGAACATATTACTTCTGCTACTATCATAATCTACAATAGAAGAATTCACAGCAATTGAACAAGGCTCGGGATCAGTTTCCTCTTTCACGGGGAGCGGCTTAGTCTCGTTTAACTAGATGGCCGTCTGGCGGGATAACGCCCTCGGTGACCTCATTCTCCGTTGGGCAGTTCGGTTGGAAAGGCCTCGGTACAGTGTTCGGACTATTCGGACCACGATCGTGAAGAAAGAGAGCACATCGTTCTGCCACCATTACGATTGCGACGAGGACACGACACAGCAGCGCCTTCAATGCTAGGGCGATGCTCGATGGCGTCAAGAACTGGGTCGTAGTCACCGCCTTCTGTGTGGCAGTTCTGTTACGGAAAGAGAGGGCAGATCGTGTGCGGGAGGAACTCCTCTACGATACGACCCGCCGCCGGCGACATGGACAGCGCAGATGTTTGAAAATTACGAACATGGCGCGTAATTCAAACAAACAAAATGACAGCATGTCAACAAACGACTAATGTAACGAAAGTTCAATTTAACGGAAGTTAACAAGAGTGTTAACATTTTTTGAAGTTAACTTAAAAGTTAATCCGTGAATCAAAATGTTAACTTCGTTAATTAACGATTAACGGATTAACGAGTTAATGCCCACCTCTGTAAATATCATCATATATAGTATCATAATAAACAGGGGTCTACAATATACTATTTATATATAAAGATGACGGAGTAAGAACACAATTCACCACTCCCTATCTTGCCCGTGGATGTCGTAAAAGCCGACTAAGGAATTAAATGTGCATATAACATCTACGCAAGAGATGGAAAACTCGAAATCACTGTTGGTCAGCGAAACTGCTAGATAATAAAATTAAGAATAATTTATTATGGATATTTTTTTGCTATTATGTTAAAGCCGTGAGAAAATGTGGGTATGCAAATAACGTTAGGTACATGCGTGGGTAAGCACGTAAGCGAACCTGCTCATACGACGAGTTTGTAAAGATTTTCAAATTCAACACTGCATTTCAATTCCGCATCTGATAACTAAAGTACGTGCTCACAGAATGGATATAACCATGCTTTGATAGAAATCTTACGCAACATTGAGCATTTAGGTAGACGTGGCTCGATATAATTCAGCGATGCGAAAACCGAACGTCGAACAATCGCACCTACAGCTATATAGTTCACAAATCAACACGTCACTTTACATCGAATAAAATTTACTACATCGGTTGAGTATTGGCAGGGACGTAAAAATATACCTAGAGAATATAAATTTTGGTAATAAATAAAATAAACTCAATATACATCTTCTTCTCAAGCCATCACACATCCCTTCTTCAGATGACGGAATTAAGCCTAAAACGAAATTAAGAACTAAGCCTACTATATTACCGCTGTGCAAACATTGGCATTCGATTATATTTGAAGGTTTCCTTCTCTTGCAATGAGGTTTTCTGTTTACATCCCCTAACCGATTTTTAGGATTAGGAAGGCTGGTGGCCATTGTATCCTTGTTCGCCGTGCTTTGTACTGACTTTTTAACCCTCGATGCAAAAAGTGGGGTGTTATAAGTTTGACATCGATGTCTGTCTGCGTATGTATGTGCGTGCTTGCGGCCTGCGTGCGTACATGCTTGCGTGCGTGCGTACGTGCATTCGTGCGTGCGTGCTGCCTGCGGGCGTGCCATCGTGCGTTTGTGCGTGCAAACGTGCGTGCGTGCGCGCGCATGTGTGCGTGTGTAGGTGGGTGTGTATGTGTGTGTCTGTGTGTCTACCTGTGGCATCGTAGCTCTTAAACAGATGGACTGATTTCCAAAAGTCAGTTTCCTTGCGATGGTTCTTAGCTATGTTTGGTTAATGTCGATCCAGCAGTGTAAGAGTATTAGCTCTTTTCTAAAATGTTATAATGGCGTATGATTACTCGATTAAGTGCTTCACGCGAGCCAGTATCATTAAATGACAATTACTTGATAATTCCCACATAAGTAGAAACTTATGTGCCTGTTCCTTTATGTACCTATACAAAAATAAACGAAAATAAAATTTAAAAAAAATATTACAAAATAGCTAAAATATTAATACCTAGTACATGCAAAACAAAACTGAACAAATGTCTCCCATACTTTCTAAACTACACTGTGTCGCCTTGCATCGATTTTTAATCATCATTATTACAGCTATATACAGCCACAAAGGAAATGGACCTGGATTAGCCCCGATGGTTCAACAAAAAACGAGATAGACTTCATCTTGTCAGACAAACGACAGATATTCAATGATGTCTCAGTGATCAGCAGGATTAAAACTGGGAGCGATCACCGGATGGTAAGAGCCACATTGAATATCCACACAAAAGTCGAGCGGTCACGCTTGATGAAGTCTACACTCCGACCTACATCTGTCCAATACCAGAACCTCGAAGGCTTTCAACTCGAATTACACAATCGCTTCCAATGTCTGGATGAATGCGAATCTCCGAACGATATGAACAACAGGTTCGTGGAAACTGTCCACGCGGTTGGGTCGAAATTTTTCAAGGCTCACCGCGTTAATAGACCTAAAAAACTTTCTGACCAGACTCTCGAGCTCATGGGGCGGAGAAAAGAAATGACGGTGCAGTCTTCAGCCGATTGGTCCAAACATAGGCAGCTAAATAGGCAGATCTCCAGGTCTGTGCGTCGCGATATTCGCCAATTTAATACGCTCCGTATTAAAGAAGCGATAGAGCGGAATCGTGGCTCAAAAGTGTTCGCACAAGATCTGTCTATTGGGCAAAGCCAAATGACTAAGCTGAAGACCGACGATGGCACTGTCATTTCATCCCAAAGTGAGATCTTGCGAGAGGTCGAAAAGTTCTATGGACAGTTATACAAATCATCCCGAAATCCTGTTGTCGGCTTGGTGCAAGATCCCAGATCCAAGCTAACTCGGCACTATACCGAAGAAATCTCGGACATCAGCTTGTACGAGATCAGAATGGCTCTCAAACAACTACGTAACGGTAAGGCACCGGGAGATGACGGAATTACGGCAGAGCTTCTGAAGGCGGGCGGCAAGCCAGTCTTAATAGCCCTTCAAAAGCTATTTAATTCCATTATCCTCGGGGGCGACGTTCCAGAGTCGTGGACCAGGAGTGTGGTGGTGCTGTTCTTCAAGAAGGGTGACAAAGCTCTTCTAAAGAACTACAGACCCATCTCACTCCTGAGCCATGTTTATAAGTTGTTCTCGAGGGTCATTACCAATCGACTCTCGCGCAAGCTTGATGACTTCCAGCCGCCCGAACAAGCCGGCTTCCGAAAAGGCTATAGCACCATAGACCATATCCTCACGCTTCGGCAGATTATACAAAAGACCGAGGAGTATAATCGGCCCCTGTGCTTAGCGTTTGTGGGCTATGAGAAAGCCTTTGATTAAGTAGAAACTTGGGCGGTGCTGCAGTCCCTTCAGCGGTGCTAAATCGACTATCGCTATATCGAAGTGCTGAAGTGTTTGTATAGGAACGCCACAATGTCAGTCCGATTCCGGGATAAGAGTACGAAACCGATCCAGTTGCAGAAAGGCGTGAGACAGGGAGATGTTATCTCTCCGAAACTGTTCACCACTGCACTGGAAGATGTCTTCAAGCTCTTAGACTGGACTGGACTCGGCATCAACATTAACGGTGAATACATCACTCACCTTCGATTTGCGGACGATATAGTCGTTATGGCAGAATCCATGGAGGACCTTGGCACAATGCTCAATGATCTCAGCAGGGTATCCCAACTAGTGGGTTTACGAATGAACATGGACAAGACGAAAGTCATGTCAAATGTCCATGTCATTCCTGTACCGGTCCTAGTTGGCAATGCGATTCTTGAAGTTGTCGATCACTATGTTTACCTAGGACAAACAGTCCAGTTAGGTAGATCCAATTTCGAGAAAGAGATCAGCCGACGAATCCAACTCGGTTGGGCAGCGTTCGGGAAACTTAAGAGGATCTTCTCGTCCAACATACCTCAGTGTCTGAAAACACAGGTCTTTGACCAGTGTGTGTTACCAGTGATGACTTACGGCACGGAAACGTGGTCCCTAAATGTAGGCCTCATATCAAGGCTCAAAGTCAGCGTGCTATGGAGCGGGCTATGCTCGGGATTTCTCTGCGCGATAGAATCCGGAATACGGAAATCCGCAGAAGAACGGGTGTAACCGTCATAGCACGAAGAATTAGCACGCTGAAGTGGCAATGGGCAGGCCACATCGCTCGACGAACCGACAACCGCTGGGGAAGAAAGGTTCTCGAGTGGCGACCACGTATCGGACGACGCAGTGTAGGACGCCCCCCCACTAGGTGGACCGATGACCTAGTGAAAGTAGCTGGGCGTCGTTGGATGCAGGGGGCACAGGACCGCTCATTGTGGCGCAACATGAGGGAGGCCTACGTCCAGCAGTGGACGGCGATAGGCTGAAATGATGATGATGATGATTACAGCTATGTATGTCCCACTGTTGGGTTCGAACATCCACCACAATTGGAGGCAAATTTACCTACTATAATCACGCTAGTGAGGTGGGTGGGTATTTTTTTTTTATGGGTGGGCTATGGTATGCGCACGCGCGGTCCAGTGCGTCCGGGGCGATGAAAGGACGACGCGCGGGCCCATAACCCACCCGTACCCACGTCACCTCGTTGTTGGGCCGACCACCGGAGCAGATGTGACTTGTCGTCAGTGGTCGGCCTGACGGAATACCCTTTCGGGTAACCTCACCTCTCGACGTCCTGGGACGTCGGTCGCCGTCGCGCGGTCAGCCTCTCTGCGGGTGACGGACAATTCCCCGATCCGATCACCCGCGGCCTCGGCTAGGGCGGCATCAGGCGCAGATACTCGCGCCGCCCGAGTCACCGGCGGCGGAACGTGTCGCCGAATAGGAGCTCTACTCGCACACGATCCGCCGCCTCCTTTCGTGAGATTACGGCCTCACAGAAGGCGGCGACCGCCTCCCACCGCGTCCCAGTTCCTGACGCTGACGAGCATCTCCCTGGCGATGGTCGGCAGCGCCAGGTCGGCACCGATAATCGCGACGAGTTCACGGCGATCCCCCTCCCATGCAGCATACTTCTCGAGCGTGTGCTGCGCCGTGTCCTCGTCGCAACTACAGTGGTAGCAGGATGGTGTGCTCTCCCTCCTGACAATCTTGTGCAGGTACTTCGGGAAGCAATCGTGCCCCGTAAGCACCTGCACCAGTCGGAAGGAAAGCACCTCGTGCGTCCGCTTCAACCACTCCATCAGCACCGGCCGGAAGGCCTCGACGGTCCTGACACCGTACCAAGGAATCTCCAGCCGGACTGCCCAACGGGCAATGACTTCTCGACGGGCGTCGACCTGCCAGGCGGTGATCTCTTTGATGGAGACCATACCGCCGCGGGCGCGCGTCTCCGACACCCGCCGATAAATGTCGGCGAGCATCTCCGCCTCTAGGTCCCACGGGGGAGTTCCGGCCAGGAGGCACGCTGCCTCCGTCGCCACCGTGCGGTAACCCCGTATGGCTCTGATCGCCATGACCCTCTGTGGTCGCCACAAGAGGGCCCTAAGACGGACAGTCAGGGACCCCGCCCACACCGGTGTACAGGGCCATCGACCGGATCACCCCCGCGTACAGCTGTCGGCACGTAGCACTGAGTCAACCCACATTCGGCATCAACCACGAAAGGGCGGACGCCGCGCCGACAAGTCGGGGAACAAGTCGATGGAGATGCTCCCGGAACCAAAAATGCCCGTCGAGCAGGCGGGTTGGTATAGGGTTTTATTTCGAATTTTCCTTCTCTTGCATTTATGTTATCTACGTATTACAATCCCTTAGTCGTATTTTACTATACCCCTGAACAAGAAAGAAGAGAGAGCTATTTTTAATAATCGAAGGCAACGTGCGGATATGAAATACTTGTTCAGGATATCTAACAGAAGTAAACCTTTTAGCGGCAGATCATGGTGCGTCGCGCAGTCCGATCGCTCTGAAGCGTCAGAAGGGGGCAGCGAAAGAGCCCATAGCCCTCCGGGTGTGAACTGCTCTCAGGCACCGAGTAGGCAGGCCACCGGTACCCGATCTTGTCATCAGCAACCCGTCCAAAACAGAAATTACTCTCACTCAAAAGGCAGTATGGAACAGTGTAATATTGATACAAATATCCTACTTATACCTATATATAATGTAGACAATTCGCCAACACAGATCTCGCTTGTGAAGATATACTTACGTCATAAATTTAAATTTCTCCTAATTTGCATAGTTATCGAATTAACATTGTTCCGCTTCCAGATGGAATCTTTTTAATGAGGGGTATGTACTTAGTTCTCTTGGAGTTCTTTCCTTTTTACGATGGCCATTGCTGCTTATTACTGAATAAATTTTAAAAAGTGAGCGAGATAATTAAATTAGGCAGGCTGCTATTTTAATTAGGAGCTGAAATTGAAACTTTTTACACAGTATTTGGGGCTTAGAATAATAACGTATAGAAGGATAGTGTCAGTACTTCGAACTTTAAAAATTTGAATCTAAAAATACTAATGGCGGGCAGACGATTACACAAGTACACACGGAAACCACTATACAAATTATAAAATCAAATTTTGTTTTTATTAACATAAATCGTCGAAATACTTTTAAAAGTAATGTTAAAAACCTTTTTATGTTTTTCAAATGTGTTGCGGCACCATTTGAATGCACAAGCCGTCATAATTACCTATTTATTTTTTAAGAGTTGCGTACGTTCGTGCAGTGCAATGACTTGTACATTACGGGACTGTTCCGGCGTAGGCTCCATTAGGCTCCAATTGCAATGCCTCACTTTTTGTGCGTGGACTTACCTTCTATGTGTTATTATTCTAAGATTTGGGGCTATAGAATGATAGCCATAAAAGTAATCGCGTTTACGATTTCATTTCAGACTGACTCCAACACTGATGTCTTTAAACAAGAAGCAATGCTAGAAAAATCTGATATCGTTTCAATTCTTAAATAACAATTCGAGTACATTTATAATTTATATCATCCGCATTCAGCCTATCGTCATTCACTACTGGACGTAGGCCTCCCTCATGTTTCGCCACAAAATGCGGTCCTATGCCGCCTGCATGCAACGACACCCCGCAACTTTCACCAGGGCGTCGGTCCACCTGATGGAGGCACGACTTACACTGTGTCGTCCGATAGGTGTTCACTATCCAAGAACCTTTCTGCCCCAGCGGTTGTCGGTTCGTCGAGCAATGTGGCCTTGTTACTTCAAAAAATTCGTTTCATAAGTTATTACTGGTAACACACCGGTCGTAGACCTGTGCTTCAAACACTGAGGTATGTTGTATAAGAAGATCCTCTTAAGTTGCGCGAACGCTGCCAATGTTGAATTAATCAGCTAACTTCTTTCTCGAAATTGGATCTACCTAACAAACAGTACATGTAAATAAACATTCAACGATATCGAGAAGCACATGGACATTTGACATGACTTCGTATTGTCCGTCTTCACTCGTAGGCCCTACTGAAATCCAGGAGCATGTTTCTAAAGTCCTCCATAGATTCTGCCATAAAGACGATCACCAGCATTATTCAGCCTATCGCCGTCCACTGCTGGACGTAGGCCTCCCTCGTGTTTCGCCATAAAGTGCAGTCCTGTGCCGCCTGCATCCAACAACGCCCAACAACTTTCACCAGGTCCTCGGTCCACCTATTGGAGGGGATGTCCTACACTAAGTCATCACTAGTAACACGCAGTGGTTGTAGACCCATGTTTTCAGACACTGTTGTAAAATTTCATCCAACAACATTTGGATGAGAATATCCTCTTAAGTTTCCTAAACGTTGCCCAGCCTGCCAGCCCAACAATGAAACTGAATAACTGTTATGCTAGATAGCATATTATGCTAGATATTCGTCATCGACCGGTGCCTTGCCGTTTTTCAATTGTTTGAGAACCATTCTAATCTCGCACAAACTGATATTTAGGATTTCGGATTTATAAATACGAATAAACAAATAATGTAATTAATCATTTTATTTATTACTCGCTATACAAATCTTTATTTCTTTCTTACAAAAATCTTCACGCCAGCGACATCATAATAGGTGGTATTACATAATTATATTCTTAACTTATGCTTAATAATATTATATTTCTATTACTTATCTTCAGAATATTCATATAGATAGGTACAACAATTATATAGGGCGTGATTCGGTGTGAACACCAATGATTAACTCGGTTGAGGCTTGCATTACAAGCCCTTAGTGCGCCTACAAACAAGTTTTACAAAATAATATTGTTTTAAGAACTTTTTATTCCAAACGTAATATACACATTACTCAATTTCATTTAAAAAGTAACATTGTTAATCTGATATGTGGGTGTATCTTTATTGTCTACCTGTGTTTCTGTTCTATAAAAGTAGTAGTAGACAATGCTATGATTTCATAAGTTTACCGTCTTAGAATAATAACGTATAGAAGGTAAGTCTGCGCACAAAATGAAGCATTTAAATTGGAGCCTAATGGAGCTTACGCCGAACCGTTCCGTAGCGTACAAGGTCACTCTTAAAAAATAAATAGGTAATTATGACGGTTTGTGCATTCAAATGGTGTCCCAACACATTTGAAAAACATAAAAAGTGCATTAACATTACTTTTAAAAGCATTTCGACGATTTATGTTAATAAAAACAAAATTTGATTTCATAATTTGTTTTGTGTGTGCGTGTATAATAGCCTGCGCGCACGTAGTATTTTTAGTTTCATGTTTTGATCGCTTAAGTACCGACACTATTCTTCTATACGTTATTATTCTAAGGTTACCATATATTCATTACATTGCTTTGCTATTATGAAGTTCTAGACCCCTCAGGTCTCCCGAGTTACAATAAATGAAATGTCGTCACTATGACAAATGCAGAAAAACACAAACAAATGAAGCTTAGTCGCCGCATAACTGGTTGTCCAATTAGATTGCAAATGTACCCGATGCGTGACACTTCGCTGCAAAATTATCTTGCCACGTGGCAAAGTCAATGTCAAGGGTAGAATATTATAGAGATAATTTGTTAATGTTAATGGCAACAGTTTTATTAATTTTAGTGACATTATGTAATCTGTGGCATTTAATGGTCATTAATCATAATATAAACAGATAAAATGCAGAATATGAGATTCTTTTTGATTTTCCAACGGATTCTAAATTAATGGCTATGGCTAATATATGGCTAAAAAGTGTTTTATTAATTAACAGAAATATATACAGTTATCGATCATAACTTTGTCTCAGATCTGCAATATTGCTGCGTCTCATAATTCCATTCCAAGATTGTAATATCAGTAATACTGGAACAATGTGACGACCATAGGATTAATTCGTTTGTGATTACATAACATCATTTCCCATGTGGTGAGGGAGCAAGAATACAAAGAAACGAAGTTTTTTTTGGGACATAAAACTTAGATTCTATGAAATTCAACTCCAAAGGGGGTGGACGGCAGGGGTAAAGTTTGTATGGCGGGCAAAAGATCTGCATCCATCAAATTTCGTCTTCAAATTAACCATATTATCCAATATAACACCTTACAATCCGTGTGGTGACGGAATAAGAGTACAAGTCATCACAACCTATCTTGCCCGTGGATGTCATAAAAGACGGCTGTGGGATATATACGCACATAACATCTGGACAAGAGAAGGAAAACTCAAAATGAAACTCTATACCAACATGTCTGACCAGCATGGTATAGTAAGTGAAATTCCCTCCCATTGTGGAGGAGGCCCGAGCCCAACAGGAGGACGCATGTGGGTCGTTATGATGGTCATCCATCAGCCCGTAGACGTCCATTGTTAGAGAGGCTGATTGGCGATCGCAGTAGGCGTTATATGTTGCCCAAGAGATATCTGCTGACCCACTCCCCTGGTGAGACCCTTAGCCGATTCGTAAGACTTCCACGGACAAGTAAAGGTTGACGACAATTGTATTCTATACCGTCGCCACACGGGCCAATATAACATGCGCCATTATATTTAGCGAACGATACTATCACAACTTTGAAATTGAAGGTTCAGCCAGGCAGCATACTCGTTAAGGCACATACAATCTTATTAAGATGTCATCAACTTAATTATGTAATTAACATAATCCTTACATACTCGTTTTGAACGTAAACGATTGTTCTTAATATCTAAATTATGCTTAACATTTCACTATTATAAAATTTGTAAGTAAAAATATGTATATACCCTTTTAACTTTCTTATACATATTTATAAAAATAAATAACTTGACCATCATTAAAACATCAGGTTGCCTCATTAAGTTTTTAACCGCCATCTTATATACAAGTTTTACTCTCAATTATATGAAAAAAATAAACCAAACATTTCCTGTTTCGATTTGAACACATCACAATTAATAGTGAAAAGGTTGTCATTAGAACCATCTTCATTACTGTTGCGCAGAATTTATTATTATGTTAAAAACACAAGATTTGTTGTAGTTAGTTTAAGAGTGACCTTTCCCTGACTGTGTCTGTATGTTACTGCTAATCTGAAAAACTTTTAAGTACTAATAAGTAATACATTGAATGTTACGGACATTTAAGCGTTGTTACAAAAAATTTTACTAAGATATGAATATATAAAATTGATTTTGGTGTGAAATTGTATTGCAATACACGTGTACATCTCGACATGGGATAAATTGAAGGTTTGACTCATTCAAATACACAGGAACAACATTGGATTATTTTAAGACTATTTTATCATAATTTATTTTTGTACAATATTTTACTGGCATTTTTTATTATTAATAAATATTTTAGACTTTTCTGAAAACAGTAATTGACAAGTAACATAAAATATATACCTAATAGAAAATTCATGTTGTATTTTTTCACATATTCTAATAATATATATGCTCTATTGTCAAACATTAATTCAATGATTACCTCGTTAAATTATTCACGAGAAGAGAACTATTCACAAGAAAATAGATTGATGTAATTGTGAATCTTTGTGTGTTAGAAAGTTTTGTTTTCTGATATTCTTCTCAACATTTTATTATTTAGTCTAATCTCAAAATTAGTATAATCCAAGTCGTAAATTAAAGTATAGTAATGATATTATTAAATATTGTAGCAATTAAATTAAAAGACATTACATGTAACATAATGGTAACATTTTCTAAAACTAAGGAAACGTACTATCTAGCACTAAGATGTAGATAACTAGGGTTCTACAAATTATTATTTGTTAGACAGAATTTATAACCCAATAATCGATCAATACAATATTTATAACAAGCAACAAATATAATTATTATATTTTAAATAAAACTACGGATTTTATCGGGAACATGAACGAGGCAAAGTGTTCGAAACTTCGGGCAGTCAAAAATCAAATACAAGCGCGATAAAATCGGTAAATTAGTTTTATTTACAATATGTAATACTCGCGTAAACATCAGAGGTTTTATTTTAGTTCGAAACAATCGTTGTTGTGTCAATATTTTATATTAAAATTACATTTACATCAACCGTAGTCAAAATGTTTTTTATATATCTGATTTCAAACAGTAGAAAATTATCTTGATCTTCTATTTTTTATATATTTTGAGAGAAAACGTTTTATATATTACAGCAGAGGTATGTCATCATCGATTCGCACGACAACGTCGAGCAAATTCAGGAGCCACTTGTTGCAGCCAGTGTGATTGTATGACGGATACAGTGATCATATAAGCACGGTTAGTATGTAATAGGTCAGTGTATAATAACATTGGAGGTTGTGGACGAAGAGTATGTAGTGTCCCGGCTGGGTGCAACGCGGCGGCAGCCCCAGAGGCTGTGACGTAGCGACCTGCTATGGTAGATGCCCCGCCCCCTGCGCCTCGCAACCACGCGCAGTTAGTAAACAGTCCACATAGTAAACATTTCAGTATCTGAAAAATTATAAAAAATTAAAATTACTAAAATTACATTAAAATAATAAAATCAGGGTCCCTCCATAAACTCTCGAACTGTTTCCAAGCCATAGGGTTCGCCTTCTACATGCCAATCTACAACACAACTACTAGCAATACATCAAATATTGCTAAATTACTATGCATTTAAACAGTAAAGGTGAACATCGTAAACATGAGGAAAATATATGTCCGAAAGATTCCTAAAGAACTGACAATTTATACATCTGTCTGTCTTGATTGGAGCAAGATCGCAATTGGCAAAAATATACCACTTAAAAACGCTCATTCTATGAGTATCCACTTGCCAATAGTAAGAAAACTAACTTTCAAAGTGAAAGTTTCGGCTATAGCAACCTGTCTGAGTAGCATGGTAAGTAAGGTCAATTTCCTTCCTATTGTGGAGGAGGCTCGAGCTTAACAGTGGGACGTATATGAGCCAAGATGGTGATAAATACTTACCAAATGAAATCTCGAATTTTATTGCAAAATATAACTTGTATGTAAATATATGATTGCTATAATAAATAAGAATTTTACCTGATCATATACTTGTCCACAACTGCTTATAGTCAGATTTAATTTTTGGCATATAGCAACCAGTTGCTGGCGAACATCGCAAGCATAAGTCAAATTTTTGTGGTTCAAGTAATTTTCTTTACACCATTGCTGAAATGATACAAATCACCAGTTATTATTGGTCTCTCTAATTAATCTTGGCGTATATACATATACTTAATGTATAATGGATTTCTTCTGTGTGGTGACAGAGCAAGAATACACCACTTCCACCATCCACCATCTTGCACGTGAGTGTAATATAAGACGACTTAGGGATATAACATGCATATAACATCTATGCAAGAGAAGGAAAACTCGAAATAAAACGCTATACCAACCCATCTGACCAGCGTAGAATAGTAGGTCAATTTTCCTTCCTTTGCGGAAGAGGCTCGAGCCCAGCAGTGGGACGCATATGAACTGCGATGAATGGTAGGTACTACCCTCTAACGTCTAAGTTTCACCAAAATTTCCTTAAACATAGCAACACAAAAATACCTTACGTATATTGTAGGAGAAATAAAAACTAAACAAACTAGTACTAACTAAATAAAAAGAAATAAAAACTAAACAACTAAAACTAAACCAGAGTGGTAGGACCACGCTGTTGTCTTCTGTCTGCAGCCGCGAGCCGGTCCGTCCGGGGCAGTACCACACTCTCGCAGAAAATCGACGTATGAGTAGTCGCAATTTGTTGCTGCGCTTCGTTCGGTGAGTGAGAGATCCGGCAGCCCAACTTTCTGGGTGTGTCTGTGTGTGGTGGGTTTTGGTGATGCCTGAAACTTGCGGTGGTGAGGTCGTGGTCGGGGCATTGAGCGTGAGGGGCTGACATGGGGTACAGGGAGACCCGATGGGAATGGTCACCGCCGGCCACCTGCCGGTCAGTAGGGGACCCGAACCCAGGATCATCCCCCCTGGGAGGCTGTCCCACCAACCGGCGAAAATCCCGTTGGGTAGTCGTCGTGCCGGTGTGGGAAACCGGAGTGGACCTCGGCGGCTACGCACGGGGGGCATCGGGGGCCCTTGCGTGCTTCGTATCAGCTCCTCACAAAACTCACCCCTCAACCATGCACTATGCCCCGCCCCTTTTTTATTTTTGGTATCACCGAACCCCATTATACATATTCACACGCCCTTCCTCCTCTTCTTAAAATAAACCATGAAAAGGAAAAAGAAAAGGTTTTACACGGCGGTCCCCTTATCCACATTTGATGTGGATTTTTGCAATATCAGGGGTTTACATAGCAACCTCGACGCCGTCCACCATCATCTCGAGACGGCGCGGCCTGCCCTGCTCTTTTTAACGGAGACGCAGATAAGTGCTCCGGATGATATTTCGTACCTAAATTACCCCGGCTACGAATTGGAGCATACCTTCCGTCGTAAAGCCGGGGTGTGCGTATTCATTCGGGGCGATATCTGTTGTCGCCGCCTTCAGGCCCTCGAACATGGTGACCTGTCAATCCTATGGTTACGCGTAGACTATGGAGGGCTTACCCGCATCTATGCGTGCCTCTACAGGTCCCATGGCAGTGATCCGGGGTCAATTCAGTTATTTGAGAACGTCCAATGGGGGATTGACGAAATATTGGAGCAGTGTCCATCAGCGGAGGTGGTGGTTCTTGGAGACTTCAACGCTCATCATAAAGAGTGGCTGGGGTCCCGATCCACTGACCATCAGGGTCGACACCTCTTCAATATGGTTTCGGCCTATGGTCTCTCACAACTGGTGACACAACCCACCCGTGTCCCAGATATTGAGAGCCATGAGTCTTCTTTACTGGATCTTCTGTTGACTACACATCAGCACGGATACCGGGTGGTGGTCGAAGCCCCACTTGGGTCTTCTGACCACTGCTTGATTCGTAGCAGAGCCCCTGTTGTAATGCCTAGTTGCTCTACGGCGACTGGGACTCGCAGAGTCTGGCAATATAAGTCAGCAGATTGGGATGGACTTCGCGAGTTTACGCATCCTACCCATGGAAGCGGCTTTGCTTCGCCTCTGGGAACCCTGACGTCTGTGCGGACCGCATTACTGATGTGGTTATTACGGGGATGGAATTATTTATCCCCCACAACAAAATAACCGTCGGTGGCCGCAGTCGACCCTGGTTTAACAAAACCTGCAGGGAGGCTGCACGCCAGAAGCAGTCTGCATATCGGGCCTGGAATAGGGCCCAAAAATGTCAGGATCCGAACGCCACAGAGGTGAAGCGGAAATTTAACGCCGCTTCTAGATCTACAGAGCCAAGGCGGAACATGTTGCCAGAATTGGCGAGCGATTGCAAAGCTATCCCGCTGGGAGTCGTGCATTCTGGTCGCTCGCCAAGGCTGCCCAAGGCAACTTCTGCCAGTCCAATCTCCCTCCACTGCAGAAACACGATGGCAATCTGGACCATAGCGCAAAGGAGAAGGCCGATCTTCTCGGTCAATTCTTTGCCTGTAACTCGACTTTGGATGCCGGAGCTGCCACACCACCTACTTTGCCACGGTGTGAAAGCTCGCTTCCAAAAATCCGCATCACGCAGCGAGCGGTCAAGCGGGAGCTGCGGCTTTTAGACATCCATAAGTCGAGTGGGCCGGATGGCATCCCTGCAGTGGTCCTAAAGACGTGCGCCCCTGAATTGACTCCCATCCTCACGCGCCTACACCGTCTTTCCTACGATACTAATAGGGTTCCGTCTTCGTGGAAGGTAGCCCATGTCCACCCGATCCCTAAAAAGGGAGATCGGTCTGACCCATCGAATTACAGGCCAATTGCGATAACATCCTTGCTCTCCAAGATAATGGAGAAAATTATAAACCGCCAGCTTCTGCAGTACCTTGAGGATCACCAGCTGATCAGTGATCGCCAATACGGCTTTCGTCGTGGGCGATCGGCTGGTGATCTTCTTGTGTACCTCACTCACCGTTGGGCGGAGGCCTTGGAGGGCAAGGGTGAGGCGCTAGCGTTCAGCCTAGACATCGCAAAGGCGTTCGATAGGGTCTGACACAGGGCACTTCTATCGAAGCTACCATCATACGGAATCCCCAGGGGACCTTGTAATTGGATCGCCAGCTTTCTGGATGGTCGGAGTATTAAAGTCGTCGTAGATGGCTCCTGCTCCGATACCATGACCACTAATGCTGGTGCACCACAAGGCTCGGTGCTCTCCCCGACATTGTTTATCCTGCATATCAACGACATGCTCTCGATCGAGAATATGCGTTGCTATGCGGATGACAGCACGGGTGACGAACGGTATGAACGGTATACCGAGCAACGGAATGTCCCTCGGAGTACTCAGGAAAGAAGGGTTCAACTTGTGTCTGAAATCGAGCGCTCTCTGGGGCGGGCCTCGGAATGGGGTGAACGCAATTTAGTCCAGTTCAACCCCACAAAGACACAAGTTTGCGCGTTCACTGCCAAGAAGGACCCGTTTGTCATGTCGCCTCAGTTCCAAGAAGTAACTCTCCAAGTTGCCGACAGTATTGGGATCCTCGGCGTCGAAATATCGAACAAAGTCCAGTTTGGGAGTCATTTGGAGGACAAAGCCAAATTGGCCCGCAAGTTGGGCGTCCTGAACAGAGCCAGGCGGTACTTCACACCGAGACAGCGCCTTGTACTATATAAGGTGCAAGTTCGTCCTCATGTAGAGTACTGCTCACATCTCTGGGCAGGCGCGCCCAAATATCAGCTAGACCCACTTGACTCCCTCCAAAGGCGTGCTGTTCGAATCGTCGGGGATCCCAATATCACGGACGGATTGGAGTCGCTGGAGCGGCGAAGAGACTTTGGGTCACTCTGTGTACTCTACCGACTCTTTCACGGGGAGTGCTCTGAGGAACTGTTTGACTTGGTACCACCGTCACCGTTTTACCAACGTACCACTCGACACCGCAGCAATGTTCATCCATTTCACCTGGAAACGATATGGTCTTCAACTGTACGTTTCCAGCGATCATTTCTGCCACGTACGTGCAGGCTCTGGAATGAACTGCCTGCTGCTGTGTTTCCCGAGCGCTATGACATGTCCTTCTTTAAACGAGGTTTAAGAGGAGTATTTTCTTCACGGTAGGCAACAGCCTGGCTGTGCCCCTGGTATTGCAAAGGTCCATGTGCGGCAGAATCACTTACCATCAGGTGTGCTGCCTGCTCGTTTGCCACCATCGGCAATAAAAAAAAAACGAATCAATTTATAAATACCTTTTTTAAAGGTGCTTTACAAAAAGCTTTGAACACATTAAGAAGTGTTATGTGATCTCCTAAAGGCGATATAAATTTCTGTTTCACTTTTATGGCTTCTTCCCTTTTATGCATTGGTGTATGAAACAAGTTTTCACTCGACAATATTGCGACTAAGCTTAAAGCCTGTAAAAAAAGAAAATGTGGTTACAGACTAAGATTCATCATCATCATCATCCTGCTCTTATCCCAATTACTTGGGGTCGACGCAATATGTCATCTGTTTTAATAATGAAAGTAATGAAAACACGCTTTTCAGAAAGTTATTTCGACCACCCAGCAGTCCAGTGCAAACAGAAAGATAACCTGAGGTCGCATTATCCGCTGTGCAACCCGTCTTTGAGTGAACCAGAGGTGCTGTGAGCCTTTGCCTTCAATAGCTAGCCTATCCGGCGGATTACGGGGATGTGCCCCGTCGATATTCTGACGCGCACCGGGGCATCGCTAACATTTCCCATACAGAAATGATATATCGCTGGTTTGCAAGAATATCGACATAACTCAAAATTATATAAAATTGAATAATTGAATATTGCATGGCGAATGATTTTTAATATCTAAAATCCTTGATATTTTATCGTGAATTGAGGTATTTTCCATTAATCAGTATAGTCCAGGGTTGGCAATGTTTAAAACATTTGTTTTAAATATATGTTTAAAACACTGATTAAAACAATACAAAAATACATATCACGTTTAAAACATAATTAAAAACAATTTGTTTTAAACATGTTTAAAACACATAAAAAAAAAAACACATTATATTTTTAGTTAGAAAAAATTAAGAAACTCCTTTTATGGCATGTTTTTTACCAAAGAGTTGGCAACTTCGATGTAACTAGCTGGGAGTCCCCTGACTGATAAGCGGTCGTGCGGTGAATGCTCATAAAACGTGGGGATTGCCCGGCTTGTTTGAGATCGGTTTTCATTCTATCGCTTGAGAAACTTCAGATCATGGAAGTTGAGGGTTGAGTTGAAGATAAGAGAAGGGAAGTTGATTGAATTTGATTGGTGAATTGTATTCTTACTCCGTCACCGCACGGATAATACTATAACCAAACTGATCAATACTAAAATAAAATAATTAGGAAAAAAGGCGGTACGAAGTTCGTCGGGTCAGCTAGTAAATAATAATTATAATTAAGACACGACACCCCAAGCCACTTGCACCAATGTTGCCCCCCCTGTTGCCCGTATGGCCTGCGTGTCTGTGGTGACCGATTTGTGGCATTCAGTGAGTTGGCAAGTCACCGTCTGCCAAAGTTCAAGACGTATAAAGTTATTGAAGGCAGACGACAGTTTAAAAATCAATAGTTCAAGTAAAACAGTCCACTAAACCTAACAACCCCATAATCCAGTTTTAGATATCACCATTACACAATAGTTTTACACCTACCGTTGGCAGTCCCCGAGTGTTATGTGCAAATGTGGAGTGTCTACCGATCTACCGATAGATGTCCCATCCCATTTTAACATTAAATTCCTCCAAAAGCCGCTGCGTGCTGGATACATATCCCCATGTAAACCTTTCAAAGGACCGGGTATCTTCCCTAGGAAGATCCCGTGAAAAGGAGAGACATTATAATTACAATATTTAAAGTACTTTTTGATTTTCAACTATTTTTTTTATTTTTTACGTATGTACGTGTTTAAAACATGTTTAAAACGCGATTGAAACATGTTTAAAACAAGGCAATTAAAATAGCAATGCAGCATTAATAAAAAACATGTTTTTTTTGTTTTTCAAAAAACATGATGTTTTGTTCTTTTTAAAAAAAACATGTTTTTTTTCCAACCCTGGTATAGTCACAACCACAATAAATCATTTAAATATTATGATATGCACTAAACATTTATAAAAACAATTTAAAAATGCCCTCCTCTAAAGTCAGTAATTTTTATGTGTCACTATTCTCGCAAAGCAGCGATATAATCTTCTAGTTCTATCTTTAAAACAAATTCAAAATTAAACTGGTATATAATAAAATAAAGTACCATACCTCCTCTAAACACTCGTATTCCGGAGCACTCAAAATGATTTTTGAATATTTTGGATCTATAGGAAACATGGACATTTTTCTTCCAAGAACAGTCAGTTTAGGATTCACATCATTATCAATTGCACCTAAAACAAATAATATATCACTTTTAGTACCTCAATTTTAGAATATTAGAGAAATAGATTCTCTAGCAGGTATATATTATAAAGAAGATACAATTATTAATCAGTTTAATATATTTAAAACATTGGTGAAAGGCAAACATATATGAAGAACCATTCTTCATCATTTTTGACACCCCAAGCTAATTCCGATGGCCCTTTTGAGTCAGCTGTGTCCCGGTTGCAAACGGACCGACCCTCGATTGCCACGGGAGGATGGCCTGGGTCTCTATAACCCATCATGTTTTCGTCCTCCGCCTATTGGAGATGACCACCGCAACCGAGACCCTTGGCAACCGCAACCCGCTCAGAGGGTTAGTTACACTTTGAGGTAACTACCCCGTCGACATTCCGACCCCCAAATCGACCCTATGCTTATGGCCTCGTAGCACGCGGCACCCAAATCTTCGATCTGACCATCCACGAACTCGGCTAAGTTCTGCCCCTGCCTTAATAAAATCTAGCCCACGCATGGGCTAGTCTCAGGTCTATTTGTTTGAAAACAAAGTTTTACAACAACCGTCAGAGTCGAGCCAGCATTCATGGACGCCGGAAAGAGTTTGGTAGATATGCACGCACACATAAACGCACATATGTAAAGTTTAATTAAATTATATGGCAATTATTAAAGATACTTACCTAATTCTTTAAGAAGTGTCAACGAAGCTTTCACAGAATCTGGCGGAGGAGCATCAAAAAAGGGAAAAGAAATGGGTTCCGCTCCTGCAGCTATTAATAGCAACAACGTAGATGCAAGCGGACATCTGTAAATAAAGGTTAAGATACCGTTAATCATTATGGCCCTGCTCTTATCCCCAATAATATGGGGTCGACTATACATCTAGTTTTCTTTCATAGTACATATTTGCAACAAAATATTGGCAGTAGTTTTATGGCCGACCGCCTGGCCGAGGTTAACCCTCCTTGGGAATGTAATTGTCGATCAGACGGCATTAGATGCAGCTAGCACTGGTGTAGAAATTTAGATACTATTACTGAATCCAATATGAAAAAAGCTAGAGTAAAGCACTACCACGGCGGCCGCGAACTATGAAATATGTGGTACAGAAAGGATCTTTAACAACCAGTGTCAAAGAGACAAGGTAATATTTTTTCCAGCTATGGGTTGAAATTATTCACACGCCGCTAGATGATGTAAATAATGATCCAATATTATACCTGCAAGATTTAGCGGCAAAACTAGTCGACTTTTCCGCTCGTGGAATCTGGTCCAGGCATTGTTTTTTTTTTGTACTATATTTAAAGGAAAAGAAATATATCTTTGGTTCGAAGGACATCACTCTGGAGATGATACATAGTAAACATGTTGCATACAATTTTATATTAAAGAAATAAAAGACTAGCATGACATTAATCATAAAATTTTATAAGATAAGATTATGACCTGACGATCTCAGGCGTGGGGTGTGGATGTCGCGCGGTGAAGTCCTGCGCAGTGTAGAGGCGGTAGGCGGCGCCGGGCGCAGTGCGACCCGCTCGGCCAGCGCGCTGCCAGCATGCCGCCTGCGAGCAAGACCTTACCGCCAGCCGTTCCACGCCGCTACTACCACACCACGTCCTACAAAATATCTTTATGTTTGAAGTTATACTTCTTTTGGTGCATTAGGGAAAAATGATGAGAGTAATTTTTCACGGTACCGTAAAGAAAAACCGACACCCTGAATTAGCTAGTCAACATTTTTACGTTGTTCGTGTATACCGTCACAAATTTGAACTAGATAATCCGTTATAATTAGTGTCCGATCGAAATTTCGGTTTCGGTTTAGTTATGGTTTCGGTTGATAATCAAGCCGAAACCGAAACTAAATTCGTGAGTTTTTGTGCCGCGCTAGGACATACTCGATGCACGTGGTGCGAGAGACGAAGTGACATTTTACCGCGCTCAGTAATCTCACAATTTTAGTTCTTTAGTTTGAGTCTGCGCGTCGCGAATTTTGCAGTTTGAGATAATCACTTCAAAACAGGTATATTTATAAACTAGCAACCCGCCCTCGCTTCGCTTCGGTTTTAGTTGTTTTATCCGCGTAGTTCCCGTTCCCGTGGGAATACTGGGATAAAATATAGCCTAATTTACGCCCTGATATTATAGCTTTCCATTGGTGAAGGAATTTTTGAAATCGGTCCAGCCGTTTTGAAGATTACCCGGAACAAACAGACAGACAAAATTTTTTAAATTTGTATTTTTGGCATAGGTGTCGTGCCCTTATTAATAACCGTGTGAGCATGAAAAAAGTCTATTATTTTGACATTACAAACAGACACTCCAATTTTATTTATTGGTATAGATTATCGAGAACATTTTTTTCTTTGCATTTTTTTAGAAACAGGGCAAACATAAAAGTGTCTTATCACCTAGGTTTATTATAAATCGAAATTATTGATGTGAAATATCTATAGCCGAACCTAAAACCACGGTAATATAATCTACCAGTAATCCAACTTCATACAAACGGACGAAACGCGAGCTATACCTAAGCGCCTCGATCTCGGCATGCGCTCGGCATGTAGACAGTCGCGACTGTGCTGCAGTGACGAACGAACGGTGTGTTGTTTTTTTAACAATAACTGCGCGAATTTTTCATTAAAATACATAATTATACACATATTTAATATGACAAGTAGGGTATATTGTGCTGTTTTTGGTTGCATGAATTCGTCAATAACGAATCCAGAGATAACTTTTTTTAGATTACCTGGAAACTTAAAGGTAAGATTATAAAATAATTTTACTTACTAGTAGGTAGGTACATAATGTGTGTCGTTTTAATTTCCTTTTATCTCCCGAAAAAAAGTTGTCTGGATTAATAAATAAAGTGAATAAAGTGATTGACACGAGTGAAATAGTTAGTTATAGGCGGTTCATGAATCATGTTACGGTACGCTTGTTTTTTTTTTTTTTATTTATTTATTAATAACTTCAGAATACATTATTATATAATCCCTGTCTCTTGAATTAGGTAAAAACAACCTGTGTCTCAAGAGACAGTGTCTTCCCAATTTACACAAAACATTTATATTACAGTACAGAATTAGTTAGGTATCCAGTTATATTAATACAGGCGTATGTATATGTGTGCGTTTGGGTCTGTATGTGCGTTTGTGTCTGTACGTGCGTTTGTATCTGTATGTGTGTGTGCGAGTACGTGCGTGCGTTCGTTTGTGTGTGTGTGCGTTTGTGTGTGCGTGTGTGTGCGTGTGTGTGCGCGTGTATGTGTGTGCATGTGTGTGCGTGTGTGTGTGTATGGGTGTGTACATGTGCGTGTCGTTGTGTATGCATATGATGATTAATTATTATCAATTAGCAATTCAGTTCTGTTATAGTCCATATTACTGATTAGCTTATATATATGTTTTTTAAAATTATATCTATTTGTTGTTAAAACTCATAATGTGTTTTGTTTTGTTAGTTTATATAATTCAAAGTAAAGACGTGGTATTTTATTATTAATAATATATGTTTATTGTACTATGTATGAATAGTACTAGAAAAAAATAATTTGACCGTCTGTCTGTCCCTAGATAATTTAAATTTATAGACCGATTTGTTATTTAATCGAAACATGTTTTTTTTTTTAATTAAAACTTACAATCAAAAATCAACACGCATTCTTATTGAACACTTCCTATTCAATTCACAAAGTATTTTATTTGTTTATATAAGTATATACAAAACTAAATGGAAACACAAAGTAGGCAAATGTAATTAAAATGCTGGAGGCGGGCAGCCCTATCACATGTTTACGTTTAGGCATTTAATTCAAGGTTACGGCCGAGATACATTACTGGATAGATGACTATACTGTGCTAAAACTGATTGCCGGCGTGGCGACGCATGCCGTGGCGAGGCGTCGCCACGCTATGCAGTAGTAAGTGTAGTGCCGACCAATTTTCACAGTAATATCGTCAGTGGCATCGAATATAACTATAATATTACATTATTACAGAAATCACTGATAAAAGAATTACGTGGTCACAAGTAGTTTCGGTCGGACACTAGTTATAATAAAACTTTAAAAGTATTCAATACCTTTTTTCTATTATTAAGATGGCTCGAAGGAGGTTCACAAGAAAGGAAAATTGGATTATACCATGCTTGTCAAAAGCAGCACTAATTTTACTATAAAGGCATTCGGAGCCTGAACAAGGAGGCCATACTCTGACGAAAACGCCGAAATTCTGTGGTATTCTCTTACACACCACGAACTTTAGTGCCATTTATTTAAATAATGTTTTTTTAACTAGTTAGTAACAATCAATCCTAGATAATCCATTCAAATCATATAATTTAAGAATATATTTTGGTTTGTACCAAACAACCACAATTTACATAATCGGGAAAATCTTGCCGCATGGTGACGAAGCATGCCTATCTTGCCCGTGGATGTCGTAAAAGACGACTAAGGGATATAATACGCATATAACATCTATGCAAGAGAAGAAAAACTCGAAATAAAACCCTATAACAACCTGTCTGACCAGTATGGTATAGTAAGGTCAATTTCCCTCCTATTTTGGAGGAGGCATGAGCCCAACAGTGGGACGTATATGAGCTAAAATAATGATGGATTAACGAACACAAATTACATTTAGACTATTACTTACCTCTCTTTCACAACGCCAGTGTCGATGACACATTTAATACGAGGTATAGTAACAGACGCCTCAGCAATATTAGTAGCCAATATTATCTTCCTAGTGCCAGGTGGTGCATCTTGCCATACTTGTAGTTGTTTCGCGGCAGGCAGACCAGCATATAATGGATATACCCTAATAGGAGGACCTGTGGCTTCCTGGAATGTTTGATCTAGCATAAAAGCGAAATACAATGGTTCAGCATTATGCATTTACGAGGGGCGCCTGATAAGTTCGCGCCCTAAGGTACTTAACGAAAAGGTATCATCTCGCTACTGATAGCAAGCACTACTTGCAGCACTTATTGATAGTATAAATAACACCCATTTGTTCAATTTGGTTCCTCGCCCGATCCCTTAAGAAAGACATAGTCTCCACTATGCCTCCTCTAAAGAGACCCAACCTCCCCCCCGCCTTTGAGTACGAGGAGAAATCCGAATGCCTGGCCGACAGCCTAGAGCAACAAGGTACGCCAAATACCACATACCCCGATGCCGAACAGCACGCCCACGTCGATAGGGAAGTGGTGTGGCAAGCCTCTCTCCCACAACCGCCGCTAGATACCGAATTAGGTAGGAACGACGCCCCAAGTCGGCCTATCCCAGCAGTCACCATAGATGAAGTAGCTTCGATCGTCAAGGGACTACGCCCTAGGAAAGCCCCCAGTTCGGACGGCATAACCAATAGAGTTATTAAACTCTTTCCCGCGTCCCCCTACTGGTCCTTCTGACCTGCATTTTCAACGCAGCGCTCAATAACAAAATCTTTCCCGCTCAGTGGAAAGATGCCGTGGTAATAGGAATCCATAAACCCGACAAGAACCGATCCGAACCCAGTAGTTGCAGGCCGATAAGTCTTCTTAACGGTCTTAGCAAAATGTACGAGCGCGTAATCCACCAAAGACTAAGAACCTTCGCCGAGGAAAACCACCTCATACCACACGAGCAGTTTGGCTTTAGACCCAAACACTCGTGTGTCCATCAGGTCTATCGTATCATGGAAAGCATCAACGTAAAACTGCAACGCAACCTTTTTACGGGGATACTCTTCTTCAATGTAGCCAAAGCCTTCGACAAGGTATGGCATAATGGCCTTATCTTCAAGTTATTCCAACTAGGAATTCCCCACTACCTCGTAATTATAATACGAGCCTTTCTAACAAATCGTAGCTTCCGCTACAGAGTAGAAGGGACACTCTCTTCCCCGCACCCGATCAGAGCTGGCGTACCGCAAGGTTCAGTCCTCTCTCCCCTTCTATTCTCGCTATATACTAGCGACATCCCCAAGTCTAAGCTCGTGCAGTCAGCCCTCTACGCTGACGACACAGCTATATTCGTATCCGGGCTTAACCCGGACGCCGTCACTCGAAATCTCCAAACTGCAGCTACTGCCTTTGGCAAATGGTTCCGGAAGTGGAGAATAGACATTAACCCAGAAAAGAGTCAGGCGGTCATGTTTCACAGGAGACGTGCCGACCTGCACCCCTAGAGAGCTTCACTCAAGCCAAGACAAGACAAGCCCATCCCCTGGGCGTCAAATGCCAAGTACCTAGGCGTCACCCTTGACAATCGTCTCAGCTTCGCTCGACACATAACCACTGTGCGCTCGCGTGCAGCGTTCGTTATGGGTCGTTTACACAACTTACTCAACCCAAAAAGTAAGCTGTCGCTCAAATGCAAAATCCGTCTTTACACTGCCTGCATACGCCCCATCATGTTGTATGCCAGTGTAGTATTCGCTCACGTTAGGCCACACAGGATCCATAGGCTTCAAACACTTCAGAATAGGTTCATGCGTAAGGCTACGGGCGCACCGTGGTTCATACGCAATGCCGATCTCCACATCGACTTGCACTTGCCGACCATCAGGCAATATATGAAACAGTGTGCCCGTAGATATTTTGATTCTGCCACAACACACCCCAACCCCTTAGTGGTCGCTGCGACCAACTATATCCCGTCCCGCATCTCGAAAGTCACTCGACCGAGACTTGCTCTCGACGAGCTCTACGACGAGATCACGATAGCTCAGAATACAGCATACACGGCCCGCGAAGCCGCAACAAAGAAACGACCACGGTTCCGTCCTCGCCGTCGAGGTGCGAAACCGTGCCGCGTAAAAATAAGTAAATCTAAAGTGGGATCTCCCACATTGCCCTCAGCAACGCCCCAAGCCGAGGTTCGTACCCCACAGGGGGTGCCCTTGGGTCCAGTTGCTTAAATTTTTTTGGTTGAGAGCCCTCAGCGCTCACCACTAGTCCGCGTAAGAGTGTAACAGCCATCTGAGGCTAACACTCCTTGTCAGACAAAAAAAAAAAAAAGCAATTTCGTTCATTATCACTTCAAACCTGGAACAAGCAACAATACCATGTCAACCGAAACTGAAAATTCTCGCAATTTTGAGCACCGCGCAGTGATTAAATTCCTTGTAAAAAGAGGAAACTCGCCGAAAGACATTTTTGAAGAAATGTCATCGGTTCTTCAGGATTCCGGGTCATCATATACAATAGTAAAAAAATGGGCTCGACTTTTTAAACAAGGAAGAGAGAGCTGTCAAGACGACCTCGCCCGGGCCGCCCTGTGACAGTAGTGACCGAAGAAAATGTTGAAAAAGTTGAAAAATTAGTATTGGCCGATCGAAGAATAAAATTGTGGCAGATAGCTGAAGAGTTACAGATTAGTAAAGAACGAATCGGAGAAATTTTACACCAAAATTTACACATGAAAAAAATTTGTGCGCGTTGGGTACCGCGAATGCTCTCACCACTCGACAAACAACGACGACTGGCGAGTTGTAAGGATTTTTTGGAGTTGTGTCAGAACGATTTGGACGAAATTTGTAACCGCATTGTGACAGTAGACGAAACCTGGATTCGTCAGTGTGATCCGAAGTCCAAACAAGAGTCTATGCAGTGGATTAAAAAAGGAGAAAGACCACCAAAGAAGTTTAAAGTGGAAAAGTCGGTCTCTAAGATTATGACGACTATTTTCTGGGATAGCGAGGGAATTTTATTAATTGATTACTTGCCTAAAGGAACTACTATGAATGGTCAATACTACGCCAATTTATTGGGTCAGGCACGTGAAGCAGTCGTACAGAAGAGACGTGGCAAATTGGCGCGCGGTGTGTTGTTTCTGCAAGACAACGCGCCCGTTCACACCGCTCGCGTTTCGAAGGATGCTTTAAAAGCCACTGGGTTCGCAGAAATTGACCATCCACTCTGTAGTCCGGACCTGGCTCCCAGTGACTTTTCCTTTTTTTCGAAACTGAAAAAGGAGTTAAGGGGCGAATATTTTCGGATGACAATGATATGAAGTCAGCCGTGGAGAGTCATTTTCAAAAGAAATCTTCAGAATATTATTTCTACGGTTTAAAGGCATTGTATTCACGATGTGATGAAGTGTATTTCATTTGAGGGTGATTATATTGAAAAATAAAAATTAAAAAACTAAACTTTTCTTTCATTAAGTAACCTAGGCCGCGAACTTATTAGCCGCCCCTCGTACAATCACAAGTTATCTCTTACTAAAATATTAAATGACATTAACTATTTGCAATGACAAGATTTAAACAAAATCTATATACTCACTTTGGCAATCTGTTTTATATTGTACATAACTGTTTCAATTTCTTCTTGTCCCGTTAGAAACACAAGAAAGTCGTGACTGGAAAAGAAAATATTTTTAATAATTTTTAGGACATTTTTCTGATAAAGTTTGACTTAATTATTTCTGATGTTTGCGCAGGTGTTAATTTACACATTGTAAATTAAATTATTCTTACGGAATAATTTCTGATATTTACGCGAGTATTACACATTGTAAATAAAACTACGGATTTTATCGCGTTTGTTTTTGATTTGTACGTATTTTATTGCGTGTATTCATAGTTCATGGTCGCGCCGGGCAATCAAATACAAACGCGATAAAATACGTAAAATAGTTTTATTTACAAGTTTAACTTACTTTGCTGGTGTTGTGGCATGCAGTTGAAATATTGTACAAACAGCAGCATATTGATAATCATCTTGTTTCATTTTTGTGTGATAAATAGTAACGGGAAAAGTTCGACCTTCTAAATAAATTACAGGACAATTATTGAAATACTTTCTGAATCCATCCACATCCATTGTAGCAGACATTATGATTAACTGAAAATTCACAAAATATATATAAAATTTATGTGTGGTTTGCGTTGCTGTAGAATCGGCAATATATTTTTTTCATCCATCCATCAGCCCGCAGTTGTCCACTGTTGGACAGAGGCCTCCCCGCGAAAAAGCCACTCAGAACGGTCCTGTGGCAACCGCATCCAACGGTTGCCTGCGCCTTTTAAAATATCGTCAGTCCACCTAATAGATCCCCACACTGCGTTGTCCGATCTGTGACCGCTACTCGAGAACCTTTCTTCGATCTCAACCTTCGTTCCACTGCGTCACCCGATACATGACCGCCACTCGGGAACCTTTTATCGATTTCGACCTTCGTTTGATGAGCAATGTGATTTGCCCATTACCTCTTCAACGTGATAATACCCGTATTCCAGATTTTATCGCGTAGAGAAATACCAAACTAAGCCCTCAACATAGCATACAGAGCGACTTTGAGCCTTTTTTACGAGTTCGACATTTAGAGACCATATAGAAAGTGTATATACTACAAAGTATGCTTTACAAAGATGTATTATACTTTATAGAGAAAATGGAACTTATTATTAAAGTACTGTACTGTAACTTATTAGTAATAACTTTTATTCATATAAACCAGTGAGTTTAAATAATCTCATACAAAAGTTAAGCTGATGGTTAGGTTGGTTAAATCAGACTATATTTGTAGCTGAAACAAATTTTCAAATAAATACATGACTTGCAATAAGTCTCTTGAAATACTGAGTGTGGTGATGGTGCTGTCATCCGCATAGCAATGCATATTCTCTATGGAGAGCATGTTGTTAACATGCAGGATGAACAACTTCGGGGAGAGCACCGAGCCTTGTGGTACACCAGCATTAATTGTCATGGTATCGTAGCAGGAACCATCTACGACGACTTTTATGCTCCCACCATTCAGAGAGCTAGCAATCAAATTACAGAGGCCCTCGGGGATCCCGTATGATGGTAGCTTCGATAGAAATACCCTGTGCCAGACCCCATCGGACGCCTTTGCTATATCTAGGCTGAACGCCAGCGGCTCACCCTTGCGCTCCAAGGACTGCAATTGGTCTGTAAACGATGGATACGACTGATCTCCTTTTTAGGGATCAGGTCGGATCGGCTATTAGTATCGTAGTAAAGTCGCTATAGGCATGTGTTTACGGAAGCACCAGGGAAATTAGAAGCATTACGGCCCTGGAAAACTATAATTGTGTTCATCAACCTGCTTGCCAACCACAAATGCTGAGCATATACGTGAATTCAAACATCCAAATCTACATCTGCTTTCAGATTAATCAATATGCATTTCTATGAAGTGCAGCCGTTTGAGTAAGTAAGGACCAGAGAAAAATATTGGATGAAATGGACACATGCAGATTGACCAATGTCCACAAAATTTTAACATAAAATATATTACCTTTAATGGATTTTTGTGTTCAGATGAGTGATCATTTCTATCTTTCTGTGCCAATTTGACAATACCAAAAAGCACATCAGTGCTCACAGTCCTTTCATGTGCTTCATCTAGTATTATAATGGAATACTTTTTAAGTAGAGGGTCTAGAATGGCTTCTCTTAGTAACATACCATCTGTTAAATATTTAACTTTTGTTTTTGCACTTGTTGCATCTTCAAATCTTACAGAGTACCTTAAAAAGTAATAAACATAATTTATAAAAATTTATATTTGGTTAAAAATATCATTGATAAAAATATTTTTTTGAAAAACGATCGACCCTAAAGGCCAAAACCTGTGTTAATCCTTACAAAAACTCGATTTGATTCGAATTTTGGGAGTTATTGAGAAAAAAACATTATTTTAGTTTCTTTGCAACAAATGAAGCAATTTCAATGCCGTTTGCGTTGATCGACGCAAATTTTTAAGGGCAACAAAGTAATTGCTTACAAAATAATCGATAGGGCAAGGATGTATTGAGTTATTTTGCAAAAACTGCTTTTCTAAATTTTTTTCGTTTTCAATATCTCACGAATGAATCAACCGATTTTGAATTAGTTTGCGACAGTTGAACTCGCGTATTGAGTTTAAGAACTGATTAAGGAAATATTCGTTGAAATAGTTTCCAACCAAATCTAAATAGACCACTTTTAAAATAAAAAAATCTGATAATTTTGAATTTTTCAAAATCTACCGTGTTGGTTTGGTCTAAACTTACATGATATCTAAATTTAGCAAAGCCGCATATGTTGCTGCAAACCGCATTCCAAAGTTATGAGGTTTACCTACATCAACACACATACACAGACATACAGATATTATGGAAATAGTCAGCTACCTAGGACCTTCAAAGGTTAAGATTTGATAAAAACAAAATTTTCGAAAATGGAAATTAAACCTACAACTTCCCATTTTCATAGCGGAATATAAAGGCTGTATCTAAAATAATTTGAGCGTACTAGTAAAATATAGAGGTATAAATATTCATACCCAACAACTGATCCAACTTCAGTGTTCATTTCAGCTGCTACTCTCAGTGCAATTGTGATAGCAGCCACCCGGCGTGGCTGTGTAACAGCAATGGCACCACCTCCTTCAATCCTCTGCTCATGTATCAACTGCGGTATCTGCGTAGTTTTGCCACTGCCAGTTTCACCAATGAGAATCATAGTCTCATTTTTTTTCACTTCTTCTAATAACCTATAATCATAAATGTATAATAGAAATTCTTATTATGCCAACAAGTTACCTAAATTTTTTAAATCTGTTTTCTAAGACACCTGGCAGTAAAAAAAATCTTTGCAATGTGTAACTTTACAAATATACAATTAATGGACACATTACATCTATACTCAGAACAATAATTTGTGGATTTCACAAGGAATTCTCCAACATTAGGATTGAACACAAAGCATTCTAAGTTTCCCACTTATACTATTATCTGTCACCATAAGTCTTCTTCAATGGGTTTATTAAAACATATTAAACATATATGAATATATAAGAAAGATATAAGTTATATGATGATCCAGAGTCAGCATAATAAGAATAATAATTTTAGTACTTAATAGTTTTACACCTGCCGTTGGCAGTCCACAAATGTTATGTGCAGGCGTGGAGTGTCATCGGTAGACGTCCCATTCCATTTTTAAAATTTCTCCAATGGCCTCTGCATGTTGGATCCATATCCCCATGTAAGCCTTTGAAAAGACCGGGTATCTTCCTAGGAAGAATCCGTGAACACAGAGATACATTATAATAATAAAATTCTACCTAATTTCAGTTTGTATCTCATTAACTGTAACATTAACTTTGTATGAGAAATAAAGCTCTTAAAACACATATTGTCCATGTGGTGACCAAGTAAGAATACAATTCACCACACCCCTCTCTTGCCCTTGAGTGTTGTAAAAGATGACTATAATAAGGCAATATAATATGCATATAACATCTATGCAAGAGAAGAAAAACTCGAAACAAAACCCTATGCCAGCATATCTGATCAGCGTGATATAGTAGGACAATTTCCCTCCCATAGTAGAGGAAGCCCGAGTCCAACAGTGGGACTTATTTGGGCTAAGATGATGATAAACATATAACTCAAACCTGTTTTTAACCATGTAGACTGGTAACTTCATCCTTGCTGCTAACAAATCTTGTTTACTTTCTTTGACAATCTTATTCTCTTTAGTGCTGTTATGTCCATTGGAGTCAACTTTGTTGTTATTAACTGATTCATCTTTAAATAGCTTAACCCTCTTTGCGTTTATATTTTCGAGCATAATCTGATTTCGTTTTAAACCATTGTTTAATTTTCTTTCACCACAAATAGCTGCGTATTTGGAATCCATCATTGTCATATGTAACACACCACTAAATGAGAAAAATATAAACAAAGATTACAAACTGATTTAATGAAACACCTACTATTATATCATGTAATTAATTACTATTATTAATTTATAAATTACAAGCTTATGCCAGTGATTTCGTCTCCGTGGAGCAGTTACTTTGGGCTAATGCTAACTTTAACCCACGACTTTGTTTATATAGAAGGTGAAAATATTTTTAAATAATATAATTCTGTCACATATGAGCGTTTTTTGCGAAACCTAACCGTTTATGTAGAACACGCAGCGGAAGCTCTCAATAGGAAAAAACCTGATTCTGAAATGTTTTTTATTGTTACTCCGGTCCTATTGGTCTTAGCGTGATGATATATAGCTTATAGCGCCTCGATAAAGGAGCTATCTAATATTGAAAACATTTTCAAATCGGACCAATAGTTCATGAGATCAGCGCGTTCAAACAAACAAACTCTTTCGCTTTATATATTAGTATAGATAAATGTCATATAATAGGTGTGGTTTATTGCCTTTAATTATTTTATGTTTAAAGAAAACATCCTGCATTAAGACTATACAAACTCACAATTCAATGAGAACACATTGCAACCAGACTCGGAACAATAATTTGTGTATTGCAAAAAGTATTGTCCTGCATGGGAATTGAACTCACGACACTGGCATGATAGATCAGGTCTTAATATTACTTTTGTAATAGTGACAATAACGGGTCATATTTTCATATATGTATATCTATACCAATAAATAAAATTGGAGTGTCTGTTTGTAATGTCAAAATAATAGACTTTTTTCATGCCACAGGGGTATTTGCACTATACCTAAAATACACTTTATATTTTTTTTATCTGTCTGTCTGTCTGTTTGTTCCGGGTAATCTTCAAAACGGCTGGACCGATTTCAAAAATTCTTTCATCAATGGAAAGCTATAATATCAGGGAGTAAACTAGGCTATATTTTATCCCGGTATTCCCACGGGAACTACGGGGATAAGGCGGCAGAAACCGAAGCGAAGCGAGGGCGGGTTGCTAGTATATACAATAAATTAATTGCGTACGTCTGTATGTCACTGCACTCCTAAACAACTGGACCGATGTTGATGAAATTTTTTGGTGTTTCAAGGGGATTCGAGAATGGTTTAAATTCACAATTATTGGACCCGGTAGGGGACGCTTTATTTGAACAGAACAACGTATATTGGTTCAGCTAGTATATTATAAATTTTAAATTGCACTTATACTGGTACATAGCTGATGTAACGACTTAGACTTCTTTAATTTCAGAAAAAAGGTTAGTGTTCCTTACAAACACTGACTAGACACCATTAGTCTATAAGTGCGTAAAAAAGTAACAAAAGACCTTCAAACATTACTTCAAGACTTATACATAATTGTAAAACGCATTAGGAATTATTCTTAATATAATTAGATGTAGGTTACTTACTACATATATAAATAATGATTTTATAGAATAGTCACTTAAGACAACATTCTAAAGATAATCCTTCAAATACAAAATAACTTTAAATTGGCCAACTTAAGATGAAAAATCACAGGCCTTCTTCTTCTTGCTTTAATGGCCTTAGCAGCATAAGTGTGCTACCATTCTGCCAATGTCAGTTGAGTAATAATATGATTGGTGCTTTAATAGTTGTGATGTAAAGCTCGATTTCTTGTACTCACACATGGCACATACAGTTGTGCTTGATACAATTCCGCTAATGTCCGGTTCACATTAGTATCATAAACATGAGGTGAAGAGTTGTTTAAGAATTTGACCGGAATTTTCACGCAACCATTGGCTGGGATGAACTGATGAATTATCTATGAACAAATATACACTAATCTAATGAATATATTACATGAACAATCTATTTAATCAATTTATATTACTTAATATGAAATGCCAAAATGAACTATTTGAAGGATACTTATTTACAACTTAATATGATTTCTGCTTAAAAATTTACTTAAAATGCGAATAATTGATGGGGAAAATACAAATGATAAAGTGTTCTTACAGATGTCGGACGAGCGATTTTAGACGGAAGAATAACATAAAGTGAACATTGTAATTTTAAACAGCTGAAAAACAAGTGATCAATTCAAATTCAATTCAAATTCAAATCATTTATTATGTATAAACCCCGCGGGGGCACTTACATATTGTCATTTTTTTTTACATTTGTCTTAAAGTTATAATTACCGCCGGATCGGAACGCGACCGCACTGAGAAGATCCGGCAAGAAACTCAGCGGGATTGTCTATTTTTTATTTATTTTCTAATTTCTTTTAAATAAAATTACATCTTACAACATGCTTATTAATAGTTCCAGTGTAATGCCATTCGAAATATTATATAATATAATAATGATCACAAATGTGAAAAAGAAAATTATGGTTGGACCCGCGATCACGAGTTAACTACTAGAGCAGCCATCACTCCCCTCAACCATAATGGAGGGAAGGGAGTGACCCGCTCCTCATAGCTACTGCTAGCAGACCCTTCAGTGTATATAATACTTCCTTCATCTAGCCCACATATAATACTTCCTTCATCTAGCCCACATTCACACATTGAGTGATCACGAATCCTAAATTTGACTAAATGGGTTGGTGTACAGACATGACCCAGCCTTAAACGACAAATTATAGACATGATGTTCTTATTGGCTTGACGCATCTTAAAGAACCATGGTTTGATGGGAATATCTGGTTCAATCCCTCCGTAGTAATTGCCCTTTAATTTTTTGGAGGACTCCCAATCTTTTGACCAAAGTGCATGGAGGCGGACTTTAGGGAGGAGACAAAGGTCCATTGGAGAATATCTTAAAATATTTAAGGTACCCTGTTTGTATGGCTGCTTTGGCACATGAATCGGCTGTTTCATTGCCAGGTATGCCAGAATGCCCCGGAATCCAAGCAAGGATTATATTGATACCTTGGTTATAGCAATCAAACAAGCTTTGTTTTATTTTAAGAGCTATAGGGGATTTAGAATGGAAGGGGTTAGAGAGAATGGATTGAAGGCAGCTTTTAGAGTCTGAAAAATTATTGTTTTATTAAAATGGTGAGACTGGACAAAAAGTATTGCTTCTAAAATAGTAATAGCTTCACCAGTAAATACCGAGGAGTAAGTAGGACATTTAAAACCCAAACATAGTTAAAGGAATCCACACAGCTGATCCACCCAAGCTATCAGAGGAAAGTTTGGATACATCAGTGAAAATACAGTTCCAGCTGAAAAATTTATAACAAAGTTGTTGTTTAAACACTTCCTTAGGGTTCAGATGACCTTTAGATACCCCAAAATCTAATAAAACCTTAGGTTTATGAATTAAAACCTCATAAGGTGTTGAATACAATGGATTAGTAGGAAATTGAAAAATAGGAATAGGTAGATTGGTAGATTTGATAAATCTGAGAAGAATACAAGGAATATTGCCTACATCACGAGAAGGGTGTAAGTCCAAAAGTTAATTTAATTTTGAGATAAGTGGATGGTTGTAATTTTGGATTAATTTGAAAAGAAGCCGATCTGCTAGGAATTGCCAACGTAGGATGATGGGAGGCTTGCCGCATTCCACCTGCATGGCGTTTATAGGCGAGGACTTCATAGCGCCGAGTATAATTCGGAGACATTTGGATTGAACTACTAGTTTATCCTGACCTGACTTATTGCACATATTGAATAGAAAGGAACCATAATCAAAATGACTATGCCCTATTGCATTATAAAGCAGTTTTTGGGTACAAGGGTGAGATCCCTACCAGACTCCCGACAGAAAACGGAGTATATTGACGTTTTTTTGGCATTTTTGTGCGATATATTCAAAATGCTGGCAACCTGTCAGTCTGGATTCAAGTTTAATACCCAAAACTTTGGATGGATTGGATGTTTGAGGAATGATATTGCCATGTAGATTTAAGTTGATGGATGGAATTAACCTCTCTTTGGCGAAATCTACTACCGCAGTTTTGGAAGCTGACAAAGCGAGACCATGCTCTACCATCCATTCACCAAGATATGATAAGGCCGTATTTAATTTAATTGGTGCCTCCTCCACGGATTGTACTTTCACATATAAAGCGAGATCAACGGCGTATTGTAGGATTTCACAGAATGAATCCACAGATCTCTCCAGATCGTAAGTATAAAAATTATAGAATAAAGGATTCAAAACCAAGCCCTGCGGCAATCCTTTCCAAACCGTTTTGGATGGAAAAAATTTTTGGTTACATTTAACTATTATAGATCGTTCCATTAACATATTGATTATATAACGAGCTAGTCTCTCGGGAATACTGAGCCGAGAAAGTTTTCTCTTTAGCACTGAAAGCAGTACACTGTCATAAGCTGCTGCTATATCAAGGAAAACCCCTACCAAATAATACTTAGTTTTAAAGTCGATTCGGATATCCGTTAATCCGTTTAAGATTGGTATAATTAGCTACGTCTTCCATTGTTCAGGCACTTCCATATTCGAAGAAATTGTTTAATAATTCCAAAAAGGATTGTTTTATTCTATTGGATGATTTCGTGATGAAAGAGTATGGAATGCCATCAAGGCCAGGGGTCGAGTCAGTAAGTCCGTCAAGCACTAATGTCAATTCAGAAAAAGAAAATGGAGAGTCGAAATTATTGTGTGATGGAAGAAAATATGGATCTGTAGGAAAAGAATCTTGTGTGGGAGCAGAAGGGGGAGTTAGTTTATCCATGAATCCCTCTAACCAAGATGACGGATCATTTTGGGTAATATTATCCATGTTATAATATCCTCTAAATATCTTTATTTGCTTCCATACGGTAGAGGGAGTCTTTAGAGATAAGCTTTTACAAAACTCTAATCATGCATTTTTTTTCTTTTTTCTAACCAGCCTTCTCATTTTTGCTGTGGCTTGTTGGTAAATTAAAAAGTGTGTCTCGGTCATGCAAGAACTGTAGTTGCATTCTGCTTGCTTACGTTTATTAACAGCTACTGTGCACTCTAAATCCCACCAGAGAGTGGAAACTTTAAAATTTTTAGCAGTCTTTTTAAGGGGAATATGAGCAGCTGCAGCAGATGTTATATTTTCTACAAATATATTGTAGGATCTAATGCAATCAATTTCCAAAGGGAACATCGGAGAGGAATTTAATTTTATATCAAGAGAAGAAGAGTAGGATTGCCAATCTGCTAAAGACAGCTTATATTTTAAAGAAGGGCAAGGATTGCAGTAGGGTGAAACTTTATTAGGGAGAGAAATAAGAATAGGAAAATGGTCACTACCATATGTGCAAGAGAGCACTTTCCAGGATAAACCAGAGGACAAGGTTGGAGAGCAAAAAGTAAGGTTCACAGCACTCCTCCGATTTTGATGAGGGAAAACTCTATGTGTAGGGGAGCCATCATTAACTACAAATAAGTTGCATTCATCAAGAATAGATATTAAATAGAGAGAGAGAGAGAGAGAGAGAGAGAGAGGCCAAACAAGCCACAGTGACCTGAGCCCCATAGAGTATGATGGCCATTAAAGTATAGGGAATAATAACTATAGGGGAAGGGATGGATGAGAGAAGGAGAAGGATGTCAACAATTAGAGTTGAATTGGGGTGTGGGATATAAATGGAGACAAAAGATATATTTAAGGATCTGACACCAAATATATTAATGTCAGGAGAATGGTGAGGAAAGACAATTTGAGAAAAATTAATGGAATATTTAATAAACAAAGCAGTACCCTCATAGCCATCAGCTCTGTCATCCCGCAGACATGCATATCCAGGTACTCGAAACCGAGCACCAGGTATTAACCATGTCTCCGAGATCTCAATGACTGATGGGTGAAATTTTGAAAAAGATGGGTGAGATTAAAAACAATAGTTCATGTTTCTTACGGCATATGCTTTGGATGTTCCATTGAAGAACTACTGCTGGGTCCATACTGGTTAGATAAAGAAACTAATTGTGTAATTTTGGAGGCTACGTTCATTACGATTAAATTAATAATTAAGCTAATAAGAGATTCTAGCATGTTTTCATTTTGTGTATCAATCATTTGGCTGTTGGCTATAGCACAACCATTTGATAGTGATGATGGAGGATCAACTACAATTTTATTATGTGCAGCTTTATCATAAGATTTACCTACAACATTTGAATAAGATGGAGTGCGGATACTTCTAGGATGTGATCTTCTAGAAATAGAGTGGGAAAACTGGGCTTGTGAAGAAATAGATTGTGAAGGAGACAAAGATCCAGGAATGTGACCGGTAGGAAATGACTCTTGCGCAACTTCAGAGTACAGACGGCTGACTTTAGGAACTTGAGCAGCAGCTTCCTCATAGGCAACACTATCTTGAGCCATTACAATTTTGATAGATTTTTGCCTATCTTGTTCAGGACAGCATGTTAATTGAGAAATGCTTTCCTGAGCAGTGTAGGCATGTGGCATCTTTTTCCTCAACTTCACAACTGTCTCCTAGATGATCTTTAGCACAACGGTAACACCTGGGTTTTGACCTGCACTTAGTGCCCGACCGAAGGTACAATTCTGGCCGAAGTCGATTAATCGGTATTCACCAAAACCGAAGACCTTGACGGCCTGGTCACGACTTTGGTCTTAGCGGCGAGCGGCGCACGCTGGTAAAGCCCCATACAAAGCCGTCTCAAAACCGTTTCATGTGAAAGTCGTTGTAATGGAATAAAATTTGCAAGCACTGCACAAGTTTCGACAGAATCAAAGGTTTTCTCATAGTCCACAAACGCTAAACACAGAGGCCGATTATACCCCTCGGTCTTCTGTATAATCTTGCGTAGCGTGTGGATGTTGTCTATGGTACTATAACCCCTTCGGAAGCCAGCTTGTTCGGGCGGCTGGAAGTTGTCGAGCTTGCACGCAAGTCGGTTCGTAATGACTCTTGAGAACAATTTGTAGACGTGGCTCAAGAATGAGATGAGTCTGTAATTTCTTAAGAGCATTTTATCGCCTTTCTTGAAAAACAGCACCACCACACTCCTGATCCACGACTCTGGAACGTTGTCCCCGAGAATGACAGAACAATTTGAGGCACTTAACTAAAAAACTCACTTTTTTCGACTAGTCTGAACTAACTAAAAATTGCTCTTTATACTTAACTAGCTTTTGCCCGCGGCTTCGCCCGCGTAAAATTTACTTGAATATTGAACTATTATCGCAAAGAATATTATCGGCATAAAAAGTATTACATTTCTTAATTTAAGAAATACTCTATGTACGTGTCAATTTTCATCCAAATCTGCTCAACAGTTTAAGCATGATTGAGTAACAAACATCCAAATATCTTCAAAAACTTTCACATTTGAATATTACTTCCAGCCTTATAGTTCAGATTCCCGTGCAAATACGATGATAAATATGCCTTTCCTTAGTCTCTGATAACGTACTTTTCTATTGGTGAAAAAAAAAATTATATCAATCAAACACCCGCAGTTTCATTCACGTAGACCCCATTTTCATGCCAATACCGAAATGAAAAATGCCTATGTTACTCGCTGATATTATAAATTTACATGGGTGAAAAAAAAAATATAAATCCCAGAAATATCAGAGATAAAAATTATGTTACTCGCTGACAACATAGGTAGCATTCCATTGGTGAAAGAATTTTAAAAATTGGTCGACATCCCCCAGTTTAGTTCTCGTTCCCGGGCAAATACTGGGATGAAAATAGCCTTTATATGTTATTCACTGATAATATAGCTTTTCATTAGTGAATTAATTTTTAAAACCATTAAATTCCCGTGATTTCACCGGCATTGTACCCGATCCCGTAGGAATATCAGGATAAAAATAGCTTAAATATGTTACTGGCTTAAAAATAGCTTTCCATTAGTGAAATAATTTTAAAATCGACCTAATTCTCAAGGTTGCTCCAACCACACCGGGATAAAATATAGCCTGGGATAAAATATAGTTTAAGTTATTCCTTATGTACGCCTGGTAGACCTGATGGTAAAATGTAATCAATATCGGTCCAGCCATTTTGAAGATTACCTGTAACGAATAGACAGACAGACAAAAAAATTTGGACCGTATTGTGTGAGCATAAATAAAACCTATTATTTTGATAGACAAACAGATGCTGAAATTGATTTATTTGTAGAGATAGAAAATTGGAATAATATCTTGATTGTAACTTACTGTCTGGTAGCTGCTAGAAATATTACCACGCTTTCATTGTTCGTGGGTGTCGCAAAATACTACTAAGACAAAGATTTACATCGACCTGGACCAATTGGTGATGCCGTCTGGCCAACAATGTCGTCCGCCAGGTCATAAAATGTTGCTGGAACCTTTGCAATATATCAACGATGGCAGAAGAGTACCTACATATCGCGTCGATCCAAAGTAATTAGGATAAGCGCAAGATAATGATGATATATCATTGGCTGGGTGTCTTCGACTATATGCGTATTATCCTTTTGGGGCAGCCCAAAATTGTTTCTTAGTGAGTGCTTACCCCAAATAACCGATCGGTATACAAAATTTCACATTCTTAGGCTTAGTATCTTTGGCTATACACTTTCACCCTCTTAGGGATTGAATTTCCAAAAATTCTTTGTTAGAGCTCGCTTATCCTTGCCAAAAATTTTTTCATAGTGCTTGGTAAGTGAGCACTAAGAAAATCTTGGGGTAATCCAAGAAAGCCTGTACTAAAATGATCATTCGTAGACTCAGTGATTTTGGTTAAACGCTGTTCACCCCCTTAGGGCTAAAATTGCAAAAATCTCTCTTTTCCCAAGAAAAGCAACTTTATACAAAATTCCATGTTTCTAGGCCTAATGATTTCGGCTATATATTTTGCACCCCTTTAGGAGTTGATTTTAATAAAATAATTTCTTAGAGCTCACTTACAACAAAAGAAAGAGAATTGCATAGAAAGTTTTACGTTCCTAGCACTAATAGTTTAGTCTATACGCTTTTCACCCCCTTCAGGGGGTGATTTTCCAAAAATCCTTTGCTAGTGCTCGTATACCCCAAGAAATAAGACGATGTAAAAAGAAAATACTTTCCCCTATTTCAACCCCTTATACCTATTTTTCGCGATAAAAAGTAGCCTTATATCCTTTCTCAAGCTTTAGTACATATCTGTACCAAATTTTATCAAAATCGGTTAAGTGGTTTCGACGTGAAAGGCTGCTTTTCAACCCCTTAAGGGGGTGAATTTCCAAAAATCATTTGCTAGTGCTCGTGCACCCCAAGAAATACGATGGTGTAAAAAAAATACGTTTCTAGGCCCAGTGGTTTCGGCTGTATGCTTTTTGGTATTTTAGGGGTTTCATCCCCATGTAAATGGAATTTCCAAAACGCTCGAGCGAATATTTATTTATTTATTATTAGGTGCCTTAATACAAAGATTCGTGGTTCTATCATCGAAAATGACGAATTTTCATACAAAATGTCATCCCCTATTTCAACCCCTTATACCCATTTTTTCGCGATAAAAAGTAGCCTATGTCCTTTCTCAAGCTTTAGTCCATCTCTGTACCAAATTTCATCAAAATCGGTTTAGACGTGAAAGACTATATGCTTTTCACCCCCTTAAGGGGGTGAATTTCCAAAAATCCTTTGCTAGTGCTCGTGCACCCCAAGAAATATGATGGTGTAAAAAAAAATACTTTTCTAGGCCCAGTGGTTTCGGCTGTATGCTTTTTGGTATTTTAGGGGTTGAATTTCATCCCCATGTAAATGGAATTTCCAAAACGCTTGAGCGAATATTTATTTATTTATTATTAGGTGCCTTAATACAAAGATTCGTGGTTCTATCATCGAAAATGACGAATTTTCATACAAAATGTCATCCCCTATTTCAACCCCTTATACCCATTTTTTCGCGATAAAAAGTAGCCTATGTCCTTTCTCAAGCTTTAGTCCATCTCTGTACCAAATTTCATCAAAATCGGTTTAGACGTGAAAGACTATATGCTTTTCACCCCCTTAAGGGGGTGAATTTCCAAAAATCCTTTGCTAGTGCTCGTGCACCCCAAGAAATATGATGGTGTAAAAAAAAAAATACGTTTCTAGGCCCAGTGGTTTCGGCTGTATGCTTTTTGGTATTTTAGGGGTTGAATTTCATCCCCATGTAATTGAAATTTCCAAAACGCTTGAACGAATATTTATTTATTTATTATCAGGTACCATAATACAAAGATTCGTGGTTCTATCATCGAAAATGACGAATTTCCATACTAAATGTCATCCCCTATTTCAACCCCTTATACCCATTTTTTCGCAATAAAAAGTAGCCTATGTCCTTTCTCAAGCTTTAGTCCATGTCTGTACCAAATTTCATCAAAATTGGTCCAGTGGTTTAGACGTGAAAGCGTAGCAGACAGACAGACAGACAGAGTTACTTCCTTACTAATATTATAAATGCGAAAGCATTTATAATATTAGTAAGGAAGTAAGGATTAAATGGCGAAACAGTATGTTTGCCAAATAGCATGGCAAAAGAGTTCATTTGGCGACCTTCACCACGATATCATCAAATCCAAGTAATTTATCGCTAATTCTATCGCTTTCCATACAAACCGTCTTACCGTTGAAATACCGTGGTACCAGTCGGCTAGATAGTACAGGGGTTACAAACATTTATGTCTGTGTGTAATTTGTTTAGAATTTTAATTAAGAAATAATGAGTCACCTACACGTGCAATAATAAAACATAAATACCACAGTATAGTCATCTATCCAGTAATGTATCTCAGCCATAACCTTGAATTAAATGCCTAAACGTAAACATGTGATAGGGCTGCCCGCCTCCAGCATTTTAATTACATTTGCCTACTTTGTGTTTCCATTTAGTTTTGTATATGCTTTTCTTATATAAACAAATAAAATACTTTGTGAATTGAATAGGAAGTGTTCAATAAGAATGCGTGTTGATTTTTGATTGGTAGTTTTAATTAAAAATACCATGTTTATGTTTAAATAACAAATCGGTCTATAAATTTAAATTATCTAGTGACAGACAGACGGTCAAATTATATTTTTCTAGTACTATTCATACACATAGTACAATAAACATATATTATTAATAATAAAATACCACGTCTTTACTTTGAATTATATAAACTAACAAAACAAAACACATTATGAGTTTTAACACAAGCGTACCGTAACATGATTCATGAACCGCCTATAACTAACTATTTCACTCGTGTCAATCACTTTATTCACTTTATTTATTAATCCAGACAACTTTTTTTCGGGAGATAAAAGGAAATTAAAACGACACACATTATGTACCTACCTACTAGTAAGTAAAATTATTTTATAATCTTACCTTTCAGAGTTTCCAGGTAATCTAAAAAAAGTTCTCTGGATTCGTTATTGACGAATTCATGCAACCAAAAACAGCACAATATACCCTACTTGTCATATTAAATATGTGTATAATTATGTATTTTAGTGAAAAATTCGCGCAGTTATTGTTAAAAAAACAACACACCGTTCGTTCGTCACTGCAGCACAGTCGCGACTGTCTGCATGCCGAGCGCATGCCGAGATCGAGGCGCGTAGGTATAGCTCGCTTTTCGTCCGTTTGTATGAAGTTGGATTACTGGTAGATTATATTACCGTGACGTTACCTACCTTACCCAGCCCTAGCATGAAACTGATAGCTAACCTATCTTAAGCCTAACTTTTGTTAAATACGTAAGGTGAGATAAAATAATATACTAAAATAATTTATTTATGACTTTACAAAACACTATACTTCTGAACTGTTACTTCCACTACTATTACTATCACTGCTGTCTGATACATGAATTATGAATGCATCGATATACATTTCGGTATATAATGTCATCGAGGCCCCTCATTTTTTTTCAATATCTTTTACATGCTCCACCCGGAATGTCAAACAAAATGGCAACTGGGCCACACCACGCCACTGATCTCGTACACCTGACGCTAAAATCAGTTAAGAAAAGGTTTTGACACACATAACCTAAAATTTTGCATCTACTTGTGCGATCCTTAAGGTTTATTACACCTGACGGTAAAATGAGTTGAAAGTAATGTGTCATAACTTAAAACTTGTAATTTTTTGGAGGTTACATAATTCTTTGAAACTAATTACGTATTTAATTATAGGATCTATATTATATTGAATTTATATAAATTTTCTTAGTACTGTAATTTTAATGTTACTTAAAAACCTTTTGCTTTTCAAACATTTGAAAGTAATTTGTCATTCTTATCAATGATATTATTTATAAATTGATGAAATGTCACCAGTTGCAGGTTAATTTGGTATTTTAAAACAATCAAATACATGATTATAGGATATTAAAAACATACATTTCCTATGGTAATTTGCCTAGATTTCGTAAAATTTTGAGTTGTGCTGTTTGTAATTTTGCTCCCTTGTACCAAGAGAATTTTGCGATACAACTTTTTGATAAATTTGTATGGTAAGAGATAGATTTTATTTGCATTTTAAGATATTGTGGTGAAGGTAGGTGAAGCTCGTCTTTTGCCACGTTATCTGGCACTGAGTATAGTAGAAGAGACTAGACTTAAGTTAAAGTCATAAATTCTTTTTAATCAACTAATGCTAAAGACTCTCCGTCTCACTTTAGCATCGTTCAGTAAATTTCAAATTTTGAGAACTTGCAAACCTTCGGCTTCGGCCAAAGCTTCAGCTATTATTTGGCCGAAGCCAAAGATTTGGCCGAAGGTGGCCAAAGCAGAAGCTTCGGTCAGACACTACCTGCACTGCACTCTAGCATGACCAAATCTAGTACAAGCATGGTATTGGATGGTTGGATAGTGGTAAATCTCTACAGTGAGAGATGTATAATATAAAAATACTTTAGAAGGCAATGTTTGCCCTTGAAATGTTACTACTACAGACTGTGTAGGGATCCATGTGGTATTACCTTCACTAATATTTTTCCTATTGAGACACCTAGCTTTTAAGACTTTCCTACAGCCAGCAGGGAGTTCCAATGACTCCACAAACTCAGACATGGGGATATCCGTAGGTACTTGACGTACAATTCCCATGCGCATAATATTATATGTTGGAATCCCTGTTGAATATTTGGACATTGCTAAAATGGGTGAGTTCAGAAAATTATTGGCAACATCCGCAGAGGTAAATTCAACCGATATTTTGTTCCTGCCTACTCTTTTAACACCATCCGCACAAATGTTGTTTATTTAATTTATCTTTAAAATCTGGCCAAATTTAACCGCCCTAATAGAAGTGCCAGCCGATAAGTCCGGCTCCGTCCGTGACACATGGACAATATATGGTCCTTTATCTAAAGAAGAATACGTCAAGCCACCAACAACAATAGATGCATCAGTGTACACCATTTCAATAGACGCTGATGCCAACTCCGGTACTGTGATAGTTTTCTTTGCTGGTAATTGCTCATCGGAAATCAGGCGGCGTTTCGTAGCTGTATTTGCTACCATTACCTGATTTGGTGGATCAGGAGGTTTAGGATCGGGATTCATGGTCACTAAATTTGATGTATGGAATGCCCCCAATTCAAATATAATAATGAAAACTTACCAACATCCACTAGTTTATCACAAACTACAACTAAATGAAAGAATATTTAAAAATTTTCTTGATAAATAAAAAATATATCTATCGAACTGTCAAAATACTACAACACGTTTACTCCACAGATTAAAGGATACTACGTTAACTCGTTCCAACCATTTATTTTACTTTTGGCAGGTCGAATTCTGATCAATTAGTGTTGTACCAATGTATTACTGATACTATGTTTTGTAATAATCGATTTTAGTCAGGAAGAACTTTTAATCGATTTAACACGGATATTTTATTTTTGCTTAAATACATATTTCATATTATTTAAAAACTTCACTTCTGTAAATATATTTGTTATTTGGGCACATTAATTTTTGCATACCCACTAATTCAGTCCTCCCAAAATATTTTACTTTGTACTTTGCAAAATAAAAAATAACTACTTTATGAAGCTTTTTTCCATTAAGTGGGGTCCGCTGCTCCAAACTTTACTTAAAGACAATGGCGCCCTCGTCTGCGGTAGTAAATCACTAATTTTCTCATCCAGCCTACCCCTTTTTTTTTAAGCCGAATTGGCAACACTGAACGGCGCGCCGGCGACGCCATTTTGTTGTGTTGTCTGTCACTCTCAACAAGACTCCCGTGCTAGTCACATTTCTGTTCGCTGAGTGCTCTTTCATATTTTTCATACGCTGTGTTGCGTATTTATATTCCACCGTATTGATTTCATTGTTCTTACTTTGATTGAGTTGAGCGTATCGTTCCTCCCAGTAAGATTTTACTTGCAAAATGCCGAAAGGTATGGTGCTTAAAGGACAATCCAGAGAGTTAGTGCTGCGGTTTCGTGAATTTTTTGAAAAGGAAAGCCGCAATGGCGGATTCCTTATACCAGTAACCCAAGTTAGAGACCGTGTTGCAGCAGCATTAGGTATTAGTGCTCCAACGGTGGCAAAAATCACTAAAGAAGCCTATGGTAGTAGTAGTATTGAACAGAACAAGCTATCTACGCCTAAGAAAAAACGTCAGCCCCGTAAAGTGACAGCAATTGACAGTTTTGATACTGATGCTATTCGTCGTCATATATACAATTATTACACAAGCAAAGAGATTCCTACTTTGAAAAAATTAGTAGCGTCTCTACGAAATTGTGGCTTGTTTCGTGGTCAAAAATCTTCTTTGTCAAAGGTGCTGCACCAAATCGGGTTCTTGTATAAGAAATCCGACAAAAGAAAAATTTTAATGGAACGTCGTGATATAGCCTTGTCTCGCTGTGAATTTTTAAGACAAGCGAAGAAAATAGAAGACTGGTCGAATGTCGTTTTCACAGATGAAACTTGGCTCAAAGCCAATCATTCCATACTAAAAGGTTGGACTGACGATACTGCTGCTTCTACTTCTGCAGTGCCAATGGGGAAAGGTGAACGCCTCATCATTTGCCGTGCGGGAACTACAAAGGGATTTGTACCAGACGCTCTGTTAGCGTTCAAATAAAAAAAACAGGAGACTATCATGAGGAGATGAATGCGGACGTGTATGAAAAGTGGTTCAGAGAAATGCTTACATCACTTGAAGAGCCATCAACAATATTTATTGATAATGCACCCTATCACTCTCGCCAAATTAATAAAATGCCAACACAGGCCAACAAAAAACACGAGATTATAAACTGGCTTCGTGATAATGGGGAAGATGTGGACGAATCCCTACTAAAAGTAGAATTACTTAAAATATTAAAAAGTAAAAAGCAGCCAAAACGATATGTCATCGACGAAATGGCAGCAGAATATGGGCATGTTGTAATCAGAATGCCTCCGTACCACTGTCAATATAATCCAATTGAAATGATCTGGGCACAAGTCAAAGGACACGCCGCAAGAAACAATACAACTCCTCCTTTCACAGCCAATAAAATGCTTGAACTTTTAAAAAACGCATGTGCTAGTGTGACGCCTGAAAACTGGGCGAGTGTCGTCAACAAGACAAAAAATATAATATTCTCTGATTGGGATCGGGAAATTGAATTTGACAACATACCTACACAAGAGTTAATAATAAACACTGCAGATGATTCAAGCGACGATTCGAGTTCGTATGAAGAATCCGACGATTCGTTATAATAAAATAATATTAAAATATTTTGGTTGTTTTATTTCATGTTATAGGTATGATGAGAAGATTTTTATATCTCCCTGATACAATTTTAACGTGTTGTCTATTACAACAATTCAAAACTCAGTTGTCAGCTGACTTAACTGCAAATAAGTGTAATCGATTATTTGCGATTCATTAGTTTGCACCGAATACTTTTGATCCTGTCACTAGATGCGATAGAACGTAACTTTTTTTATAACGGAAATGAATTATCACTTAAATTTTATGAATAGAGCTATTTACGGCATATTAATGTATCCAGTGGGTAATAATTAAGATATATAAATATTATTGGGCAGTTTATATATTTCTCTGTTCACTCGTTTCAAAGTTAATAATTGCGTATAATGAAACAGTTACGTCCTAAAGCATGTGTCAAAAGTAAAATAAATGGTTGGAACGAGTATATGTTTACTCGCTAACGCTTTCGAACGCAGAAATCCCCAGAAATAGGGATGCTCGATGAACATCGATGTTCGATGATTATCGATGTTGAAAGGAAAAACATCGATGTTAACTGTTTTTAACATCGATGTTGAAAGGAAAACATCGATATTGAAAAGGAAACATCGATGTTGAAAGGAAAACATCGACGTTGAAAGGAAAATACATCGATGTTGTTATGGGCAGAACGAAATTTCCTAAAAAAAAAAACAAAAAAAAAGGTCATCAAAATTTGCTTGGAAGATTTTATTTCATCGTCGTAACACCGATGCCAAAAACATTCGACGTATTTCCTAAAAAAAAAAGCTCAGCAAACTTTGCCTGGAAGATTTTATTTCATCGACTTAACATCGATGTCAAAAACATTCGACAGATTTCCTAAAAAAAAAAAGAATGCTCATCAAAATTTTATATCGCAACATCGATGTTAGACGATATTGATATATCTGTAACATCGATGATTTCCTAACATCGATGTTCGGTGTACAATAAACATCGAACATCGATGTTGGGCTTTCGATGTTGACATCGATGTTAACATCGATCATTCCTACCCACAAGCATTACAAATTACAAACTTATCACCAGTAGTGATTTTTTACTCTGTGCTTATCACATGTTTTTTTTTTGTTTGGATCGCCCTTACGGGCAGGCTAAAGTCTTTTCGATCATACTGCCTTGTCTTACGTAGCTTACTTCTTTACATATTATTTACTTCTTCATATTGTATAACTTATTAACAGTCATTGTCCGTCAGTAAGTCAATTCGTTATCATTAATTAGGCGCTGAAAACCTAAATAGATGATTTCTCTGGGAATTTCGGTTGAATATGAAAATTCACGTAAACCACTCTTATACAGTGTTACCAAGTTTATTTTTTAGAAGATCGTACCACTGACTAAAAAAGATAGTATTTTGCCAAGAATTCAAGAAATATAATAGTACGCAATGCAATTTCATTAAAATTACCGCAAATCAATTAAAAATAGGGATGCAACATCGCTCATAAAAAAACATCGATGTTAGGATATTCGATATATCGATGTTTATGAACGATAATGATTTCTGATCTTTACGCGAGTATTATACATTTTAAATAAAACTACTTTACGGATTTTATCGCGTTTGTATTTGATTTTTGATTACCCGACGTTTCGAACACTTTACAGCGTTCATGGTCACGGGTGGACTAAGATGTCTCACGTCCAACAAGTCATCGTTACTGCAGAAAATTTATAATAGGCGTGACGACAGTATAAAAGAATCGATGCATTAATGGTTTTAGGGGAAAATACATATCAAAAAAACTTATACGCTACTTTAAATTTATCTAAATAATTGAGATTATTAAGATTTTCAATAAATTAAATCATTAAAATACTGCATTCGGCCATTTTAGCTGAAACACCAATCACAGTGTATTACGTCACGTTAAGGTAAACTACTCTGTTTGTTGTTCTCAGTACTACTGATTACGCATTTGGATTGATTTTTTATTTGTTTACGTGTGATTTACCGACTCCACTCGATTATTACAATGGAACCAAGCTTTGTTAAAGCAAACAGCTTGAATTTGCCCAGGATTGATGTATTATCGGCTGGTGGCAGACTGTTTGGAGAGGCGCAGCGTCCTCTACGCCAACCGAGTAGGGGACGTTGTGCGAAGTGAAGGAGTTTGTTACGCCGACGACACGAGGCGGTAAGCCTGGCGACCTCAGGCACCGAAGAGGTCGTCAGGCGGATCGAGGCACTGGGGTTGAGGGTGGCCCTGGACAAGACGGAGGCCCTCTTGTTCCATGGATCCTCCCATCGGCGTCTCGATCACCGTCAATTCGGTTGGGATCAGCATCCAGGCCCATATGAAAGTACTTGGGCCTGGTGCTCGACGGGCGATGGTGGTTCCGGGAGCATTTCCGCAGGCTCGTCCCGCGGCTCGTCGACGGGGCGTCCGCCCTACAATGGCTGATGCCGAATGTGGGCGGTCGATGGCCCTCTACGGCGCACCAGTGTGGGTGGGATCCATGACCGCCCGACTTAGGGCCCTTCTGTGGCGTCCACAAAAGGTCATGGCGGTCAGTATCATCCGCGGGTACCGCACGGTGGCGACGGAGGCGGCGTGCCTGTTGGCCGGGACTCCCCCGTGGGACCTGGAGGCGGAAATGCTCGCCGACTTGTATCGGCGGGTGTCGAGGGTGCGCGGTTGTCGTATCCCTGAGGGAGCTAACCGCCTGGCGCGTCGACCCCCGCCGAGACGTCATCGCCCGTTGGGCAGACCGGCTGGAGAGGCCTCAATACGGTGTTTGGACCGTGGAGGCCTTCCGGCCGGTGCTGATGCAGTGGTTGGAAAGGCGGCACGGGGTGCTCTCCTTCCGACTCATACAGGTCTTGGATGCTTCGGCAAGTACCTGTACAGGGTCGCTAGGAGGGAGAGAACTCCGTCCTGCCACCGGACACGGCGCAGCATACGCTCGAGGTCTGTGCGGCTTGGGTAGAGCCGCGTCGTGAACTCGTCGCAATCATCGGTGCCGACCATCCCTAGGGAGATGCTCGGCAGCATCAGGAATTGGGACGCGGTCGCAGCCTTCTGCGAGGCAGTTATCTCGCAGAAGGAGGCGGCGGGTCGCGAGCGCGAGGAGCACAGCCTCGATGATGCGACCCGCTGCCGGCGACTGGGGCGGCGCAGGCGGGATTACCTGCGTGCAATGCCGCCCTAGCCTAGGCCGCGGTTGACGTGACCGGGGATTAGTCCGTCACCCGCCGAGAGGCCGACCGCGTGAAGAAAGACCGACGTCCCCCCCGAGGGGGGGACGTCGGTCGATGGGAGGGTGCCCCGGGTAGGAGGTATTCCGTCGGGCCGACCACTGATGACAAGTAACCCTGCTCCAGTGGTCGGCCCAACGACGAAGGCGACGTGGTGTTCGGGTGGATTGCGGGTGTTGCGTGCTTAAGCCCCTCTGGCGCCCCGGACGGAGTGGTGCGGAGGCGCGCCGACCGCAGCCCACCCCAAAACAAAAAAGGTTTGATGTATTGATGTTGGGTGATTTCCTCGCTACAAATAAAGAATTTTGCTTGCCTGAGTTTAGAAACGTAAAAACTTCTTTGTAAGTAAATTTTTGTTTATCTTTACTACCATGTTTCTAGTAACCTAATCTCTAGTACCAACTTAGATATAATCTAACTCGTTTTGAACTGATGTGAGTTTATTTTATTTTCACAGCTTATTTTTACATTAAACTTGTCATTGTTTATTCTTGAGGTTAGCTTCCTCATAGCTCTGCGAGCTTTAACCACTTAACTCTTATTATTTTCTTGTAAGGAACATGTACAAATACTTTGTTGGGGGTTTTTATTGATGTATTTTTGCACTGACGTACTGCACACCACTTATAAACTTTGGGATTCATTTTTATCACAAGAATTAATTTAATGTTTTGCTTACTTTCTTCGCTACACATAGACACAAGGACGTGTTTACCACTGAAGTAGGCAACCTATGGAAATGAAACGTCAACAAAAAATGCGTGCCACTATGACGTCATCTGGCCGCTAAACATGGCGGTTTTAGCGCTGTCCAAAAGAATGTTATTAGTTTTTATCGATAAACTTTCTTGGCTCATTTTTTTTTTTATATTATTGAGTATTAATTATTTGTAGAATTTATACTTTAATAGGCAAAAGTATATTGTTATGTGCAAAGATACTTTGATTAAGATGTGTGAAATATAAGACAAGTTCGTGCTTCAAATTTGCTAAGTATGATGACTTTTAAAAGTTGCTAGATTGATTATATAAAGATGTCGTTTGACAACTCAGTGACTGCAAAACATAAACATATGACGTAGCACAGTGCCATCTGCCCGTTTCTAGCATGCTAAATTTTATCATCGTTTCGTGTGTTGCTGTCTCGCTCGAACTTGCGTATATGCCGGAAAGGGATGGAAGCTTTATGTCGGCGATAAAACGTTAGCTATGCTATTTTGGATATTAAAATAAAATAAGAGTACGCGTTTTTCTTAGACTTCTCTATTACAATATATTTTAATTGTCTTGCTGACTAAAGTCCGTAACACACTACTGTAACGCACCTCAAGATAAGTGCGCTGCACCATAAGTTAGTGATTCAATCTTTAAACTTATCAAGGGACCGCGAATAAAAAAAACAAAACACCTTCAGAACATTTAATTACAAACGCCATTCCTTAAGACTGGCGCTCTAAAATCACTTATTACAAATTTAACGAATTTACAATAGTTTTTTACTCGATATGGAAATGAACTATTTTATTTAAATAGTTCCAAAGAGAGATTTTGTCGATAACCTTTTTCCCAAAATATCTAAAGCGAATGTCTAAATATGTATTGATGATACATTTTATTAAGAGGTATTTATGATTAGTGACATGATCAATTGATTCCGACTGAATAATTGTATCCCGTTTTTTTTTTGTCTGGATTAGTGCTCCATAATGAATTTAAATACATATAGATAATAGTTTTGGGGCGTCGACTTATCCAAGTGATTAATGATCTTTTCTGGCTTTTTCGTTATATCTTCAACATCTTTCGATGGGTATTTCAGTCCACCTCTTGTTTTAAAATGAATCAGCGTTTTCAAATTGCAATTCCTGAAGTACCATCAACAGCATGAGGAGCTGTATATGTACTGGTATTGGCAACTTTTAGAGTGACCTGTGATAAAATTGTGGTGTAAGATAATAGTTTACATGATTGATGATAAATTTCCATTTATGGTATTAGTAAACAAATATAAATTACATATTAGAAATTACACCACTATGGGATCAGGAAGAACGCTCTGGAACTTATAATTTCCTACCTAAGCAACAGAATTCAGAGAGTCGATGTTAACGGTGCACGATCATCTGGTTCTGTTATCAAAATGGGCGTTCCGCAAGGGTCAATACTGGGGCCATTTCTGTTCCTTGTATATATCAATGGCTTACCATTGACAATCAAAACATTGTGTTGTTCGCAGATGATACCTCTTTACTGTTTAAGATTAAGCGACAAATGCTCAACTATGACGATGTGAACAATGCACTGTCTAACGTTGTTCATTGGTTTCATTCTAATAATTTAGTTCTAAATGAGACAAAAACTAAATGTATTAAATTTACTACTCCCAATGTGAGACAAGTGGAAACCAATGTTCAAATGAATGGGGTGGCTCTGGACCTTGTGGAATCAACCACCTTTTTAGGCATCACTATAGATAATAGACTCCAATGGGGGCCTCATATTGAGAAACTGTCAAATAGGCTCAGCTCAGCGGCTTATGCGATAAAAAAAATTCGCGCATTAACCGATGTTGAAACAGCCAGAATAGTTTATTTCGCATACTTTCATAGTGTCATGTCATACGGCATATTACTTTGGGGCTGCTCCGCGGAATTGAATAGAATTTTTATTCTACAAAAAAGGGTGGTCCGCGCGATATATAATTTAGGCCCAAGAGTGTCACTAAGAGAGAAATTTAAAGAGATAAATATTCTGACTGTTATATCTCAATATATATACGAAAATGTATTTTATGTAAAGAAAAATATCGGTAACTTTGAAAAATATAGTGACATTCATCATGTAAATACTCGGAATAAGGATAAATTAGTTGTACACAGTACTCGTCTTCAACGAGTTAACAGATCCTTCATGGGGCAATGTATACGCTTCTACAACAAATTACCTATTAATATTCGAGATATGCCAGTTAATAAGTTTAAAAAAGCAATCAAGAGTAGATTTTGTAGAAAAGGTTATTATAAAATCTTGGATTATCTTGATGATAATACAGACTGGTTATGAGCAGCTCCTCATTCAGGCATTTTCTCATTATTTCAAAAGGTGTTACATACATGTTTATTCTGTTGCTGTTAATATAATTGTAAAGCGTAGCGTGTTTTGCCAAACGAATTTGTTATTTAATCTGTGTTTTATGTTTGTGGCCCATGGTATTGGTCATGCTCACTGGAGGGTCTGCTTGCGGTAGCTACGAGGAGCGGGTCACTCCCTTCCCTCCATTGTGGTTGAGGGGAGTGATGGCTGCTCTAGTGGTTAACTCGTGATCGGGTGCCGCTTGCGGGATCTGGTCCAGCCATGGTACTTTTTCGTTATATTTAATAACTGTATTGTATGATGATTCGAAAGGCATCACACTGGAGCTATTAATATACATATTGTTGTATATTATCTTATTAAAAAAAATAGTAAATGAATAAAAAAGAAGACAAGCCCACTGAGTTTCTTGCCGGATCTTCTCAGTGCGGTCGCGTTCCGATCCGGTAGTAGTGTAAGGTAAAAATGTAAAAAAGTGACCATATGTAAGTGTCCCCGCGGGGTTTATGCATAATAAAGTATTTGAATTTGAATTTGAATATATAAGCATTTACTAAGGCAGAGGTGTCAGGACAGGCCAAAACAGACATTGTTTCCAACTGATTTTCTTTTAATATGCCAGTTTTATGTTGGCTGGCATGTTGCTGCAAAATATTGAAACATTGGAATAATTGTATCCACAGTATTTTTTTTATAGTTTGCTTGAATGATGACATTATCATTCAAATTGAGCAAGTACGTTTCTTGTATGCAATCGCAGCGACAAAACCGACAAGTTATTCTAAAATAATTATATAGAATGAGGGTGACTTAGACCACAACTAGTCGTAACTAGCATATCCATACTAATATTATAAATGCGAAAGTAAGGATGAGTGTTTGTTTGTTTGTAACGCTTTCACGCTTAAACCACCGAACCGATTTCAAAAATTCTTTCACCAATGGAAAGCTATAATATCAGGGAGTAACATAGGCTATATTTTATCCCAGTATTCCCACAGGAACGGAAACTACGCCGCGGGTAAAGCGACTGAAACCGAAGCGAAGCGAGGACGAGTTTCTAGTCAATAATAATGTAGCAGCAACAAGTATATCAAAGGCTAAAAGTAAAAGTACAAATTTTAATTATACGAGCAGTCTCCATGAGGGTGAGAGGCATGAGAAGACATATTAAGGCCTTCGACTGCGAAGACGGAGCAGGAATTATATAATAAGCCGACAGTCCAACTACTATCCTGCTGATCATTGTCCCACCATAAAAAACTTATATATTAATTTGATCCTTTTATAGTACGTTTTGTTGTAAAATAATATGTATGTATTAAAATATGTATTTAATAAAAAAAGTATAACTATTAAAGTATATACAGTATTAACTTACTCTTACAAATTTGAAGAGCACGGCATCATATCGTAGTCGAGTCACATTCAGTTTTGTTGAAACATTTATCATCAAAATGTAGCGAGCAAATATAAATATCTTTTACATTTGGCTTTATATTTTCCATTCCAATGGCCACGAATTTCCTTTTTACGCACATTTCTTGAGATCCTATAAAATATGTTTTAATTACTATTTTTATATGTTTTAAGCGGGGTAGCATGATAAAATAAGAAATTTTTTATAAGCAATCATATTAAATCGATATCGAGTCGATAAATAATGTACAACCCTAGCTAATAAATTAACATTATTTACGCGTAAAAATATAGTTAAATAAGTCATATTCACTCATGACTTATAACTGCACATAAGAATCGTGCCAATTATAATGTAAATCTTCCTTTATTTTCCCGGCAACATACACAATAAGCAATATTTTTAATGTTATTTATAGCGTACCTGTGTATGGTTAAAGATGTCTGATTTGGTGTTTTTCTTATGCCGCACCCTATTGCACTATACACTGGCATATTTGCGACGTAATTATTTACATTTGGCTTCAATTATTTTAAATCACAAGCATAATATTGAAAGATAATTAGTTATTTCGATTTATATCACGACTTTTTGACAAGACAAGTACCGGCTGAACTGACTGACAATGACATATGGTCCGCTAAACATGGCGGATTTTCGGCCTCATTAGGTATTTACGTATATTCATGTTTCACTTTATGTACGCACTGAAATACTGTCATATTGTTTTCCTGCAAGTTACATTGCTGAGTAAGAACGAGATAGATATAGGTTTATGTGTGTACCTTCAAAATGGATGCTATTTGTATAAGCAATTGTACGTATAGAACCATATGTCGCGTCCCTATTATAAAGGTCTTTGGTGTTTACCTTAACGTGACGTAACAGCCGACGCCATGACACCGGCGAGCTGTTTTCGCGCTATATTTAAAAAATATTGGAAAAATTGTTTTAAACTTCTTTAAACATAAATTTATTACCGAAATATAGGTGTTTTCGTAAATAGTAAGTGTGTGCCCACATTACGGAAAAGGATTTCAAAATCTTTCGTCACGCCTATTATCTACCCGATACAGAAAATTAGTTATTAAATATTGACCCACATTTTGATACAAAATTTATTGCCAGTGTAAGAAGAAAATGATTCTATATGAAAAAATTATATTGTTCATGGTTAGTAATAATTAAACATTAAAATTAATAGTAATTATATTTAAAAACTAACTAATAATCTAGTATACTACCACCGGATCGGAACACGGTCACGCTGAGAAAGATCCGGCAAGAAAACTCAGGTAACATGATGCTAAATTAAAGTTAATTTTAAAGGCGGCTTACTTTATGTTACTAAAAGGTTTTAATTTATAAAATTATCTTTAGTTATTATTATTGTGGGTCAAATCTATACAATATGAGCTCACGGTGTCTTGCAGTCTTGTGGTGGTCTTTTTGGATTTGTTTTTAATAATGTTTATAACAGGATCCCAGCTTGATGGTAACACCCAGCCATCCTCTCTATTGAAATTTTTGTGTTTTTTAATCTCAATAGCCTCGCATACCATTCTAGGCAGGTATCGGTGTTCTTTTGCGAGGATTTGTGGTTTATCAAACCTGATGTTATGGTGGGCGTGGTCCTGACTATGTTCACAGACTGCAGACCTAGTGTCCCGGCGGTGCTTCACATCGGCTATGTGTTCTTTGATCCGAGTTCTTATGGATCTCTTTGTTTGTCCAATGTAAGAGAGACCACAGTCACAGTCAAGTTTATATACTCCTGCATCTTGTAAAGGGATCTGGCACTTGACAGGTGGTAAGAATTGGCTAATCCTCTTCAGTGGCTTAAAATGAGTTTTAATGGAAGAGCGTTTCAGGATGTAGCCAATCTTGTCAGTGACTCCTTTGACATAAGGTAGTGTTGCAGGAAGGCGCTCAACTGTGGGTGGTTTCACTCGGTCTCTGCGACGGGAGCGAGGAACTGGCAGCTTGTTTGCACGTAGCACCTGCTTGACATGCAGCTCCCCAGCCAGGTGTTCATCGTCACAGATTCCTCTTGCTCTCTGCAACAAAGATTTACACACGGTAGCTAACTGTGAAGGGGGATGATGAGAATCACCGTTCAAGTATCTGTCTGTATGTGTTGCCTTACAATACACTGTATGACTCAAGGTGTTATTAGGGTTACGTATAACCAAAATGTCTAAGAAGGCTAAAGAGTTATTTGACTCCAGTTCCATAGTGAAATGAATTTTTGGATTAATGGAGTTAAGATGGTTTAGAAATATGGTTATTTTGTCTGTGGGTAATATTGTGAAAGTGTCATCTACGTACCGCTTGTAGAACCTGGGTGTGGCATAATAATATGCCATTGGGATATGCGGAACTGTTACGTCAATGCCTAACAACTGGCTATTTAATGTGGAATGATGACTTCTACAAGCAAGTAGATGGAGTGGCTATGGGCTCGCCGGTCTCCCCTGTCGTTGCCGATATATTCATGGAGGACTTCAAGGAGATGGCCTTATCAAGCTCACCTGTCACACCCAGGTTCTACAAGCGGTACGTAGATGACACTTTCACAATATTACCCACAGACAAAATAACCATATTCCTAAACCATCTTAACTCCATTAATCCAAAAATTCAATTCACTATGGAACTGGAGTCAAATAACTCTTTAGCCTTCTTAGACATTTTGGTTATACGTAACCCTAGTAACACCTTGAGTCATACAGTGTATTGTAAGGCAACACATACAGACAGATACTTGAACGGTGATTCTCATCATCCCCCTTCACAGTTAGCTACCATGTGTAAATCTTTGTTGCAGAGAGCACGAGGAATCTGTGACGATGAACACCTGGCTGGGGAGCTGCAGCATGTCAAGCAGGTGCTACGTGCAAACAAGCTGCCAGTTCCTCGCCCCCGTCGCAGAGACCGAGTGAAACCACCCACAGTTGAGCGCCTTCCTGCAATACTACCTTATGTCAAAGGAGTCACTGACAAGATTGGCTACATCCTGAAACGCTCTTCCATTAAAACTTATTTTAAGCCACTGAAGAGGATTAGCCAATTCTTACCACCTGTCAAGTGCCAGATCCCTTTACAAGATGCAGGAGTATATAAACTTGACTGTGACTGTGGTCTCTCTTACATTGGACAAACAAAGAGATCCATAAGAACTCGGATCAAAGAACACATAGCCAATGTGAAGCACCGCCGGGACACTAGGTCTGCAGTCTGTGAACATAGTCAGGACCGCGCCCACCATAACATCAGGTTTGATAAACCACAAATCCTCGCAAAAGAACACCGATACCTGCCTAGAATGGTATGCGAGGCTATTGAGATTAAAAAACACAAAAATTTCAATAGAGAGGATGGCTGGGTGTTACCATCAAGCTGGGATCCTGTTATAAACATTATTAAAAACAAATCCAAAAAGACCACCACAAGACTGCAAGACACCGTGAGCTCATATTGTATAGATTTGACCCACAATAATAATAACTAAAGATAATTTTATAAATTAAAACCTTTTAGTAACATAAAGTAAGCCGCCTTTAAAATTAACTTTAATTTAGCATCATGTTACCTGAGTTTTCTTGCCGGATCTTTCTCAGTGTGACCGTGTTCCGATCCGGTGGTAGTATACTAGATTATTAGTTAGTTTTTAAATATAATTACTATTAATTTTAAAGTTTAATTATTACTAACCATGAACAATATAATTTTTTCATATAGAATCATTTTCTTCTTACACTGGCAATAAATTTTGTATCAAAATGTGGGTCAATATTTAATAACTAATTTTCTGTATCGGGTAGATAATTATAAATTTTCTGCAGTAACGATGACTTGTTGGACGTGAGACATCTTAGTCCACCCGTGACCATGAACGCTGTAAAGTGTTCGAAACGTCGGGTAATCAAAAATCAAATACAAACGCGATAAAATCCGTAAAGTAGTTTTATTTAAAATTTATGAACGATATTCGATGTTCATCGAAAACCATGCATCGGTGTTACAACTAAGAAATAAAATTCTCTGGACAAATTTTGATGTTTTTTTTGTTAGGAAATTTGTCGGGACTTAGGTACATTACACCCCTTAAACATCGTTCTTCAACAAAAATTTTGATGAGCTTTTTTTTTTAGGAAGTTTGTCTGATATTTTAATTTGATGAGCTGTTTTTTTTTTTAGGAAGTTTGTCTGATACAGTTAAAAGTTGTCCTAGTTTCATCTTATTTCTACAACATTAAATAAATCTAAATTATTTACTACAAATAACACATATAAGATTCCCTTCAAAAGATCGTATATTTTGTGTACGATTTCGATTACTCGATCGTACAAGAACCAAAAAGGTCGTATAAATACGATTTAAATCGTATGGTTGGCAACACTGATTATATCTGAAGCTGGTATCCCTATTTTACTAACATGTCTGTCATGGCGGCGACGCGAGATCGCACTTGATTGAGTGGAATTAACGGGGCTTGGTTTGCCTTTTCTCGCTCACAAAAGGCACGCACCTTCAACACAATCTCTCTTGCACTGCTTCTGAATGGCTTTGGTATGATTAAGTTAAAAAATATTAAATAATACCACCAAAACGAGGGGAGCACTTCACACTACGATAACCAGACAACGAGTCAACGACAGATTGACAAGCAAAAGCGTGTTACAAACTCCCTAAAATATTTATCCCTAAATCATAGTTAAAAACCCCTAAAATAGCCACAACTACATGAAAATCCCCCTAAAAATGATTTCATTAAAATAAGAATAAATAATAAATTAGTACCCGTACTGAAAATATTTATTTTCAAAATATTTATTTTCAGTACATATCCGGGCAAAAAAGAAATATGCCTAATATATGTGACATTTATGAGACATAGTTACTTAATAAACAATAATAATAATAATTAGGTAAGCTCCAAGCTCTACTGGGACCGGTCTATCACCACGGACAGGACTATGCTTGCGAATAAGCCTGATATCGTGCTGATGGATACTAGATGTCGCTACGCTGGTATTTTTATTTTTCTTATTCCAAAAATCCCTAAAAATAGAACGCCCCTAAAAAAAACCCCATTTCCCAACCAAATTTGGGGGGAAAACCCCTAAGTTGGCAACACTGAGCAAAAGCAAAAGTACCAACGTGACGCCCTATTTTATTAGGGGACAACGTACGGTGAACGGTCTGTACAAAGATTAGTCTGTAGCAGACTAGCAGTAAGTCCCCGTGCGCTCTGTTATAAGGATAAGGCCAGAAGCCTTTTTAAAAAAAGATAATTTTTAATAGAATTTATTAGTATAAAGAAAAATGATAAAATTAGGTTTTAATGGGGCAAATGGCACGCGTGGATGAAGAGACTGAACTGAGCTATCCCTGTAAGAGTGAATGAGTGGAAAGTACCAAACTGCTGATGGTACAGTTTAGAATAGGTTTCCTTATCACTATTATGTACTAGAACCATCCCTAAAGGGTTAAGTTTATGAAAGAGAAGTACGAAGTTTCGTGAAGATACACTAGAAGAGTCTGCGGCGACTTCGGAACATTCCTCGATTTTTTCGATATTTAGTTTAGTTTAAAATTTTAAAACACATGCCCCATTTTACAATTTTATAAAATAAAGCTAAAATAAAAATTACAATTATAATAGAGATAATAATGGTTGTGTAAGAGTAATATTCACCATATAAAACAATGTGTGGTTTTTCGGCAATTGCATCTAGATTTTTTGAAGTGAAACTTCTTTATCGGCGTTGGAAAAAATTTACCGTCACATTTTGCGGTTACGCGTCACATTTTTTGTTACGCGCCATCTTTTTCTCGTCCCCACCACGGTCGATTCGAATAAAGAGTACTTTCTCCAGTGGAGTAGGGATAGCATGTCGTTTAAGCGGACATAAAGGGATAAAGGTATAAAGGGATACAGGAATAAAGAGATAAAGGGATAAAAGGATAAGGGGATAAGGAGATAAGGGACAAAGAGACAAAGGAACAACGGGACAAAGGGACAAAGGAACAAAGGGACAAAGGGACAAAGGATAAAGAAGTTTCACTTCTGCTATGCGTACTTTGTACACACGTTCATTTTTTTACAATGGTATTTATCTCTTTATGTTGTTGTGAAGTGATGGCATCAAGGTTAATATTAGTTATATTTACAAAAGGCAGTTGGAATTTTCGTAAGATTGTATAATTACAGCAAGAGTCATTTATAAAGTTGAAATTAAGCTGAATGGGTTGAATTTAACAATTTTTGAATATTTTGGTATTGACCTTGAATCCTTATAAAATGATATACAATTTACAGGAAGATTGAAGCCTGTCCCAGATATCACTAATTTCTGTGTTTGATGACTCATGACAATCTATAGTGAGTTTGTATGGATTGGTAATTACAAATATCCACCTGTTATTGGATAATGGTTGCCAGATGTCTAAGTGACCCCCTAGAAATTTAATTTTACATATATCGGGTACAAAATTCAGAGCTTTAGAAATAATTTCCGATTCGCAGATCGGAGTTGTAGAACTAGAATAAGCGTCGACATTTTCACAAATGTAATTAAATTTATATATTACCTTATAACTAATTAAACTATTTAACTTACAATAATGATTCTTATTTCTAGTGATAGCGATATATTTATAGATGGGACAATAGCAGTGTAAGTATTGTTAGCTATAATGACAGGGTAAGGTATACCATGATATAAAAGATATTATTTCGGTGTATTAGGTACTAGCTTTTGCCCGCGGCTTCGCCCGCGTTAAAATTAACTTGCATATTGAACTATTATCGCAAAGAATATTATCGGCATAAAAAGTATTCTATTTCTTAATTTAAAAAATACTCTATCTATGTGTCCATTTTCATCCAAATCTGCTCAACAGTTTACGCATGATTAAGTAACAAACATCCAAATATCTTCACAAACTTTCACATTTGAATATTACTTCCACACTTGTAGTTCAGATTCCCGTGGAAATACGATGATAAATATGTCTTTCCTTAGTCCCTAATAATGTAGCTTTCCATTGGTGAAAAAAAATTATATCGATTAAATTCCCGCAGTTTCACCTACGTAGACCTCATTCCCATGCGAATGCCGAGATAAAAAATGCCTATGTGACTCACAACACAAAAACAAAAAAATTTTAACAGTTTTTTAGTTATAGGTATCGTGCAAATAATTGTGTGCATAAATAAAACCTATTATTTTGATAGACAAACAGACGCTTCAAATTTATTTATTTGTAGAGATAGAAAATTTACTTAATATCTCGACTTACTGGCTGGTAGCGGCTAGGAATATTACCACGCTTTCATTGTTTGTGGGGTGTCCCAAAATACTACTAAGACAAAGATTTACATCGATCTGGACCAATTGGTGATGCCGTCTGGCCAACAATGTCGTCCGTCAGGCAGCCGGTCATAAAATGTTGCTAGAACCTTTGCGATATATCTACGATGGGAGAAGAGTACCTACATATTGCGTCGATCCAAAGTAATTAGGATAAGAGCAAAATAATGATGATATGTAGGCTGGGTGTCTTCGACTATATACGTTTCACTCTTTTAGGGCTGCCTAAAATTATTCCTTAGTGAGCTTACCCCAAAAAACAGATTGGTATACAAAATTTCACACATCTTTGGCTATGCACTTTTCACCCTCTTAGGGGTTGAATTTCCAAAAATTCTTTGTTAGTACTCATCATCATCATCCCGCTGTTGGGCTCGGGCCTCCTCCATAATGGAAGGGTAATTGACCTACTATACCACGCTGGTCAGACGTGTTGGTATAGGATTTTATTTTGAGTTATCCTGCTCTCGCATAGATGTTATATGCGTTTTATATCCCTTAGTCGTCTCGTACGATCACCCACGGGTAAGATAGGGGGATGGTGAATTGTATTCTTACTCCGTCACCACACGGACAATGTAAGTACTCGCTTATCCCAAAACAGAACTTTCACGTTCCTAGGACCATTATTTTAGGTTATACACTTTTCATGCCCTTAGGGGTGAGACTGCCAGAAGTTCTTTCATAGTGCTTGGTAAGCGAGCACTAAGAAAAAATCTTAGGATAATCCAAGAGAGCCGACCGTGTACTAAAATAACCGTTCCTCGGCTCACTGATTTCGGATAAACGCTTTTCACCCCCTTAGGGGTAAAATTGCAAAAAACTCTTTTTTTAGTGAGCACTTTGCCCAAGAAAGACAACTTCATACAAAATGTTACGTTTCTAGGCCTGATGATTTCAGCTATATATTTTCACCCCCTTAGGGGTTGAGGTTCAAAAAATAATTTCTTAGAGCTCACATATAACAAAAGAAAGTGAATCGCATACAAAGTTTTACGTGCCTGGCCCCAATAGTTTCGTCTATACGCTTTTCACCCCCTTAAGGGGCTGATTTTCTAAAAATTCTTTGCTAGTGTTCGTGTACCCCAAGAAATATGACGGTGTAAAAAAAAATATGTTCCTAGGCCCAGTAGTTTCGCCTATATGCTTTTTGGTCTTTTAGGGGTTGAATTTCATCCCCACGTAAGCGAATTTTCCAAAACGATAGAATGAATATTTATTTGTTCAATATCAAGTGCCTTAATACAAAGATTCATGGTTTTATCATCGAAAATGACGAATTTCCATACAAAATGTCATCCCCTATTTCTACCCCTTACACCCAATGTTTTGGGATAAAAGTAGCTTATGTCCTGTCTTAAGCTTTAGTTCATCTCTGTACCAAATTTCATTAAAATCGATTCAGTAATTTAGACGTGAAAGATTACGGTGTTTTCATCCCCTTAAGGGGGTGATTTACCAAAAAACCTTTGCTAGTGCTCGTGTACTCCAAGAAATACGACGGTGTAAAAAATACGTTTCTAGGCTCAGTGGTTTTGGCTGTATGCTTTTTGGTGTTTTAGGGGTTGAATTTCATCCCCATGTAAGTGAAATTTCCAAAACGCTAGAACGAATATTTATTTATTTATTATCAAGTACCTTAAAACAAAGATTCATGGTTCTATCATCAAAAATGACGAATTTCCATACAAAATGTCATCCCCTATTTCAACTCCTTATACCCATTTTTTCGCGATTTCTTTGCTAGATCTCGTGTACCTCAAGAAATACTACAGTGTAAAAAAATTACGTTTCTAGGCCCAGTGGTTGCGGCTATATGCTTTTTGTCTTTTAGGGGTTGAATTTCATCCCCATATAAATGAAATTCCAAAACGCTAGCACGAATATTTATTTATTTATGATAAAGTGCCTTAATACAAAGATTCATGGTTCTATCATCAAAAATGACGAATACAAAATGTCATCCCCTATTTCAACCCCTTATACCCATTTTTTCGCGATAAAAAGTAGCCTATGTCCTTTCTCAAGCTTTATTCCATCTCTGTACCAAATTTGATCAAAATCGGCTCAGTGGTTTAGACGTGAAAGCGTAGCAGACAGACAGACTGACAGACAGAGTTACTTTCGCATTTATAATATTAGTAAGGAAGTAAGGATTTATTATTAGGTGCCTCAATACAAAGATTCGTGGTTCGATCATCGAAAATGACGAACTTCCATACAAAATGTCATTCCCTATTTCAACCCCTTATACCCATTTTTTTGCGATAAAAAGTAGCCTATATCCTTTCTCAAGCTTTAGTCCATCTCTGTACCAAATTTCATCAAGATCGGTTTAGACGTGAAAGACTATATGTTTTTCACCCCCTTAAGGGGGTGAATGCCCAAAAATCCTTTGCTAGTGCTCGTGCACCCTAAGAAATACGATGGTGTAAAAAAAAACGTTGCTAGGCCCAGTGGTTTTGGCTGTATGCTTTTTGGTATTTTAGGGGTTGAATTTCATCCCCATGTAAATGAAATTTCCAAAACGCTTGAACAAGTATTTATTTATTTATTATTAGGTGTCTTAATACAAAGATTCGTGGTTCTATCATCGAAAATGACGAATTTCCATACAAAATGTCATCCCCTATTTCAACCCCTTATACCCATTTTTTCGCGATAAACAGTAGCCTATGTCCTTTCTCAAGCTTTAGTCCATCTCTGTACCAAATTTCATCAAAATCGGTCTAGTGGTTTAGACGTGAAAGCGTAGCAGACAGACAGACAGACAGACAGACAGACAGAGTTACTTTCGCATTTATAATATTAGTAAGGATTCTATAGGTGTGACAAGTGGTATTTTTAATACAAATACAATTTTATTATTATTGTAATAGGTAGCGATTTCGGACACGTTCATTAGCGTATAAATATTGTCTAGTGACAAGGTTATGGGAAATTGGTGATAATCGGTCAAAAATCTGTAGTTAACAACAAGTTCTGTAAATAATTGTTTTGGAGTGATTATGGAGGGGTGTAAAATATTTGCTTTGCTGAACATAATCGCATTAATAATATCTTCTAATTTAAAAGATAGTGTTAACAAACTGCTCTCCAGGACGTCCAATATTTCATTTAATTTTGACCTTTGTAGGAGATTGTCGGCAAACAATGTAGAGTTCTGTAATACTAGCATTAAAGTCTCAATTGCACTGTTAATTATAGTTTAGCAAATAATAATTTACATGCTAACACTAACTACATTATATATCACATTAAGCAATTGTGGTTTGAACTGCATAACTTTAACATAAGTATTACTTTTATGCGGGTCCCTGCGCACAACACACACTGGTAATGAAAAGGCGGATTATTTAGCCAATTCAATAACAAAATTCGCAGATGTTATTCATGATAATACGGATGGTGTGAATTTTCAAGTGCCATTCACCGATATAATAAGCTTGTTAAAAATGCGTATGTGCGAATCCTGGAGTAAACATTTACATATGTAGAAAACAAGGGATCTTGGTATGCAGCTCTTGATGTGCGGATTAATAATTAACCGTGGTTCTGCAAGATAAATCGATTTTTTGGTAGAAATCGTTGAGTAGAACTCAACGATTTGTCGCATTCGCTTGGGCCACTGCCGATTAAATTACCATTTGCATCGTCTCAATATCGTTGATTCCCCATATTGTCATTACTGCCAAACCAATATAGTGCAATCTTTAGATCATATCTTTTTTGAATGTTCATCTTTCAGCATTCAGCGCCTTGTGCTGATAGACGAACTCTTAGCAAATTATAAAGAGTCGGCACTGGTCTCGCGTGACATTAAGAAGTTGCTTACTAATCCCTCATTTGTCTTTTACTTATATATGTTTATTGTAAATACTGTTAATGAATTATAACGCATTACTGCTACAATGTAATGTATACATGTATTATTTAAGCATTTATTAATTGTTATTGTTCGATGGCTCAATACGGGTTTCTCCTCTCGTCGCATGATATTTGTAACTAGCAATCTGTCCTAGCTTTGCTTCGGTTTCAGTCGTCTTTCCTGCGTAGTTCCCGTTCCCGTGGGAATACCGGCCGGGGTAAAATATAGCCTAGTTTACTCCCTGATATTATAGCTTTCCATTGGTGAAAGAATTTTTTAAATCGGTTTAGTCGTTTTGAAGATTACTCAGAACAAACAGACAGACAGACAAAAAGAAAACATAAAGTGTATTTTAGGCATATGTATAGTGCAAATAACCGTGTGAGCATGAAAAAAGCCCATTATTTTGACATTACAAAGGGACACTCCAATTTTATTTATTGGTATAGATGTCTTGGGACGGGTAGAGGTCGCGTTGGAGTGTCAATAGGTCGCATAGTTTTGTATAGTCTTCTTTGACAGGTGTTTTGTAGAAATTACGAAAACCTTTTGATTGTTACTACGGTATAATAAGAAATAATTTAACATATGTATATAGCTATAAGCTACGTAAGACAAGGCAGTATGGCGAATAAAAAAGAAAAAAATCAACTCTTGTCACATGTGATAAGGCAGCTTCGGCGCGAATATGGAAATGTCATGTTAATCTCTTGTATTATATTATTTTTTTTAGTGTTTTATAGTGTTATATTGTATAATTTTGCTGATGTTTTATGTAATATAATAGGCGTGACGAAAGATTTTGAAATCCTTTTCCGTAATGTGGGCACACACTTACTATTTACGAAAAAACCTATATTTCGGTAATAAATTGATGTTTAAAGAAGTTTAAAATAATTTTTCCAATATTTTTTAAATATAGCGCGAAAACAGCTCGCCGGTGTCATGGCGTCGGCTATTACGTCACGTTAAGGTAACCACGTCCTTGTGTCTATGTGTAGCGAAGAAAGTAAGCAAAACATTAAATTAATTCTTGTGATAAAAATGAATTCCAAAGTTTATAAGTGGTGTGCAGTACCTCAGTGCAAAAATACATCAATAAAAACCCCCAACAAAGTATTTGTACATGTTCGTAACAAGAAAATAATAAGAGTTAAGTGGTTAAAGCTCGCAAAGCTGTGAGGGAGCTAACCTCAAGAATAAACAATGACAAGTTTAATGTAAAAATAAGCTATGAAAATAAAATAAACTCACATCAGTTCAAAACGAGTTAGATCTATCTAAGTTGGTACTAGAGATTAGGTTACTAGAAACATGGTAGTAAAGATAAACAAAAATTTACTTACAAAGAAGTTTTTACGTTTCTAAACTCAGGCGAGCAAAATTCTTTATTTGTAGCGAGGAAATTGAAGCGAGGTAGATCGAATAAAAAGACGTGCGAGGAATATCTCACGAAATGTATATTTCTATTCCTTATTCTTCACTTGTACATATATATAATAGTGTAATAAACGTTTTTACTCTAATTTATGCCTGTAGTTTAATTTTACACAAGCAATATGATAGGAAATCACTAGATCAACGAGTCTCAGTAAGTAGCCAAAAACGATCGTGTATGACCTGACAAGGTGAATGACCGTAGAATCAAAAATCATATTTGTGCAGATTATATGATGCCGAACGGCCGCGGAGATTCTCGAGTGGTCCCGAAGTTGCGGTCCGTTCTTTGTGACGTACATGATCGTTTTAGCTGTACAATTGGGTTAGATAATTTACTTTATAGTGCAGAAGTTATTATATAATTACAAAGTATTTAATACATTAAAAATAAAGTTATTGTTAATTATTACAAAATTAAATATTTACGTAATCGGAAAATATAATTGACAATATGTTTATGGTAAACATCCTTGTCCGTGGTGTGTCGCTAGTTGCTCTTGCGTTGACAAGCAAAACTGTAATGGCGGCTGAATGTTATTGATTTGTACCAATACGGTTTGTGTTTTTAATTGTTACGGCTAAAGTGATGTTGTGCTGTTATTATGGTGTTATTACTAAGTGTACCGGGGCTGCCGCCACGAAATCACCCAACATCAAATACATCAATCCTTTTTTTTTTTTGGGGTGGGCTGCGGCTGGCGCGCCTCCGCACTACTCCGTCCGGGGCGACAGAGGGGCGTAAGCACGCAACACCCGCAACCCACCCGAACACCACGTCGCCTTCGTCGTTGGGCCGACCACTGGAGCAGGGTTACTTGTCATCAAAGGGCGGCATTGCACGCAGGTAAACCCGCCTGCGCCGCCCCAGTCGCCGGCAACGGGTCGCATCATCGAGGCTGTGCTCCTCGCGCTCGCGACCCGCCGCCTCCTTCTGCGAGATAACTGCCTCGCAGAAGGTTGCGACCGCGTCCCAATTCCTGATGCTGCCGAGCATCTCCCTAGCGATGGTCGGCAGCGTCAGGTCGGCACCGATGATTGCGACGAGTTCATGACGCGGCTCTGCCCAAGCGGCACAGACCTTGAGCGTATGCTGCGCCGTGTCCTCGTCGCAATCACAGTGGTGGCAGGACGGAGTTCTCTTCCTCCTAGCGACCCTGTACAGGTACTTGCCGAAGCATCCATGCCCCGTCAAGACCTGTATGAGTCGGAAGGAGAGCACCCCGTGCCGCCTTTCCAACCACTGCATCAGCACCGGCCGGAAGGCCTCCACGGAACAAACACCGTATCGAGGCCTCTCCAGCCAGTCTGCCCAACGGGCGATGACGTCTCGGCGGGCGTCGACGCGCCAGGCGGTGAGCTCCCTCAGGGAAACAACACCGCCCCCCCCGCGCACCCCCGACACCCGCCGATACAAGTCGGCGAGCATTTCCGCCTCCAGGTCCCACGGGGGAGTCCCGGCCAACAGGCACGCCGCCTCTGTCGCCACCGTGCGGTACCCGCGAATGATACTGACCGCCATGGCCTTTTGTGGACGCCACAGGAGGGCCCTAAGTCGGGCGGTCATGGATCCCGCCCACACCGGTGCGCCGTAGAGGGCCATCGACCGGATGACCCCCGCGTACAGCCATCGACATGCCGCGCTCGGTCCGCCCACATTCGGCATCAGCCATTGTAGGGCGGACGCCACGCCGACGAGCCGCAGGACGAGCCTGCGGAAATGCTCCCGAAACCACCATCGCCCGTCGAGCACCAGGCCCAAGTACTTCATATGGGCCTGGATGCTGATCCTAACCGAATTGACGGTGATCGAGACGCCGATGGGAGGGTCCATACGGGGCCCATGGAATAAGAGGGCCTCCGTCTTCTCCAGGGCCACCCTCAACCCCAGCGCCTCGATCCGCCTGACGACCTCTTCGGTGCCTGAGGTCGCCTGGCTTACCGCCTCTTGTAGCGTCCCACCGCGGGCTGTGACGAGCGTGTCGTCGGCGTAACAAATCACGCCCAGCCCGGGTGGGAGGCTCCCCCGCAACGCCCAGTCGTAGCCGATGTTCCACAGGGTGGATCCGAGGACCGACCCCTGTGGAACACCGCACGTCATGGGCGTTCGCACAACGTCCCCTACTCGGTTGGCGTAGAGGACGCTGCGCCCCTCCAAATAGTCTGCCACCAGCCGACAATACATCAATCCTGGGCAAATTTGAGCTGTTTGCTTTAACAAAGCTTGGTTCCATTGTAATGATCGAGTGGAGTCGGTAAATCACACGTAAACAAATAAAAAATCAATCCAAATGCGTAATCAGTAGTACTGAGCACAACAAACAGAGTAGTTTACCTTAACGTGACGTAATACACTGTGATTGGTGTTTCAGCCAAAATGGCCGAATACAGTATGATTGAATTTATTGAATGATTTAATTTATTGAAAATCTTAATAATCTCAATTATTTAGATAAATCTAAAGTAGCGTATTAAATTTTTTTGATATGTATTTTCCCTTAAAATCATTAATGCATCGATTCTTTTATACTGTCGTCACGCCTATTAAGGTGCTGAAGTGTGGTGAATGTGATATAAGAGCAGTGTTGCCAACCATACGATTTAAATCGTATTTATACATCCTTTTTGGTTCTTGTACAATGTACGATCGAGTAATCGAAATCGTACACAAAATATACGACCTTCTGAAGGGAATCTTATATGTGTTATTTGTAGTAAATAATTTAGATTTATTTAATGTTGTAGAAATAAGATGAAACTAGGACAACTTTTAACTGTATCAGACAAACTGCCTAAAAAAAAAGCTCATCAAATTAAAATATGAGACAAACTTCCTAAAAAAAAAAGCCCATCAAAATTTTTGTTGAAGAACGATGTTTAAGGGGTGTAATGTACCTAAGTCCCGACAAATTTCCTAAAAAAAAAACGAAACGTCAAAATTTGTCCGGAGAATTTTATTTCTTAGTTGTAACACCGATGCATGGTTTTCGATGAACATCGAACATCGTTCGTAAACATCGATATATCGTATATCCTAACATCGATGTTTTTTATGAGCGATGTTGCATCCCTATTTTTAATTAATTTGCGGTAATTTTAATGAAATTGCATTGCGTACTATTATATTTCTTGAATTCTTGGCAAAATACTATCTTTTTAGTCCGTGGCAAAATACTATCTTTTTAGTCCATCTTCTAAAAAATAAACATGGCAACACTGGACCACTGATTCATTTTGACTTTGACACATATATTAGTCTGTGCAACCGCGGGAGTTAGACGAATGTGCAGCGGCATTGTCAAAATTAAATTTATATCTCTTAACTAACTTTCTCGTTTTAAATGAATCAAATCATTCAATATGGCTTCGAAACTATTACTTAAGAATGTATTCTATTACAAAAATATACAACGTATTCGCAAATATTCAAGACATGTACATCCTATGAAAAAAACATTAGATATTCTCGCAAGAGATTTGCCATTTGCTTCTAAAAAAAGAACTTTTGTATATCCAGAACATGCTGATGTAGTTATAATCGGCGGAGGGCATATAGGATCTGCTATAGCTTATACATTGAAGAATAGAGCTGGAGAAGGTCTTTCTGTAGTGGTTTTGGAAAAGGATTTCACTGTAAGTAATCCTTGTTTCTCCATTACCGAAGCAATTCAACAAAACTCAAGTAAATATTACCAAATAAATAAATACATAAGACGCAATTGTTGTCCACTCAACCCTGGATGCTGAGTATCAATACCAGCATTCTTATTTCTTACTATTTTGTTGGGTGCCGTCTCTTGTGCGGTATGAACCCACTATTAAGATTTATTGTCTTCCATTAATTACAGTCAATAATTTATTTCAGTACAAACAAGCACAGCAAAATATATCATTAGGAACATTAACCCAGCACTTCTCATTGCCTGAAAATGTTAATTTATCAAAATATGCTATTGACTTTTTGAGAACAGCTAGACAAAATTTGAGTAAAGATTGTGAAGTGCAATATAGTCCCACTGGCTCTTTAGTTCTTGCAAGTGAAAAATATGCTGATAAATTGGAAGAAAATGTTACTATGCTAAATGAGCTTGATGTGAAAAGCAAGATTCTTTCAGTAAAGGAAATAAATGAGAAGTTTCCATGGATCAATACACAGGATGTAAAGTTAGGTATAATTTAGTTTATAAGCATTATTTTCATCCACCTATATATATATTATGGTTATTGGACATAGAGATGGTGTGTAGATCAAAAGAGATAGTGTCATAATTACAGTTTGAAAGCAATCTGACTATTGTAGTTAACACTTTGACTGCTGTCATATATCATATACAGGTACATTATGATGCGGCATAACACGTGTGTGCGGCCGCATACACGCCTGGCGTGTAATCGCCGCACATGCATTTGTTATCAAAAACATGCTTGTGTTTTCCCGCAGCAAATGTGTTAAAAGCTTCTCAGAAAAGTGATACTGCCCATTCTTATAGTTATCTTGCTGCCAATATTTGTTATGCAATGGCAAAAAGGGTGGCAACACATTTACCTTTTTTATTTAATATATATTTGTTTTTCAATTCCGTTAGATAAAGATTAATCTTGTATAGGGAATTGCCAAAGAAATTATGAAATATTACACCAATATATATTATAATCAATGAAATCACTTGTTTTAAATGTACAAGTGAAACTTGTCACAAATATGTTTTTATGCTGCTTCATACATAATAAATTGACTAGAAATCAGCTGTTTGATAGCTATACTTATATCGTCTACTGTGACTATGGTCTTAAAAGTTGAAAAATTAAAGCATGAAAAATTAGAATTTTGTGTTAATGAAATTATCAAGTTATATGAAGAATATCTGAATGCATACTCATATGTTCAAACATTTTTTATTTGAATTTATTTATGAACTATTTAGAAGATTCTATATATTTAGTTTTATGTAACTTTTTCATTATTTGAACCTACAACCTATGTAGATTAAATAGGGCCTAGTAAACTGTCATGCGGATCTTGTAACTTAAGTTTAAACAAATTTAAGGTCTTAAAAATTTATAATATACAAACTCTATGTAAAATAAAATGTAAGAAAATACATTTAAAATGTTTTATGTTTTTAGGTAGTATGGCTATTGAAGGGGAAGGTACATTTAATTCATGGGCTGTATTAAAAGGTCTTATACAAAAATCTAAGGAGCTTGGAGCGACATATGTCAATGCTGAAGTCATTGGCTTTGAATTAGAAAAGCAAAAAGATGTTCTTATGGAAGGTGTTACACCAGGAACATTTAAAAGAATAAACAAAGTCATTTATAAAACTGAAGACAATGAAAAATATGCTATTAAGTTTGCTATTTGTGTATTAGCAGCAGGTGATAATTCAGCTCATATTGCTGAATTTGCTGAAGTAGGGAAAGGGCAAGATCTTTTGAGAATACCATTGCCTATAGAAAAAAGGTAAACTAGTAAATGAACATCATTTTCTCAAAAATATTGCACATATATTGCCCGTGAACTTATTAGATTATTGTATGAAACAAAAATAACTAAAATTATACACTGCGGCTCAAAGGTTTGAGACCACCATGCAAAATTTATAAAATGAAATAAAACTACATAAATAAGTACTGTACAACCAATAACTTTATTTATTTAAATAATTAACTTACAATTACATATTAAATCAACAAAAATCTTCACTAATTACAATTATTAATTATAAAAATAATTAAATAGTTTAAACTGATTTTTCATCAAAATGATACAGCTTTTGATCGATATTTATTGACTTCAGAGCAAATTTTTGGTGCTGTTAAGCGTCTATTACGCTTGCTTGTTACAACGATGAACTGATTTTCGCTAGAAGTGGTCGCTCTTGGCCTTCCAGAGCGCGGACGATCTTGATGACTGCCGGTTGTCCTGTAGCGAGTTATTGCATTATGAACACAAGTCTTCGATAACTTCAGCTTAGCAGTAATTACCCGTTCAGATTTGCCTTCGTTGTGTAAAGTAATAATGGCGGCACGTTTCAATTGAGATTTCACGCACTTTTCCCATTTCTGAAGATCTTCACTTAACAGTAGTACAGACTGAATAGACTCTAGCAGGAATAACTCCTTAAATAGCCATGTTATGATTAGGTTTTATGGCTTAAAAACAATCCTAAATATTGGTCAACACAAAACAATAACCCAACAAGTACAAAGAACCCGCCATAAAATGTAACAATAATTGTAACACCTAGCTCTTACACGGCACTCATCTATGATAATCAAACAAAGCCCATTTGTGGTATTATCTTTATGAAATAGATTAGAGAAATGGTATTTAGACATTCAACATTATGTATAGATAACGCAGGTGTGTATATTGTCTCAATATCTTACACGATTTTAAAATATTTTTCATTTTATAAGCTGTGTACCAAGTGGTCTCAAACTTTTGGCCGGCAGTGTATATAAACTAACTAAATAAATTTTCTGTTAGGCCAGGTATTAAAGACATCAAGACTAACAAAACAATATGTTGTCATGCCATTCTCCCCAAGAGTGATGAATGAAGTTTTGGAAATATCCCTAATATTTTTTATGTTAATTCACACAAGGGCTATTGCAAAATCACTAAATTAATTATTATGTTCCAACATGGTGCTCGGTGAATCCACATCTTAGACTAATGTCCTTTATTGCTTGGTGTGTTGTGTTAGGAACTTGTGGTTTAGTCTTAAGAAAATAGTACATTACTGCAGCAGCCAGCAAAAGAGGCATTGATGGACGAACATGTGAATGTGGGCCGAAGCGAAGCCGAGGCACACATACATAAGTCCATCAATGTCTAGTAGTAGTGGCCAAGGCTTGCTTTTCTCAAATAATGCGCAGAAATTAAAACTAAGTAGAACTTTTTATTTGAAAATAGATACGAATTACATTTACGAGTTTTCTATTATAGATCTTGGGTTTATTCGTTTTTTTCTACATTATCAGTTTTCTTTTTCAAGCTAGTTCGAAATTTAAATAAAACTAATAAATTGCCTTCTTGGTTGCCATGTGTTGGAGTAACAAATCGTTCCATTTTTAAAATACACGATAGATATGAATTTACATATATATTTATTTGGCCGTTAAACGACAGATATGGATTTCCATACATTTTTTGCCGCCCGCTGTTCGCGCAGTACGACGACTTCGGTTTATCTCGAAGAAGGTTGTAAAATAATGCTCAAATTTCCAAGCATATTTGAGAAAAAATAAATTATTACATTCAGTTACGTTTCTAGTATAATGCAGTACTTTTAAGTAATTTTGGTTAAAATAAAATTGAACTAACAGATGTTTAACATTTTAGAGAGTGCAATGTATATTCTGTTGAAGGAGTTGGAACACAAACAGGATTATACACTCCAATGGTAATGGACACTACAGGGCTCTGGCTAATGAGAAAAGGTTTTAGTGATAACCTACTATGTGGTACTCTACCAATGATGAAAGATGATACTAAAGGCACACCAGATGAAGAATATTTCAACGATATAATCAAGCCTTCATTATTAAACAGATTTCCAAACTGTACAAATGCAGTGGTATGTGTTTTATATCAATTTACATAGATGATAGATGCAAACCCTTTTATTGCAGGTAATATAGAGTTTTGTACTATTTCAATCTCACACCATTATCCCCAAAGGGTTAGGGAATGAGAAGAGAAATCAATATCAATAAAGACTTGCATTATTCAAGTAGAGCACATTTTTTAAATAAATGGACGGTCCCTACGTACATAAAGACATGTCAAAATGGCATTTTTTTATTGTATTCTTTAGGCTTTAGATTTTGAATACGCACATTTCATACTGCATATGTATTGAAAATCTAAAGCCATACAATAAAAAAATGCCATTTTTTACATGACTTTATGTACGTAGGGACCGTTGAAATGTTTTAAAAAGCTCTTCTCATTTTATTGTCACTAAATACAGAACCATACCACGGTTCTGTATTCACAATCAATCCATGAAATCTACAAATAATTAAATAAAATTATTCACAATGAACTTCAAACTACACACTGAAATTTCTTTCTTTTTTTTTTCAGATAAAAATGCATGTAAAAGAAAGTCATGACTGCAATACTTTTGATAATAGTGGATTACTGGGTCCTCATCCCTATCACAATAACTTATATCTTGCATGTGGTTTTGGCAGGCTAGGTTTGTATTCATATCTAATTATTTTGCCTGTATATACTCTGCCTCTCTGTGTGGTGACAGAGTAAGAGTACAATTCAGTCCTCCCTGTTTTAGCCATGGACGTCGTAAAAGACGACTAAAGGATATAATAAGCATATGACATCTATGCAAGAGAAGTAAAATTCGAAATAAAACACTGTACCAACCTGTTGGACCAGCACGGTATAAGAAGGTTAACTTCCCTCTTATTGTAGAGGAGGCTTGAGCCTAACAGTGGGATGTATATGAGCTGCAATGATGATAAAGGTGTTCTACATAGCCTCTCGGTGAAACACCATGGATGCTTCTCCTCTTCCTTGATTATTCTACTAGTCACTAGAATCTAATTTAGGTTCTACAGGTTACAACAACTAACTGTTTAAAGATGCATGTTAAGAATTCTTATATAAGGGTGAGGCCAATCAAACATTTTTTTGAGTTGCGAGTCGCGTGTCGCGTAATTTCGGTCGCAGAAATTCTGTAGAGCTGCCAGACAGGCGCATTTTATTCAGTTGCTATCCCACGTTTCTAGCGTATGTTTGTGTCGTTTAATGGAACCGTTGCAAATTTTATGTATTTATTTCTCTGACAATTTCCATAGATATGGGAGTTGTTCAACCTCAATTATAAGTTTTTCTGCGTCCAGCATTTTGCGAGCAAAATACGTTGTCAACTTTCACGCAATCGTTACCTGACTGACGCTTTTTTACGTCACCGTGTGGCCGTGTGGCACGTACTGCACTTCTGTATGAAACCGAATGCAGCAGAAATTACGCGACCGAAATTATACGACTGTTGACTCACAAAATTACGCTCGTTTGCCTCACTCGTTGCCCCTAGGGAATAACGCCCATATTTATGGAATTTGTCAGAGAAATAAATACAAAAAATTTGCAACGGTTCCATTACACGATAGGGATAGCAAGTGAATAAAATGCGCGCCTGTGGCAGTGTAGAATTTCTGCGACCGAAATTACGCGACTCACAACTCAAAAAAATACGTTCATTTGGCCTCACCCTAAAGGTGCATAGAAACTGCTAGGCCTTTTTTTTTTTGAGGAGTAGGTTACGGTGGGAGCGCTCCTCGCACCACTCCGTCCAGGGCGACAGAGGGGCGTAAGTACGCACACCCGTAACACGTCACCTTCGTCGTTGGACCGACCACAAACCTGTTAGGCCTGGGATTTACTTAATAACTACTAATAAAACTTTGTTCGACACAATATCCTTCAGAAACTTATTACTTTCCATGGATAATATGGATGGTATGAATTAATAACTATGACATTTCGTGTACATATTTTTATTGCTTTTCAGGTTGTCAACATGCACCAGGAATTGGTAGAGCTATATCGGAATTGATAATAGATAGTAACTTTGTAAATATAGACTTGTTAAGATTTGGTTTTGATAGATTTTTAACAAATGAGGCACTAGTAGACTTCAATGTATATTAGCGCATATAATTTATTTATATAGAGTTATTAATCATTTAATAAATTAAAAAAATAAATAAAACTACCAACAATATTATTTAATAACACAATTTACAGAATGTTAATTTATTTAAATTGAGCTGGGGGTGCAGCAAATAATGCACCACCTTGTTTGGATGCTGCACGAGAAGGAGCAAATCCTAAGAGCTTCTGAATATTTTGCCTAGAAGCAAACAAAATGAAATTATTAAAAGTAATTCTCAAGCAATGTAATCCATGTTAAACATTTTTATCTTAAGCAACAATTGGGAACTACTCAGAACTTTTAGACAAAAAGTTGTATGTGTACCAAATGTTTGTATTTCTGTGAGGTGTAGGGTAAAAGTACAGTACACCATCCCCTTTCTTACCAGTGGGTGTTGTAAAAGACAACTATGGGATATGATACTAGGATAATATCTAGGCAAGGAAAGGAAAACTCGACATAAATCCCTATGCCAATTGACCAGCACTGTATATTAGGTCAATTTCCCTTCCATTGTGGACCAGGCCCGAGCCCAGCGATGGGATTAACGTGGGCTGACTTGATATACCAAGAACAAGCTAGCGAATTATGTCAAGACACTATGACTGCTAGATCTTAAACACTTCGATCAATTATTTGGTTGTTAGTTGTAAGTAATATAAAAATCCTGAAAAGAAGGGAGTGCTTTGAACACAGTAAAAAATCCTAAAATTAATTCTAATGGGACAAATGCTATTGCAAGTGAACTTTTATAAAATAAATAACTACCTTATGCTCATTGTGCATAAAATGTACAAAAAAATGAAGGAGCAGTCCGTGTAATCATCACCAGGCAAATTTCTGTGACTGAGGCCTTGTATCCAAGAGATGGGATAGAATGGAAGTTTAGCCACTACTCTTCCATCAAAACTGCAAAAAGAAATAATATGCATTAAATATACAGACTTAAAATAATACATGGGGAAGAGACTATTAAATAATGCTTTCATTTGCAAATTTTTCATTATCTACAATAGAATTACATGCACACACATGCATGTGATACCATGGCAGTTAATTAGTTTTTAAAGACTTCATAGTTTGTATCAGACCATATTGAAAGCTTAATTTAAGTATATGATCGGCCTTTTCATATTTAGACCACTTAAGGTTTATCCAGTGAACACATAACAGACATATGACAACAACAAAGATCTCATTTTACTTCTTAGCATAAAAATTATGCATATCTAAAGAAGAAAAAGCATAGCGTTCCTTTTCTTTGATTTTTGGAAGAATAACTTCTGATGCAACATTGTATTCTAAAGATTCTGTCTTAAATTGTTGGTGTTTATGTCACGTTAAGAATAATATTCAGCAATTAGCAGATCACCTGCCGTGTTCCATGTGGTGACGGAGTAAGAATACAATTCACCACTCCCTATCTTGCCCGTGGATGTCGTAAAAGACGACTAAGGGATATTATATGCATATAACATCTGTGCAAGAGAAGAAAAACTCAAAATGAAACCCTATACCAACATGTCTGACCAGCATGGTGTAGTAGGTCAAATTCCCTCCCATTGTGGAGGAGGCCCGAGCTCAATAGTCGGATGTATGTGGGCTACGATAATAAGGTTTAGACAGGGAAGTTATAAAATAGATTATTCACAGCAATATTTTCTCTTATTGTGGATGAGGCTTGAGCCCAACAATGGGACATATATGAGCTGAAATGATGTAGATCTTATCAAAACAAAAAGGAAATTGATTTATTTTATTATATTGATCTACTACACCATGCCATTCAGATAACTTAGCACATGGTTTATACCACTTGCTTTCTTTTATTAGATACAGATAAAAGTCGCGTTATTAAAATTGTTTCTTACATGCTGTTAAACATACTGAGTAGAGCTGTAAATGCAAATCCAATAGCAAACATTGATTTCATTTTGACCAATGAAAGATCCCTATTGTTGTTTTTAAGTCTTTCTTCCTCCCTCTCAATTTTCTTTTTGTGTTGCTTGTCCAATGAGTCACCATGCACTTCTTTTCGCTTTTCCACTGTGTAAATATAATAAAGTAAATATAGACACTTAAAGGTGGTAAAGATAGACGCTAACTCTTAAAATTTCAATGTACTATAGTTGAGTACTGTATTTATTTATAGTTCAGTTTTTTAAGGATTTTAGCTCTACCACATGTGAATTGGGAATATTTATTCACGTTACGATTGGCAAATATATGGAAAATACTCCAATAGGATTACAGGGCAATATGTAATATAAGCGCTCTAATTTGTGCAATTTCAACTATATTAGAAATATGACAAAAATAGCTTCTATCCAAGCCAAATATCTAAATAGCCTCATTGTAACTTACGCTTTTTACTTTGACGTTCAACCTCTACTTTTAATTTTTGATATTTTTCTGTTCGGTAAACCAATATCCATGTTAGACCTGTAAAATATTCATACAAATACATAAATGTGAAGATGGTAATAGTAAGCAAAAATGAAAGATAGCAGCCCAATCTTTTACTAACCTTCACCTAAAAATGCCGTACATATCGAAATAAACACAATTAATAAAGAATCGCTCCACATTGCTGCTCTGCAAGATTACTATGGTTAAATTTCAAATATAATTAAAATACTTATTAGAGACAGCGTACTTAGAAATAAGTCTAGTAAACAAGAAATATTTTACCTCCTACAAGGAAAGGTTAAAAATAGAAGCAAATCTATTATTTGTTAATAAAGAATAGCACTTATACCAAATTATGTTCAATGGTCTCGATTACTCTCGAGTCTCGATCACGGTGTTGACAGCTAGATTTTTTTTTTTTTTTCTTGGCTTCGTCCGGAGACATTTGCCATGTTCAAAAATTAGGGAAGTTAATTTATATACATAAAATATTACTTAACATTTGGAATAGGAGGATCGTGGATCAGGGAGAGGATAATATAGATATATTTCTATATACAGGATAGGATTATAAAAAAAATATTATTACATATGATAAAGGAAATTAAACATTCATAAATAATAGGATTTAAGGAAGATAAAAGTACAGAAATATTAGTAGGAAGTGGAACTTTAAGAGCAACAAGCGTATTATAAAAAGGAAGATGATTGTATAACATACAAGAAAAAAACACATGATTCAGATCTCCAAATTCGCCACAGTTGCAGAGTGGATTAGTTTTTATTTTCATTCTGGCCAAATGAGCTGGTACGCATGTATGTCCCAAACGCATTCTGATTAGGACTGTAATAGCTCTTCTACCAAGTCTCAGCTTGTTAAAAGCTCTACTACAGAACCATGGTTTCGCTGGAATATAGCACTGTATCATTTTATAGTTAGAGCCTTTTGATTGGCTGGACTCTGCCCAGACCTTCTCCCAAGAATCCATGAGATAAGCACCAGGCAGTGTCAGCAGGTCCTGAGGGTAAATACGATATGGGAAGATATCGCCACATTCCACGGCATCGTTAGCTATTTCATCAGCTCGTTCATTGCCATCTATGCCACAATGGCTTGGTAGCCATGCCAAGTTGACATGAAATCCCGCATTTGAGCACAAAAATAACTTATGCCGAGCTTCGTAAATAAGTGGATAATGAGTTTTTGCTTTGAATGGAAATTTAAATAGGGCTTGTAGGGCACTCTTAGAATCGCTAAAAATAACACATTTTTCTAATTTAAATATTAAAATTTATTCCAATGCTTTTACAATTCCGAAACACTCCCCAGTGAAAACGGACGTTTCAGAAGGGAACTTTATTTTTTCGACAATATTAAATTCTTTATGAAATATACCCACCCCTACTCTACCAGATTGATGATGCTTCGATGCATCAGTGAATATTTGATGCCAACCTTGCCATTGCTCGTTAACTATTGTGATAAAATCACTATTAGCTTCAACAACGTTACGATTAATGTTTAGATTAAAGTAAATTGTGGGAGTATGTACGAGACTATTAAAATTACAATGAAAAATAGCTAAGCGTTCAGAGGTGAAAACTGGGGCTGAAAGATTTTTAAATTTATTAAAGCTGTTTACTAAACAAGGTAGCATTTTATTATGCCAATAAGAGGATTCAGGAATAAAAACTGTTAACTGTTGAATTTTAGGCAAAAGCACGTTATGTGACTGATATAAGCGAAATAAATATCGGTCAGATAAGAACTGTCGCCTCAAGTAAAGGGGCGGTTCGCCACATTCAACTTGTAGTGCATTGAGAGGACTGGATTTCATTGCTCCCGTAATTATTCGCATAGATTTAGATTGTATTCCATCTAACCTCTTCATTGCCCATACACTACAGGGTTCTAATAGAAATGTGCCATAATCTAATACACTTCTTATTAATGCGTTATATAGAATTTTTAAAGAAGAAGGGTGCGCTCCCCACCAAACTCCTGTAAGACATCTGAGTATATTTAAGTTTTTCTCACACTTAGACACGACGTATTCACAGTGAGCATGGCCAGTAAGTTTAGAATCTAATACGACTCCTAAAAATTTTGTATGAGGTTTTTCAGGTATTATAGAACTGTCGTATCGAATATTTGCGCGGGCCTGATTACGTTGCCGACTGTATATTACAACGGTGCTTTTAGACGCCGATAACTCTAACCCATGCATATCTAACCATGCTTTTAAGGACTCCAGAGCCAATGATAATTCATGTGATGCTAACTGACTACATTTGTTAATAGAGTATATTAGTAAATCGTCTGCATATTGTAATACATTCACAGAATTACTAATGGATGCTCTCAAGTCATGCGTATAAATATTATAAAGAAGTGGACTTAAGACAGAACCCTGAGGTAGTCCTTTCCATAATATTCTTTCTAGGCCCGAGGAACCTAGAAGTATTTTTCGCCCGCAAAGCATATTTTTAATGAAGGTAACTAATAACAACGGAATTTTAATTTGAGTTAATTTAGTACATAATATATCTATAAGAACGTTATCATATGCAGACTGAATGTCTAAAAATGCAGCCACCACAGACTTATTTTGTGAGAAGGCTAAGCGAATATCAGTGGCAAAAATGCTAATACCATCTATTGCACTTCTACCTTTTCTAAAACCATATTGTGTGTTAGATAGAATATTTTGATTCTCAATGAACCATTCTATTCTATTTTTTACCAGTTGTTCAGCTATTTTGCCCATAACTGGAGATAAAGCTATGGGTCGATAAGATGAGGGGTCTTTGGGATTTTTATTAGGTTTTAAAAAGGGCAACACAATTTGAGTTTTCCAAGATGAAGGGATATTACCTGTGATTATGACACAATTGATAACGTCAAGGAAATAAATTAAAGCTGCATTTCCTAAATGTGTGAAAAAAGAATATGGTATACCGTCCTCACCCGGTGCCGTATCAGTGGTTACTGATAAAATACCTTTTAATTCCTCCAAGTTAAAGAGGGCGTCTAGCCCATAAGGACATGCATTTGGGTATTGTAGAGTCTGTGTAAGCACCAATTCTCGAACTGGTGCTATTGGTGGAGCCAATTTGTCCAGTAAACTATCGCTTAAAGAAAGTGGCATAGTCTCAAATTTTGAGTCACTAACTCCTGTTCTATAGCGTTTTATATTACGCCAAACAACTGAAGGTTTAGTATTAGGAGAAATAGTTGAGCAGAAATTTCTCCATCCCATGAGCTTTTTGTCTTTCAGGATTTTTTTAGTTCTCAATATAATGTTGGTAAGCTCAGTAAAGTTTTCTTGAGACATATTTAAATTGTATTTTATTTCTGCCTTCTTTCTTTCAGCAACAGCCACACTACACTCATAATCCCACCAAGGTGGAGATGATGGCTTATACAAATATGATTTAATTGGAAAAGTTGCATTAGCAGCTTCAGTCATAGCAGTTGTTAGAACATGCAAAAATATCCTCAGAAAGTTGTTTAACTTGTTGAATTTTATCTTCCACATACTGTTTGTATTCATGCCACTTTTCCTCCAATATTATATACTTCATACGAGGAGGTGGTTTAGGAATTATTTTTAGCTCAAATGTTTGTAAAGTTATTAATATAGGAAAGTGGTCGCTGCCATATGTGGAGGATAAAATGTGCCATAATATAGTGGAAGCTAAACTAGGAGATGTTATTGTTAGGTCAATTGCACTGTCATTTTCTAAAGGGCTAGTTCTGCGAGTTGGTGAACCATCATTTATCACACATAAGTTTTGCCTATCTAACACCTCTAAAAGGTCATCACCATGGCTATTGGTTAGGGAGCTGCCCCATGCCCTATGATGTGCATTAAAGTCGCCCATGATTATGATGGGTCTAGGTAGAGTAGATAACAAACTATTTATGTGCTGAAATGTTTGATAGGAAGGTTTAGGAATGTAAATAGATAAAACGCAGATTTTATTTATGATACAAGCTACAGCAGAGAAGGTAGGATAGTTAACTATAGGAATCTGTGAATAAGACAAAGAGTTTTTAATTAAAAGCGCAGCTCCCCCATACCCATCAGATCTGTCATCTCTTAAGCAGGAGAAGCCATGAATTTTAAAGATTGAACCTGGTTTTAACCAAGTCTCTACTAACACAAATATGAAAGGATTATATTTATTAATTAAATATATAATGGCACTTTTTTTACTGACTGCACTCCTGCAGTTCCATTGGATAATTATGGATCTGTGATCCATTATGGTTATTTAATATAGATATTACTTCTGTAAGTTTAGCAGCGTTGGCCGGTTCTATTATATTGGAATGTACTAAATTGTTTAATAATGAAATGATATCAGATATAGTAAAATTTGTATTATCATCATGTTTTTCAGTTAAAAGAACTCCATTTGATTGAGAAAGTGAGGGTTGTCTAGTTAAATTATGATGGAGCTTCTGGTCATAACCTTTAACTAGTTTAGGTGCACTTTTAGGTTTGATAAAAATAGTTTTTTTATTTGAAGTCTGGCCTGCCCTAACCTGAGGGTTTAGACTGCTTGGAAGAGTTTTAGTATACTGATTTTTGGGAGTTGCTACTATCTCTGAATACGATTTTGAAAGTGGTGGGTGAACTTTGCTAGCCTCTGCATATGAGATAGATTTTTCTGCCATGGTATATTTAATATTCTTTTGTCTGTTAAACTCTGGACAATTTTTATTGATAGCAAAGTGAATGCCTCCACATAGACAACATGACACATTATCATCATTAGCCTCAAAAAGATCACCTGAGTGCTCACCGCCACACTTAAAGCACCGTGGTTTTGATCTACATTGTAGCTTAGTATGACCATAGCGACAGCAATTATAACATTGAATTGTAGGGAAGACATATACTTGAACTGTAAGAGTAGTATAACACATATAAATTCGTTCTGGTAGGACTTGTCCATCAAATGTTATAACTACTGTCTGTGAAGGTATCCATGTCATCTCACCGTCTCTTAATTGTTTCAGATTTATTCGGCGAACTTTTAAAATTTTGCCACAACCATTAGGAAGAGTACAGCTATCTATAATATCTTCAGGTGACAAATCTATGGGAACTCCACGTACAACACCCATTCGCGAAACATTATAAGTTGGTATAAATACTTTAAAATTATTTTCTTTAAGACTAGGATGTTCTATAAAAGCATTGGCATCTAAATAATTATTAAATGTTAATGAGATCCTATTTCTACCTATCCTTTTCAAACTTCCATTCAAAATATTCTTAAAAGAGTGTCGTTTTAAGAATTTGCCAAACATAATAGGGTGGAATGTGACGCCATCATTCGCCTGATCGCTTTGCCTTTGAACATGTACTACAAAAGGTCCTAGGTCTGTAGAATTATAGGCGGGTCTTGTAATTGGAGTTGGTGGTGATATTTGGGCACCTGTTTGTGGCGTTACTGCGGTATTTAAGACATCATTGGTAGTAGTAGCAACTGGTGTATGTTTAATGTTATTGGTACAGTCACACGCAGTATCTGTATGAGAGCTGGATGTTTGCTTCCTGCGTTTGTTACAATGTTTGCACATTTTATGCAAACGCATTCGCTTATGGCCTTTTTCTTTTTTTGTGGATGAATCAGTATCCATCCCAGATTCGGAGCAGATTGTAACATAATTCCCTGCCAGTGGGACTGTGCCCCCTGGATCGGGTGGCTCGTTCATATTCTAAACTATTATTTAGATTAAAAAGACTTACCAACTATTTTTGTACACTAAAACTACGATAATAATGAAAAAATATTAATATAACATATATATACAACTAAAATATACTCCACTGATACACGAAAAGAATATTATAAAAATTTTAAGTAAAAAACGCGGCCGTCCTCTTCGAAACTTCCCGCCTTTTTCCTTTTTTTTTGGTTCTGTTTGTCCATACGGACAGGCAAAGGAATCAAAGCCCATATAGCCAAGTCTGATACAATTTTTCTTTACATATTATTTACTTCTTCATATTGTATAACTTATTTATTGTCATTGTCCGTCAGTAAGTCAAGTCGTTATCATTAATTAGGCGCTGAAAACCTAATTAGATGATTTCTCTGGGAATTCCGGTTGAATATGAAAATACACATAAACTCTTAGAATAATAAGTAATAACGTATAGAAGGATAGTGTCAGTACTTCGAACTTTAAAAATTTGAATCTAAAAATACTAATGGCGGGCAGACGATTATACACGTACACACGCACACCACTATACAAATTATGAAATCAAATTTTGTTTTTATTAACATAAATCGTCGAAATACTTTTAAAAGTAATGTTAAAAACCTTTTTAAGTTTTTCAAATGTGTTGTGACACCATTTGAATGCACAAACCGTCATAATTACCTATTTATTTTTTAAGAGTTGCGTACGTTCGTGCAGTATAATGACTTGTATATTACGGAACAGTTCCGGTGTAAGCTCCATTAGGCTCCAATTGAAATGCCTCACTTTTTGTGCATGAACGTACCTTCTATATATTATTATTCTAAACATAAACCACTCTTATATCACATTCACCACACTTCAGCACCTTAATTATATTATATTACATAAAATATCAGCAAAATTATTCAATATAACACTATAAAACACAAAAAATGAATATAATACAAGAGCTTAACATGACATCTCCAAATTCGCGCCGAAACTCTAGAACATATTTTATAATTTAGAAGTTTGGTCTATGATAATAAAATGACACTAATGACGCTGGCGAATTGATAGAATGACAACCGAATGACAGCGTCTGCCGCTTCCATATTGCCAGTGTTTCCACAATTAAGGGAAATTCCTCTTTTGAGGGAAAATTAGGTCCAGAGGGAAAGAAAAGGGGAAATTGCGGTAAATCATGGGTAAAGCCTAGCCTAAAATATTGCGGCAAATTTTAGGCTAGGCTTTACCCTACGTTTTACAGTATAAAAAAAAAGTGGCAACACGTGCAGGTTTTATATATTTCTGGTCGGTATAATCGACAACGATATATCGTAGCGATTTGACTGCGCAGACCGTTTGTGCAGTTTTATTGATAGTGTGTATGAAGATCGTCTCAGAATTTTCTGGTTGGCGCAAACGATCGGAGCAGTTTCAAAAACTATTCGATAAATTGTTGTCGATCATGTTTGCACAGTTTTGTCGTAGTATATGGACGGAAGTCATAGTGATCCTTTAATTCGTTCACGACGCTTGCTGTAGATGCAAGTCAACATGTCGCAAGATGATAATAATAATAGCAACAACCAGGAATTATTGGAAGAGTTAATACAGAGTTATAATTTGTTTCTGGAATAAGAAAAGTAAAGACTATCATAATCGCAACGAGAAAAATGCTGCCAACGATAGGCTAATTGATATGTACAAATCTATTGATTCTAATGTCAATAGGGAAACTATAATAAAAAAAAAAATCAATAAAATTCAGTAAATTCCCATGAGAGAGTGACTTCCTTTTAAGAAGCCAATTTCTACACCACATACTACATACGTCCCTCCAGAAGCCTCGGCGTGTATGTTTTACGTGTGTGTCTCTCTAAATAAATTCACATGCGAGATAATTTCAGTCATCAAGTTATACGATTTCCTTATAAGAAACCAATTTCTACACAACATACTACGTGATTTTCTTTGCTTTTTACATAAAATGAGCGACGCCAGTGCTTTATCATCTTCCATCAAGGATGACATGATTCTCGCCTGAATTTCTGCTGCAAATGGACGATCGCCGCAGATATCATAAACGTGTACACAATCTATGGATGTTTGATTAACTGCTCAAACTGTCTGCGCAGTCAAATCGCTGCGATATATTGTTGTCGTGTATACCGACCATTAGAAGGAAATCCAAGTTTTGTTTTTAGTTATTACACTAGTGCCACAGCTAAGAACTACAGCAGAATAACTTATGAAGGGGAATAAGTCCCGAAAAGGGGAAATCTGAATTGAAACGTGGGGAAAGGCAATCTTTAAAGTGGAAACATTGCATATTGCGTTCACAATTCACATGGTTTATAAATGGCTGCTTGTTCGTAAGACTCATGCGCATTTTGTTTTAATCACAAGTATTACTGCTCATTACTGATTTGCATAATCACGTATAGCTTATACACGAAATGTATATATAAAGATACAAATGAAAAATCTGTAGATACTACTCTATTTTAATTTTAAGTCATCTATACATATATAGATATCAAAGAATATAGATATAAATGAGGCGATTGGTATCAAAATTGGTTAAATCCAAAATTGATCATTTATAAACTATTAATGTGGAAATATTCACTATTACGTAAAGTTTAAAATAATACTATTCAAAAAAGGGCAAATCCATGTAATTTATAAGGAAAACCGGTTTGAAAAACGGCTTTGGTTTTAAAAATAGTCAAATCCAGCACTATTATATTTCAAATTTGGGCAAATCCATTTCGGCCAATCAGTGTCGAGTATTCTCTATGGCGAGTCGGCCGTGATGTGTTTTAGTGTTATTTTGTTCTTGACGCTGGCTACGTGCGCTCTGTGTATTTTAACTAAAATTAAATATAAAAATGGAAGAAACTCCAAATGAAATAGTTGAAACACCTCCTAGTTTATCAAGAAAGCCTTTGAAACAAAAATTTACATGGGAATGCAACAGGGCTAAAGTTTCTAGGTAAGTAAACTTTCACTCGCTAGAATATTGCTTACGTAGAATATTGCTTACATAGAATTACTTATCTACACAGGTCTTTTTATTTTAGTAACTCATTTTATAGTAGTTAATTTTGGTTTAAAGTAGTATATCATAGTTTGTAATATTTTACCATTACATGAACGAATTCAGCTACTTAAAGAATTTGTTTTGTGTGTATAATAAAATTGAGTTTTCACCTGTCTATTGCGCTAAATTTTGTAACATGTAGGTATATTTTTAACAGGCATACGACCTTTTTGTCTCCCCTTGACGACATTCACTTTCTAGCTTAATATTAATATACTCTTGGTTTATTACAGGTATTCGCCTAAAGCGCCACCAGATATCAAAATTCCGTGTCAACATTTTTCAAAAGCCTACAGATGTACTTCATTAGCAAAAAAGGACATTATTAAATTTAACAATGCTTTTTATAAATCATCAAAGAAACTTGATCAAGACAACTTTATTCTTCAGCACATTAAACATCTCCAGAACAGCGCTGTCGTCCTAAATCAGGCATAGGTTATAAAAAACGTTCAATATTATATACTACGGCCGACGCAGAAACTCCTTGATACCAATATGCAGAAAAACATTTCTATTCATTTTAGGACTTAACAAAGGAAGAGTAAATGATGTAATTATGCGCAATGTGAAGAATAACGGGGCATCAGCACCTGAAAATAGAGGAGGAAATCGTAAAGAGAAGAAGTACGCAAATATAAGAAAATCGATTAAAGATTTCATCAAAAAGTTAGTGCCACTTGAAATTCATTATTGTCGCAGTAAGATAAAAAGTCTTAAATATCTTGCCTCAAATTTGAATATAAATAAATTACATAAAATGTACATCGCACAAGCTGAAGAACTGTTCAAAAGTGTTAAGGCATCTTATTTTAGGCGAATTTTCAATATATCATTTAATATTGGTTTTGGCACTCCAGCAACGGACGTGTGCTCAACATGCTTAACATTTAATGAACAGATTAAAAATGAAATTAACATTAATAAGAAGAAAGATCTAATGATTTCGAAAAGGGTACATAATTTAAGAGCGAAAGCTTTTTACAATTTACTTAAAGAAGAAAATGAGGAGTTACTTACTTTAAATTTTGACTGTCAGAAAAATCAGCCGATACCCAAATTACCTGACCAGAGCGCTTATTATTCACGACAACTGTATGTTTATAATTTTACGATTGTAATAGGCAGTTCCAAAAGTAAATTGAGCAGGGACAATGTTTTCATTTATACATGGACTGAAGACACTTTACCAAAAGCCTCAAATGAAATCGCTAGCGCTGTTTTTCACTGTCTATGCTCTAATATTGAAAAATATGAAAAAGTAACAACCGTACGACTAGTGGCCGACGGATGCAGTGGGCAAAACAAAAATACCTCAGTATTGGGTATGCTTTGTAAGTATCTTATGGATAATGCTCCCGAAAAAATAAAAACTCTGGAATTAATGTTTCCAGTAGTAGGTCACTCATTTCTGCCACCAGATCGCGTATTTGCCCAGATTGAAAAAAAGATAAAAAAGAACGAGGTTATACCTAACCCGCAAGGTTACTACAATATCTTTGACGAGCATGGGACTGTTCTGAAATTGGGGTCAGAAGTTATAGTTCAGGATTGGAAAAGAGCGAGTATTGAAATACTAAAGGAAGCGAACGCAATGCATTTTTCTATTTAGCAATGTAAAACGTTTTTTATGAAAAGGAACAAGTGAAGGCTAAATATATTAATACGTGCAGAAGAATCGTATCAAAATGCTTTGAGCAGATATAAAAATATTTGCAAAAAAAAAACAAAACCGTTATAAACCCCAGAGTCTTATAAACCCAAACAACATAGAAATTAATGTGGCTGTTAAAAAAGAAAAACTGGATGATGTCAAAAAGCTGTTAAAAGCGCACTGCGGAGAGCACTGGGAGCTTTTACCAGACCTAGAGTACTATAAAAATGTAATTCAAAGAACAAGTGATAGCGTTATTTCTTATTCAAATGAAAGATGTGAGATGGAGGAAGAATTGCCCAATTTGATTATTTAATACTTAAAATTAAACTTATTATGTTTCTTTATTTTATTGCAGGCAGGTAGTGTCCGACCGAAACTACTTTTTACGCCTGAAACCGAATCCGAAATTTGGCTCTAGTCTCACTTTCGGCTGAAACTAAAACCGAAACTTCTGTGTAAATTATACGTTTATGAGCTGAAATGATGATGATGATGATGACGATGATGATCACATAAATAGTAAAATAAAATATACGTGTTTTGAAGTGATCGCGCAGACACAAAGAACTAAAATTGTGAGATGACTATGTGCGCGGTGAATTGACACTTCGTCTCTTGCACCTCATGCACGGAGAATGTCCTAGCCCAGCGCAATAATTGCCGAATTCAGTTTCGGTTGCGACTGTAGTTTCGGCTCGATTATCAGCCGAAACTGAAACTAAGCCGAAACTCGTTTTTTGGCCGAAACTAGGTGAAATCGAAACCGAAATTTCGGTCGGACACTACAGGCGGCATATAACAAGAAGTCTTTCAAATTTTATGTTATATTTCAAAGTATAATTAATTATCCTAAATAAATACTTGTTGAATATTTTCTTTTAAAATATAATATAATACATTTTGTATTTATGATATTTTTATTACGTCATTAAATTTTTTTGAACAAAAGTTTACAACCCCTGATCATTACTTATGGCATCTACAAACTAAGCTAAATCCGCAGGGGTAACATTCATAAGCAGTCAAATCCATAAAACTCACAATCAAACCAAGTCTAATCCTCACTTTACTATCAAACTTAGTCAAATCCAATCTTTTATACGTGATTCTGCTTTTTTTATGTATGAGACATACGTTAGTTATTATTGTAAGATTAATAAAAACCTCATTTAAATAATCAGGAGTGGTAGGACCACACTGTCGACAGTTATCTGTCTACAGCCGCGGGCCGGTCCGTCCGGGGCAGTACCATGCTCTCGCAGAAAATCGATGTCTGAGTAGTAGCAATTTGTTACTGCGCTTCGTTCGGTGAGCGAGAGAGCCAGAAGCCCAACTTTCTGAGGGTGATTGCGTGTAGAGGGTTTTGGTGGTGCCCTTGGTATCACCGAGCCTCAATGCACGCATTCACACTCCCTTCGCTTTCTTCGCGGTAGGCAACGGCCTTGTAAAGGTCCATGAGCGGCAGCAACACTTACCATCAGGTGTACTGTTTGCTCGTTTGCCACCGTTTGCAATAAAAAAAAAAAAATCGGCCAAGTCTTAACGCTCTGTGATGTTGCCATATAATTAAAACAAAACTGAGTATAGTGCCAATCTTACATAAACGGATTTGACCAAGGTTGATACTAATCGCCTCAAATATAGCTACGTAGGTAAATATAGTACTAACAAGCTCACAAGCGCTGCCAAGTGGATAAAGATGATTGTAGTTCAAACTTACTATAGTGACGTCTGTCCTATCTGTACTATACTTTATAATTTGTGGTCTCGATTTCTCGAATACAATAGATCACGGCCAGGAATCACCGTACATTTCTGTTCGACCGTAAGAAATTCGTCTTTAATCTATGGTTCCATACTTCCATATATTACTTGACGTATAAATTGTTTTCCATCCCTCCTCACCTCTGTACTTTCCCCTCGTCTTTATATGTTAGGACTATCAAAAAAATATCGATATATTGAAAATTATATTTCAATATATCAAAAACATATATCGTAATCGGAGTACGTACATCGAAAAAATATCGATATTTACATTTATGAGCTCTGTATTAAAAAAATGTATACCATCTATTCCGTGTGGTGATGGAGTAAGAGTACAATTCACCACTCCCTATTTTGCCCGTGGACGTCGTATAAGACGACTAAGGGATGTAATATGCACATAAGATCTATGCAAGGGAAAGCGGAAAACTCGAAATGAAACCCTTTACCAACATGTCTGACCAGCATAGTACTGTAGGTCAAACCCATTATTTATAAAGGGTTTTTCAACAAGAACTTTGTTTTCTAAAACAAAATAAAACAAGAAATTTAGATGAAGATGATTAAAATTTTTATTGTATTACGAACAGAAAAGTTCGGCAATTAGGAATGAAAAATGATATCTGGCAAATGTCCACCACGACCATGCTGAGAGATGTCGATTCTTTCATCAAAGTTTTTAATCACTTTTTGGCAAAATGACGACTCTTCTTCGTTAATCACATCACGGATTTTGAGTTTTAAGGCTGCAATCGATTCGATTGGCTCCGGATAGACTCTGTCCTTAACATAGCCCACAAAAAATAATCCAGTGGTGTTAAATCACACGACCTGGCTGGCCACATAACAGCTGATTTTCGTGAAATTATGCGATCGGGAAATTTGGTTTGCAATAAATTGATCGTTTCATTGTATGTGTGACATGTGGCACCGACCTGTTGAAACCACATGTCAGTGATATCCACGTCATCAATAATAGGCCAAAATTGAGTTGATAAAATCTCGCGATAGCGTGATCCATTGACCATTACTGCATTTCCAGGCTCATCTTCGAAAAAAAAAAACGGCCCAATCAGGCCTCCAGACCACATAGCGCACCATACAGTGACACGTTGAGCATGCAAAGGCTTCTCAATAATCGCTCTAGGATTTTCAGAAGCCCAAATGCGGCAATTTTGCTTGTTGACGTACCTGACTACTACACGCACTCATGTATTAGCTTTCATTTATTAGCTGTCATGTTCAAATTCACAGATTTTCTTACGGTTTAAAAGCTTGTACTAGAGATGACCGTCTATAGTAGGTACTACTTAGTTTGTGAATAAGCGTAATAATATTAAAGATTGTTATATTGTTGTATTTTGAAAAAGTTTTTTTACGAAAACATAATAATAAATAATTTTAGAGTGAATGAATATACTTTGTTATTATTAGGTACTTATTAGTATATAACGCGGCAAGATGACTCCTTTGTAAATATTCGTATTTTGAATATAATTTTTATCTTATCAACTTACCTTATCAAATATATATACAAAAATATATTAAAGTCAATTTTAAACGGACAACATTTTAATTGTTTTTTATTTTTATTTAATTGCTTTTAGGTATATAAATGATATTTACCGAAGCTGTAACGCTATCTATCAATATTCAATACTTATGTATATATAGCATGTATTTGGTAAATATAGCTGCAAAGGTCTACCGCACAGATTCCGTAGCGGTTAAAGCCTCCTCTACACGTCAGCAGATGCGTCCGCAGATGTCGATAGGTGCATCCGCGGATGGATCTCTGTGAGCCGTCCACACGTCTGTAGGTCGATCAGTCTCAGTCTGTATTTTCCAATATATAGTATTACTCTATGGTCTGTATTGATTCTTGGCGGATGCAACACGTACGCGGGTGAATATTTGAAAACGTACATTTTTGATGTATCGCTGTGAATAACACATTAAACCTTAATCGATTTTGATCACTTTTTTTATATACATAGTTAATTAAGTGGGGCACATATTGCAGATCAATTTATTGTGTTTTATAAGCTATAAGCCATTTTATAAAAAAAATAGTGCCCAAAACCTCATTACCATTCGTGTCCCTTTTCCCAATTTTCAACCATTATGATAAGAAAAATTAAACGAAACCTTCGAAGAATAACATTTTTCTTATTATTTAGTAAATATAATAGTTAATGTATAAACTGAAATAAAATATATGATATAAAGAACAGTTTCAGTTAATTTTATATCAATTCAAAAATTGTCACATCCTTCGTACTACTTACCGTTCGCGAATACTGACAGTGAAATAGAATTGTACCCAATGGTAAATGTAATCCTCACGACGACTCCCCACCACGACCTCAGTGTCCGCTAGTGACTTGAGCAGATTACACGTCTTAAAGAGCGATTTGGCGCCAACGAAAAATTAATAATCTACAAAAAATCGTCCAGGTCAAAATAAAATCTCCTTACCGTTCGTGTCTTCTAAAGGTAAGTTATTTGTTCAGATTAATTTAATTAATGATCTAAATATTTGCCATAAGATTATTTCTCGTCTGATAACGTATTTAGTTTCATAAGTCTAATAAATAATGCAACGTACACAAATGTTTCCAAATATCTACTTACCATTTTACTATTTACCATTTTTCCCGTTCACATTTTACCCGAATGGTAAGGAGCAAGCTGGAATGGTAAGTAGGTATTTTTCTATTTAAATGTAATATTGTTTCAATACATGCTATATTCAGATTCAAGAAAAGCGCTAAATAGCACTTTCTGCGCTTTTTTCTGTCACTGTCAAATATGCGCTACACAGTTTCAAACAATGGTTTGAAACAGAAAAAAGCAGAAAGCAGTTTGCTGGCTACATTGTTTTTAAGCTAGTTTGAAACCAACAGTGTTTAGAGAACGTGGCGCGGATAGAACGTCTTTACGCTCGCGTACCGTATATTCACTACAACGACGTCATGGCGCTTTACCTATCAAAACAATAAAAAGTTGGAGTAAGTATTGCACTTATGTGTGCAATTGAAAGAAAAAATTAAAATATCCCACGCATTTCTTCTTTGTATTTTATTTTTATACCCTTCACAATTTAAGTCCCAAAGGCAGGCAACTATTTGTATAACTCGAGAAGTTGAGTAATAATATCGCGATCGCGTTCTGTCTGCCCACGCGCCATTTTGTGCACAAAACGTCGTCGCGTGCGTCTGCGCTGACTTCTGCACCATGACTGTTGTTCGCTTGGTTTTAAACTAGCGGCTATACGGTTTCAAACAAGATAAAAACCAACGCTTGGCCAGTGGTTTGAATTCCATCCGACGTCCTCGTCACGTCCTCGACGAAGAGGACGACAATATCATACTCGCTCAACAAAGAGCCTACACGGCCCGCGAGACCTTAACAAATAAATATCCGCGGTTCCGTCCTCGCCGTCGAGGTGCGAAACCGCGCCGCGCAAAAGTCACGACTAAAAACGTGGGCACGCCCACTTTGCCTTCAGCGACGCCCCAAGCCGAGGTCCGTTCCCCACAGGGGGAGCCCTTGGGCGATGTCGCTTAGCATACTTTTCTCCGGGTTGAGAGCCCTCAGCACTCACCCATAGTCCGCGTCAAGCTGTCAAGGCCATCTGCGGCCAACACACAAAAAAAAAAAAAAAAAAAAGTGGTTTGACTATGTCCGCGTCGGAGACCCGTAGCATACGGACGTACGCCTCGTTGCTCTCCATTGCCGCGCTCTCTCCGCACCCGCCCCCTGCGGTCGTGCGATCTCGCTCCGTCTCGCTCGCTCTCGCAGCGTACCTCGCGTCGCGTTACGCCGCCATTTTGTTGACGTCTGTGGCCGTTTAGTAGCCCGCTCCGGGTGGCCGTGTATACGGTTGTCTGTGGCAGTTTCGCTGTTTGGACGCAGGTGTTGCCGGATCCCAACTGCACGAGTCGACTTTCTCAAGACGTCGTATGCAGATTTCTACCGTAGGTAGATAAAAGTCAACCCATTTTGGCCCCCTCAGGGCAGAAAACCATATTGTTTGGTCCTCGGCGGAAACCTCACGGTGTCAACGAAGCCGGGTGAGGCAAGGCCCCGATTTGCCTGCCGAGCCCCTTCAGGGCAGAGCTAACAATCGGAAGGGGTTAGAGCATCCGGCCTTGGGGGATCTCCTAGTCGGACCTAATCTACGGCTTTCATCATTTTTCTGCGAAGGCCTAACGGCCTGAGCAGCTAGGAACCTATCGCACATTAAGATTGGCGAAGGATTACAAGCTTAGGGCACACTAGTTAAGCACACATCCTCCCGACCTGCACCCGGTTGGGAGGGACACGCACCGCACACAACCCAGGATTCACCTCACCCAGGGCGCTAGGTTTCACACTTTTCCCGCGAAGGTTTTTTTCCACCAGCCCACAATGGCGGAAAAAACTACTACAATCGACGCCCTTCTGGCAATCCCAGAGATACAAGCTTATATTGCCCAACATTTTGGAGCAATAACCATCTTACCACCCCAGCCTCAACGCGCTCCTACCACCGCCCTGCCGCTTGAGCCGGAATTACCGACCATCAGCACGGCGATGGAAACGGAATCACCCCCGTCCTCCTCAGCCTCATCGTCCTCCTCCTCCGAGTCGGAAGACTCGCCCAATGAGGGCTCATTTACTGTAGTTCGCTCCCGCAAGCGTAGCAAAAAGGTAAAGGTCAACAAAGAGGCTCCCTCTAAGGCCCCAAAAATTAAGCCGACTGACTCGGCAAAAACACCCACCGCAGCCCCGTCTGCAACGACTGCCATGGCCGTCTTGGTCCCCCCAGTCGTCTCGCAGGCCACCCCTACCTCTGTCCCATCTTCCACGGACAGCAACACCGTCGCTCCGCAGACGGTCAAAAAACCACTGGCTCCGCCGCCCCTATATATAAGGGACAAGGAGAAGTGGCTAGCCATCTCCGCTTGGCTAAACACCAATCGCATAAACTACAAATCGGCTAAATCCACGCCCCAAGGCATACAAGTGGACCTTCACTCGTTAGCCGACCACCGCACCGTGTCAAGCATGCTAGGGAATCAACAGATTCTCCTACCATACATACACCCTCCCCGAAGCCAAACTTCTGCGTGCAGTTATACGCAATGTCCCGAGGGAAATCGACACTAAAGAGATCTTAGATTCTCTCAAAATCCAGGATCTGCCGGTTGTAGAAGTACGCCGGATGATCCGGGGAAAGGGTCGTTACCCCCTTAACATGATACTATACTATACTATAATAATAACATAGTTCGCAATGATAGGACAACCTCACCAATGGGTGGAACGCTCATTTACTACAAAAGGTCGCTGCATTGCACACCTATGGATCCGCCCCCTCTGATGTACATTGAAGCTTCAATTTGCAGGCTAGCCCTCTCAGGCCATCAGCCTATCACCCTTGTATCCGCATATTTCTCTCCCAATAGAGAACATTCGAAACAGTTGGTTGAAAAAGATCTAAAAGCCTTGCTAGAATTGGGAGGCGCCGTCATCATTGGCGGTGACCTTAACGCCAAGAACACCTCTTGGAGCTGTCAAAGTTCCAATAAGAGGGGCAAGACTTTAGAACTATTCGCTGACAGACTAGGATTTGATGTCATAGCGCCCTTAGAGCCGACACACTTCCCCTTTAACGTTTCGCACAGGCCGGACATACTCGATATCTTTCTTCTCAAAAACATAAACCTTCGTTTATGTTCTATAGAAGTTCAACACGAGTTAGACTCAGATCACCGCCCGGTGACTCTGGAATTAGCCTCCCGCACCCCCGGCCCCTCAGGCCACAACAACGAAAAGACCAAGATAGTGACTGACTGGGCACGGCTAGAGAAAAAATCTCAAGTCAACCTCGTCGGTCCACCTTGATCAAATTCCCAGTGACATTACGTCTAAGGAACATACCTCTCAGGCGATCGAGTCACTTACAAGTCACGTGCAGTCGATAATGGACGACTGCTCGCGGCCGGTACCAGATACGAGCGATCGTAAATGGCGCCTGCCAGACGACGTCCGTGACTTGTTAAGACGTAAAAACGCCGCGACACGCGCTTATGACCGCTACCCCACGGAGGACAACCGTACCCGCCTACGGTCACTCCAGAGGGAGGTTAAACAAGCTATTAATGAATTGAGACAGAGCAAATGGGACGCCATGCTCGAGGAGCTGGAGCCCTCTCACACAGCCTTTTGGCAGCTTTCCCGCTCACTCAAAAAAGACATCGTGTCCACTCTCCCTCCTCTCATCAGACCCAACCAGCCACCGGCATTTATGGACGACGAAAAGTCAGAATGCCTGGCCGACTGCTTGGAGCTTCAGTGTACGCCGAGTACACTACACCCCGACGCCGCGAATCACCGCTTCATCGCCGACGAAGTGGAACGTCGTACCACTCTCTCGCGCTCGTTAGGAAACGACAAACCCGATCAGCCTATCCCAGCAGTGACCACCGATGAGGTCGAATCGTTAGTCAGGGGTCTTAATACCAGGAAAGCCCCAGGTTCAGACGGCATCTCAAATAAAGTCATTAAATTATTCTCCGCCCACTTGATAGTCCTGTTGTGCTGCATCTTCAATGCAGCACTAAATAATAACATCTTTCCCGCGCAATGGAAAGAGGCCGTGGTAGTAGGAATCCACAAACCCGGCAAGCGCTGTACCGAACTCAGTAGTTACCGCCCGATTAGTCTACTAAAAGGTCTAGGTAAGATCTACGAACGAATAGTTCTCAGTAGACTACGTACATTCGCCGAGGCTAACAACCTCATTCCCGACGCATAGTTTGGCTTCTAGCCAATTGGTTTAGGAAATGGAGATTAGAAATCAACCCCTAGAAGAGTCAGGCGGTCATGTTTACTAGACGAACTGCCCGTTCCTGCTCTATCGATAGCATTCGCCCCCCCCTTAAAATTTTCAACAAGCCGGTTGCTTGGACCAGGCAGGCCAAATACTTGGGTGTGACCCTTGACGATCGACTCAGCTTCGCCCCTCACATAAAGCAAGTCCGTGCGCGGGCAGCCTTTGTGATGGGCCGTCTCCACTGTCTACTCAACTCTAGGTCGCGTATGCCACTGAGTAGCAAAGTCCGACTTTACACCACCTGCATACGGCCTGTCATGACCTATGCCAGCGTGGTGTTCGCGCATGTTAAGCCACACAAGATCCACAGGCTACAGACACTACAAAATCGATTCATGCGCCGAGCTACGGGAGCACCATGGTTCATACGAAACGTCGATCTCCACATCGACCTCGAACTGCCGACCATCAAGCAGTTTATAAAACGGTGCTCTCAGAGCTACTTTGACTCTGCCATGACACACCCCAACCAACTAGTGGTTGGGGCGGCTTCCTATAGACCCTCCAAAATCTCATCCATCCGACGTCCTCGTCACGTCCTCGACGAAGAGGACGACAATATCACACTCGCTCAACAAAGAGCCTACACGGCCCGCGAGGCCTTAACAAATAAATATCCGTGGTTCCGCCCTCGCCGTCGAGGAGCGAAACCGCGCCGCGCAAAAGTCACGACTAAAAACGTGGGCACGCCCACTTTGCCTCCAGCGACGCCCCAAGCCCAGGTCCGTTCCCCACAGGAGGAGCCCTTGGGCGATGTCGCTTAGCATACTTTTGTCCGAGTTGAGAGCCCTCAGCGCTCACCCATAGTCCGCGTCAAGCTGTCAAGGCCATCTGCGGCCAACAGCTGTACACACACAAAAAAAAAAAATAAGTGGTTTGAAACACAAGCCTCGCTACGCGTTTAAAGGTCATACGAAATTTGACATAAAACATCTATCTACACAGTTTCAAACATCTGTTTCAAACCACTGTTTGAAACCGTGTAGCACATGCTTCAATCTTCTCTTCCAGTAGTGGTTTGATATTTGTACAGCTGTATTAAATATTTATTATCTCTATCGTCGCTTTTTTGGTTTCTATCTATACTTGCCTATTCAATAAATAGTTATAGGTATGAGTTGTTAGCTCCAAAACCGTAATTCTCTTTACCATTTGTTTAATTTCTCTTTACCGTTTGCACAATAAAGACAGATCCAAATTGTGACGTATATAAAGGCTTATTTTTTGGTCTGACGCATTTTTTTGTATGTGTATGCTATCAGCTTTGCTTTGAATATCTAAAGAACAGTTTTGTAAGTGCTATTTTTTCATTCTTTAAAATTGTCTAATATGTTCATTTGCAAATATTCACCCACGCACGCGAAATGGATATTGAGACCGTAGCTGTTGCAGCTATTTATTTATTTAGGACCTTTGAGTATTATTTAAGTGTCCATCGCAGTAGTTATTAGAAAAAATGGAGAAGAGGAAGGTGGTGGACGCTGTAATCAGCATACATAGAAACCGAATAATGTGGAGAAATCTTTTCCATAATGTATTTATTGCCTTCCGTGTGGTGACGGAGTAAGAATACAATTCATCACCCCCTATCTTACCCGTGGGTAATCGTACGAGACGACTAAGGGATATAAAACTCATATAACATCTATGCGAGAGAAGGAAAACTCGAAATAAAACCCTATACCGACACGTCTGACCAGCGTGGTATAGTAATCAATTACCCTTCCATTATGGAGGAGGCCCGAGCCCAACAGTGGGACGTATATGGGCTGAGATGATAAAGGTGATGATTTATTGCAATTTTTTTCAACACATCTTCCTGGACGTCATTTTTTTTGCAAGAATAGCGTGGAAAACCAGCTTTGAAATTCTCCCTCTTGAAATTCTCTGCATATAGTAGAACTATAGTATATACTATAGTATATAGTAGAACTATAGTATATAACATATAGTAGAACTATATGCAGAGAATTTTGTTCGAATTTCTGCTTGATACAGCTCCAGGAATTTGAATGTTTCGTCAGTGCTCGTGTTAGCCATTTTAACGAGCAAGTAAAAAAGAAAGAACGAAAAAATACTGCAGAAATCACGCGTGCATTCTCATTCGCTTCCCGATGAACACTGCTCCGTCGTCAGACGTGTGGACAGTGTGCCTACTCTTGAATCTCGATTCCAATCCTAAATCCAATCGCAGCTCGAAATTGAGCAAATTTGGTACTCTTGAAAGCAAAACTAGCACACGATTGGAATCAAATTTGGTGGCAAATTTTTGAACTAAATGAATTCGACTCTCGTCGATTAAATCAAATATTTGCTGATTCTGACGCAGTTTAAAATCATTAATGTTGCACAATTGCAAGAAACGTCTTTGTAGTGATCGAGTTCGATAATGTTATTAATTTAAAATAAGAAAATACGACACATTCGGTGAAAATAACAATGCCAAACGCGAAGAATTCATTCTCGATTTTGTTCAAGAGTACCAAATATAAGTTTGGTGAGATTGGAATTGAATCGGGTTCGAAATTAGAATGGATTTAGCCAGAGTAGGCACACTGATCCGATGTTATTTTGTGAAATACCTTCATTTTAAATTTTTCGTTCATTATTCGGTTCATTTACGGGCAGGCTAAAGTCTTTTCGACCATACTGCCTTGTCTTACGTAGCTTATTTCTTTACATATTATTTATTTCTTCATATTATATAACTTATTAACAGTCATTGTCCGTCAGTAAGTGAAGTCGTTATCATTAATTAGGCGCTGAGAACCTAATTAGATGATTTCTCTAGGAATTTCGGTTGAATATGAAAATACACGTAAACCACTCTTATATCACATTCACCACACTTCAGCACCTTAATTATATTATATTACATAAAACATCAGCAAAATTATACAATATAACACTATAAAACACTAAAAAAATGAATATAATACAAGAGCTTAACATGACATTTCCATATTCGCGCCGAAAACCCTCATTATTCTAATTCGTCCAGCGACATTCTGCTTTCAGTATGGGCGAGGAGAAAATTATTTCTAAATTGGTATATAAAGTTAGCATGAAACCGTCCTATTATATTGTGAGAATAGGTGTTTCATCCTCCGTACTTTATTAAATTTAAAATGTTTACTAGAAAATAATGTAGACTTTTATAATGTCTTGGGATAATATCATGGTAGAATATAATAGCATGTTATAACCTAAGTTGCTCGTTCACACTAATTGCCGAAATACTCAAAAATTTTTAATAGAGATTATAAACTGCTTTGCTCAAATTGTAAGACAGAATCATTTCGACCTCGATGAATGGCATATTTCAAAGCGGGTATTAGTTAAGAAAACGTTCAATACAGAATGAAATCTGGTCCAACTGCTAGTAGTTATAGAAGTTTTGATTTAAATTATTAAATAATACAGAAGCACACAGTACAGTGCAGCATATGCCGTACTGGCATAAGCTTTGTCATGAGGACGTTTGAGAAGTTTTACCAGCCTTTTGGTAACATTAAATTATCTGAGTTTAGGAGAACTTTACAGTTTTTAAATTCAAGATATTAAAGATATCTTTGGCGTAGCACGGATATATAATTAGACCTAAAGAAAATGCAAGCATACATGATATGAGCGTCTCGCGACAGTGCTCGCGTTCACGACCGACTCGCATTTGATGTCGGGTATCTTCTTACTAAATGTATTTTGTTAACTCGATTTCTTGCCGAACAATTCGTATCGTCTAAATAACTTTTACTTCGAAGCTTTTAAGCCCATAAGTCTTACTTCGTGAAAACAATTATGGGCATTAAAAATTTTAGTGATAGGATGAATATTTCTATGTAAATCTATTTTTTTTTGTCATGTGTCATATCTTTTTTTTAATTACGTGATTTATGAAAATACATTTATACTAAATTTTTAAACTGAAAAATTAATAACAATATGATTTAAATTTAACAGTTCGCAATATTGAATGTGTTTAATACTATTAGGAACTTATTGTGGTTATAGTAAATGCAATAGTATTTTAGTACAGATTTTATTAATATAATGGCAGCACTGTTTTATTTCCAATGTCATTCCTTTGTTCAATATGTTTTCCGCATCCGTCTATTTTGTTCATGTATGAATTTTCTCTTTCTTCTTCATTCTTCAAGCATTCGCCCTGCTAGCTGGCTGTACCGCTTAACTTCGCTCGAACGCCTAGCTGGCCTTGGTTTGGGATTGTGCCAACTCACTATTTAAGTGTGGAAGAATATTATGGAATTGAAATTATTATGTATTTACCATTACGATAATATTAAAGAAGTAATTAATTGTAGGAACTTAAAATAGATCAGATCATTTATCTGATATAGACATTATTATTAAAAAATAGGTCACACGTGTTACGATTTCTTAGAATAATAAATGTTAAATATAGTGTAAACTGTAGCTATTGTTGAACTGAATGAACTTATAGTGATTCTACGTGCTAATATACAGTAATGGCGAGGCGCCATTTTGTATATGAAGTCTAGGGCGTGGCGCTTATTGGAGATTGATGCAGATGATTTTTGACCCACTAGTTAAAATAATGGTGAGTTTTGTGTTAATAAATGCTATGTAGATTCCTGTAAGAAAAGCTGAAAATAATATATTGATGAGATTAGGTTACCTAAATAGGAATAATATCCGGCAACATAATCATCCCGCTTTGATAGAAGTTGAAGCAATAAAGTATTACCTATCTCTTACCACCTTTAACTAGCGCTTAGGTAATATTCCTAAACCTATTCACAGTAGGTAGATACATATCTGCGTTCGTGATGTGTCACGACGGCAACCATTTTGTTGTGTGGCGACCTTTGTACCGTTTAGCTTATTACGCAGTACATAGTGTATACATTTAATTATTATTTTGGGCGTGTTATACGTACAAAAAAAAGTATTATTCATTTTTATTAACTCTAACATCCCTTTGCCTATGTATCTAGAAAATAAAAATAGAATTCCCGTCTCGTTCTTTTGTTACGATAGGAATGTTATGTAACTTTCAGTTGCAAACTATCATCCACAATTTGGTAGAATACAAATAAATAATTATACAAATTTTACAGGCTTAAAGCAACACGTCATAATTCCAAAACCCAACACGCAAATTTTAGTTGTAGCTGCCCGAGTTTAGGTGCCTATATTCTCAACTGTTCTAGATTTTGGCGAATTCCTGTTAGCGCCGCTAAAAAACTAGAGTAAAATTGGGATACAAATTTACACGCATTACTTTAATATGACGTGTCTATAAATAGATGACTCACGTCCTATTCTAATGAAACCCATGATTCTACTTTAAATAACATGCCACGTGTTATTTCACGATTTCACTATCCAGAGTTATTTCACAACTACTGCAACCATACCTAGCTTTGGCCATTCAATAGTTATATACATCATACCATCGTAAACTCGTAACATTGCTGTTTTGTTACTGTCACGCTATAGGCATTAGTTCCTCTTAGATAAAAAGCTATGTAGTTGGCAGATTTTACATTTTAGGCAAGCATCTTTAAATACACAGATTTCCTCATAACTTCTGCTCATCTGGTAAACTTTAATATACAGTATGAATGAAATCTAACTGAAAAGTGACAGTGGGCATATGTGTAGTGAGTGTTTAACTCGGATTTTTATCTTTACAATACAACCCCCTGCTCTAAGAAAAGAAACTTTACAAACATGAAATTGAGACACAAACTATACCCATTTTCTAATATGAAATTAACAGACACATATTTACACCTCCATTTGGAACCACAATTTGTGGATTGTACAATTTTTTTTCCTACATGACAATCAAACCCACACCCACCACTAAGTGCGGTAGGTCGGTATATTAAACCACTATGGCATCAGTGCAGTCACCGCAATAGTTGTTTATCAATGAGTATGCACTGAGAACATCATTAGACACCATTCTTTCACTAACTAAATTATAATTGTTATTTCTAAATTGAATTAATGCAATATTGATTGCACCAATATTTTATAAATAAAGAGATGTAATGTGCTATTTTGAAAGAGTTTGTACAAGAGGCACTTTGTCATAATTATTAATGTGTTTATTAGGTACCTAAAGAGTTTTACGAGTAGATTTCTGCTATCCATAGTTGACTTAGGTAGCACAGACTGTGACATTTAAATCAATGCAAAATTTTAGTCAGGTCCGTTATCACTATTGATGGTGTGTGCTACACACTAAATTGCTATTAAGGCCAACATGTACTTTTGTAGACAAATCTATAATTATGAAGCAACATCTTAGGAGAATGACAAAGTATGTTCCATATGAATGTTCATATATAAAATATGATCTTTGTACATACTGGTACATTAAAAGCTTAAATACATATATTTTTAGTAGTGTAGATTTGCATTTTTAATTACACTCGACATGATTTCTCACATTCCACAATGTTAAGAAAATATTAGTTAATATAGTTTCAAATGCGACCTACAGCGGCAGTGTCGGGGGTTCGAACCCATGCGGGACAACACTTTGTGCGATGCACAAATTGTTGTTCCGAGTCTGGATGTAATTTGTGTACGTTAATTATATGTTTGTAAAGTCCCCTACAATACAAGGATTATTTCCTTAGTGCAGGGTGGTCTTTAAAAAAAAAAAAAGGAAAGATTTCTTAATATTTTTTTGTTTTGTTACAGCCACGAATTGATCCAATTCAATTACTTAACTGCCTAAGTGTGCTCTTGTCACCAGAAGGTGGAATTAAGAGTAGAGAAGAAGTACAGCGACTTGCTAAGTAAGTTTATTTTGTAATTTACCTATCATTATACATAATTAACTTTATGTAGTGTTTGTTATGCCCAAATGGTAAACATCTTCAGTTTATTTATCCAGCTTTTTGGGTCCCACCACAATATCAAACTATTGATAGTGTTCCTGTTTACAAGATGCAGTCCTAGACTGACATCGACTTACATTTTGAGGATAGCCTGCTGGAAATGCCCATCTGATCTGAAAATACACCCAGGATAGAAGCTGATAAATTATATCCTTTACTTACAGTTAATTTTCTCTTCCAGACTTATGACTAAGTATTCAAAGAAATTAGTATCTAAATGTATTTACATTCAGATATTGAAATATACAGAAACTGATTTACTTGGTTTATTTATGGGTTCGGAAGGATGGTTGCTGGTACATATGTGGCTAACTGAAAGTATAGTAGCGAAGAATTGGCCACTTGTCAAAGAGTTGTTAGAGTTACTGTTGTTATGTCCTGTTGATATTGAACGTTTGAAAACCAATAACTGTCCAAAACTTGTTAAAGAGCTGTCAAAAGATGAGGATCACTTAGGTAATATATTTTAGTAATTTTGTACCAAAAGTAGTATATAAGTTAGGCTAAAACTTACCTAATAGTTGTTGCATGTGATCTTAAAATTAATGTCTGATTGCATTCGTGTAAGTAAGCCTGTAAGCTATTTATTTATCATTATAGTAATGCTTATGGCTGGCTTGCCTGGTTACCTTGGCTTTAATTATTTCTTAGGCCTAGAAATGGTTACACTAAGTCTTACAGTAACAGAAAACCAACACTCCATTCCTTTGGTCCAATATGGTATACACTCTTGGTTACATTCATAATCATTGCAGCAACCAGAACTTTATTGATATTTTATATAAATTATTAAATAAAATAATTTAGTCATGGAATTTTGACATTGCAATTTTTAAAGTATTAGTGAGCACTTCAGCACACCAGTTTCGATAGACATTTATTAGAAGACTTCGTAATTTTTTAAATACTTTTTCCATTGAAATTTATATAGTACTGAAAATTATGCTATTTGTTAACAGGCGTGAATTTAGGCACAAAGGGTCATGATCAGCATTATGCCTAGATCATGCTTAATTTATCAGTAATTCTCTTTGTGGCCAGTAATTTAATTTGTTTCGAGTTTTCCTTCCCTTGCATAGATGTTATATGTGTGTTATATCCCTTAGTCGTCTTTTACGACACCCACGGGCAAGAGAGAGGATGGCGAAGTGTATTCTTACATTGTCACCACACAGAAACTTTCCCTGACACACTGGTTGAATATTAATAAATACTTGACATGTTCACTCCCTGCCTAGATCCGCACACATTATTAGATCAAATATATTGAATATGTAATTTGTCTTTTCAGCTATAAGGGCTTTAGCATCAAAATTAGTTGAACAATGGTTAAAAACTGTTAAAGGGGAACAGGTTATCCCAGTTAGACGTTCCGACTTGCCTCAAATAATATCTGATGCCCAACCTGATGCAGAAATAAATATTAAAACTGAATGTGATGTTGCAAATAATATAAATAGCAATATTCATAGTGTAGAAGACAAGGTAATAGATGAAGTACAAGTTAAAATAGAAAACTCTAAGGATGTTGATACTGTAGAGCAAGGAACTGTTGCTGATGAGAAAGTTGATGTGAAACCTGAGATATTACCAGTTCTAAAAATATCTCTTAAGGATGTTAAAGAAGAGATTTCTGATGTTAATGAAGATAATGAAAGTAAGACTTCTGAAACATCAGAATCAGAGAAACCTAAAGAGAAATCAAGTAGCACTAAAGATAAAACTGAAGATGGAAGTAGAAGTTCAAAATCAAGCAGTTCTTCGAAACATTCTAGTAGATCACACTCTTCAAGTGATAAGCATAAAAGAAGCAGCAGCCATAGAAGTAGTTCTAGCCATCATAGCAGCAGTAAAGAAAAATTAAAAGATAAAAGTAAAGATAAACATTCATCCTCTAGTTCTAAGGCCAAAAGTGATAGTCGAAAATCTAGTGATAAACAGTCATCATCATCATCATCTAGCAGCAGATCTAAAGATGATCGAAGTTCTAGATCGGCTGACAAAGATAAGACCAAAGACAAAATAAAAGATGATAAAAAGGATAAGAGCAATAATTCTACTGAGAAGTTGGATGATAAAACACCATCAATTCATAAACTGGGTAAAATTCCAAAGCTAAATGATGTCAAAAAAGAAAAACCTTCAATTTCCATAGAAATTCGAAAACCTGATGAACCAAAGCCAAAAACAGTCAAAACTTTTCACTCCAAATTTAGGAAACATGGACTTGAAGAAGAAGTTAAACCTCCACCTTCTAGAGCTGCTGTATTAACTAAAAAAGTTACTGCTGTGGTACCACCTATTATACAAATACCAAAAAGGCCATCCCCAGTTCATAGCGATCCTCCCCCAGAGAAAAAATCTAAAATTATAGAACCCATTGAAAAGCCTGGTGCAATTAAATTAATTCCTCCTAAACCTAAACGTAAGTATTGTTTTATACATGGAATATTGACTATTTTATTAATATTTTTTTCTTTTCCAGACAGGTGGCGGCAAGTGTTATTATTTATATCAACTAGTGTATACAATAGCTTAAGTTCCCATTACTGCTGTGGTAAGTCGAAAATGCATAATTTAACGGGTTCTAAAATAATTTTATTACCTGTAACGTATTTTTTTAAATAAATATTAAATTGAATACATTAATGTATTTTGCATACCTAACTGACTCTGTTTTAAAGACACTACCGTGAGGTGAAATTACCAGCACACATTCCAGTGGACACGCTGCAGATGGGGCTACTCCAGATGGGACCACAGTTGGGACCTTCGGATTATCCATAAATACAGGAGTGAAGTAAATATGCTTCAAACACAGAAAAAGAAATAAAACGAATCTCCAATATTCATATTATGCTACTGTTAAACTTATCTATAAAGCTGTAGTAATATTGATTTTGAGAGGGATCCAGGAGAGCATAGAACTCATTATGAGAGTTAGGATATAGGGGAGAATAGATACAGATTATTATTGTTATATTAATCTTAAAGATAATCTATGGCTCAGTGTTTTTGCATGCTGTATACATGATATAAACTTATGTGAAAGTTAGTGCAACTAGAGTAATGGAATAGCCGATAATTATTGATTTTAGTGGTTGGGTCTACGAAATAATAAATTAATGCTAATAGTATTTGTCGTCTACCAAGGTTTCTTAACTTTTATATGTACCTATCCATATACTCTAAATGTTAAGATTATAGCCATAACCGATCCAGTGCGGAAATGAAATAGGGTAGTCGTAAATTGAAAAGAAAAAATCTATCACATGGGCGTAATGAATTAAGGCTTGTTTTTAAAACACCGGTACAAATTCACGTGACAGCCGAGAACTTAGTATGTACAAATATATTTTGTATAGTAAACCTGTAAAGACATGAATAAAAAATAATAGTCTATTAGTTTGATGGGAATTTATAGAGTTAGGTACTTACCATAATTCATTTTAATTGAATACATGAGTAAGTTTATTCTTTTTTATCTACCGTATTCAAGTCTAATTGAAAATAGCCTAATTATAAATAAGGCTGTGGCTGTATTATCTTTATTTGGTAATTTCCCTTAATAAAAATTAACCTAGCATTGTAGGTCATTCAGTTTATATTGCCCACATTGTTACATTTAAAAATCCTAAGATGAATTTCGTACAAAAAACCTTCCACCTTGGCCACATGAAAAGATTGCGTACCTATATAAGTACCGTTTTAAGAGCAAAACTATAACTACGGTTGTGGTTTTACCGTTCTCATCCGAAGTAATATTCCTTAATTTTGTGCTCTTGTCACATTTACTCTAGTGGCAGGCACAACTGTAGCAAATCTACCATTGCTAAACACATAAATGGCAACTAATTTTCGCCTAAACTTTTCCTATAAGTTCACTTAATACATCTATTTAATCCCGTAAGTACTTAGTTTTACATAGTATCTATAATAAACGCTGTCTGAGCGATTCACTGAGAACAACGTATGTACGCTGACATCACTACCCTTTATTTTTCACTCATTCGCATTGTGCTAGGTATTACAGGCAGCCATACCGTAAGTATAGCTGCTTCGTGATCGGGTTAACGTGCCATGTATCTGAGCATGTAACAGAATACTGGTGGTATGTCCTCTCCTTGCATAGTTAAGCATTGCATATTTTAGTGATCTGTTCTCCTATACCTTGTTTCGAGATTCTTGTATAAAAACGTCAAACAGCAGGCGTACAGCAACAAAGTTTACTATTCTAAAATAATTACCAATTATGATTGTTATTAATGTAGTCACGACGGTGTATAAATTTGCTTTGTTTTGAAGTATTTAGCCATTTTTAATTACTTACCTATCCAAGGTAGTGGCATAGATACCAGTTTGCTTGCCCTTTTGATTCTGAGTAATGTTGATGTGCAAACTATTGTTAATGGATAATGGACCCCGTTATAACACACCTTCGGTAGATATGCAAACAATTCAATCTTCAAGTGAATTTTTCCCACTAACTGCAATTGGAAATAGGAAGCTGAAAAAATGCGTTGGAATAAGCGGAATGCTCGCTGGAAGTAATGATGGACTTACCATTTGTTGTACCTATAAGTATCAATCACATAATCGGATTAGGTCATGGGCGACACCCCCGAATTAAACCTTTACCCGAAAGAGTAGACGAATGATAGCATAAAGAATATCCCATAAACGCAGTATGCCTTTGAAATTGGTAAATACTACTGTTATTCAAGTATAACTAACTGCATTGGATAGATAACATTCGATTCCGGTTACCCATGAGTTAGTGTATTCATAGCATTTATTTGTGCATGTTTGATAAGCTTTTGATGACTTATTTATGCACCAACGTCGTTAGTATAAATGCTATTATATTTTTTGGGATCGAATGCTTCACATAAATGCTTTAGATTTCCGCTGATAGGTTTCCTTATATTATTATCCATTGGAAATCCTGGAATCACTGACTCTTATTAGGATTACAATACAAGATTAGTTCGTGTATAAAATACGAACGTTGAGTCGATCAACGAATTAAAGTATGTTTGAAAATATAAACAATGAATGAAGTAGGTGATGGTAGTATTTCAGTTTAGAGGTAAGCGGTACCTTGTATTGCATTTATTACGATTTTATTGATAAATGGTTACATAATAATCTTTTTCACACAAGTATTGAGATTTCAAATCACAAGCGGCTCGGGAATCAGCTAATTTTACTTTAAAAAGCATACAAAAAGGTAACGCTTTGTGCTGTTCTTGTGAGGCTTTGGTTAATATTCGCCGAGCTGCACAGTAGTTAAAATATCCGCCCTGCCATTGTGCTCGCACCGAAAAGTTCGATTCTTCTCCCAAATATAATGTACCTATCACGAGATATCTAGGTATGTTACATTGATTGAACAACCCCCTTGACACGGACGTGATCTAGCACAAAAGTAAAGATATGAACGGGAGATGAAAATTTTCTATTTTCAAGTTGATACAATGTTACGATACTATAGCCATTGAATTTTAAAATCCTTCGGTTGTGCGAACCGTACGATGGAATCAAGCGTTTGCAACGATTGCAGTTTTTTTGAGACATTCCTGTTGGTCCTCCCAGATTTACCTGTGGATATCGTAAAAATAATGGAGTTTTTAATTTAATCGCTAGTTGTATCTCCAGCTAATTACTAACTCTTACTGCAAAACGCGCACGTGCTAGCTGTTTACCAGATAGTAATCCAAGACACCAAATAATTGAGGGCTGGGATTTGTTTCGTGGTTCTCGATATAATTTTTTACATCCTATAAGATTTTAATTTTTTCAATACTCAAACAAAATTAGGCGGAAATGCTTTCAGAAATACCTTCGCAACTATTGTACCGTCGTGATTTTACATTTACAGAAGTTGACGATATTATGAATGGTTCATATATATATATATAGACATTTAGTTATCCGTTATTTTGACAAAAATGTTTATTGTTAAGACGTTTCATATTACAATTCGCATTGAAGTACATATGTCGTTAGTCTTCTATATTCATTCCCTCTATTTTTTAATAAATAACGAAAATTATCATAAAATATTTTCAAAAAGAAATTACGATTACATAGTGACCGGATGCGCTGACTAGCATTTTTTGTGTAGGAGAAGGGCTCACACATGTGCGTTGCAGTGATATAATAATAATTAATTGACGGAATACAAGTTATATTCTTTCATATAAACAACGTAGATGAATTGTATTCTTTGGTTTTTATGTACCCGGTGTGTTTGTTCTTCGAACATATGTTGTTTCCTTTCATATAAGTTCGGTTTCTAGTCTAACCAGTTCTTATAGTTGTGGCCGAACATTATTGTCCATGGGGCGTCTGCCACTTAACTTAGCATATTTTATGCTTTGACTAGAAATCGGGGAGTCTTAAAATTTACGATGACATCCACATGTGGATCGGGCGTCATATCGCATGCAATGTTGCAGAAATCAGTTGCTACTACTAGTATTTATTTTGTTAAAAGAATCAAACTGACATCTTTTCGGGGTTTCAACCGGCTATGCCATTTTCCACATTTGAAACATGGGTGAATTCTTTTTTTTTTTTTCATATGTCTTACCCGGCTTGAGCGATCTGTGTAAATTTGTCATTAGATAACTTGCTGATAAACTAAATATTTTAAATTCATCAACATCCTTTATTTGGGTGACTTTTCAAGGAACTAAAAATGATAATTAGTTGAAAAATATGTGTACCTTGTATTTTTATTATGAATAATTTATCCACACTTGTAGAAAAATATACTCATAAACACTAGATATGTATACACTCACGTTTCATTTTTTCTGTTTGTGACTGAACTTCTAAACGGCTGAACCAATTTTGATGGAAGATTTTGTATGTTCAGAGGTATTTAATAATAGTTTAGATTCACAATTAGATCTGCGCTGCGAACTATTTACGGGATTTTTTGTTCTTTTTAGATTTGAGTAAAACCGCGTCTGTTAGGTCAACTAGTTATTTATGTATGTATAGAGACTTCTAGTATTCATACTCTCTTATTTCAAATCATGTATGTGCCATGCAGGCCTTCACATTTTTTATCTATGACGTCCATTCTCCATACCTTCACAATACATATTTTTAGTTCGTTATAAATATTTAAAATATCTTTTAATAATAGTATTAGTGTAACTAAACAATTTGCACTTCCTCTCACTACTCTCACCACGAATAAATTTGTCAGAGAAACTTATAAAGTCGTGTATATCTAAATTCATACCTGTATATGTACTTACATAATTCGTACTAAAATCATAGATCCGCCTTTCGGAATTCTTCCTGGCGCCCCTGATGACGCCCTCGTTAGCCTATAATTATTTAATCGATTATTAGTTTCTTTGCACACTTTCAGCTAACAATAAATCTAGTGTTAGAATAATAATTACTTTTTACAGTAAAAACAAAATGAGTTCATATGATTAAGTTCAGAGCGTTAAATGAACTTTTTGAAAACACACTTCTGAAGATCAATAGGCTGGTTGAATATTTTTTTATATTTTGTTGCCGCTGTAATAGTTTATTGAAGATCAATCTAAATTCATAAATATTAATTCAAGTGCATCGCAAATATCTATAACGGGCAAGTGGTATATTATAGTCTTATACAAGTTGATCAAGCAAAGTATGATGTACGTGTATAACTAATACACATCAGTTCACAACATTCTCAGAAACTGCATGATTAATTTTTTAAATAACATTTAGATTGATTACGTAGGACCTTTCTAGATTATGTAAGATTGCGCACGGTCTTACATTCGTTAGAATTATTTGAGTCAGTGCTACACATGCAGACATGACTACTATTCTTATTAATGTTCAATATGTATTAGTAGCCTTCTTTGATATTCCTACTGCTTCTTTAGATCCTAGCGTTGTTTTAGAGCCTATCTACATAAGGCTTAATGAGTTCGCATGCTTTAATTGGATCATATTAAACGATGAAACACTACGGGTACCTACTTTGCATTTAATTCTTTTGAATATTTTTTTAAAATAATAACTAAATTATTATTATTTAGACTACACTTATGACGACTACGTCACTAGCTCTATGTAGGCTAGACTAGACCTCGCATGCAAATGGGTTCGATCCTCATGACTATTCTGTGTCATTCACGAATATTTATTCGGAGTACCGCTGCAATTGATGTCTCAATATTGTACCCATTTTTATCAAATCCGCCGATACTATTTGTAATTTAGCTATTTAGTGAAAAGAATATAAGTACAGGTATAAGTCATGTATTACTCAATTAGTCTCATAAAATTACGTCGCTACGCTAAGATATCTGCGTCGCATTGGTCGGTTATGTTGTGTAAATAAGATTTTTTAAATATTAAATTTGTTATGACGTCTCAAGTTAGTGGTGTCTTATCTACGTCGGCATAACAAATCACTCCCAATCAAATAAAATCTTAACGCAGTTTGGCGCGACTTCTTCGAACTAATCTATATCTAATTTCAGTTTTTTTATAATGTGGATAGTAGACTAATTTGTATTGCAACCTATTAATAAAATGTAGCTTTGCCTAATCATTTCCGCATAAAGTGACGCATGTTAAACAACTTTCGCTGTTCATTGAACTTATGTAATATAAAAACGAGTGGAAAGTTATTACACCCGTCTTCGTGAATAGATAACCGAGAATTTTGCGTACTTCAAGCAACTTTAACTCAACAGTATTGTGTTATCTACTGTTTTTAAATTTTGCGAGAACTTAAAATGTTAAAATACAGATGTAATTAATACAGATCTCTATTAAACACCGAAATTGTGTGATAGCGCAAGTATTTTATTACTTCGAAATTCTATCGAACCGACTACTGTTAGAACGTATCCTATCTACGGTTCGTGGTATTCCACCTTGGCTGCGTGATATTGTCGAAACATGGTTCTTAACGTATAATCAGGATGGGATATGACAATTTTGAAAGCTCCATACAAAGACTGGCTATGTTGTTTAATCATATTGGCTACCGGCATTGACATGAAAAACTGTGGAGAACAGTTAATTTTTCACGGCACAGCGAACGAAACAATAATAAAATTAGTAATGATGCAGATTTCATTGCAATGATTCATAGTTCGCAGTCAATGTGTGATAAATTCGCGACATTGCTATGCTCTTTAGGAAACGCATCCATACTACATGATCTATTTAGGAGGGAAGTGTGTCTCAAAATACCAGACTTGTCAGAGTTTGGTCTCGTCCACATACTATGGATGGTCACCGATGGGAGGGGAGGGGTTTAAAATTTTATAAAATGGTTCACTTAGCAGGGGTACGTCTCCATAAATAATAATTGCTCAAGCGACAAGATAACAGAAAGCCTACGCGTATTATAAAAATATTTTAAAGATGGATGGTAGGAGAAAAGCTACTTTTTACAAAGAGTGAATTCATATGCATCTTTGTTATAAGTTTTAGGTGTGGCCTAATTTCATAACGCGATATTCAAGAATATCTTTAGTCCCAAAACACAATTTTAATTAAAATGTCTGCATAACAGCTGAGAGATTAATCTTTATCATAGTAGCGCAGTGAGTCAAGGTTACTATCACATTTACGCCACGGAACTTATATTGTGGGTTCGATTCCTGCATAAATAACAAATTATATTCATTGAAATTTTTGCGTTTGTGGATAAACAAAAACGAGTCCACACTCATTATTAGGAGACAAAGTTACTAAATTATCCAATGAGTCATTTAGAGCGTGGTGAAAAACATTTTCACATTGTATTAAGTTCGTAATATTTTATTGTTTTCGACAAAAATGTAAATCGTGTTGATTACATTACGACATTTAGATGGCTCAGTGGATAAAATTGTTAGTGACGTCACAAGTGAATAGGAACTTTGTAATCGATGATTACTGCAGTAATGTAAGCTACTATAAAGATCCATTAATGTAACTATTGAGCTACCTACGTTTAATAGCTTAGATTAGTTTGAAAAATATTCTTCACCAAAATTATATAGGATTAATGAAAATATTGGCATTTAAACGTGACCTTTTATGCTCTTTATTAGTTCTACTGTATTTTTAAGGTTTATTTATAAGTATAACTTTTCGAACCCGTTATTATGCATTTTCGACTATAAAAACTTTTAGAATTTTGTTTGTATAAATATGTTAATTGAATATTTTTTTTTGTTTCAGCTATGTTGCTGTTAGAGAGTGACATGTTCATGGATGCATTAAATGCTTCGGCCACTAACAAAAAGGATCCGAAAAAAAGAAAACGGAGAACTAGTGGTTCGAAAGATGGCAATCCTTCAAATGAAGGATCACCACCGCACACACCTACCACCATAACTAGTCCAAACAGCGAAAATAAATCGGTGCCGCCTAGATTTTATCAAGATACTCTTGATACTGAAGACAGCAAAGAAAAGGTCACAGATAAAACCTCTGATACAAATGAAAATGAAGAATCAAGTAAAAGTTTAAAAACTGAACCTGAAGAGAAAATGGATGTATCTGAACCACATACGTTAACAGTTAATGGTCTTAAGGGTGTATTATGTTATCACAAAAGAAAAGGTCCTAAAAAGAGTATTAAATGGAAACCAGATTCTGAGTTGGAAGAAATTCAATACTTTGAACTTGATGAGACTGAAAGAGTTAATGTAACTAAAACATTTACGGATATGAAATATTTAGAAAGGATCCATGAACGGGATGCTTTTCAAAAAGCTAGGAATCTTATTAATGATGATGTCATGGAAGAGAAAACCAACTGGAGACCGTTAATTTTAGTTGATGTTGGTGGGCAAATTCAAGTGGACCATGGTAAAAACAGCAAAGAAAAAGATATTCAGGCTATACGACAAAAGGGCACCCTACAGCCGCTTTATTTTTCTAAAGCCATGATCCCCGATTCCGCTCTTGAGCCAGATGCAGAAACACATCCTTATTCCGAGCCCACAATTATACCTTTGGAAGATGTTACGGGCAATCAAGACAATATAAGTGATTTTAGGAATATGCCTTGGCCTGAGCCCAAGGGTAACGCTCCTCCAACGACGAGCACCATGAATGTTCCCGCCATGTACCCAACTAATATAAACCAATTTCCAAACAATTTTACAAACCCTCCGTTTCCTGTTGTACCACCCAATTTCCAAGGGGGCAATATGGTTCCTTCGGAATGGCAAAACGGAGTGCCTCCACATATGATGCCAAATGGCTTGCCAGGACCTATGCCACCCCCTGGACCGATGCCGCCAGTCAATATACCACCTGGCATAATGATGCCCCCCGAAACTATGATGATGGAAATGTTTGGAGGACCCAATCCAATGTATCCTGTACCGCCTGACAATTTTAATATGCAGCCAAATATATTTCCAATGGACTTCAACATACCAGGTCCTCAAGGACCGCCTGGTCCTGATAATTTTTCTGGTCCAGGAAATTTCAGAGGTGCAATGCGAGGTCGTGGAGCTGGTGGACACTGGCGTGGTAAAAACAATGGTAACTGGGATGGACCTCAAAGAGGCAGAGGTGGTTCACGTGGAAGTCGCAAAGCGGTTTGTATTTATTTTCAGCGAAAAGGCTCCTGTCGACAAGGTGATACTTGTTCGTTCTTACATCCAGGGGTTAACTGTCCATTTTAAAACACCTTTATTTTGATTTATGAAAATGTAAAAAGTTTAATTGTGAATATTGTCTTTATCGTTGTTGTTTTAGAGTTAGAAAAACTCAAGACTGATAAATGTAAATAAGTTAATGGTTAAATGTAAATATGTAAAGATAAAATTAAGCGTTTATACATAATAAAAATATCTGTTTTCCATATAGTCATTATTCATCAAAAATACCTGCTCCAGATACCTGTATTTATTTTTCATCTACTATATTTGCCTCTACTATACTCTAGAGACTGTCCTAAACATTATGAGATACAGCACTTCTTTGCGTCAACCCCAAATGTGTGAGAAAGGGATAGAATTTCTCTTGTTTCTTTCGAATACTGTTTGAAAAAGCTCGAAAGAAACGCAATTTGGAATAATAAAATCTAGTTGGATAGTGTTGCATCTTCTGAAAGTTACATAAAATTTAGGCCTATGCTACCTCCTTAATCGGAGAGAAATTCAACTAAGTACTTGTCATAAGTGTTGGTGTAGATTTTATTTCTAGTTTGCCTTCTCTGGCAAAGATGTTACCTGCATATACCCCTTAAGTCTTTTACGACACATAAAGGTAAGAAATAGAGTGCTGCTTTAGCTACTACACTACGTTAATATTATTTTAAATAGGTTAAAGGGATAGTCTAATTAATCCTATTCATCATTATGCCAGCTCATACAAGTCCCACTGCTTGGGCGTCCTCAATAGAAAGGAATTTGACCTGCTATACCGCGCTGGTAAGACATTTTGGCATTGGGTTTTATGTCAAGTTTTCTGTATAGATAAATGTATCCCTTAGTGGTCTTCTACGACAGCCACAGGCAAAAAGGGGGTGGATTGCATTCTTACTCCGCGTCACTACCTGGAAGTAATACGGTAATAATACTATTATATTAAATGAAAATTGCATGCGAAAGCGAAATGGCCTACTAATAATTAATTTAATATTAGAAATATATAATTAATTTAATTTAATATGTGTGTAGCCACGACGGGCGCAGCCGGCGCCACGGGCACAGACGACGGGCCCGCCCTCACTGCCGCGGCCCGTTTCGGCGGCGGGGCCGGCGCCGGTGGCGCAGCCGGCACCAGGCGCTCGAATTGAGACCGCAAGTCAGCCATGTCTTTGGCCAACCCGCGGTTCTCCCTCCGCACCGCCTCCAACTCCGTCTCCAACTTGCGGTTGCGTTCCCGCAAGCCGGAGACCTCCTTGCTGAGGCGGGCGTTCGCAGCCTGGAGGGCCGCCATCTCGCCTTCCCGGCCGGCCAGACTCGGCGTCGCCGGTCTCGCCGCCGCACCACCTCCCCGACCCCCGCGCCCCCGGCATGCGGTCGCAACTTTGGAGGGAGGCCTGGTGGAATCGCTCCCCTCTGAGTCGGACACAGAGCTGCCACCCTTTTGCAGGGGGCGCTTCCGGTCCCTCGTTGGGGGGCGGGCCTCCTCCCTCTTCCTCTCCCTCCTAACATCTAGGGCCGCCGTCAGAGCCCTTGCCGCAGGAAGCGGCTTGGACTCCTCAGGGACCCCCCCTATCCTCCCTATCCAACCTATCCGATCCGGACGACCTGCTCTTCCTCATACCGGACCCTTTATTTCCCCGGCCGATTCTCGGCCCCTCGTCTCCGGTCCGTCTGCGGTCTTGCCGCCCTCGTCTGTCGACATCCTCGACGCGGCCGTACCCTGTCGCTCCGACGGCCCCACGGCACTGTCGTCCTCGTCTGTCGACAGGTCGTACGCCACGTCAGTCTCCGACATCGGCCCTACGGCTTTGCTGCCGCCCTCGCTCTGTGACGGCTCTGCGGTAAATCCGCCCTCGTCACTCGACAGCTCTGTTGGGCCACTCCTCCTCCTCTCCTTAGACGGTCCTGCGACATTGCCGCCCTCGTCCTGGGACACACTCTTGTTGCCGTTCTCCTGCCGCGACAGCCCTGCGGTGCTACCATCATCATGCGACGGCTCTGCGGCCACCGTGCCGCCCTCGTCGCTGGGAGCGCTGGTCTCGCGGGATTCCGCGGCCTCCTGCGCCTCCCGTTCTTTCTTGAGCCGGTTCGCGCGCCGTTTAGCACGCTCGCTGGCTGGAGTTATTAGTGGCCTCCTACGCCTTTTTTTTGTGGGAGCCTCATGTTTCGCCGGACTCACGGCTGGAGCAGAGATTGCCCTCCCACCCATACGATTGGGAACTGACTGTGCCGGAACTTGGGCGCGACTCCTCGTCGCGCGCAAGCACCGGCACAGCAAGGGATTCCCCGGCCTAGCCGGGACCCTCTGGTGAAGTCTTACAAGTATTGACCTCTGCCATCGTGGTTTGGAAGTTTAAGTCCTCCTTGACTACCACTCTAACGATCTGACGCTTTTTTTTTTCGCGCGCGCTTTTTAACCCACCAGCCATTCATCTCCTCGCCGAGTAGCCATACTTGAGATTGGTGTGATTTTTTATAGGGGTTTTCTTCCCCGCAGTCCGCAGACCCCCGGTCCTGACCCCCCTACTCAGGATTACGGTTTGGGCCTTCCGGGTCTGGCCGCTCGCGAGCGACCGACCCGTCACGCCCCCGGGCCGTGACGCAACCGTCCCTGGCGACGGAGTGCCATGAGACACATCCGCCCCATTGGCCCCGGGCCAAATCCGCCGTGCGCTCTGCCTTCAGAGTCGGCACGCAGAGACCCCCCCGCCCGCCGAAAACTTAGCCGTCCAAATGGACGTTGTCCAGGGTGCACCACGTGGAGGTGTTCCGGCCTCGCACCCCGCAAAATCACACTTAATACATAATTGATTACTTTTACTTATGGACGGAAAAGTAACATTAGTATTAGTAATTATTCCGTTTTATAAGTTTAAACAAGCAGGTCTTTCTCTTTATTCCCTATAGTGTCTACCTATAAGAGACTAATAACGCAGCTAAAAGTACTAAACGTGTCATAACAACTTAGATTATCATAGATTGAAGCTTTGGTAGCTTTGGAATAAACAAAACAAATTCTTATCTGCTAAAAGTAAAGTATTATATTATTTCATTTATTTTGGCTATTAAGACTAGTGAATTTTACTATTACTAATTGAGCAAATAGCGAAATCGTATAGGCTAGGCTGTATTATAACTGTAAACAACCAAACTTGTATAGTCTTAACTAACAAAATGTAACGTAAAATTGGTTACGTTACGTAGGCTTTACAAGTATATTATAACAAAACAAAAAGTATATTCTAACTATGCAAGTTAGAATATACCTTTTTTTTTATTGCCAACGGTGGCAAACGAGCAAGCAGCACACCTGATGGTAAGTGAAACTGCTGCACATGGACCTTTGCAATACCAGGGGCACAGCTAGGCCGCTGCCTACCGTGAAGGAAATACTCTTCTTAAACCTCGTTTAAAGAAGGACATGTCATAGCGCTCGGGAAACACAGCAGCAGGTAGTTCTTTCCAGAGCTTGCACGTACGTGGGAGAAATGATCGCTGGAAACGTACAGTTGAAGACCATAACGTTTCCAGGTGAAATGGATGAACCCTGCTACGATGTCGAACGCTGTCGATGAGTGGTACGTTGGTAGAATGGTGACGGTGGTACCAAGTCAAACAGTTCCTCGGAGCACTCCCCGTGAAAGAGTCGGTAGAGTACACAGAGTGACCCAAAGTCTCTCCGCTGCTCCAGCGACTCCAATCTGTCCGTAAGATTGGGATCCCCGACGATTCGAACAGCCCGTCTTTGCAGGGAGTCAAGTGGGTCTAGCTGATATTTGGGCGCACCTGCCCAGAGATGTGAGCAGTACTCCACATGAGGACGAACTTGTGCTTTGTATAGCACAAGACGCTGTCTCGGTGTGAAGTACCGCCTGGCTCTGTTCAGGACGCCCAACTTTTTGCTTGCCAATTTGGCTTTGTCCTCCAAATGACTCCCAAACTGGACTTTGCTCGATATTTTGACGCCGAGAATCCCAATACTCTCAGAAATTGGAAGAGTTACTCCTTGGAACTGAGGCGCCATGACAAATGGGTCCTTCTTTGCAGTGAACGCGCAAACTTGTGTCTTTGTGGGGTTGAACTGGACTAGGTTCCGTTCACCCCATTCCGAGGCCCGCCCCAGAGAGCGTTCGACTTCAGACACAAGTTGAATCCTTCTTTCCTGAATACTCCGAGGGATATTCCGTTGCTCAGTGTACCGCTCATCACCCGTACTGTCATCCGCATAGCAACGCATACTCTCGATAGAGAGCATGTCATTGATATGCAGGATAAACAACGTCGGGGAGAGCACCGAGCCTTGTGGTACACCAGCATTAATGGTCATGGTAACGGAGCAGGAGCCATCTACGACGACTTTTATACTCCGACCATCCAAAAAGCTGGCAATCCAATTACAGAGTCCCTCGGGGATTCCGTATGATGGTAGCTTCGATAGAAGTGCCCTGTGCCAGACCCTATCGAACGCCTTTGCGATATCTAGGCTGAACGCCAGCGCCTCACCCTTGCCCTCCAAGGCCGCTGCCCAACGGTGTGTGAGGTACACAAGAAGATCACCAGCCGACCGACCATGACGAAAGCCGTATTGGCGATCACTGATAAGCTGGCGATCCTCAAGGTAATGCAGAAGCTGGCGGTTTATAACCTTCTCCATTATCTTGGAGAGCAAGGATGTTATCGCAATTGGCCTGTAATTCGATGGGTCAGACCGGTCTCCCTTTTTAGGGATCAGGTGGACATGGGCAACCTTCCACGAAGACGGAACCCTATTAGTAGCGTAGGAAAGTCGTTATAGGCGCGTGAGGATGGGAGTCAATTCAGGGGCGCACGTCTTTAGTACCACTGCAGGGATGCCATCCGGTCCACTCGACTTATGGACGTCTAAAAGCCGCAGCTCCCGCCTAACCGCTCGCTGCGTGATGCGGATTTCGGGCAGTGAGCTTTCACACCGTGGGATGGTAGGTGGTGTGGCAGCTCCGGCATCCAAAGTCGAGTTACAGGCAAAGAATTGACCTAGAAGATCGGCCTTCTCCTTTGCGCTGTGGGCCAGACTACCATCGTGTTTCTGCAGTGGTGGGAGATTGGGCTGGCAGAAGTTGCCTTGTGCAGCCTTGGCGAGCGACCAGAATGCACGACTCCCAGCGGGATAGCTTTGCAATCGCTCGCCAATTCTGGCAACATGTTCCGCCTTGGCTCTATAGATCTAGAAGCGGCGTTAAATTTCCGCTTCACATCTGTGGCGTTCGGATCCTGACATTTTTGGGCCCTATTCCAGGCCCGATATGCAGACTGCTTCTGGCGTGCAGCCTCCCTGCAGGTTTTGTTAAACCAGGGTCGGCTGCGGCCACCGACGGGTATTTTGGTGTTGGGGATGAATAATTCCATCCCCGTAATAACCGTTTCGGTAACGCAGTCCGCACAGACGCCAGGGTCCCCAGAGGCGAAGCAAAGCCGCTTCCATGGGTAGGATGCGTAAAACTCGCGCAGTCCATCCCAATCTGCTGACTTATATTGCCAGACTCTGCGAGTCCCATTCGCCTTAGAACGACTAGGCCTTACAACAGGGGCACTGCTACGGACCAAGCAGTGGTCAGAAGACCCAAGAGGCGCTTCAACCACTACCTGATATCCGTGCTGGTGTGTAGTCAGCAGAAGATCCAGTAAAGACTCATGGCTCTCAATATCTGGGATACGGGTGGGCTGTGTCACCAGTTGTGAGAGACCATAGGCCGAGACCATATTGAAGAGATGTCGACCCTGGAGGTCAGTGGTTCGGGACCCCAGCCACTCTTTATGATGAGCGTTGAAGTCTCCAAGAACCACCACCTCCGCTGATGGACACTGCTCCAATATTTCGTCAATCCCCCATTGGACGTTCTCAAATAATTGAATTGACCCCGGATCACTGCCATGGGACCTGTAGAGGTATGCGTAGATGCGGGTAAGCCCTCCATAGTCTACGCGTAGCCACAGGATTGACAAGTCACCATGTTCGAGGGCCCGAAGGCGGCGACAGCAGATATCACCTCGGATGAATACGCACACCCCGGCTTTACGACGGAAGGTATGCTCCAACTCGTAGCCGGGGTAATTTAGGTACGCAATGTCATCCGGAGCGCCTATCTGCGTCTCCGTTAAAAAGAGTAAGGCAGGCCGCGCCGTCTCGAGGTGATGGTGGACGGCGTCGAGATTGCTATGTAAACCCCTGATATTGCAAAAATCCACATCAAATGTGGATAAGGGGACCGCCGTAGAAAATCGTCTCTTTTTAACTTTCTTGGCCATGATTTTTAATTTAAGAAGAGGAGGAAGGGAGTGTGAATGTGTATAACGGAGTTCGGTGATACCAAAAAAAAAAAGGCAGGGCATAGTGCATGGTCGAGGAGTGAGTTTTGTGAGGAGCTGACACGAAGCACGGAAGGGCCCCCGATGCCCCCCCGTGTGTAGCCGCCGAGGTCCACTCCAGTTTCCCACACCGGCACGACGACTACCCAACGGGATTTTCGCCGGTTGGTGGGACAGCCTCCCAGGGAGGATGATCCTGGGTTCGGGTCCCCTGCTGACCGGCAGGTGGCCGGCGGTGACCATTCCCATCGGGTCTCCCTGTACACCATGCCAGCCCCTCACGCTCAATACCCCGACCAAGACCTCACCACCGCAGGTTTCAGGCCTCACCAAAACCCGCTACACACAAACACACCCAGAAAGTTGGGCTCCCGGCTCTCTCGCTCACCGAACGAAGTGCAGCAGCAAATTGCTACTACTCAAACGTCGATCTTCTGCGAGAGTGTGGTACTGCCCCGGACGGACCGGCCCGCGACTGCAGACAAAAGACTGTCTACAGTGTGGTCCTACCACCAATAAATTTGCATTTTAGGAAGAACAGAAAAGCTTATACAGCGCGTACAAAACGCTTGCGCTAGGTTTTGCTTTAACATACCTTCGCGATCACACGTTACTCCATTTTTAAATTCAGGTAATCTTTTAAAAATGTCTTCACGTAGACAACTCCACCTGGCCACTTTACTATTTGGTATCATCATAAATAAAAAACCTACTTACCTGTATGAAAAGCTGTCATGGTCAAGGGAATACAATCAGTAGGTATAGTACAAGGGCCTCTTCATACTTACTGGTTATTTCTAAACACCAGACAGCTGCGTTCCGAGGTAGCTTTAGATTCGCTGCAACTCGTCGCCTTGTTGGAACGACCTTAAATCGCCTTTGCGTACTTTGAAGACGACTAAGATATTTCAAAAGCATTGCAAACAAATAATAATTGACAGTCAAACAAATAACAATTAATAACAGTACTGTTCGAACACCAACGGGTTGCGCGTTCACTCCTAATGTGCATTACATATAATGTTGTAGCATCTACCCACATACCTAATATACAAATTTAATGTTCTATACAATTTTTATTATATTTATTCATTCATATTTCATGTTGTGCATAAATTTTAAATTTATCTACTTTAATTATCCTTCATAAATAATAGTTAACATATATGTATATCTTATATTTAATAAAATTATATAAACTATTTCTACACATGAGCCTTTATGTTACCTTTATGCACTTAACACTTTATTTGGCATAAGTGACTTCACTGACGCGGATCTGTCAGAATATCAGCGCTAGGGTAACCACATTGCCTCAGCAATAGCTGAGACAGATACCATATTTTAGCCTCACGCATGTGCACAGTTATATATAAAAATTCATTGCTTGAAAAATGCGAGGTTGCAAAATAAAAATATTTTCTTCTTCTTCTTCTTCTTAAAACCGAAGCGAAGCGAGGGCGGGTTGCTAGTAAATAATAAAAACAATAATTAACATTTTTAGAAATATCACGGTTTTTCGTAACGGTGTGCGAGCGCATCGTTAAAATTTACTCTCCTCATTTTCCCCTAACGCGCCAAAAGAAGTTTAACTTTAAAAATACCAATACGTCTGACCAGCGTGGTATAGTCAATTAGTGGTCAATTTCCCTCATTCAACGGAGATCGGGCCTCCACTGTGGGAGGGACTAGTGCGACATCCATGCGCTAAGTTAATGATATTGCTTTACTAATATTATAAATAGACATCGAATTATGTGAAATTGCATGTTTGCATATGCAAATGCATATAATTCTACTTTTATAGTGTTCTTGCATATTGTAAAATGTACCAAACATTTTCACTGATAGAGATTATTTCAATAGTGAGATATACATGTTTGGCAGATACAATCTGCAATTATGTAGTCAATACGTCCGTCGGCACTTCCGCCTGGCATTTGAGGAGTCCTTAATAAAAAAATGCTATTATTGCAACACATTTCAGCAATATACCCGATGCAATTGAGCAATTAAGAACTAAAAACTTTCTTCTGTCCAGTCCTTGGAAATAATAGTAAAAATGATTAAACAGAGTAATGCCATTGAAGTAATAAGTACTACGTACAACTAGTACTTATTACTTCCGTGAGTAATGCCCTTTCGAGTTCACTATGGCAAAAGGTTCGTGGTAAATTAGTGCAGTTTTGTGTAAAAACCCCGGTTTTGAAGACATAAAGTCAATGGCACGGCGTTGACAGTTAGAACATTTTTTTTAAATTTAGAAGTTTGGTCTACAATAAAAAAATGACACTAGGGGCGCTGGCGAATTGATAAAATGACAACCGAATGACAGCGCTGCCGCTGCTATATTGCCAGTGTTTCCACAATGAAGAGAAATTCCTCTTTTGAGGGGAAATTAGGTCCAGAGGGAAGGAAAAGGGAAAATTGCGATAAATCTTGGGTAAAGCCTAGCCTAAAATATTGCGGCAAATTTTAGCCTAGGCTTTACCCTACGTTTTACTATATAAAAAAATAGTGGCAACACGTGCAGGTTTTATATATTTCTGGTCGGTATCGTGTATACAATGATATTTCGTAGCGTTTGACTGCGCAGACCGTTTGTGCAGTTTTATCGATAGTGTGTACGAAAATCGTCTCAGAATTTTCTGGTTGGCGCAAACGATCGGAGCAGTTTCAAAAACTATTCGATAAATTGTTGTCGATCATGTTTGCACAGTTTCGTCATAGTATGTGGATGGAAGTCGTAGTGATCCTTTAGTTCGTTCACGACGCTTGCTGTAGATGCCATTCAACATATCGCAAGATGATAAAAAAGTGAGCCGTCGCTCAGGACGCCTGGCAGATGTGAAACTTCGAAATTATTTTGTACAAGTATATATTAGGCTTGTTGAAAAAATATCGATATATGGATATTTTTTGTTAAAAATATCGATATTTTTAACCGATATATTTTGAGCTGATATATCGATATTAAATGTTCAATATCGAAATCGAATCAAAAACGATATTTTTTTTTGTTTGTGTAAATCAAGTCTAGAATCTAGAACAGTAAAAGATAGGAAATATAAAAGTATAGCATTAACTGTATACATACTCTGTGATTAGTATGTTTTGATTACCACTACATTAGTATGTTTTGATTGCCATTTGATTGTCACTTTTTATTAAAGACTATTATTGTTATTGACACACATGATAATCGAATTATTCCAATACATATATCCAACTGTCACTTAGAATTTAAATGATAAATCGTTAACCGAATAGTTTTATATCACTTATTTTTTTCTATATAATTGACTTGTTATTAAAAAAAAATAGACACAATTCCCCGCCAATTAAAGTGATTTCGTTTTTAGTAATTTGATCTTAACTAAGTTACGTATGGCGTCGGGTTAAGAATATAATTGTCCCCACCCCTTTCGAGTCGTAAAAATCGTATAAGGGTTTACCAGGAGAGTGGGCAATAGCTCTCTCCTGGGATATGTATAAATATATAATATAGGTATAAATATATAATATGGGATATGATCAAATATATAATATATAATAAGTTGAAAAATATTGGTTCGAAAATAGCTTTTTTGTTTTTGATATTTTTGTAATTATTGCTTAACAAAAAAGAATTTTGATTGAACTAAATACATTATTATTTTAAAAACACAAAATCTTTTAAAATTTGACCTATATATATCGATATTTTTCCTTAATATATCGACGTCGATATTGATATTTTGATAAATATAGATATATCTATATATTGATATGTTTTTCATTTCCGACATCCCTACTAAATACTGTACTATTTAATAAACGCATTTTTTTAAAGACCGATATATCGATATTTCTTTTTCGATATATCGACGTCGATATTGATATTTTTATAAATATCGATATTTTTTTTCACTGCCGACATCCCTAGTATGTATGAATAAAAGCATAGATTACGACAGGAACTAATATGTAAAGTATTGAATAGAATAATACGATTTCTACTATTATCTAAGATATTACAAAGAAATGATATTAATTCACCGCTCGGCCGCTTACGACCTAACATAGCGTCGCTACGTCTCCCTCACACACTTCTGCGTAGTTCAAATCAAAAGGATCGGTTAAGAAAGTGTGATTTAGCAAACAAAAATAACGACATCTATCGAGCTAAGGCTAAATCTCAGCTACAAAATATATTTTATAAAGAAATCTCTAATCCTGTAATGATGATGATAATAATGAGACAAGCTATTTAAATTATTTTATCGTCATTGGTTCTTGTTAAATTAACAATTTTTAAATGAATTCTGAATGTTGAAAGTGGGTCAAGATCCAATTCCTAGGAGTCTGTAACATACAAACAAATAAATATACATCTGAAACTAATAAAACACCTATAAAAAGCGATTGTCCAGTTTTCGTACGTGAAAGTACTGTAAGTAGGTATGGTATACTTATATTGGCAAGTTAGAGAATTATACATTATTTTATAGATTAAGTATATATGCATAAAAGAACAGATTACGACAGGCACTAAAATAGCACATTAATAAAAATAATATTACGATTTTTTTTCCAAGAAAATGATGATTTTTATTCAATAAACATTTATATTCATTAGTATACATTATAGGTAACAATTTACTTTAAGCGCACTAGATGGCGTTGTACAAAACAGGGTGCCGCGAAGCGTGGAGTTAACGCCACGCGATGATCGGGATCACCCTCGCCTATAGATGTTTCACATCAATAATAATAGCAACAACCAGGAATTATTGGAAGAGTTAATACAAGGTTATAATTTGCTTCTGGAATAAGAAAGGTACTATCATAATCGCAACGAAAAAAATGCTGCCTACAATAGGCTAATTGATATGTACAAACCTATTGATTCTAATGCCAATAGGGAAACAATAATAAAAAAAAATCAATAATATTCAATAAATTCACATGAGAGTATGAGTATTCACATGAGACTTCCTTTTAGGAAGCCAATTTCTACACCACATACTACATACATCCCTCCAGACGCCTCGGCGTGTATGTTTTACGTGTGTGTCTCTCTTAATAAATTCACATGAGAGATACTTTCAGTCGTCAAGTCATACGATTTCCTTATAAGAAGCCAATTTCTACACCACATACTACGTGATTTTCTTTGCTTTTTACATAAAATGAGCGACGCCAGTGCTTTATCATCTTCCATCAAGGATGACATGATTCTGAATTCCTGAATTTCTGCTTCAAATGGACGATCGCCGTAGATATCATGAACTTGTACACAATCTATGGACGTTTGATTAACTGCGCAAACTGTCTGCGCAGTCAAATCGCTGCGATATTTTGTTGTCGTGTATACCGACCATTAGAGGAAAATCGAAGTTTTTTTTTTTATTTATTTATTACACTAGTGCCAAAGCTAAGAACTACAGCAGAATAACTTATGAAGGGGAATAAGTCCCGAAAAGGAGAAATCTGAATTGAAGCGTGGGGAAAGGCAATCTTTAAAGTGGAAACACTGCATATTGTGTTTACATGGTTTATAAATGGCTGCTTGTTCGTAAGGCTCCTGCGCATTTTGTTTTTATCACAAGTATTACTGCCCGTTACTGATTTGCATAATCACGTATAACTTATACAAGAAATATATATATATATATAAAGATACAAATGATAAATCTGTAGATACTACTCTATTTTAATTTCAAGTCATCTATACGTATATAGATATCAAAGAATATAGATATAAATATAGCTACGTAGGTAAATATAGTACTAACAAGCTCACAAGCGCCGCCAAGTGGATAAAGATGATTGTAGTCCAAACTTACTATAGTGACGTACTGTTCTATCTGTACTATACTTTATAATTTGTGGTCAATGGCATAAAGAAAATTGACGCGTTTATCAACGGCACCAAACAAACTCTGCCTGAAGAGGTCACTGCAGAAATGGCGCCAAATTTTAGGTTCTGTCCGTTAACGTCAGTTGACGTTGAAAGGTCATTTAGTCTATGAATTAATCAGGGTTGGCAATGTTTAAAACATTTGTTTTAAACATTGCCAACAATCTACACTGATTAAAACAATACAAAAATACATATCACGTTTAAAACATGATTAAAAACAATTTGTTTTAAACGTGTTTAAAACACATAAAAAAAACATTATATTTTTAGTTAGAATAAATTAAGAAACTCATTTTATGGCATGTTTTTTACCAAAGAGTTGGCATCTTCGATGTAAGTAGCTGGGATTCCCCTGACTGACAAGTGGTCGTGCGGTGAATGCTCATTAAACGTGGGGAATACCCGGCTTGCTTGATAGAATGAATGCCGCACTAATTCGCTTAAGAAACTTCAGATCATGGAAGTTGAGGGTTGAGTTGAAAATAATAGAAGGCAAGTTCATTGAACTTGATTGCATCTTAACTTGGAAACTGTTCTTTTAAATCTATCATTGCTGTTCGTTAGTCTCGCTAAAACTCGAGAACGGCTGGACCGATTTGACTAATTTTGGTCTTGAATTATTTGTGGAAGTCCAGGGAAGCTTTATACGCTGAGAAAATATGGAAAATTGCGAGTAAAATACAATAATTTTATTTTCCCATACAAACCTGTTCTTACCTGTCAAATATTTGATATTCGTGCCGTCGGTTCGACATTTTTGGCATAAATACATATAGATCTAAATTAAAAAGGTATTGGAATCGATAAAAAAGGCGGTAGGTATATTAAATAGTTAGCTAGCTAGAAATACAATTCAACAAACGGAGGCGTCGTAAAAGACGACTAAGGGATATAATATGCATATAATATCCTATACAAGAGAAAAAACTCGAAAAAAACCTTATATTAACACGTCTGACCAGCGTGGTATAATAGGTCGATTTCCCTCCCATAGTGTAGGAGGTGTGAGCCCAACAGTTGGACGTGTATGGGCTGAAATGATAATGATGATGAATTACAATATTTAAAGTACTTTTTGATTTTCAACCATTTTTTTTTCATTTTTTACGTATGTACGTGTTTAAAACATGATTAAAACATGTTTAAAACAAGGCAATTAAAACAGCAATGAAGCATTAATAATAAAACATGGTTTTTTGTTTTTGAAAAAAAAACATGATGTTTTGTTCTTTTTAAAAAAAAACATGTTTTTTTTTCCAACCCTGGAATTAATATTAAGTGACAAACAGTTTGTTGCAGAAAACCTGGCAAAATATATTATTGTTTACTCTCAAAAGTTTATTATTTACCTTATAATAATTTATAGTTTATTAAACATTATATTATAATAATAACTAATAAATATGAATATTTTTTAATTATGAGTTAATAATAAACGCAAATTCTATTTGCAAATGTTTTTTGATTGTGCATATTTTATGCATATTTCGCCCTTTTTTCGTGCATATTTGCATGCATATTTTGGCATTTTGATAGTGCATATCATCCGATGTCTAATTATAAATGTGAAAGTTTGTTTGTTTGTTACGCTTTCAGGCTTAAACTACTGAACCGATTTCAAATGCGGCAAGCCTTGGCCAATTTCTATTTTTGTTATTGTTTGCTTGTACTACATTAAACACAAACACGACATTTGCACAGAGACGTTTTGAAGTCTTAGCTCCAAGGATATATAATATAGTTTTGCACAAGTACAAAAGCCATAAGATTAAGTTAATGACAAATTTCAGTTTTAAGGTATTGCTTAAGACATGGTCTTTAGCAATACCATTATGCAAATAAGGGCACTACGCACAGTGTTTGATGGGAGCAAAAAAATTTCCCTCTGCTGTTTATGGCTTTTTTCGATTAAGGTATGCATTTAAAATGCAAGAGTAAAACACCCACGTGTCAAATTGAAATACATTTTTTTTATAAAAATTATTGAACTTTACGTGAAATTTAACTTTAAAAAATAAAATTAATTCTGGAAACGTAACTATCCAAGTTAATTGTTTTAAATAAATATAGTCTGATAAAACATCTTTAGGCGCATGTTTCTCATTTTTTTTTATTCGAAAATCACCTCTGGATATTTAGTTATAATTTTTTTTCAGATTTTCGTTATTTTTTTTTTCTCCTTAAAAACTCAAAAGTAGGACTTGTGACTAGCACAGAAAAATAGCTCTTAAAAAGGTCTATTGACAATAAAAAAACCATGTTCCACTTTCACGGCCTTTGGGAGAAATAGACCATTATGTTCTAAGGTCAAATTATACAGTATAGGGTTGTCGCAAAAGGTCACTTCTTTTTAGCATTTGGATTAAAACTAATTTTACGGATTCTATCGCGTTTGTGTTTGACTTTTAATTTTTAGACGTTGAAGTTTTATTTCGCGTAAACATCAAAATCATTATAATTTTTTTTTCAGCTTTTGGTAATATTTTTTTTTTCTCCTTAAATACTCAAAAGTGGGACTTGTGACTAGCACAGAAAAATATCTCTTAAAAAGGCCTATTAATAATTTAAAAACCATGTTCCATTTCCGCAGCGTTTAGAACAAATTGAATTAAAAAAAAGAGTTATCACTCTGCTTGACTTTAATTAATTTTGTTGCGAACTATACTTTTTTTTTATAGTAAGTTATCTCATTAATATGTAAAATTAAATTCCAAGCAGGGCAGGCCGTTTTATTATGATAGCAAGGATGTAATATGACATAAGCTGGGAGTACCTCCACGCGGTGAAGGGGGTAACAGTTTTTACTAGCTAAAACTCCCCAAATGTACATATAACTTAACCTGTTTACTTACATACGCATAAATGCCTTCGGGTTTATGTTGTTCTAGCTGTCTATTAGGTATTTTTCTTTGGTGGCACGGTAGCCTACCCGGTAACGCAGGGGAGCAGCCACCTAGCATTTTACTTCAGACCAAGAAGAATTTGTTTGTTACCATAGAGTTAAATAAGTTCCGTGACGCTACTTTGCCTCAGCAGGGGTAAAGGGCAAGCCCTTTCTGCTGCAGGATGCTCATCCGAGCCCCAACTAGAGGCCTTAATGAAAAGGGGACTTGAGAGCGCCAAACCTCATGTTGGTACACGAATGATGAATGATGATGAGAACTGCACCACCGCCGGTACTTCTCAAACGCCTGCAGTATCCTCAGATTTGCAAAGTTTGTACGCGATTACATAGACAAGGGACACCTTAAAAATAGTTTTTTTTTTATATATTTTTATATTAATCATCATCATCATCATCATCATTTCAGCCCATTGCCGTCCACTGCTGGACGTAGGCCTCCCTCGTATTGCGCCACAATGTGCGGTCCTGTGCCGCCTGCATCCAACGACGCCCAGCAACTTTCACTAGGTCGTCGGTCCACCTAGTGAGGGGGCGTCCTACACTGCGTCGTCCGATGCGTGGTCGCCACTCGAGAACCTTTCTTCCCCAGCGGTTGTCGGTTCGTCGAGCGATGTGGCCTGCCCATTGCCACTTCAGCGTGCTAATTCTTCGTGCTATGTCGGTTACACCCGTTCTTCTGCGGATTTCTGTATTCCGGATTCTATCTCGCAGAGAAATGCCGAGCATAGCCCGTTCCATAGCACGCTGAGCGACTTTGAGCACACTCTCGATCCTCTCCACGTTGTCTATGAGAGACTTACGAACGATAAACCCTATACCACCTTGGGACGGGTGATCGCCCTCCCGGTAGAAGAGCAAGTTTCCAGACTGGAGGATTATCGTGCCCTCGCCCTCTCTTCGCACTTCTGATAATCCTACAATGTCCCAGCGGATTTTGCTCAATTCCTCTTCCAGCTCGATGACCCTCTCGTCAGTCCTGAGTGTCCGAATGTTGTGTGTTACCAGGGCCAAGGGTCGTTTTTGTTGGTAGCCGGATCGCTGCCGGAGATTCCTCGCACCCCCCGCTCCACCACTACTGGGCCCGCCACCAAAATGAGCCCGTAGGGTACCGGAGCCGCCGTGACCGGGGGCCATTTTTTTGTTGTACGCCATTTTTAAAAAGGGGTATTGCCGTAATCGCCACGCTTGGCAGGCGGGTTGGCGATCGCAGTATGGATGTTTTACGTTTCCCAGGAGAGAGCTGCTGCCCACTCTCCTGGTGAACCCTCAGCCGATTTTTACGACTCCCACGGGCAAGTAAGGGGTGGCGACACATGTATTCTCAAACCGTCGCCACACGGCCAGTTATATTAATAGTTTACCATTAATCCAGTCCATCTAACCTCCAACCCCATAATCATGTATTAGATACCATCATCACACAATAGCTTTACCTACACTTACACCTTACACAATAACCTACCGTTGGCAGTTCACGTGTGTTATGTGCAGACATGGAGTGTCATCGGTAGACGTCCTATCCCATTTTAGATTAAATTTCTCCAAAGGCCTCTGCGTGTTCGATTCATTATCCCATGTAAGCCTTTCCAAGGACCGGGTATCTTCCTTTTTTAACAATATGGAAGGTAGCCGTGAAACTAGGAGATTCTCTAATAATAAAAGAAATAATAACTAAATGTACAGAGGTGATTTTACAAAAGTGCATGCAAATAGTTGCGTTTTCAAAATTAATTTTATATTTTATAAGTTAATGGTTATGTAAAATTCAATAATTTTTATAAAAAAAAAGCATTTGAAATTGACACGTGGTACAGTGTTTGATGAGAACATAACAAGCCCGAACGTATTTATTGGTTATGTAAGTACCCAGGTTAAGTTACAGCAGTATATATTCGGAGAATTTTAGCTAGTGAAAACTGTTACCGCCTTCACCACGTGGAGGTACTCCCAGCTTATGTCATATTCACCGAAGACAAAGACCGGGTTCCAGTGGCCACACGCTCGGTGAAGAGAGTTGCATTGCGGGGAGGGTCTATGGGGTCACGCGTCGCTTCTTCTGTCGGACCGCAAGGATTTAGCGGGTTGTGACCATTCCATAGCCCGCCACCTAAAAAAAAAGCTTACGACCTACCTATCAGAACTGCCAAACATATAATTTTAAGACCAACGTCCTCCCTGAGGGGGGGACGTCGGTCGATGGGAGGGTACCCCAATAGGGGGTATTCCGTCGGGCCGACCACTGATGTCAAGTAACCCTAGTCCGGTGGTCGGCCCAACGACGAAGGCGACGTGGTTTTCGGGTGGGTTGCGGGAGTTGCGTGCTTAAGCCCCTCTGTCGCCCCGGACGGAGTGGTGCGGAGGCGCGCCGACCACAGCCCACCCACAAAAAAAAAAAACATGTAATTATTTTAAATATTAATGAGATAACTTACTGTAAAATATATAGTTCGAAACAAAATTAATTAAGGTCCAGCAGAGTGGCAACCCTAACAATGGTTTTTAAAATTCAATTTCTCTCAAAGGCCGCAGAAGTGGAACATAGTTTTTTATTGTCGATAGGCTTTATTAGGAGCTATCCTTAGAATAATAACGTATAGAAGGATAGTGTCAGTACTTCGAACTTTAAAAATTTGAATCCAAAAATACTAATGGCGCGCAGACGATTACACACGTACACACGCAAACCACTATAAAAATTATGAAATCAAATTTTGTTTTTATTAACATAAATCGTCGAAATAATTTTAAAAGTAATGTTAAAAACCTTTTTAAGTTTTTCAAATGTGTTGTGACACCATTTGAATGCACCAACCGTCATAATTACCTATTTATTTTTTAAGAGTTGCCTACGTTCGTGCATTACAATGACTTGTACATTACGGAACGGTTCCGGCGTAAGCTCCATTAGGCTCCAAGTGAAATGCCTCACTTTTTCAATTCAATTCAATTCTGTGCGTGAACTTACCTTCTATATTAACATATAAGTTATTTATTATTTATTTATTGTTAGTTAGTTATTATTAGTTATTTATTATTTATTATTCTAAGTTTAATGCATTAAAATTTTAATTTTAAGTATTATAATAATATGCCTGAGCAGGGTTGGGCTGATTAAAATCAAGTGATTAAAATCACGATTAAAATCATGATTTAAATCGCTTGATTTTTAAAATTAAAATAATGATTTAAATCAATTTTTTTCCTTTTTATTCAGAACCAGATAACAACATAACATAAAAGTTTTCTCAAAAATCAAAAGAAGTATCTGCTTTTAGCAAAAACAATAAAAAAGAAGTACATAATTCCAAATTCTTAAACTAAACGTAACACCTAAATTTTATTACCGTATATTTTCAGTCTATTCATTTTCGTTTTACAATTTAAACAAAAACACGAGTTTTCCTCCTTTTTCTATGCCTAATCTGTTTCTAATATCCGAGTGTACAAGACCAAAAGAGCTAAATACGCGTTCTACTGAAGCTGAAGAAGCAGTTGCACACAGGAACTGTTTTATTATTGGCAACTGTTTCAAGATTTCCGGCTCATCATTTTGTGATAACCACCATTGTAGTCCGTTTACATTTTTTATTACTTCGTCCGAAAACATAACTTGCTTAAATGGAGCACTGCGGGCATTTAACTTTATTACTAAAGGTAACAGTCCATTGTTTTCATGTAACTCTTTAATTGTTTCTAAAGCTATATTCTAAAGCTATATTCTTTTCTTCTGGTGTTAACTGGTATTTTGTTTTTTTGTGGATTCAACATATACGCTATAAAATGATATGGCGTTAGTGCTTGCTTATATCGATTATTAAATTGTTGTGTTTTTTGTAGTACTGTAGCAAACCGTATGTATTCGGTACTGAGTAACGGGTGCGCCACTTAGTACGAAGTAACGAAACGTTACTCACGAATCCATTTCGTTACTCGCATGTTTCGTATCATGGGTACCTATACTGTTTTAGTTCACACAAGTAACGTTGATGCCTGTAATAAAACGTTTGCTGATCGTATATACATATAAATATTATTATGCATTCGTGCGCTTATTCTATTAATTTAAAGACGTACAGTACAAAGAACGATGTTTGTTTGATAAGTAAAATATAATTTGGAAATTCGTCGTAAATTTTTTTCCTGCCTGTTGAATGTATTATGTTTGTAGACAAAGTTTAAGATTAGAAATAATATAAGCTCATGGTCAACATTTTTACAAGTTATCAACGGTTTTACAAGTTATCTATTAAATGAAACTAAATTTAGGATAACTTTAAAACAAGTCTGGTTCAATATACGGTAAAGTGAAAAAATGTACCTTACGCGGCTTGGTCTACAAATGTATTCTACAAATTTCGTAGGTATATTGCTACTTCGTAACGTTATACTGTAAGCGACGGAATACGACTCGATTCGGTGTCCTAAGATACGGGTATTAAAAGTAACGAGTAACGTAACGATACGAAAGTAACGAGTACTCATTCTTCCAGTAACGAATACATACGGGTACGCTTTCTTTCGTTACTTTTACACCATTAGTTTTTTGTAATGGTAATTCCACAGATTCATCAAAGGTATATTGTAAATGTTTCCACTGCTCTACAGTATCTGCGATAGTAGCATTTTTCCTCTGCACAGTATCAAGAGCAACTGATATAGGTTTTAAAATGTTTAAATAATCTTCCGCTGCATGTTTAATCGCAATATTTGAAACTTTTCGGTAAATAGTGGAATCAATCTCGTTTTTATTTTCTTCGCAGATTTTTACTATGATGTCCCACTGAGTGACATACATCTCTAAGCAGTTGCCAAGGCTATTCCATCTCACATCGCTTGGAAGGACTAAAGCGCTGCCTCCTGCTTGACTGAATTTAGCTCTAGCCAAATGGTTATTTCGAAAATATTTAACAATTTGGACCACATGTTCTATAACGTCTTTAACTTGAAAGTCCTTGCACAGTAAATTAAAAATATGTGCAGAGCAGCCATAAGTTATAACTTTTGCGTTCGTTTTTCTTCTAATGTTTTTCTCATAAGTGTCATATTTGCGGCATTGTCTGTCACAAAAGATTTTACGGTACACTTGTATTTTAATGGCCTTAGATCATATTTGTCAACCACTATCTTTGCTAAAATTGACATATAAATGCAATGCAATCAAAACACACTAGTCACAGACAATATTTGTTTTACTTTTGTTTCCTCTCTTTTACGATTCTGGATTGTAGCTACCAAATTTACTTAAATAAAAAATATATCCATCCATCCATCCATCCATCAGCCTACGGACGTCCACTGCTGGACATAGGCCTCCCCACAAGAATGCCACTCGGAACGGTCCTGCGCCACTTGCATCCAACGGTTCCCTGCGACTTTGAGAATGTCGTCAGTCCACCTAGTGGGAGGTCGTCCTACGCTGCGCCGTCCGCTTCGTGGTCGCCACTCAAGAACCTTTCTTCCCCAACGGTTGTCGGTTCGACGAGCGATGTGGCCTGCCCATTGCCATTTCAACGTGCTAATTCTGCAGGCTATGTCGGTTACACCCGTTCTTCTACGGATTTCCGTGTTCCGGCTTTTATCACGTAGAGAAATACCGAGCATAGCCCTCTCCATAGCACGCTGAGCGACTTTAAGCTTTTTTATGAGGCCGACATTTAGAGACCACGTTTCAGTGCCGTAAGTCATCGCTGGTTATAAACCTTTGTTTTCAGACACTGCGGAATATTGGACGAGAAGATCCTCTTAAGTTTCCCAAACGCTGCCCAGCAGAGTTGGATTCGTCGGCTGACCTCTTTCTCGAAATTGGATCTACCTAACTGGACTGCTTGTCCTAGGTAAACATAATGATCCACAACTTCGAGAATCGCATTCCCAACTAGGACCGGTACAGGAATGACATGGGCATTAGACATTACTTTCGTCTTGTCCATGTTCATTTGTAGACCCACTAGTTGAGATACCCTGCTGAGGTCATTGAGCATAGCGCCAAGGTCCTCCATGGATTCTGCCATGACTACGATGTCGACAGCAAATCGAAGGTGATGTATTCGCCGTTGTTGTTGATTGAAAAATAAATCATTTTGATACAATTTTCGATGTAGGATATTTTATTTCGGTACATCAATATATCGGTAACAAATATCGATATATCGAACTAAAGATATCGATACATTTTCAATAAGCCTAGTTAATAAAGCGCTTATTACACTACACGTTATTCAGGGCCCTGAATCACTAGGGGTGCTGTACAACAGCTAAATAGTGGAACCTGTGTCACCTTTAGCAAAATAACAGTTTCAGAAAACTGTTCCAAAATAACAGCCTGTTGTGCTGTAATACGAGAAAAAAGGGGAAATAACCATTATTTAGGAATAATGTTTAGAAGTGGTTTCAGTGTTTGTTCCTAAAATGAAAACGATATATTTTAATCATAAAAATTATCAACCATTCATTTTTAATACATTGTTCTTTGTAAATAAAACTACTTTTTCGGATTATATCGCGTTTGTATTTGATTTATGATTGCCCGACGTTTCGAACACTTTGCGGCAGACTAAGGTGTCTCACGTCCAACAAGTAATCGTTATTACAGACATTTATAATTATCTACCCGATACAGAAAATTAGTTATAAATTTATTAAATTTGACCTTGTTGACATTGTTCTTTATTAATTTAACTACGTCCTTTCCACTATGGAGGGTAGAAGTAAGCAGAGCCATCTTACCCCTGTATTCTAAGTCGTAACCTCGAGATCGCCTAGACTCACACTCAGGTAAGGAAGCTTCGAGGATCGCCTCGAACTTTCCTCAACATCGGTATTCTTAGTCCTAACCTTGAGGAAATTCTGAGGTTCCTCCAGTAAGGAAGAGTGGAGGTAATACGTCACGAATGACGTCAGAATTTTGAGGAATTCGCTATGTTATGTTGGCATTCTAAAATTTTGTGGTAACAATTGGTTCCGTTTGCGTAATCAAATTTAAAAATATATAAACAAAGAATCTCCATTTAGCGGTTTACTATTGTTAACAATAAATAACCATTATTTTATAATTAGGTAACACAGGGCTTTGCTTGGCACGTCATTGCTATAAAACATTATTTTAATTGATACATTTACAAAATGGCTGAAAGTGGACCTCAATATTTTGATGAAAATGAAAAAGCAAGAACTTCTTGTCTAAAAATACTACAAATGTTAAATACTGACTATGATTACCGGTTATTATGTAGGTAGGTACGGCAGATTAAGTAGAGATACTGTAGGTAGGTACTCAATTAAAGGTTATCATTTTAGTTACTCACTTGGAAGTTGCCAGTTGCGTAAAATCTTAATGTGGCTAGCACCTGTATAATCGGCGGAATTGATAAACCTCCAATATTTTAAAATAGTAGCGGTAATTAATAATGTGCTGCAATGATTTTTGTAAATTAAAACCTTTTTACAAACTCACTTTCATCGTATAACTACGTTGGATTATCTGCATCACGCAAATATCGTCCAGATAAATAACTGTACGGATTATCATATAGATATTCAATAAATTCCTCGAATTACATTATTGAAAAAAATACAAGATTGTATGCATATACATATAAAAACCTCCTTAAGGTATCCTCAAGGTACCTCAAGAGACACCTTACGTTTGACAGTTGTTTCCTCGACTCAACCTTACCTTATTGGAGGAAACCTTTAAACTTGAGGCCAAAAATGACAACTGTGAATACGAAACGTCCTCAATGAGGATGAGTCGAGTCGAGGAAGTTTCGAGGTAATAACTTAGAATATGGGGGTTAGTGTATTAAAAAGTATCCGTTGAAAGGGAGCAAATTGAAGTGGCGCTATAGCATCAAGTGGGTGAATTTTAAGAAGAGCGCCACAAATTATTAGGGTAGGATACTAAACTGAAAAAGTAAAAAGAATCCGCTTTGTTACAGCACATTTTTTAAAATTATCATAATATATAGACAAACATGAGTATCATTAATTTGTCACAAGATTTAATATTCGTTGCAAGAAAATATTACGATAAAAAATAAATGCTCTGATTATACTGTATGTGTTTGTCTAATATTACTAGTTCCATTTGAATCATAATGATATGTTAACAAAAATATTATTCTATCAAAATGTGAATATCCAATCTAATGAACACAACAGGCAAACAGAAAACAGTTATCAGCTGAGAACAGAACAGTTTTTTTCGCTTTCCTACAAATGTAATTGTTTATGCTAGAATAGAGAATAGCATGTTCCCTACTTTTATTCTTTCTAACAAAGATGATCTGCGTAGGATAGAATAGAGAAAAGCATGTTCCGCGTTCAGATGTGTTCGGGTGGGTTGTTACGCCGATTTATAGACAACAGTTCCATGCTGTTATATTTCAAAACCGTATTTATTTTATTTAGGTATTTAACTGATTTGATATATATGCCTCTTATACCTTAGTATAACTTAGTTTTGCTGTAACCGTCTCAAGTGTTGCACGTCCGCTACAATGGCTCCTACATTGTCAAAACAAAAAATTGCTTTTGCTGTAGCCGCTGTAGTTTCAAGCATGAAAATTAAAAAAAAAGAAAAAAAGAATCTGGGTGAAGGAATATTTACAATTAAGACCAAGGCTTTCTAATATGCAGATACTTACCCCCGTATTCTAACCCCCGTATTCTAAGTCGTTACCTCGAAACTTCCTCGACTCGACTCATCCTCATTGAGGACGTTTCGTATTCTCAGTTGTCATTTTTGTCCTCAAGTTTAAAGGTTTCCTCCAATAAGGTAAGGTCGAGTCGAGGAAACAACTGTCAAACGTAAGGTGTCTCTTGAGGTACCTTGAGGATACCTTATGGAGGTTTTTATATGTAAATGCATACGATCTTGTATTTTTTTTCAATAATGTAATTCGAGGAATTTATTGAATATCTATATGATAATCCGTACAGTTATTTATCTGGACGATATTTGCGTGAAGCAGATAATCCAACGTAGTTATACGACGAAAGTGAGTTTGTAAAAAGGTTTTGATTTACAAAAACCATTGCAGCACATTATTAATTACCGCTGCTATTTCAAAATATTGGAGGTAAATCTCAGAGATTTATCAATTCCGCCGATTATACAGGTGCTAGTCACATTAAGATTTTACGCAACTGGCAACTTCCAAGTAACTAAAATGATAACCTTTAATTGAGTATCTACCTACACAATAACCGGTAATCATAGTCGGTATTTAACATTTGCAGTATTTTTAGACAAGAAGTTCTTGCTTTTTTTATTTTCATCAAAATACTGACGTCCACTTCCAGCCATTTTGTAAATTTATCAATTAAAATAATGTTATATAGCAATGACGCGCCAAGCAAAGCCCTGTGTTACCTAATTATAAAATAATGGTTATTTATTGTTAACAATAGTAAACCGCTAAATGGAGATTCTTTGTTTATATATTTTTAAATTTGATTACGCAAACGGAACTAAATGTTACCACAAATTTTTAGAATGCCAACATAACGTAGCGAATTCCTCAAAATTCTGACGTCATTCGTGACGTATTACCTCCACTCTTCCTTACTGGAGGAACCTCAGAATTTCCTCAAGGTTAGGACTAACCCCCGTATTCTAAGTCGTAACCTCGAGATCGCCTCCACTCACACTCAGGTAAGGAAGCTTCGAGGATCGCCTCGAACTTTCCTCAACATCGGTATTCTTACCCCCGTATTCTAAGTCGTAACCTCGAGATCGCCTCCACTCACACTCAGGTAAGGAAGCTTCGAGGAACGCCTCGAACTTTCCTCAACATCGGTATTCTTAGTCGTAAACTTGAGGAAATTCTGAGGTTCCTCCAGTAAGGAAGAGTGGAGGTAATACGTCACGAATGACGTCAGAATTTTGAGGAATTTGCTACGTTATGTTGGCATTCTAAAAATTTGTGGTAACATTTGGTTCCGTTTGCGTAATCAAATTTAAAAATATATAAACAAAGAATCTCCATTCAGCGGTTTACTATTTTTAACAATAAATATGGGTTTGGCAAATACTCAAACCGAGTGGCCCAAAAGCAAAAGAAAAAAAAAAAAGACAATATATAACCATTATTTTATAATGAGGTAGCACAGGGCTTTGCTTGGCGCGTCATTGCTATAAAACATTATTTTAATTGATACGGTTACCCCGTACGGGGGTTACCCCCGTATTCTAAGTCGTTACCTCGAAACATCCTCGACTCGACTCATCCTCATTGAGGACGTTTCGTATTCACAGTTGTCATTTTTGTCCTCAAGTTTAAAGGTTTCCTCCAATAAGGTAAGGTTGAGTCGAGGAAACAACTGTCAAACGTAAGGTGTCTCTTGAGGTACCTTGAGGATACCTTATGGAGGTTTTTATATGTAAATGCATACGATCTTGTAATTTTTTTCAATAATGTAATTCGAGGAATTTATTGAATATCTATATGATAATCCGTACAGTTATTTATCTGGACGATATTTGCGTGAAGCAGATAATCCAACGTAGTTATACGACGAAAGTGAGTTTGTAAAAAGATTTTGATTTACAAAAACCATTGCAGCACATTATTAATTACCGCTGCTATTTCAAAATATTGGAGGTAAATCTCAGAGATTTATCAATTCCGCCGATTATACAGGTGCTAGTCACATTAAGATTTTACGCAACTGGCAACTTCCAAGTAACTAAAATGATAACCTTTAATTGAGTATCTACCTACACAATAACCGGTAATCATAGTCGGTATTTAACATTTGCAGTATTTTTAGACAAGAAGTTCTTGCTTTTTTTATTTTCATCAAAATACTGACGTCCACTTCCAGCCATTTTGTAAATTTATCAATTAAAATAATGTTATATAGCAATGACGCGCCAAGCAAAGCCCTGTGTTACCTAATTATAAAATAATGGTTATTTATTGTTAACAATAGTAAACCGCTAAATGGAGATTCTTTGTTTATATATTTTTAAATTTGATTACGCAAACGGAACTAAATGTTACCACAAATTTTTAGAATGCCAACATAACGTAGCGAATTCCTCAAAATTCTGACGTCATTCGTGACGTATTACCTCCACTCTTCCTTACTGGAGGAACCTCAGAATTTCCTCAAGGTTAGGACTAACCCCCGTATTCTAAGTCGTAACCTCGAGATCGCCTCCACTCACACTCAGGTAAGGAAGCTTCGAGGATCGCCTCGAACTTTCCTCAACATCGGTATTCTTACCCCCGTATTCTAAGTCGTAACCTCGAGATCGCCTCCACTCACACTCAGGTAAGGAAGCTTCGAGGAACGCCTCGAACTTTCCTCAACATCGGTATTCTTAGTCGTAAACTTGAGGAAATTCTGAGGTTCCTCCAGTAAGGAAGAGTGGAGGTAATACGTCACGAATGACGTCAGAATTTTGAGGAATTTGCTACGTTATGTTGGCATTCTAAAAATTTGTGGTAACATTTGGTTCCGTTTGCGTAATCAAATTTAAAAATATATAAACAAAGAATCTCCATTCAGCGGTTTACTATTTTTAACAATAAATATGGGTTTGGCAAATACTCAAACCGAGTGGCCCAAAAGCAAAAGAAAAAAAAAAAGACAATATATAACCATTATTTTATAATGAGGTAGCACAGGGCTTTGCTTGGCGCGTCATTGCTATAAAACATTATTTTAATTGATACATTTACAAAATGGCTGGAAGTGGACGTCAGTATTTTGATGAAAATAAAAAAAGCAAGAACTTCTTGTCTAAAAATACTGCAAATGTTAAATACCGACTATGATTACCGGTTATTGTGTAGGTACTCAGTTAAAGGTTATCATTTTAGTTACTCACTTGGAAGTTGCCAGTTGCGTAAAATCTTAATGTGACTAGCACCTGTATAATCGGCGGAATTGATAAATCTCGGCGGAATTGATGAATCTCCAATATTTTGAAATAGTAGCGGTAATTAATAATGTGCTGCAATAGTTTTTGTAAATCAAAACCTTTTTACAAACTCACTTTCGTCGTATAACTACGTTGGATTATCTGCTTCACGCAAATATCGTTATTTACATATAAAAACCTCCTTAAGGTATCCTCAAGGTACCTCAAGAGACACCTTACGTTTGACAGTTGTTTCCTCGACTCGACCTTACCTTATTGGAGGAAACCTTTAAACTTGAGGACAAAAATGACAACTGAGAATACGAAACGTCCTCAATGAGGATGAGTCGAGTAAGTTTCGAGGTAATAACTTAGAATATGGGGGTTAGTGTATTAAAAAGTATCCGTTGAAAGGGAGCAAATTGAAGTGGCGCTATAGCATCAAGTGGGTGAATTTTAAGAAGAGCGCCACAAATTATTAGGGTAGGATACTAAACTGAAAAAGTAAAAAGAATCCGCTTTGTTACAGCACATTTTTTAAAATTATCATAATATATAGACAAACATGAGTATCATTAATTTGTCACAAGATTTAATATTCGTTGCAAGAAAATATTACGATAAAAAATAAATGCTCTGATTATACTGTATGTGTTTGTCTAATATTACTAGTTCCATTTGAATCATAATGATATGTTAACAAAAATATTATTCTATCAAAATGTGAATATCCAATCTAATGAACACAACAGGCAAACAGAAAACAGTTATCAGCTGAGAACAGAACAGTTTTTTTCGCTTTCCTACAAATGTAATTGTTTATGCTAGAATAGAGAATAGCATGTTCCCTACTTTTATTCTTTCTAACAAAGATGATCTGCGTAGGATAGAATAGAGAAAAGCATGTTCCGCGTTCAGATGTGTTCGGGTGGGTTGTTACGCCGATTTATAGACAACAGTTCCATGCTGTTATATTTCAAAACCGTATTTATTTTATTTAGGTATTTAACTGATTTGATATATATGCCTCTTATACCTTAGTATAACTTAGTTTTGCTGTAACCGTCTCAAGTGTTGCACGTCCGCTACAATGGCTCCTACATTGTCAAAACAAAAAATTGCTTTTGCTGTAGCCGCTGTAGTTTCAAGCATGAAAATTAAAAAAAAAGAAAAAAAGAATCTGGGTGAAGGAATATTTACAATTAAGACCAAGGCTTTCTAATATGCAGATACTTACCCCCGTATTCTAACCCCCGTATTCTAAGTCGTTACCTCGAAACTTCCTCGACTCGACTCATCCTCATTGAGGACGTTTCGTATTCTCAGTTGTCATTTTTGTCCTCAAGTTTAAAGGTTTCCTCCAATAAGGTAAGGTCGAGTCGAGGAAACAACTGTCAAACGTAAGGTGTCTCTTGAGGTACCTTGAGGATACCTTATGGAGGTTTTTATATGTAAATGCATACGATCTTGTATTTTTTTTCAATAATGTAATTCGAGGAATTTATTGAATATCTATATGATAATCCGTACAGTTATTTATCTGGACGATATTTGCGTGAAGCAGATAATCCAACGTAGTTATACGACGAAAGTGAGTTTGTAAAAAGGTTTTGATTTACAAAAACCATTGCAGCACATTATTAATTACCGCTGCTATTTCAAAATATTGGAGGTAAATCTCAGAGATTTATCAATTCCGCCGATTATACAGGTGCTAGTCACATTAAGATTTTACGCAACTGGCAACTTCCAAGTAACTAAAATGATAACCTTTAATTGAGTATCTACCTACACAATAACCGGTAATCATAGTCGGTATTTAACATTTGCAGTATTTTTAGACAAGAAGTTCTTGCTTTTTTTATTTTCATCAAAATACTGACGTCCACTTCCAGCCATTTTGTAAATTTATCAATTAAAATAATGTTATATAGCAATGACGCGCCAAGCAAAGCCCTGTGTTACCTAATTATAAAATAATGGTTATTTATTGTTAACAATAGTAAACCGCTAAATGGAGATTCTTTGTTTATATATTTTTAAATTTGATTACGCAAACGGAACTAAATGTTACCACAAATTTTTAGAATGCCAACATAACGTAGCGAATTCCTCAAAATTCTGACGTCATTCGTGACGTATTACCTCCACTCTTCCTTACTGGAGGAACCTCAGAATTTCCTCAAGGTTAGGACTAACCCCCGTATTCTAAGTCGTAACCTCGAGATCGCCTCCACTCACACTCAGGTAAGGAAGCTTCGAGGATCGCCTCGAACTTTCCTCAACATCGGTATTCTTACCCCCGTATTCTAAGTCGTAACCTCGAGATCGCCTCCACTCACACTCAGGTAAGGAAGCTTCGAGGAACGCCTCGAACTTTCCTCAACATCGGTATTCTTAGTCGTAAACTTGAGGAAATTCTGAGGTTCCTCCAGTAAGGAAGAGTGGAGGTAATACGTCACGAATGACGTCAGAATTTTGAGGAATTTGCTACGTTATGTTGGCATTCTAAAAATTTGTGGTAACATTTGGTTCCGTTTGCGTAATCAAATTTAAAAATATATAAACAAAGAATCTCCATTCAGCGGTTTACTATTTTTAACAATAAATATGGGTTTGGCAAATACTCAAACCGAGTGGCCCAAAAGCAAAAGAAAAAAAAAAAGACAATATATAACCATTATTTTATAATGAGGTAGCACAGGGCTTTGCTTGGCGCGTCATTGCTATAAAACATTATTTTAATTGATACATTTACAAAATGGCTGGAAGTGGACGTCAGTATTTTGATGAAAATAAAAAAAGCAAGAACTTCTTGTCTAAAAATACTGCAAATGTTAAATACCGACTATGATTACCGGTTATTGTGTAGGTACTCAGTTAAAGGTTATCATTTTAGTTACTCACTTGGAAGTTGCCAGTTGCGTAAAATCTTAATGTGACTAGCACCTGTATAATCGGCGGAATTGATAAATCTCGGCGGAATTGATGAATCTCCAATATTTTGAAATAGTAGCGGTAATTAATAATGTGCTGCAATAGTTTTTGTAAATCAAAACCTTTTCACAAACTCACTTTCGTCGTATAACTACGTTGGATTATCTGCTTCACGCAAATATCGTTATTTACATATAAAAACCTCCTTAAGGTATCCTCAAGGTACCTCAAGAGACACCTTACGTTTGACAGTTGTTTCCTCGACTCGACCTTACCTTATTGGAGGAAACCTTTAAACTTGAGGACAAAAATGACAACTGACCCCCGTATTCTAAGTCGTAACCTCGAGATCGCCTCGACTCACACTCAGGTAAGGAAGCTTCGAGGATCGCCTCGAACTTTCCTCAACATCGGTATTCTTAGTCCTAACCTTGAGGAAATTCTGAGGTTCCTCCAGTAAGGAAGAGTGGAGGTAATACGTCACGAATGACGTCAGAATTTTGAGGAATTCGCTACGTTATGTTGGCATTCTAAAAATTTGTTGTAACATTTGGTTCCGTTTGCGTAATCAAATTTAAATATATATAAACAAAGAATCTCCATTTAGCGGTTTACTATTGTTAACAATAAATGACCATTATTTTATAATTAGGTAACACAGGTCTTTGCTTGGCACGTCATTGCTATAAAACATTATTTTAATTGATACATTTACAAAATGGCTGAAAGTTGACCTCAGTATTTTGATGAAATTGAAAAAGCAAGAACTTCTTGTCTAAAAATACTGCAAATGTTAAATACCGACTATGATTACCGGTTATTATGTAGGTAGGTACCGCAGATTAAGTAGAGATACTGTAGGTAGGTACTCAATTAAAGGTTATCATTTTAGTTACTCACTTGGAAGTTGCCAGTTGCGTAAAATCTTAATGTGGCTAGCACCTGTATAATCGGCGGAATTGATAAACCTCCAATATTTTGAAATAGTAGCGGTAATTAATAATGTGTTGCAATGATTTTTGTAAATCAAAACCTTTTTACAAACTCACTTTCATCGTATAACTACGTTGGATTATCTGCATCACGCAAATATCGTCCAGATAAATAACTGTACGGATATAGATATTCAATAAATTCCTCAAATTAAATTATTGAAAAAAATACAAGATTGTATGCATATACATATAAAAACCTCCTTAAGGTATCCTCAAGGTACCTCAAGAGACACCTTACGTTTGACAGTTGTTTCCTCGACTCAACCTTACCTTATTGGAGGAAACCTTTAAACTTGAGGACAAAAATGACAACTGTGAATACGAAACGTCCTCAATGAGGATGAGTCGAGTCGAGGAAGTTTCGAGGTAACGACTTAGAATACGGGGGTGAGAATACGAAACGTCCTCAATGAGGATGAGTCGAGTCGAGGAAGTTTCGAGGTAACGACTTAGAATACGGGGGTGAGAATACGAAACGTCCTCAATGAGGATGAGTCGAGTCGAGGAAGTTTCGAGGTAACGACTTAGAATACGGGGGTTACCCCCGTACGGGGTAACCCCCGTATTCTAAGTCGTTACCTCGAATTTTCCTCGACTCGACTCATCCTCATTGAGGACGTTTCGTATTCTCAGTTGTCATTTTTGTCCTCAAGTTTAAAGGTTTCCTCCAATAAGGTAAGGTCGAGTCGAGGAAACAACTGTCAAACGTAAGGTGTCTCTTGAGGTACCTTGAGGATACCTTAAGGATGTTTTTATATGTAAATGCATACGATCTTGTATTTTTTTTCAATAATGTAATTCGAGGAATTTATTGAATATCTATATGATAATCCGTACAGTTATTTATCTGGACGATATTTGCGTGAAGCAGATAATCCAACGTAGTTATACGACGAAAGTGAGTTTGTAAAAAGGTTTTGATTTACAAAAACTATTGCAGCACATTATTAATTACCGCTACTATTTCAAAATATTGGAGATTCATCAATTCCGCCGAGATTTATCAATTCCGCCGATTATACAGGTGCTAGTCACATTAAGATTTTACGCAACTGGCAACTTCCAAGTGAGTAACTAAAATGATAACCTTTAACTGAGTACCTACACAATAACCGGTAATCATAGTCGGTATTTAACATTTGCAGTATTTTTAGACAAGAAGTTCTTGCTTTTTCATTTTCATCAAAATACTGACGTCAACTTCCAGCCATTTTGTAAATGTATCAATTAAAATAATGTTTTATAGCAATGACGCGCCAAGCAAAGCCCTGTGCTACCTCATTATAAAATAATGGTTATATATTGTCTTTTTTTTTTCTTTTGCTTTTGGGCCACTCGGTTTGAGTATTTGCCAAACCCATATTTATTGTTAAAAATAGTAAACCGCTGAATGGAGATTCTTTGTTTATATATTTTTAAATTTGATTACGCAAACGGAACCAAATGTTACCACAAATTTTTAGAATGCCAACATAACGTAGCAAATTCCTCAAAATTCTGACGTCATTCGTGACGTATTACCTCCACTCTTCCTTACTGGAGGAACCTCAGAATTTCCTCAAGTTTACGACTAAGAATACCGATGTTGAGGTAAGTTCGAGGCGTTCCTCGAAGCTTCCTTACCTGAGTGTGAGTGGAGGCGATCTCGAGGTTACGACTTAGAATACGGGGGTTAGTCCTAACCTTGAGGAAATTCTGAGGTTCCTCCAGTAAGGAAGAGTGGAGGTAATACGTCACGAATGACGTCAGAATTTTGGGGAATTCGCTACGTTATGTTGGCATTCTAAAAATTTGTGGTAACATTTAGTTCCGTTTGCGTAATCAAATTTAAAAATATATAAACAAAGAATCTCCATTTAGCGGTTTACTATTGTTAACAATAAATAACCATTATTTTATAATTAGGTAACACAGGGCTTTGCTTGGCGCGTCATTGCTATATAACATTATTTTGATTGATAAATTTACAAAATGGCTGGAAGTGGACGTCAGTATTTTGATGAAAATAAAAAAAGCAAGAACTTCTTGTCTAAAAATACTGCAAATGTTAAATACCGACTATGATTAACGGTTATTGTGTAGGTAGATACTCAATTAAAGGTTATCATTTTAGTTACTTGGAAGTTGCCAGTTGCGTAAAATCTTAATGTGACTAGCACCTGTATAATCGGCGGAATTGATAAATCTCTGAGATTTACCTCCAATATTTTGAAATAGCAGCGGTAATTAATAATGTGCTGCAATGGTTTTTGTAAATCAAAACCTTTTTACAAACTCACTTTCGTCGTATAACTACGTTGGATTATCTGCTTCACGCAAATATCGTCCAGATAAATAACTGTACGGATTATCATATAGATATTCAATAAATTCCTCGAATTACATTATTGAAAAAAAATACAAGATCGTATGCATTTACATATAAAAACCTCCATAAGGTATCCTCAAGGTACCTCAAGAGACACCTTACGTTTGACAGTTGTTTCCTCGACTCGACCTTACCTTATTGGAGGAAACCTTTAAACTTGAGGACAAAAATGACAACTGAGAATACGAAACGTCCTCAATGAGGATGAGTCGAGTCGAGGAAGTTTCGAGGTAACGACTTAGAATACGGGGGTAAGAATACCGATGTTGAGGAAAGTTCGAGGCGATCCTCGAAGCTTCCTTACCTGAGTGTGAGTGGAGGCGATCTCGAGGTTACGACTTAGAATACGGGGGTAAGAATACCGATGTTGAGGAAAGTTCGAGGCGATCCTCGAAGCTTCCTTACCTGAGTGTGAGTGGAGGCGATCTCGAGGTTACGACTTAGAATACGGGGGTTAGTGTTCTGGACCAATCAGATCTAAGAAATTACTTAAGAATAAGTGGTGTTGAATTTGAAGAGCTATTAACTTTAGTAACTCCTTTTATACAAAAACAGGACACAATTTTAAGACAAAGTATAAGCCCTAGAGAAAGATTGATTGTCACATTGAGATTTTTACCCATGTATTAGAAATGAATGGTTGATAATTTTTATGATTAAAATATATCGTTTTCATTTTAGGAACAAACACTGAAACCACTTTTAAACATTATTCCTAAATAATGGTTATTTCCCCTGTTTTCTCGCATTACAGCACAACAGGCTGTTTATTTTGGAACAGTTTTCTGAAACTGTTATTTCGCTAAAGGTGAAACAAGTTCCACTATTTAGCTGTTGTACAGCACCCCTAGTGATTCAGGGCCCTGAATAACGTGTAGTGTAATATAATAAGCGCTTTAGTTCGAGTTCGATACCACCGACTGGGCGACTACAGTTCATAGTTACAGTTCAGTTGTGTTGGTGTCGTAATTAATGTCTGCCTGGTTTACTTATTGGTCTAGTGGGCTCTAGTGATAGGATGTCCCCTTAAATACAATTCCTGCGGTCCCTTTTGTGCGTTCTGAAATCCAGTGGTAATATACCGTTTTATTCGTATTTCGTTGAATTGTGTAGATTAAATTGAGGCAATCTCTTTGTTTTCAATGAAGTTTCTTTGACTTTATGCCAATGTTGGTTTCGAATATCCATTTAGTAATTTGGGTTTGTAATTTGAATTATTTGATTAATTTTTTTATAGTGATTTTAACAAAATGCAACCGTGTTTTTTTTTAGAAGATCGCAAGAGGGCCAAATTTACATCTATAAAAGAAGTATCCAATAAAATAGAAGAACCAATGGCAGAGAAACTGACGCAAGAATGGATATTTACTGTAGCAGCTCCAGATGTTGGTCCAAAAGAAAAAGTGTTCATAACAGGAAGCACTCTAGAACTTGGTGAATGGGACCATAGAAGAATAGTCCTTCTTCAAAATGACAATGATAACGGTGTGTGGACGAAAACTATAATAATTCCAAATAACTGTGATGTATTATATCGTTACGGAATAGCTGTTGTAAGCGAAGATACTCATGATGTCCTGATTTGTCAATGGGAAACTGATATAAATCCAAGGATTATTAAGGAGTCTGTCTTACATTCTTCTGTTGACCACTATGGTGAATATGATGGTAAAAAAGCAATTACTACTGGTTGGCTAACTACTCAGACTTTGTTACAGTTTAAATTCGTGAATAAGCCATTAAAATTGAAAAAATCTCTAGCAGAGAGACCATTGAACATTAAAGTCACTCCTGTAAAGTTATCTTTTGGATGTGACCCACATATTGAAGAAACTTCATTGAGTACAGATACATTGGACACAGAAGTCTTAGCCGATGTTTTTGTTGAGGTTTCAACTCTAAATAATGATCCATCACTTTGTTCCTTGAAAAAGCAAGAGCAATTTGGTAGGGAATATAAACCAAATGATGCACTGTTTATTAATATGACCGTTCTAGATGTGAATGCTCTTGCATATCTTGTGGATTTCTACTCATATAGCAGCCGAGCTTCAGCTGATGACCCCCCATGCCATGTTGGTTATACATATGTTTTACCAAATATGTTCAAACCTTCTGAGGGTCTATTACAGTTACCTGTGTCATGCAGTATTAAACATCGCCCCTTGGGAACTGTTAATATTGAATACTTAATTGTTAATCCAATGTCTGAGAACCTTAATAACTTTCAAGTCAGCTATGCCAAATATTGGAATCCAAATTGGAATGGCCTAGAAGTTGGACATCGAGGTTTGGGTGCAAGTTTTAAAGCCAAGTAAGTCTGTTTTCATATACTAACTTTATTATTCTTAAGTGTCTGTGTGGTGACAGAGTAAGAATGCATTTCACCACCACCTCTCTTGCCCATGGGTGTCATAAAAGACGACTAAGGGATTAAATATGCATATAACATTTATGCAAGAGAAGGAAATCTCGAAATAAAACCCTATACCAACACGTCTGACCAGATGGTATAGTAGACCAATTTCCTCCTATAATGGAGGAGGCCCGAGCCCAACAGTGGGATATGTATAGGCTGAGATGGTAATGATTATTTTTAATATTTGATTATAAAATATTAGATTTCTTGATTTATTGAGATTTTAAATTATGCAATATTGTTTAGTTTTGATTGTTACATTTAGTAAAAAGTTGATGAAAATAGCATTATTATTCATTCTTGTCTAGATTTTGGTTAAATCTTTATTATATCAATCTAGGATCACATTAATTTATATGACCTCTATTTACTCATACATTTATTTATATAATTGTATTAATACCTCCTTTAAGAGATTACAGGCTACAGTATATTTTTAATACAGGATCCTTTTCCAGAGGTCATTCTATTCGCGAAAATACAATAGCTTCCCTTAAAAAGGCAGCTGCAAGTGGTGCAGACTTGCTAGAATTTGATGTACAGTTAAGCAAAGATATGGTACCAGTGATTTACCATGACTTTCATGTATGTATATCAATGAAAAAAAAGAAGGAGCTTGACTATGCTGAAATGTTAGAATTACCTGTGAAGGATTTAACTTTGGAGCATCTACAAAAACTGAAGGTATAATCACAGATGCAAACTGTTCAGTGCTCATATTCCATCATTGATAAATTAAATTCTGTTGCCTATGGCATATTTTGTTAAATCCTACAGTTAATATCATTTCTGCTGTGATAATTATGTTATTGTGTATTTACCATTAAGTATTGGGTATGAAGCAAAATATTTACATAAAATATTTTTGCATTCTTTGACCTTTCAACATCTTAAGATATTGATATGAAATGTTATGGTCTTTAAGTTTTTAGCGATCATTTCTCCCAAGTATATGCAGGATTTGGAATGAACTATCTGCTGCGGTGTTTCTCGAGCGCTGACATGTGCTTCTTTAAACAAGGTTTAAGACGAACACTTTCGTCACCGTAGGCAGTGTTGCTTGCTGGTTTGTCATTAGCAAACAACAAGGCAATAAAAACAAATTAATACCAGTCCTTCTTTCCAAATATCTAGATAAGGTTTTGTACAAGTATATCATTAGAAATAAAATTATTGTTATGAGATAATTCAGCATCCATGGTAACAGGAGCATTTCCATGGAAAATGTAGGCAAATTTAAAATAAAACAAATACAAATCCATTGAAGTAAAATTGTCCCAGTGTCTACTTTAGGACATACATCTTCCGAATGGAACATAATGCCATAATCACCATGCTCGGGTTCTGGTTTGGTGAATGCAGTTGGTGTAATAATTTGCCTAGGAGTGCACCTATTCGTCTGGTCAGACCACATGCACATTAAAGTAACGGGTGTTGACACATTGTAATCTTAACTACATAAGACAGTACAAGTACTAGGCATGCCTTTTAAGTTCTGTCGTTTCCATATTGCCCGGCAATTTTGAATTTGGAACTTTTCTATATTCGAATGTGTTTAAATTTTGAATCTCAAAACAGTTGAAAGTATTAGGATTAATGCTATTGTTTAGTCACAGCGTTGACTGGAATCTGTCAGGTTACATACGAAAATGAATCTTCCTAAGGAAAATGTTCGTGCAATAATTTTCTACAACTTTAGAAGAGGCCTGACACGGCTTCAGTGTTTTGAAGAGCTAACATCTGTGTTCAGTGTAGAGGCCCCATGTCTGCGGACTATCGAACACTGGTATTTAGAATTCCAGCGTGGACATACTAGTGTTAGTGACAAATCTCGCGAAGGACGCCCAAAATCCGCCTTCACTGAAGATAACACCATTACTTTGAGACACCTAATTCTCGAAGATCGTCATGTGACGTATCGAGAGATAGAGGCTCTATTAAGCATCTCAGGGATAACAATTCAGAAGATCTTGCATGAAGCGCTTGGTGTGAGAAAGCTAGTTTGCCGTTGGATACCGCATCTGGTTTCCGACGATCACAAGGCGGCCCGCGTCAAATGGTGTAAGAAAACCGCAAAGGTTCAACCGAGGAGAGTCAAATCACGTCTACGACATCATCAGTGGTGACGAATCTTGGATTCCAAACAACAATCTACAATCTGGGTCTTTCAAGACGAGCCAAAGCCGACTAAAGCTGTTCGTTCCCGAAGCACTTCAAAGGAGATGGTGGCCACGTTCGTCGGCAAAACCGGCCATGTTGCGACTATTGCACTTGAAGATCGTAAAACGGTTAACGCAGAGTGGTATACCACAGTTTGTTTAACACAAGTCATCGCCGAACTTCGAAAATCTAACTCAAAGCGACGCATCATCCTGCATCACGACAACACAAGCTCACACAGCGCTCGTCAAACGATTGAGTGTTTGAAGCAGGAAAAAGTAGAGATTCTTGACCATCCTCCATACAGTCCTGACCTAAGCCCTAACGATTTCTTTACATTTCCTAAAATTTAGAAAAGTCTTCATGGTCAAAGGTTCCAGTCCGGTGAAGAAGCAGTCGACGCTTTCAAGTCGGTCATTTTGAACCCCCCCACTTTAGAGTGGAATAAATGTTATAATAACTGGTTTGAGCGAATGGAAAAGTGTATTAAGCTACGTGGTGAATACTTTGAAAAACAATAAAAAGTACTATAAGGTTCTAGTTGTTTTTTTTTCTACAAACGACAAAACTTGAAAGGCATGCCTCGTATATGGCTTATTATTTTACATTAAAATTAGATCTCCGTGGTGAGCTAATGACATTGAATTATTTTGTATAGTTCAAATATATGTATACAAAAAAAAGTCAAAAAATACCTATATCATTATTTCTCACTTCTGACGCTATTATTTTTTAGGTGTATCATTTAGTCGAAGGACGTAATCATGAGATTTTATTTTTTGATGAAGATTTAGAAGAGCATCAACCATTTCCCACATTGGAACTTGCTTTGAAAAGTATTGATGAACATGTGGGTTTCAATGTTGAGTTAAAATGGACAATGCAGATGGAAGATGGCAGTTTCGAACTAAATAATCCTTTTGATATGAATACTTACGTTGATAAGGTAATTGTCTTATTATAGTCATTGTTTTGTTTACCAACAATTCAGATGCAAAGTTAAATTCTATGATTTCTCTCAGCTCGACTATGTCCTGCTGCAGGACACGAGCCACCTCCACAGTGGGAGGGAAATTAACCTCTTACACCATGCTGATCAGATGAAATGGTACAGAGTTTTAATGATGATACATTTTAAGATTATGGTTGGAGTGAGATTAGATTTTAATTCATTCATTCATCCAACGGCCTGTCGATGTCCAGTGTTGGACATAGGTCTTACGTCGGGTGGATAATCGACGGCATATTGTATTCTTAACACATTATTTACCAAAGAGCAAAGTAAATTTTATACCTCATAGATTGCATAGAACGTGTAGTGATTAAGATACCGACATATCGTGTTGTTAGTGGTAGGACCACACTGTTGATAGTTGTCCGTCTACAACCGCGGGCCGGTCCGTCCGGGGTAATACCACACTTTCGCACAAAATCGACGTCCGAGTAGTAGCAATTTGTTACTGCGCTTCGTTCGGCGAGCGAGAGAGCCGTAAGCTCAACTCTCTGAGGGTGTTTGCGTGTGGTGGGTTTTAGTGATGCCTTTAGTATCACCCAACCTCATTGCACACATTCACACTCCCTTCACTTCTTTCGCGGTAGGCAGCGCTCTTGCAAAGGTGCTGTACATCAGGTGTACTGTTTGCTCGTTTGCCACCATTGGCAATAAAAAAAAAGAGGATGGCTGTGATAAAGATACCGACATATCGTGCTAAGCGTCACGGGTTTGATTCGCATCCAGGACATTTTTTTGTGCGACTGAAAAATGTTGTTGCGCCTAGTCTGGGTATAATTTGAGTCCGTTAATTATATATTTGTAAAGGCCTCCGCAATACAGAATTCATTTTCTTTTATTTGTTTAGATATTGGAAATAGTGTTGAAGCATGCAGGAGAGCGTCGCATCGTTTTCTCTTGTTTCAATCCTGATATATGCACGATGGTCAGAAAGAAGCAGAATAAATATCCTGTCATGTTCTTAACTGTTGTAAGTACAGTATTTTGCTATGATTTTTATTTTCAGTATTTATTTTCAGTAAAATGTATAATATTTATTATTTAGTGTCATATTATGAAATCAGAATGTCTAAAGCCAAATAATGTAGCGAAAAATACAGTGTCCGTATCAAAAAAGTTGTCTTCAAGATATCAAATTGAAATTTAAAACGCCCATCACTTATTCTTAAAAAGAAAATATGTTTGATCTAATATTTCATCATCATCATCTCAGCCCACATATGTAAATCCCACTGTTGGCCTCGAGCCTCTTCTTTATCTGGGCAGTCAATGGTTTCTTTAAAATGTCAATTAAATTATTTGTATTTTGTACTTGTCGCTGAATATATCAATGTATAGTTGTTGTGGACTCATTACTTTAGACATCTGATAACAAAAATTGTTATGACGTATTGTGTTTGTTGTCAGTCACCCCATAAAGCAAACAATTACTTTTATTAGGGTTCCTTATACAAAGGGGAAAAACGTGATCCTATTACTAAGATTTGGCTGTCTCTTTCGTCCGTCTGTCTGTCACCAGATTGTATCTCAAGAACCGCGATAGCTAGACAGTTGAAATTTTTACATAGGTATTATGTGTTGTTGTTGCCGCTAAACAACAAATACTAAAAACAAAATAAATATCTAAGGGGGGCTCCCATATAACAAACGCGATTTTTGAAGTTATACTTCTTTAGGCGCGTTATGAAAATATGATGAGAGTGAAATTTTAAGATGCGCGCGCATCTGTGACACAAAATTAACAGTATGAAGCTGTCTGCTTAACCGCTCATTGAGTGAAATTTTAAGATGCGCGCGCATCTGTGACACAAAATTAACAGTATGAAGCTGTCTGCTTAACCTTAAATTCAATTTTTGAATTTATTATTAAATTTCTTTTTAAAATATTAAATAATCAATAATAAACATTTAAAATTAAGAATCTTATAATATTTAGTACAAATTATGTCTTATATATTTATTATTCTCTAAATTTTGTTTTTAATAATTATATATATATATATATATATATATATATATTAATTATATATTATATAAATTTATATTAAATATATATATTTGAAATATATATATATTAAATATATTATTATATAAATATATTAATTTTCAATTTTTAATATTAATTATTGATATCTAAGATCAATCTAAGATTCTTTTAGTTTAAATTTGATGACTATTAAACTGAACTTTGTTCATTATCCTTTTCCAATCCTTCTATTATTTTATTGTAATTTATTATTTGCATGCAATTAAAAACTATTTTTTAATGATGCCAAAGAAGTATAACTTCTCACGCGCCATTATTTTTTTGCCCTTTTTTGCTCGCTATCAATAATGGTACTCAGTTGTATTTTTACTTTAATAATAAATAATAAAATTAAAATTAATATTTAAGGGGAGCTCCTAAACAAAAAACGCTATTTTTCTCGATATTATAGATTACGGATAGAGTACGGAACTCTTTGTGCGCGACTCCGACTCGCACTTATTAATTGTTATCTATATGTATACAAATATTTCAAGTAATTAAATCGGTCAGCAGCAATTTAAAAAAAAAATTTACTCATGTTATTTCTTTTCTTAGGGCATCACGAAGAAATATCAACCATATCGAGATCCTCGCTGTTCTAGTATACCGGCAGCTGTACAAAGCGCAGTTAGTTCCGATATATTGGGTGTTGTTGTTCATACAGAAGATTTGCTCAGGGACCCTACACAGGTAAGATTTATATAGTTTTCTTTCGTAACATCTAGCATAATTTTTGCTTAGTAATGTTCTCCTCTCTAAAATAGATTAAATAAAAGTAAGCAAAGTTCTTTGTTCTAAAATTGACTTGTATCTTGTTGTTGGACGTTTGCCTATTTTCTACCACCGAACACTTATTTACGCTTGTTTCTTGTGTCATTGCCACACATTTTAGTGATATGGTACACCTAATTACCCAATTTGCTTACGTTTTGGGAGTTGGTTACAGACCTAATAAATTTTATCAAAATACTTGTAAAACAACACATGATACCTACTTTGCTTAAAAATAGTATAGTTACTTTGTACCTACAGTTGTCTCGAGTGTGAAATATTAAATCTACAACGTAAATTCGCTGAGCGTAATGATGACCCCGATTTACTTATAATCGATTATACTTACATACGTTCACGTGACTGATTTATGATAAAGAAATGTATACCGTTCAAACCGAATAGTGATAATTGTAAAGTATGGTTATGTAAGAAGGTAGGTAGGTAGGTAAAAAAAGTGTTTATCTTCAACTACTTATTTTCTAAGGACATTATTACCTAAATATGTTTGTAAATACATGCATTGCCGGCCAAAAGTTTAAGATCACCCGTAAAAAAAACTCTGTTATGTACCTATATAAATGTTTGAAGTAAGTATATATTATAAAGAACAAATTTACATAGATACTTGAATATTTTATTGTAAGCTAAATTGGCTAGCTTCAAAAAATATAGTTTATAGTTTTCTCTATTAGTATATCATAATTTGCATATTGCTCCAAAACAACAAAGGATGCCGAACTAAAAACCACTTAGTCAAGTCATTGTAATATTATCCAGGGTGTATCAGGTTATGGGGCAACTGGTCAAACGGGAGTTAGGCAATGGTGGTAGGACCCCATAAAAAAAATTTGAAGGAAAAATAACGATTCGTAATGAATTAGAGACATGTAAAGTTTTCAATTTTATCATCGCTTTTTCGTGTAAATCTGATTGAAATGTATAAATAAGATACTTAATATGCAACACATTCGTACTTTGTTAAATGTTCATTTGAAATTGAATAAATCAATGATTACGTTCGCATAAGCAAGACAAACTTCGCCTTAAAATCAGCTGATTCGTGGCAAGGAGCAAGAGGCGTGGCCACAGCTATTGAAAGAAATACCGACACAGGGGTGTATTAAGAAAAAGGGAAATAAATGAAATAATTACCTATATCTTGTAGGCAAAATAAAACAATAAAACCTAAACTGTAATTTTTTATCGAAAATGAATTTCGTCTCTGTTTACATAATTTAGGCTAATAAAGCCGGCGTACAAGGTCAAAGGAGCCGCCCGACGACATTCGCTCGCTTAGGGCCTGTCCGCACTGCGATTTTCACTGTCTTTTTTTTTTATTCTCGCGTTTTATATTCCGCGATCGAAATTGCACTTAGTACGCACTGTGAATAAAACTTCGTACGATTTTTGATAGTTTAATTCGGTTCTCAGCTGACGCAAGATGGACATCATCATCATCGCAGCCCACTGTTGGGCTCGGCCCTCCTCCATACTGGGAGGGCATTTGAGCTACTATATCATGCTGGTCAGACATGTTAGTATAGGGTTTCATTTCGAGTTTTCCTTTTCTTGCACTGATGTTATGTGCATATTATATCCCATAGTCGTCTTTTACGACATCCATAAACAAGATAGGGAGTGGTGAATTGTATTTTTACTCCGTCACCACACGGAAACAAGATGGACAACCGAACTAAAATTTTAATTAATCCAATACTAAGGCGGCGTAACAGACGTATTAAAAGATGTCATGAACATTGGATTACCCACTTATAGCATTGAGACCCATGAAAGGATTTTTTTGTGGCACGACTGAGTGAAACGCGTGAATTTTATACCGTAGTGCGGACATAGCCATGCTTAATACATATAACACAGAATATTCGCGCGAAAATAAATCTTATTGCACCGCGTTCAATTTGCATTAATGAATGAATTTATGAATAATTTACCGCCGGTGCGGATACACCCATAAGATTCTATATGTTAAAGAATTGCGAACAAAAACCCGCACGGTGAAATATCGCCCGGGCTGGGCGTGATTTGTTACGCCGACGACACGCTCGTCACAGCCCGCGGTGGGACGCTAGAAGAGGCGTCAAGCCTGGTGACTCTACGCACCGAAGAGATTGTCAGGCGGATCGAAGCGCTCGGGTTGAGGGTAGCCCTGGAAAAGACGGAGGCCCTTTTGTTCCATGGCCTCCGCACCGCCGGGCCTCCCGCCGGCGCTTCGATCAGCGTAAAGTCGGTCACCATCAGCATCCAGGCCCACATGAAGTACTTGGGCCTGGTGCTCGACGGGCATTTTTGGTTCCGGGAGCATCTCCATCGACTTGTTCCCCGGCTTGTCGGCGCGGCGTCCGCCCTTTCGCGGCTGATGCCGAATGTGGGCGGACCCAGCGCTACGTGCCGACAGCTGTACGTGGGGGTGATCCGGTCGATGGCCCTGTACGGCGCACCGGTGTGGGCGGGGTCCCTGACCGTCCGTCTTAGGGCCCTCCTGTGGCGACCACAGAGGGTCATGGCGATCAGGGCCATACGGGGTTACCGCACGGTAGCGACGGAGGCAGCGTGCCTCCTGGCCGGAACTCCCCCGTGGGACCTGGAGGCGGAGATGCTCGCCGAAATTTATCGGCGGGTGTCGGAGACGCGCGCCCGCGGCGGCATGGTCTTTATAAAAGAGATCACCGCCTGGCAGGTCGACGCCCGCCGAGAAGTCATTGCCCGTTGGGCAGTCCGGCTGGAGAGTCCTCGGTACGGTGTCATTACCGTCGAGGCCCTCCGGCTGGTGCTGATGGAGTGGTTGGAGCGGACGCACGGGGTGCTTTCCTTCTGACTGGTGCAGGTGCTGACGGGGCACGGTTGCTTCGGGAAGTACCTGCACAAGATTGTCAGGAGGGAGAGCACACCATCCTGCCAGCACTGCAGTTGCGACAAGGACACGGCGCAGCACACTCTCGAGGAGTGTGCTGCATGGGAGGGGGATCGCCGTGAACTCGTCGCAATTATCGGTGCCGACCTGGCGCTGCCGACCATCGCCTGGGAGATGCTCGTCAGCGTCAGGAACTGGGACGCGGTCGCCGCCTTCTGTGAGGCCGTAATCTCACGGAAGGAGGCGGCGGATCGTGTGCGAGTAGAGCTCCTATTCGGCGACACGTTCCGCCGCCGGCGACTCGGGCGGCGCAGGCGTGAGTATCTGCGCCTAATGCCGCCCTAGCCGAGGCCGCGGGTGATCGGACCGGGGAATTGTCCGTCACCCGCAGAGAGGCTGACCGCGCGATGGCGACCGACGTCCCAGTACGACGAGAGGTTGCCCGAAAGGGTATTCCGTCGGGCCGACCACTGACGACAAGTCACATCTGCTCCGGTGGTCGGCCCAACAACGAGGTGACGTGGGTACGGGTGGGTTATGAGCCCGCGCGCCGTCCTTTCATCGCCCCGGACGGATTGGACCGCGCGTGCACTTACCATAGCCCACCCATAAAAAAAAAAAAAAAAAAAAAATGGGTGCGTGTACTTATGTACGCGCGTGAGAAGTTATACTTCTTTGGCATCATTAAAAAATAGTTTTTAATTGCATGCAAATAATTAATTACAATAAAATAATAGAAGGATTGGAAAAGGATAATCAATAAAGTTCAGTTTAATAGTCATCAAATTTAAACTAAAAGAATCTTAGATTGATCTTAGATATCAATAATTAATATTAAAAATTGAAAATTAATATATTTATAATTATTAAAAACAAAATTTAGAGAATAATAAATATATAAGACATAATTTGTACTAAATATTATAAGATTCTTAATTTTAAATGTTTATTATTGATTATTTAATATTTTAAAAATAAATTTAATAATAAATTCAAAAATTGAATTTAAGGTTAAGCAGACAGCTTCATACTGTTAATTTTGTGTCACAGATGCGCGCGCATCTTAAAATTTCACTCAATGAGCGGTTAAGCAGACAGCTTCATACTGTTAATTTTGTGTCACAGATGCGCGCGCATCTTAAAATTTCACTCTCATCATTTTTTCATAACGCGCCTAAAGAAGTATAACTTCAAAAAGGCATTATTATCTCCTTACGACTTTTTCGCGCATTAAAAGTCAGCGATTTAAAGTGATTGAAATATGGCTTTTGCCCGATCCGGTGTGTTGGTGCGATGTGCGGTATTAAAAATGTGTGAATTATTAGCAATTGTTAATTTCGGAATGTTAATACCACATACCTATTACCTATCTGGATTACTCCGGTTATCGATATGGGATATTTACCTTTAAGGCAACTTTCACGAAAAAGGTAGTCCATTCTAGGCGATGCCCAACATTCCTACATCCTCATATTTACAATGTAGTCCTCAAGCACTGTAACCTTAAAAATCTTTCATACTTTGCCTGCAAAAAGAGTGTAAGGGTATGGTTACTGTCACTCTCATACGTCTCAACTGAAGCGATTATCGATGCTACAAAATAACAATACAGACGCACACACTCACACTCAGAAAACACGCACTCACATCCACTCACCTGCACAACACTCCACATACACACACAGCCGCACAAATAATTATTATTCCACTTACATTAGCCAATTTATTATTTTTTATATTAGCCAATTTATTATCTGTAACTAATTTCTTTCTTTTTTGACCTTTATAACGCTTTTGTTCCTTAGATAAATTTCAATAATCTTTTACAAATCGTATACTCACTGCTCTGGCTCCCGAGATACAGGCTTTAAGCCTAGTTCGGGAACTATTGTAAACAAAATGATGTAAACTGTAATCTTTGTTCAAATAAATTATTATCATGTATCTCAGTGTCACGGGTATCTTACAAAGAAAGATACCCGGTCCTTTGGTAGGCTTACATGTGGATATGGATCCAACACGCAGAAGCCTTTGGAGAAATTTAATGTTAAAATGGGATGGGACATCTACCGATGACACTCCACGTTTGCACATAACACTCGTGGACTGCCAACGGTAGGTGTAAAACTATTGTACAATGATGATATCTAAAACCTGGTTATGGGGTTGTGAGGTTTGATGGACTATTTTACTTAAAACTATTGATTTTGATCTGTCGTCTGCCTTCAATCCCTTGCATCGTATTGAACGGTGGCAGACGGTGACTCGCCAACTCACTGAATGGGCCCCCCAAAACGGTCGCCACAGACACGCAGGTCATACGGGCAACAGGGGGGCAACATTGGTGCAAGTGGCTTGGGGTGTCGAGCGGTGCGGCACCGGTTTCACCATCGCAGTGGTTTCCCCGTAGTTATGCCCTTGAAAATGACACTTCCACCCCCGAGCATATAGCTCTGGCGACCCCTCTCTGACCAGCCGTTTAAGGCAAGCCAGAGTTGAAATTCCTGCGGGCACGCTTCGGTTTCCACTCCAGACAGCCAATAAAGGCCAGCTGGATACGAGGCCTTGGCCGACTCTGGGGCACTCAGGACCGCAGTGTCGCCACTCACATTCAGTACGCCACAAGCTGCCCTGCGGTTTATTGGCTTTTGCTATAAATCTTGTGATACATTTTTTCTTTTATATCAAAAGAATTTAAAGAGCCATATAATTTTCCTCCGAGGTTTGCGTTAGTCTCATGGTGAGATAACGACTGGCCCAGAGGTTTAATAATTATTATTATTAAAAATAGGTAGTATCTTTTTATTAAAAGTAGGTAGCTTCTATTTTCTTTTTAAGTTAAAAATCTTTGTATTGTAGGGGACTTCACAAATAGAATTAACGGACAGAAATTACATCCAACAATTTATTGATCGCACAGTGTTGTTCTGCGTGAGATTCGAACCCGTGACACTGGCACGGTAGGACGGTATCTTAAACACTACGCCATCTGTGCAGTCAAATTCAATAGTACTTATTTTACTTTTTACCTACAAGAGTTTATTATAAACCAAACCTAACACACCGACATTATTTAGGTATAAAGGCGGGCGACGAACTAGACGCCTACGTAACATCAACACGTCACATTTAAGGCGTAGACTTTTCGACACATATTTTTGAAATCACTGTAACTATTATGTTTTATAGTTTTTTGTGAAATATACATTCTAATTACGATCTATAACCGTTAAACTACAACATACTCGAACAGTTGCCCATAACCTGATACACCCTGTATAAGCTTCTTACTAAAAACTAGACATGTGTAACACTGCGCTGCGCCGCGCAATTGCGCCAACTCAGTTCACTGCGCTGGAAGTATCAACTCACTTCTAGAAAATGTGTTAGCGCACGGCGCAATCGTCGCAGCGCCGGCGAATCTGAACAATTTTTTTATTTATGCGCCTATAAGGCAGGCTATAGTCGACCTTACTGCCTTGTCTTACGTAGCTTATACATAATTTTCTTTACATATAATTTATTATTAGCGTAAGAGATAAGTAACATCCGTCAGTAAGTCGTTACCATTAATTGGGTGCTGAAAACCAAATACACTATAATACATATTAACGTAAATCACTATTATATGATATTCACAACACTTCAACTGTATTACATATTAAACTAGCTGACTCAATACAGATGTTGTTCTGTTCAAATAAAATAAAGGAATGCTCTTTGAAATCGACAGCAGTGCCACCTACCGAGTCCAGTTGTGAATCTAAACCATTCTCGTATCCCATTGAACATACACAAAACATTTCATCAACATCGGTGCAGCCGTTTAAGAGGAGTTTCAGTGACGTACACAACAAATATATATAATGTAAATAAAGATAAAATATCAGCAAAATTATTTAAAATATAAAACTAAAAGCAATAATTCATTCAAGAGCGTAATATGACACTCCCATATTCCCGCCGAAAAACTCAAGATCGAACAACTCTGTGAAGTCTAAATAACTCTTTTAAAAATTGAGTTATACCTAGGTGCGCATTTAGTTGCTCATTCGGTTGTTTCATGTGTTGCGCCATGACGCAATGAGTTAGAAATGGAGTTATACCTGCAGTGGCGCAGATGGCACACATTTCATTCGTAGCTCACTCGGTCGTGTTTACATTTTGTTGCGCCATGGCGCAATTTTCAGTTAGCGCAATGAGCCGGCGCAGTCTACTGCGCCTGAGTTACTGAGTTAACGCAAGGATTATCGTTGAGTTACCCATGCCTACTAAAAACAATTTTTTTATTATTTCGCTTTAGCTAACATTAAGGATTATTGTTCTACCCAAAAACATTAACTAATTTTATTGCTTAGGTTTGTATGGAATTAGTCACAAATAATCTTTCTTAGTCTAAGCTTATTCTAGCAACTTTTTGATGTGAAACATCTATAGGCGAGGGTGATCCCGATCATCGCGTGGCGTTAACGCCACGCTTCGCGGCACCCTTTTAATTAACAAAAAATAAAAATCCGAATACATATGTGTACATTTCTGTAACGAAACCATAGTGCGATTTAAAATTTGTACAACGCCATCTAGTGCGCTTAAAGTAAATTGTTACCTATAATGTATACTAATGAAAATAAATGTTTATTGAACAAAAATCAACATTTTCTTGGAAAAAAAATCGTAATATTATTTTTATTAATGTGCTATTTTAGTGCCTGTCGTAATCTGTTCTTTTATGCATATATACTTAATCTATAAAATAATGTATAATTCTCTAACTTGCCAATATAAGTATACCATACCTACTTACAGTACGTTCACGTACGAAAACTGGACAATCGCTTTTTATAGGTGTTTTATTAGTTTCAGATGTATATTTATTTGTTTGTATGTTACAGACTCCTAGGAATTGGATCTTGACCCACTTTCAACATTCAGATTTCATTTAAAATTTGTTAATTTAACAAGAACCAATGACGATAAAATAATTTAAATAGCTTGTCTCATTATCATCATCATCATTACAGGATTAGAGATTTCTTTATAAAATATATTTTGTAGCTGAGATTTAGCCTTAGCTCAACAGATGTCGTTATTTCTGTTTGCTAAATCACACTTTCTTAACCGATCCTTTTGATTTGAACTACGCAGAAGTGTGTGAAGGAGACGTAGCGATGCTATATTAGGTCGTAAGCGGCCGAGCGGTGAATTAATATCATTTCTTTGTAATATCTTAGATAATAGTAGAAATCGTATTATTCTATTCAATACTTTACATATTAGTTCCTGTCGTAATCTATGTTTTTATTCATATATACTAGGGATGTCTGAAGTGAAAAAAATATCGATATTTATAAAAAGATCAATATCGACGTCGATATATCGAAAAAGAAATATCGATATATCGGTCTTTAAAAAAATGCGTTTATTAAATAGTACAGTATTTAGTAGGGATGTCGGAAATGAAAAAACATATCAATATATAGATATATCTATATTTATCAAAATATCAATATCGACGTCGATATATTAAGGAAAAATATCGATATATCGGTCAAATTTTTAAAACATTTTGTGTTTTTAAAATAATAATGTATTTAGTTCAATCAAAATTCTTTTTTATTAAGCAATAATTACAAAAATATCAAAAACAAAAAAGCTATTTTGGAACCAATATTTTTCAACTTATTATATATTATATATTTATTCATATCCCATATTATATATTCATACCTATATTATATATTTATACATATCCCAGGAGAGAGCTACTGCCCACTCTCCTGGTAAACCCTTATACGATTTTTACGACTCGAAAGGGGTGGTGACAATTATATTCTTAACCCGACGCCATACGTAACTTAGTTAAGATCAAATTACTAAAAACGAAATCACTTTAATTGCCGGGGAATTGTGTCTATTTTTTTTAATAAAAAGTCAATTGTATAGAAAAAAATAAGTGATATAAAACTATTCGGTTAACGATTTATCATTTGAATTCTAAGCGACAGTTGGATATATGTATTGGAATAATTCGATTATCATGTGTGTCAATAACAATAATTGTCCTTAATAAAAAGTGACAATCAAATGGCAATCAAAACATACTAATGCAGTGGCAATCAAAACATACTAATCACAGAGTATGTATACAGTTAATGCTATACTTTTATATTTCCTATCTTTTACGGTTCTAGATTCTAAACTTGATTTACACAAACAAAAAAAAATATCGTTTTTGATTCGATTTCGATATTGGATATTTAATATCGATATATCAGCTCTAAATATATCGGTTAAAAATATCGATATTTCTAACAAAAAATATCCATATATCGATATTTTTTCAACAAGCCTAATATATACTTGTACAAAATAATTTCGAAGTTTCACATCTGCCAGGCGTCCTGAGCGACGGCTCACTTTTTTTTTATTATTTAATAGGCAACACCCTGCATTAAGGAAACATTCCTTTTGTGGCGGGGGACTTTACAAACATATAATTAACGGACACAATATACATCCAGACTCGGAACAATCAGTATCTTAACCACTACGCCATCCGTGCAGTCAAACAGTTCACTTAATAAGGTGGTCTTAAACTTTTGGCCGCTATTGCACGAGTAATTATTTGAAAATTAAAGAGCAACTTGAAGTAATAAATTTAACAATGTAACTACGTTATTTACTGTAAATAAAACAGTTGACTCAATTTTGTTTAGCAAAGATAAATGAATGACGCGTTATCTTGTTTACCTCGTTCAATTTCCAACTTTAATGATAATGACATACAATAACCTACTTATAAAATGTTTCAATTAACAGGTAAAACTAGCAACAGATGCTGGTTTAATTATATTCTGTTGGGGCGATGATAATAACGACAAGACTACAATAAAGAAACTCAAGGATATGGGTTTGCACGCAGTCATATACGATAAGCTGGACCAGTTCATCACTAAAAAAGTGAAGGTAATTTATCAAAACATCAGTGAGTCATTATATAGAAGTCCGTTTATTTTTTTTTATAATAGGATAAATTTCTGATAATAAAAGATAACATTATCAACAAAAATGGAAAATGGCGAATACATCACTCATCTTCGATTTGCAGACGATATCGTCGTTATGGCATCATGGTTCATGGCACAATTCCATGGAGGATCTTGACACTATGTTCAACGATCTCAGCAATTTATTCCAACTAGTTGGGTTTACGAATGAAAATAGACAAGACGAAAGTCATGTCAATATCATTCTTGTAACCGGTACTAGTTGTCAATGCGATTCTCGAATTAGTGGATCATTACATTTACTTTGGACCAGTCCAGTTTAGTTTTCGAGATTTCGAGAAGGGTCAGCCGTCGAATCCAACTCGCCTGGGTAGCGTTCAGGAAGCTTAAGAGGGTCTTCTCATTAAACATACCTCAGTGTCTGAAAACACAGGTGGAACACACTACGATCAGTGGGTGTTACCAGTGACGACTTACGGCACGGCAACGTGGACCTCATAACTAAACTCAAAGTCGTTCAGTGTGTTATGGAGCGGGCTGTGTTCGGTATTTCTCTGCGAGATAGAATCCGAAATACGGCAATCTGTAGAAGAACGGGTGTAACCGACATTGCACCCTGAAGTGGTAATGGGCAGGCCACATTGCTCGACGAATGGATAAGCGCTGGGGAAGAAAGGTTCTCGGGTGTCGATCGGGATTGTACTCTCGCTACTTCATGCCGCGAAAACAGCAGCTTGTAAAGGGTTGTGAAATAGTTGGATTAGTTTATCATTTTCGATGCAGTACTTTCTATCAATAATCGTCTATTGAGCTGACACCGTTACTCTAGGATTTACAATGCGCAGGAGGTACTCGAGACAGATGACTTTCAACCTCAACGCGTAGAAGGCCAAAACCTCGTTACAATTATTGCAGCTTAAGCTTGAATCAACAGTATACAGGTTTATTAAAATTAGTTTTTGGTTTGCCATGATCACAAACTACTTTTCTTAGATGCTGGCCTAAATCAGCTTTGTAAAACCAATTACATTGGCACAATGTGAACAAGGCCAACACTAATTTAATGCGACTCGCAAAAACGCACTATAGTTAGACAAATTACATAGTTCAATTTGTATTGTTTGTTTTTAAAAGACAACACACTGCACTAAAGAAATAATACTTGTATTGCGGGGGACTTTACAAACAAAATTAACGGGCACAAATTACATCTAGACTCGGAACAACAATTTGTGGATCGCACAAAGTGTTGTCCTGCGTGGGATTCTATCCCCCGACATTGGCATTGTAGGTCCTAACCACTCTAACTCTACTCTCTACTACTCTCTAACACCTACGTCTTCTGTGCAGTCGATTTAAAGTGTATTTAGTAGTAAAGCTACTAAAGACAGCATTAATAGAGTTTCTCGATCCCTTTTTTTATTATCAATATAGTTTTTAGACTACACGATTCATAATTCGTTGAAACTGTTTCTAGGGGGTAACTGAAAATGCATATAGGATATCTCTAAGGCAGGCTTTATATTATTTATAACATTTGCGCGATATCTTTGGATCTCGATCACAATTCTTTTCACTCGAGCATTTTTGTCATGGCTACTATTGGAATTAATCCTACATATCCTATATGTTCCAATAGTTACAATTAACTATTTTGAGTTATAAGAATGCGTATAACCGAGAATTAGCACGCTAAAGAGGCAATGGGTAGGCCACATCGCTCGATGAATCGACAACGGCTGGGGAAGAAAGGTTCTCGAGTGGCGACTCCGTATCGCACGACGCCCCCCCCACACCAGGTCGACCGATAATCTGGTGAAAGTTGCTGGGCGTCGTTGGATGTAGGCGGTAGAGACCCGCCCTTTGTGGCGAAACGTGAGGGAGGCATATGTCCGTCCGGGGCCACGAAGGGACGGCGCGTGGTCCCGTAACCCACCGTAGCTCCTTTCCTTCGTCGTTGTTGGGCCGACCAACGGTACCGAGTTGCTTGTCCTCTGTGACCTGCCCACTTAACCCATCTGAGTTAATTTCGATCATAGTCCAACAAATAAAAATTGGAACCTTACTAATAGATTCCACAGGTCTATCTTACCTTCCGCTCTAGTTGATGCCGGTGGATAGACTGGGGTTTAGTCCGCCATGCGTGGAAAGGCTGACCGTGTGAGGGCGACGCCTCTGCAATACTATTGTTTACCGGACGGTAATGGGATGGTATCCGAAAGAATAACCCGCCAACCCGGCCACGGATGTCAAGGAATCGCCCTATTGTCGTTTGAATCAAAGGTTCCAGACTATAGCCTACCAAAAATATAAAAGTCTACCCTATCCGTTGTGCTTCACTGCTGCGATTATCATAGTTATATTTGTATTATAACCTTTATTGGTTCGACTTATTTATCCAGGGCCGGATTAACCTTATCAGGGCCCCTAGGCAATACAATTCTCGGGTCCAAGGTCTATAAGCAGCCGTACACTTATCATTAGGTGCGCTGGTTTCTCTTTTACCACCAGCAGCAATAAAAAAAAGAAATAATATTGAGGAAGTATGCAAATTTTCAAAAACAATTGTTCGATGAATTTTTTTTTTTTTTTTTGGTGCATGCATGCTCAGGGCCCCTAGGCGGTGTGGATAATCCGGCCCTGTATTTATCGACGTAATAAAATAGAAAAAGGAGTTTTGACTTAAACCAATCAACGGATTGAATATTTAAAAATCTACACATGACTCATTGATGGTTTACATTGTTATTACATAGTAACTTTTTGTGTCGTGGTGGCGTGATTACTTTTAAGTGTTGTTTTTATTCGTTTTATGAGACTGATTAGTAACTCTGGCGGTAAACAGGAAAGCATATTCTTGGTGGAGGCACGCGAGTCGCAACGAGAGCTTATACGATTGGCAACGCTCGAGGAATCCTCTCAGAGTCAGGCATCTTCCACAGAACAAAGTACTATTGCGCCTGCAGCTTACCTAGATCTACAATCTGTGTATAATAAAATACATGATAATTCGACCGCTACTTCATTGGAGTCTCTCGCTTCATCTATAGATTTACGAGATGATCCTTCAGATAAGAACCTCAAGCGTAATAGAGATATTATAACAACTATTGACAAGGAATCCCAATTAAAGGAGCAAGTATATGCTTTTAAGGGTCTATTTGCTAGTTCAACCAAAGGGCCACCCAAAAAGTCCCGTTTAGATTAATATTTATAAAAACTTTATTATTGACTTATTTGCTCAAGCTGAAAAAAAAAATAGTGAATATATTTTTCAAATAAAAACATTAAAAAATGTCTTATCTACTATGTTTTCAATGAACTTTTTTTACTATGAATTCAATATACGTACATACATAATTCAACTTTGAGGGTTGTTACAAATATATTGTAGAAATATGCTTTATTTGATGACATTCTAAGGAACTTAAATAATGTTTGTGCCCTATAGAGTATGCTACTCTATGCCTTTCATATTTATGAAAAGCTAGAACGAGTTTTGGCTGGTACATGAAAATGTCATGTTACGGTCTTAGTCTTTGATTTATTAAAAATTTTAACGCCATAACTTGATGTATTTTATAACTTTAGTGGTATTTTATATATTATAATGCAGTGAACATGCTAAAAATGAATACGAAATAATGGTGCTTTACGTGTGTTGTCATGTTCTGCCAAATCTCTCAGGATTTTTTGTATTATAATCAATGACTTACCGACAGACAAAAACTAACACTAAATGCTAAATAAATTGAGAAATTGCATGTGGCACTGGGCACTAGCTACACTGGTTCCTATTACTAGCTGATTGCTAAATTGCTGAAACTAAAAAGAAGAAAAAAAGTATACATTTTATGTAAGTAGTATATAGATTTTTTTAGGTGTCTAGTGCGCCCGGCGAGTGTTTGACAAAAATAAGTAAATGTCTATAATAATTGACATGAAGGCTAAAAATATAAATGAAAACATTAAATTTAATTCTAACCAAATATGCTGGCTCTTAAATAGATTCTAATTAGTTGGGAACATAGAGCTGTGAATTAGAATTATGAAGTTCTTCTTCTTCTTCTTAGTTAATGGCAATGAGCTACAATAATGTGAGCTATTGGTGCCAGTGTCGAGTATATTGATTATTATTCACGTCTTTAGTCTTAGTCTTTCAGTCAGTCGTTAGCATGACTTGGTGCTGAAATCCAAGTCATGCCTTCTCTGGACATTTTGGCAGAATGACAAAATGCACGTAATTCACTATTATATCATATTCACTACATTTCAGATTTTTATCTGCATTATACTACATAAAATATCAGCAAAATTATTCAATATAACACTTTAAAACACTAAAATAATAAAAAGAATATAAAAGCGCTACATGACATTTTGAAGTTCGCGTCAAAAGTCAATTATGAAGTTGTTTCTGTTTACGTTATTACATCATCTGTCACTGTCAACTACTCTATACTCTATGTACCCGCAATCTTAGAAATAGTTTGATATGTATTTACTTCAGATCAAAAACAGTCAAATGTGTTTCTAAAACAGTTTGAATTAGGTTACCATGAAATCTGATAATCAATAAATTTCTAGTATTATTTAGAAGAAAAAATATATAAAATAACAGTATTTTAATTGGTATTTGCACAGCTTAGGTAAGGCATATCAAAAAAAATGTGTATTTTTTATTATTATTTTGTTATATTTTTACTTTAGTATTACCACGTGAATTTTACTATCACTAGGGAAAGGTAAACCTATTATTCCAGTATTTTATTAGTCGTTACAATTTCATCATCATCATCATTTATCATCAGGATATATTCCTATTTTGACAACAAAAATATAGAGGCTAACACTGGTGTAAAATATAAAAACATGTATGCAAAGATCTTCCTTTAGTAAAATTGCATTAAGAATTTTACGAGAAATATGAGCAATAGCATTCTTTAACATTGGATGACCGGTGGGTGAGGTGAGGTGGTCTGACGACATTCTGAAAGTCGCAGGGAGTCGTTGCATGCAAATGGCATTGTCATGGGGAGGCCTATGTCTAACAGTAGGCGTCTTCGGACTGATGGATGGATTCCAAATTAAACATCATTAGGTTTTTATTTTCAATATTAATTTTACACCAGTTGTGAAGATTTGACTATTTGAAATGCCCATGCCTTCTGTGATATTTAGTTATTTTAATATTAAAAAAAATTAATTACGATTTAAATTTTTAATAGGATGCACATAAATTAATCATGTAGAAACTTTGTATTTCGTATTGTATTTTTTTTAATATATTATATTTAAGTGATAATAGTCTTTTATTTTTCCATCATTATTTAATTACAGGGTTTTGTTATTATGTATAATAAATTCATTTTTCTACGTTGCTTTGTCGGTGCGGGGGCCGGAACAAGCACAATTGCAAACATCTGTGTCCGATGCTAAGAGTTGTTAAATCGGAGAAAATCTTACCCAATAGGAACTATAGCGCACAAGCATTAAATGTGAATATTTTTGTCTAACATTCGGGAATGGGATTGCTGTCTTGCCAATGCATTGCGGGGCAATTGTAGAAAGGTTGGACATTTTTAAACACTTGACACACATGCCATATTTGAAATGTACATAATCGAATTGAAGATGAGCCCAACTTTCTGAGGGTGATTGCGTGTGGAGGGTTTTGGTGGTGCCCTTGGTATCACCGAGCCTTAATGCACGCATTCACACTCCCTTCGCTTTCTTCGCGGTAGGCAACGGCCTTGTAAAGGTCCATGAGCGGCAGCAACACTTACCATCAGGTGTACTGTTTGCTCGTTTGCCACCGTTTGCAAAAAAAAAAAAAAAAGTTGCAAGCGTTGACTCATTGAAATTAGCCCTAAAACTATTGATTCGAAAACGTGTTTTAACAAATGTTAAACTTTAATTAAATCTATACCCATATATTATTTCTTGAAGATGTTTTTCTTGTCAGTAAGAAATATCTGCCATAATACTGGCATTACTTTTTTTACACTAAAGGCGGGCTATATAGTTGTTGTAGTTGTCATAGTTACATCACTGATGTTCGAACATTTGAAATGGCGCGATTTCTATTGCATAAGCAACTTATTAGGGGCGGCATTGGATGTATGTAGATAAATGTCCGGCCTCGGCCTACAGGCCCATCGTGCTGCTCGATGATGCGGGCAAGCTGCTGGAGAGGGTGTTGGCTGCCCGCATCGAGCGGCACCTCGTCGGGGACGGGCCCGATTTGTCGGACGCCCAGTTTGGTTTTCGGAGAGGGCGTTCGACGATCGCGGCCCTGCTGCGCCTGAAGGCCGTGGTAGCGGAGGCCGTCACCGGCGGAGGAGTCCTGTTGGCGGTGTCCCTGGACATCGCCAACGCCTTCAACAGTCTGCCATTCAGCTGCATCAGGGAGGGGCTGAGGTATCACGGGGTGCCCGTGTACCTCAGGCGGCTGGTGGCAGACTACTTGGAGGGGCGCAGCGTCCTCTACGTTGACCGAGTAGGGGACGTTGTGCGAACGCCCATGACGTGCGGTGTCCCACAGGGGTCGGTTCTGGGTCCGACCCTGTGGAACATCGGCTACGACTGGGCGTTGAGAGGAAGCCTCCCACCCGGGCTGGGTGTAATTTGCTACGCCGACGATACACTCGTCACAGCCCGGGGTGGGACGCTAGAGGAGGCGGCACGCCTGGCAACTCTCGGCACCGAGGAGATTGTTAGGCGGATCGAAGCGCTGGGGTTGAGGGTAGCCCTGGAAAAGACGGAGGCCCTTCTGTTCCATGGCCTCCGTACCGCCGGGCCTCCCGCCGGCGCTTCGATCACCGTGAAGTCGGTCACCATCAGCATCCAGGCCGACATGAAGTACTTGGGCCTGGTGCTCGACGGGCATTTTTGGTTCCGGGAGCATCTCCATCGACTTGTTCCCCGGCTTGTCGGCGCGGCGTCCGCCCTTTCGCGGCTGATGCCGAATGTGGGTGGACCCAGTGCTACGTGCCGACAGCTGTACGTGGGGGTGATCCGGTCGATGGCCCTGTACGGCGCACCGGTGTGGGCGGGGTCCCTGACCGTCCGTCTTAGGGCCCTCCTGTGGCGACCACAGAGGGTCATGGCGATCAGGGCCGTACGCGGTTACCGCACGGTGGCGACGGAGGCAGCGTGCCTCCTGGCCGGAACTCCCCCGTGGGACCTGGAGGCGGAGATGCTCGCCGACATTTATCGGCGGGTGTCGGAGAAGCGCCCCCGCGGCGGCATGGTCTCCATCACAGAGATCACCGCCTGGCGGGTCGACGCCCGCCGAGAAGTCATTGCCCGTTGGGCAGTCCGGCTGGAGAGTCCTCGGTATGGTGTTAGGACCGTCGAGGCCCTCCGGCCGGTGCTGATGGAGTGGTTGGAGCGGACGCACGGGGTGCTTTCCTTCCGACTAGTGCAGGTGCTGACGGGGCACGGTTGCTTCGGGAAGTACCTGCACAAGATTGTCAGGAGGGAGAGCACACCGTCCTGCCACCACTGCAGTTGCGACGAGGACACGGCGCAGCACACGCTCGAGGAGTGTGCTGCATGGGAGGAGGATCGCCGTGAACTCGTCGCAATTATCGGTGCCGACCTGGCGCTGCCGACCATCGCCAGGGAGATGCTCGTCAGCGTCAGGAACTGGGACGCGGTCGCCGCCTTCTGTGAGGCCGTTATCTCACGGAAGGAGGCGGCGGATCGTGTGCGAGTAGAGCTTCTATTCGGCGACACGTTCCGCCGCCGGCGACTCGGGCGGCGCAGGCGCGAGTATCTGCGCCTAATGCCGCCCTAGCCGAGGCCGCGGGTGATCGGACCGGGGAATTGTCACACCCGCAGAGAGGCTAACCGCGCGACGGTGACTGACGTCCCAGGTCGAGAGGTGAGGTTACCCGAAAGGGTATTCCGTCGGGCCGACCACTGACGACAAGTGACATCTGCTCCGGTGGTCGGCCCAACAACGAGGTGACGTGGGTACGGGTGGGTTATGGGCCCACGCGCCGTCCTTTCATCGCCCCGGATGGACAGGACCGCGCGTGCGCTTACCATAGCCCACCCAAAAAAAAAAAAAAAAAAAAAAAAAAAAAAAAAAAAAAAAAAAAAATGTAGATAAATGTCTCCGCTATTCTGTCCTGGATCCATCGCAACCAACTTGATTTAATTCTTAAAGGCTTAAGGCAAATTTTTGAATTAAACGCTGTGTCGTCAAGAGCAACCCGCCCTCGCTTCACTTTGGTTTCAGTTGCCTTACTCACGTAGTTCCCGTTCCCGTGGGAATACCGGGATAAAATATAGCCTGTTACTCCTTGATAGCTGATAGCTTTCCATTGGTCAAAGAATTTTTGAAATCTGTTTGGTGGCTTAAACGTGAAAGCGTAACTAACAAACAAACAAACTTAATTTCGCGTTTATAATATTAAGAAGGATAATCGTCTATGAGTCCCAATCTCATGCAAAGATAGGAGTCGCTGCTTGAATTTTTTTCATCTGCCGTATAGTAATTATACTATACCAGTATATTAATACTGAAAGATATTTTTTTTTTTATTATTGTATATTGATTAAAGAAAATTGTATCTGCAAATGTTTTTAATATGTTCTTAGGAGCACACAATAAGTTTTAATTTTGTTCTACTGACTGACTGCAATATACTCGTGAATTTGTATTTATTATTACTCCTGAGATGGAGGCGAAGATGCTACAGTATTTAGTTGCTAGTAAAGATTATAGACTTGGAAGTACGTATGTTAAAAAAATTAAAGTATCAATTTTTCTTGGCCAAATTAGCCGCGACATTTTTACGGTGCTTTTGTAGAATAGGCATGATGACAGTAAACAAAAATCACTAAAATAATGTGTTTATCTACTGTAACACACAGGATATATCTTGAAATAAATATTTATTTTCTTTTATAAGATGAGATTATTAATTTATTAAATAAAATAAAACTATAAAATACACAAGTCCGCCATGCTCAGCTAAACACCAATCAAATTGAGTTACGTCACTCCTATGTATACCTGTCATTATCATCGCAAATTCTATACGAAACTCTACGATCGTTACACTTATTGTTTTAAGTTGTATTTAAAGAGTATATCGTGATTTTCATCGATCTCTTGGTTACTTTTGTGTACTTACTAAAAATGTAAGTCATGGTAGAAGGATTCACCAAGGCAAACAGCTCTAATATCTCAAAACTACGATGTAAGTAAAATATTGATTAATAATCTTCTAACACTAATAATTTAAAATCTATTTAAAAATAATACCGCTTGAGATGCTAACATCTCAGGTTATGTTATTTAAATAATGCTTTTGTAAACTTGGTATTAAACTGCAGTTAAACAAAATCACACACCAAATAAAATATACGATATAAAGTAATTACTTACGTTAAAATGATCTTAACAGAAATAAATAGTCTCCTATTTATTTTTTTATGTTTATTTATTTATGGCTTTTGGATCTCGCTGTGTAATATTAATAATTATATTTTATTGTTTTATTGTGTGGCACATAAACAAACAGTTTGTTAGGGGTTTTTATTGATGTATTAACACATTGAGGATCCGCACACCACTTATAAACTTTCGAATTCATGTCTAAATAAAATATATCAGATTTTTTGCTTTAACTCCCTTACGTTTACAACTCAAGTGAATAGACGTGACGTCACAAGCAGACGCCATGACACTAGGCATCGTTTTGGCGCTAATTTATATACATTTAATTAAAATAGCATTTATTTCTAAAGAAACCGCACTTATTGCAAAAATAGTATATTTTTGGATAATAGTAGTTATTTAAGAATATTATAAGATAGTTTTTCAAAATTAGTCATCATGCCTATTGCGCTCGTATCTACGATCGTACATTCGTATTTAAATAATTACAAGTGTTTATTAAAAATAAAATTAGAGGGATATATTATAATATTAATTTGTATGAAACAAATACTTTTTTCTGGCATGTCTGTACTCAAAGGATACAGCGGGAACGTCGAATGAAGGTACATAATCTAAATTTGTAGTTTATTTACGTGGCGCTTCAGTACCTATCAAACCCTTTAAATAAATGCTAGTAGTAGTAGCAGGCCTACTTCACTCTATGTACTTATACGGTATAATTACCTACGGCCCGGCCAAGCGGTCTCGGGGCGTTTGCGGACCAAATGCAGAGCGGTTTTCACAAGCGAAGTGCGTGTTGGTCAATTTTATTTGTTCCATTCGTTTGTACTAATGGTGTAAAAGTAACGAAAGAAAGCGTACCCGTATGTACTCGTTACTAGCAGAATGAGTACTCGTTACTTTGGTATCGTTACGTTACTTGTTACTTCTGATACCTGTATCTTAGGACACCGAATCGAGTCGTATTCCGTACCCTTACGGTATAACGTCGCGGCATAACAACATTCGTTATTTGTAGAATACATTTGTATACCAAGATGCGTAAGGTGCATTTTTCACTTTACCGTATGTTGAACCCTATTTGTGTTAAAGTTATTCTAAATTTAGATTCATTTAATAGGTAACACAAACAGTAAAAAAATTTAACGACGAATTTTCAGATTATATTTTTTTTACTTATCAAACAAACATCATTCTTTGTAACGTACATCTTTAAATTAACAGAATAAGCGCGCGAATGCATAATATAATATATACGATCAGCAAACGTTATAGGCATCAACGTTACTTGTGTGAACTAAAACAGTGTAGGTACCCATAATACGAAACATGCGAGTAACGAAATGGATTCGTGAGTAACGTTTCGTTACTTCGTACTAAATGGCGCACCCGTTACTCAGTACCGAATACATACGGTTTGCTACAGTTCTAGTTTGTACGCGTACCTAAGATAAACTATTACTATTTTTGTCGTTTCTATATTACTTTTAATAGGTAGGTATAATAAGCATTAGCTTGCCTTTCAGAGACAGATTTACATATTTTTGTTACATAGAAACGTCATACTCACCTTAAACATTATTTTAACAACATTTAAAATCTATTTTTACTAGAATTAAATTGTGATAATATTTGACGGACAGTCGCGCAAATACCTACGAAACTTCCAACACAAGTCGCGCGGCGCAGTGATATGTCTTAACTTGTTGTGCTGTTAGCGTAAACAAACAAACACGGGTCATTCGGTTTTATGCGATTTGTAAAAAATATATAAGTAAATGTTTATGTAAATTAAAATCAATGAAAAGATGTTTGAAATTGTAAAAAATAATTATATAGTTAATAGTAAATTGATAACCGTTAATAATCATTGTATTTATTAGTAGGCAGTGCCGGATTAAGGCAGCGCGGGGCCTGTAGCAAATTCTGTCGAGGGGCCCTTGATTTGCTTCAGGTTCTTAAGTTTAGGGTATTAAATAAAACAAAACTGTTGAGACAAGATATTTTACGCTCCTATCTAAATTGATATTTTTTTAATTAGCGGAGTGGAGTTGGAGCGCGAGGCCCCCCGGTTCGCGGGGCCCGTAGCATTTGCTACTCTTGCTGTATGGCTAATCCGGCACTGTTAGTAGGTATTGTTTATTCATAATGATACATTTTTTTTACGATGGATCTTTGAGACCACAGAGACACGCAGATAGCTCACGCCGCAATATACCTTCGCTTTTGAATTTAAATGATGAAAATGATTACCGCTTCGACTTGCCAACTGAAAACGTTTTAACATATAGGGTCGCTCGACAGTCGTCACTGCGTCTGTCGCTGGCCGCTGTTGCAAGGGGTAATATGTGTATTTGAGTGCCACGTGTTGGCGTATTAAACGGGATGACGATCGTATTAACCGTCAAGAAATGTATGAAAACATGTCTCAAGTTGCTGGGACTGTCGCAAAATGGCGTATTATGCGGGAAATCGTATTAAACGTAATCGTATTAAACGGTTTCTACTGTATTATAAGCGATACAATTTTAAACTACCACCTATCATCGTCATCATCTCAGCCCATATACGTCCCACTATTGGGCTCGAGCATCCGCCCTAATAGGAAAATGACTCATTATAACCACGCTGGTCAGACGTGTTGGTAGTATAGGGTTTTATTTCGAGTTTTCCTTCTCTCGCGTAGATGTTATATGCGTTTTATATCCCTTAGTCGTCTCGTACGGTCACCCACGGGTAAGATAGGGGGTGGTGAATTGTATTCTTACTCCGTCACCACACGGAACTACCACCTATAGTCAGAACATAATATTCACAGTTCTCAAAAAATAGACACAAATAGTTATTTATGTTAATTTAATTTTATCGAAGAGGCAGCCCTTCGATTGCTGTGGGATCGCGCGGTGCGAAGCAATCACAATCGTACGCTTGAGTATTTAGGCACATTTTAGCATGCAGCGGTTGCTGACACGATTAAGTAGGCTATTATAACAATCAGTATTGATGATTTTGTACTGAGTGAAGTATCTGTACTTATTTAATCTGTGGTAGTAGGTATACATTTTATTGCATTTCATAAATCATTATTATAATCTATGCAGCCCAGTCAAACATGCTTCTTACATATTGTTTTAATGTTAGTGGAATACAAAATATATTCATACTTAGGTAAGGTATATTATGGTTTATGATATTTATTTCTCAAAAGAATAACAATTCACTTACACTGAGAAATACTTGGTAGGTATATGTACAGCTTATATGAAACGAGGATAACAGAACAGATCGTTAAACACTAGCTTTATAGGTAAATAGACACTAACAAACATTATATTTTTATGTATACACTGCACTATTATTATGAGTATTATAATACATTTATAAAAATACTTCAAAGTACTAACGTGATTCACAACTATTTTTATCACAATAATTCTTATATGTAGGTAAACAGAGAAAAGAAAAAGTAAAGTTGACACTAAAGAATAAGTAGCTGTCGGAGTCTTATATTAAGTATCGACTGGCAATGACTAACATATTTATTATAAAGGCAATTAAGTGGCTATTGATTGAATGGCATATCCATTATATGACATTTTAATTTATTTTTAAATAAAGATTGTGACTCTTTGATATCATTAGGTAAGCTATTGTACATTTTAACACCCTCAAAAAGAATGTTTTTAGTACCATAATTGGTGCGTGGTCTATATAAACTAATGTTGTTAGCGCTTCTCATTTTTCGAGTTTGAAACTGTGCTTTCTTTGTAAAAATTATTTGAGAATGTGAATCTTTTGCTAAGATTTTTTTAATGAGAATGCATGTATTGTATTTGTACATTTGAGAAAGTGACATAAGCTTAGTTTTTTTGTATACAATAGACGTAGGTGTTGAGTACGGCAGGTGAAATAGTAATTTAATTATTTTGTTTTGGGCAATTTGTAATTGTTTGAGATTAGTTTTACAGGCTGCCCCCTATACTTCAATTAAATAAGTTAAGTGACTTTTAATAAGAGAATTATATATTATATATCTGACAGATGCGGGAAAGCAACGAACGATACCTCGCAGAGTGCCCATTAGATTTGATAATTTAGAACGTATTTTCCAAGTAAGATGATTGTCTAAGACAAGGCCCAGATATTTATGTGAATTTACTCTAGTTATTTGTTCGTTGTTTATATGTAAGGGGTTAAAAGTTGCGATTTTTTTATTTTTTGCACTAAATATAACAAAATTAGTTTTAGATATGTTTACTGTTAATAAATTATATTGAAACCATATAGGAGGTCAAGGTCACTTTGTGCTTGTCTTACGACTGTGTGAATATCATTCGCGAAATAGAAAAGGCAAGTATCATCCGCGTACAATGTTATGTCTCCAACCAAACCCAGATCTTTGATGCTATTTATATATACTAGAAACAGCAAGGGTCCTAAAATCGACCCTTGAGGGACACCGTATGTTATTGGTTCTAGACTACTTGCAGTCGTACCTATTTTTACTTGCTGGTATCTATCAGAGAGGTATGATTGTAGAAGTTTATGTGCAGTGTTTTTAACACCAATAGTTGCTAACTTATGAAGAAGTAATTTATGACTAATTGTATCGAACGCCTTTTTTAAATCTATAAAAATTCCAAGACATTTGCTTTTTATCTATTTTGCATTTTAATTTAGTTACAAGATCTATACAGGCTGTCAATGTATTAGATTTATTGCGAAAACCATATTGCTTATGATAAAAGAAATTAACGGACTTTAGGAAATTATCGAGACGATTAAAAATTATTTTTCAAAAATTTTGGAAATGCTTGGTAATACTGATATGGGGCGATAATTATTTGGGTCAGTTTTATTACCAGATTTATAAATTGGACTTACTTTTGCTACTTTAAGTGAGTTAGGGAAATAACCAACTTCAAGACAGTGATTAATAGAATTTGTCAGTTTATCAAGGATTATGCTCTTAATTGATTTAAGAGCTTTACATGAGATACCATCTAGTCCCGTAGTGGTGTTGGAATTTAGATTGTCAATTATTTTACTAATTTCATCTGCTGTAGTAGGTGTTAAGCATACAAGTTCGATAGAGTTTGTTTCTATTTTATTGTTGTAAAACTGTCTGTAAGTATCATTGGCATGAAATTTTTGGGGAATTTGATTTGCTAATTGAGCACCAACATTAGCAAAAAAGACGTTAAAGTGGTTGCAAATATCAGAAAAATCTGTGATACTATCTAAAGGAGATTCGATTCGAGGAGGGATCGCGCGGTGCGAAGCAATCACAATCGTACGCTTGAGTATTTAGGCACATTTTAGCATGCAGCGGTTGCTGCCACGATTAAGTAGGCTATTATAACAATCGGTATTGATGATTTTGTACTGAGTGAAGTATCTGTACTTATTTAATCTGTGGTAGTAGGTATACATTTTATTGCATTTCATAAATCATTATTATAATCTATGCAGCCCAGTCAAACATGCTTCTTACATATTGTTTTAATGTTAGTGGAATACAAAATATATTCATACTTAGGTAAGGTATATTTATTCTTTTAATTTTATTTTTAAACCAGCTTTTGCCCGCGACTTCGCCTTTTTATGCCAGTGGCCCGTTGTCATCAAGGCTGACTGGTGGAGAGGTGATATTGGCAGTGTATTTAGATGTCGTCAACTCATTTAATAGTTTGCCAATCTGGTATATCAGGTGGGCGCTGTTATCAGGCGGTGCTTCTATATCTAAGGCGGCTGATTCTAGACTATTTGGAGCGGCGCAGTGGTCTCTGTGTGAAGCGCGTAGAGGTTTGTGCTAACGCCTATGTTGTACTGCTCCCAATTGAGGTCGTACTTGCGGGTAATTGTGAGATACATTAGCTGAGACTGGACCATCTCCGGGCTGGTGTTAATTTAAATAAGCGATACGTTTGGCCACACTCGGTATCGAGGTGGTGATTTGATGAGTCACGCTGTCGCTTAGAGTCGTCCTATATCAAACGAATGATTTTCTGTTTCATAGACCCCGCAACTATTCATCCATCGGCACAACAATCACCTTTAATTCAGTTTCACTCGGTCGAGGATTGTATAAAATATTTGGGCTTAGTATTCAACGGGCGATGGTGCTTTTAAGAGCATTTTTATGAAATTACTCCCCGGCTCGTTGACGTAGGGTTACGTGTTGACAATTGTACGTGAGAATGGTTCGATCAATGGCCCTGTATGGTGCACCTGTATGGGCGAGTTAGAATTTCTGGCATTCGCAGAAAGCCATGGTATTCATGGCTACACGCGGATACCGTATCATATCTACTGAGACAGCGTGCGCTTTGGCCAGAACTCTCCCGTGAGACTTAAAGGTGGAAATACACGGAGCCCTACCATAATTGTGGTTCTAGCTAGGATATAGTAGATATACTTTTGAATTCTGTGTGACCTGGGTAAAGCAGCACCGTGAATTCATCGCAAGCATCACTACCGAAGTTGCGAACCATCACTTAGATCATAGTCGACAGTTCAGCAACTGGTCGCCATCTTCTGCTTGGCAGTTATCTCGCGTAAGACATCAGCGGAGCGAATCAGGAAGAAAATCTTCCAAGCTAACTTGTTCCACCGCTGTGGCGCCGGGCAGCACTCTGGCTAGCAGCAAGCAATCCTATCACGTAAAGATAGGATTGCTTGCTGCTAGCCAGAGTGCTGCCAGTCGACAGTCGTCCATCTAATTTCGCGGCCCGGTCCCTCCAGAGCAAGAGTAGGTTTTGGTGACGGCTTCATTATTACTAAACCTCATTGTACGCAATCACACTCCCTTCAATTTCTTCACGGTAAGCAGGGGCCTGACAAAAGTCCAAGAGCAATATCGCTTACCATTAGGTGTGATGTTTACTCATTTGCCAACAACAGCAAAAAAAACCAAACCAAAACCTAGTCAAAGACACGGATGACTGAACCGGGGATTAGTTTGCCACCCGTAGAGCGGCTGACCGCGAGAGGGCAGTACCACGACAACATAGTTTGCTGCCTGGGGTCATAAAAAGGGTGTTTGTATTCAGCCTGTACAGCCTTCTTTTTCGATTCATTCTAAAACCTATGAATTCCGCGCTACACTCTCCACTAAGGAACCTCACAAATATATAGGTAAGTGGCAGACACAAATTACACCCAGTCTCAGAGCAACAATTTGTCGATCACACAAAAAATTGTCCGGTGTTTTAATTGAACCCGTGACACGGGCATAATAATGTGATATCTTAACCACTATGCTATCAGCGCAATTAATTAATCATTGGCATTGTATGAATTTATTACTTGTGTATTAGAGTGAAAAGTATCAAAGCATAATTCATCCCCTACTTCACACCCTTAGAAAAGAATATATCCTCTGAGGGATGGATTTTTAGAATAATATTCTTTAATAATGAGGCTTTTTATATCGATTATCAATTAAGTAGGTTGTGTACTAAGCTGTATAAGTTATTATAGTTTTTTAACTATCCCACGGGTACTCTTTAATTTTTTGTGATTAAAAGTATCCTAAATGTTGACCGGGGCTATAAGGTACCACCATGCAAAAGTTAATTTAAATCGGTTGAATAGCTTCGGAGATTAGTCCGTACAAACAGATAAACAGACAAACAAAAAATTAGAAAAAATCTAGATGTGTTCTATTTCACTTCTAACATCCCTCCGACTAGGTTTTTGCGTTTTTTTTTTCTATGTACAGACATTTGACCTCTACAATTTTATTATATGTATAGATAATGTGAAATTTTTGTATGCTATAATATTGTATATATTATAATCTATATATATATATATTATAATCGTATGTCTGACCCGTCTCACGAGAGGAATTAGTATATCACAATCCCCATATGAGGTATTAGAGGTAGGCCGGGGCGGCAAATATTTAGAGGCGCCAAAATTTTGAAAGTGGCTAGTTATATTTTATTAACTATAAGGCCAATTTGTTTTGCTTGATTCCTGTCTTTAGAACTTTGAGATGTCGATATTTAAAAGGTATTTTATAAAATAACTAATGATTTTTATTAAAGTGATTATTCATGTTATATTTTCTTAATAATAATATTTCGTGTGGTGACGGAGTAAGAATACAATTCACCATTTCCTCTCTTACTCGTAGGTGTCGTAAAAGACAACTAATACGCATATGACATCTATGAAAGTGAAGGAAAACTCGAAACAAAACAATATTACCTAACTATACCTATAGTAAGGTCATTTGCCCTCCTATTATGGAGGCGACTCGAACCCAGCAGTGGGAGTCTATGAGCCGAAATGATGAACATTATATGTAGGTATATTACATCTTTGGATTTAAGTAGGTATCTACTTATCCTACACAATGCAGGATTTAGAGATCTGGAGGTCTCGTGGCAACAAGGAAGTGGTGGCATCCTAACGCTAAATAATTTTTCAAATCTATACCAATAAATAAAATTGGAGTGTCTGTTTGTAATGTCAAAATAATAGGCTTTTTTCATGCTCACACGGTTATTTGCACATCTATGCCTAAAATAGCAATTAAAAAATTTTTGTCTGTGTCTGTCTGTCTGTTTGTTCCGGGTAATCTTCAAAACGGCTGGACCGATTTAAAAAATTCTTTCACCAATGGGAAGCTATAATATCAGGGCGTAAACTAGGCTATATTTTATTCCGGTATTCCCACGGGAACGAGAACTAAGCGGGTATAATTATTTCGCGGTTGCTCAAATAATAAAAGGTGAAGTTAATGTATAGTAGACGATGTATAATGTTTTCTCTGTTTGTCATTTTATCGTTGTTGTCTATAAACGACATAATACTATTATAAAATTAACAAATATCATTGAATTAATAAGTTTCGAGACTTACTGATGGAAAATTCTTTCTTGGATTACACTATACAAGTGATTTCTTTTTCGACACGTTATAACAGCACAAGACATAGTTATCTTTTTGTCAGAGCTTCGTTCTTGGTCATATGAGGGAGACTATTAGCCGGTAAAACGAATATCGTCAATATCTGAGCAATTGCTCACAATTGCGGCACGCCTGCCCCACAAAGACTTCTATCGTATTATTTTTTCTGTGTTAGATCAAGTTAAAAGTTTATTTACTCATGTTTATAGGAAGCTTATGAAACAAAAAATCCATGAAAATAATAAGTATATATTCAACGAGATTACATAAAAATATTTATAACATACTTCGTTAGTTTAGTATTAGTTTAAATTCACAATATATAGGACGGAAAGTTATAATAATCACAAAGATTGGGAATATTATATTAATACAGTTGTTAACATATTCTATACGATTTTATCAGCCTTAATTGCTATGTAGATTATGCAACTACATATTAAAAATTATTTATTATCGAAATATCATATTAACTTGGTTACTTATTGGACATTAAGTACATTGGAATATTAAAGTTAAAGGTAGCGCGACTTTCGACATGTATCATTTTCTTAATGTAATGTACTCATTTAAATGTTTATCTCTGCCCTAATTGCAGCTAATTAGTATGTAGGTGCACATGTATGGCACAAAAAATACTTTGAAACGCCAATGAAAAGTCGCGGATAATGCTATGTTGAGATAGAATTAAATTCACAATGTAACTACTTAAGCATCAAAATAGATACGATCTAGTTCATTACAAGAGTATTGTGAATTCCGCTTCGAAAACAACTATTTAAAACATTATTCACGTTGTAATGAATGCATAACATTCATAGAACCTTAATCGTTTTAATTGAATAGCAAGTGCAAAATAAAGCATGAAATGAAAATGTACCTATTAGATAATTACATAATTGTATTAATGCAGGCAATGCAGAATCGCTAAACCAGATATTTTATTTAGTTATATTTGAAAAAAAAAAATTTAGGGAAAAATTTACACGTTTACGTTTTAAAGTAGATATTAGAAATATTAAACTATTTCGACAAAGTAATTTCAAGATAATGCGAATGTTTATATAAACATCGCCACGTTTTAAAAGAGATTAATAATAACTTACAACACCTTGTCCTAATCCCTTTTTTTAAGGTAAATAAATATGATAAAAAAAAAACAAATTTTGAGCTTTGGTTATTTCTAAGAAATTATAGAGATGCGTTAGTACATAATATACAAATATGCGTAAACTGCTGATGACTAGTCTAATAAACAATTGTGATTCCATTATTTTCTAAATATGTTAGAAATTCATACAGTGCATCTCGATATATATATTTGAAAATCTAGTTACATACTAATACTTAAAAACAAATAAAATTGTTAATAAATTATTTAAATATATGAAAATATATTAGATTCCCACTTATAATTCTATTTTATCTATAACTAGATGCTTAATTCTAATACAAATGTATATTTTTATTATTAAGAAAATCAGAATACTATAATTGTAATACTTTAAAACGAAATTATTTAACAGATGTTAATTCTCCAAATAAAATGTTTAAAACTGAATAAATGTTTTTTATGTACCTACATACAACGGTAAAACTTATATATTATGTATGGCCACTAAACATAAAAATGTAACAACTTTAAAGTACACAATTTCATAGCAAAATTTATTATATTATAGGCCATCAGCCATCAATTATGGATACAGTAAGAACCTGATTTTTGCTAATTGTGTATCACGCCAAATGGCTGCCAACATTCTTGTATTATAAAAAATAGAAATATATTTCGCTATAATATGAAATTACCAAAATATTACGTATACCGCCTTTCTGGGAAAGAAGCTACCTGCTTTTTCGATTTTAACGCAAAAAGGAATTTAAATTTAGCCTACAGTTTCAGTTTGGTAAACTTCGTAACCTAAGCTAATCCAGTGATAATTAAATTTATTCGCTATTAAAATCTACGTTAAATAGTGAGAGATGCCTTTCATATATCAAATTTTATTAATTAATATCATTTATGATCTTTACCAACAAAAATCAATTAATTAAATTAGTATTAAAGAACCATTACATTACTACACATTCTAAATTTTCACTTTTTTTTCTCGGTCCTTAAACATTCCTATGGGGCACAGATCTCCTCCAGATAAGGTAAATTAGATTATTGTACCACGCTGAATAGACGGGTCGCTTTGGGGTTTTATTTCGAGTTCCCCTTTGCTTACACTGATATTACCCGTCCACAGCTCTTATTTTTATAGAAAGAATAAAAGCTAAGGGTTATCAAACTAAGTATACGATATTTTAACTTGGATAATATAAAAAAAAAATATTTGGCTGAACAAACATCAATGTATGTTTAAGTCCACAAAACGGGGGTCGTTTTTTCTACACTCACAATAACAATCTTTTATGCACAAAAACCTGAGAGCAGCGCGGGCAACTAACTCGGGGCGAATGTGACGTTACCACTTAAGAGTTTATATGAATGGATATAGTATAGAATAGTAACATTAGCTTAATATTTACAATGATACACTGATATTTAGATGCTAAATGTATTTATATTAAGGCACATTTTAATTAAATTGATATTTTTACCAAATAAATTTTGTAAGGGGATTTCGGCCGCCGGCTCTCGCTAACCAAGCGAAGCGCAGTAGCAAATTGCTACTACACAGATGTCGATTATCTGCAATAACATGGTAACATGCCGGACGAGGCAGCCCATTTATGGCTGCATATAGAAGACTGGCAGTAGCCTAAACTTTCTTCGGTAGTATGCTACACTGTTTGATAGTGCACGGCCTATGTATATGCCAAAAGCGGTGGCGCACCGTTGCTTGGCCCTTCCGTTTGCCCAATTCTCGCATCACCATTCCTCACGGGTAGTTTTTTAAGACACCGCACAGGTGGTTGTGACCCGGTGCCGGGTAGTCGAAGGTAAGTAATAAGGACGGTATCCAATAGGATAACGAGCCAAGTCAAGGAATCGGCACAATGACGATGGGGAGACAAGACGGTGGGTTGGGCCGCACGCGGTTCCTCCGTGGCCTCGGATAGACTGGGCGGGGTGTGTTCAGACCATAGCCTACCCTAAAAAAAAAGGTGGTTGTGACCGAGCATTATGATAATCCGTAACTTATTTGAACTTTAACAATTATTACTAACACGATTGCAGCAGCACATTCTTTAGATTAGATTTCACAATTCTTAAAATATATTTATATGTTTACAACCTAATAATCTTATAGAAATAAATTTATTTATAATTTTCACACCATACTAAACTATTAATTGCAGATTTACATTTAATTATCAGACGCGGGCTCCAGGTAAAATTAATAAAACTTTACGCATGGTCCAGGAATGTACACACATTTTTATATTATGGAAAGTTTAAAAAACTGCTCATCTAAGACTTGTTTATATGTTTGCTAAAACTATATAAACGCAATAAATAAAATTATCTATAAATAAGTTAAGTACATCCTTATAAAATACTAAATAATATACCAATACCTTTAATATGGACGGATAAATGTTTTCATCAACAGCTACATATGGTACATAGATTATCTTAAATTATTAATAAATGTGGACGTTTTGATTAGGTAGTGTAAAATACTTAGCAATACCTACAGGAGGTTTTACTTTGAGATGTTCTTCTATAAACTGACAAGGACATACATATTTAGCGCTGTGGCGTCCAGGAACAGTACTGCTTAAGTTTAATCTGTTCTTAACAGTATAGGCACCCCATCGTCCAGCGTACCGCAGATATAGAAGATATCCCCTTTCCTGTAAAGTACACAATATTTAAGATGATTAGGCAGTAACTACATAAATAATGGTAAAATAAGGGCCGACTTTCAATCATCTTAATAGAAGTATAATTTAGAAAAATAAATATGTGGTGAAACGTTTTTAAATGCCTTTAAGACAATAAAAAAGAAAGGAAGACTTCAACCCAGTTTTTATTTTTTATTATGCAAAATTTATGCTATGCAGGTTGTGTTAGCTTACGCTGTTTACTCCTACTGTTCGATGCTATGCAAAAATTTTGGTACACCACATACGTGGCATCTCAATTATGTACAATATAAATTACAGAAATGGCTCGTCTGTGCGCAATAGACACAGTCGAGCTAATTTACAAATCAAAATTGAAAAAAAAAAGTATGTTACCTTCAAAACGGATTGTGTGAAAAGTTCACAATAATATTATATATTAGCATAGTTATTATTATATATACGGTACGAAATTGATCTTTTATTTTCAAAAATAACATGCATGTACATTTAATTTCGTCACAATGTTGTTTATTCAATAATAAAATATATCATTTTCAACGTAAAACGTAAGTGATTTACAATTGTGCCCCACTAATTTAGCTGGCACCATTATTAACCTAACGATCGTGGTTCTATTGTATTAACGATCGACAATAAATAGCTATGGATTTAAGATTAGCATATTGTTATGTTTTGAATTGGAGACGTAAGATGACAGTCACTACAAGAAAACATGTATATCCTGACAAACCTAGACAGACTTGAAAGTCGACCCGATATGATTGTGAATGTTAAAGGTTGGAATTAGTGTTGCCCAAAAGTAGACTTTGTCTTCTATTTTTGCAAGAGCAAGACCATTGATTAGCGCCGCCGCAAGACTAAGACTAACTGCAAGAATTGAACTAGAAGAAGATTGGGCTTGCAAGAGTTTCGTAGCTAATCATATTATATTTTAAGATATTACACAATCATCATTACCGTTGATGGTAATGATGATTGTTATTTCTAAACTTCTACTAATGGCCACGGTTTCCTCTAGAATATCAAGAATGTCACTCTGTTTGATTCTGTAAATAATAAATTATTTTTGTTGTAATTTAAACATGATCAATGCTGATCTGCTATAAACAAAATATCCGGCAGGAATACTTTGTTTCTATGGTCTATGGCCTGATTGCATTATTCTACTGCGCAGCTTGCAAGAATCCTTCAAAAATAAAGACCGAGTGCAGAAAACCGATACCAGGTCTTTTAACACCAGACCAGTCCAAGTCTCGTCTTGGTCTTACATTTGGGAAACACTAGCGGAATTGTATATGTCTTAAGCTTACAATTTACTTGTCAAGTTTTGTTCAAGGATGGGGACGTAAAAATCAAAAGTGGGGCACTGGATACAAAAAATGACCTTAGCAATAATGACATATTTTTGTAGTGAATCGAAACTCTTATACGTTGTGAGATTTAAGGTTTATCAAACACACTTGCCAAATTTGGTCAATCTAGACCACGGCGCCTGAGCCAATCGTTGCATAGAGGGCAACATGCACGCATATCCCGGGGCTCTTTGTTCCTTAATACTTCCTCAACATATTGACAAGGACAGAGCGCCTGTGATAAATGTCGTGGAGCAGCGGGGTTGCCGCTTTCCTCGTCAAGAGTCCAGTCGAGACGCCGTCGCAGGAAGTCTTTGCCCCACCGCTGCAGGTACCGGAGGTACAACTGCTCTGCCATACCCTGCACATTCGTATGCTTTGCTTATCCACCATTCTACATTCAGCTTTTACTAAATATTGGACAGCACTACAATAGTTACTCTCATTCTAAAAAATTGGGAAGCTGTACACTTTGATAGCAAGTAAAAAAAATTTTTGACACTATGGCAAAATAAAATAACTTTCTCTCTAATTTAGATACTTAATTGGTTTCTCTTTGTTCATAGGATATTAAGCAGTGGGTAATTTTTGTCAATTATTTTCTTTATATGCTGGTAAATTACCTATAAAAATATGTGTTATAAATATTGCAACTCAAAACTACAATATATGCACCCCAGGTTAGCAATGCAATAATAAAAGTGTGTGTATTATACCTTTTATAAAAGTAAAATGATGCAATTGGTAGTCGAATGTATCTTAGCTATAAATTAGGTGTTTCCAACCATATAGCATGAATTGACTCATTAAATGAAGGATGAGTAGTAACCGCAACGTCCGTCATCGCACTTACAGAGTTATTCTCACAGCGCAAAAAGGTATTACCTCAATTTCGGTTTTGTAACGCTATAAAAACGAAATTGAGCCAATGATATACAAACAATAGAATCGCATCATCCACGCAAGCTATTCCGTACCATGCCGTGTAGGAGTATTCGATGCATCGAAATCACTCCATGTTTACAATGCGATGCAATAGATCCGATGTTTTAAAAAGCTTGAGCGATCGATTTAAAAAGCGCGAATCGATGATAACTACTATCTAGTTAATTTCATAAAAACTTAATTTAATCTCTAAAGTAATACTTAAAAACTTTTCGTTTTTCAAAGGAATGACGAAAACTACAGTAGGTACAGTGTGATACCGTAGAAGCTGATTCTTCAGATCATTCTGACAAACTAGAGGATAAATTTTCTTTGTATGAGATAGATTATAGAAAGATAGAAAGTTATTCTTAACTTAAGATATATGAGGGATCTATAAAGGGGAAATATTATATCATACATCTCAAGGGGTTAAGCAGCGTTTTCGATAAAAGCTACCAGGCTCCAAACCGCGTGAAAATACGTTCAGTATTTTAATTTAAGTGCGAACAGGCGAACTGACAGACAGCGCATTATCCTACAGAATACAGTATAAAGTTTTGTCTTAAGCCTGTTTTTTAGTTCTAACTATCTGTGTGTGTGTTTTTTGTGGTATATGTAAAAATCTACTTCAAATTAAAGATTGATTTACTACTTGATAAAAGAGTTTTTTAAAGTGACGAAAATGTTTTGTACCCCTCAAGTGCAAAATATGCCGAACTAACTCGACAAACGCTTCTTTTTGCAAAATTCGCTGGTTGGGGCCTTTTATTGAATACTTGAGGCCATATATTTAATTCTTATTAAGTTATACATACATAGATAGGCTAGGTGTATGTTCACGTAAACTGCATTTCACAGAGTTTTACCCATTAGACGGTCTTACACGATTTAGCAGAAAACCCATGTGCATACTGCATCGCTGTTTTTGCAATCATCGAGTTTACTCTTTAACCGTTTACTTTTTAATAGATTTTTTCAGTAGTCAGTTAAATATTTTATTTTGTAATGTGAAGCACGCCGTAAAATTCATAAAATCATAAAAATTTATCATCTAATATTTTTTTAAATAAAGTATGCCGGTCTTCGCTCCATTGACCTTATAGGCAACATGCAATTGCAAGGCAATTCTTTTTGGTATAATATACTAAGCAGTCTTAGAACAACGAAACATAGTTTGTTAAGCAATATGTAGCATAGCGTTATGTGGTTGTGACGACACTATAATCGCACACAAGCATCCCGCGTAATGGGTGAGATTACAGAATAGTACTGCCATGATTTACAAACTGTTATTCCAAGTTGAGGTACCTGTGTTGTCTGTTAAGTTTGCATTAATAAATTACTTGCCACAATATATTTGTAGATGAATGTATATCTTCTCAAGCATTACAGATTTCTGTAAGTTAGTGGTTATATGTACATTATATTATACAGTGTATCTCAAGTTATGGAAGAACTGTTAGAGTATTTTGTAGTTTAAGGGTCATAGATCGTAATTAGAATGTATATTACACAAAAAACAATAAAACATAATAGTTACAGTTATTTCAAAAAAGTGTGTCTAAGAGTCTAAATTTTACATATTATCACTAGGCATGTACAAACAGGATACATGTAGGCATGTTACGCGTTGTCAGTATAAATAGGTATGAATTGCGCAAACGCGTCGATAATAAAGTACGTATCAACGGTCATCAGGCGATCAGATGATTTTAAAGCGAATAAAATTTCTAATGAACATTTAACAAAGTATGAATATGTTGCAGATTAAGTATCACTGACTTTATACATTTCATTCAGATTCACACGAAAAAGCGATGACAAAATTGAAAACTTTACATATCTCTAATTAATTAACAAATGAATATTTTTACTTCAATTATTTTAATGGGTGTCTTTTTTTTTTTTAACCACCATTGCCTAACTCCCATTTGACCAATTGCCCCATAACCTGATACACTCTGTATAAAAACAAAATAAACATACTGCTTATTATGAGATCACATGACACATATTAAGCTAGGCTCAAACAAATACATATAAATATCATATGACACAAAAAAATCATATTTATTATTTTTAACTGACTTCAAAAAAAGGAGGAGGTTCTCAATTCCTCGGAATCTTTTTATTTTTTTTTATGTATGTTCACCGATTACTCAAAGATGCCTGGACCGATTTGCAAAATTCTTTTTTGTTTGATAGGGTATACTTCCCAGGTGGTCCCATAGTTATCAGGTCAGGATCTGATGATGGTATCCTTGAGAAATTGGTGGAATTCATAAAATTTTATTAGTTTACTGTTTGAAGTCGGGTTTTTTTAGTAGATATAGTAAAAAATAACTCACTACTAATATTGTTTTAATACATATATCAATAAATAGAGTGTAAGTATGTTACAATAAAAATATTAGTAAGCAATTTAAACCATCAGTATGTGTAGTTTTTGATATAAAATACATATTAAGCCAAATAAACACAACATTTAACTTCAGATATTGGGTGTATATTCATAGCACCAGAATGGTAAGGTATGGCATTAATTTAATAATAATCTAATAAAAATTACGATTCATTAATTTTTTTTCAACAGTTATTTTGCACCACCAATATCTTAACAGACAATTAAATTCTTGTTTGGAACAAAACACCTAAGCAATATTGATAGCAATAATCAAAAATAACTTACCTTTTTGTACTCCAAGTGGTTTCCTAATACAGAATACATTTATGGCGTGGACTGTCCATTGTATGAATATTTAGTAAATTTATAAAAGAAGTTCTACCTAACTATAGTTACAATAATATGCATACCTGTTTTCGAGACAATCTAGTAGATTGCGTTCCTTGTATCACAATATCATTTGAAGCCACATCAAGTCTTTGCTCCCAGCCTTGCATTATAGATTTACCTTCTTCACTTTCTATAAATTGTTGTATATGAGCAATACAAGGCCCAGAATCAAAATATAGGAAGCATAAATTTACTTTATGACATGAGATTTTGCCCCTATCGTCTAAAGCCAATATTAACTTGTGTTTATTGAGCAATTTGTTTACCCTTGCCAAACACTGTTCCAATCCTTTGGACAGTCTCAATTTTATCCACATACATAAAAATATTGCAGCAGCATTAAGTATCAGCCATAACACACCAAGTGAAAACAACAATAAGCCAGTCAATCCAGAAAACAGTAATGCTAACAACACTAAGAATGCAAGTGTTACCCAACAAACAAGTACACGTTTGTAACATATGTTGTATAATGTAAAACGGGCATCATTTATTAGCAATTCCATTGCATGAACATACTCTTCAACAGTAAGCTGAAAAAGAAATAGAAAATAATGAGAAACATATTCTTCAGCAGTAAACTAGAAAAATAGAAGTTAATAAGTGTATTAATTTAATAATCTTGTTCAATGCACATTGAACATGCAACGCAGCAAACTCAAAAGTAGAGCATGTCAACATACAAGTAAAGCATGTCAACATACAAATGTGCAAAATTAGCACTGACATGATTTAAAGACACTGCGTTATACTTTACACGTACGACACACTAACACAAAATGGTATATGTGTGTATTAGCAATAAGTAGTATATAAGGTGTACATTGTGTAAAATAAATCAGATTTGAATTTATTCATCTCTCAGTTACATCCCTCTCACTGCGGCCAAGACACCCTTAGCCGTCAGTTCTGATTAGTCGAGTGAGTCTGCTTGACTGGCAGTGAGAGTTACCAATCCTCCACCCGAAGCTCCATCTCACTGTGGCCAAGACACCCTTAGCCGTCAGTTCTGATTAGTCGAGTGAGTCTGCTTGACTGACAGTGAGAGTTACCAATCCTCCACCCAAAGCTCCATCTCACTGTGGCCAAGACACCCTTAGCCGTCAGTTCTGATTAGTCGAGTGAGTCTGCTTGACTGGCAGTGAGAATAACCAATCCTCCACCCAACATCCATCTCACATCCACCTGTCACCTTAGGTAGCACGGTGCAGGTATCCCATCATATAGGCTAGGAACTTAAGGGCTTTAGGTACTTCAAACTATAACCTTAGGTTCTTCTGTCAAACACGGCGTCAGTCCACTAGCCCAGACTACGCCTGTACAAATCTATACAAATAAATAAAATTGAAGTGTTAGTTTTGTAATGTCAAAATAATGGGCTTTTTCATGCTCACATGGTTATTTGCACGACACCTATGCCTAAAATACAGTTTAAAAATTTTTTGCTTGTCAGTTTGTTTGAGGTAATCTTCAAAACGGCTGGACTGATTTTTATAATATTTTACTAACAAGCAGCTGTCTACATAAGGAGTAACTTAGGCTATATTTTATCCTGGTATACTCAACAGGAACTAAACTAAACAGAGACAGAGATCAATAGATCATTCTTTTTCTAAAGAAGGCACTAAAGGCCATGTAATTTTGCCTTGTGTACATTGAGAGGTAAATTAACCACATTGATTAAACAATAGGTTGTTAGATGGATTTATTATTAGCTTACTTTTTCTTGTATTGATATTTATATCTTACACCTACAGGAAAGGAGAGGGTGGTGAATTGTATTCTTACTCAATTGGCACACAGAAAAGCTACTTACTGTTAATCCTTGAGCCATCAACTCCTCAGGGACAAGCTCTGGTCGAAAATGTGCCGCTGTTACCCAAGGCCATTTAGTGTTCACAGGTAGTAAAGTTACAATGATATCACCATTAGCTACAAAAATCAGTAGCATAAAATATAATAGTAATGTCTATCTCTAAAATATTTACATTATTGATTATAACTATACTCACAAAAACCTTGACGGACGTTAACAAATTCGACATTTTTAGACAATGTTCTCGATGTATTAGGTTCAATATTTTTATCTCCTTTTTCAAAATTTATATGCACTGTTTCAGTTTTTAATACAGCAGGAGGTTCATTCGGCGCTGATGTACTTGGTGCCATAGCAAGAGAAGTATTCTGAGATATAACTTTTTCAGGAGATACCACTGTTTGTTGAGATTCATCATCGAATTTCACCCATTCTTTACGCGTCTTATTTGAATCTGCCATACCATTTAACTCTTTTGATTCAGTTTCAATTGATAATTCCGTGTTACTCATATTTTTGTAATTTCGGTGTTCCTTTAAATTACACAACACAAATAGTAGGTACTCTATTTGCCAATGGAATAATCAAACTATTACACGCACTCAATGAACTAAGTAATTATGGTGAGAAATTCGTTTAGCTAATATAGATCAGATAAAACTGAAAGGGAAGAATTATATATTAAGAAGTATATGGTATTCAGGGATAATTTGTACTATTTTATAGGGAAACTAGTTAAAAGCTAGGTAAACTGGGTGTCCCATGGATCGTCTGCATAGTGACAGCTGTCACTAATTTTAGTCTATAACTGTCAGCATGACATATTTGCGATCATAGTGTTAACTCTTGTTCTTGTTTGGATCGCCCTTACGGGCAGGCTAAAGTATTTCGACCATACTGCCTTGTCTTACGTAGCTTATTTCTTTACATATTATTTACTTCTTCATATTGTATAACTTATTTATTGTCATGGTCCGTCAGTAAGTTAAGTCGTTATCATTAATTAGGCGCTGAGAACCTAATTAGATGATTTCTCTGGGAATTCCGGTTGAATATGGAAATACACGTAAACCACTCTTATATCACATTCACCACATTTCAGCACCTTCATTATATTATATTACATAAAATATCAGCAAAATTATTCAATATAACACTATAAAACACTAAAAAAATGAATATAATACAAGAGCTTAACATGACATTTCCAAATTCGCGCCGAAACTCCTCATAGTGTTAACGTCTTTTTTTTCATTGTTTTCTTGATGTCTGTTTGGAATGACAAAGGGTACAAAGTCTAAAGTCAACAAGTCTGATAGAATTTTCTTCGATTATTATTAAACATTTGTTCATATTAAGTTGCTTATTAACAGTCATCATCCGTCAGTAAGTTAAGTCTATTACTTGGACGCTGAAAACCTAATTTGATTTCTCTGGGAATTTTGATAGAATATTAAAATACACGTTGATCACTATAATTTCATATTCACAACACTTCAGCACCTTAACTGTATTATATTTCACAAAATATCAGCAAACGGGGAAACGTTCAAATGCCACGCATTAGTCTTCTATGATATTTAATGTGTCAGTGTTGCGTCATTAATTATACGTCGTGACATTAAATTATTTTGATGTCATTTTATGTAATATGATGCAGAAGAACTAATAGAGTGTATTGAATGTGACATATAAGTGCTTAACAAATATTTTCGTTTACCACCAAAAGCCCAAAAGATACCTTAGATATTTGCCAATAGGATAGTATATATAAATTACTCCTTATAATAAAATATTAATATTATGAAAACAGGTCGAATTCTGATGTTTACGTGAGTATTATACATTTTAAATAAAACTACTTTACGGATTTTATCGCGTTTGTATTTGATTTTTGATTACCCGACGTTTCGAACACTTTACAGCGTTCATGGTCACGGGTGGACTAAGATGTTTCACGTCCAACAAGTCATCGTTACTGCAGAAAATTTATAATTATCTACCCGATACAGAAATTAGTTATTAAATATTGACCCACATTTTGATACAAAATTTATTGCCAGTGTAAGAAGAAAATGATTCTATATGAAAAAATTATACTGTTTATGGTTAGTAATAATTAAACATTAAAATCAATACATAGTAATTATATTTAAAAATAATCTATTATACTACCACCGGATCGGAACACGGTCACACTGAGAAAGATCCGGCAAGAAAACTCAGGTGACATGATGCTAAATTAATGTTAATTTTGAAGGCGGCTTACTTTGTACTAAAAGGTTTTAATTTATAAAATTATCTTTAGTTATTATTATTGTGGGTCAAATCTATACAATATGAGCTCACAGTGTCTTGCAGTCTTGTGGTGGTCTTTTTGGATTTGTTTTGAATAATGTTTATAACAGGATCCCAGCTTGATTAAATTGAACGGGTTAAGGCATGGGTTTTTACGGGCGGGTACGAATTTGTTCGGTGCGTAGCGAACTCGCACCTCGTACCGGGTCGCACCTGTACGTACGAGTATTGGTTTATTCAAGTTTTATTAATTTGAATTTTCTGACTTTTACAGTATTTTATGTAAAATAATTTAGTCGGATTTAAGAATGTAAATAACATTTTATTACGCCATAAATGAAATGTGATCATCATTATTACCTCAGCTCATATAGGTTTTCCGTGTGGTAGTCTTCTATATGTGTGAAATAAAGCGTTTGATAAGTAAAAGGTGGTTTATCTTAAGGAAGTTAGGAACGAGCCCCGACAAATTGAGTACCTGTATGTTTTATAAAATAAGATACTGAGTCATATATGACTCATATGTGACTTACATCTATACCAATAAATAAAATTGGAGTGTCTGTTGTAATGTCAAAATAATAGGCTTTTTTCATGCTCACACGGTTATTTGCACGACACCTATGCCTAAAATAGCAATTAAAAAATTTTTGCCTGTCTGTCTGTCTGTTTGTTCCGTGTAATCTTCAAAACGGCTGGACCGATTTCAAAAATTCTTTCACCAATGGAAAGCTATAATATCAGGGCGTAAACTAGGCTATATTTTATCCCGGTATTCCCACGGGAACGGGAACTACGCGGGCAAAACGACTATAACCTATAACCGAAGCAAAGCGAGGGCGGGTTGCTAGTCTTACATAAATCATGATATAGCATGATGTCATCCTGACGTAAATTTAACGTAAATGTGTTTACTGGGAAACAATTTTTGACATAACAAACAGACAATTATATTTAAATGTATAGTTTAATCAATCAAGAAATATTAAAATATTTAATTTGTACGTCAATTAAGTACCTACTTAATTTAATATTCAGCTTTCAAAGAATGTATATATACCCAGTGGCGTAACAAGGGGGGGACGGAGGGGCGGGCTGCCCCGGGCGCCACTATTAGAAAGGTGGCGAAATTGGAAGAAAAATATTTTGTGCGAACACTTTTTTTTTTGGGGGGTGGGTTACGGTCGGCGCACTCCTTACACCACTCCGTCCGGGGCGCCATAGGGGCGTAAGCACGCACACCCGTAACCCATGACCGTGACGAACTAAATCCGATCCAGTCACCCGCGACCTCGGCTAGGGCGGCATGAGGCGCAGGTAGTCGCGCCTACGCCGCCCCAGTCCCCGGCGGCGGTTCGTGTCGTCGAGGAGATGCTCTTCACGCACGCGTTCCACCGCCTCCTTCCGCGAGACTACTGCTTCGCAGGAGGCTGCGACGGCGTCTCAGTTCACCCAGCACCGAACACAAACTCACAAACCTAGAGCGTATGCTGCGCCGTGTCCTCGTCGCAATCGCAGTGGTGGCAGGACGGTGTACTCTCCCTTCTAACGACCGTGTACAGATATTTGGCGAAGCATCCATGCCCCGTCAAAACCTGCACCAGTCGGAAGGAGAGCACCCCGTGCCGCCGCTTTAACCACTGCATCAACACCGGCTGGAAGGCCTCCACGGTCCGCGCACCGAACCGAGGCCTCTCCAGCCGGACTGCCCAATGGGTAATGACGTCTCGGCGGGCGTCGACGCGCCAGGCGGTGAGTTCTCTCAAAGAGACCACACCGCCCTCCGCTCGCACCCCCGATACCTGGCGAGCATTTCTGCCTCCAGGTCCCACGTGGGAGTCCCGGCCAACAGGCACGCTGCCTCCGTCGACACCGTGTGGTATCCGCGTATGGCCCTTTGTGTTCGCCACAGTAGAGCCCTGAGTTGGACGATAAGGGACCCCGCCCACACCAGTGCGCCATACAGGGCCATCGACCGGATGACCCTCGCGTACAGCCGTCGACACGTAGTGCTCGGTCCGCCCACGTTCCGAATATGCCACGATAGGGCAGATGCCGCGCCGATGAGCCGTAGAGCGAGCCTGCGGAAATGCTCCAGGAACCACCAATGCCCGTCGAGCACCAGGCCCAAATACTTCCACTTGGGCCACGCAGCGCCGTGAACTCGTCGCAATCATCGGTGCCGACCTGACGCTGCCGGCCATCACTAGGGCGATGGTCGACAGCGTCAGGAATTGGGACGCGGTCGCAGCCTTCTGCGAGACAGTGATCTCGCAGAAGGAGGCGGCAGATCGTCTGCGCGAGGAGCGCAGCCTCGATGAGGAGATCCGCCGCCGGCGTTTGGGGCGGCGTAGGCGCGAGTATTTGCGCCTCATACCACCCTAGCCGAGGCCGCGGGTGACGTGACCGGGGATTAGTCCGTCACCCGCCGAGAGACCGACCGCGTGAGGAAAGACCGACGTCCTCCCTGAGGGGGGGACGTCGGTCGATGGGAGGGTACCCTAATAGGGGGTATTCCGTCGGGCCGACCACTGATGTCAAGTAACCCTGCTCCGGTGGTCGGCCCAACGACGAAGGCGACGTGGTTTTCAGGTGGGTTGTGGGAGTTGCGTGCTTAAGCCCCTCTGTCGCCCCGGACGGAGTGGTGCGGAGGCGCGCCGACCCCAGCCCACCCACAAAAAAAAAAGCCCAAATACTTGATATGGGCCCGGATTCTGATATCACTGATATCAACCGAATGCCTATGGCCTATGGGACAAGACGGCCTCCATCTTGTCCAGGGCTACCCTACACCCCAGCGCCCCGATCCGCCTGACGATCTCTTTGGTGCCTAGAGTCGCCAGGCTTGCCGCCTCCTCTAGCGTCCCACCGCGGGCTGTGACGAGCGTGTCGTCGACGTACCAAATCACGACCAACACGAGCGGGAGGCTCCCCCTCCAACGCCCAGTCGTAGCCGATGTTGCACAGGGTGGGTCCGAGGACCAAATAAATGATTTCGCTGCGCGTAAGTCGCGAAAAGTACAATTTTAGACTGTTTAGACTTTATTAAACATTTTTATAGTGTAAATTATTAATGTGTTAACACAGTCATGTTACTTACACATGTACACGGTTTTGAAATAAATATTTTTCACTCAATTCTTTCATTTCGTTGCGTTTTTCTTACCAACACCAACAATTATTATTTTTACGATGTCAAAAGGGCGGCAAATTATGACTCCGCCCCGGGCGACAGTGACACACGCTACGCACACGCGTATATAAGGTGAATCGGGGTAACATCGGAAGGGTTTTCGATGAGATGAGGTATATTTTATCCAAGCATTTCTTTTGGACACAATAACGTGATATAGTAACAAGTTATTATATTTTAATTACAGACAAGATATTGAACTTTAATTAAACCAAGTTTGTAAATAACTACTTTGCTTATTAATTGAGTAAGTATGATTGAAAAGATAGACAAACGAAAAAAATAAAATGGGTAAAGATCGCAAAGTAAGGGGGCAAGATCGGCATTCATCTATTTTTTTTGTTATTAATTTTAAAGCTCAGTCTCAATGAAGACTTGGGTAATGTACCTAAAAGTTCACATATTTCTTCACCAAAATACTATAAATCAATAGGAAATGTGAAATATAGAAAAATAATTAAATCCGTATTCCGGTCTTACCCCACTTTTAAACCGTCAAGACAAAGGTTCTCAACGTTTTATCCAAATTTATCTAGGCATGTCATATTCTAAAGTGTAATTTTATAAAACTACGCTACGCTACTAACTGGGTAGCAGTACTCTTCTGGTAATTCTATAACACCATACTGTGATCCCAACTTTTGTCGCTGTTGCCGTGAACTTGTTGTAGTTATCGGTGCCGACCTGACGCTGCCGACCATCGCCAAAACTATACTCGACAGCATCAGTAACTGGGACGCGGTCGCCGCTCCTCTGTGAGGCAACTGCCTCACGGAAAGAAGCGGCGGAACAGGTACAGGAGTATTTCCTGTAACATGATAGGCTCCGCCATCGGCGTGACTACCTGCGGTTGATGCCGCCCTAGCCGAGGTCGCGGGTGGACGGGCGGGGTATTAGTCCGCCACCCGCAGAGAGGCAAACCGCGTGAGGGCGATGCTCCGGCAACACTGTTTTGTTGCCGAGACGTCGAATGGTGACCCGGAAGGGTAACGCGCCAGGGCGGCCGCGGATGTCAAGGAATCGGTACTAGTGGTCGGCCCAATGGCGATATGGGGAGGGAATACGGTAAGTTATGGGGTCCCACGTCACCCATCCGTCATCGCAGGCGGATTGGGCGAGGTATGCCTACCAAAAAAAGTGTAACCTTGAACAACATTTGTCTAAAAATACTCGAAATAAAAAAACAAGTGCAGTTAGCTTGTCTTTTAATCCTTTGACTCCGACTTAATTTATTCCTGGTGTCGGATCGATGAGGACTTTTCACATTTTATTTATTTCATTAATAGTATTTTGAACAATCCTACTAATTTCCAGCCAAGTGTGAATTTTTGTAACCTCATCTCTATTTTTTGGTCTAATTTGACCGGATGTTTGTATATCACTAAGACGAACCTATGAGATTCATTGAGAACCGCTGACTTTTTGTATGACTTTTGAAAATGGGGTAAGATCGAGTGAATGGTATTACGAACTTACCTCATGTCAAAACTATAGGCGAAGATCGGATACATACAAATCTTCAATATGATAACATTAACGGTCAAAATACTACTTTATTATCACTAAGAACAGCAAAATGAACAATTAGAAGTATAAAAGATTATAATAATTTACCTGAGTAAAAAGTTATAGACGATGGGTAAAGATCGAAAATCGCAAAAAATTCGGGGAAAATACACCTTTCCGAAAAATTTTTTTTACACAGAATTGCACACATCTAACGTTGAACGCTGACTGGGGTGGGGTCCGGTATGAATTAACCGCCTTGTGTTGTCGTATGTAAAATTATTTGTTTTATATTTGAGTAAATAATACTTTTCGTTCTTCCCCCTTTTACGATCTTACCCCCAACTCACCTTACCTAATTTAAATATTTTGATTATTATTTAACTGTAGTATTCGTAATTAAATAATTTTATTTTGATAGTACGATGACGATTTGGCAGCTGATTATGGGTGGGTGACACATGTACGAGACATGAACTTTCCTGCATTCGACAAAGCGACCCGCAATAATTCACGAATGCGGAGATTCCCTGCCGCCGAATGTTCGACATTTTTTCTGCCGAAATCGAAACTGATGCTGAAACTTTGTTGAAACCGAATCTTCGGTATTACTTCGGTATTCCTGACATTTTTTTTGTCACTTTCTGGAATATCTGAAGACAAGAGCTTTATTTTCCTGTTAGATCATACACGATGTTAAAAGGTTAGAAGTTAAAAAGGTACAAGTAGGTACGTATATCTATTTTGCAAGTCACACGTGGTAACTTTCTTGCATCTAAATGATCTGCCTAAAGTATTTATTATGTACTTCTGGATAGACCTGGACCTACTTTATTTAATGTAGTTTGATCAACAATAACATTCCCAATAAGGGTTGCATGAGGTGGGGCGCCTAACTTTACCGGTCATAAAACTATTGTCGATAAAATTTGGAATATGTACAACGAAAGAAGAGTACATATTGAGTCGACCCCAAGTAATTGCAATAAGAGCAGGCTGATGATAATGAGGAAATTACATATGCAGCCTTTTATCTATACTGATATATAAAGCGAAGAGTTTGTTTGTTTGAATGCGCTAATCTCATGAACTACTGGTCGGATTTGAAAAATTATTTCAGTGTTAGATGGCCCTTTTATCGAGGAAGATTATAGGCTATATCATCACGCTGACACCAATAGGAGCGGAACAACAATGAAAAATGTTTCAGAATCGGGTTTTTTTTCCTCATGAGAACTTCTGCTGCGTGCACTACATTAACGGTTATGATTCGCCAACATCACGTGTGACAGAATTGTATTTAAAAATATTTTCACCTTCTACGTAAACAAAGTTGCGGATTAAAATTAGCATTAGCCCAAAGTAACTGTTTCACGCAGACGGAGTCGCAGGCATAAGCTAGTTAATTATAAAATGGGTATATACGTATATATATACAGGGTGACTGGTAAAAGATTGTACATATTGAAGGAGGGTATTCAGTACTCGATTCTGATACCGAATATATAAAAAAAATTGGTACTTAAATTTTGAACTAATTATCTTATAAAAACATTTAGTTATGAACACATGGGATAGGTCAACGTACGTCAGCACTTGTAGGTACTAAACAGTTCGCGTGACATTGAACTAGTTACATTTTAGGTAAATATTCTACCTATGCGACTCGACCCAGTAGGTATTTTTTTGCGTCGTGGGCTGCAGACAGAGGTCAACGTACGCTGGTAAACCTATTGTTTTGATTAGAAACAAATCACTTCATCTCAGGATTGGTAAGAGCTATGAATCTGCAACTAACTTTAGTGTTTTTATGACATTATTCCTACACCTAGCTTTAGTAATTCTAGTAATAAATATCCAAAATCTTGACAACAGTACTAACAAAACTTTTACTCGATATCGGTATCGGTGTATCGCCAGTAGGGTGACAATATTTTTGGAAGTCTTGTAACACTAATATTGTTGATGTTTACTATGTAGTTAATTAATATTATCTTCTTTTTACACTTTTATTAGTTACATGTGACCATTATCTATCGTTTCCTTCAATATGTATAATCTTTTACCAGTCATACTGTATATTCACGCCTCTTTCCCATAGCGGTAGACAGACCACTTTCCTTCACTTGCTACGATCTTGACATATCACTTTCGCCTTGACCACATTCATTAATCTCCTCATACATTTTCTTCGGTTTAGTCAGTAATGGTCCGTCAGTAAATCAAAGTGTCGCCCTCAACAGTGTAATGGCCACTGTTAAGGGTATCTTCTGAGAATTTTGGTGGAAACAAAAAGGTATGTACTGCAGTTTTATATCATATTCACTACACAGCAGCAGTTCCGCCGCTATATATTACATAAAATGCCATCAAGATTATTGAATATAACACGTTAAAACACTAAGATATTGAATATAATACAAGAACACCACATGACACTTCCAGATATCCACCAAAAACAGTTTAGAGTACTTATAACCTGATCTTTCTTAAGGACGTCCCCGATTTGGACGTGAAACGTTCGCCTCGGTCTTCCCCTTCCATCGCTTCCGTTCACATTCACTCCATAAATTTCACTTATTAATCTCCTTTCATTATCTCTACATGTCCGAACCAACTTAACATACCTTTCTCAATCCTTGTCACTCTCACTACATCATCTTTCATACCATAACGTTCCCTAATCATTGTTCTTAATTCTATCACTCAATTTCACACCAATCATGCTCCTCCGCTCTCATTTCCAGAGCATTTATTTACCTTCGTACTGCTATACCCAGCTCTCACTTCCATACGTAAGAGTTGGTACAAGGGCTCCCCTATGCACAACTAGGCGAGTCTTCTTAGACAGGCTCTGGCTGCCCATATAGGTGCGCAAAGCACAATTAAACATATTTCCCTTACACACTTTTCTTTCATGATCGCAAATGTAGATCCCAGATATAGGTACAAACTTTAGCATTTGTTCTAATATTTCCTCTTCTATACGTAATTTGCACTCCGTTGTACATTCTTCTCTTTCAAATACATAACCTTCGTCTTCTTTACATTAATTCTTATTCCTTTTTTTCTTCAAAAGCGTGATGCTTTACTGTTACCATCTCTTGCAACTCGTCCACCAACGAAGCAAGGACTTGATCGTCAGCGTAAAGAAGACATTTGAAATTTTAGTATTGAAATTATCGTGAGACTGATCCTTATTATAATATCTAAAACGGCAAAAACACTCACGTGCTGAGATCGATTACGTCGACCCGGATTTCGAGCATGTCCGATGCTCATCATCAGGGCGAGTGCGCAACGGCGTCTGCGAGGCCCCGGCGTGCACTGCGTGATGCATATCGAGCAGCGCGCCTCGACGTGGATGGAAGCTGTCGTCAGCATGGTTACCAGCTCCTAATACTGCCGTGAGTCGTAAGGTGATGGTGTGCGTGGAGAGTGACGTGACCAGCGTGGTATGTGATGGTGACGACACACGGAGTGACATACCAACAACGCCGCTTAACTCCGGGTGTGAAGTTTCGTCCGACGTTTCCGCCGAGGACGATCAAGAGGCGAACACCTCCCCCGCACCCCTCATGGCTGTGTCGAGGCGCGCTGCTCGATATGCATCGCGCAGTGCACGCCGTCGCCGGGGCCTCGCAGACGCCGCTGCGCACTCGCCCTGATGATGAGCATCGGACATGCTCGAAACCCGGGTCGACGTAATCGATCTCAGCACGTGAGTGTTTTTGCCGTTTTAGATATTATAAGACATTTGAAAACTAACTTATTCATTCTTAGTCCAAATTCACTCTCTTTTAAATCAGTCAAGCAGTTGTCCATAAATAGGTTAAACAGCCATGGTGACGCAACACATCCTTGTGTTGCGCCACCATGACTGTTTAACCCTTCTCCTTTGGATACTAATCCCTTCAGTGTACTAAAAAACGAACTCTTGTAGATAAGTGAACAAAAAAGAGCCCTATAGAAAATAGGATAGGATAAAATAAGAACAGGACAACTCGACATAAAACCCTAACAGCCAGCATGGTATGGTAGATCAATTTCGCTCCTATGGGAGAGGAGCCTCGAGCCTAACAGTGGGACGTGTATGAGTCGATATAAAAATCACTAATCAGCAAGGAAAATAATATAGATTCGTTAAATTATTGTATTGTCACCAAATTCATTTATCATTCCGCATTAACCCGATGCTTATAAGTTTTAATAACTAATAACGACACCGAATTACCCAGAAAATTGCAATAGGCAACAGTTTTATTAAAGTTCTAAAAGTAATAACAAAGTACAAAAATGTCTGAGGACTGCCGCCAGAGGTGAAAACTTAAAGCTTTGAATAAGCAGTTGTATTTTTGGATATTCAAATTAATTGTTCGATCTTAAATTAAAAATCGTAGATAAATTGTTTACATTTATCTGGTTTTGACATATATCACCACATATACGCAGTGTAGGTTATGAGGCAACTGGTCAAACGGGAGTTCACCGGTCAACGGTAGGCATTGGTGGTAGGAACCCATTAAAAAAATATGAAGGAAAAATATTGATTCGTTAGTGAATTAGAGTCATGTAAAGTTTTCAATTTTGTCATCGCTTTTTCGTGTAAATCTGATTGAAATGTATAAAGTCAGTGATACTTAATCTGCAACATATTCGTACTTTGTTAAATGTTTATTAGAAATTGAAAAAACAATGATTACGTTCGCATAAGCAAGACAAACTTCGCTTTAAATCAGCTGTTTTTTTTTATTGTGGGTGAGTCGCGGTCAGCGCGCCTCCGCACCACTCCGTCCGGGGCGACAGAGGGGCTTAAGCACGCAACTCCCGCGACCCACCCAAAAACCACGTCGCCTTCGTCGTTGGGCCGACCACTGGAGCAGCGTTAACTTGTCGTCAGTGGTCGGCCCGACGGAATACCCCTAATTGGGGTACCCTCCCATCGACCGACGTCCCCCCCTCGGGGAGGACGTCGCTCTTTCCTCACGCGGTCGGCCTCTCGGCGGGTGACGGACTAATCCCCGGTCACGTCACCCGCGGCCTCGGCTAGGGCGGCATGAGGCGCAGATATTGCGCCTACGCCGCCCCAGTCGCCGGCGGCGGATCTCCTCATCGAGGCTGCGCTCCTCGCGCAGGCGCTCCGCCGCCTCCTTCCGCGAGATCACTGTCTCGCAGAAGGCTGCGACCGCGTCCCAATTCCCGACGCTGTCGACCATCGCCCTAGCGATAGCCGGCAGCGTCAGGTCCGTACCGATAATTGCGACGAGTTCACAGCGCTGCACTGCCCAAGCCCCGCAGGCCTCGAGCGTATGGCGCGCCGTGTCCTCGTCGCAATCGCAGTGGTGGCAGGACGGTGTACTCTCCCTCCTAACGACCTTGTGCAGGTATTTGGCGAAGCACCCATGCCCCGTCAAAACCTGCACCAGTCGGAAGGAGAGCACCCCGTGCCGCCTTTCCAACCACTGCATCAGCACCGGCCGGAAGGCCTCCACAGTTCACACCCCGAACCGAGGTCTCTCCAGCCGGACTGCCTAACGGGCAATGACGTCTCGGCGGGCGTCGACGCGCCAGGCGGTAAGATCCCTTAACGAGACCACACCGCCCTCCGTTCGCACCCCCGTCACCCGCCGATATAGTCCGGCGAGCATCTCCGCCTCCAAGTCCCACGGGGGAGTCCAGGCCAATAGGCACGCTGCCTCCGTCGCCACCGTGCGGTGTCCGCGGATGGCCCTGACCGCCATGACCCTCTGTGGTCGCCACAGAAGGGCCCTAAGTCGGACGGTCATGGACCCCGCCCACACCGGTGCGCCGTACAGGGCCATCGACCGGATGACCCCCGCGTACAGCCGTCGGCACGCAGCGCTCGGTCCGCCCACGTTCGGCATAAGCCACGATAGGGCGGACGCCGCGCCGACGAGCCGTGGAGCGAGCCTGCGGAAATGCTCCCGGAACCACCATCGTCCGTCGAGCACCAGGCCCAAGTACCTCATATGGGCCCGGATGCTGATGTCGACCGAATGGACGGTGATCGAGACGCCGATGGGAGGGCTCATAGTGCGCCCATGGAACAAGAGGGCCTCCGTCTTGTCGAGCACCAGGTCCCTCAACCCCAGCGCCTCGATCCGCCTGACGACCTCCTCGGTACTAGAGGTCACCAGGCTTACCGCCTCTTCTAGCGTCCCACCGCAGGCTGTGACGAGCGTGTCGTCGGCGTAACAAATCACGCCCAGCCCGGGCGGGAGGCTCCCCCGCAACGCCCAGTCGTAGCTGATGTTCCACAGGGTGGGTCCGAGGACCGACCCCTGTGGGACACCGCACGTCATGGGCGTTCGCACAACGTCCCCTGCTCGGTCAGTGCAGAGGACGCTGCGCCCCTCCAAATAGTCCGCCACTAGCCGCCTCAGGTAAACTGGTACCCCGTGATACCGGAGCGCCTCCCTGATGCAGCTGAATGGCAGACTATTGAATGCGTTGGCGATGTCTAGGGACACCACCAACAGCACTCCCCCGCCGGTGACGGCCTCAGTCGCCACGACCCTCAGGCGCAACAGAGCCGCGATCGTCGAACGACCCCTCCTAAACCCAAACTGGGCGTCCGACAGATCGTGCCGACGAGGTGCCGCTCGATGCGGGCAGCTACCACCCTCTCCAGTAGCTTGCCCGTGTCATCGAGCAGCACGATAGGCCTGTAGGCCGAAGGCGACTCCGGAGACCGTCTCGGCTTCGGCAGGAGCACCAGCCTTCCCTCCTTCCAGCACCCAGGGAGCCGTCCGGACGCTAGACACGCGTCGAACAGCCCCCTGAGGCGGGGTCCCAGGTGCTCGAGGACCAGGGCCAGCACACGGTTAGGAACACCGTCGGGCCCGGGGGCGGTAGACTTTGCGCGCATGCGCGTCACCGCCACCCCCATCTCGGGTTCCGTGATGGGCGGAACACTGTCGTCATCGGCCTCCCAGTCAGTGTCTGGCGGAGCCATGACCGGGGGCGTGTGTTCCGCCCGCCGCGGGAACAGGTCCTCGATGACCCGGGTGAGAAGGCCGGGCTGGAGAGTCTCGGTGAGGGGAGGGCCCCGCGCGCGTAGCCTATTCAGCACCGCGCGATAGGGGCGTCCCCAGGGGTCACGGTCGAGACCGTCCAGCATCTCCTGCCGACTGACGTCCTTGGCGGAGCGGACGGCCAGCCTGAAGGCCGATCGCGCATTGCGGTAGCCCTCATAAAGCACGGCCTCCCGCTCCGCATCGCGATGGCGCCGCCGGCTGCGGGTGTAGGCCCTCCGGGCGCGGATACACGCGGCCCGGAGATCCGCCAGCTCCCGGGACCACCAGTGGACCCGCCTCCTCGGGGACAGACGCCGTATCCGGGGCATGGCCGCATCGCAGATCTGCGTCAACGCACTGCGGATGCGGCCAGCCTCGGCGTTCACCCCGTCCGACTGGTGGGCAGAGGACAGCCACGAGTAAACGATGGCTGTCTCCGCCAGCTGGTCCCGGTCTAAGCGACCAACAGCCCATCGCGGGAACGCAGGACGCCCATCCGCCCCGTGACCCCTGCTGGGCGTCGGGATTGCCAGGGAGACCTCCATCCGGATATACCGATGGTCCGATAAGGTCTCGACCTCCTCCACGACGCGCCAGCTCCCCACGCGTGTGGCGACTCCGGGGCTAGCGAACGAAAGGTCCACTATCGACCCGCCCCGTTGTCGCACGCACGTGTGCACCGAGCCCCTGTTCAACAAACAGAGGCCCAGTGCCGCCGCCCACTCCTCGATCGTCCGTCCTCGGTCATCCGTCCTAGGGGACCCCCACGCCACGGACTTGGCGTTAAAGTCCCCCAGGACGAAAACCTGGCGCGATGCCAGTCGCCGTAACGAGGCCTCCATGATGGTGCGGGAGGCCTCGAAATCGGTCACACTCCAATCAGGGGAGAGATAAACTCCGAAGAGCGTAATCTCCCCCCAGTCCGCCGCGACGTATCCGACGCCCCTGTCCCTAAGGGTCAGAGACGACGAAGGCCACGACGTGGAGGCGACGATTACCACGGTGCCATCGGTGCTATCCAACCAGTTAGTCCGGTCGGGCACCACGTATGGCTCCGCGGCTACGGCTACTCCTATCAACCACTCCGCCATGGCTTGCAGGAACACGTCCTGCGCACCGGCGGAGTGGTTGAGATTGGCCTGGAGGAGACGAATGGATACGGGGTCCATTAACGGTCCGTATCAGGAGTGGTAGGGCCACACTGTCGACAGTTGTCTGTCTACAGCCGCGGGCCGGTCCGTCCGGGGCAGTACCATGCTCTCGCAGAAAATCGACGTCTGAGTACTAGCAATTTGTTACTGCGCTTCGTTCGGTGAGCGAGAGAGCCGGCAGCCCAACTTTCTGAGGGTGATTGCGTGTGGAGGGTTTTGGTGGTGCCCTTGGTATCACCGAGCCTCAATGCACGCATTCACACTCCCTTCGCTTTCTTCGCGGTAGGCAACGGCCTTGTAAAGGTCCATGAGCGGCAGCAACACTTACCATCAGGTGTACTGTTTGCTCGTTTGCCACAGAATGCAATAAAAAAAAAAAAAAAAAAAAAAAAATCCATCGTCACCTCCTCCGCGCTAACGGGCGATCGGGCCGCGCTCGGAGCGGGGACTACTATATAAACCCCGAGATTTACACATTGGCAAGTTAACAAAATTAAATTATGCAAAAATAAACTACCACCGGATCGCAACACGACCGCTAATGAGAAGATCCGGCAAGAAACTCAGCGGGCTTGTCTATTATTTTTAATTTTTTTTTTGTTCTTCTTACTAGATATAAAATTGTGTACAACATGGTTTGTAAGAACTAGCTCCAATGTGATGCCCTTCGAACCACAAGATACGTAATATAATTCAAACGATTATGGCTGATCCCACAAGTGGCACCCGATCATGAGTTAACTACTAGAGCAGCCATCACTTCCTCAACCACTATGGAGGGAAGGGAGTGAAGGGAGAGACCTGCTCCACGCAGCTACCGCAAGTAGGGATGATCGATGTTGGACAAAAACATCGATGTTGACATCGATGTCATAATCGAAAGCCCAACATCGATGTTCGATATTTATCGAAAACCAAACATCGATGTTCGATATTTATCGAAAACCGAACATCGATGTTATCCAACATCGATGTTCGGAATTTTAGAAAAGACCGACATCAATGTCATTATCGAAAGTCCAACATCGATGTTAGGTTTTAATAATTGACAAAGAAATAAAATTCATTCTCCGGGCAGATTTTTTTTTAGGCAATCTGAGTCATATCTTATAATATAGGGGTGACTCCCGGTAGTAAGTACTTTACTCTACGGGCAAAACTGTGATGAGCTTTTTTTTTTAACACATCGACGAGTGCTCATTATTATCGATTCATCCCTATAAGAAACAAAAATTTATTAATTGCTAGTGTGCGTGAGGCCGTGAGTTATCATCGATGATCAATTCCGTTAACATCGATGTTTCGATATTTTTCGTATAACAACATTGATGGTGATTGCTGTTAACATCGATGTTACGGCCCTGAGTGTCCAAATGCTGTGTGCTACCAGGGGCAAAGGTTTTCTTTAGTAGCCGGATCGCTGCTGGCGATTCTTCGCACCCCGTGCTCCGCCGCTGCCAGGCCCGCCACCAAAATGAGCCCGGATGGTAGCAGAGCTGCCATGACAAGGGCCGATTTTTCTTCGCCATATGAGGAATAATACCGTAATCGCTGCGATTGGCAGGCGGGTTAAGATCGCAGTGAGATATCATACATTGCCCCGAAAAGAGCTGCTGCCCACTCTCCTGTTGAATCTTTTTCTTAAGTGACAACGCCTTGCAATAAGGGAATCATACTTGTATTGCGGGGGATTTTACAAACATATAATTAACCGATACAAATTACATTCAGACTCAGAACAACAATTTGTAGATCGTACACAGGACGTGTGGGATTCGAACCCGCGACACTGGCACGTTAGATAGGTATCTTAACCACTACGCCATCAGGGCAGTCCTTAGCCGGTTCTTACGGCTCCCATAGGGAAGCCAGTGATGGCGATAATTGTATTCATATCACGTTCCAATAACTGGAAATGTAACCTTGTAATCCTATATATTTATATGGGTTTACAAAATTATTTATGCACATAAGATCTGTGCAAGTGAAGGAAAACTCGAAATGAAATCCTTTATCAACGTGCCAACGTTAGATAGGTATCTTAACCACTACGCCATCAGCGCAGTCCTTAGCCGGTTCTTACGGCTCCCATAGGGAAGCAAGTGATGGCGATAATTGTATTCATATCACGTTCCAATAACTGGAAATGTAACCTTGTAATCCTATATATTTATATGGGCTTACAATATTATTTATGCAGTTAATGTATCTCAGAAACTGGACGAAAATTACAATGTATAATAATTTTTCCTTCATTTATACACTAAACACTAACTATATTCTAAATTTGAAGCTTCTATGTCTGCTAGAAGTGCCTCTTTAATATTGATGATCGGTCAGTCAGTCAGCGAGTGACAAAATTACGAAATTTTGACTAGTTATAATTCTTAAGCTATTGGTTCAAATTGAATGAAATTTGAAATATACTGTGTGTATGCAATGCCTGCTGGGTTATCAAAAATTCAGGCTTCTAGTTTTATTTACAACGAAGTTATAGGGGGTCGAAATGGCCTGAATGGCGTAGAGAAAAATATGTTAGGGCAGTGTTGCGTTTTTGCTCGACTTGGCGTAGGCACTACTGTGCTCCCAGATTTTAGAACTAACTATTAGAAGTAATCTTAAATCGACCTGCAAGATTTTATTATTTACTAGCTTTTGCCCGCGACTTCGTCCGCGTGGAAGGGTCCGCAACTTTATTTACGTAGAAGGTGAAAATATTTTTAAATATTACAGTTTTGTCACATATGATTTTGCATTTATGCAGTGTACGTAGCGGCAGCTCTCAAAAGGAAAAATCCCGATACTGAAACATTTTTTATTGGTGCTCCGCGCCTATTGGTCTTAACAGGATGATATATTTATAGTTTTCCTCGATAAATGGGCTGTCTAGTACTGAAAGATATTTTCAAATCTGACCAGTAATTCCTGAGATTAGCGCGTTCAAACAAATAAACTCTTCAGTTTTATATATTAGTGTATAGATTTACTTTGACGATAATAAAAAAGTATTAAAATATGTCAGAAATATGGTAACTTGGTTATCCTCTTTTTAATCACATTTGTTCCACCATTTAGCTGATTTTATGCATTAAAAAAATTCTTTGTATTATAAGTTTACTTTTTGTAATAATTTTTACGAGATTTTACGTTCAGTGACATCGCGAGATTAAGCTAGTGTATGTATACATAGAAGAATAGAAGACGCGACACAATCGGCATACGAGTAATGCAATGTTTATCTACCTGTATCTGCCTTCACCGAGTCAAAGAGCCTGAAATGTTGTCAGACCGGTTTTCCCACTCGCACTCGTAAGCTATTATCATTTGCGAATTCTCGCCCATAGGTCGTTTGGTTCGGCTACAACACAGATAGGTACCGTTTGAGAAACGGTCAGATTTTTGTCCTCATGTGGTCAAACAACTATTAACAGACAGTCGGTGTACGCCTGTTCGCTGTGTTAGTGCGTTTTCGGTTAATGGTTCACGTTATTTATTGGTTTTTATACAAAGTAAATATTTATGTCAATACGGTTAGTTATTCAACTTGGTGTTTCCATACAGAAGTGTATTTTTATAAAATAATTAGTGATCTTAGTAGTAATATTTTGTGATTTATAGCAAGTGCTTCAAACAGGTGTCATAATATTTGGGTGCATTTTATCTCGTCTAGGTTAACCTAATATGTGATAAACTAACTGTAACCCGTTATGATGAGCCGTGGTCCTTCTAGAAATATGGAATCTTTACCGAAACAATTTGTTTCGGCAATGAGGACTTTGTTTGATATCATGGATGATAAACGAACTGGATACGTTAAACTAACTGATATTGAAAACCGGTGGCGCGATGATCGCACTAGGGGTTTACCCCGTGGTGTAATAGAGAGCTTACAGAAAGTAGCTTCCCATGATGGTTTACTGACATTTGAGAGATTTTGCACTGGACTTAAGATATGTCTATTACGGAATCAAGTGGAAACCTCGACTAGTAAAGAGGCCATGTTTAATGACGAAATTAATAACACTAATATACATACACAGATAAGTTCTGCGACCTCTCGTCCGCCCTCAGCTCCTTTGCTAGATCTAAATGATCCTCAGCGTGTAGATAGAGATTGGATACTTCTAAAAAATACGGAGAACACATCACAGCATCGGACTATTAGTATGCCGCAATTATTAGGGCGAAAAGAGGGATTAATCCAAGAACCACGACACTTAGGAGCACCTCCTATACCCGAACATGATTCTAGGAAAGTATATGCTCCCCCTAAACCTCCAAGATTAGAAAAACCGCCTACCGAAAGGATTGAAACTTCGAAACGTAATTACAAATCGGAAGAGGAAACCCTTTTTGATAACGAAGAAATATCTGTTGATAAAATCGACTTTGAGGAATTGTCTCGAGCTGTAGAAGAACAAAGCAGAGGTCTCGGTGATGGAAGGTCAGCTAACGAAACTCAATCACAAACTTTACGCCGTACTTCGCGTCGGCGAGAGCCTCGTCGCCACACATTACACAATGGTGTAGACTACAACCTGCTGAAACGTATGAAACAAATTGAACAGGAGAAAGATGTGTTGCTACAGGGATTATCAGCTGTGGAAGAAGCTCGAGAATGGTACCTCAAACAGTTAGCAGAAGTTCAGGAAAAAATGCGTTATGCGGGCAGAATGGGTGCCTATGTGGTAAATATCATATTTATTTCTTTGGTACAACCGCCGGTCTATCAGCCTATCACTGTTCTCTATTATATAGGCCTTAGAATAATGTCGTAACTTATTAACCATTTTTACGGCTTCCACGAGCAAGGGGAAGAACTAAACACATTGTATTGTTAATGCGTCACATACTTTATAGATACGACTCATATAATTAGTGAAATTATATGTCGTAACTATTAAGTGCATCATCGCAGCTCACATATGCCCACTGTTGGGCACGGGCCTCCTCCACAGTAGGAGGGAATTTGACCTACTATATCATGCTGTTCAGACATGTTGGTATAGGGTTTCATTTCGAGTTTTTTTCTCTTGCACAGATCTTATGTGCATATTATAACCCTTAGTCATCTTTTACGACATCTACGGGCCAGATAGGGACTGGTGAATTGTATTCTTACTCCGTCACCACGCAGAGAATAAGTGCAAATAAGAATTAAGCACTGCATAATTACTAAATATCTAAACATTTTAGAAATTAAAATCATGAAAGGCAATGAAACCTCTACTTTTCAAAGGCAAAAGTTACTTACCAAATTATCTGTTGAGCATGTTTGCAAATATTATTTAAATCATCTAACAAATTATATTCTTACAAACAAACTTATTTCATGTCTTAAGGTTTGCATTGAGAAAAATATCATCATCATCGCAGCCCACATACGTCCCACTGTTGGGCTCGGGCCTCCTCCACAATGGGAGGGAATTTGAACTACTATACCATGCTGGTCATGTTGGTATAGGGTTTCATTTCAAGTTTTCCTTCTCTTGCACAGATGTTATGTGCACATTACATCCCATAATCGTCTTTTCCAACATCCACAGGCAAGATAGGGAGTGGTGAATTGTATTGTTACTCCGTCACCACACGGAAAGTGAAATATATAGGTACTTAATTATTATTTGCATATTTGTAACTAATAAATTTCCGTGTGGTGACGGAGTAAGAATACAATTCACCACTCCCTATTTTACTCGTGGATATCATAAAAGACGACTAAGGGATTTAATACGCCTATAACACCTATGCAAGAGAAGGAAAACTGGAAGTAAATCCCTATACCAACCTGTCTGACCAGCATGGCATAGTAAGGCCAATTTCTCTCCTATTATGGAAGAGGCTCGAGTCCAACAGTGAGATGTATATGAGCCGAAATGATGATGATGATGAACTAATAAAGACTCAAAACTGGAACACCAACTAACAATAAAATGTCGAGGGCTTTCTTCCATGTAAGTTTGACTAGATATTATTCCCTATATAATTACGATAGTTAAATTAATTAAGGTTGATATTTAATTATTGGTTAGAATAATTAGAGAGATTCCACGATAGTATGTCCTGTAATTTGAATAGACCCTTACAAGAAAAAGCGATAGTTTCGATGCTATATTAATTACTGAATACTTATCTGAAAGGTAGTTCAACGTAGGTACTACCGCGGACCGGGCACGGATATCAAGGAATCGATACTAGTGGCCGACCCAATGGCAATGGAGAGGGAATACGGTAGGCTATGAGGTCGCATGACGCGCATCCGTCGACCCGGACAGATTGGGCGGGGTGTGTCTAGACCATAGGTGGGCACAGTTAATCCATAAGTTAACTTCGTTAATCGTTAATTAAAATCTTAACTTCGATAATCGATAAAGCGTTAAATTTGCGAAAATTTAACGCAAGTTAAAGTTAACCGTTAAAAGTTAACCATTTAAAACTTGTACTGCTTTCGTGCCCTCCCTATCTTGCCCTTGGATGTCGTATAAGACGACTAAGGGATTGAATATGCATATCACATCTGTGCAAGAGAAGGAATGAAATAAAACCCTATACTAACATTTCTGCGACGGAGGCAGCGTGCCTCCTGGCCGGAACTCCCCCGTGGGACCTGGAAGCGGAGATGCTCGCCGAGCTTTACCGGCGGGTGTCGGAGACGCGAGACGGAGGCGACATAGTCTCTATCAAGGAGATTGCCGCCTGGCGGGTTGACACCCGCCGAGACGTCATTGCCCGTTGGGCAGTCCGGCTGGAGAGGTCTTGGTATGGTATCAGTACCGTCGAGGCCTTCCGGCCGGTGCTGATGGAGTGGTTGAAGCGGACGCACGGGGTACTTTCCTTCCGACTGGTGCAGGTGCTGACGGGGCAAGATAGCTTCGCCAAGTACCTGCACAAGATTGTCAGGAGGGAGAGCACACCGTCCTGCCACCAGTGCGATTGCGACGAGGTCACGGCGCAGTACACACTCAAGGTGTGTGCCGTGTGGGAGGGAGAGCGCCGTGAACTCGTCGCGATCATCGGTGCCGACCTGACGCTGCCGACCATCGCCAGGGAGATGCTCGACAGCAGCGTCAGGAACTGGGTTGCGGTCGCCGCCTTCTGTGAGGCCGTCATCTCACGGAAGGAGGCGGCGGATCGTGCACGAGAGGAGCTCCTCTTCGGTGACACGTGCCGCCGCCGGCGACTCGGGCGGCACAGGTGTGAGTACCTGCGCCTGTTGCCGCCTTAGGCGAGGCCGCGGATGACCCGGACCGTGGATTTTAGTCCATGACCCGCGCGACGGCGATCGACGTCCCGAGACAGGGACGTCGAGAGGTGAGAGTACCCGAAAGGGTATTCCGTCGGGCCGACCACTGAGGACAAGGAACTCGGCTCTGGTGGTCGGCCCAACGACGAAGGTGACGTGGTACGGGTGGGTTATGGGCCCGCGCGCCGTTCTTTCCTCGCCCCGAGCGAAATGGACCGCGTGTGCGCTTACCATAACCCATCCATGAAAAAAAAATAGCGTGAGTACTAAGTATGCATGTCAGAAGTGAAACTTCTTTGGTTCCATGTGTTTTTTATCAGTATAAAAAAAAAAATTAAAAAAGTAAAATTTCCCGATCTTTCTCACTCGCTTGCTCCCTACTCTCGCCCCATGGCTGTGCTTCGTGCTATGTTCGCCCTTTCTCACTCTCTCTCAATCGCTCTCTCCCTCTTCTTCGACAAAAACGCTGCACATCGTCGTGACCCTAAATTGCGTTTCATCCGTAAAAAATTTACCCTCATGCGCGCAAAGAAGTTTCACTTCAAAAAAGTACTAACATTTCTGACCAGCATGGTATAGTAGGTCAATTTCCCTCCTATTGGGGCGGAGTCTCGAGCCCAGCAGTGGAACATGTACCAGCTGAGACGACGACGACGACTGCTTTTAGGCTGAGAGAAAAAGATGAATTCTACAGCATGTAGCGGAATTATGTTGGCATGCATATATCCAAACTACATAGTTTGGGATACGCCACTGCTGGTAGCCGCGATACCAAAAGATTCACCAATACATTATGATGGTTTTTGACGTTACAACCAGGTGGAGATGAGAACATATCACTTCTGTTACTATCATAATCTACAATAGAAGAATTCACAGCAATTGAAGAAAGCTCGGGATCAGTTTCCTTTTTCGCGAGGCGCGGCTTAGTTTCGTTTAGCTAGATGGCCGTCTGGCGGGACGACGCCCGCCGTGACCTCATTGTCCGTTGGGCAGTCCGGTTGGAAAGGCGTCGGTACGGTGTTCGGACCATTTAGACCACGGTCATGAAGAAGGAGAGCACACCGTCCTGCCACCATTACGATTGTGATAAGGACACCACACAGTACACGCTCGAAATGTGTGTCACGTGGACAGAGCAGCGCCTTGAACGCTAGGGCGGTGCTCGATGGCGTCAAGAACTGGGACGCGGTCGCTGCCTTTTGTGTGGCAGTTATGTCACGGAAAGAGAGGGCGGATCGTGTGCGAGAGGAACTCCTCTACGACACGACCCGCTGTTGGCGACATGGGTGGCACAGGTGTCGTTGCAATTTATCTGGTCGGAGTCCCTCACCGCCCGCAACAAGGCCCTCCTGCGTCGACCGCAGAGAGTCATGGCGGTGAGAACTATCAGGGGTTATCGTACAGTGTCTTGGACTGCGGCAACGCTACTGGCAGGCGATCCGCCTTGGCCACTTGTGGCTGAGGCGTTGGCGGAGGTCTACCAGCTCCGTGCAACAGCTCGGGCCAACGGCGAGCAAGTCTTTGCAAGGAGACTGGGCAGAGCACAAGAAGTGGCCCGAAGGGAGGTTATCCGGCGGTGGAGGGAAGACCTGGAGTCCCCCGTAGCAGGGCGGGGGACTTTGGAAGCGGTTGCGCCGCATCTCCACCGCTGGCTCACAAGGAAGCACGGCAACCTAATATTTAGGATGGTGCAGGTGCTTACCGGACACGGGGTCACTAAGTACCTGCATATGATTAGAAGAGAAGAGACCCCCGGATGTCATGAGTGTGGCGCGCCAACTGATGATGCGCGTCACACATTGGAGATATGCCCCGCCTGGGGGTCTCAGCGCCACGACCTGTCGGCGGTACTTGGAGCGGACCTGTCGCTGCCGACCGTTATCGCAAAGATGCTTGGCAGCGACAAGTGCTGGTCGTCGATGGCCTCATTTTGTGAGGCCGTCATATCAAGGAAGGAAGCGGCGGAGCGGGAACGCGAGGCGCTTGCGTCTGCTGACTCGCTTCGTCGCCGGCGACCCGGGAGGAGGAGGCGACAATATGCCCACCTACTCCCACCGCCCTGAACAGTAATGACAGGACATGGCCAGACGGCCATGCGTTGGGGTGTCGGGGATGTCATCAGACGATCTCGCCGGCACCCTGTAAAAGCGCGGAAGGGGCCGCTGTGGTTTTAGTGGGTATTCCGGCCGCGGATGTGGTCGTAGAGTCCCACACGCCCCCCCCCCGTCCGTCACTGGCGGGGGACAGTGCGTAAATGCATTTCCACAGCGTGAACAAAAAAAAGAAAAAAGGTGTCGTTGCAATTACGAACGTGGCGTGGCGCGTAATTCAAACAAACAAAATGAGAGCACGACAACAAAAGACTAATGTAACGGACTAAAGTTAACGGAAGTTCAATTTAACGGAAGTTAACAAGAGCGTTAATATTTTTGAAGTTAACTTAAAAGTTAATCCGTTAATCAAAATGTTAACTTCGTTAATTAACGATTAACGAGTTAATGCCCACCTCTGGTCTAGTCCATAGCCTACCTTGTAATGTCAAAATAATAGGCTTTTTTCATGCTCACACGGTTATTTGCACGATACATATGCCTAAAATACACTTTATATTTTTTTATCTGTCTGTCTGTTTGTTCCGGGTAATCTTCAAAACGGCTGGACCGATTTCAAAAATTCTTTCACCAATGGAAAGCTATAATATCAGGGAGTAACCTAGGCTATATTTTATCTCGGTATTCCCACGGGAACGGGAACTACGCAGGAAAGACGACTAAAACCGAAGCGAAGCGAGGGCGGGTTGCTAGTCCTTACTAATATTATAAATGCGAAAGTAAGTTCAAGTTTGTTTGTAACGCTTTCACGCTTAAACCACTGAACCGATTTCAAAAATTCTTTCACCAATGGAAAGCTATAATATCAGAGAGTAACATAGGCTATATTTTATACCAGTATGCCCACGGGAACGGGAACTACGCGGGTTAGGCGACTCAAACCGAAGCGAAGCGATGGCGGGTTGCTATTAGGTAATATTATTATATTACCGAGCAATACCGTCAATCGAGAAAAAGCCGATGAGATATTCTTAGTCCTTTATCATGTGAATACACCCATCTGCCTATCAACGTCTGCAAAGAGAGAGACCTATCAACAAGACAGGCCACCCTCTCTTTGACTGGCTGATTTCTCTACATACAAACCCCATGTCTCTGACATCGAAGGGACAACGTTACCTCTCATATTCCCCTTTACCACCAATTGAGCAGGCACCAAACAGATTCCGAAAATTGTTGAACGTGAGACATCTTAGTCCGCCCGTGACCATGAACACTTCAAAGTGTTCGAAACGTCGGACAATCAAAAATCAAATAGGTACAAACGCGATAAAATCCGTAATGTAGTTTTATTTAAAATCAGATTCCGAAACTTATTCCTTAAATTCGGTGGTACGTATGGTGTAACAGGCCACCCATGGGAAAGAGAGTAGAAACAAAGTTAATTCGATGGCAGTTGGTGTTTTAAATTGCCCAGAATACAAAGGTGTTACTGCTGATTTTCATAATGATCCCTCAACCGGTTTTGACGAATCCCATGGATAAGTGAGGACGGTGCTGGTGACGAATGATCGTATGACCTGTTCTTAAAGGTAAATTCGAATTGTTATTTATACTCGTTTAACTGTCAGTCTTTTGTGTTTACGTTTTTAACATGCGCGATCATCAAGTCAAATTAAAAACAACACGCGTTGAGCACAATACACATTGGTAGTGCGTACTTATAGTGTAAACTTGCTTATCCGGCCATCAGCTAAACGGATTCGCAATTATCCGGACTACCAACCGCAATCAGATAATTTGTATAATATACAATGCAGCCATGAACGTGTCGCAACTGGCATCACTCGCCCGCGCTTCGCGTGATCAACGTTCCATGAATTTAGATATTCACTAGCAACCCGCCCTCGCTTCGCTTATAGGTTATAGTCGTTTTACCCGCGTAGTTCCCGTTCCCGTGGGAATACCGGGATAAAATATAGCCTAGTTTACGCCCTGATATTATAGCTTTCCATTGGTGAAAGAATTTTTGAAATCGGTCCAGCCGTTTTGAAGATTACCCGGAACAAACAGACAGACAGACACAGACAAAAATTTTTTAATTGCTATTTTAGGCATAGGTGTCGTGCAAATAACCGTGTGAGCATGAAAAAAGCGTATTATTTTGACATTACAAACAGACACTCCAATTTTATTTATTGGTATAGATTATTGTTTTATTATAAGTTTCCAATTGCTATTCTGCCGTGTAGTGTTAAGTCTACTTAATAATGTCAAAGCGTAAGACCCACTCTCATGTTATCGCTTAAAGATAAAATCAATATTATTGATTGATGCATTAAAAAAGGATAAACTGGTTGAAAGTCCGGTGTAGGCAAGCCATGAAAATTGACATCTATACCAATAAATAAAATTAGAGTGTTTGTAATGTCAAAATAATAGGCTTTTTTCATGCTCACACGGTTATTTGCACGACACCTATGCCTAAAATACAGATTAAAAAATTTTTGTCTGTCTGTCTGTTTGTTCCGGGTAATCTTCAAAACGGCTGGACCGATTTCAAAACTTCTTTCACCAATGGAAAACTATAATATCAGTGAGTAACCTAGGCTATATTTTATCCCGGTATTCCCACGGGAACTATGCGGGTAAAACGACTAAAACCGAAGCGAAGCGAGGGCGGGTTGCTAGTTAGGAATAATACCGAGTCAATATTGAAGTACATATATCAGCGAATAAGATTGAAGACGGACAAAAGTAAACATCGATAAGTGAGAAAGAAATTGAAAAATGAACTTTTAGAAGACGTTTTGTATTATTGCTTTTTACAGAAAGGATTAACTGGGCAACCGATATGGTCTCTTTATCATCATTAGAGTTCACATAAGAGGGAAATTAACCTACTATACCGCGCTGGTCAGATGTGTTGGCATAGGGTTTTATGTCGAGTTTTCCTTCCTCTTGCATAGATGTTATATGCATATCATATCACTTATAGTTATACGACATTTTTTTTTAGATAACATCCTGCACTAAGGAAATAATCCTTGTATTGCGGGGGACTTTACAAACATAACTAACGAACACACATTACATTCACAGATTCGGAACAACAATTTGTGGATCGCACAAAGTGTTGTCTTGCGGGTATTCGAACGCCTGACACTGGCACTGTACCTAACAGCAAATTTTTCACGAGTTGAAGATACAAGAACATGTATGCACCTTGGAATATTTTAGCATCCCACTCTCTTCAGCGCTTAAAGGACAAGACGTGAGTCTTGCTAAGTCCTACATCCCCGTACACGTGACACGTACCTAATGATATTCGAACTGAACCCAGTTCCAATATCCATCTATTATTTCGTATCAAACCAAGTCGTGTTCCTATGTGATAATAGGTGAAACTCTGATTTGAATTCTACCACCACATGTTACCTATGATTAGGACAAATGTTATCAAACACCAACTTCTATAGAAAACATTAATTTCGTAACATTACAGGAACCCTGGAGTGAAGCTCATCAGGAGCGGCTAGAATTATTGAAGGCGCGCGTATTAGAGTTAAACAGGCAATTGGGTACGTTAGCATCTGGGTGGCGCCATGGACAGCTTTCGCTTCACATGAATTTAGCACTCCCGGTGTCATCGGTACCGGGGACGGGAACTACAATAACACCGAACAAATCTGCTGCACTACGATCACAAAATCGTTTGCTTGCGGAGGTAAGAATTCACAACTTTTTCTACTTTTTGTAAGGCCATACTTATAAGTCTCACTATTGAGCCCAAACGCAGGCAGACGGTTTAGCATTTTAGCATAGGCTTTCATTTAGAATCTTTGCTCACACATTGATACTGTTGTAGCTTAAATGACTTACGACATCTGTAAGAAATTGTGGTGAATTATATTCTTACTCAGTCACGCTTTTTTGCAATAAATATGCCATATGCAATCAGATAAAAGAAAAAGTGAGCCCTCCGCTCAGGACGCCTGGCAGATGTAAAACGTGGAAATTATTTTGTACAATTAGGTATACATATATCAGATGTTGACGGGGCATGGGTGCTTCGCCAAGTACCTGCAGAAGATCGTTAGGAGGGAGAGTACACCGTCCTGCCACCACTGCGATTGCGACGAGGACACGGCGCAGCATACGCTCGAGGTCTGCGCCGCTTGGGCAGCGCAGCGCCGTGAATTCGTCGCAATCATCGGTGCCGACTATCGCCAGGGCGATGGCCGGCAGCGTCAGGAACTGGGACGCGGTCGTAGCCTTCTGCGAGGCAGTGATCTCGCAGAGGGAGGCGGCGGATCGCCTGCGCGAGGAGCGCAGCATCGATGGGGCGATTCGCCGCCGGCGCCTGGGGCGGCGTAGGCGCGAGTACTTGCGCCTCATGCCGCCCTAGCCGAGGCCACGGGTGACGTGATCGGGGAATTAGTCCGTCACTCGCTGAGAGAGGCCGACCGCGTGAGGAAAGACCGACGTCCTCCCCGAGGGGGGGACGTCGGTCGATGGGAGGGTACCCCAAATAGGGGGTATTCCGTCGGGCCGACCGCTGATGACAAGTAACCCTGCTCCGGTGGTCGGCCCAACGACGAAGGCGACGTGCACGTGGGTGGGTTGCGGGTGTGCGTGCTTACGTCCCTCTGTCGTCCCGGACGGAGTGGTGCGAGCAGCGCGCCGACCGCAACCGACTCCCAAAAAAAAAAAGGTATACATATATGCATAAAAGAACAGATTATGACAAGAACTAATATGGCAATTAGGCATAATGTATAATAAAATATTACGATCTATATTGTTATTTAAAATATTATCAGGTTTACCCTCGCCTAAGTTTCACATCAAAAATGATATTTGAAAATCTGTATAGATAATTTTTCACTATACTTTTCTTCTTACACTAGGGAGAGCTGGAGAATAAAATTGTTTAAATACAACGTCATCTCACGTGCGCAGGAACATGTATGTCATAAGAAGCTATTAGCATAAATTTCTGCAAGAAAAGGCAATTTCGAAATAAAAACCAAAACCAATGCGTTTAGCCTGCGTAAAATTAGTATATATACCAATTTCTCTTGCTGTCTGAAGGAGACTCGTAACCATAACACGCACACATGAAAGCTGCAAAGCAAAAAAATGTGGGTGGTATCCAACGCTATTTATCCGATTCTGAACATACTTTCACTAATAACAAAGCTAGGTACATTACAAAAGTGGGAGGCTATATTGTTTTCTCTTTTTAAAAACTTATAAAGGTCGTAGAGAATTGGTACTTACAGTCACTTGAAAATGACACTGTATGAATTTGTTCCAGGAAGTCAATCGCAAAAATGAAAGGATAACAGTGTTAGAAAGAGAGAAATCTGCACTTATACGAGAGCTGTACTTCAAAGGAATAGAACTAAAATAATAACATTATACATCTAAAGTTAATTGTGGTATAGTTTTAAGGAACTAAGGGAACATACCAATACTATGTGACCTATTTTTGGTCAATTTCTAACCCATCCCTCCTTTCAATAACCACCCATAAGCATAAGTCAAGAAACCTACTCCTTGAGAGAGATTCCTCAGCCTACACACCAAATTTCAATGTTGTGGTTCATATAATCACTGAGGTTTTGTGATTAGTCAGTGGTATTTCATTTAGATGGATATCTTTATAGAATTATCTGAATATAAGAAACTTACATAATATTTTTATACATAACAGTAGTTATTAATTCTTATTAAAGTCAATCAAATTATATTTACTATATCAAATAATATAATAACTGTTACTGTGCCATAGCTTTGTTGGATTCTTATATGAAACAATTGTACAATTATATTATTTTAATCCTTATTTACAATACTAAATACATGATCTTATACAGTGTTGACAGTTTTATTGTAAATAGAATAATCATATTCCCTAAACGGCACGTCGTAAGTTAGGTAACCATGATCCCAAGCCCTTTCAATGGCTACTAATAATTCTTTGTGCTTCTTTTGGCAAAGACCGGTCTTGAAAGCATCCAATATCTGAAAATAAATTAATACAATAAAAAACAAATTTGGGAGCCTTCAGTCTACATAAACTTTCATCTGTATAAGGATGTAATAAATGACTATTACATCATATTTAGACATCAACTAATTTTCTTGAAGAGCCAAACTTTTATAAGTACACCAGCAATCAAAATCCTTGCATCACAAGGGGCTGTTTGATGGTTTTAACTTTTCCACAAATTATATTTTATGTTAAATAAAGGTATACAACTTTGCTCCTGCCATTTTTCCATAGATGGTGTTAGCAACAAGAAGACAACAAGTACTATAGACCACTTAAAATACTCTATATTATCTTGTGAACTAGGGATGGGCGATCTTTCTAAAAAAGATCGAGTCTTGAATCGATTTGAATTGTTGTCCAAAGAATCGATTCATAATAAAATTGACGTCTGAAGGATCGATTCCCGGTTAATCAATCTATCAATCTTTTCTTTTGGACGTGCTTGTGATGACCTTTTTTTTTAGGAAGTCAGGAGAGTATATGATGAAGTCAGGAGTATAGGAAGTCAGGAGAGCATATGCAATGAGCTTTTTTCTTTTTTTAGATAATCTGAAGGTGTTATTAGTTTTACTTAGTATCGAATGGCAGAAAAAAATCGAATGACAATTCTATGGGGTAAAGAATCGATTCACCAAATCGATTCAGTGCTTCGTATCGATTTATAAAATCGATCTTTTGGACCTAAAAAATCGATTCTTCGATTAATCAATCTTAGATCACCATCCCTATTGTGAACATAACCTGATAGCAGAGGTGTTTGATTTGTGTTTACTTTACATTGTTATTCTCAAATACAAATATCAACTTATGAGCCAAATGGAATATTCTATGTGGTAATGAAGCAAGAGTACAATTCACCTCCAATTGAGGCACAAATGAAAGTTCTCCCTTGGTTCTATAGCTCACTATGTTGTCACCATATAATAAATTTTGACTAGCTTTGAAGAAGCACATTGTTTTCATGACATCATTGTAGTTCAGGGCTATATAACCTATCCCGACTAGCCCATCGACCAGTGTGTTAGACCTTTATGATATAGTGAATTGAGAAAACCAGTACTACTAAGTCCATGGGCGATTGTTACTATTATTTTTAAATACCTGTCACAACGAAAAGATGGGCTGTTTATTCATCTTCCACGTTATGTAAGCAAAATATGACTTACCTGTCCAGTATATTCAGAGATAAACTGCTCCAACAGTTTCGTGTTTCTATGATCTAAAACTAGATATTCATCACGACAAATAGGACACGGGTTTCCTGTAGATATTATACCATTTCTAACACACGATTTTCTAGTCTTTCTTGGAGCGAATCCTCCTTTATGATTTCGGCGATACAAAACCCACACAGCTTTATCACCATACGTCTGTTGATAAGCTTTACTCTCTAAATATTTGATACTTGTTTCAACAGGTACAATTTTGGTTCTGTCCTTAGTTGGATCTATAGGTATTTGTTCTTCCTTTGATTCGTCAGCTTGATCCGAATAAAAACGGAGGTTAGTTTTTAATTTAGAAAGACTAATTCTTCTCATCATTGAATGAATATGCAACGAGAGCGCCATGACTTAATTTTTAATAAATGTTAATTACAAACACTTCAGTACAAAACTATTACTTTAAAATGCATAAAATAAACAGAATGATACCCAAGTCCAGCAAAAACAATCAAGCCATAGAGTAAAAATATTTTGTTTTATTATAATATATTGGGCAAATTGGTGATGGATACCGAGCTGTTGGTTACTATTAAGGTAAAAATTTGATCTCCCAGTTTTTGATATTATACAAAATCATTTTTTGTCTAGTGAGTAACAAATTTTATATAATTTTCTTATGATAAGAGAGTTAATAAGATTGAAAAGTTGACTCCTTTAAGATTGCTAATATTAAGAGCTCAAAGAATAAAAATAGCCTTGCCCATTTAGTTTAGTTCTTATAATCTTTTACATTATGATCACTGGATTATTTTTCACTAATGGTGAATAATATGTAAAATAATCCTTACTAATATTATAAATGCGAAAGTAAGGTTGTTTGTTTGTTTGTTTGTTTGTTTGTAACGCTTTCACGTTTAAACCACTGAACGGATTTCAAAAATTCTTTCACCAATGGAAAGCTATAATATCAGGGAGTAACATAGGCTATATTTTATCCCGGTATCCCCACCAGAACGGGAACTACACCGCGGTAAGGCGACTGAAACCAAAGCGAAGCGAGGGCGGTTGCTAGTAAGTAATAAATTAATTAGTGAGCGATCATAAAATCCTAATATTATTGGCGCAGCCAAATTGAAGGTTTGGAGGAGTTCAAGATGATAAAAAGAAACATAAACATAACTTACATGTATTGTGAAATAGTTCTTATTTCTTGAATTTGAACGTTCTTTTTAAAATCACCTAATCCCTTTGGCTAAGCGCGTAATTGTCGTTGTTCAACTTTACACAAAAGTGTTTAAGCTTTTAAACAAAATAAACATGAATACAAGTAATAAAAAAATATTGGTTGCCTGTAAAGTCGGTATACGGGCGAAAGTTTTACGTGACAACGACTTTGAGTGGTAAAATAATTTTAATGTGAATATTCATTCGTATAGTAGGAAGAAGGATGAAATAATAGTAACAATTTAAAACATTTATTTATACAAAGAATTATATTTAAAACATTAATTTATACAAAGAATCTCGCACTGAATTTCATATTAACAAAATTTTATTTTTACCTTTACACATACATACGTATTTATATACAAATATACAATTTTTATGTCTGTCTCTCTCGCTCTTAGGCGGGCTAACCATGCCCGAGTGGAAGGGACGCGTGCCTCTCACTCGCTCTCATTGTGAGCGCATAACGTGAGCGGAGCGTAACGCAGTTTCTTGAAGTGTCACCCGGCAAACCAATTTATAAGACGTTGTCACGTCAAAACTACTAATAAAAATACAATACATTTTAATTTTTGATCTACCCCGCTATTGATCCGAATTTAGTGTATGTACAAATATTTGAACTATTATAGACATATTTAATCCTTACTCTCTGAGTTTTGTTTTGGTTCTTATTTTATAGTGAACTAGCAACCCGCCCTCGCTTCGCTTCGGTTTTAGTCGTTTTACCCGCGTAGTTCCCCTTCCCGGGGGAATACCGGGATAAAATATAGCCTAGTTTATGCCCTGATATTATATTGGTGAAAGAATTTTTTAAATCGGTCCAGCCGTTTTGAAGATTACCCGGAACAAACAGACAGACAGACAAAAAAATATGAAGTGATCTTTAGGCATGTGTATAGTGCAAATAACTGTGTGAGCATGAAAAAAGGCTACTATATGTATAGATTGTTATTTTCCTCGCTAGAGAGCTCCGATAATAAACGCGTCCGATCGCTGCTAAATTCAAAGTGCTATAAGGAGAACCGCGGTTTGCCGCAAACGCTACATCCCGCAATTTTTAAATCTGTAATAACTTCGAATATATTCATTTAAATCATATGCTGTATGGGGGCCATATAGATCTATATTAAATCAACAATGTATTTAAGGTATTTAATTGGATAAGGATTAATACTGTATTGGTTAAAATCGCTTCGAAAATTAGTCATTATTTGTCGTAAAAAGTAAATGACACAAAAATGTTATTGTGGGATATCCTGAGATAGACATATACCATCGCGGAGTTTTCTGTAGACCTTTTCAATGTGTACAATACTTAGTACATTATTTTGATAAATCTCGTAGAGTTCAGCCTGCGTTTGCAATGTAAGCGGAAAAAATGTAATTATTTACGACATCACATTAGAAATCTCAAAAATAACAGTACTGCTCCACTATTTAATGGATGTTATTATACATATAAACCTTCCTCTTTAATCACTCTATCTATTAAAAAAACGCATCAAAATCTGTTGCGTAATTTAAAGATTTAAGCATACATAGGGACATGGGAACAGAGAACGCGACTTTGTTTTATACTATGTAGTGATTATCTATGGTTTTGGTGTTGTTACTCTACTCTGTAGTAATAACGATGAACAATTTTTTGAAAAGTTAGTTGGTTATTTTCTTTATGAATCGTTTAAAACTGTGAATATATTGCGTATTATTGACCTATTGATAATTAGGTACGTAATAATACTCACTTTAAATGAATACATTTATTATAAGTGTAACTTAAAGCTCTGAAATAGAATTTACAGATGCAGCTGCCATATATATATATATATATATATATATATATATGTGAATACAAGTTAACTGATTTTTGAGCTTCTGCTGTTTAAAATTATTAACATTAATAGAATATACATATTTATTTACAAATAATTATTGTTAATGGGTCTTGTTAAGGCGCCTATTAAAATAATTTTGCGCTTTTAATTTATGATTAAAAGTCACAGCTTTAGAGATGCTACTTTGTGGGTACATTTAAATAATAATATTGTGATATTAATTTAATAAAACGAAAACCTTGTCTAGAAACTAAAATACTGTACTTTTGTCTCAGTGATAATTGCTATTCACTTCCTGAAATTTAACTATAACATATTATAAAATGGTTCTGTAATTAAGAGCGCAGCTTAACATTAACAACCGTCCATTGAAACAGCACATTAATGTTCATGATTGCCCTAAGCCACCAATATGAGTAGGAATGATGTAAAACAAATTCTTAGATATTAGGTACTATAAAATGACTTACAACACTGTAAAACGTTTTATTTTCTCCTATATGCAGATCTCGACATTCAGTTTAAAAAGAATCTACATAAGATGGCTGATTTGACTGTGGATACGGGGATAATGTAAGTATGTTTGTTTCATTATCTTTGTATATATTAGGACGCCCAAAAAGTGGTATTTTCCTTTCTCTCAATATAAAAAAAATCATACAATGATTTTTTCAAATAAAATTCCTATTGAATGGCTGTGGATACGGGGATAATGTAAGTATGTTTGTTTCATTATCTTTGTATATATTAGGACGCCCAAAAAGTGGTATTTTCCTTTCTCTCAATATAAAAAAAATCATAAAATGATTTTTTCAAATAAAATTCCTATTGAAAGGAGAGATCGAAAATTTAATTTTTAAAAGTTGGTTATCAATGTTACATTGAAATAACAGATATTTTTAATATAGTTTACTTATGCAAGCTATGAAGAAGATTTTCTGGTTAAAATATTGAAGTTAAAAAAAATCTAGATGTTGATTTTATTCATTAGCTGAAGATATATCATATATCTATAGAAGAAATGAATATAACTGGTGTGTGCTTAAGACCATTTGATAGAACTTTCTTAAGGAGAGATTAATAATAGGCAATACAACTTTTTTTTTGTTCTCTATTCATAAAGTAATAAAATCATAACTAATATTGTAATTGTAATAATAAGTTAGTTGGTTTGTCTTTTACGCCTAAACCACTAAACTTTTTTTCACCAACGGAAAGCTACTCTATCAATGATTAACATATGCTTTATCCTCATAATCACAGGGGAACAGGAACTACCCAGGTAAAACCTTAGGAATTTGTTAGTTTACAATATATGTAAGTATAATTGCAATATAAATCACTATGGTATATTTTGCTAAAAAAATTTTACAAGGACTTTTTTGTATCATTGACATTTACAAAGTTACAGTGCCTCAGTCTTATTTTTGAATATTTCAGCTTTTTCTAAGTGAATTGTGGATGCCAACATAAAAAGTTTAATTCAATTTCTTTAATTTGATACAAAATTATTAGGAAATCTCTTTTATTGCATCAATTGTTTCAGCATAGAGTCTGAGTAACTTCTATTTTAATACGCTTTTATTAGATTCACATGTATGTATGTATCTGTGTATGCAACTGAATCTTTCAATGTCATTTTGCCCAACTTTGAACAAACAGATTTTATATAAACTTTGCACACTCGTCAAAGGCCCATGACAATGTAATAAATCGATCGAAATAGCCAAATATCTTGATTAGATTCGCCATGATTTAGATATTTCTAATCGTTTCCTTTGCATAAAGCGGCTTTCAGACTACGCTATAATATAACGGCCCGTTCACGACCTCGTCGCTGTGAGCGGTAGCTAAGCGCGGGGCGGCGAGCGGTAAGATCAAAAGTATGAAAATGCTTGAAGCACGCCACGAGACGCCGCTCATAGCGAAAACGCGCGCGTTTTATTCGAGCGAATTGCTACAGCGGCGCGCGGTGCCAGGAGCGGTACGAACAAAAGTACGAGTGAATGTGTGCGACGCCACGAAACAGAGCGGCGTAGGAGTGACGTACTCAGCGGCGTAGATTAAAACAAAAAAATTTAGACGATTTTGTGGCGGGAGTGGATACCGAGGCACTTATTGCTTAATTTATTATATACACATATAGTAGTGTAAGAATATATTGTTATTTAATGGTAAGTTTAATTTAAATTGATAACACAATTTTCGTGTGGTGACGGAGTAAGAATACAATTCACCACTCCCTATCCTGCCCGTGGATGTCGTATAAGACGACATCCACGGGCGACGACGATATAATATGCACATAACATCTGTGCAAGAGAAGGAAAACTAAATGAAACCCTATACCAACACGTTTGACCAGCATGGTATAGTAGGTCAAATTCACTCCCATTGTGGAGCAGGCCTGAGCCCAACAGTGCGACGTACGTGGACTGCGGTGATGTGCGGTGTGATGATAACACAAAAACATAGAACCTAGATACCTACTAAGCAGAGCTACTAATAATACGCCATTTTGCATCAGTCCCAGCCACTTGAGACATGTTTTCATACATTTCTTAACGCTTAATACGATCGCCATCCCGTTTAATACGCCATCACGTGCCACTCAAATACACATATTACCCCCTGCGGCAGCGGCCAGGGACTGTGAAGTGACGACTGTCGCGCGACCCTAAGTGATAATGACCAAGAAGCCGAGTCAACTCCGATTTTGTCACACGCCCAGGCATTATCAGCAGTTAACGATTTAAGACGCTATGTAACTTCTTTGAATCAAGCGAAGACGCACTGCGAAAATTAAATTATGTTGAAAATCTTGTAATTGCTAATGCCTCAAAATGTTTTTGTCAAACTAAAATAAGTGATTACTTTAAGTAACGTAATAATAATAAACAACATTTTTTTTATATTTTCGAATATTTTTTATTTTTAATATTTAAAAATGTATCTAGTAGTAAGTATATTAAATAAAGAAAATAAACAACATTTTATATAGGTAATTTTTAAATGTTAATTTCAATACGTACTGTATTCAAAATAATAATATAATAAATAATAATGACACGTTTTTCCCTTTCCCGCATAATACGCTTTCCCGCCTAAGACGCGTTTTTGGTCGGGTCCCTACGAAATCGTCTTAAATGGGTTTTACTGTAATTACTGTTACTGTGTATCAAACACATATTATTTGGATTTTGGATATCATGGCAATGACTACCGTGCATATAATCTTCTATTTTTACAATTTATATTAGCCTAATATGTCTTCACAAGTTTGTCATCATTGTCAGCATCACCCATTTTTACTTATTTACTTTGGATTGGACAGTATTTTAAAACTTCACAGTCACACAGTAAAAAATATAAAAAAGGGATAATCATCATCATCATCGTTATTGTCAGCCTTACGCCGTCCACTGCTGGATATAGGCCTCCATCATGTATCGCCATAAAATTCGGTCCTGTGCCGGCTGCATGCAACGACGCCCAGTAACTTTTCACAGGTCGACGGTCCTCCTAATTGGGAGCGTCCTACATTGCGTCTATCGATACGTGGTCGCCACTCGGGAACCTTTCTTCCCCAGTGGTCGTCGGTTCGTCGAGCAATGCCCATTGCTACTTCAGCGTGCTAATCCTTTAGATAAAGAAAATGTTGCGGTTGGGCTACCGACACCTTGAAATCAATTTCAGTGGTTAGCCTAACGGCCGATGGGGAAGTAATACGGCAGGTAAAGGGGGCTGCACACCGTCCTTCCATCGCCCAAGAGCCTGCCAAAACAGTTGCCTTTATAAAAACACATGGCTGCTATGGCGCATGCATATCTTGTCGAATTGCATGTACCGTCTCTATCAGAGAAGTTGCAGATCTGCGACTGTAATGGGTCACGCCGTGCCCTAAGATTGGGCCGGAGTTCACTGCCGGCACGACACGGCGTGTCACGGCAAAGGATTTTATTACTAATCAGAGTTATTTTGAATCTTAGTTCAATGAATTTAGAATTCATGTTACTTTATTTCGACACAACGATGCCGCGAAATGACATGACGGGCCGCGGGATACTGCGGCATGACGCGACGCGCCACGGTATGATGCGGCATGACTTGTCATGCCGTTTCATTCCACGGGTTGCCGCGGCGAGCTATTGCATACGTATGGGTCACTGAATTATGATTGCTGAGGTACTTGATATAAGGTTGAAACTTGTGTAGCGGCACAACCAACTTTGAATCCGCGCGGATCAGAACTGATGGCAGAGTGGCTGGACTTTCAGCACTATGCCAGGGGATACTAGGGTATGTCACGGGATACCACGGCATGTCACGGGATACCAGGATATGTCACTGGATACCACGGCATGCCACGAAACGCCGCAGGATGCTGCAGCACAACCTGCCGTACCACGCCGTGCCACGCTGTCAGTGGGCGTCGGCCCTTAGACTTACACTACACTTACAACTTTATAAATTTCATTTTCGTCAAAATTCTTAGCAGCGAAGCTTTTAGAACATGGGAAAGGGGGTGGCTCTTTATATAGGCAAAAGATTTTCCATTGCTCTTACCAACTTGCCAATCCATCCATCAGCCTATCGACCTCCATTGTTGATTATAGAATTACCTATAGGTGTAGGATAATGTCACAATCGTTACCCTTTTCAGACAGTTTGGCAATCATGAATAATCAAATTTGAGTGAGGCTTGCTTCTGGCAGTAAATGCACTCATTCATTGATTCACACATAGGGATAGCGCCGTAGTCGCCACACTTGGTAGGCTGATTGGCGTTTGCAGAAGTATTATACGTTTCCCAGGAGATAACTGTTACTGTACTCTCTTTTAAGCATTTTTATGACCCCCACACCACTCAGGTGACAGTTTTTAGATACCTAGAAGAGTGTATCTCGCCCTTCTTCTAGCGAACCCTCAGAAAACGTGTACTAAGTATTTTCAAATTACAATTAAATTACTAATTAAGTGGTAAAAAACGCTATGGGTATGAAATTTGTGTTATATTACATCACAATCAAAATCGCACAGCCAAAGACTGAAACTAAACGCCTTAGAGTTTCATAGCAAACATGTTTTGCTTGAACTTACTCGACTTGGAATTCGAACGCGGCATCTTAAAATCGCTAGTAAAATAAATTACTGAACAAATTCTTTTTTTGTACGGCTTGCTAGTGCAACTATGGTTTCAACACTCGATCAAAACGGCTGAATTTATGGTGAACGCACACTTATCCGCGCCGAACGAGTCGAACGAAACGAATTTTAGAATTCTGTATATGAAATCTCATGAAACCTCGCATACTTGTCCGCGTCGAATCGTCCGAATCTGGAAGACGATTTTTATACAATGATAAAACTTCTATTTAAAGGTGAACACCTTTAAATAGAAGTTTTTTTTTATAATGGATTCATTCGTGAAAAACATTTTCCAATCCTTAAAAGTCGTGATATGAATATCTTGTTCAGTTTATAAAGGTTCCAATATGAACTACGGGCCACCTCCATGTGGGAAGAATTACCCTACTATACCACAATAGCTGCACGGTTTGGCATACACATTTATTTCGAGTTTTCCTTATGTTGCAATGATATTATTTGCTTATATTCTTATTCGACTTCTACGAAACATAGGTCTGTCTTCACGCGAACTCGTTGTTGTTTAATTAAATTCAAATGGCAACTGGGACTTGAATTAATAATTAAAGACTTATCGTTTTAGTCCATATATATGTCCCACTGTAGGGCTCGAGCCTCCCATAGTGGACTATGGGAGGCAAGTTGATGTACTATATCACGTTGGCCAGACGTGTTGGTATGAAGTTTAGTTTCGACTTTTCCTTCTCTTGCATAGATGTTATATTATTATATTTATATTATGTATTATTCTTTTACTGTTTAGTCATATATTATTCTTTAGTCTTCTTTTACGACACCCACGGGAAAGAGAGGGGATGGTGAATTATATTCTTACTCCGTCACCACACCGAAAAGACTCACAAGCTCCTAAAAGAAATTATAACTAAAAACGCACATTGTACATTTTTTGATGATTTTACCCCTTATTTTGTGGTAAGCTATGGTTTGGACACACCCGTCCCGACCTGTCTAGGGCGACGGATGGCTGGCGTGGCGGCCCCATAATTTACCGATGCCCTCCCCATCGCGATTGGGCAGACCACTGGTATCGATTCCCTTACATCCGTGCATCCGTGGCCGGCCCGGCGATTTTAATTTTACCACTAAAGCGGTAATTAATAATAGTACATATTATACGTTCACATCATTGTTAGTAATACAAATAAAATTTCGAATTAAAAAATATTAATGAATTACTAGAAAGAAAAAATAATATTACTTTTTTGCCAATAAGGGACAATCTATAAAGTACGTCAGTAGAGAAGGAAAACTCGAAATAAAACTCTATACCAACCTGTCTGACCAGCATGGTATAGTAAGGTCAATTTCCCTACTATTGTGGAGGAGGCTCGAGCCCAACAGTGAGACGTATATAAGCTGAAATGATGATGAATGATGATAAAGTACGTCACAAGAGGGAGGTAGCAAGTGGACGAAATGTGACAGTGTGACTTGCCCAAATCTTGTAATGTAAATGACAGTTTTTGAACAATTAACTAAAAATTTAAAAATATTTCTAATCTCTTCAGCAACATCTATTTTATCAATACTATATCTTCTATCAATATATATCTTATATCAATATATATCAATGTTATTTATAAATGGGTAGTATTTAATCGTACAACTGTAAATTCAATTTTTTCTATTCAAATATTCGAAATTACCATCAAAAATACTGAATTGCACACTAAATTTGCTCGTCAAATAAATCAAATCTAATATACTGTTAATCTATAAACTGTTTTACTGAATGACTATCTGTTAATTAAAAGTAAAACTGATAATTCTGTGAGAGCAAAAAAATATTTAAATCTATTTTTTTTAAATCTATCACCTATTAAACTGTTAAGAACATCAGTTACTCTAAATGAAACACCAGTTAATCAGTCATATTTATCTAATTAAAGTGCACAAAAAATCAACGAAATGTAATCTTAATATACACTAACAATTGCAAAACAGTAAGGTAACTCAGTTTTTTTTAACAAATCAATCTTTGTTATTACAACATAAAAAAAATCTTATTGTATGATTAGGGTCGGCGGACCGTGCGCGTGAGGAACGCGGACCGGACACCACGCGGACGCGGTCCGCCGCCGGCCGCTGGGGCAGCGCAGGCGCGAGTACGTGCGCCTGATGTCGCCCTAGCAGAGGCTGCGGGTGACCGGACCGGGGATTTAGTCCGCCACCCGCAGAGAGGCTAGCCTCGCAACGGCGACCGACGTCCCGGGAAGGGGACGTTGATGGGGGAGGGTCCTTGGGGTATTCCGTCGGGCCGACCACTGAACTTAAGGAACTCTGTACCGGTGGTCGGCCCAACGACGAAGGCGACATGCTATCCGCCCCTCTGTCGCCCCGGACGGAGCTGGGCGGCGGGTGCGCTGACCGTAGCCCACAGCATGATTAGGGCAGGTCTTGCTTTTGTTGGACTTCCGCTATATGTTTGCAAATGTACTGTTTGAGAAAATGCGGACAATTACAGTCACCATTTTTCCGTTGATCTTTGATTATGGGCAATACAGCCGTCCTATATGCGAAAGCAACTTCTTTATATTGTCGAAAGAACTCCAGCCTTGTCCAAACTGAACGGTTGATACTCCTGAACTTGCAATCAAGTAGGTCTTTTTCATGGAATCTGCCTTTAAGATCACTACTTTTCGGTCTGACTTTGCCTATTGGTAACCTGCGGTGCAATCTTTGAGCTCGATCGAGAGAGAATTTGAAAATGATTCCAACTGATAGATTTCTGACCATTCTTTCACCATATCTAAGACAACAACCAAAAATCTGGAAGATTTCTGACCATTCTTTCACCATATCTAAGACAACAACCAAAAATCTGGATAGTGGAAAGCGTTCTCACAGAGTGTGGGAATCTGATAGATTCGAGCGTTTAGTGCGTTGGCTCGCGCGACCACCGCCGATAACAGCGCGTCAAAACAGTTTTTCAATAAAACAGATTAACAAAAAGAAATAGAGTTGAGTGATAGGGATTTTAGCTACACGAGTAGTAAATTCGTGGAATGTAATTTCATAATGTAAACATACATTATCTGTTACGCAGTTTTAGAAAATGATTTTGGAAATTCCGTTGTAAGATGGTCAATTTAGTGTGCAAATCAGTATTTTTATTATACGGTAAGTAATTTTGTTTTAAAATTTGTATATCTGTGGTTACAGCTAGATTTTCGTTGTAAACTAGATAAAAAAGGCCATCTGATTTTGATTAACTTTGTGTGTTTTAATAAAAAATGTTTAGGCAATCAAGTAGTTAATTTGTTACGCAGTCATTTATCTGATATACAGTGGGTTATTAGACGGGAGATTTAGTTTGTTTGAATTTTAAATACAGGTGCAATTAAAAATTCCCCTTTATAAATATTGCCACACGCGCCGCCTTTTATCGTGATCTCGTTATTTATGTTTTATAAAATTACAAAACATGTGACTTCACTCTAGGGAGACCTCTCACAAATGTGAGCAACTGTGGCAAGGACGGGGGGAACAAGTTAAAATCACGAAATTAGTGACGTACTTTTTCTTTTTTTTTTTTTGCTAACGGTGGCAAATGAGCAAACAGTACACCTGATGGTAAGTGTTGCTGCCGCTCATGGACCTTTACAGGGTCGCTGCCTACTGCGAAGAAAGTGAAGGGAGTGTGAATGCGTGCATTGAGGCTCGGTGATACCAAGGGCACCACCAAAACCCTCCACACACAAACACCCTCAAAAAGTTGGGCTTCCGGCTCTCTCGCTCACCGAACGAAGCGCAGTAACAAATTGCTACTACTCAGACGTCGATTTTCTGCGAGAGTGTGGTACTACCCCGGACGGACCGGCCCGCGGCTGTAGACAGATAACTGTCGACAGTGTGGCCCTACCACTCTTAAATTTTGTGAATGAACCCTAATGATAGATAGTCCAAGGTGAAAAAAACTTGATATTGAATTTAGTTGGAATGAGAGAAACTATTTAAAATTGTAAATCCTTTGAATTTTAAGTCAGATTCGTTCAGGCATTTTTTCATAGAATTTCGTGTAGGTGTCGTCCCTCCAGAGTGCATCAGATGGGCAGACATTTTTTTTCTATAGGGTTAAAGTGGCTTACTCAATGCTAGCGCCAACCGCAGAGAGGTCTAGCGCATGAGGGCGTCGTCGTCGCGGTAACACTTGTTGTTGCCGCACTTGTTGTTGCCGCACTTGTTGTTGCGGACTTGTTGTCGCACTTGTTGTTGCGGATGTTACCCAAAAGAGAAACCCGCCGGGCTAGATACATATATTTGATTACCCATAAGAATCAATAGAGACAGGGGAAATCTCTCCGCCCCTTTAAACATTCCAGTATGTCCAAGAAATGTGTATTTACGACATGTGCTTTGTCAAACGAGAGACCTTGTCACAGCGTGAAGCACCGCTTGGCTCTGCTTGGAATTTTTGTTTGCCAATTTGTCTGCCGCTCCTAAACTGAACTTTTCTAAAAAAAATTAAAATATGGCTGGACCAGATCCACTAGCAGCCCTCGAACATGAGTTAACTATCAGAGCAGCCATGATAAATTGGTTTTTGAAGTGAGCACAAGACGCATCTTCATTAAATTGAACCAAGTTCTATAAACCTCATTTCGAAGTCCGCCCCTAGGAGCGCTCATCGTCAGACAGTTTTGTGGAAGGTGCTCACACGTCAGGCCAGTGTGGTATAAGTAGCCCAATTTCACTTTTAGTATGGAGGTGACTTGTAGCTAACAATGTGACTAGCACGTACAAGGATGAAAAAAAAGAAAGAATAGTTGAAGTAAGAAAAATAGTGTATAACGGTTATGGCACTATATTTAATATCGACGTTTTATTTAGCAACTACTTTAAGTAATTATAGATTATAATCTATTATTAGTTAACATGCATACAGGAAGTAAGACATAAATCGAAAATTTAGAACAGCGAACATAATGGCGTCTGCCGCCATGTCTATTTCAGTCCATATATTTGTGTATACTGCTGCTGCGCTGCTGTGTACAGTGTATGGCTGTGTGTGTAGTTCCATAGTACTGATTAGTGGTAGTCACTTGAATGTGTTCGCCTTTGCCCATTTTGTCTCTATCTCACAACGCAGCGTCTGTCTCATTCTGATCCCTGGTCCCGCTTGTAATTTGTACTAAAATACACAACGATATTTGCGTAGCCATCTCTCTTTCTTTTAATGACGAACGATCGTTCCCGAATCCCAGACGAAGTCCCACATCCCGTCCTAATTTCAGTTTTCTATAGATGACCACGTAAAATACGATGCAAATGAGATATAATTACAAGAATATATTTACTTTGTTTACAACTTATTATGTTGGCTTTTGAGTTTGTTTTATTTAAGTATAATAATGTTTTAAATGTTTAATTAACTTTGTTATCAGTTGGGGTATTCGACATAATCATTATTTTTAGTCGTCGACTTGAGTTCATAGTACAGTGTGTTTTGGTCTGTTTGTAAAGTGTTCTTAATTCGTGATGTAGTTTTGAACATTAACTAATTGATAGTGACTTTGAAATTAAGATGGCAACGTTACCCAGGATGCATAGCGCTAAGCAGGGAGCTAGTTTACCATCGCCCTTTAGGTAAGCCAATGTTTATTTACGACGTAATTGAACAACAACAGACGAACGACGACCTAGATATCTACCTAACTAGATACTCGCAATTCTCACTCTATTTATTCAAGACTTCTTTTACACCGCATAATATTTAAAAATAAATTTAGAATCGAATAGGTATTACTAAGAAATAATGAGGTATTTAGGTATAACATTCACTACCTACTAATGTGTATTCTTTTAGTCTGTTTGTTAGGATTTTGATAGAAACTTAAATCAATTTTTATACAACTTGTTACCAATGCATACCGTATGCTTCTTAAAATTGGGATCATCATCATTTGAGCTTATATATGTCCCACTACTGGCCTTGAGCCTTTTCCACAATAGTAAGGAAATTCGCCTACTAGGGTTGATATAGGGTTCCATTTCGAGTTATCCTTTTCTTGAATAGATGTTGTGGTCATATCTAATCTCTTAATCGTCTTTTATGACACCTACGGCCAAGATAGGGGTGTGGTGAATTGTATTCTTATTCCATAAGGAAATATTTTGGTATTACACAGATTTTGGTTTTAGATAAATTTAAATATTATAACCAAACGCTTAAAAGACTTGCCTAGGGTGCTTAGGTAGCTGAACCAGATGCTGACTAGGTGAAGTAAAATTAATGTAATAAATTATCCTTACTAATATTATAAATGCGAAAGTAAGTTTGTTTGTTACGCTTTCACGCTTAACCTACTGGTCCGATTTCAAAAATTCTTTCACCAATGGAAAGCGATTATAGTTATCAGGGGGTAACATAGGCTATATTTTAGCCCAGTATTCCCACGGGAACGGCAACTACGCGGGTAAGGCGTCTGAAACCGAAGCGAAGCGAGGGCAATCCGCCCTCGCCCGCTAGGAGTATATAAATCATAAAATGTATGAAAATTTAATTAGGCCTTCAGAAAAATGCATAAAAGTAGCTATATCATGTTCCATGGCTCATTATTAGGCAAGTACATATTGTGTAGATGGGCCAACACCACTAGTCTATGCATAACTGCATCCAATGTCCTGTCTATACCATAAAAGGGGTCATGATTATGCCAATCTTTAAAAAAAGACGCCTAAGGATTATAAATATACAGATATAAATGCATACATAGATTACAACAGAAGGAAAAATCGAAACAAAAAAGGCTTTGAAATTATTGCAGGCCATGATAAAATTATAAATTGAATTTTTAGGTACTGTTTACTTAGTAACGTTTTTTAGCCAATCTAACCAGTACATGTCTGTTTTCATAGCTTTCATTACTAGCTTTGACCCACGAATTCGTCCGCGTACAAATTACGTGTGACGGACGTCTCTGTTAACTATGAGCTTCCTTATTGTATTGGAAATGTCCAATTAAAAAAGATAAAAAGAAAACCTTTTTTAAAAACAAGCTTTTATTATTTGTTAATAAAAAGAACTAAAAGGTTAAAAAGCCAGGTCCATCATCAGACCCTGGCTACCATATAGTATCAAAGTACTCGTCAAGACGAATCAAATGAGCCCAAACTTGATGAGGTTGCGTAGTTTAATTACGGAGTTCCTATGGCCAGCTTCCAGGTCCATCATCAGATCAGCTCAATGTCACAATAATATTGCATTGTCATCCGATTTATATGTGCATCCAAAATTTCAGCTCAATCAAAAACCGGCAAGTGGATCAAATTTAACTTGTAATATTTGATTACAGACAAAGAGACAGGTGAAACTAAATAAAAGCTTGTAAAAAAAACAAAGCAGTCATGAGGATTGCCGACAGAAGTGAAAATTAAAACTATGAACAAACGGTTGTTATTTTTGGATATTAAAATTAATTTTTTCTCATGTATATACGTCTATCGGCAGGAGGCGGCAAGCGGAGATATATTGAAATATGTAGCTAGAGATTAGCGAGTGTTAGCGTTAACACGTTCACGTGGCCATTTTGTTGACGAATTACATGATTTTACTCTCATGCAAACCTGCCAAACTTTTCATTTCAAAAAATATAATTTATTCTCTATTTTACACGCCTGACTTTGAGAATATTACATTGTAGTGAATCTACATCACAAAAGACGAATGGATAAACTTTTCGTCCGATCTTCCAAATACAGACGATATCCGATATCCATAATAATACAAATATGTAATTATTTAACCCTCTGCGCCAGTCGTTATCCCACCATGAGACTAACGCAAACCTCGGAGGAACATTATATGGCTCTCAAAAGAACTTACTTTTGATATAAAAGAAAAAATGAATCACAAGATTTATAGGAAAGCCAATAAACCGCAGGGCAACTGGTGGCGTGCTGAATGTGAGTGGCGACACTGCGGTCCTGAGTGCCCCAGAGAGTCGGCCAGGGCCTCGTATCCAGCTGGCCTTTATTGGCTGGCTGGAATGGAAACTGAAGAGTGCCCGAAGGATTCTTAACTCTGGCTTGCCTTAAACGCCTGGTCAGAGAGGGGTCGCCAGAGCTATATGCTTGGGGGTGGAAGTGTCATTTTCAAGGGCGTAACTACGGAGAAACCACTGCGGGTCTCCGTTTCTCGGGGACTTGCGATAGTGAAACCGGCGCCGCACCGCTTGACACCCCAAGCCACTTGCACCAATGTTGCCCCCCTGTTGCCCGTATGGCCTGCGTGTCTGTGGCGACCGTTTGGGGAGGTCCATTCAGTGAGTTGGCGAGTCACCGTCTGCCAAAGTTCAAGACAATAAAGGTATTGAAGGCAGAAATAATTTTTAGTATAACCAGTCCATCAAATCTCCAACCCCATAAACAGTTATTAGATACCATCATCACACAATAGTTTTACACCTACCGTTGGCAGTCCACAAGTGTTATGTGCAGACGTGGAGTGTCATCGGTAGATGTCCCATCCCATTTTAACATTAAATTTCTCCAAAGGCCTCTCTCTGCGTGTTGGATTCATATCCCCATGTAAGCCTGCCAAAGGACTGGGTATCTTCCTTTGGAAGATAACCGTGACACTGAGATACATGCAAATAATTATACTGTTACAAATAAAAAAAAAGAAAATATGGCTGGATCAAATCTCACAAGCAGCAACTTAACACGAGTCAACTATTACAACCGCCATTATTTCTCTCAACTACATTGGAGGAAAGAGAGTGCTCTCCCACCACCACCTCGCTCTTCACCCGCTCCACGTAGCTTTCGCAAGCAAAACCTCTTCAGTGAGCATGCATCTCTAAACTACAAACTATAGTAATAATGTTAAAAAGGTCAAAACCTAAATTCGTTAGCCAAAACATGCTATGCTATACAATTACAAGAATAATAATAACAAAAGACTGCGATGTCAGACGACAAATTAGAAGCGCCATAAAGCTGTAAATAATAATAACGTAAATTGCTGAATGAGGAACTGCTCTTAATCATTCTATATTATCACATAGATAATCCGAAATTTTGTAATAGTCTTTTCTACAAAGTCTAGTACCTCTTAAAAGGTTTTTTTTTAAACTTATTCACTGGCATGTCTCACACACACACTCGCCATCTGTTCTGACGAAAGGGCGGTGCGCGGCCCTCTTACCCACTGTATTCCATTGCCATTGCGCTGACCACTGGAACCGACGTCGGTGGCTAGCCCTGGGGTTACACTTTTGGGTACCATCCCTCCCCGCTGCACTCCCGGGCGTCGTCCTCACGTGGTCAGCCTCTGAGGGTGACAGACTATTCCCCGGTCCTATCATCAGCGGGCTCGGCTAGGATGGCATGACCGATATCGGTCCTGAACCACTCTGCCGCCTGCTTTCGCGAGTGCCTCGCAGAAGGCGGTGACCGCGTCAGGTAGGCACCGATGATTGGGACGAGTTCACAACCCTGCTCTACCCAAACTGCACACATCTCGAGTGTGTGCTGCGCTGCGACGTAATCTCGTTGCAATCGCAAGGCAGGACGGCGTGCTCTCCCTCTCCACAACCATAAGCAGGTACTCGGCGTAACAATTGGGCTCCATGAAGACCTGCACCAGACGGAAAAAAGGACTGCGCCGCCCATACAATCACTCCATCAGCACCAGTCAGGAGGCCACACTCTTCAGGTGGACTGCCTAACAGGCAGTAAAGTTGCGGCGGGCGTTGCCCCGCCAGGCGACCATTTCGCTGAGCGAGACTCCCTGAAAACTCTACGTCTAGACTAATTTCGTATAGCGCTCGATACATTTAATGTTCAGTAATTCAATGTTTTATAATGCTAGGTAAGTTTGGGAGCATTTTACGTAAGATGTATGTGCTTGCTAAATGTTATGGGACTCTATCGGGCTTTAAATTTCCAAAAAAAAAAAAATTAAAACTTAAGCTTATTAGCGTTTCCATTGATTCAATAAATAGATCACGACTTATTGGCGATCTTTGTTTATAGTTTTAAAACAGATATTAAATGGTCACACACTTGTGTCCTGCTTGTTGTAGTGTAAAAATAATTAGTAGGTTTTAGAGATGTGCCGACTTTGACTACGACCGACTAGCCGATTAGGCGGTTGTAAAGAGGCCGATTAGTCGGCTCAGCCAATCACAGTGTCGAGGATATTTGAAAATATCTGTGACTCACCGGGGTGGGGTCACCGAAGTCAAGTATTCGATTTCGATGGCCTACTGATTAGATAGGGAGGGATAATATTGCAGAATTCTAGGCTTCACAACGCCTTTCCTTTTTCTTAGACCGTTAGCGTCTAGATAGTCACACAAATAATCATTTTGAGTGCGTAGCTTGTATTCGATGCATGACAAGGGACGCACATAATTAATAGGTTCATATTAATTAATATTAATACCTGGTTGACCGAGCTTTGGTCGGTATATTTTCGTTGTATTTTTGTCGAACTTATTTAGATATACGGGGTGTATCAGGTTATGGAGCAACTGTTCGAGTATGTTGTAGTTTATCGGTCATAGATCATAATTAGAATTACACAAAAAACAATAAAACATAAAAGTTACAGTGATTTTAAAAATATGTGTCAAAGAGTCTACGCCTTAAATGTGACGTGTTGATGTTACGTAGGCGTCTAAGTCGCCTCGCCCGCCTTCTTTACCTATAAATGTCGGTGCTGTAGGCTATTGAATTTGACAGCACAGATAGCGTAGTGTTTAAGATACCATCTTACCGTGCCAGTGTCGCGGGTTCGAATCCCACGCAGGACAACACTTTGTGCGATCGACAAATTATTGTTCTGGGTCTGTATGTAATTTGTGTCCGTTAATTCTATGTTTGTGAAGTCCCCTGCAATACAAGGATTATTAACTTAAAAATAAAATAAAAATTAGATATCTACCTATTTTTAATAAAAATATAGCCTACTTTTTTCGTGAAAGTTGCCGTAAAGGGAAGTATCCCATATCGATAACCGCAGTAATCCAGATAATAGGTATGTAGTATTAACATTCCGAAATTAACAATTGCTAAGATTCCACACATTTTTGATACCGCACACCGAACCGGGAATAAGCCATATTTGAATCATTTTAAATGGTTGATCTTTAATACGCGAGAAAAGTCGTAAGGAGACAATAATCGTCGATACGTGCTCCTAAACCGGACATCAGAGTCAGACTAAAATAAACACGAATAATTCAATTTTAAAAACCTAAATCTTCCGTAGGTAAGGTAGGCGACCGACAGCGCGGCGGCTTCTTTGAGCTCGGTCGCCGGCATTATTAGCCTAAAATATGTAAACAGAGACGAATTTTATTTTCGATAAAAAATTACAGATTAGGTTTTACTGTTTTATTTTGCCTACAAGATGTAGGTAATTATTTCATTTGTTTCCCTTTTTCTTAGTACATCCATGTGTCGGTATTTCTTTCAATAGCGGTGGCCACGCCTCTTGGTCATTGCCGCGAATCAGCTGATTTTAAGGTGAAGTTTGTCTTGCTTATGCGAACGTAAGCATTGATTTATTCAATTTCTAATGAACATTTAACAAAGTACGAATATGTTGCAGATTAAGTATCACTCACTTTATACATTTCAATCAGATTTACACGAAAAAGCGATGACACAATTAAAAACTTTACATGTCTCTAATTCATTAACGAATCGATATTTTCCGTTCAATTTTTTATGGGGTTCTACCACCATTGCCTATCTCCCGTTTGACCAGTTGCCCCATAACCTGATACACCCTGTATATTAATAAAAAATAAAAAAAATAATGAAAAAATCAAAAATTACAAAAAGAGAATAATAATAACACCGAGATTCGATTCCCACCCTGTTTGGATGCCAAAACAACACAAAAAGAAAACTGGACAACTTCCCAACTGAGCTATTATAACTCTTGACGTTGACGGTAATTTGAATTCATATTCTTTTAAAATTTAATGTCATTGTATTGTTTTGCTAAAAACACTGACAAAACAACATTTTCTATAAATAAAACCTAGCTAGATTGATTTTTTGGCCCCGAAACCTCTAGTATGACAAGTTTCATCAAAATCGTTGGAGCTGTTTCCGAGATCCTGAATATATATAATATCTAAATTCACGGAGCTTATACAGAATAAATGATTTGATTTGTCCAGACCAAAGCCCGTAAAAAAGAAAAAGAAGTGCAGTTTTATTGTGAAATCATTACCGTAACTTTTTGTATTTTCAGCACCAGTCCACGAAAACTTCAAGAAGTGGCGTTGCCGACCGCTGAAGGCCACGGTACGTAAAATATTACACGTACCTAAAAATTAATATAACAACTTATAAATTATTGCGTTTAAGCTTAATTAATATTAGAAAGCTACCTTTTTAACTTGCTAAACTGGAGTCTGCAGTCCAAATATAATCGTCGTCTCGTCTCAGCTCGTAGGTATACGTCCCACTGCTAGGCTCGAGTCTTCTTCAAAATGAGAGGCCACCACGCTGCTAAAACGGGTTGGCATGTGATTTTATTTCAAGGTTTCCTTCTGCCTCATATGTGTTATCTGCATATCAGATACCTTAGGTATCTCTAACGACATCTACAGACAAGAAAGGTGATGGTTTATTGTATTATTACACAGTCACCACACGGTACAATAAAAACAAAGTATATATAATAAAATGTATTTTCTGTGCTTTTAATATTTGCCTGTGGTGACGGAGTAAGAATACAATTCACCAGCGCCTCTCTTGCGTGGGTGTCGTAAAAAACGACTAAGGGATTAAATATGCATATAACATCTATGCAACAGAAGGAAAACTCGACATGAAACCTTATGCCAACCCGTCTGACCAGCGCGGTATAGTAGGTCAATTTCTCTTCCATTGTGGAGGAGGCCCGAGCCCAACAGTGGGATTTATATGGGCTGAGATGATGATGATGAATATTAGAATAACTAAAGCTTGCAAATCTGCTTCATCATCACCATCATCATTTCAGCCTATCGCCGTCCACTGCTGGACGTAGGCCTCCCTCATATTACGCCACAAAGTACGGTCCTGTACCGCCTGCATCCAACGACGCCCAGCAACTTTCACCAGGTCGTCGGTCCACCTCGTGGGGGGGCGTCTTACACTGCGTCGTCCAAATTGCAAATTTGCTTGTAGAGGGGTAATCATTGCAACTATTGATTTGGGTTTAACTGTACGCATCTATAATAAGATATTTTCTCCCTGATATAGTTTAGTTTATTTTTTATTCCAAGAAAATGTCCACTTTACGAGAAGGTAGTAATTATACGTGTGGAGCCGCTTCAAAGCCAGTATGCTACAGATAGAGAAAATATTTTATATATTATATTAGCAGTTTTACTTAATCTTAAAGCGGAGTTATGACCATAAATGCCAAAAATATAACAAAATATAGGCGAATCACAGAACATGTTTGCACACAGTCATTCACAATTTTAAATTAAAAGTACTTTATATTAGTCTTTTTTTATATTCATGTAACATTATCGCCATAGGCAGGCAATATTAATAACATTTACGAATAATACATCTAAATTTTGGAGTACCAGCTACTTAATTTGGCCTTGTTTACTTTGTCAGATGTTACTAATGCGAGTGGCGTTAGTATGAAACAATACGAAGAGCAACTTAATGGATTACGAAAAGAAAATTTTCATTTAAAATTAAGAATTTATTTTTTGGAAGAAAAGTTGGGTAGTGGTTCACCACCAGCTGTTCAAGTAAGTCAGTAAAAGTTAACATATTTAATATGTAAATTAAGATTATTTCAGTAGGAGTTATATATATATATATATATATATATATATATACATACATACAGACTGTATCAGGTTATGGAGCAACTGTAATGTTGTAGTTTAACGGTTATAGATCGTAATTAGAATGTATAAAAAATAATATAACACAAAAGTTATAGTGATTAAAAATAGTGTGCATAAGAGTCTATGCCATAAATATTACGTATTATGTAGACATGTACAGACAGGACACATGTAAGCATGTAAAGCTTCGACAGTATAAATAGGTATTATTTGCGCGAACGCTTCAATGGTAACGTAGGTACAAAGGCGACTCGTCGACGGTCTTCGGCCAATTAGCTGATTTAAAGCGAAGTTTGTCTTGCTTATGCGAACGTAATATTTGATTTATTCGATTTCTAATGAACATTTAACAAGGTACTAATATGTTGCAGATTAAGTACCTATCATTGACTTTATACATTTCAATCAGATTTACACGAAAAAGCGATGACACAATTAAAAACTTTACATGTCTCTAATTCATTAACGAATCGATATTTTTATTTAAAATTTTTTTCATGGGTTCCTCTCACCATTGCGTAGCTACCGTTTGACCAGTTGCCGTATAGCCTGATACACTCTGTATAGTAAAAAAGTTTGTGAAATAAAATTTGCTGTGAATATCCCATTAGGTCTATGTCTACTGTTGAACTATGTAGAGATAAAGAGAACGATCATCTCATATCATCATCGTCATCTTAGCTCTAATACGCACCAATATTGGGGAAACTCGAACAAAAGGAAGGAGTTCCTAAAGGCAGGGAAATTCATCAACTACCACGGTGGTCAATGAGTTGGTATAAGATTACATTTAAGGTTGTTCTTCTATTGCAGTGATATTACCTGCCTGAGTTCTTAAGTCACCCGGTAAGAGAGGTGATACAATGTAACCCTGTCACCACATAGTTCTTAGATACACACACAATGAAAAATAATTTAATAAATATAACCTAGCAAATCTGCTGTGTAATAACGTGGAAAGTGATTTAACGATTGTTTTTTTATCATCATCGCAACCCTCATACGTCCCATTGTTGGGCTCGGGCTTCCTTCACAATAGGAGGGAAATTGACATACCATGCTGGTCAGACATGTTGGTATAGGGTTTCATTTCGAGATTTACTTCTCTTGCATAGATGTTATGTGCATATTACACCCCTTAGTCGTCTTTTACGACATCGACGGACAAGATAGGTGAATTGTATTCTTACTCCGTCACCACGTTTTTTTTTATACTTTATTTTAATTATTAGAAAGGCTTATGTTCAACGAAAGGTTCGGTTAGCAGCTAGCCTTATACCACCGAATCTGTCAGATGTATGTTATACGCTATGGCACGTGTGTTGCTCGCGGCATTGCGACATCACGTCGCTCAGAAATTATCTGCCGGTGTACTGAAAGTAAATTCATGGTGCTGATGGTCTACTCAAATGACGAAGAGAGGATTTACGGCGGGGCTTTTTCTAAACCATTACGCGAGATGCGGCCGCTTCGTAGACGGTAATTATAAAAAAAGTTAGAAACTCCTCTTCCATCGCACATATTGCAATAGTTATTGGCAATAGTTTTACGACCGGCCCCCTGTCTGACTAGACGCCATCAGATGGAGTTGGCCCAGGTCGATGTAAAGCTTTAGTTGCCTTTTACGACAGCGACAAGCAATGTAAGAATTGGTAATATTCGTAGCCACTACAACACAGTAGAAACAAACACTAAAACAAAAAAGCTATATTGTTAAGAAATATTATATTTTAGTTACGGATTCATTTAAGACTAGCAACCCACCCTCGCTTCGCTTCGGTTTCAGTCGCCTTACCCGCGTAGTTCCTGTTCCCTTGGAAATACCGGGATAAAATATACCCTATGTTACTCCTTGGTATTATAGCTTTCCATTGGTGAAAGAATTTTTGAAATCGGTTTTGTGGTTTAAGCGTGAAAGCGTAACAAACAAACTTACTTTCACATTTATGATTTTAGTAAGGAATAAATAAATCATTATATATATCTATTTTCTATTAACATTTCAGGGACTTTTGGAACATAATGTAAGACTTCAAGTCGAAGTAGAAGAGTTGAGAAGACAGTTGACTGACAAACAAGAACTCCTTGCTGCGGCAGCAGAAGCTATTGACGTGTTAGAGCAACAGGTAATCGAAATATTGCTTACTCTTGGATATCAATAAAGAGAGACTACGGCAGAGACGTTGAGAGAAGCGTTCATAAAATATTAGAAATGTTTAATCATAAGTTTTACAGGATGTTTCTGAAGCGCCCTAAACAGCGAGAGTAGTTTGATTTTAATGAGAATATTTGATTATTTTAATGCGAATATTTGAATTATATGATGCTGCCTCTGTTTGTTCATAAGACTTATGAACAAACAGAGGCAGCATCATTATTGAAGTAATACTTCTTTGGGCGCGATTAAGGGGTAAATGAAAGATGTACATTTGTGTAGGTGGATAGATGGACGAGTGGGTTTTAATTGGGGTGCACCATTCGTCAATCTTTCACACTATGATCTATTTTAGACTAAGCTTCACCAGCGCTTATGTTCTCCCAACACATATCTTAATCTTCGAGGGATAAACTCATCTCAGCCTACAATGTCCCGTTATTCTTAGGCCTTCTCCACAGTGGGAGGGTAATTGATGTACTATACCGCGCTGGTCAGATGTGCTGGCATAGGGTTAAGTGCCAAGTTTTCTTTCTCTTGCATAGATATTATCTGCATATCATATCCCTTAGCCGTCTTTTACGACACCCACGGGCAATAGAGGTGGTGGTGGATTCTATTCTTATTCCATCACTACACAGAAAGGGATCATAAACCTTGATTATTATATTATAGACTTACAAAACAAATGCCCCCACCATTACTGTTCTACTAACACTATATATTATTTACAATATTTTTTATTTCAGGGTTCTATTTCGACGGATAGTGTTGAAATGACTTTAAACAATAGCAATGCAATGATAAAAGATACTACCTTGCAGCAACAGGTAAATTTGTTGATTTATGTAAACTAAAATTAATATGTATTTTTTTTTGGGACTAATCCCACCACACATTCCCACCATTGTAACTCCTGTAAGCCAGGATCCACAATGGTCTCCATAAATGACACCGAGGTTTGACTCTCAGGTAGTCCCGGGATATGATTTTAATTGTCTTGGGACGCGCAACAAATTTAATTAGAAAAGATTAAAGAGGAGGAGTTGGAAAGAGAGATTCCACTTCCCTCCTAGGCAAAGCGGGAGACAGGAAAACAAAATGACTAGTCATCCAATAAGTAAAAAGGTGTACAGCTACGATAGCGCAGCAGTACGGCACCACGGATACGGAAGAGCTTAACGGGGCCTAAATGTGAGCGTTAAGATTGATTGCTACAGTAGGTATGGCAGAAACGCATGAACGCACGGAAATTTTCTCGAGTTGCTACAAGGTCCGTATAGTATACTACCCCACAGGTTTTTTTTTTTTTTTTTTTATGGGTGGGCTATGGTAAGCGCACGCGCGGTCCAATCCGTCCGGGGCGATGAAAGGACGGCGCGCGGGCCCATAACCCACCCGTACCCGCGTCACCTCGTTGTTGGGCCGACCACCGGAGCAGATGTGACTTGTCGTCAGTGGTCAGCCCGACGGAATACCCTTTCGGGTATCCTCACCTCTCGACGTACTGGGACGTCGGTCGCCGTCGCGCGGTCAGCCTCTCCGCGGGTGACGGACAATTCCCCGATCCGATCACCCGCGGCCTCGGCTAGGGCGGCATTAGGCGCAGATACTCGCGCCTGCGCCGCCCGAGTCGCCGGCGGCGGAACGTGTCGCCGAATAGGAGCTCTACTCGCACACGATCCGCCGCCTCCTTCCGTGAGATTACGGCCTCACAGAAGGCGGCGACCGCGTCCCAGTTCCTGACGCTGACGAGCATCTCCCTGGCGATAGTCGGCAGCGCCAGGTCGGCACCGATAATTGCGACGAGTTCACGGCGATCCCCCTCCCATGCAGCACACTCCTCGAGCGTGTGCTGCGCCGTGTCCTCGTCGCAACTGCAGTGGTGGCAGGACGGTGTGCTCTCCCTCCTGACAATCTTGTGCAGGTACTTCCCGTCAGCACCTGCACCAGTCGGAAGGAAAGCACCCCGTGCGTCCGCTCCAACCACTCCATCAGCACCGGCCGGAGGGCCTCGACGGTCCTGACACTGTACCGAGGACTCTCCAGCCGGACTGCCCAACGGGCAATTACTTCTCGGCGGGCGTCGACCAGCCAGGCGGTGATCTCATTGATGGAGACCATGTCGCCGCGGGCGCACGTCTCCGACACCCGCCGATTAATGTCGGCGAGCATCTCCGCCTCCAGGTCCCACGGGGGGGTTCCGGCCAGGAGGCACGCTGCCTCCGTCGCCACCGTGCGGTAACCCCGTATGGTCCTGATCGCCATGACCCTCTGTGGTCGCCACAGGAGGGCCCTAAGACGGACGGTCAGGGACCCCGCCCACACCGGTGCGCCGTATAGGGCCATCGACCGGATCACCCCCACGTACGGCTGTCGGCACGTAGCACTGGATCCGCCCACATTCGGCATCAGCCGCGAAATAAAATACTACCCCACAGGTGACTTGCAAATTGTTTAACATAAGGTTACGCTCGTTTCGCCAGAGATCGCACTCCCAGAGAATGTGATGTGCTGATTGTTCATACTCGTGGTCAGATGTGGAACTTTGACATAATGGTGATGGTACGAGTTTAAAAGAAAATAATTTACTTTTAAAGTTGCCATGGCCAGTTAAAAATTGGGCCACAAAGTGGTCGACCTCCAGCCACACCTTCTCCAAGCGCTCCCGGATGCATGGAAAAATAGAGACGACCTTTCGATGATGAATCCCATCTTTCTTGCCATTCAGTTAAAAGCTCTTCATAGACAATGGATTGTGGTGCAAATAATCTAGCAATTTTATTTCGGTCGCGCGGTAGAAGGAATTCTGTATTCATAGTTTCCTTTGTGGTGTAATACATTGACGCTCATCTCTGAATCTCCAAATCAACCGGAAGTACACCCGCGAGTACTGGCAAGGCCTCGGTACTAACCGTTCTATAGGCTTTACATAAGCATATTAGGGCCAATCGTTGGCTCTGTAGTAATTTAAGGCGAGCCGCCCCTATGGTGGCCCTATCGGCCCATACAGGTGCAGCGTAACAAATACACTCTAAATATGTGGCCATGTATATACATAACCAAACCATGTATATATAAAACCATATGGTTTTAAGTGTATTAAAACGAAGGCCCCAAGTAGATGTGGATATTCTAGTAAGCGCGTAGAAATTCCGTTTCGCTTTTTCGCCTACAGTTTTAATATGCTGAATAAATGAAAATGTTTTTCTAAGAATAGGCCGAGATAGCAAACTGATTCTTTCTTTTTGACAGTCATATTATTGAATTTTATACGCGGCGCCGATTGTAAATATCCTTTTAATAAAAGATGATATGTTTTTTGTGGTGCGAAGGCAAGCCGGTTTCGTGTATCCCAATCGAATATATCATTGAGGCATGTTTCCGCTAATTTCTCTAAACCATCCCTAGTGTTCGATTGTATAAGTAACAGTCCGTCGTCTGTATAGCCGATCAGTAGACAATTCTTCGGCAGAGGTAACCCGAGAAAATCGTCATAACCTAAATTCCATAGATATGGACTTAATACCGAACTTTGAGGGCATCCCATCGTCAGTGGCTTCGACACAGCATGGTGACCCAAGTTTCAATTTAGTCAAGCCATTTAAAAAGTACGACTGTATGAATTTATATGTACATAAAAGTGTTTAAAAAGAGTGTTTGGAGTATGGTATATGGTAGGTAAAAAAGCTTGTTTTTATTTAAACATATCGCACCTTTAATCCAATACCGTCACTAAACGAAATTTTTCGAAAAACTGTTTTTAATGCCATCTATTTGCCGAGCACTGAATTTACACATTGCTTCAATTTATATATTGTAATTTCACTTAACTTTTTCATTTTTTTCGAAAATGTGTATGTCACTAATATTTTAAATTATTTATATCCACTAATTAATAATAATTAAAATGGAAAAAAAATGTGTTTTAATGGGAATAATAGTTGTTAATAAAATAAAAATAAAAGACAATTATTCCTGAAACGCTAATATCCTCTTATTTATATTATTTAATATTTGGCATAAATCTTTAAATAGCTCTCCTGTATAATTTGCGTTATTAGGATAGTGACGGTATTGGAATAAAGGTGCGATATTTAAAAAATATTAACATGTCATTCGAATTTCTTCATATATTTTCGCCTGCCAATACAAATATTCGTAAGATGATATTGTAAATTAAATTTTTAACTCCTTGACGAGCGACGGGTACTAATCAAGCTACATCTTAAGTGCTATAGTCGTGATATAATATTGTGAGATTAGTTAAACCAACTTTTATTTCTTTGTTTTAGATATTAGAAAAGAGGGATACCGTCGATGATACTTGCGTAGAATCTGAATCAGCTGGGTAAAGTTACCTTTCGGCAATATATATAAGTATTTCTTTTCTTGAGTATTAGTTTTCTTACAGTTATACTTTTACAGGGATTATTTAGCTGTAACTGTCAATAATGATGATTCAAGCGAACTTGTAAAATTGCGTAGAGAGAATAAAAAAGCTTTACAGATGATAAAAGGATGTATGAAGAAAATTCAACAACAGGACAAAGAAATCAAGAAAATTAAATTGGTTAGTACTTATTAAGTTTCGAAACTGGTATACGTTCGTATATGTGTGTGTGTATATTTTCTAGACCTCGGAATTTTTGTGAATCGATTCTTCAGACGTCGATTGGAATTGTTTCGTAAATCGATATCTTTTAGAAAGAATCGCCATCCCTTTTTTTGGGCGGGCTATGGTTTAGAAACACGCAATTCTATCCGGTGTTACGAAAGGCTGGCGCGCGGCTCCATAACCCACCGTATTTTTCTCCATCGCTATTGGCCACTGGAACGGAATCCTTGACGTCCGTGGCCGATTACTCTTTAGATATCCCTCACTGACGCCCCCGGGGCGGCGGCCTCATGCTGTCTGTCTCTCTGGGGGTGATGGCATATTTCCCGGTCACGGCCTTGGCTATGGCGACATCATCTTTATAATTGTATATTTTCAAAGATCTTCAAATGTAATTATTTGATTATTCCTTCCACAGGACAAGGAACTAGTTTATGCTCATGTCAGTGACTCCCAACTAGAAAAGTATGAGGAAATATTGAAATGTAAAGATGAATATATTAAAGAGTTGGAAAACAAAGTCAGGGATTTGCAGAAACATTTCGAAAAAAATCAAAATATTGATGCGACAGGGTAAGTGCCTACGTCGAAATAGATTTTTTAAATGTTTCTGAACTTGGATTTGTAGGTATTTTTGTAGTTGTTATTGTTAATATTATTTCGTATTATTTCAGAAATCTACAACAACTTCTTACTCGACGTTTGCAGGGAATGGCATATTTTTTGGATAAATTATTATCACACAAGTGAGTTTAGACATTTATATAATTATACTACTCTGTCAAGAAAGTACTAGGAAAAGATCAATAATACACAAAATTTTTGTTATTCATCCAAATTTATTTTATCACCTTCAAAGCATGCTCCTTCAGAAAAGATAGACTTATGCCAACGAATAATCCAGTCATCAAAACATTTTTAAACGCTGTTTCCGGAATTGAGTTCAGTTCTTGCCGCGAATTCTCCTTTGTCTTCTACCGATTGAAAACGGCTGCCACGAAGTGGTAATTAGAGTTTAGGAAAAAGAAAGAAGTCGGCTGGAGCCATATCTGGTGAATATGGTGATTGCTCGATGGTATTTGTTGAGTGTTTGGACAAAAAATCGTTCACAAAGACGGCCTTGTGCGGAGGCGCATCATCGTGGTAAAAAATCCAAGAATTTTCTTTCTACAAATCTGGCCTTTTTCGTCGAATTTGCTCTCTTAAACGCGCCGCATAACGCTCAAATATTATTCTTTATTCTTCTTCTCTTCCGTGTGGTGACGGAGTAAGAATACAATTCACCATCCCCTATCTTACCCGTGGGTGATCGTAAGAGACGACTAAGGGATATAAAACGCATATAACATCTATGCGAGAGAAGAAACAATAAACAAATCATCCATTCCCAATACTTTCTTGACTTAAATGTATTTACTTACTTAGTACTTACGATTATATATAAACTACATATATGTATGTATTCAAATATATTTATCCACGCTTTTGGATAGGTTGAAAAAAGTTTTAGGTCATTCCATATACCCATACGTGTTTACCGATTGCAAATTCGTCAAATCCTCTAAATTGAAGTCACAAAACTAAAATAAATAAGGTGGCATCCAGTTATTTTTTGTATATGTGCCTTCCGCCCAGCGTCTTTCGCTATCCTAATATCAAAAGGGCCAGCAGATTTGACGTATGTAGCTAGAAAGCCGTCGCCGCCGCAGTTTGGTGTTCGTATTCAAAATATTCATGTAACCGATCCATTAAAATTATATTAATCCTTATCCAGTTAAACATATTTGTACACATATAATCAGATTGAGATGATATTTGCCCCCATTATGGTGAATATTTTAGAGATTTACAATAGGGAATATGCATGATTTTTTTTTTATTTTTTTAAACGTTTCTACTAGTTATTACATTACTAGAAATAAATATAAACATCCAAAATATAAACCATTAACCTAAAAAAATATTTTTGAATTCTCTATCGTTTTTGGGCGATTTAAACGCGGCTATTTCGGCACGCATATTCTGTGACGCCAGAATACTCGCACAAGTTGCTAGGGCTGTCAACTAGGGATGTTGATATTTAAAAAAAAAATCGTTTTTTCGACATATCGATATTTTTAAATGTATCAATATCGATGACGTCACGTTTTAACAACGTTGCATTTTAGAAATTTGCGAGTGAATCTCAAAAAAGGCACTTTTTGATAATTAAATTTAATTATTAAATAATGATAAAATTTTAAAATAATTATATAGCTACGTTTTTTAAACATTAAAGATTACAAATAAAAATAATTTGTCCATTTTGGAGTTTCGTGCATATTCCCTATTGCGTTACTCCATTTTATCCGTCCGACACGACACCTTTTGAGACGGTATACTGATTGCTTGCGTGATCCGCTATTGCAGTGTATGATTTGCTGTACTAAATTTCAGATTATTAGATAAAATTAAGCTATATTTTACTTTGATTTAATTATTTATCTTAAAAATATTCACTAACCCGAAGCAAGGTTCGATCGTTAGTACACAAAGTAGTTATATATGATCTGATTGCATTTATTTAACTGATTTTAATTTTAGATGTGTACTTGGTGAAGATAAGAAAAAACTGGCTGAAAGTATACTTGAACAAAGCTTAGCTTTGCCAGTGGGATTAGAGTTGGACGAATCGATGGCTCCAGAAGAGCTAACAATGGATGAAAGTAATATGGATATGTCTCAATCATTTAGAGTTGAGGATTTAACATTGATGTTTGGACATCACGTTATGTGTAGCGAAGATAATAGAATTTTATCAAACAGAAAAGCTTTCTTGAAAAATTTTCCTCAAGCCGATGTTATATCAGAATCGGAATGTTGGTCAGAACCAGACAGGAATGTCTCCCTGGCTCGCGTTGGTCTATGTGACACTGGGGTTGCAACACGCGAATCAAGTTGTGATATTAATAAATACAAAAATAGGCGTGCACGTGTATCATATGGTTCACGTTCAGAAGACAATAAAGCCTCAAACGATGCTTTACTTGATGAATTAAACCACGTTAATAAGCAAAATGAACATCTTGAAAAAACTAATAATGATTTAACCAATAAACTTCATTTTTCAAAAGAACAAATTAATGAACTTATTATAGAAAATAATGAATTGAAAGATAACTTAATATCTGAGCAAACAAAATTAACAGAAGCCTCCAACGATATTGCGAGCTTGAAAAATACAGTAGCTACATTAGAAAATAGAATTAAAGATATTGAACAAAAACTTGCTTATTCTATACAAATGTCGGATCGGTTACGTGTTGAGAGACAGGAATTGGAAGCTACCTTTATGGAAACAGAACGTTCCTTGAGGCGTGCTGCGGATGAGGCAACAGTTCAAGCTTCACAAGCGGCACTAGAAAGAGCACGAGCTCAACACGACAGGCTGCGTTTAGAAAGAGAACTTGAAGAAACTCGTGAAAAACTGGCTAGTGCTTTGGAAGCAAATTCGCAATTAGAGATTGAAGTTACACGTAAAGCAGTTTTTGAACCCTGTAACAAAATTGCTGTGGTGCACGAAAATGCTAATTCAGAAGAAGATCGGCCCACTTCGCCTGATCAGGGCATCGACAGCGATAGGTTATCGAGTTTGGAACAAAATGATGCGGTTGCCTTATCACCACGTAAGTTTATATTTTTTGCTTAAGACAAAAGTCTGTCACCTAATGAGACTGCTCTCCCCTCCTGAAAGTATCCTAAAATATCCCTTTGGAGTGCAAAGTTCAGATGAAAGTAACTCTGTATAACAATATTATAAGTATAATATATTGTTTAAATTGGTGAGACTTTAAAGCCAAACCCAATCTAATTAAAAATATTTATCATTGTTGGGCTTAGACAAAATATAGTATTAATTTTATTTTGCGGTTAAATTATTCTTTTTATTTACTACTGTATCTAGTTTTTCATAAATATTTTAGTTCGTTTGCATGAAATAGATTGCCGGGGAATGCATTCAAAAGGTAACCCGCCTGGTCGGGCCACTGATGATAAGATTAGGTTGAAAGCGGTACGCACCTGGCGGGCGATGGGCTCGTTCGCCGCGCACACTTTCATCGACGGATCAGTTGTGTGTCGCAACAAAAATTGAGTATTCATTGTCTTGCGTCGTCAATTCTATTCTGTTTGCCGTGACGCCCAAAGGGTTGCTGGATAGTAACACACTAGAACACCTTCTTACATAATACAGTGACAATATATCAGTAAATTTTTCAATTCAGATCTCACACAATGAGAGTGCTCTCAGTCGTAACCTTTCATACTGGATTTAATAGACATAAAACCCTTTCTGTTTTCTCCTAACTTAATTATGCACGGATAGACATCCACGAATACTAGATTATTTTACTGAAATGCCCAAGTATATTCAAGGACGTTTTTGTGTTAACCAACGTTTTTTTTTATAGCCACAAGACCATACATTACTATCTTTATATTAGGTCTTTACCTATGAAATTGCCGTTATGTATGAAAAAAATTAAACGATTTTTTTTTCATGTATTTTTTATTTGTATTAATCGAAGTAATCACCCATGCAATCAATGCATCTTTGCCAACGCAGCGGCAGTTTATTGATGCCCTTCTTAAAGAAATCAGCTGGACGGGAGGCAACAAATTCTTCAAAGGCATTTTGTACTGCCTCTCGGGTATTGAATTTCTTTCCCGAAAAAAGTTATCCAAATTCTGGAAAAAGAAGTAGTCCGTAGGCGCAAGGTCTGGTGAGTATGGCGGATGACGGAGAGCTTCCAACCCCAGATCTTGCAACTTGGAGACCGTCTGCTGTGCAGTATGAGGTCCCGCATTGTCGTGCAGGAGCAGCGGAGACGAGCGATTGACCAATGCTGGTTCGAGATGTGCCAGCTTCTCCATCATTGTGTTCAGTTCTTCACAGTACACATCTGCAGTAATGCTCACCCCGTTTGGTAAGAAGCTGTGATGAATCACACCGGCGCTAGACCACCACATAGTGACCATCACTTTTCTAGGGGTAAGTTTTCGTTTAGGGCATTGTTTAGGTGGTGAACCAGGATCCAACCAACTTGCTGAGCGCTTGCGGTTATCAAACAGAATCCATTATTCATCGCAAGTAACAATGCGTTTCAAAATTTCTTCATTTGTGTGTCTGTTGAGCAATGCAAGGCATGTCTCGATGCGTACTTCGCGCTGGCGATCATTGAGTTCGTGGGGCACCCATTTGTCAAGCTTACTTACCTTGCCAATTTGACGCAAATGGACCAATATTGTTTTGACGCTAACGTCGAAAGCTGCTGTTAATTCAGACGTAGATTGTGTATCATCGGCTTCCACAATCGCCTTTAATTCGTCATTGTCAACCAAAGTCTTCGGACGACCGCGAGGTTCATTTTTCAGGTCGAAATTTCCAGAAGGGAAGCGACCAAACCAATAACAGGCGGTGCATTGGTTTGTAGTGTTAGCTCCGTAAACATCGTTGATGTTGCGTGCCGCGTTGCTGCCACGACGATACTCATTTTCCATAATTACTCGAATTTTTAACGTATCCATGATGACGAAAAAGATTGAAATGCGATGAAAACGTAACACTAATCAATAAACAAATGACTACTTTTGGAAAATGAATTCCATGTACTAAAATAAAATTAATTTGAAATTAGAATTCTTAGCCAAACAAAAATTATTTTGATTTGAAATGGCCAGTACTGCAGAACGGCAATTACATAGGTAAATACCTATTATATAAAAATCTTCTGTTGTGTTTGTAATTGAACTCATTTTAAACGGCTGGACCGATTTTAATGATTTTTGTTGTGGCTGTTCCGATGTATATGAGAATGGTTTAGATTAATATTTGGAACGGGTAGGTGCCGCTGTGATCGTTTTCAAGGAGAATTCCTTTTACATTTTTTTAGATTTGAACAGATCAATGTCTGTTGGGCCAGCTAGTTTATTATAGATACCTTTATTTGTTTAAACAATTTCCCTTGCTATATTTGTTAAATAATATTTTATAATAATTGTTACAGGTTCGTTGTATGAAGAAAATATAACTTTGAAACAAAAACTAGCAAGGACGAAAACGACACTTGCAGAAACTCTAATACAATTAAATGCAGCTAATTTGCGTAAAAGAAGCGTTCAGCGTGCTATATGCAGAGAAATACACAAAACTCAAGGAGTGCTACGTAAAGCGCGTGATCAATTTGAAAATCAAAATAATAACTAATGTCTTCATTAACCTATTTATTCATCTATCTATATAAATATTTCTGATTTTTTATTTTTAATTATGAAATGTCTCCCATAATAACACCAATTTTAATGTTCTATACGTCATTTTGAAGATTATTTCCTCCACTAAGGAAGTATATGTGCCAAAATTAATGTTTTCTTTAAAAAATATACCTTAAAATTTACGTTTTAATACGTAAAGTGAATTTGATTCACTCCCGTGAATAAAGCATTATATAAAAAGACAGTAAATACATAATGACATCTGAAAATATTGTGTGGGAAATACGTTTTGCGTCAACACCAAGATTTTGACATAAGATGTTTTTTGGGTGGGGATGGGTATTTTTTTTTGTAGAACGCTTGGTATCAACTGATTAACAAGTTATATGAATCTAATTTAAAAAATAGTTTTGTGGTAGTTTACTATCCATACATCGGTCTATTAACGTCTACTGTTGGACACACATTTCCTCACGAGGGAAGATAATGCCATAATCGCCATTATCTGGTTGGTTGTTAAATTGTCCTGATAATTAAATTGATTTATATTTTCACATTGACAAGAATATGCATCAAATATTAAATACTGATTGCAATTTTCAAATGATTGACCTTAGATGTGATTGTTATTGAACCTCATTGAAATGCAAGAGGAAAGCATACAATTGTGAATCTCTTTAAACAATGATAATAAATAATTTTAATTAATTATAATCGGATTTGAATTAACTATTTTGTATGCTTTTAAATTAGTGCACTATGATGCAATATTTTTATATTAGAATATACTGTGTCTTATGTATATAAATACAAACTATGTTATGTATGTTGAAACACTGTCCATTGTATAATACTATCGGAATTAATATTTTCTAATTTTAGTATTAATCTCTTAAATAAAGTATCCAATATGAAATGGTTATTTACTTTCAAATGATTGTTTCGAATATTTAAATGATGAATGAATCTAAGAGCATTTTTATTTGTGCCACTGTCAGTTTATAGTCTGCACTCATTCCGCCGATCCATCAGGCTGTGGCAAGTCTTCCGGGGGAGTTTCGGCCAATACGTGTGAGGGACTGCGACCACACGGATGCGCCGCGCAGGGCTATTGACCGAACCACACCAACAGCCTATGGTGGGAACCGACGGTAATCGGGGCGCAGGGGATGGATCATTGCGGGACCGATGGAATAAATAGGCTTTATTTAGGGCTACCTTAACCCCTGGCTCCTCGATCCGTCTAATAATGTCCTTGGTGCCGAGAGTTACTTCTAGGCTGTGACGTGGGTGAAATCATAAAATGAACGTGTTATTTGCAGACTGAGCTAGTATATGCAATTGCCACTAATTTCTGTGAGTTCGTTCCTGACACATCCATATGGCGCTACTTGTGCTGCTGAGTGGCAGTATCTATGGTTACATTGCACAATCGAAGATAGGGGAAAACCCACGAGTTCTAACTATCTGATTTTATTGGGAATACTGTTTAAGGTGGAATAGAAATGAAGAAATTGCAATCTATGTGATGAGCGACCTCCAAAAATTTTCAAATTCACTGCCACTATTTACGCATTCATCCATCAATCGACGAGCCTATCAACACCATTGTTGGATAAAGACCTCGCCACGAATGGCAGTAAACTAAATAAATTAGCACTGTGAACTGCCTGGAATTATAGGTGCAACCTGTCATTGCTTGCCGCGCTAAAGCTACAATCAAGTGCACCACAAACTGAATGCGGCAGCCGCCGTCTACAAGGTTCTGATCTTGCAGAAGTAAGCATCGCATCGGGTTATGAAGGACAGCGTCTACGCTGAGGTGGCTCGCTGCCGATGTGTGGAACGGTGCAAGCGCAGGTGCGCCTGATGTCGCAATAGACCAGATTGCAATAGAAATCAGTGTAAGTACTATTAATAGATATTTTTTGGTAATCGGACATAGGTAGTTATGCAAATTAAAAATGGTGCTGCGCCTAAAGGCCATGGTCAAGGAGGCAGTCGCGTAGAGATACTGTTGGCAGTCTGTTTGGACATCGCGAACACATTTAATAGTCTGCCATTCAGGTGCGTCGGGGAGGCGCTCCAGTATCACAGACTGTCTTGTCGGGGCATCGTTGTTTCGGCAAGTACCTGTACAAGGTCGCGAGGAGGGAGAGGACGCCATCCTGCCACCACTGCAATTGCGACGAGGACACGGCGCAGCACACGCTTGAAATCTGCGTGAACTGGGCAGAGCAGCACCGTGAACTCGTCGCAGTCATTAGTGTCGACCTGACGCTGCCGACCATCGTTAGAATGATGCTCGACAGCGTCAGGGACTGGAATCCGGTTGCCGCCTCCTGCAAGGCAGTTGTCTCGCAGAGGGAGGTGGCGGAGCGGGTCCAGGAGGAACTCCTCTACCACGACACGCTCCGCCACTGGCAGGTTGGGCGCTGCAGGCGCAAGTACCTGCGCTTGATGCCGCCCTAGCTGAGGTCGCGCGTGGACGGACTGGGGATTAGTCCACCCCCCACAGAGAGGCCGACCGCGTGAGAGCGACTCTTCGGCCGGCAACACTGCAATGTTGTCGGAGCGTCAAAGGGGACGGTACCCGAAAGGGTAACCTGCCGAGTCTGCCACGGATATCGAGGAATCGTTACCACTAGGGTCGACCCACTGGCAGCAGGGAGAGGGTAGGTTATGGGGTCGCACGACGCTCGTCCGTCGCCCCAGACTGATTGGGCAGAATGTAGAAAAAAAAGGGGCGGCAAATTCTGTATTGCACGCGGGCGATGAAGTAGCTAGCGGCGGGCCTATGCTAAATTATGATGAATGTGGAGTTGTTTAGTACCTATCGATAATCGATTTCGAAATATCAAGGTGCGCACAGTACAAGTAAATAATTAGATTTGTCACGTAGCGCCACTACTTAGTAAAGTGGACGCCAAATCCTTACTAATATTATAAACGCGAAAGCAGGTAAGTTGGTTTGTTTGTTACTCTTTCACGTTTAAACCACCGAACCGATTTCAAAAATTCTTTCACCAGTGGAATGCTATATTATCAGGGAATAACATAGGCTAACATAGGCTGATATATTTTGAATTTATTTTATTTATTATTATTATATATTAATTATTGTATGATTTGACATTTATTTAACATTCAATAGTGACATTTGTTTAATCATTAATAATATGTCATTTGTTTAATATAATTTTTAGTTTGTATAATTTGAATATGGTGTGACTTTTTATTAACTACATTGACTTTTTTAATATTTGCATGCTCAATGGCAGAATGGGCAGAATGTATCTGAACAAACTATTTTTTGTAAGACCCTATCAATGTACATACATTCAACGCAAATAAATAATTTGATTGATTGCTATATTTTATGCCAGTATTTCGACGGGAACTACGCGGGTAAGGCTATTGAAACCGAAGCGAAGCGACGATGGGTTGCTAGTAAAATATAAAACGAACTAAGAGCGAGATCATCGATGAACTAGTTCGTATAGTTCAGGAGCAGGACCGCTTTTTCCACCTAGGTCATTCATGAACTAATGACGACCACAGGAAATAGATAATTTATGAGCATTATACCTTTTATGGATAAGATTGTGTGATTTACATCATACAATACGCTGTAGTACTCGAAATTGTAAACTTGGTCCGCCATCTTGCTGCACTGCTCGAAATATGAAAGTCGTCGATTTTGCAGTTAAATAACAAAATCTGAGTAAAAACTATCCCTCAAGTTGCAACAAAGCACACATTTAAAAAAAGTTTGAATCCGATTGTTAATTTCGGAGTTCATACAGGACAAACATCGTGACACAGGAATTATATACAATAAATGTACATATGTTGAATCCATGCTGTTTTTTAAAACGAAATATTGTTTGTAGAATAATTTAAAAGGAGATTTGCTGGTTATAGCAAATTTAAAACAACCTGTGAAAGCTGTAGTTTTAAATCACGGCATAAACAACAATTTTGTAATGAATTGAGGTGCATATTTAAGTTCATCCTGACGCCAACTAAGTTTGTTGTTTCCAATTTAAACTACTCTTTGGTTTGCTGTATCGATACCTTGCCCGTTTACTTTTAATGATACCTACCAAACAGTCTGTAGTATATAGTGATACTGAGTATCATTATCACTATATACTACAGTCTGTAGGATCTGTAAAACAGCAAGAATGATTATGCTTTTATATTGCTATGTTAGTGTGCTTCACCATGTGGGTTCTATTATACGATACTCAGGTGGTGTGAGCTATTTAAAACAAATAATTGTAACACGTGAATTACAACCGGGTTAAGACCCCTCGGCGCTCACCCATAGTCCGCGCAAAGCTGTGAAAGCGGCTAACAGCTAGGTATACACAGTACACACAAATAAAAAAAAACGTGAATTACAAAAAAAAAATAGAAAATTGGCGCCAAATTTGAATGTGGAATTTTATTTAAGAACATTTGTCGTGTGCTGAAAGCGTAGGGTATTGAAAATGAAAATTAATATTTCAAATCTTGAACTGAATCACTTCGGTTATATTACAGCCATAGCAAATATTCGAGACAAACACGATAGATCTACCCCGTCACATTACCATTGGAAAATTCTTAAGTGCAGGTTTGTCATTTACCTACATACCTACTGTTTTTTTTTTAATACTACTTAATTGTAATTTAGCTATAATATTACTTAATTGTAGTTTCCGCCTGTGGTGTCGGAGTAAGAATACAATTTACCGCTGCCTTTCTTGCCCGTGGAAGTCGTAAAAGACGATATGGGATATTATATCCCTTATCGTACCTTATCTTTTACATGTATGTAGATAAAATCTATACAAGGGAAGGAAAACTTTTTATGTATATTATTAGGTACAATTTATAAATAGATTAAGAAATTAACTTTATTAAAACCAAGAAATTTATCAATGACACATTAAACGCTTACCAGGCAATACAGCACAAACAATAACAAATACCTAATAATTTAACAATGAATTTAAAAAGAGCAGATCCAGACTTAATCAGTCTGATTATTTATTTATGTATTGTACCGACGTGCATGAGTAATTGCTCCCACATATAAACGACGTCGTATCGCGTTATTTCAAATGTCTAAAATGACCTGACTACGACACAACGTCGCGTCGTACAAACTCACGATGCATTCCTGCGTCGATCATCGTCGATGCCACAGTTGTTTTTCGAAATTCGAAGATGACGGACGATATTGAAGTCTATCATTTAATAACCCTAATCGAGCAGCGTCCCGTACTATGAGACAAAACATCTGAAAAATACAAGAATAAAAATATAAAAACGACAGGAATGCATCGTGAGTTTCTACGACGCGACGTTATGTCGTGCACCGTGGCACGTTACGATGTCGCGTCGTAGATTTCCACGACGCGACGTCGCATCGTGAAGCGACGCCGCATCGTGGTACGACGCGACGTCGTATCGTGTTTATATGTGGGAGCCCTAAAGACATAACATGCGAGGGAGAAGGAATGATTAGCGCCGCCATTTATGATTCGTTTATTGATGCAGGTTACACCAAAACAGCGTGCTACAGTAGGTTAATTTCCATCCCATTATGCAGGATGCTCGAGCCCAGCAGTGGGACTTATGTGATCTAAAACGACTAATGATGATGATGATGAATTTTTTTATATTATTATTCATTTATCGTGCTTGATATCAGCGTGTTTAAGTACTTAACCCAGCAAGCGTTCTTTCTGCCTTGGCCTTAATTTTTTTACTTATTAGTTCAGCATATACATATGAAAATTAACTCTTACGAATTGGAGTATGGATTTAATAAATGGAATCTAATTTTCTCTGTGCGAGTAATTAAGACTTGAGGAACACGCAAATGGCTTTACTTCTAGTGAAGGAATTTGAATTACGAGTGTAACGTTATGCCAACTTGACTTCGCCACCTTCTGTGAGGTCATCATTATACGAAAGGAGGATCCTGCGCAAGAGGAACTCCTCTTCGGTGACACGCTCCGCCGCCGGCGACTTGGGCGGCGCAAGCGCGAGTATCTGCGCCTGATGCCGCCCTAGCCGAGGCCGCGGGTGACCGGACCGAGGACTTTAGTCCGTCACCCGCAGAGAGGCTGACCGCGCGAGGGCGTCCGACGTCCCGGATCAAGGACGTCGAGAGGTGAGGGTACCCGAAAGGATATTCCGTCGGGCCGACCACTGAGGACATGGAACTCGGCACTGATGGTCGGCCCTACAACGAAGGCGACGTGGGTACGGGTGGGTTATGGGCCAGCGCGCCGTCTTTTCGTCGCTCCGGGCGGAATGAACGGCTTGTGCGCTTACCCACCCATAAAAAAATATGCCAACCTGACTCCTATGGCCAGCGTTATTGGGATATACCTACACTCTGTACAGAATTTTAAATTAATTAATCTGTTTACATACTATTTTTACAGGATGATAATATTCTCCAATTCTTCAGTTTTGGCAGCACCTGATCGAGAAGATTTACAGCAAGTCCATATAGTGTTCAATAAATGTGGTAACGTTTATGATAAGCTACATTCGCTTTTTATAAAATTTTCACTTGCCCAGGTAAGTTTTATCGATTTATACATTTAAGGTAAAAATGGCATATAAGTGGGGAAATATTTCCATGTGGTGACGGACTAAGAATACAGTACATGGTGAACTGGGTTAGTGACTTGTACAACAACTCATTTCTCGCCAGTGTCTTAAAAGTCAACTAAAGGAGAGACGTGTGGTGACGGAGTAAGAATACAATTCACCACTCCCTATCCTACTCGTGGAGGTCGTACAAGACGACTAAGTAATGTACATAAGATCTGTGCAAGAGAAGGAAAACTCGAAATGAAACTCTATACCAATATGTCTGACTAGCATGGTATAGTAGGTCAAATTACCTTTCATTATGGAGGAGTGGGACGTATGTGGGCTGCGATGATTATGATGATGAAAGGAGAGAGACTGAGATAACATCTATGCAAGAAAAGGCAAACTCAAAGTGTAACCCTATACTAACCTGTCAGACCAGCGTGGTTAATTATATATCAGCAGACATGGTGAAATGGAAGTACGCAAGAAAAATATTATTAATAAATGTGGATTATACGTTATGTATAAGTATATGTTGGCTGTACATTGTTGGGCTCGCGCCTCCTCCGCAATAGGAGGGAAGTTGACCAGTAGGTCAACTTCACCACGCTAGTCAGACAGGACGGTATAGGATTTCATTTCGAGGTTTACATATACAGTTTTTTTTTGCATAGATGTTATATGCATTTTATATTTTTTAGTATACGTCCTTTAATATAATCCTTTCATATGCGGAGTGGTGAATTATATTCTTTCACCACACAAAACAAAAAATAAATTCAAATGTGATTCATATTTGACAAGTTTATAATAAGGCAGTGCCTAGTAATCTAAACTTATTTAAAATGTGGTATTTAAGATTAAGGTTTTTTATTTGATACGAATAGTGTCATCAAGGAAGGAGTTTTGTTAATTCATGACTAATGGTCAACTATTATGTTTTATTGTTTTTGCAATTTACTCGAACAGTTGTTCCGTAACCTGATACACTCTGTATACATATACGACGAAATGAAGAGTACGTATACATTGCGACGGCTTAATGTAATTGAGCTAAAAGCAGGGTGATGATGAGTAGGGTATTTATAATATCAAATTTCAATTAAATTACGTTCTGATTACGATCTATGACTACTATTATAAATTTACTCGAACAGCTGTTCCACAACCTGATACAGACTGTATATACGACGAAATGAAGAGTAAACATTGCTACGACTTCAAGTATTTGAGCTAAGAGCAGGGTTATGATGAGTATAGTATTTATAATTTCAAATTTCGCTCAATTCTCAATTTCAATCAAATCAAAGTCAAATTCTTTTATTTTAAGAACAGTGGCATTAAAGCAACTACGCCAGAAATATATCAAATGTGTTTTCATTACACAATGACTGCTCGATTAGCACCTGTGTGGAACACGTTGGGAAATAGTCATCTTATAAATAATAGAGATTTTCTGGTCACTACTGGTCCTCAGGAAGGTGTCTATTACAGTGTAATCGTCAATGGTAAGTGGTCAAATTCGCATGGAAACAAAGTAAACATATTTTAAGAAGATGTGTTACAGTGAAAGTATTGTTTAAATAACTACGCTAAACTTTAATACAAAAAATAAGTCTTGCTGATTAATAAGGCTTGGTTTTTTGACAGTGCCTTATTGATTTGTCCAGTAAATCTATACAAATAAATAAAATTGAAGTGTCTGTTTGCAACGTTAAAATAAAGGGCTATTTGTACGATACCTAAGGCTAAAATCCGGTTTAAAAAATATTTGTGTCTGTCTGTTTGTTTTGGGTAATCTTCAAAACGGCTAGACTGATTTTCATAATATTTTTCTACCAGGTAGCTATCTATATAAGGAGTATAGTAATGGAGTAGCTATATATATATTTTATCCCGGTATTCCCACGGGAACGGGTACTATGCGGGTAAGGCGACTGAAACCGAAGTAAAGCGAGGGCGGGTTGCTAGTATGTTAATAAAAACATAAATTAAGAATTATTTATGTTTGCATTTTATTCTTTTACGTTTCCAGTCTAGCCTATATGTGTTTAAACGCGGTTAAAGTTTGTTCAGTTTATTTAATTTTCTATTTTTAGTGTAAATAAGACCGGGTAGGTAAATTTTTTTATTAATATCACTTATTTTACAGATGAGCACATACTTAGTATAAGCGTAAATTCAGTAAAGATTAATTTGTTGAGCACAGACGAAGTATTTTTGGATGGTGAATGCATAAGAATTTTGCCAAGGTTTGATTTGATTAACTTAACTATTTATTGTTAATTAATTACTTTGCAGTATAATAGTGGAGGCTACGATGCGCTTTATTGAAAATGCTTAGAATTGCTATTGTTTTATTACGTTCGTGTAAGAAGTGCACATTTTTTTGCCCATTCATACTGATCTAGCCGAATGACTTAAACAATTTGGTAAACTAAAACAATTAGGAATTGTTTATAGGTGTCTGACGATGGTATTTAGCCACTTCCGGTTCTGTTGGCAAGCCGCGAGTGTGTCAAATCCTTAAAAAAGGGTGCGTTCAAGTGGTCAAATTTTGAATTGTAAATAAGGTGAGGGTAATGTAACCGCTTAGCCATACAGGAATGTCAATAGCTGGAAGTCATTCTCAGATCCCAGACTTTCATTTCCTGTTCTTAACATCTCACATGTTCTGAGCTACAGTTAGGAAAAAGTACATTATAGATGGCATAGTATAAACTATCCTCCGCTACAGATCGAAAACAGAATGTGAGTGAGTTCAACCATAAGTTTTCTCTCACTCATGTGTTTAACCCCCTTACATATGATATGTTACTTAATGCATTTGCCATAAACCTAGATTTTGGAACTTTATGAAAGATAAACCTAAGTAGTTTGTCTGTTTTTTAAACGTGCTGATCTAAGGAGCCACAAGTTGGATGCCGATAATACGTACCGTATTAGATAATTTTTTTATATATTTCCAAATAACATTCACATGCGTAACAACTATTTGTGATTCAAAGAAATGTTTTACGAGAGAAAAACATACATACGTAAGATACGAGATAAACCGCTTAGCACTCTGCATGAGAGATCGTAACTTGAAGCTTAGCTCTGTGTAAGCAATCAGCATAATGTATTGTTTAGTGGAAGACATTAAGGTCATTATTGCCACACGCTCATAGCCAAGATTGCTTTTATCTAATCCATTCATAAATCTGTCGGCGAGTCAGCAATTGCAGTTAAATTTTTTTTTTGTTCCGAACGGTGGCAATCGAGCATACCGTACACCTGATGGTAAGTTTTACTGCCGCTCATAGACCTTTGCTAGGCCATTGCCGTCAAGGAAATGAATGGACTGTGAATGCGTACAATAAGGTTCGGTAAAACTAAAGGCATCAACTAAAATCCACCACATGCAAACACCCTCATAAAGTTGGGCTGCCGGCTCTCTCGCTCACCAAACGAAACGCTGTAACAAATTGCTACTACTCAGCCGTCGATTTACTGCGAGAGTGTGGTACTACTCTGGACAGACCGGCCTGCGGTTGTAGACAGACAACTATCAACAGTGTGGTCCTACCACTATCAAGTTATGAGTGTTATGAGTTATCAAGTTATGCGTTTCCTAGGAGATCGTTGTATTATTCACGCATTGGATAGTTTTTGCGATTGCTAAGAGACAGTGCGATATAGTGCAGACTCATTCTTAACCAGACATCATCCGAGCCGATATTTGTGACCGGTAATTGTATGTTTGTGAAGTCCCCGAGACACAAGGCTTTATTCCTTAGTACAAGTGCTTAATCTTTTGAATTAAAAAAAAATACCTAATCGTTGAAATTAGAATTTTAAATTACTCAGTGGCGATATAAATATATAATGATCATAAAGTAAAAATTTACTGGTGGTTTTTACCAGGAGATAGGGCAGCAGTTCTCTCTTAGTACTCGTATAAGACCTTAGCGCGATCGCCAACTCGTCAGGCAAGGATAGCGATTGTGGCATTATCCCCTCATTTATGGAGCAAATTTAATTCGAACAGAATATCCAATAGATTTTAAGAAAAATGCTAAATTGTTATTGGTGTATTTTTAGTTTAAACAAGGCTACCGTTAGTGAATATCATGAAAAGATGCCTTTGTCAAGCAAATTTAAATGTTATAAGGATATTCGTCGTCATTGGAAAAATATTGTAAGCATGTTCTCTAGTTTTCCTTGTAAGTGTTCTAGTTTTAATTATGAGCATGTTTTGTGATGACGAAGTAAAAATAGGTAGGTACAATTCACCACTCCTTTTCATACCCAAGGTTATGGCAAATGGCAAGCACTATTTATGGCAAATGACAAGGAATTTAATATGGAGATAATATTTGTTCTAGAGAAGGCAAACTCGATATGAAACTCTATACCAACACGTCTGATCAGCGTAAAATAGTTGGTCAATTCCCCTTTCGTTATGAAAAAGGATGAGCCCGTCAATTGGACGCATATGAGCTGAAATAAAATAATGTCTTATAGTTTTATCATAGCATTACAATAATGTATTCAAAAAGTGATTATGCCTGCATGTGCTTAGGATTCTTTCAAAAATGTGCTCCTCAAGCTCATGATCTCTGCTTACTTATTTGGGGTGTTAAATCGTTAAACATCAATGATACATCAGCAATGATACATCATTGCTAGTTTAACGATTTAGTTTTCTTTACTCTAAAATGCCACTTCATTTGCCTATCATTTCACGTGGAACAAGCCCGTTAAAACGTATTGCTGGCATTTTATTTTATTGATCTTCTAACAGTCAGTCTTCTAAGAATCCAAATGTGAACAATTGTAAAACAATAATTAAAGCTAAACGGCACACGTGCAGGTAAATATCAAGAAACAAAAACAAATCCTAATAACGTGTGATTATGTGAATGCTTTCGAGAATTCAAATACCACAATGACACGACTTGATGAGTCCTTCCCACGAATGGCAATCGTACACTTAGGCCAACCGAGGTAATATAGATTAAATGTAGGACGTCGCCAAAGATTGTAATAACTCTTTTATTTTATTAGCATGGATATCGCCTACCTGAAGAAGAAGGCTCCTATTACTCTATTCAGTTCTGGCGCGGCGAACCATTACTTTATCCAAAGAAATGTGTAATTCGAAATTTTCCTATAATAACACCAACTCCCAAGCCTTTGGAGGTTAAGTATATTATACAAGTCTTCTTTGAAATATACTCCTTTGCAAAAAAAAAACGGGCACCTTACAATCGTTGGCTTTTCTGTGGATAATATTAATATTTTTAGTATTTTATTAGTTAAAATGACTTGCAATTTCTTATTATCACTTAAAATTAGTTTTAAGCACTTAAATCCTGGGATTGGTGTTTTAGTTATGGTAAACAGTGAGCCGTTTTAGAATTGTTTTTATGGGTAAGTATTATGAAATTAAGGCTACGAGTATTTTTATGGAATTTTAATAAAAGAAGACATTAAAGAAATAAAAATTAATAATGAGGATGACCTCCCCTTGCAGCGATTACGGCAGGTAATCGTCTCGGCATGCTTTCCACCAGACTTTTGATGGTGTCCTGTGGAATGTGTTCCCTGCGCTCAGCCGAGATCACAGGTTTAAGCTTCCTGATGTTGTGGAGGTGGTTGGACAGATCATACTCGCCTTTTTAGGAAGTCTCAAACGTGCTCAATAGGGTGAACGTCGGGGCTTCGCGCAGGCCAATCCAAATGACGAACACCGACCTCTTGCGTGTAAGCAGCATCTGCGTTGCCCGTGCCAGTAACGTAGTTTAGCTATTAAAATCTCTTAAAACTAAATTATTGCCAAAAATGGAGAAAATTAAAACCGTTTTTTTGCAAAGGAGTGTATTTAAAAAAATCTAGTTTTGCATATTTTTACTAGGATTGTTATGGAGCCCCTTAGTCGTAATCGAAATTATCGGATATTAGAAATAGAAATATATCTGAAACCCTAATCGAATCTGATATCATCATCATCACCTCAGCTCATATTCGTTCCACTGTTGAGCTCGGGCCCCCACTATAGGAGGGAAATTTACCTACTACTTATATCACGCTGGTCAAACGTGTTGGCATAGGGTTTTGTTCCAAGTTTTCCTTCTCTTGTAGGTATAGATGCTATAATATTATATATATCCCTTAGTCGTTTTTTACGACTCCCACGAATAAGAGAGGGGGTGGCGAATATTGTATTCTTACTACGTCACCACACAGACGAAACTGATATAAAAGTTTCGAATAATCTAATATGGTCAGTTCCATCCGACGTCCTCGTCACGTCCTCGACGAAGAGGACGACAATATCACACTCGCTCAACAAAGAGCCTACACGGCCCGCGAGGCCTTAACAAATAAATATCCGCGGTTCCGCCCCCGCTTCGCTTCGGTTATAGGTTATAGTCGTTTTACCCGCGTAGTTCCCGTTCCCATGGGAATACCGGGATAAAATATAGCCTAGTTTACGTCCTGATATTATAGCTTTCCATTGGTGAAAGAATTTTTGAAATCGGTCCAGCCGTTTTGAAGATTACCCGGAACAAACAGACAGACAGACAGACAAAAAATTTTTAATTGCTATTTTAGGCATAGATGTCGTGCAAATAACCGTGTGAGCATGAAAAAAGCCTATTATTTTGACATTACAAACAGACACTCCAATTTTATTTATTGGTATAGATGATGACCGGATAATTACCATAAAAAAAATTATCTAAAGATAATATCGATGCAAGAGAAGAAAAACTTGAAATTAAACCCTATGTCAACAAGTCTAGCCAACGTAGTATAGTAGGTCAAATTCAACCTCACAATGGAGGAGGCCCAAGCCCATCAGTGGGACGTACATGGGCTGAGATGATGATGATGATAAAGTGTAGATACAACAACCCCTAATTACGGGAGACCTACAATCTTAATTGGGCAATACGCCAAATATTGCTTAAAAAAATTTTAATAGCATTTGAACTGACTGAATTTCCTAACATTAAAATATTAAATTTAAGTTGTAATTTGCTCGACAGAAAATAATTGTTCAAAGATTTTTGAACTGCCTGAAAGCTAAAATGTCTCATGTACTTGATGAAGAGTTTACTTTGGAAGATATGGAAATTCAAAAGCAGACTTCATTAGTAAGTAGAATATTTCTACCGAATCCTGATTTATCAGATAATTTAGAAAAAAATAACCATACAATATTTTTTCTTTTTATAGGTAAGTCGCCAGTTTCCTGATACGCAGGTTGTGAGTCTCTGTACTCCAACACAAATTTCTGACAGCCATTAATTAATACTAGCGTAGAATTTGTTTAAAAATATAATTATTTAGGGATTACAAATGTTATAAACGATTAAAAATATGTCAATTATTAATTTCAGAAAGATAGAACCAGAAGTTAGTTAACTCCTAACTGATAGTCAAATGTAAATTAAATTGTTTTCACTTTGAAGGTCTAATTGTTAACTTTTATTTTTAACTATGGTTATCAGCTAAAGGCGAATTGGACAATATAACATTTCTTCTTGTTGGGGACAATGATGTCTGTCCAGTTGTTTGATGAAAAAATCTGGCTACGGACGGTGACAAGTTTTGATGTGCATGACGTGGTGACAATGTAGCAGCTGAGTCCTGAAAAGAGAAATTGTAGTCTTTAAAATGGTTCATACCAGTTTGAAAATGTTTACCACTTTTTTCCACTAATTATGCTCAATGGTAATAGAGCATATAGCACAACTGAAAGTGGCTAAGCTTATGGCAGAAAGTTATTTTCTGATGGTATAAAAATATTAGGAGCCTTCTAAACGTAATTCACGGTGGTTTATTTGATAGGATAAATTTTACTATGGGCGTGTAGTATAGAACAATCTGGCATAATTAAATGTTAGAAAGGTTTGATGAAAATGATTTTATTTACCATTCTATTCTGCATTGGCGATACTGTAGAAACGGGCGACCGGGAACTTTGTATTGTTGGAGAGTTTAATAAATGAGTCAGTTTGTATCCTTTTGCCAAAAGCTCTAAGGTTTTACCTAAAACAATCAAATGTTTACGATTTACCAACATATATTTTATAATGCACAAACACCTTATATTCCATAGTCGGCTTTTAAGACATCCACGGGCAAGAGAGGGGGTGGTGAATTGTATTTTTACTCCGTCACCACACGGACAGAGAGATCTATAAGAATACTACAATAAAAATCCTTCAATTCCTCTAATAAATTCGGTAGTTTTATAAACTAATTATAGATTTCATAAAACAAGTTAAAATACTTGCTTTATGAAATCCATAATTAGTTTATAAAACTACCGAGTTTTCCAATAGATCCCACGATATACCTTTAAATCTGTTTGCAAATTAAATTATCATCTATCAAATATTAATAAGTATATACTTAAATAAGTCATCAATACTAATTAAGTATGTATCTACATACAATTAAGTAGTACATATATTCACCTTGAATGAAGGTCTAAAATTAATAACTTATGCTATAATGGGTAGACACATACAACCTCTGTAATAAAAATAACCCGCGGGACATCAAGCATTTTTGTCCTACCGTGACTGGATGCTATAAGTATTCGAAAAGTCAGTATAATTCATGGAGCAAGGTATTGATCTTATTCATACTTCTGCGTGTTTATAATATACTAGCAACCCGCCCTCGCTTCGCTTCGGTTTCAGTCGCCTTACCCGCGTAGTTCCCGTTCCCGTGGGAATACCGGGATAAAATATAGCCTATGTTACTCCCTGATATTATAGCTTTCCATTGGTGAAAAAATGTTTGAAATCGGTTCGGTGGTTTAAGCGTGAAAGCGTTACAAACAAACAAACAAACATCCTTACTTTCGTATTTATAATATTAGTATGGATGCATGTACCTAACATATCTTATTGCCAAATTCAAAAGAAAGGAAAAAGTAAGTAGATATTAAAAACCCGAACAACTTCTGTTCTTCATTGGTATTATTGTTTGTTTGCTGACGGACTAAGAATCGAATGTATCTTTCCATTGCCGTGGGTGCCAGCCATTATAATTGGGTAAGTTTCCTTCCCTTGTATAATAGGCTTGGGTCCGGCACTGAGGACTTTTATTTCCATGTACCTAATTTGTTTTCAAACCTGTTAATGTCGTAGGGATATTCGTATTGCATCGGCCAGTTGCTAAAATCTTTTTCAATGCAGCATCATTGTTAAATATAATGGCTACCGCTGCTCCATCCGCAAGTTGAGATGAATCACAACAGGATAGTAGCAATGACCATTGGTCAGAGTTCCAGTGCTCTCTTGAAAATACCGCTAATTGTAACGTTGATGCACCTGTAAGATAAGAAATACATAGTCTTTACTCAAACCATTATCACTTGTTTGATCCTTGCGGATTGAGATTTCAGCATTGGCTTGGCTCAGCTCACCTGATTCACTCAATAAATGAGGGTTCGCTCCGAACTGTATCAATGTTTCCACTACAGCGGAACAACCATAGCGAGCTGCTAATCGGATCGGCCAACCCCCTTCAAAATTAGGGTCTAAACCAGAACGTATAAGATCTATAAACTCATCTTCTTTTTTGTGACAAATCAAATACTTAATACTATAAGACCTGCGTTCCATTTTCACAGCTAGAATACTTGTTATGAATTAATATAATATGATACCGGTAAACAAAATATGAAATCTAATTAAACATCTACCCTACATAGTTAAAAGTATTATGTGAATCTCGTAACAGCTTTTCGATAAGAACAAGTTTTTATATAGGTGTATTGTATGGATGTCTGCAAATCAATGTAAATCGTAATCGAGGATTAACTAAATAGGGACTTATACAACTCCGCACAATGCAATGAACCGGCATGTTTGAACTATCTAACAACTCTGAGAATCCTAATCATACTAATAATAAAAATATTATTATGAGATCTTTGTTACGATTTCACGCATTAACTGTCCAACCGATCGTTTTGAATTTTACGCACGTTTTCAAGGATATTTCATACTTTCACTCGGAGAGAAAATAACTTTCCCTAGACATAGAAAACTGATTAATAAAAACAAACATTAATACAAGTGAAGCCATGAACATAGTTAATAGTTATCAAAAAATCCGATGTCACGCTCAAGACGAATTTCAATAAAGATGACGGACTGATATTATTAACAGTACCTACAATTAGGGTTGTAACGGAACTTCGCCTCCGCCTCCGTTACTGCGGAAGTTCCGCAAGAAATCGTTCCTCCGCCTCCGCCTCCGCATCCGTGTAATTTTTGCGGAGTCATAACGGAGGTTTATTTACTAATCATACGCAAGCAGCGACGCTCGCGACGACTCGGCCACGACCACGTATCGGACGACGCAGTGTAGGACACTCCCCCATTAGTTGGACTGACGACCTGGTGAAAGTTGCTGGGCGTCGTTGGATGCAGGCGGCACAGGACCGCACTTTGTGGCGTAACATGAGGGGGGCCTACGTCCAGCAGTGGACGGCGATAGGCTGAAATGATGATGATGATGAGAAGGAAATGTTTATTTATGTATATGTTCACTTACTATGAGTCTTTGAATGTACATACATATTTGATTTAAAATAAATATTTTGTACTATTGATAGTTTTAATAAACCATAAACTACTATTTTTCTACATCCACTTTCACTTCCGCCTCCGCCTCCGTTAACCTCCGCATCCGCGGAGGTGAAACCCGTCGACTCCGCATCCGCCTCCGCCTCCGTTAAGAAGGCCTCCGTTACAACCCTACCTACAATCACCAAATCAACGGGGTGAAAAAGTAAGGTCAGCTTTTTGAGAAATATTATTTGGAATGCGATGTAAGGTCAGACAGAGTGGCCTCACAGAGGCTCTTCAATCTGTATATTAATTGGCTGATAAGGGAGCTTAGTGGTATCAGGGTCATATGTTCTATCAATTACTAACTTAAAGATAGGAAATTATGCGGATGACATGGTGGTACTGAGATCCTCGATCAACGTACTTTCACGTTTACTCAGTGGGTGAAAATATGCGAATGATTATAGTCTCATTCGGCTCTCGTGAATATGAGAAAGTGTAAACGGGGAGGCTACTAATTTTTTAATATAATGCATATTCTAAATCGTCCCTAGGTTTTTCTTAGTAGATTTTTGTTATAATTACTTAAGTGGCTTGTGGTAGATGTAGTAGATTCATAAAAAAGAATGTAAAAAAGGACTTCTAGCGCGAATGTGACAATGTCATACAGCACTTGTATATAAACATATATATTCATATATAACATGAATATATTCAATACTGTAGTGTTTTATGGTGTTATTAGCAACTCTCGGTGTGGTGGCGGATTAAGAATACTATTCACCACTCCTTATCTTACCCGTGGATGTCATAAAAGACGACTAGAGGATATAATATCTAGGTAAGAAAAGGAAAACTCGAAATAAAACCCTATATCAACCTGTCTGACCAGCATGGTAGAGTACGAACAATTTCCCTCCTATTGTGGAGGAGGCTCGAGCCCAACAGTGGGACTGAAATGATGATGAATAGCAAATTCCCACAGTTTCATCCACCTAGTTCCTACTCCCGTGAGAATAGAGGAATAAAATATAGCCTATGTTACCCACTGATAATGTAGCTTTCATTGGTAAAATAATTTTAAAACCGATGTTTAGGTGTGAAAACGTAACAAACAAACTTATTTTCGCATTTATTTTTATAACATTAACAGTTAGGATATTAAACAATTCTGTTGCTATTTTATGAACTTAATTCACAGAAAACACAAGTGTAATTCATTTTATGTGAAAGTTCTTTAGTTGAGTTCTCATGCTAAGAGAAGCCTAAAATTAGGTTGCTAACACTTGCATTTAATTAAAGATGATAATATGATTTCTTGATGGACAATTACTGAACGAACTGTGCAATATGTAGATATACGAAAAAACTCGTCTATTAAGAAATTGCAAATTGTACATTATTCGGTTGTATGGACTTTATTCCCTTTTGCTTGTCTGAACACAGCAGCTTAATAAGAAAAACAAAAAGTTTAATGGGGTTGACAACTGTCAAAGTAGCGCTAGCATAGCTTTACCCAAAACTATCCATTTTTGTACGAGATATTTTAAATAAAATCTTGTATATTAAATATTGACAAGCTTAAAAAGCGTGAAGTCACCTTTTCTGACGAACAAGGCGCAGATCGATTCCCTAAGGTTAAAGATATGATAAAAAAGTGGCTATAAACTATAAGATCTAACTTTAAACCAGAAAGACAATGTCGTCTTCAATTTCTCGACTCAGATTATCAAAAAACGTGTTTTTATACAGGTGTATTAGCTTATTTTACTTCTGTATTTTAGTAATTAAATTAAGACGCAATAAACTAGTTTTTAAAATAGCTGAAATTCTTAATGTACGCAAAACAGCTGTGTCTAATATTATATTTACATCTGATTTTTGGTTTATAATTGATATTTGGCCCAGTCATGATTTGGTGAATTATTACATACTTCAGGTTTTAAAGACTAGAATAGTAAGACCAAAGTTATTAAAGACTTCCAACTTGCTAGTCAGAAGGTACATATAGAAAGACTCATTGGATTAACAAAAACATATATGATACTTCAAACACCATTAATTTCATATTATGTTCCATTAGCTTCACCACAAAGCACAGATATTTTACACACGTAGGTATTATATATGTAACTTTAAGGAAGGAATTGGGAATAAAAACAAGTGACTCTGGCTTTGGTTTATTTTGTAAGGTTGGGGATAAAATTTAGTTAGATTCTATATGAAAATTCAAGACATTTTTCAAAGTTTATTTATTTTATACATATATTACAATATTTTATTACAATATTGAATATAATAATTATTAAAATATTTTAATTACAGTTTTTGCAGTCCCCTCTTGATGTTAACTTAATATTGTCTAAAGAATTCTGAAAGACCGAAACAGATGAAAATCTAAAGGTACAAGATTAAGGCTATATTGGCGGATACATTTGTTGAGGTACAACCTCTTTATATGTTGATATAATACCACCTATAGGGTAGGTGGTTTTCATAAAAAAGAAGCATATTGTTTTTGTTATTTCTAATTCATTCAATGGTGTCAATAAAGTATTGCTGTTGATATCCCGATAGCTATTAAAATTTGGCACTTTCATAGTAGGTTCATCATTATCAACACTAGCAACAGCTCCCGAAATTAAAATTGTATAATTCCAATCTGTAAACAAAATTAAATTAATCATAGTCCAAGAATCTATTTTTATAATACATATTCCAAAGGATTATTCTCTTTTTATGCTATGTGTGTTTATCTACAATTGAAGGAATATTAAAAGTATAATAACGCTGTCTGTAATAACGATTACTTGTTGGACGTGAGACACCTTAGTCCGCCCGTGACCATGAATGCTGCAAAGTGTTCGAAACGTCGGGCAATAAATCAAATACAAACGCGATATAATCCGTAAAAATAGTTTTATTTACAATGTGTAGTGCTCGCGTAAACATCAGATATCATTATATAATAATTACATTAGAATACTAAATACTTTAGAAATGGGCGCATGTTAAACTAAATTTAATTTTATATCTTTAAACAAGGCCTGCCTTTCTTCCTTGTAAGGAAGTGCCACGTTTTCTTAGTTCGGTATTTAGCTCGTTTATTCTCTATATTGATTACATATTTTTTGTAAATTCCATCCTCGTAACACGCCAAAATTGTTTAATTTTATAATCACAATAAACAGTGTGCCTACTTTTGAATCTCTATTCTAATCCTAAATCCAAACGCAGCTCGAATTTGGGCAAATTTGGTACTCTTGAAAGCTACACTAGCGCCCGATTGGAATCAAATTAGGTGGAACGTTTCTAAATTAAATGAATTCCACTCTCGTCGATTAAGTCAAATATTTACTACTCCCGAAGTGATTTTGACGTAGTTTAAAATAGTTAATGTTGCACAATTTCAAGAAAGCGTCTTTGTGGTGATCGAGTTTGATAACGTTATTAATTTAAAGTAAGAAACATGGCACATTTGGTGAAAATAACAACGACGAACGCGAAAAATTCATTCTCGATTTTGTTCAAGAGTACCAAATATAAATTTGATGAGATTGGAATCGAATCGGATTCGAAATTAGAATTGATTTCAAGGGTAGGCCCACAGAACAAGTTTGACAGATTCAAGCTATACTAGCAATATCTGCGAAAAGTTTCCAGTGGCCAACCCCATTAGAAGTTAAAACCCAAAGTTTCGATGCGAATACGGCAATGTCATGTTAAGCTCTTGTATTATATTCATTTTTTTAGTATTTTATAGTGTTATGTTGAATAATTTTGTTGATATTTTATGTAATATAATACAGCTAAAGTGATGAAATGTGGTGAATGTGATGTAAGAGTGGTTTACGTGTATTTTCATATTCTACCGAAATTCTCAGAAAAATCATCTTATTAAGTTTTCAGACCCTAATTAATGGTAACAACTTGACTTACTGACGTACAATGACTATAAATAAGCTATTCTATGTAACGAAATGTTAAATAATATGAAGATGATTGTATCAGACTTGGTTGTATGGGCTTTGACCCCTTTGCCTATCCGAATGGACAAACAGAAACAAAAAAAGTTAAAACCCTTGAAGAAAAATATAAACAAACAATACTTTATAATTTGTGCAAATAAACTCTTCCTTTCCTGTTTTCACTTCAACATGTTTCATACCTCTACAAAACAAATTACGGATCAAGTAAAGACAAATAATATACAAGTAAAAAAAATACTAGACTGTTTTTGTCACCTCTTGACAGTATGGTTTGGCTCCAATATGGCGACGCGAATCTATGAACTATCTCTCTGAAAATATTAAAATCATTTATAATATTCAATAATATAATTCAACTTTCTCAGAATATCGATAAATTAACTGTCTCCAGAACCTTATCATGCAGCTTAAAATCATGTAATAAAATAATACGTGAGACACATGCATTGCTCACTGTTCTTACCCAAAATATTCGAAGTGTCAATCGTAACTTTACCGGTCTTGAACTTATGTTATCCTCACTTAATTTTGATTGTGATGTACTTATCCTTACCGAATGTTGGTTGTTTAACACCTCAGTTATTCCTACACTTAGAGGTTACAGCACTACCGCTTCCATTAATAATTACAGACAAAATGATGGGGTTATCATATACATTAAGGAGCATCTTGATTTCAAGGTTTACGAGCCTGACTTCCAAGATAGCAACTGTCTAGTTGCTACCTCTTCAGATACAGCAATTGTGTCCTTATATCGCTCTCCGTCATATAAAAATATCGACAATTTCTTATACTCTTTAGACAAACTGCTACAAAATCTCTCTCATTTCAATAACATACTAGTAATAGGAGATATTAATATTCCCATTAATCCCGAAATGATTAATTTTTCTGGTGAAAAATATCTCACTTTAGCTGCTACCCACGGACTACTGCCGTCGCACACTGAGATAACCAGAGATGCGAGTAATACTTGTATAGATCATGTGTTATTAAAAACCATTCATCATGCAATTACTATAGTGCCACAAACTAGCTTGACTGATCATCACGCAGTCTTACTATGCTTGGAGGGACAGTCATTATGTGTACCTCCTAAGACCACAATACGGAAAACAAATGCTGCTGGCCTTGAAAAAGATTTTTCTAATATAGAACTCTACCCTATTTACCACTCTATGGACCCTAATTATGCTTTGGACTATCTTATTACTACGATACAAACTATAATCGACAATAACACACAAACTATTTCCTTAACTAGACGCAAAAAGATTATAAAGCCATGGATCACGCCGGGGCTTTTGCGATGTATAAAAAACAGAGACAAACTACACTATAAAGCTAAAATGTCACCTGGTAATGAAATTTTAAAAATAACCTATACGCGATATAGGAATTACTGCAATTCTATATTAAAAAAAGTTAAGAACTTATACGACAAAAATCAATTAAATGACGCTAAAAATAATCCTAAAGAAACCTGGAATATTATTAAAAATCTCACTCATAGAAATAATACAAACAGCCCCTCATCTGATTTACTCAATAAGCTGCTACCTCAACAATCGGTTGACGGTATTAACCAGTACTTTATCAATATTGGTAAATGTCTAGCTGAGAAATGTGCTGAAGCAAATAAAAATGAAGTCTTCCCTGACGTGGCAACCTCGTCACAGCTCAACTCTTTTGTTTTGAATGAAGTAACGGAGAATGAAACAGATAAATATATCAGCGACCTTAAAACTATATGTTCGGTTGGATGGGATAACATCTCTAATAATATCTTGAAACAATTCAAAAATATTCTTGTCCCTCCACTTACTTTAATTTTTAATAAGTGTCTTCAAACTGGGATCTTTCCCGATGCATTGAAGAAATCTGAAGTTCGTCCAATCCATAAGGGTGGAGATAAAGATCAAATTTCGAATTACAGGCCTATCTCTATTTTGCCAGCCTTATCTAAAATACTAGAAAAGATAATTAATACTAGACTAGTGAGTTATCTAGAAAAATTCAAACTACTTTCTGGCAATCAATTTGGCTTTCGTAGAAATAGATCTGCTGACTTGGCAGTACACAAAGTTACTAATTATATCAGTACATTACTAGACAAGGGTAAAAAATGTTTGTCAATATTCCTTGATCTTGCGAAGGCTTTCGACGCTCTATCTGTCTCACTTTTAATAGGCAAGCTTGAAAGACTTGGTATCAGAGGCACATCTTTGAAACTGCTTGAGAGCTATCTCTTTGGTCGTTCTCAATATGTTCGAGTGGGGGATTACACTAGCAAGGAAATGCCTATAACCCATGGTGTTCCCCAGGGAAGCATACTTGGTCCTACGCTCTTCTTAGTCTACATCAACGATCTCACCAATTTAAAACTGTCGGGGTGTGAAATTATATCATATGCAGATGACACTGCCCTGATTTTCTCCGGTAATAATTGGGTTGAGGTCTTTGATGTGGCTCAGGAGGGCTTTGCCTTGGTGCAGAAGTGGTTACGATGTAATGTCTTGACACTAAACGTCGATAAAACCAAAATGATGACCTTCTCTATCCGTAACACTATTACAATGCCTGATAACTTAAAAATTACAGCTCATGTGTGTGTTTCCAAATCGGACTGTTCCTGCAGGCCAATTGAGCGAGTCAACCACCTAAAATATCTTGGTGTCATATTAGACTGTTCACTTACCTTCAAGGAACATATAAGGATTCTGTGTGCTCGAGTACGAAAACTCATATATGTATTTAAGACGCTAAGAAGTGTTGCGGAACCTACCTTGCTGAAACAAATATACTTTGCTTTGTGTCAATCCATTGTCACGTACTGCATTGTATCGTGGGGTGGAGCACCAAAGTCGACCTTAAAAAATCTGGAAATTGTGTGCAGTTTTGAAAGTTTGTATTTTCAAACCAATTAGATATTCAACCACACTATTGTATCAGTTCTGTCAAGTTCTTACAATCAGACAATTATTTGTCTTAAAGATTATGCTCCAACAGCATAGTATGCTTACCTACGAACCAATTAAACTAAACAGGCGCAGAAGTTTTGCCGTATGCCCCAGACTACATAAACCGAACACAACTTTCATACGGAGATTTTCAATTTTTCTTGGTCCTATATTATATAACAAACTCAACAAAAAGCTAAATATGTATCCATTGACTAGGTTACAATGTAAGAAAAAGTTAATTACTTTCTTACAGACCCTTACGTACGATGAAACAGAAGAATTAATATGTATCACGAACTAATAACGGTAAAAAAGAAGAGAATCACAGGTTTACACTCGAAAATGAATTATGCACTCACTCACACACACACACACACAACACACACACACACACACACACACACACACACACACACACACACACACACACACACACTCACACACACACACACACACACACACACTCACACACACACACACACACTCACACACACACACACACACTCACACACACACACACTCACACACACAGGCGCATACAGACACGCACACACACATAAAAATATTCACATAGTCAAACACCAAAACATATACTTTTTTTTGTGTGAGTGTTTAGCTGTTGGCCGCAGATGGCCTTGACAGCTTATCTCGGACTATGGGTGAGCGCTGAGGGCTCTCAACCCGGTGAAGAGTAAGCTAAGCGACATCGCCCAAGGGCTCCCCCTGTGGGGAACGGACCTCGGCTTGGGGCGTCGCTGGAGGCAAAGTGGGCATGCCCACGTTTATATTTGTGACTTTTGCGCGGCGTGTTTTCGTACCTCGACGGCGAGGGCGGAAACGCGGATATTTGTTTGTTATGGCCTCGCGGGCCGTGTAGGCTCTTTGCTGAGCGAGTGTGATAATGTCGTCCTCTTCGTCGAGGACGAGACGAGGACGTCGGATGGACAAAACATATACTAGTCCTCATAGATATTATATACATACATTTTTTTTTTTCTTTTTTTTATTATTTATTTAGTATTTTTTTTTTTTTCTTTTTTACTTTTTTCTCCGATTTTAATCCTTTACTAAATTTACCTTTAATCCATTGCCGTTTTGTTGTTTTCTTTTTTATCTTAATGTAAGTTATTTTTTGTATGTTAGTCCCCATTTTTGTGTACGATCTATTATGTTATTATAAATGAAGATAGACTATTATCTGTGGGGTTTGGCGCTGTAAGCCGAGATACAGGCTTTTCCTAGTTCGGCTACAGTGGTACATAATGGTTGCACATATAAACTTAGTCTTAACTTCGCATTTATGTCATTAGTTTAAGTTTTTATGGAATAATAAAGTTATTATTATTATTATTATTAAACGATACTTTTATTAACTAACAGATATTTTGAATTTCCCCAACAAAACATAAAAAATTAGGTATTAATGTTTACGTTCATAATCTAACAACCTGCCAAGTTGAATTAACCGACTACTTCAAAACAACGAAATATCACATTTTCTCTAAGAGAAAGAGCAACAACAATAAGTTCACCTAATTTAACATTATCATTGTTATGCATGATTTTGAACATGAGAAGGTAAGAAATTCATTATATACTGAAAATAAGATCTTTACCTACTAGACATTATTTCATAGTGACGGTATGCTTTAAGACAATCAATCATATACTCAGTTTGTTCTTTGCACATTGTATATCAAAAAACTATTTGTTGACATAATAGTTTTTGTAAAACTGCCAAAAAAACGTTAACGAACGGGTTTTATTACATCATCTCACCTCATATACGTCCCACTGTTCGCGGCTTCTTCGTAATAAGAGGAAAATTGACCTACAATAGCACGTTGGTCAGACGAATTGGTTTAGGAATTTATTTCGAGTCTTCCCTTCTCTTGCATCAATGTTATATGCATATTTAATCCTGTAGTTGTCTTTTACAGCATCCACAGGCAAGATGAATTCCAAGGGGGATTGAATTGTATTCTTCTCCGTCACCACACAGAAAAATTAAAAAAAAATTATTGAATAATGGTGATATAATTATTATAATAATCAAACAAATAATAATTAATCCTGTGTTTTTGTTAGTGATATAAATTATTTGTATATAGGTCTAAAGCGCCCTTATTAAAATAACCACCAAATTGTTCTTCTATATTTATATTTACTGCTCCGTGTTACGTGTTAGACATCTACATAATGTATTAACTTTGTGTCTCGAAACAAATTTTCTTTGCAACTTGGACTGGTAGTTTCTAAGATTTAAAATATGCCCTAATGGGCAATCATATGTAAATTAATCTAATATAATCATCATCGCAGCCCACATATGTCTCACTGTTGGGCTCGGGGCTCCTCCATAATGGGAGGGAATTTGACCTACTATACCATGCTGGTCAGACATGTTGGTATAGGGTTTTGTTTCGAGTCTTCCTTATCTTGCACAGATGTTATGTGCATATTATATCCCTTAGTCGTCTCTTACAACATCCACAAACAAGATAGGGAGTGGTGTATTCTTACTCCGTCACCACACATAAATGTAAATTATACATCTTACTGCACAAATAATGTTATGATCTATGTATTTAACTCCGGTTTGATCCCCATTTCAGGATAAACTTTTGACTGAGTGGGTATATCCTGTCTGATTGTTTGTAATTGTATATTTTTAAGGACCTGTCATGATACAAAGTCTTAGAAATCTCTATATCATAGAAATGCTAATTTTCTTATTTATTTTTCACAGCCACAAAGATTGGAGAAAAGTAGCAAAAAAAGAAAGACGAAGAAAGATTCGTACTCGCTTAGCAAAACAAAAAGGTAGTTTTGAAAGTCTGTAATATGGATTTATAATATAAGCTACTTTGTTAAAGTTTTGTTATATTATTTTTTCAGATGAACTATACAATAATGAAGCTTACATTGAAGAACAAAATCTGATTGAACAATTAATGTTAGAACAAATTCAGAAATCAAATGAAGAAGAAAATAAAAAATGGATAGAAGCTGAGAAAATTGCTATAACACAGTGGAAACAGTATCAAGAAGAAACAGAAAAACTGCTTGAAATACGCCTTAGACAAGAAGCTAAAATAAGAATGGTAAGTAATGATTCAACATCATCAGCATCACAGCCCATATACGTCCCACTGTTGAGTTCTCTTCCGCTATGGGAGGGAAATTGACCTACTATACCACGCTGGTCAGATGTTTTGGCATAGAGTTTTGTTTCGAGTTTTCCTTCTTTTGCATAGATGTTGTATGCATATTATATCCCTTAGTCGTTTTTTATTTCACTCACAGGTTAGAGTGGGAGTGGTGAATTGTATTGTCACTCTGTCACCACAAGGAAAACACCCTTTTATAATTACGTGTTGAGTGGCATATTGTAATATTAAAACAATTTCTTTCAGGAGTGGGAATTAGAACAGAAGAGAAAGCTTATAGAAGAAGAAAGAATAAAAGCAGCTCAAGCAGAATTGAAGAGAAAAAAAGAGATATTTATGGAGAACTTAGACAAATTTTTGTCTGGGAATGCAGTAGAACCTCCCTCGGAATTAAAAGTTGTGTATGAGACAAGACCAAATACTGAACTGTGCCCATTCTTCTTTAAAACTGCATGTTGTCGTTTTGGTGATCAATGCTCCAGGAACCATCAGTATCCTGCCATCAGCAAAGTATGTATTTATACTAAAGAAGTAAGTTTTATAACTTTCTTTATATTGGTTATGTAGAGAGCCAATTTTAAAATATTCCTCAATAACAGGATGCTATTTCTCTTATATATGTGCTTGGCTGGAAAAAAATGGCTACTTATCTGGAAAAGACCTAATTTCCGTGGAACAGGATAAATAAAATGTGTAGCACTGTTCACAAGCTAAATTATATCATAAGTTTATAAGCTATAAACAGATAAAAATTGACAAAAAGAAAATGTTTTTATTACAAACAGTGACAAACAAGCATACAGTGCACCTGATGGTAAGTGTTGCTGCTACTCTTGGACTTTTGCAAGGTCATTGCCTACCGGGAAAAAGGTGAAGGGAGTTTGAATGCATGCAATGAGGTTCCGTGATACTAAAGGCATCATCACTAAACCAATCACATACAAACACCCTCAGAAAGCCCTTAGTTCTGCGAGTGTATGGTACTACCCCGGACGGACCGGCCCGTGGCTGTAAACAGACAACTGTCAACAGTGTGGTCCTACCACTATTAGTTTAAAATGTAACAATTATATTATTATGAGTTATTTATTTCAGGTATTATTAGCCACAAATTTCTATGTACACTTTGGGCTTAGTAATGCAAACCTAAATGAATATGACACAGACATTATGTTGGAATATGAAGACAGTGATACATATAAGGAGTTTAAAGATTTCTTCAATGATGTTATTATTGAATTTGAAAAATTTGGTAAAATTACTCAATTTAAGGTGAGTAGCTCTGCACTCCTTTAGACATGTAACGGATGATATTATTGACCAAATCAACAGACATGAAATCTACGTATCCTTTGAAATAAATTGGTATACTGTTTTACATATTAGATTAAGAGTGATTCTTTATTAAGAATAATGCTTTAAAGAGCCGACGAATCCAACTCGGCTGGGCAGCGTTTGGGAAACTTAAGAGGATCTTCTCGTCCAATATTCCGCAGTGTCTGAAAACAAAAGTTTATAACCAGTGTGTGTTACCAGCGATGACATACGGCACTGAAACGGGGTCCCTAAATGTAGGCCTTATAAAAAAGCTCAAAGCTACTCAACATGCTATGGAGAGCGCTATGCACGGTATTTCTCTACGTGATAAAATCCGCAATACGGAAATCAGTAGAAGAACGGGTGTAACTGACATAGCCCGCAGAATTAGCACGTTGAAATGGCAAAGAGCAGGCCATATTGCTTGTCGAATCGACAACCGTTGGGGAAAAAGGTTCTCGAGTTGCGACCACGAATCGGACGACCCCCCACTAGGTGTACTTACGACATTTTAAAAGTAGCAGGGAACCGTTAGATGCAAGTGGCGCAAGACCGGTCCGAGTGGCATTCTCGTGGGGAGGCCTATGTCCAGCAGTGGATATCTATAGGCTGATGGATGGAATTCTTTATTTTTATCCCCCTTTTTCTGATATAGTAAACAGGAAATCCTATTACAAATGCAACAATGACTTTGTTAAACTGCCGTATATTACTAATTGACCTTGCTTATAAACTTCATTCAAAACAAAAAAGAATACAGGCTCCCTTCATCACCTCAACTCACTTGAGCCTCCCGCATTAAGAATGAAATTTACTTACTATACCACGCTGGGCAGATGTGTTGGTATACCAAAACACTTCAAATAATTTCCCAGGATGGTCTAAATATCAAATCTCGGTGTCATCTATGGTAACCATTGTGGATCCTGGCTTACGGGAGTAAGAATGGTGGCAATGTGTGGTGGAATTAATCTCAAAAAAATCCTTAAGTTAGTGTTCTAAGTCTGGGTGTAATTTGTGTCTGTTGAGAGTTTGTAAAATTGTCACATTACAATATTTTTTCTGGAATAACACCTCCATTTGAAAATATATTAATTTATGCTGCAAAAATCAAATCATTCCAATTTTTTAAGCGGACCACACTGACCGAGGTCATGATATATGTATGTAGTGATGCCGAACTATCGATAGTTATATATAATTATAGTTCGGCAATCAGTTAGGATACCTGGAAAATCAGTTAGGATATCGATAGAGTCCTATCGATCAACACTATTGATGTTATTGATAGTATCGATAGTACAAAATGTGGCTGAACTATTACTGATTTGCAATAGTCACAAATAGTATCGATTCTATTTTTATCCCTGATAACGTTACTATCTATAGGTCTATCGATATTCCCACAATGTCCGCACTATCGATAGGCTATCAATGTTACGAGAGTGATGAAAGTGTTTATTTGCAGTAAATTATGTTACTTCTTATAATTTTAGCAAAGATAGTGGATAAGCCGATTCCTTTTTTTCTTTGTTCTCTCACTAAATAAATTAATTAAAAATATCTATACGAAGCGTTTTAGCGATCGATTGCACATAGATGTTTTCTATGTATTTCTTTTATACTACTTATATAAAATTACGTTTATGATATTTTATGTTATTTTAATTATTATTCGTATTCATACCTACTCAGCTGGAACTCAGATAATCGTATGATAAATCTTTAAAAATGAGAGACGAATAAGGTTTGTATTGCCGTATAATATACATATGCGTTATAGCCACTGTAAGCTTAGTTATATTATAAACTATGCCGTAGGTCTGTAATAATTATGAAAAACATCTTCGAGGGAATACGTATATAGAGTTTGCTGAATTACGATGTGCGGTAGCAGCGTATAGATCTCTTCATACCCGTTGGTATGGCGGCAGACAGCTTTCACTACAATTTTGCTTCATAAATTCATGGAAGAGTGCCGTCTGTGGTACGTATATGAAATGGTTTTTGTAGATTTATATATTTACTAGCAACCCGCCCTCGCTTCGGTTTCTGTCGCCTTATCCCCGTAGTTCCCGTTCCTGTGGGAATACCGGGATAAAATATAGCCTAGTTTAGTTTTCCATTGGTGAAAGAATTTTTCAAATCGGTCCAGCCGTTTTGAAGATTACCCGGAACAAACAGACAGACAAAATAATATAAAGTGATTTTTAGGCATATGTCTAGTGCAAATAACCGTGTGAGCATGAAAAAGGCCTATTATTTTGACATTACAAACAGACACTCCAATTTTATTTATTGGTATAGATTGCTGTAAGTTTTATAGTCGACAACATAACATTCGTTCGTTTTACCGTAGAAGCGAGAAAGTATACTGCTCTCTCGAATTACTACTAACTATTTTTTGACGACAAACTTCGTAGACTTTTTTCTTCACACCTCGTGACCTTTCTAATTTTGGGCACTAACTCGATTTTATTTAAAAGCAAGCACACAAGCAAGAGAAGATCTCTTGCTTGTGTTCATCTCCTGCTTGTAGAGTTGTTATTTGCTTACATCTTTTAAACGCATTGGTCATGGTGTGTAGGAGGTATCTCCTACACACCATGACAGGAAACTGAAAATCATTAAAAAGAAGATTAATATTATTAGGAAAAGTTATAGATGCTTAGAAATTCGAGTCGGTAGCATTCGATCCACTCAGACATTTTGTTACGGCTCTGCTTGTCTTTAAAATTGTCAAACGAAAAGCATCATTCGCAGTACATACAATGGAATATATTGAAGATACTGAATTTAATAATTATTTTTTGCAAAAAAAGAAACCGCTTTCAATAATGTAGACAATGAAGATAATTTTTTAGATGTTTGTTGATTTTTCAAAAACCTGTTGTCCGATTTCGATAAAATTTTCATGGGACCATTTGGGAAGTATAATACCCTTTCGAACAAAAAAGAATCATCAAAATCGGTTCATAAACGAAGTTATCCCCGAAAAATATAAAAAAGCACATATACGGTCGAATTGAGAAACCTCCTTTATTGAAGTTGGTTAAAAAAGACAACGTGGAAGTCTTATAGTTGTTGCAGATGTGAAGTCAATTTATTCGACATATCATTGCTCGAATTTATACAAAGCATGTGTGGTTTTCCCTGTGGTGACGGAGTAAGAATACAATTCACCACTCCCATCTTGCCCATGGATGTCGTAAAAGACGACTGTGGGATTTAATATGCACATAGCATCTGTGCAAGAAAAGGAAAACTCGAAACCCTATACCAACATCTCTGACCAGCATGGTATAGTAGGTCAAATTCTCTCCCGTTGTGGAGGATGCCCGAGCCCAACAGTGGGACGTATGTGGGCTACGATGCGATGCAATGCGATACAAGACATGAAAATATGTTTTTATGGCGCACGCTTACTAGCGCAAGTTTAATTCTAATCGTAGTAAATACGCAATAGTAATTTAAACCCTAAAAAAAGTGGTATAAATATGATTTAAATCGTAAGTTTGTCAACATTGTATTACTCTTTCTCTTCTCGTTATATACACTATTTTGGCTGACAGTACGTCGCGTCGTAGTACTAATCTCGTGCAAAATGTTTTGAGCACTTTTGGGCAATATTTCACAGCCATCTCTTCGCCACCGCGCGCGCTCATTGGTCAAATCAAATAGCGCGCGCTCATTGGTCAAACCAAATAGCGCGTGCTTTCTTTGTTTCCTGTAACACATTTCCGTTCCTTTTTGCAGTTAGCAGAAGAATTGCAGATATCTTCGACATCATTGTTGCATTACGTTGTATTTTATACATATAGCAAACAGCCCTTGATCATAATATATTATGCAAATTACAGGTCTACAACTACAAAGACGGTGTCCAAAGGGTCGAGCTTGCAATTTCCTGCATGTCTTCAGAAATCCTAATGATTTGTTTAGTTCTTATTCAAGTGAACGTACTCCGGACGTTAACAGGTACTTAATTTTCTAAAAAAATATCTTGTAACTATTCCGTTATTGTTATGTTATTGTATGCATTTTCAATACTGTAATAATATTGCGGTTTTATTAGATCCGTTTAGTGACGAAGTAAGAGTGTAAGACCTCTCTTCTTTCTTTTTCCGTAAATAACTTAAAAATCAATTAAGAGAAATGGCCAGATATGTATAGAGATAGGTATATACTATCTATCTGGCTGAAAGGGAAATAAATCTCGAAAAGAAGTCCATTGTCCATCCGACTGGCCTGCGTGTGAAGGATAGTCGGACGGTATATACTGAGGAGAAGAAGACGAGTGTTCGTGGAGTGATGGAATAAGAATACTATTCACCACTCCCTATCTTGCCCGTGGATGTCGTAAAAAACGACTAAGGGATATAATATGCACATGACATCGGTGCAAGAGAAAGAAAACTCGAAATGAAACCCTATACCAACATATCTGACCAGTATGGTATAGTAGATCAAATTCCCTCCCATTGTGGAGGAGGCCCGAGTGCTACAGTGGGACGTATGTGGGCTGCAATGATGAATGGTTTAATCTTTATACTGAAAAATTTATATTTAAAGGACTTAATAAAATATAATAGAAGGGGGAAAAATTTTATGGATATGACAATTCAATTCAGTAGATTATCATCTTTCTACATGTAGGCGAAGTAAGTGAACATTGTGTAACCACTTCTTTGCCGGTATCCTTAAAAGCGACTAAATGTATGTGTATCTCTCTCCCGAAAGACTTTTATTAATAGCTTCGATCATCAACCTGCCTATGTAGCGTGGCAATTATGAGATTGTCATCTCATAGTGCACGGCTACTCAACCATAGGGTCGCGGTCCACACATTGGCCTGCAGACGCATTGACTGCACAGGTTAGTAGTTAAGAGCGTTATCGGTAATCGGCACTTCTCGCATTTTAGGTATTTTGCTACGGTCCGATATCGACGCACACTAATGCACTACACACACGTGAGTTCATAGAATGACCAGTCTTGAGCCTTGCCGCTTATAATCAATCTCTAATATATACTTCGGAGAAGGAGATTTTCAAAAATCAATATGATGTAAATTTTAAAATTTTTAATTAAAAACCAAATCTCATAACAGTAAAACGGTTAAAATTGTATTTTTAATATGCAAAGTACAGGAAATAGTAAAATATAGGCACAGAGTATAACTTACAAGGAGACCCTCAGACGTGTGGGTCGGGGATTTCCATGATTTTTTGTGGGGTGGTAAAGGGGGCACGAGGGTATCACAACTACCAAATATTAGGGTCAACTGGGCCCTCGTTAAAAATCGGTAATCTCGTGGTAACGTGCTCGCCGGCGGGAACTCTGGTCTCGGGTTCGAGACTTGACAACTTATTTTTTTTTAAATTATCACATTATTGTGTAATAATTTAAAAAAAATTTAAAAAACCCCAATCGACGTCCCTATCCCGGGACGTCGGTCGCCGTCACACGGTCAGGCTCTCTGCGGGTGACACACTGAAGTCCCCGGTCCGGTCACCCGCGGACTCGCCTAGGGCGGCGTGAGGCGCGGATACTCGTATCTACGCCGCCCGAGTCGCCGGTGGCGGAACGTGTGACCAAAGATTGATCACACACGAGCCGGCGTCTCCTTTCGTGAGATGACAGCCTCACAGAAGGCGGTGACCGCGTTCCAGTTCCTGACGCTGCTGAGCATCTCCCTAGTGATGGTCGGCAGGGTCCGGTCGGTACCGGTTCACGACGCTGCTCTGCCCACGAAGCACACACCTCGAGCCTGTGCTGCGCCGTGCTCACGTCGCAATCGTTGTGGTAGCAGGATGGTGGTGTGCTCTCCCTCCTAACGAGCTTGCGCAGGTACTTGGCTATCGTGACCCATCAATACCTGCACCAGTCGGAAGGAATGTACCCCGTGCTGCCGACCCAACCACCCCATCAGCACCAGCTGAAAGGACTCGACGGTCCTGATACCGTATTGAGGCTTCTCCAGTCCGATTGCCCAACGAGCAATGGCGTCTCGGCGGGCGACGACCCGCCAGGCGGCAATCACCTTGATTGAGGCTATATGTGGCTCGCGTCTCTGATACTCGCAGGTAAAGCTCGGCGAGTACCTCCGCCTGCAGATCCCACCGGAGAGTGCCGGCCAAGAGGCACGCTGCCTCCGTGGCTGCCGTGCAGTAGTCGAGTATGGCCCTAGTCGCCATGGCCATGGATGTCTAACAAGTCCAGTCAGAGATTTAAATCTACCCACTACAGAAATTAGTTATTAAATTTTGATCCACATTTTGCTACATATTTATTGCTAGTACAAGAAGAAAATGATTCTCTATGAAAAAATTATATTGTGTATGGTTAGTAATTATTAAACATTAAATTTGAGTTAGCTGATAATCTTCAGAAGATGAGGCTGCATAAATGTTCCGTTCGGATTTTTGATGTGAAATATCTATAGGCGGGGTGAACTTGATCATCGCGTGGCATTAAAAGCGGCGTTAACGCCACGCTTTGCCCTAACGACTTCAAAATAATTTTGATGTTTCACATCTGCCAGGCGTCCTGAGTGACGGCTCACTTCCCTTTTCGTATACTCTTTTGAAACTATAAGTACCTTACAGTTTTGTCGTGTGTTCTCTTTTTCCTTGCCTTGTAACCGATTTTGTTCCCAAGATACAATTTGCTTTTTCGACCCATCACCTAAAACGTAAAAAGATTCTATATTATTCTTTATAGAGATCGCATGAAAGTAATTAAAAGAATTAGGTAGTAATAAATACTTACGAATCAAAACCGATCAGTCGCAGTATACGCTCAAGTTCGTATTGTCGTCTTTTACGCTGTGAGCGGAGAGCTAGAGCGACGTGACCCTGCTCCGTTGAGCGCTAAGGCGCGACTGGCTTATGAACTTTTTTTTTTTGTGTGTATTTAGCTGTTGGTCGCAGATGACCTTGACAGCTTAACGCGGGCAATGGGCGAGCGGAAGGCTCTCAACCCGGTGGTGGCTTATGAACAATTATGCCGTTCAATTTATAGTAATACTAGCAATCCGCCCTCGCTTCGCTTCGGTTATAGGTTATAGTCGTTTTACCCGCGTAGTTCCCGTTCCCGTGGGAATACCGGGATAAAATATAGCCTAGTTTACGCCCTGATATTATAGCTTTCCATTGGTGAAAGAATTTTTGAAATCGGTCCAGGCGTTTTGAAGATTACTCGGAACAAACAGACAGACTGACAAAAATTTTTTAATTGCTATTTTAGGCATAGGTGTCGTGCAAATAACCGTGTGAGCATGAAAAAAGCCTATTATTTTGACATTACAAACAGACACTCCAATTTTATTTATTGGTATAGATTTAAAATTTAATTACGAGGGTGACTATTCGTATTTAAATTTGGTTTTTTTTTTTACTGCTTCTACAATAGTCGAACAAATAGTGGATATTTTTTTAAATATTCCAATATTTAGTATTATTCACAAAATTAAATGTTTTACAGGAGCCATTTTCGTCAAATTAATCTTAAGGAAATATTTTTTTTTTAGTTTTAAAAGGAAGAAATCTTGAATTTCATTTTATACATACCCAAGAACAGTAATTTTCCTAACATCTACAATTTTTTTCGAGCTGCCACGACTTATCATTTATTCGTACCTGAACTTCAAAACTCAGCGTTTTCGTAAAATCTCATTAACTTAAGTTCAAAATACCCTTGCCTTTTAATAAAATAGTTACAATATTGAGTTATAATTCTGTACAAGCACAATATAAAGATGTGTTTAATGTAGTGGTTATATAAATTTTTAGTAAGCTATTATGATGAACGAGTAACCAATCCTCAAAAAACCACATTTTTGGGCTTACGGCCGCTTATTACCGATAACGCTCTTAAGATACCGACCTACCGTGCCAGTTTTCTGAGTTCAATCTCACGCAGGATAACACGTTATGCGTCCCAAAAATTATTGTCCTGAGTCTGGATGTAATTTGTGTCCGTTAATTATATGTTTGTAAAGTCTCCCGCAACACAAGGATTATTGCCTTAGTGCAGGCTGTTGTTTTTATTGAAACAAAAAAAAAAAAGAATGACTCGCGCAGGCAAGATTCAAAGATGGGAGTTTACCGATTTCTGGCAATTTGTAGGTACGTGCAATAACGGACCTAGCCTTACCGGTCTTATGTAGTTCAAAATCAACGTATAAGCGTGAAAAGGTTTTTTCAGATCTCAATTACATTGAAAATAAATGCTGCACCTCACTAACGGAGCACCATATTTCTGACTTGATGTTACTGTCAACATATAATTTTAATTCTAATATAAAAAAAAATAGTACTACATAATAGTGGAAAATCTCATTAAGTCTCACTCAGTTTATTTTTACTAGCAATCCGCCCTCGCTTCGATTTCAGTCGCCTTACCCGCATAGTCCCCGTTGCCGTGGAAATACCGGGATAAAATATATTTTATAGCCTAAGTTACTGCTTATATAGACGGCTACCTGGTTGTAAAATATTATCAAAATCGGTCCCTCCGTTTTGAAGATTACTTCAAACAAACAGACAAAAAAAATTTATACTCTATTTTAGGCATAGGTGTTGTGCAAATAACCGTGTGAGGCCCTAGTCGGTGTGGGGGCCCCTAGGCAGTTGCCTAATTCGCCTTATGGATAATCCGGCCCTGCCCATGGGTAAGAGAGGAGTGCTGAATTGTATTCTTACTCCGTGACCGCACGGTTCTGTTCTTATTCAGTCACATAACTGACAAAAGTATAAAGAACCAGTTTTGGTGATGGCTCTCATATATATAGCTAATTTTGTAATATATTTTAGGTCTCAACGTTATTTAGCGCGGTCATGGCGATGGTCGGAATCACCAGAGCATGAAATCCCAAGAAAACCTAGTTCGAGAAGCTCGGAAAGTTCAGAAAGTAAACGTCGTAAGCATACAAGAGAAGATGACGATTATAAAAAGCGGCGACGCTCTCCTCGCCGCAGTGAGCGACGTAAAAGCGACAATTATACTTAGTTATTTTTAATAAAGGTTTCAACTTGAAGAACTTGTTTGACAGAAATGCAATATCTCTCTACAACTACCCTTGAGCTGTCCCTCAAAGGCCATCCAACGTGTATAACTTAGATGACAACATACTCTGTATCGGGGAGATAGTCTAATGATGAAGGGAAAGTGGTCATAGGTTAATGCACCAAACGATGTACAAATATATTGACATTAGTAATTCTAAGGAAATGTTTTTTTTTTATAAAATAGGTAAATTTCGAAAGGGCACGTTAATGAGTTGGATGGGACGGACTTTGAATTAATTAAAACCTATCTTCTTTGTTATGAGCTTCTTTTTAAAAATATTTTTTATTCTTGATTTTTATGAGTTGATATGACAGGGGTGCCGTTTGGGTATATGAAATTGCCGTTTTAACGTACTAATCACTTTGAATTAAAATTAAACCTGCATGGTGTTGGATATCAAAGTGAAACTGTTTTCAAACGAAAACTATAATATTTTAGATTTAAAAAATATATGACATTTGATCGTTTGACGTTCAATTGTTTTTACATTCAGCGTTTGAAATGAACATGGATACGGCGAAAATCAGAGTAATTTTCGAATAGGAGTTCCGACGTGAGACTAACACGGCAGAAACGGCTCGTAATGTCAATGCTGTGTTGTCGAACGCACCGTGCATTTTTGGTTTAACAGCTTTCGTAGTGGCAACTGGGACTTGAAGAATGAACCACGAGGAAGACCAGCCACTAAGGTAAATAACGATGAATTGAAGGTGATGGTGGAAGCCGATCCAAGTCAAACTACCTAGGAATTGGCGGCATGGTTTGACGTTAGCATACCCACAATGTTCACCCATTTGCACCAAATCTGTAAAATAAAAAAAAACTTGAAAAACGGGTGCCTCATGATTTGACTGATATGCAGAGAGCAGCGCGCGTTGAAGCTTGCCTTATCCTGTCAAACGGGTATAGAAATGAAGGGATTTTGGACCGGATTCTTTATGATAATCGCAAGCGAACAACGCAATGGCTGACCCCAGGCCAAACCCCACATCAATGCTCTAAAGCGAAGCTTACCCATAGAAAGGTTATGGTAACTGTTTGGTGGTCACTTCATGGTGTAATTCACTACAGCTTCCTCAGATCTAGTCAAGCAATAAACTCAGATGTCTTCTGTGCAGAACTCCGAACAATGATGGCGAAACTCGCAGTAAAATATTAGACTTATCAATCTTCAACATTATTGCGCCACGATAGCGCAAGACCTCATACTGCTCGAAAAACTGTTTTAACACTACATCAGCAATTAGAAAACATATGTCATCCTGCGTACTCCCCAGATCTCGCCCCAACCGACTTCCATTTTTTCCGCGATTTAGACGATTTTTTGCAAGGAAAAAAAAAACTCCGAGGAAACAGTACAAAATAACTTCACACAGTTTGTGGAGTCCAGGACACCAGAGACCTATCGTAAAGGTTTAAATGATCTTCCAATTAGATGGCAAAAAATAAATGTATAGATAACGAGAGTAAATACTTTGATTAAAAAAATCTGGTCTATGTACAAAAAAGAAAATGGTTGAATACCAAACAGCAATTTCATACTTTAACCCCTAATATCTGCATATTTTTACGTGGTTAAGGACGCACTAGAAAATATTGTGCAAAAGTAAAGCTGTGACTAATATTTTAGTTTTAAGGTATATAGTCTACTAGCAACCCGCCCTCGCTTTGCTTTAATTCGTCTTACCCACGCAGTTCCTGTTCCTGTAGGAATACCGGGATAGAATATGGCCTGTGTTACTCTTTTTGAGAGAATTTTTGAGATTGATTCGGTGGTGTAAGCGCGAAAGCGTAACAAACAACCTTACTTCCGCATTTATAATTAGTTATTTTTAGTTAGGATAGTAATCTGCCTAAATAGAAAGAGAGCGATTACGGTGAGTAACTTTATGAGTAAGCTACTCAATCAGAAGTAGTCGAGTATAATGCTAGTTAAGATGAAAATTATAGAAGACTTGGTTATATTCAAACTGCATTCGACTAAAGGATTTGGTGGATACCAAGTCCTTAATATTCATGCTTATGGACATAAGCATTAAAATATATATTTGATTTGACAAAAAATCTGAATATCAGATTCATTATCATCATTTAACCCATCGCCATTCACTTCTGGACGTAGGCCTCCCTCATGTTTCGCTACAAAGCGCGATTCTGTGACGCTAGCATTCAATGATGCCCAGCAACTTTCGCCAGACCATAAACCTTTTAGGAGTGGTAGGACCACACTGTCGACAGTTATCTGTCTACAGCCGCGGGCCGGTCCGTCCGGGGCAGTACCATGCTCTCGCAGAAAATCGACGTCTGAGTAGTAGCAATTTGTTACTGCGCTTCGTTCGGTGAGCGAGAGAGCCGGAAGCCCAACTTTCTGAGGGTGATTGCGTGTGGAGGGTTTTGGTGGTGCCCTTGGTATCACCGAGCCTCAATGCACGCATTCACACTCCCTTCGCGGTAAGCAACGGCCTTGTAAAGGTCCATGAGCGGCAGCAACACTTACCATCAGGTGTACTGTTTGCTCGTTTGCCACCGTTTGCATAAAAAAAAAAAAAAAAAAAAAAAAAAACCTGGTAGGAAGCTTGTCCTTCACTGCGTCGTCTGATGCATGATCGCCACTCTAGAACCTTTCTTCTCCAGCGGTTGTCAGTTCGTCGAGCGATGTGACCTAGCCATTGCCATTTCAGCGTTCTGTGTCAGTTATACTCGTTCTTCTACGGGTTTCTATGCTTCAGATACTTTTGTATAATAATAATTACTATAATTTTCAAATAAATCATTAATCAGTTGTAAAAATGTTTCAATAGTATGGTGTCTCGCGTCTTTTTAAAAGATAACAAAAGAAGTGTAAATATTTAAAAAATTCTTAAAGTCGAAGCAACTTGGCACACTAGATGACCACGCTCATGGTCAATGGCCGCAACAACTAAGTTGTCTATAGAAACTAAGCCAATACCAGCCATGCGACCAAACACGACATGGATTTGGTTTTCTACTTGGTAGTCCGCAGTCACTCGTCATGATTTTGATTGTATAATGCGTGAGGTGCTTTGCCTTTATGTACGATCAGCTAAAAAAAATGGTTTGCCACCCAAAGGTTGAATGCCGTGCAGGTTAAAGGATAACGTTGGTTTCGCTTGCAGATCGATCTGAAAACTTTTATAGGTAGTATAAACCACGTTAAAATTTTGACACTAGTAAACAAAGTCAAAACTAATATACTACTTTTTAGGCCGACTGTAACACTGCTGGCGCGTCCTCATAATTAGCCTAGGGTGGTTAGAACTCTTGCTCACTCGCTGCTTGTTGCGGTTATGATAGACTTTACTTTTCTTATTCCAGAAGCAAATTATAACTCTGTATTAACTCTTCCAATAATTCCCGGTTGTTGCTATTATTATTATCATCTTGCGACTTGCATCTACAGCAAGCGTCCTGAACGAACTAAAGGATCACTACGACTTCCGTCCACATACTACGACAAAACTGTGCAAACATGATCGACAACAATTTATCGAATAGTTTTTGAAACTGCCCCGATCGTTTGTGCCAACCAGAAAATTCTGAGAGGATTTTCGTGCACACTATTGATAAAACTGCACAAACGGTCTGCGCAGTCAAATCGCTACGATATATCGTTGTCGTGTATACCGTGTATATAAATATATAATTGCCACTGTTTCTTTATACCGTAAAACGTAGGGTAAAGCCTAGCCTAAAATTTGCCGCAATATTTTAGGCTAGGCTTTACCCATGATTTACCGCAATTTCCCCTTTCCTTCCCCTATGGACCCTAATTTCCCCTCAAAAGGGGAATTTTCCTTCATTGTGAAAGCACTGGCAATATGGCAGCGGCAGACGCTGTCATTCGGTTGTCATTCTATCAATTCGCCAGCGCCCCTAGTGTCATTTTATTGTCACAGACCAAACTTCTAAATTATAAAAATGTTCTAGCTGTCAAAGCCGTGTTATAAGCCTTTATTTCGTAGTTAAAGTCATTCCTGCCTGTATATGGGGATTAAGTTACACAAATATTCCGAAAATCGGATCAAACTTCGAATTTATCCAGTATGGCCTTGAGATCTGTTGTATCTATGATATATTTTGGACCTAATAGAACAATTTTCAGTGTAAAATTTGCTCCTGCAAGTTGTATCCGTTCAATAAAGACACTAGCATATCCTGTTTGTAATGTTCTAATTCCTCAAACTACATTTAAAACTAAAGCTAATGATAAAGGAAGCGATGGTAAGCTCGATGTATTTCTATTAATGGCTATAAAGATGTGATTAAAGTAAAGGGCCTACATACAGTATTGATATTGAAGTAACTAAAGTTTGTATTTATTTATATTTTAGACTTCAACCAAGCAAAAGCTAAATTAGTTGTAGCTCTTAATTTTCGATCCGTTGAAGACGCCCTGCCATTTTATAAATTGCCAATTGAAACGTTAATTCACATACATAAAACAATTAAAAATGATGAAAACCAAGGAATCTATCAAAATAGATTGTACTATATTTCTTCTCGGCTTAAGGTAATTATATAAATGTACTTATAGTGTAATATAATTTTTTCTTCCTATTGTGGAGGAGGCCCGAGCCCAACAGTGGGACGTATATGAGCTGAAATGATGATGACTAAGATGAACTCTTAATATTGTACATAGTCAGTAGTATTATTAACATATTAAAATATGGGAGACTAGCCAACTGTTTAAAACATAAAGTTTACCTAACGTTGCAGCTATTTTTATGCAAGCACACAAAAATTCTTGTAGTACTATACTCGCGTGCAAGTAAATCGACTCAAGCGTCAAGTGCGCATAAAAAGTGATTTATCTTAACAATGACTCATTTTACCTCTTTATAATGTTTTACATATTTAAAGCCTAGGAATTGGGCTTTAAAATGGTATTTCAGTAATTTAAATAAACACTTGTCTTTAGAATGCAACTGAACGCAACCCTCGAAAAATGCTCTGCCCTCTATACACATCTTGCCCGACTCAACCCCCTATAAAAACCCCTGTAATCGTTTTTTTCTTATCTAACTTACTTACCGGCAGGGTTGGGCAAAAATCTGATTTTTATTAAAAAAATTCAAATACCATTGATTTTTTTAAAAAAATCATGATTTATTTGATTTTTTTGATTTTTTAAATTTGAACATTTTGATTCTTTGAAATTATTGTTAATTATTTTAATGTATAAGTCTAAAAATTATAATACAATTTGCACCTCAAAAACTTGTGACAACGCATTTGTCGCGCTTCTTGCAAGAAAATTCTTGTCGCGATTTATTTTCCTTCTGTCCTATACACTCACTCGCTATACAGTGCCGAGTGAGGCAGGAACGCGTTTGTTGTGCTTTTTGCAAGAATATTCCTGTCGTGTCGTGGCTTGTTTTCCTTTTCAACCTTAGAAATTGGCGTTCGCGCATTTCGCTAGTTTAGTTAAGTTAGTTAAGTGAAGTGAAAACATATAAATAAAGTAAAATGAGTGGAAGAAAAGAGGACCCAATATGGCAGTTCTATATTAAGACAACAAATCCAAATAAATTGGGGTGTAGGGCTATTTGTAGAAAGTACAAGAAAGATATTCAAGGGTTAGTCCAAAGACTTAAAGCACACCACGATGTTTGTAATTATCAAGAGAGGAATACAGGTAATTAAATTATTAATTTTATTTTATTTATATTTTAGGCATATATGATTGTTTTTTGTTTTTAAATGTTAGGTGAAATCTAACACGTGGCGTGGCCATTTAATGTAACTTTTTTAACGCAACCTTTCCCAGGTTAATTATTAAAGATTATCTTTACTCATACTTACTTAATTTTTAATTTTTTTCAACTTAAAAAAATAAATTTGCTTTTACATCTCTATTGAACATTTTAACTTTATTTTAAAATCAATAATTCAATACTATATCAATATATCATCAATTATAATTAATCAATTTCAATTTTCAGTTATGTTTTTCTCTTTCCAGAGAGTCGAATGTCGCTTGACAGTTTTGCTAGCACATCATCTGCCTCAAGTTGTAGTTCGCTCATGACGAAAGTACCAACACCAACAAGTCCAACAACTTTTGAGCCAGTCCAAAAAAAGAAAGCAATCGAAACTCAGCCTACCATGAGTACCATGAGTAGTTTTGTAATGCGGACTTCAACTGCTGAGAAACATAAAATTGACAAACAAATAGCAAAGGCTATTTTTGCTACTAATTCGAGCTTCAGATGTATTGAGAATTTAGAGGTGAAAAAAGCCATTTAGTTATTAAGGCCTGGTTATACACCGCCCTCGAGAAAAACGGTAGCAACAAGTCTTTTGGACGAAATCTATGAAGAGAAAAAAGAAAATATTTCTCCTCCCTGTCAGGACAGTCCGTAAATATGTCAATTGATGGGTGGTCAAACGTGCATAACGAACCAGTGATATGCGCAACGATAACCACTGAAGATGGACAAGCCCTCCTATACGAAACTATAGACATCAGGAAATCCACATACTTCAGAATATTTAACTCAAAATAGTTTGTGACCTGATTTCTTCATGTGAATTAAAATACAAGTGTACCGTAAAATCTTTTGTGACAGACAATGCCGCAAATATGACACTTATGAGAAAAACATTAGAAGAAAAAACGAACGCAAAAGTTATAACTTATGGCTGCTCTGCACATATTTTTAATTTACTGTGCAAGGACTTTCAAGTTAAAGACGTTATAGAACATGTGGTCCAAATTGTTAAATATTTTCGAAATAACCATTTGGCTAGAGCTAAATTCAGTCAAGCCGGAGGCAGCGCTTTAGTCCTTCCAAGCGATGTGAGATGGAATAGCCTTGGCAACTGCTTAGAGATGTATGTCACTCAGTGGGACATCATATTAAAAATCTGCGAAGAAAATAAAAACGAGATTGATTCCACTATTTACCGAAAAGTTTCAAATATTGCGATTAAACATGCAGCGCAAGATTATTTAAACATTTTAAAACCTATATCAGTTGCTCTTGATACTGTGCAGAGGAAAAATGCTACTATCGCAGATACTGTAGAGCAGTGGAAACATTTACAATATATCTTTGATGAATCTGTGGAATTACCATTACAAAAAACACAACAATTTAATAATCGATATAAGCAAGCACTAATGCCATATCATTTTATAGCGTATATGTTGAATCCACAAAAAACAAAATACCAGTTAACACCAGAAGAAAAGAATATAGCTTTAGAAACAATTAAAGAGTTACATGAAAACAATGGACTGTTACCTTTAGTAATAAAGTTAAATGCCTGCAGTGCTCCATTTAAGCAAGTTATGTTTTCGGACAAAGTAATAAAAAATGTAAACGGACTACAATGGTGGTTATCACAAAATGATGAGCCGGAAATCTTGAAACAGTTGCCAATAATAAAAGTTCCTGTGTGCAACTGCTTCTTCAGCTTCAGTAGAACGCATATTTAGCTCTTTTGGTCTTGTACACTCGGATATTAGAAATAGATTAGGCATAGAAAAAGGAGGAAAACTCGTGTTTTTGTTCAAATTGTATAACGAAAATGAATAGACTGAAAATATACGGTAATAAAATTTAGGTGTTACGTTTAGTTTAAGAATTTGGAATTATGTACTTCTTTTTTGTTGCTTTTGCTAAAAGCAGATACTTCTTTTGATTTTTGAGAAATCTTTTATGTTATGTTGTTATCTGGTTCTGAATAAAAAGGAAAAAAATTGATTTAAATCATGATTTTAATTTTAAAAATCAAGCGATTTAAATCATGATTTTAATCGTGATTTTAATCAGCCCAACCCTGCTTACCGGGTTGAGAGTCTTCCGCTCGCCCATTGACCGCGTTAAGCTGTCAAGGTCATCTGTGACCAACAGCTACACAAAACAAAAAAAAATATTTTTTTTTCTTATCAGTCGCTCATCAGACGTTGACTTGAACACATCTCTCTAAATTGAAGCCGTTGTTTGAAGAAAATTATGGACACTACACCTGAAGAAGCCGCTCAAGCTATTGCCCTGTTGCAAGAAGGGTTGAACCAGCGAGAAGTCGCTCGTCGGTTGAATATGAGTCAGTCTGGTGTCTCGAGAGTGTACAGAAGGTTTTAAGAGACTGGTGCCTTCACTCGGAGGCCTAATACCAGCCGACGCCGGTGCACCTCGGGGCGCGACGACCGGTTTTTGGTCTCGACCTCTCCGAAATCGACACCTTACCGGTGTAGATGTGCAGCAGGAGCTACGTCAAGTTCGCGGGGTGACTGTCAGTCAATGGACAGTTAGAAGAAGGTTAAAGGAAGCCAACCTTACTCCCAAACGACCCGCTACAGGCCCGAAGTTGACCACAGCTCACCATCAAGCACGCCTTCACTTTGCTCGAGAACACTTGGATTGGAGCATAGAGCAATGGCAGTCAGTCCTGTTCACTGATGAGACGAGGATGTGTCTCCATGGCAGCGATAGAAGAGGCCGGGTGTACCGGCGTCCCGGTGAACGGTTTTCACAGTGCTGCTTTGTTGAAACCGTGGCATATGGTGGCGGTTCTTGCATGATGTGGGCTGTAATTTCCTTAGAAGGAAAAACGGATCTTGTTTTCGTTCCTGGGGGAGGCTGGGGAGGAGGTCTGAACAGTGATCGTTACATTGAAGAGGTTCTACGGGATCAAGTTGTCCCTTATCAAGGCGTTATTGGGGATAATTTCATCTTGATGCATGACAATGCCTGATGTCACACTGCTCGGGCGACACGTGAGTTCCTGAACGTAGTTGGAATTGACATTATGGATTGGCCAGCGCTCAGCCCCGATTTGAATCCCATTGAGCACATATGGGATGAGCTCAAAAGGAAAGTTAGAGCGAGGAATCCAGCTCCTACAACCATAAATGAGCTCAAGACTGCGTTGGTAGAAGAGTGGGGTCGAATACCACAATTATCAATAAAAAAGTTGATTAGGTCTATGAAGAATCGCATGAGGGCAGTGATCAGGGCTAGAGGAGGGAATACCAAGTATTGACATGAATAAATTCTTTTTCTTACACACATTTTGTTTCATTTATACACAATAACCTCATACTGTGAAATTGTATGAATTTTAAATATTTTTTACAATATCATTGACATACACCTTTTTTACTAAACTACTGAATCGATTTTCATGCAACTTGCACCATTTTAAAGCCCAATTCCTAGGCTTTAAATATGTAAAACATTATAAAGAGGTAAAATGAGTCATTGTTAAGATAAATCACTTTTTATGCGCACTTGACGCTTGAGTCGATTTACTTGCACGCGAGTGTAGTCAGTCTAAACAAAAGCAAAGTATTCTATTGACATTTATTAATCTTTAAGGATTGTAGGTACCACCAGCTATATTGAGTGAAAAGATTGCCAAACGACATTTTATTTATGATTTATCATTTGAATGGATAGAAAAAGCACTAGATGTGTTACTTGGTAAGAAAATACTATTAATTTTCATAATTTTCTCTTTCACTATAATGTACAGATGTTAATTCTATGAATTAACTATACAGGATGTATCAGGTTATGGGGCAACTGGTCAAACGGGAGATAGGCAATAGTGGTAAGAAACCATAAAAAAATTTTGAAGGAATAATATCAATTCGTTAATGAATTAGAGGACATGTAAAGTATTCAATTTTGTCATCGCTTTTTCGGATAAATCTGATTGAAATGTATAAAGTCAGTGATACTTAATCTGCAACATATTCGTACTTTGTTAAATGTCCATTAGAAATTGAAAAAAAAATAATGATTACGTTCGCATAAGCGAAACAAACTTCGCTTTAAATCTGTTGATCGGCCGATGAGCGTCGCCGAGTCGCGTATTTACCTACAATGCCTACCTATTCATACTGTCGAAGCTTTACATGTCTACATGTATCCTGTCTATATATGCCTACATAATACGTAACATTTAAGGCATATACTGTTTAACACACATTTTTAAAATCACTATAACTTTTATTTTATATTGTTTTTTGTGTTATTCATTTTAATTATGATCTGTGACCGGTAAACTACAACATACTCGAACAGTTGCCCTATAGCGTGATACACCCTGATATATATCTATACCAATAAATAAAATTGGAGTGTCTGTAATGTCAAAATAATAGGTTTTTTTCATGCTCACATGGTTATTTGCACTATACACATGCCTAAAAATCACTTTATGTTTTTTTGTCTGTCTATTTGTTCCGGGTAATCTTCAAAACGTCTGGACCGATTTCAAAAATTCTTTCACCAATGGGAAGCTATAATATCGGGGAGTAACCTAGGCTATATTTTATCTCGGTTATCCCACGGGAACGGGAATTACGCGGGTATAACGACTAAAACCGAAGCGAAGCGAGGGCGGGTTGCTAGTATATTATGTACTAGCAACCCGCCCTCGCTTCGCTTCGGTTTCAGTCTTTCCTGCGTAGTTCCCGTTCCCGTTGCCGATATATAAATTCTATGAATAAAGAAAATTTCTTTTATAATTGGCCAGTTACATGCTGTGTGACTAAGGGTGGTGCGCGGCCTCAGAACCTGCTGTATTCCTTATCTATTGCCATTGAGCCAACTAATGGTACCAAATCCATTGACATCAGTGTCCAGCCCGGCGGATAACCCTTTTGGGTACCGCCCCGAGGCGTCGCCTTTTTTTATTGTGTGTGTTAAGTTCAGATGGTTTTCACAGCTTAGCCCGGACTATGGGTGAGCGCTGAGGGCTCTCAATCCTGACACCCGAGGCGTCGCTTTCACGCGGTCCACCTCACTGCTAGTAGTGGACTCTGCCCTGATCCAATCACCTGCGGCCTCACCTAGGGCGATTTTAGGCGCACGTATTCTCACCTGCGCTGCCACAGACGCTGGCAAGGAAGCGTGTCAGTGTAATCTGAGTCGGCTCTGAACGTCTCCGCCCTCATCCTCTGAGAGACTATTGCGACCCACGATGACCCATCCCAGTTTCTGAAGCTGTCAACAATCGTTCTAGCGACAGTCACCAGTCTAATAGAGCATTTAGTGAGGTGATCAGTAGTACTCTCTGATAAACTTGTAACACTATATAAGTACAAACACCAATCCTCCTGTCGAGGATGATGATTGTGGCATTATCACTCCATATTATAGGGAGGCCTACATACATACAGTATGGAAGTATTACGTAGGTAATACATACATTATCTAGGTAAATTTTCATAAGATAATGCGCCAAGAAATTCTTTCATTCAACTAACTTGATATTGTATATTGATACTTCAGAGATGGGTGTTTCCAATAATCGTATTTTACGAGATTTATGGGTTCTAAAATACCATCATGAAACAATACGAGAAAGGTTACAAATGGTCAAAGATATGGGTATTGACAAATTATGCCCATGGATGGTTCGATGTACTGAAGATATACTCAAAAGGTAATCAAATTCTGTTATTATTGTATAAAAATTCCAGATGCCTTAATTTTAATTTTGCCATACATATTAATCTATACATCTCAAATTATTGACAGCATAATCTGTAACTACAGATTAGTCTGTCTTCTAAGATGTTAAATATATATCGTCATCATACTCCTGTGCTTCTATCATCTGTATCCCAACCATCTTCCTCTAACATTGGTTGAAGAAATGTAGAACATATAGTAGGCTAAGATTTGCAGTCAGCTGCTTTCCTATTATTAAGTCACCTTGGGAATGTCACCAAATAGCATAGGGAAAATTTGCCCGGATTTTCTATCCAATATCAACCAAATACGAAAATTAAATAATACTGGTGAGTGGGGACCATGATCAAGCTATTAAGCTGATGTGTCAAATTGTAAATGACAGATCAATTGTAGAATCCCATGGATTTTGGTGCTAGGAAATCAAATCAAATAATTTATCTTGCTTACGCTCTTTAGGGGCACTTACATATTGTGAAATTTATATATCGTTTGAACCAATTCAATAATCTGCCATCAGATTGGTATATGGTAACAAGCTGAGAAGATCCAGCAAAAAAACCCAGCAGGCTGTCATTTTTTTTTAATAATTTCTTTGAAATGAGATTGTATGTATATGACATATATTCGTTCCCCAACATATCCATAACTATCACATTGCTACCAAACAATTAAAACGTGACACCGTTAAAGATTTAGGCACATGGTTTGATAGCAAGTTTACATTTAAAAACCACATTTCTAAAATATGTGACCAAGCTAGGAGGAACTTAGGATTTGTACTGCGACAGTCAAAAAATTTTAATAATAAAATAACGTTTAATATTTTATACAATGCATAATGTTCGTAGTAGTATGGAGACAAACGCCATTGTTTGGAATCCCAATACATTACAATTAACTCTAAAAGTCGAGAGAATACAAAAAATGTTTATTCGTTACTTGTACAAAAGGACTTATTTTTATTACCCATATCTCTATCCCACATTATATGTAATAGGTATGGTAGACCATCAAATGCTGGCGACGCGTCGTAATATAGCATTGATTAAATATTTCTTCAGACTGATACGTGGATCTGTATACAATCCGTTACTACTAGCACCAATTAACTTCCATGTACCTCGCCAGGTCGTAGGAAAGTTGCGCGAGCGACAGAGACCTCTACTGGCATCACACACGGCGCGCACTAGCTTAGACCAATTCGCACCGCTTCCTCGGCTTCCTCCTTGGCAGCAGTATTTGTTGATCTAAATTTGTTATATTACTAATAATCTTTGTTTTTCTTTTTTATGTTTAATCTTGATGTTTCTGTCTAATTAATATTTCTGTAATATTTTTTTTTCTCATCCTTATTTTGTATTACTACTTCTATTATTGCGTATGGTACGCTATTAGCAATAAGAAATCAATTGAATTAAATAAATAAATAAAAATAAATATATTATTAGCTCCAGTGTGATGTCCTTCCATGAGGTGATGGAATAAGAATTTATATGACCACCCTATCGTTCTTGCCCATGGGTGTCATAAAAGACGACTAAGAGGTATAATATGCTTATAATATCTATGCAAGAAAAGGAAAACTCGAAATAAGACCCTATACCAAAACGTGACCAGTGTGGTAGTGGGGTAGTAGGTCAATTTCCCTCCCAAGGTGGAGGAGGCCTGAGCCCAACAGTGGAACATGTATGGGCTGATGATGATGATATAAGAATCATACGTATTTTTAATAATACCTTATCTAAATCGGTTTTTTAAAAAACTGTTTATATTGTAGTCAAATATTACTCTTTGCTCTTTTGTTATTCTTCTTATCCGACTCGCGTGCAAGCTCGGCGACTTCCAGCCGCCCGAACAAGCCGACTTCCGAAAAGGTTATAGTACCATAAACAACATCCACACGCTACGCCAGATTATACAAAAGAACGAGGAGTATAATCGCCCTCTGTGTCCAGTGTTTGTGGACTATGAGAAAGCATTTGATTCTGACGAAACTTGGGCAGTGCTACAGTCCCTTCAGCGGTGCCAAGTCGACCATCGCTATATCGAAGTGCTGAAGTGTCTGTATAGAAACGCCACAATGTCAGTCCGCATCTGGGATAAGAGTACAAAACCGATCCAGTTGCAGAAAGGCGTGAGACAGGGAGGTGTCATCTCTCCGAAACTGTTTACCACTGCACTGGAAGATGTCTTCAAGCTCTTAGACTAGATTGGACTCGGCATCAATATTAACGTCGAATACATCACTCACCTTCGATTTGCTGACGATATTGTAGTCATGGCAGATTCCATGGAGGACCTTGGCACTATGCTCAATGACCTCAGCAGGGGTTTTCAACTAGTGGGTCTACAAATGAACATGGACAAGACGAAAGTCATGTCTAATGTCTATGTCATTCCTGTACCGGTTCTAGTTGGGAATGCGATCCTCGAAGTTGTCGATCACTATGTTTCATCTCATCATCATCATCTCAGCCCACATACGTCCCACTGTTGGGCTCGGGCCTCCTTCATAATGGAAGGGTAATTGACCTACTATACCACGCTGGTCAGACGTGTTGGTATAGGGTTTTATTTCGAGTTTTCCTTTTCTCGCATAGATGTTATATGCGTTTTATATCCCTTAGTCGTCTCGTACGATCACCCACGGGTTCAATAGGGGGTGGTGAATTGTATTCTTACTCCGTCACCACACGGAACACTCACTCACTCACTATGTTTACCTAGAACAAACAGTCCAGTTAGGTATATCCAATTTCGAGAAAGAGGTCAGCCGACGAATCCAACTCTGCTGGGCAGCGTTCGGGTAACTTAAGAGGATCTTTTCGTCCAATATTCCGCAGTGTCTGAAAACAAAGGTTTATAACCAGTGTGTGTTACCAGCGATGACTTACAGCATTTAAACGTTGTCTCTAAATGTCGGCCTCATAGAAAAGCTCAAAATCGCTCAACGTGCTATGGAGAGGGGTATTTCTCTACGTTATTAAATCCGGAACACGGCAATCCATAGAAGAACGGGGGTAACCGATATAGGTCGCAGAAGTAGCACGTTGAAATGGCAATGGGCAGGCCACATCGCTCGTAGAACCGTTGAGGCAGAAAGGTTCTTGAGTGGCGACCACAAATCGGACTACGCAGCGTAGGCCGATCCCCCACTAGGTGGACTGACGACATTCTGAAAGTCGCAGGGAACCGTTGGATGCAAGTGGCGCAGGACCGTTTCTAGTGGCATTCTCGTGGGGAGGCCTATGTCCCGCAGTGGACGTCTGTAGGCTGATGGATGGATGATTCTTTTTCTGACACCATCCAGAAAACGTTTCATTATATGTAACATATATTTATGTATTTTCCAGGTTTATAAGTATATCACAAGAAACGAAAGATATATTGGGTGAAACTAAAACAACACAAGTTTATTTAGCAAGCCGCTTAAACACTTCAGTAGATACCATTGAACAAATATATGTAAAAACGCCTGCATTGAAAACAATACGTGTTACCAAAGTTAGTTCTATTTATGTTCATCTTAATTGACATCATGTGTGTTTAGTTAATATTTTTTAATGTGTACCTTTGTTTCAGGTTAAAAGCTTTTTAGACTTTCTTTTAGATGAAGGTTTTAATACTGATGACATAGTAAAGAAACCGAGAGTATTATGCGCTTCCCAAGAAACTGTTAAGCAACGAATAGAGAAATTACGTCAATTAGGTATCACTTATATTAATTTGAATGTACTTTGTAGAAGCAAAAAGGGTTTCAAAAAATACTGTGATTCTATTACATCAATTATCAAGGAAAGTAAGTATAGGTTAGTATAATTATAAAGCAATCTAAAAGTTTATAATCAATTTCAAACTACGAAATAAGTACTACTATTTTAAGATGCCTCTTTTCGCTTAGAACTATGCGTTATTCTAGTAACTAGCAGTGATCTACAAATATTCATTTTCAGGTTTCACCATGGTTTTTGATCTCGTCTCTAATAGGCAATTAGGTATGTGGGATTAAAATTACCTGTGAATTTTAGGAAAGATGTTTTCTCGCCAATATTGATTGAAATGACATATTTACAATTATTCAATCATTATTAGTTTTAGGCATATCTTCACACATTCTATGTACCTACGTCACTGGACACATTATTTTTTGTACAGTTTTCAGTTATATATTGCCCAAAGATTAGTTAAAATATGTGTGTAAAAGAAATGCAAAATATGTTTATTAAAATAAAAAAATAAGAATAACTGCCGAGAATCATGTTTTAATGAAATATTTAGAATTTTTCTTTCCTTTTGTCACTTTATAATGGACGATCTCGTTTTAATCTTAACAACAATTTTAAGCGACTAATTTCCTTGATATCTATTTCCATCGAAATGACAAGAAAATATTTCCTTGTGTGCGTAGCACATAAGTTTTTCGTTAACTGACAAATAATTGGGGCGGGCAAACTAAAGTCGAGATGGGAAGTAAGCAAATTTATCCTAAGACAGTTATTTTTAGACAGTAAATGATGTGCAAAGGCGGAATATTATTTTATGTTTATACTAGCTTTTGCCCGCGGCTTCGCCCGCGTAAAAATTTACTTGCATATTGAACTATTATCGCAAAGAATATTATCGGCATAAAAAGAATTACATTTCTTAATTTAAGAAATACTCTATCTACGTGTCAATTTTCATCTAAATCTGCTCAACAGTTTACGCGTGATTGAGTAACAAACATCCAAATATCTTCACAAACTTTCACATTTGAATATTACTTCCAGCCTTGTAGTTCAGATTCCCGTGCAAATACGATGATAAATATGTCTTTCCTTAGTCTCTGATAACATACTTTTCCATTGGTGAAAAAAAGGCTGTGTTACTCGCTGATATTATAAATTTACATGTGTGAAAAAAAAAAATATAAATCCCAGAAATATCAGAGATAAAAATTGCCTATGTTACTCACTGATAACATAGGTAGCTTTCCATTGGTGAAAGAATTTTAAAAATTGGTCGACATCTCCCGGTTTAGTTCTCGTTCCCGGGCAAATACCGGGATGAAAATAGCCTTTATATGTTATTCACTGGTAATATAGCTTTTCATTAGTGAATTAATTTTTAAAACCATTAAATTCCCGTGATTTCACCGGCATTGTACCCAGTCTCGTAGGAATATCGGGATAAAAATAGCTTAAATATGTTACTCGCTTAAAAATAGCGTTCCATTAGTGAAATAATTTTAAAATCAGCTTAATTCTCAAGGTTGCTCCAGCCACACCGGAATAAAATATAGTCTGGGATAAAATATAGTCTTAAGTTATTCCTTATGTACGCCTGGTAGACCTGATGGTAAAATATAATCAATATCGGTCCAGCCTTTGTAGAGATAGAAAATTGGCATAATATCTTGATTGTAACTTACTGTCTGGTAGCTGCTAGAAATATTACCACGCTTTCATTGTTCCTGGGTGTCGCAAAATACTACTAAGACAAAGATTTACATCGACCTGGACCAATTGGTGATGCCGTCTGGCCAACAATGTCGTCCGCCAGGCAGCCGGTCATAAAATATTGCTAGAACTTTTGCAATATATCTACGACATGGAAGTAATAAGTACTACGTACAACAGGAATGAGCTGTTGTCGCAAAATTGAAGCCGAGCGAGAGCTCAGTAACTGTACCTTTTATCCCTCTCTGGCGATGGTGACCATATTGAAATATGATTTAAGGACAATAATTATAAAAAATGATTTATGATCTGACGTCAGCAGATCATTGCTTCAGATGGATTTTAATCAAAGATGCTAATGATAAATTTGCCCTTTGCGGCACTATACATTATCTGTTTTTGCTTGCTTTTCACACTCGCGTCCTATAGGTAGGTACCTTAGAATAATAACGTATAGAAGGTAATTTCACGCACAAAAAGTGAGGAATTTCAATTGGAGCCTAATGGAGCTTACGCCGGAACCGTTCCGTAATGTACAAGTCATTGTACTGCACGTACGTACGCAACTCTTAAAAAATAAATTGATAATTATGACGGTTTGTGCATTCAAATGGTGTCACAACACATTTGAAAAACTTAAAAAGGTTTTTAACATTACTTTTAAAAGTATTTCAACGATTTATGTTAATAAAAACAAAATTTGATTTCATAATTTGTATAGTGGTTTGCGTGTGTACGTGTGTAATCATCTGCGCGCCATTAGTATTTTTAGATTCAAATTTTGAAAGTTCGAAGTATTGACACTATCCTTCTATACGTTATTATTCTAAGGTAGGTACTTACCGACTGGTGCTTGTGGGACACGACACGACATTCAGTTGGACTGAGATAAAATTACGATAAACTACCTATTGTGGTATATAGTTATATATTTAATTAATTAGGTAACAAAAGAAACAGTTAAGTTTACATTTAAGTTTAATTCTAAATCAGACATTACTAAATAAAACAGTCTTGTGAAGTTTCTGCCGCAAACCCAGCTTATTCCTCATATGTTTCATTGATTCTAATTTTGCATTATGAGTTACACGTAACCGCGATCATTTGCGCCACCAGAAAAATCTAAGACGATTTTCGTACACACTATCAATAAAACTGCACAAACTATCTGCGCAGTCGAATCGCTACGATATATCATTGTCGTGTATACACACCCTTACTCCTCCGTCACCATACAGGCACGAAAACAGTATAGTCTAAATAATACCTAAGTCTAAGTAAAAATAGTAAGTCTTAAATGGTTAACTTTGAACTTTAACTTGCGTTAAATTTTTGCGAATTTAATGCTTTAACGATTATCGAAGTTAAAATTTTAATTAACAATTAACGAAGTTAATTTTTTGATTAACTGTGGCCACCTATTTGTATATAATACATGGGTATAATATTTATCCATATTTCCCTAATATTAAGATCTTTAGGAAATCTGAAATTGAAACAAAGTAATTTTAATATCGAAAGGAATAAAAAATAGGTATTTAAGTTATTTTGTTCTTGAACTAGAACTGGATAGCATGGTCACCGTAATTCTTCATTAATAAATTATGTTTAAAAATTTCATGTGGGGTTGTCAGGTCAGGTGTCCGTATTTCTACAAATAAAAGAAAACCTATACGCCAATCGCAACATTTTTGCGTTAATAAGGTTTTATACGTAGCAACAAATAATATTGCTTTAACATGTCGGTAATAAATTATTATTTATATTTAGAAACATTTTAGAAGTAAATGTTTTTACTTCATTACATTACATAAATCGCCTATTTTTCTACCAACTACGAAATAATTGAAATCAACTTAACTCTGGCAACTGTAAGTCACTGTTAGAACGGGACACAGGAAACAGTGGTTGCCTTCTCACTCGGCTTCATTTTTATTTTGCGTGCGACAAGATTCTTACGTCCTTGACATAAGGTTTAATTTTCTTTGTTTTAGCTGCAAGATGCACAGACAGCTCATTCCTGTTGTACGTAGTACTTACTACTTCCATGATCTACGATGGCAGAAAAGAACCTACTTATCGCGTCGATCCAAAGTAATTAGGATAAGAGCAAGATAATGATGATGGCTGGGTGTCTTGGACTATATGCGTTTTACCCATTTGGGGCAGCCCAAAATTGTTTCTTAGTGCGTGCTTCCCCCAAATAACCGATCGGTATACAAAATTTCACATTCTTAGGCCCGGTATCTTTGGCTATACACTTTCACCCTCTTAGGGGTTGAATTTCCAAAAATTCTTTGTTAGAGCTCGCTTATCCTTGCCAAAAAAATTTTCATAGTGCTTGGTAAGTGAGCACTAAGAAAATCTTGGGGTAATCCAAGACAGCCGACCGTGTACTAAAATTATCCTTCCTAGGCTCAGTGATTTCGGTTAAACGCTTTTCACCCCCTTAGGGCTAAAATTGCAAAAATCTCTTTCCCCAAGAAAGGCAACTTTATACAAAATTTCATGTTTCTAGGCATAATGATTTCGGCTATATATTTTGCACCCCTTTAGAAGTTGATTTTAATAAAATAATTTCTTAGAGCTCACTTACAACAAAAGAAAGAGAATTGCATAGAAAGTTTTACGTTCCTAGCCCAATAGTTTCGTCTATACGCTTTTCACCGCCTTAAGGGGGTGATTTGCCACAAAAATCCATTGCCAGTGCTCGTGTACCCCAAGAGATAAGACGATGTAAAAAAAATACGTTTTTTTTTTTCACATCACATCATTTTTTCGCAATAAAAAGTAGCCTATATCCTTTCTCAAGCTTTATTTAGTCCATCTCTGTACCAAATTTAATCAAAATCGGTTTAGACGTGAAATGCTATATGCTTTTCACCCCCTTAAGGGTGTGAATTTCCAAAAATCCTTTGCTAGTGCTCGTGCACCCCAAGAAATACAATGGTGTAAAAAAAAAATACGTTTCTAGGCCCAGTGGTTTCAGCTGTATGCTTTTTGGTATTTTATGGGTTGAATTTCATCCCCATGTAAATGAAATTTCCAAAACGCTTGAACGAATATTTATTTATTTATTATCAGGTGCCTTATTACAAAGATTCGTAGTTCTATCATCGAAAATGTCATCCCCTATTCCAACCCTTTAACTTCCAAAACTAAAAACCCTGCAAACAGATGGGGTTCTAAAAACAGAAGTTAATTGAACAGCAGTCTTCAAAAATATAGCCGTGGTCATATGGCCCTAGTTTCTATTAAGTTCAAAAACTACCTAGTAAAAAACTAACTACTTAAGTTGATCATATAAAACTGTTGTAAAATATCAGGCTGATGTAAATTGACCCTTAATCGAAGTTCTTTATTAACTTAAACTGAAAATTACAGAATTAAGAGAAGGAAACCCCGAAACGAAACCCTATGCCAACCCGCCTGACCACCGTGGGATAGTAGGTCAATTTCCCTCTCATTGTGGAGGAGGCTCGAGCTCAGCAGTGGGACGTATATGAGCTGTGATGATGATGATGAAACCTTTTTTTAGTGTATTTGTAACACCAACTGCTACGGTCAACCTGTCTACCAACCGCTTTTATGGCATTGTCGCCCCTTGGGAAAGCTTAGTGGCTTAACATGAAACAATTAGGTATTTTATATTCCTAATGTACTACCCGTTTTTGAAGTATCTGTACTCTTAATAATGGTGAATCTTGCCCACATTGCCCATTATCTACCTTCATTTTATAAAAGAAACATGGTCCTTGTTTGATATTAGCTTTTTTTTTTCAGAGATAAACAACATGAAGATAAATTGCCATGAACCGCAGTAGTATTTCATATTAAAAATTTGTTAATTACAGAATATAAATCACTCAGCAATACAATGTAACTAAAAAATTTTAATAAATAAAAGTTTTCAATGTCACAGAAAATTGTTTTCCTTTATTTACTTAGCAAAGGCAAACCCATAGTACAAAACATGTTTCAGCCAGTCAGTGTCATATGCTCTACATATATGCATTACTTGATGAATATATAACTATCAAAATGTACATATATATATATATATATATATACCTTTATAATTAGCAACCACTAATACAATATGTTGCAATAGCTTGAACAGTAACTAATCAGAACTGCTTTCTACAATATAAATTCTTAACAAATGTTGATGAATATACTATTCATTCAAGTCTGTAAAAGTTATAAATTAAAATAAATATCTGCAATTGTATCACTAACTTTTATTTATAGTATTATAATACATAATAATTATATATGGAATACAATAACCATTGTGTGGATTAATACTATTTCTAGTGTCACATTAATTTCAACTGGGCTGTATGAGCAATAATCCCTTAACAATTGCCCTACCAGTTTTCTATATCTCATAAAACTTATTGTAAACAATACAATTTAAACACCACCTAAGAATGATACAGCATTAGACCTATGAAGTATCACAGGCAGATTTTAATCAAAAATATTTTTTTTTAATTACTAATCCTAAACATACCTAAATGTGTTAAAAAGTGCCATTTTGATTGGTGAATTAGTGTTAGTAAACTCACTAGATGTGAGATAAGCAAATAATCATCTCAAAATCCTGCAACATAAATTGAGGCACATGTAGACCTGACGTCAATTCACAGCACATAGTCAAATATTTCTAGCATTCTCTGAACAGTAACAGAAGTGTATAATATGTACCTACTAAATATAATTTAAATAACCTATAAAATTGTGTAATTTAGGTTGAGTACAAATCCTTAAATATAGACAATTCAACTATTGATGTGCACATTGTACTGATGGACCGGAGTGCATATGATCCTCATCATCACTGGCATATGCTTCCTGTCTACCCTTACTACCTTCACGGCCAGTTGCCTCTATTAAGTTCACTTCTTCTACCTCTTCCCCAGTTGGCATCACAAAAGCTGGGCGAGGTGGCAACACTGCCTCAATTTGCTTCATTTGTTCTTCAGTAGCAAAGTTATTTTCAGGGAAAACTATTTCAAATTTTATATACAAATTCCCTTTCTCAAATGGATTTTTATATTGAGGCATTCCTTCGCCTAGTACGCCTTTGAGATCTCCAGGTTTGATGACCTCACCAGGTGGGTGTCTGATAAGCAAATCTCTTCCATCTAAGTGTTTAATGACATATTCAAAGCCACACAAGGCTTCAGTTAATGATATTTCCTGTCTCATCAGAAGATCATCACCATTCCGCACAAAGATATCATGAGGTTTCTGCTGTAATACAATCATGACATCTCCAGGTTGAATGTCTGGTTGTTGATCGCCCTCTCCCTTGAACACAATGTTCTGTTGATCTCGCATTCCTTTGTCAATATGCACTTCCAAAATTTTCGTTTCATTTACAACTTTTTTACCTTTACATTTTGAGCATTTATCCTTATCATTGATTGTTTCTCCTTGACCATGGCAGGTTGGACAACGTGACTGAAACTGCCGCGTCATGTGAGGCCCCATCTGCTGATAAGAGACTTTTATACCCTGACCATGACAATCTTTACAAGACACAACAGCTCCAGCTTTGCCACCTATACCTTTACAAAGCCCACAAATCACATTTTTACTTAATTGCAACTTGGTAGTTTTACCCATGTATAAGTCCTCTAGAGTAACATTGAGGGGATGCATGGTATTTTCTCCGCGAGTAGGTCCCCGCCCTCTACCTCCACCCATCCCAAATATATCACCAAAGAAATGTCCAAAAAGATCGTCAGGAGGAAAGCCACCACCTTGGCCACCCTCCTGTAAGCCTTTCAAGCCATATTTGTCGTAAATTTGTCGTTTCTTAGAATCTGATAAAACTTCGTACGCATAACTTATTTCTTTGAATTTATCACCAGCAGCAGGATTCTTATCAGGATGAAATTCTTTTGCAAGTTTGTGATAGTTCTGAAATAGAGTGAAATGATTTTAGAAAAGAAATTATTATATGGAAATGTCCAAAAATCATTAAAAGCATAGATGACATTACATGGCACATGAGATATAGCTACATGAGGTATTTATTAATATTTTAAACAACATATTTAGCAACTTACTCTTTTTATTTCTGAATCACTAGAACTTCTAGAAACTCCTAAAATATCATATAATTTATTATCAGCCATTTTTACTCAAGACAGATACTAAAGGAAAGAAAGAAAGAACGAGGCGCTGTGTAATGTGGTGGAAAAAGGTTTTAATTTTGTCAGCACAAAGGTCATTATAACATTCAGCCTTTTCTGTTTTAGTCTATGGTTAGAATAGTATTGGGACCAAAGAGTAAGGTTATGGCATCTACATAAAGCAACATGGATCAGCACTTAGCATAATCGGGTTGAGAGCCATCCGCGCTCGCCCATTGACCGCGTTAAGCTGTCAAGGTCATCTGCGACCAACAGCTACACACACAACAAAAAAAAAAGCACTTAGCATAGCAGTAGCATCGCTAAATGAGAGTAAACTACATGACTAGTCTGTAGTAATTCTAAAACGAAAAACGCAAATGTAAATTAATATATTTGCTTGTTATGACTTTAGGTCTTAGGACTATGTTTTTTTTATGCTGAGTAACAGCCGAAAGTTGTAATTTCATGTACATCGTGTCCGGGATACAGAAAAATTTATACGGTGCTTCGCTTTAATGAGATTCTCTCACTCCCATTAATAAAAGAAAGACGGCTTTTATAATTTCGAAATTTCTGGTTTAGGTCATGACATTCGTGTAGGTATTGAAGACAATACACGACTACCATCACCTAAACCAGAAATTTGAGCTAACACATCCAATTGATTATTTTACTGAGCTAGTTAAAAATCATTTAGTCATTATTGCACTTCATTCAATGAGCGAGAGAGAGCCAGAGGTCCATCTTTCTATTTAGTTCCTTCGGGTAGACAGGGACATGGCGTTGCTCCTGGTATTGTAGAGGTCCATCAGTGACTGTAAGCATGTACCATCAGGTGATCTGTCTGCTTGTCTGCAATGGCAGAATATAATGTGCTCCAAAAATATAATGTGGAAAATATAATGTGTTCCAAAATGTTAACACAAACCATTGATTGTGTTCCAAATTGTTCACAAAATCAATGGTTTGTGTTAACAATTTGGAGCACATTATACTTTGAGGTTGATAGTCAAAATAATTTTATCCATATGATTTTTTTGGTTTTACACAAATTACTATATAGTGGCCCTCTATGTACATAGTCAATAATTTTCAGAAAAAGCGTATAGTTACCAAGTTGGGCCAACGTTAGAAAAAGATATCGAGAGAACATATGTTGACCGATTCAAGAATCATCATCATAGCTCATATACGTTCTAATACTGGCCTGGAGCCTCCTCTACAATGGGAGGGAAATTGACCTACTACACCAGGCTGGTCAGGTGGTTTAGTATACGGTTTTCCTTAGATTTAACTTTCTGTTGCACAGCTGTTATTGGCATATTATACCCCTTAGTCGTCTTTTACGACACCCACGGGTAAGATAGTGAATTGTATTTTTACTACATCACCACATTGACATTTGAAAATATGCTCGAAATTTTATAAATAAGCAAGTCAAAATTGCTTGTTTATACCAGAAAATACTTAATAGAATAAAAGCTAAGTACAGTTTCGGGAGATTCGGCGAGCATATGGAAGTATCATATCACGGTCTTGAATTACATTAATTTTTTGTGTTTTAGTGTTATATCAAATGATTTTGCTGATATTTTATGTATGTGTGTATACATAACTGTATAGTTAAGATGCTAAAATGTGGTAAATATGATACATAAGTGGTTTATGTGTATTTTGATATTCTACTAAAAATCTCGGAGAAAGGATTTGGTTTTCAGCGTCAAATTATTGGTAAACACTCGACTTACTAACGGACGATAGCTATTAATAAGTTATTCAAAAAATATGACGAAGTGTTAAATAATATGTGAAAAAAATTGTACAAGATTTGCCGGTATGGGCTTTGTTCCCTTTGTCTGTTTGAATGGACAACAGCATCAACAAAAAATGCTTACGATTTCGTATTTATGTTATGGGAGCACGGAGTTATCCGTGTATGGGAGTTTCGCCAGGAATAAGGAAGTGTCATGTCATGTGACGAAAGAGTTTGAAATCCTTTTCCGTAATGTGGGCACACACTTACTATTTACGAAAAAACCTATATTTCGGTAATAAATTTATGTTTAAAGAAGTTTAAAACAATTTTCCAATATTTTTTAAATATAGCGCGAAAACAGCACGCCGGTGTCATGGCGTCGGCTGTTACGTCACGTTAAGGTAACCACGTCCTTGTGTCTATGTGTAGCGAAGAAAGTAAGCAAAACATTAAATTAATTCTTGTGATAAAAATTAATTCCAAAGTTTATAAGTGGTGTGCAGTACCTCAGTGCAAAAATACATCAATAAAAACCCCCAACAAAGTATTTGTACATGTTCCTAACAAGAAAATAATAAGAGTTAAGTGGTTAAAGCTCGCAAAGCTGTGAGGGAGCTAACCTCAAGAATAAACAATGACAAGTTTAATGTAAAAATAAGCTATGAAAATAAAATAAACTCACATCAGTTCAAAACGAGTTAGATTATATCTAAGTTGGTACTAGAGATTAGGTTACTAGAAACATAAACAAAAATTTACTTACAAAGAAGTTTTTACGTTTCTAAACTCAGGCGAGCAAAATTCTTTATTTGTAGCGAGGAAATCACCCAACATCAATACATCAATCCTTTTTTTTTTTTTTTTTGGGTGGGCTGCAGTCGGCGCGCCTCCGCACCACTCCGTCCGGGGCGACAGAGTTCGACGCAATACCCCCTACCCGGGGCACCCTCCCATCGACCGACGTCCCCCCCTCGGGGAGGACGTCGGTCTTTCCTCACGCGGTCGGCCTTTCGGCGGGTGACGGACTAATCCCCGGTCACGTCACCCGCGGCCTCGGCTAGGGCGGCATTGCACGCAGGTAATCCCGCCTGCGCCGCCCCAGTCGCCGGGAGCGGGTCGCATCATCGAGGCTGTGCTCCTCGCGCTCGCGACCCGCCGCCTCCTTCTGCGAGATAACTGCCTCGCAGAAAGCTGCGACCGCGTCCCAATTCCTGATGCTGCCGAGCATCTCCCTAGCGATGGTCGGCAGCGTCAGGTCGGCACCGATGATTGCGACGAGTTCACGACGCGGCTCTGCCGAAGCGGCACAGACCTCGAGCGTATGCTGCGCCGTGTCCTCGTCGCAATCGCAGTGGTGGCAGGACGGAGTTCTCTCCCTCCTAGCGACCCTGTACAGGTATTTGCCGAATCCATGCCCCGTCAAGACCTGTACGAGTCGGAAGGAGAGCACCCCGTGCCGCCTTTCCAACCACTGCATCAGCACCGGCCGGAAGGCCTCCACGGAACAAACACCGTATCGAGGCCTCTCCAGCCGGTCTGCCCAACGGGCGATGACGTCTCGGCGGGCGCCGACGCGCCAGGCGGTGAGCTCCCTCAGGGAAACAACATCTCCCCCCCCCCCCGCGCACCCCCGACCCCTGCCGATACAAGTCGGCGAGCATTTCCACCTCCAGGTCCCACGGGGGACTCCCGGCCAACAGGCACGCCGCCTCCGTCGCCACCGATGATACTGACCGCCATGACCGTTTGTGGACGCCACAGAAGGCCCTAAGTCGGGCGGTCATGGATCCCGCCCACACCGGTGCGCCGTAGAGGGCCATCGACTGGATGACCCCCGCGTACAGCTGTCGACATGCCGCGCTCGGTCCGCCCACATTCGGCATCAACCATTGTAGGGCGGACGCCACGCCGACGAGCCTGTGGAAATGCTCCCGAAACCACCATCGCCCGTCGAGCACCAGGCCCAAGTACTTCATATGGGCCTGGATGCTGATCCCAACCGAATTGACGGTGATCGAGACACCGATGGGAGGGTCCATACGGGGCCAATGGAACAAGAGGGCCTCCGTCTTGTCCAGGGCCACCCTCAACCCCAGTGCCTCGATCCGCCTGACGACCTCTTCGGTGCCTGAGGTCGCCAGGCTTATCACCTCTTGTAGCGTCCCATCGCGGGCTATGACGAGCGTGTCGTCGGCGTAACAAATCACGCCCAGCCCGGGTGGGAGGCTCCCCTGCAACGCCCAGTCGTAGCCGATGTTCCACAGGGTGGGTCCGAGGACCGACCCCTGTGGAACACCGCACGTCATGGGCGTTCGCACAACGTCCCCTACTTGGTTGGCGTAGAGGACGCTGCGCCCCTCCAAATAGTCTGCTACCAGCCGACAATACATCAATCCTGGGCAAATTTGAGCTGTTTGCTTTAACAAAGCTTGGTTCCATTGTAATAATCGAGTGGAGTCGGTAAATCACACGCAAACAAATAAAAAATCAATCCAAATGCGTAATCAGTAGTACTGAGAACAACAGAGTAGTTTACCTTAACGTGACGTAATACACTGTGATTGGTGTTTCAACCAAAATGGTCGAATGCAGTATTTTAATGATTTAATTTATTGAAAATCTTAATAATCTCAATTATTTAGATAAATCTAAAGTAGCGTATTAAATTTTTTTGATATGTATTTTCCCATAAAATCATTAATGCATCGATTCTTTTATACTGTCGTCACGCCTATTACATTATTTTTTTTTGTGTTTTATAGTATTTTAATAATTTGGCTGATATTTTATCTAATATATATATAATATAGTTAAGGTTAATATATACGATATTTATTTACATGTGTTTTCATATTCTACCGAAATACCCAGAGGAATCATTAATTCGGTTTTCAACGGTAATTCAATGGTAACGGCTGGACTTACTGACGGGCGATGACTATTAAAAAGCTACTCAATATGAAGAAATGTTAACAATATTTGAAGAAAATTGTAATAAACTTGGCTGTATGGGTTTAGTTCCCTTTGGCCGCCCGAATGGACAAACAGAACCAAAAAAATGTTTACGAACTACTGCGTTATAATTTTACGAACTTAATATGAAAAAAGGGAGCCGTCGCTAGGGACGCTTAGCAGATGTGAAACATCGAAATTATTTTGAACAAGTATATATGCATAAAAGAACAGATTACGACAGGAACTAATATGGCATAAAGTATTAATAAAATATTACGTTTTTTATTCAATAAATATTTATTTTATACACTTTAGTTATATGTTTAGGTTATTAATTTATTTTGAGCTCACTGGATGGTGCTGTACAAAATTCTAAAACAGGTTATGGTTTCATTACACAAATGTACATATCCAGCGATCAGGTACACCCTCGCCTATACGACACATTCTGCGCTCGTCCGTCTTGGTGCGCACATCGTGCACCGCCTTGCGTTAATACCACGTTCGTGTTTTCGCGCCATTTCTAACGGTCCTCAACGGTTGTTACGGTCACCAGTGGAGGGTCAAGCCGTCTCTTTCGAGACACAGTGGCCTTCTCACAGCTGCCACTAACTGCCCACTGTCTAAAAGTGAGGTCAGGTAGTGACAACTGACAACTATTTCTTATCGTAAAAGTCAGATAAGTCAGTGGCCCCTTCAGGGAAATACCAAGTTGTTCTTGGTCCCCGGCGGAAACCTTATGGTGCCAACGAAGCCGGGTGAGGCGAAGCCCCGAGTCGCCTGCTGAGACCCTTCAGGGCGAGGCGCCCATCTCGGACGGGACCGGATCAGTCGGCCTAGGGAGTGGCCCTTATTCGACCCCGGTTATCTCCCAAACACCCTACCCAATCCCTACTCCCATTCCTGGGTGTGTAGTTTGAGAGTGCCGGCCCTTACAGGCCCATACCTCTACTGCACCCGGGCTGTTAGGAACCACGCAGGCACAATAAGATCGACCGGTGGATACTAGCTTAGGGCACACCCTAGAGATAAGTACATCCTCCCGACCTATCCCGGTTGGGAGGGAGCATACACCACACACCCCCGGGTACTCCCCCCGCGGTGTTAGTGATTAGGAGACCGCGGTATCGCGAGTTGTTTTTCACTAATTTTTGTGGATTTAACCACTTAAAATGGGGAAAGTAGGTCTCGAGGACCTACTTAATGATGAAGAGATCTGGGCGCTCGTCATCCAAAAGTTCCGCGATAGGGCACCGGAGCGCGTACCTTCGCGCCCGCAATCCCCCACCGCCACCCTCACCCCAGAGAGCGGGGAAGAGAGCGATGGCACCTCCAACACTGCCACGATTTCGGAGATGAAGTACGACTCCGCTCCCACCCCCTCCACCTCCTCTGAGGAGGAAGATTCCACTAATGAGGGGTTTACTGAGGCCAAGTCCCGGAAGCGCAGCCGCAGAGCGCGGAAAAATAAAGCCGCAAAGGCATTAAAGGTCGCTCCCGCAGAGGAGTCGCAAAACGTCCCTAAAGAGTTCGGCAAAGAGGAGATATATGAAACCCTCAAGGCCCAAAACCTCCCCATCAAGGAGGTACACCACATGGTGCGCGGCAACGGATGCGCACCAATGAACATGATAATGGTCTGCCTGGACAACACCCAAGAGGGTAAACAGGTATTCCGTATCACACACAAATGCGGACTCTCGGGAGTCATCGTTGAGCCCCCTTATAAGACGGGCATTATGGCTCAATGACACAAATGCCAGATGTGTGACACACGTCCAACAACTGCTATGCCTACCCAAGGTGCGTTAAGTGCCTGGGCAATCATCACACTAAGGACTGCGAAAGGCCAAAGGACCCTTCTCTCTGTACCGCGCCGCCATCATGCGTGCTATGCGGAAAGATGGGCCACCCGGCCAACTTTCGCGGCTGTCCACGGGCGCCTAAAAGGACGATCCGTCCAACGGGCCCAGCACGTTACTACAACAAGGCCTTCGTGACCGCCCCCCTCCCGATACACAATGCGTGATCTCGCCCTCTTACACAAAGTAGGGAGACGTTCCCCGCATTACCGCGCACGCAAGTGCCAATCTCACACACAGCCACCCAAACCCCAACCGCCCACCGTTGGGCATAAAACGCCCGCCGGGGGCCAACCTAAGCCCCTTATGGGCATACCTATCGTCAAACCAGCACCAGTTAGGGTAGCATCAAACGCGCTGCCTAAGACCCCACAGGAATTAGACGCGGATCTAGTCCTCGTGGCTAACTTCGTCTCCCTCATCGACTTCGCGGAAATCCGCGAAGTCGCTGAGGTTCGCCCTCCTTAACGTTGGCGTAAAATTTTCGGCCCTGCTCGAACGCTTGGGCTCTCTTAGCTTCAATCAATAATGGATATGCACACTCCTGGCAAAGTCAAACCACGACACCTAAAGATAGGAATATTTAACGCGAATAGCCTCTCCCAACAGAAGGACGAGTTAGATACATTCCTTAAGGAACACCAGCTCGACATTCTTATGGTACAAGAGACGTTTCTCAAACCATTTAACAAGGACCCTAAAATTGCGAATTATAATATAGTTCGTAATGATAGATTTATTTCGCAATGGGGAGGAACACTCATCTACTATAGGAGGTCGTTGCACTGTACGCCTGTGGATCCGCCACCTGTGGCGTACATTGAAGCGTCAGTATGCAGATTAGCGCTCACTGGCCATCAGCCAATTACAATTGTCTCGGCTTACCTGTCACCTGAAAGAAGGAACGGTAAACACCTAGCGGAGAGCGATCTCAAGGCACTGTTTGACTTGGGCGGCGCCGTCATTATAGGCGGCGACCTCAACGCCAAGAACACCTCATGGAACTATTATAGTTCGAATAAGAGGGGCAGAGCCTTAAAGTTATACGCTGACAGATTAGGTTTTGACGTCATAGCGCCATTAGAGCCGTCTCACTACCCGCACAATGTCTCCCACAGGCCAGACATATTAGATGTAGTACTTCTCAAAAACATAAACTTACGTTTATGTTTAATAGAAATACAACATGAATTAGATTGAGATCACCGTCCGGTACTCTGGTATTCACCCCCCGCTTACCTGGCCCCTCAGGCCACAATGACGTAACAACAAGGTTGACCACCGACTGGGCACGGCTAGAGAAAAATCTCAAGGCCACCTCATCGGTATACCTTGATAAGATTCCCAAGGACATAAAGTCCGAGGAAGAAACCTCCCAGGCGATCGATTTACTCACGGATCACGTGCAGTCGGTAATAGACGACTGCTCGCGGCGGGTGCCGGACACGAGCGATCGTAGATGGCAACTGCCGAGTGATACGTCACTACGACCTACTGAGAAGAAAGAACGCCGCAACCCGCGCGTACGACCGATACCCCACGGAGGAGAACCGCAAGCGCCTGCGGACCCCCCAAATTGAGGTCAAAACCGAAATTAGCAACATGAGACAGAGCAGATAGGATGCCACTTTAGAAAAGCTGAAGCCATCGCACACAGCCTTCTGGCAACTTTCCCGCTCACTCAAAAAAGATGTAGTGTCCACACTCGCCCCCCCTCAATAGAATAAATCAACCGCCGGCATTCATGGATGACGAAAAGTCTGAATGTCTGGCAGCCAGCCTAGAGCTTCAGCGTACGCCGAGTACATTATTCGGCCAAGAAGCGACTCACTACAACACTATTAATTCGGAAGTGGCAAGTCGTACCACTTTGTCGCGATCGAATATAAATAACGACAACAATACACCTATCCCAACAGTGGGCATCGACGAAGTCGTGTCGCTTATTAGGGGTCAACAAGCTAGGAAAGCCCCGGGTTCGGACGGTATTACAAATAGAGTAATTAAATTATTCCCAACCCATTTAATTATAATACTGTGTTATATTTTTAACGCAGCCCTCAAATATAACATCTTTCCTTCACAGTGGAAAGAGGCAGTGGTAATTGGAATCCACAAACCCGGCAAAAAACGTACCGAACCCACTAGTTATCGCCCTTTCAGCCTCCTGAGAAGTTTAGGTAAATTATACGAACGGATAGTACTCAGTAGGCTACGATCATATGCCGAGGTCAATAAACTTGTACCTGACGCGCAATTTGGTTTTCGCGCTAAACGTAGTTGTGTACAGCAAGTACATAGGCTTGTCGAATACACCAGCAGTCAGTTCATGAAGGGACGACACACTGCTGTACTATTTCTAGATGTAGCGAAAGCTTTCGATAAAGTATGGCATGAGGGCTTAATTTACAAATTATATTCATTAAAAATCCCCGAATATTTAATTCTAATAAATAATACATGACTTTCTGAGTCATCGCAGCTTTCGCTACAGGGTGGAAGGGACGTTGTCGACCTCCCACCCTCTCAAGGCCGGTGTCCCACAGAGCTCGCTCCTCGCCCCATTTTTGTTCATGCTGTATACCAGCGACATGCCCAAGTTCAGACGTGTACACACGGCGCTTTACGCTGATGATACCGCACTCTTTTGTGCAGGTACATCCCCGACAACCGTAGTCAATACACGCCAAAAAGCGGTTACCGCCCTTGCCAATTGGTATAGGAAATGGAGAATAGAAATAAGGGATTTATTTCTGAGAAGAGCCAAGCGATCATGTTCACTAAACGAACTGCCCGCCGGTACCCTCCGGACAGTATCCTCCCTCTCACTCTCTTCGGCCGACCTGTCTCTTGGAGCAGAGAAGCCAAATACTTAGGTGTGACCCTTGATAGCGGACTCACTTTCGTGTCCCACATGAGGCAAGATCGCGCGCGCGCAGCCTCCGTGATGGGATGCCTTCACTGCCTTTTAAACGCTAAATCAAAATTATCACTCAAAAATAAAGTCCGATTATACACTGCCTGCATACGGCCGATCATGACCTATGCTAGCGTAGTGTTCGCGCACGTTAGGCCACACAGGATCCGCAGGTTACAAGCATTACAAAATAGATTCATGCGACGGGCTACGGGAGCACCGTGGTTCATTTGTAATGTCGTTTAAATGCATACGCGTGAAGTCTTGTCATTATTGATGGCTCTTAGTTTTTTTTTATGAGAATCAGGGAATTAAATAGAAGTTTTAGAAACTTTCAATTTCAAATAATTTTTTTTTATGCATAAACCCCACGAGGGCCCTTGCATATTGTAATTTTTTTTAAGGTAAAGTACCTTAAATTACCATTGGATCGGAACGCGACAGTTCTGAGAAAATCCGATAAGAAAGTCAGCGGGATTCTGTATTTTTTTATTTATTTACCAATTTCATTTAAATAAAATTACATATAACAACATACCTATTAATAGCTCCAGTGATGCCTTTCGAAAAACGATATACTTAATACAGTTCACAAATATAATGAAAAAATTATGTCTGGACCAAATCCCGGAAGCGGCACCCGATCACGAGTTAACCACTAGAACAGCCATCACTCCCCTCAACCATTATGGGGCGAAGAGCCCGCTCCTCCTCGAAGACTGGTCGAATGTCGTTTTCACAGATGAAACTTGGCTCAATGCCAATCATTCCATACCAAAAGGTTGGACTGACGATACTGCTGCTTCTACTTCTGCAGTGCCAATGGGGAAAGGTGAACGCCTCATCATTTGCCATGCGAGAACTACAAAGGGATTTGTACCAGACGCTCTGTTAGCGTTCAAATAAAAAAAAAACAGGAGACTATCATGAGGAGATGAATGCGGACGTGTATGAAAAGTGGTTCAGAGAAATGCTTACATCACTTGAAGAGCCATCAACAATATTTATTGATAATGCACCCTATCACTCTCGCCAAATTAATAAAATGCCAACACAGGCCAACAAAAAACACGAGATTATAAACTGGCTTCGTGATAATGGGGAAGATGTGGACGAATCCCTACTAAAAGTAGAATTACTTAAAATATTAAAAAGTAAAAAGCAGCCAAAACGATATGTCATCGACGAAATGGCAGCAGAATATGGGCATGTTGTAATCATAATTCCTCCGTACCACTGTCAATATAATCCAATTGAAATGATCTGGGCACAAGTCAAAGGACACGCCGCAAGAAACAATACAACTCCTCCTTTCACAGCAAATAAAATGCTTGAACTTTTAAAAAACGCATGTGCTAGTGTGACGCCTGAAAACTGGGCGAGTGTCGTCAACAAGACAAAAAATATAATATTCTCTGATTGGGATCGGGAAATTGAATTTGACAACATACCTACACAAGAGTTAATAATAAACACTGCAGATGATTCAAGCGACGATTCGAGTTCGTATGAAGAATCCGACGATTCGTTATAATAAAATAATATTAAAATATTTTGGTTGTTTTGTTTCATGTTATAGGTGATGGATGGAGGATGATGAGAAGATTTTTATATCTCCCTGATACAATTTTAACGTGTTGTCTATTACAACACTTCAAAACTCAATTGTCAGCTGACTTAACTGCAAATAAGTGTAATCGATTATTTGCGATTCATTAGTTTGCACCGAATACTTTTGATCCTGTCACTAGATGCGATAGAACGTAACTTTTTTTATAACGGAAATGAATTATCACTTAAATTTTATGAATAGAGCTATTTACGGCATATTAATGTATTTAGTGGGTAATAATTAAGATATATAAATATTATTGGGCAGTTTATATATTTCTCTGTTCACTCGTTTCAAAGTTAATAATTGCGTATAATGAAACAGTTACGTCCTAAAGCATGTGTCAAAAGTAAAATAAATGGTTGGAACGAGTATAGTGATACTCTTGGGCCTAAATTATAAATCGCGCGGCAGCCTTTTTTTGAAAAATAAAAATCCTACTCAACTCCGTGAAGCAACCACAAAGTAATAAGCCGTATGACGTAAGACTATGAGAGCGAAATAAACTATTCTGGCTGTTTCAATATCGGTCACCACGCGAATTTTTTTTACCGCATAAGCCGCTGAGCTAATTCTACTTGTATCTCAATATGATGTCCCCATTGGAGTCTAGCATTGGAGTCTTGCCTAAAAAGGTGGTTGATTCCACAAGGTCCAGATCCAAACCATTCATTTTTACATTGGTTCCCACTTGTCTCACATTGGGTGTAGTAAATTTAATGCATTTGGTTTTTGTCTCATTAAGAACTAAATTGTTAGAATTTAATCAATGAACAACTTTAGACAGTGTATTGTTCATATCATCATAATTAAGCACATTGTCTTTTAATTTTAAATAGTAAAAAGGTATCATTTGTGAACCCCCTAGATAATAGGGTAAGTCATTAATGTGTCATCATCATCATCGCAGCCATATCCGTTCCACTGTTCGTTCGGCTCGGGCCTCCTACACAATGGGAGGGAAATTTACCTACTATACCTACCATGCTGCTCAGACATGTTGGTATAGGATTTCATTTCGAGTTTTCCTTCTCTTGCACAGATGTTATGTGCATATTATATCCCATAGTCGTATCGTGGTGAATTGTATTCTTACTCCGTCACCAGCACCACACGGAAAATAATGTAGTCATTATTGTATAACTGTATAAAATGGGCATTTTCACAAGGAACAAAAACAACAGTATTGCCTCTTGTGGAATGTCCATTTTGATAACAGAGCCAGATGATCGTGCACCGTTAACATTGACTCTCTGATTTCTGTTGCTTAAATAGGAAGTTATAAGTTCCAGAGCATTTTTCCTGATCCCATAATGGTATAATTTCTTGATGAGGGTTTCATGATTTACGCAATCAAATACCTTAGATAAATCGCAAAATACGGCCAAAGCCTCGTGCGACATCATGGTCACAATAGCTTTTTAAAACTGTTTTTAATACTTCCATAAAGATATCCTTAGAGATCAATAATTTATAATACGAACAATAAACATAATAAAACCGACTATATAACGTGATGTTTCGAACACTTTACAGCGTTCATGGTCACGGGCGGGCTAAAATGTCTGACGTCTTATTTTATTTATTTATTATTATATAGTATCTCTCAATTTCACGGCTATCTTCCAAGGGAAGATACCCGGTCCTTTGAAAGGCTTACATGGGGGGGATATGGATCCAACACGCAGAGGCCTTTGGAGAAATTTAATGTAAAATGGGATGGGACGTCTACCGATGACACTCCACGTCTGCACATAACACACGTGGACTGCCAACGGTAGGTGTAAAACTATTGTGTAATGATGGTATCTAATACATGATTATGGGGTTGAAGGTTAGATGGACTGGATTAATGGTAAACTATTGATTTAAAACTGTCGTCTGCCTTCAATACCTTTATCGTCTTGAACTTTGGCAGACGGTGACTCACCAACTCACTGAATGGGCCCCCCCAAACAGTCGCCACAGACACGCAGACCATAAGGGCAACAGGGGGGCAACATTGGTGCAAGTGGCTTGGGGTGTCGAGCGGTGCGGCGCCGGTTTCACCATCGCAGTGGTTTCCCCGTAGTTTATTATATACATTATTTATTATTATATATATTATATATATTATTATTATATATATATATATTATTTTATAAATTCCTTAATTCGAGGATGACCGTTTTGAATAGTTACAGCATGAAAACATAAAAAAAAACATTCATAAACTTGCACAATTATAATATTAATTACATACATATTATATTTTAGTCTAATTTTTACTTACAATAAACGACACTTACGACAACCTTATAATAATATCCTAAATAACTTTTAATATATATACCTCTCTTTTTTTTAAGTAAGGTGTCCACGCCTTCCTTTATAAATGTCCGGTTAATAAAACCTATTAACAGTTCGTAATTTATATTTTTCGTGCAATATCTCCAACGATTTAGGCACCGATGTTGACGCAACACGGGCCGTATATTCTAGAAACTATAATGTGCCGGTAGGCAGATCATCATAGCGAATGATCACGCAATTTAAATGTACTCATTTCTCTTTGCATTTGAGATAAGACCATGTTATGACGCCCCTCATTTCTGCCGTGAATTCAGTTGTTCCACAGAATCTTGACAATTAATCGTCCTAAAGGACGGAGTACTAATGATTATGCATCTTTTGGTTATAAATTGATAGGTTTTAGATGACAATGTTTTAAGTACATAAATACTCAGAGACCAAGCAAAGCTCCTCATGTAAATAACATCATGTATCTATATGGTTTCTAAAACCGGTTCTTATTGTCAAAACAAATAGGAAATTGATGCGCATCTTACTTAAACAGGTACCTACATTAATTGCAAGGCCTACAACATTCACTAACCATGTATCTTATTTTATTGAAAGGTAAATAGGCACGTGCTGATTATATACAAGGGCGGATGTTGCATCCTTTTAAAAAAGCTTTTTGCACTCCGAGCTTTAATAAACGTAAATTCGTCATGACTTTGAAATCAGACATGGACTCAATGTCCTTTATTAAATGACTCATATGCAATAAACGATTAGTGGACGGTTTTTAAAAATAATCAATATTATTTGCCACAGGTTATTGAAAATACTTATATCGAATTTAATTTTAGTTCTTTCGTTCGTGCCTACGCATCGTGAATTTCGCAGTTTGCAGTAATCACTTCAAAACAGGTATATTTTATTTCACTATTTATGTGAAATAAAATATACATATTTTGATTTAATATTTTTTATCTATAATTAAATATTCTACAACATTCGATATAGTATACTGTTAGCGACGCAATATAATTTAAATCTCCCGCGAAACCGTCGCATCTCGTAGTTGCCGCTCGCGACGCGATAATCAGAGCCATCTGGGATTAAAGCCGAATATAATTTGGAGAAAACAACATCTAGCGCTAGCGCTATCTAGTTACGGACGACACTCGACAGTACTTTTTCCAGTAAAGAGAAATAGCATCAATTTATTTTATAATATACGGTCAATAGCGACATCTTGTATTGAATAGCAATACCACGAAGAACGTTCTAGCATGGACTATTCTGGAAAGGAAAGACAGTGATAGCAAGTATGAGACAAGGATGGAAACAGAGTCTAGTATTTTCTACGTATTTCGGGAGCGAGAATATTTGAATATATAAGCGGGATCGTGAGGCAGAGCAAGGCAATTCAGTTCGAAATTTCGAATACAATTCAATTCAGTTCGGAGTTTAATACGAGCGAATATTTCATGCGCCATAATAGTGTCTTATAGTTAACTAGCCTTTAATTTATGGCGTCAACGTCGATCCTTAAATTATAGTGGACGATGGCTACCATGAAAATGATCTGGGTCGTTATGTTGGGTTGGCTACTCAGCTATCGACTGAAAAGAAGAGGCAGTTGTTACAAAATCCTTGGATCTCGCCCAGAAATTATGATTTTGAAAGTGATGCAAGCCATTTGAAAAGAAAATTCAATCATGCTTGGTTGGATCAATATGCACCATGGCTAGTATATTCTAAGCGACTAAAAGGCGCTCTTTGTAAGCATTGTGTTTTGTTCACTCCGCCCATCAGCACTGTGAAAGGAATTTTGGGATCATTTTTGGTCAGGCCATATATAAAGTTCAAAAATATGCATGAAGACTGCCGAAAGCATGCAACGACTAACCTTCACCTAACAGCGACAAATGCTGCAAAAAATTTTCTTGAAAATGTTCCTGTAGACATTCAACTGCAAAGTGGGCACCAAAAAGCAATCGATGAAAACAGACAAATATTGTCATCAATTATTTCTTGTATAGTATTTTGCGGTACACATGGTATGCCTCTTAGGGGAAAACAAGCAGATGAGGGTGTTTTATTAGATTTGTTGAAGTTGAGAATCAATTCAGGGGACGACAAATTAAAGAGTCACCTGGAAAAAGGCCATCGCAATGCAGTTTACACATCGCCAAAATTACAAAACGAATTGATTAATTTATGTGGCGAAGTTATTAAGGAGAATATAATAAGTGAGGTTCAGAAGACCGTGGCTTACGCAGTCTTAGCTGATGAAACAGCAGACGTAGCTGGGAAAGAACAGCTATCAATAGGCGTGCGGTTCTACGACGAAAGCAAAAGGAGAATCAGAGAAGAATTTGTAGGGTTCGTTGAACTAAAAGCACAAAATGCTTCAGCAATTGCCGAAGCAATTGACAATTTCTTGATTAGTTCTAATCTCCCAACCGAAGATTGCGTAAGGTTTGGATTCGATGGCTGTTCTACAATGGTAGGGAAAGAGGGTGGCATACAAGCCATTTTGAGAAAAAAATATCCTCGTGCTTTATATTTTCATTGCTCAAGTCACAAACTCAACCTTGTTGTGAATGAGGCGAACGCAGTTCCAGAAATTAGAAATACTGTCGCCACTGTAAAGGATGTTATAACGTTTTTCAGAGAATCGACTACTCGTCGAAACTACGCTCCAAACCTATCACGATTGTGTGAGACGAGATGGTCCCAAAAATATAAATCAATCAGAAAGTTTTTCAACATTTCCCAGAGCTTGTGAAATCTCTAGAAACGTTATCTGTAGAGGGAAATTATGCCACCAGAAAATCTGCATATCAGTTGCATTCAGCCGTTACAAAACCAGTGTTTATTGTTGCTCTACAAACAATAGCCAAATATTCAGCAGTTTTAGAACCAGTAGTTAACGCACTGCAAGCTAAATCGATCGATATGATCTCGGTGGGGGAACACATCAAAAATATCAAGGACTTTCTCAGAAATGACCGCGAGTTTCCTGATAAAATAAGTAATGAAATGCTTCAAAAAGCGCGATCTGTTGCAATGGATTTGAACATAGAAATTTTGGTTCCACGTCTTGCTCACAAGCAAACACATAGAAGTAACCCGCCATCAGACAATGATAACGAATGTTGGCGGCGTTCCCTGATAATACCATACATTGATTCACTCATTTCATCGTTGAATATTCGATTCTCCCAAGAAAATACTCCGGCGTTTGCTTTAAGTAAGCTACATCCCTTGTATATGACCAAAACCAGCATTACAGACTTACACAAGAACGCAGAATCATTCCAAGAATTTTATAACCTGGATATCACCGGAGAACTGAACCTTTGGCATAATTTATGGGTGAAGAATGCTTTATCAGATAATCAATTAAGGAACAGAAGTAGTTGATCTGTTCAACGAAGCCAATATTTTTACCCTGCTGTCAGAAAGGCATTGATTATTTTAAGCACTATCCCATGCACCACGGCGACCGTAGAACGGTCCTTCAGTACGCTTTGAAGAGTTAAAACGTGGCTTAGAAGCACCATGGGTGAAGAAAGGCTTACGGGTTTATGTCTGATGAGCGTACATCGCAATTATTTAAAAGAAAAAGTGAGTTTATTCAAAAGACTGTCATAGACAAATTTTCGGCAAATCCGAGAAGATTACTGTTAAATTAATATATATATTACCTGACCGACCATCATGACCGTCATATGAGCTGCCCCCTCCTATCTGAAATCCTAGGTACGCCCTTGTGATATACTAGTTATTTTTCCCACAAAAATATTGAGATTATAATTTACACAGAAGTTTCGATTTCGGCCGTAAAAAGTAGTTTCGATCGGACACTAGATAAATCCTTTAGGTGTCTTTTACGACCCATACATACTAAATTATTTGAATTAAGGATATAAATACGAAGTAAACGTAATCTTGCATCCGTGAAAATACTTGATATATTCGTATGATGTATTAATCTTCCTCTCAGCCCAAGTAAGTCCCACTTTTGGGCTTGGGACTCTTTCACAAAGGCAGAGAAATTGACCTACTATACTTCGCTATTGAACGTGTTGGTATAGGGTTTAAGCCAAGGGTTTTTGTTTAAGGGTTTAAGAGTTTTTGGTTTTTAGGTCTTTATGTCAATTCTTCCTTTTCTTGCAGGTGTTATTTGTATATCATATCCCTTAGTCGTCTTTTAAAAACTGTTCATATCAACGAGAAATCTAACACAGTAATAGTCCAATGCCTCTGTTAGGTGATAACAATCAATGTCGCATTATTTATATAGTTACCCTATTATTTTAACTTAATGCACGGCATACTATTAACTCATATCAAAAACTGGAAACACTTTTTGTTGGGGGCAGACTATGATGCAGTCAAACTCCGCTCGATCCATCCGGGGTGACAAAAGTGATGGTGTGCGACCCCATAACCTGCCATGCATGTACCTCTCTGACGAAATATAGACGGGCCACCGCTACCTTGTCATCTCTGACCAGTCCAGTCCACCTCGAAGTGACGGCTCGATAGTTTTTGCCGTCGGGGCGTCGAACTCATGCAATCGGGCTCTCCTCGGGTGACAGACCAATCCCTGGTCCGATTACCCGCTATCATGGCTAGTGCCTGGAAAAGCCCCAGAAGATTATTTTAATTGTGTTATCGTTCGACATTGAACAATTAACCACAAGGGAAGGTTCAAAAGCAGCGTATGAATAAAAGTCGAAAGTAAACAAGTGAACACTGCTTCACAATAGGCGGTGCTTAACTGTAGCGCTGATATTGCAAAGGTCCATGTGCAACAGTATCTCTTCCCATTACGTGTGTTGCTGGTTCATTTGCCACCATCAGTAATAAAAAAATAATTGTCTATTATGAAAGATGGTTGCGTAGAATGAAAGATGGCAGCAAATCTTTTATACTCCATCAGCTCATCAACGCACATTGTTAGACATATAGGTCTGTCAACAAGACAAATAATAAAGCCATCAGCGTTATGAGTTTTCCCTAGAAAAGTTTCTCCCCTGAGAGGGCTCCAATCCAGTGGTGGTACTTCCCTTGACTGATTTTAACGACACCCACGTGAAAGTAACTGGTAATCCTAACCGATCTAGCAAGCAAGTAAATCCTACTTAATCTAGTAAGCAAATCTTACAAGAACGTTGCGTAATATGTTGATAGAAAACATATTATCTGATCTAAGACACAAGTTGTAATAAGCACGTGGAGTTTAATTTTATTAATCTTGATTTAAATTTAAACCGCATGTGGATTTTTAGTAGGTCATTATTAATTAATATTTATTAACAAATTATTATTATTTTTCCGTGTGATGTCGCAGTAAAAATACAATTCACCACTCCCTATCTTGCCCGTGGCTGTGGTAAAAGACGACTATGCGGTATAATATGCACATAACATCTGTGCAAGAGAAGGAAAACTCTAAATAAAACCCTATACCAACATGTCTGAGCAGCATTTTTGATTTTTTTTTTTTTTGCGCTGTGGAAAATGCATTTACGCATACCCATTGCTAGTGACGGCAAGGGGTATGTTGGACTCGCTGACGTGGTATAATTAACTACGTCAGAATACCTACTAAAAACCACAGCGGCCCCACGTCTTCGCCATTTGTGGGAGGCCAGAGGTTCGCCTTTTGGGCATACGACTCTAACGTCCCGGCGGTTAACTTAATGCTTACGTCTTGGGTCAATCATGCCTGGGAGAAGAGAAGCGCGTATCGTCTCTTCCTCCTCCCCAGACGTTGCCTCCGCGGTGGGTCAGCATGGGCACCCGCCTCACGAGCCCTACCTGCAGCCTCCTTTTGCACTATAACATCTTCGCAAAAGGTGGCCAAAGCTATCCAGGAACTGTCGCTGTCAAGGATCTTATCTATAACAGCCGGCAGCGACAGATCTCCGCCAATCGCAGTCACCAGGGCAAGCCTCTGAGCTCCCCAGGCTGGGCACTCTTCCAAGGTGTGGCTCGCTGTGTCTACGGGCGCGCCACACTTGTAACATCCAGGGGTTTCTTCGCATATAGCAACTTGATGCAGGTACTTACCAAAGCACCCATGTCCGGTAAGTACCTGTGTCAACCTAAACGTCAAGGTGCCATGTCGTCTATTGATCCAGCGGTAGAGGTGGGGGCTAATGGCCTCCACTGTTCTTATCCCTGCTACAGGAGACTGTAAATCCTCTTTCCATTGCTGGATCAATTTTTCACCCTCTCACTGTCTAGACCTCTGTCCGAGGAATGACCACCCTGGACCCGCGCCGTGGCACGACACCAGTAAGCCTCTGCCTGAGCCTCCGCTTGGAGCTCCCAGGGCGGGTCACCTGCTAGCACTGTGGCTGCAATCCACGACACCGTTCGATAGCTCCTTATAGCCCTTATCGCTATAACTCTTTGTGATTGCCGTAATAAAGCTCTGCTTCGAGCTGTGAGGAGTTCCGACCATGGATCGCAGTATACCCATATATAACTGCCGGCAGGATGAACGGGGCCCTTTTATGTTGGGCAGAAGCCTACCCAGGGCTGCAGCGGTCTTTACGAGCTTTGGGGCGAGTTGAGCAAAATGTGGTATAAAGCTCCACTTTCCATCAAGTTGCAAACCCAAATATTTCAGCCGATTCAGCACTGGCACATCAATCCCCTGCACGCTGATATGTGCTCCTCTTGGTGGGATGTCTGAGCAGCATGGTATAGTAGGTCAAATTCCCTCCCATTGTGGAGGAGGCCCGAGCCCAACAGTGGGACGTATGTGAGCTGCAATGATGATGATGATGAAATTATTATTATTGTTAATCATTTGTATTAATAAACTATTATTATTATATTTATTAAAAAAAATTGTTTTATAAAATAAGCTTTTCTAACAAATTTTTATTTTATAGAATTTCTAGAGTGTGTGTACCTACTTACCTACCTTTTCCACTTTTTTGTCAGGTTATGATCTAGGGGGACAGAAGGGCGCTGTGCGGCCCATAACCTGTCGTATGACATTTCCATCGCCATTCGTCACTTCGCCCCATCATCGGTAACGATTCTTTGATATCGGTGACCGACTATCATTGTTACCGACACGAATTTAATATATAATTACAAAACTGTATTTTTAGGTACCATTTGTATTTTGTTAAAAATATTCACGAAATGCAAAAAAAAAATATTAATGTAAAAATAAAACTAATTGAAATATTCATGCAATTATTTTTTATGATTATGACATGCCTACAGTATGTCTAGAATTGCAAACATATGTCTTATTATTATTTTAATTTATTAAGAACTAGCAACCCGCCCTCGCTTCGCTTCGGTTATAGGTTATAGTCGTTTTACCCGCGTAGTTCCCGTTTCCGTGGGAATACCGGGGTAAAATATAGCCTAGCTTACGCCCTGATATTACAGCTTTCCATTGGTGAAAGAATTTTTGAAATCGGTCCAGCCGTTTTGAAGATTACCCGGAACAAACAGACAGACAGACAGACAAAAAAAAAATAATTGCTATTTTAGGCATAGGTGTCGTGCAAATAACCGTGTGAGCATGAAAAAAGCCTATTATTTTGACATTACAAACAGACACTCCAATTTTATTTATTGGTATAGATTCGCTCACTTGTTTCGTTACTTTGATCTTCAGGTTTCTGAGGTGTAGTGCGAAATTTCACGTAACTACATAATCGTTAGTCATTTAGTTTATAATAAGCGTCAGTACTTACATGTAATAACAGAATTTAAACATTTACATAGACGCGCATTCCTTTGTGACGTAATTGAGTGAATATTTATGACACTATCTGTGAAAGTTTTGCCGCGAGCAGCGTCTTGTACCTTCGTTAATTCTTAGTGCGAGGAGTGGCATCGACCTTACATACTTTTTATGTTTGTTATTTTTCCTTATTTTTAATAATGGCAAGTAGGCCAATATGATACCTGAGGCTAAGTGGTGACTGTTGCTTATGAATTTTATATAAATTAACCTTATTATGAAAACCTCATTCGCTCAGGAGAAAAGCAGAATGACCTATTTATTAGGTATATATCTAAGGGATAGCCTTATTTGCCTTGTACCACAACGCTCAATAAACGTTAAGACTGTACCAAAGGGTAGCAAGAACTAACTTGTTCTGATCCCGTAAAAAAAATGGAAATCTGAGTCAGTACTAACCTACCAGCAATTGGTACTGTACTAGCTGTTGCTGTAAGCATTCCCCTTTTGGTGCTACTGGCTCACTCGCACGACTGATTATAGAGCCGCAAACGGCTAGGCCAGCTGTAATCAGCCCTGCAAATTACAAAAGAGTCACACCATCTACTCTTTAACTTCTGGAAATGTCTGACGGTCCTTTTACGGACACATTATCTATAAACCAGTTTTAAAACAAACAGTATAGGGTTGAGAACGACTAAATCCATAATACGTTGGTACCCACTGTTTGCATATTTCGAAAGTAATATGAAAGTGTTTGGTTTACGAGTAATCAAACAAAGTTGTTTCTTACATAACATTTGTAATACATAACATCTACAATTGATTGTTTAAGCACCCTTATGGGACCACTAGTACTTTTTATAATTCAGTTTCACATCCTAATATAGATCTCTAAATATATTAGCCGAAATCATTACGCCAATATGTCATACGTGTCTAGTGCTCGATGTTATCATTGTTTTTTTACGTAATGTATTATGCAAAATTGTAAAATGTTTTTATATCGTAAGCGGACACAATATGTAAAGATTTTATATTGTTATTCACAGCGCATGTGCCTCCCAGTATTGGATACAATCCTCCAATCTAATTAAAGGAAAATTGACCTACTACGGGTATACCAATACCATAATAACCAGGCTAGTTGACATATGATTTAATCTTCTTGCAGCATGACTAATTGCTTTAGATTCATACTAACCTGTTACAGGAATCAAAGGAATAGAAAGTAATATTTAAATTATATTAGCTGTATTACCCGGTTCCGCATGGCGGCTTGTTGGTTTGCGGCTTACCTAATTCGGTATAAAATAGATGCGTCTATAATTTCTCTTAACCACATTGCCGAATTTTTGGGTTTATTACTAAACACAATAAAAACTATCCTATATGTCACATTGTACCAACCCTGATGCATTTGGCAAATTTTATTAAAGGTTTTTTTTTGGGGGTGGGTTACGGTCGGCGCACTCCCGCACCACCCCGTCCGGGGCGACTGAGGGGCATAAGCACGCATCCGTAACCCGCCCGTACAGCACGTCGTCTTCGTCGTAGGGTCGACCACCGGTGCAGAGTTCCTTGACATTAGTGGTCGACCCGAAATTTTTATTTTAGAATTTTTATTTTATTGCCATTGGTAGTAGATGAATAAGTAGCTCACCTGATTTTAAGTGATAATGGTTGCTCATGAACTGCAACAATATCAGGGACACTGTCAAGTTACTTCTTTCATCTCTCTTACCGTAACAGTGAACGAGCAGGATTGGAAAGAATAGAACGAAGCCAGGAAGGGAGGTGAGAGTGTTATTGTGCCTTCGGCTCCCACTCAACGAATAAAGCCCAGTACCAAATTTATACCAATAATACAGTAAATTTCTTTAAAAATTGGTACCACCCCGAATCTTGCCCATTTATGGCTGCAGTCGGACGACTGTAAAAAAGCGGGCCCTGCCATTGAGTTAACATAAACTAATATCGTGACACGTGATTGTAGCATAAAATGATATAGAAAGGTTCTTTGTCACTACACGTAAAACAATTTTATATTCTGTGATTTTTAATTATTACATAAGGTACTTATTGCATTAGATGTAAATAAAATGCAGAGTAGCGATGCCCACGAATAGCATCAAATTTCAAATTTATAAGCAGATTAACAGCTGTTTCGCGCATTTTCAATAGATGTTTGACATTAGTCAGGCGTTATTTGCAAAACTCTTATCCCTCTTCTCTTCCTGTGGATGTAGTAGAAGACAACTAAGGTAAGCACGCATCGTTTCTTGTAGTGACGGAGTAAGAATTAGATTCACCAACGCCTATCTTTCCTATGGATGTCATAAGAGACGACTAAGGGATACAATACGCATATATAAGATCTAGCAAGAAAAGGATAACTCGATATAAAATCCTATATCAACCCGTTTTACCACCCGTTTTACCAGCGTGGTATAGTAGATCAAATTTCTCTCCTATACAGGAGGAGGCTCGAGCCCAGCAGTGGGACGTACATGAGCAGCGATCATAATAATGAAGGTAAGCATATCAAGTCAAAAATTTTGGTCAAATCTTTGTGCAACTCACAAATGATTTTTCTAAATCTCGATCTAATATAATCATCATCATCATCTCAGCCTATATATGTCCCACTGTTGGGCTCAGGCCTCCTCCATAATGGGAGGGGAATTGACCTACTATTCCACGCTGGTCAGACTTTTTTTTTATTGCCGATGGTGGCAAACGAGCAGGCAGCACACCTGATGGTAAGTGATCCTGCCGCACATGGACCTTTGCAATACCAGGGGCACAGCCAGGCCGTTGCCTACCGTGAAGAAAATACTCTTCTTAAACCTCGTTTAAAGAAAGACATGTCATAGCGCTCGGAAAACACAGCAGCAGGTAGTTCATTGCAGAGCCTGCACGTACGTGCAGGAACGTGACGTGACGTGTTGGAACAGAGTTTTGTATCGAGTTTTCCTACTCTTGCAAAGATGTTATATGCATATTATAATATATCCCTTAGTCATCTTTTACGACATCCACGAGCAAGATAGGGAGTGGTGAATTGTATTCTTACTCCATCACCACACGAAAAATCTAATATAATGTGAAAACGAACACATTATATCTAATATAATGTGTTCGTTAAATTGCTATTTGTGAATTTCTCTGCGCCTAAAGAAATAAGCGGGCCCGTGCTCAATAGTGAATGTGTATAACTGAAGGACGAACTGCCCGTCACGTGCCACTGTGGTTCTGCATTTTTTGGATTTAAGGCCACTTTACCTCTCTTAAATTGTATCACTTGTGTGTCAATAACACAAGTGTGTCAATAATCCTCGTTAATATACAGGACAGACTTAATACAAATCAAATCCTTGCTAATATTATAAATGCGAAAGTAAGTTTGTTTGTTTGTTACACTTGCATGCTTAAACCACCGAACCGATTTCAAAAATTCTTTCAGCAAGGAAAGCTATAATATCAGGGAGTAACATAGGCTATATTTTATCCCGGTATTCCCACGGGAACGGGAACTACGCGGGTACTGAAATCGAAGTGAAGCGAGGGCGGGTTTCTAGTATAAATGTATTCTTTAAAACTCAAATTATAGTGTCTGAACCAGCGCTATTAAACAAAGAAACTTCTATTTTTATGTAATTTTTTTAACTGCATTCTGCAAATATCATTCGTGTGATTTATTTCGATATCGCAACATTTCTAATTTACTGCAGAGGATGTATGTAATACTCAGTTACAGTTTGCGTGATAAAGACGTCTCCAGTAACCTCTTGCTCACAATGCGGTCATGTGATCAACAGAACACGTCCGTCGTTATTACACAACTTAGCACTCGACGTTCATCTTCTCTAAGCCTTTCGATAATATAACCTCGTATGTAATTATCTAAGTCGAGGATACCGTTGGAGAGGTTTCGAGAATAAGTGTTACAAGATGGCGACTGTGTATTTAACCTCCAACAGAATATTTATGACTAAAATAAGAAAATCAACACATTCTTTGAAAGGATGTTTGGCCATATGATAATGTTATTACAATTTTATGTAATCGCATATTTGCTCGCTTGGAACATAAAATTGATTATCTCATTGAAACTATTTCCGCACGGATAAAAATTATATTTGTTTGTAATATTAAATTGCGGTTAAGTTATCTGACATTTTGATGTTTGTCAAATAGCTTGAACTGAACCGTTATCGGTTGGCAAAAGAACAAACAAACAGTCGCATTAATATAATATTAATTCTAAGACTGTGCGTCTATAGGTGACGTAAAAGCCGGGTAAGTGCTAGAGCACTTACCCGGCTTTTACGTCACCTATAGACACAGAACTAAGCCAAATCCAGATAAAGTAAGCGTAGCCATCATGATTCCTAGTGGGAATTGAGTCTGCTAGAAGTGCTCGTAGGAAAGTTCTTTATTCTTGTCAAGTAGGTAAGCAAGGAGCAGAAAAATCTTTGTGCAATTCACAAATTTTGGTTTCGTGTCTGGGTTAATCTGTTTTATGATTGTAAGTTCTCCCACGGAACAAGCATATTTCACAGGGCGATCTGCTACCTAAAGAAAAAAAACTCTTGATGATATTAGTTACTGCAAAAAAAAATTCCTGACAAGGTAATTAGATTAGATAGAATAGACCTTTTCGTATCCGTGTTGAAGAAGTAAGAATACAATCTCCGCCACCTTTCTTGCCCGTGACTGTCGTAAAAGTCGACTGAAGGATTGTCGTCGTTAACATCTATGCAAGAGAAAGAAAACTCGAAATAAAATCCTACACCAACCTGTCTGACCAGCGTGATATAGTAGGTCAATTTTCCTTCCATAGTGGAGGAGGCATCCTCCACTGCAAGGCAGCAGTGGCAATCGTACATAGCTACTATCTTATATTCAGTCGATGAAAAAAAACGTAAGCCACGCTTAAGATTCGCCACAAAGTGCGACCTGCCTTTTTTTTTATTGCAAACGGTGGCAAACGAGCAGACAGTACACCTGATGGTAAGTGTTGCTGCCGCTCATAGACCTTTACAAGGCCGCTGTCTACCGCGAAGAAAGTGAAGGGAGTGTGAATGCGTGCATTGAGGCTCGGTGATACCAAAACCCTCCACACGTAAACACCTTCAGAAAGTTGGGCTTCCGGCCCTCTCACTCACCGAACGAAGCGCAGTAACAAATTGCTACTACTCAGACGTCGATTTTCTGCGAGAGCGTGGTACTACCCCGGACGGACCGGCCCGCGGCTATAGACAGATAACTGTCGACAGTGTGGTCCTACTACTCCTGCCTGCCTGTGCCACCTGCATCCAACAACGCCCAGCAACTTTTACCAGGACGTCGGTCCACCTAGTGGGTGGGTGTCATCCGATACGCGATCGTCACTCGAGAACTTTTCTTCCCCAGCGGTTAGTAGTTCGTCGAGTGATGTGTCCTGCCCATTACCATTTCAGGGTGCTAATTCTTTGTGCTACGTTGGTTACACCCGTTCCTCTAGGGATTTCAGCATTCCGGATTCCATCTCGCAGACAAATCCTGAGCATAACTCGCTCTATAGCACGCTGAACAACTTTAAGCATAGTTAGATGCAGTTAAAATCGCATTGCCAATTGGGACTGTAATGACACGGGCGTTTGACATGACTTTCGTCATGTCCATCTTCATTTGTAGTTAGAATAGAAACACAGTAGTTAGAATAGAAACCCAGTACTTAGAATAAAAACCCAGTAGTTAGAATAATAACCCAGTAGTTAGAATAGAAACCCAGTAGTTAGAATAGAAACCCAGTAGTTAGAATAAAAACCCAATAGTTAGAATAAAAACCCAGTAGTAGGAATAGAAACCCAGTAGTTGGAATAGAAACCCAGTAGTTGGAATAGAAACCCAGTAGTTAGAATAAAAACCCAGTAGTTAGAATAAAAACCCAGTAGTTAGAATACCCTGCTGAGATCATTGAGCGTGGTGTCAAGGTCCTCCATGGATTCTGCAATAACGACTAAATCGATGGTGGGTGATGTATTCGTCGTTGATGTTGATGCCGAGTCCTGTTCAGTCGGGCTTGAAGAGCTTGAAGACATCTCCAGTGCAATGATGAACAGTTTCGGAAAGATAACGTCGCCGTCCTTCACGTTTTTCGGTAATTGGATAGGTTTCGTACTCTTATCCTGGATACGGGCTTACATTGTGGCGTTTCTATACAAACACTTCAGCACTTCGATATAACGATGGTCGATTTGGCACCGCTGAAGGGATTACAGTACCGCCTAAGTTTCGACTGTATGGCTGACTGGCTTTCTCATATTTAGTCCACAAACGTTATACACAGTGGCCGATAGTACTCATCATCTATTCATAATCGGTCGAACCTTGAGAATGAGGTCTATAGTGCTTATAGCCTATTCTGAAGCCGATCTGTTCTGGCTTTTAACTAACTTTTATTCTCCTAACTCAAAATTTGAATATGTGCTTCGTAACCAATAGGTATTAGTTAGATAACAAAAACTTTTATTATCATCATTGTAAATCAGTCTAAAGATAGTGACGTAATCACATGTTTGGCAGTCATAGTTAGTTTCATGACTTTGCTACAAGAGGGCCTGGGCCCATTGTGCTAGTGCTCCAACGGTCGGTTTTTGTAACTCCTATAGGTTTTTGCTACCCCTCATGTCTGTGTGGTGACGGAGTAAGAATACAATTCGTCACCCCCTCTCTTGCTCATGGGTGTCGTAAAAGACGTCTAAGGGATAAAATATGCATATAATATCTATGAAAGAGAAGGAAACCTCGAAATAAAACCCTATACCAACACGTCTGACCAGCGTGGTTATAGTAGATCAATTTCCCGCCTACCTTGGAGGAGGCTTGAGCCCGACAGTGGGACGTATATGAGCTAAAATAATGATGATAGGAAATTAAAGGGTGGCGACATTTTATATGTATACCCATACTTATCCTGCCGACTGCGTATCTCCCCACACCGCGTGTTTTGATAAAAATCCGTACAATTTATGTAAATATTTGAAATGTATCGTTTTTAGCCTTTAAATATTTATTTAAACATACAAAATTTAAACCTAGGTCCTCATAATAAATTGGTCTTAGATGCGAACGGTCATGAACTTCGTGTTTAGCACTTTTTATGTCATGCCACAAACAATAAACAAATAGATATATACTATTTATAGTAAATAAACATCAACTAACTTTCACTATCAGTACGACCTCGCAGTTGATAATATTGCATTAGCACACATTTGCGTATGTGCAATATTCATTGATTATACACAAATCACTGGCTAGTCTTATAAAATAATTACAAAATACTCTGTGGAAGATAATATTCAAGTATTTCAGTGAGCCCAGCGATATACCTACCTAATTTTCCTTTTAATTGCTTTATATTTCCTTAGTTTAATCCCTTAAATGTATGTGTACGGCTACGAATATTACCATCTCTTGAATAGCTCGTGGGTGTCGTAAAAGACGACTAAGAGATTTTTAAGGTGGGCCATCTCCGTCTGATCAGCAATATATTCCAAAGGAGGGTTGACATCAGGTATGTAGCCGGTAATAAAAGAATTGCTAATATTTTTTATAAAAGAAGAGTATACATATTGATGGCTTCCACGCAATTATGCGTAAAAAAGCGGCTTCCCTATTGCAGCGTCTGCGGACCAGTCGCAATAGCATCCTGAAAACTATTGCTAAAAGACTGGATTATCCTATCCAAAGTTATTAGATAAAATTAGTTATAGGGTTGTAATGTGTAAAATATATCTAATTAATTATAATTAGTATTAACTAACAATACTAACATAATATATAAGGACATTTATATGTTACTAATACACTAACAAATTATGGATTGTAAGTATATCTGAAATAAATTTATTATTATGTATCTCAGTGTCACGGGTATCTTCCAAAGAAAGATACCCGGTCCTTTGGTAGGCTTACATGGGGATATGGATCCAACACGCAGAGGCCTTTCGAGAAATTTAATGTTAAAATGGGATGGGACATCTACCGATGACACTCCACGTTTGCACATAACAGTCGTGAATTGCCAACGGTAGGTGTAAAACTATTGTACAATGATGATATCTAAAACCTGGTTATGGAGTTGTGAGGTTTGGTGGACTATTTTCCTTAAAACTATTGATTTTAACCTGTCGTCTGCCTTCAATCCCTTGTATAGTATGGAACTACGGTCGCCACAGACACGCAGGTCATACGGGCAACAGGGGGGCAACATTGGTGCAAGTGGCTTGGGGTGTCGAGCGGTGCGGTGCCGGTTTCACCATTACAAGACCCCGATGAACGGAGACCCACAGTGGTTTCCCCGTAGTTATGCCCTTGAAAATGACACTTCCACCCATACACTTGCACCCAGAGCATATAGCTCTGACGACCCCTCTCTGGCGAGCCAGAGTTTAAGGCAAGCCAGAGTTGAGAATCCTGCGGGCACTCTTCGGTTTCCACTCCAACCAGCCAGTAAAGGCGAGCTGGATACGAGGCCCTGGCCGACTCTCTGGGGCATTCAGGACCGCAGTGTCGCCACTCACATTCAGCACGCCACAAGCTGCCCTGTGGTTTATTAGCTTTCCTATAAATCTGGTGATACATTTTTTCTTTTATATCAAAAGAACTTAGAGAGCCATATAATGTTCCCTCGAGGTTTGCGTTAGTCTCATGGTGAGATAACGATTGGCCCAGAGGGTTATTATTATTATTATTATCGAGTCGACCCCAAGTAATAAGTATAGGAACACGGTGACGATGACGATGATGATGACGATGATGATCCTTCATCATCATCGTCGTCATTTCAGCTCAAATACGTTCCACTGTTGGGCTTGAGCCTTCCTCCCTCGCAATAGGAGCGAAATTGAGCTTACTATAACATTCTGGTCAGACAGGTTGGTATTAGCTTTTGTTTCAAGTTTTTCTTCTCTTGAAATAATCCCTTAGGTTACAATAAAGAAATGTAAAATATTTTAATTTAAGATCAAACGATTAATTTGAATATGAAAAGAATTACAACTGTCTGTTGGTTTTCACTTCTGTCGGCAGTCTTCATGACCGTTTTGTGTCCTTTGTTTGTATATTTTTCGGACTATGAAGCGATGCCCGCGCACGAACGCAACTTGGAAATTCTCAAAAGGTACGACTTTCCAGTTATTTGCTGAATGTCTTTATAACTATTGGTACTTTTCGAAGGGCTGGAGCTAATCTATACCAATAAATAAAATTGGAGTGTCTGTTTGTAATGTCAAAATAATAGGCTTTTCTCATGCTCACACGGTTATTTGCACTATATACATGCCTAAAAATATTTTATTTTTTTTTGTCTGTCTGTCTGTCTGTTTGTTCGGGGTAATCTTCAAAACGGCTGGACCGATTTCAAAAATTCTTTCACCAATGGAAAGCTATAATATCAGCGCGTAAACTAGGCTATATTTTATCCTGATATTCCTACGGGAACGGGAACTACGCGGGTAAAACGACTAAAACCGAAGCGAAGCGAGGGCGGGTTGCTAGTACTTACATACAATTGAATAAGAAGTAACTTAAAATAACGAGTTAGCCAAATTTTTTATCAAATCTTCTTAACTTATGTGTCCGCATTCCGATCCAGTGCGGGCGGTAGATTATTATTAATTTTAAAAAAGGTAAATTTGACAATTATTTAAGTATACATTCTAGATGGTCTGATTTGATACCATGATCACTTCTTTCTTTAAATTTTAAAAATCCTTTTTTTAGTATGAGCTACGGTCAGCGCACCCGCGCCCGGCTCCGTCCAGGGCGACAGAGGGGCGGCGCGCGGCCCCGTAGCCCACCCGTGGCACGTTGCCTTCGTCTTCATCGTTGGGCTGACCACCGCTGCAGGGTGACTTGTCGTCAGTGGTCGGCATATAATTAGAGCATGAGGATACAAAATAAGTATAAAGCCTAAGTATGTACGCTGTTTGGAACAATGTGCCACTTACACTTGCTGAAATAATTTTGAAAATGATTTTAGCGGATTTAAATAATTCTTTAAGACATATGTATATTCATAGATGGACACTTAATCCAAAAGTTAATTTCGTTAATCGTTAATTCGTTAATAAAAATGTTAACTTCGAATTTAACGCTTTAACGATTGTTAAAGCGTTAAATTTACGAAAATTTAACACAAGTTAAAGTTAATCGTTAAAAGTTAACCAATTAAAACTTATACTACTTTTAGGTTGAGACAAATAGATATATTCTACAGTATTTAGCGGAATTATGTAATTATGTTGGGATGCATCTGTCCACACTAGTTTGCGATACACTCCTGCCGGTAGTCCCGATACCAAAAGGTTCACTAATACTTTATGACGCTTTTTGTCGTAACAACCAGGTGGAGGGCAGTCCGGAGAGTGGCTTAGTCTCGTTTAACGAGATGGCCGCCTGGCGGGACGACGCCCGCCGTGACGTCATTGTCCGTTGAGCATTCCGGTTGGAGAGATCTCGGTACGGTGTTCGGACCGTCAAGGCTTTGATATTGCACTGACGGAGATTGGGTCGGTGGCACGGGGTGCTTTCCTTTCGACTGGTGCAGGTATTAACGGGGCATGGTAGCTTCGTGAAGTACCTGCACACAGTTGTAAGGAAGGAGAGCACACCGTCCTGCCACCATTGCAATTGCGACGAGCACACGGTACAGTAGACGCTCGAGGTGTGTGCCGTGTGGAGAGAGCAGCGCCTTTAACTCGTCGCAATCATCAGTGCCGACCTCAAGCTGCCGAATATCGTTAGGGCGATGCACGACGGCGTCAGGAACTGGGACGCGATCGCCGCCTTCCATGTGGCAGTTATATCACGGAAAGAGAGGGCGGCTCGTGCACGGGAGGAAGTCCTCTACCATACGATCCGCCACCGGCGACTTGGGTGGCGCAGGCGTAGTAGAACTTACGAGCGTGGCGTGGCGCGTAGTTCAAACATACAAAACAACAGCATATCAACAAACAACTAATGTAACGGACTAAAGTTAACGGAAGTTCAATTTAACGGATGTTAACAAGAGCGTTAACAATTTTTGAAGTTAACTTAAAAGTTAATCCGTTAAGCAGATTGTTAACTTCGTCAATTAACGATTAACGGATTAACGAGTTAATGCCCACCTTTGTGTATATTGTACCTAATTGAATTTGTTTAAGATGATTTGCATATTTTATTATAATATACCTATGTATTACTGGCGTATAGAGTTTGCAACCTGGTATATTTCTCAACCCGGCCGGGCCCGGCTGCAATTGTCGCCAACCCAGCCCGGGCCCGGCGGACCCGGCCGGGTTATATTAGCGATGAAACCTCTCTAAAGTATTTTATGAAAATTTTCTATATATGAATAGAAAAAGACAATGGTTTAAGGTCAATAATTATTTTAAACTGGCTTATGAACAGTTATCACAATAATCAGTCTCACTCAAGTCTCAAAATCACACTTAATACATAATTGATTACTTTTACTTATGGACGGCAAAGTAACATTAGTATTAGTAATTATTCATTTTTATAACTTTAAATAAGTAAGTCTTTCTCTTTACTCCTTACAGTATCTATTTGAAAACATAGTATTGAAATAAGAAATTACTAACACAGCTTAAAGTACGTAAACGTGCCATAATAACTTATGGGCCGGGCCGGGCCCGGTTGGCAATCTCTAGTCGTCTTGTACGACATCTACGGGCAAGGTAGGGAGTTGTAAATTGTATTCTCACTCCGTCACCACACGGAAAGCGAGTTGCAGTCAAAATAAAACTATTCTAACAGATTTTACACATGAATTTGAGTTTTGATTCTGTAATGGGTAGACATAAATCTCTGTAATAACAATGACTTGTTTAACCTTAGTACTCCTGTAACCACGAACGACGTTTCAAACACTTTTTTTTAAGACAACCCCCTGCACTAAGCAAATAATCCTTGTATTGCGGGGAACTATACAAACATATAATTAAAAGATTTTTTTTGTTTTTTTGGGGTGGGTTGCGGTCGGCGTGCTCCTCGCAGTCCTCGCACCACTCCGTTCGGAGCGACAGCCAGCTTACGCCCCGTAAGCACGTACACCCACAACCCACCCACGATGCACGTCGCCTTCGTCGTTGGGCCGACCACCGGAGCAGGATGACTTGACGTCAGTAACCGACCCGACGGAATACCACCTATTTGGGGTACCCTCCCATCGACCGACGTCCCCCCCTCGGGGAGGACGTCGGTCTTTCCTCACGCGGTCGGCCTCTCGGCGGATGACGGACTAATTCCCCAGTCACGTCACCCGCGGCCTCGGCTAGGGCGGCATGAGGCGCTGGTACTCGCCGCCGCAGTCGCCGGCGGCTGATCGCCTCATCGAGGCTGCGCTCCTCGCGCAGGTGATCCGCCGCCTCCTTCTGCGAGATCACTGCCTCGCAGAAGGCTGCGACCGCGTCCCAGTTCCTGACGCTGCCGACCATCGCCCTGGCGATAGTTTGCAACGTCAGGTCGGCACCGATGATTGCGACGAGTTATACAATTAAAGGATACCAATTACATCCAGACTCAGAAAAACATTTTGTGAATCGCACATAGTGTTGTCCTGCGTGAGATTCGAAACCGCGACACTGGCATGTTAGGTCGGTATCTCAATCACTAAGTACCTGTGCCATCTTTTTTTTTTAATGTTTTAAACGTCGGGAAACAAAAATTAAATACAAAGACGATAAAATCTATAAAAAATATTTTTATTTTACATTGTTTGAAACGTCGGGAATCAAATACGAACACGATAAAATGTGTAAAAAATAGTTTAATTCAAATAGTTGTAGTCCAAAAGCATTTCAGAGATACAGAGTGTATAAATAGCGAAGTAATAATCTAGCGATCTGTTAGATTTTGTGGGTTTGATTTCTAAACAGGCTAATGATGTGCGAGATCTACAAATAAATATTTCGATGTAATTTATATCCAGTAATATTAATTTTATGTTTGTAGAGTTCCCCGTAACTAGAGATTTCAACCCGGTATGTTTCTCAACCCGGCCGGGCCCGGTTGCATTCGTCGCCAATGAAACCTTTAAAGTATTTTATGAACATTTTCTATATATGAATGGAAAAAGACAATGATTCAAGGTTAATATTTATTTTAAACTAGCTTATGAACAGTTATCACAATAATCAGTCTCACTCAAGTCTCAAAATCACACTTAATACATAATTGATTACTTTTACTTATGGGCGGCAAAGTAACATTAGTATTAGTAACTAGCAATCCGCCCTCGCTTCGCTTCGGTTATAACCTATAGGTTATAGTCGTTTTACCCGCGTAGTTCCCGTTCCCGTGGGAATACCAGGATAAAATATAGCCTAGTTTACGCCCTGATATTATAGCTTTCCATTGGTGAAAGAATTTTTGAAATCGGTCCAGCCGTTTTGAAGATTACCCGGAACAAACAGACAGACAGACAGACAAAAAATTTTTAATTGCTATTTTAGGCATAGGTGTCGTGCAAATAACCGTGTGAGCATGAAAAAAGCATATTATTTTGACATTACAAACAGACACTCCAATTTTATTTATTGGTATAGATTATTCATTTTTATAAGTTTAAACAAGCAGGTCTTTCTCTTTACTCCTTATAGTGTCTATTTGAAAACATAGTATTAAAATAGAAAACTAATAACACAGCTTAAAGTACGAAACGTGTCATAACAACTTAGATTAGATAGATAGATAAACCATGGTAGCTTTGGTATAAACAAAACAAATTCTTATATGCTAAAAGTAAAAGGTTTTTCTTAAACTTTGGTTATTAATACTAGCGAGTGTTACTATTACTAATTGAACAAATAGCGAAATCTTATAGGCTAGGCTGTATTGTAACTGTAAACAATCAAACTTTTATAGTCTTAACTAACAAAATGTAACATAAAATTGGTTGCATTACGTGGATTTATAAATCCTTACTAATATTATAAATGCGAAAGTAAGGATGTTTGTTTGTTTGTTTGTTTGTAACGCTTTCACGCTTAAACCACAGAACCTATTTCAAAAATTCTTTCACTAATAGAAAGCTATAATATCAGGGAGTAACATAGGCTATATTTTATTCCGGTATTCCCACGGGAACAGGAACTACACCGGTTTAAGCGACTGAAACCGAAGCAAAGCGAGGGCGGGTTGCTAGTATATTATAACAAAACAAAAAGTATATTCTAACTTGGATAAGGCAAAACAATTATTTTTCTGTCTGAAAGAAAGATTTTACAAAGCTGGCCCCTCCTACCGGGTCCGGTGACCGGGCCCGGTAAGAACGACCGGGCTCGGTGGGTGCTCAAAAGGGCACCGGGCCCGGGCTGGCCCGGCCCGGCCGGGCCCGGTTTGCAATCTCTACTGGCGTAGCCAAGTTTTAATTGCAGAGTGGTTTTAAAATAATAACACAACGAAAATATGCACGAAATAAGACTAATATGTATTCACGTTATATTTTTTTTCTTAAGTTTGAACATTTCCTTTTTATAGATTAGTAACTCCGAAGGTCAGTCATAAATCGCGTTTACAAAAAAAAAGCTGTGTGTTAACGGTTGTTTCTCATATCTGCATCGTTGCAATACCATACACTTCAGGCAATATGTGCAATAAAAAGGTGGACTATTACAAAATAAAGCAGAGACTGGTTAAAAATGACCTTACGTTTTAAAACGAAATTGAAATGAAAGTGTTCAACAAAAAAATCCTTTAGAGAGATATATACCTATTGAAATGAGGACACAAAGTTTATGACGAACTAGCAACCCGCCCTCGCTTCGGTTACTGTCGCCTTATCCCCGTAATTCCCGTTCCCGTGGGAATACCGGAATCATATATAGCCTAGTTTACTCCCTGATAGCTAGCTTTCCATTGGTGAAAGAATTTTTGAAATCGGTCCAGCCGTTTTGAAGATTACCCGGAACAAACAGACAGATAGATAGACAGACAGACAGACGGACAAAAAAAATATAAAGTGATTTTTAGGCATTTGTATAGTGCAAATAACCGTGTGAGCATGAAAAAGGCCTATTATTTTGACATTACAAACAGACACTCAATTTTATTTATTGGTGTAGATTTAGGAATATATTATAGACTAGCAATCCGCCCTCGCTTTGTTTCGGTTATAGGTTATAGTCGTTTTACCCGCGTAGTTCCTGTTCCCGTGGGAATACCGGGATAAAATATAGCCTAGTTTACGCCCTGATATTATAGCTTTTCATTGGTGAAAGAATTTTTGAAATCGGTCCAGCCGTTTTGAAGATTACCCGGAACAAACAAACAGACAGACAGACAAAAATTTTTTAATTGCTATTTTAGGCATAGGTGTCGTGCAAATAACCGTGTGAGCATGAAAAAAGCCTATTATTTTGACATTACAAACAGACACTCCAATTTTATTTATTGGTATAGACTAGCAACCCGCCCTCGCTTTGCTTCGGTTTTAGTCGTTTTACCCACGTAGTTCCTGTTCCCGTAGGAATACCGGGATAAAATATAGCCTAGTTTACGCCCTGATATTATAGCTTTCCATCGGTGAAAGAATTTTTGAAATTGGTCCAGCCGTTTTGAAGATTACCCGGAACAAACAGACAGATAGACAGACAGACAGAGAGACAAAAAATTTTTAATCTGTATTTTAGGCATAGGTGTCGTGCAAATAACCGTGTGAGCATGAAAAAAGTCTATTATTTTGACATTACAAACAGACACTCCAATTTTATTTATTGGTATAGATTTTGTATATTTTAGCGTTAGTTTCAGACCTAAATTGACATCGACATCATTATCTTTAGGTCAGACATCAATCAATTTATTAAGATAATACCTATTATTTTTAGCAGCACCCGTTGTGAACAGCAACGTACATATTTCGCCATGCATTCAGAGTAATGGCATTCCTTTTCGTTGATCCATTGGTTAGGTTACTAGCGTATGTTTTACAGACAATTTTGTCGATGACGATCGTAGATTTAAAGTAGAGCTGTGCGTGTGTGTTAGTTGGATGTACTTAATTTGAAATATACGACTATACCCATAGATTATTGGTAGGTTTCTTAACAGATCTGGAGTTACCAATAGTTTAAGTGTATACTACTCTTTCTATAATATATTACGAATGTAAATATTGATCATTGGTCTCTTCTCAACATTTCACAACCTACATAATTAGAGAAAATAAAAAATATAAAAATAATTTGTCATGGATTTAAATTTTTTTAAAAATCTCTATATTAATATAACTACAATCGAATTTAAAAGTTCCTCCTTTCTTGAAGTCTGTATCATTAATATTTATGCGACATACGATTACATACATATTTTCCGAGATTGCCACCTGAAAAGATAAAGTATAAAAATGCTAAAGAATTTCAATAATTAATGTAATTTGGAAAATATTTTAAGTTAGTTTGATCGTTTATTAAGACTAGTTCATCACATCGTCATAGTCTATTTACGTCCCACTCCTAGGCCTACTCGAGCCTACTCTACAATAGGAGTTAAATTTAGGTACCTACTATAGGTACTGTGCTGGTTAGACGTGTTGGTATATTATTTCATTTCGAGTTTTCCATCTCTTGCATTGATGTTATATGCATATTATATCCCTTCGTCGTGTTTTACGACCTCAAGGGGTAAGGTGGAGGTGAATCGTACTCCTACTCCGTCCATCATCACACGGCAAGACTGGCTATGAATATAAAAAATAGATCCTGATCCATAGAAGCGTAGAATGAATGTCATGCTAAGTATGAGGATTTTTCTTGTATTGTGTGATTATGAAAATCTTTCATATTAACCTTAGATGGCTGATACATCCTTATGCGGAATTTGATGAGCGCAGAGGGGTCTTAAGCCAAAATATGTAAGCAATTGGACCCAAAGCATACCATTTTGGAGTACGAACCTCAGCTTGGGGCGTTATTGAGGGCAAGGTGGGCAGTGCCACGTTATTTGAATTTGGTGTTACGGGGCGTCTCAATGGCGAAGACGTAACTATGAGTATTTATTTATTACGGTCTCACCGGCCCTTTATGCTGTAAGCCGACCGCTCTAGTCGTCGGGGTCATCGAGACTGTCTCGGCCGAGGAACATTCGAAATCAGAGTAGTTGACGGCGACGACTGCAAGGGGGTTGCGATGTGTCATCGCATAATCGTAACATCTACCGACACCTTGTTTCATGTACCTACTATGTAATGGTCGGCAATTGCTAGTCGATGTGAAGGTCAGCGTTGCGTATAAACCACGGTGCGCCTGTAGCTTTACACACGAACCTATTCTGAAATATTTATAACCTATGAATCCTGTGTGGTCTAGCATGATCGATAACTACATTGCCATACGTCCTGATGGGGCGTATGCAGTGTCCAAAATTTTACTACAGCTTACTATTTGGGTTTAGTAAGCACTGGGAGGACCCATAGCGAATGGTTACAAGGACCGAGCCCTTTTGATGTCCAAGGAATGAACTTGTCAAAAATACGAAATTGAATAAAGACCGTGGGAGAGTAGGTACATATTGACACGTCACCAGCACAGGGCCGCCGGAACAGGGCCGCCTGAATCTTTTTGAATTTGATCTCAATTCGGGAACTACTTGCAAAAGGGATGACCGTCGATTGGGGACATCAAATTACTGAATATCGACGAGACCGGTCGGATAACAGGAACAATATTGGGTACAGAATATAATATACGACCATTTCTCTTACATATACGATGTGATATCAATAATATTTTTATTAAAATTATAGTTGATTGAACGCATACAAGCGTTGATTAAAGTAAAGGACTGCCTTTGAATTTTAGGTTTAACGTAATTATTACAATGGAACTCACCATACGTTTTTTTATTTGTAGTAGCACCAATGATAGAGAAGATTAGGAGCGCAAGGTTGTCTTGGTATGGACATGTGATGAGGAGGGATGAAAGCCATGTGACAAGGCGGGTTATCGATATGAATGTGGATGGACGAAAGAAGCGTTGGCGACCCAAAAAGAGATGGATAGACTGTGTGAATGAGGACATGCGTATGAAAAGGGTGAGTGCAGATATGATGGCCGATAGGAGGTTATGGAAGGTAAGTACATGTTGTGCCGACCCCACTTTGCGTGGGATAAGGGCAGGCAAATGATGATACGTTTTTTTTTATTTAAAGAATAGCTTACTAAATGAATAAGCAATAAAACGACACGGAACCGCTAAAAATAAATCCTTAATTGTTCTAACCGGTGTATTTTATTTGCAATTTCCAATGCGTATTGATTAACATAACGATTTCTGATGTTTATGCGAGTGTTACACATTTTTTGAGGGTGGGTTACGGTCGGCGCGCTCCTCACACCACTCTGTCCGGGGCGACAGAGGGGCGTAAGCACGCACACCCGTAACCCACCAGCGCGACACGTCGCCTTCGTCGTTGGGCCGACCCCCGGAGCAGGGTGATTTGACGTCAGTGGTCGGCCCGACGGAATGCTCCTTGAGGAGTACCCTCCCATCGACCGACGTCCCCAACCCTCGGGGAGGACGTTAGTCTTTCCTCACGCGGTCGGCCTCTCGGCGGGTGACGGACTAAATCCCCGGTCCAGTCACCCGCGGCCTCGGCTAGGGTTAATCATGAATGCTGGAAAGTGTTCGAAATGTCAGGAAATTAAAACTCAAATATAAACTCCCTGAATATCGTAAAAATAGTTTTATTTCAAATGTATAATACCTATTCATGTAAACATCAGAATTCATTACATAGTGTGGTACGATACCCGTGAATATGATACGGGGTTCATTATATTCGTAAACCGTCATAACGCGATGAACTTTTAAAAATATTTTGACTGAATTAAAAATGCAATTGGAATTGCATAATAAAATCGTTACACATTTCTATAAAGTTACCCACTCATATTGTTATTATATTATAAAAATCGACTTTCACGCGATTTAAGCCTCAAGTAATATAATAGCTATACTATCATAAAGTAATTAAAATTAGATATTTTTTGTAATATATTAAACCTACAAAGTCGTTTTAGTAATGAACTACCGCTCAATTTTGTAATAACCTATTAAAAATATGTTTTCGTTAATTTTTCATCCACCAATATACATTATTTTTCTTCGTCAGTGGGGTACACAACTGTTTAATGCTAATTAACTTAGATAATTTAAGTATATTGAAATTGTGTACTAGTATTTGTTATGTAAATTCACTCTCGTATCCGGCTACGACCTCCAGAAGGTCTTTGGGTTTTGTATGGTGAAGAGGTGCGACGAAGCGGGTGGGTCTTCTTTGGTATTGGAAGTGAAAGTGAATGAATGTCGGAGGCTTAATTAGAGAGGAGTGCTCCGGTCGCCTCAGTCCCTCCGACATCGTCGCACTATACACCTGTGCATCGCGTACCGACTCCGTCGCACGCGCATCCGCTCGTCCGCAAGCAAGCTGTACGACATTATTAATAAATCTCAGAGGTACGCGATACCTTCATCGACGCTTCAATTTTAAGTGATAACGTTTTACCTATGAATAAATTGTGTGTGCATGTTAAACTAATAGAATTTAAAATTTTAAGAACAACATAAGCGAGGTACTTTATAGACTAAAGTACCTTTGCACAGTGATTATAGTGTTTCACGCTACGTATCTTTATATTTATTTTTATAATTTTTATATCTAAACGCATTACTTGCATAACAGAATTTTACAGATAACTTAAATAAATAAGAAATTAATGACGATAAATAATAATTTAACAACAGTTGACTTGAATTTCATGAATGAATGAAAATAATAATTTGATAACAGTTAATTATTTTTTAATTTTTTCGGTTCAGCTATCTAAGATATGATCCTAAATTTATAAATGTATAGGATTATATCTAATACATATAATAGGTACTTGAATCAAAATATTTAAATGTTACTGTGAATAAACAAATTAACAAAACATTCAAATCCCGACAAAGTGTGTATCGCATATTTTTCTCGCACTTTAGGTGCAAACATTGTATGCATAAGTAGTTTCTATTGTCTTGAAAGAAATTATAGAAAGTTACATAAATTTCCTATAGCAAGCCGAGCCCTTTTGATGTCCAAGGAATGAACTTGTCAAAAATACGAAATTGAATAAAGACCGTGGGAGAGTAGGTACATATTGACACGTCACCAGCACAGGGCCGCCGGAACAGGGCCGCCTGAATCTTTTTGAATTTGATCTCAATTCGGGAACTACTTGCAAAAGGGATGACCGTCGATTGGGGACATCAAATTACTGAATATCGACGAGACCGGTCGGATAACAGGAACAATATTGGGTACAGAATATAATATACGACCATTTCTCTTACATATACGATGTGATATCAATAATATTTTTATTAAAATTATAGTTGATTGAACGCATACAAGCGTTGATTAAAGTAAAGGACTGCCTTTGAATTTTAGGTTTAACGTAATTATTACAATGGAACTCACCATACGTTTTTTTATTTGTAGTAGCACCAATGATAGAGAAGATTAGGAGCGCAAGGTTGTCTTGGTATGGACATGTGATGAGGAGGGATGAAAGCCATGTGACAAGGCGGGTTATCGATATGAATGTGGATGGACGAAAGAAGCGTTGGCGACCCAAAAAGAGATGGATAGACTGTGTGAATGAGGACATGCGTATGAAAAGGGTGAGTGCAGATATGATGGCCGATAGGAGGTTATGGAAGGTAAGTACATGTTGTGCCGACCCCACTTTGCGTGGGATAAGGGCAGGCAAATGATGATACGTTTTTTTTTATTTAAAGAATAGCTTACTAAATGAATAAGCAATAAAACGACACGGAACCGCTAAAAATAAATCCTTAATTGTTCTAACCGGTGTATTTTATTTGCAATTTCCAATGCGTATTGATTAACATAACGATTTCTGATGTTTATGCGAGTGTTACACATTTTTTGAGGGTGGGTTACGGTCGGCGCGCTCCTCACACCACTCTCTCCGGGGCGACAGAGGGGCGTAAGCACGCACACCCGTAACCCACCAGCGCGACACGTCGCCTTCGTCGTTGGGCCGACCCCCGGAGCAGGGTGATTTGACGTCAGTGGTCGGCCCGACGGAATGCTCCTTGAGGAGTACCCTCCCATCGACCGACGTCCCCAACCCTCGGGGAGGACGTTAGTCTTTCCTCACGCGGTCGGCCTCTCGGCGGGTGACGGACTAAATCCCCGGTCCAGTCACCCGCGGCCTCGGCTAGGGTTAATCATGAATGCTGGAAAGTGTTCGAAATGTCAGGAAATTAAAACTCAAATATAAACTCCCTGAATATCGTAAAAATAGTTTTATTTCAAATGTATAATACCTATTCATGTAAACATCAGAATTCATTACATAGTGTGGTACGATACCCGTGAATATGATACGGGGTTCATTATATTCGTAAACCGTCATAACGCGATGAACTTTTAAAAATATTTTGACTGAATTAAAAATGCAATTGGAATTGCATAATAAAATCGTTACACATTTCTATAAAGTTACCCACTCATATTGTTATTATATTATAAAAATCGACTTTCACGCGATTTAAGCCTCAAGTAATATAATAGCTATACTATCATAAAGTAATTAAAATTAGATATTTTTTGTAATATATTAAACCTACAAAGTCGTTTTAGTAATGAACTACCGCTCAATTTTGTAATAACCTATTAAAAATATGTTTTCGTTAATTTTTCATCCACCAATATACATTATTTTTCTTCGTCAGTGGGGTACACAACTGTTTAATGCTAATTAACTTAGATAATTTAAGTATATTGAAATTGTGTACTAGTATTTGTTATGTAAATTCACTCTCGTATCCGGCTACGACCTCCAGAAGGTCTTTGGGTTTTGTATGGTGAAGAGGTGCGACGAAGCGGGTGGGTCTTCTTTGGTATTGGAAGTGAAAGTGAATGAATGTCGGAGGCTTAATTAGAGAGGAGTGCTCCGGTCGCCTCAGTCCCTCCGACATCGTCGCACTATACACCTGTGCATCGCGTACCGACTCCGTCGCACGCGCATCCGCTCGTCCGCAAGCAAGCTGTACGACATTATTAATAAATCTCAGAGGTACGCGATACCTTCATCGACGCTTCAATTTTAAGTGATAACGTTTTACCTATGAATAAATTGTGTGTGCATGTTAAACTAATAGAATTTAAAATTTTAAGAACAACATAAGCGAGGTACTTTATAGACTAAAGTACCTTTGCACAGTGATTATAGTGTTTCACGCTACGTATCTTTATATTTATTTTTATAATTTTTATATCTAAACGCATTACTTGCATAACAGAATTTTACAGATAACTTAAATAAATAAGAAATTAATGACGATAAATAATAATTTAACAACAGTTGACTTGAATTTCATGAATGAATGAAAATAATAATTTGATAACAGTTAATTATTTTTTAATTTTTTCGGTTCAGCTATCTAAGATATGATCCTAAATTTATAAATGTATAGGATTATATCTAATACATATAATAGGTACTTGAATCAAAATATTTAAATGTTACTGTGAATAAACAAATTAACAAAACATTCAAATCCCGACAAAGTGTGTATCGCATATTTTTCTCGCACTTTAGGTGCAAACATTGTATGCATAAGTAGTTTCTATTGTCTTGAAAGAAATTATAGAAAGTTACATAAATTTCCTATAGCAAGTGCCTAACCTAAACAAATTCTGTAGACAATAACATTATCATATGTTAAAACACAGAATAGTCAATTATGCTTTAAGTTTTACATAACTTGCGGCGTTGTAATTTTTCCATTATATGCGTGTCGTGACATAAAGTAGGTATGCATCGACTTTCTGTCGCTTTAAAAAGCGTCCCAAATCTACGATTTCTCGCACAGAGTAGTAGCTTTTCACGCAAACATTTAAACTCACAGCAAGGAGGTCAGCATGGCGAGTTTTGCTTTCACAAATACAACAAAATAAATTCATCCCACGTATCGATTGTCCTCAAGCAATCGTGCTCTGCATAACCAAAAGAAAGCGAACTTGCAATACGGGCTCACCCGTGACCACTTTCGTCAAAAATGAGCGACCGGCAGTGGTGTCAGTACCACCAGCTGAGCGTTACGTCTAACCGAGAGACATCGCCGACACCGAGATAGTAATCTCGCAGCCACACCCCTTACATCTTAAATTAATATTAAGCATTTCCTATGATATCATATTTTTGTGGGCGACAACTCGTCTGAGACGCACATTAGCATGTAGGTGAACATATATGAGAAATCTCTTTAATCTTGAGAGATTTGGTACATTTATACATTTCATAACTTACTAATTGTTTACCGCTACACAGATGAGCCGGCACGTTTGCTTGGCAGCTGCCGCCTTTCTAGCAGTACTCTGCATAGCTGATGCCCAAAGGCGCTTAGCTCTACCAGATCCTAGAAGTTGCGCTAACAGTGAGTAACTTATATTCTTAATTTATAACAATCCATTTTAAGTAAAATTTTACATATATAGGTGAATTTGATGGAGCAATATCTCAGCCTTACGAGAAGAAATGCAGAAAATAATTCGCATATTGTAAACGTATTGATTAAGTGTATGCTGTAAGTAGACGTCAAATATTTACTAGGCGTATGACAGTACTTGGTATTCAGAGTTACCTAAGCACGTAGCACACAGTAACATCTAGAACAACATTTGCAACCCACCCATTAACTACATGATGACGATCCGAGAAAAATATTAACTAGGAGAGGCAATATTAAGTCGCTGTGTGAAGCATAGTCTTTAGAAAACTCATAATTATACTAAATTATCATTTAGGTACATCTACAGTATTTATTTATGTAAATGTGTGTTACTGTCTGAATTTTTATTTTATGTGGTACTAAGTGGGAAACGGCTTTCGATGGCTTAGTTATATCTAGCATTGTGAATTGGGAAGAACCAATATCCCAATACAATACCAATATCGTGACTGCTTAAGAAAAAGAATTTTACTACTATCATCTTACTAATAAGTTTTTTTATTAAACGTGGTCCAGGTTATTTATAAATTCCCTTTAGGAGAGTTTCAGATAAAATATCGATTACTAATTAACAACGATCTCATAGTTAATAGTAAATAAAAAAAGATACCTAATAATTATATAACAAATGGAGTATTGTTCTGCTTGGTTTATCTCTAGGCAGGTCGCAGGTCTACAAATTTATGCAGTATTTATAATCAGTGGCGTTTTAGTTATTATAGATATATAACCATGCCACAAGTTATCAGTATAAGGGTCAGATAGGCAGTCTATTTTGAAGAACTTAGATGTTTTGTTAGCTAATTTATTATGTTGATTTGTGGCTTTGTTTACTTGAACGTAAACTTACAATAATATTATCAGACCTATTAACGAGAATGAAAGTTTTTGTAGACCAGAAGCTCTATGCTTGTGCAGTGGCGTAACTATACCTACTGTTCGAGGCTCGTGGCAAATTCATCGGGCTCCCCAAATATATAAGGAAGCTGAACCAACAATAATAGTATGGGAGTTGAGGTTCTCTTCTGGCCAGGGGCCTTTTCCGGCAGTGAGCTCGTGGCATTTTGCCGACTTGCCACCCTGTAGTTACGCCACTGTGCTTGTGTGCACTTCAAATAGGAAAGAATCAAATAACCTAATTGTTAGCACATACACGAAAGTCATGTATAGCAAAGCTTTTCTACTTAGACAGGACGATACTAAGAACAAACGAGTACACTATGTAAATTACATAAATTTCATTAATTATAGAAAAAATGGTTTATTTGCCTTTTGAAAAGTTTTTCTTTATTGTATTGCTTTAGACATTTCTAGTCTATGGCTCTAATGAAAATAGCCTAAATAGCCTTTGGAATATATTTGTATGGCGCGCGTTAGTTTAGACTTTTAGATTAAGACGAGCTTAGATTATAATCCACTGTTATACTTACTAGTTAGATGGTTTGGCATAGGATTATTTTCGAGAATTCTCCTCTTGCAGTAATGTCATCTACTTGCTGCTGTTTTAATCGATGTTTACGATACTTATCTACAGGAAAGAAAGGGAGTTTAAACCATTATCACACGTATTTTTAGTCTCACTATCAACTACTAAGCATTGATTTCTTTATATACTTACGGATTGGTTTTTATACTACACACTTAGTGCGAGGGAACTCGGACATTAACAACGTACCTAGCTTGTCAATCACTTATTTGGTAATTCATTTCGATCTATAGATTCTTCTAGAATGGTAAATTATGAAGATCTTTATTATTATTTTAATATTACTATCTTTTTCACGTTTTATAAGAAGATTTATGAATAGAATTTATAAAAATATTTACATATGAACGTAAGCAATATATTAATTTGCATATAAAATGTGATAAAATGCATTATACTTGCATATAAATGTTATACCTACATATGTAATGAAACAGAGTAAGCTTAAGTCATATGTTATATACATTCTGAATATATTTTTCATTTTTAAGACCGCTAACATTGGTGAAATCGAATCTGTTTAAAGCTAAATAGTGACGTTAGAAAAGTAATTACCTACTTAAACTTTTTTTTGATATAATGATAACTGATAAACTCACGACTTTTCGCAAGCTTTCTACGGACGGAAATCATTTGAAGATCTTACATCACCGTTGTTACATAATACTTACAGATTTACTTCTTCCTTTTCCTAAAACACTAATCATCATTTATTAGGTATGTAAATAATTCATTAAGAACTATTAAAACCAGTTATAATAAGTCGAACAAGCCTATCCAGGTATAAAAAAACTTGAAATACTTAAAGTTATTACACAGTAATTATTATATGTATGTATATTTATTAAAGTGAAATAAAATTAACGTAAAATAGCGTAATGGCTTGGTAATGTCAAGAAACTCCACCCATAATAATTTATTTAATCTTTTTGTAGAATGAAGATAAATATTATTTTTAATTTTTATTTACGTTGGCCATTGCGTTTATAGAAAAGTTTTTCACAGCTTAGGCTGGGTGTCGGACGTAGGTCTTCTCACGATGAAGGGTATTTTCGTAACCGGAATCACTATGCTTGGCAGGCGGTTTGCTCGCAGTTAGTGTTATAACATTTCCCGAACCGCTCTTTTGATGACTTGTAAGGAAAAGTAACGACACCTTATATTTTTTTAATACACAAGGAATTAATAGATTATAGCATTATAGTATAATCGCTAAAGAAATATTTTTTTATAGATAGACATTTCGACTCTTAATAGTGTTTTCATTTCTTTGATATCATAATCATCATACTGCTCTTAGTCCAATTACTTGGGGTCGTCTCAAAATTTTCTACTTTCATAGTACATATTACAAAAAATATTGGCAATATGTAGTTTTAAGACTGGACGCCTGCATGAGGTCCTTGGGAATGATAATCATTTCTGTACCATTCGAATGAATATATTTTTTCTAAGTATATTGCACAAATATACCTACCGCCTTAGAATAATAACGTATAGAAGGATAGTGTCAGTACTTCGAACTTTAAAAATTTGAATCTAAAAATACTAATGGCGGGCAGACGATTACACACGTACACACGGAAACCACTATGTATAGTGAAAATATATATATAGCTTTCCATTGGTGAAAGAATTTTTGAAATTGGTCCAGCCGTTTTGAAGATTACCCGGAACAAACAGACAGACAGACAGACAAAAATTTTTTAATTGCTATTTTAGGCATAGGTGTTGCGCAAATAACCGTGTGAGCATGAAAAAAGCCTATTATTTTGACATTACAAATAGACACTCCAATTTTATTTATTGGTATAGATGTGTAATACTCGCGTAAACATCAGAATTCATTACGTATACCAACACGTCTGACCAGCGTGGTTTAGTAGGTCAATATCCCCATAGTGGAGGAGCCCCGAGACCAACAATAGGACTTTTATGTGCTGTGATAATATCGCATTATCAGCTGTCTGGAAATTAATTTAAAATATTATGTACCAAATAGTATCAGAAATTGTACAGCGTTTCTAACGCTTACGCCTTACTAAGTAGAGCATGTTACGTTAACCTTTTAATATGGATATCACAAAAAATCGTATGGGAACGATCCGAGTGTTTCGCAATAAGTAGTTACCCGCATGTGAGGTGTGGCACCTACCATGCGATGTCATTTGGAAGCGCACTAGCAATCACAATCGAACGATGTTTTCATCGCATACTCTCTCACAATGCGAACAAAGATTCTTTGTATTAGATAAATGTGGTTACATAATATAGGTACCTGTTGACTCAAAACTACGACGAATAACAAAACAAACCGAGAATTGATCATTTAAAGGATTATTTTAAATTAAGAAAAATACAGCAATAAGTATCTATATGGGGTATTAGAATACATCAAAATTTCGTTAATTTTAACGAATAATTAAATAATAATTATAATTGAAATTAGGATTTTTTTTTTTGGGACTAATCCCACCACTCATTCCCACCACTGTAACTCCTGTAAGCCAGGATCCACAATGGTCTCCGTATAAGACACTGAGGTTTGACCCTCAGGAAGTCCCGGGAATCGCTTTTAATTGTCTTGGGACCCGCAACAAATTTAATTAGAAAAGAAAACAGGAGGAGTTGGAAAGATTCCACTTCCCTCCTATGCAAAGCGGGAGACATGAAGCAAAGTTGGCTGATAAGCCAGTAAATAAGAGTTTGTACAACTACGTGAAACGCAGCGGTACAGCACCACGGATTGGACATAGCTTAATGGACCTATTTGTGAGCTTTAGGTTTGATTACAGTAATAGGTATGGCAAAAGCGCCTAAACGCACGGAAATTTTCTCGAGTTGCTACAAGATCCGAATAGTATACTACCCCAGACGTGACATGCATATTATCTAACATGACGTTCCGCTCGTTGCGCCAGAGAATGCACTCCCAAAGGATGTGATGAGCTGTTTGTTCAAAATTGGAGTTTGAGGTCGAACATTGACAAAATGGTGAATCTACTAGTGTAAAATAGAATAATTTACTTCTAAAATTCCCATGGCCTGTGAGGAATTGGGCTACATAGTGGTCAATTTCTAGCCAAGTTCTCTCCAAACATTCACGAACAGATGGAAAGAATAGATATAGATGACGACCTTTTGTTGACGAATCCCATCTTGCCTGCCATTCGGTCAGGAGCTTATCGTTAACGACGGATTGCGGTGCAAAAAGTCTAGTAATTTTATTACGATCGCGTGGTAAAAGAAAATTGTTAGTCATGTTTTCCCTAGTGGAATAATACATGGACGCACGTTTTTGTATCTCTAAGTCGACCGGAAGTACACCTGCAAGTACTGGTAAGGCTTCGGTGCTAACTGTTCGGTATGCCTTACACAGAAATATTAGCGCTAATCGTTGACTCTGTAGTAACTTACGCCGAGCCGCGCCTATGGTAGTACGATCAGCCCAGGCCGGTGCACCATAACAGATACAGCCCAGATATGTGGCTGTATATATAATTTTAAGTGTGTTAAAACGAAGGCCCCAGGTGGAAGTTGAAATTCTGGTAAGCGCATAGAAATTTCGTTTGGCATTTTCACCTACAGTTTTAATATGTTCAATGAAAGAAAAATTTTTCTCTAGGACCAGGCCGAGGTAACATACTGACTCCTTCTTTTTAACTACAGTGTTGTTAAATTTTATATATTGAAATTAGGATATATAATTGATATAGAAATAAATAGATAGAAATGGACGCAAAAAATTCAGTACTAGCGATATAATTAAACTTATTGAAAATACGTCCGACGTATGTATTTCCGTGCATTCCATATCCATAAAGAAATCTACTTCTTAAATATAGTTTTATGGCATTCACAAGATTTCGCCAATAACTCAATTTAGATTAAGAGTTATAGAAGTTAGGAACCTAAATTCTATGAAATTTAACGATTTAAATTTTGTTGTCGGCTTTCGAATTAAATGAATGACTAAATAATAATGCAATTAATAACTTTGTCATGTTTATTTTTTCTTTCTTATTATTTGATGTTATAATACGAGATGAGGTTATAATATAGAAATAAAATGTATTTTATTTATATATGATAAAGTCAAAGGAACCAGATGCGAGTAGTACAAAGGTACCTAATATCAATCAGTAAAAAGACTAATATTTATAGTCTTAGTTATTCATAGTCATAACTGACGACACCTTGAAAGTCGCAGCGGGCCTTTAAATGCAAATGCCACAAGACCGTTACAAGTGGCATTCACATAGGAGACCAATGTTCAGCAGTGGACGTCTACGGGCTGATGGATAGATGGAATATTCATAGTAAAATTGCAAATATGTTAAAAATATTATTACCTGTGCATAATATGTATAACATATTTTAAGGACTCTTGTTTATACTTATACCCCTACAGGTTAATGTAGCCTAATTTCACCATACTCGTATATCTGTATGTTACATTCACGACGTCTATTGTAGGTACGGCCATAAATTCTGTGCTGGCACTTAAAATTTCTGAATGAAATTAAACTCGGTAAATCACAGCTATCAATCGCAAGCTAATATCACCACATTAGAACAACGACGTTGTAGTTCAGGATGCATATGATCAAAAATATTATATAATATTTGGTCTTAATTTTCTTTCTCAATCATTATACAGACCACTGTTAGGCCCGGGGCCTATTCTAGTTAAGGCAAATGCGCTAGGTACATACATAGCATAATAGGTAACGTGTGAGTGTGTGTTGTGTACTTTCCTTCTCACCCACTGATCTGTTCTTACGCACTGAATTTATTTATCGACGAGAAAAGAAGAAAGAAAGAAGACGAGAAGGCTGATATGTAAGTCTATCACCATGAAGGCAAATGCATTAACATATGTATAACGCAACACATTAATATAATTTAGCTATAATTTTCGTAAAATAATATTGCAATTATGTATTGGTTATTTTATTATAGTAAAAAATTTTGAACCCGGTTTGTTTATCGACTTTCTCTCTTCAGTAAAATAACATAACAATGCCTGTTGTGCATGTTAAACACAATCGTATATTCTTAAATTTTAACCACAGAAAAATTAATAAGAATATTTCTGTGATTTTAACTACATGTTCATTTATGTGTTTTGCTAGATTTGCCAATTTGCTCTCAGTGAACTTTACCTACAATCTACATCCATAACTTTGCGCCGCAGCGGCTTCAATTAAAAGTAACGACTATGTAATCATTTACCAATAAACATATATAGAATTTTAATTTATCTATTCACGCTAACCCACTCACTATTATGTAAGATAGCATTCCAAAAATTACGTTATTTTACGGAAGACTAAAACTGTTCCGGTATATAGAATGAGCAAAGAATGATTCTATGTCAATATTACGCGCTTAGGTCACCTGAGTCTGGTGTTAAGATTTAATAAATGTATTCAGTGTCAAAATATTATTCATAGATACTTTCTATTTTCAATGCCACAGATCGGTTCATTTAACCAATTGATGGTGGGTTATTTTTCATTATACTCCATACTCGTAGACGATAATGTCTCGCATTAAAGCGAGAGTTAAGTGCTCACGCATAGCTTAATGTGTTTATTGGACTATTGTTACACAAATGACCCTGATTATATCAAATTTTTGGCGATTTATTTGATGGAAATTTGCATATAAATGGATGGTATAGCTCTATACTACGTCTCTGCATATATTTACGTACTTTCTCGTGAGCAAATAAGTACGTTTTCCCTCTTGTGAGCATTCCGTCATTAGTCTTCAAAAGCAAATCAAAATTTATCATTTTCGAATCGGTAATTTATGATGATTTTATATTCTAAAAACACATTAAGTTTATGATGAACGTTTTGAGAATTAGATATCTACTCACGATGGAATATATGTATTGGCGTTATAGATTTTGAATACATATTTTGGTTACATAGCTATAATGGTAGGTATCTGAATTATTTGCTTATGCAAATATCATAGAGAAAAGTATCCTTCGGATAGTAAAATCAAAACTTAAAGGCGATACAATTAATTTCTAAAAGTTTATTGTGTCTTTTTTCAACGTGCGAGCCCTCTCGCATCTCGTAGAATAAAATCAATGCATTAAAAGGATAATTTCGAACTAGATCGCATAGAAAGATATTACATACCACCAACTACAGTTTTTTATAATTTTTGGGTAAATGTGTTTACGCAGCCGTCTTACTCTATGGATCAAGTATTCTAAGACTGAACCGGAGTATTAAGATGCTGCAGTGTTAAGATATAGCGAACTAGTTCTCACTCTGAGCTTCGGACTACTTATCAGCTTGTCTCTCAATACATATTAGGGATATGCCTGGAACATCAACGAATTGCGCTCCGTAGCAACTCCAATAACGATTAATGGTTTTTTTCGTTCATACAAGTCCATATTTTCCGTGTGGTGACGGAGTAAGAATACAATTCACCACTCCCTATCCTGCCAGCTGCCCGTGGATGTCGTAAAAGACGACTATGGGATATAATATGCACATCACATCTGTGCAAGAGAAGGAAAATTCGAAAGGAAACCCTATATCAACATGTCTGACCAACATGTTATAGTAAGCTAAATTCCCTCCCATTGTGGAGGAGGCCCGAGTCCAACAGTGGGACGTACGTGGGCTGCGATGATGATGATGACAAGTCCATATTAGGGTTAGTGACGTGTCGTGCACGGGTGCATCAAATTATCCATTGCACGTTGCAGAATTTTCTTGCAAAATGTAAACGGGCTATTTTAAAAAACTTTTCATCAAAATAATGACTAAAGTAAACTTTCTGTTAATTTTACTTACATTCAAAAATTTTATTGAACGGCACAGATGGAATCGAAGTCGCATATTATTTTCCGTGTGGTGAAGGAGTAAGAATATAATTCATCACTCCCTCCATTGGCTGTGGGTGTCGTAAAAGCCGACTAAGGGATATAATACGCAAATAACATTAATGCAAGAGAAGGTAAACTCGAAATGAAACTATGACAACACGTCTGGTCAGAGTGGTATAATAGGTCAAATTTCGTTCCAAAGAAGAGGGACCTGGAGGGCTGAGATGATGGAATTGAAGTTAGGTAAATCCCGGGTGAAAGACTTAAGCGAAATCCTAAGTAGCATGTATTTCACTTCTTGCAAGTGTGAAAGAGGAAGCAGACATGCCATGCTGATCTCATATAAATTGGAATAAGGAAAAGAAAATAGATAAAAACAAATTTAATTATACGCACAAATTAGCAACAGTCCATATGTCCAGTCCAATGTAGGTAAAACACAATGTGTCGTCCCGTCCGTCCCGTTCTTCACGGGAAAGAGCCGTTTGCCGTCTATCTGCATTGTTTTCCATAACAAAAATGGCTCTTTTTTGCAAACAGATCAAAAAATCATTTGTTATACTGACACGGCAGTATGTTATTTTTATCTATTTCTGCAAGTGTTCAGTACTTTTTTTACATGTCCTGTTTTTTTTAGATTAATTCATCATCACTCATTCATCATTTCCGCTCATATACATTCCAATGTTGGGCTCGAGTCTCCTCCACAGCAGTACTACTACTACTACTACTACTCTATATCACACTGGTCAGACGTGTTGCTATAGGGTTTTATTTGTCGGGCCGACCACTGAAGTCAAGGAACTCTGCGCCGGTGGTCGGCCCAACGACGAAAGCGACGTGCTATCGACGGGTTACGAGGCCCCGCGCCGCTACTCTGTCGCCCCGGACGGAGTCGGGCGGTGGGTGCGCCGACTGCAACACAACCTAAAAAAATAGGATTTCGAGGTTTCCTTCTCTTACATATATGTTACATGAATATTTAATCCCTTAGTCGTCTTTTACGACACCAACGGGCAAAAGAGGGGTGGTGTTGAATTGTATTTTTACTCCGTCATCACACCACACGGAAAGATTTATAGAAGAATGCATATTGTTATCTATTTCTGCAAATGTTCCGTTTCGACACAGAAAAATATTGGTCATGTTAGTAATACATAACACCTACTTACTCGTGCCTAATATTCATGCACACTCAATGAATACATACTATAGAATGAGTAATTAAATAAATGGCATCAAGTACCAGTCACATTTGCCGCAACACTTGTGTGAATCAGGACAACATGCGGTGTCGTAAATTGCAATCTTTACTACAAAACGTTTGATAGACATTTCGAAATCTTAAATAAGAATATGTATAAGTATGTATCTACCACATCTGTCGTCATCTATATTTCAAAAGTCGCATCATTCGTGAGAGGTGATTCCTTGTTGATTTTGGGACCTACCTGAAATTGTAGATTTATTGATGAATTCATCATCTCAACTCATTATATGTCCCACTGCTGAATTCGAGCCTCCTCGAAAATAGAAGAAAAATTGACTGAAGAATACATATAATAATTTATATCCCTTAGTCGTCTTTTACGACATTCACGGACAAGATATGGGGTGATATTGTATTCTTACTCCCTCACAAACGGAAGCTTAATTAATTGCCGTGTTATCACATTTGAATTCCTTTCCTAGTGTAGTAGTGTGTCTATAACTTAAAAATTTATGGTCCTTACTTTTTTAAATTCAAATTTCGATCACATTTATTATTTGATCATTGCCCCCCATTTCGAGGCTAGTATTAAATCACAATAAAGGATTGGGTTGTTAAAGAAAACAGAATTGACTCTCGACTAACCCAGATCTGAAGCCGTCGGACCATAAATTATAGTAAATTTTAGAGAAGACTGCTCTAAACGACACCCTGACATCGAGTCACTTAAAAATGCCTACAATAAGCCGTGACTAAGATTCCCATAGAAACGGTGCGTAAATCCATAGATTCATGACCAGACAGGTTAAAGGATAAAGCCGAAGGTAGTCATTTCGAATAGAATATTTTTTATTTATTGTTAAGACTTCAATAAATGATTACTTATAAGTTTTATTAAGATTATATTAGTTCATAAAAAATAAATGCATTTTTATTTGTTTGTTACAAATATGGCCAGAGTAGGTATAATACAGGTTTTATATAATATGTCATATACTTAAGACGTTATACTTGCCCAACTAAGTACTTACTCATCATTCATTGACTGAACAGATGACCTAGAGACCAACCAATCATGCCAGTATTGTGAGTTCGATTCCCACGCAGAACAATACTTAGGTATAAGTTGTGTACGTTAAATTTAATTTTTAAACCCCACCAAAAATACAGTGATTAGTTAGGTACTTAGTACAGTATCTAGTCAGTCCACGAATAAAAAAAAATATCTTAGTAACTTTAGTCCACGACGCAAATGATGCTCATTCTGATTTGTCCTCTAATAACATTACAGCAAGAAGTAACAAAAAATGTGTGCAGCGGCTTCGAATACTACCAACCCTTGCAATATGTCAAAACAGATAACATATTGCGTCGACCCCAAGTAATTGGGATAAGAGCAAGATGATGATGATGAAGAAATAACAAAAAATATAATATACATATTAATTAGGGTGTATCAAAAACATAGGTATTTTTCTTTCGCTTCCCGCTGAAAATATATTGTAAGATATGTCCAAAAAAAAGTATTCTTTTAAAAGAAAAACTCGAAATTAGAATTTTTAAATATCCACTATCAAGCTTAAATTTTTCTTTTTTAAATAAAGCAGAAAAAAATATGTTTTATTTGCGCAAGCTATGAACAATTTTTCCATAAAATAAATGGATAAACCTTCTTTGGCAACCTTGTTAGCGTTAATATTAATAGTGACCACTACAATGATTGTAATAACAATTTATTTTTCCCCAGGGGTTCGTCACTCAACGTACCGCGATGCCCGTGGAGTTCTCCACTCGTACTTCTTCAGTTGGGAGCATGCGCCAACTCGTAGCTTGGAGGTAGATTGGCTTGACGCCAGGAACATATGTCGTCGCCATTGCATGGACGCTGTATCGCTAGAAACCCCACAGGTAATTCAGACATTAATTTTAGATATGTATCAAGCTGCAGTAGATACTAAGCTAACCTAACCAAGAGTGTTGCAAGATTCTCCAAGATATTGAAACCGAACTGACTTACTGCAATCATTGTAGTAAGGAACAAAATAAATTTATTTCCCTCATATATAAACGCGTCAGTTACCTTAATTTCTATATTAACACCACAGTAAGGAGCGGCCTGGCTATGCTATTGGTGTTGCTGAAGTCTATGAAAGATTTTATCACTTACCGGTCATTTACAGGTTACTTGTTCGTGTGCAATCATAGCCAAAAAATTGCGTACTAAATTATGCTCAAAGAAAAGGCAAAATTCCAGGTAGATTCTAAAAGAGTTGATCAGCTATGCTAGTGGTTAAACACAGATAATACTCTAACTTAATATTTAATAATGTCTTAGTAAACCAAGATAACTGCGAAATATTAATTCACAGTAGTACATTGCTACAATACTGTGGTCTCGTGGATATCTATTTGAAAGGCGCAATCGAATCATTTGTGGAAGATACATTCTCTTTCCCACAAAATTTATCTACAGACTATAATATGCAGGTACAGCCAAGGCTGGCGTCTCGAAGCAATTAATTAATTTAATTTTGAATCAAATTGTACTTACATATTTCGTAAGGATACAAGCATTATGTTCACTACATAAAGGCATTTCGTAATGTTGAAGAATCTTGTGAACCCAATAGAACAAACTGGTGAGAAGAGCTTTAATGATCACACATATCAACCTATCACGAAATCGTTCGTAACCTCATTTTAAATTGAAGTACGTTAACATTTCATATTACATACGATAAAAATACATAACTTATGGCTATATAACATCGTAAGAAAAATATGTAGTAATTCTAGATTCTTATTTACCAATAACTAGAAGACGCGATATAAATTTAATTAATAACACACATTACTATTCTTGAAACGGGTCATATTTTTATTGTTTGGAATAAAAATATTTATCATTAGATATATTTATTTATGGACCCATAACTTTATCCTCTGTGATATGAACAGAGGTAAAAACCACCTACATTTCGCCATATGATTATTATTTCCATGTAATAGACGGGAGAACTACTGCTTATTTCAAGAGAGTCCCAAATTCCGAGATCTCTATTCATAATTTGTCAAGCACAACTTCGAAATTCAACACATTTTTTTCACTTCTGAGTTGGAACATAACACTGCCAGTCTGCCACTTATACAATGAGGCATTCGGGTGGTTAGAATAATATCTACTTACTTATCTATAGATAACATTCACCTGGCTAAGTTAATAATAGAATATAATTACGCAAGTTTTCTCTTTAACCTTCCGTCGCCGTTAGCGTAAAAAGTCAGCGAACGCGAAAAGCTATTGTTACGAAAGCGCAATCGTCTTCCCTATCAATTCTTCGTCAAGTTTTTCATTCCGCATAATTTTATCTTGTCTAATGATACAATAAAAATACATTAACACATTATATAGCACGTTTCAATATCCATTAGAATAGTCTGAGTTTGTAGAGCGTTGAAGGCATCGCGTGAAAGAGGTGCATCTCTGCAAAGCGCAACGGTCGAGTGCGTTACATTGACGGCACGGAATCGGTCGGGCGCAAGCAAGTAGCACGTGGCACAAATTCCTCCCACAGTCGTGATGCCCACTTCTTATGCCGGACGTTAACGTCACACATGGACTTTCCAGCACTCACGTCAATACAAAAAATGCGTTACAATATAAACCTTAATTATCACTACTTGGCACTATATATAAAGTATAATAAAACTACATAGATACGTATCTACGTAGGTTGATAAGTCGTTGACCGCAACCGTGACACTTAGTTCCCTTATATGGGACATAAACCGTCTGTTTTGCGAGCTCCGCATTCATCGACCATCGGCAGAATCTAGAACGACAATATGGCTATCGTGACATAGATACTTACATGTGGAGGCGCATTATGGAATGTTTTGTAGACAGACACACCTATAAATTTTAATTTAATGTATTTTAAGGAAAATGAATTCGTGAAACAAAGGATTGCCCGTGGTAATGTGCGGTACATTTGGACTTCTGGTCGTAAATGCAACTTCGCTGGTTGCGACCGCGCTGACCTGCAACCACCTAATGTCAACGGATGGTTCTGGTCCGGTTCCGGTGCCAAGATTGGACCTACCACACAACGCAACACTGGCGATTGGTCCTACACTGGCGGATATGGTCAAGCTCAACCTGATAACCGTGAGGCCGCTCAGGTCAGTATATTTATATACCAAAATAGATATAGAAACAAGTAGATAATAATATAGGGTAGCCTTCCGTGTGGTAATGGTGGAATACGATTCACCACCGCCTTTCTTCCTCATAGGTGTCGTAAAAGACGACTAAGGGAATATAATTTGCGGATATCTACACAACAGAAGGAAAGTTCGCAATAAAACCCGATACCAACATGTATGCCCAGCGTGGTATAACTCAAATTGTATCTTATTATCCTTAATAAAACCTCTTGGCTCGAGCCCTATTCTGATGAAGTAGGGATCTAGGTACTCTCATGCCGTATAGTAGGTTCGACCCTCACCCAGGAGAGTTGTTTGTGTGATCCACAAATCATTGTTCCGAGTATATAAGCTGCCATCATATTTTTTTTAAAGACAACCTGCACTAAGGAAATACTCTTTGTTTTTGCGGGGGACTCCGCAAACATACAACTAACGGACAGAAATCACATCCAGACTCAGAATAACAATCCGTGGATCGCAGTGTTGTCCTGTGTGGGCTTAGTTCGAACCCCCGACACTGACACTGCAGATCAGCATCTTAACCACTACGCCATCTGTGCAGTCAATATAGTTCTTAAAATTCCCTACGACGCAAGGATTTATTATTTGTTCTTAAAATGGAATCACGTGATTATGTATATCTTACACAGGGTAACGATGAATCGTGTTTGGCGATCCTGAACAACTTCTACAGTGATGGTATTAAATGGCACGACGTCGCGTGCCATCACGTTAAGCCGTTTGTGTGCGAAGACAGTGACGAGTTGCTCAACTTCGTGCGCTCGCGCAATCCCGGTCTTCGCCTATGAATTCTCAATAACACCGCACTCGCCCTCTAGTATATATATGGCTGACATTGTACAAAACAAAAGTGTCTATAATTATTAAGTAATTTATTAAATTAACAAATTGTTCACGATTTGAATTTTACTCAATGATAGCCATAAATCCTTTGAGTGATAAAGAGTGAAATAACTGCTGGTATAAACATGAGTAAATATGCACAAGAGCAAAAAATATTACGATTTTTGTAACAATTGGTCAACATGAGCCAATGGTAGAAAAAATTCTACCTACCTGTAACTAAATCCAATCTGCGTATTGAGCATACACAAAATATGTTAATGGAGTACGGAGTATACATATATAAGTCATGAGCTATTCTATATAATCAAATTAATGCATTTAATATGTATTAAGTTTTTAAATCATAATTCAAACAACTTGCGACGATAATAAATATGATCATGAACTATAATAATATTGCGATAATAATGGTCATGAATATGTAAAACTTTTTAAGAATGTGGATCCGAGCAATATTTTCCTTCATTAAATATTGGATCCGAACTGAAAATAATAGCAAAAGTAATAAAATTATTAGTCTTAGAATGAACTGTTAAAACTTTACAAAAACTGTTTAAGTGTTTATTTCTCTCTTTAAAATAATGTAAAAAGTATTGTTGCACAAAATTAATTATCTTATTTTTAAGATTAGATGTAATAAACAAAATAAATGAAACGGTATAATAGTTAAGAAGCATTTTTATTTATAAAAACCACAAAAATATACATTACAAAACAACATAATTTATTCATACAAAAATTAAATGTTAATTTTAATAATTATTCACGCAGATTTACAAAATATAAATAAAAAAAAAATAACATTTATTTGAACCAAATTGTAGGGGATTTTTTTTTAAATAGTACAGGTTTTGATCTAATGCTTTAGCATTTACTTATGAATAAATAACTCACACATAAAATCACTTATGAATAAATAAATCACACATAAAATAAATAAATAATACACACACATTCATAGTTCCCTTCCCTTTCGTCCAGTCAAAGTGGTGTAATAGGCCAACATCCGACTTATTGTAGAACAATTTCGACCTTCGAATTAAAATGTGATCGGAACAAGAGGGCAAGAACTGAAGTCCCGATACTGTCGGGCCAACAGAATAATGGCAAGATTGATTGAAGCACGAGCAAATCAGTGTGTAAGACGCACTGCTTCATCAAAGTTGCGTTACAGTTACTGAATAAAGAATAATGAGATTTTATTATTAGCCTTTTTTTATATTATAGTCGCAAAAAATCTTAGGTCAGACAGCTTCCTCCAGTCCTTCACACCAGCATTGCCAAGCGGTCACATCACCATCAAAACTTAACAACAACTAAATTTTCCTTACTTATTTATGAAACAATTCTTTTATATTATTTACAAAGAACATTTTTCACTGCGTTATTTTTAAATTATGTATTTGTTGGTATCCAAAGTGGCTACGAACGACATTCAGATACTACTGTGCAATTATCTCTCTTAACCTCTCAAATGAAGGCCTGATTAGTGGAAAAAAAAAAATATGATGATGATTTGGCCCCTGAGATCCGCTCGACGGCATGAACTGCAAGTAATCTAGATTAGATTTCTTCATCAGGAAAGTAAGTATGCATAGATTATGTTGACAGTAACCAGTAAGCGGCAACTTATAATTCTCTTTAAACGAGTGCTTGATGTAACAGACTAAGAATATAATAATACTTCACCACTTTCCTTTCTCGGGGGCCTGACTAATCTAAAAGGAATGTAAGCAAATAGCAAACTTCGAGGGATGGAAGATCGACACAAAGGTCTATGTTAATCCATATAGCTAACGTGGAGCAGTAGAATATTTCTCCTTTCAGTTTGGAGAAGACCAGTACCAATAGCGAGCGATACAATGATAACAGAGTGACAAAACTTTACTATAATATATTCTGAAGTTTATGTTCCTATTAGTTTTAAAGTGCCTAAGTATTTCAATTTGATTTAAAAATAATTTCTTATTGTTAAGACGTGTTTTGAAATTCGCATACCCGTATCTATACAGGAGAAATATCTGCGACGACTTAAAGCGATTAATTTCCAGGTCATCTTTAAAATATTCTATGCCATACCAGGTAGCAATACAAATTAGCAATTACAAATAATTTATAGCTTGTTCTTCATATTGACGATCGAGCCGTTATATTGATTTTTGGTCGTTGCCTTAGGGCAAATAATATTAGTATTATTTGGTGTTCATGGGACTACAAAACTAAATGTATTTTATCGCGGCAGTCTTGTGAGACGATTATGAAATGTGAGCAGGTACTTAATAAGATTGCAAGAAATACTGTATAGCAACATCTGACCTAAGTTGTAATTTCCACCCTATTGCGAAGCGGACTCAGTTCTAATGATGGGACATGTGTAGGTAATGAACAGTGGATTTATGAAAATATACATCAAAAATCAAATACAAACGCGATATAATCCGTGAAAATAGTTACATTTCATCATCATCATCATCACAGCTCATATACGTCCCACTGTTGGGCTCGAGCCTCCTCCACAATAGGAGCGAAATTGACCTTACTATACCATGCTAGTCAGGCAGGATGGTATATGGTTTTATTTCGAGTTTTTCTTCTCTTGCATAGATGTTATATGCGTATTATATCCCTTAGTAGTCTTTTACGACATCCACGGGCAAGATAGGGAGTGGTGAATTGCATTCTTACTCCGTCACCACACGGATAGTTACATTTATAAAATGTAATACGTATATGGCGCAAATGATATCACATTCATAGGTTGTGTATCGATACATGCTCAGTCCAGTAATTGTAACAGTATTATAATGACATGTCATTATAAACTCATTTGCAAAAAAAACGGGCGGTTTTGATTTTCATTCATATTTAAAAAGATACAATACCAAAAAGGTTTCAATCGTTTGTACACGTTACTGGCCGGTTTTAAAAATGCTGTGGTATTTAAAAAAGTACGTTCTAAATTCAATTTTTCATTTGATGTTCATTTTTACAGAAAACCCCTTTTTATCCTACATTTTTGGCGCGAAGTTCCAGAAGTTAACATCGACTTTCATAACTTTTATTCAATTTTTATCGATTAATTTCATATCCTTGACTGTCAAAGCTTTATTTAATGCTGTTTGGCTGTATCAAAAATGGTAGATAAAGTGGTAAAAGCTACCAAAATTATCGCGCTGCTTGAAGAGGGTTGCAGCCAATGTTTCGTGGCTAGGAGGCTAAATGTTAGTCGCTCGACAGTCCAAAGGACCTGGCAGCGATATCAGGAGACTGGTTCCGTCGAGAGAAGGCCTGGTTCTGGAAGAAAACCATGTACCCAACCACGGGATGATCGTTTTCTTGTGAGTCGCGCATTGAGAAATCGCAAATCTTCGTATGTGGATCTTAAGAACAACCTCCAAGAAGTAAGAAATGTGCATATTAGTCTATGGACGGTCAGGAGGAGGCTTCTCGCTGCCAATATACGCAGTCACCGCCCGGCCCGCGGCCCCAAATTACTCCGTGAGCACAGAGTTCACAGGCTTAGGTTCGCTAGAAATTGTGAATCATGGACTCAAGACGATTGGAATAGGGTTTGGTTCTCTGATGAAGCCAGGATATCTCTGTTCGGTGAAGATCGACGTCGGCGAGTGCTAAGAAGACAAGGAGAACGCTTTGCAGAGGCATGTTTCGAAGAAATCACACCTTATGGTGGGGGCTCTGTTATGTTTTGGGCAGGAATAAATTCAATGGATCGTACAGAGTTAGTCTTCATTGAAAACGGCTCACTGACTGGGCATCGATACATAACGGAAGTTCTAATTTCTCATGCACAACCCGCATTGGCCGCTCTAGGTGAAGACTCGATTTTTATGGACGACAATGCTCGCGCCCACCGATCCCGCGATGTTAATGCGTATGTGCAAGAGGTCGGCATTCGTCGTTTGGATTGGCCAGCTCGAAGTCCCGACCTCAATCCCATAGAGCATGTCTGGGACGTTCTGAAACGGCGTGTGAGATCAGTACACCCGGCTCCGCAGACCATCAGAGAGCTGAAGAATGTGATTACTGCGGAGTGGGAACGTATTCCGCAAGCAAGTATCCGGGATATACTCGCTAGCATGCCCAGACGAATTCAAGCTGTGATTTTAGCTAGAGGGGGTCACACTCGATACTAAACATTTATCTGCTTTTACTTTATTAAAGAAAAACAAACAAAAAAACTTTTTTATTTTTACTTCATGAGCATATGCACTACTAGCGAATATACACTACTAGCGAGGTTTAGCATTATTTCCCATAAATTGTATCTAAATTTTATGAAATACTGATGAAAACGATTATTTTCTTATTAATTTAGCAAATTGTGTGGATAAAACTACCTATAATTATCAAACAAAGAAATATTAACATTTGAAATGGTTCATTGCTTAGGTGCCCGTTTTTTTTGCAAATGAGTGTAATATTATTCGCAAGATACGCTCATATTATTTGCAAGTCATTACTCTGTGACCTAATAATGTAGATATTAAAATAGTATTTTGCAATCATGTTCCGAACGCAACTCAAATGACATTTAGATGTATCGAATATTATCACTTATTATTTAAATGTTTTTAATATTTAACAAGTTATTGACAAAACATCGAAGGCTGTCTAAACTCACCATTAAGATAATAACACTTTATGGTGGTTGATGGAGTTTCTAATTACACAAATAACCAAACTTACGCAAGATAGTAATTACTTACGTAACAATTTCTTACTAATCTGAGGCACAAATTTGTTAACAATGTAACAATTGAAAATTTCTAACATCTTTGTAATAATTTTCCTTTGACAATCTACAAACTTTTACAACGAACCATAAGTTACTTTTGTGCACAGTCTGACGTGTGTCTGTCAAGTAGAATGTATTGTCTGTACATATAGCCTACATTTACTTAATCTAAACATAATTAACATACGTTTTATCTTTGTGTATGACTTAAATTAGTTTTGTAGATTTTAAAAATATTTAGAATATAATTATTCTAAATATTTTTAAAATCTCAAAGTCAAATAAATGTAATTAAACAAAAAAAAAACATCACTCAAAAACATACTTATTATTTGCTAGCAACCCGCCCTCGCTTCGCTTCGGTTTCAGTCGCTTTACCCGCGGCGTAGGTCCCGTTCCTGTGGGAATACCGGGATAAAATATATTACTCCCTGATATTATAGCTTTCCATTGGTTCGGTGGTTTAAGCGTGAAAGCGTTACAAACAAACAAACATCCTTACTTTCGCATTTATAATATTAGTATGGATGTAACACAAGTTAAAATGTCAACAGTTAAATACATAAGGACCAGGTACAAATTGATACATATAATTACATACATTTTTTACATTCCATACAATCGTTAAAAAAAGTCAACACATGAAAAGCAATGCCACTTGATTGCATTAAACCATTGATCACCATGTTACAAATAAGTCTAATAGATTTTTTTTTCGTGTGATGAGTTAAGCATCGTTCAAGCTATTAAGACTCATGTTACCAATTTAACATCTAAATTCATTTTGTGTGGTTTCGGAATAAGAAAACAATTCACTACTTTTTACTGATATTGATGTAAAGACGACTCAGGGATGTAAGAATAACAACAGTGCTGGAGAAGGTAAACACGAAATAAAACCCGTTTGACTACGTCGTATAGTAATTCGATTTTCCTCGCATCGTGGAAGATAATTAAGATTTGCCATTTGGTGACGGAGAATTCGATTCATTATTCTTACCCATCCAATCCCTATCTTGCCCTTAGGTGTGGTAAATGATGCATAGGCATATGATATTCACATAACATCTATTCAAGAGAATAAAAACTCGAAATAAAACCCTATAATAACCCGTCTAACCAGCATTGTAAAGTGAAGTTTCCTCCTATTTTGGGAAAGGCTTGAGCACAAACAGTGGAATGTATATAAGCTGAAAATGTGATTGAGCCCGTGTGGTGACTGAGTACACCATCCCTGTACTTTCCCGTGGAAGTCATATAATCCAGTTGAGGGATATTCAGAAGAGCACTAGAAATCTCAGGGAAACTTATAAAATCAACTATGATCATCAACACTCCTGCCAAGCGTGGCAGCTATAGAGTACCACACTCTCAAAAAAAAAAGGGGTGTTTGCGCGTGGTGGGTTTTGGTGATGCCTTTAGTTTCACCGAACCTCATTCCACGCATTCACATTTCCTTCACTTTCCTCACGGTAGGCAGTGGCCTAGCAAAGGTCCATGAGCGGCAGTAACACTTACCATCAGGTGACCTGTTTACTCGTTTGCAATAAAAAATACCCCATTTTGAGAAAGCACATGTCCAACAATAGACGTCGATAGACTGTTGATTGTATTTCAATTCTTTATTCGATAAATAAGTATACGATAATAAATTTGAAAACTTCGATAGTCTAAAATGTAAATAATTCTACAAGTTTAAAAAAAACCGTTTTTATGTCTTTATTATGTGCAGGAGTCACTTGGGTCGTGTTTAGGCATAAATTTTACGGTAGGTGGTGTGGGGGATAGTTTGTATTTTATGATAATTTTATAGGTCGTAAATAATGTAGAAGTAAAAATTTAAATTTTGTGCTCATAAGCAACTGTCAATGCTTTTTTAATGTATTAATAGCAGTTATTAAATTGGTCAAAATCTAACAGGTCTATCGACAAACCAATAGTCTAAAATAATTGAAATAAGTATGTTTAAAACTATTTTACGGATTTTATCGCGTTTGTATTTGACCGGAGTCCACCCGTGACCATGAAAGCTGTAAAGTGTTCGAAACCTTGGGCAATCAAAAATCAAATACAAACGCGATAAAATCCGTAAAATAATTTTATTTCCAGTGTACAATACTCGCGTAAACATCAGAAATAATTAAGTATGTTTAGATTTTCATTTAATTCACACATTTTAATTATATCTATTGTAACATATAGACAACTCGTCTGGCCTACGTAGTATAGTAGACTACTATTCATACAAATACAGTGCAATCTCTGAACGAAAGAGATTAAGTGATTGAAGAACACCAATAGGTCTGAGAAGCAACAAAACCTCAAAAAAAATTATACCTTATAATTACTAAGCGTAACGAAATGTGATATTCTATAAACAATAACCAGCCTCTTCATTATCATTTTATTAATTCTATCAGTCAACAAAGCAGATAATAAATACGGATATTACACATTAACACTTATAACTAAGACATAAATCACACAGAAAAACAGGTCTTGTCAACATTTTACAATACACAAACTAAAGATTTACGATACCGTTATATTATCGCTCTAATCCAATACTTACTACGTCAAAAAAACCAATTCCATTGCGTCACTACGTCTCATGCCCGCAAGTATTATAAAAATCTACTTAAGAAGTGGCTGAGTAAATAATATATTTGCCAGAGGACAATAACTCGATACATACAATGTCTGTCCAGTATGGAATAGTATAGTAGGCCAAATATCCATTCCTTGGATAAATCTCAAGTTCAACACTGCAATAATAGGGTCGATATTTTCTCTAAGCAAGCTGTGCCATGCGGCTACGAATACTACCAACTCTTAAATTGCTCGTAGATGTCGTAAAAGACGATCAAGAGCTTTATATTGAGCAGGGCCAACTTCATCTGATGCCATCTGGTTAACAATTTCATTTCCAAGGAGAGTTGACATAAGTAATTAAAAAAGGGGCAATGATAATCCCTAGACGAGATCCCAGGTGGACGGACCGAGGATTAATCCGCCACCCGCAGAGGCCGACTGCGTGACGCCCTGGCCGGTAACATTGCAATGTTGCCGAGGCGTCAAAGGGGATGGTACCCGAAATGGTAACCCGTCGAGCCGGCCATGGATGTCAAGGAATCGGTACCGGTGGTCAGCCCAATGGCGAGGGGGAGGAAATACGGTGGGTTATGGGGTCGTTTGGGTGGATGTGTCCAGACCATAGCCTACCAAAAAAAAAAGGTGATGATGACAATGATATTGTTATCGTAGTGTATAAAAACATTATAAATATTGAATATTGATGTCGAAATTTCAGTTTTGTCCATCGCAACTGTATCGTCAAAATTTTCATAAAGTAATATCTAAACGAAAATTATTATTAACAAATATTATTTCCAAATGCTAAAATATACATAATAATTATCTAATGATGATTAATTTCATTGCATAATCCAATTATACAAGTAACTAAATGGAAAGGAACTTGTCTAGATTAAATGTTAACTTGTGTTAAAATGGTAAATTATTTTTGTATTAAAATATACGTTCTCATTACATGACTTGTTTGCAATTATGATGACATAACTCAAGAGATCTTAAATAGTAAAATTTATTCCAAACTCCGGCAAAATGTAGTGTGTTCTACAGGGACCTAATTATCTAAAAACCTATTCTTCACACATAATGAATAAATTATCTCGGTTTGAAATTATAATGAGACTAAAATAGCAACGCAACTATTTACATACATATTACTTTAGTTTGTTGTACTTTTATCCTATACATAATTTTTGCATTGAAGTTATTTCAAACAAATAGTATGAGGGGTGAGTGCTAGAATCATTAAGAGAACAGTTTGAGAGCCATCACTACTTCATGCAAAGATGTAACAGTCATCTAAGGCTAACATCTACCGACCACTGATGACAAGTAACCCTGCTTCGGTGGTCGGCCCAACGACGAAGGCGACGTGGTGTTCGGGTGGGTTGCGGGTGTGCGTGCTCACGCCCCTCTGTCGCCCCGGACGGAGTGGTGCGAGGAGTGCGCCGACCGCAGCACACCCAAAAAAAAAGGCTAACATCTAAAACTAATTTTTTGCCGATGTTCATCTAAATGCGTCAATTTCTCCATAGATACTTATTTTAAAACTATTCGATCATTATAACGAAGTTCTTAATTAACGTTGCATAAGTTCGTATGCTTTATTAAATTACTATATCATTCATATGAATTACTAAATACTTTTGGAAACCCATTAGAGATTCAATGTTTTTCACAATGTTTAATTATACAGCAATAGTTAAAAAGTAGTCATTTAAATTTTAAAATAATTATGCTATGAGCCCTTCCTATTCATTTTCTTCATTTCCTTTTTGTTTTCTATTTCAAAATAATAATACATTCTCAAAAAATATTGAAATTATGTCATCATAGCAAGCAAGCTATATAGAGTGAGTCATAAAACAGTCACTACACATAAATTAATTTAAATGCTTATTAGAAACTAACTTCCTCAACTTATAAGCTAAAAAATTCACTAGGTTATAAGTGATTGTTTCTAAGAGAAACATACATATCGCTAGACAGGTATATGATCTAACTGTGATTAAATTTTCGTGTAAAAATACACGAATATTAGAAATGTATAAGATGCACTACACATGCCTTGTTAGAAGTGTTAGTTTGGTAAGCACTTAATATCGTCGAGTATGGAGGCGAGGAGAGGCTTGTCGCGTAGTGCATCAGCTAATTCTGTGTGGTCCCACTGCAAGCGTAAGCGTCGAGAACGCGCGCCGGCCATCCCTGCTGAGCCACACACTTGGACCGCACCTCGAGCTTCCAACAGCGAACAAGCTTGCGCCATTTCGCCCATATCCAAAGGCGCAATATTTCTGGATGCCGCCACTCTATTAATTAAACATGCCGATTAATTTAATTATGACCTCAGCTCACGGATACACAGGGATGTATGTAGCTTTGTTTGATTCAATTCAATCATTATCCAAAAACTAGAAAGAGGCACATCATTTAAATTCTAATCAAAATTAATTCAATAAATTTACACAATGTTAAGCACCTTGTTTATAGCTTATTTTGGCTATACTGTAAATTCTGAGTAGATTGCTTGATATTGCTAATTGCAGATTTTACGATTGAAGATTATATTGTAATTCCATAGGTCTAATTAAAAAACTATAACATTTTTTTACTACTTCTCTATTTACATTTTTTAGCAGCCTATTTTTGTTTGGACAGTCCCCGCCCAATCCGTTTGGGGCGAGGAAGTGCGATGCGTGACCCTATAACCAACCTTATTCCCTCCATCACCATTGGATTGACCACTAGTACCGATCTCTTAGTATCGGTGGCCATTCTTTCATTACCAAGCGTTCCATTCCATTCGTCTGAATTAGTCTAGTCGACAATTAGATTCACAAAAAAGGATGACATCAGGTAGACCGCTGGACATAAAACTAATGCTAAAACTTTTTATCCTCGTATTCCCATGAGAACAGGAACTAGGCTGGCAATGCCGCGGGTAATTGACGGATTTTAAAAATTCTTTTACCAAAGCTCCAGTATCAGCGTGTAATACATTTTATCTACGTATTCCCACGGGAACTACGCAGATGAAACCGCGGCCATTTACTACTAGGCAATAAAAGGTCAGAAAGGTAGGTTCAATTCACTTACTTTTTATAAACGTCGTGCAGTTTCCCCATCACTATATCCTTTACTTTCCCCTTGGTAAGCATCAGCATAAAACTACATAATATCAACTTCTGTTGTAAAGGTAATCCTTCGTCGACATCGGATTCAATCTTCCTAGATCCACCATATATATCATTAAGTACTTCTAATACTTGTTTTAGTTCAACGGTCACAGTGGAATCTTTCATCATATTGTCTACAGAATGATTATCAGAGAATTTCGTTCGCTTAGCTAATTCTATAACTCGTCGTCCAATATCTAGTGCTCTTCTCATGTCGCCCGATATGGAGGCAATTTTAGCTGAATAGAATATTTAAAGTTAATTATAATTTATCAAATCAATTTTTTTCTTAATTAGGAATTTCTCCTCCTATTGTGGAGTAGGCTCCCAGCAGTGGGGCGTATATGATCCGAAATGATGATGAGTAAAATAAGAATTTTATAATAAAATTTTCGTATATCCTTACTAATATTATAAATGTGAAAGTAAGGATGTTTGTTTGTTACGCTTTCACGCTTAAACCACCAAACCGATTTTAAATTCTTTCGCCAATGGAAAGTTATAATATCAGGGAGTAACATAGGCTATATTGTTGCCCGGTATTCCCACGGGAACAGGAACTACGGGGGTAATGCGAGTGAAGCCGAACCGAAACGAGGGCGGGTTGCTAGTTGGTCATATTTCCGTGTGGTGACGGAGTAAGAATACAATTCACCACACCCCGTGGATGTCGTAAAAGACAACTATGGGGTATAATATGCACATAACATCTGTGCAAGAGAAGGCAAACTTGAAATTAAACCCTATACCTACCTACTACCCTATGTCTGACCAGCATGGTATAGTAGGTCAAATTCCCTCCCATTATGAGGAGGTCTGAGCCCAACAGTGGGACGTATATGGACTGCGATGAAATTGCTCATTATTACAATTGATTTTACAAGTAAATAAGCTTTTTATTTATTTAGAAGAATAATTTAAGTTCTTATTTTTATTTATACAAATACTTATATATACATATGCCAATTTATATATACATATACCAATGAAAAATTTATACATATACCAATGAATAAAATTGGAGTGTCTGTTTGTAATGTCAAAATAATAGGCATTTTTCATGCTCACACGGTTATTTGCACGACACCTATGCCTAAAATACAGATTAAAAAATTTTTGTCTGTCTGTCTGTCTGTTTGTTCCGGGTAATCTTCAAAACGGCTGGACCGATTTCAAAAATTCTTTCACCAATGGAAAGCTATAATATCAGGGCGTAAACTAGGCTATATTTTATCCCGGTATTCCCACGGGAACGGGAACTACGCGGGTAAAACGACTATAACCTATAGGTTATAACCGAAGCGAAGCGAGGGCGGGTTGCTAGTGTTTAAATAAACTTGGTTGCACAGATGACGTAGTATTTAAGATCTATCGTGCCAAGTGTCCTGGATTCGATTTCCACGCAGGGCAATACTTTGTGCGATTCACTAAATGTTGTTCTGAGTGAGAGTAGAATTTGAATTCGTTAATTACATGCTACGGGATAAGAATACAATTGTCGCCACCCCTTGCTTGCCCGTAGGAGTCGTAAGAATCAGCTAAGGGTTCACCAGGAGAACGGGCAGCAGCTCCTTCCTAGGAAACGTTCTGTCTCACTGCGATCGCCAACTCGCCTATAGTGTGGCGATTACGGTATTATCCATTATTCATATGACGTACAAAAAACAAATGGGCCCCCTGTCACAGCAGCCTCGTTATCCTACGGTCTCATTCTGGTGGCAGGCTTAGTAGTCGTGGAGCAGGGAGTGCAAAAATCTCCGACAAAGCAATGTTGGGCATAACCATCAGGTGGACCGACGACCTAGTGAAAGTACCTGCATCGTTGAATGCAAGCGTCACAGAACTGCATTTAGTGGCGAAACATGAATAGGGCTAATGTCCAGCAATGATGAATTACATGTATGTAAAGTCGCCCCGCGGTACAAGAATTATTTCCTTAGGTTTCTCTTTTAATAAATAAATAATAAGGCTTTTAATAAGTTACTCTGTTTTTGTTAAGTACACAATTGTCACTATTTTTTCCTTCCCCATAGCAAGTATAAAGATCGGACCATTGTGCAGAACCACTCTCTTAGGAAACCACGCCACCTGTGATCGCCAACCCGCCTCCACAACGATTATCCAAGAGAATTATGGTATTATTCCCATATGGATGAATGGATACATCCATCATCCATCACAGCTCATATGGGCTCAAGCCACAATTCCCCTCCACAATGGGAGGGGAATTGACCTACTATACCACGCTGATCAGACATATTGGTATAGGGTTTTATTTCGAGTTTTCCTTCTCTTGCATACATGTTATATGCATGTAAAGATATGATTATTATATCATCTCTTTACACATATTATATCCCTTAGTCGCCTTTTATGACACGCACGGGCATGAGAGGGATGGTGAATTGTATTCTTACTCCGTCACCACACGAATGGATAAATAAACAACAAAAATTACCTGCAAGCATTTGCAATGCAACTGGTGAAAATACATTGCTTTTATCTTGACTAGCTAACTCTGTAGTAAATATATTAATAATCTGTTCTTTGGTATATGGTGCGAAATGTAGAGTGTTTGGCCGAAGTGAGCAACGTGCTTGCAGTCGAGGCAAAGTTCTCTCAGTTAAGTCAAGGGCATTGGCAACACCTATAAGCACAATGCGTGAATTAGCCACCGCAGGCCATTCAAATATAGTATATAGCACTGATTGGCGTTTGCTGTCCAGCTGGTCTATCTCGTCTAAAACTAACAGTCTGTAATAAAAATGTACATACGACTTAATATGTATATGGATACTAGCCGACTCCACTGACGTTGTTCTGTTCGAATAAAATAAAAGGAATTCTCCTCGTAATCGACAGTAGCGCCACCTACCGGGTCTAATTATGAATCTAAACAATTCTCGAATCCCCTTGCACGCACACAAAAAAATTCATCAACATCGATCCAGCCTATTAGGAGGAGTTCAGTGACATCACACGTACGCAAGAAATTTATATATAAAGATATAATTTCTATCAATATGGGTATACTGATGGGTGACCTCCCGGTTCCGAGAGACCTTAGGCACAAGTACTCGCACCAGCGCCACCAAACGCATCGGCGGCAGGGGCTGTCGTGATAAGGAAAGCTTCAATTATTGCGACGCTGCATGGCGCTGTCATGAACTCGTCGCAATAATTGAAGCAACCCAGACCACGCAGACCTGGAGCGTGTGCTGCACCGTGTCAATATGGCTGTCCACCAGGTGTACTATATGCTCGTTGCCACCGATTGCAATAAAATAAAACAATGCTTTGTTTGCCTATCTAGTGGGCATGCTACCTTGCGTTTTTCTTTATTAGTATTTTAACCCTATACTTGGCATAGTGTATGATCTGATAAGTAGCACTTTAAAAAAATCTACTGCATTAAAATATTATTTTAATATAATTATGTTATAATACGCTCCCGAATATTTATAGATATTGTATTATTTCTTTTTTATAATAATGGGCAACACAAAAACAGTAGTAGAACGAAAGATAGCAGACCCGTCATGTGCGTCTACGCAACGCAAGGTAAAAAAGTTATTGTTTTTATATATTTTGAACTAATCTTGTTGAGAAGTGGCTTGATTCGAATAGATTACTATACTATCTTTGCAGAATAGGCTTTATTGTGCACTAAAACATATTATAACTCCATTTTGTAAGCTGGTTTTTCCGAGTGTTTCAAATATGATACATTGCCAGATATTCAGGTATTTACATCTTTTTGATAATGTATCAAATATGAAACATTGTTTGATTTGTAAACGTGCTATTATTTTTTTTATTTTAGTATCACAGGTGCATATTCGACTCAATCAGCAGCAAAAACAACAAATAGCTCGTAAATACATAGCCCTTGTTTCTAGACCTAAGGCAAAGTTCGATCAGAGACTTTTTGGTGATCATTTTATTTATGGGAGTCAAAGAAATGCCCTGTTACACTGGCTATACTTACTAATCTTGAAACTCTTATACTGACATCGTATATGAACAGTATTTAACTTCTTTACCACTGTGAATTGAAATCTAGAAATGATACGAAGAAACTAAAGGCTTCGTAAATCGCATTGAGGTCTTTAGGAAGAACTTAGAAGCAATAAAGAAAAGAATAGCATAAGCAGCTCAACAAAAACAATGCAGATACCGGTACCTGAAAGATCTCCAGCATTTAATATCGCTGTGATAGTGTTGCTCATTATCAGAGGGGAGGTGCATGTACTGCACAAAAGATCGGTCTAAATTTGCAAATGCCATTTGCCAAAAATGCATAATCTGGTTATACCTATTAACAGAGTGTTTTTTTTTTCGATTATCATAAAAAGAAATAAAAAAGAAGAAGCTATAAATATATTCCAATATAAGATTACAAATATGTAACTGCAATCTAATCCGTCCGATATCTTGGAGTTATAAGAAGTAAAGAATGACATATTGCTTAGCATTGTAATTTAAACAAGAATGTTTACATTATCTCACAGAGCGTGATTTTTAGTTTTTTTTATTCTATGTACTGGACTTTCTAAGCCTGGAAATGTCATTAAAGTGATATAAACAATTCCCTAGGTTTATTACTACAAGTCTGACAATGTGTCATATATGATACGCTCAATAAATCCTAATTAAACATATAAACATTTTTTTTATTATCTTTTTCGTCATCAATGAATACCTCAAACCTCACATAAACTATAATTTATCAACATTTACAACAAAAAATATCTTGCCAAGTATAGGGTTAAATATAAAAATAGTTACTCTGCAGATAATTATATTTTACAAGCGAAAGTGCCATGTTATTAATTCCTCTATAAATCTCCAACCATTCAAATTTTAACCTAAATTAACCATTTCGCAACCAGAAATTAACACTTACGCAAGCATAACTTGTGTTTGCAGAAAAATATTTAAACTGTACCGAAAGTGGAACTTACATCATCCTATGTTTCTTATTTAAAAATTTCTCAATAGCGTTAAAACAAGCTTTCTCGGTAGACCCAGCTGCTTGCAAATTTAGTTCCTTACAAATTCTGCTATAAATACTTGCAGCTGATTTCACCATGGTGCAGTTGATATAAACTTGTTTATATCCATCCCTAAACTGAAAACAATAGATAAAAATATATTTATTGAAGTCTCCAAGGTTTAATTTACGAGACTATTTCAAATACCAAATGCAGTGAGAATTCTTTCATGACTTCTAGTCACCAGCCTAAATGCAGCCGATTAATTTCTACTCATCATTACCTCTCTTAAACATATTGCAATACAAAATACACTTGTAGTAACATGCGGTACACCTGTTGAAATTTGTGCATATTTCTCTAGACATAGGTGAAAACAAAATCCTCTGTAACGGTTATCGCTAAGTTTATTAATTAGTACGTCGTTAGCTGGTACGTCAAACTTTTTTCGTGATATTGTTATGAGAACCCGCTCTTGTGTATACAAATAAAATTAAAGTATCTGTTTGTAATGTCAAAATAATGTGCTTTTTTTCATGTTGATACGTTTATTTGGAAGATACGTATGCCTAAAAGCCGGTTTAAAAAACTTTTATCTGTCTAATGAATTCTGATATTCACGCGAGCATTACACCCGTTGCAATGGACAATCAAAAATCAAATACAAACGCGATAAAATCCTTAAAGTAGTTTTATTTAACACTAGCAACCCGCCCTCGCTTCGCTTCGGTTTTAGTCGTTTTACCAGCATAGTTCCCGTTCCCGTAGGAATACCAGGATAAAATATAGCCTAGGTTACTCCCTGATATTATAACTTTCCATTGGTGAAAGAATTTTTGAAATCGGTCCAGCCGTTTTGAAGATTACCCAGAACAAACAGACAAGACAGACAATTTTTTTTTAATCTGTATTTTAGGCATAGGTGTCGTGCAAATAACCGTGTGAGCATGAAAAAAGCCTATTATTTTGACATTACAAACAGACACTCCAATTTTATTTATTGGTATAGATAGATTAGATAGATTAGTTTTGTCTGTCTGTTTGTTTTGGGTAATCGTCAAAACGGCTGGAACGATTTTGACAATATTTTACCACCGGATAGCTGTCTATATAAGAAGTAACTTAAGCTATATTTTATCCCGGTATTAACACGAGAAAGGGAACGATGCGAGTGAGACGACTGAAACCGAAGCGAAGCGACGCAAGATTAATGCCGTCTATCGTATAGATATCTATTTACTGAACAATTTCTTTAAAATACATATTAAGTTATTAACTCACTTTGGGTATACTCAATATATGCGTCAAACTGGCGGTTTTACCCGTACCCGGCTGTCCTGATATATACAACGATCCTGATTTCTCTTCTTCAAGGTGTTGTGTCAAAAAATTGTCAAGCCATTCAAACTCTTTCTCTCTACTTGTCAAACGTTTCTCGTTTTCGTCACTGGAAGAATAATTACAAATAATTATAACATTTTCTTGCCACAATTCAAACTAAACAGCAACATAAAATCACCACCTTAAAAGTGTAAAGCTTATGAAATAATAAGGATGAGGAATGTGAATTTACAATTTTTTTTTAATAATAATAAAGACGACTACCACTAGGCTACGATACTATCACAAATGTTTAATTTACCTGCAATTAACAGATTTGTTGGCCAAACTCTTTCTTGACATTTTTATAGCTGAGCAATCTGAAAATATATTTTGTTAATTCTAATGACACAAATTAAAACGTTTCAAATTAATTAACAGATGAATATTACCATCAGAAGTACCCTTTAACTTTTCTAAGGTTCTCTTCAACTTTTTTGGTTTAATAATATTTCCTATATTCAATATATCTTCATTTTCATTCGAACCTTTATTCTTCTTATTCACAGAAACCCTTTTACGCGATCTGAATGGAATCGTTGCCTGTACTCCAGCCATGACTGTAAAAAAAATAACTATTTAGGCATCTATTTTCAGCTAAATGATACACATGTAATAAATGATGGAAATACCTTTTCTGAATATCTTAGGAATAATATCAAATATTGAACTTGATAGAAATAAAATTATGACGAATTCAAATTGACTGATCAGGAATTTATTTGTCAATAAAAATACATTTTAACACACCCTTGAATAATTACAATTACAAATTAAAATAATAATATTCTTAGTTTTGTATATTTATCATTATTTTAATATTAAATTACATTGTTGTTGCTCACTGTTAAAATTGAAAAAAAGAAAGATAAATTAATAGATAAACCATAATTTTTGATAAATTACAATAACACTTTCTATCATTATATTTAAATTAATTAAATAAAATTGCAATAAACCAAATATTCAAATTCATAAACAACACAACAGAAACATCAACTGGTTTATATGATCATATACATCTCAACAGCGGCAATATTATAGTACCACTGTGCCAAAGTACTTGAGGGTACAAGACATATGTAGATAGCACACATTAAAAATATAAAAATTACTTCATATGTACATTATAAACACAACAGAAATTTTGTTTTTTTTTTTCATCAGACATGTGTTATCAAATTATAGTTCTTAGTGATATTCCCTTTATAATTATAGAAATATTCCAACAATGTTTGTAGAAAACGTAATATTTAGACAGGATTGAAAAGAACTAAGACAAAGACTGCAAGTTAATGAAAAAATATATGCCTATGTAGTATAGCTACTGCCTGTTTAACTCCTATCAGATGTAGGTGATTTTGTTAAACAAATTGGCAATTATTTTGCATTGAGCTCAATATAAATTTTCAACGAGTGCCTTAAAGTGTTTATTTCTTTATATAAGTACCTGTACATGTCTAACAGGTTAAACAGGCATTACAAAATATGTTACATATAAAAGTTCACACTGCCTCAATATTATTTCCCAAAACCATTACTGCTTGTCTTTGTTGTTAAATTCATTTTGTATTTGGTGCGCCATATTCTTGTAGATATCAATATGTCTCTGTGCCCAAGCATTCATCTCCATTTGATGCCTTAACTGCATCATGTTTTGGTTATGAGCCATAATTTGAGGACGTGATTGCGACATTATATACTCTGCAGATGTAGGTACACTGGGACTTGGCTTTAAATTTGTGGGAAGGGGCTGCCGGACACCAGACATTTTTCCTGGAGGTATCATAGGCTTAGATAAAACTTTAGAAGGTCCTGGGCCAATCTTTGGATGCTCATTAATTTGAGAAGTCAAATTGGGAATCTGAGTACTAGTTATTTGACTTGACTGATTTATATGTTGATCTGGTGTGGAACTATGTGCTTGCTTTTCTTCAGCAATTACTAACTTTGGTGAAGAACTAGGTGAACGAGTCTGTGATCTAGGTGATGGTTGAGCTGTGCTTGGGGATGTATGAGGAGGTACTTGATATCCTGGTGACAATATAGATGGGCTAATATTAGTTGCCGATTTCATAGGATGGGATTTATTGCTTGATATATCATGCCTGCTATTTAATGGAGATGCACTGGGTGAAACTTTATCTGATTTCATTAAATTCATGTTAGTGGCTGAGGGAACTCTTAATGGACTAACACCTGAGGGCAATGGTCTGTGGCTACTGGGAAAAACATTTGACTGTGGCAAAGATATTCCCTTGCTGGGTAGATTTTGTTTTTTGGCCAAATTATCTATAGACTGCATAGTCAATAACTGATTTTGAATATTATGGGGAGTAGATAAATCAAGAGCTGCACTTGGTTTATTTTCAAGTAAAGGCATACTACTTGTGCTAGGTTTATTGACAGGGACAGTAGGCTTATTTGCAGCATTGAAGGATTTAGGTGTAGCAGGGACCAACTTAGGCACTTGAGATTTATTTTTCGGTCCTTTGGTTTTTTTATCACACTGCATAGATTGTAATTGTTGCTCAAAAGTTTGCTGGAATGTTATTGGTGCTGAAAAATTACCACTTTGTTTTGCTAATTTAGTATCAGCAATTGGTTTTAAATTGGGTATTGGACCTTTTGCAGTACCTTCTGATGATTTAGTTGGTGGTTTTACTTGTGCTGAAGCTGAACCAGAAGCATCAGGTTTATTAGATTGATTTGACTTAAGTTCATTATTGCCTTCAGGCTTATTTTGTTTTTTAGTATCTGTATCAGGTAATTTCAATATTTCAATGTAATTGTGTACTGGAGGACTTGGAACTTTATGTTGTGCTGTATTACTAACAGTTGCTAAATTCTTATTCACCAAACTCTTTTTAGGATCAGCAGGTAAAGTTTCAGCAGAAATACGAGCTTCTTGTTTTTGATCAGTTAATGTAATAGATAATGATGAAGGTATGTTTATCTTGCATGAGTCAAATAAAGATTTGAGTGAATCTCCAGATGACTGTGACGAAGTAGAGGAACTTAGTGAGGTTTTCGGTTTAGTAAAGTCACTGTTGTTTGCTAGTAAGTCCATCCTTACTTTAACTGGTGGAACTTTATTTTGAGACGACTGAGCCATTGGAACACCAGGTTTCAAATCTGGCATCTTTTTCATTCCTGGAAATGACTTTTGCACTTCAGATGTCTTTACACTTGATATTGGATTTTCTGATTTAGGTAATGGAAGCTTTAATGGTGAAACAGTTCTTGGTGCTGTTGGAGGTTGCATTGTATTATTAATTTCATTAGGAGCTTTACGCTTAGGAGATAGAATATTAGAAGAGCCCGAAACTGTTCTTTTTACTCCAATGCTTTCCAATGGTCTAGATGTAGTTGCTGTTTGCTTATCTTCTTTTGTAGGCTCTGATGACAAAGGCAGATTTGAGTTAGCCAAATGTGTGGGTGATTTTTTTAGAGATTCTTCACTTTCTTTTGACTTTACAGAGTTTTCTATTTTGTTGCTAATATTAGATGGCAATGTGCTAGTGTTACTAGGAGTGTTTACAGCCATGTTAGAAATTTTAGTCTTTTCAATTTCTACTCTTAACTTTTTTAACTCCGGGGTATGTGGTGCTGCCTGATATTTTCTTTTAGAAGGTTCTCCAAACTTTTCTTCTACTCTAGGCAGATTATGTTGAATCTTAACTGAAGTCTCAGCATTCAATTCAGCCTGCTGAGTTTTTAGAGGTGATGTTTTAAGAGATAAACAATTACTCTTTGCAGTGAGCTCAAAGGAATTCAGAAATTGAGACTTCTCAACCTCATCATCATTTTTCTTAGGCGACATGGAAGGTTGGTTTGTAAAAATGTGTTCATTTTGTTCTTTGTTTACCTCTCCAACTTGTTCATTTCTTTTTAGAGTAGTATGAGAAAGTTGTCTTTCATCTAACATGGGGCTGTCAGTACCTGAAGATGCCTCAGAACCCTGCTCATTCAAATGTGGTGCTGGACTACTGGTATTAGTATCTTCAGTAGGAGCCGGACTTGACTTCCTTTCTCCAAAAGGACAAAGAGTTTTACGATTAATGTCAAACAATCTATTTCTAATAGCAACATAATCAATTATTTGATAGAAAAAACGCATAGGTTCATTACGTTTCCAATTATATATATACGCAATATCCATCAGTGTATAGTAATCTGGTAATGGTACTCGCTTGTATAATATATCAATAGCAAATTGAGTGCTATCAATATCAAATTTCATACTTAAGAATTTCTTGAGGTGACTAATATTGACAACTGCAGGGCATTGTAGATATCTTCTGCTAGTTGTTGATGCTGGTTGGGATTCATTACTATCAGATGACTTACTAGATATACTGTCAGTGTCTGTTACATCACAGTACTCTAGTGAGAATGATATCACATCCTCCGGGCTAAATATTATTCTCTCTGTATCTTCACCTCTTTGCTCTGGAGTAGCAGAGGCAGCAGGGCCTGGTCGAGATGCATAAAACTGTTGACGGCGCTCCATCTCTTTTTGAAATAACCCTGGTACAAGTTTGTAAACAATGTCTTGCAGTGCTTTGTCCAATTTAATGTTTGGCTTTGCAGAGTTAATCATCATTTCACAAACTGGACAATAGCTTTTGGCTTGTAAATGTTTGATGATACAACTTCGACAGAAAGAATGTAAGCACTCAACAATCGTCGTTGCGTCTATGTAATAGCCGCGACACAGTGGGCATGTAATATGTTCATTAACTTCGCCTAGTAAGGTTCTCTGGGGTACTACCACAGAATTGTTCTGCTCTGCCATTTTCACCACTTTTTTATCAGGTTGTTGATTAGAAGTAACCATTTTTATCCGTCTCACTTATAAAATAATAATTGGACACACGTAGCTATGTCAACTATGGCTGTCAGACACATAATTTTATGAATATGTTACTAAATCGAAATTGCACTGCAAACACAATCATCATCTGTACACATAACTCCTTTCAATAAAGCTCATCAATTAAATTACAAAATAAATTATAACAACAAAACTAAGGATATATCTCGGCATCAGTATGTAGTATGCGTACTTTTTTCCATCAGGTAAATCGATTATGTTGGTAACATTGTTTTATTTACATTTTCATCAATGTAATTGGAATATCAATTATACAAAAACAAAACCATGCATATATAGAGATATTATATTCTACTTACTATACGAATATCCTGGTATAATTAAATATAGCGCTTGAATTATACAAAACTCGTAAGAAATTTTGGCGCGAACAGCCGAGTAATTATAGTACAAAATGTCAAAAATTTGAAAGGTCTTGAAGACAGTTTAATTTTTTTGAAGTTGGCAATAGAGCTCTTTTTTGTTGTTTCATCCGATGAGGCCAAGGGAGCAATACTCTGTATGATGCCAAGCCATCGTAAAAGTCAATTTTATTCATAAGAAATATACCACAATATATCTGTTTCCTCTTTGGTAGTACTCATAACCTTCGCCACCTTGCTGTGTAGTAGTAACTACGAATACTAAATGCTACTACTACTAAATAAAAGCTCTTAGTAGCACGCACTGTGACTATTCTCACTCCATTCGACCAACATAAAGAGTGCAGAAAGGTATGGCGGGGACTGCCTCAAGGCTCAGTGCTGAGTCCGTTGTTTTAAAATATATACACATCGGATTTACATAGATCCCTAAACATTGATTGCCAATATGCAGATGACTTGGCTATGTATGTTTCCAACACGTTTATTGTAGAGGCCACGCAGATTATGCAATTATCTCTTAATTCTCTAAGTCAATGGCTTTCTTGCCATGGACTGCATTTATCGGTCGCTAAAACCTCCATAATAGTTTTTACTCGCAAAAGTGAGACAAAGTGATATCTTATAATCTAATCTCTAAGTTTAAGACTTGAAAATCTGGCTATCATGAAATTGACAAAAAAAAACAAAAAAAAAAAATCATGTAATTGATTATAAGTTACCATTTACTACTATAATTTACCTAAAAAAAGATCATCACGGGAATTCCACAATGAAATGGAGCTCTCCGCGGCAACACTGTTACGATCCCTGTCGATTCGATACCATTCTTTTGATTCGATAACGATACCATTATTTTATTATAGATTACCGCGGCTATCTGAAACCTCGCCTCGTATCGCAAGACATTCTTAAATTGAGCGTCGTGCTATTAAGTTGTTAGATAAAAGCTTAAATTGTAATATTGAATTAAATTAGTTTTTAATAAATTGATTTTTTTTTTCAATCTCCGGGCTCGCAAGTTTAATTAGTTATAGTCCATATTTATTTTACAAAAGAAATGTTTACGTACTTTTGAATATTTTGTACGTAGGGTAGTACTACTTTACAACATGTACAGTAAGTATTGCTCAATATTGTTGACTTAATATTTAAAGAAAAGGTTTCCTCACACTTTTAGGTATATAAATCCTGGACCTGTATCTGTTTGTTAGAAAAAATCTACTATATTTTTATTTACTACAAGAGTACAACCCAAAGAGTAAAGTTTATTAACTGAAAAAGATTGGCAGCTCCATTATAAAATGTGCATGCATGGAAAGTGTCGCTGCCTAGAGTTTTATCGATGAACTAAATTTGAAGTGCTATACATACGTATAATATATGCTTGTGTGTGTGTATATATACATAGGTAGGTGGTACCTACTAGTGATGTAACGAATATTCGCATTCGCGAATATTCGCATATTTTTTGCATATTCGCATTCGCACTCGCATTCGCACAATTATTGCGAATATTTTTGCGAATATTTTTGCGTGTATAATTTATTTAAGTAGGTAATAATAGTGGTTAATATAATAAAATCCAATTGCATTAATTTCTTTTGTTTTTAATGCAATAAAAATAACTTAACCTCGTAATCACATTATCGGTATTCACTTTATCAATTCGTATCATTTTTTTTATTTAACTTTAGGCAATGAAACTTAACAATCAAACTTATAACAATTTAAAAAACAAAACTAAATACTAAATGGCCTAAATGCAATGTAATCAAACAAAAATAATCTTCTATGAATTTTTACCAAAGTTTAATGTTATAATTAACTTCTTGAACAAAACTAAAAATAATAATCTAAAATTACTTCTACAATTAATATTTATTTAACTTTGGGCAATGAAGCCTAACAATCAAATTGTCATAAGAACTTAATAAACAAAACTATATAGTAAATGGCCTAAATGCAATGTAAACAAACAAAAATAATCCTCTATGATTTTTTACTATAATTAAAATCAAATAAAAACTTAATATGAGTTGCTGTCATCATAATCACAAAGTGTTTATAGTATATCTATATTATATAGTTTATAGTATTTATAGTATAAATATAATCATTTTACATAAGAATTAATAGTTAACACTTTAAGCAAACAAGAATAAAATTGTCTTTTACTTTAATAAAGCTAAAAAATTTAATTGTTATTAGAACTTGTGACACAAAATTTTAATGCAATGAAACTAATAAAATTAAATTCTTCTATTAGACTTTTCTCAGTCTTTAGATATATTTTTAATATTTAAATTATCAAGATTGCGAGATAGGTACAAATGAGATCGTGACGGCAATGAAGTATATGAAGTTGCGGGATATGGTAGGTTGTCGGTCGAAATGCTGAGGACTGGCGACGGGGTAGTGGTGAGTCAGTTGCACCACCTTTTCAGCTTGTGTTGGAGAAAGGGTCGAGTACCAGAAGACTGGTGCAAGGCTGTAATCGTGCCCTTATACAAGGGAAAAGGGTCGCAACAAGACTGCGCCAATTACCGCGGCATAAGCCTTCTCAGCGTCGTCGGCAAACTGTATGCTACTGATAGGGAGAGTTATAAAAAGACTGATGAAAGAATCTGGGATGTGCAAGCAGGATTCGGAAAGGGAATGGGATGTACGGATCAACTCTTTGCCTTATGTTGCATAGCTGAAAAATTCTTGGCTAAAAACTAGAAGGTCTATTGTGCTTTCGTGGCTTTGGAAAAGGCCTATGATAGAGTGGTTAGGAATGAATTGTGGTCAGCATTGTCTTTGCATGGGGTGAACGGCAACCTGATACGGGTACTGCAGTCTCTCTATGAGAACTGCAGTGCCTGTGTCAGAATAGAGGGAGCATACACTGAATGGTTTAGCATCCAAAAGGGTGTTAGACAAGGATGTGTAGCGTCACCATGGCTGTTCAACCTATTCATGGACAACTGCTCGACTGATTTAAAAGAGAGTGAATATGGACTGAGAATGAATGGGTTACTTATCAAATGTCTTCACTACGCTGACGATCAAGTTCTACTTGCTTCGTCGGTGAATGAGTTGTAAGAGATGGTAACAGCAGTACATGACGCTTTTGAAAGAAAAGGAATGAAAATTAATGTAAAGAAGACGAAAGTTATGGTATTTGAAAGAAGCTATGACGGACTGCAAGATACGTATAGAAGAGGAAATATTAGAACAAGTGCAAGAGTTTGTATATCTGGGATCTACATTTGCGAGAGATGGTAAATGTGAAAGTGATATTGAAAGAAGAGTGTGTAAGGGAAATATGGTGAATGGTGCTTTGCGCACCTTTATGGGCAGCCAAAGCCTGTCTAAGAAGGCTCGCTTAACTGTGCATAGGGGAGTGCTTGTACCAACTCTAATGTATGGAAGTCGGAGCTGGGTATGGCAGAACAAGCACGAAAGTAGAATAAATGCTGTGGAAATGAGAGTGCTGAGGAGCATTATTGGCGTGAAATTAAGTGATAGAATTAAAAACAGAGTGATTAGGGAACTTTGTGGAATGAATGTAGATGTAGTGACAAGGATTGAGAAAGGTATGTTAAGTTAGATCGGCCATGTAGAGAGAATGAATAAAAGGAGACTAACAAGGAGAATTTATAAGGCGAATGTGAACGGAACTGTTGGAAGGGGAAGACCGAGGCGGACGGTCCACAATCAAATCGGGGACGTTCTTAAGAAAGGCCAGGTTAGGAGTACCCTGAACCGAAGAACATGTATGAGGAGATTAATGAATGTGGACGAGGCGAAAGTGGTATGTCAAGGTCGTAGCAAGTGGAAAGAAGTGGTCTCTGCCTACCCCTATGTGAAAGAGGCGTGATTATATGTATGTACTTATGTATGTAAATTATCAAACAAAAATTATATTCTTCTACAATAGACCATTAAATAGTCTAACTCTAAACAAACAAAAAAATAGATTCTCAAACAAAAATACTTCTCTCCCTTAAAAAAATAACAGTTAATTATATATATTTTTCATATTAATAATTGAACCTCAGTAGGGGGCATATTAAACTTTAAAAATAGTAGTTTTGATGCCTTGTTTGCTTCAAGTCTGTTTCCATGTGGCGTATAAATAAGTCCAGCAGCACTAAATATGCGCTCGTCGGGGATACTCGTTGGTGGTGTAACTAAATAATGCCGAACTACAGGAAGCAGAAGAACGTATGTTTCTTTGTTCACTTTCCACCAAGTTAAAGGATCAACGTCATTTGCCACACGTTTATACTGAATATTCGCATTCGCATTCGCGAATGTCCAAAATAAGACATTCGTTACATCACTATAATTTCGATCTACTATATTTTTATATCATTTAGTACCTACTATATTAATATATATACTCACATATCTATGTATCAGGCTATTTGTAAATTACTAACCTTTCAGATGGTACAAATTTTCAAGATTTTATACAACTTTTCTTATGAGACCAACTCTGGAACATAAACAGGAACATATCAGCTGTTTCATAGAAAATGCAATATTTTCTAAAGTAAAATATGTGAAACACTTGATATATGTCTGTATATTTCAGGATTGGTTTCCTAGTAAAAGCTGTTTATCACTATAAATACTTCCATATCCTAAAAAATTATGTATTATAAATAACCTTATATATACGTATTGATGCCCATTATACATAGAAATATATCTTGATTATTCTTGATCTTTGATATGTGACAAATAAAATGGTAGTATAGAGTTATAATTTTAATTATGTATTATTAAAACTTTATATATATTTTTTACAAAATAAAACCCTTTTAATCAATTTTATTTTATTCTTCAGCATCTACTCTTGTGTTCTCTCACCATCATATTTCCTTTTATGTTCTGATATCCTATTTACCAATCTGCACCAGCTATAAAAGATAATAATGGTGGTTATAATAAAACATTATTTTAATTCTTCTTTATGATCCTCGCAACCTACTATATAATCAAAGCTACTAGATTATCTTAGCATGCATAGCACTATATGATCACTTGCAACAAATGTTCTGAGTGATGTAGGCACAGTTAATAATCATTGTATTAGTCTTTCTCTTTTTATACATGTAGTTATAGTCATCATCCATCATCATCATCCCAGCGCACATATGTCCCACTGTTGGGCTCGGACCTCCTCCACAATGAGAGGGAATTTGACCTACTATACCATGCTGGTCAGACATGTTGGTATAGGGTTTTATTTCGAGTTTTCCTTCTCTTGCACAGATGTTATGTGCATATTATATCATAGTTGTCTTATACGACATCCACGGGCAAGATAGGGAGTGGTGAATTGTATTCTTACTCGGTCACCACACGGAAAAGATGTAGTTATAGCCTACTATACTTCTAAGATGTAGTTATAGGAAACTTCTAATTCTTTTATTTGATATCCTAGATATCAAATAAAAGAATTAGAAGTTTCCTTGCTTTTTCGGGCATACAAACAGATCATTTAAAATGTAAGTATGATTAGAATATGTTTTATTTATATTAGAACAGTTTTGATTTTCAGAACACCACATTTAGAAAGTTGTGTTAGTGTCACGTTATCATCATCATCTAAGCTTACACAAATCGCACTGGTGAGCTCAGGCGTCCTCCATGATGGGAAAGAAATTTACCTACTATACCACGCGGGTGAGACGTGTTGGTATATGGTTTTATGTCGAGTTTACCTTCTCTTGCATATATGTTATATGCATATCGCATTCTTTAGTCATTGTTTAAGACACCCATGCGGAAGAGATTAAGGGGCGAATTCTTATTTCGTCAATCATCAAATCTCCAAATTAGATGCAATAATTTTCTTTTGTTACCTTGCATTCAATGGGCCTGTGGGCTTTCTTTTTTTATTTTTTTTTTATTGGTGGGCTATGGTAAGCGCACGCGCGTCCAGTCCGTCCGGGGCGATGAAAGGATGGCGCGCGGGCCCATAACCCACCCGTACCCACGTCACCTCGTTGTTGGGCCGACCACCGGAGCAGATGTGACTAGTCGTCAGTGGTCGGCCCGACGGAATACTCTTTTGGGTACCCTCACCTCTCGACGTCCTGGGACGTCGGTCGCCGTCGCGCGGTTAGCCTCTCTGCGGGTGACGGACAATTCCCCGGTCCGATCACCCGCGGCCTCGGCTAGGGCGGCATTAGGCGCAGATACTCGTGCCTGCGCCGCCCGAGTCGCCGGCGGCGGAACGTGTCGCCGAATAGGATCTCTACTCGCACACGAGCCGCCGTCTCCTTCCGTGAGATTACGGCCTCACAGAAGGCGGCGACCGCGTCCCAGTTCCTGACGCTGACGAGCATCACCCTGGCGATGGTCGGCAGCGCCAGGTTGGCACCGGATGGGCCTGTGGGCTGATCGGATTTTGATCCATAATGTATAAGTTTGTTTTGTTGTTTGTTTGTTGTGGTTATTAAGTAGTTTTTGGAATAATTTCGAGAAATATCACAGTCAGAAATATAGGATTTAGGCTTCAGTTCGCTCATGATGATTATACTAACACAAACGATTACTAAAAAAAATTGAACAATGAAAATAAAGACTGTTGACATTAAGTACATAGAATAAAATATACAGAGTATATATATATATATATATATATATATATAAATATAAATTACGTGTCACGTTGTTTGTCCGCGATGGACTCCTAAACTACTTAACCGATTTTAATCAAATTTGAACACCGTGTGCAGTTTGATCCAACTTAAAAGATAGGATAGCTTACATCTTAATTTATAGTCGCAATATTTTTTTATTGCAAATTATTTGTCTATTAGGTATTTGACATTCATAATTATCTGTTAACTCCAAACGATTTTAACAGATGACGATATCTGTTGACTGTATTGAGTAATTAATTAATAGATGGCGCTGCTATGTCAATCTAGAAACGTGTCATATAAGCTACAATTCAATAGCATAACCACCACGTGCTGTTGAGGCTAAAGTATAAGTTAAATTTATTATTAATCTGTCATGGAGGTCGTCATATTTTAATAAAATGTAATATAACAAAAACATTAGTCACAGCAACGCGAGGCCGGGTCTGGTAGTATAATATATAAATTGTCACAGGTTATAACAGCAAAGTTTGTATTAACAAACTCTAGGTAGCGCGGTGATAGCTAAAAATTGCTGGTATTTTAACTGTGAAGGTACAACCATTTACCTGGACATAGGTATAATAAAATTTTAGTCAAGAACATTTTGAAAAATGGCTGTTTCAAAATGTATTTTATAGTTAGAATACTTTGTTAAGAAAATGTAAAAATGTCAGCATATTATGTTTTATTTTATACAGATAAATTACATAATTTAACATATTTTAATATGCATTAATAAATGAACACTATTAATAGAATTAAATAAGGCTTGACCGAGATGGGTTTTTCGTTCTCGGCCGAGACCGAGAATAAAATAATATCTCGACCGAGACCGAGAGCCGAGACCGAGAATAGACAAAGCGTGAAAAAATAAATTTTAATACTGTAAACTTTTTAATACACTACTAATTGTTTAACAAAATTAACTGTTTTAATAATCAAAGTTAAATAACATTATATTATAACACATAAAAAGCAATTTTTCAGCATTTTCGCCCTTCAAAGAATGTCGCCTCTTGTCATACAATTGTCCAGCTTTGCTAAACAGTTGTTCACTTGCTACGCTAGTAGGCGGCGCAGATTAAAACTTATTTGCTGCAGGCTTAAGCACCTCAGAAGGTGACGAACACCAATATTCATAAATATTAGCATTTCTTTGCAGTCTTGGCTCTCTAAGGAAGCTTTCTAGCGCTATTTCGATCACAGAGCTTGAACTGTATTCGTCATTGGGCATTGACTTGTCTTCCAACTCTATCGAATCATGAGGTGCCCATAAGTTGGATTGATTTGTAGCAGCCATGTTTGGCGAGTTATACTCGTTCCAACCATTTATTTTACTTTTGGCAGGTCGAATTCTGATCAATTAGTGTTGTACCAATGTATTACGGATACTATGTTTTGTAATAATCGATTTTAGTCAGGAAGAACTTTTAATCGATTTAACACGGATATTTTATTTTTGCTTAAATACATATTTCATATTATTTAAAAACTTCACTTCTGTAAATATATTTGTTATTTGGGCACATTAATTTTTGCATACCCACTAATTCAGTCCTCCCAAAATATTTTACTTTGTACTTTGCAAAATAAAAAATAACTACTTTATGAAGCATTTTTCCATTAAGCGGGGTCCGCTGCTCCAAACTTTACTTAGAGACAATGGCGCCCTCGTCTGCCGTAGTAAATCACTAATTTTCTCATCCAGCCTACCCCTTTTTTTTAAGCCGAATTGGCAACACTGAACGGCGCGCCGGCGACGCCATTTTGTTGTGTTGTCTGTCACTCGCAACAAGACTCCCGTGCTAGTCACATTTCTGTTCGCTGAGTGCTCTTTCATATTTTTATACGCTGTGTTGAGTATTTATATTCCACCGTATTGATTTCATTGTTCTTACTTTGATTGAGTTGAGCGTATCGTTCCTCCCAGTAAGATTTTACTTGCAAAATGCCGAAAGGTATGGTGCTTAAAGGACAATCCAGAGAGTTAGTGCTGCGGCTTCGCGAATTTTTTGAAAAGGAAAGCCGCAATGGCGGATTCCTTATACCAGTAACCCAAGTTAGAGACCGTGTTGCAGCAGCATTAGGTATTAGTGCTCCAACGGTGGCGAAAATCACTAAAGAAGCCTATGGTAGTAGTGGTATTGAACAGAACAAGCTATCTACGCCTAAGAAAAAACGTCAGCCCCGTAAAGTGACAGCAATTGACAGTTTTGATACTGATGCTATTCGTCGTCATATATACAATTATTACACAAGCAAAGAGATTCCTACTTTGAAAAAATTAGTAGCGTCTCTACGAAATTGTGGCTTGTTTCGTGGTCAAAAATCTTCTTTGTCAAAGGTGCTGCACCAAATCGGGTTCTTGTATAAGAAATCCGACAAAAGAAAAATTTTAATGGAACGTCGTGATAACGTTTTCACAGATGAAACTTGGCTCAATGCCAATCATTCCATACCAAAAGGTTGGACTGACGATACTGCTGCTTCTACTTCTGCAGTGCCAATGGGGAAAGGTGAACGCCTCATCATTTGCCATGCGGGAACTACAAAGGGATTTGTACCAGACGCTCTGTTAGCGTTCAAATAAAAAAAAACAGGAGACTATCATGAGGAGATGAATGCGGACGTGTATGAAAAGTGGTTCAGAGAAATGCTTACATCACTTGAAGAGCCATCAACAATATTTATTGATAATGCACCCTATCACTCTCGCCAAATTAATAAAATGCCAACACAGGCCAACAAAAAACACGAGATTATAAACTGGCTTCGTGATAATGGGGAAGATGTGAACGAATCCCTACTAAAAGTAGAATTACTTAAAATATTAAAAAGTAAAAAGCAGCCAAAACGATATGTCATCGACGAAATGGCAGCAGAATATGGGCATGTTGTAATCAGAATTCCTCCGTACCACTGTCAATATAATCCAATTGAAATGATCTGGGCACAAGTCAAAGGACACGCCGCAAGAAACAATACAACTCCTCCTTTCACAGCAAATAAAATGCTTGAACTTTTAAAAAACGCATGTGCTAGTGTGTTGCCTGAAAACTGGGCGAGTGTCGTCAACAAGACAAAAAATATAATATTCTCTGATTGGGATCGGGAAATTGAATTTGACAACATACCTACACAAGAGTTAATAATAAACACTGCAGATGATTCAAGCGACGATTCGAGTTCGTATGAAGAATCCGACGATTCGTTATAATAAAATAATATTAAAATATTTTGGTTGTTTTATTTCATGTTATATACAATTTTAACGTGTTGTCTATTACAACAATTCAAAACTCAGTTGTCAGCTGACTTAACTGCAAATAAGTGTAATCGATTATTTGCGATTCATTAGTTTGCACCGAATACTTTTGATCCTGTCACTAGATGCGATAGAACGTAACTTTTTTTATAACGGAAATGAATTATCACTTAAATTTTATGAATAGAGCTATTTACGGCATATTAATGTATTTAGTGGGTAATAATTAAGATATATAAATATTATTGGGCAGTTTATATATTTCTCTGTTCACTCGTTTCAAAGTTAATAATTGCGTATAATGAAACAGTTACGTCCTAAAGCATGTGTCAAAAGTAAAATAAATGGTTGGAACGAGTATAGTTGAAGATGCCCATGTCGTCTCACGAGAATCCTACATTTTCATTGAGAGTAAAAGCCTCGATAATATGAAGCTTGGCTGAGTTAACTTCGCTTTCAGTTACAAATACTGCTCGAACATTAAAAATACTGCTTGAACGGAGTGAAGACGGCCGGCCGCAGTTCGCCAGCCAGGACTTCAACCAATCACAATTCAGCTCTCTCACGCACTCACCAATCGACTTCGTATTGCGGCGCGTGGCCACGCGCAGTAACATTTGAATGGCGATTCAAACAAAGTTCCAATCTCGGTCATGACCGAGAATCTCGGCTATAATTAGCCGAGAACCGAGACAAATTTCTCGGTTGGATTTGTAGCCGAGAATGCCGAGACCGAGACCGAGATTCTCGGTCAAGCCTTAGACTTAAAGCATTACTGCAATGCTGGATTGGGTCAATTGTTGAAGCGTGGAAGCTTAGAATAATAACGTATAGAAGGTAAGTTTGCGCACAAAAAGTGAAGCATTTCAATTGGAGCCTAATGGAGCTTACGCCGGAACCGTTCCGTAATGTACAAGTATTGTATTGCACGTACGTACGTAACTCTTAAAACATAAATAGGTAATTATGACGGTTTGTGCATTCAAATGGTGTCATAACACATTTGAAAAACTTAAAAAGGTTTTTAACATTACTTTTAAAAATATTTTGACGATTTATGTTAATAAAAACAAAATTTGATTTCATAATTTGTATAGTGGTGTGCGTGTGTACGTGTGTAATCGTCTGCGCGCCATTAGTATTTTGAGATTCATATTTCGAACGTTCGAAGTATTGACACTAACCTTCTATACGTTATTATTCTAAGACTTTACCATATATTTATATATTCATGTTAAGTTAGAAAACTTCACATATTTTTTTATTCATTCTTAAATGCTAGCCCATGTAGTTTTAGGTCGATCTTGACAGTTGTATGAGACATGCAATTTCTCGAGTAAGGTTATATGGTAGAAATTGGTTACCGCATATAGCAACATCGAGCTATACTGTCACATATTGTAAGAATCTGTCTTTCTTTTGAAGTGTTGGAGTCTTGTGCGGCACATATATTCCATCGTGATATTTTAGAATAATCACGGAATCCTTTTGAAGGAGGGAAGTTCTTATTCCTTCTCCTAAAGCATGAGAGCTAAGGTAATTTGTTATTTGCTTTATACTATTATATATTTTTACACGTTTTTGAATATTATACACCGTGACTACCGTGATAGACCGCATTTTTAGTAATGTTTTTATTGGTTACAGTGGCGTAAGAAGCGTATGCGAAGGCTAAAGCGTAAAAGGAGGAAGATGCGTGCAAGGTCCAAATAAAATGGTAAGTAAATATTGAATTTGATATTGTTTTAGGCTTTTATTTATAGGTTTGTACTTAATTTTTCGTTTATGCACATCTTTACGTACATGTAAAAAAATTTAATTACCTAGAGTATTTTGTCTTAAATGATAATTGAAAATTAAGTATATTTAACTGTAATGCACAGACATAAAAGCACTAGCCGAAATGTTTTTTTTTTACTGCCGCGTGGTTTATGTTGGTTAAGAGTAGCCGTGTAATCTGTTTATTAGGCTGTCTCATGAGAATTAATGTTTATGGCCCTCTGTATTTTTATAAAACACGTGTAATATGCATTTAGTTAATACCTAAATATTTGTTTATGCTATTGCACATTCTTGGTAAGCCTCACTCGAGATAGAATAAAATATTGTAGTTTTTCCTCACAGCCCAGACATACCATGCTCTATGGAGGCTATATCCAATATTGGGCATAGGGATTGGGATAGAATTTGTTTTCCTTGTTTTATAATTAATGTTGTCCCTATTTATCAATAGGTATTTCCTAAGACACCTTTGGGGAAGTAATTATCTCTTATAGATTTTTTACTATTGAGTACTATAAGTACCTTTGACCTGCTTAAGTAAAAAAGATAGATCTGACATGGTGATGACTGCACAGATGGCCCAGTGGTTAAGGTACTAACCTACCGTGCACATGTCCTGGGTTCGACTCCCAAGCACGACAACACTTTGTGCGATCCACAAATTGTTGTTAAGTCTGGATGTAATTTGTGTCTGTTAAATTATGTTTGTTAGGTCCCCCACAATACAAAGGATTACTTCCTTAGTGTAGGGTGTTGTTTAAAAAAATATTCAGAAGGTGTATCTCAGGGTAAAGGGACTTACATAGTCACAGTATAAATATAATGTCCATTTGTAGAAGCATACCATCAAATCAGTATCTAGATATTAGGTTAAATAGTCATTTGTTGCCAGCCATATCCTGCCCACATGTAGAAACATTGGTTTTTTTAAGTGAAACTTCTTTAAAATAGTTGTGATTTCAAACTCGATGAAACAAAAAAGCAAGTCCATAGAGACAAACACGTAAATGTATTGGATTCAGCCGGCGAGATAAAGAAGGTTCACTTCTGACATGCATACAAAGTATGCACTCTCTTTTTTTTGGTATGGCTATGTTCTGGGCACCATAGTCTCACTAATCGCCCAGGTGATGGAAGAATCTTTTAAGTGAAGTACCAGAATACATTCAATAACTTCAGTAACCTAAATGCACCCCCTCCTAGGCAGTCATTCTCTTAATATAAGAGTAATGCAAAGAAATGGAGGGAAAATTATTTAATTAGATTGCTCCACCCTTTTGATTATATATTATTCAAAAGTACTATAAAAAATCATACATTTTATTTATATAAGTATATGTAATGTTCTGACCGATGGGTGTAATAAGTTGTCTTCCATGTAGTGACAGGTTAACAAAACAATTTGTCCTTGTACTTCACATTTCTATAGGTGTTAAATAAATTTTTAGAGGATATCGCGCTCCTTCCCTTACATAGATGTTATATGCATTTTATATTCCTTTGTTGTCTTCTCCAACACCCATGGGGCAAAAGAGGGGATATTCTAAGGACCATTTACATATTTAGTGGTGAAGTAAGATGGAGAGATATGACATTTTAAGTAGGTAATGTGTATATTCACTAAATAAAGCCGTACTAATAGCTACAATGTGATAAAAAATGAGACATTTTACTGTTGAGGGTTTGCAGTGTGAAAGTTTTACTAAACTGATGTACTTGTTCTCTTTGCTATTAACATGTTGAACACCATGTGGCAACATTTACATAGTATTGTAACCCCCACCAACCGGTGTTAATAATGCTTTACTGACATTAGTTGTAAAGAGCATAAAGTAAATATGCACATAATCTTACAGCACAAAATACATATAATTTTTTGTCATAATGTAGTAAATTATATTGTTGTTTAATATGTAATTTTTTCTATTACAACAACCTCATAAAAATTTAGTCCATCATGGCATGGATGATGACTGGAGTAGCTATTATCAAACTCAATAGACAAATCTTTATTATATAAATAACTTTGTTCCGGCCTATGTAGTGCTGCTTTTGACTGATCAAAATATTTGGAGATAGTTACCTTTAATGTATAGTGATAATATTTGTACAATTTATGCCGCATTAAAAACAATATTAATTTTTTTTCCTTTTTCAGGTACATGCGTGGAGTCAGTTGTGTTTAACGTCCGATTACTGTTCATGTATCAAATAAAATACAAAAAAATCTATATTTAGTTTTATTATACTTAATAACATAGCTATTTAATTACATTGTCTAGTGTTCCATACCCTATGAGCATTCCCTGACTATCTGCCCTAGGGATATACAGGCAGTCCTCGTACTTACTGCACGTTAGGTTCTCGAAATCGCGACGTAAGACTTTTTTTCATGATTACATGTGAAACTCAAGGGTTCACACGGATTCAAAATTAAAAAAAAACTGCATTTATAACAAAAGGATATACATAATTTATTATCCAAAGTAAGTTCTTAAAATAATTATATATGTATTTATGAAATTGCTAGTTATTTGTGTACTATTAATTTTAATAATAATACTTTGATATGTAATGAGGAATAATAAATTAAACTTTGGCTTAAAGAAACACCTCTATAACCAGCGGCGGCCTTACCCATTGCGAGGCTCCGGGGGGCAGGGCTTTGCGAGGCCCCGAGCGGCAGGTCTTTGCGAGGCCCTTTGTCCTTCGTGAAAAGTATGAGATACGAAAGTAGGTCTGGTTGTTTGGTTTAGGGATTTGTCATGTTTGATGAAAAATACTAAAGTTGTAAAAATAAATAAAATTTAAGTTTTATAATATTGAAAACAAAGTGAAAAATGTAATTTAAAATCTATATTTTTTTAAATTTGCTTGGATTGTTGCGTGAGGCCGCTATAAGCGCGAGGCCTACAACTACTACCCCACGGACATTGACCTCGCGATAAATGAATTCTTCTATGCAGGAAATCGAAGCAATTGACTAAGTATGCTTGATGAATAGTGTCAAAACATTGTTCGACGTAAGTCGATGACTGCCTGTCATAGGTGGGCACAGTTAATCCAACAGTTAACTTCATTAATCGTTAATTAAAATATTAACTTCGTTAATCGTTAAAGCGTTACATTTTCTAAAATTATAAAAAGAATATAATTCGCCACTCCCGTGGATGTTGTGAAAGACTACGGGATACAATACACTATGCATATCACACCTGTGCAAGAGAAGGAAAACTTGAAATAAAACCCTATACCAACATGTCTGACCAGCATGGTATAGTAGGTCCATTTCCCTCCTATTGGGGAGGAATCTCGAGCCCAGCCGTGGGACATGTACCAGCTAAGATGATGACGACTGCTTTTAGGCAGAGAGAAATAGATAAAACTACAGCATGTAGTGGAATTATGTTGGCATGCATCTGTTCAAACTTGTTTGGGTTACGCCACTGCTTTTAGCCGCGATACCAAAAGATTCACCAATACTTTACGACACTTTTTGACGTAATTGCCAGGTGGAGGTGAGAAATATCACTTCTGCTACCATCATAATCTACAATAGAAGAATTCACAGCAATTGAAGAACAGATGGTTACTTTCAGTTCAAAACAGTTTCCTTTTTCGCGGGGCGCGGCAGGGAGCGGCTTGGTTTCGTTTAACTAAATGGCCGTCTGGCAGGACGACGCCCGCCGTGACCTCGTTTGTCCATTGGGCAGTCCGGGTTGGAGAGGTCTCGGTACGGTGTTCATACCACGATCGTGAAGAAGGAGAGCACACCGTCCTGCCACCATTACGATTGCGACGAGGACACGACAGTACACGCTCGAGGTGTGTGTCACGTGGACCAAGCAGCGCCTTGAACTCGTCGCAGTCATCGGTGCCGCCCTAAAGCTATCGCTAGGGACTCATTTACGGAGACGCGGCGCGTCGCGATAGGCTGCGCGGCCCGCACTAAATTCAAATGTAGGACGTTGGATGAGTGCGTTTACGGAGAAGCGATTTTACACGCGTTTGCTTGAAATGGAGCGTGTTCTACGGCCGAGCCCGCGGATGGCATCGTCACGTCTCACGCGGCGTTTATCGCGGCGGCGCACGCAGCGGCGATTCTCGATGAAGCGATGCCTGTGGCGGAACCTTCTGCCAGTCTCATTTGCTAATCGTGCAACAGACGTAGTTACCGTCGCAACGGAGTATGATATCATAGACTTTTTAGAAGAAAAATTTATTTTAAAAAGTGAGTTATTTAATATAAAGAGTGGCCCAGTGTTTATAATAGCGGAACATGAGAAGTTTGGGTCGGATTAACTGTGAACCCCGCGTGCGCCGCAGTGATGCTCGCCGCGTGCTCCGCTACACGCTTAAGAATACGACGCGGGCGCAGCGGCGGGCATCGCCACTCTTCCCGCCTCGCGTCTCTATAAACGACATTGCATATTGCTATAAGTTTGTGTTTACGCGTGCGATGATACGTGCCGCTTCACGCGCCGCCGCTACGTAAACAATAAAAACGTCCGACGCGCCGCGAGACGCCACGCCACACGCGACGCCCCGCATCTCCGTAAATGAGGCCTAGGGCGGTGCTCGATGGCGTCAAGAATTGGGACGCGGTCGCCGCTTTCCGTGTGGCAGTTATGTCACGGAAAGATAGGCAGATCGTGTGCGGGAGGAACTCTACGACACGACCTGCCGCCGGCGTCTTGGGCGGCGCAGGTGTCGTAGAAATTACGAACGTGGCGTGGCGCGTAATTCAAACAAACAAAATGACAGCATGTCAACAAACGACTAATGTGATGGACTAAAGTTAACGGAAGTTAACAAGAGCGTTAACATTTTTTGAAGTTAACTTAAAAGTTATTCCGTTAATCAAAATGTTAACTTCGTTATTAACGAGTTAATGCGCACCTCTGCTGCCTGTTAGGATCCTGTATATGTATTTCCCTATATATGGGTTTTATTTGGAATGTTTCTTCTATCTACCTCAAACGAATCGAACTGCATCCAACCAACTCGTGATTCTTCTCATTCACATTTCGTGTATTTTCTCTACGGCTTTATTTAGTGAATATACGATTCTTCGACTCCGTGTTAGAGAGCGAATCAACGAATAGAAAACGACTCAACGAATGTCCTATCAAACCGAGTCGACTGTTCGCCGCGCCGCCGCCCGCCGCGGCCACCCGCGCTACGAGTACCTACCTGCCTACGAGTACGACACGAGTTAACGAATTGATTTGGTTTCGGTCAATGGCGATTCGAATGAACATTTGGCTAAAATTTGCTATTGAAAATAAGTAAATTTAAAAAAAATATAAGAATTAAATATATCCGCTCAAGACCAGCAAGCAATATAAAGGTACGGCCAAACCTACGCGACCAAAGCGACTGCAAAGCGGCAGCGTCAGCCCCGCGACAGACGCTACCGGACGCTACCCGTGATATCTTATGGCGCCATGCACACCTAAGCGACCACGGCGCGAGACGACCACGTCGGTAGAGCGGGACGCACGCGACTAGTAGTTAGACGTGTTTTCCTGGCGACGGAGGCGGCGTACCTGTTGGCCGGGACCCCCGTGGGACCTGGAGGGGGAAATGCTTGCCGATTTGTATCGGCGGGTGTCGGCGGCGATGCGAGCGGAAGGCGGTGTGGTTTCTTTGAGGGAGCTCACCGCCTGGCGCATCGACGCCCGCCGAGACGTCATTGCCCGTTGGGCAGTCCGGCTGGAAGGGCCTCGGTACGGAGGCCTTCCGACTGGTGCTGATGCAGTGGCTAAAACGACGGCACGGGGTGCTTTCCTTCCGACTAGTGCAGGTCTTGACGGGGCATGGATGCTTCGGCAAGTACCTGTACGCAGTCGCTAGGAGGGAGAGCACACCGTCCTGCCACCACTGCGATTGCAACGAGGACACGGCGCAGCATACGCTTGAGGTTTGTGCCACCTGGGCAGCGCAGCGTCGTGAACTCGTCGCAATCATCGGTGCCGACATGACGCTGCCGACCATCGCCGTCGTCGCCGACGTCCTCCCCGAGGGAGGGACGTTTTATTTACAATGTGTAGAGCTCGCGTAAACATCTGATATCATTAAAAAAAAATTATATACACAATTCAGCAAGCTCCCACAGATTTTCATTGACAGCAAGAAGGGCCTTGGCTTCATCTAAAAGTTCTTTCGACATTGTTTCTGAGGTATTTCTCAAACTTGATATATATGGATCAGATGTGTACAATAAGGTATGGAACACGTCTTCATTGGTAGCCGCTCTTGAACACTTTCTAGAATGATGCAGTCTAAACTTTTTGTAATCCTTATTTCGGGATTCTTGCGCGCCTTCGGACAATTGACCGATAGGTAAAATAACATAGTACTCAATGATTTTTCTCAGTGAATAATAAGTATTTTATGCACAGAAGAAGGCATATAATACAAATTATAATTATTTACGTATAATTGGGATGTACTATATACGTATTCACTGAACTTTTTTGAATCAATAGCCATTCCAGATGTACTGTACCTGTAATGATGTCTGCAGAGCACGATAATTCTGTAAAAATATCCGAGCTGTGTTTCGGTCATTACTATTTCCAGTGCCTTGACGAGATTTATCGACATGCAGTCCCATTTTTCCCTAAACTGCTTTTGCACCAGTTATTTCTTTTCATTTTAGATTTTTTATTTTCAGGTGTAGTAGCTGACCACTTTTCAAAAGACAAGTTATAGTAAATGTGTAAGATCATCTCCATACTCCTAATCCAAGCATGTAGTGTTGACAGTTCGTATTAAAATGAACTTTCGTTCACATCTCGTGTCCTAACTGCCCCTAAGTTATTCATTTGCCGAGGAGTAGCACCACAAACTCTACAAGAAGCGCTCGAATGAGTTTCAGTTAAAACTTGTGCATGGTAAAGAGATCATCAATCATGGTTAAAAATAGATTATGAGTAATTTCGATTACCTCAACATGCATACAACCTCCAGCGTATGTAGGAGACCACAGTAGCCATATCCTCTGGTAACAAATTGAAATTTTCTTGTACGTAGTCTTTTATATTATGTCCATTTATCAATAAATTGCACAACTCTCGTTTGCTACAAACAAATTCACCCATTTTTCAAATCAGTCAACGCCTGCGAATATTTGAAAATACTTAAGTATAATGTGCTTTTTAGGGCAACTGAATGTCTAACCAACAACTCAGAATGTTTCAAGGTTTGCCTTCCTTTTATAGGCTAATTAAATAGTGATATGTGCAAAAAGCTAGGAAACTAATAATTTGCACTCTTCCCATAACCAACCTGTTTTCAATTTGACCTTAGGTATAGATAATAAGTGACCATATATGTATTATTAAGTAAGGTGGTCCAAAGTGTATCAAAACCACAAAAAAATATTGCACTGTAATCAATTTGACCTTAATAGATACAAAATAATAATAAAATAATTTTGTGAAAAATAAAACAAAATAGAAAAATATTTTTTTTTTATCTAGCGATATGTTTTGGCCCCGTGTATGAAAAAGTACAAATATGAGCAATTTTTTGATGTGAAACATCTATAGGCGAGGGTGACCGTGATCGTCGCGTGGCGATTAACGCCACGCCTCGCGGTCCCCTCTTAATTAATTATAATTTTTTTTTTTTTGTGTGACTTAGTTGTTAGCCTCAGATGGCTGTGACAACTTTACCCGGACTGGTGGGTGAGCGCTGAGGGCTCTCAACCCGTTTAAAGTTAAGCGACCGATCCCGAGGGCACCCCCTGTGGGGTACGGACCTCGACTCGGCCGGTCGCTGGCAAAGTGGACACTCCCACTCCTTTATGACTTTAACGCGACATGTCTTCCTTCCCCGTCAGCGGGGGCGGTAACGTGGATATTTATTACTATTTGTCAAGGCCTCGCGGGCTGTGTATGCCTCAGTCTGGGCGAGAGAAGAATATATAATTTTTTTTTTGTGTGACTTAGTTGTTAGCCTCAGATGGCTGTGACAACTTTACCCGGACTGGTGGGTGAGCGCTGAGGGCTCTCAACCCGTTTAAAGTTAAGCGACCGATCCCGAGGGCACCCCCTGTGGGGTACGGACCTCGGCTCAGGCGGTCGCTGGCAAAGTGGGCACTCCCACTTTTATGACTTTAACGCGACACGTCTTCCTTCCCCGTCGGCGGGGGCGGTAACGTGGATATTTATTACTATTTGTCAAGGCCTCGCGGGCTGTGTATGCCTCAGTCTGGGCGAGAGAAGAATATATTAAATATTTTTTTTTTGTGTGACTTAGTTGTTAGCCTCAGATGGCTGTGACAACTTTACCCGGACTGGTGGGTGAGCGCTGAGGGCTCTCAACCCGTTTAAAGTTAAGCGACCCATCTCGAGGGCACCCCCTGTGGGTTACGGGCCTCGGCTCGGGCGGTCGCTGGCAAAGTGGGCACTCCCACGTTTATGATTTTAAAGCTACACGTCTTCCTTCCCCGTCGGCGGGGGCGGTAACGTGGATATTTATTACTATTTGTCAAGGCCGCGCGGGCTGTGTATGCCTCAGTCTGGGCGAGCGTAATAATGTCGTCGGGTTCGTCGAGTATTAGTCGCGGTTGTTTAATCGCGGACATTTTAGAGGGGATGTAAGAAGCCGCCCTTACCACTAATGGGTTCGGGTGTGTCGCGGCAGAGTCGAAGTAGCGGCGGGGGCACTGTTTCATGAATTGCCTGATGGTCGGCAAGCCAAGATCTATGTGAAGATCCACATTGCGCATGTACCACGGTGCTCCCGTCGCTCGGCGCATGAACCTATTCTGTAATGTTTGTAGCCGACGTAGCCTGCGTGGCTTCGCTTGTGTGAACACTACACTTGCATACGTCATGATAGGACGTATACAAGCGGTGTATAATCTAACTTTATTATGGAGAGATAGCTTAGACTTTGCGTGTACTAAGCTGTGTAACCATCCTAGCACTAGGGCTGCGCGCGCGCGGACACGCCCTATGTGAGGACCGAAGGTCAGTCGTCTGTCCAAGGTCACACCCAGATATTTGACCTCCCTTGTCCAGGGGATGGGTTGGTCGAACATCTTTATCTGTGGGTATTCAGCCATTGGGTAGCGGCGATCTATTCCCTTATGGAATATGATCGCCTGGCTTTTGGTGGGGTTTATACCGATTCTCCATTTCCTAGTCCATTTCGCTAGGGCGGTAGCCGCGGTTTGGAGAGCGGTTATCACTGTTGTGGGGGATAGACCTGCATAGAAGATGGCAGTGTCGTCAGCGAATAATGCTGTTTGTATTTTACTGTGTTGGGGTATGTCGCTGGTGAACAGCGAGAAGAGAATTGGAGAGAGCACCGATCCCTGGGGGACGCCGGCTTCTGGTTTGTGCGGTGCTGATAGAGTACCTTCCACTCTGTAGCGAAAGCTACGCTCGAGTAGGAAGTCCCTAACTATCATAACTAAGTAGTGGGGGATTTTAAGCTTTATTAACTTGAAAATAAGGCCGTTATGCCAGACTTTGTCAAACGCTTTTTCTACATCAAATAGCAGCATACCCGTATATAAACCGCGTTGCAGTTTATAACTTGTATACTCGACTATTCGATGTACTTGCTGAACGCAAGAGTGTTGCGTGCGAAAGCCGAACTGAATCGGCGGGATGAGGTTGTTATCCTCAGTAGCGATGAGCGTAGAATAGACGAACCCGTTAAATCGACCGTCGACGAGCAATAAACGAATGGACGGTTCATCAACGATGAACGGACTATAGTCGAATTCGACGTATAGTAGAACGGCTAATTTGCAGTCTACATAATATTCATAGACTGTCAACGCGACGACGACATGTGAACATAGTCGAATAATGCGTCGTCGACGGTGCCCAGTCTACGTCTACAGGGATATGGGTCTACAGGGGTATTAAAAAGTAAAAAGCAGCCACAACGATATGTCATCGACGAAATGGCAGCAGAATATGGGCATGTTGTAATCAGAATTCCTCCGTACCACTGTCAATATAATCCAATTGAAATGATCTGGGCACAAGTCAAAGGACACGCCGCAAGAAACAATACAACTCCTCCTTTCACAGCAAATGAAATGCTTGAACTTTTAAAAAACGCATGTGCGAGTGTGACGCCTGAAAACTGGGCGAGTGTCGTCAACAAGACAAAAAATATAATATTCTCTGATTGGGATCGGGAAATTGAATTTGACAACATATCTACACAAGAGTTAATAATAAACACTGCAGATGATTCAAGCGACGATTCGAGTTCGTATGAAGAATCCGACGATTCGTTATAATAAAATAATATTAAAATATTTTGGTTGTTTTATTTCATGTTATAGGTATGATGAGAAGATTTTTATATCTCCCTGATACAATTTTAACGTGTTGTCTATTACAACAATTCAAAACTCAGTTGTCAGCTGACTTAACTGCAAATAAGTGTACCTAATCGATTATTTGCGATTCATTAGTTTGCACCGAATACTTTTGATCCTGTCACTAGATGCGATAGAACGTAACTTTTTTTATAACGGAAATGAATTATCACTTAAATTTTATGAATAGAGCTATTTACGGCATATTAATGTATTTAGTGGGTAATAATTAAGATATATAAATATTATTGGGCAGTTTATATATTTCTCTGTTCACTCGTTTCAAAGTTAATAATTGCGTATAATGAAACAGTTACGTCCTAAAGCATGTGTCAAAAGTAAAATAAATGGTTGGAACGAGTATAGTCTATAAATTTAACTAGTCCATGGACGAAAATGGACGGTCTAGTTTCGTCTACGTTAAATGCGTCGACGACGCACCTCTAATCCTATTCCTCAGCGCACTTTCTTAGCCTACTAAGTAGTACTTACGTCGCTTGCCGGGTTTAGGTATACCTACCTATTACCACGGCTTTTTTCCATTGTTTAGGAAATATGAAACTAACTAATGCGGCGTTAATAATTGCTGTTAATATTAATAATAGTTAATGAGGGAAGAGTTTAATAACTCTGTTAGTAATACCGTCAGTACCGGGGTATTTCCTAGGGTGATATATTAAATAAAGATTTGGATGCATATACCTACATTTTTGTAACGAAACCATGGTGCGATTTAAAATTTTGTACACCGCCATCTAGTGAACTCAAAGTAAATTGTTACTTATAATGTATATTAATGAAAATAAATGTTTATTGAATAAAAGTCATCATTTTTTGGAAAAAAATCGCGATATTTTATTAATACTTTATGCCTTAGTATTATCGTATTAGTTCCTGTCGTAATCTAATGTTCTTTTATGCATAAATACTTGTTTTATAAATTAATGTAAAATTCTCTAACTTAGTAATATAAATATACCAGTAGGTATGGTATTTAGTTTACTTTCAGCTACGAAAAATGGAGAACCGTTTTTTTATAGGCTTTTATTAGTTTCAGGTGTATATTATCATTACAGTATTAAAAATTTCTTTATTAAATATATTGAAGCTGAGAGTTGGTCGTTAGCTCGATAAATGCCGCCATTTCTGTTTTCTAAATCACACTCTACGTGCGGAAAGAATGTCTGTGAACGGATGAAAGCATTTCATTTTTTATAGGCTTTTATTAGTTTCAGCTGTGTATTTATTTGTTTGTATGTCACCAACTCCTTAAGAATTGGATTTTGACTCACTTTAAACAGCTTGTCTTATTATCATTACAGGATTAGAGAGTTTTTTATAAAATATATTGTAGCTTAGAGTTGGTCGTTTGCTCGATAGATGCCGCTATTTCTGGTTTATAAATCGCAAATTATTTCAAGCTACGTTTTAGAAGGTTCATTTCGTTTGTACTAAATGACGTTACCATAAATATGAGTCGTAAAGTCAATTTTAAAATGGATAATTTATTCGATACGATACCTACCAAAAAGTACTTATTGACTAAAATATCGAATACAAAAGTATCGGTGTCGAAAGAAAAGTACTCGATACCTAAAGATAAAGTAAATAAAAGTACTCGATATTTTAAATAGTACGTTACTTATCTTTCGATACTATTCATAAGTTCAGTATCGATACTTTATATTCGATACCGTGTCGCTACTCGTACAAAATAGTTTCGATGTTTCACATCTGTCAGGCGTCCTGAGCGACGGCTCACTTTTTTTTTTCTCCTTGCATTTACTAATGTATAAAGATCTTAAAACAACAAATATCTCGACAGGGGCAAGCAGCGGTAAAGGGTAAAAGTCTCGTTAAAAAAAAAAAACACTAAAAATATACCATCTTAAACTATATTAGGTAAACGCACCAGTAATGGACAAGGAACCAGTAATGGACAAAAAATAAAGAAATCATCTAGAATAAAGACATGAACCTTTTTGATGTGAAACATCTATAGGTGAGGGTGACCTCGATCGTCGCGTGGCGATTAACGCCACGCCTCGCGGTCCCCTCTTAATTAAAAAATTTTTTTTTTTTTTGTGTGACTTAGTTGTTAGCCTCAGATGACTGTGACAACTTTACCCGGATTGGTGGATGAGCGCTGAGGGCTCTCAACCCGTGATTATAAATTAATTATCTGGATACACATATCTACATTTTTGTAACGAAACCATGGTGCGATTTAAAAATTTGTACAACGCCATCTAGTGAACTCAAAGTAAATTGTTACCTCTATAATGTATACTAATGAAAATAAATGTTTATTGAATAAAAATCATCATTTTCTGTAAAAACAAAAAAAAACGATATTTTATTATTAATTTATGGTATATTAGTTTCTATCGTAATCTGTTCTTTTATGCATTTATACTTGTTTTATAAATTAATGTATAATTCTCTAGCTTTATAATATAAATATACCAGTAGGTATGGTATTTAGTTTACGTTCAGCTACAAAAATGGAAAACCGTTTTTTATAGGCTCAGTTAAATTTCATTTAAAATTTGTAAACTATGCAATTTCTAAAATTGCAAGGACCAATGACGCTAATAATTTAGATAGCTTGTCTTATTATCATTGCAGGATTAAAGGTTTCTTTATTAAATATATTGAAGCTGAGAGTTGGTCGTAAGCTCGATAGATGGCGCTATTTCTGCGTGCGGCAATAACATCTGTGAACGGATAAATGTATTTCATTTTTTATAGGCTTTTATTAGTTTCAGCTGTATATTTGTTTGTATGTCACCGCCTCCTTAAGAATTGGATTTTGGCTCACTTGGAACAGTCAAATTTCATTTAAGATTTCTAAACTTGGCAAGAATCAATGACGCTAAAATAATTTAAATAGCTTGTCTTGTTATCATTACAGGATTAGAGATTTCTTTATAAAATATATTATAGCTTAGAGTTGGTCGTTAGCTCGATAGATGCCACTATTTCTGATTTATAAATCGCACTTATCGTACCAAAGAACGTCTGTGAACGGATTTAAAGTATTTCAAGCTACATTTTAGAAGGTTAATTACGTTTGTACTAAATGACGTTACCATAAATATGAGCCGTTAAGTCAATTTTAAAATGGATAATTTATTCGAGACGATACCTGCTAAAAAGTACTTATTGACTAGAAGTATCAAATGCAAAGTATCGAATACAAAAGTATCGGAATCGAAAGAAAAGTACTCGATATCTGAATATAAAGTAAGTAAAATTGTTTCGATGTTTCACATCTGCCAGGCGTCCTAAGCCACGGCTCACTTTTTTATATTGGCAACACTGTGGCATATACTATAGACATAGAGCTATCAAAATTTAACGTTTTATTCAATCCGGTCCGTTAGATAGAAAAAATGGCGGGAGTGAAAAGTGTTTCAGTGATTGTATATTGATATTAGAGGTTTTTCTTAAGGAAATTATTAGTGCGGTGAGTAAAAAGTTTAATGTGTAATATAATATTGCCTTATTTCAATCAAAATGTGTTTTGTTTGTTGAATTAACCATGAAATTAAGATACAACTCGTTGTTGTTACTCTAGGAGATTATATTTGTAAATATGGTAATTTAGATGTTTATAAGTGGTGTGCTGTAAATGAATAGTTCCAATAATGGACAAATGTCGAAACTTAAAATTACTTTTATATATCCAGATTTTTAACAAATTTTACTCTAATTATTATTCTTTACTACAAGCTAGTTGTAAATTTTAAAAATATATAGGTGTACTAGTAATGGACGCATGCAGTGGCGTAACTATAGGGTGGCAGGGCTGGCAAAATGCCACGGGCCCCCGACCCGAGAGGGCCCCGGCCCAAAACGCCTGGGGCTTCAATCAGTATCAATTAAAAAGTATCGATAGTCACTGGTATCGATATCGAATCGATTGTGAATAGAGCCTATCTAATACTAGGTAAGTTTTTAGCGGGATTGTTTTTGATGAGCTTTTTTTAGGGAATTTCACTGTACCTGACGTAAATAAAATTTATTTTACCTAAGTACAACGTGATGATTCTTACTGATAGGGCCTCATCAAAAGAATTTGCCGCGGGCCCCGGATGGTATAGTTACGCCTCTGGACGCATGTGTCCATTAATGGGTATTGTATAGGAATCTAGTTATCGACATGATATAAAATGATACTGATTCCTTGTTTTAGAAAAGGCTCCTAAAAAAATTATATGCTTCAACAAATTGGCTGGACCATCGAAGCAGTAAAAAAAGGTTAAAATATCCGAAGCAAACTAAAAAAGAAGAACAGAAAAGGAAGCAAATAGAAAATAAAATTGTGAGCTAAAAAAAAGAAAAGTCTTAAGAAACTAAGCAAGAAAAACTGTCGAAGTAAAAAAATAGATCCGAGTCTTCTAAAACTGAAATACATTATGCCGTAAGTGGTGATAGTGTCTTGTCTGGAGGATCGGATTAAGATGACGTACCGATGAGTGGGCTAGTTCCTTCTCAATAGAAACTATCAAAGGGAAGTTACGTTATAGTCTTATATGAGGGCAACATTTTCCTGGAGTCCTTGAAAATACAAATAAAAATGAGTTTGAAGAAAGCACGATGACATTTTCATGTAGTAGAAAATTAAAATTTTGTTGCTTTATTATATTATCATAGATTAAGAAAAATATTCGTAAATTAAAAATAAATATAATGAAAGGCTGAATAAGTTTATGTTCGTAAATTTCTAATTAATAAATAAAAACGAAGTACGAGTATAATCTAAATAAGTTCTTTAATTCGGGCCGACCACTGATGACAAGTCACATCTGCTCCGGTGATCGGCCCAACAACGAGGTGACATGGGTACGGGTGGGTTATGGGCCCGCGCGCCGTCCTTTCATCGCCCCGGACGGACAGAACCGCGCGTGCGCTTACCATAGTCCACCCATAAAAAAAAAAAAAGTTCTTTAATGCTAATAGTCATTGTCAATTTAGAAAAAGTTTACTAAGAATAAAAAATAATATTTTATTGTATTTTATTTTCATTTTAAATAAATTAAAGTCTTTTATAGCATGACACATCATAGATTCTTCGATTAGGTACTAGGTATACCTATATGACTAAGTTTATTACCTGCTGAAAGAAGATAAAATAAACGTCAATTTTCCTGGCAAGTGGGAATTAAAGACGTGTTACCTACTCTGCGCAAAATGAAGTGTTGGAAACAAAACATCTTTTCAGTCAGATATTTTGATTTAATATTTTTTATCTATAATTAAATATTCTACAACATTCGATATAGTATACTGTTTCCATGTGGTGACGGAGTAAGAATACAATTCACCACCCCCTATCTTACCCGTGGGTGATCGTACGAGACGACTAAGGGATATAAAACGCATATAACATCTATGCGAGAGAAGGAAAACTCGAAATAAAACCCTATACCAACACGTTTGACCAGCGTGGTATAGTAGGTCAATTACCCTTCCATTATGGAGGAGGCCCGAGCCCAACAGTGGGACGTATATGGGTTGAGATGATGATACTGTTAGCGACGCAATATAATTTAAATCGCCCGCGAAACCGTCGCATCTCGTAGTTTCCACTCGCGACGTGATAATCAGAGCCATCTAGGATTAAAGCCGAATATAATTTGGAGAAAACAACATCTAGCGCTAGCGCTATCTAGTTACGGACGACACTCGACAGTACTTTTTCCAGTAAAGAGAAATAGCATCAATTTATTTTATAACATACGGTCAATAGCGACATCTTGTATTGAATAGCAATACCACGAAGAACGTTCTAGCATGGACTATTCTGGAAAGGAAAGACAGTGATAGCTGATGAGGGGTCCGTGGAAGGAAGAGAAACTGTATATTATTATTTAAACTAATTTATTAATGTAAAACACAAACATTGTTTCTAAGCCTAAACGCCATCTTTTTTATATATTATTGCATCATCCTATTTTACCAGAGCCACAGTCTAAATATGTCACAGACTAATTTTTCATTTACAGTATAACAACATATTAAGTTAACAATAGCAAGTATGAGACAAGGACGGAAACAGAGTCTAGTATTTTCTACGTATTTCGGGAGCGAGAATATTTGAATATATAAGCGGGATCGTGAGGCAGAGCAAGGCAATTCAAATCGAAATTTCGAATACAATTCAATTCAGTTCGGAATTTAATACGAGCGAATATTTCATGCGCCATAATAGTGTCTTATAGTTTAGTTGCGGCGACACGAGATTTACGTTTACTGCGCAACAACTGGAAATATTACTCCGTCAAATGGATATCAGGAAATTCTTTGAAAGAGGTGAGTCAAAACAAAACACATATGTACCTAATATGATTATTTGATTTGTTTAAGCCTAAACGCCATCTTTTTTATATATTATTGCATCATCCTATTTTACCAGAGCCACAGTCTAAATATGTCACCGACAAATTTTTCATTTACAGTACAACAACATATTAAGTAAACACCTTCTCCTATTTTTAAAATTTTTATATGTATAACAAATTTTCAAAATATTAAAATTATTTTACAATTTCTGTAGTTTTATTTTACTTAACCTTTTCTTTTTATGTTATACAAAACTATTTCTTATAATTCTTATCTGATCTCTTATTTCAATCACATTTTACAATATTCTATTTTTATGTTATAACTTTCTCACAATAAAATTTAAACTTATTTTTATACAATCGTTTTGTAAACATATCAGCTATCTGGTTATCAATATTCAAACTAATTTTAACATTTTTACTTATTAATTCACTTATAAAATATCTTAAATACAAACACTCTTTAACACAATCTGCCGCTGCTATATATTCAGCTTCAGTTGATGATAAACTCACTATAGGTCTTTTAGAGCACCACGATATAGGTCCTCCCGTAAACATTATTACATAACCTGTTGTACTACGCCTGGTCTTGGTACAATTTGCATAATCTGAATCACAATATGCATGTAGATTTCTTATATCTTCTCCTCTTTTATACATTATACCTTTAGATCTTGTCCCATTCAAATATTTCAATATTTTCTTAACTGATATTATGTCTTCTTTAGATGGATTTTCTAACTTTTTACTTGCTTCATTTACAGCTTGACTTATGTCTGGTCTTGATCTTGTTGATAAGTATAATAATCCTCCAACTAATTCTCTATATGGAAAGTCTGATATATTATTGTTTATAGTCTCACTTTCCTTCTTATCGGTATTGCATGGTGTACTTACTGGTTTAGAATCAAACATATTAAATTTTCTTAGTAGTTTTTCTATATAGTTTTGCTGATGTAACAAAATTCCTTTTTCATTTCTTTTTACTTCAAATCCAATGTAGTTTTTAGGTTTCTCATACACTTTTATCTTAAATTCCTTCTCTAGATGATCAAGTACTTTAAATAATTTTTCTTTATCTTTTGTTATAGCTAATCCATCGTCCACATAAATTGCTATTATTATTGTTTTATCTTCTGTTGAGAATACACATTGATCGGTTCTTGTTAGTTTTAATCCATGTTTTATCGTTGTTTCTGTAAATTTCTTATTCCATGTAATAGGAGCTTGTTTTAAACCATATAATGCTTTCTTTAAATGACACACCTTATTAGGCTCTTTTTCATATCCTTCTGGTATTTGCATAAAAATGTCTTCTGTTAATTCTCCATATAAAAATGCTGTTTTTACATCAAATGTTATCATATCATAGTCTTTTGAAGCAGCTATTGCTATTATTGATTTTAATGCTGACTGACTTACTACTGGACTATATATATATCTTGAAAATCTATATCCTTTTGTTCAAAACCTCTTGCAACTAGTCTCGCTTTGTTCCGTCTTCTTTTATACAGAATACCCATTTATTTGTTAATATTTTATGTCCCTTTGTCTTCTCTAAATCCACAATTTCCCATGTGTTATTACTCTCTAATGATTCTTTCTCTGATTTTATTGCCTTCTCCCAATTTTCTCTTTCAGGAGATTTCATTACTTTGTTATAGGTAAGTAATACATAATCTTGCAGGTAAGTTAGTTTCCTCTTTTGTCTTCTTGTATTAGTATTTTCAGTTTCTTCTTCATTTTTATTTTCTATATTTTTATTACTTTCAATTTCACTTTCTATTTCAATATTTGTATTAAAATCTTCTTCTGTACTAATTGGAATACTTTCTTCTATCTCATAATTTGGTATATCTATTTCTTGTGTATTATTATAGCTTTCATCACTTATTTCTTCATCACTGTCTACTATATCTCTTTGTACTTGCTTTTTTAATAAAATATTATTTTCCTTTTTACTATTTTCAATTACAACAATATCTCTTGCTATTTCTATTTTTCCTTCTTGTTCATTCCATAGTCTATATCCATTACTGGTATATCCAACCATTATTAATTTCTTACTTCTCGGGTCTAGTTTTCTTATATTTGTGTGTAATTGCTTTGCATATAATATAGCACCAAACTTTTGCATATTTGCTATGTTGGGTCTTTTACCATACCACATTTCATATGGTGTTTTATTTTTCAATGATTCACTAGGTAGTCTATTAATAATATAAGTAGTACAATACATGGCTTCACCCCACATTTGTTTTCCAAATTCTGAATCAAATAATAATGCTCTTGTTTTCTCTAATAATGTTCGGTTTAAACGTTCTGATTTACCATTTAATTGAGGTGTATATGGTATTGTTAAATCTAATTTTATTCCTTTTTTAATGCACCATTGTCTGAAATCTTTGCTAGTATATTCACCTCCATTATCACAACGTATAGTGAATACTTTTTCATTTCTTTCTCTTTCTGTTTCTTCTATATAATTTATAATTTTATCCTTTGCTTCATATTTAAACTTTAATAAGTATATTTTTGTAAAATGAGTGTAATCATCCATAACTGTTAAAACATATGTATAACCATCATAGGTTTTCTCTTCAAATGGACCACAAATATCTGTGTGTATTAATTCTAATGGTCTTTTCGCTCTGGTTCTTATTGTATTAAAAGGTAATCTTGTCGGTTTTGCTTGTGTACAAATTTCACATTTCTCTAATTGTTTTACTCCTTGTATTTTTATCCCTTCAACTACATTTGGTAATATTTCTAGTGTTTTATTTCCAGGATGTCCCAATATTTTATGCCATTCAATAGCCGTTCCATTTTCCTTCATAAGTAATGATTTTTCTTCTATATATTGTTCTTTATCAATATTTAAATTTATTTTATATAAACCATTTTCTTTCTTTCCTGTTAATACTAATTGTTCGTTTTTATATATTTCAACTTTATTCTTAGTAAAAATTACTGTTCCTTCATTATTTGTTACTTGGTTCACCGATAATAAGTTTTGTGAAATATCTGGTACAAATAAAGTATTTTTCAAAATACATTCTTCTCCATTTATAGTACCTCTGCCTTGTACTTTCATTTTAGATTCATTCGCTGTCAATACTGACGACTCTTTATTTTCAAAATTTCTTAAATTATTTATATCATTTGTCATATGTGCTGTGCAACCAGAATCCACAATAAATTCTGTACCTTTTATATTTTCATTTATTAATTTTGTTAAAAATGTCTTATCAGTTTTCTTCTCGTACTGAGTTTTATTTTTAAAGTAACAATTTTCTTCATTATGATTATTTTTTTACATATTGTACATTGATTTCCTTTATACTTGCAATTGTTTTCTTCATGATTATATTTTTTACATATTGAGCACATTTTACAGTCTTTCTTTACATGTCCAACTTTATGACATTTAAAGCATTTTATTTTAGAACTTCTTTCATTCTTAATAGCTTGAAATGCTAACTGGTTTTCTACTTTATTTGATTTTTGTTTCTCCATTCTATTTTCCTCATTTAATAATCTATTAGTTAAGTTTAGTAATGTTTTCGTATCTTCGGGTGTTGATTCCCACGCTGTTATAAAATATCTCAAATTATTAGGTAAACATGTTAGTATTTTTGACATTACCATTTCTTCATTAATGTTTTCACCAATCTGGTTCAATCTAAATTGAAGGTCCTCTATGTCTGTTATTAATTGTGTAATAGATCTGTTATCTAATTTAAAATTGAAAAATCTTGCAATAAAGATGATTTATTCCTCTGTTCTGTGCCTTCAAATATATCACATAACTTTGTGTACATTTCTAACTTTGCATGATAAGATATGGCCTTTTAACTTTTTATCTATAGAATTTATAATTAATTTCTGTACCTTAGCATCTTTTGTAATATACTCCTCATATGTCTTTCTTTCTTCATTAATATTTGTTGATAAAGCCTCACTTAACTTTGATGCCTTTATGTATATATTAAATTCAAATTGCCATAATAGAAAACTCTTACTATCTCTTAATTTCTCTATTTGAATATCTTCATCATACTTTCTATCCATTTTTATTTATATTTCGTATAATCTCGGCTTACTAAATTGACTTATTACTTTCTTTTCTAATAATATAAACACGTACTGACCTGTTCTTTATGTATGTTATTCTTCTGGTATAGTATATTTATGGCGACGGTTCTTATTTCTCTTCCACTGATTCTTGCTTTTATTTTCCCTTTGAGATTTTCGCGACACTGGTTTTAATTATTATCACTGTTCTGGTTTTTAACAAATTCGCGTCCCTCAGGGTTTTTATTTATCGATACCTGGGTTTTACTTAACTGCCTCTGGGTTTTACTTAACTGCCCCTGGGTTTTACTTAACTGCCCCTGGGTTTTACTTAACTGCCCCTGGGCCCATAACCTGATGAGGGGTCCGTGGAAGGAAGAGAAACTGTATATTATTATTTAAACTAATTTATTAATGTAAAACACAAACATTGTTTCTAAGCCTAAACGCCATCTTTTTTATATATTATTGCATCATCCTATTTTACCAGAGCCACAGTCTAAATATGTCACAGACTAATTTTTCATTTACAGTATAACAACATATTAAGTTAACAATAGCAAGTATGAGACAAGGACGGAAACAGAGTCTAGTATTTTCTACGTATTTCGGGAGCGAGAATATTTGAATATATAAGCGGGATCGTGAGGCAGAGCAAGGCAATTCAAATCGAAATTTCGAATACAATTCAATTCAGTTCGGAATTTAATACGAGCGAATATTTCATGCGCCATAATAGTGTCTTATAGTTTAGTTGCGGCGACACGAGATTTACGTTTACTGCGCAACAACTGGAAATATTACTCCGTCAAATGGATATCAGGAAATTCTTTGAAAGAGGTGAGTCAAAACAAAACACATATGTACCTAATATGATTATTTGATTTGTTTAAGGGGGGCTCTCTTGTAAGTGTATAGGAAGTAAATGATATTTGAATGTGATGTTTTTATAGGTATCTTGATCTTTATTTATTACCACGTTTTTATTAGGTCGCTTTCTTGTCTGTCTGTTTGTCTGTTCGGTACAAATCTGGCAATTGATTTTAAACTAACTTCCCGATCTCCCGATGAGCTAGAGACTTAAAATTTTGACTGTAGGTCAGAAGTGGATAACAATACAATATTAGATTATTTTCTTGTCTGTCTGTTTGTTTGTTTGTCTGTTCCGTACAAATCTTGTAATTGATTTTAAACTAACTTCCCGATGAGCTAGAGACTTGAAATTTTGACTGTAGCACTGTAGGTCAGAAGTGGATGTTTGTTCGTTTATTTGCTTGTTTGAAAGTTTAAAAAACATTACACATTTTTTATGACTAAAAAGCAGAAAAGAAAAAAGAAATATATATTTTTTTAATATACCACGTTTTTAAAACGGACTAAAAAGTATAACGAAAACGTGGGGCGCAAGAAAAAAATAAGATAGGTAATGATAAAAAGTGTAAAAAGTAGCAGTCGTTGAGAAACCTCATGTTAGATGAACTTTCTCATTGATTGCTACTTTTTATGCATATATATTTGCAGTAGAATAAAATTTGTAATTTAGGTATCTATCTATTTCATGCGCCCCACGTTTTTCGTTTTAATTTTATCAAGCATTTCTGTAACTGTTATAAATTAAAAATGCTTAGGTCAATTTATATGGCATTAGAAAATATTATTTTATACTTTTTAGTCCGTTTTAAAAACGTGTTATATTTTTTTTTTTTCGTTCTATGCCTAAACACCGTAAGAGTAATTATGTTTGTGTATCCTTTTTTTAGGAACAACACGCGAAAAAAGAAAAAAGAAAGTGAGCCGTCGCTCAGGACGCCTGACAGATGTGAAACATCGAAACTATTTTGTACGAGTAGCGACACGGTATCGAATATAAAGTATCGATACTGAACTCATGAATAGTATCGAAAGATAAGTAACGTACTATTTAAAGTATCGAGTACTTTTATTTACTTTATCTTTAGGTATCGAGTACTTTTCTTTCGATACAGATACTTTTGTATTCGATATTTTAGTCAATAAGTACTTTTTGGTAGGTATCCTATCGAATAAATTATCCATTTTAAAATTGACTTTACGACTCATATTTATGGTAACGTCATTTAGTACAAACGAAATGAAGCTTCTAAAACGTAGCTTGAAATAATTTGCGATTTATAAACCAGAAATAGCGGCATCTATCGAGCAAACGACCAACTCTAAGCTACAATATATTTTATAAAAAACTCTCTAATCCTGTAATGATAATAAGACAAGCTGTTTAAAGTGAGTCAAAATCCAATTCTTAAGGAGTTGGTGACATACAAACAAATAAATATACAGCTGAAACTAATAAAAGCCTATAAAAAATGAAATGCTTTCATCCGTTCACAGACATTCTTTCCGCACGAAGAAGAGTGTGATTTAGAAAACAGAAATGGCGGCATTTATCGAGCTAAAGACCAACTCTCAGCTTCAATATATTTAATAAAGAAATTTTTAATACTGTAATGATAATTTTTCTTATTACTACCTAAATAATTTTAACGTCATTGGTCCTCCTTAAATTTTCAACTTTTAAATGAAATTTGACTGTTTAAAGTGAGTCAAAATCCAATTCCTATGAAGTCGGTAATATACAAAGAAATAAATATATACACCTGAAACTAATAAAAGCCTATAAAAAAACGGTTCTCCATTTTTCGTAGCTGAAAGTAAACTAAATACCATATGTACGGCGTCGTATGGGCTTATGGACTAACGCCGTGTTTGACAGAAGAACCTAAGGTTATAGTTTGATGTACCTAAAGCCCTTAAGTTCCTAGCCTATCTGATGGGATACCTGCACCGTGCTACCTAAGGTGACAGGTAGATGTGAGATGGATGTTTGGGTGGAGGATTGGTAATTCTCACTGCCGGTCAAGCAGACTCACAGGACCGATCAGAACTGACGGCTAAGGGTGTCTTGGCTGCAGTGAGAGGGAGGTTTGGGTGGAGGATTGGTAATTCTCACTGCTGGTCAAGCAGACTCACAGGACCGATCAGAACTGACTGCTAAGGGTGTCTTGGCCGCAGTGAGAGGGTAGTAACTGAGAGATAAATAAATTCAAATCTGATTTATTTTACAAAATTTACACCTTATATACTACTTATTGCTAATACACACATATATCATTTTGTGTTAGTGTGTCGTAAGTGTGAAGTGTAACGCAGCATCTTTAATCATGTCAGTGCGAATTTTGCAAATTTGCGCTGTTTGTATGTTGACATGCTCTACTTATGAATTTGCTGCGTTGCATGTTCAATGTGCATTGAACACCATACCTACATATTTATATTACTAAGTTAGAGAATTTTACATTAATTTATAAAACAAGTATTTATGCATAAAAGAACATTAGATTACGACAGAAACTAATACGATAATACTAAGGCATAAAGTATTAATAATATATCGCGATTTTTTTCCAAAAAATTATGATTTTTATTCAATAAACATTTATTTTCATTAATATACATTATAAGTAACAATTTACTTTGAGTTCACTAGGTGGCGGTGTACAAAATTTTAAATCGCACCATGGTTTCGTTACAAAAATGTAGGTATATGCATCCAAATCTTTATTTAATATATCTACGGGTTGAGAGCCCTCGGCGCTCACCTACCAGTCCGGGTAATGTCACAGCCATCTGAGGCTAACAACTAAGTCACACAAAAAAAAAAAGAAAAAAAAAATTAATATATTCTTCTCTCGCCCAGACTGAGGCATACACAGCCCGCGAGGCCTTGACAAATAGTAATAAATATCCACGTTACCGCCCCCGCTGACGGGGAAGGAAGACGTGTCGCGTTAAAGTCATAAAGGAGTGGGAGTGCCCACTTTGCCAGCGACCGCCCGAGCCGAGGTCCGTACCCCACAGGGGGTGCCCTCGGGATCGGTCGCTTAACTTTAAACGGGTTGAGAGCCCTCAGCGCTCACCCACCAGTCCGGGTAAAGTTGTCACAGCCATCTGAGGCTAACAACTAAGTCACACAAAATAAAAAATTATAATTAATTAAGAGGGAACCGCGAGGCGTGGCGTTAATCGCCATGCGACGATCACGATCACCCTCACCTATAGATGTTTCACATCAAAAAGGTCGAGAAAGTAGCAGTGGAAGCGTGATAACAACCGTGATAAAACTCATGTAATGCCAAGATCATTGCATGCTAACATTGGACAAGCGTCACATTCTCCAGCAGAACCTGTAAATATATCTGTTGCCGACTATTCTTCTCCATCGACATCCCAACAAACTTATGGCGTCAACGTCGATTCTGTAATTATAGTGGACGATGGCTATCATGAAAATGAGTTGTTACAAAATCCTTGGATCCCGCCCAGAAATTATGATTTTGAAAGTGATGCAAGCCATTTGAAAAGAAAATTTAATCATGCTTGGTTGGATCAATATGCACCATGGCTAGTATATTCCAATCGACTAAAAGGCGCTCTTTGTAAGCATTGTGTTTTGTTCACTCCGCCCATCAGCACTGTGAAAGGAATTTTTGGATCATTTATGGTCAGGCCATATATAAAGTTCAAAAATATGCATGAAGACTGCCGAAAGCATGCACCGACTAACCTTCACCTAACAGCGACAAATGCTGCAAAAAATTTTCTTGAAAATGTTCCTGTAGACATTCAACTGCAAAGGGGACACCAAAAAGCAATCGATGAAAACAGACAAATATTGTCATCAATTATTTCTTGTATAGTATTTTGCGGTACACATGGTACGCCTCTTAGGGGAAAACAAGCAGATGAGGGTGTTTTATTAGATTTGTTGAAGTTGAAAATCAATTCAGAGGACGACAAATTAAAGAGTCACCTGGAAAAGGGCCGTCGCAATGCAGTTTACACATCGCCAAAAATACAAAACGAATTGATTAATTTATGTGGCGAAGTTATTAAGGAGAATATAATAAGTGAGGTTCAGAAGACTGTAGCTTACGCAGTCTTAGCTGATGAAACAGCAGACGTAGCTGGGAAAGAACAGCTATCAATAGGCGTGCGGTTCTACGACGAAAGCAAAAGGAGAATCAGAGAAGAATTTGTAGAGTTCGTTGAACTAAAAGCACAAAATGCTTCAGCAATTGCCGAAGCAATTGACAATTTCTTGATTAGTTCTAATCTCCCAACCGAAGATTGCGTAGGGTTTGGATTCGATGGCTGTTCTACAATGGCAGGGAAAGAGAGTGGCGTACAAGCCATTTTGAGAAAAAAATATCCTCGTGCTTTATACTTTCATTGCTCAAGTCACAAACTCAACCGTGTTGTGAATGATGCGAACGCAGTGCCAGAAATTAGAAATACTGTCGCCACTGTAAAGGATGTTATAACGTTTTTCAGAGAATCGACTACTCGTCGAAACTACGCTCCAAACTTATCACGATTGTGTGAGACGAGATGGTCCGAAAAATATAAATCAATCAGAAAGTTTTTTCAACATTTCCCAGAGCTTGTGAAATCTCTAGAAACGTTATCTGTAGAGGGAAATTATGCCATCAGAAAATCTGCATATCAGTTGCATTCAGCCGTTACAAAACCAGTGTTTATTGTTGCTCTACAAACAATAGCCAAATATTCAGCAGTTTTAGAACCAGTAGTTAACGCACTGCAAGCTAAACCGATCGATATGATCTCGGTGGGGGAACACATCAAAAATATCAAGGACATTCTCAGAAATGACGGCGAGTTTCCTGATAAAATAAGTAATGAAATGCTTCAAAAAGCGCGATCAATGATGTTGCAATGGATTTGAACATAGAAATTTCGGTTCCACGTCTTGCTCACAAGCAAACACATAGAAGTAACCCGCCATCAGACAATGATAACGAATATTGGCGGCGTTCCCTGATAATACCATACATTGATTCACTCATTTCATCGTTGAATATTCAATTCTCCCAAGAAAATACTCCGGCGTTTGCTTTAAGTAAGCTACATCCCTTGTGTATGACCAAAACCAGCATTACAGACTTACACAGGAACGCAGAATCATTCCAAGAATTTTATAACCTGGATATCACCGGAGAACTGAACCTTTGGCATAATTTATGGGTGAAGAATGTTTTATCAGATAATCAATTAAGGGACATAGAAGTAGTTGATCTGTTCAACGAAGCCAACATTTTTTACCCTGCTGTCAGAAAGGCATTGATTATTTTAAGCACTATCCCATGCACCACGGCGACCGTAGAACGGTCCTTCAGTACGCTTCGAAGAGTTAAAACGTGGCTTAGAAGCACGTTTTAACTCGCAAGTAGAATTAATATATATAATAAAAGTCAATTTTCATGATTTTTTGTTTCAATATACCCGACCGACCATCATGACCATCATATGAGCTGCCCCCTCCTATCTGAAATCCTGGGTACGCCCTTGATCTAAGGTCCCTGTAGCCCGGGGAGCCCTGTATCATTGATACGACTGATGCGGCGGTAGGTGCCCCCTCGATGTAGCCCTAGATGCTTATACCTTCGACGCGACTTGATATGTCTGCAGAAACATCACAACATGTAGCATTTAAGACAGACTCTTAGACACACATTTTTGAAAACACTATAACAATTATGTTGTTTGTATAATATATATACATTCTAATTAAGATTCACTAACAATAAGTACAACAGACTCGACAGTTGTTCCAAAAACTTTTTTTTTGGGGGGTGGACTACTGTCAGCGCACCTGTCGCTCAATTCCGTACGGGGCGACAAAGGGGCGGCGCGCACAGCCCTGTAACCCAGTCGCCTTCGTCGTTAGGCCGACCACCGGTGCAGGGTAACTTGTCTTCAGTGGTCGGCTCAACGGAATACCCCTTGCGGAGTACCCTCGTCGCGTGGTCGGTCTTTTGACGGGTGACGGACTAACTCCCCAGTCCAGTCACCCGCGGCCTCGACTAGGGGGTTGTTCCATAACCTGAGACACACTTTATAATCATAGTGATATTGTATCACATTTATTAACGTACAAAATATACTTAATACCTTTAATAAAATTGCCTTTCTTGTGTTTATTTGTAGGTAGATAGATATGCATCTATGTAGTATGAATAATTTATTAAAAAAAAAAATCATGCGAAAGATGTCACAAAAATGATAACTGTAAAGTTGTTCTTTAAATATTTTTTCATGTAATTTATTTATTTCCGAGTACCAGTATTTACAAATCATTGTCGAAATGGGTCGTATATCTGGTATAAAATGGGAAAAGTCCACACAATGTAGACCGGTTCACAATATTATTTCATCTGATTTTCCTAAGTACAATCCCCAACCGTGGAAATTTATGGTATGTACCTACGCATAAGTCAGTCATTGATCACCGCTATTATATTTTATAGTTTAAACTTAAAAATATTTCAATCCTTACCTACCGCGTTTGTACAGGAACATAGAATATATAGTTCTTTTTTTGCATTGCCCATTATGCCTTAAATAGAAATAAATAGAAGTAAAGCAAATTTCCGTGCGGTGACGGACTAAGAATACAATTCACCACTCCCTATCTTGCCCGTGGATGTCGTAAAAGACGACTAAGGGATATAATGTGCATATAACATCTGTGCAAGAGAAGGAAAACTCGAAATGAACCCCAATACTAACATGTCTAACCAGCATGGTATGATAGGTCAAATTCTCTCCCATTGTGGAGGTGGCCCAAGCCCAACAGCGGGACGTATGTGGGCTGCGATGATGATGATGAAAGCAAATACTCTTAAATAGAAATAAATAAACACATTTCAGCATTTATCAATTCAATCATTGGTGTAAAAATTGCAAATTATACTTTTATTTAATTTCATTTAATTTATAAATAGTCGCTGTGTAATAGCGTCTACGAATACTACCAACTCTTACATTAATGATGGGTCTTGTAAAAGACGACTAAGAATTTTACATTGACATGGGCCAACTCCAGCAGATGCCGCCTGATTAGCGATTACATTCCCAAGAAGGGTTGATGTCAGGCAGGTGGCCGGTCATAAAACTATCGCCAATATGTGTCAGGGTACATATTGAGTCGACCCCAAGTATTTAGGAAAATATCAGATTGATGATGATGATTAAATTAAAAAAATAACAGCACAAGTACTAGCAAAAGTCCTAATACTTTTGCGATGTAGCAACTCCCTATATAGAATTATTCTGAAAAAAAAGCTCAATGTATATAGGTATGCCTCTCTAAGGATGTAAATAGGAAGTGAATTCTACTTGAATATATTTTTCATTTTACAATACAAATAATAAAAATGATATTTAACGATGGAGTAACACATGATTTCTACACAGACAAAGTCGCGCAAAAAGGCTAGTGTATTAATAACACATTTAAAGGCTTAGTATTAAGATGCTCTGTATTAGATAAACTAAGAATACAACGTATTTTCATCCGTTTGTCTTTAGAGATGACTATAATAAGGATTAACCTTTGTAAGTTAACAACATTGTAACAAAATAGGGAAAAGATCATAAACCGCTTGGACACAGTTTAAATACGGTTTTCTTTTTAATTCACCCTACTATTTTACACTACTACTATTTTCGTGCGTGACTCCTCTGTCACATATTATGCTGGATAGTAGTGATATTTTGACCTTTTAAGAGTAGAAAAACTGGAAATTTAATCGTAGACTAATCAAATCATTCGACAACATTCACCGGCTTCGTTGTGACTATTATCACAACCAAGTCGTGTGTGAGTAGTAGAGCCTTGGTTGTGTAGTATGTCAACGGCTGTTGTAGGCCCCGGGGCGGTTTACAGCGTATTTCTGTTCAGCTCTATCCATGTGATTGGGGTGACTTTGTCAGCCGTCAACATCAATGTTAATACATACAATATACATTTTCATATTCATTATATTATTACAAATTAACTTATTTACGAGCGAAAACTGATTACAACAGATAGGAGTCGAACCCACACCTATAAGAAAACCGTTCAAATCATCCTACCAACAAGAACAGCGCAGCGCCGGCTGACGTGTGCCATTTATGGGAAAATGTGTATACCTATGTACCTACATTGTTTCAATCTAATACTCTTAAATTTTCATTTAGAATTGTATTAAACCATGACACATAAGTTACTGAGATTTATCATTTTAAAGCTAGAATATTTAATTTTATAAAAAGATATTTACCCGCGAAAATTGTGTAAGTATACGTTTTGCGATATGGCTAGATGGCGTACGTCTCTCACGTAAAGACGAATACGAATGAGAAATTGGTTATGAAACGGTAGGCCGTCCTGGTCCAGTTGTAGGATTATTGAAACGGATTTCCAATAGGTATGGGTTCGAGTCCTATGTATAGCAGTGTTTTCATAATATTTGTGTTGATAGTTTCAAGTGTAATCCATGTACCCACTAAGTCTCAAATATGTATAGGCACTTGTAACAATTTATCATTCGAATTAAAAAGTCTCACATACCTACGTCCAATCAAATAAAGTTGTTAAAATTATTTAAATTTCAACTAGATTTAGTCGTCTTGAACTGTGCATTTTAAATACCCAATGTTTACACGTACGTACGTACTTTTAACATTCAAGATTACAAATTTAAGCGTGTTACTGTTACACAGGAAGGCAAATCACGAATAGAATGGTTGTTATCGTATGAATATCACAGAATGTGGCTGGAAGAAAGAGAAGCTTGGAAGAAACGAATGTACCCTGAGAACACAACAGTCAATGTTGATATCGTCAAACGTTATGTTTTAACATTTAGAACAAATAATCAACCCGTAAAAGCGGAGAAAAAGGAACCTTTTAAAATGAAAAAGTAAGTTGTGTTTAATACTTACTGTAGATACAAAGCTGGAGCGTGACAATTTAGCATTTTGGCGTCAAAAGAAATGTCCTTTCGCTATTTAAGAGTAGGTACGCTTTTAAGCATCTCCGTAATAGCATCTTATAGTAAATGCACGGATAATCACGGATCCTGTTTGAAACTATTTTTAGTGACTTCAATCTTCATCTACTAACTTAAATCACAGTGTGAACGTAAATTTATAAATGTTCCACTAATTGGAATTAGTACTTAGTATTTTCTTGTTTTGGAATTATTATATTAATAGAAATAAAAAAATAGCTATGATTATCTTCATCATTATAATCATCATCATCATCATTCAGCCTATCGCTGTCCACACTGGACGTAGGCCTCCGTTATGTTTCGTCACAAAGTACGGTCCAGCAGTCCTGTGTCGCCTCCATCCAACGACACCCAGCAACTTTCACCAGATCGTCGGTCCAGAGCCTTGTCGCTCTTTTTGAAGAATAGCACCTCCACGGACGACTCTAGAATGTCGCCACCGAGAGCAAAGAAATTAAAAGATTCTGAAGAGCTGTAAGAGCTTATAAGCTAGTCTTCAAATACTATTTAATGCCTACCTGTTATTGAGATAGCAAGTGTGAATTATTTCTTTACAAACAAATCATTCTTCTAATGGGACCCGCAAAAATCACAATCTCCATACTAATCTGCGTCTATCCTAAATAAATGTGGTTGTTCGAGAAAAGAATAGTATAACTATAACCTAATAACTTCAAAACCTTGCTACTTCTTGATTGTATAATTTTTTTCATTATATTGCACACTCTTTTTAATTTAATTTATATGAATTGTCAGTTATTACGTGAGTAACTATGATAAAAAGAAATGATAAAGTGGCAAAGACCGGTGAAGCGAGATTATTTTTAAACGCAGGCTCAATATGATATTGCCCGCTTGAAAAATAGACTACTATCTTTGCGACCATTAACTCTTATTTTCGTTTCAGGTTTAAGGACATAGGTAGTAAAACTTCTAACAAACGATCTCCAGGTGATAAGGCGATGAGTTTTGAAATGAAAACCAAAGAAAACAGCAACAATTGAGACACCTATTTAATTAAATAATGCAATTTTAATCGAGCCATTAAAGTAATGTATCCTTATATTAATTATTGTTAACCAGTTTTCAATTTACTATATTTTTTATTTAACATTTATATACGTACACAATAAACATATTTAAAAGCGAAAAATTGACTACTATTATGTTTTAATAATGAAAACGATTCTCTATTTCATCTCATAATGATTATGCAGACAGTAAACATTAAAACTATAATATAATCATTATTATTACGTTCATATTAACCACTATTAAACAAATAAATAAGTTTTGGGTTAGCTGTTTGTACTACAAGCCAGTTTTATTATTATGTAACGGAAGTGGTTCAAGTCCTTCCACTTGACAAACACACGCGGCAAATTGTTACCGCGTGTGACATTTTTAATCGCCATTTTTCATTGTAATATATCGAATGGCAGGAAGGCATATAATAATATAAAATTATTATATTTCAATGAACACAAATGTTCACATCAATTTCTTCCCCTTTTTTTAGGCGGGTTATAATCAGCACACGCGTCGTCCATTCCGTTTAGGTGAAGCGAAGGTGGCCGCGCGGCCCCGTATTCCCTTTCTTTCGTCATTGGGTCAGCCACTGGTACCGATTCCTTTTTTAGGTGTGGGCCATGGTGTGCGCACCCGCCGTCCAGATCCGTCCGGGGCGACAGAGTCGGCGCGCGGCCCCATGACCCACCCGTGACACGCGCCTTCGTTGTTGGGCCGACTACCGGTGCAGGGTAACTTGTCTTCAGTGGTCGGTCCGAACTAGTACCGATTCCTGGACATCTGTCCATCCATCATTTCTTCCTTAAGGTATTAGTTGTAAACTTGAAAACAAATACTATTGTCTTCCCATTGGCCTTGCTTCCCACTGTTCTTTAATTGGTCGAGTTTCACCTGAATATTTTTACTTAGAGACTATTAGGTCATTAACTATAACATTACCGCACCCGTTAATTATTAATATGGCTACAATTACAATCATTTATTTAATATATAACAATTCGTTTAACAGACACGTGTAAGTAATGTATCTCTATATAATATATTGGCGATAATTTGGCAGCCGTTTGAGCATTGCCGGCTGAATATAAGGGCAGTCATTAAAAGAACATCTGAGGTTATAGTTATTTTTATAGTTTTATTAATTATTATTATATTACATAAAATATAGGGCATAGGCGCACAATGAATGCGCACGTGGGGTCTAAGGCGGCCCGTAGACAGTCAATTTAGATCGGGACCCGCGATCAAAATCGCGATCGTGATCCCGATGGATTATTTATCCAGATTGATTATTACGAAGTTGATTGACGGATTGATACATTGGATCACAAAATATCTAGGAAGTTTGAAATCCTGATCGCGATCCTGTGATCACGATCGAGATCGAGCGTGTAAACGCAAGATCGCGTCAGTTTACGCTACGCGCTATGCAAGACGTACGTCGATGACACTTATGAAGTTACTATTTGTAGTAACTCATTACAAGATTTTTCATCCATCCTAAAGTAGTTTTGTAATCATCATCTTCAGTAGTTACTTGAATTTCTTTCAGAAGATTTACATGAGTGTACATTTCTCTTTTCTATAACCACTGCTTAACCCAGCCCCTGATTCGAATCCTTTTCTTCAAAATTAGGGCTAAGACAAGAGATACTAAAATTATGGTTGTAGATCCATGATAATACGTGTTCGCGCGATTACGATTACGTGAACTGAAGCAAATCAAGATTGAACGTGTAATGTTGTAGCGCAATGCATCAATCTGTGATCGTGATCAGAGCTACAGGATCGCGATCTAAATTGACTGTATACGGGCCGCCTAACAATAAAAAACTACTTAACCAAATCAGTCATTGTATTATAATAATTAGTTTCTATTATGAACTCGACACAGTCCAAATGATACAGTTACTGGTTCGCGTTAAGTTTGATCAAAAACTTATTTGCGGTCACAAATATATTGTAATCATTTTCAAGTAATGGTATAAAGGGAGTATTTGACATTGATTAAATACATATATATTGAAAAACAAAACAATTTATTTATTTAATTTTCAGTCATTATTGTGACATTTTTATTAATTATGCGGCATTGATGTATTTATTATACTAGGGTTTAAGGTACACATAACTCGTTAACATGTCTAGTTCAATTGATTGTCGAAATATTTTGTTGTACATGATAATTACATGATTAACCAAACTTAAAACCGAATGCGGTTCCAGGGTAACCACCACCTGTGTGGAAGTCGAAATGTTGTCCACTGCGACTGCAGAAGGTCTGGAATATCACGTTGGGATCGATATCTGCAAGAAATAAATCATATTTAAATACAAAGTTGATATGCGCTAAAATTTCTGCCCAGGCGTCATTTTTTTTTTTTTAATACGATATGTGATAGCTACATTGAGGTAATTTAGATCACCACAACTCCTTAAAGTGCAGTAGACTTGTCTCTGTCTGTCACAAAAGTAATACTTTTGTGACAGACATATACAAAATGGAAAATAAGTTCCGGTTCCGCTGTGGACACGTATTCTTTTATTGTTCAATTGCTTAACAATGCTATACCCTCCAAATTTTTGGCACAAAGCGGCACAAATAAATTTGCCAAAGATGCAAATTTCCTAATATCGCCATCACAGTTCAAGTTAGGAAAATTACTCTAAGGATCAGTATGCTGGTCTGCTCGAACTATGGTATGCACTGTATGCATTGTGGGTTCATTCATTTTAGTTCATATAGGTCACAGTGTTAGACTCTAGCCTACTCCGTTATAGGAGGGATATTGACCTACTATAACCACACTGATCAAACGTACCTGTCACGTTTTATTTCGAGTTCTCTACTTCTTATATGGATGTTATATGCATTTTTGATCCCTTAGTCGTCTTTTACGACATCCACGGGCAAGAGTGGGGATGATAAACTGTATTTTTACTCAGTCACCACATGAGAAATTATACAATTATTAAATAAGATAAATATACATACCAGCCATGCTAGAGCCGTCATCATTGAGATCTTGTCCATGGTCGTAGCGGGCGCGTTTCTTCGGATCACTAAGTACGCCATAAGCTTCACCCACTTCCTTAAAGCGACGCTCTTGTTCGCGTCGCTCGTTATCTGGGGCGCCTGCATGCCTATCTGGATGGTGGACTAACGCACGCTTCCTAGAATTTCATAAAAACTAATTATTCTAACTATAGGGGCAGGCAAGATAGGGAGTGGTGAATTGTATTCTAAATCTGTCACCACACGGAAAGTTGATTATCTTAACACCTTATAATAATGCAACTAATAATTATTAGTCTAAATATCTGAATAGAAAAAATATATGGTAATTAGTCTAAATACCTGAACAGAAAAAATATAAGGTAGGAGGGTGGATGCAGTGGGGAAGTCACAGGAGGCGTCACCTTTCTAGAACTAGTATAATCACCATTTCCTGTTTCCCTAACCAGTTTTCTTCTTAAATAATAGACAGGCGAAATGTCAATAACTCCCGTAAGATATATGGTACATGTCAGTGATCCTAACCATCGAATATGTAGACTGCGTATGCCCTTGGGGGCTTAAAACTTAAGTTTAGAAAAGATGCTTTAGTTCCTGAATCGTTAATACACATACAAGCACAGATGGCGTAGTGGTTAAGATATCGACCTACCGAACTAGTGTCGTGGATTCGAATCCCACGCAGGATAACACTTTGTGCGACCCACAATTTTTTTTCCGAATCTGGATGTAATTTGTGACCGTTATGTTTGTAAAGTCCTCGGCAACCGAAGGAATATTTATTTAGTGCAGTGTCTTTAAAAAAAAAATTAAGACATGATCACTGATATTAAACCACATTAAATGCCAAGCACAAATTATAAATAGTTACCTATAAGCTTTCTTAATATCATCGTCAGAGGCACTTTTATCCACTCCAAGAATTTTGTAATAATCTTTACGATTCGATTTTTTCAATGCCAATTTTGCTTCATGCAGCAATTGTTTGTTTTCTTTGCTTCTGTCAATCTTGTAGAGCTTCTCATAATCTTTCACAGCCGCTTCGAACTCGCCAAGTTCGGTGTAACACTTGGCACGCCGTAGCAGTGCCTTTACGTAATTCTCGTCAAGTTCAAGGGCGGCCGTACATGCTTCAGCGGCTTCCTTAGTCTGATTCAATTTAGCGCACACGGTAGCCTTGTTAAAATAGAGCTTGGCATTTACGATTTTATTCTTCGGATCTATAGAGAGTGCCTCGTTGTATAGGCTCAAAGCTTGAGGCCATCTGCCCATTTTGAATGCTTCATTTCCTGGAAAATATTGTTTTTTATACAAAAACATTATTCGCTATTATTATGAATTAATAATACAATAATATGTCAACAACTGTAGATGTCAAATGGATTAAAGGAAAGATGTCATTCCTAACATCGGACACTTAAGCCTTGATTACACTTACCAAGTAGTGTGGAGACAATGCCCTCCGCCGAGCATTCGGTGTGTATAAACAATTGGACAAGTGTTCAGCCATAACAGGCCGAGTCACTTGGACCCTGTTCTATGTATAAGGCCGAGTAGCCACCCATCCACATCCTGCATTATCTCACTCGCTCATCTGAACACATACTCGATGTCCTCGGCGATCACTCGCCACTTGATGCGTACATGGTACGTAGGTGTAATCAAAGCATATCAGCGTCACTTGTCTTTATACCAGATTTTAAACTGAACTGACTGACTCGCTACAACTTCAAAAATACATGTAAACACACTCTCGACTGCAGCACTGTCTCGAATCTCGAATCGCCAATCTACTCGGTATGTGTAATCAAGGCTTTTTAGGCTGACTCAGCTAAAGCTGCTAGATTGATTTAAGAAAATGACAATAATCACTGCAATAAATCAGACTACAACACTAAACAATGCACACCAATAAAATTTTATTGGTTTGCCTTGTGAGGGAATTGAATTGTTTGAAAAAATTATAGCTTTTTCACTGGCCATAAAACTACGACGCTTTTTGTCATAGTTAATTTTTAGTAGTAAGTAGTCTTTTGTAATAGTAGTATGTTTTACAAGTCAAAGCAGTTGAAGAAATATGTTACTTGAATATGGACTTTAACGGCATTAGAGTCGCCATGGCTGAGAAGAGGAAGTTAAAATTCCTTTTCCTTCACAGGTAGGTGAAGTAAAAATACACAGAGAACATACTGTTGAGAACAGTACTGGTCCAGGTTTGGATTGGTGATGGGTTACCTCACTATCCCTAGGGTTATGGAGAATGGACAGTTTATTACTTTCTTCTAATTTTTGAAGCAGATATATGATTACAAGTCAAATAACTTTTTATTGAAAAATCTTACCTTCTTCTTTCTTTTGCTTAAGAAGCTTAGCCCTTTTATAAGTTTCCATTGCTTTCTTGTGATCAGGGGCAAGACGTAAGACTTGCTGGAAGTGCTTGAAAGCCTGTTCATCTTTATCCTAAAAAGGGATAATACAATGGTAATTTAATTATTAATCATACTGTACTTAATGAGATATACTATCATAATAAAGAAGTTAAAAAAAATTGGTTGTTTGTAAAGTCTACTTACGGACGATAATTTTAAGTGATAACATCATAAAAACATTGATGAAATTTTGCATACTTTTATGAATTTAATAGAATTATTATCACCGAATTATTAATATTTTGGACAAAGGAGTTAATTAATACTTTTTTTTTACTAAATTAACATTTATTTGCACTCATTAATTTTTTTTTTTTTAATTAAATTAGAGATAAATGTATCACAAGCCGAACACTTAGTGCCGCTTTATCGCTTGTTCCGCACTCTCAGATCAGGTGGAATGTGACAATGAGTCATGCTTTTTCTTACGTGCAGCCAATATTCATCGATTTATAAACTGTTATAATATCAAAAAAACTTAATTCTATGTGTCAATTACCTCAAAATAAAGGCATAATCCTCGAACATAGATAGCTTCAGCATCTAAACTGTCAAAGCGTAATGAGTCATTTGCAATTTCTTGAGCTTCTTGGCAACGTCCAAGCATAGCCAAACATTCGGCTTTTGTAAGTTTTGTCCTGAAATAATACATATATGAATATAAATTTGCAGAATAAATCGTGCAATAAAAAGAATTTATTACCACAGTTGTGAGTTTTTGTATATCAAATCAAATTTTGGTAATCAATTTAACTGCTCTGGTGTTCACACAATTTCTCATGTTTTTACAAGAGACATTGTGCTATCAGAAATAATGACATTTATTATTTATCTGATAGCTGTCTGCCTCACATCAACATCTTTAGAAATATTACAGTTGACCTTCATTCGTCATTTCAGCTTATAATACACTCACTGTTGGGCTCGAGCCTACTCCACATTAGAAGCGAAATTGATCTACTATATATATCTATACCACACTAGTCAGACGGGTTGGTAAGGGTTTTATTTCGAGTTTACTTCTCTTACATAGATGTTATATGCAAATTTAATCCTTTAGTCGTCTTTCGCGACACCCGCGGGCAAGAGAGGGGGTGGTGAATTGTATTCTTACTCCGTTACCATATGAAAAATCCAACTACGACCTTATTAAAAGTAATTAATTGAAGTCGACCGAGTATCCTTAAACAGGTAACAGCAACCACATTAGTTGTAAATGTAACTAGTAATAAACATTCAGTGAATAAAATATGAAAATCTATTTACTTGGTACAACAGGGGCTGTAATCTAAACAACGGTCCATGCAGAAAACTGCGCGGCGATAATCGGCTGCTTCCATAGCTCGCAGCGCCTCGGCGTGGAGCTTACGCAAAGCCTCCAGGGCACGTCGCTCACTTGCTGCGCATTCCGCCCCACCCAATTCTGTAGCACGCCGAACTGCCTGTTCACCACCCAACATATCACCTGTGGATATTTTTATTTCACTACATTATCTATATTCAGCAATTTATATATCTCAGTTTTTATCAATTACTAGCAGCGCTCTGCTGTTTTACCCGCATAGTTCCCCTTCCCGTGAGAATATCAAGATGGATTATAGCCTATGTGTTATTCTGATATGTAGCCTATATTATTGTAAAGTTTCATCAAAATCCATTCAGTATTTTTGCATGAAAAGCAATAAACATTCTCACATACTTTCACGTTTATAATATTAGTAGGATTATAATTTTATTATCCAGAATAAGAATACAATTAACCACTCTGTGTCTAACCCGTAGATGTCATAAAAGATGACTAAGGGATATATACGCTTATAACATCTATATAAGAGAAAGAAAGCTCTAATCAAAAGCCCTATCTGACCAGCATGCAAGGTCAATTTCCCTCCTATCATGGCCAAGTCCAGCAGAGACATACAAGAGCCAAGATGATGGGATATTTCATTGCAAAGGTAGTTTAGCTAGGTTTAGTTTGTTGGGTGGTTTTATTATAGCTATAAATAATATAAAAATAATTACCAAGTGCAATACAACATTTTGCAATGCGGATATAGCCTTTTGTGAAGGTTGAATCCAATGAAACAGCTTTCTCAGCATCTTCCAATGCTTTTTTGTACATTCCTAGCATCATGTAGCACGCTGATCTATTTCCATAATATGCTGCATTCTCTGGACACAACTGTATAGCCTCATCATACATAGCCAATGCACCCTTGTAGTTTTTAAATTTATACAAATGATTACCGCTTTCTTTTTTTTCTTCAGCCAACCTAACAAATAAGTCATTACAATATTATTTATACTAAATAAATAAAATATAATAAAAAATTTCTGATGTTTACATGAGTATTACAAATTGTAAATACAAGTGTTTTAACAGATTTTATTGCATTGGTATTAATTTTTGATTACCTGATATTTCAAACAGCATTCATGGTTCATGGGGAACTGACAGTTTGTCTGTGACCATGAATGCTGTAAAGTGAACCAACAGGCAATTAAATACAAATGCAATAAAATCCGTACAAATAGTTTTATTTACAACATAATAAATGTTTTCATTCATAATAATCATTATCTATGAATGATACATTTAACAAATATTTGTTTTCTTAAATTAATTATGACTTGCTAATTGCCTACACATGGACTATTAATATACCTGCTGAATTGGTAAGAAATGATTTAATATATTTAGACAGTTATCTAAAAAATTTCCTCCTTCAAGATTGTTATGATTTCAATACATTACAACAATCTGTTGAAAAGACATAATGCAAACAGAACAAATATTTATTTCTAAAAAACAAAAAGTGCTATGTTTAAAATATTTAAATAAAATTACATATTTTAATAAGGAAAAATAGATGAAATTCAAGCCCAGGAACAGGATGCGTGTGGTTAGAGATAATGACATTTTATACTTTTTATATGTTAATCAAACTCCAGTAACACTCAAATGTGAAAAAACCTATATTTGCTTTTAGTAAAGGGTTTATATATTACAGTAGAACTCCAATTATCCGAATTAATGGGGTCCGGGACCCATTCGGATAATCAAATATTCGGATAATCGGATTTTTTTAAAAAAAATTGCCATTGGAGAGAATAAAAGCTACGTTTTGATATTGCACTATTTTTTTATTGAATTAAATGAAAGAAACATGAAATTTTCACATGTTTTAAATATAAATAAAATGTACTTATGTACAAGTTTAGAAATAAAAATCATTGTTTTTTAAACATCTCCGTCAATGTAAGCTGTTTTGCGGTCTTCAACCGTTTTCGGGCAGCCAGGTCACGCATTCGCTTGACGGTGAGCAGTTGCAAGTGGTCACACTCGGGCTGACGCTCCATCCACTTCAAAGCAGTCTCGAGGCCGGCAAATGCTTCACTAGCTGATGGTCCAGCGTCTACTTCAACATCAGCAGAAAGTTCTTCTTCCACTTCCACTTCAACATCTTCTCTCACACTTACAACAATTTCATCGTCATTGAGAATTTGAAAACCAGGGTCAGACGTGTCACAAGCCATCCACTCTCCTACATCTTCAGCACTTACTTCTGTACAACCAGGAATTTTTACAATCATTTTTCTTATTTCCTCTAGTGACAACGCATCTTTATCATCATCATCCTCTCCATATTCTTGTTTCTCATTTTCTTCAGATTCTTTTTTTTTGTTCTTCTCAGACGGTAGGCCTTTCAGTTTATTCCACGCACGTCTTAGCGTCACTGCCATAACCAAACTCCAAGCTTCCGCTACCATGTAACAGCAGTCCTTTAAATTTATTTTGCTATGATTTGCCAAAACCAATTCTTCATCTTCAGCACCTTTGATCAGCAGTTTTCTCAGCAGTTGCCTTCTGTAATGGCGCTTCATTGTTTCAATAACAGACTGGTCCATGGGTTGCAGCAAACTTGTAACATTGGGAGGCAAAAACGTCGTTTTAAACTGCCCATTCTCTCTTTCCAACAGTTCTGCTGTAGGATGAGTGGGTGCGTTATCAACAATTAAAAGCACCTTACTGCCTTCTTTTCCCACTGATTTTTGGTGCTTTTTCACTTCAGGAATAAACACTTCATCATACCATTCGGTAAACAAAGCTGCAGTCATCCAGGCCTTGGGTTGACTTTTGTAGAAGAGTGGAAGTTTTTTTACGTTTTTAAATGCTCTTGGATTTCTTGATTTTCCTATCAAAAGAAGTGGCAGTTTATGATTTCCAGTGGAGTTGGCACAGTTAAGCACTGTAACACGTTCTTTACTGACCTTATGTCCAGGGGCACTAGATTCCCTTTTAGAAGCCAAAGTGGTTTTTGGTAATGCTTTCCAAACAAGGCCAGTTTCATCGGCATTATAAACAAACTCCGGATCATAGGATTCTGATGCAGTTTTAAATTTTTCAATAAAATTTTCAGCAGCTGCAGAGTCTACTGAAAGCTTCTCACCAGCCAAATCTAACTCGCGTACACCATGCCTGAATTTAAAATTCCTTAGCCAGCCGTTACTAGCCTTAAAAGATGAATAACCAAGCTTTTCTGCTAAGATTTTGGCTTTTCCACAAAGGATTGGACCTGAAATCGGATTTCCCATAGAACGTTGCTGCAAAAACCATTTAAACACGGCATCTTCCAAATTTTTGTTGGTTGCTGTCTTCATTGTTTTCCTGGAGGAACTTCCATCTTCATTTTCAAGCACCGAAACAAAGTTTAAAAGTGTTGACTTACTGTTTTTAATGTCAGAAATTGTTGCTTGTCCAACACCATAAATCTCAGACAACTTCTTACCCGTTACACCTTTATCGAGTTGCTCTATAATTTTCAGTTTGTCCGCTAACGATAGCACAACACGTTTTCTTTTCGAAGCCATGGTATAAAAACAATACAGTATTGTACACGCACAAACAAAAGTAAGCCGTAGCGAAAGAGTAGCGTCCTCGAGCGAGGTCAATAGCACACTGGCTAATCAAAACAAAAAATGACAGGTGCGCCGTGACTGCAATGCGCCGGAACTTGTCTTAACTTGCCGTTGTGCCTACACACGCAGGGGGAAGTCAGTGTAGGCACAACGGCAAGTTTAGACAAGTCAAGTCAAGACTTGACGCGCAAACACTGGCTTCGCGGGGGGAAGAATAATAGCGCACTTAGACTTTTTTTGGACAATTTTTTGTGATTCGGATAATCGGCGATTCGGATAGTCGGAGTTCGGATAATTGGAGTTCTACTGTATCTAATATACTCGAGTTCATCGACATTCTAAAGAAAATCTATCTATTTAAAGACATCCTTCAATTATCTCTACTAATATTATAAATGCAAAAGTTTGTTTCACGCTTAAACCACTGAACAGATTTCATAAATTCTTTCCCCAATGGAAAGCTATAATATCAGGGAGTATTACAGGCTATCTTTTATCTCGATATTCCCACGGGAACTACATGGTTAAGGTGACTGAAACTAAAGCGAGGGTGAGTTTTTTTAGTATTATTATACAGAACTATGTTAAATTTTATGCATATTATTATACTATATGTATGACAATACAAATAGGTCATTTATGAGTGCAGAAGTTTTGATTTCTTTGTATATCTACAAACGAATCGAAACTACCCTATAATGAATAAGGTATGTAGGTCAAATGTCAAGGTACCTTTTAATTACCAAAAACATTAAGTGGTATAGAATCGTGAATTGAATTCTGTAGCTTCTAATCTATGATCATCATAATTATTGAGAAAACAAAGTAGATTATCATGTTTGGGAAAGCATTTGTAAACTCACAAAAATACATTCAAATAATTACCTTTCAGGGCTTTTCGGAACTAAACTATCAATCGTTAAATCTAATTCCACCACATCCGAGTCCGCCATAGTTATATTTTTCAGAATTTTCAAGTATATTGCAATAAAATCTTAAAATTTTTGTCCTCTATTTTGACGACGAATCCATAAAAGAAATAAAGAATGCAAATGGCTCATTACATTAGACTATGGCAGTGTTACCAACTCTACGTAATATTTTTTTTTATTTTTATTTAATGAAGCTTTGGCAACGAAGCCATCAGCTTAAACCAAATTACAAAATTAATTATAAGTTCTCAAATTATTTACTTCTTCATATTGTATAACTTATTTATAGTCATTGTCCGTCAGTTAGTTAAGTCGTTATCATTAATTAGGCGCTGAAAACCTAATTAGATAATTTCTCTGGGAATTCCGGTTGAATATAAAAATACACGTAAACCACTCTTATATCACATTCACCACACTTCAGCATTAATTATATTATATTACATAAAATATCAGCAAAATTATTCAATATAACACTATAAAACACTAAAAAAATGGATATAATACAAGAGCTTAACATGACATTTCCAAATTCGCGCCGAAACTCTCGTAATATTTATCACCAAACTAAAGTCGAAAAATCCGGAATACAGAAATCCGCAGAAGAACGGGTGTAACCGACATAGCACGAAGAATTAGCACGCTGAAGTGGCAATGGGCAGGCCACATCGCTCGACGAACCGACAACCGCTGGGGAAGAAAGGTTCTCGAGTGGCGACCACGCATCGGACGACCCAGTGTAGGACGCCCCCCCACTAGGTGGACCGACGACCTAGTGAAAGTTGCTGGTCGTCGTTGGATGCAGGCGGCACAGGACCGCACATTGTGGCGCAATATGAGGGAGGCCTACGTCCAGCAGTGGACGGCAATAGGCTGAAATGATGATGATGAAATGATGAAAGTCGAAATATCCCCAAAATCTATTTAATTACTTAGAATAGCCCGCGAAATATATTGTGCAAATACTAATATATATTATTCTATAATTTAATGATTTCTGATGTTTATGTGGGTATACACATTGTAAATAAAACTATTTGCCGGATTTTATCGCGTTTGCATTAGATTTTTGATTGCGCGACATTTCGAACACTTTACACTGTTTATGTACAATTCTGTATTTTTTTTCATATTCTTTATTTTTAAAATATACACGTCATCAATATCAATAGCAAATACATCTCTCACCATTGAATTGCAGAGAATAATGTCGTTATAGAAGGATCCATGGAGAACCTTAGCAACATGTTCAACGATCTCAATTCATCTCAATAGGGTATCCCAGCTAGTGGGCGTAAGAATGAACATGGACAACTCGAAAGTCATGTCAAATACCAATATCATTCCACTCCTATAGTCCATAAAATATAGCTTGATCTCTGTGACAGATGTCAACGAAACCAACGAAGTAAGTTTGAACGGGCGACATGTTTACAATTTCGTTTTGTAACAAATATATTTTCATTCTTTTGTGCCAGTTTTATTGCAACTGATATATTATAAATATAAAAATATTAATATTCATGCCTAAAATGTACCTCGTAAGTACTGAAATGCCTAGTAAACATTTTATAGATAAATGACGCTTACACACTTACAAGGTCATACTGGACTGAAAATAAAAAAGAGATGGGACAGTCATCATCATCATCATCTTGCTCTTATCCCAATTACTTGGGGTCGACGCAATATGTCATCTGTTTTGACATATAGCAAAAAGTTTCGGCAATGACTTTTATGACTTTTGACGCGAATGTCAAAATGTCATGTAGCGCTTTTATATTTTTTTCATTATTTTAGTGTTTTACGGTGTTATATTGAATAATTTTGTTGATATTTTATGTAATATAATGTTGATAGAATGCTGATATATACTGAATATGATATAATAGCGAATTGCGTGCATTTTCACATTCTGCCAAATTTCCCAGAAGAAGCTTGATTTGGCTATCAACACTAAATCAATGCTAACGACGGACTACTTAAGAAAACTAAAGACGTGACTAATTAATTATAACTCGACATCGGCACCAATAGCGCATATTATTGCAGCTCATTGCCATTAATCAAGAAGAAGAAGAAGAAGACTTTTATGACCGGCCGCCTGCCTGACGTCAACCCTCCTTGGGAATGTAATCGTTGACCCAAATGGTACCAGATGGAGTTGGTCCGGGTCAATCTAGGGCTCTTAGTCGTCTTTTACGACACCCACGAGCAAAGCAAGGGTTGGTAGTATTCGAAGCCGCTACCACACAGTCGATATACGTAAATCGATAACCGATCTTTATTAAATTATTCATAAAAGAAGTAAACCTAATACCGGTACCTAAATAAAACTTTCAACATATTTTTTACAATTAAAACAGACAGTTACATTTTAAATATATAAATTGAATTAATTAAACATTAAAAAACTACTTTTCGTCTCATTGTAGATGATAATATTATGTACTCATTATTGTCAATAAACTAGACATATTTATTTATAAAACAGTCGTAATTGATTGATTGATCTAACGACTGTCCCTATTTGGCAAAAAATGATAAATGTTCTAGCAGGAACGCTCCAGTGATGACGATAATAGTGACCTAGACCTTGATTGTACTCCTTTTGAATAATTAAAACAGACAAAAAACACTTTTTGTTTGAAATAAATTCAAAAGATTTTAAAAATAAAGAGTTTTATCAATAAAAACTACGGACTTTATCGTAAGCGTGACAGCACTAGGGACAACTGTCACAGAGATCATCCTATATTTTATGGACTATTTTTTTTTTTTTTTTTTTTTTTTTTTTTTTTTTTGTGTGTGTGTACAGCTGTTGGCCGCAGATGGCCTTGACAGCTTGACGCGGACTATGGGTGAGCGCTGAGGGCTCTCAACCCGGAGAAAAGTATGCTAAGCGACATCGCCCAAGGGCTCCCCCTGTGGGGAACGGACCTCGGCTTGGGGCGTCGCTGGAGGCAAAGTGGGCGTGCCCACGTTTTTGGTAGTGACTTTTGCGCGGCGCGGTTTCGCACCTCGACGGCGAGGGCGGAACCGCGGATATTTATTTGTTAAGGCCTCGCGGGCCGTGTAGGCTCTTTGTTGAGCGAGTGTGATAATGTCGTCCTCTTCGTCGAGGACGTGACGAGGACGTCGGATGGATTTTATGGACTATAGTTCAGTTATTTTTTTTATGAATGGCTCCATCGATGACCGATGATTCTGACAATATCAAGGTGGAGAGTGAAAAAAAAAACGAGTATTTGTGACAGTTAATCAGTCTTGTTGCAATGGCTTCTCTTAAGTGGGCTGAATCGGCTGCAAAAGACATCATAGATTGTTTTTATATTATAGTTGTTTATATTATTATTTAACAGATACACACAACATAATAAATCAGTAATAAAAGGGGGAGAATATATACCTACTATTAGAAAAGATAAAAAAACAATCAATAATTTCATTTTGTTTCGTGAAATAATTTTATAAAATACGCTAACAAATGCCGTGTGAGCTAGTGTCATCAAGTAAGACAAATTAACAGGGCGAGAAATAAATGATGTAGGAAGGAGATCATACAGTGGAACCAATATTTTAGGACAGAAAATGAATATATGTTCCAGAGTGCCTTCATCTAGGCCGTAGTCACAGATAGAATGGTCTTTAACATGGATTGCTAGTAAAACGATATTGTATATTTTGTATTGATTTATCAGCTGAAAATATATCGGTTAAAAATATCGATATCGATATCATCTTAAGAATATCGATATTTTTTAACAGGCCTATTTTACTGTAGTCTGTGGCGGCGGTAACGAAGACGAACTTTGTGTGAGTTTTCGAATTTATTTTTCATTTTAACCTCGATAATAAATGTAACATTTTCGTCGTTTATATACTATTATACACAGATACACTAAATGAGATGGAAATGGATGACGAAATTCTATCTGTAAGTGATGTTTTACATTCTAACGGCGACATCGAATGGCAACCACTAGCTCTCACTTTAGTTGAATATCCAAAGGGTATGTAACTTATACTAGATATCTGGTCTTTCGTTTTCATTTCATTTTGTAAAGCTGATATCAATTTCAGGAGACTGGCTGGGCAAGTTCCTTGCTTTTATAAGCCTGTCCCCATTTGGTATAGGTGCTGGATTCGTTGCACTTATCTTGTTTCGTCGTGACCTACACACCGTAAGTAATACCTTCAACTAAGGCGAACTTAACAGAATATTTGCTTACACAATTAAATTTCACATTTTAAAAGGATATAAATTGAGCAGTGTACGTAGAACTTCTGATTTTTTTTGTAATTGTTATCTGTATTAATTCACACCAACAAACAACTACATTACTAACACTAATACGATTGATTTTGTGTCATAAAAACATAATGTAGTATAAAATGATCAGAAATTGTATGTTATTGAATTCTTCTGTACATATTTATTTATTGATTTACACACTTTAAAACTGTGGAGTTATCTTTATATTAATATGTATACCTTTTTTATAGATCGCCTTTTTTAGTGGTACTATAGTGAATGAAGCATTAAATATTATATTGAAACATATTGCATGTGAAGCTCGACCGTTATCAAGGGGAAACCTATACAATGAGTATGGAATGCCATCTTCTCATGCGCAGTTTATCTGGTTTTTTAGTATTTATGTTCTGTACTTTGTTTTAATCAGGTAAGATATAAAAATAATCTTTGAAACTATTAGCATTGCAATTTGAGTGAAAAGAGAAATTTATGTCCCACTGTTCTGCTCGAGTCATAATGCAATAGGGGCATATTGATCTATTATGCCATATTTTTCAGACCTGTCAGTATCATTTTATATTGAGGTTTCTTTTGCAATGATATTATCTGCATATGCCCTTTAGTCTTATTATAAAAAACCCTTGTGTAAGATGAGGAGATCTATCATTGCACAAAAAAAAATATTCTTATAATTTTAACAAAATAAGCTATAAAATGCGTTAATTCTATATACTATAAATGAAATTTTGGAGGTGAACCAAATCATATGTATTGTGCTAAGCATTTAAGCAGAGTTGCAATTTTTTAAAATGTTAAATATACCTTCATCATTGCAACCCATATGCACCCCACAGTTAGGCTCAGGCCTCCTCCACAATGGGAGGGTATTTGACATACTATACTGTGCTGGTCAGACATATTGGTATAGGGTTTCATTATGAGTTTTCCTTCTCTTGCACAGATGTTGTGTGTATTATATTATATCCCTTAGTCCTCTTTTACGACATCCATAGGCAAGATTGGGAGTTGTGAATTGTATTCTTACTCCATCACCACACAGTATACCTTAAAAATATAATTTCATAATTATTGTATGACATAAAAAGTGCTGTTTGGTGGTGGCTATGAATACTACCACATGTTAAATTGCTTATAGATATTATAAAAGGCTATGAGCTTTATATCGACGCGGGCCGGTCCCATCTGATATGGTATAGTCAACAATTACATTCCCAAGGAGGATCAATCTCAGGCAGGTGACTAGTCATTAAACATTTCAATCATTTTTGCAAATGTATGAAAGTGGGGAGTACTTATTCTGTTGACCTCAAGTAATTAGAATCAAAGAAATTCTGGACATCAGCTTGTACAAGATCAGAATGGCTCTCAAACAAGAATGAAACGGTAAGGCACTGGGAGATGACGGAATTAAAGCAGAGCTCCTAAAGGCAAGCAGCAAGCTGGTCTTAAAAGCCCTTCAGATGCTATTTAATTCCGTTATCCTCGGGGGCGATGTTGCTTAGTCGCGGACCAGGAGTGTGGTGATGCTCTTCTTTAAGAAGGATGACAAAGCTCTTCTAAAGAACTACAGACCCATCTCACTCCTGAACCACGTCTACAAGTTGTTTTCGAGGGTCATTACCAATCGACTCACGTGCAAGCTTGATGACTTCCAGCCGCCCGGACAAGCCGGCTTCCGAAAAGACTATAGCACCATAGACCATATCCTCACGCTTCGGCAGATTATCCAGAAGACCGAGAAGAACAATCGGGTTAGCGTTTGTGGATTATGAAAAAGCCTTTGGTTCAGTCGAAACTTGGCTGGTACTAAATCGACCATCGTTTTATCAAAGTGCTGAAGTGTTTGTATAGGAACGTCACAATGTCAGTCCGTGTCCGGAATAAGAGTACGAAACCGATACAGTTTCAGAAAGGCGTGAGACAGGGAGACGTCATTTCTCCGAAACTGCTCACAAGTGCCCTGGGAGATGTCTTCAAGCTCTTAGACTGGACCGGACTCGGCATCAACATCAACTCCGAGTACATCACTCAACTCCGAGTACATCACTCAACTCCGATTTGCAGGCTATACCGTCGTTATGGTAGAACCCATTGAGGACCTTGGCACCATGCTCTACGATCTCAGCAGGACATCCCAACTAGTAGGTTTACGAATAAATGGACAATACGAAAGTCATGTTAAATGCCCATGTGATACCTGTGTCGGTCCTAGTTGGCAATGCGATTCTCGAAGTTGTCGATCATTATGGACAAATAGTCCAGTTAGGTAGATCCAATTTTGAGAAAGAGCTCAGCCGACGAATCCAACCCGGTTGGGCAGCGTTGAGGAAACTTAAGAGGATTTTCTCGTCCAACATACCTCAATGTCTGAAAACACAGGTCTACGACCAGTGTGTGTCACCAGTGATGACTTACGGCACGGAAACGTGGCGCCTAAATGTAGGCCTCATAACCAAGTTCAAAGTGCTCAGGATTTGTTTGTGAAATAGAATCCGAAATACGGAAATTCGCAGAAGCACGGATGTAACCGGCCTAGCTCGACGCACCGATAATCGCTGGGGAAGAAAGGTTCTCGAGTGGCGACCACGTATTGGATGACGCAGTGTAGGACGAACTCTCAAACTAGGTGGACCGGCGATATGGTAAAAGTTGCTGGGCGTCTTTGGATGCAGGCCGCACAGGACCACGCTCTGTAGCGTAACATGAGGGCGGCCTACGTCCAACAGTGGACCGCGATAGGCTGAAATGATGATGATAATGAATTGGGATAAGAGTAGGTTATTGACGATGATGATATTGTTTTACATAAAAAAATATGTCACATTTTCTAAGACTAAAATTTAGTTTTTTGCTTTTTATTATGTAGTTAAATAGGTATAGGTACAAGATGTTTGCAACATTTGAAAATTAAAGGACTGTTGTAATTTTAGGTTACACCACATAAATAATAACAGTATAATATCTGCCCTATGGAGGGTAGTAATTGTGACTGGTTGCCTGTTTCTAGCTCTGCTAGTCAGCACAGCCAGAGTGTATCTTCGCTATCATACTATTTCTCAAGTGGTAGTTGGAGGAATAGTCGGATTTATTTTTGCAACATTATGGTTTGCAATAGTGCACAGATTTCTCACGCCTCTATTTCCGCAGCTGGTAACTTTGTACGTATAATTCATTTCTTATTTTCAATTATTGTTTAATCTCTATAGTGAATATCAAATGAAAATATTAAAATTTTTATTTTTCAGAAAAATTTGTGAAATGCTAATGATCAGGGACACAACTTTAATACCGAATGTTTTGTGGTTTGAGTACACAACATCCAGACAAGAAGCGCGTGCGCGCGGGCGCAAGATGGCCGCCCTGAAGCCAACACAATGACGGTGCGTATGCGCTAGTGGCCGCGGCGGCGTGGTCCGTCCACGCGCGTGACGCTTGGCGGCCGCCGCGGCGCTAGCCCTTCTCGGTGGCGTTCTACTCACAAAGTCTGATCCTACTCGATCGCTCCTGCCTTACTGATTGACACATGTGAGTCGTAATGACAGCTAAAATATACATGGGGATTGTGAAAGACTGCTGTTTGTCACTATTGGGTAATTATCATTTTAACAGGACTGTGAGGCCATCATTACTGACTGGCGCTTTATAAGTGATCTGTCTGTTTGGTCAATAGTGTCAACAATCTTAAGCTTCTGGTGTTTTGAGACTTGATAAATACATATGTACATAAGAGATGTTATTAACTTGAAGATGCAATAATAATTGATTTATAGTTTGTCATAATATTTTTAGTAATAATGTTCGATTAGGTTGATTAGATGTGTTTGTTGTTGATAGATGGAATTATTCTACTGAAATCCAAATCAAAGATAAACTGAAATAATGGACCTTGTTATCGCCCGCCAATGTGTTTTATATGTACATAGGTACTTGTTAATCTTTATGACTGCTTTGATTATAAGAGTGCACTTCATGTCACAGAATTCAAAGGCAAAACTAACAATAGAAAAACAACCACTAAATTGTCTCAGTTGCCAAGGATAGAGACCGTGGCGATAAAAGTCACTAATGATAAAGACATAGGAACACCTGTATTGTGTTCAGCAGCCGAAGTACGGTTGTATATGGTTAATTTATTGTGGAGTTGAAAATCCTCAATGATCACAACTTCCTCACTTAAAGATACTGAAGAGACATTTTTCTTCAATTTACGCAGATCACGGCACTATTGAAATAGGTATGCCAACTGTGCGAGGTTCTCTGAAGTTCTTAGTGAATATCGCTATTTCCAATGTACGTAAATCTATCTTCTTTAATTTTTTCGTAAATAACATATTTATACACGACATATTATAATGAAAAAACCCCATAGCTCTAAAAAGTGATATTTGACGTCAACTACTTGTGAGCAATTTCTTTCACAAATCCATCAACCACCCTATACGGTCACTGTTGGATATCTCTCCCCAAAGAGTGGAAATATTGTCATAGTAGGCACGCTTAGAAAGTGGCTTGTCAATCCATTAGAAATGAAAACAGAAGACTCTTTTTAAATAACAAAAAAAAATATACTTCACTATGTAGCAGTTGGTGTCTTGAGATTCCTAGGAGAGCTCTGCTGTACACTTTACTTACTACTAAAGTTTTATACTATAATTTTTTAACCTAGTACTGCTTTTTAATATTTCCGTTCAACTAAATCATATTCAGGTATACTACGCAAATATCCAAGTAGCTGTAAAGATTAGCATGACCTATAAGTATAGATTTTCGCTAGAATTTGAACAATGTCCGCAACATTTATATTCTATAATACCTACAAGTAACATTCACGGTTTTCACGGTTGTGTTATAGTGTAGTTATATTTGTATGAAGATGCAAATCAACTAGGTTTAAGCACTCGGATTATAGATGTATTTTTAATAATACATATATATTATTATTAAGAAACTAAACTCGTGCATCTAATATGATTTATTATTGAAATAAAATACTGGTGTATCTATTCATTTATACCTGTTTAATTGAGGCTATATTACTATTATGAAGAATTTATTTATTTATCGCGCTAATCTCAGGGTTAGTTTGATTGAATAAAAACATAAGTTATATGCTATTTGAAACTAAGCAGTGACCAAATTTGTAAAATGAATATCGGAATAGACCTATGGCATAATCAAAAGAAATTTCAAAGCGTAAGGAGCCACGACTGCGCTTTTGTTATTCTGCTTGTACGCCCGGGTTCACAATAGCGCAGTGCGGTTTCCTCATAAAGTTCGGGCTGTGGAAATGGACCATTGACGCCTTTTGTATTTAAGTGGCTTGCTTGTTGCGAGGGCAGCTAGCATACTTATAAGATATTAAAATATACATTATTTTAAGATCAGTTCAGCTGAATTAACAAAAAGTGTCCAATTTATTTTTTTTAAGAATGTAAAGATATGACAATGATATTATTTTACATGCTTCAATATGAATTTGAACTAATGTAGGGGTGAATGTATAAAACTAGATTTAGTTATTAAGGCTAATTGTACTTAAATAGCACTGTGATGACCTGGAATTTAAAATTGAAATGCATCGAGGCGCAGTTTTTTTTAACAAAGTTATTGCTGATTGAATATAAAGAACTCAATAATTATCTAGGTTTAAGTGAAACTATAACTCAAACCAGAGCCTCAGTAGTTAAATCCAGGGCCGGATTATCCATAAGGCGAATTAGGCAATTGCCTAGGGGCCCTGAGCATGCAACAAGAAGAAAAACATTTCATCGAATGATTTTTTTTTAATTTATATATTTCCTCTCTTAGAATAATAACGTATAGAAGGGAAGTCCGCGCACAAAAATGAAGCATTTCAATTGGGGCCTAATGGAGCTTACCCCAGAACCGTTCTGTAATGTACAGAGTCACTACTGCACGTACGTACGCAACTCTTAAAAAATAAATAGGTAATTATGACGATTTGGGTTTTCAAATGGTGTCAACACATTTGAAAAACATAAAAAGGTTTTTAACATTACTTTTAAAAATATTTCGACGATTAATGTTAATAAAAACAAAATTTGATTTCATGATTTGTATAGTGGCGTGCGTGTGTACGTAATGTAATCGCCTGCGCGCATGTAGTATTTTTAGATTCATGTTTCGATCGTTCGAAGTACCGACACTATCCTTCTATACATTATTATTCTAAGATTTCCTCTTTTATTGCTGTGGGTAGCAAAAGAGAAAAGAGCACACCTGTTGGTAAGTGCTCATAGACCTTGGACCATGGACCCGAGAATTGCATTGCCTAGGTACCCTTATAGGGTTAATCCGGCCCTAGTTACATCATAGTTGGTATTACGAAATTAACTATAATTTAGTCCGTAAGCGCTAAATTATAAATAATTTTGGTTATAATCAATGAATACATCGCTTATATGATTGAAATTTATGCTTTTACGCATTTTATTACGTGTTTTAATGTAATTCCTTTTTTCCTACTGATGAAGGGGCAAGAGACTTATCCGATATGTCCATATAATGGCGTATGAAGAATGCAATATTTCACCAATTCTAACTTTTCTAGTATCTTGTATGAGACGATGAAAGAATATGAGCGGATAAGATCACTGAAGTGCAGTAAAACTGCATACTTGCCCGTTTAGTTTAGCCAGCGTGGTATAGAGGGTCAACGGTTATTCTCGTTGTAATTGAAAAAAAAGAATATATTTATTGCTATAATTCAATCCATGAGCCATCCATTGTTGATAACCAATTTTAATGTATGAAATATAATTTTGTAACAGATATCGAATCCGTAGTGCTCATTGTTGACGAATTAAAGAAAATTATAAATGACTAGCTGGCCCAACAGGCGTTCTGTTCAAATAAAATTAAAGGAATTCTTGAATTCGACAGTAGCGTCACCTACTGGGTCCAATTGTGAATCTAAACCATTCTCGAATCCCCTTGAACACACAAAAAAATTCATCAACATCGCTCTAGCTGTTTAGGAGGAGTTTAGTGATATACACACGTACACAAGAAATAGATATATAAAGATTTATAGTAGACGTAGAATGCTTATGGTTGTAAATTAGTAGCGTAGTATGGGAAGTGGGTGCGCCAATCCATATGACACGCATTACGGTGCCATATCCAACGAAGTATATTTATATTTCATCATCGCAGCCCATGTACTCCCACTGTTAGGCTCAGGTCTCCTACACAATGGGAGGGAATTTTACCTACTATACCATGCTGTGTGTGTGAGACAGTGATGACTGACGGCACGGAAACGTGGTCCCTAAATGTAAGCCACATAACAAGGCTCAAAGTCGCTCGGCGGGCTATGCTCGGTATTTCTCTGCGAGATAGAATCCGGAATACGGAAATTCGCAGAAGAACGGGTGTAACCAACATAGCACGCTGAAGTGGCAATGGGCAGGCCACATCGCTCGACGAACCGACAACTGCTGGGGAAGAAAGGTTCTCGAGTGGCGATCATATTTCGGACGACGCAGTGTAGAAGGCCCCCCCACTAAGTGGACCGACGACCTGGTGTTAGTTGCTGGGCGTCGTTGGATGCAGGCGGCACAGAACCGCACTTTGTGGCGTAACATGAGGGAGGCCTACGTCCAGCAGTGGATGACGTTAGGCTGAAATGAATAAATGATGATGATTCTATGCTGGTCAGGCATGTTAGTATGTTTCATTTCGAGATTTCCTTGCAGATATCTTATGTGCATAGTATATCTCTTAGGCGTCTTTTTCACGGGCAAGAAGGGCAAGTGGTGAATTGTATTCATACTTCCTCACCATACGGAAATATTATTATTTTATATTTTTTATAATAAAATCTTATCGTATTTTTTTAACATAAATCTATTCGTATATCTACTGTGCCTTAAAAGGAGTTAATTAGTCATTTCTTGGGTGTTGAGTTTCTCCAAAACCTTATCCGAGGCGCATTAATGTCAAGGGTAGATGGTATGAATATGAATTGAGGATAGTTCTATGTGTATTTATTTGCATTAATTGCATTTTAGTGGCGTATATTACAATTATTTATGGTTAGTTAGTTTTGTACTATAGGTATGCACGTCCGTGCTCTGCTGCTCGTTACTTTTCCTAGAGCGATGATCAGGCCACGCGCCTTGAATTGAATCTTCAGCAGGTGAGTTTCATGAGATGGGCAACTTCCTGGAGGATGCATTCTCGCTGCTCTTGTGTTTATTGAGTCCTTTAAAGTTTCATATAGCCGCAGCAGTCACCGAAACAACTACGAATTGCGATTTTATTTTATAGATTAATCAATATTTAGTCACCGACTGCGACCGCCACTCGATCGTTGCGGGTACCATATTTTTTTATCCGCCAGTTGGCAGCAGGCAGTCCACCTGATGATGATAACTGCCGCCCCTGAATCTCAGTAGTACTAGGGTATAGACAAGTCGACTCTTCTTCTTAAACTTCGGTTAAAGATGACATATAATGCGTCCTGGAAACATCGGAGCAGGTAGTTCATTCCAAAGCCTGTACATGGCAGAAATGATCGCTGAGAAATTACAGTAGAGGACGACATTGTTTCCAGGTGGTACGGACAAATCATATTACGCTGTTAAATGGTACGATAATTGAACAGAGACGTTGGAATCAAACCAAGCAGCTCCTCAAAGCACTCACCATTAAAGAGTCGATAGAGAGAGACCCGAAGTCTGCGCTGCTCTAAGGACTCCAATCCATCCGTAATATTGGCATCATCAACATTAGCTTATCATATGTACCTACTAATAGTTGAGCGGAGATTATTATATAAGTATAGAGTTGCTAGGCAAAGGTTCCTCTAAAGGGGTAGTTTTATACATTAGCCTTTAAAACGTTCTAATTATAATCGCCGTAGGAATTAGACACACGCTACAAGTGTTTACACTGTGTTTAAAATCCATCCTCCAAAATAACAATATCCCCTCCCCGTGTCCGTGGGATAAACAGCTGGGGACGAATTGGTTGCGGAATCGTAACGACGTAAACTCAATCCGTACTCTTCTAAGTGTACCGTAAAGAGTAACAATAAGGGTCATAGGACATATCAATGAAATTAGCGAAAGAACGCACCTCTTCCATTCTTAATTCATCTTCCATTAATCATGTTTTTTTTATCCAATACTTGCAGATTAGATTGTTTTTGCGATTGATTATTATTTTCAACAACTACTTTCTTTATTTTCTTTTCTTTGACCTTATCTGCGATTCCTTTGTTATCTGTCTCGTAGTCAAATTTCGATTCACCTTCAAAAGGCAAAAAAACAATAAATGGCACATAACATTAGGTAGGCCTATCTACCTTACCTATATTTAGGATATGATTTCTCATTATTTTTCCTCTTTTAAATGAGAAAAATAGTTTTTACGTGATAGAACGTGACCGCATCCCGGTCATGTTTATCGACCTGCCTGTCGGAAGAATCTGTCGTGGCTGTCGATCTTAGGTGTCACATAGCCTCTTGCCATTATTGGACAGTAGAAATTTATTTAGGTAGGTTTATGTGACGACAAATTCCTACGGATCTTAGACAAAGTATTACTAGAAATGATTACTTTTAAATAACTTACAGTTATTAAGTAGGCTAGAGTTCACTGAACAATATGAATTGCTATTTTCAGTCAAAGCTTCCATCCATTGCTGAAAATAATTAGTAGTTAGATATATTTTGAAATACACATTAGCTTTTGTTTTTAATTAATGTAATAAATTCAGTGGGTTAACCGAATAAGAATACAATATACCAACGCCTATCTTGCCCATGGTGTTGTAAAATACGACTAACGGATATAATATGCATATTACATCTAGCTAGAGAGAAAAGGAAAACCCTGTACCTACTAGAGATTGCAACCCGGTATGTTCCTCAACCCGGCCGTACCCGGTTGCAATTTTCGACAACCCCGCCGGGCCCGGCCGGGTTCTATTAGCGATGGAACCTTTAAAGTATTTTACGAAAATTTTCTATATATGAGTGGAAAAAGACAATGATTCATGGTTAATATTTATTTCAAACTGGCTTATGAACAATTATCACAATAACCAGTCTCACTCAAGGCTCAAAATCACACTTGATACATAATTGATTACTTTTACTTACGGACGGAAAAGTAACATTAGTATTAGTAATTATTCATTTTTATAAGTTTAAACAAGCAGGTCTATTTTTCTCTTTTTCTTTCTTACCGGGTCTTTTTTCTCTTTCCCGGTAAGAATGGCCGGGCCCGGTGGGTGTCGAAAAGGGGACCGGGGCAATTTCTAGTAGGTACCTACCCGTCTGACTAGCGCGATGAGATGATGACGAAATCTAAAATAATTAAGTAGGTACGATAATGATGGAAGCAGGTAATACTAATATGAATTATAGGTATGTGAAATATAAAATGTAACATATCTTTTTAATTATTATCTTAATGATCCTTCTCACGGTCCACGCGACGTATGCTAATTTTCAGCTTAATCCCATAGGTTAAAGTCGATAACATTCACGTTACTCTAAAATTATAAGCAGAGGTCAAGCTAATAAAATGCATGTTAGCAAAAAGATTACGTAGGTACCTTGTCCAATGGAATCAACCGATCCGCTTTTTTCATAAAAGTTAAGTTCGCTTTTTGACCAAGATTCACTAAATGACGAGTCACTTCTGTTGTTGACATTGTCCTTGTGAACATTCCCTCTAAAGTTTCTGGATCTTCTTCGAGCAAACCCGGAAACATAATGGCTAGAGGTTTCATTTGTAGCCCATCTTCACATTCGACCTGAAGATACATACCTATAAAAACACAGTATGGTACCAACTATATTTAACTATTATACTAAACTATCATCATTATCTCAACCCATACACGTTCCACTGCTGCTCGAGCCTCTCTTCCATACTACATCCTCTTAATTGACCTATTATGCCATGCAGACAGGTTGGTCCTATAGAGTTTCATTTCAAATTTTCCTCGTGCATGGATGTTACGAGTATGCATATTAAATCCCTTATTCGTTTTTTTACCACACCCACGAGCGGTATAGCGGGTGGTAAATTGTATTATTACTCCGTCACCAAACGGAAAATTAATCAGAAGGAAAAGAAATGAATTTACGAGTTGTAGCACTTCTTCTTCATCAGAAACTTTGGCTTTAGTTTTTGATGTATTTGTAGAGTCGGTTTCCAAAATGTCGACCCATTCCGAATCTTTAGCTAATAGAGGGCACAGAGGTTCTGTTGTGTGTTTCACAGCTGCAAGCCTCCTATTTTTTGGTCTCTGCAATTGGACTTCAATGTTTACATAAAGCAAATTTGAATATGCTTAGCCGCAAATAACTAATTAGACGAGTACTTATTTAGGTACATAAATATACCTACTGAGACAAATTTTTAAATAGAGCATTGAACATAATATCCATTTATTGATGGATTAAGAATACAATTAATCACCACCTTCTTTCCAGTGGGTGATCGTAAAAGATGAATATTTGAATAATGAACGTGAGTTAGGTAATATCACAATTATAATATCGCAAGAGAAAGAGAACCTGAAATAAAACTTTATACAAAGCCTTCTAACTAGCGTTCTATAATAGGGCAATTCCCCTCGAGAAAGCTCGAGCCCAGCAGTGAAATATATAAGCTGGGATGGTGATAATGACTAAACATAAAATGAGCAACTGCGAATAAAAAGTTGATCCCTTGTGGCGACTATATCCGCCACTAAGACAGCTTGGATCGCAACCCAACAATGCGAAGCAACCCGCTCCGCTAATCAATATTGGGCCATACAACATCACCTGATTTGCACCTGTGGCTGTCGAGACCACACGCAGACTGGATTCTCGTTTACACCACTTTTAACTGCCTATTATTGTTCATTACATATTCGCTCGCACACCTGTATTGTTGTCACTAGTTTGATATTAATTATGTATATGTAACTTAGTAATCATTGAATTAAATCATTAGTCTTATTAATAACACTCTTCATTCTTGTTCACCTTCTTCTTTCATCTTCCTGCGTTAAACTCTAATATAATAGTAGGACAGCTAGCAATTACACGCCATCATTTAGTAGTGGTAGGATCACACTGTCGACAGCTATCTGTTTACAGTCGTGGGCCGGTCCGTCCGGAGTAGTACCACACTCTCGTAGAAAATCGACGTCTGAGTAGTAGCAATTTGTTACTGCGCTTCGTTCGGTGAGAGAGCCGGCAGCCCAACTTTCTGAGGGTGTTTGCGTGTGGAGGGTGTTGGTGGTGCCCTTGGTATCACCGAGCCTCAATGCACGCATTCACACTCCCTTCACTTTCTTCGCCGTAGGCAGCAGCCTTGTAAAGGTCCATGAGCGGCAGCAACACTTACCATCAGGTGTACTGTTTGCTCGTTTACCACTGTTTGCAATAAATTCCACACCCTAATTATTAAGTTCTCTGTTCATTCATATTAGTAATTGATACAGAGGCATTTCTTAGTCGCAAAAATATAAACTAAAAAGGAAATATGGTGTAGGGAATATAAAAGCTGGCAAACATCGTTTAGGTATGCACAGGCAATGACTTTAAAGTAGCAGGTAAACAGTACCAGCTGTACCTACTAGCCGATTCATTGGGGTTGATTTTTCCACATTCACACACATTCATTCCTTATAAACCTTCAGTAGTCTTGATACGTTTTGCCGAGTTTGTTGGGATATTTGGTTACTACATAACGTTACTCATTTAAAAGCCTGCCGTACTGGTTTCTACCAGCACCTTTCTTGTAAAAAAATTGAAATTTAACTGGTAGTCCTCCCTTTCAATCGAGATCATAATGAATAAATGAACATACAGAGGTACCTGGATTTGTAGTGCCAACCGTGTTCTGTTTGAGCCTTTTATATTTCTTAATAGAGTCACTGTTCATTTTGTAAATGCCATATCAGAATACATGATTTAAATTGTTCAATTAATTTTAGTTTAATGGCTTTCACATTAGTATAAATCAATGGGTTATTATTATTTATAAAAACTGAAATGTTATTGACATCTTTTGATTTGACATTAACTTTAGTTACATTTTGACTCATTGTATTTGGGATCTTAAGTCTTTCTTGAATGGTGGGTTTAGCACGAATTTTTGCATCAAAGTATTCGTAATGTTATCGAAACAAATTTGGAGCAGTGGTCATATCGTCTGATAGAGGCGCTACCTTCAAATTGGTCTCGATAACGATACGAATACCTTGACACAAATACTCGTGATATGCCCAAGGGGTACCTAAAAGCGTGTCTACGCCTTTATTTTAAGGATGTTCTGGAGCTTCGTAACCGTAACGCTTTGATTAACGTGTATATAACCAAAGCCGTAACGTAAGAAATTATCGGATATCCGAAATGAAAATATTTGATATATTTTCGGATAGGGTTGGTGTCTGTATGAAAAAGGTTTACAATCTAGCAGCCGACGTGACAGCATAAATATATGCCTCTCTAAAGGGAAATAATAAAATGATCACCATAATTAGTAGAGATGTGCCGAATATTCATTTGGTATTCACCATCTCAAGCATTTCTATTTTCTTGGCTACATGACATGGTGTAGAACTAAAAGACAGAAGAGAACTAAAAGAGAAATAACACAACTACATAAAGTGCACCTAACTTTTGTTGGCATATCCCATTTCGTCAAAAAAGTCCCAAGCACGTGATCTTTTACGCCCACTCAAATTGCGAACACAATGAAGTTAATATTACCAATATATTAATATTTTTGTAATGATAAGCATCTTTGTTTTTTATTGGTAACTTAATCGTGCGATGTTTTGAAACAAAATGACAGCGCAGTGTGTGAGCTATTAGTAGCGGGCGATGAGGTAGGTACGGCTTGCGACATCGACATCTAGCCAGCAGCGACACAACGTTCATGTTAGGACTTATTTACGCGGTAAAACAATGTAACGTAAACCGAATAATTCGGCCGAATATCCGGTTCGGTAAAGATTAAACCGGGTAATATTCGGTATTCAGTGAAACCACTATTCGACGCATCTCTAAAATTAGCTAAATCGTTTTAGAATTCCCTAAAAAATCAATATAAGTACGTAACCGAAACTGTCGGATAAGCCGAAATAATTACATATCCGTAACCGATATAGCGTTATCCTAATATCCATGGGCGTACCCAGGTAGGGGCAGGGGGGGGGGGGGGGTTGGTGTTGGCAGCTGCCCCCCCCTAGAAGATAAAATGTTAAGAGATGAATTTTCAAAAATCCTTTCTTAGTGCTCCCGTACGCTATAAAGGGAACCCCTGTGCAAGATTTCTAGGTTCTAGCTTTTATATTTTAGGCTCTGCGTTGATATGTTAGTCAGCTTCTCCTTTTATATGTATAGATAAGCAGCTAGCGTATAAAAAATCTGACTTGCCCCCCCCTGGCCCAGAACCTGGGTACGCCCCTGCTAATATCAGTAACTGTATCCAGATTCGAAGCTTCATATCTAAACATCCTAAATCTATTTATTACAAACTTTTTGGCATAGTGAATGCTTATTCAGTTGTTTTATGCGAGCTTCGGTGAGTACTTTCGGACCTGCCTGTGTATGTGTCGTCGTATTTTCATCCCATCGGATTATAATAGATAACAAAGGAATAAATAATATAATATCTGTAGTATAATTTTCGTTTAATTTTAGAAACATGGTATTATTGACAAGATTTCAACCTAATTATCAACTTTACAAGCGCAGTCAGTTTCAAAATATATTTATGAATAATCATCATCTTCTTCATCATCAGGCCTGGGGCCAGGCGGAGGCGGTACATATGTTTGTGGAGCGCCTTCAGTGCCTACAAGGCCTTGTTGCTGTAACAAAAGCCATTGCTGTTGTTCCTGTTTTGCTTGTTCTTCTCGTGCCTATGGACAAAATAGTATTAAGCATAACATTCATTAGAAGATAGTGATTAGATTAGATGTATCAGTAAGTAGGTAGATTCCAATATATAAACTAACTACTAGTCAGCCTCGCTTTCAGTTTCCGTTCCCGTGGTGATAAAATATAGCCTAAGGTACTCCATATATAGACAGCTACCTGGTAGTAAAATATTATCAAAATCAGCCCCACCGTTTTGAAGATTACCTCAAACAAACAGACAGCTTTAAACTAGTTTTTAGGCATAGATGTTGTGCAAATAACCGTTTGAGCATATAAAAAGCCCAGTAAGTTGACATTCTCGGGTGACCGGACCAGAGATTAGTCCATCCCCCGCAGAGGCTGACTGTGCGACGGCGACCATAGTCCCGGAAAAGCGACGTCGAGAGGGTATTCCGTCGGGGCGACCACGGAGGACAAAGAACCCGGTACCTGTGGTCGGTTCAACGACGAAAGCGATGTGCCACGGTGGGTGATGGGCCCGCGTGCCGCAAATCCGTCGCCCCGGACGGAGCAGGGCGGCGGGTGCGTGGACCATAACGCACCCCAAAACAAAAAAAAAAATATTTTGACATTACAAACAGACACTTCTATTTTATTTATTTGTATAAATTACTGTATGCCACACAAAATATCAACAGGATATTTTATTGTTTTTAGATAATTGTTGAATCTTTAGATCAAAGACGAATAAAAACTTCAACGAGTTAACAAAGTTAGTTAAAGTAGCAAACCTAGTCTTAGGCACAGATGCCGCATTGGGGGTGCTCAGAAAAGAGGATTTGTGAATGATATGATGATGATTATATGATTTTGATAGTGCCATAAGGATGTCGCCTTATGTTTACAGGGATCATTGTATAAAGATTCTATAAAGATTAGAACTACAGACCACATCTAAAAAGCCATCATTTTGATAGTGCATCTTGTAATTTTAGGCCTCCCTAAACCAAGGGCATAATGCACATCACCTCTCCTATCCCTCTCTTAGGTATAATATTGTTCCAATATCTGTATCGCAACCACCTGCAACTTCATATCCCTGACATTCCTAGTATTAACTCCCACATATTTTCATTTTATGGAGTGCTACCATTGCCATATTGAAAATTATTAAGTATAGGGCTATTTATTCACATAGAGTACAAAAATATTAATGTTTTAGCCAAGTTATTGCCTACCAGGAGAGAAGAGCGCTTCTTACACCTTAAATACTGATCACTTATCTAACTTTACACACTCCACACCATAAGTGTAAAATACTTATTGCTGTTTATTGATACAAGGGGTAATAATTTTGTATGGAAAATAATCTTTGATAAATTAAAAAAACAATTACTTTAGCAAAGAGTTCCTGCTGCTGCCTCAATAATTCCTCTTCAGGTATCCCCAGATTTTCAAGTCTAGTACTTTGCCTTCTTCTTTTAGCAGCTACAGCTTTGCAATCTTTCAAGACGGCCTCTGCTTCTAATGTGTAATCACTAAATCCTAATCGGTCCAATGCTGAAAAATATATAATAATACTCACTATTTTCACAATTGCTTTATATGTTTGTACATTATATACTACTGGCTACCCACCCTCGCTTCACTTCGGTTTCAGTCGTCTTACTCATGTAGTTCTTATTCCCGTGGGATAGTGGTGGTCGTTGAATAAACGAATAGTTTTTTTCGACTGTTTCTTTGCCGTGAACTAATAAACCAGTTTATAGTAGACTGATAAACATGTTTACGTATGAACGGCTTCGCGAAACGGTCGTCGTATCAACGAATGACACGAACGCGACGACTTGCGACTATTCGAAAGCGCCCGAATCGGCCCGAACTTGGAAGACGAGATGCGTGCGCGCTCGCACGGCTCGCTACGCTTTTTACCCGCCCCGCAAACCTCACCGCCCGTAGGCGTGAGTCGAGCCGAAATCATAACGCATAGATAGATTGATTGCAATTCATTTGAACTCTGCTATCATGTGATGGGACTATCATTACATATTGAAGCGTCAATGTATATTGTACAATGAAACTGTTGTCTAATAAAATTCGTTGAAGTTTCGTTGTCCTTTACCAATGGACGATCAACGTACGTCATAATATAAACTAAACGTCTCGTCTTGTCTAAGCGTCTACGACGTAAACTAGTCAAAAATTAGACTGTTTATTCAACTAGTTTACCATCGACGATAAACGGTCTCGTTGCGTCGACTGTAAAATCGTCGACGACCCACTACTACCGTGGGAATAGTGGGATAAAATACAACCTATGTAATTTCTTGATATTATAGCTTTCCATTGGTGAAAGAATTTTTGAAATCGGTTTGATGGTTTAAGCATGAAAGCGTAACAAACATACTTTCGCATTTATAATATTAGTAAGCATTACTATATATGCAACATATTCACAAATAATAGTAACAAAGCAACTAAATATCTGATGACTAAATTTATGCACTGCACTGCATTAAATTTATGCACACTATATAACTTGTGTTAATATTATGTTAATATTTCTAGATTGGACAGTGTGCATACTTAGGATGGTCAAGTTCGCAATTGTGATTTTTCGGCTATCAGTACCGCAAATTCAAAATGGAATAGCCCTTAGAATAATAACGTATAGAAGGATAGTGTCAATACTTCGAACTTTCAAAATTTGAATCTAAAAATACTAATGGCAAGTAGACGATTACACACGCACACCACTATACAAATTATGAAATCAAATTTTGTTTTTATTAACATAAATCGTCGAATTGCCTTTAAAAGTAATGTTAATAATCCTTTTATATTTTTCAAATGAGTTGCGACACCATTTGAACGCACAAATCGTCATAATTACCTATTTCTTTTTTAAGAGTTGCGTACGTTCATGCAGTACAATGACTTGTACATTACGGAACGGTTCCGGTGTAAGCTCCATTAGGCTCCAATTGAAATGCCTCACTTTTTGTGCGTGAACTTACCTTCTATACGTTATTATTCTAAGGGAATAGCCTCTAACAAGTTGTTTATTTACTAAAATATTTTTACTAAGTACCTGTGAGTACATGTTCAGCATTTATTGTCTTTTTATTGCTTTGATTACAAACTTCGTTTGCTTCTGAACTTAACAGATGGATAAATTCTGTACAACAATTTAAAATCAATTCTCGAGACTCAAAAGCTACGCGTACCGAGGGCACTAATTCCTTTATCATTTTGTTAATGCTTGCTCTGGGAAGTGTTAATTCATCTTCTTCAGACGGGGGTGGACACAATTCCCTTTCTGGACTTGCCATTTTATAGAATACTTCTATACCTTTAACTTACGCTTATTGTCAGTTTTATAAAATATTTTTCATAAAACGAATTCTAAATACAGACAATAATACACGTATAAATTGACAATCGGATTTTAACTAGTGATGTGACAGTGACTAAAACCAGGAATCACTCGAGTGGATTTGTAAAACGAAATTATACTCGAGTGAAAATAAAATCAGGTATTATTTATTTTATTCAAGTCGACTTTCAGTCGAGTTACCTATTCAATTCACCGCGGCGCTAGCTGACCTAGCAACAGAAATATAGGTGAAGACTTTAGCATCAATCAACATAGTCATAAGATGATGGCGCACTATATTTTTATTGCACTTTCTGCGACAAGAGTAATTTTAATGGTTTAAGATATTTATTTCTCAAAAGAATAACAATTCACTTACACTGAGAAATACTTGGTATATGTACAGCTTATATGAAACGAGGATAACAGAACAGATCGTTAAACACTAGTTTTATAGGTAAATAAACACTAACAAACATTATATTTTTATGTATACGCTCCACTATCAATCAGATATTATTATAAGAACTATAATACATTCACAAAAATGCTTAAAAGTACTAGCGTGATTCACAACAATTTATATCAAATACAATAATTCTTATATGTAGGTAACCAGAGAAAAGAAAAAGTAAAATTGACACTAGAGAATAAGTAGCTGTTTCTTATATTAAGTATCGACTGACAATGGCTAACATATTTATTATAAAGGCAATACATCTTAATTATTTGGCTCAATGACTAATACTTCGATTTCTTTGGCAAAAATAAACTTGATGTACAGTCCCTGTTGATTAGGTTTTGACATTTTCCATAGAGTTACACTTACATCGCCAACAGTCAGATGTAGTGGTACAAGAGAGGTCGTAAATATGTTTAAGTCATCTTGCTTACTATCCATATTCTACTTATACCGGCTTTGTTTTGATGAACCATGAAATACCACTAAATAGCAATGTTAACTGCTTGTATTACAACTCGTTAGAAAATCTATCAAGGATTTTTCTTTTATTAATATCTAGCACTCCTTTCATGGGTAAAGGTTACCCTTTACTCTATAATCGGACACCGTAATTATGTTGTTTCAGAGAATAGTATTTCAATTTTGGTCTGCTGTAACTCTTAATAAAAGGGATAAATATAACTAGCACCTTCACAAATGGCCGTCTTTCTCGAAGTAATTTTATTATCATTACCCTGCTCTTATCCCCATTATTAGGCCGACGGCTGTACGCGGGGGTTCATCCGGTCGATAGCCCTGTACGGCGCACCGGTGTGGGCGGGATCCATGACCGTCCGACTTAGGGCCCTTCTGTGGCGACCACAGAGGGTCATGGCGGTCAGGGCCATCCGCGGATACCGCACGGTGGCGACGGAGGCAGCGTGCCTATTGGCCGGGACTCCCCCGTGGGACTTGGAGGCGGAGATGCTCGGCGGACTGTATCGGCGGGTGACGGGGGGTGCGAGTGGATGGCGGTGTGGTCTCGTTAAGGGATCTCACCGCCTGGCGCGTCGACGCCCGCCGGGATGTCATTGCCCCTTGGGCAGTCCGGCTGGAGAGGCCTCGGTTCGGGGTGCGAACCGTGGAGGCCTTCCGGCCGGTGCTGATGCAGTGGTTGGAAAGGCGGCACGGGGTGCTCTCCTTCCGACTAGTGCGGGTTTTGACGGGGCATGGGTGCTTCGCCAAATACCTGCACAAGGTCGTGGGGAGGGAGAGTACACCGTCCTGCCACCACTGCGATTGCGACGAGGATACGGCGCGCCATACGCTCGAGGCCTGCGCGGCTTGGGCAGTGCAGCGCTGTGAACTCGTCGCAATCATCGGTGCCGACCTGACGCTGCCGGCTATCGCTAGGGCGATGGTCATTAGCGTCGGGAATTGGGACGCGGTCGCAGCCTTCTGCGAGACAGTGATCTCGCGGAAGGAGGCGACGGATCGCCTCCGTGAGGAGCGCAACCTCGATGAGGCGATCCGCCGCCGGCGACTGGGGCGGCGTAGGCGTCAATACTTGCGCTTCATGCCGCCCTAGCCGAAGCCGCGGGTGACGTGACCGGGGAATTAGTCCGTCACCCGCCGAGAGGCTGACCGCGTGAGGAAAGACCAACGTCCTCCCCGAGGGGGGGGGGACGTCGGTCGATGGGAGGGTACCCCAATAGGGGGTATTCCGTCGGGCCGACCACTGATGTCAAGTAATCCTGCTCCGGTGGTCGGCCGAACGACGAAGGCGACGTGGTTTTCGGGTGGGTTGCGGGTGTTGCGTGCTTACGCCCCTCAGTCGCCCCGGACGGAGTGGTGCGAGGAGCGCGGCGACCGCGGTCCACCACAAAAAAAAACATTCCCATTATTAGGGGTTGACTCAATACGTACTCGTCTTTCAACTTTTACAATATGCATTATATTTCAAAAGTTATATAAGTTAAGATGCTATAGTGTGCTATAGTGAATATGGTATAATTGTGGTTTAATGAATATAATATAATAGTGGTTTATTCTCATGTTATACCGGAATTTACAAAGAAATTTAATTTAGTTTTCAGCGCTTAAATAATGGTAACGACTCGACTTATTGACGTACGATGACTATTAATAAGCTACTCAGTTTAAAGAACTATTAAATAATATTTAAAGAAAATAGTATAAGCTTGTCTATATGGGCTTTGTAGAATTTGCCTATCCGAATGGACGATATGACTAGGGACACGGTATCGAAAAGAAAGTATCGATACTGTACTCATGAGTAGTATCGAAAAAAAAGTATCGTACTCACTAAAGTATCGAAACAAAAGTATCAATACTTCAAAGTAACGAATACTGAGTACTTTTTCTAGAATCTATGTTGTGATGAGCTTATTTTTTTTTTAGAAATTGGACCGTCTGTGAACGGATTACAATATTTCAAGCCACGTTTTAGAAGGTTCATTATGTTTGAACGGGGTCGTAAGGTCAAGTTTCAAATTTAACATGAATTATTTCTACAATTTATTCGATGCAATACCTGCCAAAAAGTACTCATTAAGTAAAAATATCGAATCCAAAGTGACTAGTACAAAAGTATCGGTATTGAAAGAAAAGTACACGATACCTAAAAATAAATATCGAATATCGATACTTTTTTGTGTCCTTAGATATAACAAAAAAAAGATAAACCGGTTACTATTAATCTGTCAATGTCAAGACACTATAGGACATGTTCCAAACACTGTACAAACCTTACTAAAATTTCCATCACTATACACGATTACTTTTTTATCGTCTTACAAAAAAAAACCATTAAAAGTATCCGACCTAAGAAACATATCTAACATATTTAAATGTTCAATAGTGGTAGTTATAAAAAAAATAATATAATAAATTAAAGTTAATATTTTGTAACAGTCTGTTTATCATGTTTACATTTTATTATAAAGCGTAATCCCTACCTACCCAGGCATCCTTGGCAAACCCCATTGGCTTGCCGGCCTTTTTGTTTTATTATCCGCCGGTGTGCGAAAGTTGAAGGTCGTGCGCATGAACTTACAATTCCCCTAAAAGTAATTACATATTTCGCGACATCGTTGTGTGTTTGTACTGTTATGAAATGTCTAATAGACATTATCTATCTCTATATATCTAATTTAGAATCGCACATTAATGTAGCCATCGATAAGGCAATAAATTGGTTAGAACAAAATAATCTTAAAATAAACATGACAAAAACAAATATTATACATTTTCAAACACATAAAGCTGACAAAACAAACCTAAATATTAATTATAAAAACATTGAATACGGTTAACGATTGTATATTCTTGGGTATAACTATGGATAGGTTTTGTAATTGGAAACTACATATCGAAAAAATAACACACAAAATAGATTGTTTTGTCTACGCATTAAAAAGAATTAGGCAAATTGTAAATGTACAAACTGCAATAATGGCGTATCAAGCATATGTAGCGTCAATTATAAGGTACGCCATTATCATATGGGGTAACTCAGTGGATGTGGAAAGAGTCTTCAGAGCGCAAAAAAAATGTTTGCGAGCAATTGGTAGTCTGGAATATCTAGAAAGCTGTAAACCCTTATTCAGGCGATATAGAGTACTTCCATTGCCATCTATTTATATACAGGGAGTTTGCTTATTTGTTAAGAAACATCCACACTTATTCAAAAAACTTGGAGACTTCGAAACTAATCGCACTAGACATAGATCTAGACTTCAAATTCCGAAAATAAAATTAGAATTATTTAAGAAAAATGCCTACTGTATGTCTGTAAAAATCTTCAACCATTTACCAGAGTATCTTAAAACTCTACCATACACACTATGTCGTAGAAAACTACAAACAATGCTGCATGATAAAAATTACTATGATATTAATGAATACTTTAATGATAAATTGTGACATCTAAAATTTAAATACTAATAATACTGACATCTAAATTGTATATATTTATATTTACATATTGAACATTATCTAGGTACTGTTGAAAGTTTTTACATATAACTTTACATATAATTTGAATTTTTTATACATTTATTGTCATGCTATGAGTAATTGCGTTTTTAATATTTTAATGATTGTAACGAATAAAATTTATTTAAATAATTAATTACAACGACTAGATATAGCTAATAAGCTGTATCAATTAAAAAGACACTGTTTTAAACATTTCCACGCCATACATATATGGTAGAATATGCTGGATCATGTTATATAATTAAGACCTACTATAACCATATTTTTGGAAATAAAGTTTATTATTATTATCAATGCTGTGTGGTAGCGGCTTCGAATACTACCAACCCTTACTTTGCTCGTGGGTGTCGTAAAAGACGACTAAGAGCCCTAGATTGACCCGGACCAACTCCATCTGGTACCATTTGGGTCAATGATTACATTCCCAAGGAGGGTTGACGTCAGGCAGGCGGCCGGTCATAAAAGTCATTGCCGAAACTCTTTGCAATATGTCAAAACAGATGACATATTGCGTCGACCCCAAGTAATTGGGATAAGAGCAAGATGATGATGATGATTATTATCAATACTCGAATATCGTACCTGTACGTAGTACAAATAGTGCACAAATGGTGGTTTATGTATAGACAAAAAAAAAATATGGGTGCGTGTACTTATTTATGTACACGCGTGAGAAGTTATACTTCTTTGGCATCATTAAAATATATATATATATATATATATAATTATTAAAAACCAAATTTAGAGAATAATCTAAATAAAAAAAAAAAAAAAAAAAGAAAAAGGAAAAAAAAAAACAGTGATCAGAGGTGATGAGCGTACCAACATGCGCGACTAATATCGAGGTTCAATTTCTATTTTGTTGGTAGCTTTTTTTTCGAGACTTAATGAGCGGTTAAGCAGACAACTTCATACTGTTAATTTTGTGTCACATAATTAAAACACTCTCATCATTTTTTCATAACGCGCCTTAAGAAGTATAACTTCAAAAATGGTGAGCAATTTGAACAGTTCTTTCAATATCGGTAGAACGATATTCTTGTTACTTTGTTCGCAATTATTTGTAAATAGCTGATTCTAAATACCTCTGAACCAATTTACTTTATTGAAATAATGACCTACTAGTAGACTAGGAGATACCAAGTCTCTAACACTTTAAATAATTGTTCCTGACGGTCCTAAGTGCGTAGAAAGTATTAAGGAAAAAATTAGACTCCGCACGTACTGAATATGTAGTGGTATTTCTGAAAAGGACATAGGTAGATTATGGTACAATTTTACGAGTTGATAATCGAACTTTTTCTAAGGTGTAAAGTGAATGACCGCGCGGGCGGCGAGGTAACAGCTGTGTTAAGTACCAACATACGCACTCGCCGCGCTCACTACATGCTGTTTCCTTATTATTTTAACTTGTAATTATTAATAATAATTTTTATTAAAAAATATTCTAGTAAATCTATTTTTAAACTTTTAATTGTACGAATGTATTGTAGATACTGGATACTTTAATTGGCCTGCTTTTGTAAGACATAAATGTCACCGTGTATATTGCTTTGTATAATTTCATTGTAAGCACAGTTGGAATTATTTATTAGAATTATAAGAATAAGAAAAGAATTATATATTAGATAATTTAAGATTATTATTGTATCGTATAATGTAAATATTACTGTTCCGAATCTTATGTAGTTTTTAAGTTTCTGTTAGGCTGATGGTTCTGCCAAAGCCTTTAATAAATTAGAAAAAAAAGAAGAATTTTGAGTTTGACGTTTCATAAGTTAGGTTATAAACACAGTTATAAATATATAATAATATTATATATTTTTAATTTTATAGATTAGATTTTCTGTTTACTACAAATAAATTTAATAATGAGCTTCAAATCAAGTGCTTTATCATTTAACGTAAAAGCAGAATGTAAAGTATCGAGAGCACGCGCCGGGTTATTAAAGTTACCACATTATGAAGTTAAAACTCCAGTCTTTATGCCTGTTGGAACCCAAGTACGTATTATACGTGTAATATAAACTTTTTGTATATGTTTTGATAATGGTTTAACTTTCTTTGCAGGGCACCATGAAAGGACTTTTACCAGATCAACTTGAAAGCTTAGACTGTGAGATAATACTAGGTAATACTTATCATTTAGGCAATCGTCCAGGCACAGATGTGCTAAAAAAGGCTGGAGGTCTTCACAGCTTTATGGGATGGAACAGAGCACTGCTTACTGATTCAGGTGGTTTTCAAATGGTGTCTCTTTTAAAATTAGCAGAGATAACAGAAGAAGGAGTAAAATTTAAGTCGCCTTATGATGATACAGAAATAATGCTGACACCTGAAAAATCTATAGAAATCCAAAACTGTATAGGTGAGTGTATATTTCCATTATTATAATGATTAATTCAACTAATCTTTTCATTGTAAGTCTGGCATACCTTCTGATTTATTCAATGAATCCTAATTTTCTGTCTTACTTCATACATCAAGAAATCAAGCTTCAATATATCTTCAGTTTTAACCCTCCATTGGGCTTGGTTGATCTCTTAAGCTCAGCAAAAATGTTTTTATTTGCATGTCTTTTCCCTTCTATCTGGTTAATTTTTCAATTACATAAATAATAAAAACAATCTAACTAAAACATCAGTGCTCTATCTATTTTAATATTATGAAAGTTAACCAATTTTTAGAGATGATCCTGCAAGATACGCCTATGTAGAGATTTTTCGAAGGCCACCCGACAGAGAGTTTGTTAATCTGTTATAATAAAAAATGTACAATATCCAGGACAAGTTATGATTATATAAAATACTAGCAACCCGCCCTCGCTTTGGTTTCAGTCGCCTTATCCGCATAGTTCCTGTTACCATGGGAATATCAGGATAAAATGTAGCCTATGTTACTCCCTGATATTATAGCTTTCCATTGCTGAAAGAATTTTTGAATTCGGTTTCGTGGTTTAAGCGTGAGAGCGTAATAAACAAACAAATTTACTTTCGCATTTATAATATTAGTAAGGATAATTATTATAGTAATATGATTAGTGATTTTCATGTGATATACTTAAGTGAATTTATAGGTGCTGATATCATCATGCAACTTGATGATGTTGTTCAAACTACATTCCTTGACTATGATCGTATTAAAGAAGCTACTGAAAGGACGAGTCGATGGCTTGACAGATGTTTAAGTGCACATCAAAGACCTTTGGAACAGAGCATATTTCCTATTGTACAAGGACTTTTAAATAAGGAATTAAGAGCTCAAAGTGCTAAAGACCATATGACCAAAGATGTGAATGGATTTGCAATTGGAGGGCTAAGGTAGAGTACTTAATTGTTAGATAACTTTATTTATCATATTAACATGAGATACTGTAATAAATAGAGAAAAATAAACAAAGAAAGATAATTGTTTTTAAAAATATTTAAATGATTTTAATTGAATGTACAGTGTAATCTGCATAAAGTGAAATTCCTGGACGTCATTACTGGCTGCTATGCATATGTTATTAAGTATTATTTTGTTATAATAAATATAGTTTAAAAAAACTAAAAAACATGTTTTCCTTCATTATTATTTTCTGCCTATATTGAAAATTATTTTACACTTTTTAGTTGGCAACGTGTTTTTTAGTTTTTTTAAACTATATTTATTTTCACTTTTTAGTGAATAGCCACCAGAATGTAATTAGTATGCATATTAGATTTGTTGGTACATCGATGAATGTATACCGCTCAAGACACAATTATTATCATAGGAAAGTCTACGCGTTTGTGTTATGCCGAGTGCCCAACTAGCTCTATCTCTCTTACTCTCATGCAAAGGATGCGGAATACACGGACAATCGATTTTTTTTAAGCGGCTTATTGCATCCGACCACTGTGGTCAAGTCACCTTCGGGTGGGTTACGGGCATGCGCGCTTACGTCCCTCTGTCGCCCCAGACGGAGCGGGCGAGTAGTGCGCCGACCGTAACCCACCTCCAAAAAACCAACCCCAAAAAAAAAAGAGCAGATTATTGTATTGTCATCGGTCTCTGACAGGTGTGCAAACTTTAAATAAAATCGAATCGCTCAAAGTAGGAGAAAATCGATCTCAAAGAGTTTGATTACAAGCATACATACAGGTGAAACTAATAAAAGCGTGTTTAAAATAACATTATTTTGTTAGTTGGGTATTTGCTTATTGTACCTGTAGTCAAATACTGATATAACATCATTATACTCTGTACTTTTCACAGGATTTATTGTTAGGATTTTTTGATTAGTTACACTTTTTTTTTGGAACTGTATTACATAGGTTTTTTCAAGTTTTTATCATATTGATATAGTTAATTTAACTTTCAGTGGAGGTGAAGCTAAGGATGATTTCTGGCCAATGGTTAGTTTAGGTACAGGAATACTTGATAAAAATAGACCTAGATATTTAATGGGAGTAGGTCTGGCCATAGATTTAGTAGTTTGTGTAGCTCTTGGAGTTGATATGTTTGACTGTGTCTTCCCAACTCGTACTGCTGTAAGTAATTATTTATTCTGTATTTTAAAAACATACCAATGTTCAATGCTTCTGTAATTTTTCATTAGCTCCATTAAGCGACTTAACAATCAATAGTGTAGTACTCAACATTTAATGTTGCTGACTGACGCAAAAAGAGGGGTGCTATAAGTTTGTCGTTGATGTCTGTCGGTCTGTGTGCGTGTGTCTATGGGTGGTCGTAGCTCTCAAACGAGTGGACCAATTTCCATGCGTTTTTTTAATTTAAATGCCAGTTTCCTTGTGGTGGTTCTTAGCTATGTTTAGTAATTACTCCAACTACAAGTTGGAACACACCTTCCGTCGTTAAGCCGGGGTGTGCGTATTCATTCGGGGCAATACCTGTTGTCGCCGCCTCCAGGCCCCCGAGCATGGTGACCTGTCAATCTTATGGTGACGCGTAGACTATGGAGGGCTTACCCGCATGCTGCTTGGTTCGTAGCAGAGGCCCTGTTGTAAGGCCTATTCGCTCTACGGCTACTGGGACTCGCAGAATGTGGCAATATGAGTCAGCAGATTGGGATGGACTTCGCGAGTTTTACGCATCCTACCCATAGAAGCGGCTTTGCTTCGCTTCTGGAGACCCTGACGTCATTGCGGACTGCAATACCGATGCGGTTATTATGGGGATGGAATTATTCATCCCCAACACCAAAGTACCCGTCGGTGGCCGCAACCGACCCTGGTTTAACAAAACCTGCAGGAAGGCTGCATGCTAGAAGCAGTCCGCATATATATAAGCATGCTGCCTGAATTGGCGAGCGGTTGGAGAACCATACCGCCGGGAGCCGTGCACTCTGGTCGCTCGCCAAGGCTGTCCAAGGCAATATCTGCCAGCTGAATCTCCCACCACTACAGAAACACGATGTCAGTCTAGCCCACAGAGCAAAGGAGAAGACCAATCTTCTATGTCAATTCTTTGCCTGTAAATCGATTTTGGACGCCGGAGCTGTCACACCTCCTACCATCCCACGGTGTGAAAGCTCACTTATCAAAATCCGCATCACGCAGCGAGGCGGGAGCTACAGCACTTAGACCCCCATAAGTCGAGTGGGCCGGATGGCATTCTTGTAGTGGTCCTAAAGACGCGCGCCCCTGAGTTGACTCCCATCCTCAGTAGCAGTACCTTGAGGATCACCAGCTGATCAGTGATCGGTACGGCTTCCGTTATGGCCGATCGTCTGTTGATCTTCTTGTGCACCTCACACACCGTTGGGCGGAAGCCTTGGAGGGCAAGGGTGAGGCGCTTGCGTTCAGCCTAGATATCGCAAAGGCGTTCGATAGGGTCTGGTACAGGGCACTTTTATCGAAGCTACCACCATACGGAATCCCCGAGGAACTTTGTAGTTGGATCGCTAGCTTTCTGGATGGTCGGAGTATAAGAGTCGTCGTAGATGGCTCCAGCTCCGATACCATGACCATTAATGCTGGTGTAATACAAGGCTCGCTGCTCTCCCCGACATTGTTTATCCTGCATATCAACGACATGCTCTTCATCGAGAATATGCGTTGCTATGCGGACAGCACGGGTGACGAGCGGTATACTAAGCAACGAAATGTCCCTCGGAGGAACACAGGAAAGAAGGGTTCAACTTGTGTCTGAAGTCGAGCGCTCTCTGGGGCGGGCCTCGGAATGGGGTGAATGGAACTTAGTTCAGTTCAATCCCACAGAGACACAAGTTTGCGCGTCACTGCAACGAAGGACCTGTTTGTCATGGCGCCTCAGTTCCAAGGAATAACTCTCCAAATTTCCTAGAGGATTTCGGTCCCCGGCGTCGAATTATCAAGCAAAGTCCAGTTCAGGAGTTATATGGAGGACAAAGTCAAATTGACATGTAAAAAGTTGGGCGTCCTGAACAGAGCCAGGCGGTACTTCACACCAAGACAGCGTCTTGTGTTATATAAAAGTAAAGTCCTTATGTGGAGTAATGCTCATATCTCTGGGTAGGCGCGCCCAAATATCAGCTATACACACTTGACTCCCTGCAATGGCGTGCAGGCTTATTATCAATGGTGGCAAGCGAGCAAGCAGCTTACCTGATAGTAAGTGATACTGTCGCATATGGACCTTTGCAATTCCAGGGGCACAGCTAGACAGTTGCTTACCGTGAGGAAAATACTCTTCTTAAACCTCGTTTAAAGAAAGACATGTCATAGCGCTCGAGAAACACAGCAGCAGGTAGTTCATTCTAGAGCCTGCACTTACGTGGGAGAAATAATCGCTGGAAACCTACAGTTGAATACCATAACGTTTCCAGGTGAAATGGATGAACCCTATTACGTTGTCGATTGGTACGATAGTAAAACGGCGACGGTGGTACCAAGTCAAACAATATTTCAGAGCACTCCCCATGAAAGAGTCGGTAGAGAATACAATGTGATCCAAAGTCTTCACCGCTCCAGTGACTCCAATCTATCCGTAAAATTGGGATCCCCGACAAATCCCTGGCTCTATTCAGGACGAATAATATGTCCTAATAAATTTTAAGAGCAGGTTAGGTTAATTTGCTGCATCATTGCGTGATTCTATTCACCGTATATGAGTGATATTTTACTTTGTCCATACCTACTGTTATAGGTTCTGTTTTATGACTGATTGATTACATCGCCTTAATTTTGCATGCTCTAAACTTCAACCAATTTTTTCCAACGAGGGCAGTATAATCAACTAATAGTCCAAAATGCTAAGGTTAGGTTGCCACAAAGAATGTTTTTTCAATTTAACGTCTCTAATTTATTGACAAGGAGACTATATCTTCATCCAGGAATAATTTATGTTCTTATTACTTTATATTAGTTGACCATGTCATAAAAACGGCACTTCACATTCAACTATCACAACAGTTGACTGTGGGGTGTAGTGTTTAGATGGTCGGCAGCGTCAGGAACTGGGACTCGGTCGCCGCCTTCTGTGAGGCCGTAATCTCACGGCAGAAGGCGGCGGATGGTACGCGAGAGGAACTCCTCTTCAGTGACACGTTCCGCCGCCGGCGATTCGGGTGACTCAGGCGCGAGTACCTGCACCTGATGCCGCCCTAGCTGAGGCCGCGGGTGACCGGACCGGGGACTTTGGTCCGACACCCGTAGAGTCTGATCGCGCGACGGCGACCGACGTGCCGGGACAGGAACGTCGAGAGGTGGGGGTACCCAAAAAGGGTATTCCGTCGGGCCGACCACGGAGGACAAGGAACTCGGCATTGGTGGTCGGCCAGACAACGAAGGCAACGTGGGTACGGGTGGGTTATGTTCCCGCGCGCCGTCCTTTCGTCGCCCCGGACGGAATCGACCGCATATGCGCTTACTATAGCCTACCCATAAAAAAAGGTGTTTGAATTCTGGATTGCGCAAAATGCTATTAGGATCTGCCACCTCAGAATTTTCAAACGTAGGCCGCTATTGATTGAGACTAAATAGTTTTAAGCCGTAATATGAGATACATCTGTCGTTATCTTTACTAGGATAAGCGTCATATCTTTACTAGGATGAGCGTTGTATTTCATCTAACACCCAAGAGCGTGACTAAATGAGATACAGCGCAATTCCGCGCTCTTGCTGCCACTCGAGCACACTTGATAATTTTTAGATCCATCCAGGTTAGCTTATAATCGCCGTGCTTGGTTGGCAAACCGGCAATTACAGTTTGGTTTATAAGGCATTCTTGCTGCCTAGACCTTAACCACGTGATACCTAGACGGTTTTTACGACTCCTGCGGGAAAGTAAGTAGTGACATATTGAAATCTTAAAAATGTCACGGACTACACGAACTCCCGATATTACGATAATTTTTTCATTATCTCTGCTTATAAGTATCTGCACTCGAACAATAATAGGAGAAATTGCGCTCACGCTGGTCAGACTGGCTGTTATAGTGTTATATTTGAAGTTTTCCTTTCCTCTAACATCTATATTATTTACATATTATACACAATTATCGCTTATGATACTTCCAAGAAAACTGGCAGTGAATTGTATTCTTACTGTCACCACACGCATCATCATTATTTTTATAGTAATTTATTATGAATGTTACTTTTACAGAGATTTGGATGTGCCCTAATAGACAAGGGTCAGTTGAATTTGAAACAGAAGCAGTATGAGACAGATTTGAGTCCTATAGATGAAAATTGTCCTTGTTCAACATGTAAAACTTATACCAGGGCATATTTACACAGTATAGTTACAGTGGAGACGGTGGCTTGTCATTTAATTTCAGTACATAATATATCTTATCAGGTATGTATATAATTTTCATAAGAGTGCATATTTGACTGTACAGATGGCGACGCCATCGTAGTGATTGAGATGCTAACCTAACATGGCAAGATTGATTCTCATGCTGGACAAAACCTCGTGCGAACCACAAATTGTTGAGTCTGGATGTGATTTATGTTCGTTACTTATTTGAATGTTTCTACACTAGTTCTAGACTTTTCCTTCGCAATATAAAAATTATTAAATTAGTGCAAGTTGTTATCTTTTTAGAAAATAGCCTTTTCGTTGCATCTTTTTTTCTGAAGCCGTACGTGGTGCCTGACCGGCCCAATTGGCTGGGCAGCAGTGACGGGCCTGTGGCAATCGTCGCCTCCACGTCGTGGCATTCCCCGCCCTTGTTGCTCAAGGACAGGGGCGATGGGTATGTCGCGGCGGAATGGGGAGAGGTTACGCTATTTGGTGTTTACTTCTCCCCTAACAGGAGCGCGACGGATTTCGGGGCCTTGCTCACCATCCTGGTGGCCTCGATACGGCGACTGGCACCGCGCCAGGTCTTCGTCCTGGGGGACTACAACGCCAAGTCCACGGCGTGGGGGTCCCCCAGGACGAATGACTGCGGGCGGGCGGTCGAAGAGTGGGCGGCGGCACTGGGCCTCTGTTTGCTGAACAGGGGCTCGGTGCAAACGTGCGTGCGGCAGCAGGGCGGGTCGATAGTGGACTTGTCGTTCGCTAGCCCTAATGCCGCAGCACGTGTGAGGAGCTGGTGCGTCCAGGAGGAGGTTGAGACCCTATCCGACCACCGATACATCCGGATAGAGGTCTCCCGGACCCTCCTGCAGTCCAACAGGGGTCACACGGCGGACGGAGCTCCCGCGTTGCCGCGGTGGGCTGTGGGTCGATTGGATCGGGACCTGTTGGCGGAGGCAGCCATCGTTCAGTCGTGGCTGTCCTCACCGCCCCAGGCGGACGGGGTGGATGCCGAGGCTGGCCGCATCCGCTGTGCGTTAACGCAGATCTGCGATGCGGCCATGCCCCGTGTGCGGCGTCTGTCCCCGAAGAATGCAGTCCCCTGGTGGTCCCGAGAATTGGTGGACCTTCGGGCCGCGTGCATACGTGCCCGGAGGGCCTACACCCGCAGCCGAGCGCGTCACCGCGACGCTGAGCGGGAGGGCCAGCTGTACGAGGCTTACCGCAGTGCGCGGTCTGCCTTCAGGCTGGCCGTCCGTACCGCCAAGGACGTTAGTCGGCGGGAGATGCTGGACGGTCTCGAGCGTGAGCCCTGGGGTCGCCCCTACCTCGCGGCGCTGAACAAGCTCCGCGGGCGGGGCCCCCCCCTCACCGAGACTCTCCAGCCCAGCCTCCTCACCAGAGTTGTCGAGGACCTCTTTCCACGGCGGGCGGAGCACACGCCCCGGTCATGGCTTCGCCGGACAGCGACCGGGAGACCGAAGATGAAAGTGCTCCGCCCATCACGGAGCCGGAACTGGGGGCGGCGGTGGCGCGTATGCGAGTGAAATCCACCGCCCCTAGGCCCGATGATATTCCGAACCGTGTGCTGGCCCTGGTCCTCGAGCACCTGGGACCACGCCTCAGGGGACTGTTCGACGCCTGTTTGACGTCCGGCAGTTCCCTGGATGCTGGAAAGAGGGGAGTTCTTCTGCCGAAGCCGGGACGGTCTCCCGAGTCGGCCTTGGCCTACAGGCCCATCGTGCTGCTCGATGATGCGGGCAAGCTGCTGGAGAGGGTGTTGGCTGCCCGCATCGAGCGGCACCTCGTCGGGGTCGGGCCCGATCTGTCGGACGCCCAGTTTGGTTTTCGGAGAGGGCGTTCGACGATCGCGGCCCTGCTGCGCCTGAAGGCCGTGGTAGCGGAGGCCGTCACCGGCGGAGAAGTCCTGTTGGCGGTGTCCCTGGACATCGCCAACGCCTTCAACAGTCTACCATTCAGCTGCATCATGGAGGGGCTGAGATATCACGGGATGCCCGTGTACCTCAGGCGGCTGGTGGCAGACTACTTGGAGGGGCGCAGCGTCCTCTACGTTGACCGAGTAGGGGACGTTGTGCGAACGCCCATGACGTGCGGTGTCCCACAGGGGTCGGTTCTGGGTCCGACCCTGTGGAACATCGGCTACGACTGGGCGTTGAGAGGAAGCCTCCCACCCGGGCTGGGCGTAATTTGCTACGCCGACAATACACTCGTCACAGCCCGAGGTGGGACGCTAGAGGAGGCGGCACGCCTGGCAACTCTCGGCACCGAGAAGATTGTCAGGCGGATCGAAGCGCTGGGGCTGAGGGTAGCCCTGGAAAAGACGGAGGCCCTTTTGTTCCATGGCCTCCGTACCGCCGGGCCTCCCGCCGGCGCTTCGATCACCGTGAAGTCGGTCACCATCAGCATCCAAGCCCACATGAAGTACTTGGGCCTGGTGCTCGACGGGCATTTTTGGTTCCGGGAGCATCTCCATCGACTTGTTCCCCGGCTTGTCGGCGCGGCGTCCGCCCTTTCGCGGCTGATGCCGAATGTGGGCGGACCCAGTGCTACGTGCCGACAGCTGTACGTGGGGGTGATCCGGTCGATGGCCCTGTATGGCGCACCGGTGTGGGCGGGGTCCCTGACCGTCCGTCTTAGGGCCCTCCTGTGGCGACCACAGAGGGTCATGGCGATCAGGACCATACGGGGTCACCGCACGGTGGCGACAGAGGCAGCGTGCCTCCTGGCCGGAACTCCCCCGTGGGATCTGGAGGCGGAGATGCTCGCCGACATTTATCGGCGGGTGTCGGAGACGCGCGCCTGCGGCGGTATGGTCTCCCTGCAGGAGATCACCGCCTGGCTGGTCGACGCCCGCCGTGGAGTCATTGTCCGTTGGGCAGTCCGGCTGGAGAGTCCTCGGTACGGTGTCAGGACCGTCGAGGCTCTTCGGCCGGTGCTGATGGAGTGGTTGGAGCGGACGCACGGGGTGCTTTACTTCCGACTGGTGCAGGTGCTGACGGGGCACGGTTGCTTCGGGAAGTACCTGCACAAGATTGTCAGGAGGGAGAGCACACCGTCCTGCCACCACTGCAGTTGTGACGAGGACACGGCGCAGCACACGCTCGAGGAGTGTGCTGCATGGGAGGGGGATCGCCGTGAACTCGTCGCAATTATCGGTGCCGACCTGGCGTTGCCGACCATCGCCAGGGAGATGCTCGTCAGCGTCAGGAACTGAGAGGCGGTCGCCGCCTTCTGTGAGGCCGTTATCTCACGGAAGGAGGCGGCGGATCGTGTGCGAGTAGAGCTCCTATTCGGCGACACGTTCCGCCGCCGGCGACTCGGGCGGCGCAGGCGCGAGTTTCTGCGCCTAATGCCGCTCTAGCCGAGGCCGCGGGTTATCGGACCGGGGAATTGTCCGTCACTCGCAGAGAGGCTGACCGCGCGATGGCGACCGACGTCCCAGTACGTCGAGAGGTGAGAGGTTACCCGAAAGGGTATTCCGTTGGGCCGACCCCTGATGACAAGTCACATTTGCTCCGGTGGTCGGCCCAACAACGAGGTGACGTGGGTACGGGTGGGTTATGGGCCCGCGCGCCGTCCTTTCATCGCCCCGGACGGACAGGACCGCGCGTGCGCTTACCATAGCCCACCCATAAAAAAAAAAAAAAAAGGCCTTCTGAAACAATATCACTTCACTATGCAATTTGATTGTAAGTAACTAAGGATAGGGAGAAGCTGAACTCTACTTGATGAATGTCAGTCAAATACACTTACACAACAAGAGAATCGTCTATGCCGGAGCATAGATGATTCTCTTGTAAGTGCACTATACGTATTTGAGCTATCTAAATGTGTTGTTATTCATACTTACAGATGCGACTTATGAGGACAATGAGAGAGCATATTCAAAATCAGACATTCCCAAAGTTTGTCACAAAATTTGTACATGATTATTATCCTGATGGTAACTATCCGAGTTGGGTATTAAATTCATTGAATTCAGTTGGAATAAATGTATCCCAAGCTTAATAATATGTTTTATTTTTTATAGGTACCTAATTATTGCCCGATATCTGTTACACATACACAAAAAAATGCGCAGCATTTTTATTGAATCCCCAATGTTTATGGACAATATAATCTAATGATCTAGCTCCATAGGCTTTGAGCAGTCCGACTGGAGAGGCCTCGGTACGGTGTTCGGACCGACAAAGGCGGGTGCTGATGGAGTGGTTGGGTCGGCGGCATGGGGCACTTTCCTTCCGACTGGTGCAGGTATTGACGGGGAACAGTAACTTCGCCAAGTACCTGCACACGGTCGTAAGTAGGGAGTACACGGCCCTGCCACTACTGCGATTGCGACGAGGACACGGCGCAGCACACACTCGAGGTGTGTGCCGCGTGGGCAGAACAGCGTCGTGAATTCGTCGCAATCATCGGTGCCGACTATACCTGCCTTGGTCGTGATTGATCGCATCAAAAGATGAGTGAAGAATGATCGATTCGTTCAACCAATCAGTTAAGACCAGATCTTTCGTGATCGATCGACCGCGAGCGGCCGATAAGACCCGCCTCGATCCTCGTGAATGGCAACCGATCATTTCAATCGGTCACGCACAACGCGATTTGATCTTTTTAATTCGATCAATCACGACTCATACAGGTATAGTACCGACCATCGCGACAGTCGCAGGAACTGGGACGGTCGCCGCCTTCTGTGCGGCAGTCATTTTACGGCAAATGACGCCTTTACGGCGGTACACGCCGCCTCCGGCGACTTAAACGACGACGATAAAGGCGACGCCCCGGGAGGAGCATCGGAGAGGATCCACACACCATGGCTAACTAACTACTTCTGAGAGATACCCAACTACCGCCACTTTTGACAGAAGTGACAGCAGCCGCAGTTAGGGACCAACGCCCGACACTGCCACCGTTTTCTCTCCCAGCTTGAGCACGCATCTCGCCCAAGGGAAACGGCGAATAACATAAGGAAATAGGATTGCGTTATTCGTTTACGAACACGCCTGCTAAACTAGTCAATCCGGAAAAAAAAATAAACTTTGGAGAAAATTGAACATTGTGCTGTGATAAAATTAAAAAATAAGGAATGAGCGCTCAGACCAATTTGAAGGAAATGGAAACCGTTTATGGGGAACAGTGTCCTAGTAAATCAATGATTTATAAGTGGCATGGTCTATTTAAAAATTATTGGACGTCGTTTGAAGATGATCCTCGCTCAGGAAGGCCAGTTGAGGCCACCACATCAGTCATCGTCGAAAAAGTGCAAAAAATTATACTGGAGGACACCCGTTTAAAGAAAAAATAGTTATTTGCATTAGTTGAGAGTGTCAGATACCACGATTTTGCGAATCCTACATGACTACCAAAAGTCAATGCAAGATGGGTACTGCCCACACCGCTTCAGAAACAGCAGCGCATCGATGCCGAGAGACGAGCCTACACAGATTTTGGATGGAATTTTTACAGGAGATTAAACATGGGTTACTCAATTCCTCGAGTCCAAGTAATGGCATAAAAAGGGACACCACCGCTAAAAAAAATCAAAGTGTCGGAGTCGGTTGGAAAAATGATGGCTATTGTGTTTTGGGATTGTCATAATACTGATTGATTTAGAAAAGGGAAGGACCATAACCAGAGAATACTATGCAACGATACTAGAAAAATTAAAGGCCATCAAGGCAAAAGGTCGAGGAAAATTGAAGGTGTGTTGCTCTTGCAAGACAACGCGCAGGTTACAAGAGCATAGTTGCTGATCTGCTCTTATAACTTGTTTAAAAAAGGCTTAAGGGGAAGGAAATTTTCCCATAACAATGGGGACAATTTTGGCTCATTTTGAGGCAATAGATAAACAATAGTTTTACCATGGTTTGGAAACAATGACTCATAGATCTAATAAATCGATGGCTCCTACGAATAGTGAGTCATCTGAAAAATTCTAATTTTACAGGGGAGCGTGTCAAAGATAAAATGTTTACATTTTTGCAAATTCTTGATCTAGGATTTTTAAGTTTTTGTATTGATTACGACGTGATTCATTGGACATTTAAATAGTTAACGGGATCAAATCATTCTTTATAGAGGTTAAACATCTTAGGAAACGACAAGGATCCATCCAAATATTTACGATTTGTATCTTTGCGGGTGCAATTAGCTTCTACAGCTGAAAAAGCTTCAATGATTTTTTTAATTTTTATGACCGAGATTGATAAATAAGCCTATTTTTTTATCAATTCATCAAAAAAGTCAAAATACCTAAAAATGTTAGTTGACTCACTATACTTAGGAGCCATCAAATGTATTCAGCGTTTGTATTTCATTTTTGAATTCGATAAAATCTGTAGTTTTATTTACAATGTGTAATACTCGCGCAAACATCAGTGTGCCTACTCTTGAAATCAATTCTAATTTCGAATCCCGATTCAATTCCAATCTCACCAAACTTATATTTGGTACTCTTAAACAAAATCGAGAATGAATTCTTCGCATTTGCAGTTGTTATTTTCACCAAATGTGCCAATTTTTATTACTTTAATAACGTTACCGAACTCGGTCATTACAAAGACGCTTTCTTGAAATTATGCATTATTAATGATTTTAAACTAGGTACGTCAAAATCACGTCAGGAGTAGCAAATATTTGACTTAATCGACGAGAGTAGAATTCATTTAGTTTAAAAAAATCCACCGAATTTGATTCTAATTGTGCTCTAGTGTCGCTTTCAAGAAAATACCAAATTGCTCAAATTCGAGCTGCGATTGGATTTAGGATTGGAATCGAGATTCATGAGTAAGCACACAGAAATCAAAATGTATTCAGATTAAGGGTAATTACAATAAAACCCGTTTAAGACGATTTCGCAGGGACCGGACCAAAAAACGCGTCTTAGGCGGGAAAGGGAAAAACGTGTCATTATTATTATATTTTATTCTTAGAATAATAACGTATAGAAGGATAGTGTCAGTACTTCGAACTTTAAACATTTGAATCTAAAAATACTAATGGCGGGCAGACGATTACACACGTACACACGGAAACCACTATACAAATTATGAAATCAAATTTTGTTTTTATTTACATAAATCGTCGAAATACTTTTAGAAGTAATGTTAAAAACCTTTTTATGTTTTTCAAATGTGTTGTGGCACCATTTGAATGCACAAGCCGTCATAATTACCTATTTATTTTTTAAGAGTTGCGTACGTTCGTGCAGTGCAATGACTTGTACATTACGGGACTGTTCCGGCGTAAGTTCCATTAGGCTCCAATTGAAATGCCTCACTTTTTATGCGTGGACTTACCTTCTATATGTTATTATTCTAAGATTCTATTATTATTTTGAATGCCTACGTAATAAATTTAAAAATTACCTAAATAAAATGTTGTTTATTATTATTACGTTACTTAAAGCAATCACTTATTTTAGTTTCACAAAAAGATTTTGACGCATTAGCAATTACAAGATTTTCAACGTAATTTAATTTTCGCAGTGCGTCTTCGCTTTGATTCAAAGTTATATAGCATCTTAAATCATTAACTGCTGACAATGCCTGGGCGTGTGACAAAATCGGAGTTGACTCATCATCAGCCGCAAGGTGTATTATGTGTATTTGAGTGGCACGTGTTGGCGTAGTCTCAAGTTGCTGGGACTGACGCAAAATGGCGTATTATGCGGGAAATCGTATTAAACGGGTTCTACTGTATATTGAAAATTTATTGTATCATTTTATTAAAAAACCCTTCCATTCCAGGAGCTTTCGAGCCTCGTACATAGCCGTTCTTGTCCTACATATTTTCTTTAATAGATCCCATGAATACCTATGTGGTCTCTAGTAGTCTAATTTATAAATATAAAATTTGTATTTTTATGAAATGGTAAAAATATTAGGTTACTTCTCAGCTCTCAGACTGAGGGTCCCGTTCGAGTCGGAGTTGCCCAGTCCTTTCGACTATAATAGAATTTCATTGGAGTACACTTTAACCCAAGTTTAATTTTTTTTTAATCAAATGTGCTTGGAGGTAGACAAATTAGAGTGAAACACATCTCGAGCTGTGGAACTAGGATATTTGTTAATAGGCATTAAAACAAATTTGAATATCATTTATCTACAGTATATTACATAAAGTCATCAGAGTCGTTTCCATCATAATTTGTTGTCATATTTTCCTTTTTCATAAATGTAGAGTAACTTCTTAATTCTGCTTCCTCTTTCTTTTTCTTCTCTTCTTCCTTCTCTTTATCTTTCTTTTCTCTAAGAAGTTTCTTTTTATCTTCTCTTTCTAATCTATCTCTAGTTTCCCTTTCAAGTTGGAGGTCTGGAAACGCTTCTTTTTTAGTTTTATTTAACCTATTTACAACTTCATTACTTCTTTTGGCTACTCTCACTTTTCTGACATCTTTGTCTTTGTGGAATGCTACCTGGCCAGCCTATAAAAAAAATATATAGCTATTAATATGTTTATGTGTGTTTAGCTATTACTATGTTTATTTATTTCTATATTACTTATTACGCTGAGATCCTCCTCATTATCATTTCAGCCTATAGCCATCCACTGCTGAACGTAAGCATCCCTCATGTTACACCATAGAGTGCAGTCCTGTGCCACCTGCACCCAACGAGGCCCAGCAGCAGTGGTTTTCGGTTGGTCGAGTGATGTAGCTTGTCCATTGCCACTTAAGTGTGCTAATTATTTATGTCAGGTTATAGAACAACTGGTCAAACAGGAGTTAGGCAATTTTGTCAACGCTTTTTCGTGTGAACCTGATTGAAATGTCAGTGATACTTAATCTGCGACATATTCACACTTTTGCTAAATGTTCATTAGAAATTGAATAAACAGGAACTCTTAATATACAAGATATTAAGATTCCCTTTTTTTAATAATATTTGGAATATAAGAGTTACGGATAAATATCAACAATGGCTTGAATTGCCATACACTTGCAGTTAGGAGTGGACGATATATATCAATGTATTAAAAACACTCGATGTATAGTACCGATGCATCAAATCAAAACCGATGTATTGGTAATTATTCAACATCGAATATACATCGATGTTTTTTTATTCGATGCATCGAAGAGGCAAACATACCTACTAAAAATATTTTTAATGGATGGATTTTCTCTCTACGGTTAATACCTTTTTTTTTATGTATTTAAAAGTACTCGCAAGCTATTTAATCAAAAAAGTAAAGGTGCTGGCAACATCGGTGACTGGTTGACAAGGCAGCCAGCCCATAAAAAATATAAATGATCCGACCTCTCTCTCTCTCACGGCTTTCGGCGCGAATATGGAAATGTCATGTTAAGCTCTTGTATTATATTCATTTATTTAGTTTTACAGTGTTATATTGAATAATTTTGCTGATATTTTATGTAATATAATACAGTAAGGTGCTGAAGTGTGGTGAATGTGAAGAAACAGATTGAAGGGTAAAAGATTGGGCAAACTTTTGTTTTTACAAAGTATTGAGAAGAAGTATTGGGATATCTAAAGATCTCGTGATTTTTTTTTGTAAGCTTTTATATAAAAGTAGATATGTATAATGTAAACGTTATAAAGTTTTTTAAAATAGATAATTGTTTTTTTATACCTAAACCAAATATATATATAGTATATATATAACTTAAAGAAAAACATCGATGTATAGAAAACATCGATGTATTTTTTGAAATATTGATATTACATCGATGCCACTATCCGATGCATCGAATCGAAAAAAACATCGATTTTTTTTTATGTTCATCACTACTTGCAGTATGCCTGCATTGTCAATAGTTTTGTAGAAACAAAATTCAGTAGTGTAGAAAAATGTGTACCAGAAGCTCTGCACTGTATTAATTTTAATATTGTTCATAGTTTCAAAAGTCCGTGTGGTAAGAAATACAATTTACCACCTCCTCTCATACCCATGGGTGTCTTAAAACACGATTAAGGGATATATTACGCATATGACATCTATGCAAGAGATGGATAACTCGAAACAAAAACCTATACCAACCTGTCTGACCAGCATGGTATAGTAGGATCAATTTCCCTCCTATTATGGAGGAGGCTCGAGCCCAGCAACGAGAATTATATGAGCCGAAATGATGATAAAGTTAATATTTATGGACCAGCCTTCCATACCTCCATTCCAGCAGTTTTCTTCAAATTTGACCACATTGTATAAATTATATCTATATCATTCATTTTATTCCCCATTATAGAATTGGCCTTCACTAGCTGACAGGCATCATCAAGAACAGAGTTTGGTATGTCATCTATAGTTTGACCCTGAAACCAAGAGTTTCAATTTATAATTTAAAATGGCAGCTATAAATGATTAAATACCTATCTAATTAAGTTCCTTTGGAGAATTTTAAATGCGGCAGGACTACACTTTCAACAGTCATCTGTGTGCTTATTCTTGATTCCCGATTCCAATCCTAAATCCAATTGCAGCTCGAATTTGAGCAAATTGGTACTCTTGAAAGTGATACTAACGCACAATTGGAATCAAATTCGGTGGAATTTTTTTTAACTAAATTAATTCGACTGTCGTCGATTAAGCCAAATATTTGCTACTCCCGAAGTGATTTTGAAGTAGTTTAAATTAATGTTGTACAATTTCAAGAAAGCGTCTTTCTGGTGATTGAGTTCAATAACATTATTAATTTAAAGTAAACATTTCACTATCTCCTATCTTGAAATAAAAATCCTATAACAACTGTCTGACCACACTGGTATAGCAAGTCAATTTCCCTTTCCCTGGGGAGGTGATTCGAGTCCAGCAGTGGGACATATATGAGCTGAGACATTGACTACAATAGACAATAATTTATCACTTAATAAGTTTGTTTAAATCAAATAGTAAAATGTAATAATTTCTATGGCTCAATGTAGCTATGAAATTTGCCTTGCAAAACTAAAATTATGAAATTTATAATGCCTGTGATACATTATCATATGTATATGAGATTCTTACTTGTGCTAAGCGAAGGTACACATGAGCTGAAGACACTTTGTCAACATGAAACCATACATCTTCAGGCCATCCCCATTTTATTAAGTCTTCATCTGTAAATTGAATTATAATTATATATTTTTTTTTATACTCATGTAAACATAATTGACAAAAGTAGCAGGACATATACCCACACTATGTCTAACAACATTAGTATTACCTACGTAACCAACATGCAAATTTTCAAATTTTTAATACAACTGTGGTGTATTTGGCCAGTGAAAAATGTAATTATAAGTACTATATAAAATAATTGATTGAATTAGGTGATACATAGCAGAAATCCATTTTTATTTGAATTTGAAAAAATGGAAGGAAGGAAGGGAGACCCACCACTTGCCCTTCACTTTCAAGATTTTTGATTGGACCCACCACCAAATTAAAAACCTTAATCCTATCCCATACTCTTCTATTGTGGTGTGCGATATATTGATTACCGTTGGAAAATGGTGGATCTGCCTTCCTTCCTTCCATTTTTTAAAATTCAAATAACTATATAAAATGTTAAGTGTAAATGTGGGTAATTGGAAGAGATCTGTTCCATCAACCTTCAAGCAGTCTTGATTCACCTAGTAAGTACTTAACAACAACTTAACCTTCATTACAATAGGTGGTCTCACCATAGCATGCTTATTCTACTAGCAGAGCGAGGCGAAGACTTGTCTACAAGAACTTTTTAAATCCAAGAAATCTATGTGTACAGATATGTTTATATGTACGTTGAAACTAGCTTTTAATTTCTTTATAACTACACGAATTATTGAAGAAAATATTCTTACTTTCATGTTTATCAGCGCCCATAAACAGAGTAACTGGTGGAGCTACTACGTTGCTTGTAAAATAAAACACCATAATGGTTAATTCTTCAGGCGATATAAACTAGCTAATTGTGCGAGAAGTATTATAAGTAAACAGTCACCAGAAGAAATTAATGAGATAACCAATCCTTTCTTGTTATGATACCTAATAATTATGTGAAAAAAAAATCACAAATGTGGTAAAAAAGGCCGCGACTATTTTACAAAAATGCCACAGACTATTAAATACATATTAAGTCAAAATAGAGAGCTTAATTCGTCGCAATAGCGACCGTAATCAGTGAAAATAGCGACCTCACGAATAATGTTGCCATTATTAACTCGGCTAGTTTAAATCTGGTTTATATCACTATTTATACAGGATAACAGGTTATGGGTGTTTCGTCTCGATGTATTTTTTTATATATTAAGTGTTTTAGTTTCAAATAACTGAACTGAACGGGTTATGTAAGTAAATTTTAAATATCCATGCACGTAACGGCATATTACAATATCAATTACATACATTTTCTCATTCTCATTATCATCTCAGCCCATATATGTCCCACTGTTGGACCTTGGGCCTCCTCTAGGGAGGGAACTTGACCGACTATACAACGCTGGCCAGGCATGTAAATATGGGGGTTCATATCGATTTTTTTTATCTTGCATCGATGTTTTATTGAAAGGCCCATCGTGCTGCTGGATAATGTGGGCAAGCTAGTAGAGAAAATCCTGATTTCCCGCAGCACCAGCGAGATTAGCCCTAATCTAACCGATGCTCACTTCGAGTCCGGGCAGGTGATCGCGATCTTCTTATGCCTGGGGCTCGTGGTCAGTGGTGTTCTAACAGGGGGGCGGAAGGGGCGGACCGCCCCGGGCCTCCGGTCTTGGGGACCCCCAAATGCCTCCGCGTTCCCCTGATCAAGTCATAAACAAGACTTTAAAAATGTCCTTAGTACCTTCATAACTTCATCAAGATCAAAACACTACAGCCATGTAAACTTTTTACGCGGTACTAATATTTTTTTTAACTTTGCTAAACGCGGCCAATATGCTGGGGGAATTCCCGTCTTTGTAGCGGATACTTCCACAAGAATTCCTGAATGAATGAAGTGCAAATAATTCACTCCTGTAGGCCTACATTTTTTTTTACATTATTCGCTTATACTTATACATACATTACGCTTATACATACATACGCTTATACTTCAATACTTTTTGACCATTTGTACCTCGGTTGCATCATGTGAGAGGAGTTTTTCGAAACTTAACCCATTAACGACCGAGAACCGTATTTTTTTTATAATTTTTAAGGCAAATTATCATCATCAAAAACCGAGAATTTTGAAATGAAAAATATGGTCTCTCGTACTTTGCAGTGGCCATATTAGAACCGCTATCTTGAATTTTCAAATTTTGAGGACAGAATCGTAATTAGCGACCTAAAAAACCCCGGGGATACCAATTTTCATGAAAATCTGCTTCTTTTATTTAATTTTTTTTGCGAAATGTGAAATTTTGCTCGCCGCTTAAGGGGTGAAAAACGCCATTTCGGGGGTGAAAATATTGATATTTACAAATTCAAATAATTCGTTGTTCAACTACAAGTTGTTGTTGTTGAACAACGAATGACTGCACTGAATAGTTGTAGTCTACAACTATTCAGTGCAGTCATAGTTGAAAAAAAAGAGGGGTCAGTCGGCGTTTTCTATGAGAAAAATCATGAAAAAAAATGTCGTCGATATTTCGTGGTTTTTTGTTTAAAAGAGACCATATTTTCTTTCTGTTGTGGAAAAATCGCAATTTTAACTCCATTCTTTCTGAAAGAGCACACTGTAAAGTACGGGAAACCATATTTGTCATTTCAAAATTCTCGTTTTTTAGAGATGACATTTTTTTTTATTGCAAACGGTGGCAAACGAGCAAACAGACCTGATGGTAAGTGTTGCTGCCGCTCATGGACCTTTACAAGACCGCTGCCTACCGCGAAGAAAGTGATGGGAGTGTGAATGCGTACATTGGGGCTCGGTGATACCAAGGGCACTACTAAAACCCTCCACACGCAAACACCCTCAGAAAGTTGGGCTTCCGGCTCTCTTGGAATTTGCCTTAAAAACAGTGCGAGTCGGAGTCGCGCACGAAGGTTCCCATAGCATTATCAATAACAAATAGGCAAAAACAATATTTTTTTCTTTGTATGGGAGCCTCCCTTAATATTAATTTTATTTTTATTATTTGTTATAGCTGCAACAGAAATACATAATTTGTGAAAATTTCAACTGTCTGGCTATCGCGGTTCTTAAGATACAGCCTGGTGACAGACAGACGGTTCGTCTGTACTTCGGGTACGGAACCCTGAAAATGACGAAAAAAATACGATTCTCGGCCGTTAATGGGTTAATTAAAAATTATCTTCGATCTGCAATGCGTCAAGAGCGACTGGTTAATCTAGCCCGGTTTATGAAAAATTTCAAAAGAAATCGATTTCACAGAAGTTATTGAGGAGTTCAGTAAATTGAAGGCACAAAAACACATAAAGTCTATCTTTTTATTAGCTGCAGTAAAATGACGTTTCTAAATGTCATTCCGTAAAATAATGTTGACAGCCTAATCTCAATAGGAATGTGATTCAGTTCACAAAAGTTTACAGAATATCTAATCGTTCCATAGCTGACTCATAATGATCATACTAAATTCTATTTAATATTAATGTAAATAAAAGGCTGTATAAACGTTGATCCTTTTAGACATATACAAGGTAACACTCAAGAAAACGCTCTCTCAAGTTGGTAGTACTGGTTTTTGGTTACGGTGCTACGATGACGCTTGACCGCCATTTTGTTTCGGTTGTCATTCGCTCATTCGGCTTCATACTTCTGTTTTGAGTGCATGAATAACTGATTTGCCCACTGCGCGTTGTTTTTGTTATCATTATTGTTAAACTTATGTTACGTTGTGTTTGTTTTTCATTACCTGTTTTCGTTAATCGTGTTAGTTTTTTTTTGTTTGATACATTGAAAACATGGATGCTCTGCCGAGCACATCGCAAGATGGAGACACATTTTTATCTCCTAAGAAAAAAAGGCCACGCGTAGCTCTAAGTGCAACTAAAAAACTTTGGGTCCAAAACGTTTACAAATATGTGTTTGAAGTGAAATCTTCAGAATCAAACATTGAAGTTCCAAAAACAAGTGAATGCGTTAACAAGGTCGCTGAAGTCTTGGGAATATCCGTCCGCACAGTTTATTCCGTTTTAAAGGAGCACAAGGAGAACGACAGCGAATCACCAAAACCTCCCGAAAAAACGGGCCCAAAACTTACATTTAAAGATAAACTTGATGATTTCACATTCACTGCTGTTAGACGAATTGTACATCAGTTCTTTCATAGAAATGAAACATCGCAAAAGTTAGTTTACACATGTCGTCACTCATCTTTTTATTATACGTTATGTATGTTTTCTCCCATCCCATGTGTAATCTTAACCAATTAGGTAATAATTTTAATCATTTTTAGGTGCTGCAAGTTGTAAATGATGACCCAGGATTGCCCAACTTCTCGAAAGGGACATTGAGAAAAATTATGAAGCATCTTAATTTCGAATTCACTACTCGATCACGCAAGAGTGTGCTTATTGATAGACAAGATATCATATCATGGCGCCAGCGCTACCTGCGTTTAATTAAACAATATCGTAGGGAGGGAAAATACATATATTATCAAGACGAGACCTGGGTCAACGCTGGTACGTGTCAACTCTTAGTTTCTTCTATTTGTTCCCTTTTTGTTTTGATGTCGAAACTTATGATTCTTTTTTGTTCTTTTCAGGTCATACTACAAAAAAAACCTGGATTGACGGAAGTATTAAATCTTCTCGACAGGCATTTTTAGACGGCCTGACTACGGGATTAAAAAATCCCACAGGAAAGGGCAAACGACTCATAATTAGTCACATAGGCGGAGAAGAAGGCTTCCTGATCGACGGACTTCTTATGTTTGAAGCAAAGAAAGGTACAGAAGACTACCATGATGAAATGAACGCAGAGTGTTTCGAGGATTGGTTCGGCGGTATTCTACCTAAACTCAAGCCGAATGCAGTAGTCGTAATGGACAATGCGCCCTATCACTCTCGGAAGATCGAAACAATCCCGAAGATGTCGTGGACGAAATCACGAATTCAAGAGTGGCTGACTACTAAAAATATTGTGTTTGAATCAAATATGGTCAAGGCCACTCTCATAGATATTGTGAAACAACAAAATCATACTGAGAAATATGCCATAGACGAGATGGCTGCACAAAAAGGTATCACACTTTTTATACTGCCCCCTTATCACAGTGAATTGAACCCCATTGAGTTGGTATGGGCGCAGGTAAAGAGTCACCTCGCAAACAATAATAAGACGTATAAAATGCAAGAAGTGAAAACTTTATTCCAAGAAGGAATCAAGAAAGTGACACCGGCTAAGTGGAGTGACTGTGTGTCTCACACTATTAAAGAGGAAGATAAAATGTGCCACCTTGATCATATTATAGATGAAGTGACAGATAGATTTGTTATTAGTGTGACCGAAAGCGACAGCGACAGTGATTTCGAAAAAGATTAATTAAATAACATTATTATGACGTTTTTGTTTCATTTTGAATGTACCTCCCTATACTTCCACTAAAAAAGATCAATCCTCTAATATAGTAATAATAATAGATTAAAAAAATACATTACAACTTAATATTAAATCTCAAAAAAAAACCAAACTGATTATTCATTTATGATTCACTCATTTAGCTACATCCCTATTTATTTTTCTTCAAAAACCGGCAACCCACAAAACGTCATTTTACTGCATCTAATAAAAAGTTAGACTTTAGGTATAACATGCTACAAAAATAAAAAACTATCTTTTTATTATATAATTTTTCTTGGTCAGACGATTTGTATTTTATTTTTCTCACTCATATCCATTCCATATTGTAGGTATATTGTATGTAACATTTATTTAGCCTAAATAATTTAAGTCTCATTTAAATTTCACTTGCTAGATTTTAACTAAATAAACATAAAAACTTATGCAGCGAGCGGTTAGGCGGGAGTTGCGGCTTTTAGACATCAATAAGTCAAGTGGGTTGGATGTCATGCAGTACTGCTCGCATCTCTGGGCAGGTGCGCCCAAATATCAGTTAGACCCACTCGACTCCCTGCAAAGGCGTGCTGTTCGAATCGTCGGGGATCCCAATCTTACGGACGGATTGGAGTCGCTGGAGTGGCGGAGAGACTTTGGGTCACTCTGTGTACTCTACCGACTCTTTCACGGAAAGTGCTCCGAGGAACTGTTTGACTTGGTACCACCGTCACCATTCTACCAACGTACCACTCGACACCGTAGGAGAGTTCATCCATTTCATCTGGAAACGTTATGGTCTTCAACTGTACGTTTCCAGCGATCATTTCTCCCACGTACGTTCAAGCTCTAGAATGAACTACCTGCTGCTGTGTTGCCCGAGCGCTATGACATGTCCTTCTTTAAACGAGGTTTAAGAAGAGTATTTCCCTCACGGTAGGCAACGGCCTGGCTGTGCCCCTGTTATTGCAAAGGTCCATGTGCGGCAGAATCACTTACCATCAGGTGTTCTGCTTGCTCGTTTGCCACCGTTGGCAATAAAAAAAATTATACATACAATTATGAACTGAATAAAAAGCGTGTAAACAAGTTTTTTTAAAGTTGAGGGGGGCCTCATTCAGTTTTGCCGCCCTAGGCCTCTGACGGGCTTAATCCGCCACTGCTCGTGGTCATGAAGGCGGTCATCGGTGGAGTGGTGCTGTTAGCGGTGTCTTTAGATGTCATCAGATCATTTAAAAGTTTGCCATTCTGCTACATCAGGAATGTGCTCCGTTATCACTGGGTGATTCTATACCTAAGGCCGCTGGTGACAGACTATTTGGAGCGGTGTAACGTTTTCAGCGTAAAGCACAGCACTTTGTGCTAACGTTTATATTGTACGGTCCCAAGCTTCACGTCGATCGTGTGCTCTAAGAAGTAATTGAATTACAAATATCAAATACGTATTTGTATTTTAATTACAAATATTTCAAATACTGCCCAACGCTGTATACGTGATAGGTTTCAGTGGATTCTGATCATTAAACTGGGTCAAAATCGAGTTCAAAGGTGTCGGGGATAAACAAAAACATACAGGTGAACACTGGACTGGACGACTAAAGACAACGACAAGTTGTCAGTCACACTCGTTCGTTTCGGTGGATCTTTAGTTATTTTGTGACGGATTAGAAATTTAATTTTAACCCGTAAATATACGATATGTAGACGACTGAACTAAAAAATGCAATCCGGAGAATAGGGACAGGACATCTATCGAGTCATATCAAAATCTCCACAACCGATATAAAATAATTGCTAATCCTGTAATTATAATGAGACTATTTAAATTATTGTATTGTCATCAGTTAATGTTACAATCTCATATTCTGGATCCAGGATCAAGTGCGTCTATGTAAATGTACGAAGACGTGCACTTGTAAATCGCTTTAAAAGAGGCTTTATGTGTTGTGATTCAAAACAGAAACAAGGAGCGGATCACCTCATTATTGTCGACTTCCAATCCTCACAATACACAATGGTTAATAACTTTTTTAAGTGCTAGCTAAAGTGGATTGTACTCTACGAGTAGAGGAACCGTCATCGATCTACATGTACAATGCAAAAAATCAAACAATTTGGTTTTCTTGCAATTGCATATGATAAAAAGGATTTAAGCCATTGGTTCCATGGAAATGAGTGCAAGTTAGATCTGCTTATCCATCATCTTTGCGGTTTTTCCACTACTTATCAAAGACGCGGCTACGTCCTCTATCAACCTGCCCTCTACCGTCTACTAAGTGCAGACCGCTAAAGAACCCTTGGTGGTGAAACAAAGAATACATTATCGTCCATACACGTACACAATAAAAAGTAAAATTGTTTTACTATACTTCTTCAATACAGAAAAATTAATAAGATAGAACGGCCATGTGGGCGGGGCAAGCGTGCCACAATTGCGATCAAACGGTCTTAATATTGACAAAATTTGTTTTACCGGTTCTTAGTTGCGCTCATATAGTAACCTTGAACGAAGCTCCGACAAAAAAGAGAAATATGCCGTCTTGCGCTGTTACAACGTGTCGAAAAAGAAGTCAGTTGCATAGTTATAGTCTAAGAAGGCATTTCTTTTCATCGTTAAGTCCATAAACTTATTAATTCAGTGATATTTCTTGATTTTATAATAGTATTATGTCGTATGTAAGCAACAATTATAAAATAACAAAAAGAGCCAAACATTATACATCGTTTGCCATACATGGATATCACCTTTTATTAGTCCAGCAACCGCGCAATGTATTGCGTTCAATGTGATATCACTAAGAACCGCCTTACCATACCTTTTCATTCAAAACATCGACGTTGAGCCACGCGTATCAATAGTGTTGTCCAACGTACTATAAGTTATCGATTTCAATAATTAGCTATGTGTTAATTTTATCATATAAATAAATACTTTTAACACTTTTAATTTAGTAATAGTTATATTAACAATATTTAAATATGTATTTAAAAATCAATTATTCTGTTATACATTACCTACTTAATTTATCTTGTATATCTATAGTACATTCTTGTATATCTTCCGTGTGGTGACGGTGTAGGAATACAATTCACCACTCCTTATCTTGCCCATGGATGTCGTAAAAGACGACTATGGGATATAATATGCGCATAACATCTGTGCAAGAGAGGGAAAACTTGAAATGAAACCCTATACTAACATGTCTGACCAGCATGGTATAGTAGGTCAAATTCCCTCCCATTGTGGAAGAGGCCCGAGCTCAACAGTGGGACGTATGTGGGCTGCGATGATGATGATGATGATCTATAGTACAAACTTCATAGTGCTCATTAGCACTCTTTAGCATTTAATAAAATAGAAATAACAAAATAATAGTAATAAAATATCTATGTTCGGGACCAATCACCAAATACATATATATATATTTTTCAAATTATCATTGAACAAAAGATCTTACGTTTTATTAGAAGTTTAATATTTTATTGTAAATACATTTTAATTTTAGATGCCCACAAAGTCCAAGTATTAGAAAACTATGGATTAAGGCAACTGGTAGTTAACTAAATACCAACTAAATCTAGCACAATTTGTTCACAACATTTTGTAGAATACTAAAATAATGGTAAAGTGATCAAATATTATTGTATTTCATTTTTATTGGCAAACTAAACGTTTAATTAAGTAGGTATTTAGTTGTCGTACAAAATAATTGTTCTATTCTTCCTTAAAATGGAATAATTTATGATAACAATGAATTTCTTGAGACTGGTCATTCATTACTAGTTATTATATATAAGTGTTGATTTCTAACTTTTCATAAGTGTTTAATTTTTATTCCAAGTAATGTTGACATGATAGTCATCATTTAGGCTCATATACGTTTCACTGCTGGGCTTGAGCCTCCTCCGCAATAATAGGCAAATTTACCTTACTATACTATACTAGTCAGACAGGTTAGTATAGTTTTCTTTTGAGTTTTTCTTCTCTTGCATAGATGTTATATGCTTACTATATCTCTTAGTTATCTCAATATATTAGTATGGGACATCCGCGGGTAAGATACAGAGTGGTGATTGGTATTCTTATTCCGTCACCACACGGATAATGTTAGTACATTTTTGTTTACAATAAACAAAAATGTACTAACAAGTAGCAGAAGCAGTATATCAAAAAAATTAAATAACAGTTTTGTTTTTTTTTTTAAGTTAAATAATAACACCAATAAAGTTAAACCGAATTTCAATAAACAATAACATTTTAACATATTTTAAAAATGATATCTGATGCTTACACGAGCATTACATATTGTAAATAAAACTACTTATACTGATTATATCGCGTTTATATTTGATTTAGGATTGTCCGACGTTTCGAATACTTTACACCATTCATGGTCACGGGCGGTCTAAGATGTCTGACGTCCAAACAAGTCAACGTTATTACAGACGTCCATGGCCCCTGTCGCAGAGACCGTGTGAATTCACCCACAGTTGAGCGCCTCCATGCAGTACTACCTTATGTGAAAGGAGTCACTGACAAGATTGGCTTCATCTTGAAACGGGCTTCCATAAAAACTTATTTTAAGCCACTCAATAGGATTAGTCAATTCTTACCACCTGTCAAGTGCCAGATCCCTCTACAAGATGCAGGCAGGTTTATAAACTTGTCTGTGACTGTGGTCTCTTTTTAATATATTTTAATTGTATGTTTAATTGTATGTACTGGTGTGTATATGGGAACAATATAATATACAAATCGCTACTCGCTTACGTAATTTATTTTAGCACTTAAATTTTCTGTCACCTATACAGAGTGTAGTGAGGAGTATTTTATTTGCATGATTTTACTGTTAAATTACTGACTTGCATTACAAATAACTTCAACACACACACAAGTAAGTGCTTAATTTAAAGACATTAATATTTTTGTTTCGATAAAACAGGCTAAATAAATATCGTGTAGTATATCGACCATGGCAAGCACTAGCGACCATGGCAAGCACTAGCGTACATGCGCTTTTTTATATGTGGGTATACGTTGCCTACAGAACTTAGTTATAGTTTGTGTACCAACTGCAGCTTCGAGATTGATGTGTGTTTGTGTGTGTTATGTTAGTGTGTGAAATTATTGTAAGCATAGACCTTGCATATGTGTTAACATCAGCGGGAGGGAGGAATTCCGCCACGCTGGTTTTCGAACAAAATCAGTCGAATGGCCTTTCTAAAGTATTAATATTTCTGTGTTCTTCAACAATAAAAAGTAAAATTTGTTTACTAATCTGTTCAGAAGCCTGTAGAAGATTTGTTTTTATTTCAAAATTTCATACTTCTTAATATATGTGATATTATATTTTAGTTAGGTAATAGGTAGTCGATGACAGATACAATAATGAATAAGAACCCATACTATAGATAGTTATATAAATAGGCTTTGGCTTGATATATCTATTACGGCACAACTTGTACTCATATACGGACGTAAGCATACGTATATATGTATATATACCCACTAACCATTAAACTAGTGAATCGATTTACATACTGCCACATTTGCTTATTGTTATAAGATGAAGTTATTTGTTAAAGAATAATTAGAAAAGTTGAATCTTGTTTTTATATTTATATTTTTTATATATTAGATACCAACTCCTTGTCAATTAATGCCGTGAAATGGAACATACTCATGATTCGTATATAAAATGACAGGATCATATCTATAGCACATCCATCCGACGTCCTCGTCTCGTCCTCGACGAAGAGGACGACATTATCACACTCGCTCAGCAAAGAGCCTACACGGCCCGCGAGGCCATAACAAACAAATATCCGCGTTTCCGCCCTCGCCGTCGAGGTACGAAAACACGCCGCGCAAAAGTCACAAATATAAACGTGGGCATGCCCACTTTGCCTCCAGCGACGCCCCAAGCCGAGGTCCGTTCCCCACAGGGGGAGCCCTTGGGCGATGTCGCTTAGCTTACTCTTCACCGGGTTGAGAGCCCTCAGCGCTCACCCATAGTCCGAGATAAGCTGTCAAGGCCATCTGCGGCCAACAGCTAAACACTCACACAAAAAAAAAAAAAAAAAATCTATAGCACACTAATGAAATTTAGAGAAAACCAGGCACACGACGCCTTAAATACTATGAATTCAAATACCATCAGAGCTCATTCTATATTGGTAATGTAGCAAAATAGCATAAACAAACCCAATTATCTGTCAAAATCAACTCACGCATAGATAAACACATAGATAGACACACATTCTCGTTAATGCAAGCACACGTATGCAAACCTGAATCTTTTTATTGTCAATCTGCAGAACAAATAATCGCTTACACATTTTATCAAATTATAATATGTGAAATAAAGACAATTGAGAGGTTTTATGAAATGAATAATGTTCAGCATAATTTTTTAAGTTATTGCGAATATCAAGGGTATTTTGTTACTGTTATTGATTCAAACTTGAAATTAGAATCTATTGTTACTTTTGTGTTAATAGCGTCCTCCATAGATTAGATTAGAAAATGGCGTTGACAGTTATCATTGACAGTCACATTTTCACTTTTGTAAAATAGCCACTGCGAAAAAAAAACCAAAATGATCAATCAGAGTACAGTACATATGTTAAAACCTACACAATTTTCTTTAAAACAGCCCCATCTAGTGGTCGATGTTTTAATATATACAAAAAGCTGTCTTCTTCTTCTTCTTCTTATTTTTTTGTCTTGGCAATCAGCTACTAATACAAGCCATTTTTGCCAGTGTCGTATTGTAATTTTCTTTTCAAATTATCTATTTCTTCATGTCAGTAATAGTCCGTCAGTAAGACAAATTGTCGCCTTCAACAGTGTAATGGCCACTATTAAGGGTATCTTCTGAAAATTTTAGTTGCAACAAAAAGGTATGTATAGCAGTTTTATATCATATTAACTACACCTCAGCAGTTCTGCCACTATATATTACATAAAATATTAAATTACATAAATATATGTACTGTACGTAGTCTATACATACGTAGTAGTGTGTAAGTAAGACGGAGCGATGCGATGTTGTGCGTAAGCGACTGTGCGTTGAATTAATTATGATTATTGTGTAATATTTTAAATAATAATATAAATCGTAATATTTTATTTATACATTATGCCGTATTAGTTCCTGTCGTAATCTATTCATTTTCTTTTCTTTTATGCATATATACTAGTACAAAATAATTTCGATGTTTCACATCTGCCAGGCATTCTGAGCGACTACTCACTTTTTATTTTGAAAGAATTTATTTGGACATGTAATACTGCAAGCGTTTATCATATTTAATGTATTTGTTAAATACAATAAGCACTACATAATATCTCAAATCCATAATTTACATGAGTAATGTCAATATCAGAAGTGCGATTAAATTTTCACGCCACCGATAGGGCTTTTATTTTAGTTCTAGTACCACGATGCCGTCTTCACCAATTAATTGGAAAAGTAAGGTATCTCGTATATACAGGTTGTCTCAGTTTATGGAACAACTATTCAAGCATGTTGTGGCTTAACAGCTATAAACCGTAATTAGAATGTATCTTACACAAAAACAATAAAACGTTATAGTTACAGTGATTTCAAACATGTGTGTCCAAGAGTCTATACCTTAAATGTTACATGTTATTACAGGTTGGTATAGAATTTTTTTTTCGAGTGTACCATCTCTTGCGTAGTTCCGTAGTCTTCTTCTTTCGTAGTCCCGTACTAAGGGATTTATTACGCATATGACGCGTAATAAATCCCTTAGTTGTCTTTTATGACACTCGCGGGTATGAGAGGGGGTGGTGAATTGTATTCTTACTCCGTCACTACACGAAAAACCTCCGTCACTATCGTGGATTATAATAAAATAATTATAATCAAGGTATACTCGTAGAGGTAAACATGTCTAACTACTAGACGCGTGCATCCCACTCTAAAGACGCGGTCGTCCCGCACCGTGCTCGCTTAGGTGTGCATGGCGCCATAAGATATTACGGGTAGCGTCTGGTAGCTTCAGTCGCGGGGTTGACGCTACCGCTTCGCAGTCGCTTTCGTCGCGTAGGTTTGGCCGTACCTTTACACTTCCTTTGTTTGTCCTTTCGGATGAATAGACCAAAGAGTAAAGTTTAATAACTGAACCCAAAAATATCTCTATAGTCTCTACTCTACACTCCATATTTTTTACCATAAGCAAAAACTGCAATGCCTATTTTATAAAAGTGACTATAGACAAATGTCAGTGACACACTACTACAAAATGTCAGCGCCACATTTTAATATAATCTATGGGACAAGTTATTAATACAAAAGAGTTTCAATAAAAAAGATGAAATAGTCTTCAAGACGGCAATAATTTTGTAACCTGTACTGAATATTATCCATTTGATAAAAACCTTTGCCGTGTGGTGACATAATAAGAATACAAGTCACCACTCCCTATTTTGCCCGTGGATGTCGTAAAAGACGACTAAAGGCTGTAATACGCATATGCCATCTATCGTCATATCACATCTGCAAGAGAAGCAAAACTTGCCTAATGAGTAAAATAAGCCTCTGTGTATAGCATTTATAGGTTATGAGAAGACTTTTGAATCAGTTGAAACTTGGGTGGTGCTGCAGTACCTTTAGTACTGCCAAATTGACCATCGTTATATCGCAGTGCTGAAGAGTTTGTATAGGAACGCCATAATGTCAGTCCGTATCCGGGATAAAAGTACGAATCCGATCCAATTGCAGAAAGGCGTGAGACAGGGATACGTCACCTCTTCGAAACTGTTCACCACTGCACTGAATGATGACTTTAAACTCTTAGCAGGACCATACTCGGTATCAATAACAACGGCGAAAATATAATTCTTTGCAGCCGATATCGTTATTATGTTAGAATCCATTGAGGACCTTGGTACCATGCTCAAGTATCTCAGCAGTGTATGCCAACTAGTAGGTTTACAAATGAACATGGACAAGACTAAGGTCAAGGTAAATGCCCATATCATGTCTGTATCGGTCCATGTTGGTATTGGTAATACGATTCACGAAGTTGTCAATCATAGCGTTTACCTTGGATAAACAGTCCAGTTAGGTAGATCCAATTTTGAGAAAGAGATCAGCTGACAAATCCAACTTGGTTGGGCAGCAGGAAATTTAAGAGGGTCTTCTCGTCCAACATACCTCAGTGTCTGAAAGCATAGGTCTACGATCAGTGTATGTTACCAGTGATGACTTACGGCACGGAGACGTGGTTCCTAAATATAGACCTCATAACCACGCTCCAAGTCACCCAGCGTGCTATGGAGCGGATTATGCCCGGACTTTCTGTGTGAGATAGAATCCGAAATACGGCAATCCGTAGGAAAACTAATATAACCAACATGGCACGCAGAATTGGCACGATGAAGTGGCATTGGGCAGACCATATCACGTGAAAAACCAATAACGGCTGAAGAAGATAAGTTCTCGAGTGTTGATCACGTATCGGATAACACAGTGTAGAAGGACCTACTAGATGGACCAATGAACTGGTGAAACTTGCTGAGCATCTTTGGATGCAGGCGGCACAGCATCGCACTTTGTAGAGAGACATGAGGAAAGCCTATGTCCAGCAATGGACGATGGTTGAAATGATGATGAATGCTGAAAGTGACTATATATTATTGGGTCCGTAGACTGAATGGGTTTTGACGTTATTTCTATTGCAGTACTGAAGGAACTTATGTGGTTAAATCATTATTATTCATAAAAAAGACAAAGTGGGCGCAGCTTGTAGAAGTCAGAACACCCGATTTCAAACGCATTTTCAACGCTCTGTAAAAATCATAAATATTGGTAGCACAGTTCCAAGTTAAACCTTTTTTTGGAAAATTCATACATCATCCTTTTTTTAAATTTAAATAAATAAAATAGTTTATGAGGTAATGGCGAAAACAAATCTTATATTTTCTTTAGTTAATTTATAACTCTTGGAAATTTTACGGTTGGTCTTTAATTTTTAAATTAGCTTAATCAAAAATGGTAAAATTATTTTGACACAATTTTTATTTGCGGTTGCTATTTTAACTAAATATATATTTTTAGTCTGTGGCCACTTTTGTAAAATAGCTGCGGCCAAACATAACCTCCAGATTGTCTAAGAACTCAAGATATAGTTCATTTTATATATTATTCTACTAATAATTATTAAAGTTAATAGCGGTAGTTGTAGCATTTCAAAATTAAATTTTAATGCATTTATTTGTGCTGTTATGTTTTAAAGAATAACTAATGTTATTTGGATTATAGTGTATTAATTTGGGAGTGTCTTTCAATGTAAGTTTTCATAAATTAAATGCATGTTTTATTTAAATTTATTAGTTTTGATTGATTATAAGTATTATATATTTTTTTGACTATTTATTTTGCAAAGATAAAAGGCTACAGATGTTTTACAATGTGTTGCGCCGTTCTCTTAGCATAGTTGCAGACACGTGTGATTATGGATTACGTTGACCATGGTTCGATCCTCGACTTTTGAAAATATTTTATTTAGTTTTTGTTAAGTATTTTTTAGTTATTGGATAAAAGCATGAAATTATTATTTATATTACGAAACAATAACGTACGTATATCTTTTTAAATATATTTTTTACATAAAATATATATTCTAATAAAATCATTTAAAATATGTGTCATATTATTATTTACATCATGTTTTTAATTTACATCAAGAAAAATACTGTTATATTGTGATTTATATTTCATATTTTGTCTTATAGAGAATTTTTAAAAAACATTTGAAATAGGTATTTATCATTATATCATTTACAACTTTAAAATTTAGGCGACGCATATTGTGTGGTTTATATTTCATTTATTGTCTTACAGAGAATTTTAATTATACGGTATCAATGGTTAAGAATACCTTGCAATGGATACAAAAAATCTGATACATCGTAAACGTTCAAAGAAGACTATAACAGGGACTGATGATCGGCATTCAAATGTAATTGTAGTACCTCCAGACATATTAAAAAAACTGGGTATAAATATTGGCAACAGTAATCCAGTACAACAAATTGCAAATTATGTATATCCAGCTCCATGTAAGTGGAATAAAATAATTATTGATATCAAACTATCATAAATGGAGTAAGAAATGTATGTAATAATTTATTTTATAGGTCCTGAAATAATAAATAATTCATCGCAAGTAAAGTCTTCAACAACAAATTTTATCAAGAAACCCAGTGAATCATCAATTGTGGAAACTGCAAATTTAATGAAGAAATCAGTTTTTTTGAGTCCCACATTTGTTACCACTGTCACCAATGTAATTCCTGGTGAAGTTGAAATTTCTGAGAATAAACACATTATTGATAATATAGAGCAGGATATAGAAAGAAATACAACTCTAGAAAAGACAGATGTGTTAAATAATATATCTGATTCCATTGGTATATCTGAAACATGTCAGAGATATAATAATAATATGTTGAACTGTGATTTTATAACAGCTGATGTAGCTACAGATCCGAAAAATATAAAAAGTCATGTTGATATTGAACAAACAGACAAATTTGATAAACAGAAACAAACAAATATTATCCAAGATCAATGTGTACATAAATTGACCTTATCATTAAAAGCAGATCAATTTAGTTTAAAAGCTAATAAAAATACAGTAAATGAAGTATTCAAACAAAATTCGAACGAAATGGAAGAAGCTACAAGGGCATTAAAAGTCACTCCAATGGAGAATAATTTTATTATTATGCCTCTGAAAGACAATATAAATTTAAATACTGAAGCTGCAACAGGAAACCTTATTTCTGCGGATAACACTGTTCAAATAGAACTATATGACACTGTAAATGGCTTTGCTTCTATGGAAGAAAATAAAAATATTGTGCAACAATCTGAGATATTGGGTAATTTTATTCCATTGGCAGGATGTACCCTTCAAACTCAGCCGGCTGAGATTGAGAATAATCTTATCTCTTTGGAGGATAATATAAATATTGTTGTAGATTCTGAGATAGACAATAGTCTAATTTCTTATGGAGAAAGTGTTACTCCATTAAATCCATCACAAAATGTGAACAATTTTAATTCTGCAGAAGGAGATTTTTCTGGAATGACATTGGTTGAAGTAGAAAATACCATTATTTCTTTAGATGGGAATGTGCTTAATTTAAAACAAACAGGCTCTGACATTCTTATTTCTACTGAAATAAGTAAAAGTTCTAATCAGGTAGAAGATGTAAGTGCTATTAAAGAAAATGGTTTCAATGATATTTGTAATAATGTTTCATTTAAAGAAACTACAGGACTATTAAAACCAAATATGTCTCTCAGTAGTAATACTCACAACCAAGGATATTTAGCTAATAAATACAACATCATTGCTACTTTCATAGAAGATGACGCTGACAAAAATCAAGTCACTAATAAAAAAAATATTTTGGAAAATTCCAACAATCAGCAAACATTGCATGGCAAAGATTCACTGACCAGTGAGGCTATAAACATGTTGAATGAAATTAAAGTAAATTCTGATATTCCAATGAGAGATAAATCTAATGTTGTTGTGAATGATAAATTACACTCTATACAAATATCTGATGACCAAAGAAATATTTCGATGGAATTGGCTACTATTGATGGCGACCAATCACAAAGCATTAATGAAAGAAGCAGAGATAGATTGCCTATTGTTCATGCAAATCCTATTGAAATACAATCAATTAAAATAGGGTCAAAAATAAATATAATCTCTGAGGAAATAATTCCTCCTACAGTTTCTCAGGAGAACATATCACAGTCTTCACATTTAAAAAAATTATTGCCAGTACCCTTAACTACAATTATTGATACAAAGAAAATTAACAAAACATGTGTCGTTACTCCAAGCACTGGTAAGCAAAATCCAGGGGTTTATTCTGATTTAGAGCTGTTGAATTCGAATACAGTTATGAAAAATATTTATAGTGGGATGGACTCTCAGCATGTTTCAAAACAAGAGGCTCCTTTAGTACCCGACTATAATTTATCAATACCAGTAGGATCTACAAAATCAATAGACAAAAATGATTCAGATCTGTTACTGACAGTTAATAATGATTTGGGAAATGCTATTTCTAGTCATAAAAACAAATCCAACTCTTACAAGGATAAACAGAATGTGATTGATAGTATTGATATAATAAATGGCTGCACTGTAGATTCCATTGAAACAGTTGATGTAGATAAACAAACAGAACCAAACGTTAATCATAAATGCATAGATGCTGTTACAAAACAACACTTAAAGAATGAAGAATACGAAAATGCTATGCTTGCGAGAACTCATAATCACAAAACTGAATTTCATAAAAATTTAAATGTTGATTCTAATGATTTATTGGAAAAGAAAAAGGATAATAACACAAAATTTAAAAGAAATAATAATATGAATGATAGAGTAATAGAATCTGCTGATAAAATATCCTGTGATAATGAATTGAATAATATTTTGAAGTCCACGAAAGGGAATAGCAATGCTAATATAAATGTAGATAAAGTCAAAGAGATTGCTGAATATATCAAGAAATTTGCTCACTTATATAAAGGAAGTAAAAAAGTTATAAAAAAGAATTTAAATAAAGAAATATATAACAAAAAAGAAAGTATCAATTCTAAAACAATTACGATTAAATCAAAATTATGCATTCAAGGTGTAGAGAAACCTGGTGGAAATATATACAAAATAGAACAATTAGATAAAAGCAAAATTCTTAAGACTTATGCTAAGCGAAAGAAGATTGAAGCTTTAGATACATCTCAAAGTATTTCACTAACAAATGAATATACTATTTGTAATATAGAGAATGCATCTGACACTGATTTGTACACTATTGATAATTCTTTATCTAATAAAATTCAGAATTTTTGCTTGTGTTATGACTTTGGTCAACTAGACAATTGTGACAATTCCTATGAGCATATTCATTTTAGGTTTCGTCATAGTAATACTGATTTAGCTACAGTTATTAGTATGTATAATGATAATGATACAATTTATGGCGATAGAACGCATTTGGATAGTGTCAGTATTCCAGAAAAACCTATAGATGAAACAATTGTTGATAAAATATGCTGGCATTATTTTACAGAAAATCCTAACAATGATCATAAATTTCATGTAATAAATGATTCAAACAGTGACAAAACAAGTGAAACAGTTATTGATTTTGAACAAAAGGGACATATAACTGTTGTAGACAAAAGTAATAATAATGCTAAAATATCTTCTCAGTTCAATCAAAAAAATCGTAAAGAAGAAATGAGTTCTAAAATAATTGATAGTCAAGGAGATGCCAAGGAAACTGAAAAAGATTGTAAGAGTATAGAAGTTAATAAGGCAACTTTGCAAAATAATATCCATTATAGGCATAACATGAATACCACTGTTAAAATGCAAGATGACCAGCCTACTAATGCTAGTGTTACAACAGTGGCATCTCATTCTAATGTAAGTAATAATGTATAGTGCGTTTTGAACCAAGTTTTCTTTTTTATTTTTTTATTTTATTGCTAATGAGCAAACAGTACACCTAATGGTAAGCGTTGCTGCCACTCGTGGACCTTTGCAAGGCCGCTGCCTACCGTGAAGAAAATGAAGGGAGTGTGAATGCGTGCAATGAGATTTTGTGATACTAAAGGTATCCCTAAAATCCACCGCACGCAAACACCCTCAGAAAGTTGGGCTTCCGGCTCTCTCGCTCACCGAATGAAGCACAGTGCTAAATTGCTGCTTTCGCAGAAAATATTCTTTAATATTATTTAATATTCCGGACGGACTGGCCCGCGGCTGTAGACAGGCAATTGTCAACAGTGTGTTTATTCATATTATAGCTATATCAGTCTAAATGGTCAGTAAGCTAGATTAATTGGCATAAGGTTTTATATCAAGTTAAACTTTTCAGGACATTATTTGCTTACATCCTTTAGGTCCGTTTGCGTGCTTTGTTTTGACTATGTGTGTTGCGAATGTGGCACGTATTCCTTTCGATGTATGCTGCGTCTCGCCTAATGATGGCGGCAGCGTTCGACAAAAATATGTCAATAGCGTCCTATCACATCCCGTCGTAAGACAACTGACGCACTACCGCTCTTCGTAAGACAGCTGTAGGACAATCCAAATATTTTTTGTACATTTTATTCCATTGGCTGACCGTCCCGCAGTTGGACACTGCCAGATGTAACGGCGATAGTTGAAGCTATTAGTCTTGGGACACCCGCAGGAAGGCCTTTCCTTCCTGCACAGTTTCATCGTTCTCAAATAAATAGTGCTCTTGCTGCTGCAGTTGAATGTAATAAAATTATTAGGTTATGAGTAGTTTAATAAATTGTATAATGTGTAATTTCATTCATTATTATTGATATTATTACAGAATAGTGAACCAAAAGTTTTAGAAAGACATGATGAAAAGATCTGTACTACTGTATCACAAGTATCTTGTGAAAAAGGTGGTCCGTTTAAATCTTTGCAAACCATAAAGAATGTGCAATTGAGTAAGGTAGGTTGTGATAATTTTATCTTTTTTGTTAGCTTGATATTTAATCCAATTCACAATAGCAACTCGCGTATCTATATTAAGTTCACAAAGCTGTGACTACATTAGAGGATTTCTTTGCACGATATTAGATCATTTGCTGGGATTACCACAAATCAATTTTTGAAGTGAAACTTCTTCAGAATCGGACTTTCAAACTCGATGAAACGAAAAAGCGAGTCCATAGAGACACAAACACGTAAATGTATAGGATTCAGCCGGCGAGAGAATGAGATAGAACACATTCGTCTAGCATCCCCACTATCGTTTACTAAGCATTGTCCATATCCTGTGTAGTGGGATAGTCAGTATATCTATATCTTGCTCCAGTTCCGAACGTACTACGTGTTTATGTTAGTATGTGTTTAGTACATGTGTTTGCGCATGCGCATTAGAAAGCTTTGATATAAAGCAAGCGTGTTGATTATTGATGCATTTTTAGTTATGTGAATATTTTCATCTCCTTGATATTAATTTTACATTTTTTTTACTATTGACAAAAAACACGTGGGACCAAAGAAGTTTAACTTCTGACATTCGTACTTTGTACGCACGCTCTTTTTTATTTTTCAATACTTCAGTACAACATGATATTGATACAATTTATTCATGTCGGTAGGCTGAGTTAACCGCCGGGGCACGAAAGTTCGGTGTGAGCACAACAGGTGCGTTTACTCTGTCCACCCATTAAGCAAGCCACTGAAGCTTCATTCATTACTTTGATCGATCGAACGACCATCTAAAAATTATTTTTCTATATCTCGAGGACAGATTTTTTTTTCTATACCTACATAGGTCTACGACCAGTGTGTGTTACCAGTGATGACTTACGGCACGGAAACGTGGTCTCTAAATGTAGGCCTCATAACAAGGCTCAAAGTCGCTCAGCGTGCCATGGAGCGGGCTATGCTCGGCATATCTCTGCGAGATAGAATCCGGAATACGGTAATCCGCAGAAGAATGGGTGTAACCGACATAGCACGAAGAGTTAGCACGCTGAAGTGGCAATGGGCAGCCCACATCGCTCGACGTACCGGCAACCGCTGGAGTAGAAAGGTTCTCGAGTGGCGACCATGAATCGCACGACGCAGTGTAGGACGCCCCCCCACCAGGTGGATCGACGACCTGGTGAAAGTTGCTGGGCGTCGTTGGATGCAGGCGGCACATGACCGCACTTTGTGACGTAACATGAGGGAGGCCTACGTCCAGCAGTGGACGGCTATAGGCTGAAATGATGATGATACCTATGTAATTAAAGTGCGAAAGCGAAATAAATAAACTCACGTTCCTATTAGTTAAGTTTTGAATTTCCAAGGAGGCTTGACGTTAAGCAGCCGGCCGGTCATAAATCTATTGGCAAAACTTTTGTAATATATGCTATGAAAAAAAGTACATATTGAGTGGGTCCAAGTAATTGGGATATGAGCAGAATGATGAGGAGGGGTGAATCAATCAACATCTACCATCATCTATCATCGCCTTCTACATCTTTCACCGCCTTCTACTACAGCCTATATTGATTGCATAAATCGAAGTACCAACCGACTTTCCATTCCGAAGATCGTGCTTTCGATATCACGCAGGACACTGCTTTCTGCGATTCACAATAAATTTATCCGAGTATGAATGTTATTTGTGTCTATTATCTGACTCTAGAATGGACAGTTAGAAGAGATAGTTTATGAAATTAGGTATTTTTCGGAGAACTATTAAGGATACGCTAATTCATATTGTCGTAAATTAATAGTAACCATATGTTAATTGACATCATCGTGTTATATTTCAGGATGTAGATCCATCTGTAGGTAAAGAGAAAAATGTTAATAATAGAAATAATGAAACAGAAAGTTTCAATCATGAAAAAATTAAGAGCAATGCAATGGATATTGATGAAACAGCAGCTTTATCTGAAACAGGAAATACAAAAAGTCTGGTATGTAAAATGACAATCCAAAAATACAACTGAAATGAATATCTTTAATCTTTGTACTAGACCCTTAGAATAATAACGTATAGAAGGTAAGTTCGCGCACAAAAAGTGAAGCATTTCAATTGGAGCCTAATGGAGCTTACGCCAGAACCGTTCCGTAATGTACAAGTCATTGTAGTGCACGTACGTACGCAACTTTTAAAAAATAAATACGTAATTATGACGGTTTGTGCATTCAAATGGTGTCATAACACATTTGAAAAACTTAAAAAGGTTTTTAACATTACTTTTAAAAGTATTTCGACGATTTATGTTAATAAAAACAAAATTTGATTTCATAATTTGTATAGTGGTGTGCGTGCGTGTGTACGTGTGTAATCGTCTGCGCACCATTAGTATTTTTAGATTCATGTTTCGAACTTTCGAAGTATTGACACTATCCTTCTATACGTTATTATTCTAAGACTAGACCTGTCTACTACCCGATAGATGTATAGCGTTACAACACAACACATCACACCACATCACACGAATATTACAAAGGTTGTGAGTGTGTATGTATGTTTGTTATATTTTCACCCATTTTTTTTGGGGGATGGGTTACGGTCGGCGCACTCCTCGCACCACTCCGTCCGGGGCGACAGAGGGGCGTAAGTACGCACACCCGTAACCCACTCGTGACACGTCGCCTTCGTCGTTGAGCCGACCATCGGAGTAGGGTGACTTGACGTCAGTGGTCGGCCCGACGGAATACTCCTTGAGGAGTACCCTCCCATCGACCGAGTACCCTCCCATCGACCGATATTTCACCCTCTAACGGCTAAACGAATTTCGATTATATCAATTTTGATAATTTGGCATGGAGATAACTGGCCTGGGGTCCTTGAAGGAGGGAATAAGAGCGGTACTCGCTTTTATTTCGGCCTTTCGGCCCAATTCCCAACATCCAATAAGAAAATGAAAAGAATACGAATATAGAAATTTTACTGGAACTGTAACTACTAAAGCAATTCAGCAAAGTGCGACAGGAGTGTTGTTTTGTGCTATAGATTATAACAAACTGTTATTCATTTTTTTACAGAAGCGTAGTTTCTCGGATCGAAATTCACCCAAACCTACCAGTAGCTCTGTAGCGTCATCTTCCAAGAAAAATATTAAATGTGGTGTTTGTTATAATATTTTTTCTGAAGATAAATGGGAACATCACATTGACAGGAATCATTGTTACATTGCTTGGCGAGCGGGCAGTACTTTCGTAAGTTTAATACTTCTAAAAACTCTTCTCCAGGCAACACAAAAAAAATAAATGTGTTTGTAATTCACACACGGCAGCCAGGCTGATATATGTTCTGTATCCAGTTTGCCTTCTTTCATAGTCATAGCTTCATAGTTATTTCCTATAATACCCACAGGTACCTTTTTAGTCCGTTGCTGTTCGAACAATAATATACTAGGAGCAAGTTATAAAATTGTCCTACATGCTTCAGTTTCCTTCTCATTGTTTCATATTATTGAAATGTTAATTTAATTACAGAATTTTGACAATCCTGATTTGTTGAAGAAATTAGAACAGAGATCAACAGAAGATAAATTGGAATGTTCGAATTGCAATCTGCAAACAGAGAAAGCTGACAAGTTTTTGATCCACGTAAAAAAATGTTTTGCTGATCAGGTATGTTGTGATGATACTAAAATCTACGCTTCTTTTGTTAATTTTTACTTATATAATTTATCAAAGAAAATAAATAAATCGGCTAAGTACGAGTAGGAATCGCGTACGTAGGGTTCTGTACCATTATCTATAAAAATCGCGTTTGTTGTATGGGAACCCCCTTAAATATTTGTTTTTAGTATTTGTTGTGTCATTTCATCCCAAAGTGAGATCTTGGGAGAGGTCGAAAGGTTCTATGGACAGTTATACAAATCATCCCGAAATCCTGTTGTCGGCTTGGTCCAAGATCCCAGATCCAAGCTAACTCGGCACTATACCGAAGAAATCCCGGACATCAGCTTGTACAAGATCAGAATGGCTCTTAAACAACTACGTAACGGTAAGGCACCGGGAGATGACGGAATTACGGCAGAGCTTCTGAAGGCGGGCGGCAAGCCAGTCTTAATAGCCCTTCAGAAGCTATTTAATTCCGTTATTCTCGGGGGCGACGTTCCAGAGTTGTGGACCAGGAGTGTGGTGGTGCTGTTCTTCAAGAAGGGTGACAAAGCTCTTCTGAAGAACTACAGACTCATCTCACTCCTGAGCCATATTTATAAGTTGTTCTCGAGGGTCATTACCAATCGACTCTCGCGCAAGCTCGATGACTTCCAGCCGCCCGAACAAGCCGACTTCCGAAAAGGCTATAGCACCATAGACCATATCCTCACGCTTCGGCAGATTATACAAAAGACCGAGGAGTATAATCGGCCCCTGTACTTAGCGTTTGTGGACTATGAGAAAGCCTTTGATTCAGTCGAAACTTGGGCGGTGCTGCAGTCCCTTCAGCGGTGCAAAATCGACTAGCGCTATATCGAAGTGCTGAAGTGTTTGTATAGGAACGCCACAATGTCAGTCCGTATCCGGGATAGGAGTACGAAGCCGATCCAGTTGCAGAAAGGCGTGAGACAGGGAGATGTCATCTCTCCGAAACTGTTCACCACTGCACTGGAAGATGTCTTCAAGCTCTTAGACTGGACTAGACTCGGCATCAACATTAACGGCGAATACATCACTCACCTTCGATTTGCGGACGATATAGTCGTTATGGCAGAATCCATGGAGGACCTTGGCACAATGCTCAATGATTTCAGCAGGGTATCCCAACTAGTGGGTTTACGAATGAACATGGACAAGACGAAAGTCATGTTAAATGCCCATGTCATTCCTGTACCGGTCCTAGTTGGCAATGCGATTCTCAAAGTTGTCGATCACTATGTTTACCTCGGACAAACAGTCCAGTTAGGTAGATCCAATTTCGAGAAAGAGCCGACGAATCCAACTCGGTTGGGCAGCGTTTGGGAAACTTAAGAGGATCTTCTCGTCCAACATACCTCAGTGTCTGAAAACACAGGTGTGTGTTACTAGTGATGACTTACGGCACGGAAACGTGGTCCCTAAATGTAAGCCTTATATCAAGGCTCAAAGTCGCTAAGCGTGCTATGGAGCGGGCTATGCTCGGGATTTCTCTGCGAGATAGAATCCGGAACACGGAAATCCGCAGAAGAACGGGTGTAACCGACATAGCACGAAGAATTAGCACGCTGAAGTGGCAATGGGCAGGCCACATCGCTCGACGAACCGACAACCGCTGGGGAAGAAAGGTTCTCGAGTGGCGACCACGTATCGGACGACGCAGTGTAGGACGCCCCCCCACTAGGTGGACCGATGACCTAATGAAAGTTGCTGGGCGTCGTTGGATGCAGGCGGCACAGGACCGCACATTGGGGCGCAACACGAGGGAGGCCTACGTCCAGCAGTGGACGGCTATAGGCTGAAATGATGATGATGAATGATGATTTGTTGTTATAGCGGCAACAGAAATACATAATTTGTAAAAAATTCAACTGTCCAGTTATCGTGGTTCTTGAGATAGAGCCTGGTGACAGACAAACGAACGGACAGACAGCGAAGTCTTAGTAATAGGATCCCGTTTTTACCCTTTGGGTACGGAACCCTAAAAACTACGTTCGTAGAATATCATATCTTACTAGACAAGTGCCGACATCTGTACAAACTAGATAAATTGTATTCTTTTCATGTACAATCTGCTTTTCATGTACCATAATTATCCAAAGTATATAGAATAGCGTACCTACATTTAGATGGCATATGCAACATATGTGCTTCTGTATGGCTATGCCTTTATTATATTACTTTAAGTGTTGTATCCAACATTTTTCAAAATGAATAATAGGTTATACGTCACTTAAAAACGTCGAGGGCGCCGACCACACTCCAGCCTTTTACATTGCCGTACGATGTTAGAACAACGGCCGCCACAGGCCGGATTCCTATGACTGCGATTCTTCTTTATAGCACCACTATAATTAGTGAATATAGTAAATTTTCACGTCTTTATATGATAGTATACTAACATTGCCCAATATAGTCTATTTTCTAAATTGAAGTCCTTTTCAGTCGTAATCGTTGCTCTTATTGCTACATAGGCAATGAAACTTGTATTTTAGATATGGCCAGTTAAAGATTTTATTTTGTTAGAAGTCTCTTTTAGGTCGTACTTTCGGCATACTTAATTAAATATTTTCAATAAGAATATGAAGAAATACGCAGTTGAAACGTTCGAAGTCTGCTAGCGCGACAAAAGCATCTTTTAGTGGTAAAAAAAATTATATGCAGTGCATGTTATGCCATTTTTTGCAGAAGGGTAGTTTATCGGCAGGCAATTCATCTAAATCTACAAACAGCTGTTTAGAATCATCTTCCAAGAAAAATATTAAGTGTGGTGTTTGTGATAAGATTTTTTCTGAAGAGAAATGGGATTATCACATTGCTAAGAAACATTGTTACATTGCTTGGCCAGCAGGCAGTACTTTCGTAAGTTTAAAACCTATTGTCTCGTGATTAAAGTATTGATTTATAATGTTTACGCGATTATTAAATATATGAAGTTACTATTGTTATTACCAAATACTTAAATTTATGGTAATTATTCGTCGTCATCTCAGGTCATAAATGTCTTACTGCTGGGCACGAGCCTCTTCTACAATGGGAGGGTAATTGACCTACTATACCATGCTGGTCAGACATGTTGATATAGGGTTTCATTTCCAGTTTTCCTTCTCATGCACAGATGTTATATGCATATTATATATAGTCGTGTTTTACGACATCCACAGGCAAGAGGGAGTGATGAATTGTAATCTTACTCCGACACCACACAGAAAATGGTATGGTATGGTAATTATTGTATTATGACAATTATTAATAATTATTATATAATTAATAAATTTTAACCTGTCTAATCTAATAATGTACCATGGCCTCTTCTGAAAAGCGTTCAAACTGCTGAGAAAGTAGAAATCAAATTTGAATGCAATAAAATCCGTAAAAATTGTTATATTTCTTTAGGCTTTAATTTTTAGTATGTTGCTAATCTAGGTACAATTTAATTTTTTTTAAAAGGCGCTGTTTTGAGGCCATAATCCTTGTATTGCGGTGGACTTTACAAATATATAATTTAACGGACACTAATTACTCACAGACTTCGAATAACAATTTCTTGGTGGCGTAAAATATTGTGCTGCGTGGGAATTGAACCTGTGACACTGGCATAATAAGTCGGTATCTTAACAATTACGCCATATGTACAGTCAAAAGTCAATATGTTATGGTGTTATTTACAATTGTTCGCTGGCGATACCCAAGTACGCTTTCTACCTGACCTACGGCTTTACCATCGTTGCATGCTAAGGTCTATCACGATACGGGTAATAATAAGACTAGAATGATTGTATTATTCATGTTCTCCGTGCTCGCAGTTGCCATGGTTTTATGTTATTTAAATCTTAATCTAATTACAGAATTTTGACGATCCTGAGCTGTTAGATAAATTACAACAAAGGTTAAAACTTGTGGATATGCTGAAATGTTCGAATTGTAATATGCAAACAAAGAAAGTCAACAAGTTTTTGAGACACGTCAAAAAATGTTTTTGCGAGGTATAGTACCACATACTGATTTATTGATCATCATCATCACAACTTATATATGTCCCACTGTTGGGCTTAAGCCTCCTCTACAATGGGAGAGAAATTGACCTATTATACCATGTTGATCAGATGGGTCGGTATTGGGTTTCATATCGAGTTTTCCTTCTCTCGCATATATGTTAGCTGCTAACAATCCCTTAGTCGTCTTTTACGACATCCACGGGCAAGAAAGGGGGGTGGTGAATTGTATTCATACACCGTTACCATACGGAAATTTATATAATTTATTAAATGATAATATAAAATTACGCTCAAAACTAGTAATAGAATATCTAGCCGTCATCATTTGAGTGCAGCGAGGATAAGGCCTAGTCAGACCAGCGCTGTGACTTCGCTGCTGCCATAGCAGTTGGCTCTGTAAAGGTTGTCTTTATAGCGATGTTAGGCATATTTTGTGCTTTTATATGTAGTCCCAGAGAGTGCTTAAGACATCGGCAAGCTAGTAATTTCATTATCGTCGAGCGCATTATGAGTAAATTTATGAAATTTTCACATTATTTTTTTTTTTCATTTTAGGATACAACATCTAAGAGAGCGTCATCTAAAGAGGACACAGTCGTATGTGGTGTATGCCACCAAAATGTACGGTATTCGATGTGGGTTGAACATATAGGCAAAGAACACAATTATCTAGCTTGGATAGACGGACAAACTTGTCTGGTAAGATATTCTTTTATTTATTTTTTAATTTATTTTGGCACATGCAGTCATGCAAAATAAAAAAATATGTATTACAAACTGTACAATATTAAAAATTATAGATAACGAGTACCTAAAAGTAGTCTAATTGTGGTAGAACCACATTGTTGACAGTTGTCTGTCTACAACCGCGGGCTGGTTCGTCCGGGGTAGTACCACACTCTTACAGAAAATCGACGTCTGAGTAGTAGCAATTTGTTACTGCACTTAGTTCGGTAAGCGAGAGAGCCGGAAGTCCAACTTTTTGAGGGTGTTTCCGTGTGGTGGGTTTTAGTGACGCCTTTAATTTCACCGAACCTCATTGCACGCATTTGCACTCCCTTCACTTTCTTCACGGTAGGCAGCGGCCTAGCAAATGTCCATGAGCGGCAGCAACACTCACCATCAGGTGTACTATTTGCTTGTTTGCCACCGTTTGCAATAAAAAAAGAAAAGTAGTTGTGATTATTACTTAAGCATCTATTTAACAAACAAGACCATAGCGACTATAAAAACAGCATATATTTCTTAAAGTAAGACACAACATAATTATGTTACTAGCTATGCTTATGGTTTCATATATTCTTATAGTAAGATTTATCTCAACACATGGCTCCAGAAATTACCGTAATGAGTATGGTCGTTGCAATTCGAGAATGATACCAATCTGTGAACATCCAAAGCGGATTGTAAGTCCAATAGCGACATTGAACAATTTTTTGTGCGATCTGCATATCATTTGTTTTGGTCCTTTAATTGTAGTCTCTTGAATTATATTTATAAAGTGCTTCGTGGCATAATAAAACAAAAACAAGGACAATGCCGTAAATAGAGCACAAATTAACAGAGTAATCAATAATAATAATTTCAGGAGACTCTTATGTGAGTAGTTGTTTTCATTCTATGTGTTAGATTGTCACACTGTCATCTCTTTATTTTCCTCTCAATATAGATCCGTGAGTCTGCTACTTTATTGTCGATCCATCCATCAGCCCGTAGATATCCACTGTTGGAATTAGGCCTCCCCACAAGAATGCCAGTGAGTATGGTCTTGTGCCTCTTGCATCCATCGTTCCCTGCGAGGCTCCTAGCGACTTTCAGGATGTTCCTTTCAACTAGTAGGGAGTCATCGTTTGCATTCCATTTCTATTCCATTGCAACAGTATTCAGGATCTTTTAGACCGTCTGCAATCGTTTAATTTTCTTTTACAGAATGTCGATGACGAGGCATCTGTGGCTAAGCATTTACAGAATATTGCAAAAACAAATGGAGGTCTCGATTGTTATAAATGTGGTTTGAACCGTAAACGTGCAAAGATATATCTAGAGCATATTAACACATGCCATGGAACTAAGGTGAGTTCGTTCAAATCGTTCTTAATTTCATATCTGAAGGCCTTAAAATTCTTAAGTTGAATAACTGGTGAAGATTATATGTGTGATGGTATATAAGGGAACCTTCTCAAGGTTAATCAATACACAGTACAAAACAATAAAGAAAGGAATGTGAGATGATGAAGGTGAAATAGGATATAAGAAAGTCTCCCTACTTCTATGTGATGAGTTGCTTCCAGAACTTCAATTTACAATTTGTCGCAGAACTTCGAATAAAGACAAGTGTTTCACGAGGCATCTTCAGGATTGTCTGCAGATGCTTCCCTTCTCCCTTCCCTTCATTTTAAAATATGTATTTACGCCCTGTATCGCCTAACTCACAATTTATTATGATTATTTGACTTTAGTCCGTTTTCTTTTAAATGACAACACTATGCACTAAGGAAATAATTCTAGTATTCTGGGAGACTTTACAAACATATAATCCAAACATCCAGATTCAGAACAACAATGTGTGGATCGCACAATGTGTTGTTCGTGTGGTGACGCAATAAGAAAACAATTCACCACCCCTTTTCTTACCCGTGGGTGTCGTAAAAGACTACTAAGCGACATAATATGCACATAACATCTATGCAAGAGATGGAAGGCTTGAAATAAAACCGTATGCTAACACGTATGATCAGCGTGGTATAGTAGATCAGATTCTCTCTCATAATGGAGGAGGCCCGAGTCCAACAGTTGGACGTATATGGGCTGAGATGATGAAGAGATGACAAATGTTGTTCTGCGTGGGATTCGAACCCGCGACACACGCACGATAAGCCAGTATGTTAACCACTACGCTATCTGTGCAGGTTTGGTTAGGTGCCTTGTATTAGGTGTTTATATAATCGTCGATGTTAAATAACGTATATAACGATTAATTTCAGTTACAATACAATTCTTCAATAAGCAATATTTTGGATTCTACATGTGATCAAGATGATGGTAACCTGTCAAGGTCTACTGATGACAAGATTGTAACGTGCGCTGTGTGTAAGCAAAAAGTCCCAATCATAAAATGGATGAGCCATATAGGCAAGGAACATCATTATATGGCTTGGCCAGAAGGTTCACCTCCTTTGGTAAGCTTCAAAGTAGAAATGTATTATTTCTAAGGATTTTATTTTCTGTAAAAGGACAATATTTTCCATGGTGCTAAGTGGCAAAACGTTCTTAAGTATTACTTAAGCGAGTTTTATGGTTAAGTTACTTGTTGATCATTGAATACTTAGAGAGGCATCCCCGCAACTGATGTATGGGCAAGATTAGCTAGCGTGACGCGGTCGCCGCCTTCTGCGAGGCAGGAATCTCGCGGAAGGAGGCGACGCACCGTGCGCGGGAGGAACGCCTCCACGACGATATGGTCCGCCGCCGGCGATCGAGATTACTCCGTCACGCGTAGAGAGGCTGACCGCGCGATGGCGATTGTCGTCCCGGGACGTCGAAAGAAGAAGGTACCCCACAGGGTCATTCGTCGAGCCGGCCACCGAGGACAAGGAACTCGGTACTGGTGGTCGGCCCAACAGCGAAGAAGAGCGGCTACGATGGGTTATGGGGCCGCACGCCGCCCCTTCGTCGCCCCAAACAGAGATATTTGACGGGTTTTTTTTTTTTTGGGGTGGCTTGCGGTCGGCGCACTCTTCGCACCACTCCGTCTGGGGCGACAGAGGGGCGTAAGCACGCACACTCGCAACCCACCCACGATGCACGTCGCCTTCGTCGTTGGGCTGACCACCGGAGCAGGGTGACTTAACGTCAGTGGTCGGCCCGACGGAATACCCCCTATAGGGGAGGATACTCCTATCGACCGACATCCCCCACTCGGGGAGGACGTTGGCCTTTCCTCACGCGGTCGGCCTCTCAGCGGGTGACGGACTGTTTCCCCGGTCACGTCACTCGCGACCTCAGCTAGGGCGGCATGAGGCGCAGGTATTCAGTTAGCGTCTTGTTTTGTCGCGAAATCTCCTATTAAACGTCGCGGATAAGGCATAAGATAATTTTTGGCGAGGTTTATGTTTTACAGTGGACGATGGAAGGGCGTTGACGGGCACGACACGACAACGACGTCTGACGAACAATATCGCTTATTGTTCAAATCTCATAGCTTGCGCTTGCTCGCCTGCCTGTTATATCAGGGGTCTGCAAACAATACATGGATGGACGTATCAAATTTTGTTTTTAAATGACGGACAAATTTTGGTAATTAAACGGGACATATCCAAGTTTGTTTTTAACGTATTATACAGCGACAGATTTTGTAACCGATACCCGCTAGAAATAAATACATATTAAATATACGTACAAATAAATAGTTGGGGTCATAATACAACGTAACTAAATTTTGCAAAATAAACAAAGAGTCGCCTCTGTATAATTGTCTAGTTTGTCACTCTTTGCCACATTTGCCTTCCAGTTTTCGGGCTGTGCTTGCTTTTTCCTAGCTTTATTTTGTAACACTTTGCAAGGCTGTTTATTCATACTATAATAATAAGGATTTTTTTTTTGTAATTTGTTGATAATTCACTCAAAATCGTTAAAATATCGCGCAACTAAACTCTTAAAAAACGTATGCGTGGCCACTGTAAATGAAGCAATTCCATTGGCTGAAGTGGACTTCACCAGTTTTGTTAGTACTTTCTAGGGACGTAACCAAATATGTTTCTAATCTGTGATTTCAATATAAAATATCTAAGGGACGTAACTTGTTAGGCTCGTAAGTTCATTTTTTTTTAAAATAAAAATCACAGATTTGGTATTGGTATAAAAATCAAAAATTTACCCATATAGGACTTATATACTTTTGTTTGTAAACCCCTTATATACTGCCGTTCCTATTTACAAAATGACTTATTGCAACGATTTGCGGGAAGTGAGAGAAAATAATCACACATTAAAAACTAATTAATTGTGTAATAGATAACTAAGTGGGATGGACCTATTGATATATAATATTAATAACATTGCACATTTTCATTCTTTAAATATTAATAGTATAATTTTGTGAATCGTCCTATTATTTTACAGAATATAAACGATGAAGAAGCTGTATGGAAACATTTGCAGGACTTTATTAGACAAAGTGTTGATGGCTTGATTTGTTACAAATGCGGTCTTACTCGTAAACGCGTCAAATTATATTTAGCACATATTGAAACTTGCGACGGCGAAGGGGTAAGTTAGGGTTAATTAGAGTTATCATCATCATTATTTTAGCTCATATATGTCCCACTCACCCTCCTCCACAATAATAGAGAAATGGACCTCCTATACTACTCTAGCCGGACGAGTTAGTATAGGGTTATATTTCGAGTTGTCATTCCCTTGCACCGATGTTGTATGCATATTATATCCTTTAGTCGTCTTTAAGACAACCACGGGTAAGAGGCGGTGGTGAATTGTATTCTTTTTCTGTTACTACACGGAGTATATAGCGTGTCTAATAGTGGTATATAATTAATGGCCCTGGATATGAATTCAGAAAATCACCATATTGAGTACTTCTTGTCCGTGTGGTGACGGAGTAAGAATACAATTCACTACTCCTTATCTTGCACGTAGATGTCGTAAAAGGGGACTAAGGGTTATAATATGCATATAACATCTGTGTAAGAGAAGGAAAACTCACAATAAAACTTTATACCAACATGTCTGACCAGCATGGTATAGTAGGTCAATTTCCCTCTTATTGGGGAGGAGGCGCGAGTACAACAGTGGGACGTGTATGAGCTAAGATGAGTATTCCTTTTAGACATACCATTCATTGTTTAACAAGAAGGGAATAATTAATCAATTAAAATGATGTTTGTCCTTTAGGTTAATTTGGACGAGGACATCGGTATGGTGGGCCAAGGTACGTCGGATGAAAAGGAATTTGTTTGCGCTGTATGTAATGCAACTGTCCCGATTTCAAAGTGGGACGAGCATATTGGCAAGGAGCATAATTACTTGGCGTGGAGAGTTGGCGCCACTCCTTTGGTAAGATTTATTATAGTTGAAGATTATATTCTTATCTGTGAGTCCTTCTACAGCAATGAAAGGTCGTGGTTCCCGTGATCATCTATTGAGCGGGATTCGGGAATTGATGCTTTGACTATTGGGTACTTAACTACCATCTGCTACACCTACACCTGCCATCTGTCGCACTGTGCCTGGTGGATTAATTATCAGGCTGATTATCCGTGGACTCATCTAGACGTTTTCTTATCCTAAGGTTAAACAACTAAGCTAGTACCTGAAATGAACGAGAATTTTGTTGGAACAGGTCTTCAATACATATGGAATTTAAGTGGCAATTTTTTTTTTGCTTTGCAAATATGTGTTTTATTAATGAACATCTTTTTCAGAATGTAAATGACGAGGATACTGTCAAGGAGCACTTGTTAGAAATCATCAGACGCGGTGATGCTTTGATATGTTATAAATGTGGTTTGAATCGTAAGCGAGTTAAGCTGTATCTTTCGCATATAAAAACGTGTGATGGTAGTGAGGTAAATACAATTTATTATACTTCTCTTACTAGTACATATTTGTAAATAAATGTTTATCGGCGAATTATAGTATATTAATATTTAATTATTATATAATTTATCATTAAATCATCATCATAGTTCATATATGTTCCATTCGAATCCATCTCGTATGGGTAACATTTTTGGGTGTCCCGACCAGGGATTAGTACGTCATTCGCAGAGAGGCTGATCGCACGACGGCGACCGACGTCCTGGACGTCGAGAGAGGGTACCCCGCACAGTATTCCGTCGGGCCGACCACGGAGGACAAGGAGGTCGGTACCTGTGGTCGGCCAAACAACAAAGACGATGTGCTACGGGTGGGTTATGAGGCCGCACGCCGCCCCACTGTCGCCCCGGACGGAGCCGGGCAGCGGATGCGCTGACCATAGCCCTCAAAAAAAGAAATGTAGCATTTGGGATAATAAAAATATTGTCTCCCTCAATATTCAACGGTGGCACAAATTAGGTGTGTCGGTGATGTTTTTAGAGACGTTCTTCCTCTCTAAACCCTTAACCGTTCTTGTAGTGGAACTCTGATGGGCACAGGGCTCTGGAAAAGAATATGCTCAGGATGTCATTACCAGATTAGTTTTCGTTTTATAAAAATTTGTTACGGAATAGTAGATTTATGGAAATAAATCATATTTACTAGAGATTTTGGCATTATTAAAGGTAAAGATAATGTTATAAATAAAACAATTTTTACTCATTTTATCGCGTTTGTATTTGATTTCAGATTGCTCGACGTTTCGAACACTGTAAAGTCAACAAATGAGACAAAATCCGTAAAAATAGTTTTATTTATAACATGTGATAATCACGTAAACATCAGAAATCATTATTGGTATAAAAATTTATATAAGTATCTAAATTTGCTATATTTACAACTCATCGTTTACGTTGAATTGAACCTGTCTAAATTATTTCTGCTCCACCCTAGGTCGACTGGTAGAAAATGCCTAAGACATTAAATCTGCCATTTACCTTATTTCGTGTGTTGAAGTTTATATAAATAAATTAAAAATAATGCTTATGCGTTACAGAATCATTGGAATGAATCAACTGATAGCGTCAATTTGCAGTCTGATGGCGTAGAAAAAGTAGAAATAGTGATAACACCTGATTTAACGAATAAGATTTATACGTGCGCAATATGTGATCAAGATGTTTCAGCAATAATGTGGATTGACCACATTGGTAAAGAACACCAATACTTGGCATGGCACCGTGAGGAACGACCATTGGTTTGTATATATATTATTTTACCAGTTCATTAGATGTAAAAAAACGTAAGAACTGACTCAACAGAAGTTGTACTGTTCAAATAAAACAAACGGAATTCTCCTTGAAATCGACAGCAGTACCACCTACCGGGTCCAATTGTGAATCTAAACCATTCTTGAATGACCTTAAACACACAAAAAATTTCACCAACAACAAATTTCTTGCGTACGTGTGTATGTTACTGAGCTCCTCCTAAACGGCTGAACCGATGTTAATGAATTTTTTTTTGTGTGTATTCAAGGGGATTTGAGAATGGTTAAGATTCACAATTCGACCCAGTAGGTGGCGCTGTTAGGGCTGGACAATAACATAACATGAGAACGACTTTACCGATTATGCCTTTTATTTAAAGTTTTCTAATATTTTTAAAAAGGCTTTTACAGAAAAAAAATAAGAAAGTAGCGCAGTAAATTAGAAAATTTAAAAAAAACTTAACAACTACTTAAAGCATGTACAGGACAATGTCTGTCGGGTCAGCTAGTATATATATAAAGATAATGAAATATCTTGCTTATGTCAATGTAAATATTCCTACGGCAAATGTTATTAGATTTATAATTATGACACCACCCATTTTCTGTGCCACATAACCGTAAAGATATACTAAATTTAACTTAGCCCGGAGACTTGTTTTTTGAGCAAAAACCTCCAAAAGCCTGTTGTAAGAAAAAACATTTCAGTTTGACTAGAACTCAGTAAAAAGTCCTTGTTAGAACTTAACATATCATCATCATCAGCTTGCTCTTATCCCAATTACTTGGGGTCGACGCAATATGTCATCTGTTTTGACATATTGCAAAAAGTTTCGGCAATGACTTTTATGACCGGCCGCCTGCCTGACGTCAACCCTCCTTGGGAATGTAATCGTTGACCCAAATGGTACCAGATGGAGTTGGTCCGGGTCAATCTAGGGCTCTTAGTCGTCTTTTACGACACCCACGAGCAAAGCAAGGGTTGGTAGTATTCGAAGCCGCTACCACACAGCATTGTTAGAACTTAACATATACATAAAATTAACACAAATTTCATTCAGGAGTAGTATATTAATTTTTATATTTCTCTTTTTATTATTATTGTCTTTATACGGTCGAACTATCAAATTAATAGAACACAAAATATTTCAGGACTTAGCAGATGAAGATGCAGTAAAAAACCATTTAATGACTGTTACTAGAGAAAACAATGGTCTTACATGCAACAAATGCCATGCAACTAAAAAGTATCCTAAGGCCTTTCAACAACACATCAAAGATTGTACTGGACTTTTGGTTAGTACTGTTTATAATTGTATAGATGGCAGGATGTCCTATGTAAGGACTTCTCACTATTCACTAACGTATAATGATTCTTTGCTTGATTCACAAATTAATGTCTGGGTGTAATTTTTATCTGTTAACGAATGAACGTATGTGTAAGGACCCTGTGATAAAATGATGAAATCCATAAAACAGTTTTTTTAATGCAAATGAATTGTTTGCACTTTTCATATTTATAGTATTTTAGTTTGTCTTAAATTCACCTTTAATTATTTGATTTTGGATCAGATGAAAAGGTATATACAAGTTTGTTAGTATGAGGTAACGCTAAGTGGGAATTTCGCTCTATCGCTAGGGCGATGGTCGACAGCGTCGGGAATTGGGACGCGGTCGCAGCCTTCTGCGAGACAGTGATCTCGCGGAAGGAGGCGGCGGATCGCCTGCGCGAGGAGCGCAGCCTCGATGAGAAGATCCGCCGCCGGCGACTGTGGCGGCGTAGGCGCAACTATCTGCGCCTCATGCCGCCCTAGCCGAGGCCGCGGGTGACGTGACCGGGGATTAGTCCGTCACCCGCCGAGAGGCCGACCGCGTGAGGAAAGACTGACGTCCTCCCCGAGGGGGGGACGTCGGTCGATGGGAGGGTACCCCAATTAGGGGTATTCCGTCGGGCCGACCACTGACGACAAGTTAACGCTGCTCCAGTGGTCGGCCCAACGACGAATGCGACGTGGTTTTTGGGTGGGTCGCGGGAGTTGCGTGCTTAAGCCCCTCTGTCGCCCCGGACGGAGTGGTGCGGAGGCGCGCCGACCGCGACCCACTCACAAAAAAAAAAAAATTGGGAATTTTACTAAATTACCTAACAAATATCCTTTTTTTTGTAATGTGGCCAAAAGGCATTATGTCATTCTGATATATAAGCTATATTACTCTAAAGTTTCATCAAAATCTATTTAATAGTTTAGGTACGAAGATTTTTTATGTATTTTATAGTTATGATATTTAACATACTATAGTCCATAAAATATAGCTTGATCACAGGTGACAGTTGTCCCTAGTATTGTCACGCTTACGATGAAGTCCCTAGTTTTTTATCGATAAAACTCTTTATTTTTTAAATTGTGATTTTCTATCATAATTGAAATACAATCAATGAAAATCTTTTTGAATTTATATCAAACCAAAATATTTTTTTGACTGTTTTAATTATTCAAAAGGGGTTCAATCAAGGTCAACGTCACTATTATCGTCATCACTGGAGTGTGCCTGCTAGATTTATCATTTTACATTTATAATTTTTTTGCCAAAATAGGGACAGGAGTCATTAGATAAATCGATCAATTGCGACTGTTTTATGAATAAACATGTTTAGTTTATTGATAATAATACGTATGTATATAATATTATCATTTACTCTGAGACAAAATTAGTTTTTTAATGTTAAATTAATTCAATTTATGTGTTTTATAATGTAACTCTCTGTTTTAATTGTAAAAAATAGTTGAAAGTTTTATATAGGTACTGTATTGGGTTTATTTCTTTTATGAATAATTTAATAAAGATCGGTTATCGACTCGCCCATCTCTTTTTTATTTTCAGTCCAGTATAACCTCGTACGTGCGTAACCGTCATTTTTCTATAACATGTTTGCTAGGTATTTTAGTACTTATGAGGTACATTTTAGGCATGAATATTAATATTTTTATATTTATAATATATTGCACTTCAGTTGCAATAAAACTGACACGAAAAGAATGAAAATATATGTGATACAAAATAAAATTGTGAACATGTCGCTCGTTCAAACTTACTTCGTCGGTTTCGTTGACATCTGTCACAGAGATCAAGCTATATTTTATGGACTATAATAAAGTGTATATTTTCTCATGTAATTTTAGAATCATATTCACTGGCCCATTTTCTGTTATTTCGCACCGTAAAATCTCCTTCGTTTGGCGATCTACGTACGAGTCTAACGGGACATTGGCAAAGTTGCGGTGTAACGCCAGCAGAAGCCATTCATCAAGATCAAGATTAAAGTGTATATTATCCGTAAAAACGTAACAAACATTTATATGTTCCTACTTATATATTCGCGTCTTGAAGGACTGGGATAAAATTTAATCCACACACGAGTCATCATTATTATTTCCTTTTATACATATATATGTACTATTATCATCATATACCCCTTTTTTCAACAGCCATCAAACGAGAAATTGAAGAACGAAGCAGATATTAGTTACTTCGACGTAGGCGGTGTTGCAGTTGACGTGGTTACTTGTGGTGTTTGCAACAATGAAGTTAATAAGTCAGAATGGATGAGTCATATAGAGAACACACACAATTACGTGGCCTGGTTCGATGGGATGCCGCCTCTTGTAAGTACATACAAAATATGACTGGTAAACACTGTACACGTTGAAGGAGCGTATTCAGTACACGATTCTTTTATTTTATTTATTGCTGTTGATGATAAACTGGCAAATAGTACACCTGATGGTAAGCGACACTGCCGCTTAGTCTGAAGAAAGTGAAGAGAGTGTGAATACGAGTAATGGAGTTCAGTGTTACTAAAGGTATCACCAATATCTACCACATGCACCCTTGGAACACCCTTGGAATGTTGGACTTCTGGCTCTCTCGGTTACCGAACGAAGTGCACTAATAAATTGCTACTATTCACACGTCGATTTTCTGCAAAAGTGTTGTACTGTCTGCGGCTGTAGTCAGACAACTGTCGACAGTGTGGGCCTGCCATATAATTTCGATTCTGATACTGAATAGGTACTTACAATTTTACATTAAAATTAAGGATCGCTATACGTGTCTGCTGTCGTGGCGTGTATATTCAATAATAGATATTGATTTGTTGATGGTAATGATGAGTGCTTCATGCTTAGCAACACTAGAATATGACTAAGGTTTTCTTACTAGCACCACTTGTAAATCCTACGTCTAAAGAAAACTTCAGACGTTGGTTTTACAAGTCAAATAAAGTGATGCATTCTGGATTTCTCTAGTACGTCTATATAATATGATGTTATGGTTATTTTGGCAAACGGTCCCACCAAACGAACACATGTTATGATAACACATCATCATCTCGGTTCATATACGTGCTACTGCTGGGCTCGAGCTTCCCCCACAATAGGAGGGAAATTGACTTACTACACCACGTGTCAGACTTGTTTGTATAGGGTTTTGTTTCGAGTTTTCCTTCTCTTGCATAGATGTTATATGCATATTATATCCCTTAGTCATCTGTTACGAAACACACAGACAAGAAAGGAAAAGAAGAAAGGAATAGATTTCTTAATTTTTTAAATCTTAAATGCTTGCACATAATATTTCAAACAAAAATATAGTCATAATTATTAAAACTATGTTACAGGATGTAAATGATCCAATAATGGTACAAAAACACTTAACCGATGTTTCTAAAGTGATTGGAGGTCTAAAATGCTATAAATGTGGACTTGTCAGGAAATATGCTAAAAGTTATCAGCATCATATTGACAACTGCACTGAAGATGTCCCAAATATATATTCTGTTGCAGGTTTGAATGGTTTGTTAATTTTTCTTAGAAATCACTAATATTGTTATTGTACTTAGTTATGCTCTTTATTTCTTAATACTATTGGCAATGATGTATGACAATTTTACACATATTATGACGCATGCGGATATCCATGAGGATGTTAATGGCTGCTCTGGTAGTTATCTTGTGATCAGGTTCCGCTTATAGGATCTGCACCAGCCCTAATGTTTCGAATTATATATATATATATATATATACACATATATCTTATGAAGAGCATCAAACTGGAACTAAACATGTTCTATACAATTTTATATAAAAGAAGTAACAAAAAAAAGTATTAGACAAACCAGTCGATTTTCTTACAAGATGTCCGTAGCAATCACGTTCCGATTCGGTAGTAGTTTGTTGGATTACTTTTGTTAAAATTGACAATATGTGGGTGCCCACATGGGGTTTATTTGTTAAAAATGAATTTCAATTCAGTTCAATACCATTACTACCTATTAATAGCAGGCCCGCCCCTAGCTGTTTCATCGCCCGCGTGCAATACCGATGATGCCGCCTTTTTTTTTGGAAGGCACACCGCGCCCAATCTATTCGGGGCGACGGATGAGCGGCGTGTGACATCATAACCTACCGTATTCTCTCCCCGTTGCCATTAGACCGACCACTGGTACCGATTCCTCGACATCCGTGCCCGGCCCGGCGCGTTGCACTTTCGGATATCGTCCTCTTTGACGCCCCGGTAACATTGCAGCGGTTTCGGCGGTGTTGCCCTCACGCCGTCGGCCTCTCTGCGGGTAGCGGCCTTATCCATCCACGCACGATATCGGCTAAGGCGTCATCAGCCGCAAGTACTCGCGCCTGCGGCGGCCAACGCGCCGGCAGCGGAGTGTGTCATGGTAGGGAAATTCCTTTCAGACCCGCTCCGCCGCCTCGGCGACGACCGTATCCTAGTTCCAGACGTTGTCGAGCATCGTTCTAGCTCTGGTCGGCGGCATGAAGTCAGCACTGATGACTGCGACGACTTCACGGCGCTACTCTGCCCAGGCCACGGAGACCTCGAGCGTGTGCTGCGCCGTGTCCTCGTCGCAATCATAGTGGTGGCAGGACGGTCTCCTCTCCTTCCTCGCGTCCTTACCGAAACAACCATGTCCCAACAAGATCTGCATCAGTCGGAAGAAGAGGACCCCGCAGCACCGACGCAACCACTCTATCAGCACCGGCCGGACGGTCTTGACGGTCCGAACACCGAACCGAGGTCTTTCCAGCCGGAGTGCCAAATGAGAAACGATATCGTTGCCCCGCCAGGCGGCCAGCTCGCGTAGCAAGACAGAGCTGGCCTCCGCCAGCGTCGCCGATACTCGTCGGTAAAGAACAGCGAGCATCTCCGCTTCCAAGCCCCAAGGGAGAATTCCTGCCAACGCACGCTTTCTCCGTCTCCACATCCTCCGAGTGGGATGGTCAGGGACTCTACCTACACGGGTGCGCCGTACAGCGCCATGGACCGAACCACCCCCGCGTATAGTCGTCGGCACGTAGCGCTGAGTCCGCCCACGTTCAGCATGCGCCACGAAAGGGCGGACGCCGCGCCAACAAGTCGCGGAGCAAGTTGACGGAAATGCTCCATGAACCACCATTGCCCTTAGAGGACCAGACCCATCTGAGCTCGGATGTTGATGGGGACAGAATTGACGGCAATCTAGGTCCCCCGATCGTTGCAAGGCCCATGAAACAATAGGGCCTCTGTCTTATTTAGGGCCACCCCTTTTTCTTGTGGGTGGGCTATGGTCAGCGTACACGCCGTTCAGTCCGTCCGGGGAGATGAAAGGACGGCGCGCGGCCCCATAACCCATCGTAATCCCTCTCGAGTTCCTTGTCGTCCGTGCGGCGGGATACTCTTTCGGGTACCCTCCCTTTCCAACGCCCCTCCTGGAACAGCGGCCGCGCGGTCAGCCTCTCTGCGGGTGACAGACTAATCCCCGGTCCAGTCACCCGCAGCCTCGGCTAAGGCGGCATCAGGTACAGGTACTCGCGCCTGCGCCGCCCGAGTCGCCGGCGGCGGGCGGTGTCGACGTAAAGGAATTCTCCTCGCGCACGTTCCGACGCCTCCTTCCGTGAGATAACTGCCTCACAGAAAGCGGCGACCGCGTCCCAGTTCCTGAGGCTGTCGAGCATCTCTCTAGCGACGGCCGGCAGCATCAGGTCGGCACAGATGACTGCGACGAGTTCACGGCCACCCTAGCCCCAGCGCCTCGATCCGCTTGATAATCTCTTCGGCGCCGAGAGTTGCCAGGCATGCCGCCTCTTCTAGCGTCCTGTAACCATTATGTCGTAGTAAATGGTAAATTACGCCCAGCCCGGGATAGTGGCTACCTCGCAACGCTCAGTTGTAGCCGATATTCCAAAGAGTCGGCCCTAAGGCCGACCCCTGCGGAACACTGCACGACATGGGCGTCTGCACAACGTCCCCTATTCGGTCCACGTAAGGACGCTGCACGGGTGACTGCCTTCATGACCATGGCCTTTCTGTAAAGTAAGGCCGCGATCGTTGAACGCCCCTTTCTGAAATCGAATTAGGCGTCCGGCAGATCAGGACCACCAACCCTGCGTAAGTGCAGGCTACTGACAGATGAAGGTTTGGTAGTGCATCCGAGTTTTAACGGATGGCAATTGATAGCGGTGTTAACGCCAATCGGTCATTTTTTTTCCATGCCATTTCATATGCTTAAGGTAAGGTGGATATTAAGACATAAATTAGGTGATGAATCGTTCGATTTGCCGCTCACCTGGACATGCCGCCCGCGTGCGGTGCATGCGTTGCACGCCCGCTTACGGCGGGCGTGATTAATAGGGCTAAGATTGACTTTTAGGATTAGAAGGAAGTATATTAGTATTAATATTGGCTTTTTTTAGAACCTGTTGAATGTGCCGTATGCTCTGAAAAAATGGATGTTAAAGAATGGCGAAAACACGCTATGAGCAAACATTATAACGTCGCTTGGATCGTTGGCGATGAACCTATAGTAAGTATATTATTAGCCAGATAATTCTTCTTCAGATGCCAGCTTAGCTAGATGACTTTCTGGACAGGCGCTTTATTGAGGTCAGCTCTTTTGAGTCAAGTCGATGCACATGATCCTTTGACTATGATTTTGAAGCATTTCAGATGTGTTACTATTACTATGCATTATCGTAGGCATGAAGCGTTAAATCAATCAAACTTTATTATTATTATGTTTTTTTTAAGACAGCGTCCTGCATTAAGGAAATTGTCCTTATATTGCTGGGGACTTTACGAATATATAATAGGGAATATGCACGAAACTCCAAAATGAACAAATTATTTTTATTTGTAATCTTTATTGCTAAAAAAACGTACCTATACAATAATTTTTTTAATTTTATCATTATTTAATATTTAAATTTAATTATCAAAAAGTGCCTTTTTGAGATTCGCGCGCAACATTTCCGAAACGCAACGCATTGGTTGTTCAAAACGTGACATCATAGTCCTCCCAAGTCTGAAATGCTTCTGGTTAGGGCTGTCGATATTTAAAAAAAATATAGTTTTTCGATATATCGATATTTTTAAATATATGAATATCGGAGTTCGATATAACGAAAAAAATATCGATATTTCGATATTTTCCCCATGACCACTCTTTAACTTCATTCATTGCGGAGTTGCCGTGCCGAGCTTTGTTTATCAAATTCTAGGAGTAAGTGATAACTGATCATCAATTTCATGCCAGCGCTTTTACAGGAGATTAAATTTACGGTGATTTTGTAGAATAAATACTTTACATGAAAAGATAAAACACCAAAGTTATTCAAATAAATATCGACCCTCGATATCGTATATCGTGTCGATACTTACTTTTTATTATCGATATATTGTCCAAAAAAAGTTCAGTATTAAGTATCTATATTTTTAAATAACAATATCGATATTTTATCAACAGCCCTCTTTCTGATATCAAGTTGTTGTTTGTATGTTTCTAGTGATTATTTTGTATTGTTACCGAGTTACTTTATAATAAGTTATTAGTTTTCTGTATTCAAGTATTAATATTTGTGAATAAAAGACCTATTACAATGACTGAAACCGGTTTCGTCAAAGTATAGTCAGACAATCTTCCTAAAATAGACGTGTATATGATGACAACATATTTCGCGTCTAATTCAGATTTAACGTCTGTTAAACTCTGAGGAATAAAAGCTGCAAGGTAAATAAGACATAATATTTAATAATCGTAATAATAATAAAAATACGATATATCGATATTTATGCCGATATACCGAACCCCGATATTGATACATTGTAAAATATCGATATGTCGAAAACGATATTTCTAACAATATCAACAGCCCTAGTTGACAGCCCTAGCAACTTGTACGAGTGTCGAGTACTCTGACGTCACAGAATATGCACACCGAAGTAGCCGCGTTTTCATCGCCCATAAATGATAGCGATTTTTTTAATTTTTTTTAGCGTAATGTTTTATATTTTGAATATGTTATATTTATTTCTAGTAATGTAATAACTAGAAGACACTTTAAAAAAAAAATAAAAAAAATCATGCATATTCCTTATTAACGCACATAGTTGTCCTGCGTAGGTATACAAATAAAATACAATGAAAAAAAAAGGTTTTTAATGTCGAAATAGTACGTTTTACACACGGTTATGTACACGATACCTATGCCTATAAAAACCACTTTAAAAAATGTTTGTCTGTTTGTTCCGGGTAATCATATATAACACCGGATACCTGTTTATATAAGGTGTAACTTAGGCTCTTATTCCTCTCAAGAGATCTCTATTAAATATTGTCCGTTCCGGGAATCGAACGGGAAGCCTAATGGACTGCAGTCGCGTATTGTATAGTATATTACAGTAGCAGTAATATTTTAGAAGATATTAGAGATTTGAAATGTGGCGGCCGGCAAGGCGACTGAAACCGAAACGATGCGCGGACTAATTGCTAGTTTTTAAAAACATTTTATTTGTGTTTTAGGATATCAACCTCCCATATGTAGTGGAGCCTTATATAAAGGAGTATAGACGAAGGCACGACAATAAACTGGTCTGCAAATCTTGCGGTACCAGCAGGGTGTCGGCGGTTGGCTTTTATGCTCATATCATCACATGTGGGAAGACTGAAGAAGTAAGTTGTATAGTTATTTTCGATATGGTGAATATAGGAGTAAGTATACAATATACTATAGGATGGACAATAGCAATTGACTGGGATATTTATAATGTCTTTTTATACAGTCCGCCAATCCGCCTACCAAGCATTATTGCTCTTGTGTAGCCTGTAGGTTAACAAGCGGATGTCGACAAGCTGGTGGATAGAAAGCGAGATCTACTCTTTCTGATGGTATATGTCTGTAATCTGTCTCTTTTACGTCCCAGCATAATAGTAAGGCTACTTACTTTGAGGCAGAATCATTCTTATTATTGTGAATGTGCTTTGTGCGTAATGGGTATATGTTCATGAAAAATGTTACGCTAATGCTCCTCGGATTTAGTTTAGAATATCATGGAATCAGAACTATATTGAAATGAAACTTCTAATGCGACTTCTAACAAGGTTGCGTTAAACGTTTAACACTACGAGAATAGAAAGAGATAGAGCGAGAGTGAATGTGTGGCACTCGAATGCATGCGCGTATTATTAGCCCAGTCGAATTAGATGAAAAACGGACAAAACCCAGGAAAAATTGTAAGTAGAATTTTTCCTTCGGAATTCGTTTTTGTCACTGGGAGTCTACATTTCGGTTTTCGAATTCCCAGTGGTCTTGCGTTTTCCGCCATCTTGATTTTAAGGGTGGTTTTATGTTTTTTAAATAACTCGTTTATTTTCAATTTACACGAAAAATGGTCATTACCAAAGTTGTTCAGAATTAAATTTCCTACAACTTTTGTTCTCATGATTTTTTCCGTAGGATGAACACTATAAAAATTGTATTCAAAAACAACTAAAACTTACTTTTTCAGGAAGCAGATATGTATAAGAATGTTTGTGAAATATGCAATAATAAATATTTGTGTATTTACAAAAGTCAGCATATGACTATGCATAAGGAGCAAGTAAACGCAAATGAGCGTAGAATTTTAGTGGCTAAAGAAAAAGAACTAAAAGGAGAACAGGAAGAACCGGTTGTGATTGTTGGCGGTCGTAGGAAGGCTGCAGAAAAGTAAGTTTTTGAAGTGAAAAATTCTATTAGCAATGCTGTGTTGTGATATATAAACTCGAGGTATCTGAAAAGCGACAAGTAAAAATAATAGATACATCAGTAGGATTTGAACTTCACGAGAATGAGATATAAAAATATAGAGTGCTTCCTAATGCATAATTATCCTATTCTTCATTATGGCATATGAAATAAATCTATTCATAGGGATTTTATCGCGTTTTGATTCGAAGTTACGAATATAGATTACGAATGTATTTTGTATGAAACATGACCAATAAATAGAATTGGAGTGTCTGTTTGTAATGTCAAAATAATAGGCCTTTTTCATGCTCACACGATTATTTGCACAATACATATGCCTAAAAATCACTTTATATTTTTTGTCTGTCTGTCTGTTTGTTCCGGGTAATCTTCGAAACGGCTGGACCGATTTAAAAAATTCTTTCACCAATGGAAAGCTATAATATCAGGAAGTAAACTAGGCTATATTTTATCCTGGTTTTCCCTCGGGAACGGGAACTACGGGGATAAGGCGACAGAAACCGAAGCGAAGCGAGGGCGGGTTGCTAGTCTATACCAATAAATAAAATTGGGGTGTCTGTTTGTAATGTCAAAATAATGGACTTTTTTCATGCTCACACGGTTATTTGCACTATACATATGCCTAAAATACACTTTATATTTTTTTGTCTGTCTGTCTGTTTGTTCCGGGTAATCTTCAAAACGGCTAGACCGATTTCAAAAATTCTTTCACCAATGGAAAGCTATAACATCAGCGCGTAAACTAGGCTATATTTTATCCTGGTATTCCCACGGGAACGGGCACAACGCGGGTAAAACGACTAAAACCGAAGCGAAGCGAGGGCGGGTAGTAGTAAATAAAATTAAAAAAAAATATATTTTATATGCTCATTATGGGATGCAGGCGGCACAGGACCGTACTTTGTGGCGTAACATGAGGGAGGTCTACGTCCAGCAGTGGACGGCGATAGGCTGAAATGATGATGCTCATTATTTGCGTCAATGTCAAAAATTATCGTTCCCTCGCAGTTTAGATTACAAGGTTTTAATTCTCCTGCATGTGAACTGAAAACATTTTTTTTTATTTAACCAGTTGCTAGGACCTTCTGCTTATTTTATTGGATTTAGATAAATCGAACAATTACTAAATCGATTTTTAATTCAAATATTTGTTTCAGGGCTATAACTGTCATAGAAAAGTACACCGCCAGCACTAATAATGTAAGTAGTAGTAATATAGACATATGTAGGTCCTTAGGTCAGGCTGATTGTGTTCCGACAAGTAACCCTGCGCCGGTGGTCGGTCCAACGACGAAGGCGACGTGGTGTTCGGGTGGGTTGCGGGTGTGCGTGCTTACGCACCTCTGTTGCCCCGAACGGAGTGGTGCGAGGAGTGCGCCGAACGCGACCCACCCCAAAAAAGGCTGATTGTGTTGTTTACAAGCAACAACAACTTGTACAGTTTCATCGTACATTTCTTTAATTCATAATTTTTGGGGCATTTACTTGACGAGGTATAGCAATTATTTATAACAAAACATTGTAGATAATATCATAAATGCGAATATGAGTTTGTTTATTACGCATACACGAACTGTTCTACTGATTATTATGAAGTTTTGCATATTTAATTTATAAAATCTATATTATCGTCACAGAAGTTGCGGACATAGTTGGTAGACAATTTGGTTGCCCACACCGTAGAAACATAATATATGTATATATAGACATAATAGCATAAAATATAGCAATAATATATCTTATAATTATAAGGGACAGGGATATATATGATAATTTTACTGTTTTTTTCAGGGCAATCATTGTTCTAAGTGCGGTTTTAATTCCGAGGTGGATTCTGAGATGTCAAACCACATATGTGTAGCTAAGAAGATTGAGGATAGTGATTCTGATGCGTCAGTAGATTTGGATAATAACTCCGATGATGATGACGATAGTGATATTGATTCTAATATTTCGGAAGAGGAACGCGAAGCAAGAGACCAAGAACTAACAAAGTCGAAAAAACATTCTGATTCCGGTAAGAGATTATGAATATTAATATTTTAAATATGATTGAGAGCGTTCGTTTTTCTTTTTTTTTGGGGGTGGGCTACGGCGCACCCGTCGCCCGGCTACGTCCGGGGCAGTAAGGTGGCGCGCGCGGCCCTGTAGCCTGCCCGTGACACGTCGCCTTCGTCGTTGCCGACCACCGGTGCAGGGTGACTTGTCATCAGTGGTCGGCCCGACAGATGATTGAGAGGCATGACAAAAGCTTATTGCAAATGTATGCAAAAATTTTACACAAAACATAATATTTTTAATATTTTTGACAATCATCATCATCATCATCTCAGCCCATATATGTCCCACTGTTGGGCTCGGGCCTCCTCCATAATGGAAGGGTAATTGACCTACTATACCACGCTGGTCAGACGTGTTGATATAGGGTTTTATTTCAAGTTTTCCTTCTCTCGCATAGATATTATATGCGTTTTATATCCCTTAGTCGTCTCGTACGATCACCCACGGGTAAGATAGGGGGTGGTGAATTGTATTCTTACTCCGTCACCACACGGAAAATTTTGACAATAATAATTGTTTTTTTTTTAATTAAAATTGCGTACATTATAACAGTATGCTCCGTGATAATACATTTTAAAAGTACACGTAGTTTAGATAGGTGGGGTATGGTTATATGTACTGACTTTGTAAAATGTACTACATTGTTATTCAGGAGCATGTAGCATCAAGCACATATACTTTAAGACGAACAATCTCTATAGCCCACAGCGTCCTACATTCCTCCTGGTATTGTTCGTAGTGTGCCCACTGTTGGGCTCGTTCTTCCTCCACAACAGAAGCAAAAATGACCTACTATACCATGCTAGTCAGGTGGGTTGGTATAGGATTTTATTTCGAGCTTTCTTTCACTTGTAACGCCGTTTCCTGCATATCATATCCCATGGTCGTCTTTTACGATACCACGGGTAAGAGAGGGGGTGGTGAATTGTATTCTTACTCGGAAACGGAGCTACCTTGTACTGTCTACATACTTGGGCACTTAAAATAATTTTATAATATGCACGCTTTTAAAGCTGGATGTATGCATCCAGCCTAATTTTAACAAAAAAATAAATTTAAGTAAAATAAATAATTAAATTCTTTATTTACATGATTTTTGATAAGAATAATTACCATTTTGTAATAGGTTAAAATTTTCATCATCAGTAGGTGACTGTTGACATTGATGGGTTCAATCTCCTAAAAACGATATTGAGTTTCGGTGGGGCAATTTTTGTAGTAGGGTGAACCAACGCTAACGCCCGCTATATATGATCAGCCTAGCAATCAGACCGGTATATATGATGCTAGTTATATATGGCAGCTAAGTAATATATGGTCAGGTAGATAATATATAATCAGGCTCGCTATATGGCCAGTCCATAGATTGCTAGCAAGAAAAAAAATTAAACTGCGTGTGTAAATTATATATTAAGTACATATTTAATTTCAAAATATTTTCAGGAAATAAAATACAACGGCTGCCATATCAAATAAAAAATCTTAATAGCTATATGAGAAAAAGCGCTGATGAGTTGTAAGTATTTCCATTACATTACTTTTCTTTGCTTATAATTCCATCATCATCATCATCTTGCTCTTATCCCAATTACTTGGGGTCGACGCAATATGTCATCTGTTTTGACATATTGCAAAAAGTTTCGGCAGTGACTTTTATGACCGGCCGCCTACCTGATGTCAACCCTCCTTGGGAATGTAATCGTTGACCCAAATGGTACCAGATGGAGTTGGTTAAGCTAGGACTCTTAGTTGTCTTTTACGACACCCACGAGCAAAGCAAGGGTTGGTAGTATTCGAAGCCGCTACCACACAGCACTTTGCTTATAATTCCATCATGACTTACAATTATTTATAGTTAACATTAAACCCGGGTTCAGGCCAAGGGTATGGGATGGGGTACATTGTAAATATTACACACGTTTTACGAAAAATATTTTTAAAGAAATTTTAACATTTGCTTATTGCAATAAATAGATCCTTTTTCCTTTTCTTTCATCATAATTTTGATTTGTTTTATTTCAGTGCTGAACTACATTTGTCAGGTGAAGATCTATTTACTGAATGGCATAGGTGTGAATATGAAATTACTTCGGAGTCAGACTTGATTAAATTTATGCCACCCCTAGAAGAATCTTGTAAGATTAAATATGACCACAAGGCCGATTGGTATGCATATAAACGATTCGAGGCTAGAAACAAAAAAGGTGAGAAGTACACTAACACACATATTCTGTCTATCCAGTATAGTGTCCTTTCATTTTATAGTTAAGTAAAAATAAAATAAAAGTACTGTATAGCCTCAGGGGTAGAAACCTGGTACTCTGAAATAGGCAACCAAAACCTAAGTTTTGTCGCGAATATTTATTTATTAATGTAATTCGTAAATTATTAACTACACAATATTTACAAATTGTTTAATAATTTCCCCGTTATGAAGAGAAAAAAGAAAGCTCTTAATATTTTCGTTTTTCAGATATAATAACTATATTTACCGGCGCCTGTATTCAGTGTGTCAGTTGGGTTCCGCCAGCTGTCGAGAATTCAAAAGAGACGCAAGAGTTTCTGTCTGTGGTTAATCACCTCGCTGAAGATATACCCAGACAATTCTGGCATGATAGGCCGTCAACAAAACCTGCGCTTATACAGATATGGGACTGCGGGAATATGATGACGTAAATAATTTGTTGACATATTTTTTAAAAGACAACACCTTGCACTAAAGAAATAATCCTTGTCTTAATGGGGACTTTACAAGCTTATGACTAACGGATACAAAATACATTCAAACTCAAATCAACAATTTGTGGATCGCACAAAGTGCTATCCTGCAAGGGATTCGAACCCCAAAACTGGCACTGTAGGTCTCTAGATCTGAACCACTATGCCATCTGTGCAGTCAACTTCAATTTACTTAATATATGTGTGGTGACAGAGTAAGGATTCAATATGTCACCGCCCTGTACTCCCGTGGGAATTGCAAAAATCAGCTGAGAGATCACTTTTTATAGTAGACAATAGCACTGTCACATTCAAATGTATGACACGCAACCTCCATCGCAAACTCCTACTCCAAGCATGGTCATTATGGCGTCATTTCGCCTTGTCGAGGTCTGTGCTTAATAGTGAATACCGTTGTCCTGATGAATGGTAGATAGATGAGGACTTTGAGGGTTTTTATATTTTTAAATACAGTGTTGTATATATTATAAATGTGTAAAATATGTTTATTTTTTGTAAAAAATAATTATTATGTAAATCACGAATCAATAAGTAAACTTTTTAAAATAATTAAAACATAAGCAATGTTATAACATTTTTTTATAAACCATTACATTTATAAAGAGAGTGGCTCATATTTTTTTGATTGAAGGCATCCTATAATGTCTATATTTATTGTCAATATTTATATATCCTGTAAAGTATATATGTCTTTATTTTCAGTAATGTACCAGAATTTGTGATGGGTATAACGCTAGAATACGGTACTATATGGGCTCTAGATTGGTGTCCATCTGGCGTAAGAGATATATTACACATAGGAGTTAATAAGTCCAATGAAAATAAAAGACTAGGCATGTTTGCTGCGGCCTGTGCCAATGGATGTGCTTATATTTTTGCAGTGCCTTACCCGTCGATGATAAAAGAAAAGTATGTGTTTTGTTTTATATTTTCGTATACGTGTCTATTGTGTTTTATTAATAAATGTGTAACTTGTTTTCATCAATATTAACCGTTTGAATCGTCTTAAAAAAAGGAGGAGGTTTTTCGTCGGCATCTTTTTTTTTATATAATATGTTCACCACATACTCGAAGACGTTCAGATAGATTTAGTAATTTTTTTTTATTGTCTTGGTAATTATTTATATAAAAGTAATTATTTTTAAATAATTGATAAAAATATTACAAGGAATATTATAATGTAATAAATTAATAATTTAAAAATAACATTCACCTTTACATTTTTCAGGGGTCAATTATTTTATAAATTGAAACCAGTTGTGGAATTAAGGTTATGGATGGGATCTAATAGAAAACATTACCAGGCAACTGCTATCAAGTGGTCCAAGGTAAGACAGTCAATAAATCTATATACCAATAAATAAAATTGGAGTGTCTGTTTGTAATGTCAAAATAATAGGCTTTTTTCATGCTCACACGGTTATTTGCACGACACCTATGCCTAAAATAGCAATTAAAAATTTTTTGTCTGTCTGTCTGTCTGTTTGTTTGTTCCGGGTAATCTTCAAAACAGCTGGACCGATTTCAAAAATTCTTTCATCAATGGAAAGCTATAATATCAGGGCGTAAACTAGGCTATATTTTATCCCGGTATTCCCACGGGAACGGGAACTACGCGGGTAAAACGACTATAACCTATAACCGAAGCGAAGCGAGAGCGGGTTGCTAGTCAGTAATAAAAGACGACTAAGGGAATATGCATATAACAATAATATATAAATAGAATATGCATATAACATCTATGCAAGAGCAGAACTCGAAATTAAATCCTATACCAACACGCCTGACCAGCGTGGTATAGTAGGTTAATTTCCTTCCCATTGTGGAGGAGGCTCAAGCCCAACAGTGGGACATATATGAGCTGTGGTGATGATGATGATGATGAATGTATATTCTAAATAATCTTATGACGTAAAAACTTGATCAATACTGTATTTCGATTTTTCAGCAAAAGGGTCATGCCCATATAGTTGTTGGTTATGCTGATGGGACTATGGCATATTATGATTTGACGAACGATTCGCCTATGCTGAAGTCTACTGAAAATGGCGTCACTGTTATTTATCCATACTTCGATGAGCGCGCTCAAGTAATGTGTATTGAAGGTGAGTTTATATACTGCATTTGTGTGCAAACAAAAAATGGCTTATCTAGGTACCATACTCGCAGATAATTCTCGTTTGAGTAGTATACATTTGTTACTGTTCTTCTAACATCTATGCAAGAGAAGGAAAACTCGAAAAAACCCTATTCCAACACGTCTGACTAACGTGATAGGTCAATTCCCTTCCCATTTTGGAGGAGGCCTGTGCCCAACAGTGGGACATATATAGGCTGAGAAGGCAGAAAAAAAGTATTAACTTATTGAAAAAATAAATGGTTTTATATAAATAAATAGTCAATGATGCAGTAAGAATACAATTCACCACTCCGTATTCTTGCCCGTGGGTGTCATAATGACGACTAAGGGATATAATATGCGTGTAACATCTATGCAAGAGATGAAAAACTCGAAGTAATACCCTATGTCAACACGTCTGAGTAGCAAGGTAGAGTAGGTTAATTCCACTCTTGTTGTGGAGTAGTCTATACCTCGGTAGTGGGACGTAAATGAGTTGTGATGATGATGATAAATAAAGAGAAATGTAACGAAGTTTTAAAACTGTAACGAAGAATTGAAAAAAATAAAAATTTATATTGTTTTATAAATATTGTGTAATTATTGACGTTTTGTTCATTTAATAGTTAGTGTATTTCATTTTACGTATGTTGATGGAGTAAGAATGCAATTCACCGCTCCCTATCTTACCCGTGGATGTCGCAAGAGACGACTAAAGGATTATAATACTCATATACCTGTCTGACCAGTATGGTACAGTAAGGTCAATTGCCTTCCTATTGTGGAGGAGGCTCGAGCCCAACAGCGGGGCGCATATGAGCTGAAATGAATGAATTTCATTTAATTAGAGCTCCAATATTAATTGAGATTAAATAAAAGATTTTCTATATTATAGATGTGGATATATTTCCTACGCGGGAGTCTTCACGTGGTCCAGGCCCAGTGGTGGGCGGTAGTGTGGGTGGGGCCGGTATGTGCGTAGGTGTGGGTACGGCACGATCGAGCAGTGTCCAGGCGCACACCGCAGCCGCACGGGTTCTGTTTCCACCGCACTGGCCAGCACCAATACTAGCCGGAGACGATAACCTTGGTGCGTATAGTTTTGTTTTGGCGAAATACAAGTCACCAACAATTTGAACAGTACTATTTTTTTGTCAGGCTATGATCTGATCCACTCCGTCCGGGGCGATGTAAGAGCGCCTCATAATCCACAGTATAAGCTCTCCATCGCAATGAAACTGTACACTGCTATCGATTCCATGACCTCGATGGCCAGCCCGGCGTGTGGACTAACTATCGGTCCGTCCACCCATGAACTGCGCTAACCTGCTGTGGAACATATGTGTTGATTAAAATTTGCGCATCCCTGGCTCATTTTTTAAAAATTCCATTTCAAACAATTAGGCTGCTGTTATTGCTGTTTTTATAATTTAGGATCTTTGTCCACCTTATTTATTGTGATTCTACATTCTACAAATTTTATCGATTTTTCCTTTACAAAAATACAGTATGCAAACTATGATATTAGTCTTCTAACAATTGCTACCAATTAATATTATTTTCGATTTACATACTTTCATAGTAGTAGTGTAAATAATGTATGTTAATATCTCATGTATTGCTCTTGATACACAGGAATACCCCGACTTACGCTACCCCGTTTTACACGAATTCAAAGAGGTTTTCTCTTTGAACGCTCAGGCCTTAGGATTTTTTGCTTTATTACTTGTTTTATTCATAAAATTTCAATTAATTTTGTCTAACATTTTGACCGTATTCTTTAAAATTATGGTCCACTCTGAACTAGTTCCAAATGTCCTGTTTTTGTACATTTAATATTAGCAAAATTAACTCGCGACTTACGCGAATTCGAGTTACACGATTATCGCTCGGTCCCACCTATCGCGTAAGTCTAGGGTATTACTGTACTTTATTAAGTTTCCGTGCGGTGACGGCTTCAGGATAAAATATGTCCCACTCATTACCTTTCCGTTGGAGTCGTAAAATTCATGTGCGGGTTCACCCGCAGAGTGGTAATAGGCAAGAATACGTAAATTATCGTTTTATCTCCACGCAAAATAGACAAAATTTCGATGTGAATATTTTTCTATAGAATGTAGCTGGTATTATTCGTTCGTTATTTAGATTATCGCGTCACAAAAAAATGTTATTGTGTTTTTCACAGAGTTTAGAACCACACAATTTTTGTATATACAAGGTGGAAGGGAACCGCTCCCTAAAACAAAGACAGGTGATAGTACAAGTCCTACTTGTGATGATAGGCTAGAAAAAAATCGATTGGAACGGAAACAATTTTTTTGTCACAAAGGTTTTTTAATTTTTTTTCACACGTGTGCATGTAAAGTCACAGTCAAACGTAACTGTAATGTATCTCTGTCTTTCGAGGATAAAGGCAAATAAACTTATGATGTTATTGTGTGGATCAGTGAGTCAAGCGGTCAACGAGTTAGAGTGGTACGGTGTCGGTCGTCGGTTGGGCGGTATGCGTGCGTGCTGCGGTTGCGTTTGGTGCGGACGCCTCGTCCATACGTCTGCACCACTCGTACGACTCTTGCGACCACATCCAGCACACACCGAACTGCATCGACAGGTAAATACAGGTTTATTATTTTTTTAAAGACACCTAACCGTATTATTACATACGTATACGTATTACATTCCGTGTGGTGACGGAGTAGGAATACAATTCACCACTACCTATCTTGCCCGTTGATGTCGTAAAAGACGACTATGGCACATAATATGCACATAACATCTGTACAAGAGAAGGATAACTCGAAATAAAACCCTATACCAACATGTCTGACCAGCATGGTATAGTAGGTCAAGTTCCCTCCCATTGTGGAGGAGGCCCGAGCCCCACAGTGGGACGTATGTGGGCTGCGATGATGATGTTGATGATGGTGAACCGTATTATTACTTTAATTAAACGGTGGCAAATGAGCAAACAGTACACCTGATGGAAAGTGCTGCTGCCGCTTCTGGACCTTTGCAAGGCCGCTATCCACCGCAAACAAGGTGAAAAGAGCGTGAATGAGGTTCGGTGAAACTAAAGGCATCTCTAAAGCCCACACGCAAACAACCTCAGAAAGTTGGGCTTATGGCTTTCTCGCTCATCGAACGAAGCGCAGTAACCAATTGCTACTACTCGTACATCGATTTTCTGCGAGAGTATAGTACTACTCCGTACGGACCGGCCCGTGGCTGTAGACAGACAACTGTCAACAGTGTGGTCCTCATCATCATTTGCCTGCCCTCATCCCACGCTAAGTGGGGTTGGCACAACATGTTTTTACCTTCTAGCCTCCATATAAAACCATGTTGTAAAAGATACGGCTATTTTTTTTATGGCCGGCCGCCTGCCTGACGCCAACTCTCCTCAGGAATTCTCGTTACTGGGGATAAAGGATGGGGATATGGATAAAGTGGGTTAAGGATACTACTGTCATGGAGTATAGGATAGAGACGACAGCAGCAGCTAGAGCAGTCCGGGATCGCGCGCCCGTAGTGACACTAATGCGTTGACGGACAGACAACTGGTAGTGGCACCCTCTGGACGGGTCCTACCAATATTAAATATTATTATATTAAATACTAGCAACCCGCCCTCGTGTCGCTTCGGTTATAGGTTATAGTCGTTTTACCCGCGTAGTTCTCGTTCCCGTGGGAATACCGGATTAAAATATAGCCTAGTTTATGCCCTGATATTATAGTTTTCCATTGGTGAAAGAATTTTTGAAATCGGTCCAGCCGTTTTGATGATTACCCGGAACAAACAGACAGACAGACAAAAATTTTTTAATTGCTATTTTAGGCATAGGTGTCGTGCAAATAACCGTGTGAGCATGAAAAAAGCCTATTATTTTGACATTACAAACAGACGCTCCAATTTTATTTATTGGTATAGATGTTACAAGGAACATATAGGGGATCTACACGCTATGCGGTTGGCAGAAACGCTATTAGCCGTATTGCCGTGGATGTTGTTGACTACAATAAAAAATGTACGAAAACGTGTCCGTCAAACGATTTCAGTATATCCAAAAATAATATCTTTTTTGAATTCTTCGAAAATATTTCAATTTTATTTTCATTGCTTTTGGAGATCAGTAAACAGACATCGTTTTTCGCGAGAGTATGGTACTATCTCAGACGAGCCGATCCATTTAGCCATCAAGTGAGGCCTTACTATTAGGCGAAATTATTGGTCTCATCGCGATTTACATAATATAATTTAAATATACTGAATACACTATGTGTATTCAGTATATTTTTTCTATTTGTTTGTCATTATATAACGCGCGTAAATATAATAAATAGCTACGACTACTTCGACGGCAATCTTACGTATTTGTTATACAAATTGGTTTACGTTATAATATTGCATAAGATGTGATTATTAATTAAGTTTGCTTGCGATTACAGATTATAGCAGTGGTACAGATGATACCATTCAGTAGTAAAAGAAAGAGAAAGAACGACGAGTTGTCTATGGTTATGGAGCCGCTTACTTATAGTGATGCCATTGGGAAATACGGTATTGAGTTTAAACAAGTCACAGCCAAAGATAAAGTAAGTAAATATTTGTTGAAACCAATTATATATAGTCAAACGGGAGTTAGGCAATGGTGATAGGAACCCATGAAAACAATTTGAAGTAAAATATCAATTCGTTAACGAATTGTAGACATGTAAAGCTTTCAATTTTGTTAGCTCTTTTTCGTGTTAATCTGATTGAAATGTATAAAGTCAGCGATACATAATCTGCAACTTATTCGTGCTTTGCTAAATGTTCATTAGAAATGGCATAAATCAATGATTATGTTCGCATAAGTAAGACCACCATATCCACAAACTCTGCCTTAACATCAGCTGATGTTAAGAGTTTGTCAGGCAGCAGAGTTTGTGTTTTTAGGTCGTCCAGGCAGGCAGCAGAGTTTGTGTTTGTAGGTCATCAACCGTTGGTCGCCGACGTTTTGTACCTAATTATACTGTCTACTTGTATTACATGCCTACATGTCTACATGTATTACATGCCTGCATGTATCCTTTTCATAACATGTAGCAAGACTCTTAGACACGTATTTTGGAAATGACTACAACTAATATGTTTTTTTTTTTTTTGTGTAATATTGTACATATATTCATCTCATTATCATACATACGTACATACATTTATCTCATTACGATTCATGACCGTAAAACTACAACCTACCAGTACTACCTACGAGACAGTCTGTATATATCATAAATTAACTAATTCAATCACGATTGGTTACAGAGTACTCAGCATAGTCTGGCTGGAACACCCCGAGAACCATTTCCCGAGCGTTTCCCGTTAGCCGACGTGACATCAATGATGTTTTTCCCATCAGCCAAGCATCATCAAAAGTTGGCAATGTCTGTACACGCTGGATTTGTTTTCATCATAAACATATAATGTTAATTAATTTTAAATTAAGCAAAAATAAATACTTCTATAGGTTCCAAATGGTTATTTAAATACTCAAGCATAAGAACAGTCGACCATATTAAAATCGAATTGTATTGCAATTTTATATAAATTTGTTATTAAGCTTTATGCTGCTAACTAAAAAAATAATTTATAATTAAATAAAACATATTTAATTTTGTTAGGTTATTGTAAATTGTAATATCCTGCTTTATTGAGAATGTAGCATACTTGCTTGTTCTGTGCACGACTTGGAGAAGAGCGTTACTATAATCGATCGATTGCCTGCCTGCCGCTAATACTGTTTGGGTATGGCTTTTATCGCTGATTTTCAGCATCGTCTTGTTATTTATTTCAAGAGCATGATTCCAAATTACAATTACAAGAATCAGATTTTAAAACTATCGTTAATACGTGGCGTGTGATATTAATATGAATGGGAAGTTTCTAAAATAGTGATGTAAATTTTATTTTGTATATAGTTTTGACTAAAAAAATAATATTAAATGTTAAAATTTAATTGTATTTATGTTGATATGTTAATAGTTAACCAGTTATATAAAAAACTTTATAATAAGAGATAGAATATTATTAATATTTTATTACAAGTGTATATATTTATTATTTGTAGTAAATATTATTAAGTTATACTAAAAGATACCTTTGTATTGTAAAAGAGATTATCATATTTTGTTTTTTTTTTTTTTTTTATTGCCAACGGTGGCAAACGAGCAAGCAGCACACCTGATGGTAAGTGAAACTGCTGCACATGGACCATTGCAATACCAGGGGCACAGCCAGGCCGCTGCCTACCGTGAAGGAAATACTCTTCTTAAACCTCGTTTAAAGAAGGACATGTCATAGCGCTCGGGAAACACAGCAGCAGGTAGTTCATTCCAGAGCTTGCACGTACGTGGGAGAAATGATCGCTGGAAACGTACAGTTGAAGACCATAACGTTTCCAGGTGAAATGGATGAACCCTGCTGCGATGTCGAGTGGTACGTTGGTAGAATGGTGACGGTGGTACCAAGTCAAACAGTTCCTCGGAGCACTCCCCGTGAAAGAGTCGGTAGAGTACACAGAGTGACCCAAAGTCTCTCCGCTGCTCCAGCGACTCCAATCTGTCCGTAAGATTGGGATCCCCGACGATTCGAACAGCCCGTCTTTGCAGGGAGTCAAGTGGGTCTAGCTGATATTTGGGCGCACCTGCCCAGAGATGTGAGCAGTACTCCACATGAGGACGAACTTGTGCTTTGTATAGTACAAGACGCTGTCTCGGTGTGAAGTACCGCCTGGCTCTGTTCAGGACGCCCAACTTTTTGCTTGCCAATTTGGCTTTGTCCTCCAAATGACTCCCAAACTGGACTTTGCTCGATATTTTGACGCCGAGAATCCCAATACTCTCAGAAATTGGAAGAGTTACTCCTTGGAACTGAGGCGCCATGACAAATGGGTCCTTCTTTGCAGTGAACGCGCAAACTTGTGTCTTTGTGGGGTTGAACTGGACTAGGTTCCGTTCACCCCATTCCGAGGCCCGCCCCAGAGAGCGCTCGACTTCAGACACAAGTTGAACCCTTCTTTCCTGAATACTCCGAGGGATATTCCGTTGCTCAGTGTACCGCTCATCACCCGTACTGTCATCCGCATAGCAACGCATATTCTCGATAGAGAGCATGTCATTGATATGCAGGATAAACAACGTCGGGGAGAGCACCGAGCCTTGTGGTACACCAGCATTAATGGTCATGGTATCGGAGCAGGAGCCATCTACGACGACTTTTATACTCCGACCATCCAAAAAGCTGGCAATCCAATTACAGAGTCCCTCGGGGATTCCGTATGATGGTAGCTTCGATAGAAGTGCCCTGTGCCAGACCCTATCGAACGCCTTTGCGATATCTAGGCTGAACGCCAGCGCCTCACCCTTGCCCTCCAAGGCTTCTGCCCAACGGTGTGTGAGGTACACAAGAAGATCACCAGCCGACCGACCATGACGAAAGCCGTATTGGCGATCACTGATAAGCTGGCGATCCTCAAGGTACTGCAGAAGCTGGCGGTTTATAACCTTCTCCATTATCTTGGAGAGCAAGGATGTTATCGCAATTGGCCTGTAATTCGATGGGTCAGACCGGTCTCCCTTTTTAGGGATCGGGTGGACATGGGCTACCTTCCACGAAGACGGAACCCTATTAGTAGCGTAGGAAAGTCGGTATAGGCGCGTGAGGATGGGAGTCAATTCAGGGGCGCACGTCTTTAGTACCACTGCAGGGATGCCATCCGGTCCACTCGACTTATGGACGTCTAAAAGCCGCAGCTCCCGCCTAACCGCTCGCTGCGTGATGCGGATTTCGGGCAGTGAGCTTTCACACCGTGGGATGGTAGGTGGTGTGGCAGCTCCGGCATCCAAAGTCGAGTTACAGGCAAAGAATTGACCTAGAAGATCGGCCTTCTCCTTTGCGCTGTGGGCCAGACTACCATCGTGTTTCTGCAGTGGTGGGAGATTGGGCTGGCAGAAGTTGCCTTGTGCAGCCTTGGCGAGCGACCAGAATGCACGACTCCCAGCGGGATAGCTTTGCAATCGCTCGCCAATTCTGGCAACATGTTCCGCCTTGGCTCTGGCAATAGCCTTCTTACTAGATCTAGAAGCGGCGTTAAATTTCCGCTTCACCTCTTTGGCGTTCGGGTCCTGGCATTTTTTGGCCCTATTCCAGGCCCGATATGCGGACTGTTTCTGGCATGCAGCCGTCCTGCAGGTTTTGTTAAACCAGGGTCGGCTGCGGCCACCGACGGGTATTTTGGTGTTGGGGATGAATAATTCCATCCCCGTAATAACCGTTTCGGTAACGCAGTCCGCACAGACGCCAGGGTCCCCAGAGGCGAAGCAAAGCCGCTTCCATGGGTAGGATGCGTAAAACTCGCGCAGTCCATCCCAATCTGCAGACTTATATTGCCAGACTCTGCGAGTCCCAGTCGCCTTAGAACGACTAGGCCTTACAACAGGGGCACTGCTACGGACCAAGCAGTGGTCAGAAGATCCAAGAGGCGCTTCAACCACTACCTGATATCCGTGCTGGTGTGTAGTCAGCAGAAGATCCAGTAAAGAAGACTCATGGCTCTCAATATCTGGGATACGGGTGGGCTGTGTCACCAGTTGTGAGAGACCATAGGCCGAGACCATATTGAAGAGATGTCGACCCTGGAGGTCAGTGGTTCGGGACCCCAGCCACTCTTTATGATGAGCGTTGAAGTCTCCAAGAACCACCACCTCCGCTGATGGACACTGCTCCAATATTTCGTCAATCCCCCATTGGACGTTCTCAAATAATTGAATTGACCCCGGATCACTGCCATGGGACCTGTAGAGGCATGCGTAGATGCGGGTAAGCCCTCCATAGTCTACGCGTAGCCACAGGATTGACAAGTCACCATGTTCGAGGGCCCGAAGGCGGCGACAGCAGATATCACCTCGGATGAATACGCACACCCCGGCTTTACGACGGAAGGTATGCTCCAACTCGTAGCCGGGGTAATTTAGGTACGAAATGTCATCCGGAGCACCTATCTGCGTCTCCGTTAAAAAGAGTAAGGCAGGCCGCGCCGTCTCGAGGTGATGATGGACGGCGTCGAGATTGCTATGTAGACCCCTGATATTGCAAAAATCCACATCAAATGTGGATAAGGGGACCGCCGTAGAAAACGTTCTCTTTTTATTTTTCTTGGCCATGAGTTATTGTTTAAGAAGAGGAGGAAGGGAGTGTGAATGTGTATAACGGAGTTTGGTGATACCAAAAAAAAAAGGCAGGGCATAGTGCATGGTCGAGGAGTGAGTGTTGTGAGGAGCTGACACGAAGCACGGAAGGGCCCCCGATGCCCCCCCGTGTGTAGCCGCCGAGGTCCACTCCGGTTTCCCACACCGGCACGACGACTACCCAACGGGATTTTCGCCGGTTGGTGGGACAGCCTCCCAGGGAGGATGATCCTGGGTTCGGGTCCCCTGCTGACCGGCAGGTGGCCGGCGGTGACCATTCCCATCGGGTCTCCCTGTACACCATGCCAGCCCCTCACGCTCAATACCCCGACCAAGACCTCACCACCGCAGGTTTCAGGCCTCACCAAAACCCGCCACACACAAACACACCCAGAAAGTTGGGCTCCCGGCTCTCGCTCACCGAACGAAGTGCAGCAGCAAATTGCTACTACTCAAACGTCGATCTTCTGCGAGAGTGTGGTACTGCCCCGGACGGACCGGCCCGCGACTGCAGACAAAAGACTGTCTACAGTGTGGTCCTACCACCAATGAATGTTTTTCTTTATTCACGGATTGTAGAAGTAGGGGGTAGGAAAGGGTTGATAGTAAGTGTTTAACGAATATATGCAATCAAACCAATTAAGTACACACACACAGAGAAATATCACAATGCAAAACAAGAATACTATTCTTGCACTGTAGTAAGAAGATGTTAGAATGTACTAAGGCTAGAATAGCAAGGCAAGAAGAGCACTCTTACCTTGTCCTAAGGCTACTTAGTATACTTTCCATGATTACTGTAAGTGAACAGTAATAATGTTCTATATTTAAATTGCCATTATTTTTAATAATTACGAATTTTAAAATAACAAAATTGTGATACATTTTATATTTTTCGATAGTGTTGACTATAAAGTACCCTTTTAGTTACAGCCATTTTATATATTTTTAGGGAAACAAGGTACTTCCCCTTATTTTTACACTCACTCCCGATTAGCGATAAATAGTAGGTATTGTGATGGATTTTAAAAATATGGACGGATGTGGACACCCAAACTGAGCAATAATTTATGGACACAGAAATATCTGCACTATGAGATACCCTCATTTTGAAAGATGTCTAATTAATATAAGCTATTGTTGGAATCAGTTATGTGACCGCTATATGATTGTATTACGTTCAACGATGTTAAATAAAATATACATGTAGTATAAAATTTAAATGCCAAAGAAAATAACCAGTGACAATTGTTACACAAATTGACTTACAAAAATCGAAATGGACACGACTATTCAGATTACATTTAAATAACAACCTGTAATCCTAATTAATTTTTGTTAATTGTTAAGGTAACGTACCTATACCTCATGACGTATTCAAGGGGCAGAGGGTCTTTGAAAATACGACACTCGGTCAAAATTAAGACTGGGCTGTTTACGACGGGTGGTCACCGAGGTCGGGGATGGCGGTTTAAAATTGTAAAGAATGGGTCATGTAGTGTCGGTACCTTCTTTAAATTTAATTTCTTAGCAATAATGCAGAAGTTATGTTTTTATAATAATTTATGAGAAAAACATAATTATTGTTTAAATTAATACTATATCCATTATACCATAAAAATTATGCCTAATAAAATATATTTTATTTTTGATAGTGTAGTATAAAAAGAATTCGTTTTTGATTTTCATTGTTATATTTGTATTACCTATGCATATAGTGAAAATACTCAACTAAGAATTGATTATAATTAATAGAACTATAATTTAGGTTTTCGAATTTAGGTTCGGTGGCGGCCGGAGCACAAGATGATTTGACGTCTTGATATACAAATAAATACCTATTAGGCAGTTTTAATAGTTACGCGATTAATCATTTTAAAAATAATTCAATATTTTACACGTAAAGGTTGTAAAAGCAAGAGAAGAAGTAATAAAATGTGTTCTTACAGTTAAAAAATAAAAATAGATTAAACATTTTTGCCTCTGTAAATTTTGGAGTCCCTAAAAATTTGTCGACTAGGCCTTGTGAGTCTAAGCCTAAATCCATCACTGTATAAACAACAAATTTAGTAATGTATATTGTAAATTAACTTTTAAGTAATTTTATATCTTGCCCGTGTAACACTTGGATCATAATGTATGATTACGTTTCAAGAAATGCTCTTAATATTTGTCGTTTTTAAATTACAATTTTATTTCAATTATCGATTTATTAACATAATGTTTTTTTTACAGAATTTGTGTTTTAACATTACACTTATTAAATAAATGCGTATTTAATACACAAATGTAAATTTTAATAACTTAATTTCATTATTTTAACGGCAGATAACAGCTAAGGTAAATAACATTATAACAGTATTTTTATTTCAAAATTATTCGTGTTAACATATTCACGAAATTATGAAGTTGTTTCGAAACAACAATAGCGAGTCAGAATCTTAAATTTTATTTGTTTCTTTCATTTATCAAAATGCATATATTGGAAATACATAAATATAATTCTTTGACTTCAGAAAAATATATTTTAAAGATTAAATCTGAGCTCACAAATAGTTCTCGATCACGAGTATCATGATTGAATTGCAAAGCTAATATTATCTTAACAGTTAAATGATTCGCTAATTAATAAATGGCTTAATAATAAATACAGTCTGCCAGAGGAGACGTCATTTCTTAATAGTTCTGTTGACATGTTTAAAATTTTACTTTCTCTGTGTATGCTGAATATAGTGCAGTAACTGTTGTTCTGTTTAACACCGTATCTAGTGCACGATTAGTTGACCTGTGTATTTGGGGCGCTAACATGTTTGATTAGTCTATACACATATAATAGCCAGTCCATTTTTGTATATATACAGACATTGTGATAAACAATGGTTTTACTAAATTGAAAAATTAAAACAATTTGGGAATTTAGTTTGAACTACTTGGGTAAAAATTATACTAATATATATTTTAATTATGTACTACCTCGAACTTTTATTGTGAGGATAATTATTGATCCGCTTAAGTTTTCACTTATTGGTCACATATAGAAAGTATTTAAAATATTCCTAGTAATTGATTACTGACGACAATTTTTATAATAAAATGTTAAATTAATTTGATAAGTAAATGTTAATTCGATTGCACGTTTGTTAAATGTAAAGCTTTTCAAATAGAAAATCAAAAATATAAAAACAAATTTCAACAATTTTATTTGAGGCATTTTTGTGATTGCTTTCTACAGCCATAAATATAAATAACCAGATCTGATAATTGAAACATCGAGGCAGTATCTCTGGGGGGTGGTAATGTAATCATATTGTGTAGGCAGTTGATACATTATATGAAATTCTATTTTTAGAAATTTGATTATGTACTAGCAAGCTCGCTATTATTTTGTTATGGCCCTACATTTCATTTCACATTTCATTTCTGTTCTCTTTCAAGCAATGCTTTCTTCTTTTTCAAATTAACCTTATACATCGCATTATTAGTCACGCGGCTCCTCCATTACGTAAAGGGAAAAACTGTTTTGTAATATGTTAATATACAATTTACAAATACATTTTATTTACTTTGTAAATTATGCCATAATATAATTAATACAAAGGTGTATTGTAACTAGTTGTATCTACTGATTGCAATAATTTATTTATTCCTAGATTAGTTATCAGAAACATATATATCGGATTTTACAGTGATACTATTGTATGTATGATTGTGGTATGCTTATGTGCAAATAAATATATAAATTAATTACGTATTTTTATTCCCTTGAACATAATAAATCATACTAAGAGGTCTGAATCCCTGTGGTGACGGAATAAAAATACCATTCACCCTATCTTGCCCGTGGAAATAGACAACTAAGGAATGTATATAACACGCGTGTAAAAGAAGGAAAACTAAGTAAAACCCTATTATACTAGCCCGTGTGACCAGCGTAGTCATCATCATCATTCTGCTTTTCTATCAATTATTTGGTGTTAACGCAATATGAAGGGTACAGGCAAAGAACAGGGAATGTCACAATTTTTATTTTTTCGTTTTTTCATTGAAAGCAAATCTTTGCCTATGGTAGTTTAATTTGCCGCCCTAGCAGATGCCGCGGGTGATCGGACCGGGGAATTGTCCGTCACCCGCAGAGAGGCTGACCGCGCGATGGCGACCGACGTCCCAGTACATCGAGAGGTGAGAGGTTACCCAAAAGGGTATTCCGTCGGGCCGACCACTGATGACAAGTCACATCTGCGTCGGTGGTCGGCCCAACAACGAGGTGACGTGGGTACGGGTGGGTTATGGGCCCGCGCGCCGTCCTTTCATCGCCCCGGACGGACAAGACCGCGCATGCGCTTACCATAGCCCACCCATTAAAAAAAAAAGGTAGTTTAATTCCCAATCACTAACTTTTAAAAAAAGTGATTAGATTGCGCAATAAAGGCGTTTTTGTTTATGGCCGAAGCGAAAAGAACAGGGAATGTCCATGACATACCGGTTTGTCCAAAGTTACAGAAGTGATTTGAGTTGTAATTTTAAGTTTAAAATGATTTCTGACTGCGATAATGATGAAAACAACTAAATTATTATTAATAGATTGACAAAAAAAGAGAAAAAGACTGGTCGAGACGAAGATGTTATGAAAAAGTTGGACTTCCTTCTCATGGAGCGCCGTGTTCAGAGTTGGAATACATATATCGAAAATATTACAGTACTAAAATATGTCGAAAAATATTATACAATATTTCAATTCGATGGGTAGTGTCAGTGAGCAGATGACACAACGCTGCTCTGCTCAGACCACGCGTACCTCAAGCGTGTGCTGCGCCATGTCCTGGTCGCAATCGCAGTGATGGCAGGACGGCGTCCTTTCCCTCCGCATGACCTTGTGTGTAGGTGCTATCCAATACAACCATGCTGGGTCCGAATACCGAATAATAATAACGACCCGGGGGGCGTCGCCCCGCCAGGCGGCCTACTCACGAAGCGAGACAAAGCAACGCTAGTAGGGACTAGCGTCGTTGACAACCGCCGGTAAAAAAAAATGAGCATCTCTGCCTCCAAGTTCCACAGCGGAGTTCTGGCCAATAGACACGCTGCCTCCGTCACCACCATGCGGTATCTACGTATGGTCCTGACCGCCATGGCCCTCTGCGGTCGCTACAAAATAGCCCTGAGTCGGACGGTCAGGGTCTCCGCCCACACGGATGCGCTGTACAGGGTCATGGATCGGCCGCGTACAGCCGCCGACACGTAGCGCTGGGTCCGCCAACATTGGGCATGCGCCACGAGAGGCGGACGATGAAAATGGGTTGTTGGTGGTTGATGAAAATCTTCCCGGAATCATCATCGCCTGTCGAGCACCAGGCCCAAATATAAAGATGTGTTTGTTGTCATTTTGTACCAGATAAGCACAGGTCTTTTACGAAACATTAGAATATAGTTCCAATACTAAAGATGCTGAGGACTGAATTGGACATTCCTTGTTTATGTTTATGTCGTCTTGGACATTCCTTGTTTTTTGTTCCTTTTGAGATTGACTTATTTCGTTTCTGTTACATTTGAATATTCTTAATAATTAAAAATTCCATCATAACTAACTACACAGTTATATTAATTAATAAACAGTTAATAAGTTTTGAGTAAAAGTTACTGCAATGCCATGCGGCAAAATGTCAATATATCGATATTTTTTTCGATATTTCCAACTCTCGTATTTAAAAATATCCATATATCGAAAAAACGATAGTTTAAAATATATCAACAGCCCTACTGCAAATATCAACTTTTTTTATTATTTTATTCCGTGTTGTGACGGAGTATGAATACAATTCACCACCTCCTCTCTTGCCCGTGGGTCTCGTAAAAGACGATGGGATATATTACGCATATGACATCTATGCAAGAAATGGAAAACTCGAAACAAAAACCTATACCAACCTGTCTGACCAGCATGGTATAGTAGGATCAATTTCCCTCCTATTATGGAGGAGGCTCGAGCATGTTTAATCTAAACATGCATATAACACCTATATAAGGGACGGAAAACTCGAAATGAAAATCCTATACCCATACGTCTGACCAGCGGGGTATAACAGGTCAATTGTCCTCTATTGTGGAGGAGGTTCGAGCCCAAGATTGGGACGTATATGACTTGAAGTGATAATGAATGTTGATGAATCATAAACTCGCCGATGTTTTTTATTTTATCGCGAAGAAAGAAGTGACTTTATATTATCGCGTAGCAGTCTGATAGTTTATCGGGAGTGCTGCAGTTATCGGTGATCACTCTTGGGTATCAATTTTGTGGCTAAGAAATCTTTGTTGATATATATATAATATATGATATGTATATATATATATATATATATATATATATATATATATATATATATATATATATTAGACTGGGCCAAAAAAAATTAACTATTTCTTTTTTGAAGTATATCGAAAATATTATTTAGGATGACAAAAAAAAATGTTGTGAGAATTTAAGCCCTTAATATTTCGTTCGACGATCGCGGCTCTGTTGCGCCTGAGGGCCGTGGCGACTGAGGCCGTCACCGGTGGGGGAGTGCTGTTGGCGGTGTCCCTAGACATCGCCAACGCATTCAATAGTCTGCCATTCAGCTGCATCAGGGAGGCGCTCCGGTATCACGGAGTGCCAGCTTACCTGAGGCGGCTAGTGGCAGACTATTTGGTGGGGCGCAGCGTCCTCTGTACCAACCGAGCAGGGGACGTTGTGCGAACGCCCATGACGTGCGGTGTCCCACAGGGGTCGGTCCTCGGACCCACCCTGTGGAACATCGGCTACGACTGGGCGTTGCGGGGGAGCCTCCCGCCCGGGCTGGGCGTGATTTGTTACGCCGACGACACGCTCGTCACAGCCCGCGGTGGGACGCTAGAAGAGGCGGTAAGCCTGGCGACCTATGGCACCGAAGAGGTCGTCAGGCGGATCGAGGCGCTGGGGTTGAGGGTCGCCCTGGACAAGACGGAGGCCCTCTTGTTCCATGGGCGCCTTATGAGCCCTCCCATCGGCGTCTCGATCACCGTCCGATCGGTTGACATCAGCATCCGGGCCCATATGAGGTACTTGGGCCTGGTGCTCGACGGGCAATGGTGGTTCCGGGAGCATTTCCGCAGGCTCGCTCCGCGGCTCGTCGGCGCGGCGTCCGCCCTATCGTGGCTAATGCCGAACGTGGGCGGACCGAGCGCTACGTGCCGACGGCTGTACACGGGGGTCATCCGGTCGATGGCCCTGTACGGCGCACCGGTGTGGGCGGGGTCCTTGACCGTCCGACTTAGGGCCCTTCTGTGGCGACCACAGAGGGTCATGGCGGTCAGGGCCATCCGCGGATACCGCACGGTTGCGACGGAGGCAGCGTGCCTATTGGCCGGGACTCCCCCGTGGGACCTGGAGGCGGAAATGCTCGCCGAGTTGTATCGGCGGGTGTCGGGGGTGCGCGGGGAGGGCGGTGTGATCTCGTTAAGGGATCTCACCGCCTGGCGCGTCGACGCCCGCCGAGACGTCATTGCCCGTTGGGCAGTCCGGCTGGAGAGGCCTCGGTTCGGGGTGCGAACCGTGGAGGCCTTCCGGCCGGTGCTGATGCAGTGGTTGGAGAGGCGGCACGGGGTGCTCTCCTTCCGACTAGTGCAGGTGTTGACGGGGCACGGGAGCTTCGCCAAATACCTGCACAGGGTCGTGAGGAGGGAGAGTACACCGTCCTGCCACCACTGCGATTGCGACGAGGACACGGCGCGCCACACGCTCGAGGCCTGCGCGGCTTGGGCAGTGCAGCGCCGTGAACTCGTCGCAATCATCGGTGCCGACCTGACGCTGCCGGCCATCGCTAGGGCGATGGTCGACAGCGTCAGGAACTGGGACGCGGTCGCAGCCTTCTGCGAGACAGTGATCTCGCAGAAGGAGGCGGCGGATCGTCTGCGCGTGGAGCGCAGCCTCGATGAGGAGATCCGCCGCCGGCGACTGGGGCGGCGTAGGCGCAACTATCTGCGCCTCATGCCGCCCTAGCCGAGGCCGCGGGTGACGTGACCGGGGATTAGTCCGTCACCCGCCGAGAGGCCGACCGCGTGAGGAAAGACCGACGTCCTCCCCGAGGGGGGGACGTCGGTCGATGGGAGGGTACCCCGCGTAGGGGGTATTCCGTCGGGCCGACCACTGACGACAAGTAAACCTGCTCCGGTGGTCGGCCCAATGACGAAGGCGAGGTGGTTTTCGGGTGGGTTGCGGGAGTTGCGTGCTTAAGCCCCTCTGTCGCCCCGGACGGAGTGGTGCGGAGGCGCGCCGACCGCGACCCGCCCAAAAAAAAAAAAAAAAAAAAAAAAAAAAAAAAAAAAAAAAGCCCTTAATATTTATATTAAGAGGTCTATCATCGCAAATTTGTTTTTTTTTCGGAGCGGGTTTTTGTCTCATAACTCCTAAACCGTCGAGGTAAATGAAATTGACTTAGAGATATTTTTTGAAGAGAATTTAATTGTTTATAAAAAAATATTGACTAAATTTTTTTGTCAGATGAACCGTTTTCCCATAACCACGCCTTGAAAATTGGTATGATTTCAGAATTAGATTTTTAACTTTAGGCTTTTGTCATTCATTTAAAAATTAGTATCCGGAAAAATTCAATAGATATTCTTGAAGGGAATTTAATTTCCTACAAAAAACGTCTCTTAACCTTTTTTGTTAGATATAGACACAGGCCGTGTTTAGGCTGTTAGGTCGGCTGGTAGATAGAAAGTCTGCCATAATCATACAGACAACGACCCTATCCGAAAATATCCAACACTTTTATATCGATTTCGGTTATGGTTTTGGTTATATTTTCTTTTCGGCTATACGATAATGTTCGTTGTTTCTTTGGGTTGACGAGGTTATATAGACATCGTTTATAGAATTATCCAAAGTAATATTATAAATGTGAAAGTAAGTTTGTTTGTTTGTTACACTTTTACGCTTAAACCACCGAACCGATTTCAAAAATTCTTTCACCAATGGAAAGCTATAATATCAGGGAGTAACATAGGATATGTTTTATCCCGGTAAACCCACGGCAACGGCAACTACGTAGGTAAGGCGACTGAAACCGAAGCGAAGCGAGGGCGGGTTGCTAGTTAATAATAAAGCATATGAAGTATGACGAAGCATCATAATAACAGTAAAAAGAATGTGGGCGGTCGACTTTTGCAACTCGTCATAGTTTAAGTTTTACCCATCACTGTTTGTTCATAATCTAATATTAGTATTTTCTTTTTATTTTTTTAAAGACACTCTGCTCTAAGAAAATAATTCTTGTGTTGCGGGGGACTTTAAAAACATAATTAACGAACACAAATTACGTCCAGACTGAGAACAACAAATTGTGTATCGCATAAAGTGTGGTCCTGCGTGGGAATCGAACCTATTACACTGGCATTTTAACTACTACGCCATCTGTGCAGTGCAATTGAATAAATATTATAAACTAGCATCAGCTGCTGGCTTCGCCCGGATAAAAAATAAATTTACTAAATTTAAAATATCCCAAGGGAAGGCAGAAGACCGGGATATAAAGTATTCTATTTAATCTAGGGTTTCAGATACCTTCCTGATATTATTATCAAAATTTATTTAGTCGTACATATTCTAAGTATGAAAAATCAATAAACATACATGTATATTCGCAAACTTTCGTCTTTAAATATTAGTGTGATGTGCTGCGATCTTTACAAACTTTCTCATTTATAATATTAAATTATTTATTATGTTATTAGTAGGAAGTAGCATTATTATTAAATTATTGCATGTCCTTGTTTTTTAATTAATATAAATTGCCATTGCTACAACTTTTTTTTCCAAGCGTCCCGTTTTCACGTATAAAATTATGGTCACGCTCAGTATCCATCCATCAGCCGATAGGCGTCCACTGTTGGACATAAGTCTCCCCACGAGAATGCTAAGAAAGGTCCTGTGCCGCTTGCATCCAACGGTTCCCTGCTACTTTCAAGATGTCGTCAGTCCACCTTGTAGGAGGTCGTCCTATTCTACATCATTCGTGGTCACCACTCGACAGTCTATCTTTCCCAAAGGTTGTCGGTTCGACGAGCAATATGGCCTACCTATTGCTATTTCAACTTGTTAATTCTTCGAATTATATTGGTACGATTTTAATTATCACTCCAATAAACGGCAAGAAAATTACAATTATTTCTGATCTTTACGTGAGTATTACTCATTAAATAAAACTACTTTACGGATTTTATCGCGTTTGTATTTGATTTTTGATTGCCCGACGTTTCGAACACTACAGCGTTCATGATTACGGGCGGACAGTCCCATAAACCGTAACCATGTGACGAAATCAGTAAAGTAGTTTTATTTACACAATCATAATTTACGAATTAATATGCATATCTGTGATCGTGCTGTGTGGCTTAGATTGAAATTCAAAAATAAGACTCTTGGTCATACTACTAAGTTTTAATGGCTAATATTGTGGGCACGTTTCATATGGCAACGGAATACCTAAGAATACAGTTCACCACCCCATTTCTCGCCTATGGGTGTCGTAACAGTCCAATAAAGATTATAAATTAATAACTACGTAAGAGAAGGAGTGCTCGAAATAAAAGCCTATACCAACCCTTCTGACCAGCGTGATACAGCAGCTCAAGGGTTAGCAGCCAAAGGGAAACTCAAGCCCAGATGAGCTGAAATGATGATAAGGATGATTATCATATTTTCACATTATATAAACTTTAACCAATACACACATTTATATTTAAATAGATACGAGTCTCACAACAAAGCACCCGTATACATACATGTTTACTAGGAAAGGAATATTTTGATTAAAATTTATCCACGCAATAATATTTATTTATATTCAAGGATTTTCATTTTAAATGGCCAAATCGTTGTTGAGAAATTGCCGCAACGTTATTTAAGGGTACAAAAAACATCATTAACTTTGTCCGATGTATTGTAGAAACAAGAGTTTGTCACCGTCTATTTTATCGTGGTCGTCTCGTATCAACTCGCAGTAGACGTTGAGTCCGGCCGGTTTGGCTCTATACTCTGTAGTAGAGCGTGCGACTGAGAAACGACGCATTCAGTAAGATTCAAGCCATTGCGCGTAGGGAACGTTTCGTCAAACGTTCACGAGAATCGCGCGAATCAACACGATATCGCAAATTATATCAAAACATAAATTGAAATAATTTAAAAATCGCTATTTATTATTATAAAAAAAATATGAATTAATCTTATTCAAACTTTATTTATTTTACTTCGATTTAAATCGTGAATTTAATTATTTTAAAATGATGATGGCAAGTGCAAAAATGGTGAGAGACTGTAGCTCGGAACTGAGTTCGGACGTACGATCCTTGTCAGTAGCTTCTTCCACGGAAGAACAGGAATCCACCACCACCGATTCGGAATATACAGAAGAAGAGAAGGAATACGAACTTGAAGATCTTCAGATATTGAAAACTATTGGTAAGTGTTGAAAACTTTATGTAAATTTATGTAGGTGTGAAATATGATTATTAACTTATAACCAAACTATAATCGTATAAACTGAATCATCATTATTACAGATTTTATATTTCCTTAATCTAAAATAAAATTGGCTAGTTTTCAGTGTTTCTGTTTACTGGACAACCAATACTCTGTACCTATGCCAATGACTCCAGAACACAGAACATATCTATTAATAGGGAGGACTCAACTCTTATTAATTTTGTTACACTTTGGTATAGCTAAACTTATATGAATCATTCCCACAGCCCACTGTGTTAAATCAATATGACTAAGTTGATATTTTAACTGTTCTTATGCTTAGGTTGAACCTACTTAAAGTCTGCTAATTTATTATTCATGTGCTTTTATGGTGCTTTGAGGAACAATGGTAATATTCGTCAAATTATTTTGCTGTTGGAATTGCATTTCAATGTTGATTATTATATCATTATATTGCCATAAATATTAGACGTATGCACTTGAATTTGGGAATGGACTGAATTATGCCTGAGATAATTAATAATCGTCACTGCCGATCTTTCTTTCACCTTGGAGCATGATTGGACGAATATTACCATCAAGCTTAACCCAAAAATATCAAACCGCCTTTTATATATGAAATATTATCAAAATTATTTTACCATCATCGTAGTACTGCTAAGCGTTACGTATATAAAGTAAAAGTGAGTTTTAGGATAATCAAAATACAAAATTCGAGTTATACATATCTTCATTGGTTTTACATGCACCTAAATAAAAAAAATACTCATTTCAAAGTGCTATTTAATAATAAAATAATAATAATTTAAATAAATGACTATGATAAACATATTATAGCATTGTTTATGCATAGAATCATTAACATAATTTCATAGGCAGTAAAAATAAAATCTTTGGTATAGCGATGGAATAAGAATATATATTACAACCATTTTTCTCGTGAGTGTCGTAACAGATGAATAGGGGATAATATAAGGGCAAGTAGGAAATAATATTTTCATACCAATTTCTCTGATCAGCGTGGTATACTCAATTTTACTACTAGTATAGGGGAGACTTACGTCGAATAAAAGGTATGGGCTAAGAAGTATTAGACGTAATATTTTAATATGATAAATATTTTCACCAAAGTGCATTTTAGTAAAAGTTTAGATAAATATTTATTTTTTTGGCAAATATAATGATCAATTAGAAAATAAAATATTGTTTTTTATATATAAACTGTAAGTTTATATTTGATAATCACAATTTCCGTATGGTGACAGAGTAAGAATATACATAAATCACTATCGTAAAAGACGACTGGGGGATGTGATATGCAGATAATATCTAAGAAGGAAAAGTCGATATAAAATTCGAACGCGTCTGACCAGGCTGGCAGTAAAGTAGGTCAATTTCACGCCCATTATGGAGGAGCTCCGAGACCAACAGTGGGACTTATGTAGCTTGAGATGATGATGAATCATCATTTTGTCTTTAGGTGGAACATGAAAATAAATAAATGAAATATGTGTACAAGATAGAAAGTTAATGTCACTGTATGTACATATATACAGTAAATTCCATCTAATCTATGTATGAAAGAATATTTGATACATCGTAGATCATCTTCAGCTCAATTCATATATACAGCTATATACAGGCTGCTAGATACTAACCTCCTTCAAAATAGAAAAGAATTAATAATTTGTTTCAATCAATTTTAATAAATTAGTTAATATAATAATGTACATAAAGAATCAATTTATTGTAATGAATTTGTGAAATACTCTCTAATTATAGATTCCGTGACATTTTATTTAATTGCATGAGACATTACACTTGTATAAAACCTTTATTATTGCACGCCCGATATGGGTGTACTGTTTTAGTACTATAAATTGTAATAACATCTGCACCAAATGTAACAGTTAAACAATAAATAATTCTGATTCTGATATTGACTGACCACGCTAGTTAGATTATAGGGTTTTGTTAACTGGTTAAAAATCCAAATTAAAAGTGTCTAAACCGATTTAGCTCCACAACATCATCATCTTCCCACCTATCGCTATCCAACATTGGGCGTAAGGCTCCCTCATGTTTCGCCATAAAGTGCGGTCCTGTGCCATCCGCATCCAACGATTCCCACGAACCTTTACCGGGTTGTTGTTTATCACCACTCAATTTTTTTCTACTTTGTTTTAATTTTAATTACGAAAATCCATTCGTACATTCCATAATTTCGTTCTACGGTACACTCCAATGTATTAAATCACTAATCTTTACTATTATTATGTTCTGAGAAAATTATAGTACGTTATTTACGTAAAATCATTACTTGCACTAAACTGTATTTTTAAAATTAATTTTTGTTTGACAAATAAATACGAAACACTTGTGCTTGTATTTATGCAATAATAATTCACGTCAACTGTAATCAAAATATGAAGAGAATTATATAATAAGTTTATTAATACGCGAGATGTGTGCACATTAATCGTTTCCACTTCACAGGAAAGTTTTTGCTTTATTTCATTGGAACAATGGGTAAGACTAGAGTAATTTTTATGAGTATAAAGATAAAGTAACTCGCGCAATTTCACAATTAACGATTAACACTAAACTCTCTTTTTATTATCTCTTCTGCAATCATATTTCAAATGATGTCATAAGACTATTTTCTTGTCAGCTATAAAAGTGCTCATTTTAATTTATATATTTAATAGAATTGTTTTTGAAAAATATTGAAATATTTTCATGATAGACATACCTATATGTCTTGCGTTTCATCATTTGAAATTTGACATATTAAAGTATTTTACTTAAGTAAACTTCTTTCAGAAGAAAGGTTCTCGAGTGGCGACCACGTATCGGACGACGCAGTGTAGGACGCTCCCTCACTAGAATTTCTTTAAAGATTCCATAATTTTTACTTCTTCTAGAAGAAGTTGATTTAGTCTGGGCAGCAGCAACTTAGATTAGTTAAATTACAATCAAATCAGTTTAGTGATTTAGTCATGAAGACATAACAAACCTTTCATCCACACAGACATTGGCATTGAAATGAATCTATTTATTATAGTAGTAGTATATTTTATTTACTAAGCACCTGTTCGTTTTGTTTCTAATATTTATCCATGAATGTTGCTGTATATTATACCTTAAAATAAATAGATCAAGGACGTAACATCATCATTATTGATATGATTATCGTCGATGAGTGCGATTGCAGGTGACTACCAAGCGGCCTGATTCTAGGTGAGTAAAATATAGGGCAAGGTCGTACAGCTCGCCGCGACCCGGTTATAGGATAATGGTTTGCGTATAGCTTCCTGTTTTCATTATATTGCGAAGACAAATTCGCTTTGATAGCGTAAGTGAAACAATATTGCGTTGAATATAGTAATTACAAACTAATCGTTATTCTGTGAGCAACATAGATTTGTATTCCATACAGATGGTGAATCGCTACATATACACGGTAAATATCACTTGACTGATCTCTACGTAGTTATATGAACATTTAAAGGAGAGAAAAGGCTATGGAAAAACAACGTGTTTTGCAACAACCGGGTCTGTGGTGCTTGTTTATTATGGTACTATACAATGTTGACTATAATACTGTTATATTAGAAATTGTATTACTTATTATATTTCAAGATTGTAGTTTGAACGCGGGCACAATTCCAAGGGGTATCATTAGGAGGTGAGAATGATATTACATTAATAATCATTCTGCTGCAGTTTACAGAATTTGAGATATATGCATCGTTTAAATAGTTCAGTATTTTATGTGTTGAGAAACTGTTTTTCTCATTATCCACGTCGTATGTAAGTATAGAATGGTAGGTAATTGTATAGGGGTAACAGAGCACAAAAGTCTGTTTATATTTAGCTATCTACTGGTTGTGCCAGTTACTGCGTTAATGTCGTCAGTTGCACTGCCATAGCACAACTGCTGATGGTTTCTGATAGATTCCGATTTCCTAAAACATCAATAATGAATTGTAATAGAATACAGTTGATCTAGATGCAGGCAATTTTTTTGTTCATTGTTGGTTCCCTTTTATTCCATAATGTAACGGAAAATGTCTTGTCCCATGTTGGTTATTTTATAATTTAATAATTTACTACTCAGCATCATATTATCATATTAGCCCACATAAATTCCACTATTGGGATCGGGCCTCCTGTACAATGGGATGGAAATTGACCTACTAAACTGCGCTGGCCAGAGGTGTTGGTATAGAGTTTTATATCAAGTTTTTCTTCTCTTGCATTGATATTATCTGAATATCACATCTCTTATTTGTCTTTTACGACATCTCGGTGTAAGAGAGGGGGTGGTGAATTGTATTTTTACTCCGTCATTACACGGATTTACTAAACCAAATATGTAATTAGGTATTCTAAAAACCTTTTAATGGACCAGTAAAACAGTTAGCAGCCGAACAACATCTAAAGACAGCATCTCTAACAGCATATAAAGTCAATGTTAATTTATTAAGATAAATTAAGATTTAAAAATCATTCAATCTACATTTGTGTTATCCATTTTTGGGCAAGAGAACATTTTGGGTTAACTTCATAGGGATTGTACGACACTGTGCACTTAATATTGCGTAAATTTTGAGGTATTTTATTCTATTTTTACTCAATGTTATACTATACTTAGTTACACTAAATTTAGTGTCATTAGCCAAGAAATTCCAACCGATATTTAAAAAAATCTGAAGCACAGAGAATGTATAGGTACTTGCATGTTTGTTTACGCACGCGACCAATTGTTTGTCGTGAGTGATTAGCAACAGATATGTACACGTGTATGTAGGTTAGTGTGCCGTATGCCGAACTGTATAAATATCAAGATAACATAGTCATGTATGTTATTAACGTATTTTACGTCAAATTATTCATCTGATGATGAAGTAAGAATACAAGGTATCAACGAACGAATAAGTACTGCGGCTTTTAAGTGTCGAACAAGAAAGTTATAAAATGTTATTGCAAGAGAAAACATAATAAAATTAAACTCGTTATCAGTTCATGTTTCCTATAAGTATATCAATATATTGGGGTAATTTTTATATTCATCTCGACTCCTATACGTCCTACTGCTAGGCTCGAGCCTCCTCAACAATAGGAGGATTGAATTGGTTTTACTATATCATACTGATCAGACAGGTTGGTTTAGGGTTACGTTTCGGGTTTTCCTTTCTTAGTGTTATATGCATATTATATCCCTTAGTCGTCTTTTACGACATCCCCAGGTAGGGAGTGGTGAATTGTATTTGTATTCCGTCGCCACGCAGACAAAAATCTTATAATTATAATACAAAAATTTTATATTAAACCTTCAAATAAAATATATAAAAATACAAATAATAAAACACAGTAAAATTAAAGTTTGATGAAGGGAATTTTAAATGTATACAATATAAGGAGTGATGAATTGTATTTGAATTCCATCACAAAGAAATTTATATTACCCTCAAATAAAAGATCAAAACAAATGCATAATAAAAATAATAACACAGTGAAATTAAAATTCGATGAAGGGAATTAAAAATGTATAGTTATCAAGACTACTTGAGTGCAGTTAAGTTACGTTTCCTGAAAATTATCAAGAGAGAACATGAGCGTCTCATCATCATCTCAGCTCATATACATCCCAGTGCTGGGGAGAGCGTTCTCCACAATAGGAGCGAAATTAACCTATTATACAGGTCAGATGGGTAGATATAGGATTTTATTTTTTTCTCTTGCATAGATATTACATTTATTTATTTATTAATCATTCAACTACTCACTACACTTACAGTCTCCGTGTAGTGGGCCATTACAATTTTACAATTTAAATGTAAAATTAAAAGATAATAATTAACAAATAAAAAAGAAACGACTTCAAATAGTAAACTAAAAAGCAAACAAAATTGTAGTGCTTTAATAAAATACTTAATAAAAAAATTTACAAACGCACTAGTCGCCCCTACGATTTTTGAAACTTCCCCTCGATTTCTCTGGTCTGCCATAATCAAACCCTGATTTTCTTATCATGGGACCATCTTTGAAAAATCTTCATAACAACTAAAAAAAAAATCATCAGAAACGGCTCATAAACGACGAAGTTATACCCGAACAAACGTAAAAAAAGCATATATATATTTTTTTTTTTCCTCCTCCGCACCACTCCGTCCGGGGCGACAGAGGGGCTTAAGCACGCAACTCCCGCAACCCACCCGAAAACCACCTCGCCTTCGTCATTGGGCCGACCACCGGAGCAGGTTTACTTGTCGTCAGTGGTCGGTGGTGGCCTGACGGAATACCCCCTACGTGGGGTACCCTCCCATCGACCGACGTCCCCCCCCCGGGGAGTACGTCGGTCTTTCCTCACGCGGTCGGCCTCTCGGTGGGTGACGGACTAATCCCCGGTCACGTCACCCGCGGCCTCGGCTAGGGCGGCATGAGGCGCAACATGCCGCCCTAGCCGAGGCATATATACGGTCGAATTGAGAAACCGCTTCCTTTTTTGAAGTCAGTTAAAAAAATACAAATAATTTATGAATAAATCGAATTTGGTGAGAAATATATCAACTTGCGGATAGTGAGCAAGTTTAGCAACGCGATAGCTTGAAGCGGGTTTCAGACTACGCTACAATATAATAGCATATAGTATATAGCTCATAGCACAACAATATCGCGCACCATACATAAAATATAGTTCAGTATAAAATTATATTATAGCGTAGTGTGAAACCCGCTTGACTAATAGGTGCATATTGTGCAGTACACTTACGCACCTGTGGTGGAGCGAGCAGGCGGGCGGCGTGAACGAAGCCGTTTATATTGGTTTGGTGCTAATAGTGATAACAATGCGATTAAATTTTATTATTAAATAAGTAATCTATACCAGGACGAAAGAAGCGTGGGAGACCCAAAAAGAGATGGATGGACTGCGTGAATGAAGATATGCGTATGAAAGCAGTGAGTGCACATATGACGGCTGATAGGAGGCTATGGAAGGTAAAAACATGTTGTGCCGACCCCACTTAGCGTGGGATGAGGGCAGGAAAATGATGATGAAGTAATCTATACCAGTAAATAAAATTGGAGTGTCTGTTTGTAATGTCAAAATAATAGGCCTTTTTCATGCTCACACGGTAATTTACACTATACATGTGTCTAAAAATCACTTTGTATTTTTTTGTCTGTCTGTCTGTTTGTTCCGGGTAATCTTCAAAACGGCTGGACCGATTTTAAAAATTTTTTCACCAATATTTTATATATTTTATCCCGGTATTCCCACGGGAACGGGAACTACGGGGATCATCATCATCATCATCGCAGCCCACATACGTCCCACTGTTGGGCTCGGGCCTCAATGGGAGGGAATTTGACCTACTATACCATGCTGGTCAGACATGTTGGTATAGGGTTTCATTTCGAGTTTTCCTTCTCTTGCACAGATGTTATGTGCCTATTATATCCCATAGTCGTCTTGTACGACATCCGCGGGCAAGATAGGGAGTAGTGAATTGTATTCTTACTCCGTCACCACAGGGATAAGGCGACAGAAATCAAAGCGAAGCGAGGGCGGGTTGCTAGTAATGTAATAATTGTACATTTACGTCGTAATGCAAGAGTATCAATACCTAACGCGCCGGATCATCATCATCGCAGCCCACATACGTCCCACTGTTGGGTTCGGGCCTCCTCCACAATGGGAGGGAATTTGACCTACTATACCATGCTCGTCAGACATGTTGGTATAGGGGGCCGGATAACGCGCCGGATACATGCATATTAATGTTGAGACTATATACCTAAGAACAAAAACTAGACGATGATATTTAATACTTTACTTTCTAGACAGATGAGGTTAGATTTGAAAATAGATAATTTCTAAAACAAACCATTATATACGATTAAATTTAAATATCATTAATAATATTAACATATAATTTATTTATTAAATTAAGCGATATTGTATCAGCGTTATAGTTTTTTACTCGATCAATCCGTAGATCTATGGATTGATCTAGTTAGCATTCTTTTAGCCGGAATCTTTTTTAAATCACGAGCCTATCGAAACGAAAAATGTACATACCGCGATGCAATGGCGAAGCATCTTTGTAGCAATACTACTTTTCTTAATATTTTTTGTTGTATTACTAAAAATAACATATTTTGTACATTAACACTGAGGCGAGACCAACAAACGGTTTTTAACAATTTATAGTCGAGCATTGAAGATAAAATGTCTGCTGGTAGTTCGTCTATCTAAAAATACACATCAGTAATACTATTACAAGTTTTAAGCCTGCAAAAAAGATTTGTTTGCCATACGAGAGATGCTGACGTTTATGACCAGTTAATTTTTGCTTTTCTGCCAATATTGTTCTCATTTAACTTTTTGCAAGACGTAACTTTTAATAACTTAATTTTTAGGTAATTAAGCAGATCAATTAAACGTATTAATTACAAAATAGTCAATATTGAAACTGTTAATATTTTCGGTAAATTAATATCTAAATAAGTATTAACATTAAAAATGATTTATAGTTAGTTTTTTGCAAAGATTTTGCTATTGTAGCACTACATTCGGAATAAAAATATAGAAGCTAAAGATGTACATTATACCTTCCAAGCAATCCACAAATAGGTATGTGTTGTGCACAAATAGGTATCTTTTCCCCATTCTTCTCTTCTTTCAATTTCATTGTTATGTCTCTTCCAAAATGGGAGGAATTTGATCTACTGTATCATAACTAGCCAAACAAGTTGACAAAGAGTTTGATTTTGAGTTTACCTTTTCCTGCAGTGATGTTATTATCAGCATAAGATGTAACTTACAGTTTTAGCGTACTTTTGTTCCTTCCTTAGACGAAAGAAAGAAGAGAGAAGAAAGAAAAGAAGGATTGCTATTATAATGTATTCTTAAAAACTCATTCATAAGAAGAGACAGAAGATACTGAGAAGATATTACTGCATTACATAGTTTTAGGTTCAAAAACGCACGCGGTAATATATTTGTCCATGTCTATAAATAACCTAGCCTGTAAAATGCTAGTAGTATACTAATGCTAATCAACAAAAGTAATTAATAATTTACAATCTATTACTGTTCTGTGACCATATAGACAAGGGGTTTGACTACTCTATAACATATTTTTTGAGTCATTTCGTAGATTACCATTATTGGCAACTTTACAAGACAAATGGCGATAAATATCATCATCATCAAAGCTTATATACGTCCCACTGCTGGGATCAAGGCGCCTTCAAAATGGAAGGGAAATAGAAGGTCATTCTATACCACGCTGGTGAGACGGGTTAGTATAGGGTTTTATTTCCAGTTTGCCTACTGTTGTATCCCTTAGTCGTCTTTTACGATACCCACGAGTAAGAGAAGGGGTGGTGAATTGCATTCTTACTCCGTCACCACACGGATAATAAATAAGTTGGTTATATAATCATAGTACCATAAAAACACTAATTGAAAATAAAATTGTAAGAACACGTACACTTTTACCTATGATGATTCCACTAGTTCGTAAATTAGTTATGACATTACGTACGCCGATCACATCGGTTATGCCGATACGAATAGAGAAAAAAAAACAGCCAAATTCGAGTCAGGATTGCTCACTAAGAATGGTATAAAACTATCGTATAAGATTCAACACGATGTACATTTAAATATTTTCGTAAAAGAAACACACATTTTAACAATATAGAGTTAAGTAGAGTTAGAGAATAGAAAGTAAATTGACTCATGCGATAGACAATATAGAGTTTTTCGTTTCGTTTTATTGGCATTATTAAAATCCAGAAAAAAAAACAAATTAATTTCTTGTATCATCATCTCAGCCACACAAGCCCCACTGTTGGACTCGGATCTTCGCCATAATAGGAGGGAAATTGAGCTACTATACCACGCTGGTCAAACGTGTTGGGATAGATTTTTATGTCAAGTTTTCCTTCTTTTGCATACATATTATTTGCATAATATATTTTTAAGACGTCTTTTACGACACTCACGGGTAAGAGAGTTCAGTATATTTGACGGACAAAGAGCGAAGGCTTCGTTCAATTTATTTTGAATGGCACCTTTTGAAGACGGAACTATAAAAAGTCATCCGTAAACAAGCATTGAGCTATTCGACATTACAAACAATGGGTTTGTGCAACAATCCGTTTGATAACAACCTTCACTTTTACTTATTTTACTCTTGATGTCTCGAGCGTACTTTTTCTTTTGTGTGAATATATTTGAATACAAGTTCACGTTTACTTAATTTAACACCCAAAAGACGTTTTTATCAGCATACACAAATCTTACTCTGGGGAAAATGTGGGAATTTTTTAAGCATATAATTCAAGGATAAAACACACTTACTTGTACGCAACTATACATTATTTTTATTTATTATGTTCTGACAATAGGAATATATATATGAAATATGTATTTATATAGTATATAGATTTTATCACATTTTAATTAGGTTCCACGTGACCACGGGTGCTATAAATTATCCAAAAAATCGGGCAAGTAAAATGAAAGAGTTTAAAACGCTATAAAACCACTTCAATAAGTTGTATAACTATACATTTATTTGCTTATGTTGTATTAGTTTTATTGCAGTTTTCAAACATGCGTAAAAAATCTCTGTGAATATTAAAAACTTGTTTGAACAAAAGTAAAGCATAAATAGACGAGTAGTGTAATACTTGATCGTAGACAGGTTTGTTTATGCAACATTGCGTAATCAAATACGATTTTCGGTGCGGCGAATAACCCGATGAGAGATACAAGAAAAAGTGAAATGTTCTTTAGAGTCAACAAACTCGAAAGTGAAGAAGCGCAACTGATTTAAGGCGGAGCGAGTATTTATTGGTGGAAACTGTCAATAAATTTCGCAACCATTCGTTTCCGTTTGTCACAACTCGTACGTACATGCATACGTGTTCATTATTTTTATATTCACAAGTTATTTATATAATGATTTCAGATTTTTTATTTGTTTTCTTTGCTGGTAGATACAAGCACCACCCTGATCGTAAGTGGTATCTGCCGTTCATGGAATTTTGCAATACCAGGAGCAAAATCAAGTCGTTGCATACCGTACCAGGGAAAGGAAGGAAATGCACATCACTTGCTAACGCCACTCTAAATGCTGGTATTCTTTTAATGTCCAAACGAGTTTTAATATTGCATTAGTCTAGTGGTGGATGTAGGCTTCCTTCTTTATATTTTGATTCAAATTGTGCTCCTGTGCTACCCACATGAAACGACTCTCAGCAACTTTCCCCAGACCATCTGTCCACCTGGGGGTGTCCTACACTGCGTTGCTTCAATTATAATATTAATCATAGAATTGATCTGTGGCATCGGCAACAAATATCGACATTAAAATTACTCGTGGGTGCCGTATAAGGTGGCTAAGAGCTTTACAGAGACATGAGCTAATATTACCTAGTGCCGTGTGCTTAAAAAGTACATTACCAAACGAAGTTACGTAGTCACGCTTCTTTCTTCTACTATCAAATTAGAATAATGACAAGTGGATCATTATTAGGTACTGTCTCGGATCACGTCCTACTTCTAAGTTCAAACCTCGGCCATAATAGGACTGCAAATGACCTATTTCACTATGCTGGCAGGACGGGTTGGCAAACAGATTTATTTCGAGTCTTCCTTCTGTTGCATCGATGTCGTATAGACAATATAATAAGAATATTTTTACTATATAATAATAACTTATATTTTGTAGTAGAAATATTTAGTTATTTGTACAGTAATATTAGTAATTATTATTATTACCCTTAAAAATTAAAGTATAATTTACGTTCAATACTTAACTAAACATTTTATCTGAAAATATTATTGTTGATAAACACATAACAATTTATTGCAAACACGAGTTATGAGGATATTAGATATATTATTATGGCAGAAATTTATATGAATAATAGGTAACCTAGTAATCTATTTACAATATATTAACAATAAATATTTTAAACAAAAGTACGGATTTGCCTGCGTCCTCTTATTTCGACCTAAATATTTATAACACAAGGCGTGTTAAAACGCCCACGCTTCCAACAACTGCTTATTTACTATTTTGACAATTTAATAATAAAAAAAATCGATGCGGCATTTGAAGAATGTGTTTTTCTCTTATTAACCTGTAATTTATATTGTATTCATTCACTAGATTGATATATTTAAAACTTACTACAGACGACAGATAATTATTCGCACGGTTTTGTGCGTCATAAATACATAAATAACTATTATTTGTATGTGTTTTTGTATTGTTTTGTTGTTGATATGAATGTTTAAGTGACGCACATTTTAGTACAGAGAAATGGCGTGCAGTAGGCAGTATAATTATTACTGACACAAACATAAAATTGGGTATCGTTAAATCTAATAAAGGTAAATAATAAGTTGAGTCAGTTCGCGGCATTAACTACTGCTTGGTAGCTAAGTAGTGTGACTCAATTATTACAAGTTCAGAAAGGTTTATTTTCACAGAGACAAATGGTTATAAAAAGTTCGAAAACTTGCAGTGTAAATCCGCTTTTTTACCTATTACCAGAAGTGGGCCTTTGGCATTGAGCTTCACTGTTTGTTAACACTTGCCTTTTCTGTAAACTCTTTAATGGTGGGATTGTTTCTATTTAATTGTTAATATTAATGATATTATGTTCTACTTGGGTGCCGGTATTTAATACAATGTAAAAAAAGAAATACTAATGCCAATCACTGACAGTCTTGGTTTATTTACTTATTTGGGGTTGATTTTCAGAGTAACCTAGTATGTACAATATAATTTACAAAAATTAAAACATTTATATTCATAGATTAAATCAGTAGTTTTCTGTATGATGACGAATAAACCTTACAATTATTTATTACTTGTTTTTGGAAGACAACTAAGATATACATATAAACAGACAAAATTACTACAAGAGGGGCAGCTTACCACTGATGACAAATAACCCTGCTCCGGTGGTCGGCCCAACGACGAAGGCGACGTGGTGTTCGGGTGGGTTGCGGGTGTTGCGTGCTTACGCCCCTCTGTCGCCCCGGACGGAGTGGTGTGAGGAGCGCGCCGACCGCAGCCCACTCCAGAAAAAAAAAAGAGGGGCAGCTTCGAAACAAAATACTACACCTCCCCGGCTTGGCTGGTAGGCCAAATGTTCTCATGATGTTTTATTTATAATAGCGAGAAAAACATACTTCTAGATTATTTTGCGAATGTCATAGATCAACAGGATCATCAATAATTTATATAGTTTTCCAAGTCATTACACAATAGGAAGGACATTGACCTACTATACCACACTGGCCACTACCATAAGGGTTGATATATGATTTTATTTCGAGTTACCCTTTTCTTGCATAGGTGTATATGCATATTATATACCATGGTCGTCTTTTACAAAACCCACGGATAAGATAGGGGGTGGTGAATTGTATTCCTTCTCTCTTATAAGACCGTATTTAACATAGTTAATATAAAATAAATACTAGCATTTTTAATCTGTAAGAGTACTTATATTACCTTCGAAGACACTATGAAACATTTTTTATCTATTATTTATCTATTTTTATTAAGTTGGTCAATATTTAAGGAAATTTATGGGTTTAGCAATTTCATATAGCTTCAGTTATTACATATTTTACGATCCATGTTATGGATATTTAAAATTTATGCAATCCATATTTTCAATACGTCAAATTTATTTATTTTTCTTGTCCCATTATATTATCAAGTTTTACGCATTATCTCTTTGATGTTCATAGATTAAAAGCTGTTGAAAGTTGTAAAACAAGTTAATCTTATTTAAAGACTTCATTAACTACATTATGATAAAGCGTGTATTTTTTTTTGTCGGAACGTTTATGGTTACATAGTTTATGTTCTTAAATAAATTTACCAGTTGCTGTATGTCTTTCTGTTGTTTATGGAGTTCGAGTTAATAAAAAATATCTTTTTCTTTTGTATTAGCAGTAAGCTACAATAATATTAACTATTGGTGCCAGTGTCAAGTTATAATATTCTTCTTAATATGTCTTTATATTGCCATTGATTGGGTGCTGGCAACCAAATCAGTGATTTCTCTGTGAATTTTGTGACACATGAAATTGCACACAATTCACTATTAAATCATATTCACCACACTTCAGAATTTTTCTGCACACGAAAAATACCAGCTAAATTATTCAAGAAATATCTTTCAATGTATAAAAAAACATGACATGCGCCGTCAAAATTGAAATACAAGAGGAGTGTCTTAAGCACTAAATCTGTAAAATCAACATTGCATTACTTTAAAATACCCGACCCGGCTTGCTGGCTTCAGTTTACAAAAAAGATATAGGTCGCCAGTTGTAGATTACAACCGCTTCCGAAATCTGACGTCGGTCGTGTTACGTCGCATAAATTCACATGTAGTTTTCGAGAGAAAACGTATTATATTGAATTAATAAAATAGAAATTTACTATATGAAGTTTTTTATCAAAATCATTACCGTGATTGTATTGTCAGTTAGTTGTGTAAAAAAGTCATTACAGTTCCAAGGAGTAAACAAATAAACGTCGATTCAACCTAATTAATGTCAATACAATGTTCTCTATATGATGTATATCTATATTGTATATAATTACACTATATTACACGTATTTGAAGAATAATAACTAGAACTCTATGGTCATTATGCAATCTACGTCATAATTCATTGTCGCCTCGGCTCATAGACCTTTCACTGCTGGACTCATAGTCGCCATACTTATAAGAATTAAATTAAATAATTTTAAATTAGTACTTATCTTTAAATTAAACATCCACTTAGTATAGTAGCTACATATTATTAGATACATAATAGTGCACCTATTAATTTAGTTTGTCCGTGCTGTGACGGAGCAAGAATACAATTCACCACCCTCTATGCTACCTGTGGGTTTCGTAAAAGACAACTAAAGTGTATGATATGCACATAATATCTGTGCAAGAGAAGAAAAACTCGTAATAAAACTATATCCCAACATGTCTGACCAGCGTGGTATAGTAGGTCAATTTTCCTCTGACAGTGGAGGAGGTACGAGCTCAACGGTGGAACATATATCAATTGCCAAATTACAAAATCCGTAAAAGAGTTTTATATGGCACAAGCTGACCCAACAGACGTTGTTCTGTTCAAATAAACGCCACCTACCGGGTCCAATTGTATATCTAAACCATTCTCGAATCCCCTTGAACATACACAAAAAATTTCATCAACATCAGTCCAGCCATTTAGGAGGAGTTTAGTGACATACATACATACACAAGAAATTTATATATAAAGATGTTTAATACTCGAGTATACGGCTAACATCATTAGATACAGGTATATTAGATATCGTAAATTACACTCTAAGAAGGAAAACTACCCAGGTGTTCATTGTTTTATTGACCTTTCGTTTATCGTATGTTAATGCCTACATATGTATAGGTATACGTTTATTATCTTTGTAAATATACATAAGTTGGAACTTTCTTCGGTTTGGACGTCGGTCGGTGACGTAAAAGACTTGAAAGGTTGACCGATGAGAGAGTAGTTCATCGTGCGTCATTTCGCTCAAATCACATGGGCAATTTAACAGATAACTTTTACGATATCTGGACTATAGTTAATATATCTGAAGTTATATATTTAACTTTGTTATTGAGGATTATTGTTTATGGTTTCTGCCAAAACGTGCCGTCCGTTGGGAAAGGAATGAAAAACATAAATCTACAATGTTTAAGGGATTTCTAAATCTAAGATCGACGTCATAAATAAAATGCGAAGATATAGAGATATCTGTTTTAACCTTCAATTAGACGCTATTGGATATAAATTGATGTTAAGTGGTAAGTACATTTTTGATAATATTAACATGTCGAACTTTTCGATTACTTTATAAGTTTGTTTTTAACATTGCACGAGAAAGCAATTACATCTTTGCCACTTCTAAACCGTACCAAGATAATAAGCGATTCTTAGGGCTTTTTGAGTTGCAAATATAGCCACACACACACGCATATAATATACATTGTATTTTATAATATATACAAAGAATACAAAATAAAGGCGAAGAGATTTAGGAGTGGTAGGACCACACTGTCGACAGTTATCTGTTTACAGCCGCGGGCCGGTCCGTCCGGGGCAGTACCATGCTCTCGCAGAAAATCGACGTCTGAGTAGTAGCAATTTATTACTGCGCTTCGTTCGGTGAGCGAGAGAGCCGGCAGCCCAACTTTCTGAGGGTGATTGCGTGTGGAGGGTTTTGGTGGTGCCCTTGGTATCACCGAGCCTCAATGCACGCATTCACACTCCCTTCGCTTTCTTCGCGGTAGGCAACGGCCTTGTAAAGGTCCATGAGCGGCAGCAACACTTACCATCAGGTGTACTGTTTGCTCGTTTGCCACCGTTTGCAATAAAAAAAAATAAAAAGAGATACTTTTACCAATTTCACGAGTTGAAATCAATTAGATTCAATCAATTTCATTTAAAACTGTTCTTCTGTTGCTAATTGATTAACTTATTAATGTGAATAAACATATTATTAGCATTATCTAGTCTATATTACAATTCTAAATTTGAAAATAATATAAATAAACACAATGGAAACAAAATTATTGAAAGACTATCACGTACTTTAACTCATAAATTAAAAGCGTACTGCAATTATATTTTTCGTGTCACTAATGGTGTCACTAATGGTATCACGTATGCGATTAAACCAAAATTTATACACGAGTGCATATTTTAGTTCACTTAAATAAATCAGCTAAGAATGCATAAAGAGTAGAGTAATTAACACATATACTATAGAATACTAGAAAATTTATGTGTGAATATTTCAATCTCATGGCCTATTTGGAACAAACAAAATGGAATATTGGGTTAAATAACGGAACAATTGCTGGGATAATTTTGCGGTTTAAACAAAAATGAATTGTTCGAATAATAATTTATGTTCTTCAGTACACTAATAAAAGAAAATTACAACAGTGAGTCGTATGTGTAAATAGCTGCAATTTCTTTTTAAAAAAAACTAGCAACTCGCCCTCGCTTCACTTCGGTTTCAGTGGCCTTACCCACGTGGTTGCCAATCCCGTGGGAATACCAGGATAAAAAAGCCTAAGTTACTCCCTGCTATAGGTTTCCATTGGTGAAAGAATTTTTAAAATCGGTCCAGCCGTTTTGAAGATTACCCGGAACAAACAGACAGATAGACAGACAGACACACAAAAAAATATAACATGATTTTTAAGTATATATGTATAGTGCAAATAACCGTGTAACCATGAAAAAAGCCTATTATTTGACATTACAAATAGACACCCCTATTTTATTTATGGGTATTTTTTTTTTTTTTTTTTTTGGGTGGGTCGCGGTCGGCGCGCCTCCGCACCACTCCGTCCGGGGCGACAGAGGGGCTTAAGCACGCAACTCACGCAACCCACCCGAAAACCACCTCGCCTTCGTCATTGGGCCGACCACCGGAGCAGGTTTACTTGTTGTCAGTGGTCGGCCCGAATACCCCCTACGCGGGGTACCCTCCCATCGACCGACATCCCCCCCTCGGGGAGGACGTCGGTCTTTCCTCACGCGGTCGGCCTCTCGGCGGGTGACGAACTAATCCCCGGTCACGTCACCCGCGGCCTCGGCTAGGGCGGCATGAGGCGCAGATAGTTGCGCCTGCGCCGCCCCAGTCGCCGGCGGCGGATCTCCTCATCGAGGCTGCGCTCCACGCGCAGACGATCCGCCGCCTCCTTCTGCGAGATCACTGTCTCGCAGAAGGCTGCGACCGCGTCCCAGTTCCCGACGCTGTCGACCATCGCCCTAGCGATGGCCGGCAGCGTCAGGTCGGCACCGATGATTGCGACGAGTTCACGGCGCTGCACTGCCCAAGCCGCGCAGGCCTCGAGCGTGTGGCGCGCCGTGTCCTCGTCGCAATCGCAGTGGTGGCAGGACGGTGTACTCTCCCTCCTTACGACCCTGTGCAGGTATTTGGCGAAGCTCCCGTGCCCCGTCAACACCTGCACTAGTCGGAAGGAGAGCACCCCGTGCCGCCTTTCCAACCACTGCATCAGCACCGGCCGGAAGGCCTCCACGGTTCGCACCCCGAACCGAGGCCTCTCCAGCCGGACTGCCCAACGGGCAATGACGTCTCGGCGGGCGTCGACGTGCCAGGCGGTGAGATCCCTTAACGAGATCACACCGCCCTCCCCGCGCACCCCCGACACCCGCCGATACAACTCGGCGAGCATTTCCGCCTCCAGGTCCCACGGGGAAGTCCCGGCCAATAGGCACGCTGCCTCCATCGCCACCGTGCGGTATCCGCGGATGGCCCTGACCGCCATGACCCTCTGTGGTCGCCACAGAAGGGCCCTAAGTCGGACGGTCAAGGACCCCGCCCACACCGGTGCGCCGTACAGGGCCATCGACCGGATTTATTTATGGGTATAGATGAAGCTTCAAAATGAATAATATTTTATTAAGTATGAATTACGTAAAATACGATCAAAGACTATTGAACCGATAGAATTTCTCGTCTTTGAATATAAAATAACATTTATGTCCATTCATACTAAATATTCATTGTGTACCTGTACGCAATTTGCATACAAATTGACACTTCGTTTATAGCTTTATTTTCTTTTCAAATAATTTCATACATAGAGTTTGAAAATAGACTGTAGATATAGGCTTTATGTCGAGGAGCGGGTGTGGAAGCTAGGTCAAAAATGTTTACAGGAGTTATTTCGGCCCAGGTGTGACGTGGTTTTTAATCAAATTATTATATTTATATGGAGATGGATCGACGTAAAGAAACTATCTCTCACGAGTCAATGCTTTTTGTGCCTAGGGGATACTCCCTTTACCATACCTCGTTATACCCCGTTTCCATATAATCTACTTGGCTGAGCAAATGTACGTTTTAAATAGTACTAAGTAAAATATATAAATATCAACCATGGGAATTTAACACACATTTGTTCCTTTCTTTTGATTCTATTACTAGGCATACCTTTTAAGTTCTGTCGTTTCCATATTTCCCGGAAATTTAGAATTTGGAACTGTTCTATATTCGAATGTATTTAAATTTTGAATCTCAAACCAGTTAAAAGTATTAGGATTAATGCTATTGTTTCGTCACAGTATCGATTGGAATCTGTCAGGTTACGTACGAAAATGAATCTTTCTAAGGAAAATGTTCGTGCAATAATTTTCTACAAATTTAGAAGAGGCCTGACACGGCTTCAGTGTTTTGAAGAGCTAACATCTGTGTTCAGTGATGAAGCCCCATGTCTGCGGACTGTTGAACGCTGATATTTAGAATTCCAGCGTGGACATACTAGTGTTAGGGACAAATCTCGCGAAGGACGCCCAAAATCTGCCTTCACTGAAGATAACATCATTGCTGTGAGACAACTAATTTCCGAAGATCGTCATGTGACGTATCGAGAGATAGAGGCTCTATTAGGCATCTCAGGGACAACCATTTAGAAGATTTAGCATGAAGCGCTTGGTGTGAGAAAGCTAGTTTGCCATTGGATACCGCATCTGCTTTCCGACGATCACAAGGCGGCCCGCGTCAGATGGCGTAAGAAAATTCTGCAAAGGTTCAACCAAAGAGAGTCAAATCACGTCTACAACATCATCAGTGGTGACGAATCTTGGATCTATGCCTACGATCATGATTCCAAACAACAATCTACAATCTGGGTCTTTCAAGTCGAGCCAAAGCCGACTAAAGTTGTTCGTTCTCGAAGCACTTCAAAGAAGATGGTGGCCACGTTCGTTGGAAAAACCGGCCATGTTGCGACTATTACACTTGAAGATCGTAGAACGGTTAACGCAGAGTGGTATACCACAGTTTGTTTACCACAAGTCATCGCTGAACTTCGAAAATCTAACTCACAGCGACGCATCATTCTGCACCACGACAACGCAAGCACACATAGCGCTCGTCAAACGATTGAGTATTTGAAGCAGGAAAAAGTAGAAATTCTTGACCATCCTCCATACAGTCCTGACCTAAGCCCTAACGATTTCTTGACATTTCTTAAAATTAAGAAAAGTCTTCGTGGTCAAAGGTTCCAGTCCGGTGAAGAAGCAGTCGACGCTTTCAAGTTAGCCATTTTGAATACCAATCCCACTTTAGAGTGGAATAAATGTTATGATAACTGGTTTGAGCGAATGGAAAAGTGTATTAAGCTACGTGGTGAATACTTTGAAAAACAAAAAGTACTATAAGGTTCTAGTTGTGTTTTTTTCTTCAAATGACAAAACTTAAAAGGCATGCCTCGTATTGAGTATAATAATTGTTAGGCCAACACAGTTAGTCCTAAAAAAAAATACTGATTTTTGATTGCCCAACGTTTTGAACATTTTACAACATTCATGGTCAGGGGCAGACTCACATTCACGCAATAAAATGGTTTAATTTACAATGTTTAGTACTCGCGTAAACATCAGAAACCATCACGTAAAAAAGTATTGCTTCTATCCAATCTATTCAAATTAAACTTTTTAAGTTTACTATATGTTGATAATAGCATAATATTTAAAGGTACTGTTCATAATTTTACGTGTTTTCCATAGGTTTGGACATAAATTTCTGAATTAGATGCGAGGGTTATTAATGTCAAACCAGCAGTAATTCGGCCATAAAACATCAAATATATAGAATACAATTGGATGCTTATAATATCTAAGAACATTTTGGCGAAGCAAAATAAAAAATACACAATCCTCAAAATATATTTCATTGCCAAGATATTGTTTTTTAAATATTTCCTAAGCGTATAAAATGAAATTATTGTTGATAACATTTCATAACTACTTATCACATTAAAAGCGTTATAGCACTTCATCAATGTCCGTAGCCATAATTGAAGATATAATTTCTTTAATTTTACTCATTAGAGATACGTAAAGATGTTGCAGCAATATTTTCTTTTGAAACATTCCTGCAAATATTCATTATGGACATATACAAACTTTCTTTATTTACCAGTTCTTTGTGACTACTATTGAATATGGTTCTGTCTTCCTCATGAGAATGGCATACAATTACTTGTATATACATTTTACAGTCTTACCAAGTCATTAGTCCTTTTCCAGAGAGGCTGTGTTACGCTATCGTCGTCCGATAAGTAGTCATTTGGTAAATTTTCTGCTTAAAAAATTATGTTTCGTCGTCCTTCTTGGGTTTCCATCCCTTCATCAAGATATCGATGTCCGCTGTTGGACATAGGCCTCACCAATAGTGAGGTAAATCGGTGTTAATCGCCATGTAAGGCAGAAAGTTTGGTGTTTTAGGATTTATAAGTTTCTTTCATTATATTATACCCAAGCTTTTTTTTTTTTTTTTTGGGGTGGGCTGCGGTCGGCGCGCCTCCGCACCACTCCGTCCGGGGCGACAGAGGGGCTTAAGCACACAACTCCCGCAACCCACCCGAACACCACGTCGCCTTCGTCGTTGGGCCGACCACTGGAGCAGGGTTACTTGTCATCAGTGGTCGGCCCGACGGAATACCCCCTACCCGGGGTACCCTCCCATCGACCGACGTCCCCCCCCTCGGGGAGGAAGTCGGTCTTTCCTCACGCGGTCGGCCTCTCGGCGGGTGACGGACTAATCCCCGGTCACGTCACCCGCGGCCTCGGCTAGGGCGGCATTGCACGCAGGTACTCCCGCCTGCGCCGCCCCAGTCGCCGGCGGCGGGTCGCATCATCGAGGCTGTGCTCCTCGCGTTCGCGACCCGCCGCCTCCTTCTGCGAGATAACTGCCTCGCAGAAGGCTGCGACCGCGTCCCAATTCCTGATGCCGCCGAGCATCTCCCTAGCGATGGTCGGCAGCGTCAGGTCTGCACCGATGATTGCGACGAGTTCACGACGCGGCTTTGCCCAAGCGGCACAGACCTCGAGCGTGTGCTGCGCCGTGTCCTCGTCGCAATCGCAGTGGTGGCAGGACGGAGTTCTCTCCCTCCTAGCGACCCTGTACAGGTACTTGCCGAAGCATCCATGCCCCGTCAAGACCTGTACGAGTCGGAAGGAGAGTACCCCATGCCGCCTTTCTAACCACTGCATCAGCACCGGCCGGAAGGCCTCCACGGTCCAAACACCGTATCGAGGCCTCTCCAGCCGGTCTGCCCAACGGGCGATGACGTCCCGGCGGGCGTCGACGCGCCAGGTGGTGAGCTCCTTCAAGGAAACAACACCGCCTCCCCCGCGCACCCCCGACACCCGCCGATACAAGTCGGCGAGCATTTCCGCCTCCAGGTCCCACGGGGGAGTCCCGGCCAATAGGCACGCCGCCTCCGTCGCCACCGTGCGGTACCCGCGGATGATCCTGACCGCCATGACCTTCTGTGGACGCCACAGAAGGGCCCTAAGTCGGGCGGTCATGGATCCCGCCCACAACGGTGCGCCGTACAGGGCCATCGACCGGATATATTATACCCAAGCTTGAATCATATTTGTGATTAACATTGCCACGTTATAGTATATTATATAGTGAGTAATAAGTACGATATTATGAAGTAGGTAATTATAACACGATGTTGCATGTTAGAGGGTCAGTAGTATAAAATTTCATGAACTTTAACCCTCGTCACGAATTTGTTTTGTTGGCGAATAAAAATGTGTACTATACTAACGATAGAAAGTTTCAAATCAAATAGGATTTTATTTTATTAATATTAGCTTTATAAATGTAGTTTGCTGGTCAAAATTACTTTCTATACCTTTGTTTTGTTAGTTTTTATCCATGCAAATGTTTTTATTAACGATAGAGTTAAATTGGCTTAATGCTTTTAGATAAGTTAGATCTTCCATAAAATATAGTAGACCATATTATTTTCTTTGAAATTAATCTAATAAATAATGAAGCAAGTCACCATTATTGACTATACGAATCGCGTAGTGGTTAAGATACTACCGTGCCAGTGTTCCGGATTTAAATTCCACGCAGGACTTTACTTTATGAGAGCAACAGATTGATGTTCTGAACTTGGATGTATGTTGTCTCAGTTAATTGTTTGTTTATAAGACACCTCAATACAAGAATTATTTCCTTGGTGCAGGGTTTCATCTTAAAAAAAATATGTTATGTATACATATTTCATTCTTTTGTAACTCCTTACTATGGAAACTAAGAATAAAATATTTTTCGCGCAAGACTATCACCTCGCCATTCAGGACCATGCATACATAATATCGTCTTGTTACCTGGACGGCATATATTTAGTACCCCGGGCTAATTACTAACGTTCATTGCTAAAGTATAATAGTACAGGTGCTAATTTTTTATCTATCCGATATTATACGCTCTATTTTAAATTAATATGCATCGTGACATAAAAAATAGAAAATTTATTATAAACACGTTTAGAATGAAACTGAAATTTTCTTTGTAGTTTGTTCGCCATACCTACTTCTGCATATATCATAATCCAGTTCTGTAGCAATTATATTTTTAGTAGCATAGAACTGTATAATCTATTGTTTTATGCGAAGATCCAAGTAAAATATAAGAAATTTATAATTTGTTAGCTACAAATGATAAATTTCTTTCTCTGGTAAATTTCTGTGAAATGCACTGTCGACAGTCTCTTATTTACAGCCGCGGGCCGGTCCGTCTTTGTAGTAACTACACTCTCACAGAAAAGCGACGTCTGAGTTACAATTCCAGTATTTGATACTGATAAATAAAGCGTACGGCCTGTTTACCAGTACTAAATAATTATAGATGTCGTCCCATCAGCGCTTTATTTATTTCTTAAAGCTTTTTTGTTACAAAAGAAATCTTTATGAAGTAAAATATTTTCTCACGGATTTCATAGTAATTTATTTTGTTATTACTTGGTGATAGAAATAAAAGCAATATCCATGCAAATTGATTTGATTCATGTGTTTAATGCCTGTCCGTGTGATGTTGGAGTAAGAATGCAATTCCCATAACCTTATTCGTGTGTCGTTAAAGACTGAGGGATATAATATGCATATAAAATCTAAATGGGATACATATGAGCATCTCAGAATGCTTGCAAATATGATACACTTTTATGTAGTAGAGTTATAGTAGTATTATTATGTAGTATAATTAATTTTGTTCAGAATATAGTTAAGGCTCTTACATATCTCCAGACCCATTTGAACACACAACAATAAATGTACGGCAACTTAATTCTCGCCAAAACAATATTACTTTTTTCCGTATTTCTAAATGTAGAACTAATTTAGGTACGGCTTTTCCTATTTTAAGAACAACGCTTACTTATAATAGTTGGAGGAAAAATCTAGGTCTTGATATTTTCTACTATTCACCGTAAAGATTAAAAAAAAATGTATTTAATGTTTAATTATTTCATCTATATTACTGTAACATTGAAGTATTAATACAAAATAATAAAAATTAACACTTCAATGGTTTTTAATTAAAGAAAGACTTAATTTTTTTTTATATAATTTTATACTGTTCCTCAAATTCTGATTGTTGATTTTCTAATTACTATACTTACTACTAATTTCTTTGTTTATTGGTTAATTAGTACCTACCTATTTTTTTTATCTCTAACACTGAGTAATATATTTCTTTAATGTTGTGCACATCTGTAATTGATGTAAACAATCATCAATAAGCCACTGAAATGTTATTAATATATGTTTTTGTTTATGTTGTAGACGAGCCTTATATAAATAAAAATATATATATTACGGCAAAACACTGACGCGATAGGATCGATTACGTCGACCCGAATTTCATATCCGATGCTCATCATCAGGGCAAGTGCGTACGATGTCTGCGAGTCCCCGGCGTGCATTATTTGTTGTTTCAATAATTAAATCATTATATAGTACGTGTATAAAATATATTTTCGTGTGGTGAAGGAGTAAGGATACAATTCACCACCCACTATCTTGACCGAGGATTTCGTAAAAGACGACTAAGGGATTAAATATGCATATAACATCGGCGCAAGAGAAAGAAAACTCGAAATAAAACCCTATACCAACCTGTTAGACAAGCGCGGTATAGTAGGTCAATTACCCTCCTATTGCGGAGGAGGCTCAAGTCCAACAGTGACGTATATGAGCCAAAATGATGGTGTGTGTAAATAGAATGTCAATACAGTGACTTCAAAAGTAGTTTAGTAGCAAAAGTAGATGAAATTAGTTTAGTGGGGTGTCGACTACTGTCGACAACAGTGCAATCTCGTAACAGAATTGCCACAGTTTCAATGTTATTAAACTAATGTAGCGTTTTTAATAATTACACATTATGACTGGCATCGTAAATACGTATATCGTAAAATGTGGTGAGTTTGAGTAATATCCGTAGCAATTTCGATCAACATCATCTTAAATTATAACGCAATACATCTCGTTATAACATAACAAAATATACAAAGTTTTGGATATTTCCTTTTGAAATGTCTTAAAATAAAACACTGAGAATCGCAATTCATATTGTAACTAAATTAGCGACACTGACGAAAAACTATTTTAAGAAACCTTTTATTCATTAACTTGGTTCATGGTTCCATCCTCATCATTTCAGGTCATATACGTCTTACTGTTAGGCTGGAGCCTCCTCCACAATATACCAATAGATATAGGATAGAAATAGACCTAGTATACCAAGCTAGTCAGATGTAGTGTTAATATAGGGTTCCATATCAAGTTTTCCTTTTCTTGCATAGATGTTATATGCAAATTTAATCCCTTAGCCATCTTTTACACCACCCACGGGCAAGAGAGGGAGTGGTGGATGGTATTCTTACTCCGTCACCATACGGTAAAAATCCTGTCGGGCCGACCACTGCAGTCCAGGAATTCTCCACCGGTGATCGGCCCAACGACGAAGGCGACGTGCTACATGGGTGGGTTATGGGGCCGCACGCCGTCCCTCTATCGCCCCGGACGGGGCCGAACGGCGGGTACGCTGACAATAGCCCACCCCAAAAAATAAAAAAAACGGGAATATCCTATTAGGTTTGGATTAAAAATCTTATTTAATTTGCAGCGCTAATTAATACTAACTTATCATGTTAAGAAATCATTGTGCCTAAAAACTTTCTTATAACATATTCCAATTGTCCGTGTGGTATCCTCATTTTCCATGTGGTGACAGAGGAAGAATACAAATCGCCACTCCCTATCTAGTCTGTGGATGTCACAAAAGACAACTAAGGGTTATAATACGCATATAATTTCTATGTAAGAGAAGGAAAACTCGAAATAAAACCCTATACCAACCTGTCTGACCAGCATGACTCGAGCCCAACAGTAGGACGTATGAGCTGAAATTCAAAGATTGAAGCCGTTAAGAGAATCGTTAAAAGTATATAAAAAAAATATTTTTAATGCATAGATTCAGATAAGCTTGAGCAGGTACAAGGTACTTTGAGGTACGTTCAGCATTTGGCTACCAAAACCTTACCTTAACCTTCAGATTATTAGCTTGAATTACTGGTTATATTATTGGGATTTCCCTCTGGAACTTCGCCCGATAAATTGTTACGCTCGTTTAATACATATCACTTAAAATTAGACATAATCGGGATGTAACTATTGGCTTTTCTTATAGGTGCTCTAAAGGTAATATTAATTACAACAAGTTATGTTAAACCGTCATGTCAATTTAAAACCAGCTTATAATGTTTGCAGAAAAATCTCAGCTTTCATCACTTCACGGAATACACCATTTTGTAGAAAGCGTAAATGGGTTTTCTCATTTTTATCAGCACTTTTTTAATTACCAACTATTTCTTATCTGTCACATATTGAACAGTTTTAAACAATTTTTTTAATATGCATCAAAGAGCTCTAAAAGATTTTTATATAGCTTTCACAGTTGCGCAGCAGGCAGCATTAAGATAAAATTAAGGAATTTCAATTAATAATTACAGTTTAAATAGAGTAATAGCCACTTCATATAAAAATGCCCACAGGCAATCCGCGGACTAGTTTATAAAGCAATTTTCGCTCTTATGTCATCGAACGCAATTCTAACCTAGTAAACGCTTCTATTTATTAAACTTTGGCATTATAGTTTAGCAGTAGTGGAATTATTGTGTTGGAAAACAACTGTAGAGTGGAATGCACTTCGAAACTAGTAATTTAATAGCTAATGCTTTTAATATATTTGGTGTAAAGTTTAAAACATGTTTATTATTCCTTCATGCCAAAACTATTACCATTGACGTAGCTACTTAGATTTGAAAAAAAAAAATCATATACGCTGTATTTTAATTTCGGAATGTTTCTGGAGCATTTGATGTCCGTGCTAATTGAAAGTATAAAAAAGCTAATATTTATTATATTTACCTCAATGAAATTGTTGTAATTTAGAACACTTAGATGTTTCTATTTTCGCGTTAAACTCAATTGAAATACTGTCTAATTTTTCGACCAGACATGTAAACATAAACTTTTCCATATTAGCCAAAATAATGGAACAAAGTTTTTCTAAGTGATTCGGTCTCCGAAAACGTGCCATAAAGTTTTTTTAGTAATTAAAACGAATTATTTTGATTGCAGAATAAATCTGAAATAAATTTGTACTGTGACAAAGCTATTTTAGCCGCTAAAAATATTTGAGCGTAAGAGATAAATACGTTTAGTGATAGCTTGATTTACAATTTTGAAAGAGATAAATTCTAGCACATATTCCCACCTACACTTGTAAGCCAGGATCCACAATAGTCTTCATAAAGGACACCGAGGTTTGACTCTCGGAAAGTCTCAGCATCCCAAGTCCCCTAATTTACTATGTTGTCTCAGTGTGCCCCACAATTCTCTACTTACAATTTGAAGCACTTACTCCATCAGGCCAGCTAAACTACTTGGGATGCTATTTTCGTACACTTTCAGTTATGTTCATCATCATCATTGCAGGCCATACCAAGTTCCATTATTGGGCTCGGGCCTCCTCCACATGGGAGGGAAATGGATCTACTATATAGCACTGGTCAGACGTGCTGACGTAGAGTTTTATATCAAGTTTTCCTTTTCTTGCATAGTTTTTTTTTACACATTGTACACACGGGTAAAAGAGAGGTTGGTATTCACCAATTGTATTCTTATTCCATCACCACGCAGTAGTAATGTTATCTGGTTGTATTCGTCAATTATCTAATATGTGTTGCAAGATGCTTAGTTAGTTACGTATGGTAACGGCAAGTAATATCAGTATTTTACTTTGATATTTAATTGTTTGTCTTTAATTATTTTCCATTACAGAAAAATGCACTCCTATCTTTAAATGCTAAATATTTTTATCATACATTTTTAATCAAAATTTATAGATATAGTTAATATTCTTAAGTTATATATTAACGTTTCCATTGCATTATTAAGTTTTGTATTTACAAATTCATAATACGTAAAACGTGCGTGCTATAAAGAAATCTTCGTACAATCACACATTAAAAGTCAATACGTTCATTCATAAATTAATATAATGGAAACTGTGACACTTTGGAGTTCGTCCAAAAATCACAACTTTGACTTTCATCCTTGACACGAAGTAGACTGTTACATATATTATAGTGTCGGTTATAGTTTAGTAATGCGAACACAGTTTATTATAGGCTGACATATTCTAATAAAACTTCATATAAAACGAGCTGGCAGTGACTAATGACAGCGCGTCTGAGGGGTTTCTCAGAAACTCGGGAAAGCATATTATGGTAGCTGTTGAACACTTAACGAGGCAAATGTTTTTTAAGAGTGCGGTGCACCCGTTTTCTTACTTGATTTCCAGAAATTTAGTATAATAATATCATAAACTTATATTTAAACATTTTCTTTTATTCAGCTTGTCAAAAGATTGGTGTCAGAATTCGCTTTATAAAAGGTTTTGGTTAGTATATCACTTGTTAAATTTATGTTTGAAGAACATAATAATATATTTTAAGATCCTGAATCTTAAAAAAAACTGCAACTGCCTTAGCCAGCTATTGTTATACCTAGTATTGATAGAAGATTTAAACTAAACTTAATAGAAATCATACGACATTAGATAAGATGCTATGATTTGTGATAGCATTGGGTATTTACTAAAACAGTTACTATCGCAATAAATTTGTAGTTCCATTGGCATTTTATTAGTATATTTCATGTTTAATTGACTTATATAATAAATAAGAAAATTTGTAAGTTACTTTTACACTTTTCTTCTGTGCGGTAGATGTAATAAGGTAAGATGTGACTGAAAATCGGGACAAATATACTGGGATAAATACACCCGGCAAAGATTAAAATTATATTTATAGCCAAAAGACGGGATTCGTATACTCCAACACAGCAGCACAGTAGTGATTTTTTTAATTTGAATCCTAATATTAATATATTTAAAACGTTTTTTATACTATACATACCGTTTAGAATAGGTTTCTAGGAACAAATCCACAAATTGATTATACATATATGGTGCCAGTATTGCACGTGAAAGGTGGTAATGGGACGCACGGAAGGTTATGAGGTCATAATATTCTGCCGTCATTCAATATTTTCATATAAATCCATTCAATAAATAATAACTGCATGCCAAATGTTGAATAATATATTCTGAAAGTAAAATAAGGTCAAATTAATAATTATTTATTTCAAAGCATTTTCGGTTCGACCAGTGCATCAGGCGATTGTAGCCATGTGTTACTTGCTCAATCAGCACGCTAGTAAGGAGTCGGGGTTTATGAGGAAAATTATATGAATTAGCGACAGGTTGCAGACTCATCGAAATGTGGATAAAATACATTTTCTTACAGTGATGCTTAGAGTTGTTGAGGTCGTGACGTATTCAGTAGATGAATTCAAATTTATCCTACGTGATCGTTTTATACATTTACCGACGCGGTGTTTTTCTAGAAAAGCTTTTTAAAAGAACTATTAGTTATTATTTCTGTATGATAAACGAGTAGGAAAATATAATTTACCATCCCCTCTTTCGCCGAGAGTGTCATAGAAATAAGCAGATGACTTCACTAGAGAGAAATCGAAACGAAACCAGTCTTAGTGTGAGATAATAGGTCATTTCTTTTGCCATTATGGAGGATACCTCTATCTAATAATGTAACGATGGCTGAAGAAGAAGAAGTAGTAGTTCGAAAGACAATGTTATATTCTTTCAAACCACAAAAAGTATTTGTTGTTTTCTTTGCTATAAAAAGCGTGAAGTATGTTTAAATTTAATTTAATACATTTTTTTTTTAACTTTACGGCATCTTAGATTTTCAGATAATTAATTCCATTGTTTACTTTTTAAGTTTCTCCTACTACCAACTGCAACTTGAAAATAGTCTAATCTAATATTCTATTGTTATAATTGATATTGAACTTGGTTTTTATGTACATGTTTTATGTAACCTTCGGTTGAAGGTCTCTTTCTGTCAACACGTCACCCACCGTTACGACCAAGAAGATTAACGCTAATAGTAGTTTAGAATATAAATTATAACTAATAGGTATGCGCGTCAAGTTTGTGAGATCAACAACGAGTTTGTCATGTTTTTTTGAAATTCAACACCTGCACTAATTAAATACACAATTCTTGTATTTGTAGGATTTTATAAGCATTTAATTAACGGACACAAATTATTCTCAGACTCGGCACAACAATTTATGAATCCCACAAAGCATGGCTTTGCGTGGGAATCGAACCTGCGACACTTGGCACTGTAGGTCGGTATCTTACTTAACCATTAACTCATCTATGAAGTCATTTGTTATCAGAATATTAATACTTATTTTCTATTTAAACCTTGATAGAACTGTAAATGTATTTTATGTAATCTTAAGTTCTAACCTTTGAAGGGTTAAGGAAATGCGTAATATACACATTTCACATGTACCAATTAATAAATGTTTCAACTACTTCTGCTAACCTCGCTCAGATCCAAAGAGCCGAGATTCGAGCTTGCTACTGACAATTTAATATAATGTTAAATAGTAAATTGTTATTATCTCTGATATAGTTTTGGTCGAAAACACACACTCTTCATTGTGTAATTGTAATTAACAATATGCGTTTAAAGTTAAATTATTTCGGAGTTGAAAGGGTTTTCTAATACGATCCTTCATAAACATGATTTTGACTTAAAGCTTGTAAAATCTATTATTATATCTAATATCATATAAATCGCGTAAAAGTAGGTTCTAATAAATAATAAATTCAAATCACTTATTATGAATAAACCTGCGGAGGCAGTTACATTTTGTCATTTTTTACATTTTAACTTAAATTACTACCAGACCTCACTGAGACGATCCGGCACGGAACTCATCTAGTTTGTCTATTTTTTATTTATTCACTAATTTCTTTTAAATAACATTACATACAACAACAGGCCTATTAATAGCTCCTGTGTGATGCCCGTCGCCGTCCGCCCTATCGAGACATGATATAATAAAATTATCAAATATAATGAAAAAGATTATGGCTGGACCAGGTCTCGCAAGCGTCGCTCGATCCATCCATCCATCAGCCTACAGACGTCCTGCTGGACATAGGCCTCCCCACGAGAATGCCACTCGGAACGGTCCTGCGCCACTTGCATCCAACGGTTCCCTGCTTCTTCTACGGATTTCCGTGTTTCGGATTTTATCACGTAGCTAAGCATAGCTCTCTCCATAGCACGTTGAGCGACTTTGAGCTTTTTTATGAGGCCGACATTTAGAGACCACGTTTCAGTGGCTACATCATCGCTGGTAACACACACTGGTTATAAACCTTGGACGAGAAGATCCTCTTAAGTTTTCCGAACGCTGCCCAGCCGAGTTGGACTCGTCACTCGATGACGAGTACACAAATGCTATTCTGGCAGTGATGTTAATTGGTTCCTTATTGTTCCTTTCAATGGACACATGTATAAAGCTGTGACATTGTATTCTTATCCCGTCACCAAATGGACCGATATATGGCAAGATAAGAACATAATCCACTATCTGTCCAAATAACTATTGAACTAATCTATGAACTTCAAACGTCTTTTTTAAATTAGAGATCTGCCACACGGGACACGTGGTTGGCAGCGAATTTAGGTTTTATTTCAACTTGTGGAGACATTTACGTCATCAGTGACTAAATGATTTTGACAATGACAGACTCAATCTATAGTAAAGCAGGAATAGAAATACGAGTGGGTAAGTGTTGTTATTTACGTTGACAGACGTTAATAAGGGACAATCACTGACAAGAGTAATTAATTATGTAAATTTTTCACTAAGCCCTCGCGTATATTGTATAACACTATAATTTTAGTGAAAATAATCTAAACAATATCATAATATGCTTTATTTAAAATAGTGTGAAGCTATACCATATTAATAATAGTGATCTACACCGTTTATCATAGATTCAACAGATAAATTAATATATTAGAAAGTAGTAAGCATTTCCAAAAGAAGTTTGACGTCATGTAAGCTAGTTGTATAACTTAATCAAAACCCCTTGAAGCATGTTTTGCTCTTCTTCTACATTTATTAAAGTAGGAAAACATCCTGTGGTGATCGAAAATAATTAGTATTTGATAAAGACATTGGATAAAAAAAAAGAAGAAGATGCACCATAAGTTGAACAAATAAAACGGATCTCGATTCATTACATCCATACCAATGTACGTTGATATAGGACACTATGTAGGGCAATGGCGCTGATGTATTAGGTAGTCTATAGTTGTCACAAAATAAGAGGCCCGTTTTGACACTTGGTCTTACCGATGTATTTAGTTATGAACCATACGACTCAGTACTCGATACTCACGATAAATCGAATCAAGTTTATATGAGTATATAATCGATTTGAATATGTATTGTAAAATGCATTGGATTAAAGTTCAGATTTGAAAATTTTACTTAAACTGTGATATTGTAGATATTTTCAAATGATACTGTTACAAATGGTAATTTTTCTATCATTTAATATTTTTGTTACAATAACATTCACTCAATCACAAAAATATCGAGAAAAAGTGAATCTTCAGTCAATCATTTTCTTAAGATGATGAGCCAAAATTGTCAGTTGAGCTATCGTCACCCATATATATATTATTTCATTTTCACATTGTCAATATTAACGTCTCGAATTTTCAGTAAAATCACTACACAACTGGTAAAATTTTGTAATTAGTTGGTCTAAATACTAGTATTCAAATTAATAACACCGGCCAAGTAAGAGTCCGCCTCAAAAAATATATCCTGATCGATTTATTTTTCCTTAACCGATTATTAATAGTCTGTTGGCAATATGAAAAAAATCGTTATGCCACAGCACTTAGCCCAGTGGGCGGTACCCGTCAATGAAAAATCTAATTACTTTCAAAATATTTCGATCGGTAACAAATAGAAAATTTCTTAGGCGTGAACTGTCAAAACGGGCCTTTTATTTTGTGACAACTATAGTTGGTGAATTTTCCGTTTTCTATAATGATGTTGTCTCATCCACTCGTCTCCCCCCTTTGTCCTCCCTTTGTCGTCTATTATAACACCTATACCAAAGAAAGATATAATGATAAATTTTGATTCTTAATTCGTCCAGAAGAATAAGCGATGCATATGTAAGTGAATCTATCGTGTAGCAAATCTATACCAATAAATAAAATTGGAGTGTCTGTTTGTAATGTCAAAATAATAGGCTTTTTTCATGCTCACACGGTTATTTGCACGACACCTATGCCTAAAATAGCAATGAAAAAATTTTTGTCTGTCTGTCTGTCTGTTTGTTCCGGGTAATCTTCAAAACGGCTGGACCGATTTCAAAAATTCTTTCACCAATGGAAAGCTATAATATCAGGGCGTAAACTAGGCTATATTTTATCCCGGTATTCCCACGGGAACGGGAACTACGCGGGTAAAACGACTATAACCTATAACCGAAGCGAAGCGAGGGCGGATTGCTAGTATACATATAATAACGTACAATTTATGTAGTTCTTTAACAATATTTTCTCAAAATAATTTTATTTTTAAACTGCTTCTCTGAATTGGTTTTGTCACATCTTGTCCATTTTATTTTCTTGTACTTAATTATTCACCAAATAAAATCAAATTTGAAGAACAAGAGTTTTAAATAGCCGGCGTAATTTAGAAGCGAGCTCTTAAGATTTCAATTTGCCTCTCGGAAATGAATTTATAATGAAAAAAAAGAAACATTTTCCGAGCAATCATCTCAGGTTGTAAGAAAAAAACTGTTCGAAAATATAATCAGTGAATATTCATTAAAATAATCCACGAGTTAAGTTCTATTTATTCACAAGGAATATATCACGGTAACATGACCAAGATGTGAATGTTGTAGCACATGCACTTCATCGAAATGGAACAAGGCTCAAATGCAAATAAACTTTATTATTGTGGCTGTAAACTGACCTAAAATATTTTCAATGATCCGGTCAATATTTACATACATATAATAATTTAATATTGAGGTTTATAACCAGCGTAAAACTGGGAGACTACATCGAACGTTTAATGACTTATATTTTTATTGATATTAAAATATGAATGAGTGTGCGCGTGAATTATATAATATAAAATAATTTGTGAAAATATTGTCGACATCTTAAATAATAGTTACAATGTGTTTAAATAAATTTTAAATAAATGTATAATGCTTTATATGACTAGGAATGACAAAGGATTTACAGACCTTGTCTCTGTAAATAATAGTCCAAGTACGAGGTTAAAAATATCAGAGTATCTAAATCTATTTATACAAAATGAACTTTTAATTCTTTACTACCTGTTATAATAATTGTTTTAATAATAATAAAAGAGTTTAACAGTAATAAAAGTTTTATTAGTAGTGAATGAGAAAAAGAAAACGATTATAGACCTGACAAGAGGTTCTGATAAGCTTTATGTTTGAAAGTATTTAGATAAATGCCTGTACCTACTTCAGATATGAGATAGAGCAATTGAAAAAAATATAAATGTGTATTTATTGCATAAGTTACCTGACTCTATCTAGGATACGTTGTTATATAATAGTTTATAAGGTTTTAGCTTTTTTTAACCGACTTTAAGGAAAAAGGGTTTTATGTTAAACAGTTTGTATTTATGTATGTTCACTGATATCTCTCTCAATGGTGTACTGATTTTCATCACTTCAGTAGTTAAGAGGTGGAAGAAAATTCTTTAAATGTCATGTGCATGTATAGACTTTTAGTTATATTCCATCAAGTTATTCAGGAAGGTACAACGCGTTAGCGAGTTAGGTAATAATTTAAGCTAATAGCCTATGTTTCCAACCCTACTTGGGAATGTAATTGTCAATCCAGACGGCATCAGATGGTGTTGGTCCAGGTCGATATAAATTACATTCAACTATAGTTGTAGACTTATATTCTGCTCCATTTCCCAAGTTACGTGTTTAATACGCATAAACCACATCTATAGTGATTGCGTACAGTATGTAAATGTAATATTTTCTTTCGTCACACCAGCATGTTTCTAATTTAAACGTGAATTGAATCGTTGCTTTTTAATTAAAAGCGATTTGATTAAATAATGAAGTCAGCAATAAATATGAGGAACCATTATCGAGTTTCAGTTCCTATGTGTGCCATTTATAACAGCGTTATCACAGCTCATATACTTCCTACTGCTGGGCTCGAGCTTCCTCCATAGGAAGGAATTGATCTACTATACTACGCTGGTCAAAGAGATTGGTATAGAGCTTTATTTCGAGTTTTTCTTCTATTTCATATATATTATATGCGTAGTATATCCCTTAAACGTCTTTTACGACTCTCATGGATAAGATTGAATGTAGGGAACTTTTGTACTTTTCCCGTCAGCACACGAAAAATGTGAGATTTATATCTTTACATATAAATTTCTTGTGTATGTGTATGTCACTGAACTCCTCCTAAACGGTTGGTGATGGTGATGAAATTTTTTGTGTATGTTCAAGCGGATTCGAGGATGGTTTAGATTCACAATTAAATCCGATAGGTGACCCTTATTTGAACAGAATAACGTCTATTGGGTCTGCTAGTATATTTTATATTATTCTAAGCAACCAAACAAAATTACGCGTCATTACCAAAACGAAGTAAAGTGTATAAATGATATTATATAAATAATAACTGTTTGAAATATATTATTCTTACTAACACAATTCATACTGATTTTGTATCAAAACGTCATACAACAAAAGCTGTTAGATATAAACACATTTATTTATTTGTATAACAACTTATATAACAATGTAGTTAATTCACAACAATCATGAACGCTTTGTGTTTTCTCGTACGACCTTTAAATTCAACTATTAATAGATTACACAAATTGAACTTCGTGTTACAATTATACTTTATTGCATAAATACAATATACATGCACGTTCTATTGTATTCGTGAAGGTTAAAAGCCAATAAACTGCTTATGACCGTGATATTCGAAGTCTCAGATACATGGACACATGGTTTCTATTTATGTAATATATCTAGTGATCCGGCCCAGTTTCGTTTGAGTGCTGTATACTGATACGAGTATCAATAGATTGGCGAAATGCAAGTATTTTACAAAACAATAAAAAATATCGATTCTTGGAACCTCTAAAGATTAGAATTTATCATTAAGTTCACAAATCGCACATATCGTCAGATGCGAGAACAGGTTTTTTTGTTTCAAATAAAATTGTGCTTAAAAGCAGCGGTTGTCACTTACCGTAGAATTTTAAGTTTTCTAGTACAATATGACGTTAATTTAATTTTACCACCGTTTTTGGTACCGACAGCTGCGAAATAATTTTCTTTTTGTCGCGGAGGAGTATATAATAACAAAAAGTACTACTTATTTACATCAAAATAATCATTTATAGAATCGAATACATTACATCCGATGTGGAAAGCCACTACTGAGATTACTAGAAGTGGGTGAGGTTATTATTTTAATAGCCTATTTGGCAAGAGTACCTGTCGTTTATAGATAGAATGGCCTCATCGAACTATATGTTCTATGGCGTAATTAAACTCCAAGCTTTTAAATAAAATACTCTAAACTGCAGTTACTTTTAACATGCTGCGATCAAACGTTATCGTTTAAAGGTGAAAGTGAAGATGTGCAAGAAACAGTTAATATACGTAAAATAACGGAAACGCTCTTTCTTCCTGACGTCAAGGGGCGTATCAAAATAATTGCGTTTTCTATTTACGATTTGTCGCATGTGTCATTGCCAAAGTCGCATCATGTTTTTGTCTCGACATATATTTATCAGTTTCGTAAGCACCTGTATCGTGTCAATCACTGATAGTGTTCAATATGTACACTTGACTTCGAATATGATTATTTTAAGTGCATTATGTGTTTTTGCATAGATAGTGTTTTATGGGATAATAGCATTTAGTGATGATGTAGCCAATTGATTCTAGGCTATCAGTAGAAATACCATACCAAAATTATGTCATGCACTGATCTTCCCTTTGAACGCCATAGTACCTAATTTATTATTTTCTTCTTGTTGATTTAGCATTTATTTATAAAAAGACTATTCACAAAGTTATTCGCGAGTTAAAATGATTAGTACACGTGTGTCTTGAACCCATTAATCTATTGCATCAATATATTGGAAATTCTTTGCAACTGATTCACTACCGACGAACATATTCTAACTTTATAACTAGAATTATTTTTTTTTGCTGATGGTGGTAGACGAGCGAATCGAACATGTGATGGTAAGCAATACTGCCGTTCATGGACCTATAAAATACGAAGGGCACAGCTAAACTGCTGCCTACCGTGAAGAAAATATTCTTCTTAATCCGCGTTTAAAGAAGGACACATAGCAGAACAACAGGTTGGTTATTTCAGATCCTGCACGTACGTGGGAGAAATGATCGCTAAAATGTACAGTTGAAGACCATATCGTTGCCAAGTGGAATGCATAAACTCTGGGCTGGATAATTTATATTAACTGCAACAATTTTTAAACATTTCTGATAAATGATATGTTATATGTATACCATAGAGGCGAGAATGCAAATGATGATTTGTTTACGAAAAATATCTAACCACGCTGACCTAATTAGTAAGGCGTTTAGACGTGGTTAGATGTAGGAGAGATCATACTCTCAAGTTCATGGAGCAGAGAAAGGAAATTATAGTGCAGTCTTCAAACGGTTCAATCAAACATAGGCAGTTAAATAGATAAATCTCAACGTCTGTGTGACGCGACATTCGCCGATTCAATGCACAGGGTATTGAATAAGCGATTGAGAGGAACCGTAGCTCTATAGTGTTCACACGAGATTTGTCTACCGCGTAGAGCCAAATAACTAAGCTGAATGACGGCACTGTTATTTTATCCCAGATTGAAATCTTAAAAGAGGCCGAAAGGTACTATGGGAAACAAATCTGTCTGAATTGTACAAATCGTCCTAGAATCCTGCTGCCGGCTTGGTCCAAGATCCGAGATCCACTCAGGACTATACCGAAGATATCTCGGCCATCAGCTTGTACAAGATCAGAATGGCTTTGAAAGAAATGTACTACCGCTACTCCGCTGTATGCATAAAGAACAAAACGTTGTTTTTTATTCATAATGATCATTAATCTTATCACATAATGCATGATAAGATGCAGATGTTGGTTTAAAGGTACATACTACAATGTTGAGAAGAAATTAATGGAAGAGATGCATTAGCAATTTATATAACTGTGCCGAATATTATGCTTTAAAGACACATGGTAAATGAAAGTTGTATAAAAGATAAAGTTTAAATGGTATTTGTTAATACGAAGAAAAGTTATTATGGGTTTCACGTTTTGACTAATCACGACCAAACGTAGTTCGGGGTAATAAAAAGGACAGAATAACTTCGACCCAGAAAAGGTACCTTACCTTACTAGTTGTAGAGTGATAAAAATTACTTTTAAGTGGTTTCCGCAAACCTTTCACGTAATAATTTGTATTTGGTGTACAGAAACACATAAGAAACCTAGGGTATTCCGAAACTCGGAAACATAAAATAAAGCGGTGAGCGAAGTCGATAACGAAATATAATAATAAATCAAGATTAAACAGTTTAAAGACACACTGTATTATTAGAGTATTGAGATAAAAAAGTTGCCATCGTCGGCGTACGTTACTTTAAAAAGTGAAAGTGGTTACGACGAGTACGTAGTGCAACTGAACGAATAAATTATTCAATGCCCTTCACTGGCATTGAATAATTTATTCGACGACATCGATATGAAAAGTCAATTAATATTTATGCAGTAAATTTTGGAATCCATCCATCCTGCTATCTACATTCATCCTTTTATCCAACCATTCATCGAAGTCCTTTATTGGACATATGACTATCCAAGGAGCGATGAAACCATAATTTCTGGCACGCCGGTTGGCAATTACATTTAATATTATAAGTTTGGTAGGTGAACCTTTTCTACGTGAAGTCGTGTCAAGATAAGATAGAGTACTTATGAAATAAATTTTATTTAATGCCTTTAATTTTATATATCAATATCGGTATTTCACAGGTTACAAGTTTTTCTTATTATGAACAAATTTCGATCAAATTGAAAACTCGTATAACCTTTTTTTAGTTTATCTTTGATACAGTTCAAATTGGTTGACATTGTATATGGGCCAGTTATTTTCGTGTTAGTTTCCTTGGAAAATTATATAGAAATAGAAGAGGAATTTAGAATTGAAATAAATAAATCTGTTTTCATATATATCCTCCGAATTCCTACTCTTGTACAATTATGAATGTCAGCAAAACAATTTATCTCGTCATAATATTAATACATTAAACTATTTATCAACAAGCATATCTGTCAACATTAATATTTTTTTTGTAAACTAAATATATCTTTACAATTTTGAAATATTGCTTTGGTGTTTTGTTTTGTCGTGCTGTGCTGGGAACAAATATTCATCATAGAACCTTGACAATTACGCCTAAAGCTAAGGTGTTTAACTTTAAAATATATATTTTTTTAAATATTATAAGTTTTCTTGTGATCTACTATAAGGAAATGGAAGACATGAATTGTAATCTTACTTCGATACTATACGAAACATTAATTACATATCTAGCTTTGCACCAAAGACAACAAAATGATTCGTCACCTATTCAACAGTTCGCTCGAATTGTCCGTTCTTTTTTATTACTATATGGAAAATAAATATTCCCACCGATGCATTTAAGATAAGAATGTATACATATCGTTCAATAATTTAGCATAAATTAACAATTTACATATAAGATAGCGAAAATTTTGATTTGGTACTGTCATAAAATCACGGTTCCAGAAGCTACCTACACAATTTTAAAACATGAGGCGCCAGTATATACAGGTTTGTTATAAAAATAGCATCAATATAAAAGTGAAAGCGGTTCAAAATTTTCCTAAATTACTTCGGTTATAAATAACATGTTGAATCTGTTCTGGTGTCAAAAACAAAATTTATAAAAATAATATTGTTGTCATTTCTACTATGATTCTTAACTATATATAAATTTGATGTTGGTATTGTTTGCTCGTATGCTAAAGTTTATTTGTATGTATATTAAAGGTCAAGTTAGTTGTAAAATATTAGTAAAAGTATGATATATGTAGAGCTTCGAAATTTGGGCTATCTATGTAACATGTTATTCAGCCGGCAGATTTAAGCAAAAGCAACTGCTTTTGCGAGGTAAACTTAAGTCTGCGGGCGTCTTTAGTAAACGAAATGGCAAAGAAGACGGCACCCGAAAGGGTAACCCGCCAGGCTGGCCAAGAATATCGAGGAATCGGTACCAGTGGTCGGCCCAATGGCGATGGGGAGGGAATACGGTAGTTTATGGGGCCGCGCGCCGCTCACCGTCCCCCGGACAGATTGGACAGGGTGTGTACAGATCCACATCATGTCGGCTCATATACGTCCCACTACTAGGCTTGAGCCTCCTTCAAAATAGTAGGGCAATTGACCTTCTATGCCACACTGGTCAGATGTGTTGGCATAGGGTTTTATTTCGAGGTTTCCTTCCCTTGCATAGATGTTATATACATACTGTATCTCTTAGTCATCTTCTACGACACCCACGAGCAAGGCAGGGGGTGGTAAATTGTATTCTTACTCCGTCACCACACGGAGAACATAACACGGTGTAGGTACAGATACTACAACAAAAAAACTGTTTAATAAATATTAAATAATCATATAATTTTCCTATTATTAATATTATGACTAAATTTTGTGAAGATGTTTGGATATTTGTTACTCAAACAAGCGTAAATCATTAAAAAGGTTTAGGTGGAAATTGGCACATTGATTGACCATGTCCTGGTTTCACACATAGGATACTTTTTATCCCGGTATTGTGTGAATATGTGAAAAATTAATACATCAACGTTACTTTTTTCTGTTCAATCTAGCATTTAATGGATTTGTGTAAAAATTAATCTTGGGTAAGTTACTTTTGTACTCGGTCGAAGCCACGGGCAGAAATTAGTGTGTTTAATAAATTGAAATAGTCCTTGTGTGGTGAAAAGATTACAATGTATCATTAATTTCCCGGGAAACTTCTACACTACACCTTATACATCACTCCTGGGCCTCTACTACATGAACTGGGATCGCCAAAACGCCTTGCAAGTAAGGCGATAACGGCTTTATCTCCTTTTGAAGGATGAAATATTCCTCCTCCTTCTTCCTCAATCCTACGACGCGGATGACCGGACCGGGGATTTAGTCCGGCACCCGCAGAGAAGTTAGCCTCGCGACGGTGATCGGTGTCCCGGGGGGATGTCGATGGGAGAGGGTATTCCCTCGGTGTATTCCGTCGGGTCGATCACTGAAGTCAAGGAACTGCACCGGTGGTCGGCCCAACGATGATGGCGACGTGCTATATGGGTGGGTTACGGGTGTGCGTGCTTACGCCCCTCTGTTGTCCCGGACGGAGCCGGGCGACGAGTGCATCGACCGTAGCCCACCCCAAAAAATTGCCTACGACTTTATGCGCCTGGTACGTCTGACGACCGTTTTCTTTCTCTGGAATGGCGTTTTCTGGGCAAAAGATACTCTATATCCGTATTTCATAATAGTCAGTTGAGTAGTTAAGGTGTGGCACAAACAAACTCATATTCGCATTTTATTTATTTATTTACGATATCCATTACAGTACTAGTTTAAAAGAAGTCGCGAATTATAAATTTCATAAATAAAAGAAATTAACAAATCGCACTGCTTATATGAAATAGGAAAACTAGCGGCAAGATAAAAGTGTACAGCATCTTTATAAAGATAACATGAACGCCTTCATCACTTCAATTTACAAACAAGCTGATTAATTACCGAAACTGTCTTGAATCTTAGTATATTTAAAAATACCTAGTGAAGAGGCGTTCCAACATTTATCTTAATGGTATATGTCAATGTGGTTTTAGGTAGCAAAGCTGCGAAGTTTTGCGATACACCTAAATATAATACAAACACGACTTGCGTCATTTGGCGGCGTCGTTTGGTCTTACTAGATGAGTGATAAGTTGCAATAAACTCACAGCTAAAAATCATGAGATCGATGAACCTTTACTCCTGTGCGCTAAACGGTAAAAAAATAGATACCAGCCAATAATTCTCGTATTAATCTATTCATAAAAAATAATTAAGTCAAATTATTATTTAATTATAATCAAACGTAAAAAAATAGATCGTTAGTATTTAAATTCAATATTTAATTGTTGCATATCTTTATGTTATGTGCGGAATATTAAATAGGTTCGCATTTGATTTTTGTAAAGCACTGTAAGCAAATCTAATCCATGTTTCTGTAATATTAGATGCAATAAAAAAACTAATTATTTACAAGCGAGATGTGTGATCATATTTTGGTAACTGAATCATCCATTCTGAGTACAGAATGTCAAGTATTAACCTTATTGATATATGTATAATACAATAAATCTTATTTTTGTTTCTACGTCATATTTTGTATGATGTGTGAAATTTCAAGATTGAATAAAACTGGAATTGTCTCTGACAAGTCTATACATACATGAAGGTGATTAATATTTATTTGAAATAACACTTTCATTTTTTATATTTTATTGCGTTTAAAATGTCAATTTTCTTGTGAAAATTACTAATTTTGCATTATTCGTAATGGTATTTCATTGTGGAGTGTTTACTCGTGAAATAAATGGCTAATAAAACATCGGTGTTTACATGATAGTAGTGCCTCTATAAAACTGGACATATAGGTAGTAAATTTTAATTTGAGAATTAAAGTTTACGCCTGTGACGTTGGCACAGTAGCGAGTTTCCTCTGCCTCGGCGATTATTTTATGGCCTCTGTTCTAATTTTCTTAGAATCTGGCCAGAACCTTGCGCAACAGACAGCAGAAAATAAAGTGCGTAAATGTGCCCGCTACGCCATCCACACTTTAACTAATGTTACGCAAATATAGGCTGGATTTACATCAGCCTTTAAATAGGGTTGACAAATTTTAGTTGGATAGCCCAAAAGTAGAATTATAGGGATTGTAATCCAGCGGCGTTTTCAATCCAGCTGGATTCTTCCTGGATTGATCTGAATCCAGCTGGGTCCAGCGGGGATCCAGCAAAATGTGGAACGAAAATAAAATGACAACACTTTAAAGACTTTTTTTTTATTAATTTGTACTTCTTACGATAATCTATGAGATCTTTCACTCATTTGATATCTTATATCAATTTGCTTTGGTTTCTTAATCATTTGAAATCAAAAGAATCAACTTAAAATTAAATAACAAACATATATCTTATTACGTTTATATTTAATGATAGGATGGCTAATCAGTAGCAATCAGTCTTACAAATTCTTTTAAAATTAACTATAAAAAAGGACCGAAATAATAATACTATTTTAATCTTCAATCAATTTTTCTATCAAAAGAAGCTGCGAAATAATCTTCTCTTCATTCTTTAATCGTTAATAATTAGGTAGTTTAAAATCTGACGATTAGAGACAGACTATTTCTTTTTTTGAATTCTCTGAAAGTAAGACCTTAGAAAACAAATTTTATCTATAGTCTTATCTTCCAACCTGCTTCGCACAAAACTGCATATGTAGCCGGCTGCTGAGAATGCCCTTTCGGCCTCTACACTGGTCGATTTTAGGGTCATTAAATACTCATAAACCATAGATAAGTGTTCACCTCGCACTCCTTCGGTCTCATAAACGCTCATTTCTTTTTTCAGGACCTTTTCGTAATCTAATTGAACACTTGCCTTTTGTTTATTAAAGTTCTACTCTTTTTTAAGTGCCATCTCAAGCTCTTGCTCTAAAGTCATTTTCACGGGTTCTGCGACATCATCTAGACCATCCTCTTCTAACTCCATGATATCTTCTGGCTGGCACGGGCACTACAATGTGTTGTTTATTTACTCGTTTTAACAAAGTTTTCATCTCCTGCCGCATCGCATTCTTTTTTTGCAAAGGAAAATTGCCAGATTTTTTTACTGCTTCTTCATACTTTTATGGATTTTTCAAGTAGACTACCGTACCAGTAACTTCGGAGTGACGCGGTTCTGCGATTCTGTTGCGCAGTGCGTCAGCTAGCTCGGAGCTTAGGGAAGTGCCCTGACTATATAGCTGGTCTAAGACAAATTTCAGGGTTGTGTCGGCAGTTATCAATGTGGACTCTCTTCTGCAAAGAGCTTCTACAGTCAGTTTCAACGATTGTAGACTGACGATCAACGCAGCACGTGCTATGCTATGGTGACAGAACGGCAACGTTGCCGCGCCGTTTTGAACATGGCGGCAACTCAAAACTAAACAATAGAAATTGATACGGTTGCGGATCCGCATCGCTGGATCCAGCACTGTATGCTGGATCCAGCATGTTTAAAAGGCGCTGGATCCAGCTGGATTGCTGTATGCTGGATCCAGCAATTGCAATGCCCAGTAGAATACAGTTGATTTTTCGTAAGACGAATACGCAACAAGGTTCTCTAAATCTTACTAATTTAAAAATTCCTTAGCATATGATCATTTACACGAATTTAGGATACTGGAGAAACGATGAAGAGTTATTTTTAGATTAGCAGGTAAGACACATAACAAACCGTACAGACTTCGGAACATAGTCTAAATAGCGATATCCCATGCCACGGCTTCGAATTTTACGCAGGACAGTTCTTTGTGCGATCGACAAGGGATTGCTGGCAGTCATGGTGTTATTTGTCTCCGTTAATTGCTATATTTGAAAAGTCCCCCGCCCACTAAAATTTTTTCCTTATTGTGGGGTGTTTGTGGTTAAAGAAAGAAAAAATACGACGGACGAGACTATTTAAACCACAAGGGACAATTAATTAATTATTATTATAACTTCGTAGCATTTTAGTTGTATTTCTAGATTTATAGAGCGTCTACTTGTTCTATCATAAATATAACATGTAAAAATAACTAAACATTTACTTTACGAAAAGTTCAATACGTAAAATCATATATCTTAAATATTATTTAGAGGCGTGGTAACCCTGTGTTAACCTAAATAGTGTAAAAGCATCGATACCATATATTAAATGTTCATCTATTTTGAAACAAATGTACGATCAACCATATTAAATATATTATTATCGTTTTATTTCAATCATGACTATTTTGACTGATGTTTTGAGTACATGCTCTGTATTTCTAAATGTTCAATTCCGCTTGTCGGAAGGAAACTAACATCAATAACGCTTCTGTTTCTTATTAACTATGAAGTACTTCAACATTATACTGTGCCTGTATCAGACAAAACACATTTGCGAATGTACTATTTAATATAATGATTATCTCATTACACTTGGTTATCAAACCTTGAGAATAAAAGCAGATGGTGAATTAGAATACGCGGTGAAACTAGGACATTTCAGGTACTTTGAACATACAAAAACTTGTGACTCAGGAAGAAAAAAAATATAAATTAAATAATAACAAATAGACCTTTCTGCTTCATATTATATACGTATTAAAAATTTGTTTCTAGGTCATTAGATATGTTGCTTAAATGATTATTTATTGTATAGCTATACTTAAAATAATAAGATTGTACTGAAGTATAAGTGTATACCACTAAATTTCTTCGTCGTTAGAAAGGATTTCCATAATATTCTAGCTTTATCTAATTTGCTTTTTTAAATCCATAGGTAGAAGAAGTCAGTATCAATCGATATACTATTATTTATTAAGTAAACTACTGAGTCTTGGTTTCGTATTCTAATATTACAACAAAAATTCTTTTTATTTGCCGAGTTTATATAATTACGATCTTTTCTATTTGTGAAAATCTCTGTGTAATACGTTTCACCGCATACACAGTTACGTCATGATCATCATTGGAGCCCATGTATCTCCCATTGTTGGGCTTGAGCCTCCTTCCTTGTGGAAGGGAATTTGACCTACTATACCACGCTGATCAATTGGGTTTCATTTCGAGTTTTTCTTCTCTTGCATAGATTTTGTATGCATATTATAATCCCTTAGTCATTCTTACGACACTCACGCAATGAATTATGTGTGTAGTAGGTATACGTAGTATTTTGTGGCGACATACAATGTGGCCAATGTCAGCGGTCTTAACATTGATAGCTATCGTTAAACAACCAACATGTCGTAAAGATCCTATAATAACATTTGGTCGTCTCTGTGGTCATATCTCTCCACAGTTGTAAATTAAAAAAAACCTTTTTTTATTACGATAAATATTATAAATATACAATTAACCGGCATAAGACACTTTAATATATTGTCATAAACATTCAATATTTAAGTGCCTACTTTTTGTGTTGTTTTATTTGTGGTTGAAATAATTAGCATCATAATGATGTTTGTCAACGACAAAGAAAATTGTATTTAGTTACCTGTATGAAAAAATATGTTTTTTAAGTTTGTACGAATCTTATTTAAATTAAAATAAATACCATTATCTTTAAGTAAGATTTTGATTTTTTTGTGTGGTGACGGAGTAAGAATATATCTTCTGTCTTGCCCGTGTATGTCGTAAACGACGACTAAATGATATAATATGCACATAACATCTGTGTAAGAGAAGGAAAACTCGAAAGGAACTCTATACCAACATGTCTGATCAGCATGGTATAATAGGTCTATTTTCTTCTTAAAGCAAGCAAGCTTCAAGCCCCAGCAATGGGACAGGTATGAGCCGAGACGTTGATATAAATGTTCCCGGCAAAGCTACATTATTATTTAAGATTTAATTGTTACTGAATTTAGTTATGAATAATAATTTAACATCACATATGGAAAATATTTAAAAAGATATTTATGGTATAGATGTAAACCGCTATAAGATTCAATATTGTACATGACATGGCATTTCGTAAATAGAATCTGAGTTAATATGCCGCTGAGTCAAGTATATTTGTTTAAAACGGGGCAAAGAAAAATAATACAGAGTTTCTTAGTTATTTATGAGCTTTAAGTGTTTCGATCTTAATACAGAAATGTTGATGGTTAGCCTTTTTTTGGATATGTTAATTCCAGTCATACGTCCAAACGGACGGCGAAAAGAGTAGCGTTGAACCTCATAACCAGCCATATACCCTAGATTATTTAGTTGCAGGGCTAGGCAGTAAAGAAAATTTCATTAAAATCAGATCAAATTTTAGAAAAAAGGTTCCAAACTATTTTAAATATTATTTTCAAAGAAGGCCTTCTATCTGTCAAGAGTTTTTCGTCTGTGAATTGAATATCCCTAAATTTGCCGTAACGCGCCTAGAGTCAGAGTAGGTAGTCACGTATTAAATCTAATTATTAACGCGTAGAGTGAAAGTAGTCACCTATTAAATGCAATTAATGACTAGTTTTTATTAAATAAGGATTAATAAATTCATCATCATCATCATTGCAGCCCATATACGTCCCACTGTTGGGCTCCAGCTTCCTCCACAATAAGAAAATTGACCATGCTGGTCAGATAGGTTGGAATAGGGTTTCATTTCGAGTTTACCTTCTCTTGCGTAGATGATATATGCGTATTATATCCCTTAGTCGTCTTTTACTACATCCACGGGCAAGATAGGGAGTGGTGAATTGTATTCTTACTTCATCACCACACAGAGAAATAAGGATTACTTAAAGAAAATTATAATCAAATTTTTTATATTTATCCAGATGTAATATCGTAAATGATTCCATTGCCTCTAATAGATAGTCAAGTTCCTAACAAAAATATAAATAGTTTAATAGCGTATTGATTCTGTTTCGTTGATCGACATTTCGTTGAACTAATAATTGCTGGTTTTGATTTAGCGCCAAACAATAAAGGTTTATATATCACAAAATTCCCGGTAGTAGCACTGTAGTCTAAATACAGATCTATATAATTAAAGGGTTCTGGATTTTCCGTGCGGTGACGGAATAAGTATACGATTTCCCATCCTCTACCTTGCCTGTGAGTGTCGTAAAAGACGATTAAAGGATATAGTATGCATACAACGTCTATGCAAGAGAAGAAAACCCCGAAATACAACTCTATATTAACCCGTCTGACCAGCGTGGTGTAGTAGTTTAATTTAGCTCCCATTGTGGAGGAGTTTCGAGTCCAACAGTGGGTCGTGTATAATGATGATGACACTAGTTTTAAGAACGAAGGATAACGTGTCGCTACTTATAACTTCGCGAATAATATCGGGCTGCTTATATTATATAGCTTCTTATATTATATGCATGATAAATTAAATAACTATCGCTATTGTGTCTTTTTTTACCCTGTATCGTAGCAGGGTTTATGCGTTTCATCTGGTAAGAATTATTTTCACAATTGTATGTTTCTATCGATGATTTCTCTTACATACATGTCGGCTCTAGAAGGAACTAGTTTCTGCTAACTGGCCGCAGACCCACGACATGTCTTTTTTAAACAAGGTTTAGGAAGAGCACTTATTACAGAATAAGTACGAATCCGTTATCAAAATCAAAGTGAATACATCAAATAGCTATTTTAATCATTAAATTTCACAACAGTGAATAACTGATAATAAATTTTGAGTCATCTATACCAATAAATAAAATTGGAGTGTCTGTTTGTAATGTCAAAATAATAGGCTCTTTACATGCTCACACGGTTATTTGCACGACACCTATGCCTAAAATAGCAATTAAAAAATTTTTGTCTGTCTGTCTGTCTGTCTGTTTGTTCCGGGTAATCTTCAAAACGGCTGGACCGATTTCAAAAATTCTTTCACCAATGGAAAGCTATAATATCAGTGCGTAAACTAGGCTATATTTTATCTCGGTATTCCCACGGGAACGGGAACTACGCGGGTAAAACGACTATAACCTATAACCGAAGCGAAGCGAGGGCGGATTGCTAGTCATAAATAAAAATAGTTATTGCACTTATTTTTTTCTCATATCAACATCAGTTTGTATTTAGCTGTGAGTAATTGTAAAAATATGTAGCCTTATATTTCTCGGTAGTTTTATTTAGCTTTGCGCGATGACAAAAACATACATGTATCGTGAAATATAATACGTTTTTATAACATTGTGAAGCGTGAAATAGTTAAAATGCAACATAAGCATGTCGATTGTATTAACCTAACCTAACCTAAATTACACTGTTCCCGACACACGCTGTTCTATAGAAATTGAAATAAAAATTAATTGCATGAAATCAATAATGGCGCTGCATCATTTTTGTGGTCTTAAACCTTATCTTTGCATTTTTGCATTTGTTATGAAAATAGAAATATTTTTGTATTTTATATCTTAGTGATCCAAGAGAGGCTGCTCTATGCAAGTTTAACTATAAAAAATAAATTCCATGAAATCCATTACACCACATACCTACCGGGCATTGCTTTAAGAGTGTGAACTATATTCGCGTTATTGTCATTCTAATGAAACTGGTTTGAAACATATCGATTTCAAAGTCTATAACGGATATAGAAACATTTTTTGGATTTTATATATTACTGATCCGACAGATGCTACTCTGTATAGATTTTACGATAAAATAATTGTGAACAAAAAACGATCTTACCGTTTTCTAATGCCATTGTAAGCACTGGACCAAATTGAAATGGGACGACACGGAAAGCATTAGCTTTCAAATAAAAAAAAATCATCAACATCAGCTCACCCAGTCGTGAATTCTGAGGTAACATACATAATAAAAAAGAAAAAACATACAATCGAATTGAGAAGCTCCTTTTTTGAAGTCGGTTAAGGATACGGCATTTCATGAAATCTATTACTGCACCATCTACTGGGTTCTTATGTATTGCTTTAATGGTATACTGTCTTTGTATTATTGCCATTCTAATGAAACTGGTTTGAGACACATTGGTTTCAAGGTCTATAATGGATATAGAAGCATTTTTTTGTATTATATATTTCATCGTTATCATCATCACAGCCCATATACGTCCCATTATTGGGCTCGGTCCTCCTTCACTATACGAGGGAAAATGACCTACTAGAAAATCGACGTCTGAGTAGTAGTAATTTGTTACTGCGCTTCGTTCGGTGAGCGAGAGAACCGGAAGCCCAACTTTCTGAGGGTGTTTGCGTGTGGAAGGTTTTGGTGGTGCCCTTGGTATCACCGAGCTTCAATGCACTCATTCACACTCCCTTCACTTTCTTCACGGTACGCAGCGGCCTTGTTAAGGTCCATGAGCGGCAGCAACACTTACCATCAGGTGTACTGTTTGCTCGTTTGCCACCGTTTGCAATACTAAAAAAAAAACAAACTATATCACGCTTGTCAGACTTATTAGTATAGGGTTTTGTTTCAAGTTTTCCTTCTCTCGCCTAGTTGTCATATGCTTATTATATCCCTTAGTCGTTTTTACGGCATCCACGGGCAAGAGAGTGGTGGGGAATTGTATTCTTACTCTTTCACCACACGAAAATGTATATATAAATAGATTAAATTATTATTTTAAATATTCTCACATCTTTACTTCCGTGGGTCTAAGCATTGACAACAATTTTCCTCAATCTATTATTAGTACCAGAGATCTCACATTCACTAACCAATGACCAAAAAGATTCGTGACATTGACTGTGTGTTATCCTTAAAAGATAAATATATTCATTCATGAATTATTTGGAGGTCTTTCAACCCGTGACCTATACTTTATTTCGTCCTCTTTTCAACCTTTAGACGTCCTATTAAGTCATAAGCATGAAACAATCCAATTATAAATTGTTATTTCATCAATACTAACAAGTATTCTAGATGACTAGCAGAAAACTGAGCAATGTTTCATCATTATTATTCAGCCTATAACCGCCCACTGCTGGACGTAGATCTCTCATGTTTCGTCACTAAGTGCGGTCTTGTGTCGCCTGCATTCAACGACGTCCAGCAATTTTCACTAGGTCGTCAGTTCACCTAGTCTGGCGTCCTACACAGCGTCGTCCTACACAGCGTCGTCCGATACGTGTCGGCATTCTAGAACATTTCTTCCAGTGGCTGTCGCTTCATTGAATAATGTTGCCTGCTCTTTGCCACTTCAGCGTGCTAATTCTTCGAGCTATATCGGTTACACCCGTTCTTCTACCGGTTTTCGTATTTCGGATGTTATCTCGTGTACACAAATCCCAAGCATCCATAGCACGCTGAGCGACTTTGAGCTTGGTTATGAGGCCCACATTTAGGAACCACATTTCGAACATTGTGTTTTTGATGAATTGTTAAAAAAGAAATGCAATTTATAGTATTTTCTTTATTCACGATTACATATAGGAAATATGTAAATGACATTGATTGAATGGTTTAGAATACCATATACATATAATCTTACAAATCTGTATAGATTGCGTCAATATTTGGAAAGATTTAGCAATCTACTAATATAATCTAATGCCAGCAACTCAACTTATCAAAAAAATCGAAAAGTTGCGATGATAATAATATTTGCTATAGTATAGTTTTTATAGTCCATTTTCACTCTATATTTGCGTGGGCATTCTCCATAGTAGTCGAGGTATTAACTTATAACTAGGGTAGTCAGAAGATTTAGTATAAGAGTCTGTTTTCTCAGCAGATGTAGATTTGTTTTATAAACTATACTAATGATATCCATTTTTCAATCAACCTATCACCCTCCACTATTACAAAAGGCCTCCGTGCGAGTATCGCCGTGCTTAATAAACAGGTTGGCCATCGCAGTTGTTATAAGTTTCTTAAGTGAGTGCAGTTGCCCATTCTCTTGGTATACTCAGTGAATTTTTACGATTCGCATGGTATAGAACAATCCCATTAGACTATACGGATAGTTTTATGTTATCGCATAATATAACGTCCATTTTGGTGATTGTTCCAAGCTGTCATACCGTTGTTATTTAGCAAAGCCTTATCAGCTGTTGTCGGGATGCTGAAATTTTCTACACAGATTGATAAAAAATGGAATAATATTAATCTTGTATCTTTTCGTATCATGTTTGTCAGTTGAAGACATTCAGAATTGCAAAGAGAGTTCTAGTTAGCTACTAATTTACTTTTTTTTTGGCGAAAAATTTATTGCTTCTTTGTCTATTGGAATGTATTCATAGATACATATTAAATAATGTTCAACTTTACTTTTCCTGTAAATATTTTAAAGAAATAACTAAGAAACATCCATGTGGTAAGAGAGTAAGAATAGAAACTTCACCGTTATTGTCTGTAGATGTGGTAAAAGACGGTGAAGGGATTACGATAAGTAAAAAACAACTATGCAAGAAAAGAGAAACTTGAGATACAGCTCTGTACCAACCTGTCTGACTAGCGCGGTATAGTTATAGGTGGAAGTTCCAGCCCAGGAGTGGGACGTATGAGTTGTGATGATGATGATGGACTAACGAATGTGAGTACATAAAATCACTATAGATTAGGAGAGGGAAAGGAAAATAAAAACATTTATACCAAATTGTTTTACCGGCGTGATATATTGGGCATTTTTTTTTCGTCTACTTTGGTAGAGTTATCGAAATGCATCCAAGAACTTTTGTAGTCCGTAAAAAATGAGGCATAAAGCCACATATATTTTATCCAAAAATTGCAATTAAACATTACAAATATGAGACCATTATCTAGCTGATGTTTCTCTAACTCAACTAATTATAAATCGTCACATGTTCTAGCTGTTCGTGGCAAAACCATATACTAATGACGTAGATAAATAAGAATGTACGCAAACGTGATAGACATTGGGTTACTGTAGTTTACAAAATCATCAAAGCAATCGATATTTTTAAGGCCGTTTCTATTTCAATTATTGTTCATTTCAATTAACAAAGTATTTTTTTAAAAGCTTTTATCCATTAAGTGTATTACTTATTGATGCATAACATTTTCAATCTTATCATCGTCATCATCTCAAGGCTCGAACCTCCTTTTTTATTGCAAATGGAGGCAAACGAGCAAACAGTACACCTGATGATAAATGTTGCTGCCGTTCATGGACTTTTGGAAGATCGCTGCCTATCGCGAAGAAAGTGAAGGGAGTGTGAATACGTGCAATGAGGTTTGGGGATACTGTAGACAACATTGAAACCTACACGCAAACACCCTCAGAAAGTTGGGCTTCGGGCTCTCTCGCTCATCAAACGAAGCGCAGTAAAAATTTGCTACTACTCGGATGTCAATATTCTCCTCCACAATAGGAGTGAAATTGACTTAAAATACCACGCTAGTCAGTTTTTTTTTTTTTTTTTTTTTATTGCCAACGGTGGCAAACGAGCAAGCAGCACACCTGATGGTAAGTGAAACTGCTGCACATGGACCATTGCAATACCAGGGGCACAGCCAGGCCGCTGCCTACCGTGAAGGAAATACTCTTCTTAAACCTCGTTTAAAGAAGGACATGTCATAGCGCTCGGGAAACACAGCAGCAGGTAGTTCATTCCAGAGCTTGCACGTACGTGGGAGAAATGATCGCTGGAAACGTACAGTTGAAGACCATAACGTTTCCAGGTGAAATGGATGAACCCTGCTGCGATGTCGAGTGGTACGTTGGTAGAATGGTGACGGTGGTACCAAGTCAAACAGTTCCTCGGAGCACTCCCCGTGAAAGAGTCGGTAGAGTACACAGAGTGACCCAAAGTCTCTCCGCTGCTCCAGCGACTCCAATCTGTCCGTAAGATTGGGATCCCCGACGATTCGAACAGCCCGTCTTTGCAGGGAGTCAAGTGGGTCTAGCTGATATTTGGGCGCACCTGCCCAGAGATGTGAGCAGTACTCCACATGAGGACGAACTTGTGCTTTGTATAGCACAAGACGCTGTCTCGGTGTGAAGTACCGCCTGGCTCTGTTCAGGACGCCCAACTTTTTGCTTGCCAATTTGGCTTTGTCCTCCAAATGACTCCCAAACTGGACTTTGCTCGATATTTTGACGCCGAGAATCCCAATACTCTCAGAAATTGGAAGAGTTACTCCTTGGAACTGAGGCGCCATGACAAATGGGTCCTTCTTTGCAGTGAACGCGCAAACTTGTGTCTTTGTGGGGTTGAACTGGACTAGGTTCCGTTCACCCCATTCCGAGGCCCGCCCCAGAGAGCGCTCGACTTCAGACACAAGTTGAACCCTTCTTTCCTGAATACTCCGAGGGATATTCCGTTGCTCAGTGTAACGCTCATCACCCGTACTGTCATCCGCATAGCAACGCATATTCTCGATAGAGAGCACGTCATTGATATGCAGGATAAACAACGTCGGGGAGAGCACCGAGCCTTGTGGTACACCAGCATTAATGGTCATGGTATCGGAGCAGGAGCCATCTACGACGACTTTTATACTCCGACCATCCAAAAAGCTGGCAATCCAATTACAGAGTCCCTTGGGGATTCCGTATGATGGTAGCTTCGATAGAAGTGCCCTGTGCCAGACCCTATCGAACGCCTTTGCGATATCTAGGCTGAACGCCAGCGCCTCACCCTTGCCCTCCAAGGCCTCTGCCCAACGGTGTGTGAGGTACACAAGAAGATCACCAGCCGACCGACCATGACGAAAGCCGTATTGGCGATCACTGATAAGCTGGCGATCCTCAAGGTACTGCAGAAGCTGGCGGTTTATAACCTTCTCCATTATCTTGGAGAGCAAGGATGTTATCGCAATTGGCCTGTAATTCGATGGGTCAGACCGGTCTCCCTTTTTAGGGATCGGGTGGACATGGGCTACCTTCCACGAAGACGGAACCCTATTAGTAGCGTAGGAAAGTCGGTATAGGCGCGTGAGGATGGGAGTCAGATGGGTTGGTATACACTTATCATTACCATATCATCGTCTCCACTCATATACGCCACACTACTGGCTTTGAGCCTACTTCACAATAGGAGAGAAATAGACCTATACCACGCTGGTGATTTGGATTGCTATAGAATTTATTTCGAGTATTCCTTTCCGTGTGGTGACGGATTAAGAATACTATTCACCACTCCCTATGATCCCAATCTTGCCCATGGATGTCGTAAAAGATGACTAAGGGATAAGATAATACTATATGCACATAAGCTCTATGCAAGAGAAGAAAAACTCGAAATAAAACCCTATGCCAACATGTCTTACCAGCACGGTATAGTAGGTTAAATTCCCTCCCATTATGGAGGAGGCCCAAGCCCAACAGTGGGACGTATGTGGGCTGCGATGATGATGATGATGATTCCTTTTATTAATAGGATGTTGTATCTTTTAGTAGCCTTTTACAAGGATCACGAGCAAGAAAGGGGGGTGGTGGATTGTATTCTTATTGCGTTACCACACGGAATATACATGCGTATGTATATACGTTATCTTACACATATATTAACAATCATTTATTAAAAAAATCGGTATATTTTTGTGTATATTATTTTTTATTCTTCTTCCTTGTTATTGGTCATAACGTAACAGTGGCTGTTGCTTTATGACTTTATTAGCTTTTTCACGTCTTTAGTCTCTTCATATAAGTTATAGTTGATACCATTGTATGGGTGCTGATAACCAAATCAATGTATCCTATGAAAATTTGGACAGAATATGAAATGTAAGCTATTAGCACTTAAATATTCACTACACTTCAAGCATTTTATTTGCGTTATTTGCGTTATATTACATAAAATATCAGCAAAATTATTATATACTAGCAACCCGCCCTCGCTTCGCTTCGGTTTTAGTCGTGTTACCCGCGTAGTTCCCGTTCCCGTGGGAATACCGGGATAAAATATAGCCTAGTTTACTCCCTGATATAATAGCTTTCCATTGGTGAAAGAATTTTTGAAATCGGTCTAGCCGTTTTGAAGATTACCTGGAACAAACAGACAGACAAACATTTTTTAATCTGTATTTTAGGCATAGGTGTCGTGCAAATAACGGTGTGAGCATGAAAAAAGCCTATTATTTTGACATTACAAACAGACACTCCAATTTTATTTAGTGGTATATATAATACTGTAAAATACTACAACAATCAATAGAATTTAAAAGCGCTGCGCTGAATTTTGACATTTTCGTCAAAAGCCATATATTTACTTAAAACTGACTGGGGAGTGTGACGATTATACGTAGTTAACTTTTACAATCTCATAGAGGTTTCATGTAAGGGCCGGCTATCGGTCATAAAACGTACTTAAAACCGTATACAGCGTAGTTTGTTCTTGTTCCATTTATTTTAGAAGAAGAATACCTATAGACTGAGCCATATAAATTGTAATAAAGGCTAAAGCTAAATAAGGCTGATTAACATGTTTCTTTATGTACATTAATTTGAATTGTAGGTACTTGAATGACTGTAAACAGAATAAAATGGGTTACTAACTATTTAGAAGAGTAAAACGTAAATACAATTAGTGTGCCAGTAGTTTCGTTCAATTTGTTTATCCAGCTACATAATAACACGAATACATTAGGCTCTTGTACAAGCAGATTAGATGAGGAACAGATAGCTTCTAAATTAAGTGTGGATGATTTAATTGTACCTAAATAATAATGAAAACAACGTTAATCATGTAGCTATTTCATAAGATGCGGAAGTTGTGGGATACTTTTAACAAATTCATTACCTTTTTATCACGTTTATATTAAATGTATCATAGGTACTTGATATTATCGTCTGCCAAGAAATTTCCCTTCCTTCTGAATTAATTATAACTGGAATTGTATTTTCACTAAATTAATTTTCATAAAACTCCTTATTACACGCAGGCACTCAGAATATCGTATAACTTTAAATAGTATTATAAAAATTAGTAAGAATTTTCTCAGTAAGGACCAATTTGACATTAATTTTGTACTTAGGTTAATTTTCGTGCGATGCGACGGTGACGGAATAAGAATACAATTCACCAATACCTATTTTGGCCGTGGATGTCGTAAAAGACGATTAAGGGATATAATATGAATATAACATATATGCAAGAGAAGGAAAACTTGAAACAAAACCCTAGACCAACCTGTCTGACCAGCTTGGTATGGTAAGGTCAATTGCCGTCCTATTATGAAGGAAGCTCGAGCCCAGTAGTGGGACATATATGGGCCGAAATGATGATCAAAAAGTTGAGAACAATCGCACGGTAGGTTTTGAAACCTTCTACAATTCAACACTGGATTATAGCCGGCCAAGAGAAAAAGAACTCCTCCATTTTGTAAAAGTTGATTAAGTAAAACTTATTAATTTAGTGTACGGCATTTATATATAAAACACATCGTACGAAACGTAAAAATAATCGTTTTATATAATATCAATTATAAAGATTAGGACGGTGTCATTACACACTTGATATTATATCTAAAGTAATTTCTCGAATTAGCTAGCAATAAAAACATCAAAACAATATCTCGGGATAACCCACATTTATAAGAGATGATCATTTAAAAGGCAAAATAAGCATGACTTACGGCAGTGATATGATAGTGAACATACTTTTGTAAATATACGAAGAAGTGCTTACATTTTGTAGGAAACACTTGAAGCGCAATCTTGCCTGGAAACTCTCTCTGTTGATTTGGAAATTTTCTGTAGTGATTCATATTATTTGTGGATAATTTACTTAGAAGTATTTGCTTCTTACAGTATCACTCTTTATAATCGTGCTTCAATAATGATTCATGGATGTACGAAAGCATTTATATGGTGTTTTTGATTCTCTTTATCGTATTACACGATTTTCCATTTCGTGTCTGATTAAGAATGCAATTCACCACTCCCTATCTTGCCTGTGGGTTTCGTAAAAGACGACTAAAGGATATAAAATGCTGGCAACATCTTTGCAAGAGAAGGAAAGCTTGAATCAAAACCCTATACCAACACGCCTGACCAGTGTGGTACAGCAGGTATTGACCTGAAGGGACATTGGTCCCTTCCATTATGGAGGAGGCTTGAACTCAGCAGTGGGTCGTATATAAGCTGATATGATGAATACGATTTTAGTAAACATGTTTTATTAAAAACTATAGAATTAACTGGTGATATGATTTCCCGTGTAATGACTGAGTAAGAATACAGATCACCACCCTCTATTTTGCTTGTGGATGTCGTAAAAGACGACTAAAGGATATAATACGCATATAAATTCTATGCAGGAGAAGGAAAATTCGAAATAAAACCCTATACCAACCTGTCTGATCAGTATCGTTAAGGTCGATTTCTATCCTATTGTGAACGAGGCTCGAGCCCAACAGTGAGACGTATATTCAAATTCAAATTCAAATCATTTATTATGCATAGACCCCGAGACGGCACTTACATATTATCAATTTTACAAAATAAAATTAAATTATCCAATAAAAATAAACTACCACCGAATCGGAACGCGACCGCTACTGAGAAGATCCGGCAAGAAACTCAGCGGGCTTGTCTATTATTTTAATTTTTTTTCTTCTTACTAGATATAAATTTGTGTACATGTTTTGTAAGACCTAGCTCCAGTGTGATGCCCTTCAAACTGCAAGATACTTAATATAATTCAAATGATTATGGCTGGACCAGATCCCACAAGCGGCACTCGATCACGAGTTAATTACTAGAGCAGCCATCATTCCCCTCAACCACTATGGAGGGAAGAGAGAGACCCGCTCCACGCAGCTACCGCAAGTAGATCCTTCAGTGAGCATGACCAAGACCATATGTTACAAACATGTTACAAACGATGAAAATGCAAAATTTCGTTAGGCAAAACACACTACGCTTTACAATATTAGAGTTATTAAAAAAGAGTTTATTTAAAATAACAAGGAAATTGCATAATGAGGAGCTGCTCACAACCAATCTGTATTATCATCTACATAATCCGAGATTTTATAATAAGCTTTCTTACAAAGTTTACTCTTGATAGCTTTTTAAAACTTTTTTGTTGTCAGGTCTCGGATATCTTTAGGTAATCTATTGTAGAAACGTATACATTGAATGATTGATTTGCAAATTTTTTGGAGACGAGTAGTATGTACAACTAGTTTATCCTTATTCCGAGTATTCATTTCATGAATGTCACAATATCTTTTGAAGTTAGCGATATTTTTTTTGAAATCCATACTAATATTATAAATGCGAAAGTAAGGATGTTTGTTTGTTTATTTGTAACACTTTCACGCTTAAACCACCGAACCGATTTCAAAAATTCTTTCACCAATGGAAAGCTATAATATCAGGGAGTGACATAGGCTATATTTTATCCCGGTATTCCCACAGGAACGGGAACTACGCCGCGGGTAAAGGGACTGAAACCGAAGCGAAGCGAGAGCGGGTTGCTAGTATAATATATTTTCATATATATATTGTGATATAACAGTTAGAATATTTATTTCTTTGAATTTCTCTCGAAGTGAGACTCTTGGGCCCAGATTATAAATTGCACGGACAGCCCTTTTTTGAAGAACAAAGATTCTATTCAAGTCCGCGGAGCATCCCCACAGTAATATGCCGTAAGACATCAGACTATGGCAATAAGCGAAATAAACCATTCTAGCTGTTTCAATATCGGTTAACATTCTTATTTTTTTTACTGCATAAGCCGCTGAGCTAAGCCTACTCGACAACTTTTCAATATGAGCTGTTATGTATGTAATAAAATCAATGATGTACGTCGTAGGAAAATTAAATGCACGTTGGCATAGATTTTCTGTATTCTCACTATCTTTTGGTATAAGACGTGAAGTAGCCTGGTATTAGCCACATTAAGAGTCCTTGGCTTATGAATGTAAATTATTTAATGAAATAGTGATAGGTTGTAAAGAAACTATACGGATTAATGTAACTGGATCTTTCGAAACAGTTTAATTTTTTAAATATATATTCAATTGTACAACCGAGTGGAAGCTTAATATTTCCTGTACACTTTCTTAACAGAGGAATGTAAGTCTACGATTAAATACAAGGTTTTTATATATTGATTGCAAGTGACGGTATAAATTGCCAAAATACTCCATTAATCTACATATATAATACGTGTGTGGATTACGTACGTATTTCCTTATACATAAATATATTATCATTATCTCAGCCCGTATACATCCCACTGTTGGGCTCGGGCCTCCTCTATTGTGGGAGGGAATTTGACCTACTATACCACGTTGTTCAGACGTGTCGGCATAGGTTTTCATTTCGAGTTTTCCTTCTCTTGCATTGATGTTATCTGAATATATAATCCATTAGTAGTGTTTTACAACACTCTCGGATAAGAGAGAGTGTGGTGTATTGTATTCTTACTCTATCTTTACACGGCAAATGTTTAAATATTATAAAACAAAGTCCCCGGCCGCCTCTGTCTGTCTGTCTGAACGCGATGAACTCAAAAACTACTGAACAGATTTTCATGCGGTTTTTACCAAATGACGGAGTGGTTCATAGGGAAAGTTTTTATGTATAATACATCAATGTTTTGTGTAAATTGATTGAAATATGACGATAATTGACGAAGAGGTCGGAAAAAGTCAAGCCACCCGGGAGCTTTTATTGAAAACGCTGTCTAATCCGTTAGAGATATATTAAAACAATGTATGGTGGAATTGTGTATCTTTTATAGATCTACAAAAAAGTCCCCGATAGCATATGTCTATCTTTTACGGATAACGTACAATACCCATTTTAATGTTTAAGAAAATGGCCAACCGATTTCAAAAATTCTTTCACCAATGAAAAGCTATAATATATCTCATCTATCAATACCAGGGAGGCATAGGTTACATAGGCTACTTAAGTTATATTTTATCCCGATATTCCCACGGGAATGGTAGCTACGCGGGTAAGGCGACTGAACCCGAAGCGAAGCGAGGGCGGGTTACTAGTATACATATAAAATATATATATGTATATATGAAAAAAAATGAATATAAAAGAAAATACGTTAATCATTTGTACTTTTAAATAATGCGAAATTATATTTTACTAAAAAAATATTTTCCGTGTGGTGACGGAGTAAGAAAACAATTCCCCATCCAAGTGGATGGGGAATTGTTTGAGGAAAAGTCGAAACCAATACGTGTGATCAGCGTGGTACAGTAGGTCAATTTCCCTCCAATAATGGAAGAGGCCTGAGCCCAGCAGAGGGACGTGTATAGGCTGACGTAATATTTTACTACCAAATTCGTAGTTTCTGTTTGGGTGGGAGTGTGGGGAATAAATCTATATATATATATATATATATAAAAGAAAGTCGTGTTAGTTACACTATTTATAACTCAAGAACGGCAGTACTGATTAGGCTGAAAATTGGTGAGGAGGCAGCTTAGAACTAGGAGACGGACATAGGATACTTTTTATCCCGTTCGATCGCGTTTCCGTAGGGCGTGACATAAAACGTCAAAGAGGATACAAGTCACTATGAAACGTGGTATAACAAAAATGCTTTTGATATGTAATAACTAAACGCAAATAACAGCTAAACGTAATTTTGTCTATGCTTAAGTATGGTTGAAAATTTGATAATTATCTTTCCTAACAAAGCCGTAATGGTTCTTCTATTAGAGAATGATTCTATTTTCGGAAATTTAGAAAATATATTTACGATAAAAATTATGGCGGTAGGTAGTTTGCCGGGTAAGCTAGAATATAAATAAAATACAGCCTATGTTACTTGCTGATAATGTTGCTTCCCCTTTGGTTTTTTATAATGGGTTTAGTGGTCTGATAGTGTAACAAACAAACAAAGCCACAGTCATATTTGTAATATTAGTTGTTTAAGTACAATATTGTATGATTTCAATATTTATTAACCATTTTTATATTTTTCCAGGTACAGGCACTTTTGGTCGCGTTTGTCTGTGTCGCGACAAAGCTGCAGATGAATATTTGGCTATGAAGATACTATCCATGGCTGATGTTATACGCCTCAAGCAAGTTGATCATGTCATGAATGAGAAAAATATTCTCGCCGAAATCAATCATCCTTTCATAGTTAATTTGTAAGTTTGTTTTTAATATTTATTACATTATGTTGCATTTTGCTGATTTAATTAGGTTTTATTTTTCTATTATCTTTATCCTCGAGGTGGTAATTTGAGTATTGACGCATGCACATTCTGGAAATAAATGTATTAGCATTATAGGCCCGAATCTATCGCCGTTAAATGTTTAACGTGTGGTGACAGAGTAAGAATTCTGATGTTAGAATATTGAGGCAATTAGATAGAAAATGTAAATACTTTATACTAGTATCTATATAATTTGCTTTCGAGAAACATAGGATTCGAAAATTGGATTGACGTCTTCTAAAATCATCTACATATTTAATAAGCTACTACACCTACAAGCTAGGAACTTTTATTTTTTTCAAAGTTATAAATTGATAACATTAAATTTTAAGCGGTCATTTATATTTCGGTTAGTGACGCATCAATTCATAATTTATCTTGAAAGGGTTGTACTATGTTTGGAGGTCGCTAATTGACTGCAAACGTTTCCTAATAAACACTATGAAGAAGCGGATACAGAGGTACACAGAAATATAATTTTTCTGTGCAGAGGTAGATAAAGGGGTGTCAGAAAGATCATGCCTTCTCCTAAGGCCTCGTTCACTTAGAGATTTGCCTGCATATTTTATTTACAGCTTTGTTCACAAAGCTTAACACGAAGGTTAGATATGAGCTATGACCCGCTCTGCCTACAACAAAGGCTGAATTTACCTTTCTTAGTATGTACATTTTTTAAAAAATAACACCTCGAACTAAGGAATGCATGTTTGTTTCGCGAAAGAATTTACAGCAAAATTAACGAATATAAATAACACCTGGACTCAGAACAATCATTTAGATTTGCCGAGTCACATCTGATTAACTGCTGGATCGCACAAATAATTGTCCTGTGTAGTGTTTTATTTCGAGTTTAATTCTCAGTGCAGTGAGGTGCATTTCACTAGTGATATTACTTACTGAAGTACATTTACGATAATTATGAAATCACTGCATAAAAATTGTTATTTTTCTCTAATTAACCCCCGACGCACAAGACTACTACTTTGATTGGATAATGTCGATATCTGTGTGTGTGTGTGTGTGTGTCTTTCTGTGGCATCATAACTTATAAACAGATAAACCGATTTCGATGCGGTTTGTTTCATTTAAAAGCCAGTTGCCTTGCAGTATTTGGTTAATATCAGTCTAACAGTGTAAGAGTATCAGTTCATTTTCAAAATGATGTAATGGCGTATGATTACTCGATTAAGCGCTTCACGCATGCGTTATTTAACGATTACACTGTAATCGTTAAATAATAATTAATTGATAACTCCTGTTGAAAAGAACGTAATATTTTTTTTATTTTAGTTTGTGTCGGTGGTTATACAAAATTTTAAATTTTACCTCTATTGATTAAAAAAGAAGTAGAAGTTATATGGAGTAATCCATTAACTCCACGCTGGCCTGAAATTGGACTGCCTGGGATTTTGTTATTAATCCTTATTCTTTTGATATTAGGTATTTACATGCGCTATTCAGCAACTTTTGTTTTGCCTACGAGAAGAGAAGGCAGGACTTCCATTCTGATTCCATCGCCACACCAAAAATTTTATATGAAAATGTAGTGTATTTTTAGTTAAATATAGATTTAATTGTTTTAATGAAAACGAAGCTATGATATTGAGAAACACAATATCTAATTTTGCCTCCAACAAAATATTTATTTAACAATGTTGTTGATGGTTTTGTATAAAGTTTTGCGTTTCCATTCTTCCGTCAATCATGTTATGCAATTAATTTTGTTGGTTATAGTCCAAAAAGTCTAGACAGATACGATGCGTAAGAAGAGTATCATAATTTTAGTGGGAAAACAATAATTATAATTGCTGCTAACTTAGCATAGATTTCTTCACTGTAGGATTTTTTTATTTCTTAAACCAACTTTGCAACCATTCCCCTTAATATTCTCTTGCATTTAGTGATAATGCAACCAACAAGATCATAAGGTATCCATTTTAGAAGGTTCTCTATTTTTTACAAAGTTGCATTTAATAGACAAATGAAATCTATGATCCTACTCTAAACATCGAGATACAAAATCGTCCTCTACGTGGCTTTGAATTTCATATTTGATGAAACTTTTTTTTTACATCCTAAATGTTATATTTCTTATAATTATGAATTCGTGTTTTAATGGTCACTAATATATTTTATTTATAATAATCACTAGTATATTTGTGAAAATATTCTATAGACAATTTTTGATTGAAATTTTTTTATAATTATTTATAGATACGCGATACGTGGGGCAATATCAATCAAACAGGGATACAACGCATAGGCATCCCGCCAACATTATTCTTCATTTTAGGCGGCGTTGCTCGCAGATATTGTGTATTAGAGTTATTATTAACTAAATATTATACTAGCGCGCATTTATTACCATAATATAGTTTAGTGTTGGAAGGGGAAGACCAAAGCGGACATTTCACGTTTAAATTGGGGATATTTTTAAGAAAAGCAGGTTAGAAGTAACACTAAACTGAAGAACATGCATGAGGAGATTAATGAATGTGGTGGAGGCGAAAGAGGTATACCAGGATCGTATCAAATGGAGCGAAATGGTCTCTGCCTATCCCTCTATGGTAAAGAGGCGTAAATGTATGCATGAATATAGTTTATAACTTCTACTTGTTTTGAAACAGAAGTTTTGTTCTAAATAGAATTATGATGATATGAGCAATAAAATGGACTATAGATACTACTAATTATATAATTACATATATATACAATTTTTATTTATATAACTGTGTATAATTTATATACGTGTGATGACGGAGTAAGAATACAAGTCACCACCGTAAAAGACCGCTATGGGATATAATATGCATATAACATTTATGCAAGAGGAGGAAAACTCGAAATAAAATCGTATACCAAAACTTTTGACTAGCGTGGCATAGTAGGTAAATTTTTCTCACATTGTGGAGGAGGCTCGAGCCCAAGAGTGGGACTTATATGAGCTGTGATGATGATGATAAAGTTATTTAAGTTGTTGGTTACGTATACTACCAATATTTAAATAGCTCGTGGGTGTCCTAACAAACAGTTAAAAGCTTTACATTGACATGGGCCAACTCCATCAGATAGCATCTGGTCAACAATTATATTCCCAAGGAGGATTGACGTCAGCCAGGGGGCCGGTCATAAAACTATTGTTAGTAACATTTGCAATATGTACGATGGAAGATGCGCAGAGCAGTAGAACGTAGAGCATATAGATGTGGTAGGACCACACTGTTGACAGTTGTCTGTCTACAGCAGTGGGCCAGTTCGTCCGGGATAGACCACACTCTCGCAGAAAATCGACGTCTGAGTAGTAGCAATTTGTTACTGCGCTTCGTTCAGTGAGCGAGAGAGCCGATAGCCCAACTTTCTGAGGGTGTTTGCGTGCGGTGGTTTTGGTGATGCCTTTAGTTTCCCCGAACCTCATTGCACGCATTCACACTCCCTTCACTTTCTTCACGGTAGGCAGCGACCTAGCAAAGGTCCATGAGCGGCAGCAACACTTACCATCAGGTGTAGGTACTGTTTGCTCGTTTGTCACCGTTTGCAATGAAAAAAATTGCGTATCCCAAGTAGTTGATATAAGAGATGGATGACGATTATGTACCTACATAAAAACTTAAAGCATATACGCATGTATACATTTATGCAACGTATCTATGCTATCAATGGAATATTTTGACATAGATATTCAATTCTGACCACATTTTCTAACATCGATGTATATATAGAAAACAACCCAAGCCACATTCTATTTCTTATAAAGCCATATGCGTTAAAAATTTTCCGTGCATTTGTGTATTTCAACCGATTTCTAGAGACAAACAAGGCTTTCACTTTTCTATTAATGGCCAAGGGAAACGGAAAGATGTAGAGATATTAAATGTCTCCATTATGTTTATCTTTATTATAATTTTATGGCATTTCTGTTTTCATATCAAGTAAGGAAACCAACGAAATTAGAATACATTAAATTACCTATTTATAATTATTTCTGATGTTTATACGAGTATTTGTAAATAAAACTATGGATTTCATCGTGTCTGTATTTGATTTTTGATTGCCCGAAGTTTCGAACACTTTACAGCGTTTATGTTCACGGGCGGACTAAGATGTTTCACGTTCAACAAGTCATCGTTATTACAAAGATTTATATCTACCCACTACAGACATAGATAGGATTGTATCTTGTTTTTTTTTGTACTGGGTTATGAGTCAAGAGTAAGATATAAACTTCTATTACTTTTTTAGCATTGTTGTTATATTATTGGTAACTCCTATCGACTAAAGTTGCACAGTCACCGTTATATCATAAATCTAACTGAAAACAATAATCTCGAATCGCTATCAATCACGCATCTCAATATACGATCTTATTTACACATAGCTATGAAATCTCATATCATGATTTATTTTCTACTAGCAACCCGCCCTCGCTTCGCTTTGGTTTCAGTCGTCTTACCCACGTAGTTTCCGTTGCCGTGGGAATACCGGGTTAAAATATAGCCTATGTTACTGCCTGATATTATAGCTTTCCATTGGTGAAATAATATTGGAAATCGGTTTAATGGTTTAAGCGTGAAAGCGTAACAAACAAACAAACAAACTTACTTTCGCATTTATATTATTAGTAAGAACTAGTAACTCGCCTTCGTTTCGCTTCAGTTTCAGTCGCCTTACCCGTATAGTTCCCGTCCCCGTGGGAATACCGGGATAAAATATAGCCTAGATTACTCCTTATGTAGACCAGCCGTTTTGAAGATTACCTCAAACAAACAGACAAAAAAAATTAAACTGAATTTTAGGCATACGTGTTGTTCAAATAACCGTGTGAGCGTAAAAAATGCGCAGTATATTGACATTACAGACACTTTTATTTATTTATATAGATAAATTGAGAATCAGATTCTTCAAATGTTTTAAATTTATACGTTACTATTATCGCTTAATGCAATTTCCATAAGTACTAAATTGTGTAGTTTATAAAAATCGCGAATCGTAATGAAAAGTATTTGAAAAATAATATTTTTTACTTTAAAACTATGCTACCTACTACACAACATACGTAATGTTGGCATAGTTTTCAATAGACTTTGTCTTTGATTATTATCACAGGCTATTTTCTGTTGCAATGAAAAAAATATGATTTTCTGATGAAAAGTTATATTGAAATTAACAGTTCAGATATGCTTCCTATAAAAATCTAATTTGAATGAAACTCGCGTCCTCAAAGTCAGCAGTAGCGGTTTTTAGCTAAAAATGATATAAAAATATTAATCGTCCGTTATTTTCACATATATTAGATCATACAATAACACAAAACACTACCCAAAGGTAACCCACCGAAATGGCCGCCAAAAATAAAGACTCTGTACCAGTGCTTAGCCCACAAGGCAGCAAGGAGGTTCAATACAGCAGACTGTAGGGCTGATAGATCACTATTCCAGCTACCAAACGCAACAATCATGGCATATTCCACTTTTATGATGTGCTCTATATTCAAAAGTGAACTCTGATTTGCTGATGGATAGATAGAGGGGTGGAACTATACTACAAAATCAATTTCCTCTATGGAGAGGAAGTTAGAATAAAATAATTACCATTTCTTACTTCCCGAAGTTATTGTGAAAATCGGTTAAGGAATATAGGGAGATAGGAGAGATTCAAATTAAAAAAAAAGACGACCAGCTGAGTTTCATGCCGGATCTTCTACCGGGACGTATGTATATAAACTGAGACCGAAACAGAGATATTTTAAACAGTTACCTTTTTGACGCGAACGATATGGTTAAATGTGATTGGAACTATATACATTTTAAATTATGAAATCACAGCGATTGATTATTTATTATTAGACAGCGTTAAAAAAGAAACAAAGAAAATATTAATGAAGCTCTCTTATGAAGAGTGTAAGTTAATCTTGGCATGCCTCACAAAACCAATTAGCTCTCTGATCTAATTAGTTATAAACGTGGAGTGGCAGCTGCCTTTGGATGACAGTTGATGATTATAATGATATATTACAGGCGGTGGTGGACACACGACGACTCATGCATTTACATGCTGTTTGACTACGTATGTGGAGGTGAACTCTTCTCTTACCTGAGAAATGCCGGCAGATTCAGCAACACAATTGGTAAATATGTTTTCTCCTATCTTAAATTATAATAATATACACAGTCTGTTATAGACAATATTTAGAACTCAAAAGTTAAGTTAAGTTAACATTATTCGTCGTCTCGTCGTCGTCGTCTCAGCTCACACCTGTCACTGCTAGGCTTGAGTCTTCTCACAATAGGAGGAATATTAGCCTATTTATTATACGAGGCCTATTCTAGTTTTTCTTCTCTTGACACAGATCTTATACGCATATTATATCTCTTAGTTGTCTTTTACGACATCCATGGGCAAGATATGGAGTGATGAATTGTATTCTTACTTCTTACATCACCATACAGAGAGAATATTTTTCACTAGCATCCCGCCCTCGCTTCGCTTCGGTTTCAGTCGCTTTACCCGCATAGTTCCCAATCTCGTGGGAATACCGGGATAAAATATAGCCTATGTTACTCCCTGATATTATAGCTTTTCATTGGTGAAAGAATTTTTGAAATCGGTCCAGTAGTTTCGGAGTCTATTCAATACAAAAAAAAAACAAACAAATCTTTCCTCTTCATAATATTAGTGTAGATTATTGAAAATTGAATTAGCTTTTTATACTTTATAAATAACTGTATTTCTATCTAAAAAGTTATTAAGGTCAGTGTTAGTGCACTAGTAGCAGTTATTATGGTCAGCGTGTTAAAGAGCTAAGAATAAAATATGTCACAAAGTGATTCGTTTACGGTTTTATCCCTCTCTAGGAGGCCTATGATAGTGGGCGTCTGTAGGCTGATGGATAAATGGTTATATTAGGTCCGTTCATTGAAAATTGTATAAATATTTTTTTTATATTCCTTGTTATATTTAGTTTAATCTAATAAAAGTTCAATCTATATACATATAAACTAAATAATAAAATCAAACTCCGGGTTTTAAAGTGATTGAGTAATAAACCTTCATTCTATTATTATTATCTATATTGTTACAATGAAACTGAAGAATTTATTTACATGTTTTTAATTGAACACACAAAATTAAGGACACCGGTATGAATTGAAAATCTTTTTCCTTCGCCTATTTATGGACACGATAAAAACTGTAGTAGTTGCTTAATTATAGATAGTATTTATGCTATGTATTTTATTACGACTATCCGATATTTAGACATTGTTGCAAATGCTATGATAAGAGAGAACTTCAGGAAATTCTTTTCTAAGTTATAATGAGCCTTAGTGACTATATTTGCTTAAAAGCCTATATGTTAAATAATACTTTATAAAAAAAATTTAATGCAACGAAATGAAACTAAAGATTTGAGGCAAAACCAAATCAAACAGATAGTGGAATCGTAACACATCAGCCTTCGTGGCATATATGGAGAAAATTTTATATTTTAGGGACTGTTCTCATAATGCCATCAAAATGAAACACGAATTTTTAAGGCGCCACCATTAACCTAATAAAATACCATTATACTCTTTTTGTAGTAAGTAACAAAGGACATGTTGTGCTTTGAAAAGAAACCGCAATAAAAAGAGGTACAGTTAATAATGCATAGACTTTCGTAATTATATTTAGTATTCAAACGAATGAATTACTTAAATCAAGTAGCGACTCCATTGTCTGATTCGCTGCTTGTTTATATCGTCGCCGAATGCAAGGTTAGATGCTCGAAATAGAGCAACTAGTATCACCGATGTCCTCCGCCTTAGACGACTACAGAAGAAAACAGTGAGACTTTTGGTTATTAATTGATGTAAATAAATAAACTGGAGCGGAACAAATAAATAACATTTGGATGAATGCCAACAGTCCACATCAAGCGAACATCGTACCACGTCGAATTGTGCGCACGATTTTCTGCAATCAAACACAATCTACATTATCAAAATATATTATCGCGTAATTGTAAAACTAATCAAATTATATCTTCTAAGACAGACAACAAAGCTCAAAGCTGCCTATATAATAGAGGCGTTGTTATCTTATAGCAAATAATGGTCAATGTCCACTATAAAGGTTACGATAATATCGTCGTTTTCACAAATCATTCCGACTAATAAAATCGTGACAGATGTTTATTTGAACAATATGGCTACAGAGATAAACTAGTAACAATGATTCTGTTTCTTAAATACTATTACATTATTCTATAGAAATATTTGAATTTGTACGTTAGCAACAGTTGAAATTAGATTAAGTTTTATTCCATATAATTTTTGCACGCTGCCCCTTTACCATTAGCATAAACGTATATCGATGTAAAAATACTAGAATATTTTTTTGTCTATAATAAATTCATCTATGTGATCATCAAAGTCGATTCGACTGTTACTTATTTCATTTATGGAGCGATGATGTCAAGCTTGTGGGTTTAAGTCTTGATTTACAATGAGCAAAATTTTTGACTCACTGATTTACTGTTTGGGCAAGCATATACATATGTATGTGTCTAAGTAATCAAATAAGAGATAAGATTTTATTTTCATTAGATGAATAGGTTCAATAAAAACTGCCACTTGAGCTAGCTTACGAACGGTTCAGTAGCATTGAGACCAAACGGCTGCGAGTTCGGCCCGCTCAAGTAGTAGCCCGGCAGTACAAGATATAACAATAAAATGCAAAAAAGTTTCTTCTTGTATTACATTTTTATTGCTGTTTAATTGTCATTAAAGTAGTAAGTAAGAAAGTCCTTAAAAATTTCTTCGTAAAGACTACGGCCAATAGGGTTATCTTGGCACTCATTATATAGGTATGAATACCTAAAAAGAGAAAGTCAGTTTTATCTTTGCAATAATAAACTAAAATAATAAATAACTGTCTCTATTGCCTGTCGATGACCTTTAAGACTTAAAGGTGGAAAAGAATATTTATGCATCCTTGTGTAAGTAGGTACCTGGCTTCAAACGCGGGTATCTTACCACCCACATAGTAAAGCCAAATGACGTAAGTTGTATTCCTGTTGTGTCTGTTCACTAGTTGAAATCTGAAATGAAGCTAATGTGCCACATTTCTGCTTATTATTAGGTAGAATGTTGTCTAGCACTAGATATTTTAAATTAAACATATTTTTATTTCATATTTTATCTGCTACTCCTAACGTAATGTGTAGCAAAAACTTATATAATAAATAAATGCCTAGATACATAGAACTGTAATAGAATTGCAAAAAGTACAAAAAATACACGACAAACGACTACTTCTTATTTCTGGAGAAAAACGAGATAAAAATAGGAGTTTATGTGGGTTCAGTGACGCGGGGAGTGAAAGAGTGATGATGGGGCTTTACTTGTAGATTAAATGATAATATGTCCTCAATGCCGTGTGGATTGAAAGTTTTTTTGATGTTCAAGACCTTAGCACATATTAGATCGATGATCGACGATTTTGCGGTGTCATCGATGCTGACCACCTTTACAGATATGCGATTACAAGTCTTCCGTGTGAGCATGTATTATAAAAAGCGACTCGAACGCTTTATTTGAATACAGACAGCTAGCTGGTCTCGATTATTAGTACCTTACTAACATGGTTTTTTGTTCTTTTCAAATAGCAATTATAGATTTTTAAGAGATCCAACAAAAAAAAAATCTGAGTTTTTGCGTAGTTTTTGAACATAAAAACATTACCAATACAGATCTTTTAATACTATTATTTAATCTTGATATTTTGACTATATCACGCAACAATTATTTATTTATATGAATGTAAATTATTATTTATTTGCGACAATAATTATTTATATATTTAAAATAATTATATATTAACGTTTTTTTAAGACAACACTGCTGTAAGGAAATTATTCTTGTATGGCGGGGGATTTTACAAATATATAATTTAACGAACACAAATTATCCCCAAATTCTAAACAACAATTTGTGGATCACACAAAGTATTGTCCTGTGTAGGAATCGAACACAATACACTGAGGCGGGTCGATATCTTAAGTACAATGCCATCTTATGATATCTCGTTGTCTATATATATATATATATATATATATATATATATATATATATATATATCTTGCATTGTACAATGATTAATAAATTCTATCCTTTCTATATCCTTGTCCGGCGATGGCTAAAATATATGATCCTAAACGCTATCTATCGTTGAGTTAAAGATAAAAACGAAGTTTGTCTCCATCGATTAAATTATTATTGGATATAAATAACCAATGCTAAAAGTGTTGTGTGTGCTAAGGGCCTAAGACCGATGACGTGCGGTTATACATATACCTAGTGAGGCGACAATAAAAATGTCTGCGCCATTTGGCTGCTGCTGACTGCCGTTGAGCCAGACATATTGACGCCCGTGCCATCGCGCTACAGCTTACTGAACTCGTTCGTGTTCACGTGTAACTAAATACACACTGCGCACACACATATACAATATTTTTATCAAAACTGAATAGTGTGTTTATTGAACGCGCTAATCTCTTGGACTAACCAACGCATTAAAACAAGTTTGTTCTAGATATATCTGATACAGCTGTTCTTCTCCAAAACGGTTTGATTGATCATCATCATCTTTAGATGATCATACTAACCGTTAAGCGATAACATTGTTCCACTGTTGGTTTCTAATTTTGTTTATTTATCAACAATTATTGCATTACTTTTGGATATCCATATAAAAATAGAATCATAATTAATTGAAGCAAGGCTATATAATAAAGCTGAATAAAATTTATAAAAAAAAAATCAACAATAATCATAATTTTCAGTAAATGTTGCCAAATATAGAATGAAACTGGAGTGATAGTATCGGTCCGATACGATGTTTTTTTTATGTTTTTTTTTGATTTTTTTTTATATAGAAGGTGCCTATATTCGAATATACCTGTCAGGAAACCTTTCTTCTTCTTCTCAACCCACATACATGTCCCATTGTCGAACTTGGACGTCCTATACATTTAAGAATTTCTCATATACCATGCAGCTTAATATAGAACGCTGGTCAGATGGATAGACATAGGATATTATTTCAAGACTTTCTCTTCATACAATGGTATCTGCTTATATCACTTGATTCTTATGGATACCCACTGGAAGGAAAGATCCAGTGAATATGCAATACTTGCGCCACATAAAGTCATCATCATTAAACTACGCAAAAGTGAAGGAGTGTTTGTTGCCTTTGTTGGTTAGGTCGGATGTGACTGGTAGATGTGAATATTACCAATACATTACGTATTATTACGTATTGAAATATATATTCGTTCGAAATAAATAAAAAAACAATGCCAATATGTTTTCCTTTTCTAAATTAGGTCGATGTAAACTGTACACAGCATATGTATTCTTTCTTTGAAAAGCAATTTAGTTCACGACGGAACTTCCTGGCACAGTTCTTATTTCGTTAATTGCTTTTAAAATTTAAATTTCATTTTGTTCAATACACATACACGCATTTTGGCATAAACATATAACTGCCCATTTTGTTGTTCCGGGTTCGAATTCTGAGCTGCGCAAAAAGTGTCATTGAGTTTTCTCCATAAGAAGCCCGTAGCGCCCCTTTGTCGGTAGTAGCCAGAAATAGACGCAGCTTTGCTAGTGTAAATTACTTATGTATTTATGGTTATTATTTTTAGAATCCACACCTCAAATTTAAACGAATCTGTTTTTACTTTTAAAATAACATACGTACTTTAAATTTTAATGATAATGTTTTCTTTGCAAAAAAAAAATACACTATTTTGTTTTATCAGTCTTTCGACATCTACTGTTAGCGATAGTTACCCAAAGTTTAGCCATTAGTGTTAAAATATTTTCCAGGATAAGGCACTTTCCTCATACGATATTACGACTCCCACGGGCATGTAAATGGTGGTAACACATTGTCTACTTAACCCCTTCTTACTACACAGGGACGATTTTGTTATTACTATATTTTATTTGGCTAGCTTCATTTAACAAAGCCTCCTCGTCACTAATTTTGAGATCTCTGGTGATATTAATAGAAATTTCTCCGATCTCATTTGTTCTTATCGACATGTGACATGTTCTTTTGATGTGACGATGCAATACAAAATGATTTTTAAAAACCGGCATTCTTGGTGCGATTAAAATTTCATCTTTTATTGTAGTATATAGATCAAGAGTTAGTTTGGACAGGGTAGCAGCGTCGGTGGAGCAAGTTTATCGAAAAGGTAATACTCTGGTGGGACCACCGTAGTCAAAATATCGGTGTCAGTGGTCAGTCCAAGTAGTGATGGGAAGATCATACAGAAAGATTTTGAGGCTGCATGAAGCCCTTTCGTCGTATCAATTCTATTAAAAAATAAAAAAACGATACGGGGCAGCCGGTTGGAAATATAACGCGTGAGAAGCCTCTGCCCGCTAATTATGGATATACCCATTAGCAGGTCAACTGCCCTACTTTTGTATAGTAGGCTCATGCCCAGCAATGGGAATATATGGTTTCAGAAGAAGCCACTGGCATTAATTATATAATGTATTACAAACTAGCAACCCGCCCTCGCTTCGCTTCGGTTTCAGTCGCTTTACCCGCGGCGTAGTTCCCGTTCCTGTGAGAATACCGGGATAAAATATAGCCTATGTTACTCCCTGATATTATAGCTTTCCATTGGTGAAAGAATTTTTGAAATCGGTTCGGTGGTTTAAGCGTGAAAGCGTTACAAACAAACAAACTAACATCCTAACTTTCGCATTTATAATATTAGTATGGATGTACCGTTATTGTTCTGAACCCATTATTTTTCATGCGTTAGTCATTCGACATTTTCGGTAAGGCATTAACAGGCCATATTATTCATGATCGCCCACTATCATTTTCCTTAATTGGTGAATCTTTACATTCAATATGTTCTAGAAGCATTTCATTGAGAAAAAAATATGTATTTAGAAAGTCAATAGATTTTGGTTCTGTTATTTTCTAATAATGAGGTAATAAATACACAGATATCATCTTTAAAGCGGTATCATATTAATTTTTGTTAGTCTCCTTACTGTCTTTAGCCAAATTTTTCAAAACTCGTTGGCGAGTTTTTGGCCTCGATGATTTTATATGCTACTCATTTGGAGGTGCTCTAAGATAATAAATAATATTCTTTATTTCATTCTATTAGTGGTGTTTCGAAGCATAGTAGTATACTATTTTGTTATAAAGTACTGAACTACTTTGTTCTGAAAGCTTTATTAAACTGAAAATACTCACAATGAAGGAAGATACGCGGTTCGTACTAATAAATTTAGTAAATTTAACTAATGCGATGTAGCAGATCTCTTGAATTTCCTCTCTGGGGAAGACTTGTACTAGTAACATAGTAAGTTAGATGCTGCACGTCTTCTCTCTTAACGCAATTCTGAAAGTATTGCTAAGAAAATATTGCTAATTTTCGATTAAATTCCACCAATGCTTGATAGTGTCATGGCAAACTCGAGAATAATCAGTTACACGAAGAAATAAAAACTTTCCTTTAAATAAAATAAACTATTATAATTTTCATTTTTCTTGTTACTTTCGCCTAACGAGATACGTTAAAAGAATTTAAATTATATAATACAGGACGTTAGCTATCTCTTTAATGAATTTCAAGATTGAGGGTAATTTCTAACAAGAGATATTTCATTTAGCAAGTAATACAGTAATGACGCCGTCCGGCTGGCATTGACTTTCCGAGTTATAAAAAGAAACATGATTTGGCAAATCCTTGAATATATATTTAATTTGTTTTACTATTACGTAAAAACATATGTTTCTACGTAGAGATTTTATAACAAATTTCTTGTCAAATCCTGTCTGTAGATTTGATCATGTCGAGGTTTCTTATGAAACGTAATTATTTATATATCATATGCTTAGCCTGCTGCGTTGAAAGTTGTCAGTGACTTTGATAACTGGCTGTCAATCGCAGGTATCGGATTACCAAATTTTAGGTCAAGGAAAAAATGTTATTGGTTTTATAGAAGTACTAGCAACCCGACCTCGTTTCGCTTCGGTTTCAGTCGCCTTACCCGCGTAATTCCCGTTCCCTTGGAAATACCGGGATAAAATATAGCCTATGTTACTCGCTGATATTATAGCTTTCCATTGGTGAAAGAATTTTTTAAAATTGGATCTGTAGTTTAAGCGTGAAAGCATAACAAACAAACAAACTTAATTTCGCATTTATAATATTAAGTAAGGATATCATTTTTTTGACAGCCTAAAGCTTGGTAAATACCCTTTCAAACTTTACGGGGTATTTAAGCATGGCATACGGGCCCACATTCTTCAGCCGTAATTACTCTTTAAACAAGCGAGCTCTCTTTAAACAACAAGGAGTTGATACCTTGATTAACTAATCTATATAGCGGGTTATTCAATCTCCTCCTCGATAACAGAGCGATACGTCGAAGCGTTGCCCTCACGCGATCGTCTACCCGGCGAGAGTAAGTGTATTAGATCCTAATATATAGTACATTAGCAAATTCGTAGCGTAATTTAGTTCCTCTACGCATACCGGAATAAAATATAGCCTACGATATTTGGTGATTTGTGAGCTTTCATTAGCGAACGAATTTTTAAATTGTTTTATTGGTTTAGGTGTGAAAGCGTAACAAACAAACTTATTTTATATTTGTAATATTAGTTTAGGACTATTCTAGGTTAGATATCAGAGGGTTTATATTATAATTTGCCTTTAGTATAAAGGCCTAAGACAAGATAATCAAATGCTTGAATTATTAAGATATTAATTTCACTGTTAATATATGTATAATTTTTAAAATTTGTTTTTTATTAACCGCATTAATTTTGAAAAGGAAAGTGGTTTCTGGATTTAAAATATTTATTGAAATTTATTATTGCTGTAAAATTACCTATATGATATTAAGATTAAAAAATTAAAAACTAAATTTGAAATTTGCTACTACTTATTTCTATTTTGACAATAACTTCAACAATATCCCTTCTCCTTCAAAATGAAAATAAAATATATACAGTGGTGGACATATAATTAGAAACACCAAATATGACTTTAATTTTCAATGCTAATACGGTTAATAATAAATGTTTTATATATTATCGTGGGCTAACCCTTATTAATCTATAACGTATACATATTATTAAGTATTGTTATATGAGATTTTTAAATAAAATACAATCATTTATGTATAAATTGATATATTTAATAAAATAATATCAAGGACACGAAGTAATAAGATGGACAACTAATTAGAAACAGATAGAGAGCAGTGGTACTTTTCTCGAGACCCTCCCAAACAACTTTGCTCTTCAACTAATCGCCTGCTGACTAGTCTAGCGGTTATGTTTCGTAGGTCGCCATGAGAAAATACTTCTTTCCGAATTTCATTGGAGACTTTAAAAGGAACCTCCCTAACGAATAATCAGCTGGTCCTCTCGGGTTGTGGCCTTCCTTGACCGAACTTCTGGGCGACGGCCGACGGTCTTCTGGGAACCTTATCCGTTGTACTGTGCTGTTTAAAATATGCTATAGCATTATACACCTTTTCGACGGAATATTCTCAATGATTTGCAGTATTCCGGTAGCTTCAATTTTAATTGAAATGCAAATTTACGATAATTTTTCTTCTTGATGCATCACAACTTTTATTTTTTCCAGTTTTAACAATAAAGATAAACAGAAGTGATCAAAACTTCAGACAATAGCACGAAAATATACTAAATAAAAAAAATAGGCATATTCGATAATTTTACTAATATTCATGCTTGATATTTTTATCTGTTTCTAATTAGTTGTCCATTTTATTACTTCGTGTCCTTTCCTTGATATTATTTTATTAAATATATCAATTTATACGAAATTATTGTATGTTATTTAATGATCTCATATAATAATACCTAATAATATGTATACGTTATAGATTAATAAGGGTTAGCCCACGATAATATATAAAACATTTATTATTAAGCGTCATCATCATCATCATTTCAGCCCACATACGTCCCACTGTTGGGCTCGGGCCTCCTTCATAATGGAAGGGTAATTGACCTACTATACCACGCTGGTCAGACGTGTTGGTATAGGGTTTTATTTCGAGTTTTCCTTCTCTCTTATTAAGCGTATTAGCATTGAATTATTTTTTTTATTTCATTGTCATATTTGGTGTTTCTAATTATGTCTACCACTGTATATATATATATATATATATATATATATATATATATATATATATATATATATATATATATATATATATATATCATAAAAAAAATGAAGTGTTTAACTCTATTCTATTTAACTTCTCGGCTTAAAAAATATTCTTTGATTCAGATTTTTGTTATAAATACTCAAAATTTTATTAAAATTCACAGTTAGTGTCTGCATTGTGAAGTAACAAATTAATATAGATTGTCTGCATTGTGAAGTAACAAATTAATATACAGACACAATTTAGTTGCAATCGTATAGAGTCTGTAGCGAAAAATAACTGACTGAACTGTAAATACAGACTTTTCTTTTAAAAGGCATCATTGCTTTACCAGACGCCGCGTCTGTGATGGTTAACCTTGCCTTCATGTATAAATAAAAAAAGGAATTTGCATGCCATGCATACTCCTTTTTTATGATTAAAGAAATATTCTTTTCAATAGTTTTACGTGAAGTTTTGTCGTAATTTCACCAGCAGCTGAAGAATCTATCTTTAGATTAAAGAATTTTTGAGTGGAATGTCAAAATATCTTGTAGCGCTTTTAAATTTTGTTCATTGTTTTAGTGTTTTACAGTGTTATATTGAATAATTTTGCTGATATTTTATGCAATACAATGCAGATAAAATGCTGAAATATAGTGAATATGATATAATAGTGAATTGGGATCGTCTGGGAATTTTGGCAGAATATGAAAATGCTCGCAGCATTTTCATATTCTGCCAAAATTCCCAGACGATCATAATTTTGCTGTCAGCACCAAATCAATGGACTATGACTATCATATGAAGACTAAAGGAGTAAAGAATAAATATTATAACTCGACACTGGCACCAATAACTCGTAATTGTAGCCATTACACAAGAAGAAGAGGTTATTAAATAAAATATAATTCCAAAGAAATATTGATTTTCTGTAAATAAAACTACTTTACGGATTTTATTGCGTTTATCATAGTCATTTTCATGTCATGTCAGTTGTTCATGAACGCTGTAGTGTTCGAAACGTTGAGCAATCAAAAATCAAATAGAAACGCGATAAAATCCGTAAAGTAGTTTTATTTACAATGCGTAGTATTTGCGTAAACATCATAAATCATTATTGATTTCTGTTTCTAAGAAGTCATCACGTAAATTAAAATTTATATTATAAGTTGTATTTTATAATTTGTTATGCGACTAATATTTTCATGTGTTTTCTAAAAAACGAGCCTGCTATAATTTTAAGTGTTTTCTATTTGTTATTCCCACGAGTTGAGATGACATGCTCTCAGGTCTCCTGACACACGCTATAAAAAGAGAAACGTTATTTGATTAATTTCTAGTGCCACTTTATTATTAACTAGTAAACATTACTTATTAATATCAAAATATTATTGCTATATGATTGATTATCATGTTAATAAGATAACGATTTAATACATATTGACAAGTCGAAAGATCATCTAGAATTAATTTGAATAATTATATACTTTACCTATTATTATTCACTGCTATCATTATCATCTCGGCGTATATATACGGCTTATATATACATACATCTTACTGCTGGGTCTCGAGCCTCCTCTACATTAGGAGGGAAATTGTCCTTACTATATTATACTGGTAGGACCATACTGTTGACAGTTGTCTATCTTAGTCGCGGGCCGGTTCGTCCGAGGTAGTACCACACTCTCACAGAAAATCGACGTCCGAATAGTAGCAAATTGTTACAGCACTTCGTTCGGTGAGCGAGAGAGCCGGAAGCTCAACTTTCTGAGGGTGTTTGCGTGTGGTGGTTTTTAGTGATTTAGTATCACCGAACGTCATTGCACGCATTCACACTCCCTTCACTTTCTTCGCGAAAGACAGCGGCCTTACAAAGGTTCATGAGCGGCTGCAACATTTAGCATCAGGTGTACTGTTTCCTGGTTTGCCACCGTTTGCAATAAAAAAAAAATAAAAAAAAACTGGTCAGACAGATACCAATCTGTCTGACCAGTTTTTTTTCAGGGGTTCTCTCACAGGGTTCTCTTGTACAGTTTTATATGTGTATTATATACCTTAGTCGTCTTTTACGACACCCACGGGCTAGATAGGGAGTGGTGAATTGTATTCTTACTCATTTCAAATCCTGGATAGATATAATTATAGTTATTTTATCATAAAATAATTCTTAAGAAAAAGTCGGAATCTCTACATCTATATTTCTGTGGGTAAATATGGAAATAAGAATCATCTGCAACCATCTATGGTCATTCGCAACAATCGCATGATACATCATTGAAACAAGCAAGTTCGGGGCGTGTCCCTAACTTACATCGTTAACAAGTATTCGCAAGAGATATTTACAGTGTTTACAGTCTTAAGAGTGGTAGGAACACACTGTCGACAGTTATCTGTCTACAGCCGCGGGCCGGTCCGTCCGGGGCAGTACCACACTCTCGCAGAAAATCGACGTCTGAGTAGTAGCGATTTGTTACTGCGCTTCGTTCGGTGAGCGAGAGATCCGGAAGCCCAACTTTCTGAGGGTGTTTGCGTGTGGAGGGTTTTGGTGGTGCCCTTGGTATCACCGAGCCTCAATGCACGCATTCACACTCCCTTCACTTTTTGTGGTAGGCAGCGGCCTTGTAAAGGTCCATGAGCGGCAGCAACACTTACCATCAGGTGTACTGTTTGCTCGTTAGCCACCGTTCGCAATAAAAAAAAAAAAACATTTTGCGTAAGCTTTTATAGATGTAATAATAGTAGTCAATACGACATTTATTGCCATTTTCACTCACGACACTTACATTTTAGTTAACACCTAAAGTGATTTATCTATATATGTAAACATGAATTGCTGTTCGTTAGTCTCGCTAAAACTCGAGAACGGCTGTACCGATTTGGCTCATTTTGGTCTTGAATTATTTGTGGAAGTCCAGAGAAGGTTTAAACGGTGAGAAAATATGGAAAATTGCGAATAAAATACTAATAATATAATTTTATTTTCCCATACAAACCGTTCTTTCCTGTCAAACATTTGACGTTCGTCCCGTCGGTTCGACATTTTTAGCATAATTACATGTAGATCTATATTAAAAAGGTTTTGGAATCGATAAGAAAAGGCAGTATATCCCTTAGTCGTCTTTTACAACACTCACGGATGGTGAATTGTATTCTTACTCCGTCACCGCACGGACAATACTAAAACCAAACTAATAAATACTAAAAGAAAAAAATTATGAAAAAGGCGGTACGAAGTTCGCTGGGTCAGCTAGTATGGTATATAACATTCAACATTGATTGATTTTATTTATTTATTTATACTTTATTGTACACCATATTATATATAAAAATAGAAACTTATAATAACAATATAACAACAATGGGCGGCCTTATCGCTAACAGCGATTTCTTCCAGGCAACCTTTGTATGGAGAAATTATTGTACAGAGAGAGAGTGGTAGATTATGGTGTAGTAGTTAATATAAATACTAATACACATATACACATACAAATATACATAAACGTATACATACAATGAAAATACATATAATTAAAAATATATCAATATAAAATAACAATTAAATATTAACATATCATGTAATAGGTATTAAAAATCAACTTTCATTTAATAATGATTCTTATTTTTAGCCGAATTCGAACAAGGTTTATTAATTTGAACATGAAACTATCTATGTTTTAGTATATAGGGGAAGATAAGTCATCCTATTACTCTAACTTTACTAACTTACTACGTTGTAACGAGCAGGATCTCATGTTTGACAATCTGTAAGACATGTTTGGGGTAGTATACTATATAGTGTATAATACTAGTAGGTCCTTGTAGCATGGACCTTGTAGTAATTCTAGAAAATATTCAAGAGTTCACGCGTTTTTGCCGTATGTACTATTCCTACCAATCCTAAAGCTCACATATCTCCTTAAACTTTGTGAAATCCGTAGTGCTGTACTGCTACGCTTCACCTGATTAAAAGCGTTTCCTGGGACTTCTTGAGGGTCAAACCTCAGTGTCTTATACGGAGACCATTGTGGATGCTGGCTTACAAGAGTTACTGTGGTGGGAACTTACTTCGAGTTTGTTAAGATTTTAGTGATTTTACGATACTGTTGTAGTTAATCGAAAAATAACTAGATTTGGACACCACACGTGATCACATTGGCGTAATTGGTAATGCATTTCGAATGGATTGCCAATCGATGTGGTTTCAAGTCCAAAGTTTGTTAATAATTTTTACTCGTCATTAAGTTTGGGTACTTCGTAATTCGTGATGTGCAGTTTCTCATAATGTCCTGTGACTTGCTGAAAATATATATTAACCTGATATCCATAACGCGTGATAACAATATATAATTTCAAACAATTAGTAAAATAAAAAAAAAATAACCGTCAGTGAAACATAAATGTAACAGTTTATTATTTTTTTATCGATATTTCAGAACAGATGTTGATGATAAGGGCAAATTAATAAAAAAATGCCGTTCGTTTTTTACCCGTTATTAGTTAGGAATTTAAATCATATTAGTTTCAGAGTCAACTAAAAAAACTTCAATACGTACATATATTAAAAATAAACAATTACGTGGTTCGTATTTTATAAATATAAAGTGAATGTAAAATAAATGCCAAACGTCGCGAATTGGTGAAAGTGTTATAAGTAAATAAACAGTAGTACTACCTATCTATAAATTAATGTCGTATCTAGTCATCTAATCAACAATTTTAATATGATAATTTGAATACATTAGAATGTTGTTTTCGTTGTGTTTTCTGTATAAAAATAGATACATTAATGGCGATCGAATAAGATACGGCAAATCTGTATCTAATTGGACTGGATTGATTTGTTTTTAAATCTAATATTAGTTTTAATGAATAAACCTAACCGAAATATATTATACGAATTCTATTTACATTCGTATCTTTTATCTAAATATATTTTATTGGTAATATTTTTACCTATTTATTGGCTTTTTGATATATTAGTACTTTATTTACTTTCTGATATATGTGCTAAAAGTATATATAATTATATACTTATATAATATATTATATATTATTATATACTTTTTGATATATTAGTGCTAAAAGAAATTTCGAGTTAGGAATGTTAAGCGAATCTTAATATTAGACAAGTTGTTATAACGACTTTGGCTCTTTTATGAGAAGTGCTCTGAGGATCTGTTTGACTTGGTACCACCATCACCGTTTTACAAATGCACCACTCCCAGGTAGGGAAGCATTGCACTTGGGAAGGTTACGGTCTTCAACCGTACGTTTCCAGCGATCATTTCTCCCACGTATGTGCAGGCTCTGGAATGAACCTGCTGTTGTGTTTACCGAGAGCTATCATAGCTCTCCTTCTTTAAACGAGGTTTAAGATAATCATTTTTTTTATGGTAGACAACGGCCTAGCAATGCCCCTGATATTGCAAAGGTACATGTGTGGCAGTATCACTTATCATCAGGTGTGTTGCTTGCTCGTTTGCCACCATCGGTAATAAATATAATAAAAAAACGAACAAACAGCCTGAAATATAGTTCTTTTTAAGGATGGTAAACTTTTCTAGTACGATTTTCCGTATCCTTTTCCCTACGCCTGATAAAATCTAAGTAAAATTTCGCAATGAAGTTTTAACTACGTACTTAAAGAGTGAAAACTTAGTTAACTCAGCAATAAACTGACTTTCACGGGTGGACCAAGAATCCAATATATCACACTCTTACCTTCCCACAAGTGTTGTATGAAATTACTAACAGATGCGACCGTTATTCCTGTTTTTCTGGCTATTCTCATTAGAATCTCCTAGTGCCTATATGGGTTTAAAGGAAGAAATAGGTTTTAATTCGATTTTAAATTAGTCTATTGGTGAACCGAATTTTCTCCTGATATCTTGCTCGTGGGTGTCATAAAAGACGACGAAGGGCTTAAATATGTACATAACATCTATACAACAGAAGGAAAATTTGAAATAAAACCCTCTATCAACCTGTCTGACCAGTGTGGTATAGTAGGTCCATTTCCCTACTATTATAGAGGAGGTTTGAGCCTAATGGAACGTATATGAGCTAAAATAATGATATTAATAATGGTAGGTGAACTAGGCAGCTCTAAAATAGAAATTACAATCGCGCTCGTAATTAAATAAAATACGCACATATTCATTGCAATTCACTACCTCCTATTTTACCCGTGGGTGTCGCAAAAGACGACTAAGGGACATATGTTAATATGAACATAGTGTGTATGCAAGTGAAGGAAAGATCGAAACAAAACCCTATACCCTATTTAAGTCGAGTATTCTTTCTCTTGCATAGATAGTATTTGCATATCATATCCCTTTGTCGTCTTTTAGGACACCCATAAGAGCCCCTCTCTTATTGGAGAACTGTATTCTTACTTCTTTACTACACGGATAGGATCTAAACCCATGTTGAGTAATAAAGAATGATTCGATCCGCCAACCCATCTCCAGGTCACGTCACGTCCCACTGCCAAGTTCGTACGTCCCCCATAGGAAGGAAAATGACCTATTAAACCACGCTAGTTAGACGTGTTGGTATAGTGTTTTCTTTCTCGTCTTTTACGATATCCATAGGCCAGATAGGGAGTGATGAATTGTGTTCTTACTCTGCCACCATATGAAAAAAATTATTGGACTAGACTAAATTCAATCCTTGTTCCACAGTTATATACATATAGTACTAACCCTAAATAAACTGAATTTCACAGTCATAGTTTTAATGGTATATTTATATACAAATGAACACACTTTCACGTCCTTTCACACATTACAATATGAAAGTTTGAATGGCTAGACGTTTTAAAACCATTTAACGCTATGAAATTTTGCATACATGAAACATAAGCTTAAGTTAATTCCACATTATAAGATTTATTTAGAGAATTTACATTATCAAAGTTATAGTCCAGTATATATATAGAGCCTCTTCCAAAATAGAAGGTAAATTGACCTACTATACCACGCTGGTCATTTTTCGTGCGGTGACGGAGTAAGAATACAATTCACCACTAAGACGACTGGAATATATTATAATATGCATATAACATCTTTGCAAGAGAAGGAAAACTCGATACAAAACCCTATTCAACACGTTTGACCAGCGTGGAATAGTAGGTCAATTCCCCTTTCATTATGGAGCAGGCCCGAGCCCAACAGTGGGACATATATAGACTGAGATGATGATATATATAGAGCCTCTTCCAAAACAAGAGGGAAATTGACCTACCATACCACGCTGGTCAGACGTCTTGATATAGGATTTTATTTCGAGTTTTCTTGCATAGATGTTTACATATTTAATCCCTTAGTCGTTTTTTACGACCCACGGGAAAGAAAGGGGGTGGTGAATTGTATTCTTACTCCTTCACCACATGGAGTACTAATTTAATATATTATCTTAAATTCATCATCATCATCTCATAAATGTCCCACTGCTGAGAATCGAGCCTCCTTCTCAATGGAAAGAAAATTGACTTACTATATACTGCTATGGTCAGATGGGATGGTATAAAGTTTTATTTCGGGTTTTCCTTCCTTCACCATTCGTAGTTATTCGTACTTTATATCCTTTAGTCGACTTTTAGTGCACCCACGGGCAAGAAATAAGGAAGTAGCCTTATTATATTCTTGTTACGTCATCACATGAAATAAAAACGGTATAATTGTCTCAAATAAATATTTATTAATAATTGGCAACCCGCCCTCGCTTCGCTTCCGTTTCAGTTGCCTTACCCGCGTAGTTCCCATTCACGCGGGAATACGGGGACAAAATATAGCCTATGTTACTCCCTGATATTATAGCTTTCCATTGGTGAAAGAATTTTTGAAATCGGTCTAGTAGTTTTGGAGTCAATACAAACAAACATACAAATCTTTCTTCTTTATAATATTAGTATAGATTTGTAATCAAATAAATAACTGAACCATTTATTTACAGGTAATTTCTACGCTGCAGAAATAGTGTCTGCATTGGAGTACCTCCATGCTCGCAATATTGTATACCGCGACTTGAAGCCGGAGAACCTTCTCCTAGCTAAGGATGGACATTTAAAAATCACAGATTTTGGCTTTGCTAAAAAGCTGACGGATCGAACTTGGACGTTATGCGGTACTCCTGAATATCTCGCACCTGAAATCATACAGAGTAAAGGCCATAATAAAGCTGTGGACTGGTGGGCTTTAGGTAAGTTATTTATTTCTAAATTTTAAATATAACTGATCCTATCATCATCATATAGATCCCACTGCTGGGCTCGAGACTCCTCCGTAACGGGAAGGCAATTGACCCATTATACCACTTGCCACATGGTTGGCATGTAGGAAAATAACATTATTGCCACATAAAAATCTAAGAAAATCTATGACAATCAGCGTTTTATATTAAACAAAAACATCGTCTATTTTCAAGGAAGTTTGTGCCCAATAGAGAATAGAGTAAAACAAATTTTTATAAATTTCAGACTAGCAACCCGCTACGCTGCTAGCTTCAGTTTCAGTCGCCTTACCCGCATAGTTCTCGTTCCTGTGGGAATACCGGAACAATATATACCTAAGTTACTCCATCTATAGTCAGCTACCTGGTAGTAAGATATTATCAAAATAGAGCCGTTTTGAAGATTACCTCAATCAAACAGACAGACAGATAGATAATTTTTTTTTAAACTGTATTTTAGTTTTACGTGTCATGTAAATAACCGAGTGAGTATAAAAAAGTCCAGTATTTTGACATTTTCCGTGGGAATACCGGGACAAAATATAGCCTATGTTACTCCCTGATATTATAGCTTTACATTGGTGAAAGAATTTTTTAAATCGGTCCAGAAGTTTCGGAGCCTATGCGGTTTATAGAAGTTTATTTCTCAAAAAGAACAAAAAGAAGCATAATATTTGTATAGATTACTGTTCAAGCAAGCATCATCACCCTGCTCTTATCTGAATTACTCGGGGTCGCAATAATATGTACTCTTCTTCCATTGTACATATATATTTCAAAAACTTTGGGCAATAGTTTTAAAAGTGGCCATCTACCGAACACCGACTCCCTTTGAGAACGTAAATGCTGACCAGACGATATCAGATGGAGTTGGCCCCGGTCAATATTAAGCTTTTAATCCTCTTATACAACACCTACGATCAATGTAAGAGTTGATATTATTTGTAGCAGCTACCACACAACAATCTACATAAATATTATAAAGAGGAAAGATTTGTTTGTTTTTATTGAATAGGCTCCAAAACTACTGGACCGATTTCAAAAATTCTTTCACCAATGGAAAGCTATAATATCAAGGAATAACATAGGCTATATTTTATTATGGTATTCCCACGGGATTGGGAACTACACGGGTAAGGCGACTGAAACCAAAACGAAGCGAAGGCGGGTTGCTATTATTGATAAAGGAAGCGATAACACATATTTTTTTTTTGTGTGGGTGGGCTGCGGTCGGCGCGCCTCCGCACCACTCCGTCCGGGGCGACAGAGGGGCTTAAGCACGCAACTCCCGCAACCCACCCGAAAACCACCTCGCCTTCGTCATTGGGCCGACCACCGGAGCAGGTTTACTTGTCGTCAGTGGTCGGCCCGACGGAATACCCCCTACGTGGGGTACCCTCCCATCGACCGACGTCCCCCCCTCGGGGAGGACGTCGGTTTTTCCTCACGCGGTCGGCCTCTCGGCGGGTGACGGAGTAATCCCCGGTCACGTCACCCGCGGCCTCGGCTAGGGCGGCATGAGGCGCAGGTAGTTGCGCCTACGCCGCCCCAGTCGCCGGCGGCGGATCTCCTCATCGAGGCTGCGCTCTTCGCGCAGACGATCCGCCGCCTCCTTCTGCGAGATCACTGTCTCGCAGAAGGCTGCGACCGCGTCCCAATTCCCGACGCTGTCGACCATCGCCCTAGCGATGGCTGGCAGCGTCAGGTCGGCACCGATGATTGCGACGAGTTCACGGCGCTGCACTGTCCAAGCCGCGCAGGCCTCGAGCGTGTGGCGCGCCGTGTCCTCGTCGCAATCGCAGTGGTGGCAGGACGGTGTAATCTCCCTCCTTACGACCCTGTGCAGGTATTTGGCGAAGCTCCAATGTCCCGTCAACACCTGCACTAGTCGGAAGGAGAGCACCCCGTACCGCCTTTCCAACCACTGCATCAGCACCGGCCGGAAGGCCTCCACGGTTCGCACCCCGAACCGAGGCCTCTCCAGCCGGACTACCCAACGGGCAATGACGTCTCGGCGGGCGTCGACGCGCCAGGCGGTGAGCTCCCTTAACGAGATCTCACAGCGATAACACATATTTGACGATTAAAAACGCATACAATAATAAAAATTTAGTAGTGCGCCACGTGTGGCCTTGAACGCAAGTCCATTGGTCGGTCCACTGAGCTTTTGTTGCTATATATAATGTATTTTTTTTAATACAAAAACAAGACAAAGTCCCGGGCGACACAAGGATTTATTAATTAGTGCGTGATCTGTTAATAAATCTTTGATTCAGGCGGGAATGTACAAAAATACAACTAACGAACACATAAAAAAAAAAAAACACCCGAAATCAGAACAATTATACGTGGATCACACAAAGTCTTATTCTGTATGTATAGGGATTGGACTCACGACATTCGACAGAGGATGTCGATATTTCAGCTACTTTGCCATCTCTGTAGGATATTTTATATATTTATATCGAACATGTAGCCTTCGCTTAAGAGAGCGAGTTATAATCCATCGCACTGGCCTGGTGCCAGACCTGTCAATTTGCAAACTTCACACGTTCTTGAGAAAAACTTGCGCATATGCAAATTTCGTCACAATGTTTTTCTTAACCGTTTTTAAGAAAGTAAAAACATATTAATAGTAAGCCCCAAATTTTTATTACAAAAATATACCTATGAACATTTTATTCGCCTGCCAGTATAGGTGATCGATATGTTCATATCTACGTGAGATAGTTGCTTAATTATATAATGCCTAAAGTTATCTCTCCTTATAAAATTATTCATAAATAACCCATGTTGTATTCCCCTGTGGTGACGGAGTAAGAAAACAATTCACCACCCTTTCTCATGCCCGTGGGTATCGTAAAAGATGACTAAGGGATATAATATGTTTATAACATCTATGCAAGAGAAGGAAAACTCGTAAGAAAACCCTATACCAACCAACACGTCTGACCAGCGTGCTACAGTGGGTCAATTTTACTTCCATAGTGAATAGTGGGATGTATGTGAGCTGTGATGAATCAAAGTTTCTTAAAGATACATCTGAATAAGTTGTATAATTCAATAATATCTATCTATACCAATAAATAAAATTGGAGTGTCTGTTTGTAATGTCAAAATCATCATCATCATCTTGCTCTTATCCCAATTACTTGGGGTCGACACAATATATCATCTGTTTTGACATATTGCAAAAAGTTTTGTAATGTCAAAATAATAGGCTTTTTTCATGCTCACACGGTTATTTGCACGACACCTATGCCTAAAATAGCAATTAAAAAATGTTGTCTGTCTGTCTGTTTGTTCCAGGTAATCTTCAAAACGGCTGGACCGATTTCAAAAATTCTTTCACCAATGGAAAGCTATAATATCAGGGCGTAAACTAGGTTATATTTTATCCCGGTATTCCCACGGGAACGGGAACTATGCGGGTAAAACTACTATAACCTATAACCGAAGCGAAGCGAGGGCGGGTTGCTAGTATACATATATAAAAGAAAGTCGTGTTAGTTACTACATTTACAACTCAAGAACGCCTGAATGGATTTGACTGAAAATTGGTGGGGAAGTAGCCTAGAACCAGGAGACGGACATAGGATACTTTTTATCCCGTTTTTTTTTATTATGGCGTTTACAAGATTTCGCCAATAACTCTTTTATCCCATTCGATCGCGTTCCCGTGTGCGTGACATAAAATGTCAAAGAGAATACAAGTCACTATGAAACGTAGTATAAAAAAACGTATTTGATATACCTATAATGTATGAGTAATAAAAAAACGCAAATCACAGCTAAGAGTAATTTTGTCTATAGTTAAGTATGGTTAAAATTTTGATAATTATAATTTTGTCAGAAATCAATAAAATCAGTAAATTGTATTCTCTTTGAATCCTCATTAACAATGCCGCGACCAAGACGATCGAATCTTTCCCGACAAAGCTGTACCTAATGGTTCTTCCATTAGAGACTATATTTTCGAAAATTTAGAAAATATATTTACGAAAAAATTATAGCGGTACGAAGTTCGCCGGGTCATCTTTCCCGACAAAGCTGTAATGGTTCTTCTATTAGATACTATATTTTCAGAAATTTAGAAAATATATTTACGAAAAAATTATGGCGGTACGAAGTTCGCCGGGTCAGCTAGTGTTAAATATAATCATCCGCAAGGTGACCAGAATGACCAGAAACGAAGTTAAAAATGCACTAAAACTTTCTCACTCTCGTTGTATAACCAATGTTAATATTTGATAAAATCACTCTATAGAAACATTTATAAAATTAAGGAATAGATAACTGGCTTCATAAAAGTCGTTTAAATGTTCACTAGCGGAAATAATTAAGCCTACATATACGTTGAAAGTGTAATAAATTTAATAATCTGCAGTTAATAATTTATGATAGCTGTAAAAAAAAATATTGCAATGCAGATTTACCTTATTTAATTAAGGAACACTTCATTAAGGTAGCGGTGTACAGGTCCAACAGTGGACGTCTCTGGGCTGATTGGATATCTATACCAATAAATAAAATTGGAGTGTCTGTTTGTAATGTCAAAATAATAGACTTTTTTCATGCTCACACGGTTATTTGCACGACACCTATGCCTAAAAAAGCGATTAAAAAAATTTTGTCTGTCTGTCTGTTTGTTCCGGGTAATCTTCAAAACGGCTGGACCGATTTAAAAAATTCTTTCACCAATGGAAAGCTATAATATCAGGGCGTAAACTAGGCTGTATTTTATCCCGGTATTCCCACGGGAACGGGAACTACGCGGGTAAAACGACTAAAACCGAAGCGAAGCGAGGGCGGGTTGCTAGTATGTACAGTATATGTTGTCTTTGGCCGCGGGCTAATTACTCTCACATGTGGTAATGGCGTAATGACTTGCCATTGAATGACAAGTCATGTTCCGGTTTGATATTCAGGTGAAACCTAAAACTCGGCACTGCTTTTATATATAAAACCACATTACTATTTGTCGACAAGTGGAATGAGTCAAGTACTAAATTCTTTAGATAAAAATGTAATAAACGTTTCTACAAAGGTAGTTCTTAATAAAGTTTATTAAAATGAAACTTAAAATTGTATAATAATGCCTTAACATTATTATATATGAATGTTATCATGTTAACCCCGTAAATATTTTGAACGTATTGTAGCAAATCTTACGTTTCGTGCTAAAGAAATTGCTTTTGGAAAAACAAATAATAATTTACCTTTTAAAAATATCATTGCGGTAGTGAAATTCTAAACGGAGGCCAGTCACGCCATCAAACGCTTTGTGTCGACGGTGACTGTTTTAACTGTGTTATATTGTTTTTATTGGCTCGTGCCTGATTTTTTGTTTAACAAGTACTTATGTTTAAGTTTAAAATTATTTAATTTTCTCATGTTATTCGATCGATAAAATAAATAACAAACTGCATTGATGATTATTAGCATTCACACATTTAAGTCCTTATTTGTATATTTGGAGCTTATTGGAGCTCTTTGCAAATATGTATATTTTTTTAAACTTATATACTTGGGGTCTTGGTTTAAGAATAAATTTTATCATTAGACTTTACGTAGGCATTGTTAAATATCAGCTCAAAAATTACCAGAAGAATGAGCAACCAAAACTCTCTTGGGCAATTTATAACACCAACTAATGCCAACCCGTAAGTCAGCATGGGAATTATGGCGTTACTCCACTTTAAATAGGCCTATGTCAAATAATGGAATTAGACTCATTTCAACTCTTAAGCCTTTTCTTTCTCTTGCATAGATGTTATTCGCATATCATCCCTTAGCCGTTTTCACGACACCCACGGACAATAAACAATGTGGTGAATTGTATTCTTACTCCGTCACCACAAGTAAATCTCGATAGGCTAGTAGATGGCAACGTATGCCATTAATATTTACGAAATAATAAATGATTGCTTATTGGAGTAACGAACAGGCTGTTAAGCGGGAGCCTTTCTTGAAGATATGTGAAATACGTACCTCGGAGACCACGGGAAGCTCTAGGCTGTTATAAACATCTATATCACAAGTTAATATTCTTAAATATCCTAATAATTGCATTAATTATAGAATTTAGTCACATAGCTACAATATATAGCTACTAAGGTTAATTATAGTAGTCGATTCATAGAAAAAATGATATTCTGTCGCAACCGATAGACTAGCCATTATTATTAAATAATACGTTACTGTTTGAATTTTTTATAGTCGTTTTATTTGTTTATTTTATTTTAATGGCCTTTACGTAAATGGGAAATTTATATTTATGAGGGAATACCTTTATGGTTTATTATAAATCAAGTAAAGGTTGAGGTTTCGCCTCATTTGAGCATACATATTATTGATAAAAGTGAAAGTTATCTTAAAATGTAAATAACTACAAATAGTGTTATCGGTACAGTCTCAAACTTGATATCAAGAATTTCTTGTGGAATACTTGACACGAGAAACAAAGTTGCTACCTTGATTTTCATTGTTAATTATTTTGTTTATTGCTATTTGATCAATCATTATCATCATCTTCGCAGCCACATACGTCCCACTGTTAGGCTCGGGCCTCCTCCACAATGGGAGGAAATTTGACTTACTATACCATGCTGGTCACACATGTCGGTATAGGGTTTGACTTCGAATTTTTCTTCTCTTGCACAGATGTTATGTACATATTATATCCTTTAATCGTTTATTACGACATCTACAGATAGGAAAGGGAGTGGTGAATTGTATTCTTACTTCGTCATCAATCAATAAAGCAACAAAATTTAATAACATAACTAAAAGCCTATTTTTAATTTCGCTAAATAATTAATGTAAAGCCGTAATTATTGCATCACAAATTTGCATAATTAATCTATACGAATAAATAAAATTGGAGTGTCTGTTTGTAATGTCAAAATAATAGACTTTTATCATGCTCACACGGTTATTTGTACTATACATATGCCTAAAATACACTTTATATTTTTTTGTCTATCTGTCTGTCTGTTTGTTCCGGGTAATCTTCAAAACGGCTGAACCGATTTCAAAAATTCTTTCACCAATGGAAAGCTATAATATCAGGGAGTAAACTAGGCTATATTTTATCCCGGTATTCCCACGGGAACGGGAACAACGGGATAAGGCGACAGAAACCGAAGCGAAGCGAGGGCGGGTTGCTAGTGTATTATAAAATGGTTTAGTGTTTACAAATGACTGTGGGTGTTAATAAAATGTACCATAGTCAAACTTGCATTGCAAGTAGTCTTTACTGTTTGATTTAGCTCTGTCTCAGCTCATTTATGTCCCACTGCTGGGCTTCAGCCTTTTTCACGATAGGAGGTAAGTTGACCCACTAGTATTAGTTAGGCGGTTTGGTATAAGGTTTTATTTAAAAGTTTCCTTTTCCTATATAAATGACTAGCAACCCGCCCTCGCTTCGCTTCGGTTATAGGTTATAGTCGTTTTACCCGCGTAGTTCCCGTTCCCGTGGGATTACCGGGATAAAATAGAGCCTAGTTTACGCCCTGATATTATAGCTTTCCATTGGTGAAAAAATTTTTGAAATCGGTCCAGCCGTTTTGAAGATTACCCGGAACAAACAGACAGACAGACAGACAAAAATTTTTTAATTGCTATTTTAGGCATAGGTGTCGTGCAAATAACCGTGTGAGCATGAAAAAAGCCTATTATTTTGACATTACAAACAGACACTCCAATTTTATTTATTGGTATAGATGTGTTATATAACTAGTAGTTAGGTGATATTTCATATACATTAGTCGTCTTTTACGACACCCACGGACAAGAAAGGGATTGTGAATGCATTTCTTACTCCGTTTCATCATCATCATCATCATCATAATGATCTCAGCCCATATACATCCGATTGTTGGGCTATGGAAGGGAAATAGGCCCTACAGAAGGGAAATAGACCCACTATGCTTCATGCTTGTCAAACGGGTTAGCATAGTTTTTTGTTTCGAGTTTTACTTCTCTGAACAAGTTCCTTCTTTTTTGTTTATCCATCTAAATACTTTGCACCATTAGTATACGATCTTTTACGCATAAAATTGCTACTTAGCAACAGCATCTCTATACATTAAGATAATATTATTAAAGAGAAACTTCTTGCATATAAGCAAAGTAATTGTTTAATATTTTAATAAATACATTAATTTTAAAACATTTACTTATTTTTCATCATTAGAGTGAAAATAATCTTCAAAATGTTGTACCAAATATTTAAATTGATCCAGTATTATAAGAGAAATTTCATAATGACAAACAAATAATTCTGAGAAAAAAAAAATACATTACGGTCAAATTTCGAAGTCACAAAGCTTCTAGATTTGACTAGTAAAATCTCAGGTTTCAATCAAAGACGAAACCAATAGCGCTCCTTTAGATAACGAATTTATGTTAGTTAAAGGCTGAAAAACGCCAAAGATAAATTCAGTAGACGGCACCTAGTTTCTTCGGCCTCCTATTTCCACAAATGTGATCTATAAACCTAAAGAACCTACCTATAATTTTACATGGAGGTTATAGTGTATGTATATACTTATTCTTTCCGTGTGGTGACGGAGTAAGAATACAATTCACTACTCCTTATCTTGTCCGTGGATGTTCTAAAAGGCGACTAAGGGATATAATAGGCATATAACATCTGTGCAAGGGAAGGCAAACTCGATACAAAACCCTATTCCAACACGTCTGAATAGCGTGGAATAGTAGGTCATTTTCCCTCCCAACGTGGAGGAGGTCTGAGCCCAACAGTGGGACTTATATAGGCTGAAGTGAGTGAGTACTTATTCATGCGAGTTTTCTTATTAAAATCTACTGAAAATTTACGCACTTCTAAAACTAGTTCCCGTAAACTGTTATTTTTAATTAATATGAAAACCAGTCATACGAAAGAAAGCAAGTTAGAACTTATTTAATTTTTGTTCCATTTACTGAAAAATAAATGTTTAGATGGATGTTTTGGTATATTTGAACGTTAACCGAGGCTTATGAATTTCAACTCGATTGCTAATTGGCACAGACCGACTTGAACTACCTAATTTTTAACTAGTATTTATCTACGCCATCTCATAACTAGAATTTTGGAAAAGGCAATATATGTATTTTTAAACAGTTCCCAACGCTTTTTCACATAGAAAAATCACAAAATTCCAAAGAAATTAATAATAATATTATTTTTCTTATAGTTAAATGTCTCTGCTTTTCAGGTGTACTAATATATGAAATGTTGGTCGGATACCCGCCTTTTTATGACGATAATCCTTTCGGTATTTACGAAAAGATACTCAATGGACGCGTAGAGTGGCCAAGACATCTGGATCCCGTTGCCAAGGATATTATTAAGAAACTACTGGTGCAAGACAGGACCAAACGACTCGGCAATATGAAGGTACGGAAATTTTTCTTGTTTTGTATGCTATGATTTCAGGAACAATTTCACAAAAATCTTTGTGTGATAGATAGCTTGTCTGTCGCCAAACGCTGGTATCCTCAGAAACAGGGCAGTAATCATAAGCTTTTCTGAGTTTACTTGCTGTTCAACTAAATACCAAGTCAATATTCACAAAAGTTTTAAGAAAATAAACTTTATATGACTTTTAATACGGCAATAACAAAAATCTATAGCTACGGTTCAAGTTATACGTTATAATAGCTTAACTCGGTTTGTCCATCCCATACACATTTACTCGATATTGTACATACTTAAAGCATATGTTATAAGTACGAGGGAAAGTTAGAACTGTAGAAATTTCATATATCGCCTATCTATCTATACCAATAAATAAAATTGGAGTGTTTGTTTGTAATGTCAAAATAATAGGCTTTTTTCATGCTCACACGGTTATTTCCACGACACCTATGCCTAAAATAGCAATTAAAAAATTTTTGTCTGTCTGTCTGTCTGTCTGTTTGTTCCGGGTAATCTTCGAAACGGCTAGACCGATTTCAAAAATTTTTTCACCAATGGAAAGCTATAATATCAGGGCGTATACTAGGCTATATTTTATCCCGGCATTCCCACGGGAACAGGAACTACGCGGGTAAAACGACTATAACCTATAACCGAAGCGAAGCGAGGGCGGGTTGCTAGTAAAAAATAAAAATAGCAAAGTTCAACATAGCGATGGGCAAGCCTAGTGCTTATTTTACGCCCGATAAACTATATTTACTTTTGGCGGGAATGTCTAAGTATCATGTAGTCTTGTATTACATTCAAATCTTAGTGTTTTAACGGTATATTATATATAATATGATAATATAAACGATGCAAATATACTGTATGATAAAAGTGTTTCACAAATATTTCTGTTGACCACTAAAATTCTCAGAAAGTATCTATTAACATTGTGGCCCTCGATAAAGCACTGTTGAAGGCGACGATTTGACTTACTGATGAACAATGACTAGTATATAGAAACTAAAGGCGTTATGAAACTAATAATATGAAAAGAAAATTTTAACTCGTCAATGGCTCGTGTTAGTAGCCACTATAGAAAAGAAAAAAGAAGAATTTACACGAAATAATACTAAAAAAAATCTACAAATGGTCGAAGTCACTAGTTTAATGAAGTAGAAGATTAATAATCTTATTAACATTGATTTAAGGCGCGCGAATATGTTATTTTAGTTGCTGTCAAAACTATGTAAATTAATAAACATTGTTGGATAGTTGATATACGTGTGGATTATTGCTCAGCAGTGCAACACCACTCACGCATTCTATTTCCACTTTCATTGAAACTGTTTTATTTGCCGGCTTTTCCATGTCACGTGTGTCTGCACACGATGCCTAAATTAACTATCAACGTGTCTAATTCTATGTTTTGTTAAACTGGCATACAACATTATTATGAGCATTATTGCGTAGTACATAACATTATTAATGTTCTCTTTTCTTTTTATAAAATTATTATATCACTTTTTTTTGTAACAGTGGCATTAATAAGACAATATCTGGTTGACCGAGCTTCGCTCGCTACATTTTTGTTGTATTTTGTTTTTATTTAGATATATATTAATAAAAAATAAAAATTAATTAATGAAAAAAATATCAAAAATTACAAAAAGAGAATAATAACAACACCGAGATTCGATCTGACGCTGTATGAATGCCAAAACAAAACAAAAAACTGGACAACTTCCCAACTGAGCTATCGCCACTCTTGACGTTGACGGCGAAATTTGAATCTATATTCTATTGACGTTTTATGTCATTGTATTGATTAGCTAAAAACACCAACAAAACAACATTTTCTGTAAATAAAACCTAGCTAGATCGATTTTTTGGCCCCGAAACCTCTAGTATGTATTTCATCAGAATCGTTAGGGCTGTTTCCGAGAATCCTCCTGAATATATATATATATATATATATTCAGGAGGATTATATATTATTCAGGAGGATATATATATATATATATATATATATATATATATATATAAACAGTTGGACCATTATGGTATGGTGGTTGAAAAATGCTTATATCTTTAAACGAGAAATTCTTGTATATATATCTTAATATATATAAATTACGTGTCACGTTGTTTGTCCGCGATGGACTCCTAAATTACTTAACCGATTTTTAGCTAGGTTTTATTTATAGAAAATATTGTTTTGTCGGTGTTTTTAGCTAATCAATACAATGACATAAAATGTCAATAGTATAGGAATGTAAATTTAGCCGTCGCTGTCGAGAGTGACGTTAGCTCAATTGGGAAGTGGTCCAGTCGCATTCAATCAGCGTGAGATCGAATATCGGTTATTCTATTTTTTAATCTTTGATATTTTTTTCATTATTTCATCTTTTTGCAGTTTTTTATTAATATATTTAGGATATGTTCGGTAACAATACCCTTTACTTACAAAAAAAAAACTGTACCGAGCAATCAGATATTATATGTTTAAAAGTTGTGTGTGTTTACAGCAAAACAAAAGAAAGAATACTTTTCATTATTACGTGCGTTTCACGTGTTAGGGTTTATTTATGACAGTGTATTTTATTGGGATATTAATTTATTCAGCGCTTTTATTGAGTTTTTCTATAAAATAGTAATATGACTCATGTAGGCTTATCTAAACCGGGATGTGAGGCAAAATATGTTATTAGCTTGTTAACATTACAGAGTAATTAAATAATATGATGCAATGAAACAAATACACTAATATGAGTGTTAATAATTAATTATAGGTAATTACACAATCATATTAATTTTTAATAAGTATATTATGTGGTAGCGCCCATCTATACCAATAAATAAAATTGGCGTGTCTGTTTGTAATGTCAAAATAATAGGCTTTTTTCATGCTCACACGGTTATTTGCACAACTATGCCTAAAATAGCAATTAAAAATTTTTTGTCTGTCTGTCTGTTTGTTCCGGGTAATCTTCAAAACGGCTGGACCGATTTCAAAAATTCTTTCACCAATGGAAAGCTATAATATCAGGGCGTAAACTAGGCTATATTTTATCCCGGTATTCCCACGGGAACGGGAACTACGCGGGTAAAACGACTATAACCTATAACCGAAGCGAAGCGAGGGCGGGTTGCTAGTATGTAATACGGATATCATAAGATATGGGAGGTAAGCAGCCATAAAAATATAATGTTCTATCTAGCAAGTATGATATGATGTAAACCCAATTTCTTCCAATTTTGGTTTTTCATATTGTGGTACTAACGTTTTGGGCTTATGTCCAATATTGGGATGTATAAAATCTGTAAAATTCGAGAATATATTATTAAACAATAATAACTAACGAGCATAATATTCTGAGCATTTGATCCAGTTAGTTGTCCATTTTTACACATCCCAATCCCGAAGGGATAATCACCAGCACTGCTTGGCAGGCATGTTGACAATAGCAGTTTGTATTATAGCTTTAGGGGAGTACAGGCTCGCGGGTGGACGGACCGAGGATTAGTCTCCCATCTGCAGAGAGGCCGACCACGTGAGGGCGACGCCCCGGCAACACTGCCTTATTGTCGAGGCGTCGGAGGAGACGGTACTCAAAAGGGTAATCCGCCAGACCGGCTACGGATGTCAAGGAAACAGTACTAGTCGGTCTAATGGCGAAGGGGAGGGAATACGGCAGGATATCGGGCCGCAAGCCACCCATCCGTTGCCCCGAACTAATTGTGCGGGGTGTATTCAGACCATAGCCTACCACAAATAAGGGGAGTACTACTACCCATTCATTGATGATCCCTTAGCCATTTTTTAATACTGCCACGGAAAAGATGAGGATCGAAGGAATATTTATTTAATTTTTGAAAATTCATTATCATCATCACAGCTAATATACGTTCTACTCAGACCGCTCGAACCTTCTCCACAATGGGAAGGAAATTGGCCTACTATGCCATGCTATTTCGAGTTTTCCTTCTCTTACACAGATGGTATCTGTATATTAAAATCCCTAAGTCGTCTATTATAACACCCACGGACAAGAACCCCTTTCTCGTCCGTAGTAGAAAGAATTCTAACTCCATCACTACACACCACATATATTAAATTTGCCTCCAGTACATTCACTTTCATTAGACTCTTAATATACAAACATATTATTTGTATATAAAATAAGATTATGATTGCGCAAATAATAATTTTAACATTGCGCTTGACCTGTATTAGTTGCAATTACTGATTAATAAATGCTTTTTGAATGCATAAATTTGTATGAAATGCTATCAAAGATTTTTGATCAAAGACTTCTTCTGCGTAGTTTTGTGTAGCTTTGCCAACTCTACGTTCATTTAAATAGCAAATACTAAGAGGCAATATAGTCTATTATTTAGAAAGCCCATTTTACAATTACTATCTACTTAATTTTGATATAATATATACGTATTTTTAAACAAAAAACGTAATGGTAAATGCGTCTGGTAGATAAAATACATTTTAAATTCTTCGTCTCACTTTATTTCTAGTAGGTTGTGTCCAAAAGCAAAATTTATGCGACTTCTGAAGTTGGCTATATTCCAGCTGTTCCCTAAATAAGTTCTAATCTAACCACTTGGCGCTGTGTATGCAATATATTTTAAAATTCAGTGAATTATATGAGTTTGAGAACTGATATTAACCGACTGTTAAGTTAAACCAAAAGAATTGTTCGATTAGAATTCTAATATTCCGTCCGTACATTTTTCGACCTCTTTAGGCTCCATCGTTGGTCATAGTTTCCAAACTTAAATAATACCATTGCACATTGTAAATAAAACTATTTTACGGATTTTATTGCGTTTGTGTATTGATCACGGGCGGACCAAGAACGATGTAGTGTTCGAAACGTCGGGCAATCAAAAATACCAGAATACCATTCCACTCTCGACAGGCGGGTTGGCGATTACAGTTTACGTTATATGTATATTGCCCTGGCGAATGTTACTCTCCATTCTTCTAAGGATTTCACAACTGGTTTTTAAGTCTCTCATGAAAAGCATGGTGTTAAATCTTGTTATCTCAAATTGGTATTTAAATATTGAAAAAGATGTAACGCATTGAAGTAAATTCTGATTTAAAATAGAAAATTAAAGAGTTTGTATAAATTTTAGAATGGAGTACCGGTATTGTGGTTATAACGGTTATCGTCAAGGAGCTTTTAGCATAGTAGCCATCTGCGATGCATAAGTACTTATTTATCTCATCATCATCATCCTAATCTTATAGTGTACTTATGTGTAAGTACTTACTTATCTTATGGGGGTCTTAGCAAAATGTACTTTCCTTCCATCGCATATATTTTAAAAGTGTTTCCAATAGTTCTATGACCGGTCACCCGTTCCAGATTAACCCGATGTTAATCTTCCTTAGAAACCTATTGTTGAGTGAATGAAATCGCATGAACTTGGTTCAGTTCGATGTAAAGCTCTTACTCGTCTTCTATAACAACCACGAGCAAAGTGCGGATTGATAAAATATGGCTACTTACGGCACCAGACAGCAATTATAAGTGTTGCTATAGATATAAATATTAAATCTCATGAGTAATGAGAGGCTAGCTGTAAGTCAAACAGCTTTACGCTAAATTATACAAAGTACGAAAGTGCCTAGATTATTTATCTGTTTATTGCATTTTGTGTAAATAGTATACTTACACGGGCACGTTGCGCTAGATATGAATGCAGCGCTAGTAATTGCGGGCAAAACAATCATTTTGTCGCAATTACTGCAATTATTTAAATAGGTACTATCGTTATGCTCACTCTTAATACACAACGAAAGCTTTTCTCAGTTGTCATAAAAACAGAAAGTTGCCATACAGAAAGTCGTTGCGGAGGTGTAATGTCTTCAAAGTGTCGCTATGTTATAAATATTTCTTTTCTATTTAATCATGGCTGTAGAAATCGGGATGCGACGTTTCCAATAAAATGTCGTTAGCTACGTAAAGAATTTATTTTTAAATGATTGCAGTTAGAGCTTGGTTGTTTTCACCGTGATCTTTGCGGTAGTATCGTTGAGATGTTTAGAAAGTCATCAGTCAGCGGCAACATCAAACAACGCTACTGACTTATGTCTATATAAAAGCGTGCAATAAATACTCTACATTAGTGATGTACTCGATTCACGTATTCTAGAAAACTGCGGGCCTTGATACACGCGATCAACTGCAGCGGTAGTAATTTTTTCCACAGGAAATATTATTTTAGTCACACATAATACACATTATTTATTCTATCTGCAGTTTTATAAAATTAGCAGTATAATAAATATTAACCTTTTTATATTTAACAATAGTACCATTTCAATTGACCTAAATTTTATTATTATTTTACTACGAATATTCATCATATACGTCCCACTGTTGGGCTGCAGACTTTACCATGCTGGTCAGATAGGTTGGTCTAGGGTTTTATTACGAGCTTTTTTTCTTGCATAGATGGTATATGCGTATGATATTCCTTAGTTATCTTTTACGACATCCACGGGTAAGATAGGGAGTGGTGATTTGTATTCTTACTCCGTCACTGCACGGAAAACGAATATTACTATAAATTTATTAAAATGTTGTTTTAATCGCATTCTAATTCTATTGAATTAGATATTCTCAATACTTGGCACTGAAAGAAACTAATATAAATGTTAATTTTCACACCCATGAAAGAGAAAGAGTATGCTTTATATGTTACCTAAAAGTGAGATTGTAATAAAGGAGGAAACAAGGTGGTAAATAAAGGAGCTATATGATAACGAATCCCAACCTGGGCGAGACAATTCATATTGTTATATTCCATCTCAGCTCATATACGTTCCATTGCTGGGCAAGCCCAGTCTCCGAGAGTCTCCTTCATAAAATGGGAAATTGACCTACCCATGCGGGTCAAATGGTTTGATTTAGGGTTTTATTTCAAGCTTTCCTTCTCTTGTATAAATGTTATATGCATATAATATCCCTTAATCAGGAAGATAGAGGGTGGTAAATTGTATTCTTAACACACACGGGAAAGACAAAGGGCGGTGAATTGTATTCTTACACTGTCACTACACGGCATTGTTATTTCTTTTCTTTTGATTTCTTTGAATTTCCTTTTGGCTTTTAAAAAAAAAGAAACGAATAATGAAATTGTTATATTTACAAATTATTTATTTTGCAGTGTGGCACAGAAGACGTAAAACGGCACAGATGGTTCAAACATATCGATTGGGCTGACGTCTTTATGAAGAAACTACAGGTATATAGACAAACATTACCTACATAAATTGAGTTGACAGTATACATAGTGTAGTATGTAAGATATCGAGCAACTGTGCCAGTGTTATGGGTTCGATTGGTATATACGACAATATTTTGTACGATCCACAAAATGTTGTTCTAAGTCTGAGTGTAATTTGTATCTGTTAAATTATATATTTGTAAAGTCCCTCGCAGTACAAGCATTATTTCCTTAGTAGCAGACAACATCTTTTTTAAAAAACAAAACAATTCAAACATTCCATATTCTAAACTGCCATCATCATCATCACAATTAATATACGTTCCACTGCTGGGGTAGAGCCTCTTCCAGTAGGACGAAAAATAAAGGTGGGTTGTTATAAAGTTAAGTGCTCCTTCTCTACCATTTTGGTATCATAAACGAAAAATATTCCAATTGGTTATTAGTTATTTCATTAATCCCAACTCGATCTTCATGAATGGTCCATCAAAATGTTAACGCTGGCCTTTATCGACCTCTGTAAATATTTTGCTTTTTAAATAACTCTATTGTTTTATATTTTGTAAATAAAACTGCTTTACGGATTTTATCGCGTTGGTATTTGATTTTTGACGGCAGACTACGACGTCTTACGTCCAGCAAGTCATCGTTGTTCAGAGATTTATTTATAAATTTTTGACCCACATTTTGATAGAAGTTTATTGCCAGTACAAAAAGAAAATGATTTTATATGAATAAATTATATTGCTTTTGGTTAGTAGTTATTAAACATTGTTTTATATTATTTACAGCCTCCCATCATACCAGCTGTATCATATGAAGGCGATACTTCTAATTTTGACGAGTATCCCGAAACAGATTGGAAGGCAGTTCGCTCACTGGACTCAGACGAACTTAAACTTTTCGCTAACTTTTGATGCTCCAAACGAATATTTATGGTGTAAGTAACCCGGTAGTGAATTTGTGAGTTGAAAAAGTCATCTTAAATACGAATTCAGTACTTAAGAAAATATTTTAATTTTATCATCTTAAATTTAAGTCTGTTAGTTGACAGGTTAAAAAGTCGATAGAAAACCGTCCGTTCATTTAATATGATAAATGGAACTTACTTTTGCTGGTCAGAATCTGATTATTAAGTTCCACGAAAGTCGTAAGAGATTTAACGAAATATTCTACATATTTTCATGGTATATTAAATAATTTATTATTAAATTATTATTTACTATTAAATTATAATAATCATAAACGTATATTAATGAACAAAATGTAATTCATGGTAGAATATTATTTAACGTTGTTGTATTGCAACTGCACAATTAAATATATCTGTAAATTTCTAATAGATACAAAATAATCCAGGCCGTATATATTGAGAACCGTGTGCATTTAAAAAAAAAAATTAATATATATTAATAATGCATCTGTTTAGTTTCTATCTACTCCTAAAATAATTTTGGTATATGTATACCGATACATCAAATAAGACAATTGTAAATATATAATTTTAAGTGCGTTACATTTCCAATGCTTTCTAGTTCAAATAATAGGATATAAGTACCTAGATTAGTTTGTCGGTGACGACAAAATATTATGTTTGTGATTTGAAATATATTGTTTAGATTACTCTTAACTTAGATTTTTATTATCCTTACTTGCGTATTGAGTTGACAAAGTCAACTGTTAAGCAAATAAGCAAAACGTAAGTGTGTGTTTAATTAAATATTTAAAAACATTTTAAACATTTTTCATATAATTGTTAATAAAGTATTCTAATACTTATATCGAATATTGTAATCAATCAAGGATCTCACAAAATATTTTGTAATGAAAATAAAAGTAAAAGTATCACTATTGTAAATTATTTTTCTGTCATTCAAGCCATATAGTATTTCTGTGATTTTTATTAGTGACGAAGTTAAGATTAATAATATTGTTTAATATGGTAATATTGTGTCATAAATCTGTAGCTATACATTCGATCATTCATTGTAAATGTATTTTTGGGATAATACTGCTTTTTGAACATTACTGCACCTTTCATTTTAATACAATTATTATAAGAAAGTTCTTTTGTGCCCTTCAATCAAGGATGAAGTTATTTTAATAAAATTGCAACAAGAAAAAAATTGACACCGGCACCATATTTGCATGTTCTGGCCTATGTATGTCTGAGATGTGTATACTGCTTATCCGTATGTCAGGTTTGATTAATAACATTTGAATTAATATAACAGGGTTATAGATAAACTAAAATTTAAATTGTAAATACACAAAATAAATGTGTTGTATAAAAGAATTTGAGTGTTTCATTTATGAATTCATTCAACACTGAAGAACAATAAAAGACATTATCTTTGTATAAATACGTATTAATTTTTTTTGCATATTAAAAATGTAATACAAATATTACGAAGATTATGTTTGCTGCGTTATCCTAAAATATTGCTGTTTATGTAAACTCTGAATAGATTTAACATTACGTTCTCGTGAGCTTGAACAAACAAACTGTCTCACAAACCGAATTTTAAAATGGTGTTATAAACAATAGTGTGAGTAGATGATTGGTATTTGTACAATATTTAAAAAATAATGCCAACAAACTTGCATTTAGATACAATATAAAATTTGAGAAGAAAAGCGAACCACACGTATTGGTGATAAGTATGAAAGAATGTAACATACATTCTTTATATTTTGATTAATAAATATATTTTTATAATGATTTTTGATGTTTACTCGATTTATAAATAAAATAATTTTTGTGTGTGTGAGACACCTTAGTCCGCCCGTGATCCTGAACGCTAAAACGACTTCAAAACGTTGGGATATCAAAATAAACGCGATGAACTCCGTAAGAATAGTTTTATTTATGATGTATTTTCATTAAATGTTTCTTTAATTTTTTTTTGTGTGTATAGCTGTTAGCCGCAGATGGCTTTCACAGCTTAGCCCGGACTATGGGTGAGCGCTGAGGGCTCTCAACCCGGTAAGTTTCTTTAATGTCGAGATTACTAATCACTTTGAAATCTTTAATAAATAAGGATTAAATAAAAAGTCTCTCCGTGTTGTGATGTAGTAAAACACAATTCATCATCATTTTACCCGTGGGCTTTGTACAAGACGACTAAGGGCTATACTGCATATAACATAATGATTTCTGATGTTTACGCGAGTATTACACATTGTAAATAAAACTATTTTACGGATTTTATCACGTTTGTATTTGATTTTTTATAGCCCGACATTTCGAACACTTAGCAGCGGTCATGGTCACGGGCGGACTGAGATGTCACATGTCCAATAAGTCATCGTTATTACAGAGATTTATAATTTTCTGGCCGATACAGAAAATGAGTTATTAAATTTTGACCCACATTTTGGTACAAATTTATTGCCAGTATAAAAAGAAAATAATTCTATATGAAAAAATTATATTGTTTATGGTTAGTAATTATTAAACATTAAATTTGTAGTAATATTATGACAATGTATTAATTAAAACCTTACAAATCTACCATCTACCATTTAAAGAATTACTTTGTCTTACTAAAAGGTTTTTGATTTATAAAATTATCTTTAACTATTATTATTGTGGGTCAAATCTATACAATAAGTGCCCACGGTGTCTTGCAGTCTTGTGGTGGTCTTTTTGGATTTATTTTTAATTATGTTTATATCAGGACCTTATTCCTTCCGTGACCATGAACGATGAAAAGTGTTTTAAGCAAATCAATAATAAAATTGAAACTCGACAAAATTCATACAAATATCTTTATTTAAAACTAGCAACCCGCCCTCGCTTCGCTTCGGTTTCAGTCACCTTACCCGCGGCGTAATTCCCGTTCCCGTGGGAATACCGGGACAAAATATAGCCTATGTTACGTCCTGATATTATAGCTTTCCATTGGTGAAAGAATTTTTGAAATCGGTTCGGTGGTTTAAGCGTGGAAGCGTAACAAACAAACAAATAAACATCCTTACTTTCGCATTTATAATATTAGTTAAGATGTGATCGAGATTATTCATTGTACAGAGAACATTAATGGTATGAAATACGATGTGGTCGTAGTTTATATAAACAAATTATAATAGATGGATGAGACGGAGTAAAAGGATTATAATGGTCACTACCCATTTGTTTCCCATGGGTATCGTAAAACAGGATTATGAAATATACGCACATGATAACATCACTGTAGAAGGAAAGCTCAAAAACACATATGCAGAATGGACTTCGTGATGTGGTGGCTCATTGCCCTCTAGAGAAACAGCACTCAACTGTGAAATGTAAATGAGCTACTTTCGATTAAGAAAAAGAAGGTAATACTTTCAAGAAGTTAACAATACAGGAGAAAAGCTCTTTGTTTTACGTAGACTTTGTAAACTGTCAAAGATATCGGTAGAAAATGCTATTTGTCGAAATCATTGCCAATGAAATGTTTACATTTATTGACAAAGATTTCCGTTAACTAATAGTATTATAGTAAAATAAAAACAATGATATCTGATGTTTACGCGAGCACTACACATTGTAAATAAAACTACTTTTACGGATTTTATCGCGTTTGTATTTGATTTATGATTGCCCAACATCTCGGTTACGGTCAGTCCGCCCATGACCATAAATGCTGTAAAGTGTTGAATGAATGCTAAAAGTAGTTTTATTTGCAAAAAAAAACAGTTTCGACATAATTAATTTTAAATAAATCTCCCTAAACGCTATTTTTCTGTGTGGTAATGGAGGAATAATACAATTCACTACCTCCTGTCATGCCCGTGGGTGTCGAAAAGACGACTAAGGGATTAAATATGCGGTCAGGGCCATACGCGGATACCGCTGAGTGGCAACGAAGCCAGCATGCCGATTTGAAGAAGGAAATAGTCGCTGAACTTTATAGTCTTCGAAGCTAGCGGGAGGGCGGCTATGTCTCTCCCTGCGAGCTGGCGAGTCTGGCGGGGCGACACCCGCCGGGACGTCATTGCCTGTGAGGAAGGCTTCGGTTCGATGTTCGGACCGTCGAAGCCTTCCAGCCGGTGCTGATGGAGTGGTTGAGTCGGCAGCACGACTTCCTTCTGACTGTTGCACATTTTCAGCGTCTGAATGAACTGGGATACGGGCGCCGCTACCGTGAGGTAGTTATCTCATGTGCGCGGGAGGAACTCTTCTACAGCGACATAATCCGCCACCGATGCCTTGGGCGGCGCAAGAACGGGTACCTGCGCCTGATGCCTGCCTAGCCGAGGCTGCGAGTGATTGGACCAAGGAATACTCCGTCAGAGGCTAACCGTATAAAGGCGACGGGCGTCGGGGGGGAAGGTATCCCAAAGGGTATTCCGTCGTGTTGGCCACAGACATCAAGGATTCGGAACCACAAATCGACCCAATGGCGATGATGGGTTATCGCGTCGCGCGTCGCCCTGTCGTCATCTCGGATGAGGAGGACGGCGTGCGACCACACAGTAGCCTGCCAAAAAAAGTATTAAATATGCAAATAACATCAATGCAAGATAAGGCAAATTCGGTATGAAATCCTATACCAACACGTCTGACCAGCATGTTCAGTAGGTCTATTACTATTATGGAGGAAACTCGAGCCCAACAATGGGACATATATGACTTGAAATGATTCCCCATTACCTATTCAAGCAGTTAAGAAATTATTACGTTCACCATTGGCTGTCAATCATGACTCTCACAAAACGAAGTACTGTAACGTAAATAAACAAATGCTATAAAATATTATACTTTTATTTTGAGAAACACATTCACGCAGGTACTGGTTTGTATCGCATTCCAGTTACGCTATTGCCGAACTGATATAGGCTAAGAGGGCGACCACTACGGTAGATGACGCTGTTATGCAAAGAAACAAATTCTTTAGGCCCTCATGTTGCCTCCAGCCTAAACAAATATTTCCCGTTTTTGAAAACAGACCGAACAATCATTCATCAATCATCATTTGGTATCTATATTTCTACCTTTTCTTTTGAGGGTGGGTTACGGTCGGCGCAATCCTCGCTCCACTCCATCCGGGGCGACAGAGGGGTGTAAGCACGCACACCCGTAACCCACCCGTGACACGTCGCCTTCGTCGTTGGACCGACCACCGGAGCAGGGTGACTTGTCGTCAGTGGTCATCTATATTTCTACCTACCTATAACACAAAAATCTTATTAGTGGCCAAAATACACATAGATATGATCGCTTATTTCTATTGAATGGTATTTTGATGACACCAATATCACCAAACTTTGTTATAACTCGATGGCACGTTGAGCAACTTGGAGCTTTTTTACGTGGCCGACATTTAGCAACCACGTTTCAGTGCTAAATATCATCGCTGGTAACACACCCTGGTTAAAAATCCTTGTTTTCAGACACTGCGGGATAATGGACAAGAACGTTCTATTAAGTTTTCCGAATAGATGAAAATGGCATAATTTAAATAGTCTCTACAGAATTAGGGCTCTTGTATATTCATAGTTTAGATTTTTATGTGACCGTGTAGATTACATTATGTCCATTTCTGTACACCACATTTTTTTATTCAGCTATCTAAAAAGCGTATTTTTACTTTTTTTAAACTATCTCTTTTATTTGTCTGCGTCTCCTCTGCAGGCGTCTTGATTTGACGTAAAACAATATATAATACTAGCTGACCCAACAGACGTTGTTCTGTTCAAATGAAATAAAAGGAATTCTCCTTGAAATCGACAGCAGCGCCACCTACCGGGTCCCATTGTAAACCATTCTTGAATCCTCTTGAACACACACAAATAATTTCATCAAAATCGATCCAGCCGTTTGGGAGGAGTTCAGTGACACACACGTCACGTTATGTATAAGATATCCGTGTGGTTACGAATTAAGAATACAATTCAGCACCTCCTCTCTTGTCCGTGGATGTCGTAAAAGACGACTAAGGGATATATGCAGATAACATGGATGCTAGAGAAAGAAAACTCGACAGAAACCCTATTCCAATACGTCTGACTAACATGGCATAGTATTCGATAATTGTGATATTTCTGTGGTATGCGGGTCTGGTTCCGTTATATCTTCTAAACTACTAGCCAGAATAAGACAAATGAGGTATCATTAGAAGCGTCTTAATTGTCCGCTAATTATAGGTCACGTATGCAATGTGTTGCCCTCTGACGGATAATAAAACTAAGATTAATAAATAACTAAGACATGGTCACCGTGTTTGTTATCATTAGAAAGGTATTCACTAGTACATTTCAAATATAAAGCATTTACTAGTGACTTGCTACAAGTGATGTATATCACGAGACTGTTATATTATTGACATAAGTTGGGAGTACCTCCACACGGTGCAGACGGAAACAGGTATGCTTCCGATTATCATTTCTTGGCGATCTATAAACTATAAAGTTTTACTCTAGACAGCAATTATCGATACAGGAAAGTCATTGTTTCCTAAAGGATAGGCCTATGTCGCTCACAGCAGAGTTAAAAACACATTGGGACGCGGTCGTAGCCTTCTGCGAGGTAGTAGTCTCACGGAAGGAGGCGGCGGATCCCGCGCGCGAGTAACGCAGCCTCGACGAAGCGATCCGCCGCCGACGACTGGGGCTGGCGTAGGCGCGACTACCTGCACCGCATGCCGCCCTAAAAGAGGCCGCGGGTGACGTGAACTGGGAATTAGTGTGGCACCCGCTAAGAGGCCGACCGCGTGAGGAAAGACTCTCAAAGGGTACCCTCCCGTTGACCGACGTCCCCCCCTTGGGGAGGACGTCGGTCAATGGGAGGATAACCCTCAAGGGGGTATTCCGTCGGGCCGACCACTGACGTCAAGTCACCCTGCTCTGGTGGTCGGCCCAATGACGAAGGCGACGTGTCGCGCGGGTGGGTTACGGGTGTGCGTGCTTACGCCCCTCTGTCACCGCGGACGGAGTGGTGCGAGGAATGCGCCGACCGTAACTCACCCCCCCCACCCTCAAAAAAAGGAGAGTCAAAAACATAGAGGGGTTGTTTATAAGTCCCTTGGATGATAACAAATTACTTAAAAATTCTCATAATAGGCGATCTCTTGCTTAAATAGACTTTATTAGAATTAGACTTCTTAATCTATAAGGTCCTCTAAATCTTTGAGACAGATAATTTAATACTCGGTTTCCTTTGTTAATTAAAGCATACTTTGCAAATAGATTAACATTATAACGGAACCAAAACATTTTAAATAAAAGAAAGTAAAAACTAAAACCCAACAACGACAAAAATCGAGGCTAAAAAAGTATGAAATAAGGTTTTCAGAACAGAGGTGTAATAACATTACTGAAGAAGCAAGATAATCGACACATCGACTCTACCAAGAGGCGTTCGTTGCAGATTGATAATAATGTTATACCATACTATACTAAAGTACACAATTATCAGTGTACAGAGATACACATATTCAAGTTTGAAAAGCCGTAGTTACGCTATAATATCTACTAGTGGTCACCGAGTGGTCAAAATTCGGCCATAATTCATTTAAATTAATTTTTTTGCTACACAATATTTTCTTGTATTAAAATATTGTGTAGTAGTACGTACCAGCTACATTTCAGGAAGTAATGTTATGGCTTTTTGGAAAATAATTGGCACAATAAATTATTATGGTTAATTATCTAATCAATATATTCCACTATCTAATACGTCTTTGAGATAATGATAGAAGTAAAAGAAAAATATATGGAATGATATATTATCCGTTATCATTAGCAATAATGAAAATATAGTAGAATTGTGTAATCTATATAATATTATCATCATCACAGCTCAATACATACGTCCCACTGCTGGGCCGAGTCTTCTCTAGCCTACTCCTAAATGGAAAATTGATTTACGATACCACACTGGTCACACGAATGGGTATAGGGTTACATTTCGAGTTTCCCAACTTTTGTATAAATATTATATGCATATTATACCCCTATGTCGTCTCTTACGACACTCACTGACAAAATAGGGGGTGGTGAATTGTATTCTTACTCCGGCTCCTGACGTCACCGGGTAATATGCTTGATACTGCTATTCTAGCACCAAAGTTTATGCCCCATAGACCTTACCGCTAAATTCGCTTGGGAGACGAGTCAACATTCGTAGTGTTATAATTTTCCTAGGAAAGTACTGGTGGCCATTCCAGGGATAGTTTCTCATTCAGTTTTTATGACTCCTAGGGTTGAATACATTGCATTCTTAATCCGGTACCAGACAGGGAAAGGAAGAACAAATAATATTACAATGATTATTTTATGTATGGTGTTACCGAGTAAAAATGCAATTCACAGTTCTCGTGGCTATGAGTATCGTAAAGGACGACTAAGGAATACGATATGAAGATAAGCAAGATAAGGAAAACTCGAAATAGTACTCTATATCAACCTGTTTGATTACCGAGCCTCGAGCCCATTTGTGGGACGAATTCAAATATATCCCTAAAGTAATGATGATTCGAAATTTCTAACAATTAAAATTATACCGAAATGTTAGAATATTGAATTATTGACACAGTGACAATATATTGTAGCAGTAACTAAAACATATTGCAAAATTACAGCACAACATAAAGCTATACAGCATAGTAATCTGATAAAACATGGCGACTGAGTAGTATTACGTGGATTGTGATAGATAACTAATCAAAGATAATTTTCAAATATCAATTTATATGATATAATCCTGAAGCAGTAACGTTGTTTTTGAGGACGCGTGTACAATACAATGCCGGTCAGGGCTTTAACTCCAGTTCTAGCCGAGAAGGCGCGTAAAGAATTGAATGAAGATCCGAAGAGGTTGAACAATGATTTACAAAGTATTAAAGAGTGGATTGCTAAGCAACCTCACTTAATTGCCAGAACAGGTAAGTCGCAAGACAATAAACAATTTCAAACTTGATCTAGTTTTATAGCTGAGTTGTTTTATGGTCTAACTGCATATACAGGGTATCCCTAAATTAAACGTCCAACAGAAAGTGGGTGGTAGATGACTTTTTGACAGCTATGGTAAAAATAAAAAAAAATCCATGCCACTTTTTTTATATGTGCATATTACTAAAAACGGTGAAAATCAGACCTTGTACGATATTTTCAAGTACTATATCGACAAATAGGCTAGTTTTGGCATCGGATATTTTTTGTTGGAAGCGCAGATAACTGCACTATCGACCACAAGTACAATTAAAACTAGACATGTTACAATAACATAAAAAATATACATTTGTTATGGCTATTCCTTAATTTTTTCGAAGAAAACGTTAATCATTTGACTTTAACACACCACCCTGTAAAAAAAATGTACCGTAACCATAGTGGCAAGTAATTTCAAAGTTGGCCACATTATTCATTATTCCAAAATGGTATAATACCTTCTAGATGTTACCGTAACTTTTAGAAAAAAAAGTTTTTGTGACAGACAACGAAGTTTATGAAAAATGATTAGGTATATTTTTTTGTTCTATTTTATTAGACCTCATATAGAAAATCTTATTGCGCGTGTAAACGAGAGACAGACAGTGACGCCTATTATATTTTATTGGGCACTAGGTAAATGTCCTTCCGAATATGCTCGAGGAACATGAATGAACACTCGATGGTCTGAAAGGCGTTCAGTATTCGGATATCGCTCACGATACAATCTACTTGCAGCATGATCATTGCATCTGTACTCTCCATAGATCAAATGCATTTTAGGGGATTCTAACATTGTATAAGAAGACGGCATCGTAATCTCACAAGTCACTTTTTATTTTTAATGTCACTCTTTCTATACTAGTACTATCTACTTTAAGCAAATAAATGGCGTGGCTGCGGGTGACCGGACCGTGGCTCGCCTCGGCCTCGCTTCACTCCGTCCGGAGCGACAGAGGGGCGTAAGCACGAACACCCGCAACCCACCCGTATAGCAGGTCGCCTTCGTCGTTGGGTCGACCACCGGTGCAGATTTCCTTAACTTCAGTGGTCGATCCGACGGAATACCCCAAGGGACGCCGAACGCCATCGCGAGGCCTGCCTCTCCGCGGGTGCCTGGATTAAATCCCCGATCCGATCATCTGCAGCCACGGTGTGGTCGATGGTGCAGTTATCTGCGCTTCCAACAAGAAATATCTCATGCCAAAACTAGCCTATTTGTCGTTTTAGTACTTGAAAATATCGTACAAGGTCTGATTTTTTACCGTTTTTAGTAATATGCTCATATCAAAAAAAAAGTGGCATGGATGTTTTTTTTATTTTTTTCATAGCTGTCATAAAGTCATCTACCACCCACTTGCCGTTGGACGTTTAATTTAGGGACATACACATTTAAAATATACAGGATATAACGAAAATAATGAAAATTTATATTTAATGTGCAAGAACCGATTTTGAGATTATTAAAAGTTATACCATATGGTTTGTTAAAAGTTGCGTATTTTATGTCGTTGATTTGTAAAGTTTTTATAGAAAATACATAAATTCTTGCATGTTTAAATTTATTCTTATTTAGTAAAATTAATTTTAATAATTTCCAAGCAATTCTGTTGATTTTATATTTATAATAAGATTTACGACAGTAAAAATAACACTAACCAGAAGATTTGGGTATGAACGGGTGCAAGTAAAGAAATCTGATTGCAATTTGTCGCATACATGCATATAAATTCATAGGTCCTCTTTAGGGTTCCGTACCCAACGGGCTCCTATTACTGATACTTCGCTGTCCGTCCGTCCGTTCGTCCGTCTGTCTCCAGGCTGTATCTCAAGAACGGTGATAGCTAGACAGTTGAAATTTTCACAGATGATGTATTTCTATTGCTGCTATAACAACAAATACTAAAAACAATATAAAATAAATATTTAAGGGGGCTTCCATACAATAAACGCGATTTATTTCCCTTTTCATAGATAATGGTACGGAACCCTTCGTACGTGACTCCGACTCGCACTTAGCCGGTTTTTTTAGTAGGCTATGGCCCTGACGCACCCCGCCCAATCTGCCCGGGGCGACAGATGGGCGATGTGCTGCCCCATAACCTACTACTACTACGTGTTCTCTCCTCATCGCCAATGGGCTGACCACTAGAACCGATTTTTTGACATCTGTGGCCAGCCCGGCGAATTATCCTTTGTGGTACCGCCTCCTTCGATGCCCCGGCAACAAAACAATGTTACCAGGGTGCCGCCCTCATCCGGCCCGCGTTTCTGTGTGTGATGGACTAATCGTCGTTCTGTCCACCCGCGACGTCGAGTAAGACGGCTAGGCACTATTGGCGCATTGAGTGTGTCGTGGTAGCAAAATGCCTCCCGGACTCGCTCCGCCGCCTCCTTCTGCAATACCATTGCCTTGCAGAAGGCCGCGACCGCGTTCCAGTTTTTGACGCTGTCAAGCACCGTCCTAGCATTGGGCGGCAGCGTTAGGTCGGCTTCGATGACTGCGATGAGATCACGGCGCTGCTCTACCCAGGCCATGCAGACTTCGAGTGTATGCTGATGGAGACCGAATTGACGGTGTTCGGAGCGCCGGCGGGTGGATCGTTTTGGGGTTTATGAAATAACAGCACCTCCGTCTTATTTTTTCGGCCACCCTAACCCCGTCTCGATTTGTCTGACAACCTCCTCGGTTCCGAGAGTTGGCAGGCATGCCGCCTCAATTAGCGTTCCATCTCGTGATACCAGAGTGCCTCCCTGAAGCAGCTGAATGGCAGAAATGAGTTGGCGATGTCTAAAGACACCCCTCAACCGGTGATTATCTCCGTGACCGTGGCCTTCAGGGATAGCAAGATCGCGATCGTAGGACGCTCCTTCTGAAAACAGAATTGGGCGTTCCACAGATTGAGGCCTACCCCGCATGTGCTCGGGTGCTGGTCGAAGCGGTCAGCCAGGATTCTCTTCATCAGTCTTCTCGTATCGTCCAGTAGCACGGTGGGCCTATAGGATGCAGGCGACTCCGGAGGCCATCCCGACTTCGGCAGGAGTACCAGCTTCCCTCCTTCAATGCCCAGGGAAGTGCCTAGAGGCCAGACTAGCCTTATACAGTCCCTTAAGGCATGAAATTCAGTGGTCCTCTAAAATCCATTGGAAATCCAGTGAGGATAAAGCAATTTTTGTATTTAAAATATATCAACAGGTTAATTTTACGCACATAAGCTTAGTGAAATAAATTCACCACCAAAACTTGACGGCTTGTCAACTTAAAAGTTAGAACATTCAATAGCACTTTGAGAAACCGATATATGTATAAAAAGACAATTCAAGAGCGTTTGAGGTGATCGATTACAGATGACCAGTGGCTGTTGGCTTTCCTTCGTGGATGCAAATTTAGTTTGGAGAGAACAAAAGAAAAGTTGGATTTATTTTATTCAATTCGAGGCACTGCTCCTGAACTTTTTAGTATCAAATACAATTCTCCACTTTTTGATGAAATCTTTAATTTAGGGTAAGTCTCAAAAAATTATTACTTCCACCTTGTAGCTTATACTTGCATATTTTAAATCTTGAAATTGATAGTTGGTGGTTCGGGTATCCATGTTTAGAATATTTCGTGTTAGTCGATTGGAGAAGGGTGATTTCTTTCATTTAGGTAATTTTAATATTTGTCTTTTAATTTTTCCAAGTGGTGACAGAATAAGAATACAATTCACCACTCCCTATCTTACCCGTGAATGTCGTAAAAGACGACTAAGGGACATAATATATGTACATATAACATCTGTACAAGAGAAGAAAACCTCGAAATAAAACCACCACCAACATAACTGACGAGCATGATATATTAGGTCAATTTCCCTTCTATTGGGAAGAAGGCTCGAGCCGAGTAGTGGGACGTATATGAACCGAGACGAATTTTATTTTTCTCTTAATTCTAATGTGTCTGATGTATATTTTTGGTTATATTTATTTGTAAACTCAAATTTGAAAACTGTTATTACAAATATAATTTTATACAATTAATTTTCAGATCTATTGTCTTATTACCTAAAACTGGAGGACCTGATGCACCGCGAGTTAGTTTAGTGCGGCCAGGCAAATATGATCCCAATAAATATAATGTTTTGGACGTAATTGCCGTATCTAACATTATGATGAAGGTATGTGCTTAAATGCATATCTTTAAACGAGCAATTCTTGTATATATATATATATAAACTCATTTGCAAAAAAAACGGGCGGTTTTGATTTTCATTCATATTTAAAAAGATACAATACCAAAAAGGTTTCAATCGTTTGTACACGTTACTGGCCGGTTTTAAAAATGCTGTGGTATTTAAAAAAGTACGTTCTAAATTCAATTTTTCATTTGATGTTCATTTTTACAGAAAACCCCTTTTTATCCTACATTTTTGGCGCGAAGTTCCAGAAGTTAGCATCGACTTTCATAACTTTTATTCAATTTTTATCGATTAATTTCATATCCTTGACTGTCAAAGCTTTATTTAATGCTGTTTGGCTGTATCAAAAATGGTAGATAAAGTGGTAAAAGCTACCAAAATTATCGTGCTGCTTGAAGAGGGTTGCAGCCAATGTTTCGTGGCTAGGAGGCTAAATGTTAGTCGCTCGACAGTCCAAAGGACCTGGCAGCGATATCAGGAGACTGGTTCCGTCGAGAGAAGGCCTGGTTCTGGAAGAAAACCATGTACCCAACCACGGGATGATCGTTTTCTTGTGAGTCGCGCATTGAGAAATCGCAAATCTTCGTATGTGGATCTTAAGAACAACCTCCAAGAAGTAAGAAATGTGCATATTAGTCTATGGACGGTCAGGAGGAGGCTTCTCGCTGCCAATATACGCAGTCACCGCCCGGCCCGCGGCCCCAAATTACTCCGTGAGCACAGAGTTCACAGGCTTAGGTTCGCTAGAAATTGTGAATCATGGACTCAAGACGATTGGAATAGGGTTTTGTTCTCTGATGAAGCCAGGATATCTCTGTTCGGTGAAGATCGACGTCGGCGAGTGCTAAGAAGACAAGGAGAACGCTTTGCAGAGGCATGTTTCGAAGAAATCACACCTTATGGTGGGGGCTCTGTTATGTTTTGGGCAGGAATAAATTCAATGGATCGTACAGAGTTAGTCTTCATTGAAAACGGCTCACTGACTGGGCATCGATACATAACGGAAGTTCTAATTTCTCATGCACAACCCGCATTGGCCGCTCTAGGTGAAGACTCGATTTTTATGGACGACAATGCTCGCGCCCACCGATCCCGCGATGTTAATGCGTATGTGCAAGAGGTCGGCATTCGTCGTTTGGATTGGCCAGCTCGAAGTCCCGACCTCAATCCCATAGAGCATGTCTGGGACGTTCTGAAACGGCGTGTGAGATTAGTACACCCGGCTCCGCAGACCATCAGAGAGCTGAAGAATGTGATTACTGCGGAGTGGGAACGTATTCCGCAAGCAAGTATCCGGGATATACTCGCTAGCATGCCCAGACGAATTCAAGCTGTGATTTTAGCTAGAGGGGGTCACACTCGATACTAAACATTTATCTGCTTTTACTTTATTAAAGAAAAACAAACAAAAAAACTTTTTTATTTTTACTTCATGAGCATATGCACTACTAGCGAATATACACTACTAGCGAGGTTTAGCATTATTTCCCATAAATTGTATCTAAATTTTATGAAATACTGATGAAAACGATTATTTTCTTATTAATTTAGCAAATTGTGTGGATAAAACTACCTATAATTATCAAACAAAGAAATATTAACATTTGAAATGGTTCATTGCTTAGGTGCCCGTTTTTTTTGCAAATGAGTTTATATATATATATATATATATATATATATATATATATATATAGAAAATGTTGTTTTGTCGGTGTTTTTAGCTAATCAATACAATGACATAAAATGTCAATAGAATATTGAGTCAAATTTCGCCGTTGCCGTCAAGAGTGACAATCGCTCAGTTGGGAAGTTGTCCAGTCGCATTCAAACAGCGTGAGATCGAATCTCGGTGTTCTTATTATTTTATCTTTTTGTAATTTTTGATATTTTTTATTATTTCATCATTTTTATTTCATTAATAATATTACATGCAAAAAATTATGCAAAAAAAATATACAATAAAATATATGAGATAAACAGTATTACATTAAGAATGTTAAGTATTTTTTTTTTATATTGTCTATTTTAACCGACTTTAAAAAAGGAGAAGGTTCTCAATTCGACTGTATTCTTTTAGTTTGTTACCTCACAACGTTCGATTAGATGAACCGATTTTGATTTTATTGGAAAGCTGGTGCTTCCCCTGTGGTCCCATTTCAATTTGGTTCAGTTTTGATAATAACATCCACGAGAAAGCATTTGAAATCAGGTTTTCTTTGTTAATATTTTTAATGATGTCTACCTTCTTTAAAATAAGCCTGTTAATAAACTTTATTGCGGTAACAGTAATATAAGATTTCTTTGTTTTAATCTTTCAGATTTCGCTTGTTGATGATGATAACTCAACAGTAGTTGGTTTTCAAAGTATAATCGATTTAGAGGGTGTAACGATGGCACACTTCCTACAAATGACACCATTAACAATGAAAAAGATGGTTATCATGGGGCAGGTAAAGAGATTTTTTATAAAGGTGCCTAAAAGAAATAAGAAGATGACCTGAAAGAGACTAAATTTCAAAATTATAATCTATAATAACCTAAATATAGATTATATTATAATCTATATTATTTATAGATTATATAATAATCTATATCCGTGTGGTGACGGAGTAAAAATACAATTCACCACCCCTTCTCTTACCCGTGGGTGTCGTAAAAGGCGACTAAGGGATATAATATACATATAACATCTATGCAAGAGAAGGAAAAATCGAAATAAAACCCTATACCAACACGACTGACCATCGTGGTATAGCAGTTCAATGTCCCTGCCATTGTGGAGAAGGCTCGAGCTCAACAGTGGGATGTATATGAGCTGTGATGATGATGAATCTATATTAATTTAACTGACCAACGTAGGATTATTTCCCGGTGAATTGATCTATTTTGACTATATTTAAATTTTGATGCTAACTGTCAATTATTTATGTATGAGCTTATTTCACATTTCATCTGAAAATAAGTCGATAATACATTAACAGTAAAAAAACACAACAAAGAAATTCATTATTTTAAATAAAAAATATATGTACACATCATTATCCCATTACCGGACTAGATAAAATTTGTTTTTAGGAGTAGTATACATGAGATTTAAAAATAAAAGAAAGGGTACAAACAGTTCTAAAATTCATGTTTTAACTTTGAAATAAAAGAAAACCGATCAGAATGATCATGAATAATTTTTTGCATGAAGTTTTCAGAAAATCTTTATAAAAACATGAATTAAAAAAGACACTTGTTTGACAATTTGTCAAAAAAAAAACAAAATTAAACAAAATCTTATCTCCTAAATGCCTGCATAAAAAAATCACAGAAACCTTTTTGAAAGGTACAAAAAGATGGCCAAGTTTCAGCCAAAAAGGAGATACAAAGTCGATTGGTAGGATAAGTTGGCATGGAATGAAAAAAATATTTAATAATTAATGAATTTGTGTATTCATAAAAAAACAAACATTAAACGAGTATGCCTCTTAATATTTTTTTAAATCAACACAATTGCTGTCCGAGTAGTTATACTAATCTACTCAATGTATATTGTTGCGACATTTATCCTTTTGAATATATAATTGACTAAGACTATATTTAAGATATTATTAAGCGTCGACAACAGAGCAGTAGACTTATAAATCGTTATGCAGGAACATTGATGCACCTCTAACTATTCAGGTGTATAAATAAAAATTTTATATTTTTTTTTAATTATGTGCATATGTAAAGAAAACCTTCGAAAGATGACTGCATATCTTTGTGGCCTATAAAAAAGTTCTCGAAGAAGTGTGAAATCCATGTCTCGTGGAGCATGTTAGCCCATCGATTTTAGCCGTCATTAACGTCGATAAGGTGAATGCTGATTAGTCCCAAATCTGTGTGCTTACTCTTGAATCTTGATCCCAATCCTAAATCCAATTGCAGCTCGATTTTGAGTAATTTGGTACTTTTGAAAGCGACACTAGCGCACGATTGGAATAAAATTCGTAGAATTTTTTTAAACTAAATGAATTCGATTCTCGTCGATTGAGTCAAATACTTGCTACTCCCGACGTGATTTTGACGTAGTTTAAAATCGTTAATGTTGCACAATTTCAAGAAAGCGTCTTTGTAGTGATTGAGTTCGGTAACGTTATTATTTTAAAGTAATAAAATACGTCACATTTGGTGAAAATATCAACGGCAAATGCGTAGAATTCATTCTCGATGTTGTTTAAGAGCACCAAATTTAAGTTTGGTGAGATTGGAATTGAATCGGATTTGAAATTAGAATTGATTTCAATGGTAGGCCCACTAGTCTGATCATGATATTTTAGCAATAAATGTTAAAGATAATCTAATATAAGATAATCTACATTATAAAGTTATAAATATATGTATTTTAATATCGTTAACTTTTTATGTTATTTTATAACTTGTGTTTTCCCTGGCAACTAATACTAATCAAACCAAATAAAAAAGTTTAATGGATCTCCCGGAGAATTAGAACCTGTAGTAGAAGACAGAGGCAACTTCTATGGAAGTATAGACGAATGCCAACAAACGAAAATAAAGCAACATTTAGAACGTACTCAAAAAGATTAAAAAAGATCATAAAACTCACGCAAAAAGCCCAGAATAATCATAAAATAAACATATCTGAAAATAAAACGTGTACTGCCTGACAAATAATAAATAACAACAAGACTGTAAAAGAACCAATTCTGAGAATTAACAATAAAGGCACGATAATAAACGATCCTAAAGAAATCTCAGACAATTTTAATGACTTTTTTATAGACCAAGTGACAAATATAGATCATAGCGTAGACATTACTGCTGTAAAACTTATTCCAAATAGCAATCACACTATGTTTATGCCACCTGTAGTTCCGCAAGACATATATAGAATATTGAAATCATTAAAGAATAAAAAAAGCTGCGGTTATGATGGCAGCTCAACAACTGTGGTAAAGTATGTCTCTAATATCATATCTTTACTACTTTGCCACATAATAAATCTTAGTATATCTTCTGGTATATATTCAAAGGCACTAAAAACAGCTATCGAAAAGCCGCTTCATAAAAATAATTGTCAGAAAACCATGAGTAATTATAGACCCATTGCGCTAATTCTTGTATTCTCAAAAGTATTTGAAAAGGTAATATACGAAGCAATTTACTCTTTTGTAACTAAATATGACATATTATGTGATGGACAGAAAGGATTTAGAAAAAACAAAAGCATAAATATGGCTATATATGATCTACTAAATAATGTATTAATAAATATTGGACATAAGAACCCCTACTTCCGCTATATTTACAGATATATCAAAAGCTTTTGACTTTGTGAGACATGACATAGTATTAAACAAACTAAGCTCTTATGGATTAAGAGGAAATATCTTAAAACTCAGAAAATCATATCTCACAGATCGCCAATAATACACTGTTATATCTAGGGTATGTCTTATAACCAACAATGAAGAAGACTACTACTCATACGGTCTAACGATTGAATATGGCGCACAGCAAGGAAGCGTTCTCGGGCCGTTGTTGCTTTTGCTGTACATTAATGACTTACCCCAATCAACCACTCATCCTATGGTATTATTTGCAGATGACAGTACCTACAGTAATCATAAAATGTTTAATAGAACGTTTAATAGCTACGAAACAGACGTGAATAATACCTTAACAAATATTATAAATTGGATGAACATAAACAATCTAATCATAAACATCGATAAAACTAATATTATGCATTTTTACCAGCGTATGCCCACTAAATCTGAAATAAACATTAATTATGATGGACAAACAATTAGTGAAGTAAACAATACACGTTTTCTCGGCATAAACATCGACAGTCAGATAACATGGAAAACACAGTCTAATGAGATTTGTAAAAAATTGAGTATATCTGCTTTTGCACTTCATAGCCTAAATAAAAAAGTCAATACGAAAACTGTGGTAATGGCATATCACGGTTTGGTTTAATCGCTTTTAAGGTTTGGGGTTATAATCTGGGGCAATTGTAGCGAAAGAGAGAACGTATTCAGAGCACAAAAGCGATGTATTAGGGCCATGCAAGGTCTGAAATATACAGATAGCTGTATTCCAGTGTTTAAGTCCCTTAAAATACTTACTTTTCCATGTATTTATATATTAGAAGTAGTCATGTTTGTCAAGACCAATAAGCATCTTTTCCATACGATGTCAGAATGAAGACTTCGATCAACAACATTGCGATCCCAATATAAAGACTTACTAACTACTTCTGGTCATCACACAGCACTATTAAAAAGAGTCTATTTTGTATGGGCCCTACTATATATACTAAAATACCTGAAGCAATTAAGACTGAGACTATCTATACATTTAAGAAAAATCTTACGACATTGTTATCGAAGGCGGCGGATCGCCTGTGCGAGGAGCGCAGCCTCGATGAGGCGATCCGCCACCGGCGAATGGGGCGGCGTAGGTGCGAATACCTGCGCCTCATGCCGCCCTAGCCGAGGCCGCGGGTGACATGACCGGGGAATTAGTCCGCCACCCGCCGAGAGGCCGACCGCGTAAGGAAAGACCGACGTCCTCCCCGAGGGGGGGACGTCGGTAAATGGGAGAGTACCCCAAGTATTCCGTCGGGCCGACCACTGATGACAAGTAACCCTGCTCCGGTGGTCGACCCAACGACGAAGGCGACGTGCATCGTGGGTGGGTTGCGGGTGTGCGTGCTTACGCCCCTTTGTCGCCCCGGACGGAGTGGTGCGAGGAGCGCGCCGACCGCAAACCACCCCAAAAAAAAAAAAAAAAACGACATTGTTATTGGACAAATGCTATTATTCTATAAAAGAATTTCTAGATGATATATTTTGAATTTATTTTATTTATTATTATTATACATATATTAATTAATTATTGTATGATGTGTGACATTTATTTAACATTCAATAGTAACATTTATTTAATCTTTAATAATATGACATTTGTTTAATATAATTTTTAGTTTGTATAATTTAAATATGGTGTAACTTTTTATTAATTACATTGACTTTTTTTTTTAATATTTGCATGCTCAATGGGCAGAATGTATCTGAACAAACTATTTTTTTTGTAAGACCCTATCAATGTACATACATTCAACGCAACTAAATAATTTGATTCATTGATTGAATATCTTTATCCTTTTGAGTTGCAAAGGTCAGACGGCAATCGCTCCTTGGAAAAAAAATATTTTGACCAAACTTGGTACACTCTAAAGTCAATTTCAATACGAATGTGGAAAAAAGGCTGTTAGGGTTATTTAGGATACTATTCATGTTTTTATACTATTCAAGTTTTTGTTTGTTATATTTTAGGACGCCGTTCCTTTTCGTATGAAAGGCACTCACTATTTAAATACGCCTCCAGGCTTCGAGACTATCTTTAACGCAATGAAAGGCATGCTTAATGAGAAAAATAAAAATCGAGTAAGTATTATACGTATTATACTTATTAAACAAATTAAAAAATTGCCTCCTATAATAATATTATTAAGCACTTTATTTGTTAATTGTAAAAAAATAAAGGAAATTTAAGGATAACTCTAGATACGACTAATAATTCTGTTATAGTGCCGTATTTATAATTTATATTATTGACACTTTGTGTTGTTACGTAAATTGTTTTTCTTGAATTCGTAACTTTGGTTATGTAGTATAGATAATATTATTGAATAACCACAGAAATATTCAAACTAAATGCAGTCAAAAATCATTTCGGAGTACAGCTATTTTGATTGCCATTCCCAATTTTACTGAAATGTTAAAGCGTAGTAGTGAAAACAGTAAAATAAAGTGTGATCAAGATTGATCACACCTAGATTAGGTGTAAAAAATAAAGGGCAAGCGTATTCGTAGTGATAATTTTAATTATATTAATTAATAATACATGTATTTTTTTTAGCTATTCGTCCACAACAAGGACATTGAAGGAATGTACAAATATATTCCTAAAGATATTCTACCCAGCGAATATGGTGGAAATGGTGGCACTACGGAAGAGATTATCGGTAACACTAGATTTCTCCTATATCTTTTTCTATATAATCATTATATATCTGAACTGAACAAAGGAAAATAGTAGTAGTTTTGCCTTCCGTGCCGAGTGTCCTAGATGCAAATCTCACGTAGAATTAATTGTACTGATTGTTCAGAGTCTAAATATTATTACTGCCCCTACTATCGGTTAATACTATATCTATAAGGTGCCCCATGACAAGACGTTTTATTTTTTATTGCGTTGTTATTTTTTTAGAGCAAGTCTTCATTTAAGTCTGTGAAAATGTACCAAAATTGATCAAACATTTCTTGTGAATATAATATTTAAAAAGTTGGCACTAGATGGAACTGTATCGGTTCCATATTAGATCAGTGGTTCTCAAACTTTTTAAATGACGGAACCCTTTTGGGAAGCAAAATACTTGATGGAACCCTACAATAAAACAATTATTTTTATAAGTGTATTCTATATTAATCAGCATAATAAAAGTACAATGTATCAGTTACTAATTATTATTTACTTCACCACTTGGTAAGGACAATAATAGAAAACATTAAAAAAGAAAAAATCTAACTAGTGGGAGGTATGAAACTGTTTTTTATTTTTCATCAATTGCTTGATATCAGGTTTGATGGAAGAAAGTTGGAGTCTCATATCAGCTTCGGCGTCCAGTCTATTGCGATATTTTGTTTTCGTGGCTGCGTAGGTAGAGAATCCTGTTTCGCACAAATATGTAGTTGGGAACGGGAGAAGAATATCCAGAGCCATTTGGCCAAGCATTGCATATTCATCTTGGATTCTGCACCAAAAATCATTAAGAGGCGTCGTTTTGAACAATGACTCCATATTTGTGTCTGATGACATTTCTAAAAGAGATTCATATATCTCATTTGACATGTTTTCAGGCTTTTCCAAGTTGGGTAAAAAAGGATTATGAATCCAGGAGTTCACTTTAATTTTTGTATTGTGTTCTTCGGGAAAATACTTTTCAAAAGATGTGCGCTTCGAACTGAGATATTGGACCAATTCTTCAAACAAATTATCTTCAAACATTTCTGAGTCGTTTTCGCTAACAAGCTCACTGAGTAACGTAAAACTTTCTATTTCTTTCTTACCAATGCAAATGATCCAAAAATCTAATTTTCTTTTAAAAGCAGTTATTTTATTATAGGCCTGAAACACTGTTGTCTGTTTACCTTGCAACGATAAATTTAATTCGTTAAGTTTTCGAAAGATATCCGCCATCAATCGGAACAACCAAGTTTTATCATACAAACGGTCCTTCAAATTAAAAGAAGTATCTGCTGAAAGAAACATTTGTAACTCGGCTCTAAGTTCAAATAGCCTTGTTAAAGTTTTTCCCCGAGACAGCCATCGCACTTCTGTATGGAGCAGCAGTGTTTTATGTTTGCTGCCATAATCTTCACACAATAATGAGAACAATCGGGATTGTAGTGGTCGTGATTTGATAAAATTAATTATTTTTACCGCTTCATCCATAACTAATTTTAGATTAGACGGCATTTGCTTCATCGCAAGTGCTTGTCTATGCAGAATACAATGACTGGAACTACAATTAGGCGCTTTATTTTTCATTCGTGACACTGCTCCTGCTGTTTTACCTGTCATCGCCTTGGCCCCATCTGTACAAATGTCAATGCAATTGTTCCAACTGAGATTATGTTCTTCAAAAAATATATTTATTTTATTAAAAATTTCTTCCCCGGTAGTGTTTGTAAGCAGCGATGAACACATAAGCATGTCTTCTTCAAAAGAACTTTTATATGGATATCTCACAATAACCAGCAGGATAGCCAAACCAGCGACATCAGTCGACTCGTCCATTTGCAAAGCGAATCGTGTATTTTGTAGACGTGTAACTAGTTCTTGTTTGACGTAGCTTGCCAGATCATGGATTCGTCGTGAAACAGTATCGTTTGATAGCGGAACAGTAGAAAGATGCTTTGCAGATTTTTCATCAAGCATACATTTTCGACGACGACAGTGTTCCGCCCGTCACGGAACCCGAGATGGGGGTGGCGGTGACGCGCATGCGCGCAAAGTCTACCGCCCCCGGGCCCGACGGTGTTCCTAACCGCGTGCTGGCCCTGGTCCTCGAACACCTGGGACCCCGCCTCAGGGAGCTGTTCGACGCGTGTTTAGCGTCCGGACGGTTCCCTGGGTGCTGGAAGGAGGGAAGGCTGGTGCTCCTGCCGAAGCCGGGACGGTCTCCGGAGTCGCCTTCGGCCTACAGGCCTATCGTGCTGCTCGATGACACGGGCAAGCTACTGGAGAGGGTGGTAGCTGCCCGCATCGAGCGGCACCTCGTCGGCACGGGGCCCGATCTGTCGGACGCCCAGTTTGGGTTTAGGAGGGGTCGTTCGACGATCGCGGCTCTGTTGCGCCTGAGGGCCGTGGCGACTGAGGCCGTCACCGGCGGGGGAGTGCTGTTGGTGGTGTCCCTAGACATCGCCAACGCATTCAATAGTCTGCCATTCAGCTGCATCAGGGAGGCGCTCCGGTATCACGGGGTGCCAGTTTACCTGAGGCGGCTAGTGGCAGACTATTTGGAGGGGCGCAGCGTCCTCTGCACCGACCGAGCAGGGGACGTTGTGCGGACGCCCATGACGTGCGGTGTCCCGCAGGGGTCGGTCCTCGGACCCACCCTGTGGAACATCGGCTACGACTGGGCGTTGAGGGGGAGCCTCCCGCCCGGGCTGGGCGTGATTTGTTACGCCGACGACACGCTCGTCACAGCCCGCGGTGGGACGCTAGAAGAGGCGGTAAGCCTGGCGACCTCGGGTACCGAGGAGGTCGTCAGACGGATCGAGGCGCTGGGGTTGAGGGTCGCCCTGGACAAGACGGAGGCCCTCTTGTTCCATGGGCGCACTATGAGCCCTCCCATCGGCGTCTCGATCACCGTCCACTCGGTCGACATCAGCATCCGGGCCCATATGAGGTACTTGGGCCTGGTGCTCGACGGGCGATGGTGGTTCCGGGAGCATTTCCGTAGGCTCGCTCCGCGGCTCGTCGGCACGGCGTCCGCCCTATCGTGGCTTATGCCGAACGTGGGCGGACCGAGCGCTGCGTGCCGACGGCTGTACGCGGGGGTCATCCGGTCGATGGCCCTGTACGGCGCACCGGTGTGGGCGGGGTCCATGACCGCCCGACTCAGGGCCCTTCTGTGGCGACCACAGAGGGTCATGGCGGTCAGGGCCATCCGCGGATACCGCACGGTGGCGACGGAGGCAGCGTGCCTGTTGGCCGGGACTCCCCCGTGGGACCTGGAGGCGGAGATGCTCGCCGGACTATATCGGCGGGTGATGGGGGTGCGAGCGGAGGGCGGTGTGGTCTCGTTAAGGGATCTCACCGCCTGGCGCGTCGACGCCCGCCGAGACGTCATCGCCCGTTGGGCAGTCCGGCTGGAGAGGCCTCGGTTCGGGGTGCGAACCGTGGAGGCCTTCCGGCCGGTGCTGATGCAGTGGTTGGAGAGGCGGCACGGGGTGCTCTCCTTCCGACTGGTGCAGGTTTTGACGGGGCATGGGTGCTTCGCCAAATACCTGCACAAGGTCGTTAGGAGGGAGAGTACACCGTCCTGCCACCACTGCGATTGCGACGAGGACACGGCGCGCCATACGCTCGAGACCTGCGGGGCTTGGGCAATGCAGCGCTGTGAACTCGTCGCAATCATCGGTACGGACCTGACGCTGCCGGCTATCGCTAGGGCGATGGTCGACAGCGTCAGGAATTGGGACGCGGTCGCAGCCTTCTGCGAGACAGTGATCTCGCGGAAGGAGGCGGCGGATCGCCTGCGTGAGGAGCGCAGCCTCGATGAGGAGATCCGCCGCCGGCGACTGGGGCGGCGCAGGCGCAACTATCTGCGCCTCATGCCGCCTTAGCCGAGGCCGCGGGTGACGTGACCGGGGATTAGTCCGTCACCCGCCGAGAGGCCGACCGCGTGAGGAAAGACCGACGTCCTCCCCGAGGGGGGGACGTCGGTCGATGGGAGGGTACCCCAATAGGGGGTATTCCGTCGGGCCGACCACTGACGACAAGTTAACGCTGCTCCAGTGGTCGGCCCAACGACGAAGGCGACGTGGTTTTCGGGTGGGTCGCGGGAGTTGCGTGCTTAAGCCCCTCTGTCGCCCCGGACGGAGTGGTGCGGAGGCGCGCCGACCGCGGCCCACCCACAAAAAAAAAAAAAAAAAAAAAAAAAAAAAAAGCATACATTTTGTTATGTCTAATACACATGGTTTTATTAATTTCTCAGCGATAGTGTGCGCTTCACCTGCTTGTGCAATGCGATAGCTAACTAAGTATGATGCCTCCGTGGCCTTTTCGTTGGTAGTTTGTGTTACATGCATCATATTTTTTTGACTTTCTAATAACTGATCTTTTTTGCGAACAAAAAATTCTTTATTCTTGTCTTTAGTCTCGGGGTGTACGGTTTCTAAATGTTGACGCAATTTGGCAGGTGCCATGGAACTATTAGGAAGCAGTTTACTACAGAGCATGCAGAGAGGTGAGCCGTTGGAATCAACAAATCCGAAACTGATATAAGATTCATCATACTTCCTTTTTTTCGTCTTTGAAACCGTCGAGCTTGACGTCGTGGCACTCGTGGCATCATCTTCTGGATCGGTGATTGCTAAATTCTCCGCGCGCATTGCTTTTGAACATTCAGCGTCATTAGAAGATGTTGTTGGAACACGTTTAACACCTTTAAGCCAACGTTCCATTCTTCTTTATTTATAATGTTACAAGTCAGGATAGTGGGGTTTAAATAATGCACAATCGTTACTGCGTATAAGAGACTAAATTTAGAACCTACAGGGAAGAAATGTATAAAACTGAGACAACAGAATACAGCAGGCAGTAAAACAATGAACACTAGTTTCTCGCTAGCGAGCTTGTAAGTAGGTAGTAACTTATCGCTCCGAACGCTAATCATCAACTGACGACGCCAACTTTTTTTTTTTTTTTTTTTTTTTTTTTTTTTTTTTTTTTTTTTTTTTTTTTTTTTTTTTTTTTTTTTGTGTGTGTACAGCTGTTGGCCGCAGATGGCCTTGACAGCTTGACGCGGACTATGGGTGAGCGCTGAGGGCTCTCAACCCGGAGAAAAGTATGCTAAGCGACATCGCCCAAGGGCTCCCCCTGTGGGGAACGGACCTCGGCTTGGGGCGTCGCTGGAGGCAAAGTGGGCGTGCCCACGTTTTTAATAGTGACTTTTGCGCGGCGCGGTTTCGCACCTCGACGGCGAGGGCGGAACCGCGGATATTTATTTGTTAAGGCCTCGCGGGCCGTGTAGGCTCTTTGTTGAGCGAGTGTGATAATGTCGTCCTCTTCGTCGAGGACGTGACGAGGACGTCGGATAGAGGAGATTTTGGAGGGTCTATAGGAAGCCGCCCCAACCACTAGTTGGTTGGGGTGTGTCATGGCAGAGAACGACGACGCCAACGCGCGATCGCCGCTTTTATACTTAGTCCTAGACTCGATCTCAAATATTCTCAAAAATACTCGAGTCGGCACCTTTGATAAACAAAAAGCAAAAATAAAAACAGAAATTTAAAAATAGCGTTGTAAACAATATCGACTTTATCCTTTGAAGTTAGAGACGAAAGTCGCTAGTTGACAACTATAGCGTCTAATTCAGAGGCGGCTTTTATCAAAGAGACTGAGCGCTTACAAGTATACTACCCGCTCGTTTTAAGTTTGCCGCTGGCGATAGGTATGAGTGTATGACGTTCGAAATTTTTTATTTAATTGTAACAATAAAAATTGTGTACGTTAGATATTTGGGTAAAACTATGACACATTATAAGTTTTGTTGTCACGTGGGGGAGGGTACGCGCATTCCACAGACCGGCAAACTTAGAGCGAACGCGTTGTACAAGTATAAAATTGTTGAGACCAAACTTATGAGATATTGTACCAGCTAATGTAACACAAGCTTATACAAATACAAATAAATAAATAAATAACATTCATAGCGTTTTGTCTCCGCGCGGCCGCGGAGTCCGCACAGCCGCGGAGCGACCAGAGACAGGTGTTTTGATTTTTTTATTTCTAAATTCTTGCGGAACCCCGACAGAGGTATCACGGAACCCTAGGGTTCCGCGGAACACACTTAGAGTATAGCTGTATTAGATAATCAATATGTTTAATCGGTTTTTATGACATCTATAAATGTTTATGATTATACGTACCTATATTAACCGTAATTAGTCCCGTAAGGAACATGCTGATATATTTTAAAATAACTATTTTATTTAGACGGAAACATTATAATCTAGAAATCATCGCACACGTAGGTAGGTATACACATTTTGAAACCGTATAATATCATTACCTTCTGTATTCTTCGTCTTCTTGAGCTCATATGCGTCCCAATATTAGTCATACGTTTTTTTCATACCAAGAAGAAAGTGGTCTCCTTTCCCATGCAGAAAGGCTTATGGTTTTATTTTGAACTTATCTGTTTTTCTTCACTTTGACTTTATATCTCTATGCTTATGTAAAATAACAAATATAAAACACATTTCAGAATATTGGAAGAATAAAATCAACGAGTACGACTCATGGCTTCAGGATGACGAGAAATACGGTACTGATGAATCAAAGCGTGTTGGGAAACCCAAGACTTCGGAAGACATGTTTGGTGTGGAAGGATCTTTCAGGCGACTTGAATTTGACTAAACACAATGGAAACGAATTTATTATTTATAAAGAGTTCCTTTTTATACGTGCATTTGTAATAATATATTAAACAAAATTGGTTCGTTTTTTTCTTAAAATAGAAGATTGAGGTCATATGAAATCAGTATTATGGCCTTCTATAAGCATGATGATCAAAAAGGCTGGCGTAGATTTTTCCTTCTCTTCACCATATGCTTATTGAAGTCAACAGCCAAACAAAGATATGTTGTATAGGACAAGGGAATAATGCCATAGTCGCCAAGCTTATCATGTGATTTGACGATTACATTTATAGGTGTTCTAGAAGAGTGATGCTGCCTATTCTTTGAACGTTTGTTGATCTTCCTGTGGTTATAGGCTATGTCATCCTTACTAATATTATAAATGTGAAAGTAAGTTTGTTTGTTTATTTGTTTGTTTGTTACGCTTTCACGCTTAAACCACTGAATCGATTTCAAAAATTCTTTCACCAATGGAAAGCCATAATATCAGGGAGTAACATAGGCTATATTTTATCCCGGTATTCCCAAGGGGATCGGGAGCAACGCGGGTAAGGCGACTGAAACCGAAGCGAAGCGAGGACGGGTTACTAGTATCATATAAATTTAAAATGATGTCCTCTAGGCGATTTAAGAGCGTTATCGGTAATCGGCACTTCTCGCATTTTTGGTTTTTTGCTACGGTCCTATATCGACGCACACTAATGCACTACACCCACGCGAGTTCATAGAATGACCAGTCTTGAGCCTTGGCGTTTATAATAATCAATCTCTAATATATTCTTCGGAGAAGGAGATTTTCAAAAATCAACATGATGTAAATTTTAAAATTTTTAATTAAAAACCAAATCTCATAACAGTAAAACGGTTAAAATTGTATTTTTAATATGCAAAGTACAGGAAATAGTAAAATATAGGCCCAGAGTATAACTTACAAGGAGACCCTCAGACGTGTGGGTCGGGGATTTCCATGATTTTTGGTGGGGTGGTAGAGGGGGCACGAGGGTATCACAACTACCAAATATTAGGGTCAACTGGGCCCTCATTAAAAAGATTTTAAGGGTCAAAGTTGGATGGGTAATTTATGTACTAGAAAAATTCAAAGTCGAATCGCCAACAAGCGGTAATCTCGTGGTAACGTGTTCGCCGGCGGGAACTCTGGTCTCGGGTTCGAGACTCGACAACTTATTTTTTTAAATTATCACATTATTGTGTAATAATTTTAAGAAAATACAAAACCCCAATCGACGTCCCTATCCCGGGACGTCGGTCGCCGTCACACGGTCAGGCTCTCTGCGGGTGACACACTAAAGTACCCGGTCCGGTCACCCGCGGACTCGCCTAGGGCGGCGTGAGGCGCGGATACTCGTATCTGCGCCGCCCGAGTCACCGGTGGCGAAACGTGTGACCAATGATTGATCACACACGACCCGGCTTCTCCTTTCGTGAGATGACAGCCTCACAGAAGGCGGTGACCGCGTTCCAGTTCCTGACGCTGCTGAGCATCTCCCTAGTGATGGTCGGCAGGGTCCGGTCGGCACCGGTGATTGCAACGAGTTCACGGCGCTGCTCTGCCCACGAGGCACACACCTCGAGCCTGTGCTGCGCCGTGCTCACGTCGCTCGCAATCGCAGTGGTAGCAGGATGGTGGTGTGCTCTCCCTCCTAACGAGCTTGCGCAGGTATTTGGCTATCGTGACCCATCAATACCTGCACCAGTCGGAAGGAATGTACCCCGTGCTGCCGACCCAACCACCCCATCAGCACCAGCTGAAAGGACTCGACGGTCCTGATACCGTATTGAGGCTTCTCCAGTCCGATTGCCCTCTGGCAATGGCGTCTCGGCGGGCGTCGTCCCGCCAGGCGGCAATCACCTTGATTGAGGCTATATGTGGCTCGCGTCTCTGATACTCGCAGGTAAAGCTCGGCGAGTACCTCCGCCTGCAGGTCCCACCGGAGAGTTCCGGCCAAGAGGCACGCTGCCTCCGTGGCTGCCGTGCAGTAGTCGAGTATGGCCCTAATCGCCATGGCCATGGATGTCCAACAAGTCCAGTCAGAGATTTAAATCTACCCACTACAGAAATTAGTTATTAAATTTTGATCCACATTTTGCTACATATTTATTGCTAGTACAAGAAGAAAATGATTCTCTATGAAAAAATTATATTGTGTATCGTTAGTAATTATTAAACATTAAATTTGAGTTAGCTGATAATCTTCAGAAGATGAGGCTGCATAAATGTTCCGTTCGGATTTTTGATGTGAAATATCTATAGGCGGGGTGAACCTGATCGTCGCGTGGCATTAAAAGCGGCATTAATGCCACGCTTTGCGGTAACGACTTCAAAATAATTTTGATGTTTCACGTCTGCCAGGCGTCCTGAGTGACGGCTCACTTCTCTTTTCGTTTACTCTTTTGAAACTATAAATACCTTACAGTTTTGTCGTGTGTTCTCAAAGTCCGACTTTACACCACCTGCATACGGCCTATCATGACCTATGCCAGCGTGGTGTTCGCGCACGTAAAGCCACTCAGGATCCACAGGCTACAGACACTACAAAATCGTTTCATGCGCCGAGCTACGGGAGGACCGTGGTTCATACGAAACGTCGATCTTCACATCGACCTCGAACTGCCGACCATCAAGCAGTTTATGAAACGGTGCTCTCAGAGCTACTTTGACTCTGCCATGACACACCCCAACCAACTAGTGGTTGGGCGGCTTCCTATAGACCCTCCAAAATCTCATCCATCCGACGTCCTCGACGAAGAGGACGACAATATCACACTCGCTCAACAAAGAGCCTACACGGCCCGCGAGGCCTTAACAAATAAATATCCGCGGTTCCGCCCTCGCCGTCGAGGTGCGAAACCGCGCCGCGCAAAAGTCACGACTAAAAACGTGGGCACGCCCACTTTGCCTCCAGCGACGCCCCAAGCTGAGGTCCGTTCCCCACAGGGGGAGCCCTTGGGCTATGTCGCTTAGCATACTTTTCTCCGGGTTGAGAGCCCTCAGCGCTCACCCATAGTCCGCGTCAAGCTGTCAAGGCCATCTGCGGCCAACAGCAGTAAACACACAAAAAAAAAAAAATCGTGTGTTCTCTTTTTCCTTGCCTTGTAACAGATTTTGTTCCCAAGATACAATCTGCTTTTTCGACCCATCACCTAAAACGTAAAAAGATTCTATATTATTCTTTATAGAGATCGCATGAAAGTAATTAAAAGAATTAGGTAGTAATAAATACTTACGAATCAAAACCGATCAGTCGCAGTGTACGCTGAAGTTCGTATTGTCGTCTTTTACGCTGTGAGCGGAGAGCTCGAGCGACGTGACCCTGCTCCGTTGAGCGCCAAGGCGCGACTGGCTTACGAACAATTATGCCGTTCAATTTATAGTAATATTTAAAATTTAATTACGAGGGTGACTATTCGTATTTCAATTTGGTTTTTTTTTACTGCTTCTACAATAGTCGAACAAATAGTGGATATTTTTTTAAATATTCCAAGGTTAGTATTATTCACAAAATTAAATGTTTTACAGGAGCCATTTTCATCAAATTAATCTTAAGGAAATATTTTTTTTTTAGTTTTAAAAGGAAGAAATCTTGAATTTCATTTTATACATACCCAAGAACAGTAATTTTCCTAACATCTACAATTTTTTACGAGCTGCCACGACTTATCGTTTATTCGTACCTGAACTTCAAAACTCAGCGTTTTCGTAAAATCTCATTAACTTAAGTTCAAAATACCCTTGCCTTTTAATAAAATAGTTACAATATTGAGTTATAATTCTGTACAAGCACAATATAAAGATGTGTTTAATGTAGTGGTTATATAAATTTTTAGTAAGCTATTATGATGAACGAGTAACCAGTCCTCAAAAAACCACATTTTTGGGTTTACGGCCGCTTATTACCGATAACGCTCTTAAGTTATGATTTAAAAATAAAGTTTTTTAAACAATGCTATATTGGGTATCAGATGGAAGGGTTAAAATAGCACTAATACGTATTATTGAGACCACTGAATTGACTTCAGGCACTTTGCACCGGTGGTCGCCCCAACGACGAAGGCGACGTGCTATAGGGTGGGTTACGGCCCCGCGCGCTGCCACTCTGTCACCCCGGACGGAGCCGGGCGGCGGGTGCGCTGACTGTAGACAAACCCCAAAAAAAATACCTTTTTACTGAATCTTTCTCTCTGCATTGGTCTTGTAAAATTGTTAAATTTATGTATTTATCTTCACAAAACAAATCAAGGTTATTAATATCTATATTCATATCTTTCTAAATACAACTAGATTTTACTAACCTATACACAAAATAAGAGGAGAAAGAGAAAAAAAGAAAATTTACTATCGTGTAGAGTAGAGGCAATCGTTATTTGAAGTGATTTATAATTTTTTTAGGACAAAAATCACCAATCAAAATCACCAATGTTACGAGGAACTGAGATTTTAAGGCGTTTTCTTTCTTTTTCGCGGTTGTCATATAAAACGATTGAGGGACGTAGGCAGACATTATAACGGCAAGAGAAAGAAATCCTAAATGAAAAAACTCTATTCTGCTGTCAGTTCAATGCAACATTATAGGCAATTTTTTCTTTTATTGCTGTGGTAATCAACCATTATCCTAGTATAGGCATAATGTTTTTTGTTATACATACTCGTTCGATGCCAAACAACACATTTTAATGAAATTTGATGAATACATATTATTATGGTTAGTTATATGTTGGAAGTTAGAAAAATCAGTTTTGAAATCCATAAGGTAAGAAATATAAGAAATATATAAATTTTTATGTATATTGTATATACACTCATTTGCAAAAAAAACGGGCACCTAAGCAATGAACCATTTCAAATGTTAATATTTCTTTGTTTGATAATTATAGGTAGTTTTATCCACACAATTTGCTAAATTAATAAGAAAATAATCGTTTTCATCAGTATTTCATAAAATTTAGATACAATTTATGGGAAATAATGCTAAACCTCGCTAGTAGTGTATATTCGCTAGTAGTGCATATGCTCATGAAGTAAAAATAAAAAAGTTTTTTTGTTTGTTTTTCTTTAATAAAGTAAAAGCAGATAAATGTTTAGTATCGAGTGTGACCCCCTCTAGCTAAAATCACAGCTTGAATTCGTCTGGGCATGCTAGCGAGTATATCCCGGATACTTGCTTGCGGAATACGTTCCCACTCCGCAGTAATCACATTCTTCAGCTCTCTGATGGTCTGCGGAGCCGGGTGTACTGATCTCACACGCCGTTTCAGAACGTCCCAGACATGCTCTATGGGATTGAGGTCGGGACTTCGAGCTGGCCAATCCAAACGACGAATGCCGACCTCTTGCACATACGCATTAACATCGCGGGATCGGTGGGCGCGAGCATTGTCGTCCATAAAAATCGAGTCTTCACCTAGAGCGGCCAATGCGGGTTGTGCATGAGAAATTAGAACTTCCGTTATGTATCGATGCCCAGTCAGTGAGCCGTTTTCAATGAAGACTAACTCTGTACGATCCATTGAATTTATTCCTGCCCAAAACATAACAGAGCCCCCACCATAAGGTGTGATTTCTTCGAAACATGCCTCTGCAAAGCGTTCTCCTTGTCTTCTTAGCACTCGCCGACGTCGATCTTCACCGAACAGAGATATCCTGGCTTCATCAGAGAACAAAACCCTATTCCAATCGTCTTGAGTCCATGATTCACAATTTCTAGCGAACCTAAGCCTGTGAACTCTGTGCTCACGGAGTAATTTGGGGCCGCGGGCCGGGCGGTGACTGCGTATATTGGCAGCGAGAAGCCTCCTCCTGACCGTCCATAGACTAATATGCACATTTCTTACTTCTTGGAGGTTGTTCTTAAGATCCACATACGAAGATTTGCGATTTCTCAATGCGCGACTCACAAGAAAACGATCATCCCGTGGTTGGGTACATGGTTTTCTTCCAGAACCAGGCCTTCTCTCGACGGAACCAGTCTCCTGATATCGCTGCCAGGTCCTTTGGACTGTCGAGCGACTAACATTTAGCTTCCTAGCCACGAAACATTGGCTGCAACCCTCTTCAAGCAGCGCGATAATTTTGGTAGCTTTTACCACTTTATCTACCATTTTTGATACAGCCAAACAGCATTAAATAAAGCTTTGACAGTCAAGGATATGAAATTAATCGATAAAAATTGAATAAAAGTTATGAAAGTCGATGTTAACTTCTGGAACTTCGCGCCAAAAATGTAGGATAAAAAGGGGTTTTCTGTAAAAATGAACATCAAATGAAAAATTGAATTTAGAACGTACTTTTTTAAATACCACAGCATTTTTAAAACCGGCCAGTAACGTGTACAAACGATTGAAACCTTTTTGGTATTGTATCTTTTTAAATATGAATGAAAATCAAAACCGCCCGTTTTTTTTGCAAATGAGTTTATATTAAAAAAATATTTACTTTTTTCGTAGCCCATGTCGGGTAGTTGCGTACGGTGCAATCCTTTAGATTAAAAGAAATTAGCCTTCTACAAAAAGATGTCTGGCCTGGCCTCTGGCCAGCGTTAAGTTAGTAGAGTTTTATTTTGAGTTTTCCTAATTTTGCCGTAATATCGTCTACTGACATGCCTTAATCGATATTTACGATATTTACAGGAACGAAGGGGTGACCATTGTAATCTTATTCCGTTACCACGTGGAGTTCACTTTTTTTACATAAAATAAATATACAAAGTCAAGCAACAAATATACAATAAGTTTTGATAGAATTATCGCTGAAAAATTAACTCGATAAGCATATATCTCTTAGACGCCTTTTACGATACTTATGAGCAATCTTTGGGTATATTATAATACTATCTGCAAAAGCACGTAACTAAAGAATGATCGCAAATAATTTTATTAATATCTACAGTGGTAGTTAATTGTATACTAGAAATATTAATAGATCATTGAATTGTCCAAGTCATCTATAGATTACTTATCAAATATATTTTTAGTATTCGTTTAATTGTTGTTATTGTAGAGTAATACAACCTACTTTAGTGCACGGACGTTTTCAAATAAGATGTCTATTAGACCTTTACCTCCAGCTTTAGCTGAGAAAGCGCGCGTGGAATTGAACGAGGATCCAAAGAGATTGAAGGATGATTTACAAAATATTAAGGATTGGATTGCTAAGCAACCTCATTTAAATGCCAGAACAGGTTAGCTCATATTTATTTTAGAAGCTGAATATTGCTCATTGCCCCACCACCTCCATCACCGACTATTTTAATACCGTAGATTTCTGCTGATTACTTGCAACCATTTACATATGTAATCAGTTTGTATTAGGTCCATGTGATCTTACGTATCATTGGCAGAACTATAGGACAATGTTATTGGGATCTGATAAATCTGTGAGTTTAGTTAAGGATGAGCGCTTTTTAAAATTGCTAAAGATCTTTTAAAGGTCTTAAAGTATTAACAGCATCTAGTCAATGGCACGGCATGCAAGTAGAATGAGCTAAGGATTTTAATACCAGCAAGAAATTTGTGTTTTAGATGTACCACACGAGCCATAATATTTTTGGATTTCGACTTCAAAATAGCAAGACCTCAATTCAAACCTTTTTTTTAATGTATGTTAGGGTATAACTGCGTAAGATGTTGCGCATATGTATATATAATAATGTTGCATAGTAAATAAATAAGGTATTTAGCCATTGCGCACTATTTTTCGTCCATCGTAGACAGGAAGGGGGGGATAGTGAGTGCATAATATCTGCGGTCGCTGCAGGTGGGCCCTTGCGAGCAGTGAGAAACTTCGACCACATTGGAGTTACATAAAGTGCCATGGACATAAAAAATAAACTAGATTTATTCAATTTATAATGAACATTTAACAAAGTACGAATATGCCGCAGATTAAGTATCACTCACTTTATACATTTCAATAAGATTTACATGAAAAAGCGATGACAAAATTGAAAACTTTACATGTCTCTAATTCATTAACGAATCGATATTTTTCGTTAATTTTTTTTTATGGGATCCTACCACTATTGCCTATCTCCCGTTTGACCAGTTGCCCCATAACCTGATACAGTTTGTATAAGTAATTTGGTAACATAACTTCTCAATATAATCACCATTATTCATCATTTCAGGTCACTGCTGGGTTTGAGCCTCTTACACAATAGGAGTGAAAATGACCTACTAGACCATGCTGATCAGACATGTTGATATAGGGTTTTGTTCGAGTTTTCCTTCTCTTGTATAGATTATATGCGTGTTATATCCCTTAGTCGTCTTTTACGACAGTCACGGGCAAGAGAGAGGGTGGTGAATTGTATTCTTACTCTGTCACGACGCGGAGTATCTAAATATGTATAATACTTTTGTAAAATAGCCGATCTAAATAAAAGCTTATTTTATTTAAAATGTTTTCTATTGTAGAAAATTGAACGCACAAAAAATATTGCATAATCATCATGAATCATATTATTTATATTATTATTTTACTCGTATTTGCCCAATAAAAACATTTATCATTTATTATCAGATAAAACTAATGAGATTTATAATGCAATTATCGCCGTTGCTGTGCTATATCTTATTGATATAGTGCGTAATATTTTTAAAAGCTTAACTACTAGTAAACACTTTTCTAAAATTTTATTGATGAGCGTCCAGTAGCTCTTCTAAAGATAAATAGTATTTGCTGTTCACGAAACCTGGAACAGATGACGTAGTAGTTTAAGTGCCAATATTCTTCACGCTATGCCAAGAGCCATAAGATCAATAAAATTCAATTCTTTGTGAGATTTTTAAATGGTTATTCTGAGTTTAGGCGTAATTTTTTGTCGATTGTTAATAGAGCAGTACGCCCCTGCAAATACACACATTTAACAAAGACATATTTGCGACAAGATTTCATAAAATGGACGCGTTAAAGGAAAAGGATCTATACGTTATTACAAGAACCAAATCAAAACTATATACAATTTTCTTGAAATACATACCGTATATTCCCTAGATTATGCTTGATTAGTATTATTATTATATAAACATCCTTGAGGTATTTATTATTTTAAATCGTATTGAAAATGCCTTTTGGCCTAACTACAACGAAATAAGACTTTTCTAGCAGGCGAAAATTTTAAGCGACGCAAAACTCAAAGGAATAACGATAGCCTAGGATTAGAACATGATAATTAATTTTTAATTATCATATCAGATGTCGGTATCAAACAGAATTTAGCGTATTTCCTGAGCTAGTGTATAGTACATTTTTGAGAATATTTTATTTATAAACATTTTTGTTGTTGGTTTTGTAGTGGTATAATTTGCGAACTTTTATGCTGAATATCGTTGGTTACTCCACATGCAGGCAAACTTTTTGTGCAATGATTGTTTTGGGTCTTAGTATTATTTTATTCTGTGAATTGTATATAATTATGTAAACATTGCCCGTAGCATAAGAATTTATTTCTTAATGCTTGTCTTTAAAAATAATATTAATAATATGAAATTATTTGCGCAGATGATCAGTGGCTTGTAGCATTTCTACGTGCAAGTAAATTTAGCTTGGAGAGAACTAAAGAAAAATTGGACCTTTTCTATTCTCTTCGGTCAACTGCTCCAGAATTGTTCCGCCTGAAGCACACTGATCCACTTTTCCAAGAAATTTTAAGTATGGGGTATGTGCTATTTTACGCTATTCCTTCTTTATTGAAATACTAATTGAATTCACAGTTTCATATGCGTGGATATAGTACTTAATAAATAAACTTGTTTTATGAAAACATAAAAATAAATAAAATAAATTCGATATTAATGCTTCTTTTAAAAAGAGAAGAGTAAGCTGGTAGCAGGCTATTAGGCCCTTTTACTATTACTTTGAATACGGATTTTCAGGTTTTTTATTTTTTTTATTGCAAACGGTTGCAAACGGTGGCAAACGGTGGCAAACGAGCAAACAGTACACCTGATGGTAAGTGTTGCTGCCGCTCATGAACCTCTGCAAGGCCACTGCCTACCGCGAAGAAATTGAAGGGAGTGTGAATGTGTGCATTTAGGCCCGGTGATACCAAGGGCACCACCAAAACCCTCCACACGCAAACACCCTCAGAAAATTGGGCTTCCGGCTCTCTCGCTCACCGAACGAAGTGCAGTAACAAATCGCTACTACTCAGACGTCGATTTTCTGCGAGAGTGTGGTACTGCCCCGGACGGACCGGCCCGCGGCTGTAGACAGATAACTGTCGACAGTGTGGTCCTACCACTCCAATCCGTCCTGCAAATCCGTGAGAAAGTGAGAAAACAAGTATATATCAGTAACAGTCTATATATCATTCCATTTTTAGGGTTCCGTACTCAAAGGGTAAAAACGAGACCCTATTAGTAAGATTTCGCTGTTTGTCGGACCAGGCTGTATCTTAGGAACCGCGATAGCAAGACCGTCGAAATTTTTAAAATTATGTATTTCTATTACCGCTATAACAACAAATACTTAAAACAAAATAAACATTTATGGAGGGCTCCCATACAACAAACGCGATTTTTTTTGGTCTTTTTATATATAATGGTACGGAACACTTCGTGCTCGATTGTGACGCACACTTAGATGGTATTTTAAATTCTTAAAACTTGTCAAACCGCATCTACAGTTTCAGTAAAGCATGATGCTTTATCGATGTAAAATCTCTTAGTGATAATTGGATAAATAGCGAATTGAGTTAAGCCTTCGTAATCTAGCCATAACTTTTCTATATACTATACAAATATTTTCTATATACTATACTGATCTATTTGTGTGGTGACGGAGTAAGAATACAATTCACCATCCCCTCTCTTACCTGTAGGTGTCGTAAAATACGAGTAAGGGGCATAATATGCTTATCTAGGCAAGAGAAGGAAAACTCGAAACAAAACCCTATACCAACACGTCTGACAAGCGTGATATAGTAGGTCAATATCCCTCCTATAGTGGAGGAGGCCCGAGCCCAACAGTGGGACGTGAATGAGCTGGAATGAATGAATAATAATATTTTAGTACCGTACTAATAATATTAATTGATTTGATTGATTTTTACAGGTCTTTCCTTATTTTACCCAAATCACCAACAGAGGATGTGACAAAACCACGTGTAGTTTTCATGAAATCAGACACCTATGACCCTAACAAGTATCACGTATTAGATGTATTATCTGTCTTCCACACACTCATGAAGGTAATTATTATATAGCGGTATGTTTTCTTCTCAACTCATACATTTTTCAGTATTGGGCCTCTTTAATAAAAGGGGGTTTAGCTTATTATAAAAAATGATGGCCTATTGTGTTGTGACGTAGTGGACTGTAGGGTATAATCAATAGGGCCGAACGCGAGCACTGAAGTTACACTATAAACTAAGACTGTGTAGGTTGACGGTACACTTTCGCGCACGGCGATAACATGGAACGCCTTCGGTGCTTAAGCGGAGGAACTTAATCAGAGTCTGTATAATTATGTGCGTGCACCGCCAATTACGACATGAGAGAGTATAATAACGTGTTCACGGCGCGAATTAATTGGCGATTCTATATCAGAATGGCGGGTAGAGTCTCTGAGCAGGGCGGGCAAGAACGAATGAACGAATGAACGAATCTAGGCGGATTTTAACGAAGATAGCTCGTCGCGGTTTTGGCGCGAACATATTGTATTCTTGATCCACATTCATCACACGGATATTAAAATATCTTTTGTCCCCTCATCATTTCAGTTTATATATGTCCACTGCTGCGCTTCTTCGAGAATGGAAGGCGGCTTGAGCTTATTTCGAGACTTCTTCTCTTGCATAGATGAAAATGTTTAAATGACAAAAAAAATACTTTGAATGACAAAATATCTACGACACGCCACAGTGTAATAGACAATGGCATCTATAGGGTTTTTAATATTTCAAATCTGAGACCAAAGCTATGTGAGAGAAAATAGTACCTAACACAAAACCTGGTATTTGGAAATAAAAAACAATTACATTTTACTGTTTCACCATTTCAACTGTTGTTTGTAGATAACTCTTATGGACGATGATCAAGCAATAATTTCAGGAACACGTTCAGTTGTTGACATGGAAGGAGTGCGAATGTCGCACTTTTTACAGATGACACCAATCACGTTGAAGAAAATGGTTGCCCTGGGACAGGTGAAGCTCTAATTACTTTTTCATTTGGATAAAAAAAAATCGTATATTTTTTTTATGATCTTTTTGAATAACTCGTAATCATAAAATAATTTCGTATATATATATATATATAATAGAAGGCTATTTTCAAATGTTAAAATTGTAATATTTTTTAAGAACCTTTATTCTAAATGTCTTGGTAAACATTTAAATAATTTAGTATTTATTATAAATCCTTTTAAAGTACGACTTCCCTGGTTCATATAAAGAAACGAGAGAATTTTGTACTATGTACCTATGTAAAATTATCTTCATTTTTCTCTCTCTTTTCTTCTTAACATAAGCATTTTTTTTAAAGTATGCTGCGAATGCTGCCCAATTGAGTTGGATTCGTTGACTGATTCCTTTCCCGAAATTTAATCTACCTAACTAGACTGTTTGTCTAAAGTAGACATCATCAACATCTCAGCTCATATATCCCATATATCCCACTGTTGGGCACGAACCTCCTCCACAACAGCAAGGAAATTAACCAGTAGGTATAATAATACCACGCGGGTTAGACGGGTTGGTATTTTATTTAGAAATCGACTTCTGTTGCATGGATGTTATACATATGTTGTATCGCTTAGTCATCTTTTACGATACTTCACGGACAAGAAAGGGATGGTAAATTGTATTATTACTCCATTACAACACAGTAAAAGATAAACATAATGATTGGCAAGTTTAGGAATCGCATTGCCAAAAAGGATCGGTACTGGAAAGATATGGCCATTTCACATGACTATATTGTCCTTGTTTATTTGTAAAGCCATTAGTTGGGATACCTTGCTGAGATCATTGAACATAGTGCCAAGTCCTTTGATGCCACGGTCCTATAATGTTGATGACAAGTCCGGTCCACTTTATCTTTTTCCAACGCAGCGGTGAATGGTTTCAGAGAGATGACGTTTTCCTGTTTCCCTCCTTCCTGCAATTGGATCGGGTTTGTACTCTTATCTCGGATACCGACTTACATTGCACTGTTACAGCACATTATGAATATGATTTTTATTTCCCCGACGTGTCGAACATTTTTCAGTGTTCATGGTCCTGAGAGGTCCTCATTGTTTTAAAGTCTTCGCGTAAACATCAGAAATCGTCAAGGCAATAATTTCTAAGTATCTACACGTTGTAGCTTTATGCATCTTTATAGCACGAGAATTTTATTAGTTTATAACTTTGTACAATTATATATACAATACTAAATATAAAGTATATTTTTCAGGATGCATTGCTTATTCGTATGAAAGGAGCACATTATTTAAACACGCCGACCGGTTTTGAAACGATTTTTAATGCGTTGAAGTCTTTACTGAATGAAAAGAACAAAAATAGAGTATGTAATTATAACTAAATACCTTGAAATACTTAGGTTTGCTAATCGCTGTAATGCTAATATTTTTTCAGCTTTACGTTTTTAATAAAAGCTATGAAGATATGTACAAGTATATCTCTAAAGATCTCTCTCTAATATTACTGTCACACAGACAGTAATATTAGTTGTAGGTGACGGAGTAAGAATAAATTCACCACTCCCTATCTTGCCCGCGGATGTCGTAAAAGACGACTAAGGGATATAATATGCACATAAGATCTGTGCAAGAGAAGGAGAACTCGAAATGAAATATATACCAGTGTTTCCCAACCTTTTTGGGCCATAACCCACCTTAATATTTCTAAAATTATTGTGCCCCCATAATAATTTTAGAAATTTAATGGTGGGGCATCGAGACGACTTCAACCCTTTCGGTTAAAGTCGTGTCTTGCGCCCCCGTGGGGCGTGGGCCCCACGGGGTGGCAAATTGACCATCTCTGACCAGCATGGTATAGTAGGTCAAATTCTCTCCCATTGTGGAGGAGCCCCGAACCCAACACTGGGACATATATGAGCTGCGATGATGATGCTAATGAACTAATATTAGCAAAACATCAGAAATAATAATAACTACTATTTTATCTCAAAGCATAGATTTCCTACTGCTACGGTTTAGAATAGGGTACTAATTTGAGTTTTACTTCTCTTCAGGGATGTTATCTGCTATATATCTCTTGTCGTCCCTAAGTCTTCTTTTAGATTCACCCAAGGTGAAAGGACGGAATGGTGACATTTGTGTTCTTACTACACGGATTATTACTTATTGTAGATAAAAAGACGCAAAATTTTCTGAATTACTGCCGAGTAACTGTTTGGTAAACAAAAAAATTGTTATTGCCTATTCAATAATCCAAATGAAAGATATGGACATAAGTTATATCAATTTGATATTAATTTAAGGTGATATTAATCGTATTAATTTCGTCTGTGATTTACTTTTACAGAATATTGGCAAAATAAAGTTAAGGAGTACAGTTCATGGCTTGAAGAAGATTTGAAATACGGTACGGATGAATCAAAGCGACCCGGTGCACCGAGGACTTCAGAGTCCATGTTCGGAATAGAAGGCTCGTTTAGACAACTTGAGTTTGATTAGATAGCCTTTTGTTGTATGCCTTTATGCAAATTACTAATTAGATGTAAATATATGTTTTGAGTTATTATCTCAGTAGTTTTATTATTACCTAGCTGATGAGGTTTGTTCAGCTTATGTACAATTTAAATGTGGCGGTTTTTAAAAATTGTAAAATTTAAAGTCGGAGAATGACTTAAGCATGAATATGAATCACGATATATTGACCAATTTCCAATTCAATGCACTGTCTCAATGCATTCTATTGGAAATTAAATTAAAACAATGCCTGATTGTGTTATTATGTATTCCTATAAATTATAGTCTATTAAATTGTAAAGTGCTATTAAGCCTTGTATACCATTTAGTACAATTTTGTCGGCCAAATGAAAACGCAAAAGGCAGAGAGAGAGAGAGAGAGAGAGAGCCCCACTTCTCCTAAAATGAAGAATCCAGCTAAATAAAAGGTTCTATATTAGCGCAATGAAGGTACTAGTGTCGCAATGAAGGTACTAGTGTCGCTTTGAAGATTTTTCTGCTGATTGAGGTAGAACCTTATAGAGCCTCGGAAAAGAAGGTAGTAAACAATACGCCATCAATTGTTACTGAGCTTCAAATAAAATGGATTCTCGAAAAAGTGCGAATCAATAATTACATATAAACGACCATTCGAACTATTTGACAGTCTGTTAATCGATGAAAATTTTGGATATATAATAATGTCCCGAAGTCATATCGACCAATCACCTTACTGCCTTCAGTAGGCAAGCTCTTGGAACGTCTTATTGTTCCTCGTTTATTGCCGGGTGGACCAACGTTCATTCATTAACAATTCGGCTTCACTCACGGCAAATCAACTATCGACGCGGCCGTTGCGATAAGACGTGTCATTAGCGCATCCGTTTTTAAATACGTACTAGGAGTCTTCCTGAACATCTCAGGTGCTTTCGATAACGCCTGGTGGCCAATGCTACTTCTTAAATTAAAGGCTTGTGGTTGCTATAGAAATATCTACCAAATCATACAGTCGTACTTTTTAAATGGCTCGACTAAATTGAAACTTGGTCACCATGCTGTGTCAAAGCCACTGACGATGGGCTGCCCTCAAGGTTTGGTATTAAGTCCATATCTATGGAATTTAGGTTTTGACGATTTTCTCGAGTTACCTCTACCGAAAAATTGTCTACTGATCGGCTATGCAGACGACGGACTTTTACTTATACAATCGAACACAAGGAATGGTTTAGAGAAATTAGCGGAAACATGCCTCAATGATATATTCGATTGGGGTACACGAAACCGGCTTGCCTTCGCGCCACAATAAACATATCATCTTTTATTAAAAGGACATTTACAATCGGCGCCGCGTATAAAATTCAATAATATGACTGTCAAAAAGAAAGAATCAGTTTGCTATCTCGGCCTAGTCTTAGAATTTTTTTTTTCATTTTGAGCATATTAAAACTATAGGCGAAAAAGCGAAATGGAATTTCTACGCGCTTACTAGAATATCCACATCTACTTGGGGTCTTCGTTTTAATACACTTAAAACCATATACATGGCCACATATTTGGGGTGTATTTGTTACGCTGCACCTGTATGGGCCGATAGGGCCACCATGGAGGCGGCTCGCCTTAAATTACTACAGAGCCAACGATTGGCTCTAATATTTTTATGTAAAGCCTATAAAACGGTTAGTACCGAGGCCTTACCAGTACTCGCGGCTGTACTTCCGGTTGATTTGTAGATTCAGAGACGAGCGTCAATGTATTACACCATAAAGGAAACTATGAATACAGATTTCCTTCTACCGCGCGACCGAAATAAAATTGCTAGATTGTTTGCACCACAATCCATTGCATATGAGGAACTTTTAACTGAATGGCAAGAAAGATGGGATTCATCATCGAAAGGTCGTCATCTTTATCTATTTTTCCATGCATCCGGGAGCCCCTGGAGAAGGTGTGGCTGGAGGTTGACCACTTCGTGGCCCAATTTTTAACTGGCCATGGCAACTTTAAAAGTAAATTATTTTCTTTTAAACTCTTACCATCACCATTATGTCAATGTTCGACATCTGACCACGAGTATGAACAATCAGCACATCACATTCTCTGGGAGTGCGATCTCTTGCGAAACGAGCGTAACCTTATGTTAAACAGTTTGCAAGTCACCTGTGGGGTAGTATACTATACGGACCTTGTAGCAACTCGAGAAAATTGCCGTGCGTTCATGCGTTTCTGCCATACCTACTGTAGCAATCAATCTTAACGCTCACATATAGGCCCCGTTAAGCTCGTCCGTATTCGTGGTGACGTACTGCTGCGCTATCGTAGGTGTACACCTTTTTACTTATTGGCTGACTAGTCATTTTGTTTTCCTGTCTCCCGCTTTGCCTAGGAGGGAAGTGGAATCTCTCTTTCCAACTCCTCCTCTTTAATCTTTTCTAATTAAATTTGTTGCGGGTCCTAAGACCATTAAAATCATATCCCGGGACTGCCTGAGGGTCAAACCTCGGTGTCATTTATGGAGACCATTGTGGATCCTGGCTTACAGGAGTTACAATGGTGGGAACGTGTGGTGGGATTAGTCCCAAAAAAAGATATAACAATGTATAATAATTAGTTAAAGTAGCTGAAATTATGTCTCATAATCTCAAGCTTAAACGATCCACGAGTATGCCTGTTCGTCGATATCCAAAAAATATTTGATACCGTGTGGCATGACGCTCTAATCCACAAGCTGTTATTATTAGGCATACTTACTTCTATAATAAAAATAATAAAATCCTACTTATCTGATTGTATTTTCAAAGTATACATCAAAAACAACATGACAGCTCCCCCAAGCAGTGCCTGCTGGCATACCACAGGGCTCGATTCTAGGTTCTTACCCATTCTTGCGGTATTTTAACGATATAAAAATACAACACATATAAAACTAGCATGTTTCGCTGACGATACAGTTCGTTATACTTCATCTTCAGAAATAAACCTTGTCATATTTCGCCTCCAACTGGCTATTGATCTTCTTTTGGATTATTTTGATAAACGGAAGTTACACATTAATGCCTGTAAAACAGAAGCGATACTTTCTAACCGACAACGAACATTACCAATCATCATCATCATCATTTCAGGTAATGTATGTGCCATTGTTGGGCTCGAGCCTTCGCCCCAATAAGAGGAAAATGGCCCTCCTATATCACGTTGGCATAGACGTGTTGGTATAGGATTTCATTTCAAGTTTTTCTTCTCTTGCAAAGATGTTATATGCACATTAATCCCTTAATCGTCTTTTACGACACCCTCGGGCTAGAGTGGGGTTGGTGAATTGTATTTTTACTCCGTCACCACACGGAATAGACGACCAATACGTAGACTAAAAATTAAAGATATAATAAAAAAAATAATGATATTACCAACTTAATATTTAGGAACATTCTTGGAGAGAAAACTTAACTGGTCAGCGAATATTGCAATACTTCGTTTTAAAGGCATCAGAACCATAAATCTTTTAAGTTCCGTAGAGGAGCTCGACACTCAGTAGAAACACAAAATTACAATTACGTTTCCCCTTGGTCCTACTTTGCATTACATACGCGTGTCCAGTATGCAGCAGTACTTGTTCAACCAAAATAAAGAAACTTCAAGAATAACAAAATAAAGTTCTGAAGCTTGCATTTGATACTCTACCTCCAAATAAATAATAGAACTACGTAAATAATAGAACTACTACAAAATATAACTTAAATAACATGTAAAATAGGGGTACTTACATAACTCCTAGTTGGATCCATATTTATGCAAGGTCTCAGAAAAAATTACATTTATTCAAATGATATAAATAACGTTTTCTTAATTCATAATTCTATATTAATAATTTTCCTTTAATAAGTTTTTATTAAGTCATGGCGCTTTCAAAATATTTTTGAATTATGTATATGATGGGATATGGGATATGATTTGCAAGAGAAGGGGAACACTCTATGCCAAACTCGTCTGACCTACTGCGCCAAGTTCGCAAGTTTGAATCTCACGCAAGACAACACGTTGTAACATATGAGTAATACTTGGGGTATATTACATTATATTATTATCTGTAAAAGCACGTAACTAAAGAATGATCGCGAATGATTTGTTTAGTACCTACAATTGTTGTTACCTGTATGTTAGATAATATAATATTGATAAATTATTAAATTAACTAAGTTATGTGTAGATAACTTATCAAATATATTTTAGTATCCATTTAATTGATGTTAATGTAGAGTAGTACGACCTACTTTAGTGCACGGACGTTTTTAAATACGATGTCTATTAGACCTTTACCTCCAGCTTTAGCTGAGAAGGCGCGTGTGGAATTGAACGAGGATCCAAAAAGATTGAAGGATGATTTACAAAATATTAAGGATTGGATTGCTAAGCAACCTCATTTGAATGCCAGAACAGGTTTGTTCATATTTTGTTAGAAACTGAATATTGTACAAAACCCACAGTCTCTAAAATACATGAAATCACTTTTACTATTGAGGAGCGTATTTCATTTAGTCCTGCACCGGTACAGCAACCCTAAGCGCGCTGATGTTTGCTTCGTGGGAAAGTGTTCGGCAAGGACCATGATCTTCCGTCTTTTCCAGCGAGGTCTTCGGACTCAACATGCTTCCATCTGTGCCGAGCGCTAAACCAACTTAATGCCAATCTAGGAGTCCTTCGTAAATCAGCCTTCTTCACCGTAAGTGTTATATGATAAGCAAATAATCCTCGTTGCAAGAAGGGTTTGTCCCCGTAGGAGCCAGTCGAACCTAACGTTCTATAGGACCGAACCAAGAACCGCGCCTTACAGGATGTTGGTCTTTATGATGATGAAGTATGACCATCCCCCCGCACCTCTTGAAACACGTGGCTGCCTCTAGCTACGGATAAATTTCATGGTGTGGAAGTACCATTCCACTGTAGTATAGCATTCCTAGTTTGCTGCAATCCTAGCTTTTTGAGTTATAAGCAATTTAGTCGTTGATAACTAAATATAATACTTTTGTAAAACAGGCGATCATAATAAAATTAGTACATAAGCATTCGAAATTATCATAATTTTTTTTTTGTGGGTGGGCTGCGGACGGCGGACTAACGTCAAACCCCCCCCCCCCCTCGGGGAGGACGTTGGTCTTTCCTCACGCGGTTGGCCTCTCGGCGGGTGACGGGCTAATTCCCCGGTCACGTCACCCGCAAATTATCATAATCAAAGTTTGAATTTTTAGGTTTCCGTACCCTAAGGGTAAAAACGGGACCCTATTACTAAAACTCCGTTGTCTATCCGACCGTCTGTCTGCCACCAGGCTAGATATAGCCTGAACTAGCGTTAGCTAGACAGTTGAAATTTTAACAAATTATGTATTTCTGTTGTCGCTATAACAACAAATACTAAAAACAAAATAAAATCAATATTTGGGGGCTTCCATACAACAAACGCGATTTTTATGGCTTCTTTTTCTCGATATCGATAATCGCAACAGGTAGGCACTTGAAATAATCACAAAATACTCTATTGTATTTTTACTCTAATAATAAATAATAAAATTAAACTAAAATCAATATTCAAGGGGGCTCCCATACAAAAACCTTCTTGTTTACAATATGAAATTTATGTACCTACTGTTGTTTACCTAGTCAATGGTACGGAACCGTTCGTGCGCGAGTCCGGCTTGCACTTGTTTTATTTAATTTAATTTAATTTAAGAGGGTTATCGGTAATCGGCACTTCTCGCATGTAGGCAATTTGCTACGTTCCGATATCGACGCACACTAATGCACTACACTAAACTAGACTACTGTCAACAACGCGTAGAGTTCATAGAATGACCAGTCTTGAGCCTTGGCGCTTATAATCAATCTGTAATATATTCTTCGGAGAAGTAGATTTTCAAAAATCAACATAATATAAATTTTTAAATTTTTAATTAAAAACCAAAACTCATAACAGTAAAACGGTTAAAATTGTATTTTTAATATGCAAAGTATAGGAAATAGTAAAATATAGGCACAGAGTATAACTTACAAGGAGACCCTCAGACGCGTGGGTCGGGGATTTCCATGATTTTTGGTGGGGTGGTAGAGGGGGCCCGAGGGTATCACAACTACCAGATATTAGGGTCAACTGGGCCCTCGTTAAAAAGATTTTAAGGGTCGAAGTTGAGTGGGTAATTTATGTACTAGAAAAATTCGCAGTTCGAATCGCCAACAAGCGGTGGTCTCGTGGTAACGTGCTCGCCGGCGGGAACTCTGGTCTCGGGTTTGAGATTCGAGAACTTATTATTTTTTTTAATTATCACATTATTGTGTAATAATTAAAAAAAATAATTTGTTTTATTTTTATAATTTTACGCAGAATTATAAATTATTGCCCGCCCTCACCTCTCGACGTCCCTATCCCGGGACGTCAGTCGCCGTCACGCGGTCAGGCTCTCTGCGGGTGACGCACTAAAGTCCCCGGTCTGGTCACCCGCGGACTCGCCTAAGGCGGCATCAAGCGCGGATACTCGTACCTGTGCCGCCCGAGTCGCCGGCGGCGGAACGTGTCTCCAAAGATCGATCACACACGAGCCGCCGCCTCCTTTCGTGAGATGACAGCCTCACAGAAGGCAGTGACCGCGTCTCAGTTCCTGACGCTGCTGAGCATGTCCCTAGTGATGGTCGGCAGCGTCCGGTCGGCACCGATGATTGCAACGAGTTCACGGCGCTGCTCTGCCCACGAGGCATACACCTCGAGCATGTGCTGCGCCGTGCTCACGTCGCAATAGCAGTGGTGGCAGGATGGTGTGCTCTCCCTCCTAACGAGCTTGCGCAGGTACTTGGCTATCGTGACCCATCAATACCTGCACCAGTCGGAAGGAAAGTACCCTGTGCTGCCGACCCAACCACCCCATCAGCACCAGCTGGAAGGACTCGACGGTCCTGATACCGTACTGAGGCTTCTCCAGTCCGACTGCCCAACGAGCAATGGCGTCTCGGCGGACGTCGACCCGCCAGGCGGCCATCACCTTGATTGAGACTATATGTGGCTCGTGTCTCTGATACTCGGCGGTAAAGCTCAGCGAGTACCTCCGCCTGCAGGTCCCACCAGGGAGTTCCAGCCAAGAGGCACGCTGCCTCCGTGGTTGCCGTGCAGTAGTCGAGTATGGCCCTAGTCGTCATGGCCATGGATGTCTAACAAGTCCAGTCAGAGATTTAAATCTACCCATTACAGAAATTAGTTATTAAATTTTGATCCACATTTTACTACATATTTATTGCTAGTACAAGAAGAAAATGATTCTCTATGAAAAAATTATATTGTGTATGGTTAGTAATTATTAAACATTAAATTTGAGTTAGCTGATAATCTTCAGAAGATGAGGCTGTATAAATGTTCCGTTCGGATTTTTGATGTGAAACATCTATAGGCGAGGGTGAACCTGATCGTCGCGTGCGGTTTGCGGTAACGTCTTCAAAATAATTTTGATGTTTCACATCTGCCAGGCGTCCTGAGTGACGGCTCACTTTTCTTTTCGTTTACTCTTTTGAAACTTTAAGTACCTTACAGTTTTGTCGTGTGTTCTCTTTTTCCTTGCCTTGTAACCGATTTTGTTCCCAAGATACAATCTGCTTTTTCGACCCATCACTTAAAACGTAAAAAGATTCTATATTATTCTTAATAGAGATCGCATGAAAGTAATTAACAGAATTAGGTAGTAATAAATACTTACGAATCAAAACCGATCAGTCGCAGTATACGCTCAAGTTCGTATTGTCGGTTTTTGCACTGGCCGGCGAGAACTAGAGCGACATGACCCTGCTCCGCTGAGCGCCAATGCGCGATCTTTTTTTTTTTTTTTTTTGTGTGTATTTAGCTGTTGGTCGCAAATGACCTTGACAGCTTAACGCGGGCAATGGGCGAGCGGAAGGCTCTCAACCCGGTAAGTAAGTTAAGCGAACATCGCCCGAGGGCTCCCCCTGTGGGGAACGGACCTCGGCTCGGGGCGTCGCTGAAAGCAAAGTGGGCGTGGCCACGTTTAGGTTAATGATTTTTACGCGGCGCGGTTTTCGACCTCGTCGGCGAGGCCGATACCGCGCAGTTTTATGTGTTATCGCTACGCGAGCTGTGTAGGCCCTTTCTTGGGTGATCGTAATGGCATCATCCCCTTCTTCAAGGAGATGACGGGGTCGTCGGACCGCGGATATTTTTGATGGGACGTAGTTTACCGCCCCAACCACTAGTGGATTGGGATGAGTCGTGGCAGAGGCCAATGCGCGACTGGCTTATGAACAATTATGCCGTTCAATTTATAGTAATATTTACAATTTAATTACGAGGGTATTTTATTCGTATTTCAATTTGGTTTTTTTTTTACTGCTTCTACAATAGTCGAACAAATAGTGGATATTTTTTTAAATATTCCAAGGTTAGTATTATTCACAAAATTAAATGTTTTACAGGAGCCATTTTCGTCAAATTAATCTTAAGGAAATATTTTTTTTTAGTTTTAAAAGGAAGAAATCTTGAATTTCGTTTTGTACATACACAAGAACAGTAATTTTCCTAACATCTACAATTTTTTTCAAGCTGCCATGACTTATGGTTTATTCGTACCTGAACTTCAAAACTCAGCGTTTTCGTAAAATCTCATGAACTTAAGTTTAAAATACTTAATAAAATAGTTACAATATCGAGTTATAATTCTATACAAACACAATATAAAGATGTGTTTAATGTAGTGGTTATATAAATTTTTAGTAAGCTATTATCATGAACGAGTAACCAGTCCTCAAAAAACCACATTTTTGGGTTTACGGCCGCTTATTACCGAAAACGCTCTGAAAGCATTCTTTTATTATAGAAGAATGAATGCAGAAGAAATATTGCATAATCAATATTATTACATCACATTCTTTCATTTCGTCACAGTTCATATACATTCCACTGCTGGGCTCGAGCCTCCTCCGTAAAGGGAGTCAGACGGACTGGTATCGCGTTGTATTTCGAGTTGCCGTTCTCTTGTATAGGTATAAAATGGATATTATATCCTTTAGTCGTCTTTTAAGACACCCACAGGCAAGTTAGGGGGTAGTGAATTGTATTGTTACTCCCTTACCACACGGTAAATAATATTACTCATTTACCTGAATTTAACCAATAAAAACTCGATAATTTTTATCAGTTTTATAATGAGATTTATAATACAATTATTGTTGTTGCTGTTTTATATCTAATTGATATAATACGTGATAAATTTAAAAGATTAACTACTACACACGTGTTTGTAATTTTATTGATAAACACTTAGCGGCTTTTTTAAAAGTAAATGATATTTGTTGTTCACAAAAGTCGTAACAGATATCAGAGTAGTTTGATGTTTAGGTGTCAATATTCTTCCCCCTATGTTAAGAGTTTTAGGTTCGATAAAAATCCAAGACTTTGGAGATAATCAATTGATTATTCTGAGTGTGAACGTAATTTTTGGTCGTTTATTAACGGATTAGTACGCCCCTGCTGATACACACTTAACTAATCATATTTGTAATTAAAACTTTATTTTATTGTTTAGGGCTACATTAAGTCACAGCGCGATCCACCAACCCATTTCTTCGGTGCCATGAGTGGTCAAGCGTATCACCTCTTCAAATGAAGCCGAGTTCAGGGAGTCTCAGTCGTAGCCAATGCACCAAACGCTTAGCCACAAGACTGAATCTTGTTGGGCACCGTACCAAATAGGCGTTACCACAAAGTTCATACGCGCTTCACACAGAGAACACTGCGTCGCTCCAAATAGTCATGTTTTTTTTTTTTTTTTTTTTTGTGAGTGTTTAGCTGTTGGCCGCAGATGGCCTTGACAGCTTATCTCGGACTATGGGTGAGCGCTGAGGGCTCTCAACCCGGAGAAGAGTAAGCTAAGTGACATCGCCCAAGGGCTCCCCCTGTGGGGAACGGACCTCGGCTTGGGGCGTCGCTGGAGGCAAAGTGGGAGTGCCCACGTTTATATTTGTGACTTTTGCGCGGCGTGGTTTCGCACCTCGACGGCGAGGGCGGAACTGCGGATATTTGTTTGTTATGGCCTCGCGGGCCGTGTAGGCTCTTTGCTGAGTAAGTGTGATAATGTCGTCCTCTTCGTCGAGGACGTGACGAGGACGTCGAATGGAGGAGATTTTGGAGGGTCTATAGGAAGCCGCCCCAACCACTAGTTGGTTGGGGTGTGTCATGGCAGAGTCAAAGTAGCTCTGAGAGCACCGTTTCATAAACTGCTTGATGGTCGGCAGTTCGAGGTCGATGTGGTCGACGTTTCATACGAACCACGATCGACGTTTCATACGAACCACGGTGCTCCCGTAGCTCGGCGCATGAAACGATTTTGTAATGTCTGTAGCCTGTGGATCCTGTGTGGCTTAACATGCGCGAACACCGCGCTGGCATAGGTCATGATAGGCCGTATGCAGGTGGTGTAAAGTCGGACTTTGCTACTCAGGGGCATACGCGACCTTGAGTTGAGTAGACAGTGGAGACGGCCCATCACAAAGGCTGCCCGCGCGCGGACTTGCTTTATGTGAGGGGCGAAGCTGAGTCGATCCAAATAGTCTGCCACCAGCCGCCTTATTTATAGAAACACCCCGTGATTGGTTATATCGCAGAGATGCTCTCTCCAATATAGCTAAATGTCAAACTACTGAATGCGTTGGCGATATTCAAAGACAAACATATCCGCCGGTCACTGCAGGAAAGACCGCGGTCGTGGACCGCCCTGGCCAGAACTGCGAACTGAACGTTGGTTCTATCGGGGTCAACTTTGCTGAGATGCTAGATGATAAGGCAACCAGGATTTTCTCCACTAGCTTGGCTATATCATTCAGCAATACGATGGGCTTATAGAATTTTAAACATCTAGCACAGCTGTCAGAGTTTGCCTCTGTCACACATGATTCCTACGCAGAAAAATGCTAGTATTATATATGCAACCTTCGAATGTTTATTATTCTCAAGCTTATTTTTTGATTTAAGCAATTTCGGATGAGTTAAACTTATTCAGCAAGCGACTCCTATCTAATCTCCGAAACTCAAAGGGATAAAGATAGCCTAGGATTAGACCAGATGATAATTAAGGGTTTTGAATCGTCTTATCGATGTCCATATCAGCCAGAACTCTGCATGTTCCCTGATCTACTGTATAATAAATTCATTTTTGAGAAGATTTTATTTATAACATATCAGGTGTTGTAGTGGTATAATTAGTGAACTAGAAGAAGCTAGAAACTAGATAGAAGTTCACTAATTGAACTTCTATGCTGAATATTGTGGATTCGATCCTCACGCAGGACAGTTTTTTTTTGTGCAATTATTAGTTTGGATCTTGATATTATTTTATTCTGTTGATTGTATATATGTAAAATCCGCTCCTGTTCTAAGAATTTAATTCTTAATGCTTGTCTTTAAATATAATACTAACAATTTGAAATTATTTGCGCAGATGATCAGTGGCTCGTAGCGTTTCTACGCGCAAGTAAATTTAGCTTGGAGAGAACAAAAGAAAAATTGGATCTTTTTTATTCTCTTCGATCAACTGCTCCAGAATTGTTCCGTCTGAGGCCTTCAGATCCACTTTTCCAAGAAATTTTAAATTTGGGGTACGTGCTATTTTTCTCTATTCCTTTTTAATTTAAACACTTGCTATGAGTGGATTTATGTGTTATATAGGTACATAATAAATAAAATTGTGTTATAAAATTTAAAATTAGAAATGGGTGTTACCCTCTTCTGGCAACGGCAATCAATACCGATATCGTTAACAGTTGCCGAATATCGGTTTTAAACCGATAAATACACGTAAAGTAATCGCGTCCTTATTTCTATTAATGCACGGTTTAACCCTTCGTAAGTCAAAATATAATGAACATATTTCGTAGCATAAGATAGTAACGGAAAACAAAACCGCTTTCCATTACAATTCGGTTTACCAAAGTTTATGACAGTTAAGTCTTAGATCAATATAAATTAGAGAGTCTTTGGTTTATATCAATATTAGCAACTCGTCCTCGCTTCGCTTCGGTTTCAGTCGCCTTACCCGCGTAGTGCCCGTTCCCGTGGGAATATCGGGTAAAATATAGCCTATGTTACTCCCTGATATTATAGCTTTCCATTGGTGAAAGAGTTTTTGAAAACAGTTCCGTGGTTTAAGTGTGAAAGTGTGAGAAACAAACAAACTTACTTTTGCATTTATAATATTAGAAAGGATTTGTGAAATGTTGCTTGTTATTAAGACGTTTAAGCCAATAACCGCTCCTTCTCTGTTTTACTCGTCAGGAAAATAGAAAGAGAGAAGAAGCATAATTATTTTGGTTATTAGTATTATTAGTTATCGTTCGCTTATTAACTTAGCGAAACGATAATCACTGAATGAAACCAATAATTGTTGTGTGCTTAAATGTGAAATGAACAATGGCTTTATACACCTATACACCTTTGTTACTTATGACGCACATGCATTATATTGATTCTTAATATATATCATATTATATTGTATTATATACGTTGAATAGAATGTATTATTTTAATTTATATTTAATTATTTAATAATTCCCTCACTCTAATTCATTTCATATTATGTATATGACTACTGCTATTCACTTTCATTATTATTAACATTTTGCCTTCTATATTATATATTGGTAAGGTTAACTTAATTATGCTATTGTACCCCGAAAGTCCTTTGAGGTTGACACTGAAAACCAGCGCTGTGTTGTGCCTACATAACGCAGCATTATGTACGATCACGACATATGCAATTGCCAACTGATTATATAAGCATAAGTTGTATTTAGTAGTGTTTGTATGGTTGTGTTTATCGAGACTGTGATAATAAAAGCAATATCTTTCTTTCGTTGTGATATTGTCAGTTGAAAATGGCGTGTCATCGCCAATGGTTTGTGCCTAGATAGCTAATAACCGTTACTAGTTATAACAAAACCGAAACGATACGTTCTCTAACGTATCGTTTCCTCTGCATGTCAACTATTTTCGGTTACGTTGTGGTATAGCCGACACATGTCTAGTATTATGATAATAGCGGTCATTTTAAAAAGCGGAGCGCGAGCTGGTAGAAGTTTATGAGGCGTACTTACAGTACCTACTAACTGGGTATAATAGTATAGTAGTAACTTCAAAGGGTAACAACCTAGGACACAAGTTTGAAGGTCGACCGTAGCCCGCTAAAAAAGAAAGATAAAAATAGCCTACGAGGTATATACCCCTAAAGGTTATTTTTAAAATTCTTAAGAATTGTCTAAGCGAATTTATTAAAGTTTTACTGAAGCACAATACCTTGATTGACTGACGTAAAAACCTCTAGGATAAATCTCTACTGAAATAAAAATGATAAGAGGGTAAATAAAGAATTGACTCAAGCCTTCGTAATTTGGCTATCATTTTTCTGTAACTGTAATAATATTTTTGTGTCGTACTAATTATTCAATTTCTTTTTACAGGCCTTTCCTTATTTTACCGAATTCACCAGATGGAGATGTTACACAACCACGTGTAGTTTTAATGAAATCAGGCACCTATGATCCTAACAAGTATCATATATTAGATATATTATCTGTTTCCAACACCCTCATGAAGGTAATAATTATATTATGACATGGATTTCCTCTCATATTATATACATTCCAGTGTTGTACCCGAACTTTCTTTTTAATGGAATGGTATTAAATCTAATGTAAAGCATGATTTTAATCTAAAATTTCCCGTGTGGTGACGGGATAGAACACAATTGTCATTACCCCTTATTTGCCCGTGGGAATCGTAAGAATCGGCTAAGGGTCTCACCGAGAGAATCGACAGCAGCTATTGCCTGGGAAAAATTATAACACCTACGGCGATCGCCAACTCGTCTACCAAGCGTGGCGGTTGTGGCATTATTTGCCCCAAAATATGGATGTATAAAGTCATGGCAATTCCATCTTACAACGGGCTCATCTTGGTAGCGGGCCCGTGGACGATGGGGCAGGAAGTACTAAGAATACCCGGGCGCAATCAAACTACCATATAATCGATCTTTGGACCTGGTAGCACACAATATTCGAACACTTAGGACCGGCGAGAAGATCATCGAGCTGGAAGAGGAATTGAGCAAAATCCGCTGGGACATTGTAGGATTATCAGAAGTGCGAAGAGAGGGCAAGGGCACGATAATCCTCCAGTCTGGCAAACTGCTCTCCTACCGGGAGGGAGATAACCCGTCCCAAGGTGGTGTAGGGTTATCGTCTGAAAGTCTCTCGTGGACAATGAAGAGGATCGAGAGAGTGTCGATAAGGGTTGCATACCTTATACTCAGAATTACCAAACGGTATTCATTGAATGGCAGTCCTACAGGTTTGGGTCAATCTCACTAAGATGCTGGTGAGGTGGACGAAGCAGGCATTCAGGCTTTTCTCCATTACCTGTAGGCCGCGTCCAAGTTCGGAGACCGGTCCCGGATTCGGCAGGAGCACCAGTTTTCCCCTCCTTCGAATACACAGCGAAGCCCAGACACTAGACAAGTGTTATACTGTCCCCTGAGGCATAATTCCAGGTATACAGGGATCAATGTGCCATAACCGGTAAAGACCGAAAATATTTGTAGGTCAGTCCTTATTTCTTGACATAAGTATTTTAAATACAATGCTTAAAACGTGTACTGCTAAGAGGAGATACTATTATATTATGTATAGATAAATAACTTTAAGTGATATGATGCACCGGGTCATCTAGTTGGCAATAAAAAACAACAAGTATACCATATCATCGTTTCAATTGCTGTTTGTAGATAACTCTTATGGAAGATGATCAAGCGATTGTTTCGGGAACACAGTCAATTCTAGACATGGAAGGAGTGGGCATGTCGCACTTTTTACAAATGACTCCAGTCACGATGAAGAAAATGGTTGCTATGGGACAGGTGAAACTTTAATTATTTGTTCATAGTTTTGTAATTTAAATGTTCAGTTCGTGTGTTTGTCATCTAATTTCATCTAAATGTTGGGATCGATTTTGATGAAATTTTGTATTTATATTTTACCAAAGGTAATTTGCTAATCACTTGACAACATTACATAATTTTGAGCGGTACTTTTTATTGCCAAAATGAATAGAAAATTAAAATGTATCCGTTTCATTTGTGATTTTTGCTTCCCCGACGTTTCATACAATTTTCAGCTTTCATGGTCATGAAAGGTTCTCACACTTTTATTTCTAATATGTAATACTCGCGTAAACAGGCAATTATTTATAATAACTTACATATTTAATTTTATCTTTTTAGTACGAGAGAGAATCTTGCTAGTAATTATTTATGACTTGGTAATTATTCATCATTTCGGCTCATATACGTCCCACTGCTGGGCTCAAGCCCCCTCCATTATAGGAGGGAAACTTTGACCTTACTATACCATGCTGGTCAGATAGGTTGAAATAGGATTTTGTTTCGAGTTTTCCATCTCTTGCATAGATGTCATATGCGTAATATATCCCTTAGTCGGCTCTTACGATAACCACCGGCAAGAGTGGGGGTGGTGAATTGTATTCTTACTCCGTCACCACACGGATAGGTAATTACTTAGTAGTTATTTACTTAGTAATTATTTGTAACTTTGTACGCTATAATACTAAATACAAAATATATTTTCCAGGATGCGTCACCTATTCGTATGAAAGGAGCACATTATTTAAACACGCCGACCGGTTTTGAAACGATTTTCAACGCGATGAAGTCTTTACTTAATGAAAAGAACAAAAATAGAGTATGTAATTATAATTAAATACACTTGAAATACTTAGTACTTACTTAGTTTGCTAATTGTTATGTTAATATTTTTCAGCTTTATGTTCACAATAAGAACTATGAAGCCATGTACAAGTATATCCCTAAAGATATTATGCCCACAGAATATGGTGGAAATGGTGGTTCTATGAAAGAAATCACAGGTAATAAGAAACTTATTACAATAAATTTAAAGGAACCTAATTTCACTAATATTAGCGAAATATAAGAAATAGTAATAATTACTGTTTCATCTCAGAGCATAGACATCCTTTTGTTTGGCAAGCTATGGCGTGGACGTATGCCGTCTGACCCAGGGTGACGAGAGAGCGGTGCGCGACCCACCGTATTCCCTTAGCTTCGCCATTGGGTCAATCATTGGTTCAGAATCCCTGATTTCCTTGGGCAGCCCGGTGGGTAAAAGAAGAGTATCCCTTTCGATTACTCTGCCTCCCCAACACTATTCCCCGGTACGGTAACTAGCGTCCTCTGCTAAGGCGGCATCAGGCGCAGGTACTCGCGCCTGCGCTGTCCAAGGCGCCGGAGGCATTTCGTGACGCCGTAGAGGAGTTCCTCTCGCGCATGATCTGCTGCCTCCTTCCGTGAGATAACTACCTCACAGAAGGCGGCGACCGTATTCCAGTTCCTGACGCTATCAAGCATCGACTTAGCAACGGTCGGCAGCATTAAGTCGCCACTGATGATTGAGACGAGTTCGTGACGCTGGGCAGAGCACAGCATACAGCAGACACTCGAAGTATGCCTCGAGTATGTGCTGCTTCGTGTCCTAGTCGTAATAATAGAGTGTTATAATAAAGTGGTAGCATAGTCATTTTACTGCTGGGCTCGATCTTTCTCGATAGGGTATTAACCTACCATGAGATGATCAGAGTCTTAGTTTAGCGATCTAATTCGAGATTTTCTTCTTTTATAAGTCTTCGCGTCGTCCTTAAGTCTTCTGTTAAGGTCACCCCTGGGGAAAAGAGAGGAATGGTGACGGAGTAATAATATATTCTTACTATTTGATTACTTTTTATTGTATAAAAATATGTTAACAGTTTGATATCTATGCCCTAAATCAAATGAAAGATATGAATATAAGTGACGTCATATTAATTCCGAATGTTGACTTTTACAGAATATTGGCAAAATAAAGTTAAGGAATACAGTTCATGGCTTGAAGAAGATATGAAATACGGCACGGATGAATCAAAACGACCCGGTGCACCGAAGACTTCAGAGTCCATGTTCGGAATAGAGGGCTCTTTTAGACAACTTGAGTTTGATTAAATGGCCTTTTGTTGTATGCGTTTATGAAAATTAATAATTAGATATAAATATATAATGTTTTATGTTAGAATTTTTATTATGAACTAGCTGACCCAGCGAACTTCGTACCACCTTTTCTACGTAATTATTTTGTTTTAGTATTTATTAGTTTAGTTTTAGTATTATCCGCGTGGTGACGGAGTAAGAATACAATTCTCCACCCGTGTGTGTCGTAAAAGACGACTAAGTGATATAGTATGCAAATAATATCTATGCAAGAAAGGGAAAACTCGGCACAAAACCCTATGCCAACACGTCTGACCAGCGAGGTATAGTAGGTCGATTTCCCTCCCATAGTGGAGGAGGCCCGAGCCTAACAGTGGGACGTGTATGTGTTGAGACTATGATGATAATTTATCAGCCTCCTAAAACTGGCGTAAAGTTGCGGATTAAGGAAATATAACACTTGCCGTAAATTCAATCCAGTTAGATTATTAATAATACAATTATATCGACATGTTCGGGCCGAGGTCGGAGACCATCCTACCTTCGGCAGGAGCACCAGGCTCTCCTCCTTCTAACGTCCAGCGAACTGGCCAAACGCTATTTAAGCGTTGTACAGACCCGTGAGATGTCGTACCAGCTGTTCAAAAAAATTATCCATTTTAATGCAGTCGATCGGAAGTTATAGGCGTACTTAATATACCGTCTTTTCTTATCGATTCCAAAACCTTTTCTTTTAATCTAAATCTACATATAATTATGCCAAAAATAACGAACTGACGGGACGAACATCAAACGTTTGACAGGTAAGAACAATTTGTATGGCAAATTGGTTGTTTTTTTAATTTATATTTTTAGTATTTTACTCGCAAAATTTCCATATTTTCTTACCGTTTAAACCTTCCCTAGACTTTCACAAATAATTCAAGACCAAAATTTGCCAAATCGGTCCAGCCGTTCTCGAGTTTTAGCGAGACTAACGAACAGCAATTGATTTTTATATAAAGGCTGTCTCAGAATGTTTTTCGTTTTTGAATTGACCAATACGCGCCAATTACAGGTAGCAGGGGGAGGGGAGTAGTCTCAAAAGCTTGGCTGGTTTGTTAAGTTTAGTAGACATGAATCGTTTCACGGGACAGCAGCGCGCGTTTTGCGTACGAGCGTTTTATAAAAACAACGATTCCTACACTATTGTTCGTCGTCTCTACAGGACACATTTTCATTTAACTAGCTTAAAACATGTACCAAGTGCCAATTTAATTAAGCATTGGGTGTACAAGTTTAAAGAGACTGGGAATACAATGCCGGAGAAATCGTCTGGGCGCAAAAGGACATCAAGATCATGCATGAACGTCGACCGCGTTCGCCAGTCTGTTATGGACGACCCACGACAGTTGTTGAGATTGCGCGCAGCTTCTCTTAATTTGAATAAATCTACAGTTCATCGAATTATTTCGGAAGATTTACATTTTACCCCTAAAAAATTGTTATTGTTCAAGAAATGAAGCCGGATGTTCCTGATAAACGACTCGAATTCTGCAGGGTAATGAAAAACCGTTTAAAGAGTTTCAATAACATCTGGTTCTCCGACGAATCGAATTTTCACATCAACGGTCACGTAAATAAACAAAATTGTAGATACTGGGCTTCTGAGAATCCACTACAACTGCATCAGAAGCCCCTGCACTCGCCAAAAGTTGTTGTTTGGGCTGCCATATCAAGTCAAGGAATTATCGGTCCTTATTTTTTTTGAAGATGACCGAGGTCGAACTCAGACCGTTAATTCTGATCGATATTACCATATGATCCGGACTTTTTTGGCTACAGAAATGCAAAACCAGTATGGCTATAACCGCAACACCTTCTTCCAGCAAGATGGAGCCACTGCTCATGTTACAAATGACTCATTAGCTGCTCTTCACGATTTATTCCCTGGAAGAGTGATAAGTCACCGAGGAGACATCAACTGGCCACCCAGGAGCCCTGATTTAACGTCTGCTGATTTTTTCCTGTGGGGCTACCTAAAGAGTAAAGTGTACAATCCATTGCCGCCCAACCTAAATGTTTTGAAGCAAATAATCACTGAAGAAATCAACGCTATTTCAAGAGCGATGCTCCAGCGAGTGATTAAAAATTTTAGCTCCAGATTAAATGAGTGTGAACAAGTGAATGGTGCGCATTTGGAAACGGTTGTATTTCATAAATAAAGTTCAAGAACAGCTCTTTTATTTAACAATAAATAAAATGAGTTTTGATTAATATTGTTGTTTTTTATATAACATCTAAAAACGAAAAACATTCTGAGACACCCTTTATATAGATAGATGATGACCATTGTTCGGCTTATGTGAAATTGGATTAAATGTGTCGGTTTTTAAAACTGATAGATTAAATAAAAAAATATGATATTTATAAAGAAAAAATATTATTGCAAAATGTCAAACTCAAAATGAAATTGTCAAAATGAATTATTACAATTAAGAGTGGTAGGACCACACTGTCGACAGTTATCTGTCTACAGCCGCGGGCCGATCCGTCCGGGGCAGTACCACACTCTTGCAGAAAATCGACGTCTGAGTAGTAGCGATTTGTTACTGCGCTTCGTTCGGTGAGCGAGAGAGCCGGAAGCCCAACTTTCTGAGGGTGTTTGCATGTGGAAGGTTTTGGTGGTACCCTTGGTATCACCGAGCCTCCATGCACGCATTCACACTCCCTTCACTTTCTTCGCGGTAGGCAACGGTCTTGTAAAGGTCCATGAGCGGCAGCAACGCTTACCATCAGGTGTACTGTTTGCGCGTTTGCCACCGATTGCAATAAAAAAAAAAAGAATGGCCAATTTCAAGATGTCTCTAAGTCCACTTAGGGACTTTATGCACTATCAACTGCTGCTAAAATCTGGTCATTGCCTATCGTTTTCTATATTTAAGATATTTGTAAGTGGTTCCCAAGGTTATTTTTTTTTAAACACGTTTGAGCCTATGTCCAGTAATTGCAGTTCAAAAATCCCTAAGTTAAAAACGTCCCTTAGTCCATGATTTTTTACCGTAATAGTGACATTACGGGTAAGTTGACAGAATTTGTTGCATTTTACGGCTTTATTATTAATTATAATAAAGAATATGGAGAACGTGCGGCTGAGGACGTTGCAAACGAAGAAGAAGAGGAAGAAAGACGGGAAAAATAGGTTACAGAGTAAGAATAAAATTAGGTAACTATCTCGTAACTAAAAATAATAATTAATAAAACAGTTAAAGAGTTATGAGACACTACACTATTTTGAGTTATTAACTCGTTAGTTTGTAAAGACAACAGTATAAAAGTAAAAGAATGTAATAGTGTTGATTTAAGACTAATGTTATGTTTAAAAGAATAAACCTTTCGTATTTTGTTTCAAGAATGCACCCTAAGTCCAAAATTTTCTGTAATAAAATCCCTAAGTTCACTTTAAAAGTCCCTAAGTCCAAAAGCTAAGATACTTAGCCCAAATATTTATCCCGTTTGACTCTATTACTATTCATTAAATTCATGTTTTACAAGGTTTAAATTAAAGAGACATCCAAGTTATTTTTTTTTAACATAACTTATGCTATAAAGTATTTTGGTATAGTTTCAAACACTTCATAAAACTTCCCCGCCGCCATTTCTCTAAACTAAGAAAATGGACTTAAGAAAATGGACTTACCATCTTGATCTCGGCCATTCAAATGTCAAATAAAATCAATATTGCAAAATATCGCATTGGAGAATGGTTTAAGTTATGCATTAATATCAATATTGGTCTCTTATTGGATTAACATCTATTGACGTAACGTCTGGTTGTGGCATTATCTATTTCTATAAATGATTATCTGTTAAATCTTAGACTGCTATGAAATATCGGGCAGCCTCTTTTATACCATTTAGCCTAGTTCAGTCAACCCCAATCCATTACTTCAGGCAACATAATATTAATCACACCCATTTATTTAATGTCTGCTACTATATTGTCACTAATATCGTCTAGCTACTGTCCTTTCGTGTTTTATGCATTCATTTTACCTCAAGCTAATAGATATATACATGGCTTATTTTAGTTTCACAGATTGTCCTACTACCCAGAAGTAGTCCTTTAGCTATAGATTTATCAAATAGCCCATATAGTTTGTTTATAATTTTCATTGCAACTTATGTCTGTCCATCTATTTTTTACCACTCATAATATAATTAATATCGAGTTGAATTATTTTTGAACATATTTGAATATTAAAGGGTAATTATGGCCTTTCGTTATGGTCTTTCGGAGTACCATAATTCATCCCTTCGCCGTTCGCCGCTAGATATAAGCCTTCATCATATGGCGCCATGAAATGCAGTCCTTTACCTCCTGCATCCAATGAACCCAGCAATTTTCACCAGGTTGTCGGTTCGTCGGTTCGGAGTCGTGCTTTGTAGGTTATACACGTTTTCTACGTTCATCTTTCTACGTTTTCGTATTTTGGATTCTATCTCGCAGAGAAAGCCCGATTATCGCACACTCCATACCACGCTGAGCAAGTTCGAGTGTAGTTATGAAGTACTTAGGGACCACGTTTCCATATCGTAAATTAATTATCACTGGTAATATACACTGGTCATACACCTATGGTTTCAGTTACTGAGAATGCGAAAAAGCTCTTAATATTCCCAAATACTTCCAGTAGGGTTGGATTCGTCGACTGACCTTTTTCTTAAATTTGGACTGTTCCTATATGAATACTTCAGTATAATAAATTATTCTTCAGTATAAATACGTGTGGTGACGGAGTAAGAATACAATTCACCACTCCCTATCTTGTCCATGGATGTCGTACAAGATGACTAAGGGATATCATATGCATATAAGATCTGTGCAAGAGAAGGAAAACTCGAAATGAAACCCTATAGCAACATGTCTGACCAGCAGATTGTGGAGGAGGAATGAGCCCAAAAGTGGGACCTATGTGGATTGAGATGATGATAAATACGCATCTTTATTATTCTTATTCTTCATCATAAAAAATACTACAAATTTAATCGTTAATAATTACTAGGCATAAACAAAATATTTTTTTCATATTAAATCATTTTCTTCTTGTACTGGCAATATTTTGTACCAAAATGTGGGTCAAAATTTAATAACTAATTTTCTGTATCGGCTAGATAATATAAATCTCTGTAATAACGATGACTTGTTGAACATGAGAAATCTTAGTCCGCCCGTAACCATGAACGCTGAAAATTGTTCGAAACGTCAGGCAATCAAAAATCCCATACAAACGCGATAAAATCCATAAAATAGTTTATTTATAAATACTTCAGTACACTGGTATAACGATAGTCGATTTGGCATCACTGAAGGAACTGCAGCACCGCCTAACTTTTGAGAGAATCTTTTCGACAGAATTTTTTGGATAGCGTGGATTTCTCATAATGGCTGCCTGCGAGACAACGGGAGATGGTAAGATGGGGTAACTCGCCTAGCCGGATACAGAGATCAAGGTTTAGATACCAACAATCGGCCCAATGGCGATGGTAAGGGGATGCGGTGCCCTTTCGTCGCCACGTCCAAATAATAAAAGGTTTTCTCATATTTCAAAAACGCTACACCCAAAGGCGGTTTGTATTCCTCGGTCTTCTAGATATCTGCTGAACGTGTAGTCGATTTGTAATAATCCTCAAAAACAATTTGAAGACGTGGCTCAAGTGAGAGACGGGTCTATAATTTCTAAAGAACGTCCACACTCTGTAACTTCGGTCCCGAAAATGACAGAATTAAAGAGCTTCTGTAAGGCTTTTAATACTGGCATGCCGCCTGTCCTCAGCAGCTCTGTGGCAATTCCATCCTCCGGTGCCTTTACGTTTTTTACTTGTTTTAGAACATTATCCGTCTTAAGCTTAGTCATTTGAATTTGCTCAGTAGACAAATTATTTGCGAACACTTTATAGCCTGTCCAGTCCTCTCCATAGTTTCTTTAATACGGAGTGTATTAATAAACCGACTAATATCATGTCGCACAGATCTTGAGATCTGCCTATTTAGTTGTTCATGTTGCTCCTCCGCTCCATAAGCTAGACAGTCTAGTCGGAAAGTTTTTTCAGCGTGGCGAGACTTACAAATTTCGACCAACTGCATGGACAGTTCCACCAACCTGTTGTTCATATCGTTCGAGTATTCGCATTCATCTAGCTAGACATTAGAAGCAATTGTGTGCCTCAAGCTGAAAGTTTTCGGGAATCTGCTATTGGACAAGTGTAGATCAGAGAGTGGACCTCACCAAGCGTGACCGCTCGACATTTGAGTGGATATTCAACAAGCCTCGTACCATGCGGTAATGCAATTTTAATCATGCCAGTCACTGAAACATTGATGAATATCTGTCATTTGTACGAAAAGATAAAGCTTAATTCGTTTTTAGTTGGACCATTAGTGTTCTCCAGAAAATCAGTCAGTTTCTGGCCTCGCTGGTTTCTCTATCAATATTTAAACTAGCCTACCCTCAACTCATCATGACTTCGTTCGCATAGTTGACGTTAAAGTCTCCCATAATCACCGTTAAGTGAGTTCACATCTAAATGTGTATATGGCTTCGAGATGTCCCAGTAAAAAGCCACCACCACCTCATCGGCGGAGTATGCCGAAGTCGGTGTGTAAACTATCTGACCTTCAACGAAAACCACTTGGTAATTGTGATTATTGTCGATATACTTTTGTCTTGTTCACGTTATTTATGATAGACCTTGGAATGAGTGATCGCCTTCCCGTTAGAAGAGCAAGTTTCTTGGTCTATTTCTTTGCACTTCTGATCATCCTACAATGCCTCATCGGCTTTTGCTCAACTCTTTGTTCCAGCTCGATGACCCTCTAATGAGTGCCGAGTATACTAATGTTATGCGTTACTAACACATTTTTGTGGTGGCTAGATCGCTGTCGGCGATTCTTCGCACATCCTTCTCCACCACTACTGGGACTGCTACCAAAATGTGGGATAGCTGCTGTAACGAAGGCTGTTTTCTTATAATAGAGGATTATGTCGTAATGACCACGCCTGGCAGGCCATCGCAGTGAGGTGTTTCCCAGGAGAGAGTTGTTTCCTACTGTCCTGGCGAATCCCTTTTAATTTTTAAGACTCCCACGACCAAGTATTATTATTCCGCCGCCATACGGAGCTGTTGTGGAGTATTTTTTTGCAAATTACGTGCAGAATAAATATGAATATTTTTATATCCTATTTATGTAATAAGTAATAATATTGATGTAATAAATGAATCTATACTATAATATTATAAAGAGGGAAGATCCGTTTGTTTGTTTTCATTGAATAAGCTAACTACTGGACCGATTTCAAAAATTCTTTCACCAATGACAAGCTATAATATAGATATATATATCAGGGAGTAACATAAGTTATATTTTATCACGATATTCCCACAGGAACGGGAACTACGCGGGTAACACGATTGAAACCGAAGCGAAACGAAGGCAGGTTGCTAGTAAAAAATTAAAGGGTGATCAAATAATAGAAATATATGTAAAAAGTGTGTGTGTGTGTATGTGCACATATGTGTGCACGCAAGAAGTTACCTTCCTTGGCTCAAGAAAACAAAAATATTAACAAAGTTTTATTCCTCGTGATTTTTATATTAGTAGAGTTACATAATACCAATTATTCGGAATTTAAGACAATTAGTCTTCAAGAGCCACCTTTTGATTCGCGATAACATACGCTAAGCATAATTTGAATAAAATAAGCGGAAAATAATTGGACAGTCTGTCCAATTACTTTTATGCGCTCAATTATGCGTATTACCACTAAATTTGAAGGCAATGAAGTGATAGTTTTGACAGCATAGATGACGTAGTGGTTAAGATACCGATCAACCGTGCAAGTGCTGTGGGTTCGATTCTAATACAGGACAATATTTTGTACCTTATGAGTAATTCTTGGATAAATCTGGGGGCACGGCAGTGCTCCCGCCAAGTCGAGCAAAAAAAATGTCGGGCATAACGCAACACTGCCGTAACATACTTATCTCGAAGCCATTCAGGCCATTTTCGACCCCCTATAACTTCGTTGTTAATAAAACTAGAAACCTGAATTTTCAGTAACCTAGCAGGCATTGTATACATATTGTATATTTCAAATTTCGTTCAATTTGAACCAACAGTTTAAGAATTATAACTAATCAAAATTTCGTAATTTTGTCACTCACTGACTGACTGACCGATCATCAATATTAAAGAGGCACTTCTAGCAGACATGGAAGCTTCAAATTTAGAATACAATTAGTGTTTAGTGTACAAATGAAGGAAAAATTATGAAACATGAACAACGATACATAAAGGTAATGATAACAATTCCATAAATAATTATAGGCCGATCTCAATACTTCCAGCGCTATCGAAGATTTTGGAGAGATTAATTAATAGTAGATTAGTAACATATCTTGAGAATAAGCAGTTACTATTCGATGGACAATTTGGTTTTCGCAAAGGAAAATGTACAGAAGATGCAGTACATAAAGTAGTCAATTATTTATCTGCTAATATAGATAAAGGACAAAAATGCCTATCAATCTTCATAGATTTAAGTAAGGCCTTCGATACTATATCAATCTCTACTCTATTAAGAAAGCTCGATAGACTGGGTGTAAGGGGAACTCACCTAAAGCTTTTTGAGAGTTATCTCGCTGGATGAAAACAGTGTGTACGTATAAATAATTACACCAGTAATGAGTTGCAAGTCAATCATGGCGTATCTCAGAGAAGTGTATTGGGCCCAACCCTGTTTCTAGTCTATATGAATGAGCTTGGTAATATTAATCTTCCACAGGGGGAATTCATCTCTTACGCGGACGATACTGTTCTTCTTTTTAGGGCTGACACTTGGGAGTTAATATATGATAACGCCCAGAAGGGTTTCGACACTATCAAGAAGTGGATGTCTCAAAATTTATTGACATTAAATACTCACAAAACAAAATATATTGCGTTTAGTCCGCGTTATGTCACAGAAATCAATAATTATAAAATTACATATCATGAATGTGCTTTAAAAACTAGCTGTTCTTGTGACTCCCTAGAGCGCGTTGACACCATAAGGTACCTAGGGATCGTACTGGACAGCCATCTCAACTTTAAAGAGCACATAAAACACTTATGTAGCAGGGTACGAAAGCTTATATATGTTTTCAAAACATTAAGACATATTACCGACACTATCCTATTGAGACAAATCTATATTGCTGTCGTTCAGTCAGTCCTAGTGTACTGTATATCCGCGTGGGGTGGGGCTTCAAAAACTTACCTTAAAAATATAGAAATAGCTCAACGCGCAATCCTAAAAGTGATGACGTTTAAACCGTTACTTTATCCGACGATAGAATTGTACCAATCCTGCAAGGTTCTAACAGTGCGACAGCTATTTATCGAAGCTGTCCTGCTTAAGCAACATCTCAATACCCCTTATAATAGAAATTTGTTACTTAAACGCAGATATCATGCAGTTTGTAAAAGTAACACAATAAAGACCTCTTTTGCCAAGAGGTTCTATATATTTCTTGGTCCATATTTATACAATAAAGTCAACAAAATTATTAACATATACCCACTCAACAGATCCAATTGTAAGGTAAAAGTCCATAACTACTTATTAGGCCTCTCATACGTAGAAACAAAAAATTTTATCGAAATATTGAATTAGATGAACAAATTGTATAACTTAAAATAATAACTACTTCTATCATATTAAAATAATTCTACTTATATATTCTCTTATAACAATACACAAAGTCACATACGCACACACACCCACATACCTAGTGTTGCCCAAAAAAGTCTTGGTCTTGCGGTCTTGGTCTTGGTCTTGCGAGAAATGCGAGACCGAGACCAAGACCAAGACCGCTTAATTTTTGCAAGACCAAGACCAAGACTGGCCCTGCAAGACTTAAGCAAGACCAAGACTGAGCCTGCAAGAGTCTCGCGGTCTTGCATTTAAGTCAAATCACCATTTCCACCAGTCCTCTAAAGATGCAATGACGTGCATTGTGTCGGATTGCAGCCGCATGCGATATATCGCGTATGGCTGACGAGCGTGACTGATGCAACAATAGTCAGAGTAGGTACGTATGAAAATGTATAGCACAGAGTACATCAGTCGTCGCATACTTACCTCAGAAACAGCGCCATACATTATCATAATCTGGCTATTATTGCATCAGCCACATCTCATCCAAGTCGCATGGTTGCGATCGACCACGACGCATTTACAGACTTTTATAGTCGTACAGTGCTATGAAATCATCGCCGTATACAGTTGCTGTCACGTTGCGCTGGGTCCGTCCCAGTGCAGCGTAAGTCGAGACCAGACGGACATGAAGCCGTGAAATAAAGCGACGGCAATGATCCCGGAACTAGTATAAATTATTATAGCTATATTTTTTTTTGTGGTGGGCTATGGTCAGCGCAACCGCTGCCTGGCTCCGTCCGGGGCAACAGAGGGGCGGCACGCGGCCCTGTAAACTACCCGTGGCACGTCGCCTTCGTCGTTGGCCCGACCACCGGTGCAGGGTGACTTGTCGTCAGTGCTCTGCCCGACGGAATACCCCTAAGGAGTACCCTCTCCTCGTCGCCGTCGCGCGGTCGGTTTTTCGACGGGTGACGGACTAACTGCCCCCTCGGTCCAGTCACCCTTAAATTATTATACCTACCGACCTAACTAAATGGACTTCGATTTTCAATGCCTTTAAACAATAATACCTATACGTGAACGGTATTTGACTAATTGGTGAGATTTAAACATAGGTACGTAACTCACGATAACACATAATTAATTCAAGTTCAAATTCATGTAAATAGAATTGAATTTGTCGTACGTATCGTTGAATCCCTATGCAAAAATTTTATCACTGTACCTATGTAAGAATAAGATACATTGAGAGCGTCAATTGCGTTACTTCTTCATTTATCGCATCAAACCAATTCGAGTTAGGGAGAATTTAACTTGAATTGACTCGATCTTAGAGCATTTCGAGTTAGAAAATCAATTTATACATTCCTATATGTATAGGATATACATTGCGTAGTAAGTACGTATGCGCGCACAAATACACATCTAAGTAGATACCGTCAACTGCCCTGATTTTGCCTCGCGTCCTGTGTTTGCCTAAAATGAAGAAATGGTAATGGTAAAAATCTTATTTAATTTATTTGTTTGGAAATTGTGACATTTGTCAGCTTTTAGAATTATTATCTGGCAACAGTAATTTGGTAACATTATATTGGTATTATTCATAATTTTCGACAGTTATGCTTCAAACTAAAGTGCGACAAGTTGGTGAATATTTGTTTCGGAAAAACTTTTCAGATAACTCGTACGAGTAATTATATTTCTAACTTGTGTTGAAGTTATTCCATAAAGCGTTAATAACTTGATCGTGTGTCATTGTTATTGATGGGGAAAACACTGTATTTAGCGAGAAATATTAAAATAGGTAATGTCAGGCAATTTTTTTGAATAAATTATTGTGACTTTGCCGCTAGGGCTGACACCTGTTTCATTTACCGACATCAGGAAATGAATATGTCTTTTGTGTATATGTAACGCGATAATTCTAAACAGTTTTAAGATAGACTTTTGAAGGTTCTTCTTTCGCTAATATCCTTACTAATATTATAAATGCGAAAGTAAATTTGTTTGTTTGTTACGCTTTCACGCTTAAACCACTGAACCGATTTCAAAAATTCTTTGACCAATAGAAAGCTATAATATCAGGGAGTAACATAGGCTATATTTTATCCAGGTATTCCTACGGGAACGGGAACTATGTGGGTTAAGCAAATAAAACCAAGACAAAGCGAGGGCGGGTTGCTAGTAAGATATATATACAGGAATGATTTGAAAAAATCAAGGCGCAATCGAAGGTCTAATTCCAAAAGCTCTGGAATGTATACCCATGATTCGTCTTGTGATGGACATTTTCTTCCATCTAATAGTGAGACAGAAATTTACGTAGAAGAAATTCATGAAGTAGGTAATGGAATATGATCCCGAAAACAGAATAATAATTATGAAATTAGTATTGACAGATATGTTCTCATTAAATTTGTTATACCAAAGTTGATTAAATTTTATATTGGTTTAGTAACCAAGTACAATAGTTTTGAGCGTATATATACTATAATTTACTTAAGAAAGAATTCAAAAGGTACGTTTTATTGGCCAGAAGTAGACGATATCTCAGAGATTACTTTGCTAGATGTGGAAAAAACGTTACCAAATCCCCAAGTTGGTCGTCGATTTATATAATCTGAGCATTGTTTTGTCAAAAATTTTTTAAACATTGTGTAATTTTTTTGGTTTCTTTAATATATATTTTTTTATTTACTTTAACTTTGATATTCGGCCATATAATTATGTACTTAAGTGATTCTGGGATTTACCGTTTAATTAAATATGTACGATAAGCGAAATAATTAGTTTCTGCACGTTTTATTTTGATCATTTATAATAAAGTTGTAATGTTGAACTGGTATGTTAGATATATAATATTGATGAAAATTATTTATTTAATTATCTTATATTATAATGTTAATTTAAAGATTATTATTACCTACCGAACAAATATATTTTTTTCGTAAGACGCTGATTTCTAATAATAATTTTAGGCACTCTTAACACTTTTTTTTATAAAACGAATATTCACTATTGTTTAATTTTTTTATGTTACTAAGGACACAACCCTACAGATTCTTTACCAATGTATGGCGATAGCACAAAATTATGTCCAGACATTGCCTAGGTACTTTTACCTATCAAAATACCTCCTAAAACATATTATTGAAATTGGATCGTATTGTCTTTATTTTAAACTACATTTTTGATTGTGCCAGAATAAAAATTTAATTGTATATTTAGGAGTAAACGTACTAGGCAAAGTCAGAGACATGTGCTATGACTTTGCCTAATTTATAAAATATCTCAAAAACTTTATTTACATATTAAAATCAAGTAAAATAAATAAAAAATACAGAAGTTTCGAACTTTTTCCACTATAAAATGTATCCATAACATGGAAATCGAGCATACTTTTTACTTTATTTTACGTTAAAGCGAAAAATATGAAAAATTCGTGCAAAGTCAGGGCAGTTGACGGTATCTATCTGGATGGATGTCGAATAAAATTATGTGTACCTACCTATAACCATTTCATTGATAGAGTATGTACAATTTTGATCTCAAAATTCACGATGAATCCTACAGTAAAATAATTATAGGTGGTGACGGAGTAAGAATACAATTCACCATCTACTTTTTTGCCCGTGGGAGTCGTAAAAAACGACTAAGGGATATGATATTGAGATATGTAATGCAAGAAAAGGCAAACTCCCTATATGTCAACGCGTCTGATCAGCGCGGTATAGCAGGTTAATTTCTCTCCTATTGTGGAGGAAACCCGAGCTCAACAGTAGGACATATGTAGGTTGAAGATGACACCTAGGTAGGTAGGTACCTACCTATTTCATTAGAAAAGTGTTAGCAACAAATAGGTAACGAAAATATCTATGAAGTAGCAACAAGTCCTAACTGTGATGACTGGGGGGTGATAGAAGATATGCAACATTTTCAACATGTCCGTATCTCCACATTAAGAGCTAACCTTGATGTAAATTTTCTGGACGTCAATATTGACCACAGTAGGTATAGGTAGGTACCTATACCTATTAGCCTTTCCTCTACGTAATAGTGCAAGAGAATTACCTATAGGTATAAGATGATTGAACAATCTTAAAAATAACTAGGTAATTCATGTATTTTACTTTATGGGGTGACATTGTCGCTGCGCGATAAAACCTGAATGAGGTTTTATTATACATATATATATATTATATTTTAATAAAGACAAGAACAAATGTATGAAGTAATAGGTACATAATAATATACCTACTGTTACCCGAGTTTGGGCATCCTGTGTGTGCGTAGATTTGGTCATACAAAGGACAGTGCTTTGTTGACACGACCTTTTTTATTTTTTGGGGGGTTGTGTTAGGGTCGGTGCACTCCTCGCTCCGCTCCGTCCGAGGCGACAAAGGGGTGCAAGCACACACGGCCCGACGGAATACCTCCTGAGGAGTACCCTCTCTTCGACCGACGTCCCCCCCTCGGAGAGGATGTCGGTCTTTCCTCGCGCGGTCGACCTCTCAGCGGGTGACGGACTAACTACCCGGTCTGGTCACCCGTGGCCTCGGCTAGGGGGCGACACGACCTAACACGACGTGAACAATATTTTGTTTTTAGATTTCATTTAAGTAGGCATAGGTATTTGTATCAATGTGTTATTGTCTATCTTTGTTACGTAAATAGGTACCTACCTATATCTATACCAATAAATAAAATTGGAGTGTCTGTTTGTAATGTCAAAATAATAGACTTTTTCATGCTCACACGGTTATTTGCAAGACACCTATGCCTAAAATACAGTTTAAAAAATTTTTGTCTGTCTGTCTGTTCCGGGTAATCTTCAAAACCGCTGGACCGATTTCAAAAATTCTTTCACCAATGGAAAGCTATAATATCAGGGCGTAAACTAGGCTATATTTTATCCCGGTATTCCCACGGGAACGGGAACTACGCGGGTAAAACGACTAAAACCGAAGCGAAGCAAGGGCGGTTGCTAGTAAACAATATGCTCAAATTAGTTTTGTATAGGTACTTACATTCCTAGTATAAGTCAATATCAAAGTCGATTAAGTGAATAAGAAAAACACGATATACCTAGATAAATGATTTACATGCAAAGATACTTTTCTTACCTATTTCTTCTATTATGTAGGCACAAAATAGATTGTCATTTCTGTTTCTGTAAATCATACTTTTTATCAAAGCGCTCCCGAAAGATGCCAACCATGCTGGTGCGTCGTGTAGTGCTATGAAATCATCCCCGTGTACAGTTGCCGGCACGTAGCGCTAAGTTCGCCCCCAGTGCAGCGTAAGTCGAGACCAGACGGACATAAAACCGTGAAATAAATAAAAGTGATGGCAATGATCCTGGAACTAGCATAAATTATTATACCTACCGGCCTACTTCTAATTGGGTTTCGATTTTGAATGCCCTTAAACAATTAGGTATAACCTATACGTGAACGTTATGTGAGTAATTGGTGAAATTTAAACATACTTAACTCGGCATAACACATGCATATTTATTTCGAGTTTGAAATTCAAATAAATTGAATTGAACTCGTCGTACGTAGGTACCGTTTAATCCCTATGCAAAAAAATTATCACTGCGTAAGAATAAGACAGACTGAGAGCGTCAATTGCGTGCTTACTTCTTCATTTACTACACCAAACCAATTCGAGTTTGGAAGAGGTTAACTCGATTTTAGAGCAACTCGAGTTAGAAAATCGTTTTATACATTTCTATAAGTTTAGGATATAAGTAGCATAATAAGTACGTACGTCCGCTCAAACACACACAAGGGTAGGTTAGGTTAGGTATATACCTAACTATCTGGATGGATGTTGAATAAAATTATATGTAAATATAAAATTATATTAACTATAACCATTTCATTGATAGACCATCTCTTGCCCGTTCGTGTCTTAAAAGACAACTAGATATGATATGTAGATATATATGTAACATTTAGGTATGCAAGAAAAGGCAAACGATATAAAACTCTATATTCCAACACATCTGATCAGCGCGGTATAGTAGGTTAATTTCTATCCCAATGTTGGTACAAGGTCACTGTACTGTACTGCATGTACGTACGAAACTCTTAAAAAAAATAGGTAATTATGACGGTTTGTGTATTCAAATAGTGTCACAACACATTTGAAAAACAAATAAAGTATATTAACATTACTTTTAAAAGTATTTCGACGATTTATGTTAATAAAAACAAAATTTGATTTCCTAATTTGTATAGTATATAAGATAAATATTTTATTCAAAGAGTTGATTTGGAAGCTGAACTACTCAAATGCATGATTACAGCATTCACAATATTACTTTTAACTTAATGTGTATTATAGCGCCCTCTAATGAATTTTGTATTAACCTGTATCAAAGGGATCTTAAACTTAACAAAAAGTTAAGAATATAGTTCAATAAAGTAAAGTATTAACTATATATTTAAAAGATGGCGTTCTATATCCTAAAAACTATTATTTAAGCTAAAATTCTTCCTTGTATTTTAAATTATATAATATATTGAAAAAAAAAGAAATAGATGATTATGATAAATAACCATTTTTAGCTGTCATAACTCGTTCTTAACCGACTTCTTAAAAAGATGAGGTGCTCAATTCGAATGCTTGTATTTTTTTTGATCTTATTTCGCGCATAACTCCGTCGCTTTTTTTATGGTTGGGCTATGGTAAGTGCACACGCGGTCCATTCCGTCCGGGGCGACGAAAGGAGGACGAGCGGGCCCAAAACCTAACCGTATCCACGTCGCCTCGTTGTTGAGCCGACCACCGGAGCAGGGTGACTTGTCGTCAGTGGTCAAATAACTCCGTCGCTTGCCAATCAAATTGAAAAAATCTTTTTTGTTGGAAAGGGTACTCTTCCCAAATGGTCTCATGAAAATTTTATCGAAATTGGACAAGCGGTTCATGAATAGCCGAGGCCGCGGGTGACGTGACCGGGGAATTAGTCCGTTACCCGCCGAGAGGCCGACCGCGTGAGGAAAGACCGACGTTCTCCCCGAGGGGCGGACGTTGGTCGATGGGAGGGTACCCTACTAGGGGGTATTCTGTCGGGCTGACCACTGACGACAAGTAACCCTGCTCCGATGGTCGGTCTAACGATGAAGGCGACGTAGTGTTCGGGTGGGTTGCGGGTGTGCGTGCACACGCCTCTCCGTCGCCCCGGACGGAGTGGTGCGAGGAGTGAGCCGATTGCGACCAACACCAAAAAAAGCGGCTTATGAAAATACAACAAAAATCTAAAAATTTATCTACATTGTCTACATTAACGATCTTTTTGTTTACTCTGCATTGCGTTTTGCAGTCGGGTTCTTTTTTGAAAAAATAATTTTTATAATCTATCATATCGTCAAGAACAAGAGGAATTAACTGCTGTATTCTCAATTATCTCAGCCATAACTGTCTGCGTAGATATATCATCTCATCTCATGCATCTCGTACATGTCCCATTCCTGGGTGCGAGCGTCCTTCAACTGCGACTGCACAGATGGCGTAGTGGTTAAGATAGCGACCTACAGCGCCAGTGTCGGGGGTTTGAATACCACGCGGGACAACACTTTGTGCGATCCACAAATTGTTGTTCTGAGTCTGGATGTAATTTGTGTCCGTTAATTATATGTTTGTAAAGTCCCCCGCAATACAAGGATTATTTCCTTAGTGCAGGGTTGTTGTCAAAAAAAAAAAAAAAATGAAAGAGAAATTGACCAACTATACCGTGCTGATCAGACGGGTTGGAATAGATAGGTCTACTTAGATAAGAACATGCTAACATCCGTCCTGTTGTTGAAAAGGGTCATATATGATTGTCGGATTATATGCAGTAATATTGCCATGCCGTCTTTTTATTCGAAAGTTTATTCACTCATATCAAAGTAGGTCTCTCTCAAACGCTAGTATGACACGAGTAAACAATTCGTAGCATTGTAAAAGATGTAGGTATTTCTTTTTAACGCATTTTAATAAACAAGTCAAAGCAATGTATTATAAGCTATCAACTCGTAGTAACTTACGAGGCACTTCTTTTGACGCAGTAGATAACATGCTTCACAACGAGTTAGAGCTAGTATCTTGCACTGTAGTACTAGACGCATCCTTTTTTTCTATTTTCTCTAGTCTATTTAGGTAAAAACGAGATGGACCTAGACTTTCATAGCACTTTAAATTATTAACAAAATTTGCTAGTTAATCTTTCTCTGATATATTGAGTTTAATAAAAAAATTGTAATTTATCACAGTCGCTGCTTTTTATCAATTATTAGGCTGCTACCACTGCTGGTATAGTCAGGTCCATTGACTCGCATGGTATAGTAAGGTTAATTTCCCTCCTATTACGGAAGAGAATCGAGCCTAACTGTAGGAGGTATTTGAGCTGAAATGATAATGATGAATGATGAGGCTGCTACTAGGTGCGACATAGTATCCAATTTTGTTTATAAGATATATTGTCTTATAACACTCGCTGCTACTAGTATTTTGTTGACGCTATTACAAGCTATGATTTAAAATTATCTACAACAGTCACGATAAATACAACCCATTATCATTTAGGTTATATTTAAGTTACTTAGGTTATATATTATTTGCCATAAAGAACCTGCGCAAAGCCGGGAACGGGTTGAAAGTTTTTTTTTATAAAACCGGCAAGTATTAAAACCATGAAATATTTAAATCAATTTTATATATTCTTGAATAAATAATATACCTAGTAAGAGCTATATGGATCGCAGCCGCCAAAGTATTTATATAGGCAATAGAGCAACAGGTTTTTCAATTATCTAGAGTATCAGTAACTAAACTGGAAATACAATAGATACATACCACTTAACCTGAAGAGGAATATAAATAATCCCATTTATTACATAAGTATTTAAAATGACATTAAATTTATTGTATCAACTGCCCCGTGTGGTGACGTCTTAAGAAAACAGGGTCGAAATTCCTTCCTTTGTCATAGGAGTAGTAACTCTGTCTAATGTAACACTAGGGGAATAGGAGAGTAACTTTCCAAGTGGTAAGGGTAATATTCAACAGTGGACTATAGGCTAGCAGATGAATAGATAGGATAGGATGATATTTGATTAATTTAGTTGGATTTTTCCTTGCCATGATAAATGACTATTACGTTATTCTAACTGCAAGACTTGCGAGACTCTTGCTGCAATACCAAGACCAAGACCAAGACTCGAGTGCGCAAGACCAAGACCAAGACGAGACCAGGTGTGCTGCTGTGCAAGACCAAGACCAAGACTGGTCCAAGTCTCGTCTTGGTCTTGCATTTGGGCAACACTACACATACCCAAAGATGTACTCCATGTATGACTCCTACAGTTGTACATGGATGGCACAAATATAAAATAAGTATTCTTATTTTATTAAGCATTAACCTATTGGTTAATGCTTTGGCTTTGTCATATCATATTTAACTCACTTTTGAGGGGACAGCTACACTCCAAGATACAGGGGCCTAGTTCGGGTGTAGAAGTCATTATTATGTATTGCGTCCATAATCCGATATCTGATTTGCTATTTTGTCAACCCTATAATATATTACACACTTCTAATGCATGTTAACTTTAAGCTTTACTGTCAAATTATTGTGAAATAAATATTATTATTATAATTTTTATCCAGTTTCCGAGATACACTAACTGCATAAATAATTTTGTAAACTCATATAAATATATAGGATTACAAAGTTACATTTGCAGTTAATGAAATGTAACTTTGTAAAAAATAGGAATACATTTGTCGTCATCATTGCTTCTATGGGAATCGTAACAACCGGCTAAAGACTGCGCAGATGACGTAGTGGTTAAGATACCAACGTACCGTGCTAGTGTCACGGGTTCGAATCCCATGCAAGACTGTTGTCTTGCATGGGATGGGATGATGCCTTGTCATCATCATCATCATTTCAGCCTATTGCCGTCCACTGCTGGACGTACGCCTCCCTCATGTTACGTCCTGTGCCGCCTGCATCAAGTATTAAGCAAACTAAATTGCCTAAAATTTATCTAAAAGAAAGAACGCTATCATTAGGCTCGATTGCCATCAAAGCGGAGAGGAGACTAGAGGAGATGTGTTTCGAAAAACCAATCAAATTTCTTTATTTCCACATCTCTCCGCTTAGTTTAGGTAGAAGTGACTCAAACGGAAAGGAGAGAAGTCATTCTGTTTATTTAAAACATAAAATATCTTTAATATTGATATAGCCACTAAAAGAAGTTGTTAGGTTAGCTATTTACGTAATAACTTAAGAAGAAAGGTTCCTTAAGCAGTTAACCGACCGAGTTAACCGACTTGGAATAAATAGATCTCACAACTTTTTATGGTAGAAGAACTCAGTTGCGAGGCTTGGCTTTTTTTTACAAGTTTTGTTTTTGATGGTATTACATTATTTACACGTAACTAAAGAATGGGATTTCTCTGCGAGATAGAATTCGGAATACGGAAATCCGCAGAAGAACGGGTGTAACCGACATAGCACGAAGAATTAGCACGCTGAAGTGGCAATGGGCAGGCCACATCGCTCGACGAACCGACAACCGCTGGGGAAGAAAGGTTCTCGAGTGGCGACCACGTATCGGACGACGCAGTGTAGTACGCCCCCCCCCACTAGGTGGACCGATGACATAGTGAAAGTAGCTGGGCGTCGTTGGATGCAGGCGGCACAGGACCGCTCATTGTGGCGTAACATGAGGAAGGCCTACGTCCAGCAGTGGACGGCGATAGGCTGAAATGATGATGATGATGATGAACTAAAGAATGACCACGAATAATTTGGTTAATACCTGCAATGGTAGTTACCTGTATGCTAGATAATAAAATATTGATAAATTTATTAAACTGACCAAGTTAAGTGTAGATTACTTATCAGACGTTTTCTAGTATTCATTTAATTGATGTTAATGTAGAGTAATACGATCTACTGTAGTGCACGGACGTTTTCAACGATGTCTGTTAGACCTTTACCTCCGGCTTTAGCTGAGAAGGCACGCGTGGAATTGAACGAGGATCCAAAGAGATTGAAGGATGATTTACAAAATATTAAGGATTGGATTGCTAAGCAACCTCATTTGAGTGCCAGAACAGGTTAGTTCATATTTTTGTTTCAATGCCCACCACCTCAAAAATGCACGCGTTTATTATTGAGGTGCAAGCTCAGATAGGTTTCATCTAGGCCCGTACTAGTACAGCAACCCCAAGCACACTGCTGTTTGCTTCTCGGGAAAGTTTTCAGCAAGGACCCGACATGCTATCACAGACTCAACATGCTATGCCGATCTGTGACGAGAGTTACACTGACTTGTGTTAATACAGCAGCTCTTCGGCTTTTAGCCCTTTTCATCGTGATGGGAGAGTTATATGAGCAGCAGATAACACCCGTTGAAAGAAGGACTTGACCCCGTAGGAGTCTGCCGAACCTGACCTGACTTTGGGCAGAGGTCTTGAAGGGCAAGGGTGAGGCGCTAGCGTTCCGCCTAGATATTGCAAAGGCGTCCGATAGGGTCTGGCACAAGGCACTTCCCGAGGAACCTTATAATTGGATTGACAGCTTTCTGGATGGTCGAAGTCATCGTAGGCTCCTGCTCCGATACCATGACCATTAATGCTGGTGTATCACAAGGCTCGGTGCTCTCCCTGACATTGTTTATCTTGCGTATTAACGACATACTCTGCATAGAGCGGTATATCGAGCAACGGAATATCTCTCGGAGTACACAGAAAAGAAGAGTTCAACTTGTATCTGAAGTTGAGCACTCTCTGGGGCGGGCCTCGGAGTAAGGTGAACGGAACTTAGTCCAGTTCAGTCTCATAAAGTTACAAGTTTACTCGGTACACCGAGACAGCGTCTTGTGCTTTACAAACACAAGTTCGTTCTCATATGAAGTACTGCTCACATCCTTGGGCAGGCGCGCCCAGATATCAGCTAGTCCCACTGAACTCTCTGCAAAGATGCGCTATTCGAGTTATCGGTGATCCTTACGGACAGGTTGGAGTCACTGGAGCGGCAGAGAGATTTTGGGTACTTTGTGTACTCTACCGGTTTTTTCATGGGGATTTGACTTTCATGGCAAGAACTGTTTGACTTGGTGCCACCGTCATCATTTTACCAACGAACCACTCGACACCGTGGCAGGGTTCATCCATTACATCGGAAGACGTTATTGTCTTCAACTGTACGTTTCCAGCGAGTATTTTGCCCACGTATGTGTAGCCTCAGGATTGAACTACCTGCTGTGTTGCCCGAGCGTTATGACATGAACCCTTTGAACATGGTTTAAGAAGAGCATTTTCTTCCCGGTAGGCAACGACTTAGCTGTGTCCCTGGTATAGCAAAAGTCCATGTGCGGCAGTACCACTTACTTTCAGGTGTGCTGCTTGCTCGTTTGTCACCATCGGCAATAAAAAAAAACGTTCTATAGGACCAAACCAAAGACCGAGCGTTATGGAAAGCCGCCTTCAATCGTTGGTGAAGTATGCGCCCGTTACCTGCTTTTCAGGGCACACGTCTGCCCCGAAGTACGTCTCCAACAAACGTTGGAGATACAGAAGCACTTCATGGTACTAGAGTGCTACTGTGCACTCTATATCTATATAGCATTTTAATTTATTTTTGAAATCCTAGTTATGTTAGTAATTACGTCGTTGATACTTTGTATATTTTTACGTCGGTGATACTTTTATACTTTCTTAATATTATCTTTTAACGAGCAATTCTTGTATTATATATTTTCAGGATATCCGAAACAGCTCCAACGATTTTCATGAAATTTAACATACTAGAGGTTTCGGGGCCAAAAAATCGATCTAGCTAGGTTTTATTCATAGAAAATGTTGTTTTGTCTGTGTTTTTAGCTAATCAATACAATGACATGAAATGTCAATAGAATAGGGCTTTAAATTTCGCCGTTGCCGTCAAGAGCGACAATAGCTCGTTTGGGAAGTTGTCCAGTCGCATGCAAACAGCATGAGATCGAATCTCGGTGTCATTATTATTGTCTTTTTGTATTTTTTTTTTCATTATTTCATCATTTTTATTTTTTATTAATATACCTATATCTAAATAAGTTTGTCAAAAATACAATTTACGAAAAATAAACTATACCGAGCAAAGCTCAGTCATCCAGATATTACTTTTGTAAAACAGGTGATCATAATAATATTAGTACATAACTATTCGTATTTATTTATTCTTGTTATTACAATAAAAGCTTCTATTTTTTTATATACGTCCCACTGCTGGACTCCAGCGTCCTCTGCAAAGGAAGTGAGACGGGTTAGTACAGCATTTTATTTCGAATTGTTGTTCTCTTGCATATATGTTAAATGCATATTCTCTCCCTTAGTCTTTTTTTAAGACACCTACGTGCAAGATAGGGGATTATAAATGGTATTGTTACTCTATCGTGTGGTTATTCCGTCACCACACGCAAAGTAATTTTACCTGAAATTAAACGCCGACCGTAATCCACCAAAAAAATAAATAAATAAAATAGAAAACCGAAATTAAACAATAAAAACTTGATAATTTTTGCCAGTTTTATAATGATATTTATTATACATTTATTGCCTTTGCTGTGTTATATCTAATTATCAATTAGATATACAATATCATCAGTGCCATGATGATGTGCAGATCATCATCACCATGATGTGCTATTTTTAATTGATATATTTCATGATAAGTTTAAAAGATTATCTACTAAGCATGTTTCTGTAATTTTATTGATAAGCATTTAGCGGCCCTTCTAAATGGTATTGGATATATAGCTACTTTTCGGGAAAACGATAACGTATCTCAAAGTATATAGTATTAGTGCCAAATTTTTCTCCCTATATATACCAAGAGTCTTATGTTCAACAAAATGCAATGACAATTATTTGCGAGATCCTTAAACAATTATTCCGAGTGAGAAGGAGGAGTTTCGGCCTAACCAGTTTCGGACAAATTAGACTATTCTAGCAAGCAAAAACTCGAAGGAACCCGAAACTTAAAGGGATAATGAAAGTTTAGGATTACACTAGATTACTATTAAGGGTTTTGACTCGTCATATCAATTGTCATATCAGATCTTCATATCAACCAAAACTTAGCTGAGTTAATGTAAGAACATTTTATTTATACAACATTTCACCTGTTGTAGTGATATAATTAGCAAAATTCTATATCTGAATATCGCGGATTCAATCATCCCGCAGGACAGGTTTTTAGACAATGATTGTTTTGGATCTTGGTATTATTTTATTTCGTTAAGAAAAATTGGACCTTTTTTATTCTCTTCGGTCAACTGCTCCAGAATTGTTCCGCCTGAAGCATACAGATCCACTTTTCCAAGAAATTTTGAATCTGGGGTACGTGCTTTTTTTTTTCATTAAATTACTAGTTGCGCGTGGATATAAAGTTGTATTATTAAAACATAAAAATAACTTAAGTCAAATAGACGTGACAGTAGCGGTGCTCTTAAAAAGCGCGGAACAGCAGTGCTCCTGACCCTGCTCCTAACCTGGCCTGGGTAAGTACCCAGGATATCGGTTTGTAGGGCGATCGTAGTCCGCTAAATGACAAAGACAAAAAAGCGTTTGTGGTATATTAGGAAATTCTTAATTTTTTTAAGCATATACTCGTACTATATTTTTAAGAATCTAAGCGAATCTATAATTTTACTAAAGCACAATACTTTGCCTTACTGACATTAAAATCTCATAGTGATAGGTGGATAAATAAAGTATTAACTTCGTAATTTTGCCATATTTTTTACTATAATTCGGCCATAATTTCCGTACTAATAATATAATTGACTTTTACAGGCCTTTCCTTTTTTTACCGCAATCACCAGGAGGAGATGTAACACAACCACGTGTATTTTTAATGAAATCAGGCACCTATGATCCTAACAAGTATCATATGTTAGATATATTATCTGTCTCCAATACACTCATGAAGGTAATAATTACATTATGACATGTTTTCTTCTGGAATCATATGCATTTCAGCATTGGGCCTCTTTAATGGATGAGGATTTAGCTTATTTTTAAAATGATGGTATTTTTAATCCCCATTCATCACACAGATATTAAAATATCTTTTGTCCTCTCTCCATCTCAGCTCATATATGTCCCACTAGTGTGCTCCAGTCTCTTCCAAAATGGAAGGTTATTTGACGAGTAAGATAAGTCGATAATCGATACAGAAATTTATTTCGAGTTTTTCTTTTCTTGCATAGACGTTCTCTGTATCTATTTTATACTTTTCGTACGTCACTACAATCGAAAAACAAAATACCTCAAATGAAAAAATATTTACGACACGCCACAATATGGTAGATAGTGGCATCTATCTATAGGAATTAAAATTTCCACCCTTTTTTTTTTTTTTTTTTTGTGGGTGGGCCGCGGTCGGCGCGCCTCCGCACCACTCCGTCCGGGGCGACAGAGGGGCTTAAGCACGCAACTCCCGCGACCCACCCGAAAACCACGTCGCCTTCGTCGTTGGGCCGACCACTGGAGCAGCGTTAACTTGTCGTCAGTGGTCGGCTCGACGGAATACCCCCTATTGGGGTACACCTCCATAGACCGACGTCCCCCCCTCGGGGAGGACGTCGGTCTTTCCTCACGCGGTCGGCCTCTCGGCGGGTGACGGACTAATCCCCGGTCACGTCACCCGCGGCCTCGGCTAAGGCGGCATGAGGCGCAGATAGTTGCGCCTGCGCCGCCTCAGTCGCCGGTGGCGGATCTCCTCATCGAGGCTGCGCTCATCACGCAGGTGATCCGCCGCCTCCTTCCGCGAGATCACTGTCTCGCAGAAGGCTGCGACCGCGTCCCAATTCCCGACGCTGTCGACCATCGCCCTAGCGATAGCCGGTAGCGTCAGGTCCGTACCGATAATTGCGACGAGTTCACAGCGCTGCACTGCCCAAGCCCCGCAGGCCTCGAGCGTATGGCGCGCCGTGTTCTCGTCGCAATCGCAGTGGTGGCAGGACGGTGTACTCTCCCTCCTAACGACCTTGTGCAGGTATTTGGCGGAGCACCCATGCCCCGTCAAAACCTGCACCAGTCGGAAGGAGAGCACCCCGTGCCGCCTCTCCAACCACTGCATCAGCACCGACCGGAAGGCCTCCACGGTTCGCACCCCGAACCGAGGCCTCTCCAGCCGGACTGCCCAACGGGCGATGACGTCTCGGCGGGCGTCGACGCGCCAGGTGGTGAGATCCCTTAACGAGACCACACCGCCCTCCGCTCGCACCCCCGTCACCCGCCGATATAGTCCTGCGAGCATCTCCGCCTCCAGGTCCCACGGAGGAGTCCCGGCCAATAGGCACGCTGCCTCCGTCGCCACCGTGCGGTATCCGCGGATGGTCCTGACCGCCGTGACCCTCTGTGGTCGCCACAGAAGGGCCCTAAGTCGGGCGGTCATGGACCCCGCCCACACCGGTGCGCCGTACAGGGCCATCGACCGGATGACCCCCGCGTACAGCCGTCGGCACGCAGCGCTCGGTCCGCCCACGTTCGGCATAAGCCACGATAGGGCGGACGCCGTGCCGACGAGCCGCGGAGCGAGCCTACGGAAATGCTCCCGGAATCACCATCGCCCGTCGAGCACCAGGCCCAAGTACCTCATATGGGCCTGGATGCTGATGTCAACCGAGTGGACGGTGATCGAGACGCCGATGGGAGGGCTCATAGTGCGCCCATGGAACAAGAAGAAAATTTCCCCCCTAAATACTCTGCCACAGGCCATCTCAGCTAAAAACACACCCCGTGACATCAGAGAGCCTCCTTGATGCAGCTAAATATTGAATAAAGCACACTATTGAATTTTTGGCGACGTTTGAAAATACGATCAACAACACCCTTCCGTCGGTGCTAGCCACAGCAGCCATGGCGCTCAGCAACGGTGTGATCGCTAAAAGCTCCTTTTAGAAATCGAACTGGTAGTCCAACAGATTAAGCCGATCTCGCTGAGCTGCTAGTGCCTTGGGCAATGTAAGCAGTAAGCCTTTTTGCCAATAACTTTCCCATATGGACCAGCAGCATAATGAGCCCTTAGGCCGCGGCCGAATTCGGCGACCGTCCCGCCTTCGGCAGGAGTACCTGTTTTCTCCTTCTTTGAACACCCAGGAAAGCCCAGACGTTAGAAAAGTGTTACACTGTCTCCTTAAATGTAATTCCAGGTATGCAAGGACCATTGTGACACAATTGGCTATTAACAAAAACATTGTAGGTCGGTATTTATTTGTTTATATTATATTTTACCATTTCACTATTTCAAGTGCTGTTTGTAGATAACTCTTATGGAAGATGATCAAGCGATTGTTTCGGGAGTACAGACAATTTTAGACTTGGAAGGAGTGGGAATGTCGCATTTTTTACAAATGACCCCAGTCACGATGAAGAAAGGGATTGCAATGGGACAGGTGAAACTTGCATTGTTTTTTCATAGTATCTCAATACACCTACAAAATTTTTCAGTACAGTATTTGTCATTTTTTTCTAAGCGTCTGAACCGATTTTAGTTGATATTTTGTGTATATTTTAACAAATTTTATTTGCTGTGTAGTTCACAACATTACATAATTTTGAGTGGCACATTTTGTTGTCCAATTAAAAAGAATAGAAAATTATATTTTTTTTTTATTTGCCTTACAATAAATAATGAGATATCAAAAATTATGACTCAACCTTAAATAAATTAAAAGTATTTAATCGCCAAATTCATAATTATCATATACGTCCCACACTCTCCCATATAAGGTAAAAGCTCCTAATACGGCGGTAGTCAAAATCGTTTCCTATTACGGTGGTATTTCTATTTTCGAGTTTTACTCCTGTTTTATTCAGTTTAAGTACACCAAAACGTAAACTATTTATTCTAAATCTATTACTTCTTGACTTAATTGACGTTTGCAAGTATAGGACATAAACAACACAACAAGATCAATCAATCTGTGTAACGGCATCGATGTAAGAGGGGTTTCCATACAAACGCGGAACAACAAAAGTAAGTATACTAATATTTATAAACTAAATTTTTCATATTAATAAGCCGTTCAAGTTTGTTTATGTGTTATGTATAGCATTTTCCTACTATTACACCCACTATTTAAATAACTTGTTTCATATTTGTAACTCATTTTATACCCAAAAAATAAGAAATAAAATACCGCCGTAATACGATACGAATTTTATAGATTAATCCTAATACCGTGGTATAGCTCCGAAATAGGAAAAATACTGCGCATGTTTAATTGTTTATAACTTTCAATTTCTTAACTTATTGAATTAGTTCCAAGTTTAGTTGAAATAATTATTAATCTCTTAAATTAGAAACCATATTCTGTGGTATGTGTTCTTAATTAGAAATCTAGTTAAATATGAAAACTGTTGAGTGTAAAATGTTGGTTTCTTAGAAGGGGTAAAAGTAGGAAGGTGTATTTTAATTTATCACAAATCTTTTATTCTGTATAACTGTTGACTTGAGTGTTACACATCTGAATCAAAAACTGTTATCGTTTGATTAAACATTTACATTCTTTTGTTTATCAAAATTTTGATGGGTCAGAATTAGGATTATTAAAAACACGAGTAGTTTTCCTATTACGGTGGTAGTTATTTCGAGGTAACTCTGTGTTAGGTTTTATGATCTCCTATTACGGCTCTATTCATAGAACATAAAATTACATGTTTTAGGGTTCTGTAAATAAATAAAAAGGTTTGTATCTTTTTGTGGATTACTAGATATTCATGTTTGTTGTTTATTTTTGAAAATTTTTAGATGATTGTTGTTATTCGTCATTATTTTTTAAATAATATAATTAGTTGATTCCTAAATAAACTTGTATTTTAATTCTATAAAATCAGTGAACGCTATACACATGCATGTAAAAATACACTAAGTACTACTTCCATCCATCCATCTATCCATCCATCCGTCCATCCATCCATCAGCCTACAGACATCCACTGCTGGACATAGGCCTCCTCACGAGAATGCCACTGGAACGGTCCTGCGCCACTTACATCCAACGGTTCCCTGCGACTTTGAGAATGTCATCAGTCTACCTAGTGGGGGGTCGTCCTACGCTGCGCCGTTCGATTCGTGGTCGCCACTCAAGAGCCTTTCTGCCCCAACGGATGTCGGTTCAACGAGCGATGTAGCCTGCCCATTGCTATTTCAACGTGCTAATTCTGCGGGCTACGTCGGTTACACCTGTTCTTCTACGGATTTCCATGTTCGGGATTTTATCACGTAGAGAAATACCGAGCATAGCTCTCTCCATAGCACGCTGAGCGACTTTGAGCTTTTTTATGAGACCGACAATTAGAGACCACATTTCAGTGTCGTAAGGCATCGCTGGTTATAAACCTTTGTTTTCCGAAACTGCGGAATATTGGACGAGAAGATGCTCTTAAGTTGCCCGAACGCTGCCCAGTCGAGTTGAATTCGTCGGCTGACCCCTTTCTCGAAATTGGATCTACTTAACTGGACTGCTTTTCCTAGGTAAACATAATGATCCACAACTGCGAGAATCGCATTCCCAACTAGGACCGGTACAGGAATGACATGGGAATTAGACATAACTTTCGTCTTGTCCATGTTCATTTGTAGACCCACTAGTTGACAACTACTTATTTATGCTTAAATTCCTTCGGAATCCGTTGGGATTCAGGAATAAAAAGTATTGTGTTTTGAGAGAATCCTAGGGGATTCTCATGTTAAAATACAATACTAAAAAAAATGAGCGAAGCGAAGTCGGTCTGTACGGAAAGATCTTTCTATACAGACCGATTTCACTTGGCTCATTTTTTTTTTATTTTACTGAATGTAAAAAGAAAAATCAATCTTATTTTAATAACCCAAAACTCTTTTTAAAACTCGTGAATGCTCGGTTATGCTATATTTGTAAATTTCATTAAAAGGAAATCAATGTAATCAAATCAATGGTCAATGAATGAAAAACTTACAATTTACTTTACTAACACATTTATATCATTTAATAAATATTATTTGTACGGAACTTCAATGAATATAATTTCTGACCCTCCGTATTAGGAGCCGTCTACCGCAGTAATAGGCTCTGACCAAAATCATACCTCCGTATTAGGGAAAATCGACCCGACTATTTAAATATTTTTCTAAAATAAGAAATATCATGAAAAGAAACATAGACTCGGCAGTAATATAAAATGTAAATTCCGCTTTTGACAATAACATTTTTTTGCACCTTTAAAATTACTTACAAATGCTTATTTTTGTTTCTTACTTTCAAATGTTGAGAAATACCTCCGTAATAGGTGCCTTTACCTTACGTCCCACTGCTGGGCCCTAGCCTCCTCCAGAACTGAAGGGAAATTGACCTACCATACTACGCTGATCAAATAGGTTGGTATTAAGTTATTAGTATTTACACTATTTTTTACTAAATATTGAATGCATTATTAATGCAATCATCAAAAAAAATATTACGTTTCCGAACTTTATCTTTTGTTGTTCCAACGTTTCCCGAATTTTCAGTGTTTATAGTCGGTCCTAACCATTGAGTAAGAATCTAGATACTTGCTCGACGGTCCTAACAGTTTTATTTGAAATGTGTAATACTCGCGTAAACGTCAGAAATAGTTAAGGCAATAATTTCTAATAACCTACTAATATCTGATTTACGCATCTTTTTAATACGAGAATTTGTTAGTGTTACTACAAAATATAATTTTCCAGGATGCGTCACCTATTCGTATGAAAGGAGCACATTATTTAAACACGCCGACCGGTTTTGAAACAATTTTCAACGCGATGAAGTCTTTACTTAATGAAAAGAACAAAAATAGAGTATGTAATTAAAATTAAATACATTTGAAATACTTTAGTTTGTTAATCGTTATAATCTTAATTTGTATTCTTTTATAGCTTTACGTTCACAATAAAAACTATGAAGCCATGTACAAGTATATCCCTAAAGATATTATGCCCGCAGAATATGGTGGAAATGGTGGTACTGTGAAGGAAATTGCAGGTAATAATTACTATTACAATACATTTGAAGAAACCTAATTTCACGCAACCAACTAATATTAGTGGAACATGAGAAATGACAATAATTACTATTTCATCTCAGAGCATAGATATCCAACTACTGCAATCCTTCTCGATAGATTGACCTACCATACTATCCGGATCAGACTGGTTAGTATAGCGTTCTAATTCGAGTTTTACTTCTCTTCAGGGATGATATCTGTTTGTGTTGTTCCTAATTCTTATTTTAGGTTCAGTCCAGGAAACGTTTGTGAAGTGTTTTTACTCCGTCACCAAATGGATTATTATTTATTTTAGATAAAAAGGTGTTAAATTGTCCTATTGGTAGGTAAATTGACCTATTATATCACTCTGATCAGGCATAGGGTTTTATTTCGAGTTACTCTTCTCTTAATTTTTATTTTTTTTTCTTTTTCTTTCCTCCTTGCTACTAACTTGAGAAAATTGCCGCACGTTCAGGCATTTTTGCCATATCTACTATTGCAACAAATCCTAAAGCTTGTATATAGGTTCCTTAAGCTCTGTTAAATAAGTGGTGCTGTTCTGTTGTGCTTTGCGTAGTTGTACATCCTCCTGTTTACTGGCTTATTAGTCTACTTTGCCTCATGTTTCCTGCTTTGCATAGGAGAGAAGTGAAGTCTTTGCAACTCCTCCTCTTTTTCTTTTCTGATTAAATTTGTTGCGGATCCCAAGACAATTAAAAGTCTTACAAGTTTCAAAATATAAGTCAAAAAACGTTTGCCGGGACTTCCTAAAGGTCAAACCTAGGTGGTTTATATGGAGACCATGGTTTATGTGGATATAAGTAAAGTCGTAATAATTAGGTATGTGCTTGACTTTTTCAGAATATTGGCAAGGTAAACTTGAAGAGTACAGTTCATGGCTTGAAGAAGATTTGAAATACGGTACGGATGAATCAAAACGTCCCGGTGCACCGAGGACCTCAGAGTCCATGTTCAGAATAGAGGGGTCTTTTAGACAACTTGAGTTTGATTAGACGGCGTTTTGTTGTATACCTTTGTGCAATGAAGGTATACAACAAAAATAATAATATTAGAAATTTTATTATTAACTAGCTGATAACCATTGTTTAGTATGTGTGAAATTTGACTAAAGGTGGCAGTATTTATAAAGAAATTTAATATTAATATCGTAAAATCTCGCATAGGCGAATGACTTGAGCATTAATGTTAATATTAAGTATTGACCATGTCACCTAATATATTAAATTTGGAATAAAAAAAACTTTGCCTTGTTGTGGCATTATCTATTTCTATAATTTACAGTCTGTTAAATCTTAAACTGCTATGAAAAATTAGAATTTAGTCCAGTTTATTCAAGCGCAATCCAGTACTTCAGTCAACGTAATATTAATGTAACCCATTTATTTAACATCTGCTACTAATGTTTTATACTTAAAAAAAATCTGTGTGTACTTATGTATGTACGTAAGAGGTTAGACTTCTTTGGCGTAACAAAATAAAAATCTTTCTAAAAATTTATCCTTCACGTTTGTAGAAAAAATTACTCTAATAATAGAAAAAAAGGTACATACATTGAAAGTTTTATTATAATGCATTATCTAGTTGAAATTCGTGACGGTGTGTGCGTACGCATCGTAAGAAATGTTGACTAGCTAACTTCAGGATGTCGGTTTTCCGTGACGGTGTGCGCGCACCTAGTAAAAATTTACTCTCATCATTTTTCCCTGACGCGCCAAAAGAAGTATACCCTCAAAAATTTACTTATTAGAACATCGTTCATGGCTTCCAGTTCCATAAATTTTGTTACACTACCTACAAGTAGGTAGTCCTTTAACGATAAAATTATCAAATACTAATAGCCCGCAATACATGTTTTTTTTTTATATATTTATGATTGTGTCTTTTGTATCGATCTATTTTTTACCACTCTTAGTATAATTATATAGCTTAGCATAATTTAAATAAAACATTAGAAAAATTGTTCGATTATTTTTATATACTGCAAAAACAATGTAAGTTTTTATGAAATCATCAGCTGAAGTTATATTTAAAAGCGTAAGTAACGTAGTTAGCAGTAGCTGCTCTTAGTTTATCAAGTATGATAAAAAGACGTTTACCGTCCTACCGGCATGTATTTCAGGCCGCTGAATTCAAACATGGAAAATAAAGGGATTTTCGGTATTAAAAAAAAAATGTGTATTTAAGTACCAAGCATAATTTGTATGTATTCGCTGAATACGAATCTGAAGTGTATTTAAATCATAAGTTGATTGTTCTTGAATACGATGAAATAATTTGACATGATATTTGATTCGTTATATCGATATAAAACTCAAGACTTTCATACATAGGAAATCAGTGTGATTAAATAAGATTTTCAAATATAATATTGCATGCAGCTTCTATACTGCCATAATCTATATAAATAAAAATGAATCACCGAAATGTATGTATGCGCATAACTTTCGATCGACTGACCAAATGCGATAATTTTTTTTTACTGGGAGTATTATAGTGACGACAAGGTTTGTATAGAAGAAAAATCAAAGAATCAAAGATTTTTTTTTATATAAATCATAATTATATTCAATTATATAATACAAATGAGTTGTTCAGCCAGCAGTTGACAACTTCAAACGGACAATACATCATATCATGGTATATATATATATAACTAGCTGACCCAACAGACGTTGTTCTGTTCAAATAAAATAAATGGATCTGTTCAAATAAAATAAATGGAAATCTCCTTGAAAGCAACAACAGTAACAGGGACTGACCGACTGCAGTGCCTTCTGCCGGGCTGATTTGTGAATCTAAATCATCCAGGCCCCCACTTGAATGCATTCACAAAAATTCATACAAATCCATCCAGCCGTTTAGTTGCAGTATACATAAATAACCTAGATACCTAGTCGTTAAGTTTTCTTAAATTTTCTGATTTTCTGCGCAACTAATTTTTTTTGCTTAAAAGCCTTTCTCAAACTAGTAGAAAAATTTAAAAAGAAGATGGATGGAATCGGTAAAGTCGTTCTCAAGTTATGTTATTGTCCTGTCCGAACAGCGCCACCTACCGGGTCCAATTGTGAATCTAAACCATCCTTGAATCCCCTTGAACACATACAAAAAATTTCGTCAACATCGGTCCAGCCGTTTAGGAGGAGTTCAGTGACATACACACGTACGTTAGAAATTTATATATAAGATATACAATTTATTTAGTAATGTATTACTGCTCCATCTATCAGTGTCGATATAAACTACTAGAGTCTTAGTTACTGGCTTTCTGGCTTTGGTTGCAGAGATGACAATACTTATTACGCAAAATTTACTATGGAAGAGTCTGGGTAACTTTATGGCCCTGGTCCTGGAAAAATAGAGTATTTCATAAATTCTGCTCAAGAAATGAAATTTAATTTCACTTTTTTTTTATTTTTTTTTTATTACCTTGGTATTTACCGAAAACATTAGATATGTTAATAAGCTAATATATATATATATATATATACAGGGTGTCCCTAAATTAAACGTCCAACGGTAAGTGGGTGATAGATGACTTTATGACAGCTATGAAAAAAAAAATCCATGTCTTTTTTTATATGAGCATGATTTTTACAGTTTTTAGTATATTACTAAAAACTGTAAAAATCAGACCTTGTACGATATTTTCAAGTACTATAACGACAAATAGGCTAGTTTTGGCATCGGATATTTCTTGTTGGAAGCGCAGATAACTGCACTATCGACCACAAGTACAATTAAAACTAGACATGTTACAATAACATAAAAAATATACATGTTATGGTTATGCCTCATTTTTTTGGAAGAAAACGTTAATCATTTGACTTTAACACACCACTCTGTAAAAAAAAACCATAGTGGCAAGTAATTTCAAAAGATGGCCAAATTAGTATATATAGAACCCAGACAACCATAATTTGAGTAAACAGCGATATAGCTTTGAAAAAGGACCTTAAACTATTTTTATTCAAATATAATATTATAATTTTTTGGTTTATACTTTTTTCTTTCACTAGAATAAGGTCTCAATAACCCCTTTTTTTCAGATTGTATTGCTGTGTATTATTACACATGTATTAATGTGTAATAATACAGAAACCTGTAGGTTTTAAAGGGTATCGATAACCAGAAATTTGGTTCAGTTATCCCCTTAAATAAAGCTATAATTTCTTAAAATTATGTATGCCGCTGGTTGCATATATTTCTAATTATAGCCTTTATATAGAGGTAAGATATTTAGGTTTATCCTTTTCATTTTAATGTGAGCAATTAGTTTTCTAAAATTAAAAAATCATAAATGAAAAGCCTATCCAAAAACTTATGCAAATAATCCACCGCCAGTGAACAACTTAGCTAAAATGTTGTAAGCATTGTCAAATTGAATGGCAATGTCTAACCTTTGAGCTAAGCCAGAATTTTGATCGCTTATCGCTTCAAGGCTTTAAATCTTTAAAAACACTACGTGTCTACCACAGTGCTGTACTAGGGGCTTGGCGCCTATGCGGTCCCACCGTCTTTGTGACAAAAGCCTCAAACTCTTTAGATTTGTATTTGCACCTTTTGAGGTCCTCCTTTTCTGTGTGGTGACGGAGTAAGAATACAATTCATCACCCCCTATCTTGCCCGTGGATGTCGTAAAAGACGACTAAGGAATATAATATGCACATCACATCTGTGCAAGAGAAGGAAAACTCGAAACGAAACCCTATACCAACATGTCTGACAAGCATGGTATAGTAGGTCAAATTCCTTCCCATTGTGGAGGAGGCCCGAGGTACCTTCTAACACTTCGGTTCACATTCTCCTTGTGTAGTAGTCTCCTTTCATTCATTCTTTTTACATGACCGCACCAACTTAACATATCTTTCTCAATTCTTATCACTACATCTACTTATAAACCACAACGTTCCGTAATCACTCTGTTCTTAATTCAATCACTCAATTTCACACCAATCATTAGTGTTGCCCAAATGCAAGACCAAGACGAGACTTGGACCGGTCTTGGTCTTGGTCTTGCAACATCACACCTGGTCTCGTCTTGGTCTTGGTCTTGCGCACCCGGGTCTTGGTCTTGGTCTTGCGCACCCGAGTCTTGGTATTGCAGCAAGAGTCTCGCAAAGTTTTGCAGTTAGAATAACGTAACAGCAATTTATCATGGCAATGAAAAATCCAACTAAATTAATCAAATATCCTATCCTATCTATCCATCTGTTAGCCTATAGTTCACTATTGAATACAATACTTACCACTGGAGAAAATTACTCTTCTATTCCCCTGGTGTTCCATTAGACAGCGTTACTACTCTTATGACAGGACTTTCGACCCTATATTCTTAAGACGTCACCACACGAGGCAGTTGATACAATAAATTTTATGTCATTTTATAATCAATGCGATATTTTACAATTAATGCGATTGTTTATATTTCCCTTCAAGTTAAGTGGTATGTATCTATTGTATTTCCAGTTTAGTTACTGATACTCTGGATACTTGAAAAAACCTGTTGCTCTATTGCCTATATAAATACTTTGGCCGCTGGATCCATGTAGCTCTTAATATACTATTTGTTCAAGAACATATAAAACTGATTTAAAATTTTATGGTTTTAATACTTGTAAAATGTATGATATTCGTCGTCATCGTCACAGCTCATAAAAGTGCCACTGCTGGGCTTAAGCTTCCTTCCAGTAAGAGGAAAATTGATCTACTATACCACGCTGGTCAGACATGTTGGTACAGGGTTTTCTTTCTAGTTTCACTTCTCTTGCACATATGTTATATACACAGGGTGTATCAGGTTATGGGACAACTGTTCATGTATGTTGTAGTTCAACAGTCATAGATCATAATTAGAATGTATATTACACAAAAACAATATAACCTAAAAGTTATAGTGATTACAAAAATGTGTGTCTAAGAGTTTATGCCTTAAATTTTATGCATTATGTAGGTATGTACAGACAGGATATATGTAAGCATGTAAAATTTCGACAGTATAAATAGGTATTAGATTTGCGCGAACCTTTCAATGGTTACGTAGGTACAAAGGCGACTCATCAACGGTCATCGGCCGATCAGCTGATTTATGTTAAAGCGAAGTTTGTCTTGCTTATGCAAACGTAATCATTGATTTATTCAAATTCTAATGAACATTTAACAAAATACGAATATGTTGTAGATTAAGTATCATTCCTTTATACATTTTAATCAATTTACACGAAAATCGATGACAAAATTGAGAACTTACATGTCTCTCAATTCATTAACGAATCGATATTTTTATTTCAATTTTTTTTCATGGGTTCCTAACACCATTGCCCGATCCGATTTGATACGACATCCACGGGTAAGAGAGTGGTGAATTATATTCGTACTCTGTCTTTTTTTTTGTGTGTGTGTAGCTGTTGGTCGCAGATGACCTTGACAGCTTAACGTGGTCAATGGGTGAGCGCTGATGGCTCTCAACTCGGTAAGTAAGTTAAGCGAACATCGCCCGAGGGCTCCCCCCTGTGGGGAACGGACCTCGGCTCGGGGCGTCGCTGAGAGCAAAGTGGGCGTGGCCAAGTTTAGGTTAATGACTTTTACGCGGCGCGGTTTTCGACCTCGACGGCGAGGCCGATACCGCGGAGTTTTATCTGTTATCGCTGCGCGAGCTGTGTAGGTCCTTTCTTGGGCGATCATAATAGCGTCATCTTCTTCTTCAAGAAGATGACGAGGACGTCGGACCGCGGATATTTTTGAGGGGACGTAGTTTACCGCCCCAACCACTAGTGGATTGGGGTGAGTCGTGGCAGAGGCAAAATAGCGCTGGGAGCAACGCTTCATGTACTGCCTGATGGTGATCGTACTCTGTCCCTACATGGACATTTATATAGATTAATTGTAGGCATATTTCTATGTCCAACAGTGAACGTCGTTGGGCTAATGAATAAACGGATATATAAATATGTATAATGGGCAAGAGCACTCTCGTGATTACGGTATTTTTGTCTTTAAGCCTTTCCGAAGAGTAATTCTGAAAAGCCAACACCAACATTGGGAATCGATTGGCCAATAGATGGATATCTCAAGACTGATTTGACTTGCCGTGTAGTGACGGAGTAAGAATATAATTCATCACCCCCTATTTTACCCGTGACTGCGAACCCACGACTAAGGGCTATAATATATAACATCGGTGCAAGAGAAGGAAAACTTGACATGTATGACCTGTAACAACACGGCCGATCACCGTGGCGATTCCCCTCCGGCCACGGCCGATTCTCCTCCTGTTATGTAGAAGACACGAGCTCAACCGTATATAAGCTGAAATGGTGATTTGAATTAAATGCAAGACCGCGAGACTCTTGCAGGCCCAGTCTTGGTCTTGCTCAAGTCTTGCAGGGCTAGTCTTGGTCTTGGTCTTGCAAAAATTAAGCGGTCTTGGTCTTGGTCTCGGTCTCGCATTTCTCGCAAGACCAAGACCAAGACCGCAAGACCAAGACTTTTTTGGGCAACACTACCAATCATGATCTTGAGCGCTCTCATTTCCACAGCATTTATTCTACTTTCGTGCTTCTTCGGCCCTATCCAGCTCTCACTTTCATACAATAGGGTACAAGCATTTCTCTATGCACTGCCAGGCAAGCCTTCTAAGACAGCCTCTAGCTGGCTATGAAGGTGGGCAAAGCACCAATCACCATATTTCCCTTACGCACTCCACAGAAAATTTTCTATAAAGAAGGAAGAAAATGGATTCACGTATAAAACCCCAAAATATTTTTATCCTACTCAGGGCTTAAACAGACTCCCGATCGGCAGTTGCCACAATGATATGCATGTTCCTTACTATATCTTTAGTCTACGAAATTTTATTGCTATCATCATCGTAATGACATCATAATGTCTACATTATAATGTTATTACTGTTAGAAAACGTGGGCCTCACTCAGTCTATAACAATTAACCGCTTCTCTGAGACATGCCCAGACAGATTATGTCTCTGAAGAGATGCGTTTACAATCATTAGATTGTAAGCGCAACTCTTCTAATAAATCAATTGTAAGGTAAAAATAACACTTGTGACAAATAACAGGTGTTTAGTAATAATAGAAATATATCATTGGTTCGTTCAACGGTGTCACAATGTGTTGGTGATAAGACGTACGTTTTATCATTTAGTCGATACACAGTCACTGCAGAACAACGATAGGTACGTATCATTCTACTATCCATCTTTTTATACATAGATAAATTATTATATTTGTATTGAAAACTGATAATTTAATATGACACATAACTATAACAAATAATTTCTTTCCAATAAATGATGATAAGACTTATTTATATCTAAGAATTGTGGTTTACTGTGTGGGGACGGAATGAGGAATCAATATATTTTTATTTTCCTGATCGGGTGTTGTATCCGATGATTGAAACATATAAGCAGATAAATTTACTACAAAAGGAGAAAACTCATAACAAAAGTGTGTCAACTCGTTTGATCAGCGAGGATTAGAAAATCAGTAAACTGTTCTTTTTAAAGACCCTACAAATTAGATACATCTTAATATATGTGACTATATTTAATACTTTGTTCTCAACTATCGATGGATTTTCTGTTGGGTGATTATTTTTAATCTTATCTAAAGCAATTTCATTCTAATATATTATAAACATTTAATTTCTTTGTGTACGCAAAAACTTTTTTCAGTTTAGGATTTATATCAAACATAAAGAATGATTCGGGAATTACCAACGGAATTGGCAAAAATAGCCCGAGATGAGTTGAATGAAAATCCAAAAACGATATGCGGTGATTTGCAACTTTTGAAAGAATGGATTTCTAAACAACCACATTTGAAGGCGAGAACTGGTAAGGCTTAACTTTTAATAAGTATTTATAAGATTTCTTTAGTTTGTCTGTCTTTTTTTGTTAGTCTGAAAGGTTCGGTTTTGTTAGCCCACATTATAGAAAGTATTTTAAAGGAATAACTACTGTTGATGTGAAATAATACGACTCTTTGGGGATTTGTAATTACTGTAATCATTGCAGCCCACATACGGCTCATTGTTGGGCTTGTGCCTCCTGCACAATGGGAGGAAGTTTGACCTACTATATCATACTGGTCAGACATGTTGGTATAGGGTTTTATTTCGAATTTTCCTTCTCACAGATGTTATATGCATAGTATATCCCATAGTCGTCTTTTACGACACCCACCAGCAAGATAGGGAGTGGTGAATTGTATTCTTGCTCCGTCACCACACGGAAAATTGTAATTACTATGGAAATCCATATTAGTGGGCTTATAAAGCATATGAGTATTATAATTATTCCTAAAGAATGTCAATGACATCATTATGAAATTTTAGTTTGTGATGAATTAGCTAAGTGTTTGTTTGTTAATGTTACCACTAATTTTCATTGTGAAAATTAGAGACATGCGAAATTTAAGAACTATAAATAAGTTTTGTTAATATTCCACTATGAAGATTTTTTTGACTTAGATATATTTTTGTTTTTGTTTATGGATTATGATATTTGTGTGATGAATGAGTATAATCGACAATACTTTTCAATTTCCTCAAAATAAAACAGTAGTACCTAAGTCACTCGAAAATATCAAAGTGAATAATGATACTATATGTTTTGGTTGTCGATTTCACCCACAAAGAACTTGAGATATAAATGGATAATTTTATTAATATTGAAATTATCTACCATTTTGACAATTGTTTTCGATGGGATTATTGTAACAGAATCAAAAGGCACCTTATACTCAGGTTCTAATGTCTATCCCTATAAGGACCGAGTTTAGTCCAATTTCTACAAAAACAATTGAAGATTTATTAAATACTTTAACATGGATTACTCAAAATTTTATCTTTTTGTATGGAAATTTATCAAAGGTATTTATATAATGAGTCCTAAATTAAAGCCACTATTATCGATTTCATTACGTTTGTATTTTTTCAATATTCCATCCATCCATCAGCCTACAGACGTCCACTGCTGGACATAGGCCTCCCCATGAGAATGCCACTCGGAACGGTCCTGCGCCACTTGCATCCAACGGTTCCCTGCGACTTTGAGAATGTCGTCAGTCCACCTAGTGAGGGGTCGTCCTGCGCTGCGCCATCCGATTCGTGGTCGCCACTCAAGAACCTTTTTTCCCCAACGGTTGTCTGTTCGACGTTTTTAATATTACCATCTTGGAATTCGTTTCCAATTTCATCAGTCTATCAAAGTAAGAGAAGCGACAGTGCCATAATCATCACATAGGCGATCGGAGTTTGTGTTATAATTTGCCTCAGAAAGTGCTACTGTCCATTCTCCTTCTGATCTGTTTGTTCTTCTTTTTACTTTACTGTTATGACTATGAGAGTCGTTGGTAATAGGTGGTACACATTGATAGACTCTCTGAACTAAGATACCAAATACTCTTTACCATGAGTTTCGTATGAGATATTTATATGAGATATTTATCATTGCCATTTAAGGAAACTCGAAAGAAAACCAATCAATAATTCTTACTGACTCAGTTTAGTGGCTCTTTTTATCTTTCATACTAAAGGTAGCTCTATTAAGAAATGAATAGTAAAATCTACAGGAAATGTAATCTAATCATCATCATCATCTCAGGTCATAAATATCCCACTCCTTCTTTAAGAGAGGGATTTGATCTTCTATGGGGATTTGGCCACGCTGAGCAGACGTATTCACATACGGTTATATTTCTCGACCGTGCGCATGAGGAACGCCTCCACGCGGACGCGGAACGCCACCGGCGAGTGGGGCGGCGCAGACACGAGTACCTGCGCCTGATGCCGCCCTAGCAGGAGCTGCGGGTGACTGGAAAGGGGATTTTAGTCCATCACCCGCGGAGAGGCTGACCTCGCGACGGCGACCCATGTCCCGGGAAGAAGGTTCCCCGCTCAGGGTATTCCATCGGGCCGACCACTGAAGTCAAGGAACTCTGCACTGATAGTCAGCCCAACGACGCCTTGTGTTATCGTGTGGGTTACGGGGCCGCGCGCCGCCCCTGTGTCGCCCCGTGGCCCCCGTCAATCAACTACAAGTAACCTAAACTATAAAATATTATTTTTTTCAGATGATCAATGGCTGATAGCTTTACTGCGAGGTTGCAAGTATAGCGTAGAACGAGTTAAGAAGAAGCTAGATTTGTACTACACATTGAGAACTACCGCACCTGATCTTACTTTGAGAATAAAACCCACAGATCCGAAGTTCATAGACTTCTTTAGATTAGGGTATGAATAAAACCAATATTCTATTATCCATCAACTTCATCAGCTTATCAACGTCTACTATTGGACATGGGTCTCCTCATAAGGTTATATTCGTCATGCTTGGTAGGCGGGTTGGTGATCACAGTTAGTATTATGAGTTTCCCAGGACAGCTACTACAGCTACCCATTCCTTGATCCATTGCCTCTAGTGACTACTATCTAATGAACACCGTTTTTATGATCCCCACGGCAGCGTATAGGGGTGGTGACACACTCTTCCATTTCTTCACCACGCGAGTATGTAGTTTTTTTACGCACATTAAAATATATGTAACTTAAATACTTTTGGCCGGCAAAAGGTAAGGATTTTATTTTAAGTATTTTGTTCTCTTGTAATGATGATATTCTCTTCTATTCTCTATTTCTATTCCTATTATAATAACTACGAAAAATTAAGTTACATGTGAGTACTAATCTCAATTTTCACCAACCTTCCTATATCGAGCAAACTTATCCCAATTTTTAAAAGAATATAGGTACCAGAGTACATTTTTAGCCAGTTAAAATATATTTATTTACCTGAAAATTATATCATGAAACATTTTTCTTTTTTTTTAGGCATAGAGTTATGTTTCGGTTTTCTGTTCTCTTAGTGTAATGTGATCCACATAGGTCCACATAGGGGGGGTAGATTAGACTTTCACCCTAGATTTTCTCTTACAATACAAGTGGAAAAACAAAGGGATGGAGTCCTTGTATTCTTTATCTGTCACTATAATGACAGTGTATAAACGCGAAGAACAATGCTAACATCTTTTGAAACTTAGTAGTTTTCTTTTAGCTTTCAGCAAGCGATTGCAGTTTTTATCGTTACTTTTTATTTACCACGATAGTATAAAGCAAAGACTTTTTATTTGCGTCTGCTTTGTGGTCCTACCATGTCGAATTACATGTGTTCGATCCCACGCAGAACAGTTCTTTGTATAACTATAAATTATTGTTCTCAGTTTCGTATAAAATGTACTTTGTATTCATTAATTTATTCTTTAGCGGTATTGAAAAAAATACAAAGTGTACGCGCAGTAAAAGCTGCTGAAGTGGTATTTGAAATACATAAATTAATTATACAATACATATTAATAAAACAAAATTATTATGATTAGTGCAGTAAGTGCAGATGCACTACGTATGTTCTCATGTACGTGTATGTACGTACGTACGTACGTACTCATGTATTACCTACTTGAACTGTATTTATATTTAAGTTATATCCACTATTATATCAATTATAATTGATATCAATAATTCATTAAGTGGTAAACATTTATGATAATACACTCAAAGTGTTATGACATCATTATTGTCAACGTTTAAGGAAGATAGAAATCAATTAATGAAAACAAAACTTTTGTTGAATCATATTTAAGGCAATTGATCAAGTAGTAATCCATAATTAACAGTTAAAGATTTATTATATACATAACATGCAGATTACCCGTTGATGTTGTAAAAGATGACTAAAAGATATAATATGCATATAACATTTATACACGAGGTGAAACATTCGAAATGAAACACTATATCATCACGTCAGACCACCGTGGTGTAGTAGGCCAATTTTCCTCCTATAGTGGGTTTAAGCTTAGCAGTGAGCCGTATATGAGCTGCGGGGATAATGATGTAAATAATAATTTATAATTTAAATAAACACAACTCTTGTAAGTCGCATGCGCCGCGGTTTAAACCCAGAGCTCCTAAATAGCAATCTCGTTGGTCCCACACCTACGTATAGTATATATAATTTTAAAATATTATAATACAATAGAGATATAATACTCCAAATTAGCAATAAAGTTGATTAATTTAATATTTTAGAACATGTTTGATACTGCCGAAACCAAAGGACAAGTTGTTTCCACGTGTAATTCTGATTCGAGCTGGGGCGTATAATCCTGCGACGCATAATGTGGCTGATGTTATGTGCATGCTGTATTATTTGGTGCAGGTAAATAACACTTTTACTAAAATATACATAATAACCAGATATCGCAAATTGAACTATGAAATATAAGGATGAAACAGACAAGAGATGGTAAAATAGAAGCAACTCCATGGCAACCCGGTCTGACAATTGTTATAGGAAGCAAATTTACCTCCCATTTTAAATGAGATTTCTTTACTACTGGTTCAGTAGTGGCTCACTGTTAAAACTGAAAAAGAAGAATAAGAAATTTCATGCAGTAGAAAATCTTGTCGTATAGCATTTGTATATGTTCAAATCTACAAAGATCGATGTTTATCTTTAGTGTTCCAATTTTATGGATTCTAATATTATATTTTAAGTCTACCATTTCATAATTATTATTAGGCTAAAAAGTGAAAGTAGTCGACGATTATTCCTACGAATAAACAAATAAATACACAATTCTAAAGAAATAATTTCCGTGTGGTTATGGAATAAGAATACAATTCACTACTTCCTTTCTTACCCCTGGATGTCGTAAAAGACGATTAAAGGATATAATATGCATATAACGTCTATGAAAGAAAACTGGAAATAAAGTCCTATACCAACTCGTCTGCTCATTGTAGTATCGATCAATATCCCTCCAATTACGGAGGAGGCTCGAGCCCAGTAGTGGGACGTATATAAGCCGAAATGATAATGATGAAAAGAAAAAAAAACTGCAGTAGCATCATCGGTTCAATCATCTTCTTAAAGAAGATTAAAAAATTATATTTAAATAAAGAGGAGAAATTACTTTATTTTAGATACTAGTCGTAGAAGATGACGTTGCTACTGTATTAGGTACTAAAATTGTGGTGGACTACGAAGGTGTAACAATGAATCATTTCTCGCAAGCGCCGCCTTTGCTGAGAAAAATGGTCGCAGTTGCTCAAGTATGTAAACGTGATTTATGTATTTTTTTAAATGGCTGATAAGTATATCTATCTGTATAATATGTATCTAACATATGGTTAAATATTAACTTTTTGTCCAAACAACCTGATGTCATCGACAATACATTTTATGCTACTTATAGTAGCATGCCAACTTCTAATTTTGCTCAAACATCCCACCGATATATCAACGAAAACGAGGCATTATTGAAGTACAATTTGAAGAAAGAATAATCAGCACTAAGCGAGAATAGTAAAAAAAGACATATTCATCATGTAATAAGTGAAAATAATTAATAAAAGACATAGTTATTTTTCTTCTTCTTTAGAAGTAATAAATAATAATCAAATCAATAGTTCAAGAAATGCAAGTAATTTCACTTGTAACATTAGTATGAACTATGTATTAGATGTCCGTGTGGTGACGGAGTAAGAATACAATTCACCACTCCCTATCTTGCCCGTGGATGTCGTATAAGACGACTATGGGATATAATGTGCACATAACATCTGTGCAAGAGAAGGAAAACTCGAAATGAAACCCTATACCAACATGTCTGACCAGCATGGTATAGTAGGTCAAATTCCCTCCCATTGTGGAGGAGGCCCGAGCCCAACAGTGGGACGTATGTGGGCTGCGATGATGATGATGTATTAGATTACGAGGTACAAGTTTAGTTTAGTATCAGTAGTAAGAGAAGACCAGAGCAGCGTTCGATACAACCAAGTTATTATATCCATGATATATAACTCAATTAATTAATTAGCCGTGTGTTACGAAATAAGAATACAATACACCTCTCCTTGTCTTACCATGGATGTCGTAAAAGACGACTAAGGGATGTAGTACGCATATAACATCTATGCAAGAGAAGGAAAACTCGAAACAAGACCATATACCAACGTGTATGACCAGCATAGTATAGTAAGGTAAATTTCCTTCCTATTGTGGAGGAGGTTCGAGCCCAGCAGTGGTACGTATGTGATGATAATAATGATAATAATAACCTATTTAATTAAATATTTTCTATATTTATCATCCTCACTTGTCCCATTGATATTAGATTCACGCTTCCTATCCACTTCTTATACTACATTTTTCATTATAGTAAAAAAATTATATGAATGTTGCAGGACTCAATGCCTCTGCGGTTAAAGGGTAGCCATCACATGAACTTACCTTCTGGTATCGAAAAGATTTTTACCTTAGTCTCTACATTTCTAAATGAGAAGGCTAAACAAAGAGTAAGTATATATTATTATACTAGCAACCCGCCCTCGCTTCACTTCGGTTATAGGTTATAGTCGTTTTACCCGCGTAGTTCCCGTTCCCGTGGGAATACCGGGATAAAATATAGCCTAGTTTATGCCCTGATATTATAGCTTTCCATTGGTGAAAGAATTTTTGAAATCGGTCCAGCCGTTTTGAACATTACCCAGAACAAACAGACAGACAGACAAAAGGACAAAAATTTTTTAATTGCTATTTTAGACATAGGTGTCGTGCAAATAACCGTGTGAGCATGAAAAAAGCCTATTATTTTGACATTACAAACAGACACTCCAATTTTATTTATTGGTATCGATATAGATTACAATGCATGAATAAATTATTAAGTATCACGGGAAGTTCATTATTTGAACGTCCGTATAATAATGCGAATTTTTTCATGTAAACGTTCAGGATTGTCTTCCTCTTTATGAGTGTCATGATTTAGCCACACTTCGCTCAACTATTCGAGGCTATTAATGGCTGGTGTGGGCCTTCTTAACTTGGCGTATTTGCCCACCTATTGAATGGGTCAATAAAAACGTTTAACTGATTTTTGTCAGCACAATGGGATACACTTTTGAGTACCTAACCCTGTTAACGTCTTAGCAATAGATGTTCTTATCGGGTACTCAGAGGGAATAGTAGCAAAACATGGTGGATAAGGTTTTGGTAATTTTTATTACTAGACTACCATACTTTCTTTCATTGGTAACGCAATCATTGATCAGCATTAGGTGATATTGACACAATTAGGTGTAGCAATCTTAGTGGTCTTTTGCGACATCTATGCGTAATTTGTATGTTATGTATACAACAAATCTAAAACTATTACTTATGGCTTACTACTTAATCAATTGCCTTAAATATTATTAATTGATTTCTATCTTCCTTAAACGTTGACAAAATTGTTGTCATAACACTTTATGAGTGTACTCGTATTATCGTAAATGTTTACCACTTAATGAATTATTGATATCAATTCTAATTGATATTGTAGTAGATACAACTTAAATATAAATACAGTTCAAGTAGGTAATACTTGAGTGCACATACATAGTGTAGATACACTCACTGCACTAATCATAATAATTTTGTTTTATTTGTATTTTATAATTTTCCGTGTGGTGATGGAGTAAGATTACAGTTCACCCCTTATCCTGTCTGTCGCTGTCGTAAAATATGACCAAGGGATATAAAGGCATATAACATACTCGTATTTATAAGAGATGGAAAACTCCAAATAAGGCACTATACCAACACGTCTGACCAGCGTGGTGGTAGGTCAATTTCGCATTATGGAAGAGGCTGGGACGTATATGAGCTGTACGAGTATGTTACAATAGTATGCTTAATATTTAGGGTGGCTAATCATCATCATCTCTGCTCATATACGTCCCACTGCTGGGCTCGAGTCTCCTCCATAATAGGAGGGTAATTGACCTTACAATACCATGCTGGTCAGACAGGTTGGTACAGGGGTTTTTTTCAAGTTTTCCTTATTTTTCTTGCATAGATGTTGTGTGCATATTATAATCCCTTTGTCGATTTTTACGACACTTACTGGCAAAAAAGGGTGGCTAATACATACATGTACAAGCAGACCCGGCCACGCGTTGCTGTGGCTAATGTTTTTGTTATATTATATTTTATTAAATTATTTAAGTGGAACTGTAGGAGAACATGGAGGTCATGGAGGTCTTTATATTTTTTACAAATGGCATCTATGTAAAAAAGCAAGTTAAAATCGTATATGGCACGTTTGTAGGTTTGACATCTATTAATTAATTACTCAATCCGGTCAACAGATATCGCCATCTGTTAAAATCGTTTGGAGTTAACAGATAATTGTGAATGTCAAATAATAGGTGTATATAGGTAATACAAATAATTTGCAATAAAATAATATTGCGACTATAAATTAAGATGTAAGCTATCCTATCTTTCAAGTTGGATCAAACTGCACACGGTGTGCAAATTTGATTAAAATCCGTTAAGTAGTTTAGGAGTCCATCGCGGACAAACAACGTGACACGTAATTTATATAGGTATATTAGGTCTTTACCTATGAAATTGCCGTTATATATGAAAAAAATTAAACGATTTTTTTTCATGTATTTTTTATTTGTATTAATCGAAGTAATCACCCATGCAATCAATGCATCTTTGCCAACGCAGCGGCAGTTTATTGATGCCCTTCTTAAAGAAATCAGCTGGACGGGAGGCAACAAATTCTTCAAAGGCATTTTGTACTGCCTCTCGGGTATTGAATTTCTTTCCCGCCAAAAATTTATCCAAATTCTGGAAAGAGAAGTAGTAGGCGCAAGGTCTGGTGAGTATGGAGGATGACGGTGAGCTTCCAACCCCAACTCTTGCAACTTGGAGACCGTCTGCTGTGCAGTATGAGGCCGCGCATTGTCGTGCAGGAGCAGCGAAGACGAGCGATTGACCAATGCTGGTTGGAGATGTGCCAGCTTCTCCATCATTGTGTTCTGTTCTTCACAGTACACATCTGCAGTAATGCTCACCCCGTTTGGTAAGAAGCTGTGATGAATCACACCGGCGCTAGACCACACCACCTAACAGTGACCATCACTTTTCTAGGGGTAAGTTTTCGTTTAGGGCATTGTTTAGGTGCTGAACCAGGATCCAACCAACTTGCTGAGCGCTTGCGGTTATCAAACAGAATCCATTTTTCATCGCAAGTAACAATGCGTTTCAAAATTGCTTCATTTGTTTGTCTGTTGAGCAATGCAAAGCATGTCTCGACGCGTACTTCGCGCTGGCGATCATTGAGTTCGTGAGGCACCCATTTGTCAAACTTTCTTACCTTGCCAATTTGACGCAAATAGACCAATATTGTTTTGACGCTAACGTCGAAAGCTGCTGCTAATTCAGCCGTAGATTGTGTATCATCGGCTTCCACAATCGCCTTTAATTCGTCATTGTCGACTAAAGTCTTCGGACACCCGCGAGGTTCATTTTTCAGGTCGAAATTTCCAGAATGGAAGCGAGCAAACCAATAACAGGCAGTGCGTTGGTTTGTAGTGTTAGCTCCGTAAACGTCGTCGATGTTGTGTGCCGCTTGTGCCGCGTTGCAGCCACGACGATACTCATATTCCATAATTACTCGAATTTTTAACGTATCCATGATGACAAAAAAGATTGAAATGCGATGAAAACGTAACACTAATCAATAAACAAATGACTACTTTTGGAAAATGAATTCCATGTTTTAAAATAAAATTAATTTGAAATTAGAATTCTTAGCCAAACAAAAATTATTTTGATTTGAAATGGCCAGTACTGCAGAATGGCAATTACATAGGTAAAGACCTATTATTAAGATTATGTTATTTCTAGCAATGTCCTGCTGTGATTCGTCAATCTCTAATGCGATAATTCCTATCTCATAATCGCTGTCTATACTTTAAGCCGCACTATAATTTTAAGAGAATATTGACAGTCAAAGAAAGTCACAATGATCATTATGGTATATTATAAAAAAATATCAATTTTATTTTCAGTTGAAGATACACAAAAATCAAGACGAATTAACAGAGCACATTCCAAAGGAAATTCTTCCCGAAGAATATGGAGGCAACGGTGGTAATCTTGCAAAAATCATTGGTTGGTATATTATTTATTTAAAATAATAGTTTTAGGCGATATTTTAGCCATTGATAATAACAACGTTTCTAAGTCATCATTATCATCATCATTTTAGCTCATATACGGCCTCCACAACAAGAGATAAATTGTCCTACTACCACGCTCAAACGGGTTGGTATAGGGTTCTAGTTTCAGTTTTCCTTCTCTTGCATAGATGCTATATGGATATTATATCCATTATAATTTTTTTTGACACCCATGGTCAAAATAAGGCCACCCTTTCTGAACTGTACTCTTAATCCGTCATCGCCCACAATAAATAAACTTTGCAGTTAGCTTCAACCTACATGTTACACTATATTATTACTCAATTTGAATAATTTACTAGAATGGGTACTGAACGGTCATGCTTGAAATCAAATATAAGTATTGTACGAACTTTAAGAAGAGAATGAGTCATAACACGGTTGTAATCCACAAGACAATAGTCTTAAACCATCATCATAGGTAGAAAATAACTGGTATTATAGATGTTTTTTAAGTTTACTTGCAACTTAAATTAAATTGTGTGTATAAAAAAACGAGTTGGCAATATACCGTTTTATTGAAAATACTTTCGAAACTATATAGGTACATTTACTTAATTAAACATTTACATATTCATACGTTTATGGCAGCGTCTATATTTATAAGCAATTCAAGCTTATTTTACCTACTACTAGGAATTATTTTGTGAACCTTCTTACTGTGTCATTGATAAGATTATCATAATTGCTAGTTATGATCATAACCCAAGCTATGAATAATAAAATTCTATACCTGTTTAAAAGGTTAGTAATATTAGGACAAATTCGTTGCCAATTACAAAATGTGGTTAGTGATTTGATATTGAGAAGAATATAGTGAAAGTTATTTTAAACGTCAGCAAGTATATTTGGTAAGCACACGTTCATAGGTACAGTTAAATCCCATGTGATAACGGGATAAGGCTATATTTTCATGACTTCTTACCTTCCTGTAAAAGTCGTAAAAATGAGCTATAGATTTGTCAGCAAACAATGGAAGGCCTTTCAGACAGTCTTAAAATCTTAGCCGAGACAGGGGGTGACGGGACCGGGGAATTAGTCCGTCACCCGCCGAGCGGCCGACCGCGCGAGGAAAGACTGACGTCCTCCCCGAGAGAGAACAATAACCACGAAAATTGAATAAACTTAATGTCTGTGGTCGATTCATAAGCCAAAAATCGGCTTAGAGCTTCATCATCCTCATTATTCCAGCTCGTATACGTCCCACTATTGGGCTCGATGTTTCTCCACAAAAGGGGGGAAACTATTCTAGGTGTCTAACGAGGTATCGTTGGTCAGACGGGTTGGTATTGGGTTTTAATTCGAGTACTCTTTCTCTTGCATATATATTACACGGGTATTATAGCGCTCAGTCGTCTTACGACTTCCACGGGTAAGTTAGGGGATGGTGAACTGTATTCTTACTCCGTGAGCATACAGAAAGATAATATAGAGTACAATAAAGAGTTTAAATAAAGTGTACAACAGTATACCGCCCTTATTAACACAACTATGCAAGATTTGTATTATAATTATAGACCGCCAAAAAAAACAAAGTATACTTTGATGATAGTGATAATCACAGTGTTGTTTATTTATTATAGAATACTGGGTATCCAAATTCAAAGAATACCAGCCTTGGATGCAAGTGGAAGAGAAATTAGGTACGGATGAAACGAAACGGCTTGGACCACCCATTTCTGAAGATCTTATGTCCGAAGGCTCCTTTAGGAAATTAGATATAGACTGATTACATATTACTTTTATTATGTTTATAAATGCTACTGGATTATTATTAAATATCAGCTTATTTTATACCTCTTTGTATCGAAATGCGAATACAATAAAAATCTTTTACATAAATACGATTTAAATATGACTTTTATTTCTTGATATTTGCTCCATTATAGTAGAAAAGAACCTATTTCTTTTCTGACCAGACCAGCTATTTAGACTTAATCTATCAACTGACATAGACATTATAGCGTTATTCCAAGCTATATACCCATTTAATACGACTTTGTTTTCCTCCTTTTGATACTGCAAGTATTTAGTAAATAAGAAATAAGATATAGAAACAAATACGTTCTCTATATGTTTATCTTGTTCAGTTGTCTTATTTAGTTGTATTTCGTTAACAAATTTCATTTCGTTTACTTTGACCTGGGCAAAATCCGTCTGATGACATCCAGTTAACAATTACATGCCCAAGGAGGGTTCTCGTCAACCAGGCGGCCGGCCATAAACCTATTGCCAATAAATTTTAGAATATGTATGACTTTTTCTTTAGGTGTTGAAAGGTCCAGCGCGCGGCCCCATAACCCACCGTATTCCCTCCTCTTCACCATTGGGCCGACCACCGGTACCGAGTACCTTGTTGTCCGTGACCAGCCCGGCGGGATACCCTTTCAGGTACCCTCCCTCCCTAAAGCCCCTCCAGAGATGTCGGTTGCCCTCACGCGGACAGCCTCTCTGCGGGTGACGGACTATTCCCCGGTCCAGCCACCCATGGCCTCGGTTAGGTGGAATATGTATCATCGAAGAGGAGTACATATTGCATCGACCTCAAGTAATTGAGAAGAAGAATGATGATGACAGCATTAGAAGGAGTTCGTTCAGAAGTGAGAATTTATTAAATTTACACGTGATAATATTCAAGTGGTAGATGAATATACAAAGGTAAGAAGCATAGCTAAGCATAACATAACTAAATATGTACTTGAATGCAGTGAAATCAGGCCACAGTCACGCAGAAAAGGAGCATGAATGAACAACTGACAAGTTATATTTTCATAGGGTATGTTTTAAAAAGGAGAATAATAATTAATTAACACGTTAAGAGGTTACTGAAGAGTGTTTCGAGGAATTTATAACCAGAACATGGTTGCTTTGACGAAACTATAACGAAATCAACTATAGACCATTGCTTAATAAAGCCTAACGGAAGAATTTTACAATTACACTTTTATAAAGTATTGTTAGAACAAAAACCATTGCAAAGTAAACTATGAAAATATTTTAGGTAGGCTCGTAGATTAAAACAATAATTTCAAGATGTTATTCAAACATTAAATTATCGGGCTCTTTAGAGTTTCATATGTACCTAGATAATCTTAAATCAGTCAATGCACTAGGCCATTGGGGACGTTTTAACTCTCTCTCTCTCTCTCTCTCCTGATAAAAGATAACAATGTGTTTTTAAGATAACACTAAAATAATATGAAAATATCAATAGAGCCTGATAATTTTGTAGTAGCAAATTATTTCTTAGCGTTTTAATTTAGTACGATTTATGAAATCTACATACAATGTGTGGTAAAAACTTAAGAATATGTGACCTATTTAGGTATTTTTTCATTGGTATCGTGTGAAATAACTGTCACGACAAAAAAGAGCATTCGTAATAAAAATATTTATGGAAAAGAGACGGTCTCTTTAACATAGGGTAATTTGCCTGTAGGTGTGGGTAGCTCGTATATGAACTGAAAAAAAAAAATATATCTGCACCTATAGATCAAAGTATAACTTTTTTTTTAGAACCCCAATATTTGAAGGTATACTGTACCTATATCTATCGTATTGTAGTCCGCTGTTGGAAATAATGACCACGCTTAGCAAACAGTTTAGCTATCACAGTTGGTCTTATAAGGTTGCCATTAAAATGCACTGCTTTTTCAGAGTGATCTTTCTATTACTTTTTACGACACAACGTGCAAGTGACACATTTCAACTAGGATATTTTAATAAACAAGTTACAATATTTTTACATTAAAATGTGCCAATATTTTTACATTAAAATTTGACAAAACTCTAATATTTTTTATTTCATGTTTAGAAAAGATGACAATAAATTAAATAGACTTATACTTAAAATTATATATAACGTCCGCGGTGCAACCTTATATGTATAGTAATAATAGGCTATATAATTACGTAATAGTTAAAAATTATGCTAAAGAAATTATGCTAATTAAATATGTAAAAGTGTTATAACTTGAAAGTGCTATTAAAATGAAACTTCTTAATTTAGCTTTATATGTAATAACTCGAATATGCAACATTCATCTTTTATATACGGGCATACTATTCAGTTGTACAGTAACTATGACGTAGGAATTAGAACAGTCAGTAATATTCAATGCCATTCAGATAGTGTTCGTGTTAGTGAGCAAGGTGATGTTCAAGTATTTCAAATCAAAAAAATATAGTTATCTAAAAGTAAATATATAAGCTGTACCAATATTTAGGTCTGAAAGAATACAGTTAGTGTTTAAATCGATGTGTTCACTTTATAAGTACATTAAAGTAAAGGAATAAAGGTATGTTATTATAGTTTTATACGTATAAGTTTTGTTTTTTTTATTATTACAGAGAATATTCTGTTGAGATGTAAAATTTTTCTTACGACCTCGTTTTAATTACTATATTATAATAAAAATGTGATTAGAAGAACGTGAAGAACTAAAATTTTGAATAACTATCTAAACAGTTCAACAAAATTTTATCTCATCAGTAAATCAAGAGCCAGTAGACGTACATTCGTTCCATTAAGGGAATAATGCAATATGCCATCTTTGGTAAAGGGTAGGGCGATTGCAGTTAGTATTATTAATTTTCTGGACTGTGCTAGTAATCACTAACCTGATGCTTCTTAGCCGGTGTTTGTTCCCGCGAGTAAGTAAGTAGGGGAAAAAAATCGGTTCTTAATTCGTCACTAAGTAAATTTTCATTTATTTATTTGCTGTTTGCAGGCATAATGAGGGTTGGTAGGTAATGTAGGACGAAAACTTTTATATCCTTGTTTATATATGTATTTCGATTATGAATATTTTTTAAGTAGTAATTCGGATGTGTGTTTGTACGTCCATATAATAACAACTATGATTTGGTAGGTATTAAAAAAATCAATAAAGGTCATGAAATCACTTGCTCCAATACAATGTGATAAGAGTAATCATAGTAACTACATATTACATAGGTGGATATTGCCTCGTTCAGAGCCTATGCTGCTATCTCGACGGCTACAACTTAGTGGCTGCAGGCAGGGCATAGGATTTTTGTATACAGAGATATTTTCAGAGTATTATTTAACTTCTGACACTATCTCGTCTAGTTATCACAGTCTGGCGGTTAGCAGGAGAGAGACACTTCGGGTCTGTGTCCGTATTATAGATGTTGGAGTGGATAACGTGACATCAAAGTCACCCTACAACGGGTTCAAGAGCCACACGGTTTGTTCGGCAAATAACTGCACATAATCGTGTGGAAAGAACGAAGTCTTGGAGATCTGTCATTGAGATTGTAGCAATGACATTATATAGCAATCAGTATACATTCAAGGTCTGTATTAATTCGATCAGATGATTTCAACTTGTTAGCGATAGTCGAAGTTGAAATTCACAATAGTTGGGTATCGCTTGTTATCTTCTGTGACATCACGTTCTCCCAAAAAAACCCACTTGAATTGTCTAAAAGCGTTATTAAACTATACAAAATCGCTAAAAAGGTGAGAGTGAAAGTATGGGCATAGATTTCGGTCTCGATAGTAAGTAAACTTGTGGATAACTGGAATTTTGGTAGATATCGGGGCTGGCCACGGATGTTAAGGAATCGATGCCAGTGGTCTGCCCAATAGCCATAGGGAGCGAACACGTGAATTAAGGAGCTGCACACCGGCCTTCCGTCACACACCATCCGTTCTCTCTGGGGCCAGAGGGAACAGATGGTGTGTGTCCAAACCTGATAAAGCCAAAAAAGATTTCGGTTGTTTGGTGAGTATAAGCTATGGAATCACTAGCATTCGGTCTTATTTTCATTATACATATGTCTGCTAGGATTCTTGGGGGTGGCTAGGCGAGCCACCGATGATAAAGACTGGGTACCGGTGGCTAGGCCACCTGGTAATAGAGAGATGTGTACGGCAGGTTATGAAGTTGCACGTCGTCCTTTCATTTGCCCCGGATGAATAGAGCGGAGTGAACCTATTATAGTCTGTCACCAAATAAAAGGGTTGTACATATAAATGAAAGGAAAATAAATTAAACGAGAAGAAAAGTTTTGAGAGTCTTGCAACATTACAACATCATTCTAACCACGAAACATAGAAACTACAATATATTTAATGAAAAATATATATTCTTAGGTAAATTTCATTGAGCCTTGCAAGGACTTTCTTGCCTATAAACATATATATTACCACATTGCTATGATAGAACTGCTGTACTGTATGGATCAGCATATTGGGCGATAAAAGCGACGGATGAGAGACGACTGCATGTAGCGGAGATGAGAATGTTGAGATGGATGTGTGGTGTGACAAGAATGGATAAATTAAGAAATGAACACATTAGAGGAAGTTTGAAAATTGCGCCAGTGACGGAAAAGTTAAGGAGTGAACGACTGACATGGTATGGACATGTGATGAGGCGGGATAAAAGTAATGTTGTGAGAAAAGTTTTGGGTATGAATGTTGAAGGCTTTAGGGGTAAAGGAAGATCGAGGAAAAGATGGATGGACTAAGTAAGGCATGACATGGATAGTCTAGGATTGGCTACAGAGATGACGTCTGATAGGATCGTATGGAAGAAGATGACATATTGCGTCGACCCCAAGTAATTGGGATAAGATTAAGATGATGATGAAGATTGCTATTATAGAATAAATACGCGAAATTTTTAATGTTAAGAACGAACATAAACCGTGCCTTTTAAAAGGAAAATGCACCTTATTGCTTGGGATTAAAAAAGTTATATGGGTAACTGGCCTACACCTCTGGTATTACACCTCTGCCGCTGCCTTAGGAGATAAAGCTTTAAGCATATTATGAGCTATAAGACTATTTATACAACTTTGTCTCATTATTGTTATTTATTTAATCATGAGTTGGCAGTTTCAATTTAAATTTATTTAGAACATTAATCTTGATTGGTCTTGATAAAGTTAATAATATTGGCATTTCATAGCAACAAAATCTTCTTGAACCGTATATATCCTAGATTTTATCAACAAAACATGACTTCTATAACACTTACGGGAAGGGGCGGTAAATTATGTGAATTTCTTTGTGAATTCTATTCTGTGATTTTCTAGTGGATATACCTATATCAAAGGTTAAATTTTTGAAATTACTAAGAAATTAATATTTACATTGCGCAGTTTAATTAACCGTCACAAACTGTACCGATCCACAGGACAGTAATTTGTCGATCTTAACCATCTGTGCAGTCTTTTATCGTCATTATCGTTATTACACATAAATATAAGCAATACAGCTTTTTCCAATTTCAGAGACACATTTTTAGTCAGGTTGAAAATTCGGGTTCAAAAAGTCGAGTTTCGATGAAGTTACATTATCAAACGCTACACGTACTTTGCAAAAAACACTACAAAATTCTATACATTTTTAAGACATTCGAGTGATGAGTGATGATTTGATTTGACATGGTCATATTCATCAATCAATACTAATACAATAATAATACCATTGCCGTCATCTTCTAGGACTTTTGGTGAAATAAAAAATCACACATAAAGAAACAAAGAGAAGATCTTTATTTGTTTTTACAAGATATTCTAAAGCCTAAAAATACAATAATAAACGTAGGTAACTGCAAAATGGAATTGGACTCAACTTATCACTGGGAATGCAAGCGCTCCCCCCAGCCGTCGATTCTCAGCCCAAGCCAAACAATAAAGATGTAGTTTATGTATAGAAGTAAAGTTGTATTTTATATTCAGTATTTTACTTATTTTATATTCACTACTTTATTAATTGTTATTTATCATTTGTTTTTACAATTAATAATATAAAGTCATTTTATTAACTATTATATTTAATACGCGCTAAAATACAAATATATCTACACTAATATTATAAATTGGAAAAATTGTATTATTGTGTGTGTGTATGTTTGAACACACACACACACACACACGTGTATGTTTGTAATGAATAAACTCAAAAACTACTGTGCCGATTTCATAAATTCTTTCACCATTGGAAAGCTACATTCACCCTGAGTAACATAGGCTATATTTTATCCCGGTACTCCCACGGGAACGGGGACAACGCGGGTAAGGCGACTGAAACCGAAACGAAGCGAGGGCGGGTTGTTTAATATAATTTAAGATCTTCATATATCATTTTCAAATATTCGCCAAAAATGCCTACCATTACAAATAATGTTGTCGTTTATAGCTCTTGGTAACCGCACTAAGACCTTTAAGATAACAAGCAACTTTGTTAACTATAAAAAACTCATTAAATAACTAAATAACAAAAAAATCTCCAAAGTACGTGAAGCATTGTTTTAGTCAAACTCTTTTAGGTTTAATCATTATTAGGATAACAAAATACTTATTTTTATATTAATTAACGTTCTCCTCAAAATAGTTAGTATATGGCTGCCAGGGCCAACGAAAATGAAAATGTATGTAAATATAAAAATAATATGAATTGCGCTTTATTATTATTACATAGTAACAAAATTTATATCTCAACGATGTAAATATTATCACATTTTATCATTTGATGGCCTTAATACAAAAGCGAGATTAAACGACACATGCGTTTGCCAATTTATTTACCTATTATAATAGTAATATGGGAAGTGTTTCTTAAAAATAGATTGTCAGCTTCATAGGCGTTATCAAATTGACGATGTTGTATATATAAGGGCTGATGGTACACTTCACGATGTCTCTCAGTGAGTGATCATTTTAGTACATTTGTTTAGCAAGTCAGCCCAAACTTGAATCTGCTCAGTCGATCGCATGAGTAACCTTCCGAGCTTCTCAATGCTTTTCACTGTTTCTTTGACTGCAAGGCGATGGCCTGGATATCATCTTTTCGGCAAAAATACGAGACTGTGCTATAGAAAATTGAGTCTGCTTTTTGTCGAGTTCTTCATGAATCGAAATGTTAATTAGAATCTCAGTCCACAATAATATTTTGTTTTCTCAAGCCTCCTCCAAAATAGGAGGGAAATCCGCTGGTCAGACGGATTGTTAGATTTTCTTTCGAGTTACCCTTCTTTTAGACAGAAGTTCTGTTCGGCATATCATATCTCTTAGCCGATTTACACCACATCCACGGGCAGGAGAAAGGCTGGTGAATTGTAATCTAAACACGTGAATGTTTTGTCGTAATAAATTTTAATTATAGCATTTTTTTTTATGGGTGGGCTATGGTAAGCGCCCATGCGGTCCATTTCGTCCAGGGCGACGAAAGGACGGCGTGCGGGCCTATACCCCACCTATACTCACGTCGCCTCGTTGTTGGGCCGACCACCGGAGTAGGGTGACTTGTCGTCAGTGGTTGGCCCGACGGAATACCCTTTCGGGTACTCTCACAATTATAATTATAGCATAGAAAGTTCTTTCATAGTGATACTAACAATCCGCCCCCGCTTCGCTTCGGTTTTAGTCGTCTTGCCCCCGCATTTTAAATCTTCAATGTCTTCTAAAATATTATGATACGCCACTGGAGTCCATGAAGCCTCGGGTTTGATTTAGATTTCGGTTATAGAGTTTCTTGAGAGAAAAAATAACCTAACTTACTTCTTATACATATAGACAGGTAGCAAAATATTATTGAAATCCCTGCAACCATTTGGAAGATTACCTGAAGCAAAATCACAGACAGACAAAAAAGGGAGCTGTCGCTCAGGACGCCTGGCAGATATGAAACATTGAAATTATTTTGTACAAATATATATGCATAATAGAGCAGATTACGACAGGAACTAATATGGCATAAAGTATTAATAAAATATTACGATTTTTTTTTCCACAAAATGATGATTTTTGTTCAATAAACATTTATTTTCATTAGTAGGTACCTATACACTATAGGTATGTGTTTAGATTAATAATTTATTTTAAGCTCACTAGATGACGTTGTACAAAATTCTGAAACAGGTTACGTTTCTTTACACAAATGTACAATCCAAGCGTAGCGTTAACGCCACGCCAATGATCAGGTTCACCTCGCCTATAGATGTTTAACATCAAAAAAGTTTTAGATTGGCATAGGTATCGTGTAAATAACCGTGTGAGCATGAAAAACTTATTAATTTGATATTACAAACAGACACTTCAATTTTATATATTTGTGTACGTGAAAATTAAACCTGTTATTTTTTTGTTTTGTTTCATTTAGCCTATGTAAACAATATTAATGTTAAAATAGATGTTATAGTACAATGCATGTTTTATGTTTGAATACAAATGCTCTCAGTGTATCAGTTTCGTTTTCTAGCCTTCGTTGTATTGGAGATTTTGTGTCGTAAAATTTGACATTTTGTAAACGAATATGAGTTTCACGAGATTCGTTTGCAATTGCTCATTCTATGAGCAGGTGATGGGACCCCATCTTACCCTTTTGTCATCTTAGTTATAGAGGCTATAAAATAAAGACACGTTGGTGAGAAATACATATAGTGAACGGCTAAGGGATATATTACCTACATCCCTATAAGACTAAGGACTTTCCGTGTGGTGACGGAGTAAGAATACAATTTACCACTCCCTATCTTGTCCATGGATGTCGTACAAGACGACTATGGGATAAAATATGCACATAAAATCTGTGCAAGAGCAGGAAAACTCGAAATTAAACCCTATACCAACATGTCTGACCAGCATGGTATAATAGGTCAAATTCCCATTATGGAGGAGGCCCAAGCCCAACAGTGGGACGAGTGTGGGCTGCGATGATGATGATGATGATGATGATAAGACTAAGGGCTATAATATATCACTTAGTCATTTTTAACGACACACACGGGCGAGATACCCCTATCTTGGTGGTGGCGAATTGTATTTCTGCTCCGTTAAAAACGGAAAAGGGATATTCGACTAAAATCGTCATTCAACTATTACCCGACTCATATACGTCCCACTGCTGAGATTATGCCTCCTTCACAGTGGGAAGAGAATTGATATAGTCTCTATTACCTAGTATATTGAATTGGCCTCCTATATCTACCATGCTTTTTTTTTTGGGGTGGGATGCGGTCGGCGCCCTTCCGAACCACTCTGTCCGGGGCGACACAGGGGCTTAAGCACGCAACACCTGCCACCCTCCCGAACACCACGTCGCCTTCGTCGTTGGACCGACCACCGGAGCAGGGTTACTTGTCATCAGTGGTCGGTCCGACGGAATACCCCCTACTTGGAGTACCCTCCTATCGACCGACGTCCCCCCCTCGGGGAGGACGTCGGTCTTTCCTCACGCAGTCGGCCTCTCGGCGGGTGACGGACTAACTCCCCGGCCATGTCACCCGCGGCCTCGGCTAGGGCGGCATGGCACGCAGGTACTCGTGCTTGCGCCGCCCCAGTCGCTGGCGGCGGTCGGTTCGTCGAGGCTGTGCTCCTCGCGTTCGCAACCCGCCGCTTCCTTCTGCGAGATAACTGCAGAAGGATGCGACCGCGTCCCAGATATCTACCATGCTAGTCAGATAGGATTTTATTTCGCTTTTCTCCTCTTGCTGTCGTGTTATCTGCTTGTACCCCTTAGTCATCTCTTACGATTACCCATGAGTTAACACTTAATTGTTTAGGTTAATATTTTTTACGTTAAAGTTAAAATTACTTATCGAGGCCGCTGGTTCAATTAATGCCGTTTAGTTGATCTATAAAGTAATAATTTTGTGTTATCTTATCAGCGATGGAGATATATGGCTGTTATAGGTTATAGTATCATGCTCAATGTCATTACTAGTATGTACCTGTAAATAAATAGTTGCTCGTGTTTTGCTTTTAATAAGGTAAGTCATAGTAAATATATTAAAGTAATATTACATTACATTACAAATAGAAAAAAAAATTCTCACAACATTCAAACGATTATTATAAAATATTCATACTTATTGTCAATTATATTTTCGTCCAGTATATTTAGATGTGAATAGATGTAATAAGTAATGAACTTATAAGATAAAGTTTAATAGTTTCGCCAGTGACAGAAAAGTTGAGGAGTCAACGCTTGACCTGGTATGGGTTAGGGATGTGACTTCATCATCATCATCATCATCGCAGCCCAGATACGTCCCACTGTTGGGCTCCGGCCTCCTCCATAATGAGAGGGAATTTGACCTACTATACCATGCTGGTGTGGATGTGACTTGCAAGGGAAAAATCGATTAATAAATAATCGATTTTTCATTCTTTAAAATAAATCGATTTATAAAAAATCGATTAATTATTTTTAATTAATCAATTATTTTTATTATAGATTTTTTTTCTAACTTTTTGTAAGGTTGGTTTTATTTGTACATAGGTACTAGTACAATAAAAATGCATAATACCTAAAACAACAATGTGTTCGTTTTAAAACTGAAAAACAACAACTTTTTTTGCTTTTGGTGGCAATTTTCTAAGTTTCATGTGGTGTTCTTATATTATATTCAATATCTTATTGTTTTAACATGATATAAAAGTGCTTTACATACGTTTTCGTTACCGCCAAAAATCTCAGAAGTCACCGTTAACAGCGGCTATAACGCTGTTAAAGACAACAACTTGACTTTCTGATGGACAATGACTAATATGAAAAAAAAAACTAATAATTAAAAAAATAACTAGTAGGTACTTCACACTGGCAAAGATGGCTCGTAATAGTAGCCATGAAAAAAAAGAGGATTCTTTTTTAACTTAATGAGTTAACTGAATCTAAATATTGCTACTCATTTTTAGGACTATTTAACATTTTATTGACACGTATATAAAATAAAACGATTAGTACAAAAGAACGAAATCACTATCTATTAGTCTCAGAACTGAAATATGTTAAGTGTAAGCAATAAAAGTACTAAAAAACAATTTATTAATACAGATATCTAGTATCCTCTGGTATTTTACTATAACAGAAATAAAATTAAACAATAATCACAAAAAGTAAAGTAACCTTTGCTTTTGGTCATAAAACACAAAAGAAAACTTTCTTAAAGTTTAAACAGTAAAAAACTAATACAACTTATTGCCACAAATCACTTAACATTTGACTCGACCAAAAATAAAATAAAACAATAATTACAAGAAATAAAATAATCTTTCATATCCTTCCTTTGATCTCAAAACTAAAATACAATAGAAAACTTTAAGGTTAAACAATAAAAAAGCAAATAGTAATATAGTCGATTAATAAAAAAAATCGATTTATTTAAAATCGATTTTTAATATTTAGATAATCGATTATTAAAAATAGATTATAAGAAAAAATTATCGATAATTTTTCACGACCCTGGTATAAAAATAGATTATTTTTTCACGACCCTGGTATGGGTATGGGATGAGATAGGATGAAAGTAATGTTATGAGGAAAGTTTTAAGTATGAATGCTTGTTTTAAGTATGGCTTTAGGGATAGGGTAAGACCAATGAAAAGATGAATTGTCTGCGTGTAGTAGATATGTCATGGATAGATAGGTAGGATGTGGTTACAGACCTGACGTCTGATCGGGTTAAAGTAGAAGAAATATTGCGTCGACTCCAACTAATTGGAATAAGTGCAGGATGATGATGATTGTCAGTAGTACAGAAAAGTCTCTTTTGATTCAAAAAATATTTTTATTTTCAAGGGATAACTTGCAAATTAACAAACAAAACAAAACTATTAAATAGTAGTTTAGCATAAGCACTCAAGCAATAAAGGGAACCTGTACTGTTCTGAAAGTAAATCTAGTTTACCAAGAAAAACCTCGAACGAAGCTACTAGCTTAAGCTAGTTGTAGTAGGTTATTAAAAATTAGGTAAGCAATCAAGTAATCGCAATTGGTTTGCTAAGACTGCTTGCTTAAATGTTTAATGAGTTTTTTTAGCCGTTGCTCAAGAAAGATCTATTTTACGCTAATATATTCAATTTTCCTTGTCGTCTTTTGAATACATTTTCATCAAGTCGATTTAACGTAACATCATCGCATCATCGCAACCCACATACGTCCCAGTCTTGGGCCCGGGCCTCCTCCACAATGGGAGGGAATTTGACCTACTATACCATGCTGGTCAAACATGTTGGTATAGGGTTTTATTTCGAGTTTTCCTTCTCTTGCACAGATGTTATGTCCATTTTATATCCCGTAGTCATCTTGTACGACATCCACGGGCAAGATAGGGAGTGGTGAATTGTATTCTCATTCCGTCACCACACGGAATAAACGTAATTAACAACATAATAAATAAATTAACGTAACAAGGACCGCGAAAAAATTAATTGACTATTGAAATAGATCTTGATAAAGATTAATGATTGTTATTGCGATAGGGAATTCCCCGTGACAAATCCAGAACGGTAGAGAAATTTCGTAAATACGCTCTTCATGTTCTTCTGAACTCAACTTCTTAATTGTTAGGCTCGAGAAGCTAAAACATTCCTTAAACATTTTTGCAATACCCATTATATTCTCATTCCGTCACCGTACGACAAATAAGTATGGCGAAAATAAAACTGCTATAAAATTAATCTAATCAGGCAATTCTCAATATTCGATCGATAATATAATACTTCTACTACTGAATGATTCTATTTCATTTACACCTACACCATATTCAAGGAACCATTTAATAAGTAATAATTAGGTAGATAATTAAACGCCAAACTAATTTTAGCGTTCATTCATCATTTCATCATCATCATTTCAGCCTATTGCCGTCCACTGCCGGACGTAGGCCTCCCTCATGTTGCGCCACAATGTGCGGTCCTGTGCCGCCTGCATCCAACGGCGCCCAGCAACTTTCACTAGGTCATCGGTCTACCTAGTGGGGGGGCGTCCTGTTGGTAGCCGGATCGCTGCCGGAGATTTCTCGCACCCCCCGCTCCACCACTACTGGGCCCACCACCAAAATGAGCCCGTAGAGTACCGGAGCCGCCGTGACTGGGGGCCATTTTTTTGTTGTACGCCATTTTTTAAAAGGGGATATTTCCGTAATCGCCACGCTTGGCAGGCGGGTTGGCGATCGCAGTATTAGTGTTTTACGTTTCCCAGGAGCGAGCTGCTGCCCTGCTCTCCTGGTGAACCCTCAGCCGACTTTTACAACTTCCACGGGTAAGTAAGGGGTGGCGACACATGTACTCTCAACCCGTCGCCACACGGGCAACTCAGCGTTCATTAGTTTTTGTAAATCACATTTTATTTGAAATAATTTGATGCAACATGAAGGTTGGTATCTAATAAATTCTAGTCAAATAAAAAGCAATTCTAATTTACTTTTTTGCTAATCGATTATGATTTGATTATTTTTGTTGATATAAAATTCTGGTGATTGACAATAGTGTCATCTAGAGACTTCTACTATAACTAAGAAAATTCCTAGTGATGTTGTCACCTGAATAGCACAGATGGCGTAATTGTTAAGTTACTAACCTACCCTGCCAGTGTCGTGGGTTCTAAACCCACACAGGACAACACTTTGTGTGATCCACAAATTGTTGTTCTGAGTTTTGGTGTAATTTATGTTTGTAAATTATTTGTTTGTAAAGTCCCCCGCAACACAAGGATTATTTCCTTAATGCTGTGGTGACTTTAAAAAAAAATAGTCAAGCTGTTACGAAGGAAAAAATTATGAGCACATAGACTTGTATTTGAAAAGTAAATATATAGTTTCGGTGATATTTAGTGGTGATGAAGGATGATCCGCAAGCCATCCACATACGGCTTCAAGTAGGGCAGCATTAAGTGCAAATAAATAGTCTTAAGACTCAGTTCAATAATATTGTCTTAGATACATCTCTCAGCACATCAATGTCCACATTTGGTTATAGATAATGCGACCATCTTTGTTCTATGTAATACGGGCGCTGGAGTAACGGTGCCATTACACTTGCAGACATAAGTAAAATTTGAAATAATTAAAAGCTAAAAAAACAAGGACACCTGTAAAGTCATACAGGAATAGATAAAATCTACTACTAACCGATAAAGCCTTAAAACCTAAAAAAAATAATAAGAACGTCCCTATTAGTATGACAAATAATTATTTAGGTTCTGTTTGCGAAACGGGAGATTTTTTACAGCTGGTGACAACGCGACACACAATCTGAAAACGGGACTGTCTCGTTCAAAAAGGAACGTACGGTCACGCTAGGCATAGAGCTCCTTAAAAGAGAAAATGATATAATCGCCACGCTTGGCAGGCGAATTGACCATCGCATTTTGTATTAGTACAACTGCCCATTCTTTTGGTGCCTTCTATGTCGGTTTTCACAACTTCCATGTTGATCTTAAGGGTAGAAACACATTATATTCTAGTTAAATGATAAATGAAAGCTTAAGGTTTGGTAGTTTTAGAGATACTGTATTAGGCTCATGTCAGATAATACTATTATTGGGTATACTAATTACCGTATATTATAATATATAGTATATTATCATTGTCACCGTATGTTATCATTGGTCAAATATTAGGGAACCGTTTCGTTATTAGCATCTCAATCGAATATTGTATCAATATTGGACTGCGTAATATTCACCATAATACATAATTAAAATTAAATGCAAGATTTCCATAAATATGCACGTTTATTTATTATTATTCCATATGTATATTACAGAAGTGAAACAGTAATTAAATTTGCCTTCAAAAACCACCACAAAAAATAAATACCTCAATCGTTAAACACTAAGACAATAATGAGTAAGTTATTAGGTTGATAAGAATATCAACGTCATAAATTCTGTGGGTGCATTCTAACTGAATACAGTACGAAATCGCTGTAAAATTTGGTCATTACAAATGTTATAAATGAATATCCATATTGGCTAATAATGAGGGCCTATGCACACCACGTTTTATAAACGCGCCGTCGACGCGCGTTTGTAGCGATACAGACGCGATACGCACGCAAGTCAGATGCAGCCTGTAGACCTTTGCACATCTGTATAAATTCAAATACGCATTTGAATCGATACCGACGCGTGACTGTAGCGATACAGACGCGATGCAAACGCCAATTCCACAATATTGGCCGGTTTTGAATTTCAATTATGAAGTTTTCTGCGTCGAAAGCAGTTTTTGTTCCAGAGACGTGCACCACCAAATTGCTCGATTGCTACTAGCATAGATTCACACTTCCCTCATTGCGGTCGCATGGGTGTCGCGTGTTTGTATCATTACAAACGACAACAAACTGCTCTATAGAATAAAAGCGTGCTGTCGACGAGCGTTTTAAAGACGCGCGTCAACAGCGCGTTTAAAAAACTTGGTGTGCATAGGCCCTAAGAGACAATGGGATAGAAACAAGCTATTAAATTAAAAACAAAACTGTTTTCTTTGCTGCCTTATCTACTTGGTAACCAACTCATGTAGCTTTCATACGAAGCACGATGTGTCTAATTACGTCTTTATAATACACATTACGCACGCACATGTGACAAGAAAGCAGTCAGGACCTATTCATGCAATAAATAATTCAACACTCATTCGTCAGGCCCCGAGATGTTGATAAGTAAGGGAGAAGATCCCGGTCGGCAAAGAATATCATAGCGAAGTGAATGAGTCGCCTCGCTCGCTGTTACGCGTCCCTATAATGTCTATTGTTTGGCTAATATACGGTAACCTATATATTTATATTCGCTTATCCTAAAATAAATATATATGACTTGCATTATAATATCTATATCTGATACGAATATTAGTCACATCTCTTAGAGGTGTGGCTAATATTTTTAGTGAGTTTCAGTAAGTCAATTTAATAGTTTTTAGTAAATCGAAAATTAGTTGCTACAAGTAACATTTTAAAACTCCTTTTCTAATACTAAATTCTGCTAAATCTCTCTGGTGTTTTATCATCATATAATTATAAACCTTACTTTGCCCGAGATACACTACTTAATACGTTTTTAAATTTAGTATAAAGAAAATACTGTAATACTTTGTTTCTGTGTTGGCCTCCACGACGATAGAAAAGAGTCCTCCTCGCCTAAATGATTATATTTCATGTTTTAAATTATAATTAAAATATTATGTTACAGTACAGTAGACAACGAAATGGCTGCACGCCCTTTATCTGTCGCTCTCCAAAAGAAAGCTGAAACTGAATTGAATGAAAGTCCGCGAAGAATTGACGCCGATATTAAAGCTATTAAAGATTGGCTTGGAAAACAATCACATCTAGAATCTGTACATCCGAGTAAGTTGACTCATTAACTCAGCGTTTATTTAATTAAATGTATGTAATTTATTTTTCAAAACCTTGATTTTACAATCACCATTTTGTTGCTATCATTTAAAAGAAGAGACTCAAATTAGGGGTTTTTGTTCGTGTCGGGAAAAAAATTTTTTCGAAGTGCTAAGATCAGCAAATTTTCACTTTTATATTAATTAGAGAGGAGTTAGACGAAACAGTAATACCATCCATTCATCAGATTATCGACACTCCCTGTTGCAAATAGACCACCCGAATTGAAAATAATCTCCTCACTTGGCAGAGATATATTATGTAGTTAGCGTAATTAAATTCCCAGAAGACTAATAGTCTAGTACTAATAGTATTAGTACTGAATTCGCCAAGAGAATGACTCTTGGTGATCTCTCCTCCGTCTTTCGACTCTCAAGCAATAGTAAGGGGTGTTGATGCGTTATATTTTTCATCCGTAACCATATGGTGCGAAACAATTGTTAGAGTTAAGAATTTTTATGGTCATAATATTATACAGCAGGAGAACGGTAATCACACCATGTATGGAAGACATTTGTTATTATTTATTTTTTAGTAAATTATTCTCCTCATAATACGTTAAATAATGTAAGAACGTTATTTGTTGTATTATTATCATACCAATGATATCTCCGGCATAAAGCAAACACTAGATCAAAATTATAATAAGTAGTTAAAACGCACTGTAAAATCTATTGTGGTTATTTTAGAAATCTAATGCCTTAGTGCAAGCAGGAGCTACTAGTCCTATCAGTAGCCGATTTGGTACAAAGTGTATGACAAGAAATGGTCTCGACCATTAAAATAAATTTTGACACATTGTACAACCTAAAACAGCCGTAATTACTTCCGTAAATTTTGTATGCTTGGATTTTATGTCAATAAATTAATCCCAAATATCATAAAATTTACAAAATATTATTAAATAAGTATGTGTAGAGCGTCATCTATATCACAATGTAAAAACTAACTCATTCGCTTTTTATCAAGAGACCAATGGCGACGAAATTAAACCAAATGGCAAATTTCTTACGTCGTAGTATTAGAGAAGCTTTATAGATGGCGCTAAGTATACTAATTCAAGTTAATTTGATCGTCTTGTAAGGATATTTTACGTCACTTTCTGCCTAATTGTATTGGAGTTAACATTGCTACTCGGTATTTAAATACAAGTTTTAAAGGCATTTACTCGTACTCAATTATTTGCTGACTTTCTGTAATATCTATTTGTCATTTCATCTGGTAAGCTGGATTTGTTACCTATATCTATGCTACAATCGGGCCGATGCCTCTTCCACCATTATAATGGGATGAAAACTGACCTAGTATGCGATGTTAGGCAGATTATTTTATTTTGATTTTCTTTCTCTTAAATTGATATTATTTGCTTACATCCTTTAGTTTCTCTTTTACGACATAGCAAGGAAGTCACAGAAACAAAGTTATTGCTTGCTTCGATATCACACAGAAGCATTAGGTAAATAATAATTTAAACGGAACTATAATGTACACATGCGTTTTCAATTTTCAGCCGATCAATGGCTCATCGTGTTTCTCCGTGGATCTAAATTTAGCCTGGAAAGATGTAAAGAAAAAATAGAAATGTATTATACTTTTAAAACCATAGTACCAGAGTTCTTTGAAAATAGAGATCCCAGTGGGCCTGGAATTCAAGAAATACTTAAGCTCGGGTAAGACAATATTTTTCCCCCAGCGCGTGTAATCAATGTCTAACGAAAGTAGAACAGTAGACATTTTTGTTTAAATGGTTTTTGCCAGTAGGTAAGTTTGCTTTGTTTTAGTTTCTTATTCAATTTTGACGAAAATTTGGTAGCAAATTTACACGATAATTGAATATAATTTATTGAAATACTAGGTTACTTACGGCTTTGCTCGCATTCGTGTAGATTATTACTATCTGGTAGCGGCTACGAATACTACAACTCTTACATTGCTCGTGGGTGTTGTAAAGACGACTAAGAGATTCATATCATCATCATCGCAGCTTATATCCGTCCCACTGTTGTACTCGAGCCTCTTCCACAATGGCAGGTAAATTTACCTATTAGGTATACCACGCTGGTCGTACGTGTTGGTATAGCGTTTTATTTCCAGTTTTTCTTATTTTATATAGATTATATAGATTTTATATAGATTATATGCATATTATATCTCTTAGTCGTCTTTTACAACACCCACGTGCAAGAAAGGGTGTGGTGAATTGTATTCTTAGTCCGTCACCACAAGGATAACATTCTCATTTCACATCGACCGAGGCGAACTGCATCCGATGCCGTCTGGTCAACAATTAAGTACATTCCCGAGGAGGGTTGATGTCAGACAGGCGGCCGGTCATAAAACTATTGGCAATAACTTTTGCTATGTGTACGATGGAAGAGGGATACCTACATATTGCGGCGATCCCAAGTAATTGGAATAAGAGAGAATGATGATTATTTTATTTCTACCTAAAATACCCATGGCCAGTGAATAATTGTCCTACAAAGTGGTGAATTTCCCAGTCATATTTTCTTTAAACTCTCATGAATAGATAGAAAGAATAGATGTAGGTGTCGGCCCTTCGTTGGTGAATCCCACTGTTCCACCCATTCGGTCAGAAGCTCTTCGAACAAAACTTATTGCGGCGTTTGTATTTTCTGTTTTTTATCATTAGATTTTATTTGCAGGGTTTTTCTTCCACTAAGAAACTGCCCCAAGGAGGATTCACCACGAACCTGTATAATGAGATTAGGTGTTTTTGACTCGTCGAAATATAACCTCGTTGATGTTATCAAAGTAGCATTAATGGTCACAGAGATATTGATGCATGAAGATGACAACTTCAGTATATGTGGAGAGGTATGACTATTTGTAAAAGACATCATGTACTATCTTTATCTCATATTTTGCAAGTATAAAATAATTTCCAATAAGAATATAATTTTGTAAAGAATGTTATTATTTTTCGCGTAGTTAATTTGGATATTTTTAGTAATAAATTTGATTATTTATTAAAATTATAATTCAACTTTCTTGCCCCGGGTTGTCGTAAAGGGCGATTAAGGGATTATAATATGCAGGTAAAGTCACTGAAAACACAGGTCTACGATCAGTTTGTGTTACCAGTCATCATCATCTTCCTCTTATCCCAATTACTTGGGGTCGACGCAATATGTCATCTGTTTTGACATATTGCAAAAAGTTTCGGCAATGACTTTTATGACCAGTCGCCTGCCTGACGTCAACCCTCCTTGGGAATGTAATCGTTGACCCAAATGGTACCAGATAGAGTTGGTCCGGGTCAATCTAGTTCTTTTACCAGTTCTATATCTAGTTTGTGTTACCAGTGATGGCCCTAAATGTAGACCTCATAATCAAGCTCAAAGTCGCTCAGCGTGCTATGGAGCGGGCTATGCTCGGCATTTCTCTGCGAGATAGAACCCGAAATCCGCTAGCGGTACAGGACCGCACTTTGTGGAGTGCACTTTTAAAAATAATTGTAATTTAAATGTTTTTTTTTTCATAATAATATAATATAGACACGTTTTCCAGGAAGTTATAGTAGATCTAAAAGATGTTGGAATAAATGTGTTAAGTCAGTGGACTCCTGCTTTGGCTAAGAAAAGCATATCTTGCTTTGAGAAGGCGTTGCCAGTGAGAGTCAAAAGTACCCATATATTAAACACTCCGTCAGGATTTGAAACCGCATATACGATATTCAAGTCATTTTTGGGAGAAAAATTGAAGAAAAGAGTAAGTATTGAAGGTATCAAACAGTTCATTCGTACCTTCATCATCTTCACTTTGTTCTTATCCCAATTACTTGGGGTCAACTCAATATGGCATATAATATTGGCATTATTTTTATGGCCGGCCGCTTGCATGACTCAATCCTTCTCGGGAATGTGATTATTGATCAGATGGCATTCGATAGAGTCAGCCCAGGTCTACCAAAAGCTCAGGTCTACAAAAAGTCGTTCTTTTTTTACGACAACCATGGAGAAGGGGTGGTGAATTGTATTCTTACTTCGTCACCACACGGAAAATTTCATACTTTGTTTCATTAAAATAGTATTAAAATAAAAAGCCGAATAAAATCTATCATACTTCGAAAAGATATAATTTCTAATAATTGATTTCATCTACTTCTTTACAAAAACGTCCTACAGTTGCACAATATCTTCCTTAATAGAAAGGAAATCGGTCTATTATACCACACGGTCTGGCGGGTTAACATGGAGTTTGCTTGAAGTTTTCTTTTTTATAGTGACGTTACGTCCTCAGTCGTTGCATACGGCAACCGTGGGAAAGGAATTGTTACATATATGTAGTATTCTGTGTAACCACACGGATTATTATCAATATAAGTATCAGTTTTTATAAATTGTTTCAATCAATTATAATTTCTGCTTTTATTCCGTCAAGGTGAAAACTGATTTCAAATTCGAAACAGACAAAAGAATAGAAAATGCATATGTGTAAAGTGTAAAAAACATAGTTCCATTTTTCAAATATTATAAAAAACTAAATATTTTCTTTTTATATCTTTTTTATAAGTATAAATGCAAAATTAATATGAGCACTTATATTCTTAGAAAGCACTAAAAATGTACACGTTATTTATAATTATGCATAAATGAACAGTTGACAGATCCATGTCTAGGAATTTGGCTTGTGAAGGAACTATTGGGAAGTTGAGAATGACCACTGTTAGAGAATAATCTATCACATTTAGAACAAATATCCATCTGTAGATATTTTAAATATTCACTCGTTTCTGCGTGAATCTGATCCATTTCACTTAGTACTCAAGGTTTACTAATAGAAATATATGCCATTATTATTTCATCCTAACAGTTTTGTTACAAGAATAATTTTCTTTAATGTTCTTACTTGTTAATTCCTACAAGGAAAACAGTATGGTCTTGGAATTCATGGTTGTGAATTAAAGTTTAATATATTTATTTCCTTAGATTGACCTTTCTTTTCCATATACTCAGTAACGCTTCTACTATAAGGAAGGGCATGGTGGGCCCGTGCCAACGGTCCTCACTCTGACAAGGACCCCGAAAGTCGCTCAAAATATACGCTTACACCTTACCTACACTTTTTTAAGAAGAATTTTAATTTTAGAATAATAATTAATCATATATAGTTTCATACAGCATTTACTATATATTCTTGATTTTTGGCGCCAAATTTTAAATGCCTTGGCATATCCTAAGACTGACCTGCAGACTATATTAATATTCCAATTGACTTGCCAATACACAATCTCGGTAGCAATATGGTTGTATCTTGGGTATACTCTTTTTGCGTGTTTTAAATGCACACTCAGTTTATTTAAGAGAATTTTGGGTACTTATATCTAGGTTAATTCTATGTAATTACACAATGAAAAATTCACACCATATTGATTAAAAAGACTTTAAATGTTATACAGGGTGTATCAGGATATGGGACAACTGGTCAAACGGGGGGTAGGCAATGGTGGTAAGAACCCATAAAAAAATTTGAAGGTAAAATATCGATTCGTTAATGAATTAGAGACATGTAAAGTTTTCAATTTTGTCATTGTTTTTTCGTTTAAATCTGATTGAAATAAAGTCAGTGATACTTAATCTGCAACGTATTCGTACTTTGTTAAACGTTCAATAGAAATTGAAAAAATAAATGATTACGTTCGCATAAGCAAAACGAACTTCGCTTTAAAACAGCTGATCGGCCTATGAGCGTTGACCACTTGCCGTTGTACCTACATGTCATTGAAGCGTTTGCGCAATTCTAGGTATAAATGAATGAAATTATACTGTCTAAGCTTTACATGCCTACATGAATCCTGTCTATCCATGCCTACCTAATACGTAACATTTAAGGCGTAGACTGTTTGGCACACATTTTTGAAACTACAATAACTTTTATGTTATATTGTTTTTTGTGTAATATACATTTTAATTACGATCTATGGCCGGTACACTACAACATACTCGAACAGTTGCTCCATAACCTGATACACCCTGTATATTTCGGCTCGCCGGCGCGGCGTCCGCCCTATCGTGGCTTATGCCGAACGTGGGCGGACCGAGCGCTACGTGCCGACGGCTGTACACGGGGGTCATCCGGTCGATGGCCCTGTACGGCGCACCGGTGTGGGCGGGGTCCTTGACCGTCCGACTTAGGGCCCTTCTGTGGCGACCACAGAGGGTCATGGCGGTGAGGGCCATCCGCGGATACCGCACGGTGGCGACGGAGGCAGCGTGCCTATTGGCCGGGACTCCCCCGTGGGACCTGGAGGCGGAGATGCTCGCCGGATTGTATCGGCGGGTGACGGGGGTGCGAGCGGAGGGCGGTGAGATCTCGTTAAGGGAGCTCACCGCCTGGCGCGTCGACGCCCGCCGAGACGTCATTGCCCGTTGGGCAGTCCGGCTGGAGAGGCCTCGGTTCGGGGTGCGAACCGTGGAGGCCTTCGGGCCGGTGCTGATGCAGTGGTTGGAAAGGCGGCACGGGGTGCTCTCCTTCCGACTAGTGCAGGTGTTGACGGGGCACGGGAGCTTCGCCAAATACCTGCACAAGGTCGTAAGGAGGGAGAGTACACCGTCCTGCCACCACTGCGATTGCGACGAGGACACGGCGCGCCACACGCTCGAGGCCTGCGCGGCTTGGGCAGTGCAGCGCCGTGAACTCGTCGCAATCATCGGTGCCGACCTGACGCTGCCGGCCATCGCTAGGGCGATGGTCGACAGCGTCGGGAATTGGGACGCGGTCGCAGCCTTCTGCGAGACAGTGATCTCGCAGAAGGAGGCGGCGGATCGTCTGCGCGTGGAGCGCAGCCTCGATGAGGAGATCCGCCGCCGGCGACTGGGGCGGCGTAGGCGCAACTACCTGCGCCTCATGCCGCCCTAGCCGAGGCCGCGGGTGACGTGACCGGGGATTAGTCCGTCACCCGCCGAGAGGCCGACCGCGTGAGGAAAAACCGACGTCCTCCCCGAGGGGGGGACGTCGGTCGATGGGAGGGTACCCCACGTAGGGGGTATTCCGTCGGGCCGACCACTGACGACAAGTAAACCTGCTCCGGTGCTCGGCCCAATGACGAAGGCGAGGTGGTTTTTGGGTGGGTTGCGGGAGTTGCGTGCTTAAGCCCCTCTGTCGCCCCGGACGGAGTGGTGCGGAGGCGCGCCGACCGCAGCCCACCCACAAAAAAAAAAAACCCTGTATATTTAGTGTTAAGGTAATCAGCGTTGCAGTGTAGTGTATGCTACATTGCAAGTTTAGTTATTATTTTAATAATTTACCACATAACTCATATTCCATTCGACACACTAGCATTATGTCTAAATTTAATCTAAGAGTAGTTAAAAATAATTTTCTTATTTTTCTTTTTATATTAATTTGATTACAGATACATGTGCACAACAAGAACTATGATGTTTTGTATAAAACTATACCTAAAACAGTACTTCCCGTTGAGTATGGGGGAACTAGTGGAACCATACAAGAATTAACAGGTAAAATTAAAAGAAATTTTGTTGTTCCGTAAGAAAATAAACGCTGAGAGAGAAAGGGGTTTGGGATTTAATTAGGAGTTAATTGAAAATACAAAAAAATAACAGATTTATGTATTTAAACATTTATCTCGGTTCATATAACTTAGAACTTATAGTGATAGGAAATAAAACTCGTTAATGTAGAAATGTCCACATAGGTAGAATGTAGTATCCGGCTATTAGCTCTATGTAGACGTATCCCGGCTATGAGTAAGTCCAATATACATGTGTGATTCATACCATATAAATTATTTTAAGGAAATCAAATGTAAAATATTTAGCAAGAGAGGTCGCTGCTTATGTTATCAACTAGTCCTACAGACTTATTTTAATAGTTGAGGTAGTTGGTATAGTGCAATCAAAATTTATAGATATGCGTAACAGATGTCATGATTTTAAATATTGTAATTAAAACAAAATCGTTTCAAGCTAAAATATTGTATTCTGGTCAGTGAACTTAGTTTTGGAAGCACACTCGCACTGAAGACGAAACATTCTCTCCAACAATTTTGATATTATTATTGGCCGATGAACACTATAGTACTCGTAGGTAACAGATCGCCTCCATAATAGGAGAGAAATTGACTAACAAAACCATACTGGTGCGACAGGGTGCTATTGGATTTTATTTAGAGTTTTCTTTCTATGAAGTTACGTTATCTGCATGCGTCTTTAAGTATTTAATATCATCTGAGGAAATGGTAAGTGTGGTGATCCATCGAATTCTCACGTCATTACCTCATGGATGGTATGGTATAATATCATGCGCGTGACGTGACCGGGGATTAGTCCGTCACCCGCCGAGAGGCCAACCGCGTGAGGAAAGACCGACGTTCTCCCCGAGGGGGGGACGTCAGTCGATGGGAGGGTACCCCAATAGGGGGTATTCCGTCGGGCCGACCACTGATGTCAAGTAACCCTGCTCCGGTGGTCGGCCCAACGACGAAGGCGACGTGGTTTTCGGGTGGGTTGCGGGAGTTGCGTGCTTAAGCCCCTCTGTCGCCCCGGACGGAGTGGTGCGGAGGCGCGCCGATCGCAGCCGGGTGGGCTAAAAAAAAAATGGTAAAATATCATGCTATCTTGTAAGAGTTTTTAGACTTTGCATATGATATACGATTTTGTAATTAAACACGTCTTCCTATATTATTATTATAGGTGGTTTTATTCGATTTTATTTTGTTGCAACGATACATCTGCCGGATTTCAATTTGCTATGATGCTATAACTCTTTGCGGTGACCGAGGGAGAATATAATTCACCATCCCCTCTCTTATCCGTGGGTGTCGTAAATGACCACTAAGGGATTTAATATGCATTTAACATTTATATAACTCGAAACAAAATCCTATGCCAACACTTCTGATCAGCGTGGTATAGTAGGTCAATTTCTTCCTCATTAAAGGAGGCCCGAACCCAACGATGGGACACATAGGCTGAGATGATGATGTTTTCTACAAAGAATTAGATGGCGACGTTATAGAAATATAAAACCGAATAGAAACTTGTAAATTATTCAAAATTAAATGCGAATGAAATGATTGTTTACAAAGAAACTGAGTGTTGATGCAATTTTTGCAGATCACTGGAAAGCTAAAGTAGAGAGTTATCGCGACTGGTTTTTGCAACAAGAGTCCGCACGTTCTGATGAATCGAAGAGGTCCGATGGTACTGTCAAGAATACAGCCGCAGTGTTTGGTATAGAAGGTTCCTTCCGCAAATTAGAAGTTGATTGATTTAAATAAAATATTAGAATAAGCATTGGTGTTTAATTTTTAATATTTCTACTTTGGAGGGAATTTGATTAACTATTGTGCGTTTTTAGGCGCTAATTCGTCGTTAATTCGTTACTGTCATAGTGACGTGTGCCTTTTCTCCGTATGGTAACAAACTGCAAGAATATATTATCACCGACCTTAATTTATGTCATCATGAATTAATTTCAATATACGTCCCACTGTTGGGCCCAAGCCTCCTCCACAATAGAACAATAGAAGTGAAATTGACCTACCACCACCATCTACCTACCACGCTAGTAAGAGGTAGGGTTTCATTTCAAGTTTTCCTTCTCTGTCTCTATGTTACTTTACTTTATGTGGCTATCATAAAAACCAAATCAGCGGACACCAGGAGATTAGGTAGTAGCATGTTCTTAGGCAACTTTTAACACTAACTGACAACGTTGTTATCTATGCACTTTTGCCATCTCATAGGTAGTTTTGAGCATTGAGCCCGTTACTAAAAAAGCCATGGGGGCGAGAATAAATAAACTCTTTGAAAAAGATGCAGAAAATGATTATTTTTGCGTGTGCTGCCTTGAATCCTATGCCAGTAGTAGATCAAATGAGAAGTGGGTTCAGAGCCTGGAATACAAAAGTTGGTCTTATGAAGATTGCACAGGAGGCGAACTGCAGTACGTCTGTAATTTCTACTGTTTCATAATTGTTTATCAGATTAAATTAAGATTTTTCACTGATTTTAAAACCATTGATCTCGTAATAATACTACAATTATTTATAAAAAAATAATGGTTGTTATGTTAATGTTAAATAATAGGTCTTTACCTATGTAATTACCGTTCTGCGGTACTGGCCATTTCAAATCAAAATAATTTTTGTTTGGCTAAGAATTCTAATTTCAAATTAATTTTATTTTAAAACATGGAATTCATTTTCCAAAAGTAGTCATTTGTTTATTGATTAGTGTTACGTTTTCATCGCATTTCAATCTTTTTCGTCATCATGGATACGTTAAAAATTCGAGTAATTATGGAATATGAGTATCGTCGTGGCAGCAACGCGGCACAAGCGGCACGCAACATCAACAACGTTTACGGAGCTAACACTACAAACCAACGCACCGCCTGTTATTGGTTTGCTCGCTTCCGTTCCGGAAATTTCGACCTGAAAAATGAGCCTCGCGGTCGTCCGAAGACTTTGGTTGACAATGACGAATTAAAGGCGATTGTGGAAGCCGATGATACACAATCTACGGCTGAATTAGCAGCAGCTTTCGACGTTAGCGTCAAAACAATATTGGTCCATTTGCGGCAAATTGGCAAGGTACGAAAGCTTGACAAATGGGTGCCCCACGAACTCAATGATCGCCAGCGCGAAGTACGCGTCGAGACATGCCTTGCATTGCTCAACAGACACACAAATGAAGGAATTTTGAAACGCATTGTTACTTGCGATGAAAAATGGACTCTGTTTGATAACCTCAAGCACTCAGCAAGTTGGTTGGATCATGGTTCAGCACCTAAACAATGTCCTAAACGAAAACTTACCCCTAGAAAAGTGTTGGTCACTGTTTGGTGGTCTAGCGTCGGTGTGATTCATCACAGCTTCTTACCAAACGGAGTGAGCATTACTGCAGATGTGTACTGTGAAGTACTGAACACAATGATGGCGAAGCTGGCACATCTCCAACCAGCATTGGTCAATCGCTCCCGCACGACAATACGCAACCTCATACTGCACAGCAGACGGTCTCCAAGTTGCAAGAACTGGGGTTGGAAGCTCTCAGTCATCCGCCATACTCACCAGACCTTGCGCCTACAGACTACTTCTTTTTTTAGAATTTGGATAACTTTTTGGCGGGAAAGAAATTCAATACCCAAGAGGTAGTACAAAATGCCCTTGAAGAATTTGTTGCCTCCCGTCCAGCTGATTTCTTTAAGAAGGGCATCAATAAACTGCCGCTGCATTGGCAAAGATGCATTGATTGCATGGGTGATTACTTCGATTAATACAAATAAAAAATACATGAAAAAAATCGTTTAATTTTTTTCATACATAACGGCAATTTCATAGGTAAAGACCTAATATTATTTTAGTTCCTACAAATTATGCCAAAATTGACAATTAAAGTATTTTTATGCCAAACAATGCGTATTTTGTTTATAATTCATATAAAAGTACTTTTATGTATCAAATACACGGCTGTCACAACTTACCTTGGTACTTGTCACAACTTACCTCGGTATTAGGAGAGTTGTGACAAAGGGAATCCCACCAAAAACATTCTGTAAAAAACTAGCCAAGTCTCGATGGAGCTGCTTGATTATCTCTAAAAAGTAATGAAATCTAGACAAAGTCGTGCCAAGTCTAAGGTTCCTTGCTGCGATTTCTTTATTATTATAGTTAATGTTGTGTGACTTGGCCGTTGAACATTCTTTATACGTTAGTGGGTACCTACAAGTCATTTTTATTTACACGTAATGTTATATCTGTTGTAACTACCTATGTTTGTTAAGCGAGATAATAGCCCATACTGGTATTGGTAATTGGACGCTAGTGTCTCATTTTAGGCTGTTATTGATTGTGCAACACATGCATTCAGCATTGACAAGGCTGACTTCTGCTCTCTTCTTTTTGGAGCGTCAAATCGACCACCGATCTAACTTAAAATAGACCTACAGACGGACTTCTATCAATGATTAGAAGTCTGTCTGTACTGGTAATAATTTTTTATACTCTTTGTTTCAGGCGCTCCTACACATAAGTATTATTGAAATACACAGTTTTATCAAGCCTACAATTATTGAATCAACGTTTTCCAAGTGGGAATTTTCCATCGTAAATGGGTAGCGGTTCTGGCGACAGATTGGTGCAATTGTGTCATGGAGCACCTGGTTTTGTACTCTTCAACGGCCAAGTCACACAACATTAACTATAATAATAAAGAAATCGCAGCAAGGAACCTTAGACTTGGCACGACTTTGTCTAGATTTCATTACTTTTTAGAGATAAACAAGCTGCTCCATCGAGACTTGGCTAGTTTTTTACAGAATGTGTTTGGTGGGATTTCACTTCTTTTTGTAGAAACGTGGGCATATTGATTTATTTTATTAGATTTTCTTATTTGACACATTTTTTTTCGTTTTAGGAATAGTTTTTTTATTATTACAAATCTTTCCTTTCCTTTTTTCCGGTTCTGATTCTTGTACAGTAGCAACAGTTTTGCGTATTGCCCATTCGCATTCATTATTTATTCTTTTAGACGGTTTAATTTCTGAAAGATCGGCGCGGTATTTACGCCTAAGTCGGTTGTATTCGGTGATCGCTGAAGCTTGAGCTTTTATATTCTTGAAGTCAACATTTATGAGGCGCACCCCATGAAAATTGATTACTCGTGAAAGCGCCACGTAGGCTTGGGCACAAGAGAATATGCAGGTGCCAATGTCCATGAGGGCATTTTTTAAACTTAAACCTTGGCTCTTGTGAATTGTTAGGGCATACGCCACACAGATTGGGAATTGTTCTCTGTACACGTATGCCCGGGGTATTATCTCAAATTTTGACTTAATAGGCAATAATTTGTGAATCAAATTATTAGCGAATTTTACTACCAATTGTTTAGGCAAGAGTAAATATTATTAATTATCAATGAACTTTGTACCAAAGGTATTACCTACCTAGTACTGAAATACAGCTAAATTAATGATATTTTTAAACGAAATGAAGTAATATCTACCTAAATAAACTAAACCTAGACTGCTATAAAAAGTACTTACTTATAAACACGAACGCGATTCGAAGTACTGCCTAACTGTAAATTAAACCTAGAAAACTAAGAGTACTAAATAACTAACAATTAAATAAAGTATTCACTTAATAGTACTTTTAAATCTAATAATTAAGTAATAATCATTAATCCGTCACTAATCACAAAATTACTAACCTATTCAAATATTCGAATTGTTATAATAACAACCTGCTAATTTTCTTCTTGTAAACTTGTAAGTATAAGTATACAAGCCAGTCTAGTCTTATCCAGAGTTTTCCTTTAATTTTATTTATATGCGTACTAAAAGGAGAAGGGGAGGCATTCGCCCCGCAGTGGGCCCACTGCTGGGATTAAATTAGAAGATGTGTCCCACTACGCTGATTTTTTGCAATGACAGTCGATTTTTATATGTACCAATAGTAGAAGGGGGCATACCCATATCTCTAATACAGCTGAGACAAGCTGAGGGTTCTTCATCAGATACTTCAGATCTTCGATTTTTGACATCAGATGAAGGGGCAAACAAAGTTGAATATTTTTTGTAAAGGCGGTATGTCGATCTTTAATAGTTTGGTTGGGCTCTTGTGTTTTCAAATAAGGGTCACCAGGTACTCCAGATCTTCGATTATTCTAGTTTTTATAGTTTTCCTTTTATATGGCCATTAAACCCTAACTCTGTACCAAATTTCAGCTCTCTGGGTTTATGGGAAGTACTAGTTCTATTTTGATGATCATGAGTGAGTGAGTGAGTGAGTGAGTGAGTGTCATAAATGCGAAACTTTGCTTTCGCTTAACTTCGGAACTAAATGACCTACAGACTTGACATTTTGTATTTTAAGTATGTTTTTATAGCTTACTGGATGACGAAAATTTCTGCGTTCTGGTCTTATCCAGAGGTTCTCAAATAGGGGCCTGAAAATGCGGCGAAATGGTTCCAGTAAAGGATGGTACGGCAGTGTTTGCTTCGCGCTCGACTTGACGGGGGCACCGCCGTGCCCTCCGATAGTTTCACTTTACGTGGAATTTCTCAGAAACCTTGCATCTTTTTTGAAGTTGATGACTGTTTTGAAAAGAGTAATAACTGTGCTACAGTAGGGTAAAGAGTTAAAAATCATGGCATATTTCTATATTGAGATATGTTATTTTATATAAAAATTGTCACAACTATCCTAGGTCTCCCCTACCCATCGTTCAAGTTTTTTTACTTTCCACATTCGCTTCAAGTGAATTAATACAGTTTTGTCACTTACCCCGCCTGCAGCTATCTCTGAAGTGCTTTGTGATGGATCCGCTTCCACAATAGCCTTTAATTCTTCATTTGCCACTTTGGTCTCCGGCCGTCCATGGGGTTAGTTCTGAAGGTCGAAATTTCCAGAACCAAAACGTTGAAACCAAAAACGTACCGTGCTTTCTATTGCGACACCAGCGTCGTACACATTATTAATTCTTCGAGCTGTTTCTGCAGCACTGGTACCACGGTAGAACTCGTACTCGTAAATATACCGATATTTCATGTTTTCCATTATGCGGTAATAAGCGACGCCAAAGAAAAAAATAACGAGAAAAACAAATGAATGACTGTTTTCACAAAACTCAAATGTACCAGCTAAATGAATTTTATAAATTTGAATTTGGAATTCTTAACCAAAGAGGAGATATTTCAGATCAAAGTGGTCAGTACGACAAAACGCTAATTTCATATGTAAGGACCTAATACATATATCTATACGTTAATAAGCTTATGGATGAATGGATTCTCTTACAGAGAAGTTATCTGCCTACATTACTTAGTTTTTTTTATTAAATTGTCCGCGAGAAAGGAGGATGAATTTTTAACTTTTATAAAGTGATCTCAAACAACGTAAAAAGAGTGAGATCATTTGGATTAGTCGGCATCTGATTGAACATTCTGAAACGAATTCAAGTGCTCTCGCATAGGTCCAGCTAGTTAACATTAGAAAAAATAGACGTTTCATATAATTTTTTTATAGGTAGTAAACGTTCTGTGTCCTGCAATCTTGTGATGGTTTATTTAACCCTTAACCAGGCTATGGATTGAGCGTTTCCCACATTGATTTTTGGAGATTATTACCAGGTTTTGGTAAAGAATGTCCCACAAACTGTCAAAAACTTCATAATAGAAATATTATTTGTGGTCACACAAAATATTTGGAACGAACACAAATGTCACTTTTACAATCATTTTTTCTATGGTCGTCTATCCAACGGTTATTTTTGTGAAAAGTGCAGCGTATTTTATTCATAATGGCTAATCGGAAAAAGATAAGTCGTGCACTTTTTGGATATGTTGTAGATTTTGAGTTTTTCTAGTGCTAAATGCATAAATTATATGTAAATACTTAAAAAAATACCATGATATAACAAAATAAAACATGTGGGGAATCATATGACCTTAGCCTGTTAAGAGGACCTTAGCTTGTGGGAGCTATATGTCCATTGCCCGGTGAATTGAAATATTTATTTTATACTAGTTGCTTGCCGCGGGTTGTATGCATTTAATATTACAACTAAAGAAAAAAATAACTACGCTTTAAATTACATACATCGCGATTTCAGATTACGGTTAGCTAGAAGTTTGAAATCGAGCCATATCTCAAACAAAAAATAAAATCCGGTGATATACAAAAATAAAAAAAGGATTGGATTGGAAAAGGAAGGTGTTTTTGGGGTTCTGGACGAAATAAGACTAGGCCAAAAAGGAAGCCATTTTTTAGAATTGTCTACGTACAAGCAATGCAGGTTTTGCAGCACCAGAAAACAGGAAAAGTGGTCAAAATATCAATGCAAAATTTGTAAGGTATCATTGTGTATTACCCCCTGCATGAAATTGTACCACCAAAATCAATACCCAGTAGACGAATAAAAAATTCCAGTCCATTGAGAAATGGACAAAAAGGTTTTTTTATTCGTTTTACACTTTTTTATCAATAAAGAATAAATAACTGCATTACATTTTTCATTTAAACGTTCTAAAATAAGACGTCGTGTCATCACATCTTTTTATATATAGATAATTAAAGGCATCGTCTAGACAGGCAATAGGATTATGTTTTCCCACGTGTTTTTTTTTTGGATTTTAGCTAATTTTCTGAATATAATTCATAAAATCTTAAACTAAACGTTATTACTCATACAAATCTATAAAAAAATCACTATTACTGCATGATTTGTCCAAGGCCTGGTAAAGGGTTAATCATGTTTTTTCTAAAAAAATAACCTACATAATTTTTATTCTCTATATTATATGATCAAAATGAGTTCTGTTTAATTAACCAAGAATATATTTTGTTATCACTTTCAAATAATTAAAGATATCAGAAATAGTGTTAGCTTTCGAAATCAATATGACCTTGTCTGTTTCAAAATTATAGGTGCACAATATTAGCGTACTCGGTGAGTGGTACATTTGTATATGAAATGTATTTTGACAGTATTTTATTTATTTCAAGATTTCATCATCACTGTTGGACGTAAGTACGTAACCCTTTTAAGCAGGCTTGCCTGCCTGCGAAGTCACCTGCTTCATATTAAAAAAAAAAATTATCCTCTTATATTACAGGATCAGATGGTCACTTAGTAGAAAAATTTATTTGACCAGACAGGTGTAAATACCTAAATGCTAAAAGTATGACTTTAGCATGCATTTGAAAATATTTAACTTTCACAACCAGTTATTGAGTTGCATGTCGTATAATTAATTTAACTGACTGTCGCATAATAGACGCTTTAGTATAATTTTATTTTTATCGAGTGAATACGGCAAATTAAAGTTATAGTACTACAAGTAATTAGTTGATACTTCGTAATTTACTTATCTACGTATATTATGCATGCCAAGTGCCTCAGGCAATCGGTGCGCGCGCGGTGAGGCGCGGGCGCCGATACTCAGTTGCGGTTGATTATCGGGCGAGTGTGCGTGTCGCTTCGCGCGCTCAGTGTTTTGATATGAACCCATGTAATATTTTCTGTTTTCGCTTGTGTAATTGTGTGCTTGTTATTATTGCAACATGACACACGAAGAATTCTGCTCCAGGTTCGATCACGAGCTCCACTCGTCTTCTGGTAATGCCTCCGACGAAGATGGTGTTATTATCAGAAAGGAAAGAGCCAGTGTTCGAGATATGATACTACGTTTTGAAAGAACAAATTTAAATAACCTTGGTGATTCTAGAGAATCTTTAGAAAAGTGTAAAGAGCCTAATTTGGGAAGTTTGACGAGTGTAGTTAATCCTATTCAATTCTATTCTCAACGGCTGTGTCCGGCCACAAAATCGCAAGATAGAAATTCAAATGTTTCTGTGAATTCTATTCTGTCGAACGCATCGGAGATTAGTAATGAATCCAGTTCGTCCGGTTTTGTCTCTGATAGAAAATCGAATGTATTGACGCCTCACAGACCAGCACCACCGCCTCCAATAGAATTCCGTGATAGCCATTCACCTGAAAATAAATCGCCTGCACCAGATACAGAAAATATGAATATGGTAAGGCGGTATTCATTTACTACGCCGTTAGGTTCACCTATTGTGATGCGTCGTTCACGGCAACCGCCTGTAATAAGAAGAAAATCTACAGCGGGAAGTCAAAACCGTGGTGAGAGTCATTGGTCTTACGGCGTGACACAAACAGATATAGAAAGGATATTAAGACTGAAACGATCGGATCCATCTGATAACGAGGAGGAAATTCAGATTAAAGAACCAGATACTGATTCGCCAGAAATTGACAGTAGTGATGATTCAAATAGTGATAATTTGAGTAATGGAAATGAGTACATAGTCAATATAGACGACGGTGCCGTAGATACAATGTCTACTGATCATTCTACGGACACTTTAATAAATGATGAGGACAGTGATATGCATAGTGAAAGGGGTGACGATGAGTCCGTCACCTCAGGTGAATCCGGTGATCGCATCAATTATGACAATGTTAGTATTAAATCGATATCTTCTTTCGATCTGGTTCCGTATCAGAAGTATGACAGTATTACTGTGTCTTCAGACGAGTTTGGCTCGGAGGTGTGTCATGCGCCGGACACAGAGTTTCTTACTGTTAGTGCAGTGAACGAGTGGTGTATTTCCAAGTCAACGGAACCGGTATTGCTAGCAATCGAATCTAAAAAGGAGAAATATCGCAGGTGAGGTCATTTGATTTTTTTACGCGATAGGAAAAATATTTGCGATATGACAGTCCGGCTTTGTCACATACCCGATAAGTTATCATATAGCCGAGTGCGTAGGTAAATATATCGTTAAAGAGTCTTTTGTTTCATTTATCCCTGGCGAAGATATAGGTATAGCGATTCTTGATAAGTTATTTGTTATGTTTGATTAAAACAACTCATACAAAATAAATGTGGGATAACTAATTAATACCTACATACAAATGCGCGTATGTAGTACCGTATGTAGTTTCACCTTGATGTTTATTCATATGACGCGAACAAGTGAGCAGGTGGCTAACGTATAGGTAATATAACCTATCTATAACTACCTCCTGACTGCGGCAAGGGCTTAGTGCTTTAAGTAGAACCCTCCAACTCGTTTATTATAAGTTTCATTCCCAAGTCTGATAATTTCTTTCTTCTGTTTTGATTTCCTAAATCTAGTTGTAAAACCTATCCGTTAATTATATCTACGTCGCGTTATAACTTGTTACGAATACATTGTATGGTCCCCGCTTTCGTTGCCGTCGTTGGGCCGATCACTGGAGCAGGGTTACTTGTCATCAGGGGTCGGCCCGACGGAATACCCCCTAGCCGGTACCCTCCCATCGACCGACGTCCCCCCCTCGGGGAGGACGTCGGTCTTTCCTCACGCGGTCGGCCTCTTGGCGGGTGACGGACTAATCCCCGGTCACGTCACCCGCGGCCTCGGCTAGGGCGGCATTGCACGCAGGTAGTCCCGCCTGCGCCACCCCAGTCGCAGGCAGCGGGTCGCATCATCGAGGCTGTGCTCCTCGCGTTCGCGACCCGCCGCCTCCTTCTGCGAGATAACTGCCTCGCAGAAGGCTGCGACCGCGTCCCAATTCCTGATGCTGCCGAGCATCTCCCTAGCGATGGTCGGCAGCGTCAGGTCGGCACCGATGATTGCGACGAGTTCACGACGAGGCTCTGCCCAAGCGGCACAGACCTCGAGCGTATGCTGCGCCGTGTCCTCGTCGCAATCGCAGTGGTGGCAGGACGGAGTTCTCTCCCTCCTAGCGACCCTGTACAGGCCTCCACGGTTCGCACCCCGAACCGAGGCCTCTCCAGCCGGACTGCCCAACGGGCGATGACGTCTCGGCGGGCATCGACGCGCCAGGCGGTGAGCTCCCTTAACGAGATCACACCGAAATAGGTAGGTAGATCTAAATAGTCACTTGGGTAACAGACCTCGTTCGTCAATTGGCATGAGTAGACCGTGAAACATCAAGTTCGAATCCATGATCAATTAAATAAAAACTAACTTGCGAGTTTTCAATTGTTGAAGAGTTTGGCGAGACAACCCCAAAAACCGTTTAGTAGCAATCCCACACCCTTAGCTCACAGGATCACCTTCAATTACCAAAGCGGGATTTAAAATTTCGTGGAAGTCTTATACACTTCTGTATAGAAAAAATGCATATATACCCATGTATGCATTTTACCTCCTAAACTTATCATTCATAACGTTTTGGGTATATTTTAAACTAGAAGCGTCCTGCGGTTTTACCCGCTTAGTACCTCTTCCCGTGGGAATATCGGGATAAATTATAACCTATGTGTTATTCTGTGCTATATTATTGTGAAGTTTCATCAAAATCCATTCAGTAGTTTTTGCGTGAAAGAGCAACAAACATACTCACATACATACAAATATATACACTAAAACGTTTATAATATTAGTAGGATTAGAGGCGCCTATATTTTAATGCAATAAGGTGAACAGGTATAATAATAAAAAAAAAATATCACTAATTACATATATTATAATAAATTATTTAATCTCCAGTAAAAATGTCGAATAGGCGAAACCACTTGCGTGAAATTATATTGATACCCACATAATATTACGTCTATTTCCGTGTGGTGACGAAGTAAGAATACAAATTATCACTCTCTATCTTGCTCGTGGATGTCGTAAAAGACGACTAAGGGATATAATATGCATATAACACATATGCAAGAGAAGAAAAACTCGAAATAAAACCTTATACCAACCTGTATGACCAGCATGATATAGTAAGATCAATTTCCGTCCTATTGTAGAGGAGGCTTGAGCTCAACAGTGGGACTAGTGTGAGCTAAAGTGAACTAATATTATTATATTACCTATTATCATAATTATTAATTATCTCACCACAAATGTGTCTGCAGCTTGGCTCGAACCAATTACAAATTTGTATGGAAGTTGGTTTATTGTTGGTTTCTGGGAACAGGGTTCTTAAAATACTACGGTTAATCACAGGAGCGGGGTGGTGGCTCAAAAAGAGGCTCAAAGGTGGCGAAAAATCTCGTATTTTTTTTACCTATATTCGAATAATTTTTCATAATACCTATATAATTCACTAGTAATTTAAGTATGCATGCAGTAAAGATATGCAATAAAGACGCGTATGAGCCAAATATTTTTTTTTTCACTTTTTGCCTGTGAATAATAATATTTTTTTAATTTTTAAGACAATACCATGCACTAAGGAAATAATCCTTGTATTGCTGGGAATTGATTAAAAATCATAATTATGAATTACTACGTGAAAACTAAAGGGGGAGAGAGGGGGGGGGGGGCTATTGTGACCACTTGTACTACACCACGTATATACTACAAGTGGTCACTGGGGGGAGGGAGGGGTCGAAAAATCTAAAAAAATACGTCACGTAGTATGGGTACGTTCCCTTACATTTACTCTATATCTAGAAATGAAAGCATATCTTAGGTAAAAGACATAACCTAGGCATAGGCTTTCCGTGTGGTGTTATAGGCCAATTTCCCTTCCATTGTGGAGGAGGCTCGAGCCTAGAAGCATGAGGAACATGACTGAGTTGAAATTATGAGACGATGTATAGGCAGCTATTTACAAAGTTATGGCGTATATATAGGTAGTACGGCAACACGAAGAGGGATCTATGCCAAATCCAAGTCATCACCTTTGTCCTTTGCGATAAGTAATGTAAAAATACAATAAAGGGCTGTGAGCCGATGTTAGCTCCATGGTTGGCAAGTTCGAAATAAAACCAAACATCTCCAATTTTACTAGCATGGCCAATGTCTGTAGTCTATGACTAATAGTCAATGGCAGACTACAAGGTTTCCCCAGATCTTAAGACATACCGGAATTTTCAAAATCTCTAAGATCCAAAACGTCTGTAAACTTTTCTAATATAATCAAAATATTCAGCTGGCTATTCAGAGATAGTTTCGAATTTGAAGAGCCTATATTTTGTGATGGTATTATTAGATGAATGAGACGATGTGTTCATGACGATATCAAAACCATACCATTGCCATTGTGTCATTTCGGAACCCATCTTTTTACATCTATTTATACATCACGGCTGAATGATACTTATAGCAAAGCCCGTAGGGCAATCTCTCTCATATTGCAGAGGAATTTGACGCCTGAGACATATGTTAGGGCTAATAAGAAGAAGAAATCAACTACATATAAATAAGCGTAGGACATCTACACAGTTATCTCCTTATAGCTGTGATTAGTAGCGGAGGCTGCGGGTGACCGGACCGGGGATTTAGTCCGGCACTCGCGGAGAGGCTAGCCTCGTGACGGCGATCAGCATCCCGGGAGGGGGACGTCGATGGGAGAGGGTACTTCCTCGGGGTATTCTGTCGGGTCGACCACTGAAGTCAAGGAACGCTGCACCGGTGGTCGGTCCAACGACGAAGGCGACGTGCTACATGCTCTGTCGCCCCGGGAGGCCGGCGGCGGGTGCGTTGACTGTAGCCGACCCAAAAAAAAAATAGCTGTATTTAGTAGACAACGTTGATCTATTTAGCTACATTTTATGCATTAACAAGCTAAAAGCTATTTTATTAGAACGTGATTAATAACTACAGCAAGTGTTATAGGTACATATTTTATTTAGAGTTTACAACGAAACATAAACGTGATTGGTGTTCATATTATATTTAAATAGCAGTAGACGTAGGTGGCAAGGACGTTTAGCGTTATTGGTTTGTGTCGTAAGATATAGATAATTCTAATGTTTTTTTTTTTCACATCTAATCTTAGCAGTTTTATCTATCTATTAAAGGTTTTCTACGAGTTTTTGTTTATAGAAAGACTGTGCCTGTCTTTGTTGGTAAAATAGCGATTATAATAAGTTACTAACTGCTATTTAATAGTGCTAGCGTAGTTAACATGGCAATTTTAGACTTGCAAAAAATAATAGTGAGGTCGCATTACGTTCGAGCTGAATATTTTGTTAGTAGGTTGTAAAAATATATGTTGTATGTAGTTATTTTATGTAATACACAAAGAATAATAACCATGTAAGCGAACTAAAATAAGAATTATTGTGTTAAAAATATGAAATAGGTCTAAAAATTCACGCCCCGGTGACATTTAGGATAGAAAACTTGTTTTCTTTACTCTCTTTGTTTTCTTTTTAATGATGATGTTAACTTACTTCAACGTTTTTATCTCAGATATTATGTACATTGTACATATTAATTGAAAGATAGACTCTCTTATCGATTTAAGCATAAAAGTTTCTATCCAAAACAGTAATACTATAATGCTGAAAAAGAACAAATCTAAAAAAGGCAGCCAAGTTCAATATTATAATAATTATGGTGTGTAGTTGACTTCACCGACAAAAGACTTGAGATATAAATGAGTGCCATCTTCTATAGATTATCCTGTAATTTATTTATTAGAAAAACGTATGATATTTTTATGTAAGTTTAAAAACACAGTTTCTTGGGTCTGAAATAGTAATTGTCAAATTATTTACATAAAACAAATTATGATCTATTAGCAACCCGTCCACGCTTCGCTTCGGTTTGATTTGCCTTACCCGCGTAGTTCCCGTTCCCGTGGGAATACTGGGATATAATATAGCCTATGTTACTCCCGGATATTGTAGCTTTCCATTGGTGAAAGAATTTTTGTAATCGGTTCGGTGGTTTAAGAGTGAAAGCGTAACAAACAAATAAACTAACAAACTTATTTTCGCATTTATAATAATACTAGCAACCCACCCTCGCTTCGCTTCGGTTTGAGTCGCGTTATCAGTGTAGTTCCCGTTCCCGTAGGAATACCGGGATATAATATTGCCTATGTTACTGCCTGATACTATAAGCTTTCCATGGGTGAAAAAATTTTTGTAATTGGTTCGGTGGTTTAAGCGTGAAAGCGTAATAAACAAATAAACATACTTATTTTCACATTTATAATAATACTAGCAACCCGCCATCGCTTCGCTTCGGTTTCAGTCGCCTTATCTCCAGCCGCCCCGGGTATACCGGAATAATATATAGCCTATGTTACTCTCTGATATTATAGCTTTTGATTAGTGAAAGAATTTTTGAAATTGGTTCGGTGGTTTAAGCGTAACAAACAATCAAACTTACGTTACTTACTTTACTTACTTAAGCATTTATAATATTAGTAAGGATTGCACTTCGACATTTGCCCTAACTGGTTTTCAAACGCTAGATATTTTATATTTGGCTAAACAAGTTATAAATTTAACATTATATGGAAGTTATTGTTTTTATATTCTAGGTCTTTTTCTTCTAAATATTTGATTTGCAGATAAAAACCTAGTTAAGTCAAATATTGAGGTTCGATACATTAGTATTTACTAAAGCAAATGAGAAGACAATTATAAAAGTGTTTTAAATTTACCTAAGAACATACGTTTTACTACGAATACGAATAGAATACTAGTGGGTCTCAATATACATATGCCAAAATTTATGTGTTTATATTGAATAGTATTTGAAATATGAAGGACTCAAAAGTGGCTCGAAATGGTTTGCGTAAATATGCATTCGGCGGCGTTCTTTTTGCTTGAAGTTGGCATGACGCTGCCTAGTGTCTAAATGCATATTAAAAGACCCCATTAAAATACTATGACTTGAGAGAATGGTCAAGTACATCTGCAGATACAACATATTTGATCAAAAACACCTAACTTCAAATATCTAATCAGTCAATATCTCATACCTGTTTGATTTTTAGCATTTTCCCATTGCATTTCCTTTTTTAAAGTGCTACTTTAATGAAATTAACCCGAATTGAAATTATGTATGTAGGTTATAATGATCCGTGATAAGTTATAATGGTCTTTCGTGTGGTGACGGATAAGGAATACAATTCACCACTATCTTGTCCGTGGATGTCGTAAAAGACGACTAAGGGATATAATATGCACATAAGATCTGTGCAAGAGGAGGGAAACTCGGAATTAAACCCTGCCAACATGTCTTACCAGCACGGTATAGTAGTTTAAATTCCCTCCCATTGTGGAGGAAGCCCGAGCCCAACAGTGGGACGTGTGTGGGCTGCGATGATGATGATGAAGTTGTAATGAATATACTTCAGTATATCGCCTTCATTTTAAAGGTATCTATACTAATATTATAAAGAGGTAAAATTTGTAAGTTTGTATGCAGGGGGTAATCTCTGGAACTCATAATCTAATTCTAATTTTATTTTAACTGGCAGAAAGCTACATTATTCCTGAGTGCTATAGGCTATAAATTGTTTCTATAACATGTATATTAACCGAGCTATCACAACTTTTGTCTGGCAAGTCGGAAAAAAATACCTCGTAAAACAGAATTATTTGCGTGCGCTGCCTAAACAGTTGCTTAAAATTAAAAAGAATGTATGGCTACCTGGTTCATCTTAATTATTTCTACAAAAAAGTCAGCGATACCATATCTCTATCTTTTATATTTTATCTTTTATACTTCTATTATTGCATTAAAAAATTTTTTTTTCGGCATTGTTACGTTTGGTTGATTATTTGAGCAACAAAATATTAATTCTTATGACAATAAATTATTTCAGTATCACAGGAACATCATACAGATAAGATTTGCCATTTACAGTATATCAATTGGTCATACAGTTTCGGAGATAATATAAAATTACTAAAACGCAAAATGACCCTAGCATAACTTTCATTGTGCAGACGTTTTACCTATTTGCCCATAGATGGCGTTCTGCAATGACGTCATTTTTCTGAATCGCGGTGTTAAGACTTTCCGTGGATTGATGACCCTCTCGAATTATTATGCCCACGTTGTCGTTAGTTGGAGTTCTAAAAATTACATGTCAGTTGGTTATTGGTTTCGGTTGTTTCGTTCGCATGGTTGTTGTTGTTGATAGATACCTCATAATCGAAAATATCGTAATTTCGTTGTACGTTTGTTTTGTATGTTCGTAGTTTCGTACTTCGTTCTATCGTAATAATCGACACGAGTTATTCGATATTACGATTGTTTTGTTTTGTAAAGGCGGACGGTGTTCGAGTCGCTCTCCCTTTGTTCATAATTGTTTTCAAGTCTGTGCGTGGTTTGTTGAGAGCATGCCTAAAAGGAAATCTCAACTGTCTCGGCAGACATCACAGACAAGAGCCGATCGAGTACGCCGTACGGAAGAATCTGCCCCTGAAAATGAGCAACGCCTCTCGAGAAATAGAGAATATATTTCGCAAGCACGCGCTAGAGAATCTAGCTCCGAGCGCTCACAGCGCCTCGCAAGCCAAAATGTGAGGACGACGCGGGCCCGTGCTCGAGAAACTAGCGCTGAACGTGCGCACCGTCTATCTGAGTTAAGGCAGCATGTCTGTGAGACAAGGGATAGGGAGACTAGCACTGAGCGCTCGCAGCGCCTAGCAACAGAAAGACAGCGAGCAGCTACAGTCAGAGCGCGTAATCGGAATATAGCCCAAGGAAATAGATCAGCCTTCAATTACGATGCCAATATAGATTATGCTCAGCAAAACACTGTGAAAATAGGCGAAATGAATAAAACATGTCCTAAGTGTTTTGCAAATAAATGGAGCGATGAACCAAATGGTATGTGTTGTGCTGCAGGAAAAGTGGTTCTTCCTGATATCCAGGCACCACCACAACCAATAAAAGATCTATTACTGGGCAATCATCTATTATCTGCGCATTTTTTAAAAAACATACGAAAGTATAATACACTCTTCCAAATGACGTCATTCGGTGCTAAAGAAATTCGCGAAGGAAACTTTATGCCTACATTTAAAGTAGAAGGGCAAGTTTATCACTTAATTGGTAGTCTACTCCCTTCGCCAGGGCAAAGCCCGCAGTTTCTACAAATTTATTTCATTTCTGATGCCGACCAACTTTCGTTGCGGTCTAATATTGCTCCTAACCTAAATATCGATTTAATCAATGATTTACAGACGTCGTTAAATAGTCATAACATTTATATTCGCAGTTTCAAATACAATTTAGAACATAACTCTTCATCTGAAAACTTAAAATTAATCATTCACGCTGACCGCACTCCACAAAATCAACATCGTGGAAGATACAATTCACCTACAGCAAACGAAGTTGCAGTATTATTGGTGGACGAAGATAAGGGACCTAGAGATATAGTCCTTCATTGCAAAGATGGTCAACTGAAAAGAGTTTCTGAATTACACAGAGCTTACGATCCCTTACAATACCCTTTGATGTTTGTTAACGGTGAAGATGGTTATTATTTGACTATCCCTCTACAAAATTCAGCGCGAAATAAAACAGTTTCGTGTATGCAATTTTATATGTATAGATTGATGACCAGGGCCAACAGTTTTAATCCCCTTCATTATTATCGGGATTTGTTTAGTCAATACTGTGTTGACATGATGGCTAAAATGATAACAGAGAGACTAAGTTACATAAGTCGCAATCAACAACAACTGAGAGCTGATGACTATATCCATTTAAGAGACGCTATAAATCAGGATGCTAATGTCAACGCTGCAAATATTGGCCAACATGTCATCTTGCCTTCATCTTTCACCGGCTCTCCGCGTTACATGCATGAAAAAACCCAAGATGCAATGACGTATGTACGCAACTATGGAAGACCCGATTTATTTGTGACGTTCACTTGCAATCCGGAGTGGCCAGAAATTAAGAAAGAGCTATTTGCTGGCCAACGTTCTTTCGACCGTCATGACATTATTGCTAGGGTTTTTCATTTAAAGATGAAGAAAATGATCAAGTCGTTCACTAAAGACGAGGTATTCGGCAAAGTCAAATGCCATATGCTTAGTGTTGAATGGCAAAAACGCGGACTACCACACTGTCATATGCTGTTTTGGTTTGCACAAAAAATACAACCAGATGAAATAGACAGTATAATAGTTGCTGAACTACCAAACAAAGATGATGACCCAATATTATTCGATATTATCACCAAAAACATGATCCATGGACCTTGTGGGGAGCACAATTTATCATCACCGTGTATGAAGAACGGTATATGTTCAAAGAAATATCCTCGGCGATTCGTCACCGATACTCAGACAGGCGAGGATGGTTATCCTGTATATCGTCGTCGTAATGCTGAAAATGGTGGTCAAGTCGCAGTTGTAAACATCAGAGGGAGGCCGATTACAATAGATAACAGATGGATTGTACCATACTCTCCAATGTTGTGCAGGTCATTTAACGCCCACATTAACGTCGAATACTGCCATTCAGTTCAGGCTATAAAATATATATGTAAATATATAAATAAAGGTTCCGATCAAGCCACGTTCAGCGTTAGAAATCCGCATGATGAGGTGGAAAATTATTTAAATGGGCGATATATAAGTACATCGGAAGCCGTCTGGCGAATACTCGAATTTCCGATCCACGACCGACATCCCACGGTCGTGCATTTGGCCGTGCACTTAGAAAACGGGCAAAGGGTGTTTTTCACACCAGGAACTGCGCGACAAGTTGCCCAAAATCCGCGCAAAACCACTCTATTAGCGTTTTTTGAACTCTGCAATACCGACGAATTTGCAAAAACGCTGTTGTACCACGAAGTTCCACACTATTATACGTGGGCTAATAACAAATTTTCAAGACGAAGGCGCGGTCAAGACGTCGATGGGCATCCAGAAATAAAAAGAGATGAAGCTTTGGGAAGAGTGTACGGTGTACATCCGTCACAATCAGAATGCTTTTATCTAAGAATTTTATTGCACCACGTACGCGGTCCCACATCATTCAAAGATTTGAAAACTATAAATGGAGTGGTCAAGGAGACGTATCAAGCGGCTTGCCGGGACAGAGGTTTGCTGGAAAATGATGATCACTGGGAGAAGACATTAAGAGAAGCTTCGATGTCGGAATGTTCATTGAAACTTAGGGAGTTATTTGTGGTGATACTGCTATTTTGTCAGCCATCTGAACCGTTAAAACTATGGGATATCTTCAAGGACAATTTTTGTGAAGATATCAGACATAGAAATCGACAACAAAATCAGGACTTTACCATGCCTTTTAATGATGTTATGTACAATGAAGGTTTAATACAAATTGAAAACAAACTTTTAGCATTGAATGATAAAACATTGAGTGACTTTGGATTACCGTCTCCAGTTCGCCCTGTAAATGATGCAATAGATACAATGTTGGTACATCCGCACAACATCAGTGAATTAGCTACTTTTGTAAATGAAAATTTGCCTAAATTAGTCACAGACCAAAAACAGGCTTTTGATGAAATTATTGATAGCGTAACGAATAATAAAGGAAAAATTTTTTTTTTAGACGCCCCAGGAGGCACAGGGAAAACATTCCTCGCTAATTTAATATTAGCACATGTTAGGCAATCCGGAAAAATAGCTTTGGCAGTGGCTTCTTCTGGGATTGCGGCTACTTTATTGAGTGACGGTAAAACTGCTCACTCTACCTTCAAACTCCCATTGACAGTTTCATTGGAGCAACAGTCGGTATGTTCGATACGCAAAAATGGGCCCATTGGTCAATTGTTACAGAATACGTCGTTGATAATGTGGGACGAATGTACCATGAGTCATAGAGCTCATGTTGAAGCAGTGGATCGAACACTTAAGGACTTGAGAAACTCAGTCGCTGTCATGGGTGGTGTCACTTTTGTGTTTGCAGGTGACTTTCGTCAGACACTTCCCGTCGTCACAAGAGGTACACGTGCGGATATCATAAAGGCATGTCTAAAATCATCGCCCCTATGGAGTATAGTCCAAACTTTGAATTTACGTACGAACATGAGAGTCCACGTTATTGGAAATATGGATAACGATTTTCCACAACAGCTGCTCAAAATTGGAGAAGGGTCTTTTTCTTCTCGAACCTTGGACTCTAACTCTGCGGAAATCGTTATAAATGAGACTCTGGGTCGTATAGTTCACAGTCTACAGCATCTTATAGATGCAGTATATCCTGACCTCGAATATTTACTAGATAGAGACATTCATTGGCATTGTTCAAGGGCTATCGTCTCACCAAGGAACGATACAGTCAATGAAATCAATAATCTAATTTTACAAAAAGTTCCCGGCCATGGTAAAATCTACAAGTCAATTGATACAGTGTGTAATATCGAGGATGCAGTCCACTATCCGCAGGAATTTTTAAATTCCCTTAAACCATCTGGTCTGCCACCTCACGAACTGCTGTTGAAATCCGGGACACCTATCATGCTTTTAAGAAATTTAAGCCCACCTAACCTGTGCAATGGCACAAGGCTACTAATAAAAGATTTAAAAGACAACCTAATTGTGGCGACCATTCTCATCGGCCCAGGAGCTGGCCAGTTGGCGCACATCCCAAGAATTCCAATGATTCCGACGGACCTACCCATACCGTTTAAACGACTCCAGTTTCCAATAAAAACATCATTTGCCCTGACTATTAATAAGTCCCAGGGACAAACATTCTCTTTGGTTGGCATTGACCTACGAAAAGAATGTTTTTCCCATGGGCAATTATATGTTGGTCTATCAAGAGTGGGATCATCCGAAAGGCAGATTATTCTGTTACCGGAAAATAAAACAACCTCAAACATTGTATATAGAGAAGCTTTAAATTAAATAGATACCTAACTTAAACAAATAAATAAAATAAGTAAAAGGCAACTAAGGGTTAAGTTACCTTGAGCAGAAAATAGAACTTCGGTAATCTTTTAAGTTACTGATCTGATTCCAAAAAATATTTTACTAATAAAATTAAATACAGTAATATCAATCGAGTGTAATCTTATGTTAAAACAAGAAATTTTCCGCGGACGAAGTCGCGGGCAGAAGCTAGTATGGAATATACCAATATACCTACTTATATACTTACTACAATAACTTATGTAAGAATGCACCTTTAGTGTTTGTATTTTGATATTACGAGAAAATTTTATTTTAAATGCGAAAATAATTAATTACTGCATATCAACTTTCATAGAATTTTACCTACTTCATTTATTTTAATGATCGTCATATTTTTGCTTGTTAGAGATTTCAATTATTGTATTTATTTTTGTGTGACTATTATATTAAATCATTTGTTAAAAATCTATGTAGGTATGTATTTATAAAAATGTACTTTTATATCGTGATCATCTCAGTCCAAATAAGTTCCACTGATGTGCTCGCGTCTTCTCCAGAATGGAAGGGAAATTGACCTACTATACCGCGCCAGTCAGCCTTGTTGGTTTAGTGTTTTATGTCGAACTAACAACCCGCCCTCGCTTCGCTTCGGTTTTAGTCGTTTTACCCGCGTAGTTACCGTTCCCGTGGGAATACCTGGATAAAATATAGCCTAGTTTACGCCCTGATATTATAGCTTTCCATTGGTGAAAGAATTTTTGAAATCGGTCCAGCCGTTTTGAAGATTACCCGGAACAAACAGACAGACAGACAGACAAAAATTTTAATCTGTATTTTAGGCTTAGGTGTCGTGCAAATAACCGTGTGAGCATGAAAAAAGCCTATTATTTTGACATTACAAACAGACACTCCAATTTTATTTATTGGTATTGATATTTCTCGTTATAGACATTATCTGAATATAACACCTGCGGGTAAGAGCGGGTGGTGAACTCTATTCTCAATCTGTCACCACCCAGATATTTTAATACCAAGCGAAAATTATAAGTAAGTACACTCACATCAATAATAATTATTAAATAACTTGTAAGACGGGCTGTTCGAATCGTCGGGGATCCCAATCTTACGGACGGATTGGCGTCGCTGGAGCAGCGGAGAGACTTTGGGTCACTCTGTGTACTCTACCGACTCTTTCACGGGGAGTGCTCCGAGGAACTGTTTGACTTGGTACCACCGTTACCATTCTACCAACGTATCACTCGACATCGATAGCAGGGTTCATCCATTTCACCTGGAAACGTTATGGTCTTCAACTGTACGTTTCCAGCGATCATTTCTCCCACGTACGTGCAAGCTCTGGAATGAACTACATGCTGCTGTGTTTCCCGAGCGCTATGACATGTCCTTCTTTAAACGAGGTTTGAGAAGAGTATTTCCTTCACGGTAGGCAGCGGCCTGGCTGTGCCCCTGGTATTACAAAGGTCCTTGTGCAGCAGTTTCACTTACCATCAGGTGTGCTGCTTGCTCGTTTGCCACCGTTGGCAATAAAAAAAAGGCCATTTCCGTGTGGTGACGGAGTAAGAATACAATTCATCACTCCCTTTCTTGCCCGTGGCTGTCGTAAAAGACGACTAAGGGATATATAATACGCATATATCATCTATGCAAGAAAGGTAAACTCGAAATAAAACCTTATACCAACCTGTCTGACCAGCATGGTATAGTAAGGTCAATTTCCCTCCTATTGTGGAGGAGGCTCGAACGCAATAGTGGGACATATATGAGCTGATGATGATGATGTAACACCAACAAAGCTGGTAAGAATTCATAATATCTAACATATTTTCAATGGCGTCTACCTTCAAATTTTCATTGAATTAATGTGTTCAATTGATGGCTAGCGTTCTGTTCCTATATCATTGCATTACGGTATTATCTATAATCTTACAAGAAAATGTAACCAAAAGTAGAAATACAGATATTTTAACAAACTATTTATAGCGGTAATACCTGATAAGACGATTAGAGTAATCTCATTCTGTTTTACGCCGAATGTTTTACTAAAAGGTTATTTTACTCTGTGGAAAATGTAAATATATTTACATCGTAACTTAGGTATTGTAGTTACAGATAATATTATAATCTATATTGTATTATAATAGAACTGAAGATTCTTTACCTGTATGTTTTTTGAACGGGTTAATATCAGGCACTAAAAGTTCTATATGATAAATCTTTTTCTAATATGTTGTTAGTCCGTTTATTTAGCAAGATTTGTAATATAGGAAAGATGACGCTGCAATATATAGAAGCAGAGTTGTCATAAATATTAGCTAAATGGCGCAAATAGTAAGAGACAGACAGACACTATGTTGCAAGGTTAATATTGTTGGCACAATAACTATCGTCATAACAAATTCAAATTAAATTATCATTGAAGTATTATATATGTATATAATGTTATGTTATTATTTTAAAATAAAAGACATACTTTCAAATAAAAACATGAATACTCAAAATAAAAATAACTATTTGAGTGGCGACTTTCGGCACGGAAAGTTGATCCCTCATAACCAAGCTCGCTGGGGAAGAAAGGTTCTCGAGTGGCGACCACGTATCGGACGACGCAGTGTAGGACGCCCCAACTAGATGCACCGCCGACCCGATCGATGAAAGTTACTGGGCGTCGTTGGATGCAGGCGGCACAAGACCGCACTCTGTGGCATAACATGAGGGATGCCTACGTCCAGCAGTGGACGGCGATATGACAGCCATATGCTTAAATTATGAAACGATGATGATTTGAGTAATATATGTTAGTAAGCAATTAATATACCTATGGTCAGACTTTAATAAAGTACTTAGAGTTGCCTGATTTATTTCTTGTATGAGATATACAACAAGATACGATGAATAAACTGTAGTATATTTGTAAATGTACAAATACATATAGGTACTATTTACGATGCAGCAACTGTCTGACCTCTGCGGTAGAACCAGTGCCGGTGACCTAAGATTAAACCAGTCCATAATCTTATGATTATGGCAGCATGCAGCAGCATGGTATAGTTATAGTAGGTCAAATTCTCTCCCATTGTGGAGGAGGCCCGAGGCCAACGGTGGGACATTGGGCTGCGATGATGATCGTAAAAGACAATCACTAGTTTTGCATCGACCTGAGTGAACTCCATCTGACGTCACCTGGTCAACAATTATATTCATAAGGAGTGTGAATTTCAGGCATACGTCCAGTTGTAAAACTATTGCCAATAACTTTTCCAATATGTACGGTGGAAACATCGACCCCAATTGCATCGACCTCAATTATTTAGGATAGAAGTAGGATGATAATATAATTTACGAAGGTGATAAAATCAACTTTCACTATAAATGGTTTATTGTAATAACTTTTCACTGTACCAAAATAATATAAAGGAATTAGGCATGTGATCGTGTGAATTTTTGATAAATCTTATAGATAATCAAGAATGGCAAGTATTATAAACAAAAAAAAAATACAAATATAATGTGCGTACAAAGTAGGTACGCATGTCACAAGTGAAACTTCTTTTTGCCACGTGTTTTTCGTCAATTCTAATAAAAAAAAGAAAAATGTACTCTCTCTCGATCTTGCTCACTCGCTTGCTCCCTCCCTACTCTCGCTCCAGGGCTATATGCTTAGTGCTATGTCTGTCCTTTCTCACCCTCTCTCAATTGCTCTCTCCCTCTTCTTGAACAAAAACGTCCCACATTTCGTGTCATTAATTGCGTTTCATCCGTAAAAATTTACCCTCATGCGCGCAAAGAAGTTTCACTTCATTAAGTTGAAGATATCTCTAAACTAACAACAAGGTGGTGTTTGTAATTCGCACATTAGTGTAATATACATAAATACCTACTGTGTACGTAAATTACATTTGAGGTTTTTGATAAAAAATATAATTTTAACATTGAGATTGCTTGTAACTAACGTGGCTATACGTACCGTTGTCAAAGGGACAGTCCCGTCTTCAGGTTGTCTATCCCGTTGTGCCCAGAACCGTAATAAACATCTCGCATTTTCGCACACAGTCGTGTTTCTGTTTTTTTTAGTGTTTAAATGCATATTTTTACCTATTTCTTCATAACTTTCATGTTGTCCTTCTTTTTAGCTCCTCAGTTCACGTGCCCGCTCGAGCACAAAAAAATGGTCACGATATGCAAGCATTTACATCCCTAGTCGTCTTTTACGACATCCACGGGCAGGATAAGGAGTGGTGAATTGTATTCTTACTCCGTCACTACACGGGCATATTATATACTAGCAACCCGCCCTCGCTTCGGTTATAGTCGTTTTACCCGCGTAGTTCCCGTGGCAATACCGGGATAAAATATAGCCTAGTTTACGCCCTGATAATATAGCTTTCCATTGGTGAAATAATTTTTGGAATCGGTCTAGCCGTTTTGAAGATTACCCGGAACAAACAGACAGAGAGACAAACATTTTTTAATTGCTATTTTAGGCATATGTGTCGTGCAAATAACCACGTGAGCATGAAAAAAGCCTATTATTTTGACATTAGAAACAGACACTCCAATGTTATTTATTGGTATAGAATAGATACGATAATAATTTTAAAATTTCTGAACAGTTTTGCTTAAGTCATGGCTAAAAATATTTTCGATCAAGTCACACTCCAAAAACACACTAAATTAAAACCGGTGCATCTAATTATTAGCTTCGATTCCACGAACTTTATACTGTCTATATTTTATGCAAACTTCTGACATATTTAAATTAATAATAATCATTTGACATTTAAGTAAATTGTAATTTGAGTAGTATATGTATATTATGATTTTGGTTATGCACATAAATTGACCTATTATATTAACATTTGCATGCCTTGGAGGGCGAATATAAAAGGAAAATGCCGTGTTTTGATATTTGGATAAACCTCAATTCTCTGCAAAGAAAAATTATTTGATTTGTCTAGATGAGTCCATCATCAACATCATTCAGCCTCTCGGCGCCCACTGCTGGAGGTAAGTCTCCCTCATGTGTGGTCACACAGTGTGGTCCTGTGCCATCTGCATCCAACGACGCCCAGCAACCTTCTCCAGGTTCTTAATCCACCTAGTTGGTCGTTCTACACTGCGTCGTTCGGCACGTGGCTGCCACTCGAGAATCTTTTTCCTCCAGTTGTTGTCGGTTCGTCAAACGATGTGTCTTGCCTATTGCCACTTCAGCGTACTAATTTCTCGTGATATTTTTTACACCCATGAATTATGATAATTAATTGGTAACAGTTCTAATATAGGCAAGCTGTTAAAAAAATCATCATGCTCAAAAAAAAACGTGTGGGCGATGAACTATCAATACATTGAAGATCATCGATGAATTTAGCACATGAAATAACGTCGCACTGTATATTACAAACGCGTCGCATGGATGCCAAGGTTGTTCCTATATTTACGCTTCGTTGTCATTATTTATAAATACTATGTATAAGAGTGTATCTTTTATTTTTACTTATCTTATTAACGTTTATGGTTCCGTTTATATAAAATGTAGAAACAGTAGCAAGGTTGCTTTGTGATAGTTCTGGTTTTCCCAGAAATCTATTAATATTGTGTATTAAGTTTATAAATAATCCAAAATCTATAAAATGGCCATTAAATAATTTATTTTTGATTTTAATCCATTAACTTGAGATAAGGTATATTGATTAGAAAGATAGGTATGTGTATCTTAAAAAAATATGATATACCTACCAATGGCCATGGGTCAGATACTCTAAATAAACAGATGTTAAACATGTGAAGTAAAGAATTGGTTGATAATCTATTTCTTTATATATTTTATTAATTTCTCTGTTTTGAATATTTGCAAAAACTGAAACGCATTTGTACAACTTGTTTGTGATTTGGAGGTTTGTTAGGAGCGTAAAACATGAAAATATCACGTGCTTAAGTTATATTCAATATTTTAACGTTTTATATTGTTATATTTAAGAGTATTAGGTAATATTTTACGTGATGTAATGCAGAAAAAGTGCTAAAGTATAGCGAATATAATATACCTGTGCCTTACGTGTGTTCTTATGTTCTGCCAAAATTCCGAGAGGAGCCCACAATTGTGTAGTCAACACTTAATTGACTTATAGACAGATAGTGAACGGACAATCATTTTGAATATTGTTTTCTCAATTATAATTATCATATTTCTCTACCGTTGTAATTAAAATTATAAAATCTATGTTAATTTAATTAATTTAATAATCTATAAATTATATTGTAAACTGTATTGTGCACCCCATTCTAAAATCAAATAATTTGCATGCCAGCTTCTGGCGAATCATGTTATTGCTTCCGAAAAAAATTTTAACATCTAATTTATACTGAGATTCTGGCAAATAAATTTCTTACTTACTAGGCTACGAATATGTAAAAAAAATAACAGAAATATTATTTTAATTTAGCAGGAAAACTGTATCAGCCTTGGCTGCTGCGCTTTGTTCTATTTGCAGTTCAAACGGTCGAATAGGACAAGAAACAATTGTTTCGATTTATGCAATTTCATTTATGCATTTAAGTAAAGTTGTATTGCTTATTTTTTTTAATATCATATCACATTCTTTCGAATAATTAACATATTTTGCAAGATGAACCAAACGAACACTATATTAAAAATACATAATACAACATATTTTGCTCTTATCATAATTGAGATCGACGCTATTATATCGTTTTCCACAAACTCCTAATATCAAATGTCAAATCTATGTTCACTTTCTATGCGCCATGCTACATCTAGTACATATTTTTCTTCGGTATTTTCTTATCTCCTCAGCATCCATACTTATATATTTCCTAAAAACATAGTCATGCAAAAATTATCGCTTAGCAACTGTTCAAGAATTTTCGAGATTTACTTGAAAATTTTACAGCAACAAGCCTAAATTTTAAAACCGTACCGTGTGGTAACATTCTCCACTCCTATTATGTACGTGGGACGAAACATTGAGTGATAACATTTATCTTTCAACTCTTCTCGCTCTTCAGGAATAAACCTATGATACTGAAAAATATTTAAAGAAAATCACAAAAGTTCTCAGCCAGCCAATACAAGCCTCTTTTCCGTATGGTGACGGAGTAAGAATACAATTCACCACTCCTTATCTTGCCCGTAGATGTCGTAAAAGACGACTATGGGATATAACATATATGTACATAACATCTGTGCAAGAGAAGGAAAACTCGAAATGAAACCCTATATCAATATGTCTGAACAGCATGGTATAGTAGGTGAAATTCCCTCCCATTGTGGAGGAAGCCCGAGCTCAATAGTGGGACGTATGTGGGCTGCGATGATGACGATGATGAAAAGCAGGGCTCGAGCCTACTTTACTATGGGACAGTAATTGACTTTTTATGGTCATACGTCCTATAGTCATCCTTTAGTCTTTTCGGCAAGTAACGGAATGGTGAACTGCATTCTTACTCCGTCATAGCACGGCAAAATCTTAAAAATGTAGCTGTAATTAGTTATCCAGCAATAGAGATCGTCGTTATTATATATACATATGTATATATGTATTTCATTAACCTAATGATTATTACATAATTACTTCCATGTTGTATTTGAAGTTCCGTCTCATATTAACTAAACGCACATTGAAATAAAAATTATTTCACCTAACTGCATAATAAATTCACAGTTCCGTAATTCGTTTGAATAAATAAACAAAAATTATAAGTATACATTTAGCGATGTATGTGAAAATTTAACGATTCGATAGGAAATGTATCAACATGGCTATGTTGATAATTGCTGGAAAACCGATAAGGAGTATACTGACATTTGGCATAGATAATCTATACCAATAAATAAAATTGGAGTGTCTATTTGTAATGTTAAAATAATAGGCTTTTTTCATGCTCACACGGTTATTTATACGACACCTATACCTAAAATAGCAATTAAAAAATTTTTGTCTGTCTGTCTGTTTGTTCCGGGTAATCTTCAAAACGGCTGGACCGATTTCAAAAATTCTTTCACCAATGAAAAGCTATAATATCAGGGCGTAAACTAGGCTATATTTTATCCCGGTATTCCCACGGGAACGGGAACTACGCGGGTAAAACGACTATAACCTATAACCGAAGCGAAGCGAGGGCGGGTTGCTAGTGTATAATATGAAAAGTGAAAAAAGTCTATACGATTAAGTCAAAATTGTATTTTTACGCAATAAAGCATTGCGAAGGATTGCAACAATAATCTTAAATATTATTAATTAGCGCCTGAAGTCAAGGCTATTTGATATAATCAGGATTCGAACACGTGAGCTCACGATTGGCTATGATATTGTAAAAACAATTTATTCATATTTAAAATAACACTTACGACGTTGAATTTAGGAATTTGATATTTTAGCAATGCAAAACCATGAATTTATAAGGATGGAAAGTACTGGGTGGTTTTTCGTGCGGTGATAGTAATACAATTGTCCACCCCTACCTTATACGTAAATAAAATCTAATGCCGACCTGGCTGACCATCGTGCTGTATTAGGCTAGTTTAATTCATTTGGAGGCTTGTGTCCTACGTTCCTTTTTGTGTTTAGAAGGACAATATGTGTAGTGTATATCTATACCAATAAATAAAATTGGAGTGTCTGTTTGTAATGTCAAAATAATAGGCTTTTTTCATGCTCACATGGTTATTTGCACGACACCTATGCCTAAAATAGCAATTGAAAAATTTTGTCTGTCTGTTTGTTCCGGGTAATCTTCAAAACGGCTGGTCCAATTTCAAAAATTCTTTCACCAATGGAAAGCTATTATATCAGGGCGTAAACTAGGCTATATTTTATCCCGGTATTCCCACGGGAACGGGAACTACGCGGGTAAAACGACTATAACCTATAACCGAAGCGAAGCGAGGGCAGATTGCTAGTAGTTTATAAGTTTGGCTTGGACTGAAATTGAACGGTGGGATGCACCTGCACTCCCGCCAACGAGTTCAGCCCAAAAGCATTTTGTCTTTACTTCTATTTTATTTTACAGTAATTTTAAATGTTTCTTACTTCTTCTACTGTAATTTTAAAAGTCTTTTTCTCTTTTTATATTGTAAAAAAAAATAAAGATTGTTTCTGATTTTCTTTTTATATGAATGTAATATGATAGTGTATTATATTATATGAGACCACTTAGAAAAGTTGAGGCTTTTTTAAATTGGAATGCATATACACGAGTAAATATAAAGAGTAAAAATGTATTGTTTATTGACAAATGATTTTTTTTTATCGCACTAAAGCCCGTTACACAGATTATGGTGATGGGGTGTCACTTGTTGTACAGAAATCGCAAAGTTTACATTACATTTACTCAAATTAAACTGAAGCTATAAATCTTTAAAATATTTAAAAATGTAATGACAATTATGATTTCCACTTTGATTTAGTTTACGATCCGTTGCAATAAATTTCTCCAGTGTGAGTTCGGTTTTTCGTTTATTACACATGTGTATGTGACTTAACTAGATATCTACTCAAAACTTTTAATTTTGCATACATATTCTCTGGGATACAGAAAAGTAAAAGTACATGAGCTCGGGGATAAAAATTTAGTTGACAAAAGTATAGAATAGAAACATAACTAGTATAGAATAAAAAGTAATCAAACAACATACAAAAATTATCAGGGTCCAAAAGTTTCTTGTTAGTTATTTGTCTATACGTATACTTACTTACATTACATTATGTTATTACGAAACTATAGATCTACTACGAAATTCGTAAACGAACGTTTAGAATCAAAACAAACACTCGACGTTCAATGTCTAAAAATATTCCATTAAAACATTTCGGTTACAATGCCTTTTGTTTCGGATGCATATTTAATCGTTCGAATGAATGCCGTAAGCTAACATGTCAAATAGTAAGCGTCGATTTGATTGGCGAATATGAGAGACAGGTCCTCGGAAAACAAACGATCCATTATCGATTCCATCTTTGTTCAAATTTTATGCCTATTCCACATGTTGGCGAGCGATGGCCAACGCCAACGTGTGTACACCCGACTTGCTTTAGTTGGCCAACGCTCGCCGTCGCTCGCCTAGTTGGCCGAGTGAAAATGTGAATACAAGCGCCAACGTGTGGACAGCTGATTTGTCTTCACTCGCCGTCGCTCGTTATCACTTGCTTCACTTCGCCTCGTTGTCGGTTTTTGTGCACAAATCAAAGGCGCTCGTCTGCGTTCGGCCAATGCCGTCCACATGTTGGCCTGTTCGCCTTTACACGGTTGACATCCATCGCTGTTAGACGCGTTTAATGTGATAATGTAGCTCAACACAAATGATTATATGTATTTTCAAATTTGTACCATTACTTCTAGATATGCGACGTAAATAATTAGATCCAAGTCACCCTATATGTTACCTATAGTATCTTCATCATTCATCATCATTTCAGCTCATATACGTCCTACTGTTAGGCTCGAGCCTCCTCCACAATAGGAGGGAAACTGACCTTACTATTCCATGCTAGTCAGACAGGTTGCTATAGGGCTTTATTTCGAGTTTTCCTTTCCTTGCATAGATGTTATATGCGTATTATGTATTATATTCCTTAGTCGTCTTTTATGACATCCACGGGCAAGATAGGGAGTGGTGAATTGTATTCTTACTCCGTCATCACACGAATTTATCTTATATTGTCCTATTTCTGTGAATACTCAGTATCAACCACCTTCTATTTTTACCACTTTACTGCGGTATACACTGGGATAATAGTTATATACGCTCATTAAATAAATAGCCGAAGCTGCAGCAACGTCTATGTCAACGTCCATAGTGTTTCAGTGCACAATAAACACTGACCGAGGCCAATTTTTTTTTTTTTTTTTGTGTGACTTAGTTGTTAGCCTCAGATGGCTGTGACAACTTTACCCGGACTGGTGGGTGAGCGCTGAGGGCTCTCAACCCGTACCGAGGCCACCATGTGGATAGCTCTACAAATACTCGTCTACGTTGGCCACTCGCGTTCGACGCACTTGCTTTGTATCTATTTGTCGACGCTCGTGCTGGCTTAGGCGCGGCCAACATGTGGAGGGGCTTTATAATACACACACTCGGACGTTCTAATTCCTACTATAGAAAACACGACGTACGTATTTGAAACGTATCGTGGCACAGTTTCTTGAGTGGTCAAATTACGCATTTTTATGGAGCCGTAGGAATGATTCCATGTCATTACATTATATACATGTCGATGAGTTCTCACAGTTTTGAATTTCTTTACAGACGTTTCGAAAAATATTCACTGTATTCTGACGGTGCTACAAATATGCGGCTACGTCATTCTTTAGAAGCTACGATGACTCATCTTTATAATCGTCGATAGTTACGACTTACGACGTCATTACAAACTAGTACTTCCAAACTTGTTTTTATATGCGTCAAAGGATCCAAATGTAAACTTATCTAATAACATACCGTACGTACCGAATTTATTTACGTACTGTAATTATCTCGTCAACATTGAAGTGTCTGTCTGTAATGTCGAAATCAGAGTTTTTTTATTAAATGCATATAAAAGTTTATACCTATAATGCAAAACCTTTTTGAAACGAACAATTAAAAAGCAAAACCTTATTGTGAGTGCAAATATGAAGCTAGACAAAATATTAAAACTGTTCTTTTGAGTTCTCTTACTGTACTAAAGTCTATAAATTTTTCGTCAATATCTATAATGTACGGACATTGTTGCTTTATTACATAGGTAAGTAGAAAGATAGTTTCAATGTGTGTGTATGCCTAGATATGCTTAAAATATTATTTACTGCAGTAATAGTGTCTAACAAGCATTTTTTTTGTGTTCTTAATTTTTTTACTATGGAACGGCACCCTGACTGTTTTTTTTTTTCGCGAGGATCAGGTTATGCCTCCTTCAATTTCCTTTGATTTTTCCTTTCAATACTTCTAAACAGTTCATAAAATATAAAGAATTGCACCATTTTCATTAATATTTATAAAGTTTATCCTTTATTGTTTTGGCTCTTTTGATAGACTTATTGTTATATCCGTGTGGTGACGGAGTAAGAATTCAATTTACCACTCTCATCCATCTTGCTCGTGGACATAATATGCATATAACATCTATGCAAGTGAAGGGAAACTCGCATTAAAACCCTATACCAACATGTCTGACCAGCATTATATAGTAGGTTAATTTCCCTCCTATTGAGGAGAAGGCTCGAGCACAATAGTGGGACGTGTATGAACTGAGACAACGACGATGATTAGAGACATATTATTTACTTACAATCATAATCTAGGAGCACAGCAAAAGACTTCAACAAATGGAAGTAAACATAATGAAAAACAGGTCGCGGCGATTTTGTTTCGTACAGTTCCTATAACCTGCATCTAGTTGCTATGAATCTATATTCATTCTCAGATTTTAATCAGCATTTATATTTATATAAATCCTATCTAGGATAGATATCGTATCTATATCACATGTAGATACATCATCATTATTAGATATAAGGTTATAATGATGAGTCTATCAAAAAAATTATACATAAGATAGCTGTGCCAAATTTTACCGCATTCGTATATCAGCAAGGACAACATTTGACTGTACTCACTCTAATGTAAACTCACTTTAATGATATAATTTTTGCATTTTATGCGTACATATATATTTTTATTTACTTTATAACGGAGTAAGAATGTATTCTTCTTTCACCACCCCGTAATTTGCCCGTAGGTGCGGTAACAGACGACTAAGGGATATAATATGCGTATAATATTTATGCAAGACAAGAAAACTTAAAATAAAAATCAAGATCAATCCGACTGATCAGCGTGGTCAGACAGGTTGATTTAGGGTTAGGTTAAGATCTTTCTTATTGATAACTAGCAACCCGCCCTCGCTTCGCTTCGGTTATAGGTTATAGTCGTTTTACCCGCGTAGTTCCCGTTCCCGTGGTAAGACCGGGATAAAATATAGCCTAGTTTACGCCCTGATATTATAGCTTTCCATTGGTGAAAGAATTTTTGAAATCGGTCTAACCGTTTTGAAGATTACCCGGAACAAACAGACAGACAGACAGACAAACAGACAGACAAAAATTTTTTAATTGCTATTTTAGGCTTAAGTGTCGTGCAAATAACCGTGTGAGCATGAAAAAAGCCTATTATTTTGACATTACAAACAGACACTCCAATTTTATTTATTGGTATAGACTAGCAACCCGCCCTCGCTTCGCTTCGGTTTCAGTCTTTCCTGCGTAGTTCCCGTTCCCGTGGGAGTACCGGGATAAAATATAGCCTAGTTTACGCCCTGATATTATAGCTTACCATTGGTGAAAGAATTTTTGAAATCGGTCCAGCTGTTTTGAAGATTACCCGGAACAAACAGACAGACAGACAAAAATTTTTTAATCTGTATTTTAGGCATAGGTGTCGTGCAAATAACCGTGTGAGCATGAAAAAAGCCTATTATTTTGACATTACAAACAGACACTCCAATTTATTTATTGGTATAGATTTTTAAGATTTTTTAATCACCTTGATATATATAGGCAAGGAGCAGGATAATAATAACATACATATCTTAGAATAATAACGTAGGCGATTACACACGTACACACGCACATCACTATACAAATAATTAAATCGAATTTTGTTTTTATTAACATAAATCGTCGAAATACTTTTAAAAGTAATGTAAAAAACCTTTTTATGTCTTTCAAATGTGTTGTGACACCATTTGAATGCACAAATCGTCATAATCACCTATTTTTTTTTTAAGAGTTGCGTACGTACGTGTACTACAGTGAGTAGTGACCTTGTACGCTACGGAACGGTCCGGTGTACGCTCCATTAGGCTTCAATTTAAATCGGGTGACCAGACCGGGGATTTAGTCCGGGCACCCGCGGAGGTTAGCCTCGCGACGGCGTTCGGCGTCCCAGTAAGGGACCTCGACAGGAGAGGGTACTCCTCAAGGGGTATTCTGTCGGACTGACAACAAGTCACCCTGCTCCGGTGGTCGGTCCAACGACGAAGGCGACGTGTCACGGGTGGGTTACGGGTGCGCGTGCTTACGCCCCCCTGTCGCCCGGACGGAGTGGTGCGAGGAGTGAGCCGACCGTAACCCACGCTCCAAAAAAAAAAAGGCTCCAATTTAAATGCTTCAATTTTTGTGCGCGGACTTTCTATACGTTATTATTCTGGATTCCGGCTGGAGAGGCCTCGGTTTCCGGCTGGAGAGGCCTCGGTTCCGGCTGGAGAGGCCTCGGTTCCGGCTGGAGAGGCCTCGTATCCGGCTGGAGAGGCCTCGGTTCGGGGTGCGAATCGTGGAGGCCTTCCGGCCGGTGCTGCTGCAGTGGTTGGAAAGGCGACACGGGGTGCTCTCCTTCCGACTAGTGCAGGTGTTGACGGGGCATGGGAGCTTCGCCAAATACCTGCACAAGGTCGTAAGGAGGGAGAGTACACCGCCCTGCCACCACTGCGATTGCGACGAGGACATGGCGCAGCATACGCTCGAGGCCTGCGCCGCTTGGGCCACGCAGCGCCGTGAACTCGTCGCAATCATCGGTGCCGACCTGACGCTGCCGGCCATCGCTAGGGCGATGGTCGACAGCGTCGGGAATTGGGACGCGGTCGCGGCCTTCTGCGAGACAGTGATCTCGCAGAAGGAGGCGGCGGATCGCCTGCGCGAGGAGCGCAGCCTCGATGAGGAGATCCGCCGCCGGAAAATGGGGCGGCGCAGGCGCAACTACCTGCGCCTCATGCCGCCCTAGCCGAGGCCGCGGGTGACGTGACCAGGGATTATTCCGTCACCCGCCGAGAGGCCGACCGCGTGAGGAAAGACGGGATGGGAGGGTACCCCAAGTAGGGGGTATTCCGTCGGGCCGACCACTGACGACAAGTTAACTCTGCTCCGGTGGTCGGCCCAACGACGAAGACGACGTGGTTTTCGGGTGGGTTGCGAGAGTTGCGTGCTTAAGCCCCTCTGTCGCCCCGGACGGAGTGGTGCGGAGGCGCGATTACGATTGCCCGACGTTTCGAACACTTGACCCACAATAATAATAGTTAAAGATAATTTTATAAATCAAAAATCTTTTAGTAAGACAAAGTAAGCCGCATCTAAAATTAAAAATCAATATTAATTTAGCATCATGTCCCCTGAGTTTTCTTGCCGGATCTTTCTCAGTGTGGCCGCGTTCCGATCCGGTGGTAGTATATTAGTTTTGTTAGTTTTAAATCAACAAATTGTAACAATAATTGCTACAAATTTAATAATTAATAATTACTAACCATAAACAATATAATTTTTTCATATAGAATCATTTTCTTCTTACACTGGCAATAAATTTGTACTAAAATGTGGGTAACAATTTAATAAATTTATAACTATTTTCTGTATCGGGTAGATAATTGTAAATGTCTGTAATAACGATTACTTGTTGGACGTGAGACACCTTAGTCCACCCGTGACCATGAATGCTGCAAAGTGTTCGAAACGTCGGGCAATCATAAATCAAATACAAACGCGATATAATCCGTAAAAGTAGTTATTATTCTAAGATAAATACCTATATATTTTTTTTTAAATAAAGATTAAAATATTTTTTTCTTTTCTTATTTCTTTAGAATTTACATGTCCAATATTATTGCGTGCATATTTATAGTTCTATCCGTTACTATTCATTAGGTACTATCCGTATGGTGATAAAGTAAGAATACAATTCACCACCATATCTTGCACGTGGGTGTCGTAAAAGACGACTAAGGCATATGTTCATATAACATTTGTTACACAGATAAGAGAAGGCAAATTTGAAATAAAATCCTATATCAATTCTTTTAACCAGTGTCGCATAGTTGGTTAATTTTCCTCCGGTTTTGGAGGAGGCTCAAGCTCAGCATTGGGACAAAGATGAGCTTAAAATGAATTATTGAATGAATTTATTAGTGTCCGACCGAAACTGGTTTTTACGACCGAAACCGAAACCGAAACCGAATTTCGGCAACGGTCTCAGTTTCGGCCGAAACCGAAACCGAAACCGAAACTTTCTTATAAGGATCATGTTTTCAGAGAAAAATAAAGAAAATGTTTTATAATCAGTCAAAAATCAAAAGTTTAATTTTTTTTGTTTAAATCACATACGTAGCTTTAATACTTATTTATTTATGTTGTTAACCTAATGTCACAATAGTTATAGGTGGATAGGTATTTAATATTTAAGTAATGAACAAAACAATATAAATCACTTTTATCTTAAAAACAAATTAACTTCTTCTATACTTAATCGTCATATTGACACTTCAACAAAAAACAAAAGCTAAATTATAAACTAATCGTAATCATAATATTGCAAAACGCGACGACTAGATACTAATAATTTCAAGTAGGTATCTGTACTTAAATGTTACTTCTTATTAATATTCATATTTAAACAATCTTATATTACCTATAGGTAAGAAACAATAGTTTATCAACATTTTCGCGTCGCAGATTGCTCCTTCTGTCTGAATAAATTTGTCCAGCAGCACTAAATAATTGTTCACTGGAAACACTCGTTGGTGGAGCTGATAAGTATTTCAGTGCCACCTTTCTCAAAGACAGATATGGACTAGAATCCCAGTAAGAATAAATATCTGCACTTCTCTGTAATCTAGGCTCTAATAAGTATGCCTGAATAGAATATCACCACTAATGCACTATAGTAAATACCATGTACCTAACTAATGTTCGTTTACATATAGCATTAGCGAAAGAGTTAAATTAACCACAAAATGTTTAGTTTTTTAATTTTTTAAGGTAAACTTGATTCTACTATAATCTAGGTACTCCTTTGTTATATTAAATTACTTTTCGAGGTACTCTTATATTATATCACATGATAAAACTTACCGAATTCAAAACATATCACACGAAAACTCACAACAAACAAAATGCACTGCAAACAAACAGGTTACGACATGATTACGCACGTGGACGCGGCCAAATGTCATCGTCGCTTGGATGTCATTTACTACGCCGAACACACCCGAACACAGCGCGGCAACTCCCGAATGCAGTTTCGGTTTCGGTCGTAGTTTCGGCAGGTTTGCTGCCGAAACCGAAACATAACCGAAACTCGTTTTTTTGCCGAAACTCGACCGAAACCGAAACCGAACATTCGGTCGGACACTAGAATTTATAGTTAAGAAGCAAATAGTATAATAATTTCATAAATAATATCCTTAATTTATTGAAATATGCTTTTATATATCTTTTCATAAGTAGGCATGTAGATTTTATTGTAGATGCTGTAATATTTTTTTTTGCAATAAACTTGCATATCTATACAAATATAGTAATAATAGAGACAGACGGCAATCTTGACCCATTTGATAATACTGATAAATAATGTTTTTAATAATTTTCACGTTATTATCATGTAAATGTATTCAAGTTTGACGCATCTATTAAACAGATTAGACATTACTAATGTGACCATATTTTTTTACGTCGAAACGGACATTTGAGTAAATGTCCTGTTTTTTTTTTGTGTCAGAATGGGACAATTGCAGACTATAAACACGCTAAGTGTTGCAGGGATAGTTAAACCTATTTGCCGCTATTTCTGATAAAGAAAAACGAGAACACGTTCCTATTAGTATAACAAACGATCATTTATTAAAACGGGAGATTTTTGTACGGTTCTGGCAACGAGACAGAGAACCAGAAAACGGGATACATGGTCACGTTTCGTAATACCCATGCAGTTATAACTTAAACTGGCTTAGTCAGGTTAGATGTTGCTGGCTAGCACTATAAGGAGTAAACTTTCTTCTTTAACACCTTATTTATATACATACATCGTACCGTCGGACACGACTTGACAAGCTTTGCCAATAATAAGAAAAAATGTTGGAATACTAAAACACCTACGCTACGGAAGCGTTGGCATTGGACATTGTTTTGCTTTCATCTTTTCTTATTTGTCTATGTACCTATGTTTTCATTTACGACATTTTCCAAAATACCTTTTAATGTTAATTACTCGGACTTACCCTTAAAAAAGAAAAATTCGAAAAAGAAAATCTCTATGGTTCGCAAAGATTATAAAATCTTTAATTATAGGTTCCACTGGTATACTTTATAATAAGGAGGATTAATAAGATAATTTTCTTAAAAACTCGTAGAATGCCTAGAGAATTACCACGATCCATTCTAGCTTGCCATGAGGATATTGTCGTCAGCGTAAATACCGAATAGGTAGCTTAGCACGATCGCTATTCATGGTGAACATTCCAGTGTACACAGGTTTCAGGTTTACATAGAATTAACTCGTCCTTCATTTGCAATAAATGAACTGAATATCGCCAGGCTCTCAAGTTTACAATACGTTCTAAAGTCTATATTAGAGTTTTTTTTTAATATTACACCCCGCATTGCGGTACATACCTTGTAAGGAATTGTTACGCAATTCCGTAATACGATTACTAGAACAATCATTACTACATTTCACAAATAATTGTCCTATGTGAAAATATAATGACACGGGATTTTGGTACTTACCAATTCAATATTTTAATTTATGCGTTACTAGCAACCTGCCCTCGCTTCGCTTTCAGTCGCCTTACCCGCGTAGTTTCCGTTCCCGTGGGAATACCCGGATAAAATATAGCCTAGTCCCTGATATTATAGCTTTCCATTGGTGAAAATTTTTGAAATGTGTTCGGTGATTTAAGCGTCAAAACGTAACAAACAAACTTACTTTCGTATTTATAATATTAGTAAGGATGTGATAGTTATTTCTTCTAAACGAATGAAGTAATTGCTTTCATTGGGCACCTTTGAATCTACCCATTCACCCATCCGTCCTCCCATTCATACATCAATCTATCCATCTATTACCCTGTAGACATTCACTCTTGGATATAGACGTCCTTGCGAAAATGCTACTGAGAACTATCCCGCACCAAATACATCCAACAGATTCTCACGACGTTTACGTTGTTTTCAGTCCATAGAATGGTGTCCTACGCTGCGTCATTCAATTTGTTGTTTCCACTTGAGAGCCTTTCGTTACCAGTGGTTTTCGATTCTACGAATGATGTGGTCTACCCATTGTCAATTTAGCGGGCTATTCCTTCAGGCTATGGTGGTTCTGCTTGTTTTTCTTTAATAATGTATAGAAATACCGATCCTTGATGAAAGCATGCTGAATAATTTCAGTTTAGTTACGTGACTATTATCTAGAGATGACGTTTCTGTTTCAAATGAATTTGAAGGAAAATTAAAAGACATTATATTTTTTTTCTTTTGCAGACGTTTGACGGAACGAGTGAATGAACTAATACACACCGAGAATGTATACGTCGAAAGGTTAAGACACGTAGTGGAAGACTATATACCGCACATGAGACCATCTGAATATTCATTAGATGGTGGAGTGAGAGCACTCAAAACCGAAATTTTTGGAAACATCGAAAGGATATTCAGATTTCATTCTGAAGAGTTCTTACCCGCTTTAAAAGACTGTGAAAATGACCTCAGAAAATTGGGACAATGTTTTAGACGATTTGTAAGTACATATATATAACAAAATTATATTGTATTTATTTAAAATTTTTGGTTCAGTACTATAAAGCACGCGACTGCCAATAGTAATGACCTAGGTTTGATTCTGGGTGGATCAATTCTCTTGTGTTTTTTTTAAGACAATTCGAAAAAGCCTTTACTTAAACCCTAAAGCAATGCATAGGTTGGTAGAATTCGTAGTCGCCACCACACGGGAAAATGATTTATAGATACCAAAAATGAGCTTGATCGATCCTCTTCTGAGGTGGTCCTAAAAATTACATGACGACCTGGCTTAGAATTCTCATATTACTCCTTCGGGGACAAAGCTGTAGGGTAAAGTTAACATATTTTATAAGCAACCTTGCATTAAAAATATAAGATTACTATGAACTGTTTATCTTTATCTAAACATAGTAAATAATGAATAATGAGTAATGACCGATTAAGAGCAAATCGTTATAAAAACATTGGTGTCATGGACTGTCGGTCTGAGTTGGACCTGATTTTACGACTTAGATTTATCGTAATAATGATATTATCTTTATACTTCTAACTGCTTAGAAACCATTGTACTCTAAACGAACACGTGGTGCATGTGTAATGCATTCGATTGCCACGCAGGACAAAGCAATTTCTTGAACAAGAATTATTTGTGTAATCCACAAATAGCTTCTGAATCTAGTTGTTATTTGTATTCACAACAGCTGTTATTTCAATGGTAATAATATATAAATCGTGTCTATCAATTCATCATATTTCACTGGCTTATCGACATATTAAATCTTGTTTTTCAAGGTTTATTTTAGTACTATCCGGTGAAAGTACTACATAGATTTCTCTGGTTACCATTTCTTTGCCCTATTATACATTATTTTTAGCCGAAATAAATTATAGAAATATTGATTAAGATATATTTAATATTTTGATTTCAGGAGAAAAGGTTTAATCTATACGTAATGTATTCTAGAAATAATAAAAGAGCGACAAGACTGGTATTTGAACACAAGCAATTTTTCCAGGTAAGTTTAGTTTTAAACAAAATTATTTATTGCGGCATTGGAACATTAAAAAAAGACTCGTAAGCAACTTAGTTGTATTTAAAGCCTGATGGGCTTTAAATACAATTAGCCTACCCCTGTCCTCTGTTGGACATAGGCCTCCCTCGTTTTTCGCCGCAAAGTACGGTCCTGGCCGCCTGCGTCTAACGATTTGAAACTAATTTAATTGAATTCAACCGTGACATAAATAAGCTAACTGCAAGATATTTCTGATGCTATGCGATTATTAAATAATATATTTTCTGTCCGTTGATAACGATGTATCCGTTTTAAATGTTTACATAGTACTTATTTTCCTGTTGTAAAATCCCGAACTATTTGACACCTACATGATTTTGATAATAGCACTTTAAATTGTATTAATAGTAGCTGTAAAAACATTCTGTGGATGCATTTATCATTGTGGTTTTGAAAGTCATGATATTGTCGCGTTGCTATGATTTATATTATCATAAAAAGTCGATTGATGGAATCATTATTGGTTAGCCACATTCACGTATCAAAATGGCGATATATAGTGGAAGTGCAACGTTATTTCCTCATTTCTGCAAGTTTACGGTCGATGGCGGACGCTGTTAAACAACCACCTAACTGTTGGTACTGCCGTTATGCTAGCACATTTATAAACAGCAATACCAATGTTTAAAAAGTATTCATATGCCGTTACATATAAGTTTAGATTATATAACTGGATGATCGCATAATACCAGCATACACTAGGATCGTCGCGGCTAATTATTTTCAATAAACAAAATTCTTTTCGTTTTGTTTGGTTAAAAACGAACATTCGTTTTGTTTTGTTGAAACGCTCTGCAGAAATTATAGTGAAACTGGTCAATAAAGAAATTTAATAAAATATTAGATATTTTATTAAATTTCTATATTGACTAGTTTCGCTTTCATTCCTTTATAATAGATATGTAATTTTTGTACACGTATTTGTGTCACTAGATGAATATTTACTAGATTTACTCAATGAATCTTAAGCCGGTCTTATCGTGTTTGTTTCACAAATAGAGGCCTAACAGTGACCATAAATATTAACAGAGCGGGTAAAAACACAAGATATTTTTAATATGTTTGGCTATTGCTAGCCAGACTTTGTCACAACAATTTTTAAATTAGAAAATCTTATTAAATTGGCACACTAATATCGTTTTAATGTAAAAGTCATAATATAGAACAGAAGGAAAACTCTAAAAAACCCTATACCAACACGTCTGACCAGTGTGGTGTAGTAGATCAATTTCCCTCTCATTGTGGAGGAGTCTCGAGCTTAATAGTGGGACGCATATGAGCTTTAATGAATGCTGAATAATATAAAATATAGACTTGATTGCTGAAAATAATAATAATATATACTGAATTTATGTATGCTGGGGGTAAAAGCCATAGTTATAACCGAGTTATTAATTTAAAAAGTTAAATTAATAATAATAATACAAGTTAACATGCGTATTCGAACAATAAAATATCGGCGACACCGGCACTGCTTGCCATTATTAAAAAAATATCGTCGACATAAACGTCTTGAGGTATGTGAAAGTTTTATTATTATAATTATCACGTACCATTTCCCTTCTGTGAACCTTCTCAGTCTAGTTGCTTAGATAGTGCTCTAGTTAACTTGGATCTCGATAGCGATCACATATCATTCGACCCAAATTGTACACGAAAGCCAGTGAAAGCCGTTAAAATTTTCTGTGGTACTAGCAAAAATAAAAAATTGATACAAAAATGTTGTCGATAAATATTTGTCGATAAATTAAAAAACAAACGCTTTTTCCGTAAAAATAGTTTTATTTCATATGTCCATTAAATTGTCTATGATACTAACAAAAATTTAAAATTTATGCAAAACTTATGGATTTTAACGTGTATGTGTTTGTCGAGAAATTAAAAATGAATCATTAACATTTTATTTTTAAAAATGGTTTTATTTTATATGTGCTTGCATGCTCGCGTAATCACCAGAAATAATTATATTGATACAATTTAACTACGAGTATATACGAAAGAATCCAATTGTATATTTTTTTAAATAAAGTTCTACAAAAATACTTGCGGCGTTATCAACTGCCGGTAAACCTGTAGCTCAATGATGCAAGTTGATTTTTCAATGTTAATAATACTTAAGAGCGTTATCGGTAATCGGCACTTCTCGCATTTTAGGTTTTTTGCTACGGTCCGATATCGACGCACACTAATGCACTACACACACGCGAGTTCATAGAATGACCAGTCTTGAGCCTTGGCGCTTATAATCAATCTGTAATATATTCTTCGGAGAAGTAGATTTTCAAAAATCAACAGGATGTAAATTTTAAAATTTTTAATTAAAAACCAAATCTCATAACAGTAAAACGGTTAAAATTGTATTTTTAATATGCAAAGTACAGGAAATAGTAAAATATAGGCACAGAGTATAATTTACAAGGAGACCCTCAGATGTGTGGGTCGGGGATTTCCATGATTTTTGGTGGGGTGGTAGAGGGGGCACGAGGGTATCACAACTACCAAATATTAGGGTCAACTGGGCCCTCGTTAAAAAGATTTTAAGGGTCAAAGTTGGATGGGTAATTTATGTACTAAAAAAATTCAAAGTCGAATCGCCAGCAAGCGGTAATCTCGTGGTAACGTGCTCCCCGGCGGGAACTCTGGTCTCGGGTTCGAGACTCGAACACTTATTTTTTTTAAATTATCACATTATTGTGTAATAATTTAAAAAAAAATAAAAAAAACCCAATCGACGTCCCTATCCCGGGATGTCGGTCACCGTCACACGGTCAGGCTCTCTGCAGGTGACACACTAAAGTCCCCGGTCCGGTCACCCGCGGACTCGCCTAGGGCGGCGTGAGGCGCGGATACTCGTATCTGCGCCGCCCGAGTCGCCGGTGGCGGAACGTGTGACCAAAGATTGATCACACACGAGCCGGCGTCTCCTTTCGTGAGATGACAGCCTCACAGAAGGCGGTGACCGCGTTCCAGTTCCTGACGCTGCTGAGCATCTCCCTAGTGATGGTCGGCAGGGTCCGGTCGGCACCGGTGATTGCAACGAGTTCACGGCGCTGCTCTGCCCACGAGGCACACACCTCGAGCCTGTGCTGCGCCGTGCTCACGTCGCAATCGCAGTGGTAGCAGGATGGTGGTGTGCTCTCCCTCCTAACGAGCTTGCGCAGGTACTTGGCTATCGTGACCCATCAATACCTGCACCAGTCGGAAGGAATGTACCCCGTGCTGCCGACCCAACCACCCCTTCAGCACCAGCTGAAAGGACTCGACGGTCCTGATACCGTATTGAGGCTTCTCCAGTCCGATTGCCCAACGAGCAATGGCGTCTCGGCGGGCGTCGACCCGCCAGGCGGCAATCACCTTGATTGAGGCTATATGTGGCTCGCGTCTTTGATACTCGCAGGTAAAGCTCGGCGAGTACCTCCGCCTGCAGGTCCCATCGGAGAGTTCCGGCCAAGAGGCACGCTGCCTCCGTGGCTGCCGTGCAGTAGTCGAGTATGGCCCTAGTCGCCATGGCCATGGATATCTAACAAGTCCAGTCAGAGATTTAAATCTACCCACTACAGAAATTAGTTATTAAATTTTGATCCACATTTTGCTACATATTTATTGCTAGTACAAGAAGAAAATGATTCTCTATGAAAAAATTATATTGTGTATGGTTAGTAATTATTAAACATTAAATTTGAGTTAGCTGATAATCTTCAGAAGATGAGGCTGCATAAATGTTCCGCTCGGATTTTTGATGTGAAATATCTATAGGTGGGGTGAACCTGATCATCGCGTGGCATTAAAAGCGGCGTTAAGGCCACGCTTTGCGGTAACGACTTCAAAATAATTTTGATGTTTCACATCTGCCAGGCGTCCTGAGTGACAGCTCACTTCTCTTTTCGTTTACTCTTTTGAAACTATAAGTACCTTACAGTTTTGTCGTGTGTTCTCAAAGTCCGACTTTACACCACCTGCATACGGCCTATCATGACCTATGCCAGCGTGGTGTTCGCGCACGTAAAGCCACACAGGATCCACAGGCTACAGACACTACAAAATCGTTTCATGCGCCGAGCTAACGGGAGCACCGTGGTTCATACGAAACGTCGATCTCCACATCGACCTCGAACTGCCGACCATCAAGCAGTTTATGAAACGGTGCTCTCAGAGCTACTTTGACTCTGCCATGACACACCCCAACCAACTAGTGGTTGGGGCGGCTTCCTATAGACCCTCCAAAATCTCATCCAACCGACGTCCTCGTCACGTCCTCGATGAAGAGGACGACAATATCACACTCTCTCAACAAAGAGCCTACACGGCCCGCGAGGCTTTAACAAATAAATATCCGCGGTTCCGCCCTCGCCGTGGAGGTGCGAAACCGCGCCGCGCAAAAGTCACGACTAAAAACGTGGGCACGCCCACTTTGCCTCCAGCGACGCTCCAAGCCGAGGTCCGTTCCCCACAGAGGGAGCCCTTGGGCTATGTCGCTTAGCATACTTTTCTCCGGGTTGAGAGCCCTCAGCGCTCACCCATAATCCGCGTCAAGCTGTCAAGGCCATCTGCGGCCAACAGCTGTACACACACAAAAAAAAAATCGTGTGTTCTCTTTTTCCTTGCCTTGTAACCGATTTTGTTCCCAAGATACAATCTGCTTTTTCGACCCATCACCTAAAAAGATTCTATATTATTCTTTATAGAGATCGCATGAAAGTAATTAAAAGAATTAGGTAGTAATAAATACTTACGAATCAAAACCGATCAGTCGCAGTATACGCTGAAGTTCGTATTGTCGTCTTTTACGCTGTGAGCGGAGAGCTCGAGCGACGTGACCCTGCTCCGTTGAACGCCAAGGCGCGACTGGCTTATGAACAATTATGCCGTTCAATTTATAGTAATATTTAAAATTTAATTACGAGGGTGACTATTCGTATTTCAATTTGGTTTTTTTTTTACTGCTTCTACAATAGTCGAACAAATAGTGGATATTTTTTTAAATATTCCAAGGTTAGTATTATTCACAAAATTAAATGTTTTACAGGAGCCATTTTCGTCAAATTAATCTTAAGGAAATATTTTTTTTTTTAGTTTTAAAAGGAAGAAATCTTGAATTTCATTTTATACATACCCAAGAACAGTAATTTTCCTAACATCTACAATTTTTTTCGAGCTGATACGACTTATCGTTTATTCGTACCTGAACTTCAAAACTCAGCGTTTTCGTAAAATCTCATGAACTTAAGTTCAAAATACCCTTGCCTTTTAATAAAATAGTTACAATATTGAGTTATAATTCTGTACAAGCACAATATAAAGATGTGTTTAATGTAGTGGTTATATAAATTTTTAGTAAGCTATTATGATGAACGAGTAACCAGTCCTCAAAAAACCACATTTTTGGGTTTACGGCCGCTTATTACCGATAACGCTCTTAAATGAAAAACCAATTTCGAAGTTAGTAGTAAAGTATATTATACTATCTATGATCACAGCTGGTCAGATGTTTTAATATAGGTGTTTTTTTTCGAGTTTTCCTTCTCTTAGCTCTCACAGTTGTTTATCATCAGCACAATCTATAATTGAAAATTATTATTGTCATCATCATCTCAGCTCGTACACGTCCCACTGTTCGGCGCGGGCCTCCTCCTCTAAGGGAGGAAAAATTGACTTACTATACCACTCTGGTCAGACGTGCTGTTATAGTAATTGATAATTGAAAATTAATTTCAAGCTTATTTAAATAGAAACTTATTTATTCCATCAATCTATCAACGCCCACTGCTGGACATAGGTTTCTTCAAGAGAGGTTAATGCTCTAAATTGATGACTATTCTCCTGCTGATCCCTAATCTGGTTTTACGACCCTAAAGCAGTAAGGGGTTAAGACATTGAATTTATTTATAATTCTTTTTAACTTGTCATCATATGGAGGAGAACAATACTGCGGACATTCTTTAGATATATCATCATCATTTCAGCTTATATACACCCCACTGTTGGGATCGAGCCTTCTCCACAATAGGAGAGAAATTGAGCTACTATAACCACGCTAGTCAGTCGTGTTGGCATAGGCTTTTATTTCGAGTTTAGATATATAATTATGATGAAATACAGTATGAAAAAAAGATTACCAGAGTAAATATTGTCTCATCTTTCTATCATTGAAATATGAATAAAAAAAAATATTATATTTTTTTCTAGGACATTAAGAGAAAATTATAATTCCTAGAAAAATAATATCTTATCAAATATATTTAGTTTAGAAATTCGATTTAGATACGATTGTAGACAATGAGGTTTAAGATGATATTAATACTGTTTGTTTTTTCAGGGGATTCAATTAGAATTAGGCGACCGTTTAGACTTATCAAGCTATTTACTAGAACCCGTGCAAAGGATACCGAGATATAAATTATTCTTAGCCGATCTAGTGAAAACTTATACGAATTATGAAAACGAGAGATGCGAGTCTGACTCAAGGATATCAAAATTAAGCGTGGACAGTGACGAAACTGGCGGGAGCAATGGCGAGTCCTCTGACAACGACGAAACTCCTTTAGAAAGTTTGAAGTTAGCAAAGATTATGATTGAGTGTGTATTGACAGCCGTTGATGAGATAATGGCCTTGGAGAACATTACTGACTGTCCGGTGAGTGAAACTTAACTGTTTATTATGGAAAGTGCCTGATTGTATTGATAATCTATTATTAGAAATCTTTTTTTTTTGCTCATCGATGCGTTACAGAAGTTTTAGATTCCATCGGGGGGAAATAACTGTTCAACTTTAATGGTATGCGTTACGTTTCAATAGGCCTGTATTCTGGAAAAAAATACGAGTGTGTAAATAATAATCCGTCTATCCGTGTGGGGAATAAGAATACAGTGCATCACACCATTTCTTGCCCGATGTCATAAAAGATGATTAAGGAATTTCATATGTATATAACAACTATGCCAGAGCAGGAAAAATCTATACCAATAAATAAAATTGGAGTGTCTGTTTGTAATGTCAAAATAATAGGCTTTTTTCATGCTCACACGGTTATTTGCACGACACCTATGTCTAAAATACAGATTAAAAAAATTTTGTCTGTCTGTTTGTTCCGGGTAATCTTCAAAACCGCTGGACCGATTTCAAAAATTCTTTCACCAATGGATAGCTATAATATCAGCGCGTAAACTAGGCTATATTTTATCCCGGTATTCCCACGGGAACGGGAACTACGTGGGTAAAACGACTAAAACTATTGTTAGTTTGAAATAAATCTATATCAACCTGTCTAACCAGTGTGATAGAAGGTCAATTTCCTTTCTATTATTGTAGTCGAGGCCCAGCATTGGGATATATGAACTGAGATGATGATATTTACTATGTTTTCACAAGAATTATCCGTGCGATTATGAATACAGTTTGCGACCTTCTTTTACTTTTAAATGAGAATCATAAAACCGGGTAAGGCAGCATCAGGGGAATGCTGCTACGGCACTATCCTGGGCAACATCGACTGTGATTTGCCCAGCAAGGTGATTATTCCGCGGGTGAAGTGACCGGGGAATTAGTCCGTCACCCGTTGAGAGGCCAACCGTCCTCCCCGAGCGGGGGATGTCGGTTGATGGGCGGGTACCCCAAATAGGGGGTATTCCGTCGGGCCGACCACTGATGTCAAGTCACCCTGCTCCGGTGGTCGGCCCAACGATGAAGGCGACGTGCATCGTGGGTCGGTTGCGGGTGTGCGTGCTTACGCCCCTCTGTCGCCCCGGACGGAGTGGTGCGAGGAGCGCGCCGACCGCAACCCACACCAAAAAAAAAGCATGGTGATTATAGCGTTGTCCAACTTCACAAGGAGGCCTAAATTCGTGAGAAGGCCCAATTTCATAACAAGGCCTAATTTCATGAGAAGACCTAAGTTTATGAAAAGGTCTAAGTTCATGAGAAGTCCTAAGTCCATCAGTAAATTTTAATAAGGTAATGATGGCGATGATATTTATCTAGCATTTTGTTTACAGCTATATTTAAACTTGCTGAACCAGGGACGACTTCTACGACAGAACGAGTTCTACGCAATGGATACCGCACGAAGACGAAGACAGCTGATGAGGATATTCCTTTTTGATAAGCTTGTGCTCATCACAGTTGTCTATAGGAAGGTCAGTATAGATTATTACTGTTTTGTCTTTGAATGTTTAAATGTTGTAATTAAGGTATTCCATAATATAAATAGGTTTATGCTTAGTAAGGTCCACCAAAATCCAGGAATCGGTTCCGACGGGCCATTTATGGGGCGGGAGGCGGTTATGATGCCTTATACCGCCCTTTTGTCGCCCCGGATAGATTAATTGTGGTGTAACCATTATTAGTAAAATACAATCACCTCAGTTCACATACGTCCTATTGCTGGGTTCGAGTCTCTTCCACTAGGGGAGGAAATTGACCTACAATACCACGCTGGTCAGACTGTTGGATACAGGATTTTATTGCCAGTTTTTTTTCTCTTACATGTTATATGCATATTCCCTTAGTCGTCTTTTACGACTCTTACGGGGAAAATTGGGGGTGTTTAATTGTATTCTTACTCTATCACCACGGAATAAGGGCTTACTAAGGTATATTATATTATTCATCTAGTTTTTCATAGCTCAGTACTTATTGCTACTTTTTTTGAATTGAAATTAGTTTCTCAATCTATACTAATAAATAAAATTGGAGTGTCTGTTAGTAATGTCAAAATAATAGGCTTTTTTCATGCTCACACGGTTATTTGCACGACACCTATGCCTAAAATACAGATTAAAAATTTTTTGTCTGCCTGTCAGTTTGTGCCGGGTAATCTTCAAAACAGCTGGACCGATTTCAAAAATTATTTCACCAATGGAAAGTTATAATATCAGCGCGTAAACTAGGCTATATTTTATCCCGGTATTCCCACGGGAACGGGAACTACGCGGGTAAAACGACTATAACCTATAACCGAAGCGAAGCGAGGGCAGATTGCTAGTTTTAAATAATTAATTTAAGTTTTGAAGTAAAATTTCTTACAAATACGCTTTAAGTAGGTATCTGTTGAATAAAAGAGTGAAAAATATGTGAATATTCTATCACACATTTTTAAATATCACTGTACAAAAGAATTGCCTAATATTGCTCGGGGGGAAGTACACGATGGGGAATCAAATTATATGCGATAATGATGTCATTGAAATTGTTTTACTGAATTAACACATTAACAGTTTAACTTTGATATACTTATCTACATATACTAATATTATAAATTTAAATAGTTTATTTATTTGAACGCGAATTCAGGAACTACTGGTTAGAAATTAAAAATAAATGTTATAGTTTTGGATAGCTCATTTATCGAGGCAGGCAGCGACTTAGCAAAGGTCCATGTTTGTCCATGTCCCTCTTTTGCCATCATTGGGAATAAAAAAACGGTAGGCAACGGCCTAGCTGTGCCCCTGGTATTGCAAAGCTGTGATGTGCGGCAGTATCACAGTATCAGGTGTGCTGCCCGCTCGTGTGCCATCATTGATAATAAAAAAAAATCATGAGCGACAGTAGCACTTATCATCAAGTTTACTGTATGCTTGTTTGCCACTAACAGCAATAAAAATAAAAACAATAATTACATGCAAGTTGGGCCGCGCAAGTTTCTATTAGTACACAATACATGACTAAACAAAATATATATAACAAATTCTTAAACATCTGAAAACAATAGTTAGCTTATATAAATGACGTACTTACTGTCATTGTTCGAAAATTGCTGTTTATATTATTAAAACAATCCATTTTACACCGATTAGGCACTGTAAATACTAGTAGATTGTTAGTCACTAAAATACTCGTGATTCATTCATTCATAAAGAAATAATAAATGATGAATTCATTACACGCTAAATTTTTAAAGTATTTGAAACAATTGGCGCAGTGGTATATTAATAAAAACATGGCGTCGATTTTTTTTAAGTATGTATAATGCTTACCTAAATGTTAGATTTCAAAAGAAAAATATCTATCATATATATAATATTTGACTGCACAGATGGCGTAGTGGTTAAGATACCGACTTACAGTGCCAGTGTCGCGGGTTCGAATCCTGCGCGGGACAACACATTGTGCGATCCACAAATTGTTGTTCTGAGTCTGGATGTAATTTGTGTCCGTTAATTATATGTTTGTAAAGTCCCCCGCAATACAAGGATTAATTTCCTTAGTGCAGGGTGTCTTAAAAAAATTAGAAGAAAAAAAAAATTAGAAGAGGTTAGATAGTTCCTATATAAGACGGCATCCCTATTATTTCATAGGCTCAGAAAAGGTTCACCCGCCGGCGTTCCGTCAATTCCGTCAATTCCGTCCCATCAGAATCCACGGGCAAGATAGGGAGTGCTGAATTGTATTTTTACTCCGTCTAGCGACTTGCGTGTGGCCACGGAATATCATCAATATCATCATCATCATTATCTCGGCTCATATACGTCCCACTGCTGGGCTCGAGCCGCCTCCATAACAGGAAAGAAATTGACCTTACTATACCATGCTAGTCGGACAGGTTGGTACAGGGTTTTGGTTTGAGTTTGCCTTCTCTTGCATAGATGTCATATGCGTAATATATCCCTTAGTCGTCTTTTACGACACCCACGGGTAAGAGAGGGGGTGGTGAATTGTATTCTTACTCCGTCACCACACGAAACGTTATAATACATATAACGTACTTACATTAGGTACTTACTCTTATTTGAGTAATATTATGTTAACAGCCATATTATGCTTGCATAATACCTCATATATATTTAGTAGAAAGTATTCAACCTACATATACTATACATATTTACCTTACACATTTCAATTATATTACTTTAAAAAATATGATAAGTACAGACAGTAAACTTCTTTCTACGTTTCCTATATATTTAAAACTATAGTAACAGAGTAAGTTTACAATTCATCTTCTTTTACATGGGTGTCGTAAAAACAATTAGGGATAATATTACTATTATGAGAAAGAAAACTTGTAATGTAAACCTGTACTAACCAGTTGAACGAGCGCGGTATAATTGGTCTATTGCCCTTTTATAGCAGAGGAAACTAGTATAAAGCTAGCATAGTAAAGAAAATAATGTAAAGACATCATAATAATCACACCATAACCTTTAACGCAATGAAATTCTTGTATATTTCTATATATTCCGAATCTCAAAAACGGCTGCAACGATTTCCGTGAATATTAATATGCAGGAGATGTATGCACTAGATTTATGGTCCGCGAAATCGAGCCAGCCAGCCATAAATCAGTTTATCTAGGTTTCATCTATAGAAATTCTCGTCTATTAGTGTTTTTAGGTAAATAAAAAATATAATTAGAATACAAAAGTAAATTTATTCACTGCTATCAAGAATAAAAATAGTTGGGCAATGGAGCAGTGCCTTAATTTAGACAGCCCCAGTTAGATTGTTGGTATACAATATTTATTAATTGCCCTTTTTTAATTTTTCATTCGTTTATCTTATATTTTTTTTTCATTAATTCATCAATTATTTCCTATTTTTATATAACCAGTTCACATCCTTATGTCGAAAGTATATAAATATATACATATTTCATCAGCATTTAATTTGTTTCTAAATATACTCTGAAACTGCGTAAAAAAAATTTAATATCAAAATATTTTATTTTAATATCAAAAACCATAATTTACTAAAAAAATACCGTGCTAAATTTGGTCATCTAGATATTTATTATAACTCTAAACTACTAAACACTATTTAAATTAGTATTTTATTTAAGAAATTAGTATTTTATTGCTAGGAAATATATCTGGCACCATTTTACATGTGTATAAACGGCCGTTGGTCTAGTTTAATGTATTGATGAAAAGCTCTAAGGTTATGACTTCATGCCTTACTTTTTTGGATTGTAACTGATCTGACTGATCTTATCGTTGTGATAAACTTAGAAAATAATTTAGTTTTTTTTTTTATAAAATTTTTGAATATTGGAAATCTAAATCAATCAATAGTATATATATATATTATATATATATATTATATATATATATTATCTTTAGTAATAAGTTATTAATTGATTGATTGTAGTTTCAATCGGTGTTTCAATCGGTGTTTTAAGTGAAAAAGATGTTTGACAGTTACCGATAAATAACTTTACGAAAGCAAAGTTTAATGCTTATAAAATATTGAGGTATCTAGAGTACTCTTCATCATGTCAATCTATAATTGACATGATGAAGAATATAAAGCCATTATATTTAGATGGAATAAACGTTACACATATTAGATTAGTACAAAAATTACATGTCACTGTTTTCGATCACGAAATCTCTGAAGCCGCGAAACCGTTTAAAATAAAAACGTATGTGGGCTGCGATGATGATGATGTAAAACAGTGACGTATGCACTAAATTAGACTGAAAATAATCATAATTAACTGACCAATTATTTGGTGTTGACGTAGTATATACACTTTTTCCATCGTACATAGTGTAAAACATTCAATAGTATTATGACTACCGGCAGGTCAACCTTCTTTGGGAATGTAATTATGACTAGATGGCATCACATAGAGTCGGGCCTATGTGTAAGCACTTAGTCGTCTTTTCCGATACTTACAGGCAATATGTATAAGGATAATATGATAGCATATGATAATATGGTAGTATTCGTACCCGTCACCATATAGCACAAAACTAAGTAAACCTTATGGAATATATATACTTAGCGCCTGATGCCGCCCTAGCAGAGACCGCGGGTGACTGGACCGGGGACTCAGTCCGTCATCCGCGGAGAGGATGACCTCGCGACGGCTATCGGCGTCCCGGGAAGGGACGTCGATGGGAGAGGGTACTCCGTGCGTAACTCGGAGTATTCGGAGAATTAACACATTAACAGTTTAACTTTGATATACTTATCTACATATACTAATATTATAAATTTAAATAGTTTATTTATTTGAACGCGAATTCAGGAACTACTGGTTAGAAATTAAAAATAAATGTTATAGTTTTGGATAGCTCATTTATCGAGGCAGGCAGCGACTTAGCAAAGGTCCATGTTTGTCCATGTCCCTCTTTTGCCATCATTGGGAATAAAAAAACGGTAGGCAACGGCCTAGCTGTGCCCCTGGTATTGCAAAGCTGTGATGTGCGGCAGTATCACAGTATCAGGTGTGCTGCCCGCTCGTGTGCCATCATTGATAATAAAAAAAAATCATGAGCGACAGTAGCACTTATCATCAAGTTTACTGTATGCTTGTTTGCCACTAACAGCAATAAAAATAAAAACAATAATTACATGCAAGTTGGGCCGCGCAAGTTTCTATTAGTACACAATACATGACTAAACAAAATATATATAACAAATTCTTAAACATCTGAAAACAATAGTTAGCTTATATAAATGACGTACTTACTGTCATTGTTCGAAAATTGCTGTTTATATTATTAAAACAATCCATTTTACACCGATTAGGCACTGTAAATACTAGTAGATTGTTAGTCACTAAAATACTCGTGATTCATTCATTCATAAAGAAATAATAAATGATGAATTCATTACACGCTAAATTTTTAAAGTATTTGAAACAATTGGCGCAGTGGTATATTAATAAAAACATGGCGTCGATTTTTTTTAAGTATGTATAATGCTTACCTAAATGTTAGATTTCAAAAGAAAAATATCTATCATATATATAATATTTGACTGCACAGATGGCGTAGTGGTTAAGATACCGACTTACAGTGCCAGTGTCGCGGGTTCGAATCCTGCGCGGGACAACACATTGTGCGATCCACAAATTGTTGTTCTGAGTCTGGATGTAATTTGTGTCCGTTAATTATATGTTTGTAAAGTCCCCCGCAATACAAGGATTAATTTCCTTAGTGCAGGGTGTCTTAAAAAAATTAGAAGAAAAAAAAAATTAGAAGAGGTTAGATAGTTCCTATATAAGACGGCATCCCTATTATTTCATAGGCTCAGAAAAGGTTCACCCGCCGGCGTTCCGTCAATTCCGTCAATTCCGTCCCATCAGAATCCACGGGCAAGATAGGGAGTGCTGAATTGTATTTTTACTCCGTCTAGCGACTTGCGTGTGGCCACGGAATATCATCAATATCATCATCATCATTATCTCGGCTCATATACGTCCCACTGCTGGGCTCGAGCCGCCTCCATAACAGGAAAGAAATTGACCTTACTATACCATGCTAGTCGGACAGGTTGGTACAGGGTTTTGGTTTGAGTTTGCCTTCTCTTGCATAGATGTCATATGCGTAATATATCCCTTAGTCGTCTTTTACGACACCCACGGGTAAGAGAGGGGGTGGTGAATTGTATTCTTACTCCGTCACCACACGAAACGTTATAATACATATAACGTACTTACATTAGGTACTTACTCTTATTTGAGTAATATTATGTTAACAGCCATATTATGCTTGCATAATACCTCATATATATTTAGTAGAAAGTATTCAACCTACATATACTATACATATTTACCTTACACATTTCAATTATATTACTTTAAAAAATATGATAAGTACAGACAGTAAACTTCTTTCTACGTTTCCTATATATTTAAAACTATAGTAACAGAGTAAGTTTACAATTCATCTTCTTTTACATGGGTGTCGTAAAAACAATTAGGGATAATATTACTATTATGAGAAAGAAAACTTGTAATGTAAACCTGTACTAACCAGTTGAACGAGCGCGGTATAATTGGTCTATTGCCCTTTTATAGCAGAGGAAACTAGTATAAAGCTAGCATAGTAAAGAAAATAATGTAAAGACATCATAATAATCACACCATAACCTTTAACGCAATGAAATTCTTGTATATTTCTATATATTCCGAATCTCAAAAACGGCTGCAACGATTTCCGTGAATATTAATATGCAGGAGATGTATGCACTAGATTTATGGTCCGCGAAATCGAGCCAGCCAGCCATAAATCAGTTTATCTAGGTTTCATCTATAGAAATTCTCGTCTATTAGTGTTTTTAGGTAAATAAAAAATATAATTAGAATACAAAAGTAAATTTATTCACTGCTATCAAGAATAAAAATAGTTGGGCAACGGAGCAGTGCCTTAATTTAGACAGCCCCAGTTAGATTGTTGGTATACAATATTTATTAATTGCCCTTTTTTAATTTTTCATTCGTTTATCTTATATTTTTTTTTCATTAATTCATCAATTATTTCCTATTTTTATATAACCAGTTCACATCCTTATGTCGAAAGTATATAAATATATACATATTTCATCAGCATTTAATTTGTTTCTAAATATACTCTGAAACTGCGTAAAAAAAATTTAATATCAAAATATTTTATTTTAATATCAAAAACCATAATTTACTAAAAAAATACCGTGCTAAATTTGGTCATCTAGATATTTATTATAACTCTAAACTACTAAACACTATTTAAATTAGTATTTTATTTAAGAAATTAGTATTTTATTGCTAGGAAATATATCTGGCACCATTTTACATGTGTATAAACGGCCGTTGGTCTAGTTTAATGTATTGATGAAAAGCTCTAAGGTTATGACTTCATGCCTTACTTTTTTGGATTGTAACTGATCTGACTGATCTTATCGTTGTGATAAACTTAGAAAATAATTTAGTTTTTTTTTTATAAAATTTTTGAATATTGGAAATCTAAATCAATCAATAGTATTATCTTTAGTAATAAGTTATTAATTGATTGATTGTAGTTTCAATCGGTGTTTCAATCGGTGTTTTAAGTGAAAAAGATGTTTGACAGTTACCGATAAATAACTTTACGAAAGCAAAGTTTAATGCTTATAAAATATTGAGGTATCTAGAGTACTCTTCATCATGTCAATCTATAATTGACATGATGAAGAATATAAAGCCATTATATTTAGATGGAATAAACGTTACACATATTAGATTAGTACAAAAATTACATGTCACTGTTTTCGATCACGAAATCTCTGAAGCCGCGAAACCGTTTAAAATAAAAACGTATGTGGGCTGCGATGATGATGATGTAAAACAGTGACGTATGCACTAAATTAGACTGAAAATAATCATAATTAACTGACCAATTATTTGGTGTTGACGTAGTATATACACTTTTTCCATCGTACATAGTGTAAAACATTCAATAGTATTATGACTACCGGCAGGTCAACCTTCTTTGGGAATGTAATTATGACTAGATGGCATCACATAGAGTCGGGCCTATGTGTAAGCACTTAGTCGTCTTTTCCGATACTTACAGGCAATATGTATAAGGATAATATGATAGCATATGATAATATGGTAGTATTCGTACCCGTCACCATATAGCACAAAACTAAGTAAACCTTATGGAATATATATACTTAGCGCCTGATGCCGCCCTAGCAGAGACCGCGGGTGACTGGACCGGGGACTCAGTCCGTCATCCGCGGAGAGGATGACCTCGCGACGGCTATCGGCGTCCCGGGAAGGGACGTCGATGGGAGAGGGTACTCCGTGCGTAACTCGGAGTATTCCGTCGGGCCGACCTGAAGTCAAGGACCTCTGCACTGGTGCTCGGCCGAATGACGAAGGCGACGTGCTATCGGGTGGGTTACGGGGCAGCGCGCCGCCCCTCTGCCGCCCCGGACGGAGCCGGACGACGGGTGTGCTGAAAGTGTAGCCCACCAAAAAAAAAATGGAATACATATACTTTAATTACTTCTTCTTTCTTTTTTCTTTAACATATTGCATCTCTGTGAATTCGGAATGAACCACTACGATGCGGCTAATTAACCAAACAAAAAAAAGTTGATAAACTAAATACTGTTTGTAGGAGGATACTCAACAGTTGACGTCGATAGGCTGACGATGGATGGATAAATCTTCTTACTTTATTTGCTTCTTTTTGCTTCTTCTTAATCCATCCACGAGTATGTTGTAGTTGAATTCATTTGAAACACAAATGTATTTGGATCACGATTAATGAAATTGAAGATAAAATATGTAAAATTATATTTAATCTTTTAATGATTCATACTTATTGAGTCATCTTTAATCGATATAACAATAAAATTATTATAAATGTACCAGTCGTTGCCTCCCGTTTACTGATATGATAACAACCAGGCAGCCATTAAGTAACACGATAATTGTTTTTGTATCAATTGGGTTTTTACATTACTAGCTATACCCGTGACGATCTTTTAAAAGTTATTTTAATAAGTTATCCCCTCGGGAATTGTACTTTTTCTGGTAGAAAAAAAATTCTGTATCCCACAACGTGTATGAAAAATGTCTTGATAATCGATTTACTAGGCGTGAAAGCGTAACAAATGGATACACTGAGGTTTTACGATTGATTTCTGGTTCTAGTGGAATTATTTAGTTTCACTTACGTACTATTTAGTGAGCTTGTTTTCCTTTAAGATTTAAATTAAATACCATTATCACATGTAGTGTAATATATAATATTTATATATGTATTGACGAGGGCGGCGCCAGCTTATGACTAAGTGGGGGGGTATCAGTGGGACAATATTATGGAGGATAAAAAATATGAACGCCTGGTACAGTTGAAAGCATGAAGCGTTACACTTTGGAAGCCTTTGCCTCGATGACGATTGTAATAAAAACGGTTCTAATATCTTAAATTTCGAATTTATCAATAGGTAAGGAAGTCAATTGCTCGCACTTTGGTCGCTTTGCGGCTAGCTACATTTGATCTCTAGGGGGGCAACTGACCCCCTGCCCCCCTTGGCGACGCCATTGTGTATTGAGTCTTATGACTCAACAGACGGCGTAGTGGTCTAAATAGCGACGTTTGAGTAGTAGAAATTTGTTACTGCGCTTCGTTCGGTGAGCGAGAGAGCCGGAAGCCCAACTTTCTGAGGGTGATTGCGTGTTGAGGGTTTTGGTGGTGCCCTTGGTATCACCGAGCCTCAATGTACGCATTCACACTCCCTCCGCTTTCTTCGCGGTAGGCAACGGCCTTGTAAAGGTCCATGAGCGGCAGCAACACTTACCATCAGGTGTACTGTTTGCTCGTTTGCCACCGATTGCAATAAAAAAAAAAAAAAAAAAAAATCCTGTATCAATTGTCAGGTACGAACCCCGCCCAAGACTATGTGCAAGGCTTTGTGCAAGCTCCAAATTTTTCTGAATCTGTGTGTTATTTGTGTTGGTTACTTATGTTTTTATAAAGTCCATTGTCATAAAAAAAATAGTGCAGTGTTATCTTTTAAAAATAAAAAGGAAATTCATCTTACAAAGTACGCGTAGCAGTACACAAGTAGGCATATTAAGAATTCATACAAGAAAATATCAATAAAAATAATAGATTACTATTCATTACCACAAAAATGTTCAGACCAAATACTTATTGTAGTTAATAATATATTATAAGGAATCAATCCGTCAAGTATTTAGCTAATGCCTTTTTGCTTTTGTGGCTAAATCCTTTAAAGTAATAACCTTCAAAAGCTTTTATTGCTGTTTAATTTCTAAATTCTCTTGAAACTTTATTGTTCGATACTTAAAGTCTGAGATCCTTTGAAGCTATTACCAATCAGTCAAGGATGACTTTAGAAAGAAAGTTGATTTGCCAAGTAACGACTTGACGCGGTAAATTTCAGTTCGTGCTTGAAGAGTTTTATGTTAAGAAGCTCGTTTTATCTATTGCAAGTAGTGATTGTTTCTTGTTATTTTTTAATATAATATATCGGTTACATCACATTTAATAAGTAAAAAATCTCTTATATTGTTGTAGGAGTAACGTTATAGAGATTTTTAACTAGCTTCCAATTCTCCTAACTTTAACTCTACATGTTTGGGGTTAGCGTAGGAAGCCTTTTCTATATTTAAGCCTAGGATGTGAAAGTTTATTATCAAACTAATAAGTAATAGGATTTCGTTCTATTTTCTAAGTACATAATTTTAAATTGAAACCTGTCAGGTTCAGATGTAGCACATTAAAACCAATTAAGCGAGTGATTTATATCGCTATCATATAATACTTTCAATCATAATTTGTAAAACAATTGTGAGTGGGACGAAATCAAAGGAAAGGTCACGTTGGAGGTTTATGGATTAAATTAGTGACGCGCGGCAGCAGAGTCAAGGCATACATAAGACTGTGATGGGTGTGCATAAATAGAAAGAGATGGTTCAGGCAGGTGGCAAATGGAACGCAGTATCTATTTATCCTTTTGGAAAACAGGCCTAATTCTATAAATAGTGATTTCTGATGTTTACGCGAGTATTATACATTTTAAATAAAACTACTTTACGGATTTTATCGCGTTTGTATTTGATTTTTGATTATCCGACGTTTCGAACACTTTACAGCGTTCATGGTCACGGGTGGACTGAACTCTATAAATAGTTTTTATTGCGTTTTGGCGGCAGACGAGTAAGCTCATTGGATCGTGAACCTAAGCAATGGCAACAACCAAGTCGCTGCCTACCGTGAGAATAGAGTTCCTCTTTATTCTCCTCGCAGCTCATATACATCCCATTGTTGGGTTCGTGCCTTCTCTACCATGGGCAGGCAATTGAGCTACTATACCATGCTGGTCAGACGTGTTGGCATACGTTTTTATTTAGAGTTTTCGTTTTCTTACACAGATGTTATATGCATAGGTATTATAATTCCTTTACACACAGGCAAGAAAGTGAGTGTTGTATTCTAATCTTACTCCGTCACTAGACGGAACACACACTAGAACTATGGGTACTGCTAAAATTGTTAGCTGTGTTGATTTTTTGTAGCAAAAAGTGTTTAGTAAAAAGGTTGGTTATAATTAATTTAATACGTTAAAGAACTGACTGTTAACTTGAATGATAATGAGATATTGTGCGTCGGGAGAAACGAAGTATTTATTGCACCGACGCGACGCACTGGCGTCGTCTCTCACTTTTATCTGCGTTCCATCAATCTCATACCCTATATATGTAGTATAGCTTCAGTTCCAGTAGAAAGAAAATGATTTATTGTCACGAGCTAAATTGACATAGAAGAGTACGAATTACATTCTATATATATATATATAAATGCATAACAGCTCGTAACAAAACGACTCCTACTCAGCATACTGCAAGTTAAGGAAAAACCTGCACTGATCTTCCGATATATTTTTAATCAATAAATCACATTACTTGCTAAATAGGTACATATGACTCAGGTATAATAAATTTTATCGCGAAATATAGGGTTTTCGTGGCATATATTTCTATATTTTCAGTTATTATAGTGGCGTGTGGGTAGCAGTTATATTACTTACTATAATACTTCAAATTGTTTCTTGATTCTGTGAAAGCCAATTAAAATATTCATTCGAACTTATGTCAATTTTATATAGTGATTAATAATTACGTAACCAAAAATTGTTTGACCTTAAGGAGTCAGCAAGTTATAAAACTTATCCAAAACCTTGTGCGGCCTGTTTTATTATTTAATGTGTGCTAAATAAAATCTTTATATATAAATATTCTGTTCGTGTGTTTGTAATTGAATGGTATAGATTAATATTTGGACCCGGTAGGTGGCGCTGCGATCCATTTCAAGAAGAATTCATTTTACTATTTTTAGATTCGGACAGAAGCAAGCGGCCTCGAGAAATAATTTTATTAAAAAATTTAACGGCCACATTTAATTATATTTTATGCCTGTTTATTAAAGATGTTTGGCAGACCCCACCGCATTTAAGTTTTGAGTCCAAACTAAATTACTCTGATCTCTGGGCAACCTGAGCAACTGATTCCGGGATCTCACGGGTACTTATGCCACTAGGCCATCAAGGAAATCGTTAAATTTATAATAAAACTATTTAACTTAATACATATTTTATTTAATGAATATTACAATATACGTTTTGCCTGTAACGTTGGCCATGTGACGTAATTATATGCGTACAAACGGCGAGTGTAAACTTCCAGTTAAGAACTTCTGAAATATATTGGGTTTTTCATAAAGAAATTCTTAATATCAATATTAAATCAAGAATATTACCTGGAAAACGACAGTAAAATTATTACATTGGATTGATTGAACATATTTTCTTTTGAAAGACAATGCCTGCATCAAAAATAATCCATTATAGGTTTACATACCTATGGACAACAAACGTATGGCAAACAATAACCTTTTTTATGGATTGCAGAAATGTGAGGTTTCTTAGACTAGGTGTCCACGTGCGTAGTCAACTCAAAAACTAGAATAAGCGATAAGTTTGCGATTGTTATAAACCTCTGAGGTAGCCTCTGATATTAATAAGTCTCTGATCTTATCCGTCATCATTAAAGCTCATATAATTCCCACCTCTGAGCTCTAGCTTCCTCTAAAATTGGAGGACAATTGACCTATAGCTACCCCCATGCTGGCCAGTCGTGTTTGTAAGGGATTTTGCCGGGTGTTCTTTCTCTTGCAAAGATTTTGTATGCATATTATAATCATTTAGTTGTATTTTATAACACCCACGGGCAAGAAAGGTAGTATGTTAATGTCTTAAGTGAAAGCATATTACAATCTTTGTAACTTCATAATCCCAATGAAAGAAAAAACATCTTCATTTGTTTAAAGAAAACCTTCCTACGATATAGTATTAAGTAATAATAAAAAATGAGAAATCAAAGCAAATTGTGAAGTTATATTAGTATTTGTAGTGACCAGAGTTAAATGACCTTGCCAATGTTTCGGAACGGTTAATTTATTACGCATCGTCGATTCCAGCTGTTTTGACTTGCAGGAAATACTTAATATGATGGGAAGCTATTCTATTGGACGCAATTACAGTGTGCTGTGGATATCACCGTAAATAATGGGTCATTTTGTGTTACGTTGGTGTGTCTATCTTTGGTTACTGGTTCACTAATTACATAAAGAATGGTTGCCTCTAGAGAAAGCGGTCGTTTATTGCTAAACATCATCATCACAGCTCATATACGCCCCCACTGTTGGGCTCGAGCCTCCTCTACAATGAAAGGGAAATTGACTTGATATACTACGCTGGTCAGATGTCGTTATTGGGTTTTATTTCGAGGTTTCCTTCTTGCAACGATGTTGTTTGCATATTATAATCCCTTAGTCGTCTCTTACGACACCTATAGGCAACAAAGGGGGTGGTGAATATATTCTTACTTCGTCACCGCATGTATTACTGCTGACATCCAGGTGAAATGTAACAGATTAAGCAGTGAAGGTAATTTAGGTAATTACGTTCTAATAATTATAACTACTAAGAATTCTCTAATAAACATGGATTAAAGCATATTAATTAATTATTTAAACATTATGTAATTTATTATAATCTCTTGTTTTTTAAAATACCATGCGCGCTTTAAGTAATAAATTGTAATATCACTGAGGATTTTACAATTTATTGGATCGAATAAATATTTCTTCTACGCGGAGATCTATCCCCGCAGATATTCAGCCCAGTCACGGGAGGTCAATATTTAAATACTATACAATTTGTGAATATATGTATATCTGTGGTATGACAAAGAAGAAACAAAAAAACAATAAAATATATAGCATCTTATCGCAACTCGATAACTTCAGCGAACGTTGACTTCTATGTATGTTATTTTATGGAGTTACGAAGTAATAATACCCTTTTTAATGAATGGTATTCTTTCTTCGTTCTTTCTTTTCTAGTGTGCGTCGTAAAGGGCTGGTAAGCCATGTAAGTCGTTGATTCAACTGCAGGAGAAGAAAACCTTGAAACAATAGTAACCTGTCTGGCCAGCGTGAGGATATAGGCATTTTTTTCTATAGAGATAAACAAATAATAAGTTATATGTCGGCTAAAGTGGAATATAGAATAGAGAGACTTTTTGTATCGTAGAGATCAATTTTAGATCTTGTCTGAATTTTGCAATTTTAGTTCCATATAATAGAAGGCTATTGCAGCGACTCTAATTCAAACTTCGTGTATACTATTGAGATGTTTTTTCGGTAATTCAACAATTATAAATTTAAACAATTAAAAATCGGATTTAGCACCGTAGTCTAACAATTGCAATTGAAGCAGTTGCAAGTTTGAGGAGACAATTATCATTTTAGTTAATAGTGGTCTCGCAGCTGGGTTTTAGTCTCCTGCACAATATGAAGGAAATTGAGCTACTACATCACACTGGTGAGACGGGTTGGTATAGAGTTTTATTTGGAGTTTTCCTTCTGTTGCATTGATGTTATGTCCATAATATATTAGTCTTCTTTTACTATATCCACGGGCAAGAATGGGGGTGGTGAACTTAATCTCAGCCCGCCACTAGAATGAGGCTATAATAATTATATTATTACGTAGTATTACTCCAGGTATTTGATGGCTAAATGGGTTCAGAATATAAAGTATAACCAATCCTTATTTTCCAGCCTGTAAATAGCCACGAATTTTCCGTGTGGTGACGGAGTAAGAATACAATTCACCACTCCCTATCGTGCCCGTGGATGTCGTACAAGACGACTAAGGGATATAATATACACATAAGATCTGTGCAAGAGAAGGAAAACTCGAAATGAAACCCTATACCAACATGTCTGACCAGCATGGTATAGTAGGTCAAATTCCTCCTCCACAATGGAGGAGGCCCGAGCCCAACAGTGGGACGTATGTGGGCTGTGATGATGATGATGAAATAGCCACGAAAAATTTACATTATGTAGTTAAAAAAAATTAACGAAATTATTAAATTTATTTTTCAGCAATCAAGAGTAGAATACTACATATATAAGGACCATATATCAGTTGATGATCTCGGCATAACTGCGAAGGAGCACGATCAACATAAATTTACAATTTGGTACAAGAAAAGAAACCTTAAGTCTTATAAGTTAGAGACCAGCGAGTCAACGATCAGGAACTCTTGGGTTGATGATATTACTTCGTTGTTATGGCAGCAAGCTGAGAAAAAGAAAGGTATGCATTTATCTTTGATAGCTTTTATAAATTTAATTGTGTCTAATTAGTGATCTGCCTTGTCGAGGTTCGTGGATTCGACCCTTGCATAAGACAGTTCTTTGTGCGTACCATAAATGGTTCTTCTGATGCTGGGTTATCATCATCGCACCTCACATGCCTCACTACTGGGCTCGAGCTTCCTCTATTATTGGAGGGAAATTGACCCACTGTACCACGCTAGTTGATATGGTTTTGTACTATTATATGAATATTTAACTCCGTGGGTGTTATAAAAGACGACTAACGTCTTTTATGACACCCACGGCGAAGAAAGGAGGCGGTTTTTTGTCGATGAAGTGGATACTCAGACCATAATTATCATAATCTTAAACTTGGCTACCTTTTACATATTTATATTTTCACCCGAATAAATGTCCATCATTTATTCATTATCATTTCTGCTCATACACGTCCTACTATTGGGCTCGAACCTCTTCCACAAAAGAAAGGAAATTGACCTACTATACCACGTTGGTCAGACGTGTTGGTATAGGGTTTTATTTCGAGTTTCTCTCTCTTGCATAGATGTTATATGCATATTTATACCTTAGTCGTCTTTTACGACAGCCACGAGCAAGAGAGGGCGTGCTGAATTGTATTCTTACTCCGTTACCACACGGAAAACGGATAGACGTGTAAGGGATAGTCGTTACAATCTTTAAACTTATCATTCTCCTCATTACTCGTACATAATTATTTCAACGACAGTTATTAATAAAAATGCATAAAAATTCAAGTTCATTCATATCAGTAATTTGATTATTTAATTCATTCCATTAATATATTACAGTAAGTAATATTATTTTAATATGTCAATTGACGTCTGTATAATTAGTAAACCGATTATGAACATTTAGATAGTAAGAACATTATCGTTCACTTAAATGGGCTCACCATTTCTCATAAAGAAATTGGTTAGGTCCATCTGGCACGCACGCTGAACCAAACTAATTCCAGCATAGTTAATGCGAACAAACTTTTTAATTGATCGTCATCTGCTCCCGGGGCCCGTACTCCGTACAATACGTGACGGAAGAAGCCGTGTTCTTTATTATGAAATGACGCACGAGATGCGGGGTCGACGACTCAGTTTTTTATTGGACAATCATTGATATGTTGCATGTGCATACTGCACAGCGTCGCGTCTGTGGGAACGCCAGAAGCTCGAAAGGTTTTTTTTTGACGGAGAATTTGTTTTGTAAATATGTTTTGCCTTTTAACGTGAAATAAATTAAATGTCCGATTGTAACTTTAGACAATATAGAAATTCCAACGATATTTATCTACATTTTCTTTATTTCTCTTTGAGGAACAGTTGTTTTATCTAACTTAAGTAACCTTAAATTTCTTACGGATAATTAGATAGACGTATCACAAGGGAATGTTGGGATGAAAGTACGAACGTTTTGAACTCTTGCTATTACAATGCCACATTTCTCGTTGAGATTTTGCCGATAAGACCAAACTGGTGTTTAAATCTTACTGGTAATGCGTTTCTTTTGTTACTTGAAGCTATTTAGCGACATTTCTATTGCTTTATATATACAATAGGCTTTTGTGTATTGCGGAATACCTCGGTATCGTACTGGTTGAGTTTTGCATACATAACATATCAATGATTCATGTCCTGTCGAGACAGTGAAGTAATGATATGCATTGTGTTGTTATTAACTAATATACATAGGTTAAACGAGTTAATATAGGGTTTATTCGGAGTTTTTCTTCTCTTATTCATATTGCATCGACTCAAGTAATTGGTACAAGAGCAAGATGATGATATGGAGGAGAATTTTCGATCTCCTGGAGTTCAAATTGGGCAATATTTGCTAGCAATGGCCTATAGCGAATCAAATTTTTCCGTGTGGTGATGGAGTAAGAATACAATTCACCACTCCCTATCTTGCCCGTGGATATCGTAAAAGACGGCTGCGAGATTTACTATGCATAAAATATCAGTGCAAGAGGAGGAAAACTCGAAATAAAACTCTTTGCCAACATGTCTGTCAATTGATATTATTATTAATATTAAGGCACGAACGTGGATGTAACGGAATAAAACATTAAATACCTAGCTGCTTTACCAGGCGAATGAGGCTGCTTTCACAAATAGTATAGGTACATATGTATATAATAAGCCCGTAAGTGAATGACTGACCGCTTTAATTGAATCACTATTGGCGAATATTGACATTATTTTATTAATTATTCATTTCGCAAACCGCATTTATTTTGATTCACCACAAGTATTTAATTCATAACAATTTATCTAGTTTAGTTGTTACTTCGATTGAGTGAAATGGCTAGTCGTCCCGTGACTATGAACGCTGAAAAGTGTCATCGGGAAATGAAAAATCAATCAAAAATTTATGTAATACCTACCTACTTTAGGTAAACATCAGAAATAATTATGTAGAGATAATTATTTTTCTGTATGGTGACGGAGTAAGAATACAATTCACCACACCCTCTTCTGCTCGTGGTTATCGTAAAAGACTACTAAGGGATGTAATATGCAGATAATACCGATGCAAGAGAAAAAAACTCGAAACGAAACCCTACTCCAACACATCTGACAAGCGTGGTATAGTAGGTCAAATTCCTCCCAAATTGGAGATGGTCCAATCCCAACAATGAAACTGCGGTATGTGAGCTAAAATAAATGCACGAATCTGAATTTCTCATTAAGAGAACTATGTTTATATAAGATGGATGTGGCTGACTAGTTGATATTGTTTATAAACCTGAATAAATTATTATCAATTACTAATATTTTAATTTACTAAAGTACATCTTTGATCTTAAAACTTACATGGGATCTTGTGACAATGATCACAACTATAAAAATATTTTCTTCTATTAAAAGCAATACGAATTTATTCCTTAACGCTCTTAGTTCTATTGACGTCATACTGATTTATGACGTCATGGTTTGTGATAGACAGTCAATATTTACTCTATAAGCATTAAAGATTTACTCTATCAATTCTTGAATATAAATTTGACGTATTTGAAGTCATGACGTCCTACGTTCTTTTTGTCGTTGTAAGTCACGTGACTAATAACTTTAATTAAAAGTGTTTTTATCTTCAAAGTATTTAAATAACGTTGTATAAAATAATGAATTATGCGTAGAATTTTTGGCAGCCATGTGAAAATGTCATATGGTATTCTTGTAGTATATTCAATATCTTAGTTTATTATGTATTAATGTGTCATAATAAATAATTGTAAGGACATTTTATGTAATTAATATGTGGCGGCAGAACTCGCAGGGTGTAGTGAATGCTTACTAATATTATAAATGCGAAAGTAAGTTTGTTTGTTTTTGTTTGTTACGCTTTCACGCTTAAACCACCAAACCGATTTCAAAAATTCTTTCACCAATGGAAAGATATAATATCAGGGAGTAACATAGCCTATATTTTATCCCGGTATTCCCACAGGAACTACGCGGGTAAGGTGACTGAAGTCGAAGCGAAGCCGGGTTGTTAGTGTGCTATAAAAGTCATTTACATATCTTTTTGTTTCCACTAAAATTCTCAGTAGATACCGATAACTGTGGTTATAACATTGTTGAAGGCGATAATATGACTTAATGATGGACAATTACTAATATTAAGAAACTGATAATTTGTAAAGAAAATTATAATTCGACACTGGCGAAAATGGTTTATAGCTGATTGCCAAGATAAAAAAGAAGAATCTATAGTGCAAATACTAAAATTCTATCAAGTTTTCAGTTACAGACAACTATAATTTCGATGCTATTTAAGGCGGTATTATGTAAACAATACGCTTTCAGTTTCTGTTATTGTAGCCTTGCGATGTGTAATGTTCCTTGTTGAAATCTAAACTATTACTACCGCTTCATTATTGAGTTTGCGTTTAATAATAATAAAATAATTTTAATTTTTTTTTGTTTTCCGGATTTTAAATTAAAAATTTGTTGTAATAAAGACTGGTTGAAATAAAATGCTATTCGTCTAGTGAAACCGCACCTAATTCGTGATCGTGTTCTAACGCGGATAGTTCTCCGAGTGGTATCGTGCAAGCTATAATTGTTGGCGGTCACAGAGGGTGAGTTCCTCATCAACAGAAATGATCACATAGTAACATTTACAAAGCATCGGACACGAACACAAATTACACTTAGAGATTGAACAATAATTTGTAGATTGGAAGTATTGTTCTGCTTGGGAATCGTATCTATGGCATTAATACATTAGGTTGGTATTTTAACCACTACGCCATCTGCTCAGTTAACATTGGCGTGGGTAAATTTATATCACGTAAAAGATATTCATGAGCTGATACAGTGCAACCTTAATATATCGAACCTCAATTTAAAGACTTCCTCGATTTAACGAATTTTAGTAATCCCCTTGAATTGTCCATAAGGGCCAGTGTAAATAATACCTTTACATTATGAATTTTTTTTACGAATAACCTCGTTATAACGAATTTTCAACTATCAAAAAATAGCGTAAATACCTCTATATGACCCTTTATACGTATGTAATTCAGTCGCGACAGGTTTCGACACGTTTTTTTTTAGTAAAACAATTGAAGTCGTTTGATAGAAAATAATGGAAACAGTGCTGCTTGTCACTATTGTTGAAAATTCTAGTTGCTGAATGGAAAAATGTTGAGGTGATTAAAACTATTTCTTTACCTCTTTATAACAAATTTTATACCAAACTTACCTCAATGTAACAAACCTCAGTTTAACGAATTACTTGATATAACGAATATTTACAAGTTCCCGTCGGATTTGTTATATTGAGGTTGCACTGTATATAGCCCAAGAATTCAAGCTTCTCGAAACTGTTCCTGACAATCTAGGAGACTAAAATTTGCGGTGTAGTAAATTTATCTTTTAATAATGCACACATATAGGATTCAAAACATGGAAATCCCGTATTAATTGTCGTAATTACTATTTCCACGTATTATTATTTGTGAGATACTTAAAAATATTAATTGTCTCCGTAAATTATCTCGTGACAAAGGTTAATTATCCTAGTTTGAATTGAATCCTATTCATTGAATGTATTGAGAAAGAAATATTAAGATTATACGTAGCAAGCATTGTACATGTCAACATAATTTATTCTAAAGTTACAAATACAACAATTTATCGCTAACAACTTGGTAATCTTATTAAAACTTTTGATAAATATATAAGCGTTATATAGCATTTTTACATGCCAAATTAATTTACGTCACGCTTCACGTGAAAAATTGATAATCATTCAGATCTAAATTAATGTATACATTTCATCAGTAGATATACGTGTGTGGGTTAAAGATGCAATCATCAATCTTTACCTTCTGGTGGGAATGGTAAAAACCAGCTAAGTCATCACCAGAACATATGGTATAAGCGTCCTCCTAAGCAACATAACATTTACTGCCGTCATCAAGCTTGGCGATTATGACAAGGAGGATTATTCCTTGGAGAAGCTTATATTCAACATTTAACATAGAAAGGCTAATGGATGTATAGATTTAATATTCTGTTTTTAAATATTAATTAATTTACTTCTAATTCCCCAAGAACCAGAGTAAAGAAAGTGGATTCATAATGCAAATTACTACGGAACGGATTTTTTTTTTGGAAAAGATTCGGGGTTGCCTCTCGGATGAAAAACCAAGTTGGCGGGACGCAAGGTCGCGAGCTACATTCGCCATCTTGGAAAATGGGTTTCCTTAAATGTCTCGTTAACCGTGGATCGTACGATAAAAAAGCGTGTTAAAATGGTAGAGCTCGTTTTCTTAGATAATCATATTTCCTATCACTGGTTCAAATGGTTGTCAATGTAGTTATTGCTAAATATATAAGTAATTAACAGTGGATGCTACATTAAAATGCTAATAATCAAATTTGTAGAACATGATACTTCCTATAAATATAGTGCTGTGTGGTAGCGGCTTCGAATACTACCAACCCTTGCTTTGCTCGTGGGTGTCGTAAAAGACGACTAAGAGCCCTAGATTGACCCGGACCAACTCCATCTGGTACCATTTGGGTCAACGATTACATTCCCAAGGAGGGTTGACGTCAGGCAGGCGGCCGGTCATAAAAGTCATTGCCGAAACTTTTTGCAATATGTCAAAACAGATGACATATTGCGTCGACCCCAAGTAATTGGGATAAGAGCAAGATGATGATGATGATGATGATACTTCCTATAAAGATTCATTGTTAACTGTATATTTTGTAATAACCACATTGACAAAAGTTTAGAGCCTTATAAATAAAAACGTATGCTTTACACAGAAAAAAAAACTAACAAAATAATAGAAAATGTGATTAGGTATCTACGAAAACAATCATTACCATTTTTGTCATGCGATGCACGGTTAACGAGATATTTAATGAAACATGTTTTTCAAAATTGCGGCTGAAGACCCCCCCGCGTCCCACCAGCTTTGATTTGCATTTGAGGAATACCCCCTGAACCCTGACCAAAATAAAAAGCCGTTCTGTAGAAAATTGCAGAAAAATATTACCCGCCCATAAGGAAATAAATATTAATTTATATTTCGAAGCAAATGTCAAATGCCGCCAAATTCTAATTTGTAAATAGAATGGCAATTCTCCATTTAGATTAACATAAAATCGTGCGTTGGTTCATTTTGATTAATAGATAAAATTAAGTTATTTCTGACCTTATGTAGTGAAAACAGGCACATTGAAATCAAATGAAGTTAAAAGAACGCAAGCATTTATTTAAATTTTGCGAAGTTGATCAAATACGTTATTGGCATCTAATTTAATATTATAATGAAAATGAATTAAATATGCATCAATATACTCACGTTTATGTGTGCTGACGGAATAAGAATACAATTCACCTTCACATCTTACCCGTGCATGTACTAAAATACTACTAAGAGATCTATGCAAGAGAAGGAAAACTCGAAATGAAACACTATACTAACCTGTCTGACCAGCATGGTATAGTAAGGTCAATTGCTCTCCTATTGTGGAGAAGCCCAACAGTGGCACGTATATGAGCTGAAATGATGACGACGATGATACTCACATAACCGATGTAACAGGGTAATACTTTTAATAAAGAAGTCTATCTAAATAAAAAATGTATAATCAAGTTTCATTAAAGTGTGGATTGGATGAATTGGATGATAAGCGATACTCATTTCCCACATTTCCTTTTACTTGCGATAGTACGATGAAATATCGGCTCAAGTATTAGTTGTTGCACTTTTATTTCTTACTAGCAACCCGCCCTCGCTTCGCTTCGGTTATAGGTTATAGTCGTTTTACCCGCGTAGTTCCCGTTCCCGTGGGAATACCGGGATAAAATGTAGCCTAGTTTACGCCCTGATATTATAGCTTTCCATTGGTGAAAGAATTTTTGAAATCGGTCCAGCCGTTTTGAAGATTACCCGGAACAAACAGACAGACAGACAGACAGACAGACAGACAGACAAAAATTTTTTAATTGCTATTTTAGGCATAGGTGTCGTGCAAATAACCGTGTGAGCATGAAAAAAGCCTATTATTTTGACATTACAAACAGACACTCCAATTTTATTTATTGGTATAGACTAGCAACCCGCCCTCGCTTCGCTTCGATTTTAGTCGTTTTACCCGCGTAGTTGCCGTTCCCGTGCGAATACCGGGATAAAATATAGCCTAGTTTACGACCTGATATTATAGCTTTCCATTGCTGAAAGAATTTTTGAAATCGGTCCAGCCGTTTTGAAGATTACCCGGAACAAACAGACAGACAGACAGACAGACCGACAGACAGACAAATTTTTTTAATCTGTATTTTAGGCATAGGTGTCGTGCAAATAACCGTGTGAGCATGAAAAAAGCCTATTATTTTGACATTACAAACAGACACTCCAATTTTATTTATTGGTATAGACTAGCAACCCGCCCTCGCTTCGCTTCGGTTTCTGTCGCCTTATCCCCGTAGTTCCCGTTCCCTTGGGAATACCGGGATAAAATATAGCCTAGTTTACGCCCTGATATTATAGCTTGCCATTGGTGAAAGAATTTTTGAAATCGGTCCAGCCGTTTTGAAGATTACCCGGAACAAACAGACAGACAGGCAAAAATTTTTTAATTGCTATTTTAGGCATAGGTGTCGTGCAAATAAAACCCTGTGAGCATGAAAAAAGCCTATTATTTTGACATTACAAACAGACACTCCAATTTTATTTATTGGTATAGATATAGATAATTTTACAATTCTATGTTTATGTGTAGGTACTTATAATATCCATCCATATATCTGGCTATTGTTGCATGCCCAATTTAGAACATAGGCTTCTCTGAGGAGGTAAAATGTGGCAAGCGAGCCCTCACAATTGGTATTATATTATGAGTGTTGCTGTCCATGATTCTCTCTCTTAATCCGGTTTTATGATTCCCATAGAAAAGTAAGTGATGGTGACACATGGTAAAATGACTTGTGTAATGACGAGTTAAGGAGTTAACGAGGCAAAACTAAAATAAGTTTTTTCTCAAAAAGAAATTGAAAGATCATTCGCATTTCGCAATAGTGTCTATATGTGTTTATGTTAGAAAATTGCATAGGCGTGTTAAGTGTAACTGTGTTTGATTCCCACGCAGGGCAATTCTTTGCGCAATCCACGAGTGATTGTTAGGTTTCAATGTAATTTGGGTCAATTGTATGTTTATAGAGACGCTATAAATATTTCTTCCTTATTGCCGGGTGTTGTTATAAAAAAAATGTTGCATACATTTTTAGTCATTCTCAATAAACAAATTATTTAACGTAAAAACGTTCCATAAGGTATCTGTTGTTTGTGATGTGTCTGAAAAGTGAAGTAAAGTTATGCATTTAAAGTTATAACTAACTATTTGCAGTTATGTAAATCAGGTTGTAACTATTTGAACTTATATATTTTAAGTTATAACTATTGGACGTTATGCATTTGAAATTGTAACTATTTGAAGTTACCTATCTGAAGTTATTACTATTTGGAGTTATTTATAGATTTGAAGTTATAACTATTATTTTTTCAAAAAGACAACGCCTTCATAATGATAAAATAATCCTTTAGGATTTTACAAACATATAATTAACAGACACAAATTATATTTGAAGTTATGTAATATTGAAACAATAACTTAATCTTTTCAAAAATTCATCATTATCATCATTCAGAGTTTTTTTTACTATAAGTTACAAAAATAATGTTAAAACACAGATTAATTTGTTTTAAAATGTAATACCCAATATCACGTTTATTTATCAAGGCACACCTAAGTCCGTTAGACAGATAACAAATGATAACATATAAATTGATGTCCGTGAATGTATTCCACAAACGATAAAACACTATCTGAGTCATCATTACTGCGTTTTTGTGCCCATTCGTCAGTTAAGTGTTGTCTAATAAGGGCACATGTTGGCTAATAAAGGCACATCTCTAGTTCCTATGATCCGCTTAAAAAGAGCAGAACGAGCTTCTACGGTATATTGCGAGGCACCTCTTTGCTGTTACCTTTGACGGTCGATGTCGCCTGCTTAGGTAATATAAAGGATACTAACGTTCCGTTTTTGGTAATAATTAGCTGCTCCAATAACTTCTCTTGCATGCACGGGTATAAAAGGGGTATAAACACCTTTAATTATGTTACTTTGAACGTCTACGTCATCCTGTGGCATCAATAATAATATTAACCATTAAACATTCGTGATACATCAAAGACCATACTGTGTGGTGGCGGATACGACTTCTACGAACCCTTATATTGGTCGTGGATGCAATAAAATATTAAAAGCCTTATAAGTAGGCCTGGGTCAACTCCATGTGTGCCTACTCTTGAATCTCGATTCCAATCCTAAATCCTATCGCAGCTCGAATTTGAGCAAATTTGGTACTCTTGAAAGCGACACTAGCGCCCGATTGGAATCAAATTAGGTGGAACGTTTCTAAACTAAATGAATTCGACTCTCGTCGATCAAGTCAAATATTTGCTACTCCCGACGTGATTATGACGTAGTTTAAAATAGGTAATGTTGCACAATTTCAAGAAAGCGTATTTGTGGTGATCGAGTTCGATAACGTTATTAATTTAAAGTACGAAAACATGGCACATTTGGTGAAAATAACAACGACGAACGCGAAAAATTCATTCTCGATTTTGTTCAAGAGTACCAAATATAAGTTTGGTGAGATTGAAATCGAATCCGATTCGAAATTAGAATTAATTTCAAGAGTAGGCCCACTGATGTCGTTTGGTCAACTACCCACAGTGCCAAGGAGGGTTGACGTAAGGCGGTGGGCTATAAAACTATCCCCCATAGTACATATTGGCAATATATAGGTAGGTACTATGAAGGAAGAGTATATATTGATTCGACCCCAAATAATTAGAGATAATAACAGGATGATCATACAGCAAACACTACCAAGAAAGAAAAAAAAAACAATAGATTTTGTTGGGTTTTCTGCTATATATAATTACTAATCAACATTCAAAGTTCATTTCTTGATAGAGAATTGGACGAAACGATGATAATATAGATTTAAAGGTGATAATATATACCAATAAATAAAATTGGAGTGTCTGTTTGTAATGTCAAAATAATAGGCTTTTTTCATGCTCACACGGTTATTTGCACTATACATATGCCTAAAAATCAATTAATATTTTTTTTTGTCTGTCTGTCTGTCTGTCTGTTTGTTCCGGGTAGTTTTCAAAACGGCTGGACCGATTTCAAAAATTCTTTCCCCAAGGGAAAGCTATAACATCAGGGAGTAATCTAGGCTATATTTTATCCCGGTATTCCCACGGGATTGGGAACCACGCGGGTAAGGCCATTGAAACCGAAGCGAAGCGAGGGCGGGTTGCTAGTATAAACTATATGATGATAATATAGACTTAAAGGGTTTATACGTAACTACAAGAAGGCAATTATTTGTAATCTATTAATTAGCATTTTAAATCTAATGTCAAATTATCAATGACATTTTAAGATGACGCAACAGATTTGTGAAATGAATTTACGTATAATTCAGTTAATTAGTACATGTGATAAGAAGTAAATTATCAGGTATCTACGTTATCAATTGATATCCATGTTAGATATTAATATTTTTTTTATTTATGTTGAGCAAAATAATTACCAATATACGTAAGAGTTCTTATGTGTACATATGTGGGTCGATAAACGAACAGTAAATATAATGTAGCATGCATCGATACATAAGATCCATAAATAAGCAAATTCTTCTATTGTTGTGTGTGTCATTAAACTTCTAAAGGGCTGGAATGATTTTGATGCCATTATAGTTTGTCGTGATTTTTATTTGTATTTTTTTTTCAATTTTACCTGCATGATTTAGACTCTCAATTTAATTTATTAGGTGGTATTACGTACAAGTTAAAAAATACTACAATCCAATCGCGGCATCATCTAGGGTGTAATTACTTTTTGACATTCCTACTGGTTGTATTCCTATCAGCCCACTGTTGCCCTCGGGCCTCCTCCAAAATCGAAGCTGTATCAATACTGTACCTTTTCCTATATCGACTGTTACAGACGTTTGTTGAAATTATATGAACAATGTATGACTTGTGCTGCCATCCATTAATCCTCTTTTGTATTAACTACTAAACCTTTACCTTTTATTAAATAAAACATGATTATTATCGTCCAAATGTCTGAATTGAGTGATTCGATTTAGGTATATTAACATTCATGACTTTAGAATTGCTCGTTAAATGTGTTTTCAGCGGCGTAAATTTTACATGTTTGAATATTCCCTAGCCGAGGCCGCGAGTGACGTGACCGGGGATTAGTCCGTCACCCGCCGAGAGGCCGACCGCGTGAGGAAAGATCGACGTCCTCCCCGAGGGGGGGACGTCGGTCGATGGGAGGGTACCCCAAGTAGGGGGTATTCCGTTGGGCCGACCACTGACGACAAGTTAACTCTGCTCCGGTGGTCGACCCAGAGACGAAGGCGACGTGGTTTTCGTCAAAAAAAAAATGTTTGAATATTTCAAAATATTTTAATAGGATTTTTTAATTTACGGGATAGAATAGAAGAATTAATATTTATAATAGACACACATAATTCCAAGAAATTTGTGTTTTTGAGTCTGCACCTGAGACCTCAGCTTAGCAGGATGTTGTGTCTTAATCTATCACTACTTACCCACTAAAAATCGGTTCCGGTGACCAGCTCAATTGTTAGTCTACGAGGCCCTCATTCGCTGCACCGGACAATTTTGGTTAGGGTGTTGCAACAACACCTTTTTTGTATTGTTATATAGATAACAGCACAAAAAAGGGATTGTTGTTTCTCTTAATTTCAGAAACATAACAAATATACAGAAAACTAAAATATTGCAAACGCGACCATAGAGCAAAACTATTTTCTAGTGTCGATTGGTCGTGTCTAAAACTGTTGTTCAAATTGTCCGTGTTTGAGTTGATTGTATAAGTGTATTGTAGCCTAAAATTACCCGGTCGTTGTATGTGTTTGGGCGCACTACAATCGTTTCAATCAACCGAACTGTATAGCAGAATTTTTTTTTCGCATTTAACTCAGGAAAGTTCGATTATGTAAAAGGAAAATTCAATCATTGTTATTTGTTTAAAAGGACATAATTTAATGAAGAGTTTTAATTTCTAATGTTCATTTTTCCATGGACGTCATAAGAGGGTCGGGCCGCCTCTACTATGGAAGGGAAATTAACTGACTATACCACGCTGGTCAAACGTGTTGCTATAGGGTTTTGTTTCGAGTTTACCTTCTCTTGCATAAATGTTATATGCATATTATATCTCGACTTTTAGTCGGTCGGATATTCTATAGACGCGTGATACTTGATCTTAATTGTGCATATCAAATTAATATAGAATCGTTTATTTTTATTTCCAGAACTAATCCAACAGCAGCGTAACAAACGGATCTCAATGGTGTCAATGAATAGCGAAGATTCGACGGAATCTGAAAGAAACGATGATAAATGTAAGTGTAATACTAGTTAATATTATTTTGTCTTGTAATGCTCTGTATATAATATTTACTAATATTTACTTAAATATACATACTTGATAGAAGATATCTCATAAAAAAGTATTTTATGGTAGAAAGACACTACTTTAGAGATATCAAATGAACGATACCTACAGGATATAAAAATGATAGAATGTCGGTCACGTCACGTTTAGACCTTTTTGACAATAAAAAGAAAATTCTCACAAGCATTTCACTTATTGCTTGATTATCTAAGTATTTATAGACAGTTGTAGGAGTTAGAACGAAAATAAAAATATTAATGCGATTACGTGTAAGAATTTATTTAGTAATTTTATTTCTTTGTAACGATTCTACAGTTTAATATAATTTTTTTTAGTTTTACGCGATTAATGAAAAACAATGTGAAATTATTTTTAATTCTTAAATTTATTGAAATACTACATTGGTATAAGGTGGTCTTTGAAATAAAATTATATGGCATTTATATCCTTAAGAATTATAATAATATAAATTTTAATAAATAGAGTAGGTAAGTCTTCAATCAAAAATTAAATAATGAAAATAATTTTAATCCGGACTAATTTAAAATTTTTCCATTTTAGAATCGAATTTAGATTTTTGTTTGTTTAGATTATGTTGTAATAATATTATTATAAAGGGTAAAGGGCACATTTTCTTAAATTATTTCTTTGTTTTGTATATACATTTAGATATATGTATAGAAAACGGATATACGCATTAGATATAATGGCACATGGTAACTCATGAATATTTATGTTCAAATATAACAGAGCCATGTACTGTTCGTAATCCACAGTTGCATCGTTACGAAATACTATAGTTTTGTTTCTAATTTAAATAATACATATATAGTATTTATGACCAAAAGTGTAATTGCTTATAATAAAAACTTGCACTTAATGCATTTATTAATGTCGATACTTTTCTAATTGGCAACATTATATTTAAGTTATCTATTATGCTTTCAATTCATGGGGTTATTTATATTATAATTATTCATTACAATTCTGAGACCTATATAAAACTAGCTTATGCTAGTTTACGTATATATACGTAAACTAGCATAAGCTAGTTTAATATATGTCGCGGACGAAGTCGATGAATTCGTCAGCGACATATGGACATGTGGAGCAGTTACGTTGGGATTTTTTCTTTTTTTTTTTTTTTATTGCAAACTGTGGCAAACGAGCAAACAGTACACCTGATGGTAAGTGTTGCTGCCGCTCATGGACCTTTACAAGGCCGTTGCCTACCGCAAGAAAGCGAAGGGAGTGTGAATGCGTGCATTGAGGCTCGGTGATACCAAGGGCACCACCAAAACTCTCCACACGCAATCACCCTCAGAAAGTTGGGCTTCCGGCTCTCTCGCTCACCGAACGTAGCGCAGTAACAAATTGCTACTGCTCAGACGTAGATTTTCTGCGAGAGCATGGTACTGCCCCGGACGGACCGGCCCGCGGCTGTAGACAGATAACTGTCGACAGTGTGGTCCTACCACTCCTCATGTTAACTTTAACCCGCGACTCTCTTTACGTAGAAGATGATAATATTTTTAAATAATACAATTATGTCACACACGATTTTTGCGAAATTTAACGTTTTATGCAGTGCACGCAGCGGGTGCTCTCAAAAAGGGAAAAGCGCGATTCTGAAATATTTTTCATTGTTGCCCCGCACCTATTGGTCGTAGCGTGATGATATATAACCTTCCTCGATAAATGGTCTATCTAACACTGAAAGAATTGTTCATATCGGACCAGCAGTTCATGAAATTAGCGCGTTCAAACAAACAAACTCTTCCGCTTTATATATTAGTATAGATGACGGTACACAATATATGAAGACGAAAGCTTGAAATATTCTCTGCGTGGACTAATTAATAAGAATACATAATCTATTGAAATATTTTTTTAAGATTATGAAATGGAGGCCATATCAATATACGGTCATCGTTATCAACATTTTATATTCATGTCGTGATAACGTTCTTGAACTATTACCAAAATAAATAGTACTTGGATGTCGTGAACGCCGAATGAAAATGGGCCTTTGAATTTATAGAAGCCATAGGGATTACATTCGGTTCGTAAGGTCTTTATCACTAGCGCACACCGATATAGACTATATCCTCGGTACAATGTGAACAGTGATTAGATTCTCAAGAAGGTTATAATTATAAAGGCATGTTGTTCACAGTTCTGAAATTTACAGCAGATTTTTTTTTAATATGTGCGTAGAGAGATTTCTTGAAGCATGTCAAATGCTAAATCTTAGTGATTTAGGTTATTGGTTCAAGGCACCGCTTAATAAAATACTAGCTTGAAATATTAGAATACTAAATCGCCACAGTGTGTGTTTTCCGATAGATAGCGTGTAAAAAGACGTCTTCCGAAAAGACGCATATCAAAGAAAATAATAATAATGCAATTTGGTTATCATACATAGGACGTGAGTACACACTGGCCGAATTGGTAAAGCAGTTGGAATGAATTTTCAATACCTGCAGGTTAAAGTCCGACACGTGTTAATAATTTTTTGCTCACAAATAAGCTTTTTTTAAAGAACTTAGGTAAAGTGAAAAGACATACGAGTAAACAGAGTATTCGTGAGGTTTTTTTGTAATTTTTTTTTTATTCCAAATAGAATGAAAACTTCACAATTTTTGTTGCTCTTTGCGAGTGATCCAATGTTGATTTTATCACTGTTAAAGATTTCTTGAAGACCTAATTTAACCACTAGTTGGCAATCGATAAAATCTGACCTAGATTCTTGTAAATCATTAGTAAATTTATTAACGGCGAGCTATCTGTCGCTATAAATATTTTGTAGTTTAAGAAATTCAGATTAATTTCGTTATTTTAATTATTTTTATTTAATTAATATTTGAACACAAATATACTTTTTTTTTTATTGACAATGCATTACACTTGTATATTACACTTCATATTGCCATTGAGCACGCATTATTTTCATTTGCCAACTAACAACTATGTGTTGCAGTAATGTTTTTCTTTCAATAAATAAAGAATTTTTAAGATGTCAAAACATATTTTGGCAAAAACGGATGAATATAATCTCAGCTTTCTCACGCATAATATCATCTCTGCCACAGGTCTGTTAGGTGGTTTCGTTGTCGTGAAATTACATCAATGAATTGCTTTTTAGGTCAGTACACTAGGCACGCTTTTAACATTGCACAAAATTTTTGTTCAGCTTTTTTTGTCTTAGCTTCTTTAAGATCTTGGTACGGGTATTTTTATAACTATCATCTTATGTTCTTTATTTTTTTTTTTCTTGTTTAATTGGGAATAAGTCATTTGGTAAATATTTTGAGAATTAATCAACATTTTGGGCATTATTGTCATGAAGTGGCTACTACAAAGCCACAAATTCTTACATTTTCAAATAGTTGTTGCCCTTTTAAATAATAATTAAATACTAAAAATTTACTATTTAATCGTTATTTTTAGTAATTAGAATCAGTCTTATTCCTAGTATAATTATTTTGTCTCTTATCTTTTATTTGCTAGATGACACTAGTTACTTGTGACCACTGATAACCACAAGTTTTTTTGATACTTAATCACACAAAACGCATCGTTACATGCAACCTTGTAAACGAATTCCTAGTTGTATAAAATTCCTAGAGTATACGAAAGTTAACAAGCTTGTGTTTGTAGTTTTAAAGTATTAGCACAAAGAGGCGAAATAATTACATTTGGTTTAAAATGTAGCGTGCAACATTTTGTAGATACGTAAATGGTAGTTAGAAGCATGCAATTTAATAACGTATATTATAATGGTGTTATGGTGGTTTAAAGCTAGTAGTATTTTGATAAAAAATATGTAGGTTAAGTAAATGTATGTATTTATTTTTATGTTCTATTGTTTCGTCTGCATTCATATACATCCTTCTACACGATACTTTTAAGTTTATTTTCTATAAAGAAAGCAGAAATAATTTTGTCTTGTGCTGTGTGGTGGCGGTTACGAATAGTACCAACCTTTACATTGCTCGTGAGTGTCGTAAAAAGCACCTAAGAATTTTATATGAACCTGGGCCAACTCCATTCACCTCCGTTTGGTTATTCTCAAGAAGAGTTGACGTCAGGCAGGCGGTCTGCCATAAAACTATTGAGAATAACTTTTGCACAATCATCATCATTTCTGTTTTTAAACGTCCCACTTGCGTTCAAGCCTCTTCCACAATAGGAAGGAAATTGACCTACTATACCACTGGACGGGTTGGTTTAAGGATTTCTTATGAGTTTTTCTCTGTTGCTAAGATATTGTTTGCGTATTTAATTCCTTAGTAGTCTTCGCAAGAAAATCGTAATTTAGTAGTTAGGAATGCTTCTTAAATGATGACGGGTATAAATATATATGTATTAATTTACACTAGTATTTTAAAATACCGATTAGGCTTATAAGCAGATAGTATTACTGCAAAAGAAGGAACAAAACCGGCGTTTCATATCGATCGGCATTGTATAGTCGGTCAACTTATCTCTCATTGTGGAAAAGCAATAGATTAAAACGAAACTTTTTTTAATTGAATTTGACATAATTTTCGATTAATTACCCAATTAAATAAGCTATAGATAAAATACGCCAAATCAAAAAAGAAGATAGAACATTTTAATATCAGAGCTGTCCTCAGAAGATTCTTATCAAAATCCTTAAATGTTATTTCTTGTAAGAAAGGTCCAACATTGTTAAAGCACATAGTTTGAAAATGGCTTACAAAGTGTAATCTATCGGTTCCAATTTATTAGGTCTAAAAGGAATCTAGATATGTCTTACATACTTAGGCCTATTTTTCTGTCTGGAGTGTCTAGAAACTGTGAAATAAAAGAGATTTGTAACAAGTACCTTACAGAATACTTACAGAATAGTTAACCTTTCTTAAGGTTTCTTACAGTGTCAATTTGCTATTTGCCAAATTTGTATTTCAAGGTTCTTCTTGCTACCTATGTATTATTGGAATTGAACAAAAATATTAGGCATTTATATAGTAGTAGGTATATATTCTCCGTGTGGTGATGGAGTAAGACTACAATTTACCACTGTCTCTCTTGCCCGTGGTACTGTAAAAGATGGTTAAGGAATATGGTATCTAGATAACATCCACATAAGAGAAGCTCGACATAATACTCTACCAATACGTCTGACCAGCGCGGTATAGTAGGCAAATTACCTCAAATTATAGAAGAGGCCTGTGCCCAACAGTGAGACTTATGTGGGCTGGGATGAGATATATATTATTTGGTACCTATTAGATATTTAATTTAGTTGTCACTTTTATTTATAACTTTATGAAAAAAAATGAAATGTGTGTAATTTTCGTGCAGCCAATGGCCGCAGCCGCACGCGATGCATGACGCGCGCGATTGATGTAATAGCCAGAGTAAAAAATGCTGTTTCCTAGGTCTACGACAGACGCATGCGGCCATATATATATATACTGTAGCTATTATCACATTAGCCGCCCGCGTCTGTCGCGATTGATCGCGTGCGGCTACGAATGAACCTTAAAAGTATTTGTATTTCTGAACAATTTTATATTTTTAAGAGCACACTAAACACGTAGATGCTCCTCTTTCACGTTTTAGTAATAACAGTAGATATTATTAAAAATTGTTTGCCATATTTCATTATACATGAACCCGTTGGGGTATCTTTTTTTCAAGGACAGTTGAAAAGCGCTGCAAGTATTTTGACTAGGTTTTACGAACGACAGCTTGACTGCAAACAATGTAATGGATATAACGGTAATTTCTAGGATATATCAGAATTTTACTGTAAAATAATATAGTTTCTTTCTTTATTACTCTTTTATTGTTAAGTCCGCTTTCTCTTTCTTGGTGGTAGAAATATAATGTATTATGTACCTTGGTGGTTGTATTGAACTCTTCGTACCATTTTCCTCATAAATATTCAATATATGTATTTATTGATTACAGATAATTCATTGCGAGGAGTGCCCGGGGAAGTTAAACGATGCCTTGACAAAAAAATTAGAAGAACAACATGGTATTGCGAATGAGAAATTATACTTTATAAACTGATTTTAATTGACTTTTCCGTATTGGAATATTGTGTTCCTGACATGATTTTACGTTATTTTATGTGCAGTGTAATTACACAAAAACAATGAACAAAGATATAGTTTTTATATTATAAATGAGATTTAAGATAAAATAGCGTCATGACTGAGCGATGAATGATTTTTGAGCTCAATATAATTTTAATATTTATACATATTATTGATATAATAATGTAAAGTCGTGATATATTCTATTAAAACTAAAATGAGAGATGTAAAATAACAATAATTTTAATTTTTAATATAATAGTAAGCTTTAATTTCAGTAGTATTATGTTTGTTACGACTTATCTACAAATAATATAATTAAAAGCATTAAGTTAATACGTGTATATAACAGGTATACTTTATGTAATGTACCTTAAAAGTCTTAATTTTATATGAAATACAAGTCAAAACTTATAATAGATTATCTGAAATATAAAGATTGTGAACTCCCAATATTTTTTATACTCCAATCAAAATCAAATTTTTTAAAGTGAGTTAAAATCAAAATCTAACCTAATAATTCTATTTGAAGAATGTTATTTTTAATGGAATATTTATTTTGATATCTTGTCAATAATTTATGTTATATTATGAATAACACGATGAAAGTTAATATTAAAGGGAATAGCGTAAGTCCAAAGAAATATTAAGATAATAAGTTCTAGGAAAGTTTCTCTTAGAGATTTATTGAAAACAAAACTGTGAACTCTTATAGGATATCAATAATATATAGCTAAAGCATCGCAATAGAAATTTTACGATATGTATAAAGGTACGAGGAATGTGATAAAACGTTATTCGAAAATGTATTATATTTTATGTTATTATGGTAATTTCAGTCATTATTTTATGGGACGTATATTGTTACAATGTTATTTAGTGTTATTATTTTTATTTTGTAAATATGTATTATTGCATCAATGAATAACATATCGTCCGTTGCAATGTGAATAATGTAAAAATGTTAAATATATTAAAAAATATACAGAATCAATGTTTTATTTTTGGAATCAATTATATAATTATTTATAAGCAATCTAGTCTACGTATATACATAGTAGTATTCCTTTAACATATTATGATTACTATAGCTTTTTTAATGGACCGTAATTTAAAAATAAAATTTTTATTGTGTTACTTTTGATGTCTGAAGTTTATATACTTTGAAGTGATAATAACACTTTACAACTGGTTTTAATCAACGAAATTTGGTGATTTTTTGAAGTAGACAATTCTTTAACTTTAGTCCCAAATCAATGCAAGGGAAAGTACTGTTACTTTCTTTACACCCATTCACCCATCAGCTTATAGACGTATGTTCTAATCACAATGATTAACAAGTGGTTTTGGAGATCGCAGTTGGTTTTATCGATTTCGTATTGCGCTATTTCCCACTCTTTTGGTGCTCGTTTAGCCAATTTTTCTGCGATTGAAAGTCGGGATAATAGAGATAAAGTAGCAGTGACACATTGTATTTTTAATTTGTTGTTAAGGCAATTTTAATGTGAATTTCTTAGGTGTTGAATCCCATGCAGGACAAAACAGGACAAGTCCCGGGTCAGGGCCGTTGAGAGGTGAGGGTACCCGAAAGGGTATTCCGTCATCGGCCCACTGAAGACAAGGAACTCGGCGCTGGTGGTCGGCCCAATGACGAATGCGACGTGGATACGGATGGGTTATGGGCCCGCACACCGTCCTTTCGTCGCCCCGGACGGAATGGACGGCGTGTGCGCCTACCATAGCCAAAAAAATTGGTACCTAAATTATATGTAAGAAATTTCTGTGTGGTGACGGTGTAGCAATACACTTCATCGACCTTTTTCTTAATCATGGATGTCGTAAAAACGATTAAGGGTATTACCCCGTAAATATTGCATATGACATCTATGCAAGAGTAGGAAAACTTTAAATGAACCTTATTTTTTTTGTGCGAGCCAGAAGTGATTGTTCTATGTGTGGGTGGCATTTCTTATCGTTAATTGTACTTATTAATATAGGCCCTTATTTCAGTTGCAAGAGAAATAAAGCTTGAAATAAAACTCTGTACCATCTCGTCTGATCGACATCGTATAGTAGGTCTACTTCTCTCCATTATGGAGAAGATTTGAAACCAGGAATGGAACGTATATGAGCTGAAATGGTGTAGTCCCTCCGCGAGACAAAGTTGTATTTATTAGTGCGGCGTAGTTTTGTCTTTACAAAAATAAAGATGGCGCCACTTTCATACTGTTTTACACTCTTTCTTATTGTGTTCGTTCTCGGCATACCAACATATACTTTTAAAGTTGTATTTCTGTTACATGTATTTGTTCTTCTGTCACTTACAGCATAACATGCCGAACACGGTGAACAATACAATATGGAAATAAGCTCATTCAAAAAGCTTGAGTTATTTCTTAAAGCTTTTAAATTCTTCGTTTTGGTATCGTGAAACTCCTGTACTGTAGATACGTTTCAAGTTATCAAAACGAAGAATTGTACTGTAAAAACACGAATTTTCTGTTTCATGTGAGGTAGATTGGCCTGCTATACTACGCTGCTCAGATGATTGCATAGATGTAAATTGTTGTCCTATTGTCAAAGTTTGAACGTCCCTCTATTGGGTATGACGTATAATATGAGTTAATTTAAAAAATGTTCTATAAAATATTATGTATTTTAGGTTAAATATAGTTCTCAGTAAATATAGAAGTTTTGAAGAGACTATTAGCTTTTATAAAGAAACTTTTACGTTTAACAAATGAGTATTACGTTTTGCTTCAAGAAATATTACAGTAGAGATTTAGGTACTCACCTAGTTTTAATTTTATAATAAAACTTTTGGGGATAAAAGAGATATAAAAAAGTTATACACATTATGTCTATAGTTTTTAGTAATTTGAATATTTTTATTTAAAGGCGGGTAATGTGTTTGATTTGTGTATCTGTCTATGTATGTCCATTTCAATGCCAGCTTGTAAAGTACTCATCAGCTCAACCGATTTTGATAAACGATCTTTTATATGTTTTAAAAAAATCTTAAAATATTAAAAGAATTGCGAATAGATATTGTGCACTTATTATGTGTAAGCAATTTTTTTTTTTTTCAAGGACCTTGAAAGCGAGTACGAAATATACATAATCTTTTTATTTATGGCATCGCAATCCGTTTTTTTTATTTGAAAACTTAGTTAATATCTATATTATTATTATAAAATTAAAGAGTTTGTTTGTTTGAAAAGTTTGAATGTGATAATCTTAAAAGTTCTTAAGGTCTTTGATAGACCTTTTGCTTTGGGTCCTCTCATGGATCTACGAGGTTACTCAGCCGACTGCGAGAGTAAGACTTTTGAGCACATACACGCCACAGATAGATCTTGGGACTACCAGTAGACGGTTCTTATACGGTTGTACTACAAGTAGGTGTATCCTGCACACAGATCCAACCGACCCTCAGTGACCTGCATTTAAAGCGTAAATGATTATGAATTCAATTTTTTCTGTATCCGTTGCCTTCATATCGACATGACATGAGCATACCTTTTAGGACTTTGGTCACTATCTTTTACTTTACACCTTATTTATTCCTACAATTCACCACCCAATGGTCCGCACCCGCGGGTATCATAAAAGACGACTAAGGGATATAATGTTCATATAATATCTATGTAAGGGGAGGAAATTTCGAAATAAAACCCTATACGAACACATTTGACGACCGTGATTTTTTTAGTTTTTTTTTATTGCCAACGGTGGCGAACGAGCAAGCAGCACACCTGATAGTAAGTGATTCTGCTGCACATGGACCTTTGCAATAGCAGGGGCACAGCCAGGCCGTTGCCTACCATGAAGAAAATACTTTTCTTAAAGCTCTTTTAAAGAAGGACATGTTGAAACACAGCAACAGGTAGTTAATTCCAGAGCTTGCACGTACGTGGCAGAAATGATCGCTGGAAACGTACAGTTGAAAACCATAGTGCTTCTAGGTGAAATGGATGAACCCTTCTACGATGTCGAGTAGTAAGTTGGTAAAATGGTGACGGTGGTACCAAGTCAAACAGTTCCTCGGAGCATTCCCCGTGAAGAGTCGGTAGAGTACACAGCGTATCGGCGGGTGTCGGAGACGCGCGCCCGCGACGGCATGGTCTCCATAAAAGAGATCACCGCCTGGCGGGTCGACGCCCGCCGAGAAGTCATTGCCCGTTGGGCAGTCCGGCTGGAGAGTCCTCGGTACGGTGTCAGGACCGTCGAGGCCCTCCGGCCGGTGCTGATGGAGTGGTTGGAGCGGACGCACGGGGTGCTTTCCTTACGACTGGTGCAGGTGCTGACGGGGCACGGTTGCTTCGGGAAGTACCTGCACAAGATTGTCAGGAGGGAGAGCACACCGTCCTGCTACCACTGCAGTTGCGACGAGGACACGGCGCAGCACACTCGAGGAGTGTGCTGCATGGGAGGGGGATCGCCGTGAACTCGTCGCAATTATCGGTGCCGACCTGGCGCTGCCGACCATCGCCAGGGAGATGCTCGTCAGCGTCAGGAACTGGGACGCAGTCGCCGCCTTCTGTGAGGCCGTAATCTCGCGGAAGGAGGCGGCGGATCGTGTGCGAGTAGAGCTCCTATACGGCGACACGTTCCGCCGCCGGCGACTCGGACGGCGCAGGCGCGAGTATCTGCGCCTAATGCCGCCCTAGCCGAGGCCGCGGGTGATCGTACCGGGGAATTGTCCGTCACCCGCAGAGAGGCTGACCGCGTGATGGCGACTGACGTCCCAGTACGTCGAGAGGTGAGAGGTTACCCGAAAGGGTATTCCGTCGGGCCGACCACTGATGACAAGTCACATCTGCTCCGGTGGTCGGCCCAACAACGAGGTGACGTGGTTACTGGTGGGTCATGGGCCCGCGCGCCGTTCTTTCATCGCCCCGGACGGACAGGACCGCGCGTGCGCTTACCATAGCCCACCCATAAAAAAAAAAAAAAAAAAGAGTACACAGCGTGACCCAAAGTCTCTCCGCCGCTCCAGTGACTCCAATCCGTCCGTAAAATTGGGATCCCGACGCTTCGAACCGCACGCCTTTGCAGGGAGTTAACTGGGTCTAGTTGATATTTGGGCGCACCTGCTCAGAGATGTGATCAGTGGTATGGTAGGTCAATTTGCCTCTTATTGTGGAGGAGGTTCGAGCCTAGGAATGGGACAGTATGAGAGACTGTTTATTTCATGTTTCAAACATATATATATAGAGAGCTCGCATTTCAATAGCATTTAACCAACATTATTAGGTTTGGTCTATCCGTGTGGTGACGGAGTAAGAATACAATTCACCACCCCCTATCTTACCCGTGGGTGATCGTATGAGACGACTAAGGGATATAAAACGCATATAACATCTATGCGAGAGAAGGAAAACTCGAAATAAAACTCTATACCCACACGTCTGACCAGCGTGGTATAGTAGGTCAATTACCCTTCCATTATGGAGGAGGCCCGAGCCCAACAGTGGGACGTATATGGGCTGAGATGATTAGGTTTGGTCTTATAAAAGTAATCCGTGTGGTAATGGAGTAAGAAAACAATTTACCACCCCTCCTTTTCTTGTGGGTCTCGTAAAAGACGACTAAGGGTTATAATATGCATATAAAAGCTATGCAAGAGAAGGAAAATCGCCCTATAACACGTCTTACCAGCGTGGTTATAGTAGATGAATTTTTCTCCTATTGTGGAGGAGTTTCGAGCCCAACTGTGGGACATATATGAGCCGAAATGATGAAAAAGTATAAGAGTGCTAAATATTAATATCACAATTTATATTATTTTTTAATATTATTGTTATTTTTACTAGTTCTTGAACAATTCTTCATAAATTCTACCACATGCTCTACTCTGCCACTATTTAGAAAATAATCTAATCTAATATTCATCTTGTTCAAAGACAAATGTAAGTATAACTACAATTATCTCGTCGTAGGTACTTATTATATAATTTATTGTCATCTGAACTTGTAAGAGGTTTGTGTATAAAAATAATTGCATCTTTTCACGTCTTCAACCGCGTAGTTTCCATTCGCGTGTGAATATGGTGATGAAATATAGCATATTTTACTTGCTGATAACGCAGTTTTCATTGGTTAAATTATTTTGAAATCTGTTTAGTGGTTTAGGCGTGAGAGCATAACAAATAACTAACAATCGCGTTCAAACAAAACGAAACTCACATTCGCGTTTATTATATTAGGAAGAGAAAAGGGAGTTATTTATCTGTTTTTGATAATATTAAATAACTTCTAAACTCCAATAATTCTATTTCGATTATGGAAAAATTATAAAGTAATTTAATAGCCGGGATATAGCACAATTATACTATCTCCAATGTAAAATCAGTTTACAGCCCGTCTATCCTCGCGTAGACCTTGGCATTCTTGTGGACTTCATTTGTTTGAATGGGAAATCTATTCTCTCTATAAAAATATGGTATGTAGTCCATTTCTCCTCACTTTCTCATAAACCTTTTGCACTAATGTTGAAAAGTTTGAAATTAAGCGGTAAGTTTTGGGTTTACATACAAAAAGAAAATTATGTGATCTGTAGAATCCACATCAATTTAAAATCTCGCTCAGGGATTCACATTTTTTTACAAAAAAAATCTAACTGTTCTAGCCAAATCTCTAAAATAAACATATTATTTGCGAATCCTTAAAATGAGGTAATGAAATACGTTTACCTGAAATCCGCAATGCGAAAAATTATGGCTACGGCTGCGAAGTGGCGCGGAATATTCTACCTGAAGGCTAAATTTTATTGCCCCGCGCTGTTTTCGAACAATTGCATTAATAGTGTATCAACGGAGCGCCTCGCTGGCTTCTTTACGGCTATGGAGTCGGGAGCCGGAATACAATTAAAGTTTTAATATTTTAACACCGTGAAATCACAATTTGAAATGGAGTTGTGAACAAAACGGGCACAATTAAATATATGAAATAAATTTTCAGTGAACGTACTGAGTGTTAGTAATTTTCTACACTTGGTTTTGTTGTATTATTATTTCTCAATAAAGTGACACTAGTCTTTTATGTAAAGTCTACATGCTTTGTTATAAGAATTCTCGAAAATTAGTCACAGTTACGACCTAAGAAAATAATTTTAACAACAAAAAACCTGAACCAAATTAAAATTCGAAAAAAAAACCGTGTGGTCCACACGGGAGGTTTTCAAAAAAAAAATCATTAAAATCGATTCACCCAGTCGAAAGTTCTGAGGTGACAAACATAAAAAATACAATCGAATCGAGAACCTCCTTTTTTGAACTCGGTTAATAAAATGACGGGCATTTGGTATTTAATAGTATTTATTCCAGCCACCTACGGTTACAAAACTGCAATGTCTGTCTTTCCGATAAGTAACATAAATTTGACGAGAGTAACAATTTAGAAACTTCAGCTATATCTATGGCTGCCGTAAATTGGCTCGTCGGTAAAATATACAATTCTTATTATTTTTTTGTGTTCCAAACAGCAGTTTCGTACAAAGAGCAAAATGACGTCTCAGCGGATAGGGTGGTTTACGGCGCCATTTCTCTGAGCCCGACTTGTTTCGACAGGAGTTCTTTGGCGGCGTCTTTAACACTCCCTAGAGAGTTCATTTATATATTCGCAACACGAAGCCGGCAATAAAACAGCGTTATCCTGGTCATTATTTAGTCATCGCCCGGCCTCCTCGTCTACTCTTCAGAAATAAAATGCAATCGAATGACTCTTGTGTTGTGTGTGCAGTGCAATTTCATGCATCATCAAATGTGAGGCAGCAGTAAATTTGTTTATGAGCCTTAAATTGATACATTTTTAAGTAATATAGCGTAAAAGTGAAGTGGAAATAATTTTTAGTCCATTAACATTTAATAGCTACATTTTATACTGAAAGCACGTTTATTTGAACGAAAGTAGGAAAATAACTACTTTTTCCAAGTACATTACATATTCCAATAAAAAAAGGTTACTCAGAGTGTCAGATTTGATCCGATTTGTTTTCTTTTCAAGTTATATGCATATTAAAATGTAAATTATTTATGTTTTAATTATTACTTTTTGACGATAAAAGAAAATAGAAACTCTGAGATTGTAGAGGCGATATTTTTGAAATATCGAAGCGAATTAATTTGTCGGTTTCCAATGTAAGAAACATCTGTGACATGATACTTCACAGAAGTACCCTTAAATATATTAAGACCTATTCTTATATTAGAATATCGTTAGCCTTTTGGGTTGCAAAGTTCAGAATGTAGTCGTTTTGTGGGATCTTTTCCGTCACATTTGCTTTAACCCAGCGCCAATGACCCTGGGTCATATTGACCCGAGCTAATTTCAAACAGCAAGATATTGAATTTTGAGTACTCTTTGCTTTCGATCATTTCAGTAGCTGGAGATACTGGTCTTCTTCACTCGTATCACTAGTAATCATGATGCGACGCTCTCTGTGCGGGATTATATATATGCATCAAGTGAAAACGGGTCAATATGACCCAACGTCATTAACGACGTTATATTTTCGTGACATATTTTTATTTATGTTTTCGTATGCTTATTAATGATTTTCTGTTTGTTTTAAGTAATTTATAATAATGTAACTAACAAACATTTCTAGAATGAGTTTGGGGCTGCTAGGAGAGTCGGTTTCCCGAACAATCCAATTAGGTACTTATTCTCATTAAGTTTTTTTTGCAAGAACAGAAATCTTACTAGAATTCTTGTCTTGGTAATTGGGCAAAAGTTTTTCAGATTCTTCACACCCCAAAATGTCTGAAAATTGTATAAAATATCAGCTGTGTTCTTCAAAAACATATAAAACGACTAGTCATACTTATATCGTATGTCAAATTTGTATAACAGGACATGTTAATCATTGAATTTTACACTGCAATAGTTGTAGCAATTTCGCGGTTAGGTATAAAGAAGCTGAAGACTGATTATAGGTCAAATTAATGTTCCTAAGTTGGTTTGACGTTTTGTGTATTGAAAATAGTGTTTCTTGAATAATATTATAGTTGTATAATAATAATGATAATAATGGTTAGATAATTACGTAAGTTGTATTTTTGAACTTGATTTTGCATGTGTATTGAACAAGGTTAGGTAAAGTTTATCTATTATAGAAATGGCATGTTTTCTTTATTTTATCCTATTAACACTAGCATATACTGGCATATAAATAATTAAATTAGGTTCCTATAATTAAATATTAGTAAAATTAAGTCGGGTAAATTCGGGTCAATATGACCCCTTTTTTTTCCACGCTGTGGAAAGGCATTTACGCACTATCCCCCGCCGGTTACAGACAGGAGAGTGTGTGTGGGACTCGCCGGCCACAGAAGTGACCGAAATACCCACTAAAACCACAGCGGCCCCTTCCGCGCTTTTACGAAGTGCCGGCGAGATCGTCTGATAACATTGTATCCCCGACACCCCAACGCTTGGCCGTCTGGCCACGTTCTGTCATCATTCAGGGCGGTGGGTGGAGGAGCGCATAGCAGCGTCTTCTCCTCCCTCGTTGGTTGTCGCCGGCGGAGCAAGTCAGCGGACGCAAGCACCTCGCGTGCCCGCTCCCCGGCCTCCTTCCTTGTCATGACAGCCTCACAGAAGGAGGCCATCGACGACCAACAGCTGTCGCTGCAGAGCATCTTGGAGATGATGGTCGGCAACGGCAGGTCTGTTCCCAGTTCCGTTGACAGGACGTAGCGCTGAGGCTCCCAGGCGGGGTATGCTTCCAGTGTGTGGCGCGCATCGTCGATTAGCGCGCCACACTAATGACATCCTGGGGCCTCTTCTCTTCCAATTTTGTGCAGATACTTACCGAAGACCCTAAGTCCGGTAAGCACCTGCACCATCCTAAATGTAAGACTGCCGTGCCTTCTCTTGAGCCAGCGGTGGCGATGCGGCGCAACCGCCTCCACAGTCCCCCGCCCTGCTACGGGGGACTCTAGATTTTCACTCCACTGCCAGATGACTTCCGTTCGAGCCACTTCCCGAGCTCTGCCCAGTCCTCCTGCGGAGAACCGCTCGCTGTTGACTCGTGCTGTGGCGCGGAACCGGTATACATCCGCCAGCGCCTCTGCCACCAGCGCCTCTGCCACCAGCGACCAAGGCGGGTCGCCTGCCAGCAGTGTCGCCGCAGTCCAGGACACAGTACAGTAGCCCCTAATAGCCCTTACCGCCATAACCCTCTGCGGTCGTCGCTGAAGGGTTCTGTTGCGGGCGGTGAGGGACTCCGACCAGATAGGGTCAATATGACCCTACGTCATTCTTCATGTAATTATTTTCACGTCATTGGCGTCGGTTTAATTTGAAAACAAACCCAAAAAAATAGCAATTAAGAAAGCCTAACATGCTGCACTAAAGTATTTTATTCCTATTTAAAAAGTTTTCAAACGCCAACGAAAAAAACGCAGTTATCATTTTAGTTTGTCCCGTTTCAAATATCAGAAATATTTTAACTGGTTTAGCAGAACATAAAAATCCATATTATTGTTGTTTTATCTGCTATCGTTAGTTATGGGTTTGTCCACGATCAGTTACGAGCATACCATTTTATGAGGCAGCTTTGGGCCTCGACGCTAAATCTCCTTATTTATCCGGGAAAACATAAACCGAGCTTTCAGCAAAAATTAATTGGCCCTCACACTCCTTGGCGCATCAACTATCTAAAGGTTTATTGTTATACGTACTGTTTTGTTGCTGGTTCATATTGATTCAAAGTGGAACATTATTTGTTACTATCGCATTCCAACTAGGCCATGCTTTTACATTTTCCTCGAGAACCGTAACTTAAATTATTCAAGACCTGCCGCCATATGTGTCGCACGGATGATCTTCAGAGCATGTGTTATCCAGACTACTTTACTTTTTATTTTTATGACGGGACCAAATTTGGCGTGTTGCTGAAACGACAGATCATAACCATTGGACACAGCAACTGTTTGCAATCCTACATCAGGCATTCTTTTGTTCACAGAGAAAAGGTGCTAACATAAAATTGAGTTGTACATTGTTGCAATAAGAAGAGTTTTCGAATGTATTGAGCCATTGTTGTGGTTGCATCTATTGGGACCACTCTTAACTCACGTGTGGCGATTTTATTTTAGTCGCTATAAAAAGAGCTCGCTTTCACCTGGCACTTCTTAAAGCGTAGCTCGTGGCTACGAACGGACACACTTCATTAAGACCGTAGTATTTGCTGTGTTATAAAATTGTAGATTTTTATTGAACTGCTTTTTCCAGACAAAAAAACAACTTCTCAATTCAGAATAACTTTCGTGCTCGCAATGTGAAAACAAAAAAAAACTAACAGTTTTAAATAACATTTAATATATATGTTTGGTTATCGAGTTTATTTGTGCTCATTCGACTTGTTTCGAAGCGAAAGAGTGGAACAATGGGCACGAATTAAAAATCACACATGCTGCTTCTCGGTGCAGTGCCAATAGAAACAAATGAGATTGGAGATACTCCAGAAGTGTTTACTCATGCAGAAAAAAAAGTTTCTAGATTTTTATAAATGTTTTCATACCTTACGTTTCTACATTGGACATATATAATGATGTTACAAAACTGCACAGATGGCGTAGTGGTTAAGATATAACCTACATTGCCAGTGTCAGGGGTTCGAATCCCACGCGGGACAATACTTTGTGCGATCCACAAATTGTTGTTCTGAGTCTGGATGTAATTTGTGTCCGTTAATTGTATGTTTGTAAAGTCCCCCGCAATACAAGGATTAATTCCTTAGTGCAGGGTGTTGTCTTAAAAAATAAAAAATAAAAAAAAGAAAAGTATGTAAGTACGAAATTTTATTTGCTTAGAAAAAAATATCTTTCCTCTCTTGCTAAATTTCGTCAAGATAAGGTAAGGTCCGTATTCTTATGTATACGGTCGTAAACTGGGAGTTTAGTTTTATGGATATGTTTTTCAAAGTGGTACGAGTTTCAAGAGGACATATTTAACAGACGAAAATACTAAGAATTTTCAGGTTTAACATTTCAAAAAAAAATTAGTATGCATAATACACGCATCTACTTACTTAAAAAAAAGGAGTAGTTAGTCAGGTGTAGTTGTTTAGGCACCATATAACAGGGTGTAGTGATCCATTACGATGGCCGAGTAATCCCGACTAGAGGCTTTGTCTCACGTCCAGCTTACTTTTATTACCGTGCCTGCATCGCGAAATAAAACAAAATTGGCGGGAATTTATGGGCCACAGCTCCGCCATGGCTAGTGGGGTGGAAAGTTTTCAATTTGAAACGAATAACTTGTTTGTCTCGTGTAATAAGGAGGGTTTTGCGGAGGGCAATATGGGGCTGCAATGACTGTCGCGGGCTTCCTTAAAACTACTTTCTCGGTTTTATTACCTAAGTGCTGTGGGTGGGTGTAATTCTCTCAAAGGTGTGTCCTTGTGTTATACTTACACTATTCGCCGTAAACGTGCGGCACTAACTTAATAGAGTTTGGATATATCACGTTACATTTTTAGAGTCGGGTAAATAGTATTAGAGTTTTATATAAAGCTGTGAGACAAGTTAAAGGTAGATTATGAATAAAATCTATTAATCTATTGACGTCCCCTGTTGGATATAGGCTTAATTACCAAGGACGATGCCGTAAGAAGGGATATAATATGTATATAACATCTATACAAGAGAAGGAAAACTCGACATAAAACCCGTATGACCAGCGTGGTGTAGTACCTCAACTTCCCTCTCATTACTGAGGAGGCCCGAATCTAACAATGGAATTTATAAGAATTGAAATTATGATAATTGCCCACCACTCTACGACAAATTACAAAGAGTGTTTTAAAGTCTAAATAAATATTTTAGAAAAGCATTCAAGTATTATTAACGATTAAACGTGACAGTTGTGACTATGGTCGCTTCAGTCGCGACGTTTACAGTGACTATAACTGTTTCTTTTGTAGTAAATTGAATGTTAAAGCGCGTTACCTGCCCCTCACTGAATAAGTTACGAGGTCGGAGCTATTGGTAATGAAACTTGAATGACCCCAGGCAAGTAAACGTCTGTGGATGGAATTTCCGTATTTACAAGCCTCTACCAGTTTATTCTTAGCGTTAAGTAATATTAACAAATATAAGCTTTGAATAATTCCATTTTATTGTTTTGATTTGAAAATCAAATTTTAGATATTACTGTAATACAAACGAAGCTTTTATTGTTCTTTCTTTTGCTGAATAAATAACAATTACGTCTCGGAAAGAATTGATTAAATATGTTTTGTCTATAATTGTTTAAATAGATATTTATTTGATAAAATAACAAGTTGACCAATTTTAAAAATTCTTTCACCAATAGAAAGCTACTTTAGACTGTTTAGATCCCGGTATTTTTACAGGAACCTAATTTACATAGATGATATATAATTTTACTAGTAAATTCATATTTTTGAGTTTCTTGTAGCATCAGACCGATTACTATTTAAATCCTTCAGTCTAGGATTTCAAAACTTTCAGTTGAAATGACAATGTGTTGTATGAATAAATTTTTCTAAGACATTTAGCACAGAAAATGGAACCCGGGAGAGATGAAACTACGCTGTTTCTAGGAACAATGGGATTGAGTAAGCAAACCAAACTGAATAAATTTTTCAAAGAGGCAACTCTCACCTAAAGTTTGTGAAGAATGCCCGTTACTCAGTTAGTCTCTATCCTATTCGCTGGCAGAACTTTCTATTTTTCGATTACTCGTGTTACTAAGTTGGCAAATGTAGTTTAGCCAATAGTTTGCACTCGCATCAGAACTGAATTGCGTTTATAACTTATTTTGCATTGTATGGATGTTGTCCACGTGATAGTATGTGTGGATACAAAGCAACCAGGTTGCGATTTTATTACTGACTAGCAACCCGCCCTCGCTTCGCTTCGGTTATAGGTTATAGTCGTTTTACCCGCGTAGTTCCCGTTCCCGTGGGAATATCGGGATAAAATATAGCCTAGTTTACGTCCTGATATTATAGCTTGCCATTGGTGAAAGAATTTTTGAAATCGGTCCAGCCGTTTTGAAGATTACCCGGAACAAACAGACAGACAGGCAAAATTTTTTTAATTGCTATTTTAGGCATAGGTGTCGTGCAAATAAAACCCTGTGAGCATGAAAAAAGCCTATTATTTTGACATTATAAACAGACACTCCAATTTTATTTATTGGTATAGATTTTGGGGTGTGGTGAAATCCTTGCGTTCTAAGCAACAATTTATTCTTAAAAAAACTGTTCTCATATGAATATTTTACATGTTTTTAATATCAATATTCTGATATATTTTAAACTAGCAACCCGCCCTCGCTTCGCTTCGGTTTTAGTCGTTTTACCAGCGTAGTTCCCGTTCCCGTGGGAATACCTGGATAAAATATAGCCTAGTTTACGCGCTGATATTATAGCTTTGTATTGGTGAAAGAATTTTTGAAATCGGTCCAGCCGTTTTGAAGATTACCCGGAACAAACAGATAGACAGACAGACAAAAATTTTTTAATCTGTATTTTAGGCATAGGTGTCGTGCAAATAACCGTGTGAGCATGAAAAAAGCCTATTATTTTGATATTACAAACAGACACTCTAATTTTATTTATTGGTATAGATAAACTTATCAGTTATGACTCAGTAGGCGTATTATGTTATACGCCGGGGAAAAAGTTTCATCGCATTCTATATGAAAGTTCAAAATATTTTTTTCAAACTTTTTTCACATTCAATCATTTTTTTTGATGACCGTCTGCCATATTGTAGTTAGTGAAATGATCCCAATGCTGTAGAAATTTTGGAAATTCTGAAAATGCGAAAAATAGTTTTGGCAATCAATGGCATCTTGATGTTATGGTCATGGTCACGGGCGGACTCTGAACGCTGCAAAGTGATCGAAACGTCGAGTAATCACAAATCAAATACAAACGCGATAAAATCCGTAAAGTAGTTTTATTTCAATCAACATATGAAAACGTAATGAATTTTGATGTTTACGCGAGTATTACACGCTGAAAATAATACAATTTTACGGAATTTATCACGTTTGTATTTGTTGCCCGATGTTTCTCCGCCCGTGTCCGTCTATGACCGTGAACGCTGAAAAGTATTCGAAACATAGGGCAATCAAAATCAAATACAAACACGATAAAATCCGTAATATATTTTCATTTATAATCATTTTTATTCATTATTTTATTGATGATTAGGTTTTTTATATGAAATCTACATTTTGTCATTTTTAATATACATTAGAACTATATAACATCAACTTGATCAATATGCAACTAAGACTGCACACATGGCTTAGTGATTAAGATACTAGGGGGCGGGGCCGGAGCACCTCCACATGGTGCTCCCTGGAAACGTCCATTTGGACGTCATGCGTCCATTTGGACGGCGAAGATTCCGGCAGGAGGGGGTCTCCGCGTGCAGCTCTGATGGCAGAGCGCACGACGGATCTGACCCGGGGCCAATGGGGCGGATGTGCCTCATGGCACTCCGTCGCCAGAGACGGTGGCGTCACGGCCCAGGGCGGTGACGGGTCGGTCGCTCGCGAGCGGCCAGACCCGGAAGGCCCAAACCGTAACCCTGAGTGTGACTGCGGCTGAAGCTCAGGGCCGGGGGTCTTCGGACCGCGGGGAAGAAAACCCCTATAAAAAATCACCCCAATCTTAAGTTTGGCCACTCGGCGAGGAGATGTATGGCTGGTGGGTTAAGGAGCGCGCGAGCGTCCAGTCGTTAGAGTGGTAGTCAAGGCAAGACTTAAAAATGTTCCAAGAATGGCAGAGATTAAAACGAGCGTAGCTACTCCAGAGGGTCCCGGCCAAGCCGGGGAATCCCTCACTGTGCCGGTGTCTGAGCGCGAGATGCGCACATGCCGGTCATTACCGTACTGCCTGAGGCGGCTGAGAGGGGCCTCAACTATGAGGCCGTCCTAAAACACGCCCGGCGGGAGCTGGACGTCTCCGACATCGGAGGCGTCGAGGCTAGGACCCGCAAGGCCCGGACAGGGGCTCGAATCCTCGAGTTCCCTGGGGCCGAGGGCGCAAAGACGGCCGATAGTGTGGCTTCGAAGCTGCGGGGGCTGTTCGGGCCAGAGGATGGCGTCTGAATCGCCAGGCCTGTCAAGTGCGCAGAGATGCGCCTGATGGGCTTGGACGATTCCGTGACGGTGGAGGACGTCCGGGACGCCATTATGGCGCGTACCGGATGTTCCTCGGACACCGTCCGGATTGGAACCTTCCGCCCTGGGTCGGGCGGCGTCAGTGCTGTCTGGGTGCAGTGCCCAGTGGAGTCGGTCAAGCAATTGGCCGTCAGCACCGACGGTACCGTGGCAATCCTCGCCTCCACGCCGTGGTCTTCGTCGCCTCTGATCCTTAGGGACAGGGGCGTCGGATACGTCGCGGCGGACTGGGGAGAGATTACGCTCCTCGGGGTATATCTCTCCCCTGCCTGGAGAGCGGCTGATTTCGGGGTCTCCCTTACCATCTTGGGAGCCTCGTTACGGTGATTGGCACCGCGCCAGGTGTTCGTACTGGGAGACTTCAACGCCAAGTCCGTGGCGTGGGGGTCCTCCTATACGGACGACCGAGGACGAGCGGTCGAGGACTGGGCGGCGGCACTGGGCCTCTGTTTGCTGAACAGAGGCTCGGTGCATACGTGGGGAGCTGGTGCGTCGAGGAGGAGGTTGAGACCTTGTCAGACCACCGGTATATCCGGATGGAGGTCTCCCTGACAATCCCGGCGCCCGGCAGGGGTCACGGGGCGGTTGGGCGTCCTGCGTTCCCGCGATGGGCTGTGGGTCGCTTAGACCGGGACCTGCTGGCGGAGGCAGCCATCGTTCACTCGTGGCTGTCCTCTGCCAACCAGTTGGACGGGGTGGACGCCGAGGCTGGCCGCATCCGCAGTGCGTTGACGCAGATCTGCGATGCGGCCATGCCCCGGGTACGGCGTCTGCCCCCGAGGACGGCTGTCCACTGATGGTCCCGGGAGCTGGCGGATCTCCGGGCCGCGTATATTCGCGCCCGGAGGGCCTACACCCGCAGCCGGCGGCGCAATCGCAGCGCGGAACTAGAGGGCCAGCTTTACGAGGGCTACCGCAATGCGCGGTCGGCCTTCAGGCTGGCCGTCCGTTCCGCCAAGGACGCCAGTCGGCGGGAGATGCTGGAGAGTCTCGACCGTGACCCCTGGGGTCGCCCCTATGGCGCGGCGCTGAGTAAGCTCCGCGCACGGGGCCCGCCCCTCATCGAGACTCTCCAGCCCAGCCTCCTCACCCGGGTCGTCGAGGACCTGTTCCCACGACGGGCGGAACACACGCCCCCGGTCATGGCGCCTCCAGACAATGACCGGGAGGGCGATGGTGGCAGTGTTCCGCCCATCACGGAACTGGAGATTGGGGCGGCGGTGGCGCGCATGCGCGGAAAATCCACCGCCCCCGGGCCCGACGGTATTCCAAACCGTGTGTTGGCTCTGGTCCTCGACCATCTGGGTCCCCGCCTCAGGGAGCTGTTCGACGCGTGTTTAGCGTCCGGGCGGTTCCCTGGGTGCTGGAAGGAGGGGAGGCTGGTTCTCCTGCCGAAGCCGGGACGGCCTCCGGAGTCGCCATCGGCCTACAGGCCTATCGTGCTGCTCGATGATATGGGCAAGCTACTGGAGAGGGTAGTAGCTGCCCGCATCGAGCGGCACCTCGTCGGCACGGGGCCCGATCTGTCAGACGCCCAGTGTGGGTTTAGGAGGGGTCGTTCAACGATCGAGGCCCTGTTGCGCCTGAGGGACGTGGCGACTGAGGCCGTCACCGGCGGGGGAGTGCTGTTGGTGGTGTCCCTAGACATCGCCAACGCATTCAATAGTCTGCCATTCAGCTGCGTCAGGGAGGCGCTCCGTTACCACGGAGTGCCAGCTTACCTGAAGCGGCTATTTGGAGCAGACTATTTGGAGGGGCGCAGCGTCCTCTACGCCAACCGAGTAGGGGACGTTGTGCGAACGCTCATGACGTGCGGTGTTCCGCAGGGGTCGGTCCTCGGACCCACCCTGTGGAACATCGGCTACGACTGGGCGTTGCGGGGGAGCCTCCCACCCGGGCTGGGCGTGATTTGTTACGCCGACGACACGCTCGTCACAGCCCGCGGTGGGACGCTACAAGAGGCGGTAAGCCTGGCGACCTTAGGCACCGAAGAGGTCGTCAGGCGGATCGAGGCGCTGGGGTTGAGGGTGGCCCTGGACAAGACGGAAGCCCTCTTGTTCCATGGGCCCCGTATGGACCCTCCCATTGGCGTCTCGATCACCGTCAATTCGGTTGGGATCAGCATCCAGGTCCATATGAGGTACTTGGGCCTGGTGCTCGACGGGCGATGGTGGTTTCGGAAGCATTTCCGCAGGCTCGTCCCGCGGCTCGTCGGCGTGGCGTCCGCCCTACAATGGCTGGCTTTGTGGTTTCCTTGAAGGAGCTCACCGCCTGGCGCGTCGACGCCCGCCGGAACGTCATCGCCTGTTGGGCAGACCGGCTGGAGAGGCCTCGATACGGTGTTTGGACCGTGGAGGCCTTCCGGCCGGTGCTGATGCAGTGGTTGGAAAGGCGGCACGGGGTGCTCTCCTTCCGACTCGTACAGGTCTTGACGGGGCATGGATGCTTCGGCAAGTACCTGTACAGGGTCGCTAGGAGGGAGAAAACTCCGTCCTGCCACCGCTGCGATTGCGACGAGGACACGGCGCAGCATACGCTCGAGGTCTGTGCCGCTTGGGCAGAGCCGCGTCGTGAACTCGTCGCAATCATCGGTGCCGACCTGACGCTGCCGACCATCGCTAGGGAGATGCTCGGCAGTATCAGGAACTGGGACGCGGTCGCATCCTTCTGCGAGGCAGTTTTCTCGCAGAAGGAGGCGGCGGGTCGCGAGCGCGAGGAGCACAGCCTCGACGAAGCGACCCGCCGCCAGCGACTGGGGCGGCGCAGGCGGGATTACCTGCGTGCAATGCCGCCCTAGCCGAGGCCGCGGGTGACGTGACCGGGGATTAGTCCGTCACCCGCCGAGAGGCCGACCGCGTGAGGAAAGACCGACGTCCTCCCCGAGGGGGGGACGTCGGTCGATGGGCGGGTACCCCGGGTAGGGGGCATTCCGTCGGGCCGGCCACTGATGACAAGTAACCCTGCTCCAGTGGTCGGCCCAACGACGAAGGCGACGTGGTGTTCGGGTGGGTTGCGGGAGTTGCGTGCTTAAGCCCCTCTGTTGCCCCGGACGGAAGTGTGCGGAAGCACGCCGACCGCAGCCCACCGTTAAAAAAAAAAAAAAAAAAGTGATTAAGATACTGACCTACCGAGCCAGTGTCGTCGATTAAAATCCCAGGATAACACTGTGTAATCCACAGGTTGTTTTTCTGAGTTTGGATGTAATTTGTGTCCGTTTATAAGGGGAGCTTTATAGCTCCCCTTATAAACGGACAGCAATACAAAGATTATTTTATTAGTTTCGTTTTAAAAAATGTAAACAAAGTAGGTCTTGCAAATTAAATTAATATTTTAAAACAGGTTTAAAATGTATTGTTTTTTAAATTTATTAAATTCAATGCCATTATTCATCAACTATTCAGATCAATATCTAATAATAGGTATTATCATAAAATGGTGCAAATATCTATTATTGATGTAAAACATCTGTAGGCGAGGGTGAACCTGATTGTTGGCGTGGCGTTTTTTTTTATTGTGTGTGTGTAGCTATTGGACGCAGATGACCTTGACAACTTAACGCGGTCAATGGGTGAGCGCAGATGGCTCTCAACCCGGTAAGTAAGTTGTTGGCGTGGCGTTAACGCTACGCTTGGAAATGTACATTTGTGTAATGAAACCATAACCTGTTTTAGAATTTTGTACAGCACCATGTAATTAACTCAAAATAAATTATTAACCTAAACACATACCAATAGTGTATACTAATGAAAATAAATGTTTATTGAATAAAAATCATCATTTTCTGAAGAAAGAATCCTAATATTTTATTAATACTTTATACCATATTAGTTCCTGTCGTAATATGTTCTTTTATGCATTTACACTTGTACAAAATAATTTCGATGTTTCACATCGGCCAGGCATCCTGAGCGACGGCTCCCTTTTTTAGTTCCACAAAAACGTTATAATACTGTATTGTTTATCAATTTATTTTTTTTTATTTATAAAAGCTTTATGAGTTATTATTAGGTAAACACATCTTTAATAATATACTTAGAAAATAACATCACAGTAGGGTTATTTCGGACAATGTTCTTGTGTCATTAGTGATGTCTCAGGCGGCGATTATCAAAGCAATCAGGCGTTCTGCAAACTGTTACCATCCGAATACCGTAAGGGATAGTCAGTGTCGATGTTTTTGTTCTCTTCAAACATCGATATTGGATAGCGTTATTAGAATTTAATTGATCTTGTAATGGCGAATATGACATTATCATTCTTTTTCTTTAAAATAATCGTATTCTGTGCTTTGGAATATTATAGATTCTTTAATTTTTCGTGAGGTGATGGAGTAAGAATAAAATCACCACTACCTTTTTTGCCCGTGAGTGTCGTAAAACTTAACTAAGGCATTATTGCAAATAATATGTAGACAAGAGAAGGAGATTTTGAAATAAAACTATACCAACCCGTCGGATCAAATATAATAGGCCAATTTCTCTTCCATCCTGGTAGAGGCTCGAGCCCAGCAGTGGGACGTATATGAGCTTTGATGATGATGATCATGATTGGAGATTCATGATATTCAGAAAAATATAAAGTATTCTTCTAAGATACTCTAAAATGTATAAATTGATAATGCTTGCTGGACAAAAATTAAACAAAAAAGAATCTAATAACAACTATAATTTAAATCGAAAAATATTATTAACATTGAAGCAGCGGTTAAATATTCAACAATGATATTCTTTAAGATTTTCGGTTCAGTTGATTAAACTACAATTATCTAAAAAAAAAACAGAAAGCAGTCAAGAGGACTGTCTACAGAAGTGAAAACTTAAAACTATGAACAGCTGCTATTTTTGGATCTTCAGTAAAAGTATCTGATATTTGATTTATAAGTTTTTGATTTGTACGATGTTTATCTTTTATTTAAGATCCTATAAGATAAAAAAAAAACCAACACAAAGTTTTACAATCAGTGGATTGTAAAAATATTCATTTTTAAATATTCATTGTAAAAGTATTTACACATTGAACTTTTCACTAAATCAATTCAATTTCACTTATAAGCACACACGCATTATACATCAGCTGTATACAGATATACTGCTATAAGCATGTCGGTAACGCGAACCCATAAGATTTACCTTCAAATAATACTTTATATATCGATAGTTTTATCATTGTACAGGCGTAGTGTGGGCTATGGACTAACGCCGTGTTTGACAGAAGAACCTAAGGTTATAGTTTGAAGTACCTAAAGCCCTTAAGTTCCTAGCCTATATGATGGGATACCTGCACCGTGCTACCTAAGGTGACAGGTGGATGTGAGATGGATGTTGGGTGGAGGATTGGTTATTCTCACTGCCAGTCAAGCAGACTCACTCGACTAATCAGAACTGACGGCTAAGGGTGTCTTGGCCACAGTGAGATGGAGCTTTGGGTGGAGGATTGGTAACTCTCACTGCCAGTCAAGCAGACTCACTCGACTAATCAGAACTGACGGCTAAGGGTGTCTTGGCCGCAGTGAGAGGGATGTAACTGAGAGATGAATAAATTCAAATCTGATTTATTTTACACAATGTACACCTTATATACTACTTATTGCTAATACACACATATACCATTTTGTGTTAGTGTGTCGTACGTGTAAAGTATAACGCAGTGTCTTTAAATCATGTCAGTGCTAATTTTGCACATTTGTATGTTGACATGCTTTACTTGTATGTTGACATGCTCTACTTTTGAGTTTGCTGCGTTGCATGTTCAATGTGCATTGAACATTCTGGGGTCTCTCAGGAACACGACTGCAAGTCGTATAATTCGATAACCTCATATGGTCCAATGTGTCCTTCCGTCGTTTGTGGTGTCTGGACTGTAGTCTGGGGACGAGGTTTCCCATACCGTGGCCGTGGTTGTGGTGGAGCTGCCCGCTGTTTGTCTGTCTCTGTGGCTTGTGTTGTAGTTGTCTCCTTGTTTTGTCTTCTCGTAAGTCTATCTCGACATTGTTTGAGTGGTCTGAAATAAATTAAAAGACAAGCTAATACTATTAAAGAAAGAGATGTCACGGTGCTAACCACATAGGAATGAGACTCTATTCGCCTCCATATTGTGTTATCTAATCTTGTTTTTAGCTTTGCTTCTGAAGCGGCTAAGTGGTCAAATATACTGGTGGAGCTATCTAATACTTCCTCCTTCGGTATGTCTGGTATCTCTGATTGGACTACTTGTGTGTCTAGAGTAAAATTACTCCTTTTAAAATATGATGCTTGCACAGTTGTTGTTGTTATTCGTTTAGCTGCAAGAATGTTGTTCAACGTCTTTACTACACAGCTTTCTGAAATGTGTAGTACTCCTATATCCTCTAGGTTAATTTCTTGTCTTTGTCCATCACATATTATCGAAGCTGATTGTGTTTTTGTAGTGATAAACATCCACGTATTCTGCATGTAAAGTTGTTTCCATAGAATTGTAGATTGAATGTTGTATCTTCTTGATGTGCATTGTGATTTAGTGTTATTATTGTTGCTGAATAGCTGGTCAACAATGCAATTCTTGTTCAATTGCATGTTCTTAACAGCCACGGGATAGCAAACAAACTCCGATTTTTTGTGTAAACAATCTTTGAACTCGTCTTTACTTAATTCAAAGTATCGTTCATTGTTATAGTCGAAGCCTATGAATGCTCTTGGGATTGACAAGCATTCAAAAGAACTCCCGGTCAACTTTTGAGGAATCGCCGTTATGTGTATTAGCGTATATTTTCTTATGTCATGAATAGGATAGTACGCAAATACGTTTATATGTGTTGCATTTATTTCCATGTTAGTCTGTATTAATTGATCCTGAATTATTCTTAAGTTTCCAGGTAACTTTTGATTGGTTGTTTGTATTATATCATTAGCGTATTTAGGACTCAAAATCGTGTATATCGATGCGTTATTTAGGTATATCTCAAGTAACCCGTTGTAATAGTGAATAATTTCTGTTATGTAATTGCTCGCTAATTGATACGTTTGTATTACTTGTATTTTCACATTGTTAGCGTCTACCATCTTATACCATACGTCGTTATCGTACATGAATGCTATAGCTTCATTTAACTTCTTTTCAAAATTCTCTAACTTTTTCTTAATCCGCTCCTCGGTTTGGTTTACAGCGGATACTGTAGATATCATTATGTTTGTTTGATGATTGGCGGCGTTTATAAGTTCTTGTTGATTGCTACTCAATGAGTCAATACTTCTGTATACTTCATCGTTTACTCCGAACACGTATGTTAACATTTGTCCTAATAATCCACGTCTCCTTCTAGAAATCTTTATCCCAGTAAGGTAATCCTTTATCTTCTCAAATCGTGCTTTCTCTTCGTTCAAATGATAATAAAATTCTGCACAATGGGTGTCTTTTGTATACTGTTGTGTGTCAGTGCATAACTTTTGAAACTGATTAGTTATTTTTATCGTATTATTTAAATTCAGTTCCAAATCACTCCTTTCGTAATTAGTTTCTATTCTAAAACTTCCTCTGTTTATTGTTGAAGTACCTATTTGTTCTACATATAGGCCTGGATTTAAATGTTTCATAGTAAACATTGATGTACTTGTTACTTGTCCGATACACAATAATAATGTAGTATAGAGTAACACGCCTGACTTAAGTGTCTTAGACTTTTTATTTATGTTATTTGCTATGTTACTATTCACAGGCGTTTCGGTATTTTTTCTTAACGTATTCGTGTTAGTCATTAATTCTTCCTGATATACGGGTAAAGGAATTAATGTATGTATTGATCGTTTTTGACATAAACCTGTCGATTTTTTGAGTGTCACTACTCTTATCACCCCGTCGCTTCCTGGGTGAACGCTTTCCACTTTTGCCAAGGGCCACTTACTTGGACTTATGTTTTCATCTTTTATTAGTACTATGGTTCCAATTTTGATATTTTCTTGAGTTTCTTTCCACTTGTATCTTTGTTGAAGTTGATGTAAATAATCAGATGACCAGGCTTTCCAGAAATCTTTCTTCATTCTTTGAATTTGTTTCCATCTATTTATTAAATCAGTATTTATGTTTGATAACGGATCTGGGATTCCAACTGCTTCCCGACCAATTAAAAAGTGACTAGGCGTTAGTATTGTATTATCATTGATGTCTTCGCTTTGTGCACATAACGGCCTCGAGTTTAGGCAAGCTTCAATTTGATGTAAAAATGTTATCATTTCTTCGTACGTTAATGTCGATTCTCCAATTACTCGACGTAAATGGTACTTTACTGATTTTACGCTGCTCTCCCAAATCCCACCAAAATGGGGGGTTGCTGGCGGATTAAAATGCCACTGAGTACCTATACTGGTCATCGTATTTTGGAATCCAGGTGACTGTGTTATTTGCAATAATTCTTGTTCCAAAAATTTCGCTGCGCCTACGAAGTTCGTGCCATTGTCACTATACATATGTGACACGTGTCCTCGTCTGGCCATGAACCTCCGCAGTGCCGCAATAAATGTTTCAGTTGTCAAATCTCCCACTAATTCTAGATGAATTGCTTTTGTTGCTAAGCATAAAAATACAGCAATATATGATTTGTAGGACTTGTGACCTCTTCCTTTCATTGTTCTTGTTTGTATTGGTCCCGCATAATCCACTCCAGTGTGACTAAATGGATATGATTGCGTGACTCTTGCTTTTGGAAGTATCCCCATTTTCTGTACTTTCGTTTCGGACCTGTATCTCGCGCATTTGACGCACTTTTTTAGTATACCTTTGACAACTTGTTTTCCACCTATAATCCAGTATTTTTGTCGTAGGACAGCTGTAGTTAGTTTATTTCCTCCATGTAATGTTTTCATGTGTGCGTTTTGTATTATTAATGACGTTATATGATGTCGGCGTGGTAATAGTATAGGATGTTTTTGATTATATGGCAAGTCAGCGTTTTCTATTCGACCTCCAACTCGTAATAATCCATCGTTATCAATAAATGGATCTAGTGTGGATAATTTACTGTTTTTCTGCAGTGATTTTTTCTTTCGAATAATTTCTTTTTCATCGTAAAATTCTTCTTGTTGCAATATGCATAGAATTCGTTTCTCTGTTTCTTCTAGTTCCGTACAGGATAATGGTTCGTGCTTTTTGCGCTTGCTGATAAATCTGTAGCAATACGCTAATGTTCTTATCATTTTATTGTAGTTAGAAAATCGACTCCAGATGTCATACTTTTCATTCGTAGTATTAATTGTTGTTGATAAACAGTACTTGGCTTCTTCATTGGGCTGTGGTGCTGTTGTTGTAATAGGTATATCACTCGTCTGTAACCATGGTGGGCCGTTCCACCATAAGGAACAGTTTATTAATTTTTCTGGCTCCAATCCTCTTGATATAATGTCCGCTGGGTTTTCAGACGATATGACATGATTCCATTGAGCGTTAGGTATTATGCTGTTAATTTCTGACACTCTGTTGGCCACGAACGTATGCCATCGCCCAGGATCTCCTTTTATCCATCCCAACGTGATCATAGAATCCGTCCAGCATGAAATCACGGTATTGTTATCACCGTTTAGAGCATTTTTTATTTTTTCTATTAAATTAGCCAATAATACTGCGGCGCATAGCTCAAGACGCGGTAATGTTGTTTTTTGTTTTTTCGGTGCAACTTTTGACTTAGCTTGGAGCAATGTTATGTAGTAACTGTTATTCACCATTACTCTGCTATAGACGACAGCCCCGTATGCTTTTTCTGAGGCGTCGCAGAATCCATACAGCTCAAACTTTGTCCTGTCTATCGTGTGACACCATCGTGGTACTTGTATACTTTCTATGTTTTTTAACTGTTTTTGTATTTCTGTCCATTTATTTCGTATTATGTCATTTACTGGTTGGTCCCATTCCATCCCAGACGTCCACAGTTGTTGTACTAGTAATTTTAGTGTTATGATGATGGGGGCCAACCAGCCCAACGGATCAAATATTTTCGCCACCTCTGACATAATGAACCGTTTGGTGGGTTTTGTGTTTTCTGTTATAGTTATTTGAAAACAGAATTTATCTTCGCCTGGAGACCATATAATTCCCAACGACTTTCTTGTTTCGTCTAAGGGAAGTTTCAGCATCCGACTTTCTTCTTTATCGCATGTTAAATTGTTCAACAATTCCGAACTATTTGAAGACCATTTTCGTAGTTGGAAACCACCTTTGTTTAACATTGCTATTAATTGTTCTTGTAATTCCTTGACGGAGCTTTCCTGGGATTCTCCTGACAAAATATCGTCAACATAGAAATCCTGTAACGTTACTCTACTGGCGATAGGGTAATTGTCTTGTTCGTCTAATGCTAGTTGTTGTAATGTTCTCACGGCCAGATAAGGCGCGCTTGTTGTGCCATACGTGACCGTTGTTAGTTCGTATTCACTAATGGCCTTTTTTGGAGAAAATCTCCATAAAATTCTTTGATATTTATAGTCTTCTTGGTTTATTTTTATGAACCGGTACATTTTCATAATGTCGGCCATGAAAGCAATCTTATGCGCTCTCCAGCGTAATAATATGTTTGATAAGTCTTGTTGAAGTCGTGGTCCTTTATGTAAATTTTCATTAAGGCTTATTTTACTACTTGTTTTACTACTAGCGTCAAATACCACTCGTAGTTTTGTTGTAAGAGAGTCTTCTTTTATTACCGCTTGGTGGGGAATATAATACTCTCCTGTGTAATATTCTGGTTTAGGTACTTTTCTCATATGACCCATATTTAGGTACTCGTACATAAATTCCTTGTATTGTTGGCGTAAATTTTCATTTTTTTCGAACTGACGTTCTAGTTGTAATAGTCGAGCCACGGCTTTTTTCCTTGACTCGCCATATTTTATGTTCGCGTCCTTAAACGGCAGTCGTACCGTATAAGTGCCGTCGAAACTTCGTATTGTAGTATTTGTATAGTAATTTTCACACAACTCATCATCTTTGGTGAGTGCATAGTGTCGTGGAATTTCTTCTAATTCCCAAAATTTTGTTAATTGTTGTATGTCGTCGGTGCGAGTCATCATGCTTAATACTTTGATGCCACCGTTTGTGTCTTGCGGATATAACCCGGATAAAATCCAACCCAATTCTGTTTCTTGAGCGATTATACCGCCTTGTAGTCGTTTAAAACCTTGTAATAGTATTTTACTATATTCTTGGGCACCTAAAATTATGTCTATAGGTCCCTTTTTGTTGTACGTTGGGTCTGCCAATAGAACATTGTCCAACTCTTGTAATTGTTGTAAGTTACTTCTTGGTAACGAGTTTGTAAGCTTTGGTAGTACTATAAGTGTTACAGGTAGTCTGTACTCACTAGAGTACCTTGGTTGTAGTTTTATGTTAATTGTATATTTCGATGTCTTAGGTTCGTTGTCTCCAATGCCTTTTATTTCGGCTCGAACCTTTTGTCTTGGATACGACAGCAGTTGTGCTACTTCTTCCGTGCAAAATGACGCTTCTGAACCTTGGTCACACAATACTCTTAATAATTGTGGTGTTCCATCATACGACGTGGTTTGTAATAGCGCTGTGGCTAATAAGACCGTATTTTTTGCCTCTAAATTGGTAGCTGATAAGTTCGATAACGTTGTGTTTTGTTTTTTATCACTCATAGTTGGTTTAGGAGTGAACTTTTTCGTATACTCAGAAGACTCTGGTTGTCTTTTAATTGAATCGAATGTTCGGTGTAATAGTGTGTTATGACCTTTATGTTGACATATTTCACATTTTGTATAAAACTCGCTCGTGCATTTTATTTGTTTATCATGATTTAAGCAGCGTTTGCACATTTCTTTGTCTGAGACTTCCTTATATCGTTGCGTCACGTTCAAGGTTTTAAAACTAGGGCATTTATTTATATTATGTTCTGTGCTTTTGCAGTACCAGCAATGTTTACTTTTTGATGATTCTGCTATTGGTACGAGTGTTCCCCGGTATTTATTTATTGTATGATTCACCGAGTTATTACTCAGGTGATTATACGTAATTTTTTGCTGATCGTAGGACTTTAAACTTTTAAATCTTTTTTCTAAAAACTGTAACATTTCTTCAAACGATTCCAATTTGTTTGGGTGTTGTAACTGATCCTCGTATTTTGAGTCAGTTTGTTGGTCCCATTTCCTGGCCAAAAGTCTAGCCAAAATAGGGTCCCATGTTGAAATGTCAATTCCTTGATGTTTTAAAGATTCCAAACATTCTTTTATGGTGTCGTGCATGTCTCTTAAACCCGCTGCATTCGCAACATTTAGCTTGGGTAAATCTAATAATTTATCGATGAATTTAATTGATATCATTCGTTCGTCTTCATAACGTTGCGTAAGCAATTTCCATGCGGTTTCATAGTTCGATTCACTTATCGTTAGATGACGTATAATTTTTGCTGCGTCACCTTTTACATTTGTCTTTAAATATTGCATCTTTTCTACCAATGAAATATTTTTATCTTCATGAATAATTTTTTTGAATAAATCATGAAAAGTATACCATGAGTCATAACTCCCAGTAAAAGTTGGAATAGAGATACGGGGTAGTTTTCCTGACGACTGTGTTAAGGTTATTTTTTCGCTGGAACTGTCATGGATTTTTTCTTCCAGCATCTCCATTGTAGTATCGAACTCAATTTGGGTGTTTTCAAAATATTTATTTTTGAAGTAAAGGTGTCCCGATGTATCCTCCTCCAATAATAATTCAATGTGTGTTTCTTCAATATCCTGCCATCGTTTTTGTAAGTTGTTTATTGTAGTTTGTAAATGCCATATAGGTTTGTTTTCAGTGACTGATTCTTTTGCCTGAATTAGCCTTTTTGACATCTGGGATATCCTGAACATTTGTATAAACGTCTTGGGATTCCCTCTCCCTTCTTCTTCGTTTGTGTTTTGTTCTTCAGGTTCATATATCGCCTGAACAAGTTGAAGTCTTGCTTCATAGTTTTGTAGGTGGGCTAAGCCCTCGTTGTATTGTTTTTGGATATTTCCAAAGTAATTTGTAGTGATATATTTGTGAGATGATAACATCTCTTGTTTTTCCAGTTTCGAGTGATTCTCTTGCACCCGTTGGAAAATAGTAGTTAGTGTTTGTCTTTTTTCGTCAATGTATTTTTGTGTTCTTCGGCTCACGGAGTCCTTTTTAATGTTTGTAATTATCCTCCTGATCTCGTTATAATCTTCCTCCTGGCTCTTGATTGCTGTGTTTATTTCTTGTATGTCCATAGTGCTTCTTTTGTCTTCTTCCCTAATAGCCCTACCCTAACTTCCCTACTACTAATGTTTTAAGTCAATACTTATCGTACCTGCGCTCTCGCTATAACACGTCCCTGAAGGTGCGACTTCTCAATCAGCTGGTGAGTCCCGCTTGTGGGAGGCCAGTGACCGAACCGCAACGAGAGGCTTTCTGACAGAGTACGTAAGTAAAAGTCCTTCAGTCAATTCCGAAACTGATGCTTTGTTGAGTACACCAGCCCGTTCTTAACTGATTCGTATGTCTGTTATGTCAAACCTACGGGGGGGTTAGAGGGAGGAAAAATCTTTACTTTTACTCGAAGGACCAAATGTACAGGCGTAGTGTGGGCTATGGACTAACGCCGTGTTTGACAGAAGAACCTAAGGTTATAGTTTGAAGTACCTAAAGCCCTTAAGTTCCTAGCCTATATGATGGGATACCTGCACCGTGCTACCTAAGGTGACAGGTGGATGTGAGATGGATGTTGGGTGGAGGATTGGTTATTCTCACTGCCAGTCAAGCAGACTCACTCGACTAATCAGAACTGACGGCTAAGGGTGTCTTGGCCACAGTGAGATGGAGCTTTGGGTGGAGGATTGGTAACTCTCACTGCCAGTCAAGCAGACTCACTCGACTAATCAGAACTGACGGCTAAGGGTGTCTTGGCCGCAGTGAGAGGGATGTAACTGAGAGATGAATAAATTCAAATCTGATTTATTTTACACAATGTACACCTTATATACTACTTATTGCTAATACACACATATACCATTTTGTGTTAGTGTGTCGTACGTGTAAAGTATAACGCAGTGTCTTTAAATCATGTCAGTGCTAATTTTGCACATTTGTATGTTGACATGCTTTACTTGTATGTTGACATGCTCTACTTTTGAGTTTGCTGCGTTGCATGTTCAATGTGCATTGAACAATCATTCAGTTATAAACATCACTAAGGTAATTGAAGTGTTTGCTTGAGTTTGAGCGGCTCCGTCGCTGGCCGGAAGTGGTCGAGGGCTGTTCCTACTTTAACTGTTGCGTCACTTGATTGTCGCGCCCCGTCCGGCCGACGCCAAGTACCCTCAATCTATTCACCTCCCTATAACCTACTTATTTATTATTTTAATATACACAAACTATGAAACATGAACTTAATTAATAGATAATACAAATTAAAAAAGGGCTAAAGTAAGTTGAAAAGTTGGAATATTCCTCTTTTAGTTTTCTAAAATGCGAAGCTGATTTAACTGCTGATTTAAAAGATTCGAGCTCGAGGTATTTAATACCGATATCGAATTACGAGCAATCGACTTAATATCCTAAATTTACATACTAAATAAAAGAAGGCAGATATTAGAAGATTAGAGAGTTAAGTGGTGAAAATCGGGACAGTAAAAGTGATTTACATTTAACTGAGAGCAAGGAATATATACTTCGAATTACTGGAGCAATTCGGTGCTTAATTCGTAGGCCAGCCAAGAAAGATGGGCGGCCAACGCTCCCGGCTCGCCCGGCACCCGACTTTAATTACAACGCAGGTTTATTCACTCTAATTTTGGGAATTTTGCATTCCCCGCGCGAACCGCGGAAGGGTCAGAGTAAAAGAAAATGACATTCGTTATTCTATTACGTTAGGCAAAGGAGCAAAGAAGAGCTCCGTGGGCGCTGGTAATTACTTTTGCGTTGGCATTATATCAACAAGATCTGTTTTTGTAATTATTGTAATCTGTGGGCGCATTCCTACAGTTATTTTGGTATGCCATATGAGACCAGGCTTCTAAATATATAAAAAGAAAATTACTTTTTTGTTGTCCAATTAAGTTAGAAATAATAAAGCAATAGTTTTTGTTGAATGTGACTCTATGGTCTACAAATGTTGTCCAGTTTGTATAGATACAATTAATATAGAAGCTAAGGAGTAATTTTGTCAATTAAACATAGGATCTTATGAAACTTTACCAATTAAAATTAACGAACCGATTAGTGCGAGAGTTTCGTACATATAGGTCAAGTATGTGGTGTATAAGTCAGCGCTTACGCCGTCGTGCAGGGGTGGATGCGGAGGACGCGTCAAGTCGCGGCTGGTGCGCGCCGAGTCGGCCATTTTGCTCCAAACGGGCGAAGTTTTCTCCTCTTGGTCGTTATGAGGCGCGAATTGCCCGCGTTACAATTACTGCGCGGCCCAGCATATTTATGCCAGCGGTAACCAAATTGCCCGATATTATTCCATCCCATTGAGTGCGAAAAGCGCAAATTAAACCGATTTTATATTGGACGATTTTCCTTGAACGCGGGGGCGAGATATGTTCGTTGTTAGATAAGAAGCCGAGAAGATTGCGTTATGAAATAAGAAAGGAATTGCACGTTATAAAGAGTTGCTTTCGAATAAATATGCCGCCTCTGGGTAACTCTTAGCTACGATTAATTTTGTTTACGCTAGGGGTTTGTTAATAAGAAATGAAGCGACTAATTAAATACAAACTGTTGTTGCTCATTTATGATTAAGTGACCGATTTATCATTAGTATATCGCGACGTATTGTTTCTTCACTTTCCCAATAATATTTTTGAATTAAACATCATGTGTCATTTGATATGTGATATTTCGTTTCGAACGAGAAAGGTCATTTAACGACTTTATTATGTGCATTGCTAGGATAGATATTTTTTCTAATAATAGAATAACTGTCATATTAAGAACATAACAAAATAATTAAAACGTGTTTAACCAATTGCAAAATTAGGAATGGTGTGTCTGCGCTTCTCTTTGTAGAGAAGTTTATGATTATTATTAAAACCGTACTTTACTTAACCATGTTACAATTAGTATGAACATAAATATACTTCTATGTGGAGAAAGTCCTTAGAGAAGTAATAAATAAAAATATTAATGAATCGATACAATAGACTGTAAACCATACAGTCTAAAGACTTTTCCTTAAAGGTTTTGAAATCATTATAAAACAGACGAAACAAAATTTCGTTGCATATTTCTGAAATACGGATAGACATTTGATTATGTATAAAATAAAATTATTCTCGGCAAATACGGGCTGGTTCGCTGAGGCATCAAACAAACCGCGAAACACTACTAAAATTTTACAACTGAGTTGCTCCCCGTCTCTCGCATAAGCGAACAGTTACAAGAAAATGGAAAAGCAACCAAAAGATATATCTCTGAAGGGTCCAGATATTTGGGAAACTATATAGCCTAATGAAAGTGAACGAGGGCGGCCGGGCGCTAACAACTAATTGGCTATTCCGAAAACTCATTTGAACACAAAATGGATTCTGTATTTAAATTCCAGCATTGCGTAAAACAACGGCGAAAGTTAAATGCATAAGGCATTTTGGTTTCCATGGATTTACTTGCCATTTATCCTGTTGGATTACATTGACTTTATTAATGTACCTCATAAGATACCAGGTACATGTAATATAAACGTATTGAATTTTGCTTTATAATTTTTAACAAATATTCTACAATATAAAGCTATACATCCGATAAACACTATTATAACGCCTAAGACTTAGCTTCTTATAAGTAGATATTTGAATAGATCTTAATTACTTTATCTCGTATGTACTTGACATTATTGGGCACGGGTCTCTGCCCAAACGGAAGCACAATTAATCGATTATATCATAGTGTCCAGATGGGTTGTTTTAGGCATTTATTTCGTTATTTACGTTACTTGTATAAAACAGAACATTACTATGTTAAATTAATATACATTAAAATTAAAAGTTAGTTGTAAAATTATTATGGTTTACTTTTATATTGTTATTATTATTCAACAGAACGTAGATAAGAACACTCATGATTTTAGAAACGTCCGGCTGAGATAATGAAGGCTGCGCATAGAATGCTGAGCAGCTCAACGCATGAATATTTGCCTCCACTTATATTAGGCACTTTATATTTGTATAGTCTCCAACAAAGTTATGACAAATACTTCCAATGAAATATATTTAGCTAGGAAGTGACTACTAAAAGTTATTATAAATCAAATAGTTATACTTTCTCCGTCTAGTTGAATTGTGTTTTGTTTAACTCGTTCGTTCAGTGTACATTTGTTCGGGTGGCTCGCGACATATTGTCTGAGAACTACGCCGACGCCTCTCCAATAAATAAGCAGGTCACATATTGAAGGGGGCAAAGGGGGAATACAATTGTAACTTTTCTACTCTAACTCACAGGAGGTAAAGTTTAAAAAATACAAGTTTTTTTTTGCAAGCCTGCAATATCGCACGTACATGTTGATCGACCGATGTACGATCAACCTCTAGCTTTTTAAATAATATTATGTGATTGACCTACTATTTTGTTGGCAAATTGACATATCTATAAAGACTACGTACTTTTCTATTTTTCTTTTAGGATGACGTCATCATCACCATGTTTTTTTTCTAATTATTTGGGGTCAACTCAATATGTACTCTTCTCTCGTAGTACATAATGCAAAAATTAATTGTCATAGCTTTATGACCGGTCGCCTGCCTGATATTAACCTCCTTTTTAATAGAAAGGACTTAGTAGTAGTAGTCGTAGTCCTTACTAAAAATACTTAAACCTTACGTGTGGTGACGGAGTAAGAATACAATTCGTCACACCCTTTCTTGCCTATGGGTGTTTTAAAACACGATTTAGGGATTTGATATGCAGATAACATTTATATAAGAGAAGGAAAACTTGATATACCTAAAACTTATACTAACCTGTCTGATTAGCGTGGTATTTTTTCGTTCTGTCGGGCTGACCACTGAAAACAAGGAATTCTGCGTCGGTGGTCGGTCCAACGACGAAGGCGACGTGCTATCGAGTGGGTTACGGGGCCGCGGGCCGCACCTCTTTCGCCCCGAACGAAGCCGGGCGGCAAGTGCGCTGACCGTAGCCCACTCCAAAAAAGTGGTATTTTTTCGTAGAAATTTCCCTCCTATCGTGAAGATGGCTCAAGCCCAGTAGTGGGACGTGTATGAGCTGTGATAATGGTGACTGGAAAATATATGCTTGTGATATGTGCGTCTTTGAAAACACGTAGACAAACCATCGATAGATTGCATAAAATAAAATTATGTTCAGGAAATAAACTCTATTCATATCGTAGGTACACTGCACACTACATTAAATTCTTACTTAGAAAAAGTAGTCTATATGGAATAGTTTCTATCAGTGCAACCGATATTGTCAATATTATTACACTTTTTTGTTGTTTTGTTATTTTTATCAAAAAAAAGGTTTCTGAGGGATAGATAAAATGATTGACAAAATAGTAACAAATAGTAACTCGAGTGAAGTCGTTGGCATAGCTAGTTGTGTATAAGCTGGTGTAAATATTTTACTACTTAGGTAGGTAGAATATTATATGTAAAATAAAAATATTATAATTTATATTATTCCAAAAATTATTATTCCAAAAGGATAGGTAACTAAAAATAAGTTTTTAATTTGTCATTGGTATGCGACTATGTGGCTCCCATTCCCCATGACCAACCCCCGTAACTGTAGTCGGAATATGAATGAGAATCCATTAAAATATCGAAAGATTTAGTGCATGACAAGCAGCTACTCTTTCAATGGTGTTCTTTCGATAAAAATAAGATTATATTTTCATGTTGAACAAAAACGGTCTATAATCGAAGCTTATAAAGAGGCCGATGCTAAGTGATCGATCAGGGGTAAAAGTTGTTAATCTTGTCTCGTGCTCTGCCAAAGTTCCAGTTGGTAAGTTCTGAATATTACTTAAAGAATGGCGACACAACAAGCAATTAGTATGCAGCGGGGCCGCGTAACATTTTTTTACATTATGCTAAGTCCCAAAGAAAAACTGTAGGAAGTCCGTTGGGGGGGCACTCTAGCGATTCCCAATAATTCATTAAAGCGACCGTCGTCACGGGGTACGAATTAAAATTAATGATTCGCGAGGACAGCAGCCGCCTTCGAAGGATCTCATTGTATTATCTAGTCACTTTTTATCTGCAGAGATAATTTAAACTTGCCTTCTAACAGGTGTCGCAGCGACTTTTCTGTATTAGCGATTTCAAGAGGCTAATAAATTTTGAATAGGGGTGTTAGCTTTTAATATAGCTGGGCTACTAGTATCTTTGTGTTAGTAGAAGTTATGCGCTCTGAAATAATACAGTGACCTAGTTTATACGTGGAAAAACCAGCAATTTATATTCCAGCAAACTTACGAGATAGGCTATCTAGTAATGAGAACTTATTTCCTAAAAATTCTTTATTTTTGTGGTTAGTATCTTTATTTAATATGTTAAGTACTGGATACATTTTTAATTATTATATAAAAAAAAAAAGATTAAAACATAAAAAGCGTTTTAACCCACTGGCAGCGAATACAGGCACCAAGCCGGCGGTGGTCGACGGGCGTTGTGTCAATAACACTGCCTTCTGCATCAGCCCCGCAATTCAACTACTTAATGTGAGCCTCTTCAGATGTCATTCGAGGCTCTTGGCGATTAGAGTATTGGTCAAAATGACTATCGATACAATGATTGCCGTATCTACATCCCACATATCGACAATCTCGTGAGCTAAGTCTTTATATTTTATTTGTCTTTTTTGGCCTTCACGCTCTTGCGCTCATAAGAAATAGTAACATTATTGCCTGCTCACAACTGCTTATTATTTATTATTAGCGGAGTAGGAATACAATTCACCTTCCCTTTTTTTTGCCCGTGGGTGTCGTAAAAGACCACTAAGACGGAAATAATATCTATACAAGAGAATGAAAACTTGAAATAAAAGGCAATACTATCTCACCTGACCAGCGTGGTATAGTAGGTTAATTTCCATTCCATTGTGGAGAAGGTGCGGGCCCAGCAGTGGGACATAGGTATATGGGCCGAAATGATAAGATGATGATGACTATTTTTTATTATTTATTCTTAGGGTTTAGTTTTCAGATGTATGCATTAACACTCATAAAATATTCGTATCGCGTATAAGTTATGTATAACAAATACATGCAATTATATATCACGACTGGTTCGGTTCAATTTAGCTCTAATATCTTTTGATCCCGTGTTGGGATTTGCAACAACATTGTCGCTAGATGATTTGATGAGAATTCGGGCGGCAAGACGACGCGACATACAAGGCAAGTTTCCAGTTTCTTGTCACGCGCGCTCGGCTCAAATAAGGCTTACTACCCCCTGTCGCCATCCGCCTCGTCTGACGCTAGCATAAAGTAGACTGTAGAATACCTAATGCTGAAACGTGTTAAAACTATTCGGCTTTCTTTAACATGTTGTTAACTTAAGTTTAGTGATGAAATTAGACGACAAATTTCTTCAAGCCAATGACAGCCAGTCTGTGTTGAGGATTTAAAAACGAGAATAATTAAGTACATTGATAAAAGTTAGGTAATTACAACAGAAAATGCTTTATTTTATTCAGTTCGACTGCACAAATGGCGTTGTGGTTAAGATTTCGACCTACAATGTCAGTGTCGTGGGTTCGAATCCCATGCAGAAGAATACTTTAAGCTATCCACAAATTGTTGTTCCGAGTCTGGATGTAATTTGTGCCCGTTAATTATATGTTTGGAAAGTCCCCCGCACTACAAGGATTATTTCTTTAGTGCAGGGTGTTGTCTTAAAAAAAAGTTTATATGAAGTAAGTTATCTTCTGTGTGGTGACAAAGCAAGAATACAATTCACCAACCCTTTTTCTTGCCAGTGGATGTCATAAAAGACGGCTTAGGGGTTATAATAAGTAGATAACATCTATGCAAGAATAGAAAAAACTCGAAATAAAACTCTATATCAACCCGCCTGTCCAGCGTGGTATAGTAGATCCATTACCCTCTCATTGTTGAGGAGGATTGAGCCCATCAGTGTGACGAATTGTTATGATGATGATGATGATGTGAAGTAAAATAAACTTAAAAACATAGTGTCCTGCGAGTTTCCGTAATAAAATCGAAGTGTCTGGATGTCCGAATCCTTAGTCGTCCGATTATCGAACGAATAAATTTATATTATTCGTCCGTTTAGCGGACAACTAAATTTGTGTTATTCGTCCGTTTAGCGGGCGACTAGCAACAGCCTAGTAAAAAAATAGGTTCCAGTGGGCAGCTCAATAGATGTAGAGGAGAAATACGTTATGGGCCTTATAGAGCATGACCATCTGATCATAGACTGTCAAAGAAAAGGGTTCGATAGTCTATATATGTATATGAAAATGAATATTTGTCCGTATGTCCTTTATAGAATCGTAAACTATGCATTTACCACCAGCATTTACCATCGTCAGGGCGATGCTCGACAGCGTCAGGAACTTGGACGCGGTCGCAGCCTTCTGCGAGGCAATAGTCTCGCGGAAGGAGGCGGCGGAATGTGTACGCGAGGAACGTCTCCTCAACGAAACGAATCTACCTGCTCCTCATGCCGCCCTAGCCGAGGCCGCGGGTGATGTGACCGAGGAATTAGTCCGTCACCCGCCGAGAGGCCGACCGCGTGAGGAAAGACGGAATGGGATGGGTGTCGGAGAGATGGGGTCGGTCGATGGGAGGATACGCCAAATAGGGGGTATTCCGTCGGGCCGACCTTTGACGTCAAGTCACCCTGCTCCGGTGGTCGGCCCAACGACCAAGGCGACGTGTCACGGGTCGGTTGCGGGTGTGCGTGCTTACGCCTCTCTGTCGCCCCGGATGGAGTGGTGCGAGGAGTGCGCCGACCGCAACCCACCCCAAAAAAAAAACAACTATTTTTTTTTAATTGAACAGAACAACGTCTGTTGGGTCAGCTAGTTGATAAAATAAAACAAGCTGACATAGAACCACTTACAGCCGGTCCTTTGTGCTTTATAATGCACGCAAATCTTTTTGAAGCAAAGTAAAAAGGTTTTATGTGATTAAAAATGAAGTCGAACAGCATATACTTCATCAAAGTTTAATATTGTTACCCATATTCAAATATCCAGTCTAAATTTAAATCTCGCTATTTTTATTCGCCTTCTATATAAGTCTCACGTAGGTATAAAATAAAAAAAAAAAACAAAAAGTGAACTTGATTAACGGCTTGTTTATAAATTGATTAGAATTGTATTTTTAGTCCATCCAACAACTAAAATAAAATAAAATAAATATTTATTTTATTTATTAGGGCCATAAAACAGTTTCATGTTACAATGAAAATCTTATTAAATAATTTTAGCTTACATATGTGTCGATGGAGATCAAACTTGCCTAAGTCCAGTAGTCACTATTTGACGTTTTATTATTTTATTCGATTCAACAAAATATTTCGCACATTTCTGTTTCTTTCAATTGAGCCTTAGTCCACAGTTTCACAAAGAAAACAACGGTTAAACTTGAATGACTATTTCAAATCAACCTAAGTCACACACGCGTTGCGAATCATATTAGCCCAAGTCCATTACAGCCAATTACAAACTGTCTTTGGCCTGTCATGGCCGCTATTCTTGTTTATTTCACGTGCGGATTATAACCGGCTTCCGTGTGTTTATTTTAATTATGGAGAATCTGGTCAAAATTGTGTCACCAGAATTAGGAAAAAAAGAAAAACAATAATAATACAAAGGATAGCAAACAACGAAATAAAATAAAACGGTAAGTTTTAAGTATGAAATCAATATTTAACATAACAAGGTTTGCTTCGGAATAAAAATGTCTTAGTGTTGAACAGGGCCGGATTGCCCAGATTATAACAACTAATAGGAAGATTCAGAATTGCAATGTTACGTATAACGCACATTGTTACTTGCAGAAATAAGTTCTTAATTTGTTAGTTTAGGTATTTCTATTTAATAATTTTAGTTTCACTACAGATCACTTATTTTTTTTCTCTTATCAGCCCATATACGTCCCACTGTTAGGCTCGGGCCTTCTCCACAATGGGAGGGAATTTGACCTACTATACCATGCTGGTCAGACATGTTGGTATTTTTTTTATTATGGGTGAGCTATGGTAACCGTACACGCAGTCCATTTCGTCCAGGGCGACGAAAGGATGGCTCGCGGGCCCATAAACCACCCGTTCCTACGTCGGTTTGTTGTTGGGCCGACCACCGGAGTAGGGTGACTTATCAGTGGTCGGCCCGACGGAATACCCTTTTGGGTACCCTCACCTCTCGACGTCCTTGTCCCGGGACGTCGGTCACCGTCGCCCGGTCAGCCTCTCTGCGGGTGACGGTCTAAATTCCCGTCCCAGTCACCCGCGGCCTCAGGCGGCATCAGGCGCAGGTACTCGCGCCTGCGCCGCTTCGGTCGCCGGCGGAGGAACGTGTTGCTGAAGAGGAGCTCCTCTCGCACACGATCCGCCGCCTCCTTACGTGAGATTACGGCCTCACAGAAGGCGGCGACCGCGTCCCAGTTCCTGATGCTGTCGAGCATCTCCCTGGCGATGGTCAGCAGCGTCAGGTCAGCACCGATGATCGCGACGAGTTCACGGCACTCTCCCGCCCACTTAGCAGACCTCGAGCGTGTGCTGCGCCTTGTCCTCGTCGCAATCGCTGTGGTGGCAGAACGGTGTGCTCTCCCTCCTGACAATCTTGTGCAGGTACTTGGCGAAGCAACCGTGCCCCGTCAGCACCTGCACCAGTCGGAAGGAAAGCACCCCGTGCGTCCGCTCCAACCACTCCATCAGCACCGGCCGGAAGGCCTCGACGGTCCTAACACCGTACCGAGGCTACCGAGTATAATTAATGGAAGTGACCTAGATTTTAATTTTAATTTGATTTATTAGAATTCAGTTTTAATTTTATTTTATTATATTTAAGGAATCCTATACCTTAAGCTGATTAGTGGATATCAATACTCATTATCTATTACACAAAGTAAAAATTAATACAAACTATGATTTTTTAATTTACTGCATTTTTATTGCTTTTTATTTCCTGAGTTCGTACCCTATTCAATAAGTTACATCAATCTCACCTAAGTCCTATTAAACTATTTAAAATTCACTTAAGTCCAGCCTTTATTATATCAATATTGCCTAAATCCATAAGTATCAAATCATAAATGCCTAAGTCCTCATTTATTTTGTTGAAAATGTATGTTTTTGTAAAAGAACTTCTTTTGCTGTTTATTTCGTTGGTGTTATTATTTAAATATTTAAGTCGCTGAACATAATGTAAAGACTTTTAAAGAAGAAAAATTTAAATTGTATATAAAGGTCATTTACCAAAAAAATGTTAGATGTGACTTCGGCGCTTTTGATATTAATCGACACATCCCACACTAATGTCCACATATTTACATAAAAGTAAAAGAAGTTACAGATATGCACACTTTAGAATTTCCATACACTGGTATTGACAAATAATACATCATTAACTTTTTTTTAAATTGTTCTTACAATTAGATAGAATAGATATTAAATATTCATTAATTTATTTCTTTTTTTTTATGTACGTCGCATTGCTGGGTTAGAGCCGCCTCCCATAGGATATAAATATATCTCTCAGCCCGTATAAGTCCGTTGGGCTTGGGCACAATAGAAGTTAAATTAGCTTACTATACCACACTGTGCAGACGGGTTGGAATGGTATTTTATATCGAGTTATCCTTCTCTTAGATGTTATATGCGTATCATACTCCTTAGTCTTTTACGACACCCATGGGCAAGAAAGTAAGTGGTGAATTATATTCCAAGCCCGTCAAAGAAAATCACACGATTAATGAGCTTAAGCTTCTCGCATTGCCCAAAAGATTATATTTAATAGAAATTACTAAACTATTAAACTAGTGAACTCAAAAGGCATTGTCATTTGCCTACTTTAAATTAAAAAATAAAAATAAATTAAATTAAAAATGATTATGTGGTTTTCGCTCTAAAAATAAAGAGAATAGAAATTATATCAAATAGTTCTAAAAAATTCTTTTTTGGAAGGGTTTTTAGAAGGTTTGATTACGACGATGTCACCTTCTGGATCCGATTGTGATTCTATACTATCCTAGGACCCACTTTAATACCAAAGTTTCTTCAAAATCTGTCCAGCTTCTTAATTTATGAAATAGGTTTACCGAATTCTAAAATTCTGACAGTGAATCCATTGGGATATTAGTTTGATTTTATACGTAAATGTAAGCTTTTCCTTGGTTAAGGTGAAAAGTTTATTCCCTTGGGAAATTCTTGAACAGTTCAGATTATATTAAAATTGTCTTAGGCTTTGAATAAATTGCAATATTGCTGTCATTAAACCTTATGAATAGAAGAAAATTTGTTAACTATAATTAGTAAATATAGTGGCAGGAACTTTTTGCCATTCATTACTGGTTAGGAGTATTGATGAACCAAACATTGATTGTAAGAGTCGTAGATTTGATTGTAGATGACTTTATATTAAATGAAACTCTCGAGTGATCTTAGATAATTGGTGTTATCCTATTAAGAGGTGAATAGAAATGTGTACATATGTCACGATAATAATTAAATATTTCATATCGTACTACGTATCCATTTACCAGTCCGTTGAGGTCCATAGTTGGATACAGGTCTTCCCACGAGAATGATACGCAGAATAGTTCTGTCCAACAGCTCACTACGATGCTTAAAATGTCATTAATTCAGCTAGTGGCAATTTGTCTTTGGAACATGGTCACTGTCTTCTAGGAGGCAGTTGTTGTGCAGAGGGAGACGGCGGAGCGGGTCTGGAAGGTACTTCTCTTCCATGAAACGCTTCGTCACTGACGCGTCGTGCGGCACAGGTGCCAGTACCTATGCCTGATGCCGCCCTAGTCAAGATTGAGAGTGAGCGCATCAGGGATAATGAGAGCGACATGACGGCAACGCTGTTGTTTGTTGCTGGAACGGCAATAGTAACCGTACCCCAAAGTATAACCCGCCGGGTTGGCCACTGAGATCAAGGAATCGGTGTCATTACTTAGTTCAATGGCGATAGGTAGGGGATACGGTAGGTTATGGTTATATTCCTTAGTTATCTTTTACGACACCTTTTGTTTTTAGGAGGTGAGTTACGGTCGGCTCACTTCTCGCTCGGCTTCGTCCGGGGCGACAGAGAGGCGGGCCTCCCCTCGGGGAGGACGTCAGGTCGGCACCGATGATTGCGACTAGTTCACGATGCTGCTCAGCCCAAGCGGCACAAACCTCGAGCGTGTGCTACGCCGTGTCCCCGTCGCACTCGCAGTGGTGGCAGGAAGGTGTACTCTCCCTCCTAACGACCGTGTGCAGGTATTTGTAGAAGCTACCATGCCCTGTTAACACCTGCACCAGTCGGAAGGAGAGCACCCCGTGCCACCGCTCAGCCTTTTACGACACCTACGGGCAGATTAGTAGGTAGTGAATTGTATTCTTACCAGGTGTGGCGGTTAATAATTCTTAATTTTTTTCAGAGATGGTGCTGAATGCACGTCTTAATTGGCACCCTTATTTCTTACATCATTTTGTTGCTACGTCAATGCGCTTCAAAATGACATAAATACTTGTGCGGTATCGCGTTAGTGTCATTGTTATTTTGTATTTTGAAAATGTCAAGTCACCAGCCAAATAAAGAGCATTTGCGGCTCGTGTTGCTTTTTTTGTACAACCAAAAGAAAAGCGCGATTGAGAGCCGACGAATTCTTGTACAATCTTACGGTGACAATATTCTCACGCAAGACGCTTGTGTGCGGTGATATAGACGCTTCAAACGCGGTGATTTCGACTTAAACGACAAAGAACGTCCAGGTTAACTGAAAAATTTGAGGATGCCGATCTACAAGAACTGTTAGACGAAGATGATACGCAAACCCAACAGAAAATAGCAGAGAAGTTAAACGTTTGTCGCCAAATAGTTGGTGATCGTCTGCATGCCTTGGAAAAATTTAGCAGGTAGAAAAATGGGTACCACATGAGCTCAACAACAGACAGATAGAAAATCGAAAAACAGTGTGCGAAATTGTGCTTTCTCGACATGAACACAAAAGCTTTTTGCGTCGAATCGTGACTGGAAACGAGAAATATATCTATTTTGAGAACCCGAAACGTAAAAAATCATGGGTTGACCCAGGCGATCAACATCCACCGCGAAACCGAAACGCTTTAAAAAAAGGTATTGCTGTGCCTCTGGTGGGATCAGAAGGGTGTCGTGTACCATGAGCTTCTAAAATCGGGTGAAACGGTTAATACTAACCGCTACCGTCAGCAAATGGTCAGTTTGAAGCATGCGTTGGAAGAAAAGAGACCCGAACGGGCATCAAGACACGGAAAGGTGATTTGGCAGCACGATAAGGCTCCCTCAGACACAGCGAAAGCGATGAGGGACATCATTTCTGCGTTTAACTGGGGACTCTTATCACACCCGCTGTACTCCCCGGACCTGGCCCCATCAGATATCATATGTCTTCATCGATGTCTTACGCGCTCTCTATGCAGCACTTCCAGAACTATGAAGATTTTGGAAAATGGGTTGCCGAATGGATCACCTCAAAAGGTGTACATTTTTTTTGGGACGGCATTCACAATTTACCACAGAGATGGCAAAAATGTATAGCAAGCGATAGCGCATACTTTAAATAAAAGATTTTTTTATTTTTTACCCCAATCGACAAGTGTGTTTACGAAAAAAATAAGAATTATTAACCGCCACACCTATGTACTCCGTTACTATACGGAAAAAACAAGACAAAAATCTTAGTTTTTTCAATTAAAATTATATGAAATTTCTATTTACAATCATATAAATAGTACATGACCGCTTACACAGCTAAGGCACTTTTTAGTTTTAAATATAGGATTATTGTTTAATGCTTATATACGAACATATAAGAAGACAAGTTAGAAGGAGCGCCGTTAAAGAAAATATATTTACTTGAACGAAAAAGGGATGATAACGTGACTTGTGGTTAATCGTCTGACATCTCAACTTTGTTGTTCTTATTGGTGGTGTGTTTATAAGCCAGGGCGGCTCGGGTCGAGCGTCGACCGAATCCTAAACAGCATCGTGTTGCCAGCCTCCCAAACAAATTGACAACAATGTCTGTTGGCAGTTCCTGTCACCCTACGCCCGTTATTAGTGTTGCCACACTCTACCTTACCCCGTTTATATATGAGTATTATTATTTATGTGTCTAGTATTATTTTCTTTGAAGTTATAGTAATGTATTTCTAAAGGGCGGGGTGACGTGATATGTGTTGAGTGATATTAAAAGTTGTGATGCGATAAAGTTCCTTAATAGTGTTAGATTTTTGTTGAATGATTTGAATATTTCTTATAAGCTGTGGCTAATTATTAGGTTTTCGATTTTATTTAAGTGTCTGCGCCATCATCATTGTCCTGCTCTTACCCTAATTACTTGAGGTCGGAGGAATATGTTATGAATATTAGGACTACACTGTTGACAGTTGTCTGTCTACAGCCGCGGGCCGGTCCGTCCGGGGTAGTATCACACTGAGTAGAAAATCGACGTCTGAGTAATGGCAATTTGTTAATGCACTTTGTTTGGTGAGCGAGAAAGTCGGCAGCTCAACTTTCCGAGGATGTTTGCGTGTGGTGGGTTTTGGTGATGCTTTTAGTTTCACCGAACCTTATTGCATGCATTCAAACTCCCTTCACTTTCTTCATGGTAGGCAGCGGCCTAGCAAAGGTCCATAGGTGGCAGCAATACTTACCATCAGGTCTACTGTTTGCTCGTTTGCTATCGTTTGCGATGAAAACAAATGTATTCCTCTTCTATTATATTATTATTACGGTAGGCAGCGGCCTGGCTCACGGTAGGCAGCGGCCTGGCTGTGCCCCTGGTATTGGAAAGGTCCATGTGCAGCAGTTTCACTTACCATCAGGTGTGCTGCTTGCTCGTTTGCCACCGTTGGCAATAAAAAAAATATATTATACATATTACAAAAGTTATTAGTTATACTATAATAGTAAACTATAATAGTATACTATAGTAGTATACTGTAGTAGTATGCTATACTATTATACTATAGCTAAATGTAAAAACCAGACAGCCCTAGATGGAGTCGACCCAGATCGATGGTCTTAGACTTTTTTTACGACCCCAAGGACCAATGTAAAGTTGGTAGTATTCGTAGCCGCTATCACACAACGTAACTTAGCTATCTGCATCATCATCATTAAAGCTAGTGTCGTTGCACTGTTGGTCACGAGCCTCCTCCACAATGGAAGGGGAATTCACCTATTATCCTACGCTGGTCAGACGAGTTGGTTTTCATTAAAATGAAAACTATTCATATTTCTTAACTCACTTTGGTCTAATTTTGTATTACGGATGGTCGTTGAAAAATATATTGAAAATTGTATAAAAGGGGTCCCGTAGCTTGGGTACGTTGCCTAATCTAGAGTTAGAAATTAGTTCAACAGATTGTCAATAGATGGCGCTATCTACATATGTGCACCATCACAATCATTCGCTTCGATTGCTTTTAATCAACTTGGTATAGTTCTGTCATTGGAGAGGAATTTATTCTTCAAAATTAGATATTTTTATGCAGAATTTAGAGCAAATGACAGATGTTTTTCCGTGTGGTGCTGGAAGAAGAATACAGTTAACTACACCGTCTCTTGACCGTGAGTGTCTTATAAGACGATTAAGGAATATAATATGCATATAAAATCTATACAAGAGAAGGAAAATTCGAGATAAAACCCTATAGCAACACTTTTGATCAGCATGGTATAGTAGGTTAATTTCGCTTTTATTGTCGAGAGGACCCAACGCACGTATATATGGGCGCATATCGCCCTCTATCGGCAATATTTGTAAATTGTTGATGTATGTGTTATCAATTATAGTTATAAACGTGTTTGAAATATTTGCAACTAATATTTAAATAATTATTTGTAGTAACAACACTGCTATTTATCATGCTATGATATTTAAAAGACACTTTTTGAATGTATTTCTAGATATATTTGATTTAGTTGTTTAAATATTTATATAGTTGATTAAATTAAAATCGATTAGAATTAATGTAATTATTTGTAACCATATTTAGTTGTTTTTACACAATAAATATTGCAATTTATTTCTAGTTACAGCGCCGTCTGTTGAACAATATAGGAGAACAATATTTCCTTTAATTACATTAATGTAAATTGTGTAAAATTGACTATTTGGAATTATGTTAAATGCATTAGAATATTTATCATTATTATTTAGCTATATGCCGATAGTTATTTAATAGTTGTTTTATTTGTTTGTTATAAAAAGTAATTGTAGTTGCTAAGACTAGACCGTTTCATTGTAAAGCGGAGGTTATAAAAACATTGTAAGATTAGAATAGAGGACAGTTTTACTTCACTCACTTCTCCGGCAAGAACTCCTAATAAATACAGTGATTACATACTCAGTATTTTACTATCATCGTCCAAATTCCTGGCGCAACGCCGATAGCAGCGGTGGGATCACAGCCCCCAAAACTCTTCAAGATCTACGGGTGACCTTCACTATGGAGCAAGTGATGGATCTCCTGACCTCCATTACAAAATACTGCTGCAACAACAGCTGCAAGAGCCGCATTTTCTACGGAGGCTACAATGTAACGGCGGCACCAAAATTTTTATCTACCGCCGTTCAACCCCGACGAGAGATCGCATCGATAATCATCGACATCGCGGACTGGTGGGCAAATGTTAACGAGACGATCATGGCTTTCAACATATAAGACGCAAGAAGCAAGAATGGAAGCTATTCTTGAACTCAACGGTATGGCAGACACATGGGCGCTTCAATCAATTACATGGCAACAAGTGGAAGATGACATCGTTACAACCTTCGGCAAGGAGTTCCGGTATGCTGGCTACGTCCAGTGGTGGCGCAGCTGCACCTCTGAACAAGCTGACAGTTACGCAGACTACGCTACAACGGGCCGGGTTCTGCTCAAACGTTTGAGACGTGAGGCTACGGACTCTGAGGTGATCGACGCCGTAATAACAGGTATTTATCTTGAATTAATAAGATCTGAGCTATTGCGAAACACGCCTAGATTTTGTCTAGGCTCGTGTTTGTTTTGTTAACTTTTCGTTAGCGAAAACTACCGTCTAACAGTAATTGTAACTGTCTGGAGACAACGCCGGGGGTTTCGCCGGTGTGCAGGCGGTGAAGAGTTATGTAATGACTATTGACGCCAAAAAGTACTGATGTGTTGAATAACTAGCAAACCATCCTAGCTTCTCCTCTGTTTTAGTAGTTTTACTCGCGTAGTTCCCGTTCTCGTGGGAATACCGGAATAAAATATAGCCTTGTTTACGCCCTGATATTATAGCTTTCCATTGGTGAAAGAATTTTCAAAATCGGTCCAGCCGTTTTGAAGATTACCCGGAACAAACGGACAGACAAATTTTTTAATCTGTATTTTGGGCATAGGTGTCGTGCAGGTGACCGCGTGAGCGTGAAAAAAACCATTTTGACATTACAGACACTCCATTTTTATTTATTGGTATAGATGTTGACTAATAATAATAGTAAACAGCACGGGGCATTTAAAAATGATAAGGCCCGTATTTGGCACCTTTCGTGACGTAAAAGGCGCTCAGGTCCAGGTGACGTGAGCGCGGCAGCGCGCGAGAACCTCTCCCTGCGCGACCAATTACCCCGCGCGCCAGTTACCCCGCGTGCATTTGCATAGCAACAATAGAATGCCTACTACATATTTACAATTATTAAATAGTTCTTATTTTGAATAATTCGCGTCGCTTACACTGTCTAGTAATTGTGTTAACTGTAATAACCTAGGACCTTTTTGTGATGCAAATAGAAGCGTCTACTTATCACGCTTGCAGAGTTCTCGATTTATAACTTTAATAACCCCTTTAATACGACGAAGTTTATAATACCGTTTTTATTATAGAAAATACCATAGTGAAAATAATTATTTCCGTAAGCAAATCGATAAAATTTATGGTTAACTAACAATCGGACTATTTTTACTTCTAGAGATCGCATTATCACAAGGTAAAGTTTTGAATAGCTTATTCCATACTGGTGTTGATTGTTCTCTGATCCGAAATAAGTTTACTGGTTCGATTCCGGCCAAACGCCAGATCGTCGATGTTACTTGTATTACAACCAAAGTTAGTTTCCATGACGTGTCGAGGTAGAATTGGTTATGACATTATTAGTGCTGTTTGGTATTACCGTAAGTCTTAAAGAGGGTATAATATAGAAAACTGTAACTGCTGATAAATGAACCCTCCATGCTATCTATAACTTTGATTTTAACTTCAATCTAAACGACTCAATATTGTTTTAAGTTACATGATGTTCTCAAGCTTTAAATCTAGTTTCCTACTCTTGCAACTGTGTATCGCAAATAAAGACCAGTGCGTTAACAATAAAACTAAAAGGCTGATTAAATAGTTCAACACAGGCCCTATAGATTATCACCTCTATAACACTATGAAAATTGAGATAAGCTGTCTTCACTTTAAATAAAGTGGTAACTGATTATGTTGTAACTGAAATTCACTTAAGGTTTCAAGGCAAGGCAGAAAGAGCACACTCCAGGAGTGCATAACTGGTAGCATTTCTTTAAAATTTTAGTTTAAAGTAGAATATCGAAAGGGTGACTGCTTGGTTAATACAGATTATAGTCTTAATCTGTGTTAAGTAAACCATATGCTCTAAAACGAAGTAATTGTTTATGTCGTCGTAAATTCATCCACTCTTGACCATACTTGGCTTCATGTAGGGCAGAAGAGTGATCCTTCAATAAAGGAGATTGACTCTGACAGTAGTCTATACTTTATGTCATTTAACAAGATATTGCTGCTGAGCCATAATGTTCAAATAGTATCGTTTCACGTAATTACCGTTAGAAACTCGTGTTACGATCACACTGCACTGCACAGATGACGTAGTGGTTAAGATATCGTGCCAGTGTCGCGGGTTCGAATCCCGCGCAGGACAACTCTGTGCGATCCATAAATTTTTGTTCTGAATTTGGATCTAATTTGTTTCCATTAATGTGTTTATTACCTCCACCGCAATATAAGGACTATTGCGAGACTACCACAACTTAAAATCGGCGAACAATATTGGTACCCGAATATGTTCGAAAATTTGTGAAGAATTGTGTTGGCTAACATTCGTAAAGCCGAAATCGGGCGTAAAACAATCTACTTCCAATCTATAAAATTGCAATATAATTTTTCATACTGTGTTCGCTGACATTACAGGCTACATTCATGGCGGACGTCATCAGCCAGAATACGCATTTGTCTTTATAGTAGTTTACACTAAAGACGTCACAATCGGCTATGAGGTCTTTTGTGAAGTTGTAACTGTATTTGGAACTCGTCTCTTCTTATAATAATGAATAAATACGGTATGGAATATACCTTGTGGCTAAGGGAACTAGTAGAGCAAATGGTTAAGTGGGACTAGTTGTGAAAATTATCAAAGATATTAATGTCGGTACTTTGAGCTTGATAAACCATGCCACAGTGCTATTTGCGATTTCCAGTTGGCTATGAACTGCAATATTACTGAGAGTATTGTTTGGCAAAATATTGACCGCCGCTTATTAAGATTTTGCAGGTAAATTACGACGAACGAATAAAAGATTTAACGTCTGTACGATGAGGATGGACGAGCGGTCTTTTCCGAGTTAATTGATTTGACAAAGATAGAGCCAAAATAAATGTATTTTTGGCAATTTTGTTCTCGTGCATCGTCACCGACGCACTCTCTTCGAGGGTCTCATGGCACTTTAGGAGGTATTGCCTAATGACCGATACATGTTGAAGCATAATTATCTCCGCGGATGTGATTTAAGTATCGCTAGCCATGACTTTTATGACCAGCGCCTGTTGCAAAGACTGATTTTTTTTTTGATCACAGCAATGCCGTATGGGCGGGTGAATATTAATTTTGAAACAAATGCTTTTTATTTTTCCTATCCAAACCATCCTTCCTAAAGCGCTGGCTGGCCACCATGCGTATCCTTAAACCTGGTCTTGTTGGCTAGATCCCAGGATGGGTGATGCCTTATGGTTGGCTAGATCCCGTATGGGTGATGCCTTATGGTTGGCTAGATCCCGTGGTGGTGATGCCTTATGGTTGGCTAGATCCCAGTATGGGTGATGCCTTATGGTTGGCTAGATCCCGTGGTGGTGATGCCTTATGGTTGGCTAGATCCCGTGGTGGTGATGCCTTATGGTTGGCTAGATCCCGTGGTGGTGATGCCTTATGGTTGGCTAGATCCCGTGGTGGTGATGCCTTATGGTTGGCTAGATCCCAGGATGGGTGATGCCTTGTGGTTGGCTAGATCCCTTGGTGGGTGACGCCTTAACAGCGCAAGGGACGCGCTGGAGTCAGTATGGCCGTATGGGCGCATATCGCCCTCTATCGGCAATATTTGTAAATTGTTGATGTATGTGTTATCAATTATAGTTATAAACGTGTTTGAAATATTTGCAACTAATATTTAAATAATTATTTGTAGTAACAACACTGCTATTTATCATGCTATGATATTTAAAAGACACTTTTTGAATGTATTTCTAGATATATTTGATTTAGTTGTTTAAATATTTATATAGTTGATTAAATTAAAATCGATTAGAATTAATGTAATTATTTGTAACCATATTTAGTTGTTTTTACACAATAAATATTGCAATTTATTTCTAGTTACAGCGCCGTCTGTTGAACAATATAGGAGAACAATATTTCCTTTAATTACATTAATGTAAATTGTGTAAAATTGACTATTTGGAATTATGTTAAATGCATTAGAATATTTATCATTATTATTTAGCTATATGCCGATAGTTATTTAATAGTTGTTTTATTTGTTTGTTATAAAAAGTAATTGTAGTTGCTAAGACTAGACCGTTTCATTGTAAAGCGGAGGTTATAAAAACATTGTAAGATTAGAATAGAGGACAGTTTTACTTCACTCACTTCTCCGGCAAGAACTCCTAATAAATACAGTGATTACATACTCAGTATTTTACTATCATCGTCCAAATTCCTGGCGCAACGCCGATATATACGTACTGAAATGATGATAATAATAATGATGAAAGAGTATATCTTTAGGAGTAAAAAAATATATTCGTCTCGGCTCATATACTTACGTCCCACTGCTGGGCTCGAGCTTCCACCACAATAGGAGGGAAATTGATCGTACTATACCATGCTGGTCAGACGGGTTGGTATTTTTTTTTTTTGCTTTTTTATGGGTGGGCTATGGTAAGCGCACGCGCGGTCCAGTCCGTCCGGGGCGATAAAAGGACGGCGCGCGGGCCCATAACCTACCCGTACCCACGTCACCTCGTTGTTGGGCTGACCACCGGAGCAGATGTGACTTGTCGTCAGTGGTCGGCCTGACGGAATACCCTTTCGGGTAACCTCACCTCTCGACGTCCTAGGACGTCGGTCGCCGTCGCGCGGTCGGACAGGTTGGTATAGGGTTTCGTTTCGACTTTTCTTGTATAGATGTTATATGACTGTTATATCCCTTAGTCGTCTTTTATGACATCCACGAGCAAGACAGGGAGTGGTAAAATATATTCTTATTTTGTTACCACACTGACAAAGAAACATACATATACGCATTATAATTTAGCTTAACATTCCAGTATAACGATATATACATACGAAATAAGCTGAACAAGTAATTTGGTAATGCTCTGTCGAGGCGCCCCTTTCCAACCAGTTGTCTTAAGTACTTTATATGGTTAACATGTTTATTCCATACACTCTTTGGTTGCAGACTTTCATTTGACTAGATCGTTCAAGGTCGTACTTAATTTATTGAAGTACCCCAACAACAGCGCCAACAATAGGTATCAATCACTCAATTAATTCATACGATGTTTAATACGTTTTAGTTTCTTTCATTACTACTTGTATCTGTACACTCCACTCGACAATCGATTAATATCAGCTTTGTAGAGTCATAGAGTGTTTCAGTAAGAACACAATTCACCATCTCCTCTCTTGGCCGTGGGTATCGTAAACGACGACTAAGACATAGGTTATGAAAATAACATATCTCTTAGTACAAGAAGAGAAAAACTTAAAAAAAATCCGAATGCCAGCACGTCTGGCCGACCTTACGCTGCCGACCATCGACAGGGATATGCTCGACAGCGTCAGGAACCGGGACGCGGTCGCCCCCTTCTGTGAGGCCGTCATCTCACAGAAGGAGCCGGCGGATCGTGCGCGAGAGGAGCTCCTCTTCGGTGTCACGTTCCGCCGCCGGCGACTCGGTCGCCGCAGGCGCGAGTACCGATGCTGCCCTAGCCGAGGCCGCGGGTGACCGGACAGGGGCATTTAGTCCGTCACCCGCTGAGAGGCTGTCCGCGCGACGGCAACCGACGTCCCGGGACAGGGACGTCGAGAGGTGAGGGTACCCGAAAGGGTATTCTGTCGGGTCGACCACTGATGACAAGTCACCCTGCTCGGGTGGTCGGTCCAACGACGAAGGCGACGTGGGTATGGGTGAGTTATGAGCCCGCGCACCGTCCTTTCATCGCTCCGGACGAAAAGGACCGCGTGTGCGCCCACCCATAAAAAAATGCCAACATGTCTAATCAGCGCGATATATTAGGTCAATTTCGAGACCAGTAATAGAACGTATATGAGCCGTGAAGAAGAAGATGAGAGTTGTCCTTGTTGCACATTACGTGCATGACGTCACACAAAGTGACACAGTCTAGTAGTCTTTATATTATATATATGTCACACTGCTGGGCTCGGACCTCTTCCATTGCGAAAGAGACATTCATGTACTACGCTGATCGAACGTGTCGGTATAGGGTTTCATGTAGAATTTTCCTTCTTTTACAGTGATTTTATCTGCGTATTATACAGGGTGTATCAGGCTATGGAGCAACTGTTCGAGTATGTTGTATTTTAACGGTCGTAGATCGTAATTAGAATGTATATTATACAAAAAAGAATATAACATAAAAGTTATAGTGATTACAAAAATGTTTGTCTATGCCTTAATTGTTACGTATATGTAGACATGTACAGACAAGACACATGTAGACATATAAAGCTTCGTCAGTATAAATAGGCAAGATTTGCGCGAACGCTTCAATAGTAACGTAGGTACAAAGGCGACTGGTCGACCGTCATCGGCCGATTAGCTGATTTAAAGCGAAGTTTGTCTTGCTTATGCGAACGTAATCATTGATTTATTCAATTTCTAATGAACATTTAACAAACTATAAATATATTGTAGATTAAGTATCATTGACTTTGTACATATCAATCAGATTTACACGAAAAAGCGATGATAAAATTGAAAATTTACATGTCTCTAATTCATTAACGAATCGATATTTTTATTTAATTTTTTTTTCATGTGTTCCTCCCACCATTGCCTAGCTCCCACCAGTTGCCCCATAACCTGATACATCCTGTATATGCCTTATGGGCAAAATAGGGAGTGGTAAATTGTATTCTTATTCCATCACAACACGGATAATTTCCAGTATAAAACCTCTATATTACCATACGGGACAGTCTTTCGGTAGCATACTTTGTTACTTAAACTAGTGACTATAATGGTAGACTTAGGTGACGATATAATTAGAATAAAAATGCTCTTTTGAAGTGCTTAAATACCAAAATATCGAGTGGAGTTCTAAGCATAGCATGTGATATTATATTGTATCTATGCGTATACGCGTACAAGGGTATTGTATGTTCGTTTTAATATGTCAGTCGTTAGACCTCGGTTCTCGCAAGCACGTACAGCGGCTCCATATATCACGTTGATTACTCAAAGTGGAAATATTATATTTTTATTGCCTCGTCCGAGTAGATTAAGGGTGGTACAAATTATCTGTTAGAACGTCATATGTATCACATAATAATTAATGGTATTTGTTGATAGTAAATATTTTTAAGAGTTTATTGTAACTGAGCTAAGTACAAAATACGAGCCAAGTCCTACAACCCTATCCTATCCTTCCTACTTAATATTATAAACGCGAGAGTTTGTATGTGAGGATGTGAAAATATGAAGATGTTTGTTGCTCTTTCACGCAAAAACTACTGAATAGATTTTGATGAAACTTCTCAATAATATAGATTACATATCAGAATAACATATAGGCTATAGGTTAGCCCGATATTCCCACGGGAAGAGGAGCTGCGGGTGAAACCGCAGGGCGCTGCAAGTGCTCTATAAAAAGAAGAAAGTCCTATGACCGACTGCATGTATTTTTGATGTTATATTTCTTAGGGGGTGTTAGGGAAAAACGATGAGAGTAAATTTATACGATGGGTGCGCATACCGTCACGAAAAACTGACAGCCAGAAGTTAGCTAGTCAACTTTTTTACGATGCGCGAAGACACCGTCGTAAATGTCCACTAGATAATGTGTTATTAAAGTAAAATTTCTTTGCGCACATGAGGGTAAATTTTTTACGGATGAAACGCGTCACGAAGATGTTGTCGAAGAAGAGGGAGAGGGCGATTGAGACCGATTGAGAGAGAGTGAGAAAGGGCGATCATAGCACGAAGCACAGCCATGGGGCGAGAGTAGGGAGCAAGCGAGTGAGAAAGATTGAGAAATTTTTTTAAGTATTTTTTATTTATTTTTTTTTTGTTTTTTTTTTAATATTATTATTTTTATTATTTTTTTCTTTTATTTTTTTAATACTGATAAAAACATGGAACCAAAGAAGTTTCACTTCTGACATACGTACTTAGTACTCACGCTATTTTTTTATAAAACTTTTTTTTATTATTAGTGTCGTTTTTCCTACAAAAGTAGGATAGCGCGAAGGATAAAATTTTTAGAAAATTTTTTATCTTGTTACGCCTTAGAGTAGTATCCAATTTGTTACTGCGCTTCGTTCGGTGAACGAGAGAGCCGGAAGCGCAACTAACATCTATGCGAGAGAAGGCAAACTTGAAATAAAACCCTATACCAACACGTCTGACCAGCGTGGTATAGTAGGTCAATTACCCTTCCGTTATGGAGGAGGCCCGAGCCCAACAGTGACGTATATGGGCTGAAATGATGATGATAATACTCACTCAATTATTTTGTAGATTTTCTGAATACATTTGCCTACTTATAACATTAATGTATTATAAAGAGAACAAACAAAGTCAACATCTCAATATTTTTCTTGGAAGTAATAAATTTGTAAATGAATATGATTATTCCGATGTCTACGCTAGCTAAATTAATATAAATTATCAGAACATTAGAATATTGTGATTGTAAATTAATAGGTCCGAAAAAAGAATAGCGTAAAGTTTCTTATGTGCCAATGCATTTATCAACCTGTGGACATTAGTCAACATAACTATCAGTAATTAGTCAAAAGTCCTCTACCAGTATGATATGTAGGATGATTCTGTATCACCTACTTACAAAAGTTCCGTGTGACTTTTGGAGCAGTCCTAACTTTAGAGACTTTTGGAGCAAACGTTTGGAGTAGCGATTCAAGAAGCGGTCGTCTGTCGACCCATCCATGGTTATTACTAGAGAACAATTTTTGCCAATGATTGCCATTTCATTGACCGCCCTTTACAATCTTTGTGAACTAGTCTCTCTATATTACGTCAGTAGCTACAGTTCTTTTAGCAATTTCATAATCAATAGCTAGTATTAAGTTAGCTCTCATAGTATTAAAATAGTTTAATACTATGAGGCTTATTTTCGTTGATTACCAGATTGCGTTATATGTATATCTTAAAACACTTTATAATAAATCTTCATTCATGAACCTTGCTACACCAATGACTGTCTCCGATATTATATATATACTAGCTGACCCAACAGCCGTTGTTCTGTTCAAATCCAAAAAAAGAATAAAAGGTTTTTTTTTTCTTGAACTCGATCGCAGAGCCACCTACCGGGTCCAGATGTAAATCTAAACCATTCTCGAACTCGTCTGCGCCTAATGCCGCCCTAGCCGAGGCCGCGGATGATCGGACCGGGGAATTGTCCGTCACCCGCAGTGTGGCTAACCGCGCGACGGCGACCGACGTCCCAGGATGTCGAGAGGCGAGGGTACCCGAAAGGGTATTCCGTCGGGTCGACCACTGACGACAAGTCACATCTGCTCCGGTGGTCGGCCCAACCACAAGGTGACGTGGGTACGGGTGGGTTATGGGTCCGCGCGCCGTCCTTTCATCGCCCCGGACGGACTGGACCGCGCGTGCGCTTACCATAGCCCACCCATAAAAAAAAGAAAAGAAACCATTCTCGAACTCGAACACACACACACAAAAAATTTCGTCAACCCGATGTTGACGAAATTTTTCAGCCGTTTAGGAGAAGTTCAGTGACATACACACGTACGCAAGAAATTGATATAGACTTTGTTCTGTTCAAATAAAATAAAAGGAATTCTCCTTAAAATCGACAGCAGCGCCCCCTACCAGGACCAAATGTGAATCTAAACTGTTCTCTAATCCCCTTGAACACGGACTAAAAACAAGGGAACACACACACAAGAAATTTCATCGACATCGGTCCAGTCGTTTAGGAGGAGTTCAGTGACATACACACGTACACAAGAAATTTATATATAAAGATATAGTAAGCCGCCATCAATTAGTAAGGTCTACAAATGCCGTGAATAAAAATACAGGTCATAGCAAGCATCATAAATTATTGATTGCGTGACAGTTTTTCTAAGAGAAACCACGTTTTATTGTCAATATATCTTTAATATATCTCAAATATTTTATTATTAGATATGTACTATCAGTATAATAAATGGCAATAGAATTTAAGGCTTCGAAAAAATATATGTGCGTGACTCGGCAGGCGCCGCGAGGTCGCCCCGCCATACAATTGTATAGTCCTAGAAAACGTGGCTGAATAAGTTTGACCTCAGAATATGCCTCAATTTAACCCTCCATCGCATAATTTACAGGCGCTAGCGGGGGTTATAGTAGATCTTTTTATGCTGGTGGGAGTATAAAGTGGCTAATATGAGCAGAGCACGCGTATGGAAATTACAGTGGAATCAATCACGAACCGTCCAAACATGGCCTATAGATAGCACAGGCATTGCTTTTCTAACCTAATGGTTTCCTATAAAGATCTTTTATTCTTGTCATTGTACATAATAATAGGATATTCTTGTTCTGTTTGTGTTCTAATACTTTACGATTATTGTATAATTTACTCAAACAACAAAGCTAAAAAGTTTGTTTGAAGGATTGAATATGTACGAACTGTAAGTCTAATTATTATTAATATTTTGTATTGTATGCCTATTGAGAGATATATTGTAAAATTTAATAAGACGTCCTCCCTGAGGAGGGGGGACGTCGGTCGAGTAGAGGGTACTCCTCAAGGGGTATTCCGTCGGGCCGACCACTGACGACAACTCACTCTGCTCGGGTGGTAGGCCCAACGACGAAGGCGACGCGTCACGGTGTGCGTGCTTACGCCCCTCTGTCGTCCCAGTCGGAGCGGAGCGAGGAGTGCGTCGACCGTGACCCACCCCAAAAAAAAATAGGGTAATTGACCTACCACACCACGCTGGTGAGACAGGTTAGGTTAAGTTTTATTTTCAGTTTTCGTGCATAGATATATCGTGCTTAGTTATATACATATTGTAATAGTGGTGTTTTTACGACACCCACGGGAAAGATATGAGGTGGTGAATTTTTAGTCCGTCAACACACGGAAACGGTAGTTTAATATTACAATAAATTATTTAGTTACATTACATTAGTTTACATTACTAAATAATTTGATGGTACTATATGAAATAATACAGAGAAATTGTAGTGAATATTGAAATAAAAATGATTTAGGCATGTTTTCGTATTATCTCTAATAAAAATTTTGGTAGCGCGGCCATTACTTTAATAAATATGAGGACCGAACTTGCTAATTGACTATAGCTTTAATAGCTTTAAGTATAAATGCTAAATTAACATCATAAACGTATTTGACAGTTCAACAACGGCTTATATTAACAGTATAGTTAGTAATGTCAAAACTATAAAGAAACATACGTTTTGATATTTTTATTAAAGAATTACTATTAGTACCACCTCAATACCGAGAATACCCATTTTGTGTTAGTCTATACAAGCAAATAAAATTAAAGTGTAATGCCAAAATGAAAGTTTTTTACTCTATACAAATAAATAAAATTACAGTGTCTGCGTGTTATGCCAAAATGAAACTTTTTATTGGAGGCCTTTACCTATATGTCTTTATACATCAAATCAGTTTTAGAAGCGTTGTCTGTTCTTTTGTTCAGGTTAGTTTTTCAAACGGCAAATTTTGACTACGATCTCTCTGGCAGTAAGCTAATGTTTTAAGTTGTAGGTAACTTTCCATTAGAAAATTTTTAAAAACAATAAAACTATGAATTCTTATTCAGGAAAGAATTGCTATTTGTGTTACATTTTTTACGACAAGCGACGTCAATGTTCAAGTTGGAAGAATTTAAAAAACAAGATACCTATATTATATGTAAAAATATTTAACGGCGTACAACTGAACTGTAACGCGAGATAGCCATAGGCTAATAAACATACCACTGACGTGAAGTCAGCGGCTCCAGTGGTCGGCCCAACGACGAAGGCGACATGTCGCGCGGGTGGGTTACGGGTGTGCATGCTTACGTCCCACTGTGGCCTCGGACGGAGCGGACGAGGAGTGCGCCGACCGTAGCCACCCAAAAAAAAGGCCAATAAACATGTTAGGTAGTGTATCTTTTTTTTAACGACAACACGCTGCACTAAGGAATTAATCCTTGTACTGCGGGTGACTTTACAAACATAATTTAACTGATAATCGATTGAATTAGACGATACATGGCAAAAATCCAGTATTATTTTAAAATGGAAGGAAGTAAGTAGGAACAAGGTAGACTAGAAGATAAGGAAATCTTACTCTCACATGATGAGAACCTTCCATAACGTCAACCAGCAATTTTCCGCAGAACTTCCATTTATTCAAAACGTGTTTCGTCTCTAAACGAGGCATACTTTTTTTATGGTAAGCGCACGCACGGTCCATCCCGTCCGGGGCGATAAAAGGACGGCGCGCGGGCCCATAACCCATCCGTATCCACGTCACCTCGTTGTTGGGCCAACCACCGGAGCAGGGTGACTTGTCATCAGTGGTCGGACCGACGAAATACCCTTTCGGGTACCCTCACCTCTCGACGTCCTGGGACGTCGGTCGCCGTCGCGCGGTCAGCCTCTCCGCGGGTGACGGACAATTCCCCGGTCCGATCACCCGCGGCCTCGGCTAGGGCGGCATTAGGCGCAGATACTCGCGCCTGCGCCGCCCGAGTCGCCGGCGGCGGAACGTGTCGCCGAATAGGATCTCTACTCGCACACGATCCGCCGCCTCCTTCCGTGAGATTACGGCCTCACAGAAGGCGGCGACCGCGTCCCAATTCCTGACGCTGTCGAGCATCTCCCTGGCGATGGTCGGCAGCGTCAGGTCGGCACCGATAATCGCGACGAGTTCACGGCGCTCTCCCTCCCACGCGGCACACACCTCGAGCGTGTGCTGCGCCGTGTTCTTGTCGCAACTGCAGTGGTGGCAGGACGGTGTGCTCTCCCTCCTGACAATCTTGTGCAGGTACTTCGCGAAGCAACCGTGCCCCGTCAGCACCTACACCAGCCGGAAGGAAAGCACCCCGTGCGTCCGCTCCAACCACTCCATCAGCACCGGCCGGAAGGCCTTGACGGTCCTGACACCGTACCGAGGACTCTCCAGCTGGACTGCCCAACGGGCAATGACTTCTCGGCGGGCGTCGACCCGACAGGCGGTGATCTCTTGGAACGAGACCATACCGACGCGGGCGCGCGTCTCCGACACCCGCCGGTAAATTCCGGCCAGCATCTCCGCCTCCAGGTGCTACGGGGGAGTTCCGGCCAGGAGGCACGCTGCCTCCGTCGCCACCGTGCGGTAAAACCGAGGCATCCTCAGGACGGTTCCGCTTCAAATGCGCATTTATCCTTATCTCCTAGTCCGCCTTGATCCTGTCCCGTATTCTTTCCATTCCATTGGGGTGTGTGGTATATTGATTAACCATGGGAAAGTGGTGGGTCTCCCATACTTACTTCCATTTTAAAATAATTTAACGGACACAAATTACATCCAGACTCAGAACAACAATTCCTAGATCGCACAAATTTTTGTTCGGCGTGGAAATCTAACCCACAACACTGGCATAGTAGGTCGGTATCTTAACTACTACGTTACCTGAGCAATAAAATCATTACAATAAAGATAGTGGCATTTATTATTATAACTAGCAACCCGCCCTCGCTTCGCTTCGCTTTCAGTCAACTTACCCGGGGCGTAGTTCCCGTTCCCGTGGGAATACCGGGATAAAATATAGCCTATGTTACTCCCTGATATTATAGCTTTCCATTGGTGAAAGAATTTTTGTAATCGGTTCGGTGGTTTAAGCGTGAAAGCGTAACAAACAAACAAACACACAAACAAACAAACATCCTTAATTTCGCATTTTTTTTTATTGCAAACGGTGGCAAACGAGCAGACAGTACACCTGATGGTAAGTGTTGCTGCCGCTTATAGACCTTTACAAAGCCGCTGCCTACCGCGAAGAAAGTGGAGGGAGTGTGAATGCGTGCATTGAGGCTCGGTGATACCAAAACCCACACGCAAACACCCTCAGAAAGTTGGGCTTCCGGCTCTCTCACTCACCGAACGAAGCGCAGTAACAAATTGCTACTACTCAGACGTCAATTTTCTGCGAGAGCATGGTACTACCCCGGACGGACCGGCCCGCAGCTGTAGATAGATAACTGTCGACAGTGTGGTCCTACCACTCCATTTATAATATTAGTAAGGATATTGTTATCGGTACAATCGTCATCGTCGTTGTCTCATCTCATATCCCACTGCTGATGCTGGACTCGAGCCTCCTCCTTAATAGAAGGGAAATTGACCTACTATACTATGCTGGTCAGACATGTTCGTATAGGGTTTTATTTCAAGTTTTCTATTTCTGGAACAGATCTTATATCTCTTAGTCGTCTTTTACGACATCCACGGGTAAGATAGGGAGTGGTGAATTGTATTCTCACTCCGTCACCACACGGATAATCGGTATAATATTGTTATAGTTTAAATAATGTCAATTAATAATAAAAATTAATGATGGTTTTTTAATGTTATTAAAAAGATTAAGAAATAATTTAATTATTGGTCATTGACACCATTATAGAAATATCAATTTTCATTCATATTTATTTGTTATTTTTTATATGTGGTACCTAGATATATTCCTTTATTTTCAGAATCAAAACACTTATTATAAGGTTATGCTTAGTTTAGTTTATCGAAAATTCTTTTGTGATTTTTAGTGTTTAAACTTAGCCTATGCGAAAATAGAAATGTGAATTTTGGCCCATTATTTTTTTTGTAAAGATTTGGTGATCGCGAAAAATGTGTAAACAAGTATTATTTTTTTATAGAAATCTCTTACCCCAGTACTGAAATATTTATAAGGAAATGAAGCAAATAAATATAATTGATATGATGTACTTTAGGCCTTTTTTAAGTGAGTCAAGTTTATTAGACCAAACCGGTTAATCTAGGTATTGATAACCGTCATTTCTATCCTTATTTAAATAACTAGCAACCCGCCCTCGCTTCGCTTCGGTTATAGTCGTTTTACCCGCGTAGTTCCCGTTCCCGTGGGAATACCGGGATAAAATATAGCCTAGTTTACGTCCTGATATTATAGCTTTCCACTGGTGAAAGAATTTTTGAAATCGGTCCAGCCGTTTTGAAGATTACCCGGAACAAACAGACAGACAGACAGACAGACAGACAGACAGACAGACAGACAGACAAAAGTTTTTTAATTGCTATTTTAGGCATAGGTGTCGTGCAAATAACCGCGTGAGCATGAAAAAAGCCTATTATTTTGACATTACAAACAGACACTCCAATTTTATTTATTGGTATAGATAAGTAACAGTTTTCCTAACACTTTCAATGGGCGGGCCACCAAACGAATATTGCTGCTACGTCTTTAGTCTCCTGAAAATGTAGATTGAGGTTGCGCCGCAACCTCTGCGCCTGCCACTCAACACACTCGTCTACTCAGTAAATGAAGTTGCTAGAGAATACTTTTTAGGAATAAAGTGAAAAAAAAACAGCACAATTGTACCTCATCGCAGCCTACATACGTCCCACTGTTGGGCTCGGGCCGCCTCCACAATGGGAGGGAATTTGATCTACTGTACCATGCTGGTCAGACATGTTGCTAAAGGGTTTCATTTCCAGTTTTCCTTCTCTTGCACAGATGTTATGTGCATAATGTAACCCTTAGTCGTCCTTTACGACATCCACGGGTAAGATAGGGAGTGGGGAATTGTATTCTTACTCCGTCACCACACAGAAAATATAATTTATCATTATTCTCTAAATGGCCGTGCGCTTTGTAAAAAACTTACGTAGGGATCGTCAAGAGAATGGGGAGGGGCGTTCTCCTACAACACACCATTTGTAATTGCCTACCCACCAAGCGCGCCAATTATGGTATTATCCTTCGGGAAGAGTTCCATGTTCAACAGCGGAGTCAGTAGGCTGATAGATGGATGTACACTTATATACATATTTAGAACTCCAATGGCATGTTGATTACATTTTTTATGTAAAATATGATACAAATTTCGATATTGTCATATAGATAGGTATTCATACTTTTTATTTACCCACCAATAAATCTTATTTTTCACAATACTTTTTCAATATTTTTTACTAGCAACCCGCCCTCGCTTCGCTTTGGTTATAGGTTATAGTCGTTTTACTAGCGTAGCTGCCGTTCCCGTGGGAATACCGAGATAAAATATAGCCTAGTTTACGCCCTGATATTATAGCTTTCCATTGGTGAAAGAATTTTTGAAATTGGTCTAGCCGTTTTGAAGATTACCCGGAACAAACAGACAGACAGACAGACAAAAATTTTTTAATTGCTATTTTAGGCATAGGTGTCGTGCAAATAACCGTGTGAGCATGAAAAAAGCCTATTATTTTGACATTACAAACAGACACTCCAATTTTATTTATTGGTATAGATTATGAATTATGATAAGCGTTAGATCAACGCTCAGCAGAGTTAACACGTTAGTTTAAAACGACTCATGTGTTCGTTTCAAAAGATCTGTAAAGATCATCACTTCAAGGTATCATTAATTTACCTCGAAAAGTTTTCATGAGATTTAAAGACAAGACAAGAATGCCAAAATATTAGTTGCAATATTCGTGAATCTATACCTAGAGGAATTTATTCATCCAAGATAAAATAATACTCGCCATAACTATAGCATTTAAAAATTTTAGTAACATGTAACAATTTTGTTACGAAAAGCAACATAATTTCACATATGCGTATGAATTGTATATTGACGGATAATTACAAAATTTTGTTCTTGTGCACTCTGCTTAGCATTTTTACATTGTATTTTCCAATTAAATGTAAACCTATGCACAAGATGAATGGAAATGAAAATGATAATATTAACAAGTATATGTTTTTTACGTGTACTTATTTACATAGAGAAAGCCTTTAGAAACGTGATCGTAATGCTCTTTCTATGGTAATATGTAGTCATATTGAGCACATATAAAATCAGATAATAAAATATACATCAGAAAATTCAAAATCACTTACGTTTCAGGACGAAGTCGGCAGGCGGTGTCCTAGCATACCAATAAAAATGTAAATGCCACCAATAAAATTTTGCTTTTGAAGTAGTCGAGTGTATGTCGTGGCTTTGATGTAGTGTGTATGTTATTAGAATTGTTTGTCAGTGGCCGGAGTCCTCCGTCGATGTCGGTCATATCATAATAAACAGAATTTCCCAGAGGAGAAAACGATATCTGATAGGAATCATTGAATTATATCTCTGAGCTTGGGGCTACGTCCTTGACGCCATATTATTTTTTCTTATTTATCAATTTTCTTGTAACACTTGGCTAATGTTATTTTAATTTGGTGATATTGTATTTGAGTTACATAATTACGTTCATTTGAAATGTAGATATATTTTTTTAAATAAATTACTTGCAAAAAAATATTTGTGTTTGAAAGATGTTCAATTCAAAAGAAGTTTGGAAATATCTCTTGTAAGTTGAAGTACTACTTAGAAATTGGGTAGTAACTATATGATTACAGCAAGCACTATCTATATATGTTAGTGACATTGAGGGATGTATAATTTGTTCACCTACTCCATGTCTACCATGCCTTCATCATCCAGCGCTAGGCTTAAGCTTCTTCAGGATTAAAGTGTTTCGGTGACTTCCTGTAACATGTTATGGGTACAACTAGCAATAAATATAATATAATACATAAATTTGTAGTTCACATAATGCAACGAAATTAATAAAAAAACAATAATGATACTTTACTTTTTTATTATAAGAGAACCCGCATTAAGAAATAAATTCTTGAGGTGCGGAAGACTTTTCTACAGTTAGTTTTTGATACTGTTAAAGGACACAAATTTTTCTTAGACTGAGACCAATTATTTTTATAAGACAAAATATATATTGTTCAGCGTGGTTCTTGCTACGCCACATTGCTCGCCGAACTGCTGAGGAAGAAACGTTCTCGAGTGGCAAACACGCATCCAATACCGCAGTGTGGGGTGGTCCCCCACCAGGTGGATGGAAGAGTTGGTGAAAGTCGCAGGGATTCGTCAGATGCGGGCATCAAGGGATCGTCCATCTATCAACAGCGAAAGGTTGAATGATAATGTTGATGATACCTACTTGGTACTTGAGGTCCTTACTGCTAATTCATCTATGCAGGCAATCAGGTCAATATCTTCAAAATACACCTGTGATATACCAACATATATTGTGTATTGACACAATGTATTTGTATTTTCGGTTTAGTATGATTTGCAGATAACATCACTGCAAGAGAAGAATAATATAAAACCCCATATCAATACATCTGACCAGCGTAGTAAGGTAGGTCAATCGGCCTACATTATGGAGGTGGCTCGAACTTAGTAGTAGAACGAGTATGAGCTGTGATGTTGATGACACCATTTATAATATTTACCACGTATACTTACCATTGCCTTCTCCTAAACAATTTTAGATATACGATATCTCGATAGCTCGATCTCGATAGCTCGGGCTCGATCGATATCTTACTATATTTTTTTTATTGCAAGTAGTGGCAAACGAGCAAACAGTACACCTGATGGTAGGTGTTACTGCTGCATATAGACCTTTACAAGGCCGCTGCCTAGCGCGAAGAAAGTGAAGGGAGTGTGAAAGGCACCACCAAAACACTCCACATGCAAACACCCTCAGAAAGTTGGGCTTCCGGCTCTCTCGCTCACCGAACGAAGCGCAGTAACAAATTGCTACTACTCAGACGTCGATTTTCTGCGGGAGCGTGGTACTACCCCGGACGGACCGGCCCGCGGCTGTAGACAGATACCTGTCGACAGTGTGATCCTACCACTAGTAAATTAGGAATTGCAATTTATTTATTGCTGTGAGTGGCAAACGAGCAAAAAGCACACCCGATGGCAAGTGCTACTGCCACTCGTGGACCTTTAATAGGTCAGTGCACCGTGAAGAAAATGAAAGGTGTGTGAATGTGTGTAATAAAGTTCGGTGATACTGAAGGCATCACCAAAACCCACAACATGCAAACACGAAAGTTGGGCCTGCGGCTCTCTCGCTCACCAAACGAAGTGCAGTAACAAATCATTACTACTCAGACGACTGCCAACAGTGTAGTCGTAACACATAAATTGTTCAGACTAAACGCAAGGAAATACCATTTGCACACTTATACAGGATTCTAACACGAGACCTCTCGATTAGTGACTGAATTTCAGAACTTCTTCATTTACAAAAAAGCCGCACTCTAATAACATAATTTTTTGTTCTATAAATTAATATAGCTTTTGTAGTTCAAGAACATTAGTTCCTTTCGCTTTTATTTTTTTATTGTTGAAGTTCTCCACATGCGCGCACAATAAACTTATTCATAGAATAATATACTGTAGATGTTCAGGGGTGGAAGAATTTCAATATGTATAATATTATGCAGGTTGATTCTTTGAGCTCGGGTCGGACAAGGAGCATTTGAATAAACCGATATCGCGGCAGCCGAGCAAAATATTGTCCGCCAGAGGTCGCTGTGTTTAGCCGAACCCCGGCAAATATGTATGTTTGCCTCCGAAAGGAGCTCTGTTATTAGATTCAAGACACACCAGCATCTGCTTAAGTAAAATATTGAGAAACATACCGGTAAATTATTGAATGTGTTGTTTTATGTGAGATACAAGAGAACAATAACGTCTCGAAAGTATTGTATTTGACACATGTTATACCTTTAATAAATAACCGATAACAACTCAAGTTCAGTATTAATTGACTCGAGTTTCGAGAATATTCCCTCGGTTTTGCCTTGTAAGTATGGACTTTGGCATAATCTGCGAAATTACCTATAATTATTGCTTAATGATGCTATTAATCACTTATATGTGTGTATGTTTTTATGCTGTGTGGTAGAGGCAACGAATACTACCATCATCGAGGTATGTTAGATGAGAAGATCCTCTTAAGTTTTCCAAACTGTCCAAACGGAAAGTATTCATCGGTTGACCTCTTTCTCGAAATTGAATCTACCTAACTGGACCGTTTGTTTAAGGTAAAGATAATAATCGACAACTTCGATAATCGCATTGCCAACTAGGTACAGGAATGAACATGGGCATTTGACATGATATTCGTCTTGCTCATGTTTATTCATTAGTAAACCCAGTAGTTGGGATACTCTGCTGAGATCGTTAAGCTTAAGCACTCCATGGAAGACCTTGGCACCGTGCCAATTCCATGCCATTCCATGGAGTCTGCCAGAACGATGATATTGCCTGCATATCGAAGGTGAGTGATGTATTCACCATTAAAGTGCGGGTGCAACCGACATAGCACGAAGAAGTAGTAAAGGGTAGGCCATCTCACTTAATGAACCGTCAACGACTGGGGAAAAACGATTCTAGAGTGGTGACCACGTATCGGACAACGCAGTGTAGGACGCCCTCCTACTAGGTGGATCGATAACCTGGTGAAAATTGGTGGGTCTCGTTGGATACAGGCGGCACAAAGCCGAACTTTGTGGCGATGGATGAGGGAGGCCTAAGTCCAGCAGTGGATGGCGATAGGTTGTATGATAATGATGAGAGTGAGAGCAAAGTGGGCTTAGGAAGTCCATTCAACCATCGTGTGATCATAGATGGCTAGTTCAGTCCGGAAATGGTCTGCCAACTAGGAACTTCGGTAGATGGACCAAGACGACGAGCAGCTTAGGATCTGAACATGAAAGGCTGGCGTCCTGATTGTGAACAAATCGTTGTTCACACGTTCTTCTTCATCCTTGTTACAACAGGCACAACTAACCGGAGGTAGATATTAGGAATTCGTGATCGCACGAATTTTAAATCAATTAATGCAAAAAGAAAATATTTGTATAATATCTTGTTACTTATTGCAAATGACATTATATATCTTCTTCTCAGTCCATACGATTATCACTATTGAACTCAGGTCTCCTTCGCAGTGAGAGGGAAATGGAGGTCCTATGCTACGCTGGTGAGACCGTCGGCATAGGGCGTCGCCGATGTTTTACATATATCAAATCCTTCTCCTTATCTTTAGTTTTTGTAAAGGATTTGATATAATATATTCTATTTAATAATCACACGAAAGAAAACAATATCTCTACATCGTCTTAAATCAATAAAATACTTGTAAGTTTATATGACATTATATAAGAAGAAAAGAATCCAAATCAACAATGAGATCTTATTATATTTATTGAAACATTTATTCGATAAGTTGAGAGCCAACGGAAAAACGTTGTGGCCGGACAATACCTTCAGTATTATTGGATCTTTTGAATAAATAAATACGAAACAAAGAAAAACAATAGACTCGTTATGTATCTATACGTAATAAGTAGGGGAAATACACTGTGAACATCGATTGTGATCGTGAATTGTGATTACGTTCACTAGCATAATCAGTGATCTGGCATTCTGACATGATCAGCAGATGTATGGTCTAAGAGTCGTCGTCCCGCAATTATACCGTGTACTCACAGTTACATTAACGCTCTGCCAGATGAAAGATAAACATTTGACGTGAGGATGGGGTGAATCCGTATTCTCGTCACACGGACCGGGTTAATTCAATAGCTGATTGGATTTGGGGCACGCTGATCTAAGGCACCCTTTATAAGTAACGACGCTACCGACTCTTTGAATATTTATATGAGACTTTCTTTGCTGTAACTCAATTTGTTACTTAGAATTTTAAACATTAGCTTGATACACGTTGAGTTTACTAATAATTATAATTTCAGTGGCAATTTTTGAAAAGTTTCTAAGTACACAAAAAAATTGGTTTAGCCTTGGGGGACTGGATTACGTGAGCATAGGGTATAACGAGAATGTTATTCTACTAATATCAATTTCACTATTCATATATAATCCTTATGCGTCTTTATTCAAGTTGAGATTAAGGTGTGCAGTATGTATATAGTCGCCTAAAGTAATGTATAAGTGACTTTAAACGTGTAAATTTTAGTAACACCGTTATTTGATGAATTTCATAATATATTGACAGATTTTCATTGTTATATAATAAGGAAATAAGAAAGCGTTATGTTTTACTATTATTGACAAAATAAGCTATTTAGCTGATGGCGGCCTTGCCAGCCGTCTAATGAATTTTTATAATAACGTCCACCGTCGAAATGCTCAGGAAGACCGTTATTTTTGCAGTAGTTGTGCCCGCAATTTTGCTTGTTCGATACAAGCCTCTATATTTATTATTTTGTTATTTATTGTTATATTATATCTCAGAAGACCACGTTTAACTTAGACCTCTAGCAATTGGCCTGTTACAATTTCACTATATGTATATATTTTGAAATAAAACGTACCGTGTTAAGAATACAACCAGCCTTTAGTTTCTCTTGACCGCCGTAAAATAGGTTGAAGATTCACCAGAGATTGGTTAATAGCCCTTTCATGGGTTTGTAGCACCAACTCCAAACAAAACCCACTCCAAACGAGGCGGTTTGTAGCATTTAGCTGCATTATGAAGGCCTATATCAAACACAAGATGTCGATGTACTGATTGACACATGGACGAAAACAAAATGACGAATTACTTTAAGCTTTCACGTTCGTATCATATATTTCAAAAGTTAAATTTTTGGGGCGACTATTCAAACATCGTCGATTGTAAAAGCGACGCAAGTATGGTCCCGCCACTTCGCGCGCTTTTATATTCCATCTTATGTTGACACTGCATTGTTCTGCGGTACCCTATTTATCGGGCCTTATTTGTTTGCACTACAGCGCCCATGACGTACGACTAGGGTAGCTCCAATGTAATTGAGATGAGGAATGCGTGACTGTTGAATTGTGTTCATTTTGAAATATACACGTATACATATACTACGAACGTATTACTTCTTTTTTATTACAGTTATTGTAAATATTATCAACCATAAAATCATATGGATAGTTTATTAGGATGAGGGCAGGAGAATAGAAGTGTGGTAGTAGTACTTTAAGTGAGAGGGCCCATTTATCGCTGCAGAAAGAAAACTGGCGACTGAAGGCAGGGCCTCGTTACTAGTGGTCCACCCAAATGGCGATATATGTGGTAGAATACGATAGGTTATTGGTTTGGTTTTTTTGTCAAGCTATGATTTGGACGAATGCCGTCCGTTCGGTGTAGGGCGACGAAAAGGCGGTGCTAGGCTACTTAATACACAGCATCCCCTCGCTATAGCCATAGGGTCGACCACTAGTTCCGATATCTTGTAATCCGTGGCCAGCTCGGCGATTTTCTCTGTCAGGTATCATTCTCATCGACTATTCCCGTCAAAAACAACAGTGTTGCTAGAGCGTCGCTCACGCTGTCAGACTCTCTACAGGTGGTGGACTAATCCCTCGTCTGTTCACCTGCGACGTAGGGATCAGTGTGGCCTACCTGCCTTACATATTTTATGAAAGTATGAATAGGTACTACACGCTTGCCTACCAACTATATGTGGTGTCGTGTATTTTAGATGCTCTGTGCACGGTTTAATCAAAGAAATGAACGTCAATGTGTTCGTTTATGTACCTTTAAACCAGAACTATTAAGATACACTGAATTAAATTTATAGCTCAATTAATTGACCCTAAAGATCATAGTTCAGTAGCAAATAAACTGTAGTCCTTTAACCTACCCTTTTTAACACGCTTATTTTAACTTGGTTTTTATGTTACGGAATCTTTGAATGTGATTTTCACCACCTTCAAACGTTAGATTAATTTACACGCTTATCAATCCGGGTGGAAATACAATACTTTAAATATTTTTCCAGCATTAGATTTTTTTTATATACTTGGCTGAGATTTTGTGGTGGCTTGATAGATGTCGCTATCTCCTTTTTCTGCATCGCACTTTTTACTTAGATAACCTATTTATAAATCGTGTTTTATAAACGAGTTTTTGAGTTTTTCTCATTATATTTTAATGCTTATTATTTTAATATTTCTTCACGTGTGATATCGAGTGATTAAGAATACAATATATATGTAATGTCCCGTACACATGTTGGCCGAGCCTTAGCCAACGCGAGCGTCGGCAAATAGGTACAAGGCGAGTGCTAGCGTCTACACGTTGGCCGAGTGCGGCGAACGCCAACGCGAGTGGCCAACGTAGACGAGTGTTTGTAGAGTTGTCTACACGTTGGCCTCCGTCAGTGTTCATTGTACACTGAAACATTACGGACGTTGAAATAGACGTCGCTACAGCTTCGACTTATTATTTAATGAACGTATATAGTTATATAATTATAGCATAAGGATATATAATAGTATATATACATATATATATATATAAAACAGTACCTATATATAATGATAGTATATAGATAATAGTTATTATATCAGTGTATACCGCAGTAAAGTGGAAAAAAAGAAGGTGGTTGATACTGAGTATTCACAGAAATAGAACAGTGTAAGATATATCCGTGTGGTGACGGAGTAAGAAAAAAATTCACCAGTCCCTTCAGTCTTATCTGTGAATGTCGTAAAAGACGATTAAGGGATATAAGCATATAACATATATGCAAGAGAAGGAAACCTTGAAATAAAACCCTATACCAACCTGTCTGACTAGCATGGAATACTAAGGTCAGTTTCCCGCCTATTGTGGAGGAGGCTCGAGCCCAACAGTAGGACGTATATTAGCTAAAATGATGAAGATACATTTTGATACTATAGGTAACATATAGGGTGACTTGGATCTAATTATTTACGTCGCATATCTAGAAGTAGTGATGCAAATTTGAAAATATAATCATTTATACTGAGCGACAATATCACATTAAACACGTCTAACCGCGATGGATGTCAACCGTGTAATGACGACTCGGCCAACGTGTAGACGGCATTGGCTGAGCGTAGACGAGTACCTTTGATATGTGCACAAAAATCGACACCGAGGCGAAGTGAGGCAAGTGATCACGAGCGATGGCAAGTGACGGTGAGTGAAGACAAATCAGCTGTCCACACGTTGGCGCTTGTATTCACTCGGCCAACTAGGCGAGCGACGGCGAGCGTTGGCCAACTAAGGCAATTCGGTTATACACACGTTGGCGTTCGCCATCGCTCACCTGCACTCGGCCAACATGTAGACGCCCTATTAAGAAAACTGTTTCATAGATATACCGACCCTTTAATATAGTTTGTATTTAAAATAGAATCGTTGAAGCTTACAATTGACATTTAGAATATTAAACAAAATGCGATAGATAGTTTTTCAAGAAATATTTATAAAATATTAAAAAGACTCTGCTTTAAATGTTGTTTTTTTGATATTTCAGAGAAAAGCAAATACGTCTTTCTTTAGTAGTAGGTCTTAGAGTAATGATATATAGCCTTCCTCAATAAATAAGCTATCTAACAGTGACAGAATTTCTCAAATCAGACCAGTAGGTTCTGAGATTAGCGCGTTCAAACAAACTATATTAGTATAGATTATGCACTGACATATGTATGTACTTTTATATAACTGAATCACTACATAAAAGACGTTTATTGTGTAGAATAAATATATGTGCTTTGAGCATCTTGCACAGCTTTCTTTGTTTGCCACTATCATACATGATTTCTACCCCGACTAAAGTTCGCTTGTCTGATACAAATTATAAAATAAATAAGTAAATACAAATTTATGCGTAAACGTATGTAAAATACTGCAGGTGTTTGCCATTGGCATCAATTACCTAATATTCCAAAAACTTTATTAATGATTTTAATAAAAAGAAAATTGTTCGCATAATATTATAATTCATCAACATCATCATCATTTCAGCTTATCGCCGTCCATGGACGTGGACGTAGGTCGCTTTCATGTTACGTCACAGAGTGCGGTCTTGTGCCGCCTGCATCCAACGACACCAAGCAATTTTCACCAGATCGTCGGTCTATAATATAATACTATTCATGAAAATCACATGAAAATCAATATACTGCGATAAATGGAATTGTTCGTATTAAATAGAATTATTCTATTTATCACGAGATACATATTTAAAGAGATTATTAATTTTTAATAACATTCTGTACTTACAAAATGTTTTTATACACAGGTATGACTTAAGTTTAAAACATAAATCGCCATTTATCTATCAGATTTTCAGTTATGTAATAATATACAACGGTAAAATTTATACTGCGAATAAAAGTGTTCGTACCGTCTCTCGTCACTGAAAAATGAAGTGTTATTTGATTAATTTAGCATTTTCTCGGGTCGCAAAGGTGTAACGCCAGAAAAAAAGAACCCCAAAAAAAATAACAAGAAAAGAAGTACATATATTTTTCAATTCCAAAGGATACGTATATTCGTAAGTGACCTTGCGCTGGTACAAATGTGGGGTGGGTTTACGAGCACCTTTTCTCGTTTGAGCCGAGAAAAGTAAATTTTGGATGAATCTATTGGACGTTTTGACTTATTGCACTATTGAAGAGTATTTTGTTTATATAGAAGTGACTGAAATTGTAAGGTAGAATATCTGTGGTAATATTGTTTATTTTATTTCTTTTAAACTCCAAGACTTATAACCTTACGATTTCGTGTTCTTTACCCATATAAATTCTATTATTGAGCACGGGTAAGGGCGCACAGGTCTTAATAATGGAAGGAAATAACTATTGCTTGCTGACCTGTCAGGTAAACTTATCTACATAAGCCTTGGTCAACTTATACAGCAGTCGAGGGAAGGAGAGAGGTAAATTATATACTTTTTTGGTCATTTCACGGATAGGCAATGCAAATTGTCAGCTTGGTTCAATATTATAGGAGGCGAGCGTATTACCGTCTACTGGACATAGTTTAAATTTTGCCCGATTCAGGACCTGAACTTGTTAATTACGATCAGTATTCTCATATCTCAGTTATTTGATTTTGCTTTAAAAACACTTATTAATTATGATTATATGGATTTTTTTATTATTTAAATGACTAGGACCTAATGAAGCTATAATAATATACACATTTCAATCGTTGTAGACCCATAAAAATTCAAAAAAAATAATACGGAATATTATTAAATATTTGTACAAACGGCTTAGTTAAACAGCCATTTTCAGTACTAGCTCAACAGGTGCTTGACGATCTGTTATACAATGAATCTACTATTAATCTAATACTAGTGTAAAGTAAATTTAAACATATATAAATATAAAACAATATTTATATGTTTTAATAAATCTCTAGTACCGAGACAAAGTCATTTCAGATATTTGAGAAATGTACACTACATTTCTCAAACCTCATTATCAAAATAGTGATGTTATTATTATCGATAGAATACATGCCGATGATTATTGAATTTTGGTCTATTTATTTGAATGTGCTATGTGGTAGCGGCTTCGAATACTACCAACCCTTGCTTTGCTCGCGGGTGTCGTAAAAGACGACTAAGAGCCCTAGATTGACCCGGACCAACTCCATCTGGTACCATTTGGGTCAACGATTCCCAAGGAGGGTTGACGTCAGGCAGGCGGCCGGTCATAAAAGTCATTGCCGAAACTTTTTGCAATATGTCAAAACAGATGACATATTGCGTCGACCCCAAGTAATTGGGATAAGAGCAAGATGATGATGATGGTCTATTTATTTGAATGCTAATAACTCATAACCACTGTAGGTACAGAATTCCTTGAAAATTTCTGTAACAATAATTCATATATAGAAGTTAAGGTAAAAACATATACCATTTTAATCATAAAATATTAAAAGAAGTTGTATATAGCTAGTTTAATTCTAAAGTGTAATTACTTATTACGTAATGTGAATGCCATGTAATGTGAATGTTTTCCGTGTGGTGACGGAGTAAGAATACAATTCACCACCCCCTATCTTACCCGTGGGTGATCGTACGAGACGCCTAAGGGATATAAAACGCATATAACATCTATGCGAGAGAAGGAAAACTCGAAATAAAACCCTATACCAACACGTCTGACCAGCGTGGTATAGTAGGTCAATTACCCTTCCATTATGGAGGAGGCCCGAGCCCAACAGTGGGACGTATGTGGGCTGTGATGAGATAAATGTGAATGCCAACTTAAGCTTTGCTTACATTTCACACTCGTTAAATTTCATGATGTAGTAACCGAGTGATTAAATTTCATGATGTAGTAACCGAGTGAGAATACAATTGACCACCCCTCTCTTACCCATGGGTGTCATAAAAGACGACTAAGATATTACAATACGCAGAAAACATCTATGCCAGAGAAGAAGTGCTCCGAGGAACTGTTTGACTTGGTACCACCGTCACCATTCTACCAACGTACCACTCGACATCGTAGCAGGGTTCATCCATTTCACCTGGAAACGTTATGGTCTTCAACTGTACGTTTCCAGCGATCATTTCTCCCACGTACGTGCAAGCTCTGGAATGAACTACCTGCTGCTGTGTTTCCCGAGCGCTATGACATGATCTTCTTTAAACGAAGTTTAAGAAGAGTATTTCCTTCACGGTAGGCAGCGGCCTGGCTGTGCCCCTGGTATTGCAAAGGTCCATGTGCAGCAGTTTCTCTTACCATCAGGTGTGCTGCTTGCTCGTTTGCCATCGTTGGCAATAAAAGAAAAATAATAAGGAGAACTCGAACGCGAAAGGTCAGACCAGCACGGTACACTAGGTCAATTTCCCAAATTATGGAGAACCCACTGGGCATAGCCGACATGATAATGAAGATCTGTGACTACTCACTTATCACTACCATATATTTGATATAATTTATTAACTTTTATAGCCACTAATGTGCTCTTTTAAGCTGGAGTAATCTTATCTTATATATATATATATATATATCTTTAAACGAGCAATTCTTGTATATATATATTCAGGATCTCGGCAACGGCTCCAACGATTTTGATGAAATTTGGTATACTGTTTCGGGGCCAAAAAATCGATCTAGCTAGGTTTCATTTATAGAAAAGGTTATTTTGTCGGTGTTTTTAACACATCAATACAATAACATTAAATTTTAAAAGAATAAGAATTCATATATCGCCTTCCGTTTAATTAGTCAGTGTGGTGACGGAGTAAGAATACAATTCACCACCCCCTATCTTACCCATGGGTGATCGTACGAGACGACTAAGGGATATAAAACGCATATAACATCTATGCAAGAGAAGGAAAACTCGAAATAAAACCCTATACCAACACGTCTGACCAGCGTGGTCAGACGTGTTGGTATAGGGTATATATATGTTGGTATAGGGTATATATAGGTGTATATATGTTGGTATATAGTAGGTTAATTACCCTTCCATTATGGAGGAGGCCCGAGCCCAACAGTGGGACGTATATGGGCTGAGATGATGATGATGATGTCGCCTTCGCCGTCAAGAGTGACAATAGCTCAGTTGGGAAGTTGTCCAGTTTTTTTGTTTTGGCTTTCAAACAGCGTGGGATCGAATCTCGGTGTTATTATTATTCTCTTTTTGTAATTTTTGATATTTTATCATTATTTCATCATTTTATTTTTTATTAATATATATATTTAATAAGTTCGGCAAAAATACAAAAAAAAAAATATATACCGAGCAAAGCTCGGTCAACCAGTTATTATATTTAATAAAAGATCATCCATCCACCCATTGATCATCTTATTGACTTTCACTATTGGGCAAAAGCAAGGGAAATAGTGTAATAACTGTCAAGTTTAGCAGGCGGGTTGGTAATCGCACTTGATGTTATATTTCCAGGCAGTGTTGCTGCTGCTGCTAATCCTTCTGATAATTTCTTGACTGGTTTTTAGCACTTTTACTGTAAAGTAACGGGTAGCTATAATGCTGATGATTTCTTGGTACGTTTTTCCGCCTTCTGTAAGGAAAATAAGGAATGGTTACATATTCTATTATTAGGCCCTTACAATACGGATTATAAATCAATAAAATTGAGTAAATAGAGAAAAAATGGCTCATATTAACATTTTTTATTATTGTAACTGAATCAAGTGCGACTGTCCGGAATGACAATAAGGTAATGTGGAGTCCATAATGTCACCATAAACGCGCTTACGTTAAGAAAATTGAAAAAGGATGGCTGTTGAGATTACAATGTTAAAATAAAAACAGCATTTTATTTTCAATCCTGCAATGAAAGTTTGTAAATATGCTTAGATGTTTGGCTGTTTGTTACTCAAACACGTATACACCAATGAACAGATTTCGATGCAAATTAGCACATATATAGACCACTTCCTGGATTAACACATATGATTTAATTTTTCCAATAATGGGTGCCTTTGGAATTAATTACTGGAAACAGGGTCATTTTTATTTTACACTCAATCAGGCAATACATATAAATTTTGACGGAGGTGAAGCCACGAACAGAAGCTAGTCTAATATATAAAAAAAATCTGTCGTTATGTTCATTTATACGAATCTTCGCAAGTATCTAATTTCATTAAAATGTTACATGTTAATGTTACGTGGTGGTGCCAACTTAAAAAGATATTGTATTTATACTGACAACTATACGAAACGTGGGCGGATAGATAATAGACAAAATCAAATATCATAATGTCCGCTTACAAAAATCCGCTAATTAGCAAAAGCTTTTTTTCATTTGACAAAGGCAATTTTGTTTAACAGTGGACTGTAATAGAATGATTACTCTTTGGTATATACGCTATTTAATTCTACTTTAATATTAATAATATTATTACTCGTTGCACGCAAATGCCAAACACATAATTAAGTTAAACTCATATATGAACGTCCTAGTGCTGAGCTCAAGCTTTCTCCAAAGTAGAAAGGGAAATGCCCTTCCAGGTCAAGAGTATTCGAGTTTTCATTGTCTCGCATAGATGTTATATGCATATATCTCTTATATCTCTCATATATCTCTGATATATCTCTTAGTCGTCTTGTACGACCCCCACGGGTAAGAAAGGGTAACTTCACTACATTATGCAAAACATACAAAATGAATTATTTTCAGAACAAAACATAGATGATTTTTTTAAATAAACTTCAAATCGTATTTGTTTTTAATAAAATGTAATTTAAATAACTACTGTTGAAATATATATTTTAACAAGTGTTGTAACGTCGAAATCTTTATTCCAAAATCTAATATGACGAGAATATTTTATCCTCGCATACATCTAATATCCTAAAATCCCGCCCTATTATTTCAAGCCGTGCTGTAAAATACGCATATAGACGTACTATGACACATCCCGACGGGCGGGGTGGCGGAGTCGTGCGGTGTAAAAAAATCCCCTAATCTGGTAAACAGGGGCTAAATGACTCACTTCACGGCGGGCGCCATGTATTCGGGGAAATTCGGGGGACTTAATCTTTACGAGATAAAGTAAAAGGCGACATGACCCAGGTGTGAGGTGCACCGCTGCTCGCGTAAATTGCGGGGCCCTTTGTCTTTTTGTAATGTTACCTGCGAGGGCTTGTTAATTATGAAATTGGGACTCCTTTTAATAATATTAATTTTACTGTTTTTTATTGGTTTTCATTACGTCTTCTAGATTTAAATGGATTAAAAAGAGTTTTCATTAAGATTGCTTTATTTAAACGGTGATTTAAGGTTGTTACTTGGATGAATTTTGGTTGATATATTTAAAAGTTAAGATTTAAAATATAACAATAGAATTTTAGTTAATTGGTATTTTTTGTATACCTACATATGATTTCGTTTCTAGTGCGTTTTAATAACTCAGCCGAATCTGTTGTTTGATAAAGGATACAAACAAAGACAGTCATCAGACAATTTATAAATTTCTCGATGATAAAATTGGATTGGATCTGAACTCAGTCAGGTCTCAATTCAGCATATTTAGATAATTGAGCATCATTCAAAATATTTTCTTCTTAACGTATCTCTCTCTCTTCTCATATACGTCACACTGCTGATCATTGGCTGGTACTAGATGAAAGAAATTAATTAGCCTACTATGCCACACCGCTTTAGTATAGAATTAATGAAATTTCAAGAGAAATCGCGATCAAAAACTATTTTTATATAAAATAACAAAAAAATCAGTTAATATAATGCTACTGTGTATTATAAAAGAAATTATCGCAGCTAAGCCACTAAATGCTCTTCGTATGAGTGTTACCTGCCTTAAGGATTAAGTATTTGAAGTGTTGAGATAAGAAGACGTTATACAAAGAAGAATAAATCTCGAAGCTAACATTTACTGGAACGGTTTTTCGTGTTTAAAACGTAGCATTAGGTGCGGGGCCAGTCAGGGCGTAGGGCGGCGGTCCAGTGCTACGTGCGGCGTAATCGGCGCGCGGACCTCAGTGAAACACGGAAAACCGTTCAGACAACCCCCAACCACCCCTGTACTCCACCCCCACCACTTTTACGATGAATCTTCGTTTCTCCGCATCAAGAAGTAATTTTAGTGTTCCTTTGCCGATTCAATGATAGCACTCGGCCTGATTGGTTAAGCCCCTCTTTGATTTAATTTCGGGTTAAGTTGCTCTGTGGTTAAACCCTGTGGGATTTTGACTTTATGTAGGTATAGATATTTGTATTGGTTGTGTAATATGTGTAAAGCGGCTTTGTAGACAGATTACCTTAATGATTACACTATTAGAAGTCAATTTTAAATGTTGCTAACAGTCTGTTTTGTAAGCCATAGTCAGTATAGTCAACTGGAGTTAATTTTCACTTTGTTCAGTGTAGAACAATATTAGATTAACTAGAACAATTGTGTACTCTTGAAGTTACGGGAGAAGTAAATTATAGCTGCCATTGTAGGATAGTTGTTAAGCATCTTCCGAGGTCTTCACATGGTTTGAACAAGCATAAACTGATTAAAAAATATGCCCAGATATCATATTAGTGTATTCCATTATACGTATGACATTAAATCGGTTTTTTTTTCAATCTACAAAAACTATTGAACTTTCATTAGAATTAAATTATAGTGCTATTATCGCACTGTTGAATAAACTTGATTTTTTTTTTCATTCACCCGTGATATCTTGGCGATTGAGGTTGGTATTACCAGTTTTTCAGGAGTTTGCTATTGCAGCTGGAGGTGCCTTTGGTAGTTGTACTAAGAGATGGAGATATATATACTTTCTTCGCGGTAGGCAGTGACCCTGTAAAGGTCCATGAGCGGCAGCAACACTTACCACCAGGTGTACTGTTTGCTCGTTTGCCACCGTTTGCAATAAAAAAAAAATATTTTTAACTAGTTTCCACATGGGTAAACAATATTATTGTACAAATCCTTACTAATTATTATAAATCTGAAAGTAAGTTTGTTTGTTTGTTACGCTTTCACGCTTAAATCACCCAACCGATTTCAAAAAATTTTCACCATTAATATCAGGAGGTTATACTCAGGGAGTAACATAGGCTATATTTTACCTCGATATTCCCACGAGAATGGGAAATACCCGTGTAAGGCGACTGAATCAGAAGCGAAGCGAGGGCCGGTTGCTATTGTATTATAATTTCAAAAATTTTACTTCATAATTAGATTACTCATTTTAAGTAGTAGCACCATATTGTCGATAGTTGTCTGGCTTCAACAGTGGCCGGTCCGTCTAGGGTAGTACCACATTCTCGTAGAAAATCGAATTCTGATTGGTAGCAATTTGTTACTGCAGTTCGTTTGGTGAGCTAAAAAGTCGTAAGCCCAATTTTCAGAAGGTGTTGGTGTGAGATAGGTTTTAGTGATGCCTTTAGTATCATCGAATCTCATTGGACGCATTCACACTCCCTTCACTTTCTTCACGGTAGGCAGGGGCCTAGCAAATACTCATGAGCGCTATCTCACTTATCATCAGTCGTGCTGTTTGCTCGTTTGCAACCAACTGCAATAAAAAAAGTTAGTAGTGTTATGTGATCTGATGTCATAAATATGTAACTGCTTGCTCACGGTCTACGATCACAGTTATAGGTTCAAATCACGAGTAGAGTGATGATACCGGACGATAAAAAAAAATATAATAGTAATTTTTATCTCATTTAATTATTTGTTTAGTTTTATTTTAATATACATTTATTTAAATGTTTTCTCGTTTACTAGTTTTTATTTTTTTTCTGTGTGGTGACGGAGTAAGAATACAATTCACCACACCCTATCTTACCCGTGGATGTCGTAAAAGTCTGAGGGATATAATATGCCCATAACATCTGTGCAAGAGAAGGAAAACTCGAAATGAAACCCTATACCAACATGTCTGTGATGGAGTGGCTGGAGCGGACGCACGGGGTGCTTTCCTTCCGACTGGTGCAGGTGCTGACGGGGCACGGTTGCTTCGGGAAGTACCTGCACAAGATTGAGGGAGAGCACACCGTCTTGCCACCACTGCAGTTGCGACGAGGACACGGCGCAGCACACGCTTGAGGAGTGTGCTGCATGGGAGGGGGATCGCCGTGAACTCGTCGCAATTATCGGTGCCGACCTGGCGCTGCCGACCATCGCCAGGGAGATGCTCGTCAGCGTCAGGAACTGGGACGCGGTCGCCGCCTTCTGTGAGGCCGTAATCTCACGGAAGGAGGCGGTGGATCGTGTGCGAGTAGAGCTCCTATTCGGCGACACGTTCCGCCGCCGGCGACTCGGGCGGCGCAGACGCGAGTATATGCGCCTAATGCCGCCCTAGCCGAGGCCGCGGGTGATCGGACCGGGGAATTGTCCATCACCCGCAGAGAGGCTGACCGCGCGACGGCGACCGACGTCCCAGGACGTCGAGAGGTGAGGTTACCCGAAAGGGTATTCCGTTGGGCCGACCACTGACGACAAGTCACATCTGCTCTGGTGGTCGGCCCAACAACGAGGTGACGTGGGTACGGGTGGGTTATGGGCCCGCGCGCCGTCCTTTCATCGCCCCGGACGCACTGGACCGCGCGTGCGCTTACCATATTCCCACGCATAAAAAAAAAAAAAAAAAGTACCAACATGTCTGACCAGCATGATTTAGTAGGCCAAATTCCCTCCCATTATGGAGGAGGCCCGAGCCCAATAGTGGGACGTATGTGGGCTGCGATGATGATGATGATACTAGTTTTACTTCTAACAGTTTCAAGAAAGTCTCAGTACATGCTTGAAGTCCAATATTGTGTCTATTATCTCCTACAATATATAACTTAAACGCATTTCTTGGCTTTTTTGACTTTGGTAGGAAGATATAATGAGCCAATATATAAATTAGTTTCTCAGAGGCAAACACTTGTAAACACTTTTAAATAAGCTGAGTATATACTTGATATATTGTTTCTAGATTATTAATAATATATTTATGATAGATTGATGAAATAATTAAAAAACATCCTCATCATCACAGCCCACATATGTCCCACTGTCGGGCTCCTCTACAACAGGAGGGAATTTGACCTACTATACCATACTGGTCAGATATGTTGGTATAGGGTTTCATTTCGAGTTTTTCTTATGCATATTATACCCTTAATCGTCTTTTACGACATCCACGGGCAAGATCGCCACTCCCTGGTGAATTGTATTCTTACTCCGTCACCACACGGAAAATTAAAAAACATATCTATACCAATAAATAAAATTGGAGTGTCTGTTTGTAATGTCAAAATAATAGGCTTTTTTCATGCTCACACGTTTATTTGCACGACACCTATGCCTAAAATAGCAATTAAAAAATTTTTGTCTGTCTGTCTGTCTGTTTGTTCCGGGTAATCTTCAAAACGGCTGGACCGATTTCAAAAATTCTTTCACCAATGGAAAGCTATAATATCAGGGCGTAAACTAGGCTATATTTTATCCCGGTATTCCCACGGGAACGAGAACTACGCGGGTAAAACGACTATAACCTATAACCGAAGCGCAGCGAGGGCGGGTTGCTAGTTTTAATATAAATATAGTGTTGAAACATTTTCATTTTATTTAAAATTATATAATTTTCTATAGAAAAATGTTTTATCTATAGCTTTAAGCTCATAGCGACACATAAGAAAGCAGAGTTTAATTAGTTCATAAAAATACTACAAATAATAAATGAATAGATGGAAGGTTGGCAGACAAAAGAAGATTAATATTCATGGTTGTCGTTTTGCCCTTGTATGAACATCCACCATATTTGTATATAGCACTCATAGCGTATGTAAACTGCTTCATAATTTTTTTTTTTTTGGGGTGGGCTGCGGTCGGCGCTCCTGCGCACCACTCCGTCCGGGGCGACAGAGGGGCTTAAGCACGCAACTCCCGCAACCCACCCGAACACCACGTCGCCTTTGTCGTTGGGCCGACCACTGGAGCAGGGTTACTTGTCATCAGTGGTCGGCTCGACGGAATACCCCCTACTTGGGGTACCCTCCCATTGACCGACGTCCCCCCCCTTCGGGGAGGACGTCGGTCTTTCCTCACGCGGTCGGCCTCTCGGCGGGTGACGGACTAATCCCCGGTCACGTCACCCGCAGCCTCGGCTAGGGCGGCATGAGGCGCAGGTAGTCGCGCCTACGCCGTCCCAGTCGCCGGTGGCGGATCTCCTCATCGAGGCTGCGCTCCTCGCGCAGGCGATCCGCCGCCTCCGCCGAGATAGTGATCTCGCAGAAGGCTGCGACTGTGTCCCAATTCCCGACGCTGTCGACCATCGCCCTAGCGATGGCCGGCAGCGTCAAGTCAGCACTGAAAAAATATAATTATTTAACGATCGAAGGAAAATAGTTTATCACGGATGTCTAGTAATGTGATATTTCTAAAAAGAAAACGAAACTCATACCTAGTATGAGTAACAAAACAATAAAAAACTTATAGTAGAAACGGCTATCAGTTTCTTTCTGTTAAGTTTCATCTAGTAGATTATAAGGTAAAAACCAAACTAATATATGCTGTTCGTAATAAATGCTGTTAATAAATATTTAAATAATATTTCCGTGGTGACGGAGAAAGAATACAATTCACCACTCCCTATCTTGCTCATGGATATCGTAAAAGCCGAAGGAGGAAAGTAAGGAGTAAGTAAGTAAGAGTAACGAATACAATATGCATTTAACATCTATGCAAAAGAAGGAAACTCGAACTAAAACCCTATACCAACATGTTCGACCAGTGTTGTGGCGTAGTGGACTGTACGGGGTTTTATGCCAGCAGCAATCGACATGGTTGTTTTCGAAGGACCAGTGGGAAGCCACTCCCACAAGTGGGACCGATTCCCCAAAATGAGGTTGAGACAGGAAAGCTATGGGAAGTAGCTTCTCTGGTGTTCACGGAGCTGATAATTTGCTGAGCTGATGGTATTTCCCGTTGGGATGTGCTAAAGATGTACCCGACGAGCTGGTATAATTAATTGGGCTGAACGCCTACACTTGTGCCCGCGGCGGGTTACTCGACCAGTATGTCAAAATGGCGGGCAGAGCGCGCCCGAAGTTAACCGAAGTCATATGACAGTCACACGTCGTGACCTTTGGCGCGAACAACCAGCATGGGTGTAGTAGGTCAAATTCCCTCCTATTGGGGAGGAGACTCGAACCCAACAGTGGGACGTGTACGAGCTGAAATAAGACAATAAATATTATACATGCACATTCATAATAGTTGATCAAAAGAACTTATTATTTTGAACTGTTAGATTCTGTGATTACTGCATTCAAACCCAGAAGTAAATTTCAATTTTATAGTAGTAGATAATAGAAATATATAGTTTGAGATTGTGTACATGTGTTGGGATCGTCACGGCACCGCACAGCATCGCGTCCACCGGACCAGTCGTCATGAATACGTAATACAAGGGCAGGACGCAAATTCTTTCGTTTATTATTCAATCATTCGTTCGGCGCGAGTCGGCTTTAATTTCATGCCGGGTGGGCACAGGCCCCGGGCGAGCACCCGGCCTCTTAGTGTGGAAGCGATCCTGATACTATTGTTAGAATTACGCTATTAATTAGAACATCGTAGAAGATTATCACAATTAATAGGGTAAAATGAAATCATTTCTTTAACTTGTATTACAATTTGAATCGTTCAAATTGTAACTTCTTTTATTGTATTTTTATATTTCTTTTGTGCTTGTAGCACTTATTGCTTAAAAAATGTTTCACTGAAATACCAATATTGAAAAATTCGTATTTGACGTATAAATTTAAGTGTTTTACTTGAAACATGATTTTCATTTAATTTCGTTGACTTTTCAAATTTTTGTGATGAATTTTCAATTATGTGTGTATTTTATTTTAAATAATAAAATATAAAAAAATGATACTCATTCTAATTTAAGAATAATAAACACAATTATTAGTGTACAAATTATACTAGATAATCAATACATTTTCTTGTTTTTTCTTACACTTTTAATTTGAGAAGAATGAAGCAGTTTCCTTACTTATTTGTCCGTCACCGTTGAGCACTACGAAAAAGACAATTCTTATTCTGGAAGGCGAAGCTGGTGAAGATGTGGAGTTGCGTGCCCGTTTTGATTGAAACCACCGCAGCCGCCCCTGACGCCATCGCGACCGTCACACAATTGAAAACGCAAATTTACTGACACATCTATTAACGAAAATGTGAAGAAGCCAAGACCAGAAAATAAGATCCACTAGGGAGAAAATTCCGCACAATTGTAGCAATATTTTACGTTCCTAACATTCTATTTTAATAAACAGGTGCTGCTATTATAGGCGTGTAGAAATTTTGTGCTTAGGTAATTTTCATTAAATGTGTTTTCTCATAAAATAACCATTTTTATGTTGTTTTTTAAGCACAATTGTTTAACTGAAAAGCTTTTGAATATGTTAAAAAAATACAAAGATATTATAGAGTTTGTAAATGTATAGTACCTACGTATGTAGCAAGTAGGGATGGCAGATGGCAATCTTGAGAAATCATTTTTACGACTATCAAAGGGAGGATTACATTAAAATTCAAGAGACGACCACGCGACCTTGTCCTGTCATGTTGCTTCATGTTCACTACGCGGGCCTCTATGAAAATACGTTCTTCTTTAAATAAAACATGTAGGTATTTGAACTGTGAACGTTCCCTCTCAGCATTGCTCTACACAAAATTAGTTTCAGTTACATTTTTATTTCAAGATTTTTATTTATTTACAATTTTAATAGAATACGTACGTTTATATATTACTTTAATAAGAAAATTCAATAAAAAATATGTATATTATGAATAGATACGCTAAAATAAATAAATATATATTAATTATTTGAAAAATTGAGATTTTGATAGATTATATTTTATATAGTTTATATGGATTAATTTTTCGTGTAGTGACAGAGTAAGAATACAATTCACTAACCCTTTTCTTGTTCGTGGGTGTCGTAAAAGACGAATATGCACACAACATTGAGGTAAACTTGAAATTAAACTCTTGTAGCAACCTGTTTGGCCAGCGTGATGTAGTAAGTCATTACCAACTATTCTGGAGGAGGCTGTGATGCGAGCAGTGGAACATATATTAGCTGTGATCATTTCAGCTCATATACGTCCCACTGTTGGGCTCGAACCTCCTCCACAATAGGAGAGCAATTGACCTTACTATACCATACTGGTCAGACAGGTTGGTATAGGGTTTTATTTCGAGTTTTTTTTCTCTTGCATAAATGTTATAAGCGTATTATATCCCGTTTTATTTTTTATTTTTTGGAGGTGGGTTACGGTCGGCGCACTACTCGCACAACTCCGTCCGAGGCGACAGAGTGGCGTAAGCACACACGCGCGTAACCCACCCGCGACACGTCGCCTTCATCGTTGGATCGACCACCGGAGCAGGGTGACTTGACGTCAATGGTCAGCCCGACGGAGTACCCCGAGGGAGTACCCTCTCCCTTCGACGTCCCCTACTGCGACGCCGATCGCTGTCGCGAGGCTAACCTATCCGCGTGTGCCCGGACTAAATCCTCAGTCCGGTCACCCGCAGCCTCTGCTAGGGTGGCATCAGGCGCAGGTACTCGCGCCTGCATCGACCCAGTCACCGGCGGAGGACCGTGTCCACGTAGAGTCCTTCCTCCTGCACACGGTCCGCCGCCTCCTTCCGCGAGATGACAGCCTCGCAGAAGGCGGCAACGGCGTCCCAGTAGACGGCAACGGCGTTCCGGTTATTTATATACCCAATAATATTCTTACATTTTTATTAAAATACTATGACCAAGATTAAGTATTGTAACAAAAAAGCAATGCATCAATTGCACAGATGCGATGCAACTGCCCAGATGATGTAGTAGTTAAGATATCGATCTACAATGACAGCGTCGTGGGTTCGATTCCTACGCAGGAAAATACTATGTGTGATCCATAAATTATTGTTTGAGTCTGGGTGAAATTTATTTCCGTTAAATTATGTTTGTGAAGTCACCCGCGATACAAGAATTATTTCCTCAATGCAGGGTGTTGACTTAAAAGAAATACGAATTCATAGGAAAGAAGGCGAAATTTAACAGTTATGATTGTGTAGTTGTTAAACGATATACTCGCTACAATGTCACCAATTGGAATTAATCTGAAGCGACAATCCATATACATAATTGCTATATTTGATTTTAAATAATTTTTTTTTTTTTGAAAACTCTACAGTGTTAAGGTAACAAAACCTATAAGGTAAAAAATAAAAAAAAAAACTGAACAAAGCACGACGTCCCTGAGGGAGGGATGTCGGTTGAGGAGAGGGTACTCCTTAGGGCTATTCCGTCGGACCGACCACTGACGACAAGTCACCCTGCACCGGTGGTCGGCCCGACGACAAAGGCGACGTGCCAAGGGTGGGTTACGAAGCCACGTGCCGCCCCTCTGTCGCCCTGGACGGAGCCGGGCGACGGGTGCGCTGTCCGAATCCCACAGAAAAAAAATTGAGCTTCTTTTTTTGTTTATAGCAAACGGTGGCAAACGAGCAAACAGTACACCTCATGATAAGTGATTCTGCCGCTCCTTTGCTAGGCCACTGCCTACGATGAAGCAAGTGAAGGGAGTGTGAATGTGTGTAATGAGGTTCGAAGATACTTAAGGTATCACCAAAGCCACCACATACAAACATCCTTAGAAAAATTGGCTTCCGGATCTCGCTCACCGAACGAAGCGCAGTTACAAAATGCTACTTACTCACACGTCGATTTTCTGCTAGAGTGTAGTACTACCGCGAACGGACCGACCGCGGCTATAGACAGAACTGTCAACAGTGTGATTCTAACTCGTTCTCATTCATCGATGTTATCTTCTTACATCGCTTTATAGACTCTTACTATACTTATGGGAAAGAAAGGGTAGGGACCTTTGTTACCTCACTCCATCATCAAATGAGAGACTAATAGAACTTTTCGAGAGTATTATTGATTTTCGTATATATAACTTGATAATATAAATAGATTCCAACAACACTATTTATATTAACAAGGAAAACAAAAGTTTTCCCCTAATGCGAGTAGTTGACCCAACTAAATACATTTACATATTACTACTTTATCTCAAGGTTATCTCTATACTTATGTAAGTAATGTAACGCTACAACACGTTTAAGCTTTTTGTCCGGTCGCATTCGCGCACGATTCAAATAAAAAAGTCCGCTATCACTCAAGTATGCGTCACCATTCATTCGCTTGCCTAGAAATTTACTCCCTCGACCCATTGTAATAATGTGGACACGCTACATAGAATAAAATACTACATAGCGATCGTCTAGACAGCTCTTATGTTCGCCATTCTCTGTCTAGGCGACGTAAGGGCGCATGGCCAAAACTGATACAATCTTAAGTGAATTAAGTATTACATATGCTTTCTGCCTTATCCATATAATGTTGTACTTGTCAGTGAAAGCTTCTGAGGTGTGATGTGAGCCTACCGTCTACACGATCTTTGCAAATGGACAGGGAAAAACGGTACAGGAATGCGTGGGTGCTCTTAATTCAATATAGAGTGACACCGAATTGGAATCGAAAGTTAGCTAAGGACGTGCTCTGCCGTTTAATCCGTATCGCCCTTTTGCCGTTTTAATATTTATTGCGTATTTACATCCTGCCTTTCGTGCTTATTTATAAATTATGAGCTATTAAATTCCTTAGAAAAAAACATACGTAAGAATAAGTACCTATCTAAAATGGGCATTTCTCGTGTTTTACGAGTGTATAATTTATTATGTATATAATGGTAGATATTTTATTTTACACATGAATATTTTAGAAAATTTTAATTTTATATTATGAAATTGATGATTGATGTTGGTCAATTTCACCACGCTGCTTAGACGGGTTGACGTGTTGAGACAGTACGGGGTTTCATTTTGAGTTTTCCATGCAAAGGAAAGAAAACGATTCTTAAAACTGATAACCAAGAATTTTCAGATTTTTTATAATTGGACTAACTACCAAAACACAAATAGGTCACAAAAAGTTGTCCGTTCAAGACGTTCGCTTATATGGCGAAAAACGTATACATTTTAAATAATAAAAACATATTGGTGCTGGTAGTGTCTTGAGTGAATTTTCACGGAGGTAGAGATGGAAAATTTTGCTAATGTGACCATATAAGCAACGTTTTCCTTAGAATATTTTCTAGATTGAGATATTTATTAGTCAAAGAAAAATAATACAATTCACTTATTGATGAGATCTCAGTATCTTAATACTAATTCATAATTATGAACTTACATTTTTCGAAGGGGTAAGCAGAGTAATAGTGATACGTCCACAATTTACAAGATTTTTTCGTTATGAAAAAAAAATGTCAGTAAACTTAGTGTAATATTTTTCAATTGTGTTGATTTGATATTTATTAGAATTGTTACTCTAAATATAATATACATCATTATGATCCTTATCCTCATTCAACCGACACTAATCCATCCCAAAGCTGTATAGCACGCACATACCCATTAACATATCCTATTAGTAAAGACTTCTACTCTACGTGACTATACAATGCAAAATTATGAACATGGCCGGTCTAAAATTTAGAAATTGTAATACTTTTGATTTTTAGGGTTATAGATATTTTCATGGAGATAATTGGTAATATGTAGTGTAGTGACGAACTAAGAATACCCATCACCTCTCTTGCTCGTGGGTGGGCGTCATAAAAGGTGATTAAAAGATATATAATATCTAAGCCAGTGAAGGTAAACTTGACTCACTGGTCACTACGATTCCTCCAGGAGAAGGCTCACGCTGAAATAATAATAAGATAAAAAATGGTAATATCATTAAATAACGAAATTGATGAGATTAAATTATAACTATATATATATAGAACAGCGACATTTTGGAAACAAATTGCGCTTAAAACAATAAAGTGCACCAGGTCAATACTTATATTTTTATCTCCCCAGTTAGTTGATGTCACTAGGGCAAATTTCATTTGGGCCGGCGGCAGTCCGACTTATCTAAGGGTGCCGTGAACTCTGCCTCAACTTAGAAACACGTGTTAACATGACTCGTCTTTGAAAAACTGTATAAGGACCTTATTTGTATGGGGGTAGCGTACGACGCGACACAAAAGAACATGATGATATTACTGCTAGCTGGGACACGCTAATGTCATGTACATAATGTTATTTACCAGTCGCGAATTATTCTGCCTTTTTATATTTAATGTGGATAGCATGTTGTAAAAATAAGTAGGCCTTAGATGGGAGTTAAAGACGTACATGGATATAAAATGTGGTTTTATTAAACTTTTTTTGAATACACGAAATGTATAAAATGTAATTAATATTTATCATTTGGATATCCATAAAATTAGTACCAGTATACGAAATGTATTCCTGTTGTATACTGGTATTGCTTTAATTTTAGTTAGGCAGGCAAAAGAAAGGGGACCTTTGAAGGACATAAGGAATAGTCTAGCACTAAAAGAGAAAAACTTAAAGAGTTAAGTGAGGTAAAAATTCACTTCGATCATCGCATTTGTGACTATTTATGGGTATATAATAGAGGAAAACAGTTTATGAAAATGTAATTTAACTATCCTCAAATTAAGTTGCAAAGATATTTCTTGTACAAAATAATAGAGAGAATAATCGACACATAACTTGTGCACTTTCTGAGAAATAGGCACGAACGTGGCGCGATAGATATTAATCTTTTCCTTCGAACCGACGTCCGAGGGATTCGCCACTACTTATTTGCGATAAAACTTTTTGTTTTTAGATAAAGAAACAAATGTTGCATTATTTTCTGTTCATAAAGATAAAATAACGCGATGGGAATTATTTCAGTTTAGGAGCAGACTGTTACTTTATATTTGATTTATTTTATTTACCCAGCGAGTTGGTTTTCTCCTCGCACGTACTAAACGATATTTGGCGATCCCTAAGACGAGCCGTTTGTCACGTACGTGACGCAACGGACAAAATGGAAACTTCACTATGTTACCAAAACGGACAAATAAATACGTAACTATACTGAAAAACTGTTATTGCCTTTTATGTTGTACTCTTGATGTTTCAAGCAAACTTCAATATTTGTACATCCCTCAATTGTTTGGGGTAGTATGTTATCTAAACCAAGAATACTGTAACGACATTCTAGTTTTAGTGAAGATGCATTTGAGATGAAATTTTAATAGGACAGTTTTGGTATTTCCTAAACTACTTTTATAGTATTGAAAAGCTTGTTTAACGCACTAATCTCAAGTCTTATATATCGCTATTGGTGGTTAAATTGAGATCGGGTGCCGCTTGCGATATCTTACTCAACCATAATATTTGGCATTATATTTGAGAATTGTATTATATCATGGTTCGAAGGGCATTACACTGGAGTTATTAATAGGCATGTTGTTGTATGTAAGTTTATTTAAAATAATTTATTAAAGAATTAAAAAAACGACAAACCCGCTGAGTTTCTTGCTGGATCTTCTCAGTGGGGTCGCGTGCCGATCTGGTGGTAATTTAAGGTAAAATATAGAAATGACAATATGTAAGTACCCTAGCGTGATTTAGGCATGTTAAATGACTTGGGATTGAACCTTTTTTGTAAATTAATGTTTCAACTGTGCAATCATTGATACATATGAATGTATCATTTCATATTCTGCAACAAAAGGGATACACGGGTGCTATGAAAACTTTAACATTTTTTATTTGAATTGTTATATTATCTCAAACCAGGTCAACAGTGCATATGCAGTGGGAGTTAATCTGACGTTTTTAAGCTTGGTGTAATTCAAACGCTTATGACTATGACTTTGTTCAGATTATAAACGTTCATCTCATTCTTCATTCATCTCAGCCCACATGTCCCACTGTTAGGCTCGGACCTCCTCCACAATGGGAGGGAAATTGACCTACTATACCACGCACGTCAGACGTGCTGGTATAGGGTTTTGTTTCGAGGTTTCCTTCTCTTGCAGAGTTATTATTTGCATATTATATCCCTTAGTCGTCTTTTACGACACCCATGGGCAAGAGAGGGGGTGGTAAATTCTTACTCTGTCACCACACGGATGTTATAAACGTTACATTACGGATACAACGAGCTGATAGACAGGAGGATAGACAACGACGGCTAGCAGCTACAAGGTTCCGTACATTTTGTATGGAATTGTAAAAATAAGTTGATTACAGCGAATTTCATTTATATAACTCTTTTGTCTACACATTATAATGCAGACAAAAGCATGTGTGCATAAAGTTCTGTCACTCGATTGGCGATTTGGTACAAAATTATACACCTCTATTATAATATACAAATAATATTGTGAAGAATCCAAAACTGCTAAACAATGTGGTTATCATTACGTTTTCTTATATTAAAAGATACGTTAAAAAATAGTTCTCTGTAAAGTCGGTTTACGGACAATTACTTTACGCGATAACGTTATAATGTTATTAACGTTTCTTATAAGAAACATTGATGAAGATGTACATACTTTTATCTATTGATTTTAATTCATCATCATCACCGCAGCCCATATACGTCCCACTGTTGGGCTCGGGCCTCCTCCACAATAGGAGGGAATTTAACCTACTACACCATGCTGGTCAGACATGTTGGTATAGGGTTTCATTTCGAGTTTCTCTTCTCTTGCACACATGTTATGGGCGTATTATATCCCTTAGTCGTCTTATCATCATCAACGGGCAAGATAGGGAGTGGTGAATTGTATTCTTACTCCGTCACCACACGAAAATGATTTTAATTATTGTCATTGAATTATCATTGTATTTGTATAATACAAATAAGGAGTTAATTGAAAATTATTGTTTTTCGATAAATTAATATTCATATTTTTTTTACTTAGGTTAGAGATAAATGCATCACAAGCTGAACGCTTAGGCTAATCATACCGCTCTATTGTTTGTTTCACGATCTCGCTTACACGCTTGGCTCAGGCGGAACGTGACAATGAGTTACCTACACTTATTCGTGCGTGCAGCTAGCGCTCATTGATTTATACGACGTTATCATGTCAAAAAATTCCATCATTATCATCATCACAGCCCACATACGTCCTATTGTTGGGCTCAGGCCTCCTCTACAGTGCGAGGGAATTTGACCTACTATACTATGCTGATCAGATATGTTGGTATAGAGTTTCATTTCGAGATTTTCTTCTCTTGCATAGATGTTATGTGCATATTATATCCCTTCGTGGTCTTTTACGATATCCACGGGCAAGATAGGAAGTGGTTCATTACAAACGTTGATTAAGTTACAAAATTAGTGTTATTAACGTTCAAAGGTAACGTGGCAATCTTACCTTGAGTGTATTTGATTAATTTCTGCCGAAGTTAAAGGCATTTTGCAGGTTTTTTAATAAATGTTACAAGTGCACCGCTCAATAGCGGCTCGGCGGCGTCAGACGGAGTGTTTGCACAGAGATTAATGATGCGATACTGAGACCACTATAGAGTAAAGGCACTTGACAAAAGGGTCTCTCACTTACTCTTTGGTGCCTATGAAAACTCCCGCGGAGAAAACACGCAGCTGCATCGCTAAACACTTTTGAAAAACCCTATGTGTATTTACTTTCCTTTTTATTCAAGAGTTTCTGGTAATATAATATATATAAATATATATGTACGATAACCGTACAGCTAATATTTCATAAGTTGTACCGATTCACAAGAGACCAGACGTAAAACTGAGACCATAAAGTTAGGAAGACTAAAAATACCGCGAAAAGAATTCTGACGCTACGCTTCGATACCATGCATATCAAGATAATGTGTTGTCATTGTTTTTTATTAGCTTCATCTTTTTATTTGAGGCCCTAAGCGATCGATTTCCTTGCGGTAATGGAGTAAGAATACAATTTATCACCTCTTCGCTTGCCCGTGGGTATCGTAAAAGTTGGCTAAGGTAAACAATATGCAGATAATATCTATACAAGAGAAGGAAAACTCGACATAAAACCAGTACAGTAGGCCGATTTCCCTCCTATTGCGGAGGAGGCCCGAGCTCCATAGTGGGGTTTATGTGGGCTGAGATGAAGTGATCATACACCCTACTCACCTATCGATAAATATATTACTGTCGTATATATATTTTATTGCCTTTGATAGTAGATGGTCCATCAGCCTACCTGATTACAAATAATAATTGTCGCTCAAGAACTTTAGCATTACTGGGTCAACTCAATATTTACCGTAACAAGGCAATAATTAGATGGAATGGAATGAAGGTAAAAAGCGAAGAAGTGGTTTGTGCCGAATAGAGGCCAACTGTTTCACTAAGAGCGTAGTACTAACCCAAAGACTTCCTTATAGCTGCAGTAATCTATCAGCAGTGTAGCAAGTAACTGAATATTTTTTAAGTAAGCATTTTTGATTAATTAGCCTAATAACTATTTATGTAATTTCTGATGTCGAATAGCGTTATTTTAGTAAAAATTAACTCGTTATTTTCTTATATTCAATTTATAGGTAATATTATCAGCAATTTAATGATAATAATTTGAACTTTTGTTACTCATATCAAGATAGATGACGCTACGTGTAACAGAATATCTACAGCGTTCCCTTTAAAATCCTAATTGGAACATAATTTATTGTACTTAAATTAAAGTCAATTACACAGATGGCGTAGTATTTAATATATCTATCGTGCTAAGTGTTGCGGATTCGATTTCCACACAGGACACTACTTTGTATGGTTCACAAATTGTTGTTTTGAGGTTGGATGTCATTTGTGTCCGTTAAATTAAATATTTGTAAACTCTTATTGCAGGATGATGTCCTTTTACGAGCGGCTCACCACTTAGTGTGGGACGGACCCGAAGGGCTATGGGCTCCGTCGCCGTCATCTCCGCCTCCCCGGACGAATTGATGTGTGTGAGGTACCATGGTCTGCCGCCAAAAAGACCTAAGTCAAGTCAAACCAGTAGTCAACCCAAACCAGTAGTCAACCCAATGGGGACCGCTTCTCATCCCCATACAGTAGGCTATAGGGCTAATCGCCGCCCTCCTGTCGCCCCGGATGTATTGGTCGTGGTGTGTTAGCCCAAAGTCTCTATACCATGCGGACGAAGTTGCGAGCAGAAGCTAGTTAAAAATATGCCGACTAGTCTAAATATTTTCAGTAGAATACTAGCTTTTCATGGACTCCGCACTTCATCAGGTATAAAGCTATTCTGTGATTATACAGATATATTTGAAGGTTATTGCTGCCCTATATCGACTGCCATTTTTAACATCAGGAAGCGTTAACCTGTTTTCTGAGACAAGGATTTCATATACCTTGTAATATAAAATACTCTTTTACAAAACTTTTCGATATGGGTTATTTGCCGCAAGATATTCATTTCAAATAGGTATAACCTATAATTAACAAATTACGATTACTATTTTAACTTAAAAAAAAGATCTTACTGCGCCCCTTATATCTCATCAGAAGTATTTGTCTCAAGTAGTCACACTTCTAAGCTGCTGTAAGCCAAGTTATAGCCTTTAATTTTTTTTTTTTGCATACGAAGTACTTTTTAAAGAAATTCCGAACGATTCCAATAAGGCACTAATCTTAATACGGACAGGGCAGGCACAGACGACTTTAGAAATATGCAAATATCGAATACAAACTACAATCAGACTGAGAAAACCTATTTTTAAAGAATTCCTTAGAGATAGTTTGCCTTTAGAAATATAATTCTTCTTTATACAATTATCTTGCATCAGAATAGAAAGCTAAGATATTTATAAATTTTAATATGAATATGTCTAAAAACATTATAAGCAGACTACAATAATTCAATGACACTCATAGCATCTCAATGAAGGGGGAAAATGAAAAAGTCTATTGGAGAATAAATCATAAGCAAATGAGATATTGTGTTTCTGCGACGCCCTCTGTATCCGACTGAAATGGAAATCACAAATGATGACATAGCGTAACATAACATGAATGAATGTTATCTTTAATATGTGTCTACGTATTACGGTTATGAGTTAGTTATTTCAGGGTAAGGATCAAACTATAATTCAAAAGGAATAATGCTAACTATGGATACCATCAATCGTGACAGTAATCATCAACATTGACAAACGAGCATTCTATGCAAATATATAGTTTTTTCCGTGTAGTGAGTAAGAATATAATTCTTCACCCATTCTCGTGTCCGTGGGTGTAAAAAATGACTAAGATTTAATAAATTTATAACTAATTTTCTGTATCGGGTAGATAATTATAAATGTCTGTAATAACGATTACTTGTGGGACGTGAGATACCTTAATCCGCCCGTGACCATGACTGCTGTAAAGTGTTCGAAACGTCGAGCAATCATAAATCAAATATAAACGCGATATAGTCCGTAAAAGTAGTTTTTATTTACAATGACTAAGAGGTTGAATATGCTTATGATATCAAGAGAAGGAAAACTTGAAATCAAAAACCTGTACCAATTGTAAATTAAATTATTTAAGGGATTTTATTGCGTTTTTATTTGATTTTTGATTGCCGGACGTTCACGATGGCAACAGGAATCGCCCATGACCATGAACGCTTTAAAGTGTTCGAAACGTCTGGCAATTCAACAATTAAATAAATACGTGAGAAAATCCTTAAAATAGTTTTATTAAGAATTTGTAGTACATCATGTAAACATCAGAAATAACCTATATCAATCCGTATGTCCAGCGAAGTATATTAAGTTAACTTTCCTCCTATTTAGAGACTCGAAGCCAACAAAGAGAGTATAGAATGTATGACAAACATAAATTGAATTGAATGTTATGAAATAAAGTTTGTCTGTGTGGTAACGGCAAGTATACAACGGTCATCATTTCAATTAAGGAACGCAAGCAGATAAAGTAATTGCAAGAGAAAGTAATAAAACAAATCATTCAAAAAAAAAATCTCGAAATCTCTTACAACGTGTAGCGGCAATAAGAGCCAAGAAGGTGCTCACTGAAATAATACCTCTTATCTTTTGTTAGAATAGACTAAGAGTACTAGAAATATTATTTAATACAGTAATTCGCAATGCATTATGCTCCACCTATGAAATAGATATGATACTTCTTATCAGTAATCATGAGCTTGTTAGTGAGAATATCGCTACGAAATTACCACGCAGGCAATTAATAACAAATATAAAATTGAACATAATTTTTTTGTTGTTATTTTTTATTCGCAGGGAAGTATAAAGAATGTAACATCTTAAATTTTCTTTTAGAATTCGCCGCTTATCTTTATTAATTTTAATAAAAATTGCTACGGGATGTGTTCCCTGATTGATGGCTCGTTTATGTAAATCATAAATTAAATATTCTATCAAACTTTTGACGATATAACCTCGGCTTAGATATTATATGAGTATGTTATCCTGAAAAATGTTGCTGGAATAGCGAAAGACACGACGTATTATCGAAATACGTTTTCAGCGTTCTGAGTAAGCCTAGTATATTTTATAAAATATCTATTATACATTGAGAATTGTAAAATATGTTATCGTAGGATTATTTTTATGTTTTATTTGCATTTTTGAAACAAACAAGTTTTTACATCATCATCCTGCTCTATTACCATTTACTTGGAGTCGACTCAACATATACGCTTGTTTATAGTACATATTGCAAAAGTTTTTACATTTGTTTTACGACCAGGCCCCTGCTGATGTCAACTCGTCTTGGGAATGTAATTGTTATCCAGAAGGCTCCGGATAGAGTTAGACCAAGTCGACGTAAAGCTTTTATTTGTCTTTTACGACACCCACGAGCAATGCAAGGATTGGTAGTATTCATAACCACAGCACAACGACCGGGCTGGATACAGATGTGAAGGACTCGATACCAGTGGTCAACCTAATGACCAAGGGAAGGGAAGGGTTATCGAACTGCGCGGCACCCTTTCATCACCCCGTATGGAACAGAAGACATGTGACGAGCCCATAGCGAGCCTAAAAAAACCACCGCACAGCATAAACACCAGTTTTTATAAATCCAAATAATATTTACCATGATAAATGGCTTCGGATAAACAAACACTTTAAGTTGATTGTAGTAATATAGATAGATTACTTACAATAGAAGTGACATCCTTATTTGTATCATCACGACTCAATTTATAGTGCACCCAGTGGTTTCATGGATGCTTTAGATTTTCAATATTCGCCTGTTGGGCGCATCATAAATCTTGTGCGCGTACACTTTTGCTACGACAACGTGCATTCCAGCTCCGACCCGCCTTAATATTTAATGAAAATTGCTGGCTTAGCTTAATTTGCATCTTTGTATGTATATCATGGTAGTAACTAATATAATAACTTATTTATTCAAATTGTTATGGGTTAGTAATTTTTGCATGTTTTATTTATTTGTATTTAACGATTTCTGATATTTTCGCGAGTATTGCACGTTTGAAATAAAACCATGTTCCCGTGATCATGAATGCTGGTGAACGTCGGGAAATGAAAAATCAAATACAAATGCGATAAAATCCGTAAAAATAGTTTAGTTTTAATTAAATATGAATAACAATAAATCCCTTTTCTAGATGGTAAAGGATAAAATTAAAACTCACCAATATACCTTGCCGTAAGTGTTATAAAAAACGAATGAGGAATAACCATGGGAAGGGGTAGCATCATTGTCCTAGGAAACTTATAACACCAACTGAGATCGCCAACCCAATTTCTAAGCGTGGCGATTATGCCACTATATGTTTTGTTGTTTATGAAATCTATCGAATAGTGAATTGATAGATATACGATTGAATAAAAAAATCAACAACTTTGTTGTAGGTTTCATAAAAGTCTAACAAGATAACATTGTTTAAGATATACAGACAAAAAGAGAAAGAAAACTTGGAATAAATCAGTATACTAAGCCGTCCAAGCAACGGTACGGCAAAAAATAATCTACAATTGATGTATTATATGGATAATGAATACCATATATTTGGAGTAGGCCCATGCTGAAAAGTGGGACTAATATGGCAAAGAAGAAAAAAGAGTAATCTTCCCAAATGGACTAACAATTTTAATCCAATCTCACTATTCTTTCCTTGTTCTTATCTATCATAAAATACTAGATACCATACTCGTTCCAACCATTTATTTTACTTTTGACACATGCTTTAGGACGTAACTGTTTCATTATACGCAATTATTAACTTTGAAACGAGTGAACAGAGAAATATATAAACTGCCCAATAATATTTATATATCTTAATTATTACCCACTAAATACATTAATATGCCGTAAATAGCTCTATTCATAAAATTTAAGTGATAATTCATTTCCGTTATACAAAAAGTTACGTTCTATCGCATCTAGTGACAGGATCAAAAGTATTCGGTGCAAACTAATGAATCGCAAATAATCGATTACACTTATTTGCAGTTAAGTCAGCTGACAACTGAGTTTTGAATTGTTGTAATAGACAACACGTTAAAATTGTATCAGGGAGATATAAAAATCTTCTCATCATACCTATAACATGAAATAAAACAACCAAAATATTTTAATATTATTTTATTATAACGAATCGTCGGATTCTTCATACGAACTCAAATGGTCGCTTGAATCATCTGCAGTGTTTATTATTAACTCTTGTGTAGGTATGTTGTCAAATTCAATTGCCCGATCCCAATCAGAGAATATTATATTTTTTGTCTTGTTGACGACACTCGCCCAGTTTTCAGGCGTCACACTAGCACATGCGTTTTTTAAAAATTCAAGCATTTTATTTGCTGTGAAAGGAGGAGTTGTATTGTTTCTTGCGGCGTGTCCTTTGACTTGTGCCCAGATCATTTCAATTGGATTATATTGACAGTGAATTAGAGGGTATGCAAAAATTAATGTGCCCAAATAACAAATATATTTACAGAAGTGAAGTTTTTAAATAATATGAAATATGTATTTAAGCAAAAATAAAATATCAGTGTTAAATCGATTAAAAGTTCTTCCTGACTAAAATCGATTATTACAAAACATAGTATCCGTAATACATTGGTACAACACTAATTGATCAGAATTCGACCTGCCAAAAGTAAAATAAATGGTTGGAACGAGTCTATGGTTTATATGTATCTAATCTAAAATAGTGATTCCTTTTGTCGTACTAAGTAATAAATGTCAGTGTCATGCATAAGTTTATAAAGTTTAAAAATATGTAATTAACAGACACAAACGATACCCAGATCCAGAGACACTATTTGTGGATCGTGCAAAGCATAGTTACTTGCTACGAGAATGAAACGCTTTTTAGACCACTGCGAGTTCTGTTCAAACAAATTACAAGAAACAATATATAATCAACAGCTTAATGCGCATACATTTAATAAAAAACCGGGTAAGTGCGAGTCGGAGTCGCGCACGAAGGGTTCCATACCACTATCAATAAAAAATCGTGTTCGTTGTGTGGGAGCTCCCCTTAAATATTTATTTTATTTTGTTTTTAGTATTTGTTGTTATAGCGGCAACAGATATACATAAATTATGAAAGTTTCAACTGTCTAGCTATCGCGGTTCTTGATATGCAGCCTGGTGACAAACAGACGGACGGACAGACAACGAAGTCTTAGTAATAGGATTCCGTTTTTACCCTTTGGGTACGGAACCCTAAAAAGTAAGTAATACGCGTCTTGTTTACTAATCTTCACGGTAGGCAGTAGCCTAGCTGTGCTTCTAGTAATGCGAATATCAATGAGTGGAAGTATCATTTACCACTAGGTATGCTGCTTGCTCGTTTGCTATCATCACAATAAAATAATGTCCTGAGAAGGCAGGACATATGAATTTTAACATTGAAATTTAACCAATAATGCACCATTAAATTGGAGCGCAGCCACAAGTTTAGAAGATCCGGTAAGTAACGAAGTTTGTATTAACATATTTATCAGGTATTCGTTTCAGTGTAATGCGCTTCGAACAAGGATATATTTCTTTTCATAATATAATAAAAAACGATTATGGCTGGACCAGAACCTACAAGTGGCATCTGATCAGTTAACTATTTGAATAGCTATCACTCTTCCATCAACAGATGAGAAAAAAACGGAGCTATTATCATACAATAACCAGAAGGTTAGGCTAGTAGTATATAATGTTTTTTTTTTTCTTTTTTCCTATTTATTTATGTTCTTTAATAATATCACCATCACTACAAAATCGGGAAATGTCATATTATTGCTAGATAATTTGCTAAAGTAAATTGCTAGGTTTCGTGTGATGATGGAGTAAGAATACAAATCACCACTCCCTGTCTTACCCGTGGATGTCGTAAAAGACGACTAAGGGATATAATATGCGTATAACATCTATGCAAGAGAAGGAAAAATCAAAATAAAACCCTATACCAACCTGTCTGACCAGCATGGTATAGTAAGGTCAATTTCCCTGCTTTTGTGGAGGAGGCTCGAGCCCACCAGTGGGATATGAGCTGAAATGATGATGGTGATGATTTTTTTTTAAATTTATCATCACATATAACTATGCAAAAGAAGGAAAACTCGAAATAAAACCCTATACTAACCTGTCTGACCACATTGGTACAGTAAGGTCAATTTCCCTGCTTTTGTGGAGGAGGCTCGAGCCCAACAGTGGGACGTACATATATGAGCTGAAATGATGACGATGATTTTTTTTTAATTTGTCGTTACATGTAAAACCTCAGCCCTCAAATGTTATTAACAAAGTACTTGTCATAATAACATTACATTTAACGTGATATAACGTAACAGTGTATCCAGATGAAAATGCAGCAATAATTGAGCAAGCTACGTCAATGTTTAATCCGGCCGGAGCGCAGCGTGCCGTTTATCAATCGGTCCAAAAAACAACATATTTCAATATCCGCTGATTAATATCCGCTGCCAGTTCGCTGGCCGAAGCAAACATGAAATTTATGTACTGCAACCGAGTGGTTTATTTCATTTTGCTTTTTAAATTACGAATGTTGCCGCGACAATTGGCCAACGCGTCGCTCCCATCTGTTGCGGGCGACAATTAACATTTGCATTAGAATTTCATTTCGCCTACTAAATCTGTATTACGGAATAATTTTTATGATAAAATGTTTTATTCTTTTACAGATTTAAAATGTTCTCATTTATGGTTTCTTAGTATAGCATTTTTTTGAAGTGAAATCTTCTATAGGCAAGTTCGGATAGGGAGTTAAGTCGTGTAAGTCGTCATCGACATGGTCATGTGACGTAGTAATGCGGAGACTAGACTGTAGCTATGTCAATATTATTATATCGATGTCGATAGATGTCATAATCAGATAAATTTAAAAAGTTTTCATCATCATCATCTCAGCCTATATATGTCCCACTGCTGGGCTCAGGCCTCCTCCATAATGGGAGGGGAATTGACCTACTATTCCACGCTGGTCAGACGTGTTGCAATAGGGCAGGGGTGGCAAACCTTTACATATCCACGTGCCTAAATATTTTTTTCATGAGGTCTTAGACGTGCCATAAAATAATTTGGACTTTGTTATCATTGGCAAAATGATAATAATCTATACCAATAAATAAAATTGAAGTGTCTGTTTGTAATGTTAAAATAATAGGCTTTTTTCATGCTCACACGGTTATTTGCACGACACCTATGCCTAAAATAGCAATTAAAAAATTTTTGTCTGTCTGTCTGTCTGTCCATCTGTTTGTTCCGGGTAATCTTCAAAACGGCTGGACCGATTTCAAAAATTCTTTCACCAATGGAAAGCTATAATATCAGGGCGTAAACTAGGCTATATTTTATCCCGGTATTCCCACGGGAACGGGAACTACGCGGGTAAAACGACTATAACCTTTAACCGAAGCGAAGCGAGGACGGGTTGCTAGTAGTTAATACAATCAACTCAAAACTCTTTATTTACCTACTATAAAAATAGAATCAAAGTATTAATAAAATATAATAATCATAGTATTATAAAACTTGACATTTTTTTCGTAGTGCAGAATGTATTTTGTAAACATTAACGTGCCCAAAAAATTGTGTAGCGTGCCATCAATGGCATATGTGCCATTGGTTCGCCATCCCTGGAATAGGGTTTTGTTTCGAACTTTCCTTCTTTTGCATAGATGTTATATGCTTATTATATCCCTTTGTCATCTTTTACGACATCCACGGGCAAGATAGGGATTGGTGAATTGTATTCTTACTCCGTCACCACTCGGATAAAATAAAATAAAAAAAAATAATTTATAAAGTTTTAATTTATGATCAAACAATTAATTTGAATATCCAAAAATGTAAACTGGTTCATGGTTTTAAGTATTCACTTCTGTCGACAGTCCTCGTGACTGCTTTCCAAAAGCACTGGGCTTGGCTTTTCCAAAAGCACTGGGCTTGGCAACGTTTTATATAAGGTATGATTCGTTTCAATTCTAGATGATAAAATAGTAGTTCATGTTTTTATACTAATCATACCAAAAGACGAAATACGTCATTTGATTGCAAGGCTGATTAGGGGAGACTTAACCGACCGCAATAAAAGCCTTTTAATAAAAGTTGCATGGTGCCGGTGTAAGAATATAATCGTCAACAGTCCTGCTTTCCCCATTTTTATTTTGTATGAAAGACTAATCATTATGGAAAATAATGTACGTGGGTATAGTAAAAGAGGACTCAGAGATATAACAGGGGATATAGTAAAACATATATAAGTCCGCCCGTGACAATGAACAGTTTACAGTGTTCGAAACGTCGGGCAATCAAAAATCAAAATTGTCAGTACAAGATGAAAGTGATTTCTATAAGTATGAGAAAATTATATTCTTTCTGATTAGTAATTATTAAATATTACCGTTTTACCAACGTACCACTGGATACCGCAGCAGAGTTCATTAATTTCACCTGGAAACGTTATGGTCTTCAACTGTACATTTCCAGCGATCATTTCTCCCACGTACGTGCAGGCTCTGGAATGAACTACCTGCTGCTGTGTTGCCCGCGCGCTATGACATGCCTTGTCCCTGGTATTGCAAAAGTCCATGTGCGGAAGTATCATTTACTATCAGGTGTGCTGCCTGCTCGTTTGCCACCATCGGCAATAAAAAAAAATTAAATTTGTAATAATTATTATAACAGTTTATTAATTTAAACCTAACAAATCTAATATACTACCACCATACCATCTAATATACTACTATAATTTTCTCTCATTGTAAAGTAGGATCGATCGATTCAGGATCTCGTAAACGGCTCCAACGATTTTGTTGAAACCTGGCATACTAGAGGTATCGGGTCCAAAAAATCGATCTAGCTAGGTATTGTTTATAGAAAATGTTGTTTTGTCTGTGTTTTTAGTAAAACAATATAATGACATTAAATTTTAAAAGAATATGAATTCAAATTTCGTTGTCAATGTCATGAGTCTATCATGAGCTATCGTAATAGCTCAGTTGGGGAGACGGCCGGTTCCAATTTTGGATTTTTTGCCATTCAAACAGCGTCGGTTCGAATCTCGGTGTTATTATTATTCTCTTTTTGTAATTTTTTTATATAAATTTCATTATTTATTTTTTATTTTTTATTAATATATATCTAAATAAATTCGACAAAAATATTCCGAGCGAAGCTCGGTCAACCAGATATTGATGATTATTATTTTAGGTATTAATTAATGATAATTAATGGAATAAGAATACAACATACCGCAATATCTACATACGCTAATTGGTAAACCTAAAATTCTCAAACTTATGTGTAAATTTATCAGCAACACAAAGTAACGAAGTATTAATTAATTTGTCATAAACGCCTGTACAATATTAGCATAAAGACATAATTGATGGGTAAACTAATTTAATGTAACACAGCAATTATGCTAAGACGCTCATGGTTTACAACGCCATAAAATGTACTTCCGGTCCCCGAAACTGCAACGGAAGTAATAAGCAGTGCAATACTCCCCGCCGTAAATTAGAATAAGCAGTTATAAGTAAGGAGGGAGGGCTGAGACCGCCTTATGCGCAAATCATACACTTACTTATATTTCATTTAATTAAATATTATTATGTATAAATCTTTCGTTTTATTTATCTTTTCTTTATATGCCGTGTGGTGAATGAATACAATTCACCACCCCCTTTCTTGCCCGTGGGTATCGTAAAAGACGAATAAGGGTTTAAATATGCATATAACATCTATTCAAGAGAAGGAAAATTCGAAATAAAATTTATACCAACACATCTGACCAGTGTTGTATAGTACGTTAATTTCCCTCCTACTATGAAGGAGGCTCTAGCCCAACAGTGGGACGTATATGAGCTGAAATGAACCAATATATCTGTCTTTTATTTTTATATTTATCATAATAAAGATACTATTGTTTAAGCAAATTTTATTGTAAATTTTCATACAAATTTGATTTTTAATTCAAGGCTATAAAATTTTCTACGACAAGAGCAAATTAGATTCCTATAATACGTTGGTTTGTTAGAATTTATTTCCACTTCAGTGATCTATTAATATTCTTTATTCATCATATACTTTACACAAGGGAATCTTTTCATTTCAGCAGTCCCACTGTTGGTTTCAGACCTCCTCCACTAAGGGAGGAAGAAAATTGACTTACATTGGCAAGCTGTTTAGACGTGTTGGCGTAGGGTTATGTTTAGAATTTTCCTTCTCTTGCATAGATGATATGCATATTATATACCCTAATCGTCTCTATACCTATATACTATACCCACGGGCAAGAAAGAAGCTGGTGAATTGTATTCTTACTCCGTCACCACACGGAAAAACATGGGAATGGTAGATGGGAGAGGTACAAATTATATTATTACTTCATCACTTGGCTCGTTGGACGTATATGAGCTGTAACGATGAAGAGATCTGATAGGACTTTGTGGAAGAGGAGATATTAATGGCTCCAAGTAATTGGGATAAGAACTGGATGATTACTACGCAACTACTAAGCAACAACAACAATGATAAAAGATGAGTGACACCGAGTCCTAAGAACGTCGATTATATAATATCAAATCGATATTCTTTTTCGAATTCCAATAATTTGTTAATTTTAGTTCGGTTTGGCATTATCATCATTTCAGCTCTTATATGTCTCACAATTGAGCTCGAGGTTTCTCCAAAGTACTAAGGGCAATTGATTACGTCGGTCAGATGGCCTGGGTATAGGGTTTTTTAATTTAAACTCGATATAAAACCCTATACCAAGCCATCTGGGTTTAGTATAGGGTTTTATATCGAGTTTTCCTTCTCTTGCAAAGACGTTATCTGCATATCCTTTAGTCGACTTTTATGACACCCACGGGCAAGAAATGAAGTAGTAACTGTATTCTTATTCCGTCAGCACACAAAAGGTTAGTTCGGGTATTATTTATAATATCATACGTTTTTATAAGTTAATCTTTATATAAAGAAGTTAAATAAGCTTACTTGTCCGAGGATGAAAATGGAATTGGAAAATTCCACACATAAACAATGCCACAACAACGATGGCGGGAGTCGTAAAAATGAAACTTGAGAGAAACTTAACAAGAAACTTTTATTAAAATAACAACATTAAGCCGTTAATTTGTTTGTAAAACTGCGCAGACGGTAAAAATTACTTATTCAGAGTATTGAGACCGCGAAGTCGTGGCGCGTCGACTTCTTGGCAAATGTCGCGCCGCTTTTCTATAATTCAAGACGCCGAAGCGAGCTCGCAATCTACGCTTCACAAGTCAGAACTACCAACTAAGCTCACACCAGGCCAGATCAATTTATGGTATTCAAATTGTTAAGCTCTCTGAACCGAAGATGATCACATATGTAAAGCCAACAGGCTATACTTTCAGAAAGTATATATAAGTCGCTGTATGGCTTTTATTAAGTCATAGTAAACCGCCTCTTAAAAATCAATAACAATTAGTATTTTTCTTATGTTTAATAATGTTTGACCAAAACCAATACAATACTTTTTATAGAATCGTTTTCTTTTTGTATAACCTCTCTACCGGTAAAAGTGTCCTTCAAAGAACTCCATCTGTGTATATTCTTGGCAGTGTTTAGCCAACCTCGATCTGACATTTTTCTAATTCGTCAGTCCAACTAGCATTCGCCTGGTATTTCTCTCTTTTATTTTCTGATCCACGCGTTGGGAGCTTCCTAGAGTTTTTTTATAAATCTCAAGACGATTCCAACATTTCCCTATTTGGTCTAATTACGATCTAGTTTCCGTATGGTAACGGAGTAAAAATTTCTTGTCCGTAAGTATTGTAAAAGACGACTAAACGATTAGAATAAGCTGATGATGACACATGTGTATGTGTAAGAGAAGGAAGTCTCGAAATAAAAACATATCCCAACCCGTTTGATCATCGTCAATTCGTAGAACTATATTTTTTTTTTCATGTTATGAAATTTTATATGTCAATGACCATTAACTGTTTATATCTCTCAGTAGACTTACTACACCCACAAAAAACTTATTTGCCCGCTGTTTCATAAATAAAATTGGAGTGTCTGTTTGTAATGTCAACATAATAGGCCTTTTTCATGCTCACACGGTTATTTGCATTATACATATGCCTAAAAATCACTTTATATTTTTTTTGTGTCTGTTTGTTCCGAGTAATCTTTAAAACGGCTGAACCGATTTAAAAAATTCTTTCACCAGTGGAAAGCTATAATATCAGGGAGTAAACTAGGCTATATTTTATCCCGGTATTCCCACGGAAACGGGCACTACGTAGGAAAAACGACTGAAACCGAAGCGAAGCGAGGGCGGGTTGCTAGTGAATTATATTCTTAGTCCATTACCACACGAAATACTTGATACGTTTCAATATCAATAAATTATAATCAGATCAAAAGTAATAAAGTATGAAAGCAAAATAATAATTAAATTGAAATACTCTAGACGCTAATGGGTTTTTATATAACATCCTATTCTATAAAATCGTATTTCACAAAGACGAGAAGAACAGTAGTGTGCCGGCGTCGATGGGCTAACAAATGAAATTAATGCATTTCTCTGGAGAAATAAAATGTCATTAGTTTCACCCGATGAGCTTGCTTCCATGAACCTTCTTAAGTAGACGAAGTTTATTGTCTCCGATAGTGTTCAATTCAGTTATTCTAATAGTATATTAGTATGATCTGAGATACAATTTTTATTATTGGTTACCATGTTTTCAATTATAATTTATTTATACTCTATACAAATAAATGAAATTGAAGTGTCTGTTTGTAATGTCAAAATACTGAGCTTTTTTCATGCTGTGAGCATATGAGAGCGGCTGTTTGCAAGATACCTATGCCTAAAATACAGTTAAAATATTTTTTGGCTGTTTGTCTATTTATTTGAGGTAATCTTCAAAATGGCTGCACTGATTTTGATAATATTTTACTACCAGGTAGCTATCTATATAAGGTAACTTAGACTATATTTTATCTCGGTATTTCACGGTAACGGGAACTATGCGGGTAAGGTGACTGAAACCGAAGCGAAGCGAAGGCGGGTTGCTAGTTCATAATAAGTGTAGTTTATATATTTTTTTCCCGTGTGGGGACGAAGTGCGAATAAAATTCTCTTTAGCCCGTGGGTGTCGTAAAAGACGACTAAGGGATATAATATGCATATAACGTCAATGCAAGAGATGCAAAACTTGAAACGAAAGTCTATGCCAACACGTCTGACCAGCATAGGTCAATTTCTCTTTCATATTTGAGGAGGCCCGAGCCCAACAGTGGGACTTATATGGGTTGAGATGATATAAAGGTATAAATTGATAATGCATCTTACAATACAACATATAATAAGAATAGAGTCGCAATAAGATCGCAATTTACCATTACAAAATCATTGTATATAAGAAATGAGGGTCGGATTGGTCAATATCGAAGTACGATATCATATTTAAACTACTATGTAAATTACGGATTTGAGTCAGACAAAAGTACATACTATTATTGTGTGGACCAGTAAAATCCTATTTTATATAAATCCTGTTTTGTGTCCCACGCATAAATCGAGTGCTAAAGCTACAGCGGGTGAGCATTTTCTTATTTTCTCAAAAACGTGCCAAGAACTGTAAGTATGACTTTGCTTATTTTTTTGTGTACTTATACTAGTTATGCCTGCAGTTTCACATAGCTCAAATTTACTATTATAATCGCTGTATCTACTTCGAGAGATACTCATATTCAGTAGTCTAAATTAAAATTATTGAAAAATTTATTGTGTGGTTTTATGAAACTTCGGTAAAAGTGAAACTTTTTTTCGCATACCAAAAAATAGCAACATTTACATTAAACACTGATAAAAACAAACAAATAGCGTGGAGCACTGGCACAAATGAGTAATAGTCTATACACTACACGGTCAGCTGATACGAACCATAAGCGCCGCCATATTGCCTCGGCTACTCTGTCGAGCGCTTTTCACTTTACGCCTACTCTGCGGCCAACCGTCACGCGACATGCAATAGATGGACGAAAAAGTTTGAGGCGATGTTATAAAAGTTTCACTTTAATTATTGAATAATTTGCTCGATTTATTTAAAAGGCATAATATGCATTTAACATTTGTGGAAGAGAAGGCAAATTCGGAATAAAACCCAGCATGTTTGATCAACATATATAATAGGTAACTTCCCTCCAATTGGAGAAGAGGCTCGAGCCCAGCACTGGGATGTATACGAGATGACGATTGAAAAGGCTTGTGTGAATTTTTCAATATAAGTTATGTGTAACATACGTAAAATATTTACATATAGCTAGATCTTTCTGAGAATTTCAATTAGAAATTCTGTTTCAGTTAGAAAAGAAAGTATTATAAAACTATAAGGATAGTTTTACAAAAACAATCTAATGACACTTTTTTGGCTAAAATGGCACGATGCGAGTTTCAGTGAGAGTGCGTTATAAAACTTTTATTTTATGGATTGGACTGATAGTTATGCTCAGATTATCGAAATCAAATAAGCAAGCATTCAAAAATAATTCTCAATTTTGTAACAGAATATATATGAATATATTTTTATAAATATTTGAATATATATTACCGTGCCACTGAGATTAAACGTAAAATTTTATTGCTGTAATTTTATTTTATTTCTTTTGGTTAACGTACATGTTATGTTTTTCTTTTATTTTACTATGTACTGTCAATATCTATCCTGTCAGATTTTGCTTGAGACATCAACTTTTCTATCGAGGTAGCCACGGATTTTTCCTCCTTTTTCTGTTCTCAGCAATAGAAGATATAATTAGATTGTTTTTAATTTCTATTATTGTAAATCAAACTACTTTACGGATTATATCGCGTTTCTACGGGTGGACTAACCGTGACCATGAACGCTGCAAAGTGTTTGAAACGTCGGGGAATCAAAAATCAAATACAACCGTCATAAAATCCGTAAGATAGTTTTATTTCGGGAGCATTTCCGCAGGCTCGCTCCACGGCTCGTTGGCGCGGCGTCCGCCCTATCGTGGCTTATGCCGAATGTGGGCGGATCGAACGCTACGTGCCGACGGCTGTACGCGGGGGTTATCCGGTCGATGGCCGTGTACGGCGCACCGGTGTAGGCGGAGTCCCTGAGCGTCCGACTCAGGGCTCTTCTGTGGCGACTACGGAGGGCCATGGCGGTCAGGACCATACGCGGATACCGCACGGTGGCGACGGAGGCAGCGTGCCTGTTGGCCGGGACTCCCCCGTGGGACCTGGAGGCAGCAATGTTCGCCAGTTTGTATCGGCGGGTGTCGGGGGTGCGAGCGGAGGGCGGTGTGGTCTCGTTGAGGGAGCTCACCGCCTGGCGCGTCGACGCCCGTCGAGGCGTCATTGCCCGTTGGGCAGTCCGGCTGGAGGGGCCTCGGTTCGAGGTGCGAATCGTGGAGGCCTTCCGGCCGGTGCTGATGCAGTAATTGGAACGGCGGCACGGGGTGCTCTCCTTCCGACTGGTGCAGGTGTTGACGGGGCATGGGTGCTTCGCCAAATACCTGACCAAGGTCGTTAGCAGGGAGAGTACACCGTCCTGCCACCACTGCGATTGCGACGAGGACACGGCGCAGCATACGCTCGAGGTCTGTGTGTCAGGAACTGAGACGCGGTCGCAGCCTCCTGAGTGGCAGTAGTCTCGCGGATCCCCAAAAAAAAGGTAGTTTTATTTACAACTAGCTGACCCAGCGCACTTCGTACCGCCATAATTTTTTTCGTAAATATATTTTCTAAATTGCCGAAAATATAGTCTCCAATGGAAGAACCATTACAGGCTTGTCGGGAAAGATTCGATCGTCTTGGTCGCGGCATTGTTAATGATGATTCAAAGAGAATACAAATTACTCATTATTGATTTCTGACAAAATTATAATTATCAAATTTTCAACCATACTTACCTATAGACAAAATTACATTTAGCTGTCAATTGCGTTTTGTTATTATATATCAAATGTGTTTTTATACTACGTTTCATAGTGACTTGTATTCTCTTTGACGTTTTATGTCACGTCACATGGTAACGCGATCGAACGGGATAAAAGAGTTATTGGCGATATCTTGTTTTAAAACCATTAAACAGCTGATCTTGAGTTATAAATAGTGTAACTAACACGACTTTCATTCATATACAATATATATATATAGATGTATAATAATCGCGTAAACATCAGAAATCATTAATATCTACTAGTTTGTTATATTGTTGTTAGTTGTTATAATAATCGGGTGCAATAACAGTGAACAAACAAACTCACATTCGCATTTTTGATATTAGATAGAATACGTTATTTCGCATAAAAGAATCTCGATTTCTTAATCTACTTCGTTTCTACGAACGTAGGCTATGCTTACTATTAACGATCGTATTGGTTTTCTGAATTTTAATGTATGAATTAATTTAACGATTAATGTTGTACAGTATGTACATCCGATATTTGCGATAAATACGTGTACAATGTGAAGAATATTGGCCAATATACCATACCTATATACCATATAGGCCGTTTTTGTAGTAGATAAACTGCTGGTTTGGATACACTCCATCTATAGGTACTATCCGTGGCGATGGAAGAACGGCTTGCGATCCCATAAATCCCATGTTACCTCCCCATCGTCATTGGATCGATCACTGGTACCAACATGCGTGAATATTATATAGACTTTTTTTTTTGTGGTGGGTGGGCTACGGTTAGCGCACCCATCACCCAGCTCCGTCTGGGACGACAAAGGGGCAGCGCGCGGGCCCGTAACCTACCCGTGACACGTCGCCTTCGTCGTTGGGTTGACCACCAGGCTGGCAGGGTGACTTGTCATCAGTGGACGGCCCGACGGAATACCCTCTGAGGGGTACCCTCTCCTCGACCGGCGTCCGCCTGCTGTTCGAGGACGTCGGTCATCGTCGTGAGATTTTATATAGACCTAACAGGTTGGCATAGTCTCTTTAACTTGTCTGGTGTTATTTTCTTACCTTCTCTCACGACGATAAACAAGGCGAAAAGATGAATAATAGTCATGATGTATTATCATTTCGTAATCTAACGGTATTTTTAATGACTCTACAGCATAAGATACATAAAAATATGGCCGGGTCATTAATGAAAAAAAAAACTAAGGTATATAAAATTCGACTCTAAAATATATGTATCTATTAAAATCTACAGAAATTAGGTTTCGACATGCTCCTATAAAAGTCATTAGAAAGGTTTTAATGAATAATTTATGATTTTACTTTTATGCCGTCAGCCAGTTTACTATGTCTAGACATTTAAATGTTTTCCTTTGAATAAAGGACAAAGTTTTTTTTTCTAGAAAATAAGGTAATGCCTTGTTTTTAAAACGTGTTCTGTTTGTACATAGTAGTCGATAGTAGAATTGGACAAATGCCATTGCAGTGAGAGTGCAAATAAATTGACTTTGGTTTTTTTTCCTTTCGCAATGAAACTGCAATTTAATATTTAATCTTGGCTCTATTGATATTGCAGCATCCAGCTTCGATACAAAGAATTATGAGCATGTAATTATTTGCCCATATATATATGAGCTCAAACTTAATGGGCTTAATAATAGGCAATCGGAATTTCGTCTTCTATCTTCAAGCTATCGGGGCCCTTCCGTGCATCGTGTCAGCTCCTCACAAAACTCACTCCTCGACCATGCACTATGCCCCACCCATTTTTTTTTTTTGGTATCACCGAACTTCGTTGTACACATTCACACTCCCTTCCTTCTCTTCTTAAACAATAACTCATGGCCAAGAAAAATAAAAAGAGAACGTTTTCTACGGCGGTCCCCTTATCCTCATTTGATGTGGATTTTTGCAATATCAGGGGTCTACATAGCAATCTCGACGCCGTCCACCATCACCTCGAGACGGCGCGGCCTGCCTCTTACTCTTTTTAACGGAGACGCAGATAGGTGCTCCGGATGACATTTCGTACCTAAATTACCCCGGCTACGAGTTGGAGCATACCTTCCGTCGTAAAGCCGGGGTGCGCGTATTCATCCGAGGTGATATCTGCTGTCGCCGCCTTCGGGCCCTCGAACATGGTGACTTGTCAATCCTGTGGCTACGCGTAGACTATGGAGGCCTTACTCGCATCTACGCATGCCTCTACAGGTCCCATGGCAGTGATCCGGGGTCAATTCAATTATTTGAGAACGTCCAATGGGGGATTGACGAAATATTGGAGCAGTGTCCATCAGCGGAGGTGGTGGTTCTTGGAGACTTCAACGCTCATCATAAAGAGTGGCTGGGGTCCCGAACCACTGACCTCCAGGGTCGACATCTCTTCAATATGGTCTCGGCCTATGTCAAATCAAATCAAATCATTTATTCTGCATAGGCCCCTTAAGGGCACTTACATATTGTCAAATTACACGTTTGAATACAATACAACAATCTACCACCGGATCGGAACGCGGCCACAAACTGAGAAGATCCGCCAAGAAACTCAGCGGGCAGTCATTTTTTTCTTAATCCTTTAAATATACATAATATTATGCTTCGTACAACATATATGGTATTAGCTCCAGTGTGATGCCCTTCGAAATTGTATATATGTATAAATTTTCAAGATTTAGTACAAGACAAAAAAATAATTAAAGCATAAAGAAAGGAAGAAAATATGGCTGGACTAGATCCCACAAGCAGCACCCGATCACGAGTTAACTACTAGAGCAGCCATCACTCTCCTCAACCATATTAGAGGGAAGGGAGCGACCCGCCCCACATAGCTACCGCAAGCAGAACCTTATTCAGTGAGCATGACCAAACCATAAATAAAAATACAAAACGAACTACAACTACTACTATATAAAAAAAAAACTAGTACTATAAAATAAACTATGAACTATAGCAGGTATGCAAAGAGATCAAAACCGAAATTCGACAGGCAAAACACGCTACGCTGTACAATCACAAGAGTAAGAGAAAAAAAAATAAAAATAAAATAAGTTATTAATATTACAAGTTAGGAATACCTTAAAGCTATTACCTTAAAACAATTACAATAACATGAATTGCTGAATGAGGAGCTGCTCATAACCACTCTGTATTATCATCTAAATAATCCGAAATTTTGTAATAGCCTTTGCTACAAAGTCTACTCTTAATAGCTTTTTTAAACATGTTAATTGGCATGCCGCGGACATTTTTAGGTAGTTTATTGTAAAAACGTATACATTGCCCCATGAAAGACCTACTAATTCTTTGTAGACGAGTAGTATGAATTACTAGATTATCCTTATTCCTAGTGTTTACATGATGAATGTTACTGTACTTTTCAAATTTTTCAAAATTCTTTTTTACATATATAAGATTTTCGAATATGAATTGTAATACAAAAGTTAGAATGTTTATCTCTCTGAACTTTTCCCGAAGTGAAGCTCTTGGGCCTAGATTATAAATAGCGCGGACAGCCCGTTTATGGAGAACAAAGATGGTATTCAAATCCGCGGAGCATCCCCAAAGTAGTATGCCATATAACATAAGGCTGTGAAAATAAGAGAAATAAACTATTCTAGCCATTTCGATGTCAGTTAACATTCGAATTTTCTTTACAGCATAAGTCGCTGAGCTAAGTCTATTTGACAATTTTTCAATGTGAGGCCCCCACTGGAGTTTCGCATCTATGGTGATACCTAAAAAAATCGTGGACTCTACTAGGTCTAGGGCCACACCATTCATTTGAACATTCTGTTTCCACTTGTCTCACATTAGATGTGGTAAATTTAATACATTTAGTTTTCTTCTCATTAAAAACAAGATTGTTTATATTGAACCAATGAACAACGTTAGACAGTGCGTTGTTCACATCGTCATAACTAAGCATTTGTCGTTTGATTTTAAATAACAAAGAGGTATCATCCGCAAACAACACAATGTCTTGATTGTCCCCTATATAATAGGGTAAGTCATTAATGTAAACAAGGAACAGAAATGGCCCCAAAATGGATCCTTGCGGCACGCCCATTTCTATACCAGAGCCAGATGATTGCACACCTTTTACGTCAACCCTCTGAATTCTGTTACACAAATAAGACGTTAAAAGTTCGAGAGCTTTATTCCTGATCCCATAGTGATGTAATTTCTTAATGAGGGTTTCGTGATGTACACAATCAAAGGCCTTGGATAAATCGCAAAATATACCCAAAGCATCGTGCGATTTCTCCCAGGCTTTAAAAATATTTTTTAATAATTCTACACCTGCATCAGTAGTAGAGCGATTCTTGGTAAAGCCATTCTTGGTAAAGCCAAACTGATTTTTGTGAAAGATGCCATGCTTATTAAAATGGCTCAGCATTTGGTTAAGAATAATTTTTTCAAAATCTTTACTGAGTGTAGGTAGTATGGAAATAGGCCGAAAGTTATTAATATCTGACATACTACCCGCTTTGAACAAAGGAATCACTCTACTAATTTTCATGAGTTCAGGAAATACACCTCGAGCAGTACAACCATTAAACACAGATGCCAAATGGGGAGCAATAATATCAATTATAGAGTTAATTGACTTAACAGACAAGCCCCACGAATCAGCAGTCTTCTTAATATTAAGATTTCTGAAAGTGCTAATGATAACCTTCGAGCTTACATCTGAAAATTTAAAGGCTGTGTCGTATTTTGCAGTACATTGTTTGAGCAGCGATTCTGCTTACATAGGAGATGATGCCAACGATCTAGTGGTTAATTTAGGAATATTAGTGAAATAATTTTCAAATTCTCTTGCAACGTCATTGTCCGCACATACATTTTTATCACCAATTTTTAAGTTAAAGTCCTTCTTCCGTACAGCATTCCTACCGGTTTCACTATTTATCACTTTCCAAGTCATCTTAATTACATTACTAGCATGTTTGATTTTATTCTTGAGATAAATAGATTTGGCACATGAACAGGCACGTTTGAATATTTTGGAATAAGTTTTTACATTTTCCAAAAATACGGTCTCTCACAACTGGTGACACAGCCCACCCGTATCCCAGATATTGAGAGCCATGAGTCTTCTTTACTGGATCTTCTGCTGACTACACACCAGCACGGATATCAGGTAGTGGTTGAAGCCCCTCCTGGATCTTCTGACCACTGCTTGGTTCGTAGCAGTGCCCCTGTTGTAAGGCCTAGTCGTTCTAAGGCGACTGAGACTCGCAGAGTCTGGCAATATAAGTCAGCAGATTGGGATGGACTCCGCGAGTTTTACGCATCCTACCCATGGAAGCGGCTTTGCTTCGCCTCTGGGGACCCTGGCATCTGTGCGGACTGCGTTACCGAAACGGTTATTACGGGGATGGAATTATTCATCCCCAACACCAAAATACCCGTCGGTGGCCGCAGCCGACCCTGGTTTAACAAAACCTGCAGGACGGCTGCATGCCAGAAAAAGTCCGCATATCGGGCCTGGAATAGGGTCAAAAATGCCAGGACCCGAACGCCAAAGAGGTGAAGCGGAAATTTAACGCCGCTTCTAGATCTAGTAAGAAGGCTATTGCCAGAGCCAAGGCGGAACATGTTGCCAGAATTGGCGAGCGATTGCAAAGCTATCTCTCTGGGAGTCGTGCATTCTGGTCGCTCGCCAAGGCTGCCCAAGGCAACTTCTGCCAGCCCAATCTCGCACCACTGCAGAAACACGATGGTAGTCTGGCCCACAGCGCAAAGGAGAAGGCCGATCTTCTAGGTCAATTCTTTGCCTGTAACTCAACTTTGGATGCCGGAGCTGCCATACCACCTACTATCCCACGGTGTGAAAGCTCACTGCTCGAAATCCGCATCACGCAGCGAGCGGTTAGGCGGGAGCTGCGGCTTTTAAACGTCCATAAGTCGAGTGGACCGGATGGCATCCCTGCAGTGGTACTAAAGACGTGCGCCCTTGAATTGACTCCCATCCTCACGCGCCTATACCGACTTTCCTACGCTACTAATAGGGTTCCGTCCTCGTGGAAGGTAGCCCATGTCCACCCGATCCCTAAAAAGGGAGACCGGTCTGACCCATCGAATTACAAGCCAATTGCGATAACATCCTTGCTCGCCAAGATAATGGAGAAGGTTATAAACCGCCAGCTTCTGCAGTACCTTGAGGATCGCCAGATTATCAGTGATCGCCAATACGGCTTTCGTCATGGTCGGTCGGCTGGTGATCTTCTTGTGTACCTCACACACCGTTGCGCAGAGGCCTTGGAGGGCAAGGGTGAGGCGCTGGCGTTCAGCCTAGATATCGCAAAGGCGTTCGATAGGGTCTGGCACAAGGCACTTCTATCGAAGCTACCATCATACGGAATCCCCGAGGGACTCTGTAATTGGATCGCCAGCTTTTTGGATGGTCGGAGTATAAAAGTCATCGTAGATGGCTCCTGCTCCGATACCATGACCATTAATGCTGGTGTACCACAAGGCTCGGTGCTTTCCCCGACGTTGTTTATCCTGCATATCAATGACATGCTCTCTATCGAGAGTATGCGTTGCTATGCGGATGACAGCACGGGTGATGAGCGGTACACTGAGCAACGGAATATCCCTCGGAGTACTCAGGAAAGAAGGGTTCAACTTGTGTCTGAAGTCGAGCGCTCTCTGGGGCGGGCCTCGGAATGGGGTGAACGGAACCTAGTCCAGTTCAATCCCACAAAGACACAAGTTTGCGCGTTCACTGCAAAGAAGGACGTTTGTCATGGCGCCACAGTTCCAAGGAGTAACTTTCCCAATTTCTGAGAGTATTGGGATTCTCGGCGTCAAAATATCGAGCAAAGTCCAGTTTGGGAGTCATTTGGAGGACAAAGCCAAATTGGCAAGCAAAAAGTTGGTTGTCCTGAACAGAGCCAGGCGGTACTTCACACCGAGACAGCTATACAAAGCACAAGTTCGTCCTCATGTGGAGTACTGCTCACATCTCTGGGCAGGTGCGCCCAAATATCAGCTAGATCCACTTGACTCCCTGCAAAGACGGGCTGTTCGAATCGTCGGGGATCCCAATCTTACGGACAGATTGGAGTCACTGGAGCAGCGGAGAGACTTTGGGTCACTCTGTGTACTCTACCGACTCTTTCACGGGGAGTGCTCCGAGGAACTGTTTGACTTGGTACCACCGTCACCATTCTACCAACGTACCACTCGACATCGTAACAGGGTTCATCCATTTCACCTGGGAACGTTATGGTCTTCAACTGTACGTTTCCAGCGATCATTTCTCCCACGTACGTGCAAGCTCTGGAATGAACTACCTGCTGCTGTGTTTCTCGAGCGCTATGACATGTCCTTCTTTAAACGAGGTTTAAGAAGAGTATTTCCTTCACGGTAGGCAGCGGCCTAGCTGTGCCCCTGGTATTGGCAAAGGTCCATGTGCAGCAGTTTCACATACCATCAGGTGTGCTGCTTGCTCGTTTGCCACCTAGGGCAATAAAAAAAAATGAAAAATATATATATATATATATATATATATATATATATATATATATATACGACTGAACAGAAACCCATGCAGGACAACACTTTGTGCGATCCATAAATTATTGTTCTGAGTCGGGATATAATTTGTGTCCGTTAATTATAAATTAGTAAAGTCCCCCGCAACACAAGGATTATTTACTTAGTGCGGGTGTTGTCTTAAAAAAAATTAAAAAAAGAAAAATTAAGTAGATATTATCACAAAAAGAAGATAAGTCTGGCGGAAGTAGTCAGGTCTGGTATCAGAATAATCTCAGTTCATATATGTATGCCCCATTTGATTGGCTTGAGCCTCCTCAATAATGTAGGGAAAATCGACTTACTACTACACCAAGGTGAGATGGGTTAGTATAGGATTTTAATATGAGTTTTCCTTTTTCTGCTTAAATGTTATCTACATATATCCCTTAGTTGAATTTTATGGTATCAACGAGCTTGGATGGTGAATCACACGGGTCTAATATAGAAGGTACATTACCATTCTCACGAAAGTTCATATTTAAGGGTGGCCTAAATGTAAGCTGAAAAGATGCCTAAATAAGAAAACCTAATTTGAAAAGTTCTTTGCGTAGATGGATTTCGCTCTATTAAAAAAAAATTGAATTGCTGCCAATAGGATTACATTAGGCAGGGAAGTAAAGAGTGTTCTATGAATCCTGACTCCAATGGAAGACAGCATGGTATGACGAATAATAACGACAATCTAGTTTTATTTTACACATTTTTTAATTAAAAACTAGGGCTTCCGAACCCGCCAAGGTTATTAGAGATGATCAAGTTAGGTAATATAAAGATTAAAAGATTTTCTATACGGTTTGGCTAGGGGAAAATAAGTACGATGAATAAATATAGAGCGTATATCTATTCATATCTGCTGCGTATTCTTATGGTGCTTTCATAATAAAAAAAAAGGTTTTCAATCCGAAGCAGTAGTTTCTGAGATTAGAGCATTCGAGGCGAGACAGACTGGCGCCGTAACGCGTAACATAACGACGCGGTTTACCCTCCCATAAGAAGTTATCAGTTCAAAAATAATGCATGGATTAAAAATTTAAGCCAACACCTGTAAGGTAAGTCTATTTATACATATAAATAGTATTATAAGCATTCAACGTAAATATATATTTTATTTCTACATAACTAGAAATAACTGTAAACAGACACCATAATAATGTTATTCATTATTATAATTTATAAAATCAAAAGAAAATCATTTCTAAGAAACTTCAAAGGTAACAAAATAATTGGTCATTGTTACTCTGTGTTTGAGTGAAGTGAACATTGAACGTTGGTTTCTAAATGGCAAGAGACGTCGACGTCGAGACGTTTTCCTAAAATTGTCAAGACATGAATACTTGAAAATCTTTGCTACGAATAAATAAAGAATATCATATATTACACGATACTGACAATAATACAGATATCAGACTTTATTGTTTTTCTAGGCTCTACCAATGTTTAAGGCGAGCTTTACGATTGGAGGCAATTCTTCTAATCCATTAGCTTGTCTGATGTTCAACTTTTATGCGGGTCCTACTAGTGAATGTCTCGCGAAAAACGACTAACATCGCTCAAATTATTTTCTGTGCGGTTTTTACGATAGCTGTATCTTTTTACATGCACATCATGTGTACGGATATAATGTTTAGGTGCGCTACGACGTACAAGCTAAGTATCCATAAATCGAATTCGTGCGTAGAATTCTATAGTATTTGATGAACGTTGAAGTGTTTTTAAAGGGTCTAAAATCTCAATATATTTGAGTAGGGGTCGGTTTATTTTTTTATATTAATTCCTGATATTAAATAGAAACTAATGTTACTTTCTTTTATTTTTTTTTTATTGCAAACGGTAGCAAACGAGAAAACAGTACACCTGATGGTAAATGATGCTGCCGCTCATGGACCTTTGCTGGCCGTTGTCTACCGTGAAGAAAGTGAAGGGAATGTGAATGCGTGCAATGAGGTTCGGTGATACTAAAGGCATCACCAGAAACCACCACCACACGCAATCACCTTCAGAAAGTTGGGTTTCCGGCTCTCTCGCTCGCCGAACGAAGCGCAGTAGCAAATTGTTACTACTCAGACGTTGATTTTCTGCGAGAGTGTAGTACTTCCCGGACGGACCTCCCTGTGTTTGTCGACAGACAACTGTCAATAATATGGTCCTTCTACTACAAAACATGTGGTCACGGAGTCAGAATACAATATACCACTTCCTGTCTTGCATATGGACGTCATAAAAGGCGGCTAAAGGATATACTAAGCATATACCATCTGTGCGAAATAAAGAAAACTCGTAATAAAACCCTATATGTCTGACCAGCATGATAAATTAGGTAATTTTTCCTCCTATTGTAGCAGAGACTCGAGCCCGACAGTGGGACTTTTCGAAACTGAAACGAATGCTAGTTTATTAATCGAGAACATTGAGTAATTTCGACAAATTAGAGTATAATCTGGAATGGGTTGTGTCGTCGACTAGCGCCGGAATGTCTGGCCTTTGAGACGATTGACTTCCCTCCTTGGTAATGAAGTTAGCTTAACATAGTTTTTTTGACTAGTGGCAATTATATTACAATTTAATTATATTTCAACTGGTTTTCGTGTGCTGACGGAGTAAGAATACAGCTCACCATCTCCTCTTTTGCCCATCATCATCATCATCATAATTTCAGCCTATTGCCGTCCACTGCTGGACGTAGGCCTCCCTCATGTTGCGCCACAGTGTGCGGTCCTGTGCCGCCTGCATCCAACGACGCCCAGCAACTTTCACTAGGTCATCGGTCCACCTAGTGGGGGGGCGTCCTACACTGCGTCGTCCGATTCGTGGTCGCCACTCGAGAACCTTTCTTCCCCAGCGGTTGTCGGTTCGTCGAGCGATGTGGCCTGCCCATTGCCACTTCAGCATGCTAATTCTTCGTGCTATGTCGGTTACACCCGTTCTTCTGCGGATTTCCGTATTCCGGATTCTATCTCGCAGAGAAATCCCGAGCATAGCTTGCTCCATAGCACGCTGAGCGACTTTGAGCCTTGATATAAGGCCTACATTTAGGGACCACGTTTCCGTGCCGTAAGTCATCACTGGTAACACACAATGGTCGTAGATCTGTGTTTTCAGACACTGAGGTATGTTGGACGAGAAGATCCTCTTGAGTTTCCCGAACGCTGCCCAACCGAGTTGGATTCGTCAGCTGATCTCTTTCTCGAAATTGGATCTACCTAACTGGACTGTTTGTCCGAGGTAAACATAGTGATCGACAACTTCGAGAATCGTATTGCCAACTGGGACAGGAATGACATGGGCATTTGACATGACTTTCGTCTTGTCCATGTTCATTCGTAAACCCACTAGTTGGGATACCCTGCAGAGATCATTGAGCATTGTGCCAAGGTCCTCCGCGGATTCTGCCATAACGACTATATCGTCCGCAAATCGAAGGTGAGTGATGTATTCGCCGTTAATGTTGATGCCGAGTCTAGTCCAGTCTAAGAGCTTGAAGACATCTTCCAGTGCAGTGGTGAACAGTTTCGGAGAGATGACATCTCCCTGTCTCACGCCTTTCTGCAACTGGATCGGTTTCGTACTCCTATCCCGGATAGGGACTGACATTGTAGCGTTCCTATACAAACACTTCAGCACTTCGATATAGCGATAGTCGATTTGGCACCGCTGAAGGGACTGCAGCACCGCCCAAGTTTCGACTGAATCAAAGGCTTTCTCATAGTCCACAAACGCTAAGCACAGGGGCCGATTATACTCCTCGGTCTTTTGTATAATCTGCCGAAGCGTGAGGATATGTTCTATGGTGCTATAGTCTTTTCGGAAGCCGGCTTGTTCGGGCGGCTGGAAGTCATCGAGCTTGCGCGAGAGTCGATTGGTAATGACCCTCGAGAACAACTTATAAACATGGCTCAGGAGTGAGATGGGTCTGTAGTTCTTTAAAAGAGCTTTGTCACCCTTCTTGAAGAACAGCACCACCACACTCCTGGTCCACGACTCTGGAACGTCGCCCCCGAGGATAACGCAATTAAATAGCTTCTGAAGGGCTATTAAGACTGGCTTGCCGCCCGCCTTTAGAAGCTCTGTCGTAATTCCGTCATCTCCCGGTGCCTTACCGTTACGTAGTTGTTTGAGAGCCATTCTGATCTCGTACAAGCTGATGTCCGGGATTTCTTCGGTATAGTGCCGAGTTAGCTTGGATCTGGGATCTTGGTCCAAGCCGACAACAGGATTTCGGGATGATTTGTATAACTGTCCATAGAACCTTTCGACCTCTCCCAAGATCTCACTTTGGGATGAAATGGCAGTTCCATCGTCGGTCTTCATCTTAGTTATTTGGCTTTGCCCAATAGACAGATCTTGTGCGAACACTTTCAAGCCACGATTCCGCTTTATCGCTTCTTTGATACGGAGCGTATTAAATCGGCGAATATCGCGACGCACAGACCTGGAGATCTGCCTATTTAGCTGCCTATGTTTGGACCAATCGGCTGAAGACTGCACCGTCATCTCTTTTCTCCGCTCCATGAGCTCGAGTCTGGTCAGAAAGTTTTTTAGGTCTATTAACGCGGTGAGCCTTGAAAAGTTTCGACCCAACCGCGTGGACAGTTTCCACGAACCTGTTGTTCATATCGTTCGGAGATTCGCACTCGTCCAGACATTGGAAGCGATTGTGTAGTTCGAGTTGAAAGCTTTCGAGGTTCTGGTATTGGACAGATGTAGATCGGAGTGTAGACTTCATCAAGCGTGACCGCTCGACTTTTGTATGGATATTCAATGTGGCTCGTACCATCCGGTGATCGCTCCCAGTTTTAATCCTGCTGATCACTGAGACATCATTAAATATCTGTCGTTTGTCTGACAAGATGAAGTCTATCTCGTTTTTTGTTGAACCATCGGGGCTAATCCAGGTCCATTTCCTTTGTGGCTGCTTCTGAAGAAGAAATTCATCATAAAGAAGCTTTCCTTCTCCAGAAAATCAGCCAGTTTCTGGCCCCTCTGGTTTCTCTGTCCATATCCATGTGTCCCCACTCTCAACTCATCATCACTCCCTTTGCCTAGTTTTGCGTTAAAGTCTCCCATAACCACCGTGAAGTGGGTTTTGGACGCGTGTATGGCTTTCGAGATGTCCTCGTAAAATGCCTCCACCTCGTCGTCGGAGTATGTCGAGGTCGGTGCGTATACCTGTATAACCTTCAGCGAATACCTCTTGGTAATTCTGAGTATAAGGTACGCCACCCTTGTCGACACACTCTCGATCCTCTCCACGTTGTCTACGAGAGACTTACGAACGATAAACCCTATACCACCTTGGGACGGGTGATCGCCCTCCCGGTAAGAGCAAGTTTCCAGACTGGAGGATTATCGTGCCCTCGCCCTCTCTTTGCACTTCTGATAATCCTACAATGTCCCAGCGGATTTTGCTCAATTCCTCTTCCAGCTCGATGACCCTCTCGTCAGTCCTGAGTGTCCGAATGTTGTGTGTTACCAGGGCCAAGGGTCGTTTTTGTTGGTAGCCGGATCGCTGCCGGAGATTCCATCATCATCACAGCCCACATACGTCCCACTGTTGGGCTCGGGCCTCCTCCACAATGGGAGTGAATTTGATCTACTATACCATACTGGTCAGACATGTTGGTATAGGGTTTCATTTCGAGTTTACCTTCTATTGCACAGATTTTATGTCCCTTAGTGATCTTTTACGACATCCACGGGCAAGATAGTGAGTGGTGAATTTTATTCTTACTCCGTCACCACACAGCTAAGCCTTTTGCTCATGGGTGTCGTAAAAGACGACTAAAGAATTAAACATGCATAAACATTTAAATATGAAAAGAAACCTTATACCAACCCGTATGAACATTTTCCTTATCTTGCGTAGATTTTTATGCTTATTATATACCTTAGACGTCTTTTCCCACGAGAAAGATAGGGAGGTGTCTTAGAATAATAACTTATAGAAGCTCAATTCACGCACAAAATTTGAAGCATTTTAATTGGAACCAGAAATGGCTCCCTACGCCGGATAGTGACATAGTATACAAGGTCATTACGTACAAGGCAACTCTATTCTAAAGTGGTGTGCGTGTGTATTTTAGCAATAGCTTTCACGCATGTAGTATTTTTGGCTTCACGTTTTTGATCGCTTAAGTACCGACACTATCGTTCTATACATTCTTATTCTAAGGGAAGGATGAATCGTATTATTATTTCGTCAGCACATGGACGGAATTTACGAATTGCTGAATTATTACTGAATATTAACATATTGAAACGTTCTATTATGTAAATAATACTTATTCAGCAATTCATAAATTCTATAATTACGGTCAGGCAGACAATGACGTAGATATTCGATGACGTCACAATACTCAAATAGTTTCCATCGATTTTCAATGAGACATGACATTACCATTGAGTCGTGGGATATATGCGTCATTCAATTTCCTAGTTCGTTGTCGTCTTATTCTGAGAGCATGGAAAGTTTTTTGGCAGTATATACTATGATCAGATTATGGTATTGCCTAAATTGAGAGCACTCCTACATTATATGAGGTTGGCGTCACATAAAAGAAACCTTAAATAAAATATAGAATATCGACTATTAGTATGTAGTCTACACTAATATTATAGAGAGGAAAAAATCGTATTTTTGTATGTTTGTAATGAATAAATTCAAAAACAACTGTGCCGATTTCAAAAATTCTGTTACCGTTGGAAAGCTATATTCACCCTGAGTAATATAGGCTATATTTTATCACGGTATTCCCACGGGAACGGGCACTATGCGGGTAAGGCGACTGAAACCGAAGCAAAGCGAGGGCGGGTTGATAGTCTATACCAATAAATAAAATTGGAGTGTCTGTCTGTAATGTCAAAATAATAGGCTTTTTTCATGCTCACACGGTTATTTGCATAACACCTATGCCTAAAATACAGATTAAAAAATTTTTGTCTGTCTGTCTGTCTGTTTGTTCCGGGTAATCTTCAAAGCGGCTGGACTGATTTCAAAAATTCTTTCACCAATAGAAAGCTATAATATCAGGGCGTAAATTAGGCTATATTTTATCCCGGTATTCCCACGGGAACGGGAACTATGCGGGTAAAACGACTAAAACCGAAGCGAAGCGAGGGCGGCTTGCTAGTGTATAATAAAATGAGAAGATCTTAGGTTAGGTTATTCACAAAAATATTTTACTATCAAAAGATAAATAAGATAAAAGATTGACATTCAACGAGTAGATTACATGGTGTATTGTTGAAATATTAGAAAGGCACGAAACAAGGCATTCATCTCAATAGATTGAGGAGCTTCCAAAGTCTTTGTTCGTTAATGATGTGTCTGTTTCATGTGGGGAATTTTAGTACGGTTCATTACTTCCTCGGTTATTTATGCATAGCTATTTAGTTAGATATTTATTACTTACTCGGTTACTTATTAGCTTTTTTAACAGATTATGACTTATCTACACTCGCTTCAAAGCTGGGGCTTCAAATCAATGCTTTTCCGTGTGGTGATGAAGTAGGAATATGATTCACCACCTCCTCTTTTACCCGTGGGTGTCGTAAAAGACGACCAAGGGATATTCAGATAACATCGATACAAGAGAAGGAAAAATCGAATCAAAATCCTATCCAGCACAGACGTATATGAGCTGATGATGATGATGATGATGACACTAGCTTCAAAGCATCCGGAATAATGTAAGGGTAGGTTTTGTTTATAGTAGGCTAGGTCTGGACCCATCCCGCCTAATCTACACACCCCGCTTAATCTGTTCGGGGCGACAAATGGGTGGTGTGCGGCCCCATATTTACTTCCCATTGCCATTAGGCCGACCTCTGATACCGATTCTTATACATCCTTAGCCGGCCCGGCGAATAACCCTTTCGAATACCGTCCCCTTCGATGCCCCGGAAAAAAGGCAGTATTGCTAGGGCGTTGCCTTTACGAGGTTGGTGTGTCTGTGCTTAACGGACTAATCCCTTGTTTAGACTATCTGCTTATTAAACAAGCCACTGAAACCGATAACTTGATTTCAACAGCAATTATTTTAGATAATTTTACAACATTAATTTGTTTTATTCGTTTTGTTATCTAAGATCTAACTATCAGAAGGGAGGCTAAAAAATTGTTTCAAACTAAAATTACATCTCACAGTTTAGGTTAAAATTGTACACACATACATAAATGCCTTATCAGTCAATGATTTAAATTACATTAAAACAGTGTATCTTTTTTTTTTTTCTTTTTTTTTGGGTGGGTCGCGGTCGGCGCGCCTCTGCACCACTCCGTCCGGGGTGACAGAGGGGCTTAAGCACGCAACTCCCGCAACCCACCCGAAAACCACCTCGCCTTCGTCATTGGGCCGACCACCGGAGCAGGTTTACTTGTCGTCAGTGGTCGGCCCGACGGAATACCCCCTACGCGGGGTACCCTCCCGTCGACCGACGTCCCCCCCTCGGGGAGGACGTCGGTCTTTCCTCACGCGGTCGGCCTCTCGGCGGGTGACGGACTAATCCCCGGTCACGTCACCCGCGGCCTCGGCTAGGGCGGCATGAGGCGCAGATAGTTGCGCCTGCGCCGCCCCAGTCGCCGGCGGCGGATCTCCTCATCGAGGCTGCGCTCCACGCGCAGACGATCCGCCGCCTCCTTCTGCGAGATCACTGTCTCGCAGAAGGCTGCGACCGCGTCCCAGTTCCCGACGCTGTCGACCATCGCCCTAGCGATGGCCGGCAGCGTCAGGTCGTCACCGATGATTGCGACGAGTTCACGGCGCTGCACTGCCCAAGCCGCGCAGGCCTCGAGCGTGTGGCGCGCCGTGTCCTCGTCGCAATCGCAGTGGTGGCAGGACGGTGTACTCTCCCTCCTTACGACCCTGTGCAGGTATTTGGCGAAGCTCCCGTGCCCCGTCAACACCTGCACTAGTCGGAAGGAGAGCACCCCGTGCCGCCTTTCCAACCACTGCATCAGCACCGGCCGGAAGGCCTCCACGGTTCGCACCCCGAACCGAGGCCTCCCCAGCCGGACTGCCCAACGGGCAATGACGTCTCGGCGGGCGTCGACGCGCCAGGCGGTGAGATCCCTTAACGAGATCACACCGCCCTCCCCGCGCACCCCCGACACCCGCCGATACAACTCGGCGAGCATTTCCGCCTCCAGGTCCCACGGGGGAGTCCCGGCCAATAGGCACGCTGCCTCCGTCGCAACCGTGCGGTATCCGCGGATGGCCCTGACCGCCATGACCCTCTGTGGTCGCCACAGAAGGGCCCTAAGTCGGACGGTCAAGGACCCCGCCCACACCGGTGCGCCGTACAGGGCCATCGACCGGATGACCCCCGTGTACAGCCGTCGGCACGTAGCGCTCGGTCCGCCCACGTTCGGCATAAGCCACGATAGGGCGGACGCCGCGCCGACGAGCCGCGGAGCGAGCCTGCGGAAATGCTCCCGGAACCACCATTGCCCGTCGAGCACCAGGCCCAAGTACCTCATATGGGCCCGGATGCTGATGTCAACCGATCGGACGGTGATCGAGACGCCGATGGGAGGGCTCATAAGGCGCCCATGGAACAAGAGGGCCTCCGTCTTGTCCAGGGCGACCCTCAACCCCAGCGCCTCGATCCGCCTGACGACCTCTTCGGTGCCATAGGTCGCCAGGCTTACCGCCTCTTCTAGCGTCCCACCGCGGGCTGTGACGAGCGTGTCGTCGGCGTAACAAATCACGCCCAGCCCGGGCGGGAGGCTCCCCCGCAACGCCCAGTCGTAGCCGATGTTCCACAGGGTGGGTCCGAGGACCGACCCCTGTGGGACACCGCACGTCATGGGCGTTCGCACAACGTCCCCTGCTCGGTTGGTACAGAGGACGCTGCGCCCCACCAAATAGTCTGCCACTAGCCGCCTCAGGTAAGCTGGCACTCCGTGATACCGGAGCGCCTCCCTGATGCAGCTGAATGGCAGACTATTGAATGCGTTGGCGATGTCTAGGGACACCACCAACAGCACTCCCCCACCGGTGACGGCCTCAGTCGCCACGGCCCTCAGGCGCAACAGAGCCGCGATCGTCGAACGACCCCTCCTAAACCCAAACTGGGCGTCCGACAGATCGGGCCCCGTGCCGACGAGGTGCCGCTCGATGCGGGCAGCTACCACCCTCTCCAGTAGCTTGCCCGTGTCATCGAGCAGCACGATAGGCCTGTAGGCCGAAGGCGACCCCGGAGACCGTCCCGGCTTCGGCAGGAGCACCAGCCTTCCCTCCTTCCAGCACCCAGGGAACCGTCCGGACGCTAAACACGCGTCGAACAGCTCCCTGAGGCGGGGACCCAGGTGGTCGAGGACCAGGCCCAACACGCGGTTTGGAACACCGTCGGGCCCGGGGGCGGTGGACTTTGCGCACATGCGCGCCACCGCCACTCCCATCTCGGGTTCCGTGATGGGCGGAACACTGTCGTCGTCGGCCTCCCGGTCAGTGTCTGGCGGAGCCATGACCGGGGGCGTGTGTTCCGCCCGCCGCGGGAACAGGTCCTCGACGACCCGGGTGAGAAGGCTGGGCTGGAGAGTCTCGGTGAGGGGAAGGCCCCGCGCGCGGAGCTTATTCAGCACCGCGCGATAGGCGCGTCCCCAGGGATCACGGTCGAGACCGTCCAGCATCTCCTGCCGACTGACGTCCTTGGCGGAGCGGACGGCCAGCCTGAAGGCCGACCGCGCATTGCGGTAGCCCTCATACAGCAAGGCCTCCCGCTCCGCGTCGCGTTGCCGCCGCCGGCTGCGGGTGTAGGCCCTCCGGGCGCGAATGCACGCGGCCCCGAGATCCGCCAGCTCCCGGGACCACCAGTGGACCGCCCTCCTCGGGGGCGGACGCCGTACCCGGGGCATGGCCGCATCGCAGATCTGCGTCAACGCACTGCGGATGCGGCCAGCCTCGGCGTCCACCCCGTCCGACTGGTTGGCAGAGGACAGCCACGAGTAAACGATGGCTGTCTCCGCCAGCTGGTCCCGGTCTAAGCGACCCACAGCCCATCGCGGGAACGCAGGACGTCCATCCGCCCCGTGACCCCTGCTGGGCGTCGGGATTACCGGGGAGACCTCCATCCGGATATACCGGTGGTCCGACAAGGTCTCCACCTCCTCCACGACGCGCCAGCTCCCCACGCGTGCGGCGACCTCGGGGCTAGCGAACGAAAGGTCCACTATCGACCCGCCCCGTTGTCGCACGCACGTATGCACCGAGCCCCTGTTCAGCAAACAGAGGCCCAGTGCCGCCGCCCACTCCTCGATCGCCCGTCCTCGGTCGTTCGTCCGGGGAGACCCCCACGCCACGGACTTGGCGTTGAAGTCCCCCAAGACGAAGACCTGGCGCGATGCCATTCGCCGTAACGAGGCCTCCATGATGGTGAGGGAGGCCTCGAAATCGGTCACACTCCAGTTAGGGGAGAGATAGACTCCGAGGAGCGTAATCTCCCCCCAGTCCGCCGCGACGTATCCGACGCCCCTGTCCCTAAGGGTCAGAGGCGACGAAGGCCACGACGTGGAGGCGACGATTGCCACGGTGCCATCGGTGCTACCCAACCAGTTAGGCCGGTCGGGCACCACGTACGGCTCCGCGGCTACGGCTACTCCTATCAACCACTCCCCCATGGCTTGCAGGAACACGTCCTGCGCACCGGCGGTGTGGTTGAGGTTGGCCTGGAGGAGACGAATGGATACGGGGTCCATTAACGGTCCGTATCCATCGTCACCTCCTCCGCGCTGACGGGCGATCGGGCCGCGCTCGGAGCGGGGACTGGCCCGGTCGATGGGCCGTCCCGCCCCTTCGGGGCCGATGCCGGGGTCTGCAGTCCCCAGAGCCCATGCGGTGTTTGGCAGGCCTATTGCCTGCCGCACACGCGGGGCAGTGGGGCACCGCAGAGCACGATGCCGCCTGGTGTCCGGTCTGACCGCAACGGAAACATAGCCCGCTGCAGTCAAAGCAGTTTTTGCATGTCGGTCGGGTATGCCCGACCGCCATGCATTTGTAACACCTCGCGGGCCGGGGCTCTAGCACGGTTACCCGCGCCGAGCTCCAGCCCACGAGGAGCCTGCCTGAGTCGGCCAATTGCTTGACCGACTCCACCGGACACTGCACCCAGGCAGCACCGACGCTGCCCGGACCAGTGCGGATGGTGCCAATCCGGACGGTGTCCGAGGCACATCCGGTACGAGCCATAATGGCCTCCCGGACGTCCTCCACCGTCACGGAATCGTCCAAGCCCGTCAGGCGCATCTCTGCGCACTTGACAGGCCTGGCGATTCGGACACCATCCTCCGGCCCGAACCGCCCCCTCAACATCGTGGCCAAACTATCGGCCGTCTTCGCGCCCTCGGCCTCAGGGAACTCGAGTATTCGAGCCCCTGTCCGGGCCTTGCGGGTCCTCGCCTCGACGCCCCCGATACCGGAGACGTCCAGCTCCCGCCGGGCGCGTTTTAGGACGGTCTCATAGTTGAGGCCCCTCTCAGCCGCCTCAGGCAGCACGGTGATGACCACCGCGGCCGTCTTGCGCGACTTGAGGCCCCTGCGCGACCTTTTCTTCCCCTTTCTGCCGGCTCCCGCCTGGGGAGCGGCGGCCACAGCGGCACTCTTGGCCGCCGCTCTCCGCTTCTGGCCGCGTGCCTTCCTGCTCCGCTCAGCCACCTGCCAGCCCTGTTCGAGCCTGGCAGCAGCGCTGAGCGCAGCAGGAGCGGTCGCGGGTGCGCTGGCCGGCGCCTGCGGTGCAGCCGCTGGCGCCGGCCGCGGCCCGGCCTTGGCGGGAGCCGGCACCTTGCCGGCCTTCTTGGGCCCCTTGGGCCCGGCCGCGGCCGCAGCGTAGCTCACCACGCGGCCACCCTGACAGGGCAGCGGGGTGGGAGCTGACGCTTGCGGCCGCCTCGCCTTGTCCGCGGCGAGCGGCGGTCGGAGGGGCGGCTCAGGCGGGAGCCTGGCCGCTACGGCGGCGATACGCGCATCCACCATCACCCCTACTCGGGCTAGGATCACGCGTACCGCCGACTCCGACACGCCGTGCACCTCGTCGGGCGGCGGCTCCTCCCCCCTCCGAGGTCTGCCGCGGCCACGAGCCGGCGGAGGGACCACGACGAGGGGAGGAAGCGCCGAAGCCGCGACGGGTGCAGCTGGCGCAGCAGCCGCGACGGGCGCAGCCGGCGCCACGGGCGCAGACGACGGGCCCGCCCTCCCCGGCGCAGCCCGTTTCGGTGGCGAGGCTGGCACAGGCGGCGCGGCCGGCGCCAGGCGCGCGAACTGGGCCCGCAGGTCGGCCATCTCCTTGGCCAACCCGCGGTTCTCCCGTCGCACCGCCGATAGCTCCGTCTCCAGCTTGCGGTTGCGTTCCCGCAAGCCGGAGACCTCCTCACTAAGGCGGGCGTTCGCGGCCTGGAGGGCCGCCACCTCGCCACCGTGGCCGGCCGGACCCGGTGTCCCAGGCCACGCCGCCACCACCGATCCTCGGCCTCTGCGCCCCCGGCGCATGGTCGGGACCTTGGGAGGAGGCATGATGATGCAACTCCCCTCCGAGTCGGTGTTGGAGCGGCCACCCTCTTGCAGGGGGCGCTTCCAGGGTCTCGGGGGGAGGGCCTCCTCCCTCTTCCTCGCACTTGGGGCTGGAGCTGGCGCCTTTGCAGCCCTCTCCGTCCTCTTCCTCGGCGACGACGGCAACGACGATGGCCTAATTGAACCCTCAACCGACGGCGTGCCTAATATCTGCCTACCTGCGGCGCATCCACCGCCCTCGTCCCTACTCCGGCCGACTTGCACCCAAGGTGTGCTGATCTCATCGGCGGACGGCTCTGCGGCACTTCCGCCCACGTCCGTCAGCTCCATCTCCAATGCCTCGGATGGCCCTGCGGCACTGCCGCCCTCATCCTGCGACGGCTCTGCGGCAGTGCCGCCCTCATCGCTCGGCAGCTCAGAGCTTTCGCCTGCTACCCTTATGCACGGCTCTGCGGCAATGCCGCCCTCGTGCTCGGACCCGCTGCTGCTGCCGCTCTCCTCACGCGGCGGCCCTGCAGTGGTCTCCATCCTCTCTTCCGACGGCTGGGCAGCAACGCCACCCCCGTCCCGCGACGGCCCTGCAGCAGCAATGCTGCCGCCCTCGTCGCGTGCGGCAATGGCTTCAGCCTTTAACCGCGCCCGCCGCGCCTTAGATGCAGTGGCGCTAATGCGGGCTCGTGCAGCGGCGGAACGCCTCGGCTTCGTCCTCCGGGTCTTCTTCCGCACCTGCACCTCCTCCTCGTTCCCCCTCCCCCCCTGAGCCACTTGGTGTTGAGCCGGGCTCTCGGCTTCTGAGGCAGTAGTTGTCCCCCACCCATACGATTGGGGACTGACTGTGCCGGGACTTGGGCGCGACTCCAAATGGACGTCGCGCGCAAGCACCGGCACAGCAAGGGACTCCCCGGCCTGGCCGGGACCCTCTGGTGAAGTTATACTCTGTCTTACTAATGCCATTTTTTTTGGGACGTTTTTGAGTCTTGCCTTGACTACCACTCTAACGACTGGACGCTCACGCGCTTCTTAACCCACCAGTCATACATCTCCTCGCCGAGTGGCCAAACTTAAGATTGGGGTAATTTTTTATAGGGGTTTTCTTCCCCGCGGTCCGAAGACCCCTGGTCCTGACCCCCCTGCTCAGGATTACGGTTTGGGCCTTCCGGGTCTGGCCGCTCGCGAGCGACCGACCCGTCATGCCCCGGGCCGTGACGCAACCGTCCCTGGCGACGGAGTGCCATGAGGCACATCCGCCCCATTGGCCCCGGGTCAGATCCGCCGTGCGCTCTGCCACCAGAGCCGCACGCGGAGACTCCCCCCTGCCGGAATCTTGGCCGTCCAAATGGACGCATGACGTCCAAATGGACGTTACCAGGGAGCACCACGAGGAGGTGCTCCGGCCGCGCCCCCCTAAAACAGTGTATCTACCTTTTTATGAATGTGCTATGGTCAGCATACGCGCCGTCCATTCCGTCTGGGGCGACGTAAGGGCGGCCCGTGACCCCGTAATCCACCGTATTCCTTCACCTGCATCACTGGGCCGGCCGGCCACCGGTACCGAGTCCGTGTCGTCCGTGGCAGGGATGTGAAAAAATAATAGATTTTTATAATATTCGATTATTACAAAAAAATAATCAATTAATAATCGATTTTTACAATCGATTATCAAAATAATAAAAATCGATTGTCAATCGATTTTTATTGTTCGAAATTAATCGATTATTTACTGCTAATTTCCTAAAAAAAAAGGTCATCACGATCGTTTCATACTACATATATTAGAAAATAAAGCTCACATATCCTAAAAAAAATGGTCATCATAATCCTGTTGCGAAAAAACTCGATTATTTTATAATCGATTAATTATTTTAATTAATCGATTATTTTATAATCGATTTATTTTAAAGAACAAAAAATCTTTTCTCCCTCCTAGTCACATCCCTAGTCCGTGGCCAGCCCGGCGGGATACCCTTTCTGGTAACGTCTCTCTTTAATGCCCCGCCCGGGACGTCGGTCGCCCTCATGTAGTCAACCTCTTTGTTAGTGACGGACTATTCTCCGGTCCAGTCATCTGCGGCCTCAGCTGTGGTGGCATCAGGCATAACCCGCCCAAGTCACAGCCGGCGGATCGTGTCGCCGTAGAGGAGTTTCTCATGCGCTCCTTCCGTATAACTACCTAAGGAACAAATCAGCTAGTATCTTCATTATTTGTTAGCCCATCGACGTCCACTGTTGGATTTACTTCTCCTACGACTGGTCCACAAATGTGTTGTGGACCAGTCATAGTCGTGTGTGTTTTGCCACAAAGAAACGATTTTCAGATAAAAATTCATGTTAGCATCCCTATTCCAGTTTGATTCATCGCCGTGAGCAAATTATTATTCTAAATGAATCTTTTTTAATTTAAATACACTTAAGTGGGAGTCATCTAAGGAGATTAACGATAAGGATAAGGATTAAAGAGATTAAATGTATGGAAGGATTCAGAGAAGGATATACGGGTCAATATTAGTAATTTATAAATAACTGTTTTGAATTTTGATCTTCATCCATTCATCAGTCTACAAATACATATGTTTCCTCAAGGAGGGCTAGGAGGCATAAGTTTCCTAAAAGAGGTCTCTTGTTTATCCTTTTGGTGATCCTCCGCCGCATTTTATGCTGGCCACGGCATATTAAAAAAAATCCTAGTATCGTTAACCCGTCATTCCACGAGGAATTTAGGTGCACTGTGTATTATATTTTTTATTTAAGATGTAATTAATGTTTCCATCTTAAAAACATCACAATATTATTATAAAATAAGTATGTATATGTTATATTAGTAACTTTAAAGCGAAATTGCAACTAAAACTGTTTTATCTTAGCCCTTACTGAATCTGATGTCTATATTTATTATTTCAGAAAATATTATAGATCAGTCTTTTAAGATTTTTACTTTAGATCATATTTTAGACAAAATAAATGCCCAAGTAATACGGTTAAACTCATAGTAAATAAAATTCACATTGCGTAATACCGGTAAGTATAAAAATATTTGATAGTGGCATAGTAGCGGCGTGTCGGCGAGATCTAGGCATCCGGTGTATCCAGGCTCCACAATAAACTCCCGTCTTGCTGCGCTTCGCTTACGTCACATCCCATATTTTACACACTTAAAGCTGTTTGTCGTGTCATACCATTATACGCCATGTAAGGCTCGGACTTATTGCCAGCGTAGAGGAATAACTCAGTTTAAGTTGTTTTCTCACTAAGAACGTTATTACGTTATTCTGGAACGATTTTCATTGCAACCCTATAATAAAATTAGTATTAACAATTTATGCGTCTATGCTATAAGTCGAATGTCCCTTTATTTTCCTAAATGGTATCTATTTATGGCAAGCAAATAACCTCCCGATGATTTGTGAAGGGGAGTCCAGGATTTTATGTTACGATGTTTTGACCTCTAAATATGTGTTGTCTAGACCTCAATGTCAATTCAATGTTATAAAATTTCTCTTAAGTTTACATTTGTGTTAGAAATTAAAATCTAGAGTGAGGTACATTAGTGGTAAAAGCTTGGCTGTAGCTTTACTCATAGTGTGTTTACTTGTAACAATATTTTATAAATATATTTTTGAAGTATTACTTAATTTTTATAGCCTCGCGTTTTCAAAGCCTAATGTATAACTTTTAAATCTAATGCAATAAGGGATGGGCTTAACCTTTCTACGACATCTACTGATTCTTGAATGATGCAGGTCGAGATCAAAATGTGATGTAATTAGGATCGGTGTAATTCGTATAAAACTAAAAATGTTTTTGAATTGCAAATGAAATCAATTGTGGTGCGACTATCAATGAGGATTTACTGTGTACTACTTACTATATCTTGCTTTTTTTTTTTTAATTTAAGAATGTACCTATTAAAATGTAATTTATGAAACTGAAATGAGTGTCTCTCGTGCCTCTAAAATGAGATTTTCAAGTGAGCGTTGAACCTATATCTTTTGGAATTACATTATAACTACTTATTCACCTTTTGCTTTTTTTCAGTTTCATAAAAAGTTTATTGAGAATTGTCATTGTAAATAAAAATAATTTTCTTTTAACATTTACAGAAAGGTACAAAAGCTCATTTTTAATAACATTTTTATTTTACATATTTAATGTTTCAATGAAATTGTTATTAGTTCAATGTTTCGAGCTCCGCGAGAGGTGGACAGGCTAGGAATATGTGTTATAAAAATTGCGTCATAAAAATTGGTAAAGAGATTATTATAAGAATGGGAAGCAGATCATGGTATTATTCTTATTTGTAAAGCTTATGCCTAACTGTAGTCGTTGATAGGCTAATGGATAGGACTAAGCCTTACAATCTCACCAGCTCAATTGAATGATTAATTTGCTTTTATATCTATCTCTGGATTAAAATTTTAAGTAGTTATCTAATTGGAAAAAAACTTTCGGTATCAATTGTAATGTAGTGTAGAGAAAATAAATAAAAATTAAGAAAATGAAACAATCTTTTAAGTTAGATTACCTAGTTAGTTTTTAATTGTGGTATTATTTATTAATAATATCTGGTTGACCGAGCTTCGCTCGGTATATTTTTTTTTGTATTTTTAGCGAACTTATTTAGATACATATGAATTAAAAATAAAAATGATGAAATAATGAAAAATTATCAAAAATTACTAAAAGATAATAATAAGAACACCGACATTCGATCCCACGCTGTTTGAATGCCAAAACAAAATAAAAAAAAACTGGACAACTTCCCAACTGAGCTATTGTCACTTTTGACAGCGACGGCGAAATTCGAATTCCTGTTCAGAGAATATCAATAACATTATGTGTCATTGTATTGATTAGCTAAAAACAATTGGGTCAGTTGTATTGATTAGCTAAAAACAATTTTGGCCCCGAAACTTCTAGTATACCAAATTTCATCAAAATCGTTGGAGCCGTTTCCGAGATCCTGAATATATATATATATATATATATATATATATATATATATACAAGAATTGCTCGTATAATGATATCATGACATCGATAATCGTATAAAGATATAAGATTCGCTGTGTCGCCGTTAGTATGTGATACATAATCCTTACTAATATTATAAATGCGAAAGTAAGTTTGTTTATCATGTAATGAAACCGATGTACAGCAGCTATAAGAGACCTCATCATTCATCATCATTATTTCAGCTCATATACCTACGTCCCATTGTCGGGCTCTAGCCTCCTCCACAATAGGTGGGAAATTGACCTTACTATACCATGCTGGTCAGACAGGTTGGTACAGGGTTTTGTTTCGAGTTTTCCTTCTCTTGCATAGATGTTATATACGTATTATATCCCTTAGTCGTCTCTTACGACATCCCCGGGCAAGATAGGGAGTGGTGAATTGTATTCTTACTCCATCACCACACGGAAAGTCGGAGTCCTAACCTCATTTAATAAATATTCAGCCAATCCGAAAACCACATCATGACCATGACCTGTCCCTGATTTTTCTTTTCTTTATGCTAGCTTGTATCATTATTGATTATTATGTGTAAAATTCAAGTATACAGAGGTTATATAATTAATGTTATATTTGAATGCCTTATTTTTAATGTATTTACGAAAACTAAGCCATTTCTTGCAAGCTCATGGTTTCGTCAATCTATATAAATTCTCCATCCTTCTGGTGGTTTTTCGCCAATGTTTCAAAGTTCTTTAGTATTTTCTTCCTAAAAATATCGATGTACACAACTCTAGACAAGTCTCGTCTCGAGATATGTCCCACACTAAGTTTCATTTTGTAATAGATAGATGGCCGTAAATCTCTGTTGCAAATCTCTTAATCTTAGCGCGGGCGCATAAAGTGAGATATGTGATTGGTGAGTTACGGCGAAATAATTGCCGTACCGCACAGGACTAAAAATATTCCCTTACTGTACCTACGTCACAGCAACTATTTTATTAGTGTAGAAATTTGTCCGGTGGTCGGCTCAACGACGAAGGCGACGTGTGGCGTGGGTGGGTTGCGGGTCGTGCTTACGCCCTTCTGTCGCCCCGGACGGAGTGGTGCGAGGAGTGCGTCGATCGGTACCCACCCCAAAAAAGAAAAAAAAAGTGTAGAAATTTATAAAATATTACTATTATATATTTAACTTTATTATTATACTAGCTGACCCGACAGACGTTGTCATGTGTTAACTATGAATATTGAATTCGAATTGAATTAAAAAAAATGTTTAGTATTCTAATTCCTATATACAACATACTTATTTTTTTCCTTATGCGTATGAAACCAATGCATGTAATGGCTCTGACGGCGGTACCAATGGCGTCAATTGCGCTCGCGCAACACAATCTAGGACCTTAATTTTTAAACTTAAATGCCTTGTAATATTGGCATACAACGTTCATTGACCCAATACTTACAACTTAAGTTTGTACGTCTAATTGCTGGCATTTTCAAAAACGAAAATTCAACTGTAAATTAAAGAAAACTATTGTATTCTTCTTAATAACTAAGTATATCACTTGTTATATTAGTAACATGTATCTTAATTACCAAAACTCCATATTAAATTGACTTTTTATATTAGGGGTGATGGCTCCGAACTTACCTACCCTGATGTGCACTAAGAAATTCAGTTTTCTTACATCATTTCTGTAAGAAATAATGAATTAATTGTTCATGTATGTAAAACATGTATTTTATTAATAAAATAACTCCAACCGAAGCATGTGTTTTAAACCATAGATATATATGCACTGTGTACAACTCTATGTTTTAAACAATTTTCAGTTCTTTACATCCTCTTTGACGATATTTGCAGCACGCGTTCTGTCAATTCTATGTTAAACGTCATAAGGTTACATTAAAAAAGTTTATATTGTCCAAAGCGGTTAGATTAGAAATAATTTTATATGATGGTTAAGTATTCTTAAATTTTCTAATTTTCTGGGCAATTTTCATATTTTTTCTTTCATAAGAACCTTCTCCTGGCAATAACAAATATAACAAAAAAAGAATTAATGAAATTGGTCCAGCCGTTCACGCGTGATGGCGTGACCAAGGAAAATAGGGATTCATTTTTATATATATATAGATATTTAAAGCAATAATATTGAAAAGTTCACTGTTTCTTTTTTATATGTATGCAAACATAGGTAAATCACTTTTGTCATCATCATCATCGCAGCACATGTACGTCCCACTGTTGGGTTCGGGCCTCCTCCACAATGAAAGGAGGGATTTTGACCTACTATACCATGCTTATCAGACATGTTGGTATAGGGTTTCATTTCGAGTTTGCCTTCTCTTGCACAGATGTCATAGGTATGCACATTATATCGCACAGGACGTGAATCATTTTAGTCCGCCCGTGACCATAGATGCTGTAAAGTGTCCGAAACGTCGGGCAATTAAAAATGAAATAGAAACGCGATTAAATCCGTAAAATAGTTTTATTTATATTGTTTAATATTCGCGTAAATATTAAAAATCATTATGATGTAAAAATAATAATAAAACACATTTACAATAATCCATTACGTTTAAGATTTTCATTATATTGTATAGTGCGTGTAAGTATGTACATAATCTGCTGAAGAGATCACTTGTTAACCAATTAATTCCACCCGATATTTGTAACGCGATATCTAAATATTAAAGGGAGCTAATTAGGCCGTTGATTATAATCGTTATTATATCTGTGGACGCTGTATTGTATTACTCTTTTAAGGCATCATTATCTAGCCTGGTTGTTATAATTAAGGACATAATGATTATCTGTTTTATTGCCGTGCCTATGCGGAAAGCGTTAGTGTAATTACAAAGGGGTGTAAGAGATTCAGAAAATATCTTTTGGATGATCATTCGACACAACAAGCAAACAAAATCATAGTATATTTAAACTTAAATTTAATATATTCAAACTTAAATTTACAAGCTATAGAAAGAAAATATGTCAACATGCTTACTAAAATATCAATCGAATTCACGGCCTATCAAGGATTTTTATTCTTTTTTTATCATTTCTTTCTAGGCAATGCTGTCATATTTACAGATTCACGAAGTGCGCTCCAACATTTGCTACGATGTTGTTGTGCAAACTTTAGGGGCATTCCATTAGCATATGTCATATTAAAATGTATTCTATCACTTAAAAAATCGAAATGTAGTATTACTCTACAATGGCTGCCTTCTCATGTCGGTGTATCTGGAAACGATCAAGCAGACCAGCTCGCAAAATCTGCATGTTTTACAGGCTTCACGACAGACTATGGCCCTTATATCACAGACATAATATGTGAAGTGAGATCGAAGTGTCGTAAATTATGGTCGGAGTATTTCGATGAACGATCTTTACATAAAGGCATCTGGTATAAGGTAATGCAGCCTAACTTGCCTCGCACTCTTTGGTTTTCTAACACCGATATGAGACGTCAGACCATAGTTACAGCTTTAAGGCTCCGTTCCGGGCACTTTCCCTTACATAATTTTGGTTACATGATGCGAAAAACTGTATCGCCGAATTGCAATGTATGTAATATTCTTGAAGACATTCACCATATCATTATGGAATGTGCCCGAAGCGAAGTGCAAAGACTAGATCTTAGTTTTAACACATATAACATATGTGAATACTTTAGCTTATTGTCGGATCCTCTATCCGACGAAGTCAAGCAAATTTATAATATGTTTAATTTAGTTATTAAGAATAGATAGTTAGTTATAATACCTATGTACATTCCAATGGGGGCGACATTATCTATTTAGATAAAGCCCTCTTTTTACCGAAATAAAGATTAAAAAAAAAAATAAAATCATTTCTTTTTTTTGGGGCCTTTGTTTTTAAAATTAGGACAGCCCCATAACTTAAGCATTATAAAAATAACAAACTGATGTAGTATTTTTAGGTAATGAGAAGTCAAAACTATTAGTGCCTATAATGATTTCTGATGTTTACGCGAGTATTATACATTTTAAATAAAACTACTTTACGGATTTTATCGCGTTTGTATTTGATTTTTGATTACCCGACGTTTCGAACACTTTACAGCATTCATGGTCACGGGTGGACTAAGATGTCTCACGTCCAACAAGTCATCGTTACTGCAGAAAATTTATAACTATCTACCCGATACAGACGCGAATCAAATACAAACGAGATAAAATCCGTAAAGTAGTTTTATTTAAAATATTAGTGCCTATTGCAAAATAACTCCATCTTATTTTATGTAGGAGGGATATCTCTAGACCACAGGATTTGGGCATACCCCGCCCAATCCGTCGAGGGCGATGGCAGGGCGGCATGCGGTCCCATAACTTACCTTATTATCTCCCTATCACCATTGGGTTGATCATTGGTAATGATTGATTGATTGCAGTGGCCAGCCTTTCGTGTGGAGTAAGAATACAATTTTCCACCCCCTCACTTTTTTTATGGGTGGGCTATGGTAAGCGCACACGCGGTCCATTCCGTCCGGGGCGACGAAAGGACGGCACGCGGGCCCATAACCCATCCGTACCCACGTCGCCTTTATCGTTGGTCCGACCATCAGTACCGAGTTCCTTGTCCTCAGTTGTTGGCCCGACCGAATACTCTTTCGGGTACCCTCACCTCTCGACGTCCCTGTCCCGGGACGTCGGTCACCGTCGCACGGTCAGCCTCTCTGCGGGTGTCGGACTAAAATCCCCGGTCCGGTCACCCGACCACCCCCTCACTTGCCTGTAAGTCTCATAAAAGATGACTTAAGGGATATGATATACAGATAATACCCATACAAGAGGTACAATAAGTTTATTTATCTGCCGCGATACATTAAGTTAATTTATCTGTCGTTATGCAGGTGGCCCAACCCAACAGCAGGACTGTCTGATGGCCCAACAGTGACTGGCGAAATCACTGGAACTTAATATTAGATATATATAAAAGGTAAACTATCTATAGCCATTAAGAGCATCTAAGATCGTATCAACACCGGGGAATAGTCCGTCACCTGTAGAGAGACTGACCGCACGAGGGCGATCAATGTCCTGGGAGGAGCGTTAGAGGGGAGGATACTCAAAAGGATACACCACCGGGCTGGCCATGGACGACAAGGCACTCGGTACCGGTAGTCGGCCCAATGACAAAAGGGAGGAAATACGGTGGGTTATGGGGCCGTGCTATGCCTATTTGTCACCCGGGACGGAACGAACAGCGTGTGTACTAACCATAGTCCATCAAAAAAAGATTATATCAACTGCTACTATGTGAAATATTCTTGAGCTAGTTAGCTTAGAATAAAAATAAAAAAAAAAACAACTCATTGTTATTTGATGATAATTTCATAGATTATCAATAATGACTTCTTCTCAGTAGCGAAATTTACTTTAGAAAGTGTTAATATAGGTATCTTTATTTATCTTTTACAGTTTCTATTTTACTGTGATTACTGTATAAGGAAATTTTAGCAATAAATACTTTAACAAAATCCCAAACGACTTTGTTGATAAAATACTGATATTTTTCACTAGAATGTTGTTTCTTCATTCCATTATTTATTTAAAACCTTTTTTTTACACTAGCGCAACTCCATCTGACAGTTAAGTATTTATTTACCTGGGGAGGTTGGGAGAGAGAACTAATAAAATTCAATTACGCAGTCATACTTTTTGTGTTTCATGTTTAATTTCATATTTAACACCTACATTTTTAAATTGGATTTATTTTCACTTTAAATATTGATTTTAAAAGAGATTTAAGGACTAAAACCGTTTGTAATCAACCAAAAGATATTTGCTTGCAATAAAAATATCTAAGTTAGATGCAAACGAAATTTCTTACAACTTGTAGAAATAAATACAAAGAACATGAATATTAACTTGAAATTGGCTTATTTATATACGTGCCATTACAGCTTAATTATTAAATCCGTTAAGTTATTACGGATAAATGTAGATGCAAGTTACCTTTGTGGTAATATGTTTTTGAGGTTATGAATAAGCTTCAAAAGAAACATTTTATAATAATAAGTCTCTATGTTATTATTAAATTATTTAATATTTTTCGTTCACGTGCCTTCATATTCTATAAGAATACATAAATCATAATTGAGATATGCTTATGACTTGCACGTACACTTCTATATATACAAAAGAAAGTCGTGTTAGTTATAAATTTATAGCTCAAGAACAGCTGTACCGATTTGGCTGAAAATTGGTGAGGAGATAGCTTAGAACTAGGAAACTGATATAGGATACTTTTTATACCGTTTTTTTAATGGTCTTTACAGGATTTCGCCAATAACTCTTTTATCCCGTTCGATCGCGTTCCCGTGTGACGTGACATAAAATGTCAAAGAGAATATAAGTCACTATGATATGTACTTAGTATAAAAAACGCATATGATATATAATAGCAAAACACAAATGACTGCTAAACGTAATTTTGTCTATAGTTAAGTATGGTTGAAAATTTAATAATTATAATTTTGTCAGAAATCAATAATGAGTAATTTGTATTCTCTTTGAATCATCATTAACAATGTCACGACCTAGACGATCGAATCTTTCCCAACAAAGCTGTAATGATTCTTCCATTAGAGACTATATTTCCGGCAATTTAGAAAATATTATGGCGGTACGAAGTTCGCCGGGTCAGCTAGTTTTATAATAGTAATTGGTAAATTGGCATTTTTTTATCATCTACTAAAATCAATATTGCTTTTTAATAAGTTAACAAACTTTTAAAAAATGTAAACATACAAATATCAAAAATTATATTTTTTAAATATAATCCAAGTTTTGACCGTTTTGTGTTACCTACTGGCTGTGGCCGTGATTTCTCTTGTTGGATACAAGAGAAATCACGGCCACAGGCAGTTAATAGTTGCATGCAACCGTTTAATAGTTGTCTTCGGTATCATAAAATGTTATAAATTTTTTAATGTTATTATTTATAAAAAAAAAATATCTTTCCATCTATATCTATATAGGTATATATAGGAGAGGCGGGTGTTGCTAGCGATATATTGACTCATCACCATATCTCTGGAACCATAAAGCGTACAGACTTGAAATTTGGCAGAAATATTCCTTTCGTCGAGTAGAGGTCAGCTAAGAACGGATTTTGCGAAATTCCACCTGCAAGGGGTGTTGCGGGGGCATTAACAATAATATACAAATGAAGGAACAGGGTGAGCCGAAGCTACTGAAGCCAGAAGAATGAAATTTGGACCGTAGTTTCACTTCATGACGTAGCCACCACGACGTAGCACCCACTAAGAAAAGATTTTTTTGAAATTCCACTCCTAAGGGGGTGAAACGCAACGGTAAAGTCTGTATGGAAAGAAAAAAATCTTTAGCTACTGTCTTCAAATTAAGCATAATAAAAATAAATAAACCCGTGCTTCAGTGTTTGTCTATTTTCATCCTCTAAGGCTATAAAATAGGTAGAAAGATGTCAGTTTACCGACTTATCACAGAGCCAAAACTACTGAAGCCAGAAACATGAACTTTTGACATTAGTTTCTTTGCGTGACGTAGAAACCCACTAAGAAAGGATTTTTTGAAATTCAACCCTATGCAATTTTGACCGTAATTCTATTTTGTGACATAGGGACCCACTAAGAAAGGATTTTTTGGATTTCACTCCCTAAGGGGTGAAAAAAAATCTTCATCGACTTTCTTTAAATTTTGCATAAATACTGTTCATTCATCATTTTTTTCATCATTTCAACCCTTATATATCCCACTGTTGGGCTCGAGCCTCCTCCATTATGAGTGGGAAGTAGTAGGTCACTACACTACACTGGTCAAACGTGTTGGCATAGGTTTTAGTTTTTCTTCTCTTGCACAGATGTTGTATGCATATTATAATCTCTTAGTCGTCTCCTACGACAGCCACGGGTAAGACGGAGGGCGCTGAATGGTATTCTTATTCCGTCACCATACGGAAAATACTCTTCTTTACAAATGAATAAACAGCATTTGTCAATTTTTACCCTCTAAGGGAACTAGGCGGGTAAGGTGTCTGAAACCGAAGCGAAGAGAGGGCAGGTTGCTAGTTTGTAATATGAGCTGTGATGATAATAGACGAACTAGCATTATACTTGATGGATAAATGACGTCATTAAAATCTATACATACATAAATAGCCTCACGCTTGCTTTGTCAGAGGGGTAAGCAGAGACTATGGATTACCACAAGTCACGGTCCTGACATACTTCCATCATTTCACTCATTAAAGTCTTCATGTATTCTCTACGGTTACGAGTACTCTTAACTTGGCCACCGGGTTGAGAGCCATCAGCACTCACCCATAGTCCGGGCTAAGCTGTGAAAGTCATCTGAGGCTAACAGCTATACGCAAAATACAAAAAAAACTCTTAACATGATCTTTCACCAGCATATTTCCAATTTGATCTAAAAACGTACGGCGTGGTCTTCCTCTTGCAACCATGCCACTCACACTTGCTTTGTATACTTGGCCCGTCCGTCTCTCTTCACTTATTCTACATGTCCAAACCACCTCAACACCTTTTTTAATCTTTGCCACTATCCAGTACTACTAAAAGCACGTAAACAATTTCTTCAATAAATACACGTCGCCAATATTAGGTAGAGCTTTCATAATGATATGGATATTAACATGCTATACCGCAAAAATTAGAAGGGTTAGATAAAGGATTTGTTGCAAGCATCCTTTCCAAAAAAAAAATACAAAAAAAAGAGTTACGCTATCATCATCATCATCTCAACCCATATGCGTCCCACTGTTGGGCTCGGGCCTCCTCCACAATGGAAGGGTAATTGACCTACTATACCACGCTGGTCAGGCGTATTGGTATTGGGTTTTATTTCGAGATTTCCTTCTCTCGCATAGATGTTATATGCGTTTTATATCCCTTAGTCGTCTCGTACGATCCCCCACGGGTAAGATAGGGGGTGGTGAATTGTATTCTTACTCCGTCACCACACGGAAGAAGAGTTACGCTATAGTGGCATTATTTTCTTAGGATTCTAAATCATCTCCTAACTACAGAAACAAAGAGATATAGGCATAGCAGAGTATAATTCTTATTCCGTTATCATATGACAAGATTTACCACCAACCGTAAACTACCTACCATCTCTCTGTTCTGCCATTTCCATTCTAAGGTTGCCTGGAAGAGATCGCTTATTGCGATAAGGCCACCCTTTGTATATTTGGGGTTATGTTAGTAAGTTATTGTATTTTGTTTTTGTAATTGGTCTACAAATAAAGAATTATCTATCTATATAGATTAAATTTTAATTTATTAATTTTTATTATTATGAATTTTTAAATTTTTTTCTGTTATTAATATTATTGGAAATGATTCTTCCTCTTAACAATTCTTATTTAACGCTTGTAAAAGAAAAAAGACTGTATACTCACTTTTTTCTGTCTTTGGTGGCAAGGGAGGCAGCAATCCATTTAATAAGTGGTGACTAGTGTCTATATTATTCTAGATGAGAAGACCACCGCGTCGCGACCGTGTGTTTAGCGTGAGGTATGATTTGCGTCTATGGTTTTCTAGCTCGCTGGTAATAGCAAATTGCTACGACTCAGGCATAGCTTTTCTGTGAAAGTATAAACTCCCCGCGGCAGATCCGACATATTTATAACTGCCAGGAGAAAACTGTCAGAAGGGTAGCCATGCAAGTACTAAAATGTTTACTTGTCCCTTAATTACCCGCGGCTTTGTCTGCTTAAAAATTTACTCCATATGAAATTTCCTCTATATTTCCTTTACCACTATCTGTATATTGTATTTATATTTATAATTGTAAATGTGATGTAGTGCATTCCCAAATCTAACCCAAACATCTTCACAAACTGTAATATTTATAATATAAGAAGTATTTATTATATAAGTTATTTGTCACTATTTTTTTTCTATCAGTACTTGAATGTCGTATTTATGTATTGTATTCCCACATCTAACCTAAACATCTACACAAACTGTCATATTTATAATATGAGTAGGTAAATATGCATGTATTTATTATATAAAATAATTGTCACTTTATTATTTTTTGTATATATATATTGTATATATATATTGTATCGATAATCTTTTTCTGTATCTGGTGATTGGTATTGCTTTCAGTTTAGTTAGAAGTGTAGATGTTAGAACTATGTTGTGACCGCGAACGTAAAACGTACGTAATCTAAAACTCGTCTACCCGCGTGACGCAGCCACAAAGTTCACACAATGCCATCAGACTTTGTTCAACCATATCATGCTAAGGGTGAAAGGGTACAATTACATATGTTAAATATATATTTGTTTGTTAGTTTCTACAAAAAAGATAATTGGTTTCAAATTGATTTTGTATTATTATTGACTAGCGACCCGCCCCGGGTAAACTGTAGTAATTCTGTAGTAATAAAAACTGTAGTAATCAATTGAAAAATTGATATTATTGAACAAAACACGTGGGGTGCTTGTGATAATAACTTCAGATATAATAAACTATTGATAAAATATTAACAACAGTTAAAATAAAGCCCCCCACATTTTTTGTACAATAACATCAATTTTTCAATTGATTACTACAGTTTTATTTTTAATTTTTTAATTCAATAAATTTTAAAAGAGTGTTTTCTTTTTAGTTTTTAAACTATAATTTATTTTTTACTTTTTAGTTTGGTTTATTAGATTTTGAGAACGCAGCTACTTTGAAAAAGTCTCTGTCTCTGTTGTGCCGAGCCGAGTGCCACACCAACGCTACATCCCGCAATTTTTAAATCTGTAATATCTTCGAAAATATTCATTTAAATCATATGCTGTAAATATAATAATATGTATGCTGCTGGGCCATATAGATCTATATTAAATCTACAATGTATTTAAGGTATTTAATTGGATAAAGATTAATACTATATTGGTTAAAATCGCTTCGAAAATTAGCCATTATTTGTCGTAAAAAGTAAATGACAAAAAATGTTATTGTGGGATATTCATAAGAGATAGACATATACCATCGTGAAGTTTTCTGTAGACTTTTTCAATGTGTACAATACTTAGTAAATTATTTTGATAAATCTCGTAAGGTTCAGCCTGCGTTTGCAATGCAAGCGGAAAAAATGTAATTATTTACGACATCACATTAGAAACCTCAAAAATAACAGTATTTCTGCACTATTTAATGGATGTTATTATACATCGAAACCTTCCTCTTCAATCATTCTATCTATTAAAAAAAATCGCACCAAAATCCGTTGCGTAGTTTTGAAGATTTAAGCATACATAGGGACATGGGGACAGAGCAAGCGACTTTGTTTTATACTATGTAGTGAAGTAACGGCTGTTTTGCTAAATGTAAGTATTACTACTGGTTGTGAAGCTTCATATTATAATGGGTCAAGGAGAAAGAGGAAAGAGTGAAAAATAGAATATACCTGGATTTAAATATTATCTTGCATATCAAGAACTCAAGACATTTGGTAGGCGAAATCAGTGTGTTTATATGTATGTGTATATCATCATCCTAATCTCTCAATTATTTGACGTGTTCTCAATCTAAATTCGTATTACATAGTAGGTTATGACCGACACCCTGTCTGATATCAACCATTCTTGAAAATGTAATCGTAGACTAAACGGTATTCGATACAGTTGGCTCAGGTCAGTCCCACGAACAATGCTAATGGATACTAGTATACCGAGCCGTCATAAAACACTACACGCTGTGTATTCAAATAGCTATATTATATTCTGTATATCTAAAATACAATAAAATAACAAATATAGAAGTTATTAATCATCTTTATATTATTATATAAATTTCTTGTGTACGTGTGTATGTCACTGAACTCCTAAACGCCTGAACCCATGTTGATGAAAATTTTTGTGCATTCTAAAAAATGTGTAGTAAGAACAAACGCACTACCCAACTCCGTAAATTAATTTGAGCCAGCTACAATATAAGCGGACGTATATCGAGGCGAGAAACTTGTATAATTATATAAATTTCTAGCGTACGTGTGTATGTCACTGAAGTCCTCCTAAACGGCTGGACCGATAAAAACGAAATTTTTTGCATGTGTTCAAGGGGATTTGAGAATTGTTTAGATTCGCAATTGGAATAATGATTGATGGCGCTTATTTGAACAGAACAACGATAACGGATTGGTGGCGTTTATTTGAACAGAACAACGTCTGTTGGGTCAACTAGTTTTTATATATATACCATGACCATGAATGCTGCAAAGTGTTCAAAACGTCGGGCAATCATAAATCAAATACAAACGCGATATAATCCGTAAAAGTAGTTTTATTTACAATGTGTAGTGCTCGCGTAAACACCAGATATCATTATTTATATATTTCTTGTGTACGTGTGTGTCACTGAATTCCTCCTAAGCGGCTGAACCGATGTTGATGAAGTTTTTTGTCTTGTGTTCAAAAGGATTCGAGAATGGTTGATGTTGTTCGAGAAGTGGCGCTGCTGTCGATCTCAAAGAGAATTTTTATTTTATTTACCAGAGCAGCGTCTGTTAGGTCAGCTAGTATTTTATAAATAGCAATTATATTATATAAATAGTAGTTGACTTACACTCGATCTAAAAATACTCTATGTATTTTAAATCATTTTTTTTTTTTGTGGGTGGGTTGCGGTCGGCGCGCCTCCGTACCACTCCGTCCGGGCGACAGAGGGGCTTAAGCACGCAACTCCCGCAACACACCCGAAAACCACGTCGCCTTCGTCGTTGGGCCGACCACCGGAGCAGGGTTACTTGACATCAGTGGTCGGCCCGACGGAATACCCCCTATTTGTATTTTAAATCATGATGACACCAGTTTTATTTTATTGTAAGAATATATCACTTTAGATATTATCATTGTAGATATTGCATTTAACCAAAACAAATGTTTTGCAACATCTATAAAGATAATAATCCTCATCATCTCTGTCAACATAAGTCATCCTGTTGGGCTCTGGCCTCCTCCATAATGGGAGAGAATTTGATTTACTACACCACGCTTGCCACAGGCTTTTATGTCGAATTTGCCGTTTCTTGCATCGATGTTACATATATGTTTTTTATATCTCTTAGTCTCACAGGTAAGAAAGAAGTTGGTGAATTCAATTCTGGTGTCCTCATATGAAAATAAAATAATAGGAAAACATAATTATACTAGAAGACAGAACAGACGTTGTTCTGTTCAAATCTGTAAAAAAATAGAAAATTTCATTTCAATTGTGAATCTAAACCATCCTCGCATCCCCTTGAACACATGCAAAAAATTTCGTTAATATCGGTCCAGCCGTTTAGGAGGAGTTCAGTGACATACACACGTACGCTAGAAATTTATATAATTATACAAGTTTCTCGCCTCGATATTCGTCCGCTTATATAGTAGCTGGCTCAAATTAATTTACGGAGTTGGGTAGTGCGTTTGTTCTTACTACACATTTTTTAGACTAACTTGCCTTACCAGTGATACTAACACAAGAAGCTAAAACATTCGGGTAACTACTGAAAAATTTGCTAACCATATTTCTTCACCTACGAGATAGGTCGGATTTTTTTTTACACCAAACCTTGCTGAATATTTGCCAAAGTTATTATCATCGACGCTATGTATACTCCTCCCATATTGCAAAGGCAATAGTTTTATAAACGGCCGCCTTCCTGACGTCAATGCTCTTTGGGAATATAATTGTTGACCAGTTGGCGTCAGATAAAAATGGTTCAAGGCGATGTAAGGCACTTAGTTGTATGTTACGATACCGACGAGCAATATGAGAATTGGAAGCATTCGCAGCTGCCACCACACAGCATTTAATAATATTCTATTCATGCACGCACGCACGTTCGCATACACGCACGAACGTTCGCATACACGCATGCACGTATGAACGTGTGCAAGCATGTACGCACGCTCGAATGTATGCACGTACGCACGCTTGCACGCACGCAAGCACACACATAAGTATGAATTGGAATAATAACCCACAAATTGATCGACATCGATTCTCTTAAAATATCCCACAGATTAACCCCTTGTTTAGTGACAAATATAAAGCAGAGGTTTTACTCGGTAACTACTTGCGAGTTTATAGTTGAAACTTTAGTCAACACGTGTTAGGTAAACTAATTAGACGCAAACTCCGACACAGAATCGTAAAATACCCTGGATCTAGTTACAATGTAACTTCGTAGACACCAGCGTACATTTTTATGTTGTGACTTATGACACCGCAGTCACTTGGTTGGTCTATAGTGGTTTTAGTTTAATAGCTGCCTTTATTATAGAAGCTTTGGCTAACTTCAGAACATCTTGTTTATATATTTTGCTTCAAGTTTTCAGCCTGCATACGTCTTTAGTGCTTTGTGTGTTGGTAGGGTAAGAATATAATCACTACGTCTTGTTGTCCCGTGAGATTTGTGAGAACTATTTATAGCATAACTAGAAGAATCGCCAGAAAGAGCAGGGTATAAAAATGGGTTGTTATAGGGTTTTATTTCTAGTCTTCCTTTACATGTACGACAAATGTTATATAAATATTGTAAATAAAACTACTTTACGGTACACGGTCCGCCCGTGACCATGAACGCTACAAAGTGTTCGAAACGTCGGGCAATCAAAAATGCAATACAAACGCGATGAAATCCGTAAAGTAGTTTTATTTACAATGTGTAATACTTGCGTAAACATCAGAAATCATTATATAAATATTTTCCGTGTGGTAACAAAGCATGATCGATACTCCGGTGATAGTACAGGTTCCATCATTAGGTAAGTAGTGGACGAAGGCTGAAACTGAAATGCAATCACAGCTACAATTTTGCAGAAAGAAGTAGAGCTGGTGGATTGTCAATAAAGAAACCATCCATTTACATCGATGCAAGCAATCAATAGTATATGATGGCGCAGCTATGAGTCTTCGTGTGATACTGTCTAGGCCGCGGGATAAACTAGTAACTGACAGTTATCTGAAATAAAACCTAATAAATGGTGTAAGATATGACCAAGGGGCAGGTGCTTGAAATAGGTTGCGACCACAGAGGGCCATGGCGATCAGGGCCATCCGCGGATACCGCACGGTGGCAACGGAGGCGACGTGCCTGTTGGCCGGGACTCCCCCGTGGGACCTGGAGGCGGAAATGCTCGCCGGTTTGTATCGGGGGGAGTCGGGGGTGCGAGCGGAGAGCGGTGTGATCTCTTTGAGGGAGCTCACCGCCTGGCGCGTCGACGCCCGCTGAGACGTCATTACCCATTGGGCAGTGCGGCTGGAGAGGTCTCGGTGCGGTGTCTGGACCGTGGAGGCCTTGCGGTCGATGCTTATGCAGTGGCTAAAACGGCGGCACGGGGTGCTCTCCTTCCGATTGGTGCAGGTTTTGACGGGGCATGTATGCTTCGGCAAATACCTGTACACGGTCGCTAGGAGGGAGAGTACACCGACCTCGATACGGTGTCTGGACCTTGGAGGCCTTCCGGCCGGTGCTGATGTAGTGTCTAAAACGGTGGCACGGGGTGCTTTCCTTCTGACTGGTGCAGGTCTTGACGGGGCATGGATGCTTCGGCAAGTACCTGTACACGGTCGCTAGGAGGGAGAGCACACCGTCCTGCCACCACTGCGATTGCGACGAGGTCACAGCACAGCATACGCTCGAGGTTTGTGCCGCCTAGGCAGAGCAGCGTCGTGAACTCCTCGCAATTATTGGTGTATATAACATCAAGCCTGAAAAGGAGGTTCGACTTCACAACGACTAGTCAAAGCCCAAATTGCACAGGATCAGCTCGTAGGCGGACACCTGTATAATACAGGAAATTGAACTAGTAGTCCAACAGTTCGGGAGCAACCTCACTAAGGGGTTATAGTGTGGTGGGCAATACATACAGGTACGCCTAATGCTAGGTATTCTAGGACCAATGTGCCACAATTGGTAATGACTGAAAGTAAATAACAGGTGGTATTTATTTGACGTTAATATTTAGAATACAATGCTTAATACATGACGTGTAAAAAGAGAGACAATTTTATACATACATAGATAAATAAATAAAGGTGATACGAAGTTCACTTGGTTATCTAGTAAGGATATCTATACCAATAAATAAAATTGGAGTATCTGTTTGTAATGTCAAAATAATAGGCTTTTTTCATGCTCACACGGGAACGGGAACTACGCGGATAAAACGACTATAACCTATAACCGAAGCGAAGCGAGGGCGGATTGCTAGTATTGTATAAAGATAAAACTCATAGAATAAGCATTTAAAGATTTATCGTTAAAAATCTATTCGTTCTCAATATTTGAAATAAGAACTTGATAATAAAAATTTGAATCCGTTCGAGCATTAAATGTGAAACCCGTTACAAACTCAGCAAAGATTCACAAAATGGCACCGAGTGCGACAAAATACATTTTCCAAGTGAATTGGCTTAAGACGAGGCGTAGCTCAAACATCAAATAATAACATAATAAAGGGATAATTCGACATTTTTGTTCAATTTTCTACAACGTAAATAAGCAGAGTTCACAGTTGCCGCTATCAAATCAGCCCCGAGGCACGGGATTATTTAAACCGTTGTTGTCGATATGTCTCGTAATTTCTGTTAGCTAACGCCTTATGGGTTTATAAATCTTGCTTTTTGCTTTATCCGTATTTTTTGTATTCTTTTCCATTTTTTGAAGTAGAAAGTATTATAACAGCTTATGTATGAGATATTATATAGTCTTTTTAACGTATTTTATTTTTGATTTGTTTTATCTGGATCTTAATCTATATTACTATAAAAAGCTGAACAGTTTGTTTAATTGAATTCGTTAATTTTAGGAGCTAAATGTTGAATTATAAAACTACTTCTTTATTAACTGGCCTATTTATCGAGAAAAATGTTAGGCTACAATAAGATAACGCCACTGCTGATAAAAAAGATGAGCTATGAATACTGTGAGCATAAATGTAAAAGCAAAAAATTTAATAAGAAGTCATCGGCCATTTTCAAGACACTTCAAAAGTTTCAATTGTATGTTCCTATACCATACTATTGAGAAATATACCAACTTACACTCTATCGAAGATCACAAAAGATCGGTGCGGCTTTGTTCTGAGCTGAGAATTAAAAAGGTTGTTAACGCTGTTAAAGCCAAAATTCGCCAAAATCCTACAAGTAAATAAGAAAAATAATCGCGAGAAATAAGGATTCCCGTTAGGACTGTCTTACGTGATGGAGTGGTTGGTGCGGACGCACGGGGTGCTTTCCTTCCGACTGGTGCAGGTGCTGACGGGGCACGGTTGCTTCGGGAAGTACCTGCACAAGATTGTCAGGAGGGAGAGCACACCGTCCTGCCACCACTGCAGTTGCGACGAGTACACGGCGCAGCACACGCTCGAGGAGTGTGCTGCATGGGAAGGGGATCGCCATGAACTCGTCGCAATTATCGGTGCCGACCTGGCGCTGCCGATCATCGCCAGGGAGATGCTCGTCAGCGTCAGGAACTGGGACGCGGTCGCCGCCTTCTGTGAGGCCATTATCTCACGGAAGGAGGCGGCGGATCGTGTTCCAGTAGAGCTACTATTCGGCGACACGTTCCGCCACCGGTGACTCGGGCGGCGCAGGCGCGAGTATCTGCGCCTAATGCCGCCCTAGCCGAGGCCGCGGGTGATCGGACCGGGGAATTGTCCGTCACCCGCAGAGAGGCTGACCGCGCGACGGCGACCGACGTCCCAGGACGTCGAGAGGTGAGGTTACCCGAAAGGGTATTCCATTGGGCCGACCACTGACGACAAGTCACATCTGCTCCGGTGGTCGGCCCAACAACGAGGTGACGTGGGTACGGGTGGGTTATGGGCCCGCGCGCCGTCCTTTCATCGTCCCGGACGCACTGGACCGCGCGTGCGCTTACCATTGCCCACCCATAAAAAAAAAAAAAAAGGACTGTCTTACGTATCATCAATCTGACGCTTGGTGCTTATGGTCGATAGACAGGACATGCCCTAAACCAATCCCTACAGGTAAAGAAAAAAAGGCTTGATCAAAATTGTGTATGAAAAGCACAGAAATATCCTTTTCACTAAAGAAAAAAAAGAAGTTATAAAGTATCTTTTTTTTAAAGGAGTGAATTCTGTCCTGATATGCGTATGAAAAGCACGGCAATTTCCTTTTCACTAAAGAAAAATCAGAAGAAGTCACAAATAAACTTTGTGACTTCTTGTGATTTTTTCTTGTGGCTCAATTATTCACTCGTTTTTTGTTAAAAACGAGTGAATAATTGAGCCAAAGTGAAGAGAGTTATATTGTGTTATAAAAGCTAACAGTATAGCAATACGATTTTTAAAATGTATATTGAAATTTCCAGCAAGACTCTATATCAAGTCACAAGGCATAAACTACCAAAGCATGGATCCACGTCATTTTTATAAAGTCCGAAACGTTGACTTGGCTAGTCTGGCTAGTCTGGTGCCTGTCTTTTTTTTTGGGGTGGTGGGTTGCGGTCGGCGCACTCCTCGCATCACTCCGTCCGGGGCGACAGAGGGGCGTAAGCACGCACACACGCAACCCACCCGAACACCGTTGGACCGACCACCAGAGCAGGGTTACTTGTCGTCAGTGGTCGGCCCGACGGAATACTCCCTGAGGAGTACCCCACCATCGACCGACGTCCCCCCCTCGGGGAGGACGTCGGTCTTTCCTCACGCGCCAACGCCGGCGGCGGCTCACGTCCTTCCGCGAGACTACTGCCTCGCAGAAGGCTGTGACGGCATCCCAGTTCCTGACCATCGCCAAGGCGATGCTGTCCAGCGTCGCCCTGGCGATGGTTGGCAGCATCAGGTAGTCTGGTTCTAATCTAGCCCAGATTAAAACCCCTTGGACTACAAATTATGGTTGCTTAAGACACTCATTCTGTAGTATTCTGTGTGGTGATGGAGTAAGAATACAATTCATCACTCCCTATTTTGCCTGTGGATGTCGTAAAAGACAACTAATGGATATAATACGCATATAACTTCTATGCAAGAGAAAGAAAACTCGAAATAAAACGCTATACCAACCTGTTTGACCAGCATGGTATACTAACGTCAATATCTCTCCTATTAAGGAGGAGGCTCGAGCCCAACAGTGGGACGTATATGAACTAAAATGATGACGATGATGTAAAAACTCTAGAACGAGTAGTTATGAAAATTGCCATGAAAACAGTACAGTACGTAAATCCATGGGTTCATAGCCAGACGACTTAAAGGTCTGAATTAAAGCCAAAGGTAATCATTTCGATTAGAATTATTTTTTATTTATTGAGGAGAAATTTATTGCTTCAATAAGTAAACACATAACTTTTATTAAGATTAAAAGTATTTTTATTTGTAACAGAACTCCTAGCTACATTAGGTAATAATAAAAGAAACAGTTTATGTATTGCTATGAATAGGTAAATATTATTGCTGCAGCAACTGTCATAATGATAAGTTCATACCACATTTTCATTTTAAATACTATCCTTACATTAGTACGGTTTAAAATGATAGTAGTATTTTAAAATAAGTCACAATTACAAAAAACCTTAAATGTTTTTTAAGCTTTTTGTTTGTAATCTTGATTTATTTAAAAATAAAACTAAGACTAAGTAATTTACGCTAGTAAAACTACGGCAATAGCAGCAAGACGTGAACTTAACACATATCAATGATTTGTAAAGATTTTTTCTTTTTTCAACAACAAAAATAAGGTGAATTTTCATTTTTCTCAAAAAATATTTATTTATTCATCAATTTCTATTTTGTCCCCTTCAAAGTAGTCTTCCTCAGATATAATACACATGTGCCAGCGTTTTTTCTAATCCTCGAAGGAGTTCTGATATGCACTTTTTTGTATGCCCTTGAGCTCTCTCAGCGATTCAGTTTGTATCTCCTCAATCGTCGCAAACTGTCGTCCTTTCATGGGTCCCTTCAATCTTGGGAATAGGAAAAAGTCGTAGGGTGCTAAATCTGGTGAATACGGTGGCTGAGGTATGATTACGATGTTGTTTTTGGCCAAAACATTACGAACAAACAATGACGAGTGACCAGGTGCATTATCGTGATGCAAAAGCCATGAATTATTTTTCTTTAATACCGGACGTTTTCTTCGTATTGCTTCTTGCAAGCGACGCGTAACTTCAAGATAGTACTCCTTATTGACCATACGACCATATGGTAAGAACTCCTAACCCACTACGCCATGGTAATCGAAAAAACAGTTAGCAAAACCTTCACATTTGATCGAACTTGGCGTGCTTTTTTGGCCTTGGCTCTCTTGGGCTCTTCCATTGGGACGGTTGGACTTTGGTTTCGATGTCATAACCATATGCCCATGATTCGTCACTATTTATGACCCTTTTAAGCAAATCTGGATCACCGTTGACGTCATTCAACAATTCCTGAGCGATACCCATGCGACGGCTTTTTTGGCCAAAATTCAGCAATTTTGGAACGAACTTCGCTGCCACACGCTTCATGCCCAAAATTTCCAAAAATATTGCATGGCATGAGCCGTCCGATATGGCGACATGCTCAGCAACTTCTCTAATAGTGATTCGACGATTCTCCATAACAATTTCCTTCACTTTCTCAACATTTTCAGCGGCTGTTGATGTGCTGGGGCGTTTAGGGCGAGCGTCGTCATTCATATCTTCTCGACCTTCTGTGAAAAGTTTGTACCACTTGTAAACAGTTTTTTGACTCATTGTCAGAGTACACTCACCGTATGCCACTGTCAACATGTAAAGTGTTTGTGAGCACTTAATTCCATTTTTCACACAAAATGAATGCAAATTCTTTGATCCATTTTTTTCCACAGCAAGAAATCGCCGAACACGCAAAACACGTATAACCTATGAGAGCCTCTCACAAACAAACTAAATTCGGGACAAGTGTACCAACATTACAAAATAAAAAAATTGATAACCGAATGTAATTTGAAAATTCACCTTATTTTTTGAACAGACCTCGTGTATATATATAGTAGTATACGTATGTCACTAAACTCCTAAACGGCTGGACCGATATTGATGAAATTTTCAAGATTTCAAAGAAAATTAATTTAACTATTTTTTTAGATTTAAACAGAACAACGTTTCTTGGGTCAGCTAGTATATATATATATATACAGAATTTATTTTATTTTTGTCTGTGGGTGTCGTAAAATACGGCTAAGGGATGTACTTACTATTGATGTGACATCCATGCAAGAGAAAGAGGACTTATACCTGATAAAACCCTGTAGCAACTCCTCTGAGCTGCATGAAATCGTAGGATACAATCCCTCCTGGTTTGGAGGAAGCTTGAGTCCACCGTATGTGGGCTGCCATACTGTATATGTGCCGATTTCTGCGCATTTTTGCATGTGTCTCTAGCTGTGTAAAAAAAAGTATTTTATTAATATATATAATACTAGCAGACCCGGTCACGCGTTGCTGTGGCTAAGGTTTTTGTTATATTACATTTTAGTAAACTATTTATGCTATTGAATTGTAGCTTATATGACACGTTTGTAGGTTTGATATAGCAGCGCCATCTATTAATTACTTACTCAATCCAGTCAACAGATATCGCCATCTGTTAAAATCGTTTGGAGTTAACAGATAATTGTTAATATCAAATAATAGACAAATAATTTGCAATAAAATAATATTGCGACTATAAATTAAGATGTAAGCTATCCTATCTTTCAAGTTGGATCAAACTGCACATGGTGCAAATTTGATTAAAATCAGTTAAGTAGTTTAGGAGTCCATCGCGGACAAACAACGTGACACGTAATTTATATATATTAAGATAAATAACAAAAACGATATTTCGAATTAGTCTTTTGTTATGTCAATCACTAATTACGCCATTTCATCACGTAAATATTCTTAAATGTAGATATCTGAATATTTCCTTCAGACTTTATTTAGTACAATGTTACATAACTTATTACCCATTTAGCTTTATTTGGATTTCACGGATAACATACTCCGTTACACGAGATACCTAAGTATTAGATAAACAGGTAAATAAGTTTTTATGCGAATATTTATCGAGGATTCGCATCTCATTTTCGGAGTATATCTTTATGTAATAAGCATCTGTTTATCTTGAAACCTAACTGGCATCTCTCTTCTTGATATATTTAAGGATAATATTTATTTATTAACATAGAGGATCCTGATATATATTTTTTTTATTGCAGGCAGTGGCAAACGAGCAAACAGTACACCTGATGGTAAGTGTTGCTGCCGCTCATGGACCTTAACAAGGCCGCTGCCTACCGCAACGAAAGTGAAGGGAGTGTGAATGCGTGCATTGAGGCTCGGTGATACCAAAGGCACCACCAAAACCCTCCACATGCAAACACCCTCAGAAAGTTGGGCTACCGGCTCTCTCGCTCACCGAACGAAGCGCAGTAACAAATTGCTACTACTCAGACGTCGATTTTCTGCGAGAGCGTGGTACTACCCCGTACGGACCGGCCCGCGGCTGTAGACAGATAACTGTCGACAGTGTGGTCCTACCACTAAAAAAAATATTTATTATTTTATATTATTATTCTGACTCCTCGTATGAGGATCGGATAAGAAAACAAAGACTCACCACCCTCTAAATTTTCGTGATAATCGTAAAAACTAAGTGTGGGAGCACTACAGAGGATGAGCAGGAGCATTTTCCTGGGAAAATGATAATAACAATCGCGGTCGCCAACCTGCCTGTTAAGCGTTATGAGGTTATCCCCTCTTAGTAGGACAGATCTACGTCCAATATCGTGACGTAGTTAAGCTATTGGATTCTGAAATTCCGTCTAGTTATGGAGTAAGGTTATAATTCACTAACTCTTGCACTCTTGCGAAAGTCGTAAAAGATGATAGAAAATGTAAGGACATAGAAAAGAAGTAAAACTTGATTCAAAATCTTAGATCTTCCTTCCGTCGGATTGTAGGTTACTTTTTCTTTCATTGTGCCTGAGGCTTGTGTCTAATATCGAGACAATTGTGAATGGAAGAATAAAAAGAGGAAAATATATGACAAAAGACTGCTTAGTTAGTCTACTGGTATAGGCAACTTAACTTCCAATTGTGGAGTTTAAGGAAAATATTGTATTAGGTTTTCATGTAGGTATTTATATGAATAGTCATTCGGACAGTGTACGGATCGGACGTGTTTACAAATTTATTTTATTACATAAAATTACCTCGTAAAGCAAATTGAAGCTTATACTTCAACATAAAGTTTCACTATTGCAATTCCACCCAAAGTGATTTGAGACGTTACTGGCGTGAATCTACAAGCACAAGATAGCTGTGGATACCCCTTCACCTCCGCGGCAAAAAGAGACGGGCTGCGATATTTCAACTCGCTTTTTCCGGTTACGCGTGAGTACTGATAAAAAATTGCATTGATTAACAATGAGTGTACGTCGGTCACCAATGCGAGGGCTTAATACGTATGCCGATAGCGACTGCATGATGGACACTGTAAATGTTACCGCGGGTGGATCGCAACCAGACCTTAGAGAAATGGGCAAGCTGTGTACATCCAAAACACAACAGTCAACATTCAGGCTAAAAAGAAAACAACCCGATGAAGATTTTTCCTCAAGATTTGATGAATTTGAAAGGAAAATAATGTTAGCCTTAACAAATATGGCCGAAAATCAAAATAAAAAATTGAATAATATATCTCAAGATGTGTTGCTTATCAAGGACCAAATGGAGCAAATGAAAATTACAACCGATAGCCTAGTATCGGCACAAAACAACTTTAAGCAAGATTTGGCAATTATCAATAATTTTAATATGAAAACAATAGAAAGAATCGAAACTATTGAACATGATATTATAGCAATCAAGGCCAACACTATTACTACACAACTATCACCAGAGTTGTCTTATGAAGGTTTAATCGGCGAAATTAATGAACGCACACAAAGAGAGAAAAATTTAATTATTACTGGAATAGATGAAATTCACTCTAGTAGCTCAGAAGAACGACGTAGTCACGATATGAAGCAAGTTGTTAAATTGTTACAGTCTGTCATTGTAGATTGTGCAAAACCATTTAAAGTCCTACGTCTGGGTAAATATAACGCCAATAGAAATCGCCCTGTAAAAATCTATTTTACAACTTCTGAAACACCAAGGTTAATATTACGAAATAAAGGAACTTCAAATAAAGACCTTACAAATTTTAAAATCTATTCCGATGAAACACCATATCAGAAAAAGGTAATGCAAAACTTGAGAGATGAATTGAAACGCCGGGTGGAAGCGGGTGAAAAAAACTTAACTATTTAAATTCATTAAAGGCGTCCCTAAAATAATAAAAACTGCGTCAAAAAACTAGCCGCAGCACATCCTAGCCAAAATATCCTGTCTATATCTAATATCTCATATGAAATTGTCAATAATTATATAGATTTAAAACAGAATAAAAAAGCCTTAAAATTCTTATACACAAATATACGTAGTATCGTAAAACCGGGTAAACTAGATGAACTAAGATGCATTATACACTCTTTCTCTGACAAAATACACATAATAATATTAACAGAAACATGGATTAAATCCGAATCCGAGGCGAAACATATACAATTACCAAACTATACCCATTATTATAATTTTCGAAATAATAAACGAGGTGGAGGTGTGATCAATTTTTGTACATAACGACTTAACTCATAATCTTGTTGAAGATCTTTACGAAAGTGATAACCACTTCTTATGGATCCACCTAAATAAGTTTTGCTTAGATATAGCCGCAATTTATAAACCAGACAGAACTAATACTTCAGATTTCCTTGAGGTTTATTCGCAGCAGCTGCTTAAACGAAAGAGAGCCATTGTGTTTGGCGATTTTAATTATAATTTGCTGAAAAGAAGCCAACCTACTACAGCTTACAAACGAATGCTTAGAGAAAATGGTTTTACAATATTAAATAACATAGTTCCAGAATATTGTACACGAGAAACACAGACAACAAATACTATCCTTGACCACGTTTGTTCTAACGTAAAGAACAATACCTTCCATTTGGCTATTATTGGGTCAATGATTTCGGACCACAAACAAATTTATTTAGAAGTTAATAAGCTTGAAACAGCAAAGAATGAAAAAATAGAATACCAATCAATAAATTATGATACCTTATATAGCACATTAAAGGACATGAAACCTAATGACTGCAATGGCGATTACGAAAAGTTAGAAAAAATGTTATTAGAATCTATTGTGAAGAGCAAGAGGACGAAAACTAAAATACTAAATCCTCCAAAATCAGATTGGATATGTAAAGATATAATACAAGCTATAAATAAAAGAAATAAACTAGGAAATATATATATGAAGTCAGGACAACATGATGAAATGGCAAAAATCGAATATTTAACTGAAAGAAAGAAAGTTCAAGAATACATACAATCAACTAAAAGTAATTACTACCAGAAATTATTTAAAAATTGTCTGCAAAAGCCGCTTAAAATGTGGAAACTAATTAATAACCTGAATAATAATAAAATTAAGCTGAACTCTGCTCCTACTAAACTCAACACCAATTCTGGTTCTACAACAGACCTAACAGAAATATGCCAATACTTTAACTCTTATTTTGCTAACATCGGCTCAAACTTAGCTAATAGTATACCTCAGTCTTGTCATAATATTTCAAACACTCAAGCGAGTACTTACTATAAACGGAAGAATCCAAATATACTGTGGGAGTATAATCCTACTTCTATTGATGAAATTGATAGAATAATTAATAATTTAAACTCAAATACAAGTAACGGCTTAGATGGTATAAGTTGTAGGGCTATTAAAAGTGTTAAAGTTCTAATCCTGACTGAAATGACACGCTGCATTAATAAATGTTTAGAGACTGGTCACTCCCCTGACTCCCTTAAAATAGCTCGAGTGAGTCCCATATTCAAATCAGGCAGTACATTAGATGCAGGGAATTATCGCCCAATTTCTGTGCTACCAATTATATCTAAAATATTCGAAAAGATTATTTATAACCGTCTTGAACACTATCTAGATTCTATTAATTTTATATCCGACAAACAATATGGTTTTCGCCCAAAATCAAACACTCTTTCTGCTTGCATAGATCTTATAACAACTGTAAAAGTTAAAATTGATAAAAGACAGATTGCTTTGGGTGTTTTTATCGATCTAAAAAAAGCTTTCGATACTATCTCACATAAAATGCTTTTGCACAAGCTATACGCTATTGGTATCAAAGGAATAGCCTATAAGATGATCCAATCATATCTCACAAATCGGTCTCAAGTTATTAAAATCAATAACGTTCAAAGTTCTACTGAAAATCTTACGTACGGTGTCCCACAGGGTTCTATTTTGGGCCCATTGTTATTTTTAATCTATATTAATGACATAAGTGACTTAGACTTAAAAGGTGAAATATCATTGTACGCTGACGACACATGCTTATTTTATTTTGGTGACAAAATTACAACTATAGTAAGTGATGCGCAAAACGATCTTAATCGTCTTGTGTTATTTTTCAATTCTAATTTGTTAACTTTAAACAGTTTAAAGACTAGTTACGTCATTTTCAGTGCCAAAAACAAAAAGATACCTTACTTTGAACCTTTGACTGTTAATAGTGTCCCACTAATGAAGCTTAACACCGAAAAATACCTTGGTCTTGTTTTGGATAGCCGTTTAAATTGGAAAATGCATATCGAAAAAGTTTATAAAAAAATATCAAATCTAATGCCTATTCTTCGCGGTAATATACGCTGTTTTTCAAAATCTGTTCGTTATATAATATACAATTCTTTAGTAAAGCCACATCTAGATTATCTAATAGAGTTATGGGGTTGCGCTGCTAAAAGTAACATAAAGCCTTTGCAAATTGCTCAGAACAAAATAATAAAATTATTATTCAATTTTCATTATCTAACTCCAACGGCAACAGTTTATAAAGAAACTCAATTAATGTCCTTGTTACAAATATACAAATACAATACGTGTTTACTCGTGCGAAAAATACTTCATAAAAATATTCACACAAAAATAACTTTTTTACAAAAATCACATTGTCGAAAGCGTTCTATGAGATATAGTAATGACATACAGTTATTATCCCCACGAACAAACTATGGTAAGAAAAATATATTATACGAAGGAGCTCAGTTATATAATAAACTACCAAAAGAAATCAAAAATACTAAAACATTTTTGTCCTTTAAAAATAAATTAAAGCGCCATATTTTAAGCGACTTTTCACAATTTTAATTTTTATGAAGCGACTGAAATGTCTATCAAACGCAATTTGCATAAGAATAGTAAACCATATGTAATAAGGTATTTGAACAGTTTTATATTAGATTTCTTCGTCGCATGTTATTATGTAGGTACCCACTTATATTTACCCACTCTTTAAATTTGCTTAGTACATCAAGTTTAATTTGTTATTAACTCCGTGCACTTCCTAGTATTAAGTTTATTTTGTATTTCTCTTGTAAGTGAATTGTATTCTTTTAGAGAAATAAATATCTAAAACCGTAAACCGTATTTCTGATAAAAGCAAATATACAGTCTAATAAATATACAGTATCTGTGTGATTAAAAGATAATTTTGATAACCCGTACTATATAGAAAATATTACTGAGAGAGTACTAGAGAAAAGTCAAAGAAAAAATTATGGATTGTAGAGGATGTCATGGAAAGAAAAAGGATCCTACGATCCTATGAGTGAGTATACGACCGATTTTTTTATTATTTTTATTTGTACAGAACAGCGTTTGTTAGGTTAGATACTACTTAATAAAATACAAGATAATCAAAACAATACTAAATTTATTTGCAAGTCAATAAATCAAACATTAATAACAAACATTGCTAAATAAAAAAATATTTGGTGTAGAATTAATAGTGAAACAGGTCAGAGTAATTTTACGATTATATAGCCTTCGCAAAAAAACTGGCAACTAAAGATATAAAATCTTTATTGTGAGATTAATAAATACACATATACACCATAAATATGTATTTTGTTACTGAGCAAAATTTACGAGTGGAGTCGGTCCTCGTCGAGAAACTTTTACTACATCCAGTTTTATGTTATGAACACACAAACGTGTTGGGAGGTATCTTATTTAGGAATAATAAAAACAAGGAAAAGCAATGAATCTCTGCCCACTTCATTTCGTCGCTTTAATATTTTACGTGACCCCTAAAATTTGGGTACCTCGTCTGACAGCCGGGCGCACTTTTCATTAAGTTCTGATTACCCTCGGAGAGTTCCTAAGACGTCATGTTGGGAATATCTGCGAGGTTTTTGGCAAAGTGCAAAAGTTTTATGATATTATGATTACTTGCATGAGACGAGCTTGGCGGAACGTGACGTCGACCTTCTGTACCTAACACAATTATCGTTGCGAAAGATGCGCTATTATTTTGTTTTGTTTAAAAGTTGCCAGTGTAATGCCTAAAAGTACATATGTACGTAATGCACGTAATATGAGCATATAGAGCATACAACGAGGGCATAATGATTTCTAATGTTTACGCGAGTATTACACATTTTAAATAAAACTACTTTACAGATTTTATCGTGTTTGTATTTGATTTTTGGTTGCTCGACGTTTCGAACACTTTGCAGCATTCATGGTCATGGGCGGACTAAGATGTCTTAGTTAACAGCTATAGTTGTTATCTAAACTAACAACTATAGTTGTTAACTAACTTAGTTAACAACTATATAACTAATTAGTTAACAGTTACATGATACAGAAAATTAGTTAAACTAATTTTCTGTATCGGGTAGATAATTATAATTGCCTGTGACGTGAGTACAATATTATTAAAATCGGACAAGCCATTTTTAAGGATTATCTGGAATAAACGGATAGACAGACAGGCATACATTTTTTTTAAACTTATTTTTAGGCATAGACATCGTGCAAAAAACTGTCAGTGCATGAAAAAAAGCCACTATTTGACATTACAAACAGGCACTTCAATTTTATTTAATGGTAATAGTTAACATCGCATCTATATTTCTTCTAGTTTTTAGTCTATGATTAAAATACGACTAGACAGACCGCTCACTGAGTGCGATACTCTTTCCTTATTACAGTTGCTACGTGTTAATTACTCAGTACTAGAATTTTATGACTCTCACTATATCGTACTTCACTGTTCCGTTGTTTATGCATGCTTAAGTTGTTTTCCTCACAAGTAAAATACGACTAAGGAAGAATTCACTACCACTTACTTCGATGTTTTTGTTCTATTATGTACTCAAATTGACCTTATATTCGTTAGCCTACGAATTTCTTTATCCGTTAGAATACATGTGTCTGGATTTTTGTGAATATATTCAAGTTGTTTGTTAAAAATTGCGCCTTATTTGTTCTTCTTTATAATCTATTTCATTATAATCCCAGTCTGCTACTCTAGTCTACTCTAAAATGAGAGGCAAATGGCGCAACTTTGCATGCCTTTCTTGATTGGCATAGTATTTTATTTACAGTTTTCCTTTTCTAGCACTGGTACACAGATGCACTGTATTACTTACCTCGTGTTGGTAATTAATTGCATTCTATTAGAAAATTACGCGGAGGTTTCTTTTTTCTATCTTTATTTCGGTAAAAAGAGGACTTTATCTGAATAGACAATGCTGCCCCCATTGTAACGTACATAGGTATTATAACTAACTATATATTCTTAATAACTAAATGTTTTAAACATATTATAAATATACCTGGCTTCGTCGGATAGCGGATCTGACAATATGCTAAAGTATTAAAATTTAGTTCTAGTCTTTTCGCTTCGCTTCGGGCACATTTTATAATGATATGGTGAATGTCTTCAAGGATATTACATATTTATATTGCAATTCAGCGATACAGTTTTTCGCATCATGTAACCAAAATTATTTAGGGGAAAGTGCCCGGAACGAAGCCTTAAAGCTATAACTATGGTATGACGTCTCATAGTGGTGTTATGAAATCAAAGAGTGCGAGGCAAGTATGGCTGCATTACCTTATAACAGATGCTTTTATGTAAAGATTGTTCATCGAAATACTCCGACCATAATTTACGATACTTCAATCTCACCTCACATATTAGGTATGTCTGTGATATAAGGGCCATAGTCAGTCGTGAAGCCTCTAAAACATGCAGATTTTGCGAGCTGGTCTGCTTGCAGTGGTGGTAGGACCACACTGTAGACAGTCTTTTGTCTGCAGTCGCGGGCCGGTCCGTCCGGGGCAGTACCACACTCTCACAGAAGATCGACGTTTAAGTAGTAGCAATTTGTTGCTGCACTTCGTTCGGTGAGAGAGAGAGCCGAGAGCCCAACTTTCTGAGTGTGTTTGTGTGTAGCGGGTTTTGGTGAGGCCTGAAACCTGTGATGGTGAGGTCTTGGTTGGGGTATTGAGCGTAAAGGGCTGGCATGGTGTACAGGGAGACCCGATGGGAATAGTCACCACCGGCCACCTGCTGATCAGCAGGGGACCCGAGCCCAGGATCATCCTCCCTGGGAGGCTGTCCCGCCAACCGGCGAAAACCCCGTTGGTTAGTCGTCGTGCCGGTGTGGGAAACCGGAGTGGACCTCAGCGGCTACGCACGGGGGGGCATCGGGAGCCCTTCCGTGCTTCGTGTCAGCTCCTCACAAAACTCACTCCTCGACCATGCACTATGCCCCGCTTCTTTTTTTTTGGTATCACCGAACTCCGTTGTATACATTTACACTCCCTTCCTTTTCTTCTTAAATAGTAACTCATGGCCAAGAAAAATAAAAAGAGAACGTTTTCTACGCTCCCCTTATCCACATTTAATGTGGATTTTTGCAATATCAGGGGTTTACATAGCAACCTCGACGCCGTCCACCATCATCTTGAGACGGCGCGGCCTGCCCTACTCTTTTTAACGGAGACGCAGATTGGTGCTCCGGATGACATTTCGTACCTAAATTACCCCGGCTACGAGTTGGAGCACACCTTCCTTCGTAAAGCCGATGTGTGCGTATTCATCCGGGGTGATACCTGCTGTCGCCGCCTTCGGGCCCTCGAACATGGTGATCTGTCAATCCTATGGTTACGCGTAGACTATGGAGGGCTTACCCGCATCTACGTGTGCCTCTACAGGTCCCATGGCAGTGATCTGGGGTCAATTCAATTATTTGAGAACGTCCAGTGGGGGATTGACGAAATATTGGAGCAGTATCCATCAGAGGAGGTGGTGGTTCTTGCAGACTTCAACGCTCATCATAAAGAGTGGCTGGGGTCCCGAACCACTTACCTCCAGGGTCGACATCTCTTCAATATGGTCTCGGCCTATGGTCTCTCACAACTGGTGACACAGTCCACCCGTATCCCAGATATTGAGAGCCATGAGTCTTCTTTAGTGGATCTTCTGCTGACTACACATCAGCATGGATACCAGGTAGTGGTTGAAGCCCCTCTTGGGTCTTCTGACCACTGCTTGGTTCGTAGCAGTGCCCCTGTTGTAAGGCCTAGTCGCTCTAAGGCGACTGGGACTCATAAAGTCTGGCTTACTTTACTACGTTACCGAAACGGTTATTACGGGGATGGAATAATTTGTAGGCCACCCACATACATATTCACATACATATTCATACACACACGCATATATACACAAATACATAAATATATATTATATATTACACATACACATATCCCTAAGATTAAGTTTATTTACATACATAATTTTATATAAAACAATAATACATTCGTCGATGTCGTGTACGGCTGCACTTTGCTCCCGTCACTAGCAATGCAACAGGTGGTTGCATACCGCCGCCGGCGCAGCAATCGAGTGAAGTTAGTCCGCTTACCTCGGTGACGCGAAGTTCATGTCATTCATTGTGTATCCACTACGATTATATTGTAAAGTGTACATTAGACAATATATAAAGCTGTGGACAGTGGTTTTCGGTGTTTAATTACCCGTTCTACGGAATACACATCACCTTCAACCACAAATTCATCCCCAACACCAAATTACCCAACGGTGGCCGCAGCCGACCCTAGTTTAACCAAACCTGCAGGACGGCTGCACGCCGAAAACAGTCCGCATATCAGGCCTGGAATAGGGCTAAAAAATGCCAGGACCCGAACGCCAAAGAGGTGAAGCGGGCATTTAATGCCGCTTCTAGATCTAGTAAGAAAGCTATTGCCAGAGCCAAGGCGGAACATGTTGCCAGAATTGGCGAGCGATTACAAAGCTATCCCGCCGGAAGTCGTGCATTCTGGTCGCTCGCCAAGGCTGCCCAAAGCAACGAGAAGGCAGCCATTGTAGAGTAATACTACATTTCGATTTTTTAAGTGATAGTATGGTGAGGTTATAAATATACTTAGTGAATTTTAATACATAAATACAGTGTATTTTTATATACTTCCGTGTGGTGAAAAAGTAAGAATACTATTGACCCCCTTTTTGCCCGTGGGTGTCGTGAAAGATGTCTAAGAGATTATTATAATCAGATGCTGATGCTATCTAGGCAAAAGAAGCAAAACTCAAAATATAACCTTATATCAACCCGTCTGACGAGCGTGGTATGGTAGGTAAATTTCTCCTCCATTGTGGAAGAGGTTCTTGCCCAGTACTGGCACATATATATATATATATGGGCGGTGGCAATTATGATGATGATAATGACGATGAATATTGAAGTAGTTCCTGATACTATCCACCAGCCTATCGAAGTCCAATATTGGAACTAATTCTCTTCCCTTCCCGGTAATGATGACGCTAGATAGTAAAATCGATGATAGCAGTTGGTGTTATAAGCTTTCTAGGAGTGCTGCTGTCCATTCTCTGCAATTCTATTCTCCAATGTATTCTCCTCCAGTGTCCTTCATATAGTTTACCAAAGAATGATGTCTTTTTTTATATTGCTTACTGAGGCAAACAAGCAAACAGTACGTCTGATGGTAAGTGTTGCTGCCGCTCATGGACCTTTGAAAAGATTGTGAATGCGTGCTATAAAGTTCGGTGATATTAAAGGCATCACTAAAACCCACCACACGTTACACACCCTCCAAAAGTTGGGCTTCCGGCTCTCTCGCTCACCGAACAAAGCGCAGTAATAAATTGCTACTACTCAGACGTCGATTTTCTGCGAGAGTGTGGTACTACCCTGGACGGAGCGGCCTGCGGCTGTAAACAGACAACTGTCAACAGTATGGTCCTACCACTGCCATAGTGGTATTATCATATTATCTAGATTCACTTTGAATCTGGTAATTAATATCTGTACTTAGTCTAAGCAACACAATTTTTTAAATTAACAACTTTATCTCATCATTATCTCACCATATATAAGTTTCACTGTGGTGGTCGTACCTCCTCCATAATGGAAGGGAAAATTAGTTATTTAACTGCGCTGGTCAGACGTATCAGCATAGGGTTTTATATCGAGTTTAGCCTCGCTGCTATAGATACTGTCTATATATTATATTCCTTAGTCATTTAGTCTTTAGCCCGTTTACGATACCCACGGTAAAGAGAAGGGGTGGTGAACTGTATTCTTACTCCATCACCACATAAAAAATATTATTTATTCATTAATCAAGATTAAGAACTAGAAAAAATATTATTAATATTGATATGATATTTTTTTTTGGGACTCATCTCACCACTCATTCTCACCATTGTAACTCCTGTAAGCCAGGATCCACAATGGTCTCCATAAATGACACAGAGGTTTGACCCTCAGGCAGTCCCGGAATATGATTTCAATTGTCTTGGGACCCGCAACAAATTTAATTAGAAAAGATTAAAGAGGAGGAGTTGGAAAGAGAGATTCCACTTCCCTCCTAGGCAAAGCGGGAGACAAGAATACAAAATGACTAGTCAGCCAATAAGTAAAGAAGTGTACAGCTACGATAAGCGCAGCAGTACGGCACCACGGATACGGAAGAGCTTAACGGGCCTATATGTGTGCGTTAAGATTGATTGCTACAGTAGGTATGGCAGAAACGTATGAACGCACGGAAATTTTCTCGAGTTGCTACAAGGTCCGTATAGTATACTACCCCACAGGTGACTTGCAAACTGTTTAACATAAGGTTACGCTCGTTTAGCCAGAGATCGCACTCCCAGAGAATGTGATGTGCTGATTGTTCATACTCGTGGTCAGATGTGGAACATTGACATAGTGGTGAAGGTACGAGTTTAAAAGAAAATAATTTACTTTTAAAGTTGCCATGGCCAGTTAAAAATTGGGCCACAAAGTGATCAACCTCCAGCCACACCTTCTCCAGGCGCTCCCGGATGCATGGAAAAAATAGATAAAAATGACGGCCTTTCGATGATGAATCCCATCTTTCTTGCCATTCGGTTAAAAGCTCTTCATAGACAATGGATTGTGGTGCAAACAATCTAGCAATTTTTTTTCGGTCGCGCGGTCGAAAGAAATCTGTATTCATAGTTTCCTTTGTGGTGTAATACATTGACACTCGTCTCTGAATCTCCAAATCAACCGGCAGTACACCCGCAAGTATTGGCAAGGCCTCGGTACTAACCATTCTATAGGCTTTACATAAGAATATTAGGGCCAAACGTTGGCTCTGTCGTAATTTAAGGCGAGCCACCCCTATCGTGGCCATATCGGCCCATACAGGTGCAGCGTAACAAATACATCCTAAATATGTGACCATGTATATGGTTTTAAGTGTATTAAAACGAAGGTCCCAAGTATATGTGGATATTCTAGTAAGCACGTAGAAATTCCGTTTCGCTTTTTCACCTACAGTTTTAATATGTTGAATAAATGAAAAAAAATTTTCAAAGCCTAGGTCAAGATAGCAGACTGATTCTTTTTTTTTTGACAGTCATATTATTGAATTTTATACGCGGCGCCGATTGTAAATGTCCTTTTAATAAAAGATGATATGTTCTTTGTGGTGCAAGCCAGTTTCGTGTACCCCAATCGAATATATCATTGAGACATGTTTCCACTAATTTCTCTAAACCATCCCTAGTGTTCGATTGTATAAGTAAAAGACCGTCGTCTGCATAGCCGATCAGTAGACAATTCTTCGGTAGAGGTCACTCGAGAAAATCGTCAAAACCTAAATTCTATAGATATGGACTTTGTACCGAACCTTGAGGGCAGCCCATCGTCAGTGGCTTCGACATAGCATGGTGACCTAGTTTTAATTTAGTCGAGCTATTTAAAAAGTACGACTGTATGATTTGGTAGATATTTCTATAGCAACCACGAGCCGTTAATTTAAGAAGTAGCATTGGCCACCAGGCATTATCGAAAGTACCTGAGGTGTCCAGGAAGACACCTAGTACTATTTAAAAACGGATGGGCTAATGACACTTCTTACTGCAATGGCCGCGTCGATAGTTGATTTACCGTGAGTGAAGCCGAATTGTTTATCATTGAACGCTGGTCCACCCGGCAATAAACAAGGAACAATGAGACGTTCTAAGAGCTTGCCTAATGAAGGCAGTAAGGTGATTGGTCGATATGACTTCGGGTCGTCTGGTGGCTTATCACCGCCTTTAGGAATTATACGTATATAACCGCGACGCCATATACGAGAAAAAATGCCTTCAGTTATGCAACGATTAAAAATTATTAACATTGAGTCGCCCGATGCTCGACTAGCTTCTTTGATCATTTTATTTCATATTTTATCTTTGCCAGCAGCCTTATTGAGGGGAAGAGCTCTAACGGTATTCATAAATTCGGCAAGAGGTGGAAGGTCAGATATAGGCGAGAGTGGTGGCTCGGCGGCCCATGCACGTATTTGTTTATGATGTTCGCTGTCGACTGAGATGTCATCGTCTGGAATTAACGTATTTAATAAAACTTCCGTGGTCTCCTCAATACCCGTAGTGTGTATACCGTTTACTTTGATGTTTTGTATGTACGCTAAGTCGACTGATCCATTCGCTTTAAACTCGTGATATAGTGGAGACCATGGACCTTCACTTTCTAATCTTTCCACAATCCTATTTAACAAAGTGTCTTTCGATTTTTCTACTGCAATCCGGTAGCGAGACCTGACAGCTTTCAGTACAGATAGAGATTCATCAAAGGCCCTTCCCATGTTAGGTGACTTTTTAAGTTTATTATGCTTCCTGCGCGCCCTTCGAAAGCGTTTGCGGAGTTCCACTAGGTGATTGTTCCACCAGTCACATCTCTTAGTATTAGGCAGGGATGTTCAGCCTAGGGCTACATCAGCACAGTATATCAGAGAATGTGACATTAATTCAGCGCCTTCTTCTGCGGTTAATTGTCTACGAGTGAAATCCCTGGCACACGAAGAAAAGACAGAGCTGAAAAAGTCCCAGTTTGCCCCTTTAGATTTGTATCTAAAATTATAACTCTGTCTGGGAGGAGCCTGCAACAGTCTCGATCCAAATTCACACACGATCAGGCGATGATCACTACATGACGCGTCAGAGAGAACGCGACACCTATTCAAGCGGACGTCTGCACTTGAAAGCGATGGTGATATGATATATAAACATTGATTAAGAACTAGAAAGAATTTATAATTAGGTAATACCTTTACCTAATTACAAATTCTAGAAAATCACAAGTGCGTCCGAACAGCGTATTGCAAATTTTTTGTCAAATCTTTTTAATAAGTGTTACGTTCTAACTAAAATGTAGCACCCATTCTTAGATAAATCACTAAGTTACTATAATATTTATACATAAAAAAACTCCTTTGAATAAGAGCCATAAACTTTGCTAATAACGGGCGCAGATAAAACCAGATCCATGCACGCGTATATGTATAATGTCGTAGAAAGTAGAAGTTTTAAATAATATAAATAATTGTTCATTAATAGTGATAGTATTTATAGGTTCATAGCAATATAAGTGCGTAATAGATTTTATTGCTTATATACGTATACAGACGTATTTAAATAAAAACTTATCTTAAAGGTAGATATTTATGTATCTTATATTTTATATGAATAATATCAGATACTAAAGAGTATAAAAGAAAACCTTAAGTTATTTATCTATATTAAATTTTTAAAACGATATACGTTGCTTAGATGGTTACATATTTTATTGTTCAATTTATTCTCGACGTCAAAACTTGAAAATATGGCTCATCGAAGACAATACAAATGCAATATTAATATTTACCTTTGCATAGTCCAAACAAAGACTGCATTCATATTCACCCCACGAAAACAAGTAGATAAAAATGTAAACACGCGCAATTGTGTCTCAAACGAACAGAGGCGGTCTCGTAGCGAAAGTATTCCGGACAAAAATGTTTTCCCGGCCATATGAATTTAGATGGGCCGCCGTATTAGAGAGAAGTAAAACCGGAGACAGGTAAATCGAACTATTGGAATAAAGGGTAAAGGTGAGGCAACGCGGAACCCACTGTGGCAACGCGGAATATACATGCCTTGTAACAAACCTACTCGCTAAGTGTAAGTTTAACAAGCTTTTTTGAATAAAGGTAATAATGTAGTTATTTTTAGGATTATTCGCGTATAAATTTTCTCGGTTGGCGGTCGACGAGGAACCACAGAGGTGTCTTGATGCGATTTCCGGCCTGCTTTTAACGGAGTTTCCTGTGGAATATAAATCTAAGTTAGAAAGCATAGCCACGGTCTTGCTGCCGCTACCGCCGGATACAGCGCTCTCGTTTACCAGATTGAACGATATTTCTTATTGAAATTTCTTAATGTTATAATTAGGAATATAAAAAATCCACTCTTTTGCAATAATAATAACTTTTGTAATCGATCGTGATCGTCATATACGTTTTTTAATTGTTTACAGCCATTTCTTCTCATTTCGTATACATTTTACTATATATGTAACTTGATAGATTCCATATTGCATTAGAAATTGACCTATCATAAACTTGGGGATATTTAGAATTTGCGTCATTTTAGCTTTGTAATAATAATGTAGACATAGTCTTTATTATAAAAAAATTATACTACATTTTTACAGTTATAACATATTTACATAGTTCCTGGATTGTAAAAATATTATAAGCTAACTCTGGATTACAAGTCATATTGGACCCAAATTCACAATTTATGAGACGAATTTATTCGCAATCATCCGATTGTTTGTCTAGCAAAATAATATTTGAAATATTTACTTAAAAGTCGCAACAAAACGTTGCCTAAACGAATTAGACCTACATTTTGGGGAACATAAAGCTTATAAAATGAAATTTTCTTAACATAAAGTGGCTGAGACGATGTAATGACGACGGAGTGAGCTAAACTGCGCGGCCTGCAAGCCCCTCATGTTTCTAAATAAATTATGAATATTAACCGTCACGTAACGCTTTACTGAGACACAATTATTTTAATCTAACTCTGAGACGGTAATTTTGGGTAATTAATGTTAAAAGAGAGGTCGTTTTAGTTTATTAAGACAGCTTCCTTAAGAAACATAGCTTTTTGTCTTTTAAATATAACGTTTATAGAGGTTGACTAACATATGTATAACGGTCATTATCCCTTTATTTTTGTCGATATTGTAAATATCATTTGGAGATTTAAGCTGATAACATGACTGCAGGAGAAGTAAATTTCGAAATAAAAGCTAATGTCAACCCGTTTGGCCAATATGGTGCAGAAGTAATTTCCAGAGGATGCCTATGCGTAACATTGGACTTTGTTTTGAGAAGTAAAAGAAGATAGGTTAGGTCAGGGCAAGTTTGAGAGGAAGAAAAAGAAAGGTTAGTTTAAATTAGGTTAGCTTTGAGAAGAAGTAGGAGAGCAATAAGATTACAGTCTGATTTTATTTTTTGTATAGATTCTTATACTTTGGTGTGTGGCTGCTACCAATACTACCAACCTTTATATTGTTCGTGGGTGTGGTAATAACAACTAAGAGCTTTACATTAACCTGGGCTAATTCCATCAGATGCTATCTATTCCACAGGAAGGTGCCCGGTCATAAAACTACAGCCAAAACCTTTATAGGATGGTGGAAGAGTGCATATTGCGTCGACGCGAAGTAATTGGTATAAGAACAGGATGAAGATACAGTTTTTTATACATTATACAGTAATTATTTAAAAATAAATTGTATAGTAACTGGCCATTATGCCTGTTAGGTGTTTCTATCTTATATATAAATTTCTAGGGTACGTGTGTATGTCACCGAACTCCTCCTAAACGGCTGGATCGATGCTGACGAAATTTTTCGTGTGTGTTCATGGGGATTTGAGGATGGTTTAGATTCACAATTGGATCCGGTAGATGACGTTGTTCGGGCAGAACAATAACATAATTTGAGAACGACTTTACCGATTTCGTCCATCTTTTTTTTTCAATTTCTAATATTTTAAAAAAGGCCTTTACGAAAAAAGAATACGAAAGTTGCGCAGACTTTTCTAATGTAACTTTTTTTGACTATATAAACTTTTCTAACTTTATATTATGTATAAAGTTCTTCAGTTTGTTTGTTTGTAATTGAACTCCTAAACGGCTAGATCAATATTGATGACATTTTTGTTGCCATTCCGATGGATATGTGAATTCATAGAATAGCCATTCGGAACATCCAAACCATTCGGTTTAGATTAATAATTGGAAGCGGTAGGTAGCGCTGCGATCGATTTCAAGGAGAATTCATTTTTCAATTTTTTCACAGATTTGAACAGAACTGCGTCTGTTGGGTCAACTAGTAGCTTATAAAGAATCTCTATTATATAATTTTGGTTGTTTAACTGCACGCTGTCGTCGTATCTAGTATGTTTCTTGGTGTATATTTTATTTTGTCAAAATTTATGTTTCCCAGTGAAATAGTTATTTAATAGTAAAGCAAATAAATCAATGATTTAGCAGATAGTGTTATAGAATTATTATTTACCCATCTCAGCTCACTGTTTGGTCTTACTATTAAAGCTCGAGGCTCCTTCACAATATGAGTAAAATTGACCTACTATACCACGCGGTCAGATGTATTAAATCAAATCAAATCATTTATTCTGCATAGGCCCCTTAAGGGCACTTACATATTGTCAAATTAAACGTTTGAATACAATACAATAATCTACCACCGGATCGGAACGCGGACACATACTGAGAAGATCCGGCAAGAAACTCAGCGGGCAGTCATTTTTTTCTTAATCTTTTAAATATACATAATATTATGCTTCGTACAACATATATGGTATTAGCTCCAGTGTGATGCCCTTCGAAATTAAATATATGTATACATTTTCAAGATGTAATAAAAGACAAAAAAAAATTAAAGCATAAAGAAAGGAAGAAAGGACCAGAGTCCAGCCATACTTTCTTCCTTTCTTTATGCTTTAATTTTTTCCCATTTTTTTAATCCCACAAGCAGCACCCGATCACGAGTTAACTACTAGAGCTGCCATCACTCTCCTCAACCAAATTAGAGGGAAGGGAGCGACCCGCTCCACATAGCTACCTCAAGCAGAACCTTATTCAGTGAGCATGACCAAACCATAAATAAAAAAACAAAACGAACTACAACTACTACTATACCTACTATAAAAAAAAACTAGTAAGTACTATAAAATAAACTATGAACTATAGCAGGTATGCAAAAAGAGATCAAAACCAAAATTCGACAGGCAAAACACGCTACGCTGTACAATCACAAGAGTAAGAGAAAAAAAAATTAAAATAAAAAAACCTGTGAATTCATACAAGTTAGGAGTACCTTAAAGCTGTAACAATTACAATAACATTAATTGCTTAATGAGGAGCTGCTCATAACCACTCTGTATTATTATTTAAATAATCCGAAATTTTGTAATAGCCTTTGCTACAAAGTCTACATTCTTAATAGCTTTTTTAAACATGTTAATTGGCATGTCTCGGACATTTTTAGGTAGTTTATTGTAAAAACGTATACATTGCCCCATGAAAGACCTACTATTGATATAGGATATTTCGAGTTTCTCTTCTCTTGCACAGATGTTATTTATGCATATTATGTCCCTTAGTCATCTTTTAGGATATCTACAGGCAAGCCAAATGATGGTGAATTGTATTCTTACTCTGTTAAACACGGAAATGATTGCTCGACCTAAATATTTCACCTTTTTTAAAATAATATGCTAGTTTGGTATATTTTTATTAGTACTTTTTTATTAAATTAATAGTCGAACTTCACGAGTACACCCTATGTGGTGAATGGTGAGAAGCAGAAAGTTGTTGTCCGAAAGTTTGCACAAACATGGCTCAGCTAATTGATATGGCCGCCGGATAAGCTTTGTGTGCCGAGCGCAAATATGCTATTTCAACTTTTAAAACAAATTAAGTCCCAGGCTTTATCATTGAAAAAGAAAATAAACTACACGTAAAATAAAAATAAACAAATGTTTTTGACAAATATTATTGTGAATTCTTAGGAATTATTTTGAAGACCACTTGCCATATTATTAGGAATTTAATCCTATCACTAGAACTTAATCCAATGAATTTAGGTAACATCGTGTATCTACGTAATATAAATTCAAGCAATTTTTTCCTAGTAACTCAGTGTAAATATCTACCTATAACTGCAAAATTTGTAGAGTTCAAATGCATACTTTCTGCTCTCACATTTACAAAGAAAAGTTGTTTTTGCGATATTGTGCGGTGATGACGGAGTAAGGATACAATTCACCCATCCCTTTCTTACCCGGGGGTGTCACTAAAGACGACTAAGATATAGTATGCATATAACTATGCAAAAAAAAATCCCGAAATATAAAACTGTAACAATCTGTATGAGCATTCAAAGTGATTAATAGGTTAATTTCTTCTCCATTGTTGAGGAGGTTCGAGACCAAAGTAAGACATATATGACGCAAACACAAACCACACGCAAACACTCTCAGCAAGTTAGGGGGCCGGACCTTTACTGATCTCTGTTGGTGGGAAACGAGCAAACAGCACACCTAATGCTAAGTTATGCTGCTGCTCATAGATCTTTGCTAGGCCGCTGCCTACAATGAAAAAGATAAAAGGAATATGAATAGGTGCAATGAACCTCATTGCATTGATGAGGCTAAAGACATTACTAAAACCGCATGTAAACACCCTCAGAAAGTTGGTCTGCCAGTTCTTGCGCCCACCGAAAGAAGTGAAGTAATAAATTGCTACTACTCAAACGTCGATTTTGCTGCGAGAGTGTGGTACTACCTCGGACGGACCGGCCAGCGACTTTAGACAGACGACTGTAGGCTGTGTGGTATAATTACTTCTTATACACACTCATAACTCCCATGAAATTTACAACGCCGACTACGATCGTCAACCAGCTTATCAGGTGTGGCAATTGTACCATTGTTGTCGCTAAGAGAGAGTAATACGCAACAATGATCATCGGTAGACTGATGGCCGTATAAAAATGTTATTTAGTAAATAAAATTAGGTTTAATATACTCATAAAATGCTTTAAAATAATATCTTTTGCTGAACTCACTCTGTATAAAACGTTGCCATTGTTTGCTATCATTTTTAGTCTCTTCTGGGAGCTAGTGGAGCATCTACGTAATTTAAAGGTCCCCAGGTGCGGGCGCGGCTTGTGGCTTATGAGTACATCGAGATTTTAATTAAGAAGGTCTATCATAATCCACATGAGACGCCGGACTAAAAATAACTGAATACTTTTTACCATTACGGTGTAAGGATTATGCTTTTTTATTGCAAACAGTAGCTGATGAGCTAGTAAACTAAAGTTAATTATTAACCGCAAGTATGTTAATTATGAATTAAATTAACTGATTAGGCTTTTTTAGATACTGATAAGCTTGAAACTGTACTAAATTTGTATAAAAAATACATCTGCAGGTGCTTTAATTAGATGACCAAACAATAAAGTTGTTCCGATAGATCTAATGCACCCTACGTAGTCGCAAAATTACCGTTTTGCCGCGGGACTGCTGCTGCTGGATGCTGGTGGATTCTTTCCATAGAGCGCAAGACTCTTCGCGATAGCGGGGACATTAATTATGTTGACTAGACGGACTGATATCTTAATAATAGATTCTGGGGGGGTCGTAATAATTGGTATCGATAGAAATCTTTGACTCTGCATCCTCTCTCTAAATCCCTCTAGTTTTTTTTGTGCTTGGTACACTACAAGTTTTTTTCTTGCAATGAAATATTAATAAATTTATTAAATTGCTTATCAGTAATTCATATTACATTGATTAAAATAATGTTTAAATAGTGCCCATCGCTATCAAAACAAGGAATAAGTAAATACTTGAAATATAAGCAAGCGCGGTTAGGCCAACTCCCAATTCGATATGTTAGGCTAATATCCTTTTAATTGCTGCATGATATATGCGGCCTGTAAAGAAAATATAGTGTTTTAAAAAATACTCTGTTAATACTTTTTTTTTTGGGTCGGCTACGGTCAGCGCTCTCGCCGCCCGGTTCCGTCCGGGGCGACGGAGGGGCGGCGCATGGCCCCGTAACCCACCCATGTCGCCTTCGCCGTGGGGCCGACCACCGGTGTAGAGTTCCTTGACTTCAGTGGTCGGCCTGACAATAAAATTCTCTTAAGACATATTTTAATTACTTCAATATAATAATAGTCTGTGAATTGAAACCGAAGAGAAATCTAAAAATTTAAATTCCATTTTCTAATTTAATACTAATATTACTTTTACAAAATTCACCTATTGTCTCGTTCAAAAAGATATGGATGGATTCGTCTAATTATTAAGATTTATAGTATCGTAGACAATTGTATTCATAAACTGCTAAAATTATTCGACAGCTTGAGATAAACTTTAAAATTATTATTTAATTGAGCATTGATACGACCATATTGTAACGTACCTAGAGTCCAATGTGGTGGCAGTTTTTTCGTTGTGTATGTAAAGACGTTTAAAAAAAATAAACATCACTGCAAGAAGAGCCATGGTGTCGGAGTAAGAATACCATTTACCACCATTTTTCTTCCCTCGCGTGACATAAAAGTTGACAAAGGGTCACAAGTAGATGAAATCTCTCGAAAGTGATGGAAAATTTGAAATAAAATTCCGTATTAACCTGCCTGACTAGTTGATCAACATTCCTTCTATTATGTAGCCGTCAACCCGTTTAAAACCATGGCCGGTATAGTAGGTCAAATGGTTGGCCATTGTTTAGGATAGGTGAACGCCGAGACGTATGTAAAAGTAAAATGCCAAAGAGCTACTAAAATATATATACTGAGAATAAAGAGAAGGAAAAAGATAATCTCATATAGACTATTAGAATTCTCTAAGGCACAGTAACGCGGACTTGGAAATTAATACTTTATATCTTTGCGATTCCGCGTGGTGACGAAGTAAGAATACAATTCATCACTCTCGATCTTACCCATGGATGTCGTACAAGACGATTAAGGGATATAATATGCATATAACATATGTGCAAGAAAAGGAGAACTCGAAATAAAACCCTGTACCAACATATCTGACCAGCATGGTATAGTAAGTCATTTATCCTCCTATTGGGGAGGAGGCTCGAGCCCAGCAGTGGGACTTGTACGAGTTGTGACGACGAGACGATGATATCTTTGCAAATATTTTATAAAAAAGGGGGTTTGTCGCTGCTCTATTTAGTATCCGAAAGAGTAAACACGTGTTAATCTATTTCACCAGAAAACTTTATAGTCCCAAGGAATCACGGAATAGCATTCGAATACCGCAAATAGTTACGTGAATCTGTTATAATTTATTATTATACCATGTTCACAATATAATTACATCTATCCATAATTCTAGAAAGTTTTAAGATTAAACAATCTCAGTGTATCATTATAAATATATAGATACTTCTGCTTAAAAAAATATAAACTGTAAAATATATTAATTTTAAAAACAAAATTTATAACCATATATTCAAGATGAGAGAAATTAATAAAGGGAACTCAACAAAAAGTTATATCTTATACGGAGTGAATTCGCGAGTCAACAATTCGTATAATTCCACAGGAGTTGTTCATAATTAAGTGTGCTTCCCTCGGTGGCGTAGCAAGATTGAGATCCATCAAATATGTAACAAGGTCTACCATGAAATCCTTTTTACGTTTACCGCGGACAGTTTTACGCAAGTCCGGTCTAGCTGCGGCTTAACTGCCTTATAAATTAGTGAAACTCTATTAGCAAGATGTTCGGCCAAACGAATTTGCGTTATCGCCTTTGCCGAGCGTAACGTTTGTCGCATACTAATGACGTCACCGCAGGGTGGTCCAAACTTGCTGCTCATGTAATTACTTCTTTAAACGAAGCTTCTGTAAGGGGAGGATACGATCACTTTTGTCCGAGGGTACACCGTTCCTATAATCGAGTTACTCGTTTCTTCGCTACGTCTCGTATTTTTGCGCAATTAAGTTTTGTTGGAAATTTATTTAGTAAATAATGTTTTCTGTTTGAAAAAGTACTATGAATTATTTAACAGTTGCATTGAACGATTTGACTTCTATATGGATTCTTCTAATCGTTCTATATTTAGAGAATTTTTTGTTTGACCAGTAGCCTTTTTTCTGCCTGCGATAAAGAAAGTACGGTGACAAGTTGTATTTTAATCCGTTAGTAAATGAATATAATTAGAGTATTGGGAAACCTGAAATTATTTTGCTTATTCTTAGTTTAATGGCAGCCGTTTTAGGGTTTTATGTTCTACGATAATGATAAAATATTTTGTACTTTTTTCGTGTCATAAAATAAAACTAAGTGAAACATGTTGTTTAACCATTATAAAAGTGCGAAGCTAGAGTGGCGTCAGCATTCCTAGCAACCCTAAAGACACAGAGTTATTACAGCAATGGAAGTGTTATATTATTAAAAAAATGTTTCAATTCAATTTGTTAAATTTTTGCTTTGGAATTCATACATTTTTTGCGATATTTCCTTGTACTAAAATTCTGAATTTGCCGCCTTTAGAGATAAATAAAGTTTTGGTATTTGAATTCATTATATTTTTGTTAATAAATTTGTACATCTAAGGTATTATGGTAGAGCTAGGTGACCATTATATTCCTGAATCTTCGCCTGACTATTGTCTTTTACATTATATTTGAGATGTATAACTTTTCGTGTGGTAACGGAGTAAGAATACAATGCACCAACCTGTATCTTGCTCGTGGCTTTCGTAAAAGCCGACTAAGGGATTAAATATGCATACAACATCTATGCTAAGGAACAAAAACTCGAAGATAAAACCCTATAGAGACACGTCTGACCGGTGTGGTATAATAGGTCAATAGCCCTCTTATTGCGGAGACTTGAGCCCAAAACTGAGACGTATATAATCGAAAGTGAGACAGACATGTAGCATAATTATTAATTGCAGGGTTAATAATCTACATGCTTGTCAAGCCGGTTGGCGATCCCAATGCGGTGTTATAAGTCTCTCAAGAGAGCGATCTTACCCTTTCTTCTAGTGATCTCTTAGCCGATTTCTAAGACTTCCGCGGCCAAGTTAGGGCTTTTTTTGCGCTGTGTAAAATGCCTTTACGCATATCTATTGCTATTGACGGCAAGGGGGTATGTAAGACTCGCTGACGTGCTATGGTTTACTACGTCAGAATACTTACTTAAAACCACAGAGGCCCGGCGTCTTCGCCTTATGTGGGACGCCAGAGGTTCGCCTTTTGGGCATATGATATTAACGTCCCGGCGGTTAGCTTAATGCTTACGTCTTGGGTCAATCATGACTTAGAGAAGAGGAGCGCGTAACGTCACTTCTTCCTCCCCAGACGTTGCCTCCGCGGTGGATCAACATGGGCATCCACTTTACGTGCCCGATCTGCTGCCTCCTTTTGCGCTACAACGTCTTCGCAAAAGGAGGCCAAGGCCATCCAGAAACTGTCGCTGCCAAGGATCTTATCGATAACAGCTGGCAGCGATAGATCATCGCCAATAAGAGTCGCCAGGGCAAGCCTCTGAGTTCCCCAGGTTGGGCATTCTTCCAAGGTGTGGCTCGCTGTGTCTACGGGCGCGCCACACTCGTAACATTCCGGGGTTTCTTCGCGTCTTGCAACTTGATGCAGGTACTTACCAAAGCATCCGTGTCCGGTAAGTACCTGTGTCAACCTAAACGTCAGGATGCTATGTCGTCAACTTGGTCATAACCAAGTTAGGAGTGGCGATAACTGTATTTTCATCATATTATCACAGAGAGATATTTAGTAAATCTGATGAATTATAATAATATTCACAAAGTCTTATTTTCTTTAAATTTCATCCTTATAGAACTCAAACATTATGAATTGTGTAACTCTTGGGACAGCTTTAATTTTTTTATGAAAGTAAAGCAACAAAGCCTTATCCTAAGTAAACATATTCGTGTAATGCCTTTATTATTATATAACTGCATGGACAATTTTAATAAATTTTTAGACCTTAATATTTTTAAAAACTTGTACTTTTACTGTAATACGAAATTATTTGTTCATAATTGCGAAAATTTATTTAAATTTATTCAATTGCTCTTAGTTGTAGTAGCATTTATTTAAAAATACATATAGTATATATTTTTTTTATATGGCAGTGAATGTTAGTGCTCTGTGGGCATCTTTTTTATTTTTGTCCTAAAAATAAAGATGGCGCATATTGTGTCCATTCCAGCTATACTTACATAGATCGGTGTATGTAGCAGTCGCTGTCGTCGTAAAGCCAAGATACAGGGTGCTCGTAAACTTAAACACGGCTTACTGCATTTGTGGCCTGCTGCCATCCGTTTGACCCCGTCGAGCCTTGGATTACAATAAACGCCAATATTGCTTGCTCCTACGCATGATGTATTCTTATGTCCACTTTAATGCGTTCTAAATTGGCCACAGGATTTTATCAGTTAGTGACTTTCATTTCAAAATAAATAATTGTACTATATCTAATGTGTTCTTATGTTAATTTAAATGTGTTTTAAATTGACGACAGGATTTTATAAGTTAGTGTCTTTTATTTCAAAATAAATAATTGTACCAGTACAACACCTAATGTATTCTTATGTTAACTTAAATGTATTTTAAATTGACCACAGGATTTTATCAGTTAGTATCTTTTATTTCAAAATAAATAATTGTACAACACCTAATGTATTCTTATGTTAACTTACAATATCTGGTTGACCGAGCTTCGCTCGGAATATTTTTATCGAATTTATTTAGATATATATTAATAAAAAATAAAAAATAAATAATGAAAAATCTATAAAAAAATACAAAAAGAGAATAATAATAACACCGAGATTCGAACCGACGCTGTTTGACGCCAAAAAACTAAAATTAGAACCTGTCAACTTCCCATCTGAGTTATTGTAACTCATGACGTTGACAACAAAATTTTAATTCATATTCTTTTAAAATTTAATGTCATTGTTTGTTTTGCTAAATGCACGGACCAAACAACATTTTCTATAAATAAAACCTAGCTAGATCGATTTTTTGGACCCGAAACCTCTAGTGTGCCAAGTTTCAACAAAATCGTTGGAGCCGTTTCCGAGATCCTGAATATATATATATATATATATATACAAGAATTGCTCGTTTAAGGATATAAGATAAGATGTGTTTTAAATTGTCCACAGGATTTTATCAGTTAGTGTCTTTTATTTCAAAATAAGTAATTGCAATACGTTTAGCGTTTTCATATGTTAAATTAAATGTGCTCTAAATTGACCATAAGATTTTGGTAGTTGCCTTTCGTTTTAAAATAAATAATTGTAATACGCTTGGCCTATTCTTATGTTAACTTAAATGTGCTGTAAATTGATCACATGATTTTATTAGTTACCTTTTATTTCAAATTAATTGTACTACGCTTGATGTATCCGTATATTAAATATGCTCTAAATTGAGCAAGATTTTTTCAGTTAGACTCTTTTAATCCGAAATAGATAATTTTCTGTAGGAGATAAAAAAGGTATCTTACTTAACACGTTATTCTTGTTTTGAAAATAGACGTTTGTTTACATAGCGGTAGGAAACGAAAATAAATTTCATATATTGATTATTTTATTTATACCTCGTTATTATTTACCATAGAATTTAACTATAATAGATAATATCGCCAACGGATAGTCGTAGAAATAAAATGGCGGCCAATAAAAAAAATAGTCACTACTTGTTTATAATTCATACATGTAATTAAAAAAAAAGTACTGATAAGCGCTTATTTTGCTGAAGAGTTGGGATAATATAAATAAAAACTGAGAAAATTTATTCGTTCCTTATATATCTTCATTCATAAAAAATAGCTCGTATTTATAATATATAATAAATAAGATACACATAAATCATACACATTAATTTTACTTAACCTTTTAACTTCTTAAATTATAATTAATTTAACTTAATAGAGAGTTACATAAATGGGTAATGAAGAGAGTAACATTAACAAAGATTAACTTAAACCTATAACTTTTCTATTAACTTGTCCTATAATATTTATGAAGTAACATTGCCTGACAGACAAACGTATCGACTATGTCATCGCAATATATAGTTATTACTTTACAGAGGGATACTGTCCAGTACCCATCTTCTTTTCACTGTCCTTTAATCGCATTTTACGACACCCAAGGGTAGTGATGGGGTAAACCACCCCATCGCAGTACCACGTAGTTACCGGGCGAAGTAGTAAAACGTATTTAATTTATTACAAACCCGTTCACATTGAACATCTTATTTATTTTTGTAGCCTTAAAACGTATCGTAAAATAAAATAAAAGCTTACTCGTAAAGTAACACTTGCAGAAAAACTTCAGGCACAATTAATCCTTTATGGTTCATTTAATGTTGAGGTTCAATATACTTTTATCGTGGTGTAATACTATTTTAATAAAACAACGTGCATTAGCTGTTACTCGAGTAACAGCATTAGACAATTTCCTATGTTAAAGTCCCCCGGAGTGATCGGAACGACTTCCCGCAGTCAGTAGTAATCGCACTTTTCTTTTATTACCCTTAATGTCATCATCAAAGTGTGGACGTATAGCCACAATATGGCTCGTATTTTTTCTAATCTACTCAAGTAAGTTAGTGCTTGGAGTTATAATAAATTGATACGTAAACTTCAGAGTGATAGCACCTTAGTTTTTGGTTCAATATAATCCAAATAGATGGCGTTAGTAGTTAATTTCACATACCAATGTTATAATTTTTAAAAAGTACATTAATAATGTAGCTATTAACCAACTTGAAGTTTAGCATCCAATTTCTAGGTTGTGTAAAACGTTTTAGGCTAAAGGATTCAAAATAGATAACAAGCATGGATTTTGAAACTATACTCGGTATACCTACTGCCATATGAGAGTATCGTTAAACCCGACTAAGAAATTAAAATACGCTGATAAAATCATGGTAAGAACAATTTCCTTCCTATTTTAGAGGAGGCTCAAGCCCAGCAGTGGGACGTATATAAGCTGAAATGATGATATTGTCTGTGTAACTGTTGAGGTATATGAAGGGTATCCGTTCGATGCCGGTTCAGATCTTATTGCATTATTTAGAAGTTTTACGTAGAACGCTATCTAGAATTATGCTAACAGACAGCTGTAACGATAATCAAAAGGGCAATGATGATGTGATAGCAGTAGCAGCTTTATTTTTGATTTTTAATACAACATACTTAGTTTTAAAATTAGACATTTAGCTATTTGTTTTCAAGTTCGGTGATAGGTAATCTGCTGCTCTATAGATTCAAACGAATAAAAGCTAAGGATTATAATAATGATATCATTGCATGTGTTTCCTTGTGATGACGGAGTAAGAATATAATTTATCACTCTCTCGCTTCCCCGTGGGTGAATAAAAGACAACTAAGGGATACAATATGTATATAAGATTTGTGCCAGAGGACAACTCGAAATATAACCCAATACCATCCGGTTTAATTAGCGTGATATAGTAGATCATATTCCCTTCTATTTTGGAGGAGGCTCCAGCCCAGCAGTGGGACGTAAATCAGCTGCGATTTTTATAAAGATGACCAATAAGTTTTTTTTTATTGCAATCGGTGGCAAACGAGCAAAGAGTAGTGATAGTAAGTGTTGCTGCCGCTGCCTACCGCGAAGAAAGTGAAGGGAGTGTGAATGCGTGGAATGAGGTTCGGTGATACTAAAGGCGTCACTAAAACCCACCACACGCAGACACCCTCAGAAAGTTGGGCCCCCGGTTCTCTTGCTCACCGAACGAAACGCAGTAATAAATTACTACTATTCGGACGTCGATTTTCAGCGAGAGTGTGGTACTACCTCGGACGGACTGTCCCGCGGCTATAGACAGACAACTGTCAACAGTGTGGTCCTACCCCAAGTGCTCCTGTGTTGCTGGTTAGTTAAACTGCAGGCTAGTTCCGAATTATAGGTGACGTTTAATTATCACACTATGTTAGAATAAAAAAATCTTAGTTGGGATCGTAGACTTACTATATCTCAGTGCGATCGCAGTTTTAACATGATCTGGACTGCTCATAAGGTTCTAAGTAGGTTTGAAAGATCCATTCCATTAATCAATTTTATAATAATCGCACTAAGAAATAGTGATATTGCTGATGGGTTTCCGTACCTATAAAAATATTTAAGATTAAAAAAATATATTATTCCTGCGAGAAAAGAACATTGTTTTATTTACTATCGATCTTTTGACTGATTGAAGAATAAGTAAAATATAACTTTCCATTTGACCTCCTTTAAAATAAACAAAATTTAAATAAGCAAACCCATTTTGAAATACTCAGATGTAAATTAGAAACGTAATATTATTGTTTTTGTTAGAGTGTAGTAGGTATGAACGGCAGTAAAACTCGTTGAATACATTTCTGTCACTGTAAAGAGAAAATATTTTGTCTTTCAAGAAAAGTGCGGGCACATCATCATTACGCTGCGTAATTTTTTCGTATGTGCCATTCCCGTGCCTGTACTTTTATGCCTTCCCTCCATAAAGACAAAAGGGACTTTGAAGTAAAATCACGTACATTTTTTGCAACTTACTTAGGAGAGATTCAGCCCCCTTCCATGTTAATATTTTCTGGGAAAACATTGCGGGGACAACCTATGGAAATTACATTTAGATATTTGCTCACAACGCGTACATCTGAGTGTGGGTAGGGATATTATATTTTACGTGCATGGAATGAAATAAAATGTTTAGGACATACGCGAGGAACGCGATAGGAACGATGCCCTAGCGACAGTAAAGGTACATAATGCCGATTGATATGTAAATGAAGGGTTCCATACTGTTACGTAGTCGGTGTGAAATTCATACCACTTTAAATGAATATGTTATTTTTCATACATTCGAGCTACGTTAATTATTGTTGTTTGCGAGAATATACTAACATGAAATTTAATTAAAATAGTTCGTTACATATGACTACAAATGAGAATATTTTAATATTATGCATGTATTTCGTTAAATATTTTATTATAGCAACATATAAATAGTTTTAGTTTGATTAAAATATTTTTAGTTTTATATTTTTATTATTCAATAATTTTGGGGCAAATGGTTGAAAACCTTCTAGGATTATCATGGCTTTGCAAGAAAATGTATTTGCTTGCAAAATATCAATGGTTGCTTAGAAGTAAGCCAGTTACGTATTGGCTTACTTCAATTCGTTAATACTAAAGTTAGTGTAATAAATTAGTAGTTAAGTGTTATTTTATAACGTTGCCGATTAAAAAAAAACATAATGTATATGTGTTAAAATTATACTTATTCATTCGGAAGTAGACTGTTAATAAATCAAATCTAATAAATCAAAACAAATCTAAAAAAAGAATCGTTGTGATTGAAGAATATTTAATTACTGAATATTATATATTTAAAATGAGACTGATATATTTTTTTTAAACAATGACAACGCTTTCGTATTTTTTTTTTTTGGACAAAGCTGAAGGACATTTTTTTTTATTGCAAACGGTGGCAAACGAGCAAACAGTACACCTGATGTTAAGTGTTGCTGCCGCTCATGGACATTTGCTAGACTGCTGCCTACCGTGAAGAAAGTGAAGGGAGCGTGAATGCGTGCATTGAGGCTCGGTGATACCAGGGGCACTACCAAAACCCTCCACACGAAAACACCCTCAGAAAGTTGGGCTACATATTAATTAATAAAGATGAAAAGGCATGATATTACTGCATCAGTACTTAAAAATATATCTTCTTATTCTTCTTAATATCAGCCCATTTATATCGCCATTGGGCTCGAGAGTCTTCGCTAATGAAACTATGTTAACCTATAAAAAAAAATCTATTTTGACGAGAGATCATAGCATTTCATTTCGAGCTTTCCTTACAGCGATATTATTTATAAGTTGCATATATCCTTTAATCATCTCATACGCTTCTTCTGGGAGAAAAAAGGAATGGTAAAATGTACTTATAAACTATTACAATATGGAAAAATAAAATAAAATATATAGTAACATATATTTTACTGAAATATACATATTATACTGGCTGTAAATGTAATCACACTTTGCGGGTACAACTCGGGGTAGGTATCTCATTAAGGATTAATCACTGTAAACGCGGTATTCAATCCCGTATTCCTATTGTTAGTCTGTTACGTGACAATACTAATTAATTTACACACATATTAATGCTCCTTCATATTGTAATTGCTTGTATACGTATTTTAGAAGAGATATGTTTAACGATTACGTATAATTAAACACCTTTAATGAAACCGATAATATTATTCTTTCAGTAATGTATGTAAATTCCGTATGGTGACCGAATAAGAATATAATTCTCCTCCTTATCTTGTCCATGGATGTCGTAAAAGACGACTAAGAGATATAATATGCATATAACATCTATGTAGGAGAGGAATAATTCGAAATAAAACCCTATACTAACACGTCTGACCAACGTGGTATAGTAGATCAATTTCCCTCCCATAGTGGAGGAAGCCCGAGCCTAACAATGGGACCTGTATGGGTTGAGATTATGAGCGGTTGCTTTGTAATTCATTACCTTTGATTTTTTTCATTATGTATGTTGAACATCGGGTTAGTTAAATCTTTTTATGTGTATAGTCATATTTTAAAATTCACCATCTTGATTTACCATGCATTCAGCCGTCAGCTCATAAACGGCCACTGTTAAATATGGGCCGGGGCCTCCTTACAAGAATGCCACTCGGAACGGTTCTGTACTATAAGTTATTATTTTTATTTAGTTTTTTTTTGCGGCGACAGAGTAAGAATGTAATTCACCATCATCTATCTTAACCATGGATGTCGTAGAAGATGACTAATGGATATGGTATGCAAATAACATCCATGCAAGAAAAGCCTCGTAGGCGAATTTGAAGCCGAACCGTCCTGAGGATGGCTCGTTTAGAGGCGAAACACGTGTCGAATGAATATTCGAAGTTCTGCGGCAAATTGCAAGTTGATGTTCTGGAAGGTGCTCATCACGTGAGAGTAAAATTTCCTTATTTCCTAGTCCACCCTAATCCTATCCCGTATTCCTTTTATTGTGGTGTGCGGTATATTGATTACCGTGGGACACTTTCCCGTGGGTCTTCCTTCCTTCCTTCCATCTATACCAATAAATAAAATTGGAGTGTCTGTTTGTAATGTCAAAATAATAGGCTTTTTTCATGTTCACACGGTTATTTGCACGACACCTATGCCTAAAATAGCAATTAAAAAATTTTTGTCTGTCTGTCTGTCTGTTTGTTCCGGGTAATCTTCAAAACGGCTGGACCGATTTCAAAAATTCTTTTACTAATGGAAAGCTATAATATCAGGGCGTAAACTAGGCTATATTTTATCCCGGTATTCCCTCGGGAACGGGAACTACGCGGGTAAAACGACTATAACCTATAATCGAAGCGAAGCGAGGGCGGGTTGCTAGTTTTAAAATAAAAATGGATGTATCGCCTAATTCAATCAACTATAAAAAACTTGTAATAAAACTCTATCCACCAGAACAGCGTGGTATAGCAGATCCATTTCCCCCTCTTATGGAGGAGATTCGAACCCGAGAATTCGAGATGATGATGAATATGTATGAATAATGTATTTAGTTTAAGAAATATTGAAATATTAAATTTCACTAACATAAGTTGAACCTCTGTCGTGTATAATGGCAAATCTCTAGAGTGTGATTAAAAGACACACCCTTTGAATTGCCTACTATATTTATTCAAATTGGCCACATGTTTCTATCGAGGTTAAAGAAACGTTATCGGTACTTTGCTAATTGCTATAGTTTCAATAGTAATATACAGCAAGTGTTGGTCTGTAAGTCCTTTACATTTGTCTGCCTTATCTGTTGTGTCCCGCAAACGACCAGTTAACGGATTACTAAGAGACCACGAAATGCCATCTTCGACATTTGTAGCTAACTTGCTTTCGATCTTAGCACTTCTGCTTAACTACTGTTAGATGAAAATGAATGGATTTTAGATAAAATAAAGAACGAAATCCATAAATGAGCTAAGCTAATTATCTCAGCTATTAAGTTACACTATAATAAAGTGTTGAGTAATCTGCTTGTATTAAGAAAAAATCCTTTATGCAGGTTTTTCTAACATCTTGTAGAATTTTCTATTTTCATAAATCATAATCATTTCAATTTTCATAAATCTGCTGTTTTTGATGTGAAACATCTATAGACAAGGGTGAACTTAATCATTGGCATGGCGTTTTTTTTCTTTTTTTTTTTTGTGTGACTTAGTTGTTAGCCTCAGATGGCTGTGACAACTTTACCCGGCCTGGTGGGTGAGCACTGAGGGCTCTCAACCCGTTTAAAGCGACCGATCCCGAGGGCATCCCCTGTGGGGTACGGACCACGGCTCGGGCGGTCGCTGGCAAAGTGGGCACTCCCACGTTTATGACTTTAACGCGACACGTCTTCCTTCCCCGTCGGCGGGGGTGGTAGCGTGGATATTTATTACTATTTGTCAAGGCCTCGCGGGCTGTGTATGCCTCAGTCTGGGCGAGCGTAATAGTGTCGTCGGGTTCGTCGAGTATTAGTCGCGGTTGTTTGATCGCGGACATTTTAGAGGGGATGTAAGAAGCCACCCTTACCACTAATGGGTTCGGGTGTGTCGCGGCAGAGTCGAAGTAGCGGCGGGAGCACTGTTTCATGAATTGCCTGATGGTCGGCAAGCCAAGATCTATGAAGATCCACATTGCGCATGTACCACGGTGCTCCCGTCGCTCGGCGCATGAACCTATTCTGTAATGTTTGTAGCCGATGTAGCCTGTGTGGCTTTGCTTGTGTGAACACTACACTAGCATACGTCATGATAGGACGTATACAAGCGGAGTATAATCTAACTATACTACGGAGAGATAGCTTAGACTTGGCGTGTACTAAGCTGTGTAACCATCCTAGCACTAGGGCTGCGCGCGCGCGGACTAGCCCTATGTGAGGACCGAAGGTCAGTCGTCTGTCCAAGGTCACACCCAGATATTTGACCTCCCTTGTCCAGGGGATGGGTTGGTCGAACATCTTTATCTGTTGGTATTCAGCCATTGGGTGGCGGCGATCTATCCCCTTATGGAATATGATCGCCTGGCTTTTGGTGGGGTTTATACCGATTCTCCATTTCCTAGTCCATTTCGCTAGGGCGGTAGCCGCAGTTTGGAGAGCGGTTATCACTGTTGTGGGGGATTGACCTGCATAGAAGATGGCAGTGTCGTCAGCGAATAATGCTGTTTATATTTTACTATGTTGGGGTATGTCGCTGGTGAACAGCGAGAAGAGAATTGGAGAGAGCACCGATCCCTGGGGGACGCCAGCTTCTAGTGGGTGCGGTGCTGATAGAGTACCTTCCACTCTGTAGCGAAAGCTACGCTCGAGTAGGAAGTCCCTAACTTTCATAACTAAGTAGTGGGGGATTTTAAGCTTTATTAACTTGAAAATAAGGCCATTATGCCAGACTTTGTCAAACGCTTTTTCTACATCAAATAGAAGCATACCCGTATATAAACCGCGTTGCAGTTTATAACTTGTATACTCGACTATTCGATGTACTTGCTGAACGCAAGAGTGTTGCGTCCGAAAGCCGAACTGAATCGGCGGGATGAGGTTGTTATCCTCAGCACACTTTCTTAGCCTACTAAGTAGTACGCGCTCATAGATTTTACCTAAACTGTTTAATAAACTAATGGGGCGATATGATGACGGTTCGGTACGTCGCTTGCCGGGTTTAGGTATACCTATTACCACGGCTTTTTTTCATTGTTTAGGAAATATGTAATTAACTAATGCGGCGTTAATAATTGCTGTTAATATTAATAATAGTGAATGAGGGAAGAGTTTAATAACTCTGTTAGAAATACCGTCCGAATCGGGGGATTTCCTAGGGTGGAGACCTCTAACAATCGACTGAACCTCCTCCACTGTCGCTGTTGGTATAGGCTCTTGTGGCTCAGTGTCTGCGGTACGCGTACGCGATGTACATCGTTCCACTTCGCTGTTAACGGTGTCGGTGTGTCGCGCGTCTATGTGTTGTGTACTCGACGTACATTGCTGCTCAAGGTCGGCCGCCAGACATTCACACTTTTCATCGTCATCGAACGCTGGCGGTTGATTGGGGCGGTTTAAGGGTGGCATGGTGGGCACCGTATCCTTTTTGAAAGAACGGGCTAGCCGCCAGTAAGCCTGGTGCGAAGGCTCCAGTTCGCTTAAGGTGGCGTCCCATTCGTTTTGTCGAAATTCGTTTATAGCCTTTTGACCGCCCTCTGCATTGACCGCATATGATAGCGGTTGTCTTCGCAGGGGAAGCGGTCGTAGGCTCTTATGGCTGCGTTCTTACGCCTCAGTAGGTCGCGGACGTCAGCGGGTAAGCGCCCTCTACGATTGCTCGTGTCAGGCACCCTCCGTGAACAATCGTTAACTAACGATTGTACGTGACCGGTGAGGGCGTCGATCGCGGATTCGATGTCCTCTTTGTTATTTAATGTACTACATACACTGTCAAGATGAGCCGACGAGGAGTGAGACTGGAGCTTAGCCTTCAGTCGCTCCCAGTCTGTACACACTTTCTCAGTTGGGGGTGAGGCCTGAGGGGCCGTATCGGGGGGCGAAGTCAATGACCACCGGGCGGTGATCCGAGTTAAGCTCGTGAATTACCTCTATTAGACATAAACGAAGGTTTATGTTCTTTAATAGGGCTATATCTAATACGTCGGGCCTGTGCCCGACTGTGTGAGGGAAGTGAGTCGGCTCCATTGGGGCTATGATGTCGAACCCGAGACGATCTGCGTAAGTCTCGAGGGCCAGTCCCTTGCGGTTGTTGGTGTGGCTATTCCACGACTTACTTTTGGCGTTTAGATCGCCTGCGATAATGACGGCGTCGCCGAGATTTAAGAGAGCTTGGAGATCACTCTCAAGCAACTCTTTTGGTGTGTCCCCATTAGGAGGGGAAAGGTAAGCTGATGCTATGATCAGTGGCTGGTGACCGGTGAGGGCCAGCCGACAGACCAAGGCTTCAATGTACATCATGGCGGGGGGATCTAGGGGTGTGCAGTGCAGTGACCTTTTGTAATAAATGAGAGTCCCACCTAGGGGAGAACCGACCCTATAGTTGCGCACTAAATTGTAGTTTGCAATTTTAGGGTCTCTTGAATAAGGTTTAAGAAATGTCTCTTGGACTAGTAAAAGGTCAAGCTGCTGGTCTTGTAGAAATGTACCTATTTCGTCTCTCTGGCGAGAGAGACCGTTCGCGTTGAAAAACCCTACGCGGAGTGATCGTGTTTTGACTCTGCCTGGTATGTACGTATCCATAATTAGGCTCTGAAGGAACCGAGGCTCTCTAGAACGGGTGAGAACCTCATGGCGACGTTAAGTAACGCGAGGCTGTTGCCTTCATTTTTTCGCAGTTCCGCTGCGATTACGCGTATTTCAGAAATGTTTATTATTTGCGCGAATCTGGCCACTAGGTCTAGATCCGGGTCTAGACCGCTAGCGGCTGGCGCGTGTGTGTGTACTTGTTTGCCTTGAGGAGGCTTAGGGAGGCCTGCGGGTGGCTGTTTTTGCCCAACGGTTGGCGGTTTATAAATATTATTATTATTTCCGGCCTTTGCCGACGGTGTCGCGTTCGCGGGTACCGGCGGGGTGGCTAATTGGGTGGGCAGGGTGTATTCCGCCCTGCTTTGGGTATTTACCCACGGGTTTTTCACCGGGGGTTTCGGTGCCGAAAGGTACCTTTGTGGTGGGGGTGGTGGCGGCCTCATCACAACCGGCCGTGGTGCGCGTGGGCAGCCACGGTAGTTAGCGGGGTGCCCCACTTGCCCGCAGAGTACACACGATGGTGGTGTGGTACTCTTAATGGGGTCGTTGGCCTTGGGCCTGGCACAATCCGCCGTAGCGTGGTCCTCCAGGCACTTTACGCACCTGGGCCTCGCTTAGCAGTTTCATGCCGAGTGGCCGTAGAGCTGGCACCGGTGGCATTGCGAGAGCATGCCCTTCCGGCGCGAGGGTTCGACCACGATGCCGGAGAGGCCGCACACCGTGGTGACATTAAATATGTCCTTGCCCTTTTGGGTGAGGTCAAGGACGACCATTACAAGGCCGAATGGTTGGCGAGTGTGTCCTCGGATCATCCGGTGCACCTCGATCACCGGAAGTCCTTGTTCGAGGAGATCCTCCTTTACTGTTTCACATCCCAGTTCCACGGGGACGTTGCGTATTACTACGGTAAGTTTACGTTCCTCGGGCAGGGTGAATGTGTGAAAGGGAATATGTTGGCTATGTAACATAGCCGTCATCTTTCGGTGGTCGTCCGAAGTGGACAACTGCACCTTAATACCCTCGGCGGTTGACCGGGCCGAGCGGTATTGTACCCGGTTTGTGTTGCACCAAGCCGAGATAGGAAGCCACTTTTCCTTATTGCGGATGACTAGTGGCGGCGGTGTGGGTGGTTTGTACACCTTAGCCGGGGGCTGCTGTACAGCGGCCTGTGGCTTTGGGGTCGGGGTGGGGGGTTGTTACGTCATTGGCGGCAGAAGTGCTCGCCTCGTCCCGTTTGGCGGCCTTTCGCGCCTTAGAGCGGTTCTTACGTCCCCTTTTGCGGGAACTGACCACTGTGAATTCTGAGTCCGCCGAGGTGGACTCGGACTCTGAGCCGGCGGACGACGACGCCGTGTCAGCGTTCTCGTCGTCGGTGGCTGTTTCTGTCTCCATCTCATTGGACGGGATTGGTTCCTCGTCCGGGGAGGCGGGGTAGTCGAAGTGTACCGGCCCGGATACGGGCTCGGTACTCGCGATCGCGGGGCGGTCGGGAATCATATTCCCGAACCGTCTTTTTAGTATGGTCTAGGTCTCCTCGTCGGCGAGGAGCATTTCTAAATTAAGGGCTGGACGAGCCATGGTGGGAGATGATTTTATTTCCTGCGCGTAATAGTAATACCTACTCCCCAGGGGGAAAACCCGGGGATGTGTATTAGTGTTCCCTCCCAACCGGGTTAGGTCGGGAGGATGTACTTAAAAAACTAGGTGTGCCCTAAGCCGTGAGTTACCCTTCGCCAATCTTATTGTGCGAGAGGGGCCCTAGCTGCCCGAGTGGCGGGAAGGTATTCGGCCTGTGAGGGCCGGCACTCCCAAGCTACAAACTCGAGAATAAGAGAAGGAGGTGGAAGGGTGGGAAAGGTGATAGTCGGGGTAGACTAGGGGTCACCCCCAAGGTCTACTGATCTGACCCCGTCCGAAGGTGCGCCTCGCCCTTAAGGGGCTCGGCAGGCGATTCGGGGCTTCGCCTCACCCGGCTTCGTTAACACCGTTAGGTTTCCGCCGGGGACCAATATAAACTTGGTTTTGCCCTGAAGGGGCCACTTGACTTTATCTACTTAGACAGAAACAAATATCACTACCTGACCTTGCTTTGAACGCAGGCAGTTAGTGATATTCATGAGCAGTCCAATATAGTTCGCCTCGAAAAAGGCGGTTTTTGAACTGCCACTTACTTCGTCCGTTAACTGCGACGGTTGGAAAGCGCGCGAAACGACAGCGTACGTGAGCGTACGATCGTGAGCGGGAGAGCGCGGAGCGGTACGCAAGCGCACCGAGAGACGGACATGCGCGGAATGGCATGGCTCAACGTCACGCTTGGTTATGTACAATTGTGTAACGAAACCATAACCGGTTTTAGAATTTTGTACAACGCCATCTAGTGAGCTCAAAATAAATTATTAACCTAAACACATACCTATAGTGTATACTAATGAAAATAAATGTTTATTGAAAAAAATCATCATTTTCTGGAAAAAAGTATGGTGATATTTTATTAATAATTTATGCCATATTAGTTCCTGTCGTAATCTGTTCTTTTATGCATATATATTTGTACAAGATAATGTTTTTTTCGTCAAATTCGATGTTTCAAATCTGCCAGGCGTCCTGAGCGATAGCTGCAAAGTAAAACAACATAAAAAAGTATTGAAATAATTACATGAAATGCTAATGACTTACATGCCTTTCGAAACATGAAGGGGAAAATTCAATAAATTTGTGTTTTAAATAGGTATCAAAAGCATCTACTACTTCTTAATATAATTTCTAATTATGTTGCTAGATCAAGAGTCTCTCTTGAAAGACTTCTAAATAAGATTTATTATAAACACTTACAAATACATTACACGGTATCAGTAATACTAAATGGGCGAACTATAAGATTACATTATAGTCACTTATTGAGAAAGCGCTCAACTAATTGTATCGTGAAGTAAATGGCTAGCGGGGCAGTAGATAAGTAATAATGCATTTAAGAGGCCATCCGCAAGCATTCGTATGGCATTCGCACGCCCGGCGGCCTATCAAACTGCAATATCATTTTATGGGTTCTCGTCATACCATAAACGAACATTAGCAAGTCCTTATCAATGCTAAGCACTTGAGTACGAACGTAAACATTTAATTTATGCGCCCTGTCTAGTTAATTGACTTCGCGATTTTACATTGGGATATCTTGAATAAATTTAATGAAAATTTTGTAAATAATAAACCGAAATGTATATTTCATTATCAGTGTATGTTGCTTCTGAAATTAATGGACCTTGAGTTAATATACTTCTATAGAAATAAATAAAAATGAAGAGTCTGTTTGTAATGTCAATATAATGGGTCTTTTTCATGCTGATACGGTTATTTGCACGATACCTATGCATTAAAACCAATCTGTCTGTCTGTCCGTCTGTTTGTTTAGGGTAAACTAAAAATGGGTGGACGGTTTTTGATAATATTTTATCATGAGGTAGCTGTCTATGTAAGGATTAACTTGGTTATATTTTATCTCGGTATTCCCATGGGCACGGGCACTGCGCGAGTAAGGCGACTAAAACCGAAGCGAAGCGAGGGCGGGTTCCTAGTCTATATATATAAAAGAAAGTCGTGTTAGTTACACTATTTATAACTCAAGAATGGCTGTACCGATTTGGCTGAAAATTGGTGGGGAAGTATCTTAGAACTAGGAGACGGACATATGATACTTTTTATCCCGTTCGATCGCGTTTCCCGTTCGATAAAATGTCAAAGAAACGTAGTATAACAAAAACGCATTTGATATGTAATAACAAAACACAAATGACAGCTAAAGGTAATTTTGTCTATAGTTAAGCATGGTTGAAAATTTGATAATTATAATTTTGTCAGATATCAATAATCAGTAATTTGTATTCTCTTTGAATCATCATTAACAATGCCGCGACCAAGACAATCGAATCTTTCCGGACAAAGCTGTATTGGTTGTTCCAGAGACTATATTTTCGGCAATTTAGAAAATATATTTATGAAAAAAATTATGGCGGTACGAAGTTCGCCGGTTCAGCTAGTTCTTAATAAAATAGTTTTATCTTGGCTCAAAGTTGAAGAAATTATCGTAACAAAATGTTACAGTAAATCATAATCTTTTACAAAAATCATCTCAACTCATATAAGTGCCACTGTTGAATGCGAGCTTCCACCATAATAGGAGGGAAATTAACCTACTATAACCACGCTAGTCAGAAGGGTTGATATAGGGTTTTATCTCGAATTTTCTTTTTCATGTGTAGATGTTATTAAGTGATGTAATATACATAATTTAGGTGTCTATTACGACACCCATGGGCGAAATAGGGAGTTGTAAATTGTATTATTTGTCCGTCACCACACGGAAAGAAAAAAATTAACAGAATTTTTGTTTTCTTTTGTCATTGTACATATATGTTTGTCGTATTATTGTTTGTTTTAGTGGATGTATAGAAGATAACATGATTTTTATACATTTACACAAGAAATTGGGACGCATGTTATAGACCGTAATGAAGGAAAATTCCAAACACTCAAGACAGGATATTGCGTTTTAGCGTCAATTGACTAGACGAGTGGTCAATAACTGATACAAACGCTGAGATTTCATATTGTGGCTCTTATAACCTAAGTGGTTTTCTATGAGTTAATAAAAGTACTATACTTTATCAAAGATTATTTCTATGATATTTCCATCATAAACAATTCTCAGTAAATAAAACTGCGGCTTTTATTGTGTATTTGCTTTTTGATTGCCTGATATTTCGAATACTTTTCAACGTTAATGATCGCAGGCGGACTGTCGACAGCTGGTCAGTTTTATATAAAACTAGCTGACCCAACAGACGTTGTTCTGTTCAAATAAAATAAAAAAATCTCCTTGAAATCCACAGCAGCGTCACCTATCGGGTCCAATTATGAATCTAAACTGTTCTCGAATCCCCTTGAAAATACACAAAAAAAAATCATCAACATCGGTACAGCCGTTTAGGAGTACAGCCGTTTCAGTATTATACACACGTACACAAGAAATATGCAGGGTGTATCAGGTTATGGGGCAACTGGTCAAACGGGAGCTAGGCAATGATGAAAACTCATGAAAAAAATTTGAAATAAAAATATTGATTCGTTAATGAATTAGAGTCATGTAAGGTTATTTTGCCATCGCTTTTTCATGTAAATCAGATTGAAATGTATAAAGTCAGTTATGCTTAATCTGCAACATATTCGTACTTTGTTAAATTAGAAATTATAAAAATCAATGATTATGTTCGCATAAGCAAACAAACTTCGCTTTAAATTAGCTGATCAACCGATGAACCTTGATGAGTCGCCTTGGTACCTATGTTACCATTAAAGCGGTGCGGGTGATCGGACCGGGGACTTTAGTCCGTCACCCGCAGAGAAACTGACCGCGCGACGGAAAAGGAAAAACGAATCTGGATCTCTGCATATATACAAACTCTTCGTAGCTAATTTTTTTTAAAATTATTATAAGCTTTGTCGCTGTGGGACCATATCGCCTTGTAAGACATTACAATTCTCTTACTAATCTAATCTTCCGTGTGGTGACGGAGTAAGAATACAGTTCACCACCCCCTATCTTACCCGTGGGTGATCGTACGAGACGACTAAGGGATATAAAACGCATATAACATCTATGCGAGAGAAGGAAAACTCGAAATAAAACCCTATACCAACACGTCTGACCAGCGTGGTATAGTAGGTCAATTACCCTTCCATTATGAAGGAGGCCCGAGCCCAACAGTGGGACGTATGTGGGCTGAGATGATGATGATGATGATGATGACTAATCTAATACTAATAGAAAGAAAGAAAGAAAACATTTATTTTGTTCTCGTTAGATCTTATAAAAACATAAACAACTAAAAAAGAGCTTCTTACATAAATTTAAATAATTCAAACGAGGAACAAAAAAGGCTATTGGCTCAGCTCGTGCTACTTCTACTTAAAGAAATAGCGCTGGTAATGAAATACTAATACTAATAAAATACTAATGAAATGCTAATGAAATACTAATACTAATGAAATACTAATCTAACACTAATCTAATATTAATACTGTGATTACTTACTAATACTAATCTAATACTAATTTAGCCAATCTATAGAACAAAATAGCATGTTCAGCGATAGGATATGCTAAAATAGAGTTACAGAACCCGATGTCAAATGTATAATTCTGTCCAGGAAACGATCTTCTACAATTTTCGTTTCGCACACATTCCATCAAAATATGCTGCACATCTTCCTTTCTACATTCTACACAATTCGTAGCTAATTATAATTTTTGTTAGCACGTACAAATGCTTTTAAGTCGTACGTGTCATTACAATACAAAGTTTAAGAAATAATGGATATTAATTATTGAAGCCTCGTGTGGTGACGGAGTTAGAATACAACTCACCACCCCCTTTTTTTCCTATGGGTGGTGTCAAAACATATATAAGGAATATATATATAAATAAAGCCCTATAACAACACGTCTGACCAGCGTGATCGTATAGTAGGTCAATTTCCCTCCCATTGTGAAGGAGACCCAAGCCCTAGTGGGACGTATATGGGCTGAAATGATGATAATAGTATAAATAGAGTTCGCTGTTTTTTACTAGATACAGTATAGAATTTCGTGGCACTGAAAAATCAACTCAAGATTTGGGACGTCACTATCAGTCACATGTTTCATGATACTACAATAATCCCGACTACAATAACAGGCAGTAACTAACTTATCCAATAATGATATGCAAGAGAATGGTATACGTATGATTCACATTGTCGTCTATAACGAGGGATATTGAGCAAATTGGCCAAATTGAGAGCCTCGCATCCACAATGCAAACAAGTTTATCCGCTGACCAATTTCGTATTAATTAACAAAGTTTAGTTGCATTTATAATAGATTTAACTGTCTCGTTAGTATAATGATATATACGAGTTATTGATGATGAGAATGCTACCATGAACTCTATAAGGTTCAATTTCTATGGCAGACTATTTTATAATAGATATTTGTATATTTTATTCAATAGAGCTCTTACTGCAGGACTATAGCCTATTAAAAAAAAGCTTTTTGCTATTACTATCGTACCCCGATATAAAATACTTAACGTATCAACTATATAAGCTTAAATAGCTTAAATAGTTGATACGATGTTATTTTCATAATAAGAAAATAAAGGACACAATTATGAATATTTTCTTTACAATTATTTTATTTTTATATAACTCCGTGAGGCCCTTCGTAATAACATAATAATATCGTAACTAAACAATATTATTATTTTATTTCTTGATTTTTATTTGCCTGTTAAAATGCAACATAAGTTGGCATATAAAATAAAACAAGTAGGATATACATGATGCTAAATTAATATTAATTTTGAAGGCGGCTTACTTTATGTTACTAAGAGGTAAATAATTACTAACCATAAACAATATAATTTTTTCATTTAGAATAATTTTCTTCTTACTCTGGCAATAAATTTGTATTAAAATGTGGGTCAATATTTAATAACCAATTATATCAGGTAGATAATTATAAATTTTCTACAATAACGATGACTTGTTGGACGTGAGACATCTTAGTCCGCCCGTGACCATGAACGCTGCAAAGTGTTCGAAAAGTTGGGCAAGCAAAAATCAAATACAAACGCGATAAAATCCGTAAAGTAGTTTTATTTAAAATGTGTAATACTTGCGTAAACATCACAAATTCATCATATGTGTTCAATTGTATATCAACAACCCTGCTGAAGATATCTCTCGATGAGCAGTTTGCAGGGATAACATCTCCCCTTAGCTGACATGTTTTTGTATTTCGATTAGTGTCATACTTTTTGTATCCAACATGGATGCAGCCTGACAATATCATTACCATAATCATCGTCATTTGAGATCTTTCTTATACGTTCCACTGATGGGCTCGAATCTTCTCCACAATGGAAGGGATTTAGCACGCTAGTCCGCAGCACCTACTATACCACGCTGGTCAGATGGGTTCCTATAGGATTTTCCTTCTCTTGCATTAATATTATATTCATATTTTATCGCATAGCCGTATTACTGAACCCACAGGTAGAATAGGGAATGGTGATTATATTTCTACTCTGTCACCAAACAGAAACAGTATTTCTATATTTTACTGTTGCGATATTTGATACGAGAACATGGAGAGCGAGACCTGCAGCACTACTCAAATATCGACTGAATCTCATGATCTACAAATACTAGAAACAAAGGCTAATTAGACTCCTCGGTTTTCTAAACAATTTAGCATAGCAAATCATTTTGGAAACGGGCTTGTTCGGATGGCTGAAAAGCATTGAACCTTTCTGCAAGTATATTTTTGATGACTATCGAAAAAAATTGTAGATACATTTGTAGCAATTACATTAATAGTAATAATTAAAGGTCTGCTAAACCATAAATCGATATCAAAATATAGAAGTTTGATGTATTAAATTGTTTTAAGACACTATAAACAGGGTCATAACTTATTATACATTTTAATTTAAATATTTCAGAGTATTTCGATGAACATAAATGTCATTAGGATCCCATGACATTTATATACTTTTCCATTACGTCGCCAACGAGGTCATAAACACTCGGTTACTTACTTCACCCTTGCCCTAATCTAAATATAGACGTGCTCTTATAACCAGAGTCGGATTATCTAATGTAATGATGCCCTAGCCTTGAATCATTGCTCCCTGGGGCAGGCCCGCCTCATACTTTCAAAGTTCATGACCATTAAGAAATTTCTCCTTTCTCTTTACCCAATGCCTTAAGAAATAAATAAGGTCTTTTGCCCAATAAATTGTTTTGTAAAATTTTTATCTGGCTAGGATAACGCTATCTACCGGCTAGCTTGCTTATTATATTCAGTTTTGCAAGTTGCGTTGTTAATATTAAGTTCTAAAATTATATGGAAAAGTTTCAAGTGTGATAACTCGTCCTTTGTAAGCCTTTATGAAGTCAGTGTTATCAACAATTATATACTAAAATATATTACATTAGCTTTTACCCGTCATTTCGTCTGCTTAGAAATCATAATATACGATAGAGGACCACAAAGAAAGCTATGCAAGATGTTCAAGGTGCATATATTCATTTTATACCCTATGCCGTGTGGTGTCGATACGAAAACTATCACAGCTTTTATATTATCATTCATCATCATATCAGCTCATATACGTCCCACTGTTGGGATCGGCCTCCTCCACGATAGGAGGGAAATTGACCTTACTATACCATGCTGGTCAGACAGGTTGGTATAGGGTTTTATTTCCTCCTCTCGCATAGATCTTATATGCGTATTATATATATCCCTTAGTCATCTTTTACGACATCCACGGGAAAGATAGGGAGTGGTGAATTGTATTCGTCCGTCGTCACCACACGAAAAACTTTTATATCGACCTGGACTAATTCCATCTGCTGCCGTTTTGATCAACAATTTCATTTCCAAGGCTGGTCATAAAACCATTGGCTATGTACGATGAGAAATGGGCTCATATCACTTTGATGCCAAATAATTAAGGATTATTAGGAGGAACGAGGATAATTAGGACCTCAAATAATTAAGAATAAGAGCAAAGTGATGATGATAATAATGATGATGATGACAATAGTGTCATCATCATTATCATCAGGATAAATTTAGATCTAACATTCGCAGTGTATTACTTTTTGCTGTAAGAATTAGTAGACTGTGGGAGGGACTTACTGTGTAACAGGATACGCAGGATACGTTCGTGTGAGAAAAAGGCTTCTTGTAAGTCGATTCTGGACACATTTTATGATTGCCCTAAACATTTATTTGTGATCATTACGAAACTGCAACCTCTTAAATTCAAAAGGGTACACTGAGGGTATCAATGGTATTAATGCTAGGTACAACTAATTTTAAACGAAATTACTGAATTAAATATAACTTACAATATTTTATAATTAAATCTTAGCTGAGTTTAAATCAACTTTGCAAGTAATATATTTGCAAAGTACGCACTAAACAAGAGCACTCAGTTATTATTACACATATTCATATGAGAGGAATAAACTCTTAAGTATCGGTACTTAATAACTTTCAACGTAAATCTTAGATGTCTTAGAACTATAAATTAGTACATAATACGTTACATAGCAAACAGGTAGAAATTTATTTGTCTGAAGTTCTCTATATAATAGAACATTTTCTTATTAATGGTCTCTATGGGTCCTACTATCTCATAATATCATCGAAATGAGTAGGTAGTTAATTAATTATCATCATCATCATCTCAGCCCGCATAAGTTCCATTGCTGGCCTCGGGTTTCCTCCACAATGGGAGGGAAATTAACCTACTATACGGCACTGGTTGGCTTAGGGTTTTATTTCGAGATTTCCTTTTCTTTTTTCTTGCATAGATCTTATATGCATATTTAATCCCTTAGTCGTCTTTTACGACACCCACGGATAAGAGTGGGGGTGGTGAATTGTATACTTACTCCGTCACCACACGGATTCTATATGAGACTACTTAAATTTGACTTATTTAAATTGATTTATAATACTTTGTTGAAATTGGCCAGATGTGGAAGTGGTCAGGTTTATTATTTTTTAATTAATAGGACATGGAAAATTTCATTTGGAAAACGACTAGTTATAAAAATATAAATTCAACTCGAGAATGCTGCTTCAAATTTAGCATAATAGTATTATTGACTTTGATATTCGAGATACTCGAGACTTGTCTCCACCATTCGAATTTCAGAAACAGAAATAGAATTAGAATGGGTATTGTGTGGTATTCTATAAATATTTAACTTGGTGCTTTTAGAGTCTAGTATTAAAATTTGAAAGTGGGAAAGGGCAATCAACTATAGACCGAGATAACTAAGCGGGCGGTATATAAAACATAAAATGTTTTTGTTCTAAATATTGCCATAAAATTTAAGTTTCTTTTGACTGACTATGTTGTGGCCCCTTCGAGGAAACTATAGGGCCATTGGAGGCTCATAACCTACTGCATTACACCTCTTCCCAAATTGAGGTCAATAGAGCAATCGGTGGTACAACAGCTCACTGCGACTTCAATGGTACGGCGGTTCAACTGTCTAGATACCTAACTCTGTCGACATATAGAAATTAAAGCAGTGGGATATAATTTAACTTTTGTAACTGTTGGATGTATCCACTAAGCCACGTTGGTTAAACGGATAGGCCTAAGCTTTTAAATTTTTTTCAATTACATTCATGTTATTTGTTACGTCCCTTACTCACCGCTTATAATACCCACAGGGAAGGAAGAGACGGTATAATTATAATTATCCTAATACCAACGTGATGGACCAACCTTCACTTTAGGGATTGGACTTTTTAATCGAGGCACGCGGCAAAGTGTAAAGCCAAGTACAAGCAAAGAAAGCGTTGAATGTACTTACACAAACTATTTAGAGCCACTTTTGACTCCTTTATTTTTATAACTCAATAACTATTCAATATAAATGCACCAATTAGCATATAAATTGAGACTTACTAGATGAGCTAGTATTCCAAATTTTGTAAACACAGCGTAAACAGTTTCGAGTGGCAGTCTCGTGAGGAGGCCTATGTCCAACAGTGGATATCTATAGGTTGATAAATGAGACAGTTATTTAGATATCGAAGCCATTCGATAGCCAATCGTCATTTTATGACTGATTCACATTTTGATTAAAAATGTAACCCACTTCCAGATGTCCTAAAAAGTTCAAACTTGGCATCCAGTTAGGTACATAATTGTGTGTATACAAGAAAAAAACAAAAACAATCTATATCTATACCAATAAATAAAATTGGAGTGTCTGTTTGTAATGTCAAAATAATAGGCTTTTTTCATGCTCACACGGTTATTTGCACAACACCTATGCCTAAAATAGCAATTAAAAAATTTTTGTCTGTCTGTCTGTCTCTCTGTCTGTCTGTCTGTCTGTTTGTTCCGGGTAATCTTCAAAACGGCTGGACCGATTTCAAAAATTCTTTCACCAATGGAAAGCTATAACATCAGAGCGTAAACTAGGCTATATTTTATCCCGGTATTCCCACGGGAACGGGAACTACGCGGGTAAAACGACTATAACCTATAACCGAAGCGAAGCGAGGGCGGATTGCTAGTTAATTTATAAAATTTAAAATTGTGGCATACGATTGATTTTAATAATCTATACCAATAAATAAAATTGGAGCGTCTGTTTGTAATGTCAAAATAATAGGCTTTTTTCATGCTCACACGGTTATTTGCACGACACCTATGCCTAAAATAGCGATTAAAAAATTTTTGTCTGTCTGTCTGTCTGTTTGTTCCGGGTAATCTTCAAAACGGCTAGACCGATTTCAAAAATTCTTTCACCAATGGAAAGCTATAATATCAGGGCGTAAACTAGGCTATATTTTATCCCGGTAGTCCCACGGGAACGGGAACTACGCGGGTAAAACGACTAAAACCGAAGCGAAGCGAGGGCGGATTGCTAGTTAGGTATAACACTTAGTTGTTTTGAATAATTATAACATCAAAAACTTCTTTCTTTTTCGTAGGAGAATAAGTTTCGCTGTGAAAGGTTAGTTTTGACGTTTTTATTGGTAAAGTACCGGTTCCATTACTTATAAAATATACGTTTACAAATTAAAAAATTGATGTTGGTTTTTATCGAATTTCCAAAAGTCGTTATACACTGACCTCATTCTAGTAATACAATTTATTGAAAAATAGTCCAAGATGAGCTCGAATGTCTAAACTAGGCCAAGCATGTACCTTAGACAACTCCACATTTGCGCATCAGAAAATAAATATGTACGCTTAGAAGGTATACAAATTTGCAATTAATAATTAACATTTATGTATTAGCTTCATATTATTATTGTATTAGCTTAAACTCGTAGGCATTTAATTTAAACATTAATGTTGAAAATATTTAACTTGGCTATTTTAAGTTGCAAATCAAATATTTAGGAGAAATGAATCGTACCAAATAAAAACAATGGCTTGCTATACATAAGTTATTGTTTTTACTACAATACATTAAGGTAATTGGCTAAATATAAAATAAATAATCTGATAACTAGCCGAATCAAATATTGAGATTCCATACAAGTTATTTCCAATTATATAAATAATTTGGTTATTAGAAATTAAAATCATATTTATAAATACCAAATAATTTGTAGTAGAAGAAAAACAAGAAACCCTGCTTTAAATTTACCTTAGAATCATCATCATTTCTGCCTATCGCCGTCCACTGGCCTCACTCATGTTACGCCACAAAGTGCAGACCTGTGCCGCTTGCATCCAACAACGCCTAGCAACATTCACCTAAGACTATTTTCTAATAAATAAATTTCAGGATTATCTACAGAACTTGGCACCCATTTATATCTCAAGTATTTTATCGACAACGAGACCATTGTTACCATAATATTGAACTTGGCTCCCATTTTCACGTTTATGTTTTACTTGGATTCATAGCATATCGTATTCTTATTCTCATCATATGAATCGAGAAACTATACTGAATATGATGTTATTATAATCCGGCTTAGCCATTTCAGCATAATAACTCAGCCTATTTAACAACAATGTTTATAATCTGAAGCCTTAACAATGTTGCACTTTTCAAAAGATTGTACAGTAAACTATAATCCATACGTTTCTCATTAACATCCCGTACGACCGGGTATAAAAGCAAACTCACTGTAATATACTTTCAATAAGGTGATACGTGTGAATATCGTCGGTTTAAAGGCTGTTCATTTTTATGGCGTGTTCAATCCTCGGGTCATAATGTTGACAGCGTTGTTGGAATGGTCGAGTGTACTTTGCCGCAACATTTTAATAGGAGTGTGGTTAAGATTATGCAGTACTTATTATACAGTTCAATTCATTTATAATAATTATTAGCATCACAAGCCTTGTGAAATAAAAGTATTTGCAGGGATTTTATTACGTTTTAATTTAGTTCTTACTATCGTGAATAATTTGAGTACTTTTCAACATTTGCTTCAAGAAGAATAGGATATTTGAGATTCGTGATTTTATAAATACATTTTAAAAAGTCATTGAAAATCACAAATGGTAAAATATTCTTTATAGATCCAAAGTTTTGTGTTTAAATTATTATAATTAAAATGTAAAATATAAACTATTATCGTATAAAATTTAAAACAAATCGGTTTAGTATTTCTTAGATAATTAGTGGCAACTTTAACAGACAAATCGACCGACAGACAAAAGTACCAAATATCATTGGAGTATATATGGTCAATAATCGTATTCTCAAAATATACAACGTAAAACTAAACAATACAAAACTCAAAACACAGCTATTTTTTAAAAATAACCATTACTTAATTGTTATTCTTATAAAATCGTTCTACGACATTAGAGAACAAATATCGTACCAGCAATATACTAGATAAGATAATTTAGTGTATAAAATAACCTACGATAGAGATCTCATGGGTATGGTCTAACAACATGCGGTGATCTAATTACCGATACTGTATAATATGAAGACAATTAGCTATCTGATATTTACGCTTATACAATAAGGTATCAAACGGGAATAACTTGGATTCTGAGAGCGTTATAATTTAATGACATTACAGTATACTTCGGTTTTATTCACTTCATCAATCTATCGATGTCCAATGCTCGAATTAGGCCTAACACGTCATTCGATACATCAATTGAATGTAAAATATAAATTAAATAATCTATAATTTCGTGATTATTTGGTTAGATTACTGTATTTGAAATATATTACCGATATAGCATGATATAAAATAATCGTTGTCCATTAGGCTTCTCAGGAAAGGATTCGACAGCATAAACCGCAGAGGTACCTGGAAGTCGAGAAACTTTCGATACATTCAACGTCATTAGGTTGAAAATGAGAGTTAAATATAAACCTGGTGCATTGCTTTTCAATTTTTTCTACCAAAAATGCACTTAACACATGAACACTTATATATATTTAGATATCTGAGAAGCTTAGATAATCTGATACCCAAAAATTTAATTTATGTTCTATTATCTAAAACAGAAAAAAATTGTCCACCCTTAAAAAGAACTTGTCAACTCTTACAAAGAAAATAAATAGGGTAAAATTTTTTATTAGTAGATTTAAGGTTTCTTTTTTATAAAATATGCACATAACAAGAGTAAGAAGATATTTTGCAATTTTGAAACCATCCTAATATAATTTTACCATTATTTCATGTAAAAATTGTAGATAAGCGCCATGTTTTTTATGTTTTCATAGTAAGTTACAGTTTGACAGCTGACACCAGAGGTTATATGACTACGTGTCTTCCATACACGTATTGTTGGAATGGCGACGTTAAAAGTTTTTTATGGCCTTGCAAAGCTAAACTCATAAAGAAAAATGTGATGGTACAGCGGAATTTCAATAAATTACTTTCTTTGTGAGATTTATAACAGAATTTTGTCAAAGATATGAAAGACATGCATCAGTCAGTAATTCAGTGAGAAGAAACAAAGAAAATGGAATTTATTATTCTATACGAGTACGTAGGGAGGTGACATTTTAGGAGAATATTTTAGTGTTTGAGGAAGTTAGGGAGTTTGTAATTAGTTTGGTGTTCCTACTGGCAGGTGGCAAGACTGTCTTTACAGTATTATCACGTACCATAACTTTTTCATTTGACGCGTACACGGGCAACTTTTCCATTTCTTTTTATTAACATCATAACGAAAATGAGAGTAGGCTTTATGAGAAACAGATACCTGATGGTTTTGCTAAGTACCTTCGCTGGCTGTCATTTGGTTAGGTTATTATAAGTTGAGCTCCGCGAACATTAAATTTCGCAAACTAATGCTAATCATCGCACTTTTTTATATTCAGATATTAAATGAAAACTTATTTAATGGTTATAAGAAAATAAGATACATCTTATATCTTTAAACGAGCAATTCTTGTATATATATTCAGGATCTCAGAAACGGCTCCAACGATTTTGTTGAAACTTGGCATACTAGAGGATTCGGGTCCAAAAAATCGATCTAGCTAGGTTTTATTTATAGAAAATGTTCTTTTGTCGGTGTTTTTAGCATAACAATAAATGACATTAAATTTTAAAAGAATATGAATTTAAATTTCGTTATAAATGTCAAGAGTTCCGGTAGCTCAGTTGGGGGACCGCCAGTTTTAATTTTGAGTTTTGTAGCATCCAAACAGCGTCGGTTCGAATCTCGGTGTTATTATTATTCTCTTTTTGTAATTTTTTTATATAATTTTTAGTTTTTATTAATATATCTAAATAAAATCTATAAAAATATTCCGAGCGAAGCTCGGTCAACCTGATATTTTGTCATTATACCGTATTCATGCCGTCAGGTCAACAATTATATTCTCAAGAAATGGTGAGGTCAGACAGGCAGCCGGTTATAAAACTATTGCCAAAACTATTGCAAAAAATTTGGCAATATATACGACGTAAAAAAAGTACATATTACGTCGACCTCAATTATTTGGGAAAAGCGAAGATAACATTAAAAATAATTTCTTTATCATATATCTTTACCCTTTCTCTCCTTTTAGGATTAAGCATGGTGTATCCTAGATAATAAGAGCCAGCTTCTTTTCGACAAGGTGCCGATAAGGTCCTTTTTATTTGTATAATTATAATATCAAAGCAAAGTTAGTATCAAACTTACTATCTCAATAAAATTTCAATGTAGCTTAACAAAATTTATTATATAAGGATTTATATATTTCTCAAGGCCTTTAACCGTAATAAAAACAGTTGTTTATTAGCTTAGACGATTGTCCAAACCCGAGGCGAATGTTCTAAACAAAGTGTTATGAAAAGATTTGTTTTTCCCCGTTTAAATTCTCATTTTAGAAAGAAAAAATAAAAAAATCTTTCAAATCACGTACTTGAACCAAGTTACTTAACTTGGGGACCAGTCTTTGTGTTGTCTTTGTACATTAATAATTTGTTCGGGGCGCGCACGGGCTGGAAGTAACATATAAGTTAGGTATGTTATTTTCTCATACAAAGCTGTCAAGATTGTGAGGAGGTTTTATTTTTTACGTGCAAAGAATGTAATGAATAAGGGCATAACATGCTCCATTATAGTATAATACGTAGGCAGTGAGCAACGTCGCTCCTTTGACGATGTCTAAATTGATAAACATAAGTCAACGGTTCGTGGGGCTTTTATTATTCAGCTTTTTATATCTGCGGAAAAATGGTTTTCTTGGAGTATTCGGAATAGATTAGATAGAACCAATTACATCAAAGAATTATTTATGAGATAAAAATAAACGACTTATAATATTTTTGGAAACGTTTGATCTGAAAAATATGAATATAATTATTACGTTATATATTCTGTTTCTTACTTTTACTCGATCAAAAATATGGGTGGCATACTGTTAATTGTTTACAGATTTGATCAACTTGGATAAATATTTGTTTAGTCTAGTCACAGGTGTTATAATTACAGGCAATAAAGAAGTTCTTTATAGAACCGCGTGTATTAGGAGAGGATTTATTGCATACTAGCTAACCCGGCCAATTTTGTACCGCCATATTTTTTTTGGTAAATAAATTTTCTAAATTTTCGAAGATATAGTCACTAATAGAAGAATTCTTACGACTTTGTCAGGAAAGATTCAATCGTCTTGGTCGCGGCATTATTAATGATAATTCAAAGAGAATACAAATGACTGATTATTGATTTCTGACAGAATTATAATTATCAAATTTTCAGCCATACTTAATCATAGACAAAATTACGTTTAGCTGTCATTTGCGTTTTGTTATTACATATCAAATGCGTTTTTGTTATACCATTTTTCATAGTGACTTGTATTCTCTGTGACGTCTTATGTAGGGACACGAAAAAAGTATCGATACTTTTAGGTATCGAGTACTTGTCTTTCGATACCCATACTTTTGTACTCGATACTTTCTATTCGATACTTTTACTCAATAAGTACTTTTAGACAGGTATCGTATCGAACAAAATTGTAGAAAGTATCCATGTTAAACTTGACCTTACGGCTCATGCATATGATAACGCCATCTAGTTAAAGCGTAATGAACCTTTTAAAAAGTGGCTCGACATATTTTAATCCGAACACAGACGGACAAATTCCTAAAAAAAAGGTCATCACGACCTAGATTCTAGGCAAAATACTCAGTACTCGATACTTTGGAGTATCGATACTTTTGTTTCGATACTTTATTGAGTACGATACTTTTTCATCGATACTACTCATGAGTACAGTATCGATACTTTTGTTTCGATATCGTGTCCCTAGTCTTATGTCACGGCCCATGGGAACGCGATTGAACGGTATAAAAAGTATCCTATGGCCTTCTCCTGGTTCTATGCTACCTCCCCACCAATTTTCAGCCATCTTGGTACATCGGCCATTTCGGCGGTTCTTGAGTTATAAATAGTGTAACTAACACGACTTTCTTTTATATATATAAGATATAACTGTAACCTAGAAACGGCATGTTTATACACTTTTATAATTCTTAAAGGTTGATAAATGAGAGATAATCAACTGAATTGTTGAATGTTATATTACTTTTTCAAATATATACTCATCGTTCGTCATTAGAAGGAAAGTAATCTTAAAAGATACCTATTTCAAATATTAACATTGTTGCAGTTTTATAAATATTTCATAATGATAAAATAACCTTTGAGAAATAGCATATACAGATGAAAAATTTATTTTATTTTTATTATTATTTTAAGGGCTGAGCCTTACACATCCCAATGTTGGTCTCGAGTCTCTTCCTTTGTGGGAGGGAATTTAGCCTACCGTACTACTCTGGTCAGACGTATTAGCATAGGGTTTTAGTCGAGTTTACCTTCTCTTAAATAGGTGTTATATGCATGTTATATCCCTATTTTTTACAACACCTACGGGCAAAATAGGACCACTTATTTCATTTAATTTATTTAAGGTACCAATTAAACCTATGTAAGAAATCGTTGAAAATAACTATATTTTGGTAATATTACAAGGAAAATTAAAAAGCACTCCATGCTTGCCATCAAATAGATAATAAGATTATTGCCAATATATTGACATTCTTACTTTTGTTATTCTAAACAAGCTTACTTTGACTATACAATCAAATAATGGCTTATGAAATTTTGTCCTAATATTAAACTATTCTTTATTGAGTTGAGTTGAATATTGTGTTATTATACTGGAGATAGCATACGTCGTGTGGTGTTCAAACTTACTAATATATTAACCCAATATTTGAGCAGTAACAAGCACTTAATAGAATACATAAGTGGATAGGCGCTGACCAAGTCTTTTAGCAGATTTATAAGACACTTGCAGGACAACAAAGTTATAATACTGTAGCTTATTCCCGTGACTTCGTCCGCTTGGAACAGTTAGTTACCTTCTGCTAATACTAACTTTAACCCGTGACTTTGTTTACGTAGAAGGTGAAAATATTTTTAAATAATACAATTCTCTTACACTTGATTTTTGCAAAACCTAACCGTTTATGTAGTGCACGCAGCGGAAGCTCTCAAAAGGAAAAAACCCGATGATGAATCATTTTTCATTGTTGCTCCGCTCTTATTAGTCTTAGCGTGATGTTATATAGCCTATAACTTTCCTCAATAAATGGGCTATATAACACTGAAAGAATTTTTCAAATTAGTCCAGTAGTTTATGAGATTAGCGGCTTCAAACAAACAAACTCTTCCGCTTTATATAAGTATTAGTATAGAAGTATAGATTCTATTTTGACTCCCCGTGCGGCCTCGGGATAAGAATACAATTATCACCATTTCTTGCTTGGCCGTGGGCGTCATAAAAATCGCCCAAGGGTTCACAAGAAGAGCAGGTATCAGTTCTCTCCTAGGAAACATATAACATCCCATTTCGATTGCCAACCCGATTGCCAAAGCATAGCAATTACGGTATTATCCTATCATATAAGTGTGACAGGAGAAACCAGGACCTGCTCTTAGTGGCGAAGCATGAGGGCAATCTTCGCCCAGCAGTGAACGGCGAAAGACTAATGTTGATTACGATGATTTTGATTCCATCTACGCTTAAAAACGGGTCATATTTTAAAACATATTATATTTAAACTCTTTGACGCATTTTCTAACAGAATACAAGTAACTTACTTTGCAAAATGCACAGCTTTACGCATACGTTTAAATATTAAACAAGACTGATAAAGAATGCCCCGTGGGAACTGGCACATGTGTTGTGAAAATCTTTTTCCTATTGGGAATAAAGCGAGACATTCAGCGATACAAACTTCAATTCGCAGTGTAAGTAACAATAGGCAATATTCTTGTGTCCTAAGTAAACACACTTCATACCTTTATCAGATAAACAGATACGTACTCTTCCATGATAAATCAATTTTAAATGTTATGATAATCGTAATTTTCTCTTACAGATCATCATCATCACCATTTCAGGTGGTATACGTCCCACTGTTGGCCTCGAGCCTCCTTCACAATAAGAAGAAATTTGACCTACTACACCAGGCCGATCAAACGTGTTGCTATAGAGTTTTCCTTCAAGTTTCCTTCTCTTTCAAAGACGTTATATGTATATGTAATCTATTAGTCGTCTTTTACGGCACCCACGGGCAAGAGAGGTGGTTATGAATTGTATTCTTACTCCGGCACTACATGGAGATGCTTACAGATATTACTACTTTTTAATAACACTATTTCTGTCGCTGTTTGAATAGTTATTTAGCGAAAAACGACAAGATGTTGTGCAGCTAAAGAAAGACAAATATTTATAAATTCTACAATATGCTAAAATAAATTTAAAATTATGTCAAAAGCACTTTTAAACAACAATTTGGCAGTTAAAGTAATTTAAATTTTTCAGGGAGTGCATTCTCGAAGAATAAGAAATCATGGCATGCTCTTAAACGATGAATTGAGTGGGCTGCCGCAGTGCGTCGTACAATGGCGTTGACATCGGCGCCATGAGGCCGACACGCGAACAATTTAGTTAGGCAGTCTATACAACAGCCTACTATCAGCATACTTAAACCCCTTAAACAGTAAACGCCTATAGTTACTAGACGTATAAAGCAATTTTACAATCTGATTTTGTGGAGGTTTACCTTAGGATTATTGAAGTGTTGATGGAGTAAGAATGCATTGGTTACTACTCGCTTTTTTTTCCCCGAGGGTATCATAAAAATTGATTAAATATGTAAGCATTTGCAAGACAAGGAAGTCTCGAAATAGAATTCTATGCCAACTAGTTCAGCGTAGTATTGTAGTTATATTCCATCATTAGAAGGCAACCCTTGCCCAACGGTGTATGGACTGAAAAGAAGAAGAAATAAGACATACCTGTTCTTTTGTGTGAAACAATATTAAAGAGTTTCTGAGTTCTTTATAGCTCATATATTATGAGACGCATACTACTATGGGACACGAAACACTACAATGACATCAAAATCTTTCGCGGTGAGCTATTGAGCTTTTCTAGCTAGTTAGCTTGAGTAAGATTTCAATTGGCAACCTCCTTTCTTGTTCGAATTAAAAGATATAATGTGCATGTGACATCTGTGAAAGAGAAGGCATGCTCGAAACGGAACCCTATACTCTCGTCATATCTTTCATCAGCGCGGCAATAAGTTAATTTCTCACCTATTGTGCGCAGACTGGAACCCAGCAATGAGACGTGTGAGCGAAGATAATATCTCTTAAATCATCAGATTTAAATCAATCTGAGCTAAAATTAAAAATTGCCAATAATCATAAAAGTACCTATTTAGTAAAAATAATACTTAATCCCAAATATTTTTCTGCATTAATTAAGTAGTGTATGTTAATGTAACAAGTTGCTCGTTTATAGGCCACAAATGCCATAGCAATCCACTTCTCTCAATTGGTTCAAACTATTCGTGCGGGAGCTATATTTTCCTTCACTTCCTTGATTCGATTACAAAATGTTTTCTTCTACATTAACCCACAGAAAGACAGTTATATTGAAATGGAATACGGAGGTAGTATATATGATATGCATTTATAATCTTTGAGGAAAATTTTCTTCCTTTTACTTTATATAACTTTTGATTATTATTATAAAGTTGAACATTTCTTTTAACATTCTAATCATAGGAAATGCCAGTCGGATTTGTAAAATATTTTTATATAATATAACCTGTTATCTCCATATCTTTATATATAAATTTCTTGTGTACGTGCGTATATCACTGAACTCCTCCTAAACGGCTGGACCGATGTTGATGAAATTTTTTGTGCATGTTGAAGGGAATTCGAGAATGGTTTAGATTCACAATTAAACCCGGTAAGTGACGCTTATTTGAACAGAACAACGTCTGTTGGGTCAACTAGTATATATATAAAATTTTCGGGTCTTATTATTTGTAAGTAATTTTTTTTTATGAAACTTTTTGTTTATATTCGATAGGTCTGAGAATAAGTAGTATTTTTTTATCATCATCATCATTTTAGCCTATCGCCGTCCACTGCTGGACGTAGGCCTACCTCATGTTACGTCACAAAGTACGATCTTGTGTCGCTAGCATCCAACGACGCCCAGCAACTTTCACCAAGTTGTCGGTCCACCTAGTTCGTACTACACTGCGTCGTCCGATACGTGGTCGCCACTCGAGAACCTTTCTTGAACCTTAGGGAACATTGTATTTTTAACCGACTTCTAAAATAGGAGGAGGTTCTCAATTTGGATGTTTGTATTTTTTGTGTTTGTTCGCACATAATAAAGATGGCGACTGACATGATCATTTGGCCGTAACGTACATTCGAGGCGAGCGTGTTACGTTACGGCATTATCTGACTGACCTGTTCCCTTAGCTCGTGGCGAGCACTATGCTCGACTGCGCTCCGTCTTTTGGTAATCAAAATGTCGGATAACGAAGACGTGTTTCTGGGATCTGTGATTTTACTAAATTATTCCTTACTCCGGAGGAAGAAAAGAAAACGTTATTATATTGAATTTCAAACTTGTACAAAAACAGAAATATAACGGATGGTTCATCGTTAATGGAAACACTGAAGAATCAAATGTTTACTGGACAATACAAAAACTTTGTGCGTATGTCTCCAACAGATTTTGAACGGCTCGTGTGTTTGATTGACGCTAGGGGCTGTACTCACCTAAAATTAAGGCGTAACGTAAAACTCAAAGGGATTCGCGAAAATACCGATAACCGGGTAGAGCACGCGGCGCTCGCAACGAGCGGATCGGTTCGCTGTACTGACCTGTAACATTTCGTCATAACGTAACGTTACGTTACGACGAAATGTTACAGGTCAGACGCCAGCTTAACTCCGTTGTTTGCCAACCAATTTGAAATTTTTTTTTTTTTGTTGGAAAAGGTATACTTCCCAAATGGTTCCATGTAAATTATATCGACATCGGACAAGAGATTTTTAAAAAATCAACAAAAATCTACATTGAAGTCGGTTTTTTTTTACAAAAAATATTTTCTTATTATGCTAAGACTAAATAATACCCACTTAAAAAAAATATTTATCACATCTTGGAGCCACGTGGTTACTATTTTTTTAATCAGTACATATTTAATTTTGAGGTATTTCCAAGAATATTTTCGAAGCCCAAGGAGCAACGCCAATTTTTTTTAATCAAAAAGTTATTTCTAGTACCTAATTCGACTTTTTTGGAGTCATATACAATCCAATATCTCAATTACTACAGGTTTTCTATGAGATTTTGAGTAGTTGCTAAGTCATCATCATCTCAGCCCACATAAATCCCCCTATTGGGTTCTGGCCTCCTCCACAATGAGAAGCAAGTTTTTCTTTTCTTGCATGGTTATAATTTGCATAATATATCTTTTCGTCGTCTTTTAGGACACCCATGGACAATAAAAGGGGTGGTGAATTGTATTCTTACTCCGCCACCACACGAACTAGTTGTCAAGTATATCTTCGAATTCCGCGTTTTGTACAATCAATATTTTAATCACTATATATTTTCTGTTTGATTTTGAGAAGTTTCCTATTGTTTCTTTGAAGTCCAAGGACCATCGCCAATGTAATTAAAAGGATCATCATTTTGATATTTTTAGTATGAGAGAAGTGTCCATTCTTAAAAAATTATCACTTAATGTTTTTATATAGATACAGACCAGAAAATTCATAAAAGTCTATCCAGTCGAAATGAGAATTGGCTTTTTCAAATCGGTAAAATTAATTGCTTGGATATAAAGTTTACGGTTTGTGATTTTGGTACACATTTGCGTATAGAGAAGCATGCTTTACTAAAGGTAACTAAGATAAACGGTTAAAAAGTATCGAAAAAAGATTACATTTAAATAATATCACCCCAGCGATCACTTCCCCAGCGCATGAATGGCAATTGGCTTCATGAAATCTGGCCTCCTGGGCGCTTAGTAATCAACCCGAGAATGTTCGATTCCAACAAAGATTCCTTTTTGCAAGGACTAAAAAAGATTCTTATCATGAAATAAATTGCTGTTATAAGGGTAAGAGAAAATTACAATTTGCGATGGGCTCCAGCCATGGAATTAGCAGTGGCCTAGATTTGCCTCTGTATTTGTAAATGGAACGGTTTTTTATTATTTAAACTCGCTGTTTGGTTTTTTCTACATACTAAACTAAAAGATTTGGGTTCTACCTCATGTACTTTATGTTTAGGGTCGAAAAGTATTAGGTACGTATGTATTAACATAAAAAATAATAGGTACTCGATATCGGGGCTCAGTAACCCTTTCCGTTTAAGTATTACAGAAAAAGGGAAAATCCCTAAACATTATTTTCCCAAAATTCAGTCAAGGCTGGAACCCGTTTGATTCAATTAAGATTATTTGAACAATGACGTATTTAAATAACTCATATTATTGCTAGAAATCATGTGTGGTATATTAATACCATCATCGTCAATGATTTTCTGGTAAGTATAGCCACCGCAATAAGGTTATAGACCTTCTTATTATCTTCCCTTAATACCTAATGAGATTCAGCTAACCTAAAATACCTCTGAATAAATAAATAACAGTTTGTTTTAAACTGAGTCACAGTGCCATTGACTATAAGCTGGAAATTTAATAAATACAATGTTTTCCTTCAACTCTTGGAAGTGTCACTATTGACGAAGCTTAGTTCCATATGGAAAGGCGATTCGTTGATTAACACTAATTTTACAATAATGCTAGTTAGCTGCTTTTTACTACCTAAAACACCGCTGAATAAATAAATAACAGTTTGTTTTAAACTGAATCACAGTGCCATTGACTATACGCTGGAAATTTAATAAATACAATGTTTTTCTTTCAACTCTTGGAAGTGTCACTATTGACGAAGCTTAGTTCCATATGGAAAGGCGATTCGTTGATTAACACTAATTTTACAATGATGCTAGTTAGCTACTTTTTACTACCGCGCCAAAGTAATGGCTAATTGAATTCGAACTCCATGTGGCATGTAAATGCCACTGCGTGGAGGCTAGTGCCCAACGAGCCTACTCCACAATAAAAGTAAAATTAACCTACGATACCACGCTAGTCAGACGTGTTGCTGTAGAGCTTTATTTCACCTTTCCCTTTTTTCGCATATATATTATATGCATACTAGCTATCCCAATAGACGTTGTTCCGTTCTAATAAAATAAAAGGAATTCTCCTTGAAATTGATAGCAGCACCACCTACCGATCTCCGGGGATCCATTTTGAATCTAATCCATTTTCGAATCCCCTTGAACACACAAAAAAATTCATCATCATCGGTCCAGGCGTTTAGAAGGAGATCAGTGACATACACACGTCAACAAGATTTTATGCCTTAGTCGTCTTTTACGACACCCACGGGCAAGATAAGGGGTGACAAATTGTATTCTTACTCTATCACCATGCGGAAACTAACTCCATTACTACACGAAAAATGTTTATAAAATACATACGTTTATAATTTGTCACATACAAATTTGCAACACAAAATGAAATAAAAATGTACATATTTTTTTAAACAAAATTACTAATACAAGTTTAAATAGTTAAAATAATTCCAGAGTAGGTACTTCCAAAGTACTTAGCTCTGTAAAGTAACATTCCTTAATTACTGCCTTAATACTTGAAAAACAATAATACTACTGTGGTTAGAATTAAATCACTAGAGTTAAGTGTGACCGTACGAAGCAAATCTCAGTAAGTGACCGGCTTCATAATTTCATAATCTTAATGGCCACCTCGCGACGTAAAGTGGAGGAATTTAGTGAGGTACCCACCCCCGAGGGCAAACACTTTGCTGACCATATCTTACATCTCCAGTAATAACCGGGGATAATGGACTGGCTGGTTTTTGAGTACGTCTTATATATTTTTCTTACTGTTCGCTTTTATGTTCTTATTATATTTATGATACGTAATCTTTGTTGAACTTGATACCATATTATGTAGAGATCAGCTTTTATGTATGAATGTGAATGATTTGATTATTTTATGTGTGTATTTTACAAAAAAAAAAATGTTTTTAATTTCACTGCAGAGTTATTATGTCAAGCGTGGTGAATAAATTCCTACGCGGTATAATATTTGTGCAATCCACAAATTGTTTTTCTGTGTCTAAATGTAATTTTTATGAAAACTATTTTAATAATGGTGAAACTTAAAAAAATGTCTAACAGAGTTTTTATTATTATATTTTGTTCTATTATTTAAGATTTTAGACTTTTTTTTGGGGGTGGGTTACGGTCGGCGCACTCCTCGCACCACTCCGTCCGGGGCGACACAGGGGCGTAAGCAAGCACACCCATAACCCACCCGTATAGCACGTCGCCTTCGTCGTTGGGTCGAGCACCGGTGCAGAGTTTCTTGACTTCAGTGATCGACCCGACAAGATTTTTGCCTTAACGATGATTCGAACACTGTTCGGCAGTTATCGTAACAATTATGGTAAGACTAAGGTATCTCACGCCTAACAATTTATACTTATTACAGAGAATTAAATTTAAATCTCTAGGAGTTTTAAATTAAGGTCATACTGTAAACCCATCAGTGGGATGTATATGAACAGATATCAGCAATAATGTACTTTAGTTACGACTAGAGCTTTACATAGCGTATAAGAATGCTCCAGAAATGATGAGAAATCTTAAAGAAAATTGATGACGTTATGGTTTAGCTTTTGTTCAAGCAGTTTGTATCCGCCAACTATAAGTGAAAACTATAACAGAGATCCGTACGTGACCGAGCTGAAATAATCGTAATTTTTTTGATAAAGCGATAGTTTGATGTTTGAAGTGAAACTTCTTTGCGCGCATGAGGGTAAATTTTTTACGGATGAAACGCAATTTAGCATCACGAAGATGTGCAGCGTTTTTGTCGAAGAAGAGTGATTGAGTCCGATTGAGAGAGAGAGTGAGAAAAGTCGAACATAGCACGAAGCACAGCCATGGGGTGAGAGTAGGGAGCAAGCGAGTGAGAAAGATTGAGATATATTTTTTTCCTTTTTTTTTAATACTGATAACAAACGCATGGAACCAAAGAAGTTTCACTTCTGATATGCGTACTTAGTACTCGCGCTATTTTTTTTAAATCAACCGCAATAATATTCTATCTTGAAAATCCATTTTTCAGTAAGTCACTGTCAATCTATTGCTTCACCAAGAAATATAGTTATATTTTCTTGTGGTGACGGAGAAAGAATAAAATTCACCATTCTCTTTCTGGCTCGTGGGTGGCGTAAAATACGGCGGTAGCGGTAAATGATATTCTTAGTCCGTCACCACACGTAAAAACTATATAAGAATCAAATAAAATAAAAGAATTTCAGCGCCATCTACCGGGTTCAATTGTGAGTCTAAACCATTCTCGAATCCCCTGGAACACACATAAAAAATTTCGTCAACATCGGTCCAGCCGTTTAGGAGTTCAGTGACATACACACGTACGCTAGAAATGTATATATGTATAAGATATTAAAAGAACACAAAGTATGAATTCATTTTAGTGTTGATACACCAACATCATTACCCTGCTCTTACATTTTACTTATCTTAAAAAAAATGCCAATTACTGTATAATCGGCCATCTGCTGGACGACAACTCTCCATGGGATTGTAATTCCGTCACCCGCTGAGAGGCCAACGGCGTGAGGAAAGACCGACGTCCTCCTCGAGGGGGGGACGTCGGTCGATCGGAGGGTACCCCAAATAGGGGGTATTCCGTCGGGCCCACCACTGATGTCAAGCCACCCTGACCCGGTGGTTAGCTCAACGACGAAGGCGACGTGCATCGCGGTCGGGTTGCGGGAGTGCGTGCTTACGCCCCTCTGTCGTCCCGGACGGAGTGGTGCGAGGAGCGCGCCGACCGCAACCCACCCCCAAAAAAAAAATGGGATTGTAATTCCTGACCAGATGGAGTTGGTCCAGGTGGTTGTAAAGTTCTCAGTTGACTTTTACGATACCCACAAGCAATGAAAGATTTGGTAGTACTTGTAGCCGCTAACCCCGTTTTGATCCAGATATGGGACTAAAAAAATATTTATATCTAACGTTGCTATTTTCCGTGTGGTGACGAAGTAAGAATATAGTTCACCACTCCCGTGGATGTCGTAAGAGACGACTAAATGATATAATATGTACATAACATCTGGCCAAGAGAGCGAAATCTCAAAATAAAACCCTATACCAACATGTCTGACCAGCATTGTATAGTAGGTCAAATTCGCTCCCATAATGGAGGAGACCCGATCCCAACAGTGGGTAATTATTGTTGCTGGCAATTCATAAAAAACCTGAAATAACGCATAAAATACAGAATACGCAAAGTTGACCGCAATAAAAAGTTTATTTATTATGCGTACGGGGGTCACAATTAGGATATTTGGTCAGTTTGTCGATTGAGGTGCTTGGTCGTTTTCTCGCCCATATTTGGTCAGGCTTAATAATATTACATATTTAAGATAAAGAAAAAGGGACTTATTTACTATAGAGCATTTGTCAAGAAGTTGAGAAGAATAGTGTAACAGCAGAGTTTCAGATCCTGCTACCCTATGCCGTGCATAAATCAGTAAGCAGCAATAAAAATACTAACAATAAGTATTTACAGATCCTTAAATAAATATAAATACATGTACTTTGCAAAGTACTTATATTCGGAGCACTTTTAATCTACAAGAACTATGTGAGATTCAGAACTATGTGAATATAGGCACAGGAAAAGATACCTTGGCCTAGTATTACTAATTACAAATATCAGATTTTCTATAGATTTAAAATTAAATTTTGACTTATTGTTATATATTAGATAATTTCGTTATGATACATAAAACACCAGAAACATAACTATCAAAATGGGAGCTAGTTCAATTATATTATAGGTATGATAATTATAGCGTAGCTGCCGACTTCATGAACCCAAGACTCGACATTTAAATAGGTGCTAAGTTCAATAGACAATCCTGAGACTTCTTTATTAGAAGAACATTCAACATTCTTAGGTAAATTCAAAAGGCAGGTTCTTGTTATTACTACACAAATAAAAATGTGTGCTGTTTATGAAAATAACTTTATAACTTATAATAATCGAATTATTTATGTAAAGCAAATAATTTAAATTCCGTTGATCACTAGCGTTGGAAACATTCTTGTATGTTTTGTAAACCAACTGAATGGCAAGAATGTGTTGCATGCGGCGAGGACACGCCGCAGCATACACTCGAGGTGTTTGCCGCGTGGGCGGGGGAGCGCCGTGAACTCGTCGCGATCATCGGTGCCGACCTGACGCTACCGGCCATCGCTAGGGAGATGGTCGCCAGCGTCAGAAACTGGGACGCCGTTGCCGCCTTCTGCGAGGCTGTCATCTCGCGGAAGGAGGCGGCGGACCGTGTGCAGGAGGAAAGACTCCACGCGGACACGGTCCTCCGCCGGCGACTGGGGTGGTGCAGGAACGAGTATCTACGCCTGATGCCGCCACAGCAGAGGCTGTGGGTGACCAGACTGTGGATTTAGCCCGGGCACCCACGAAGAGGTCAGCCTTGCAGCGGCGATCGACGTCCCATTAGGGGACGTCGAAGGGAGAGGGTACTCTCTCAGGGTTTTCCGTCGGGCCGACTACTGACGTCAAGTTACCTTGCTCCGGTGGTCGGTCCAACGACGAAAATAACGTGTCGCGGGTGGGTTACGGGTATGCATGCTTACCCCCCTCTGTCGCACCGGACGGAGTGGTGCGAGGAGTGCACCGACCGTAACCCTGGCCCCCCCAAAAAAAAAAGAATGTGTTGCATGTATGAAAGTTGAAATGTTTTCGCTATAAAAGCAAAAATAAACTTAGTGACCATAAATTATATATAAGAAATGTTCTAAGGTCGGTCGCTCTAAAGTTTTTTTTGTTTAGCGGCGAAGTAAGAATACAAACCACCCCATCTTCTCTGTAAGTATTGTAAAACACGATTAAAGGATATAATATGCATATGAACTATTTAAGAAATGGAAAACTCGAAATGACACCTTATACCAACACGTTTGATCAGCGTGGTACGGTAGGTCAATTTTTCCCTATATCTTGGCATGTACTCGAGCCCAGTAGTGAGATTTGTATGAGCTGAGACGACAATGTTTTTTTAAAATCACTCGTTTTGGATTTTTTTTGCTTTACTTAGACATAATTTACTTAGACAAAAAAATCAGCTACGTGATTTTTTTCACAGCTAAAAAAGTTAAATTAAATATTTTTACCTGACCTGTATGCATTAAAAAGCATCAATCACTGTCACGTTCTGTCTGAGATGAGCGTGGAAGAGAGAGCACGGAGCAACCGATTGAGAGGCATGATCGGCCTAAGGGTTGGGACGCATCTATCTCCCTCTTCATCGCCCTATGGGTTCGAGTAGAAGAGAGACAGCGGCAGGTAACAATCTGCACGTGAACTGTTTATAAAATGAACTGTTGAATTAACTGATGCAAATGAATGTTTATTTAACGGAAAAAAATAATTTTCAATTATCTCCTTCTTTGTAGTTTACAATGTAATGATGAGTCAGTGATAATATGAACTATTATTCCATCCATAAAAGTGTGCAATTTTCCATCAATATTTTCTTATGACTTTATCACCTAAAATTAACGCGAATGGAATTTACAGACAAGGAATTTTTTTATCAATTAATCAATTACTATTTTATAGAACGTTAGGCCACATCGCTTGACGAACCGACAACCGCTGGGGAAGAAACGACTCGAGTGGCGACCATGTATAGGACGACGCAGTGTAGGATGCCCCCACCACTAGGTGGACCGACGACCTCGTGAAAGTTGCTGGACGTCGTTGGATGTAGGCGGCATAGGACCGCACTTTGTGGCGTAATATGAGGGAAGCCTACGTTCAGCAGTGGACGGCGATAGGCTGAAATGATGATGATGATGATGGTGATAACGTTACATCTTATTAATTGGATATAAGATTTTATTATGTATCCCTGACTTTTTACTTTACTTTTACTGCATTTTTTATACATATTTTTATTTTGCTTTCTAATTTATTTAAAGACAATACGCTACACTAAGGCCTTATTACATTAATAATCCTTGCATTAAGTGGGACGTTACAAACAAATAATTTAACGGACACTTATTGCACACCTAATCTCATAGCAACAATTTATGGATCGTACAAAGTGTTGTCCGGCGTGGAAATTGAATCTATCCTGATATGGTAGGTCAGTATCTTAACCACTATGCATCTGTAGAGTATTCCGTATTAACAATTTAGATTCTTTTCATCGTCAATTGCTCAATTGCAAATCAAATCAAATCAAATCTATACGTCCCATTATTGGGCTCGATCCTCCTCCACAATAGAAGGGAAATTGACCTTACTATGCCATGCTGGTCAGACACCTTGGTATGGAGTTTTATTTCGAGCTTTCCTTCTCTTGCATAGATGTTATATACGTATTATATCCCTTAGTCGTCTTTTACAACATCTATGGGCAAGATAGGAAGTGGTGAATTATATTCTTACTCCGTCACCACACGGGCAAATACACCTTCTTATTAAATAAATAAAAAATAAGCATGCAAAAATTACGTAAACCTTAGATTTCCCACAAAAGTTTACACATCAAAGAGGGCTTCAAATGCAACGTCATTAATTCAATTTACATACAATACTAGGCTGATGTGCTTCGCGAGACAGATAATCGCACAAATGACTTTTCGAATTCGAAACTGGATGGTGTTACTCTCGGTGGAGTAGATAACTGATTCAATTTATACTCGTATCCATTTTTACAAGCATTTTTTTCAGTTATAAAACGAAAAAATAATCCAACTTATTATTAGTCTTATAAAGACTATGTCTAACTATTGCAGACAAGATTCCTCTATAATGTAGAGAAATTGCAACTCATACTATGCTAGATTACTTAGATAGACAAAGAAAAAGAAAGAAAACTTAAAGAAAAAGCATATATCAACAAGCTTTTATTTTTTTTTTTTTATTCGGCGATAGATTTTTTTTCCGATGTGGATTCCGAATGGAGTTTATTGTCCATCATAGATCTTTTTTAAGCCACTTATCAACAAGCATAGATAAGTGAATTCAATTTTTATTCCATCACCACGATAGTTTTATTAATTACTTATTTTTTCACCATTTAAAATTTATACCGAAGAACAAATCTGATAATAAGCTTAAAGTAAATTATAATTACAATTTAGAAAATAATATTTGAAATATATTATTGCGCATGCATAAAATAAATCTAGCATTAGGTTTATATATAAGTATAATAGTATATAACTTACGAAATATTTATAGTTTATAAAAGTTTTCAGCCCAAATACCTAAGAAATAAGCTCTAATAACCCAAATAAGAGCCATAATAAGCGTTGCGTATTTGTATGATTTATCGGTATTTATGTTAAGAAATAATGGATGCTATAAAAGTGTTGACTTACTAATGGCATGGCTTTGTTCTATAGTCTGTTTGACCTTGTTTTCAAATTAATTTTAGTTGCTAAGTCACTTATGGAACATATAATTTCAAAACCTTATAATGAACCTGTAATGAAACAGAAGTGTTAAATAGGAGACAAAGATAATTACTAAAATCACCAATTGTATTATGATTATTCTTTTCAATGGTAACATCAATTTTACCATAGAAAGTATTTGCATAATGGTATGAATTAATAATGAGAGAGAGAGAGAGAGAGAGAGATATGAGAAAATATGAGTTAAGATAACGACCTCCTTACTATAGACAACTTAGGTATATAAACAGGTAATATAAACTATAATAATATAGTATCTAAAGAAAATTTAAAATAAATAATGGCAATCTAATTGGCCAGTTTGGTTCATCAGACCAATATATAACATATACACATATTTAATTGGCAATTTATTGGCAAACCCATCCAGGGTTTGTTAATATTATAGAGCTTATATTTTTGTTGAAGTAATTTTATAAATTCTGTGTTCGTACTTTTCATCTTCATTAGCTTATTATTATTCGATATAGGCCTACTCATAAGAAGATCAATGTCATAACCGCTACACTTTTTTTTTTTGGGATGGGCTGCGGTCGGCGCGCTTCCGCACCACTCCGTCCGGGGCGACAGAGAGGCTTAAGCACGCAACACCCGCAACCCACCCGAACACCACGTCGCCTTCGTCGTTGGGCCGACCACTGGAGCAGGGTTACTTGTCATCAGTGGTCGGCCCGACGGAATACCCCTAACCCGGGGTACCCTCCCATCGACCGACGGTCTTTCCCTCGGGGAGGACGTCGGTCTTTCCCCACGCGGTCGGCGTCTCGGCGGGTGACGGACTAATCCGCGGTCACGTCACCCGCGGCCTCGGCTAGGGATAACCGCTACACTTGGCAAGCAGATTGTCTAGAAGAGCATTACTGCCCAGGGAATGGACAATAATGCTCTTCTGGAATGCCTTAGTTGGATTTTATAACTCCCTTAGGAAAGTAAGGAATAGCGATAATTTATATCCCAAACTGCCACTATATGTAATTGCTTTTCGAGACACAAAATTATCAAAATTACCTTATCTTTATTAAGTATATATTATTCCATATCTATTACAATTACTTGTGTAGTTACGGAGTTAGAAAGTTATTAACCACCGAGGAGGTAGGTACCGTAAAAGACGACTAAGGGATATATCCCTTGTTAAAAAATGTTTCCTAGCCATAGCCAGGAAAATTTTTTTTTACATTACAAGCGGTGGCAAACGAGCAAGCAGTACACCTGATGCTAAGTGTTGCTACCGCTCATGGACCTTTGCAAAACCGCTGCCTACAGAGAAGAAAGTGAAGGGAGTGTGAATGCGTGCAATGAGTTTCGGTGATACTAAAGGTATCACTAAAACCTACCACACGCTAACACCCTTAGAAAGTTGGGCTTCCGGCTCTCTCGCTCACCGAACGAAGCGCAGTAACAAATTGCTACTACTCAGACGTCGATTGTCTGCGGTCCGCGGCTGTAGACAAACAACTATCAATAGTGTGCTTCCACCACTCGATTGAAGAGAGGGAAAGCTCGATATGAAAACCCTATTCCAATACGTCTAACTAGCGTGGACTATTAGATCCATTTCTTTCCCATTGTGAAGGAGGTCCGCTCAATAGTAGGACTTAAATGGGCTGAGATATTGATTATTAATAATGTAATTACAACTTCTAAACTTCAAGTTTAAAGGCGTGATTGTCATCAATTATGCAAAAATTAAAATACACCAGACTAAAAAAGGTGCCTATAGAACGTCATTCTCAATAACAAAGCTAGTTTATACCAATCAATGACATAATATATTTATACCAAACCAATGACATATTAAACAAATCAATAAAGGAATAAACCAATAAAGTAAACAAAAAACATTTACCGAAGTAGAAATGTAAAGACCCACCTTTTTCGGTGTTTCATTTGAAATACCATAAAATCATAATAAAGTTTGCATATGACCGTTCGTACGAACTGGAAGGGGGAGCATAGAAACTGTAAATGGAATGAAAACATTGGAGTTTCGTTTTCATTCATTTAATTAGCTGGAGTTTTAAACGCGGCGCCGCAGCGTCGCTTCATCCATGTCGTAATCGACCATTCGTTCCAATGTTTTACTATTTTCTTTGTTAAATGGTGTTTTGTTACTGATTTCTTTCGTGAAACCAGATTCAAAAAGCATTGGTTTTAAGGAACTTAGTCTTGACTGCTTTTGTCTGTCTTTACTTTTATTAAGATAAAAGAATTAGTTGCTTCTTTTTGCATAGTGATAGTATAAGAATAAAATTCTCATCACCCCTTCTTTTTATGGTTAATCATAAAAGCCAACTATGCAATTCGAGTAGATAATATAGTGATGTCATGTGCTTGTCCGTAGCAGTTTCTTTTTGCAGTAGTTTGCTACTGCAAAAAGAAGAAGAAGAAAAACTTTAAGTATAACCCTACTTTAATCAGTATAACCAGTGTGGAGGTGGCATGGGCACAAGCAGTCAGGCAAAAATGAGTAAAATATAATATTTTTAAAACTTTAAAAATATTATCATATCCGCTCATATACATTTTGACTCGAGTCTCCTCTACAAAAGAAGGGAATTTGATGCATTATATCACGCTGGTCGAACATGTTGGGATATGCTTTTATTTCGAATTTTCCTTCTCTTGCCTAGATGTTATATGCGTATTATATCCCTTGCTCATCGTCTACGATACCCACGGGTAAGGTAAGGGTTGGTGAATTATATTCTTACTCCGTCACCACACGGAAAAAAGAATGAGTGAATATGAACAGTTGGAACAAAAATGGAGAGCATAATCAGAGTCCAAAAACTTAATTGTTTTCAATACTTTTTTTTTCACATACACTATACTAGTAACCTGCCCTCGCTTCGCTTCGGTTTTAGTCGCGTTACCCGCGTGGTTCCTGTCCCCGAAGGAATATCGGGATAAAATATAGCCTATGTTACTTCCTGATATTATAGCTTTCGAATGGTGAAAGAATTTCTAAAATCGGTTCGATGGTTTAAGCGTGAAAGCGTAACAAATAAACAAATAAACGAACTTACTTTCGCATTTATAATATTACTAGCAACCCGCCCTCGCTTCGCTTCGATTTCAGGCGCCTTAACCGCGTAGTTCCCGTGCCCGTGGGAATATCTGGATAAAATATAGCCTATGTTACTCCCTGATATTATAGCTTTCCATTGGTGAAAGAATTTTTGAAATCGGTTCGGTGGTTTAAGCGTGAAAGCGTTACAAACAAACAAACAAACAAACAAACATCCTTACTTTCGCATTTATAATATTAGTATGGATAGTAAGGATTATATCGTAATGTAATGGCCATTAATATAATTTGAAAAAAAAAATGTTTAAGGTACACGGTTTATCTATACCTCTATATATAAATAAAATTGGAGTGTCTGTTTGTAATGTCAAAATAATAGGTTTTTTTCATGCTCACACGGTTATATGCACGACATCTATGCCTAAAATAGCGATTAAAAATTTTTTGTCTGTCTGTCTGTTTGTTCCGGGTAATCTTAAAACGGCTGGACCGATTTCAAAAATTCTTTCACCAATGGCAAGCTATAATATCAGGGCGTAAACTAGGCTATATTTTATCCCGGTATTCCCACGGGAACGGAACTACGCGGGTAAAACGACTATAACCGAAGCGAAGCGAGGGCGGGTTGCTAGTTGAAAATAATTATGATAATAATGTACTAAATTATAATTCTTACTAATATTATAAATGCGAAAGTAAGTTTGTTTGTCTCTGCCGCTTTCACGCTTAAATCACCGAACTGATCCCAAAAATTCTTCCACCAATGGAAAGCTATGATGTCAGGGAGTAACATAGGCTATATTTTATCCCGGTATTCCCACGGGAACGGAAACTACGCGGGTAAGGCGATTGAATATATTAATCAGGTCTCAAGTATCAGTCAACACACCAATATCCATCGATTTACACAAAATCATGAAAGCTCGAGTGCTGCTGAAAATAATCTGTTGTGACAGTAGCAAATTGCAAGCTGGACATGTTTTGAACGACTTTTGTTTTTAAACCAACGTTGAATTTATAACTTTGATCTTACATGAGTGTAAATATGTAATATTTTTCACAAACTTATAACATTTTACTAAAATAAATTTAAGTTGCTATAAAATAATTTTATCTTCTACAAAAACCATTTTAATGTGTTTACATTCAAAGACTCTACTATCGTCTAGAGAGCCAATTAATTACCAATTCAAATATAGTAATAACGTAAGTGATGCTACGTAAAGAAGAGATCTTGGGGTAAAACAATTCGCCTTCAATTAGTACAGGCGTCAGTTCTCTTTATTTATTCAGAGGGACTGGATAAAGTAAAAAGGTAGAAAAATATCTACGAGATAAACATTCATATGCCGAAATGGAAGGCAAAGGTTTGATATTAGAATTCGTTCAGGATATGTTTAGGAAAATATTTTGTTTTACGACTTTCTGTTTGGCAACTAATTGAATCTTTGAAGTAAACAATGAAGATACTTTTATATAAATATACAATAAAGTACAAGTAATTTCGTTTATATTTTGAATTTATACATGCTTTATAGTTTCCGTGTGTTGACAGAGCAGTACCCCCTTTTCTTACCCGTGGGTGTTGTAAAAGACGACTTAGGAATTAAATATGTATATAACACCTATGCAAGAGAAGGAAAATCTGAAATGAAACCCTATACCAACACGTCTCACCAGCGTGATGTAGTAGGTAAATTTTTCTTCTTTGTGGAGGAGGCTCTATCCCAATAGTGGGACGTGTAGGAGCTGAAATGATGATGATGATGGATGATATAATGGCGGCTACGGATACTACCAATCGTTATATAGTTCATAGGTATCTTAAAAGATGATTTGAAGAAGAGCCTTGCATAGGCTGGGCCAACTCCATCTAATGCTGTCTGCTTAACAATTACTTTCACAAGAAGGGTTGACGTCAGGCAAGCGGCCGGTCATAAATTTATTTTCCAATAACTTTTGCAATACGTACTATGAAAGAAGAGTACGTATTGAGTCGTTCGAGTAATTGGGATAAGAGCCGGTTCATCATCATCATTTCAGCCTATCTCCGTCCACTGTGCCGCCTGCATCCAACGACGCCTAGCAAGTTTCATCAAGTCGTCGGTCTACCTAGTGGGAAGGGCGTCCTACACTGCGTCTTCCAATACGTGGTCGCCACTCGAGAACCTTTTTCCCCAGCGATTGTCGGTTCGTCGAGCGATGTGGCCTGCTCATTGCCACTTCAGCGTGCTAATTCTTCGTGCTATGTCGGTTATACCCGTTCTTCTGCTTTTCGTATCTCGGATTCTATCTCGCAGAGAAATCCCGAGCATTGCCCGTTCCATAGCACGCTGAGCGACTTTGAGCCTTGTTATGAGGCGTTCATTGAGAGCCGGTGGATGACATTTAATTTATATTCTCAGGATATTTTGTAAATGTAATTTTTCTGTATCTCCGTGTGGTGACGGGTTACGAATATATTATCAGGACCTCTTACTTTCCCGTAAAATCGTAGAAATTGGCAGAGAAATCACAGGATTATACTTAGAAACTTTGTACTCTTGTAAAATGAACTGCGGTCAACAATCCACTCATAAAATTTTCCCTCTTAGGGAGGCAATATACAACAGTGGACCAAACGTTGCTGAAACGGTAACCAAGTCAAATAGTACAGTACCCAGAATGAGCCAAAGTCTTTTCGCCATTCCAGCGACTCCAATCTGTCCGTGAGAATAGCATCACCGACGATGCAAACATGTCTTTGCAGGGACTCAAATGTATGTAGTAAATTTATATTTAGTCCTGCCCAGAGTTGTTAACAATACTCCACATGAGGGTATAAATGTGCTTTAAATGGCACAAGACGTTAACTCAGTGTGAAGTAGTGAAGTAAGCGGTTTATGAAGCCTTCTATGTCGAGTGTTATGATTTCGATTCTCAAGCAGAATAGTAGTTTGTCCTATTCACTAGATAATTTACTGATTCTGAGTGTAATAAATGTAATTTAACTGTACGTTTGTAAGGATCTTAGTGACAATATTTATTTTCCTCAATATATGATGTAATACCTACTAAAAAAATACACGTGCGATCATAAAAGTTTAAAATATATACATTTTATTATACACTAACTGACCCAACAGACGTTGTTCTGTTCAAATCTAAAAAAATAGTAAAAGCAAATTCTTCTTGAAATTGATCGCAGCGCCACTTACCGGTTCTAATTTTTAATCTAAACCATTCTCATATCCACCGGAATAGCTACAAAAGAATCATCAAAATTGGTCTAGACCAATTAGTCTAGACCTTTTAGAAAGAGTTCAAAAACAAACACACGAACAGAAGATTTATATATCTAAAGATATACATTTTATTACGTGAATAAAGAATGTTCTGATGTGAAAAAAATAAAAAAGCACTAAATATAATATGCTTGCCATGTCAGAAAATAATTTTCACATACTTCTGATAAGATATTGAAATAGATAACACTTTAATGTTATTTTTATATGTTATTATCACCCTAAAAATCCGTAACAGAGGCCTTTTAAAAGAGTGTAGGTACGTTGGACCTTTTTGTGTAAAGGTGCTTCCTTTCCGGATTAACATAATAAGATATTCTTTATCCCTGTAAGTTGTAGGGCTCCCGTGGGAGACCTAAAGTTCCGTTCAAACTCTACAAGGTGAAGGACTGGTATATTATAAAAATCCATTTGTTTACGTCTTCGCAAAACCCTTAGGAAGTTGATTTTTTATAGCCAGGGTCTATAAAACTTCTTCAGTTTTACCTAAATAAAATACTAATAGAGGTACTGGTTTCTTTATATATTTTTTATATCATGCTTTTATGCTTTAAATTGTAAGGCATAAAGAAGTGGAAGACTTACTTTTCCATTTTCTTAATCACACACTGAAAAGCAATACTAAAGAATTAAGTAGTAGTAAGAAGTGTGGTTCCGTGTGGTGACGGAGTAAGAATACAATTCACCACCCTCTCTCTTACCCGTGGCTGTCGTAAGAGACGACTACGACGTCTAACCAGCGTGGTATAGTAGATCATTTTCTCTCCCATAGAGGAAGAGGACCGAGTTCAACAGTGAGATATATATATATGGGCTGAGATGATGATGATGAAGAAGTATGGAATAGATTACATTTTTAAAATACCTGGAATTTGATCTTAGTCACCTGTCGGAATATTATACCATGACACAATGACCATGACTACTGAGGAATTCACTTATTAAGTAGATCGGTTATCAATAATTACATATTGTAAAATGTATAAGTCTAAAGATTTTACTATTTGAGTATTGAATATCTATGTAAAAATGCCATGTTTTATCTAGACACGCGGCAGCGTGTCAAACCAAGTTCAAGTAAAGGAACTGGCTAGCCAGCGCCGAGTGTAATATTACACGAACCACTTGGTGCCGCTTTTGACCCTTCTATAACTCAAAACCTCTTTATCGTTAACACATAAAACTACGTGTGTTTAAGGACACCTAGAACCCAAATTTAATTTATGTATTATTTATATTATTAATTTATGTATCCATAAGGACACCTAGAACCCAAATTTCATGAAGCTAGCTCAAACGGTTTTAAAGATATGAAAGTCAAAAAGTCGTAAATTTTAGCACTGACTGACTGACATATAGTACCTAAATCTAACCTACTTCCAGATGGCCTAGAAAGATGAAATTTGGAATCCAGCTCGGTAATTGTGTGTAAGCGTAGGAAAAATCTAAAAATATAAAAAAGTTAAAAATAGCGGGTAGCCATACAAAAAAAAAATTGTAGCGTTGGAACCGTTACAACGTTACGAGCAGATATTTGAAACTATCTCAATATATGTATTATTATATTTGCTATATAACAGAAATATAAAAATAAAGTTTAATATTCAAGAGAATGTAGACAATAGCATAAAAATAAAACCATGCAGCGGCAACGCAAGAAAAAACATTTAATCTCAATACCTGCCTAGTTTTCTTTACAAAAAGTCATTACATCAGTGATTTTATAAAGTTATTGAACATATATATATATATATATATATATATATATATATATATATATATATATATATATATTTTAATTCTAATAAAAACTGGCTAAGTCAAATCTAACCTACTTTAAGATCTCACTTTTTTTTAAATAACAGCAATTGTTACAGGTATCTGTTAAAGCAAAGAAATAGAGTTTAATACTTGTTCATAATGTTATTTTGTTCCTATAAATATATATTTGGATTTTGCATAGAACTTGGCACTCATTTAGATCTCCATTCTTTTTGCGGCGAAGCCCACAGCCAAGCATAATTTTTGTATTGAACTTGGCTCTCCTTTTTTACATTTATGTTTTTGGTATCATCATCATCATCGCAGCTCATATACGTCCCACTGCTGGGCTCGGGCTTCCTCCACAATGAGAGGAAATTTGCCATTCTATACCATGCTGGTCAGACAAGTTGGTATAGGGTTCTATTTCAAGTTTTCCTTCTCTTGCATAGATTTTATATGCGTATTATATCTCTTAGTTGTCTTTTACGACATCCACGGGCAAAATAGTGAGGGGTGAATTGTATTCTTACTTCGTCACCACACGGACAGTATAGTAGTGGTGATTGCTTCTTCTAATCTGATAGTAAGTGGTAATTACTTCTAATTGCTGCACGATTATTTTTGTGGAGATGGAATTACGAGACTGTAAAAGTTCTAATTAAAAATCGATTGAATAGTATACCTATATATTGACATTTTTAAAGAAAAATGTGTCACAAGTAATTCAATTTCCTGTTACATCTGTAGGGTGACAGAACTCGATAAAAATATAGTATAGAAGTGATAGGGTAGAGTCAGGTAGACAAGTTGTCGTGTATTGCCCTTGTAACTTGACATTTAGTATAGACCGAACGATGGTTTACGATCACATTGCGTCCCCTCGGCGCGCCGCCGCCCTACCACTCCACATACCCCATCCACTAGTACTTTTAAAATGATTACAATTTAAAAAAATACTAGCCAGTACCTTCAACTCGAAATTCGATATGAGATAGGGGAGAAATTTATTAAAACGATACTTTGTAATGGACGACTATTGGTATGGTTACTATTAATATAATAAATGCGAATATTTATGTAGTTTACATATTACAAAAAGTTTTGTCATTCGTTTTATGATCGGTCGCCTATCTCATGTCTGGAAATTCAATTGTTGACCAGACGGTATTAGATGGTCCAGTTTGATGTAAGTCAGTAGCTCCTAGTCGTCTTTTACGATATCCCAAATAAGGATTGGTAGTATTCGTAGTCACCATCGTCTCGGCTCATATATGTCCCACTGCTGGGCTATACCATGCTGGTCAAAAATGTTGATATAGGATTTTATTTCGAGTTTTCTTTCTTTTGCACAGATGTTATATGCATATTATATCCCTTAGTCATCTTTTACGTCATCCACTGGTAAGATGGGGAGTGGTGAATTGTATTCTTACTCCGTCACCACACGGAAAGTTACCATCACACTATAATTTTTCCCTTATTTTTATTTATTTTATTCATGTGAAAGTGAATTTTTTATTGTACACCTTAGTCTTCTCGGCTTTTAGGATAGCTACGAGCCACAGAAATGATATCTGAAAGTATGTCCACAATATTAAGATACTATCATAGTAGTTAAATCAACAAAATGCCAGCCATCTGAGATTTGTATTGGGGTGGCCTATGTAAACGGTTAAAGTTACACAAAGAGTTGATCGGTTAACACAATCAACCGATAAATTCTATTCGTTAAAACTGTTGTGTTAATAGATACCAATCTCATATAAAATAAAATATCTGGTTGACCGAGCTTTGCTCGTTAACTTTTTTTGTAAATTGTATTTTTGACGAACATATTTAGAATCTAGCAACCCGCCCTCGCTTCGCTTCGGTTATAGGTTATAGTCGTTTTACCCGCATAGTTCCCGTTCCCGTGGGAATACTGGCATAAAATATAGCCTAGTTTACGCCCTGATATTATAGCTTCCCATTGGTGAAAGAATTTTTGAAATCGGTCCAGCCGTTTTGAAGATTACCCGGAACAAACAGACAGACAAACAGACAGACAGACAGACAAAAATTTTTTAATTGCTATTTTAGGCATAGGTGTCGTGCAAATAACCGTGTGAGCATGAAAAAAGCCTATTATTTTGACATTACAAACAGACACTCCAATTTTATTTATTGGTATAAGATATATTACTAAAAAAAGAAAGTTGATGAAATATTGAAAGAATATCAATCATTAAAAACAGAATAATAATAACACTCAGATCCGACCTCAGGCTGTTTGAATGCGATTGGACAACTTCCCAACTGAGCTGTTGACACTCTTGACGGCGACGGCGAAATTTACATTTCTATTCTAATGACATCTTATGTCATTGAATTGGTTAGCTAAAAACACCTACAAAACAACATTCTCTATAAATAAAACCTATCTAGATCAATTTTTTGGCCCCGAAACCTCTAGTATGCTAAATTTCATGAAAATCGTTGGAACCGTTTCCGATATATACATATAATCTGAATCTCAAAAAAATTATACGGAGAAAAGCTTGGTCAAGCAGATATTAATTATAAAACAGAGAAACTCATACATTTTTTTTTTTTTTTTTTGGGTGAGTCGCGGTCGGCGCGCCTCCGCACCACTCCGTCCGGGGCGACAGAGGGGCTTAAGCACGCAACTCCCGCAACCCACCCGAAAACCACCTCGCCTTCGTCATTGGGCCGACCACCGGAGCAGGTTTACTTGTCGTCAGTGGTCGGCCCGACGGAATACCCCCTACGCGGGGTACCCTCCCGTCGACCGACGTCCCCCCCTCGGGGAGGACGTCGGTCTTTCCTCACGCGGTCGGCCTCTCGGCGGGTGACGGGCTAATCCCCGGTCACGTCACCCGCGGCCTCGGCTAGGGCGGCATGAGCCGCAGATAGTTGCGCCTGCGCCGCCCCAGTCGCCGGCGGCGGATCTCCTCATCGAGGCTGCGCTCCACGCGCAGACGATCCGCCGCCTCCTTCTGCGAGATCACTGTCTCGCAGAAGGCTGCGACCGCGTCCCAGTTCCCGACGCTGTCGACCATCGCCCTAGCGATGGCCGGCAGCGTCAGGTCGGCACCGATGATTGCGACGAGTTCACGGCGCTGCACTGCCCAAGCCGCGCAGGCCTCGAGCGTGTGGCGCGCCGTGTCCTCGTCGCAATCGCAGTGGTGGCAGGACGGTGTACTCTCCCTCCTTACGACCCTGTGCAGGTATTTGGCGAAGCTCCCGTGCCCCGTCAACACCTGCACTAGTCGGAAGGAGAGCAACCCGTGCCGCCTTTCCAACCACTGCATCAGCACCGGCCTCCACGGTTCGCACCCCGAACCGAGGCCTCTCCAGCCGGACTGCCCAACGGGCAATGACGTCTCGGCGGGCGTCGACGCGCCAGGCGGTGAGATCCCTTAACGAGATCACACCGCCCTCCCCGCGCACCCCCGACACCCGCCGATACAACTCGGCGAGAATTTCCGCCTCCAGGTCCCACGGGGGAGTCCCGGCCAATAGGCACGCTGCCTCCGTCGCCACCGTGCGGTATCCGCGGATGGCCCTGACCGCCATAACCCTCTGTGGTCGCCACAGAAGGGCCCTAAGTCGGACGGTCAAGGACCCCGCCCACACCGGTGCGCACAGGGCCATCGACCGGATGACCCCCGTGTACAGCCGTCGGCACGTAGCGCTCGGTCCGCCCACGTTCGGCATAAGCCACGATAGGGCGGACGCCGCGCCGACGAGCCGCGGAGCGAGCCTGCGGAAATGCTCCCGGAACCACCATTGCCCGTCGAGCACCAGGCCCAAGTACCTCATATGGGCCCGGATGCTGATGTCAACCGATCGGACGGTGATCGAGACGCCGATGGGAGGGCTCATAAGGCGCCCATGGAACAAGAGGGCCTCCGTCTTGTCCAGGGCGACCCTCAACCCCAGCGCCTCGATCCGCCTGACGACCTCTTCGGTGCCATAGGTCGCCAGGCTTACCGCCTCTTCTAGCATCCCACCGCGGGCTGTGACGAGCGTGTCGTCGGCGTAACATATCACGCCCAGCCCGGGCGGGAGGCTCCCCCGCAACGCCCAGTCGTAGCCGATGTTCCACAGGGTGGGTCCGAGGACCGACCCCTGTGGGACACCGCACGTCATGGGCGTTCGCACAACGTCCCCTGCTCGGTTGGTACAGAGGACGCTGCGCCCCACCAAATAGTCTGCCACTAGCCGCCTCAGGTAAGCTGGCACTCCGTGATACCGGAGCGCCTCCCTGATGCAGCTGAATGGCAGACTATTGAATGCGTTGGCGATATCTAGGGACACCGCCAACAGCACTCCCCCACCGGTGACGGCCTCAGTCGCCACGGCCCTCAGGCGCAACAGAGCCGCGATCGTCGAACGACCCCTCCTAAACCCAAACTGGGCGTCCGACAGATCGGGCCCCGTGCCGACGAGGTGCCGCTCGATGCGGGCAGCTACCACCCTCTCCAGTAGCTTGCCCGTGTCATCGAGCAGCACGATAGGCCTGTAGGCCGAAGGCGACCCCGGCGACCGTCCCGGCTTCGGCAGGAGCACCAGCCTTCCCTCCTTCCAGCACCCAGGGAACCGTCCGGACGCTAAACACGCGTCGAACAGCTCCCTGAGGCGGGGACCCAGGTGGTCGAGGACCAGGCCCAACACGCGGTTAGGAACACCGTCGGGCCCGGAGGCGGTGGACTTTGCGCACATGCGCGCCACCGCCACTCCCATCTCGGGTTCCGTGATGGGCGGAACACTGTCGTCGTCGGCCTCCCGGTCAGTGTCTGGCGGAGCCATGACCGGGGGCGTGTGTTCCGCCCGCCGCGGGAACAGGTCCTCGACGACCCGGGTGAGAAGGCTGGGCTGGAGAGTCTCGGTGAGGGGAAGGCCCCGCGCGCGGAGCTTATTCAGCATCGCGCGATAGGGGCGTCCCCAGGGGTCACGGTCGAGACCGTCCAGCATCTCCTGCCGACTGACGTCCTTGGCGGAGCGGACGGCCAGCCTGAAGGCCGACCGCGCATTGCGGTAGCCCTCATACAGCAAGGCCTCCCGCTCCGCGTCGCGTTGGCGCCGCCGGCTGCGGGTGTAGGCCCTCCGGGCGCGAATGCACGCGGCCCGGAGATCCGCCAGCTCCCGGGACCACCAGTGGACCGCCCTCCTCGGGGGCGGACGCCGTACCCGGGGCATGGCCGCATTGCAGATCTGCGTCAACGCACTGCGGATGCGGCCAGCCTCGGCGTCCACCCCGTCCGACTGGTTGGCAGAGGACAGCCACGAGTAAACGATGGCTGTCTCCGCCAGCTGGTCCCGGTCTAAGCGACCCACAGCCCATCGCGGGAAGTAACTCATACATAGGAGTGACGCTATATTTATTTAAGATTTTTAGTATATATTACACTAAAAATCAATTAATTAGCAAGGAAAAAAAGGGAATATTTTAGTTCAAGCCCAAGAAAATACTTTAGTCAATATCATTTTCATTGTGCACGATGCTCGTAAACAAGAAAGTTAATGTGAAAACTAAAATAATAAACATACTTCTCCATCTTTTCATCCCAAATATATCGCACTCTTTGGTACGGTCATACTTGGCTTGGCGTACAGTTATTTAATTTTTTATTCCCTTATTGATATTTTGCGATTTCCATACTCTTATTCCGTTATCACTTATCATCATCATCATTACCATCATCCTGTTCTTATACCAATTACTTTGAGTAGACTCAATATGAACTCTTCTCTCATAGTAAGTTACAAAATTTTCAGCAATAGTTTTATGGCCGCCTATATGACGTCAACTCTTCTTGAGAATATAATTGTTGACTACACGATATCAGATATATGTAAAACTCTAAGTTGCCTTTTACGACACCTACGACTAGTATAAGAGTTGGTATTATCTTCCGTGTGGTTACGGAGTAAGAATACAATTCACTACTCCCTATCTTGCCGTGGACATCGTATAAGACGACTATGGGATATAATATGCACATAACATTTGTGCAAGAGAAGGAAAATTCGAAATGAAACCATGTTGGTTTACCAGTTTTGGAGGAGGCCCGAATCCAACATTACGACGTATGTAGGTTGCGATGATGATTATTCGTAGCCGCCACCACATAGTACCCGGGTATTATTCCGTCACCACCCATAAACACTTAATTTTTTATTAGTAATGCTGAATCTACTATGGCAAATTTATGTATGATACCGGCTGCCACGACGTGCCTTGTACAATTGATGTACACCATGAAACCGCCCTAGCTATATAAAATTTTATAGCCGTGAATATTTATTATTTATAGTTTTATAGGTCTGTCTACCAACGACTTGCTAGTCATATACCACGTTATAACATATTTCAAATGTTGTTTTAAATGATATTTTCAATGATATTATTTTGTAATTTTGTTAACTTGTAAATTTATTTTATATAAACTGGCTATGATAGAGAGTAAAAAATAATGTAATTAAGTTATACATGTGACTAAACTTCTTCTAATCAGCAGCACCAATTTGAATAAACTTAAAAAGTGTGCTCAAGGGGATTCAAAAATGGTTTAGATAGACAATTGGATATAAGTAGGGAGTGCATGATTTTCAGGCATTTATATTTTTTATATTTTACAGAACAGCTTTTTAAAATTTTTGTCTTGTGGGTGTATGAATATGTGTCCTGTGTGGTTACGTATACTTGGGTGTTATAAAACGGCCTTACATGCTATTTCATTGCTCGTGGGTGTCATGAAATGGCAGATGGCCGGTCATAAAATTATTGTCAATAACATTTGTAAAAGAAAAATATATATTAAATCGACCCAAGCAGGTAGGATAAAAAAAATTGCCAAAATGTAGACAGTTATGCTTGATGCGGGTATAACATGAAAGTATATAATAGCTTTATCAATTAACCGTAGTGCGTGCTGTAGATACAAATCTTCTTTGCCAGCTGTTGCAAGATCAATTTATATATAAGACTATTCAATTGTACAGAGGATGGGTAGAATCTTTGTTTGCTAATTATATTCTTGTAAAGTCCTCCTATAAGACAAATTTTATGACACGATATAATTCAGGGATGCACAGACTTATTAAGACTAGGGGCCACTCGGGCAAATCATGAACTGATGGCGGGCCGCCAGAAGTATAGGTAATTAAAGACAATAAAGAATTGATAATCTGGAATAGAATTTAATATTTTTCGAATGTACGAGAGTATTATTTTTGCTGTCGGTGGGCCACCAGTATTAGATCGGCGGGCCGCATGCGGCCCGCGGGCCGCGGTTTGTGCATCCATGATATAATTCATATCTTAATCTACACAAGCAATTATTAAAATAGGGATATTGTCACAACATGTAATATACTATAATTGAACTATGATTGAACTATATACTTGTATTTTAATCCATCCATCGATGGCTAGCCGCGACAGCCAGATTATCGTCCAACTTTATTATTGGTATCTGACTTGAACGAACTTGTTAGTTTTATTTTTAAGTCACTATTTTTTCTACATTTTCCTTTATTTTTGAAGGTGTAAACAGGAGAATGTGCCTACATTTTGTCAGTGAAATGTTTAAATAATTATTTTCTCATGTCTTTGCCACTGAGTTTTGTAGTTTTTGTTGAGAATTTCTTCAGGTAAATTTGCAAAAATTCCCAATAATAGTGTTTGCCCGACTCAGCATTTAAACAAAGGATTTCGTTTCCTTAAATGGTCTCCTGTCTAATGACAGACTGATCATTGGATCCATTTTATTATTTTACGGTTCTGATATTTATTTTCTGCATAGTTGCGAAACAAGAATACAAATAACCACCCCCTTCTCTTGCCCGTGGGTATTGTAAAAGATAACTAAGGCATAATATGTGCAGGTAACATCGTTGCTAAGGGGAAGGTCAATTCGATATAAAACCCTATTCCGGTCTGCCCAGCGTGGAATTGTAGTTCAATTTCTTGTCTATTGCGGTGGAGCCCCTAACCCCAGTGGGGCTTATAACAGCTAAGATAAGGATAATGATGATATTTATATATTAGTTCCAGCTACAAAATGCACTTTATTACGTTTTTTATATAAATGAGGCTCGTTAAACTTTTTACTGTGACAGAATTTAATGTAGAACATATCTAGTGTTCAGGTTTAGCTGGAAAGCTGCCAACTACCTGTAGATATAGTGCTTCAAGAAATTTACAGCTAGGTGAAGTTTATTGCTATTTTTGAGTTATAGAAAGCGATAAATGCAAAATCAACTAACGGAACAAATACGAAATAGAGCTACGCACACTAGGAATGTTTTTTTATTTGCCTTTTGCATCTGTCTCACGTTTTCTTCCCCTTTATTAAATTTATTAGAGTTGTATTCGGTAAATAAGTGGAGCGATAGGTAACGTTGTCGTATTCCCACGTTTAAGGCAACGCGTCACTGGGAATCCCGTACCTCCCCGAGGCGGCCGAGCCTACGAAATGTTAAGTGGATTCACGTTATTGTTAGAACCATTTTGTGAACTTATACGGGAAACCGAATATTTCCAGATAAATTGACGACAATGCGATAAAACTAAGAATTGTATGCTACAAGTTTCTTTCATTTATATTCGTTAATCTTTCTAACGTAAACAAGTAGACAAAATAAACTTCGTCCCGTCCCATTTTTAATATTTTCTGAGGGACTGAAAAATAATGAATACATTTTTTGTCATCACAAATACAGAAATAACAAAATTAAATAATCTAAAATTTAAAAGAAAAGAAATGGTATGAATCGCAAGATTACCTACCTCATACTTATATACCTACTATAGATTAATACTATACAGAAGAGGTGTGGTGACAGAGTAAGAATACAATTCACCACTCCCTATCTTAGCTGTGGATGTCGTAAAAGACGACTAAGGGATATCACACGAATATAACAACATGCAAGAGAAGGAAAGCTCGAAATAAAACCCTACACCAACCATCTGACGAGCATGGTATAGTAAAGTCAATGACCCTCCTATTGTGGAGGAGGCTCGAGCCCAACAGTGGGACGTATATGAGCTGAAATTATGATGATAATGATACAGAAGATTAATAAAATAATATATAGGTATATATATATATATTGATTCGCCCATTTCTGAAACCGAATATTTAAATATCACCTGCCAAAGAAGTCATGTGTTCATGAAAATCGATTTATGTACAAGGACTGATGAACAATGAAAGTCAGAAATAGTTCGATATTATCGATGCCACGAAGAGGTTTGCATTTGAGTTTACGACCTTGTTCGTATTTAATAAATATGTCGGTCTTTTCCGACCCCAAATTTTACGGTTCTACAATAAAACATGTCTCGACATCCAAATTTATATGCGTACCATAAAGTTTTATATCCACGGGACTTGCATTGGTGGAGGTTTTCCTAATTGTTACCGGTCATGGACGGAGAGAAAGTGGGCCGCGGCAGTTTATGAAAATAGTGAAATTTGATATTGTGAAATATGTGAGCAGTCGAGAAATTTTGTTCTTCAACAAATTGTCAATAGGAAATATTGTTATATCAATCATCTAATTAGCTCTTCGCATAAGTGGAAGCAATCCATAGTCTCTGAAGTTGAAGACATGCAGTGGCAGTGATTCCGTTACTAAGCAGAGAGCAGACTCACGGCGATTTTAGAGGCTTCATGCTACACTGTTGTTATTGTAATTGAACTACTTAAACCATTTAATTATTTACCCTTATTTCTTCCCCTTCAACATTAATTTCTTTTGGCCTATGCTGCATAATTAAATGGTATTCCAGATCATTGAGCAAAATGGTTGCTCTTCTCTTTGAAATTAAATCTTGTTTCGACTGTCATTCATTTGGTTATTCTGTATGTCAGCTGAAATTTGCATTATAAATAATATTTGACCACTTTTTTTTTTTTTGTGGGTGGGCTGTGGTCGGCGCGCCTCCGCACCACTCCATCCGGGGCGACAGAGGGGCTTAAGCACGCAACTCCCGCAACCCACCCGAAAACCACGTCGCCTTCGTCGTTGGGCCGACCACCGGAGCAGGGTTACTTGACATCAGTGGTCGGCCCGACGGAATACCCCCTATCGGGGTACCCTCCAAATATTTGACCAACGACAAAGGCGAGGTGCATCGCTGGTGGGTTGCGGGAGTGCGTGCTTACGCCCCTCTGTCGCCCCCGACGGAGTGGTGCGAGGAGCGCTCGGACCGCAACCAATACCAAAAAAAAAAAAAAATCAAACATATTTATATAGACTTGCATGTATTTTATGTGCATTTTATATTATCAAATTATATCGCATTTTATTTTATACGCATTATATATTTTTGATTTTCTATTTTTTTTTTGTTTTTATTTATTCAAATAATATTTAAAACTACAACTAACCATCTAAACAAACTAAACATCTTTATTATTATCGTCATTCAACCTTTCGCCCTTTACAGCTGGACCTCTCTTAGAAATATGGAGAGTGTGTTCTAATCGTCTAGCAATCGCCTTTCTCCTCCTCTATTCTGATGAGTTCGGTAGCCGACTTTTACGGGTAAGTAAGAGACGGTGATTTTATTCTTATTCAATCGCCACGTATAGAAACTCAAGATACAATCAATAATTACTAGTGAAAATATAGTCATTACTATAGATGAGAGCTCATTGTCCATACATCACGCTTATTGGTTTACGTTCGTATAAAATCGCGCTTTCTAATGATGTAATTTGTACCGTATAATTTCCACGTTACTGTCCCAGTGTTGACACGGGCCGGCCCATCTTGTTTGCTTTACTATATTCGTACATATAACTGCCAGCTTACGTTCTAAATGTTCAATTTGTGTAATTTTCCATATCGTTTAACAATTTCACATTCAGAATAACGTGTTCACGTATTGAATCATTGACTGCTCGCAGCAATTCATTGAGTCATGTTTATTGACCTTTGTTGCTTTAATTAACCATCGAGGTTTTAATTTATTGACGTTGCATATAAAATAGATGGGAATTTCATTTTACTAATAACGTTATCCTCATTGAGTATGCAGTAATTATCAGTTGGACGTGTTCAAGCGCACAGTTATCGCTCGTAAGGAGAGGCCGAGCTCGGAATTGCCGAGCAGTCTCAGGTGCCCTAGGTCCTAACACTGCATTGATAATGATGCTATAACTATTCAGGCTTATGCACGCTTATGAATATATATGTGCATATTGCACGTTTTCCGTGTGGTGACGGAGTAAGAATACAATTCACCACTCCCTATCTTGCCCGTGGATGTCGTATAAGACGACTATGGGATATAATGTGCACATAACATCTGTGCAAGAGAAGGAAAACTCGAAATGAAACCCTATACCAACATGTCTGACTAGCATGGTATAGTAGGTCAAATTCCCTCCCATTGTGGAGGAGGCCCGAGCCCAACAGTGGGACGTATGTGGGCTGCGATGATGATGATGATGATGATGATATTGCACGTATTTAATGCAATTTTCATGTGGTGATGGAACAAGAACATAATTCGTCACTCCATTCTTACAAACGGATTGCCTAGTAGAATCAATCATATGTATAAATAACATCATTCTTAGAAAAGGTAAATTCGTTCATCTCGGCTCATATACGTCCCACTGTTGAGCTCGAGCCTCCTCCACACTGGGAGGGATATTGACCTTACTATGCCACGCTGGTCAAACCAGTTGGTACAGGGTTTTATTTCGAGTTTTCCTTCTCTTACCTTGATGTTACATGCGTATTATATCCCTTGGTCTTTAACAACATCCACGGGCGAGACAGGAAGTGGTGAACTGTATTCTTATTCCGTCACCACATGAATATATATGGTAATATTCTTCCCGTTATCATCATTACAGCTCATATTCATAGATCCCACTACTGGGCTTGAGCCTCCAGAATGCCAGGGAAATTGACCTACCATACCACGTTGATTGATCCGTGTGTTCACGGAGTAAGAATACATTGCCCGTGGATGTCGTATAAGACGACTATGGGATATAATATGCCCATAACATCTGTGCAAGAGAAGGAAAACTCGATATAAAACTCTGTACCAATATGTCTGACCAGCATGGTATAGTAGGTCAAATTCCCTCCCATCGTGGAGGAGGCCCGAGCCCAACAGTGGGACATATGATGATGATGATGATACCACGTGTTTCCTTCTCTTGCATAGTTGTTATATGCACGAGATATCCCTTAGTCGTCCCATTATGGAGAAGGAATATTCTCAAAGTGGAACATTTATATAATAAAAAATAATGTTATAATTTTCTTTACTTTTATAATTTTAGGTAATTTATAATATCCTTATTAATATTATAAATGCGAAAGTAAGGATATTTGTTTGTTTGTTTGTCTGTTTATTTGTTACGCTTTCACGCTCAAACCGATTTCAAAAATTCTTTCACCAATGGAAAGCTATAATATCAGGGAGTAACATAGGCTATATTTTATCCCGATATTCCCACGGGAACGGGAACTACGCCGCGGGTAAGGCGATTGAAACCGAAGCGAAACGAGAGCGGGTTGCTAGTATTTTTATAAAGATGATATAGGACTTGATAGAATGCATTGTAATTGCGACTAGGCGATATTTAACGTATTTTATATTTTAAGATATTTTACATATAAACTTCTCCTTAAAGGTTTCTGTACAAATATTTATTTTCTTACTATCTTTTTAATTTACAGAATATATATTTTTCCCTTCTTTTATTTTCATCTGTCATAGTTTTACCAATACTTAATGTATCTTCTACTATTATAATTTCAGAATTAAATTTTTACGTTTACAGACTATTCATCTTATGGTGAGGTGTGAATGACCAAGCAGAAGACGGACGAAGATAACGGTACTGTCATCCCAGACTGAGATCTGCGGAGAGGTTGAAAGGTTCTAAAGACAATCACATAAAACATCCCGAAACCCTGTTGTTGTCTTAGTCCAAGACGTAAGATTCAATCTAACTTGAGACTATACAAGAAATTCTGGACATCAAGCTGCACGAGATCAGGATGGATACCAGGACATGACAGATTTACGGCTTGAACGCAAGCGGAAAGCCGGTCTTAAAACCCTTCAGAAGCTATCTAATCCCGTTTTCGGGGGCGACGTGCCATATTCGTGGACTAGGAGTGTGGTTGGTATGTGGAGTGGTGGTGCTGATCTTCAAGAAAGGCGACAAAGTTCTTCTAAAAAACTGCACATCCATCTCACTTTTGAGCTACGTTTACAAGTTGTTTTCGAGAGTCATTACAATACCTCTCACGCGCACGTTTGATTTCTTCCAGCCGTCCGAGCAAGCCGTCTGCCAAAAAGGCTATATTAACATAGACCAAACCCTCATGCTACAGCAGATTATCCAGAAGACAGAGGCATATAATGTACATCTGTGTATAGCATTTGTGAACTACTAGCATCCCGCCCTCGTTTCGCTTCATTTTCAGTAGCCTTATACGCGTAGTTGCTGATCCCGTGGCAATATCGGGATAAAATATAGCTTATGTTTCTCCCTGATATTATAGCTATCTATATGTGAAAGAATTTTTGAAAGCGTGAAAGCGTAACCAACAAACAAATTTACTTTCGCATTTATAATATTAATAAGGAAGTAAGGATGAGAAAGCCTTCAATTCGCTTTTAATGGAATGTTCTTTTCTTAATCAATTACGCATAATCCGTTGAATGAATTTCAAAAAAATAATCTTGGGAAAACTATTGTTCATGCGGGTAAGGCGCGCGTAGTGGGTAATTTCTCTATATTCGGATCACAGTATGATGGTTACTTCTTCCGATAATTATGATAATGGCATTTACGTGACCAACATGCTTGATATTTATGTCAGTCAAAACATAACGCTTAAGGAACTTACTTGTCTCAACTGACATATCAACTGTGAACTGAAATATCTGAAGTTAAAAAGTTTGAACAATAAAGTTACCAGTATTTTATTTTTATAGACGCAAAATAATTTTAACAATTCCCAATGTTTAGACCGTAAAACTGAAAGATTAGTCTTTTAATGGAAGTCTATATTTATTGAAGCATGAAGAGTAGAAATCGTAGCGGATATTTTAATAATAATTTTTTGTTTCTTTGTTACGCTATCATACCTTAATCGTTCAATCGTACGTATTTAATTAAATACATGTTATACGAATATAGGTTATTAGGGATGTGGAAAAGGATGTAGAGTTCCTATCACCCAAGGAAAAAAATTTGTGCCCGAGGAGTAGAAAAATAAATGACAAAGTCTACAGTAACGTTAATGTATCCTCAAGCGTAACTACTTTCTCATTTTTTTTTTTCATACTTTGAAATGTCTGGATAAACTATATAATCCTTACATTACGAGGGATTTTACAAAGACAATTAGCGGACATAAATTACAGTCAGACTAAGAACAACAATTTGTAAATCGCACCAAATATTACACGTATTTTTGTTTGGTGACGGAGTAAGAATGCACCACCACATTTCTTGCCCGTGGGTGTTTTAAACGACTAAGAGATTATGTAGATAATATCTATGCAAGAGAGAGTTAACTCGAATTAAAACCCTATACCAACACGTTTGACCAGCGTGATATAATAAGCCAACTCGCCTTTCATTGTGAAGGATACTTAAGCAGTGGGATGTATATGGGCTGTGATGATAAGGATAATTACGTTGCATTAGAATCGAATCCAGACTCCTCTTTGGCAGTACCTTTACCATTACATCTGTGTTTTCATATTTACAAATTAAGGGCCTGTGCACACCACGTTTTTTAAACGCGCCGTCGACGCGCGTTTGTAGCGATACAGACGCGATACGCACGCAAGTCAGACGCAGCCTGTAGACCTTTGTACACCTGTATAAATTTAAATACGTGTTTGAATCGATACAGACGCGCGAGTGTAGCGATACAAACGCGCTGGCATTTTGCATTTTTAAGCAGAACCTCGTCAACAGTAGCAAGATGGCGTCGGTCGAGACAGCATTGATTGCATGCGCTTTGTTATTAATTTTTAAAAAATGGAAGAAATAATTATTGTCGTTTTTGGGTACACCCATTTACAAGCGGGAGAAGATTGTGTGTACAACAACGTTATGAAGTTTTTTTGCGTCGAAAGGCTCCATTTTTTTGTTCCAAAGACGTGCGGTGCGCTAAATTGCTCGATTGCTACTAGCGTAGATTCAAACTTCTCTCGTTGCGGGGGAAACCCCGCCCGTAGGGAAGACGCCTGCGCTAGCGGTCGAATCAGTGTCACGTGTTTGAATCGATACAAACGCGATGCTTACGCGCATTTGTATCGATACACATGCACGTTAGCATTACGTTTGTACCGATACAAACGACAACAATCTACTCTGTAGGAAAAAAGCGCGTTTCAGAAACGAGCGTCAACGGCGCGTTTAAAAAACGTGGTGTGCACAGGCCCTAAAGTATTCAGTATTTATATAAAAATATATCTTTATATATAAATTTCTTGTATACGTGTGTATGTCACTGAACTCCTAAACGGCTGGACCGATGTTGACGAAATTTTTTGTGTGTGTTTAAGGGGATTCGAAACTAGTTTAAATTCACAATTGGACTCAGTAAGTGGCGCTACAATCGATCTCAAGGAGAATTCCTTATACTATTATTTTAGATTTAAACAGAACGTCTGTTGGGTCAGCTAGTCTACATATATATCGTAATCTACACGGGGCAATGAAAGGCTTCAACAGCTAATTAACAACAAATATATTAGCGTAATTAAACAACAGATGGTTTATATATGTAATTACAATCTTTTCTAATCAATCAGGAGAGAAGACAGATTCGCTCCCATTTCCCTAGTGCTGTGCGGTTGCGCATATCGTAACTGCATGTCTTCTTATTTATTGACTAACTAGTCAATTTTGCTTCATGTCTCCTGCCTTGCATAGGAAGGAAGTGGAATCAATCTCTTCCCACTCCTGTTCAACTTTTCTAATTAAATTTTTTACGGGTCCCAAGACAATTAGAATCATTTCCCGGGACTGTCCGAGGGTCAACCTTGGTGTGATCTATGGAGACCATTGTGGATCCTAGCTTACAAGAGTTACAATGGTGGAACTGTGTGGTCAGATTAGTCCCAATAAAAAAAATTACAATGTCACTTTCATTTCGTGAAAAACTCATTATCATGTAACTAACTGCGTAGAAACTGAATATATAAATGAATAAAGTAATAAACAAACAATTCTCCGTATATTGTCAATTTGTAAATAAAGCAAAAAATTCCGCTCCGTAAAGAGTCATTGTACAATAATTGTCTGTTATTTCTAACAGCCGAGGGCTAAATCGCTTTCCTAGAATTTCGTCTGCATGGACTCACTGCTTACGGGGAAGACGCCAGACATTGACTCATATTAAGCTTGAAGCTCAGCTATTTAATATATATTATTTTGTTTAAGTTTGATTGTTTTATAGTATACAATCATACTGTATGTAAAGTTTTTGTTTATTTCAGTTTTTTAACAAATTAAGAACTTCATTTACCACTTCTTTCTTTGCCGCGTGTCTTGTGGGTCAAGGGATATGAGCAGATAACTTCACTTCAAAAGAAAGAAAATCTATACTAATATATAAAGCAGAAGAGTTTGTTTGTTTGAACGCGCTAATCTCATGAACTGCTTAGTCCGGTTGGCTATATATCATCACGCTAAGACCAATAGGAGCAGAGCAACAATGAAAAATGTTTCAGAATAGGGTTTTTCCCCCTTTGAGATCTGCCGCTGCGTGCACTACATAAACGGTAAGGTTTCGCAAAAATCGTGTGTGACGTAATTGTATTATTTAAAATTGTTTTCACCTTCTACGTAAACAAAGTCGCGGGTTAAAGTTATCGTTAGCCCAAGGTAACTTTTCCACGCAGACGAGGTCGCGGGCATAAGCTAGTTAAAAATAAAACCCCCGGCTTAATCTTTTTAGCCATGTAGGTAGACACTATAGTAGGTTATTTTCTTAGAAAAATAACATCAAATTTTCTTTTACATATAGGTATGTGTTATCCGTTATTTTCATTTGTATGTTCCGTGTGGTGACGGAGTAAGAATACAATGCACCACCCCCCTATCTTACTCGTGGGTGTCATAAAAGACGACTAACGGATATGTTATGCAGATATAACGTCTATGCAAGAGAAGATTAACTCGGAATAAAACCCAATGGCAAACCGTCTGACCAGCCTGACATTCGGCTCACTCTTTGCTTGTGGTTGACATGACACGCTTATTAACACGATTAGCAACAACTTTTTGTATAGAACATTTAATTAACAGGAAAAGTCTTTGTAGACTTTTATTTTTAAAGCTTTTGGACATCTTAAAGTGTGATGCGAAACAGTCCCTATTTTGACAGAAATCAAATAAAACCGTGTAAAAGGCGGGCAAATCTTTTTTATTCCCCTATTCCTTATCTGAGCGCTTCGCGAAGATTTTTCGTAGATGTCATTTAGTGCTAATGCCTGTTGTGGGACGAGTCGCCTACGAATTGCCACATTTACTGGTGCTGTCGGCCTCTTGAACCGGCGTTAAATCCTATGTTTGAAATGAGCCAATGCATCTTAAGCAAGGAAACGTTGTTTTAAATTGTCAGCTGACAAAACTATGGAAATTTCTGTACAAATTTTCGAGGTTATTTATACCCTCAAAGGTTAGTAGTAGGCAATATAGAGTATGTGAATGAAACTATTATAATATTCATTACTGGCAGTTTCAATCATGGTTACCTTTTAATTTTCTATTAAGTAGGATATATGGTATAAGTATAAGTTACTATGTCAAACTAAGTTCTGGTCGTGAGGAAACTGGCCAGAAGTATTGTCTGTAAGTTTATACGAACCATTTCAACTCACTTTGAATTCTTCATAGAAAACTAACATAGACACACCTAATTTGGTAGATATTAAGACCGATTAAGACCGACCGAAGATATACCAGTATTCTGAAATTTATAAGTCACATTAATGTCTAATTTATTTTTATGAATGGCTGACTCACGTATAGATCAAAAACCGAACCCACTTCCAGGTGATCTGACAAGTTTAATTTTTCAATTACAAATTAGTGAATTTATAAGATTTGAAAATTTTCTAACGCATTGATTTTATTAGGTAAAATTTAGCGGCTTGCATAATTATATAGCCAAAAATTTATTTTTCTTTTTTAAGCAAATAAACTCAATGATGAGCAATTGTGTTTGTCGTTTTTATAAGCTTTTATTTAGTTTCACCTGATCCAGTGTGTCTGTGTCTGTAAATAAATTTTATACGTTAAGTTTAGCGCAGAATTCAGTGTCCAACTGAGCGTGTGCTGAGGCTACTTCTAGGAGATACTTCCGATGCATCAGCATTACATTGTATTAATAGACAGTAAATGAACGAGCACGGAGTTTCATTAGTCGAGCTATACTACATCCTCCAATAAAGTAAGATAGGGTGGCATATTATATTCTTAGTTAGCCACCAAGCCGACAACATAAGAACTCTCCCGTTATCATGAATGCTAAAAGTGTACAAAATGTAATTAAATAAAAAATAAACACAAGCCATAAAATTCGTAAAAATTGTTTTATTTCGTAAATGATATGTCAGTGTGAATTCGCCATAGATCCATTTATTTATCTTATATCTTTAAACGAGCAATTCTTGTATATATATATATATTCAGGATCTCGGAAACGGCTCCAACGATTTTGTTGAAATTTGGCATACTAGAGGATTCGGGTCCAAAAAATCGATCTAGCTAAAATCGATATAGAAAATGTTGTTTTGTCCGTGTTTTTAGCAAAATAAACAATGACATTAAATTTTAAAAGAATATGAATTCAAATTTCGATGTCAACGTCATGAGTTGCGATAGCTCAGATGGTAAGGTGACAGGCCTTAATTTTGGTATTTTTTCAATCAAACAGCGTCGGTTCGAATCTCGGTGTTATTATTATTCTCTTTTTGTAGTTTTTTATATAATTTTTATTATTTATTTATTATTAATATATATCTAAATAAATTCGACAAAAATATTCCGAGCGAAGCTCGGTCAACCAGATATTTTAATTTATGTATTCATTGTGTTCAAATGAAATAATATTATGATTAATTAATTTAATCATCATTCGTCATAGATGGATATGTAATATATCAAAATCAATGTAGTACCTACTCTATATTTATATTGTTAACTAGGAACCCTTGCTTCGCTTCGGTTTCAGTCATGTTACCCGCGTAGTTCCTGTTCCCGTGGGAATACCGGGATAAAATATAGCCTATGTTACTACCTAATATTATAGCTTTCCATTGGTGAAAGAATTTGTGAAATTGGTTTAGTGGTTTAGGCGTGAAAGCATAACAAACAAACAAACTTACTTTCGCATTTATGATATTAGTAAGGATAATAATAATCTTTATTTAAATCTCTCACCTGAAATAAATTGCTTACAAATATTTTTTTTATTGTTCCGATTGTTTTTCATTTTCATTAAGCAAACCACACTGATCTTAAACTAGATTGAGAACTAGTACCAGAGCACCTGCATGACTTTTTATTAGTAAGGTTAATATTGTATAGTACAAAAAATGGGTGAGGAAGCTATTATTAATTAATTATTTGAGAGAGCAATGGCATTTGAGAAGTTATTCATTTGAGATATTCACTATGACGTTGACAGCATGTGCGTGTAATATAAAGGAGTGCGTGCGTATTATTCGTGTGGAGATGGAGTAACAGTTTAATGGTGACCTCCTCTTTCATTCCCGTAAGCAAGAAGATAATAGAAGAGATGGAAAACTTGAAATAAAAGCCTAAACTGACTAGTCTGACCAGCGCAGTTTAGTAGATTAATTGTCCTCATCTGGAGAAGCGCCATTCCCAGCAGTGGGACGTATATGAGATAACAACAAGAAGAATAACATTTTATACATTTTACACAATATTTTGCAACAATGTCAAATACTATTAATCTAATTTAATAGGACATTTCAAAGCATTTGCTCTTGTACTCGGATTCTATTTCGAAAAATATCACGTATCTTTGCTATAATAGTAATTTTATGCGACAATAAAGTTTTCGGTCATTGCTTGTAGCGTAACAACTTTAGTTTTACATTATTTCGTAGTTAAAATGCTGGATGTACTAACTTTATAACATAATAAAATTTTAGACAGATAACCTTGTAAATTATGTATGTATTTTTTTTAAAGGGGAAGGGTGTAAACTTGAGGGTTATGGTACTTCGATATATAACTCAAACTTAACTACCACTGAGGTATGTTGTAAAAATGCTAAGTTTATAGTTTGCTACGAAATTTTGCCATCCGTAAGTAAATTCTACAATTTAAGTTAGAAATTATGATATTTCTTGCCCGTGGGTATTGTAAAAGACGACTAAGGGATTACAATATGCAGATAGATGAGAGAAGCAAGAAAGGCGAAGGATAAGTTGAAATAAAACCTTATGCCAACTGCCTGATCAACGTGAGACTGTAGGTCAAAATCTCTCCCATTGTGAAGGAGGAAAAAAAAAACAGTGGAAAATATATGAGCTGCGATCATCATCATGTTTTTTTAAAATTCTACACCCTCCACTAAGGAAATTATCCTTATTTTACGAACATAATTAACGGACACAAATTACATCCAGACAGAACAACAAACTGCGGTGCACAAAGTTCTATCTTACGTGGTATTTCGAAGCTGCGAGAATGGCATAATAGGTATCTTAACCACTGGGGTGCTACGCCAGAAACCTCCGCGTGGTGTACCCTGGGCACGAGCGACAATTCCTTGGACTGCTCTCTGGAATTGTCGCTCGTGGCAAATATCTGGCCCGAGGGGGGGCCCAGTTTGTGGGATGCCCCAAATTCGCTCCATGCCCTCTAATTGTAGAGGATATTGGACGCGAAAATTCGACGGGCCCAGTCACTCATTCGTTTGAGGACTGGGCAGGCATTTGCCAACCGCGACAAATCGTAGACCTGATTCCTGCTTCGGGACATTTGTCTTGAGGCCTAGATTCAGGAGCGAGGGTCTTGGCTTAACCGCCTGGACCGCGAGGAAGAAAACCTCTATAAAACAATCACCCAGAATCCTAAGTTCTGGCGCACGGCGAGAGGATGCATGGCTGATGGGTTGTTCAGTCGTTAGCGCGCCCCCAGCCAGGGTACCTGCGGACCCCCTGTGTTGGGATACAAATTTACGCTTGCCCGGGTATTGGGATCTCTGCCCGGGTCGACCGTTTACTTCTCCCATACTCGTGGGAACTACATGGATAATTGTTCACGCACACCTGACATAGATAGGAGGGGTGAGACGCCCAAAAACACGGGGAACGATGACCCACATTGTTCCCACCCAAAAGCCTTGCCAAGCTACGGTAAAACTGGCACAGAAGAAGGAGGGGCCTCGTCCGACTGCAGCTCGGCTGCTAGTCTGGTACTGGAGGCTCCAAAATCAGCCGAAGGCCCGGCGAAAACAGGGGCCCGCAAAAAGAAAAGCAACAGGAAGATCGCCCCTGCAATGGCGCGTCAGATGGCGCGCTGCAAAGCTGCGACAGATGGCGCGCTGCAAAGCTGCGACAGGCGGCGCAGAAGTTGCTGGAGGCTGCCGACGTTTCACCCAGTGACGTTGGCGCCTCTGAGGCAGACAGCTTCGCGGCCATGGAGACAGATGCGACCGCGGAGCAGTCGGTGGACGAGGGCGGCAGTGCCGCAGGACCGTCCAACAAGAAGGAGAGCCCGACTGCTCGGGCCGTCGGAGGGCCTACGGCATCAATCCTGGCGGCGGTGATGGAGGAGGCCCTCCCCCCACAGGTGCGGAAGCGCCCTCTGCACAAGAGTGGCAGCTCCTCATCTGACTCGGAGGGGAGCGGAGACATCATGCCTCCTCCTAAGGTGGCGACCTCACGCAGAGGGCGCGGAGGGCGTGGGGCTGCGGTGACGGCAAGAACTGAGACTCCTTCTCCAGTAACGCAGGAGCGAGAGGCTGAGGCTCGCAAAAGGGCCAACGAGGCGGCAGCCGCGAGAATGATGAGGGTGTTGAAGGACGTCCCTCTCACTGGCGCTGCGGCTGCCGAGCCCACTGTGGCAGGCGACGCCCCTAATGTGGCCACCCTGCTGGCTGAAAATGCCCGCCTTAGTGGCGAAGTTTCAAGCCTGCAGGAAACAAACAGGACCTTGGAGAAGGAGTTGTCGACGGTGCAAAAGACAAATCGCCAGCTGGCCAAACAAATGGCCGACTTGCGTCGCCAGGTTGCGCAGCTGATGCAAACTGCACCGTCGACAAGCGCCAGCCCTGCCGCCGCCCCCGCCGTCCCCGTTGCGCAAACTCGCGCTGCGGCGAGCCTCGAGAGGACCCAGCCCATCGAAGCAGTCCCGCTGCCCGCTGTGGACGGCGTGCCGTACCTGACCATGCGCGCCATAGTAGAGGTTGTGGGCAAAATGCTCGACGCGCGCATGGCGGCTTTGGAGGAGAGACTGTCCCTGCCTCCGGAGCCCCGTCTCCGGCCGCCGCTTGCTGCGGACAGGCCGAAGGTCGTGGCGTCAGCCCCTGCCGCGTTACCCTGCCAGGGCGGGCGCGTAGGGAGTTACGCTGGGGCCGTCACTGGACCGAAGCCGAAAGGGCCCGCCGCCAAGAAGAAGGCGGCATCGGCTCCTGCCAAGACTGGACCTAAGCCACCGTTGGCAATTGCACCGTCGGTGGCGGCTAGCACAGCCGTGACCGCGACTGCTGCGCCGAGCGACCCTGCTGCGCCCGAAGAGGGCTGGCAGACGGCTGAGCGCAGCAGGAAAAGTGGTGGTCAGAAAAGGAGAGCGGAGGCCAAAAGCGCCGCCAAAGTCTCCGCTCCCAAAACAGGAGCCGCAAATAAGAAGTCGCGCAGGAGGCTCCGGCCGCCGAAGTCAGCAGCGGTGGTGATCACCGTCCTGCCTGAGGCGACCGAGAACGGCCTCAGCTATGAGGCCGTCTTACGTCGCGCCCAGCGGGAGCTTGACGTCTCCGATTTAGGAGGCGTCGAAGCCAGGACCCGCAAGGCCCGGACAGGGGCTCGGATTTTAGAGTTCCCTGGGGCCGAGGGCGCAAGAACGGCCGATAGCATGGCCGCGAAGCTGAGGGGTTTGTTTGCTGCGGAGGATGGCGTCAAGATCGCCAGACCCGTCAAGTGTGCGGAACTGCGGGTCACGGGTCTGGACGACTCCGTGACGGTGGATGACATCCGGGAGGCCATCGTCTCGAAAACCGGATGTCCAGTGGACACCGTCCGAATTGGCGCTATCCGCCATGGTCCGGGCGGCGTCGGTGCTGCCTGGGTGCAGTGCCCGGTGGAGTCGGCCAAGCAATTGGCCAGCTCAGGTAGGCTCCTCGTGGGCTGGAGCTCAGCGCGGGTGACCGTGCTGGAGTCCCGGCCTGCGAGGTGCTACAAGTGCATGGCGGTCGGACACACTCGGCCGACATGCACTAACTGCTTTGACTGCAGTGACCTTTGTTTCCGCTGCGGTCAACCCGGGCATAAGGCGGCATCGTGCGCCGCCACTCCCCACTGCCCCGCGTGTGCGGCGGGCAATAGGCCCGCCAAGCACCGCATGGCGGGCAGGGAGTGCAGACCCCCGGCTCCGGCCCCAAAGGGGCGGAGCGGCCCGACGACCCCGGCCGCTCCCGCCCCTAGCGCGACCCGATCGCCCACCAGCGTGGAGGAGGTAATGGATACGGCCCACTAATGGCGGCCGAATCTTATCACCTCCTGCAGGCCAACCTCAACCACGCCGCCGAGGCACAGGACGTGTTCCTGCAAGCCATGGCGGAGTGGTTGATTGGTGCAGCCGTAGCCGCGGAGCCGTACGTGGTGCCTGACCGGCCCAATTGGCTGGGCAGCAGTGACGGCTCTGTGGCAATCGTCGCCTCCACGTCGTGGCATTCCCCGCCCTTACTGCTCAAGGACAGGGGCGATGGGTATGTCGCGGCGGAATGGGGAGAGGCTATTTGGTGTTTACTTCTCCCCTAACAGGAGCGCGACGGATTTCGGGGCCTTCCTCACCATCCTGGGGGCCTCGATACGGCGACTGGCACCGCACCAGGTCTTCGTCATGGGGGACTACAACGCCAAGTCCACGGCGTGGGGGTCCCCCAGGACGAATGACCGCGGGCGGGCGGTCGAAGAGTGGGCGGCGGCACTGGGCCTCTGTTTGCTGAACAGGGGCTCGGTGCAAACGTGCGTGCGGCAGCAGGGCGGGTCGATAGTGGACTTGTCGTTCACTAGCCCTAATGTCGCAGCACGTGTGAGGAGCTGGTGCGTGCAGGAGGAGGTTGAAACCCTATCCGACCATCGATACATCCGGATAGAGGACTCCCGGACCCTCCTGCAGCCCAGCAGGGGTCACACGGCGGACGGAGCTCCCGCGTTTCCGCGGTGGGCTGTGGGTCGATTGGATCGGGACCTGTTGGCGGAGGCAGCCATCGTTCAGTCGTGGCTGTCCTCACCGCCCCAGGCGGACGGGGTGGATGCCGAGGCTGGCCGCATCCGCTGTGCGTTAACGCAAATCTGCGATGCGGCAATGCCCCGTGTGCGGCGTCTGCCCCCGAAGAATGCGGTTCCCTGGTGGTCCCGAGAATTGGCGGACCTTCGGGCCGCATGCATACGTGCCCGGAGGGCCTATACCCGCAGCCGAGCGCGCCAACGCGACGCTGAGCGGGAAGGCCAGCTGTACGAGGCTTACCGCAGTGCACGGTCTGCCTTCAGGCTGGCCGTCCGTACCGCCAAGGACGTTAGTCGGCGGGAGATGCTGGACAGTCTCGAGCGTGACCCCTGGGGTCGCCCCTACCTCGCGGCGCTGAACAAGCTCCGCGGGCGGGGCCCCTCCTCACCGAGACTCTCCAGCCCAGCCTCCTCACCAGAGTTGTCGAGGACCTCTTGCCACGGCGGGCGGAGCACACGCCCCCGGTCATGGCTTCACCGGTCAGCGACCGGGAGGCCGAAGATGAAAGTGCTCCGCCCATCACGGAGCCGGAAATGGCGGCGGCGGTGGCGCGTATGCGAGTGAAATCCACCGCCCCGGGCCCGATGGTATTCCGAACCGTGTGCTGGCCCTGGTCCTCGAGCACCTGGGACCACGCCTCAGGGGACTGTTAGACGCCTGTTTGACGTCCGGGCAGTTCCCTGGATGCTGGAAAGAGGGGAGGCTGGTTCTCCTGCCGAAGCCGGGACGGTCTCCCGAGTCGACTTCGGCCTACAGGCCCATCGTGCTGCTCGATGATGCGGGCAAGCTGCTGAAGAGGGTGTTGGCTGCCCGCATCGAGCGGCACCTCGTCGGGGTCGGGCCCAATCTGTCGGACGCCCAGTTTGGTTTTCGGAGAGGGCGTTCGACGATCGCGGCCCTGCTGCGCCTGAAGGCCGTGGTAGCGGAGGCCGTCACCGGCGGAGGAGTCTTGTTGGCGGTGTCCCTGGACATCGCCAATGCCTTCAACAGTCTGCCATTCAGCTGCATCAGGGAGGGGCTTAGATATCACGGGGTGCCCGTGTACCTCAGGCGGCTGGTGGCAGACTACTTGGAGGGGCGCAGCGTCCTCTACGTTGACCGAGTAGGGGACGTTGTGCGAACGCCCATGACGTGCGGTGTCCCACAGGGGTCGGTTCTGGGTCCGACCCTGTGGAGCATCGGCTACGACTGGGCGTTGAGAGGAAGCCTCCCACCCGGGCTGGGCGTAATTTGCTACGCCGACGATACACTCGTCACAGCCCGGGGTGGGACGCTAGAGGAGGCGGCACGCCTGGCAACTTTCGGCACCGAGGAGATTGTCAGGCGGATCGAAGCGCTGGGGCTGAGAGTAGCCCTGGAAAAGACGGAGGCCCTTTTGTTCCATGGCCTCCGTACCGCCGGGCCTCCCGCCGGCGCTTCGATCACCGTGAAGTCGTTCACCATCAGCATCCAGGCCCACATGAAGTACTTGGGCCTGATGCTCGACGGGCATTTTTGGTTCCGGGAGCATCTCCATCGACTTGTTCTCCGGCTTGTCGGCGCGGCGTCCGACCTTTCGCGGCTGATGCCGAATGTGGGCGGACCCAGTGCTACGTGCCGACAGCTGTACGTGGGGGTGATCCGGTCGATGGCCCTGTATGAAGCACCGGTGTGGGCGGGGTCCTGACCGTCCGTCTTAGGGCCCTCCTGTGGCGACCACAGAGGGTCATGGCGATCAGGGCCATACGGGGTTACCGCACGGTGGCGACAGAGGCAGCGTGCCTCCTGGCCGGAACTCCCCCGTGGGATCTGGAGGCGGAGATGCTCGCCGACATCTATCGGCGGGTGTCGGAAACGCGCGCCCGCGGCAGCATGGTCTCCATCAAAGAGATCACCGCCTGGCGGGTCGACGCCCGCCAAGAAGTCATTGCCCGTTGGGCAGTCCGGCTGGAGAGTCCTCGGTACGGTGTCAGGACCGTCGAGGCTCTCCGGCCGGTGCTGATGGAGTGGTTGGAGCGGACGCACGGGGTGCTTTCCTTCCGACTGGTGCAGGTGCTGACGGGGCACGGTTGCTTCGGGAAGTACCTGCACAAGATTGTCAGGAGGGAGAGCACACCGTCCTGCCACCACTACAGTTGCCACCACCAGAGGAGTGTGCTGCATGGGAGGGGGATCGCCGTGAACTCGTCGCAATTATCGGTGCCGACCTGGCGCTGCCGACCATCGCCAGGGAGATGCTCGTCAGCGTAAGGAACTGGGACGCGGTCGCTGCCTTCTGTGAGGCCGTTATCTCACGGATGGAGGCGGCGGATCGTGTGCAAATAGAGCTCCTATTCGGCGACACGTGCCGCCGCCGGTGACTCGGGCGGCGTAGGCGCGAATATCTGCGCCTAATGCCGCCCTAGCCGAGGCCGCGGGTGATCGAACCGGGGAATAGTCCGTCACCCGCAGAAAGGCTGACCCCGCGATGGCGACCGACGTCCCAGTACGTCGAGAGGTTACCCGAAAGGGTATTCCGTCGGGCCGACCACTGATGACAAGTCACATCTGCTCCGGTGGTCGGCCCAACAACGAGGTGACGTGGGTACGGGTGGGTTATGGGCCCGCGCGCCGTCCTCAAAAAAGCCGACGCCGTCAAAAAAAAAAAAAAAGTATCTTAACCACTACGCCATATACTTTTGCATCAATTACCTCATTTTGGTGATTAAATATTTAATACTAGCAATCCGCCCTCGCTTCGCTTCGGTTATAGGTTATAGTCGTTTTTCCCGCGTAGTTCCCGTTCCCGTGGGAATACCGGGATAAAATATAGCCTAGTTTACGCCCTGATATTATAGCTTTCCATTAGTGAAAGATTTTTTGAAATCGGTCCAGCCGTTTTGAAGATTACCCGGAACAAACAGACAGACAGACAGACAAAAATTTTTTAATTGCTATTTTAGGCATAGGTGTCGTGCAAATAACCGTGTGAGCATGAAAACAGCCTATTATTTTGACATTACAAACAGACACTCCAATTTTATTTATTGGTATAGATTTATATGGGATCAGCATAACATAGCTTTCACGTGATGTGTGGTGGGGGCTACAAATGCCATCAACACTTTTATGACTTGTGGGTGTCGTAAAAGACGACTAAGTGTTTCACACCGACCTGGGTCAACTCCTTCAGATGACATCTGGTCAACAATTACAAACCCAAGGAATATTGATATCACGCAAACGGACGGCCATAAAACTATTGTCAAAAATTTTTGCTGTATACAAAGGAGTAAGAATAATTACGTCGATCCCAATTGTGAATTGTATTCTTACTCCGTAACTACACGTATAGAGAGAGAGAGAAAGCAGGATAATGATGATAAATGCAATATATTTTCCAACGGTGATGACTTAACAATTGGATCAAGCACATAAAAATAGGTGATTAATAAAAAAAAATCGTAGTTTTAATATACTCTTCTGGAAAAGAGTAAGTATATGCATGAATTTATAGTTAACTACACAGATTAATAACCTAAAAAACCTTTAAACATATATGGATACAAAGCTACTAGATAGGTTGGCCACAAACTAACAAACTACATATGCAGCGAACTTTACGACCGACCGTTTATCAGCGTGCATTCCAATTTTATTCGTTTATATACAGGCTTTTAATGCCTCGTATATATCAGATACATTGCTTGTAAATGTGCCGATTTAAGTTGCAGAGAAATAACTGGACAAATTGATTGATCAATGTAGCCGCCTGGATGCGAACGTATGAACGCAATGCCTGTTTACGTAAACAATGAAAATTTTATTTTAAAGCTTGTTGTGTTGCTTACTCTTCCACAGTTTTGCTTTAGTTTTGTAAATTGTAATGTATATATATGAATCCAATTTGGTATGTATAATATTCTATTAAGGGTTCCTTTGGAGCGCCGTGAACTCGTCGCGATTATCGGTGCCGACCTGGCGCTGCCGACCATCGCCAGGGAGATGCTCGTCAGCGTCAGGAACTGGGATGCGGTCACCGCCTTCTGTGAGGCCGTTATCTCACGGAAGGAGGCGGCGGATCGTGTGCGAGTAGAGATCCTATTCGGCGACACGTTGCGCCGCCGGCGACTCTGGCGGCGCAGGCGCGAGTATCTGCGCCTAATGCCGCCCTAGCCGAGGCCGCGGGTGATCGGACCGGGGAATTGTCCGTCACCCGCAGTGTGGCTAACCGCGCGACGGCGACCGACGTCCCGGGATGTCGAGAGGTGAGGGTACCCGAAAGGGCATTCCGTCGGGCCGACCACTGACGACAAGTCACATCTGCTCCGGTGGTCGGCCCAACAACGAGGTGACGTGGGTACGAGTGGGTTATGGGCCCACGCGCGGTTCTTTCATCGCCCCGGACGGACTGGACCGCGCGTGCGCTTACCATAGCCCACCCAAAAAAAAAAAAAAAAAAAAGAGTTCCTTTAATGTATTCTTTGTACAGATATCGATCGGAATGAACCCCATCAAACGCAACTGGCGTGTAATAAAGACATTTTTGTTCAATATAATGCAATTTTACGAACAATACCTAGTGTTTATCCGTAGTACTTTGTGGAACTCTAATCCGCTATCGCCTAACGGCCCATAATTGTAGTGTAGACGTCTTGTTGCTACGACCAATTTTAGAATTCGCTATTATTACATGCATTAATCGTTCATACGACCGATGCAACATTAAAGCTTGTGCTTATTGCATTTATGTATTTATCGTGTGCTAAAAATATAATATATCAATCAGTTATACTAAGAAATTTTTTGAAAAAATTTCCTGTGTGGTGACGGAGTAAGAATACAATTCACTACAATTCAATACAATTGCCCGTTGATGTCGTAAAAGACGACTACGGGATATAATATGCATATAACATCTGTAGAAGAGAAGAAAAGCTCGAAATGAAACCCTGTACCAACATGCCTGACCAGCATGGTATAGTAGGTCAAATTCCCTTACGTTGTGGAGGAAGCCCGAGCCCAATAGTGGGACGTATGTAGGCTGCGATGATGATGATGATGATACTAAGAAAATGGACACTTATTAAACTTAATAGTGGTAGGAGCACACTGGTCGGTTTGTATGGAGTAGTACCACACTCCCGCAGTAAATCGACATCTGAGTAGTAGCAATTTGTTACTGCGCTTCGTTCAGTGAGCGAGAGAGCCAGAAGTCCAATTTTCCGAGGGTGTTGGCGTGTGATGCCTTTAGTTTCACCGAACCTCACGCATTCACACTCCCTTCATGAGCGGCATCAACACTTACCATCAGGTGTACTATTTGCTCGTTTCCCACCGTTTGCAAAACGAAAAACGTGGCGTGGCCATAGCTTTATGATTTTGACATATAATCTTATCACGTCTAATCTATCCGAGACTATGAAAACGAGGGAGCGCAGTCCCATAAAGAATTATATAGTTAGTACTCTCGCTCGCTATTAGGGAGCATTGGTACTTAATAACGTCTCTTGATTATAACGTCCATCATCATCATCTCAACTAATATACGTCCCACGGTTGGGCTCGAGCCTCCTCCATAATAGAAGGGAAATTGACCACGCTGACATGACGAGTTGGTATAGGTTTTATTTCGAGTTTTCCTTCTCTTTCATTGATGTTATATGCATATTTTATCCTTTAGTCGTCTTTTACGACACCCACGGGCAAGATAGGGAGGTGGTGACTTGTGTTCTTACTCCGTCACCATACGGAAAACATCCATCTCAGAAGATCTCTAGTCAACAGTGGTTGTCGATTCGGCTGATGGATATAAGGATTGAATAGATGTAAGGTTTTCCAATTTTATATAACTAGAGAAGAAAATACAAATAAAAAATCTCACTAGCTATATTACTGTTATTCTTGTTCCATGATTCGTATGTACTTTTTGGATTTGTTAATTCTCATGGGCACTGCTGTTTGTTAAACAAAATGCAGCATTTGCATTTTCCTTTCTTTTCAATAAATTGATTGTCGTTTGCATAAATATTGTTAATATTGATGTTATAGTTTCAGAGATTAGACAATCAAAAAACAAATAAACAATAAATTTTGGTTTATATTCTAATATTAGGTTCAATTAAGTATACCAGATTATATTGGCCTTCGCTTTTTTGTCTAAGTGGCTAGTTAATATGCTTTTGCAGAAGATTAGGCAGTCACTCGCAGAGAGGTTGACCGCATGAGGACGACGCGCTCCACGTTACTCCAAAGAGTATCCCATCCCGTCCCGTCCCGTAAATACGGTGGGTTATGGGGTCACGAGCTTCCCTTTCATCACCGCGGATGGAACGGACGGTGCACGTCCAGACCATAGCCATCCTCAAAAAAAGTCACCTTTTTTTTTTTTTTTGTGGGTGGGCTGCGGTCGACGCGCCTCCGCACCACTCCGTCCGGGGAGACAGAGGGGCTTAAGTACGCAACTCCCGCAACCCACCCGAAAACCACCTCGCCTTCGTCGTTGGGCCGACCACCGGAGCAGGTTTACTTGTCGTCAGTGGTCGGCCCGACGGAATACCCCCTACTTGGGGTACCCTCCCATCGACCGACGTCCCCCCCTCGGGGAGGACGTCGGTCTTTCCTCACGCGGTCGGCCTCTCGGCGGGTGACGGACTAATCCCCGGTCACGTCACCCGCAGCCTCGGCTAGGGCGGCATGAGGCGCAAAAAAAAAAAAGTCACCATATGGAATATTTTTATTTCACTTATTGCAATATTATTTAAATCATAACATAAACCTCTATAAATCTAATATACAATCAAGACTTCTAGTGCTTAATATAAAAATGACGTAGATGTTTCCTAAGCGAGGAGTAAACGAGCTGCATAGTACATATTCAATAGTCAAGTGCGACAAGTTCTTGTGTGGTTATCCTGGGACCACTTGGTGCTACGTTAGTTGTCTCCGACGAGACATCGGTTAAGAGCTCTAGTGCTTACAATTGTAGAAATTATTCTATTGAATGTTGATGGGGCCGTAATAATAGAGCAATTGTTTCTCTTTTCTTAACACAGTTTCTAACACAATTTGAAAATAGTTTAAAACTATTTACCGATGGTCAAAAATGCGTTACGTTGCATACGTTTTTATACATAACATCCATAATTTCACTGCTCCAGGGTAGTTGGAGCAGTGAAATTATGGATATTTTGACTAAAGTGCATGTACTCCTAAGTCATACCAATGAAAAGTACATATACTCCTAAGTTATACTTAAAGCGGATCTAGTCTACTTGTTATATAACTTACTCAGAGGAACGCTTTGGAAATACGCAGGACAATTTATGTTTGCGCCTGACCTTTAAACGTGCCATGGTCTTGGCATTTACGAAGAAAACTATAACTGTTACCTAAAACTAATTATTTGAATTGTTTATTATTCTTTTTCATAAAAAAATAGAATAAAAGTGAAAAATAATGTGATCATTTATTTAGTCAGCAAATCCTTCAAATTTCAGCTCCTCACCCTATTTACAAGTTCGGTTTAGAAAATCTATGATTTGACTATAATATATCCAATCATCCAGGGCAACCGAATGGTGATATGGAGTACTACAATCATTTCGTCCTGCATAATGTTTAGTCAGTGCTTACTTTTAAAATATTTATGTTAAAGTCTAATAGGTTAAAAGTATGCAATACAAGACATTTTCCAGTGTATATACATCCGTATACTACAGGGCACGAAAACATTTAGCTAGATTATTACTGCGAAGCCACCCATCACTTACATAGCCCGCTGACATTGCCTATTTCAACAATTACCTAAGGGTCAAACATAGTTAACTATGAGTCTCCCAAACCATTAACAGAATTTATATTGCACGAATAGTAATGATTAAGAAAAGTTTATATTCAAAGAATAAGCAGTTTGCACGTACTCGTAGCTACGGAGTCTCAACGGTAGTTACAAAGATAGCATCTATTCCTACCTTTAATAACATGAAATTTGTATAAGTCCACTATCTCATGAATACAGAACATACTTACATAATCAAAACCGTATTGTACGCATAAATTTGAATTTTATAATACAATTTCGTTCGCATAATACTTAGATACTTTTCTAAGGAAAAATGTGTTCTACACGCGACTTTATTATGAGAATGTGAAAGCCGAAAAACATAGAAAGGGGCCTTTTTATCAAAGGTAATGAAATTCCGCACGTTGATGGACCACATCAATTTATTTTATTATATACTTTGTAGGTTCATGCATCGGTCGGAAACCAGGCCGCATCTTCTTCGAGACGTCACTTCCTTTATTTCCCCGCTACTTTCGGATTATGTTAATGCAGTTTCAGAGACATTTGTCTTTGCGTAATGCTGCTCAGCTTTTCTTGCGAGAACCTTATTACTTTTCGATGTTCTTCACCTACATACTTTATTGTTGTTTACGATTATTTTGCTACGAAACTAATAACTTTGGATGAGTTGTTACTGCGGATCTGTAGAAGCAATATAAACAACGGTGGCTGCTCTTGGAGCAATTCAAATTGTTTTACGGTAGCTACTAGTAAATATTTTGTACAGTTAAGAGATAGTAATTTGAAAGTAAGTTTCTTTGACAGAGTTTATTTGTGAAAATTCTAATAAAGATTAAATTGATATACACATTAGTTATGAATATGTATAATAATAATACTCCTTGTATGAGATAGGTTAGTAGAGTAAAATGTCACCAACCCATACTTTTTCGTGGATACGTGGTAGTTAAAAATCGCCCCCTCTCGTGTGCTAATGAAGTCCGAATGTAATCCAGTAACCCGATTTCTAATGCCGCCCTAGCCTAGGCCGCGGGTGACGTGACCGGGGGTCCTCTCCGAGGGGGGGACGTCGGTCGATAGGAGTATTCCATCGGGCCGAGCACTGATGCGTTACCCTGCTCCGGTGGTCGGCACAACGACGAAGGCGACGTGTCGCGTGGGTGGGTTACGGGTGTGCGTGCTTACGCCCCTCTGTCGCCCCGGATGGAGTGGTGCGAGGAGTGTGCCGACCGTAACCCACCCCCAAAAAAAACCCGATTTCTTACGTAGGTATCTAATAAAACAACCACGAGATATAGCCAGTAGCATTATATAGTAAGAAAATCTCACGCTAACTAGCCAGTGTATAATAATATATCGAACATAATAGATCGTTTTTTTCTCCAATTTGGAGGGGACTCGGACTGCTTAACACTTACTTGATATTTTAGTTTAGAATGCAATATCTTAAAAGCTCTTACCTTCCTAAAGGAGTCATAAAAACTGGCTGAGAAATCATCAAGAACTTCAGCGCTTTTTTGACTTACTTATAATGTATTCTCACTTACTGAAATATCATTTCATCATCAAATACATTACTTACTCAAATTATAAGTTAGCCCATTTCTTTCAATAACGATAAACTTTTAAATTTTAAAGTTTTATCATTCATAGTCTACTCAAGAAAACTGAAATAGAATTTCCTTCCTTACATAGACATCAATAATATTTCACTTTAAACATATTATTTAAGATCAGTTTTTTGACATTATATAATGTCATTCAACTCTAAGGAAACTTAATCAGGATTTCCTTTTTTTCCATTATTACACCTGATGGTAAGTGTTGCTGCCGCTCATGGACCTTTGCAAGGGTGCTGCCCACCGTGAAAATAGTAAAGGGAGTGTGAATGCGTGCAATAAGGTTCGCTGATACTAAAGGCATCAACCAAAACCTACCACACGCAAACACCTCCAGAAAGTTGGACATCCGACTGTTCTTCTTTCGCCTCTCGTGAACTTATATTTTTTACAAAAAAAAAAACTGCTGGCCACTCTACTGGTAACTTTTTCGCCGATTTTTACCACTTCAATGGTTAAGTAAGGGATTGCGATCATTCTTATCCTGTCACCATATCATATTTTTATGGTTTTTACGTACCAAATTTTTAATATTTTAATGATTACAATCAATGGTTAAAAAAACAAATATACAAATAAAGAAGTTATATACAAAAAATTTAAAAAGTATTGATAAATGAATAAAAATGTATTTTAAAAACATATTTTAGTTTGATCATATTAATGCAATTCTCGGATTCCCCGGATTCCTTTGTTTAAAAGTGGATACTTACCAGGCTAGAAAGTCTCTTCTGTCTAAAATAGGAATGTATATTTTGGCGTAACTTTGCTTTCAAGTGTCTGTAATAAAAGCGTAGTGGAAAGTAAATTTGCACCAAGCTTCAACTCAATTACATAAACGATCGTCGAACGAAGATATATTCATTTTTTTACACAAGAAAAAGAAGATAAATACCAAAATAGATTAAATTATGTCAAGATTTGAACTTGAAACTGAAATGGCAATTACCGTGACCGTGAAATATCAAACAAAACATTTTAATTTTTTTTATTAGAGTATATATGTATTTATAACAATAATTCAATATGGGTTCGTTGACATAATATTCCTAGAAGCGAGTCCGCAATAGCGTGCGGTACCCGACTGCTAATGGCCCCTGGCGTCGTGTCCACTTATTTCATTCAGCAATCTATAAATGTGCATTTATTTGTGGTTGATAGGAGACCGGACATACTAATAATTATTTATGATATTACTCTACCAAGTTCCACTTTCGATTAAAAATCAGTTAAGATGTCCACGACAGTTTATTTTCTCATTTTAATAATTTCATTTTTCATTCGTATTTTAGTTATTTTAGTAATTTTTCTTCGGTCCTTTTACGCCCAATTATTGCTTGGAGGCCTCGAGAAAGGGAAAGAAAATGATCATATTTATGGTGGTTGGGCGTAGTTATTTTCTTTTTGCAAGCGGTGGCAAACAGTACACCCGATGATTAGTGTTGCTGCCGCTCATGGACCTTTACAAGGCTGCCTACCGCGAAGAAAGTGTGAGTGCATGCAATGAGGTTCGGTGATATTAAAGGCATCACTAAAACCCACTACACGCAAACACCCTCAGAAAGTTGGGCTTCTGGCTCTCTCGATCACCAAACGAAGCGCAGTAGCAAATTTCTACTACTCAGACGTCGATTTTCTGCGATACTGTAGTACTACTGCGGATGGACCAGCCCGCGGCTGTAGACCAACAAATGTCCATAGTGTGATCCTACTGCTACTAAAAATGGTTGAAACCATATTGAATTTTATGCCGAGTAGCAATCTGGGTGACAAATCCTCTTGCAGTAATATTACTTACTTACATTACATATGTATATTAGTCGAAGCACACCCAGAAGAAGGGATCTTGATCTCAGTTTGTGGTCTGTTATTTTTGTATTCATTTTGCTACTTTTATTTAGTTTTATTTAGAAGGCACTATAGTACTATTTTTCGTCATACAACTGCACTCTTTATTTTTGTTTTTTTTGGTAGGCTTATGATCTGGACACAGCCCAATCTGTCCGAGGCGATGGATGGTAGGCGTGTGGTCGCCATAATCTTAACGTATTCCTTCCCCATCGCCATTACGTTGAACACTGGTACCGATCCCTTGACATCCGTGGCTGCCTCGGCGCATTACCTACCCTTTCAGGTCCCATACAACTTCACTCCTAGGAAATAACAAGTAATTTTATTGCCATCTCGAAGTAAAGTTCTTCTTGGTCGATATTTTTTTAAGAAAACCCCAATATCGATTGATTCTCAATGCCAATTCAGAAATACTTTATTAATAATCATATACTGATGGACTAAGGATATTGTGTATGTACAAATTTCTGAAAAAAAATCTTGTACAATAGAACCCTTAAACAACAACAAACCTTATGGAATTCTCCAGATTTTTTTTTGCCCGCAAAAGGTGTACAGAAGCTCACGATAACTAGCATCATGCTTGTGCTAATATTCCTTTAAGAAGAAAAAAAAATATGGTTAAAACCTCTTCTTATTTCTGTTGCAGCGATTTGAGCCTTCTATGCCATGTTAGCCGGACTGATTATTTTGAATTTGATATAAAACCTCAAATTTGCCATCAAAAATAATCTACCAAATATATTTACATTTCAACACTCGTAACTTTAAAGCCCTAATTTATATTTGCAAAGCTCCTAATCTACACAGAATTAATTGCCTATAAAGATACTGAGATGGGCCGAAATTATCAGCTTGTAAATCTGACTTACGGATTTTTTTTTAATAACTAAGAATCATTTGGTATTCTATACAAAAGTTAACAACAACACGTAGTTTATCGGACGGAATGTGTCTCTATCTTACAAATGCATCAATCTTACTCAGAAGTCGCGAGGGACTCGGTCCGGTCTATCTATTGCTGCAATGGATACGTGAGCGACGCATATCTACCGATAGAATACCAATGCTAATACTATAATGGACATATACCTACAATATATACTTTCCTCTCAATAAGATGGTTCCTATTTTAATTTTATCACTATCTTTGTAACAAAATGCAAATAAATATTCTACGTGGAAGTAAAGTCAGTCCTAAGATTGTATAGGAATTTAGCTTACTCTATTGTTTATCTAAATGAAATGGTTTAATTTACCTATATTACCACTGTAAGCGGGTTTTTAAAAGTCTTTTATGAAAATTAGAATAGAAATGATGATGATTATGATGTTTGTATAATATTTAGTTAGAAAATTTGAATATATCGATAAAACAACTACATATTATTAGAACGAACCTTAACAAAATATATCGCTTTAATTTATTTTTGAAACCATAATGCCAGGTTAACAAACTGCTACTACTGAACCTTTTTTTCGCCAGGTGGCGCTGACTGACACAGACCTATTTAAAAGTGTTCTATGTTAAATTTCATTTTAAAATTATCCTAAGTGTTTATATATAAAGAAAAACAGATTTATTAAGTACATAATACAATTATAACCGTGCACAAACGTTATCCTAATAATTCATAGTGGAATAAACAAATAAACAGTAATTTAATATATTAACTGCTAATCTTCAAATTAAACTATTACAGTGCTAATAAGTGTTCATTTGCTATTTACCGTATAAGAAGACAATTAAAACAGTGTTAAACTATCATAAATAAGATGAAAAATGACGCAAATATCAACCAAAAATGTTTAGAAACCGTTACAACGTTTGAAGTGTGAAGTGTCATTGTAATTTTTCAAATGATCGATTACTTTGTTGACGCATTGATTCACTTACAACTAACTGATATCTAATTTCGTAATAATTATTAATGTACTCGCGGCAGAATGCCGAAGAAGTATGAGCATTAATTAATGCCTGCTCTGCGAGGCGTCGGTTCGAATCACCAGTAACCTGTGAGTCTTTTTGTGATTGAATATGTAACATTCATGCAAAATACGAAACTTACTTGTCCTAAATTTAATAACGTAAGGAATTTACTAGCAAATATTATGACGGTAGATTTATAAAACATGGATTCAACTAATAACGCAAATATAACATACCGGAGAACTCGTCGAGTTAAATCGCTTGAGGATATCTCTATGACATCAAGTAATATGAGCCATAACCAGTCTGATCATTTATTTGATATTACCACTATGAGCATACCCAATGAAAGTATTCACACAGGCAATGAGCAGAGTGAACGAATTAAATCCCTTACGAATGAACTATTGAGTGCGCATGAAGAAATAGACAATTTAAATAGCGAAAATTTCCGTTTAAAGGCTGATTTACAAAATGCTCTAAAATTAATTGACACGTATAAAAAAATTTGTATTACCCCTGAGAGGAAAAATATGACAGCGATACATAAACAAAACAAGAATATTTTGCCACATAAAACACTAACATTTTTAAATTCTTCTCAATGTAAACAAATAGAAAATAATTCAATACAACAGAACGCAGTGTTAAAGCATTATAATAACAGTTGCAATGAATGTTCTTCATTATCACCATGTAATATGCCTACCAAGAAATCTTCAAGCTCTCATACTACGGAATTTATTCAAAATGCCACAAATGTATTACCTCTGCAGGTTCTGCCTACACAAAAACGCAGGCAAATTATTATATTAGCAGATCAACAGGGTTATAGATTACGCCAGTGTCTTCAATATCTTGTAGGTGAAAAGTATATAGTGAAGAGTTACTTCAAACCAGGTGCACAACTGCACCAAATTTTTACAATTGCAGAGAGAGAGATACTCGCGCTAGACAAAAATGACTTCCTTCTTATTGTCGCTACAACAGTTTCTTGCAAATACATGTCATACTAATGTTGTATTTTCAGAAGTACCCTATAATAAATATCTTAATGAGTGTAAATTGAATTATGAGCTAAGATTTGTATGTACTAAATTTTCTCATTGTAAATACATAGACATGGATTATTATAGGTTTCTGCCAAGGCGTAGTAGTTTAGTTTTATATAAATGTAGATCATTATTAAAAGAAATACTAAGCATCGACTATAAATTACAGTTTGATCAATATACCAAAATCCAATTACATAACCCAGTTCATAATTTACCTTTGAAAATTGATAAATATACTCAAACTGATACTTCCATTGAGAATATAAACAAAATATATACCCCCAAAAGTTCAAAAGAGTTTTTTCGTGCAAAACCAAATAAAAATTCTTCACCAAAATATTAATGGATTGCAGTCAAAGTCTGATCTATTTTTATTAAACCTCGATTTTTGTGAACGTGAAGGAAAATCTATAGATGTAATATGTGTGAGCACAATATGATTTTTACCGATAACAAATACCTACACATTATGAATTATAAGTTAGTTTCTGTTTTTAATAGGAAAAACAGGCGTGGTGGATCATGTATTCTAATTCGTAATTCACTACAATCAGCTCAAATCAGTGACATCAATAAATATTCGGTAGAAAATATAATAGAATGTTCAGGTATTGAATTAATACAACATCAGCTTTATATAATATGCATATATAGACCACCGCGTTCAAGTTTAGAGGATATAAATATTTTTATGCAAAATTTAAACTCGCTTTTATATCGTTTTTGTTACAAAAAGAAGAAGATTGTTTTATGTGGAGATTTTAATATAAACATTCTTGGAAATAGTAGAGAGTCTAATGAATTCAAACAAATTTTAAATAGCTTTAATCTACAATTAGGAATAAATAAGCCCACACGGTTTGCGAGTGGTACATGTATAGACAACATAATTTTTAATTTAAAAGGATGTACAGCTGAAGTAATAGAGTTTGCTTTATCAGACCATTCAGCACAAATACTGACATGTCCAGTGAAACCAAGTACATCTTTTAAGTCATGGTATACGGAGAAGCGCGACTATGGTAAGAACAATGTGAGAAAATTTAAAAATTGTATAGATGCTCTTAGTTTTTCTGATGTTTTTAAATGTAGTGACCCTAATAAAGCTTTTAATATTTTTTTCGAACTACTGTGCTTGTTCTATGAGCTTTGTTTTCCGAAAAGAATAATAAAGATATGCTTTAAAAATAAGCCTAAATGGATGACAAAAGGTCTTAGAGTAACTATTGTGGAAGTATAGGAAAAATCGCACAGTAAATAATAAAAACCAATTTTTAGCATTATCGTCGAGATTGAGTCGTATCATTAAATTATCACAAATTTATCAAAACAATAATTTTATAAATAATGCTGTAAATAAATCTCAAGCTACGTGGAAAATAATTAATAGAAATGAGTTAAATATAACAAAAGACCAAATAAAAAGTATCCACATTGATGGTAACACTGTTATCGATCCAAATCAGATAGCTAATCATTTCAATAATTTTTTTGTAGATCAGATATATTCGGTATCATGTAAAAAGAAAATAAATATTCCATATCAACTAAAATCAATATTTATGCGTCCTACTGTCCCAAAAGATATTCAAAAAGTTATACATGATCTAAAAACTACTAATAGTACTGGCTATGATGGTATATCTACGAAAATTATAAAAATTATTTCATACAAACTGTCATATATATTGTGTTATTTAATTAATATGAGTATTTCAAATGGGGTTTTCCCGGATAAACTAAAAGTCACTATTATTAAACCACTTTTTAAAAAGGGAGATAAAAGTGACATGTCCTGCTACCGCCCAATAGCTCTTGTGCCTGTTATTTCTAAAATATTTGAAAAAGTAATTCATGACTGTATATACAATTACTTCGAAATTAATCATCTTTTCTGTTACGAGCAAGTTGGTTTTAGAAAGAAAAAATCTATTAACATGGCAATATACAAATTTTTGTTCACTATTTTAAATGATATTGACAAAGGTAAACAAACTTGTGCACTATTTATGGACTTAACTAAAGCATTCGATCATGTCGATCACAGAATACTGCTAAACAAACTATATGCTTATGGAGTCAGAGGAAATGTATATGATTTAGTAGAATCGTATCTCACCAACCGAACACAAATAACACAAATCTGTAAATTATCTTCAGACGGCAAAAGAGTTGATTATTCATCGGCAAGTAGAAAGGTGACTTTTGGAGTACCACAGGGTAGTGTGCTCGGACCGCTGCTCTTTATTATATATATTAATGATCTTCCAAAAATAACCAATAATAAAACTATATTATTTGCCGATGATAGCACATTTATATTTACTGGTATAGATAAATCATTAATAGAATTAGATATTAACATGACATTAGAAAATATAATTAATTGGCTGACCTTGAATAATTTACATATTAATATTAGTAAAACTAACTTTATGACATTTAAAAATAGAGTAAATAAATTAGATAATATGATTATTAATTATACTGATCAAAATGTTAATGAAATAGAAGCGACAAAGTTTCTTGGTTTAATTATAGATAATCGATTAAATTGGAAACAACACATCGAATCGATTTGCTCTAGGTTGAATACATATTCGTATGCACTGTACATGCTCAGAAAAACTGTGAACATGCCTACTATATTGACAGCTTACCATGGCTATGTCTCGTCTCTTTTAAGATACGGCGTAATGTTTTGGGGCAATTCTACCGATAAAGACGCTGCATTGATTGCCCAAAAGAGGTGTGTGAGAGCGCTTTGTCATTTAAAACAAACAGACAGCTGCAAATCTATATTTAAAAATTTGAAATTGTTAACGCTACCTTGTATTTATATTCTGGAAGTGGTAGTATTTATTCGTAAAAATATAGATTTATTTAGTAATTTAAATAGTAGAAGACGTCACCACGAAATATGTACACCAAGCAATAAGACAGCTATGTTAAATAAAAGTATATTATGTATGGCCCCACGTTTATACAACCATTTGCCTAAATCTATTTTGGAAATAACTAATATTAATATTTTTAAAAATAAAATAAAAAATGTGCTTTTAGAGAAAGTCTACTACTCAATCAATGATTATTTGAATGATAAATTGATTTGATTGACATGTAATTAATATTTTCTCGTTATAATATTTCTGTTTTCATATTATTTATTAATCTGACATTACTATTGACATTGTATATTATTATTGACATTGTATATTACTATTGAGATTGTATATTATTATTAACATTGTATATTATTATTGACATTGTATATTGAGATTGTATATTATTATTGGCATTATATAATTAAATGATTACTAATAAGCTAATAACCTTAGGTATGACACAACTGTAAGTGTAAATTCATATAATAAGTAAATTCATTTCTTAAATTGGCAAAATGTATGAAGCCATTAATTCTTAGAAGTTTTTGCATGCCGCTTGACGGTCAAATATGGTGATACACTGTCTACCTATAATACCTAATATTTTATACCCATATTTCGCTAAATAAATGATTTGATTTGATTTGATTTTATCACTTTAACTCAATTATGCATTTGATTTAAATATTAATTTATTATAAAACGTTTTGCACGTATATGTATATCGAGGGGTGGGGGGCGGCCATGCTGTATCACTATCAGATTGGTCACACATCGCGATGGAATAAAATAACACTTCAGATGGCTACTTTTAAACTATATTCAATAATTAACGTTCACACAATTTTCTATTATAACTAATGATTACGTATGTCGACGGATATATTAAGAGTTTGGGAAACGCGGTGAATTTGATACAACACGGCAGCAACAACGTCCGATCGCTCTCGTGTCTCGTTCCTAACTGAATATTCAACGGGCCGCTCTCAATAAAGAAAGCTCGGTAATATTTCAAACGTTAACGGTCAAACGACAAACATCAAAAATGATTGCCAGCGTTGTATAAAAAACACCCAAGTTTAATACTTGACGTTTCCGTAATCAATTGATTCTTAAAAACTATCAAGATATGGGTGCCAGAGGTAGTGACGCTGCGACATGTATAACAATTTTTTTTGTACACGTATGTGCACCACACGTAGAATTAACGTGTGATGACTGAGTAAATAATGTACAATGCACCACCCCTGCTGGGCTAACCATGCATGTCATAAAAGACGTCGAAGGGATATAATAGTGGGTGACGTGACCGGGGAGTTAGTCCGTCCCCCGCCGAGAGGCCGACCGCGTGAGGAAAGACTGACGTCCTCCCCGAGGGGGGGACGTCGGTCGATGAGAGGGTACCCCAAATAGGGGGTATTCCGTCGGGCCGACCACTGATGACAAGTAACCCTGCTCCGGTGGTCAGCCCAACGACGAAGGCGACGTGGTGTTCGGGTGGGTTGTGGGTGTGCGTGCTTACCCCCCTCTGTCGCCCCGGACGGAGTGGTGCGAAGAGCGTGCCGACCGCAGCCCGCCCCCCAAAAAAAAAAAGGGATATAATACGCATATAACATATATGTAAAAGGAGGATTAGTTGAAGTAAACCCAGATATTAAACCGTCTAACCACCATGATAATATAATAATAGATATATTTCTCTCCTATTTTGTAGGAGCCTCAAGCCCAGTAGTGGGACGTATGTGAGCTGAGATCATGATAATGATGATGATATCCATGGGTTAGGTTTGAGAGTTTTTTAAGTACCCATATGAGTGTAGGGTGTAGGCGCGTATGTGTAGTATGAATAAATTTAGTAGCATGATTTAAAAGGGTTTTTTTTTGGGGGTGGATTGCGGTCGGCGCGCTCCTCGCACCACTGCGTCCGGGGCGACAGAGGGGCGTAAGCACGCACACCCACAACCCACCCACGATGCACGTCGCCTTCGTCGTTGGGCCGACCACCGGAGCAGGGTTAACTTGTCATCAGTGGTCGGCCCGATGGAATACCCCCTATTTGGGGTACCCTCCCATCGACCGACGTCCCCCGCTCGGGGAGGACGTCGGTCTTTCCTCACGCGGTCGGCCTCTCGGCGGGTGACGGACTAATCCCCGGTCACGTCACTCGCGGCCTCGGCTAGGGCGGCATGAGGCGACTATGATTTAAAAGTGTGCAAAATTTAACATTTTAACGTTTTAATATAAATAATCAAACGAATTTTTAATATATGTACTTTTAAAACAAAAAGCGTGCTCTTTCAATATTTGTGCAACGATTCGTAAATATATAATTTGTTTAAAATGGTTTGATTCATATTTCATCATTTTATTAAATTTTTGTATTAATACACTTAATTTAAAATCATGTTTAAATAAGGATATTAAATTTCTGATTTGCTAGCCATCATAAAGTTTATAATATCTACTCGTAATGAATCGAAATTTCCATTTACAAACACCAACAGATCTACACTGTCGTCAAATTTTGCTAAATTAGCACTCGTTATATGGTGAAATAAAAATAATTAAATTCACCCCATTTATCTATTCAGAAGGTCCACATTCAACAAGTAACTCTCGATTTCAAAAATGCCAATACTTTTATATGGGGTCGTCGTACAAAGTAATGAAGTAGGATTTTCCTGGGCAAAGAGATTACTTTTTGCATCGGGGCGTCAAAGAGTGGCGATTCACTCGAAGATTTTCTTTCCGCCAATGGTCTCTGAATACTGCACCACAATGCTCGGGGTTCAAAAGAGCTTGATGAATTCCCGGCTCTTTGTTTCCGCTCGCTCTGTCCCGACAAGGCATTGCTTTTTAATTTAGACCATTTCGCCTCTTATTTTTTTATTTCAGTATTAAATCTGGCTAACTAGTATCTTTTAGATTTGCTGTGTTATTTTTTATAAATTAACAAGCTATGCAAACGTGCGTCACGTGTATTAAATTTTGCACTAACTGTGTATCACATAGAGTTGGTGTGGAACAAATATATACGGAACATACTAATACTAGCTTCATTTCAGGTATAATATTATTATTTTGTTGAAAAAAAAAACAGCAACTATTGCATACAGGTTGTTGCAAGTAATGTTCTAAAATATAGATAACATATTGTTATATTTGTTGAATGTATGTATATATTTGGCGTAGCGTCTTAAGTTAATCTATTATTAATATGCAACTGCCTATGCCTGCATATGCAACTGCCCATGCCTATGCATATGCCTATCCATATGCCTATGCATGTGTTTGTGCCCATGCCTATGCATATGCATATGCCTATGCATATGCCTATGCATATGCCTATGCATATGCCTATGCATATGCCTATGCATATGCCTATGCATATGCCTATCCATATGCCTGTGCATGTGTTTGTGCCCATGCCTATGCTTGTGTCTATACATGTACCTATTTCTATGCTTGTGCATAGGCATAAGCGTAGGAATAGGTATATGTATAGGCATAGGCCTATGATTTTGCCTATGCCTGTGCCTATAGCTATGTCTATGCCCACGTCTACGCCTATGGATATGGCTATGCCTATGCCAAATTCATACGCGTATGCCTCTGCCAATGCCTATGACTATGAATACGCTTCTGCATCTGCCTATGCATATGCTTACGACTACGCCTACGTTTACGACTACGACCAGTGCCACTCCCATCCCACTCCCACTTCCAACCCACTCCCACTCTCACGCTCACGCCAATGCAAGTGCGAATACAAGTGCCAGTACCGGTGCCAGTGCCATTGCCAATGCCAGTGCCGATGACAGTGCCAAAATGTGTACCGGTGCTGGTGAAATCCGAGACATACCTACTGGCATGATCGGAAGAAGCGATCTATTAAGATAATAATACAGAATGATTATGAGTAGCTCCACAGCTGCCTATGTGCCACAACTCCACCGCTGTCTGTGGCTGTACCTATGTCTATGCATGAGCATGGATGCATGAGCATAGGCTCTGAAATAGTTCGAGGCATGGGCATAGGCACACATGTCTATGCCTTACGCCTACGCCTACGCCTGCGCCTGCGCCTACGTCTACGCCTACGCCAGCGTCTACCCCTATGCTCATGTCTACGCCTACGCCTATGTCTACGTCTACGCCAATGCCTACGTCTATATTCGACGACTGTATTCACTTGAATGTAACTATTACAGCAGTAATACGCCCCTTAGTGTAGTTAACATCTCTGCAACAGCACACAAACTCCAATATCAAACTAGCTGTTCAGTATATATTGCCTGATTCCTCACTTGCGGAGGAATTTCGTGTTTTACATTAGCACGTATATTTAAATGAGTCCATAATGACTCTTTTTAAAAAAGACAATGTATTAGTTGGTCACATCCCGCCCGATCTGTTCGGGCGACGGAAAAGACTGCGTGCAACACCATAACTTGCCGTATACGTACCTGACTATCGCCACGTAGGCGGGCCACCAATACCCGACTTTTGTTATCGACGGATTACATTTATATTATCTTACATTTACGGCGGGGCGTTGCCCTCATTTCCTACCCGGTCTAACTACGAACAATAAATATCTAAGAAATCTTGTACTACCAGTGTACCGTAACACCCAAAACCAGAATAATCATTTGTTGATTGAAGAACTTGGTTATTGGTTATCAAAACCGTAATCACTACGTCATTAATCTAAATCACTACATCATTATAAGAGTGTTCTATAAAATATTATGAGTAATAAATCTGCAGTCAGTATTGGTGATTTAATAAGGTTAGCGGCATGCAAAACTCATCAAATTCTTTGGCATGAATGTGGTCCCGTGATGATACCTTTCGCCCTTAGTAAGCTATCACTTATTACTAGTATGCATATGATTTATGAAATTTAAGGTTATTCTCACGATATTTCTAAGATATTTTAGTATCCTCAAGATATTTTACGGCTGGAGTGAGATATACATATATAAAAAAATTAAAAAGGATTGTCTGTTTGTAATATCAAACAGATTTAGACAGACAGACAGATATCAATAAACAAATTTAGTAGGATTCTTTTTATATTCACACGGTTATTTGCACAATACTTATGCCTAAAAACCAGTTGAAAATTTTTTGTCCGATCTTTTTTGGACCAATTTTGATAAAATTTTACTACCAGGTAGTTATATAAAGAATAAGTTAGGCTATTTTTCATTTCAGAAAAACCCTATAAAATTTGGTTCGGTCAGGTATTCGAACTCAAGTATATTAAAAACTAGCAACCCGCCCTCGCTTCGCTTCGGTTTCAGTCGTCTTTCCCGTGGGAATACTGGGATAAAATATAACCTAGGTAACTGCCCGATATTATAGCTTTCCACTGGTGAAAGAATTTTTGAAATCGGTCCAGCTGTTTTGAAGATTACCCGGAACAAACAGACAGACAGACAGACAGACAGACAAAAAATATAAAGTGTATTTTATTATTTTATATCGTACACATAACCGTGTGAGCATGAAAAAAGCCTATTATTTTGACATTACAAACAGACACTCCAATTTTATTTATTGGTATAGATGCGGGGCCAAAGCGATTGGAACCGAAGTTTTACGCTGCTATATTAAACAGATTTCAATAACCAACCGTAATATAATTCCCAAAAAATAAAAATTATATATATATGAAAATACCGGCGTTTTTGAACTCTGACAAAATTGTTAGTATCTTTTACAGTGTAGCTAATATTCTATTGAAACCGGTGATTTGACGAGCTGCATGCACGACGACGCTACCAAAAATACTCAGAAATTTATACATATTCCATGAACTCCTACTATCAAGAATCGGTCTTAATTAATCTATCTAATAAGTTATTCTATAATTAACGATATTGTATCAATCAATATATATTTATTCATTACAACAATGTTAGTTTTAGAATCAATTGCAACCTATATTGCTTGACGTGACTAACCTTGATTTCACGTTTCATGGTTCTTTTTGAAAACGCGTAGCACATGTTGACAATGTTCTTCTTCTTCTCTATAGATTATTTTGTGTAGCATTTTATCAGGATTTCTTCAAATATTTAATTTTTTTTTCTGTTAATGCATTTCTACATCCGCTGTTGGATATAAGCCTGTCCAAGGAAAGATAAATACATAATCGCCTCGCATGTCAGACGGTTTAAATCGCACTGATTTTTCTAATTTTCCAGGAGAGTGCTGTTACAAAAAAAAAAACAATTACATATAAAATTACACATTGCATACTTAACTCATAACCGTTCTCTTACATAGTACTACTTAAATAATCTCAATAAATGGAAACATTAGAAAGAACACGGTAACACATCTAAATAATAAACTGTATTGAAAAGAAATGAGCGGATCACTCATTTAATTAGATCTAATCTTTGCTCTTTCGCCAGCAATTCGCATGACCCCGATGCAAACTAAAACTTCTATCGATAAGCCGACTATATTATGGATAAAGTGACATAATATTTATCTCTTTGGCCCCAATAGTTCGAAAGTAAAGACTACTTCGTTACACTATAAATTTCAGATTTATTACTACTATGATTTAAAAGACACTTCATATTCAATTTAATGTTGAACAAAAATAATACAGTCAGTAAGTAATTATAAAAACAACTAGAGAATATGACGATATAAATAGGACTTATTAGATGTAAAAGAGCGGATTCGAAATCGTTTTTATAAATAAAACTACACGAATATAATGTAATTCTCCGGGTGAAGGAAGTGGAATAATAAGTTTTTTCGAATAAGAGAGCAAATAAAAGCGTTAATGCGGCTGCATCGAGATTTTCCAACGGGGAAAAACTGCTTTTTATGTTAGAGTGTTATAAAGAAGATTTTAATGAAAATTCTAGTCTGTCCCGCATAGACAAAAGTTTCGCCTTACAACAAAGTGAGGCCACCCTTATTTGTAATATGCGCTACTTGGTAACATGTTTTGTTAGCAACCCACGTCTTTATGAAACGGACTAATATGATGTATGATAATTTGTTTTGTGTGTGAATAACTTTTATCTACGTCACAACAATTCGCCAGGCCTTTCCATGTATTAAGGTCGGATTTTATTCAACACATCTAAGCTAGCTATATTATATTTGTACACGCTAAATAAATTAGCATTATGCATAACATTTGTATACATATATGTATGATTTTATTTTATTGGAATTTTGTGTATTTAGGTCTGTCTCGTTGACCTATTTATAAGAATTAGATTTTTACGTGAGCCGATATTCGATTTTCTAATAAGAAATTTTCAATAATGGCACAAACTGCTTATCGCCGGTTATTAAGGACTTAAATGGTACATAAACAATTTCTGGGTACTGTAATCCCTTCCTTGAGGCAAAGAGCGTAACGCTAAAAGAAATTCAATAAATTATACATTTAAATCGAATCTAAATCCTAAACTAGTCATCATATTTTGAATTTTACCCTCATCCACAAAGATACAAGTATAAAGTTTATATTAATGTACACAAATGTCCATTATTATATATAAAAACTAGATATAAACACTTGCAATATTAATAAAATATTGTTTTATTAACAAAGAGTTACTTGTTTTTAGATAAATATTATTTGAATGGTGACGGAGTAAGAATACAATCCACCCTCTTTCTTGTCCATATATGTCGTAAAAGACAACATATATAGCTAGAGAAGAAAAACTCGAAATAAAACCCTATACAAACACGGCTGACTAGCGTGACATAGTAGAACTATTCCCCTCCTATTATGGAGGAGCCTAGAGGCTAGCAATGGGACGTATATGACCTGAGACAATGATGACAGTATGAAATATTTTTACAAGATTTTTTAATTTATAAGAACTAAATTAGATCTTGCGACAATTTTGTTTTTCTATATTGTTGTACTATAAACGTTATGTGAAGCAATAAATTACTTTACGCTTACACGTTTCCAAGGAATTTGAAGACGATATTTCAGGGAGAAGAATGAAAGAATCCAAAGTTATTAGCTATTTCCACGAAAATATTGTAAGAAAAGAAATATATAAAACTGGATTAGGAGCACGTACATATACAAACCTATTACTGTCTCTTATGAAAGTTGATCGTATGCTGTTGATAAAGTAAATAATTACAATAAAAATAAATGTTCGTTTATTTGTTTGTACATACAAATAGCCGAAACGATTTGGTTATGATTTTTGTTCGAATTTATCTGCAGTGTATTGTAGTAAAACAATTGAATAAAACAAAGATATTTTAAAAACATAAAATAGAAAATCTGAATGCGATTAAGTTATTTTATATATTAACTAGCAGACCCGGCCACGCGTTGCTTTGGCTAATGTTTTTGTTATATTACATTTTATTAAATTATTTAAGTGGAACTGTAGGAGAACATCTGTCATGGAGGTCGTCACATTTTTTTACAAATGGCATCTATGTAAAAAAGCAAATTAAAATCGTATATGCCACGTTTATAGGTTTGACATAGCAGTGCCATCTATTAATTAATTACTCAATCCAGTCAACAGATATCGCCATCTGTTAAAATCGTTTGGAGTTAACAGATAATTGTGAATGTCAAATAATAGGCAAATAATTTGCAATAAAATAATATTGCGACTATAAATTAAGATGTAAGCTATCCTATCTTTCCAGTTGGATCAAACTGCAGACGGTATGCAAATTTGATTAAAATCGGTTAAGTAGTTAAGGAGTCCATCGCGGACAAAAAACGTGATACGTAATTTATATATATTAAGATGAGATTAAGTGATTTTGTCTGTCCGTGTGGTGACGAAATAGGAATACAGTTCACCACTCCTTATTTTGTTCGTAGAATTCGTAAAAGACGACTAAGAGAATAAGCAAATAACATGTATGCAAAAGAAAGAAAACTCGAATCAAAACCTTATACCAACGTGTTTGACCAGCATGATACAGACCAACAAATACAAATATCAATTTCCCTCCTATTGTGAAGGAGACTCGACCCCAGGAGTGTGCAGTGTTTATGAGCAAGATGAAGTTATTTTGTAATGACTATTGGATGTGAGGCTTCATAAAACAACTACTAAATTTTCTTCTTATATGTATAGGTTTTATTTAATTCCGTTATCCTCGGGGACGACGTTCCAGAGTCGTGGACCAGAAGTGTGATGGTGCTGTTCTTCAGGAAGGGTGACAAAGCTCGTCTAAAGAACTACAGACCCATCTCACTCCTGAGCCACGTTTATAAGTTGTTTTCGAGGGTCGTTACCAATCGACTCGCGTGTAAGCTCGATGGCTTTCGAGCCACCCGGTCAAGCCGGCTTCCGAAAAGGCTATAGCACCATCATCATCTTGCTCTTATCCCAATTACTTGGGGTCGACGCAATATGTCATCTGTTTTGACATATTGCAAAAAGTTTCGGCAATGACTTTTATGACCGGCCGCCTGCCTGACGTCAACCCTCCTTGGGAATGTAATCGTTGACTCAAATGGTACCAGATGGAGTTGGTCCGGGTCAATCTAGGGCTCTTAGTCGTCTTTTACGACACCCACGAGCAAAGCAAGGGTTGGTAGTATTCGAAGCCGCTACCACACAGCATAGCACCATATAGCTATAGCACCATAGACCATATCCTCACGCTTCGGCAGATTATACAAAAGACCAAGGAATATAATCAGACTTTGTGTATAGCGTTTGTGGACTATGAGAAAGCCTTTGATTCAGTCGAAACTTAGCACTGCTCAAGTTTCGACTGAAGTCCCTTCAGCGGTGCCAAATCGACCTTCGCTATATCGAAGTGCTGAAGTGTTTGTATAGAAACGCCACAATGTCAGTCCGTATCCGGGATAAGAGTACGAAACCGATCCAGTTGCAGAAAGGCTTGGGACAGGGAGACGTCATCTCTCCGAAACTGTTCACCACTGCACTGGAAGATGTCTTCAAGCTCTTAGACTGGACTAGACTCGGCATCAATATTAACGGCGAATACATCACACACCTTGGATATGCAGACGATATCGTCGTTATGGCTGAATCCATGGAGGAGTTTACTGGTATTGGGTATTACATGGCAGGGTATCCTCCATGGCATTTCATTCCTGTACCGGTCCTAGTTGGCAGGGCGATACTCGAAGTTCTCGATCATTATGTTTACTTAGGACAAACAGTCCAGTTAGATAGTTCCAATTTCGAGAAACAGATCAGCCGACGAATCCGACTCGGTCGGGCACCGTTCGGGAAACTTAAGAGGATCTTCTAGTCCAACATACCTCAGTATCTGAAAACACAGGTCTACGACCAGTGTGTGTTACCAGTGATGACTTACGGCATGGAAACGTGGTCCCTAAATGTAGACCTCATAACAATGCTCCAAGTCGCTCAGCTTGGTATGGAGCGGGCTATGCACGGGATTTCTCTGCGAAATAGAATCCGGAATACGGAAATCCGCAGAAGAACGGGTGTAACCGACATAGCACGAAGAATTAGCACGCTGAAGTGGCAATGGGCAGGCCACATTGCTCGACGGACCGACAATCGCTGGGGAAGAAAAGTTCTCGGTTGGCGACCACGTGTCGGACGACGCAGTGTAGGATGTCCCCCGACGACCTGGTGAAAGTTGCTGGACGTCGTTGGATGCAGGCGGCACAGGACCGTACTTTGTGGCGTGACGGCGATGGGCTGAAACGAATGATGATGATGAATAATATTTTTAATTCATTAAACAAGAACTTTGCTTTGATATTTGTATTAGAAGACAAAATAATGTATATAAGATACTTATTATTATTACCATGTCTATGATTTAGTGAATTTACATTAGCGTAGAATTTACTAAACATCAAAATGCACTGGAAATATACGCATGTTGTAAGTAAATAAAGCTCAGTCGCTTAGTAATCGGATGTAAAGATCTGACTGGTAACTATATAGGTACTATTCTTAGATGCAGCTCTAACGCTTAGCTGTATTTCTTGTGTCCATTTGTGAGAAACGTAGAAGCCTGTTCATTCAAGGCAACACTATTGCATTCTCGCTCCAATCGTGCGGGAGTGAGCTTTAAAGAAATAAAAGAAACATCGAACTACCGTCTTAAGTCACCCGGTTGTAGATGTAATCTATATATATAAAAGAAAGTCGTGTTAGTTACACTATTTATAACTCAAGAACGACTGTACCGATTTGGCTGAGAATTAGCGGGAAGGTAGCTTAGAACAAGGAGACTGACATAGGACTTTTTATCCCGTTCGATCGCGTTCCTGTGTGACGTGACATAAAATGTCAAAGAGAATACAAGTCATTATGAAACATGGTATAACAAAACGCAAATGACAGCTAAACGTAATTTTTCTACGATTAAGTATGGTTGAAAATATTCTCTTTGAACCATCATTAACAATGCTGCTACCAAGATGATCGAATCATTCCCGAAAAAGCCGTAATAGTTCTTCCATTAGAAATATATGTTCTAAATTTCCGAAAATATAGTCATATTTTCGGAAATTTAGAAAACATATTTACGAAAAAAATTATGGCGGTACGAAATTCGCAGGGTCAGCTAGTAGTATATAAAGCTAACCTTTTTAATAAAATCGATATTCGCTATAAAGAATAAAATAAGTATTTTAAATGTATTCCGTGTGGTGACGGAGTAAGAAGAATACAATTTCCTATCCCCAATCTTGCCCGTGGGTGTCGTAAAAGACGACAAATGGATGTCTTGTGCATGTAACAAATATGCAAGAGATGGTAAACTCGAAATAAAACCCTATACCAGCCCGCCTGACTAGCGTGATATTGTAAGTAGATCAATTTCCCTCCCATTGTGGAGGAGGCTTGACCCCAGCAATGGGACGTATATGAGCTGTGATGATGATGATGACGGTAGTTTAATGCTTGCTTAAAGTATTCAAAAGTCTATAATTAATTAATTGCTTAAATCTTTATAAACAATCTATTGTTGAGAACAAATCTTTTCCACAGAAGCAATGCCTAATAAAGCAAGCTAGCAAGCCGAAGTGGACATTAGATGTTATTTTGAGAGTGAGCAGCAAGGCATGCTGCAATGTCGCTTAGTTGTCTTTAACGATACTCATGGTAAAGAAAATGTATTGTCGTCTCGAGCTTCCTCCCAATAGGAGAGAAATTGCCCTGCTATACCATACTGGTCAAACATGTTGGTACAGGGTTTTATTTCTAGTTTTCCTCCTCTTGCACAGATGTTATATACATATTATGTCCCTTAGTCGTCTATAACGACATCCACGGGTAAGATCCACACGGAAAATGTATTAAAGAAACATCATTCATCATGATTTCAGCTCATATAAGTCCCAGTGTTAGGCTCGAGCCTCCTCCACAATAGGAGTGAAATTGACCTTACTATAGCATGCTGGTCAGACGTGTTGGTATAGGGTTTTATTTCTTGTTTTTCTTCTCTTGCATATATGTTAAATGCGTATTATATCTCTTAGTCGTCTTGTAAGACATTCACGGGTAAGATTCCCTGTCTTAAGGGAGTGAGTGGTGAATTGTATTACCCCTCCTGGAAAATCTATGAAATCTATACCAATAAATAAAATTGGAGTCATCATCTCATCATCTCAGCCCATATACGTCCCACTGTTGGGCTCGGGCCGCCTCCATAATGGAAGGGTAATTGACCTACTATACCACGCTGGTTAGACGTGTTGGTATAGGGTTTTATTTCGAGTTTTCCTTCTCTCGCATAGATGTTATATGCGTTTTATATCCCTTAGTCGTCTCGTACGATCACCCACGGGTAAGTTAGGGGGTGGTAAATTGTATTCTTACTCCGTCACCACACGGAAGAAGAAAATTGGAGTGTCTATTTGTAATGTCAAAATAATAGACTTTTTCAAGCTCACACGGTTATTTGCACGACACCTATGCCTAAATAGCTATTAATTTTTTTTTGTCTGTCTGTCTGTCTGTTTGTTCCGGGTAATCTTCAAAACGGCTGGACTGATTTCATAAAATTTTTCACCAATGGAAAGCTATAATATCAGGGCGTAAACTAGGCTATATTTTATCCCGGTATTCCCACGGGAACGGGAACTACGCGGGTAAAACGACTATAACCTATAACCGAAGCGTAGCGAGGGCAGGTTGCTAGTAATATATATAATAGAAATAAGCGTTAGAAATATTAGTAGACGGAACGCTTTTGAGGTCAGAGAGTTCAATGCAATATTAACTGGATGTATGTTAGTACTGGAGTAGCTCCGTGCAACAATGTATTGGATTTAAAGATCACAATAGTGTTATCGCGTAGTCTCTTCCCACGAAGTCGTGTTTTGTTCAATTTATATCACAATATGAGGTACATAAATATATTAAAATATATTGTTTGGCTAGAAAAGAGTTTTTATATTAACTACTAGCAACCCGCCCTCGCTTTGCTTCGGTTATAGGTTATAGTCGTTTTACCCGCGTTGTTCCCGTTCCCGTGGGAATACCGGGATAAAATATAGCCTAGTTTACGCACTGATATTATAGCTTTCCATTGGTGAAAGAATTTTTGAAATCGGTCCAGCCGTTTTGAAGATTACCCGGAACAAACAGACAGACAGACAAAAATTTTTTAATTGCTATTTTAGGCATAGGTGTCGTGCAAATAACCGTGTGAGCATGAAAAAAGCTTATTATTTTGATATTACAAACAGACACTCCAATTTTATTTATTGGTTAACAGATACTGAAACAGCTAGAATGGTTTATTTCGCTTATTTCCATAGTCTTATGTCTTACGGTATATTACTGTGGGGATGCTCCGCGGACTTTAATAGAATCTTTGTTCTCCAAAAAAGGGCTGTCCGTGCAATTTATAATCTAGGCCCAAGAATCTCACTTCGGGAGAAATTCAAAGAAATAAATATTCTAACTGCTGTATCACAATATATATACGAAAATATACTATATGTCAAAAAAAATATCGCTAACTTTAAGAGATATTGTGACATTCATGAAATGAATACTCGTAATAAGGACAGATTAGTTGTACACACTGCTCGTCTCCAAAAAGTTAACAAATCATTCATGGGGCAATGTATACGCTTTTACAATAGATTACCTAAAGATATCCGAGACCAGCCTATGAAAAAGTTTAAAAAAGTCATCAAGAATAGACTTTGTAAAAAAGCTTATTATAAAATCTCGGATTATGTAGATGATAATACAGATTGGTTGTGAGCAGCTCCTCATTCAGCAATTTCCTTGTTATTTTAAATATACTGTTTGTAAATGTACTTTTAACTTTTATTGTAAAGTGTCGCGTATTTTGCCTAACGAATTTTTGTATTTTCAGCGTTTGTAACATATTGTGGTGTTGGTCATGCTCACATAGGGATCTACTTGCGGTAGCTGCGTGGAGCGGGTCTCTCCCTTCCCTCCATAGTGGTTGAGGGGAGTGACTCCAATTTTAGTACCAATAAATAAAATTGGAGTGTCTCCAATTTTATTTATTGGTATATATAATAGGCTTTTTTCATGCTCACACGGTTATTTGCACGACACCTATGCCTAAAATAGCAATTAAAAAATTTTTGTCTGTCTGTCTGTCTGTCTGTTTGTTCCGGGTAATCTTCAAAACGGCTGGACCGATTTCAAAAATTCTTTCACCAATGGAAAGCTACAATATCAGGGCGAAAACTAGGCTATATTTTATCCCGGTATTCCCACGGGAACGGGAACTACGCGGGTAAAACGATTATAACCTATAATCGAAGCGAAGCGAGGGCGGGTTGCTAGTACTAAGTATGTAAACTTTTTGCAATATGTCAAAACAGATGACATATTGCGTCGACCCCAAGTAATTGGGATAAAAGCAAGATGATGGTATATACTAAGTATGTATGTAAAACTTTAATAAGATACATACATACATATATTTACGCTTTTTTCCCATAGGGGTAGGCAGAGACCACTTGCTACGATCTTGACATACTACTTTCACTTCCTCTACATTCATTAATCTCTTCATGCATATTCTTCGGTTTAGGGTACTTCTAACCTGGCCTTTCCTAAGGACGTCCCCGATTTGATCGTGAAACGTCCGCCTTGATCTTCCCCTTCCAACACTTCCGCTCAGATTCGCCTTATAAATTCTTCTTGTTAATCTCCTTTCATTCATTCTCTCTACACGTCCAAACCAACTTAACATACCTTTCTCAATCCTTGTCACTACATCAACATTCATACCACAACGTTCCCTGATTACACTGTTCTTAATTTTATCACTCAGTTTTACACCAATCATGCTCCTCAGCGCTCTCATTTCCACAGCATTTATTCTACTTTCATGTTTCTTCTGCCATACCCAGCTCTCACTTCCATACGTTAGGGTTGGTACAAGGACTCCCCTATGCACAGCTAGGCGAGCCTTCTTAGAGAGGCTCTGCCCATAAAGGCTGGCTCTGGCTGCCCATAAAATTTAATAAGATATAATACCAATATTTCGTGTGGTGATGGCGTCAGAATTCACAACCACGTCTTTTGCCCGTGGGTGTCGTTAAAGTTGACTAAGGGATTAAATATGCATATAACATCGATGCAAGAGAAAAATCAAACCCTATACCAACATGTCTGACCACCGTGGTATAGTAGGTCAATTTCGCTTATGTTTTGGAGGAGGCCACTATATATACTGTGTATGTTACTATTCCTAAAAATTACTCAGCAAAGCAATTGAAATGTTATATAACTTTATATAATAAATTAAATATATAGTGATTTCTGATGTTTACGCGAATATTACACATTTTAAATAAAACTACTTTATGGATTTTATCGCGTTTGTATTTGATTTTTGATTACCCGACGTTTCGAACACTTTGCAGCGTTCATGGTCACTGGCAGCCTAAGATGTCTCACGTCTAACAAGTCATCGTTATTGTAGAAAATTTATAATTATCTACCCGATACAGAAATTAGCTATTAAATATTGACCCACCTTTTAATACAAATTTATGGCCAGTGTAAGAAGAAAATGATTCTATATGAAAAAATATATTGTTTACTAACAACCCGCCCTCGCTTCGCTTCGGTTTCAGTCGCTTAAACCCGCGTAGTTCCCGTTCCTGTGGGAATACCGGGATAAAATATAGCCTATGTTACTCCCTGATATTATAGCTTTCCATTGGTGAAAGAATTTTTGAAATTGCTTCAGTGGTTTAAGCGTGAAGGGGTTACAAACAAACAAACAAACAAACATCCTTACTTTCGCATTTATAATATTAGTATGGATGGTTAGTAATTATTTAACATTAAAATTAATAGTAATTATATTTAAAAAAAATTAAATATATAATTATAATATTGTGTGTATTATGTCTGCGAGATAGAATCCGGAATACGGAAATCCACAGAAGAACGGGTGTAACCGACATAGCACGACGAATTAGCACGCTGAAGTGGCAATGGGCAGACCATATCGCTCGACGAACCGACAACCGCTGGGAAAGAAAGGTTCTCGAGTGCGACCACATATCAGACGACGCAGTGTAGGCCATGGTGGACCGACGACCTGATGAAAGTTGCTGGGCATCGTTGGATGCAGGCTGCACAGGACCGCACTTTGTGGCGTAACATGAGGGAGGCCTACGTTTACCAGTAGATGGCGATAGGCTGAAATGATGATGATGATGTATATTACTCGACTCTGTGTGATGACGGAGTAAGAATACGATTCACCACTTAGCTATCCCTATCTTACCTGCGAGTATCGATAAAGACGACTAAGAGATTTAATACGCATATAACATCTATCCAAAAGAGAGAAAGCTTGAAATAAAATCCTATACCAACTCGTCTGACCAGCGTGGTATAGTAGGTCAATTTTCCTTCTGTAGTGAAAGAGGCTCAAGCCCAATAGGACATATATGAGCTGAGATGATGATGATGATGATGTTAATACAGCATCACGATATTAATACATACTTGATGATCACATCTTTACCAATATTATAAATGCGAAAGTAAGAATGTTTGTTTGTTACGCTTTCACGCTTAAACCGCCGAACCGATTTCAAAAATTCTTTCACCATTGGAAAGCTATAATATCAGGGAGTAAACGTAAGCTCTATTTTATCCCGGTATTGCCACGGGAATTCAAAAATTCTTTCACCATTGGAAAGCTATAATATCAGAGAGTAACATAGGCTATATTTTATCCCGGTATTCCCACGGGAACGGGCACTACGCGGGTAAAGCGACTGAAACCAAAGCTAAGCGAGGGCGGGTTGCTAGTAAACTATAATCCGTAAAAGCAAATATCTAACAAAATTTGCAATAAACTTTTATATATAATCACACCGTAAAATATTGCCATAAAACCACGTTCACAATCTGAAAAAACAAGAAAAAAAATACAAACACTTTATAGGTAAAGCCAATGAAAAGAGCACGTCACCCTTTAACGATATCATTGAAAACTGTTCAAGAAATTGTTGGTACGGTATCGTCACGTAGAAAATGCCTGTGATGCAGTGCAATATGAAATTTTCAGATAATTCGCACTGACATTGACAAGGGTTGACTGGTGCTCATCCAGCCATAAAAATATCGCGCTGCAAGTTTATCAGTTATTTTAATGGTAAACTACATTTTTCACAGTTTATAAATTCAAAAGTGATATGCCTTTCAGCTTTTAAAATATGATTTTATCTGGATTGGAAGTAATTTGTGGTATGGTTATGCTATACAATTTTCGTTATATCGCTATTATAAGGTTTAAAATTTTATTGGTATGTTAGAACGTTGTAATCTATATCTTGTTGTTTTTCTTACGTTAAATGGCATGCTCTATAGTCAACGAAGGCTATGAGTCAAAGAAGGCTACATGATGTCTTCCTCTGTGTTTTAAAATACGACTACGGGATATCTGATATCCCGTAGTTACATATTTTACAACACTCACGGGTAAGATGTATTCTAATTGCGTCATTACACGGAGATACACATGAGATGATTCTCATCAGCTCGGCTCATATAGCCCCAATACTGGGCTGGAGCCCAGTATTTGGAGGGCCAAAATGGGAGGGAATCTGACCTACTATACCACGCTGGTCAGACATGTTGGTATAGGGTTTCATTTCGAGTTTTCCTTCTCTTGCATAGATGTTATATGCGTATTATATCCCTAAGTCGTCTTTTACGACATCCTCGGATAAGAGCGGGGTGGATAGAAAGAACTTGCTATTTTTTATATTTCTAATTTTAAGTATTTAATAATTTGCTGTAAGATACTTCTGCCAAATAAAAGTTGTTTACTTTTATTTTTTATTTGTTGGCGACTTAAGCTATAATCCTAACCGCCAAGCTGCCGTTTGTGTGTATCAACTAAGAAATGCCTGCACCAAGAAAACCATTATACTGTGGAGGACCTCTTCTTTATATCTACTTTTGCTTTATCTTCCTTAATTGGATCTAACAACGAAGTTGGGTGCACACAACAAGAAATAATAATAAAAATCTTGTTCATGTTTAAAAATGAATATTTGTGAATTATTTTTGCATATTTTATAGAACAATATATAATATAGTGTAAAGTATTGTCCTGTGTCCCTAGCCGAGGCTGCGGGTGACGTGACCGGGGAATTAGTCCGTCACCCGCCGAGAGGCCAACCGCGTGAGGAAAGATCGACGTCCTCCCCGAGGCGGGGACGTCGGTCGATGGGAACGTACCCCAAATAAGAGGTATTCCGTCTGGCCGACCACTGACGTCAAGTCACCCTGCTCCGATGGTCAGCCCAACGATGAAGGCGACGTGGTGTTCGGGTGGGTTGCGGGTGTGCGTGCTTACGCCCCTCTGTCGCTCCGGACGGAGTGGTGCGAGGAGTGCTATCCATGTCATGCCTCACGTAGTCCATCCATCTTTTCCTCGGTCTTCCTTTACCCCTAAAGCCTTCAACATTCATACCCAAAACTTTTCTCACAATATTACTTTCATCCTGCCTCATCACATGTCCATACCATATCAGCCGTTCACTCTTTAACTTTACCGTCACTGGCGCAACTTTCAAACTTCCTCTAATGTGTTCATTTCTCACTTTATCCATTCTTGTCACACCACACATCCATCTCAACCTTCGCATCACCGCTACATGCAGCATGCATAAAAATATATTTATTAAAACAGGTATATTTTTTCGGATTGACTCAATTTTTCTTTCATAGTTATATTCCAAAAGTTTTCATAATACTTTTATGACCGAGCGCTTGACTGACGTCAACCTACATTGACGATGGAATTGTTAACCAAACGGCAACAGTTTGAGTTAGCCCAGGTCGATGTAAAGCTCCTAATCGCCTTTTACGACTCCCACGAGGAATATATTTTATCCTACCTGGGGTGTTGTGAAAGACTAAAGGATATACTTACATATAATATCTCGGCAAGATAAGGAAAACTTAAAATAAAACTTTATACCAACCCGTCTGACCAGCGTGGTATAGTAGGTCAATCATCCTCCCATTATGAAGTAGGCTCGAACCCAGTAGTGGGAGATATTTGAGCAGTGATGATGATCACTTAGTTTCTCATGTGGTGACAGGTTAATAATTCATGTGCTGCCATCCTTTACTATCCCATAGGAGTCATAAAAACCAGCAAAGGGAGCACTAGGAGACTGGACAGCAGCACTGTACTGGGAAATATAACATCTATTACAATTTATTAGAACCTTTTTTTGTTTGGAGTATGCCATGGTCAACGCACCCGTCGCCCGACTCCATCCGGGGCGATAGGGGGGCAGCGAGCTGCCCCATGACCCACCCGTAGCACGTCGCCACGCACCGGTGCATAGTTCCTTGTCGTCACTGGTCGACCCGACCGAATACCCTCTACGGGGTACCTTCTCTTCTCGACGTCTCCCTCCGGGACGAGGGTCGGCATCGCGCGGGCAGCCTCTCTGCGGGTGACAGACTAATCCCCGGTCCCGTCAACCGCGTCAATTTATTAAAACCTGAAATTCAGTACTTATAAAATAAACTATACATCCCAGAGTTGTACGTATAATCACAACTTTTGACTTACACTAGCCATCGATACTATATTGAAGAGTAGAAACGGCTCGAAGACTGGTATTTTAATGTGCTTTAGGCCAGAGTAGCAAGGAAAATCTAGACACAGAAGCTAGCAGAAGTTAATTATACAATTATACTTTGATTAAGATATAATTTGCTAATCTGCTTATTTATATTGCGAAACTTTATTGTCTCAGGATGAATGTCTAGATGAATTCATTAAGACGTTCATCATCATCATCATCATCTTGCTCTTATCCCAATTACTTGAGGTCGACGCAATATGTCATCTGTTTTGACATATTGCAAAAAGTTTCGGCAATGACTTTTATGACCGGCCGCCTCCCTGACGTCAACCCTGTTTGGGAATATAATCGTTGACCCAAATGGTACCAGATGGAGTTGGTCCGGGTCAATCTAGGGCTCTTAGTCGTCTTTTACGACACCCACGAGCAAAGCAAGGGTTGGTAGTATTCGAAGCCGCTACCACACAGCACATCATCATTAAGACGTTCATGATGCGTGCAAATTTAGAATATATATGTGAAGTGCCGTGTGGTAGCGGTATACAATGCACCACTTCCAATCTTGCCCATTGATGTCGTAGGCTACTTAGGATTAAATTTAGCATATAATATCTGTGCAAGAGAAGAAAAACTCGAAATAAAACACTATATGCAGATATCTGAACAGCATGGTATATCAGGTCAATTTCCCTCCTATTGGAGAAGAGCCCAGCAGTAAGATATAGGAATTGAGACGACGAAATGAAATTTAATGATATTGTTATTACAGAGACATATAAACTTACATTATAAGATTTCTTGGCATAAAATTTACTATATTGAACTACACAGCGGTAGGTAGTTTATTCACAGTCGGTACTACTACTAAAATTCTATATACAAGATGGAAAAAAAGGAAACAATGATAATAAATATTTATTGACGAAGAATACACGTAGTAATAAGAATAACGTATATTGTATTCGTGCGACATTTTCAGTGAAAGCGAACAAATGTTCATGTATTTTCAGAGTTCATTGGCGTAACAATGAAAGTCACATTCACTCGGGCAACAGTGTGAATATTCATCTGAAAACTTTTAAGCTTTTAACAACATGACTTTAACATAATTAACTTCTCTTAATTATGTAATTTATTGAATGTCTTTGAACATGGTTTGTTCATTTCTTTTATAATTATTTTTCAAAATAAATAACTATATTGTGACTGGTTAAGAATAGATCAATTTTTATTTTTAAATTGAGAGTCGTAAAAGCCGCTACTCCCTATCTTGCCAGTGGATGTCGTAAAAGACGACTAAGGGATATCATACGCTATGCAAAAGAAGAAAAACTCGAAATAAAACCCTATACCAACCTGTCGGACTAGCATGGCATAATAAGGTCAATTTCCTTCCTATTGCACAGGCAGCTCGAGCCCAACAGTGGGACGTATAGGAGCTGAAGATGAGATGATGAAAAGGCGGCTGAGAGATTAGCAGCGTTCTCCTGAATTCTTCGGCAATTTATAACACCAATTGCGATCGACAATATAGCTTGTAAAGCGTGGCGATTATGAAATTATTCCTCTTCGTATGTTCTACAGTGGACGTTGATAAGTTGATGAAATAAAGTAAATCACCCACTTCGGACGTATTATATCCTTGAATACTAGAAGTAAATTATGAAAATACGTTTATTTATTGCATTAATGCTGACAGTATTATTATATTAAAACGTTACAAGATTTGCCGTGTGGTGACGGAGTAAGAATACAATTTACCATCCCCTATCTCGCCTGTGGATGTTCTAAGATAGCCAAGGTAAAGATGCAGATAATATCTACGCAAAAGAATAAATCTCGAAATACCATACCAACAAGTCTGAATAGCGTGATATGGTAGGTCTATTTCCCTCCTATTGTGGGGTGGCTTATGCTCAACAGTTGCACATGTATGAGCTGAGACGAAAACGTTAAAACGGCTATCTTTCTTGTCGGCCCACAAACATGCCACGATTAAGAATGAGATTCCTCCAATTACGAAAATTAAACTGGCGTACTATTCCAGCGAGACGAGTTGAAATAGGGGTTTCTTTCGAGGATTACATCTTCTATAATATCTTCTTGTTTTTTTTTTAAGTTGTCACTTATACCGCCCACAGGTAAAGAAAAATGTGTGTGTACTTATGTGCCCACCTAAGAAGTTGTACCTACTTTTTTGGCGTAACGTAATCAAATCAATGGTAAATGAATGAAAAACTTACAATTTACTTTACTAACACATTTATAATATTTAATAAATATTATTTGAACGGAACTTCAATGAATATATTGTAAATAAAACTACTTTTACGGATTATATCGCGTTTGTATTTGATTTATGATTACCCGACGTTTCGAACACTTTGCAGCATTCATGGTCACGGGTCAATTGTAAATGTCTGTAATAACGATTACTTGTTGGACGTGAGACACCTTAGTCCGCCCGTGACCATGAATGCTGCAAAGTGTTCGAAACGTCGGGCAATCATAAATCAAATACAAACGCGATATAATCCGTAAAAGTAGTTTTATTTACAATGTGTATAATATGTGCTCGCGTAAACATCAGATATCTTCAATGAATATAATTTCTGACCCTCCGTATTAGGAGCCGTCTACCGCAGTAATAGGCTCAGACCAAAATCATACCTCCGTATTAGGGCAAATCGACCAGACTATTTAAATATTTTTGTAAAATAAGAAATATCATGAAAAGAAACATAGACTCAGCAGTAATATAAAATGTAAGTTCCGCTTTTGACGATAACATTTTTTGCACCTTTAAAAATACTTACAAATGCTTATTTTTGTTTCTTACTTTCAAATGTTGCGAAATACCTCCGTAATAGGTGCTTTTACCTTAATACCGATCATAAAACACGGTTACACCATCAATAAAATAAAATAAATACTTATTTCTTTGAAACAATTTTAATGTAACATTAACTTCAATATAACTTAAAGAATTGAAGTTTAATTGATCTTAATTGCTAAAGATAGACTTGGTTATCCAATTTCATTCTTATCTATTTCACCCGACATCTTTAAGTTACTAAGACTTATATTCTATGTACTCCTTGAAAGAAAATTAAAGCTAGTGGATGGTTGACTCTAGACAATTGGCATTATTCAATTACTTTCTTTGCAGTGTTTAGTGTTTCAGTTCAGAAATGATAGTTAATTAAATATATATTTTAGTCCATTCTATTTAAAATGAACTAAAATAATTTTGTGTTGTCATTAGCCAATTTTAATTTCAGTAAAGTGTATTAGTTATCCGTGTGGTAATTGAGTAAAAATAAAATCACGGTAAAAAGATAATTATGGTCTGATGTATTCATGTGGTGACGGAATAAGAATGTAATTCACTACTCCCTGTCCTGCTCGTGGATGTCGTAAAAGATGACCATGTAATATAATACGTATGTGACATCTCAGCAAGAGAGGGGAAGCTTGAAATAAAACCCTATACCAACATGTCTGACCAGTATGGTATAGTAAGGTCAATTTCCCGCCTATTTGAAGGAGGCTCGAGCCCAGTAGTGGCACGTATATGAACCGAGATGATGATGATATGGTGCGCTTGTCGACCTCATCGACTAAATACTAGATATACCTATAAATGGATGCCAAGTTCTATAAATTATGGCAAAATGGCAACGTGCTTATACCTTTTGGAGATAAAAGTTATAATCATCATCATCATTATTACTCAGCCTTATACCGTCCACTGCTGGAAGCAGGCTTTCCGCATGTTCTGCCACAAAGTGCGGGTTTATACTACCTGCTCCATAGCCGCCTAGCAACTTCCACCAGGTCGTCGGTCCACCTGGTTTTGACCTACACTGCGTCGTCTGATACGTGGTCGCCACTCGAGAACCTTTCTTTCTCAGCGGTTGTCGCTTCGTAGAGCGATGTGGACTGCCTATTACTACTTCAGTGTGCTAATTCCTATTGTCATATCAGATACACTTCTTTTTCTACGAACTGCCGTATTTTTGATTTTATCTCACTGAGAAACTCCAAGCATAGCGTACTGTGGAGTGGACTGAGCATGTTTTAGCTTAGTTATGAGGCCTAAATTTAGGAACCACATGCCATAAGTCATCACTAGTAACACAGAGTAGTCGCCGACCCATGCTTTCAGACACTGAGGTAAACCTAACGACTTGACTTACTTACAGTCTGTAAGTTGCAATGAATAGGCTACTTAATATGTATAAAAAAATAGAATATTATACTATAGGTTATGAAAGAAAATTGTACAAGACGTGGCTATAGTCCAACTAATAAGGTAACAATCTATTCGATAGAAATACTTTATATTCATAGTCATGAGTGAATAATATTAAGAATAACTTAAAATTTTCTCCCAAAAAGATTTACTTCAACGGTTTACTCATAGATGCAATTATTAGAATTAGACCAAATTGCAATGGGACCAAAAGTTTTGACAGTTCTTCTATTTATACATACTTGTAATCATATTATACACAGCTTTTAACTAAATTACAAATGACACGGATAATAATTCTACCTCTAAATCTAGTATATTCGTATTCTAGCATATTCTAAATATACAAACAGACGCGAAAAATAATAATATCAAAATCTAGTATATTCTATGCAAATAAACAAACAGACAGCGGCCTTATTATAGTCCTTTTTTTAGAATAGAAATATTTGCTTTAAGACAACTTTTCTTAAAAAGTAAATTGTAGGCATTAGTAAAATTTTATATTCATCTGTACTGATCTAAGGATTGTAATATTACTAAGTGGATCCCGCACCTTTATAGTACTTCAAGAGTGTGTGTTTTGTGGTAGACCGCGGCTGTACGAGATAGTAAATTAATAACTTACTGAGAATATCTCACTCATCTACTAAAGTTATTCTAGTAAAGTATCTTAAAGCTAGCGAATCGTGTTTTATGTGCAACAGCTATAAGAAAATTGAATTCACTTTGCCATATTTAATTTTACCTTGCTCATAGTATTTTCTTCTACCTTTTGATGTACTTACAATAACATTTTATTTATAAACAATCGTAAATTAAATTTTGTTTTAAGCTTTTAAATATTTTGATTTTCTTTATCTTTTTTATCAATTGAAAGTTTGTAATGTTCCGTGTGGCATCGGAGAGGGAATACAATTCACCACCCCCTTTCTTACCTGTGGCTGTCGTAACAGACGTCTAAGGGATTTTAATGAGCAGAAAAGATCTTTACAAGACAATGAAAACTTAAAATAAAACCCTATACCAAACTGTCTGACCAATGTACAAGTTGGTCAATTTGCCTCCAATTGTGGAGGAAGCTTGATCCAACAGTAGGACGTATATTAGCTGTGATGATGATGATGGTAAATATTTTTTATATTTTGCCGAATTTTATTTTTATTAGAAATCTAGATACTGACAAAAAAAATTCAAGATACTGATAAATATCTAGATATAACAATGCATCTACTAAATTATATAATATTACTATATTTAGTTTAATATTAACCATTTTTTTTTTTATCTTAGAGACTAGACCTGAAAAGAAAAAAAAAATACAACAAAATGTGGCCTATATATAGTCATATAAAGTCCCACATAATAAAAGATGTGCCTGTTCTCAGTTCAGTAAACATAGAACTAGAATTAATTGCTATTAAAAATAAAATTTAATAATAAAACTTTGTTCGTTCTATAACAAGAGTCGTTTAGCCTAAATGAGAATTTAAATCCGGATCATGACTTTATTCACGACACTTACGACACTAACCGTCGATCCAATGAATCATAATAGAGAAAATTTAATTAAAATCTGGCAAAATAGTAACAGCATATCATTATCGACATTATATCATTACTTGAGCCCATTCGATCATTATCATTACTCGATCCCACTGCTGGGCTCAAGTCTTCTCCTCAATTGGAGGGAAATTGATCCAATATACCACGCTGATCAGACGGCCTAATCGTTTATAGGGTTTTATTAGGAGTTTTTTTCTTCTTGTATAAATTTTATCCGCATATTAAATTCCTTAATATTAAATTTCTTACGCCACCCACGGGTAGGATAGGGGGCGATGAATTGTATTATCACACCTCCACCATAGGTATACTTACAAAGGTATACTTATTAATTGTAAATAATAGTATGTTTGAGTCATAATTAAGGATATCCGTAAACTCAACATCTCTGAATCCCCTTATCGTTTAACATAATAAAACTTAATAAAACTTTATCAAAGGAAGATAATCACCACACTTGGCAGGAAGGTTGACGATTGCTATTAGTAATAAGTATTCCAGGAGTGTGCTGCTATTTATTCTCCTGCTCGTTCTTCAGGCGTTATTTACAACTCTCACGGCAAAGTAAGGGGCTGTGAGAAAAGTTTAAGTATGACTGTCGATGGATTTAGAGGCAACGGAAGACCGAAGAAAAGAAGAATGGATTGTACGCATGGCATGGATAGAAAGGAAATGAACGCAGAGAGTACCTTATAATATCTGATAGGGTTGTGGTAAGTGGAAAAATAGAACATATTGAGTCAACTTTAAGCGATTGGAACAAGAGTACAGTAATGATTATAATAGAAAAGTAAGAGCGCAATGTGCTCCCTTATTTTCTCAACCCGTTAACACATGGAGACCTAATATAATAAGTTGTAAAAATTTAATAAAAAATGCACATCATCGACATGAGGCGTTAATGCCGTATGCATACTCATCTCCAATAAGGTCACTTCTTGACAGCATCAAAAGAGTCCGAAGATTCTTATAAAATAAATTGCTTCGCAGTTGATAGCGGGATGGGGTCAATGAGGCGTGACTTTGACGAGGGTACAGATCTGCTGGCGAACAACGCAGCCAATATGCAGGAATACCGCCTTGGACCGTGTTAGACATGGCTCGCTTCAGGTGAATGCCACGATTACATGAATGCTTTGAACTTACATGTATGATTGTTTAATAGTTCGAAGCTGAAAGAATTTTCCTCTTAAAAGGCGTAAGTTTAACAGTATTTGAATATCATATGTTTGTAAACTGCTAGTATATTAAGTAGTAACTGTATGCCTACAATCATTATCATCATTAGCAGCTCATTTACGTCCAACTGCCCAGCAGTTGAGTCTAATACACAATAGGAATGAGATTCAAATTCAAATCCAAATCATTTATTATGTATAAACCCCGCGGGGTACATAGGGGGGTTACGCGCATAGGAGGGTTGCGGGTTACATATTGTCATTTTTTTACATTTTTCTTAAAGTTATAATTACCGCCGGATCGGCACGCGACCGCACTGAGAAGATCCGGCAAGAAACTCAACGGGATTGTCTATTTTTTATTTATTTTCTATTTTTTTTTTAAATAAAATTACATCTTACAACATGCTTATTAATAGTTCCAGTGTAATGCCATTCGAAATATTATATAATATAGTTCACAAATATAATAATAATCACAAATGTAATGAAAAAATTATGGTTGGACCAGATCGCGCAAGCGGCACCTGATCATGAGTTAACCTAGTATACCTCGTTGGTCAGTCATTTTGGTATAGGATTTTATTTCCCTTGCATAGATGTTGTATGCATGTTATATCCCTTAGCCGTCTTTTTCCACGCTCGGGAAATGTATTCTTACTCCGCCACCACACTGATAATGGCCTAAAATATCGATGTAAAATTTATTATATTGGTTACCTTCGTACAAAAAAAAATCATTTTCAATTTAAGTATGACCAGTCATCATCTTCATCATCATTCATCATTACAACTCATATACGTCCCACTGTTGGGCTCGCGCCTCCTCCACAACAGGAGGGAAACTGACCTACTATACTGCGCTGGTCAGACGTGTTGGTATAGGGTTGGTATATACGTATTATAGTCCTTAGTCGACTTTTACGACACCCACGGGCAAGTAAGGAGGTGGTAAATTGTATTCTTACTCCGTCACCACACAGATAACATCTTCATCATCTTAGCGCAAATTAGCCTTGAGCCTCCTCTACAATAGGCGGGTAATTGACTTATTACTCTATACTAATCAGAGGTGTTGGTATAGGGCTTTTTTTTCCAGTTTTCTTCTCTTACACGGATGTTATAGGCGTATTATATTATTTAGTCGTCTATTACGACACCCAAAGGCAAGATAGTGAATTTTATTCATACGCCGTCACCGTACGGAAATATGACCAATATTGTAGTCGTTTTGGAGTAAGTTGTTTTTTGGAATAATACAGTGTGCTAAAAAATTTTATACATATTTATGATTTGTGAATTGCACAAATGATTGAATTACATGGGAATGAAGCCAATACCGAGATCATTACACCTTCTAAGCTAAGCCATTAAGTTAACAATGTAGAAACTCTGGTACACTTGCTTACAAATAAACTTAGTATTGGCTACTTATTTGAAACTTGTTAAATAGTATCCTGAGTCTATCTCATTTGAAGCTGGTAGTAATCCATTCCTAAGTCAACTTCCACGACTTATATTGAAGTAATGATTCCATAATTTTCTTTTAAATACGTTTGTATTAAACAACTTTATCTTTGAACTAATTGTTATTTTTGTGTAGTATAACTTTGAAGTTTAAATACTCGCATAAATACATATATTACGAAATCTGACTTGTTAACATCGGTTTAAAGGTATTTTTTATGATCCATGACATCATATGTAAATATATTACATGTATATTTGATGCTTGTTATGAATAAATTGTATTTGGGTTGTGTGATGATGGGTTACGAATATACATAATTTCTTATCAGCTCGCTTTCTAGTGCTGTAGAGACTGATTATTCCTATGTAATAATTAAGTAGTAGTCTTCTGTGTGGTGACGGAGTAAGAATACAATTCACTACTGCCTATCTTGCCCGTGTATGTCATAAAAGACGACTAAGGGATATAATAAACATATAAAATCTATGCAAAAGAAGAAAAACTCGAAATAAAACCTTATACCAACCTGTCTGACCAGCATGGTATAGTAAGGTCAATGGCCCTCCCATCGCGGAGGAGGCTCGCGCCCAATAGTGGGACGTATATAAGCTGAATTGATGACGAAGATGCATAATGAAGTAAAACACAATATCCAAAGCTGTATAGGGTTTTATTACAGAGCATTAAAAATTGCCCATTATTTTGACATTACAAACAGACACTTCAATTTTATTTATTTGTATCGATATTGTTGCACTTAATTGTTTTTTTTTTGATGGCATAGTCTTATAGACTGGCTTTTGTTTCTGAAAAATATATCATTCCCTGGAGAATGCAGAAAGCAGAGCTCTGGACTAAAGCTAGTATTAAATAAGGCGCCTTACTATATTTCTATGCTTGTTTTTGTATAAAGTGCTTTCATGTCTGAGGCGTATCGTATTACGTATATAAAAAGCTACAAACATTAACAATTTCCAGTTAGTTTTGTTCAATAATGTACTAACATTTTAAACAAAAACTGATACTCCAATATAATCCTAATTTTAAATTGAAAATATGGCAATTAGTTTATTCAATTTTCTTAAAAGTACCACTACACAATAATACCTGCGTAAGACTGTAAATGGACTTAGAAATAACTTACTTAAATGTTTCCATTGGCAATTAAATTAAGGTATTAGTTCTGTTGTCTGGCTTAAAAATAGAATCGCCCAGCTCTTGTCGTGGGTATCGCTACACTAATAAAGGCTTTATACAATATCAAAATTTGCAATTCAAAATAAAGTTATTTAAACAGAATTGTTATTAAGGATGCCTTTTGCTAGGGAATTTAGGGGCAAAGACACGCTGAATAGGCGGATAGCAATACACGTTGGATTATGGGACCCTATGCTTCTCAACACCTTGGTTGGAAGGGCACTTCGCCTATATACTGCCAAGAAACGGCTTTTTATATTCTATTATACGAAAACCTAGTTAATAGAATCACTAAGCCGCGTCATTATCATCATCATCACAGCCCATATATGTCCCACTGTTGGGCTCGAGCCACCTCCATTGTGGGAAGATTATTGACCTACAATAATCTTCCACAATGAATAATCTTCTTCTCACGCCAGTTAGACGGATTAGTATAGGTTTTTATATCACATTTTCTTTGTCTTGCATAGATGTTACATGCATATTATATCCTTTAGTCGTCTTTTACGACACCCATGGGTAAGAGAAGGGGTGGTGAATTGAATTCCTTACTCCGTCATCGCACGGAAAAAGCCGCAATCCATGAAAAATTATAATATAATCTGACATTTTTTTTTGGGGTGGGTTGCGGTCGGCGCGCTCCTCGCACCACTCCGTCCGAGGCGACAGAGGGGCTTAAGCACGCACACCCGTAACCCACCCACGATGCACGTCGCCTTCGTCGTTGGGCCGACCACGGGAGCAGGGTGACTTGACGTCAGTGGTCGGCCCGACGGAATACCCCCTATTTGGGGTACCCTCCCATCGACGTCGGTCTTTCCTCACGCGGTCGGCCTCTCAGCGGATGACGCACTAATTCCCCGGTCACGTCACCCGCGGCCTCGATATAATCTGACATGGAAGTTGCGTTTACATTACTAAAATAACATTATAGTTATAACTATAAAAATATTCTTGGAGTCAGGAAAACAAAAAATCGCTAATCCTGATTACCCTAGTAAGGATAACTGCTCAAACTTTAAAATATTGGATTGTCATCAGTCCTTAATAAGTATGCCAAATTTCGAGTTAATCTGACGTTTTGAAGGGGGTCAAAATCATGTTCAAAGATTCCGTTACATACTAACATACTAACATGGATACGTCTGAAGCTAATAAAAGTGTATTAATAATATTAATTCTCGCATTGTAAAGAAATTTATGATTTACTATAGTAGATCATTGCAAATGATCATTTTTATTATATGTCCAGATTCCGTGTCGTAATGAAGAGTGAAGACAATTCACCACCACCATCTTACCCGTGGGTGTTGTGTAAAATTATTAAGGGATATTAGTCTTTAAAAAAGATTACTAGTCTTTCCCAGACATTTAATCGTATGTTCATCTATATCATATTACCAGGTGGTAAAAGAAGAATCCCTGGTAAAAGAAGAAAGGGTGGTCCTTTTCTTTTTCGTGAGTATCGTAAAAACCATTAATTGATTTAAAGAATGTAAGCAAATAACGCTGCTGTAAGAGAAAGAAAACTCGAAACTAACCCTCATGATAATTTATTTGACCAGCGTACCTAAGGTCAATTTGTTTTTCATAATGGGGAGGTTAGTGCTCATCTAGGAGAAATATGTTTATATCTTTTAGATATATGTTTGACAATGAGAACCAATAATACTATGAGTTAGAAAAAACAATTACATTCCTAAGGAAGGTTGATTGAGCCAACTCAACATGTACTCTGAATTGACCCAAAATAATTGGGATAATAGCTAGAAAAATGGCCACCGACATGGCGATTTCTGTCGAGACGTCATCTTCCGTTAAACAGTGCGGCTAATAACGTTTCGGTGGAGTGTTTTTTTTTCCAACTGGCAGTCTTCTCGGACATGACTGCTTCAATGGGTCCAAAGCAAGGGACGAGGGAAAGAAGAGATTTCGAACTCCGTGCCGACATCACTCTCAAATTTTTATTAATTTTCAATTATTAAATTTCAATATGACTAACTCTTGACAGAATGATGGCATAAACATTATGCATTTGCTATATTTTCTGACTAGTAAACTGTAGTAATATAAATATCAAATACAAGAAAAGTATTATGTTAATATGACAACATTAAATATTATTTTAATAAAAATTATTGCTTTTGCTGGCTTAATATTTCACAAATAATGTGAGAATTGTTTAGTAAAACGTATGTAGGTAACATCAATAATATGTTGGTAATGCGATTCATGATTTTTGTTGCATTGAAGTATCCAAAACATCGAAATAGCAAAACTAAATAATAAAATCTTGGAAATACTTTTATTTGATATGAATGAAAATTCTTAAATAATAAAATTACAACCATTTCAACCGTAATGTCATAACACAAGCTTCAATAAAGCGTAAAATGCATAAGAACTTTTATTAGGTTGTCACGTAGTAAAATCATTGCTATTGCCGTTATCGCCGTCCAAACGTAGATTGTTTTAGTTGGAACTATGCCATAACGACGTAAGGAAGTACAAAGTATAAATACATTTTGCATGCCACTTAACAGTCCGTACAATATATCATAACCCATGACAGTTCAGAGTTATGCCCTCTGTGCTATAGTTTTACAAAGAATACGCCTGTGACGACTGTATTTTAAAAATTTAAATGCTAACAGGAGTGAAATTCTTGAATTTATACCAACGGTTTATTTTAAAAGCGATTTATGTTCGCTTATTTTAAAATTTACGTATGTACGTACATAACTTTAAAAACAGGTAATAAAAAGAATTCTGTAGCTAACTGAGCAAATAGCTACAACTAATGGAAAAACAAATTTTATTAAGAGTGCGAAGTATTTCTACGTGTTTTCTAGTGATATTTTATTTTACACTAGCAATTTGAGCTCTATGAGCTTCTTTAAAATATTAAATTTCTTTTTTTTTTCTGTATTATTTCAAATTTTAGATATTTTTAAATCCAAATTCTAAGTCAAATTTGAAGGTCAAAAGATTTGCTTTATGTCCAAAATAATTATAGTTTATTTATTTATTCTTACAAGGAAAATACTTATTAATTAAATCCTCCTGAATAATAAAATTCGAAAATTAAATGAATATTTTTTGAAATGGAGTATCGAAATAGAGACTTATAATGACAGTCAATAAATATAGCATACACCTTAAAAGGAAGGAATATGGTATAGGGCCAAGGTAGTCTAAAATATAAGGAAATTTTTCACTCCTATAGATAGTGATAAGCACAGCCTTCGAAACTTAACAAATCCACGTTTGCGGTCAAACTATTCTGAAGATGCCTCGTTCAAAGGCGAAACACGTGTCGAATCAATACCGAAGGTTTGCGGCAAACTGCAAGCTGAACTTGCACTTAAACAAACATCAAACTTAAATATATAGATCATAAATATAATGAATTTTCAACGTCCCACTGTTAGACTTCGGCCTTAGCCACAATGAGATGGAAATTGACCTACTATACCACGCTAGTCCAACGGGCTGGTATAGGGTTTTATTTTAAAATTTTCTTCTCTTGCACAGATGCACACTTGCACAATACAAGAGAAGGCAAATCGACATAAAACCCTGTACCAACACATGATGTACACGAGTTAAGATCATGAAGACGAAGAATTCTATGTATCGTTAACATCATTTTGGATTTAAGGGACATACATATATACATATTACGGCCACATCGCTCGTCAAACCGACAACCGTTGGGGAAGAAAGGTTCTTGTGTGGTGATCACGAGTCGGAAAACGCAGCATAGGACGACCCCCCACTAGGTGGACTAACAACATTTTCAAAGTCGCAAGGAACCGTTGGATGCAAGTGGCGCAGGACCTGGTCTGTATGTTGATGGATGGATGAATATACATATTGTCTGTACAAATAGCAGAGTGGTCTAAGTACCGACCTCCGTGTTAAATATCGTGGATTCGATCCCCACGCAAGAAAATTAATTATGCCATCCATAAATAATTTTTCTTAGTCTAGATGTGTTCGTTATCTACCTATTTCTAAATAAATAAAGTAAGCAGGTAAGATCACTGTAAAAAAAAGAAAATAGTTCTCTATAACAAATCATCTAGCTGACCACCCGGTTATTATTATATACCAATTTCTTTTCCATTATAGTGAAGGTCAAACAGTTGGATATATATAGAACTAGCTTTTGCCCGCGGCTTCGCCCGCGTAGAAGTTGGCTTGCATATTTCTTTATATTGTGTTAATGTGGTGACGGAGTAAGAATACAATTCACCACTCCCTATCTTGCCCGTGGATGTCGTATAAGACGACTATGGGATATATACACATAACATCTATGCAAGAGAAGAAAAACTCGAAAAATGAAACCCTATACCAACATATCTGACCAGCATGGTATAGTAGGTCAAATTCCCTCCCATTATGGAGGAGGCCCGAGCCCAAGAGTGGAAAGTATGTGGGCTGCGATGATGATGATGATATTTCTTAATTTAAGAAATACTCTATGTGTCAATTTTCATCCAAATCTGGTCAACAGTTTACGCATGATCGAGTAACAAAGGTCCCAACAACTTCAAAAATTTTTATATTTGAATATTACTTCCACCCTTGTAGTTCAAATTCACGTGGAAAGACGATGATAAATATGGCCATCCTTAGTCGCTGATAATACATTATTCATGATAGGTTTCCATTGGTGAAAAAAAATAATATTGATCAAACTCCCGTAGTTTCACCCACGTAGACCCCATTCCCATTCGGATGCCGAGAAAAAATTGCCTATGTTACTCTCTGATATTATAAGTTTACATGGGTGAAAAAAAATTGTACTAACAAATCCCATACAAATATCCGAGATAAAAATTGCCTATGTTACTCGCTGATAACGTAGCTTCCTATTGTTGAAAGGATTTTAAACATTGGTCAACATCCATCGGTTTCACTCGCAGAGTTCTCGTTCCCGGGCAAATACCAGGATGAAAATAGCCTTTATTTGTTATTCGCTGATAATGTAGATTTTCATTCGTAAATTAATTTTTATATCCATTAAATGTCCGCGATTTCACCCGCATTGTGCCCGGGCCCGTAGGAATATTGGGATTAAAAATAGCCTAAATATGTTCATCATCATTTCGGCTCATATACGTCCCACTGCTGGGCTCGAGCCTCCTCCATAGTAGGAGGGAAATTAACCTTACTATACCATGCTGGTCAGGCAGGTTGGTATAGGGTTTTGTTTCGAGTTTTCCATCTCTTGCATGGATGTCATATGCGTAATATATCCCTAAATCGTCTCTTACGACACCCACGGGTAAGAGAGGGGGTGGTGAATTGTATTATTACTCCGTCACCACACGGAATAAAACCTAAATATGTTACTCGCTTAAAATTAGCTTTCCGTTAGTGAAATGATTTTAAAATCGATTAAATTCTCACAGTTGCTCCAGCCACACCGGGATAAAATATAGCCCTCGATAAAATATAGCCTAAGTTATTCCTTATGTAAGGCTTGGTAGACCTGGTAGTAAGGTATTATCAGTATCGGTCCAGCCGTTTTGAAGATTGCCCGTATCGAATAGACAGACAAAAAAAAATTTAGCCGTTTTTAGGGTTTCGTACCCAAAGGGTAAAAACGGGACCCTATTACTAAAACTTCACCAAGCTGTATCTGAAGGACCGCGATAGCTAGACAGTTGAATTTTTTACAAATTATGCATTTCTGTTGCCGCTATTACAATAAATATTAAAAAATAAAATAAATATTTAAGGGGGCTCCTATACAACAAACGCAATTTTCCCCCTTTTTTATAGATAATGGTACGGAACCCTTCGTGCGTGACCCCTACTCGCACTTGGCCGGTTTTTTAGACATAGGTATCGTGCAAATAATTGTGTGAGCATAAATAAAACCTATTATTTTGACAACAAATAGACGCTTCAAATTTGTTTATTTCTAGAGATAGAAAATTGGATTAATATCTTGATTTCAACTTACTGTCTGGTAGCGGCTAGGAATATTATAACACTTTCATTGTTTGTGGGTGTCGCAAAATACTACTAAGACAAAGATTTACATTAACCTGGACCCATTGGTGATGTCATCTAGCCAGCTATGTCGTCTGGCAGGCAGCTGGTCATAAAATGTTGCTAAAAGAACCTTTGCAATATATCTACGATGGCAGAGGACCGCAGAGAATATATTGCGTCGATCCAAAGTAATCTCGATAAGCGAGCATTAAGAAAAAATAATGGGATAACCCAAGAAAGCCGACCGTGTACTAAAATGATTGTTCCTAGGCTCAGTGATATCGGTTATACGCTTTTCACCTCCTTAGGGGTAAAATTGCAAAAACTTTTTTTTAGTGAGCACTTTCCCCAAGAAAGACAACTTTGTACAAAATTTCACGTTTCTACTAGGGTTGTGATTTGGAGAGAAAATAATCGATATTTTGTTCTTCAAAATAAATCGATTTTAAAATAATTGCTTAATTAAAAATAAATAATCGATTATAAAATAATCGAATTTTTCCCAACAGGATTATAATGATTTTTTTTTAGGGAATGTGAGCTTCATCTTCTAATATAGTATGAAATACTGCACGCAGTATTGTGATGACCTTCTTTTTTTAGGATATCTGGCTGTGAAATAATCGATTAATTTTATTATAAAAAATAATCGATTCTCTATTATTTTGATAATTGATTGTAAAAATCGATTATTACAAAAAAAAATCGATTAATAATCGATTATTATAAAAATCAATTATTTTTTCACATCCCTAGTTTCTGGGCCTAATGATTTCGGATATACATTTTTCACCCCCTTAGAGATTGCATTTCAAAAACGAATTTCTTAGAGCTCATTTACAACAAAAGAAAGAGAATCGCGCAATACACAGAAATACATAGTTTCACGTTCCTAGCCCCAATAGTTTCGGCTATACGATTTTCACCCCCTTAAGGGGTGATTTTCAAAAATCCTTCGCTAGAGCTCGTGTACCCCAAGAAATACAACTGTGTAAAAAAAATTACGTTTCTAAGTCCAGTGGTTTCGGCTTTATGCTTTTTTGGCTTTTAGGGGTTAAATTTCTTCCCCGTATAAATAAAATTTTCAAAACGCTAGAATAAATATTTATTTATATATTATCAAGTGCCTTAATACAAAGATTCATGGTTCTATCATCGAAAATGATAAATTTGCATACTAAATGTCATCCCCTATTTCAACCCCTTTTACCCATTTTATCGCGATTTCTTTGCTAGAGTTCGTGTACCCCAAAAAAATCTACAGTGTAAAAAAAAAATTACGTTTCTAGGCCCAGTGGTTTCGGCTTTATGCTTTTTTGTCTTTTAGGGGTTGAATTTCATCCCAATATAAATGAAATTTCCAAAACGCTCGAACAAATATTTATGTATATATTATCAAGTGCCTTAATATAAAGATTCATGATTCTATCATGGAAAATGACGAATTTCCATACAAAATATCATCCCCTATTTCAACCCCTTATACCCATTTTTTCGCGATAAAAAGTAGCCTATGTCCTTTCTCAAGCTTTAGTCCATCTCTGTACCAAATTTCATCAAAATCGGTTCAGTGGTTTAGACGTGAAAGCGTAACAGACAGACAGACAGAGTTACTTTCGCATTTATAATATTAGTAAGGATTATGGATTTAATAAAGCAGAAAGACCACTTCTCTTTTTAATACTTATAATCTTTTTTCTGTTATTTAACAAACCGTTATTGCAATTTCATTGTTTTTTTTAATATTTATTTATTAAACTTGATGCAACAAGTACAATGACGGACTTAATTAATACCAGAGGCGTTCTCTACTAGTAAACCAACCATAGGTGACGCCGAGATTGATCGTTCTGATTTAGTTATATCATTTTAAAACGAAAAAAGACATTTCTGAAATATATATATATAAATATATATATATATATATATAGGGCGCGGCCCCGTAACCCACCGTAGCACGTCGCCTTCGTCGTTGGGCCCACAACCGTTACCGAATTCCTTGTCCTTCGTGGTCGGTTAACCTGCGTAGTTCTTGTTAAAACCAGGATATAATATAGTCTAAGTTATGCCTCATATTAACAGGTACCTCATAGTAAAATATTATATATATATATATATATAATTCTAATAATACAATTTGTTATTATTGTAAAGGTTTGTTAATTGGATTACTTTTAAAATGTTTATTATGTTTTCTATTCTATTATTTATAATAAATTAATAATTATAATTAAATATATTACTGTCATTAAAATTAAATGAATATGGAGATCGATGTAACTAACCACTGACTTGTAACTATGTTATCAATAAAGAATACTATACTAATACTACTATACTATTATCAATATCGTAGCAGCTATTTTGAAAATTAGCCGGCAAAACGGACAGGTAGGCAAAATATGTTTAAACTGGTTATTGGGCATAGATATCGTGCAAATAACATGGTTATTTGCATGAAAGCATGAAAAAAATCAATAAAAAACCAATGAAAACAAACAGACACTTCAATTTATTTTCTATATAAAATAACTTTTCTATATATTAATTAAGTGTATAATCCAAAATAAGTATTTAATTTATCTTAATATTATATTATATTATATATTTATCTTAATAACATTACTAATGTTTGGTTGGTAATTCTTACGCAAGTCAACATCGTAAATTAATATACAATAAAATTGGTTTACTCAATAAACACATTTTAAACTTTGCAAGAACAACATTATGAACCACAGCTAACTTAGAGCAATCACAATTATTCGCTCATCAAAATGAGCGCGCGGTGTAGGTGTTGATATAATATCGAGTTGACAATATCAAGAGAGGTGGAAGGTAATAAGCCAAGGGAATAATATGGAGCCGGCGTCACGGCGCGACGTGATTGTCGTAGTCTGTAGTTGCGCCAGATCGTACGAACGTGCAAGCTATTAGTAAGGATTCTTTGTAAAACTTTAAGAACATTACTATTAAAAAATATGATCCCTTGTTTCCGTTTATTACTATTTTTTATTTTTAGACAGCTGTATTTATACCTTAGACCTGGACAGGTTACCTTATCAAGTTTCGTACTTTTCAGATGATGTCTCAGAACATTGCTCAGTAGACTGTAGAATCTCTGTCTTTTGTTCTTTCTCTTTTAATTGTGAGTCTTTATCGTACTTCTGCATATGTATGTACAACTAATGTTCTATGTTAAAGTTGATGCTATCCACTCCTTTTTAGAACAGATGACGACCTTTATCTATCATAGATATGGCTACACTAATGGTCCAAGATCGCGCTATACGACCTTCACCGAGATGTTTATTTGATGAAACTTATTTTTTATTTAATTTAATATGTCAATAAATATATTGCATATGGGTTGCCTAACAAATTTTAGTCCAGAGTATGATTAATTAATACTTTTTTTTTTATACATTGCACTGGTTTGATTATTAGACAAATTCTATACCAATCGAAAGTATGAAGCCCATAGAATATGCAAACGTCGATCAGACTGGTGCAAAATGCTAGTATCGATTTATCTATTTATACCTGGCTACCCGAGAGTTGTGACCGGAAAAGAATAGGCAATCTTTTCGATTGGTATAGAATTTGTCTAATAATCAAACCGGAGAAATGTTCAAAAAAATATTTTTTTTTAATTATTAACTAATCATACTCTGGACTAAAATTTGTTAGGCAACCCATTTGCAATATATTTATTGACATATTAAATTAAATAAAAAATAAGTTTCATCAAATAAACATCTCTGTGAAGGTCGTTGTATAGCGAGATCCGTTACTATAAGGTTATAATGAAAAGTTACTGTTAATCATCAAAGGAGCTTATCCTCATCATCATCATCACAATTCATATACGTCCCACTACTGAGCTCAAGCCTCCCCTACATTGGGAGTGAAATTGACTGACTATACTACGCTGGTGAGGTGGATTGCTATAAAGCTTCATTTCTCTTGCATAGTTGTTAAATGCACAATTTTTTTTGCGGTGGACTCGCCAGTCAGTACACTCGTCGTTCGGCTCCATCCAGGGCGACAAAGGAGCGGCGCGCGTCCCCGTGGCCCACCCGATAGCAAGTCGCCTTCGTCTTTCGGCCGACCACCGGTGCAGAGTTTCTTGACTTCAGTGGTTGGCCGACGGAATACCCCGAGGGAGGACCCTCTGCCATCGACGTCCCCTTCCTGGGACGTAGGTCACCGTCGCAAAGTCAGCCTCTCCACGGGTGACGGACTAAATCCCCGATCCAGTCACCAGCAGCCTCTACTAGGGTGGCATCAGGCGCAGGTACTCGCGCCTGCGCCGCCCCAGTCACCGGCGTAGGACCGTGTCCGCGTGGAGGCTTTCCTCACGCGCACGGTCCGCCGCACCCTTCCGCGAGATGACAGCCTCGCAGAAGGTGATGACAGCGACTCAGTATATGCACAAGATGTCCCTTAGTTGCATTTTACGACACCCACGGGCAAGAGAGAGGAGTGGTGAATTTTATTCTTACTTCGTCATCACGTGGTAGCTTATACTCGCTAGTAATAAAATAAAATTACAAGTGAAACTGACAGCATATAAAATACTACATAGCTGAGTTATGTTCCATCTCATTTTTACATTAAATTTCTCCATAAGAGTCTGCGTATTGGGCCTATGTGCCAATGTAATCCTCCTAAAGAAGCAGACATTCTTCTCTAACCAAGAACCCGTATCTAGAAAGTCATATTATAATTATCTTTATTGAAAGACATAGATATGATTAAACAATTAAGTTACGATCAAATGTAATCAAATATATAATTAAACCGTGTTTGACTCTTGAGAATTCCCACGGATAACGAAACTATTTTGAAACCCACAGTCAATTTATTGAGGAGAAAATTGAGGCAGCTAGAAATACCATTATTTGAACGTCTATATTCTGAATATACCCTACACTTGCAAACTTGTAAACTGTAAGTAAACTTTGTATTATGACAGTGATTATATATACATAAGTATGTATAATACATATACACATACTCTATTCAAACCGCTTCTTGTATGTGATTTTGTATAAAGTATGTAGTTGCTGGTATTTAAAATATATATAAATAGTAAAGTGCATATTATAAAGAAATTTAGAGTGTAAATAATTAAAAGGTATTCTTATAGATAATCTTACTAGATTGAACTCAATAACACTTTTTTAAAACAATAATCTGTATTATTTACAAACCATAACAATATTTATTCAGCTAGATCACAAAATAAATAAAACCGGCTAAGTGTGAGTCGGAGTCGCATACGAAGGGTTCCGTACCATTATCTATAAAATCACGTTTGTTGTATGGGAGACCGCCTTAAATATTTATTTTATTTTGTTTTTAGTATTTGTTGTTATAGCGGCAATAGATGTACATAATTTGTGAAAATTTCAACTGTCTAGGTATAGTAGTTCTTGAGTTACAGGCCGGTGACAGACAGACGGACTGACGGACGGACAGACAGCGAAGTCTTACTAATAGGGTTCCCTTTTTAACCTTTAGGTACGGAACCCTAAAAAAGAATTAAAGCAGTCGTTGCTTAACCTGTTCTTCAGTAGGTACGTAAATCGTCTCCTTTACAGTAACAAACAAAGATGACAATAAATGCAAGGGTGAAGTTTTAAAGCAAAGTTGCAGAAATCTTTTACAAGCTCAAGTTGCAGAAGCCTTAGATAGAATTCATAATAATTCACTTATCTTCACTTTTCTAAATCACTGTAGCGGAGCTATGCAAAACTTCGATTCGTATTTATTATGATAACAATAAAAAAATTAAATGATAGCTATTTTATGTACTTATCTATCTAGAACTAAAATCTATTAGCTTGTTTTAATCATTCTCCGTGTCATCTCAGCATATTTATGTCTCACTGTTGGGCTCAGGCCTCCTCCATAATGGGAGGGTTATTGATCTACTATTTCAGCCTGGTCAGACGTGTTGGAATAGGATTTGTTTTGAATTTTCCTTCTCTTGCACAGATGTTATATGCTTATTATATCCCTTAGTTGTCTTTTACAACATCCACGGGTAAGATAAGTGTTGACGCGAACTATGGCTGCCTACGTATATGTGTGTCGGACGCATACAGACACGCACATCGTGATTCGTGTCTTCGACAAACTTCGCCTCTCACTCGCTCGCTAGACTCGACTGTAATCATACGTCATAAAATTGTAAATCTATATTCAAAATAAACGGCATCGAACCCGAGAGAGTCATTTCTTTTGGATCCACTCACGATTACTTCCCCGAACATTGGTCCTTCGAGCCGGACGCATGTGTCGGACGCATACAGATACGCGCAATAAGAAGTGGTGAATTGTATTCATACTCCGTCACCACACAGAATTTCACATTCTTCGTAATCTTAAAGAATGTAAAATAAAAAGTAGAAATTATTGTAACTAATGTGAAAACATATTTTAAACATTTCGAACACTGCACATAGAATAATGTTCGTTAAAGTATAATTATTGTAAGAATGCAACATTTTATACAAATTACATCGATTTAGGCGCACTGCGGGTACATCACAATGACCCTCCAACTCACAGACTTCAGCGAAATTTTTCAATATTATACAAGCAAAATCCAGAAGTTCAAGAAAATCTTTTGAATATTTTTTACGTCTAGTGATAGTATTAAGTACTTGTTATAACATTTCAAGTACTTAATTTTAAGTACTTAATAAAAGGCTTTCTATGAAACTTAAAATTGAACTAGAGGTTACAACAGGTAGGCCTTGATATTATTGTTAGGCTTTTCCAACTATTCAACCAGTTGAGCTACAAGAGTACCAATTTTGCGTTCACTACTCGTCTATAATGGAAAATTTCTGATTTAATATAGACATATATATTATTGAGATATTCTCGATTTTTGAGAATTTTCTCAAAAAATTCTCAATTACAATACAAGTACAATACTTGGAACTAGCTGGTTAACATTTCCTATTGCGTAGGCCTAATTATTTTGTGCAAAAAGTGTCTTTACACATCTACTTACCCAAGGATATTTATTTTATATCTTCCACGAGAGTTTGGTAAATAATTGAATCATTCCCTATTTTATTGTTTTTTTTTAAACACAACACCATGTACTAAGGAGATCCTTGTATTGTGGGGGACTTTACAAACATATAACTAACTGACACAAATTGCACCCAGACTCAGAACAACAATTTGTGGACCACACAAAGTATGGTATTACGTGGGATTCGAACCCACGACACTGGAACAGTAGGTCGGTATCTTAACCACTATGTTAGAATGACAACTGTACATTTTAAGGTTAGTAATACTTTAAGATTACATAAGAACATTAGGGCTCTTGGTGTACATCAGACACTGATATCTTTTCTCAGGCAATATATAGGTTACCTAGTACATTATTTTGAAAGTTATATACGCTGTTTTACCATTGTTACCACGTATAATAAAATATAACATCACATAAAATAAATGTAACTCAGGCTACGACTCCCATAAGACTAGCATAAAAACCTAAATGTCCCAACTAGCAATTAACTAAGTTTATGTATTTTATTGTACGACTCTCAATAAATAGGCACAAAACAGACGTCACAAGTTACAGTAGTTTTTAGTGTACCAAATTTATTACAGTAGCTGTTAGTGGTATTTAGGTATAGAGGATTTTATTATACCTGTCTATAGCACAGTCACGTGGACTGTTGTCGGCAATAACATCTAAGTAATAATGTTAAAAGTATATCCTTACTAATATTATAAATACGAAAGGAAGTTTGTTTTTTTGTAACTCTTTCACGCTTAAACCACCGAACCGGTTTCAAAAATTCTTTAACCAATAGAAAGCTAGTATCAGGGAGTAATATAGGTTTTATTTTATCCCGGTATTCTCAAGGGAACGGGAACTATGCGGGTAAGGCGACTGAAATCGAAGCGAAGCGAGGGTGGGTTGCTGTTATATAATAATTTCTGATGTTTACGGGTGTTTTACACATTGTAAATAATATTATTTTATGTATTTTACGGTCTCGGACCGATCGCGGTCCGGCCGTAACCATAAGCGCTGTAAAGTGTTCGAAACGTCGGGCAATCAAAAATCAAATACAGACGCGGTAAAATCCGTAAAATTGTTTTATATTCAAAGTATATATGTATGTTATTACTTATATATTTACACTTACAACTTAAGCATGTGATGATGGAGTAAGAATACAATTCACCACCCCCTATCTTTCTTTCTTGTGTCCGTATCCGGGATAAGAGTACGAAATCGATCCAGTTGTAGAAAGGCATGAGACAGGGAGACGTTATCTCTTCGAAACTGTTCACCACTGCACTGGAAGATGTCTTCAAGCTCTTAGACTGGACCGGACTCGGCATCAAAATCAACGGCGAATACATCATTCACCTTCGATTTGAAGACGATATCGTTATTATGGCAGAATCCATGGAGGACCTTGGCACCATGCTCAGTGATCTCAGCAGGGTATCCCAACTAGTGGGTTTACGAATGAACATGGATAAGACGAAGGTCATATCAAATGCCCATGTCATTCCTATACCGGTCCTAGTTGGCAATGCGATTCTCGAAGTTGTCGATCATTATGTTTACCTAGGACAAACAGTCCAGTTAGGTAGATCCAATTCGAGAAAGAGATCAGCCGACGACTCCAACTCGGTTGGGCAGCGTTCGGGCAACTTAAGAGGATCTTCTCCTCCAACATACTTCAGTGTCTGAAAACATAGGTCTACGACCAGTGTGTGTTACCAGTTGTGACTTACCGCACAGAAACGTGATCCCTAAATGTAGGCCTCATAACAAGACCCAAAGTCGCTCAGCGTGCTATGGAGCGGGCTATGCTCGGGATTTCTCTGCGAGATAGGATCCGAAATACAGAAATCCGCACAAGAACGAGTGTAACCGACATAGCACGACGAATTAGCACGCTGAAGTGGCAATGGGCAGGCCACATCGCTCGAAGAACCGACAATCGCTGGGGAAGAAAGGTTCTCGAGTGGCGACCACTTATCGGACGACGCAGTGTAGGACGCCCCCCCACTAGGTGAACCGACGCTCTGGTGAAAGTTGCTGGGCATCGTTGGAAGCAGGCGGCACAGAACCGCACTGTGTGGCGTAACATGAGGGAGGCCTACGTTCAGCAGTGGACGGCGATAGGCTGAAATGATGATGATGAATGACTAGCAACTTGCTCTCACTTCGTTTCGGTGTCTGTCATCTTACTTACGTAGTTCCCTTTCCCGTGGGCACATCGCAATAAAATATATCCTATCTTACTCCCTGATATTGTAGCTTTCCATTGGTGAAAGAATTTTTGAAATCAGTTGGATGGTTTAAGCGTGAAAGCGTAACAAACAAACAAATATACTTTCGCATTTATAATATTAGTAAGGAAGTTACATTTACAAAGTATTTACCATGTTTTGCCATGGTCACAGGCCGATGAAATGCTGAAAAGTGTTCAAAAGTTTTGAATAGTAAAAAAGTAAATATAAAACGCCATAATATCTAAAAAAATTCTTATGCAAAATATTAAAAATGCAAAATACTCATATAAACATTAGAAATTATTGTACTGTTTGTACAAAATAACTATAGGCACTAATATAAATTTTAAAAATAATAATTATTAAAATAATTCGATGATCAAACTTCACCTACTGCCTATCATTTTGTAACTATTTGATTGCACGTGAGGTGCATACTTATAACCTTCGTGTTCGTTTGAATTTCTTCACCGTCTCAACCTCTATTAACAGCTCTTTGTCCAGTACTAATATTAGGTATTGCAGGTACTAAAGACTTACCTGCGATACTTTGCATTTTTTTAATCAAAGTATTCAAGCAGACTCTCATTTAACTTTCCTAATAAACTAAACAATTTACACCGGTTGCTGTATGGCGATTACGAATACTACCAACTCTTATACTACTCATGGCTGTCATAAAAGACAACTATTACATCGACCTGGGCCAACTTCATCTGATGCCGTCTGGTCAAAAATTACATTTCCAAGAAGAATTGACGTTAGGCGGGCGGCCGGTCATCAAACGTATAATGCGTATAATATCCCTAAGTCGTCTTTTACGACATCCACAAGCAGGATAGGGAGTGATGAATTATATTCTTATTCCGTCACCGTACGTAGAATATTTGTAGGTTATTATATGGCAATTATTTAGCAAAAACTTTCCATCTGGCGACGGAGTAAGAATATAATACACCACTCCCTATCTTGCCCGTGGATGTCGTAAAAGACGACTAAGGGATATTCGTGTATTGCGCATATTACATCTATTCAAGAGAAGGAAACCTCGAAATAAAACTCTATACTAACTTGTCTGACTAGCATGATATAGTAAGGTCAATTTCCCTCCTATTGTGGAGGAGGCTCGAGTCCAACAGTGGGACGTACATGAGCAAAAATGATGATGGTGATATGGCAATAATGCCTCTGATGACGTTATAGGTGAGGCTATGAGAGTATAGATAGACTAAGGATTGTCTATCACTTGCAATACGACCATGTAGCTCGACGAATTGATATTTTAATATTGACTGCATAGATTGTATAGTGGTTAAGATACCGCCCTACCGCTCCCGTGTTAAGGGTTCGAATCCCACGCGGGACAACACTTTGTGTGATCCACAAATTGTTGTTCCGAGTTTGGATGTAATTTGTGTCCGTTAGTTATATGTTTGTAAAGTCCCCCGCATTACAAGTATTATCCCCTTTATGCTGCTGGGTGATGTCTTTTTAAAAAACAAACAAAATTATATTATACTAGCTGACCCAACAGACGTTGTTCTGTTCAAATACAATAAAAGCGCCACCTAACGGGTCCAAAACATACAAAAAAATTCATCAACATCGGTCCAGCCGTTTAGGAGGAGTTCAGTGACATACACACGTACATAAGAAATTTATATATAACTAGCAACCCGCCCTCGCTTCGCTTCGGTTATAGGTTATAGTGGTTTTACCCGCGTAGTGCCCGTTCCCGTGGAAATACTGGGATTAAATATATCCTAGTTTACGCCCTGATATTATAGCTTTCCATTGGTGAAAGAATTTTTGAAATCGGTCCAGCCGTTTTGAAGATTACCCGGAACAAACAGACAGACAGACAGACAAAAATTTTTTAATTGCTATTTTAGGCATAGGTGTCGTGCAAATAACCGTGTGAGCATGAAAAAAGCCTATTATTTTGACATTACAAACAAACACTCCAATTTTATTTATTGGTATAGATGATAGGTATTGCCCAGACATATTAATTGTATTATTACTGTGTGATCACACAAATCTATTAATTATATTTTATACTAAATATAATTATTTTAATCACATACTTCTTAAAGCTAAAGTTAGCAACCCTAAACTAAATTTGTATTCACCGTCGAAGAGTAAGCACTTGCATAGCGTGTGTGAAACTTATAATTGGGTTAATTAATTAATATAAAACACGCAAAAGTACATAGCTAGAACGGAACAACGGTCTCTAAACAGTTATATCTGTAGTAGATGTTAAGAATTAAAAAATTAACATGGAATATAAAATTCTTATTGGTTTCAGCTCATATACGTCCCACTATTGGGCTTGGGCCTCCTCCATTATGTGAGTGATATTAACCTACTATACCACGCTGGTCAGATGTATTACTTTACGGTTATTTTTCGAGTTTTGCTGCTCTTGCATAGATATTATATGCATATCATATCCCTTAGTCGTCTTGTACGACATCCAGGGACAAAATATGAAGAGGTGAATTGTATTTTTCTCTGTCATTACACGGAACAGCTTTTTATTGTTAAAAAGTAATTGAAGTAATTTGTTTTCACTATTTTGTACGTCTTGTGATAAATTCATTACATTGCCGCCCTACTTTAATACAATGTTTAAAAGATTAAGGAGTCTTTTACCCCGTGTAAGTCCACCTATCCAGTACCCGATTAAGGATCCGGATTATTAGGTACTACTTTCTATGTGATAGTCTATAGTCCAAAGACACCATCTAAGCCGCCCGAGATGATAGATAGGATGAAGATCATCATCAAATTGGCTCTAATGTGATAATTGCGTTTACTCCAAAATTTGATCCTAATACGCTAGGTTTTTTTTTTTTTTTTTTTTTTTTTTTTTTTTTTTTTTTTTTTTTTTTTTTTTCTTGCAAGCAGTGGCAAACGAGCAAACAGTACACCTGATGGTAAGTGTTGCTGCCGCTCATGGACCTTTACAAGGCCGCTGCCTACCGTGAAGGGAATGAAGGGAGTGTGAATGCGTGCATTGAGGCTCGGTGATACCAAAGGCACCACCAACACCCTCCACACGCGAACACCCTCAGAAAGTTGGGCTTCCGGCTCTCTCACTCACCGAACGAAGCGCAGTAACAAAATGCTACTACTCAGACGTCGATTTTCTGCGAGAGCGTGGTACCACCCCGGACGGACCGGCCCGCGGCTGTAGACAGATAACTGTCGACAGTGTGGTCCTACTACTACTAAAAGTGGACTGACGACATCTTGCAAGTCGCAGGGATGTAAGTAGCACAGGATCTTTTCGAGTGTCAATTTCGTGGGGAGATCTAGGTCCAATAATGGACGTCTATGGACTGATAGATGGATGGTTGAACACTATACGTTGTAAACCACATTATTACTTATCATCAGAACTAATGTTGTAAATAAAGCTGGTAGGTATCTATCTAGCTCTGTAAGATAATGAAATAACTAGTTTTATATTATGAAATATTTTCAATAATGATGGTGGATAAACGACGATTTGAGCTCGATACATCTGGGAATATTTCACTTAATAATTTAAGATAAGTGAGCTTTTGTGGATGGACCATGGTAACCCAAACCGCGACTTAGAACGGCTAGAGATAGAAAATTAAGGCCTCCTCTAGGTGCAGGGAATCATCCTGCTGTACTCCACTGGCCAGACAGATAATAATAGAGGGAAAAATAAGTAAAATAGATATTTTTGTTATCATAATCGTATTTAATATTCCGTGTGGTGACGGAGTAAGAATACAATTTGCCACTCCCTATCTTGCACATGAATGTCGTAAAAGGTGACTATATAATATGCGCATAAAATCTGTGCAAGAGAAGGAAAATTCGAAATAAAACCCTATACCAACATGTCTGTCTCGAGCGTGACCCCTGGGGTCGCCCCTACCTCGCGGCGCTGAACAAGCTCCGCGGGCGGGGCCCCCCCCTCACCGAGACTCTCCAGCCCAGCCTCCTCACCAGAGTTGTCGAGGACCTCTTTCCACGGCGGGTGGAGCACACGCCCCCGGTCATGGCTTCGCCGGACAGCGACCGGGAGGCCGACGATGAAAGTGCTCCGCCCATCACGGAGCCGGAAATGGGGGCGGCGGTGGCGCGTATGCGAGTCAAATCCACCGCCCCAGGGCCCGACGGTATTCCGAACCGTGTGCTGGCCCTGGTCCTCGAGCATCTGGGACCACGCCTCAGGGGACTGTTCGACGCCTGTTTGACGTCCGGGCAGTTCCCTGGGTGCTGGAAAGAGGGGAGGCTGGTTCTCCTGCCGAAGCCGGGACGGTCTCCCGAGTCGGCCTCGGCCTACAGGCCCATCGTGCTGCTCGATGATGCGGGCAAGCTGCTGGAGAGGGTGTTGGCTGCCCGCATCGAGCGGCACCTTGTCGGGGTTGGGCCCGATCTGTCCGACGCCCAGTTTGGTTTTCGGAGGGGGCGTTCGACGATCGCGGCCCTGCTGCGCCTGAAGGCCGTGGTAGCGGAGGCCGTCACCGGCGGAGGAGTCCTATTGGCGGTGTCCCTGGACATCGCCAACGCCTTCAACAGTCTGCCATTCAGCTGCATCAGGGAGGGGCTAAGGTACCACGGGGTGCCCGTGTACCTCAGGCGGCTGGTGGCAGACTACTTGGAGGGGCGCAGCGTCCTCTACGTTGACCGAGTAGGGGACGTTGTGCGAACGCCCATGACGTGCGGTGTCCCACAGGGGTCGGTTCTGGGTCCGACCCTGTGGAACATCGGCTACGACTGGGCGTTGAGAGGAAGCCTCCCACCCGGGCTGGGCGTAATTTGCTACGCCGACGATACACTCGTCACAGCCCGGGGTGGGACGCTCGAGGAGGCGGCACGCCTGGCAACTCTCGGCACCGAGGAGATTGTCAGGCGGATCGAAGCGCTGGGGTTGAGGGTAGCCCTGGAAAAGACGGAGGCCCTTTTGTTCCATGGCCTCCGTACCGCCGGGGCTCCCGCCGGCGCTTCGATCACCGTGAATTCGGTCACCATCAGCATCCAGGCCCACATGAAGTACTTGGGCCTGGTGCTCGACGGGCATTTTTGGTTCCGGGAGCATCTCCATCGACTTGTTCCCCGGCTTGTCGGCGCGGCGTCCGCCCTTTCGCGGCTGATGCCGAATGTGGGCGGACCCAGTGCTACGTGCCGACAGCTGTACGTGGGGGTGATCCGGTCGATGGCCCTGTACGGCGCACCGGTGTGGGCGGGGTCCCTGACCGTCCGTCTTAGGGCCCTCCTGTGGCGACCACAGAGGGTCATGGCGATCAGGGCCATACGGGGTTACCGCACGGTGGCGACGGAGGCAGCGTGCCTCCTGGCCGGAACCCCCCCGTGGGACCTGGAGGCGGAGATGCTCGCCGACATTTATCGGCGGGTGTCGGAGACGCGCGCCCGCGGCAGCATGGTCTCCATCAATGAGATCACCGCCTGGCGGGTCGACGCCCGCCGAGAAGTAATTGCCCATTGGGCAGTCCGGCTGGAGAGTCCTCGGTACGGTGTCAGGACTGTCGAGGCCCTCCGGCCGGTGCTGATGGAGTGGTTGGAGCGGACGCACGGGGTGCTTTCCTTCCGAATGGTGCAGGTGCTGACGGGGCACGGTTGCTTCGGGAAGTACCTGCACAAGATTGTCAGGAGGGAGAGCACACCGTCCTGCCACCACTGCAGTTGCGACGAGGACACGGCGCAGCACACGCTCGAGGAGTGTGCTGCATGGGAGGGGGATCGCCGTGAACTCGTCGCAATTATCGGTGCCGACCTGGCGCTGCCGACCATCGCCAGGGAGATGCTCGTCAGCGTCAGGAACTGGGACGCGGTCGCCGCCTTCTGTGAGGCCGTAATCTCACGGAAGGAGGCGGCGGATCGTGTGCGAGTAGAGCTCCTATTCGGCGACACGTTCCGCCGCCGGCGACTCGGGCGGCGCAGGCGCGAGTATCTGCGCCTAATGCCGCCCTAGCCGAGGCCGCGGGTGATCGGACCGGGGAATTGTCCGTCACCCGCGGAGAGGCTGACCGCGCGACGGCGACCGACGTCCCAGTACGTCGAGAGGTGAGGATACCCGAAAGGGTATTCCGTCGGGCCGACCACTGACGACAAGTCACATCTGCTCCGGTGGTCGGCCCAACAACGAGGTGACGTGGGTACGGGTGGGTTATGGGCCCGCGCGCCGTCCTTTCATCGCCCCGGACGGATTGGACCGCGCGTGCGCTTACCATAGCCCACCCATAAAAAAGAAAAAAATACCAACATGTCTGACCAGCATGGTATAGTAGGTCAATTTCCCTCCCTTTGTGGAAGAGGCCCGAGCCCAACAGGTCCCACTATATGTGGACTGCAATAATGATGATGATAAATCGTATTTAAATATGGGGAAGCGAAAATAGTCTATACCAATAAATAAAATTGGAGTGTCGGTTTGTAATGTCAAAATAATAGGCTTTATTCATGCTCACACGGTTATTTGCACTATGCCTAAAATACACTTTATATTTTTTTTGTCTGTCTGTCTATCTGTCTGTCTGTTTGTTCCAGGTAATCTTCAAAACGGCTGGACCGATTTCAAAAAGTCTTTCACCAATGGAAAGCTATAATATCAGGGAGTAAACTAGACTATATTTTATTTATTTATTTATTTTGTATAATATACTAATATTATAAAGAGGTAAAATTTGTAAGTTTGTATGTAACGAATAAACTCAAAAAGTACTGGACCGATTTTAAAAATTCTTTCACCATTGGAAAGCTATAATATCAGGGAGTAACATAGGCTATATTTTATCCCGGTATTCCCACGGGAACGGGAACTACGCGCGTAAGGCGACTGAATCCGAAGCGAAGCGAGGGCGGATTGCTATTTGAAATAAAATCCTATACCAATCCGTCTGTCCGTGGTATAATAAATCAATTTTCCTTCTATCGTGGAGTAGCTTCAAGCCCAACACTGGGACACATATGAATTGAGATGACGATGAAATGATATTTACACATATGACTGCAATCCATACTAATATTATAAATGCGAAAGTAAGGATGTTTGTTTGTTTGTTTGTTTGTAACGCTTTCACGCTTAAACCAGCGAACCGATTTCAAAACTTCTTTCACCAATGAAAAGCTATAATATCAGGGAGTAACATAGGCTATATTTTATCCCGGTATTCCCACAGGAACGGGAACTACGCCGGGGGTAAAGCGACTGAAACCGAAGTGAAGCGAGGGCGGGTTGCTAGTTTTGTATAACATGGAAGACTTACAGCTAGTGATATCTTTATAGGCTACTAGTTAATAGCTCTGTTAGCTAATAACAAGTCTTCACTTATAGTTATTGTATAGTTGAATGAGAGCATTATGACTATACACAATATACATAAAATACATTCACTTTAGATAAATTTTACATGTGTTAGACTATTTAAAAAAATCTAGACTTAAAAGCCTACGTGCTACATTGATATTTGTCATAAATGGGTCAAAATCATCCTGTTTACTCAAATTATTAAAACTTCTGCTTGCGCGTATCATAAGACTATTTTGCCTATAGTTTGTTGCTGCAAGTGGTATCTGTAATGGTGGATGGAAACGACTAGATTTAAATGGTACATTAAAGTTAATTTTATATAGGAGCTCAGGACTATCTATATGATTCTGTATGATCTTTAGTAAAAATATGTAATCAGTATCCCGGTATTCCCACGGAAACGGAAACTACGCAGGAAAGACTAAAACCGAAGCGAAGCGAGGGTGGGTTGCTAGTATATAATAATAATCATCATAATTGCATCTCATATATGACTCAATACTGGACTCGAGCTTCCTCTACAATAGGAGAGAAATTAACATATCATACCACAGTGGTCAAATGTTCTGTTGTTGTTGTTGGACCTATACTATTTTGTAAAAGCATTTGCTACTTTGCCTAATACGCCATTAATACAGCAATCATGCAGTGTCGTTTCTTAAAAAATGTTTAAGTTAAAAACATGTCTTTTTTTGGTTTACGGTCGGCGCACTCCTCGCCCGACTCCGCCCGGGGCGAGAAAGGAGCGTAAGCACGCACACCCGTAACCAACCCATATAGCACGTCGCCTTTGTCGTTGGGCCGAACACCGGTGCAGAGTTCCTTGATTTCAGTGGTCGGCCCGACAGAATACCGCGAGAGAGTACCTTCTACCGTCGACGTCCTCTAATGGGACGCCGATCGCCGTCGCGAGGTTAACCTCTCCGCGGGTGCCCGGACTAAATCCCCAGTTCGGTCACCCGCCAAATATGTCTCACCTAAAATATAATTTCCGTGTGGTGACGGAGTAAGAATACAATTCACGACTCCCGAGCTAGTCCATGGATGTCGTAAAAGACGATTAAGGGATATAATACGCATATAACATCTATGCAAGAGAAGGCAAACTCGAAACAAAACACTATACCAACCTGTCTGACCAACATGGTAAGTCCCTCCTATTATGGAAGAGGCTCGAGCCCACCAGTGGGATATATATGAGCTGAAATGATAAATAAAAAAATATATATTACCACCCTTTTCAAATCCGGTAGATTTACCGTAAAATTTGTTAATTATATGACAAACAATATCACTTCGAGAGAAGAAAAACCCTGAAACAGAACCCTTTTTCTTTATTATAAAGAAAACTTATAGCCAACTGTGAACTTGAGATATAACATATGAACTTGACACGGAGCGTTCTTCAAGGTGTAAGGCCATGACAGAATTATTGAACTTTAAAAGGTTAACATAATAAGTTCTTTTGTTTACGCAAGTATTACACATTATAAATAAAAAGATTTTATCGCGTTTGTATTTGAATTTTGAATGCCTGATGTTTCGAACACTTTTCATAGTTACAGGAAGATGTCTCATGTCCACCAAGTCATCGTTATTACAGAGATTTATATATAATATCTGATTGATAGAGCTTCGCTCGGAATATTTTTCTTGTATTTTTGTCGAATTTATTTAGATATATATTAATGAAAAATAAAAATTAAATAATGAAAAAAATATAAACAATTACAAAAAGAGAATAATAATAACATCGAGATTCGATCCGACGCTGTTTGAATGCCAAAAAAACCAAAATTAGAACCCGTCAATTTCCCAACTGAGATATCGTAACGCATGACGTTGACAACAAAATTTGAATTCATATTCTTTATAATTTAATGTCATGTATTGTTTTGCTAAAAACACGGACAAAACAACATTTCCTATAAATAAAACCTAGCTAGATCGATTTTATGGACCCGAAACCTCTAGTATGCCAAGTTTCAACAAAATCGTTGGAGCTGTTTCCGAGATCCTGAATATATATATACAGGAATTGCTCGTTTAAAGATATAAGATAACTAGCTTCTGCTCGCGACTTCGTCCGCGTGATATAAATACTTTAGGCTAATGCTAACTCTAACGACTTTGTTTTCATAGAAAGGGAAAATATTTTTTAATAATACGATTCCGTCACACATGATTTTTGCGAAAATTTAGCATTTTACGCAGCGGAAGCTCTCAAAAGGAAAAAAGAAACCCTGATTTTCATTGGTACTCTGCTCCTGTTGGTCTTAGCGTGATGATATGTAGCCTATAGTCTTACTCGATAAATGGGCTAAAAGAACTAACACTAAAAGAATTTTTCAAATCGGACCTGTAGTGCCTGAGATTAGGCGCGTTCAAACAAATAAACTCTTCAGCTTTATATAATTAGTATAGAGTATAGATAGTCCGCACTATAAAAAGTTTAGCTATAGTTTTATATAACAGGTTCAATTTAATTTAAAGCAAGGTACAATTTCATTGTAGGCACAGTTTTGATCTAAGTAATAACATATGACTCTAGTACTAGTAACCTCTAGAACAACCCTTCACAATTTGATGTTCTCAGTTTGAATGTAATTTGTGTCCATTTAGGCGTAAGTTTATAAAGACCTTACGTAAAATCGGTGTCACTAGGAAAATGGGCAACGTATGGAAATGCATAAAAAATCCTCATGCACTCAATGAGTCGTCTTCTAAGCGTAGTGATTATGATCCGATTATTTTCCCTTCATTTATTGGGGAGGTAGAATTACGAAAGTCTAAATGATGATGATGATGGACGACCAGCTAGATTTAATTATCGTATTCGTTAAAGTCAGTTTCGCTCGGATATCATGCCAAGATTGACTGACATAAGGCATGCGTCTGATTATAAAATCGACTCCAATATGTACGATGGTCCGTATTGCTTTAACTCCAAATAATTGAGATAAGAGCAAAATTATGAAGCTAATAATTATAGGATTAACTTATATGTTTTATAAATTGATACTAGCTGACCCGACAAACGTTGTCCTGTACACAGTGTAAATAGATGTGAAGATTTCTTAAATTTTCTAAAATTCTACGCTACTTTCTTTTTTTCCATAATTGCCTTTTTCAAAGTATTTAGAACACTTAAAAAAGAACGGATGAAATCGGTAAAGTCGTTCGTATAAGTTATGTTATTGTTCTACCCGTATAGCGCCACCTACCGGGTCGATGATGATGAACGTCCCACTGCTGGGCTCCAACCTCCTCCACAATAGGAGAGAAATTGACCTTACTATATCATGCTAGTCAAACAGGTAAAGGGTTTTACTTCGAGTTTTCCTTCGCTTGTGTAGATGTTATATATGCGTATTATATCCCTTAGTAAGACTACTATGACACTCACGGGAAGAAAAGTAGTGGTAAATTGTATCCTTACGCCATCCCCTACACGGATAAAATATATCATAATAATAGTTTGAAGTGGTAGGACCACACTGTCGACAGTTATCTGTCTACAACCGCGGGCCGGTTCTTCCGGGGCAGTACCACACTCTCGCAGAAAATCGACGTCTGAGTAGTAGCAATTTGTTACTGCGCTTCGTTCGGTGAGCGAGAGAGCCGGAAGCCCAATTTTCTGAGGGTGTTTGCGTGTGGAGGGTTTTGGTGGTGCCCTTGGTATCACCGAGCCTCAATGCACGCATTCACACTCCCTTCAATTTCTTCGCGGTAGGCAGCGGCCTTGTAGAGGTCCATGAGCGGCAGCAACACTTACCATCAGGTGTACTGTTTACTCGTTTGCCACCGTTTACAATAAAAATATATATATATTGTATGTATTACGACTACTATTTTACGACATCCAAGATAGGAAGTGGTACGGTAAATTGTATTCTTATTCTGTCATCACACGGACGTGAATGGTAAATAAAGTTAATCATCATCATGATAATTTCAGCTCATATATGTTCCACTGCTGGGCTTGAGCCTCCTCCACAATAAAAAAAAATTGTCCTTATAATACCATACTGATCAGGTATAAGGTTTTATTTCGAGTTTTACTTCTCTTGTATAGATGTTATATACGTATTCTATCCCTTGATAGTCCTTTACGACACTCGCGGGAAAAAGGGAGTGGTGAATTGTATCCTTATTCCGTCCCCACATAGATAAAATATATGTATTATGAGTACTATTTTACGACATCCACGGGCAAGATAGGAAGAGGAAAGTTGTAATCTTATTCCGTCACCACACGGACGTAAGTGATAAATAAAGTTATTAACTTAGAATAATAACGTATAGAAGGATAGTGTCAATACTTCGAACTTTCAAAATTTGAATCTAAAAATACTAATGGCGCGCAGACGATTACACACGTACACACGCACACCACTATACAAATTATGAAATCAAATTTTGCTTTTATTAACATAAATCGTCGAATTACCTTTAAAAGTAATGTTAATAATCTTTTTATATTTTTCAAATGTGTTGTGACACCATTTGAATGCATAAACCGTCATAATTACCTATTTATTTTTTAAGAGTTGCGTACGTTCGTGCAGTACAATGACTTGTACATTACGGAACGGTTCCGGTGTAAGCTCCATTAGGCTCCAATTGAAATGCCTCACTTTTTGTACGTGAACTTACCTTCTATACGTTATTATTCTAAGGTTATTAAATTATAATTTTATTTATGTCCTTACGCCTGCGGTGATCACAAATTGAAATATCACATAATGTCCACACAACATCATAATCATTATTATAATGTTCGCGGTTAAACTTAACGACAAACATACACAAACTTATTTCATTATAGTGATTACGGTCCGGCGATTCACTTGATTAATTGTCAAGTGGTACACTTGGTTCATTAGTGTGAGCGTATCCCACAAAATTATTCACGTGCTTGATTTTGGCGGGCAAATGCCGCTGTTGATAGTTTGAACAACAAAAACGTGTAATTTTTTTTATTTTGGATATATTTTTAAACAGAATTTTGGCTTATTTTTTGGGGTTCAAGCTTCCTCCACAATAAAATAGATGTTGAGTTACTAACTGTTGTTCTGTATCCGACATAGCACGAAGAATTAGCACGCTGAAGTGGCAATGGGCAGACCACATCGCTCGACGAATCGACAACCGCTGGGGAAGAAAGGTTCTCGAGTGGCGACCACGTATTGGACGACGCAGTGAAGGACGCAACTAGGTGGACCGACAACCTGGTGAAAGTTGCTGGGCGTCGTTGGATGCAGACGGCAGTGGACGGCGATAGGCTGAAATGATGATGATGATGAGTTACTATACCACGCTCGTCAGATGAGTTTATACCTATAGGGTTTTATTCCAAGATTTCTATCTCTTGCATAGATATTATCTGTATTTTATATTCTATAGTCGGCTTTAACGGCAGCCACGGATAAGACAGTGTACGTAATCTGTCTTTATTTATTTCATTATTATTTACTATACTATAAAGACATTTATTTCGACATTACAAGTCATACCCATGATTTATTTATTTATTTATTTATTCATCATTCAGTTATTTTTTATTGCTAACAGCGTACCATGCGCAATAAAAAGTAATAATACAAAATAAGAAGAGTTAAAAAAAAAGAATAAAAGTTATCACAAAAATATTAATAATTTATAACATAAAGAAAATTATTTTACTATACATATGTGTAATGATTAATAATATAATAACTTGATATGATATCTACCGTCGACTCTAAATGTGGAAACAAAGCCCAGTTTTAATATATTAGAAGTAAGTTAAGATGGCCACCATTCCTGAACATATCTATAATTTAAAAAAAAAGTGTTTCTATGATGGGTATACGTTCCATTCATCATCATAATCATCAACCTGCTCTTATCCCAAATACTCGCGGTCGACTCAATTTATACTCTTACAGTACACTAGCTGACCCAATAGACGTTCTGTTCAAATAAAATGAAAGAATTCTCCTTGAAATAGACAGCGGCACCACCTACCGGGTCCAATTGTAAATCTAAACCATCCTCGAATCGCCTTAAACACACAAAAAGTTTCATCAACATCGGTCCAGCCGTTTAGGAGGAGTCCAGTGAGATATACTCGTACACAAGAAATTTATATATGTACATACATATAAGATACTAGCTGACCCAACAGACGTTATTCTATTCAAATAAAATAAAAGAATTTCAGCGCCACCTACCAGGTTCAATTGTGAATCTAAACCATTCTCGAACCCCCTTGAACACACAAAAATATTTCATCAACATCGGTCCGGCCGTTTAGGAGGAGTTCAGTGACGTATACACATACACAAGAAATCTATACCAATAAATAAAATTGGAGTGTCTGTTTATAATGTCAAAATAATAGGCTTTTTTCATGCTCACACGGTTATTTGCACGACACCTATACCTAAAATACAGATTAAAAAAATTTTGTCTGTCTGTTTGTTCCGGGTAATGTTCAAAACGGCTGGACCGATTTCAAAAATTCTTTCACCAATGGAAAGCTATAATATCAGGGTGTAAACTAGGCTATATTTTATCCCGATATTCTCACGGGAACGGGAACTACGCGGGTAAAACGACTAAAACCGAAGCGAAGCGAGGGCGGGTTGCTAGTATGAATATAAAGATAGTACATATTGCAAAAGTTTTGGCAATAGTTTCAGAACTGGCCGTCCTTCTGACGTCAACCTTCTTTAGGAATGTAATTGCTGACCAAATGACATTAGATGAAGCTCTTAATCGGCTTGTACGACACTTACGAAAAATATAAAGGTTGGTGGTATTCGTAGGCACCAAATAGCTGCTCGATTAATCTGGTCTGTAAGTAACAAATAAAGATTCAATTATGAGACATTTGTAGTGGGCGTAATGTATTGTGGAAGTAAACAAAAATAACTTAGAAGTGTTAAATGAATACAGTTGAAGTGTAGGATTGTTAGTGTTATATGTTGTACGACCCGTGGGCGGTGTACAGGGTTAACAGATCTAATAAATAATTATTTAATTATAGCACCATCTAAGCCCACATGAGTTCCACTGTTGGGCTCGGGCCTGCTCCACAAAAATTGACCTACTATGCCGCACTAGTCATACATATTGGCATAGGCTTGTAAATAAAACTACTTAACGGATTTTATCGCGTTTGTATTTGACTTTTGATTGCTCGACTGAGGATTAAAAAGGTTTGAAATGTCGAGTTTTTAATTATATAGAATAAATAATACCAGAACTATTAAGTGTGATTCATAATCACTCACTTACTTATGTTTGAACTGTTTATAACAGTTTTATTTATCTTCATGATTAACGATTAATATTCTAGATAGGTCAGACAGATTCCTGTCGTGTGATAACCCTAGCCGCGACGACGGAGGCGACGCGGTGTCGCCGTCACCAGCGACGACGGAGGCGTGCCCTGGCGGGCCAATGGCGCGTCCCTGCCGCCCGCCGCCCCCGAGCGCGATGCCGATACACCCAGCGAGCCAGTAGGTTTGTGTCCTTTTGGCTGACCGCATGACTCCGTATCTCGCTTCGTCGCTGTACTCGTTGTAACCTGTGTACGTGCAGCACGCGCTTCAACTTCTACCCACGGCAGACATCGCTAGCTTCCGCCAGAACGCTTCGTACTCGGTCACTGAACTCGCCCAAGTTTGTGAAAACTAGTTAAGAAACTTTTTAAAAGTAACAGTGGGAGAGCAGTGAAGAGACGGAGTGCAGGTTGCGTGCAACGCGGCAACAGTGCCAGGTACTGTGTCCACTGTCCATGCCGCCCGGCCGCGTCACCTTCACCTCATCGCCGGCCATCGTCTTGTATGAACCATCTAGCGACCAACATCTATACAATAACTATCAACTATCACCTTACCATGAATGCACTCGAAAACATTATTATTTTTACATTTAACATTACATAACCAATAAATAAATTCACGTCCAAATTTCTCATTTCAACCATAAAAATGATATTGAAGTCCGTCAGTTTACGTAGAAAAATATTGGCAATTCGCGATGCGAAAACAAGTACGAGTAAATTGGAAAACGGAAGTTTTCTTATTTATTTTTCCACGACAGTATCGCTTTATCGAAAATACTCGTCTCGCTACACAAAGCAATAAAAAGTTTCATAAATCGCAATTTGTCGGAAATAATATAATCCGATCCAAGTTGCTATGAAAGCCAAATATTGGTTTTATTAAATGGATCTAGTCAGTATTCAGAGGGGCCGAGGCCATGGAAAGCGAAGGTTACCGCAAAATCTCACTAAACTATACATATTCAATGTGATCCATCTCGGTTACGGAGGTAAGGGGTTCAACAAAAACCCAATCGCATTAAAACACCAGAGAAATAAAAGGGTAAAAATAACAAGATCTGTCGAATAAACGTAACAATTTCCGTTTCATCGCTTTCAAGCTCAATACACAAATTAAAGAACAATTTTTTTCTGTAAGAGCTTCGCTGCGTAGCTTTCACTGGCTACATAAAACTTAACTACACGCCGTAACCGCCACTAATTATTAGGGTGGGTCTACATAACGTATTTATGACTATGAGATTTAACAGCGACGCTCCGGTCTCGGGTGGTCTGTTATCGCCCCATTAAAAAGTTGTCCTCTGTGGACGCGTAAATAACATAATATGACGCTTTGTTCGCCATTCGACCGGTCTGGTGCTTGTAATATCACTAGTCGGCTCGAGCGACTAACTCCGAGGCAGATCTCTTTACCACCACGTTAATCTTTACCCTTTAATAAACATGCGTCATTTCAACATGTTTCATAATAGACGGACGTTAATACGTTTTGTCACGCCAAGTTACGATACCATATTTACATGTGTATATAAAAAAAGTTGAATAATTTATTTTTTTTGTTTAAAAGCACTAAACTCCGAAACTGCTAGTCCGATTTGCAAAATATTTTTGTGAGGGATAGACGGTTTATCCAGATAGATAAAAGCTATGTACTTATAATCCTAACAGATATAGGTTAATTAAATATTATAAAATTCAATAAAATAAGAAACATTGAGAAACCATCGGCATTCTCTAGAATGAGAACATACGTGCCATTCGAAATTAACACGTATCTAACTATACTCGTTGCTATATATGTATATATATGAGCTGGGCAATCTATCAATTTATATTATAGCAAAACTATAATTATAAAGGATCACTACAAGCTAAATAGCAAATTCAACAATTAAATCCATCCCATATATATATTTTGTAACAAATAATTGTATACTTTCTGCTAAAAGATTAAGTTTCATTATTCTGTGCTCGCAAATACCATTTTTTTCTATAGTTATTAAAACATTCACAGCCCTTGTACATGATTAATTTTAAAAAGTATAACGACAAGAGTTTCTTGGGCGCTACATATTAAAACTGTGTATATTTTAACGACGTAGAGTAAAATCTGTAAGAAAACTAATAGGAAGAGTTAATATGGTAAGCTAATATGAGACAAAACCTTTATGATCGGAATTAGGTTGGTCGCAGCCCTAACTCGCCGTAGCAGGCCTTGGCGCGTCGCGTGACGTAGCTCGCCGTCGACGCGTCGACGCCACTTTCAAAGTTTTGATGTTTACACACCGCTCTGACGACGATGATACTCGCGCTAATCTCTGTATTTACGACAGTTCCCTTCATACTTAATAAGAAAAACTTACTTTATCTCTTTGATAAACTCCAAACTTTGAATTAGTCTAGAGATACGTAAAAAGTATTTTATTTTATGACGCTGTAATTTAATTGACATTGTGATTTAGAATTTTTGGTATATTCATATTTACAAGTACTTCGCATTTGTGAATCTATGATTTTTTATCATGCCTGAGCATTTACAGGTGAATAATATATATCTTTAACAACAAATTCATGTGTGTGTTTTACATAATTTTAATAAGATGAATTCATCTTGTAAATAGAACTAAATTACGGATTTTACGCGTTTTTATTTCATTTTTGATTGTGCGACGTTTTGAACACTTTATAGCGTTCATGGTAACGGACGGACTAATGTCTGATGACCAAAGTCTCACGTCCAACAAGTCATCATTATTACAAAAATTTATATCTACCCACAACCGAAATTAGTTATAAAATTTTATATCTGAAACGTCGGGCAATCAACAATCAAGTACAAACGCGATATAATCTGTAAAATAGTTTTATTTAAAATGTGTAAATTGCGTAAACATCAGAAATCATTATACACATATGCTTGAATCGTTTATTACTATATCCGTTTGTAAGGAAGGATTGACGAATTATGTTCTTGTTCCATCATCCACATAAACATTGCATTAAATGCATTCATCTTGCTAGTATTATAAATGTGAAAGTTTATGAACATATTTGGTTGTTTGAATGTTTGTTACTCAAACACGCATAAACCGTTGATCAGATTTCGATGTAAATGGCACGTGTATAGACCATTGTCTGTACTAACAGACTGTATTAACATACTTTTTGTTTTGGTACAGGATTCCCTTGAAATAATAGTTAAATGTTACTTTTCATAAATGCAATCAAGCATAATCGTTGAATAGATTTAGATAAAGTTTCATCTTAGAAAAGTTGCATTTTACGCAGACAAACTCGCAGGACTCGCAGAAACTGGCAAATAATAAATTTCTTAAGAACTTCTTCAAACGGTAATTCTCACCAGAGAACTTTCAACTAATACCACATCGAGAGTATACACAAGTATATGAATGTACCTAGATGAAAGTGAATTTGCGAATTTTATCACGTTACTCATCCATTACCGTAAATCTGAAATATATTTGAAACATGGAGATAACAAAAATGTAATTGAAACAGAATAAAATTAATATAAATAGTATTATTTTTTTTATTTCAAACGGTGGCAAACGAGTAAACAGTACACCTGATGGTAAGTGTTGCTGCCGCTCATGGACCTTTACAAGGCCGCTGCCTACCGCGCAGAAAGTGAAGGGAGTGTGAATGCGTGCATTGAGGCTTGGTGATACTAAGGACACCACCAAAACCCTCCACACGCAAACACTCTCAGAAAGTTGGGCTGCCGGCTCTCTCGCTCACCGAACGAAGCGCAGTAATAAATCGCTACTACTCAAACGTCGATTTTCTGCAAGAGTGTGGTACTACCCCGGACGGACCGGCCCGCGGCTGTAGACAGATAACTGTCGACAGTGTGGTCCTACCACTCTGGAAATTTATTTAAGCACGTAAGTATACGTGTTATCATAGGTATAGTTTCTGTTCTATCATTTCCCTAATTTGTTAGTGAGATAAGTTGAGACCATAGATTTACAAAGCAGAAGAAAGAAAGTAATAAGAAAACTACTCATAATTCGCTTCGTTCGGTGAGCGAGAGAGCCGGAAGCCCAACTTTCTGAGGGTGTTTGCGTGTGGAGGGTTTTGGTGGTGCCCTTGGTATCACCGAGCCTCAATGCACGCATTCACACTCCCTTCACTTTCTTCGCTGTAGGTAGCGGCCTTGTAAAGGTCCATGAGTGGCAGCAACACTTACCATCAGGTGTACTGTTTGCTCGTTTGCTACCGTTTGCAATAAAAAAAAATTGAGTACTCATGTTTAAAAAAAAAAGCGAGAGGAAAATCAATATTGGCGCCATTGCCGTTTACATCTATCAACCAGGTATATAAATAAATTTCCAGGTTGAAAGATTTTGGCAGTATGTTACAGTATTAATTTCGGACAATATTTTACTACTAATAGTATTAATTTCGTCATCGTACAAAAGAACCGTGTCTCAAAATCATTTAAGAAAATGCGAGTATTTTTATTAAAATACGCATAAGAAAAATTGTTATCGTGTTATTTCTTATGTAAAAAAAAAACTACCCAGCTTTAAAGTATTCGCATGCAATGTGTAACATCAGTAGGATATACTATGAAATAGAGATATAATCTCTATTTCATAGTATATCCTACTGATATATATATACGTAAATTTATTCGTCATATTATTGGTCGAATATATTATTGGTCGAATATATTGTAAGTATGAAAATATACGTAATTAATAGCAAGGCACGCGCTTGCTCATGCAAGTTCAATTTTAGTCGTAGCGAATACCTACGCAGTAGTAACTTAAATCCTGGAAAAAAAAAATTAACAACAAAAAAGTATAATTACTATTAAATTGCTACTCATCATCTTGCTCTTATCCCAATTACTTGGGGTCGACGCAATATGTCATCTGTTTTGACATATTGCAAAACGTTTCGGTCATGACTTTTATGACCGGCCGCCTGCCTGACGTCAACCCTCCTTGGGAATGTAATCGTTGACCCAAATGGTACCAAATGGAGTTGGTACGGGTCAATCTAGGGCTTTTAGTCGTCTTTTACGACACCCACGAGCAAAGCAAGGGTTGGTAGTATTCGAAGCCGCTACCACACAGCAGAATTTAAATTATTAAATTGCTACTATAAGCTGAATTTTTATTTCCAGTCACACACATGCATACACTATGTTGTCCGACAGTATATTGTCGTACCAACCTCACGCAAAATAGGTTAGTAGTATGTCACAGACGTCTCACTGTCATAACGCGCTCATTGGTCAAATCAAGTAGCGCGTGCGTTTCCCTAGTCTCATATAATACATTTTCGTCGCTTTTCCGAAATTACCTAAAAGAAAAAGATTTAGCAACCGATAGGAAAAATGTCACACATCAAAAACTACTAGACTACACTAGATTTGCTGCTAAATTTTATTTACAAATTTATAAATTACTAATGGACGCCATGTGGTCGAAATTCGGCCATAATTCATTTTAATTAATTTTTCTGCTACACAATTTCCTTTTAATTTTATTTATGTATAATTGTAAATTGAGCAAGCTGTATTTCACTAATAACTAATATATAAAATACTAAGTACAAATGCCTATTAGACATTGTCATCATAATTATGATTATTTGACATTCGGTTTGACCAGAGATTTTAAACGTAAACAAAAGTGTATAAACGTGCGCATGTGTGCGTGTGTGTGTGTGTGTAGCAATTGCGTTGTAGTGTGCGTAATGCCTTTTTAATGAATTTAATGTATTTCTAATACAGTATTATTTAAAATTTTAGTTTTCTGCACTTCTCCTCAATATGTTCTTCAAGTGTGCCACATTTCATATTTATCCACCTGCACGATTTTCTTAAAAAAAAAAAAAGGGGGTACAAAGTTTTTGCTTCACGTATTAATATATAGATACAAAACATTCAAATAATTATGAAATTCTTAATAACCACTATAAATAAAGCTAATACGACACCATTTAACAAAACTTAAAAAAAAATTGTAATCATCATCGTCCTGCTCTAATGGCAATTAGGATTGATGTAATATGTTCTTCTTTTCCATTGTATATATTCCAAAAGTTATTGTCAGTAATTATATGACTGGCCACCTGTCTAACGTAAATTCTCCTTGGGAATATAATTGTTAACCAAAAGGCATCGGATGAAGTTAGCCTAGGTCCTAATATCCTAGGTGATAAGTTCTCTCGCCAGGCTAGCCACAGATGACAAGTAACTCGGTACCGGTGATCAACCCAATGGTGAAGGGGATACAGTGAGTTATGGGGCCGCGCTCCGTACTTTCGTCACCCTGGACGAAGCTAACGGCGTGAGCGCTAACCATAGACCACCCAAAAAACAAAGTTATTGGATTCTTGGTGATAAGCTCTAAATCGTTTTTTTAAGACCACAAGCAATGTAAGAATTGGTAGCATTTATAACCGCTACCACATAGTAGGTACCATCTGAAAAGAGAATAAAAATTATTGTTTAATAAGAATGTTCAAATAATATAAGAGTATAAAGCTTCTAAATACTAAATGTTATGAAAACATGTATGCTGATTAGCTAAAAAGCCACAAAAACCCATACGTATTAATACTAAACGACAGCTCAAACTATAACAGAAATTAGAGTAATTTGACTACGGCAGCTAGAAGATAATAAAAAGGCTAATAAAGAAACTCATCATTATAATAAATTGTCAAATAATTGTAGTATCAAAATTTACCTAATTTAAAAAAAAAAAATTATAGAATAAAATTTATGTACATTTTATAGAAATTAACTTATTAGAAAAAAAAAGCCTTCTTTTAGAAAAAAATGCCTCCTATTAGAAAAAAATGCCTCCTAGTAGAAAAAAATGCCTCCTAGTAGAAAAAAAATGCTCTTTTGCCGTTGGTGGCAAACAAGTAACAACGCACAACCACACCGCAAGATGATACTACCGCTCATGGACCTTTTCTAAGCCGCTGCCTATCATGAAGAAAGCGAAGGGAGTGTGAATGCGTGCTATGAGATTTGGTGATACTAAAGGCATACTCTAAACCCACTACATGCAAACAACCTCAGTAAGGTGGGTTCCCGGCTCTCTCACTCACTGAACGAAGTGCAGTAACGAATTGCTACTACTCGGACGTCGATTTTGAGCGAATGTGGTACTACCCCGGACAGACTGGCTGTAAACAGAAGATTGTCAACAGTGTGGTACTACCACATAAAAATGGGATGTCCAATTCGTTTTTTCAATTAGAATCCAATGAGCAATTTAATGGAGTATATGAATACTGAATGTTTCAAAATTCTAGATTTTGCAGTGCAGCAATCTTCTCAGTATTTTGGCGAATGGATAGCGATGATATAAATTGCCTGTTAAAATGCCATCATGTGTCTAAATGGAAGATGAAAGTATGATACAGAGCATCATACTTTGATGACACTGATGATACTTTTAAAAAAATGATTCTTAAGGAAGCGTCGTCTTTTTAAAGGCATTATCACTGTGTATGAATATTTCTACAAGTTTATACACTGAAAAGGATTTCACATTCATTATCAATTGCGAGAGACCAATAATCAGTAATGACTCACTTTTAATTATAGAAAATATCACAGTTATGACCTATATACTCCCAAATTCTCGTGGTAGGACCGCACTGTTGACAGTTGTCTGTCTACAGCCGCGGTCTGGTCCGTCCGGGGTAGTACCATACTCTCGCAGAAAATTACGTCCGAGTAGCGATTTGTTACTGCGCTTTGTTCGATGAGCGAGAAAGCCGCAAGTCCAACTTTCTGAGGGTGTTTGCGTGTAGTAAGTTTTGGAGATGCCTTTAGTTTAACTGAATCTCATTGCACGCATTCACACTCCCTTCACTTTCTTCACGGTAGGCAGCAGCCTAGCAAAGGTTCATGAGTGGCAGCAACACTTACCATCAGATATACTGTTTGCTCGTTTGCAACCGTTTACAATAAAAAAAAAATCTCGATAACTACTATATGCTTTCGACTAGTGAATCTTGAAATGAAAATGGAAAAATAAGGTCAAATATCCATATACACTAATGACGAACTAAGGTAGAGATATGATTCCAGATGAATTCAAGCGCTGAGTTCTACTAATGGATCATAGATGCAACTATAAAGAACCAATTAAAAAACCCAAATAATAATTTCATCTTACATGTTGCAAAGAAATACAAGTTCATAACTAACGCGTTTTATCAATGATAGATTACGATCCAGAATCATATTCTCTATATATTCAAACTTTGACATCGTAAAGCAAAAAAAAAGTGGACAACGTAAATGACATAAAAAGTAATGACAAGTAAGCCCGACATTCGAAGAAGTCATCACTCATAATTCTTAAGAAATAAGAGCTGTTCGAATGGAAACAATGGCTAATTGACAGAATACTGGATTACTCCCACTAAGTGACATAGTGAACCATGCAATGAGCTATTTGATATGTAGCACTGGATTGTACAGTGTCAATCTTGAAAAGAAACTTACGTCTAAGCAAGGGACGCTGAAAAGTTGATGTAGAGAAACAGCAGCGACAACTTTTAATACATACGTACTACGGCGTAGCATAGTGAAACTACATATGTTAGTAGTGCTAACAAATTGGCTAAGCGTAGGTAAAATGAGCGTAAGCGAGCCGACTGAATGTTACTCGAATTAATAGGGTAATTTAATAAATAAGTTAATACTTATTAACACGTAGTGTGTTTCACATGAAAACCTCGGTAACCCTAAACACCTAAGTAAAGGTTCATATATTCTATACTAATATTATAAAGCTAAAAAGTTTGTTTGAATACGCTAGTCACAAGAAGTAACTGCGAATTGAACAGTTCTTTTAGTGTTAGATAGCCCATGCATCGAGGCAGGATATAGGCCATATAATCACGTTACAACTAATAGGAGCAAAGTAGTAATGAAAAATCGTGAAAAGAAAGAACGAGTATATTCCTTTAGGGTACTTTCATTGCGTGCGCTACGCATTATTGGTGTATATGTCACCGTAAAATTGTACGAACCGTTAGTTTATAAACTATCTAGTGAGATTATAAACTATAGACAGATTGTGAACGGACACAAAAATTTACAATCTAACGCTTATATTTTCGTAAGATTATAAACTGACTATGTTCAACCATCAAATTATGATTTTAATGCTTTTAACCATTCGTTCAAAAAGAAATGACCCAATCACAGCACTGTCTTACAATTTCTCGCCTGCGAATTTGTAAACCGTCCTCTGATTGGTTGGCGTTATAGACAGAGCACGTGTTTGTGTGTATAAAGTTACAAACAAAATTATCATCAATCAAAAAGCTCATTGTCAGCAAATATTAACGTACATTATTAAACACCATCAAAAAACTGTTTTTAATATCTTTAAATTGATATAATGTAGTAATGTCGCTAAAATAATAATGGCGGCGGGACAGCGTGTGAAAACAATGATTCGTTGAACTAATAGGCATGCACTTTGCGTTTTGTTCACAATTTGACGGTTGAACATAGTCAGTTTATAAACTTACGAAAATATAAGCGTTAGATTGTAAATTTTTGTGTCCGTTCACAATCTGTCGATAGCTTATAATCTCACTAGATAGTTTATAAACTAATGGTTCGTACAATTTTACGGTGACATATATAATCCTCTCTTTCTCCCTGTCTCTCTAATGTGACGAAAACGAGGTTGGTTAGGTGAGTTAGTATATGTAAAATACGATATTTTACAGAAGTAACCTCAGCATATCCATTATATTCTTGATCTAATGGCATAAAAATTAATCCTAGTTATATTAAAATACGACAAAACATTTGTCATAATTAATTCTATGGTTAAATAAAACATGAAAATGTAAGTAAAAATTACTCCTATAAAACATTTCGATATTACAAACCAATGATATGAGAATAATAAAAACAAAATTTTGGATTGTATGAAATACACGAAATAAAATATAAGTGAACAAAGAAGGTATTAGATGTAATGCTTTTTCTTCCTTATTGCTTTTTATATGAAGTATTCTTATTTAAATATAAACCAAATGTATTTAAGTAATATACTTACATTTCATAGAAAAACGAAAGTATTTTTTTATCTATACCAATAAATAAAATTGTAGTGTCTGTTTGTAATGTCAAAATAATAGGCTTTTCTCATGCTCACACGGTTATTTGCACGACACCTATGCCTAAAATAGCAATTAAAAAATTTTTGTCTGTTTGTCTGTTTGTTCCGGGTAATCTTCAGAACGGCTGGACCGATTTCAAAAATTCTTTCACCAATGGAAAGCTATAATATCAGGGCGTAAACTAGGCTATATTTTATCCCAGTATTCCCACGAGAACGCGAACTACGCGGGTAAAGCGACTATAACCTATAACCGAAGCGAAGCGAGGGCGGGTTGCTAGTTCTATATTAAATTTATGTTTTTATCTTTGATGATATAGACCTAAAGTGTAACAGATAATTTTGACTAGGTAACTTTCTTTGTTCTCTTTATAACCCTTTAACGTCACATAATTTGATACAGGCCTACACAAAAATAGGATGGAAATTGTCATACTATAGCGGTTATGATGGTAGCAACGTATTAAATTCTTACGTCATCATACGCCAAAATAGCTCAGCTCCATATTAAAGTAGACCAGCATATTATCTGCTATCAAGCACAACTCCCAAGTATTCCTCGCAAAACATTGTGCAACATACTTGCGGCATTATTTTTACTTTTTTTTGGGGGTTGGCTATGGTCAAGGTACCCGCCGTCCGGCTCCATCCGGGGTGACAGAGAGGCGACGACGGGCGGCCCCATAACCCGTAAATCGAAGTTTTAACAATCAGGACGCGTTATCAGTAGTTAAATCCCTACATTTTCTTCTAGCCATAGCATTTGATAAAAAAGCATGGGACTCCACTTGCAGTCGGTGACCCAACCGATACTCCTTGACTTCGGGACTCTATCCGCGGGTTATTAAAACTTACGGGTATTCACTACTTGTCAACGTCACGATGATGTGCCAGTACATCAACCCCACACGGCTTGCCCCAATACAAACTGTACACTAATTCCCAATCCGATCAACAAATTACATTTGGCCACTACATTCTACATATATACATACAATCTCCTGTACCGAAGTAAAAATAAAAAGCTGTACATGTTTATCTTTAGTAACTGAAACGGTTGATAGATTATTGAAAGCGTCGTTAATCTATCCTAAGTAAACAAAACTGTACATTAAGCGAAGTAGAAATGTTAGACGATCTTATTCCATGGCGCGAATCATGAGATGGCGTATTTTGTTTTCTTAGTGAAAGTTTAAGGTAAAATATTACTTCAGGGGTTTGCCTAGAGTCAACTACACGTTTCGTAGCGTTTTCAAAGAAGTTTTGTCATAAATCGCTTAGATTTACTTGTTTGAATTTGCGAGTTGAAAGTAAAAAAGTTCGATAAAGTTTTTCTTATAAAATATAATATGCGTTCAACCAGCATATACATAGGTCATATTGCAGGTACTTTTCATGTGATGATGAAGTAAGAATACCATTCACCAGCCTCTTTTTAGATTTGCTATAGTCGAACACACCTTGGCTGATGGAGGCGAAATAAAAATAGCGCTGAACCCCATAAATCTCCAGGTTTCTTCTCTTTACCTATTGACTTAGCTCTTCAAGTTCATGCTCTCTTGAGCGACAACTTCATCGTATCGATGTAGTCGGCCTTACTGCCTGCGATAGCATGGTTTTCTATAAGATCACTAACACCAGATCAAGACTCTTTAGGCCTTCTCTTTTTGGACCTGATGGAGTAAAAAACTTATATTTATGTAAAAAATTAATAAACTATTTTTACATATTTTGTCACGTTTGTATCTAGTATCTACTTTCCTGACTTTTCGTACTCTTTCAAACGTTCAAGGTCACGAAAGAACTCACGTACGGTTATACTTATGGTAAAATATTGCACAATTTTGGCCTACAACTTGTGCATCTGTGTGATGAATACCCTTTTATTTTAATTTCCCTTAAGATAAGGCTTACGACTCAAATTATGTATTTGATCCACGGAATATTATAAAGGTCATAAAAAAATTAAAATTTGCAAGTACGCAAATATGGCACTATAGTGAAAGGAATAAAATATAAATTTTTGATACATAATTTATCGAATTTTCAAAAATGAAGTAATTATAAAAGACCCATATTTTTATATACGTTTTAATCACTTTATTTCACTATTTCTAATTTACATGAGAATTCGTGAACACCTAAGCTTACGTTACATTAATTAAACTTCTACATAATTTCTCATAAAAACGTACCTATTTACTTTAATACAATAACATAATACAAAACGAGATTCATAACTTCAAAAAGGTGAATAAAATTATTTTTACAGGTTTTCTCAGGTTTTTTATATAATTTCTAATTTCCCAACATTTCAACCATAAACTATTAAGTTTATGGTTGAAATAATTATTATTAAATAATTACCATAAACGTTAATAATAATATTTTAATACACAATCATATTCTGTTTATAATGGCAATAAGTTTGTACCAAAATACGGCTCACAATTGAAAAAATCTAATAATGTAGCGTGTAGGTGAAAACCGCTGTAATAACGATGACTTCTAGAACATGAGACCCGTTAGTGCTCCCTTGACCGTGAATACCGAAAAGTGTTGGCAACTTCAGAAAAATAATAATCAAACACATATGTAATCCGTAAAAATAGTTTTATCGCAATTTGTAATAATGTATTTGCGTAAATATCAGAAATCCAATAGGTTTTATCCAATAAATGGTTTATAAAACTTTTGTAATTATTTTGAATGTTATAAAAACTGAAAATAACATAAGAATAAGTTAATTTTCATTGATTTATAACAGTACCTGTCTGCGATATCTTATATAATTCAGTAGAAGTCTTAGGGTACTCAATTGGATTCCATAAACGTGAAATTCTTGGGTATAAGAACATAGTGTGCTGCCGTTTAGTTCTCAGATTTATTGACATTGCGATAACTACTTGGTAGAGCACCATTCGTCGATTAAGTGACGTCATATACTCGAGTTCGGCCTTAAGCGTCCTTAATCATGCCTGTATTCAAACATATGCTTTCATATCTCTATGTTTTGGTGTTGCTATGTTTGATGGCGTGATTTAAATTATTAATTGTAATTCTGCATATATTAAAGCTAAATTATTACGAAATTAATAAAACTAGTAGATTAACTTGTATGCCAGCGTGATAGCATGAGTAGGAAGGTCCTAGTAAGGTCTTCTACAAAGGTTCGTAAACTGTATTTATAAATCAATTATCCTTTTTGTACTGGCAATAGATTTATAGCAAAATGTGTGTGAACATTAATAACAAATTTCTGTACTAAATATAAATCTTTGTGATGACTTGTTAGACGTGAGACATCTTGGTCCGTCCATGATCATGAACGCTGAAAAGTGTTCCAAACGTCGGTCAATCAAAAATCAAATACAAACGCCATAAAATCCGTAAAGCTAATTTTACTTATAATGTTTACATCATAATGTTTTCATACAAATTTTAGTAAATATTATCTGGCAAAATCTTCATAAGTTAAGAAAGTCTGGAGTAACCTTTTTTTAACACGTAATTTGAATTCATCCCTCACAATCGCAAACTGTTACTTGTATTCCTATATCAGCGAGGCAGTCAAGAAAGGATCAACTATATTTATAACTAGCAACCCGCCCTCGCTTCGCTTCGGTTATAGGTTATAGTCGTTTTATCCGCGTAGTTTCCGTTCCCGTGAGAATACCGGGATAAAATATAGTCTAGTTTACGCCCTGATATTATAGCTTTCCATTGGTGAAAGAATTTTTGAAATCGGTCCAGCCGTTTTGAAGATTACCCGGAACAAACAGACAGAAAGACAAAATTTTTTTAATTGCTATTTTAGGCATAGGTGTCGTGCAAATAACCGTGTGAGCATGAAAAATGCCTATTATTTTGACATTACAAACAGACACTCCAATTTTATTTATTGGTATAGATTGATCCACGTAAAATAACCTTTAAACCATAACTTAACATTAACTTATAGCTTCCAATATTCAGTGATATCAACAGTGCATCAAAAATAACTGTATTACAAGAACTTTGTGAATTATATAAACAGTTATCAGCTAACAGAAACATCAAGAAACCTCAACAAAACTTCTGACAAGAACGACTGGAATGTTCCACTCAATTTTATTACCACACACATTATTATGCCACTCAGATATAAATTCATATATTACTTACCTATAATCATTTCTTCAGATGTTATATATAATTTCTTTCAGTCTCAATAATTTTAATTTCCTCAAAATTATTTTTCCATCCATCATCATCATTATCATCATCATCACAGCTCATATACGTACCACTATTGGGCTCAAGCTTCTATCACAATGGGAAGAAAATTGACCTACTACACCGCTCTCGTAACACGGATTGATACAGAGATTGATTTGGATTTTGCATAAATATTGTTTGTATATTGTACTTCATAAGTCGTCTTTTATGACACCCAGAGGCAAGATGGGTGGCAAATTGCACTCCTTCACCACGCGCAAAATAATACATTAATCGTGGCTATAAAATGCTCGGACATCACATTTTTAAAAAAGAACAAACGAATTTCATTTTTGTATTCAAACGTATTTTATACAGCAAGTGTTAAATTAATAGAATACCAAAAATTTACATTTTCCCTTTTATTAAGAACGTGACACGAATGAAAGGGAAAAGATGATCAAAGTTACAAATACATTCAACTAAAACAATCATACGGAAACATTTAAACGGGCCCTTTCCTTTACTATTCTACTGATCCAGTCCAATAGCATAATCAATTTATCAGCTCTGTATAAAAATAGGATACGTTGTCGTATTCTATTTCAATCGTTCCGCTTTAATACAATTTTAATTTCAATTTCACACATAGCAGGGCACGCGGATTACTACACAGGGTACGAATCTGAACGAGTTGGGCAGAGTCGAGTGAATTTTTCCGATCGGCTCGACAACTCTACCGTAGAAATTCTGATGGGCCATTATTATACAGTCCGTTTCAAACGTATTGTGTGAGAGTACTCGTTATAAAAATAATATTGTGTATTGTACGTGAGCAATGCGCTGTTCGCATTGCTGCGCTTTTTAGCGCCACTGCTTTCATGAAACCGGCTTATTTATCAGGCAATTGTAATATAAAATACAAAAAATTAATAGAAGCTCCACACTAAACCATACTAAGGAATATCCTTGTATCAGGAAGAATCTTAGAAACGTACAATTCATTATCATCGTCATCATATGCTCAGTTCGTACAGTTCTCACTGCTGGGCTTGAGTCCCTTCCATAGTAGGCGATAAATTGACCTACTTTACCACGCTGATCAGACGGATTGTTACACATCACACATCCACGAGCAATATAAGGGTTAGAAGATATTCGTAGCCACTACCACACCACACCCTAAATCTAGCCAGTTATAGATCGGCCATCGCATGCTTAGTTAATAAGATTTTTTTAAGTTAGTACTTATCACTTAAGGATCTATATTATTTTACCATCATAAATCATGATAACAGTATTATTACAAAAATAATATTAATAATTAAACTAGTATCATAAATAATAATGAAATATGAGCGCATCTTGTTTCTCTAGCTTATCTAGACGGCTGGCGTTTTCAGCTCATCAACTGTCACTTCAACAAAATTGCCCTTAAAGCTGGTAACTATTTTAAGCACACTGTTACGTCATGGTAACGAGACGCGACACGTAACATCTGCAGCCAGAATAATGGACCTGCCTCACCTGAAAATGCGTTCAGCTTATTTTATGTTTCATAGCAGTAGGTTGGTTTGGCTAGCGCATCCAATTAACTGTCGTTGTCCGCCACATCGTTTGTAATGTATGTACGTTGAAATATCGAGAGCTTGATGAGTGCGCTAGCTCAGTTTCTCTTTATAACCTACTTATAGGTACATATATCAATGAATATGCCAGGCAATTTAATATGATTTTATGTGATGTCATTCTTGAAATAATTAATTTGATGGAACTAATTGCTGATGTGTCAAATCATCTTAGTAAGCTATTGTGGAGTTTTGGGCTCCAAACTCCACATTAGGAAGGAAATTCTATTCCACGCTGATCTGACGTATTAGAATAGAGTTTTATATCGAGTTTTCCTTCTTTTGCATAGATTTTACTGCATATTATAATCCCTTAGTTTTTTTTATGACACCCTACGAGGAGGGGAGGGGTTGGTTAATTGTATTCTTACTCCATAATAATCACGCAGAATGTCTGTGTCATGTCAATTAATTAGATATAATAATACCTATTAAATTCTCGGCTAAGTGTGCATATATTTTATTCTATGGCGAAGCCTATAATAATATAAGAAATGGAACTATGACCATATTTTATGATATTTGGACTAGACGGTTTGGACGAGGAATGAGCAGATTATTGTCTGTCAAAAAAGTTTTTATAAGATAAAACATTTCGTAGTAGAGATTTTTGGCGTAGATATGTTTGAGGCACTTTTAATGAAAAAGATCATACTTTATTCCTATACTTTATTCTCAGTTCTATAAATATAAAATACCTCAAAACTCTAGAGACAGTCAAATATAAAAAGTTTTAATATATATTTTGAATATACCATAAATTTTATAAAAATAACTAATAAAACTAGTAGCTTCATAAATCTATATATAAGATTAAAAAGATATAAAACATATATATATATTATTGTTCGTTTGATGTAATGGCATTTTAAAATATAAGTTTTGAATGTATGAAATATTGATATAATATTTCAAAATACCTCGAACATATTTTAGATACGAATATAATAAGACATATATTTTCAATATTCCTTTTGTGATTCAAACAGAATGCTTTGGTGATTTGTAGCTTACTACATCGCGTTGCATTGCCATCAATCCGTAAGTGAATCTGGAATCGAGCACGTCGCAGCTGCAACTGATATCACCTGACGATGTCGTTTGTATCCGTCCGAACGGGATTAAGTACGGGCTTCGTACGCGTATATCGACAATTTGAATTACTTCTACCGATACTCACTATTAGATATAACGTATTAAAATATTCAGCGAGTATTCGTATTTAGTGTGCAACAATTTTTTAATATAAATCATCTCATATTTTCCGTATGGTGACGGAGTAAGAATACAATTCACCAGCCCCCTCTCATACTTCTGGGTGTCGTAAAAGACGACTAAGGGCTATACTACGCATATGACATCTATGCAAGAGATGGAAAATTCGGAACAAAATCCTATACCAACCTGTCTGACCAGCAAGGTATAGTAAGGTCAATTTCCCTCCTAATATGGAGGAGGCTCGAGCCCAGCAATGGGACTTGTATAGGTTGAAAAGATGATGATGAATATCTCATATTAACCCTCACATTGCTCTTGAGTGTCATAGAAAACGACTAACCTTTACTTGGTTTAACACAATCTGATGTCATGTGGTCAATAATTACATTCCAAAGGAGGGTTGACGTCAGGCAGACCATAAAACTGTGGCTAATAACTTTTGCAATATGGAATCCTTACTAATATTATAAATGCGAAAGTAAGTTTGTTTGTTTGTTTGACAAACAAACATGTTTGGTTGTTACGCTTTCACACTTTTTACCATTGGAAAGCTATAATATCAGGAATTAACATAGGCTATATTTTATCCCGGTATTCCCACGGGAAAGGGCACTACGCGGGTAAAGCGACTGAAACCGAAGCGAAGCGAGGGCGGGTTGCTAGTATGAAATAAGAGCACATATTGAGTCGACCCTAAGTAATTGGGATAATAACTGGATGAGGATAATGATACCGTGTCATTTAAGCTTGTATACGTTCCACTGCTAGCTCGAGCCTCTTCCACAATGCGCTGCTTCCAAATATTAGTCTTTTAACCTATTATACTACAGCATTCAAATAGATTGTTATAGGGTTTTATCCAGAGTTTTCTTTCACTCCTGTTGCGAGCCTTAGTCGTCTTTTACGACCCATCCATCCATCAGCCTACAGAAGTCCACTGCTGGACATAGGCCTCCCCACGAGAATGCCACTCGGAACGTTACTGCACCACTTGCATCCAACGGTTCCCTGCGACTTTGTGAATGTCGTTAGTCCACGTAGTGGGGGGTCGTCCTACGATGCATCGTTCGATTTGTGGTCACCACTCAAGAACCTTTCTTCCCCAATGGTTGTCGGTTCGACGAGCGATGTCGAACAGAGTCTTTTATGATCATCCATGAGTAAAAAAAGTGTTGATGAATTATATTCTTAGTTCACTACACGGGAATTTTTTTTAAGTATTTATTACGTTACGCTATATTCAATTCCCTAATATACTAGCTACTATGTGTGGATCGTGATATTTTGCTTGCAATTTAAAATTAAGAAGACCTGCACTAAAATAATCATGCCACAATCAATAATTAAACCTCTTCTTATTTTTATTTAATGGCAATGAGCTACAACGATATGAGATATTGGTGCCAGTGTCGAGTTATTTATATTGATTATTTACGTCTTTGGTCTTCGTATTTTAGTCAGTCGTTATCATGATTTGGTGCTGATAACCAAGTAATGCTTTCTCTGGGAAATTTGGCAGAATGTCAAAATGCACGTGATTCGCTATTATATCATATTCACTACATTTCAGAATTGTATCTGCATTATATTATATAAAATATCAGCAAAATTATACAATTCACTATAAAACCACTATAAAAACAATGAATGAAATTTTAAAGCACTACATGACATTATGACATTCTCGTCAAAACTCTAAACCTCAATACCTTTTTATGAGTAATAGTATAATTCTGTCAATAACAGTAGAGGCTTCACTATTTATTAAAAAAAATAGAGAAATGAGACAGTCTAGCCTTATTTGATAGTATCTTTTTCAGACAATGAATTCCATTGAACAAATAACATGCATATATTTTTGGAACCAAGTTTGATGTTCCAATTCCATCGAAGTTTCTCTTTGTCTGTTGGATCTAAGCGGATTTGACTGGTACGAGTAAATGGCTCTCAAGCCAACGCGTAGTGCTTTATTGCTTATGGTGTCCCGCATCTAAATCCTTTCCTTTCAAACCGGATTATGATTGATATAGAACTTGAGATATTTGAAAAATATTTGTGACAATTTCATAACTCGTCGAAATCTGTTTTCTATTTATAATCTCGAAGTTATTTTTATTCGGGGGCATTTATATTACATAAGTTTGCCTTTAATAAATATTTTAAACTTTTTGTTATTTAATAAGAAATGTTATTTAGTTATTTATTTATATTTATTTATTTATATGAGATATTTAGCGTGATATTTAATACAGCATTTTAATACATATGCAATATAAGCAAATCTTCAGGCACTTATAAGTCTAAGATATACATTTATAAAACTTAAGTCTTTTCCGTGTGGTGACGGAGTAAGAATACAATTCACCACTTCCTCTCTTACTCGTGGGTCTCGTAAAAGACGACTAAGGGATATATACGTACCCTTGCGTATAATACGCATATGGCATTAACGCAAAATAAGGAAAACTCAAAATAAAACCCTATACCAACTTGTCTGACCAGCATGGTATAGTGAGGTCAATTTCTCTTCTATTATGCAGGAGGCTCGACTCCAGCAGTATTTGAGCTGAAATGATGAATGAAAATGATGAAGTCCCCCCTTATGGTGACGGTATAAGAGTAGAATTCCTAACCTTCTTTCTCGCCCGTGGGTGTTGTAAAAATCGACAAAGAGATATAATATGCGAGAGAAAGAAAAACTCGAAATAAAACCCTATACCAACAGGTCTGACCCGCGCGATATGGCAGCTTAATTTGCCACCCGAAAATCCGAGACCAACGGTTGTACTAATATGGACTGAGGCGACGATATTTAATCAACAAATTATGTTTAATCAATCTTATTTTAATAATAGATCACGAATTTTCTTTCATGATTCTGATATTTAGGATACTTTTCAATAACCATAATCAGGGACTATACATTCTGGTTTTACGTAGAATGTGTAAATATTCACGTAAATATTTGTCATCATCATTATCACAGCTCATTTATATCTCTATATATATATCTATATATATATATATATATACTACTGGGCTCGAACCTCCTCCATAATAGGAGCGAAATTGACCACGCTAGTCAGACGGATTGGTATAGCGTTTTATTTCGAGTTTTCCTTCTCTTGCATAAATATTCTCTGCAAATTACAATCCCTCGATCGTCTTTTATGATACCCGAGAGAAGTAAATTGTATTCTTACTCCATCACCACAAATAAATATTATTAACGTGTTGCAATTTAGAATAAACTTGCTCTGTATTTGGATTAGAAAAGTATATGTTCAATGCACATTGAACATGCAACGCAGCAAATTCATAAGTAGAGCATTCAACATACAACAGCGCAGATTTGCAAGATTTGCACTGACATAATTAAAGATGCTGCGTTACACCTCACACTTACGACACACTAACACAAAATGGTATATGTGTGTATTAACAATAAATAGTATATAAGGTGTAAATATTGTAAAATAAATCAGATTTGAATTTATTCATCTCTCAGTTACTACACTCTCACTGCGGCCAAGACACCCTTAGCCGTCAGTTCTGATCGGTCTTGTGAGTCTGCTTGACCGGCAGTGAGAATTACCAATCCTCCACCCAAACCTCCATCTCACTGTGGCCAAGACACCCTTAGCCGTCAGTTCTGATCGGTCTTGTGAGTCTGCTTGACCGGCAGTGAGAATTACCAATCCTCCACCCAAACATCCATCTCACATCTACCTGTCACCTTAGGTAGCGCGGTGCAGGTATCCCATCAGATAGGCTAGGAACTTAAGGGCTTTAGGTACATCAAACTATAACCTTAGGTTCTTCTGTCAAACACGGCGTTAGTCCATAAGCCCATACGACGCCGTACAGTATAAGAACATTTTAATTAAATGAAACGATACATCAAACACTGATCCACATCCATACAACCTTATGCAGCCAACGTATTAACTCGTGTAGAAACTAATAGGAAAGTTAACGATGCAACATGTCAAAGAACCAATATATTTTGTTTGCACAAAAGCGTGTATGCACGGCTACGAGACGTCGGGACGGTGAAGTTTCATTTGAGAATCCGCTGGGAAAACGCGTTACAAAAACATTTTTCATAAAGCCGCTACATGTACTTGATACGTAATTTATGGAGACACCGTCTTGCCCTACCACGGCTTGAATGTTGATTAGAAAACGTTCTGTGAGGCTGTAATCGACCGAGCAATCTTTTCGCTCATTTTAAATTCTTGAGTAAAGCTGTCATCGATTTTTGCTTTAAGTTGAACGCCGAGGGAGTCAAAATAGTATATAAATGTGTCCCCCATTCATCATCATCTTGCTCTTATCCCAATTACTTGGGGTCGACGCAATATGTCATCTGTTTTGACATATTGCAAAAAGTTTCGGCAATGACTTTTATGACCGGCCGCCTGCCTGACGTCAACCCTCCTTGGGAATGTAATCGTTGACCCAAATGGTACCAGATGGAGTTGGTCCGGGTCAATCTAGGGCTCTTAGTCGTCTTTTACGACACCCACGAGCAAAGCAAGGGTTGGTAGTATTCGAAGCCGCTACCACACAGCACATGTAAATAAAATATTTTTTTCGGATTTTATAGCGTTTATATTTATTTTTGATCGCTTCTTACAACACTTTTAACCTTCATGGACTCGGACGGATATTCGTCTTTTACGATATCTCTTAAAATATTTAAATTGAAGACGTCATCATCATCATCTCAGCTCATATGCGTTCCACTGCTGGGCTCCTCTTCCACAATAGGAGGGAAATTGACCTAACTATGCCATGCTGGTCAGACAGGTCGGTATAAGGTTTTATTTTGATGTTTTCTTCCCTAGCATAGATGCTATATGCGAATTATGTATCTTAGTCATCTTTTACGATATCCACGGACAAGATAGGGAGGGGTCAATTGTATTCTAAGATCGTCACGACACGAAAGAATTGTACACAATACTTTAATAGTTATAATGATGTTATATCATTTACTTATTCTATAATTGAATTAGCAATATAATGTTAATAAACCGCAACACCATACAGCGTACATATGTTGAAGCGGTTTGTAAGAATGTATTTGGTTACAACTTGTACCTCGTCGAACGGATCTCCTTGAAGTGAATCCCTTTTTTGCGGTCATGAGACATGTTTTCTTTTCCTTATATCCTTTTATTGTTTCTCTTTTAATGCCTTTTTAGTCAATCCAAGTGGGGATACGTAATATTTTTTTTATTTATTTCTTTTGTAATGAGTTAAAGAGAGCTAAACGATTAAGCTGAAATCTGGTTCTATGAATGTTCAGCTCAATTTCTAATCCGTCAAAACGTGTGATACACTATTGTTGTAACAAAATACTCAATAGCCACAGGGTCTAATACTGCTGATATAAGACAATACGCTCCTACAAAAAGTTAAAAGTATTCATGTTACACCTCCAGCTATACCTTTGGGAATAAAAAAGAAAATCAATAAATAGATTCGAAGTTCTCTTTAGTCATTATAATATTAAAGCCAATTAAGTAAAGTGGAATTTATGAAACCAAAATCCATCTAATGAAAGTGACCACTTGTTAGATTGTTTAAAATCAATTATATGCTCAAGTTTAATTTTAATTGTTTTCAAGCTTCCATTATAAGGTCAGAATTGTAGAATCCATATCATAATATTGTTCAATTTGATACAGAATAAATAAACTAATATTTTGTTTGGTAATCTATCTTAATTGTCTATACAAATAAATAAAATTGTAGTGTCTGTTTGTAATGTTAATATAATGGGCGTTTTTCATCCTGATACGGCTATTTGCATAATACCTATGCCTTTTTTTTTTGTTTTTTTTTTATGGTTGGGCTATGGTAAGCGCACACGCAGTCCATTCCGTCCGGGGCGACAAAAGGACGGCGAGCGGGCCCATGACCCACCCGTACCTACGTCATCTTCGTCGTTGGGCCGACCACCAGAGCAGGGTGACTTGTCGTCAGTGGTCGGCCCGACGGAATACCCTTTCGAGTACCCTCACATGATACCCATGTCTAAAACCGATTTAAATTTTTTTTGGTTGTTTGGCTAATCTTCACAACAGTTGAATGGATTTTAATAATATTTTACTACCAGATAGCTGTCTATATAAGAAGTAACATAGTCTATATTTTAGCCCGGTATACCTACGGGAACGGGCACTGTGCGGGTAAGGCGACTGAAACCGAAGCGAAGCGCGGACAGTTTGCTAGTACATATATACAACTGATCGCCTCTTTTTCTTCTTAATAGTTCTGTTATAAGGAAAAACTCGAAATAAAACCCTATTCGAACATGTCTGACTAGCATCGTAAAGTAAGCCATTTTCACTCTTATTCGGGAGAAGGCTCGAGCCCGGTAGTAGGATATGTGTGAGATAATGAAGAGAAATTACCCATATACCAGATTTATACCCATTACACCCCCAAAAAAAAAAACCGTAGATTTTAACCGTGGACAAACCGTTGTGTGTGTGTAGTGATTGCATGCTAGTGTGCGTAATGCCTTTTTAATGAATTTAATGTGTTTCTAACCCATTATCATATAAAATTTCAGTTTTATGCACTTCTCCTCAGTATATACTTCAACTGTGTCAAATTTTATACTTGTTCATCCACGTAATTTTCGTAAAAAGGGGTACAAAGTATTTGCTTCACGTATTAAAATATAGATATCACTTCCGAGACAATAAATTGTAATAGATCCATTGTAATTGATAATAAAGCAACTGAGAGATATAGAAACTGATATATTAAATACATCATCTAATTATCCATCAGTGCGATGGACTGTTTTGATCCATTGTTCACTTTGGGACATTGATTTCCTCAAGGAAAGATATATAATTCAAAGTTTATTTATTGTTGATAACAATTGATTAAAAATAAAATCCTTTTCATTAAGAATATTTTTCTAGTAGCTGTTAATGTCAGTCCGTGTGGTGACAGAGTAAGAATACAATTCTCCACTCCTTATTCTGCCCGTGGATGTCCTAAAAGACGACTAAAGGATATAATATGCTTATAATATATATGCAAGTGATGGAAAACGTGGTGTAAAAGCGTGGTGTAGTATGTCACTTTCCCTCTCATTGTGAAGAAGACTAGCTGAATAGTGGGACGTATATGAGATGTGATGCTCTTAATATTACCTTATAAAAATATGCGCTCATAATGACAATACTGCTTTGATCACCGATTTTAAAAAGTACACAGAATAAAATTCAAACTCTTAAAAACCCACAGAAATAGTTATTATCATTACCATTTCAGCTCATATACGTACCATTACTGGATTTGAGCTCCTTTATAATGGCAGTCCCACTTTAGGTTATACAGATTGGTACAGGATTTTATGCCGACTTTTCATTCTCTTACATAGATGTTATCCGAATATCATATCTCCTAGGCATTTTTAGACAGATAAAAAAAGAGATAATCATTGTCACCATAATATCAGTCCATAGACATACCACTGCTCGGCTCGGCCGTCCACGACTATGAGCCTTTGACCTATATTACCCTTTGAACTATGTGGCTGATCAAGCGTGTTGGCAAGATTTTATTACGAATTGCCCTTCTTTTACATAGATGTTATAAATCTGTTATATCTTTTAGTCGTCCTTTACGACATTCCCAGACAACATAGAGGGTGGTTAATTGTATTCTTATTTCCTCACCACACAGAATAGTAAATTATAATTTAATTTCATCAGCATACAATATTTTTTTACATCAAATGAGTTACTTTTATCTCATAATAGCTCTTTAGATAATAAATAAGAAACGTAGCGGACCTTATATATTATAACAATACATTGAAAACGCTCCTGTGTTCCTTTATGTGTAATATGATTATTATCGATACGGTCTGCATAAAAATTTATGTGATTTCTTGAAATTAAAGTTGTTCCCTGAAATCTCTATATAACAATCGTGAAAGAGATATGGAATTGGTAGGTTATTTTTCATTTCAAATATCTCTCTCTATTATGCAAAGATATTTTCAGGAGTGAGTTAAAAATGATCTAGTTTATTATGCCAATCAAACAATTTGGCTTCGGTTTTTATTCTCTTACTATATCTATATAATATTATTGCGCTTCGTTCGGTGAGCGAGAGAGCCGGCAGCCTGACTTTCTGAGGGTGTTTGCGTGTGGAGGATTTTGGTGGTGCCCTTGGTATCACCGAGCCTCGATGCACGCATTCACACTCCCTTCACTTTCTTCGCGGTAGGCAACGGCCTTGTAAAGGTCCATGAGCGGCAGCAACACTTACCATCAGGTGTACTGTTTGCTCGTGTGCCACCGTTAGATATAAAAAAAAAAAAATATATATTATATGTTATTTGGTTAACTGCCTTCGTCGACTTTCATAACATACTAGCAACCCGTCCTCGCTTCGCTTCGGTTTCAGTCGTTTTACCCGCTTAGATCCTGATCCCGTGGGAATACCGGGATAAAATATGGCCTATGTTACTCCCTAATATTATAGCTTTCCATTTGTGAAAGAATTTTTGAAATCGGTTTGGTGATTTCAGCGTGAAAGCGTAACAAAACTTACTTTCGGATTTATAATATTAGTAAGGATACGGAAACGAAAAATAAGGCAAATTGTATTCTTATTCTATCATCATTTCAACTTACATACGTCCCATTGTTGCGCTCGAGCCTCCTCCACATTAGGAGGGAATTCGATCTTACTATACCATGCCAGTCAGGCAGGTTGGTATAGGGGTATTTATTTTGAGGAAAGAACGACATCCTCCCCGAGGGGGGGACGTCAGTCGATGAGAGGGTACCCCAAATAGGGGGTATTCCGTCGGGCCGACCACTGATGACAAGTAACCCTGCTCCGGTGGTCGGCCCAACGACGAAGGCGACGTGCACGTGGGTGACTTGTGGGGGTGCGTGCTTACGCCCCTCTGTCGCCCCAGACGGAGTGGTGCGAGGAGCGCGCCGACCGCAACCCACACCCAAAAAAAAAATAGGTTATTTATTTCAAGTTTTCCTTCTCTTGCATAGATGTTATATGCGTATTATATCCCTTAGTTGTCTTTTACGACATCCACGGGCAAGATAGGGAGTGGTGAATTGTATTCTTACACCGTCACCACACGGACAGTTGCAACAAGTTATTCTATCACCTAATTTAAACGCTATCATTACATCATTAAAAATAAAACACATATATATATATATATATATATATATTGTCACAGTCTCATAAGTTAATTGTTCATAATGAATCGGTGTATTCTGTTGTTTATTTGTTTACCCGGCTTGATTACAACCATCCGAGCGTAGGTCGATCCGTTCATAAACTGTATAATCAGAAATCCAATGGTAGTAAACATTGTTCATATGGCGTCCATTATCCGTTAAGCATTTTAGAATTGCTTTCATATCGATTTTCGTGTCTATTGTATTTGTAACCTTCAGTGAAAGATATCGCTTCTCAAACTTATATGTTTCAGTGGCCTCGTTTATAGCCTTATATCAGATAGGAATCTATATTATATGTTATTATTAAAAAGCTGAAACATTGTTAGTATAAATTATTGATTACTCCCTGCTCATTTAGCATTTGACTAGTCAAATATCAGAGCATAGTTATGTATGTTTGCCTATAGTTTTATTTATATGTTTGGTTGTTTCTTTAATGTCTATGTCATTAATCCTCAATCGGAAAGTCTTCATTACGTAGCCAATTTATAGCAAAAATTTATATCTATATCTATTCTATACTAATAAATAAAATTGGAGTGTCTGTTTGTAATGTCAAAATAATAGGCTTTTTTCATGCTCACACGGTTATTTGCACGACACCTATGCCTAAAATACCAATTAAAAAAAAATTGTCTGTCTGTTTGTTCCGGGTAATCTTCAAAACGGCTGGACTGATTTCAAAAATTCTTTCACCAATGGAAAGCTATAATATCAGGGCGTAAACTAGGCTATATTTTATCCCGGTATTCCCACGGGAACGGGAACTACGCGGGTAAAACGACTATAACCTATAACCGAAGCGAAGCGAGGGCGGATTGCTAGTTGTTTAATATTTACGAATAAGAGCGTTACAGTGGCCGGAAGTATTAAAATAATTGGACAAAAGTTTACTCATTACTGCTCGATATCGCACTTTACTTATTTTACACAATCACCACTCTCATAATAACGGTTTTTTTTTTGGGGGGATGGGTTGCGGTCGGCGCGCTCCTCGCACCGCACCGTCCGGGGCGACAGAGGAGCGTAAGCACGTACACCCGCAATCCACCCACGATGCACGTCGCCTTCGTCGTTGGGCCGACCACCAGAGCAGGGTTACTTGACGTCAGTGGTCGGCCCGAAATAACTGTTGTATAACAAATTTGTATGAAATAGTGGACGACAATGTAATATAAAATACGGTTAATACTTCCTAATTTTTTTACACTGTAGTGTAAAATTCGTTAAAAAGGCGAGGTGGGTGCTCAAAAGAAATAATTGCAATAAATATATATAAGCAATAAATAATATATATATATAAGTACTCATAAATAAACTTGCTATACTGCACTGTGCGTGCTAAAAGACTGTGCTAAATGAATAAATTATGTGACAGCAGATAACTAGGTAAATTCAATACGAAATCTTACTAAACAATTTTCTTCGTAATGTGGAAGTGGCATATGTATGTATTAATATATTTTAGCAGAACGATTTTTTATTACCGGCTAGCAGTATATTTCAAATAAAAAACGATTTCCCAAATTCAAATTATTTATTATCTATGGAACCTAGCGGTTACGAGGGCACTTACATATTGTCAATTTTAACACTATTAAATTCATCCAAAAAACTACCACTGGATCGGAACGCAGTCGCTATTGATTTGATTGGATAAGAATTTCTGCGGGCTTGCCTATTATTTTTGTAATTATTTTAAGCTATTGCATAGCTTTTATCGCGGGCTTTGAGCGCGGCGACTGAATCAAGAAATTCCGTAACGAAAATAAAACCTAACACCCGCCTACCATGTTCGCTCGGCCGAGCGTTCGGTGTGACGGTTGTCGACATTCTGCTTTCGTCCATCTCGGTGCGCACACGTGCCACCGCTTTGCGTAGCTTACGTAAGTGTTTTCGCGCGTTTTCTAACGGTCCCAACGATTTTCAGCGGATGACAGTGATAATCCAAACCGCCTTATTGTTATACATATAGTACATTTGTTTTCTTACCGGTCACCACGCTCAAAAAGTGTAACTTGAATTAATATAAAAGAAAAATAAAATACTGCATAAATAAAAAATAAATAAATATAATTGCATAAGTTGATAAAAAATGTTATGCAATAGCTTTACCGCGGCAGTCCCCGAGTGCACCACGTTCTTTTTTTTTAATAACTTTTTTTATACAAAATTATATACAACATGTCTTGCTAGTAGTACCAGTTCAGCAAGATACGTAATATATTTCATAAATATAATTCAAACAATTATTGTTGGTCCAGATGCCACAAGTGGCACGGGACCATGAATTAACTACTAGAGCAGCCATTTTCTGGTCCTCGAACACCTGGGATCCCGCCTCAGGGGGCTGTTCGACGCGTGTTTAGCGTCCGGACGGTTCCCTGGGTGCTGGAAGGAAGAAAGGCTGGTGCTCCTGCCGAAGCCGGGACGGTCTCCGGAGTCGCCTTCGGCCTACAGGCCTATCGTGCTGCTCGACGACACGGGAAAGCTACTGGAGAGGGTGGTAGCTGCCCGCATCGAGCGGCACCTCGTCGGCACGGGGCCCGATCTGTCGGACGCCCAGTTTGGGTTTAGGAGGGGTCGTTCGACGATCGCGGCTCTGTTGCGCCTGAGGGCCGTGGCGACTGAGGCCGTCACCGGCGGGGGAGTGCTGTTGGTGGTGTCCCTAGACATCACCAACGCATTCAATAGTCTGCCATTCAGCTGCATCAGGGAGGCGCTCCGGTATCACGGGGTGCCAGTTTACCTGAGGCGGCTAGTGGCAGACTATTTGGAGGGGCACAGCGTCCTCTGCACCGACCGAGCAGGGGACGTTGTGCGAACGCCCATGACGTGCGGTGTCCCACAGGGGTCGGTCCTCGGACCCACCCTGTGGAACATCGGCTACGACTGGGCGTTGAGGGGGAGCCTCCCGCTCGGGCTGGGCGTGATTTGTTACGCCGACGACACGCTCGTCAAAGCCCGCGGTGGGACGCTGGAAGAGGCGGTAAGCCTGGCGACCTCTGGTACCGAGGAGGTCATCAGGCGGATCGAGGCGCTGGGGTTGAGGGTCGCCCTGGACAAGACGGAGGCCCTCTTGTTTCATAGGCGCCATATGAGCCCTCCCAACGGCGTCTCGATCACCGTCGACTCGGTCGACATCAGCATCCGGGCCCATATGAGGTACTTGGGCCTGGCGCTCGACGGGCGATGGTGGTTCCGGGAGCATTTCCGCAGGCTCGCTCCACGGCTCGTCGGCGCGGCGTCCGCCCTATTGTGGCTTATGCCGAACGTGGGCGGACCGAGCGCTGCGTGCCGACGGCTGTACGCGGGGGTCATCCGGTCGATGGCCCTGTACGGCGCACCGGTGTGGGCGGGGTCCATGACCGTCCGACTTAGGGCCCTTCTGTGGCGACCACAGAGGGTCATGGCGGTCAGGGCCATCCGCGGATACCGCACGGTGGCGACGGAGGCAGCGTGCCTATTGGCCGGGACTCCCCCGTGGGACCTGGAGGCGGAGATGCTCGCCGGACTATATCGGCGGGTGACGGGGGTACGAGCGGAGTGCGGTGTGGTCTCGTTAAGGGATCTCACCGCCTCGCGCGTCGACGCCCGCCGAGACGTCATTGCCCGTTGGGCAGTCCGGCTGGAGAGGCCTCGGTTCGCGGTGCGAACCGTGGAGGCCTTCCGGCCGGTGCTGATGCAGTGGTTGGAGAGGCGGCACGGGGTGCTCTCCTTCCGACTGGTGCAGGTTTTGACGGGGCATGGGTGCTTTGCCAAATACCTGCACAAGATCGTTAGGAGGGAGAGTACACCGTCCTGCCACCACTGCGATTGCGACGAGAACACGGCGCGCCATACGCTCGAGGCCTGCGGGGCTTGGGCAGTGCAGCGCTGTGAACTCGTCGCAATCATCGGTATGGACCTGACGCTGCGACTATCGCTAGGGCGATGGTCGACAGCGTCGGGAATTGGGACGCGGTCGCAACCTTCTGCGAGACAGTGATCTCGCGGAAGGAGGCGGCGGATCGCCTGCGCAAGGAGCACAGCCTCGATGAGGAGATCCGCCGCCGGCGACTGGGGTGGCGTAGGCGCAACTATCTGCGCCTCATGCCGCCCTAACCGAGGCCGCGGGTGACGTGACCGGGGATTAGTCCGTCACCCGCTGAGAGGCCGACCGCGTGAGGAAAGACCGACGTCCTCCCCGAGGGGGGGGACGTCGGTCGATGGGAGGGCGCCGACCGCGGCCCACCCACAAAAAAAAAAAAAATAAAGCAGCCATTTCCAATCAGTTAGGCCATTTTCGAATAATCTAATATACCTATATAAAAAAATCCGTGTGGTGACGGAGTAAGAATATAATTCACCACTCCCTATCTTGCCCGTGGATGTCGTATAAGATGACTATGGGATATGGTACGCACGTGGCATCTGTGCAGGAGAGGGAAAACTCGAAATGAAACCCTATACCAACATGGCTGTGGTCGGCCCAACAACGAGGTGACGTGGGTACGGGTGGGTTATGGGCCCGCGCGTCGTCCTTTCATCGCCCCGGACGGATTGGACCGCGCGCGAAAATTAAAAAAGAAATACCAACATGGCTGACCAGCATGGTATAGTAGGTCAAATGCCCTCCCATTGCGGAGGAGGTCCGAGCCCAGCAGTGGGACATATGAGGGCTGCGATGATGATACGATGTTGAATTATATGTTTGTAAAGTCCCCCACAATATAAGGATTATTATTCCCTTAGTGCAAGGCGTTGTCATTTAAAAAAAAGATTCAACAGGAAGGAGAGTGGGCAGCAGCTCTCGCCGGGGAAATGTATGATATGTCACTGCGAAACCAACCCGCCTATGTGGGCTGCGATGATGATGAAAAATATTATCAAGAATTGAGAACCATCTTCTTTTCTTTCAGTTAAAAAGACACTCATAGTCTTTCGGAACGTTCAAAATTGTCTGTTTATAAATATTTAATGTGAAACGCAGCCCATTCTATCACATGAAGAAAGCTCGTGAATACGCAATAGGTAATTCCGTTAGAATATCCAAGTGTGTACATTTATTCGTGAGTTCTAGATACGTTCTGTAGAAACGTTGCAAGCCACTGTAACCGAAATTCGATTATCATGAGCTGTCTAAATTAACTTTGTGAGACGGCGTATGTTGGATTAATTATCACGTTTATTAAGTTAGTTTCATTGGAAATATCGTGGCATAACAAGCGCGGATCTAAACATATTATTTACTTGTTACGTGACTTTATTAGTTTGTAATACATCGTAATATTGTTTTGTTATTACTGTCATCGTTTCTATTAGTAGAGGAACGACATATTTGTTCTATTAGCGTATACAATAGCGTATAGAATTATGATTTCCAAGGGTAAATAGACTTCATTGTTATTCATTATGTGTGGTAATGGGTTAAGTATAGAATATACACGCATATATTACCAGTTATATACTCGTAGGTGTTGAAAAAAAAACGGATAAGGGAACACGAGGGAATATATAGGGATAATGGAATAAAGATTCGATATGTTGTTCGTTGTATTGTTATGTATTAATGGAGATTCCTCCTTTTTTAAGGATCATATCTAATGGTGAATATCTATGGATGGATGGAGGATTATGCTATTCTATTGCTGGGTATAAGTCTCTTCGTTTAAGTCTATCTTACTGCCTCAATGCGAATTAGTATTTCTTTAGTTACGGCATCATAACGTAATTTAAAACAGTCATCATTATGATTTAAGTTCCTATACGTCCCACTTCTGGACTCGAGCCTCTTATTTAATAGGAGGGCAAATTACCGACTATGCTACACTGATTAGACGTGTTGGTATAGGGCTCTTTTATTAGTTTTCCATCTCTAACATAGATTTTCTATACAAATTATATCCTCCATTCATCTTTTACGACATCCATAGGTATGATAGAGGGTGGTGAAATGTATTCTTACACCGTGACCCCATAGACAAACAGTAAGATACCTAAATTTCCACGTTTGTCAAATGAAATTACTAAAGAATGTAAGCAGATAACAGCACTGCTAGTAAGGGAGAAATTAAAATCAAACTCTATATTAACCCCTCTGACTAATCTAATAGAGTAGGTCTATTTTTCTTTTATTTCTAAGAAAGTTTATGACCGTCAATGAGTCATCAATTGTCATTAAAAGATGTATGGCGTATAAATAAAGGAAGACGCGTCAATTCATTCAGAAAACTTTTACGAGATCCTATCTTCAGATCAGTGAAATGTTTTTTATCTATTATATATTTTATTTATTTCTATTATATATTTCATGTATGATGACTGGATAAGAATGTGATTTCTGTCACCGATTGTCTGACCGTGGGAGTCGGCTAGAGTCAGAAGTCGGCTAACGTCAGGAGAGCGGATAATAACTATCTCTTGGCAAACGTTTAACATCAACTGAGATCGTCAACCCGCTTGCTAACCTTATCGTTTCTGGTATTATACCCTCAAATGAATGAGTGCCTACTATGAAGGAGGCCTACATCCATCAGTGGATGACAAAAACCGGAACGATGGTGATAATTATTAACTGCTTTGTTAGACTTTAAGTACGATGATGTAAATATGACTCAAAATTACATCTAACGCCCTTACAAAAGGTAAATTACTGAAAAACCCACTTATAATAAGCAATTTCTTGTGTCTGCATTGAACTTTGTTTCGATTTCACATATTATTTTTATAGAAAGTAGTTTGTATTAGTCAAGCGATAAATATAAAAACTTCGCCTGTAAAGACGATAGTGAGATAATTTGGTTACGTTACGTACTTAACCACACTAGTCTAATTGCTAAGGCAGGTGGAATTGATTTACAAAGGGGTTCAAGTCCCACGAAAGGTAATCAATTATGAAAATATAATCCGTGTGGTGACGGAGTAAGAATACAATTCACCACTTGCCCGTGAATGTCGTAAAAGACGATTAAGAGGTATAATATGCCTATAACGTTTATGTAAGAGAAGCAAAGCTTGAAATAAAACCCAATACCAATCTACCTGCCCAGCTACTATACCATATAGTAAGATCGATTTCCATCGCATTGTGGAGGAGGCTCGAACCCAGCAGTGGGACGTATGAGAGCATGTAATATAATGACGTTGAAGATGATGAAGAGTCATTCCTTCATCATTTATGACAATATAATAAAACATTTATCTCTTAATACTTAACATAAAATTGTCAACATTTTTAAATATAAAATAATAATAAAATATACTAAACGTTGCCTATATTTTTAGGACAAGTTTGTATTATCAACCTTTGCGAGGGATAACTGAGCGTATACTTATGAATCTTAAAGACGGTATCTAATTTCATTGAAGCTTTAGAGATCATAAGGGTCGTGTATAAACATGTCCCTTATGCTGATGGGGGAATTCCCCACAATAGCTGCTAATTTGATTAAACATACGATATGGTAGTGTCAATAGTCACCTTGCAAATCATTTGCTATTTACACTCAGTGTAATCTTAAAATATATGAAGAAGAGAACCGAAATTGTCGTCTTTGTAAACCGATTATAGACAATTGAAGTAAAATAATGGCTTAGAACTAATTCGTTTCTTATTTCACGTGATACCGGATATAATATTTAGGTATTGTTTTTATTAAGTATTAAATTTAATTTCTGTATATTATTTGTAAAAGGCGTTTATTTGTCGGTAGAATTTTTTTTTTTATTAATATTATATCAAAATTGATATTATATACTCTATTTTTAAAACATTTTCTTTCTTATGATGAAATATAGGTATGAATAATGTATTATACAAATTTCCTGTTGTACTAGCTTTTAAGATACACTTTGATAACATAGCAATTTTGAAGGATTATTATTAAATAGCATTTATAATATAAGTAAGAATACAATTTACCACTTAGGGAGTGGTGAATAACACCCTCAGGCAAGATGGAGTGGGAATAGATATATACCTTCCTGCCTGACGGTGTCGTAAAAGAAAACTAGAGGATGTGTTGTACATAGTTATGACATCTTTGAAAGAGAAGGAAATCTTGAAACGTTTATGAGCTGTGATTATGTTGACGATGATGATGATGAATAATAACTTTTTGTGAAATATTAAGTCTCAGTGTTTACTAACACCTATCAGATATACTTATCTAATAGCTGTTAGTAAACACTTACTAGCAACATTTAAAATTCACATCATCAAAATCAGATTTGTGCTAGTATTTATTTTATAAAAAGCGTTTCTTTATATTCATAAAATCATATCTCTCAGATCGCCAACAATACACTGTTATATCTAGGGTATGTCCTATAACCAACAATGAAGAAGACTACTACTCATACGGTCGAACGATTGAATATGGGGTACAACAAGGAAGTGTTCTCGGGCCGTTGTTGTTTTTGCTGTACATTAATGACTTACCCCAATCAACCACTCATCCTATGGTATTATTTGCAGATGACAGTACAGTAATCATAAAATGTTTAGATAGAAAAAGCTACGAAACAGACGTGAATAATACCTTAAGAAATATTATAAATTGGATGAACATAAACAACCTAATCATAAACATCGATAAAACTAATATTATGCATTTTTACCAGCGTATGGCCACTAAATCTGAAATAAACATTAATTATGATGGACAAACAATTACTGAAGTAACCAATACACGTTTTCTCGGCATAAATATCGACAGTCAGATAACATGGAAAACACAGTCTAATGAGATCTGTAAAAAATTGAGTATATCTGCTTTTGCACTTCATAGCCTAAATAAAAAAGTCAATACGAAAACTGTGGTAATGGCATATCACGGTTTGGTTTCATCGCTTTTAAGGTTTGGGGTTATATTCTGGGGCAATTGTAGCGAAAGAGAGAACGTATTCAGAGCACAAAAGCGATGTATTAGGGCCATGCAAGGTCTGAAGTATACAGATAGCTGTATTCCAGTGTTTAAATCCCTCAAAATACTTACTTTTCCATGTATTTATATATTAGAAGTAGCCATGTTTGTCAAGACCAATAAGCATCTTTTCCATATGATGTCAGAAAGAAGACTTCGATCAACAACATTGCGATCCCAATATAAAGATTTACTAACTACTTCTGGTCATAACACAGCACTATTAAAAAAAAGTATATTTTGTATGGGCCCTGCTATATATAATAAAATACCAGAAGCAATTAAGAGCGAGACTATTTATATATTTAAGAAAAATCTTACGACATTGTTATTGGACAAATGCTACTATTCCATAAAAGAATTTTTAGATGATATATTTTGAATTTATTTTATTTATTATTATTATATATTAATTAATTATTGTATGATTTGACATTTATTTAACATTCAATAGTGACATTTGTTTAATCATTAATAATATGACATTTGTTTAATATAATTTTTAGTTTGTATAATTTGAATATGGTGTGACTTTTTATTAACTACATTGACTTTTTTAATATTTGCATGCTCAATGGGCAGAATGTATCTGAACAAACTGTTTTTTGTAAGACCCTATCAATGTACATACATTCAACGCAAATAAATAATTTGATTGATTGATTGATTGATTGATTGATTTAATTTCACTTTTGCAATAATAGCGAACAATCAAAAATATATTTTAAGAGAAATAACTCACAGTTCTTTAGTATCTATTACTTTGAAGCACAAGGTGCCCAACCACAATGAAATTGAAAAAAACGCAACCTTGAGTAATTCGCTTTCCAACAAAAAATAAGATTCAAAATTGATTTAATTCCTTATTTTTTGAAGCCATGAAAATAAAAATTGTAAATTAGTAGATTCATTTTATTAAGGAAATATAAAAATTTAAATTTTGATTATTCAAAGATTCGTCGCTTTACTTAAATTCGTCGAGTAAAACGGTAGCCTAATATTCGCATAATGTCTTCTGCGAATGTATTAGTCTGAACATTCAAGCAAATATATGTAGAAGTATATTTTATTTATAATGTAAACGTAATGTTCTTAAAGTCAATTTCACGATGTGAGATACATTAACTTTGCATAACCATTTTTTTTTTGTTATACGCTATCAGGCGCGTCGGGACTTAGTTTCTAAAATCTATTTGGTAGTTAAACCCATGTTAATCATTGACTAGGACATACTTACATTAATTTCAAAGCATTTCCGATTGGTGATGGATAAGAAAATACCTTCCCGTGTGGTGACGGTGTAAGAATACTATTCACCACTCCCTATCTTGCTCGTGGAAGTCGTAAAGGATGACTAAGGGATATAATATGCACATAACATGTGTGCAAGAGAAGGCAAACTCGAAATTAAACCCTATACTAACATGTCTGACCAGCATGGTATAGCAGGTCAAATTCTCTCCTATTGTGGGGGAGGCCCGAGCCCAACAGTGGGACGTACGTGGGCTGCGATGAAGAAAACACCACACCCTATACTTATACTACCCTACCTACCTACCCTTACTTACCCTATCTTGCTTGTGGGTACCGTAATAAATAACTAAGGTACATTTATGCATAGCTATAATAGGTATGCAAGGGAAGGGACACGAAAACCCTTTACTGACTTTACTGTCTTCATCTGACCCGCGTGGTATAGTAGGATAGGAAGTATACAGGGTGTCCCTAAATTAAACGTCCAACGGAAAATGGGTGGTAGATGACATTATGACAGCTATGAAAAATAAATCCATGTCACTTTTTTTTTGATATGAGCAAATTACTAAAAACGGTGAAAAATCAGACCTTGTACGATATTTTCAAGTACTATAACGACAAATAGACTAGTTATGGCATCAGATATTTCTTGTTGGAAGCGCAGATAACTAACTGCACTATCGATCACAAGTACAATTAAAATTAGACATGTTACAATAACATAAAAAAATATACATTTGTTATGGCTATTCCTTAATTTTTTCGAAGAAAACGTTAATCATTTGACTTTAACACACCACTCTGCAAAAAAAATGTACCGTAACCATAGTGGCAAGTAATTTCAAAAGATAGCCACATTATTCGTTATTCCAAAATGGTAGGTATTTTAGATGTTATCGTAACTTTTAGAAGAAAAAAATGTTTTTGTGACAGGCAATGAAGTTTATGAAAAATGATGAGGTATATTTTTTTGTTCTGTTTTATTAGACCTCCTATAAAAAATCTTATTGCGTGTGTGAAAGAGAGACAGAGAGTGACGCCTATTGTATTTTATTGGGCACTAGGTAAATATCCCTCCGAATATGCTCGAGGAACATTAATGAACACTCGATGATCTGGATAGCGTTCAGTATTCGGATATCGCTCACGATACAATCTACTTGCAGCATGATCATTGCATCTGTACTCTCCATAGATCAAATACATTTTAGGGGATTCTAACATTGTATAAGAAGACGGCATCGTAATCACACGAGTCACTTTTTATTTTTAATGTCACTCTTTCTATACTAGTACTATCTACTATATGCAAATAAATAGCGTGGCTGCGGGTGACCGGACCGTGAGTGTGGGTGATCAGACCGTAGCTGCGGGTGACCGGATCGGGGATTTAGTCCGAGCACCCGCGGAGAGGCTAGCCTCGTGACGGCGTTCGGCGTCCCAGTAGGGGACGATAACATCTAGAAGATATTATACCATTTTGGAATAATGAATAATTTGGCCAACTTTTGAAATTACTTGCCACTATGGTTACGGTACATTTTTTTTTACAGAGTGGTGTGTCAAAGTCAAATGATTAACGTTTTCTTCGAAAAAATTAAGGAATAGCTATAACAAATGTGTATTTTTTTATGTTATTGTAACATGTCTAGTTTTAATTGTACTTGTGGTCGATATTGCAGTTATCTGCGCTTCCAACAAGAAATATCCGATGCCAAAACTAGTCTATTTGTCGTTATAGTACTGGAAAATATCGTACAAGGTGTGATTTTTCACCGTTTTTAGTAATATGCTCATTTGATATGAGCATATAAAAAAGTGGTATGAATTTTTTTCCATAGCTGTCATAAAGTCATCTACCACCCACTTTCCGTTGGACGTTTAATTTAGGGACATTCTGTATAAGCCAAGATGATGTTGAATCTCAAAGCCAAAATACAAATAGAATGCCTGATACCTGAGAATTTTCGTATGTGATGTAAACTTTGATAGTAAGTAGATTTATTAGCTATAGCCACAAAAACAAGTAAAGCCTTTACTTAAAGCTTACGGTTTCTGCGTGGAATCGGTATGAAATGGCATTTACTATGAAAATATTTTGACAATCCTCCTTTTGTGTTTGAGTTGCAACACTTACAAGCAATATTATGACTTCACACGCTATTAATACTCCTACGTCGTACTAAATAAAAGTCTTAGAACGAACTAGTATGATTACCTTAATTATTGCCATAAACAAACTATTATTAGGTCCTAGAATAAGGTTATAAATAAAACTTCACTATCGCAGCCCACATACGTCCCACTGTTGGGCTCGGGCCTCTCCCACAATAGGAGGGAATTTGCCCTACTATACCATGCTGATCAGACATGTTGGTGTAGGGTTTCATTTCGAGTTTTCTTTCTTTTGTACAGATATTATGTGCATATTATATCCCTTAGTCGTCTTTTACGTTATCCATGAGCAAGATAGGGAGTGGTGAATTGTATTCTTACTTCGTCACCACACAGTACGAATAATAAATAAAACTTAAATCTTTAAATATTAATAAGCCTGTAACTAGAAGTATAAAAAATATAATACTGATGAACATTTTTGTAAAAAAATTTTACAAAACAAAACGAAGGTAGGAAATAATCAAAGCATTCGTTATTGTGATCCCAATGCCGAGTCTTTTTAATAAGAAATTTGTCGTAACTCGCCCTAAATGACTTTATTCACCCAACGTCCCAAGTAATGTTAATTAGATAATTTAATTTCGACGTTTCTGATGAAATGTTTAAGGGGAATTTTCTTTCATCTTATCTTTTCCGCGAATGCTTACTCGCTTAATTGTAATAGCCTTATACTTAAATATTGCATCCACTTCGACGAAGCTTTTGTGTGAATGTTGACGCTTTTGTTTCAAAGTTTAAATAAGATTAGTGTATGACATTTCCTGTGTGAAGTTAGTTAAAATTATTTCGAAGCAAGCCTTTTTAAGCAAACAACTTTGAACCCACACATTCAATGTTTTTGCTAATAAGTTATTGATAATAAGTCATTGATAATAAGTCATTGATAATAAATTTTTCGTATGGGGATGGAGTAAGAATACAAATCACTACTCCCTATCTTGTTCGTGGATGTCTTGTTTGTGGTTTCGAATTTTCCTTCTCTTGCACAGATCTTATGTGCATATTATATCCCTTAGTAGTCTTTTACGACATCCACGGCCAAGATAGGAAGTGTTGAATTGTATTCTTACTCTGTCACCATTTATATTATAATATTATTTCCTTACATTAAAATAATTTCCTTTAAAGTCATATCTTGTTTCGAGTTAATAAACCGCGACCGAGTGTTCTACATTAGTGTTAACTACTCCCAACTTTCAGTCCCGTGATACATCAAACTCGTAAGAGATTGTACCGCAATCCTAATTACTGCATGATATGGACAAATTTTTAAATAAGCTATTAGTAAAAATGTATCATCATCATAATAGTAGATCAGTTGTGTCTCACTGCGGAATTCAAGCCTTCTCCACAATGGGAAGGAAACTACTCACTACACCACGCTAGTCAGACGAGTTTAATTTCGGATTTTCTTTCACTTGCATGATTTTTATATGCACAATATATCTCTTATTCATCTTTAACGACATTCACGAGCAACAAAGGTAGTGGCGAATTTCTTACTCCGTCACAACACGGATAGTAAAAACGTAATAAAGTTAAAATAAATAAGTGCGAGTCGGAGTCGCGCACGAAAGGTTCCGTACCCATTATTTATAAAAAAGGCAAAAAAAAAACTGCGTTTGTTGTATGGGAGCCCCCCTTAAATATTTATTTTATTTTTAGTATTTGTTGTTATAGCGGAAATAGAAATACATCTGTGAAAATTTCAACTGTCTAGCTATCACCGTTCTTGAGATACGGCCTGATGACAGACGGACGGACGGACGGACAGCGAAGTCTCGGTAATGGGGTCCCGTTTTTACCCTTTGAGGAAACCTTTTTTTTTTCCTATAAAGAACACATGCTTCATAATATGAAAACTTCATAGAATTTGGTAATACGATCAAAGTTGTCAAAAACAATAGCATCATTATAAACTTGTATCAACCCCAAATACAACTTAGCAGCATATGTTAAACATATAATTTACAACTACCATTGGCAGTCCACAAGTGTTGTTGTGCGCAAACGTGGAGTGTCATCGCTAGAGGTCCTATCTCATTTATTATTAATTTATTAAATTAAATTTCTCCAAAGGCCTCTTCGTGTTAGATCGATATCCCCATGTAAACCTTACTAAGGACCAGGTATTTTCCCTTGGAAAATCTCGTGATTAATAAGGGACCAATAAATTATTATATGATACATTTCAACAAAAGAACAACCCCATATCGAAACTAAACCCTATATTAAACAGTCTAACTATCGTGAGAAAAGAGTAGATTTTCCCTGCCGTTGTAGATTAGTTTCGTGTCCTATAATAAGACGCATATAGACAGTAGAAGAATAAAAATAATACAATTACTACAGTACCTATTATTATTAGGTTCAAAAATATTAGATATGCCTAAGAAGAAAAGACAGAGAGAAGACAAATGACTGCAAAGAAGACTAAAAGAAGTCTGCAAAACTGATTATTATAAATTATTATCAGATTTGATTTTTTTATGTAATTTATTTAACAAAAATATAACCCTTTCTCAACTGTAATATCTTATTCTCTTACAAAATAATTAATTTAAGTCCAAATTGTCCATCATAATTTATGGTTGGTTTCATTTACATAAATTAACGCTTATTTCATATCTGTGGTCCTTAAAAAATATTCTACACTATTTCAAATAATTTTATAAATATATTTTTTTAACACATCATACATCGATTTTTTTTTTATTTAAGTATTTTTAGAAGCTATCGACTTTGATTTGCCTGCTGAATAAAATTAATTCGCATGGATTAAGAGGAAATATTTTTAAACTAACAAAATCATATCTTACTGATCGGCAGCATATAACTAGCATAGCATTATATCTAGAGTATGTCCTATAACCAATAATTAACAAGATTCATGCGTTCATAAAATTGAATATGGCGTTCAACAAGGAAGTGATCTCGGGCCTTTGTTATTTGTGCTATCAATAAATGACTTACCACGAATAACTACTCATCCAATAGTATTATTATCTGATGATAGCACATTAATCATAAAATGTTTAGATATAACTTATGTAAACATTTTATGATTAATGTGCTTAATCATAACTATGAAAGAGATGTAAGTAATACTTTAAATAACATTATAAATTAAATGAATACAAATAATTTAACCATAAATATAGATAAAAATAATCTCATGCATTTTTGCCAATGTATTCTGACAAACAGTTATCTAAATACTAACAACCCGCCCTGGCTCCTCTTTGGTTTCAGTCGCCTTACTAGCGTGCTTCTCGTTCCCGTGGGAAGACTGGGATAAAATATATCCTATGTAATATAGGCTAATATTACAGCTTTCCATTGGTGAAAGAATTTTTGAAATCGGTTCGGTGGTTTAAGCGTGACAGTGTAACAAATAAACAAATAAACTTACTTTCGCATTTATTTTTTCGCATTTTAGTAAGTATTAATTATGATCGCCAAACAGCTACTAAAGTAAACAGTACACATTTTCTTGGATTAAACATCGACAACCAGTTAATATAGAAAGCACAATCTAATGAATTTTCACTATGTAACCTAAGCAAAAAGGTCAATTTTAAAATTGTGATGATAGCAATAAATTTGGATAATATAGCTCTGCTGCTATTTTCTGTTTTGGACTGTTATGGTCTAGCCTCACCTCAACCGGCTCTACAGGGCGCCGGTAGGACAATATTACTCTTCGTAACCCGGCAAACAATCTCTGTGCACCTTTTGACCAAGCCTTTTGGGACATCATACCTTTGACTTCTTCGGGGTTAGGGATTTGATATAAAAAAGAAACTAAACATAAACTAAGAAAACCCTCGTGTTTCGTTTATGTATAATAAATGATTTGAATTTGAAATTTGAACAGTGTCCAGAGGTTGGTAGTTTACTATTTCATTTTAAAGCTAAGAATAAAATAGAACAAATTTAGATTACTACCGAACTAATAGCCAGTTACTGATCTAGGTTGAATTAAGCCCCCGGCTGAGGTGAGCTGTTGATATGAAAACGGTCCTGTGACTTTGCCGTAACCGAGAGGCAGGAACAGCGTACGGTTTTAGCTGGTAATGGTGCTGACACTTGATTAACTCTGTACCCGGTATACCTCATCTCTTCTAATAGGGATGGACAGGCGTAAAAATTCCATTTACGCACGCAAAAAAAAGGTTGAACTAAATTAGTTCAGGGAATACAAGTTAAATATCTATACCAATAAATAAAATTGGAGTGTCTGTTTGTAATGTAAAAATAATAGGCTTTTTTCATGCTCACACGGTTATTTGCACGATACCTATGCTTAAAATAGCAATTAAATATCTGTCTGTCTGTCTGTCTGTTTGTTCCGGGTAATCTTCTAAGCGGCTGGACCGATTTCAAAAATTCTTTCACCAATGGAAAGCTATAATATCAGGGCGTAAACTAGGCTATATTTTATTCCGGTATTCCCACGGGAACGGGAACTACGCGGGTAAAACGACTATAACCTATAACCGAAGCGAAGCGAGGGCGGATTGCTAGTACTTAATAAAACCACTGTATTTTGATCTATCGACGATCTAATTTTCAACGAGGGCAAGTAGAAGGATTTCTCGTTTTGATCCTTATTTATTAAAAACACTTATCCTTATTTATTACTAAGGTCCTGATTAGTTAAAAAACTAATATTACATATTATGTTTACTGCGGTGAAATTACTTTGGCATCTAACTTGACGACCACGCTATCTGTTGAGTGCATCGGGATGATGTAAACAGTTCATATATTGGTAGCGAATAAATTATAAAATGAAAATCTCTTCTATAAATTATATTCTTATCTCGTCATCAAACACACAGAGATTAGAAAGTTGCATTGTTAAAATTTCTAGTGTTTCATATATTTACCAAACGTGCTGATGGACAATACGATGGTTAATAATAGTAAAACAATAATATTATCACATTTGTCCATTAATAAATGGATATTAGTCTTCTGTGTAACAAGAAGATAATTTTCCTACTATATCAAGCTGGCCAGTCGAATTGATATATGGTATAGCTTCGTGTTTTCCTTCTTTTGAAATGATATTACTTACGTTCCTTAATTAACTTTTGCGCTTACCGCGGGTAAAGGAAAGGTTTCATTATATTTTAGTCCATCACTAAAAGAACATACGAAGAAGAATCTATATCTATTTCATTAATTAGTATAAGCTCAATAAATGTAATTTTGTGTTCATCAGCGAATACTAAATTCGTTTCGTAAATATTACCGCTTGGTGATGTTGTAAGAATTTAATCACCACCCTCTTTCTTGTCCGTGGATGTTGTAAAAGACATTAATACGCAGATAATATCTATACAAGAAAAGAAAAATTCTGAATAAAACCCTAGACCGATTCTGAAGGAGGCTCGAGTCCAGCAGAGCGACGTATGCGAGCTGAAATGATGAGGACGACTAACCCGTCTGACTAGCGTGAATAGTACATCGATTACCTTCGCATAGTGAAGGCACTTCGAGCCCAGTATCAGGAGATAGCTATGATGATGATGATGATAAAATGTTATTGATGATGTGTGTCATTTATGCCTGCCTCATTACAGCTTCGACGTTATTCATATACCATTCTTCGAATTTTATCGTATCCATGATAACGAAAAATATTCAAATTAAACTGGTATACCCTCCGGACATTAGACCTCATATGAAATCTATATAACCCCCTTTTCAAAGGCATGAATAAAATTAGCAAGTTTAGCAGTATTATGTAGAAGTTATCTTATCAAACGTTTATATTAGGTACAAATATTAGTATTAGTCGTATTTAGTTAGTATTTAGGATAAATTCTCGCCGTATAGGTACACAAGTTCGTGGTTACTCTGGTGTAATAAACATAGTTTCTATACAGGTATCTATTGGGACACACAGTTGGTTAAGTTAGAATACAATTCAGATATAAGTTTCATTTATAAATTATTTGACGCTGTTTCTAATATATATATATATATATATATATATATATATTAGAAACAGCGTCGAATAATTTAATTTTAATTTATTAATATAAATATATATCTATACCAATAAATAAAAATGGAGTGTCTGTTTGTAATGTCAAAATAATAGGCTTTTTTCATGCTGTCTTTCATGCTGTCTGTCTGTATGTTTGCTCCGTGTAATCTTCAAAACAGCTGGACCGATTTCAAAACTTCTTTCACCAATGGAAAGCTATAATATCAGGGCGTAAACTAGGCTATATTTTATCCCGGTGTTCCCACGGGAACGGGAACTACGTGGGTAAAACGACTAAAACCGAAGCGAAGCGAGGGCGGGTTGCTAGTATGTATATATATGTCGGCGTTGCGCCAGGAATTAGGTTGTCCATATTAAAATATCGAGTATGTAATCACTGTATTTATTAGGAGTTATTGCTGGAGAAGTGAGTAAAGTAAAACTGTCCTCTATTCTAATCTTACAATGTTTTTATAACCTCCGCTTTACAATGAAACGGTCTAGTCTTAGTAACTACAATTACTTTTTATAACAAACCAATAAAACAATATTGTTAACTATCTGAATATAGCTAAATAATAATGATAAATATTCTAATGCATTTAACATAATTCCAAATAGTCAATTTTACACAATTTACATTAATGTAATTAAAGGAAATATTGTTCTCATATATTGTTCAACAGACGGCGCTCTAACTAGAGATAAATTACAATCTTTATTGTGTAAAAACAACTAAATATGGTTACAAATAATTACATTAATTCTAATCGATTTTAATTTGATCAATTATATAAATATTTAAACAATTAAATCAAAGATTTCTAGAAATACATTCAAAAAGTGTCTTAAATATCATAGCATGGTAAATAGCAGTGTCGTTACTATAAATAATTATTTAAATATTAGTTGCAAATATTTCAAACATGTTTATAACTATAATTGATAACACATACATCAACAATTTACAAATATTGCCGATAGAGGGCGATATGCGCCCATATATATATATATATGCCTCAGGTAGGCCATATAATCGCGAGGAAAGACCGACGTCCTCCTTGAGAGGGGAACGTCGATCGGAGGGAGGGAACTCCTCAGGGGGTATTCCGTCGGGCCGACCACTGACGACAAGTCACCCTACGCCGGTGGTCAGTCCAACGACGAAGGCCACGTGGTGTCACGGGTGGGTTGCAGGTGTGCATGTTTACGCCCCTCTGTCGGACGGAGTGGTGCGAGGAGTGCGCTGACCGTAACCCGCGACCCAAAAAAAAGGGAAAGAAAAGGTAGGCCATATAATTATTTATGATTGACATTATTTCAGTGTTATGACGAAGTAAGAATTCAATTCATCTTACTCGTGGCTGTCGTAAAAGATGACCAAGGGATTTAATATGCATATTGTATCTATGCAAGACAAGAAAAGCTCTGATTGACCAGCTTGGTATATTGTGTCAATTTCCCTGTTATTGTGACGGAGGTTCGAGCCCAGCAGAGGGTAATATATAAGCTGAGATGATGATGATTATATTAACGTATTTCTGAAGTTCATTTTACATTTTTTATACTTTAATTCAATTATAAAAATAACACTCATAAATTATATTATTTTTTTGTTATTATTTTTTGGGCTAGGCTACGGTTAGCGCACCCACCGCCTGGCTAACCCACCCTTTAACGCGTCGCCTTCGTCGTAGTGCCGACCACCGGTGCAGAGTTCGTTGATTTCAGTGGTCGGCTCGACGGAATACCCTTAGGGAGTACCCTCACCCGTCGATGTTCCTTTCCTGGGTCGTCGATCGCCGTCGTGAGGCTAACCCCTTCGCGGGTGCCAGACTAAATCCCTGATCCGCTCACCCGCAGCATCTGCTAGGGTGGCATCAGGCGCAATAAATTTTAATAACTGCTTAAAAACGCTAATAAAAAAAACTTCCGTTTTGTGTTCTTATGCGTCAAATTTTGATATATATTTTCTAGAGAAAATTAATTTATTATATTATTAATTATCTACATTAATACTGTAAAGGTATTTTTTTAGTAACGGTATTTCTTTAAAACATAATACATAAAATTTTGGTTCATCTATTTCGGTAAATATACTTCCTAAAATATTTTTTTTGCCATCTACTAGATAGAGTTTGAAACGTGGGGGCTGCTATTAAAAAAATCCTTCCAAAATAAAATCAATATACATAGTCGTTACCGTACGTCTTTCTACAAAATCAAGCATCAACCAATAAGATGAAAATAAACAGCAATTAATCTAACTTTTTCATCCTATCGACATTTTGACCCCAGCCTCCTTGAAAATGTTCTAAAATAAGTAAAATAAAAAAGTATACAGAATTAATTATCTATCTTCTTTGTCTCATCATTCATCATCATCATCATTTCAGCCTATCGCCGTCCACTGCTGGACGTAGGCCTCCCTCATGTTGCGCCACAATGAGCGGTCCTGTGCCGCTTGCATCCAACGACGCCCAGCTACTTTCACTAGATCATCGGTCCACCTAGTGGGGGGGCGTCCTACACTGCGTCGTCCAATACGTGGTCGCCACTCGAGAACCTTTCTTCCCCAGCGGTTGTCGGTTCGTCGAGCGATGTGGCCTGCCCATTGCCACTTCAGCGTGCTAATTCTTCGTGCTATGTCGGTTACACCCGTTCTTCTGCGGATTTCCGTATTCCGGATTCTATCTCGCTGAGAAATCCCGAGCATAGCCCGCTCCATAGCACGCTGAGCGACTTTGAGCCTTGATATGAGGCCTACATTTAGGGACCACGTTTCTTTGTCTAATAATCTTAAATTCAACAGGCAAAGCATGTGTCATAATAGAGCCAGCTTAAAATTCTGTCTTTATGGTATCTATTCAGTGAGAAAGGGGCGTGTGTATGTAAAAAAGTATTATAAACTTTGACAGTGTTCGCAATATTTTTCAGCCGTATATATTTCAAGTGGGTTTACGTATAAACTTCTAATGACAGTGGAATTTCATAGATATCTCGGCACGCATTTCATGAAGTACACTGTTTGAAGTTATTCACATTATTATGTTGGTTCACAATAAAATGCTACATTGAAATTTTCTCTATAAATTTACAATTTTATTAATTAGGGCGTAAAACTGCTTTCGTATTCGTATAGTGACGGAGTAAGGATACAATTGACCATCCCTTTCTTACCCGGGTGATTGTAAGGTAAAGGAGGATAGATAACAACTCACAGCAAGAGAAAAAAAAACTTGAAATAAAACTCTATACTATACTCTATACTCCTGGCTGAAACTCCCCCGTGGGACCTGGAGGCGGAGATGCTCGCCGACATTTATCGGCGGATGTCGGAGACGCGTGCCCGCGGCGGTATGGTCTCCCTGCAGGAGATCACCGCCTGGCGGGTCGACGCCGGCCGAGGAGTCATTGCCCGTTGGGCAGTCCGGCTGGAGAGTCCTCGGTACGGTGTCAGGACCGTCAAGGCCTTCCGGCCGGTGCTAATGGAGTGGTTGGAGCGGACGCACAGGGTGCTTTCCTTCCGGCTTGTGCAGGTGCTGACGGGGCACAGGTGTTTTGGGAAGTACCTGCACAAGATGTTCAGGAGGGAGAGCACACTGTCCTGCCACCACTGCAGTTGCGACGAGGACACGGCGTAGCACATGCTCGAGGAGTGTGCTGCGTGGGAGGGGGAGCGCCGTGAACTCGTCGCGATTATCGGTGCCGACCTGGCGCTGCCGACCATCGCCAGGGAGATGCTCGACAGCGTCAGGAACTGGGACGCGGTCGCAGCCTTCTGTGAGGCCGTTATCTCACGGAAGGAGGCGGCGGATCGTGTGCGAGTAGAGCTCCTATTCGGCGACACGTTCCGCCGCCGGCGACTCGGGCAGCGCAGACGCGAGTATCTGCACCTAATGCCGCCCTAGCCGAGGCCGCGGGTGATCGGACCGGAGAATTGTCCGTCACCCATAGAGAGGCTGACCGCGCGATGGCGACCGACGTCCCAGTACGTCGAGAGGTGAGGTTACCCGAAAGGGTATTCCGTTAGGCCGACCACTGATGACAAGTCACATCTGCTCCGGTGGTCGCCCAACAACGAGGTGACGTGGGTACGGGTGGGTTATGGGCCTGCGCGCCGTCCTCTCATCGCCCCGGACGGACAGGACTGCGCGTGCGCTTAACATAGCCCAGCCATAAAAAAAATACCAACCCTTCTGACCAGCGTGGTACAGTAGGTGAATTCCTCTCCCACTGTGAGCTAAGATGATAAAAGGAATACTTTTAGACACACTTTGATTTCATTGATTTCGAAAAAGAGTTATATTTATTTTTTTTCATCTCGACTCCCACTGTCCCACTGGGCTCGAGTCACCTCCACAAATAGAGAAATAGATCTAATATTTCACGCTGGTTAGACATATTGGAATAGCCTTTATATCAAGTTTTCCAGCTATCGCGCGTTACTTTATGTTACCCACATATATTCTTTAGTCGTCTTAAATAACCCCACGATCAAAAGAGGGGGAGTTTATTATATTCTTACTCCGTAACCGAATCCAGTATTCATTTCGGAAAAATATTACCTTACACGTAATGGCATTCATGAGTAATTTAGGATAACATACAAAGTAAGATCACTTACGTTACCGTGTGGTGACGGAGTAAGAACACAATCCACCACCCCCTCTTTTGTCCGTGGGTGTCGTAAAAGACGACTAAGAGATATAATATGCATATATCTAACCATCTACGCAAGAAAAGGAAAACTCGAAATTAAACCCTATATCAACAAGCCTGATCAGCGTAGGCCAATTTCCCTCCTATATTAAAGGTGGCCCGATCCCAACAGCGAGAGGGTAGAAATGATGACTACGATCACGTACATTTAACTATATTTCCACAAACAGGCTTTCTGTCACTTCCCCATAGATATACATAAACAGATAATAAACTAATTAACTAAGAAATTAATTATTATTGCAAGCGGGAAGCCGCGTTAAGCCTCCTTAATTTCTGCAGCTCTATCCATCATCGTTAATTCTATCGCTGCGAAAGATCAACCTGTTAAAATAATAAAGTATTTCACAGCGCGTTTTTATATTTCATCTTCATTATTGTCTTCCATTACCGCCCCATTATAGCCTATACATCGTTCCTCGAAAAAAGATGAGTAGTGTATTTTAAATTAGATGTATTTTCAAGTATCTTATTTATTTATTGCTAGCAAATTTCAGCGGTTTTAGTTCCTGTGGTACTACTGGAATAAAGTACAGTTTAAGTTACTCCTTAAACGGACAGCTACTTGATAATAAAATGCTATTAAAATCGATCTAGTGGTTTTGAAAATTACCCGGCTCAAATACAAAGACAGATAGACAAAAAATATTTAAATTAGTTTTTAGACATAATTATTGTGTAAATAAACGTATGAGCTTGTAAAAACGTATTATTTTGAAATTACAAATAGACTTTTGTTTATTTGTATTTCATAGCAAGATACTTTTAGTATTAGTATTTACCTATAAATTTTACAATACGATGAAGGATGGTGTTGAAAATTTCTTTCTTCGTTAATTTATACGCAGTTTTACTATAACATATTAACCTATTAACCGTTATAAACGCTTCAAGCCTAATTTTTAAATCAGCATCATCATTACATCACATATACGTTCCACTGCTAGGCCTTTAATCATCCCGATAACTCTGAAATCGAGGAATTGAGCCCATCACTCGCCCGTGGTTTGGCAATATACCGCACTTATCAGAATAAAATATGGAGTATATAAGGCAAATTCTTACTCATATATAATGAATAGCTATCAGAACTTGAACTGATTCGTGAAACGAGTTTCGACTCTGCACGTCTTCAACACAGTTTCGCTACGAATGTCCACTAATCGACTGTATAAACATCCTAAAATTCTTCCCTAACTATTTCTTAGTGCAAAGTAACAAAGTTAAATAATAGCCTCTAAGCTCATAGAAAAAATGTCAAAACGTAACTAATTCAATCGATTACCTTAAATTACATTATTTTAAAAATCCTCTAACAATATAAATATTATGCAAACTATAAGCTTGCGAACTACCAGTTCCATTACTGTATGATGTCATCAATGAATTTAGTTATAGTGTAACGTTCAACAACGATCGTATAGCTTAATTATCTCCTTTATACAGCAATTGAGTCGAAGCCGAGGATTACAAGGCGTGCCTGTTTATCAGCTGAAGCGATTGGTTTTCGGATCATATGCGGGATTCACTAGTCACGTGAACACAATGAACCCGTTACCAATCACCTGGAAATTTTCCAATATATATTATGGGCAACGTAAATATTTTCATCCGGACAGCAATGCGGTCAGTGCATCCAATTAATGCAGGCGTCGGCAATCTGGGCGCTTGTAAAAATCGCCTATGTATAAAGGGATGAATGGAAACACATCGTGCGAACGTTGTCTGCCCCGGGGCGGCCGTCCCGCCATAATTACGCTATAAAACATGATAGTGTTACGTCCACAAAAGATATTATTTACCATAATCATTATGAATAGAGGTTATATAGAAACGGTAAGTGCGTACACGTGTTGGTTTCAGAACGACTTATATAACATTATGGGAAGTATATACGAGTATTTCGGTGCTCGCCTTGTTATCTTTTACTGCTCGCTGACGGTTTATTATTTAAAGGATTTTATAACTTTCCCTTTATATAACTTCAAATGAAATTTTAGATAAATTTCTCTGCCAGTTTTTGGGGGTTTCGAGTTATTATATTTATATCCTTATGGATATTTTGCGGGTAATTAATATGATATCAAATAAGTGATATTATATAAATACTTATTTACAAATATGTAGAATAGAAAATGCCTGCGATTTCACTCACATAGTTCCGTGATAATACTGGGATAAAATATAAATTATATTATTCAATGATAATGTTACTTTCTATTAGTGATAAGATTTTTAATTCAGTTTAATCGTTTAGGACGTCAGTGTAATAAGCAATCAAATAAACTTACATTCGCATTATTAGTATCATAATATTAGTTAGCGTATCACAATATCACGGTACGGTAAAATATACAGTATAATAAGCAATATAAATATGCAATATAAACTTTTGAGAATGTTATATATGGATTTGTATAAATAATTTTATCATCATTTGCCTGCCCTCATCCCACGCTGAATGGGGTCGGCACAACATGTACTTACCTTCCATAACCTCCTATCAGCCCTCATATCTGCACTCACCCTTTTCATACGCATATCCTCATTAACACAGTCCATCCATCTCTTTTTGGGTCTCCCACGCTTCTTACGTCTATAATAGCTTCTTGTATAAATAATTTATAACTGTAAAAAATATATCTTATGTGCTATTCTGATGTATAAAAACATCACCATCATCACAGCCCATATATGTCCCACTGCTGGGCTCAGGCCTCCTCCACAGGGAGGAATATTGCCCTACTATACCACCCTGGTCAGACGGGTTGGTAAAGGGTTTAATATCGAGTTTTCCTTCTCTTACAGAGATGTTATATGCAAATTTTATCACTTAATCGTCTTTTAAGACACCCACAGGCAAGAGAGGGGGTGTTGAATTGTATTCCTACTCCGTCACCACGTGGACGATGTATACTTAAGATACCTATACTATAATATTTTTTTAAAAAATATATTCAATATTTTTGTGTGAAAGAGTAATATATACAAACATCCCCATAAATCTTCGCTTTTATAAACTATAATACGATTACAAAAAAGAGTACAGTATATTACTTAATTTATTAGAGTTTTAAATTAAATAAATTATAAAACTCTATTAAGCCAAAGTATATTAAAAAAAAAACAATAAAATACTATCTAATCAGTTTGTGGTAAGTCTATGGTAATTTATGTTATCAGTTTAAAACTTATTCACGAATCTTACATTAACGGTAACCCGTAAAAGCTCCCCGCCAAACAATGTCAAGGTTTTTTGTTTTTAACCATTATTAACTTCTGCACGCAACTCTATTGCGATCTTTTCAAAGTAAAACAGAAAACCATGATATTGTTTTAAATTAAGTTGCCTATGAATCCCTGACTTACTCCTCTCATCTTATAAGAAAATATCACGAAGTGAGTGGATTTTCTTCATAGCTTGTTGAGATTTTCTGAATCAAAAATCGTCACTTTGATCAATATTTTAACGAGACTACACAGATGGAGTGGAGTGGTGGTTAAAATACCATGCCAGTGTCGCGAGTTTGAATCCCACGTAGGACAACACTTTGAGCGATTCACAAATTGTTGTTAGGAGTCTGGACGCAATTTGTATCCGTTAATTATATTTGTGAAGTCCTGCGAAATACAAGATTATTTCCTCAGTGCAGGGCGTCGTCAAAAAAAAATAACCCTTACTAAAATGTTCCACTAAATAATTTCAAAAAATAATTATTCATTCAATAACGTAGTGTCGGCATATGAATCAAATTCACCACCCTATCTTACCCATGAGTGTCGTAAAAAACGGCTAAGGGCTAACTTATGAATATAACATCTATACAAAAGAAAAAAAACAAAAAAAAAACTTGAAATTAAATTCTATGCTAATCCGTCTGATCAGCGTGATATGGTAGGCTAACACCTCCCCTATTATGGAGGGGGTTGGAACGCAACAGTGACGTATAGGAGCTAAAATAAAAGAGCGCTTACTTTTTCTACGTAATTTGTCTTGTTTGCCATTGAAATGAATTTACAAATTTTATAAGTAACTGTAGTTATAAACGAAATACATATACACATCAATAGATGGCGCTGCATTATACTAATGAATAATATAATTTTAACTAACTACTATACCACACGATTCTTTCGTGGAATTTTTATTAGAATATTCTTCTTTGGGCTCAAATACCTCCCAATATTCGCTACGGGTTCTCTCCGAAATGATAAGCTTCGATAGCCACATATTCTTGCTAGCGCAGGGAGACCTTCTTTTTGAGTTTTCTATATATTACATTGATTTTATTTTCCTATATTCCCTAGTTGTATGCTAAGACACAAACGACGGAAGGAATCGTTGAGTTTTGTTTCTCTTTTCTTAAAGACTACACTCCGCACTAAAGAATAAATCATTGGATAGCGTGTATATTACAAGCATACAATTGCATATTTTAAACTTAATTAGTTATCTACAGACATGAAATTATGAGAGTTATATATAAAACTCAGACTTAGAAAAATCATTTGGGAATATCACAAAGAATTATCCTGCATGGAGATTAACCTCAAGCCTAGGTATGGGTGGTCATTATTTAGATCAACATGCTGCATTCAATTGAAATGAGTTTTCCTTAAATATTCACATTATATCCGTGTGGTGACGGAATAAAAATACATTTTACCTATCACTTTCTTGCCCATTAATGTTGTAAATGATGACTATGGGATATAATATTCAGATACATCTATGCAAGAGAAGAAAAACTTGAAATAAATCTAATACGAAACCGCTTGACGAGCATGACTTTACCTGTGGAGAAGGCTTGAGCTTAGAAATGGGACGTGACGAAATATTCACAAAAATAGTAAAATTACTCTCTGTAGGAATACAAGATATAAAGAGGAAAAAAAGTGTAGGCCCACCATAAATATTCGCAAGTAATGGCACATATCAATGAAGTTATTCCACTGAGTGACCGACACACGGTATTTAGACAAATATTTGTCAATGGTGTCGGTTCAACACTGTTTGTCTAGCCCGATGATATTTGCCGTTGGCGTCGCCAGCGCCGACCGCGGCCCCCACAAACCACTAATCATATTTTATGGTGCCCGCTTAACTCAAATATTCGATTTGGATTAAACGACGCACGGAAAAATGCGACGCTATACTTCACGTTTTATGACTGATTGTAATTTGAAGACTCGAATTAATACGATCGATAAAAGTCACCGTAACTCGATAGCTTCTAAATTTATGTTATTGGTTGCTTGTTTAATGTTTATAGATTCAATAACTTTACATTTAGCTAATATAAATGTTTATGAACTTTCAATACTGTTTATAATTCAATGTCTTTTCAAGTAGACACAATAAAATTAATTGATTAAATCGAAAACGATAGTTCTAATTCAACCCATATCCATTGAAAATAGGATCCAACGGTTTTGCCAATTAAACTGCTGTAGTACTGGAGTAGTACTGGGGTTTTACTAGATTAAAACCCACCATAGGTCTCTATGCGACGAAGGGGTAAAGAATATAATGTGTCACTACCCATTACTCACCCGTGGGATTCCTAAAAGCCAATTGAGAGATCACTACGAGAATAAGTAGCAATTCTCTCCTGGGAAATTTATAAGACCAACCGTGGTCACCAAGCAAGATAATCATGGCATTATTGAATGGTAAGTATAGGATTTGTGTTGTGTGGTAGCAACTACGAATACTACCAACCCTTACCATAAATCAGTGTTGACTTCATCTGCTGCCATCTGGTAAGCGATTATATTTCCAAGAATTGTTGATAGGCAGGCAGCCGGTTATAAAACTATTGCCAAATAGCTTTTTAAATATGTAGTATGAAGAAAAGTACATATTAAGTTGACCCCAAGTAATTGTGATAAGAACAGGATGATGGTATTGAGAAGATTCATTTGTTACCTTATCGAGCAAATTTTTATCATCATCTATCAAATATTATTACATATAATCGAGTCAAAAGGCTATGAATCCCAATATACATTATCATACCTATTCATTACAACTGGCATCAATGATTTAATATGCTGTTTGCAGCATAGTTTTTCATAACATTTTTTATAAATCTCTGAAAGCGATAGCTTTCTTTAATATTTATTTCTTTCTTATTAAAGAAGGTAAGTAATAAGTTCAATGGGTATGAAGCTATGACCGCTGCCTAGCAATGGCCTCTCGTTAAGCTCTCGTTACTTTGATTAAAACTATTTTTTTTAAGTTCAATTCCACAAAGATACAGGTTTGCAAAGAAAAACAAGTTTGTTGCAAGTTTGTTATGGCACCTCAGTTCCAAGAAGTAACTCTCCAAATAACCGACAGACTCCTTGACATCGAAACCTTAAACAAAGTTCAGTTTGCGAACCATTTGGAAGACAAAGAGAAATTAGCCCGTAGAAAACTAGGCATCCTGAACAGAGCCATGCGGTACCTACTTCACACCGAGAAAGCGCTTCTATACATAAAATTTTAAGCACAAGTTCATTCTAGGGTGGAATAATTTTCAAATCTCTGGGCACGTTGCGCCTAGTGGCGACAGAGGCAGCGTGTTGGCCGGGACTCCCCCGTGGGAACTGGAGGTGGAGATGCTCGCCGAATTGTATCGGCGGGTGTCGGAGGCGCGAGCAGAGGGCGGTATGGTCTCTTGAGAAAGCTTACCGCCTGGCGTGTCGCTGCCCGCCGAGACGTCATTACTCGTTAAGCAATCTGGCTGGAGAAACCTCGGTTCGGTGTCCGGACCATCGAGGCCTGCCGGCCGGTGTTGATGCAGTAGTCAGAGCGGCGGCACGGGGTACTCTCTTTCCGACTAGTGCAGGTATTGACGGGGCATGGTAGCTTTGCCAAATACCTGCACACGGTCGTTAGGAGGAAGAGTACACCATCCTGCCACCACTGCGGTTGCAACAAGGACACGGTGCAGCACACGCTTGAGGTGTATGCCGCCTGGGCAGAGCAGCGCTGTGAACTCGTCACCTCAGGGTTATTCCGTCGGGCCGACCACTGACGACAGGTCACCCTGCAGCGGTGGTCGGCCCAGCGACGAAGGCGACGTGCCACGGGTGGGTTACGTGGCCGCGCGCGGCCCCGGTCGGAGCCGAGCGGCGGGAGCGCTGACCGTAGCCCACCCCAAAAAAGAAAGGTGCGCCTAAATACTAGATAAACCCACTTGACTCCCTGCAGAATCGTGTCATGCGAATCGTCGGGTCCCAGTATCACGTAAAAGAGAGACCGGAGGAGCGGAGAGGCCGGGCCACTCTGTAATTAACTACTCTATCGGCTTTGAGGAACCATCGGCAAAAAGGACATTTGGTTTCTGTTATTTTTCTAGATGCATTCTAATATCTTGGTTTGTTACGTTTGTCAAGTTATCATTTTAATTAATTTGTAATTGCTCCCTATAACGATCTTAACAACTAAACTTTAAAAAAATATGTTTATCTATACCAATAAATAAAATTGGAGTGTCTGTTTGTAATGTCAAAATAATAGGCTTTTTTCATGCTCACACGGTTATTTGCACGACACCTATGCCTAAAATAGCAATTAAAAAATTTTTGTCTGTCTGTCTGTTTGTTCCAGGTAATATTCAAAACGGCTGGACCGATTTCAAAAATTCTTTCACCAATGGAAAGCTATAATATCAGGGCGTAAACTAGGCTATATTTTATCCCGGTATTCCCACGGGAACGGGAACTACGCGGGTAAAACGACTATAACCTATAACCGAAGCGAAGCGAGGGCGGATTGCTAGTATAACTATATAACCCTGTTCACTTTCTCTAAAAGTACAAATAGGTATATGAACTTTCAGAAAACCACTTTTTTCATTATCCGCTTCTCGTAAACTGCCTCATATATGGAATAAAACTATTTTTAATCGTTCATAACTTTTTTTGTTTGATTTCCTGATCACAGACCATCCTGTAAAGTGTGAATCTATAGTAAAAATTAAATATAGCTGTTTTCACGCCTTTTATCGCGTTTTAAATATGTTTTGACAAGCTCGACTTTTATAATACGTTTCAGCATTCATAGTCGCGCGAGGAACTAAAAATAATTTAGTTAAAAATTTGTATAATAATTACTTCACAGTAAATTTAAATTAATTTCATATATAATTTCTATTAAGTATGTTTCAAGTAGAATACTTAAGCTTCCACGAAGATATAAAATGGAATTAAACCAAATATTTTACACGCATTAATTGTAGGCACTCTCAAAATTAATTAATTTTGTAATATTAAATTCGTCTACATAGAACAACAATTGAAAGATTTCAAGTACAGATAATTTAAAAAGTCAAGATATTTAGAAATGATCGCGTCTTCTTAGAATAATAACGTATAGAAGGATAGTGTCGGTACTTCGAACGTTCGAAACGTGAATCAAAAAATACAACATGGGCGCAAACGATTACACACGCACACTACTATACAAATTATGAAATCAAATTTTGTTTTTATTAACATAAATCGTCGAAATACTTTTAAAAATAATGTTAAAAACCTTTTTTTGTTTTGCAAATGTGTTGTGACACCATTTGAATGCACAAATCGTCATAATTACCTATTTATTTTTAAAAGTTGCGTACGTACGTGCAGTACAGTGACCTTACGTACATTACGGAACAGTTCCGGCGTAAGTTCCATTAGGCTCCAATTTAAATGCTTCACTTTTTGTGCGCGAACTTACCTTCTATACGTTATTATTCTAAGCGCGTCTTGTTATAGGTTACTATTTATCTATAATACTTATGCATTTATTTTTTATGGGATAAGCATAGGTGTAATATGCACATTTGATTTCCTACCTATTTATTTAACATGATAAGAGTCGCAATTTCAATAATACTTTTGTCATCCGAACATATACAATACGATAGTTATATATTTACGCTAAATTAAACAACGAAGCTACCATATTGATATAATTTCAACAAATTAAAAAATAATTGCGACGATACTTATCCACAATCGCATTTGAAATTCGAACGTTCCGCGTGACGTCACATGTGATGGTTGTCATGCGTCACGTGACTGATAGCTTTAATATAGTCCCGTTGATTATCCAGCCAAGCGGAAACGCCAAACGGTAATCTAGATTTAATACCACGGCTCATCGCGGCTCGGTCTGCCTCCGTATTGTCCTTGTACCCGCTACCGACGTGTGGGTACCCAATACAAGTTACGCACGCGTGTACATTTCACTCGAGACATTCCTTGTGTGCGTATGTTACAACCGTATCGATAGGTATCATTATCCCAAGCCAGGATAATCTGGCTTAATGAATGATTTAAATCAAAAATAGAATAATACAATTTAATCTTCTGATTGTGGACAAAGAATTGAAAATTACGAGTACCTTCGCATTTTTGCCTACGATACTATGTGTTGAAAAGAAAAACTACTTTGGGATTTTATCGCGATTGTATTTAATTTTTTATTGTCCGATGTTTCAAATATTTTGCAGCGTTCATGGTCATGGGCGGACTAAGATATCTCACGTCCAACAAGTCATCGTTATTATAGAAAATTTATGATTATCTACCTGATACAGAAAATTAGTTATTAAATATTGATCCACATTTAGATACCAATTTATTCCCAGTGTAAGAAGACAATGATTCTACATAAAAAAAATATATTGTTTATAGTTTTTTTTTTTTTTTTTTCATGGGTGGGCTATAGTAAGCGCACGCGCGGTCCTGTCCGTCCGGGGCGATGAAGGGACGGCGCGCGGGCCCATAACCCACCCGTACCCACGTCACCTCGTTGTTGGGCCGACCACCGGAGCAGATGTGACTTGTCATCAGTGGTCGGCCCGACGGAATACCCTTTCGGGTAACCTCACCTCTCGACGTACTGGGACGTCGGTCGCCGTCGCGCGGTCAGCCTCTCTTCGGGTGACGGACAATTCCCCGGTCAGATCACCAGCGGCCTCGGCTAGGGCGGCATTAGGCGCAGATACTCGCGCCTGCGCCGCTCGAGTCGCCAGCGGCGGAACGTGTCGCCGAATAGGAGCTCTACTCGCACACGATCCGCCGCCTCCTTCCGTGAGATAACGGCCTCACAGAAGGCGGCGACCGCGTCTTAGTTCCTGACGCTGTCGAGCCTCTTCCTGGCGATGGTCGGCAGCGCCAGGTCGGCACCGATAATCGCGACGAGTTCATCATATTGTTTATCATATTGCGACGAGTTCATCATATTGTTTATCATATCATCACATTGTTTATGGTTAGTAATTATTTAACATTAAAAATCAAATACAAGCAAAATGAAATCCGTAAAGTAGTTTTATTTAAAATGTATAATACTCGCGTAAACATCAGAAATCATTATGTGTTGAAAAGTAATTAACTTCATACTTGAACCTCGTGCATGTTTCTGTATACATTTCGTTGAAGGCCTTGGTTATGAGTTATTTCTTCATCATATCAGCTCAAATACGTCCCACTGCGGGCATCGGGGCTCCTCCACAATAGGAAAGATGTTGACATATTATACCACGATGATCAAGATTGTTGGTATAGGATTTTATTTCGAGTTTTCCTTCTCTTATACAATATTATATGCATATAAGTATCCTCCTTGTGGCGACGAGATAAGAATGCAATTTATCATCATCATCATTTCAGCCTATCACCGTCCACTGCTGGACGTAGGTCAAGTTACGGCACAAACTGCAGTCCTGTGCCGCGTGCATCCAACGACGCCCAGCAACTTTCACCAGGTCGCACCAGAATGCAATTACCACTACCCTTTGCTGCGGGTGAGATTCGTAAAAATCAGCTCTAGGCCATTCACCAAAATAGCGGCCAGCACCTTTCTCTTGGGTAATACCTCACTGCGATCGCCAACCCGCCTGCCAAGCAAGCCGAATATAGCCTTATCCTCTCATATGAATGAAAAAGTATAGGAGACAAAGTACACTCTTAATCCGTCATCACACGGAAGAGGCTATTTATAAGGTTACTAGCAACCCACCCTCGCTTCGCTTCGGTTTCAGTCGCTTTACCCGCGGCGTAGTTCTCGTTCCTGTGAGAATACCGGGATAAAATATAGCCTATGTTACTCCCTGATATTATAGCTTTCCATTGGTGAAAGAATTTTTGAAATCGGTTCGGTGGTTTAAGCGTGAAAGCGTTACAAACAAACAAACAAACATCCTTACTTTCGCATTTATAATATTAGTATGGATATACGTTAGCCACATAGTAATTTGTAAATTTATGTTTTTTATAAATTCACTAGCAACCCGCCCTCGCTTCGCTTCGGTTTCAGTCACCTTACCCTCGTAGTTTCTATTCTTGTGGGAATACCGGGATAAAATATCCTATGTCACTCCCTGGTATTATAGCTTTCCAATGGTGAAAGAATTTTTGAAATCGGTTAGGTGGTTTAACCGTAACAAAGAAACAAACAAACAAACTTACTTTCGCATTTATAATACGAGTAAGGATTTCTATAATCAAGTTAAAATAAAAAATCAAACCGTCAAATTTATGATTTCGCATAATTGACAGTATGGACATAATTTATTTCTTTGAGTCATAAATCTTACTAACAGATCACAATTATGACTCTTACAAACTTATAACACCAACTAGAAGCACTGAACCACCTGCCCAGTATGGCGATTACGGTATTATCCCACTTTACATAAATAGGCCTATGTTCAACAGTGGCCGTTGATAAACTGGCGAATGGAATGAAAACTTATAAGTTTAATAACAATTAAATCTTATAATAATAAGTCTTATCAAATAAAATTAAGTTTAGTTTTGTTAAAACGGACTGAAATAAAAATATGTAACAGTTAACGTTATCTTTTAAATGACTCGTTTCGGACATAAATTTGTGTAAAGATACTTAGATACATAATAATCACCATCGCCCTAACTGCCAATAAATTCCAACTTTCAGATATAGCCAATAATTAACTATAAATTCTTTTTGATTATCTTATATCTTTAAACGAGCAATTTTTGTATATATACCTATATATATATATATATATATATATATATATTTTCAGGATCTCGGAAACGATTTTGATGAAACTTGGCATACTAGAGGTTTCGGGTCCAAAAAATCGATCTAGCTAAGTTTTATTTATAGAAAATGTTGTTTTGTCGGTGTTTTCAGCAAAACAATACAATGACATTAAATTTTAAAAGAATATGAATTCAAATTTCGTTGTCAACGTCATGAGTTACGATAGCTCAGTTGAGAAGTTGTCCAGTTCTGTTTTTGTTTTGTTTTGGCATTCAAACAGCGTCGGATCGAATCTCGGTGTTATTATTATTCTCTTTTTGTATTTTTTTATATATTTTTCATTATTTAATTTCTATTTTTTTATTAATATATATCTAAATAAATTCGACAAAAATATTCCGAGCGAAGCTCGGTCAACCAGATATTATATATAATATAAAGAAATTGAAGTGCGGTTTATTCACATTTTTCACATGAAAAGTAATTTAAAAGCATTTTCGAATGGCGACGAAAACATTGTGTCAGATGTAATAAAGCTGGGAATAGCATTCTAATGAATGATATTGGTCCTCCTGTGAGATTACAAGTTAATCCTCTTGAAACAGAACCAGAGGTGGGGAGGGAAGCGGACTGCGGAACGGTAATAAAATTCTTACGTCATCGTCGGACCGATGGACGGTCGGCTTAAGGTATTACATTCATCTGCCTTGTTTTTTCTTCATTTATGGATAATTTTCACCAAATTACTGAAGCTGGATTTTGACCTCATTATTTTTTCTTTACTTTTCATCTGGTTATGGAATAAGAATACAATTTACTATACCCTCTCTTCTCTTTCTTGGCCGTAAGTATTTTTAAAAACGACTTTTTCATATTCTGATTTAGTTTTCATTACCTGAAAGCACTGATGTAACGAGGTTTCTATATAAAATTTAGCTAGATCGATTTATCGCCCAGAAATCTCTCGAGTATTAAATTTCATAAAAGTTGTTGGAGTCTTTTACAAGATTCTAAATATATAGAAATTCACAAAACTTTTGCGGTTAAAGGAATTAGATAACGATAATGAATAAAATTAAAAAAAAAGATTGTTATATGATAAAAAAATTACTATTTTTATTTAAACAACAAATCGATCAAATTAATTTTTTAATACTTCATCATCATCATCGCAGCCCACATACCTACGTCCCACTGTTGGGCTCGGGCCTCCTCCACAATTGGAAGGAATTTGACCTGCTATACCATGCTGGTTAAACATGTTGATATAAGGTTTTATTTCGAGTTTTCCGTCTCTTGCACAGATGTTATGTGCATATCATATTCCATAGTCGTCTTTTACGACATCCGCGGGCAAGATAGGGAGTGGTGAATAGTATTGTTACTCCGTCACCACACGGAAAATTTAATACTAAAATCTAAATTGTTAAAAGGAGATTAACGTCTAACTTCAATATATGATATTTTCAAAATCCGTTGCTTTATTTTTCTGAGGAACGTAATCTCATCATCACGCCACCGCGCTCAGCCATCTGCCATAGCAAAGCATAATGGAGATTCTAATCCGCTATACAACTGTTCTCCGTTTTTAAAGTGGTCATTTCGCATGGTATGCATGGTTATATGTGCGTACTCCCACTATTGATCCTGAGCTGAGTTTATTACAATTATTACTATGCGTCCCAATTTTAGCAGTACATTATCATTAAAAAAAACCCTATACCACCACGTCTAACCAGCGTGGTATAGTTGGTAAATTTCTCTCCTAGAATGAGGGAAGAAAGGAGGAATGAAGAAGGCCCGAACCCAACAGTGGGACGTGTATGGGCGTTTTCACAAAAATAAGCAGTACAAAAAAAACTTATGAATTTTTTTAACTTTCATTTCTAGTTGGTATTATGTATGTTAGAAATGGTCTAATTTATATATTTAACGAAATTCAATTTTTAACTTGGATTCATTGCATAATTTATTAAAAATAAGCAAAAATGTGGGCCTAGTCAGACAAAAAGACGTCAGGTTTGATACTTTTTTATAACATGATTAAAATGAAACAATAAATGGAATATCTTTTTTTAATAACAAACGAAAAGAACATGATTGAACTACCTAATCATATAGACTCGTCAAAGAAACTTAAAAAAATACTAAAAATATGACACATAAATTCAAAATTGTGTTACCGTTGGTAACAGAAGGAACACTTAACTTTAATTTTTTTTTTATGTAAAGCTATGGTTCTTTTAATATAATTATAATAATAAAACAGTTATCATATTTCTGAACTTAAGTTAAGTTAAATTACGGTATTAAAGCCCGAAATATAGAAAATAGCCAGAATTTAAGTTGAAATATTTGGGGGACAGTAACAATACTGATGGTAACAAAATTGTAAAGAAACATTTACCTTCTCATCAGAATCCTATAATAAGTTCTAAAATCTCTATAATAAAAATAAATGGTAGGCATACATAGGTACCTTTTTTGGTAAGTTGGTAAAAAGAGTAATGTCCAGTCTTCTTTATGGTGATTTTTGTTACTTTTTAGGTCATACTAGGTATATGTTACCATACAAAACTGACGTAACACTATCTTACCCTCGTAAGATGATTAATTATTTAAAAAATATACGATTGTGGTGACGACTCATCACGAGTTTTATAAGTTGTATTAGATGATAAATATTTTGAAAATAACCACAAAAATATGTTTACTAATTAATGCATTAAGAAATATTGGTAACTTACCTTGACAAAAAATGTACGTCCGCGCGAAGCACTGAATCAAACGTGCACCTGACACGAAATTTTGGAAGAAACTAAACAATATTTATAAATCAGCCGCTGAATAAAATACTGTTAGTGTTATAATTACATAAAACATCTACAAAAAGAGTAGTATTTCGGAGAAAATGTGGTAACAAAACTGATGTGTCAGGGTTTTTAAAAACGCACTACGGTAATCAAATTCTATTTAATTTATTTATTTTACGTCCAGTTAATATATATTTTTAATAAATTGACCCTACACTATCTACCAGAAAAATAAAATACGGCACTGAGCAAATTATTACAACTAATATGTAAATTCAGTGTTGAAATATCGTCTGGCTACAAAGGGACACGATAAAATAATAGCAATCTGTTGTTCTATTATTTTTTAATCGAAAAATTATACTATAATTGGCTTAAATAATATTATAAAATATTACTTAAATGTACAATAAACCTAATGTAAAATTTTGTGCTAGTTTCAAATAGAATTAATTGTTTAAAAAAGGTAATGTTTTAGAGGGACAGGCCTGAACACGCCCTTGTACATTTTTATGAAAATGGGCTTGAGATGAGATGAACTATGTCGTTACATAACTATTTATTAACCGACATGAAAAAAGGAGGAGGTTTCTCAATATGACCGCAATATATATACTTTGTTTATATTTGTTCGCGGATAACTTCGTTTATGAACCGATTTTGATATTTTTTTTTTTTAAATTTTATCGAAATCGGCCAAGCAATTTTTGAAAATCAACAAAAATCTAAAAATTTATCTACATTGTCTACATTATTGAAGGCGGTGTCTTTTTTTGCAAAAAAAAATAATTATTATTTGTATTTTAATGAATAAAATAGATTTACAAGAAAAGAAAACAACGTATCGCGTTAGATAAAATTACAGCATTATTCCCGAGGTCGAGACCGTGATATTTCTCGTACAGAATATTCAACGATTGGGCGAGATTTTCCTCTCAGCACCTTTGAGTAAACTCTCATATTTACGAAGTATACCGCCGATATCAGTATCCTTTGTTCTTTCGTCTACACAATGACATTACTTCAAACCGTAAAACAAGCGTAATAGTTGACACTAGTAAAAGCTTTCGAGGTCGAATGAAATAAAAAGAAAACAATATTGCTACGGTTAGGGCCGCACATTAATATACATTTGGCTAAGGGACCTTGGTGTGGGGGTGTGGAGGCAAGTCACATTTTCATCACAAATTGCTCAAGAAAATAAAATTAGCTTGCTTTATTTATGTAGTACGCAGGTGAATTAATTTGATAATATTAGCTGCCTCTTTCATTGGTATAGTGAAACCAGCTCTCAATTATTAAGGATTAGAATCATAGAATAGGAATTTTAATATATTACATTAGAATATACAAGGTAACATTGTTCCTCTTAAAATACAGAGCCTTTTTTTTTTCCTCACGCGGGGAGGACGTCGGTCGATGGGAGGGTACCCCAAATAGGGGGTATGCCGTCGGGCCGACCACTGATGACAAGTAAACCTGCTCCGGTGGTCGGCTCAACGACGAAGGCGACGTGGTGTTCGGGTGGGTTGCGGCTGTGCGTGCTTACGCCCCTCTGTCGCTCCGGACGGAGTGGTGCGAGGAGTGCGGCGACCGCAACCCACCCCAAAAAAAAAAGAAAAAGCAAAAAAAAAAAAAACAGCTCAACAGACCAGGCTAAGAAGACGATAATGATAATAAAATAACTTATTTATCAAAATAGTATCACCACTCTAATCATCATCATCACAGCTCATTCCCAGTCCCAGTAGTGGGCTCAATCCTCCTCCACAATTAGAGAAAAATTATCTACTATACCACGCCGGACAGACGGGTCGTTATAGAGTTTTATTTCGAGTTTGTCTTCTCTTGCATTGATGTTATTTGCGTATTATAATCCCTTAGTCGTCTTTTACGGCTCCCACGGTTTAAAAAGGGGGTGGTCAATTGTTATACCATTATCACACGGAAACCTTCATCATCTCTTTAAATTTAAATGTAAATAAACTAACATTAACACCATATTATAATACTGTTTATAATATTAAATAGGTTTGTGAATATATTTAGCCAAAAATAAGTAATGTAATACAAAAATAAATGTTACCTTAAAATAAATAAATACAAAACTTGTAAAGACAGATCAATGTTTCGTTATTTTCTCTCCATCACAGCACAATACTCAGTTAATTAGTTTAAATAACAGTGTTTCGCCAGACGCGCAAACAGAGATCCTTAATGAAGGCAACCAATTCTAGGGGATGAACCGAAACGGTCTTTCATTTCTGTCTTAAAGGCGTGGGGCGGCGCAATACGCCAGCGAGTTTGCCAAAAACAAGCCCAATAACGGCCTGGCAAACAGCACAAATGATGCGTTAGTGACAAAACGACGTACGCTCGTCCCTCCACAAGGCTACGTAAACAGAGACAGACGCTTGACGGGAAACAAGACAGCTTATTATCTCCCAAGAAAGCAAAACATGTCAGAAAACCTCTGATATTTTCCACACGTCCGCGGGTATTCACTGGAGACTGGAAACGAAAATTAGTTACTGAAGATTTCTTGTTTTTGTCTGAATGCGATCTGTGATTTTCATTGTTAAGAAATAACAAACGCCACCTTTGAAATTGAACTACGCGCACTGAATATAAAACGGATATACAAGCCGTACGTCGTACTTGAAGACAATCTCACATAACGTGTAGCTGAACTAGCCCGTTATCCGGTTACTTTTAAATGAAATTATATCTTTTACAATTTATATTAATACTACCTAGTGTACTCGTAAAGGAAAATAAACGCATTATAAAGTCGAGTTAGTACAGGGTGGGAGTGTAAGCATTGGTTGAGAATGTAATGATATCCCCTGTCGCATATTTTGGAACAGACCGTTGTTCCCTCTGCCTCTTTGTATTCTTTTCGTTAATTTTTCGCCGGATTAATTTGTCTGCGTATTCAAATTGCAAATTGTGAGATAAAAGGATGACCTTTTTACATTTGTCTCTGCGAAAGCAGAGGGATTTAAAAAAATACTAGCATAAGCTTGACTGAAAATTATATGGTGTTAATTTTATACATATCTTTTTTTTTACTATCTGTAGTGTATAATGTTGGTTGCGATATCAAAGTTGGGTTCAATATAAAGTAACACGTTGAGGTTGATAGAGGGTGACATTTTCTTAAGTTACGACATTCTCCTACCGATTCAATATCCTTTTTTTTCTATTTTGTTCGTGAAGCATATCGCACGATCTGTTACACTATATTGGAGTCTGCATTTTCAGAAAATGGAAACGAAAAATAGATATACCTTTAAAGTTTCTTTTATGTCGTGCTCGCACGTCTATATGCCTACATACGTTCATATAGGCCCATTATGATGTTGTGATATGCAAATCTTAAGTAGAGGATGTGAGAATAACCGGAATAATTGAAAGAATGTAGTTTAAGTAGGTACAGGATGACAAACTAATTTCCTCACGCGGTCGGCCTCTCAGCGGGTGACGGACTAATCCCCGGTCACGTCACCCGCGGCCTCAGCTAGGGCGGCATGAGGCGCAGGTAGTCGCGCCTACGCCGCGCCAGTCGCCGGCGGCGGATCGCCTCATCAAGGCTGCGCTCCTCGCGCAGGTGATCTGCCGCCTCCTTCCGCGAGATCACTGTCTCGCAGAAGGCTGCGACCGCGTCCCAATTTCCGACGCTGTCGACCATCGCCCTAGCAATAGCCGGCAGCGTCAGGTCGGCACCGATGATTGCGACGAGTTCACAGCGCTGCACTGCCCAAGCCGCGTAGGCCTCGAGCGTATGGCGCGCCGTATCCTCGTCGCAATCGCAGTGGTGGCAGGACGGTGTACTCTCCCTCCTTACGACCTTGTGCAGGTATTTGGCGAAGCACCCATGCCGTCAACACCTGCACTAGTCGGAAGGAGAGCACCCCGTGCCGCCTTTCCAACCACTGCATCAGCACCGGCCGGAAGGCCTCCACGGTTCTCACCCCGAACCGAGGCCTCTCCAGCCGGACTACCCAACGGGCATTGACGTCTCAGCGGGCGTCGACGTGCCAGGCGGTAAAATACAGAGCCTGAGCTCGTAGCGGATTATGAAGTCGCCGATGTCTTTCGCTATCTTGAACTGATATATAACGTAAATAAGAGGATGTGAAATTTTTTGCTTTTTTGACCAATGATTTTTCTGAGTCTAATTTGCATCTGTTAATTGTTTATAAAGTCACCCCATAAACAAGTATTTATTCTCTAGTGTGGGATAGTGTATATTAAAAAATAAATATATCACTATATCGCCAATATGTATATATGTATGTACATGTGTGAACCAAGACGTATATGTTATTTTTGGAGCTTATTTCTTACGGTATTAAATACTGGATGCAAATATATCCAACGTCCACTACTGGCAACACAGCCGGTTTCTAAGATTCATTGCGGGAAGTAAATGGTGGGGACATGTTCTATTCTTAAGGCGTTAACTATACTATACGGGTAAATTCATAAGAGTTTAAGAATATTTCAAAACTGCTTGTAGACACGATTGTTTATAGCTTTTAATTTAACCTCTTTACTTCAAAAAGGGCTCTTTCTTATACATATAAAAGGGATAAGGATATTTTAATATATATGTATATACAGATAATCAAAATTCCATTTGACGTTAAATACGAGGCCTGAAGCAATTTCTGAATATCGATATACCGGACCTCTGGATAATACGCCATTATTCTTCGGAATTGGCCATCTTTCAAACCTAAATATGTACTACAACCCAACGTAAATTATTTGAATACGTGAAAGGGACACATACACCGATTAATTTTGCTATCCATGTACACATTATAAGTATATTATTATTTATAAGAGAGAAAATACTAAAATTATTGAAATTATTGAAATTACAGTCTTTTTTGTTTTAAACTTTCCTAGCTTAGTTAATATATACTCCATCATCAAACGTCATCTATTTCATCATAATCATATTTTATCTTAGGTACTGCAAAATAAGCTCAGATTACTGTTCGGATCATGTCTGGGGTTAAGTTTAATAAAAAAATATTAATTATCTGTCAATAAAAACTCAATAGCGAGTACTAGCAGGTCTGAAATTAGACCTAGTATACTGCAAATGTTTCATAAAAGCAACGACTATAAAATATCATATATCTATTTTTTTTTCCCTTACGGAAGCATTAAATGCAAAGAATTCATGTAAAACATATTCAATATACAATATTAAATATATAGTATTACTGCAATCGATAAACTCTTCAAGGTACACTTTCAATTTAGCGTCGTTCACTCGCTAACGGTGGCACGTTCGCTCTCTGTATTTTCTTGTATATTTTTTCCCCCTCTCTATGAAGAAGTCATAAATCACGTGGATGTAAATCTGTAGCATCCAGTTGCGGATGAGTGACGCGCCATTATCGCGACTCGACGGGGCCGTGCGGCCTAAAACTTCGTCCTAAACAAAACTTTGAACTGTGACGATCCATTTTATCCTTACCTACCTGTTATTATATACTAACTAAATATTCTCTCGCGTGGATTTTATACTAAATTCTGTTTTCATCACGAGTTTTTAAAATTGATTTAAATATTTTAATTTTACTTTGATCGAGTAGCAAATGTCTAAATAAATTAAAACTTTTCTAAATAAATTTCATATATTTAACATGCCAGCCTGTATTTAGTTTATATTTCTATATAAACAGTGATTTATTGAAAGTGTTATTGTATTTAATTTTATATATACTTAACTTATGCCGTGTGGTAACGGAGTAAGAATACAATTCATCACCCCCTCTCTTACCCGTGGGTGTTGTAAAAGACTAAGGGATATAATATGCATATAACATCTATGCAAGAGAAGGAAAAATATTTATATCAAGTTTTCTAATATTACCCTTTATTTGTTTAGCATCTCGTCACTATAAACTATCCAGTATGCCTATTCTTGGGAACACATGCATTTATCAAGTACCATTTCTTTTAAATATGACAACAAAAAAATGTCATTATTTTTATTTTTAATATCACGATCCAAAAATATCTCCATGTGAAGTTTTTAATTTAACAATATTACTAAGGTAACTGGAAATGGTTCGGTATGAATTTAATTTCTCACGGAATACCCTTCGGATACTCCACAGTACGTCAATATGTAGTAATTATTCTAAACTTTGTCAGACATATTGTAAAACTTCACATGTTTTATAATAGAACAAGATCGGAATATAAGGTAATATTAATTTTAGCTCTAACTTTTCTCTCAACATTATGCCCGTAACCAATAAGCACATAAAATATGTAGATATTGACGCTGAATAAGACAAATGTCTAGGAATAATAATTTTAATAGATATAATAATCATCATCATTTCAGTCCATATACCTACGTCCCACTGCTGGGCTCGGGCTTCCTCCACTATGGGAGGGAAATAGACCTACTATGCCACGCTGGTCAGACGTGTTGGTATAGAGTTTTGCTTCGAGTTTTCCTTCTCTTACATAGATGTTATATGCATATTATATCCCTTAGTCTTCTTTTACGACACCTACGGACATGAAAGGGAGTGGTGAATTGTATTCTTACTCCGTCCCAACACGGAAAAATATATATAATACAGTAGTATAATCACAAAGACAGTATTATCAATATAGGTATAATTCTATAAAATCTCTGTATTTTGGTTACATCAACATTAATCTAATAAAATAATGGAACGTCACACAAGGAGATTTTGTTTGGGAAAAAGGTTATTGTTCATAATAAGCCAACACGTTCTTCATGCCCCACATCCATCATGTCTATGGAGTCATGACTCCGTCCATCCGTCACCCTCTGATGATCTTGTGAAAGAGCATTTCGAAGGGAATTCGGAGCTACTTTTAATAATACGATGAATATACTTTTACTTATACTGCAAAAAAATATACGCAACTACTTATAAGTTACACTGTTATTGAATGAAATTAGTAATATTAATTTATGAAATAGTACTTTGTATTTGGGGTTTTCCCAATTCAATTTAATTAATGTTCCTAATATTTATATCTTATTTTTTTTTTCAGGTAATTCAGCTATATTGGCGCCTTTTGCACTTGTAACGAGGTATTTATCAATTGTTGTAGTAAAACTTCACTAGCAGTAAATCTATTACTCTCATATTATTCATAAATCTTGACTGATGAGAAAAATTGCTCGCTATTCATATTATGACTATTGCAAAAGTGATATATAAATGAAAGCAATGGAGATATAAACACTTTTCTTTTCAATTTACTTAATTAAGAGCTTATAAAATGATCGGACAGATTCGTACTGTAAATCGTCACTTCTATAAGAATTATATACTTATTAAAATGATAAGTACATCTATTAATAAAACTGAGAAATCTAAAGACCTTATAAGATGTCGTTGAATAGAATTTACAGTCATAGAATCATTCAATAAACAACAATGCAATGTCACTAAAGCCTATTTAAATGACATTGTACAAAAACTGTAACGTGTATATAAATCTAGTACTTATAAGATAAATTAAACATAATATTTTGACTTGAATGCACGACGTAATGGTTAAGATAGCGACCTATCATTCTAGCGTTCTGAGCTCGAATCCTAAAACAAAATTGTTCGATCCACAAATTGTTGTTCTGCGTCTGGATGCAATTTTTTTCCGTAAATTATATGTATGTTAAGCAATACAAGGATTATTTCCTTAGTTTCCTTAGTCTTTAAAATAAAATTATAGCTCTATTTCCACTGCTACCAAATTAAAATATCATCAAAGAAATTAAAATAAAATCCTAGCAGCGCGATACAACATGCCGCTTTGTCAGACTCTCTTGTGGTCACGCATAAAATCATAAAGGGAGGGCCGGAGAAAAGTTATTCATAAACTATTTACATTCTTGTACAGTCGTTGAGTCACGATGACTATACGATCAGACCCTAAGGAAAACACAATACAACGTTATACTAAGCAATTGTGTGTAATACATTCTATGATGTACTCGTTTATTATCTACTATTTGACAAATGATTTCGTAAACAATAAAACAAAGTCTTACGCGGTTAGAAAAGAAATATAATAATAATAATGTCATGTTATTTTTCGTGTTGTTAAATACAATAATAATAATGTCATAATAATTCATGTTATTTTTCGTGTTGTTAAATATAATAATGATAATATTATAATAATGTCATAATAATTCACGTTATTTTTCGTGTTGTTAAATGTAATAATGATAATATTATAATAATAATGTCGTGTTATTTTTCATCCGTCTCTTTACTTGGTGACGGAGTAAGAATACAATTTACCATCCCCTCTCTTGCCTGTGGGTGTCGTAAAAGGCCACTAAAGGATATCTCGTGTATATAACAACTGTGCAAGAGAAGAAAAACTCAAAATAAAACCCTATACCAACCCCCTTGACCATCATGATATAGTAGGTCAATTTCTCTCCCAAAGTGGAGAAGGCTGGAGCCCAGTATATGAGCTTGGATAATGATGATGTTTTTTTTCATATATCATATTTTCACTGTTTTATCTCTTGTCTTATACTCACAACCCACCCTCGCGTTCCGGTTTCAGCCAGACTGTCGCAGGATTTTAAATCTGTAACAATTTTTAAGATTTTATATACTACATAATTTTACTAATATGCTGTGAAGGACAACTTTGATTTACAATAAATTCACAACCTTTTTAAAGTATTTAAATTGGATAAAGAATAATTATTAGATCCTTACATATGAAATTGGCGTTTTGTACGGGAGGAATATAAAGACATTTTTTTTTTGTAAAATATATTTAATTAATCAAAGTATGCACCGTTGTTATCTATGCCCTTTTGCCATCTCATAGGTAGTTTATTGATCCCTTTACTAAAAAAACCATGGGGGCGAGAATTGATAAACTCTTTGAAGGCGGTTTGGACTGCCGCATCCGAGTTGAATTTTATTCCTTGTAAGAAGTTGTCCAAATTCCGGAAAAATAGTAATCTGTTGGAGCAAGGTTCAGGGAGTACGGTGGATGTCGCAGACATTCTAATTATAACTCATGTAACTTGGTGGTTGGTTGTTGTGCAGTGTGTGGTCTTGCGTTGTCGTGAAGCAGCAGTGGCCTAGAGCGATTGACCAATCTCGGTTGTTTAGCAGCTAGTTCTTCCTTCATGGTCTGCAGTTGCTGACAGTAAATATCTAACGTAATCGTTTGGCCAGATTTTAGAAAGCTGTAGTGAACGACACCAGCGCTAATCCACAAAACACTCACAAGTAACTTTTTCTAAGTAAATTTTCGTTTAGGGCAGGATTTGGCTGGGTCTCCAGGGTTCAGCCATTGCGACGAGCGCTTCCGATTATCGGACTGTATCCACTTTTCATCACAAGTAAGAGACTGATTGATAAGATTCCATTTAGGACGACGAAGTTGGATGCTGGGCACAGGTCTATAATTTGTAGCGAAGCATGAGGGAGGTCTACGTCCAACAATGGATGGTGAAAGGCTGCATGATGATGATGATAATAATAATCCTTAGGAATTTAAATAACAAATATTTTTACGTATAATTTAGATTTTTCTGTTAAGGTTTATTCAGCGTTTGCAATTAAACCGTACCAAAATTTGTTATTAACGACATCTAGAAATTTTTGAAATTTTCGGCATTTATTTACTATAATATACATACTTTTTTCTTAAACACTTAAATCTATATCTCCCTATCGACGAAAATTGCATTAAAATCTGTTGCGCAATTTAAAGACAGCGGGTACAGACTTTGTTTTAAATTAATTAGAGATAGGTAGGTACTGCAACTTATTGATGACTAATGTTACAATATAAATCAAGTAAATCTATTAGTCAAGTAGATTACCTGGTATAACATAGTTATAAAAGAACTGTTACTTCGATGACGAAAAGGTAATGACACATGAAATATGTTAGGTATGATACTAACATATTCATTATTATTATATGTTTCTTAACAATAATTCTGTTATATAGGTACTATTTAGCTTTCGTTATGTATATCCAAAATTATGCCCTGATGCAATGTGGCGTTACTAATTCTGAGAAGAGACGTCAACAAACGTTAATGGGTTGATGACAAATCCAATTTCTTAAATTACGTCCGCCAATCTGATGGCGGTGTGTTAATTAAATTTGCTCACAATGTAAAATTGTAAAATTGTAAAATTTACAATTTTCTTAACAAGAACAGTTCAAAAGTTGTACAAAATTAACTTAATCAAATTGGTCGTGGTCGCCGCTAAACCTATTTTGTGAACAGACTTTACCTCAACTAAACGAGTTAGTTGGAACCACTTTAGTTAAGAAAAAGAAATAATTAGCTTTTGTTTATATATATAATTTGCTAGGTAACAACAATATATATATATATATATATAATTTAAAAGGCAGTTATTATTCAATAACAATCTAAAAAACGGTTGACCCTGCAGCCAACCCTAAGCTCTTCAAGCTCAAAACTGTTTTTCTAGATTTCTTTCGCTTTTCATATCTCAAAAAGAATTCAACTGATTTTGAATCAGTTTGCGGTGAACGATTTTGTTTGTAAAGTAGAAGAGCTGATTATGTTATAGAAATATTCAATTAAAAAAAATAAAAGGGAACATTAATTTTTTTTTATCGACTTTTCACAAAATCTATGTTGATTTGATTTGAACTCATAGAAATATAAATTTAGTAAAGGCGCTTAAAATGCTGCAAACTGCGTTTCAATCGGACGTCCCTTTCCAAAGTTATGAGAGGTTTACACATACATACATACATACAGACATTCGGACATCGTGATGGAAATAATCAGAACAGCTTCATAGGATCCTAAAACATCGAAATCTGATAAAAAATCGATTTTTGAAAATCGGGATGAAACCAAAAATTTGCTGAGATTCATCATATTGGGCAGTTGAGAATAATTTGAAAGCATAATAAATAAAATTAGTATAGAATGTAACATCATTATATTCTCTAGTAAATTTTTGATATCAGAGAAACATCTTCTGGTTCAATTATCATCAAAGCCTTTATTATTTTTAATCATGTTTCGATCAGCTTTTAGTCCAATTGGGCTTTTGAAAAAAAAAATTTTTTGATATGTACCCATTTTAAAACTTTATTAATAATAATATTGATATTTAGTGCAGAATCAAATACCCAATTGCATAGTCCAAAATATTACTTTTACACAAACAATATGAACCGCCTTGCTTTAGATATCTAGTCTAAATTCTGTACTTTTCTTACATACAGAAACAAATATTGATGCTCATGGCAGCCATTGCATGAATATTATACATCAGTCCTTCTAAATATAATAATTTCATATCATATATGTCCCGCTGTTGAGCTCGAGCCTCCTCCACAATAGTATTTGAGCTACTCCTTGATAAGATGGGTTGGTACATTTGTTCTCTTAAATAAATGTAATTTCTGGTTAATTTCTGGTTGGTCTATTTTTATTGTATTTTTTCGAATTTATTTAGATATATATTAATAAAAAATAAAAATAAAATAATGAACAAAATATCAAAAATTACAAAAAGATAATAATAATAACACCGAGATTCGATCCCACGCTATTTGAATGCCAAAACAAAACAAAAAGAAAACTGGACAACTTCCCAACTGAGCTATTATAACTTTTGACGTTGACGGCGAAATTTGAATTCATATTCTTTTAAAATTTAATGTCATTATATTGTTTTGCTAAAAACACAGACAAAACAACATTTTCTATAAATAAAACCTAGCTAGATCGATTTTTTGGCCCCGAAACCTCTAGTATGCCAAGTTCATCAAAATCGTTGGAGCCGTTTCCGAGATCCTGAAAATAAGAAAATATTTATATTTATATAGGTAATATCAGGTTGACCGAGCTTCGCTCGGAATATTTTTATAGAATTTATTTAGATATATTATAAAAAACTAAAAATTATATAAAAAAAATTACAAAAAGAGAATAATAATAACACCGAGATTCGAACCGACGCTGTTTGGATGCTACAAAACATAAAATTAAAATCGGCCGTCCCCCAACTGAGCTACCGGAACTCTTGACATTTACAACGAAATTTGAATTCATATTCTTTTAAAATTTAATGTCATTTATTGTTATGCTAAAAACACCGACAAAAGAATATTTTCTATAAATAAAACCTAGCTAGATCGATTTTTTGGACCCGAATCCTCTAGTATGCCAAGTTTCAACAAAATCGTTGGAGCCGTTTCCGAGATCCTGAATATATATATATATATATATATATATATATATATACCATATATATATATATATATATATATATATATATATATATATATATATATATATATATATATACCATATATATATATATATATATATATATATATATATACCATCAAAAACAAGACTTGTAAAAAAAAGCCAAGCCTCGCAACTGAGTTCTGCTACCATAAAAATTTGTGAGATCCATGTTATACCAAGTCGGTTAACTCATTCAGTCCCTACTTAAGGGACCTTTCTTCTTAAGTTATTACGTAAATAGCTAACCTAACAACTTCTTATAGTGACTATATCAATATGAAAGATCTTTTATGTTTTAAATAAATAGATTGACTTGGCAATCTCAGGTATCTCATTTCTTTTTGTAGATAGATCTACTTATTTGCTTTTCCGGTACCTTCTACTTCTTGAATACCATCAAAAGATTTTCTTAGAGCACACTCTCTGAAAAATTAGACATCTCTCCATTCCGCTTGAGTCCATTTTACCTAAACTAAGCGGAGAGATGTGGAAATAAAAAAATTTTATTGGTTTTTTAAAACAAATCTCTAGTCTCCTCTCCGCTTTGATGGCAATCGAGCCTCATGATGGCGTTCTTTCTTTTAGGTAAATTTCAGGCAATTTAGTTTGCTTAATACTTTGGGAGATTTTGGTACAATTTCATAAGACACGGCCCACTCTTGCTTTTTCATTGATTGACCATTTTACAAGTTATTTTTGAACATAATTATGTCTAGGTATCTGTCTACACCTATTATGCCAATCATTATTCAGCCTATCGCCGTCCACTGTAGAACATAGACCCCCCTCATGCTTCACCATAAAGTGCGGTACTGTAGCACCTGCGTCTAACGACGCTCAAGGGTAACAGAGTTGCCATCACTAGAGCTCATTTTTCTTCGCCTTATGAAGAATAATGACGTAGTCGCCACGTTTGGTAGGCGGGTTGATTTCGCAGTGAGATATCATACATTTCCCCGGCGAGAGCTGCTGCCCACTCTCCTTCCTGTTGAATCTTGTTTTTAAATGTCAACGCCTTGCACTAAGGGAATAATAATCCTTATATTGTGAGGGACTTTACAAACATATAATTCAACATCGCATCATCATCGCAGCCCTCATATGTTCCACTGTTGGGCTCAGGCCTCCTCCGCAATGGAAGGGAATTTAACCCACTATATCATGCTGGTCAGACATGTTGATATAGGGTTTCATTTCGAGTTTTCCTTCTCTTGCACAGATGGTATGTGCATGTCGGCGTTGCGCCAGGAATTTGGACGATGATAGTAAAATACTGAGTATGTAATCACTGTATTTATTAGGAGTTCTTGCCGGAGAAGTGAGTGAAGTAAATCTGTCCTCTATTCTAATCTTACAATGTTTTTATAACCTCCGCTTTACAATGAAACGGTCTAGTCTTAGCAACTACAATTACTTTTTATAACAAACAAATATAACAACTATTAAATAACTATCGGCATATAGCTAAATAATAATGATAAATATTCTAATGCATTTAACATAATTCCAAATAGTCAATTTTACACAATTTACATTAATGTAATAAAAGGAAATATTGTTCTCATATATTGTTCAACAGACGGCGCTGTAACTAGAAATAAATTGCAATATTTATTGTGTAAAAACAACTAAATATGGTTACAAATAATTACATTAATTCTAATCGATTTTAATTTAATCAACTATATAAATATTTAAACAACTAAATCAAATATATCTAGAAATACATTCAAAAAGTGTCTTTTAAATATCATAGCATGATAAATAGCAGTGTTGTTACTACAAATAATTATTGAAATATTAGTTTATAACTATAATTGATAACACATACATCAACAATTTACAAATATTGCCGATAGAGGGCGATATGCGCCCATATGCACATTATATCCCATAGTTGTCTTATACGATATCCATGGTCAAAATAGAGAGTGGTGAATTGTATTCTTACTTCGTCACCATACAGAAAGAACATATAAATAACCTACACAAATTACATTCAGACTCAGAACAACAATTTGTGGATCGTACAATTTGTTGTCTTGCGTGGGATTCGAACCCGCGACACTAGCACGGTACGTTGGTATCTTAACCACTACGTCATCTGCGCAGTCTTTAGCCGGTTGTTACGATTCCCATAGAGAAGCAATGATGACGACAAATGTATTCTTAATTTTTACAAAGTTACATTTTATTAACTGCAAATGTAACTTTGTAATCCTATATATTTATATGAGTTTACAAAATTATTTATGCATTTGGTGTATCTCGGAAACTGGATGAAAATTACAGTGTTTCATAATTTTTCCTTCATTTATACACTAAACACTAATTGTATTCTAAATTTGAAGCTTCTAAGTCTGCTAGAAGTGCCACTTTAATATTGATGATCGGTCAGTCAGTCAGTGAGTGACAAAATTACGAAATTTTGACTAGTTATAATTCTTAAACTATTGGTTCAAATTGAATGAAATTTAAAATACATAATGTGTATACAAGGCCTGCTAGGTTACTAAAAATTCAGATTTCTAGTTTTATTAACAACGAAGTTATAGGGGGTCGAAAATGGCCTGAATGGCTTCGAGAAAAGTATGTTACGGCAGTTTTGCGTTTTGCCCGACTTTCTTTTTGCTGGACTTGGCGGGGGCACTGCCGTGCCCCCAGATACAAGAATTGCTCGTTTAAAGATATAAGATATATATATATATATATATATATATATATATATATATATATATAAGAGTTGCTCGTTTAAAGATATAAAATATGCACATAACAAGGTAGGGTATGGTTAATGCTATTCCTACTTCGTCACCACACGGCAATAGTGAATTTAGTAATATCTTCTTAATGTCAAACGCATTTCATTTAATGATCTCATAATTTCCATTCATACCAAAATTTATAACCAGTAGTATACTCCTATCATACAAATTGCCCATTAATCCATGATTAATAATTCAATGATATTTAACCGCTGGGAGATCCTGAAGCATGAATACGCAATAATAATTATAACAAAGTGGTTATGTGTACAATTATTAGCAACTAATCCTATAGAACATTGCATGCGATATAGTGTATGATGGCGTGCAATAATAACCCAATGAATTCGCCCTAAGCCACATCCATAGCGTGAGGGAAGCTACTTAAACTTTGTTAAAATATTAGTTGTAAAATTCTGATTTAATGAACTATTAGCGCTATAATTCGTCCAAACCTGGGTGCCAAGGAGAGGTTTGAATGCGAAAGCGCTTACTTTGTAGAAACTTGAAAATTCTTTTTACGAAATGAGCTGGAACAGAAATAATTAAGGTTATTTATGTAACGACTTTTACGATTTTCAACATCGTCGATGTTGTTATGCTTGTATTTTTGCTGTCGTGACATTAATTATCTTTGCAATACAGACGAGATTACGAAAAATATAAACATAAACTACGAAAAATATAAAATATAGGTAAACTAATATATTTTGTTCTTGTTGCACTAAAGAAGGAAAGAAAAGAAAGAAAGACAGCACTAAATAAATAATTCTTGTATTGTGGGGGACTTTACAAACATATCATTAACGGACACTAATTGCAACCAGACTCAGAACCACAATTTGTGAATTCCGCAAAGCGTTTTCTAGCATGGAATTCAAACCCCTGACCAGTTTGCAACCCCTGTGCAGTTTTTTTTTAAATAGTTTTATATAGGTAATATTATTATATAGGTAATATTGTTTTTTTAATTGGTTTTTTAGTCTTAATATTTCATTGTACAATGGCTAAAGAGTAATTTTGGAAGACAGTCTCTGCCAGTTAATTTCTCTTCTTTAACATGTTTCCAAATAACTTGAAAAATATCATTTTATTTATTAATATTATTACGAACAGATTTGAAACCTTTAAAACTAAGCTAAAATAGAGTAAAGAAATAAAAGTTTAAAGCAAATAAATGAGCGTGGGAAAGTTAAAAACATAACTGGTAGACTTACGGCACTTAAACAAATTAAATATTGCATTCATTAAGTTCAAAATAGCAGACAAAAAGCAAAGTAATGGATTTGAAAAAGCTAGACTGGATTTGAAAGAGATCTCGATCCATTTAAATTAACTCGTAGAGCATTCCTTACGTAAGTTCTAACTTAATAATAATTAATTATAATGATAGCTTCGTAGGTATTTGTTATTTTGTTATTTTCTTCGAATTGCGCTGTAGAAATCGTCTGATATTTATTCCCCATAAATTCTATACAAATATTAAAATAACAATAAAAATATATAGTTGTAGTATGACAGCTTTAAATAACTGAATAGACTATTTAGGTTTAAATAACTAAATAACTAATAGACTAGTTTAAATAAATAAGTATAACATCTTTTGTTGGGGCGGTGCGGCGCAGGCGTGAGTACCTGCGCCTGATCACCCTAGCAAAAGCTGCGGGTGACCGGACCGGGGATTTAATCCGGCACCCGTGGAAAGGTTAGCCTCGCGACGGCGATCGGCGCCCCGGGGGGACGACGATTGGAGAGGGTACTCCCTCGGGGTATTCCGTTGGCTCGACCACTGAATTCAAGCAACTCTGCACCGGTGGTCTACCCAACGACGTAGGCGACGTGCTTTATGGGTGGGTTACGGGGCCGCGGTCTGCCCCCCTGTCGCTCCGGACGGAGCCAGGAGCCGGGTGCGCTGACCGTAGCCTACCCAAAAAAATAAACAACTTTTGTGATAACACAAAATATATTTAGTAGTCATCATCATCTCAGCCCACATACGTCCCACTGTTGGGCTCAAGCCTCCTCCACAAAGGAGGGCATTTGACCTACTATAATATACCATGCTGGTCAGACATGCTGGTATAGGGTTTCATTTCGAGTTTTCCTTCTCTTGCACAGATGTTATGTGCATATTATATCCCTTAGTCGTCTTTTACGACAGCCACGGGCAAGATAGGGAGTGGTGATTTGTATTCTTACTCCGTCACCACACGGAAATTTAGTAGTATATTATATTTAGTAGTAATTGATGTATATTAATGTCATCATTTTATGATTAAAATTAAAACCTGATAGTTTTCTTAATAAATAAGTAGGTATTTAGTAATATAGATGGCAGTACATATATTACGTAAGTAGATATTAAGATGAAGGAAAAAAGTGATGTAATATAATTTAAACTTAATAATTTTCTATTTATTATCCGACAGCATGGAAAAAAAGAAAATGATAGAATGGTGAAGCAAATGGTAATACTAGTTGTATTACCATTTGCTTCACCACTCTATCGTTTTCATTCATTTGAATAGAATAGACAATTCACAGAAACGTGGTTCCTAAATGTGCTCCTCATAACCATGCTCAAAGTCACTCAGCGTACTATTATGGGGCGACTTATGCTTGGCATTTCTCTGCGAGATAGAATCCGACATACGGAAATTGGTAGAAGAATGGGTGTAACCGACATAGCACAAGAATTAACAAACTGAAGTTTGGCAGGTCACATCACTCATTGAACTGACAATCGCTGGGAAAGAAAGGTTTTCCATTAGGTGGACCGACGACCTGGTGAAAATTGCTGAGTGTCGTTGGATGCAGGCGGCACAGGCCGCACTTTGTGAGAAACATAAGGGTGGCCTACGGCCAGCTGTGGACGCTGATAGGTTGAATGATGAGTAAAAATAATAAGAAAATGTTACATGGACAAAATTAAAAAAAAAATAGGCTAAGATTTGCATGTTAACTCGCATTATAAGAAATATTTTAAGTTAGTTCAAAACCTCGCCAACTTTAAAACAAGCTAACTTGACGATTACCTATTTAGGAATATTTGGAATTTGTTACGAATAGTTAGTAAAGTTATATTAGTTTTGGGGCAGATGTTACTGTTGTAATTTATGCTAATGTCCCAAAACATTAATATGTGATAAATTAAAAATACTACTTCATAGACGTCCCGTTTCTCGAGTTAAGTAAATACCTTTGGCAAACAAAACTTTGTATAAAGCTGTTAAATTCAAAAGGGTTAATGATATTTCTTAGCGGCAATAAATAACTTACAAATTGTTAAAGGTGTCCCGAGGGCACAGACTCTGCGCCGCACACTGAGGACTCGAAGAAGAATAAGTTTTTCCACTCAAACTTTATTCGCACCTTCAGATGCGCCATCTGTCTGCTACTCGTAACTTATATTCCTACTTCAAATGATTTAGTTTGGAAGTACTCTTTCAGAAAATATTTTCTTTTGTTGCTTGACAGATGTATGAATGCACAATAAGAAAACTAGATGTCAGTTACATTTTCTATACTGGTAATAAGTTGTGCAACTGTTTTGGAATACTTTATAAAAGGCAATTTCAAAATCAATAGTTTACTTTACATCACAAATATAGACTCCATTATATACCTGCTAATTGTTAAAATTAATGATGCGTGGATTACTTCCCTTTTTAATGTGAAATAAAACCATTTTTTTCACGTTTGTATTTGATTTCTGATTTGCCATCGATGCGAACACTTTTCAGGGTTCATGGTCCCATAGAGACTATTCCTCAATACATCAAAAATCATACTGTTATTCAATTGTTTAAATATTCAAGTCATCGCGGAAAACTATCAATAAAATGTCAATCAAAGTTTTTGTTACCTCTACAGTTGCTACGAGAACAGCGATTGCAATACCCTTCATGCGCGATGTCCCATTGTTACAACATTCATAATTTAAGAAATAAAGAGCGATAGTAGCGATCTTTAGGAGCGATAGTATTCAAAATTACAAAATTAATACTAAAACTAAATATAATACACGCTCCTAACATAAACATGTACCTTAGAAAAACAACTATCTATTCTCTCATAACTGAAAATAAATAAAATGATTTCCCCTAAACTTGATACAGAAACCAATAAATCTAGCGTCGAGATAAGACTCAATAAAGTTACCAGTAGCTCCAGCCTGTCATAATTTTAAGAGCGTTCATAAATCCATCAATATTTAAGCTCTGAGACCACAATATTTTTCTATGTTCAGAACAACCGAGGTGCGTCACACACGTGCCACATAAATCCCGATAATCCTTGCCCTGTACATCTCGCTGTACTATACTGTATTCATGGACATTATTAATGTGTTTGTTTTACGGACGAACGCCAAGACTTCATGATTTGGGGCTAAATCTGGTATGCTGATTAATATTTTATTATATACGAGCTGACACCCCTTGATATTGCTCGGCGTAATCATTTTCAGTATAAAAGATTCACTTTAAACGTGGGTAAACCCTTAAAATTATAACGTGATTTCTACTTTCATAAGGTGCGCTAAAACTGATGCAGCTAAGACAATATTTCAAAATAATGATTTTTGTAATTCTGTAAGTTAACGAGCTTTTGCTATACATAGTAGTGATACAATTTTACATATAGTAGTGAATGTATGTCTTATTTATACTTATTTATTGTTAACTATATATTTATTTATTGTTACCTAGCAGCGTCCTACGGTTTCACCCGCATTTCCTCTTCTCGTGGCAATATCGGTATAAATTATAGTCTATGTGTTATTCTGATATGTAAGCTATATAATTGTGAAGTTTCATTAATATCCATTTAGTAGTTTTTGCGTGAAAGAGCAACAAACATCTTCATATCTTCACATCCTCACATACTCACAATCTTTCGCGTTTATAATATTAATAAGGATGCATAACCTATTAATATTGGATAGGAATACAATTCATTCCATTTTCTAACTCCTCTTATTTATGGTTTCTGAATTTAATACGAGTATCAAGACATTTAAAATTGCTTCCCAAGATGACCAAAAATAACACCCACTGTTGGCACAAAAGTCCTACTGTTGGCTTTGGGCCTCCTCCACAATTAAAGCGAAAATACCTACTATATCACGCTGGTCAGACGTGTTGATACAGAGTTTTAATCAGAGTTTTGCTTCTCTTGCACAGATACTATATGTTATCATATCCCTTAGTCATCTTTTACAACACCCACGGTTAAGGTAGGAAGCGGTGAATTGTATTCATACTCCGTCATCGCTGAAAATAACGAGTTAAAATAGACAAACGTTTCAGCGTAATAATATTGATAAATATAGCACTCATTTAATGAAATTACTTTAGGGTCATCTTTTGTTTAGTGCAGGCGCGATTACCTGCGCTTGATGCCGCCCTAACCTAGGTCACGGGTGACTGGACCGGGGAGTTAGTCCCTCACCGGCCAAGAGGCCGACCGCCCGAGGAAAGACCGGCGTCCTCCCCGAGGGCGGGACGTCGGTCGAGGAGAAAGTACCTCAGGGGTATTCCGTCGGGCCGACCACTGACGACAAGTCACTCCGCACCCCCCAATGGTCGGCCCAACGACGAAGATGACGTGTCACGGATGGGTTACGGGTGTGCGTGCTTACGCCCCTCTGTCGCCCCGGACGGCACCGGGCGAGGAGCGCGCCGACTGTAAACAAAATAAAAAGGGTCATCTTTTGTAAAATTAGAAACGTTCACATAGATGGGGTTTGGCAAAAAGGAATGTTAATATTATTAATTGCACTTGCAAACAAATCAAGTTCTTATAACTAATAAAAATGCGTCGCTTTTTTAATTAGATTTATAAGTCCGATAACTAATTCATTACCAGCAATCATTCCCATCAACGTGAACTAATGGACGTAAAGTCGGGAAGGTTACGGGTATAATGGCATACACGCCACGTTCGCAGTGGAGTTAGCAATTGTAGTAAGAATTATACGTTTCCTAGGAAAGCGGTGCTGCCTATTCTCTAGGAGATCCAATTATTGCAACTCCCACGGGAAAGTAAGGGGGTAATAACATGTCATCATACTCCTCACTGCTATCATAAGAAACATAAGTATAAGATCACAAATAATTTTCACAATTATTAACAATCCCTGGGTTGACACAGAGTGAAGATACTAATCACCACCCATTTGTTGCCTTTGGGTGTCGTAAAAGACGACTGTAGGAGATGATATGTATACAATATCTGTGCAAGAGAGAAAGAGACTTAAACTCGAAACAATACTATCGTCGTAGAACTATATTGACTTATTATGGAGTACTACAGTTCAGAGTTCTATTGGTGATAGGACCACACTGTCGACAGTCTTCTGTCTGCAGTCGCGGGCCGGTCTGTCTGGGGCAGTACCACACTCTCGCAGAAGATCGACATTTGAGTAGTAGCAATTTGATGCTGCACTTTGTTCGGTGAGCGAGAGAGTCGGCAGCCCAAATTTCTGCGGCAGGATCACTTACCATCAGGTGTGCTGCTTGCTCGTTTGCCACCGTTGGCAATAAAAAAAACTACTTTAGTATACTCTACCCCAGCAGTGGGACGTATATAAGCTGAGATGATTAATAAACAATCATTTTGATCGAAAGGATACACCTTGACTATATACATACAGTCAAAATGAGTCCTTTTCTAAGCATTATTTCATTCCGCAGTTATGTCTTGGAAAAAAATATGCTTAAATATACAAATGAAGTCACTGTATGGAGATAAAAACTAATATAGATACTTGAATACAAATGTACGTTTCAAGCACATAAATATTTTCTATTTCGTCCATGTCCCAACAACAAATTGCGCATAATCGTCATGTGTTATGAAGTGTCGCTGTTGCGTTTGCATTCCGCGAACGCCACGCGTCTCCGAACAAATTGTATTAGACGATGCCAATACGTGACCCTAAGAGAAATTCACGCAACAATATGTGTACAACGACGCCGTTTTGGCATTTTCGATATGAAAATTAGGAGCCCTCCTGCGTGTTTGTCAGTTTTAGCACGAATGCTCAGAAAGGGGGGTGCTTTTTTCGCATACGTTTATTACTTATAACTTTTAGATGTAGGCGTCAAATAATTTTGTCATTACTTCTTTTTATTACACCTATACTCTGTTATTAAAAAGGCATACTATGTGTTCATACATATAAACTTATTTAGAAGTTAATCCCAATCTTAGGGTGAAGGTTTTATTGGAGAATTTTATCAGGTATTCTGCAGCAGGTTATTTCAATGATTAAAGACTAAAAAGTGCGATACTTATGTGCTGTAACCAAATTCTTGATTGCATTGTCGTGTTTAGGATAATATATATTAAATTTTACAGAATGATGACGTGAGGCTCGCGATCGAAGGCTCTAAAATCACTAACCAAAGTCTTATTAGATGGAGAGTCACCTTTTTAATAATAAATAGGGAAATAGTTTAAGCCTTTTGTGACCACACAAAAGGCTTAGGCGTAGGCGTAAAATATAGATAATCAGGGTAACACCATCATCTCAGCCCACATAGTTCCTATTGTTTGGCTCGGGTCTCCTCCACAGTGGGAGGTAAATTGACCTATTATTCCGCGCTGGTCAGATTTGTTAGTATAGGGTTTTTCGTCGAGTTTTTCTTCTCTTGTATTGATGTTATCTGCATATCATATCCCTTAGTCATCTTTTACGATAGTAAGACAAGGAGTGGTAAATTCGATTTTTATTTCACCGTCACCATACGGACAAATCAGAGTATAACAAAACGAAAGTTTAGTAGTAGTAGGACCACACTGTTGACAGTTCCCTGTCTACAGCCGCGGGCCGGTCCGTCCAGAGTAGTACCACACTCTCGTAGAAAATCGATATTCGAGTAGAAACAATTTGTTACTGCGCTTCGATCGGTGAGTGAGAGAGCCGGAAGCCCAACTTTCTGAGGGTGTTTGCGTGTGGAGGGTATTAGTGATGCCTTTAGTATCACCGAACCTCATTGCACCCATTCACACTCCCTTCACTTTCTTTATGGTAGGCAGCGGCCTTGTAAAGGTCCATGAGCGGCAGTAACACTTACCATCAGGTGTACTGTTTGCTCGTTTGCCACCATCTGCAATAAAAAAAATGTATAAAGTAATTAAGTCACAAAATTTGTTTTTATTTAATGTGTAAATAATACACTCTATTATAACCACCGTTCACGTTTAATAAAGCTAATTACTTTTACACAATCTACATTAAAGTAATTATTTAAAATTTTATATTAGCAATGTTGCGAGAGCTGGAGGACAACATGCAGAATTCACAGTTGCTTTAATTTATACATTACGAGAAGTTATAAACATGATTTATATTTGTCATTCACGACCAAGTTTTTAAATGAGTAAAAAAAGTGATTGTATAAATCACTTAAAAAGTTTTCCAAATATATTATACTTATCATTCATTAATTGAATTTATTGAGTCGTATTAGGGTCAATTTATAAGTTATTACTATCATCATCCCATCGTCTTATACGTCCCACTGTTGGGCTCGGGTCTACTCCACAACAGGAGAGAAACTGACCTTACATGCTGGTCCGACAGGTTGGTATAGGGTTTTATTTCGAGTTTTCTTTCACTTGCATAGAGCCATTATATGCGTATTATATTTAGTCGTTTTTTACGACATTCACGGGCAAGATAGGGGCGTGGTGAATTGTATTCTTATTCTGTCACCACACGAAATAAATTCTATATAATATAACAGTTATTAAGGACGTCACTGAAATTTGTTAATAGAAACGTCTGAAGGGTACAAGCGGAGTGCCCTCTGCCTGAGAAGTGCCTAAGAAGAAAGCTCAAACTAAACATGCTTGGCTAGAGTGGCATCATCAGCATCATCTCAAACTCGAGCCTCCTACATTATGAGAGGGCAATTGACTTTCTATACCACGCTGGTCAGACGTATTGGCATAGGATTTTATGTCAAGATTTCCTTCACTTACACCGAAGTTATCTGCATAATACCTTAGACGTCTTTTACGATACCCACAGGCAAGATAGGGTGGAGAATTGTATTTTTACTCCGTCACCATACGGAGAATTCAACAAGTACTGCTTCTAATTGAGGAATTGTTTTTGAACTTATACATCTTTTAGCGCGTTAGAGAAAAACGACGAGAGTAAATTTCTATGACGCCCGCGCACACTGTCACGAAAAACCGACACCCTGAAGTTAGCTAGTCAACATCGCCCCGACCACACCTTTGGTGGTGAATTGTTTTACTCTGTCACCACACGGAATACAGCATGGTGTAGTAGACTAATATCCCGCTCTTTATGAAAAAGATTAAAGTTCAATAGTGAAATAGACGAAAATAAATTCCCCTGCATAAATTGAACCCAGGTTCAGTTATTTATAAACGCTACGAATAATTGACCTGCGTGGGTGCTAATCTAACCCACGACTTTTGCCGTGACCTGGCATTAGTCAGACAACTATGCAATCTGTATTGTAAAAGAATAAAGCGATTATTCGCCCGGTATCAGTAATCTAATTCTTCCACAAAGCTTATGCAGTTGTAAATATAATGCTTAATTAAACGACTTTTTCATTAATAAAACTGAAAATTAAAATAGAATTAATATTAAAAACATAAAGACGGCTTTCAGGCTAGTATTTTAATGTTTAATTTAACTTTTAATTATTTTGTTTGTGATGTTATAAAATGTAAGATATTTTTTAAATATATTTTAACATTGTAATTGCCGAGATATAATGTCTGCCAGTCTTCTAAACGTAGTTATTATCTATACCGAAGCTTTGACCGCCTGCAAATTAAACACCTCTTAATAAATATCTCAATCGAATATGTATCTATCAACATATTAAAATTTATTATATAAACATTTTCACATTAGGTTGGTGACGGAGTAAGAGAACAATTCACCACTCCCTTCCTTACCCGTGGATGTCGTTAAAGACAATTAAGGGATATAATCTACAGATAACATCGATCCAAGAGAAGGAAAACTGAAAATAAATCTCTGTGGCAACCCGTCTGACCACCATAGTGCATTAGGACAAATTCCCTTCCTCAATGAATGAGGCCCAAGCCCAACAGTGAGACGTATATGGGCTAATATGATGATGATGATTAGGTTTGTCAGCCGGCTTTTACGACTTCTACAGGACAGTAGGAGGGAGAAACATATTGTGTTCTGAATCCGTCACCGTAAGGTGAGGGTATCGAATATACATTTAAACCCCTTCTTAATGAAAGCGAGCTCTTGGTACTCGTATTCTATGTACTCGTACTCTAGATAACAACTTAGTTTCTCTAGATTCAACTCAAGCTTGCCACGGATGTCAAGAAATCTTTATCATTGGTCGGAGGTGATGAGGAGGGAGTAAATGATACTGCTCGAGGACCTTTGCTAGATTTCTGACTATCGTGAGGAAAGTGAGGAGAGTATGAAAGTGTACAATGAGTTTTTTGTTTAATTCCGTCTCTCTCCATCACCGAACGAAGTATGTGTAACAAATTGCTACTATTTAGACATCACTTTTCTGCAAGACTGTGTACTGTCCTGGTCAGACCGGCCCGTGGCTGTAGACAGACTGTCGATAGTGTGCTCCTACCACATAATATCATGGAACAGATAGAAACAAATATTTATTTCTGGGAAATACAAATTATTAAGGCTGGTTTTAGAGTCACGCTGACCGTTCACTGACCGTCGGCGCTGATAGCCAAAATGTATGAACGTCTAGGAAGCGTTTTAGAATAACGCGTAGGTATCAGCGCGTATGGTGGTCCGCGCTGACAGGTCAGCGGCAGTACGCGTCGCGCTTCGGCGCCGCGTAGCTATCGGTGCTGACCGCCGCACACGCGCCTCTGCCTTCAGTGAGTGTTTTCAGCCTTCTTTTTTTATTAGAATACAAAGCAGCAATAATTAACGCACTTCGCATTTTTGTGTGTCTGTACTAAGCAGTGGTCAGCACGATACTGGAACGTCACGCGCTGAACTTCAACGCTGACAAGCGACGCGCTGAGCTGTCGGCGCCGATAGTCAGCGTGATTCTAAAACCAGCCTAAGTCTATGTATAGTTTGTGCCGCTAATTGTGCATTACAGTTCCTTATGAGAAGCTCATTTTTAATGCGGTAAGTATATAAAATATCAGCGCAAGAAAGGCAAACTCGTAATGTAACCTTATACCAACCTGTTCTGATTCGGGTCCAGTAACAGAAGTATGACTGAGAAAAAACATAATCACAGCCAAAATAGAAAATTCGCTGCGGTATACCCAAAAGAATCCAAAACAAAGTAATACTTAAGAAAAACATTGTTGTAATGGTATTATTCTGAGAAAAACAAATATCTTAAGCGAGCTAGTAAAGCTGACTAGGATAGCATAAATATGTTGAGCGTGCCGGCGGTAGATAGGGGAATATTTATCGCTCACGGTGCTCGCCGTTATTGGACTTGTCTTTTCGTCGTTTAAGGCGAACGGTGATGTGTTTATTCAATTTGCTACCGTGAGAAATATTGTTGCCTACCTTCAAGTTGCCGTTTACCGCTGTCGACTAAACTCTACTATCGTCACTTATAGTTTATTTAAAGTGTCTCAGTATAACGAGAATTTAGAGGTTATAAGAAATTATAATACGAACATCCAAAATATACGAAGTGTAGTGGTTTCGGAGTAAGAATACAATTAACCACTGCCATCTCTTGCCCGTGGGTGTCGAAAGAAATGACTAATGCATATACATGTGCAATTAACATTGTTGCAAAAGAGTGAAAACTCGATATAGAACCCTATTCCCACATTTTTTGCTTCTATTCCGATTGTAAGTCAATCATTTATGTTGTTCACAAATTTGTGTATTGCCTTATTTAAAAATATATACCCCAAAACGACTATAACTTTAGTCATATTTCGGTGCGGTGACGGCGTAAGAATGCAATTCACCGCCCCTATCTTGAAACTGGGTGTAGTAATAAACGACTAAGGAATGTAATAATGTGTAATCCTTCCTATAGCATCTGTGCAAGAGAAAAAGACACACCTCACACCAGCGTGGAATAGTACATTAACTGCCCCAGAATTGTGGAGGAGACTAAAAAAAGCAACCACAGCGCCTACCAGTGTTTGTGAGTGTGTGTATCTTTAGAGCTAGTAAATGGGATATGGTATATTCCTAGTCCAAAACTACGCAAAAAAGGAAACAGGAGATATTCCGATTTCCATTTCTAATATATAACAAATTTAGATACAGTTTCGAATGATAGTTACTAAATCAAATACGTCAGACCACTTCACAATAAGAGAGCTATTTACGTCACGATGATATATTGAAAAGTAGCGATGCATCAGTTTGACGGCATCAACCAAACATTTTAGTTATTGATGCCGTGCATTTGTAAACAATATTCATAGAGTTGTGCCACGCGGACGGATGGATGAGTCCGCGACCGCGCTGACGCCCTCGGCTGTCTTTAATTTTATATAAACTATTGTTTGCACTCGCAAAATGTTCATTTCCAAAATTCCGATTGAATAAATTTGTACACATTTCATGGCAAATATTATCTGACTGTGTGAAATGTCAGCTCGCATCATTTGATTTATTGACCCTTCGTCGGTAGGTACCAATTATGATAAATAATCAACTGACATGAATTCATATTTATATTTTTTATCGCCGATGTACAATTCTAATGGAACATAAATTGATATAAATGCTTTAATTATAAGTTTGTATAAGATAACTCAAATTATGGTGATAAAATCTGAATTGTACGTGACAGTATTACTGAGACGGGATCAAAATATAATCTAAACTTTTCCCACTAAAGAAAAATTGTAACATCAATTCTATTTTAAACGCCGGAATGCCGCAATACAATTGGAAAACTCCTCACATAATGGGGCTTTTAACGAGACCTTTTTCGTAAAGTAACTAAAACATCCCCCACAATGATCCATTATCTTCTCACGAGGACAAGTTAGCGATCTCCTTCCGTCTATTTTCACAAGTAATAACTAAATTTATCGTCAGACTTTCGGTTGTCGTCGTCGAGTCTTCCAATATCAGTGTTAGTTAAAGAGTCAGGTCACGTGCGCGGGCGGGAGTGGGCGGAACGCCGCAGTGCGCGGGTGATGCTCTGGTCGGCGACGCGTCATTAAAATTGAGCATCATTATTCTTGTAAAGCAAGTCGCGGCATGCCGGAAGGCGGTGGCTTATTGGGAGGTTTGTCGTCTCCTGACGGCTGCTAATCCTTCGCTTTATTGCTGTTTTAACAAATGATTCCCTACTGGCAAGACGACACGCGACGTGACGCCTCCGAAATGTATCGAACGCTGCTGACACCTCGTTAACTGTCATTCACATGCTAATGTACAAGATGTGTAGATAAATGAATTATATTTTTTATTCAACTTAAAGTCAACTTGAATATGGAGTATATTCTATCACATAGTAAATATAATAAGAATTATCTAGCTAAAAGTAACATGTCGACGAATGTACTCATTTTTCAGAACACCAAGAAAGTTGAAGAAATATTCAGCATAAAAAATATAGCCGTTAAAACTTTAGCTCGTGCGGTGTTAGCTTTGAGGTGAATAAAGTGAATGAAAAAGTATAAATATTCATTCAGTGAAAGAAGCCACGCACAGTAAATATAAACTTTTATTTCTGTTCACCATTAGTAAAACGACGGGGAGATGCATTGAAAATTCGACTCGCGACTTCTAATTAGAGAGGACACGGCGTCCTTTCTTCCAGAGTTCCTTTATTAATGGAAAAGTCCGTTCCAATTGATTTCATATTTAACATCCTTTGCAGCCTAAGCTTCTTAAATATACAAGAAGTTAGGAAATTGCTTATTGTGTATACCAACTCGACAGAATTCTTTCATTAATGGAGTTTCTTTAGTGCTGAAAAGTATTTCCTCTATGGACAGCTAACGTACTTTGTTAAATACATTTTGAATGGATTACTGAAACATAAAAACAACTCACCTAAAGGTGGTGAGTTATTTTCTCAACTTAAACACGTCTCACTTATGGGGTCAAGCATTTTGCAAAGTGGAGGTATCATGACCATACCACGTACTTTGGCTTTATGGTTTGTTTTGTGTTGAGTGTTCCTTCTCTCCCATAAATTTTATATAAATATCATATCTTTACGACAAACACAGCGAAGTGAGAGGATGGAGAATTGTATTCTTACTCCATCCCCACACGAGTGAAAACAACTAACAAGGTTATATAACTACTTAATATTAACAATTATTGGTGTATTTAGAGTGAAAAGTCAGCGTTTTATTTGATAGAAATACACAAATATACACTGGGACAGTTGGTACGGTTCCAATTTCACAAACACGGATAGATATTGCATATTTTTATATATGAATATAGAATATTAATTGGATTTTCTGACAAAAGGCTAGACGAAATAAAAATTCTTGCCGCTCTGTAGTGGCCATCGCGTCAAACTCTGACATGCGGTATCAGTTATCGCTAAAATGTACAGTATTCAGGTATGACATTTCAGAGTAAAAGCTGTCAGGGTATTTTTACACTAAATACGTCATCTATTAAGCAAGATAATAAGAGTTTATTCCTATCCACTTAAAATTGTTTTTATTTTTAATAACCTCATTTCTATAGCATGGCCTTTTTATTTTAAATTGGGTCAAATATAGTTATTGAAATGTTTCTCCTTCCTATTGATAAATTATCTGATATTTGGTTTACACCTTTAATTTATGACGATATTTTTTTTATATTCCCTATCATTATAAATCCAAAACGATCACAGTTTCAAAATTGTGCATCACTTATAACATTTTTATGTCATATGTATTTATCTTCAGTATTATTTTCAAACATGTAAACACCAGCTGTCTTACAAATCTACAATTTTAATTTATACTACGCCATGAATACAGTGAATTAACGATTATATTGACATACAATAGATATATAAATTATTTATGCCTGTTTTATATTCCTTGACATCTTTTGATGTTAAACATTACACCAAAAGTGTACGTTTAATAAATCTTCAATCCTCTATACCGTATTTTTAAAAAGCTTACCAATTTTCTCATATAACGTTGGCTCTGCAGCAAATAATTTAAAAAAAGACGCAATACGGTTATATGGAGAGGGCGGCTGGCGAGTATTACCAAAATGTTTCCTTGTATAAGAATAACAATATCGGTTATGAAGGTCAACTGTCTCGTATAAAGCAAATTTATTCTACTCAGTAGTATTGGCTCACATAACTGGCGATCGCCGTGACGACAACGCTGGAATGATAACGCTCTAATTTTAGAGTCTCTTTATTCTTTATAAGAACTAAATTACAATACCGCTTCGCAACCCTGAAAGGTTTTTTATTCATAAATCTACTAAAACATTTTCATAAAGTTATGAAAATGTGTTTTGATGTATACTTTTTAAACTTTTATCGTTTGCATCAACTATTCAAGTTTGAACGTAATTCAGCAAGTTTTATGATGGTTACCAAATAGCTAAATATTATATCTGTCATCTATTCTATCGTTACTGCTCATAAAGTGTGTGATTGAAATTATTGTAAATGAAACTACTTTACGGATTTTATCGCGTTTGTATTTGATTTTTGATTGTCCGACGTTTCGAACACTTTACAGCGTTCATGATCACGGGCGGACTAAGATGTCTAACATCCAAGAAGCCATCGTTATTATAGATATTTATAATTATCTACCCGCTACAGAGATTAGATATTAAATTTTGACCCATATTTTGGTACAAATTTATTGCCAGTAGAAGAAGAAAATTATTCTATATGAAAAAATTATATTGTTTATGATTAGTAATTATTATATTTATATATTAAATTTGTAGTAATTTTTATGACAATTTATTAATTTAAGCCTAACAAATCTAATATACTACCATCGCATCAGAACGCGGCCACACTGAGAAAGATCCGGCAAGAATATTCAGGAGGGCGTGATGCTAAATCATTATTTAAAAGGCGGCTCATTTTATCTTCAATTCAGCTCATAATACCTCCCACTGATGGGCTCGAGCCTCCTCCACAATAAGAAGGAAATTTAACTACTATAACACGCTGGTCAGACGGGTTGGTATAGGGTTTCATTTCGAATTTTCCTTCACTTATATAGATGTTATATGCATAATTAATCCCTTAGTCGTCTTTTACGACACCCACGGGTAAGAAGAAGGTGGTGAATTTTATTCTTACTCCGTCACCACACGGAAACCACGGGAACCATACTTTATCTTACTAAAAGGTTTTTGATTAATAAAATAATCGTTAACTATTATTATTGTGGGTCAAGTCTATACAATAAGTGCTCACAGTGCCTTGCAGTCCTATGGTAGTCTTTTTGGTTTTATTTATATCTACACCACACTGGCCAGGCTGTTTTATTTGAAGGTTTCCTTTCTATCTCTTATGTATCTCATCTCGCTCATATCCCAATAACTTATGATCAACGCAATATGTATTCCTCCTCTTTCTATATCCATTTTATTACTGGTCGCCTAACCTGACGTCAACCCTCCTTAGGCTTGTAACTGTTGACCACACGGCATCAGATAGAATCTGCCCATATAAAGCGCTAAATCGTCTTATACGATGCCCACAAGCAATGTAAGAGGGGTAGTATTCCTATCCACCGCCATACAGCATTTTCTTGTATATCTTAGTCGTCTTTTACAATACGTGGGAAAAATACCATCACTGGGACTTTTTGCTACCGATATTGCATTCTCATCATCATCATCATCTTGCTCTTATCCCAATTACTTGGGGTCGACGCAATATGTCATCTGTTTTGACATATTGCAAAAAGTTTCGGCAATGACTTTTATGACCGGCCGCCTGCCTGACGTCAACCCTCCTTGGGAATGTAATCGTTGACCCAAATGGTCCAGATGGAGTTGGTCCGGGTCAATCTAGGTCTCTTAGTCGTCTTTTACGACACCCACGAGCAAAGCAAGGGTTGGTAGTATTCGAAGCCGCTACCACACAGCTATTGCATTCTAATATAAGCATATAATAAGCCTAAAACATCTGTGCAAGAGAAGGAAAACTCGAAACAAAACCATATTCCAACACGTTTGATCAGCGTGGAATAGTAGGTCAATAACCCTCCCATTCTGGAGGAGCTGAGCCCAACAGTGGGACATATATAGGCTGAGATGATGATGATGATAATTGCATTCTATTAGAATTTTTTTAATGAATAAATATTAAACGCATTTGAAATGTTATTTTTTCATCATGATTTCAAATTAAATACAGTTAAGTTTACCAAGTATATAAAACGGCTTATGGTATAATATAATTTAATCTTCGTTTTCATTAAATCTCGCAGTTAAATTTAAGATGAAAGTCAATCACTGTATAAAAGATAATTGAAAGACGTTTATCGCGATTTATGATGAGTGGCAGGCTGATGGGATCGTCAAACATTGACTGTACTAATAGAATGAACTAACACCATCCGATTTGCCTAATGAGGACCGATTTCACTCGCCGCTTAACTCCGAATAAGTACATTATGCAAAGTTGTGTTTATCTTCTATATTAGCTTCCCGACTTGATCACACTACAACAATTTTATTGTTTATATAAAATAGGATATCTTACTATAAGATTTTTATAATATTGTTATATAACAGCGCTTTTAGAATTTATATTTTCAGAGGTAATATGTTTTTAAGATCATAATTAGATCTTTCTAAAATAAACTTATTTTCTTCAATTTTTAGGGTTCCGTAACCAAAGGGTAAAATCGGGACCCTATTACTCAGACTTCGCTGTTTGTCCGTCCGTCCGTCTGTCTGTCACCAGGCTGTACCTCAAGAACGGTGATAGTTAGACAGTTGAAATTTTCACAGATGATGTATTTCTATTGCCGCTACAACAACAAATACTAAAAATAAAATAAAATAAATATATCAGGGGGGCCGCCATACAACAAACTTGATTTTTTTACCGTTTCTTGCTCGATACTAATAACGATGACAGTAGGTGATGTAACGGTAACGGTAGCTTTAACTATTCACAGAATATTAAGTTTTATGTTCTCTTTAAATATAATTAATTAAAATAAAATAAAGTAAATAATTAAGGGGGTTCCCATACAATAAAAGAGGTTTTTGCCGTTTATTATAGACTAGCGACCCGCCCCGGCTTCGCACGGGTACAATGCTGATATTAAATACACTACAGAAAAACTGTGAACGTTGTATATAATAAATTATAGTTTAAAAAACTAAAAAAAAACACGATTTCAAAATTGATTGAATAAAAAAATTAAAAATGAAACTGTAGTAATCAATTGAAAAATTGATATTATTGAACAAAACACGTAGGGTGCTTGTGATAATAACTACAGATATAATAAACTATTGATAAAATATTAACAACAGTTAAAATCAAGCCCCCCACGCTTTTTGTACAATAACATTAATTTTTCAATTGATTACTACAGTTTTATTTTTAATTCAATAAATTTTAAGTGTTTTTTTTAGTTTTTTAAACTATAATTTATTTTTTACTTTTTAGTTTGGTTTAATAGATTTTGAGAACGCAGCTACTTTGAAAAAGTCTCTGGCTCTGTTGTGCCGAGCCGAGTGCCACACCAACGCTACATCCCGCAATTTTTAAATCTGTAATATCTTCAAAATTATTCATTTAAGTCATATGCTGTAAAGGGCCATATAGATCTATATTAAATCTACAATGTATTTAAGGTATTTAGTTGGATGAGGATTAATACTATATTGGTTAAAATCGCTTCGAAAATTAGCCATTATTTGTCATAAAAAGTAAATGACAAAAAATGTTATTGTGGGATAGCCATAAGAAATAGACATATACCATCGCGGAGTTTTCTGTAGACTTTTTCAATGTGTACAGCACTCAGTACATTATTTTTATAAATCTCGTAGGGTTCAGCCTGCGTTTGCAATGTAAGCGGAAAAAATGTAATTATTTACGACATCACATTAGAGACCTCAGAAATAACAGTATTTCTCCACTATTCAATGGATGTTATTATACATATAAACCTTCCTCTTCAATCACTCTATCTATTAAAAAAAACCGCATCAAAATCCGTTGCGTAATTTTGAAGATTTAAGCATACATAGGGATATGGGGACAGAGAAAGCGACTTTGTTTTATACTATGTAGTGATAATGGTACGGAACCCTTCGTGCGCGACACTGAATCACGCTTAGCCGGTTTTTTTTTTCTTATTTTGTATAATTATATATTTTTAATTAAATTGCCGACTCTGACTCATAAATTCTTTTTACGAATGCATATTATAAAAACATGGCTTTTATAAATAATTTATCATTGATCGTCGAAAAAGATATAATAAAATTCGGATGTTAGGTTCTCTATTGCGTTAATGGACTTTATTTATCGAAGCAAAATATATCAAATTAAAGAAAATTATTAAAAATATATATTAAACATGATAAAGAAAATAAAATAAACTTTCTCAAATTATATTTTTTTTATGGCCTGGTCACACTTCGTCTAAACCATTCGTCGCGTTGATAAGGCGCCATAGGATTACAAATAACCTGCTGCTTAACACCTCTTCGTCCATTGAGATGGTCACCAGAACGAATTTCTTTAATTTTATAGTCCACCCAGTTCTTAAATAATATTCTAAAGTAACTACGCTTTTAATTATCCTGTGTAAGAAATAATAATTTTGGAAAAATACTTACCAATAGTTTTAGTCATAACCTCTACTTAAAAAAGGAGTGGTAGGACCACACTGTCGACAGTTATCTGTCTACAGCCGCGGGCCGGTCCGTCCGGGGCAGTACCATGCTCTCGCAGAAAATCGACGTCTGAGTAGTAGCAATTTGTTACTGCGCTTCGTTCGGTGAGCGAGAGAGCCGGAAGCCCAACTTTCTGAGGGTGATTGCGTGTAGAGGGTTTTGGTGGTGCCCTTGGTATCACCGAGCCTCAATGCACGCATTCACACTCCCTTCGCTTTCTTCGCGGTAGGCAACGGCCTTGTAAAGGTCCATGAGCGGCAGCAACACTTACCATCAGGTGTACTGTTTGCTCGTTTGCCACCGTTTGCAATAAAAAAAAAAAAAAAAAAAAAAAAAAACTTTCCAGACATTGATATTAATTTATAATATTCTTGTAAAATATCTTGCTTACTGTTTAGTTTTTGTCTATCTCTTCCCAGTATACTAAATCTAAGATTAAAATATATCAACATACTTGTTGTAAAATCAACTGTAAAATCGTCTGCAAATAATTTTGTAGAAATTCTCTATAGCGACCTTGATATTTGAAACAATACTCGTTAGATGATAATCTAGTACTCTACTCGTATTATATAAAATACCTGTTAATATATACGTGTATTCCACCTCTTTTTCGGGGAACTTTATACCAATTTATATTAAAAAAAAAGATACGTTCCTAATATCTACACTTCTAACAAGAAAAAGCGCTTCAGAAGAATTTTACGTTTTATAAACTTGACTTTACAACTGTTGTTTTAATAAAAATAAGAACTCGAATGAGTTATCCATGGACCAACCAAACTAATTTAATATAAAGTTAGTAGGCAGCGACCACCAACCGTCAAGCATATATTAGCTCAACGGTTTTATTATTCTTCTCGAACTAATGAACTCCTGAGACGTTTTGCTTCTTTAAAAATAATACAAAATACTGTTCCTACTTAATTCCAAAGTTTTACCCGAGTAGTTCCAGTCACCGAGCATTAATCTAGTTATAATTCCAAACCTTCGTTTTTTACTTCGAAACTTCCAAAAAGTTTAAACCTTAAATTTCACTTTTTTTTAACTTTGTTATTTATTATACATTTCTTTTTCAAAGTTTTGGCGTTAGTTACTGTTACATTATTGGTTTGAACGCTAAACTCCTTTACGAGCGTAATATACAGAATAGAAATTTCGTGGATCATAAAATTGGTATCACGACACTCGCGTACTGTCAGCAAACAACAGGGAAACTTTTGTAATAAATTGTTTACTCAAATAACTATAATGTATTATGTCTCATCATATGATACTATTATGTCTTTATTCATAGTATGCATCTGGGACATTATACAATTAAGATACATGTTAGTAATATTATTATAATTAATATACATATTTCAGCATCTTATATGGTAGGACCACACCGGTGGATAGGTGACACACAGGTGGATAGACCGGGGATTAATCCGCCACTCGCAGAGAGGCTGACCGTGTGAGGGCGATGCCCGGACAATACTGTAATGTTGTCATGGCTTTGAAGGATACCTGAAGGGTAACTCGCCCGGTCAGCCATGGATCTCAAGGAATCGGTACCAGTTATCGGCTCAATGGCGATGGGAATACGGTAGATTATGGGGTCGCACACCGCTCATCCGTCAGCCGGACAGATTAGGCTGGGTGTGTACATATCTTACCCTACTCAAAAAAAATAGAAAGACCACACTGTGAACAGTCTTCTGTCTACAACCGCGGGCAAGCCCAGTCAGGGTAGTATTATACTCTGAATACGGTAGATTATAGGGTCGCACTCCGCTCATCCATTTCCCCGACAGATTTCGCTGGGTATTTCCAGACCATACCCTACCCAAAAAAAAAAAATAAGAAGGACCACACTGTGAACGGTCTTCTGTCTAAAACCGCGGGCCGGCTATAGTATTATACTTTAGCAGAAAAACGACATCTGAGTAGCAATTGATTACTGCATTTCGTTCAGTGGTTAAAAGATTTGGAAGCTCAACTTTCTGATAATGTTTGCATGCGATGAGTTTTGATGATGCCTTTAGTATCACCGAACCGCAATGCACACATTACACACATACGCCCTTCACTTTCTTCACGGTAAGCAACTGCCTAGCAAAGGTCCCATGAGAGGCAATTTACAGTTTGCTCTTTTAGCAAATGAGCAAATGGTAGACTAACAGCAATAAAAACATATTTACTAACCAGACCCAAAAATTACACTATATATGACGTGAATCTTCTTCTTCTGCCATTATTTTCTTTTCTCACTCGTAAATTAACGCTGATAATGATTGTCGGCTGGTTGACGAAAAAATGGCGTATGGTTTTTCAAACTGACGTATATCTCCTTTTCAAATATCGAGCGGATCAGGAAAAGTATTTTCGTGACTTCGATGCATTAAATGCACCTGAAATATATCTTTTTTAATTTGTTTCAGTTAGGAAGATGAACTCGAAGTAATTATTAATAATACTTAATATCTTTATTTCAAATTTAGCCTGCTGGGTACATTTATACATGCTAAAGATTTTCTTTGGTCTTGACACACCACGTCCAATATATCCGAGACGATGGCAGGACGGCTTGCAGGCTCATAACCTACCATGTTTCCTCCGCATCCCCATTGTGCCGACTACTGGTAACACCGACGCGGATATCTACCAAATCTATTAAATATAAAACAAAAATAAAGTATTTAAAAGTATAAGTGAAATGACCACGAACAAAAGGATCAAGCTGCCGATGGTTAGAATTCCAAAGAAAGGAACTTTCTCACGATGCCCGCCTCGTCCAGTAATAATGTCTTTTGTATTAGAACTCCAATCCAATTTACTAATGCGAGCCTCTTAAGGTATTGAAGCTCTTGACATCGGTACAATGATTGTGTTCTGTCTCTTATGTTATGTTTATTAGTATCCTGCATGATGATGCCATAATATATATAAAACGATATATACTGAATAAAACTATTAACAAATAAACTACATGCACCACGCTATACCACAGCTCCCTCTGCTGCGTTTTTACCTCCTCCATAATAGGAAGGTAATTGACCTACTATATAATGCTAGTCAAACGAGTTGGTTTCATTTCCAATTTTTTTTTATTGCATGGATTTTATATACATATTGTATCCCTTAGTCGTTTTTAACGACACCTATGGGCAAGAGAGAGAGTGATCAATTGTATTCTTACTCCGTTATCGTACAAAAAACCAATAGGCTATTTGAAATAAATCCACAAATATGAAAATTAATAAAATTGCTGTGCATTCTACATTAACATTATACATATACACGCGTTATTAGATAATAATAAATTTCGTCTTTTCTGTAAAATTCGTTAAAGCGACGCGCTGTATGAAATAGGAGGGATACAAGCCCCAGGCGATACAATGCTTAGAAGATTTGTAAGTGTAAATTATAAAGTTACGCATGGCTGGACCGTCAGCTATACGACCAGTCACGTCTTATAATAATAGTTTACGAACGTATAACACTAAATCACTTTAACTTCGATATTATTGATCCAAAATATAGAGATATCTATAAGTCGAAGTTTAATTTTAAAACTAATAAGTAATAATTCAGATAAAAACAGCTGTATTCTGGAGGATAGGCTAATAAAGAGATTGCTACGCAGATTTCTCATGTAGAACGTAAAGGGTAAACCTCTACATATTCGTACAACGTTTACCTCACCTATACACATCTTTCACAACGGAAAAATAATCGACTATGGGTTTGAAATTACCTACTCTTGCTGGGTTAATGCTTTATAATTAGAGTTCTTTTATTGTTGCTGATGGCAAACGAGCAAACAGCACACCTGATGGCAAGTGATACGGCCGCTCATGGAGCTTTGCTAGACTACTACTTACCGTGAAGAAAGTGATTGGAGTATGACTGCGTGTAATGAGGTTTGGTGAATCTAAAGGCAAAACCCAACTCACGCAAGCACCCTCAGAAATTTAGTTTTCTGGCTCTCCGAGCACCGAACAAAATGCAGTTACAAATTGTTGCTACTCAGGCGTCGATTTTCTGCGAAAGTGTGGTATTATCCAGGACGGACTGTCCCGTGGCTGTAGACCGAAAACTATTGACAGTGTGATCCTACCACTGCTCTTTAGTGATATTATCTGATTACCTTTAGTCATATTTTACAACATCTACGTAAATTGTATCCCTACTCTATCACCAGAAAGAAATCTTCTATCCCCTCTTCATATTATAATAGTTTGCAAAATATGCAAAGAATATTTTATATTATTTTGTTTATGGGTGCATCTAAATCAATTTAGTATTTTTCCAAGTCGAAATAAATTAAGAACTGAATTCGTCACCACTTCTCTCAAGTGTCGTAAAAAGCAATAAAGGAATGAAACAGCTTTTCATATCCATTTACAACATACCTGGTGACGAGCATCGTCGGAGGCTTTATTAGTACTCACCTCATAAGGCATACCATAGATTCACATCATCATCATCTCAGCTCACATGCGTCCACCTGTTGAGCTCGAACCTCCTCCAGAATAGGTGGTATATTGATCCACGCTAGACAAACTGGTTGGTATAGGGTTTTATTTCGAGTTTCCTTTGGCCTAGATGTTAAATGCCTATTACATCTCTCAGTCGACTTTTACGATACCCTTGTGCATCTTACCCATGTAAAATAGGGGGGTGCTCAATTGTATTCTTACTCCGTTACCACACAAAATATCACGCACTAGTACTAAAATCGCCTCTCCATCTACTATCAGATATTTCCAGGCAGTAGCTTTTTGGAACAAGAATATCAAAAGTATATTTTGTATTAGCCGAATAATAATCAGGCTATTGAACGCTTCCTAGTCTAGAGAAGCAATTGACTATCTCCGTGAACTAAATCGAACGAACACAAAATTAGCATTTTATCTCAAGTTATTAGTATCCACGTTTAATGGCATCGGTGTTTCCTCGCCTTTCCTCGTCTTTACCCCCTCAATCTCCTGTCCAGAGTTCTCAGGATCGCTGATTGAATCACTCTGATTATGACGTTAATCTGTTTAATGCAAATTGGACGAGCTAGTCATTTACATCCCTTTATCAGAATTCGGTACTTAAATATTCAAATATTTATTGTTTTGCTAGACAGCTGTACGATACTCCACGGCTTTGTCGCACAATTGTTAAATCTGGGTCGATGACTTGCGTAAACGTGTTCAAATAGATTGGAAATAAGATTTTCGGGCGTTTATTCATAATGGTACTTTATTAAATGGAACAATTAAATTACTTTTAGTAATCATCTTATAAAAGCTTCTCTTCCAAATACTTTATTCTGAATTTTGTATTAAAAAAAGAGTATTAAGCTTAATAAATTATATATTTTATCACGTTTAAACAATAGAAAAATACGTAGCAGGAATAAATTCTCCGGTTTTTTTTTGGGTGTGCATTTGTGGGTTTTTGTGAAAGACGAAGAAGCAGTTGTAAATTATAGTTGATATTTTAGTTAATATCTGATATTAAAACAATTTGTTACTGTTTTGAACAATATAACGAGGCAGTAAAGTATTGCAAGAATCGATATGCATTTTCTTATTTTGTAAAAGCGCAAAATCTTTAGTAGCGTATCCATCGCTTTACAAGACTGCTTCATTGACGCTTTTATTTAGTAACAGACGAAAATTTAATTAAATTAATTTTATAATATAATTTTGACTAAAATAATTAGAGCGTAAAATTCTTATAAATACAGAAAAAACATTGAAACAGCTTTACTAACACATTCTTTTAGATTCCACTACAAAACCTCTATAACAAGATCTTCATAAGAAAAACCTATAAACATACATAATATGTGGTATATTTTCATAAGCTCATAAAAAGTAAGCTCATAAATATATTATACACGAAGTAATAGAGAATTTGATATTTTATTAATCATTAGGCACAAGCTTTCTATATGCAAAAAGTCTCGCTACAACATTTCCATCCGCACTTAAGCCAAGTACATATTGAAAGGACCCAATATCATTATCACCACTATTGGGTTCCATCCTATTCGAAAAGAGGTGAAAAATTGTCCTACGCTAGTCAGACGGATTAGTACAAGGCTTTATTTCCAGTTTTCTTTCTCTTACAGCGATGTTATCTGCTTGGGCTCCTTAGTCGTCTTTTACTTTTTGCTCCAGGGGAAGGATAGGGTCTGTGATAGATTGCACTTTTACTCCCTCACAGCATAAGACGAACCTAGTATACTAATCCTTACTAATATTATAAATTCGAAAGTAAGTTAGTTTGTTTGTTACGCTTTCACGCTTAAACCACCAAACCAATTTCAAAAATTCTGAAGGTGACTGAAACTGAAGCGAAGCGAGGGCGAGTCGCTAGTATTTAAACAAATAAGCGAGACAATAGTTACATAATTATAAATAACTAGCAACCCGCCCTCGCTTCGCTTCGGTTTCAATCATGTTATCCGCGTAGTTTCCGTTCCCGTGGGAATACCGGGATAAAATATAGCCTATGTTACTCCCTAATATTATAGGTTTTCATTAGTGAAAGAATTTTTGAAATCGGTTCTGTGGTTTAAGCGTGAAAGCGTAACAAACAAACTTCCTTTGCATACTTAGTAAGGATACTCAATTATATACAATAATTTTATCATCGTTTCAGCTCATATACGTCCCACTGTTAGGTTTGAGTCCTTCAGTATAGGGGATAATTTACTTACTATACCAAGTTTATCAGACGTATTGGTATAGGGTGTCATTTCAAGTTTTACCTTCTCTTGCATAGATGTTACCTATATGCTTATTTATTCCCTTAGTCGTCTTTTACGACACCCAGGGGCAAAAGAGGGTGGTGAATTGTATCCTTACTCCGTCGCCACACAGAATAATATCAACAAAAACATAATAAAATAGATCTAATCTTAAATGTATTTTATTCACTCGATTCAAACATGTTTACCGAATTTATTTCTTAATTGAAGTAATAAAGCCTATCATTTCTCCCTCGAGAATTTGAAACTCTAATTATCAAACTACTTTAAATAAACGTTAGAACTTTACACTAAAATATCAGGTGAGGTTAATCTCTTGATCTGTTAAAAATACATTTCAAGTGAATAAGCTACTGAAGTTGGGCTTTAGTTATGCCAGGTTACCATCCGCCAGATTTTGCTGGTGATTGAGCGATAGAGTTGACAGATACCAACCCTTCAAACCATTATCATATAGTAGGACAATTTACCACCACCAATAACCTTCCTTCAGGAAGCAATACAACAAAATATGCTAGTAGATTTTTTTTTTTTTGGGTGTGATACGGTCAGCATTCACACCATCCACACCATCAGGGGCGGCGAAAGGACTGTACGTGGCTCCAGAATCCACCGTTCTCCCCTTCACTATTGGACCAGCTACTTGTATCGTATCGTTAACGTTTCTGACCAGCCCGGCGGGATACCTTTTTGTTCCGTTTTTGACAATTTTATAGATATACTAGCAATCCGCCCTCGCTTCGCTTCGGTTATAGGTTATAGTCGTTTTATCCGCGTAGTTCCCGTTCCCGTGGGAATACCGGGATAAAATATAGCCTAGTTTACGCCCTGATATTATAGCTTTCCATTGGTGAAAGAATTTTTGAAATCGGTCCAGCCGTTTTGAAGATTACCCGAAACAAACAGACAGACAGACAGACAAAAATTTTTTAATTGCTATTTTAGGCATAGGTGTCGTGCAAATAACAGTGTGAGCATGAAAAAAGCCTATTATTTTGACATTACAAACAGACACTCCAATTTTATTTATTGGTATAGATTTAACCTAATAAAAGGCAATTGAAACATCGAACTTTCGTAGTAAGCCTTACTGTATATTCGTTGTACCACTAGATAAATAAGAGAGATATCTCTAAATCCTGTTTAAATTAAACTGTAATTATAAATAATTGATCTATTTATAAATTCTATTATTCTTTCTGCACGTTTAAAGTAACAAATGGTTGTCTGAAGTACTCAGTTTAATGAGGATTTATCAGAGAATGTCTGTAAAGATGGAATGCGCTTCTTTAATTAAATCGGCAAGTACCTCAGATGATTGCAACTAGGGGTGTTAGATTATCATCCATAGATATTGAATAAATGACTTAATAGTGGTAGGATCACGCTCGTAGTGGTGCCACACTCTCGCAGAAAATCGACATCCCTGTAGTAGGAATTTGTTATTGCGCTTCATTCGGTGAGTGAGAGAGCCGGCAACCCAATTTTCTGAGTGTGTTTGCGTGTGATGGGTTTTGGTGTTTGGTGTGCCTTTATTATCACCGAACCTCTTTGCACGCATTCACACTCCCTTCACTTTCATCACGGTAGGCAGCGGCCTGCAAAGGTCCATGAGCGGCATTTACCATCAGGTGTCTGTTAGCTCGTTTGCCACCGTACGCAATAAAAAAATATGAGGAATAGGGATGATCGATGTTAAAAAAACATCGATGTTAACATCGATGTCAATATCGAAAGCCCAACATCGATGTTCGATGTTCATCGAACACCGAACATCGATGTTAGGAAATCATCGATGTTACAGAAATATCGATATCGTCGAACATCGATGTTACGATATAAATTCTCGTGGCAAATTTTGATGACCTTTTTTATTAGGACATCTGTCGAATATTTTTGACATCGATGTTACGACGATGAAGTAAAATCTTCCAGGCAAATTTTGATGAGTTTTTTTTTAGGACATACGCGTATGTCGAATATTTTTGACATCGATGTTACGACGATGAAGTAAAATCTTCCAGGCAAATTTTGATGACCTTTTTTTTTTTTAGGAAATCTGTCGAATGTTTTTAACATCGATATTACGACGATGAAGTGTAAAATCTTCCAGGCAAATTTTGATGAGCTTTTTCTTTAGGAAATTTGTTTCTGCCCATAGCAACATCGATGTGTTTTCCTTTCAACATCGATGTTTTTCTTTCAACATCGATGTTTCCTTTTCAACATCGATGTTAAAAACAGTTAACATCGATATTACGATGTTTTGTCTACAGCAACATCGATGTTTTTCCTTTCAACATCGATGATCATCGAACATTGATGTTCATCGATCATCCCTAATGAGGAACATAATGCTCTCTTATAGTTTTAATAACGAAGTATCTACCTACCCACTTAGTATTTATCATCATCGCCCTGCTTTTATCCCAATTACTTGAGATCGATATCATATATACTCTTCTTTTACACTACATACTGCAAAAGATAAGCAATAGTATTATGGCCGCCTTTTTTATGGGTGGTTAGCTCACACGCCTTACATTCCGTCCGGGGCGAGGAAAGGATGGCGCGCGGGCCTATAACCCACCCGTACCCACGTCACTTTCCTCGTTGGGCCGACCACCAGTGCCGAGTTCCTTGTCCTCAGTGGTCAATGGCCGGCCGCCTGCCTGACATCTTTAATTTTTTGTGTGTTATACTATCATACATTATCGATATAGTAACTCCTGTACGCCAAGATCCATAATGGTCTCCATAGATAACCCCGAGGTTTGACCCTCAGGCAGTTAATTGTCTTGATTATTGCAACAAATTTAATTTGAAAAGGTAAATAGTCATAAAAAGAATTGAGATTAATCTATAGGCAAAAATTTACATTAACCTTATTTCAGTCATCGCAATTAAAAATAACAAATATGGAAATTTGTATAACTGAATTTAAATTCATCATCATCTCATTCATCTAAAAATCAAGTAAGAATAACAAAACTCGAAATAATACACTTTGATAACCCATTCGACTAGCAAGTTATAGTAGGCTAATTTCGCTTATCTGAGGACTTATTCTCCGTGTAACCTATGACGACTGACAGGGAAAAGAATAATTAAAATGTGTCATTAAAACTTCTTTTATTTATAACTGTATCACAATTAATCGTGAATCTCTTCTTTCTCTCCCTCTCTCGCTCAAAGCAAAATTGTTTTAAGTCTAGTCCAATTACGCCAATTAAATGAAGATTGACATGCCACCGTAAAAATGTATCAGAAAAAAAATCATAATCTTTTCCATTAACGTTAAAGCAAATGATAGAAGATTTAATACAACCATCTCAAATATTAGAAGTAGAAATGTATAGGCGACTCCAAACTTGAGACTTAATAACTGCCAGTATCGTTATAACCACTAATCCATCAATGCTGTAAAAAAGACCCGTTTTAAGTTGGCATAATTAAATTAAATAAAAATAATTGCCCAAAAATATTTACACGCAATAGCCATTAATACTACTTAGAATCAATCTCATCTGTTCTACTTTGATTACGATAAATGACTCTCGAACAATTTCTTATAGCAAGTACTGAACAAAGGACAATGAACATGAAGTCAATTATAGAATCGAAAACTATTCAATAAGCTATTCATAGCAGACGACTTTAAATTGTTTAAAGAAATTTCTGAATTTAAAACTTCCTCCGCATTTCTAGTGAAGTGATTTGCCGTACAGTGGGGAGTTAGGCTAAGTGAGTAAAAGAGTAAAAGTCTTGAGTCAATGTTTGCTGTCGTGATTTCTGTTCCCCTCGGCCGTCAGTGACGCGCACTTTACTCTGTCCCACTCACAGTGTCCCGTTTCGTGAAAATATACATCACTATTTCTAGCTTCGTTAAATAAAGCTTTATCCAATTTGGTACATCTATCCATCAACGTACAAACTGAATAGTGAAGAACTTATTTACCTGGACGCTAGAGAATGTTTTAAAGGCTTTTATTAACTTGCCTATCTGTGATGAATATAACAGGATTCTATACTGATTTCTCAACGGACTGATTTGAAGGTTGAAATGCATATACAATTTTAAAGACAATTCAATTAAGCTGGACGATATTGATAATAAGTACTTATTAATGGCCACTAAGTTTGGATTAGTTGGCTTTGTCACAATAAATATTTTGGATCTAATTAGTAATTGGTGGCCAATCTATCAATAAGAATAAAAGCTGCACACACAAAATACAAAAGTTGATTTTATAATTATTTAAATTATTATCTTACTTTTCATGAAAATGTTTCACAATTTCTCATTTTCTTACATACTTTAAGATATAACAAATTTAATATTATAATTATAGGGACAAAATGTAAAATTCAAATGCCAGCAAATAATGTCCATAATAGGTTGTCCGTGTGATGACGGAATAAGAGTACAATTCATCGCTCCCTATCTTGCCCGTGGATATTGTCGCGACTAAGGGATATAATACACTGATATATGCTTATTATATCCCTTAGTCGTCCTTTACGACATCCACGGGCAAGATAGGTAGTGGTTAATTTTATTCTTACCGTCACCACACGGAACTAGCACTTGATAATAGATCTGAAATAATTTCAAGTATCTATTTGTAACTTTCAGTGTAATTACTAGGTATATTATTAAGATTGCTTACATACATAAGAATATACATAAGGTCTTTAATTTCTTGCTAGTATTTTATCGAACTATTAGGATATAGGTAGATACCATCACTGGAAATATACACATTAAAATCACAATTGTAAAAAATATATATTTTATTTATTTATATATATATATACAGAGGCTCTACAGATGCTACTATCCGACCACACCATGTTTTTTTCGCGGATCACTGGCATTTGATAAGCATTTGGAGTAATGTTACCTTTAATTACTAGTAACTAATTCATGGTATGCATTATATTTTTATTTTTTAATTTGATATTGTCTTTAAAAATCTGATATTGTTTTTATTATTCGTTATTATTATCATACAGTTCCGAACGTACGCCACTTTGGGTTGCAACTGAAAACCAGCATCAGGTAACTTTAATGTCTCCTGATATTGTGCTGAGTTGCCTGTCCTTTGGCACATATGTCATGTGACAATTTTCTTCTTACCTATTATTTTTCTGTATTGTATGTATGTATGTGCCAATAAACGAGTTCTTTCTTTCTTTCTTTCTTTCTTTGTTGGGGTGAGCTATGGTCAGCGCGCCCGTCGCCCGGCTCCGTCCGTGGCGACAGAGGGGCGGTGCGCTGCCCCATAACCCACCGTAGCACGTCGCCTTCGTCGTTGGGCCGACCACCGTTACCGAGTTCCTTGTCCTCCGTGGTCGACCCGAGGAGTAATGTTACCTGGAGTAGCATCAGAGATACATAATCGCACTTAAGTAGCCCCATCGTCGAATTGGATCAGCGTGTGGTCTGTTCTCTCTGATATTCAACTGTGATAACACCGTTAATAGAGGTTTATAGTATATTTTTTAAGAAAATCTATAATTTGTTTTATTCACTTCAATTATTTAAGAAATAAATCCTTGTATCGTGGCGGATTTCATATATATACAATTAATGGACACAGATTACATCAAACTCGGCATAACCTTATGAATTGAACAAAACATTGTCGTGCATGGAGGATAGACCCCATAATAATCGCAGTCGGCACTTAGATCACTTCACTATTTCTGAAGTCAAATTAGATTTGAGTTGTCCTTATTATAATGACCTGATTATTGTGATATAGTAAGCTAATTTTCCTTATATTGTCGAGGGATACATTTGGACGAAATAAAAAATTTATTTGATATTTTTGTTACATTAAAAAAGATGGTATCACCTTCTTTAAAGTACCTACTTTCTAGTATATTTCTAGAGTAATTAAATAAAAAACCGTCTAAGTGCGAGTCGGAGTCGCGCACGTAGGGTTCCGTACCATAACCTATAAAAATCGCGATTGTTATATGGGAGCCCCCCTCAATTTTTTATTTTATTTTGTTTGTAGTATTTGTTGTTATAGCGGCAACAGAAATGCATAATTTGTAAAAAATTCAACTGTCTGGCTATCACACTTCTTGAGATACAGCCTGGAGACAGACAGACAGGAACCCTAAAAAGTGTGTGCGCATGTAACAGGCTATATATACTTCTTTAGCGTAACAAGATAAAAATCTTTCTAAAAATTTTATCCTTCTCGTTATCCTACGTTTGTAAAAGAAACGCCACTATTAATAAAAAGGTATTTAATTACCTTGAAGATTATTATAACGCATTATGTAGTTGACATTTGTAAAGCATAGCAAAATGGACAAGCTAACTTCAGAGTGTCGGTTTTTCGTTACGGTGCATCGTAAAAATTTTCACTCATCACTTTGCCTTAACACGCCAAAAAAAGTATAACTTCATAAATATACATAGATTAACTCAAATTGAAGAACTTATAGTTGTGAAATTGACTAATATTAGTACCTAAGTCAATGAGTCCACATCATTTTAGATGGCTATTGAATGAATGGGGAATGTAAAAGATTGAATAGTGGTTCTACGTCTCGGATTCTGATCCAAGTAGAGCTGGATGTCAACATTTGCTTATGCGATTTTCCCCTTGAGGCCGGCTGGTAAAATGACGTGCACTCCTTTGTTCTTGCCGCTCTTTACAGCCCTCTTGCCGTTGCATGCGATTTTTGCAAAGAAACAACTTTAAGTGCAATGAAGTGAGCTTTGTTTGCAGACTGAAGGTTTTAGAATTTGTGTAATATAATGATAGATTATTTCATAGTAGGTCTAAAATTATATATATTATTATACATTTTACTATAGATCTATACATTGTAGAATATCGATGACTGAGTATTAGCAGTAACAAGTAAAGGCGATTTAGAAATTAATGATATTCAAGCTATGGCTAAATTATCAGCAAAAAAACTAAAATTCTTTAAAAATGAGTATCCTAAATAGTTAATGATGAATAATTAGTCATGTAATTTATGTACATAGCGTTCATCATCATCATCTCGGCTCATAGATATCTCACTACTGGGCTCGTCTTCTTTTTTTTTTTTTTTTTTATTGCAAACGGTGGCAAACGAGCAAACAGTACACCTGATGGTAAGTGTTGCTGCCGCTCATGGACCTTTACAAGGCCGTTGCCTACCGCGAAGAAAGTGAAGGAAGTGTGAATGCGTGCATTGAGGCTCGGTGATACCAAGGGCATCACCAAAGCCCTCCACACGCAAACACCCTCAGAAAGTTGGACTTCCGGCTCTCTCGCTCACCGAACGAAGCGCAGTAACAAATCGCTACTACTCAGACGTCGATTTTCTGCGAGAGTGTGGTACTGCCCCGGACGGACCGGCCCGCGGCTGTAGACAGATAACTTATTAACTCTTCTCTGCAATAGGAGGGTAATTGACCTACATATTGACATAACACCAACCCATCATGTTGTTCAGGCAGGTCAATATAAGGTTTTGTTTTCGAGTTATCCCTCTCTTGCATAGATGTTATACGTGAATATACGTCATCTATACCAATAAATAAAATTGGAGTGTCTGTTTGTAATGTCAAAATAATAGGCTTTTTTCATGCTCACACGGTTATTTGCACGACACCTATGCCTAAAATAGCAATTAAAATTTTTTGTCTGTCTGTCTGTCTGTTTGTTCCGGGTAATCTTCAAAACGGCTGGACCGATTTCAAAAATTCTTTCTCCAAGGGAAAGCTATAATATCAGCGCGTAAACTAAGCTATATTTTATCCCGGTATTCCCACGGGAACGGGAACTACGCGGGTAAAACGACTAAAACCGAAGCGAAGCGAGGGCAGATTGCTGGTATGAAATATAATACGAAAAATCAAATTAAAACCCTGTACCTACACGGCATAGTAAGGTCAATTTGTCTCTTATTATGGAGGAGGCGCGTGCCCAGCAGTGGGACGTATATGAGTTGAAATAATGAATAATGATCAAGCTTCCTTAATTAAATGATATAAATTTCATATGATGACGAGTTAAGAATACGATGTGCCACACTTTACTTTCCCGTGGGAGTTGTAAACACCGAGTATGATCGCCAATACATTTGCCAAGTGTGGCATATATAGTATTATCCTCTTCCTCGAGAGATTTATGTTCAATAAGACGTTATTAATGAATATATAATCAGAACAGCATAATCAGAAGAAAAAGAACATTATTTAATGATTTCTGATGTTTACGCGAGTATTATACATTTTAAATAAAACTACGAATTTTATCGCGTTTGTATTTGATTTTTGAATGCCCGACGTTTCGAACACTTTGCAGTGTTCTTGGTCACGGGCGGACTAAGATGTCTCACGTCCAATAAGTCATCGTTATTGCTGAAACGTCGGGCAATCAAAAATCAAATACAAACGCGATAAAATCCGTAGTTTCATTTAAAAAGAACATTATTTTTCATTAACTTTATAATTTATTACTGACGATCGTAAAGTGCTGGGTTTAAATAACACTCCGAATAAAACATATTATTAATTCTCTGGGCTTGAAAACTTTTAATAAATATTTGAAGTTTAAATTGACGTATATCCGATGGATGACAATAGGCTAATTTCATAATACGTGAAATAAAAATTAAAGTTTATAAAAAACTAGCAACCCGCCCTCGCTTCGCTTCGGCTTCAGTTGCCTTACCCGCGTAGCTCCCGTTCCCGTAGGAATACCGGGATAAAATATAACTTATGTTACTCCCTGATATTATAGCTTTTCATTGGTGAAAGAATTTTTGAAATCGGTTCGGTGGTTTAAGCGTGAAAGCGTAACAAATAAACCGGGACCGAGGATTTAGTCCGTCACCCGCAGAGGGGCTGACCGCACGACAGTGACCGACTTCCCCGAGGGGGAACGTCGTGAGGAGAGGGTACCCCGCGACTGAGGTATTTCGTCGGGCCGACCACTGAAGACAACCGGTGCACCGGTGGTCGGCGAGTACGGATAGAAAAATAATTGAGGTTGTGTGAATAAGAGAAGAACTAAGATGAAAGGGTAAAACAACCTATTATGTATATAATAGTATGGATACAAACTTATACACGTCATACACACACAAATTGTTTTACCCTTTTATCTTATTTGATCTTATTAATTATAGATTCTGCATCTTAAAATTTTGGCTTTAAAATATGTTCATTTTCACCATTAATTAATATTGATATTTTTATTCTACTTTTATTGACCCATTTAAAGCCTTAATGTTAAAAGCATCATAGAATATGTGCCTATTTTATCCAAGTTTCTTGTTACCGTTTAACCGATAAAGCCAATTAATTGTTAATAAAAATTGCAGTATAAAAAATTCTAGCTGCAATATGGTGGCTATTATGTATTGCGATATGCCCTCGAGAGTCTCGGCAATTTGCTTATTTAATTTTCTTCTAATACTTAAAGTTACGATGGCTTGTATTCTATGGCCGACGAGTCAGCCTTTGTGATCTATTAGTACCAATAGATAGAAAATAATACTCTATTTTTAGTCTAACTCTCACCGATTTAATTAAATAAAATAAAATCTAAACAAATGTATACTTTTTAGTTATTGTTTTTATTGGTTAACAAGGCAAAAAGAAGGAACAAGGAAGGAAACAAAAAATAAATCCCTAAAAATTTATAAGTGATTGATTATTGCATATAAGAAAACTTACTGATATCCTAGAGTTCTTTACCTGCCTCGAAGATGCGTGAAATCCATATCGTGTAGGTCATGTAAAGTCGTCTTCGTCTGGACCGTGGATTAGTATGTCACTCATAGAAATGGATTGCATAACAGGGAATGGTGGTAAAAGCCAATCGGATCACCTGAAAACAAAGATTCAATACTGGTGGTCCATAAAATAAGGATAGAGAGCAACAATTTAAAAACTGCTTTTGAAGATTTAGACAAGATTTAAAAGCACCAAAGCCCGTCATATAAAAAAGCAGTTCCGCCTGTCTTATGTAGCAGTCAATATGGAGATTGGGCATTATTATTGGCAGTCATTTTTCAGGGTGACACTCCACAATTTGAACTACAAAAATTAAAGCAATTTTTTTGTCATTACATCGTAATGTTAATTATGCTTAGCGGTAATGCCATCAAGCACTAGCTTTACAATATCAGAAAATACAAATACGAGACTTTTACGAGAATTTTATTTCAACATTACAATTCTTAAGCTACATTGCAGTTCATAACTGTAATAGGCGTTAATTTGCAATTTATATGTAACTAAGCGATTACCCAAAGATTGCATTAGCTGAATTTAATTACAAAATTACAGGAAAATATAGCCTTTTAGATTTAAAATTCAAATATTGCAGGAGTGTATCGCGAAGGGACTATTTTGATCAGCCACTCTATGAGCTTGGTGATCGGAACGATCAATTTGCATCGTAATTAGGAGGCTCTCTGTTTTTAACACAAATTAGTTTTAACCAAATAGCCGGTTATTTTCTGAAAGCAAACACGTAAATCGGTTAACGCTATTATTGAATTATAAATTTAACAAACAAATGCGTATAACGTTGAAGTAATATTGTTTTTGCTCGCAAGTTTAAACTGTAAATCTACGTTCATTATTATGCTTGCAACGGAATTCTGTGCATTACCGTTGTTGCGGTAACACATCCACTATAATAACTTTTATATGTTAATAAATAAACCTTTATAAGTATGTGAAGAACAATTTATTATTAAACTAGCTGTATTTGTAGATTTTCTGCGTAGCCATACTTGTTCTTAGTTTACTTTTTACTGGCTTGGTATGTATGCCTTCCATATGGTGACAGAGTAAAAAAATATAATTCACCATCATAATATGCAAATAACATTTATGCAAGAGAAGGAAACCTAAAAAAAAACCTATAATAACACCATAACATCTGAACATGCGGGACGATTGTGGTAGGTACTAAGAGTGGTTGCTCGGTTTCGTCCGTTAATTATGTTTCAAATCCCCTGTGATAGAAATATTTATTCGTTAACGATATTTAAGCGTGTATTGCAAATTTGACTATTTTTACAGATTGAATTTTATGACGTTTTATATATTTTTCAATGTGATCAAGTTTTTCTTCTCACGGCAAAACAAAACTCGCATAACAATAAACCAAATATACATACATACCATTACAATATCTATATAATTTCAATATACTTCAAAGGGGCAATTTGACTAATTAAGAAAACCCTAAAATCATTTCTCCATTCTTAATCTTATTCAACTAGGGTTGGCGGAGAATTTGATCCTCCTCCAACGTAGGCAGCAGAAGGACAGACTGTATTACTTTTTTAAATTAAAGTAAACCAAAGATTTGGCCTACATTAATAGAACAGCCACCTACCTGAAACCTATCATCCAATAATCAAGAATCGAAATAATGAGTGAAGAATATTAATGAAGTAAAATATTTATAAATTTTTCATGAATGGTGTATATTCACACTAATATGTAGCCAAACTGATTTCTTTGCCATATATGTTGTACATAACGACTATAGTAATAGTTTTTCAAGACCATGGATAGTTGTAGTTGAGTTTTGACTCGATTCGGCTAACCATTTACTTAAGCTAAATGACGCAAGCCATGTTCCGATTACATAGGTAGATCCTGTTCATGTCTGTGTTTTAATTTATAAAATTGCGTATTTATACTTTTAAAGTAACATTATTAGTATACTTTCAAAGACATAATCAGATTTTGTTTGGCAATCAAACCAATATTAATGCCAGGCCTAATTGGCTTACCGCAATATTTAATCAAAGGGTATTATTAGACTAACTGATGGCGTAGTGGTTAAGATACCAACGTTCGATTTCCACGCAGGATACTTCATGCGGTCCACAAATTGCTGTTAAGAGTCTGGATGTAATTTGTGTCCGCTAATTATGTTTGTAAAGTCCCTCGCGATACAAGGATTAATTGCTTAGCGCAGGGTGTTGTCTTTAATAAAAACTACATATTTAGAAAGAATAAATTGAATTAGGCGATATATATTAAAATCGATTATTAATTTAAATTGAGGAAAGAAAAGAATATATGAATTAACCGTGGGAAAGTATTAGGGTTCCATTCCTCCATTTTAAAATACTATTTAGAAATTTACACTTCAAACCTGTGCTTATTGCACACAATATAATTTTAATCAAAAATAACTAACTTTAACAATACAGTAGTAGAAAGTAGAAGTAGTATGTTATCTATATAGATTCACTCTGCTTACTTATTAATACAGCGCAAATACACTGTTTGATATAGCTAAAACTAAGCGCACCGCAAAATACACCTCGCCGCTCTCATTACAAATTCATAGGCCTTGCGGACGAACAAACTGTACACTATCAATAAATATATTAACAAATAGTTTAATTTTTTTTGGATTTTTGTCTTTGGGAATTTGGGAATGGTCTAAACTTTTTTTGGGACAGTCTCTGGTTTCATCTCACCCAAACCAACCCTGGTGGCGCCAGGACGGCGTGCAACCCCTTAGAGGACGTATTTATACTACGTAACTTAATTATCGTTGCTGTTTACGGGAGTATTACACATTTGAAATAAAACTGTTTTTTTATGGATTTTTTTCGGGTTTGTATTTGGTTTTTGAATGCCCGAAGTTTCGAATAATTTTCACGGAAGGACTAAGGTGTCCTACATGTCTTCGTTATAAATATTGTTTTATTTCAAACTAAATGACTTATTTAGGGGCAGGAAGGGGGCAGGTGCAGGACAGTTTGCAAGTCACGTCTGAAAATATTATACTATATGGACCATGTAGCAGCTCGAGAAAGTTTCCACGCGTTCAGACGTTTCTGCCATATCTACTATAGTAATCCATATAGGCCCCGTAAAGCTCACATAGCTCTGGTGCTGTTCGGCTGCACTTGTCGTAGCTACACATCTTTTATTTACTGGCTAACTAATCAAATTTGCTTCATGTCTCGCGCATTGCATAAGAGGGAAGTAGAATCAATCTCTTCCAACTCTACCTGTTTAACTTTTCTAATTAAATTCGTTGCGAGTCCCAAGACAATTAAAATCATTTTTCGGGACTGTCTGAAGGTCAAACTTCAGTGTCATCTATGGAGGTCATTGTCAACCCTGGCTTACAGGCGTTACAATGATGAAAAAAAAAATATTCACGCACGCACGCAATGGGCAGACCACATCGCTCGATGAACCGACAACTGCTGGAAAAGAAAGGTTCTCGAATGGCAACCACGTATAGGACGACGCAGTGTAGGATGCCAACTAGGTGGACCGACGACCTGGTGAAAGTTGCTGCACGTCGTTGGATGCAGACGGAACAGGACCGCACTTTGTGGCGTAACATGAGGAAGGCCTACATCCAGCAGTGGACGACGATAGGCTGAAATGATGCATGATGATAATGATATATGTTCATCCTCTTTCTCATGGATATAATAAAAGCCAACTAATGAACGTAGACAAATAACATCGCTAGCAAGAGAAGGAAAACTCTAAATAAAATCCTATGCTAACCCATCTGATCAGCGTGGTAAAATAATTCAAATGCATATTCTGCTTTGTTGATGAATAAAAATAAGCAACAATATAATTAAAAATTAATAGACTACTCTAAAAATATATTTAAATGACTTGGCGAATAGAATGACTCAATTACTTAGCACCTGAAAAAGAAATAAGCATCAGTCATCAAGTAATTAGTTTAATTAGAACGGTTGGAATGGCTACATTACTTTTTAGAGCTATAGAATTTTATGGCAACAAAATTATGAGTCTAGAGGCTTATCGTATGAAAGTGAGTACTTATTGCATGAAAGTTTGATAAAATATCTCTTTGTTCGTTAGCACAGAGAACTTACAAATCTGCAATACTAAAGGCTAATTTTCTTTTTGCTTATTAAGCTAACGCAGGGCGCTAAAAAATAGAAATAGAACTACACTAACATGTAATTCCATTTCAGCTCATATACGTCCCACTGCTGAGCTCGAGCATCCTCCATAATAGGAGGGAAATTGACCTACTATACCACGCTAGTCAGACGTGCTGGTAAGTATAGGATTCTATTTCGAGTTCACCGTCTCTTACATAGACGCTATATACATTCTTAATCCCTTAGTCGTCTTTTACGACACCTATAGGCAAGAAAGAGGGGGGTGGTGAATAGTATTGTTATTCCGTTACCACATCACATAAAAACATGTAATTAACAGACCCAAATTACGACTGGATCTGAACAATAATTTGTCGCTCCTACGAAGAATTGTCCTACTTAAGAACCGAACCCAAGAAACTCAGAAAGTCAGAACTTATAACTCTCCGCCACTTCACAGTTTAATTTGATCTAATTCATCAACTATATTTATTTGTAGAGAAAGTAGAAATGGAAACTTAACTTAAAGATTTAGCCTAGTTATATGAGAGTCTAGTAAATGCTCAGTGCATCTTTGCTCGTTAGGAACGATTGACATATCATGTGCACTAATCGATACCGTCTATGTGTATGTGTGTATGCCTACTAATCTATCTGCCAAGTTGGTTTATTAGGACGTAAGCTCATCACAATACAGTTGATTGCAGTTTAGATGTTCATGATTTTGTGTTTTATTTGCAAAGTGTTTGATAATTTAAAGAATATTATTTTTATTAATAACTATTCCCTTATCACTTTTTTCTTTAAAAAGAAAACATCGTTAAAGAAATAATCCTTGTATTATGGAGGACTTGATATACATGACAATGGACACAAATTACATCCAGACTCAGAACTACAATTTGTAGATCGCACAAAGTGTTGTTCTGCGTGGGATTCGAACCCGTGACACTGGCGCGGTAGGTATTTTTGCCGACCACTGACATCAAGTAATCCTGCTCCGGTGGTCAGTCCAACGATGAAGGCGACGTGTCACGGGTGGGTTACGGATGTGCGTGCTTACGCCCCTCTGTTGCCCCGGATCGAGTAGTGCGAGGAGTGCGCCGACCGTAACCCGCACCCAAAAAAAAACGGTAGGTATTTTTACTACTACACCATCTGTGCAGTCAGTTTGTGTACCATGATGTCTATTTGATATAAATAAATGTTAATCATTGCGAAGTCCGGACAGGCTTTTAGTTATTAAATATTTGGTAAATATTACAATTACGACATTTTTTTTTGGGGTGGGTTGCGGTCGGCGAGCTCCTCGCACCACTCCGTCCGGGGCGACAGAGGGGCGTAAGCATGCACACCCACAACCCACCCACGATGCACGTCGCCTTCGTCGTTGGACCGACCACCGGAGCAGGGTGACTTGACGTCAGTGGTCGGGCCGACGGAATACCCCCTGATGACGGAATATCCCCTACAATTATGACGATGATAGAAATTTTTATACCTACCATTTTTATACTTTTTTAAATATTTACATTATTTTTTAATGTCTTTTACGCACTTATCATTATCATTTTAGCTTGCAATGAGTCGAGCTGAATCGCTTAAGATTTTCTATATGATATTCGGAAAATCATCATCATCTCAACTCATATATTTTCCACTGCTGGGCTTGAGCTTTGACCTACTACACCACGCGGATCAGACGGTTTGGTATAAGGTTTTGTTTCGAGTTTTCCTTTATTGCATAGCTGTTATCTGCATATTATATTCCTTAGTCGACTTTTACGACACTCACCAATAAATGGGATAGTTAACTGTATTCTTTCGGCGTCACCACATAGAAGATCATACAACTATAGATATGTCAAACATTATTATGAACAGCATACAACTAATAAACTACTAAGATATATACTTATAATAAAAACATTATGCACACGAATGTTATATAATATTATACCAATATAATATTCTTTAGCCTGCGTAATCCTTACATAAAAGTATCTCGGCTTGGTCCGTACATCTTTGCATACGACAACAGCTCGATATGAATGTTTACACGGGCGGTCCCGTTGAAAAACTTTAAATATTATGGATATCCTACACGTTAACAGTAAGGGACAGGATAACACGATAATATACGACTATTTCGAATAAGAAATAAAACATTCAAACGAAATTCAACTTCAAGAAATATAGTTCAACAAGTAAGTATTACGATTGTAAACGTGTAGGTACCAGTGGCACGCGATTTGCAAATAAAGCTAGAAAGATATCAAACTACGTTTACCCGCAACATGCGATAAAAACCTGCGCCGTTTCAAATAGAAATAACAAGTCAACTGTTTTTTTTTCCGCTGCAAAACCTACGTGGCTTATTTGCGCTTTAATAATTCATTAACTCCGCAAAGCCAATAATGAGATTTTGTTTCATAAAATTGCCAATATAACCACGTATATCAGACCGCACGAGTACCGTATACACTCACAGTAATTGTATTAAACTCAGTTTTATAACGCTCATATTCTCTATGGGATACAATTACGTTGATACAAAAAGGCTGTTAGAATTGTTGGCGTTTTCTCAAATGAATGAGGTAACGTTGTAGTTCTCATTCATACTATTTTTATGTACATAAATAATATTTAAAAATGTTTCCATGACTATCTTTTATATATAATTCTTCTGTCCATATTTATGTGACGACACCTACGGGTCACCACCAAAATTAATGCATTTGCATTCATTTTCACAATTACCTATATACAAGGCTGGGTAGTTAATACATTCGTTACATTTAAAATTCGTAAATTATCACAACGACAATAATACTGGCTCTGTGTGGTATTTGCCTTGCTTTTTATTTATTTAATAGTATATTAAATATATCCTTTTAAAAACAGACACAATGTAGATAATATAGTAGATATGAGTTTAACCAGCCTAATTATTACCGTGGGCATACAGATAATAAAAAAGTCGGATAATTAAATGCATGGAAAGCGGCCTTCTTATGTAAATATACGAGAGTAATCTACGAACATAAGTAATAATAAATTTATATTGAATTTTAGTTAAGTAAATTATCAATAGATGGAGCTGTCTACTTCTTGGCATCTTGTATGCTTATTAGTATGTCCGTGTGATGACGGAGTAAGAACACAATTCACCAGTCCCAATCTTATCCGTCGGTATCCTAAAAGGCTACTAAGCATTTATAATAATCATACGACATCTATAGAAAAGATGGAAAACTCGAAATTATAACCTATTTTTTTTTTGGGGTTGGGTTGCGGTCGGCGCGCTCCTCGCACCACTCCGTCCGGGGCGACAGAGGGGCGTAAGCACGCACACCCGCAACCCACCCTCGTGCACGTCGCCTTCGTCGTTGGGCCGACCGGAGCAGGGTTACTTGTCATCAGTGGTCGGCCCGAGAAATTATAACCTATACCAATACGTTTGACTAGCGTATAGTAAGTTAATTTCACTCCTTTTGTTGAGTAGACTCGAGCCTATCAGCGGTACATAAGTAAGCTATGATGATAATATATATCCAGAAATATATATAGTATATACCTCCTATATATATATATTTAAAGGAATATTTTTTTCTTCACTCTCTACCCAAAATATTGCAACATAAGTCCTAAGTTAAAAGAATAACGCGAAATTAAAATTTTTAGAGGTCCTAAATTTTACCACATACTCGTATATACCGAAAAGGGATTGTTTTATATAATTTAATTGCGCAAACTCTGAAGATATTTTATTATCAAAAAATAAATAAATGACCTAATTTGCCATTTAATTTTAAACAAGAATTATATTTATCATCGATGTTTAAATTTTTACAAAACCTTGAGAATCATTTTTTTACTGAAAATTTGCGTTTTAGGATTATTAAAGTAAACAATTGCAGATAGAAAAAAAATTAGAAGGAAATTTTAGCACATTTTTCGTATCATTGATATTTATAAATTTTATAAAAAGTTTTAAAATAGTTTAATTGACAATATTTTAACAGTTTATTATTCGTAATCAATGGAGTAAAGTATCCTATATATGGACAGGGGCTATTAGGGCTTCAAAGGCTATTAAATACACCTTTGGGAGTTAATGTTTATTGTAATATTATCTTAAGATAGCCGTAAAGACAGAATTCAGTTTTCATTATATAATTCAATAACATGACCGCAATACAAAGTCACAACCCTTTAGCAGCATGTACCAATCTGGATTTCACATATAAGTAAATACAGCAGCTTAACACAATATACTTTTTATCCACACACCATAAAAACGAACAACTTTCGATTCCTAAACCGTACGGATACATTAGGTACGGCCATAACCGAAAATTCACTTCCAATGTCTCACATTTGATAACAAAGGAAAAACACCCGACGACCGACAAGATGTTCTAAAAATACTTTCGCAATCTAGCTACCTGTTCACCTGGGCTGGCCATTCCGGCCTTCCCATAAAGAAGAGTAGACGGGAAGCTCCGGGAAGGGTTTATCGTTCCTGAGGGAGCGGCCGCGTGCCCGACACTATATCATTGCCACCTCTATCTCCATGTACACTCCGAGTTCTTTGTACTCGGGGAAGCATAAAACTTTGTGAAAACATTGTTAATATGTAACGTACTCTTACGTGCTACAATCGAACTTTTGCGCTATATTTAACTTAAATGGAAAACTTTTATTTAAGTGTTACAGAACATAATGATTCCACTAATTAGATTAGAATCAACTGAGATAACTATATAGTAATATTGTAACGGATTAATGATTTTATCTGTTGCTTTGCATGTAGATGTAATTAAATCCATGTATTGTACAATGCCTAAGTTGACAACGATACGAGGATTTGCTTTTAGTTTAGTTTTTTAATAATATAGACTATATTTTATCCACATATGGCTGTGCAGAGGCATAACACCTTTATTTTACTATGTAAGTTTGTATCAGGTAGATAGTGTACTTATTGCGAAACTCAGTTTCGGCCTTTGTGCTGGACATAAAATATTTATTTATAAATATTTCACCTTTACAAATGTCTATCTAATATAAGTAACTCTCACTAAATGACTTCAATAAACATGATTTGCCCAATTTATTTATTATCTTACATTTACGATAAAAGTAAGACAACCCGTACACAACATGTTTAATAAATTTACTTAAATACAGTGAAGAACTACAGCGAAAAAGGTAACAATTATACACAAATAATAGAATTGACTTAATGTGGAAACTATTGTTGATGTTGTTATTTTTTTTTTATTATCTACTTACAGGTTTGACGAATCTAAAAACATATAAAAAAATTATATCGATCACAATGTCGACGGAATTTTCAATTTAAAACATTATTGAATCCTCTTCCAAAATTAGTTATTAAATATTGACCCACATTTTGATACCAATTTATTGCCAGTGTAAGAATCATTTTCTTCTTCTTAGTGTTGGACGTGAGACATCTTAGTCCGCCCGTGACCAAGAAAAGTGTTAGAAACCTTAAGCAATCAAATTCAAACGCGATAAAATCCGTAAAGTAGTTTCATTTAAAATATGATATGGATTTAATTAAAATGATTCAATGAAAGTTGCATAATTGTTAATATTATAGAATTCTAATTAATGAAACCTGCACAGATGGCGTAACATCTGAATTCTAGATGTTAAGGCTCCGATCGATGCCTATGCCTGGGGTTAGGTAGTTATATATAACGTAGGTTTAATTCCCAGGCAGGTTTATATTTTGTACAAACCAAAAATTATTGTTCTGAATTTGAGTGAAACTTAAAATTTGTGTATAAGCATTTGCATGTTTTTAAATTCCTCTGCAATAGAAGGTTTATTGCCTTATTGCAAAGTCTTGTCTCTAAATATTATGCATACTATTACCAAGATAACTATATCATGTTACCCAGAGAATAATTGGCATACGTGTAGACGGTTTTTTCTCTAAGCGCAGATAATAAAACAACAAAATATTACCAAAATGCCGTTCCAGTTATAAAAGTATTAGCAAATTTTTTGCAATATGTACAATGGAATATGGACTCTACATATTGCGTTGATCCAAGGAATTGGGATAAGAGCAGGGATAATGCTGATAATAAGTATGAAATACTCTTCCATGTGAACGATTTGGAAAGAATATAATTCACCACTAGGGATCACCACTATTTTGGATCTTGTAAAAGGGACATGAGCAGTCAACAACACTGCTTGAAAAGAAAACTCGAAAAAACTTTATATCAACTCGTTTGACCAAAATTTTCCCGTCTTTTGTGGAAAAGGCTCGTGCTCAATTATTTGACACATGTATGGACCAAGAAAAGCTATAAATATTTAGGGAAGGTATTACAATAATAATTATCAGCGACTTATTATATTTTCGCTATCTAATTTTAACACGTTTTCATTGTATGTATTATTTATACATAGCTGAGCTAAAAATATCACTATAAATATCATTGAAACCAAATTCGCGTAAACAATTTTGGTGATAATTTGTTAAATGTGTGATATTTTTGTGCATTACTGTGATATTTATTAATCGTTAATGCGCCACGTGTCAATGTATTTATAATGAAATGCCTGTATATGCGGTCGACACTGCCGACAAACAAAATATGAAATAATGTTCGTGTTATTTGCATAATGCTCCCCATAAACGATGGTCTACATAGAGCGCCATCATATTGCAGTGCCGTCATAAAGGCCTGTATGAGGATAGACGGGTAACGCAGTTGACGTGCATAAAGCTTTGTCCCGAACGTCGCTATATCAGGAGAATACCTATTGATGTTTAACGTAATATTACCTTGGGATAAAAGGTTTCGCCAAATAACTAATACCCAGCCTTTCACTTATGTTGCTTTGTAGCTGTCATAAAAAAGTAACGATATGAAAGTGGAAACGCTTTTACAACGTCAAAAGTTAAAAGCAAATCACGGTTAGGTAAAAATGCTAGAATGTTCTAGATAGACTATTTAGACACTTTTAACTACGATCCGTTTACGTTTCCATTTTCATGCAAACTGGATTACGTATTTATTATTCATATAAACCTCGTATTGAGTTGGCGCGAAAATATTAATTTAGTGAATCGATTTATTCTACATTTGAGATTCAAAGTGATTTTATAGGTACCTACAAAATAATTTGTAATGAGAGAAATGATTTAGACTTCTTTTGAAATTTATACATTATTTTTCCTTGAGTAGTAATTCAGTGGAATTGTATCAGAATATATCAAACGATACTCTTGCGTGATATTCAATAGGTATTTTATCATTTATGAATAGGTAGTTCCATAATACTAAAGCCAAGTTAGTAGAATTTTAATTAATGTATTAGGTATGCAAAATATAACAACTTCTTACGTGAATTTTGGTGTTTTTCTAAATCGAAATAATATTTTAACAAATTATTTGATACTGATTAATTTCACAAAAAGCGTGATATCAAATCAGAAATAAATTTTCTTTATTAAAATTGAAAAAGTAATACTGCTTTTTCTGCGTTAAATTTATAACTGAAAATCCCTCTAAATGTACAAATACTTATAAACTTGTGTGAGAGAGTAGTGCCGGTGTTATTACTATATGCATTTCCAACAGGCAAGTCGGGAAGACTTTACTGTTCCCTAAGGACAGTCGGAACACCTGAATAGTGCACATTGATTTTCAATGAATACTCAAACGCTAAGACATCTTTGTTTGTACGTACATACTAGTAAAATATGTATGATCTGTATATATCTCCAATGAAAACTCGAATATAAAGTCTATTCAGACTTTGATTCAACATTCTATACAAGAATGAACGTCAATACGCATACGTATTTACCACACAACATAGCATATCTTATATTCACACATTCACACACGCAAACAAACACTCAACACTCATACACACAAAAATGGAAAAGCGAACTCATCATACAAAAGCACATCTTTCATAATTCAATTCATTAATGTTATTTATATTGTTATCATTGTTATTGTAAGTTATTTTTATTCCTTTTCTTTTTTTCTTTTCTTTTTGTTATTTTTTCTTTCTTATATGTTTGAGGAAAGGGGTTTGCTGAAAACCAGACCTGCATAATTTCTTTGCAGCACAATGCTGAGCATTCCCCTATTGTCAAAATTAATTAAAAACATGTATTATAATTATTAGTTATTATGTGACAATAAATGCTATTCTATTCTATTCTATTATATCTTTAAACGAGCAATTCTTGTATACTTCTATCATTATATATACATATATTTCTTGTGTACGTATGTATGTCTCTGAACCTGAAGGAATTCTCCTTGAAATGGACAGCAGCGCCACCTACTGGGTCCAATTGTAAATCTAAACCATTATCGAATCCCCTTGAACACACACAAAGAAACTCATCAACATCGGTTCAGCCATTTAGGAGGAGTTCAGTGACATACACACGTACATAAGAAATTTATATATAAAGACTAGCAACCCCGCCCTCGCTTCGCTTCGGTTTTAGTCGTTTTACCCGCGTAGTTCCCGTCCCAGTGGGAATACTGGGATAAAATATAGCCTAGGTTACTTCCTGATATTATAGCTTTCCATTGGTGATAGAATTTTTGAAATCGGTCCAGCCGTTTTGAAGATTACCCGGAACAAACAGACAGACAGACAAAAAAATTTTAATCTGTATTTTAGGCATAGGTGTCGTGCAAATAACCGTGTGAGCATGAAAAAAGCCTATTATTTTGACATTACAAACAGACACTCCAATTGTATTTATTGGTGTAGATATGTACCTAGATATCAACATTTTTATTCATCGTTTCAGCTCGTGTATATCCCATTATTAAGTTCGAGCCTCCTCCATAATAAAAGGGTAATTGACCCAATGTACCAAGCTGGTCAAACGGTTTGTTATAGGATTTTATTTCGAGTTTCCCTTCGCCTGCCTAGATGTTATATGCATATGTAATTCCTTAGTGGTCTTTTACGAGATACACGAGTTAGCTCCATATTTAACTGGTGAATGCGTATTCTTACTTCGTCACCACACGGACCAACTACCAATAAGATTACTACACTAATAAGAATACAGACTACAATTCACCACTCCCTATCTTGCCCATGGATGTCGTAAAAGACGACTAAGGAATATAATATGCACATAACATCTGTACAAGATAAGGAAAACTCCAAATTAAACCATATACTAACATGTCTGACCAGCATGGTATAGTAAGTCAAATTCCCTCCCATTGTGGGGTAGGCCCGAGTCCAACAGTGGGACGTATGTGGGCTGCGATGATGAAGAATACCGAAATTTAGAACCAATACCAAACCGTCTGATCCGCGTAATATAGTAGGTCAATTACCTTTCTATAGTGGAGGAAGTTTAAGACCAGCAGTGAAACGTACATAAGCCGAAATGAAAATGAAATAAAAATAAATAATAAATAAAATAAAAAATAGTGTAGTAAATTCAGCATTCTTATTAAGTACTAGCAACCCGCCCTCGCTTCGCTTCGGTTATAGTCGTGTTACCCGCGTAGTTCCCGTTCCCGTGGGAATACCGGGATAAAATATAGCCTAGTTTATGCCCTGATATTATAGCTTTCCATTGGTGAAAGAATTTTTCAAATCGGTTCAGCCGTTTTGAAGATTACCCGGAACAAACAGACAGACAGACAGACAAAAATGTTTTAATCGCTATTTTAGGCATAGGTGTCGTGCAAATAACCGTGTGAGCATGAAAAAAGTCTATTATTTTGACATTACAAACAGACATTCCAATTTTATTTATTGGTATAGACTAAACATCATCATCATCATTTTAGCCCATATACGTCCCACTGCTGGGCTCGGGCCTCCTCCACAATGGGAGGGTAATTGACCTACTATACCATGCTGGTTAAACATGGTGGTATAGAGTTTCATTTCGAGTTTTTCTTCTCTTGCACAGACCGTATGTGCATATTATATCCCTTAGTCGACATCCACGGACAAGAAAGGGAGTGGTGAATTGTATTCTTATTCCGTCACCACACGGAAAGTACTAAACTAAAAAGTACTAAACTAAAAGTACTAAAGTACATACTGATATGAATTTTGTTGCTTGCCATGTAAAATAAACGATGACTTCTTTGGTCATTATGCGCTGCGAGCGTACCAATAGTCATAACAAAATATTATATTACCACAGTAACGATAAAAAAACCCACACGCAAATTAAAAAATATAACATATTCACATCCACCCGAATTGTTGTCAAAATATGACAGCAAAAATGCAATGAAATAAAAAAAGGTTAGAATATACTTTTGTTGTGATGTGGGCCTTAAAATTATGACATACTTTGATGATAATATCCATACTAATATTATAAATGCGAAAGTAAGGATGTTTGTTTGTTTGTTTGTAACGCTTTCAAGCTTAAACCACCGAACCGATTTCAAAAATTCTTTCACCAATGGAAAGCTATAATATCAGGGAGTAACATAAGCTATATTTTATCCCGGTATTCCCACAGGAATGAGAACTACGCCGCGGGTAAAGCGATTGAAACCGAAGCGAAGCGAGGGCGGGTTGCTAGTATCTATATAAAGATATAATATTAAGATGGTTGTTTAAAATAATCTAAGTATATATACTAAAAAAAATAGTGGCAACACTCTTCTGGGATCACAGCTGTTGATACACCGTCGTCACCAACGCTCGTCAAGTCGTTATATTGAAGCGTCATAACTTCTCATCCAACGGTAACTGCAAAGTTTTACTCATACACTAGCTGACCCAAGAGACGTTGTTCTGTTCAAATAAGCGCCACCTACCGGATCCAGTTGTGAATATAAACCATCCTTGAATCCCCTTGAACACACACAAAAAATTTAGTCAACATCGGTGTAGCTGATTAGGAGGAGTTCAGTGACATACAACGTAGCTAGAAATTTATATATAAGACTAGCTGACCCAACAGACGTTGTTCTGTTCTAATAAAATAAAAGCAGCGCCACCTTCCGGGTTCAATTGTGAATCTATACCATTCTCGAATCTCCTTGAACATGCACACAAAATTCATCAACATCGGTCTAGCCATTTAGGAGGAGTTCAATGACATACACACGTACACCAGAAATTTATATATAAAAATATATAAGAATTTAGCAATACTAAAGATATGTACGAGTATATCAAGATCCAGCTTGATAATATAATCCACACACACACAATAAGAATCAACACGGAGCTTACTCTATCTTATATCTTTAAACGAGCAATTCTTGTATATATATATATATATATATATATATATATATATATATTTTTTTTTTTTTTCAGGATCTCGGAAATGGCACCAACAATTTTGATGAAACTTGGCATACTAGAGGTTTCGAGGCCAAAAAATCGATCTAGCTAGGTTTTATTTATAGAAAATATTGTTTTGTCGGTGTTTTTAGCAAAACAATACAATGACATTAAATTTTAAAAGAATATGAATTCAAATTTCGTTGTCAACGTCATGAGTTATGATAGCTCAGTTGGGAATTTGTCCAGTTTTCTTTTAGTTTGGTTTTGGCATTCAAACAGCGTCGGATCGAATCTCGGTGTTATTATTATTCTATTTTTGTATTTGTTTATATTTTTTTCATTATTTAATTTTTATTTTTTATTAATATATATCTAAATAAATTCGACAAAAATACAACAAAAATATTCCGAACGAAGCTCGGTCAACCAGATATTAATATAAAAGCAAGATTGTTTACAGCTGTTAAAAACAGTGAAAACTGTAATCCCTAGGTACTATTTCTATTCACTGGCAATAAATAAGAATTTTCACTCAGTAGTAAAGTTATCCTCAATGCTTTGAATTTTGGGTTCTCCTTACATTGCTGTGATAGCTGTCACGTCCCGTATACGTTACATAATATATGACATTTAATTAAAATAGTTTTAATAACTTTTAAAAAATTTACGATCCTTTTTAGTCTTACATCTTTTATTGGGAAAAGAATAAGTAATAGTATGAAATATCTTCATTTAGCCACGAATCTGTGAAACAATATGGGGTCGGCGTGTGGCTTTTGCTTTGCCGGAATATTTAATTTAACATCTTTTACACAATCCAGGAAGTACAGCCCGGTAATCGCTTGCGCGTACTATCTCTAGTACAATAAATAAAATCTAAAACTAATCAACAGTAAAATAATAAATTAAATTAACACAGCTAATAAGATAAAATTTCCTAATCGTATTCACCCTAACACATTACAAACATAATACGAATACAGAGCCCTGTTAAATAATTATAGCGTTTTCCAGTTACGTATGAGTTTCTGGCGGTTTCTTCAGAGGGTTGGGGGGCCAGTAGGCTTGAGAAAACTTTTGGGTCTTTATTTATTGTTATTGCCTCATTAAGGTGCCTACGTAGCAGGCGATATCCTACAAATTGCAAATAAATAAGCCACCACTTCAGACACGCGTGGAATGTGTAAGCGAGCCTACTTTTCTAATTACATACTGAGCACTTTACAGGTAATATATAGTAGAATAGTTCAGGTAAACAAAATTATTCCAGATCTCAAGGCGGTTTACTATAATAAGCTTCTATTAATTCATGTTCTATTTATACAGTAACAACTGCCTGGAAAAACAATTTAGTAATAGACTAAATGATAGACTACAATTAATTTTAACAGTGAGATTTAAAAGCGATCACCCGTAGTCGAGATTCGACTATAACTCATATGATTTTAGGTTTGAATGATATTATTATTTTTAACACGCTTTTATTAATTTCACCTGTATGCATGTATCTATGTATATAATTGAATCTTTGAACGTCATTTTGCCCCACTTTGAACGAACAGATTTTATTTTAACTTTGCACACTCGTCAAAGGCCCATGACAATGCAATAATTCGATCAAAATAGGCGAGCTAGTGTGCGAACTACGCATGCATGAAATTCGAAACTTCTATGATTCGAGCTATCAGCTTGTACTCGTGTTTTTTAGTTTTTTAAACTATTCTTTTCTATTATTATATCTGAGAATCATATCATGACAGCCTGAATAAGTCCGACAGTTGGGCTACAATGACAGGGAAATTAACCTACTATCCGTACTTCGCCGGTCAGACGTATTGGCATAGAGTTTTATGTCGAATTTTCCTTCTCTTGCATAGACGTTACCTGTATATCATATCCCTTAGTCGTCTTTTATGATATCTACGGGCAAAGGGAGGCGGGGAATTGTATTCTTATTCCGTCACCACACGAATAATATCGCGGGTGACATCGTGGCAGATTTGAATATTACATTTTCTCTTGTACACAAATAGAAAGCTACATTATCACCAAGTATCATATCTAGATAATTTTTATCCCGGTATTCTCACGGAAACGTTAAATCACGTGATATTGACCGATCATAAAAATTATTTCACTAATGAATAGCTTTACTATCAGCGATTAACATACATATGTAGACCATATTTATCTTAGTATTCCTACGGGAGCGGACTACTCAGATACACCGCGGGCGATTTAACGATTAATTTTTTACAGAAATGGAAAGCTAACTAGAGTGAGTAACATATGGGGATAAGTTTTTATACCAGTATTCTCACGGAAATGGAAACTACGGGTGTACAAACGCCCGATGAGGACTGATTTTAAACTTTTTGACTTATTCATTTCATTTTATCTCTGCTCATATCGTCTCATTTCAATATATCTTAGGTCGCACTATTGTGATCAAGCCCCGTTCACAAGGAAAGGGAAAAGGAAAGAAATTTACTTACTATATCATGCTATTCGGACAGGTTGGTATAGGGTTTTATTTAGATTTTTATTTATTTTGTGTGGATGTTGTATGCTGATAATCTCTTCTTTTATGACTTTCACGAGCAAGACGGGTGGTAGTAATTGTATTCTTACTCCGTCACTACACGGCAAAGGACAGACATACTGCAGGCCAATAATATAACCCAAAATATTTCATGATAAAAAATATAAAAATTAAGACCCCAGCGTTTATAATAAAAATATTTATGCCAAATATTTCCACAAGGTTTTTCAAGGGTTGAGAAAAGTGTGTATGAAATTTCATTAATTGAAACTTGAAATGCTTAAAGATTTTAACAAGATTCAATGTTAATTAAAATCTTTGTAAGAACCTTCATAAGCTTATTTAAGTGATCGACAGGTCATCGACACGCGTAAAGACATTTTAATTGAGGTGAATTAACCTCAGCGGTAAATAATTGGTAAAATTTTAAGAGCAATCAATGTTATAATATTACTTTATATTCGTTAAAAAAGAAGGAATTTAAAAATACTGAGATAAACTTGACGCATTACATTTTAGAATAGAAAAAAAATATATATAAAATACTAGCTGACCCGGCGAACTTCGTACCGCCTGTTTTCGTAATTATGTTATTTAATATTTTTCAGTTTGGTTTTTGTATTATTCGTGCGGTTAAGGAGTAAGAATACAATTCACCACCCTTTGGTGTCGTAAAAGACGACTAAGGGATATAATATATATACAATATCTATGCAAGAGAAGGAAAACTCGAAACAAATCCCTATGTTAACACGTCTGACCAGCGTGGTATAGTAGGTCGATTTCCCTCCCTTAGTGGAGGTACGAGCCCAACAGTTGGACGTGTATGGGCTGAGATATCAAATGTTTGACTGGTAAGATCAGTTTGTATGAGAAAATAATTTTGTTCTTTTTTAGTATTTTACTCGAAATTTAAATCTAAACCATTCTCGAATCCCCTTGAACACAGACAAAAAACTTCATCAACATCGGTGCAGTCGTTTAGCAGGAAATTTATATATAAAGACTAGCAACCCGCCCTCGCTTCGCTTCGGTTTCAGTGGCCTTACCCGCGTAGCTCCCAATCTCGTGGGAATACCGGGATAAAATATAGCCTATATTACTCCGTGATATTATAGCTTACCCATGGTGAAAGAATTTTTTAAATCGGTCCAGCTGTTTTGAAGAATACCCGGAACAAACAAACAGACAGACAAAAAAATATGAAGTGATTTTTAGGCATATGTATAGTGCAAATAACCTTGTGAGCATGAAAAAAGCCTATTATTTTGACACTACAAACAGACGCTCCAATTTTATTTATTGGTATAGATTAAATTCTATATCAAATGCCATTTTATTGTGAAATTCTCAGACGTTATCCATACACATATACAGTTATTAAATATAAACATTTGCAAATTGCCAATTTGCAAACTATTGTTCAAAATAGAACATTGGTGTTGTAAAAATAATAGATAATAAAAATTGTTGCATAAATCTGTTTCTCGTCGTTATACTTTCATTACAAATAGTTTCACGTCTGCTCCCCTCCACTTTAAATGGGCCGTCTGCGTCTAGTGGCTGCCCACCCCCCACTTAACATTTATGCTCCATAATCACCAATTGAAAACCTTTCTCTCTCCTTATTATTCTGTTAATGGTTACTAGTTATATAAAGCAGCGATAGATTAGTTGGGTTATAAAAATACTTAAAGCGCGCGTGTGTCGCCCAGCAACACTTACCTTTGTTTTATCAATCTATATTCACAGTAAAATATTTACTAGAAATAATAAAATATATATTGAGAATAAATAATTTGTTATACAATAATTTAATGGAAAAGTAAAATACATTTAAAAAAATACTTGTTTATCTGAGATGTTTTCTTGAGGAGCTTGTAAAATAATCAATGGGCCAGAATGAATGTTATCTAAAGTCACATTACTCTCTGAGGTATTCAAGAAGTGTTGTGATTTAACACCTTTATCTCAATCCATACATATCCTAATCTTGGCCAAGTACTTTCTCCAAATGAGGGAAATTAACCCAATGCTGATCTTTCGCAAGGAAGTGCCAAAATATAAAGTTATAAGATCAACCTACCTGCCGAGAGTGGCAATTATAACATTATAATACCCACACTTGAGGAGGCTATTGACTTCAGTGGACGTCAAGGATTGGAATATGCATTCTTAAACTTTGCTGTACATTTTGGGTCCAATTCTCTGCGAGGACCGTACCAAAATAATGCTTTCCTTAGTAAAGAAATAATAGGTATTTAATTAATTATATATAGACAAATTAGACAATATCATCTATTTATCAACAGCAATTTCTTTTTGGAAATCGAATTTTGGTTTAAAAATTTTACACAATAAAATATTTATCATTCTCTCTCTCCCTCTCTCTCTCTGTATCTCTAAAAAAGTAACAATAAAGTCATATATAAACTCTAAACGTACAATACAATAAAACTACCGGGTTGAGAGCCCTCAGCGCTCACCCATAGTCCGCGTCAAGCTGTCAAGGCCATCTGCGGCCAACAGCTACATTCATACACAAAAAAAAAAAAAAAAAACAATAAAACAGTCGGTTCTGCTACATTCACCCAGGACAAAGTAATGCTATAATGTATCCGTACTCCGTCACCACATAACCAAGTCTTGTATAGAAAAAGAATATTAACAATATGTTATCTATACCAATAAATAAAATTGGAGTGTCTGTTTGTAATGTCAAAATAATAGGCTTTTTGCATGCTCACACGGTTATTTGCACGATACCTATACCTAAAATACAGATTAAAAAATTTTTGTCTGTCTGTTTGTTCCTGGTAATCTACAAAACGCCTGGACCGATTTCAAAAATTATTTCACCAATGGAAAGCTATAATATCAGGGCGTAAACTAGGTTATATTTTATCCCGGTATTCCCACGGGAAAGGGAACTACGCGGGTAAAACGACTACCGAAGCGAAGCGAGGGCGGGTTGCTAGTCTTACATATATTCCGTGTGGCGATGGAATAAGAATACTATCTTGCCAGTAGATGTCGTAAAAGAAGACTAAGGGATTAAATATGTATATAACATTTGTGCAAGAGAAAGTAAACTTGAAATAGAATCCTATACCAACACGTCTCGAAAGGTGAGGGTACCCGAAAGGGTATTCCGTCGGGCCGACCACTGACGACAAGTCACTCTGCTCCGGTGGTCGGCCCAACAACGAGGTGACGTGGATACGGGTGGGTTATGGGCCCGCGCGTGTGTTTCCGTCGCCCCGGACGGAATGGACCGCGCGTGCGCTTACCATAGACCACCCATAAAAAAAAGAAAAAAAAAATACCAACACGTCTGACTAGCGTGGTCAATTTCTAGGACATAGTCATGAACTAGGTGAATTTCTCTCCTATTATGGAAGCGGCTCGTGCCCAACAGTGGGTCGTATATGAGCTGAAATGAATAAATAAATTAATTGACGATATCTATCAAATAATTACAAAAATAAATAATTACAAAAAGCAGTTTCAACAAATGAACAATACCTACAGTATCACTGGCTTTGACTAAGCTTATAATAATGCTCTAATGAGCAATGTTTTCAGCTGTATTTTGAACAGATATGACTCATGATGAAAATATTATAATCACCAGAGATTCTGAAATGATCGAAATACTTCTGAACCTCTTTTGTTGCAATTCTCGTTCAAGATATATATATGCGTGATTAACAAATATTTCCTAAGTCTAAGTACATTTTAAATCTTAATAGGTATTGCCACCAGTTTTGTTTGCACAGTTTACTTTTTTTATAAAGACCCTGCCCTGCTCTTTTTTTTGGCAGGCTATGCTCAATACACTCACCGTTCTTTCCGTCCGGAAAGCCCGGCAATTTAAATAAGACTTGTATTGTGGGGAACTTTACAAACATATAATTAGCGGACACAAATTACATTCAAACTAAGAATATTAATATGTGGATCGCGCGAAGTATTGTCCTGCTTTCTTTTTTTTTCTTTTTTGGGTGGATTGGCTGCGGTTGGCGCGCCTCCGCACCACTCCGTCCGGGGCGACAGAGGAGCTTAAGCACGCAACTCCAGCAACCCACCCGAAAACCACGCCTCGCTTCCTCGCCTTCGTCATTGGGCCGACCACCGGAGCAGGTTTACTTGTCGTCAGTGGTCGGCCCGACAAAATACCCCCTACGTGGGGTACCCTCCCATCGACCGACGTCCCCCCCCTCGGGGAGGACGTCGGTCTTTCCTCACGCGGTCGGCCTCTCGGCGGGTGACGGACTAATCCCCGGTCACGTCACCCGCAGCCTCGGCTCGACAATACTCCGTGTATTGTCCTGCTTGGGAAACGAACCTACGTCACTGGCATGGTAAGTCAGTATCTTTACCATCACGCGACTTGTGCACTCTTTGCCCTTAAATAATTGATGCTATCATTTAGAATATGTTGCATTAAATAACGCCCATATTCCATTAATTACAGTTTCACGGGTATTGTTAACTTTATATTCGTTATGACAATAGCGATATCCCGGCACCTTTGATGTGGAATGTCTCGTTATTATTATATTCAGCTTAATTTGCTAAATGGCAGTGAAATAGTGGCTAAATGCCACTATTTCACTGCCATTTATCGCAACTTTCTGTGTTCCTACGACATCTTTTAATAAACAGACTGGCTAGTAGTTCCTAAAATTCACGTTTAAACAAATAAATAAACATACCAATGCTTCAAATTTATACAAATAATTAATAACATTTCTCAATTCTGATTTTAACTTACTTTGCACCCAAAGCAACTTCCTCGTATGAATCATGGGTCAGGTATATTCATACCCAGGTTAAATATAAAGACAAATTTTCGCAATTAGTCTTTTCTCTGTCATCATCTCGGCCTAAATAAGTCCCACTGTTGGACTCAGACCTCCTTCACTATGGTAGGAGAAATGACCTACTACTCTACCCTAGTCAAACGTGTTGGAATAGGGTATTGTATCGAGTTTTATTGTCAGATGTTATATGCATATTATATTAATTCACCGGCAAGATAGAGAGTGGCAAATTGTATTCTTACTCCGTCACCACACAGTTTCATTATATTTTAAAATTAAAAACCTACATTTTTTTTTTTGGGGGTTGGGTTAAGGTCGGCGCACTCCTCGCCTGACTTCGCAAGCACGCTCACCCGTAACCCACCCATATAGCACGTCGCCTTCGTCGTTGGGCCGACCACCGGTGCAGAGTTCTTTGACTTCAGTGGTGGACCTGACGGAATACCCCGAGGGAGTAAAAAAAATACCTACATGCGGAATATGCAGTAGTATTCTAAAATTTACTCAATACTTGTTATAGTGTAAAATTTGGTTTTCTAGTGTTTTCCCTGACGAGATAGTTAGAAGATTGCCATAAGCATATTTCATTTATGTATCTGTTTGTAAGTTCTCCATCCGTGTGGTGACGGAGTTAGAATACAATTGACCACTCTCTTTCTTGCCCGTGGATATCGTAAAAGTCGACTAAAGGATATTATGATATGCAAATAACATCTGTGCAAGAAAACGAAAATTCGAAACATAACCTTAAAACAATCTGTCTGACCAACGTGGTATAGTAGATCAGTTACCCTCCTATTGTAGAGGAGGCTCGGCCCAGCAGTTAGACGTTCATAAGCTGAGATGATGATGTGTGTTTCGTCATTATGAAATATTTCATGTAATAATTAGGGATGCAAACGATACATCGATGTTTCAGAAATATCGATGTTTCAGTAAAAAAACATCGATGTTCATTACTGCGAAACATCGATGTATCGATGTTATTTTCTACGATGTTTTAACACCGATGTTTTGCCTCACATCTGTTTGAAATGTATGATCATTTAAGCAAAACTTGTGTGACACTTTATTTACCAGAGTAATTGAGTTACGTATATACTTTTCGTAAAAACTGTTAGTTTTAAACTCTGTTTCTAAATAGGCAACTTGCTGCAGTTAAGCTTGTAATAACTTTACTGAATAGAGAAGTATATGTTAAATATAACTTTATTTCCTCAACTCTACATCTCTCTTGTTATAAAGATTCACCTATTCAATGATAATATTGTTACAGATAATAAATACATTTTAAAATTAAAGTTGTTTGAACTATATTTAAAAAAACATAGATGTTTCAATACATCGATGTTTTTTGTACATCGATGTTTGTTCTGAAACATCGATGTTTTTGGTTTCGATATTTGCATCCCTAGTAATACTGCACTAATCTTAACGTTTGATAGGTCATTTTGAAAGGTATTCCTTCCCTTTAACGATTTCAAATAAGTAAATATGTTAAAATGAATGTTTTCATTCAAAAATATTGGTGATTTTCTCGTACACATGCAAATAAACATAAAAGCATGCTATTGCAGTCATTTACATAATAAATTCTCTAGTAATGGTAGTTTATATTCACACAAGTCTTCTAGTGTTATTCATCACGTGATCAGGAGCGTAATAACTTTTACAGAGTCTAGCTTTCATGTTTCTACTGAATTTTGAGATGGAAACCTCACGTAACGAACGGAATTTGCATTTCAAGACTTCGCGTTTCTTGCGACGCAAGCATTTGTTTTATCTAAAAAAAGGCAGTGACTCGTTTACTTTCTACCGCAGTGAGTGACCATCCTATCAGATATACATTTTTTTTTACGCAATACGTTTTTTATATAATTTAAAACGTTAATAATAACGATAACAAAATACTGATTTATTAGCAATCATATTAACAACCATGATCATCACAACTCATATACGTCCAGTGCTGGGCTCGAGCCTCCTCCACAAGGGGAGAGAAATGGACCTACTTTACTACATTGATCAAACGAGTTAGTATAGAGTTTTACTTCGAGTTTTTCTTTTCTTGCATCTATGCTATGTTATCTGTATATTATATTCCCTTAGGCATCTTTTACGACTACTGCTACAAAAAAAAGCAAGAAACGTGGTGGTGAATTATATTCTTACTCCGTGACGGAGTCACGTCTCCGTGACGAGACGGACTCCATACGGAAAAGTAATAATATACTATTGCAATAATGAAATTGACGTTGAGTAAATAGTGCTAGGATTTTCTAAAACAATTTATCCGCGGCAATCTCATTTTTGGAAGCCTATTAGGTGGGATTATAAAATGTGCTAAAAAGGTATTTAATTTATCTCTCATTCTCTCTCTCTCTCCGTCTCTAAAAAAATAACAATAAGGTCATAGATAAACTCTCATCGTACTCACAAAACGATAAAACAGCCGGGTCTGCGACACAAATTGCGCGTTAACTCAAAGGTAAAGCACAGGTATTTTAGACTTATTGAGCGCAAATTTTGAGGACCGCAACCCTTTGAATAGTCAATGTCGCGTACCCTTATCTCGCCACAGAAAGGCGACACCACATTACCGGTATTACGACACTATACATTTCGTTCGACTACGCTGGGCTTCACTGAAACACGCTCTCGCTTAAGGCGATAAAGTATCGAATCGTATGCATACACTATGAAGTACGAGGTATTTTCAAAATGCAATTTATATTGTATTGGAAGCGTTTACCCCGCTCCACAATATTTTGTCAGGCCAATGTGCCGCACTACTGAGCCTTGCTCTGTACCTTTGTTAAAAATCCAGTATTTTTTTTTAATAATCCTCTGAACCTTTATTATTCTCAAACTTTTTTGGAATGCCTTTCTAATGTAATTTATTACTTAGTCTGCTATCCTTGGTTCAGTGGTCAAAATCTTTGAGGGTCCAGACTTCAGTTTCATTGTATGAAAGGACAAGGACGCATGCAGTGGGGATAAAACCAAAGACATCTGCTTAACAATGAGTCCGAACTATTACTGCTTCAACATTATATTTTCGAAAGAAATTTAAATTTTGGTACTTAATTATTTTAAGTTTAGCAAGCGTAAGAAAACGCGATAAAATCCATAAAGTAATTTTATTTAATGTGTAATACTCGCGCAAACATCAGACATCATAAGGCATAAGAAATTTAAGTAATAAGCAATTGACTTACCTTTAAAATTACTTGTTTATAACTAAATACTATGAACAAGTATTTGTACGCCTCACATAAAAAGCTGTCTTGTGTGGGGATTGACCTCACTATAGTCGACATGGCAGTTTACTAGCGTACTTAGACCATTGCCTTCATCTTCTCTGCAGTCGACGCTTCGATCTGCTGATCCTTAAATTAATCCCTTCAATCAATTACATTAAGTTTCAAACATATCAGATGCTCGTCATCAGAGCAAAAACTCTTATTAATTATTCCATGTGTATACTTATTCTGAAACTCTCTCCCATTTTTTTCTATTAGTTCTACACATATTTCCCTCTCCCCTGATCCAATCCAATAGGGTAGGGCTCTAATAGATTTAAGCACCTACAAATTTATTCTAATAGAATATCTAAATACGTTGATATACAAAAGAATGTATGCTTTTGACTCTAGGACGCATTATTATTCTACTTCCCTCGCGATAACTTTTGAGAATTACTTTAATTAACACAAAATTTCTTTAGTAAAATGCCGCATAATCTTTTCATAATCCTGAAATCATGAAATATTCAATAAACGCCTCGTACCTAAGCCGTTTTAATTCTAACGCGCGAAAGTTTCACGCTTATTAATTATTTTTTACATAATAGCAACACTTTCATTTTATTCATAAATAAATTTAATATTGCTGATACCCGAGAATTCATAAGGCTTATAATTTTTTTTGTAACATTTAAATTTATTTCTTTAAATAATATTGTATGATTAACTGTATTATTAGAAGAAAAATAAATCAGGTTTTTTTATCTGTGTGACAGACCTTTTGCTTTTACTTCGTTGGTATGCCAAGCAAGTGGTCGGACTGCGATTCGTCTAGTCTTCCACAATGACCACGGAGCCCTCTCACGTACTACGAATATTTTTGCCTTCTAAGTGGACTAGGACCATAACTGACTTGACCACAGTGGCAATCTCAGTCGCTTTCCTATTCAAGTTTCTACAAGTAATACCCCTTTTATGGCAATAGGCCATAAACAGTGTCAATTTTCATTCAAACCTGGTCAAAAATTTAAAGAATTTTTAAAATCGGTTTCATGGTTTAAGCGTGAACATGTAAGAAACAAACAAACTTATTTTCTCATTTATTACTTATTACTTAAATATATATACCATATTTTAAGCTAACATTTACCACAGTAATATATTTCAATGACATCAACTTTGCACCTACCCAAAACACATTTTAGCCTTAAAATTTAAACACGAAGTATTGAAACTGGTTGAGATACAGGTGTATACATACGATACATAGCATATGTATATGTTACACGATATCGCAATTCGCATACCGAGGCAGTCTCTTTACTGCACCCGTGGGATGAAAGCTCCTATATCATGTCACAAGCTACGTACTGGCTACCAGCCCACATAAACTCCCCCTCGTGTTACTCCGCTGTAATTATATATTACTAACTGATACCCAACCGCCTTATAGTAAGTTATTAAATGATCTATGTTTATTATTTCTCAATGGTGTATTTTTATGGATATCTATTATCTCCCAAAATAATTAAAATACTGCATAAATATGTTTGCTAGCCATTACGAAAATCATTTTACACTCTATTAATGTAAAATAAGGTAATATCTCAAATTTATTGTAATTATAAAAAGAAAATAGTTTAGAAATTACATACCAAGAGACCAGCAAGTGATAATTGCCTATTTTAAGTGTATACCCACAAGAATGAATGGTTATTAAATTGTATACTAGCTTACAGCTAAATAATTAATATATCCTTTACAAATAGTTTCAAATTTCGATTGGATCTTCTAATGTGAAAATGGGAATCAAGTTAAATATTAGGATAATTATGATATAGTTATCGACTTCACCGATGAAAGACTTGAAATATAAATGGGTACCAAGTTCTGGGGAAATCCATGAAATTTATTTATTAGATACACATTGAACGTATATATTCTAAGGTAAATATAAAATACAGTTTTTTGTTTATTTATATATACATCAATATGTGCATTTATGTTAAATAGTTTTTAATTTATAAAGGGTTAACAGTAGCCCAAAATGGTTTTTATAAAAATACACACGGTGCGGCTTGCCAGTTCTCTTTACTTGAGCTTGGTTGGCTTGACAATAAAAAAGCAAAAAATATTCTACTGCGTAAACTAGTCCGCGTAAAGGTGTAAAAGCCATTTGCGGCTAACATCCAACGTCTTTAAATTAGAACAATAATTTTACTAATTGGGTATTTAAAAGTGCTGCTAAGAAAAATGATCTGATCTGATATGTCGCGCTTGGTCTTCTAGATGAGTGCAATTTTGCCTAACACCACGCTGGCTAGTTGAAATAGCATAGCGTTTATTTTGATTTTTTTTTTCATTTCATGGCAACGATGTTAACAGCTTATATTCTTTAATTGATTTTAGCATATCTACAGGAAAATAAGGTATCGTAATCACAGTAATTTCATTTCATCACCTTGGTACAATAGTTCTAACGTCAACAGTTATGACGTCAGTTCAATAAACATTACTAATTCAGAAACACAGTGGGGTGTGATCAGATTAGACCTTCGAATTGTATTTATTTACATGTAATTAGGTCGGTGTCATTGATCGACGGCCGCAGCGACCGTTCACGCCGAAGTAAACAATCCATTACAAAGCTGTCAGGACATTGCGGTTAGACCGCCCCACGACTATGCATGCCCGCTGCGCCGACATCACCCCTAATATCGTTGCAAACACGCCAATTTAGGAAACAGCCAACAGATTATGCACTTATTATAATTACCTAAATCAGTATATCACCAATCTACCCGATCTTAATGAATTTTCGACTATAATTTTTTTTATTGCAAATGGTGGCATATGAGCAAACAGCACACCTGATGATACGAGTAAGTGTTGCTGCCGCTCATGGACCCTACAAGGCCGCTGCTTGAAAGTGAAGGGAGTGTGAATGCGTGCAATGAGTTTCGGTGATACTAAAGGCGTCATCAAATTTCACCACACGTAAACAACCTCAGAAAGTTGGGCTTACGGCTCTCTCACTCACTAAACGAATCGCAGTAACAAATTGCTACTACTTGGACGTCAATTTTCTGCGAGAGTGTGGTACTTACCCGAACGGACCGTGGCTGTAAACAGACAACTGTCAACAGTGTGGTTCTACCACTATTGGTGGTCTATCTAGGGGAGGATGTTCGGGCCCATCTGTAGGACATGTATGAGTTGAGACGGTGACGTCGACAACTACGACTATTCTATCCATCTCCTCTCATCTGATCTTAGGCCATATACTCCCCTCTGTTAAGTTCAGGCCACTTCCATTGTAGAAGGAAATTTCATATACTGTACCACGCTGTTCAGACGTGTTGGCGTTGGGTAAGATTTTGAGCTTGCCGTTTCTTGTATCGATGTTTTCTGTACATTATATCCCTTAGTCGTCCTTTACGACACCAACAGGCAAGAGAGGGGGTGATGAATTGGATTCTTACCCTGTCACCACACGGAGATATTCTATCTATCAGCCATAATTGATGGGAGATAATACCATAATTGCTAAGCCGTAGCAGGCGCATTGCTATTGAAAATATGTGTGTCGCATAACAGCGCTAGTTTTACGACTTCTTTCGCAGTCTACAAGTCACGTCTAGGGACTACTATACTACGCCGATCTTGAAAACTCGAGAAAATGTCCGCCTGTTCGGTATTTATGCCATACCTACTATTACATCAATCTTAAGGCTTTTTTTTGAGTGGGCTGCGGTCTGCGCGCTCCACGCACCACTCCATCCGGGGCGACAGAGGGGCGTATAGCATGCAACACCCGCAACCCACCCGAACACCACGTCGCCTTCGTCGTTGGGCCGACCACCGGAGCAGGTTTAGGTACTTGTCATCAGTGATCGGCCCGACGGAATACCCTTTCGGGTACCCTCACCTCTCGACGGCCCTGTCCCGGGACGTCAGTCGCCCTCGCGACTCGGCCCGACGGAATATCCCCTACTTGGGGTACCCTCCCATCGACCGACATCCCCCTCGGGGAGGACGTCGGTCTTTCCTCACGCGGCCGGCCTCTCGGCGGGTGACGGACAAATCCCATCAATCTTAACGCTGACATATAAATCCCTTAAGTTCGTCATATTCATGGAATTGTACTGCTGTTCTTCTCATAAATGTATAGCTATTTATCTATTGGGTTATTAACTAATTTTCCTTCATGTCGCCCGCTTTTCATAGTAGGACATTGGAAATGTCCAAATCCTTATTTCTTTTTCAATTTAAATTTGTTACGGGGTCCAAGTTAATTAAAAGCGTTTCGCGGAACTTTACGAAGGTCAAACCTCGATGTCTGTTTAGAAAACTATTGTGGATCCTAGCTTACATGAGTAACGATGATGAGAATCTCTGGTAAGTACCAAATACACCCTGGGCAAAGAGTCATATTTTATTAATTATCTGACATCGTGTAGTGATGGAGTAAGAATACAATTCACCTCCTGTGGGTGTCTTAAAAAACGACTAAGGGATATAACATATATACATAATGTCTATGCAAGAACAGGAACACTCAATATAAAACTCTATACCAATCTGTCTAACCAGCGTGATATTTTGGGACAATATCCCTCCTAAATTAGATGAGGCCCGAGCCCAACAGTAATACTAGGTATATGAACTGAACACCACAAGGAAATAATAAATCTAGTTCTTAATAAACTGTTATATAAAACAGTTTTATTTCACTAACTTTAGTCTAGCACAGTTTGTTTTAATTTACGACAAGCTAATTCTTAGCGGTAGTGTGTTATTTTTATAGTTGATAAATGAAAATGAGATTTACTTTGCTTTATATAAACTTTTTAATTGATGCGAGTTCTTATTATTAGTTGGTACATATTGTTTATTAAATGATAATGAGAATTCTTCAAATTTTGGAGAAATCTTGTGTTTAGTTTTCATACAATCCATTATGCCTTTCTTACAGTAAATCGAAATTTTACACTTTGCTTAATAAACTTTTTTTGTGATAGTATATGTTATGGATACATCCCGTCCCATCCGTCCGAAATTTAAGAAATTTTACATAAATTTAAGCAAATTTGTGTAAAAATAACCTTTTTCTTTGTATCTATATACTATGGTTACATTCCGCCCAATTTGTCCGGGATGATGGAATGGTGACGTGCCCATAACCTACCGTATCCTCTTCCCAGCGCCATTGGACTGGTCACTGGTATTCCTTGACATCGGTGGCCAATTTAGTTGTTTAACATACACACTATATCTGGAGATTTCCTTCTCTTTTGATGGTATCTGCTTCATTATCCTAGTCGTCTTTCATAAAACGTTGTTCATCAGCTCATATACAGTCTCACTGCTGGGCTTGAGCCTCCTCCGCAATGGAAGGCAAAATGATCTACTCTATCACGCCAGTCAGATGGGTTTGTACAGGGTTTTATTTAAAGTTTTTGTCACATAGATATTGCATGCAAATTATAACTTCGTCGTCTTTTTCGACACCCACGAGCAAGAAATGGGGTGGTGTATTATATTCTTACTCTGTAACCACGCGAAAAATATAATACACCAATTACAAATACACATTTAAAATCATCTCTAATCTAACAAGTGGAAATCAAATAAAATTAAATAAAAGAGACTTAAATAAAGTATAAATACAATTTTATTTGCAACTGAAAAATACACAGAACACAACTTTTCTGAATATTAAGTTAGCGCACATGTTTTGACACATATTGCAGCAACGGTCATTGTTAACTTTGATGTATGGGCAGCATTTTCAATAGAGACGGGATATCAAATTAAATCATTTAGTCTGCCTCAGCCCCTTAAGAGCATTTCATATCGTCAAATTTATACCATCTTTTGAATCAATCGAATAATCTACCACCGGATCGTAACGCGGCCACAAGCTGAGGAGATCCGCCAGAAAACTCAGTGAGTTGTCATTACAATCCATTAATCAACCACAAGCTGAGAAGATCCGGCAAAAAACTCAGTGGTCTGTAATCTTCTTTAATCTTTTAAATAAAAGTTGCAAGTACACAACATATAGTATTAGCTCCAGTGCGATGCCCTTTGAGATAGGATATTTATATCCTCCTATATCCTCCTCCATAATAGAAGGGAAATTGATTTACAATACCATGCGAGTCAGTCCGGTTGGTTCAGGGATTTATTTCGAGTGTTCTTTCTCTTGCACAGATGTTAAATGCATATTATATCCCTTAGTCGTCTTTAACGACATCCATGAGTAAAGTAAGGAGTAGTGAATTGTATTTTTACTCCGCCACCACACGGACCAGCATTACATAAGAATAAACAAATTCTGAGTAATGCTTGAGTACGCTTTTACAAACAATTTCTATTTTGTTCAAAATAATAACATTATCCAAGTCCACCGAAGTAAAAGCGGACCCAAGGCAGTAATCCATTTAATGTATCACTATGCAACTCGGGAGTCTTATCTTACCACGTATAGCCACGCCAATCCGTTACCGATATTTAGGCAAAATACAAATGCTTTTTCGTGCCACGCAAGTCTAGACTGTACTCGACTGCTGCTAGGTCCAGTATTACGAATATAGCAAGAGATTTTACAAGGTTTTATTGTGAATAATCCGCCTGATATTGGAAGGCTCCTCAGTGCTATTCGCTGCACAAAATTTTCTATAAGGATAAAAGCAAACAAGATATCCATCAGACAAATGTTACGGGTTATATGCACTAGGTATGCCTGTAATAAACCCTTACAATACTAGCTTAGTTATAAAGCGAACAAAGACAATTTAAAAGTAATAAAACATTTTTATTTACTTTCGACAAATTACTGATCGATGAAGCCGAAATTTTAGAGCCATTCAGGTTTCCATAGCAAATATTTGTTAGAAATGTTTCATTCGATTAAATTATTTTTGGTGTTTATTGAGGTTGGCTTTATTCTGTGAATATAATAACGGTGAAACTTTTTGGCGTGTAATAGAAGCAACAGTATAACAGGGTGCGGTAGGAACAAACGTTAAAATGTTTCGGTTTTTTGGCGAATTGTCAAGTTAGTTAATGTAACCAGTACAACGTTGCTAACACTGCTTTATATACTTTTATTAGTATGTAATTTAACTGCGACTGCATTATACACTAATTATATACAATAATAATAATAATAAAATATCCTAATATAGGTCATTCCATTTTAATAATAATAATAAATTTATACGGTATAGTTTTACACCTACCGTTGGCAGTCCACGAGTGTTATATGCAGACGTGGGGTGTCATCTGCAGACGTCCCATCTCATTTTTAGCTTAAATTTCCCTAAAGGTCTCTGCGTGTTGGATCCATGTAAGTCTTTCAAAGTACCCAGTATCTTGCCTTGAAAGATATCCGGGAATCTCGGCAATCAATTTAAATTTGTGTAGTAACTTGGTGTGAATACAATTCACCATAATACTTGTTCATGGGTGTCGTAAAAGACGCATTTTAATATGTAGATAATATCTATGCAGAAAAGGAAATTTGAAATATGTAAAACCCTATAAAAAACCAACCAGTATGGTGTAGTAGGTCCATTTCCCTCCCATTGTGAAGGAGGCTTGATCCCAGCAGTGCGATGTGTATGAGATATGATGATGTTGATAGACTCTTGCATAGATTTTATATGCGTATCATATCCCTTAGTCGTTTTTTACGACACTCACGGGTAAGATAGGGGTTGGTGATTTGTATTCTTACTATATATATACCTTCACCACACGGCAAATAGTATTTAAATGTATATAAGTCATTAATTAACTTTTTATTTTGATGATAATTAAGTATAGACACAAGTGAAGATATAATAAAAAGATTTCGTATAAGATACTTATATTCAAACCACGGCAACATTATGAGCAGCTCTATTGTTAGCGTCCCCTGACAGGTTAATATTCATTCATCTAAATACATTGTTAAAACTTTAGTCATTTGGAGGCAGACAGATTGAAGCTCTGCCGGTATAAAATTACGGTGTCTGATAATATCCGGTATATTTTATCCATTGTTAAGTTGCATATCAAATAAAATTATAATTTTTATTAATTTTTCTTCTTCCTCGTCACCATCATCATTGCAGCCCACATACGTTCCACTGTTGGGCTCGGGCCTCCTTCATAATGCGAGGGAATTTGACCTACTATACCATGTTAGTCAGGCATGTTGGTATTTTTTTTATGGTAAGCGCACACGCCGTCCATTCCGTCCGGGGCGACGAAAGGACGGCGCGCGCGCCCTTAACCCACCCGTATCCACATCACCTTCGTCGTTGGGCCGACCACCAGTGCCGAGTTCCTTGTTCTCAGTGGTCGGCCCGACAGAATACCCTTTCAGGTACCCTCACCTCTCGACGTCCCTGTCCCAGGACGTCGGTCGCCGTCGTGCGGTCAGCCTCTCCGCGGGTGTCGGACTAAAGGCCCCGGTCCAATCACCCGCGGCCTCGGCTAGGGCGGCATCAGACGCAGGTACTCGCGCCTGCGCCGCCCGAGTCGCCGGCGGCGGCACGTCTCACCGAAGAAGAGCTCCTCTCGCGCACGATCTGCCTCCTCCTTCTGTGAGATGACGCCCTCACAAAGGGCGGCGACCGCGTCCCAGTCCCTGACGCTGTCGAGCATCTCCCTAGCGATATTATAGTAATTATAGATATACATATATTATATTAACTGTTATAATTAAATGAGATAAGAACTAAACTTTTTTGTATTTTATCCCCTCTGTTTTTGAAGTGAAACTTCTTTAGAATCGTTGTAATTTCAAACTCGATGAAACGATAAATTGAGTCCATACAGACACAAATATGTAAATGTATAGGATTCAGCCGGCGAAAGAATGAAATAAAGGATGAAGAAGTTTCACTTCTGGCATGCGTACTTTGTACGCAAGCTCTTTTTTTTTTCATTATAAAATAATAAAATAATTCACTAAAGTAACGTATAAAATATACGTCGTATCCTGTGAACAAGTTGTTTCCGTTCCGAATTTCATCTGAATCTATTTAACCATTTGGGCGTAGAGCTGACAAATATACAGATTATTATTTAGAACCTACTAAATTAATAATATTAATACGATTACTATTGTTTAAACAATGTATATATTCAAACTCATCTGCCTTATAATGATTTTCTTATCTCAAACGTTTTGTTTTCTATTATAACATACTAGCTAAAGATAAATACAAGAGACCAAACAAAACCTAAAAGTTAGAATGAAATTTAAAGGCCTACCAATAATATTATAATCTGAGTAGTATCAAAATGATAAGTCGCACAACTTGGGCGCAAATTAAAACAATTTGTTAGAACACGATGCGCTGGACAACGCCACCTCTTTAAGCCGTGACAATTTAGCGTAAACCTTGTGAAATATAACCGTATAAAATAAAAACCGATTCATGTTAACTCGCACTTTGTACACTGAACTGCAAAATTTATTTTTTCCAGTACTTTGGCGCAGTGCCTGTTTGTTGTGGTTGCTTGTTTTTCAAAGCTGACGTTAGTTGAGACAAATACAGTTCGGTCACAAAAAAAAAATATATAATTTATATGTATGCGTCTTCCAAAATAAAAAAAAACAGTGCGGTGCTAAGGAATTAGCATTGACGCACACTGTTTACGAATATGCAAATGTTATTTCGCAACATTTCCGTTATGACTAAGCTATTTTTTATATCTTTTTGTTGCATTTATGCATGTACTCCTATTTTTTTAAATCACAAATCGTTATTTATACATAAAGTTTAGATCACTGTATAATAATTTTAGTGAATTACATTTTAATACTATTTTTTATACTGCTCCGTAGTAGAATAAGTCGTTGTATAGCAGGGCCTTTTACAATCATACAGAAAATGAACACAAATTACGACCCAACTGAACAAAACTGTAAACTGCATAAAGATTTCTCCTGCTGACATTCATACACGTCTCAAAATAAGAGCGGGTAAGGCACCAAACCATTCATGCATATAAAATATATAATACTCACATCATTGTTATTGCCTGCCTTGATATGCCTCGACCCATTAGTGGTCGCCGTGCCCATCCGTAGCCGTCCCAGCGGTCCCGCGGACACATTCTTGACGAGCCCGATGATCACCATAGCTCAAACAAATACATACATACATGGGCCGCAGGAGCATAGTAATTAAAAAACATGGTTCCGTCCTCGCTGTTGAGTTGAAAAACCGTATCACATAATAATCAATTCATCTTACATAGGAACTTTCACATTGCTCTGATCAACGCCCCAAACCGAGGGTCGTACCCCACAGAGGGTGTCCTTGGGCCCTTGGTTAAATATTTTGGGTTGAGGGCCTTTTGCTCTCATAACAAATTCGCGTAAGATTGTAATAGCAATCGGCGGCCAACATTCCAAAGCAAAACGCAATTTTTTTATAGACAGCGCTCTGCACGGATAGAAATAATGCTTATGTTGCGGTGGACTTTAAAAAACATATAATTAACAGACACAAATTACTTTCAGAACAACGATTTACGGATCGCACAATGTATGTCCTGCATGGGATTCGAACCCGCGACATTGGTATGGTAGTTCGATATCTTAACCACTACGCCATATGTGCAGTTAAATCATCACTCTATCGACTATGTGGCATCAGCTTCTCCACCGTTCATACCCCACAGTTAATTTAGTAGTTTGACTGAATGACAATCACAGTGTTATAAATTTGCAAGACATTGCTCCTGCACATTCGCTTGGCGATTCTTAAGTCGGTTTTTATGACGCCTCCACACATACTCTTCTTCACCCGACACTATATTTGACATAAATATTATGCATATTTTTTAAATGTATATTATAATGTGTTTTTGTAAAGTCCAATGGGTGAGACAGCTAGGCGGCGGATCGCCCCGTCAGCGACAATTAACGCGGGCCGTAGCACATAATTCACTCCTCCTGACAGCCGCTATCGCGTCCACAACCCGACACTGAAAATTCTACTTTTAACCACCACCTACAGTCGCAATACCACACGGCGAACCTCGTACTGTCGCATTGGTGTTTGTAATTTAAATTTTGAATTTACATAGTTTATTAACGCGATTTGTTAATACGCAAGTAGAGGCTTGCGAATTTATGGCTCATTGGTATTCACCATGCGAATTGTGTCGTGCATAACTTTTTAGAACCCGCCTTGGAACCGTATCACAATCACAATTAAATATTGGCTCACAAAGTTAAAGCCATCCATTATCTTGAAAAAAGTTCATAGATATATTATTATGGTAAATCTTTTTATCGTTTAATTTCAATATTTTTGGCCATTAGACGGAAAAGTTTACAATTAATGAACTCTATAGTCTGTCGATTGAAAATAAAAATATAAAACTTTTTTGGTGATCAATCAATCATAACGCATGTACTTATCTGTTGAGACTATTAATTTTAGATAGTATTTGTGTCGTTGTATAGAATAACTAAAATTTTATATTAATAAAATATATATAACTTCATAGCTTATACAGTGGTTTTAGCTATTTAGTTGAACAACGGGGCACTCTTTATTTACTCTCTTCGCACCTGAATAGTTCCACGAAAGGGAGCAATTAATATTCCCAGTCTAGTCACGAAAATTTTTCATTTTAATTAAAGCTCCGACCGGAGGATCGTTGGCTAATTAACCCATTAAAACACAGGCTCTCCTTTCATTTTATCTTTTTTCCTTAAACGTTCACTTCCTTGCGATTTTAAAAATGAAAATATGAATGCGGGGTTGACTACAGCTGCCGTCTCTGCTTGCCGCAAATTTTTTGAGTTCAAGAGAGTCCACTGTTTGTATTGAATTGCCCGTAGGTTTCGTAGAGGGATATAATATTCATATAATATACATATAACATATATGCAAAAGAAGAAAAGCTCGAAATAAAACCTTATGGCATAGGGTTTCAGATTTTCCTCCTATACTCCTTCACGTTTGACTAGCGTGGTATAGTAGTCAATTTCCCTTACATTTTGGAGGAGACCTGAGTCCAACAGTGGGACTTCTATGGGCTAATATGATGATGATAATTGATGATTGATGGTGCAATGATTTTCATGTGGTGACGGAAAAAGGTTACGATTCACCATTCCCTGCCTGAAGATGTTGTAAAAGATGACTAAGACATATAATATGTATGTAGAGAAGGTCGTAAAATACCAGCTGAGAAATCAACAATAGAATGCGAAGTAGCGCTCTCTTGACAAGTTTATAATACCAACTAGACTTGCGAGAACGACGCTTTAATACAAGCAAGCTTTTCAACTGATAACAAATTATAATTCCTACTTCTGAACTTTAATAATACTAGGAGTTAAGCCAAGTTACTGCCTACCGTAACAGGATTGGGACATAGTGAAGGAAGGAGATGTCAACTGCCGCGGATCTCGCTCCCCAAACGAAGAGCACAAACAAATTGTTACTCTTGAGACGTAAATTTTCTGCTAAAGTAAGATCCTATCTCAGCCCTATTCATAGCTGCAGGCAGAAAAGTGCTATAAAGATAAGTAGATCTGATAAAAAAAAAATATTCGTTTATTTTTACAAAATATATAAAATATTGTCGATACTTCACTGTCAATTTATTGATGAGTTAATATAAACAAACTAAAACCCATCAATATCATTCTTCTGCTCTTATTTCTATCATTTAAAATGGACGAAAGGTATTTTCTTCTATCATTTATATAAGACGTTCCATTTTCGTGTGGTGACGGAGTAAGAATACAATTCATCATTCCTTCTCTTGCCCGTGGGTGTCATAAAAGACGACTAACGGATTAAATATGTATACAATATCTATGGAAGAAGAAGGAAATCTTGTAATAAAACCCTCTAACAACACGTCTAACCAGCGTGGTACAGTAGGTAATTTTCCCTCCTATTGTGGAGGAGGCTCGAACTCAACAGTTGGAGTGTATAAGCTGAAATGATGATGATTTAAGGCTTTATATTTCCCTTTTACGTTTTTAAATTCAATCTTTCACAAGAATTATCAGTTATAATTATATTTCATTTTAAGCACAACCTCAAAATCTGATTTACAATATAACAAGACAACATTATATACTAGCAACCCGCCCTCACTTCGTTTCGGCTTCAGTCGCCTTTTCCGCGTAGTGCCCGTTCCCGTGGGAATACCGGGAAACAGTATAGCCTATGTTACTCCCTGATACCAATGGTGAAAGAATTTTTGAAATCGGTGCGGTGGTTTAAGCGTGAAAGCGTAACAAACAATCAAACATTCTTACTTTCGCATTTAATAATATTAGTAAGGATTGTGTTATTATAAAATGAAAAACTGATATACAATATAACTATTGTACTTCGTTATCATAAAAACGATGTTTTCAAACACAAATGATGAAATTTCGCAATTAAGATTAAATGGTTAGTGTTCACAATATGAGTTGAAACTTGTTGCCGTCATAAAAGCAGGCGGTGAAACTGTAAGAGACAATAGCACATGTCAGCGAGGTAAGGCCGCGCGTACAAAGCGAGTGCCTACAAGTACAGTCAACAAGACAAGCCGGTAAAGCTGCGATCATCTGAATGACGAAGCAATTACGCGCATTCAGCTCGGGGCGCAGTCAGTCGAGGCAAGTGGTGAGATTGGTTTCAATAAAAGCGCAATCCCTCCCCCATGTTTTTCTTTCATCACTTAACTTTGAATGGTGTTATTCAGTACTGTAATTATCGCTCTACTTTGTTACTTTGTACTCAATTTAATGATCGTTTTTGTATTGTTTCAGGTAAATCTTCAATTTGAAAAACTTAAAACAGGTTAAGATTTAGATCATTATTTATTTATCTCAGCTTATATGAGTCCCTCTGTTGGGCTCATTCTGCCTCCATAATGGGATGGGAATTGATCTAATATTCCACGCTGGTCAGACGTGTTGGAGTAAGATTTTATATCGAGTTTTCCTTCTCTTGCATCGATGTTACCTACATCTATCCTTTAGCTGTCTTTTAGAACACCTACAGGGAAGAGAGGGTGTGGTTAATTGTATTCCTACTCCGTAACGTCACGAGTAGGTAATTCTAGATCTATAAAGATTTACATTTATTTTTTATTTAAAGTATAGGTCATTCAATAATTATTGTTTATAATTCTGAACAAAAAAAAACAGGACTTCAACCGTTTTCTCATGGATGCCATTATCATAACTTGACCAAATTAAAATGGGACCACACGGGAAGCACCAGCTTTTAAGTAAAAAAAGAATCATCAAAATCGCTTCATCCAGTCGAAAGTTCTTGTGGTAGCATAAAAAAAAATACAGTCGAATTGAGAACCTCTTTCTTTTTAGAAGCCATTTAAAAAATATATCTTCAATTACATTTTCATTTTTACTTAATTAAATGTATTTGCAGAATCTTATACTTGAGAGTTTTAACGAAGTACGGCTTGTAAAATTTTATTAGCGGTGTAAATTATAACAACATGAAGTGCATAAAACCATCCGCGTTACGGTAATGAAGAAATACCAACATTCGACAAACGGATCATTAAAGATCTTTAAATGTAGTCAGGGCCGGGCCGATTAATCATCGCTCTGTGATTAATTAGTGGTGAAAAACTCCGATGAAGAGAGCATCGATCTAACAGCGCCTGCACTCACCCTTATACGAGATTAAAAATAAAAATAGTTTTAGAAGCGATGAGTTTACTAATATCTCTTTAGTGGAATAGCTTTTATATTAAAAAATAAACTATATTAAAAGAGATGAAAATAAATAAATATTTGCTGAGTGATATAAGATTTTGTACTATCCATTACAGTTTCACTAAAGAAAAAATAAAACAATGTTTATGTTTTAAATAAAACTACGGATTTTATCGCATTTGTATTTGATTTTTGATTGCCCGACGTTCCGAACACTGCAGCGTCATACAGTCCGTTGGGAAATCAAAAATCAAATACAAACGCGATAAAATCCGTAAAGTAGTTTTATTTAATCGCGGCGGATCGCCTGCGCGAGGAGCGCAGCCTCGATGAGGCGATCCGCCGCCGGCGACTGGGGCGGCGTAGGCGCGAGTACTTGCGCGTCATGCCGCCCTAGCCGAGGCCGCGGGTGACGTGATCGTGGAATTAGTCCGTCACCCGCCGAGAGGCCGACCGCGTGAGGAAAGACCGACGTCCTCCCCGAGGGGGGGGACGTCGGTCGATGGGAGGGTACCCCAAATAGGGGGTATGCCGTCGGGCCGACCACTGATGACAAGTAACCCTGCTCCGATGGTCGGCCCAACGACGAAGGCGACGTGCACGTGGGTGGGTTGCGGGTGTGCGTGCTTACGACCCTTTGTCGCCCCAGATGGATGGATGAGTGGTAGAACCACACTGTCGACAGTTATCTATCTACAGCCGCGAGCCAGTCCGTCCGCGGCAGTACCACACTCTCGCAGAAAATCGACGTCTGAGTAGTAGCGATTTATTACTGCACTACGTTCGGTGAGCGAGAGAGCCGGAAGCCCAACTTTCTGAGGGTGTTTGCGTGTGGAGGGTTTTGATGGTGCCCTTGGTATCACCGAGCCTCTATGCACGCATTCACACTCCCTTCACCTTCTTCGCGGTAGGCAGCGCCCTTGTAGAGGCCCATGAGCGGCAGCAACACTTACCATCAGGTGTATTGTTTACTCGTTTGCCACCGTTTGCAATAAAAAAAAAAAGACGGAGTGGTGCGAGGCGCGCGCTGACCGTTACCATCGTCATCAGTATCCTACTTTAATACCAATACAAATGGAGTTGGCAAATGTCTTCTTCTTCTATTATAACTAGAAAAAGAAAAAGTTACTGTAGGTTTTAAGCTACATATATCTTGCTTGGCGACAATCCTCACAGACTGGTGGAAAGCAGTTATTCGACTTTAATGATATCTGTGGTAATGTTAGCTATGTCTAACGGTGAATAGTATTCCTTATCCGAGATCGTAGATGACGCGAATGAGAATTAGTCTACCACATGATGTGGTAAGGGAAGCTGCCTGTATGAGGACGATATCGAAGGGAACAGGTTTACCCGCCAGATGAGCCACCGAATTTTGGATTACAACGGCAATTCAAAGTAAGGTACTATTACTAAGCGCTAAAATACCATTTCTAAGTATAACCTTTGCGTTCATCAGCATTCTTCTCTTATCATAAATACTGAGAGTCGACGCAATATGTACTTTTCATCATTCGTACATATTAAAAAATCATTATCATCATCATCGTAGCCCACATACGTCTCACTGTTGGGCTCGGGCCTTCTCCACTATGGGAGGGAATTTGATCTACTATACCATGTGTATTTGTATTTAAAAAAATAAAGAAACATTCGTCTAAGGCGAATTATATAGATTTGAAAACTTGCAACTGTTTCAGTTGCACTGTGTGCATATTTCGCCAAACACTAACATAGCCGTTACGTCGAGAACTTGGATACTCTAAGTAATTGCCTTACTCATTGGACTCATTTGACAAACGAGCCACCAGTGATTTGAACTCAAATACGCAGTTACTCATATTACAAGGGGAGTTTTAAGGGTCGCTTTTTTAAGATGAATATTTTATAAATTTTTATAGTCGACCGACTGTTATTCATTGTCAGTAAATTTAATACGTTAAGTGCATCCATTTACGAGGAAAGTTTTAAATGCGCGTATGAGATTGATCACATGATTGGATAGCTAATACATTTGTGTGTCCACCCACACGAATATAAATTATGGCGCTATACAAAGATAGAATGTTAATAATCAGATGAAATTTCATATATTGATATATACTGTTAACGATTGAAAACATTCATTAATAAATGTGACCGCTAATTTTGATCAATGGTTATGTGGTAATGCATTTTAATATGCGCCAACGGTGAATGAAATCGCTTTGATAATTATAAAACCATTAGGAATAACCCAAATAAGAGGCTAATAAACTGGTACATAAGGGTCTCAAGTTTAATTCAAAACAATATTTGGTTGTTTTTCGGGGTGGGCCATGGGTGACTCGCTCGCCGCCCGGCTCCGTCCGTGGCGACAGAGGAGCGCCGCGCGGCTCCATGACCCACCCATGGTATGTCGCCTTCGTCGTTGGACCGACCACCGGTGCAGAGTTCCTTGTCTTTACTGGTCAGCCCGACGGAATACCCCTGCGGAGTACCCTCTCTTCTCGACGTCCCCCCTCGGGGAAAGTCGATCGGTCTCTCGGCGCATGACGGATTAAATCTCCGATCCAGTTACCCAAAATTATATGTGGTAGGACCATATTGTCAACAGTCTTCTGTCGACAATTTTTCTACAGCCGCGGACCGGTTTATGCGGATTAGTACCACTCTCACAGAAAATCGCCGTCTGAGTCGCAAAAATTTGTTACTGCATTTCGTTTGGTGACCAAGAAAACCGGACGCCCAACTTTCTGAGGGTGTTTGCTTTTAGTATCAGCGAACCTCATTGCATGCAATCAAACTCCCTTCATTTTCTTCACGGTAAGCAGCGACCCAGGAAAGGTCTATGAACGAAAGTATTATAGCAGCAATAAAAAAAACCAAATACTTAATTATATATTATTTTAACGATAAAGACATTTGGTTATCTCCTAAAACAATAATTTGTTACAAAAAATGTATCTTTAATAGATGAATTTTATGTGAAATTGATTCTGGCTCTCATATATATTTCTAACAGGCAATATGAGGATACAATATTCTGTGATAGCCTGATATGATGTAATCCTACAATATCGTTCTTCTAAGTAGATAGACAGTCGCTTCGTGAATAATGTCTGCAAACTTTGATTAGACTTCAAAAGTGACCTCCGTGTAACCGGGAATGATGAAGGCTTAGAGAATAAACATATATCCTCTACTTACTATCTGACTGATTTGCTCAATATATAGGCTATAGTGTTGGCTGTGTTTTGAAGATTGCGGTAGTTCGCTAATTCAATCTGACAAGCATAAGCGTCGAATGTAATTAGTGATAATCCTATATATTAGTGTGAAAAAATTACATTTTTTTTTTCTGACCTTCGTGACAGGTAAGCACATTGCACATCTGATGAATAGTGATAACTATTACTCATGAATCTCTACAATAACAGGTACACTGCCAGGTCGCTGTCTACTGCGATGTATGTAAAGTTTAGATCTCCGGCTCTCTCTAACTGACCGAAGTGCAGTGCAAATAGCCACTACTCAGACTTCGATTTTCTGCGATATCGTGGTACTAGAGGGTACTAACCGGGCTATTTATGGATGTAGGCAGACAATTATCAGCAGGATAGGCCTAACATTGAAATTTTCAAAAGTTTATACGAACTAGCCGACTTTATTTTACCCATAATTCATTTGAAGCCAATGCTGCTGATATTCAAAATATAGTAACATTAAAAGGAAATACATAGAGATAATTTTAAATCTTATAAATAACTATAAACATTGCAAAATTCATAAGCCCATATAGAATATTTAATTTTTATTAATTACCTTCACATTAAAGCAGATGTTTAAAAATAAATTCAATTAAGTTGGTGAAATAAGTTTTAATTACGCATATGTGTGTTGATGGTAGTTAAAGTTAAGCCGCATAATGTTGGGAGTAATGCGGTACTGAACTTAATAAATTGATTTATTTATAATAATGTGCGCAACTCTGTACGATTAAGTAGGAAATATGACGGCGTGTCGACGCTGGTAGCTTCTCGGTCGACTCGTAATTACAATAATTGCAAAACTTTCTCACTACAGCCAACCGCGATACTTTAAGGCCATTCATTTGTATTTATGCAGCCTGCGCAAACAACTCGTAATGGCGTTTCGTTTTATAAAAAAAAATTTGTAAATCCTCAGATTCGAGCGGATTCTGAGAAAAAGGATAACTTTAAGCAGGACGAAAAATCCTAGTTCAAGTTTACGAGTGTTTCATAATCATTGTGTCGAAACACGTAAAATTTCTCCGAGTTTTATGCAGACACAGCATCGTTCAGTTGGATGGGCCATCCCGTCCGTGTTGTAAAAATATTCCTAGGGATCGCATTGAAACAAAACAAGTGCCACGTAAAAGTAACAGATTACAGACCACTCTAGCGTTTACAGCGGGCGATGGGCACGTTTACCTTTGTTCATATTCGGGCTCGCGCGAGTTGAATGTCAGTGAACTAGTACTCAGTCTATACCTATTTGTATTTCCAACAATTGAGAAATCTGCATTGTTCGTTTTTCTTCGGATCCTTAAGCTGTTAAAACAACAGCTTATGTTAAGTAGCTAGAATGGTTAAAAGAAAATCAATTAATTATTATTAATTGATTAATAATAATTAATAGTATTAACCGTAAAGAAATCCAAGAATTACTAGTCTATATACCACTAAGATATTAATTACAAGATTTGAAGACTACTTAATAAATTAGACAGAAATATAATAGATTAAAAGAAAAGTAATAGTTAATTTAGTGCTTCAGAATTATCACTTATGTATAGTAAAAATGGAGATCAGTTTCCCTTTCGAATCCACACTCTTATAACCGTAATAAGGCTCCTTATTGAAATCAGATAGGTTAAATCAGCTAGAAAATATATATAAATAGGAGTGCCCGCGTTTTGCAAAATGTATATAATTAGAAAAGTTTTTACGAGGCGTGCCCCGCCAAGTCGTCGCTTGTCACTGGCTGACACCGCGCCCCATGTCCGGACAAGGATTATAATTTTACTGAACAAATTATTTACAAATTGTGATTGTTGTTTACGTTGTTTGTCTCCCTTATTTTGTTATTCGCTTTCCTTAATAACATATTCAATCTGTTTCTGAATGCTGATTAGTCTATATAATTGTTTTCCCGCAAAATATTACTCTAAATGCAAAAACGTGTATCATCTTATTGCTATCAATATATCCGTGTGGTAACTGAGTAAGAATACAATTCACCACCCCCTATCTTGCCCATGGGCGTCGTAAATGACGACGAAAGGATATAATATGCAGATAATATCTATGCAAAGAAAGGAGAACTTGACCTAAAGTCCTATTTTATCATACTCGCTCGATAGGTCAATTTCGCTCTTATTGTGGAGGAGGCCCGAGTTCAGCACAGGCACTTAGGTGAACTGGGATGATGATGTTAACATATTCCATACATACACCAGTAAACCCGTCCTCGCATCGCTTCGGTTACAGTCGCCTTACCCGCTTAGTTCCCGTGGGAATACCGGGATAAAATATAGCCTATGTTACTCGTGGATAATGTAGCTTTCCAATGGTGAAAGAATTTTTGAATCGGCAGTTTTTGAGTTTATTCATTAGAAAGATACACACACACACAAAAATACAAATTTTTTCCTCTTTATAATATTAATGTAGATGTAGAATCATCATCATCATCGCAGCCCACAGTTGGGCTCGGGCCTTCTCCTCAATGGGCCCTCCCATTTGTCCTACTACACCATGCTGGTCAGACATGTTCGTATAGGGTTTTGTTTTGAGTTATCCTTCTCTTACATATATTTTTTGTGCATATTATATCCTTTAGTCGTCTTTTACGATATCCACGGGTAAGATAGGGAGTGGTGATTTGTATTCTTACTCCGCCACCACACGGAAAGAGAAGATGTAGAATACTATTACTCTAATACGATTACTATCTACCCCCTTGGTAACGGGTTAGAAATAAAATGTCAAATCAGTCCTTATGTTCCCATGGGCAGTAACAGTACCATTCTACAAAATTTCTTAATCAATATCAAATTATCGTCATTACAGATCATATTTGTATGTACGTGCTCAATGCTGAGCAAAATAGGAAGGAAATTGATGTAATGCCACGCTGATCAGACGTATTAGGAGATGCATAGGGAGTTGTTTCCAGTTCTCCTTCTCTTGTATAACATCTATACAATTATAATATGCAAATATATTTGCATATATATTTGCATATAGTCGTAAAGATGAACATGTGATTATATCACATGTTCATCTTTACGACTCTGCCGGGCAAGAAAGGGAAGTGTTAAATAGCATTCTTACTACATCACCAAACTGATTGTCAACATCAAATACTGACTTTCAAAATGTACACCTTCTGTAAAATTTTATTCATGTATCTAGGCACTTAAATATTCACTATTTTTTTTAAAGTCTAGGTTATTGCTCTTTTTAGTTTAATTTAAACAATATGAAATATTTTGAAGATAATTATATCGCACAAAAGTAAAAACACCTAATTAAGCTCCATTAATTAAGACGTCATACGGCACTTGAATGTGCAAAAAAAATATCTTTCAGTTTTATATAATGATAAAAATATATTTAGTCTCAAATGCAACTATTACACTACATTTCTACTTAAAATCTATGTATGTGTCAATGAATAAAAAATAAAACTTGGCTGAGACGGTGTTATAAAAATGATTGCCGTTTTTGGCACGAAACCACGTCAACGGCGAGTTCCTTGCCCTAAATGAGTGTAATTACAAAAGTTTTTATGGCTAACTGCGAGCCAAAACCTCCTTCCATCGTATTATAACATTGGTGACGTGAAGGCTTATTGTACCAAGCTTTGTTTAGTATTACATAAAATTTGTATCTATTTTAAAATAGTTGCCTATTTTTCCTTGAAATATTTCTATAATAATTTCAGCGCATTTTTCTTGAGAATCTTGCCGGAGTTAGAATAGAATTAACCACCCCCGTGTGTGTCGTAAAAAAATTACTAAGGTATTGATTTCTAATGTTTATGCGAGAATTACACATTGTAAATAAAACTACTTTACGGATTTTATCACGTTTGTATTGGATTTTTGATTGCCGAATGTTTCGAACACATTGCAGCGTTCATGGTCACGGGCGGACTAAGTCCGCTTCGAGCAATCAAAAATTAAGTACCGTAGTTTTAAATCCGTAGTTTTATTTACAACGACTAAGGTATATAATATTCAAAGAACATTTGTGCAAGAGAAGGATTATTCGAAATAAAACCCTATGCCGGGTTGACCTGATCATCGTATAGTAGGTAATTTTACATCCTCTTGTTAGGGGGAATCGAGCCCAGTGATAGGACATATATGAGCTGAAACGAGACATATTTATATTGACAACAAGCAACCCACCCTCGCTTCGCTCCAGTTTTAGTCGTTTTACCCGCGTAGTTCCCGTTCCCGTAGGAATACCGGGATAAAATATAGCCTATGTTACTCTCTGATGCTATAGCTTTCCAATGGAGAAGGAATTTTTGAAATTGGTTCGGTGGTTTAAGTGTAACAAACAAACAATCTTTCACGTTTATAATATTAGTAAGGATTGGACAGCTAATTTATAATGATATAAATTACTGAGATAGCATTAAAGGTGCAGATTTTTTTATAGAAACACTAGCAGCACCCTGTGGTTTTACCCGCATAGTTCCTCTTCCCATAGGAATATATAAATTATAGCCTATGTATTATTCTGATATGTAAGCTATATTAATGTGAGATTTCATCAAAATCCATTCAGTATTTTTATGTGAAAAAGCAACAAACATCCTCACATACATGCTCACAAATTTTCGCGTTTATAATATTAGTAGGATAATTACCAGCGAAAAAAGTTTACCAGACGTAGAACTTACGAATTAAGCCAGTGTGGATAGTTACGCTCGCTAAAGTCAGAATATTACATCTGAATCATGAGTAAACATATTCTGAGCGATGGCGTGTAAAGTGTCTCCGTAATACGATAATACAAGTCACAGTTAAATAGTGTAGGTATGTACCTACACTAGCCTAATTGATAATGTAGTTGAAATGGATTTACAATAGATGTCTTCTAGGTCCGAGGCGTGAAATAAGACACAGGTATAACGTATAACTTCTAATACTAATACTTGTATATATTCTGTATTCCACAAACGATTCACACTTTTTTTTTGTGTGTGACTTAGTTATTAGCCTCACATGGCTGTGACAACCCGGACTGGTGGGTGAGCGCTGAGGGCTCTCAACCCGACACAAAAGATTTTTTTTTTTTTGTGTGTGACTTAGTTGTTAGCCTCAGATGGCTGTGACAACTTTACCCGGACTGGTGGGTGAGCGCTGAGGGCTCTCAACCCGTTTAAAGTTAAGACACAAAGGAATTTTTTTTTTTTGTGTGACTTAGTTGTTAGCCTCAGATGGCTGTGACAACTTTACCCGGACTGGTGGGTGAGCGCTGAGGGCTCTCAACCCGTGACACAAGAGAAACAATTCTGAACATATTTATACTAAGACTTACAATGAAACCATAGTGCGATCTAATAATTTAGCATCGCCATCTATGGAGCTGTTGGCACATATAATTAACAAATGAAATAAACAAATAATTCGAATTTTATAAATCAAAATTTTGTATGTCAATATTTAAATAATATAAATCTTAAACAACCTATTTGGATGGTTTATCTGAACACCCACCGTTCGTTATAATTTTTCGTTTGCAAATATTTTTTACTAGCAACCCGCCCTCGCTTCGCTTTGGTTTCAGTCGCCTTACCCGCGTAGTTCCCGTTCCCGTGGGAATACCGGGATAAAATATAGCCTATGTTACTCCCTGATATTATAGCTTTCCATTGGTGAAAGAATTTTTGAAATCAGTTCGGTGGTTTAAGCGTGAAAGCGTTACAAACAAACAAATAAACAAACAAACAAACATCCTTACTTTCGCATTTATAATATTAGTATGGATAAGTAGCCTTGCATTTCAAATGCTAAATCTCAGTAATTTAGATTGTCTCCCCTATTTATACAAATCTAACTGAAAAGTTAGAAAATTAAATTGAAACGTTAACGTTAGATAGATGGCGTGTAAAATGTCTACCGTAAAGATAATGCGAGTTAATTTTTTATATATTGATTTACTTCGTTTGTAATAATCTAATAAATACTTCTACAAAATCATATAATCTAATATATTGCCTGGTTCTTTTTCCGCAAAACTAAGTAGTTTAGGTTAGATAAAACTAACAATAAATAATATATAGATAAGTTGCCGCGAAATTAATGCATCTTTTTAACCCAAATATTTAAAATCGTGATTATCAATCAATGTGATTAATATCCTCTTAATGTAAAAACATTCACAACATATTCTACAATTATTCATCGTTAATGATTCAAAGGACAATTCAAAAACAAATAAGTTTCTTAATTTTGAATTGATTGGATTTATTTTGAATTTTATCTTAATATATGAACAGGTTTTTTGAATTTTATCGTCGTGTTACAGGAAAATATGTAATATTTAAAATACCTTGATACTATCAACAGTATCGTCTGTTCTAAAGACCGTATCACATAATGTATACCTTCAGCCGAATCCTACATATATGTATGTTGGGTTAAAGATTTTCATTTTACTTTGAAACTTCTATCGGTGTAGATCGAGCGAGGTCAAAATGCAGCTCCTGCAAAACGAGCCGATTAGTTCCTTAACGAAGCCGAGACGATTCGGGCCGAGGGGAACGTAGAAATAACGAAAGAGCACGTGAAGTTGGCAAATCCCAAGATACGGCACTCGCATTCGATGAGCATGACTTTTCACATTTCGGAATGTAAATGGCCCTGAACTAAGAATTCCAAGTAAAGCGTTCGACAGACGAATGAGTTTTCAAAGACTGACTGACTTGGTTTTTACCGCATATATTCTTCATTTTACGAAGGTACCTCAGAAAAACAAAGCTTTAATACTTAGTAAATTGTGTGAAACGAAGAAAGTAAAGTTTTTAAGTTTAACGAAAACATACTACGCTTTTTGCTTTTATTTTATTAATACACTAGCAACCCGCCCTCGCTTCGCTTCGGTTTCAGTCGCTTTATCCACATAGTTCCCATTCCCGTGGGAATACCGTTATAAAATATAGCTTATGTTACTCCCTGATATTATAACTTCCTATTGATGAAAGAATTTTTGGGATCAGTTTGGTGGTTTAAGCGTGAAAGCGTAACAAATAAACAAACAAACTTACTTTCGCATTTATAATATTAGTAAGGATGCTAGAAGAAGCAAATAGTATGAGAACGTATTTATCAATATTTATTTCAATCGCAAACTAAGGGTTATAATTCATTAACAAGACTAGGAGGACTTGATAATTAGGAGGTACTGGGTTAGAAAGGGATCGGATAACGCCATCGGCGTGTGTACATGCATGGTCGCGATATGTCACGTCCTTCACTCACGACTTGTCTTTAATTCATGATAACACAGTATATATTCAGACTTACTTTATAAGAAGGGAAGAAAAACGCGAAATAAAACCCTATATCAATATATCTGACTCAAAGCTGAACTTGAGGCTTGAGGACTTGGATGAACTGTATCAGCTCACTTTAGAAATGTGTGAAAATTACAGAAAAACCTTTAAGAATAATTTTTTTCTGTTTAAGTTCCTTTTCAATACTATATTGATAATGTTTTATGAATTATTATCTGCAGTAAAAGTGTGAAATGCAAAAAACATCATGGGGTACTATAGAAAATCAAAGATAACCGAGCTGAGGAAGTGTGCTATGGCGAACAAGGCCCCCAGCTATCGTGGAGCTCGAAGACACAATAATATAGTGCTCGTCGGAGCGTGGCTAGCGGCGCGACATTTGCATCTTTCCAAATGAAACCATATTACCGATATTTTAGCACACTTATTGAACGAGTTATTGTGATGATTGAGTCGCTTCGATAAAGTCCCCACTGCCGCCTGCAAATGGTTCTTTCGATATTTAAATACGTTCTGAAATCTAAAGCGGTCGTGGGCAAACTTATTTCAGTTAAATGTGGGACGAGATTTATGGTTTTCGATTAGCATATTTTTATAGAAATATTTTTAAACGTTCACTGTTTTGGAACGAACAATATACGTTAATATTAGTTTTACAATAGCTATGGCTTTCTTTTTCGGCTTATAACTTCCTATGGAAGCATATCGAGATCCGGATAAGGGAAATCAGCCTATTACACTACTCTGGGCAAATGAACTGACGTATTATTTTGCAATGATGTACATCTGCATACATTAATCAATTTTACGATACTCACGTTTAAGTAAGGGAATAGTGTGCAGTGTATTCTTAGTATCTATACTACGAGTATAAATGCCTTAATTAATTAGAATTAGAATTAACCAAGCGAATACTTCCCAAATGAAGGTATATTACGAAAAAATTGTAACATAGCAACGGCAAGTTTCTCCATTTTGATATACAACCTTACAGGACTGCGATAGCCTAGACACAGGGTAGCGTTTCAGGCCAAGTACAAACAAAGACCGTGCTGATTATACCTATATTTACACGATCGATCATAATTCAAAAACAATTAAATATAAACACACCAATTTTGGTATAAATATTGAGAAGTACAAGATAGGTATAATTTTTTTTAAACACAGCTTCAATAATTATTTAGATATTTACGCCTAAAATCGTCATTTTATAACTTACAGGCAGATGTTCAGGTCAAAAACCTAACCACTTTCAGATGACTTGAAAAGTTAAAATTTGGCATCCAGCTAGGTATTTATGTACCTATATACAAAGGAAAAATATCCAAAAATTATATAATCGATTTTATTAGGTATAAAACTTAGGCATTTATTTGCTTTATATAAATAACTAGCTGACCCGATAAGACGCTTTTTTGTTCAAATTTAAAAAAAAAAGAGAAAATTTGAAATCGGTTGCAGCGCCAAATATAAACTAAACCATTCTCGAACCCACTTGAACAGAAGATTTATATATATAAATATTCCATAATTACAATTTTAAAAGTCATACTTATTAATAGCTAATACTTTTATACTAGAAAAAAAACAAGAAATTGTGTGTTAAATTTACCTAAAAGTATTGTTCAAATTTCAAAAAAAAATATTTTAGGATAATCTACAGAACTTGTCACCCATTTATATCACAATTATTTTTTTTCTGTGATGTCAACAACCACACAATAATTGCCATTGCCACATAACCATTGATCTTGTGTCAGTTTTTCACATTTATGTTTTTACCGGGATAAAATACACACACCGCAGATAATGTATGGAATTTGTTAAAATAAGTCAGTAGTTTCGACACATACATGAAACAATGATGAATGGTGATTAATGAAAAGTGATCATGAATTATTAAAGGATTGCTTGAAGCATTATATGCATAGAAAGGGAGTGAACACAGAAATTACAACTGACATGGTGAGACCATGTCAATTGAAAAGGTAAAACATGTCCCATATTGCGGTGGTCCCAAGTAATTGGGCAAAATGATGATGATGATGAATTTAAAATGTCATCACAGCTCATATACTACTACACTATACTACAGGGATCGAGCCTTCTTTACAATGGGAGGGAATTTGAACTACTATACCACGCTGGTTAGGCGGGTTGGGATAGGATTTTATTTCGAGTTTTCTTTCTCTTGCATAGCTGTTACATGCACAAGATATCCCTTAGTCGCTTTAAATACCCACGGGCAAGAGAGGTATGAATTCAAAGAGACTACCCGCGCGGCGGCAACCAACGTCCCGAGAAAGGGACATCGAGAGGAGAGGATACCCCGCGGGGTATTCCGTAGTGCTCGGTCCAACGACGAAGGCGATGAGCTACGGTGGATGGCCGCGCGGCGCCCCTCTTTCGCCCCGAACGGAGCCGGGCGGCGAGTACGCTGACCATAGCCGACCCCAAAAAAAAAAGGTAGAGGGTGAGTTGGGAGTGAATTGTATTCTTACTCCGTCACTACACAGAATAATTTAACACATAGGTACATATTGATCAAAATCCTAATCCTTTTTTTAATAATGATCGTAGCCGTTTAATAAAATACAAGACATACATACATTTGTGTTATTCATCTATACCAATAAATAAAATTGGAGTGTCTGTTTGTAATGTCAAAATAATAGGGTTTTTTCATGCTCACACGGTTATTTGCACGACACCTATGCCTAAAATAGCAATTAAAACATTTTTGTCTGTCTGTCTGTCTGTTTGTTCCGGGTAATCTTCTAAACGGCTGGACCGATTTCAAAAATTCTTTCACCAATGGAAAGCTATAATATCAGGGCGTAAACTAGGCTATATTTTATCCCGGTATTCCCACGGGAACGGGAACTACGAGGGTAAAACGACTATAACCTATAACCGAAGCGAAGCGAGGGCGGGTTGCTAGTTCTTCTATATAATAAGAAAATTTTGAAATCATCAATAATATATTAAAATAGATATAAATGTAAACATGACTAAATGTGATAGCCGGAGTACGTTGAATTCCCTTCACGTATTTTATTCCTGATTCCCTACTGAAAGAAATGCGCCTTTACAGCTAGATTCGGTGCCCGTTTCCAGCCGCAATATGTATGATAAATAAATTGCTATCCAATATCAAATGGAAGCAATACCGGTGAAATGTACAAAACGTTTACTCATATTACATGTATGCGTACGAATGAATCCAACATATATAGGGCCGAAGGGAGACGACCCATCAGCGTCTACGGAACAACATATGCCTATAATACCACACATGTATGCCCATTTTAATACTGTGGTTTCACCTGCGTCATAAAGGTTTTTAACTTATGATCAGTAGCTATTCTCAGTTATATTTTATACGGTATCTCATAAATTTCAATGTTTAGAATCGCGTTCACGCTTTCAGAATAAGTAGCGTTGGTTTTATTACCAACAAATTAATTAATGAATACGAAACCGAATTGATCCGTTAGAATAAAATATAACTCACTCTTTAACTTAAGTTTTGTTTAACTTTGACGAAGTAATAAAATACACTTTAATATACAAGTTAATCAATTCAGTATGCAGTAATATTTTTACTACTATATATTATTTATTTATGCGTGCCTCCTCCTTTGCCGAAAATATCGATATGGTTGTCTTTAGCCTAGTCTTACTAAGGCATATTAGCAGATTACATCACTAGAATAGAAAAATCTTGAAATCATCTCTATATCGCTGCATCTAACTTGATAGGTACTATAAATCGATTCCCCTAGCTTTCTATAACCTACTCTTCTCAATAGCGGTACTTATTTAGAGTGACAAGAAAAGTAACGTCCAACAATGCTCCTGTCGCCCAATGCATGAACCTATGCTGTAGTATTAGAAGCTTCTGGACCCTGTATAAACTAGCTTCCTTTTATTCTTCTAGCTTTTACTTTTAGCTGTAGACCAAGATGATTGTAAAGGCGAGGCTGCTCACGGATGTCAAGGAATCGGTACCAGTGTAGCCGACCCAATAGTAATGTGGAGGGAATATGGTATTTTATGGGGCCGTACGCCACCCATCCGTCGCCCCGGACAAGATTGACGAGGTGTGTTCAGACTATAGGCCACCATAAAAAAAGGTAATCGTCAAGCATTTAACTATCGGAAAGGAAGGGATGGTAACATATTATTTTCTTAGTCCATCAAAAGTAACAAAATTTTATTATATTCTTTCAAAACTTTACTTTCTTAAGGAACTCAATGACTAATATTTATTTATTGATCAAATAAAAACGAAATTTAATCTGCTTAGTATCGTAAAATTACTTTTACTCAATACTAATATTCGCTGCGGTATTGTTCAAGGTTTTTAAGAGTAAGCAAGCCTTTTTTTATCTAGGTTACATTTAACTTGGTCGATAAAATTGTTGTGGCAAATAGGACCACGAAGAAGGTTGCCTCCTCTAAGGCATTACGCCTGCGTAAAGACTTACCGAGATAGAATTTCAAAATAACTCCGCATTTAACGTTAGACTATTCAAATTGTATATCTATATTGCAGTATAAGTAAAATCGCCTATCCAAGAAATCGTAACTAAAACACTAAGATACAAGAGTTGATGTCATTCTGACTAGAGGACAAATGAGACAAAGGAAATAAAAAATATTAAACGTGGCTTGAATATCAAGACATTTTCCATATAATAGAATGGTTTCTGCTATCACATATGGCGTTACATATACGCCATGTTGGTTTTTATAAAGATATATATAATTTAAAATGAGATACTGTTGCCAAAGAGATTAAACTTGTTATATAATATTAGATTAGCGTTATTTTTTAAGTGTTAACTGTTGCGCTTAATTAATATTAATGGGCCGTACCATACAAAATATAAAAAAATAACTCAGAGAAATTACACTAAACAAATCGTATGAAATAGTACCGTTTTAAAAGCGTTTTGATATAATTAAAATATAGTTTTATAAAATAAATAATTATCATACTAGCTCGAATTATGTACCTATATATTATAGATTAGATAAATAGATATACGTAAGATTACAACATTAATTTTGCTTTTAAATTATTAAAATATTAGACATATTTTTGGATGCATCATAAAAGTAATTTAATGTGTAAGTTTAGATGTATGGGTTTCTCAATTATGCTGGAATGGCTTAAAGGATCTGCCTAGAATCTAATGCAAATTTGGTTATTGTTCTAAATAGCAGATACAATACTTTTTATTACAGGACAATTTAACGCTGTAGGAAGTATTTAAATCAAAATAAAAAAATATGAATGCAACCCAAGGGTTGCATTCATATTTTGCGTTGTCATAGTCTTTTGACATGGTCATAGGTACCACCTATGCTCATGGTCATAGGTACCAACCATAACTTAACGCTTCATAATTTTGTTAACTATTACTTAAATAAACTAGAGTACTCATAGTTCTTAGTTTTTTACTAATAAGTATACCATTTATTCGGTAAATTAGTATTATTTTATAAAGAGTACAATTCAATATCCATCCAAATTATCAGATACTAACTGATAAAGTATAAACACACGTCACTGTATAAATTCTATCACGTTAATCTTGAATATAGTGAAAAAAAATACAAAGACAAGAAGAATTTAATGAAAAATGTAATACTAATGCATAACAGATATGAGAAATGACGTTCGCTTTCAAAATTTTGTGTTTAAAAAGAATCTCGTAGGATCTCGCAAACAGATAACACGAGTAATGAAATAATGAGCTAAACTTAAACGAGCTATAAAATTTATGTTTCATGCAGCTTAAAAACAGTTCCGTAGAGAATCTCCACTACGGAACCGAGTTAACGTTTTGCTTGCAGTTTTAGTTGCATTTTTCCTTAAATCTTAAATTTGGCTTGTGAATGTACGTGTTTTGCCGAGTTTAAAGTTTACATTCAACATTGTTTCACCAACATTTTAATTTGAAACATAATTACTAATTTAAAAGCAAGATTTAATCACTATGACACAAATAGCCGGAATAAACACCAAATGCTTTATATAGATTCTTATATAAACTTGCAACATAATAGATCATTGATATTTACGCGAGGATTACATTTGCAAAAAATATTTTAAAGATTTAATTGCGTTTGGAATCGATATTGAATTTTGTATCAAAAAAATGTATCTTAATTTAACAACTAATATTCCAACAGATAGAAAAAACGTCCACCCTCTGTAATAATGATAATTTGTTAGACTTGAGACATTTTAGTCCACCCATAACTATGACAGCTGAAGTATTCGGAACGTCAGGAAATTCAAAATTAAATACATTCATCATTCCAGTTCATATATGTCCCACTGTTGGGATCATGCCTCCCCTACAATAGGAGGGAAATTTACTTACTAGACACACCTATTTTTTTTTCGGGGTGGGCTCCGGGGCGGACCCGTCGCGCGGCTCCGTCCGGGGCGACAGAGGGGTGGCGCGTGCAGCCTCGTAACCCACCCGTGACACGTCATCTTCATCGTTGAGCCGACCATCAGTGCAGGATGACTTGTCGTCAGTGGTCAGCCCTATGGAATACCCCTTGAGGAGTACCCTCTCTTCGACCGACGTTCCCCCGCTGTTCGGGAACGTCGGTCGCCGTCGCGCAACTATACCACACTTGTCAGAGGTGTTAATATAGGATTTCATTTTGAGCTTTACTTCTCTTGCATAGACGTTATAAGCATATTTAATCCCTTAATAATTTACGACACTTACTGATAAGAGAGGGGTGATGAATTATATTCTTATTCCATCACCACACCGTTTTCGGTGTTTGTATTTTTACAAACGAAAAAAAACACCGTAACAAAAAAAAATATTTCAAACTAAACATTATTACCAAGTCTACAATTATTAACATAGATACTAGAGCATTCTATTTCTTGTATAAAAGATTCAGTACTAAGCTTTGTTAATAATACCTCAAAGTAAATTTAATTTACGGACAGTCGACGTAGAAATTAGTTGACATCGGTAAAAATAAACCTAGCACTATCTAAATAAGTATTCTCTTATTAAAATAGTGGTTAGAAAGATTATAATATTTAAATAGCAATTATTTATAGTGAAACATTCTCCTATGCGGATATCTTTTTTCGAAGCTTGGTAACATCAAAGGGATTGTGGAGCAATGTAGCAGTATTCTATGTACATACATATAAACACATTGTCTGTCATCGCTTCCCTCAAAATACTAAGAGTTATATAAAACCCAATCATTTTTTTAATAGTGGTAGGTCTACACTGTTGGCAGTGTCTACAGCCGCAGGCTGGTCCATCCGGGATAGTACCACACTCTCGAAGAAAATCGACGTCCAAGTAGTAGCAATTTATTACTGCGCTTTGTTCGGTGAGCGATAGAGCCAGTAGCCCAATTTTCTGAGGGCGTATGCATGTGGTGGGTTTTAGTGATGCCTTTAGTATCACCAAACTTCATAAAGGGATAAAGATAAAAATGCTGCACGCATTCACACTCCCTTTATTTTCTTCACTATAGACAGCGGCCTTGCACAGGTCCATGAGCGGCAGCAACACTTACCATCAGGTGTGCTGTTTGCTCGTTGCCATCGTTCGATAGAAAAAAAATGTACAACTTGATTTATATTAATATATTTTACAGAAATACTAATATTGTTAAAAAGTGCCTTTTATTGTATTTATAGGTTATCCATAAACAGTCTAATTACTAGGAAAACGATATAAAAACGTAAGTTTACGCAGCAAGAGCGATGCAGTAGAAGCAGAACTGTAAAAGTAAAATACACCTCCAAAATCTAGAACAGTTTGACAATAAGAGTACTTAGAATCTGCAAGCACAGCTTGTACAACTATGATGAATTATTTTTAGTTTATTTAAATAAATGATTATAAATTTTCTAAATTATGATCATCATTTCAGTTTATATATAGTCCCAGTAGGAAGAATGTTGTCCTATAAACCCTTAATGGAGTTTTACGATCACTCTCTAGAAAGGAAGTGATATTGCATTCTTACTTCATCACCAAACGGCCAGATAATAAAGATAATCTTATATCTTTAAACGAGCAATTCTTGTAAATATATATATTTTCAGGATCTCGGAAACGGCTCCAACGATTTTGTTGAAACTTGGCATACTAGAGGATTCGGGCCCAAAAAATCGATCTAGCTAGGTTTTATGTATAGAAAATGTTGTTTTGTCAGTGTTTTTGGCACACAATATAATGACATTAAATTTTAAAAGAATATGAATTCAAATTTCGATGGCAACGTCATGAGTGACGATAGCTCAAATGGGAAGGTGACAGGTTTTAATTTTGGTATTTTTTCAATCAAACAGCGTCGGTTCGAATCTCGGTGTTATTATTATTCTCTTTTTGTAATTTTTTATATATTTTTCATTATTTATTTTTTATTTTTTAGTAATATATATATCTAAATAAATTCGATAATGCCGAGCGAAGCTCGGTCAACCAGATATTAGTAATAATACACGCATTATAATGACCATAAATATTAAGAAAAGCAACAACATGTAGAATAAACATTTATCATCATCATCACAGCTTATAAATGCCATATTGTCAGGCTTGAGCCTCCTCCGCAATGGAAGGAGACTTTACCTAATAGACCACACTGGTCAAACGAGTTAATATGGGGTTTTATTTAGATTTTTCCTTCTCTTGCATAAATGTTATAAGCATATTTAATCTCTTAGTCGTTTACAACACTCATAGTCAAGTTAGGCGGTGGTGAATTGTATTCTTATTCCGTCACCACACGGCATAGAATAATCATTGTATCCGTAAAACTAACAGACTTATGTAACTCAAATTTCAGCTGAACAGTAAGATATATAAACATAGATATTGTACACAATGTAATATCTTGCGCCATTACCTACATAATACATGATTTACAATTACAAAATATGACCACTAATGATTCATTATTAATAACGACTTTGTTTAACTATAAAGAGGATAAAGATTGTTGATTACATAAAGTCAATTAAAAAATGTAGGCTCTTAACATTTTTTTTCTAAAATAAGAAATACGGTGTGTTTAAAGATTAGTCCTTAACATAACAATAACATCATCATCATCATGATCATCATTATTTCCTACTTTTATCCCTTACACGCCTCTTCTCAACAATGGAAAGGACATTTACCTACCTATTTTATGCGCCTGATGCCGTCCTAGCAGAGGCTGTGGGTGACTGGACCGGGATTTAGTCCGGGCACCTGTGGAAAGGTTAGCCTCGCGAAGGCGATCGGCGTCCCGGGCTAGGGACGTTGATGGGAGAGGGTACTCCCTCGGGGTATTCCATCGGGTCGACCACTGAAGTCAAGGAACTCTGCACCGGTGGTCGGCCCGTGAAGGCGACGTGCTATATGGGTGGGTCACGGGTGTGCGTGCTTATGCGCCTCTATCGCCCCGGACGGAGCCGGGCGACAACTGCGCCGACCGTAGCCCATCCCCCACGCTAATTAGACGGATTGGTATAGTTTGATTTCGAGTTGCCCTTCTCTTATATAAATCATTATCATCATGCTCTTATTGCAATTACTTGAGGTTGACGCTGTTTTCATTATACATATTTCAAAAGTGATTGGCAATAGTTTTTAGACCGAGCGCCTGCCTGACGTTCAACCCTCCTTGAGCATTGAACTCGCCTTGACCCAGGTTATGGATGACGTCTCTCGTTCTTTGCTATCTTTTACGATATTCACGATCAATAAGGTTAAGATCAGTAAGGGTTAGTAATATTTGTAGCCGCCACCATACAAATGATATCAAGAGAAAATTTAAAATAATACTATTTTTACGGATTTTTTGCGTTTGTTTTTTTTGTTTAAGAGTGGTAGGACCACACTGTCGACAGTTATCTGTCTACAGCCGCGGGCGGGTCCGTCCGGGGCAGTACCACACTCTCGCAGAAAATCGACATCTGAATAGTAGCGATTTGTTACTGCGCTTCGTTCGGTAAGCGAGAGAGCCGGAAGCCCAACTTTCTGAGGGTGTTTGCGTGTGGAGGGTTTTGGTGGTGCCCTTGGTATCACCGAGCCTCAATGTACGCATTCACACTCCCTTCACTTTCTTCGCGGTAGGCAACAGCCTTGTAAAGGTCCATGAGCAGCAGCAACACTTACCATCAGGTGTACTGTTTGCTCATTTGCCACCGTTTGCAATAAAAAAAAAAAAAATTGTATTTGATTATTGATTTCCCGGCATTTCGAACACTTTTCAACGTTCATGGTCATGAAAAGCGAAGAAATCTGTAAAAATAGTTTCATTTCATGACTTACCAACTTACTATGTTGTTCTAACTGTCGAGACGACGAGCACGACTTAGTGCATAATAAAAATCTGATGCAACCGAAACAAACATCTGAATATCGATAAGAATGTGAATATTTTTAAACGCATTAAAGTCAAGTTTACGTTTGTTCCTCTCATATTTTATGATCCATAAAATAGTATAAGTGAATTTGTACCGAACATCGCTTGATATAGTTTAAGTGAAACTTTGTAAAAATATTGTATTTATTTTTGTTATTTTTATTTATGTATATGGAAATAGAATTCATTATTTCACACATTAAGAAAAAATTCATTGTTTTGCAAGAGGCTTTACAAATATACCTAGAATGTACATATAAGACTCAGTTTCAAATAACAACTGGTCTCAAAACAAACATCGAAATTGGGTATCGGTCGCGCAAAGGACTGTCCGACATAGGACCTGGGACACCGGCAAAGAATTCTAGATCATTACCATATGGTATCAATATTACAATCAATATTAGATACTAATTTCCAGAATAGTGTTTTATCATTAAAACACATTTATGTAAGCATATTTATAATAATATTAAATGCCTTCTTTCAAAGGCGTATCTTTTAACATATATAAAACAAATACAAAACTAACGAAAGAACTAACTAACGACACTGTGAAATGAGAGCATTATATATTTAAAACTATTCTTATATTAAACCATGATATATCATTCGCCGAGGAATAGAAGAAATTTTTAAAAGGTCCGAGTCCGATTTTCCGTTTATGTAGTGGTAATTGTCTTACAAGAGGAAAGAATAGCTAACTCTCGGTCGTTTATTGTTGGTACAGTGGTAGTAGAAGCGCACTGCGGTAGCCGACGCCGCAGAACCCGACTTCCTACGATAAGTTACGTGCACTGAATCTTAATACCACCTGTACTGATTTTATTTCAACCTCCCTCATTCTTGATTCAACTATCTAATAGTTATCTCTAAACGTCCGAACACCGGACTGCTGAATGTAAACAATCTTATTGCCTTAAACTTTAATTTCTTGTTGTTTTACACGTTGTTTTGTCAGCGTTTTAGGTTTTTTAATATGTAATGATTTATTCCTTTCTTGTAAATTATTCAGAAATCAATTCAGGCCACTATGCTGAGCTCTGGTAAATAATTCAGCGGTGATTGTAACATGGGTCCAAGCCCGCACTAAATGTCCCCAAGGAACCACGCGGTCGTCAGACAATCCCTGTTTTCCTTATCTCTGTATCTGAATCTCTACTTACGATGCGCCCCAGCAAACTCAAGTGTCTTTGTCTCCATAATCTTATCTATCGATTTTCCATTAATCCGATTTGAGGTTTTGATGAGACAAGATTTTATGTATAAATTAATTATTTGTGATATGGTATATATATAATTCGTGTGCTTTTATTTGCAATGAAATAATAATTGTATTTTCCGTATGGTAAAGGAGTAAGAATACAATTTACGACCCCCTCTCTTGCCTGTGGGTGTCGTAAAAGGTGAATAAGTATTAGTATGCATTTAAAATCTATGCAAAAGAAGGATAATTAGAAACAAAACCCGATACCAACCTGTCTGACCAGTATGGTCAACTAGTAAAGTCAATTTCCCTCCTATTGTGGAGAAGGCTCGAGCCCAGCAGTGGGATGTATAAGAGCCGAAATGATTAATGAGTATGAAACTGTCTTCATTCTGTTAACGTCTAGCGTCCACTGGAACAGATTCAATTATTTCATTAAAATAATTTTACCTAAAGACACCAGAATCTACTAGCCACACTACATTGTATTTTTGTTATTTCATCATACTCATATAATCACGAATGTACGTTTACATAACGAAACGATTATCTAAACTAGATCAGCTAAGTATTCCGTTACTAATTATAATGAGTAAAATAAATTATACGAGTCGTTTCGTCCTCAACAAAGCGGCGCTTAAAACAGTACAAGTAAATACCTTAAAATTTAATCGTTTTGTGCAAAGATTTTTCCATGAAAAGTTTTCCACTTCAAACTTTACCACTTCGGCGAAGCCAAGACGCGTTTAACAAAGCTTTTTCATACTTCTTACATTTTTATATCAGGAATGGAACGTCATGCTCGGTTTCATCGGTGCTCGTCCGCCCGACCGCGAAAAGAAGGCATAGACCGGTAATAGGTGACGCCTTATACTGTATTCAAGTCACGTTTACAATTCCTTATATTTCATCTTTTTCTACGGCCCCGAAAAATGTCATCGAATACACATTTTCCCGTAATCCTCATAAGTCTCATGGCCTCGACAACGTTCGGGACGCCGCAGCTCCCCATCACGTGACACCTACCCCTGTGATTCCCGCCCTCCCCGTGCGCACACACCCCGTGACAACAAGTTCACGCCGTGTCGTGACTCGCATTTGCAATGACACTGGTTGAGACGCCGCGACAAGCCAGCCTTCAATTAGGTAATGGTCTGCCATATAAGTTGTCTCGAGACATTGAATAAAACAGTGTTTCTAAGCGTGACTGCCACTCTAATTCATGTAATAATAAACGTACGATTACGTTTCACGCCTCTCAGCATCCTCGTAAAATGGCTTAAACGGGATGAGTAGAAAAATGCAATGTTGTAGAGAAACTTTTAATTGAGCGGTCTGTAGGTATTTTACCAACATAGACAGATTGAGATACGTGTTCGGATTTGGTTGAATCCTCTCCTATCGAAACAGGTTGCAACATGCACCTTGCAGAGAGCATCGCCGGAAGTTTTCGACAACAGTCCAACTAGTTTGGAAGCTTGGTAACTCTATCAGATACGTGAGCTGAAGCGATTATTCGAACTCTATATACTAGAGAAACGGTGACAAGCATTTAAAATAGGCTTTATATTAACAATATCAATTATAATGGTTGTTATGATTGTAATATGGAATTTATTTAATTAATTAGATATCCAAGGAATGGATTGATATTGTGTATGAAGAATATTGTTAATAGTCTGTTCAGTGTCTATGAAGCATATTTTAAATTTATTTTTGTAACCTTTATTCGCGTTTGATGGTGGTTTAAGATTAACATCCAAATGCTTTCTTTCCTTTACGTGCTACTAGAGAAGAGTGAGGGAGGTTAGACGACAAAATATAATGTAAAAGAAGGAATAAATAAAATCTTATACTAATCGGTCTGGTCAGCGTATATAGTAGGCTAATATTCACCTTCTTGAAAAGTGTCTCCTTGTGAAAATTGTTTAAAAAATAATGTCCATAATTGAAATGCGTCCTTTATTTAATAGGAATAGTTACAATAAATCTGTTTTCTTGTACACTAAGTTCTTATTGAGTAATTACTTTCTTTTTAAAAAGAGCTCATAAAAAAAATATATAAACCTTTTATGTTATCGATGAATTGTCCGTGCACTCATTTATAACAAATACGAAAACATTCATTGTATAGACTACCATTAATACCTATTATCAATATAATTAAAATAATAAATAAGTAATGTTGTTTATAGCTTAACTCTCTTAATGTATGTCGTCGCTTGATATGCTATAAAATTTATCAGTTTCATATTATGGACTTTTCAAACTCGTAAACATCGCGTATTTGTATTCACCGTTCACTTTTTTCTTCAACTTCATCAACAAAACCAATAAAATAAGACTACGAAACTATCTTAAAATAACGATTGTTTTGTAGACTAATATATCCCAAGAGATGAATATTTGAAGAATAACAAATAAGTCTCCCAATTTGAATATTAGTCTGGCCTACAAATTACTCCATAAATTTGTCTTGATTTTCTTTTGATCGATTTGAAAGCAATACATAATAAATAACGATTGGTACGAGATTAGAATTGAAAATAGCAATGTCAAACAAAAGAGATACCAGAATATGTAAACAAATATTGAATTCATATTATTAACAGTCCTAGAAATTACATTTTTAACATATTCACTCTAGTATTAAAAAAGAAAACGCTACCTAAAAGGTAGCGTTTTCTTTTTTCTTTTTTTCTTTTTTTGCTTGGTGTTGTTCTCTTATATACATTCTTTTCAAACAAAGTCATGCTTCACTATTGCATACTAAAATTTTACAATGTATAAAGCAAATAAACCTACAGTGTCGACTTACTAACTTTACATGTAGTTTTATTTCGAATTGAAATTCTTTTCCATTCTCAATCTGTCAATATAATAATAATAATAATCATTTTTAAATTAAATTTCTGCAAAGGCCTCTACGTGTTGGATCCATATCTCCATGTAAGCCTTTCAAAGGTCCGGGTATCTTCCCTTTTTGGGAGATAGCCGTGAATCGGAGATACATGATAATAATCAAACCTCCAACCCCATAAACAGTTGTTAGATACCATCATCATAAAATAGTTTTACACCTACCGTCGGCAGTCCACGTGTGTTATGTGCAGACTTGGAGTGTCATCGGTAGACGTCCCATCCCATTTTTACATTAAATTTCTCTAAAGGCCTCTGCGTGTTGGATCCATATCCCCATGTAAGCCTTTCAAAGGACCGGGTATCTTCCCTTGGGAGATATCCGTGAATCGGAGATATAATAATAATAATATTGTTTATTCGAGTAACCAAGACTCAAAAAAGTTAGTAAAACTTAAATCTATGTTAGTATGAAACCTTAACATTAAAACAATTATTAATACACACATATATATATATATATATATATATATATATATATATATATATATATATATATATATATTACATTAAATTAAAATTAAAAAAATACTTAAAGTCTACACATGATGTGAGCCACTACCGCAACATCCCATGAGAGATGGCGCAGCAGCGCCCCACATATAAGCAATCCAGCCTGCTCGATATCATATTCAGGATACTGTTGGCGCTGCCACGCACCCTGCGCACCAGGGATGCACACCGCTTACGCATTGTTGAATAAAAGCAATTAACATGCGCATGCGCGAACATCCCCGATGCGCTACAGTAGCGAGGCAGCCCCACCAGCACCCTGAACGAATTATTATATTGAACGCGAAGAGCGCTATATGACTTTGCGTATACCTCGCCCACAGGCTGCATGTATAAAAAGCTGTACAGTAAGCACGAAATAATGTTATTTTAACATTTAGTGTACAGTGTGCAAACCTGCTAGCCAGCATATTCGCCCGAACAGACAACGCTCTCCGCTCTCGTTCAATATCCTCCTGTCCTTAAGGTCAGGGGTCAATATGTGACCAAGATATTTAAATTTAGTAGTTCTCTGTAACAGCGAACCGTTTAGGTATACAGGAAGTACAAGATTGGGATATTGACCCATTGACTATTGATAAATTAAATATCATTAAATTAACTTAACAAATTTGTGAAATAACCTAAAACTTCATAGTTATTATAAGCAAATGGAATTAAAGTTAAACAAAAACTTACAACATAAGCAAGAGAACATACATACCATACATAAAATCCGTTTGTAAAAATTATGAGAAGAAGTCTCCACAGATGCTGAAATCTTACAAATAATGACGTGAGAATGCCAACGATGTCACTCCTGAGTTAATGTTAATAATAATACTATTTTAACACGTAGTGTAGATAGGCGGGCACTAACTAGCGAACACAGCTGGAGCGCGGTGCATTGACAATGTTTGGCTACCGCATCCTTGGGCATCCAAGCCGTGCATCGCATCCACAATGAGGCCCACCGGACGACAGCGCCAGCACAAACCACTAATTTATAGCTACTGTTAATTACCTACAAGAATCTAACTTTGCGTTTTAGGAAACATACGTCAGTTACAGTTGTGAAGATTAAATTAGTACAAATTAGATGTTTAAACTTGACATCCATCTACTGAGTATACTGATTAATAAGAAACGTAATCTAATTAATATTACTTTATACATATATAAAAATAGGAAATATTCTTATTTAATCCCACTAATTCAATACAGCATTAAATTATCCTGTGTGGTGTGAAGAATCCATTATCCATGATAGTCGTAAAAACGACTAATAAGGACACCAGAGAAATAGATTGCCGAGTTTTACTCATAACAGCAACTACGAAAAATTAGCCGTCTCTTAAGTATAGTTATTATGATTCCTAATATTTACGCGAGTATTATACACATTTGAAATAAAAATATATTTACACATTTTATCGGATTTGTATTTGATTTTCAACGCTAGATTTTTAACGCAAAACGGCAGGCAATTAAAAAGCAAATACAAGCGCGATAAAGTCCGTGAAAATATTTTATTTCAAATACAGTCCTATTATTTCTATGGAAAACTTATGTCCAATAAGGAACATACTGTAGGGCCTTGATAGGGTAGAGGAAATTCAGTGATAACAGTTTATTTTTTGAGCAAAACTATATTACCACTATTACTATTTTTTAATATAATCAATCATTATATAATAAACAATATCATAAGACAAACTAACCCTTTTGTATATTATTGTTAATAATCTGTTTGATTCGAGCACGACGTAAATTTTTTTTCTAGAGAATCAGTCTTTTTTCGTTAGTTGATTTACTTTCATCTCTTTCCAAGACAACTAATTAATATGCATAATGTATATCGAGCAGAATACTAACAAAAGTTTATGTTATTTACGAGACTTTGATTAAGATTTTATATTCATAAGGTACGTTTAATTATTATGTTAACGAAACCTTCTTCTGAATAAAATATTAGACGTGGTCTGTCAAAGGGAATTAAATGGAGAGTATTTCGCCGAGAAAAATAATAAAATATTTGATTAACGAAAGTTACAAGTCTGGTAATCTACTTAAACGCCACATCTTCTCACCTTTATGCCGCAAGGAATGCGTAGGTATATGAACATAAAAAATGCATTCATTTCGAGAAAAGTAGTAAAATACAAACGAATGTTTTGTTTTTAATACTGGGGAGAGATCTCTAGGAGAGTTTTGGTGTTAAATTATGCAGAAATCAATTCCTTTGCTCGGACGTATCCCCCGTTTTGCCGTGGGATAAATAAATAATACATCTGTAATTGTACCTTGGTCTCGGACTTGGGTATCTCAGTTAGCGCCAAGTTTTTTATGTTATATAAATTCTCACCGATGCTGTTTGCCTGCAGCTACGAATGTTACCACTATATTTCTCGTGGGTGTCGTAAAAGAGGACTAGGAGCTTAACATTCACATTGGTCAACAAGGGGAGTTCACGTCAGACAAGCAAGTCAGTTATAGCCAAAACTTTTACAATACAATGGAAGAAGAGTACGTAAACCAGCAATTCCAGGGACTTCCTGAGGACTAAACCTCGGTGTCATTTATGGAGACCATTGTAGATCCTGGTTTAGAGAATAGTCTCAATAAAAAAATATAATATACATATAACATCTATGCAAGAGAAGGAAAACTCGACATGAAACACTATACCAATACGTCTGACCAGCGTGGTATAGTAGGTCAATTTCCCTCCCATTGTGGAGAAGGCTTGAACCCAACAGGGTGTATGAGCTGTAATGATGATAATGAAAAAAAATATCTGCTTGCCACTTCGTGAATGAAATAAAATTAAATTTTATTAGATAAATAAATTTGTTTTAATAAAGGCCATTCACTAAGCCACACGCCTTATTTTATAAATATAATTAAGCTGACTTTATAATTAAAATTGGCATTCTTACTTACTGTTAACATTATAAATGTGAAAGTTTTAATGTTTATTTCTCAACAACGCCTACACGCTTGAACTAACTTAAATTTAATTTATAACTTAAATAAAACCTTAAGGACTTCTCTACTCTATTTCAAATAAAATATGTACTTTAAGAGTCAAAATAACATCTATTTTTTGTGAGCTCTGTGGTAGTGATTACCAATACTACTTACACTGCTCGTGGGTGTCGTAAAAACGACTAAAAGCTTTACATAGATCAAGGCCAGCGCCATCGGCAGTCGTCTAGTCAAAAATTATATTCCCATGGAGGGTTGACGTTAGGCGGCCCGTTGTAAATCTATTTCCAATACCTTTTGCAATATGTACTTTGAAAATTACATATTGAGTCGACCCCAGGCAATAGCGATAAGAGCAGGCTGATGATGATGATTAATTTTAAGAGTACGGTGAAAAAAACCGTTATGATTGGAAAATTATTTGCTTCTATATTAATTTGTAATAATCGATAATGTTTAAAATCGAAGAAAATTGTGGCAAATATGTAATTGGGATTGTCGATGATATTTTCTACTTTTTTATATAAATTAATGTAACTGCGCAGTGCGCACCAAGTTACTTACCTTGTGTGGGTTAATACCCACACATGAAAGCCATTATGTACATTGATCTTAAATAATTCAATGTATTGCCCTATTAAATTTGTCCTATTAATTAACAAACATTAAAATCATGCAATTTTTAACACTTAAAGAAACTCAAGCTTCATATTCTGGTTTTTGCTCTACCTATCACATTATAAATTTTCAAATTGCAAAATGATTTAGATATTCTTCAACAATGGTGTCATAAGAATAGTATGTCACTCGACTTAAAAAAATGTCAATTTATACAATTAAAATATCATATAGAAGGTACTGATCTAAACCGCGTCTCCGTGATTCGCGATCTGGGAGTATTATTTGACACATCACTATCATTTCGTGAACATATAGACAGTATAGTCAGTAAGGCTAGAAAATCACTTGGATTTATAATCCGAATATTGAAAGATTTTAGTAGTATTGATAGTATCATAATACTCTACAATACATTGGTACGAAGTCTCTTAGAATATTGTTCTGTAATATGGTCTCCGTATTACTCAACTCATATAGATAGAGTGGAATCGATCCAGGCCCGTTTCCTGCGATACTTATGTATTAAAAAAGGCATACGTAAGGCTCTTCCAGAGTATAGTACTAGACTAGATTACTTTCACATGCTTAGTCTAAAAAACGAAGAAACAACTCTGATCTATTAACTCTTCACAAGATCATAAATGGTTCGATAGACGCTCCGCTAATCAACTGTCTGAAATTCAGAGTCAGCACGCGAACTCTGCGAAAACCTCGTATATTTGATATCCCAGCATCTACCTTAAATACTTCCTTTAACAGTCCACTTACACGCATGGCAAGGTCATGTAATATAAAGTCTGTTGAAATGGATAATATCGACATATTTTCAATGACATATGCAACATACAGACACTGCCTTTTAAAGGCCGAGTAATTGCTTCTTTGTTATACTTTGTTTTTCTTTTTTACTAATAATTAGTTACAAATAATTATATTCATATACAAAATTAGTATCTCGAATTTAATGTGTTAAAGAATGTCATGCATGCCTATCATCTGTGTAATTACTATTAAGCTAAAATTGTTAAATTTGTAGTATTAGCGCTTCTGCTGTAATTGTGCTGTTGGTGTGCTGAATAAAATAAAATAAAATAAAATATAATAAAATAAGACGATAACTCATCTACTTAAAGATATTATCACCAATAACTAAGAGGCCATATTTTTTTAACTTAATACACAAAGGCTTTATTATACATCATCATCATCTCAGCTTATATACGTCCCACTGCTGGTCTCGAGCCTCCTCCAAAATAGGAGGTAAATTGACCCTACTGGGTACAGGGTTTTACGCCGTGTTTTTCTTCTCTTGCATAGATATTATACACATATTTAATCCCCTAGTCATCTTTTACGATACTAACGGGCGAGATAAGGGGTGGTGAATTGTATTCTCTCCGTCACTACAAGAAGAGAACGTATACTATACACGTACAGATTATCAGAAATGGCAAATATCAATTTGGTAAAACACTTAAAATTTCTAACTATGTATATTTAATGTATGCTAGCTTCTTATCAAATATTTACAATGCAAGAACACTTACTTGCATATATAAGGATGCATTTGAAACACAACTCCCAAAATATGCGGCTGCTTTTAACAAGTTACCAGCTGATGCTAAAATTATAAGCGTGCGCGCATTACCTTAAACGAGCTGCACAATATATTAGTACGTTAAGCTGCCAATGTCTCAGGCACTTAGTATCGGCTCCACGTTATTGATAGCCCTCCTACACACTATTTCACACAAGACCGCCGCATCGATTATATTACGTCCGACGATGCGTTACACTATGCTAACATATAAACTTAAGTTATATGATAAACATTAGGGTGCAATTTTCAATATTTGAAACTATAGAGTCTAACAAGGCTTTATTTTTGTATTAACTATAGTCTAACAAGGCATTTATTTGTGTGTATATTTTTGTGTGAATGTTTTGCCGTGTAATGACGACGTAAGAATCAAAGGTCCCAAACAAGGGCTTTGACTCGTTAATCCCTAAATCGTTAATTAACGAAGTTCAAAATCTTAACGGATTAACTTTTAAGTTAACTCCAAAAAACGTTAACGCTCTTGTTAACTTTAGTCCGTTATATTAGTCGTTTACTGACAAGCTGTCATTTTGTTTGTTTGAATTACGCGCCACGCCACGCTCGTAAGTTCCACGACGCCCGTGTCGCCCAAGTCGCTGGCGGCGGGTCGTATCGTAGAAGAGTTCCTCCGGCGCACGATCCGCCCCTCTTTCTATGACATAACTACTAAAGGGAAGGCGACGACCGCGTCTCAGTTCCTGACACTGTCGAGCAACGCCTTAGCGATAGGCGGCAGCTTCAGGTCGGCATCACTGATTGCGACGAGTTCAAGACGCAGTTCTGTCCACTCGGTAGACACCTCGTGTGTGTCCTGTGGCGTGTCCTCGTCACAATTGCAATCATTGTCATCATTGGACCATGTGCTTTTCTTCTTCACGATCGTGTGCAGGTACTTGACGAGGCTACCATGCCCCGTTAATACCGGCATCAGTCGGAACGAAAGCACCCCGTGCCGTCAACCCAATCACTCCATCAGCAACGGCCGGAAAACAACGGTCCGAACCGAGGTATCGAGGCCTCTCAAACCAGACTGTCCAACAGATAATGACCAGGCGGCCACCTCGCTAAACGAGACAAAGCCGCTCTCCACCCGCCCCGCGAAAAAAGGAACTGATCCTGAGCCTTCTTCAATTGTTGTGAATCCTTCTAATGTAGATTATGATAGTAGCAGAAGTGATAGAGGTGAGAAATAACCTCTACCTGGTTATTACGTCAAAAAGCATCGTAAAGTATTGGTGAATCTTTTGTTATCGCGGCTACCGGCAGTAGCGTATCCCAAGCTAGTGTGGACATAATTACACTACATGCTGCAAAATTTATCAATTTCTCCCAGCTTAAAAGCAGTTTAAGTTTTAAATTGTTAACTTTTAATGGTTAACTTTAACTTGCGTTCAATTTGCGCAAATTTAACGCTTTAACGATTATAGAAGTTAACATTTTAATTAACGATTAACGAAGTTAACTTTTGGATTAACTGTGCCCACCTATGGTAAGAATACAGTTTACCACCCCCTCTCTTACCCGTGGGTGTCGTTAGGCGACTAAGGGATTAAATATGCTTATAAAATATATGCAAGAAAAGTAAAACTTTAAATGAAACCCTATAGCAATACTTCTAACCAGCATGCTATAGTAGGTGAATTTCCCTCCCATTGTGAAGGAGGCTCGAGCCCAGCAGTGGGACACATATAAGCTGAAATGATGCTGACGAATGATATTTTAGTAATGTATGTAGGTATGTAAATAGGAGGGTATTAAAATTTAAAAAAAGGAACAATAATTTGAAGATGGCTGTGTTTTCCTATGAAACTGAAAATCCTATTATAAACATAATTAAAAATAAAACCATAAAGAACTCACCACAGAACTGCAAGACACTGTGAGCGCTTATTGTATAGATTCAATACACAATATTAATTAAACATGATTTCATAAAGATTTTTAGTAAGATAAAGTAAGCCACCTTTTAAAAATCGATAATAATTTAGTATGAGTTTTCTTGTCAGATCTTTCTCAGTATAGTCACGTTCCGAGACCTTATTTGTCTGTTACGACAGCCACAGGCAACACAGTATAGTGAACAGTATACTTACTGCATCATCACACGGATTTTTTTAACAATTATATATATTAAATGTTAGACGAAATGCGCTGCATAAAATTTTCTCTACTTTCAAACAATATTAAAATAAAAAAAAAAGAAAGTTTTAATTAAAAAAAATAACTGCGTATTTTTGTGTTAAACTAGTTGGCCAATTATTTCCACCTCACTTTAGTTACCACCACTGACCATAATATAAACACTAAACATGAATCCGAAACGATTTTCATACTAACCTACGAGTTAATTTAAAGTAATAGAACCGCATTAATTAAATTGCAACTAGAGACTAGATAGTGACCTAATAGGATACGGAATTAATTTCCTAATGCTTACAATAATGTTTGCTATTGTATTAATTTTTATATTTATTGATTTGCCAAGTATATTAACATTTTGTATTCATGATTATTATAATATGTTCTCCGGTGCTGATGGAATAAGAATACAATTCACCACTATCTTGCCCGTGGATGTCGTAAAAGACAACTAAGGCATATAACAGATACGCATTTATATAAGAGAAAAACAAAAAATTGAAATAAAATCCTATTCCAACTTGTCTGACCAGCATGGTATAGTAAGTTCAATTTCTCTCCTGTTTTAGAGGAAGCTCAAGCCCAGTAGTGAGACGTATATGAGGCGAAATGATGACGAAATGAATAGCATGTTTTTGATGTAATTAAGAGTTTGAAGAATCACATACAGTCGTAGAAAGATACAAATGAACTACGCAGACCATTCAATATCAATTTCGGTCCAAAACTTGTTAGAGATTTACATGCTCTCTACATTTCAGGCAGCCATCGAATTAGACGATGCTAATCTTGTTAACGAAAACCTATCTCAACATGGCAAAAAAAGATGCCAGATTTTTCAGAATAATCTATTTTTAGAAAAGGTATTTCGGCTACCTTGTCTTTGGACATTATCATATTCTCGAAGCTTAACTTGAAATATTTCATTGAATCTAAGTCGGTGGACTTATCCTTTTATCACAATCTACTATTATCCAGGAACTCTTCATAGCAACTTATTATAACGATTGCGAACTGGCGATGACTCGTCTTCCAAGCATGGTAATTATTATACTATTCATCCTGGGGGAGGCTATGGAATAGCAGTGGACGAGTTAATCAATGTAACAGGCTAAATTTCATCATTTGCTGCAGGATTCTTTTCTAAAAGACTATGTGAATAAAGCTTAGAATAATAACGAATAGAAGGTAAGTTCACGCACAAAAAGTGAGGCATTTCAATTAGAGCCTAATGGAGCTTACACCGGAACCGTTCCGTAATGTACAAGTCATTGTACTGCACGAACGTACACAACTCTTAAAAAATAAATAGGTAATTATGATGGTTTGTGCATTCAAATGGTGTCACAACACATTTGAAAAATATAAAAAGATTATTAACATTACTTTTAAAGGTAATTCGACGATTTATGTTAATGAAAACAAAATTTGATTTCTTAATTTGTATAGTGGTGTGCGTGTGTACGTGTGTAATCGTCTGCGCGCCATTAGTATTTTTAGATTCAAATTTTGAAAGTTCAAAGTATTGACACTATCCTTCTATACGTTATTATTCTAAGGAATAAAGTCTATTCATATAGTGTAAAGACTAAAATGAGAGCGTCCCTACGCCTGTCTTTTCAGCGAGTGTTATTTGATACTAAAAACGAAAACTAAACGGGTTACGTTTTTCTGCCTTAAAGTTCTCAAGAAATAAATAATAGTTCAAAAAAACCTAAAAAAAATACGCTTTTAAAGAAAATCCAACTAAAAAATAGAAAATATTTTTTAAAAATTTGAATTAAGAATAGTGTATATAAGGAAAAAATATTTTTTATTATAAAAAAAGCGTGGGGTGCATGTTGTCAATAGTTATAATTTATTGACAGATATGAGTAGAAGGATTATCATTTTGATAATATCTTAAAAAGCACCCCACGCTTTTTTTACACTAAAAATATTTTTTTCTTATATACACTATTCTTAATTCAAATTTTTAAAAATTTCTTTTCTATTTTTTAATTGGATTTTCTTTAAAAGCGTCTTTTTAGGCTTTTTGAACTATTATTTATTTTTCATTTTTTAGTTGAATTTTCGCTGATCCTGATTATCCTAGTAAGGATAACGGGTCAAACTATTTAAAATATTGAATTGTCATCGATCCTTAATAAGTATGCCAAATTTTGAGTTAATCCGACGTTTTGAAGGGGGTCAAAATCATATTCAAAGATTCCGTTACATACTAACATACATACGTCTGAAGCTAATAAAAGCGTATTAAAAATGAAATAAAATAGTATTAACTTTAAAATTGAAACAACTTTTTCCCCTTTATTAGTTAATTTACTTCTTCTTTAATAATTACCTGACTAGCTTTACTCTGCAGATGAAGCCACAGTGTATTACGCAATAAAAAATCTTTGTGTTGCGAGAGACTTTACAAATATACCATTGCAAACCCAAATAACATCTAAACTCAATACAATCATTTGTGTTTTCAACAAGAAACTCTTATTCGTAGAGATCAATTCTACGATACAGTATGGGTGATCGCTTCTACGCCATCTAACTAATCTAACTTATTTGTAAACCTAAAATGAGGCTTCTATAATTAGAACACCTCTGCTTGCAATACACTTGATTTGCTTTACCTATTAACCTACATGTTCAGTTCATTGATCATTTTATCATTTCAGCTCATAATCATCCCATTGTTGGGATCGAACCTCCTCCATAATAGGAGGGAAATTTACCTTACTATACCATGCTGGTCATACAGGGTAGTCATAGGATTTTGTTTCGATTTTCCATTTTCTTGCATAGATGTTATATACGTATTATATCCATTAGTCGTTTTTTATTATATTCACGTTCATGATAGGGAGTGATCCAATTCACTATACGTGCAAACATATTCAGTACACAATTTTTAGTAAATTAATGCATCACCATTTCAGCCAATTTTCCACTACATATGTACATCCGTTGTCACAGATCACTTAATCCAATCGTCTGTGACCTTAATATAGATAATATCATGAGCAATAATTACCACTTTACCGTCAATCATTACTTCAATTCACAAGTGTCAATTTATAAAGCGATTGCATATTTTGATTGCCACAATATCAGAATTAAGCAATTATAAAAACTTGCAGAATAATTCACTCATAATAATTAATTTGGGAATATAATTTGGCCATAATATTGTTTCACGGAGAATAGCGTGAACTGAATTGGTATGTCTGCTTGTATTGAACAACCAACATAACAGACGAACCTGCTTTGTGTATTATTCGCTCGTTGAATTTCAACCTCTCGACTTTAAGGCAAATTTCGCACTTGAACATAAAGTTCAAGTGCGTTATTTAGTAGATGAGTTTTGGATCAAGAACTCTCTCAATTTAAACATTATAATCCTGTCCATTGGCACCGATTTACTAATACCCGCTTGTTTAATAATTCAACAAATACATTTTTAATCATCATTATCATTCAGCCTTTTCCCGTGCGCTGCTATGTAAGCTGTAAGAACGCACACATGCGCGATCCTATCGCGCCCGCATCCAATGCTTTCCAGTAATCCAGTACTTCTACCAAGTTGTCAATCTACCAACTGTAGGGCGTCATCAGTTCTGTGGTCGTCACTCGAGATTCTTTCTTCCCCAACGGTTAACGGTTCGTCGAGTGGAATGGCCTGCTCATTGCCACTTTAACATGCTAATTCTTCGTGTTATTTCGGGTATACCCGTCTATTAATTTTATCATCATCATCATCATCATTTCAGCCTATTGCCGTCCACTGCTGGACGTAGGCCTCCCTCATATTGCGCCACAATGTGCGGTCCTGTGCCGCCTGCATCCAACGACGCCCAGCAACTTTCACTAGGTCGTCGGTCCACCTAGTGGGGGGGCGTCCTACACTGCGTCGTCCGATGCGTGGTCGCCACTCGAGAACCTTTCTTCCCCAGCGGTTGTCGGTTCGTCGAGCGATGTGGCCTGCCCATTGCCACTTCAGCGTGCTAATTCTTCGTGCTATGTCGGTTACACCCGTTCTTCTGCGGATTTCTGTATTCCGGATTCTATCTCGCAGAGAAATCCCGAGCATAGCCCGTTCCATAGCACGCTGAGCGACTTTGAGCCTTGATATGAGGCCTACATTTAGGGACCACGTTTCCGTGCCGTAAGTCATCACTGGTAACACACACTGGTCGTAGACCTGTGTTTTCAGACACTGAGGTATGTTGGACGAGAAGATCCTCTTAAGTTTCCCGAACGCTGCCCAACCGAGTTGGATTCGTCGGCTGATCTCTTTCTCGAAATTGGATCTACCTAACTGGACTGTTTGTCCTAGGTAAACATAGTGATTGACAACTTCGAGAATCGCATTGCCAACTAGGACCGGTACAGGAATGACATGGGTATTTGACATGACTTTCGTCTTGTCCATGTTCATTCGTAGACCCACTAGTTGGGATACCCTGCTGAGATCATTGAGCATAGTGCCAAGGTCCTCCATGGATTCTGCCATAACGACGATATCGTCTGCGAATCGAAGGTGAGTGATGTATTCGCCGTTAATGTTGATGCCGAGTCCAGTCCAGTCTAAGAGCTTGAAGACATCTTCCAGTGCAGTGGTGAACAGTTTCGGAGAGATGACATCTCCCTGTCTCACGCCTTTCTGCAACTGGATCGGTTTCGTACTCTTATCCCGGATACGGACTGACATTGTGGCGTTCCTATACAAACACTTCAGCACTTCGATATAGCGATGGTCGATTTGGCACCGCTGAAGGGACTGCAGCACCGCCCAAGTTTCGACTTATTAATTACGAATTAATTTTATATTATTATATTTTACGTCTATATATTTTATTAGATTAATTCAACTGCTGATTTCACTAGTCTTATTTGATGATAACGTATCATGCTATTCATAAAGAATATAAAATTCTTAGCTAGCCAAGAATTCAAAAAATTCTTTATATTCTAATCTCTGTTAAGAATATATGTATATAAAAGAAACAAAAACAATTACTTACAGAAGATGAAAGGCATTTACGTTTGTTTTTTTTATATATATAAACAGTGGCAAAACGGTTATTGTGAACTTGGCTATTGTGAATAACTTTTACTACTGTAGAGCATCCATAAATAGGGCTATAAAAACGAGTTATACACATCAGATATGATCGCTATTATGAATTCAAATAAAATTTATTTAAACACACATTTCATTCAAATCGTTGGAAATAATTTAATATACAGGCTGACCCATTTATAATAGTCCATTTTTTTTAATCGTATGTCTTTTGGCACGTTAGACAAAAATGATGAGCGGGCCGACCACCGGAGCAGGGTGACTTGACATCAGTGGTCGGCCCGCTCATCATTTTGTCAACGACGAAGGCGACGTGTCGCGGGTGGGTTACGTGTGTGCGTGCTGACGCCCCTCTGTCGCCCCGTACGGAGTGGTGCGAGGAGTGCGCCGATCGTAACCCACCACCAAAAAAAAATGCAAAAATGATGAGAGTAAATTTATACGATGCGCTCGCACACCGTCACGAATATCAACTATGTAGATAATGCGTTATAATAAAACTTTCAATGTATTAAATTATTACTTTTTTTCTAATATTAGTGTCGTTTATTCTACAAACGTAGGATAACGCGAAGCATAAAATTTAAAGAAAGATTTTTATCTTCTTTCTCTTTTTTTTTCTTTTTATTTTTTTCTTCTTACATGCCCACATTAGTACACAGTCACATTTTTTTTATCTATGACATTTCAATGATTAATCGAAAAGTATGATATGTTCCACGATAGTCAATAGTTTACAAGTTATGTTTCTAGAAAAATATTTTCTTTAACTCTCTACTTTGGTGATATGAACTTCTCTAGATTTAACGTAGTTGCACTAAATGGGATCAAATTTAATGCGAAAGTAGTATAAATATATATCTAGTAAACAAAGAACCAATTTTGCGATTATTTTCACATCTAATATAATTTTAGATCTTTTGGTGACGCGAATATATACTCTAAATGAAATGTATTTTAATTAGAAAATGGAAGAAAGGAAGGAAGGGACTTCCTTACATTTTAAAATTAAAATAAAAATGGATTTCCGATATGTATTGTCTAATTCAATAAATTATCTTAAATGAAATGTGTTAATGGTCTTAACAAATACGGTGTAAAAATATTACAATGTCACATCTTCATAAACTAACATTGTATACACTAATTAACTAAAAGCTTCAAACGAAAGAGACTATAAATGAGCCAACCTGTATATAAACTTAACACATAAATAATAAAATTTCACGTAGTAACGATTTAAGGGTACAATTTGTCCTCAGTCTTTACTTTCCCATGGAAGTTGTAAAAATTGGTTAAACCTGGTATTCTAGGGAAGCATACAAAAGCAATTTCCTGGGAAATCCCTAAGACGTGCATGCTGACCAGCAAATTGGTGGCAATTACAATATTAACCTAATTAAGGAGGCCTACGTCTAGCAATAGACATTAGTTCTTTTATATACGTCTATCTAAATTAAGTGGCAGTCCGACAAAATCGTTATTCACTTCATGAATAATCTTCCGAGTGGTGACGCAATAAGAATTAAATTCACCACCCAATTTGACTTATCCATGGCTATCATAAAAGACGTCTAAAAGGAATGCATTAAACATCTATGTAAGAGATGGCAAACTCAAAATAAAACTCTATACTAACCCGCCTGTGTGGTTTAGTAGACTAATTTGCCTTCTACTAAGAAGTAAGCTCAAGCCCAGTAGTGGATGTGAGCTGATATAATGAAGATGACGAATGATACTAAAATTGAAATCTGTTATACGATATTACGTTCAAATGCAACTCAAAGCTTGTTACCAATATATAGCTGTAAAATAATATTAGCTATTTTAGATAAACATTAAAAATAATAAGCATTTTCTTTATCCCTTTGGTGACGGAAGAAGAATACCTAGATTTGTTATCGCGCAAGTGTCATAAAAGACGATAAATTAACGTTATCGAAAGAGAAAAAACTCGTATTAAAATCCTATGCCAACCACCTACGAAGCGTAGGTCATTTTTTCGGTCTTATATTCCATGCCCTTTCCTACCCAATAGTAGCATGTATAGATGCTTGGAAATAAAAAAAGAAAGATGTTCTACTATAAATATCTTATCGATCAAACTAAATAACTTTATTTCATCTAATATTTTCATTTTAAAATATGAAATATATACATACATTTAATGTTAAAAGTTCTTTATTGAAAAATGTCATAATTCCAAAATAAAACAAGTGAAATACCCTAATAGTCGTACTTACAACGACGGCAACATTATGAGAATACGGGAACCCTTTTTCCAATAAGTGTGATCGAACGACGGAGTTTCCCGGCGGAGCTAGAAATTCTTGAGCAGTTGAAAACAAGTTGGGGGCAAGAGTGGGCACGGCGGCAATATCGGCAAGTTGGGCGGCCGCAGCTGGCATGTCGCCGCCTATGTCTCAATAATCCTCAAGGTACCCTCCTAATCGACTCTTCCTTAGTTCGACGCAAGTGTGACTAACTGATTAATTCTGCGACTCCGTGTACGTGCCCGGTCTGTCTTCGCCCATTATTGTTTGCCCCACACTTTCGTTCGCTCGTGTCCCATTATTGAACGATATTTGGACTATTATTGGCCAGTCGTACGGTGCGTACTATTTATATGTTGTCGAAGGGTGGCCATTACACACTACAGCATATAGTTTGGGATTGTAATTGCCGCTATTTTGTTAGATTGAATCCAATTTCGTTGGCTTAGTTTTAATGTTTTGTTCTTGTATCAGAGTTAGGAAATGTTAGGCGTTCTACCGACTTATATTGTATCGCAGAACCGTATTATTATAATAATAGAACCATAAATAGCTTATAGTAGAACTAGAACATATAATTTACTATTTATTATACTTTTAATGCGGAAATAAATTATATTATAGTGATTTCTTTTACTTTGGCTTTCGCTTGATAAACATGAGTACGTTTTCGTAATTTAACACTTCTTTAGTTTATTAAATGTTACCTACAACTTTGTTACAGTAAATGGAACTTTAAAGACTTTGATATTTAAAATAGTAGTAATAGATAGACTGAACATATATTGAAGGAAATAATATATTTACACAAATATGTAAATTTAAAAAATTTAAGTATATAGTAAGTCTAACATATTTTTTTTTGTACCGTAAATATTAAAATTATATCACCGTAATGAACTATAGAAATATATTCGACTTTGATCCGTAACTCCTTTAAAAAAAAATACATTACATGTACCTACTAATATTAAAACTCTTCTTAGGTTATTCAGAAGTCTATTACTGTGCAGTCTCTCGCAATAATTTAACTCCCTATAAAGTTGAAATTACTAAAATATTTAGACAGTTTTCAGTAATTTTGAGAATATATCTGGACCGCAAACCTTGTTATCTGAGAGATAATAGAACATTAAACAGCAATGACAACCCACTGAGTGCGCTTAGCTTACCCCTTCGGGAATTAAAGGTATAAGAAAAGTTAAAATATATCAACATTACCAAGAAATATAAAAATTCAACCAAGCCATCAATTTATGTTATTCGTTGATTTATTTTATATCGAAATGCACGACCCAACTTTTAGAAGCTTCTGTAACATCGTTATCTTTGAATTGAGAAGGTGAGCTAAGCACGCGGTAGCGTGTTTTTCAGCTAAGTAAAAGTTAAGTTTACACGAATTATTTCGAACAGCTACTGAGCTTTTCATAATTTAAAACTATTTAACATAAACACTTCTAATAATGATTTATGTATATAGAAAAACATGTCTAATTTCATGAACCCAGCTTCAATGGTTATATAGATGTTAACGTTAAAAAATCGACATTTTTATTATTTACTGAGTCACATTAAGAATAAAAACTTAACCCACTTCTAGATGATCCAGAATGTTCAAAATGACATTCAGATAGATAATAGTATCTATCTTTTCTAATAAATCGATTTTCATCATCATCATTTCAACTCATATTGGTCCCACTGCTGGGCTCGTGTCGCCTCCTTAATAGGAGGAAAATTGACCTACTAAACCACCCTGGTGAGACGGGTTGGTAAAAGGTTTTATTTTGAGTTTTCCTTATTTTGCAGAGACGTAATATGCATATTATACCCCTTAGTCGTCTTTTACCTTTGGAGGGTAGGAAAGTGAGTTGTGAATGGTATTCTTTCTCCGTCACCATACGGAAATTATTTGATATAAAACTTATATCAAATAAAATAGATTTATTGTATACTAGCAACCCGCCCTCGCTTCCCTTCAGTTTCAGTCGCCTTACCCGCGGCGTATTGCCCGTTCCCGTGGGAATACCGGGATAAAATATAGCCTATGTTACTCCCTGATATTATAGCTTTCCATTGGTGAAAGCATTTTTGAAATCGGTTCGGTGGTTTAAGCGTGAAAGCGTAACAAACAAACAAACATCTTTACTTTCGCATTTATAATATTAGTATAGATATCTATGTAGCGCTTGCATAATTATAAAGTATAAAACTTCTTTCCTCTTTATATGAGAATAAATTCCATCATGAATACTTAATTTTAACATTTTTGTGTAACCATTTTAATATCAATTGTTTCTAAAACTCACTCAAACATAAACTGAAAATCAAGTAATTTTAACGTAAACGTGACCGAGAAGGTGTGTGAATTTCCAATACTCTATTTATATGGTTCTGTTTTGTGCTTCTTCATTGCAGTAAATTGATTAGAGTAATGACTGATGTAGAATATATTAAAAGAAATGGAAATTAGTAATTAAATATAACTACACGCACGTGTAAACGCAGCAAAAATGTATAAGTAGATTGCTTTTAAATTATAATAAATTTATTTATAAAAAGTAATGATATATCGTTAAAAATTTAAACGTGGAAATAGAAGCCAAGTTCAATATTACGATAATTATGGTGTGCTTTACAACTTCGCAGAAAAAACCTTGACTTATATAAGATGTAAATGGCTGCCAATTTTTGTATATGTTATAATGTTTTGATAATTCTAAAATTTATTAAATAGAAGAACTTTTAACATTCTTAGGTAAATTTAAAATACAATTTCCTGCTTTTCTTCTACTACAAAAACGTTTGCTATTTATTAACATAACTTTTAAAATTTAGTAGTTCAGTTATTTATATCAAGCAAATAACTCATAAACTAATGAACCTCGACAAATGACTTGATTAGTTTTCAGATACTAGTCATTTTATATTTAGCTGATTTACTTATCATCTTTATGCAATATACTGTTCTTCATTGCAAGTTTGTATTTTTCTAAATATACTTATATATAATTTTGCTGGTAACAGGCCGCAGTAAAACTAGTTTTAGTTCAAATGTGTAATAGGATAAGAGACTAAATAAGATTATTTAAAATTTTGGATAATACTGACAAGATTATTTCTCCAGACAATATCATTGTGATTTATTGGTACTGCCTTGCAATATAGAACTAGTAACTAGCAAATACACAGGTCATTAATACAAGTATGAGATACCATTTTGCTACCTTGCACTGAAGCATTGAACGTAAATAGATGCTGATACACTTTATCTCTATACTTATTTCATAATATTGACCAAATCAACAATCAAAATGTCACCTTCATTAATAATTTAATGCTCCGCTAATTTAGTGACCAATACATAATTGTGCTGGCAAACAGCTCTGACATAACAGCAACGAGTGAATAGGTATATAAATTAAAATATCATAGTGAATCAAGCTCCATTCTGATAGCTAGTCAGTTGAAGGCACTGGAAATTTATGATGTTTGTATCACAAAACATTTATTCATTTATTAATATAGACATGATATGATACTAAGAAAACTACATTGATGAACTGAAGTTCAATCATACGATTAGAAATGAACTCGTAAGTTTGTGACTTCCCTACGGACGTCTTACAAGTCGATTAAGGGCAGACCTTGACCTGGTATCGGCCGAGGTTTAGATAACACCCGAGTATTTTCAAAAGGAACAAGTCTTGCACTCCTACCTCTTGTGACTCGAGACTAAAATATCGCCCAATATAAACTGTTTTTATTCTTATACAAATTAAAACCGGTTAGAGTTTGCGTGTGATGATGGAGTAAGAATACAATTCACCACCATCTTACACGGGGATGTTGTAAAAGACGATTAAGAGATATCTATAACATACAGATGATTTCTATGCAAGAAAAAGAAAACTCGAAATAATATCCTATACCAACACGTCTGACCAGCGTGGTACAGTAGGTTAATTTTTCTTCCTATTATGGAGCAGGCTGGAGCCTAATAATGGGACGTATAGGAGCTAAGATGATGAAAGTTAGTTCTCAATTATTTTTTTTATGTTGGTAAATTAATGCTTCATTAATTTAAAGACCATTATTTATAAATAAATAAAGGTTGAAATGAAATCCGTTGCTGTAACCAATATTGAGAGCTATTAAGAATTTGTTGCTATTAACTCTATGCTTAATTAGTATATTCTTGATTCACTGAGCTTTTTCCGATAAAACGTAGATTGCGCCACTTGCTGGCTCTGAAGGGGGACATTTGTGAGGTGGAAAGGGGGAGTTGGATAAATCGAGGGTATATCGCCAATAACTCGCTCCATTGTTTGTTGGCGGCCGACTTAATAAGTTCGCCGAATTTATTATGATTTGTAGGCTCCCTCGTCGTCTTATTATGAGGCTTTTAACATATTGTCGTATAGAATTCTTACCGCAAACAATATACAACCACCAATTTGTTCTTTTACAGCCGTCTTAAAAAAGAGGATCCTATTTTTCTGTTTTCTAGCCTTGGATATTGTCAAGCATAGTGATATAATGACTTATATGTCGCTCTACATGAATAGATGTTGCAGTTTTATGTTCCAAAATATGAGTTCGTTGCTCGTGCTTCGAAATTTATTTACGAAATATTGCGAATGATAATAGACACATACTAGTGAACCACAAATTGATATGACATAGCTAATATTAACGTACAAATATGACAGTTATTCTAAATTATTCTTTTTGTTGGTTTGATTGTCCGTGTGGTGACGGAGTAAGAATACAATTCACCACTCCCTATCTTGCCCGTGGATGTCGTATAAGACGACTATGGGATATAATGTGCACATAACATCTGTGCAAGAGAAGGAAAACTCGAAATGAAACCCTATACCAACATGTCTGACCAGCATGGTATAGTAGGTCAAATTCCCTCCCATTGTGGAGGAGGCCCGAGCCCAACAGTGGGACGTATGTGGGCTGCGATGATGATGATGATGATATTTGAGATGATTTTTTTTTACATTAGCCTAGGTGATGTGAGAATAATGATTAGCTTCTACATGTATCAATGATACGGAGTTTATAATGTAATTTTTGCTTTGTGATGTAACTTTAAACTTACACTTGTGTAAGTAATCAAGATTGATGACTGTGATGCGAATATAATAGTGTCATCACTGTGTTTTAATTAATACAGTATATATATTATATACTAGCTGACCCGGCGAAATTCGTATCGCCATATTATTTTTCGTAAATATATTTTCTAAATTTCCGAAGCTATAGTCTCTAATAGAAGAACCATTACGGCTTTGTCAGGAAAGATTCAATCGTCTTGGTCACGGCATTGTTAATAATAATTCAAAGAGAATACAAATTACTGATTATTGATTTCTGACAAAATTATAATTATCAAATTTTCAACCATACTTAATCATAGACAAAATTACGTTTAGCTGTCATTTGCGTTTTATTATTACACATCAAATGCGATTTTGTTATACCGCGTTTCATAGTGACTTGTATTCTCTTTAACGTCTTATGTCCCATCCCACGGGAACGTGATCGAACGGGATAATAAGTATCCTATGTCCTCCTGGTTCTAAGCTACCTTCTCACTAATTTTCAGGCAAATCGGTACAGCCGTTCTTGAGTTATAAATAGTGTAACTAACACGACTTTCTTTTATATATATAAGGATATTGTAAAAGACGACACGACGATAAAAATCTATGCAAGAGAAGGGAAACTCGAAACAAAACCCTATACCACAAGCTACCACCTATCATATTCCACTAGTTATTAGGGGAATACCGATAAATAAATGTAAATTCAAACTCAAGACTTGGCTTTTTGAAAAGTACTTTTATACATTGAATATTTTTTTGTTACATAAAACTTAAATTAATCTTTTTTATTGCGCACATATCTATCAGCCTGTCTGACCAGCATGGTATAGTAAGGTCAGTTTTGTCCAGCAATGTGACGTGTATGAGCCATGACGATGATAATAATTATTCAGGTCATTAATCCTTATCCTTACTAATATTATAAATGCGAAAGTAACTCTGTCTGTCTGTCTGTCTGTCTGTCTGTCTGTCTGTCTGTCTGCTACGCTTTCACGTCTAAACCACTGGACCGATTTTGATGAAATTTGGTACAGACATGGACTAAAGCTTGAGAAAGGACATAGGCTACTTTTTATTGCGAAAAAATGAGTATAAGGGGTTGAAATAGGGGATGACATTTTGTATGGAAATTCGTCATTTTCGATGATAGAACCACGAATCTTTGTATTATGGTACCTGATAATAAATAAATAAATATTCGTTCAAGCGTTTTGGAAATTTCAATTACATGGGGATGAAATTCAACCCCTAAAATACCAAAAAGCATACAGCCGAAACCACTGGGCCTAGAAACGTATTTTTTTACACCATCGTATTTCTTGGGGTGCACGAGCACTAGCAAAGGATTTTTGGAAATTCACCCCCTTAAGGGGGTGAAAAGCATATAGTCTTTCACATCTAAACCGATTTTGATGAAATTTGGTACAGAGATGGACTAAAGCTTGAGAAAGGACATAGGCTACTTTTTATCGCGAAAAAATGGGTATAAGGGGTTGAGATAGGGGATGACATTTTGTATGAAAATTCGTCATTTTCGATGATAGAACCACGAATCTTTGTATTAAGGCACCTAATAATAAATAAATAAATATTCGCTCAAGCGTTTTGAAAATTCCATTTACATGGGGATGAAATTCAACCCCTAAAATACCAAAAAGCATACAGCCGAAACCACTGGGCCTAGAAAAGTATTTTTTTTATACACCATCATATTTCTTGGGGTGCACGAGCACTAGCAAAGGATTTTTGGAAATTCACCCCCTTAAGGGGGTGAAAAGCATATAGTCTTTCACGTCTAAACCGATTTTGATGAAATTTGGTACAGAGATGGACTAAAGCTTGAGAAAGGACATAAGCTACTTTTTATCGCGAAAAAATGGGTATAAGGGGTTGAAATAGGGGATGACATTTTGTATGAAAATTCGTCATTTTCGATGATAGAACCACGAATCTTTGTATTAAGGCACCTAATAATAAATAAATAAATATTCGCTCAAGCGTTTTGGAAATTCCATTTACATGGGGATGAAATTCAACCCCTAAAATACCAAAAAGCATACAGCCGAAACCACTGGGCCTAGAAAAGTATTTTTTTTATACACCATCATATTTCTTGGGGTGCACGAGCACTAGCAAAGGATTTTTGGAAATTCACCCCCTTAAGGGGGTGAAAAGCATATAGTCTTTCACGTCTAAACCGATTTTGATGAAATTTGGTACAGAGATGGACTAAAGCTTGAGAAAGGACATAAGCTACTTTTTATCGCGAAAAAATGGGTATAAGGGGTTGAAATAGGGGATGACATTTTGTATGAAAATTCGTCATTTTCGATGATAGAACCACGAATCTTTGTATTAAGGCACCTAATAATAAATAAATAAATATTCGCTCAAGCGTTTTGGAAATTCCATTTACATGGGGATGAAATTCAACCCCTAAAATACCAAAAAGCATACAGCCGAAACCACTGGGCCTAGAAACGTATTTTTTTTACACCATCGTATTTCTTGGGGTGCACGAGCACTAGCAAAGGATTTTTGGAAATTCACCCCCTTAAGGGGTTGAAAAGCATATAGCCTTTCAAGTCGAAACCACTTAACCGATTTTGATAAAATTTGGTACAGATATGTACTAAAGCTTGAGAAAGGATATAAGGCTACTTTTTATCGCGAAAAATAGGTATAAGGGGTTGAAATAGGGGAAAGTATTTTCTTTTTACATCGTCTTATTTCTTGGGGTATACGAGCACTAGCAAAGGATTTTTGGAAAATCACCCACTGAAGGGGGTGAAAAGCGTATAGACTAAACTATTAGTGCTTGGAACGTAAAACTTTCTATGCAATTCTCTTTCTTTTGTTGTAAGTGAGCTCTAAGAAATTATTTTATTAAAATCAACTCCTAAAGGGGTGCAAAATATATAGCCGAAATCATTAGGCATAGAAACATGGAATTTTGTATAAAGTTGCTTTTCTTGGGGAAAGAGAGATTTTTGCAATTTTAGCCCTAAGGGAGTGAACAGCGTTTAACCAAAATCACTGAGTCTACAAAGGATCATTTTAGTACAGGCTTTCTTGGATTACTCCAAGATTTTCTTAGTGCTCACTTACCAAGCACTATGAAAAAATTTTTGGCAAGGATAAGCGAGCTCTAACAAAGAATTTTTGGAAATTCAACCCCTAAGAGGGTGAAAGTGTATAGCCAAAGATACTAAGCCTAAGAATGTGAAATTTTGTATACCGATCGGTTATTTGGGGTAAGCACTCACTAAGAAACAATTTTGGGCTGGCCCAAAAGGATAATACGCATATAGTCGAAGACACCCAGCCAATGATATATCATCATTATCTTGCGCTTATCCTAATTACTTTGGATCGACGCGATATGTAGGTACTCTTCTGCCATCGTAGATATATTGCAAAGGTTCCAGCAACATTTTATGACCTGGCGGACGATATTGTTGGCCAGACGGCATCACCAATTGGTCCAGGTCGATGTAAATCTTTGTCTTAGTAGTATTTTGCGACACCCACGAACAATGAAAGCGTGGTAATATTTCTAGCAGCTACCAGACAGTAAGTTACAATCAAGATATTATTCCAATTTTCTATCTCTACAAATAAATCAATTTCAAGCATCTGTTTGTCTATCAAAATAATAGGTTTTATTTATGCTCACACAATACGGTCCAAATTTTTTTGTCTGTCTGTCTATTCGTTACAGGTAATCTTCAAAATGGCTGGACCGATATTGATTACATTTTACCATCAGGTCTACCAGGCGTACATAAGGAATAACTTAAACTATATTTTATCCCAGGCTATATTTTATCCCGGTATGGTTGGAGCAACCTTGAGAATTAGGTCGATTTTAAAATTATTTCACTAATGGAAAGCTATTTTTAAGCCAGTAACATATTTAAGCTATTTTTATCCTGATATTCCTACGGGATCGGGTACAATGCCGGTGAAATCACGGGAATTTAATGGTTTTAAAAATTAATTCACTAATGAAAAGCTATATTATCAGTGAATAACATATAAAGGCTATTTTCATCCCAGTATTTGCCCGGGAACGAGAACTAAATCGGGGGATGTCGACCAATTTTTAAAATTCTTTCATCAATGGAATGCTACCTATGCTGTGTGCTGTGTGGTAGCGGCTTCGAATACTACCAACCCTTGCTTTGCTCGTGGGTGTCGTAAAAGACGACTAAGAGCCCTAGATTGACCCGGACCAACTCCATCTGGTACCATTTAGGTCAACGATTACATTCCCAAGGAGGGTTGACGTCAGGCAGGCGGCCGGTCATAAAAGTCATTGCCGAAACTTTTTGCAATATGTCAAAACAGATGACATATTGCGTCGACCCCAAGTAATTGGGATAAGAGCAAGATGATGATGATGAATGGAATGCTACCTATGTTATCAGCGAGTAACATAATTTTTATCTCTGATATTTCTGGGATTTATATTTTTTTTTTTTTCACCCATGTAAATTTATAATATCAGCGAGTAACATAGGCATTTTTTATCTCGGTATTGGCATGAAAATGGGGTCTACGTGAATGAAACTGCGGGTGTTTGATTGATATAATTTTTTTTTCACCAATGGAAAAGTACGTTATCAGAGACTAAGGAAAGGCATATTTATCATCGTATTTGCACGGGAATCTGAACTATAAGGCTGGAAGTAATATTCAAATGTGAAAGTTTTTGAAGATATTTGGATGTTTGTTACTCAATCATGCTTAAACTGTTGAGCAGATTTGGATGAAAATTGACACGTAGATAGAGTATTTCTTAAATTAAGAAATGTAATACTTTTTATGCCGATAATATTCTTTGCGATAATAGTTCAATATTCAAGTAAATTTTACGCGGGCGAAGCCGCGGGCAAAAGCTAGTCTAATTATAATTTTATAAAAACTTAATAATATAGATAATACAGTTTCAGTATTAATAATTTAATCAAAGTAATGGATTGTTTTTATTTATTATAATATTTTCACCACACGGAAATCAATTCAAGATATTATCTGGTGATTAAGTTCGATATCCCAATGTTCTTCATTTTTATTTTTGTCACCAGCTCGTCATCTCAGCTCGTAAACCTCCCACTGCTGGGCTCTAACCTTCTCCTTAATAGTAGGGAAATTGCCCTACTATACCAAGCTGGTCAGACATGTTCGCATTGGGCTTTATTTCGAGTTTGCCTTAACTTGTATAGATGTTCTTTCCCGTGGATGCCGTAAGAGACGACTAAGAGATATAATATGCATAAAACATGCATGCAAGAGAAGGTAAACTCGAAATTAAACTCTATACCAACATGTCTGACCAGCATGTTACAGTAGATAAATTTTTCTCCTATTGGGTAAGAGACTCAAGTCCAACAGTGGGATGTTTATGAGCTGAAACGAAACGAACACTAACAACAATCATACCCATTGAAGTCCACTAACAATAAAAAATACTCGTGTCAATTCTTTCTTTAGATATCCTTACTCATATTATAAATGCGAAAGTAAGTTTGTTTGTTTATTTGTTTGTTACGTTTTCACGCTTAAACCACCGTACCGATTTCAAAAATTCTTTCACTAATGAAAAGCTATAATATCAGGGAGTGACGTAGGCTATATTTTATGCCGGTATTCCTACGGAAATGGGAACTACGCGGGTAAAGCGACTGAAACCGAAGCGAAGCCGGGTTGCTAGTTGTATATATAGATATATATATGTATATATATTTTTTATTGCAAACGGTGGCAAACGAGCAAACAGTACACCTGATGGTAAGTGTTGCTGCCGCTCATGGACCTTTACAAGGCCGTTGCCTACCGCGAAGAAAGCGAAGGGAGTGTGAATGTGTGCATTGAGGCTCGGTGATACCAAGGGCACCACCAAAACCCTCCACACGCAATCACCCTCAGAAAGTTGGGCTTCCGGCTCTCTCGCTCACCGAACGAAGCGCAGTAACAAATTGCTACTACTCAGACGTCGATTTTCTGCGAGATATATAATGCTGATTCGTCTGTTATACGCAGAATGAATAAAATAATAGCGTATTATACGGTGTAATAACACAAATAATTTGTAACGTTTTCATTATTTGCTACGATCTTATAAATGTTAATCTCTATATTGACTACAGAGTCGATTTGGCTGACATCAATGTACAAGACTTACGCAAACAGAAAATTTATTACCATCAGATTTTCTCACACTGTAACACATGTCACCTAATTATTAAATGCACCTACGTGTATGAATTCATGAATCGTTATATTCATGAACACTTTATTTAGTACAAGGATAGCATTTGAAGAAATTATGCAACTCTATAATACTTCTAATTTAACGTGCAATTAAAATAATCATATTTTTATTAAATGAATTAATTATTTAGTTTATATATTAAATAAAAAATATATTATATTATATAAACAGTTAATTTTAATTGCCTTTATTTAGGATTTCTCATATAAAATGTAGCCGTCTTATATAAAATGCCATATAGCGTGATCATTCGTTGGCCATAACCCCTTATTGCCATAATCTTGGCAAGCGGGTTGGTGATTGTAATAAGATGTTATACATTAGCCAAACGTTGTCCCTGGTATTTTCATATCTCATCTCTTCCTGCTAATCAATCGCTCGATTTTTACTTCTCACTTCTACGGCAATTAGTAATGACAACGATTTGATGATAAATATATAAGGAGATGAAATTTATATAGCGTCTAAAATAATTTTTTAAATTTTCATATTTAGGTAGAAGTAGTATTAATGCACAATTATATACAACTTACTATTAATATTTAATAATATATTACATATTTCTCGCAATTGACTGATATTTTTGACACCGACCGCTGTAGCTAAAGTATGGTAAAGAGCACTTAACTTGTAGGCTTCATAACGTGAAGCCTTGAGGTAGCGCTCTTTTTTAGCCTTACTGAAATCAAGAAATGACTCTAATTTAACGTTTTTTACGACACCCACGCTAAAGTAACGATTAGTCTGCATTCTTGATCCGTCATCGGTTTGCCATATGTACAGCTGAATATCATCAACGTCGAACTTTAAAACAAAGAAAATTAAATATATCATCTATACCAATAAATAAAATTGGAGTGTCTGTTTCCAATGTCAAAATAATAGGCTTTTTCCATGCTCACACGGTTATTTGCACGACACCTATGCCTAAAATAGCAATTAAAAAAATTTTGTCTGTCTGTCTGTCTGTCTGTCTGTTTGTTCCGGGTAATCTTCAAAACGGCTGGACCGATTTCAAAAATTCTTTCACCAATGGAAAGCTATAATATCAGGGCGTAAACTAGGCTATATTTTATCCCGGTATTCCCACGGGAACGGGAACTACGCGGGTAAAACGATTATAACCTATAACCGAAGCGAAGCGAGGGCGGGTTGCTAGTATGTAATAAAATCCATCAGATTCTCTAATATTTTACACTGAAGTGGGTGTATGTAATAAAATTAAAAGGTTGATAATGCAACGTGATACTTTCCATCAATACCAATAAATAAAATTGGAGTGTCTGTTTGTAATGTCAAAATAATAGGCTTTTTTCATGCTCACACGGTTATTTGCACGACACCTATGCCTAAAATAACGATTAAAAATTTTTTGTCTGTCTGTCTGTTTGTTCCGGGTAATCTTCAAAACATCTGGACCGATTTCAAAAATTCTTTCACCAATGGAAAGCTATAATATCAGGGCGTAAACTAGGCTATATTTTATTCCGGTATTCCCACGGGAACGGGAACTACGCGGGTAAAGCGACTAAAACCGAAGCGAAGCGAGGGCGGGTTGCTAATCTTTAATAACTGGAGAAACATTTTATTCAATAGTTCACTGCAGTGTAAACGAAACTAGTGACGAGTACAAGCCGTTGTAATAAAGGTGGTTACCTTTAGTTATTATGTTGTCAAAAGCATTCTTCCAGCTGCGGGATTTTATTAATGAAAGATGTGGCATAGCTATATGAACTTTAACTAAGAAAATTCAAAGTGATAATCTGGTACAGAACATATGTACTTCGTATATACGTATACATATATGTATATTTATATGCGTGTTTGTGTATTTGTGTGATATATACCTGAATAAGTAGAACACAAATGCAAAATCAGCATTTATTTTTAAAATGGAAGGAAGGAAGAGACTTTATAATTTAAAATAAAAATGCATAGCCGTAATATATCGCCTAATTCAATCAATTATCTTAAACAAAATCAGCTTGTCATATCTTTTTTTTAACAGGCTATGATGGTACAGTCACGTCTCTTTTAAATCATCCGCGATCACATAACCTACGCAGGCAACAACGGCACGGGACGTTTTCTTCCCGCGATCGGTCTGCCTGCGGCTGGTGAACTGATCCCTGTATCATCTACCCGTCACAACGGCTGTCATATCAAAACAAGCGTTGATGAAAAACTGAAAAGACACTTATCCATTCAAAATCTCATCGTATTTTTAAAATAGATGGAGCGATAATATACGAAATACATAATCCTAACACCTAACAAATTAGCATTCAGTCTTCATTGAGCACGCACTGACCTCGTCACAATTTAAATATATTTATTATAATTACGGATTCACAAGAGTAAACAAAAATATTATATAACGTAACATTTAACACTGTCATTCTTAATTAACGATACGTCCTATCTAAAATAGATACTTTCATGTTATAACCAACGTAACATCAGATTTATATAACACCTGGTTTCTTAAATCAACTCAGCCGTTGGCATTGGGAATGATACAAAAATATAAACTACTCACAAGAAGTAATTTTGTTGCAAAAATAAAACGTTTGCGTTTCTACATTTTTTTTATTTTTTGTTTGGTATTATGATATTTCATTCAGTCTATAATAAGATAATGATTGATAAAATTTTCGTGTAGTGACGTAATAAGAATACAATTCACAACTCCCTCTCCTGCCCTTAGAAAATTAACAGAATAAGGCGCTAACTTATACTATAATAGTTTACTATCTATAATTGTAGACTATCTGCACTATTGGCGACAAAATGTTTGCTAAATTTTATCATCCTCATCATGACACCTCAGACATGTCACACTGCTAGGCTCGAACCTTCTCAATAACACGAGGGAAATTGACCTACTATAACAACGCTGGTGAGACGCTGGTATAGGGTCATATTTCGAGTTTTCCTACTCTTGCATAGATGTAAAATTATAAACGTATATTTACGATATCGACGGGCAAGAGAAGGGGTGAGGAATTGTATTCTTACTCACTACACGGTAATAGATGTTTGAATAAATAGAATTTTGTTTAAGTAGCTACAGAATCACTGGATATTTTTAGTGCATGACAAATAAATACGTTACCTGTAAAATTGTAATAATATAAAATACTCCGTCAAACTATAACTTTAAACTAATTACACATTTAAAACTATCTTAATTAGGTGTCACTTTGTTGTCGTTATTGAAATAATTCCGTAACATCCGATGAAACTAAAAAAGTAATAGCATCTAAAGTTACCACTACAGGTATATAACGATTATAATCAACGTACATATTATTTCACGAAGGTACTTTTTGTTATTATAAAATATCTCCCTCATAGACTGATGAATTATAATATAATTAAATCATCACCCCATTCTTATGTGGGAGTCGTGGGCAATCAGCTAAGGGATCACCAAAATAATCAGCAGTACTGTCTGAAAAACTTATAACATCAACTGCAAAATTATTATCAATATTATTTGTTATCTTTGTATTAATAATATTCAATTATTTTTTTTTTAATTAAAAATTCAAAGAATTAAATAATAGTGATTTTTTTTTTGTGGGTGGGCTGCGGTCGGCGCGCCTCGGCACCACTTCGTCCGGGGCGACAGAGGGGCTTAAGCACGCAACTCCCGCAACCCACCCGAAAACCACGTCGCCTTCGTCGTTGGGCCGACCACCGGAGCAGGGTTACTTGACATCAGTGGTCGGCCCGACGGAATACCCCCTATTGGGGTACCGTCCCATCGACCGACGTCCCCCCCTCAGGGAGGACGTCGGTCTTTCCTCACGCGGTCGGCCTCTCAGCGGGTGACGGACTAATCCCCGGTCACGTCACCCGCGGCCTATTAAATAATAGTGTGATACTGTTCCGTATGGTGACAGAATAAGTAGGTATACAATTTCCTACTTCCTATCTTGCTCGTGAGTGTTGTAAAAGACCACAATGGGATGTAATATGCATATAACATTTGTGCAAGAGAAGGAAAACTCGAACTAAAACCCTATACCAACATATCTGATCAGCATGCTACGTGAATTACCCTCCTATTGAAGAGGAGGCTCGAGCCTAGCAGTGGGATTTACGAGCTGTGATGTACTATTACGCGTATCGATCTTTAAGAATATGTGTGCAAAATGTATAAACATGGCACTACTAAGTTACTTAATAGACGTAAAGCATTCATGATCACATCATCATCATCATCATCGCAGCTCATATACGTCCGACTGCTATACTGCACTGCAGTGCACCTTGAGCCTCTTCTATAACAGAAGGGAAATCGACTTTACTATACCACGCTGTTCAAACGGATTGTTGAAGGATTTTATTTAGAGATTTCCTTCTCTTGCACAGATCTTCGGTTGTCTTTTGGGACACCTACGGGCAAGGAAGGGAGACGGTGGTGATTTGTATTCTTACTCTATTAACACAGAATATAAAAGATTCCAGAACTTAATTGTTGAATATAAAATGACATATTTAGTCATGAATTAAATGGCACTAATATAGTGCTAGGAATTAAGATTGTAAATTAATTAATATTGTCAAGTATTTCCGAAAGAATAATCTGTGTATTTGTAAATTTAATGATTGAAATTATTGGTCCCTTCGTCTTTACTTTTAATCAATTAATTCTGAAGTATTTAAAATTGTCTGTATAGTACTAAAAAAAGAATGGAACATATTCTGGCTTTACAAAAAACAATAAAACATTTGCTAATATTTAATGAAAGTTGCAGAATTGTACTAGCTAATAAAGGTAGCCAAAAGCAATCGGTCGCGCCTATTAAGAACAATACTCTACACCACTCCATTCCTACTGTTCTCTCCACCCACCAAGGCACGAGTGCAATTTCCCGCGTTCCGTATCGTGGGCGACGTACAAAAATTGCTTTTCTGAACGTGAAAATATAGAGAAAAAAAGCTGGTGGCATGCAAATTTTTGTAAAGTCATTCTGTGGCGTACGTTTGTATTTCTCGACTGAGGGTGAAGAAGGCGAACGATTGTCGCGGAGAATTCTTTTATTTTGTAAGAGGGATATTGCGCGTCGTATGCAGGCGAAGCGAACTAGCAGCTGCCACCAGAACGAGCGTTGTTTACCGGCGACGATCGGCAATACGCCCGTATCCAACTCAAATGTACTATCACATCGATAAACTGCTCTTATTAAACACGTCTATCTGTGATTATACGCTAGACTCATTCCTTTAAAACAGTCTAGCATCAACTACTAAATTTATATTATTTGCTAGTAAATCCCTATGATTACACAACAAAAGAATTCGACCGTATTTATCTGGGAAAACTTGTTTTTCCAAGAATGTTTTGTAGGCCCAGGTCTGGCCCGGCTCCGGTTCAAGGCTCGATTTGCTCGTAAATACAAATAAATAGGATACCGTCGGAATCTCATTGCCCGATGTTTATCATATTTTATGGTTTTATAAATTATCCTACAAATGTTGCAATACAAACGTATTGTTTCAATCTTATATAACATTTGCGCTTTATTTATAAGGCGTAAAGATATTTGAGTTTAAAATTTATCAATATAGGCAATTTGAAAACGAAAGAGGGATTATATTCGATAGGATAACACGACGGGCGGGCCTTCAAAGTAAAAGAATAGGTACTGATTGCTTCCTTTAAAAAAAATATAGCAACGTTGTCAAATCTATTTCTGTTGGACATAAAATTATTAAAAAAAAATAGCTTTAGTGCCCAACGTTGTATTAAGAGAAGAAGAAAAGAAGTAAAATATCATGTTGATACTTTTCATAAGGATCTCGTGACATAAGTTACCAAATGAAAGTCAAGCCGCAGAATTATAGTACATAATATACATTTAATGACTGGACCAAACGTTGTGAAATTATAATGTAGCATGAAAACACACGCGATGAACGCTGGTCGTGTTCTAAATACTAAATATTTATTTTAAATAAATTGGCCAAGTGTAGCTTTGCTTTGTGGTAGTTCTCATTTTATTCAGATATCATTAACTTATTATTATCACAATTACTTGGAGACCTTGAGAGTCTGATCAGTGTTTTTTAGTTCTATCAGGGCTTTAAGTCTTGAAAAATATCCGCCTAACCACGTAAACAGTTTCCACGAACCTGTTGTTCATATTGTTCAGATTTGCATTCATCTAGATATTGGAAACGATTGTGTAGTTCGGGTTGAAAGTCTTCGAGGTTCTGGTATTAGACATGTATAGATTGGAGCAAGCCCGGCTATAGAAATATTTACTATATGTCACCACTTATCTTTCCCACGGATGTATATTTCGAGTGACTAAGAGATAATTCATAATTTAAGAGCAAGAGAGAGAGAGAAAACCAAACAAGAATCTATATACTCATTTTGTAATCACACGGAGTAGAAGCGTAAGTAGCTGCAACTTATATCCTGAAATCTGTCCTCAGAGTAGAAGGAAGAATGTATAATAAGCAATAAGCATGATTATGATGGAACACGAAACTAGCTTTACTCTCTTTTGCACCGAATACAATTCACCTCTAGTACCCAATTACGAAATAAAAATGTATTTTTATGACAATATTTCCCTACAACTTACCAATAGCAATAATAACATTCAATGATATTGTCTCCGATCTTCCAATGTGAAGATTTTCCTTATTTCACAAAAACTAAATAAGCTGTCTATAGAATTTTGTTTTCAGGTTACGTTGGCGCCTTGTAGCCAAGAGATAATTTGCGAAAAGGTAAGTCCTTATAAGCATCAATTTGTATTCACGAGTCTGGAAACTATTTCTCGGTAGCAGACGTAGCCTCTCGAAGCTTTTGATCCTTTTTAATGGCGAATATCAAATGAGCATGAAAATATTATACAAACTACACACTAAGCTACACACAAGCGTACAATCGATAAGAAACCGCTGATAGTCAATATAGGCAAAGTCAAATACCAACATTTTCTACAACATTTACGTATACTTTTTCTAATGTGATTCTGATGCTTTGAGGAAACAATAAAATTTAAGTGTAATGATCTACATTCATTTAAATATAAAAACTGATGTCATCTTCATTCTGGTGCAATTTACATTTTATTTACATTTCCAAAAGATGTAGGTAGAAATATATGCAGAATAGTATACTCGTCATTTTCCGTGTGATGACGAAATAAGTATACAATTCACTCCGCTATCTTATCCATGGATATAGTAAAAGACGACCAAGGGATATAATATACAGATAATTCCAGTGCAGTATAGTACACCATTTTCCCTTGTTAAGGAGGATTCTCGAACCTAGCATTGGGACAAATATGAGTGAGATGATAAGGATGATGATAATGATACTCATTGGCAGTTTACCTTTTACTTTTATTAATAAAGGACAGGGCTAGGGTATATCAAATATAGTTCACGAAGTCATCCTTGCCACTGAGAATTTTTGCCCTGCTCAAAATTCAAACTGGCAACTCATAGCTGTCTAGCCGCCTACGCCACCAACCCAGCGGTCCCGACCGCCAAGCAAGGCCGGCGGTCTTATTTTGAAACGAACTTACCGGCGGCTTGCACCCGCGCGCATTACCCGGCAGTACGCTTCTCCGCTCATTCAGTTAATCCAACGCAAATCGAAAAACAGGTACACCTCTAGGAAGACATAGGGAAGACAAAGCTTGGAAACCTAGTAATAGCTAGCACTTTACAATCCCTAATTTAAAAAAAAAACATCGTGCAACCGGTCATCCAAAATTGTCCGACTCGCAAATACTACAGTCGCCGGGTCTAGTCAACGGCACTCACCCACCGAGTCCATTTTGCCGCCGCCGCGGGGGTGGCGGCCCTAGCACTTAAACAGCTTTACGCTGGATAGCGAAAAGATTCAGTTAAAATGCATACACAGACATCGCATACCCCCTAATAATGTAGTCAAATTAATAATATGAAATACTAATCAATAGAAGTACTCTTGATTTTTTATCATAACTGTACAAGTCATACCTTAAAATTGTTTATTAATTTCATTTAGTTAGCTTTCAACTTTCTATATCTTGGTGGAATAGCCCTAATAACGTGCCACAATTCATTCTGATTTATACCGTCTCGTTATAATTGTGCGCTTCGCTGGCGCGCCGCTATTGCCTGCTGTTGCAATTTTCATGCAACCGATCCGCGAGAACGGATTTATTCTTTCTGGCAATTTGCTCGTAACTCCGAACCCTGCTTGGGATAATTTAATTTTAAAACAGCTACGGCTAATGGAGCAATTATGTTTCATTCAACCATCAAAACTCTGTCATTGGCTAAACTTAGTTGCGATTTAGTTACGCGGATATGTTGTATTACGTATAACAGTAGCTCAGTAAATAAGGACTTGAAAAAAAAATATAAATATTATGTAAATGGCGTGGATTCTGGGTTAATATCAGTACGGGTAATTTCCAGTCATGTTAACGGGTGGTCTGAAATCGTGCGAAGGACGTCTCGAAATAGTATGCCTATTTATTACGACATGAATCAGCGTGTATTCTATAGAAACAGTTATGTGGTGTGTACGTATAAATAAAAACCAATGGCTCGACATTTATAACTCAGCACTACAGTAAAAATTTTAATCGTCGATCGTAACATTAATATTAAACTTATTTATCTGGTTCTAACCGCATTGACACAGTTACGTCTTAAATTAAGTCAACAACTTTTAAAAGTTTTTTTCTATTCTTTGTGATTAAAAAGTCTACAATGCAATCAATCGTCAACTTTTGTTTGACTTATCTTGGAAATAAAAAACAAGTAAACAAACGTTAGGTTTCGGATTTCGTGGATCCCTGTACAAAGTTTGAAGGTGAGCCGACGACCGTCTCCCTAATAGAGAAGAAAAATACGTTAATGTACCCTCAGATCCCGAAGACAAATAAACCGAGGCGGACAGGGACGAAATAAAAGCGGGGAGGCTTCGAGATAAATAACAATGATCTGGCGGAACGAGTCCATGTGCTGGGTGAGAGAGGGGGCGGCTGAAGCGCGGGGGCGTACAGCCACCAACTACTGTCACACTACTTACACTTATCCCTTTTTATTACAACTGCTTACAAATCATTTAATATCCACTAATAAAATAAATCACTATAATACCTAATATCCTTCACCTTACATTACTGCTATCTTATATTAAAATACGCTAGGATTGTTCGTAATGAATGAGTTAGGGACATGTCTAAATTGTTAGAATAAACTCATAAATACGTGTGACAATGTAAGCGAGTATTTGAAGTGGATATCTGTTTGAAATTTAACCCTACAATGAAATGGTTAAATCCAAATTCCAATGCTATGCTGTAGAAACAATACCCGCCGCTTGTCAGTTGCGGAAGTGTTGAATATTACAGGGTTGACAGTTTTCATTTAATTTTCACTAATTTAAATTAGGGCATTTATAAGTTTAGTAGAAAATAAATATTAATATATTTTTAAATGCTTTATAATAAAATAGGATATTAGAATAGAAGGACGGCAGGGATACCCACCACTCGCCCACTTAATACACCTATCGTACACCACAAGAAAGGAAGGAATGCAGGATAGGATCAAGATGGAATAGGATATTAGGAAGTCATCCTATTCCTCTGTGATGGGCCGCCACGAGAACTTCAATTTGAAATTTGCCGCAGATCTTCGAATATAGAATCGACACTTCGTTTCGCCTCACAACGATGCTTTCTCAGGACGGTTCGGCTTCAAATGCGCCTCAAAAATAAAATAAATAACTATTTTAATTAGTTTTTAATGCAATCGATAGTGCATTTTTGCATGTAGTGGCGAAAAAAGAATACAATCCACCACCCACAACGTGGGTGCAGTAAAAGACGACTAGAGAATACTGCATGCATATAAAAGGAGAGAAATCGACTCAGTGTGGAATACACTGATCGAATGGGTTGGTATAAGGACTAATAGTTTTAAATTTATGTTAAAATTATTTAATATTTATTCAATATGAAATTTTAGTTTTAATTTTGATTATGAACCAACCGTTTGCTAAAATTCAGATAAATCCTTTCAGTAGTTTTGAGTGATCGAGAATCACTCAAAAACTAATATTAAAATACACATACCTACATATTTTCAAAATCAGTGCAAACAATATGATTAAAATCAATATGGACTAAATGTTCCCAACATTATAAAAAATTAACGTCATTATAATTTTAAAATCACCCTAAGAAATTGAATAAATTTGTGTCATTGTTCAACCCTGCGCAATGCGAATACCACAAAATCTTTTTGTCTGCGTCAAGCTGCCGGCTTGTCATAATCTTCTTCCTCAAAACAATGTCAGTTTTAATTGAAATACTTTAAAATAATAAAAGTTAGAATAAGAGAACAGAATTGAAGCAGTACGCAGCTTTCATTGTCAAAATCGGGAATTGTACTTTGACAGAATTCATTTATTTCAGTTACGAAACAAATAAAACGTTTATGAATAATAAAACAATAATCTCTCATTTATTATTCAGGTCCCCTAAATATGTGAATCTAAAACCATTGACTGTTACTAATTTAGTTAGATTGTTGTTAAATATATTTTGTACTAGCTTTTGCCCGCGGCTTCGCCCGCGTAAAAGTTGGCTTGCATATTTCTTTTTATTGTGTTATTGAGGTGACGGAGTAAGAATACAATTCACCACCTATCTAGCCTGTGGATGTCGTATAAGACGACTATGGGATATATATACACATAACATCTATGCAAGAGAAGGAAAACTCGAAAAATGAAACCCTATACCAACATATCTGACCAGCATGGTACATGGTATAGTAGGTGAAATTCCCTCCCATTATGGAGGAGGCCCGAGCCCAAGAGTGGGAACTATGTGGGCTGCGTTGATGATGATGATGATGATATTTCTTAATTTAAGAAATACTCTATCTATGCGTCAATTTTCATCCAAATCTGGTCAACAGTTTACGCGTGATCGAGTAACAAACGTCCAAATATCTTCACAAATTTTTATATTTGAATATTACTTCCACCCTTGTAGTTCAAATTCACGTGGAAAGACGATGATAAATATGGCCATCCTTAGTCGCTGATAATACATTATCCAGGATAGGTTTCCATTGGTGAAAAAAAAATATTGATCAAACTCCAGTAGTTTCACCCTCGTAGACCCCATTTCCATGCGAATGCCAAGATAAAAGTTGCTTATGTTACTCGCTGATATTATAAGTTTACATGGGTGAAAAAAAATTGCACTAATCAAATCCCATACAAATATCCGAGATAAAAATTGCCTATGTTACTCGCTGATAACGTAGCTTCCTATTGTTGAAAGAATTTTAAAAATTGGTCAACATCCACCGGTTTCACTCGCAGAGTTCTCGTTCCCGGGCAAACACCAGGATGAAAATAGCCTTTATTTGTTATTCACTGACAATTTAGATTTTCATTCGTAAATTAATTTTTATATCAATTAAACGCCCGCGATTTCACCGGCATTGTGCCCGGGCCCGTAGGAATATTAGGCTAAAAAAATAGCCTAAATATGTTCATCATCATTTCGGCTCATATACGTCCCACTGCTGGGCTCGAGCCTCCTCCATAGTAGGAGTGAAATTAACCTTACTATACCATGCTGGTCAGACAGGTTGGTATAGGGTTTTGTTTCGAGTTTTCCATCTCTTGCATAGATGTTATATGTGTAATATATCCCTGAGTCGTCTCTTACGACACCCACGGGTAAGAGAGGGGGTGGTGAATTGTATTCTTACTCCGTCACCACACGGCAATAAAACCTAAATATGTTACTCGCTTAAAATGAGCTTTCCGTTAGTGAAATAATTTTAAAATCGATTAAATTCTTACAGTTGCTCCAGCCACACCGGGATAAAATATAGCCTTGGACAAAATATAGCCTAAGTTATTCCTTACGTAAGGCTTGGTAGACCTGGTAGTAAAGTATTATCAATATCGGTCAAGCCGTTTTGAAGATTACCTGTATCGAATAGACAGACAAAAAAAAATGAGCCGTTTTTCGGGTTTCGTACCCAAAGGGTAAATACGGGACGCTATTACTAAAACTTTGCCGTCTGTCCGTCCGTCTGTCTGTCACCAAGCTGTATCTGAAGGACCGCGATAGCTAGACAGTTGATTTTTTACAAATTATGCATTTCTGTTGCCGCTATAACAATAAATATTAAAAATAAAATAAATATTTAAGGGGGCTCCTATACAACAAACGCAATTTTCCCCCTTTTTATTGATAATGGGTATGGAACCCTTCGTGCGTGACCCCGACTCGCACTTGGGCGGTTTTTTAGACAGAGGTATCGTGCAAATAATTGTGTGAGCATAAATAAAACCTATTACTTTGACAACAAATAGACGCTTCAAAATTGTTTATTTCTAGAGATAGAAAATTGGATTAATATCTTGATTTTAACTTACTGTCTGGTAGCGGCTAGGAATATTATAACACTTTCATTGTTTGTGGGTGTCGCAAAATACTACTAAGACAAAGATTTACATTGACCTGGACCAATTGGTGATGCCATCTAGCCAGCTATGTCGTCTGGCAGGCAGCTGGTCATAAAATATTGCTAGAAGAACCTTTGCAATATATCTACGATGGCAGAGGACCGCCTACATATTGCGTCGATCCAAAGTAATCTTGATAAGCGAGCATTAAGAAAAAATAATGGGGTAACCCAAGAAAGCCGACCGTGTACTAAAATGATCGTTCCTAGGCTCAGTGATATCGGTTATACGCTTTTCACCTCCTTAGGGGTAAAATTGCAAAAACTCTTTTTTAGTGAGCACTTTCCCCAAGAAAGACAACTTTATACAAAATTTCATGTTTTTAGTAAGGATGTGACTTAGAGGGAAAATAATCGATTTTTTGTTCTTTCAAAATAAATCGATCATAAAATAATTGATTAATTGAAAATAAATAATCGATTATAAAACAATCTATTTTCCCAACAGGATTATGATGACTTTTTTTTTAGGAAATGTGAGCTTCATCTTCTAATATAGTATGAAATACTGCACGCAGTATTATGATGACCTTGTTTTTTTAGGATATCTGGCTGTGAAATAATCGATTAATTTTATTATAAAAATAATCGATTTTCTATTATTTTGATAATCGATTGTAAAAATCGATTATTACAAAAAAAATCGATTATTATAAAAATCGATTATTTTTTACATACCCAGTTTCTAGGCCTAATGATTTCGGATATACATTTTTCACCCCCTTAGAGATTGAATTTCAAAAACTAATTTTTTAGAGCTCATTTACAACAAAAGAAGGAGAATCGCACAATACACAGAAATACATAGTTTCACGTTCCTAGCCCCAATAGTTTCGGCTATACGATTTTCACCCCCTTAAGGGGTGATTTTCCAAAAATCCATCGCTAGAGCTCGTGTTCCTCAAGAAACACAACGGTGAAAAAAAAATTACGCTTCTAGGCCCAGTAGTTTCGGCTTTATGCTTTTTTGTCTTTTAGGGGTTGAATTTCATCGCCATATAAATGAAATTACCAAAACGCTAGAATAAATATTTATTTATATATTATCAAGTGCCTTAATACAAAGATTCATGGTTCTATCATCGAAATGATAAATTTGCATACTAAATGTCATCCCCTATTTCAAACCCTTATACCCATTTTTTCGCGATTTCTTTGCTAGAGCTCGTGTACCCTAAGAAATACTACGGTGTAAAAAAAAAATTACGTTTCTAGGCCCAGTGGTTTCGGCTTTATGCTTTTTTGTCTTTTAGGGGTTGAATTTCATCCCCATATAAATGAAATTTCCAAAACGCTTGAACAAATATTTATGTATATATTATCAAGTGCCTTAACACAAAGATTCATGATTCTATCATCGAAAATGACGAATTTCCATACAAAATGTCATCCCCTATTTCAACCCCTTATACCCATTTTTTTGGCGATAAAAAGTAGCCTATGTCCTTTCTCAAGCTTTAGTCCATCTCTGTACCAAATTTCATCCAAATCGGTTCAGTCGTTTAGACGTGAAAGCGTAACAGACAGACAGACAGACAGACAGACAGAGTTACTTTCGCATTTATAATATTAGTAAGGATAAGGATTACGTATGCCACCTACACAAAATTATTTCGAAATAGAATGTTATTTTCAAATTTCAGAAATTCCTACGCTGTTTAAAACACGATCAAGTATATAATTTATTAATAATTATGTGTAATTTAATTATAAATAATTTGCATGAAAACGTTTATAAAAACGTAATAAAATAATACATATATAATTATAATAAGTAACGTCTTTATCATGTGCTCATCTGAAATGAAATATTGGTAAATATTTTTTGAGACCAAGTTACATTCTATCCTAATATATATTCCATTTATTTGCCTGATAATATAATTAGAAGGTCAAATATTTGCATGCATTTTTCCAATTGTGAATTAAATAAGGTAGCTATCGAATTAAACCAAATAACTTTTTTAAATAAAACTAAAATCTACCAAAACAAACTATAACGTTTTCATTTTTCAATTAATTACAATTAACATTTCCAAGTAAATATTCTTTTCAAAATTTTAATCCTTACTAATATTATAAATGCGAAAGTAAGTTTTGTTTGTTTGTTACGCTTTCACGCTTAAATCACCGAACCGATTTCAGAAATACTTTCATCCATGGATAGCTATAATATCAGGGAGTAATATAGGCTATATCTTATTTTAGTATTCCCACGGGAACAGGAACTACGTGGGTGAGGCAACTGAAACCGAAGCGAAGCGAGGGCGGGTTGCTAGTAGTCTAATAATTGAGAAGATAAAAACATATAAAATTGATGCTTTCCTTATCCTACAATATCAATGCGCCACTGGTACTCACCAAATTAAGTCATCATCATCTTGCTCTTATCCTAATTACTTGGGGTCGACGCAATATGTCATCTGTTTTGACATATTGCAAAAAGTTTCGGCAATGACTTTTATGACCGGCCGCCTGCCTGACGTCAACCCTCCTTGGGAATGTAATCGTTGACCCAAATGGTACCAGATGGAGTTGGTCCGGGTCAATCTAGGGCTCTTAGTCGTCTTTTACGACACCCACGAGCACAGCAAGGGTTGGTAGTATTCGAAGCCGCTACCACACAGCACCAAATTAAGTATAATAACTAAAACTAAGACTAATAGGAAGATTATCCAAGTAAAACCGCAATACTTTACATTTATTTTTATTCCTGTTGGTGGCAAACGAGCAAATAGCACCTGATGGTAAGTGATGCTGCTGCTCATGGACTTTTACTAGGCCGCTGCCGCTGAAGAAAGTGAAATTTTAATGCGTACAATGCGGTTCGGTGATACTAAAGGCATCACCAAAACCCAGCACACGCAAATACCTTCAGACAGTTAGGCAGAAACTCTCGCTCACAGAACGAAGAGCAATAAGAAATTGCTACTACCCAGACATCGATTTACTTCGTGAGTATGGTACTACTGCGGACGGACCAGCCCGCGGCTGTAGGCTGATGACTGTCGACGGTGTGGTTTTACCACATATAGTCCCACTACATTAAAAGTTGGCTGAAGTATCCATTAATTGTTAAGATATATTACATAGGTTGTTGTTATTTTAAATAAAACTACTTTACGGATTTTATCGCGTTTGTATTTGATTTTTGATTACCCGTGGGTCAATATTTAATAACTAATTTCTGTATCGGGTAGATAATTATAAATTTTCTGCAGTAACGATGACTTGTTGGACGTGAGACATCTTAGTCCACCCGTGACCATGAACGCTGCAAAGTGTTCGAAACGTCAGGTAATCAAAAATCAAATACAAACGCGATAAAATCCGTAAAGTAGTTTTATTTAAAATGTATAATACTCGCGTAAACATCAGAAATCATTAGGTTGTTGTTAGTTTAAATGATGAATGTGTTGTCTATTTACAATATCTTAACATTTCATCCGCATCAGGATTCTTTGTACGATTCAAAGATAATTAACAGAAAATATTTGTTAATAATTATTTATTTCTCTATCTACATACGCCTATTTCCAAAACTACTAAAGAGATGTTTTTGCAGTTTTTACAAACGGATTAAATTCAGCTTGAATTTAGGATTGGCGTCATTGCAAGTCTTTTAGAAACAATCGTCAAACAAGAGTGTGTAGTAAAACTGATTATCTCGCGGACGACATCGCGGTTATGAATTAACTTAGAATATATTTCATGTTGGGTCATAGGATATTAGCTACCATTATACCCAATTTAATAAAAATCCAGTACGTAATATAGCAGATCTGTTGCCATAGTTACCAGTCCCATCCCGTGATGCAATCTTTATTTGGAGTGTGGACATCTGTAATTAGGACAACTAAAAATAATAGATAAGTTACCGTGTCCCTCACCACATGACGGAGTAAAAATACAATTCGCCACTCCTTATCTTCACCCTGGATGTCGTAAAGGACGACTAAGGGATATAATAAGCATAAAACATCTGCGCAAGAGAAGGAAAACTCGACACAAAACCCTATTCCAACACGTCTGACTAGCGTGGAATAGTAGGTCAATTCTCCTCCCACTACGGAGGAGGCCTGAGCTTTCTTTTTTTTTGTGTGTGACTTAGTTGTTAGCCTCAGATGGCTGTGACAACTTTATCCGGACTGGTGGGTGAGCGCTGAGGGCTCTCAACCCGTTTAAAGTTAAGCGACCGATCCCGAGGGCACCCCCTGTGGGGTACGGACCTCGGCTCGGGGGTCGCTGGCAAAGTGGGCACTCCCATGTTTATGATTTTACCGCGGCACGATTTCCATCCCCGGCGGCGGGGCTGGTATCGTGGATATTTATTTGTCAAGGCTTCGCGGGCTGTGTATGCCTCCGTCTGGGCGAGAGTAATAATGTCATCTGGTTCGTATAAAATTAGACGCGGTTGTTTAATCGTGGAAATTTTAGAGGGGATGTAAGAGGAGGCCTGAGCCCAATAGTGGGATATATATAGGCTGAGATGATGATGATGATAAATTACGATAGACTGCGGAATTGGTAGTAGTCTGAGTATCACCCTGCCGAGTATAGACTTCCATCTAAAACAATTCTTTATGCGATCCGTGTATTATAGTTATGGCCGATGATGTGGTCACCAAGATACAAGAATTTATTCCTTAGTGCTGAATATAGCCCATAAAAATGTTGTAAACATATAGGTAAGAGTATCCAAGAGATGATATGAGAATCTTACATATCTTAGGCAAAGAAGTAGAGATTCCGTAAACTAATCAATAAAATATTTCTAGATGAAGTTAGATAAATAGAGATGCGACCGATAAATTACATTAATTTATTAAGCCTATTATAATTACCAAATTTCTTGGATTATATACTTTTAATTCGAGACCTAATAAGGCTAAATTAAAAAAAAAAACATTTTTTCGTCAACTCATATACATTTCACTATTGAGCTCGGGCTAAGAAGTAAATTGACCTACGACACCCTGCAATTCTGAAGAATTGGCATAGGATTTTATGTCGAGTTGTCTTTCTCTTGCGTAGATGTTATCTTCATATTCCCTTTTTTTTTGGGTTACGGTCGGCGCCCTCCTCGCTCCACTCGGTCCGGGGCGACAGAGGGGCGTAAGCACGCACATCCGTAACCCACTTGCGACACGTCGCCTTCGTCGTTGGACCGACCACCGGAGCAGGATGCGTTATCGTCAGTGGTTGGTCTGACGGAATACCCCTTGAGGAGTACCCTCTCCTCGACCGACGTTCCCCCCTCGGGGAAGACGTGGGTCTTGCCTCACGCGGTCAGCCTCTCGGCGGGTGACGGATTATATCATATCCCTTAGTCGTCTTTTCAGACACTTACGAAACGAATTGGGTGGTGAATTGTGTTCTTACTCCATCACCATACGGATATAAATAAATACCTACGTGTTTAAAAATCTTAATATACGATCAAAATATAAAAAACATAGAGACGAAACACATAACGTCATCTTAATTACTTTAACGCTACATAAATAAAGCAATATTAAGCTAGATTGTGACTTTTAATACACAACGATATGCTTGGAAAATAAAACAGTACAATAGACAAATAATTAGCCTGATGGAACTACACCGGCCGCGGTCCACGGAGCGTGTGCGCAGTATGCACAACCGACCCACTTGGCATTAGTTCTACGTGAGAACAGTGAAAGCTATGCAGACGATTAAACTATTTACATTTTATTAAAACTAAATTATATACAATTTAAAAAAGATAACTAATTTCGTGTCTTTTAAGTTTGCAAGGAATAAAAAAAATGTTAAATTATTTTACTTTATTCAATTTCATTGCATAGATTCTATTATTCTATTTTATTGCATTTGCTGTAGGGTGATGGAGTAAGAATACAATTCGCCAACCCCTCCCTTACATGTGGGCGTCGTAAAATACGACTAAACGACTATAATATGCAGATGATAATCTATCCAAGAAAAAGAAAGCTTGACATAAAACCCTATACCAACTCGTCTGACTGGTGTGGTCATTTACCCTCCCATTGTGGAGGAGGCCCGAGCCCAACAGTGGGACGTGCACAAGTTCTAATGATACACAATATTTTTTAAACATAGAATTGGACGAAAAGCCACATCGTCCAAATACAGAAATTATTGTGTGAATAAAATCATTGAAATGTCATTTCGATTCCAATATCATACCCCATAAAACTACTTTATAGACTTAACGAAATTTCGGTATACCTTTATACGATGACGTATTTATTTCAATAAAAATATAGATAAGTTGCGTCATATACCTTGGCGATATTTATAAAATATGTTTTTCGTTAACATCAATAACGAATGAAAGCCAAAACATTTATATTTTTGTACGTTTTCTTTTGCTCGCGCGTCATTTAACATATTATTATAAGACCTGAAATTAAATGATGCTATAAGTGTTACATAAATGTAACTAATAGAGGCAATTATGCGTATCTTTTGAAAAAGATTGGCATCGATACTGGTGTAATAAAACATTTGTTACCTTGGCTTGTTAAGAACCAAAAATGTAAATTTAAGAATTAATTTTGAGCTAATGACACACAAAGAGAAATAAATGCGTAATAATTGGAATCACCACTTATATTAATAACATTATAATATAAGAAAATGCTATAATTTTAATAATTCTACATACTCTCTTTGTCTCTCATGTACTATGTATTATCTTTACTATTCTCAGTCGACTAGTCTAACTGTATTCGGCTAAACATTTTCAACAGCAAACCATTACTCGACCTCCGCAATTTAAAGACGTAACTAAATTACAAAATTAGACTGAATTGAAATAAAAGTAAACAAAAATTAGACGATATTTGCAGTGAATTTATTAGATATATATTTTTACTACAGTACTACAGTTGATCTCTTTATTAAAATTGGTATGCGTTCATTAATTCTACAATACGGCACTGATCAAACGGGTTGATGTGTGTTTTATTTCGAAATTTCCCTTTCTTGCTTATTATCTACATATCTAATCCGTGAGTGATCTTTTATGACACCTAGGGTGTGAGTAATACGGTGAATTGTATACTTACTCCGTCACCACATGAAAATACTCCGTTACCACACGAAGAGTCTGTTGGTTAAGCGGCCTATTTTCAATTTTATTGACGAACAGGTATCCATTTGCTAATGTGAAATCTTTTCGTTATTTAATAGTTAGAAACTTAAAGAGCATTATTGATAATACATTACATACTCATTTAATTATGTTGTATTGTTATGAGATAATTTATTTATATGCGTATAATAATGTCAGCGACTCTACAGGACCTCAGCCGAGTTAGAAACCGCAATATCACTACTCTACTGATATTACATTCCCGTCACCCTCCGCCCCGCCGCCGACGCCATGAAGTCCCGGCCCCCTCCCCTAGCCACCCACGCCCCAACCCCATAGGGTAATGAATTCGACCACAGCCATTCTATCGATATGACCTATAAAAATTTAGGACGCAATTATTGTTTAATCACTTCATGTACGAATTCCGTGAATACATTGACAATTGTTATTCCGTGCAAATTACTCCATTCAGTTTCGGATTGATATCCAATTATAATGTAATTTAAAGCTGCCGTTGTGGTTATTCATGATATTTATCAGCTGAAAATTATCGAACAATTAGCTTGACTATATATTGATCAAGCGTTCAAACAAATTCGTTTTGTATAAGATGGTGTCTTAAAATATGAAGAGGTAAGCAGATGTGTTTTATCAATCAAGCAAGTAAACTTGAAATTTACCAACTTGTTTGACTGTCGTATTATAGTAGGTTAAATTCCACGTCATTTAGAGGAGGCCCCTGTCCAATAATAGGTGATACCTGCCTTAGAAGACATGAATCACTAGAAGTATTTTTAAAATACAATTAAACAAAATACCTACTAATATCCCGTGTGATAACAATGTAAGAATACACTTTACCACTCAGTAACAGAAGACTAGGAGATGAAATATGTATATATCATCTATGCAAGCCAAGGAAAAGTCGAAATAAAATACTGTACCAACATGTCTGACAAGCGTGATTTAGTAGGTCAAATTTCCCTCCTATTGTAGAAGCTCGAGCCCAACAGTGGGACATATATGAGATGAAATGAATGAATGATAAATAATTAAAAGAAAATGCATTAATATAATACAGACCATTGCCTTGATCTAATGGCGTACGAATGTGGCTTCTGAAATGGGAGCTTAAGTCAGTCAGATCAAGCAAACTAGGATTCTATATTTAACTTTGGGGGACTATTAATAGCAACACTATGAACGGTGAATTTCTTGAACTGAACAACAATTGAAAGTGTGAATTTCTTGAAGAAACTCGAGAGCATTTATATCGTCACGATTGGCCTTTTACTGATTTAGTGCAATAATCAAGCGACATATTCTGCACATTATACCTGTGGTATCCCAAATATGGTGTGGTAACAGTTATACCAACCTTAATTTCCTTGCGTATATCGTAAATGCTATTAAAATCTCTACACCATCTTGGGTTAATTTCACTTAGTGACGTCTTGTTAGATATTCCATGCTCCTGTAGAGTTGATGTCAGGTAAGCGACCGGTCATAGAAGTTAGCCGAAACCTTACGCAACGTTTTCTCTTTTTTCACTCATGTTAGAGCCTAAAGAGATGTGATAAAAACAAAAGTTTCTTTCGTTCAGTCTTCTGAAAGATGATAATGTCTATACTTCAAAGAATAAATCTTTTCCTCATGTATATTTCCAACTACCTTTGTAGCTGAAGAAATATTTCATGCTACACTATGCTACCTCCTCGATTTTTTTAATAAACAACTATTACAAACATTAACAACAACTACATCGTCCCCCATATTTAACTCCATAATGGCATTAAAAAATTACGGTGAAACCTAATATGTTACCAAATACATCATTTTATTTAAACATCCTTTCTTCACCCTAGTTAAAGACAACTAAGGGATTACAATAGGCATATAACATTTATTTTAAATAAAACTACTTTACGGATTTTATCGCGTTTGTATTTGATTTTTGATTACCCGACGTTTCGAACACTTTACAGCGTTCATGATCACGGGTGGACTAAGATGTCTCACGTCCAACAAGTCATCGTTACTGCAGAAAATTTATAATTATCTACCCGATACAGAAATTAGTTATTAAATATTGACCCACATTTTGATACAAAATTTATTGCCAGTGTAAGAAGAAAATGATTCTACATGAAAAAATTATATTGTTTATGGTTAGTAATAATTAAACATTAAAATTAATAGTAATTATATTTAAAAAACTAACTAATAATCTAGTATACTACCACCGGATCGGAACACGGTTACACTGAGAAAGATCCGGCAAGAAAACTCAGGTAACATGATACTAAATTAAAGTTAATTTTGAAGGCGGCTTACTTTATGTTACTAAAAAGGTTTTAATTTATAAAATTATCTTTAGTTATTATTATTGTGGGTCAAACTTATACAATATGAGCTCACGGTGTCTTGCGGACGTGAGACATCTTAGTCCACCCGTGATCATGAACGCTGTAAAGTGTTCGAAACGTCGGGTAATCAAAAATCAAATACAAACGCGATAAAATCCGTAAAGTAGTTTTATTTAAAATGTATAATACTCGCGTAAACATCAGAAATCATTATATAACATTTATGTAAGAGAAGGAAAAATTGAAATAAATAAGATGGCTGACCAGCGTGGTATAGTAGGTCAATTTCCCTCTCATTGTGGACATGGCTCGATCCCAGCAGTGGGACGTATCTGAGCTGTGATAATGATGATATAAAACTTTTGAAAGACCCTTTTCATTTAATGACGGCACAAAATAAAATCTCTCTAAAATCGATCCACAGTACCATCATACAAAATAGTACAATATGCAAATACACACATTACGCTAATTACATTTTTTCATAAGAGACAAAAGTTTCTTATATGAAAACATCACGAATTTTCCCTTTATTGTTATTACCACTATGCCAACAAAGAAATTATAATATTATTTATGATCATAAGTTATGACTTAGATAATCTAATATGTGTAAAATAAATCCTATAATACCTAAGTTTATTCCACAGCGCGATAGAACGTTAACTTTCTGCCGATCAAGTTTTCAAATATTATGCATCTACCAAGAATCCACCATCTATCATACAAAGAAAACTCAATGACACTCACTTAAGCCGACTCTACAAGTATGAATACAGATAGTCTTTTCATATAAAAATAAACGTTAATGCCTTTGTACTATATATTCGTGGATCGTTCATTTGATCAAGCTGAATCTTTCCATATTTGTAATTTTATCCTTGCCTTTTGAACTTTGCATTTTTAAACAAAATATCTCCTGTTTTGTTACTTAGAGTCCGTACAAAATGGGTCCGAGCGAGAGTGACAAATAAAAGTGGTCCCCCAGCTTTCTACATTAATTTCCTTAATGGCTTTAATTCTACGCTGTACACAGAGATATTCATTTAAAACATTAAAGGCTAATCAAACGTCGCTTTAAAATTCATTTCTATTAGGAAGCTCCCATTCCTAGCTATTAAAGTAGTTTAGTATACAAATTTGTAATTGTATATAAATTTAAAATCTCTAGTTACTTCAAAATATTATTTATCTAAATGCATAATTTTACTATTGATTATGTGTGTAAAGCTTTTTGTTGTTGGATCGCAATAATCTTGGAACACTACGAAACGGTTTGAAAAAACGTATTGTATTGGCTTATTAAGATCTAGTCTTTAAATTTTAGCAAATCACGTGAAATTTTTAACTAAAACCTACGTATATGTATGTAGTAGTGATATAACGAATGTTCGCATTCGCGAATATTCGCAAATTTTTTGACATTCGCATTCGTATTCGCAAGGAATGATGCGAATGTTTTGCGAATGTATTTGACAAAATGAAAAGAAATTATTATGTAATTATACATTGCCTTCTAGATGATTTCGTATAGCACTAGTAGTCCTTTCTTTACGCGAGTATTAGGGGTTAAAGTATGAAATTGCCTAATGATGTCTGATATTTATGTATATACACATTTGAAATTGCCGTTTTGTACTAATAAATTAAAACCATTTTTTAGTTCATAAAACAGATTTCATTAATCAAAGTATTTACCCTCGTTATCTATGCATTTCTGCCATCTATTTGCAAGATTATTTAACCTTTGCGTTAGAACTCTGGGGTCCTGGACTACACAAACTGTGTGAAAGTATTTTTACTGCTTCCTCGGAAGAATTTTTTTCCGTGAAAAAATTGTCCAAATTACGGAAAAAAATGTAGTCGGTTAGGGCGAGATCTGGCGAGTACGTTGGATGACGTATGGTTTCTAATTGGAGGTCTTGTAGTGTTAAAACAGTTTCTCAGGCAGTATGAGGTCTTGCGTTATCATGGAGCAGTAATGGTAAAGATCGATTGAGAAGTCGGGACTGCTTTACTACGAGTTTTGCCATCATTGTTTGAAATTTTGCACAGTAGGCATCTGCGTTTATTGTTTAACCAGATCTGAGGAAGCTGTAGTGAATTACACCATGAAGTAACCACCACACAGTTACCATCACCTTTCTATGGGTAAGCTTCGCTTTAGGGCATTGATGTGGCGTTTGACCTGGGGTCAGCCATTACGTTGTTCGCTTGTGATTATCATAAAGAATCCACTTTTCATCACACGTTACAATTCGGTCCAAAATCCCTCGATTTCTATACCGGTTTGACAGGATTAGGCAAGCTTCAATGCCCACTGCTCTCTGCAGATCAGTCAAATCATGTGGCACCCATTTTTTTAAGTTTCTTTATTTTACCGATTTCGTGCAAATGGGTCAATTTTGTGGGTATGCTGACATCAAATCATCAATCATTCCTTGATAGTTTGACTTGGATTGGCTCCCACCATCACCTTCAATTCAACGTTATTTACCTTAATGGCTGGTTTTTCTCGTGGTTAATTCTTGAAATCCCAGTTGCCACTATGAAAGCGGTTAAACCAAAAACGCACAATGCGTTCGTTAGCCGTATCCTCTCTAAACAGCATTGACATTACGAGCCGTTTCTGCTGCGATAGTCTCACGTCGGAACACATATTCGAAAATTACTCTGATTTTCGCCGTATCCATGTTCACTTCAAAAGCTGAATGTAAAAACAATTGAACGTCAAACGATCAAATGTCGTACGTTATAGTTTTCGTTTGAAAACAGTTTCACTTTGATATCTGACACCATGCAGGTTTAATTTTAATTCAAAGTGGCCAGTGCGTTAAAACGGCAATGTCAAATTTAAATCCCTATTATTTTTTATCATACAACTTTCATTTAACATTGCCCGCGTCACAAATTCTAAAATAAGTCCAAACTTCACTAACACGTGCTTTACTCATGTTTGTATAATATCACTTCAATATGCAATAATAATAACCTAACCTCAAATCAAAACGAATATTTTGAATGAAACTATCTAGTTCCAATCATTCAACTTATAACGGTTAACCGCGCCTATGTTCGGCTTAAACATGGCTGATACGAAATGTCAAACCCGTATGAAATTTTGCGCGCGCTTTATTTGAAAGTCAATATTCGCATTCGCATTCGCGAATATTGAAAATGAATATTCGCATTCGTATTCGCATTCGCGAATGTGATAAATCTAACATTCGTTACATCCCTAGTATGTAGTAATACATTACAAGACCAATTTAATAACTGGCTGCTATTCTAACAACTTTGTAATAAATCCATATCTTATATATAAATTCTAGCGTACGTGTGTATGTCACTGAACTCCTCCTAAACGGCTAGACCGATGTTGATAAAATTTTTTGCGTGTGTTCAAGGGGATTCGAGGATGGTTTAGTTTCATAATTGGACACGGTAGGTGGCGCAGTTCGGGCAGGACAATAACATAACTTGAGACCGACTTTACCGATTCCGTCCATTTTTCTTTTTAATTTTTCTACTACTTTGAGAAAGGCTTTTACGGAAAAAAATTAGAAAGTTGCACAGAAAATCAGAATATTCAAGAAAACTTAACGACTAGGTATCTAGATTATTTATCTATACTGCAACTAAACGGCTGGATGGATTTGTATAAATTTTTGTGAATGCATTCAAGTGGGGGCCTGGATGATTTAGATTCATAAATCAGCCCGGCAGATAGCGCTGCAGTCTGTCAGTCCCTGTTACTGTTGTCGATTTTTTTCCTTTTTTTTTTTCCTTTTATTTTATTTGAACAGAACAACGTCTGTTGGGTCAGCTAGTTTAGTTATATAATAAATAACAGTATAATAAATAATAATAATAGTTTATTTAACAAAGATAATGTATACATAGGACAGTACATAGAAAAAATAAAAGATCAAGTATTTGAAATCATCATCTCATCATCTTAACCTATATATATCCCACTGTTGGGCTCGAGCCTGCTTTTTCATTGTGGGAGAAAATTTAACCTACTATACCAAGGTGGTCAGAATTTTTGATATAGGCTTTTATTTCAAATTTTCTTTCTCTTGCACAGATGTTATTTGTATATTATGCCCCTTAGTCATCTTTTACGACACACCTGAGCAAGAGACGTGGTAATGCATTGTATTCTTACTCGAGAAATTTATTTGAAATAAGGTGATATTTAAATTATGGTATCAGACTCTCGCAGCTTGGCTCCAATAGGTGATTAACTAATAGTATATAGTAAAATAACAAAAATCTAAAAAAACTGCGAGTTACCGACATATATGTGTTTATGTTTATACGTCTGTTTGAGTCTAAATGTGTGTATCATCATCATCACAGCCCACACACGTCCCACTGTTGGGCTCGGGCCTCCTCCACAATGGGAGAAAATTTGACCTACTATACCATGCTGGTCAGACATGTTGGTATGGGGTTTCTTTTCAAGTTTTCCTTCTCTTATACAGATGTTATGTGTATATATCCCACAGTTGTCTTGTACGACATCCACGGGCAAGACAGGGAGTGGTGAATTGTATTCTTACTCCGTCACCACACGGATAATAAATGTGTGTAAGGTTATGTGTATATAAGTGTGCATGTATAATACAGAAGTGGTCATTGAAGTCATATTAATGAATATTATTTGAAAATAAAATACATAAATTAAAAAAAAGATATGGGTTTTCAAAATAATTCTGAATAAAAAAACGACTTCAATTGTTTTCTCAAGGATGCCATAGTTAAAACTGAACCAAATTAAAACGGAACCACACGGGAAGGACCAGTTTTCAAAAAAGAATCATCAAAATCGATTCATGCAGTCGAAAGTTCTGAGGTAACAAACAACAAAAAATGCAGTCGAATTGAGAATCTCCTCCTCATTTAAAGTTGATTAATAATAATATACAATAATTAATAATACAACAAACATATAATTATTAGATCACTGAATCTTCGATGGCTGATAATATTAAAAAAACTACAGCCAAGTCACGTCTGTCCATCAATTTCACACTTCAACACAAAAATACTACTATTTTTCTTAGTCCTACGATATTTACCTCAACGAGTAGGCAAAGTTTTGCTGTTAAGAATTTTTAGTGGTTTTACCATTAATACTTTTTTGTAGACCCAGAATTCAAATACTAACAATCAGAAACCATATATTTGTCGATTGGTCGAAGTGAAAACTACTAAACAAACTTTATATAGGTAGGGTAGTTTATACTTGTAACTTAGGTGCTAGAATAATATACAGTTTATTGAAACAACGACACACGACTGACGATTGAATTATATGGTCACGTAAAGGTTGCTAATGAAGTAAAACAACAGACACAAGTATCTTCCGCTAAGGAAAATAGCGACATATCTGCAGAGCATGAAAAACATAAAGCTTATTTAATCTCAGTTCGTATCCTACCACTGGGCTCGAGCCTCCTCCTAAATAGAAGGGAAAATGACCTATTATACCACGCTGGTGGTGTAGGATTTTGTTTCCAGATTTCCTTCTCTTGCACAGAGTTTAAATTCACATTATATGCCTTAGTTGTCTTTTATGACACCCACGAACTAAAACGGAAAGAATACAGCAAAATTTCAATCTAATTTTCATTACAATAAATTTTCGACTACAAATAAATATATGACCAAGTAAATAACTGTAAGGCTAAACTACATATACTACAATTGCATCACGCAATCCCAAAACGAAACATGGCTCTCAAAATATAAAATGTATAAGCTGCATTTTCGTTTGGATTTGTATAACAAATATTTTGTTTTGTTAATATAATACAAAGGATTGTTGAGACACAATCGCATACAATACGCGAGTGAGCCTGAACACCCGCCAGTGACTACCAGCTACGGAGCTTACTCCACCACTTTAACAAGATCTCTCGCTCTTCCCCGTTTTCTACACCAAACATCAAAAACCAAAAATCCCGTACGATAGGAGAGATCTACTTAATTTGGATATGTTTGTAATAGCAAAAGCGTGTCCCCATAAAGAACATTCTATGTTTTGTACATCTGGGTTGTTTCATTACGCTACGCAATGCAACCCCATTTCAATATTTAAATCATGCTAAAGTTACGATAGTGCTATCTGAAAACAATATTTTGTTACGCACAATGTTTAGGGGGAAAGCACATTTATATATAAAACAGGCAATAAGTTTGTCATATATTTTAAGTGTATATTTGTGCGTTATTTTTATTATAACGCAATATATGGCATGCTCATAAACTTTATCTGGACGATAATAACAAACCAAAGGACTTCTTTTTCTCAGGAAATATACGTCCCAATTTGGACCAACTACTCCTTCAGTGGGCGGAATTTGAGCAATCCTGGGTTTTCAACGCAACATTTAAAAATTTTCTTTCTATAGCAGAGATGTCGTGGGCACCTTAACCTATAAAAATACTGTACGGCAACTACTTTTTTCTTTTTAAATTGTGACATAACTTAACAGTTGTCTCATAATAATTACAATCTTGCCATGAGGCTCATAAGTAATTTAAATCTAACTTAATTTGCTAAGATTTACAGAGTAAGAATGTGTCCATTGGCACTTTTCTTATAGTCTCTAGTAATAATAGACAATAAAACACTTTGTTCTTGTGTTCTTCAAAGATAGCACTCACTGCACTACTAATCACTAATTCACTAATTTCACTAAGGCTTACTAGGTAGTTGTGTGGCACTACCTTTTAGTTTTTTCATTCTTTGATCAAAGGAAGTTAAAATATTTAATATTTTATTTATATTGTTACTTAAATCGGAGTCTCCCATCGTGGGTAATTGTGTATCGTGTACCACTGTTTGTATATGTGATTGCTGTGCTTTTAACGGCAACTATTAACTCTGCTATCTTTTTAAAACGACACCTATCCTACCTACGGGGCCCCCCTTCACCGAGACTCTCCAGCCCAGCCTGCTCACCAGAGTTGTCGAGGACCTCTTTCCACGGCGGGCGGAGCACACGCCCCGGGTCATGGCTTCGCCAGACAGCGACCGGGAGGCCGACGACGAGAGTGTTCCGCCAATCACGGAGCCGGAGATGGGGGTGGCGCGTATGCGAGCCAAATCCACCGCCCCCGGGCCCGACGGTATACCCAACCGTGTGTTGGCCCTAGTCCTCGAGCACCTAGGACCATGCCTCAGGGGACTGTTTGACGCTTGTTTGGCGTCCGGGCAGTTCCCTGGGTGCTGGAAAGAGGGGAGGCTGGTTCTCCTGCCGAAGCCGGGACGGTCCCCCGAGTCGGCCTCGGCCTACAGGCCCATCGTGCTGCTCGATGATACAAGCAAGCTTCTGGAGAGGGTGTTGGCTGCCCGCATCGAGCGGCACCTCGTCGGGGTCGGGCCCGATCTGTCGGACGCCCAGTTTGGTTTTCGGAGAGGGCGTTCGACGATCGCAGCCCTACTGCGCCTGAAGGCCGTGGTAGCGGAGACCGTCACCGGAGGAGTCCTGTTGGCGGTGTCCCTGGACATCGCCAACGCCTTCAACAGTCTGCCATTCAGCTGCATCAGGGAGGGGCTGAGGTATCACGGGGTGCCCGTGTACCTCAGGCGGCTGGTGGCAGTCTACTTGGAGGGGCGCAGTGTCCTCTGCGTTGACCGAGTAGGGGACGTTGTACGAACGCCCATGACGTGCGGTGTCCCACAGGGGTCGGTTCTGGGTCCGACCCTGTGGAACATCGGCTACGACTGGGCGTTGAGAGGAAGCCTCCCACCCGGGCTGGGCGTAATTTGCTACGCCGACGATACACTCGTCACAGCCCGGGGTGGGACGCTAGAGGAGGTTCCGGGAGCATCTCCATCGACTTGTTCCCCGGCTTGTCGGCGCGGCGTCCGCCCTTTCGCGGCTGATGCCGAATGTGGGTGGACCCAGCGCTACGTGCCGACAGCTGTACATGGGGATGATCCGGTCGATGGCCCTGTACGGCGCACCGGTGTGGGCGGGGTCCCTGACCGTCCGTCTTAGAGCCCTCCTGTAGCGACCACAGAGGGTCATGGCGATCAGGGCCATACGGGGTTATCGCACGGTGGCAACGGAGGCAGCGTGTCTCCTGGCCGGAACTCCCCCGTGGGACCTGGAGGCGGAGATGCTCGGCGACATTTATCGGCGGGTGTCGGAGACGCGCGCCCGCGGCGGCATGGTCTTCATCAAAGAGATCACCGCCTGGCGGGTCGACGCCCGCCGAGAAGTCATTGCCCGTTGGGCAGTCCGGCTGGAAAGTCCTCGGTACGGTGTCAGGACCGTCGAGGCCCTCCGGCCGGTGCTGATGGAGTGGTTGGAGCGGACGCACGGGGTGCTTTCCTTCCGACTGGTGCAGGTGCTGACGGGGCACGGTTGCTTCGGGAAGTACCTGCACAAGATTGTCAGGAGGGAGAACACACCGTCCTGCCACCACTGCAGTTGCGACGAGGACACGGCGCAGCACACGCTCGAGGAGTGTGCTGCATGGGAGGGGGATCGCCGTGAACTCGTCGCAATTATCGGTGCCGACCTGGCGCTGCCGACCATCGCCAGGGAGATGCTCGTCAGCGTCAGGAACTGGGACGCGGTCGCCGCCTTCTGTGAGGCCGTAATCTCACGGAAGGAGGCGGCGGATCGTGTGCGAGTAGAGCTCCTATTCGGCGACACGTTCCGCTGCCGGCGACTCGGGCAGCGCAGGCGCGAGTATCTGCGCCTAATGCCGCCCTAGCCGAGGCCGCGGGTGATCGGAACGGTGAATTGTCCGTCACCCGCAGAGAGGCTGACCGCTCGACGGCGACCGACGTCCCAGGACGTCGAGAGGTGAGGTTCAGGCGTCAGGCCGACCACTGACGACAAGTCACATCTGCTCCGGTGGTCGGCCCAACAACGAGGTGACGTGGATACGGGTGGGTTATGGGCCCGCGCGCCGTCCTTTCATCGCCCCGGACAGACTGGACCGCGCGTGCGCTTACCATAGCCCACCCATAAAAGAAAAAAAAGAAAATCCTACCTTACATAAGTAGGATTTTCTATTGAGTTCTTTAAATCATATTTTTTTTTATTGCAAGCAGTGGCAAACGAGCAAACAGTACACCTGATGGTAGGTGTTGCTGCCGCTCATGGACCTTTACAAGGCCGCTGCCTACCGCGAAGAAAGTGAAGGGAGTGTGAATGCGTGCATTGAGGCTCGGTGATACCAAGGGCACCACCAAAATCCACCACACGCAAACACCCTCAGAAAGTTGAGCTTCCGGCTCTCTCGCTCACCGAATGAAGCGCAGTAACAAATTGCTACTACTCAGACGTCGATTTTCTGCGAGAGCGTGGTTCTACCCCGGACGGACCGGCCCGCGGCTGTAGACAGATAACTGTCGACAGTGTGATCCTACCACTAGTAATATATAATAAAAAATATTAATCATAATTAGTATTATTGATAAACTATAAATCTATAGGAATATTAAGATTTTCCCAAAAGATTACTATGTCTACTAACTATACATAATGGACCTTGACCTAAAATCTTTTCATGCCGAGATCAAATGTCCAAAAATAAATAGGAGATAATTTATGCATTTTTATTTCTGGCGGAATATTGGTCTAGCGAGTGCAAACATAATAAATATGAGATATAAGTACTGAGATGGATCAACATAGTGACTATTATTTGAAACCAGCTTGAGTTGATAGAAGCATGTAATAATGAATATTTTGACAGCATAGATAGCGAAGTGTAGTACCGAACTTCCATGCCGAGTGTTGTGAGTTCGTTCCTCACGCAGGATGTTTAAAAAATAATTTGCAGATACAACCAGCTGGTTTCAAAAATGGAGAATCGAGAGCAACCCTGAAAAGAGTCAGGCGGTGATGTTCATTCCGTACCATCCTCTCACAAGCTTCACTCAAATCTGTATCTTTGATAAGCCCGACGCCCAAAGGGGGCGTCAAATGCAAAATACATTCGGAAATCGCTTTAGCTTCGCTCGATATATGACCACTGTATGTTCATTATAGGTCGATTATACAGCCTACCCAAGACTTAACAGTCATAAAATTATAAAGTCCAACTTTATATTGTCTATATCCGCCCCATTATAACGCCTACCAATGCAATATTCGCTCATATTAGGTCACATACATAGGATCCACAGGCTACAAACACTTCAAAATAGATTCATGCGTAAGGGTACGGGTGCACCGTGGTTCATACTCTATATATCGACTTGCGCTTGTCGACCTTTAGACAGCATATAAAACAGTGTGCAATATTTTATTTCTACCACGACACAACCGAATCTCTTCGTGGTCCCACGGCGAACTTTACTCTGTTCCGGATCTCTAAGGTCCCTCAGGCGAGACTCTTTGGATGGATGAAGCTGGATGAGCCGGACAAGGAGATCATTGGAGCATAGATAACACTCTACACAGTCCACGAGACCTTAATCAATAATAAACCACTATGTCATCGTCACCTTCAAGCAAAACCGAAACCGTGTCGCGTATTAATCGATACGACTCCGACAACAATATCACAGGAAGTAGTCCATTGCTTAAATGTTTGGATTGAAAGCGCTCTGTGCTCACCATTAGTCCACGTAAGGATGTAACAGCCACCTGACGCTAATATCCAAAATCTAACAAAATAAAAATGAGTTGCTCGCTAGATATAGGAGATTAAATCGCATTCTATTGAGGAAGAAGCTGACACCTAACGGTGGAATGTAACTCGACTAAAAATAAACAAGAACAAATGGAATGGAGAAGGCTCGAGCCCAACAGTGGAACGTATATGAGCTGAAATGGTGATGGTGATATTTTAGACACTCTTAGTACGCGAGTTGGTGATCCCCGTTAGTGTTAGAATTTTCTCAGGAGCTTGTTGCTGTCCATTCCCCAGGTAGTTCCTTAAACCAATTTAACGACTTCCACGAGAAAGTAAGTACTAGCGACACAGTATATTCTTAACCCCTCACCATACTGATAATCCAAACATCATTTCTAATGGCATAGATTTTATATCATATTAATATGACATAATTTTGAATTATATTTATATGTAATATCTAACTATTATAAAATATATTACACATTGGTTGGCAGTAAATTATTTCAGTGTACTTAGTTAATCTTGTATTCCGCTTCTATTGAAGTATTCAATAGCTAGGATAGAATCAGACGGTAGAAAATTTAATGCGGATTTCTACATAGTCATACTTTAAACCGACTTCCAACGTCTGTTGGTCAGAGCATCAATTTTTAAACAAGTGATTTAGATCATGTAAAAATGTATTATTTCGCTACCAAGCAATACGTAATGGCTTTACATTCGGTGTGAACAGTTCTTAAACTATTAAATATATTTTTCACTAATAATAAACTAGCATTTAGCAACATCTTTAAAAGTCAAAACACCTAGTTATTGAATTCTTATGTTATTGAAATAATTGTGAATAAATCATTATTTTATACCGAACCTACAAACAAGTTTCCAGCTCCACTTGCCTGATCTGAACCCTTTCTTTTGATCTAAGTATTTATGCTTTAGATTACCAAAGAATGTAACGTGTGTAGACCTTATAAAATAATTTAGCCAAGTTGTCAAAATTGTAGTCATTATTTCTCCTATAAATTCTGAAATGTAAATGTATTTTAATTTGAACTCATATATAGTTTCAATCAGTCGAAACATCAGTCAATAATACAATTTTAATGTGTTCTGTTTATCCATTTTCTCATAATGAGATAAATCCATTCAGTCTGAAAATTTGGCAAAAAAACTATATCTAGGTGTAGTTTTATGATTGAAAATGTTTTTGTATTTTTTTTAATGACAAACACCGTTGATGCTGTAACATAACATTTTATTAAGGGATAGGTATTCGTCATATTGAAATAGAACATTCGGAATACACATTTCTATTACAAATCTGTGTAACTAATATATCAGCTATAAGTTAAAAAATTGTGACATATATATGGAAAATGTGTCCAAACAATCAAAACACTGTAACGTAAATTGGCGTGTAACAAAGTACATTGGATATCGGTTCGACTAATCTTTTAGCGCGTCACCGGCGCACGCACATAAATTGTTAGTGAGTTACGAGCAGCCCCGAACGAAGCCGACCTCGGTACGTACCTTATGTCCGCTGTAAATTTCGAATTCACTTTAGAGTTGAGAACAGATAATCGAGTAGTACATATATAACGACCGGTTAAGTTTACGAGTAACTATCATAAAGATATATATTATATTTACAAGAAATACTGATTCGACGGCATGCTGCATGCTCTTTTCGTTTATAAAAACAAGGCTAGCTGAGGCATGCCTTGAATTTTGATATACTTTTGAAAGATTTATACACCACAAAATAAGTAAACTTTGTTTAGAAAACAACACACTGCCGTTTCATCATTTATCCTGCACAACCAAAAATTATATGGAAATTTGTGGAATTTACGGTAGTAACCAACGTTAGGGAAATATATAAATTAATGATTGATTACGATTCTATATTTGTTTTCTTTTCACAATTCCGTAAAAAAAGAACTCCAGTTCGTTATCTGCAAAGCAGCTCTTATTAAGGCCAGTGGCAAATTACTATTGCTAGTTGTTTTATGGTTAGCAATAATAAAAAGGAGCACAAAACGAATGTTAAAATTTAGCAATACTTTCAGTATTGAATAATACTTTCATTTCGCTTTCGTGCATGAAAAGAAATAAATTAATTTCCCAAAAGTATCGTATAGTCTCGCAACTCGCTCTTAACCGAATTGTTCTTCATTATTACATTTCTGTTTCCGGTCGTCGGATTTTGATTTATGACTTTAATTTGGCAAGGTTGGCGACGACAGGCCGAGACATGTCGGAGTGTTTTCAAGGAGCCATCGTGCAATTGTTTAATTAATCTTAAGCTACGGAAGCTCTGTGGGTGCACTACACTTGGTCCAACTTTAAACTCGTTAAAAGTTCCTTTGAAACATTTGGCGTCAGATATGGCGCACTGAGAGTTCGTTTTTGAGATTGTTAACTTATTTAGTGTTATAATTAAATATCACGCTCATTTCTCGCCATTTTTATTTGTTTGCTTTTTTACAAGACATGTTAGAATATTGGGTTTTAATTTTTTTTATAAAACCTAATGAATATTGGATATTTGCCGTTTCTAACACCAGCAACAACATAACAACATAACACCTCTGGTCGCAGTATAGCGAGTCATATTATTATCGAAGAACCCTTATTATCGAAGTGCTTTATGGTGTAAAGCGGGAAGTTTATAAGCTGGTAAGAAAAATAAGAAGAAGACTAATCAGTCGAACTAAGAAGCTCATAATTAACACGAAATATATTTAGAATTTTTACAATTATATGACTATTTGCATACCAGACGACATCATCAAGATAAATAACATGAACGCTTCAACTAAAGTGTGTAAAGTAATAATTAAAAAAGTTTAATGCTATTCTTCAAAATAAAACTTATTAATTTTGTACGACGTTTCCATTCATCCATCAGCCCATGAACGTCCACGGCTCAACATAGGTCTACCGGCGAGAATGCCACACAGAATGGTTCTGTGCCACTTTTATCCAACACAGGACTTACAAAATGTCGCCAATCTACCTAGCGGAGGATCATCCTCCACGGCGTCTTTCTTCCTCAACGTATGCCGGTTCGACAAGTATTGTGACCCGCCCATTGCTATTTCAACGTGCTAATTCTTCGTTTTAAGTCACGTAAGGAAACCGAGCATAATCCTCTCCATAGCATGTTTCATTTGAGCGTCTCTGAAGCCAAAATTTAGAGACCAAGTTTCAGTGCCAAGGGTCATCGCTGGTAACACACACTGGTACAACTTTTGTTTTAAGATAGGTACTGCGGAATGTTTGACGTTTATACGTTACAATTCCTGTAGGTGTATAAAGATTTTTAAAATACTACGCACTTCATGTTTAAATTCATTAAAAATATTTTATTAATCGTTTTTAAATTGTTAAAAATCCTAACAAGAATGTAGAAAAGATGTCAATATTGTTAAAAATTATATTTGTGATAATCAAAATCACCGCCAAAAGCGCTGAGACCCAACGGCCCATCCCATGGCAGTTCCTATGCAATATTTTATATAATTGAAAACTATCGCTTAGTTTATGGCACACATAAATATTCTCAGGGACTAATTCCCGGGAGCTTGAGCTACGTAATTACTATAAGAGTACTCAAACTGTTCCCCTTGCCTTGTAGAGACGTGGCAAAATTATCACTTAATTTTAGTTAGCTTTTCCAAGTCATGAAAATAATTATACCAAAATTAAGTTCAACAAATTATTTAATGTATATATAATTACTATACACAGTTGCAATGCAAATAAAAATAAGTATTTCACCTCCTACCAGATGTATAGCAAAAGTTGTGGAGATTGTGGTCAATGGTCAGTGAAATGCATCTCAACAATTACTACTGCTTTTGATATAAATTATGTAACTACTCCTGCATAATACTGAATAAAATAAAACAACGTTTACGGATTTTATCGCGTTTGTATTAGATTTATAATTCCCCGACTTTATAGTATTCATGGTCACGGGCGGACTAAGATGTCTGACGTCCAAACAAATCAACTTTATTACAGATTTTTATAATTATGTATCCGCTACAGAAAATTAGTTATTAACTTTTGACCCACATTTGTTGTACAAATTTATGTTGAACAATGTAGAAATATTAATACTAATAAAAATATAACCTCTGGGCCAGTCGTTATCTCACCATGAGACTAACGCAAACCTCGGAGGAATATTATATGGCTCTCTAAATTCTTTTGATATAAAAGAAAAAATGTATCACAAGATTTATAGGAAAGCCAATAAACCGCAGGGCAGCTTGTGGCGTGCTAAATGTGAGTGGGACACTGCGGTCCTGAGTGCCCCAGAGAGTCCGCCAGGACCTCGTATCCAGCTGGCCTTTGTGGGCTGGCTGGAGTGGAAACCGAAGAGTGCCCGCAGGATTTTCAACTCTGGCTTGCGTTAAACGGCTGGTCAGAGAGGGGTCACCAGAGCTATATGCTCGGGGGTGGAAGTGTCATTTTCAAGGGCATAACTACGGGGAAACCACTGCGATGGTGAAACCGGCGCTGCACCGCTCGACACCCCAAACCATTTGCACCAATGTTGCCCCCCTGTTGCCCGTATGGCCTGTGTGTCTGTGGCGACCGTTTGGGGGAGGGGCCATTCAGTGAGTTGGCGAGTCACCGTCTGCCAAAGTTCAAGACGATAAAGGTATTGAAGGCAGACGACAGTTTTTCAATCAATAGTTTTTAGTTTAGCCAGTCCATCAAACCTCCAACTCCATAAACAGTTATTAGATACCGTCATCACACAATAGTTTTACACCTACCGTTGGTAGTCCACGTGTGTTATGTGCAGACGTGGAGTGTCATCGGTAGACGTCCCACCCCTTTTTTACATTAAATTTCTCCAAAGACCTGTTGTTGGATCTGTCTGCGTGTTGGATCCATATCCCCATGTAAGCCTTTCAAAGGACCGGGTATCTTCCCTTGGGAGATAGCCGTGAATCGGAGATACATGAGTATAATAAACATATTAATGTTGAATAATTACTAATCATAAACAATATAATTTTTTCATCTAGAATCATTTTCTTCTTGTACTGGCAATAAATTTGTACCAAAAATGTGGGTCAAAACTTAATAACTAATTTTCAGTAGCGGGTAGATAATTATAAAAATCTGTAATAACGTTGACTTGTTTGGACATCAGACATCTTAGTCCGCCCGTGACTATGAATGCTCTAAAGTGTTTGAAACGTCGGGCAATCATAAATTAAATACAAACGCGATAAAATCCGTAAAAGTAATTTTATTTACAATGCGTAATGCTCGCGTAAACATCAGAAATCATTAAAATAAAGCAGAAAGAAATGTTCGGTACTTTAACCGCTTTGTCTCTTACCAACAAAGTACTCTTGATTTTTTATAATTTTACTCCTTTATAACACAAAAATTCCTCACATTAAAAACTGCGTAATTCTTTGCCTCTTGCCAAAAAAGGACTTCCTAGGCATCCTGTCCATTTTTTTATTAGTTACTTTTTTTATTAGTTATTATAACTGATACTATAATTTGGATGCTAATAAGCGATAATATGTTAACCCTCACAAACTTTGTTTTGAGAAAATGGCGTTTAAAGATTTCAAATCAATTCTTAATAGGTTTGTTTGAAAAAATTTATAGACACCGATTCTTTCTCTATTTAATAAAAAGAATAATGGATTAAAAATAGACTGGTAACATAAAAATTAAAAAAGTTAGTATATTTATGCACAATAATAAGATTTTTGCTTTTTACAAAATATGGAACACACAAAAATAATCGAAACATGAACTTAAGGAACTTAACACTATTTTGTTAAATGTCCGCACTAATATTTAATGACAATAAATACACGTCAAGGAACATAAATGAATATTGATAAACATATGTTATCAGTTATAATGTGTGAAATATTTTAAGTAGAATTATTAAGATATGAATTTTTTTATTTTACTTTCATTATTTGAGAAATACAAAAAACCTAAACTAATTTTTTTAACAAATTGTCTATCTAATGTAACAGAAAACATATTTGGTGCTGCGTAGAATCACTGAATGTAATTTAAGCAATACAGTGTCAAGCCTCATAACATATTGGTCGTCACGATAGATGGCACATTTCGAATTTAAACTAAGTTAAGAAACTTGAAGGATTATTGAAAAATATTGTATACGTGATTCCCGATTTGTTTTATGTTATTTATTAATTTTTTTCATACTTAAACTCTTTCAAGTGACCTTAAACTCTTTTCTAGAATGTTAAATACGTGACGTATTATCAAAATATATCAAAATATTTGATTTTGACTTTTTGTGGGTTGACACATTATTGCTTATCAGCATCCATTTGTCCATACCATGCGCCTATTTTTGCTGACATTGGTATTAAAATATTTCGTTTGTAAAAAAATATTGTTGAATCATATTGTAGATGTATAGAAGAAATTCTCAATAGCAGATACTAAAACTAGGAACTGTATCTAGTACACGATAATGGGTCTACATTTATTTTCGTGGCAATGTAAACTACAAGGCGAAATGTGTTCTGTAACTACTTCACACTCAGAAACAAGGGCTTATACATAGATATAAAAGCTATTTTAGCAGACCAAAATTTAATGCCGATAGACGTCTCTAACTTACTTTTGGATGTCGCATAAGACGTCTAATGCAAAAGAAGGAAAATTCGAAATAAAACCCTATACTAACCTGTCTGACCCGATGGTATAGTGGGTTAATTTTCCTCCTAGTATGGAGAAGGCTGGAGCCCAGCAGTGAAACTTATAAGTGTCACTCCTATAGGAGCTGAGTCGATGATGATAAAATGACAGATGTTTTAAAAAACCATTTTAAATTTTAGCTTTTATTGTTATTACATATTGAATTGTGCAGCAAGACTTCTAAATGGTTCTATATAAAAGATAAACGTGTTCACAGTGCTAAATAGACAGTAAGTAATATTTGTTTATCACGGATGTCAAGTAACTCGATGCCAGTGGTCGGCCTAATAGCGAAGGGGAGTCGAACCGGACGCTACAAACGGCGTTCGTCTAGACCATAGCCAACGAAAAAAAAAATCAAATGTAATATTTATTCTATTAAGTTTAATTATTTTTTAATTTTATCTCTACATTTCGATACAAGACATCAAATAAACAGTAAAAGTTAAATTCTTCTAAAATAACATCAATTTCCGGCTTCATTATCTATGACTTGAAAGGACAGACAATGTTTAAAGACGAGAACAAGATCATTCACGAATTGAGGAAGCATTATAAAGTGTTTGTATTGTTATTGAAGGCTCTCCAGAGCACTGTCACCTTGATTGCCAAATGTACAGACATAACAGCATTCAACGAACATGGCTCATTCTACACGTACAAGATAGCCGACAATGGCCCTTAGCGGATAATTACTCACATAGATTGCCCATTGGGGCATTGTGTCTGTATATTAGAATTATATTAGGAATATTTCGGACTGGCATATCAATAAATTCTAACATACTTGATATAAATTTATTAGATTCAACTGTATTTGTTGCTAGGAGCAATAAAGAACCTAGTAATATATTTGGTTTGTTATAAAGTAGTGTATAGTCCATAAAATGAAACCAACGAAGTAAGTTTGAACGAGCGACATGTTTATAATTTCATTTTGTATCGAATATATTTTCAGTCTTTTCGTGTCAGTTTTTTTGCAACTGAATTGCAATATATTATAAATATAAAAATATTAATATTCATACCTGAAATGTACCTCGTATGTACTGAAATACCTAGTAAATATTTTATACATTAATGACGCTTACGCACGTACAAGGTCATACTGGACTGAAAATAAAAAAGAGATGGACAGTCGATATACGTAAATCGATAACCGATCTTTATTAAATTATTCATAAAAAAAATAAACCCAATACAGTACCTATATAAAACTTTCAAGATATTTTTTACAATTAAAACAGTTACATTATGAAATATTATACATAAATTGAATTAATTAAACATTAAAAAATTACTTTTCATCTCGGAGTAAATGATAATATTATGTACGCATTATTGTCAATAAAATAGACATATTTGTTTGTAAAACAGTCGTAATTGATCGATTAATCTAACGACTATCCCTATTTGGCAAAAAATGATAAATGTTCTAGCAGGAACGCTCTAGTGATGACGATAATAGTGACCTAGACCTTGATTGTACTCCTTTTGAATAATTTAAAAATCAAAAAATCGGTTTTTTTTAAATAAATTCCAAAAGATTTTCATTGATTGTATTTTAATTATAATAGAAAATCACAATTATAAAAATAAAGAGTTTTATCGATAAAAAACTACGGACTTCATCGTAAGCGTGACAGCACTAGGGACAACTGCCACAGAGATCATCCTATATTTTATGGACTATAGTAGTTATGCAATTATTATGAATTTTTCATATTATTATATTTTTTTTATAAATTGATACTATAAAAATAAATAACCCAATAAAAATAATGTTTTCTCGGCTTCATTTCCACGCTGCACGGTGGGGTGTACGGTGAATAGGCTGATTTTGTTCCCAGTTCACATCACGGGCATTTAATCGGGGATTTTGATCAACACGTCCTCGCTTGGTAATATAATTACAGTTAACAGCAGTGCGGCGACGTTATCGCGCGTATAAATTAGAGCGATTTACATTTACGGTCGAGACATAGTCCCCGCCATTATCATGAATGATGCGGGGTTAGGTGCGGGCTGGAGATCATAGCAACACGATTGGCGAGCACTCACTGCTTAACTGAGACGCTCTTCCGTTTAAACCTAATATCATACTTACACTTCATTAATGTATTTAAACAATGCACTTGCTTGTCTAGAAAAATCTTTCTTCTATGCACGAAAACAACCAACAATCTTGTCAAATATAAACGTAATTGATAGCGAATTTTGCTTCCAAAAGTACATTGATACTTTTGTACTCTAGAAACGTAACGAACGCCTGTTCATATTAAATCGAATTAAAGTCGTTCATTACGCGTTCACTCAAATTACATTCGTCATTCCACTCACAAATTAAATTCCCATATTTCGTGCAAAACCTGTGCAAATTGGTCTTAATTTAGTCGAAACATATAGCGTTAATGGTATAAGCAATATCACTTTAATACGTTGGGGTAGCGTAAGTCTTGTTTCTACACAATTCTCCGACATAATGTTATTTATTGCCTTGAAGAGGATTCCTTGTGAACCTCTTCTAACTGTACTATATATCTTGATCTAAGTTTCTGCGAATTGTATATCTATTTAGCGTATCTTCAGGAATAAGTATAGGGTGCTGACATGCTACCTAATAGGAATCAATAACGGAATGCAGTTACAGGTAACGTATAACTGAGTGCCAGATTGAATAGACCTGGGTTGATCGCAAAATTTTAGCATTGTCATAATTATACTGCAGAAGAATTGAACAGAATGACAACACGTATCTCTCTTCTTTTTCTTGACATATTATGGTGGTACTGTACTATACTCTACGTTTACTAGTTTGTGGCATATATAGCATATATGGCTACTAACACCAGGTGCATTGTCAAGCGATTACCATATACAGTAACAAACATTTTATCATCATCATTATCATTCAGCCTATCGCCGTCCACTGCTAGACGTAGGCCTCTCTCATGTTTCACCACAAAGTGCAGTTCTGTGCCGCCTGCATCCAACGACGGCCAACAACTTTCACCAGGTCGTCAGTCCACCTAGTGGAGGGGAGTCCTACACTACGTCGTCCGATACGTGGTCGCGACTCGACCAACCACACCCTTCCTTCCTCAGCGGTTGTCGGTTCGTCTAGCGATATGTCCTGCCCATTGCCACTACCGTGCTAATTCTTCGCATTTAAGGCAACACATATTGTCACTAGTTTAGACACATAACAACTAAAGAGTTTCCAAAAAAATGTCCGTTTTAGACATTTTTTAGGTAGACCTTAGATAAAGATACCAAAAATACTCCAAACAGAAAATATAGAATAGGTTCTTATTTACAGTTCTGTTATAAAAATATATTAAAAATGTAAGTGATATTTGCCCACCATACGACTCAGGTGATTTGGCATAGGATTTTATTATCTACTAGCAACCCGCCCTCGCTTCGCTTCGGTTATAGGTTATAGTCGTTTTACCCGCGTAGTTCCCGTTCCCGTGGGAATACCGGGATAAAATATAGCCTAGTTTACGCCCTGATATTATAGCTTTCCATTGGAAAGAATTTTTGAAATCGGTCCAGCCGTTTTGAAGATTACCCGGAACAAACAGACAGACAGACAAAAATTTTTTAATCGCTATTTTAGGCATAGGTGTCGTGCAAATAACCGTGTGAGCATGAAAAAAGCCTATTATTTTGACATTACAAACAGACACTCCAATTTTATTTATTGGTATAGATTTCATCAGCACCGTCTTATTACCTACCTTACTTGGGATCGACGCATTATATACCCTGTTTCCATGGCACATATTGCAAAATTTGCAATAGTTTTATAACCGACCACCTGTCTACCGTCAACCCTTCCTGCGAATATCGTTATTAATCCGTTGCCATCAGATGGAAATGAATCAGGTCAATTTTCTCTGTGGTCTTTTACCCACGAACAATGTAAACGTTGATATTATTCCTAGCCACTACCACACAGCGATATATGAGAGTAGATAGTCTGAGAATACATATTTATCTTCATTATCTAATCTAATCCATTAGCCTATCGACCAGCGCTATTGATGTAGGCCATCCCATAATGAAGATAATGCCATAATTGCTACGCTTGATGAGCAGGTTGGCATTGCACTTGATTTTATAGATTAACAGAAGACACTACCACCCATGCTCAAAGAAATCTCTTAACCAGTTTTTTAAGTATTCCCATGGGGAAATAAATAGAAACTTATTGTAATCTTAAGCTGTCACTACACGTAGTTATATATATACATTCTAATATTTCATATATGTACTACAATCCGTTGTTAATCATCATCATAGCTCATACAAGTTCCACTGCTAGGCTCGAGTCTCCCCCACGGTAGAGGGGCAATTGACTAACTATACCACGCTAGTCAAACGAGTTGCTGTAGGTTTTCATGTCAAGTTTTCCTTCTCTGGCATGTATATTATCTGCAAATAATCCCTTAGTCGTATTTTACGATAGCCACGGATAAGAAAGGGGGTGCTGAATTGTATTTGTACTCCGTCACCACACGGAAAAGTTAAATTCGCAGTTAATATTCCTATGTAAAGGCAATTTGCTTAACAAGCTCGATCAGACGACGGATCGTTAGCATACAGGTACTCGTAGCAATCGTTTCGCATCGATGAGGAATCATAATGTTGATTTAGCCTCCCATTCAATCTTATTATCCACTATAATTATCGATTAAATGACTAATTGATCAATTTATCAAGTGTAGTGCTTAATGATATATTATATGTTATGTTTACGCAAGCATTACGAATTGTTATACTAATTGTAACTACGTCCGATTACACTGAGCGTTACGCTGGTAGATTAGTTATGTTTCTGTATAAAAATTATTTTGTATATTTTCTATATCTCTCACAATGTGTGTACGACGACGTGTGTCGGACGACGCAGTGTAGGACGCCCCTTGGCTAGGTGGACCGAAGCCTTGGTATAAGTTGCTGGGCATTGTTGAATGCAGGGGGCGCAGGGCCGCAGTTTGTAGCGAAACATGAGGGAGGCCTACGTTTAGCAATGGACGGCGGTAGGCTAAATGATGATGATGACGATGACAACGTATGGCTATATACTATTTCGTGATGCTTGATAGAGTAATCCAGGCTTCCATGCATAACAAACAAATAAACTCACATTCGTATTTACAATATCAGTTAGGAATATAAAGATAATCAATAAAGCTTTTATAGATAAATGCGTGATTCGAACTAGAAAGGAAAACGATTCTAAACTAGAAGGCAAATGATGTCCCACTTTTCTACAAAGGCGGCGAGTATAGTATCAATGTGAAATAATTTTAATTACCTTTTGAAATTCAAAAGAGCTACATATAATATTTTTCAGTGTGGTAACGGAGTAAGAATACAATTCACAAACCTCTCTTGCCAATAAGCATCGTAAAAGACGATTCAGAGATATGATATGTCGATAACATTATTGCAAGATAAAGACAAAGCTTGAAAAAAAAAACATATACCATGTCGGGTTAGGGTAGTATTGTTGACCAAAAATAGCTCTCCACTGAGGCTTCACGGAGGCTCGAAACCAGCAATTGGATATATATGAGCTTTGATAATAATGATGATGATTGCATATTGCAGAATTCATTTTCTATTTTAAAATCACTATAAAACTTATAAAGTAGTCAACGCTGCTAAATTAGATCTTTTAAAGGCAGAGATTGTAGTCGACGATATCTCGTTTGTTCACTGGCAGTCAGTGATATAGCTTACTGCATATTAGATTCATTATAGAAGGATATCAATGAAAATCTTCAGCATCCAATCTCACAAGATAGCTGGCAGCACGCGTATTCTTGTAATTTCTGAGGCATAATTTTATTTATTAGAGTGTGGCCCCGTCGGAGCGCCGAGAACACCCCATTTGCCGCTTCATTGACTTACAACGGCACTCCATAACACTTCGCACATATTTCTGTAGCGCCTCTCACACAGATGTTGGATCCCTCGCACCTCATTATATTGCGGATGACATTTAATAAAACATTATGAGTATTTCGCGAACGTTTTTCGATAACCATATTCACTACATATAAACATATGACGTAGTTATCTGTAAAAGAGAATCACCTATTCAATAGTCATTTGTATTCATCATTCTATAATAAACCTACATACAACGTACTATATGAAAAGAAAATTTGTTAATGTATTACGATTCATATACGTCCTGTGCTCGAGCTTCCTCCACAATGGGAGGAAAATTAACCAACTATACCATACTTTTCAGGCGGGTTGGGGCGGCTTTTTATTTTGAGTTCTCCTTGTCTTGTATAAATCGTCGTCTTTTATGACACCCATATGTAGGACTGGTGGTGATTTGTATGCTTAATCAGTCACCACGCGGAAAACGTATTTTCACTTATTTAGAAGCTTAAAATAATTATTAATGAAAATCGCCATTGGCGTGTGGTGGCGGTTATATATGTATATATATAATATATATATATATGCGATATATATCTATTTTAGTTTTTAATGCCATCTATTTGCTGAGCACTGAATTTACACATTGCTTCAATTTGTATATTTTAAATTGAGTTAATTTTTTAATTGTTTTTGAAAATGTGTACGTCACTAATATTTTAAATTATTTATATCCACTAATTAATAATAATTAAATTGAAAAAATGTGTTTTAATAGGAATAATAGTTGTTAATAAAATAAAAATAAAAGACAATTATTCCTGAAACGCTAATATACTCTTATTTATATCGGTTAATATTTGTCATAAATCTTTAAATAGCTCTCCTGTATAATTTGCTTATTTAGGATAGCGGCGGTATTGCAGTAAAGGCTGTGTAAAAAGTCAGCGGTATGATGATGAATTGATTAACTTTCTGTGTCCTAATGAGTAATTATATTCTCCTTTATTCGCCTTTTGTAGTTCTCTGCCCGAAGTAGGTCTTCTATTTTAGTTGTATTAAACACTATTATTGAGGCATTTGAGATTTTTTGAGATTTGAAAGGAAAATATCTTGTAGTATAGATTAGTACATGTTCTACTACGAAAGATAAATGTCATACCGTTAGACCAGCGTGGTCCAATGGGTTGATATAATATTTTATTTCGAAATGTCTTCTCTTATAATGATTTTTTCTGTATATATAATTTAAACGTCTTTTACGGTACCCATTACAAAATTACCAAATAGCAAATTAACATTCCAAATATTTTCAAATATTTGTTAGAGAGTAATATACTCAAATTTGCCATCGCTCTCGCCGTAGAAATAAGATTCAATTCTTCTAAATTATATAACTTACCCGTATCAGGTGCCTAACGGATCTTGTAGCATTACTACTGAATGCGATGTACCAGGTTTGATCGAGGCATCACACGAGTAATAATATGCTTAGTGTGATGGCCGTTTTATAAACGAAATTTAAGGTTACGGTAATTTAAAAATCGATAATTTATGAATGATCCTAATAGTTATTAATCATTGATGTTTAACATGTTAGCTTATATATGTCCCGCTGATGATCTCGAAGCTCCCCTCTCCCCCATAAGAGGGATGTATAAATAAAATTAGCAGTAGTAAATGGTTTTTCAACAAGAACTTTGTTTTCTAAAACAAAATAAAACAAGAAATTTAGATGAAGATGATTCAAATTTTTATTGTATTACGAAGAGAAAAGTTCGGCAATTATGAATGAAAAATGATATCTGGCAAATGTCCACCACGACCACGCTGAGAGATGTCAATTCTTTCATCAAAGTTTTTAATCACTTTTTGGCAAAATGGCGAGTCTCTTTCGTTAATCACATCACGCATTTTGAGTTTTAAGGCTGCAATTGATTCGATTGGTACCGCATAGACTCTGTCCTTAACATAGCCCCACAAAAAATAATCCAGTGGTGTTAAATTACACGATCTGACTGGCCACATAACAGCTGATTTTCGTGAAATTATGCGATCGGGAAATTTGGTTTGCAATAAATTGATCGTTTCATTAGATGTGTGACATGTGGCACCGTCCTGTTGAAACCACATGTCAGTGATATCCACGTCATCAATAATAGGCCAAAATTGAGTTGTTGTTGAACAACTCAATTTGGCCTATTCGAAAATTTTCGATCGTGTGAACACCACTGGATTATTTTTTGTGGGGCTATGTTAAGGACAGAGTCTATACGGTATCAATCGAATCAATTGCAGTCTTAAAACTCAAAATCCGTGATGTGATTAACGAAATGGACCCGCCATTTTGTTAAAAAGTGATTAAAAACTTTGATGAAAGAATCGACATCTCTCAGCGTGGTCGTGGTGGACATTTGCCAGATATAACTTTTCATTCATAATTGCCGAACTTTTCTCTTCGTAATACAATATAAATTTGAATCATCTTCATCTAAATTTCTTGTTTTATTTTGTTTTAGATAACAAAGTTCTTGTTGAAAAACCCTTTAGTATCAGTATATAACCCTGTAACGGATTTATTTCGAGTTGTCCTTCTCTCCTATAGATGTTATATGCCTAAAATCTATTAGTTGTCTTTTTCAACGTTCAATAGTAGTAATAGCAGATATGCGATGATGAATTGCATTCTTGCTTCGTCACTATAAGGAAAAACGTTGATGTTATGTGTCACATATCATTCATAATAAATTGCCTTATGTGTTACCTAGAATTTGCATGTCGATAATGCAAAGGAACATACATCTTTCGTTTTTAGCGTACTTACTAATACACCTTGCATATCAGTAGATTTCCTCCACTTACTGTTATTTGCTTACATTAGTAAATTCTCGATAAATGGTCACTCCAACACTAAAGTTTTGCAATTTGAATCAGTATTTCCGGAGATTAGGGCGTTCAACCGAAACAATTTTTTTCACAAAAGTCTTTTAGGCCTGCTATTGATTGAAAACTTTGCACACCTATCAAGGGTCGAGGACAATACAACAATTTAAATTGCTTATCTCATTATCCTTACAGGATTAGCGATTTTTTGTCTCTATGACCGACATTTTAGATAGACGACTCGATAGATGTCGCTATGCCCATTTTCTGAATCGCACTTTTTAGTTTGATTTATCTACAAAAGCGTGTTTTTTTAACTATTTTATTTGTTTGAAACTTTTCTTGTCTTGGAACTATCTCCGACTAAAACAGATATTTATATCAGAGCACTAAACGTATTTGTGACTGACGTAAAAGATACTGAACTACGCAACTCAAATAAAATATTGTTTTGATCAATAAACGGAAATTTAAGGGTTGACAGCTTTACAGAGATAGTTATCGCTGTTTTACTAAACCAATCCTGTAAGTGTATCAAATGGTCTTGGAACAAAAATATAAGGGATTTTTCTTGCTTTACTTTGAGGCTGTTAACTTGAAACTATAAGTACGGGTAGATTTATCTATACCTTTAAAGCGTTATGGTAATAGTATTACGAATAAGCTTTTATTTTGTCAGGTTCATATAAAACACTCATTCACTTCACTCGCCTAATGGTTGGTTCACTCACAACTTCACTCACCTACAATAATAGTAGATTGGTATATTACTAAATACCAATCTAGTAAGTAGTAATAATATATTACTACTAGCAACCCGCCCTCGCTTCGCTTCGGTTTCAGTCGGTTTACCCGCGGCGTAGTTCCCGTTCCTGTGGGAATACCGGGATAAAATATAGCCTATGTTACGCCCTGATATTATAGCTTGCCATTGGTGAAAGAATTTTTGAAATCGGTTCGGTGGTTTAAGCGTGAAAGCGTTACAAACAAACAAACAAACATCCTTACTTTCGCATTTATAATATTAGTATGTATATCTTCCGTGTGGTGACGGAGTAAGAATACAATTCACCACCTACTATCTTACCCGTGGGTGATCATACGAGACGACTAAAGGATATAAAACGCATATAACATCTATGCGAGAGAAGGAAAACTCGAAATAAAACCCTATACCTACACGTCTGACCAGCATGGTATAGTAGGTCATAATTGACCTTCATAATGGAAGGGTAATCCCTTCCATTATGAAGGAGGCCCGAGCCCAACAGTGGGACGTATATGGGCTGATGATGATATTACTATATCACTACTTACGTAAGATTTTTTTGTCATCATCATCATCCTGTTCTTATTTCAATTACTTGGGATTGGCGCAATACTCTTCTTCCATCGTACATATTTTTTTTTGGGATTAATCCCACCACACATTTCCACCATTGTAACTACTGTAAACCAGGATCCACAATGGTCTCCATAGATCACACCGAGGTTTGACCCTCAGGCAGTCCCGGGAAATTATTTTTATTGTCTTGAGATCTGCAACAAATTTAATTAGAAAAGTTAAACAGAAGGAGTTGGAAGAGATTGATTCCACTTCCCTCCTACGTAATGCGAAAGACATGAAGCAAAATTAACTAGCTAGTGAATAACTAAGAAGAAATGCAGTTACGATAAGCGCAGCCACACAACACCAGGGATATGAGAGAACTAATGGGGCGTATATATAAGCCTTAAGATTGATTGCTATAGAAGGTATGGCAGAAACTCCTGAGCGCACGGCAATTTTCTCAAGTTGCTACAAGATACCATACATTTTGTAAAAGTTATTGCCAATAATTTTATGATCAGCCGCCTGCTGACGGAATGTAATTCTTGAACAGACGGATATCAGATGAAGTTGACCCAGGTCTAAGTAAGGAAGTATTTTTTTTTATATATTTTAATATATTTAACCTGGCTTTTATCATATATATGTTATACCTAGAAATATATCGCTGGCAACGGGAAAAGAATGCAATTGTCGCTACCTATGGGCAACGTTCTCCCAGGAAATCTACAACATCTTCCTATGATTACCCACCTACTTACCTGGCATAGCGTTATGCCAATGCTGACGGGGTAACAAAAGAGTAACCATGGAATATGGCATTTTATGGCCCTCCATCCAGTAGTAGATGACGAAACAGCTGAATGATGGGTATCAGACATTATGGATTTGGTATTTGTAATTCATTTATTTACCTATTTATCAACTACGCAAAATGTAACATAATTTTGTAACTCTTGAGGTGCGTAGGGATTGCGCGTTCCAGGGTACGCATAGCCGATTACGCGTAGCCTGGAACGCGCAGTCCGTACTTGTAGCAACGCGTATACTCTTGGGAACTGTATTCTGAATGATAAAATTAACATAAATTATTGTAAAAAAAAATTAGTTTACACTCAAAATTTCCAATAAAATACCTATTGAAATAAAAAGATGTCTTTACCTTCGTCCGTGGCCATAAACGCTGAAAAGTATTCGAATCGTCAGTAAATCTAAAATCAAATACAAACGCGATAAAATCCGTAAAAACAATTGTATTACAAAATAATATTACTCCTTATGCACTATCATACTTTAATGATAATTTAACATGATAATCTTTTAGCGGGTGACCAGACCGAGGATTTAGTGCGGCACCCGCGGAGAGTCCCGGTAGGGGACGTCGACGGGACCGTAACTCACACCCTCAAAAAAAAAGGTGAATTTTTTAATAATGTCTAAATAATATGACATTTTTAATAATACATTTGATTTTGTTTAATCTTATATTGCAATTTTAATTCTAATTGTATATATCTATCTACCAAGAATTATGTTATATTTTTTAGTAATTCACATTACATCAAAAGATAATTTATATATCTATGTTTAACAAATATATACATATTATTGTATTGTAAAGTTAGTGAAATTAATACCAAAGCATCTAAATATATTGATTTACTGGTCAACTTTTATATCTATAAATTATACTTACCTATTCTATTATTGCAGGACGCCCAGACAAACGGTATCCTGTCCAAATTTACAATAAATTTGTTCGTGATCGTTTTGCAAATTTGTGAAAGGCTATTGAAAATGTGTAAACAAAATAAATTGAGAAAAACGTAATTCTGAGTGATCATTGTATCACTGTCGATTGTAGCCATGACTTTTCCGATTTTCGTTCGTCCATATTTTTTTTTCAATTCAAGAATAAAATATGTAACCGCCTGTTTCCTTGTGGCCGATATTTTGTTAAATGACAAATTTCGTTTTTTATTGTGGATGTATCTGAGCTAGGCACATCTAATAGTAAGTGATATAGCGATTCTAAATGTTAGAATCTTCTAGCTTGGAGTTTTGGGTTTATACGTTCTGAACATGACAACATATTGGTCATAAAACCACTGCAAGAAAACTATTACTAGAGACTAAAAAGCAACATTTTTTGACGTTCTAAGGCCACTCTCGCCTAGCCGTACAAGTCAATGGAAGGACGGCGTGGTACTGGTATACCACTACCAGCCACATTTACCCTGTCCGCCAATTGAATGGGACCGATTCCTTGACTTCACTAGTTTTACTGTAATATAAAATAGTAAAAATTTTATTGTATTATTCTGGGCAATTTTCTGTATAGTGATGCAGTAAACATGAAATTCACCACGCTCTTTCTCGCCCGTGGCTGTCCTCAAATATCATTGACAATGTTATGTGTTATATGTCATATGACAATGTTATCTGCATATACAGATAACATTTTAACGTTATCTGCATATGCAGATAACATTTATGAAGGAGAATGAAAATACAATAAAACAACAAAATCTAAACAAATCCAACACGTCTGACCAGCGAGCTATAAGTACCTAGGTCAAATTCCCTTCCATTGTGGACGAGACTCGAGACTCGCAGTGGGTTATATATGAGCTGTGATGATGATGATTGTTAGAAATTAACATATCATCATCATCATCGCAGGCCCCATACGTCCCACTGTTGGGTTCGGGCCTCAACAATGGGAGGAATTTGACCTACTATACCATGCTGGTCAGATATGTTGGTATAGAGTTTCATTTTGATTTTTCCTTCTCTTGCACAGATTTTATGTGCATATTATATCCCTTAGTCGTCTTTTACGACATTCACAGGTAAGATAAGGAGTGGTGAATTCTTATTCCGTCACCACAAGGAAAACATAACATTAACATAATTAAGAGTTTAATAATATTAGCTGAAATTGTGTTAATTATAACAATACAAATAACAGAGATAAGTTCGGTCAATTGATAAATTGCAACATCATTCCGATTAGCCACACAATTAGTTTCCGCACGTTACTAACTTGCGCATTTATACTTAGTAAATATTTAATTACACTGACTGTTATACTAGGGATATAGAAACAATACGTTATTAGTTGATATTTGAATATACCATACCTAAACCATTGCGGAAAAAATATTATAATATATAAGTACATAAATACATCAACTTTTACCTATTTTATCAGAAGGCAAAAACCTACGGGTTTGCCACTTGCTACAATCGTGACATACCTATTTGCTGTATACGCATTCATGGCATTCTTCATGCATATTGTTTGGTTAAAGGTCCACATAATCTGGCCTTTCGCCAGCACCTTGGATCAGTATATGTGTGATGTGATCTATTCATCGTAACAGTTTCATTCATACTTACGTAGTATATATTTATATCTTGCTTGATCATTCTATATCTATGCATTTTATTTGCCAAACAAAAAAGATAACATACCTACTTACCAACCTTTTTTATGGCAAGTGGGATTGTTGTGAACATATCTTGCCCGATCCGTCTTAAGTGATGGAAGGGCGTGCAGTCCCATAACCCATTGTGTCCTTTTCCCATCACCATTGGACTAGTCACTGATACCGATTTCTTGACTTCGGTGATATACTATACCACCTTGACCAGTGAGGTTGACATAGGATTTTATTAGGCGTTTTCTTCTTCCACAGCTAACGATAACGATAACGATTCTTAGAATACGTGATTCTTAGTATGCGATGGAGTGGAATGGTGACCACTGTATTCTTAATTAGTCACTACACAGAACAGATGTAAAGGACACTATCCTCTAATAAAACAAAATATACTACATTACATTTTAATTTACAAAGTTTACACCAAAGGGAATGAATTTCTCAATGGTAGTTAATTTTATAAATAAACAGTTTAGAGTGCGAGAGTCATACAAACATAATTATTCTGTATGTTAATAGGACTTAGTCTAATGATTACCACAATATATATAATAGCTAACAATTTAAGGTCCCTAAATGTAGACCTCTATGCGGGCTACGCTCGGGCGTTCTCTACGAGATAGGATTCGAAATAGAGAAATCCGAGAGAGATAAACTGGTGTAACTGACATAGCACGAAAAATTAGCAGGCTGAAGTGGCAGGCCACATTAATCAACGAGCCGGTAGTGGACAGCGAAGGGCTAAATGATGATGAAGATGATAAATAATTACTTGCAGTTATATTAATCAATCATCCTATGCACACCTCAAGGAGATACCACAATGCACTTTCTAACGATGTGTGCATCTAGATACTAGACGATTTTATTAAGTACATCGTAACGCCACGGGAGAAAGTATCTTACGATTGTAGGTCCATCAAGTAAAATTACAAAGATACGCATTGCTATTTCAGCGAGCTAAGTTTATAGACTAAGTCAAGAATTCATTGCTGTATTATCCCGTTCGTTCGATCAGCATGATATAATAGGATAATTTCGGTTCTATAGTGAAGGAGATTCAAGCCTAGCAGTGAGATGTGGGGTATGGGTTGAAATGATGATCAGATTACATCTCATTGAGAAATCCAAAATATCGCTTTATTGATAGGCTCACGGATTACTATTCCTCAATTCAACTAACACCAACGTATATGCCAACCGCTCTAACTCGCTCATTAAGCTAGGATGGCCGCAATAGTACACGTGGCGGTGCCTCAATCATTGTCAATTCGGTTTTCATCAGTATCCAAGGCTAGACGAAATATTTGGACCTGGTGCTTCATACGCAATAGCGGTTGTGGGCACTTTTCCGTCTTCTAGAATCACGGCTAAGGATATCATTACTCCCTAGCCGAGGCCGCGGGTGACTGGACCGGGGAGTTAGTCCGTCTCCCGCCGAGAGGCTGACCACGCGAGAAAGACCGACGTCCTTCCCAAAGGGGGGACGTCGGTCTAGGAGGGAGTACTCCTCAAGGGGTATTCCGTTGGGCCGACCACTGACGTCAAGTCACCCTGCACCGGTGGCCGGCCCAACGACGAATGCGATGTGTCTAGGGTGGGTTACGGGGCTGTGCGCGCCGCCCCTGTCGCCCCGGACGGAGCTGGGCGACGGATGCGCTGATCGTACCCCACCCCCACAAAAAGGATATCATTACTGCAAGTGAAAGGAAACTCCTCTAGCGATATATCTGGTCTGTCTATTATAGCGGCAGAATTCTACTACCATTGTGTACGAAGTTGGAATAAGTTAAAGTACACAATATAAACAGAAGAATAAGGCCTAATACTGCCTACTAAACTACTTTAAAATGCAAGAGACAAAACACTAAATTGAATCTGTCTATAAAGAAAATATTTGCTTTTATTATGATCCTACTATTTAAAGAACACATTTCTGTTTAAAACTTATTTATTAAATTACGATACCCGCATCGCTAACAAAAGAAGAACCCCTATATGTTAGGCTTTAAATACACAAACTTAGATTTCACTGCAAACTATTCGTATTTCGCACTTATACCCTTTTAATATAAACTATGTATGAACTAGTTCAAGAATATGCACATTTTCTTGTACTATAGAAACTTTCCTTCCAATGCGGGCCGAATTTTGCAAAACAGAGGCTTCCATATCTACACGAACATTTTAAACTGTACATTTGTAGTCATATAGAAACAAAAATATAAGTTCATCGTGTATGTTCTTATAATTGAAGACTTCAAAATATAATTACTGTATTTCAGAAAATAAAAAGCCTGCGTAATGTTTAATATTTATAACAATGCAATGTTCAGTGCGAATGAAATATTCATTCTTATTCATTACAATTGTTACAGAATAATTTCGGCATTATCTTTCTCGGCAGGTTTCTGAATGATTAAATTGAACCAATTTTTAGTCTTTCTTTTATTAAAAAGAATATTTAAGGGTAAGGATAATGTAGCGTAATGCATATAAAAATACTTATACCTATCCTACACAAAATAACGTGCAATTATATATAGAAATGTCACATTAATTTAATCTCATAGGTTATGTGAAATAATCTACCATATTCAGAAGTTATGAGTTAAATAAACAAAATGTTATTTAGTAACCCTTACTTGTGTGTGTCGTAAGAGAAGTCTAAGGAAAGGAGGACTAATGAACATAAACGATAATAAATATGGCAAATAAAATAACTGCAAGAAAAATGAAAACTACGCTAACACATCTGGTGGTATGATAGATCAACTTTTCTCTGATAACAGAGGAAAATTGTGCGGAATAGTGGGACGTATGTACTTAGGTTGAGAAGAAGAATTACTTAGGCCAGTTCACTGCCAGTTCCTTTCAGTGTTATCTGGGTTATAATAGGTAATAATCATTGTGGTAAAAAGAGTGAAGTAAACGGATTTATGATTATTCTACAATCATTGATCTATCACAATAACCGAAGATCCCAGGGCTATTATAGAAGTATCAAAACATATATTGACCGCCATCGTCAAGGTATATTAGAATTATTAAATTTGAGTAGTTACCGTTATTAGTGTATCGACACAAATAAACCATTTTGGTAGTAAAATTGTATGTTTTAAATATTATTAAATTTTAAATTCAAAACTACTTATCATTATAATTTTAGTTTTATGTATTAGTAAACTAGGGAAAAACATAAATGTATATAATTAGTTATTGAATACTAAAAACAGACTCAATAAAGGATAATTAACATAAAATTCTAATTTAATCATTTTTGTTTAACCTAAATAAACACAATTATGCTTGTTATGACATAGATTATACGCAAATAGTGTTAGTTAAGCATTATTTTTCTAAGGATGAAATTACGAACGAATATATGATCATATAGGGATATACCGACCAAAAACTGTCTCCCGTATGTTTAAATAACATTCATCCAATTACAATGGAAGTTTCGTTAATATATAGTTCGAATGCCCACAAATATTTCAGTTGCTAAATTTGTTTTACAAAAGACAGCTTAGGTATTTAATTTAGTTAATACATTAAAATATAATATTCGTCCCATTATGATTTATTTGTATTATTAAAGTCAGAAATGACTTTATTCTAATTTAAACAACAGTATAACAAAACTTCTACCTGTATTAAGTATTAAAAATTACTAATATATAAATCAAGAGTGGGAATTGCGTGCGGGTAGGGCTAACCTTATATAATATTTTACTGTTCTTTAAAGATAATTTCATAATCTACGGTAATACGTAGACTTATTACTTTTCTTCAGCTTAATTTATCCCACTAGTAGCCCTGCTCCATTATATATATATTATAGGCACTATAGCCGTTGTTAATACGTGTCAATATAAGTTTTCATGTTGAGATTTGTCCTCCTTTCTCAGCGTATACGATCTTGTGAAATGAAGAGATAGTGACACAATTTATTCTAAATTCATTACCGGACAGAAATCCAACACAACACATGCTACTATATACATTAGGTATATATTATATGAATTTTAGTGTTTTATAAATTTCACAAAACCTAAAAGCTAAGAGCAAACCATGAAATATATTAAATTTGTTACAAGGGTAAAACTTTAAACAAGTTTTGCAAATACCTTAGTTCGTTTTATAGCATTTGTGCGCAAGACTGTCTGACGGATTTTGATTTATCATTTTAATTTGGCGAGCGGTGACGACGGGCCGAGGTGTACCCTCGGGAACCCGCGGCCCTCGGCTTAAATTCAAATCCCTTGTATTTAATAATTATTTTGCGGGTACATACAATAAAATTAACACATAAATTCTTATTATAATGAATCCTACTTTCTTATCTGTTACACAATTTTTACGTAATGTTTGCTTAAATTATCCAAGTAATTATTTGGAACAAGAAATCTTTTTGAAATAAGTGAAAGTAAAGTCACACATGGCTGTTAGTGCCAGTCGGGTTAACGCCAACGTGGAGCAAGGATGGGGTGGTTTTGACAGTTAGCAGCTCAAATCGTGGTGACGTTACGCACCCCTACCCCCGGTCCTTTGCAGACACCGCCGTCGCCGCCCGCCTTCATTTGTTTTCTGGTGTCACTCCTTATCTCGTCTCGCAATTATTACAATTTGTCCGCTCCTCCCCTTATCTTAGCGAGTTTGCTACTTCAGCATAAAGGCAATAGACTTCAACAGATTCACAAGATCATATTGAGGCAAAATCTCTTTTTTTTTTACTAATTTTCTCAAATGATTTTTTTACAAAACTTTGAATAATGACAGTCGTAAATTGTAGAGTTTGCCACGAAATGTCGCAGACAGGCGAGTTAGTTGTTTGTTGTTTTATTAACTTCATTTTTCCTCGCTTACTTGATGGCTCTTGTTTTGATATGGCCAGTTTACTCGCTGGCAAATATTAGATCACCTTCCTCTATTTCATTCAAATTAAACTGTTTTTAGTTATAAGTAAAAATTCACTTTAGCAGATTAATGTTTTTATTAACGATATTCTATCTGCTATATTTAACGGAATGCACCTAAAACATGAATAACAAAACCTCAAGAAGTTTAGAATCATCAAATACTTTTTAAGATAATTTCACATAGGCGAATATTTCAGTACCGACGTCCTCCCCGAGGGGGGGGGGGACGTTGGTCGATGGGAGGGTACCCCAATAGGGGGTATTCCGTCGGGCCGACCACTGACGACAAGTTAACGCTGCTCCAGTGGTCGGCCCAACGACGAAGGCGACGTGGTTTTCGGGTGGGTCGCGGGAGTTGCGTGCTTAAGCCCCTCTGTCGCCCCGGACAGAGTGGTGCGGAGGCGCGCTGACCGCGGCCCACCCACAAAAAAAAAAAAAGAAGGCGAATATTTCAGTAAGATTTTTTAAACTAAAAAGTAAGCGAAGGGTTCAAAGTTAACATGTGAAATTTTGGCAATTCTACGCTCTCTCTCTATTCTACGCTTGGGCTCTAAGTTCATACAGCAAGCACCCTTGTAAGCCAATATATTACCTACAATTAATTAATTAGATATTTCGTAAAATATGCGATATAACTAATCTACCTTTAGAATATAAATATATGTGTTTAAGAATGAAACAAGATTGTTATTGGTGGTTATATGCAGAGGCTTCCTCAGGTATATAATAAACCAGTCTGAAAACAGCTATAAATTAGTGTAATTTCACAAAAAGAACACGAAACTAATTCCGTGCAGGTGTACATGAATTATCAACTTGCTTGGCAGTCGTTAGTGCTCTCGATGACCGACTAAACACCGTCTCTGTATTTTTATAGCTTCTTCAGCGCAGGGGAGAGACGCGTGCGCTCGTTGTTGCGACAAAATGTTCAATTTTAGATACAAATAAAAAAGGTCGGACGCGTCGCGCAGAATATTAACGGCGTATAATATGAACGTAGGCATCCGGAATTCGCGTCAAAAGTGCCAAAATGATGTTATTCTTTTCCGCGCGGAGGTAATAAGCGAGGCGATCCCAGCCGTGCCACGGATATGAAATCCAGAAATGTTTATGGGACGCGATAATGGGAAGGCTTCGTATCCGATCCGGGTTTACGGATGAATGGCTCTAGTCATAATTAGAATCCTTAAGGTCTTTTGTAATAGCGTAATTGTTTCCCGTTCTCGCTTCGGAGCACACTGTTATCTCTATGAATGGAACGACTAGAATACAAAGATTGCAAATATTTTTCAGTTTAAGAGCTTTTATAATAAAGCGGCTATAGTTATAACAAGAGTCGTGTTCAGATGTAACATATATTACGTCACTGCATGATCGAGAGCCGCAGTCGGGCGTGCCTGTCTTGACCTATGCCTCGTATTGCATGCCAAACTTCGTCACTAGTAATTGCATGTGTAATTCAACAATGTATCACTATGCATCACTAACATCTAATAAGAAAAATAAGTACTAATGACTTCTGAGTCATCTTACTAATCGAAACGATAAATTACTCGAATTTATTACACGACAAATAATATTATAATCTTTAAGAGATGAGCCAGTTTGTTTCTTTAATAAATTTTTCATAAATGTATAAGGATCATATAGGTACATAGTGAGGAGTACTTCTCTTACTACAGTGCATTACTGCAATTGATGTTAGGTATTCAAGTACAGTATGCTGTACAATACAGACATATGGACCGGTTCACCGCAATAGCCCCAAAGCGATGTTAACACGCTTAGCAGATCTGCATAGGCTAGCGCAATTCTGAATCTGATTAGGTTATTGCTTGACGAACTATCTATAATTCCATAATTAGTGTTCTGTAATGAGCTAAATGAGAATAACAATATATACTTAGATAACAATAATATGTTTTAGTTAATAATACTCTAAATGTTCTAGCAAACACTCGCATACTAGCGGAAGTTCTTGGACAGGTCTCTTATTGCCAATCTAATAGCCGCGTGCGGCATACTTGCTCGGCTCAATACACAAATTCAGTCCTTAGACTCTTGCAATAACATTTGCATACAAATACAATTCAGGCGTATTTTGCGCCTTGTATATAATTTCGCAAAATTTTCTAGCAACGGTCAATATTTTGTATGTAGCCTTGTATTATACTTAGAAATTTAAATATTAGTATTCAAAACTCATTGTTTTAATTGTCGTCGAAGAGTAACACAAGAGTATATTTTATTTAGTGAGGATACATGTTCCAATTCAAATAATTGTTAGTGAACACATTGTATCTCGTAGTACCTTACAGATTAATTGCAGTAACTTTCGCTGGCCGAAACGTGCTAACGCTGGAAGTGGACGTGTGAGGGAGAAAGCAGCACTTCACGGGAACGAAACAGAACGGATTAAATTGCGAGTACGCTGATGTATTTATAGCTGGGCCGGAGACAAACGAGCGCGCGAGTGATGGACCCACCTCGTTATGAGAATTAATCGAAGTTGCAGCAAGCAACACACCTGCACACGTTTAATGAAATACGCTTTCAGTATAATGAGCAACGCTGTTCAATCTAAAATGCCTTCACTATATTAGCATCAAAATGCTTGTTCATAATATAACCTATAGTATGGTCTAATGTTGGCAGGTTTGATCTGGTATTACCAAGGCTCATCTTAGGCTAGTCTGTCGTACTGAACTTATTCAGTAACGTGAGCATGAGAATGCCATCTGTGAGATGCTGGAGTAATATTCTACACATGTATTATTAGTTACACAGATTTTTCTGAAAATATATTAATAGGAATTCAATATGAAACTGTTCCTGAAAAATATAAATTGGAGCTCCGGTATAATAGGTTATACCATCTGTACTTATCTTTAGAAATGAAAGTGTATAGCTAAGTATATTTCATCATTCACTTAGTCATCTCAGTCTATATAAGCCGCATTGTTGGCCCCAGACCTCATCCGCAATTGGAGAAGAATTGATCTAGTAATCAACGCTGGCCAGATGCGTTGGAATCGGGTTTTATATCGAATTTTCATTTTCTTGCATCGATGTTACCTACATATATCCCTTCGTCGATTTTTACGACACCCACTGTCAAGAAAAGAGTGGTTAATCGTATTCTTACTCCATAACCACACGATTCATCATCATCATTTGCCTGCCCTCATCCCACGCTAAGTGGGGTCGGCACAACATGTTTTTACCTTCCATAACGTTCTATCAGCCGTCATTTCTACACTCACTACTTTCACACGCATATCCTCATTCACACAATCCATCCATCTCTTTTTAGGTCACCCAAGATTCTTACATCCATCCACAAAAATAATATTACGTAGATTGTTGCATGAAATTGAAAAAATATAATTAAAAGTATACCTAATTTATTAAATAATTAATAACAGTAATTTACATCCGTATCTATACTTAATGCATACTTAGTTATATTTAATACAATGAAAAACTAATTAAAAATTTATGATGGTCAGAACACTTGATAGACAGAATATGTGTGTGTATGTAATAAGTGCTATGAAGCAAGGGAAAACCACGACGCCACCGCGACATTTGAAAAAGGTAGACAGACTTTACCTAAGTGGTAAAACACTTCAAACGTTTTAACTTATTATGAGAATATGATACAACCCAGATATAATTACTTTTTTTATACAAGTCCAGATTTCTAAAAAGATCTTTTAGCTGAATGATGTCGTAGACGAGCCTACTGTAAGTATAGAGGTCTCGCTTTCTATTAATAAAAAATCCTTCCTATAAACTAAATAAATATAATTATGTGTTTTATTCAAATTTTTAGATAAGTTTTCGAGTTTACGTTTCTTTCTTAAAGAATTTCGTTGTTAATTAAATTTTGAGGAAATAAGAACATAAGTACCTAATAAATATGGTGTACATTTTTATTTTCTGTCCTCATCCTCACAGCTCATATACGTCCGACTGCTGAGCTTGGGTATACTCCAAAATGGAAGAGAATTTGACATACTACACCACCCTGGTGAGGAGAGTTGGCATAAGGTTTTATTTAAAGTTTTCTTTTCTTGTATAGATGTTATCTGAATATTGTTATTCAGGGACGAAAATAGAACTCATTTATCTATTGAAAATGAAACTCCTTCTGAATTTGATTGACCAGAATAATACAATATTGTTTTAATATAATTTCCACCTTATTATGATGGTTTTACTGTGTGGCAGCTAATACGAATACTAAGAAACTTTATATTGTTAGTAGACGTCGTTAAGGAAGACTAAAACCTTTACAATTACCCTCAATTTAATACATTCCCACTGAATTACATGAATTACATTCCCAAGGAGGGTTAATGTCAAGCAAGTGGCTGATCATAAAACTATTGCCAAAACTTTTGCATCATCAACTATGGTAAAAGAGTGCAGATTGCATTATCATCCAGTAATTAGGACAAGAGAAAGATGATAATAATTGTAGTTCGTGCTCAATAATATGAAGTAGGATATGGGCTAATAAGAAAAGAAGATAAGAGGGACCGTATTATGGTATCGAACTGATATTGGTTGATTGTCACATATTATCACTTACCATGAGGTGAGTTGCTTACTTGTGCATCAACATAGGTAATAAAAAAAATAATAATGCTATATATTATCAAAACAGTGTGGGTTGCTTTACGACACTTGAAAAAAAAAATACTTTCAATTTGTGTATTATATAGCTAATTTTAAACAGTTAATATCTATTGAAATAACACTGAAGGTTAGTCATATACATAATTATGTTTTTCTTAACCTACAGACCAATTTAGTAACAAAAGAACAAAACAGAAAATGTCTGTGCTGTGTCTTAAAACCTCAGCGTCAATGGCTAACCTATTCAAATTAAATAAGGCCTCATTCGACTAACAAAGATCTGTCTTGTCTTTACTTGAAAGTTAGACAATAATTTCCATTTCCGAAGTAAAAGTGATTTAAAAAGAAGAATAAATAAGTCGACATTTGCATTACAATTTGGGCCGTCCTCTAATGTACTTATCAAACAATAGACACTCTTTAAAACATACATACATAAACGTCTGTTTCCCAGAGGGGTAAGGGAAGAGCCTTCGAATTTCAACAGGCGACGCCATATCTCTCTAGCTTAATTCATTTACATTACAGTTTTCATACATACTTATCAAATACATCAAGTACGTTTTATTTTTCTTTCATAGTAAATGTCGCAAAAAACTTGGCAATTGTTTTATGACCGGCTACCTGGCAACCTTATATTGGTAGGACCACACTGTTGACAGTTATCTGTCTAAAGCCGCGAGCCGGTCCGTCTAGGGTAGTACCGCACACTCAGAAAATCGACATCCAAGTAATAGCAATTTGTTACTGCGCTCCGTTCGTTGAGCAAGAGAACCAGATACCCAATTTCTGAGGGTGTTTGCGTGTGGTGGGTTTTCGTGATACTGTTTGTCTATGCCAATGCAGTACTACTCTCAACTCGATTCATACTCTGTGATTTGATCGAGTTGGTCATTACTCTGTGATATTTTACCTACTCTGTGTTTTGTTCTAATTTTTTCTTCTTCTTCGATGTTCGTTACCAGCAAAACTAGCTACCAAAAATGTATTGTAATCAGAAGCAAATTAAACGACAATTTTCAAGAAGGAACTGCGATTCATTTCACACTTTTTGTACCACCGAACCTCATTGCACGCATTCACACTCCCTTCCATTGCTTCGCGGTAGGCAGCGGCCTAACTGTAACCCCTGGTACTGCAAAGGTCTATGAGCGGCAGCAACACTTATCATCAGGTGTACTATTTACTCGTTTGCCACCGTTTGCAATTAAAAAAAATACCTTTCTTGGCAATGTTATTGCTGACAAGACGGCATCGGATGGCATTAGCTCAGGCCGATGTAAAACTCTTAGTCGCCCTTTACGACACCTACAAGCAGTATAGAGGATGTAAGTATTTGTAGTAGCCACCACACAGCAATATTAACAATATATTATATTTCAAATTTAATATCTAGTTACGCTTGTTAAGGTCTTGCATTTCTATTGAATAGTTCAGTTTGATTATTATAGTTTGAACTAGCACCTGCGCTGCTAGCTGCCAGTGATAACTAAAACAACCCCGAAATGGAATTATTGTTATCCGTATCTATTTGACTACATAATTCATTCTGACCAGTTATCTAAATATATTCGAGATATTTTCTGTGTGGTGACGGATTAAGAATACAATTCACCACTCCCTATCTTACCCGTGGATGTCGTAAAAGACAACTAAGGGATATAAAATGTACATAAGATCTGTGCAAGAGAAGGAAAACTCGAAATGAAACCCTGTACCAACATATCTGACCAGCACGGTATAGTGGGTTAAATTCCCTCCCATTGTGGAGCCCAACAGGGGGGCGTATGTGGGCTGCGATTATGATGATGCGATGATTCGAGATATTTCATTTATTTATTTATTAATCTTCATACAATAAGTACAATGGCGGACTTAATGTCGGAGACATTCTGTACCAGTCAACCATAGGTGAGACAGAGATGAAAAAAGGTAGAAGCATGTACCGAGATAGTTATATTATTTTAAATATGATGACGACGATGATGAGGGCCATTAACGTCGTGGATTTACAAACAAATTTATAACATTTAATATGCATGTACAATCCACGCAAGTGAAATTGCTCGCATTACTAGTTTATGATACGCGTGGGTTATTAGTTCCGCCAAAAAGTATTATTCTATTCTAATTTATAAATATGTATTATTAAAAATTTCCGTGTGGTGACGGAGTAAGAATACAATTCACCTTTCCCTATCTTGCCCGTGGATGCCATAAAAGACGACTAAGGGATACAATACGCATATAACATCCATGCAAGAGAAGGAAAACTCGAAACAAAACCCTATATCAACCTGTCTGACCAGCAGGATATACTAAAGTCAATCTCCCTCCTATTTTGGAGGAGGCTCGAGCCCAACAATGGGACGTATATGAGCTGAAACGATGATGATAATGGTTAAAAATATACATAAAAAACAGAAAAATAAAAACTATAATATAATTGCTATACGTACTCGTACAAAATTCCTTGTGGTGACGCAATAAGAATATAATTCACCACTCTCTATCTTGCTCGTGGATGTCGTAAAAGAAGACTATGTGATATAACACGCATATAACATATATAACAGAGAAGAAAAACCAACCTGTCTGACCAACATGGTATAGAAAGACCTATTGTTCTAGTAATGTGGAGGAGGCTCGAGCCCAGCAGGAGGACGTACTTAAGCCGAAATAGAGAACAGAAGTGAAAAATAGAAATGCATTAATAGAATATATATGGACGCACACACGTACGATATAAATATAAACGTTTATAAAAACATAGTTGGTAAAGTAATATCAAAACGAAACTGTATCATCCAACAAAGTCAAATAGCAACGCTTTCGCGTTCAGATTAGTGATAGTTTTCATCGCCAAGGAGAAAATTCAAGTCAACTGTTAAACAACAATGGCCGCTTTGATTCGCGAACAATGCAACGAATAGTTGACGGCTGGTATTGTATCGCGTTCATTATATAAAATACTAGCAACCCGCCCTCGCTTCGCTTCGGTTTCAGTCGCTTTACCCGCGGCGTAGTTCCCGTGCCTGTGGGAATACCGGGATAAAATATAGCCTATGTTACTCCCTGATATTATAGCTTTCCATTGGTGAAAGAATTTTTGAAATCGGTTCGGTGGTTTAAGCGTGAAAGCGTTACAAACAAACAAACAAACAAACATCCTTACTTTCGCATTTATAATATTAGTATGGATTTATATCGTTTAGAAACAAAATTTTAAAAAGTTTAGATCTATCTAATTTAAGAGTTATGGTTATAAGCAAGCGGTGCAAGTACGCTTTGGCCCGAGTCGCGCGGGACTAGCCATAATAAAAACCGTTTAAATAACTTACTAACGCTCTCAGATACACACTGCTTCATTATACACAGCTTTTGTTCTTTCTTGCTCGTGGTAGCTAATCAAAATGTCTTTTTTGTAATAATGAAAAATGTAATATTTCGCAGTAAGTATCTATTCAAGTAATAAATATTCCTTACTCATGGTAACTCAATAAAATAACTTATCATTGCTAATTTAAGCTTACTAAACTGCAGCATGACTTAATAACTGTACAGCAATCATTTCTCCGTGTGGTGACGAAGTAAGAATACAATTCGTACCCACGGGTGTCGTAAGATACGAATAAGGGATATGATATGCATATAACATACACACGTCTGACCAGTGTGGTATAGTAGGTCAATTTCCCTGTCATAGTCGAGGCGGCCTGAGCCCAACAGTATATGGGCTGAGATAGATGAGATAAATAATTTCTTAGTCTATATGTAGTGATTTTATTAAAAATACTTTTCATTAAACTTTATTGCTAAATTATTATTAACATAGTAAAATAAAATGGTCAAAATTATAAAGTTGTTAACCGCAATAAATATCATTACGCAAATAAAATGTGATATAGCGGCTCTGAAAATTCCACCACGTTTAAATTAACATAATTTAAAATTCAAGACCGTATGAAATACTTCATTGCGAAGAGTACGTTACTGAAAGGGGCATATTTAATTCTTTCACCAGCACTTTGAGAGAAATAAGTACCGTAAAAAAGTAAAAAATACTTTAAGAATATCAAGCACATTTCGACTTGACTTTAGCAAAAGAAAAATGGCGGTAAAATTAATAAATAGTGGCATCATGGAGATGTTCACGCGAAAGATTAGCCACAAAAGCCACGGGCTTAGCAGTATTTATAAGGAGTGTTAGTAGCACGTAGGGTTACCAACTATAATTTTAAAAGTATATCGTGTACGTGGATTTGCTTTTCTATACCTTATTAACATCACTATAACTTCTTCTGTAACTGTGTTTTGTTTATGGCAAATGGTATTGGTCATGCTCACTGAAGGGTCTGCTAGTGGTAGCTATGAGGAGCGGGTCACTCCCTTCCCTCCATTATGGTTGAGGGGAGTGATGGCTGCCCTAGTAGTTAACTCGTGATCGGGTGCCGCTTGCGGGATCTACTCCAACCATAATTTTCTCATTACATTTGGGATTATTATTATATTTGTGAACTATATTATATAATATTTCGAATGGCATCACACTGGAACTATTAATAAGCATGTTGTAAGATGTAATTTTATTTAAAAGAAATTAGAAAAGTAAATAAAAAATAGACAATCCCGCTGAGTTTCTTGCCGGATCTTCTCAGTGCGGTCGCGTTCCGATCCGGCGGTAATTATAACTTAAAGAAAAATGTAAAAAAAAATGACAATATGTAATTGCCCCCGCGGGGTTTATACATAATAAATGATTTGAATTTGAATTCGTGCGTATGTACCCCACACTTTTACACTTCATAGAATGGACCTTTGCTTTCTTATGAAGATAATAGCACTCCCTTTTTCTTTTGAATGGGCCATAATTCACCGTATACCCGTTGACATTTGGCCAACCACTGGTATCGAGTTTCTTGTCGTTCGTGGCTAACGCCGCCGGGTATCGTCTCTCCCTAACGCAAGGGACGTCGCCCTCATGTGGTCAGCCTCTCCGCGGGTGACGGGCTATTTGCTGGTCCAGTCACCCGCGGCCTCGGCTGAGGCGACATCAGGCGCCTGTACCTCCCAAGTCCCTATCGGCGGATCATATCGCCGTAGAGGAATACCTCTCGCGCACGCTCCGCCGTCTCCTTCTATGAGACAACTGCCTCATAGAAGGAGGCACACTTTAGCGGCACATGAAAGTGCATGCAATCAAAAAATTAAATCATATCCACCACATTGCAGAATTTTCTCTGCTTTGTATAACATACTTGTAAAATGCCAGCAAAAAGTAACAATATAAAATTATAAAACACTAAACACTAATTATTACGATAAATACAACGAAACCAATAATTATGATGCTATATTAAAAAAAATGATAAGTGCCATCAAAGTAAAACATTTTCATTTCAGTTAGATTTTGTAGCCACTTTTTGTGTGATAACGGAGCAGGAATTCCTGAATTATAGCCTTCCTGAATTACAATTATATCCTTCAGCCCTCTTTTGCCCACGGGTGTCGCAAATGATGACTAACAGACTCAACGTACAGGTGACTAAATTATAAAAGAAGGAAAACTGGACTTTATGTCCAGTGATCCTCACTACGCCAGTGTTTGACAAGCGTAGACAAAAGGTAGTAAGTCAATTTAAAGATAAAGTAGGCCCGAATTTAATATTTGGACGTATATAAGCTGAGATGATGATGAAAAGACTTTATCCTAAGTTCATCTCATCTTAATGCCAAAAAGTTGAGAATAGATTGTAAATTTTGAAATCGGATAGAGCTTAATGAGAAAGAAGCATGTTAATACAACTAAATCTATATCAAAATGAAATCATATCAAATTTCAAAGTTAAGTGAACGCAGTGCGCATGTTCGCTTGCAAGAGGTGCTAGATAATAAAACTTTATACCATAGTACTATTTTATTTACATAACGAAGTTGAAGAATAGTTAGTGTTCAAACTTTAACAAGTAAATGTAATTATATGTCAAGCAACAACTAACATGCGGCATTGCGTCAGTAGTTAAGTACTTTACTCTAGTTACTAGTTACTACTAGGCATAGTGAACATTTGTACCGCCTACCGTACGGTCCCAGTGCGGAAAGCGTGCCCGCAACTTCACCATAACTCGTTTACTCTAGACCGCCTAATTTGCTTGCCGACTACTACACCAGCTTGTCTGTATAATTTATACCACCTTAACTTTGGATTCAACAGTATTTCAACTCTCAAGATCAGAAAACCTAGCATAATGCTTGCGGTACAACAAGATCATCGTAAACATTGAAATGTTTTCTAGACTTAGCAAACATTTTACAAGTAAATGATAAATAATTTACTTGTAAAATGTTTGCTGGGCTTAACAGGTCCATCAATTTTAGAAATACTAATTATTTATTTATAAGAAATATTTGAGGTTAACTAAATCTTTGTTATTGCATTATTATTACGTTCAGTAAGACTAAAACTATTATCTGTTACCTTTTGATCAACAATATCACTTTCAAGAATTAATTAATTGACCAGTCAACGTAAAATAATAATAAAAATATATTAGTAGTCGACTTTATTTCACTATGAAAGAAGAAATCGGGTAAATATATCAAGTAAACAAACGTTTATCTTTTTGACGAAGTCTTATAAAGCATTAGTAAAATATAAATCATAACTTAGATTTTTTTTGGATCGAAATATTTAAGAGCAGAATTTAGTTTAGTCCTGATAGTTAATGGTATTAATCTTCTCCACATTATTCTACCTATCGGTACCGTACTAGTTACATAGTATCTATTTAGTTAATGTTCATTGAGTCCTAAAACTCATATTAACTAAATGGAAAATATGCTTGCAAGTTTTAGTCGTAAGTTCACGACAATTTTTTTACAACAAATGAGTATGTTTAGCCATGTAATTTGTATCCCGTACAATTTATGTAAATAATTTTAAATTAATAATTTAAAAATTCATATTTATAAATAGCAAACACTAGTTCTCGTTTCTCTTATAGTACTATAAGATAAACAAGTACTTGTGATATAAATTTACGTAAGAATATTGTACGTTTTTCGAACAAATACATTTCATTATTTACAAATATAATCTACAAAACTTGGCACCCATTTATTTCTCAAGTTTTTTCGGTGAAGTCGATAGTCACACCATAATTATCGTAATATAATAAACTTGGCATTCTCAATTCATATTTTTGCTGGGTTATTATTACTTTTTGTAATTATATTTATTATTATTCAACACTAGTTATAATTTTGACATAATAACGTCTTTTAAATCAATGAATGTCGGCTGGCGGCTTTTATTAACCTACCTATAAAAAGGTTAAAAATAAGCTGTCATGATGGAATTTATTCTCCTACGAAGAATAAAGAAGTCTTTGCTGTAATAATTATGCAGGCCGCTAAATTTTATGCCTACTACTATACAATTTAGTGGAAATTTTTCAAATTTTTGTATTAAATATTCATATAATCATCTATCTGGATGCCTAATTTGAACTTTCTAGATCATCTGGAAGTTGGTTATGTTTTTGATCTATATGCTAGTCAATCAGTCATTAATATGATGTTTTTGGGCGTTAAAATCTAAATCGCCGTTTTAAACTTGTATTTATAAAATGTTTAATACTGGCTTAGATTTACTAGATATTTTAATATTTGGTGCCTTTATGTTGAATAGTTTTGGAGTTATGAAGGGGTAAAAGTAGCGCGAAGTTGGTCGATATAAATAGACAACACTTTTTGATTGAACTTGACTTAGTCTCTAGTAATAATTTCAAATTTTGTGCTTGCTATTAAAAATGTAGTGGCGGAATTTCTTGGAAAATATATTTATATAATAATAGTTTCTGTCACAAAAGAAGAATCTTTTCCTCACAAAAAAGAAACCCGAAAATGCAAGGATGTCCGTATTAAGAGACTCCTCGTTCTGCTAACAGAGTAATTTTTATACTAAACTTAATAACATTGGCTAAATTTACCTTCATTTTTTAATTATATTTTTTTCATAATCTAAAAATCCTTATAAAACGTGATTGTCTACAAATGAAGCCGAGCTAGATCGATGATCGCCTCCGAAATCTCGTGCATACTCTATTTCATGAATACCATTGCAGGCATTTGCGACATTCCAAATATATAAAAATATACAAGAATGGCTTGTTTAAAGATATTAGACTAGCAGAAAGATAGGAAAATACTAAATCCAAAACTGAAACTTATGACTTCGGAATCGGTATTCATATGCTTGATATCGTTGGACCAAGAGCTACAAGTTTATATCAATTTTGGTTACCTATATCAGATATATTTCGGCTATTCTATACAATTCGGATATTCTATAATTTCGGTTACGAATAGCAGCTGCATAATATCATTGATTAGGGCATTGTTGCCCCGATATGAAGGTCTATCTAACAATTAACGTCAATAGGCTTACAGATGAATGACTGAATAATAGTGTGTAAGGAGATATGCATGTTTTAGTCGAGAGTTATAGTTTGAATTGTCAATTTTTACTTGTGTTAAATAGCGGTTAAATCTAAAAGAATAAAAATTATAATAAAGTAACAATACGAAATAAGCGTAGTGATTTTTCGAAGCATTAAATCTTACAGAGGTGGTACTAAGGTGGGTAATGAATACAAACTGCGGGCCGTGTGGTTAGCACCGCAGTAAATTAAAGCGGGTTGGTGCGGCTCGCGAATTGGAAACCACTACCGTGAACCTCGCGAGGAGGCGGTAGATAACTCCCCAATGAATCTTTCGCCGCCATAACTTCGATTACCTAAATAACTGCAGGAGAATTTATAATAAAAAAGAATACTTGAAAAGAAGTTATCGTAATTACTTTGAAATTAGCCTATGATAGAATTAGTTAAAAGTTTAAATGCAGAAATGAGGAAAAATTATATAAAATGTTCAGACTACTGCTCAAATGACGTAGTGACCTAGATGATGATTACCCATGAGCATGTTGTGAGTTCGATTTCCATAGATGATCATTGTTTGAGTGGTTAATAATTTTTGTGAATTGGTGTATACTTTAACTTGGTTAATTATATATTTGTAAAAGTTCCCTGCCATATTAAGATATACTTATACGGATAATGCATGCTTTTATTCAAAAAGAATACGTACATTATTCTTATAAATGTAAGAATTCAGCAATGTTTCCGATTTTGCACAACATCAAGAGCTTTTAAACACATACAAACTAAAGTAATACATTACAACTGAATAAATAGAAAATTATCTTTTAAATTATGCAAGAGAATTGCAGACTGCATTTTCAAAGAAATATTATGGTGTTCGTACTACTAAATATCCTAGTAAAGGCAATCGCATCAATATTATAATATCTAAAACGGCAAAAGCAATTGCATCAATTCATAGAAACGTAAATCGATAGGGGTCAGCGCCACTATAGGTAGACATCATCTATGAGCCTATAAAGCCCACAAAAGGGTGTTCGCCACACATTATAACCCCTCCACTCTCCCAGTGTGGCATTCTAGGAAAACATTACAATGCCTTCAATTTTTCTTCCTTCGCCAGGTACAACATTATTTATTGATATTTCTTATAGATTTGTTTCAAAAGCCAAATGTTTTAGACATTTCTTTTAATCTTAATATATATAAATCTCCTGTCACGATGTTTGTCCGGGATGGATTCCTAAACTACTTAACCGATTTTAAATTAAATTGGCACACCGTGAGCAGTCTGGTCCAACTTCAGAAATAGGATAGCTTAGATCTTTAATTATAGTCGCAATTTTATTTTATTACAAATTATTTGTCTATAATTAATTGACAGCCACAATTATCTGTTAACTCCAAAAGATTCTAACAGATGGCGATATCTGTTGACTGGATTTAAGTAATTTAAGTAATTTGTGTATGCTCAATGAGATTCGAGAATGGTTTAGATTCACAATTGGACCCGGTAGGTGGCGCTTTATTTGAACAGAACAACGTCTGTTGGGTCAGCTAGTAATATTATAAAAAGAAGTTAATGTATTATAGGTATATTTAGTATAATCTCATTTGCTGTTATTACGACCATTTCACGGATATGTCATACTAAATAAAATTTTGACAGTACTTTCTTTTTGTAACTTAGTGAAGGATTTTACGAAATTCAAACTCAAAGCTGGGGAAAGAACGGCACGGCAAGAATTGCACGTATAATTTAAATTACGTGAGGTGATAAGGTAAGGTTGCGGTATGATGGATTAAGAATATATTTCATCACCATTGTGGGTCAATAGCCCTCTCATTTGAAGGAGACTCGAGCCGAGAAGTAGGCGTATATGAGCCGAGATGATGATGATAATATTGCAAAAAAAAATACTTGTTTTTAAATTAAACACAAATTGTCTTCAGTAAAATTAAAAAAATAGGTGTCATTTGTAAATTTTCATCCTGTAACGGTACGGTAATAAGTAGGGTATTATTTTACGGTGATACTTTTAATTGGTTTCCTAATGAAATAAAAATTTGCACAAATAATTACTAAAATAGAATATTTCTCCCCAAGAGTGTGAATTTTGCTTTGATATTTTTTATCGTATACCACTAATAATAAAATTATTTTTAACAAGGACATCATTAATGATTTCTACGGCGATAAAAAATGACGACATATTGTATTCTTAAGCCAAATTGGCTAATACCACAGAGTCAGAAAACACAGTATTTATAAAAACTGAAACCATTAAATAAATTCGTACTCGAATCTTCAAAACATTTTCTTTGTATGGAGATGCAAAATTTCATAGGAACATCCCTAATCTTAATATTTAGTATACTAGTATATTCGATCTACGTGATATATAGCAGTAATACCATTGTATGCACGCATTATTCGTGTCTCATATCTGTTTATCTGGAATTGTACTGGGGAGTTTTCTAGAAATGTATCTATTGAACCTGATTTTAGAATAGAAACGAGAAACTTCGTTTCCAATTTTCTTTCAATGGCCATTAGGATGAGAAATGTAAAGATTGCCGAACGAAACTGAGATACGTGTCGGAGAAAAATGAAAATTCCAATAGCATTGACATCGCTATGTTATGTTGGTAGCCTCCCATATGACGAGACAATATCAGGAAATAAACGAAACGCTTCTGGTATATAGAAAATATTAACTGTATGTTTAACTTAAAAAATCTAAAAAGTTTATTCTAACCAATATGATTTTGGTCATCGCCTTATAATGAAGACGACCATACAAGTTGTGTCCACAAAGGGGGAAATTTGTGACAATAGGTTACAAGAGTTGAGTTCAGTCTATAATTTAACGTGGACGAACAAACTTCTGGACCCCTCGTTTATTTGCGAGCACACAAGTAACTTTATATTGTTCGGACTAATATATAACGTACGTTTTGAGTTCTAAGCTTACGGGTCGTAACGGCAATTCACCTGGATCCTAGCAAAATAGGCAATTCTCTTTTCGAAGAAATATATTGCATACAGTTAGGCGGACTAAAATAGATTGTCTTTGCATAGAAAAAAATGGCAAATAGGAGTATGTTAAGCTATGTACATAAGCGTGTAAATTTTTTTATTTTATTATAGTAAAATTTCACAGAACTTATATAAACTAAGTAATTGTGTAATTAAAAATATTTTCTATTCAATAATATCTTTTGAGGCAGATTAGATACAGATGCCATGCAAGTATTGTATTATTTATGAATGTATTTTTTTTTTTTAATGTTAGTTGACAACGACCGATGACATGGTCGGATATCGGTGGTCCGCTCATTTGGCCGTTAGATGTACGCACTCGACGGGCTATGGGCTCGTTCATCACCCCGAAAGGATTGGTAGGTGCGCGATGCATCATGGTCTCCCACAAAAAGAGAGGGAGAGGGCTATGATCATCTGTCATTAAAGCATAAAAATACTAAGACCATAAATATTATTTGCCTACCCGATAGGACTTCTGGGACTTTCATTTATAATTATTGAACCCTATTGAAATAGGGTTAGGTGTATCAAAGTTAAGTCGAATGAAACCAAATTCAAAACCAATTTTTACCTGAAACCTGTACCGTACCGTTCTCAATTGAACTTAGGTAATTCTCTAAGCTTAGATAAATCCGAATGAGAGCACTGAAAATTTTCACAGGTTTAAAACTGAGTAATAAATTAAGTTTCATTACTTACCCAAGGCCATCAGCATTAATACCTATACAAAATTTATTTTATTTATAGTCATAGTTTATTTATTTATAGTCAAAGAGATAATCAGAGATAAAAGCATACCCATATTACTAAACATAATTGTTAGTCCCACAAAATAGAGGGCGAGCTTATTGCCTCTGAGCGGGCTCCTAATAACGAGTTTAATTTTCTGAAAAAATCTTCTAGAATCTTCAATCTATAGAAAACCTCAAAAATACTTATTCCTTGCATTACCTAGATTCGAAACCAGAATGTTAAAAACGCTGTACTGTGTTTATGCTCCTAGACCGATTAGGAATTCTCTTATTTTTGCTAAATAAATACTTATAAGCAATTTTATAGAAGCATTCCAACAACATAAATATCAACCAATTATATCAAATTATATCAAATTAGAAAAGCCAAGCTAGTTCACAAAGTTGTTTAGTGACTATTATATAGGATCATTTAATAAGAAAATATTTAAATATCGTAAACTTTCACTTATATCCTAAGCAAAATTAATTCAAAGTAAAAATACATAATCGCATCTTCATTTTACTCTTTGATCGGGGGTTAGCAGCCAGTGAGTTTTCTCCGTTATTTCTTTAGCTGAGAAATCCCCTCTCACAAGTTTAGTTAGGAATTCCGTACACCTATCTTCGTATCTCGCCACATATTTTGTGTAGACGAGAGGCAGGGGAAGTTTCCGTTTCCTTATGAAAATCTTTCCTTGCGCGTAAATATATTCTATAATGGTAGCTTTGATAAACCATTATTAATTTTGATTTGAGACGCGTATCCAATATTAATCAAATTGGATATCTACATTGTCAACTGCAACAATTACAAGTTATTTATTTATAATATATCATCAAACTAGTTTGTCATAACTTTCAGAGAAATTAAGATATTCTCCTCAACTATTTTTTTTTTATTGCAAACGTTAGCGGACGAGCAAACAGTACATCTGATGGTAAGTGATGCTGCCGTTCATGAACCTTTGCTAGGCCGCTGACTACCGTTTAGAAAGTGAAGGGAGTGTGAATGCGTGCGTGAATGGTTCAGTGTTACCAAAGGCATTACTAAAACCCACCACACGCAAACACCCTCAGAAATTTAGGTTGCCGGCTCCCTCGCTATATATAATATATACCAGTTACTATTATGTATGCAAAACACTATATTACTTAAAAACTGCAGTTGTAATCAAGTTCAAAAAGCTTTAAGCTGAAAATGCTTGTTTTTATAATTTGCGATATGGACTGAAAACAATAATTTCTTAAACCAAAATATAATAAAACTGTCATAAATCCCATTTTAAAATTTTTGATAAAGATGACACTCCGTACCAAGGAGTTTAAACTAAATGTAATAAGAGTTATGTATATGGTTATCAGTTATTACAAGCTAAGGCAATGAAACTTAATATATTAAAACTAATAACATTAATAAAACTATTAGAAGCTGTTACTTATATTAATGAAAATACGAACACTCGTCTTTTAGTAATAAAATAATAACTTAATACTACTAATATTAATAATATGAGTGTTTATATAGCTAGTCGTCGTAACACTATAGCAAAAATCAATATCTATAATATTATTTCTAAGCAAAACAATGTATGATTCTTCTTCTGTATGTCACTGTATTCCAAAACCGCTGACTAAAATAAATTCATGAATAGTGAACCCACGTTTATACCATTCTGTTCCCGTCGTTGTTGTATAAATACGTACTCAAATACACATTTTTATATACCTATTCCATATTTTAAGTGGCTTTATAGCGTAATAACATAACTAATAACTTTTGTGGCAAAACCCCCTTCATCATTATCATAAACAAATCTCTTATACGTTTCACTGTTCGGCTCGAGTCTTCTCCTTAACAGAAAGGAAATTGACCTACTATACCATGCTGGTTAGACGGGTTGGTATAAGATTTTATTTCGACCTTTAATTCTCTTGCATAAATGATATTTGCATATTGTAATCATTTAGTTTTCTTTTAAAACACCCTTGGAGTAAGAATACAATTCACCATTCCCGAATGAGAATTGTATTCTTACTCCGCACGGGAAAAACCGCTTTATTAACAAAATTATAAAAATCTATTATTTGTAGCTTTTAATAGAAGGACAGGTATTCAAGAATCGAAGGCTGTTTAAAAAATTACTGCACTGCTGAGTCTGAAAAAGGTAAACATATTTTGCTGGGTAGGTATGTTGTAACATCTCATCGTGAATACCTCTCCTGTGTAATATTGGGAAAAACTTGCGGGCAACGGATAGTTGCGGGGGTCAAGTTAATGATATCACCGCCATTTGCGGACGAGTCCTCTCTCTGAATTGCGCCAGGGCACGTTAATGCGCTCGGCTACAGCACTCTGAATATTTTAAAGGACATTCGCTGAAATTACTGCAAAAATAATGTCGCTTTGCTTGTACCGAATTACCCGAGAAACGGTTTAGAGACCGGTAATAAATATGCGTGGAATCCTCTTCCTATTGCTTTTTTCGAGATTGCTTTTCGGATTAAACATTTTCAGACTAAATTTTTGGTTTAGTATGTTGCTATCAAAATATGATGGACTTGTGGTTTTTAAAGCTATCTCGATGAATTTAACAAGAAAACTCTGAAAGAAGGCAGGCTTAGTTAAACCTGCATAGTGTGTCTTTAAATAATAAATGAAACTCAGCAATGGAGGAGAACGGAACTAGATCGTCCGCGCTTCGGTTGCCGCCGGTATATTGGGCCGTGTCCGTGTGCAGACAGCGGGCTACGTGCGCCGCATAATGCACTGTCTTGTGCAAAATTCACAACTACATACCCTCCAGCAAAATAAATTTGCCACTTCTATCTTATTTCTGCTTATTCTCAAAAACTGCAAAGCTCAAATCTTTTCACCGTAATGATTACGAAAAACTGTTAGCAGCATTAGAGATAAATTGTCAAGAGGCATACATATATATATATATTGATTTACTTTGTCTTGAGTAGGTATTACTTGGTGTTTTTATTACTTTACGGTACTTACAATGTGACCGGTAAAATGCTGAGACATTCAGTAGATAACCTTCATTACCTGTACAGTACATAAACACGATTAGGCATGGTGCTTTGATTAATAATAATCTTCCCTTGGGAGATAGCCGTGAATCGGAGATACATGCAAATAATAATAATAATAACCTCTGGGCCAGTCGTTATCTCACCATGAGACTAACGCAAACCTCGGAGGAACATTATATGGCTCTCTAAATTCTTTTGATATAAAAGAAAAAATGTTTCACAAGATTTATAGGAAAGCCAATAAACCGCAGGGCAGCTTGTGGTGTGCTGAATGTGAGTGGCGACACTGCGGTCCTGAGTGCCCCAGAGAGTCGGCCAGGGCCTCGTATCCAGCTGGCCTTTATTGGCTGTCTGGAGTGGAAACCGAAGAGTGCCCGCAGGATTCTCAACTCTGGCTTGCCTTAAACGGCTGGTCAGAGAGGGGTTGCCAGGGCTATATGCTCGGGGGTGGAAGTGTCAATTTCAAGGGCATAGCTACAGGGAAACCACTGCGTGTCTCCATTTATCGGGGACTTGCGATGATGAAACCGGCGCCGCACCACTCGACACCCCAAGCCACTTGCACCAATGTTGCCCCCCTGTTGCCCGTATGGCCTGCGTGTCTGTGGCGACCGTTTGGGGAGCCCATTCAGTGAGTTGGCGAGTCACCGTCTGCCACCGTTCAAAACGATAAAGGTATTGAAGGCAGACGACAGGTTAAAATCAATAGTTTTAAGTAAAATAGCCCACCAAACATCACAACCCTATAACCAGGTTTTAGATATCATCATTGTACAATAGTTTTACACCTACTGTTGGCAGTCCACGAGTGTTATGTGCAAACGTGGAGTGTCATCGGTAGATGTCCCATCCCATTTTAACATTAAATTTCTCCAAAGGCCTCTGCCTGTTGGATCCATATTCCCATGTAAGCCTACCAAAGGATCGGGTATCTCCCTTTGTAAGATACCCGTGAAAAAGGAGAGACATGATAATAATAATAATAATATGTGACATTTGTATTCCAAAGCTGACCCAACAGACGTTGTTCTGTTCAAATAAGCGCCACCTACTGGGGCCAATTGTGAATCAAAACCATTCTAGAATTCCCTTGAACATGCATAAAAAATTTCATCAACATCGGACCAGTCATTTAGGAGAAGTTCAGTGACATACACACGCACACAAGAAATTAATATTTAAAGAAAGATTGAGAGGACAATAATTTATACAAGATAAAATAAAGAATTTTCCATCTACAGAGGACAACCAAAAACAAGAATAACTACAACCGTCTATACAACTCGAACTGATAATGAGTTCAAACGGAAATTAATTGTTAACCTTAAAAATGTTTTGTAAGATAAAGCACTAAATTGTTAGAAACGGTTTATGGTAGAAATTTTATATTGTGAAGGATATTTACAAACCATGTCTTCAGAATGATACATCATGACAATTGGATTTGTCGGGTGGATCGAGGTCCTGGGGCTTAGGGAGGCCCTAAACAAGACGAAGGCCTTATTATTCTATGGGCCCCGCAACGGTTCATCCGCCGACGCCTCGATCACCGTCAATTAGGTTACCATTAACATCCGGGCCCAGATAAAATATCAAGGTCTGGTGCTCGACGGGCGATAGAGGTGCCGAGATCATTTTCGCCAACTTGTCCCGCGGCTTGTCGGGCGCCTTTACATGGCTCATGCCGAATGTGGGTGAAACCAGCGGTGCCTGCGTACGGCTGTACGCGGGGGTCGTGCGGTCGATGACCCTGTACAGCGTACTGACCATCTTAGGGCTCTCTTGTGGTGACTACAGAGAGCCATGGCAGTCAGAACCATACGCGGATACCGCACAGTTGCGACGGAGACAGCGTGCCTGTGAGCCGGTACTCTCCCGTAGGACCTGGAGGCGGAGATGCTTGCCGGACTGGAGTATAGTATACTTTTATCATTATTTTCATTTAATGAAAAATCCCTACCGCTATTTTACATATAACATACTGCCTGTTACATATATTTCAATAATAACAACGCGAACCGATTTCACCCGATCTCTAATTATAAATAAGGTGGACGAGAGTTTTTTAACAAGGAAGAAAAATTAAAAAGCTAAATGCAGCTGCAGTAGCAATAATAAAATAGTCTATAAACTGAAAAATCACTGCATTAAACTATTTCAAAATGATGGAATTGTGTGAAACACACACACGCAAACATAGTGAAAGATAGTGAAAGTGGAATGAGTACTGACTGCCAACCAAACTTTCATGCAATGCATAGATGGATTTAATTATTCCAAAAGTTCGGAATTGTTTTTATCAGTCCAAATTATATTTAAACACGTAATAGTAAAAATATGTATCTATATCTACTTACCTATAAATGAACGTCTTTTTAAATTGTTGTTACTAGATTTCTTAAATAATAGTGAAGTAACTAACTACTTTGTTTATTAGAGCCAGAGTTCTTTTATTTATTAGAAAAGTTGATGAACTCAACTCACAGCCGTGACAAATATTTGGCTTAATAGTATTCTTAGAAATAATGCTCGCATGCCGCGATTTATGGAATAAAGAGGCTTGTGTCTCGGAGAACGTCTAGAAGCTTTACGGAGTATTTTTTTACGCAAACTTTTTAGTAAGAATTTTTTATCCATTCATCAGCCCATACACGAAGAAAAGTAATATTTAATTCTTCTTCTTCTTATTTAATGGCAATGAGCTACAATAATATGAGCTATTGGTGCCAGTGTCGAGTATATTGATTATTATTGACGTCATTAGTCTTAGTCTTTCAGTCAGTCGTTAGCATGACTTGGTGCTGATATCCAAGTCATGCGTCTCTGGAAATTTGGGCTGAATGTCAAAATGCACGTAATTCACTATTATATCATTTTCACTACATTTCGGAATTTTATCTGCATTATATTACATAAAACATCAGCAAAATTATTCAATATAACACTTTAAAACACTAAAATAATGAAAAGATAAAAGCGCTACATGACATTTTGACATTCGCGTCAAAAGTCCAATATTTAATTCTTTAAAAACAAATCGCCGCGCTTGACAGCCAAATTGGCGTTCTGGGGTGGTTTGTGTTTAAGTTACCAGAAGCTGCTGCTCAGTTTTCTGGTGATCCCTTAACTGATTTTACGACCCCACAAAAATATAAGGGGATGGTGGCAAATTGTATTCTTAACCCATCACCACAAAGAGGGTATGTAAAATATAATTTGTATTTTAAGTCCGTAATAATATACTAAAACAGATTATTTTTTATTTAATTTCTTCATTATTTTCAACACTCTGCTCTTATCCTAATTACCTGGCGTTGACGCAATGTGTACTTCTTCTTCCATAATTTTGACAATACATAGTTGTTGACCAGATTGCAGCAGATATCTACTTCCGACATCAAACCACCACACACTGATTATAGAGCCCTATTTAAATGTAAACCACACAAACCAGACCTATTTTATCAAATGCTGCAAAAGAAGCAAGCAAGAAGAAGCAAGAAGAAGATCTGTAACACAAGGTTACGCCCACGAAGACCCAGAGCCTACATAACAGAAGGCAGCGATTTGGCTGATTTTGCAGAGGTCCATCATTGGCAGCTAACATAATCATTACGCGGGATATTTGATCGACGGTCTCCAAAAAAAAAATGTGACGTAATAAGTTGTGTATCGAAACCTATATTTCGTCATATAAATTTTAGTTCCAAGTAATAGGAGTACACACAGTCTCACATAATCAGTACAATGACAGAGGAAGGATTCAAAGGCAAACTCCTACATTCAAATCAGGTATCGCAAAAATTAAACAACTTACTATAAGTTTATTATTAACTATAAGAGAAGAAACATCTGTATGGTGACGAAGTAGGTATGCGATTCACCATACCCTTATCTTGTCAGTGGGTTTCGTAAAAGACACCTAAGGGATACATAATTTTGATGTACCATTTTTATTTTTGAAATGGATGTACCATTTAAGAAAAGAAAAATTCGCAATTAAATCTTATATCAACACGTCTAACCAACGTGTTATATGAGGTAAATTTTTCTCCTATTGTGGTAGAGACACGCGCCCAGTAGTGGGACGTATACGTCCTAAAATGATGAAAAGGAATCTCTATAAAAAATATGCAAACTCATCTGGTCAGTATAGTATAGCAGTAATAATAATAAATTTTCTCTACGAGATAGGGTCGGAAATACGAAAATCCGTAAAAGAACGGGTATAACCGACATAGCAAGGTGAATTAGGACACTGAAGTGGCAATAAGCAGGCCACATTGCTCGATGAACCGACAACCGCTGGGAAAGAAAGGTTCTCGAGTGGCGACCACGTATCGGATGACGCAGTGTAGGACGTCCCGCCACCAGATGGACCGACGACCTGGTGAAAGTTGGTGAACATGAGGGAGGCCTACGTTCGGCAGTTGGTGGCCATAAGCTGAATGATCATGTTTTATGAGGCTCTTGAGCAATATTAAGGATTAGTAATATTCGTAGCCGTCACTACACAGCATAAAGAAATGAAGTTCGCTACGTTGGGTTCCCGCCAAAATTGAAACTGACTTTTACCAAACAGTTATCAGTAACTTGAGTCGAAAAAGTTTTTACCATACTTTCAAATGAAGAATTAAAGTTTTAGCGGCAACGTAAAAATATCCGTGTGGCGTACAGTACTTAATTCGATTTTTTTTTGTTACGTAACTCGAGAGTCCTACGAGTAACGACGTAACGAGAAAGTCCTAAAGTGTGGCGAATGCTAAGTAACTTTACTCCGTCACTATTTGTATGTTGTTATAATTTCCAGAGAAAACCGAATAGCTATCGCAGGCGATGTGTTATCTCACTGACAACAATGACTGGTATAAAAACTGATTCCTAAAACAAAAAAAAAGAAAATTATTCTCTTCCTCAAATTATTGTTTATAACCGTGCATGTAATTAACGTTCTTTAAATTAAATAATATACTTTGTAATCGGTCTAGGCATTTCCAAAAATTAGCCCCGCCGCTCAATAATTTAAGATTATCGAGATAGCACCTGCAGGCAGAAAACTATTATTTAATAGAAAATATATATCTGCAATACATGCAAACATTCTATAGCAGTTATTTTCACTATGTCTATGTAGAAACACTCGTCACACTTCTCAGTTTATGAGCCCTAACGCGCGCTAAATTTGAATTCATGTTACGAACAAGCTACGTAAACCAATTACTGAACATAGCCAATGGCGGGTGACTATAGCGATGGCGGCACGCGGGTGAATCGATAATTCACAATATGCCCGCTAGAGGGCAAAGCCAACGACGCGGTGCGCGCCCACACCACTCCTCCACGTTGCGCATCTGTCTGATAAACCTTGCAGCGACGTGCGTTTTGCAAGCCATAACGTCCGTATTAGACCGCAAACAATAACAAACGTAATTTTTCATTTTTATTATTTAATAAAAGAAATCCAAAATATTGATTATATTTTTACTAAGATTGTGAGGTTTTAGAAAGCTATATTAGTAGCGTAGCGGAATATATGTTTGTTCTTCTTTACTTATGTAATAGTTAATATTCTAAATGAATATTTATGTTAAACTTTTCAAATTATTAAATTTATTTACCATAACTAATCTGGAAAGAAACGCAAGTTCAACAAACTTGTTACGACGGCGCAAAGTTATGTCGGACCGTCGATCGTAGTCAGCTGCTGCTTAGCTTGCCGTTTCGTGTCGCGCTTCTTGTCCGCTTTCAATGTTTTCTGTTTTATTTAGTTATTTCTGTGATGCAAACCAATTTTTTAACTAATATTTGTATAATTATGTTAATGTGAATGAAACTGTGGGATATTTTAGTGGTATCAGCTCCCGGACAACCGAAAGAACAAGGTAAACGCCTTAATATTTTTGTTTGTCGTGAACATAACCTCTCTGGAACACGTATGATGCTCAATTTCAGTCAATTTTTGTTTTTATAACATACTAGCTGACCCGGCGAACTTCGTACCGCCATAATTATTTCCTTAATATATTTTCTAAATTTCCGAAAATATAGTCTCTAATGGAAGAACTATTACAGCTTTGTCGGGAAAGATTCGATCGTCTTGATCGCAGCATTGTTAATGATGATTCAAAGAGAATACAAATTACTCATTATTGATTTCTGAAAAAATTATAATTATCAAATTTTCAACCATACTTCTTCTTCTTCTTCGTCTTGCTTTAATGGCCTTAGCAGCATAAGTGTGCTACCATTCTGCCAACAACCATACTTAACTATAGACAAAATTACTCTTATCATTGCTGTCATTTGCGTTTTTTTTTATTACATACAAAACAAACGTACAACGAAATTACGATATTTTCGATTATGAGGTATCTATCAACAACAACAACCATGCGAACGAAACAACCGAAACCAATAACCAACTGACATGTAATTTTTAGAACTCCAACTAACGACAACGTGGGCATAATAATTCGAGAGGGTCATCAATCCACGGAAAGTCTTAACACCGCGATTCAGAAAAATGACGTCATTGCAGAACGCCATCTATGGGCAAATAGGTAAAACGTCTGCACAATGAAAGTTATGCTAGGGTCATTTTGCGTTTTAGTAATTTTATATTATCTCCGAAACTGTATGACCAATTGATATACTGTAAATGGCAAATCTTATCTGTATGATGTTCCTGTGATACTGAAATAATTTATTGTCATAAGAATTAATATTTTGTTGCTCAAATAATCAACCAAACGTAACAATGCCGAAAAAAAAATTTTTTAATGCAATAATAGAAGTATAAAAGATAAAATATAAAAGATAGAGATATGGTATCGCTGACTTTTTTGTAGAAATAATTAAGATGAACCAGGTAGCCATACATTCTTTTTAATTTTAAGCAACTGTTTAGGCAGCGCACGCAAATAATTCTGTTTTACGAGGTATTTTTTTCCGACTTGCCAGACAAAAGTTGTGATAGCTCGGTTAATATACATGTTATAGAAACAATTTATAGCCTATAGCACTCAGGAATAATGTAGCTTTCTGCCAGTTAAAATAAAATTAGAATTAGATTATGAGTTCCAGAGATTACCCCCTGCATACAAACTTACAAATTTTACCTCTTTATAATATTAGTATAGATTGTCGTTTAAATTAGAACCTTTGTAAATGATTTGTCGACTTTAAGTAACCATTCAATAGCATTATAATGCTTTATTTCGGGACTATCCCTATATCGATGACTGATAAGTACCTATTTCATGAATTCTTTCATAAGCGAATTTTGTGGTTTGTTGAATAATTATAGTATTATATAACATGTTTGAGTGCTTTGATTTTTCATATGATTTGTTGGTTTTAGTAAAATACGTCGACTTTCTGGGCTATGTTGACTCAAAATTGGATAAGTGATCACCATGACAATGCTTTCTGTCGCTTGATAAAACAATGAGAATGCGTATACATTCACATAGGGGGCGTTGATTGTTCGAATATAGAGCGATATTTGTTTATTTTCATGATTGTTAATATACCTATAAAGATATGTGACTGAGGAATCTCGGCACACCTAATACGTACATAATACAGATGATATTTCTGTTCGTCATTTTGTTTTTATTCATTTGCTCCAAATTGTACCTAACAGAAGTATCTACCTACATATATGATCGCAGTTTTATTTTTGTGAGGTTATTCGAATAGCTAAGTGTATACCGCCTGCATGATTTTGATATTATAAATAAATACAAAATACGTACTATTACTTTTCATGCATATATGTATTTTCGGTTTTATACTTACCTTCTCCTTGCGGTGACGGAGTAGGAATAGAATTCACCACTTCTCTTGCCCGTGGGTGCCGTTAAAGACGGCTAATGTATATCATATGCAGATAACATAATGAAGTTATTAATAACATAATGGGTTTTAAATCGAGTTTTCCTTTTCTTCCAATAGCAAGAGAAGGAAATCTCCAGTTAAAACCCGCGCACGTCTGCCCAGCATGGGTCAATTTCCCTCCCATGGTGGAAGAGGCCCGAACCCGTTGGGACTTATGTGGCCTGAGATGATTATGATGAAGACTTACCTATTCAGATATAATTTGTACCTTTATTATCCAGTGAACTTTTCTAGTTATCAGTATCGTCTATAATTAGGATGCTTACCTGCTACAATTCGTTGGTATTCGTGTGGTGACAGAGTAAGAGTACAATACTGGTGTGTACCACCCCTCTTTCTTGTCCGTGGATATTGTAAAACACGACTAAGGTATATAATATGCAAATATTTTTATTGCTCTGGTGGCAAAAGAGCAAGCAGTACCACACACATGGACTTTTGCAATAGCAAAGGATTAGCTACGACGCTACCTACCGTGAAGAAAGTGCTCTTCTTAAACCTCGATTAAAGAAGAGCATATAATAGCGCTCGTGAAACACAGCAGCAGATATTTCAAGCCAGATCCTGGGGCCCTGTGGCTGGAGGCCGTCCTACCAATGAGAGGATAATGATATGCATTTACAGAAGGGGTGTTTTACTAAGCTGTACTCATGGCATTTGTGGCATTTGACATAACACACCTACAAGTGCGCATGCGCATGCTTCACACACACATAGATCCACTCAAAACACATTAAAAAGAATTCTTTATAAAATCCCCAACTGCAGTAGGAATAGGATTAGATACATCTGTTTAATGACGTGTTTAGTATGTAATGTATCACCACCGCTTTGCCGTAAGAGTCGTAAAACTGGCTGAGGGAGTACCAGGGCAATTCACAGCAGTATATTTCTGGGCAACTTGTAATACAAACTTTCGTTGCTAACCTGCCTGACAAACAACCATTATGGCATTATACCCTCTTGGTGATGCACATATCCAACAATGAACGTTAACATACTTTCAAAAGAATAGCCAAGAACAATAAAATTACGTAGTTGACCTTCCCCTCACATCCACTGTCCCCGGTTAACTGGTCTGCCCTTGTTTGCATTTTTTTGTTATATGTTTTGTAACACGTAATCCACCTGTACGGTAGTAGAACTTGCATGCCCATCTTGCTCTAAAATTATATACCTATCATGAGTATATTAGGAGAAGGCTGGAAGTGGCTCCAGTGATAGGAAGATTAGGAATGCGAGATTGTCTTGGTATGAATATGTGATAGGGAGGGATGAAAGACATGTGATAAGGAGGGTTATCAATATGATTGTGGATGGACGTAAAAAGCGTGGCAGACCCAAAAAAAGATAGATGTATTGTGTGAATGAGGATATGAAAGCAGTGAGTGCACATATGGAAGATAAGAACATATTGTGCCGACTCCACTAAGTATAGGAGGAGGGCAAGCCAATAATGATACCTCACGCTGCTTGCTTTAATGACGAGAACCTTGGCAAAATACCGCATGCTTATACAATTTTTAGTAAGCAACATATCTATGCATATATAGTAAAAAGTTTCAATAATTTTATTTTAATTCTAAAATCGCCATAACATTATATAAAATGGAATTTCTTTAACACCTTACTAAACTTTGAAAAGATGTTTTTAAATATATTCCGATCCGTATTTTCACACTTGCGAAATTTTAATGTAAGCCGATATCTTGCACACTATCTGAATAGGATAGAAAGAGCCTATTCTCGCGATTTTCTAGCAGATTTGATCAAAACTAAAAATGTATACAGCAGTGGAATCGTTTCGATCGCGTGTTGATATTTTATCTAACAGAAATACAGCCAATGCAATGTATAACATCTGAGCAGCATTGATTTCATTTTGGCTAGCTTAAAATAGCCTTTACTTTAGCTATAAACCACAGATATGAAAAAACTTGTAGAAAATACTTTATAAATGTCTATGGTACATTATACAATATAAATTAATGTTAATGGTTACGTAGATATAGTGGAAAACGTTGTTAAATAGACATGAGTGGCTGAATAACGTTTACAAATGTCGACTTTTGTCGAAAATGCTCCTCTCGTCGGCCATATTCTGTTTAATATCGCAATATTGTGAGCGTCGGCGGGCGGCCGCGGCCGGTCGCATGCATTTACATACATTAATGCGGACGCTGCACATGCATGCACCTCGCTCTGAATGTGTGTGCGCTACGAATTAACTGTAATTGAGCCATTCGGACAGCGGCGAGCCGCGCTCTACTGCCTCCGTAGTTTGGACGCTTTGCACACGTCTGATATGACGTTGTATCTATCACAGATAATGTTAACCGATTGATATCTTAGATTCTCTTTAGATTTTCAACAACTTTTATATACAGGATGTATCAGGTTATGGGGCAACTGGTCAAACGGGAGTTAGGCAATGGTGATAAAAACCCATAAAAAAAAATTGAAGGAAAAATATTGATTCGTTAATGAATTAGTCATGTAAAGTTTTCAGTTTTGTCATTGATTTTTCGTGTAAATCTGATTGAAATGTATAAAGTCAGTGATACTTAATCTGCGACATATTCGTACTTTGTTAAATGTTCATTAGAAATTGAATAAATCAATGATTATGTTCGCATAAGCAAGACAAACTTCGCTTTAAATCAGCTGATCGGCTGATGACCGTTGTCGGCTCGCGTTTGTACCTACGCTGTCATTGAAGCGTTTGCGCAATTCTAGGTATAAATGAATGAAATTATACTGACGAAGCTTTACATGCCTATATGTATCCTGTCTGTACATGCCTACATAATATGTAACATTTAAGGCATAGACTCTTATACACACATTTTTGAAATCACCATAACTTTTATGTTATATTGTTTTTTGTGTAATATACATTCTAATTATGATCTATGACCGTTAAACTACAACATACTCGAACAGTTGCCCCATAACCTGATACACCCTATATAATGCACTATACCTAGCACTAAGATACAAATCCTCATGTCTACACGCTGCATAGGAGATCGATACTAGAACGACTAACTGTGCAGCAAATTTTTTCCTTATAGTTTTAAATTTTCGAGCGAACTTCTAAGAATCTTTTCTCAAAATAGAAACAGACCAATATCTAGCTTTAGGATATTCATCTTCACCCCTTTCTGGAGTAACAAACAGGGGTGTCGGAATTTTGTTATTAGCGTTACAGAGGGGGTTAGGTGCCTCTACGTCGCGCACCTGACTGATTGATAGCACTTCTTTCCACCTCGGGTCGAGCTTGTAATCGAGCCATTAATAAACTTTACTGCCACCAAATTTATCCTGTGTACTCGTTATTTGTCTAATGGGCTGGCAAACGATCCGGGCACGAGACACTTTTGCTGTTCCACTGTGTTAAACTCTATTTAATATAATATTGATGAATATATGCATATATATATTTTGGAAAATCTTTTTATTAATTTTTATTAAATAGACCTTGTTTTTAATAGCAATAAAACTATTTTTCACATTTTATCGCCGTATATTTGTAGTCGCCGTATATTTCTAGTTATAAATGATAAAATTCTTAGAAATAATTTTATTCCAATGTTAAATAGAAATTAAACTTAAACTTTTTGCATAAATATCAACCTGGTAAGACTGTTAATCTACTGCACAACAATAGATTCCTGATAGTGAGATTGGTGTAATTCTGTGCCAATTCTCGGCCCAAAAAAGTTGATATTGTGATTTTCGTCAATGAAAAGTTCTTAACATATATTAATAGGCAGCAATAGGCTCGACTTACGTCTTATTGGTCTGAATGTTTCATGCCACAAAACCTATGCCTAACCCTTCAGACAAAACCTTGAAATTAATATAATAAACTGGAGGGTCAATATTAGAGATTGCAAACCGGGCCCGGTCACCGGACCCGGTAGGAATGGCCAGCTTTTTAAGATCATTCTTTCAGACTGAAAAATAATTGTTTTGCCTTATGCAAGTTAGAATATACTTTTTGTTTTGTTATAATAAACTCATTTGCAAAAAAAACGGGCGGTTTTGATTTTCATTCATATTTAAAAAGATACAATACCAAAAAGGTTTCAATCGTTTGTACACGTTACTGGCCGGTTTTAAAAATGCTGTGGTATTTAAAAAAGTACGTTCTAAATTCAATTTTTCATTTGATGTTCATTTTTACAGAAAACCCCTTTTTATCCTACATTTTTGGCGCGAAGTTCCAGAAGTTAACATCGACTTTCATAACTTTTATTCAATTTTTATCGATTAATTTCATATCCTTGACTGTCAAAGCTTTATTTAATGCTGTTTGGCTGTATCAAAAATGGTAGATAAAGTGGTAAAAGCTACCAAAATTATCGCGCTGCTTGAAGAGGGTTGCAGCCAATGTTTCATGGCTAGGAGGCTAAATGTTAGTCGCTCGACAGTCCAAAGGACCTGGCAGCGATATCAGGAGACTGGTTCCGTCGAGAGAAGGCCTGGTTCTGGAAGAAAACCATGTACCCAACCACGGGATGATCGTTTTCTTCTGAGTCGCGCATTGAGAAATCGCAAATCTTCGTATGTGGATCTTAAGAACAACCTCCAAGAAGTAAGAAATGTGCATATCAGTCTATGGACGGTCAGGAGGAGGCTTCTCGCTGCCAATATACGCAGTCACCGCCCGGCCCGCGGCCCCAAATTACTCCGTGAGCACAGAGTTCACAGGCTTAGGTTCGCTAGAAATTGTGAATCATGGACTCAAGACGATTGGAATAGGGTTTTGTTCTCTGATGAAGCCAGGATATCTCTGTTCGGTGAAGATCGACGTCGGCGAGTGCTAAGAAGACAAGGAGAACGCTTTGCAGAGGCATGTTTCGAAGAAATCACACCTTATGGTGGGGGCTCTGTTATGTTTTGGGCAGGAATAAATTCAATGGATCGTACAGAGTTAGTCTTCATTGAAAACGGCTCACTGACTGGGCATCGATACATAACGGAAGTTCTAATTTCTCATGCACAACCCGCATTGGCCGCTCTAGGTGAAGACTCGATTTTTATGGACGACAATGCTCGCGCCCACCGATCCCGCGATGTTAATGCGTATGTGCAAGAGGTCGGCATTCGTCGTTTGGATTGGCCAGCTCGAAGTCCCGACCTCAATCCCATAGAGCATGTCTGGGACGTTCTGAAACGGCGTGTGAGATCAGTACACCCGGCTCCGCAGACCATCAGAGAGCTGAAGAATGTGATTACTGCGGAGTGGGAACGTATTCCGCAAGCAAGTATCCGGGATATACTCGCTAGCATGCCCAGACGAATTCAAGCTGTGATTTTAGCTAGAGGGGGTCACACTCGATACTAAACATTTATCTGCTTTTACTTTATTAAAGAAAAACAAACAAAAAAACTTTTTTATTTTTACTTCATGAGCATATGCACTACTAGCGAATATACACTACTAGCGAGGTTTAGCATTATTTCCCATAAATTGTATCTAAATTTTATGAAATACTGATGAAAACGATTATTTTCTTATTAATTTAGCAAATTGTGTGGATAAAACTACCTATAATTATCAAACAAAGAAATATTAACATTTGAAATGGTTCATTGCTTAGGTGCCCGTTTTTTTTGCAAATGAGTGTATATTTATAAAGCCACGTAACGCAAACATTTTTTTTTTTTAAGAAAAAACATAATATTTTACTTTTAGCATATAAGAATTTGTTTTGTTTATACCATACCATAATAAAATATGGTCTATCTATCTAATCTAAGTTTTTTTTTTTTTTTTTTTTATTGCCAACGGTGGCAAACGAGCAAGCAGCACACCTGATGGTAAGTGAAACTGCTGCACATGGACCATTGCAATACCAGGGGCACAGCCAGGCCGCTGCCTACCGTGAAGGAAATACTCTTCTTAAACCTCGTTTAAAGAAGGACATGTCATAGCGCTCGGGAAACACAGCAGCAGGTAGTTCATTCCAGAGCTTGCACGTACGTGGGAGAAATGATCGCTGGAAACGTACAGTTGAAGACCATAACGTTTCCAGGTGAAATGGATGAACCCTGCTGCGATGTCGAGTGGTACGTTGGTAGAATGGTGACGGTGGTACCAAGTCAAACAGTTCCTCGGAGCACTCCCCGTGAAAGAGTCGGTAGAGTACACAGAGTGACCCAAAGTCTCTCCGCTGCTCCAGCGACTCCAATCTGTTATGTTGTCGGCCGGATTGAGAAACATACCGGGTTGCAATCTCTAGTCAATATTCTACAATTTACTAATACTTATGTATCGTGATTGTATACACTTTTAAAAAATAAATTTCCTTTTATTTTCTTTTTTAGACTAGCATATTAGATATTGCGAATTCTTTACTATGTTTAAACGGATTTTATTCAAGTTCTATTTACCGTGATTCTGTACTCTTCTATTTCGAATAATTAGTTTTTATGAATGTCTTAATATTTTTTTTAGATTATCAATGTATTTGACGCTGTAACATCATCGAGTCACCTATAACCCTATACCATTGTAAATAGCGCTAAGGCACTTTTCTTTAATGTAGTGGCATAGCAAGACCTTCATGTCAAGTCTTTTACTTGATATCATAAGATCACTTAAAAAAGACTTGAGAGGTTAATATAACACGTTAAAACACTAAAAAGTTTATTATAACATAAAACTGCCAAATCAGTACCATCAATAATACCATGACAAATTTAACTCTGTCAGATACTATAATTAAGCTTTGCAGAACTATTTATTTTTTATTTTTTCTCTGAAGCCGTAACCCTGTGACTACCTATTCGATTTGATAAAAAAAAACAAGATTTTTTCGCTAAATAAACAAAATTTAGTGTAAATATTAAAAAAAAATGTAGTCGTTTTTAGTAAAGTTATACAACAAATAATGATAATTGCAATATTTATTTTCGAATATAGAGTCAAAAATGATTTTGTTGCCCAAATTATCTTACAGAAGCTCGAGCTAATGTCACTCGACGCTTGACAAAGCGACTGTTGGCACGGAGAGGCTTTGCTCGCAGCTATGTAAACAAAAAGGGAAAAAGGTTAAGGCACAAACTTATTTATTTTTCAGTTTATTCTTCCAAGAGAAAATGAAATTTAGAAAAATTACAACTCCCATGACACGCTTTTGCGTTTATAAAATTGTATGATCACGGGTAAAAATTTCTTTATTATCCTGCGCGCCTATCCTTGTATTTCTAATTTACGTAGTGTAACATAAGCAATTTGGTATTGGTGGTAGCATTCCAGACTATTAAGTATATCTCAAAAAATAGTGCCAATATAATTATATTTATCTAATAGCAGTGTCGGTAGCTTGACAACCGGCACTTGATAGCAGGAGGCTTAAATTGATAGAATGTAAACAGTGATGTGACAAGGCAATCGTTATCGTAAAAAGGCAACGCAATAATTGCGGTAGATTGCGAGCGCCACGCTTCGGGCGACTTGCCCGCCACTGTCGCATCGGAGTACGAGCTCGGCCTCTTCCTTCCGCCCATCGTGATTGAAAGTTGACATTGAACGGCGCGGGGTGGCACCAGGTACGGCGCGCGCTATTTTTGACCCCGCGACCTATCGCGCTGGCGATCGGCCTCGACGGAAAGTTGCCGTTTTAGTCGCGTGAATGTACCTCAACGTTCGCCAATGCATCTTTATAACTATTGCCTTTCGTGTAAAAGACGTAAATTGGCGTCGCGTGTCATTAGGAATTAAGAAAAACTTTGAATCTGTTGGATATAGGCCTCTCCACGAGATTGGTGCTTGAGAACGGCCCTTTGACATGTATATCCAACGGCTCCGTGCTAGTTTTATTATGTATATAGTCCACCTGGTGGGAGTCCGTTTTACATTGCGTCATCCGATATGTAAAGCTCGAAAAGCTTGCCTTATGCCGCGTCACTTTACCAATTCTTCGAACTATGAGGGTTACCCCATTCTTCTACGGATATCCGTAAGTAGTGTTGCCCAAAAAAGTCTTGGTCTTGCGGTCTTGGTCTTGGTCTTGCGAGAAATGCGAGACCGAGACCAAGACCAAGACCGCTTAATTTTTGCAAGACCAAGACCAAGACTGGCCCTGCAATACTTGAGCAAGACCAAGACTGGGCCTGCAAGAGTCTCGCGGTCTTGCATTTAATTCAAATCACCATTTCAGCTTATATACGGTTGAGCTCGTGTCTTCTACATAACAGGAGGAGAATCGGCCGTGGCCGGAGGGGAATCGCCACGGTGATCGGCCGTGTTGTTACAGGTCATACATGTCAAGTTTTCCTTCTCTTGCACCGATGTTATATATTATAGCCCTTAGTCGTGGGTTCGCAGTCTCGGGTAAAATAGGGGGTGATGAATTATATTCTTACTCCGTAACTACACGGCAAGTCAAATTAGTCTTGAGATATCCATCTATTGGCCAATCGATTCTCAATGTTGGTGTTGGCTTTTCAGAATTACTCTTCGGAAAGGCTTAAGGACAAAAATACCGTAATCACAAGAGTGCTCTTGCCCATTATACATATTTATATATCCGTTTATTCATTAGCCCAACGACGTTCACTGTTGGACATAGAAATATGCCTACAATTAATCTATATAAATGTCCATGTAGGGACAGAGTACGATCACCATCAGGCAGTACATGAAGCGTTGCTCCCAGCGCTATTTTGCCTCTGCCACGACTCACCCCAATCCACTAGTGGTTGGGGCGGTAAACTACGTCCCCTCAAAAATATCCGCGGTCCGACGTCCTCGTCATCTTCTTGAAGAAGAAGATACACACACACAAAAAAAAAGACAGAGCACGAATATAATTCACCACTCTCTTACCCGTGGATGTCGTATCAAATCGGATCGGGCAATGGTGTTAGGAACCCATGAAAAAAAATTGAAATAAAAATATCGATTCGTTAATGAATTGAGAGACATGTAAGTTCTCAAAGGTTCGCGCAAATCTAATACCTATTTATACTGTCGAAATTTTACATGCTTACATATATCCTGTCTGTACATACCTACATAATGCATAAAATTTAAGGCATAAACTCTTAGACACACATTTTTGTAATCACTATAACTTTTACGTTATATTGTTTTTGTGTAATATACATTCTAATTATGATCTATGTTGAACTACAACATACATGAACAGTTGTCCCATAACCTGATACACCCTGTGTATATAACATATGTGCAAGAGAAGTGAAACTAGAAAGAAAACCCTGTACCAACATGTCTGACCAGCGTGGTATAGTAGATCAATTTTCCTCTTACTGGAAGGAAGCTTAAGCCCAGCAGTGGCACTTTTATGAGCTGTGACGATGACGACGAATATCATACATTTTACAAGTATTAAAACCATAAAATTTTAAACCAGTTTTATATGTTCTTGAATAAATAGTATATTAAGAGCTACATGGATCCAGCGGCCAAAGTATTTATATAGGCAATAGAGCAACAGGTTTTTTCAAGTATCCAGAGTATCAGTAACTAAACTGGAAATACAATAGATACATACCACTTAACTTGAAGGGGAATATAAACAATCGCATTAATTGTAAAATATCGCATTGATTATAAAATGACATAAAATTTATTGTATCAACTGCCTCGTGTGGTGACGTCTTAAGAAAATAGGGTTGAAAGTCCTGTCATAAGAGTAGTAACGCTGTCTAATGGAACACCAGGGGAATAGAAGAGTAATTTTCTCCAGTGGTAAGTATTGTATTCAATAGTGAACTATAGGCTAACAGATGGATAGATAGGATACGATATTTCATTAATTTAGTTGGATTTTTCATTGCCATGATAAATTACTGTTACGTTATTCTAACTGCAAAACTTTGCGAGACTCTTGCTGCAATACCAAGACTCGGGTGCGCAAGACCAAGACCAAGACCCGGGTGCGCAAGACCAAGACCAAGACGAGTCCAGGTGTGATGTTGCAAGACCAAGACCAAGACCGGTCCAAGTCTCGTCTTGGTCTTGCATTTGGGCAACACTATCCGTAAGCCGTATTCTCTTTTGAAGATCCTTTAAAATTGACAGTGTGCTATTGGATTTTGCTTAATTCTTCTTTCAGGCCGATGGCCTTATCGATCCTTAGTGGAATTATTGGCTAGCCAAATTTCACCCGTGTGTTTTTAGAACATCATGCCCCGCCATTACGGAGCCCACTGATAGAACAGCGGAGCTACCATTAATGGCGGCCGTTGTTGTGTTGTTTGCAATTATTTTTATAAGTTTACCAGAAGACTTCTTCTGTCCAAAATCTTGGTGATTATTCAATTGGTTTTTGCGATTCCCACGGAATCCTTGCCGTGTGGTGACGGAGAAAGAATACAATTCAGAATGTCGTAAAAGACGATTAAGGTATATTCCACATAACGTCTGTGCTAAAGAAGGATAACTCGACATGAAAATCAGCTTGGTGTATTATGATTATTTCCCTCCTAATGAGGAGGCAATTTAAGGCCAGCAGTGGGACGGGCACGAGCTGAGACGAGACAACTAAGGGATGGTGAAATATTGTTAACCACACAGACTATGTGACACGATTATGTAATTATTGCGTTATTAAATTGGACCATTTGGTTTTATAGCTCCATAATCTTCTAATCAATTAATCGTACAAACATAAATCGAAATAATCTCGTCGAAGACGGTGTTGACACCGCCGAGTCGGAGTGCCACTCGAACTGGGTCAACGCCTACTGTCTAAAGGTGCGGTGTCAGATAAGCGTCATTGCCCGGCGTCCAGCCGCCGATCGACCTCCCTAAAACAAAAAACAATGAAATACATCTCATTCATTTAGGTTTACAGTGTTTCTTTTTTATGCGCCACCAATGTATAGATAATCATTAAGCATCGTTTACTCGGCGCCCTTTAATGTGTTTGCATGCTCCACAATTTGATACCACGCCTGTTTGCATTGTTGCCATTTTGCCTTCTCGATTAGGGTCGAATCTGGGTTCCATATTTATTAGAGCGTAGGACTCGCAACATGACTTTCATTTTACACGAGCACAGTACATTTCAACAAATATATTTTATAGATGCATGTTGTAGGTGTGATTTTACTTTCTAAATCACTTACACTATATTATACATTCGAAGAATACGCTTAAATTGGTCGAATGGATTTGATTTCGATGTTTGCAGCTGTTTGACAGACCGAAGCGCAAACACAGGCGTAACTAGATAGTGGACATAGCTACGTATAGAAAGCTCGGTGGCGGAAGGACGTGTCACTCACATCGGGCTGACGTCTGGCTGCTTTCAGTGGAATGCCAGGCGAGTTTCCGACCTGCCCTCTGACACCGACACTATTCAACGTCACATATTCTCTGCAATTGCAATGCCGAATACAAAGGAAAGAATTCACATTAATGTCGGTAAAGCTTAAGATATTTTAAACCTGGTTTTGATTCAAGAATTAAACTTCATAAAATTATTAACTTTTTTTTTTTTTTTGTGGGTGGGCTGCGGTCGGCGCGCCTCCGCACCACTCCGTCCGGGGCGACAGAGGGGCTTAAGCACGCAACTCCCGCAACCCACCCAAAAACCACCTCGCCTTCGTCATTGGGCCGACCACCGGAGCAGGTTTACTTGTCGTCAGTGGTCGGCCCGACGGAACACTCCCTACGTGGGGTACCCTCCCATCGACCGACGTCCCCCCTTCGGGGAGGACGTCGGTCTTTCCTCACGCGGTCGGCCTCTCGGCGGGTGACGGACTAATCCCCGGTCACGTCACCCGCGGCCTCGGCTAGGGCGGCATGAGGCGCAGGTAGTTGCGCCTACGCCGCCCCAGTCGCCGGCGGCGGATCTCCTCATCGAGGCTGCGCTCCACGCGCAGACGATCCGCCGCCTCCTTCTGCGAGATCACTGTCTCGCAGAAGGCTGCGACCGCGTCCCAATTCCCGACGCTGTCGACCATCGCCCTAGCGATGGCCGGCAGCGTCAGGTCGGCACCGATGATTGCGACGAGTTCACGGCGCTGCACTGCCCAAGCCGCGCAGGCCTCGAGCGTGTGGCGCGCCGTGTCCTCGTCGCAATCGCAGTGGTGGCAGGACGGTGTACTCTCCCTCCTTACGACCTTGTGCAGGTATTTGGCGAAGCTCCCGTGCCCCGTCAACACCTGCACTAGTCGGAAGGAGAGCACCCCGTGCCGCCTTTCCAACCACTGCATCAGCACCGGCCGGAAGGCCTCCACGGTTCGCACCCCGAACCGAGGCCTCTCCAGCCGGACTGCCCAACGGGCAATGACGTCTCGGCGGGCGTCGACGCGCCAGGCGGTGAGCTCCCTTAACGAGATCTCACCGCCCTCCGCTCGCACCTCCGTCACCCGCCGATACAATCCGGCGAGCATCTCCGCCTCCAGGTCCCACGGGGGAGTCCCGGCCAATAGGCACGCTGCCTCCGTCGCCACCGTGCGGTATCCGCGGATGGCCCTGATCGCCATGACCCTCTGTGGTCGCCACAGAAGAGCCCTAAGTCGGACGGTCAAGGACCCCGCCCACACCGGTGCGCCGTACAGGGCCATCGACCGGATGACCCCCGTGTACAGCCGTCGGCACGTAGCGCTCGGTCCGCCCACGTTCGGCATAAGCCACGATAGGGCGGACGCCGCGCCGACGAGCCGCGGAGCGAGCCTGCGGAAATGCTCCCGGAACCACCATCGCCCGTCGAGCACCAGGCCCAAGTACCTCATATGGGCCCGGATGCTGATGTCAACCGATCGGACGATGATCGAGACGCCGATGGGAGGGCTCATAAGGCGCCCATGGAACAAGAGGGCCTCCGTCTTGTCCAGGGCGACCCTCAACCCCAGCGCCTCGATCCGCCTGACGACCTCTTCGGTGCCATAGGTCGCCAGGCTTACCGCCTCTTCTAGCGTCCCACCGCGGGCTGTGACGAGCGTGTCGTCGGCGTAACAAATCACGCCCAGCCCGGGCGGGAGGCTCCCCCGCAACGCCCAGTCGTAGCCGATGTTCCACAGGGTGGGTCCGAGGACCGACCCCTGTGGGACACCGCACGTCATGGGCGTTCGCACAACGTCCCCTGCTCGGTTGGTACAGAGGACGCTGCGCCCCACCAAATAAAAAAAAAAAAAAATTATTAACTAATGTATATTTGGGAGCAAATATTAACAATTACACTGAGGGCACCTGTAAAGCCATGTACCACATACAAATTACAATAAATTCTGAAATGAGAACAATGGCTGTCTCTGAAGGGACTGGGATCCCAGTAATCATTACGTAAAATGTTGTGACATGGGATAAACAGACAGACGTTCATTCCGAGGACGCTATTTGAGGTAGAGACCACAAATACGTAATCCCATTTGAAATCAAATTAAATAAACCCTCCTAAGGCATATTGTCGCTATAAATCTACGCAATTAATAGCAGAGTAGATTTCTATTTACTTTAATATAATCTTATTAAAAAAAAAAAACAATTTACTTATATGTATATTGCACAAAATATCCAAATATTAAGCTTTTTTTTACTATTTCATTTTTTCATTTTAAACTTCACATCATTATTCTTTCCATATGTCCCGACTAGTAACTGAATTAGGCAGACATCTTTAAACGCTTTCTTGTTATCTCCTATGATATCATTCAAAAGGTAATGTGTACCTATTAGTGTTCGATGATTTTGAGAAAATTAATCAGCTCTTATTAATTACAATAACTATTACTAAGCTACTGAACGAAGACTACTATATTTCGTGTAACACATTGTAGTTTAAACTTTGTAAATGTGTATAATACAAGTACATATTACGAATAGCATGCAAATAATACATCAGTTAACTCTTTAAAAATAGTAAATATTAATTACAATGACTATATCAATAAATTGTCAGAGAGTTACTATCCACCGTAGGCGTATGCGTGAGTGCTGACCTTTCAGTATTATTGAATGAATTAATACAACATTATAATAATATTCGTGTTGTCATGAATGAATATAGAATAGCAAATGGACTAGTGGTCAGGGTGAGTTTTAACGTTAGTAAGGTTCTTTGGCCAGACTTCTATAATCACAGGTTTCGTTGAAGCTATTATATGAATATGCGTATCTTTTTAAAATTACAAAAAAATATTAAAGAAAAAATACGACAAAAATACGCGAAATCTGCGAGAACACATTAAAACCCTTAATTTCGACTGTCACGAACCTTATGATTATCAATGCGTACATTTTTAAATATCCAGGCATCTGCTTGAACTTTAGAATATCGCGATCTCTGTTCATTGTAGAGGTCAGTTCATGGCAGTTGCATGGAAAATTACATATAAGAAATAAAGAAAGAAAGAAATTATAAGGAAAGAAAAAGTCAACATTTGAGTGTAATAATGTAGGATGGGATGTATACTTATATGATCAATGACGTGCAGTTACATTTGTTAGATCATTTTGTCAGAGTATCTATAAGTGGGAAACTATTCGACAAGACGAGGCAGTTTATCACGTGCGAACCGGGTCGAGCGACGGAGCTCGCCGGTGACGTGCCCGGCGCCATAATGTTCTCAATCACGCGACACTACAGGGCATTCGAAAAATTTATTTGTTGCTATAACATTATATACAGGATCTATTTAACGCTGCTATTACTTGCTGGCTGTAACACGTTTCCTGTCGCAAAAAATATATAATAAACACACGTCAATCTTCACAGTACCTAACGAAATCAGACTGTCCTTAGTTTCAGAGTGATTGTTCAAATCAGGAGTTATAAAATTCTATCTACATGTTCATGTGTGGTGACGGAGTAAGAATACAGTTCACCACCCTCTTTCTTGCCCGTGGGTGTCGTAAAAGACGACTTAGGGATTATAATATGCATACAATATCGATACAAGAGAAGAAAAACTCGAAATAAAACCTTTTACCAATCCGTCTGACCAGCGAGGTATATAGTAGGTTAATTTCCCTCCCACTTTGGAGGAGGCTCGAGCCAAACAGTGGGATGTATATGAGTTGTGATGTATGAATGAATATATTTGAAACTAGCAACCTGCCCTCGCTTTGCTTCGGTTTCAGTCGCCTTACCCGCATAATTCCCGGTCCCGTGGGAATGTCGGGATAAAATATCTAAGTCTAAGTTACTCCATATATAGACAGCTACCTGGTAGTAAAATATCAAAATCGGTCCAGCCGTTTTGAAGATTACCTCAAACAATTTTCAAACTGTATTTTAGGCATAGGTGTCGTGCAAATAACCGTGTGAGCATGAAAAAGCCCAGTATTATGGCATTACAAGCAGACACTTCAATTTTATTTATTTGTATAGACTTATTACATCTTTTTATAGCATATTTGATATAAAGATGGGATTTTGAAAAGTTGTAACGCAAAATAATTATTTTATTTTTTATATTTATATATATGCAAAAAGTCGTATTTGAGCTAGACCTCAAATTTTCGAATTGGAATAAACAGATGTTTGTTTCATTGTATTTTTTAAATTAGATCTCTAAAGTATATTGGAGTTTGTTATATGCTTCTCAATCGCCACTGTTTTTGATATTTATTTACTATCTATAGATGCAAGTTACATACTTAACTAGCAATCCGCCCTCGCTTCGGTTTCAGTTGCCATACCCGCGTAGTTTCCATTCCCGTGGGAATATCGGGATAAAATATAGCCTATGTTACTCCCTGATATTATAGTTTTCCAATGGTGTAAGAATTTTTGAAATCGGTTCCGTGGTTTAAGCGTGAAAGCGTAACAAACAAACAAACAAACTTTCGCATTTATAATATTAGTAAAGATACAACGTAATAAAACATAGATATATTGTGACATGATTGAAATTTCATGCGATGAACGACAACGGGGTAGTTACAAAAGTTGTTTACTGTTTTATGAGGTAGCGGTCCTTATTGTTGTCGCAATAATGTCCGTACGTACCATAAAACTCCCTAATACATTAACGGTACAATAAATCACTAACTTACTTTTGAATCACGCTGTTAGAACACGAGTGGTAGTGGTAGGACCACACTGTTGTCAGTTGTCTGTCTACAGCCGCGGGCCAGTCCGTCCGGAATAGTACCACACTCGGAGAAAATCGACGTCTGAGTAGTAACAATTTGTTACTGCGCTACATTCGGTGAGCGAGAGAGCCAGAAGCCCAAATTTCGGTGGGTTTTGGTGATGCCTTTAGTTTCACCGAACCTCATTGCACGCATTCACACTCCCTTCACTTTCTTCGCGGTAGGCAGCGGCCTAGCAAAGGTCCGTGAATGGCAGCAACACTTACCATCAGGTGGACTGTTTGCTGGTTTGCCACCGTCAGCAATAGAAAAAAAAACGAGATGAAGAATTGAATTACAAAACATTCTCTACCATATGCGCTTAAAAAGCTATCCATGCATCAGCTTATCGAAGGCCACTACTGGACATAGGCCTCCCCAATCGGGCTGAAGCCATAATTATAAAGCTGCGCAGTTGTATTGCCTATCGCAGTTGGTGCTATGAAATTGCCAGATAACTGCAGCTTCCACTTCTCGTGATATCTCAGCTGGCTATTGTGATTTCCATAGCAAAACAAGGGCTGGTGATTTGTCGTATATTAACCCGTAGTGACCTACAGGAAGACGTACTTTGCAGCCATAATAATAATCATAGAAATAGGCTTGAGCTTCACTGTTCATAATTATATCACGCCTTTATCTCCGAAGCGATGAAGAAAACCGTATCAGATCCACATTTCATCATTTATGTACTTAATAACAGATGTAACACTAATGGGGAGTTAATTAGTTTTACAGGTATGCTTCCATAATTATTACTAACGATAGATGTGGACTTGTACTTACTATCGATCAATATTTATATTTCACAAACAGCTTACCGTTAGTACCTATTAAAGCCAATAAATAATTTGCGAACATCTGACGTCATAACATCGCAGTCTAATTTTTCCTACAGCATGAGAAATGCCAGTACGTTTTCAAAACTTTTTGTGCGTGATATATTCAGACACATAGTTTTATGTCGACCATTTTGACTTTTATTTTATTTTTCGTTTATTTTCCCTTGCGCGGCCGTAAAACGTACCTGGGCTCGCTCGCGGGGATAACGGAGCGGGCTCACGAAAAATTTATTATTGAGACCTTTTCGCCCGAGCTCCATCGACAGACATTGCGAAGGTGAAAGTTATGAATGACACATGTTTTGAAATATTACCTGCAGTGAACTGCTCCGGAGAAGAAAATTTCATAGGATGAGAAGTTTATTTGTCGTGAAATATGCGGGAGTTTTACGAGAACGGGCGACTTTTACAATCCTACACATCAAACAATTTTCTTAGTTTTTGGTGTATATTGTAGAGTAATAAGGCTGAAATGTGTATTCCGGCGAATAAAGTAAGGTGTGACAAATTGGATGAGAAAAGTTTGTTATTCAGTACTTAAATGTATATTTTCTCCATTTACAAATTGCCTATCAATGAAAATGGAGCGTAACTTTTTGTAACGTTTTTAAAGTTTACTATTAATGGTTTATTGTATATTGGATAGATGACGTTATACAATAATTGACTTATGGGATCTGATCCAGCCATAATCATTTGTATTATAGTATATGTTTGTGAATTATAATATTGTGATTCGAAGGACATTACACTAGAGCTTTAACTTACGAAATATATTCTATAAATTTTATATAAAAGAAGTCAGTAAATAAAATAATAAATAAACCCGCTGAGTTCCTTGCCGGACCTTTTCAGTAGCGGCCCCGTTCCAATCCGGTGGTTGTTTATTGGATTAATTTTTAGTTAAAATGTTTAAATTGACAATATTAACAGTATGTATAATGCAGGGCTTACACATAACTAACCCGCGTAACTTCGTTTGCGTCGTTGTTTTATATAAGAGAAAGAGTGTGTTAAAGAGAGAGTACGTAATATTATGTACCTGCCTACAATTTTCAGCGCACCTAACGGAAGCTCTCAAAAGCAATTTATTGTCCCCATTTTTGCGAAGTATTTTAATTTCATTCTAAAAAAAAATCTTAAGTATTATAGAAAATATTAAAGAATTGGCAACAGTTGTTTAGCAATGGTAACAAAGGCGAAATTTACTAAGATATAGTATCATTTGTTATGATAGATAAAAAAATATTTTGCATATGATTCTCGTAAAATCCTTAGACGCATATTGCGTCTAGTCTACGTTGCGAAAGGAGTAAGTAGTAACTATGCAAAATTAGAAGTAAATCGGACCTATGTTTTCGGAAATCCGGTAGACTCTAAAATGTGGTTGTTTGGATGAGGTTATTATTATAGCAGAACAATGTATACATTTTAAAAATGTTATGTTATAAAACAACTGTTTCATCGCGCAACGGGCTATTCGTTGTCAGACCAAATTAGCGCCAACTCGCCCCGCGCCGAGCCTCTATTTTATTCAGACCCTTGGGAGCTCTGACACAATGAAAAAGTGTTGTATGCTATACTAACATTTTCTTTTTTCACAAATTATGAAAATTTGTGTGCAGCGCGCGCCATCTGCCGTGGACATGCGCCACTATTCTTCTCGAGATATCATTCAGAATTACTTTGTACCTCGTCGTTCAAAAGAGAAAGTTCCAATTTCCCTTTTAATAGGACTTCGTCACATTATATATGTGCTCATCGCGGCCCATATCTATCCCACTTTTCACCTACTGTACCACGCTGGTCAGACGTGTTGGCATAGTGTTTTAAGTTTTCCTTCTCTTTAGTTCATATTAACTGCATATTACGTTCCTTAGTCGTCTTACGACACCCACGGGCACAAGAGGAGGTGGTGAATTGTATTCTCACTCCGTCACCACACGGGAAGTACACACGCAGTACACGGAAAGTACACATGCAGCACACGGAAAGTACGTATATCTAAAAGTACGTACGTAACGTACGTTCGTACGTAAGAAAGTACGTACTCATGTCTTTTATAAAAGTGCCATGTTATATAAATAGCATCATCATTTCAGCCTATCGCCGTCCACTGCTGGACGTAGGTCTCCCTCATGTTACGTCACAAAATAACATATGTCTTGATAATTATTAAAATATTTAGGTTGTTCATGGCAACCTTCCTTCATTTAGCTATAGGCAAAAGCTCGTTCAATAATGATCTAAAATTAAAAAATTTTAAAAAAAAATTAAAGGTTATAATAATTAGTTGTGGTCTGTTTTGTCATTTTCATTCATTCAGTCTAAAATAATAATTTCCCCTATATGTTGACATGTTATTATTGTGACACCATTAATTTATAATTCAATACAATTTTCCTGCAATATAAATATATTAACAATATATTTAGAACTTATTTATATAATGATTCATCATACGAAAAAAATACATATGTGGCGAAGACCTAGGTAATTTTTTCTCTTTTATAGAAGAGGCTGAATCCCAACTGTGAGATATGAGTTTAAATAATGAATGACGACATCGTTAAAAACCTATGAATACATTTTAACCGACTTCAAAAAAGCAGGAGGTTCTCAATTCGACTGATTTTTTTGTTTGTTACCTCAGAACTTTCGCCTGGGTGAACCGATTTTGATAGTATTTTTTTTTATATTTGAGCTGGTGCTTTCCGTGTGGTCCTATTTCAATTTCTTCCAGTTGTGATAATAGTATCCATGAGAAAACTGTTGAATTCGGTTTTTTTTTTGTTCAGTATCTATACCAATAAATAAAATTGGAGTGTCTGTTTGTAATGTCAAAATAATAGACTTTTTTCATGCTCACACGGTTATTTGCACTATACATATGCCTAAAAATCATTTTATATTTTGTCTGTCTGTTTGTTCCGGGTAATCTTCAAAACGGCTGGACCGATTTAAAAAATTCTTTCACCAAGCTATAAAGGAGTAAACTAGGCTATATTGTATCCCAGTGTTCCCACGGGAACTACGGAGAGGGGCGACAGAAACCGAAGCAAAGCGAGAGCGGGTTGCTAGTTATTAATAAGTTATGGTGTCTTTGAAGTATATCGCCTGAAGATCGATGTAACTATTTCCCTCATATAAATAAGTTTTTAACCCTCGACACAAGAAGGAGGGGTATTATAAGTTTGACGTCGATGGCTGTCTGTCTGTGTGTTTTTCTGTGGTATCGTAGCTCTCAAACGTATGAACCGATTTCGATGTGTTTTTTTTTTCATTTGAAAGCCAGTTTCCTTGCGGTGGTTTGGTTAATGGTATCGGGCCAGCAGTGTAAGAGTACCTATCTGCTCTTTTCCAAAATTATGTAATGGCGTATGATTACTCGATTGAGTGCTTCACGGGTGCAATATTATACTGACATGCGTGACAATTATTCCTTTTTTTATTATAGTTTGTGTCGGAGGTTATTTAAAATTTTCAATTTTACTTTTTATTATATCAACTTTCTCTATTTTATCGTACAAATATCATATTGCTTAAAATGAAGTCACATATTAACAATATGTCCTTCAAATACTAACATTTCAATAGCAGTTTTATTGTGACACTGATTTTATCCGCACGAACATTGTAGTAAGCCATTTTGCTAGGTCGGTCGATATTGTGCAAGCGATGCAATCGTGTTGTATCGAAAGCTGGTTATCGAGTGGTCGATCGGTATTTTCCCGTCGGTATAGTGTGAGTCATCAACGGTCGGCGCACGATTCGCAGAACTCGCTCAACCCTTCATAGGGGGTGCATTCGCTAATGACTACTGGACAGCTACCGCCCTACAAAATGCAACCTGGACGACGTGCAAATGTACACCCTCGAAACCGCAACAGTAAATTCCAATTCGGCAGACTACGATATTGTTGTGCAATTCAGTGCGTGTTTATATGCAGCTTTTCAATCGGCAACATTATTTTAATAAATATGCATGAACTGGCAAAACCGGCAGTCTGGGTAACATAAAACCCGGTCGTGAAAATTTAATGACATTTTCTGATAGTTGGTAATGAGTCATATCCGTCGAAGGGTTAATTTGAACGCGATATCGCAAAGTAAAATTATTAGTATCCTTTCAAAGGGGTTATTAGGACAAGGTGCCGTCCAGGTAAAATACCTTATCTGACTACAATCACATGTACTTACTGCAATCAGTAGTAGTTAGTGTTTGTTTGTAATACCTCTGCTTAACTCTTTGGGGATACAAAACGTATCACTGTATTATAAAGAAACATTTGTAATGTCGTCAATATATTTATTTTCTCATTAGTTTTCTGTCTAGACAATGCATATGTATCTACATATAATAGATACACTTTTTTTATTTATTTTAAGACAACACCCTGCACTAAGGAAATAATCCTTGTATTGCGGGGGATTTTACAAACATATAATTAACGGACACAAATTACATCCAGACTCAGAACAACAATTTGTGGATCGCACAAAGTGTTGTCCCGCGTGGGATTCGAACCCCCGACACTGACGCTGTAGGTCGCTATCTTAACCACTACGCCATCTGTGCAGTTTTTGTATCAGGATTAGAAAAGATTACGCAACACAACATTTAAGTCAATGATTTCTTACGTTTATGCGATATATGTAATATTAGATACTAGCTTTTGCCCGCAGCTTCGCCCGCGTAAAAATTTACTTGCATATTAAACTATTACAAGAATATTATCGGCATAAAAAGTATTATATTTCTTAATATAAGAAATACTCTATCTACGTGTCAATGTTCATCCAAAGTTGCTCAACAGTTTACGCGTGATCGAGTAACAAACATCCAAATATCTTCACAAATTTTCACATTTGAATATTACTTCCAGCCTTGTAGTTCAGATTCCCGTGTAAAGACGATGATAAATATGCCTCTCCTTGGTCCCTGATAACGTAGCTTTCCATTGGTGAAAAAAATTATATCAATCAAACCCCCCCAGTTTCACCCACGTAGTAGACCTCATTCCCATGACAATGCCGAGATAAAAAATGCCTATGTTACTCGCTGATATTATAAATTTACATGGGTGAAAAAAAATGAAATCCCAGAAATATCCGAGATAAAAATTGCCTATGTTACTCGCTGATAACATAGCTTTTGGTGAAAGAATTTTAAAAATTGGTCGACATCCCCCGGTTTAGTTCTCGTTCCCGGGCAAATACCGTGATGAAAGTAGGCTTTATATGTTATTCACTGATAATATAGCTTTTCATTCGTGAATTAATTTTTAAAACAATTAAGTTACTTGCTTAAAAATAGCTTTCCATTAGTGAAATAATTTTAAAATCGACTAAATTCTCAAGGTTGCTCCAGCCACACCGGGGTAATATATAGTCGTCGTGCCGGTGTGGGAAACCGGAGTGGACCTCGGCGGCTACGCACGAGGGGGCATCGGGGACCCTTCCGTGCTTCGTGTCAGCTCCTCACAAAACTCACTCCTCGCCCATGCACTATGCCCCGCCCTATTTATTTGGTATCACTGAACGCCGTTGTACACATTCACACTCCCTTCCTCCTCTTCTTAAATAAAAACTCATGGCCAAGAAAAATAAAAAGAGAACATTTTTTACGGCGGTCCCCTTATCTACATTTGATGTGGATTTTTGCAATATCAGGGGTTTACATAGCAACCTCGACGCCGTCCACCATCATCTCGAGACGGCGCGGCCTGGCCTACTCTTTTTAACGGAAACGCAGATAGGTGCTCTGGATGACATTTCATACCTAAATTACCCCGGCTACGAGTTGGAGCACACCTTTCTTCGTAAAGCCGGGGTGTGCGTATTCATCCGGGGTGATATCTGCTGTCGCCGCCTTCGGGCCGTCGAACATGGTGACCTGTCAATCCTATGGTTACGCGTAGACTATGGAGGGCTTACCCGCATCTACGCGTGCCTCTACAGGTCCCATGGCAGTGATCCGGGGTCAATCCAATTATTTGAGAATGTCCAATGGGGGATTGACGAAATATTGGAGCAGTGTCCATCAGCAGAGGTGTTGGTTCTTGGAGACTTCAACGCTCATCATAAAGAGTGGCTGGGATCCCGAACCACTGACATCCAGGGTCGACATCTCTTCAATAAGGTCTCGGCCCATGGTCTCTCACAACTGGTAACACAGCCCACCCGTACCCCAGATATTGACAGCCATGAGTCTTCTCTACTGGATCTTCTGCTGAGTACACCAGCATGGATACCAGGTAGTGGTTGAAGCCTTTCTTGGGTCTTCCTATTCACCTATTCACTATTGTATCCTTTCATGAAGTTTGTTAAATTAAGCACTGTACGCGTTTGTGTATCTTGATTGCTCCAGTTTCGATTGTGGTTTGCTTTGTGCTTAAGTTAATGGAAGCAGTTAATATGTCACTTTATTTGAGCACAGATCCCGCTCTTACTCTTGTGAATATGTGATTTAGCTTATCTTGATCTATTCTAATCTTCATCTATGTACATAATTAACTAGCGTTTCTGGATCGGTAACATTGTTTAAATAGTTTCAATAGCTATTACATATATATATTTTATCTGCATTCAACAAGTATCCTAACTTGTTCATCACATATTACATATTAATATAATCATATAATCAGTATTCAATTTAAAATATTCATATCATCTTCTGTTCTATACTCAGTGCCAGATAACGTGGTAAAAGACGACTTCCACCACGATATCTTAAAATGCAAAAAAAAAAACTATCGCTTACCATACAAATCTATCAAAAAGTTGTATCGCAATATTCTCTTGGTACAGGCCTATAAGGGAGCAAAATTACAAACAGCACAACTCAAAATTTTACGAAATCTAGGTAAATTATTTTAGTATATTATTTTAGCTCACCTTACGTATTTAACAAAAAGCTAGGCTTGAGATAGGTTAGCTATCAGTTTCATGCTAGAGCAGTGGTAAGGCAGGTAACGTGTATGTATGCTTTATTATTGCACGTGTAGGTGTCTCATAATCTCTTAATTAAAATTCTAAACAAATTACAAGTAGACATAAATGTTTGTAACCTCTGTACTGTCTAGCCGACTCGTACCACGATATTTCAACGATAAGACGGTTTGTATGGAAATCGATAGAATTAGCGATAAATTACTCGGATATGATGATATCGTGGTGAAGGTCGCCAACTGACCTCTTTTGCCATGCTATTTGGCAAACACTATAGTAATAATAAATGTCCTTCAAGTTAATTTTCACAGAATGCCAGACTCGAAATTTCGCGTCAGTAGCTATGACTTTCTTGTCAACCGGCTCAGTCACCATGGCCGTACTCCATTTAAAGACTACAGGTAGAATCCCCTGCCAGGTAGAATTCCCCGTCAAGTAGAATTCACTACTAGTATTAATGGCATAATCTGCCGGACTTTTATCAGTGCTCCGTTATTTTAGATCCTTGGGGTCAGGTTTACACTAATAATAAAAGACCGAACGGTAGACCCTAATTCTGTAAACGGATAAGTCTTTTTTGTAGGACACACCATACGTTAACCACCTAACGGCTTCACATTTTGATGGAACATAGAATGACGCCTTTAATTGGCATAGATGATAAGCATTGCCATTTAGACAACCAGGGAACGTTGCGTATGGCTGCCGTGTCTACACTCACTGCGTATGAATGATACGCATGCCCTGATTCACACAATTCATCCATCGCTTTTTGGGTTTTCCACTATTATTACGTCTACTATCATATTGATAACCTTCTTTGTCACATGCCTTTAATCCCTCTTCATCAAATGTCCATACCAAGACAATCTCGCGCTCTTCATGTTCTCCATCACTGATGCCACTCTCAGGCTTCCCCTAATATACTCATTTATTAACTTATTTCACCTTGTACCCCATACTATCCTCTCAGCACATGCATTTCAGTAACATACACTCTTCTTTCATTCGTCTTTTTCAATGTCCAACATTCAAATTAATACATAGCGACAGACAGGCACGGTGACACTCTTGTATATAAATATAATTTTATTGTATCATTCCATAAATTTTAAAAAGTTTATTCTGACTAATAACAATGATCCTTAGTTTGTGCTTTTTTATTATTTAGTTCACATTACTGTTATACCATTTGCAACGACGACTCACAGTTCTCTTTTCAACGCTTTTATTTCTACATATTGATTATGGCTATGGTCGTCTAAAGCAAAAAAATCCTCATTTGTAACGATTGAAGTCATAGCTATAACTGGTTACCATCATTCCAAAGATTTTCTTGTGTATATTTAGGATAACTTTAAACTGTATAAGCCTCTCTGCAGAACTTAATTCAGTCTCTAGATAATGTCTGGAATAGAACTCCGAATGCCTATAAATTTAAAGGCCAATGATGTCTGTCCGATTCATTGACACTTGCATCATCTTATTTAGTATTTCAGCGAAGTACCCTTATAGTTTCATAATGTAAAGAACTATAACTATGAATTCCAAATAACCAGCTAGCGCTTATCATTTGGCTATCTGTATTAAACACTAGCACTTGCGCCAAATCTTCTACTTTTGCTAATACTTTGAAATGCACTTGGGAGAAGACTTCTTACGTTTTTCTTTTACAGCCTACGTATCAACAGTGGAGGTTTACCCGTGGGCAAAGTTGCTATACTGTGGTACTGGTAGGTTAATTGGTAAAATATTAGCCAAAGCGATTGTTAAGAAGTTTACTATGTTTTTTCATTATTTTGCTGTAGTTATGATTCGCTTACTTTCTTTAATATACGACGCTCGAGAGAAATAATAATGTGCCACTTTCTATTTTTACTTTGCCACATCACGTACTAAACAGAGAACTAATTAAGGAAAACCTAAAATCGTAATACATATATCAATTAGGTATTGTGTTAATCGCAAGGTTTTCGAAATATAATACGTTGATTAATGTTCAAAATACTTATGCGAACTACTAATTTGAAAGTATCCGCTGACCCTCTTATCCGCCCCTGTAGACGTAAGTAAGTTCGATAAGTGTAGATAACAATCACCATTTTACATTCACTTTACTAGGCACCTTGACCCACGCAAGGTGATTCAGTGGTATTATAATACTGTATCCGCCAATGACCATTTCGATAGTACCTAGTTATTCAGACAAGTGCTTGGTTGGTTCTTGATATAGTGTTAACTTTTTACGATCATGCATTTGACCTTGAGTTTTACTATCACTATATTAAAGCAAATTATGTATATATTTTTCTTAGTAATTTTACATAGTTGTTAATTTAATGTTTCTTAATTAATTAGACCTTATCCATTTATTATAATGTTCCAAAAGAGATGGAATTGTTTAAAAATTATTTATAAGGACATCAATCATTCTAAAAGAATTCGCTCAGCATTTTATTATTATAGTTGTCCTTACTAAGGAAACAACAGAAGCCTTCAACTAAAAACTGGTCGAGGAAAAGTGACTTAGAAAGAAAATCAATTTTAGTTAAATTTGATTATAGTCCATAAAATATAGCTCGATATCTGTGACAGACGTCAAGGAAACCAACGAAGTAAGTTTGAACGAGCGACATGTTTACAATTTCATTTTGTATCAAATATATTTTCATTCCTTTCGTGCCAGTTTTATTGTAACTAAATTGCAATATATTATAAATATAAAAATTTAATATTCATGTCTAAAATGTACCTCGTAAGTACCGAAATACCTAGTAAACATTTTATACATAAATGACGCTTACGCACGTACAATGTCATACTGGACTGAAAATAAAAAAAGAGATGGGACAGTCGATATACGTAAATCGATAACCGTTCTTAATTAAATTATTCATAAAAGAAATAAATCCAATACCGTACCTATATAAAACTTTCAACATATTTTTTACAATTAAAATAGACAGTTACATTATAAAATACATAAATTGAATTAATTAAACATTAAAAAAACTACTTTTTGTCTCAGAGTATATGATAATATTATGTACGCATTATTTTCAACAAACTAGACATATTTATTTATAAAACAGTCGTAATTGATCGATTGATCTAACGATTGTACCTATTTTGACAAAAATGATAAATGTTCTAGCAGGAACGCTTCAGTGATGACGATAATAGTGTGCTAGACCTTGATTGTCTTGACTTTTGAATAATTAAATCAGTTAAAAAACAGTTTTGTTTGAAATAAATTCATAAAGATTTTTATTGATTGTATTTTAATTATAATAGAAAATCACAATTATAAAAAATAAAGAATTTTATCGATAAAAAACTACGGACTTTATCGTAAGCGTGACAGCACTGGGGACAACTGTCACAGAGATCATTCTATATTTTGTGGACTATAATGATATCTGATGTTTACGCGAATATTAGACATTTTAAATTAAACAATTTTTATGGATTTTATCGCATTTATATTTGATTTTTGATTGCCTTACATTTCAAACACTTTATAGCCTTTATAGATACAGGAGGACTGGTAGTCTCCCCGTGACCAAGAACGTGATAAAATCCATAAAAGCCGTTTTATTTAAATTTAATTATCAAATTTATACAATGAACGATTTTACTAGCTTTTGTAATATTAGCTTTCAATATGGTTAAATGTCTTTACCTTACCGGATTAAAACTAGAAAAATGTCTCGGCGACTTATGAGCTCATTTCCTGCTACATAAAACACCGACTTCATATCAAATAGAGCAATGAGAATGTTTAGTGGGCGCCGCATCGCGTGCACAGAACTGGTTCCGTTGTGAAATAAAGGCACACAAGTCCTTTAGACTCTGCAATACTTTGGTTAATATATTTTTTTTTCATTTATAATCATTAATGATTACTTTTGTGTTTTTCTTTTATTGCCGTTGGTGGCAAACGAGCAAGCAGCACACCTGATGGTAAGTGATACTGCCGCACATGGACCTTTGCAATACCAGGGGCACAGCCAGGCCGTTGCCTACCGTGAAGTAAATGCTCTTAAACCTCGTTTAAAGAAGGACATGACGGATTTCAAAAAATATATACATATTAATATCCCTTCCGTAGCCGTAGGTGTCGTAAGACACGACTAAATGTCGCTTTTAGATAAGATAAATCTTACAGACAGATTGGAGTCGCTGGAGCAGTGGAGAGACTTTGGGTCACTCTGTGTACTCTACCGACTCTTCCACGGGGAGTGCTCCGAAGAACTGTTTGACTTGGTACCACCGTCACCATTCTACCAACGTACCACTCGACATCGTAGCAGGGTTCATCCATTTCACCTGGAAACGTTATGGTCTTCAACTGTACGTTTCCAGCGATCATTTCTCCCACGTACGTGCAAGCTCTGGAATGAACTACCTGCTGCTGTGTTTCCAGAGCGCTATGACATGTCCTTCTTTAAACGAGGTTTAAGAAGAGTATTTCCTTCACGGTAGGCAGCGGCCTTGCTGTGTTCCTGGTATTGCAAAGGTCCATGTGCAGCAGTTTCACTTACCATCAGGTGTGCTGCTTGCTCGTTTGCCACCGTTGGCAATAAAAAAAAAAATGAAATAAAATTTAAAACATCGGGCTATCTAACGTGCACCAAATTTTACTCCCATTAAGTTCCCAACGACAAAGAAAACAAATAAGTAATAATGTAGTATTAACTGCTTCTATACCAACACATATGTTTCCTTAGAATAAGTTTCAGTTTAATGTGCTTTCATAGTGTTCAAGTCACACAGTGTTCAAGTTTGCCTTGGATACCATTGAATCACTGAAAGTAGCACTGTATTATGCATTGGCCCGAACAACTTGTCTTTGTTTGCAATTTCAGGTAATATGCTTTTGATAATAATAGAACCTCGTAACTTCTCTTTGTATGCAAGCTGATATTACTCCAATATTAAACGGTACCACCTTCTCGCTTGAATTTAAACTCATTCAAAGATTTCACAGTATGTTTTGTCATGTTTCATTTTCTTATGCAATACTTAATGTAAATATTTGAGATACCAAACATGAGCTGTCTAATTCAATAGTAACATTTTTCAAATGTGCTGTGTGGGTAGCGACTACGAATACTTACCTTGCCACCACCACCCTTACATTGCTCGAGGGAGTTGTAAAAGGCGACTAAGACTAGAGAGCTCTTAGGCCAACATCATCTGATACCCTCTGAGCCAAAATTATATTCTCGGCGAACGATCATAGAAGTATTTCCAATACTTCTGCAGTATGTACTAATACAGAAGAGCACATATTGAGTCCATCCCAATTAATCGGGATAAGAGCTGGATGATGATGATTTGTGGTGGCGGTTATGAGTACTACCAACCCTTACATTGTATTGTCGTCGTCATCATCGTCGTCGGACTAACGATGACAACAAAGCACTGTCAATACAAAATGCCTCCTCTCTTCTTTTTCAGCGCGCCTCTTTTACCGAAATAATAGCTATTCCTAAGAAAATTTGCCAATAAGCAAGCGACTAATAATAAAGTTAGCCAAACCCCTGTGCGACTTTTTCGCTATACTTATGTTGTTCTCAAAGAATAAGACACGCTGTACCGATTCCAAATTGCTGTGAAGGCAGGCAAATAATCTCACAATTAATACTTCTACCTGAAACCTGACATTGGTTTCCTAATATTTCCTAATATCATCCATCCATTAGTCTGTCGACGTCTACCCCTAGAACATACTTGTAGATTCTCAAGAAGATACATAATAATAAAGCATATCGTCACCACATGCGAAATTTTAATGTTCATACTTTTTGCATAATATTAAAAAAATAATTATTTCACGAGAAATAATTATTATTCCGGATTTTATTGCGTTAGTATTTGATATACAATTTTCCGATGATCAGAACCCTTTTCAGCGTTTAGGGTTATGAAAGGAACGATTCTTCATGGTAAAATCCGTATAATTATTATTTCATATATTAAAATAATAAACATAGTATATGCCTTATGAAATTAGATTGAAACGAATGTATGCAATTGTGATTTTAATGCAGTGCATAAGCAGATGACCTGGCTAATGCACCGGCCGTTGGCGTGCGGCCGTCTGGCGACCGGCTTCGATAGAAGGGTTCTTTTGCAAACTGGTTTGTGCGCCCGCGCCTGTTTCGCCGCCGACGCGTGGCCACGATCATCGCAAACTGCACGTTTCATACACAGTTTGCTCGCTAAAATCTTACAATACAATCCGTTATATAATATGCTACATTTAAATCAGTTTGATAAATCCTTTTGGGTATCATTAATTTCAGGTACCAGTGCTTCTAAGTTATTAATGTTTATATTAATATTTTAATTCTATTTTAATATTTTCTTTATATTAAAATATTCTCTTGATTATCACCATAAGTCCCAAGTAATATAAGAATAAATTGTTGTAAGATTTAAATTGGTATCCTGTTTTCTTTTTTTTATTTGGTGACGTAACGGATTAAGACTATTACAATGTGTCATCACTCCTTTCTTTGTAGAAGTGTCACAACAGACTACGACATTACGTAAGATAATTGCAGGCAAACCTGAAATTAAAATACAACGATGTTAGATCTGTTGCGCGCTCATCGTGGAGGGGTCTCATGTTTAATAGTAGGAAGTTAATACACTGAGCGCTAGAAGAAAGATTTATTACCTAATTGCATATGCTAAGTTTGCATAAAGTGAATACGTAAATTTTAGAAGTACTTACACTGTGAACTACTTATATAATAAATGCAAGGTCAGTTATAAATTATGTAAATATAAAGTATATCGCAATAACATATTCGTAACTAGATGATGTAGTATTTTATATAATTTTTAGCTTATTAAACATTTGATTGGTGGTATTCTTTTTTAAAGACACAACCTGCATAAGGGAATAAACTTTGATTGGTCCAATTTAACCCATTATTGAATGATCAATTATTACGAGCCGGGGCGAGTTGTTGACTGAGTAATCTTATGGATGAAGTCTTCGGTATAACATCATGACTTTTTAGGGGGTTTAGGTACTTCAAATCGAGATTAGACTATCAGAAACACCACTCAAGCAGATAAAAAAACATAATAATTGTTACCCGGTACTGCTATAGATAGATATGATATGATACTGCTATAGTTCCATTGTTATAGTCTGCTATAGTCTATACATGGAACAAGAAAAATAATGGAAGTCTCAAATTATTATCACATGAGGGATTTAACTCCATTTGAAGTTCTAGTAACATGAAGAGTTATAGTTCAGTGAGAAGAATAGGGATCAATTAATTTACAGGTTTCGAATTCATTCCCCATTTATTTCCCAAAATAAATCTAAATTCTCTAGTCGTATGACTTTAAATATTAAGAACACGATGTTAGGAGTTTTAAAAAATACCTTTAGGTTTGCAAATTAAAATGCATCACACATCAAACCACGGGTAATAAATGTTGTAGATATACATATGACCACATACTAAACATACTTAAGAATACGAATATTACCAACTAAATACATTTCGCTTTGTTAGATGTATTTTAGGAATAAGTTTTGCAACTTGTCCGCTTTTGATTGCACGTCAGTAAAACAAAAAGCACAATAACAAAACGTTTTACATATATTTTTGTGTCGCTGTCAAACATAACCGGTGTTTCATATGCGTCTATTATCCCCGAAATTGTTTGTAACTTGTTCCTTGCATACAGCATGACTAATGTACAATTTTCGTCATGTTCTGCTGATTAGATAATATGACAGTTTAAAAGGATAAAAAGTAACCAGATGGTCGCACTTAGCGTCTGTAGGAATAACTACAATGACATTTGCACGCTTTACGCGCAGCACTTGGCTTTCTGGCAAGAGAAAGTACAATGTGCTCTACTTTTCAGCTCACTATGATACACACTAAAGTATAAAATATGTATATTATTATGTTCAATTTATTTCTTCAAATATGTGCACGTGTTCTAAGCATATCTGGGGGCACGGCAGTGCCTCCGCCAAGTCGAGCAAAAAAAAAAGTCGGGCAAAACGCAAAACTGCCGTAACATACTTTTCTCGAAGCCATTCAGGCCATTTTCGACACCCTATAACTTCGTTGTTAATAAAACTAGAAACCTGAATTTTTAGCAACCTAGCAGGCATTGTATACATATTATGTATTTCAAATTTCATTCAATTTGAACCAATAGTTTAAGAATTATAACTAGTCAAAATTTCGTAATTTTGTCACTCACTGACTGACTAACCGATCATCAATATTAAAGTGGCACTTCTAGCAGACATAGAAGCTTCAAATTTAGAATATAATTAGTGTTTAGTGTATAAATGAAGGAAAAATTATGAAACATTATAATTTTCATCCAGTTTCCGAGATACACTAACTGCATAAATAATTTTGTAAACTAATATCAATATTTAGGATTACAAAGTTACATTTGCAGTTAATGAAATGTAACTTTGTAAAAAATAAGAATACATTTGTCGCCATCGTTGCTTCTCCGTGGGAATCGTGACAACCGGCTAAAGACTGCGCAGATGACGTAGTGGTTAAGATACCAACGTACCGTGCTAGTGTCACGGGTTCGAATCCCATGCAAGACAACAGCTTGTACGATCCACAAATTGTTGTTCTGAGTCTGAATGTAATTTTTGTCGGTTAATTATATGTTCTTTCCGTATGGTGACGAAGTATGAATACAATTCACCACTCTCTATCTTGCCCGTGGATATCGTATAAGACGACTATGGGATATAATATGCACATACCATCTGTGCAAGAGAAGGAAAATTCAAAATGAAGCATGGTATAGTGGGTTAAATTCCCTACCATTGTGGAGCCCAACAGTGGGACATATGGGCTGCGATGATGATGCAATGTTGAATTATATGTTTGTAAAGTCCTCCACGAATATAAGGATTATTATTCTCTTAGTGCAAGGTGTTGTCATTTAAAAAAAAAGATTCAACAGGAAGAAGAGTGGGCAACAGCTCTCACCGGGCAAATGTATGATATCTCACTGCGAAACCATCCCGCTATCACACGTGGCGACTACGTCATTATTCCTCATAAGGCGAAGAAAAATGAGCTCTAGTCATGGCATCTCTGTTAGCCTTGAGCGTCGTTGGATGCAGGTGTCACAGTACCGCTCTTTATAGTGAAGCATGAGGGGGTCTATGTTCTATAGTGGACGGCGATAGGCTGAATGATGATTGGCATAATAGGTGTAGACAAATACCTAGATATAATTATGTTCGAAGATAACTTGTAAAATGGTCAATCAACTTAATGAAAAAGCAAGAGTGGGACGTGTCTTATGAAATTGTACCAAAATCGCCCAAAGTATTAAGCAAACTAAATTGCCTCAAATTTATCTGAAAGAAAGAACGCCATCATTAGGCTCGATTGCCATAGCGGAGAGGTGACTAGAGGAGATGTGTTTCGAAAACCAATCAAATTTCTTTATTTCCACATCTCTCCGCTTTCTTTAGGTAAAATTGACTCGAGCGGAAAGGAGAGATTTCTTATTTTTCAGAATGTGTGCTCTAAGAAAATTCTTTGTTGGTATTCAAGAAGTAGAAGGTACCGGAAAGGCAAATAAGTAGGTCTATCTACAAAAAGAAATAAGATACCATCAAAAACAAGACTTGTAAAAAAAAGCCAAGCCTCGCAACTGAGTTCTTCTACCATAAAAATTTGTGAGATCCATGTTATACCAAGTCAGTTAACTCATTCAGTCCCTGCTTAAGGGATCTTTCTTCTTAAGTTATTACGTAAATAGCTAACCTAACAACTTCTTATAGTGACTATATCAATATTAAAGATCTTTTATGTTTTAAATAAATAGATTGACTTGGCAATCGCACTATGTTTAGTACAATTTAATATAATATGTATTACTTGTGAGGTGTGTTTTCAAGCGATTATCAAGTCATTCTGTTTATTTAAAACATAAAAGATCTTTAATATTGATATAGTCACTATAAGAAGTTGTTAGGTTAGCTATTTACGTAATAACTTAAGAAGAATGATCCCTTAAGCAGGGACTGAATGAGTTAACTGACTTGGTATAACATGGATCTCACAAATTTTTATGGTAGAAGAACTCAGTTGCGAGGCTTGGCTTTTTTTTTACAAGTCTTGTTTTTGATGGTATACAAACTGACACAATGGTAGCGATTCTCTTTCCTTTCGAATGGTGCATTTGTTTTTGAGGTATCATTGTTTTGATAAAAACAAACATAATTATATAAAATCGCGGGGAACTCATTCTGTGCTTCCTTCAATGAAGACAATAATTACAGGCAGCACGTGGGGCAGCAAGGGCCTGAATTTTGGCCACCTGGCACCGGGCAACATTGTATATTCGCTGCAATTATCAATGCGGTTCTGTTGTTGCCAGGCGTCGTCATGGCGATGGTTAATAATGACAAAAATTTAATCATTAGTAGAATGTGGCATAATTTAGAGAGGATAATCTTCTCATTAACTCTGTTGTCGCTACGCTAGCCGATACAGACAAAAAACTTGTGGATAGGTATTACAACATATAGTCAGCTAACAGCAGTAAGTTTTGAAGTAAAAGATCATAAAACGTACCCCTGTAGTTGAATGTACATGGCAACGGTCTGCAAAAGAAAATTCTGGCTCGATGTGAAACTTCTGAATCCACGCTGCTTTATGATTTTATTAGCGTTATCTTTAAGCTGTGGTACAGTAGAATCCTATGTTCAACCTATATATAATCAGTGATGGTTAAGCCTGACGCTATCAAATTACAATATACTTATAGACCTTAGAATCTAGATCGATCTAAATATCAGAGTCCTTGTCTCCGGGATGGAAAATATTAAGTAATATTCCACAAAATAAACAGACACGTAATAAGTAACATTTAGTATGTTTTCTTTTTGCGATATAATAATAGTTTTAAGTTTATTATCTATAGGTATAAAGACGCAAGTATCTGTACGAGAATAGTTAGAACTTAAATAACTATGATATTTATTAAATTGCCTAGCTAATTTCTACTTCAAGGTCAATTAGACATGGCGTTATGTATCACAAGTACTTACCTACTTTAATAACCATAACAATATATTATAATTATTACGTACATATCTATATTTATTTTCGGTGAGAGTCAGAAAATAACACTCGCTATTTTGTCCGTGTATAAGACGACTAAGGGATTAAATAGTAATATGCCTGTAGCATTTATGCAAAGAAAGGGAAAGCTCGAAATAAGATCAACCCGTCTGACCAGCGTGGTATAATGGGTCAATTTACTTTCTATTGTGGAGAAGGCTCGAGGCCAACAGTGAGACGTATATGAGCCGAGATGATGTACCTATATTTGCCTATATTTTTATAAGTTAAGAATAAAATATGTCCCTATCCCTCGTAGGATTTTGAAAAACAGGACGTGCCATCACCAAGAAATGGGCAGGTGGCATTGAACTTTATGCACTATTAATTTTATACTATTATTTTACCCATATTTTGCAAAGAAATGATCAATCAACGCAGCATTCTCGTGGGGAACTGATTAAAATACTGCGTTCGTTAACCCGCCTGCCAAGCGTAAGCATGGCGATTATATCTTGGGGAGGCATATGTCCAGCAGAGGACATCGAATTTTAACCTTGTTGTAGTATTATAAACTTTGCAACGTAAAATAATGCGAATAACGTAATTGTGTATTGCAATAAAAGTGATTTGTGTTTGGAAATATGATATTTCAAACCGTCTCACATTGCAAGGCGAAGTTGAATTCCTTGGTTATGCTCTAATAAATTTGATACGATCTTGTCAAGATAGTAATATGAAGAGTAAAATAAAAATATGTTAACACTGCGTTATATATAACGTGACTATATTTTTTTACTTCAAAGTGGGACGCTTGCATATCGTGAACATTATTTTTTGTGTCAGAAGAGGACACTTGCAGAAATAAGTAATAATTAACATAAAACCTTAAAAAATCCAAGACCACTGAAAAGTGTATCGAAGACCTCCGTGTAAGTATTACATTATTTTAACAATTGATCATTTGGTCTGTTTTACTAAAATGGGACATTTTTGTTACGGCTGGAGACAAAACAGACAGCCTAAAAACTTGACTATCCTATCAAGACTGAACGTATGGTCACGTTAATTATATACCCTGCAGGTAAAAGAAAAGTAGTTGCCTATTATTTTTTATGTCTTATATAGTAATTGCATGATTGTCTTGTCTCATATTTAAAATGTCATTAAAAGTAGATTAATTTATATATTTATTATTTTTACTTATGCATTATAATTTAACAAAATGTCCGCTCTGTTACTATTTTTAAAATTTTAAAGCCGAATGTCTTGAAGTTTGATGCACCTGTACTTGTGCTTATGTGGATAGGCAGACTTTCGTTAACTCGACTATTTAATAGATTAGTAACATTGGCTTATAATTTCTAAAAATACATAGGTTCATGTTAATCTACAGAAAGTCTGAAATCGATTTTTCATAGATATCTTACTTATTAATAATTTATGTGAAGGTACTAGTGCGGATGTACTAATTCTATCCAAGTTCTGTCTCTAAATAATATATGTACCATAACTGTCTAGAATAGTTCAGTCTGGCGCCTAAAGTCTGGCGCGTGGGCGAAACGAGAACTGAATTTGTCGCTTTTATTGCTTTCATGCAATTCCTTTATATATTAAGTAATAAATTCATACGTTCCGTAATAACAATTGCATTCCATATAACGGTATTTAGTCATCCGAGTATATGTTGGACAATAATACAATATAATTGGAGCATAGTTCTAGTATTATTGTCATTTTCCTTGTATGATGTAGGTAATGTTAAAATAATTGTCTGAAAATGTACTCTCTATCATTTTTATACAACTACTGATGTTAATATTAATAGGATAATATACTATAAACAACATATTATGTTGTAATAAACGTTGCAAATGCATTTGTGAAGCTCTAAGCAGATTTTATCCGCAATATGGTTGAGTCTGAGATACTAAAAATGTTAAACTGTTAAGTCTATATTTGGACATTATTCACCGCGTTGAATCAGAATCTGGTTCATTTTAAAATTAGACCCTTTCATATTCACAGCTTCTAATTTAGTTATAGTGACTTTATTGAAATATATATTGTGTGCTGTTATTATAATAAATTGACATTCGAAAATAATAGTTAGGAACGTTATTTCCTTATAGTTGAAATAGCTTGTAATTGTATGGTGTTGATATAAAGAATAGTGCGCAATAACATCCCAAAAACTTACCATTAAAAATATTTTTTTACAGTCGGTTACCTACTAACTACATTCGCTATTTACATTGTGTCTGTTCCTATCGATTTATTAGCTTATTGACTCCCACTGTTGGACATAGCCCTCCAGCAAGGGACATTAATGCAACTAATCTTCAGCCTGGGCAGGCGGTTTGACGAGTTTTTGTTTAAATGTAAAGGCATTAATTATGCCTTGCTTAAAACTGATGAAAATGAAAAAAAATATTATTCATTTTGCTTCGGTTTTCTATGAATTTTCTCGAGTAACAAATTCATCAAGTTATGTAACATTTTATACTCAATATAATAATGTTTTTATTTATGAAATTTATCTTTTTGTTTTGTTTTACATTTAATTGAGAAGTATTTGTCTTGCTTCCAACCCTTATATGTCCGTCTCTTAGCTTCCTTACAGTAATTCATCTCATCATCATCTCAGCCCATATATTATGTCCCACTGTTGGGCTCGGGCCTCCTCCATAATGGAAGGGTAATTGACCTACTATACCACGCTGGTCAGACGTGTTGATATAGGGTTTTATTTCAAGTTTTCCTTCTCTCGCATAGATATTATATGCGTTTTATATCCCTTAGTCGTCTCGTACGATCACCCACGGGTAAGATAGGGGGGTGGTGAATTGTATTCTTACTCCGTCACCACACGGAAAACAGTAATTAGGCTAAGGCTAATACAAAGGATCACATTTTATGTTGGTATATACACTATATGTATACATATATTGCAGTGATTATATATGCTTATAGTCCTTACTTCTTTTCTGTGCCATCTGTGGGAATAGAAGGAGTATTGTATTATCTAGTCTGTGCCGGATTTCCAGAGAAAAGTTAAGGCAACAAAATATTTCACTACGACCTAAACGAGGGGGCCAGTTACCATCAATGTCATCAAATCTGGCATAATGTACAATAGTGACGAGATTGGTATACTTATCGAAAGTGCAAAAAGGAATTTCTAAAATTTTAACCACGGCTACGGCTAGTGATATACGTAGTTCCCTAACCCTGCACTTTATGATAATATTGCATTAGTAAGACTATTTTAGTTCATTCATGATATTAGATTATCCAATGCAAAAGTTTCATCGCGTAAAAGTTGCGAGGAATTTTACCATCCACTCTATTTCCTTGCTTCAATGGGAATATTTGTATGCAGCTGTGAGCGTAGTCCGCCTATCCATGGATATACACATCATAATTATTTCTAAGACTCGCTTTTGGCGAAACATGTCCACATTTTTCTGTAAAATACGAATTTATTTACATGTTCCCGCAAATCCCAAACTCGTTAAATTAAAGACTATCATCCTCGACAATGTAATCCACCCCTTATTTTAGGCAATGGTTATAATTGCGTTGAATACAAAATTCGTCTATATGGCCAAATTGTAAAAATATAGATGACAACAAATAGATCGACATATAAGATAAATCTTTGATAATTAAAATGCCTTATTGTGATCGAGAGAATAACGATGAGGTAACGAACCCGTAGTCGATATGATCGGCAAGACCATTCGCAGCACTGATTCACTTTCTAGTTAGCAAACACCATTGTTAGGTGGCTCTAATTTATCTAATGTAAAAGTCATTCCCTGCATGAAACGACACACTTGTTTGTAATAAGCTAAAAGAAAGTTCCACGTAGGCGCATACTTAAATTTAACGATCGTGTTTGATTGTTACAATGATTGCCTATCAATAACGCTCAAGTTAGTATTTACAAGTATTTACAACTCTTAACTCTTGGCTACGATCCTTATTCAGAAGTAATCAATTAAGAGAACCAATACTTCAATTTTACAACTAAGTAAGCATAACCTGCTAAGAGCTAAGATTGCTAAGAGCAATAATTAGAAAATAATTCCTTATTTTTTGTATGTGGAAAGACTAAATCATAGAAAATAGCAATAAGTTAAATCATTGTAGTAAATCTAATGTTCTTACTTCTTAAGATTTCAAGATATTCTGTAGAAAGAATTATTAATTATTGCGATATTTGTGGCATCTATGTGGTTGATAAGTCTTTTAAGACGAACACCTATTGCTATGGCACTCGAATAATGAATCAGTCATTCGAGCAGAAACAAAAAATAACACCCATAAAACGAGCTCATGAAGCGAAACGGGCAGCAGATTCACCCGATTACTCACAGTGTAATTTCGTCGTCGCGTAGTAGGGCCTTAGCAACTTCAGACATAAATCTATCAATAAATATTTACAGATCCATTGTCATGCGATACGCAACAACGCACACAATACGATGTTAAAATTTTGCAGACAGGATTCATTGGCATAACAATTGCTCATCTATCTCCATCAAAGCTTTAGCTCAATATTAAATCTCAATTGCTTTGTTTTGGTAATAATACTTAAATATTTATTACTACTTTTCCGTATGATGACGAGGTACGAATACAATTTACCACTTCCTGTTTTGGCCCGTGGGTAAAAGGTAATGAAGAGATATAATATGCATATAAAATCTTTCGAAAGAAGGCAAATTTGAAATAAATACCTGTACTGTGTGGAGTACAATAGGTAAATTTGCCTTATAATGTGGAGTGAGCTCGAGACGATGATTTGTTACTAACAAAAATTACACATCATCTAACAAATTGAGATTTGCTTACGTGATATATGTACCTATTCATTGTCGATTCACAGAGAAATCCAATTTTTCGCGGATTAAAGTATATAATCTATGTTCATTGTTTTTGCCGACGATGAGTAAAACTTGAAATTTTACCGTGTTTTTATATTTTTTTGCTTGGAGAACCTACTACCGTTCGGTTTGTATTTTATGTAAGTTCACGATCGTTAACCCTTACCACCAGGTAAGCATGCGATCGTCAAAGGCTAAAATTAAAGCAAAGCAAATTATTTAATACTTTTTGAACCTAATGGCTAGTGTCTCACATTATTAAGCTGTTATTTCACTTGAATTGTTGGTGGTTATTCGCTTTATGAATTGTATACATTCGAGAGCATTTAAAATCAAGTATGTAAGCCTTTTAAGAAGCCGGTTCTCCAAGTGATCTCGAAGAAATCACCAACAATGTGAATACTTGTCGAACCTTTATTCGAGTGGGGCACGTATTGTACTTTGTATAAGAACCCCCTTTTTCCTCATATTGAAGCAAAAATATTGTATGTTACCAATAATAATTCAGATATTTATGGCGACATTTTGTAATTGTTTGCTCGTTGTGATTTGTAATTAAATATGAGATTATTAGAATATTATATTTTAATATTTGTCAGGATTTTTTAAACTTACTTTTATTCATTAAAAATCGATGTCATTTAAAGTTTGTTCTTACTTGCTTGAACTATGGGTTGGCACAAAGCGACCAAGCCTTCTTTCTATAAATAAAAAAAATAAACTTTGGGTTAATTATCATCATCATCACAGCTCATATACGCCCCAGTCCTCGCCTCAAACATCCTCCACAATGGGAGGAAAATTGACTTACTTTATCATCCTGGTGACGTGCTGATATTGGGTCTATTTCGAATTATCCTTCTCTTTTCCTTATTACATATATGCGCAATGTATCCCTCAGTTGTCTTATACAATGCCCACGGGCAAAATAGGGGTGGTGAACTGTATTCTGTGCTATGACGAATCACACTGAAAGTTAATCTTGTATATTAATTATTTTACATATAAATGAGTTAATTATTTTTCCTTACACTAGAGTCTGAAAATTCGACTTGCATTTTTATTTTATTTATAAATTTGATCCACCGATGACTTCATAAGTGCAATGTCCGTACCGTGAAGATTGCAGTCGCGCGGGCGCAATGGCTTGTTGATGCTATTAAGCGCAACAAACGAAAATGGTAACTCTGAGTTTTCAGCATTAATTTCTCAGATTATATCCTAACATTGAGTTGTCATTGGTTTGAAGACGAGCAGAATCACCATTGAAGTGTATATATCGATTTAGGAAATAACTATTTTAAATAAAACTACGGATTTTATCGCGTTTGTATTTGGTTTTTGATTACCCGACGTTTTGAACACTTTACAGCGTTCATGGTCACGGGTGGACTAAGATGTCTCACGTTCGAAACGTCGGGTAATCAAAAATCAAATACAAACGCGATAAAATCCGTAAAGTAGTTATATTTAAAATGTATAATACTCGCGTAAACATCAGAAATAATTAAATAACTATTTTCGAATATTATTTCTGTAATAGGTCTATTACACATTTGAACTATCCTCTTCCATTTATATCGAATACACGTAGCGATATTTATGAATCTAAATAAAATTTAAAAAATATAATCAAGACGCCAATATCTCTGTCCGACTACTTGAAATATAAATATAATGTTTTTACTGTTACAGAAATTTTCAGTAGAATAGGAAATGCCATGTGTTATAATCTCAAACAGATTAGTCGGGGAGCAATTAGATTGCAGCGCTTGTGGTTTGCGCTAAGTGCCGCCCTACGGATTATGCCTTCGTGTGTTTATTCACCGGCGAGGTGGACGTATAGCGATCGCTTCGCTAATACACTGTTCTATTGATAATTGATCGATGAATAGTCGATTTATGTCGATCGACGAGTATGCAGTACCTGTTCCAATTCTCGTATGATTCCAATATTAATGTGAGTTGCTCAATTACAAACTATTTGACAGGCTGCAAGGGAACATATTTTTTGTTGCGTGAAATATTACGACTAATATTGTATATTTTCGTGGTGCTGATTTTAGATCTGAAGACGGATTTTTTGTATCAGCTTTAGTTTTTAAAATATGAAGAAAACGTGATTATCAAGAAACAAATAATTTAATTAACAAAAAACATTAGAAATACGACCACTACATATCAAAAAACAATCGTTTATAAGATTTTCTTGCTTGACTTGGTTCACTACGGCTGTTCTTAATGCTCCAACAGTAGTACGCCATCATGTTGGCATTTCAATGACCCTGGTACCGCTCTTCCATAGTCCGGATATCTTGATGGAAACGTTCACCTTGTTCTTCACTGAGATCACCTAGATTTTCAGGGAAACGATCCAATGTGTAGGTACGGAAGTGTACCTTAATACTCATATTACAGCCAAGCTGCTGGAAGTGCGACAACATCTCTTCAATGTGCTTCGCATAGCTTTCAACCTTTTTGTTTCCCAGAAAATTTTTTCCAATCCAAACGAATTCATTCTAGGCATTTTTTTCAATATCGGTCATGTAACTTACCGAGTGGTAGGATCACACTGTCGACAGTTATCTGTCTACAGCCGCGGGCTGGTCCGTCTGGGGTAGTACCACACTCTCGCAGAAAATCGACGTCTGAGTAGTAGCAATTTGTTACTGCGCTTCGTTTGGCGAGCGAGAGAGCCGGAAACCCAACTTTCTGAGGGTGTTTGCGTGTGGAGGATTTTGGTGGTAACCTTTGATATCATCGAGCCTCAATGCACGCATTCACACTCCCTTCACTTTCTTCGTGGTAGCCAGCGGCCTTGTAAATAGTGTTGCCCAAAAAAGTCTTGGTCTTGCGGTCTTGGTCTTGGTCTTGCGAGAAATGCGAGACCGAGACCAAGACCAAGACCGCTTAATTTTTGCAAGACCAAGACCAAGACTGGCGCTGCAAGACTTGAGCAAGACCAAGACTGGGCCTGCAAGAGTCTCGCGGTCTTGCATTTAATTCAAATCACCATTTCAGCTTATATACGGTTGAGCTCGTGTCTTCTACATAACAGGAGGAGAATCGGCCGTGGCCGGAGGGGAATCGCCACGGTGATCGGCCGTGTTGTTACAAGTCATACATGTCAAGTTTTCCTTCTCTTGCACCGATGTTATATATTATAGCCCTTAGTCGTGGGTTCGCAGTCACGGGTAAAATAGGGGGTGATGAATTATATTCTTACTCCGTCACTACACGGCAAATCAAATCAGTCTTGAGATATCCATCTATTGGCCAATCGATTCCCAATGTTGGTGTTGACTTTTCAGAGTTACTCTTCGGAAAGGCTTAAGGCCAAAAATACCGTAATCACGAGAGTGCTCTTGCCCATTATACATATTTATATATCCGTTTATTCATTAGCCCAACGACGTTCACTGTTGGACATAGAAATATGCCTACAATTAATCTATATAAATGTCCATGTAGGGACAGAGTATGATCACCATCAGGCAGTACATGAAGCGTTGCTCCCAACGTTATTTTGCCTCTGCCACGACTCACCCCAATCCACTAGTGGTTGGGGCGGTAAACTACGTCCCCTCAAAAATATCCGCGGTCCGACGTCCTCGTCATCTTCTTGAAGAAGAAGATGACGCTATTATGATCGCCCAAGAAAGGACCTACACAGCTCGCGCAGCGATAACAGATAAAACTCCGCGGTATCGGCCTCGCCGTCGAGGTCGAAAACCGCGCCGCGTAAAAGTCATTAACCTAAACTTGGCCACGCCCACTTTGCTCTCAGCGACGCCCCGAGCCGAGGTCCGTTCCCCACAGGGGAGAGCCCTCGGGCGATGTTCGCTTAACTTACCGGGTTGAGAGCCATCAGCGCTCACCCATTGACCGCGTTAAGCTGTCAAGGTCATCTGCGACCAACAGCTACACACACACAAAAAAAAGAGACAGAGTACGAATATAATTCACCACTCTCTTACCCGTGGATGTCGTATCAAATCGGATCGGGCAATGGTGTTAGGAACCCATGAAAAAAAATTGAAATAAAAATATCGATTCGTTAATGAATTGAGAGACATGTAAGTTCTCAATTTTGTCATCGTTTTTTCGTGTAAATTGATTAAAATGTATAAAGGAATGATACTTAATCTACAACATATTCGTATTTTGTTAAATGTTCATTAGAGTTTGAATAAATCAATGATTACGTTTGCATAAGCAAGACAAACTTCGCTTTAACATAAATCAGCTGATCGGCCGATGACCGATGATGAGTCGCCTTTGTACCTACTTAACCATTGAAAGGTTCGCGCAAATCTAATACCTATTTATACTGTCGAAATATTACATGCTTACATATATCCTGTCTGTACATACCTACATAATGCATAAAATTTAAGGCATAAACTCTTAGACACACATTTTTGTAATCAGTATAACTTTTACGTTATATTGTTTTGTGTAATATACATTCTAATTATGATCTATGACTGTTGAACTACAACATACATGAACAGTTGTCCCATAACCTGATACACCCTGTGTATATAACATATGTGCAAGAGAAGTGAAACTAGAAAGAAAACCCTGTACCAACATGTCTGACCAGCGTGGTATAGTAGATCAATTTTCCTCTTACTGGAAGGAAGCTTAAGCCCAGCAGTGGCACTTTTATGAGCTGTGACGATGACGACGAATATCATACATTTTACAAGTATTAAAACCATAAAATTTTAAATCAGTTTTATATGTTCTTGAATAAATAGTATATTAAGAGCTACATGGATCCAGCGGCCAAAGTATTTATATAGGCAATAGAGCAACAGGTTTTTTCAAGTATCCAGAGTATCAGTAACTAAACTGGAAATACAATAGATACATACCACTTAACTTGAAGGGGAATATAAACAATCGCATTAATTGTAAAATATCGCATTGATTATAAAATGACATAAAATTTATTGTATCAACTGCCTCGTGTGGTGACGTCTTAAGAAAATAGGGTCGAAAGTCCTGTCATAAGAGTAGTAACGCTGTCTAATGGAACACCAGGGGAATAGAAGAGTAATTTTCTCCAGTGGTAAGTATTGTATTCAATAGTGAACTATAGGCTAGCAGATGGATAGATAGGATAGGATATTTGATTAATTTAGTTGGATTTTTCATTGCCATGATAAATTACTGTTACGTTATTCTAACTGCAAAACTTTGCGAGACTCTTGCTGCAATACCAAGACTCGGGTGCGCAAGACCAAGACCAAGACTCGGGTGCGCAAGACCAAGACCAAGACGAGACCAGGTGTGATGTTGCAAGACCAAGACCGGTCCAAGTCTCGTCTTGGTCTTTCATTTGGGCAACACTACTTGTAAAGCTCCATGAGCGGCAGCAACACTTACCATCAGGTGTACTGTTTGCTCGTTTGCCACCGTTTGCAATAAAAAAGAAAAACCATGATAGTTTTCATCCTTCATCAACCTTCTTATTTGTGGACCATCAAAAATTCTGGTTTTCAGTTTCTCTGTACTTACATTATGGAACTTTTTTGAGATGTATTGAAAACAATCGCCATTTTTGTTCAGAGTTTTAACAAATTGTTTGATGAGCCCAAGTTTGATGTGCAAAGGTGGAAGTATTATGCGATCCCTAGGCAGTAATGGTTCATTTATCACATTCAATTTTCCCGGCACCATACTTTGCTTGGTGGGCCATCCTTTTCTAATCCAATGCTCAGACTTAGCTCTGCTGTCCCACAGACAAATAAAACAAAGATATTTTGTATAGCCTCCTTGTTGTCCCAGAAGAAAATTCACCATTTTTAAATCTACACATATCAGCCACTTATGTTCGTTATACTTGATTCTATTTCACCCAGTATCTGTCACGGGTGTCCAAAGAAAATTCAAAGTAATCAAAGTACAATCGTTTTACGAACTCCGACACACTTAGTCTACAATCTTTAAATGTATATTTACCACATATATTACAGAAATAGTTAGGATCATTTTTAGAGATATTTCGCGGCATGGACATGGTAAAAAAATATATATTTTTAAATAAACTACTTTGTTTTATGAAAGTTAAATGTAACTAGTGAGAAAATACGGTCAATAGCTATATCGCAAAAACAAAAGCTGCAAGAGAAAAAATGTGGGTAGATTTGAAATTAGCGACCTCGAATTAGTAAACAATAGTCATAAAATTCCATGCTACAAAAAAAAGTCTCATTTTGTTCCCTTGTGTTATCATTAGAGAAAATTTCTCTAATCGTTTTTTCAATATGATTCCTTTATTCAATAATTCAAAAGTTTCTATTAACAAATTTAGTAGAAAAGCTTTTGACAATACCTTATTATTGAATAAACGAGGATTTTATGGTCATCTCCCTCCCATCATCAGATCAGCTACGTAGTAACATATAATAAGTCTTGTCAACCCCATTTGTCATATCATATACTTTCAGCCTAATGGGTTGGTGGAAATTGTTGCAAAATTTCGTTGCAAGATTTTATCATGGCATAGTTCCCTAATATCTGCAAGAATAACGTTCAGAAATTTCTTCACCGGACTATATTCATTAGAACGATGGGACTAAGAACTGCCCGGTAGATGGTAATAGACTTGAAAAGTTATTATTGATACATTTATATATTACATATCATATACATTTCCTTGTGGCAACAGGGTAAGAATACAACTCGCCACCCTTTCCTATCTTGATGTTGGAAAAGACAACTATGGGTCGTAAGCAGATTACATTACTGGCGAGTGAAAACGACTTATTCTTCTTCTGACCAGCGAAATCTAATGACTCAAATGCCCTCTCATTGCACCAGCTCGTGTCGAATAGTCATGCTTCTGGAATGTAGAATAAAAAGAAAAATATCAGCAATAGATTTTAAAAGTTTTTAACCACAATTAAATTATATAATCATTTTAAATAGCTCTGTACTGGATTATTATGATTTTTTATTGGCACCTGGTAGAGGAAAACTACAATAGATTTCTAATTAATCTCAACATGAATATGGTACGATAATGTCAGTCACCTTCTATATGGGGGCGAGCACGTGGGTACTAGCCAATGAACTTGACATCAGACGCAACCGCTCTGCATACTAATCTTGTCACTGGCTTTGACTGGAACTAATTATTGGATTTAAACTATACAAAATTTATATTACTCTTAAAATTGAGTAATTTAATTGCCCCGAATTTATGCATCGCCTATACTAGTTACAATCTATCTGAAGCCGAAGCGACACTTTTCCTTTTTTATTGCAGATAATAAAATACAGCCAAGTAAAATCAACAAATTTCTGAATTTCAATTTTTTAGTGGTTCTAATAAAAATTAAATAAAGAGGACGGCCGACAACTCCAACTTTACTGCAACTTAGTAAGAATCTTGTTACATATTAAGCAGTATTTGAAAACATAGTTTTATAACCAACTAATGTTGACAATGATGACTTACGACAATGAAACATGGTCGTCTAAATATTGACCTCGTAAGGAAGTTCAAAATTGCTCAGTTTTGCTATTGTGATGCTATGTTCAGGATTATTCTATGAAAATGAAAGAAGAAAGTGTGTAACCAACTCAGCCAAAGGGTGAAGGCACCCCAATGATTCGATTGACGACATTGTAAAAGTCTCGAGAGGTAATTGTTGGATGCAGACAACGCAGAACAATTTTATGTCGCATTCACGTCACGAAGGTGGATGTTGATAAGATGAAATAAATATTAAATCAAGTATTAATTGCATAATGTATACTAATGCATTCGCTACTAAACTATGAAATAAACTAGTTCTTTTTTGATATTTTAAGAAGCATTCCATTGTGTTATTCATAAAATTTGTTCATTATTCAATCTAGTTTCTTGATATTCTTATAAACATGCTAAGACTATAAAAGACATAGCAAGCTCGTGTGAAAAGTGTATTAAGCTAGGCCCATCATATCGATCAACAGTCAAGGCTGAGATACCTAATAAGCCCAAAATTTACACCATACCCCTCTACGCATCAATTTCACCATCACGCACATTTTATGGCCACTGCGGACACGTACTTCATATACTATAAATGGGAAATTATTAAAATTAAGGCTCTTTATGAATGTTGACTACTGAGGGAATATGAAAATTGGAAAAGTTTCACGACTTATGTGCCGCCACTTCATATTACGCCAGATTATAAAAATATAGCTAAGATGAATCTCGCTTCTCGTGATAAATGCCAGCAATATTAGGGGAAACACGAATTTCTAAGTTTTAGTTCTTTTCTGACTTTTATTGGCTTAAGTATGATTACGGTCACTATATTCATTGGTTTGAAAAAACGCCACAAAATGAAAATCCGACGTACTAACTTTATTTTAAATTGCATAAATGACCTTGATGTGTGTGTTAATGGCTGTAATAACCTCACATTTTTATATTAAATTCAACAGTTATATGGAACTATGTCCAAATTAGAAGTTAATAGCTTAGCGTGGGTGCGGCAATTCAACGATTCGGTTTTTCATCCATTCTGTCTTGTTTATCGATTAGTCAAGAATCCGCGCCCATGGGCCAACTTATGTCATTTGGCCGGGAGTCAAGGACGACGGCACGCGGCTCGCCGGTGCCTTGTCGGCCTTATTTGGCGATTGGTGGGCGCCAGTTTTACGACTTTGCCTTTTCCTACGCCCTGTTTCCATATTGACTACACTTTAGATAACACATGTATGTATATATGTGTGTACTGTAGACACACATGTGATTCGTTGACCTCCGACTGTTTTTTCTTCTTCAGTTAGTCTCAAGGACGACAATTCAGTCTACAGTCTTATCAATTTTGTCATCTACGATATTGCTCATTTCTGAGATAAATATTTAACTCTGGTATAGTATTTTAATTAAAGGGAAATATGAATACACATAATTAAATTTACGACTTTCTTATCGTCTATCTAAAACTCGATTTATTATTGTGTAACATATACATGTATTCCGAAGTTAACTGTTCGCCTCGACGATGAGTTCTTTGGCTGGAAAAATGGAACGTGACATTTTAAATTTGGCGCAAAGCTCGCGACATTAATCTGGCGCGTCGTCGCCCTCGCCCATACCGTGCGTGGCCTAATCTGCCCGCTCCCAGAACGAGGCGGCAAGATGGAAAAATCTCAAAAGACTCACATCAAATTACCAGCTTTAAAGCGTAGTGAATTCCCTTGGGCTCAAGACGACACACCTTGCCTTTCAGAAACACCCCTAAATAACGCGACGCTGTCCTTCGGGAAGTTTGGAAGGTTCGGGTGCGCACGTGCTTTTGTCATAGTCATACTTGCGTCGAGTTTTACGTACAACGTGCCGCGCACTTCGATTGAGTTTTGAAATCACATTATATAACTTTGTAAAATTCTTTTTTCTAAGATATAAAAGAAACTTTTCTCGCATCTATGCTAATACACTAACTTACGTATTATGGACACGGATTTTTACATAAATTTTGGATTAGTATCTTAAGTGTAGTTTATATACGTTAAAAGAAAATGTTTCAATGAAATTAAGCAAATTATGGTGAGTTAAGTTACTTCAATCATTTACGTTCATCATATACTCAAGTACTGGACTCGAGTCTCCTGCACAATAGGAGAAAAATTACCTACTATACCACTGATAGTCAGACGGGTTGCCATAGGATTTTACATCGAGTTTTCTTTTTCTTACATATATGTTATCTGCATATTATATCTCTCAGTAGTCTTTTACTTTTATCTAGGAGTAAGAAATGGGGCCGTGAATTGTATTCTTACTCCGACATCATACGGAAAATTGCAATTAATCTGCTTACATTAGTAAAACCATGCCACCAAACGATGTAATGTAATCGTTTGTATGTGATGTAAGTTATAACCTATTTCAAAGCTGATGTGCAGTATGTCTTTCGACCGCAATACTACTTATCGTCGGATATGGTGAACTATTTTAAGCATAAAATAATTTTTATTTATAATACAAATGTTCTTTTTTTATTTTGACTCTCAATAAATTCTCGCTATCATAACAACGCCAATGAAAAATATTTGCAGATTACGTAGTTATACTACGTTTGGCCTTAATAAAACTTCCTCAATATGTTTTAAAATACGATAAGTGGTTTTATATTTTATAATTGCAGTTTCTTTTACTTTTTCATTTATTTATATAATTGGCACGAAGATTGTGTAACTGAAATTTTAGTTTGCAAGTCTGACGTAAAACCTAAGCAGGTGGTAGCATTAATAAAGAATTATTACGCCCATATTTTTTCAAAATAGTATCAATTACTTTTGCTAAGATTGGTGATACATATGTTTTATTACCAGCTGTACTAGTAGTTTCACACGTTTTAAAATTGAGTTTAGGCAGCGCATCATACTTATGCCTCGTAGTCTAAACTTAGTAGACTTTTTGATGTTTATGTCATACTCGCATAGTAACAGTCTTATTAGATATGGGCATTTTCGGTTTGTGCCACAAACGGTTATGTATCTGATATACAGTTTGCATGTCGATATCGAAAACGGTTTTCTGATATCGATATCAGTAGTACAGTTTTGAAACGTTAACATTGATATTAAAATGAGCAAACTAACTATGAATGCGAACTAACACAAACTCACATTTACAGTTAAGCTGTCAGCGATACATCGATGCAGTTCTTAGGTGTAGGTATTTACCTAAAGTTATTTAACAATTAGCTAATTGTAACTACGGCGATTTCCCTTCATGCTTTATTAGGCTTAGGACTAGCAGAAAAGTTTTTGACTAGTAAATGGTAAAAATTGTTAACTGAGATTACTTCTCTGACGCATTTAAAAATTGACATATTTACAATGATTATATATAATGCAATTAAAAACTATCACAAACAACACAAAATTTGTTTTTCAAATCAAAATAATGCACGAAACAACAACAATTATTATTATTACCTACAGTACTGTGTCTATATTGTAACAACTCAAATTCAACCTTATAACTTCGAAATTTAGTTCCATTTTGTAGATTAAGTGTCTCATTAATATCGAGTAGCCGTAGCCGCCAGAAACGTTATCATAACTATAACTATACAATGGAAACTAAACCTTATTGCAGTAGTAAGATACCACGAACGAAACGAACCACGCAAACATGGCTAAAGTTATTTCATATTCTTTTCATCTCTTTTATACTAATAAAAGAATATATACTTAGAACGAGAGGAACGAACATGGTTCATGTCTCAATATTGTTTGTGTAGTTTGTGTTTTGTTCGTATCGATATAGTTTTAAGTTTTGACTTAACCCATTATAGACTAGTGGTACCATACGGGACCATTTTTTTCCGCGTATTAGTTTGGCACCCTGTATGAACACATGATGCAATATATGCACATTTATTGGTTCAATAGGAGCAAGGAGGTGTGACCTATTAGTGAAACATTCGAAATCGACAGTTATTGTATTCAGTTGAGTGTAATTGATTGCAGAAGTAAGTGTGTCGCAATTTTTTTGCAAAAATGGATAAGTTATTCAGGTAAGTACGTATATTTTTATCGTTTTATAAATATGCAGTAATTTTATTGCTATTATATGTTCTTTATAAGTGCTTTGATTGTGTGATTTAGTTGGTTTAGGTCAGTTCATAACTATATCGAAACTATTGTATGTTAAAGTTACTGGTACCATATGGTACCGCTAGCCACTCAACATGTCTTTTTCTTTTTTTTACTTTTTGAGATGCTAGTCTTGTAAAATGATATAATGTTGTAGTTAGTATTATAATATCATAGTAATTATGTAAAATTAAACATAATGTGAATAATCTTCAAAGTAAATGTATGTTTTGTTGATTTGCAGGTGCAATATGTATGAAACATTGTCTATTTTGGAAGAAGATGAAGAGGTCGAGGCTCGACAGATATTTATAGCACCTCTTTATCAATAACCTCAGTGGTCGGCAGCTTAGTGCGCCTTGTGAAGTAATATTGAAGAATAATAACCCACGACCTCATCGTGAATGTCATGGGAAATCATGTACTATATTTTCACCTCAAATATAATCTCGCGGCAAGAAATCAGAACGTCAAACTTTTAGAGGTTGGGGAGGTGGTCGCGTTAGCTCACGTATTACTGGACGTAGAGATACCAATACTAGCAGTTCCAGTCAAAATCATCAAACTTTAGTTCCTCAGGTGAGGATTTAGATAGTTCGCATGTTGATGAACCTGCACAAAAAAAAGCTACCGGCGCGTACCTGGGTGAAAGAAAATCTATCGAGGGAGCTGTTTGGATTTGCTGATGGAAATTACTACTCTCCGTATAAGAAAGATCTTCTTTAGAAATATTTGAGTTATTTTGAGGAGAAAAAGTCATCAATTTATAACAGGATTGGATTGCATAAAGTGTGATGTAGGGCTGTGTTGCATGTAATTACCAATTTCATGTCTCTTAATTTTGAATATTTTGTAAATATAATAAATAATACATTTTATTCCTTGTACTGTGTATTTAGTTTTAATTGTTATGGAATATACCTACTTATTTTCTAATATAAACGTCAAAGTAATACTTTGAATATATTTACGGTATTAGACTAGCGGTACCATATATTATGGTACCAGCACCTTCTGTGTAAACTAAGCCTTAGATTAATTTTTAAATGATTCTATAGTGTTAATTAAGTCGTAATCAAAAACATACTAAGAAAAATTATAATCTGATACCTTATAAAAACTCAGTCTATAATGGGTTAATAGTTCTCGCATGTTATTAGAAGTTTTGACTCGATACGGTTTTTGGGATATCGGCTACATTGATATAGATATCGATATGGTATGATATCTAACACATATGATATAAGTTACGTTTTGATATGTCGAACTCATCATTAAGTCTTATGTTTGAGTTTTCTCCAGAAATATACTGTCTAATGAAAACGTATTTCTTTCTAAAAATATGGGTATTATATATATACATATTATATTTTTACCATGATTAAACAGCTTTTTTGCAATATTAGACTGTCAGTAACATACTCTGGTTACCCCACGTATATAGATACGATAAGCTACAAGACTTTGCCTAATTATATGTATTTCTAATCCTACTCAAAGCGTTAAAATCCAAGCCAATAAGATATGACATCTTTACACACCTTTAACTTGGTTAACTCAAAGACTAATTGTAAGTGTCGTCATAGCGAATATCATTTTACTCCAATTTCATGCAGATATAGTAACGGAGACGTATTATGTGTGTGTGGGGTCATAGACAATATAAATTTTCTAGTGATTTTTCATTTAGTTTTTAAAAGTAATCTTTATTAATCTTGGACCCGATATTTTTAATATAGTAATAGAAATAATTACATTTCTATCTTCCAAACTATAATACATATATACACCACTACTTTGCTAAAACATAGACAATGAGGATGGTATTACTAACCCGCTCGGGTCCAGTATTAAATGAGAAAGTCTACGTAATAACGAGCCCAACAATAAAGTTTTGTTTCGAATTTTCCTTTTCTTGTTGTGATATTACCTACTTACTTTTCGTAGCCTACTTTTACGATATTCACAAGGAAGAATGAGTTGGTGACATTTTGAATACTTACATAACTCAGATTAGAACTTTAACTTTAGAACAATTAATCAGTTATTAACTTAAACAGTATGTATTCATCATCTTTATATATAAATTTCTTGTGTAGGTACATGTGTATGTCACTGAACTCCTCCTAAACGGTTGGACCGATGTTGATGAGATTTTTTGTGCATGTTCAAGGGGATTCGAGAATGGTTTAGATTCATAATTGGACCCGGTAGGTGATGCTTATTTGAACAGAACATGTCTGTCGGGTCAGCTAGTATAATATAGTTTTGTTCTAGCTCTAATTGTCCGGCGTTCGATGACGATGAAAAGTCTGAATGTCTGGCGGCCGACCTTGAGCAGCAATGTACGTCGAGTACACAACACACAGACGCGCGACACACCGACACCGTTAACAGCGAAGTGGAACGATGTACATCGTGTACGCGTACCGCAGACGCTGAGCCATAAGAGCCTATACCAACAGCGACAGTGGAGGACGTTCAGTCGATTGTTAGAGGTCTCCACCCTAGGAAATCCCCCGGTTCGGACGGTATTTCTAACAGAGTTATTAAACTCCTCCCTCATTCATTATTATTAATATTAACAGCAATTATTAACGCTGCACTAGTTAATTTCATATTTCCTAAACAATGGAAAAAAGCCGTGGTAATAGGTATACCTAAACCCGGCAAGCCACGTACCGAACCGTCATCATATCGCCCGATTAGTTTATTAAACAGTTTAGGTAAAATCTATGAGCGCGTACTACTTAGTAGGCTAAGAAAGTACGTTGAGGATTTTTTTCACACTTTCGCACGCAACACTCTTGCGTTCAGCAAGTACATCGAATAGTCAAGTATACAAGTTATAAACTGCAACGCGGTTTATATACGGGTATGCTTCTATTTGATGTAGAAAAAGCGTTTGACAAAGTCTGGCATAATGGCCTTATTTTCAAGTTAATAAAGTTTAAAATCCTCCACTACTTAGTTATGATAGTTAGGAACTTCCTACTCGAGCGTAGCTTTCGCTACAGAGTGGAAGGTCCTCTATCAGCACCGCACCCACTAGAAGCCGGCGTCCCCCAGGGATCGGTGCTCTCTCCAATTCTCTTCTCGCTGTTCACCAGCGACATACCCCAACATAGTAAAATACAAACAGCATTATTCGCTGACGACACTGCCATCTTCTATGCAGGTCAATCCTCCACAACAGTGATAACCGCTCTCCAAACTGCGGCTACCGCCCTAGCGAAATGGACTAGGAAATGGAGAATCGGTATAAACCCCACCAAAAGCCAGGCGATCATATTCCATAAGGGGATAGATCGCCGCCACCCAATGGCTGAATACCAACAGATAAAGATGTTCGACCAACCCATCCCCTGGACAAGGGAGGTCAAATATCTGGGTGTGACCTTGGACAGACGACTGACCTTCGGTCCTCACATAGGGCTAGTCCGCGCGCGCGCAGCCCTAGTGCTAGGATGGTTACACAGCTTAGTACACGCCAAGTCTAAGCTATCTCTCCGTAGTAAAGTTAGATTATACACCGCTTGCATACGTCCTATCATGACGTATGCTAGTGTAGTGTTCACACAAGCGAAGCCACACAGGCTACATCGGCTACAAACATTACAGAATAGGTTCATGCGCCGAGCGACGGGAGCACCGTGGTTCATGCGCAATGTGGATCTTCACATAGATCTTGGCTTGCCAACCATCAGGCAATTCATGAAACAGTGCTCCCGCCGCTACTTCGACTCTGCCGCGACACACCCGAACCCATTAGTGGTAAGGGCAGCTTCTTACATCCCCTCTAAAATGTCCGCGATCAAACAACCGCGACTAATACTCGACGAACCCGACGACACTATTACTCTCGCCCAGACTGAGGCATACACAGCCCGCGAGGCCTTGACAAATAGTAATAAATATCCACGTTACCGCCCCCGCCGACGGGGAAGGAAGACGTGTCGCGTTAAAGTCATAAACGTGGGAGTGCCCACTTTGCCAGCGACCGCCCGAGCCGAGGTCCGTACCCCACAGGGGGTGCCCTCGGGATCGGTCGCTTAACTTTAAACGGGTTGAGAGCCCTCAGCGCTCACCCACCAGTCCGGGTAAAGTTGTCACAGCCATCTGAGGCTAACAACTAAGTCACACAAAAGAAACAAAAAGCTCGAATTGTGCGAACTGGAATATTATAGCAAACATATTTTAAAGGTCGTAATCTATTCCTATCTATTATAGTTAAAACGTGTCACATAAATGTAAGTTCTCGTTGAAAAAGGCATAACCTGAAAACCACTTATAAAAGTGTCTAGGGCCTTTGTCAGCCTCCACCCGTTGTGTGGCACGGAACTAGTTCAAGCATTTGGATGCGGCCCCTTCTCGCCGTTTCAGACGTATAAAAAAAGACGCGTATCACTGTAATACCGCAAGTGTGATACTCGCACATTTGCGACGACCTCACACACATAAACTTGTTGGATGATCTCTCCCACTGCTTAATAATCCTACATTCACATGTTATTTGAAATTTAAGGCTATTAAAAGTTTAGTTGGTGAATATTAACAATACAAACGCTCCGCACGAGTGTCGTTATAGTCGATTAGGATTTAACTACGTTATATGGACATGATACAATTCAATTTAGTGCAATTTATGTATAATTGTACATTTATTTGACCATATTTATTAGTAATGAGTATTTCGTCCATGTGGTGACGAAATAAGAGTACATTTCACCACTCTCTATCATGTCCGCGGATGTCATAAAAGACGACTAAGGGATACACTGCGCATATAACACCTATGCAAAAGAAAGAAAACTCTAAACAAAACCCTATATCAACCTGTCTGACCAGCATGATATAGTAAGGTCAATTTCTGTGCTATTGGAGAGTCGAGTCCAGCGGTAGGACTTATATGAGCCGAGATGATGATGAGTAGTTCTCACGATTGGCAGCTTACCTAAAACCTTGGAAGTACATTTCAATCAACAACCTCATATTTATCATAAACGTGTTATGATTTTCTTTCTCACATATTTTTCACATGTGTTATTGCTATTAAGGTGAAAGCGCTTTGGTTTGGGCGGGCCATGATCTGGACGTACGCCGTCTGTTCTGCCCGGAGTATCAAAAGGGCGGCGCGCGGCCCCATACACCACTGTATTCCCTTCCCTTCGCCATTGGGTTGACCACCTGTATCGAGTTTCCTGACATCCATGGCCAGCCCGACGGTTTATGCTTTCGGGTACCGCAAACCCGGGGGCGTCGCCCTTATGCAGTCTGCCTCTCTGCGGATGGCGGGCTATTCCCCGGTCCAGTCGCCCGCGGCAATGTGAAAGAGCTGTAGTATGGTTCCAGCGACATAAATGCGCGACGTGAGGTCTCCGATTCAAACCTAGTTGGGGAAAACTATTATTGGATTTATTCGTCAAACAATTTAAATACAAATTGAATAGCATCCACGAAATTCGAATCTGCATTCAAGAGGTCTATAGTCCCTCTGTTGTATAGGAATGAAGATTCTATGGCTTGAGATTATAAATAAATAAATATATATTTAGTTTATTTATAACGCCTCCATTTTTAATTAAATTAAGCTACAGTTCTAAAACTCAGCCACCGTTTGATTGCGTTAATTAGTTAATAAATGTGAATGCAAAGACTTTTCTCTTACGGTACAATATCTTAGCATAGCGGTCGTGAGGTTCGCTTCGCTAGCTAACTATTTCACTTAGTAATAAGATAGCAATCGCGCTGTGTGGAAAGGTAGTGTACCTTATAAAGATATTTGCACGAAATCCAATCTTGTACATGTCGCCATTGCCGTAATGAATTCAAGAATAATTAGCGCCGCGGCGTGTGAGAGCGCCCGCTGCGCTTACCGGCGGATGTCACAAATCCTAGCCAAGGGTCGTGTAATACAAATAACAGTGTTTACCTGGCCCCGCCCGCGTCCTTGCTGCGCTTCCATCGCTGTACGATTCATAACAACAGCTTTTATTTCCGTAACTAGCCACGACACGCTCTCATTTTGTTGGTTGAAACGTATTATGTCATGACAAAATGAATGCCTCTTGGTAGAATGAATTTTTTAAACTCAGTCTTTTCTTCTCGAACTTTATAAACGAATTGTGTAACTAAAATATCCATGAATTTGCACAGCAAATACTGGAATCCGACGTATATTTATAATTTTATAGATCCTATAAAAATTAACACATGTCATAATACATCTGCTTTTTCTTTATCCCTTATCCACCTCACCGTTAAGTACATCACAATTGATTTATTCGACAACTCTGTTCTGCTGGCTTAACATGAGGTTATGACGTGAGTTTAGTCTTCTCTTCCAATTATGGTTTTTTCTGTCCCGCGTGCTAGTTAGAAGAAAAATGTATAGAAAAAAAATTGTGACAAATTGTCTTCTCAGACCACATGGTTGTTAAATGTTTCCGCACTTTTATGTTAACAAGTGGGAAATTAAAGTCTTAAATAAAATTGGTCAAGTGCTATCGAGCATGACTCATAAAGAAGTGGTTTCTTGCTCTTGTATACAAAAACGATTGGTCAAGGACAAATATTAATTCGCGGTTACCATTCCGCTTCAGCTCAAACATTGTGTTGTATGCCATGTGAAATTTCGTGTAAATTTAGTTATTGCTTATTGCCACCTAAGGTATTTAAAAATTCATATAAATCAAACACTCAAACACTTTTGTAATAGAAATAAAATAAGAAATGTGTTTTATAATTACCTAAAAATATTATACTTTTTTTCTAATAAATAAATTTCAGGATAATCTACAGAACTTTGCCCTGTTCACTTTATTTTTACTTTTTGAACAAGATGGGAGATGGTGGATAGTATTCTCACTCCATCACCACACAGATAGAAGACCATTAGGTTCAGATAAATGTAATATCATGCCATTAACGCGTTAGCATAACATTTTCCGGCTGAAGAGGCCTCGGTTCGGGGTGCGAATCGTGGAGGCCTTCCGGCCGGTGCTGATGCAGTGGTTGGAAAGGCGGCACGGGGTGCTCTCCTTCCGACTAGTGCAGGTGTTGACGGGGCATGGGAGCTTCGCCAAATACCTGCACAAGGTCGTAAGGAGGGAGAGTACACCGTCCTGCCACCACTGCGATTGCGACGAGGACACGGCGCAGCATACGCTCGAGGCCTGCGCCGCTTGGGCCATGTAGCGCCGTGAACTCGTCGCAATCATCGGTGCCGGCCATCGCTAGGGCGATGGTCGACAGCGTCGGGAATTGGAACGCGGTGTGATGGAATTGGGACTCCTTCTGCGAGACAGTGATCTCGCAGAAGGAGGCGGCGGATCGCCTGCGCAGCCTCGATGAGGAGATCCGCCGCCGGCGAATGGGGCGGCGCAGGCGCAACTACCTGCGCCTCATGCCGCCCTAGCCGAGGCCGCGGGTGACGTGACCGGGGATTAGGCCGTCACCTGCCGAGAGGCCGACCGCGTGAGGAAAGACCGACGTCCTCCCGAGGGGGGGACGTCGGTCGATGGGAGGGTACCCCAAGTAGGGGGTATTCCGTCGGGCCGACCACTGACGACAAGTTAACTCTGCTCCGGTGGTCGGCCCAACGACGAAGGCGACATGGTTTTCGGGTGGGTTGCGGGAGTTGCGTGCTTAAGCCCCTCTGTCGCCCCGGACGGAGTGGTGCGGAGGCGCGCCGACCGCAGCCCACCCACAAAAAAAAAGCATAACATTTAAAGCCCAAGAAATATGATTCGTGTGTTTACAAAAGAAAAATCCAAAAAACAGCATATTCGAGTTTTCTTTCTCTTGCATGTAGGTATAATTATGGATCTCTCTTCAGCTTTTTTCGGAGATAATAATTACACTAAATTTAAACTATATTTCTATCATTTAATCGTTATTATATGTTAACTATAATTTGATAGCTTTTTGCGGCATATAGTTACAATTAAAAAAGCCACTACTCGGCCACTCTTGGAGTTTTCCATGTCTTGCACAGATGCTATATGCGTATTATATCCCTTAGTCGTCTTTAACGACATCCAAGGACAAGATAGAGGGGTTGAATTGTATTCTTATTCCCTCACCACAAGGAGGCCTATGCTTCCATTTATATTTTATTAATCTATTGTGATATTAATTATCTTCTATCTTTAGGAATGTAATTTATATCATTTTTTTTTAATTATGTTCAAATATTAATACTCTATTTGTTTTGTTCCAGATTTTTGCCCGGAGTCATATATTCTACAAGAGCCCTTTTCAATGTAAGTTGTTATTGCATACTCTTACTGCAGTAAAAATTTCTATTTAGTTTTCTTAGTTTTGTAACACTGACGTATTGCAATATTTTGTCTAGCTAAAATTTATTTCGTATTTTAACATCGCGCCGTTATTCCATGCCATATTTTTCATGATTACTCTTTTGGCAAAGGACCAATATCTCTCTCGCTTATCTTTGTAACTTTTGCTGAGCAAAACCGCTCAAATTTTCTCGATAATCTGCTGAATTTTATCAGTTTCACTTCCAATTCATTTATACAATACCATTTTAATTAGATTCTCAACTAGTTTCTTAATATCTAGATTACATTTCAATTTTATCTTTTAAAACTTACGCGGCAAAAAGTATGACATACGAAAGTTTCCTACATTACGAAGAGAAGATTATGAAAAATATTTAGTTTTATACAAAAAGAAAAAAGAAACAAAACTAATTCACAACCAAATACGTAATATCAGTGTAATGATTGTATTGAAAATGTTTTTGCTAATCAAGGAAACGATGTTAACCTTGCACGTTATTGTTAATACTCAATCAGTCACACTATTTTATTACAAAAGGTTTACAAGTAGGGGAGCGTAGGGATTGTTGGAACAACTTCTGGAAAAAAGTAATATATTTTAACTATTTTTGTTAATACTATATAAGTATCTCGCAAAAAGCGGGTTTCCACCACCATTGTGTGTGGCTTTCTCTATAATGAAAAGAAAAATCACCTAATATCTCAAAATGGCCAAACGGTGTGTCATAGAGTTTATTCGAGTTGCCTTCTTCTGTAGTAACGTTATTTATCTACAGCCTTGGGTCGTCTTGCAGGTCATTCGCTGAAAAGAAGAGGGTGTTGAATTTTATTCTTATCCCGGCATCACACGGAAAACATATAAATACTAGACATTATGTATGCCATATTACCAAAATATGTTTTTATTTATTTACTTAGGCTTACTCCTACACAGTAAAACAATTATCTATAGATTTTGGTTTTGGTAAGGAGCAATTTCTTACTTGTTACAAAAACATACAGAATGTATTATAACATATAGAATGTGTTACCTACTACAGCTATGTCCATATTTTAATGTTTCAATTTTCAAGGTAACTTTAAAATCACTCATTAATCGTAAATAAAGTATTTAAAACATAATATAATAAAAATGTTGTGAACTATGACAATAACCAAATTTTACAAACATTTAATATCTATTGGACAAATCTAAGATCATGCCTAAGAGTCCGTGGCATCCACCCAAAGCCAGTGCTACCTGGTGTAATTATAAACCAAATTTAAATCCATGATTATTATCTTATATCTTTAAACAAGCAATTCTTGTATATGTGTATGTATATATATATATTCAGGATCTCGGAAACTGCTCCAACGATTTTGATGAAATTTGGCATCCTAGAGGTTTCGGGGCCAAAAAATCGATCTAGGTAGGTTTTATTTATAGAAAATGTTGTTTTGTAGGTGTTTTTAGCTAATCTATCAATACAATGACATAAAATGTTATTGATATTCTCTGAATGTCAATTCGAATTTCGTCGTCGTTGTCAAGAGTCTCTATAGCTCAATTGGGAAGTTGTCCAGTTTTCTTTTTGTTTTAGCATTCAAATAGCGTGGGATCGAATCTCGGTGTTCTTATTATTCTCTTTTTGTAATTTTTGATATTTTTTTCATTATTTCATTTTTATTTTTTATTAACATATATCTAAATAAATTCGACAAAAATACAACAAAAATATACCGAGCGAAGCTCGATCAACCAGATATTAATAATAAACCGAAGATATTCTTATCTTCGGTTTATTATTATGAAAGGCGTAAAAGAAGTAATTTTACCCGATGAAAAAGCGGTGCTATATATTATAATTACAACAAACCCATAGCTACCCTACATTAAATTTTATTTTAAAACGATAAACATCGAAAGAATGTCTATTTATATAATATGTGTTAGCTGACCGTTCTGGCAAAGCACTATTATAATAATAGTGCTTTGCCAGAATGGTCCTTCGCAAAATTCGCAGTAAGAACCCAAACTATGGAATTAACTCTGATCGATGTCAATAGACTCGCCGATATGTGTCATTCAACAAATTACATAGCAAAATTTGGTTATGTTCAGTGTATTATACCTATCCTTAACTTTATGAGGCTAAAACGATCGTAGCTACTTTGAAAATCATGAAAGAAGACCCATTAATATTCTTGTTTATTCGCATAAGTTCAGAGACTGGCAAGCTTTGAAGTAATTTCTGCTGTTTGCGCGAGTATCAACCATGATAAATAATAATAATTTTTACTTGTCAGTTGGTGGACCCGTGACCATGAATGCTGTAAAGACGTGTTCGGAACGTCGGACAATCAAAAATCAAATACAAACGCGATAAAATCCGTAAAAATTGTTTTATTTATAATGGTTTGAAGTAGGTATGTTTTTAGGAAGGCTCTTTAGCCGCCTCTATTTGCTATTGCGGCAATATCTTCTAAAACTGTTTGGTTTGATAAAGGACATATAGCGTTCAAGTAACACTACAGCAGGCAGTTTATCTCAAAAACTACATTCGCTTAGTTTGAACAAATGAAAATGATGTTATATTTTCGTGTATGGGTCGAGGCCCACTTCCAATTAATATGTTGATGCCTCATTATCATCATCTCAGCTCATATACTTCCCACTATTGGGATCCAGTCTCCTCCATAATAGGAGGGAAACTGATCGCCTATACCACGCTAGTTAAACGGGTTAATATAGGGTTTTGTTTCAAGTTTTCCATTCCTTGCATAGACGCTATTTACGTATTATATCCTTTAATCGTCTTTTACGACATCCACGGGTAAGATAGGGGGGTGGTGAATTGTATTCTTACTCTGTCACGACATGGAGAATATTTAATGTTTGATACCTACGTGGTGTAAAATTATATGACGATAGATAATAAAAATCAAGTCGAGAACTTTCGCAGACCACTCACTATAGTGTTCCATGATGGTAACACATAAATTCAAAGGCCTCGCAGCTTCATAAGTCCATACTATATATTCAATCCCTAAGATTGACATCAACGCACACTTTTGCATTGAGTCAATTGAGTCATTTCTCATTTATGACTTAAATAGATAAGTACTAGTAATAGTATCACATGAATCTTAATTGATATTAATTCTACAAGAATTTGTACCTATCCATTTAATATCTACGATCGAACTTTGCACTCCCAAAAGTTATGAGAACAATTAGCCATAAATAATTGAACATGATCGATATTCCTTTGTAAGCAGACAAAGAGATGTCATACTCAAACTTTGTCAATTTACGTGAAAATCGTAAAGCCTCTTACTAACTCATTCATGTCCTTACTTGGTTGAAAAGTGGAGGTAACATTAAGAGAACTTTCCACTCGAGGCACAATCGTACTTACCTTGTCTAGAAAGGGATCAAACTGCGGTGCATTCTCCGCAATGTATTATGCAGGACTGCGAGCGGCTGCCAGTATAAGCGGCTAGGAATCACTGCCACTCCCAGTCGAAGAGCATACAACTATTTCTTGAGAATTTTCTATTTCAAAAGTTTGGGGAAACCATTTTGCTTCGAATATCCTTTGTAAATTACTTGCGACGGGTCTCATGATACTAAATTATTGCTGTACTTACAGTTTGTACAAGAAGATTCTGAAATTTAAGCATTTTAAAATTATGGATGACACTAAACAATTTTTGCCACAAAATACTCTAATATAAATCTCTTCCTCTTATATTTTCATTATCAGCAATCCTGTTCGGATTGCTGATAATGAAAATATATTATCTTGTAAGATTATTCTGATAAATTTATCCGACTAGCTCTGATAAGATATTGTCATACGACTGATTCACATAAATAAATAACAGAAGTTGATAGTGACTTGCAACTAAAACTACCTAATCATAATAAATAATGTCTTAAATCCAGAAAAACCGAAACATAAATAAATTAGCAACATTTTTTTTACTCCTTAAAAATATTATTCATATTTCTATTCCCTGAGTAATCTTCTTAGTCAGCGATGTTTCATCTTTCATGATCAAATATACGATGACTTTAAAACTAACAATAAGACTGCACGCTCATTTTAATCGGATCATTTATCATCAGCTAAGAGAGAGCATAGTATAAACTATAGCATACTAAACTGCTAAATTGTTTTAACTATTAGGCAGATTTATAAAATTTATACTTTCTCATGGAATTTATTGTCAATAGTGTAGACAGAAGTGTAAAAGTATTAAAATGTTACTACTTCATCTTTAGCCTCAAATAAAGCCTCTGAAACTTACAATATGTACATGCCACGTGCATGCACATATTGTAAGTTTCAGAGGCTTTTGACTAGAGCAACTAAACAACCTTAGACATACCATTAAAAAGTATCGAAATAAAATATGCATGTATTTTATTTCGATACTTTTTATCGAATATATCGAATATCGAAAGGATACGTTCGGTGTAAGGCCCAAACGCTTAAAATTGAATTAAATAAAAATAGCTCGTTATGTGTGAATAAATACTTGAATTGACGTTTCATTTCGACGCTTATTAACGAACATTAATGAAGCAGCCTTGTGAATGAGACCTTATAAATTAATAATATTAATTCCAGGCGTAAGAAGAAACACTTGATAAAGGGACCATATTTCCTTACAGTTTTGTTGATATCAGGTATTTTATTTACGATTATATGGATGTTGTGTCGATGTACACAACAAATGTTCGCCGGCTGGGTAAGCTAATCGCATCTCATTTCCTGCGTGTCGCTCGTTGTAGTGGGAAGCACAAATGAGATTGTGGCATGACATGTCGTTCCGGAGACCCAGTAGCATTTGACATCACACCCGAAACCGCACTACCATGATACACCTGTTTACAACATAGCGTCTATAATATAATTTTATGGTTGAAGCAACTTATCACGTGTTATTATTAAAATCGACCTCTCACGTAGACCCCTAAAACCTTATGAAAAGCTTTTTACATTATATTTTAATGTGATTAGCCACAAGCTTTCTTTCGAAGAAGTAAATAGGTGGATTACACTTACTGCATAAATTTTAGTCCCACGCAATAGTGCTATTTTTCTCTATATTATAATCTATTTATTTGCTAATTTCTATGGAGAAGGCTGCAACGACGGGGCAGGTTTTATAACATAAATTAGAATGACAAAAAGTAATATTAGGGCAGTTCCTTCATTTCTTTTATTGCTGTTGGTAACAAACCAGCAAACGGCACATGTGATGGTACGTAATACTGCAGCTCATAGACCTTTACTAGGCCGTTGCCTACCGTGAAGTGAAGAGAGTGTGAATGCATGCAATCAGGTTCGGTGATACTAAAGACATACCCAAACCTCTATGCTCGAGATTTCTCTGCGAGATAGAATCCGAAATACGGCAATCCGCAGAAGAACGGGTGTAACCAACACGCACGAAGAATTAGCACGCTGAAGTGGCAATGGGCAGGCCACATCGCTCGACGAACCGACAGCCGCTGCAAAAAAAAGGTTGTCAAGTGGCTACCACGTATCGGACGACGCAGTGTAGGACGTCCCCCACTAGGTGGACCGACGACCTGGTGAAAGTTGCTGGGCGTCGTGGGATGCAGACGGCATAGGACCGTACTTTGTGGCGTAACATGAGGAAGGTCTACGTCCAGCAACGGACGGCGATAGGCTGAAATGATGATGTGAATTATCAAATACGGTATTCTTGTACCTGTCGTTATCTGGTTCATAGTTGTCAATCTCTTGCCAACATTGCGGGTGCGGGTAATATTGTTTGCACAGTAAATACGAGTATATATGTATGTATATAGTGCGATTCAATGCTATTTGTTGATGCAATTTATTTAATAATATTTCATTTAGTTATATCTAGCACAGCTTATGATAATAGCCCTTTTAGAGTCCTAAAAACAATAAAAAGGTCATCAAGATTCTACAGATTTCGTATTAGAACTGAAGCCGTTAAAATATTCATATAAAAAGCTGTAGATACAATTTCAGTTTTCGATTTTTAAGATAAAAGTATGTTCCTTTTTTCTTCATTGCAACGAATTGCTTTTCAAACGAATAAAGATCCTTTATCGTGTTTTACGCAACTTTCCTCAGCTAGTTCTCTACTTACACGATTAATTTGAGTCGATAAATCCGCATTAAAAGCGGCACGAGGGGCAGTCAACCGCGCCGTTCGTTGTAAGTAGCCCACATTGGACCATTTTGTTCTTTCTACAATCACTCACACATCCTGTATTATTTAATCCATTATCACCCAAGCAGCCTATTTCTAACATGGCATGATGCGTAATAAGTGGAACGTTTACATATACGGCTATCGATCCGATTTATAGGGTCTAAATGTCGGTTTCATACGGTCTAGCAGGCCGCAAGTCACTAGCCGCCGAGACAGACAGGCAGCGTGCGCGGCGCCTGCGAGCCCATTAGACGTCTACCCGATGTGGAACGCTCGATAAACTTGTAAAAACGCCTTCTACCCATTTAATTTTATACCCTCGCTTAAGCTTTGCTATTGGCAGATTTCTTCCTTCTTTTTGTATGGGTCCGTCATTAACTGTATCGCGCGTCTATTAATTCAAGCTTATTTAAACTGCCCGTTAATCCAAATGCGTCGTTTCAAATACATTCGCTCGCTCAAGTACGAAAAAGCAGATATTCCTCAATGGATGAAGAATATTTGCCATTTTGTACTTTACAACAAATTTATGTTTTTATAATCTAACTCCTTCATTTCATCCATCCTTGGGGCCATCACCAGTGGTGTAATATACGTAGATCTTTCCTGCTTTACAGCTTGCAACCGTCTTTTAGTATAGGGCAGTACTTGCTATTGTAATTTATTAACGATACATAATACATTTTCTCATAGAATTCAAAACTTCACGAGCGGCAGCCAAAACCTAATATCAGGACCAACAAACCACACTACAATTTTATACATACTTAGTAATATAAAATGTACTTTGAACATGCAATGCATAATCTTATAAATGTATAAAATTGTTTTAAAGCCATAAACTTAAAACTACACATTTAGAAGCGAGCGCTCATGCCATCATACCTTAAACGGGAAAGTGATATTGGCACAAAATATTTATGACTTTATGTGATAAAGTTTATGTTGCGGTAAGAGTTTTATTTCTCTCGTGAAACGACTATAACTTTTTTCGAATTACGTAATATGGAATAAGGGAATATTGGTCAATAAAATAAAATATTTTTTTCATATGTGTTGTTCCAAATTTGGTACTCTATGTATATAGGCTATGAAGTAATAAAATTATGTATACCTTTATTTTATTTTCAATTACAGATAATTATTAAAAGCACATCCAAGCACATCCTTCATAATTCAATTCATTAATGTTATTTATATTGTTATCATTCTTATTGTAAGTTATTTTATTCCTTTTTCTTTTCTCTTTTTTTTGTTATTTTTCTTATATATTTGAGGAAAGGGGTTTTCTGAAAACCAGCCCTGCATAATTTCTATGCAGCACAATGCTGAGCATTCCCCTATTGTCAAAATAAATTAAAAACATGTATTATAACTATTAGTTATTATGTGACAATAAATGCTATTCTATTCTATTATAACTATGTAATTATTATAATGGTTTTAGATGTTTTTGATGCATACAAATAAAACAAATGTTTGAAAAATGTTAGAACCTTCAAGTTAGTAAAATAAAAATTAAAACGCGATAAAATTCATAACCAGGATGTAGATAAATTTCTATAAATCATATTTATATATACAATTATACATACACTTGAATTAATAAATATAAATGGACACTTCTGCCGTTTTAAGCGGCGATCTGACTACTTTCCGTTCTCCGAGTCTCATTTGTTTGATTGCCACAAGGAATAAGTACATACTTGTGTAATTTACATGCAGTTATTTTGAGTGTAAAAGGTGCTTTATGTACGTATGAAATCTTAAGTCCTAATAAATTGTTTTATATTTATCGCCAATCGAAAAATATTTCATTTACTGTATAGCCCATATCCCAAATACGAAAAGTTAGGAATGAAAGTTTTTATATGTACATTTACGACATAATGGAAAGAGTATAACTACACTAATACCAGTAAGATCTTGTACAAATGGTAAGTACTCGTTGAATCAATACAAACTTTTGGTGTGTATTTAATGAATCCTCGAAGACGACATATTCAACGATTAAATGCTTCTAAACTCCTAATTAGAATTGAAAGAGAACTTCAATAATACTTTGCCGGTTGTCGGGGCACGTACGCGAACTTTTATTCAGCAAATTTGGTTACGTAATTCGTTGGAAATATTCAAGTTTTCCCTTCGGCGAGACGTTATCGCGGGTGCCCTCTCAACGCGACCGTGGGCGGGTGCGACGCTCCCCGCGGGGACTTAATTTGTTGCTCTCCTGGCGCCTCGCATCTCACTTTCAAACGGCGTAACGCGACCTTACCACTTCCCCTTTTCAGTACCGCGTAGACATCATGTTCGCCTTTGCGTCGGTTTGACTGGAACGAAGTCCGAATATATCTGACTCTGCTTTATTCGTATTATTTTAATACGTATATTACAAGGAAAACATTGCAAGGAAAGCCACTTACGGAAGAGGTTTAGATATTCATACTCAAATGATTTATTTTGTATTTACCCTGAGGGGGCACTTCAGTCATATCAATTTTATCTAATAAATTAATAACCTATCACCGAAACGGGATGCGCCTTCTACTGAGAAAATTCGAGCGAGTCTTAGCTCTGTACATTATTTCTATAAGATGTTTTTATTTCGTTTATGAAATTATCCACATAATACCACCACCATCCACCATTTTGAAGTGTATTTTCACCTGTAATGACGAACACTAAGTAAATATATCAAAAAGAATGATTTCGGTGAGAAAATGCAGTTCAAAATTTTCATTTCAAAATGTCATCTAGTGATGACTAAATATTGTTGGTAATATTAAGTAGAAAATAATACTATGTATTTACAAAGGAAAGAAAATATTTTATAACGATGTGAACTATTCGCATGAGTCGTTTAGTTTTTTTAACGTTTATTTAAATTTATTTCGTGTCACATAAAATTATGCATTACATATTTAGCTCAGTGGTGGCTTTGTTCTTATCAAAATCACTACAAAAAGATCCTGGTTCGACCAGTGTGCCTACTCTTGAATCTCGATTCTAATCCTAAATCCAATCGCAGCTCGAATTTGAGCAAATTTGGTACTCTTATGTAAGTACAGTTTAAAATCGTTAATGTTGCACAATTTCAAGAAAGCGTCTTTGTGGTGATCCAGTTCGGTAACGTTATTAATTTAAAATAATAAAATACGGCATCATCATCGTCTCAGCCCATATACGTTCCACTGTTGGGCTCGGGCCTCCTCCATAATGGAAGGGTCATTGACCTACTATACCACGCTGGTCAGACATGTAGGTATAGGGTTTTATATCGAGTTTTCCTTCTCTCGTATAGATGTAATATGCGTTTTATATCCCTTAGTCGTCTCCTACGATCATCCACGGGTAAGATAGGGGGTGGTGAATTGTATTCTTACTCCGTCACCACACGGATAGGCGGAAATACGGCATATTTGTTGAAAATAACAACAGCAAACGCGAAAAATTCATTCGCGATTTTGATTAAGAGTACCAAATATAAGTTTGATGAGATTGGAATTTAATCGGATTCGAAATTAGAATTGATTTCCAGGGTAAGCCCACAGGTCTTAGCAGCGGTAACGGCTCATGACTGTACCTACACGCATAATATAATATCATTATCATCCTGCTCCTATCCCAACTACTTGAGATCGTCTCAATATGTAGTTCTCTTTCTTAGCAAAATATTGGACAATATTATATTTGGCAAAAATTTTGACAATAGTACTATGACCGGCCTAATTCTTAACCACACGAGATCAGATGGAAATTGACCCAAGTCGATACAAAGTTCTTTATATCGACTTGGGTCAATTAGTCGCCTTTTACAATGTCTACGAGCACTGTAAGAAGATGGTAGTGTTCATAGCCGCTACCCCACAACATTTATAATGCAATAATATAATGAATAATCAATCAGCATTTTACGAGATATTTCTTAGATATTTAGTATATACTGAGGCTAGGCATCTTTTGTAAGAAAGATTCATAGTTATTTTGACTTTATTCTATTGAGCATTCACGATCTGGAAATATATATTAAGGCGCTCATTTTATTTCGATCTCGATATTATACGATAGATTTGTGGGGCAACAGCAACGCGACAATCTAATCACAATACCATAAGGGAGTGTACCGTAAAATATTTATGAGCGCGGGAGCAGGCACGCTCCGGTACCCGTCTCCACCACGAGCCATCTACGAGTACCTCCATCAACCTCAATGCTAGTTCTCTATACATTACTGCTTGTATTTTCGTTCGTTGTTCCATATAGATTAATGTTTAATACACCGAAAATCGATATTGTATTGTGACAACGCATCAACATTTTTTGCCTCTTAAGTTAAATAATGTATACTGCTGAGCACTCTGAAGCAAGCAAATGAGTTGCAGAGTAAAAGTTTTTCATAACGTTCTCGAGGTCGATACCCGTAACACGTACCTACAGATTCTCTTTTCGGAATTATGTATTATAATCGTAAAAAAAATAATTGTAGCTTGCTTTAACGGTGAAAAAAACCATCGTGAAGAAAGGTAAGTTCTAAAAAATCCTCAATCAAGGCTGTGCCTTTTTAGTCAAACCGTCGATCTCGGATATCATGAATATTTCTTACAGTTGATTTCAATAATATATCCCGTCTGGTCGAATACTAGAAAATCGTCTTCGTTACCCCTTTTGGTTTTGAGCATTAAACAGCAGTCGCTCTGTGTAAAAAACCGAAAACTGTTTTGACGAGAAAGCCAACCCTAATAGAAATAACAGGAATAAAGGTTTGCAAGATATATATATATATATATTAGACTGGGCCAAAAAAACGAACAATTTTTTTTATTAACGGTACTGTGAAAATATTGTTCATGATGACAAAAGAAAATTATTCTGAAAACTTGAGCCCTTAATATTAATATTAAGAGGTGCATCATTATGATTATCGATTTTTGAACAGCTACTGAATTTTTCACACAAAATTCGGACATCATGAATTTTAAAAATTTTCCTTTTCATATCTTTGAAGGAAATTAAATTCCCTACAAAAAGCTCTCTTAATAAATTAACGTAGGACGAGCCGTTCCCTTGTAATCAAGCCTTAAACATTGATATATTTTTTTAATTTTTTAATTTGGATTCTGGATTTTTTTTGTGGTTAAAAGTTTTACAGTACCGTTAATAAAAAAAATTGTTCGTTTTTTTGGCCCAGTCTAATATATATATACACTACTGAGAACTTGAAATAATATATTTGTTAGGTATATGAATAAGAGTTTTCCAAATTACACAAAAGAAATTCGAGTAGGTATGTAGTGAGGGCAATTAAGCAAGTCCTGGGACCGCGGCAAACCCAGTGCTCGTTACATACTCGCTCAAATTGGCGCCGACCACTGAACTGTAACGATAATGACGCCGCGTGAGTTGTACCCCATTCGTCCACTAACGTAAACTAACTCCTCTCATGGGAAACCCTAAAAGCCAATTCGTACCAAGTTGGTACTTCCACATTTGGCAGTCTCGCAAAACTTTGTGGTTTTTGTGGCACATAAACAACTAGCACACGTGCGCATCCGAAGCCCGTATCGATTGATTTGACTTAAAATGCATATTTTTCAGTCGCGGCGTTGATCGGTTTCATCCAAATTTGCCGCTGCGGGCGCTTGGCAATTGCGTTTTGTGGTACGCCGTTGTCACCCATACAAATTAAGAGGCTACTGTGGTAGATGGTTCGTCGAGTTATATAACAACAATTTTAATACACCGCGTTTATGTTGCCATAACTCCAATCGCAGAACGTGTATTGGTAACACTTATAATCATATCGAGCGCGATCGACCACTGAAAGCTTTTTGAAAGCTCGTAGTAACGCGCGATGAAAGGTTCATGCGGTGATTTCAAGTGACTTGCCACACGAGGGAAAATGACAGCTGCGTTTAGTTGCTAAGGCATAAATTATGACACATCTAAGTACCTTTGGGTATAATTTCATTGGTTAACTTAAAAGCATACGTTTATTTGTGAGAGAAATTTATCATATTTAGTTTGTATGAAGCATATATTTAATAATAAAATACATTGTAGAGTTTACTATGTCTTATTTGTAAAGATTAGAATATTATTTATACATTTGCCATAGTAAGGCAAACTAAAATAATTGAGACATAGAATATATACAATAATAGAATTATCGCAATATATACATATCCGGTACATAAATACATTTTTTTTTTTAAGACAACACTCTGCACCAAGGAAATAATCCTTGTATTGCAGGGGACTTTACAAACATAATTAACAGACACAAATTACATCCAGACTCAGAACAACAATTTGTGGATCGCACAAAGTGTTGACCCGCGTGGGATTCGAACCCCCAACACTGGCAATGTAGGTCGCTATCTTAACCACTACGCCATCTGTGCAGTCATTGGTTAGTAAATTAAATTATGAAGTTAAAAAAGTCAAATTTAGCTAAATAATGCTAGAAGTCAGTGTTAAATGCAGCAATTGTTAAGTAAAATCAATAATACTTAAATCGTTATTAAAAACACCTTCAAACTCATCAGTACTTTAGCTTACATTTTTAATTAACTAAATGCTTGCCAAGGTTGTGAAAGTTTATTTAAAATATCGAGAATATAAAATTCTTTCTCTATCGGATGGGTGATAAATTGCAAAATAATGCTCCTTGTCGTTCCTCTTACAGACCCCTAATGTTTTCTTAATGCTGCATGGAGTTGTCACATTGCACATTTGAACTGGCGATCCCGCTTTTCGTTTTGCAGTCAGTATTCACTTCTCGTTAAATTCCTCAAATTTTTCACCGCTATATTAAATTAAATAATTTAGTTTCATATATCTATATCATGCTTGTTATAAAAATGAACTGAATAATATACTAGAATATAGATGTTATCAAAGCGATATTGATGATTTTCAATTTGTGTAGGTGAGCTTAGGAAACTTTCATTTGAAATGCATTATTTTTAACTTTCGTTTGCTTCTTTCCGCCCGCTTCGAGAAGAAGGTCACAAGCGTTTATTCCGTTGCTCTATTCTGTTTAATATGTTTCTTATCACACAACGTCTTTAACTTATAACGAATAAAAAGTCATTTTAAATATTTACTACAACATTCTTGCATATAGTATATAGTTTTACATCTTTATTTTTGAAACGCATAGGCTCATATCATTTTTGTGACATTTGCTTCATATTGACATCAATCCCATTCGATACCATTCTCAAATATATTGGGGATTGGAAAACGGTTTGTCGACCGACGACGGCATTTTACTAAAATCGAATTTTATTTCAGGAAATAGTTTATGTTTTGATAAAGCTATGACCGAATTGGTTTACATTCAACATTTATAATTATTTTCTAAATTAAATCATAATTTTTGTTTTATTACATTGGCCCCGTAAAGTATAAGGTCAAAAAGACAGCTCAGATTTGTTATTTCTTCATACCGGATTTCATTCAAGTGGATCCACTATCCTATAAATTATATTGGTGAAAAGTTTTGAAGCCATTATAACTCCATTCCTCCGATATAAATCATAGTATTCGATTTATTCCTAATATTACTTATATTTCATTCACATTCATATTGATAATATATCAGGTTATAAACAGTTTTGATAGTTACAAATGGAGAGAGCGAATATTGTAAATATAGTGAGGTTTTTAAGTGCTCATAAGTCTTATGAACTCAAATCGATCATTTATAGAATTATCCTATTGTTGCCTCTTACCTAGCTCTTAAGTTTGTCACTTTAGCAGGACTTAAAAATAGTTACTTTTTATCAGAATAGATCCATGGACTTTTAGATACACCTTGATCTCCGCAACTTAAAGTTTTGATTAAGGAATAATTACACTTATTCAGCACTGAAAACGGTTATCATATTTCTTTGCTGAAACTGATCAGTTATTTGTACGACATACATCATTCGATTTTCCTAATAAAATTACCACTATTTTTATTAGGGAAATCGTTTCTAAATCAAAACTAAGTTCTTCCAAAGAAAAATTCGCACTAGTAACAAGTAACAACAAATCATTTTAAGCAAATGAATGCATGGCAACACAGAAATGCTGTAAAGAGCTTTGACAGAATTTAGTTTTCAGTTAGATCTCTCTCTAATGCTAGCGAAACCCCTTCAACTTTTCACATTTGAAAACAATTCAAAATGTATAAATTCAGTGCGTTCAGATTTTTGCCTTAGTACACAGAATGACCTGGATAAGAAATTCAAACTTTCTAAGACACATGGAAATAGTTATTTTAATAAGTAAGAGGTAATTAGAATGATGATCTTACAAGATTCGCGGCATTGTAAGTTTATGGTTTAAATAGATTTATTAAGATATTAGAGGGTCAAAAATTGTCCGAAATTGTTCGTATAAATATAACTCACGGTCGTTATGACGCCTTCTTGCTTTGCGAACTTGGCTGACACATTGTTGTGTGTCTAGATAACATATGCTATGTCACCTACGCGCAAGTCACCATTATTGTACATTTAAATCAACTAATTAAACAATGTCCACACATGTTGGATGATTTGTTCATTCTTTTTCGTGACAACATAAGTGGCACCAAATCTGTTATGTGGGGCCATTCATACTTTAACAGTTATTTTAGTATTGTCTGATTATGATGCCTCCTCTTATAGTCACCGTGTTTATTTTTAATCTTGCATTCACTTTGGCTATGAAATTTACAGCGATCTCACCGTGCGCTGGACCTGAATGCCAAAGCTTCAAATGACAAGTTACCGCCATTTGAAAAATGTCTGCTATTTTTCGTGACAATTCTTGCGGCCTCAATGATGAATAATTCCTTTGTCTTATGAATGAAAGCTCCACGAGATTGTTTTACGACAAGGCCGTGGGCAAAATCATATCGAATTCAGGCTTTGACTAGTACTCTTTCAACCCTCTTATATCTTATTTAACAAATAACTTTCTGAGGGTGATTGCGTGTGAAGGGTTTTGGTGGTGCCCTTGGTATCACCGAGCCTCAATGCACGCATTCACACTCCCTTCGCTTTCTTCGCGGTAGGCAACGGCCTTGTAAAGGTCCATGAGCGGCAGCAACACTTACCATCAGGTGTACTGTTTGCTCGTTTGCCACCGTTCGCAATAAAAAAAAAAATAAGTACTTTGCTTACCTCGAATTACACTGAAGTACCCATCTTGAATTAAGCAAATATTTTGGATGAAAAAAATGTGTCGCGGCATATAATACCCGTTAAAATACAATGACGGAAACGGCAGCGCAAGGTCCCCCTGTCAGACTGAGATTTGGCGTAACTTAGTGACTGATTAGCAATTGGTGTGAGCTGACGAGCGCGACAGGTGGTCGGGGTGCGGGGACTTGACCCGCGGCCTCTCGCCTGATTGATAGCCACGTCCCGTGCACGGTCTGACTTCGCTCCTTACATTTGATTTACACTACGCTCTACTAAAAACTATGTTAGTGTAACGGGTGTTGACTTTCACAAATTGAATGTTATTTTCATTAAATTTTATACTAAATTATTATATATTTTCTTACTTTTACCACTTACGTTTAATTTACAAAAGAGAAAGCATTTTAGATACAGGAAGGGGCACTTATTTATTATTTTTTATTATTTAAAATAAATCTTGGCTTAACTTCGGGGAATGAGTCGAATGTCAAACAAATGTCAAACGTCAATTGTTGTACCTGAGCGGTCCCACGCTCTCAGAACGCGATCTAATAACCCGAGGTCAAGTCTTGGCTCATGCATATTCACAGTCGACGCGACGGTGAAGCCGGCGGCTCATCTGTAACGGTCCTGCGACCGGTTGTATGAGCTCATTGTTGCATATGCCCATATGGTCGCATAAAATGTCCTGCGCCGGCGCCGCAATCGCCTGCAACATGTTCGTTTTACTCTTGTCGAGTAGACATTTATGTTTTTTATGATCTCGTATTTGCAAGTAAAGATAAATTGTAATCCATTAGAACTAAGGGCAACAATGAGTAGATATAGCACTAGGTTTACCCGCGACGTTATTGGATAAAAATATTAAAGCAAAATTCACTCTTTACTTACGCGTATTCCTAACATTCCTGATTCTATTTTACACTCCTAGGAAGAAACGTATCATATAGATAGGCGGAATACGCTTTTTTATTGAATCTCTACATCCACAAAGGTAAAGCACAGTTTGAGTGTCTAGTAATTATTTGTGCTATTTTTTTAATCCAATAAGTAAAAAAATAATAAAGTGAATCCTCTTTTTTATTAAAAAATGAGTAAATACTATACGCATGTTCATTTATTTTCACTGAAGAGTAAATACTCTTCATTCTCTCCCATTATAGGCCAATGATAAAGTGAAACTAATCCTGTTCTTAAAAGATACTATCACTGTGCACTCACATTGCAAATTATTATCATACTATGTTGTAATGATATCATTGAGGATATCGTCTGCCTTGTTCTACTTATCTAGGATGGGATCGCTCTCTTCCATTTCAGCAAACCACTGCCACCATATGTTGAATTAGCCTTAGTGGTCCAGTTTGTCATTTCTATCATTGTGACGTAACTATCATTTCTTTTATCCATCAGCATATTGATGTATAGCATCAACATAGTCTTCCCTGAAGAGGAATAATGTTATAATTGTCAAGGTTGACTGGCGGATTGGCTATCTCATTGGTGTTATATGTCTCCTACGTAAGTGCTGCTGTCCACTGTCCGAGTAATCCCTTAACCAGTTTTTACAACTCCTACAAGTAATGACATAATGTGTTCTTGAACCGTCACCACATGGCGTAATCGTAGGTACCATTACGTATTATATAAATGTTTTGTATAGATATGAGTAAATACTTATTGTATGGCAATATCAAATCAACGTTATGCATGAATGGTTTTGAATGGAGGACATTATTGAAAAATAATTTCTTTTTTATACAAAATGTCGTTTGAGTATAAAATTTAGATTAGTCAAGTTTTTATTAACTATTCTCGTCTGTATTCGCGTGTCGAATTTGTTCAATGTCGATTCTGAACCGGAACAAAACACCGCGTTGCGTCAGATAAAGTAATACTTTATGCAAGATTGAGCGAAATTGTTTAAACGTAACAGAATTCAGTTTGATAAAATATACTAATTTTTAGGGGGTTTTCTTATTTTATTGTTTTAATTTCGTATACTACAATCACTACTCTAAGAATACAATTGATACATATAAAAATTCCTAAACTCGTTTATTCCCTATGCATAACTATTATTTAAGTATATTTTTCTTTAATCTCGCGCAAATAGGTAATTCATATATCATAATTACTGAAAAATTATTATTGTACTCACTAAATATTTGAGTTCTAAAATTGTTTGTTGTCTCATACCTGCCCAGATTATCTTTTAAGTATCTGTATGATACACGTCATTTTACATAATGAAACATAATGAGTGATGGATAGAGTGGATGATAGATGTCTGTCATTTCGCTTGTGCGCTTTCAACTCGAAAACCTATTAGTCGGTTTTACATTATTTTGTATGTACTTACACCACTTTGGAAGACATTATGAGTATATTGTTTCTATTCGACATAAAAACTTTAAATGTTATCTTTATTAAAAATCTATCTTCTTTTAGTAGATGTTAATTCTACGAAACTGAGCGAAGCAGTAATAAAATAATAACGAATGCGTCACCTAAACTTGGCGATCTACCAAATTCATCTTAGTGTTAAACAGTCAAACAAAGATGGTGCAGTAATGCATTTTACATTTTGAAGGGTCATTAAATTGCGCATTACACGGCCCGGGCGCGCCGAGAGGCAATTAAAAAGAAACTGCTAAGATGGAGCTCGTAAAAATGAAGTCGTGTTTTCAACTGATTAAGAACTCTTACGCGCATTATGTTTTTTAATCAATCTGTTTAATATCATAAAGTATTACTATCCTAATACTTTCTTATTTTGAAGTTCTACTTTTGGCGCATTAGGAAGAAATGATGAGAGAAAAATTTTTTAAACGAGTGCGAGTTTGGGCATGTGCGGCGAGGCTTAGAATATATTGCTACTTGGTGGCAGCTAGGAATACTATCAACCCTTACATAGCTCGTGAGTGTCCTAAAAGACGACTAAGAGTATTTCGACTTGAGTCAAATCCATCTGACGCCGTCTGGTCAATAATTATATTCCCAAAGCGGGTTCACGTCAGGTAGATGGCGGTCATAAAACTATTGCCAAAACCTTATGTGTACAATGGAAACAGAATATAGTGGATTTCATTTATAACGACTTTTCGGTTATAGCGACGCCGAACTCGCGTCCCTAGAATTTAAAGCATCTTTTTGTAGGAAATACATTCGGCAATAGCGACGCCGGATATAACGCCGAATTCGGGTATACCGACTTGTTTCTATGAACTATTTGGGACACATTTCTAGAAATTGCTTGCGGATGTTGCGACTGAGTCGGCAAAGGCACAAAGACTCATTCATAAGCTTTAACTATTAAGATTTCTTATCCTTTATTCACATTTGCAGATGGTCAAATGCTTTGTTTGTGTGTAGGGTTATCCTTTGTTTACAGTCGCAGATGGTATTTGACCATGTGTGAATGCTGCTTTGTTTGTGTGTAGGGTTACTTAGCATGTACACGAAATGAAAATTATGAGTAAGTTACGTAGCCAATTTCCAATGAGTAAACAGTGTTTCTTAAACTTATGAACATGGTTCCTAGACATACATTTACTGTTAAAGAAAAACTGTTAATATAATTATTATAATTATACTATTTCGGATATAGAGACTTCCGGATATAGCGCCGACATTAAAGTGGTCCCTCCGCCGTCGTTATAACCGAAATCCACTGTACTTAAATATTGCGTCGACACCAAAAAATTGAGAAACGAGCAAGATGATGATGAATGATGAATACTGAGAGGGTATTTCATCTCAGCCGATTTTCGAGTATGTCCCACTGTTGGGCTCAGACCTCCATAATGGGAGGGGAAATGACCTACGCTGGTCAGACGTGTTGGAATAGGGTTTTGTTTCGAGTTTTCCTTCTCTTGCTCAGATGTTATATGCTTATTATATCCCTTAGTCGCCTTTTATGATATCCACGGGCAAGACGGGGAGTGGTGAATTGCATTCTTACTAAGTCAACACACGTAAGAGGGTATTTATTTACTCTTATAAAATTCTTCTAGTATTTTATTTACATTAATGGCACCTACATATAGCATGAATAAAGTTTTGATGAGACGTATGAGCAGATTCATACATATTCGAAGTACCGTAGATAATTTCTATGTCGAGATTGGCCGTTGAGATCTATCAATTAACACGCAAACTCTGTCGGCTTTCAGGTGAATGTCAATTAAAGTCGAAATATGAAGATCCTAGTCCGTAGAGAGCGTCAGATAAACTGATCGATTGCCTGATTTAACTGCAACAAGTTAAACAATCGACTTGTATTATAATACATAGTAGTATTAGTATTCTTAAATCTTCATTATTTCAGCTCATACATGTCCCACTGCTGGGCTCGAGCTTACTCTCTAATTGGAAGGAAATTGACCTACTATACCACGCTTGTCAGGCGGGGTAGTATAGAGTTAAAGTCAAGTGTTTCCTTCTCTTGCATAGATGTTATATCCATAATTAATCCCTTAGTCGTCTTTTACAACACCCACAAGCAAGAGAGGGAATGGTGAATTGTATTCTTACTGCGTCGCGCCACACGAAAAATGCATATATCTTTGTACGAGAAATTCTTATATATATTTTCAGGATCTCGAAAACGGCTCCAACGATTTTGATGAAATTTGGCATCCTAGAGATTTCGGGGCCAAAAAATCGATCTGGCTAGGTTTTATTTATAGAAAATGTTGTTTTGTCGGTGTTTTTAACTAATCAATACAATGACATAAAATATCAATAGAATATGGATTCAAATTTCGCCGTCAACGTGAAGAGTGGCGATAGCTCAGTTGGGAAGCTTTCCAGTTTTTTTTGTTTTGTTTTTGTATTATTCTCTTTTTGTAATTTTTGATATATTTTTCATTATTTAATTTTTTATATTTTATTAATATATATATCTAAAAAAATTCAACAAAAATATACCAGATATTAATTTATTTTAATTTATCAACCAGATATTAATTTATAGAAAAATGCATAAGCAAATGTTTGTGTAACATAAGTACATAATACAACTTTACTTTTGGTCTCGCTTCTTTTGTTTATAAAAGATAGCTGAACTGTCAAAGATAAAACGTGGTAGTGCAGATTCCTATCTTTCTATTGTTCTCGTGTTTAGTGCAAACGGTTAAACGTTGGTGAAACTACTGGGCTACCATTAAAGCTAGCTATAACATTCATACACGAAAAAATAAAAATATTAGCTTACAATTTAATGTTATTCTTAGAGTAATTAAACTTTTAGAATATGTGAATCATAGAAAATCACGTCATAGGTATATATATATCTATATACAGTTAGTTGTTTGATAATGCAACAAAAATAATTACTGCTAATGTATTAATCCACATAAGCCTCTTTTTCACACTAATTAAGCTAATTACTTATGTTCGAGATCTAAGATGACAGCTAATGAGGTTAGTTAATGCAATTTTAACTGATGCTTTAAGTAGTCATCTTGCTACGCATTAAGTTATTGTTTGTAATCGACGAACATTACAATCTTATCCGGAGTTTGCAACAACTTCTTAGTTATTTAATGTCTTATGCTTAACAGTTTCTTGTATCATGAATGATTGGTCCGACAGTTTGATTTTAAAATCCCGCACTATATCCAAATTATTTTCAAATGCTGAAAGTGTTTTTGAGCACTATAAACTTTCACCCGCGTAGTTCCCATTCCCGTGGGAATACGTGGATATAATAGTCTATGTTACTCCCTGGTAATGTAGCTTTCCATTGGTGAAGGAAGTTTAAAATCTTTGTAGCGGTTTATGCGTAAAAGCGTAACAAACAAACTCACCTTTGCTTTTATAATACTAGTAAGGATAATAGTTTACATCCTTTTGTAGACGGTAGGGTGTTGTACAGGCAAATAGTGGCTGTCCACCAAAAAAGAAAGGGTCAACAATCTAGTCTAACCGGAATCAACTGAAATACTTCCACGTGGCGGCTGGCCTTTGACCTCTATAACCCTAAGGGATAAATATTTTCTAAGACTAGTTGTTAGAATATTTTACTGTACAGATTCCCCGTATTGACAGTCAAACATGTACGTGACAGCAGCGGTATTACATGTTCCCAGAGGCACGTCACTTAATCTTGACGATCTGTCGATTTTAAGCAAACTGCCTACGGCTTTACAAAATATACACAATTATACATGTGTATATTTAATTACGTTAATTGTGAGTTATATCAATTATTTAACTCCAATATTATGAGACTTGATTTAGAAGGGATTAGAAATCAGTGACAATCCATCTAAGGCGCGTTAAAATGTACCCACTAGCTAAGTACAGCACCATATAGGTAGCCATGCTCTTCTGTGTAACTCATAACATAAGGAATATCTATCTACGTATATAAAGTACCTAGCTGATTGATTGACCCGCTATATCGAAATTAATGAAACTGAAAACATGACATTTTGATAGCAGTTTCTTTTTTTGTGACGTAGAAACTCACTAAGAAACAGTTATATATGAAAAACGCAAAAGGAGTGTAAGGCAGTGGTAATGTTTGCATGGGTAGAAAAACATGTTTTTATCTATCTTGAAATTAAGCAGAAATATTCTTCAGTAAAAATAAATAAAACATGTCGATTGTTTTGCATTTGTCAATTTTTATTCTAAAATATTTTTATAATACAAATCTTAATATATATAAATTACGTGTCACGTTGTTTGTCCGCGATGGACTCCTAAACTACTTAACCTATTTTAATCAAATTTGCACACCGTGTGCAGTTTGATCCAACTTGAAAGATAGGATAGCTTACATCTTATTATTTGTAATAGAAAAAACGTTAACTCCAAACGAATTTAACAGATGGCGATATCTGTTGACTGGATTGAGTAATTAATTAATAGATGGCGCTGCTATGTCAAAACTACAAACGTGTTATATACGATTTTAACTTGCTTTTTACATAGATGCCATTTGTAAAAAAAATATGACGACCTCCATGACAGATGTTCTCCTACAGTTCCATTTAAATAGTTTAATAAAATGTAATATAACAAAAACATTAGCCACAGCAACCCGTGGCCGGGCCTGCTAGTCTTATATATAAATTTCTTGTACACACGTACGTGTATGTCACTGAACTCCTCCTAAACGGCTGGACCGATGTGGACGAAATTTTTTATTTGAACAGAACTACGTCTGTTGGGTCAGCTAGTTTATTATAATATTTTTGTATAAAATATAGCATACAATTTTGCCATGATACATTCTCTTGATTTCTTATTGAATTAAAATTATCACACATAACTCAAATAAATACCTACTACTACAGTGGCTTACTTTTATGATGTGGAGACTCCTTAAAAAGTAATACGCTAAAGATGAGCTTTTTAGAGGACATACTTTTTGTCTTACAATAAAATAATGAAAATGATAAATAACGGGGACGTTACACGTGATTTCTACGCAAACAAAGTTGAGGGCAAAAACGAGTTTAACGATTAAGTCGTACCTTTTACTTTACTTGTTAATGATATCTGATGTTTACGCAAATATTACACGTTATAAATAACACTATGTTTACGGATTTTATCGCGTTTGCATTTCATTTTTGATTGCCCGATGTTTAGAACACTTTTCAGCGTTCATGGTCATGGGCGGACTAAGATGTCTCATTTCTAGCAAATCAATGTTATTACATTTAAATCTACCCGCTACCGAATCAGTTACAAAAATTCTTCTTAATTGTGAAAAAAAAAATATGTGTTTTAACAGTCGATGGTGCATTACATTATGTAGACTCACTTAATGCGTACATGCAAATTCACAACACATACGAGTACCTCTGAAGTCACATAGATACATCACGTATCCAATGACATTTTGAATGATTGATAATACCTATGTCTCTTACTCAAGTTATCAATGTTAATAAATCAGCATGCTTTTCTATTATTTATAGACAGTATAATAACTTATGAAGTCCTTGAATGAAAGTATGTACAAGCTTTGTCTTTGTAGTATAATATTAATATTATATATACCCATACCTACGTTCCGTCCATTGACGCGGTTATGGACTAAAATCAATTTTGTGTCGCCTATAGACTTGACGTTATTATAGTTCAAGTATATTGACGTAATAAGGTAATTAATTTCATCATTGGTTCTTGTTACTGCCCTACTTTTAGGTTATGGACCTTCACTAAGAGAGTCAATGGTCTATCTGAAGGGTTGAACTGTTTTGCCATTAAATAAGATAATGTGTTATCTCACAATAAGAGCACACTGTTTACCCTAACGGAATTAAGATATAATCTGTTCTTCTATGGATGTAAGAGAATATACAAGAGAAGAAAAACATATCATGAAGGACACTTTTGCTAATTGTAATGCAAATAATGTCTGAGAAGAAATAGAAAAATAATTGAAAAAGACGAATGAGAGAAGACTGCAATCTACTGAGATGCGTACGTTAAGATGGATGTGTGGAGTTATAAGGTTGGATAAAATAAAAAATGAGTATATTACTAGCAGTCTGAAAGTGGCACCAGTGGTAGAGAAGATTAGATGCGCGATCTTAGTATGGACACGTGATGAGGAGGGATGAAAGGCAGTGCCGAGAAGGCTTGTCAATATGTTTGTGGATGGACATAAGAATCGTAGGAGACCTAAAAAGAAATGGATGGATTGCATGAATGAGGATATGCGTGTGAAAGTAGTGAGTGCAGATATGACGGCTGATAGAACGTTATGGAAGGTAAAAACATGTTGTGCCGACCCCACTTAGCGTGGGATGAGGGCAGGCAAATGATGATGAAGAAATAGAAAAATAATGATTTTTATAGTAGTATTTGCATCGTAGGTTTTAATTTAAGATCCCTGCGTATAAGCACATTGATATCTGCATTAAAATATTAAATATAACTATGTTCAGTAATTATATTAAAAATATTAGCACATTACAGTATGCCAAGTAATAGTGCATCGATATTAGTTAATTAACTACGCTGGTTTTGAATTTTTGGTTGCACCTAAGTTCCACATAAGAACAAGATATGAGTCTATATTTACTGCGCGGAGATAGAGGTCCACAAGGGCAAAGCTCACACCCATTGTCTCAATAACGTTGATTTCATATGCTGTGCTATAATTTTATTGCCGTTATACTTTTTATCATATATGTATTTTAATAACATTTGTTGATCACCTCTTTACTGCATTTTAAATAAAAAAATAGCTAAGTAAATAATTTCTTTTATTATTTTAGACCAGACAGGTGTTATTAAACTTGTCATCATCTTGCTCTTATCCCAATTACTTGGGGTCGACGCAATATGTCATCTGTTTAGACATATTGCAAAAAGTTTCGGCAATGACTTTTATGACCGGCCGCCTGCCTGACGTCAACCCTCCTTGGGAATGTAATCGTTGACCCAAATGGTACCAGATGGAGTTGGTCCGGGTCAATCTAGGGCTCTTAGTCGTCTTTTACGACACCCACGAGCAAAGCAAGGGTTGGTAGTATTCGAAGCCGCTACCACACAGCAATTTGTTATTAAACTTGTATTTTAATTAAATATTACAACATGAACTAGTTACTGTATTAGAGCCAAAATTATAAGATACGTTGCTGTACGGTATTAAAAGTGGCCTTAACATTAAAATCAAGTTTTACCCGACTATAATGTTAAACACTTAAACATATGTACATATCGTTAATAATGTTCGTTCGCGCTAGTCTTTAAAACTAGTCGACAGAATTTAATGAAATTTTGCAAAGTATAATTAGTTCCATTTATAATCATCATCATTTCAACCCACAGAAGTCCCATTGCCGGGCTCAGGCGTCCTCCGCAATGGGTGGGAAATTGACCTAATATGCCGCGCCGGTCAGACGTGTTGGTATAGGGTTTTATGTCAACGTTCCCTTCCCTTAATATTATGTGCATATTATATCCCTTAGACGTCTTTTACGACACTCACGGGCAAGATAGGGAGTGGTGATTTGTATTCTCATAGCGGTCAACACACGGACAATTTATAATGTTATTGAGTAAATTTAATTATTTTGCAAAGGATTGGCTTAGATGATCAGTACAAGGAGTCAGGCCAAGTTGGCAGTGAAAAGAGTATTTATTTAACTTCTCTATCTGTTGGGGTACTTCCTTGCTCCATATGATTTATAAAAGATGTAATGATATCTTGTAGGCGGCACAGGTACGCGCTTTGTGGCAAAACATGAGTGAGGTCTACGTCCAGCAGTGGACAAAGACAAAGCCGTGGACAAAGCTTAATGATCATCATTATCATCAATGATATGTTGATTGTCTTGTGGAGATGTTTATTGCTACGGAACTGTCATGCTTACTATTTTACGGCGTATTGCTCAATACTAGTTATATAGGGTGAAATTGCTTGTAGGTCGAATCTAATTGTACTGTGTTATCCAATCGGTACATTATCAAATATATTTAGGAAGTAATAAAATAATAAAAACGTTATTAACATAACTTCTTGACACATTGAATAAAAATATATTTAAATTGTGGAAATTAAACATCCGTAGGCATTGAGAAGTGGATTGGTCATATTTTCAGACCTTACCGTTTAAATGCCTATTGCCACCAAAATATAATTGTGTTTCTAATTCTTTAGCCTCTGCACGTAGCTTCACACGCGTAAAATGTAATTTACCTAAGACAAAATTATTTTCAATTGTGTCATGCTTGAGTGGGCAAAAGAAGGTAAAAATCAATTATTATCCCAAAAGAACGTATTACCGAAATGAAAAGTAGCCTATGTGTTAATCCAGGAAATGATCTATTTATGTGTCAATTTTCATCCAAATCTGTTCAATGGTTTACACGTGATCGAGTAACAAACATTCGTGTATTCAAACAACTTCGCAAATTTTTACATTTATACAAGAATAGTTCCCATACCAAAAGAAAAAATAAGAAAGTGTCAAGCAGCAATGGAAAGATCTATCCTAAGAATTCGAAAGATTGATAAAATTTGTCATACTAAAATAAGAGAACAAACAAAACTTATAGATTTCTTACTCCATTCATTGAAACTGAAATGGAAATGGGCAGGACATATAGCTAAATTAGAGGATACCAGATGGACAAGGTGTGTCATAAAATGGAAAGGACCTGAGGGAAAAAGACAGCGGGGAAAAAGCGAGGAAAAAGACAGATGGCTAGATGACATTAAGGATATAACAGGAGACATGTGGCAGGCAAAGGCGAGAAACAGGATAAACTGACAAAACATGGAGGAGGCCTTTACCCTACAGAGGGGATCTCATTAAATTTAAAAATTAAATAAATCACATAATATTTTAACTAATCATATTTAAAATGAAAAATTAATGTGTAATATTTACTAAAATAAAATTTGAATAAGATAAAAGGTAATGTAATTAGTATAAGTATAATTTATATTATTTTAAAATTTAATATATACTATTTTAATTTATTGTAAAATTTGCATGTGTAATGAGAAATAATAAAAGGCTTATTTATTATTATTAGTTCCCATACGACGACGGGATAAGAATACAATTGTCGCCACTCCTTGCTTGCCCGTGGGAGCTGTAAGAATCGAGTAAGGGCTTACCAGGACAGCGGGCAGCAGCTTTTTTTTTTGTGGGTATAACTGTTATCCGCAGATGGCTTTCACAGCTTAACCCGGACTATGGGTGAGCGCTGATGGCTCTCAACCCGGTAGCGGGCAGCAGCTCTCTCCTGAAAAGTATATAATATCTCACTGCGATCGCCAACCCGCCTGCTAAGCATGGCGATTACGGCATTATCCTCTCTTTGAAGGAGACCTTCGTCCAGCAGTGGACGGCGATAGGCCAAATGATGATAGAATATTAAATGTTCACTGGTTACCGTTATCGAAATCTAAAAATCACTTTTCTACTATAAATGCGATATTTACCTGCTGCTAGGTTTTGTTTATTCTAAATAAGATAGTTACACATAACATGCGAAAATTACAACGTGTCAGTGCGAAATCAATTAATTACCACCATTCTCCTACCTACCGACCACGGACCTTAATCTGTATTGACTTAATAACTCGTATATTTATATATACATATTTGTCTTTTGGGTATAATTATAGGCGAAAATTATAGTACCTATTTCCGTGTGATGACGGAGTAAGAATACAATTCACCACCCCCTTTCTTGTCCGTGGGTGTCGTCTAAACTTTATATGTATATTTAATCCCTTAGTCGTTTTTACCGACGCCCACGGCCAGGGTAGAGGTGAATTATATTCTTACTACGTCAGCACATGAATGTGCTTGATATAAAATTCAAAATCAATATTTCACTATATTATATAGACAAATGAAATTGAATAAAAGCTCGTAAAACTAAATTAACCCGCTTTTTACGCAACATCAAACCGTTGACGTGTATACTTTACCAGTTTGGCCGATTTCTACCGGGTCAGGTCGCTTACCTTCGCACACCGCAGTTGATATGAGAGTTGCGAAATTATGTCTGCCACAATAATATCGCTTTGTACATATTTAGTAACCTGCACTGGTAGATGCAGTGTTATTCAATCTGCGACCTATTTGTGGTCAATCGCTAGACAGTATCAACCGTCTCGCGTTATTGAGTATTACAAAACCTGTTATCTGCACTTGTATAAACCGGACAAATTAAAAAAACGTATTTTGCTGTTGTAAAAACCAGATTAATTAATAAGTAATTTCAACGGCGTAACTGTTATGTAAAATGTTAAATGTTAAGTGACTTGTAGCCGTACCAGTTGAACACATTTTTTTTAAATTATATGTTTGTTTAACCGTGTGGTGACTGAGTAAGAATACAGTTCACACCCTATCCTGCCCGTGGATGTCGTAAAAGCCGACTAATGGATGCACAATGCAAATAACATCTATGCAAGTAAAAGGAAAACTCAAAATAAAACCTTCTACCAATTATTTATTAGGTTAATATCCCTTCTATTATGGAGGAGGCCGGCAATGGGAGGTATATGAGCCGAGATGATGTATTTGTTAGCTTGATTCTAAACGGAATGATTGCTAGTTCGTCTATGTGTAGTATATGAATGGTTCCCTCCAGATTAGAGTTGCTCAGTTTCAGGTAGGTTTTCATCTATAACAGAAATTAATATTAAAAAAAGATAGATTAACTGCACAGATGGCGTAGTGGTTAAGATAGCGACTTACAACGCCAGTGTCGGGGGTTCGAATCCCACGCGGGACAACACTTTGTGTGATTCACAACTTGTTGTTTTGAGTCTGGATGTAATTTGTGTCCGTTAATTATATGTTTGTAAAGTTATGTTTGTAAAATTATTATTATTATAGTTACACGTTAGATGAACCAATATATCATATCTATGGCACGCAGTCTTTTTAAATGTGCCATACGTATCCATCTTAAATGTGTGCTTTATTTTATTTATATTTTTATTAACTCTAAAGAAACCCAAGTTACTTTTATCAGAACCATGGCTTAGGCGTATATTTCACTTAAATGCAAGTTTTTAACTCGTTTAAGTTAATTAACAATTATAATAAGCTATCATTATTTTAATAACATCCCGTCACGGTTGGCGCTTTATTTTGTACATTCATAACCTCATAATGTACAGAGTACACACACACATGCAGACACAATGTGATAGCTGAACGGGGTAATATTAAATTCGTAATCATAAATTTCTTTTCATAACGTTCTTAACTCTAAATGCCAAAGTAACAAGAAATATTTGTTAAGATAATTTAGAATAAATGTATATTAATTTAAGTACTGCACAAAAAATGGCTCGAGCCTCCTACTCCACATTGGAAGGGCAATTGACGCAAATTACAAGGCTAGTCAGACGAGTTGGTATAGGATTTTATGTCAAGTTTTTCTTCTCTTGCACACATTTAACATCTATATGTTATAAGCATATTGTATGTCATAATCTTTTTTTACGACACCATGGGCGAGATAAGATATTGAATTGTATTCTTACTCTATTAATACAACACAGCTTCACATGTATATAAAAAAAAACGAATACAAATATTGTTCGTGGTGAAAACAATTATTTATGAATCACACAAAAGTTATTTTAGTGAGAATCGAATCTTTAGCGTTGAGTTTTATACTGAACATGGCAGTTCGCTACTTATTCTACTACGCCAATGGCCAATCACTTCATATTATGTTTTCAATAATTAGTAACATAAAAATAGTTAAAGGGCGAATAAATATTGAATCACTTCTTCATTTCCGACGTTCCGGCTGATGAGAACTCGTATGACGAGCTTAATAAGTAGGTCAAGTAACCCTTTAGCGTGTAGAGGGGTGAGAGCAATCACACGAGCCGCCCGCCTAATTGAAGTCCAATGTCGCGCAGCCCGCCCACGGTGATTGATACTGCCCAGACCAAGCCGGCTTCTAATTCGATTGTGATATTGTTTGGACGCTCATCGACGTCACTCCCACGAGCTAGAATGTAATCTGTACAAACGCCGATGATGTCATTCCGAGACAGCGACCGTTCAATTCATTTTGTATGGTCGAGCGAGATACGCTTCGTAAGAGATTGATGAGCATTCATTAAAACATGTATAGCTTATTGTCGCTGTGAAAAAAAGGCGCTTAAATACGGATATCTTAAAGGTTAGGTAGACACGGATAGCATAAAGGTAGTGGTGGGGCTAATTAGGCGTACTAAAACCATCTATATCCATTAACGGCGCCGCACGCGACGGTAGGTGGGCAGTCGCGTCGCGTCGCCGCCACCGTTTATGACGACTGCCAATACTCGTGTGTCGATTCATGATAAGGGTTTGCACTTCCGTGACTGACCGCGGGGTTGAACGGAACAGAAATAGAACAGTTTAAACACGCTCGACATTAAGTGGCGTCATTGCCAACTCAAGTATTAAGTGTAATTACTTTAGTAAATTAACAGTTTGTATTGAAATAATGACTGTTTGTTTCGTGTCATCATTGCTTTCGCAACTCACCAAATACTTGGACCTTTTACCCTTAAAAACTTGCTGTTGAGCTTGAATAACAAAGAACTGTTTCACATATATTTATAAAGATAAACAGGATTATTCTTAATGATTCCGATATTTTTTTTGGGGTGGGCTACGGTTAGCGCACTCGTCGCCCGGCTCCGTCCGGGGCTTAAGCACGTACACCCGTAACCCACCCATATAGCACGTCGCCTTCGTCGTTGGGCCGAACACCGGGTTGAGAGCCATCTGCGCTCACCCATTGACCGCGTTAAGCTGTCAAGGTCATCTGCGACCAACAGCTACACACACACAAAAAAAAAAACGTTGGGCCGAACACCGGTGCAGAGTTCCTTGACTTCAGTGGTCGACCCTACGGAATACCCCGAGGGAGTACCCTCTCCCACGGACGTCCCCTACCGTGACGCCGTCGCGAGGCTAACCTCTCCGCGGGTGCCGGACTAAATCCCTGGTCCGGTCACCCGCAGCCTCTGCTAGGGCGGCATCAGGCGCAAATTATCTAACATGCTAGCAGTATTTTGATAACTGACATTCATCAATGACACAAGTGCAAGCGTCTCTATAGTTTTTAGTATATTATTTATCTAATTATCTAAAAACAAGAGCAATAGAAACTAACCAAATAGTATATTTGGTTACAAATGATATTAATAAGTTTGATAGAGGAATCCACTCAAGCGTATTAGCCGATCATATGTGTACATCATACAGTGCGTCTTCGTATTTAAGCAGAAAACTGAAGAGAAGGAAATCCAAATATTTATTAATTTTAGCTAAGATTTAATTATCTTGCCGCGCTTTATTTAAGACAACACCCTGCACTAAGGAAATAATCCTTGTATTGCGGGGGACTTTACAAACATATAATTAACGGACACAAATTACATCCAGACTCAGAACAACAATTTGTGGATCGCACAAAGTGTTGTCCCACGTGGGATTCGAACCCCCGACACTGGCGCTGTAGGTCGCTATCTTAACCACTACGCCATCTGTGCAGTCATTATATGCAGTTATTAACTTTCCGTGTGGTGGAATAACAAAACAATCCCCTTTTGCCCGTGGATGTCATAAAGGATTAAATATGCATATAACATTTATGCAAGAGAAGGAAAACTTGAAGTGAAACCTTATACCAACAGGTCTGATTAGGGTGGTATAGTAAGTTAATTTCCTTTCTACTGTAAAAGAGGTTCGAGCCCAAAAGTGGGACACTAAAATGATGATGATAATAAATTCAACCGTTCTTTTATATATAATTAATAAAACATTAGTTATCTAATTATCAATTTGTATCAGATTAGTTGTTCAATTCATGAAAACGGATTTTAAAATATTTTAAACAAAAATTCGCTATTACCTTAAATAATTCGCTGTTCTATAGATCCTATAAGTAAGGCCGGAAGCCCTTATAGAATTGTCGAAAACCTTGAAACTTATATTGCTTAATTTACATGGTTCATGATAGAAATATTTAATGACTTTATAAATGTAATACGTGAATTGAGCAGTCCATTGTGACCTAGCTATTTTGTTATATAATATTACAAAAGTCCTTTTTGTTTTTATATTCTGCCAAGTTAAATGAAATAGATTTAGTTATAAGATTAGTTAGGCAATCAATTCACAAGTACTATTCTTAACAAAATTTATGGATCGTAAACTTTCAGAACACTCACACACAATGTCTAATACAATAACACCGCCACAAACAAATACAGTAACGGCTTTTATCAAAATGTCTACTTTAATAGTTGATCATGCATCGAACCCGCTCGGGTGATCCGTTTTAATTTGAAACTTCACTTTACCGGCGATACTAGTAAAGGGTTGGCCTCTGCCCTAATCTTTGAACTATGACTTGACCGTTAATACGCATTTATAATTTGCTCTTCGATTATTTAGTACGGTGGAATGGTACGTAGAGATACGAATAAATTAGTTTCGTGTTTGGGAACAAAGCCGGTTCAAAGTTTTGAGTAACGGTCACAGGATCGTTGTAAGAGTTTAAACTTATTCCTCTATCTGTTGGGTTTGGAGTGCTTTATTGGCATACATCTTGTTGTTTTGTATAAGTTTAATTGAAGTTGCTCTATATGGGCTTATGAGCACTTATGTTGAGGTTACTTAATGGGTTAGCGGAATTAATACACATACACCTAAACAAATGTAAATTATTTAAGATAAGATTAGAAGACATGATCTCGGCCTATATAAGCCCCACTACTAGGCTCGAGCCTCTTCCATAATAGGAAGGAAATTGACCTTTCTATACCATGCTAGTCAGACAGGTTGGTATAGGGATTTTGTTTCGAGTTTTCCTTCTCTTGGTGTTATATGCGTATTATATCCCTCAGTCGTCTTTTACGACATTCACGGGCAAGATAAGAAGTGATGAATAGTATTCTTATTTCGTCGCCATACGCACAGAGGTGTTGAAGATTGAGAACACAAGAGATATTGAAATTTATGCGCCAAATTCGTATCGACTAATCGGAACAGCCTTCAATGGAATCTTACCATATATTTATTACACCAGTGAAACGATTTGAAATAATAACTCAATCAATGTTATCCTACCATTGATGAACTATGACCGCATCGCGTGGCGTCCCCTGAATAGTTCACGCAGATGTTAACTCGCCTGTACTTAAGCTGCAGCATCCACACACTTCATTTACATAGCGAGCATATCGTATGCACCGTATATGCACTCGGTTCTCGCTTTATAATTCAAATGATCCACGCAAACTCAGGGTGATTCTGAGGTAATGTGAGAACTTGTAACGGACTTTTTGTCTGCTGTTTTAACTAAAAGTGTATCTGTGTTTAATATTCTATATTATCGTCATATGGATTGCCTCAGTGATCTATTGATATTAGGAGTCAGGACACGGCGTTGATCAAGTCGAGCGTTCGAACCAAAAAATCCTTTTATTTATAGCCTCACAAAATATGTAAACAAACTAACGATAATACTAAAAACAAACAAAACAATGGTAATAATACTAAACACAAACCAATAATAATACAAAAAAGGGGATGACACATCTTTTAATCGTACCTAACTAATAAGGGATACATTTATTACCGTTTGCTGGACTTAGTTCCCAAATTCGAACTGTTTATTATTTCCTGATATGTAAAATACTTCTATTTTTGGGTTTGCGTTCGGCGTGCTCCTCGCACCACTCCGTCCGGGGCGATAGAGGGGCGTAAGCACTCACACCCGCAACCCACCCGAACACCACGTCGCCTTCGTCGTTGGGCCGACCACCTAGCAGCATCGCCCTAGCGATGGTCGGCAGCGTCAGGTCGGCACCGATGATTGCGACGAGTTCACGACGCTGCTCTGCCCAGGCGGCACAAACCTCGAGCGTATGCTGCGCCGTGTCCTCGTTGCAATCGTAGTGGTGGCAGGACGGTGTGCTCTCCCTCCTAGCGACCGTGTACAGGTACTTGCCGAAGCATCCATGCCCCGTCAATACCTGCACCAGTCGGAAAGAAAGCACCCCGTGCCGCCGTTTTAGCCACTGCATCAGCACCGGCCTGATGGCCGCAACGGTCCAGACACCGTATCGAGGCCTCTCTAGCCGGACTGCCCAACAGGCAATGACGTCTCGGCGGGCGTCGACGTGCCAGGCGGTGAACTCCCTCAAAGAGACCACACCGCCCTCCGCTCGCATCCCCGACACCCGCCGATACAAATCAGCGAGCATTTCCGCCTCCAGGTCCCACGGGGGAGTCCCGGCCAACAGGCACGCCGCCTCCGTCGCCACCGTGCGGTACCCGCGAATGGCCCTGATCGCCATGGCTCTCTGTGGTCGCCACAGAATAGCCCTGAGTCGGGCGGTCAGGGACCTCGCCCACACCGGTGCGTCGTACAGGGCCATCGACCGAATGACCCCCGCGTACAGCCGTCGACATGCAGCGCTCGGTCCACCCACATTCGGCATAAGCCATGATAGGGCGGACGCCACGCCGACGAGCCGCGGAACGAGCCTGCGGAAATGCTCCCGAAACTACCAATGTAAAATACTTAGCATTTTTTCGGGCTAATATAATCCAAGCTTGACATCAAAATATTAACACACATTCATGTGTTACACCTCTGTTTACATCATTCCATCCACGACGGAGAATATAGACGCTATAAAAAAAAAAAAAAGTTACACAAATGTGCGCGCCCTATAACATGTACAACTCATTATGGACAATAAAACAGCTTCAAACTTGATTGAATTTAGCTTCGCACACTTAATGTTTATTACTAACCCCTAAATGGCATATCAATAAAAGTTTATAAACGGTTCAAACATTGCCAAATAATAAAATACCAAAACAAAAGTAATTGTTGTGAATTTTCAAACGCCCGCGATGAGCCAGCGATTGGCTCATCGCGGGCGCTACTCTCGGCGTGACTAGATTTCGAGAGGCGTCCTTTGTTAAATAAAGCCAAGTCCACGATTTGAAGTGCAGTTTGGACGTGATCGTGTTATGATGCAAAAACTCTTATTATTATTTTATAGTTTAACTGCAACGCTTCAAAGGTTACCTATAGCAATAATTCATAATGCTTTCTGTGGTAACCGACTAATGATAAATGTCATAGATTTATTCTCTGCATCGGATGTCGTAAAAAGCGACAAAACAGCGATTTTTCAATCATCAAGTGAAATGCCATCCATGACATATATTATTTGTTGATTGTAAATAAACTTAAAATAATAGATTTTTTAAAATTTAGTGTTAAAAACACTCAATCTTCGTCAATTTTTTGAAAAATATAAAGCATGAAAGCTATTTCCCAAGCCTGGTATCATAATAACATTGTATGGACAATTTTCACTCAATAAATATTGCATATTAGTATATTATTATTTTAGAGCCATATTTGTCTCTGGTTTGAAACAAAACGGGTCTCCTCTACATTTATTGTTCAAAAAGCGATCAATAAACAAACTGTTCACGTTCATATTAGTAACACATCTAATTAGTACGATTTCACATGTGTTCTTTGCCAAAAAAAACTCGTGCTTATGAAAAAATCATATATTTTTCATATGTGTTTCTTAAGTGTTACGAATGACGCTGCGACATATTCATAATTATTCCTTCCTTAAAAGCCAAAAACAGCTTTTTGATGAACAGAATATGTACCACAAAAAGATATTTCCAAATCAAACTGATAATTCCTCGCGTTTATGCAAATAAACTCTTTATCTTTATAATATAAATGTGTATTAGCATCGGATACACATAATTATATACAATTATTATAAAGGTTTTTTATGGTACAACGGATGGTGTCTACTGTTAACCACGGTAGCCTTGGAAAGATGTAATCAAATTAGATGTATTACGTCATCGACTCTAGCACCATTATGCTAATTAACGCGAGCAGTGATCTAAACATCAACGATGGATAACGCAGTGAAATCACCTGGATTTATAGGTGAATATAAATAAATGTTGCATAATAGGTACTTCCTTCTCTAAACTCACACTATATTTATAATCTGATGCATCGTCTACACGCTTCTTGTTATGTAATCGTAATAAGAAGGAAGTATGACTGATATAGCTTGCTAGACAGATTGGCATTAAGTCTCCTTTTATTTTACTTCTTTTCTAGTGATTTTGTTTAGTTACGTTCCTTAGTCGTCTCTTATGACATCGGGTAGAAGGGAAAGTGACAAATTGTAATTTTAATCCATCACAAAAAGGACAAATTTATGTTGCGTCTTTACACTATTGTCCGAGTATACCTACATGCATATATTTTATTACCATCAACGTTTTTATACTCCAAAGTTCATTGCTAAAATTACTGACCATAACCGTTAAGTTAATCCTCGATCTTCATTGCGAAGATCTAACCAGTTTAGGCAATAATGATGCTGGTTTAAAGCAATATTTTCGAAACATTACGACGGTATTGTCGACCTGGCGGGATGCGCGTAGGCTGATTCTAATAAAGTGGTAACTTCCTTCATGACGTCACTTTCGTGATTCACTCAATTTGTTCCAAAGATTTGAAGACTTGCTTATAGTATTTAACTATGACCTTTCGGTTGCTTGTTTCGGCCTCATCACTTCGTGTCCTTGTTAAAATAATGAAAATCTTGCACACGGACAGCAAAATAATTTCTGATTTATTTATGATATGTTACAAACAAGATTATGTTTAAATTAATCTACTCTAGACACATCGATAAAGTTATTGATTCTAAAACTAGTTTTGCGATATTAAACACTGATATGATGTTTTAAATTGTCATTTATCGATATAAATTTTATCTGAGGAATTGCTATGGACTACTATTTTATATGCGCTTTTCCATTAGCCATCTCATTTTAGGTACCTCAAGAAGTGGCAAAACACTGTTGTAATACTACATTTTGATGAATTTTCTGACATTTATAATTATAACACTCTGCGGCTATGTTGAACGGGTTTGTTTTATAGAATTAAAACGCTCATAAGATTGCTCGCTAAAAGGTTTTATAACGTAAATATACCTATGTGATAAAAAGTTCGAATGTAATGTGTCGCCATACTTCTTGGCCATGGAAAGACCTATCTTTTATGGCCAAAAGCTCACGTCCAGTAGGACGTTGTAGTTTGAACAAGAAAATCATGACAAAAATATTTGTCCGGCTAGCAGTTTCCGAGATTTAAGTAAGTCATTCAGATTCATAATAGTGAAAATATAAATGGAATGATCGGTCGTTAACAAAACTAAATAATCTCAGCAGTGTGATGAAAACAGTCAAGTTCCATAACTATTACGCAAAACTTTACAGAGAAATGCTCGGGACGATATTACGATTATTTCATTCATAAAGTCAGTGCATTTATATACGTAACAGGGGAGTCATCTTTGTGTGACTACAGTACGGGCTGCTTGTGATGTGAAAAGCAGTTTTCCGTGGAGCAAATAATGGAACAACAGCGAGAAGGCCTGGTGCCGAGTAACGGGGCCTGGAATCATGATGTCCCATATGTAACAATACAAAACAAAACTTATGAATATATGTATTTACATAACTTGTTATTTATTTACGTAACAGAATTATTTATAATCTTAATAAGCCTGCCTCAATTCCTTTCATCGAGGATTTTCGAACACAATTCAATCAATGTGATACAATAAATAAGCAACCCTAGCTAATGAAACTTTCAATAGCCAAGAGGAGATCGCGCGTGTTTAGTACGACGATGTCGAGCAGATGACGCCCAAACAAATCTCAATATCTGGCATATGGTATGAATATTTAGAGCAAGAGAACGCATCGAGCGTTTCTCTGCACGGCTATAAGACATCGAAAATAGATTGTGCGAACGGGGTTAGACGCACCTGTTATTTGGCTTTCAAGCGGGTGCGGTGTCGGGTGCGCGGGGTGGCAGATTCATTAATAATGGCCCACAATGAGACGCCATTATTTACGAGTTGTGGCAACTGAGTTCAACCGCATCGCATATAACGCTGTGCTTCCAGTTCCAATCCGGAAGCAACGTAGCAACTAAATCTTCAACAGAAAATATTTGATTGTAAAATATAAATCGGTTTATTGTTACACGTGTCCCAAAATGTATTAATTTAAGTAAATAATGTTGCTGCAAGATTAGAAAAAGTAAGTATTTTTCCGAATCACTCGTCTTTATTACCGAAATAATAAGCAACATTGTAACACAATCGTCTTACTGTTTCAGTATCACTTAATAATGGCAATAGTGGCCCGCGGCAACGCCAAGTGGGTGTCCCGCGTGCCGTCCAGCCTTGGGCTAGGTATATGTATAGTGTTTGCCAAATAGCATGGCAAAAGAGGTCATTTGGTGACCTTCACCACGATATCATCAAATCCAAATAATTTATCGCTAATTCTATCGCTTTCCATACAAACTGTCTTATCGTTTTAATATCGTGGTGAAGGTGTCTAGACCGTACAGAGGTTACAAACATTTGTCTGCGTGTAATTTGTTTAGAATTTTAATAAAGAAATTATTAAACACCTACACGTGCAATAATAAAGCATACGTACACGTTACCTACCTTACCACTGCCCTAGCATGAAACTGATAGCTAACCTATCTTAAGGCTAACTTTTTGTTAAATACGTAAGGTGAGGTAAAATAATATACTAAAATAATTTATTTATGACTTTACAAAAATCTATAGTACTGGACTGTCACTTCCACTACTGTTACTATTACTGCTATCTGATACATGAATTATGATTGCATCAATCTTTCGGTATATACTGTCATCGAGGCCCATCATTTTTTTTTTCAATATCTTTTACGTGCTCCACACGGAATGTCAAACAAAATGGCGACTGGGCCACACGACGCCACTGATCTCGTACACCTGACGCTGAAATCAGTTAAGAAAAGATTTTATGTTTGATACACATAACCTAAAATCTTGCATCTACTTGTGCGATCCTTTAGGTTTATTACACCTGACGGTAAAATGAGGTGAAAGAAATGTGTCATAACTTAAAACTTGGCATTTTTTGGGCGTTACATAATTCTTCGAAGCTAATTACGTATTTAATTATAGGGTCTATATTATATTGAATTTATATAAATATTCTCGGTACTTTAATTTTAATGTTACTTAAAAACTTTTGATTTTCAGACATTTGAAAGTAATTTGGCATTGTTATCAATGATATTATTTATAAAATAATGAAATGTCACCAGTTACAGGTTAATCTGGTATTTTAAAACAATGAAATACATGATTATAGGATATTAAAAACATATATTTTCTATTGTAATTTTACTCGGCGGATCGTCTGCGCGAGGAGCGCAGCCTCGATGAGGAGATCCGCCGCCGGCGAATGGAGCGGCGCAGGCGCAACTACCTACGCCTCATGCAGCCCTAGCCGAGGCCGCGGGTGACGTGACCGGGGATTAGTCCGTCACCCGCCGAGAGGCCGACCGCGTGAGGAAAGACCGACGTCCTCCCCGAGGGGGGGTCGATGGGAGGGTACCCCACGTAGGGGGTATTCCGTCGGGCCGACCACTGACGACAAGTAAACCTGCTCCGGTGGTCGGCCCAACGACGAAGGCGAGGTGGTTTTCGGGTGGATTGCGGGAGTTGCGTGCTAAAGCCCCTCTGTCGCCCCGGACGGAGTGGTGCGGAGGCGCGCTGACCGCAGCCCACCCACAAAAAAAAAAAAAAATGGTAATTTTACTAGATTTCGTAAAATTTTGAGTTGTGCTGTTTGTAATGTTGCTTCCTGGTAGGCTATCTACCAAGAGAATTTTGCGATACAACTTTTCGATAGATTTGTATGGTAAGCGATAGATTTTTTTGCATTTTAAGATATCGTGGTGAAGGTAGGTGAAGGTCGTCTTTTGCCACGTTATCTGGCACTGAGTATAGAAAAAAAAGGATTTTGCAAGGACATGTTGAACATTACCATGCAAAGTAACACTACTGCAAAGCAGTTCCTTTAACTGCAACCTACCTCTGATAATCATTGCTAAGGTGGTTATTCAGAGGTATTAACGTAAATAATTAGCGGTGGTACCCAATATGGATGTTTTTGTTAAAGTTGTCCAGATCCCTATGTAACGTATCGTACGATTTTACATGTGGTGACGGAGAAGCTAGAGAAGGAAAATTCGAAATAAAACTATACAAAAACATATGATCAGCGTGGTTTAGTAAATTTCCTTCCTATTGTTGGGGAGTCTCAAGCCCAGGAGTGGGAGCTGTATGAGCTGAGGTGATGATGATCTCGAGAGCCCGAGAACTATAGGGAGATTTCGGGAACTATCGGGCGCCTGGAACGGAAGGAAAGACTGGGTCACCAACTTGTGCTGCTACACAGTATTTCTTAACATATAAACGCAGAAACTAACCCAAGACACCATCAATAGTATTGTGAACTTTAACGTTCAATCCTTGTCATACAAGTATATAACAAAGTAATATATTTCAACAGCGTATTATTATTAAGCTTATCGAAGAGAATGCTTGTATGTTTTTGCGCTGATAAATACGTGCGAGTATACCCTGGCCTGATTTTATTGATCACACTCAAGATTTCAGGAACACTCAATTAAATTTCACATCTTCGCTCGCGCCACTTATTATTTATTACTTATTATTATATTATTATTATTATATTATTATTTATTACTTTATCTTATTTTCCTTATATTTGGCATTGAGACTAATTTCGTTAACTGTGCTTACATTTACCTACTATATTTAGTTAATGTATGAATTTCGAGAAGATGCCAATGGGGATGAGCTAAGGAATGAGAATAACGATATTCGAGAAAGTTTGGAAATGGTAATGTTAGTGGAGGCAACATTGTAGCGTTAACACCAATATGATATATTCATGTTGAAGAAAACTTATAATTAATTCTGTGGGCGATAATAATGATAGAAAAAGGTCGAATATAATACGAATGAATTATGTCAAAGAGGGAGAAGGACAGGAGATGAGAACAGAAGCGACTGCTGCAAACTCTTAGCGATGATACAGTATTTGTTCCAAATATGACTCACGCGGCATTTGATGAACTCAAAACCATAAAGATTGATAATTAAAAATGACGTTCGCATTGTTGGTAGTAAAAAAAGGATTCAATACGCTTAATTTTTAACAATCGAGTACCCTAACGAGACGGGATTGAATTTGACCAGAGTCTACTTATAAGGAATGCTTACTTTTGGGTGCTATGTCACGACTGTTAATCTTTGCCTTGTATTTTATCAATACCTTTGCAATGTTACATTTATTTTCTCAAACCTACTACAGTATTTATATGGAATGAATCTAATTCTATGGATCTCTATGTGTAATTCGTCTTTATTTTATTGCGAGTACTTTGCAGAAACCATCTGCTGTGTGGTAGAGGCTACCAACACAACCAACCCTCATATTGCTCCTGATTTTCGTAAAAGACGACTAAGAGCTTCAACAATTATATTCCCAAATTGGCGGCTGCTTATAAAATTAGAGCTAATAACTTTCTTTTACAATATGTACCATGAAAGAAGAGTAAATATTGAGTTGACCTCAAGTAATTGGAGTAAGATAACATTGCAGTATTTGTGTTCACAGAGGGTTTTGCTAATTGCCTATTTTATAGCTATCCGAATAATAATCTGTAGTTATTTATAGCTATAACAAAGTTTATATCGCTCCATGGCAATCTATGATTCACCACATATTATTTCTGGTGTCCATAGGTAGATTTTAAGTGACGCGATGATTGGCGTTTTACAACACAAAGGATCTTTCTTGTGCTTATATATTTTTAAAGTCATATGACGCAACACTGCATGGGTTGTGCTGTTAAAAACCTTTTAAACGCGTACAATCATTTTTTTTTTTTGTAATGAGTAATCGATTTAATTTCAAGAACTGGCTTATAGGCACTACTTATTTGTCACGATTTTAACCTGATTAATTTACTATAAATTTTGTACTGTCTCGTGGGTCTGCACTCGATTCCTGTATCGTAAAAAGTGTTACTGAGTTATTTAGCAGTAAAATAAATATAACACCGAAATACTACGTTGGTAGTAATTACGTGAGACGTTTGTCTTCGTCTTAAATCTCTGTCTAACTTTTCGGATAAAAGACATGAAAATATAGTATAATTAAGTTTTAGATCAAATAAACAAAGAGCTATCGAGATAAATTCGTGCATGAGCAGTCAGATAGTCGCAGTAGAGGCAGTGAGATGAGGTAAGCGACCTTAAAAGCCACTTAGCACTGTACGCTCTCCGCGCGTTGGCGCCGCTCGCTGCGTTTCTTATTACTTAGCGAATAATTCGGGTAATAACTAGCTACTCTGAGACCGCTCTTAAATTCCACTGTTACAATGTACCCACTTGGCTTTTTAACGTTGTCATTTCCTTTATACTCGTATTGCTAAAATGTTTAATGCGCATGTTCAAAAACGAAAGGTGAGAAATATTAAAAGATGTTGAAATTTTTTTTACCCGCGAAAATCTTTATATAATATTTAGAAAAATTTAATTATATGTGCTTCGGTGGGTGAAATTAATTATTATACTCCACTTAGCCAATTTAAATGCGTGCATTCATAAATAAACATATATAATTAATATAAATTGGCCAATTAAGAGGTGACTAGCCGTCTTAAATAGCGGGCTGTCTTCATTTAATTTGTGTGTGTATATTTATTTTTTATGATATTAGAATCTCCAAACGTTGTTTTTGAAGTGAAAATTTCTATAGGCAGGTTTAGATGGGAAGATGCATGTAAGTCGTCATCGACATGGTTATGTGATATGTTAACGCTAGCACTATATTTGTGCCGATAGATAACAAAACCAGATAAATATGAAAGGTATAATTTCAAAATTAAACAATTAATTTGAATATCCACAAGTAACTGTTGCTGTTTTAAGTTTTCACTTCTGTTGGCAGTCCTCGTGACTGCTTTGTTTTTTTTTAAATCTAACAAACTAAAAATCGTCCGCTGCTAAAGTTTAGAAAGATGTTCGGTAACAAATTTTACCTGTGATATTTTCACAATGGTCAACCGATCTGAGTTTTCATTTCCGAACCCGGATCTTATTTCAATGTGCGATTCGTTCCAACCACAAAGGTCACGAAAAAGTGGCAATCACAAAATTTATTGCTGTTTGACATTCGTTTACTATTTCAATTCAATAACACATAATCATTAACGCCTTTTCGTTTCAATATTATGTAGAATGGGAAAGTAGTTCGCATAGTCTACTAGTCTTATCACAAAAGAATAGACACTACAAGTTTTCCGTGAAGTGACGGAGTAAGAGCACAATTTACCACCCCCTTCTCTTGCTCGTGGGTGTCGTAAAATACGACTAAGGGATATAATATGCATATAATATTTACGCAAGAGATGGAAAACCAGAAATAAAACCCTATACCAACACGTCTGACCAGCGTATGTCAATATCCCACCCATAGTGGAGGAGGTACGAGTCCAACATTGGGTACGGGCTGGGATGATGATGATGATGACATATTATAGATAAAATCTCTACAAGAACATCCAGCTGGATGCCCATAGTATTTTCCTTATATCATTATGTATGGATGTATTAAGACAATTTATTATTATCATATTAACAACGCAATATGATAGCGACAGAGCGAAAGCTTATTTAAAAAAATGTTTATTTATATTCAATTTGAGGTATAGATGACAGATAATATGTAGTAGGAATACAACAAAATACCAATGCTATTTTAGATAGAACAAGTTAATTAACGTTTGCGTAGAGTCATCAAACAATCGTGAGATTCGCGTGCGCGACAGGCCCAGATCTGCGACTTCACCTTGCCGCCTTTAATTAAATACTGACACTGTTATACCACACACTAAGAAGTCATCCGAAATCCATTTGCCAACGTAAAACATCTTTCCCTTGCCTTTAATCAAATTCAATGCTCCATAAAATGGGTAGATAACTTTGATTTAAAAAAAAACTACACACCCTTTGAAGCATTTAAATGTATTTTAATTACTTATTTAGGCGACAAATTTCCTGAACCGTACACTAATTACTAAGGGACCCAGCGATGTAGTTTTAAAATGACATTCTTCACTCATTAATAACTTCTTCATCTACCCGTATATATATTGGACATGTTGAGTAAGGCCTCTTTCTCAAGAAAGAGAAAGTGGCCTGATATGGTTACGCTGGCCAGACAGGCTAGCAAAGGGTTTTGTTTCGATTTGCCCTTGTTTTGCCATTATCTTATCAGTTACCACCCCTTAGTCTTAGTTTCCAAAACCTATGTGAAGGGAAGGGGTGATCGGTTGTAATTATCGCTTTATTACCACACAAAGGATTTCATTCTTTGATACAGAAATGTTTTTTTCTTGAGCACATGCTGTTTATGTGATTATGTAACAGACACTTCAAAATCTGTACATTTTTCCTTGATTGATTCAACAGAGAAATACTTAACGACTTACATAAGTCGTTAAGTACTATTTAATTATATTATCTATACATCTATACAAATAAATAAAATTAAAGTGTCTATTTGTAATGTCAATATACTGGGCTTCTTTCATGCTCACACAGTTATTTGCACGATACCTATGCCTAAAAACCAGTTTAAATATTTATTGTCTCTTTTGGGTAACCTTCAAAACGTCTGAACCGATTTTGATAATATTTTACTAACAGGTAGCTGTCTATATAAGGAGTAATTTAGGCTATATTTTATTCCGGTGTTCCCACGGGACCAGGAATTACGCGGGTAAAGCGACTAGAAGCGAAGCGAGGGCGGGTTGCTAGTAGATTATAAAAAATAACTTTAATAATTAAAAGTTATTTTAATTCCTTTTAACTCATTCCTTTGCGTAGCGTAAAAGATCTACAGTTGTTGTTCTGCTATAGTTAAGAAAATGCAATCCCTGAAGTTTCGATGGACATACAATTGTTCAGCAAGCTGTAACTGTATCTACAAAAAAAGCGATCAATAAATCATAAGTAATGCTTCTCGCAGGGGTTAGCCAATTACTACGTCTCGCTTCAAGGAAGTTAACCAGTTTCTAAATTCTTCGTATATTTAATTTAGCTTAATTGGTGTGTGGATACACGGCGGCAGGCAGTCGACCGAGAATTGGAGCCTCTTTGTTGGCGAAATCGTGTTTAAAACTGTACCTTAGAGAATTACATGCTGCGTGCACTCTCCTCTCTTATCATTTGAATTGTAGTGTTATCATATTGATATTAACTTGATATCATTCACATATTATATATAAAAAAAAACTCCCGCTTAACAATTAATTTACCTAACTACAGTCGGTCGCAAGTCTTGAATGGAAAACACATGGATTTTTAGTTTCAAATACATACGTGATACACAAAAGGACAGAATATATGCCATTTTTCGTCAAGGTTAGATGGATGGTAACTAATAAATCTACTACCCGGTACTGTGCTCGGACGTGCATGCAGCCGAGGACCTATTTCCTCGACTTATACAACATCTGGGGGATAAAGGAAGGTTTATACGGTATAAAGACTTTCGAAAATGCTTCAAATTAATTTAATTAAGACTGAGTTTGCTGAAAACAATTGCAGTACCTATACTACTAGCACCACTAACTATTAAATAATTTTAAAAAGTGATATGTTAGCATAAATTATCCGATTTATTATGAACATGCTGAATGTGGATCTCGTTGTAATCGTAACTCTATACATCTTGCAGATGATTCGTCTATATATACTTAATGTGTCTGATAAGTAACTGTGATGTGGTATTGATACTGAAATCGTGTAAATAATCTGTATTTTCCCTAATTTTTGTGAGAGTTATAGTTTATAAATATATAAAACCGTTTTTAGGGATTTTATCATATTTGTGTATGATTTTAGCTTTCCCGATATTATTACAGTTGTTACAAATTAATAACGGTGATTTGTTGGACATAAGATACTTTAGCCCTTCCGTGACCATGAACACTGGCAAGTTCGATTTCTTGACCTTACATCAAGAAATCAAAAAACCAGATAAAAGGCTTAATAATAATTCTATTTCAAAAGTGTAATACTCAATTATTTCTGATATTTACGCGAGTATTACATCCATACTAATATTATAAATGCGAAAGTAAGGATGTTTGTTTGTTTGTTTGTTTGTAACGTGAAAGCGTTAAGCGCTTAAACCTCCGAACCGATTTCAAAAATTCTTTCACCAATGGAAAGCTATAATATCAGGGAGTAACATAGGCTATATTTTATCCCGGTATTCCCACAGGAACGGGAATTACGCTGACTACTTCTGTCAGTATACAATTGTTTGTTTTTAAACTAACAACTTCCAAACTAATTCACAGTTGAAATATTACCATAAATAATGTATGTACCTATGTATATTCTGAGAATGATGTCAACCATATTAAATATTTACAACGATTGTCTTTATGAGCACACAAAAGGAAAGGACAATAGTGTCGGTGGGTGCCCAAACGCTTATAATAATGAATTGTACAGGATATTTGACGCGTGCGCCGTAAAATGATTTGAAGATGAGCGACGTGGGCGCACCCCCACTAACTTGTTATTGTCCAACATCTGGTCACTAGACTTGAACAGTATTTTACATTCTAATAACACGTTCGTTTATTTTAGCAAAAGAAGGACAAAGTGTTCGTATGCATCCTATTATTGGGTATGGTCTTACAGCTTTAGTTTGACTCTACGTACATTTGCTGTAATGTATGCTAAGGTTACTTATTCGTCTTTCACGACAATCACATTTTAATCGTAATTTATCATTACATTTTTGATAAAGAATGAATAACATAATGTTACTTAGTATCTAGTTACAAGAATCGAGCGTGTGTCTACTATAAATGAATCTTTGCTCATAAATATTATAAATACTTATGACCAAAGATCGGCAAGTTTAATGATTCCTCTATAGTTATCATTATGCTGCTTTAACTGTCCTTTACCTCTTTAATATTAATGTGTTCTTTACTTATTATCGTCATCACGGCTCATATACGTCCCACTGCTGGGCTCGAGCCTCCTCCACAATAGGAGGGAAATTGCCTACTATACAACTTTGGTCTAAGGTTTTAATTCGAGTTTTCCTTCTCTTGCTGTTACCTGCGTATTATGATACCTTATCCGTCTTTTACGACACCGACGGCCAAAAAATGGGATGGTGTATAGTATTCTCACTCCATCATCACACGGAAATGCTTATCATTCCATAAAAACTTTAAACGTCTTTTGTAGTGTATTGGTGCAGTGGCAAGATAAATTCACATGACTATGAATCTTGGCCGTTGTGCATATACAGCCACATACAAAGGGTTTATCCACCATTATTACTAACATCATGCCGGCAATAAACATTGTTCTCGAAATGTTCTCCTGTATATACAAGGCGAGAGGTGCGGTATACGATTACATGTACGGCGATTGGAAGCCGTGTTGCTTGCTGGTATGTGTTCACGTACATAGATATAAGTATTTTATATGTGTGTGAGAACTGCGTTCGGCGTGGGACGGGGCAGTGCATTTTTTGCAAACGCGAGATGAACGGCGGGTCGTTGAACTCCCTGGCTTGTCTCGGTACCGAATTTCGCCAGCGAAGCGCATCTTATAGCCTTTTTACTTCAGTGCAGTTTTATTGAACTTTATTTACTTGTTCCTCCATAACTATTATATGTAAATATGCGTAAAATAAATTCAATAAAATGTTGTCACTATTTATTTTTTACTTATTCAATAACTGGTTTTCTTCTAAAACTAAACTAAATTGAATTCAGTTTTGATTTACGATTGCACAGATGGCATAGTAGTCTAACTATCAACCTCCCATTGGTGTTCTGGGTTCGATGCTCATGTGATTCCAATTCTTTAATCTGTGTCCCACTATTGTATTCTTGTAAATTAGCCCGCGTTCCATGGATTAGTTGCTCAGTGAAGATTGCTTGAAAAAAAAACACATTAACAAATAACGGATTATATTAATTACTACTAAGTAAATTGTATAAGAAAAAAATGAAGCTGCTGAATAAGATAACACTTTTGCTTCGCGTGTCTTTATTGGAAGACTGCACGCATTGTGGCCAGGCGAGCGGCACAACGAAATGAACAACTGTCGGTATCATTGCTCACTCATTAAACGGTGAAAAACTCTTTAAAACAGCTAATTAGCAACGCTGCCGTACTTACTTCCCGTCTTTCATCCGAGAAAAATGTATAACCGACGCGTGCTTTGTTACTTTATGAAGCTTAAGATGACTAGCACGAGTAAGTATGAAGAAACCACCCGCCGCCATCTGAGATAATGCGCAATAAAAATTCAGGGCGCTCTCTTCTACGAACGCTATATAGGCTAGTGATATTAGTTTTAATGCTATTACTCCTAACTAATTGCATTTTAAAATGATACAGTATATAATTTATAAGACGCAGTATCTTCTACATGGAATACATCATAAGTTAATATATATAACTCAGTATACCCTCAAGTGATAAATATCTATCTCGTTTTACTTTCACATTTTTAATATCAGTAGGATTGTGACTCACCTAATGACATTATGCAGACTATATGCTGATCTATAAAAATATATCTCTACTTTTTGCTCATTTTGTAATACATTGTTTTAAATTCTGGCTATGTTAAGATTTTTTTTATTCTCGTGTCAAGAATGTCGCGTATAAAACTTGTAAGTCGGTTAAGGGAGCACGAGGGAAGTGGCCGGTAATATTTTCCTGGAAAACTGTTAATATAATAATGGAGAGGCCTATGTACGACCAAGAAAGGACGTAGATGAGTTGATAGATAAATGGATGGAGGACTTTGAATCTAGATGCGAATGTTTCCAAATTAACAATTGAATCAGTTTTATGCATATACGTATGTACGTATGTATTACGTCAGATATACGATAATTTTATTATTATATGTTTCAAAGAATCGTATTTAGAAAGGAAATATTTAATTACAAGGTGAACTACATTGGCATTATTTTTAATCGACTTTAAAAAGGATGAAGTTCTAAATTCCTCACAATATATTTATGTTTAAACTTTAATTATTTTACCATTTTAACTGTTTCTAAAGATTCTTTGTATTGGTCTGCTTTTTTCTACGTGTTAATCTAATTATGACCTGATGATGGCATTTATGAAAAAGTATTCAAGACTTTAAATTTGTAAAGATTCTTCTTAAGTTAGAAAAGGACTACTTTACAGTAGTCCAGATTCAAGGCATTCTTAAGAATGCCACCTAAATTTTCGCATAATTTTGATCATTTAGACTATTTTCCTTAATATGTATTATTTGTAAATTGAATTATTCATGTTATATCTACAATAGAAAATGATAACGAGATGGTTATTTCTTATTGTCTCAGATTATGTTAAACAATAAAGGAATAAGATTTCGGGTATATTATAATTATAAGATTTCACAGCGTTATAGGTTCGTCTCTTTTGTGAATCATGTATTCATAAACTCAACTATCTTAGATCTTAAGTTATATTTTGCTTTTCTACAGCCAACATAGATAAATCCTATTATTGAGTTTAGGCGTTTATAGGGATGAAATAGACCCAAAATCATCACTACGGTGGACAGACGCTTTAGTATTGAGGTTTTGCTTTGAGGTTTCCTTCTCTTGAAATAATCTTATATGCTTATTTTGCACAGTCGTCTTTTATGACATCCGCGTAAGAAGAAAGTGTTGAAACGTTTCATACTACGTCACTACACATAAAAAATCGGATCAAAATCTAAAAATAACTTTTATCTTTGCTGGACTCTTTATTTAATTTTATATTTATTCTGTAATATTTTTGTAACTAGCGTCTATTCGTGTTAGATTGTTTGTAGGTAGATGTTAGTAAGTGAATATTCGTACGGATTGTAGCGGTTATTGTGATTTAAATATATTTGTATTAAGTATACTGTTATTTGTATATAAACAGAATGCAAATAACAATACAATCTTATATCTTTAAACGAGCAATTCTTGTATATATATATATATATATATATATTCAGGATCTCGGAAACGGCACCAACGATTTTGATGAAACTTGGCATACTAGAGGTTTCGGGTCCAAAAAATCGATCTAGCTAGGTTTTATTTATAGAAAATGTTCTTTTGTCGGTGTTTTTAGCATAACAATAAATTACATTAAATTTTAAAAGAATATGAATTCAAATTTCGTTATCAACGTCATGAGTTACGATAGCTCAGATGGGAAGTTGACAGGTTCTAATTTTGATTTTGTTGACATTCAAACAGCGTCGGTTCGAATCTCGGTGTTATTATTATTCTCTTTTTGAATTTTTTTATATATTTTCATTATTTATTTTTTATTAATATATACCATTCGATAAAAATATTCCGAGCGAAGCTCGGTCAACCAGATATTAATACTAGAATCTAACTAAAAATCTATACCTCTTTTTGTGTCAGTTATAAATAATGCTAATTCCCTTTGTCATAATATACATTTACTTTCTGAATACGATTCTTTAAAAACATATATAGACTAGATTATCGGATATCTTACATAAATTCATATGCGTATCTGAACTGTAACCGATACAGTGCTCTTGACATATCATATACATGTGCGTTCCAACACTCGTATCTCTTATGCCTATGTGTTACTGTATACAAAAGAGTTATAGACTATCGATACTAAACTTATATTCATCTTAGAATGCGTTCGGAAGACATACATAGTATATGCATTGTAAAAACCGACGTTTCACATTATTTTCGCTATATTATTACTTATTCAAGCTAAGATTGAATTGAAGGCAACAATAAATTGACCTTGTCGCGGCCGTTGACCACAATATTACAACAAATGATTTGCAACTCCCCATTTTTAAGATGATAGCCAACTAAATAAAAAAATGGCTAGATATTTTGATTCAAACAACTATAAGAAGCGTATAAACGAGCTTTTAGCCGTCACGGTTGGTGGCGTTCGCGCACCAAAAAACTAGCACACGTCTCATTCGTGACTGCCGGTCTGACTTGGGACTGCTTCGTTGCACGCTGGCCGTCTGAGCCAAACATTCAACGTCTGAACACTGTCTTTGCTGTGCTTTGAATAGATGAACGCTCTACAAGGATACGCTGCAATACCGGGCTATGAAACACATAATGCATAATTCTTTTTCTAGTTTAATGATTCATTTATAAACGCAGATATGCTCCGCTGATAAAATATGGATATCAAATGTCAATTATTTGCCAAAACAAAGCGTGAGACTGCAAGACAAATGACTCTGTTCGCTTCAATCTTGACTCTACTTTTCTGTAGCTATAATAAAAAAATAATTAAACAGGTTCAATATGTTATGAAAAGAGAAATCCTATTATAAAAATATAATCTTGAAATCGAGCAAAGAAATCGCTAACTTTTTTATGAATTTAATTAAATATAGGACATATTTATTTACATTAATATTCACGCTTTTTTAAATATTTTAAATAAAACTACTTTGCGGATTTTATCGCGTTTGTATTTGATTTTTGATTACCCGACGTTTCGAACACTTTGCAACGTTCATGGTCACGGGCGGACTGCTGTTAAAAATTCACGCTGTTATAAATTGAAAGCCGGTTTGCTATAGTTAAAATTGATCTGTAACAAGACAAGTAGCGTTGAGTTAAGCTTAATAGTTGAATAGTGAAGTTATCATCGTTATTATATGTGTTAGTATTAATTTAGTTTGGCAAGCGGGTGGCTGGTAGGGTAAACGTGTCCTCCAGCAGGTCACGCGCCGCACAAACTCGTTCGCGGCGCACTTTCACCGCTCCTCGACTGCGCCCGCGCTAGAGCTGCGTTCGTATTGTTCGCTCGCTCGCACTCGTTGTCATATCCGAGCAACTGACATAGACAACTTGCTGGACATGTTGCAGACTCGCAACTTGCTCTTCAGTTCCTTTGTTCGGCATTTGTATTTGGCAAGTCAAAGCTTTCGAATTGAAAGCTTTTCGGTTCACGATCGCGTTTTATGCCACGATTTATTATTTTATACTTATCATTATTAGAACATTATGCTCAAAGTAGGCTATTACTTGAATTTTTACAATTTTCGAGTATCTAATAACGGTGAGAAAATATATTAGTAGCTGCATACGCCATCTACCTATGCCAATAATGTCATTATCTAAATCAAGGAAGTTATTATTATATTCATTAGGCGACGGCACACTAAATTGCAAAGTTAACAGTATTGTTATCGTAACTTTAAATTTTGGAAAGTTGGAAGTGAAGTGTTTCCAACCATATATGAGCGTCGTTAAAAAGATTGTCTTGTGCTCAAGAAGTGGAAATAATCGGTGCAACACATTGACCGGCTAAAACTCTACACAATCGGCGGGGCGGGCGGAAGTGTGGTAGTGGCGAAAAGCTCGCAACTGCATGAGGAGAAAGGAAGCGGCGCGCCGTGCGGTGTGATAAGGCAGCCGGCTGGCGTCGGTCGGGGGGTGGTGAAGGGTACGGGGTGTGCGGTGCGCGCGCAGCGGCAGTCCCCGCGCGTCTCCGTTCACCTCCCGTCAGTCGGCCGCCGACTCCGCTTGTGCTTGTGTGATTCGCGCCGCTCTGTGCACTGCACTCGTGCCCCGATCACGACGCGCGCCGCCCCGCTGTGGCCGCGAACCGCGACCTCTACGCTACCGGCGAAACGTTTCACCCAACTTACGTACAACTTGCTATGTTTTAACTTACGGACATTTACACTCCCTTTTACCCGGCTTGTTTATCCCTCATCATGTAAGTGTTAAGCACCATTATATTAAATGCGACATAATCTCGTCGAAATTCGGAACTCGCGAAGAAGTGAATAACATCGTGAAAGTTTGTGAATTGAAAATGCTAGTGATTTTGGCGATAGTGTTTTATAGATAGCCTCACATTTTGTGTGTTCTCGTTTGTTTGTGGACGGAGTAAGATTAGCGGCGATTTCCGAAATTCGACGGTAAAGTTTTAACATTTGGAGCGAGCGGCATATTGTTAGAATCAGGCTATGGTGGTTCGGTCCGCTCGCTCCATCGTGTATGGCACTCGAGCGCATGAGAGCTTTCGCCTTGGTTAAAACTTACTAGGTGCAAAAGCCTGCGCTAGACTAGACGCACAGCAAATTCCAACTTAAAAGCTTTCAGTGGCAGCCTTTACCTAATGTAAAAGTTACGCTCAGTAGAACTCTTCCTAATCCGTAGAGACCACCATACCATACAATATATAATTCAAAGAGGATACTCTTACTAAAATATGTACCTACATCAAATAATATGTATCAGGAAAAACGATTTTGTATAATCGCATGACTTATGGTGATTGATAGAAAATTCTATAATTCAAAATAATTATTGCAGTCTTAGAAATTTTGTTGATTTTTTTGTATTATTGTAACTTGCCTGTTTTTTAGATAAAGCGAAATTAATTGATCATGATCAAAGACCTATCAAAGAAATAAACTTTTGTGCCTATAATAAATAGGTTTAAATTATCTAATTTCTTATTTAGTTGAATTATTTAATTCAATTATTCAAATTTTACTACCCATTATAACTATAACGGGCAGTAAAACTCCACTTTATCTGTAGACATTCAATAAAATATGTTATGTTTTTAAAATGTGTAATCCAAAAATGACGTTAGGTATACTCATCATATCTGTATTAAGTATCCTACGTAGTTGTAATCTTATCGCTTAAAATAACACCAACGCGGCGCTGATTCAAGATAAAAATAGAGCTATAGAAATATTCCACATTCAGATTGAAAAAATCGTAACTAAAAAACGTGTTAAGTACAAATACAAAATATTACACGAAAAAATTATTTTAAAAAGGTATGTTTAAAAATATACTTAGTAACAATGCAATTATCATTGTTATGATGTCATTTAGTGATAAATACAATCGCACATTAAATGTTATAAAATTTAATATTCTCATATTTGTTGCATGATAAACAAATACTCGAATTATCTTTATACAATATCTTGGCTATATTTAATTACAGAAATAGTCATATTAAAATTTATTACGTGGTAATTTTAAAAACGCCAGGACTATAATTTTAATCTACAAAGGTTTGTTTGCAACGATTCTACGCCGAGGGTAACAGCTGCCCGGCTACCTGCTCGACAATAGAATCGTATGTCAATAGAGGGCTCGCTCTGTATTATTATTATGGCCTTAATATAGTTATTAATTTTAAATTGGTGTTAATCTGTATAATAACTAATACTTATTACAAAAAGGAAAAAAATGTGATCGAAAATTTTGCAAAATGACTACGATAAATATATCGAAACTTATTTTTTAAATTTGAAATTATTTCCGTGGTGACGGAGTAAGAATACAATTAATCACTACTTATCTTGCCCGTGGATGTCGTAAAAGACGACTATGGGATATAATATGCACATAACATCTGTGTAGGAGAAGGAAAACTCGAAACGAAACCCTATACCAACATGTCTGACAAGCATGGCAGGTCAAATTCCCTCCTATTATGGAGGAGGTCCGAGCCCGACGGTGGGACGTATGTAGGCTGCGATGATGATCATGATATGAAATTACTTAATTACTATATGTTGTTTTAATAGCAATATGTGCTACTGCCGTGATATTTTCAGTTCCAATCTTGGATCAAACAAAGTTAATAGATTTTTTTTGCCGTGTAACCGTATTATATTCTGTCCCTAAAAAAAAGACAATCACAGTAACAACGAGAAGGCTGGTTCTGTGTCCCAGTAGTATGGCCAATGGACTTGCCGCCTTGGTACTAAAAATTACACGGGTAATGTGTTTTTACTTTGTCTATCACCGTTAGCCTTAAGGGCCTACGACATAAAAATTAATAGTTTTGCTCACTTTAATTAGTAATATCTGTTTTATATACAAAAATATAATTATCATTAGATAATTGAAATAGAGAGTGCCGACACATAATGTTCTGAAATCATACTTATAACCCATTTAGAAGAAATAAGAACGAATTTATTTTACGCCGGCCCAAACTCGTTTTACAACTAAATGAGTTTCTTTTTGCAAATTAGGCAAACGAGGAAACTCTGACATTTAATTACGTTTCAAGGATGCAATGACTAATAATTCTTGTGAGGAGGAATTGAATAAGCCTGTTTGAACGCCGATAGGCTGCCGTTATCACTATTATCTTATCGTCGATACCTAATATTAAACTGGTTCAACAGAACAATAAATCAGACATGATTAAGTTCAATAGGATGATATCCTCTCGGTATAAAGTAATGACTGTTATTAGGAATTGTACTGTAATATATAAAATCTTATATTTGCTAGCAATTAGTCTATCAACGTCAATTGTTAGAAGTAATTACTAAAGATGATGCCATAATTAGCACGCTTATGGCAATACATATATTTGATGATCGTAGCTGAGCTTAAAGTTTGCTAGAACTAGTGTTCTAGTAAACTTGTAAGCTCAGCATAAGCAGACGTAGTCGTCTGCTTATTCTACTAGTAATCACTTAGGCAAATTTTACAACTACCACGAGAAAGTTAGACACGATAATACAAAGGCGTCACCACACAATGGAAATAAAATCAAACCTTAAGTAATCCAAATTTCAGGTGTCTACACTTAAAAAAATTTACTATTAAAGCGGCCGTCATTGCACTTGTAAGAGTAAAAAATATATACATAGTACATCCTCTTTTCTTGAAGTCAATTAAAAATATAATGTATCACTACCCGCCCTCCATCGACGGGTGTCGTTCGAGGATTGTAAGCAGAAACTATTATTGCAAGAGAAAGAAAACTAGTAGGAATATGCCAATCCTCCCGTTCAGTGGTGTATTAAAATAATAATCTTACTACACATAAGGCTTGTGCTCAGTACTGTTGTAACAGCTACGAATACTACCAAGCCTAACATTTCACGCGGGTGACGTATAAGACCAGAGTTTTACATCGATCTGGCTCTACTCGTCTGGTCCATAATCGCAAGGAGTGTAAGGTAGGCGGTTGGTCATAAAACTATTACCAATAAATTTTGCAGTGTGTAAGATGGAAAAGGAATATATATTGCGTCAATCCCAATTAATTGGAATAAGATCAGGATAATAATTTAGAGATGCGTCTAGTGCTCAACAATAAAACATACATATATGTGCTGTAAAGAAATAGTGCCAAATAGCAAAGAACGGAGATTACTGTTTTTATAAATACCACATTTAACTATAGTAGAATCTTTCAATAAATATCTATTGATGCATGATATTATTGTGTATTGTCTATAATATCAGTTCAGTTGAGTGCACTGCAGTAGTGCTTCGTCTGGTTACACCAGTCAGCCGGTTACCAAGTTTGATAAGGCGTGCACATTAACCGGCGTGCTTCAGCGATAGCGCCAGAATCGTGTAATTTGCACCTCGTAAATTTAAGCCGTCGCAAATTTTTCGCCTCTCTTGCTAATTACCAGTCTGCCGACGTCCCCTGAGACTGCTAAATGTGCCTCGTGCACGTCCCGAATGCGAAAGCAGCTCTAGTTGCAAACTGCTTTGCCTCGCACACTGTAAACAATAGCCTTTGTTTTGGCTACCATGCTTCACCTACGTGTGTAACAAACCATTAGTTGCAGACGCATAGAATTTGTATTAAATTATCATCACATTCGTATACGTACGTACTATGTAAATTAAGCTTTGTGATTAAGTTTGTTACATTTTTATTGTTGAATATTTGCTTCAGGGGTACAGTTTAGGAAAATTCCATTTGGATTTGCAGAACAGCATTACGATGCGGTTCTCACTCACGAAATATAAATGGGTAAATGTCTCTAGTGATATTTCTAGTCAGGCTATTCATGTCGCCGTACTGGTCACAAGCCTTCTCTGCAATGGGAAAAACAATTAGCCTGCAATATCAAGCTAGCTACACGATTTCATTTCATTATTTCCAGTACTATTCTCTGCTTACGCCACTTAGCCATCTTTGATGATGACACTCATGCTAAAAAAGGAAGAAATGGAGATTGACGCCTTATATTCGTACTCCATTGCCCCAGGGATACGATAGAAGCATTTTACATAATTTCTGTTAACAACTATTTAAATTATAAGAATCAAAAATATTTTATCTTTATCTACAACAATAGATAATTTTGAATACATAAATACCGTCATAGACACGGTTCAACGCTCGAAACGCTTTTATATAAATAGTTTGAAAATATGAAGATCTGTTGCGTTAGCAAATTCAAATAAGGTATGTATTTACCCAATGTAGAATGTCTATATTATAATTAGGAAATAAAATAATTAGGGGCAAAATGCTAATTAGTTTTAGTATACGACCATACATTTAAATACTGTAAAAATACATAAACGTTTCCTTTTCATGCAAAATATATTTAATAGATTTTGATGAAACTACAGATATGTACGAGTATATAACTATGTTATATTTATATTTCAAAATAATGCACATGCTATATTTTGTTTTTAATTTTCAGACTAACAAATGAACTTGAATACATAAACTCTATTTATTAAAAGGAGAAACATCGTCTGATATGTTTTTAAATTTTTTTTTTATTGGAAACGGTGGCAAACGAGCAAACAGTACACCTGACGGTAAGTGTTGCTGCCGCTCATGGACCTTTACAAGGCCGCTGCCTACCGTGAAGAAAGCGAAGGGAGTGTGAATGAGTGCATTGAGGCTCGGTGATACCAAGGGCACCACCAAAACCCTCCACACGCAAACACCCTCAGAAAGTTGGGCTTCCGGCTCTCTCGCTCACCAAACGAAGCGCAGTAACTAATTGCTACTACTCGGACGTCGATTTTCTGCAAGAGCGTGGTACTACCCCGGACGGACCGGCCCGCGACTGTAGACAGATAACTGTCGACAGTGTGGTCCTACCACTCTTACACACCTACAAAATAAATTGCATATTCCAGTCAAACAGTCAATAAAATTAACGTTCTTGCTCGATACGTAGATAGGCACTTGTAAGTTATTTAGAGTATTGATCTGTAGTGTGGCATTCAGTCTCGAGTTTACACTCGCAAAGAATGAAAATTATTCAAATATACTTTGCGAAATACATTCTTAGTTCTTATCTCCTCCGAAATCTTATGGACAAAGCCAAGCCACACTAAATGATTTATTCATTTGCTTCTAGGAAAACATTGATACGTCCTATCTAAATATTCGCCGAACTCGACCACGACATGAAAACCTACTTAAGTGTAAATACGAAAATAATTCTTTCTGGATTTTAAATGTCTATTAAATGTTCAGGTAACTGTCACATTTCTCTTCCGCTAGAGTTCAGTTAATGTTATATGGTAGGCATATACTATTAACTATATTTTACGATTCAACTGTTTCGGATATTTTTGTGGCATAGATACATAGTTATATAAACGACGAATATCGAACGTTGGCGAAAAGTCTAGAAAGAGCGTCTTTGCATTTTGGTATCTTGCAGTTAAATCGTGATATTATGAGCTGAACAAAATTTTGACAGATATTCCCTATGAAATGTCAAACCTATTTTCTTCTTAAGGGTTAAAGTTCTACAAATATAGAAATACGTATACACATACCTATATTTAAGCAGAATGTTGTAGAAGAAAATGTATGTTTAATTTAAAAATTAACTTCTATACAACGTTGCATCACTTTACTTCCTTAACCTCTTTCTTAACGGATAACTACTTCTCGTGAGAAACTCAAGTACCAAATTTCAAGTATATTTGAGATTTCGTGATTAATTAGTAGAGAAAGATATTTCAAGTCTGTTTAAAGAAAACCTACTGATAATAATAATCTCTGAGGTGTCACTGAGACTATTTATAAACTAAAGAATTTTAAAGCTATTAACTTACAAAAAAAATAAACTTAACCTCGGCCTTAAAATACAGTATATATTTGTCTAGCTGGATTAAGAGATATTTTTATTCTAAGATATCATTCTGTTTTTTTTGCTTTGAACATGCTCGGATTCCTTTATAATATTTTGGCAAATTTGCCTCGTCTTAATAAATTACTATCACTCATTACGTTATTAGATATGTTCTACTTTTTGTCTAGTTCATGATAAATCTATACTCGAAATCATAATACCTGGAATGAAAACTATTAAATCGATAAAATACTCACTTTGGTAATGTGTTGTTTAACGATGTCTGCTGCAAATAAAATCAATGCTTGCTAGAAGCTGTTGATCTTAATTTTCAAAACAATATTAATAATAGAATAAATCTTATTCACTAAATTATTTTTTACATTAAAATATTATCTTGAATTTATTAATGTATCTTTTCTTTACGATAATATACCTACGTAATCATGCGATCATTATGTACTAATAACTGAAAGACATTTTTAGTAAGAACTCCCAAACATGAGACAAAATTTACCTCATTATGTAACTTTCTTATAATAGCTCAAATGCTTGTCAAACCATATATAGTGGACTCCGAAGTCGGTAAGAAGCTCTAATTTCATGTTATTCCTCAAACACTAAGATAATATTATTCCTACGGTCGTTGAACCTTTTGAACCGTTCTTCCCCAGGAAGAAAGGTTCTCGAGTGGCGACCACGTATCGGACGACGCAGTGTAGGACGCCTCCCTACTAGGAGTACCGACAACCTAGAGAAAGTTGCTGGGCGTCGTTGGATGCAGGCGGCACAGGACAGCACATTGTGGCGTAACATGAGGGAGGCCTACGTTCAGCAGTGGACGGCTATAGGCTGAAATGATGATGATGCTTTCGGATTATGTCGCCGCTATCAGCAAATCGAGCACTTAATTAAAAATGACTCTCCACAGGCTTCAGAGTAAAAGAAATAATGCGGGCCATGTAGACGTATCCTAGTATTTAAAACGCAAGAGCCACAGGGATCTTAGACTAGCATTGAGCTTGATTTGATTTTACCATGTAACCGGCTACGTTATATTCTCTCTTTTAATTTCATTATTAAACTTGGAAGATCGAAATTGAGTTTATTTTCAATTATGTATATATTAATTATCCTATCGCATATTGTCTGTATCGCCCATGGTTGACAGGACGAGAATGGCTTTGACGTTAAGACTGTCACCGTTTAAGTTTTTCTTGAAATTATTTATAGCTGGTATGCTACCTAAAAATAAAAAATGTTAAAGATCAAGGCTCTCTAATTTTACGTACTAAGCTTAGTGGTGAAGTATAATTAAACGCTTGTTTAAAAACAAGTTTTCATACGTTTCACAGGCAAAACAATGGTATGTTAGTAAACAGAAGTGTCGGCTAAAACTTAATTTACTTCTTAATATATAAAATTTGACTCGGTCAATAAATATCCTTCTAAATACCTAATTGATAACATTTTTTCCTTAACGATGTGAGTCAACAATGCGCTGACCAACGATTATGGAACCATGCTAGGAATAACGCACGGTGACATCATCCTTACGCTGACGAACACATGCGAAACAATATAAAACATTCTAATTTGAACCATCGCTGTAAGATTTATGACTTAAATTGCAATACTATCCGTACAAAAATTTTGACCTTGAACGCTATACGAATTGCAGTCGTAGTTTAGATTGATGAAAAATATCGCATGTGAAATTTTGAAATGGAATAAATAATAACGTATATATGTACGGAAACTAAGCGTAATAATCAATTATTACGTCGTCTAGACGGTTAGAGTTAGCAAAATACGTCGAAGAACTAATTTTATCTATGTAATTTTAAAATTATTTATTCACATTGAAAATTCTGATGTTTACGCGAGTATTATATATATATATATATATATATATATATATATATATATATTTGAACTAAAAACATCTTTACGGCTTTTATAGTTTATATACGTTAATATTTGATGTCTCGACGTTTTGAACACTTCAGAGTTCGTGGTCAAGGGAGGACTAAAGTGTGTTACATCCTACAAGTTATCGTCATTATATCTATATTACATGTTACAAAATTAGTCATTAAATTATGGCTTATATTTTTGATACAAATTTATTGCCAGTACAAAAAGAAAATGATTATAATATAAGTGAAATACATTATTTTGCTCACTAATTAATAAACATTAAAATTAATTCAACAGCAATGGCGAATACATTACCCAATTCAATTTGTAGAAGATATTGTCGTTAAGGCTTCTGCCTCTCCATGGCGCACCTTGGCATGGTGCTCAATAATCTCAGCAGGCTATCACTAGTGTGCTTACGAATGGGCATGAACAAGGTCCTATCATTTCAGTACCGGTCCTAGTTGCCAATGCGATTCTCGAAATTGTCGATCATTATTTTTACCTGACTGGACAGACCATCCATTTAGGTAAATCCAACTTCAAGAAATAAGTCAGCCCACGAATACAATTCGGCCTGCACGGAAAACTTAAGAGGTTCTCCTCATCCAACATACCTTAAGTATTCACAGACGATCGAACTTGGTTCGGGACAGACCACGAACATGGTGCGCTTTGAACCAAATTCGATCGTGTGGCGCATGGTCCGCCAGACATTATTATTATTAATGCCGGTACGGCTGGTTCGGAGCGCTTGCATCGAACGCGGTGCATTCCGAACCGAATCGATGGTGTGGACGGCGCACCGAACCATATGTCGGTTTAATCGCTATTGTGCCACCGTACTCGCAAGCGTGTTAACAGACATGGATTCGGAGCGACGCCAAGAAGTTCTCTGAATTGTCTACCTGACGTTAGAAATTTTAAAGAAGTCTCCTATCTCTATTCAGCATTCACAGTTTGTCGCATAACTGTTTCGGATTTAGTTATATGTTGTAGATATATGTTGTATAACAATTCAATAAATGCTGTGGAACTCATTCGAAGATATATACCAAAATCTTTATCATTGAGATCTTTAATGAGATTCATATGACTATACTGTTGTCTGTTTCTGAGATAAAATTTTGCCCATTCTTTTCTTCTTTTTTGTTGGTTATGTAATGGCGATGTAGCAACGATAGTTGCCGCAACTAATGCAATTTTGGCCTGTTTTAGTAGAATAGGCGGCATGTCGAGGATACGTGTTCACGCAATGCTAGCACAATACGACTGGACGATTCGGAGTCTGGTGCACTTGTCTGTTGTGTAGACCGCACCGTACAGTTCGTGGTCCGTTCGGAACCAAATTCGATCGTCTGTAAATACTTTTAGAGTCTGAAAACTGTGTGTTACCAGTGTCGACTTAAGGCACGTAAACGTCCGACGACGTAGGACGTAGACTTACGTCTACGACTACCGGCCCTAAAAAAAACGTGGCCTCTTAACCAAGCTTAAAAGTCGCTCAGCGTGCTATAGAGCGGGCTATGATCGGGATTTCTCTGCGAGAAAAACGGTCGTAACCGACATAGCACGAAGTATTGGCACCCGGAAGTAGCAATGGACAGGCCACGTCGCTCGACGAATCGACAACCGCTAGGGAAGAAAGGTTCTCGAGTAGCGGCCATGTATTGGACAACGACGAAGTGTAGGAAGGCCCCCAAACAGGTTGACCGACGACCTTGTGAACGTTGTTGGGCGTTGATTTTGTGGCGAAATAAGTAGGCGGCCTACGTCCAAAAGTGGCTGGTGATAGGCTGAATGAATAAAAATTTCTTTAGAAAACGCGAAAATGTTCATTCGACCTGCCAACGAATATCTTGAGCAAAAGAGGCAGTGATATGTTGCTTTTTATATAAATAATGTATTAAAATGCAAAAGTCTAACAAGTCCGACGTGGTTTCGATCATGCATGTCGAAGGTGATCGCTTTTGGTAGTTTTTGCGATTCCGTCTGCGGCGAACCGCGACACCACCATCCAAGGTCACGCAAACACTCGCCCCGCTTTCCGCTTGTAGTACCATTGTCTAACGGCCTTGCTGTCTGGGTTACTTTTTATCGTCCAACTATTCGATTTATTTCATTACCGCCATCGCCGGGTATAAAAGCATTAACTTTTGGACAAGGAAGGTTTGCGCTACATGTTATCCCCATTCGTATTAATAGCCTCGTATTTTGTTATTATATTTCCTCTTATTACACCATTTAAGTTCAACTAATGCTACAATGCAAAAATATGAGGCAATTTACCTCATTTATATAATTAAAATGGACTTCTATTATATTTTAAAACCTTAACTATCAAAGATAAATCGCTCTACATTTTACAATAGGAACCTATTGATAATGATTGTGAAAATTCACAACAATGCAGAGACGAAAACGCACAAAGACATTTGCAAAATAAATAAAAAATAAGTGATTTCAGCAACAAGTAACGAACATTGGAGTATGCAACAATCAGTTCACGAACGCCACCAATCTTACATCACACAATCACGTCACGTATTGCATTATAAAAAATAAATAACCTAAAGTTACAAAGTCATTTACCAGTGAAGGCAATGAATACCGGGCCTTTCAAACAGCTGCACGACTGTACCACAGTTTGGTCGACCTTACCCAAATTGCTGTCGAACCCGATTCAATTACCAATTATGCCTTCAAGAATATATGCGTTCACTTTTCAAATCACTGAATCATTCATTTGACTTGAAATTTCAGAGATCAGAAAAGCGCGGTGCTTTAAGATCTGTCTTATAAACATAATGAATAATTAAATATTACAGTTTCCAGGCGAGCGCTTTGCATTTCGATTGTCTTGATAGCTTAGTGGTTAGAGCACCTACCCTGGTGGTGGGAGATCCAGGTTCGAGTCCCGGTCAAGACCGTGGATGCCAGCTAATGCTCTGGTAACTCGTAAAATCAAGTCTACAAATTAAGTACTCCTCTGCGCTTTTCTGATAACTCTTAAATTCACACGATATTGACGATGGTAAGTTGATCGAATCGACGATCTCACAAAGGCCCGCGCCCGACTGTTTTTCCCCATCCTGCGCCCACCCCTGTCCCCGACCGTTCTCACGAGATTCTTATTTAGATTCGCTTCCGTCTGATTGCTCTTGGTAATCTTTTCACTGGGTTATTGAATGTCTTCCCCGTGCGTGTTGAGCACCGAAGAAATGTTCTAGCTAACGGCGATGACATGAAAGGAATCGGTCGCCGATATCCTTTGAAACCACCGAGCTCAATTTCTGTTTTTAAAGTAGGAAATAAAGCGTTGTCCGTTTGCTTTGAGCTTTTATTCAAAGAGTTGAACTGATAAGTCGCAGAAAAATATTATTTGTTTTTGCATCTGTAGATGTAATTATTTAAACACGGGAACAATATGTATTTCACACATTTTTTTTATCAAATTCAACATTATTTATAGATAATACTGTTCTATATAAGAACATTCGCAACACAATATCTAAAAGATTGTGTTGTGAATGTTCTGAAAGATTAAAAATGTATGATTGTATTATGTATAAGAAATAAAAAAAGTAAATTGAAAAACAATTAAACATCAATTCTGCGTCACGATAACGGTGCTACTATTATTAAGTACAATAAATATAATTACTATATTCCATAAAATATTGCTTGATCTCTGTGACAGATGTCAACGAAACCAACGAATAAAGTTTGAACGAGCGACATGTTTACAATTTCATTTTGTATCAAATATATTTTCATTCTTTTCGTGCCATTTTTATTGCAACTGAATTGCAATATATTATAAATATAAAAATATTAATATTCATGCCTAAAATATATCTCGTAAGTACTAAAATACCTAGTAAACATTTTATACATAAATGACGCTTACGCACGTACAAGATCACACTGGACTGAAAATAAAAAAGAGATGAGACAGTCGATATACCTAAATCGATAACCGATTATTATAAAATTATTCATAAAAGAAATAAAACCAATACAGTACCTATGTAAAACTTTCAACATATTTTTTACAATTAAAACAGACCATTACATTATAAAATACATAAATTGAATTAATTAAACATTAAAAAGCTACTTTTCGTCTCAGAGTACATGATAATATTATGTACGCATTATTGTCAATAAACTAGACATATTTATTTATAAAACAGTCGTAATTGATCGATTGATCTAATGACTATCCCTATTTGGTAAAAAATTATAAATGTTCTAGCAGGAAGGCTCCAGTGATGACGATCATAGAGACCTAGACCTTGATTGTACTCCTTTTCAATAACTAAAACAGTCAAAAAACAGTTTTTGTTTGAAATAAGCTCATAAAGATTTTCATTGATTGTATTTTAATTCTAATAGAAAATTACAATTATAAAGATAAAGAGTTTTATCGAAAAAAAACTACGGACTTTATCGTAAGCGTGACAGCACTAGGGACAACTGTCACAGAGATCATCCTATATTTTATGGACTATAATAACCATCGAAATGGATATATAAAAAAAATATTGGTCAAGTCATCGATGAGTTTATTATTTTTGGTATTTCTTCAACTCAAACAGCAACTATTGAGATAATGATCTAATTCATAATGAGAGGACCGCCCAGAATGGCGTGGTCAGACCGTTGCCAAAGTTCACTTGCTTTTCCTATTCTTGCAATAATGTTTCTGAAGACATCTCTTAATTGACTTTTATGAAACACTCCGGGAAAACGTTTTGGCGCTTGTGTACCTTCTGGTCGTCACCACATAGAAAATTTATGTATCCTTTAGACTTAATTTTAATCATAGATATTTATATTTTTATTTTTTAAATTATGCCTAATTTATATTTTGTATTACATCCTTTAAGTATGTTTTTGTAACATTAATGAATGTCCATAGCTGCGGACCCATTTGTCTCGACGTAACTAAGTTTGGTCAACCACATCACTTCGTAATCACTGCGACCCGTTCCTTGTTACAAAGCACAATCTAATTTCACGCCGGATAATTCACACAGTAACAGAGCGAGTTCGATCATAATTATTCGAATGATATTTAGGTAGAATTATTCTGAGCTTTCAATAACACATAACATTATTGTAAGTTGGTAATTGTTCATAAAACTTCTTTGAAATTCTAGTATTTCATGTATGTGACTTTTTCTAATAATAACCAAAGTATTAAGGGCCACCACTTTTAATTATTGTTCTTTTATAGTAATTATTACTATCCTTAATGTTTATTACATGAATGATTTAGAGCTGATAGATCAAAATTAGGCACCTAAGTAAAACGCTGATGATATAAATTTATTTTAAACTTAAGTGCAGGTAGATAAAACGAATCGTCTCAAACATAATAATTAAAACCAAAATTTCCCATCAATTATAATTTTCGTTTTCTACACTCATTTTGATCCACTAACGCAAGGTATATATGATTGGCCCAATATATCTTATTTCCTCAAATGCAGTTGGAAGAGAAGCAGACCACGACTGGGAATTTTGTTGCTTTACATCTAGCTGCCTGAAGTAAACCATCTTTAATGCAATAAAACAGAACTAGTTGAATTTACGATTAATTAACGGTAACAATAAACAAAAACTGAGTTTGGCATACATTTTCTTAGAATCGAAAGAAAACATAACACACATTGTAATACTTTGACTATGTGTTTTGTAGACAATTGTTATATTCAGAAACAATAAACTTAACTAAGATTTTGACGAGTCCCAGACCACCACCATCGATAATTTATAAAATAATATAATGTAACAAGTCTGTAATTAAATCTAATAAAGCGCGTACTTGCATTTCGCATTAACGCCAACGTCTAGAATCTCAATGCATACACGTTGAAAATAAAATTTGATGATTTATGCATGATGAAGAGCGCGACGTTGCGTTGCCGCACACCGAGTTATTTTCAACCAGGTTATGCTTTAAATAGCGCATTACGATAGGATTTGGTTTCACGAGTTTTTCCCTGTTCCCGGCCTCAAATGTTACGTTTCTAGTGGCGCCCACACAATATTAGTGTGATGATTGCCCTGACACTTATTAGTGTTGCCACTGAGAATCATTTTACATTGTTATTGTTTAATCCTTATGAAATGATCGTTAAATAAATTGTTCATCGCCATTAGATTTGATATCGTTATAATATAAACACAAGTTTTGATTGCTATAAATTCACATAGCTAAACGTTTGTCTATTTCAACATGCGATCTTTGCACTACTTAACGTTTTAAAATTGATCCTATTATGGTTGGTTATGCATACCAGTACTAGTAGGTAATTTATAAAATTAAGCGTTAGTAAGATATTATATCTTACTTACAATCATGAACATTGCAATTAATAAGATTATGTGACTACATTTTTTCAGCAAAGTACTTCTTGGTCAATAAGGCCAGCCTAAAAAGTATAATTGATAACTGCTAATTCATCATGTACACTTTCAGTTACAGTTACAATGCATTTTTGCTGGCAAATAACATTCGGTCACGATGAGACCAAATATGTTTGATTATAATCTCTTACTAGTGACGGCACGGCCGTTGCCTGGCGCTGGCCTAAAGAGCGGCCGCAGCGCACGCTTGCTAACCCGGTAGCCGCTTGTGCTTGGCTCCGGGGCGAAAAGCCCGGAGAGTAACCAGTGTGTTTTGTTGTTCGCAGAGTTGAGCCCCGCACCGCACCGGCTTGCTCGCTGACCGCCGAGCCGCTAATCTAGCTTTTTACGCGCCCTACCGTCGCCTGCCCAGACCCGCACCGGCCGCCGCAATGCTCGCGCACCAAGCACCGCTCGCCCTCTGCTAAACTCAACTGTCAACATCGATAAGAACGCGTGTGATAATAATAATTTAATACTCGCCTAAATAAGCTTGCAACGTCGGTGTCTTTAATTCTAACTTAATTGTTAATATTAATCAAATAGTAATTAAGTAATCCAGCGTGTAGTCCGCGCGTGCATAGCCAAGACTCCGCGTACGTGCGCGAGTGTGTTGTGTGTGTGTGTGAAGTGAGGGTTGCGCTCCGTGGACTGTGCTCCGTCAGCAGCGGCTCACTCCTCGCCCGTGTACCAAGTGCATGCTAGGAGCGCGCGGGCGCGCTCGTCCCCTGCCGCCTATGCGCCGCACCCGCTCTGCGTAATTGCGCGCGACTCTACCGCCCTCCTTATATGGCAACAATGGCCACCATGGTAAACATGAATAACCTCTTAAACGGCAAGGACTCACGTTGGCTGCAGCTCGAAGTGTGCCGCGAATTCCAACGGAACAAGTGCTCGCGACCTGACACCGAGTGCAAGTTTGCGCATCCCCCAGCTACTGTGGAAGTTCAGAATGGAAGAGTTACGGCCTGCTACGACAGTATCAAGGTATGTTCAATTATTTATATTATTTTTCTATAGATGTGAATAAATAAAACTTCACAATACTTTTCAAATTTGCTGTATATGCAGCTGTGCTTTGCTGGTTGAACGAGAAACAACCCCTCAAGGCGACATTTCGCCGGCGTTATTCCGCTCGACGACCTCAATCCCAAGGCTAGCTCGGAGTGACGTCATCCCTACCGTCGTTAGTTTACCATTGTGTAGTAATCAACATAGCGCTAACGTAATAAGCAGGGTGATGATTTGTCTAATTACTATTTCATGTTTTTATGTTTTATACCCTACCTTTATAAACAAAAGCATAGACAAAGTTGTAATACCTACGTTTCGTTATGTAAACTTTGGAATTTCACAACTCAGCAAACTATGGCTATGGAAAGATTCACTATAATTGAGAATTTCTTTAGGAAAATATGCCTTCAACATAATTTTTTTTAAATATCTTCCACATAATTTTTCACTCATAGCAAAGATGTTAGCGATAGCTAATTTTGAAGACTTGTCTCATAATACCTTCCTGGTATATATCAAAACTGATATTTTCGTCGAACAGAACTTTTCCCTTTGTATCTATTAGGTACGCATACCACGGAATATATCACTGTGGTGAAACAGTTAAACAGATGGTATAATTTCGAGTTTATTTTTTTTTACAATATGTATATGGTTACGTCATTCATTCGTATTTTATGACACCCGCTGACAATGAATAAGTGGAGAATTCATATCTTAATCCACCACCGCACGGCATGCATAACAGTAACAAATAAATCACTTTATAATATCGGACTAGCTAACTAATTATTATTTATATGTGTACAACATATAAATAATAATTTAATGTCAAAATTTAAAGATAATATTACGTATATTTGCAATGACAAAATCGTATATTGCTATATTTGTCCGGCTACTACACATGCTATAAGCGTTATCAACTCGACTAGTGATATTATGATAACGTGTAGGTTTTTTTGGACGAGTGAAGGGCGATAAACATTGACAAAACTGATATGTAAACGCGCAACGCCGCTGCTGCATCGCTTCGGGCCATAGGGCCTTATCGCAATTATGTCTACTCGTTCGACTTTCCAAATAACATGGTATATTTGCCTATTAAAATACGAAATCGTACTACGCACATTGTATATTTACGTAGACAATGTTTGGTCTGCATAATTCAGTTTTTCTATTCACCAAATCGTCTATAAAATATAGATAAATTGAGGATATTATATCTTAATAGCTGTCTCCCTACGTATTTTCTTTGATGCTTGGTTGAATAACGCGATCAAGGGATAAAACGCATTGGAATCGAGCATTGCGCTCGGTAAAGATTTTCAAGTATATCAACGTGCTCAATTTAATATGTGGATGTTACGAACCTACCAACGTTATCTCAGTTCTAACATATTATACAACATTGAAAACGTATGGTCATCCTACTTTTTTGTTTAATATTATCTGTTTTGTGAGTATTAAACATTAATAAAACTGCCACGTTGGTCTACTGGTATGTGACTCTCGATGGCGATAGCTGTAGTTCAACATCTAAGCTAGAGAACATTACAAATTATAGGATTCTCTTAAGAAATCCATTGCTACGATGTAAATCCGGTTAAAACTCAAACAGATGGCTGGATGGACTTTTTTTTTTTGGGGTGGGTTGCGGTCGGCGCGCTCCTCGCACTAATCCGTCCGGGGCGACAGAGGGGCATAAGCACGCACACACCCGCAACCCACCCGAACACCACGTCGCCTTCGTCGTTGGGCCGACCACCGGAGCAGGGTTACTTGTCATCAGTGGTCGGCCCGACGGAATACCCCATACTTGGGGTACCCTCTCGTCGACCGACGTCCCCCTGAGCTGAGCTCCTCGCGCGCGCGAACCGCGGCCTCCTTCTGCGAGATCACTGCCTCGCAGAAGGCTGCGACCGCGTCCCAGTTCCTGACGCTGTCGAGCATTGCCCTAGCAATGGTCGGCAGCGTCAGGTCGGCACCGATGATTGCTACCAGTTCACGACGCTGCACTGCCCAGGCGGCACAAACCTCGAGGGTATGCTGCGCCGTGTCCTCGTCGCAATCGCAGTGGCAGGCCGGTGTGCCCCGTCAAGACCTGCACCAGTCGGAAGGAAAGCACTCCGTGCCGCCGTTTTAGCCACTGCATCAGCACCGGCCGGAAGGCCTCCACTGTCTAGACACCGTATCGAGGCCTCTCCAGCCGGACTGCCCAACGGGCAATGACGTCTCGGCGAACGTCGACGCGCCAGGCGGTGAGCTCCCTCAAAGAGACCACACCGCCCTCCGCTCGCACCCCCGACACCCAATGTCAATCGTCTAGAGTACACTACTTTTTGATCGTTTAATTCGTTATGCCACAGACTATTACTACTAGAGTCTTCTCCTAGAAAAGTTTCTGTGCTGATTATTCATGATCATGCAACGTCGGTCAAGCCGTATGGTCGCTTCAACGGACCTCTCATGAGCTTGGCTTGTAGGGCTGGTTGGACAACTAGGCGGCAAGTAGGATGGCGAACTCGCGCCTCGTTCTTACAATTACATAAAATGAAACTGTAAAATCTTTCTTTAAATCTGGCAGGCCGTCCAGTTTTGAATATTTCTGAAGGGCCATAACTGTTGACCGGATTATCATTCATTCTCGGGCACCGGACTGAGCCCCGTTACGGCCCAATACGACCCTGATTGAGAGAGTATCCAAGGAAGTTCCCCAGAGTAAACTAGTAACAAATTCACTTTTTCTTTGACCTGTAGACATCAATCCATATTATTGGTCAATATACAACCATGTCCTCCCCAAACTCCAATAAAGAAATGTAAATAACAGAGATCTATCCCGCTAGTCAGTCGTGATTAACAGGCTATATTTAAGTCACTGTCTGTCGACCCTACGATTTCATTACGATCGTGTGGTAGAAGAAAATTGGATGGAGTATGTTAATGCATTATTGACGTGCTTTTTTATACTTCCAAAATGACCACGCATTCTTGCAAGCACCTACAATTAGATTTTCTGTACTAACCATTTCTTATGCTTGCAAGAATTTTATAATGTAAGGTCAACTTTCTTATCCGTGGGTCTCGTAAAGACGACTAGGGGTTTGTAATATGCATACAACATCTGTGCAAAAGAAGGAAAACTCGAAATAAAAGCCTATACCAACCCATCTTGCCAGCGTGATATAGTAGGTAAATTTTCCTCCCATTGCCAAGCCTAGATCGAGCCTCCTCCACTCCTACTCTCGTGGGACGTATATGAGCTGTTATGGTGCTGTTGATGATAACGATAATACTGACGATGATGACCCCCACTGGTATCATATTAATGTTACTACCTAAACTGCAATAGAGGCAATTACGTCTTTCATAATAAATATAAAACCTTGGCAGATGCCAATATAAAAATTTGATGAAAATCACAGTCACGGCCTGAGAATCAAACTTCAAATCTCATAGGCATCAGCAAATAATAAATATACTCTTCGATTCGAATTTCCTTCATGAATGTCTTTATGAAGTAATTACATCGCAGTTCATAAATTAATTCTTTGAACTTTAAACTGTAATTCAACGTGCATTAAAGTTACAAGAGTTTACCCATGTGAGTCTAATAGGAAGTTCGCTTAAAGCAAGGCATTATGTTTTAGTCCCGTCCCGAGACTAAACAATGAACGAGCGTAGGAGGTACATTGTGGAGGCTTTGGGCATTCTGGTATCGCACCATCGGCATCGTGTCGACACATTCCTATAGTATGGTGTATTATGCGACCACCTACTTTCACACGTTTATTATAAAGTTGCTTTTTTAATTTATTAAAATAGATTCTATATTCACTAGTTTCTGGCTGCGAGTTCGTCCGTCTAGAAATTATTTGTGATGGCCCCGGTAAATGTAATTTTCATTATTTATATTGTATAGTGAAAATATCTATTGGCCACAGATTCCATTATTTTTGTTTGTTTGCCCAAATAAAATAAGAAAATGAAATGTCTTAGCAATATTCACCACATATTTTACAACCTTAACGAGGAATATATCCTCTAAGGGGTTGATTTTCAGAATATTCCTTTTTAATAAGTATACATCACAAAAGTAGGGCGCTCTCACTATAGTTTGTGCAATTTTTTTTAATAAATTTAATAAAGTATCGGGTAAAACTATCGCTTCAAAATATCTTCTCCTATTTTACGCCCTTAGAGGATGAATATCAAATAATATAATATGTACAAATATCGTAATACATGTTAATTTAGTTTTACTGAAGAGTATCTTTGCATAACTTGAAAGCAATGGATAGTTTTCTCTTCCCATACAAGTTTTGACACCGCGTTTCACATAAGATATTAAGAATGTTCTAACACAAAAGTTGTCACCGCGCGAAATAGTTATTACCAGGCTCGTGAAACATCGCGGCTGATACTGCGTTTCGAACCCCCGTACTTTTCGCGAAACGTCTCCCGTGATTAAGCCTTCAATTACGTTATATGACGAGGGGGTCATATTTGATTAGGCTACGTGTTATGTTGATTAAACCGAGCTTATTGCCTTATTCACTTAACCTCACCCACGCAGGTGATATATACCTGCGAACGATGCGTCGTATTGTAGAACCGGATTTATTAATGTCTCATTGTGTCTCCAAGACGCTCAATTTGCTGACATTAAAACGACCATGAAACACTGACCGCAAGCTATGACGAATACGTGAGCCAAACAATATTGCCCATATTATTCATGTAACGCTCGCTATTATTTTATTGCATTATTTACGGTTTTTGAATCAAGTAACTTAGCAAAAACGTGATTGTAGAATGTAAGAACGCAATTTTTGCGTTTGAACTAATTGCGAAACTACACAGCGACCTCATTTTATTTAATAACAAACGTATTATTAATCACTTCCTATAATGAAATAACCAGTATATCTTTTTCTTTTATTTCAAATAACAAAATTTGCCTTTATATATACATCGCCTTTCTTCTATTGCTTTTATTACCAGTCCTAACTTGCGTTCCTAAACAAGTTCTGAAACATAAGATATGTTGGCATTTCTTTACTGCATATGTACTTTATTATAACATTTGCTAAAACGTATTTATAGCCCACGCATGCTGCGAAATGCGTGTGTTGTATTATAAAGTACTGTACTAAAGGGCACCAGTGAGAGTATGCGTGGGCACAAATGAGCTCAGTTCTCGGCGCTTGCAATGCCATACGTGGGCAGTGATAGATGCATCGCCACCGTCGACACTTCAGCCTGTTTCTGATTCTAAAGCGAAAATGCAACTAACTCGTCCACCCACATGTTAGTTTTCAATTTGTTTAACTAACAGTGCTTTTGATAATAAAACTAGCTTTGTATACATAAAAACCTGTGCGTACATAAAAATGTTGAATAAACTGAAATATTAAACTAAATTAGGTTACTTGTTTTGCAAATTCTGGAACATTTAACTTCGAAATCAAAATTACAATCAATTCAACTTGGCCCATATATAAGTGAACAAAAGTAGTGCTAACAAATCTAGTCTTTAAAACTCTCCGAGTGCTCCATTGCAAAATGCTCGTAAGTATTTGAAACATTTAAAACTTGCCATTTCCATTGATAATCTCAACACTCCCGATTATTCACGCGCTAGATCACTACAGACGTCCAAACAGACTTTAAATAGAAATATCTACGACAAGCTTCTCAATATTATTATGAACCGATTTCATTAGTTAAATTTTATTTTTTGACCTTTAAAAGTTATATCGCAGATTTCATTTACTTTAAATAATTTATCTCAGATTATAAATAGATTACAACTTTTTATTGATTTAATAGTAAAGTCTATCTACATCTTGACTTTCCAATTACGGTAACTACTCTATGTACCTAATCAATGCGTTAAAAGAGTTTAGATGTCGAACAATAGAGAGACTAATATTAGTTTTAATAACTAAAATAACAAAATAGAAAGGTATATTACTCAATGTTATCTATAGTGTCCTCGGCAATAGTAAACACTGTAATTAACAGATGCATCACGACATTGGTAACTATGAGAGCTAAGTAAAATTTTTAAAAAGATATATGCTTGTTTCTATACGAGAAATGCATTGCCTAGCGACTTTGATAATTCAACTAAAAATATATACACGTAATTTAATGTCATCATATTAAATTAACTGCACATACTAAAATAATTACACTTTCGCGAATGTCGTTAGTACCTTCAATTCCTATACAGAACCATCTTTGTGCGATATTTAGCTGTTTTATGTGCCAATTTATAAAGTTTCTCCGATAAACGAATTTATATTGTTTAGTGCAGGGTGTTATTTTAATAAAAAAATCTATAATTTGGACAGAGAAAAATTGTGTCTGATTTAGAATCCTATTTAAACACACAATTTTGTATATAATTGTCATGAGAGCCAAAACATGGCATTGTTTTTTTTAATATACATATAACATCTTTAGTACAGTAGCAGCTGCGAATACTGCCAAACCTAATTTTGCTCACGGCTGTAGTTCAAACCAACTCAGTGCTCTATTTCACCTGGTACTATTCTACCTAGTACTATCTAGTTAATGATTACATTTGTAAAAGGGATTGATTAGGTAACTGTCCGGCAGACAAATTCAGCACAAAATCTAGCAAAAACTTTTTTCACATATCTTAGAGGTTTGATTTTAAATTGCGATAAGAGCCGTAACTTAGTGGTGACCATTGTTAGTCTGAATTAGTAATCACCTAATTCATTTAATGTTCCGTTCTACATTCTATTGTTGAAAGTGTTTTCATACTTCTAACTTTTTCTTAAATGGAATAAAGAATTTTTATAACCTTTAAATCCAAAGACAAAGTAGAAACTAATGATGATACACCACCACGCCGTGGGTATTTAATTTTCTAGCACTCTGTTTAAATCCTTTGCACGATCCATTGGTTAGGGTTGCGTTGTGTAAGCGACGTTCATTAACTTTGTGCTGCACCCAGCGTTGTAGCGCACTCGTCGCGTGCTATCGTTTGCATTAGTTTTTAAAAACACTTAATCTGACCTGGATTGAACCCGAGTATGCTTCAAATAATTGCTGCATAAATTGTCGTATTCGTTTTAATTGTTCCACCTATTTGTGTTTCGTGATTTCGTCTGTTTTGTACGACACTGTTATGAAAATGTTTATACAAATATCATATTTTCATACTTTTTTAGCCTTCACTCGATTGGGAACTATTTAGTTATTATTTAAATTGAACGGCTGTAATAATATTAAAAAAGTGTTCTTTACGATTTATTCTCACAGCTTTTATGTACCATATACTTTTATTTAAAATTTTATAATAATATTTCCATAATTTCCTCTTTTGGCATGTTTTATGTAAAAAATGTATCCAATGCTAACCATACAAATAAATCAGCATAAATAATAAATTCTCCAAACGTAGTTTTGATGTTTTTGAAAAATATTATGAGACAAACATTTTCATTTAATTCATGAAAACAAAACCTTCACTGTGTGTTTAATTGTTTTTACAATGACAAACACCACTCACTAAAAATTTGTAGGCGTTTTGTTCTAAAGGAATTTTACAAAAATATAATTAACTATAACTAACTAATTAATTAAATATAATTAATTTGTGTCCAAATTACACTTGGGCTCGAATATTGGTCTTGCGTCGAAATCGATTCCCGATACTCGGCACGGTAGAGTGACTCTATTATATATAGCATTTGCATGCAGCTCCGTCCTCAGCGCTTGTTTTTATTGCAATATTTCATGACAAAAATTACTAATTATTAATAATTATGCTTTATGTTATTGCGTATTACATATTATCATAAAAAACATTATGAAATTCGATGCAGTAGTTTTTGCGTTATTCGCCAACAAATTAACAAACAGATCCTAAAAACCGTCGACTGTATTCTGCTAATGATTGGACCAGATTCCGTATAATTGTTTTAAAACATCATTGTACAGATTCTGTCTCTGAACTGTTTTATTAAAAGTATACTTATTGTAATAAAATATCAGACTTTCTCTTTTCATGATATGGGTGTCACGTTTCGTTCGATCTCAGATTTCGCCATTTCTCGTTCAAATTGCACTCCGACTGGCATTCATGTTCACTTTATGAACTTGCTCAATAACTTGATATTACGTCATTCAACTAATTTATGAACCAGAAAGAAGAGATTACAGGTGAGATTTGCAGACGTCTCTATAGAAAACTTTTTGTTACTGCTTTACCAATTATGCCATCGCAGTATCCAATTGTGATAATCAATTTCTTTTCCACATCTCGTTACAGTAGATGTTCTACCTGATTATTATTACACTAATCCATCAGACCAACAGCCTGTCAATATCTGCCGGTGGACAAAGGCAGCCCTAATGGAAAATTATGCCGTAATTACCGCGCTTGGCAAGCGCAGTTGTGTTTTTAGAGGAGAGCTGCTGCTCATTATCCTAGTCATTCTTTAAGCAAATTTTCTCTCCCACAAGGAAGTAAGAGTATTAATGACATTGTTAACCCATTACAAGGGCGATTAGTACTTAAGGTCTAAATATTATAGCTACAATCATACATCAAAATCATCATTGTACAGCTCTTATTCCACGCAATATCCACTTCTTCTATTGTACATATGCAATAGTTTTATGACCTATCGCCTGCCTGATGAGAACTATCTTTGGGAATATAATTTAGATGGCATCAGATGTGGTTGGCCTAGATTGATGTAAAGTTCTTAGTCGCCTTTAACGACATCCAAGATCAATGTTGGTAGTATTCGTAACTGCCATCAGCAAAACTTACAGAATAGTTAAATGAACGTCATTATTTTATTTGCCTGCCAACAGATTTTATAGTTACAATAATTTATAAACTGGAAAAGTTGCAATGCAAAAAAAGTTACATATATATGTATACAATGTGCAACAAAGAGAAGACAATAAATATCTAAAGAGCAAAATGGTTATCAGAAAGAGGCCAATAATTGTATTTGCTTTTATCAGCGCCTTTAATTATTGATCTTATTCATCTTATTGTCACACATGTATGTATGTATGTTATTATATTTTCAACGTTTTAAAAAATCATTGTTTTATGAAAAGTTTACTGATATGTGCAATATATAAACGTCTCTAATTTTAATCTTTTCATCGAGCGTTGAGCTCGAACGAAAAATTTGTCGTGCCATGTCTATTAGGTAAAGTATATTTATAGACGGTATTCTTGTCTATTAAACATTCATTCTACACAATGCATCACATTGGATATTATTCGTGTGTGTCGAATCTAAGAATAAAATGTGCCAGTAACATTTTTTTACCACGGCTGTGGTAGAAAATGGCTAAACATAAATGGTCCTAGACGAAATGAGTCCTTCACCTGTTAGTGGCTTCTATAGTGGGTTTATTGTTACTAATATGCACGTCGTGTTCCGATATGATTATATCATCATCATCATTTCAACTCATATAAGTCCCATTGTTGGGCTCGAGTCTCCTCTATAAGGACAGGGAAATTGACTACTACTACACCACGCTGATTAGACGTGTTGCTATAGGATTTTATTTCTAATTTTCCTTCTCTTGCATAGATGTTAATGCTTATTTCCCTTAGTTGACTTTTACGATACCCACGGGGAAGAGAGAGGGTAGTGAAGGGTATTCTTACTCTGACACCACACGGGAAATATTCCGGTATGCTACTCAGATGTAATCCCAAATTCGAAGCTAATGTGCTTTATCATCTTGTATTAGAACTGTATTACTTACCATTAACTCGGATGTCGTCTAACATTAATCATTGTTCTCTCTTTTTAATACGCTTTTATTAGCTTCAGACGTATGTATGTTGGTATGTAACGGAATCTTTGAACATGATTTTGACCCCCTTCAAAACATCGGATTAACTCGAAATTTGGCATATTTATTAAGGACCAATGACAATTCAATATTTTAAACAGTTTGACCCGTTATCCTTACTAGGATAATCAGGATTAGCGAAAATTCAACTAAAAAATGAAAAATAAATAATAGTTCAAAAAAACTAAAAAAATACGCTTTTAAAGAAAATCCAACTAAAAATAGAAAATATTTTTTTTTAATTTGTATTATAAATAGTGTATATAAGAAAAAAAAATTTTTTATTGTAAAAAAAGCGTGGGGTGCTTTTTAAGATATTATCAAAATGATAATCCTTCTACTCATATCTGTCAATAAAATATAGCTATTGACAACATGCACCCCACGATTTTTTTTACAATAAAAAATATTTTTTTCTTATATACACTATATTTAATTCAAATTTTTGAAAAAATATTTTCAATTTTTTAGTAGGATTTTCTTTACAAGCGTATTTTTTTAGTTTTTTTGAACTATTATTTATTAGTTGAAGAAAAGTCAAATATCTTCGACTTATCAAAGTTTACGTTCATTAATGCGACTATTTATCTCCTTGATTTTAGTCGAATGACGATCATATGGACGATTTCCACTATAGCATTTCCACAGTCGTCAATAAAAAATACCAGGAATCGTTCGCGAATGAGTAGGGGCGGCGCGAGACGCATTCCTACATGCCGCGCATTTCCATCCGATATTGCGCCGCCATTATGCCCTGTTCCACGACGCCCGCCCCGTGGGCCTCGCCCCGCCGCCCTTTAATTAAACGGTGAGGCCCGAGAGACACGTCTCCAACAACAAAGTTATTTTCTTCGGTTCGGTCCATCCTATTGATAACAGATAAAATTGACTTCCTCGTTTTGTTCTCTATCTCTATATCTATCTATATATTCACGCCTTTTTCCCATAGGGGTAGGCAGAGTCCACTGCCCTCCACCTGCTACGATCTTTGACATATTCAGCGTAGCAGAGCGGTTCTCTGTGGGCCACTTTTCGCCCCCGACGGAAACGAGACGTGACGTGTCGCGAACCACATCGCCGCCATTCGTACAGTTTTTTTAATTTTTGAAACTCATTGCGTTTCCGCGAGAAATACATACACATATAATTAACGATTGATTCCGTGTGGTGACGGAGTAAGAATACAATTCACCACCCCCTATCTTACCCGTGGGTGATCGTACGAGACGACTAAGGGATATAAAAGGCATATATCATCTATGCGAGAGAAGGAAAACTCGAAATAAAACCCTATACCAACACGTCTGACCAGCGTGATATAGTAGGTCAAGTACCCTTCCATTATGGAGGAGGCCCGAGCCCAACAGTGGGACATATATGGGCTGAGATGATGATGATAATTAACGGACACAAATTACATCCAGACTCAGAACAACAATTTGTGGATCGCACAAAGTGTTGTCCTGCGTGGGATTCGAACCCCCGACACTGGCGCTGTAGGTCACTAGCATTAACCACTACGCCATCTGTGCAGTTTTGTTATCTGCTCTATTTAATGGCTCGTCGGTTTAATGATAAGCAAATGGATGATAATCGTGGGGATTCAGGTTTGATTCTTGTTTTGCATGAGCGAGATGAAGTTTGCCCTTCAGGAGGTCCTCAATAGCTAACATGATATTAGCCATGGTGTCAGACCTTTTATGTGTATCCAAGTCACTGTGAAATCTGAATGTCTTTCACTTTATCTATGCTTTCGAGAATCTTATGTAAAGAAATTCTTCTGAAAAAGTTGAAACACTAGAACACTTGCTAACTTCTTATAATTTTTCGTTTGTGTTTAATGATAAGCAAAATAGTCTCGCTACATTCGTCGTATCCATGGCAATGGCTAGGTGAAACAATGCGTATAATTTGACGACATTAACCTCCTTTCTCAACACATCCGCGTAATAACATAAAGGCGGCTCCGACAGGGCGCGTAATGACTCCAGAGGCCCGACGTCGGGTGTAGGGTGTAATGAGCGCGACTTATCTGAGCTCATTTGCATGTCGAGTACCAGCCTCGACCTTGGCACATCGCTTGCATCATGATTTACACTACAACGTGACGAATACGACACAGCACTGGACGTATGATTACGTCACCGACTATCGACGCCACTACAAATGCGGGTCTATTACACGGTAGCAAAAATATAGTCTGGTCCTTTACGCCATTATAAAACAACTTTAGATAATAATCTCTCTCCCTGAACAGTCTATTTGAATGATTGATTTTTAAATAACTTTATTAGGCACACATATGTATGTAACAATTACTTGTGTGGTATACATTTATCTATACCAATAAATAAAATTGGAGTGTCTGTTTGTAATGTCAAAATAATAGACTTTTTTCATGCTCACACGGTTATTTGCACGACACCTATGCCTAAAATACAGATTAAATAAATTTTGTCTGTCTGTTTGTTCCGGGTAATCTTCAAAACGGCTGGACGGATTTCAAAAATTCTTTCACCAATGGAAAGCTATAATATCAGGGCGTAAACTAGGCTATATTTTATCCCGGTATTCACACGGGAACGGGAACTACGCGGGTAAAACGACTAAAACCGAAGCGAAGCGAGGGCGGGTTGCTAGTATCCTATAAAATCAGTCAGTCTATTCGGTAGTAATTGGTTTACCTGAATGCTATAAGAACCTTATACTCTGGAATGAACTATCTAATGCGGTGTGACCCGAACAATATGACATGGTGCTCTTCAAATGATGTTTAAAAATTAATATAGAAGGTGTATTGACTGAAAATAAGAAAGTGTAACGTTGCTAATCATAGGAACACATCAGTGACCATGTATGTCAACAAATCCGGCAAAGTGTAAAATAATGAACAATCTTCTAATCGCGTCTTTAAAATTGTCGTGATTAAGTTGTATTATTCAACATTAAATCACTATAAAATGCATCCAATACGTGATTTAGATTGCCACTCAAGACTATTGTTTTAGCGATGGCTTAGAATAACCATCGGTGGTAATATAATTATTTGTATTTAAAAGGCCATTTGCGATTCAAGAATTTCTTTAATGCATGTTGTAGCATTAAACAAAAGACACTTCTTTTTGAGTGTGGCTTTCTAAATATATGAATGACTAGCAACTCGTCTTCGCTTCGTTTCAGTTTCAGTTTCAGTCGCCTTACCCACGTAGTTCACGTTCCCGTGGGAATACCGGGATAAAATATAGCCTATGTTACTCCCTGATATTATAGCTTTCCATTGGTGAAAGAATTTTATAAATCGGTCCAGTAGTTTCGGAGCCTATTCGTTACAAACATACATACAAACCTTTTCTCTTTATAATATTAGTATAGATTAACAATTTTTTTCGACAGTCATTACTAGGATTTATTGTTATTATGTACATTATAATTACATATAACAATTAATAACGAATTATTTTACGCATATTTTCGTAAATGTCAATTTATTGTCAACATTAAATGTGTATATGTGTGTTTGTAACTTATAAAATACAGTTAATTACACGATGTGAATACAAATTATCACATTCAAACAAACGATAGTGTAATTATTTATTGTTTAGTTACAAACATTAGCAAACTCGCATAGAATTTTTAAGGATATTTTCGAGTGCCATTAAAGATACGAGTTGTGTTTGGCCTACTCGTATAACTAACAATAACTTTGCGTTCTTTTACTATAACCTACTACTACTTCGCTACTGTTTCAGTAACATTTTAAATCGTCAGGCAATAATTCTAAGTGTATTTTCCGCCGGAGGCGAAGCGCGATCTATATGGCACGTTTTAGCTCCAACGACGCTTTACTTGTCAATTGCATATCCCTAGGGCCACCGATGTCGCTGCAACTCAAATGCTTCAAACTTACGGCGATATCTCATCATTTTACTGTTTACGCTAATGGAAAATAAACTAAATATGACTGAGCACATGAATTCGTGCCGTTGTCGTATGAGGAGAAAGTGTTTGTATGAGTAGTTTATTTTTTTGCGCTTAAACCAGTGAAAGGTGTGAAAGTCGAGTCGGGAACTCTTGAACATGATCGTTCTTATACAATCAAATGGGGAACAATGTCGAATTTCGTCAGATTGTTCACGACGGCCAATAATCGAGAGCAACATTGGCAGTTGTAGCTGTTCTTTCATGACTACGTTTGCATAATTGAATACGTTCACTAGTCGCGTCACGCGCGCTTTTATCCAACTTAGTATCCTTAATTGGCTTGCGTATTATTTGCCAATTAAAGTGAATTCTCAGCGAGGACGTGACATGAAACCTGCATGGATTTCGTTATTATAAGGACTTTCATTTAGGAGTTTTTGAATGAATTTAAATTTTATTCGAAACTATGTATTTGTTTATACATTATTATTACATTTGAGAGTCTATTCCTCTTATTAAATTATTTATATTTTTGTAGAATTAGTCTTAAAAATGGAATAATCCTCACCAATGTTAATATTATTAGGTAAAATATTTTCCATATGGTGTTTTATATGGGCTGAAAATTTTATTTCTGTATGAATCTGCTGACATTTTCAAAGGTTGATATTTCTTGAATGCAATTCTTGTGTCGTTATTCTGTATTTTTCACTTTTGTTTTAAATATTTGATAACTAATCCTCTCCTTTGTAATATTTTATAACTTTTATTTAAAAAGATATTTATCCATTTTGTACTGGTTATAAATAAAAAAAAAACTTTAAAATACCTAAATATATGATAAAAAGTCTTTATCGTTCCTTTATTTGTAAATATGTGATTATATCTATCAATCAACTTTGAAATTTGGCTTAAAACAAACGTTATATTGTATAGCTACGTACTTAAGGAAATTACTTACATAACCTCGAATAAGAAACTGACGTACATATGTTTAAAAATACTCTCATAAAAATAGTCTCGATAATGTACACACACCATATGCGTTTTAAAAACATGTGGCCTTATGGGATATGATATAGGTTATATTTTGGTATTGTTTAGAAATCTCCTTAACCACGAAATGAAAAACATATCAGCGTATGAGATCATGCTTTATCGTACAGCAATCTAGACACGCGGAATCGTGTCAATTCAAGTTCAAGCCATGAAAGGGAAGACGTTAGCAGAAGGTTATTTGCTTTGCGTAAATAATTCGACTATTGAAATATTAATTCACATTTTTAAATAACAATCATTTTTGTTGTACAAAATATGACAAGCAATTATATTTTAAATTCACTTAAGAATACTGTATACCAATTAAAAAAAAATCTGAATTGTCTATATTTGATCCATGTAGATTCCAATTCATAGAACTTGCTTCTTATTTTCACATTAACGTTTTTGATGGGATACAAATTTTTAACATCTTAACTAAGAATCTCTAACGAATTTATCTATTTAAATATATCTCTTATATTGTACCTTACTACTTTAAAATGCATTTTAATATTCTATAAACATCATCATTTCTGACTACAGCTTGCTCTGATTATTATATTGAAATAAAAGCTATACCTAGAATAATAAAATAATTTTTAACAAAAAAAAGACCGACTTCAAACAAAAAACAATTCCCAAACAAATTAATATGCACTAAAAAGCAAAAAAATAATTCTTGTACAATGTAGTGCCCGCCCAACCTTACAACAACTTGATGAAAAAAAAAATAGAGTATTTAAAAGTCAATCAAATTATTACGACAATATAATGTAGTTACAATTATTGTCATTTTTGGAGTTGGTGTCTATGTCTATGTCGGTATGTTTGTCGGTGTCCTAGTTTTGTTGACTGACACCGGCTCCAAAAATAATAATAATTGTAACTACATTATATTGTCGTAATAATTTGATTGACTTTTAAATACTCTATTTTTTTTTCATCAAGTTGTTGTAAGGTTGGGCGGGCACTACATTGTACAAGAATTATTTTTTTGCTTTTTAGTGCATATTAATTTGTTTGGGAATTGTTTTTTGTTTGAAGTCGGTTTTTTTTTGTTAAAAATTATTTTTATTGTTTGATTTTTAGTGAATGTGAAATGCACATTTTTTTTTCTACCTATGAGTCAACCTACTAATAGTGCTGCTCGTTTGAGACAGTGCCGTTCAACATTACGGTAGGTGACTCAAATATCCGGATACTATAAGAGATTCAGCCGAGTGTCGATAATTTGCTGCTAAGAATTGAAGAGTACCGTTACTTTAGCATGTATCCTATAATCAGAACCTAATCAAACTACCCTTGAAGTACATCCTATCCAATAAAAAGAATCATCGAAATCGCTTGGTGTTATATTGAGTTTTCGTCCATGTGTACTATATACTTTATGCAAATTTAAGACTTAAATAGTTTTCTCATGGATTCCACGTTTAAAATTGGACTAAATTGAAACGGAACCACACGAAAAGCACCAGCTTTCAAATAAATAAAAAAGAATCATCAAAATCGGTTCACGCAGTCGAAAGATCTGAGGTAACGAACATTAAAAAAAAATTAAAGTCGAATTTACATAAAAAAAGCGAAGGTTCTCAACTTTCTCCTTTTTTAAAGTCGGTTAAAAAAGAATCATCGGCTTCGGTTGGCGTTGTTATTGAGTTTTCGTCCATTTATCGCGCACATACTTAATACAAATTAAAGACTTATGTGGTTTTCCCATGGATGCCGTTGTCGAAACTGGATGAAATTAAAATGGGACCACACGGGAAGCACCAGCTTTCAAACAAAAAAAGAATTATCAAAATCGGTTTACCCAATCGAAAGTTCTGAGGTAACAAACATAAAAAAAAAAAATACTGACGAATTGAGAACCTCCTTTTTAAAGTCGGTTAAAAATTGATTTAAACGATTCAAAATTAATGTACAGGAAAGATTTTATCTATTAAGATTAGTAATTTAGCTGTTTCACTATTCTATCCATCTAGATCTTATCTTGTTTAATGGATCTAGTATTTAAATACTCGACCCTGTAATATTTTTTCCCAACGAATGACGTAAACTCAAATACTTGTTACTGCGCCTCGCGACATTGCAATACTTTAACCAGGCACGGTGAAGCGTTGAAACTCAAGGCCAGTCGTTCTCGTTAGCAGAGATCGAGTTCCTGATCCGCCCTGGATGCTTTCGCCCGCTCCCGGCCGGCTGGAATGCGTGCAAAATAAACAAGTATAACTAGTTTCATTTCACATCGCACGCATTGCCATCAAGCCAGACGTAACATATTCTCTAATCCCATAAAGTTTATAATGTAAATCTTTAGTTATATTAGTAATGAAAATAATTATTATATCAGCTACTGCTAAAATTAATTATTATAACAGTTTGATCTTAAATACTTAAGGATAAATTTCAAAGAGACTAATTTTCTATTGAAGTTTTTATATTGCTAATATGTTTTATTTAATACTTGTTTTCTTTTCATTAACATCAGTCAAATTGATTTACTTTAATTTAAAACTATACCCGTTGTTATGCCGTACTAAACTGATTGTTATTTACACCAGTTCGTTTAAATTAAACATTGAAATGTCTTATTTTATTACATTATAAGCTTATAGATAAACTCGTTGTCTCAGCTCAAAAACGTCCCGCTCGAGCCTCACTAACAGAAGGGAAATTGACCTACTGTATTATGCTGTTCAGACATGTTGGCATAAGATTTATTTCAAGTTTGCCTTCTCCTAGATAAACGTTATATGCATATTATATCCCTAACTCGTCTTTTACGACATCCAAGGGAGTGGTGAATTATATTCTCACTCATTCACCACGCGGAATATACAATATATACATGTATTATGAACTGTAATAATTATAGCATGTTTAGTCAATGCATAATTAACCCGGTTAGGCTTTACTAAGTACCAACGTGCAAAGCGTGTGTTCACCATCAAAATATTGCTGCGGTATAGAGCGCAACATACGAATGTAGATTGTGTTGAGATTTTGTCGGTAAGTTCGTTAGTCAGCACGAGGTGGCGCCGCTACAGTACCTACTCGTGCTCAAGAGCGCTCCTCCAACTCTTTAACTGCCTACATGAAGGACACTTGACAGTGCACTCCTATTATAAACTGCGCTTTTAATGGTTTATGACGATTTTAATTATTTTTGCAGTTTTTAATAGATTTTCTTCGTGAAATTAACTTAACAAAAGTTGTATCAATTCTGTCACTGTAAAAAACTACTGCTGTCTGCATTCAAGTAATTCTATGTAAGTGAATGAGACCCTTACTTGATGTACATTCTTAATTAGGAGACTTCATGATGTCTATTGAAGGCTACGTTGGGATTAAACCGTAACTTAACGCTAATTATGACAGCTCATAATCTATACTAATATTATAAAGAGGAAAGGTTTGTATGTATGTTTGTAACGAATAGGCTCCGAAACTACTGGACCGATTTCAAAATTTCTTTCACCAATGGAAAGCTATAATATCAGGGAGTAACATATATTTTATCCCGGTATTCCCACGGAAACGGCAACTACGCGGGTAAGGCGACCGAAAGCGAAGCGAGGGCGAGTTGCTAGTGTTTCATAAAACAGATGACACGTTAAACATGCAAGTACACAGTAGATACTAATTTACATAATTCCGTCATCGACTAAAATCATATTCAGGCGATAATCCCATTAGTTCGCAATAGGCTGACCGCGTCGGGTACAGCTGCAACAAAATCTATTAAGTACGCCAGCTCACTCCATGACGGCGTGCGATAATGCAACCGTTTGCGATTTGCGACTAAACGTTTGGATGTACTCCACAACCGCGGATTACCACACGCACAATATCCACCAAATTGGATAATACACTTAAAATACAATCGCGCTATGGACGCGCTGTAATCTAGTGACGCACATGCTGATGAGCATAATAATTTGTTGCGTTAATAGGATTAGCGGTTGGTGCATGGATGTGGAAGGTGTCGGATCGCATCGTCATCATTACTGTACATACAAAATAATACCGCTACTTATATTTTGATACGACTTTCTGTCACTTGAAAAACCAACGACGTAACTTTTTTTTTTATAAAACAGCATACACTTTTATACTAATCTTTGTATTACACAAATACAAATAACAGACATAAATTACGCGCGCAGACTTGATGCAATAATTTGTGTCTCGCAGAAAATATTGACCTTCCTGTAAATCGAACTCACGACACTTGGCATAGTAGCTCACTATCTTAGTCTTAGTCACCTGTGAAGTCTTTAAGTGAATTTATACATGCTCCCAATTGCTTTTGTTAAAAAAAAAGACAATATTTAAATCATAGTAAAATTGACTGCCCCTTAGTCCAATCGCTGTTTAAGCACCTGAATGTTGATCGAAAGAAATCAGAATGGAATTTCAAAATATTTGAAGTTTACCGCTAAGAAATTTGCAGAAGCAAGCGTAAATTCTAGAACTTTATTCAATTAGACAGCATTAGGCTTGACGTTTATTATGTAGAACTAAAATTGCTTAACAATAAGTGTTTATGCTACACGTCTGCTTATCTCTTTGTCGAGAATGGCGGGAGACCATAACAAAATAAATGTTAATAAATATGTTTTAATTTATTTACAATTTGGAGTTTTACAAAGAATATAGACGTAACTAGTAACTACTTGCTACATGCTGATATTTCTTATAACAAGGAGATTTCAGTGGTGTCGCACGCTTTCGCCGTGCAATGCCGCCGGCATCGTCTTCGAACTTTCAAAGCGACACGTCTGGCCCGAGTGTTTCCTAACGCGAAGTTTTAAACTCTACATTTTATGCTCTTTATTGTTTTCGCGAGGCTTACCTATCCGCGTTAAATTTAGACATACTTTTCTCAACAAATTGCAATGTATAATAAACTTCAACGCTTTGATCGCATATAATAAAAGCACAACGAGAATTTAGGTTTACGGATGGTTTCCCAATGACTTGTAACGAACAAACATCTGTTAGTAATCTCTTAGCAACAACAAAACGACCGTTAAGTCTCTTATGTGTTGAAGATACGCTACTGGTTTTTCAGTAAAGCTCCGCCCTTTCGTCTGTCCTCTCTATACGCTCCTCCCTTCATGCTTTCATTGCCCTACTTGTTGAAGAAACACGATAAATACTTATGAATTTACGACACAGACCGACATTCTTTGCTTCTATGGGAACTATCTATATCAAACATCTATACAAAATATCTACTAACTATTATTATAAAAGAATCATGTTATATAGAGGTTAGAGCTCAGTATAGTCTGAAGAGGTCTATTTTATTTGTATAGTGAACAACTTAAAAGTGTCGCGCGTAATTCAACAAGGACAACCCACGCGGAGGCAGTGGGGCCCCTACCCCTGTCAGCTTTAAATCGAAATTCTATCGTAGGCCGCGGCGGATAGCGCCAGTTAACTTGTAACTCACTTTTGATGTATCGTTGTTTTTGTAGAGTTTTAAGCCTTGCAAACATCGCTACAGTTAAGTTTTGGGTCGTGTGGCCATCGTTTTTGTAGTCGACTAGATTAAAAGGAGTTTCTTTTTATAAAAAGCTTCAATAATTTGCGTGTCAGAAACAATGGATATTTATCCAAATTTATCCGTATTATTATCAGTGTCATTAGCAGCAGATTACGTTTCATCAGTAAAAGATAATCAATGTTGGTAAATTGTAAGCGTCATTGTAGTGGATTAGACAAGGAGGGAGCGATAATTAAACAATGCTTACACCCGACGATTTTACTAGCTGATCCTGGGTGGAGATAAAGACGTCACAGTATAAATAACATTTTTTTTTGTCTGTGACTTAGTGGTTAGCCTTGGATGGCTGTGGCAACTTTACACGGACTGTTGGGTGAGCGCTGAGGGCTCTCAACCCGTTTAAAGTTAAGTATAAATAACGTTTAAAAGTTATCTCTTATAACTGCCAAACTATTTTCAAATGTATGTTAAAATTCTTGAACAAAAATAATCTCTATTTTAAACTGGTATGACCTCATTAGATCCGCAGACACATCTGCATTAGAATTGGGCATCGCAGACATTGAAAAAGACACGTGCGTATTTAATAAAATCGTAACTAAACTCGCACCTATATATTTAGACTGAACACTGTTACATGTTCGGAGTTTTTTCTACTGTCTATAGTAATAAATCGCTATCCACTTAATAGTAAAAAACACACCAGATTATATTTTGAATTTATACCAAAATTGTGAGGCAAAATTTTAATAACTAATAATGTAACGTGACGATGACTTACGATGTAATGTAACGATGACTTATTCGACGTTAAATGCTTTAGTTCTCTCGTGACCATAAACGCTTTTAAAAACGCATAAAAAGACTTCGAAACGTTTTTAAATTAAAAATCATATACAAACGCCATGAAATTCGTGGAAATAGTTTTATATTTCAAATGTAGTATAAATTGAAATATACTCGCGTAAGCAACAGAAACCATTACAATTCCTATTATAAATTTCTCCTTCCGGGTCATCGTTCATGTTCTGTATGGTGACTTTTCTTGCCCGTGGGTGACGTAAAAGACGACTAAGAAGTATAATATCCTCATAACATCTATGCAAGAGAAAGAAAATTCGAAAGTAAATCCTATACCAAACTGTCTGACTAGCGAGGAATAAATAGGTCAATTGTCCTCTTATTGCAGAGGATACTCGAGCCCAACAATAGAACATATATGAGCTGAGATGATGAGGTTAATGATGATTATAAATTTCTCCTTCGTTATTTATCATCGATGAATGGCGATCTTTGATTTCAGACCCTATTTGATTTCTATCACTACTGTTGTAACCCAAATAAAGATTAAATATATATGTAAGTTATGTAGATGTGTACAGTCATCATAGATATGATAACAGCAATGAGTGGTTAAATGTGCTCACTAGTCGGCTTCTACCGCTTTATGTAAATAGCCGCCGATAAACCGACTAGCTCCACTCGCACGGTGCTAATTTACATTCATAAATAACCCTTTCACGTTGTCCTACCACCAACACAACTCTAGCGTTAAACTTGCTGCTTTGCAGTTATAAGAGAATTTACGATACCCCATGCAATACTTACGTCCACGCGATATGAGATCGTCGTGTATCTTCCCCAGACCGTGAAGTCGCCGTGTAGCCGTTCGATTTACATATTATATTAAACTCGCCGTCATCCGAGTCTCTAGTCCTCTTCGCCACCGGCCGTTACGCTCCAACTTTTCCCAATTTTTTCGCCCATAAAGCCCCCGAAACGAAAGTTTCTCCGGTCGCCGCGTGAGGTTGAGTGTAAATACACTTTTTATAATGTACTTAGTCATTCAGTCGCCTCTCGCAAAAAACAACTTCGTTTAATAAGGATACACTAGTTATACACTTCCACGAAATACCGCCTGTTTTATTATGCATAAAACTGATATTTTAAATTATTGTAACATAGGTCACCCTTTTTCTTCGCAAGTAAGGGTTCTCAAGAGACGGCTATTAAACTTAAATAATATAATTGCAAAAGAAAGAACTTCATACAATCCTATACCAACTCGTCTGGAGTACCGAAGGCCAATATTGTGGATGTTAGCATGTCCTTAAGAGAAAATGCTTCCTACCGTGTGGTGACGTGTAAGAATACAATGCACCACCTTCTTTCTTGGTCATGGGTATCGTAAAATACGACTAAGGGATATAATATGCAGATTACATTTATGCAAGAGACGAAACTTGACATGAAACCCTATAGCAACACCGTCAGACCGGCGCGGTATAGTAGGCCAATTTCCCTGCCATTATCCTGAGCCCAACAGCGGAACTTACGTGGACTGAGATAAAGAGAAAGGGCTGAGAAAAATTAGATGTATATGTTAAAGATTACAAGAAGAACAATATAATAAACTCATTTGCAAAAAAAACGGGCGGTTTTGATTTTCATTCATATTTAAAAAGATACAATACCAAAAAGTTCAATCGTTTGTACACGTTACTGGCCGGTTTTAAAAATGCTGTGGTATTTAAAAAAGTACGTTCTAAATTCAATTTTTCATTTGATGTTCATTTTTACAGAAAACCCCTTTTTATCCTACATTTTTGGCGCGAAGTTCCAGAAGTTAACATCGACTTTCATAACTTTTATTCAATTTTTATCGATTAATTTCATATCCTTGACTGTCAAAGCTTTATTTAATGCTGTTTGGCTGTATCAAAAATGGTAGATAAAGTGGTAAAAGCTACCAAAATTATCGCGCTGCTTGAAGAGGGTTGCAGCCAATGTTTCGTGGCTAGGAGGCTAAATGTTAGTCGCTCGACAGTCCAAAGGACCTGGCAGCGATATCAGGAGACTGGTTCCGTCGAGAGAAGGCCTGGTTCTGGAAGAAAACCATGTACCCAACCACGGGATGATCGTTTTCTTGTGAGTCGCGCATTGAGAAATCGCAAATCTTCGTATGTGGATCTTAAGAACAACCTCCAAGAAGTAAGAAATGTGCATATTAGTCTATGGACGGTCAGGAGGAGGCTTCTCGCTGCCAATATACGCAGTTACCGCCCGGCCCGCGGCCCCAAATTACTCCGTGAGCACAGAGTTCACAGGCTTAGGTTCGCTAGAAATTGTGAATCATGGACTCAAGACGATTGGAATAGGGTTTTGTTCTCTGATGAAGCCAGGATATCTCTGTTCGGTGAAGATCGACGTCGGCGAGTGCTAAGAAGACAAGGAGAACGCTTTGCAGAGGCATGTTTCGAAGAAATCACACCTTATGGTGGGGGCTCTGTTATGTTTTGGGCAGGAATAAATTCAATGGATCGTACAGAGTTAGTCTTCATTGAAAACGGCTCACTGACTGGGCATCGATACATAACGGAAGTTCTAATTTCTCATGCACAACCCGCATTGGCCGCTCTAGGTGAAGACTCGATTTTTATGGACGACAATGCTCGCGCCCACCGATCCCGCGATGTTAATGCGTATGTGCAAGAGGTCGGCATTCGTCGTTTGGATTGGCCAGCTCGAAGTCCCGACCTCAATCCCATAGAGCATGTCTGGGACGTTCTGAAACGGCGTGTGAGATCAGTACACGGCTCCGCAGACCATCAGAGAGCTGAAGAATGTGATTACTGCGGAGTGGGAACGTATTCCGCAAGCAAGTATCCGGGATATACTCGCTAGCATGCCCAGACGAATTCAAGCTGTGATTTTAGCTAGAGGGGGTCACACTCGATACTAAACATTTATCTGCTTTTAGTTTATTAAAGAAAAACAAACAAAAAAACTTTTTTATTTTTACTTCATGAGCATATGCACTACTAGCGAATATACACTACTAGCGAGGTTTAGCATTATTTCCCATAAATTGTATCTAAATTTTATGAAATACTGATGAAAACGATTATTTTCTTATTAATTTAGCAAATTGTGTGGATAAAACTACCTATAATTATCAAACAAAGAAATATTAACATTTGAAATGGTTCATTGCTTAGGTGCCCGTTTTTTTTGCAAATGAGTGTATTTATATTCTATCATATTTAATAACAAAATCTGAAAATACACGAAACACACACGCTATTCAGAACTACGCCCACGTGTATCGGATTCGCGCGTTTGTTGAAATTTTAAACAAATAAAATTCTTTATGGCTTCGTTATGTATTTTATTTTCGTGTGCACTTCGTCAACTACACGCTACTAATAGTTGGCAGCCAGCAGTATAGCAAATAAACAAGAGTAACTTACTGTACGTCTGTTTTGTCAGAATGCTTCTAGTTGGCTCAACTAGTCAGACACACCTGTGTAAGCAATAGTTGTGAGCTGACTTTGACTGTATTAACACATCCCATTATCCCTTAAATGTATATAGAATTATTTGTAAATTCCTCTCAATTGAGACACATTTTAATTGCCGACCGTAATAAATTTTACAATAGAAAACTACTGAGTAAAGTTCATTTCAAAATTGAGAGGGGTTTATATGAAATACTGCTATTTTATTTTAATAAAATAAATATTAAGATTTGGACTATTTCCTTATTGTGACGGGATTTGATCTAGCCTTACTACATCTGACGGTCCGATATGATAACAACTTTTTGTTGCCAGTTGCAACTCTTCCATTGCCATAGATGTAAATTATGTCTATAGCCACAGATTATCAGATTAACAGATAACATTACAGTAAGACTAGTCAAACTTAAAATATAACGCATGCAAACTTCTTCATCTGTTATAGTACGTCAATCTCCATTAAGTCTGTGACGGAAGTTGTAACATAATAGTGCATAGGTGAAGAAAAAAAGGAATCTTGATTCTCCGCTCACTCCATTATTATATTACTATTATATGTATATAATCTGTAAGCAGAATTATTTCTGTCCGATATATGTACACTAACGATTGAAGCTCTATCTCGACTTTCCTTAATCAATGTCTCTATGTAGGTATGTTCTCTGAATATTATTCCAGAGCTAAATTTAATTTCGAAACATGCTCAATTTTCATTATTTCAATTACATTTTGCGTTATCTATAATTTAGGCCGGACCGTTCTGTTATTTTATATGATATGAAATAAGTTAATAACTATACATGTGACAAAGTTTCTTTATGTTTATAAATTTTATTATGGTATAACTTGTGTACATTTATGAAATGTTTTTAGTGCATCTACTGTCGTACAAACTAACTAGACAAAATATCGCGTGTCACGAAAAGCCCCTTCAGTCCCCTCTTGTTAGAACTTTCCCATACGTGACGCACGGTTGCAACCCTTTTGCTATTTTTCCTCAACATAATTTAACAATTGTATAATATGTTCGACCATGTCTCAATCTTTGTAAGAAGTAATACAAATTAACCATCACCATAATCTACATCATAAAGTTATTTGTTAGCTTTATCCTTTGCGACTAGGTCGTATTAGCGCTAGGATCAAAGAACCGGCGGAGTGTGCGTCACCGAGCACGCCTGTCGGTTGACTCCCAGGCCCGATAGCGTCAATCTAACGCTCAATTAGCTGAATGCGATTATCCGATCCGGATCCAGAATCGCTGCCGTCTCTTACGCCGCCCCAAGACAACCGCGCAAACTTTATTAATTAAGCCCTGTCTTATCTCTTGTTAGCACTCATTCTATTATTTGTCTTTTCACCGCTCATTTCCATAATTTCATCGGCGAGTAATTACTTACACTGGTAAGTAACGCGGAGCATTTCTCATTGTGTTTGCATATTTCGTCGTCGTTTGCATTGTAAACTACACTTTAATCAAATTTCTAAACGACAACGATTAACGGATCTTCGTTACTAATCACTAACTGGGTCCTACGCGGCGATTTGAATTTGTAACGCAACGTTTTCAAAGACAAACTTGTACATTAATGTTTGCTTCGCTTGTGGCATTGTTTAACGCTTATGCGAGGAATAAGCTTTTGTTGTTAAAACGATGCATCAGTTGAGGACGGAATGGACGGCGTGGTCGCTAGTGAACACCGTCCTCTCCCCCTGCTGTGTTTAATTAGCTTAATTGACATCGCGAGGCGCGGTGTCCGAACGTTTGTTTGCGATATCGCATTACTATGCCCGCCACTTCGCGCCGCGCCTGAGCTCATCGCTGTGACGCTGTTACCAGTGACTCCATTCACAGTAACTACCCAAAATAGAAGTTGTTAACCCCCTATACTAACGTTGAAGTTTGATTAAAGCAATACATTCGTAACATTTTCTGTATCCATAAATACAGTAGAATTTTAATAAAACACTAAATTATTCTACGTCGGCAGCGGTGCCGAATAGGCGCGTATTTAATGCCAAGTCAGCATGGCGTCATACGGTGCCTGTATATCGGTGAAATACTTTCTAATTCTGCTCTTCCTCTTCCTTTTTGAAAGGTAAAACTGCCGCAATTTTTCCTTAAGTTGCTCAGGGAATAAATTGTAGTCTGCGTACGTGAACTGAACTTTAATGATCATTTATATTGCGTAGTTCCGAACATGCACAGTTTTGATTCTAATCACATAGCCTAGAAGGTATAGTACATAAAAATCCAATAATCTTGTAAATTCATGTAGTCATGTAAATATTGATAATACTTTGTAGTTAATTGCAAAAGGACACGCTGCTATGTCTGATTACCCTTAGGTGTGAGAATATAATACTTGTAATCAACGTAAACACAAAATATACATTATTTTTTTTTTGCTTAAAAACTGAACGCCATCATGTTGCAGATTTGTACATATTTAATACCCCTTTAGTTCTCGAATATCTGATTCATATTTCGCACATTTAACATCATAGGAAACAAAGACTAGTTTACCGAACACACTGCCGAATTGTGCTGCTACTAAGAATTTCCTGGCTAATAAACTGTGTTTCATAAACATAGTTATTGTTCAGATTGAGTCTGTCATAGTGATTATACTTATAGCTGATGAACCATTTTAATTAATATTTCTTCTCGTTGCCATCATCCCAGTGCGTGTGATTAATCTAGAAGGGAACAAAGAAAACCGTTTCCGCGAGCCCTCCAACTATCGATCACTCACCTCGTCGAATAAAAATAATAATAAATAATAGGGCCGCCGCCATTGTCCAGACGAGGCGTGCGTGCGTGTCAGCGATAGTTTCAGCCATTCCATATAATGTCGACTGACTTTATATTATTATTGCACAAGACTGTCGGTCAAAAACTCGCCCATTTATTTTGTTAATTATTGTAACAACCAAGGTCGCTGAAGTCTTTCAGTGAAGTTGATTCTATGGTGGTGTAGTCGTTTATAGTTCGTGCTTAAAAGTATATTGTTATTGGCTTTACATGTAACACTCGGTTTTTATCCAATTTTCTGATAGGATGCAACATGTTTCAGAGGCAAATCCGCGAATCGGATAATTATCAAATATTTTAATAAAATAAATTCATTAAATGGGCGATTCTAAAATATTAAATTTCGCATACCTGCATACATAATTACATTTATTGCGCGCTGAAGTGTACTGTATTTATTGCTGCTGTAAGGAATCTTGCAATACTGCCATATGTACTTCACACCTACATATATTTCTAGTTTTATAAATAATACTAAATAGTTGAATGTAGAATAAATACTTTTCAATATTGCGTGAATTCAAATAGTGTCTATTTTGGGTTCATTAGTAGGATAAAACGGCTATTCGTCGATATCAATCTATATCAAGGTATTAAGCAATGAACAGTATTTTAGTTGCATTTTAGGACTGTCAGCTTAAATAATTTCTTTTTCCTTCCATCCTTTACTACTACTGGTGGTGGTGGTTATTTGTTCAACATAATTATGCATTTCGTTTATTAATAATTCGTAAGCGTTAGTATTCACATTAGATTTACATTACAGTCATCCAGGTGTTAATGCAAAAATTACTTATATCTCACGAAGATATTGTGCTTTGCTACCTAGTAATTACCATATGCCACACATCATTAAATGGAATTATCTAACTTAAAAAAATAGTTAAAAAAAACTTCACTGTAATAACTAACTATGGGTTATTCTTAGGCACATTTATTTCATTAGCCGATATAACAGGCTCAATCATTTTAGTTGACTGTGTAGGACAAGTTTGATGGATGGAAGCCGCCCCTGTTGCCATAATGTCGCCATACAGGCTCACTAAGACTCCCACTATATAATTTACCCGTAACACGTTTTTATTGTTGAAATTCGTCGACGCGTCAGTATAAAACTATACTGAAATTTTTATATCTTCAATTGTAAATAACACTATGGATTCTATCGCGTTTGTATGTGTACTAAGATCTTAGTCTGCCCGTGACCATGAACGCTGCAGTGTTCGAAACGTGGGTAGTCAAAAATCAAATACAAATGCGAGAAGATCCGTACAGTAGTTTTATTTACAATGTGTAATACTAGTGTAAACATCAGAAATCATTATTCAATTGTAATTTTTTTTATACATTTACGTATTCGTATATGTTTGTATTTATAGATCAAAAAGTATGTATTGCTTTGAATTTACAACCAACATTAAGTGAGAACTCACAATCATTCACTATAACCTCACTTCAAACAAGTTCCATAATTTTTTAAATGTTTACAGCAACGATTTAGCTATGTATATAAAAGATACGTATATATATATATAGGATAAAAAAACAAAATAGTTGTATTTACTTATTTTAGAAATACATATTGTAAAAAAAGTTGTGTGTACAAAGTACGCATATCAGAAGTGAAACTCTTCTATCCTTCATCCTTTATCTCATTCTCTCGCCTGCTGAATCCTATACATTTACATGTTTGTGTCTCTATGGACTCACTTTTCCGTTTCATCGAGTTTTAAAGCACAACGATTCTAAAGAAGTTTCACTTCAATAACTCGGTTCTTAGTTTCATTATCATCTCATGTCATATTAAACCCACTGTTAGGCTTGAGCCTCCTTCACAATAGCAGGAAAATTGATCTGCTATGCCGCACTATTTAGACATGTAGGCATAGATTTTATGTCGAGATTTTTTTTTTATAGGTATTATCAACATTTACATATCCCTTAGTCGTCTGTTACGACACCCTCGAGTAAGAAAGAGGTTGATAAACTGTATTCTTACTCCGTCACCACAGGGAAAATTTTAGTATAGAGAATCATAATATAGATTCTCTTTATAATTATTTTTTGAAATCTGGCACAATCGCGTTTAAAATTCATATGCAAGACAGACAAATAAGGAAGTGTATTATCTGATTTTCGAATCTAATTTTTGACAGAAATCGCAACGTACTTATGACTCTTGTTACATTTAAAGGTTCGTAGATATCGATGTGTAGAGAAATGGCCGTCCGTCGCCTATACGGGACAGATAATGTAATACTAAAACAAATTACCTCTTTTGTCGCTTTTTTATATCTTTCAGTTGAACGTACAGCTTCACTCCCGTTCTTTTTAATTTACATTCTGTACCTACGAGAGCCAAAGCTATCCGGTATAACAATAAAGCATATTATTGTAATTATTAACTGCTTTAAAATCTGAGTCTTAATATTAGTACCAGAAAAGTAAACGTTATGCTATTCTGTAAGTTTGGTAACAAAAAATTTAATTCACATCAATAGCGTAAGGAGTATTGAAAAATTGGCAGAGAGTGAGCAGCTATTATAGAATTAATTTACTCTCCGATTCCAATTCAGTATAGCTCACGATTAAGACGTAAGGCATGTGGCTTCTTGTATTTAGTGTTTATTATCGTTAAACAAACGATTTAAGAAAATTATTAAGCTATTAAAAATGTCAAATAATGTATTTTGATTTCAATTTAGTAATTTAGCATAATGAGTAAACAAAGGCGATAGATGGCATAATGAAACATCTCACGTAAGGCCGTCCGCCCGTGACTATGAACGCTTTTTTTGGGTGGTCAATGGTCATTGCACACGTCGTCCAACTCCGTCCGGGGTGACGAAGAGGCGGCGCGCGGCCCCATAACCACCGTATCTCCTTTCCTTCGCCACTGGGCCCACCACCAGTACCGAGTTTCTTGTCCTCCGTGGCTAGCCCACTGACCATGAACACTGAAAAGTATTCGAAACGTCGAAACGCAATAAAATACGTAAAAACTGTTTTATTTATAATCTCACGTAAGGACAAACTTAACTAAAAAATTGCTTGCTACACGTCGGTACCACTGTGGCTAAGTTGGGAAAGCAATTAATTTCCAATAAATTTAGGTTCAATTTCTACTTGTGTTAATAATCTCTTTTTTATTTTTACAAAATGGTATTGTAAAACTCTCCCTTCCTTAGGTAAGTACGTAATAAAAATATATGCAGATATTTTTAATTAATGCACAATTTACGATTAGACATTTGGACTAAATTATTGTTTGAAGACAACGGCGCAACGAAACTTTAATGCTTTCATTTGAACAATTCAGACGTGTTAAACGTATTTAATCTGTATTTAATTACACCATTCACAAGAATGTAACGCTATAAATAAATGTTCTAGTGTACATGTGCGTACGTTTGTAACAAAACATTAGATTTAAATAATCTGGTGCACGTGTCGCCCGTTTCAATTCATCGCTCGATTTCGGACTTATGAATATACTCTGTGTTTGTACAATACTATTCTTGAAACAATTATATATATATATCGTCGTCATCTCGGCTCATAAACGTCCCACTGCTGGGCTCGAGCCTACTCCATGACAGGAAATTTACCTACTATATACCATGCTGATCAGATATGATGGTATAAGGTTTTATTTCGAGTTTTCCTTCTCTTGTGCAGATGTATATTATATCCCTTAGCCATCTTTAACAACATCCATGAGCAAGATCAAGGGAGTGATTATGTTACGATTATAAACCTGAATATTTTTTTGTACTAGTTCAGGAATTATCTGGTCCCATTTGATATTTGTGGTGAAAAATCTGTTATTTGTAAAATGTAATAACGCAATAATCCATTTAACTGAAAAAGTGACCATAAATTGATAGTAAGTAATCTATTGAGCTATATTTTTGAAGAAGGCAAACATGATTTCAACAATATTCTCGTCAGTAAAAACAGATCTAGGGAACAATATAAAATGCTACGACCGAATATTTTATATTTGTCCCTAGATCTGTTCTGAGTGAATATTATCTATATTTGATCAAAGTACACAAATTCTATAATTTTGTTAGCAATTATCAAATAAAAGACACAAAACAACTCATCTCTCACTAATGGTTACTGTAGCAATTCTTAACCGCTACTCATTTTACATCCAACCACATTATTTTTAAATTGACTAAATATAATTTAAAATGTATGGATTCATATCTACAATCAATCGATTGAATTCAATTTAGATTGGCGTGGAGTTTGCAAGGGCATTAGCGGCGCACATCGATCCGTTATCTCTGTTTCCGAACAAAGAGAGATGAAATTTTAATCGGTCGCGTTGTCTGCCATCGCACAAGTTAGCCGCTGATCTGGCGTCCGGCAAAATGCGCTTATATTATAACGAGAGGGTCCAAGTCGGATACTATAACCAGGCAATAAAAACGACAATGGTATTAGATGTATGAAAAATATATAAACTTGTCGCTTTAGCGACCATATTGCCTAGTCAACACCCAATGAACATCATAATATTCTATGGAATTACTAGAGAGGAATAAATTTCTCATATTCATTTGAATAATACAGCATTTTTTTTTTGGGGTGGGCTGCGGTCGACGCGCTCCTCGCACCACTCCGTCCGGGGCGACAGAGGGGCTTAAGCACGCAACACCCGAAAACCACGTCGCCTGCGTCGTTGGGCCGACCACTGTAGCAGGGTTACTTGTCATCAGTGGTCGGCCCAACGGAATACCCCCTACGTGGAGTACTCTCCCATCGACTGACGTCCCCCCCTCGGGGAGGACGTCGGTCTTTCCTCACGCGGTCGGTCTCTCGGCGGGTGACGGACTAATCCCCGGTCACGTCACCCGCGGCCTCGGCTAGGGCGGCAAGAGGCGCAGGTAGTCGCGCCTACGTCGCCCCAGTCGCCGGCGGCGGATCGCCTCATCGAGGCTGCGCTCCTCGCGCAGGCGATCCGCCGCCTCCTTCCGCGAGATCACTGTCTCGCAGAAGGCTGCGACCGCGTCCCAATTCCCGACGCTGTCAACCATCGCCCTAGCGATAGCCGGCAGCATCAGGTCAGCACCTATGATTGCGACGAGTTCACAGCGCTGCACTGCCCAAGCCGCGCAGGCCTCGAGCGTATGGCGCGCCATGTCCTCGTCGCAATCGCAGTGGTGGCAGGACGGTGTACTCTCCCTCCCAACGATCTTGTGCAGGTATTTGGCGAAGCACCCATGCCCCGTCAAAACCTGCACTAGTCAGAAGGAGAGCACCCCGTGCCGCCTTTCCAACCACTGCATCAGCACCGACCGGAAGGCCTCCACGATTCGCACCCCGAACTGAGGCCTCTCCAGCCTGAGAATAATACAGCATTGCGCTGATAACGAATTGGTTCAAACAGTGACTTTCCGAACCAAGGGTGTTTTCCATCCACACAGGAAAATTCCTTATCCAAACCACAAATGATTAATAATCTATTATTTTTGTATGTAAATTCCCCATATCACAAGGTAGGTACAATACATATTAGTGCGGATAGTTGAATTTAAAATGTATCTTATCACCTACTAATCTGAATTAACCGTAAAATGCATTACTAATATTATCACATCGCGATGATTGTCGTGTTATCATTATTTATTTACACGACAGTCACTTCTTCAAGAATGCGATAGATTTTTTTCACTCATATTTTATTAAAATTCACTCGAACCAAATAAACATAATGTTTTAATTATATGACTGTCGAATCCACATAAAATATCCATTTTAAAAATTAATCATAAATAAAAGACCTGGTATCAGTGGTACGTGGCTTGTCTTAGATGATTAGAGGATTGTGAAAAGGCGTAAAATCGTCAGTGTCCTCATAGCGCCAACTGATTTGAACTTGTTTTATAAAATGTTTATTTTTAATGTTTTTCTTTAATTCATTATTTATTTGTTTTTTCGAGTGCCAGGGAGACGAAAAATATCTGCAATAGACCAGTTAAATAAATTACAACGTAATAAAATATCATTTATTATAATTAACATCCCTTGTGAGTTTTACCTGCAATAAAATACATATTTGATATGAAAAGTTTAAAAATCTTCGCAAAAAAGTAAGAATCCGAAAGTATTTTCCCGGATTTTAATATCAATTCGAGGAGATTTTCTTTAATAAGTTGTAAACTTGTGTAGGAGGGATCCCGCTCGCCACAAGTTCGATGCTACAGGCACTGGCGAGTACCGGCAATCTCGTTAAAATCTACGATGAAACTCCGCAATAGCGTTTCACGATCATTTATAAATCACATACTTTTCAATAATAAATATGTAAATGGTTAGTCACGTGCACTATGATCTTTGTAACTCTTGCCTTAACGATAACACGACTATTGAACTCATGTGGAAGCCACTTTTATTATAGACTAGAAGCAATTTCAATATACAATAAGTTATTCAAGTTAAGATTTGTTTGTAATCGCATCGAATTTAAAAAGAATAGGTATGAGAGTTCATTGAAAACTATCGAATGATTTAAAATGAGTGTTACAAAGTACATTAACTTTGTGTAAATCTGTCAAACTGTTAAGTTTGCCTTTAATATCTTAAACATAAATTTGAACTTATTAACTTGGGGAAGCGCCGAAGTAAACAGTGCATATAATATACTTCAAACGTAAATTCTGATAAAACTTCAATTAACTGAAAGCTTTCAGCATAAAATTTGACCTAATTTTCCCTAACATTTGCTCAAGCTTTTTTTTTAATAGCGATCTGAAGGGTGGAAGGTAGGTAGGTGTCCACTTGTACAACAGGCGGTGTCGTTAAGGGTGTAGTGTCGGTCGGCTCCTTATCGAGCGCCACTACGCGAGTAATGACGCCTTCGATCGTTGGCTAATGGCCTCCGCGGGCCCACTTAGATACGCAAATGATCATTGACAAGTACAGTCAGCCACCGTTCGGCGTGTACACATGACATAAACTGAGCTGTTTTGTTATTTTTTTTATGTTTGAATCCATTCTCTACTTCATCATACTTTACCATACTCGTAAATATCTATCATATTGATTCGTTTTGGTTGTCTTTCTATTCAAATTATTCTTTCTGCTTATTGAGTAGATCATTGAAACCGATACCTTGACCTTGGTGGTCAGTCTGACAGTTTACTATTCCGGATAGTTCACCACGTCTTCGTCGCAGCAGCAAAGAGCCAACACATCGCCCTCACATATCTTGACTCTGCAAGTGACCAACTAAACCTCGATCCGATTATCCACAGCCTCGGCTAGACAACATCGAGCACATATACGTATACTTGCACCTGTGTCTCCCACACACCGGTGTTGGACTAGTCAGTATTACCGTCATAGCCTTATTGTATCCAAACCTCGTCCTAGGTTATTATATTCGGGTCGACATTCACGCCTAGATTATTCAGATACATCAATTTTCTAATGGAACTATTGCTCTTTGACTCCATAACCTAAATTGATAACATTATTGTAGTACAGTATATTCTCTATATTATATTTAAGTAACTTAAGGTAAAATGTTGGATGCAAGTGGACTTCAGTGGTAAGCCTATGATCTGAGGAATCTAATGCAAAGGCTTCAACTGTTAAATCACTCATCCTCACCTCTTTTTCTTAACATAACAACAAGCAACAAAGTCTTGTGGACGGAACGGTTATGTTTTGAGAGACAACAAGTTTGATGCATTTCTATTCTCTTACTCTCTTTAAAATACTAATCAAATTTAAGATAATGGATTGTTAGATGCATAGATGCTGTTTCATTTCATCTTTATTGTTTTATTCAATATCTGTAGTAAACTACGAATGAATAAAAAAACAGTAATTGAAACTGAGAAGTGATCCTGACAAAAATACAGATTTCAAAACATAAGGGCAGTGAATACTCCTAAAGGAAAATCTTTCTATTTCTACAATCTGTACTGTATAAAAATGTGCATACTCATCTTCAACCAAATAAGAATTGACTTTTTACGCACTGGTATTTGTAAATTTAAGCCGGTAGTTCTTTAAAATATTTTATCTTTCTAGACGACAAAGATATGAACGAAACCTCTACATATATTATGGGTGATGTTTGGCAGGAAGATTTGAATATGTTACGCAATACGTTGCCTTATAATTTACCAACTATTATATTAATTTACATGTTCAGTATAATCGCGACGCTTGCCAATTTACGATCGTTGAAACAACTATGAACATAAAGTACATATTTGCTATTAATATTCGTTATTAGCTATTAACATTAATAGCGGTAAATTACTGCAGAGTGCCTAGTATGGCAACGGTTTAAGAATATGATATGTCACCAAGTTTTTCTTTGCCGATGGATTTGAAAAAAATCGACAAAGGGAATTAACACCATCCGTCTTGTGGAATACTTAAAACACCAACTACGATCACCCAACAGTAATAATCAATATGCTGTTGTAATTTGCGTGTTATAACCTTCTTTCTGTTCTGGAGATTTCGCTAAAAATGTACATATAATAAAGCGAGCATTGGTACTACCAAGATCGAATTTGTTTATACACAATTTCTAACACATTATGTACCTATACTATGTATTTTAATACACAAAAACAAAAATTACGCGCCCTAATGGGGCGGTCTTCTAACCTAAAATTATGATTAGCATCTATTGTGTCATTCACTCTCGCGAAATTCTCGGCTGACTGATGTAAAAACATTCGCCCCACAGATCTCTCAGTTGACACATGTCCTCTTCTAGCTTTACAATGATCCCTTATCTAGTTCCTAGAAATCCATGGCGTATTAAATTCTTACATCATTCCATGTACTTAGTTTGTGATATTTTGACAATTAACTCTAAACTTAAATTATTTACATATATTTAAGCTAGGAGAGTACTTGCGCATTTTCTGTATATAATTAATTTATACTTCTTCAATAATGAAGATATTAATTATATTATCATCACAGCTCATATACGTCCTACGACTGGGCTCGAGCCTCCACCATATTGAGAGGGCAATTGAACTACTATACCACGCTGGTCAGGCGGGTTGGTATAGGGTTTCATTTTGAGTTTTCCTTCTCTTGCACAATTGTTATATGCACACTACACACACACTATTCCTGTGACCACGAATGCTGAAAAGTGTTTCGAAAACTGAGAACGTAAAAAAAATATTCGGAAAGATAGTATACATACCCTCTAAGCTAGTTTCGAATTAATACATAATGCAAAAGCCACAAGCACTAACAATTCATTAATGTATGACTCTTAGACACGAATTAAACAATTAATAAATTTACGAGCCTATACAAAGTTAACACATCTCTTTACTCGGCTAAATGCAAACAATTATCATAATTAACAAAGAGTACTTAAGTTATTTCTTAAAAATACACGTAGTAAGCGCTTATAGAATTACCTTGTCTCTTAGGAAGTCCAATTCCATTATTGACGTGAAACATCTATAGACGAGGGTGAACCTTGTCGTTGGCGTGGCGCGCTTGGATATGTACATTTGTGTAACGAAACCATAACCTGTTTTAGAACTTTATACAGCGCCATCTAGTGAGCTCAAAATAAATTATTAACCTAAACGCATACCTATAATGTATACTAATGAAAATGTTTATTGAATAAAACTTATAAGTTTCTGGAAAAAAATCGTAATATTAGTACTTTATGCCATATTAGTTCCTGACGTAATCTGTTTTTTTTTTGCATATATTCTTGTACAAAATAATGTCGATGTTTCACATCTGCCAGGCATCCTGAGCGACGGCTACCTTTTTTTTAAAGGTAAACTTTAATTGTTGTTTACATCCAGTACTTTAAACAAAATGCGGTCTATGATTACAAACATAAAAATAAGAGTAGCAGCCGAAAGAAAGCGTTGCTCGTAAGAGGATATCCTTGTTGTTCTAGTCATTTGTCACGTATAATGCCCTATATAAAATTTTATTTCAGCATACAGCAAGAACGTTCGCATTACTGTTCACTTCTTTGCTATTTGTACTTTAACAAAATATTTCCTTTTAATTTGTCTATAAATATAATAATAACTTATTTATTAGATGCATTATTAAGTGCTTATAATATTTAATTCTCTAATGAAGGTCAGTCGCAAAGCCTCGCGTTGTTAAAGTGTTCTAAATTAGTATTATGCTCGTTTATAACTAAGCTTCTCATATCGGGGTTAGTTATTAAAACTAAAAAGATGTTTGCGGCGCGACCAACCATAGCCGGGGCGCCGCGGCGGCGCCCGCCCAGCTGTAAATGGAGTGCGCATTAATACTCAACTATGTAATAAATGTTATTGTTTGTCATAAAGTTTGTTTTATGAAGGTCGGCCACCTCGGCCCTTGACGTTGTCGGAGCTTTAATAAAGTTTAGCGTTAGCTTGTACTTTCAATAACGGATTTAGACATAATTAATATAATTTTTAGAAAATATTTTGAGACAAATCAATAAATTTATATAACCGTTACACTATTACTGCTAGATAGAGCAGATAGAAAATAAAACAATCCTATTTTGATGTTTAGAGAATATACCCGGTGCCTTGCAACGTCGCGTCGTAAAATCGCTGAATCATTGCGAAAGTTGTGTTCAGCTTCATTGCAATATTTCTACTATAGTTCTTCAAATATCAATTCGATTTTTAGTATCTAGAATCTGTAGAAATTTCTGTTTGAAAATTAATTCTACATTAATTTCAATATTATATACATAAATGATTATATTGTATTAAAGGCGATAATTTGCTATTCAGCCGGTTAAGTCCCTCCCTTTTTATCATGTGACTCACCTGTACCAGCGCTGCTGCAACTGATATCCCAATTCGCCATCGCACGACCGCACACGGAGACGACGCTGTATTTCACTTAATGTTACCATCTATTGTCTACGCGAACGTGCACGCTTAACGCTATACATATCTCATTGCTCCCTGAGTCATACAGCACTTCGCTTGCATCGCAATACGTCGAGGAACTGATTTTATAATTCACCATTGTAAAGATACTAGTTTACCTGCGGTTTCATAGACGTTCATTTTTCTATTATCTTTTCTTTTTCCATTTAGTTTTTGTTGGTGGGCTTACAGTTTTGTGCTTAAACTTATAACTGCGATAGCCAACTCACTTGCTAAGCATGTCGATTACAGCACTACCACCTCATTTCAGAGGCAGGGAGATGCATGTCTAGCAATAGTCTGCCGAAAACTGATAATTGCTAATGAGTCTAACTGCACCCACCCAACCGTACAAAGCAATAGCAGAGATAAGTCAAAAAATGTTTTTCCAATCGGACAACTAATGCCCAAAATTGTCCATTCATATACATTTTTTATCTTCATTTTTATATATTCATTATATAGTATCTACACTAGCGTATATAAATACCGTCACGTTTTCCACAATAAATCTTGATTCACAAGAACACTTGCCGCCTGTAGTGACGATTTAACTTTTAAAGCTTAATTAATTGCAAGTTTTGTTTTGCATATTAATGGGTCGTTTTAGCGGAGAAGCGTCGCCGGCCGGCATTAAGTTTCGTCGAGTGCACATGGAGCGAAATAAACACTTGTCTCGATTTCATTCGCTGCCATTTTGTTAGTTTGGTACTGATTGTCACTTCTGTCCAATTAATAGAATTTCAATCTCCCGTATTCATTAAATCACTTAGTGCTATCTTGCGTCAGTACGATTTGTATTCTATTTCACCCCTTGAGTCATGATCTTAAGGAAAATTACAAACTGTCACTTGACAGTTCTTCTTTTTTGTATTTAGATTCGGCTACTAATATAAGACTATTGCTTTCACATCTTTATTTTTGTTACATAGATATCGTTGTTGGTCAGTATGTCAAATCGTCGCCTTCTGGGAACTTTGGGGGAAATGGAAAACATTTATAAAGCACTTTTATATTATATTCACTACACCTCAGCAGTTCCTCCGCATCACATAATATAAAATTAAATATTTAATATAACACGTTAAAATACTAAATATTTAATATAATACAAGACCACTTCATGACGATTGCATGTGCCCGCCAAAACTCGAAGTGGCAGTTATTTGTTTGCGTAATATAGTGTTTTGCATTCAGTAACTCCAGAGTATTTGGCAGCTTTATAGACTTATAATTTATTAGAATAAATTTAAGGAATTAATATAGTAACTATAAAACTACCGCACACAATAGGGTGAAAGAAAGCCACCCTAGATACTGTCACTATTCTTTACAGTTTCCCATATAATATAAGATGCTTTAAAAGATTAATTAAATCAGAATTCTCAGAGCGAGATTCTTCAGCTCATACCAGATATCAAAGTATGTTGCCCATTATGAGATTCTTATGACCATGGGTAACGTGAACATACGTCCTGTTTTAATGGGACAGTCTCGTTTTCAGGTTGTCTGCCCTTATGTCCGCAGCAGTAACAAAAACGTTCCGTTTTTGTAAAGAAACCATAAATGATCATTTGTTTCACTTAGAGATAGGTGTTCTCGTATTTTTAACCGATTTCAAAAAATTAAGAAGCTCTCGATTCGGCTGTATTTTTTATGTTTGTTACCTCGGACTGGGTGAACCGAGTTTGATGATTCTTTTTTTCATTTAAAAGCTAGTGCTTCCCGTGTGGTCCTATTTCAATTTGGTCCACTTGAAGTAGTTTTTTTGTTACAATAATTTTGATTTTCAGGTCATATTTTTATTTATTGCTGCAAGTGTCCTGTTCTGACACAAAAAATATTACAAACATGTTATGCAAGCGTTCCATTTTGACGTAAAAAAATATGTTCACATTATATATGGAGCGAAGAAAACAAGATTCATTATTAGATAATTATTAACAACACAGATGTAATGAAACTGGGTTATGGGGTTATAGACAGGTTTTAGGCGGCATTGTCACCTCGCAATTAACGTCTTAGTTAAATATAGTATAAACTAGCAACCCGACCTCGCTTCGCTTCGATTATAGGTTATAGTCGTTTTACCCGCGTAGTTCCCGTTCCCGTGGGAATACCGGGATAAAATATAGCCTAGTTTACGCCCTGATATTATAGCTTTCCATCGAAAGAATTTTTGAAATCGGTACAGCCGTTTTGAAGATTACCCGGAACAAACAGACAGACAGACAAAAAAATTTTAATTGCTATTTTAGGCATAGATGTCGTGCAAATAATCGTGTGAGCATGAAAAAAGCCTATTATTTTGACATTACAAACAGACACTCCAATTTTATTTATTGGTATAGAATTATACTGACCCGCGCAACTTCGTTTGCATCTCATAAGAGAAAAAAAGTTAGAGTGCGTCGTATGTACCTATAACTCTCATCACACTCAAAGTTCTCGAAAGAAATTGTTTTCCCTATTAATGCGAAATATTAGTTCCATTGTGAAAAATTCGAAGTTAATATAATGTAATCAATACTTCAAAATATTAAAATTTTGACAGCAGTATTTTAGCAAGTTACGATTGCAATGGTTACCATAGTAACGTTTTATATGTCAATGAATCCTATTTTGGAGGAGGCTCGACCCGGCAATGGGACATATATAAGCTGTAATGATGATGTTTCTCAGCGCTCACCCACCAGTCCGGGTAAAGTTGTCACAGCCATCTGAGGCTAACAACTAAGTCACACACAACAAAATGATGTTAAACATAATGTTATTATATTAAACATATCAATATATCTATGATTATGCATAGTCATGTTTTTATAAGCAAGTTACGTGTTCTAAAAACGATAAAGCCTTACTCCAAATTTTGGAAGTAGATTTTCTTTCGCTCAATAAGTTACCCATACACAGAAACTCACCAACATAGAACAAAATGGTCCAAGGTTATCTGTTAACTAGTTTTTTATTTACTTTAAGATTTGTTTAAATATCACTTGAAGGTTAAAACTTTCAATTTCCATCATAATTTACCTGTAATAAATTGCAGTAATATACCTATCTAGAATTTTATAAACTAAATATAAACACTGCTTTTAGATTGTTTTGTATGAAACCGTTTTACCAAAAGATTATAGAAATTATACACCCATTTACTAATCCGCCCACGTCTGTAGAAGTGTTTAGAATTACAGCCTTATTATTAGATTCAATGTGGTCGTATAAAATCTATACAGGACAATATAAACTTACATTAAATCTTATTCTTATTGCCTGTACAGAGTCGACGTTGCGCCGCACGTGGCGGTCATAGCGCTGAATCAACTGAACCCGACCCGCCGAACCGCAACTGAATGTACTTAATTTGATTTCGATTGTATTAAACCCCACTTCGACTCCAATTAATGACCCGAAAGGGCTCTTAATAATAAAGACGTTTTATAGACATTAGAGCCATATTCCACTATATGCTTTTGTAGTCATTTGTACTGTTAATATTAATATTCATGTAGGGACAACTTGTAATACTACGTTTTACAATAAGGCAATAGTTTTTGTATATTAACCAATTTTATATCTGCATTGATGCATTCTGAACTTATTAAGCGTGGTGTGAGAGTGAACCCTTACCTTTAACAAAAACCGCAAACAACTTTACGGTGACGTTACATTGTAGAGACAACAGGCGACATAGAAGCGCAAAGTAATTAGATAGCTGTTGTATTGTTCGCTTGTTCAGCGCTTTTCCAATGAACGGTCGGCGTTCGTTCTCGTGTTTAATTGCGAACCACACCGTAACGGACAGCAGGCCGAATTTTGTCCATCCCTGCCCGAATGAGATGAACCGCGCATCCTTTAATGAGTCGCTTTTCCCCATTCTGAAACACCCCTTGGTCATACATATACATTAAATTCATGGACTCTTAAACTTTTCACTTTGAATTTTCACATTCCATATTCATTAATATTGTGAATGGTGAATCTCTAAAGGTTTATCTAATAATTTTACATATAAGAATCTAATCAATGTTATGTTACACTCGTTTCTGGTTATTCATTTCTGTCATGTTATGTATGTATATGTTTTTAATATTGATATGAATTTTAGATCTAATGAAATAATGTATTAATCGACATATCACGTTCACGTTTTTCTTTTACTTTATATAATATTTTATTTATTTAATTTGTTTGTCAAGAAAGAGTCGCATAGAGACTACTAATCAGAGGTCTCGCCTTCACACCTCATGGCATACACCCGCGACCTTTTATGATTTCAGGAATGTGTATTAAATTGTTAATTATCGCTTGTTTATTCACATTAACGGTGACAAAATCTAAGTCAAAGAGATGTTCTCATATACGTCTTTTCGAATCGATCCCTTTCCTAGTAAGCTGTTTGGTGCTGCATCTTTGAAATATCCATGATTTGGAAAATCGATAGGTATCCATAAATATCATAACATCTGATCAAGTAACGTTCTTTTTTATATTAATTACTCCTTTGCATTGCGAAGTTCAGATTGCAATCGCTTCTTAAAAATTATATTCTGTCAAAAATCGTTAGGTTAGGAATCCGAGCATACCATTGGGAATAATGAAGCCTCGTAGGATTAATTTTGTTGGTAAATAAGCTGTTATATGAAGTACTTTCATTAGTCCTAAATGTATCCGAAATCTAAGAAAGTAGTTAATATTATAATATTAAACAGTTTATAGGATAGAAACAAATTAAAAAAGATAAAACTCGCATATCAGAGCACAACAGAACTGTATTTTATTATCAGTTTGTCGTAATTCACACAATTACGGGCAAGTTGACCCGAACGGATACCGCAAGTAATTCCACATTTTCATGCTGAATGGTTTCTGAGTACGCATTAAAGTTTTTGTTCGATTCTGCGTGCCCATTGCGATAAATTTACTTTGATTCTATTCCGTAAATCAATTATTGAGAGGGCGTTTCGTAAATACTTTTCCTAATTGACACCCCAAACGTGAAATTCTGAGTTAACACTATAAATTATTCATTTACAGTATTGTAGATGACAATAACTGTATTATTTCGTTTGGGTATAATAAAATGATCTCGTTACGTTGAGGGGGTATCAGGATCCTGTTAACATATGTTAGTGACTAGAATATCTGAGCGAGTAGATATAATTAATTACAGTGCGTCATTAATAACGACAAGGATGTTGGTGTGCGGTATGATATTATATCGCTGGGGCGTGCTTAATCTAAGGAGACACCGCGGAACATGATCCGCGGCCGGAAATGTCATGTGTTACATGCGTAGCTTAGTTGTGCTGCTTCGTCGTAGGATACTCCTACTACGGCGCGGATTTATCTCAATACCGTCCACATCAAATTTATCGAATCTATAAAATTTACATCTTTACAGTATATTTAAAGTTTTTGGAAGTAACAAATAATTTATTTTTCAGTATCCGCTTTATAAATTTAAGTTTTTATCCTTGCTTAAATTCCCAATGACGCTTCATATGAAAATATTGTGGCATAAGTATGATATAAAATCACTGTTGAGGTTTGAGGTCGCACCAATCACATTCACATGAAATCTAAAAAAAGATAAACATTATTCAATATTACATTTAGCGACATGAAAAATATTATTTTATTACTTATTCGGTTCTCTGTGACTACCTGGAAGTGAGGATAGGACCTGAGATATAGGTGGTAGTCACTACCACCTATATGTCAGTTCCTATCCTAAGTCGAAGCAAACAGTTCCATTAGGCTTTTATGTATTACCTCGATGTATGTATTTTATCAGAAACAATTGAATTGTTTCTGATAAAATACATATTCATTAATTGCTAAGTTGCACTAAAGAGACTATCTATCCTCTTTATAAATTTCATTCAAAGTCGTGCAACCATTTTCTTTAAAGGAAGTAATAACCCCACCAATCGTAGACATTTTCGAAATAAATTAGGATCTATACCTTTTTTCTTGGTGCCTATTTAATTTCAATAATTCTCAATGCAACTACACTTTTTTAACTTTGTTTTCTTTAAATAACTTTATATCTGAAGTCCACCTCCCTTCATATAACATACATACATACATATATTCACGCCTTTTTCCCATAGGGGTAGGCAGAGTCCACTGCCCTCCATCTGCTACGATCTTTGACATATTCAGCGTAGCAAAGCGGTTCTCTGTGGGCCACTTTTCGCCCCCGACGGAAACGAGACGTGACGTGTCGCGAACCACATCGCCGCCTTCATATAAAATTGCCTATATAACTGAAAAATGTAATTCTTATATTAGTAATAGCGATAAACCACAAAAAGTGACCACACGCTTTAGTTGAATTTCTTAGAAATGTTTTATAACTGGGAACTAGACAGTATTCTATTATAACTCGATAATCCGGCACTCAGTTACACAGATTTGCGATTATCTGAACTATTCATCGCGATCAAATAACTTGTATATATAAGCATTAAAGTGTCGGTACTGGCATTACTCCTATGCTTCACGTGAGACTTTAGTTTTATTTTACCAATTTTTGCTCTGTTGTGTTATGTCACATAGCTTAAAAATGTCAAACAGTAAGAGTGTGGTATTATCGCATAAGAATAAAATCAATATTATTAATTCATTAAAAAAAGGTGAAACCGGTTGTAGTTAGCTGATGTAATTGATGAAGTAAGCCGGTGTATGTACACTGCGGGTCAAAAGTTTGATACCACCATGAAAAATTTATAAAATGAAATAAAACTACATAAATAAGTATTGTACAACCTATAACTTTATTTATTAAATAATTAACTTACAATTACATATTAAATCAACAAAAATCTTCACTAATTACAATTATTAATTATAAAAATAATTAAATAGGTTAAACTGATTTTTCATCAAAAAATCTTCCCTTATATTTAATCACGTTTTTAACCAATCTTGGTAACCGGGCTATTAATTTATTAATTGTTTCTTGTGAAACACTGTTCCAACTTTCTTGTAAGATTCTCCAGAGGTCTTCCTTCAAAATTGGACAATGGTTTCGGACATTTCTGTCGAGCTCCTCGCACAGAATAACTATTGGGTTGAGATCTGGACTCTGAGGGGGCCACACCATGTTTTTCAACACCTCTTCTGTTTCTTTATGTTCTAAATAAACCCTGCATAGTTTAGAACTGTGTTTCGGATCATTATCTTGTTAGAAAATGAATCCATCTCCAAACAAACGCAACCCGGAAGGAACAGCATTTCGCTCCAGTATTTCTTTGTACTTCTTCTTTTTCAAAATTCCTTCAATACGGACTAAATCTCCGGTTGCATAGCCAGAGAAACATCCCCAGACAATAATAGAGCCTCTACCATGTTTGACTGAAGGCACACAGTCTGGTATCGTCTTCGGCACTACGCCGTACAAAAACATTTTTTTTTAATCAAATATTTCAAACTTCGATTCGTCAGTCCAAAGAACTTTTTTGAAGTCTTCTTCAGTCCAATTACGAAGGGTAAGGGCCCACTGCATCCGTTTTTTTTATTTTGAGGTCGTAACAGTGGTTTTCGAACAGCAACGCGACCAAACAAATTGGCATCTCGCAGTCTTCCTTTACTGTTGTCAATGATACAGCTTTTGATAAATTTTTATTGATTTCAGAGCGGATTTCTGGTGCTATTAAGCGTCTATTACGCTTGCTTGTTACAACGATGAACTGATTTTCGCTAGAAGTGGTCGCTCTTGGCCTTCCAGAGCGCGGACGGTCTTCATGACTGCCGGTTGTCCTGTAGCGAGTTATTGCGTTATGAATACAAGTCATCGATAACTTTAGCTTAGCAGCAATTTTCAGATTTGCGTTCGTTGTGTAAAGTAACAATGGCGGAACGTGTTTCAATTGAAATTTCACGCACTTTTCCCATTTTTGAAGATCTTCACTTAACAGAACAGTAGTATAGACTGAATAGACTATTTTTTTTTTGTGTGTGTACAGCTGTTGGCCGCAGATGGCCTTGACAGCTTGACGCGGACTATGGGTGAGCGCTGAGGGCTCTCAACCCGGAGAAAAGCATGCTAAGCGACATCGCCCAAGGGCTCCCCCTGTGGGGAACGGACCTCGGCTTGGGGCGTCGCTGTAGGCAAAGTGGGCGTGCCCACGTTTTTAGTCGTGACTGTTGCGCGGCGCGGTTTCGCACCTCGACGGCGAGGGCGGAACCGCGAATATTTATTTGTTAAGGCCTTGCGGGCCGTGTAGGCTCTTTGTTGAGCGAGTGTGATATTGTCGTCCTCTTCGTCGAGAACGTGATGAGGACGTCGGATGGACTGAATAGACTAGCAGGAATAACTCCTTAAATAGTACTGTTATGAATATGTTATATGGCTTAAAAATAATCCTAAATATTGGTCAACCCAAAACAATAACCCAACAAGTACAAAGAACCCGCCATAAAATATAACAATAGTTTAACACCTGGCTCTTACGCGGCACTCATCTATGGTAATCAAACAAAGCCCATTTGTGGTATTATCTTTATGAAATAGATTAGAGAAATGGTGTTTAGACATTCAACATTATGTATAGATAATGCAGGTGTGTATATTGTTTCGATATCGTACACGATTTTAAAGTATTTTTTCATTTTACAAGCTGTGTAACCAAGTGGTCTCAAACTTTTGGCAGGCAGTGTACATCCAAAGTACGAGGGGTGATCCAAAAGTAATGATAATCAATAATAAACACAATGAATAAAATAAAAAAATATATTTATTTCTCAACATAGTCTCCTAGCAAGTCTATACATTTAGTCCATCTCTTTTCTAAACCTAAAATTCCCTTACAAAAAAAATCTTTATCTTGACTCTCAAAAAAGTCCTCAACCGCGGCCATCACGTCGCTATCATCATCAAATTTCTTGCCTCGGAGGTGTTCCTTGAGTCGTGGAAAGAGATAGAAGTCACTGGGGGCTAGATCTGGTGAATAGGGGGGGTGTTCCACCAACTCAAAGCCCGCTTCCTGAATGCCAGCCATGGCAATTGCAGCTTTGTGAACAGGTGCGTTGTCTTGATGGAACAACACTCCAGCCCGCAGTTTGCCTCGCCTTTTCTCCTTAATAGCCTCCCGCAATCTTCTTATTTGTTCTGCATAGTAGGAGCCTGTAATAGTGGCCCCCTTTTCCAAGTAGTCCACCATGATTATTCCTTCAGCGTCCCAAAAAACAGACGCCATAACCTTCCCTGCTGAGCTTGACACTTTGAATTTCTTCGGCGTCGGTTCATCGGATCGTTTCCATGTCATCGATTGTTGTTTTGTTTCAGGATCAAAATGGTGGATCCAGGTCTCGTCCATGGTCACAAAACGTGACAAAAAATTGTCCTTGTCTGCCTGGAACTTTTCGAGATTTGCTCTTGACATGTCGACTCGTTTCTTCTTTTGCTCGTCGTTTAACATTTTCGGTACCCAACGCGCGGAGACCTTTCTCATATGCAATTCGTTCGCAAGGATTCTTTGAATGCTGCCATATGAGATCCCTGTGACCTCAGCTACATGCCTGATAGTCACTCTTCGATCTTCCAATACAACTTCTTCAACTTTTTTCACATTTTCTTCAGTGAGGGACGTCGATGGGCGTCCTTCGCGGTGTTCGTCTTCCGTCGATGTTCTTCCCAGCTTAAACTCCTTAGCCCAGCGTGCAACTGTGGAATATGGAGGAGAAGAGTCCCCTAATGTTTCCACCAAGTCGCTGTGTATGTCTTTGGTAGACATTTTTTTCAAGCAGAGGTATTTAATGACAGCTCTGATTTCGTGTTTTTCCATTTTGATGTTCACTCCTTGACAGTCCGTATTCAAATGAATGTAGCTCCCGGGAATTGTGGCCTATTTATATGATTTTTTTTTCCTGAACTAGTGGGTAACTGAGCAAGTGACTGAAATTTTTTTGTATTTTTGTGTGCACTAGAAATAACTGATTATCATTACTTTTGGATCACCCCTCGTAACATCAAGTAGAATATGGATCTAATATTGAAGTATATCTGCAAATTAGTAAAGATTGGAGTGAATATCGAAATGCTATGAAATAAACCGAGAAATTAACTTTTAGACACTTTGTGTTATTAGTTTTTACAGAAATGTGAACTGGGCAACCGATTTCGGGTCCTTTGCTCTGTGAAAGAAAAAGCATAACAAATAAGTGAAAAATAGGTACCCACAAGCCGTGTCGAATTATGTAATATGTGCAGAAACAGCGTTTCTTCGTACATTCGATTATCCGAATGCCTAACTACAACAATTAGTTAATCGAATTTGCAGTGTAATTTATATTTGACTTAATGTGCATTAAAAACATCTAATTGTGGCATTCAGTTAAATACTCTTAAGCGCAACTACAATGATGTTTGCACTTAGAAGTATTCCATTAGATGTCGTCAAATACTAAACAGTCACTTAACTTCAGTTCGTTCTCGTTAGTCAGATGAATGTGACGCGCTTCGTTGTTCGCCGCGTTTACACTGCGCTATATAAATCGTGTAACCAGCCTGTAGTTGCAAGTTGGAAAGGTATTCAAACACTTTTCTAAGTAAAACGTTCGAAGGCTCTAACAAAGAGGCGTAGTTGGCCAACAATCAAATTAATTTTCTTCGTTGTTGTTTAATTAGCGCTGACTGTTAGATGGCGCGGCGGGCGGCCGATGTTTATCATCGGATACAATCGCACCCCACTGCCCGCGACTCGTACCGCTCACCCACCAAACTCAAATTATTATCAAAGTCAAGACTACACCAAAGTAACTTTGGTTCGTCACTCCTGCTCCCATTGTTATTATTAGCGACATTGTTTAGTCTAATTGACTTTGACGTAAACAAATTGCGTGATCCGACTAATTGTGTAATCTTTTTGTTCTAGGTAATCTTATTAGGATGCTGTGATATTATTATTTGGTAATAAAATTATTATTTGCCGTATGATGACAGCTGTGGTAAGAATTCAAGTATAACTAACCTAAGCCCCACTTCTTTTTCGAGTATATTATACAAAACGACTAAAGGACGAAATAACATAATTCCAAAAGATCCAAATCTCGAAATAAAACTTATAAAATTTCCTCCACCCCGTCTAGTCAGCTTGCAATGCTAGACCAATTACCTCACATATTGAAGGAGTCTGGTGATTAATAGTCGAACGTGTTCTGGGAAGAAGAATGAAATTAACCGATATTATTGAGATATGAGCAACGCTGTGAATGACTTGCGGCGATATAATGTTATCATGAGGTGGAAATATGAAACAGAATAGTTTGTGTGAAGCCTCACTGAGTTAATCTGAAGCCGTATTTAATTAAATTGCTAGGGTAGATGGACGCCGTGACTGTCCATTACGTTCTCGGCTACCTTTCTGTGCGGACGAACTGTTTAGTCGCATTTAATTATTTTTATTATAAGAAATACAATTGAATTTCAACAGTCGGGTAAGTATTTGTTTTTAAACATTAAACTACTTTCACCTAATCATTGTACTGTTACTAAAAAGGGATTTTCTTTGTTCATTTTGGTAGACGAATTATGATTCCAAGTGTTTTTGTTCACATATAATATGGGTACTGACTCACTGATGTCACTAAGTTTAAATAATGACTTCTCATACCTAGTGCCGCAGGACGATTCTTTGCGCATTCAATGATTATTTCGAGTCTTGCTCTAAATATGTGTTTCTTTTATTGTATATTTTTATATTCCTTTGCGACACTAGCATTTATTTTCTTAGTCGGCACACGGTGCTCTGTTAAAAAAAAAAGTATAAACTAAGGCCGCTCATGCATTTAATTCTTTCTTTGTGCAGCATTGTTATTTCTACCATTCATTAATGTAACGAAAATATTAACACGATAACACTATGTGAACAGTAGGTGCGCGTTCTTACAAATTATGTAGTACAACAAATATTTTCATTATATTAGGAATTATATAAATCCCTATGCCAACATTTACAAAGTTAAAAAAGAAGTCGTGTTGGTTGGCACGTGGACTCGCCAGTCAGTCTGCGCCATTTAATCTAATTATCAACTACTTATTTAGACACTTCTTTAGAACCAGTGAAAGTTGTTTGCTGTATTTTTATGCGTTTTGCTGTGTTTTCTGAGCCTCCCAACGTGCATATACGAGAGACGTGTTCATAATTTCTTTCATGTATTTAAATATATTATATTAGGTATGTGTTCTTATATATTTCAGCACTTAAATGCAAAATATGGTGAATTATTTATAAAAATCCTAAATTTTAATCTGTCATTAATAGATAATGAGCGCGCTAGACACTTTTAAAACAACTACTGGTCCCAAGGAATAAATTACTATATCGTGGGATAATCTACAAAAAGAATTCCAACGTAATTCCTTAACTGTAACACAGCATAATTTTGAAGTGTATTATCCTGCGTAGGAATTGAATCCCAGTCATTCGTGGCGGCTGTTCGATACTTAGACTACACTAAATTTTACTGCTTAATTTCTGTCATTGCTGTATATATAAACTCACGTGCAATATGTTGATATTTAGTCATGCTTAACAAATTATATTTAATTCACCCCGATGATAAGGGATTATTTTCACCATCTGACCTGACCCTATCCTTTGACCTCGACGCGACGATCTTGCACCCTTTATTCAGCTAACCTGTTTTGCGAGATTAGTACGATAAATACTGCCTAGTGTAATATTAAAGAAATTCCCTGAAGAATACGAAGACATGTTATATAATTTCCACTGTAGCGCCTCGTAACTAAATGGAACGCAATAAACGTGCAAAAACGTGTAAGACAATTTCCTTATTTAGAACTTAACTGAAGTATGTATTGACGTACGTAGGAACTTCTTTAAATGGACGAATTATTTATTGTGTTTTTTACATTAATTTATCGATTTTTTTTCTATTTATTGTCTGTCGTCTTGCCAGTTGGATGTTTTGCTATCCCATATTGCGCCGCTTCCTTTTATTACTACTATTGTGGGCATTTTCTTGGAGAAACAGAAAACAGATATAATCTACGGTAAACTTAACCTTTTTCCTAACCTAGAATTCTTTCTCTTGATATTAAAAATAAATAATAGGTTCAGATAAGATAATAAACTAAATTAAAACTGAAAAGATGGACAATTCTAACTAAAGCGCCGTAATTGAAAAAGGACTTCATCAAATTGGAAACTACCAGACGCAGACTTTGTTAATATTAAAGCTGAGTCGTGAGAGTATAGACTTAGTAACATACGGCGATTGCACTCCGTCGGTGATCTAAACGGCTGAGCTCCGAGGCTCATATTTGAAACACGACGCGTTATTAATAGCCGCGATAGCGAGGTGGCCTAAGGCAAAGCGCGTTGTTTGGGCAATTCGAATTTACATAGGATAATGGTTAGCGCGCCGATGCACTTGGCACTGCTAATGTGCCTTTTGCGTTATAAGCTATCCAGCTTAAATTCTGCGCAATTGTAACCTATCTTCTAATATAAAACTAGAGTACTTTAATATGCTCACATGCAACCCACTGCTGGACTCGAAAATGCTGCATAAGCTGAAGAAGATTGAATTACTTCTATTAAACCGGTCAGATAATATAGAATTTTATTTAGTTTTCGTCTCTTACAATGTTTTGATATGTTTACGTCCCTTAGTCGTCTCTTACGAGCACCTACGGCAAAGGAAAGGTTGATGACCATTATATATTTACTTCGTCAACACACGGATAATCGACAAGTATTAGGTACCCTACAAACGATTTGTAACCAACAACACTAACTTTTAAATGTTATGTAATTAATTGAAGATTATATTGTAATTTTAATCAAATCTGCTATAACAGTCCCAAATTGTATGAAGCAATCAATTTAATTTAAAAATACCGCACAATCGACGTCATTAATACTGTGAAAACGTTTTCAATTTTCATATAGCCTATATTCGCCGTGCACCGTCAGTAATCAGGGCATTTGTCTGAAAACAACTATTAATGCGGCAAAAAAGGGAACAAAACTATGATAATTGGTGAGGGGTCTAGCGCCGGCATAGGGTGTAGTAACGTGGGGGCAAGGGGAGAACGGTCGCGTGCCTGATGTATGCGCCGCCGCCGCGACGGCCAGACCCGCCGGCGCCGTGACGCCGCTCTTACAATGCAGATATCGTGCATTCGACTTCGTTGCTACACGCTGCTATCAACTACCAAACGAAATACCTACCCAATACACTCTGTTAGCGATGTACGAACACTGTCGTTGAATATCGATCCTAAAACAAATTCATCCACTGGCCACGATATCCAAATCTAAGCATTATAGGCCTCCACTTGATTGATGATCCGCGTAATGACGCAGGAAACTATTTCCTACGTATTTCCTTCACTCAATAAAACGTCTAGTAGGTTATGTTTATTCATATGTCCACGTCACTTTATTTGTAGTTTTGTCAATGCAGTCTTGTACTGTCATGTTCAGAAGACCGTCATTCATCAAGATTATGTTTGACGATTGAGATGTCAAGGCTATTATTGTTTAGAATATTTCCTTTTATATATTACTAGCCAACCCGGCGAACTTCGTACCGCTATATTTTTTTTCGTAAATATATTTTCTAAATTATCGAAACTTACTCAGCATCGTTTAACTGTCATTTGCGTTTTGTTATTACATGTCAGATGCGTTTTTGTTACACCACGCTTTATAGGTACTTGTATTCTCTTTGACGTTTATGTCACGTCACACGCAAACCCCGTCGAACGGGATAAAAATATAAGTATCCTATGTCCGTCTCCTGGTTCTAAGCTACCTTCCCATAAATTTTCAGCGAAATCGGTACATCCATCCTTGACTCATAAGTAGTGTAACTAACCCAACTTTCTTTTATATATGTTAATAGATATAATAATATGTCTTACAATTACCGCAATAAATGGTTCATGAGATTGTTTTTTTGTTAGACTACATTGCTAATATGCCTCGTGAAAATTATACAATTGAAATAAGCATCAATTTCCCACTCGAGTGTTAATTTGATGGAGGCTCTATTAAAAGGTATTTCCATTTAAGTAAAGTATGTTTTGACCTTTCGGTCGTGGTCATGCGACCTTATAGATGAGATGGCACAATTAGCACGTACAAAACTCGTCAGTCACGGCTTGGCGCCGAGTGGCAATTACGGTATTTCATCCTCAATAAAAGTGCACTCAGGCGCCGCCTACGTTAGAGAAAGCTCCCCGCTGTCAATAAAGCTAATGTGGACATATAAAGATTTAAACGACATTTTTGTGTACATAGCTATGGAGGCAAAAGAAACATCATCGCTTGCGGCTTATCTATTAAAATAGCGATGTAAGGTGATGAATGTGTGATCCTTGCGTCAAATTCGTGAATTGTACAACTGAAATAAACGGACAGCAGATTAGCCAAAATTAGAATATATAAATAAGTATATGACGTTTTTCTTATCATCATCATCCCTCCATCCACCAGCCTACAGACGTCTACTGCTGGACATAGGTCTCCCCACGAGAATGCCACTCGAAACGGTGCTGCGCCACTTGCATCCAACGGTTTCCTTTGAGGATATCGTCAGTCCACCTAGTAAGGAGGTCGTCCTACGCTGCGTCGTCCGATTCGTGGTCGCCACTCAAGAACCTTTCTCCCCCAACGGTTGTCGGTTCGACGAGCGATGTGGCCTGCCCATTGCCATTTCAACGTGCTAATTCTGCGGGCTATGTCGGTTACACCAGTTCTTCTACGGATTTCCGTGTTCTGGATTTTATCACGTAGAGAAATTAGAGAAATACCGAGCATACCCCAGTTTTTTCTTATCACAAGACTCTTAAAAGTACCTAAGCAGATGACATCATAAAATAAAACTCCATGTTATCCTATCAAACCAGCATGGTATAGTTGATTATTTATTAAAGAATTGCCTATTAGTAAGAAATATATGGACTAAAAAGAATCCTCTCTCTCGAAAAAAGAAATTTGCTTGACCATACTCGAAAACAAATTATTTGTTCTGAAAAAGCAACCACGCTGCTTATATCATAATAACTCGTGCAATTACTGACCTTAGGCATTTCCTGTTAAGTCTTTTATTCTCCTATTTTGATCCATTCACTTTGCGAAGCGCACTTAAGAATCCTCCTGAACACATAATTACATTGCAAAAAGTTTAGTAAATAAAATTCATAAAATAATATAATTAATTCTAAAATTTAGAAGGCTGCCGCGACTCAACGTTAGTTGGTATTAGTCAGTAAAGTAATTGTAGTTTTTTTTTTTGCTTTATCTGCTAAAGTTACGCAGAATGGTGGCCTATGGTTATTGCCGTCTAATAGGTAAAGCTCCACATACACCGCCCTTAAGAAATTTCCCGCAGAAAATTTGCTAAGCAGAAGACCAATAGTAATTTTGAAATTGATACCTTATTCACTGTGAGCACGCTTGTACCATTGGTCAGATGTACTAGAAAAATACATTTTAATATTTGCTTAACTATATAGAAATATAGACTAAATAATAACGCTAGTACAGCGTGAGAGTAAACATTTTCGCGATTAATCTAAAAATACTGTGCTATATCGTAACGTTGGGGGCGGCACATTTATTTTATGTGCCGGCAATGTTACATACGCCATAAAAGTCGTTAGGACGGGCGTAACGTCTTGCCGTCGTCTTACCCGCTTTAATTATACCTAGATAATGCGGTGCCGAATGCGCCCTGCGGCCCTACAGCCATCGTCTCCGACCTTAGCAACATTAAAGTAACACCATGCAATAACAACACACTGCCTCTCTTCGTTATGTCGCCTCCTGAACACAATAATTCTCTATATTACCACATTTGCAATATAAAAGAGCAGTGAAAGCGTACAAGGTATCGTTTTACATCGTAAATCATAGCGGTTAATAATTTCACTCCGTTTACAAAATTGATTTACGGGTACATATTTACTGGCTTTTAAGGCTTTGCTGAATGAAATATGTAAATTGTACAAGCATCTACTTTGTTTACGAATGATATAGTTCTTCTATTGAGTATGGGCTCAAGATGTAAAACTTAGGACATCTTAAAATAATGTGAAGTTTTGAATAATTGAACTTTTGGTTCTTTATGACAACGTCCCCTTGTAAGGGTATACTTCACAAACAATATTAACACTCACAAATTACACCTAGGCTCAGAACGATTATTTGTGGATGTCCAAACGAATTGTAATATTGAAAACCAACCAACGAAACTATCCTGGCAGGACGTTACTCAAAGTAATTAAGTCAAATCTGGGGGATAGTTGGAATATTTGTTACTGAGATAGCCTAAGTATTACTATATTAAATACTAGCAACCCGCCCCCGCTTCAGTTTTAGTCGTTTTGCCTGCGTAGTTCCCGTTCACGTGGGAATACCGGAATAAAATATAGCCTAGTTTACGCCCTGATATTATAGCTTCCATTGGTGAAAGAATTTTTGAAATCGGTCCAGCCGTTTTGAAGATTACCCGCAACAAACAGACAGACAGACAAATTTTTTTTAATCTGTATTTTAGGCATAGGTGTCGTGCAAATAACCGTGTGAGCATGAAAAAAGCCTATTATTTTGACATTACAAACAGACACTCCAATTTTATTTATTAGTATAGATTTGTTAAATATTGCTATTAAAATTTAATTACTAGGATGGTATTTTGATAACTATTAATAGAAAGAGATATGTTGATATTCAGTGAGCTGTATATTACGGGTGGTTTGTTTAGCGCAATCTTTATACGTGTATATGTCGAGCGTTACGTTGAAGGTAGGGTTAGGCCAAGGGGTACAGATGGAGATTTATCACGCCCGCCGGAGCTGAGACTACAAGTTCGCGCATTAAACGAGTTCGGGACATTAGCCGCCTGCAAGATGCCGCCCGAGATCATAATTAAGTGCCGCCCAATTTATTGGTGCGACCCGCGCTCGAAAACTCCTCTAGAACTTCCCTTATCGTACGCAATGTAGGCTCTTTATATTGTAGTTCTCTACATATTTATCACATTTTCGCATGCCTGAACAATACATGTCTTTTAACTCTTATTTAATTTACATTTGATAGTAAAAGCGTGCACAAAAATATCCAAAAAGTTATTTGTATAATACTATGTATCAATTTTATCATATTTTAAAGTATAGCAGCACTACATCTACACAATGTATTGATAGTTTAAACAAAACCAATGCCTAAAATATCTTATTTGAACAAAGAAACGACTACATATATCTTCAAAGAATGATATTACATAAATCATAACTGATCGAACAATGTCCTCTTTCATAAAGATAAAGTTGTAGGTATTACCATTGCTACAGTATTATAATTCTAAGTTATATAATTGTAAGTTATACTCCAATTTAGTTTATTATCTTAATTTGACGTCTGTTGATGAATTCAGAGCGAGGAGTTTAGTCTGTTAGATCGTCAAACATCTTATGGTCACATTTGCATAAACAAAGACGTGTATTCGCTCACGTTTTGAATGAAACGATTAAAATTAATGCTTTATATTTATTATTTATCAAATAAGTTTGCGCCTTTTAATAATGTTACTCTTTAGGGTAGGATCGCATGTTGTTTAGCGCACTATATTTTCTATATATTCGTGTTTTTTTTTCTTTTTGTCCTATGAAATTTGTGTATATTTGCCTTGTGCGATAAGACCGTATTTGTTATCTCTTATTTTTAATTAAACTGCTTGAATTAAAAATTGAATGTGTGCACGCTATGTGGTTAAATAAAAATTCAAAGAGTTAAAAATAAAAAATAAATCATAAGATACATTCTTTAAAAAACTCTTGATAATCTAATTATTGTAGTATATCAACACGAGCTGCAAAGGAATTAAGACTATAAACGTTAACTACCGCATTCGCCAACGCTAAGGTTTTGTGAAAAGATCCCGATATCGTTCAACATTTTCTATTAACTTCAGCACAAAAGCAGTGAAAATACCGTTACGGAAACGTCGCAGAAACCATTGTTGTTATACAACTATTGTTGTCTGCTTCTGCAAGATAACTGATGTCGAAAGTCGAAAAATCATTTATTTAACCATGTAGCTTATTTTGTTTTATTGCTATTTGCTTCTGATTGGTTATAATAACCACCTTTAGCTGAATAAAATCCTTTTATGCAAGCACGCACTCAGTTAACGTAATCATTCAATGAGAATTCACATCAACTTAATCTAACTTAAGCTTCCATTTCACTTTAATACTAAACAAATCCGTTTTAATTTTACACTAAGCATATGAGCAACTCGAGAAATCCAAGCGAGCGTACTGGCTTCCTAAATAATCAAGCGAGTCAAAGGCACGTGAAATGACGCGCTCCGTATAGTTGCTTAGACTAATTACTGCAGCAGTAGAGCTAAACTGGTTAGTGGGCCCGACGGGCCGGCTGACGCGTCTGCCATATACATTACATAGACCTACGTCAGACTACGTTTATTTCTGTAGATTTCACGTTCAATATAGCGAACTTTAATTCCTCTCTTGATTTTATAATAAATTCTTCACGTTCTATTTTATCTTATTAATAATTTTTAAAATCCGTATGATGACGGAGTAAGAATAAAATTCATCACCCCTTCTTGCCCGTGGATATCATAAAAGACGACTAAGGGATATAAAATGCAGATAAGATCTATGCAATAGAAGGAAAACTCTAAATAAAACTCTATGCCAACACGTCTGACTAGCATAGTTTCGTAAGTCAATTTCCCTCCCATTGTGGAGGAGGCTCGACTGCTCGAGCCCAATAATGGGACGCATATGAGCTGTAATAATGATGATGATGAATTATTTTTAATGCCAGAATCGTAATATCCCATTAGACATTCACTTCCATTTCCAATGACATTGAAATTCCTATTCTCTGCTTAACCCCATTAGAAACAGTATACTTATGTAAGTGGTAACGCTACCTAACAAAATTTTAGTTATTATTGTGACTGTCGTAAATTAACTTAGAACGTGAATAATTTTAATTATTTTCAAAGACATATATAGACCTTTTATATGACGCAATCTCATAATTTGAAGATGTTCACTGATTTAATGTTTTTTCCTCATCCTGGTAGTAAAGCGGGAATTTACGGGAGCCTATAAGTAACAAGATTCATTAAGGCTATTACAAAGTGGCGCGAGCGTTCTTAAAGCGAATGGCACTAGAGCCTGCAGCGTTCATAATGGCCATACGAACCGGCCGAGACGCCGCCACTCGCAATTTAATGAAACACCTGGAGAGGTCCCGACTACTTCTGTTGCATTAATCTAGCAGGTCGTGGGTGTACGCTTCCTGCGCCGAGACTTGACTTAGTGCCAATATTGATATAATGAATATGAACTTTGAATGTCCATCTTATATTAAAATTTACGTAAGCGATGGTTAATCGGTCGGCGTGGCGCGGCGGAGCGACCGAACATTTGCTGGCGGCAATAGAAAAAGTGGTCGAGATAAGCTAACACACGAATGCATATTTTAACGTTACCGTAAGCACGATGCCTTCGCAAACTTGTTGGAAACTTCGTCTTTCAAAATAATTCATTTTTATACTCATTAAGTATACTTTTTAAATGAGATAACTACACATGTTGAATAAGTATTGAAATAGCGCTGTGTGGTGGCGGCTACGACTTACCAGCCCTTGCATTGCTCGTGGGTGTCGTAAAAGACGTCTAAGAGCTTTGCATCGACCGGACCAACACGATCTAATGTCGTCTGAAGTTTGATGTCAGACAAGCGGCCGATCATTAAACCATTGTCAATAACTTTTGCAATATGTACGATGGAAGAAGAGTACATATTGCGTCGAGCCCAAATAATTGATGCTGACTACGTATTTAAAGGCCTAGTGATAGTTAGTTAATGTTATTTTAAAATTTTATATTCTAATATTATTTTAAAGTTTGCCACAATTATACAGTTAGCAGACACAAATTACAGACATTTATGGATCGTCCAACTAACTCATCTCTATTTTATTTGCGAGCCATGGTCCGAGAGTCTGAATCTGCTCGTCTGCCCGTCAGGGGTGTCAGCCTGGTAGCGGGGTGCTTTACAATCGTCATACGCCATCACTGCACCTTTTCAGCGGGTGACTCGATTCCATGTATTGTAACTTCAGTGACTTACTCAGCAAATAATTGTCTTACTTGGCAACCGAACTCTATGACATGAGAATATTTAGTCATTACTTAGATCATAAGTGCATTCTATTAAAATCTTTGATGATAATAACTATCTGATTTTTTTAAATAAACATTCAGTACATTCATCATCATATCAGTCCATAGACGTCCCACGACTGGGCTCGGGCCTCTGGCGGAGGCTATGAGAACGAAATTGATCGTAGCCTCCGCCAGAGTGACCAGCGTGATGCGTCAACCGTATTGTTACAGGGCTTTATCTCCAGTTTCCCATTTCTTACATATGCATATGAGGTACCCACGCGCAAGACAGAAGTTCTGAATTGTATTCTTACTCCGTCATCACATGGGGAAGTAGTTTAGTACACTACTAGATGTTTATTTCGTATGTAAAACCCCTACACAATCGCCTTAACTTCATTACGATTCATCGCTACATATTGTCCATAATCCGTTAAATGAATCACGACTATTTGTCTAAATACTTGTTCAACTGAACATCATACGTATTTACTTTATAATTTAAATTATATAGAACATTATGGAGATAATCACATGCGTGTCGCAAAATTGGTTTTAGTATAATCTTCTTCAAAGCTCATATGCTTCGCCATGTTAGACAAAACTTTTCTACCTTAAGACAGAGAAGTGAGTCTTATATCACAGTGGGTTTGGAGAGTTTGTTTTCTCTTGCAATAATGTTAGGCAGGGTACCCATAGGAAAGGAAGGGTTGATGACGCATATATTTGGAGGAATACAGTCACCACATGGACAATAATATGATCTGTGTAAGATTAAAATAGCAACTAATTATTTAGTTTGATAGGCGTGTACTGTATTACGTCAGCAATACTCACGACTTCGGTGCGACGGGCGGCGCCGCCCAGAGACCGCGATAAAAAATACACGCTGAGCACTAAGCGTAAACACGCGCCCCTCTCGCATGACGCCTCATTAGCCACTCCCCTGTACCTCTATAAATCATTTTAAATTCAAATTCTACTTACTTTCAGAATTGACTTTGCTTACTTAATTCCTTTCCCCACCACAGAATCTTGTAAATTAGATTCCACCTAATCCTAGATTTGCTTTGTCAGAAAAAAAGATATTTGTGATACCCAATTTAGAGCCTTTGCCCTGATAAGTTCGCATCACACCGTCCTGTGCTATTTCTCACGTGACCTTCTCTCGCATTCAGGAACAATTTACGTTCGTAATTTTTGTTTATTATTTTTCTTCGCCTACCCAATTGCTTTTACAACTAATCTAGTTTTGAAATATAAATACATGAGCGCAATAGCAATACATAGCTCACGTCAAAGTTTTTATTGTGTTTCAAAGAAACGTGTAGGCAACAAAACATGCTCAAAAGTAGGAAGGTGTTTAGAATACCACTGGAATGTCTCACCTCTAACACTGTAGGCCACGTGTCACAGATGCTTACAGTCTGTTCGATGCAGGAGTTGGCACGGCTCCTTCGCCGATTCTATTTCCGTCTGTCCCCAAATATTTCTGGCACCCAATTCCATGCATATGAGTGGACTCCGAATCGTTTCATGATGGGAGCGTGTCATTCCTCGGCTCGTTACCTTATTGTTTTCCTTGTTTTGTGATTTATACAGTCGGGCGTTCATTAAACCACTAGTAAAATAGACGAATAAAGATCGGCTTGCACGTACCAATAGCAACGTTCAATTGATTAGTCTATTACCGATCGATCAATCGTGATCATTCTAATTAATTAAATGAGCGCATGCTTTACTGACACGTTCATTCTTGACGGCCTATTTGGCTGATTGTTGTTTTGATTCAAACATTTGCCAGTAACGCGTTACAAATAGTGAGACAATAGTATATACGTACTTTTTCAGTTTTTTGTTTTTTACAGAAATAGGTTTCAGTTTATTTAGTATTAAGTACACAAACGAGAGATTTGACATTCGGTGGTACATAGATCCTGTAACAAGGTTGTCGGCGCGTGCCGACGACTGCCGGCGGGCGCCTTTACTTTCAAGGGTTGTTCGTTATACCATAGTTTTGGAGGGCACTCGGCCGCCTTACTGCTCTCATCTTAACGAGACACAAGCGTCTCAATTCATGAAGTCCTTTTTACTTTAATCGGTCAGCGCTGTTGAAATGATTTATACGCGTTAAAATTTTTGCCTATTTTATCTTCCGCCTATGTTCTTCATGTTGTTTCTTCTTCATCATCATCATCGCAGCCCACACTCGTCCCACTGTTGGGTTCGGGCCTCCCCCATTATGGGAGGTAATTTGACCTACTTATACCATGCTGGTCAGACATGTTGGTATAGGGTTTCATTTCGAGTTTTCCTTCTCTTGCACAGATGTTATGTGCATATTATATCCCATAGTCGTCTTGTACGACATTCACGGGCAAGATAGGGAGTGGTGAATTGTATTCTTACTACGTCACCACACGGCTTTTTCTTCAGCTCATACTATATCCCACTATAACGTAAATAGGTACAGTTCACAGTTCTCATCCCCAAGGGGAAGGAAATGCTAACCAGAACATTTGGTATAGGTTTTTATTAAAGTGTTCTCCCACATTGTTATTTTACCCTTATTTATAACCTTAGTCAATTTTTACGACATTCGTAATAAAGGGGTAGAAAATTCTTACTCAATCACCACACGACAAATCTACTTATATAAACTTTCTTGTTTGTATCTGTAGAGAAAATATACTGATGAAACTGAGGCATGGCTAACCCCTTATTGTATTGCAAGTGCACATTGTTGTATTATAAAGGACACAGCGAGGGTAGAGCCTACGTTTTGTTCCTCCACTATCACACAAAAATGTTATTAGTTTTGGGCGGTTATTGCCCGCCCCGCGCTCGTTCAAGCCTCCCGTGGCCCTTCTCGAACAAATAAGCCATATTGAAAGTTTTTTTGTTTAATTTGCCAGACTTCATATGAACAAATATGATGCAATGATAGTAACGCATTTTGTATGTTTATGTTTTTAATAATATTTGAGCTATATAAAAAGATTTTCAGATTTTTCTGTTTGAAGACAACAAAGTGTGCGAAATCCTTTGCGAATCTTTTATCTTCGCTAGAGACTTAATAAATATATAATTTACGAACATTATTGATAATACTAAGAGATACAGAACAATTTATGACTCATACACAAAACACGTTACTGTGATCACTACTTTCAACTGTCCCGTCAAATTCGTTTTTATATTTCAGTTAAATATTACGTATTATAACATACGTCCGTACGTACCTTTTGTGTGGTAGTGAGCAAATGACAATCGCTCCCCGGAAAAAGGTTTTTTTCCAAAGCTGATTAGGCTAGAAGCCCAAGTTAAATATATATTGCAATAGGAAAATCTAGTATGGTGATAATATTTTTTTCTTTTTATATTCTTCTATTTTAAAAAAGATCAAATAATACTCTGTAACACGGTATTCCAATTTACCCTGGCTATAATTTCTCTTCAAACAATTTCAAGTGATTATTATTATGTAATAGTGCAGCTAAGCAGCGCTACATAGTACCATCTATAGACACATATAGTAAAAAATAGACTGTTTACGTCAAAGCGTCAATTCATTGGTTAATTTAAAAAATGTTTTAAAAACTTATAACATTTTGAACTTTTATCAAAAGCCCCTCAAAACCCCTTAAAATTTTAGTCAAATCTATTAATTTTACAATATTTCTAACGTCTGTTATCTAGTTTGCAGGATTGACAGTGGTAAATTTAATACGTATGAGATACAGGCATAGACTGATACATTTCTGCTAGGTATATGTGAAATTTTTAAGTACGCGGGAATATCCTTCACTAGATAACCCAAGGTATATTACCTTACTCCAAAGCAGTACACTCACATTTACTGAGTGTCAGACAGTAGCCCACTAAAAATTGTTCCATTACATAGGCAACCTGAAAATAAACACGTTTCATCGGCGATTAAATAAACAAAGCTAAAGTAATTGGGCAATTAATGTGCCGTAATGTTCGGTGGGACGAGCTCGCACGGGTCATCCATCTGAGGTGAAGCGGCCATTTATATCGACGTGGGCATTCGTTACGCTAATCACCGTTGCGATACACTTGCAGCGGCCTGCACTCTACCATGTTATAACAAATACTCCTGCCTACAATATCAAAATTACCTAGACCATCCGTTCTATTTAACCTTATAAATGTTTTATGGTGGACTTTATCCTCTTGCTATGAATCTGTTTGGGATCAAAGCATGTCATCTTCCTGAAGGCTCATCTGGGGAAAGCGCAGTCAATGCAAGCAAAGTGTTTGGCTAAGTGTAACGACCCTGCTTGTTGTTGAACCTAGTAAGGAACCTATTCTATAATATTGTGATGGTTGGTTAAGAATTGTATCATTACCCTTAACTTTCTCTTGGGAAGCGGACTGGACAGCAATTTGTGGGGAAACTTATTACACCAAATGCGATCGCCGACTCACCTGCGGGCCTGAGTGCGTTATGCATTATCCCCCGTAGAGGAGACATAGATTCATATGTGGGCAGTATAGGCCTCAGCCAGCTATAGTAACAATAAATATAGCTGACGGATAGCAATACATGACAGGGTTTTCGATTAAATTTTAATTAAGAAAGCTTTCACGCAGCATAAAATGACAGCAATGAAATCTTCTAACTATTAAATTATCAAATACGCCTATATTCTAAACTATATCAGCTAATAAATAAAGTTTGATAAACTCAACAGAGTTATCATAGCAATAACAAAACGTGATCACCCATTCAAGTTCCATGACCGAGTTAGTTTGAATCGAAACTAAGCTAAAGTAGATGTCGTGCAGTAACAGGAAATAATAACTTTATCCTGAGCTTAAACTGTGAGAGGACCGTCCAACTAGCATTATGCCTGCCTGTAACAAGTTAATCTAAATGCAACCGACTACTTCTGCTAGTAAGTTGAGGCAAGCATCAGGAAAGTTTCATAACTCAGAAAATTTGGGACATATCTACTTCGTTTATGTACATTTCATTATAGTTCTTCTCAGTACATATATGGCTCTCTTTTGAGCGCAAGCACGAAAATTGACTTATTTCGGCCAGACAACGTGGCATAGTTTTATATATAGTTTCTTAAGTTACTATTTATCCACCAAGGGATATAATATATATAACGATGAGAGAATGAGAACGAAACCAATACATATGAGCCAATACACCTCTACAAATGAGAACGAAATCTTGAAATAAAACCCTCTATGTATTCGTGATGCAGTAGGTGAATTTGCCGTCCATTTTGGAGGAGGCTAGGCGCCAGCAATGGAACATATGTGAGCTGAGATGATGATAATGATGAGATTATGAAAGCTACTAAAGTAAGTCATTTTCATTCCCAGTACATTAATCATACAATGATTATATCTGGTCACTTCCCTTAGTCGTCTCATATAACAGCCGTGGCAGAAACGGGATGACGACACCTTTTGTTTTAGCCCATTACTACAACAGTGACTAAGGATTATCAAATTATTTACTTGTTATTTAAACAGCGAGCAGCAAAAGCAATTCATTGGACATGCTTTTTAAAATGGGCACACTAAATCACAAGAGTTCTTTCGTGGACATTATCGCTTCAGTATCAGGGAGACCCTTAAACGAGTACTGAATATTCAGATGGCGTTTGTTTGTAAACGTATTTCCTTTAAAACTGCGATAAGCGTTTTTCCGTTTTTCTCAGAATAATATATAGCGCAAGAAGCTCGGCGCACGATGATAAAATGTTCGCGAAGCCCTTCCCGTCACGTAGTGCGACAGTTAATTACGCGGATGTAAATAAATCATCATAGACGGGTGCGGCGAAGGGCTTCGATTCCGAAAGGCAATTATCTCGCGCCTCATTGACGTTGAAAATGAGCAGAGCGAGGAGTCGCGCACCCCGATACGCCTCAGAAATATTTGACACCGCTTAAGACTTGGTTATAAGGAAAAATCGAGTGGCGGATTCTCGAGTGGCTACGTGCCCGGCTTAGGGCAATTGTGATGCATGAAGGGATTACCGCACATTCGTCCAAAATAGAGCCGAAACCTCACTCGCCACCCATCCCACTATTTATATAGCTTATCGGAATGATATCGAATGAGAGCCGGCAATTTCGTCTATTCTTTAAGCCCGGTAATGTTATTTACCTGGTAACCATAACATCTTGTTTTCTCGTTATTTTAAAGAAAATCAGACCACTTAAAACAAAAAAACAAACACTAATATCATGTTATCTTAGTCTATTTCTAATTTTATTTAGTCTTATGATAAATAATTACGTTTTTCAGGGTCGGTGTAACCGCGAGAAGCCACCTTGCAAGTACTTCCATCCGCCACAACATCTGAAGGATCAGTTGTTAATCAACGGTCGGAATCACCTAGCACTCAAGAACGCACTAATGCAGCAAATGGGTCTAACGCCCGGCCAGGTGCTTCCTGGTCAAGTACCAACTGTGGTAAGTGATGGAACACTTCTCCGTGCCTAATATCGACGCTTTGAGCGATCGGTCCTCACTCGTATGTAGGTAAATTATGCACGCATCACGCAGCTTTCGGTGTATTCGCTAATCTGTAATTTTATAAGCGTTCTTTATTATTGACACACGTAGATCTTACGAAATAATAAGTTTAAGTTGTGCCTAAATTAACTTTTATAAGTAGCTTATCAAATACATAGTTAGCAGGTAGGGAAATATAAAATATATTTAGCCGTAAGTAAATTGACTCGAACTGGTAAAGTTTTCTGTAAAATTTAATCATGTGTACTTTGAAAGTTAATGGTAATTTACCTTCTGCAAGGCGGTGGAGTCGTTCTTGCAACTAGTTCCGCGCTTTAATTTAAAGTTTCGCTTCGAGTGCGTGAATCTGTAAACAAAATAAGGGGGTAATTTATATTCTATGTATTTATTTTAGAAGATGGATGGTAAGCTAATTCTCAGGCACAACTTAAATCTTGCCGCTCTGAGGCCGATCGCTCCCTACTGCTTGAGCATGTTTGTACGAATCGTTCCTTAAATGGCATGATACTCTCCAAACTTACTCACATGTATGTGTACGAACCGGGTACAAACGGTAATGCAGAATTAATCACCAGAACATGTCCTTCTCACTGTTCACACTGTCGCTAACAACGCGGCCCGACACTCCACCGACATTCCTACTTGCACCATCAGTTTTGCTTTTTTGATATACAGCTGTATTAGAGACCAAGTACCACATTGAAGTACAAATATAGTATTACCAATGGACACTCTGTGCGAGTGGTAATGTCGTAGCGTTATGATAAGTGGAGCGGTCGCAGGTCGTGGGCGTGGGTCGCCTCGCACGATGAGTAGCGTGTTTGTGTGGTTTTGTGTCGAGGTGGGCGGCATGAGCGGTGCGGGCGCGGCCGCGAGCCACCTCGCCGCGCTGGACCCGATCAGTCTCGCCCTGCTCGCCCCGCAGGTAACTGCTGCCAACCGCGTCGCACCACCGCCGTATTCCACCACCGCATATCCTCACACCTATGTATATCCTGTCTATCACATACACATCTGAACGAGCATAAAACACGCTTTTACGCGAAAAATGTTAACTAGTAACATTACTGGAAAACATCGTACCTCTAATTCAGGTTGAGGGCCCTCAACGCTCACCCAACAGTCCGGATAAAGTTGTCACAGCCCTCTGCGGCTAACAACTAAGGCACACAAAAAAAAATCAACATTTTGTCAATATTAATCCTTCTAGTTATAGTGACGTAACTAGAATAATTAACACGAGTTCTTAACAATCTTTCTCAATCGGTAATTTTCTGTGATCTAGTTTGAATAATGTATGATTAACACAATTTTCATAATATTCCCAACGGTGAATTCAATAATTAATCAATAAATTTAATCGTTGTCTGGTTTTGTTTCCACTGAAGAGCTTCTTATTATATAAAACTTAAACAATTATATGAAGGAAATAACGGTGGCTTTAAATATCTGTTAACCAATTTGAGGATAATGCTGAGAGTCTATATAATCTTGCAGCGTAATGACTAATAAACAGTCTTTCTTTGTGGGTATCTACTAGAATATCGTGTCAACTTAATGTTATAAAGCTGTGAAGTACATATATAGGTATATATTAGGTCGCAGAAAAATAATACAATATGCTTCGTCTAAACATAATAATGAATGTAATCTTTAATTCCTCATCCTATTCCTATCCTGTGGTTTACTTTTGGTGGTCGGTGGGTAGCTTAACTGGTTAAATCATATGCTTATATAATTTTCTATTTATTTCTACTAAGTGCATGTGGCATATTAATTGCTTGTTTGGCTAATATTTTTTTTAGTAATTATCTTTTTCTTCTGTGTTCCCTTGTAGGTGTTATTAGATTGACGATTCGATGACGGCTTATAAAAGGGCTTTTTAAATGCAATATTTTGTGCAATTTAATAATTTATTAATTGGTAATAATATGTGTCCATTTGTATGAATAAGAGAATTCGATACAGTTGTATTGATTGGTGTATTTGTATTTGATGTGCAGGCGACATCGCCGTACTTGTCGGGCGTCCCGGGTGTGGGTTCGACGTATGCGCAGTATTATGCACCTCAGCTGGTGCCGGCCGTACTGGGCCATGACCCGGCTGCCGCTGCTGCCTCGCCGCTTGGCGTCATGCAGCAACCAGTGCTGCAGCAGAAACTGCCTCGCACCGACCGCTTGGAGGTGAGAACGCTTCACGATTTCCACTAGCACAATATTGTCTACACTCTGATAGAGTTCCTCGATGCCGTTGTACCGGAGACCGACTTTAAACAACAGTGCCGTAATTAAACGTCTATAAAGTATTCTACCTTCCGTGTGGTGACTGAGTAAGAATACAATTCACCACCCCCTATCTTACCCGTGGGTGATCGTACGAGATGACTAAGGGATTTAAAACGCATATAACATCTATGCGAGAGAAGGAAAACTCGAAATAAAACCCTATACCAACACGTCTGACCAGCGTGGTATAGTAGGTCAATTACCCTTCCATTATGAAGGAGGCCCGAGCCCAACAGTGGGACGTATGTGGGCTGAGATAATGATGATGATGAAAGTATTCTACAGCAGAAATAATTAGCTGTTTTGCTTGAATAACAACGTAATACAAAAAATGCATAAGTTAAAAGCGGTTAGTAGATTTTGCAAATATTTAAATTAATAAACATAAAGCTAATTTATTTAATTCCGTGTTAACAAATAGATGACGGACAAAAGAAATAAATTATTTCAGTTTTATATTCAATGACATTGCAATTATTCTGGGCTTTTGACGGCAATGTTGTCTTTGATAGAAGTTGCTTCTATTTCTATAAAGTTTGACTAGCGTGACTATTCAGATTAATTTATATATTGTTCAATGGCGTTATTACGTAAAAAAATGTTAATTTTTTGTATTACGTATCTGTGTTCATGCAAATTTGCGATTTTATCTACTAACACAAAATATTTACTATGACAAATTATAAACGGAATCAGGAGGCTTACCGTGTAAGCAATGAACTTCAATTTGAACTGTCAAGCCACTCGTGAAATGTCATATTACATCGTATAGCGGGTGAAAATCATACACATTTATTCAAATAATGGTACCATTTCCAAGATCCCGTTCGTCTGATCTGTCAGGTCTGGTCCACCCATAATCATAAGAATTTTGTTTATGAATTATATTAGGAATCTTGTGGTACGAAAGGCACCAATATACAAAATAATAGACATACCCGCTGAGATTCTTGCCGGTTCTTTTCAATAGTGGTCGCGGTCCGATTCAGTGGTAGTTTATTAGATTAATTTAAGTTAAATTGTTAAAATTGACAATATTGAAGTGCCCTCGCGAGGTATATATATAATAAATGATTTTGGATTTAACAGATTCAGACCATTCATACCCATTCAAAAGCCTAATGAGCTTTGCTTACACGGTAAGATGGCAAAACTAGTTGAAAATGTACTACTACTCAATTGAAATTTCAATGTTTATTTTGTGATAATATTTCTTGAATATGTGTAAATTATTTTTGTTAAATAAAATGTCGGTCCCGGTTTTAGATTTGCGATCCCGCTCACTTCGTCTAAAGTCGCGGGTGCACTGTCCCATCGAGCCTGCGTGTGAGCGCTTTGCGAGCAGCACTCGCTTAGTGCTTCCGGTGAAGGTACTATGCTGTGGGCACAACATCGACTGTGGCGTAGGCGCCCTACAATATCAACAAATTAATGAATTCACACTAACAAAAACTAAGCGCCTACAGATACTGTCGACTTGCGCTTACAGTGTAGAACCGCCGAATGCTTGACATTCTCCATACAAATCCTACGAAAAGAAATTAGGCCAAATTTATAAATAGTCTCTCGACCAATTTTACAAAAGTTGCGACGGATGCGTAAATTTTGAAGCGACACCTTTGTATTTGTCACAATGAAGGCACCCGAACATTCTTAAATTACAAAGCGGCGTCCGGTCGAGATCTATGCGAGGATATTGTGATATAAAACTATATATTATAACGATCACATTCCTTGAGTGCAACAACTGTTATGTTAGTGCTGTTGTTCAATAACGTGGTTATTGATCAGCACACTCGATTAGTTAGTGTTAGGCTGTTAGGTAGATAGGTAGTAGGGTCGCGAGCGGCGGACATGCTGGTGTGTGGTGGTGCAGGTGTGCCGGGAGTTCCAGCGCGGTGCGTGCAAGCGCGCCGAGTCGGAGTGTCGCTTCGCGCACCCGGCGCCGCCCGTGGGCGCGCACGACGACGGCTGTGTCACGGTGTGCATGGACGCCGTCAAGGGCCGCTGCGTCCGCGACCCCTGCCGCTATTTCCACCCTCCCCTGCACCTGCAGGCGCACCTTAAGGCGCAGGCGCGCGGCGCGGTACGCCACCAGGCTGCACGCTCGCGCTCGCTTCTGTTCTTCCGCTTGGTCTCGCTCACCGCGACGCCGCTTTCGTTCGCAGAGCTTTGTTGTATTCAGTTCGCGCCGGCTCGTGGCCACGCTTCCGTCGCACTCACGCTTCACTTTTATTTTATTTTTATATATCGCATAATATCACCTTACGCCGAGCTTTAGGTGTATTCTGTGCATCTACTACATCGTTATTGTTTCTGTCCCGTCCTGCGACGCTTCGCTTCACGTAGACGGCCGCCGCAGCCCAGCAGCCGGCAGCGAGCGCGACTTCGGAGCCGGGCAAGAAACGGCCGGCGCCCGCCGAACTCGAGCCGCCACCGGTACAACTGCCAGCTTTGCACGCTTTTCCTCCGCTCCCGCTCCCGCCCGCACGATCCCTCCGCGCGCCTCTCCCTCCCTCGCGAGCGGGTTGCGGCACAGCGAGTGGGGCCGCCCCCGCCCCGCGCGCCGTGCCGCACCCAGACTCGCCCGAGCCCGCCGCTCGGAGCCTCCATTCAACCGTCTATTTCTCGTTTCAGATGGACATGAAAAGCGTCGGATCTTTCTACTACGATAACTTCGTAAGTATCAGATGGCGGCGGACACTCCATTCGTTCGAGTGAATATTTTTTTTACCCTTACTAATTCCTATCCATTTCACATTGCAGGCTTTCCCTGGCGTAGTGCCGTACAAACGACCCGCTGCAGATAAAGCGGGCGTCCCCGTTTACCAGCCGGCGACGACCTACCAGCAGTTGATGCAGCTTCAGCAGCCGTTCGTGCCCGTGTCATGTGAGTACCCCGCGCCCGCTACGTCCGCCCCGCCGACCGCGTCGGTGCCCACGAGCGCGTCCGCCGCGCCGCTGCCCGCTGCGCCCGCGCCCTTGCCCGCGAGCGCGCCGCAGCCACCGCAACCCGCGGTGCCGCCGCCCGCCGCCGCCTCGCCACCATCGCCCGCGCCCGAGGCTGGAACGCCAGACCCCGCCGCCGTCGCCAAGGAAGTGGCCCAGAAGAACTATGTAGCCGCGTTAGCTTTCGCGGCACAACACTCGGCCATGGCACAAGCCGCCGCCGCTTACACACAACAAGCACTGAAAGCGCGCGCCGGCCACGCCGGTATGCCGGGGTTGATGCGCGCGCCGCTCATGATGCGACCGGGTTGGCCCGCGCCACCCATGCACATGCCATACTACCAGCAACCGTTCATGTACGCGATGCCACCGCCCACACCTCCCGCAGCCGCGGCGGCGGCGGCGGCGGCGGCAGCGGCCGCGGCGGCCGTCAACCCCTACAAAAAGATGAAGACGACATAGACGCGAGGTCGCGCGGTCGGCGGGGCGCGGGACGCGGGGTCTCCGCGTAGAGACTCGTACGAGTGCGGCCGAGTGTCCCGCCCCGGCCTGTCGGGGCGGTTAGCGCTAGGCGTGTTGTCACATTTGTATTGTATTATTGTAAGGACGAAGCGAGCGGTGTGCCCTCGCTGATGTCTCGGTAGTCTTACGCTACGTATACACATATATATACTTATTTATATATATATTTTACTGTATCTCTATTCACTTATCGTTATGACCCTATGCGTGTATATTTCTCGTATCTACGATCCCGGTAATAATAACGCTTGAGATGCATGACTGTACGTTTTTTTATTACCTCTTGTCGATCGTCGTTTATCGTGAGTACCTATCGTCGTACTGAGAGTTGAGCGCTTGGTCCGTCGATCCCGCTACGTACACGCTTGTTCTCGGAGGAGCTCCGCACGGGTGCGCTTTGGCCGATGTGTCGATCCCGTACTACTAGTGGTTACCGGCTTGCAGCAGCAGGCCCGCACCTAACACCGCCGCCTTCTAATTTTCGCATGGAATAGAATCCACCACCCCTATACGTTTGGCTCATCAGGTATTTTTCTCATTATTCTAGAAGCTCCTCGTGTGTGCTAAGTGTGCCGGCGTGATCATCAGTAGTGGCGCGGGGGCGGCGTGCGTCGCCCCCGCACTTTTTTATTTCGGTCGCACATCCTTCTATTTATTTTATACGCTTTCTGTTACATGCATTCCGAATGAATGACCGCTTCGGCCGTCCGCATTGCAATCTTTTGTGCTTTTTGTGTCGGGACGGACAGGCTGTGCGCCTCCAAATGCGCCTTACGTGGTTTACACCGACGAGCGCGGACAGGTAAAGAGTGCCGCGTGCCGCTACCCGCATCCCGCACCGCTCCCACGCCCTCGCCCTACACATGCGCTCAAGGTGACTGCTCATCATTAGAACGAGTGCACATTGATTGACACCTCGTTCTGGTGATATAGAGGTATAAAGCAGTTTTTAATAAGATCATACATACAACATTCATATAAGTGTTCCAGTCGACTTTACTGGCACGTCACCTTGTTACCACACAGCGGCACGTCCCGGCCCCACTCGGCCATCACGACCACCTCGCCTCGCTCTAACCAGTACGCTAACGCATATCACCTCTTCTCGCTCCCACTAAAACTGCGCTTATTATTTTCTGTTGACATGCTCGATATTGACATAATTTTTTTATTAAAAAAAATTATTGAATATAAATTGAATGTTGTTGTAATTATGTTCTATGACAAATTATTAAGGCCTAATTTATATTATTGTGGCAAATGACAATATACAAATTGATCATACATACGTAATTTTTGATGTTCATCTTACCTTCATATATACAATATTCATATATATATATTTATAGTATTGTTGTATAAATATAAAAAAATAAATGTAATGACAGATACGCGTAGAAGTTTAGAGCTTGCTTTTTCTTGGAGCTTATCTAGTCTCGTATAGTCGTTCAACTACGCAGGCTTATTACGCTAAACGCTTGTCCATAACGTTCAATGAGCAAACACAATCACTACTGCCGCGGGCTAGCCATCAACAGCGGTACAACGGTTCGCTTGGTGATAAGAGCTTTATATAACCTATCCGCCAATACGCCAAGGAAGATTTAAAACGTATGAATGGTAATATTGACTGGGAGTTTATAATCATATGGCATCAAGTCATTATTTAACACAATTGTACATTAAAGAATAAATAAAATATTATTAATGTAACAACACTACAACAAATGTACGCATCAACTGACCATATTTACATCTATAGCTCGCAGAAGTCGATATACAATGTATGTATTGAGATATAACGAATGATTTGGCTCGCAGTGTGTGACGACAGAATGATGGATTAGATCAACGAATACGGACGAGTTGGGCGTCGCTTGTACACCGACTCATTGAAATCATCATACCCACATCATCTAGTCATTGTGCTGTAATTTAATCGATTATAATGTATAACAGTTGATGCTACAGTGTAATTGTTGATGATTTTTTTTTAGTTTTTTTTGTATAGTGAAATTTTATTGCTTTCAAATGTGGAAGAAGTCACTCTACAGTATTGCCTTGCTTACACCCGGTAAGATAAAATCAGCTTACTTATGAATATCCTCAGTATAAGTGATATCCTGTGTGGAAGCCTATACTGAAACACGCCGCTTTGACACTCGCATGGACTCGCAACCATAACTTGATCTATTTACTTATCTATCTTCAATATAATTAAACGTGCTTCTAATATCTAATGATCTTCGGCAGTTTCAGTAAAGGTGATTTAATTAATTTAAATTTAACGAAGGCATTTTATATTCGCTAAACTGTTAACTCTTGTCACTTTTTAATTCATTTTTGATATGTACAAAGTTATTATTCATTTATATTATTAGTATTATTGTATCGTTAACCGTTTAGCTACCAGAGATATTCACCTATTGGCCAGTGTCAACTATCAACTGCTACTAAGGGGGATCTTACCACTCATAACGCTTTTTTTTTGTAAACAATTCTTTTATTTATATGTGTAGTTGGTAGTTGAAGCGACTATGGTGAAATAAGATAGTTCGAAGTACTAACGAACGAATGCGGTGATCTTGAAATTTACTGTAATATATATATATATATATATATATATATATATATATATATATATATATATAAATGTAGAATGAAAAGTTAATAACAATTTCAATGTTCATTATACTTCAAATTATCTTTTGTAATGCTTAAAATGCTTCGCCGTTGCGGCTTCAATTCCTCGCTTAAGACTTGTTGAGGCCTCTGACGCTTGTTTCAAGTGTTCACGTAGATGTAATAATATACTTGGTTTTCTTTTGTTTGTCGTACAGTAACCGCACTCTCTAATGGTCATTATGTTGCAGTTTGTACTACCACTAACATGTCACGTCCAGAACTGTCATGTAAGCTAAAGGTATACATTTGATTTGTTCTATTTACATTATAACCATGCAAAACCTACTGATAAGCATGACCGTCCTATGTTCCTATATTGTGAACACCGGAAGATCTAAAAAAATCATCACAGCCGAAGCAAGACACATCTCGTAACTTTCCACACAGCCTCTTTAAATGCTTTATTATAGCAACAGTTGGTATTTATGGGTACACCTTTGGACGCAACAATACCTCTAGTACGCCCTCGCCCTGGTAAAAGTTGTCTAGCATCATGCTTTAGCTTATTTGTAAAATATAGTCACGCTTAAATAAGATTGGCTGCGCAATAATGATTATACTTCAAGCGTTCTGCATGCCATTTAGATATTATATATTCATACCTACTATGTGCATAGTGCAGCGTCTTTAACACTTACTCTCTGACGGTTATGGAAGCTCGGTCACGAGAATAACTCCACAACATCCCAATGGGCTCTTAATTTTACTATTCTGTTTGATGTTTGCTATTATCTTGACAGTACGTTACAAATACAATATAAAGGTGACACACATAAAATTAATTCAGCGCGGCACGTAAATGAAAGAATGCTTGGACGATCCAATCATATTGTGCAACAAATCTTGTAAAGTTTTTGTAATATTGAAGCAGCAACAAGATTTGATTTCGAGCAATTTTCGCCTTCCGTGTGTCCCATTTTTTGTGTTCATTTTATGTAGCGACTGAGAAACTACACACGCATTTACTTCTTGTATAAACCTTACATATGCATATCTATCGGTCACTTAGAAAAAAAAAGCTAACATGAATAGGGAACCTTAATTCAATACAATGTGCTAGATTTTATTTTTATCCAACGGTTATTGATAAGACCTTGCTCTTTGATATTACAAAAACTATTTCAGCGTTATTTTTCAGACGGCTGTGCAATGAGGATAATGTTCAGTGTCAGACGTATGAATGTCCAAAAAAAAAGTGATGAAATAGATTTTAGTATTAACACTATTAACATAATAAATTCATAAACCGTCGTTTTAATCATTTCAATTTACGTAACATTTACAACATAACACTTGTAAATTACTTACTTTCGAGACTAGCTTTTATTTCTTTTGTTATATTAAAAATTATCATCGACTGTTTATGAAGTAGTTTTATAGTTATTAGATAATGCATACAGTTGTTCCACATTGCAAAGTGATTTGAATATAAGAAATGTGCTCTCTAAATATTTTGACACACTATTAAGCCTGGACAATTAAATAGACAAATGGAATAAATATCAAGTAAAATAAACTTGAAAATGTCTATAATTTCTTTAAAACATTGCTTGTGCAATAACAAACAGCTTGAAAGACTAAAGGCTATTTATTTTTGGTGAGACTTTAAAACATCTTAAACTTGAGCATAGTGGAACTACTAGTGTATAAACGTATGAAATTGAATAATGACAATAAATACTAATATAAATATTATTATATTTACAGTTACTGGACACCCTCCCGGTGTGCCAAGATTTTAATCGACAAGGATGTACAAGACCTACCTGCAGATTTGTTCATATTCGTGAAGGTGAGAACAACTGAACTAACAAAACTCTCTTATATCTTGTAGACGAACATATAAAAAAAAAATACTTGTTAATATCTTTTACTAATCAATTGATAAATAAAGTCATACTTTCAGATCATGGATAGAATACGCCCCTTTTTTCCTAATTCCTTTTTTTAAATCTGCATGATCACCACATTTAGTTTAAAACTTTGATAGAGAGTAGTTTGAATATCTTGTTATAGAAAAATATAATAGTGTAAATATAATAGTGTAATCAATATTTTTAACGGTATATGTAAAACACATTATTAGTATTAGTTGTAGTTTTCATTCGTATTTAGCTTTTTAATTTTGGTTTTTCTTTGTAGAACATATACAAGAATCTTTTAAGCTTAGATCAGTATCAAACTTTATTTACTTCAATTACTTTTTCATATTAGAAACTGTTAATAGTTTGTGTGTTAAAATACTGATTGACAGTGGTGGAGTACATTAAACTAAAACATAATATTGAAAATTAATATTAGTATAGAATATGTTTTTATTCTAAATCAACGCGTAAACCTTTATACAGATTTACTTGGCAACGTGCAACCACTCGCCTACACCTAAACTACGAGGATGTCCATCTCATAATTATATGTGTATGCATAATTATATGTGTATGCATAAGTAATGTAGTATGGTGATCCAGAATATTGCTATAACAAATAACGATATCAGAGAAACTGGCGTATAATTTTTTATTATGTGACAAATTTATAGAAAATACATATTTAAAGCTGTCGCTTTTTAAAGCACTGAAGTTAATACATCTTTGAGACAGTTAACAAATATAAACATAAAATATGGCAGTAAATATGACAATGGCTAAGTGAGCACTGCTAAGTCCTGACATTTTAATTACGCAGGCTAATAGTATATTATTATAAAGAACGCGCAATATACATTTCTATACCAATATTAATTTACTATTTTTTTTAACTGACCTGCGAAGTGTTGTAACGATTTCTGTAGATTATTTTTTTTGGGTGTGAATTGTAATACTTGTGTTTGTGACGTTACAGGGTGCGGGCTGCAGGTGGTGGGGTGCCGCGTGGTGGTATGTCGTGACGCCGCCGCCGGCACGTGTCGCCGCGCCGCCTGCCGTTACTACCACATCCCCGTTCAGTTGCCGCCAGCACTGCGCCCTCCCTAACCTAAACCTACCACCCGTCCACCGCACCCCTCCTCCTCACACACAAAAACACATACACTTCACAACTCCACCCCTCCACATTACCCACAAAACCCAACCCCCAAGTCCCCAGCAATACCAGCATCGCCCGCGCCCCGCGGTATCCATATCGGTCGCGCCTCTGGCACACTCGGGAATGGCAGGTTTGGCAAGTACTCACTGTCGCTTCCCAGCTGAGGTGGTGATATTTTAGTAAATATCGGTTAGTGTAGTGCGGCGGGGACGAGTCGCGGTGCGCTATGTGCCCGCGCCCCGCCCCCGCCTGGAATGTGCGTTAGTCTTCGGGAAAGAGTGTGTACATAAGTAGCGGGATATGATTCTCAGGCACGGTCATGCGATTGTGATATGAATAGATTTCGAGACGCCGGAGCCGTTTGAGTAATTTTTATCGAGATCGTTCGGAGATCGTCGAATAGTAGTTAGTGAGGTTTCAAATGTTTTATTACTATTTGTATATTATTTTTTTTTTAAGATACGATATGAGTTCCTGTAAAAATCTGTGCGATCGCCGTTGAGCGTCGCACGAAAACTTTGTTGTATATAAGCGAGGTAATCTTTATGGGTGGTGCGGATAGCACCGAGCTGTGGCCCACGGCCGCCAACCCCGGCCGGTGTCAAAAGTTGCATCACCCCACTCCTAATGTGAGCATTTTGTGAGATTTTATGTTACTTTTTTACGTATGTTATAAATTTTTTTTTTTTCTAGACGACAAGTTTACACTAGATTAGATTAAGTGAGTCAGTAATGAAACACCAATAGAGTAGCCGCTTCTCTCCCTTGGCACGGAAACTTTTGACGCCGGAGCACAATTCGCATCGTACGAGCGGCGCGCCCGCTCTGATTAGTCGGTTCGTCGTTCTTAAGGAGCCATCCTGTTCGCACCACATCCCACGTCCCACGACGCCGACGCGTCGCCATTAGCATAGATCACGACACTCGTAGAATGATAGAGGACAGACATTTTCCAAATACAATGAACGTTATCGGACAATATAAATATAAAAACGAAAAAGGCATACTTCCAAGCTATTAACCTAATTTCTAGGATAGAATGTCGGCTTTTATTCCGGATAGATTTTGCTAGATAACCATTCTCTTACCGATCGATTACCGTTTATCGAAGCACAAAATATTACCGACGATCAAGTCCGATTATCTCTTGAGTGATTATTACAGCAGAAAGCAATAGATAGATATATTGTTTTGAACGCAACCAGTATTAACGTTTTGATCAAATTTATCTCGTCATATGTATGTAGAGGTGATATGCGGATAGAGAGAGAGGCGGGTGCGCACGCGCCTAGTCGCGTTATACTTTGTCGCATTCACTAAGGCCGCCACAACGGTCTCGCGTGAAGCGAACCGCGAACGACGCGTGCGCCCCGAAGGCGTGGAAGCCTAATGCCTAATATTATTCCTAGTCCATATCCTTTTTGTTGATCAGTCATGCGATTAATGTTAGAATAAAATATTAATAATTTGATTTATTCCTCCCATTTAGTGGATATTTTGATAATGATATATTAATAATGAAATATTTAAGATACATAATACATATTTGATTCTAAATCCTGATAAAGTGACACTACGTTAGTAATTTAGTCGGAGGGATACTTGTGCCGTGATTATATTTTTAGGTATATATTATGGAATAATTCCTAGCGTCGGAATTAAAGAAGTGATTAATGTGTAAGCGTGTTATATTTATTGTCGTAACGTAAGTCGAATGCCATATCGATAAAAGGTGAATATCGGATGCGGAGTCAAACTCATTTTTAAACTCGTTGCGTTTGTGTTTATGTTGATTGTTATTATCAGTCCCGTGCTAGTAGCTAAGGTGAACAGTTCACTTTTATCAATACGGCACTATGAATCGTAAATATATAAGTTGTCATTTTATTTTTTGTTGGAATTTATCGTTTCATGAATAATTTGTTGCCTATAATTTTTATAATCTAAATTTTATGATCTGACGCATTTATTGTAAGACAATCGATTACTTTTATATAATTAATTAGTGTGATAATAATAATTATGGTATCAAATTGCCGTTAATGAAATATAGAACATCGAAAGTATCCTTCCTGTTTAGAAGGGACTCTTCTGGCCCAAGGTTTCTAGTGGATTTTATATTTTTCTTTTTGTTGTATTTTTAATGTTGCGTGTGTCTTACACATAATATATTTCATTTTTGTGATATTTTTAACTATAAAGTACTGTTATTGTAAATCCAAATGGAATAATGATGACCTAATTAAATATTCAAGAATTTATTTGTAAATCACAAAAAAAAATGTAAAACTGTAAATATATTGACAAAAAAATGAACTGCAACATAATAATTGATTAATATATCTCTCATCAAATACACTGTAAGTTGTTTGAGTACCTAAGTAATGGTATCTTATTATGTAGTATGTACCTACAGTTACTTAAAAAAAAGGTAAACCGGTCCAGTGAACAAAGTATTGATAATATTGTGAACAATTTTTTTATTCACGAACAATCACAGAAAGTACATGACATTGTAATATTATTTATGGAATTACTATGTGATGTGATCTTCGGATCAATTTTGAGTACAGTATAGATAATAAACAACTGAATATGTGATTTCTGCTTTTTATTTATATATTAATCATTCAACCCTTTACAATCCACTGTTAAATGTCGACCTCCTCCACAAAAGAGGATAGTCCTGTTACTGCCACGCTTAATAGGCGAGTTGGCTATCGCAGTGAGGTAATATACGCTTCCCAGCCAAGTGCTGCAGCTCACTACTGGTGAAATCCTCAGTTAGTACTTACGACTCCCATGGGCAAGCATTTGGTAGCGACATTTGTATTGTTATCCCGTCGCCACAAGGGAAACTGATTGATTTATCTGTTGATACTAAGCGTAGGACTTCTAATCGTATCACCTCAGGTTTCTCAGTAAGTGTTATTGAAATTTTCTGCCAGAAGAATGCAGCAGCATCACAGAATTAGTCCTATGCAATAGCGTCTCACCTACGACCCACTGTAGGGCTCCTCCTAACCTATCATACCATGCTCAGGTCAGATGGGATAAAATAGGGTTTAATTTCGAGCTTTCCTTCCCTGTTTCCATCAGAAGAAGAATTGGTGTGCTGAATTGTATTATTGCTCTGTCACTACACGGCAGATATTTTTTTTTATTTTTTTTATTGCAAACGAGCACACAGTACACCTGATGGTAAGTGTTGCTGCCGCTCATGGACCTTTACAAGGCCGTTGCCTACCGCGAAGAAAGTGAAGGGAGTGTGAATGCGTGCATTGAGGCTCGGTGATACCAAGGGCACCACCAAAACCCTCCACACGCAAACATCCTCAGAAAGTTGGGCTTCCGGCTCTCTCGCTCACCGAACGAAGCGCAGTAACAAATCGCTACTACTCAGACGTCGATTTTCTGCGAGAGTGTGGTACTGCCCCGGACGGACCGGCCCGCGGCTGTAGACAGATAACTGTGGACAGTGTGGTCCTACCACTCTGAAAATGCGGAATACAATAGCAATAAGAAAAGTAAAGTTTTGATGGAATGATGTTTAATCTTGCATTCTTTGGGAGAAAGTCGCGGGTCTACTAAACAAATATTGTACAAAAGTGAGTGCAGATTAGGAAAGACCAGTGGTGGTTATGCCCAAACTTTAAATAAAAAGGGTCTCTATACCTTCTGTATAGTTAAGCTAAATTACCTGTCGCCGGCCGTTGTTAGTGCCATGAAAAGCAGAATCAGTAAATTGGAGGCAGCCGTGAAGTAAGTACAACCGATCACGTCAATCCAGGTCGCCGGCACTGTTCAATTATTTTTTTATATATCGGTCTTATCTTAACATGCATTAAAATTTGAAATGATTTTATCCATATGGAAATTAGAGAATTTCAGTTTTTGCCTGATCTGTAGTTCAGTGCTGTTAATAACTGAAACTTAATCATATCAGAATTATGTAAGTTTCTTATCCAATCTAATATATCATGCCGCCTATGGACGATTAATGCTGAGCATAAGCTTGCATAATACCATAATTCACACTTGGCAAATCGTTTGACGATAGCAGTTGCTTTTTACTGACAGTTAAGTTGCCCAGGAAAGTGCTGGCATCCTCCTAGTGACCCGCCCGCTAATTTTACGACTCCCAAGGGTGTATGGCGGTTGTATTCTTAACTGGTTGTGACCAAACCGATAAGCTTAGTTATAAAATTATATTAATACATCTTTGTAACAAATTTATGCATTTATTCGTCTTAGCCCACATAAGTGTCACCGTTGGGTTCGGACCACCTCCACAATAGAAGGGAATTTGACCTACTATACCGCGCTGGTCAAACGTGTTCATATAGGGTTTTATTTCGTGGATTCCTTTTCTACATATTATATCCTTTATATTGATGTTTTATACATATTATATCCTTTAGTCCGCTTTACGACACTCATGGACAAAATATGGGAGCTGTATGCTTACTCCGTCACCGCATCAACTATACTAATAATATAATATTTGTAAATAATAGAAAACGCAAAACGTCCATAGGCTTAAGTGTAGGACAATAAAGTAGTGAATAACGTCTATACTCGTTCCAACCATTTATTTTACTTTTGACACATGCTTTAGGACGTAACTGTTTCATTATACGCAATTATTAACTTTGAAACGAGTGAACAGAGAAATATATAAACTGCCCAATAATATTTATATATCTTAATTATTACCCACTAAATACATTAATATGCCGTAAATAGCTCTATTCATAAAATATAAGTGATAATTCATTTCCGTTATAAAAAAAGTTACGTTCTATCGCATCTAGTGACAGGATCAAAAGTATTCGGTGCAAACTAATGAATCGCAAATAATCGATTACACTTATTTGCAGTTAAGTCAGCTGACAACTGAGTTTTGAATTGTTGTAATAGACAACATGTTAAAATTGTATCAGGGAGATATAAAAATCTTCTCATCATACATATAACATGAAATAAAACAACCAAAATATTTTAATATTATTTTATTATAACGAATCGTCGGATTCTTCATACGAACTCGAATCGTCGCTTGAATCATCTGCAGTGTTTATTATTAACTCTTGTGTAGGTATGTTGTCAAATTCAATTTCCCGATCCCAATCAGAGAATATTATATTTTTTGTCTTGTTGACGACACTCGCCCAGTTTTCAGGCGTCACACTAGCACATGCGTTTTTTAAAAGTTCAAGCATTTTATTTGCTGTGAAAGGAGGAGTTGTATTGTTTCTTGCGGCGTGTCCTTTGACTTGTGCCCAGATCATTTCAATTGGATTATATTGACAGTGGTACGGAGGAATTCTGATTACAACATGCCCATATTCTGCTGCCATTTCGTCGATGACATATCGTTTTGGCTGCTTTTTACTTTTTAATATTTTAAGTAATTCTACTTTTAGTAGGGATTCGTCCACATCTTCCCCATTATCACGAAGCCAGTTTATAATCTCGTGTTTTTTGTTGGCCTGTGTTGGCATTTTATTAATTTGGCGAGAGTGATAGGGTGCATTATCAATAAATATTGTTGATGGCTCTTCAAGTGATGTAAGCATTTCTCTGAACCACTTTTCATACACGTCCGCATTCATCTCCTCATGATAGTCTCCTGTTTTTTTTTATTTGAACGCTAACAGAGCGTCTGGTACAAATCCCTTTGTAGTTCCCGCATGGCAAATGATGAGGCGTTCACCTTTCCCCATTGGCACTGCAGAAGTAGAAGCAGCAGTATCGTCAGTCCAACCTTTTGGTATGGAATGATTGGCATTGAGCCAAGTTTCATCTGTGAAAACGACATTCGACCAGTCTTCTATTTTCTTCGCTTGTCTTAAAAATTCACAGCGAGACAAGGCTATATCACGACGTTCCATTAAAATTTTTCTTTTGTCGGATTTCTTATACAAGAACCCGATTTGGTGCAGCACCTTTGACAAAGAAGATTTTTGACCACGAAACAAGCCACAATTTCGTAGAGACGCTACTAATTTTTTCAAAGTAGGAATCTCTTTGCTTGTGTAATAATTGTATATATGACGACGAATAGCATCAGTATCAAAACTGTCAATTGCTGTCACTTTACGGGGCTGACGTTTTTTCTTAGGCGTAGATAGCTTGTTCTGTTCAATACCACTACTACCATAGGCTTCTTTAGTGATTTTCGCCACCATTGGAGCACTAATACCTAATGCTGCTGCAACACGGTCTCTAACTTGGGTTACTGGTATAAGGAATCCGCCATTGCGGCTTTCCTTTTCAAAAAATTCACGAAGCCGCAGCACTAACTCTCTGGATTGTCCTTTAAGCACCATACCTTTCGGCATTTTGCAAGTAAAATCTTACTGGGAGAAACGATACGTTCAACTCAATCAAAGTAAGAACAATGAAATCATTACGGTGGAATATAAATACTCAACACAGCGTATGAAAAATATGAAAGAGCACTCAGCGAACAGAAATGTGACTAGCACGGGAGTCTTGCTGCGAGTGACAGACAACACAACAAAATGGCGTCGCCGGCGCGCCGTTCAGTGTTGCCAATTCGGCTTAAAAAAAAAGGGGTAGGCTGGATGAGAAAATTAGTGATTTACTACCGCAGACGAGGGCGCCATTGTCTCTAAGTAAAGTTTGGAGCAGCGGACCCCGCTTAATGGAAAAATGCTTCATAAAGTAGTTATTTTTTATTTTGCAAAGTACAAAGTAAAGAATTAGTGGGTATGCAAAAATTAATGTGCCCAAATAACAAATATATTTACAGAAGTGAAGTTTTTAAATAATATGAAATATGTATTTAAGCAAAAATAAAATATCCGTGTTAAATCGATTAAAAGTTCTTCCTGACTAAAATCGATTATTACAAAACATAGTATCCGTAATACATTGGTACAACACTAATTGATCAGAATTCGACCTGCCAAAAGTAAAATAAATGGTTGGAACGAGTATAAGTGCAATAAATAAGCGAATAGATTTGTGCAAAATAACTTAACCCTCACATTCATACAAATTAGGGCAACAAAAATTATTATTTATGAAGGAACACAGATTACCCACTCGTCAATACTTTGATTCAATAACCAGTTGAAATAAAATTAAAAACTTGTAACTCCCGACTCGAATGTAGCTGATGACTTTGAAACGCCTGAACAGATGAACTGAGGAGAACTATTTGGATCACGTCAGCTTTTAAACAAAAAGAACCGCATCATAATAGATGCATTCATTTAAGAGCTACGATGCCACAGACAAAACTTATTGTTATAGGTACCCCAAGGGAGATTAAAAAGCAATTAATAGAACATGATCTTGAACAAATGTCAAACATTCATTTAAGTTAGTCTCGACGCATGGCATATAATACGAATAGAATAATTAACTGGGTAGTTATGTAAAATACTGTTTTCCTCGTGTACTTAAAGTGACTATATCCTTTTGGAGAATTAAAATCTATAAAACGACTCATTGACCAATGCGAATGCACTTTCAAAAAATCTTTAAAAGAATCTATTCAACCTTCTGCTGAGATGATACACCTTTATGCTCGGGTATTTCTATTACTGATCTGAAATTAGCATAAAACTTTAAAACAAATATAAAACTTTATAAATATTAGGCGTAAACGTTAGCCCCTTGCAGTGACGGATTACAAGTCACCAAATGTCATTAACTACAATGTCACGTGAGAGTCGTGAAAGCCAGCTGAGGGATCGCCACGAAAAAGGATAACAACACTCTCCTAGGGAATCTTTAACACCTATTGCAAGCCCGACTGCCAAGCATGGCGACTATGGCATTTTTCCATTAGGCACGTCCCAAAAGTGCAACAGTGGACTTCCATAGGCTAATGAATGGGTGGGCATGCACATCACGACAATTAAAACGCTATTCAACACACCGTCTTTATAGATAACTGTGATATTTTAAATTATTTTAAGCAAGTAGGTACTTATTCAATGGCACACATAAGGAAGACATTTTTTTTTTTTTTTGGCTGGGTAAGCGCACGCGCGGTCCTGCCCGTCCGGGGCGATGACAGGACGGCGCGCCTGCGCCGCCCCAGCCACCCGTACCCACGTCACCTCGTTGTTTTTTGGGCCGACCACCGGAGCAGATGTGACTTGTCATCAGTGGTCGGCCCGACGGAATACCCTTTCGGGTAACCTCACGTCTCGACGTACTGGGACGTCGGTCGCCATCGCGCGGTCAGCCTCTCTGCGGGTGACGGACAATTCCCCGGTCCGATCACCCGCGGCCTCGGCTAGGGCGGCATTAGGCGCAGATACTCGCGCCTGCGCCGCCCCAGTCGCCGGCGGCGGAACGTGTCGCCGAATAAGAGCTCTACTCGCACACGATCCGCCGCCTCCTTCCGTGAGATTACGGCCTCACAGAAGGCGGCGACCGCGTCCCAGTTCCTGACGCTGTCGAGCATCTCCCTGGCGATGGTCGGCAGCGCCAGGTTGGCACCGATAATCGCGACGAGTTCACGGCGCTCCCTTTCCCACGCAGCACACTCCTCGAGCGTGTGCTGCGCCGTGTCCTCGTCGCAACTGCAGTGGTGGCAGGACGGTGTGCTCTCCCTCCTGACAATCTTGTGCAGGTACTTCCCAAAACACCCGTGCCCCGTCAGCACCTGCACAAGTCGGAAGGAAAGCACCCCGTGCGTCCGCTCCAACCACTCCATCAGCACCGGCCGGAAGGCCTCGACGGTCCTGACACCGTACCGAGGACTCTCCAGCCGGACTGCCCAACGGGCAATGACTCCTCGGCGGGCGTCGACCCGCCAGGCAGTGATCTCCTGCAAGGAGACCATACCGCTGCGGGCGCGCGTCTCCGACACCCGCCGATAAATGTCGGCGAGCATCTCCGCCTCCAGGTCCCACGAGGGAGTTACAGCCAGGAGGCACGCTGCCTCCGTCGCCACGGTGCGGTAACCCTGTATGGCCCTGATCGCCATGACCCTCTGTGGTCGCCACAGGAGGGCCCTAAGACGGACGGTCAGGGACCCCGCCCACACCGGTGCGCCATACAGGGCCATCGACCGGATCACCCCCGTGTACAGCTGTCGGCACGTAGCACTGGGTGCACCCACATTCAGCATCAGCCGCGAAAGGGCGGACGCCGCGCCGACAAGCCGGGGAACAAGTCGATGGAGATGCTCCCGGAACATAAGGAAGACATAACCATCTTTTTCCTTATTCAATCATATTTTCAAACCAAGCTCAAAGTCGCTCAGCGTGTTATGGAGCGAGCTATGCTCGGGATTTCTCTGCGCGATAGAATCCAGAATACCAAAATCCATAGAAGAACCGATATAACACAAAGAATTAGGACACTGAAGTGGCAATGGGCAGGCCACATCGCTCGACGAACCGACAACCGCTGAGGAAGAAAAGTTCTCCAGTGGCGACAATGTATCGGACGACGCAGTGTAGGAGGTCCCCGTCACTAGGTAGATCGACGCTATGACCCGGTGAAAGTTGGTGGGCGTCGTTGAACGCAGACGGCGCAGGACGCACTTTGTAGCGAAACATGAGAGAAAGTCCTTTATCCTTCATCATTTATCCTTTATCTTATTATCTCGCCAGCTGAATCCAACAAACATTTACGTGTTTGTGTCTCTATGGATTCGCTTTCTCGTTTCATCGAGTTTGAAATCACAACGATTCTATAGAAGTTTCACTTCAAAAAAAAAATGCGTCTGAGCTTGCTACCTAATACGAATTAATTCAAATTATATAATAATAATTATAATATTTTTGCCTGCTTTTTTATTATAAAAGTGTTTATTTGCCTGTTTCTATAAGCGTTCAGTTTTGAAATATAAAATTAATGCTCACATTATTTATAGCATAACTATCTCTCAGAATGGACTAAATTACGTTATTTTTTAAACGTATATTTGTAACAATAATCATCTTTAATACCTTCATCATCATCATCGCAACTCGTCGCACTGTTGGGCTGGAGCCTCCTCCACAATAGGAGGGAAATTGGCCTACTATACTATGTTGGTTAGGCGTGTTGGTAAAGGGTTTTATTTCGAGTTTTCCTTCTCTTGCATAGATGTTATATGCATAATATATCCCTTAGTCGTCTTTTACGACAACCACGGGCAAGAAAGGGGGTGGTGATTTGAATTGTTTAATGCCTTGATTCATTTAAATTATTAATTCAATTGGAACTTAAATTGACACAGTTGTGACTTGGCACTTTACTCGAATAATTATTTAATATAGCTACTAGAAATCCTTGAGAAAGCCCTTGCTTGACGCCCTTGACATCATTTCACAATGTGACAATAGAGTAGGAAATATATACAAAATGGAAGTAAATAATCATAATCAACTACTTAGTAGGTAGATAATAGTTTGTTGATGCAGTCAAAATATTAGCATTTTAATCAAAATCAGGCTTTAGAATTACGTACTTATTTGTTGTGCCTTTATTAATTACTAGCAGCGCCCTATGTTTTTACCCGCATAGTTTCCCTACCCGTAGGAATGTCGGGATAAATTATAGCCTATGTCTTATTCTGATATGTAAGCTGTATTATTGTGATTCATCAAAATCCATTCTGTAGTTTTTGTGTAAAAGAGCAACAAAAATCCTCACATACAACTCGCGTGTATAATATGATATAAGTTATCTGACTAGGTAGATCGGATAGAACGGAAGATACAACCTTCCGTTATACGATATGTGTTTATGTTTAGAGCCTCGCTAATCGGATATCTACGCAACAGTATATCTGTATTTGATCTGTGCTGACCAGACACAATTTAATAAGATATTGAGGCGCCGAAATCATGAACATAAATGCTTGACCACATGGCTCTTTATACTCTCCAATACTGTAAACAGTTACCGGGGATTAGTCCGTCACCCGCCGAGAGGCCGACCACGTGAGGAAAGACCAACGTCCTCCCCGAGGGGGGGGGACGTCGGTCGATGGGAGGGTACCCCAATAGGGGATATTCCGTCGGGCCGACCACTGATGTCAAGTAACCCTGCTCCGGTGGTCGGCCCAACGACGAAGGCGACGTGGTTTTCGGGTGGGTTGCGGGAGTTGCGTGCTTAAGCCCCTCTGTCGCCCCGGACGGAGTGGTGCAGAGGCGCGCACGACCGCAGCCCACCCACAAAAAAAAAGGCCTTAAATGTGTACCCTTACTGTAATTTATTTATTTATTTTGTACATTATGGAAGACTTATAGCTAGTTATATCTAAATAGACTAATTGTTAATATTTCTGTTAGCTAATTACAGGTCTTCACTTATAGTAATTGTATAATTGATTGAGAGCATTCTGACTATATGTAATATAATTACTTACAATACATTCATAACAGAATGCATTTACTTATGTTAGACTAATTAAATAAAAATCTTGGCTTAAAATCCTACGTGCTACATTTATATTTGTCATAAATGGGTCAAAATCATGCTGTTTACTTAAATTATTAAAGCCTCTGCTTGCGCGTATCATAAGATTATTTTGCCTATAATTTGTTGCTGCACGTAGTATCTGTAATGGTGGATGGAAACGATTACATTTGAATGGTACATTAAAATTAATTTTATATAGGAGCTCAGGACAATCTATATGATTCTGTATGACCTTTAGGAGGAATATATAGTCGGTAATCTCACAGCGTTTTACGAGTGACAATAAATGAAATTTTTTAGAAAGCTGCAGGTATTGATTAGACTGATAAGGGATCCTTTGATGAAAACATAGGTATTTAATGAACCGCTTTTGTATATTTTCTATACGGTAAATATACTTAAAATAGAGTGGATTCCATATCTGAGATGCATATTCCAGATTATTGCGTACGAACGTACAATTTAAAATTTTTAGTGTTTTTGCTTCTGTAAAGCATTTGGATAGTCTCATTATAAACCCTAGTGATTTAGACGCTTTCTTGACAATAGCATCAACGTGTGTCTCAAAGAGTAACTTGCTATCGTGATGAATACCCAAGTCACGTATTCTATCAGCTCTTGCTATAGTTAGACCCCCAAAAGTATTATGAGCAATTAAATTGTCGCGTTTTCTACTAAAAGTTACTACAGAACATTTCCCAGGGTTAATGTCAAGTTTGTTCGTTAGGCAATAATTTTCTAATCGCGTTAGATCCGACTGAAGTGCAGTTATATCCTCAGCAGTTGAAATAGTGGCAAACAGCTTCATGTCATCTGCAAAGCATAATAGTTGACATGATCGCAAGCAAGTGTGAATATCGTTTACATATATTGTAAATAACAATGGACCAAGCAGGGATCCCTGTGGAACTCCACTGGCAATGGAAATCCACCTTGATATATATAGTTGTTAAGTACCACAGCTTGTGACCTGTTATCTATGCATGAAGAAAACCACCTCAATAAGTCGCCATGTATGCCTATGGTCTGGCGTTCAAGATATTGTGGTCAATACAATCGAACGCCTTGCTGTAGTCAGTATAAATCACATCTACTTGACCACCGTTATCCATAGCCATAGTTACATAGTCATTAAAAAGTGCTAAATTAGTAACAGTCTATCGGCCATCAATTGCCATCCGTTAAAATAAGATGCAATACCAAACGTTCGTCTGTCAGCAGCCAGCACTTACGCAGGGTCGGTGATCCCGATCGGTCGGACGCCCAGTTCGATTTCAGAAAGAGGCGTTTGACGATTGCGGCTTTTCTGTGTATAAGGTGGTATCAATAAGAGGTGTAATGTAGTGTTCTGTAGGGCCGACTCTTTGGAATATCGGCTACGATTGGGCGTAGCGAGGTAGTCTCCCGACGTTGAGATGCTTGGCGTGATTTACTACGCCGACGACACGCACACGACGCACGTTATAGGACGCTGGAATAGGTGGCATTCTTGGCAACTCTCGTCGCAATCATCGGTGCCAACCTTCGCTAGGGAGATGCTCGACAGCGTCAGGAATTGGGATGCGGTCGCCGCCTTCAGTCATCTTATGGAAGGAGGCGCGAAGTGTGCGCGAGAGGAACTCCTCTACGGCGACACGGTCCGTCGCCGCCGACTCGGGTGGGCGTGAGCTAGCTAAGTAGGCGCGAGTACCTGCACCTGATGGCGCAGGTGACAGGCCCGGAGATTAGTCCGTTACCCGCAGATAGGCTGACCGCGCGACGGCGACCGTCGTCTCGGGAGGGGCGTTAGAAAGGGAGGGCACCCGAAAGAGTATCTCGCCGGGCTGGCTAAGTTCGACAAGAAACTCGGTACCGGTGCTCGGCCCAATGTCGAAGGAGAGGGATTACGGTAGGTTATGGGGCCACACGCCATCCTTTCGTCGCCCCGGACGGACTGGACGGCGTGTACGCTGGCTCACACACCTCGAGCGTGTGCTGCGCTGTATCCTCGTCGCAATCGCAGTGGTGGCAGGACGGTATGCTCGCCCTCATTACGACTTGGCGAAGCAACCGTGCCTCGTCAAAACTTGCACCAGTCGATCGGTCCAAACACCGTACTGAGGCCTCTCAAGCCGTAATGCCCAACGGGCAATGTTGTCGCGGCGGGCGTCGGCCCGCCAGACGGCCAGCTCTTTCATCGAGACTACGCCGCCTCCCTATTGCATCTACAACACCCGCCGGTAGAGTCCGGTGAGCTTTTACGCCTCCAGGTCCCACGGGGGAGTTCTGTCCAATAGCCACGCTGCCTTCGTCGCCACCGTGCAGTAACCACGTATGGCGCTGACCGCCATGGCCCTCTGTCAACGCCACAAGAAAACCTAGGTCACCATGGTACGAATATCTCTACTTGTGTATTTTTAATAAAAAAGGTACGTAACTAGGTACCTAATAGGTCGGTGTCGAAACTTCTTGGGAATCTTTACTTCCTTACTATCCTTTAGTGTTGCCCAAAAAAGTCTTGGTCTTGCGGTCTTGGTCTTGGTCTTGCGAGAAATGCGAGACCGAGACCAAGACCAAGACCGCTTAATTTTTGCAAGACCAAGACTGGCCCTGCAAGACTTGAGCAAGACCAAGACTGGGCCTGCAAGAGTCTCGCGGTCTTGCATTTAATTCAAATCACCATTTCAGCTTATATACGGTTGAGCTCGTGTCTTCTACATAACAGGAGGAGAATCGGCCGTGGCCGGAGGGGAATCGCCACGGTGATCGGCCGTGTTGTTACAGGTCATACATGTCAAGTTTTCCTGCTCTTGCACCGATGTTATATATTATAGCCCTTAGTCGTGGGTTCGCAGTCACGGGTAAAATAGGGGGTGATGAATTATATTCTTACTCCGTCACTACACGGCAAATCAAATCAGTCTTGAGATATCCATCTATTGGCCAATCGATTCCCAATGTTGGTGTTGACTTTTCAGAGTTACTCTTCGGAAAGGCTTAAGGCCAAAAATACCGTAATCACGAGAGTGCTCTTGCCTCTTGCATCTTCTTGAAGAAGAAGATGACGCTATTATGATCGCCCAAGAAAGGACCTACACAGCTCGCGCAGCGATAACAGATAAAACTCCGCGGTATCGGCCTCGCCGTCGAGGTCTACAACCGCGCCGCGTAAAAGTCATTAACCTAAACTTGGCCACGCCCACTTTGCTCTCAGCGACGCCCCGAGCCGAGGTCCGTTCCCCACAGGGGAGAGCCCTCGGGCGATGTTCGCTTAACTTACCGGGTTGAGAGCCATCAGCGCTCACCCATTGACCGCGTTAAGCTGTCAAGGTCATCTGAGACCAACAGCTACACACACACAAAAAAAAGAGACAGAGTACGAATATAATTCACCACTCTCTTACCCGTGGATGTCGTATCAAATCGGATCGGGCAATGGTGTTAGGAACCCATGAAAAAAAATTTAAATAAAAATATCGATTCGTTAATGAATTGAGAGACATGTAAGTTCTCAATTTTGTCATCGTTTTTTCGTGTAAATTGATTAAAATGTATAAAGGAATGATACTTAATCTACAACATATTCGTATTTTGTTAAATGTTCATTAGAGTTTGAATAAATCAATGATTACGTTTGCATAAGCAAGACAAACTTCGCTTTAACATAAATCAGCTGATCGGCCGATGACCGATGATGAGTCGCCTTTGTACCTACGTAACCATTGAAAGGTTCGCGCAAATCTAATACCTATTTATACTGTCGAAATATTACATGCTTACATATATCCTGTCTGTACATACCTACATAATGCATAAAATTTAAGGCATAAACTCTTAGACACACATTTTTGTAATCAGTATAACTTTTACGTTATATTGTTTTGTGTAATATACATTCTAATTATGATCTATGACTGTTGAACTACAACATACATGAACAGTTGTCCCATAACCTGATACACCCTGTGTATATAACATATGTGCAAGAGAAGTGAAACTAGAAAGAAAACCCTGTACCAACATGTCTGACCAGCGTGGTATAGTAGATCAATTTTCCTCTTACTGGAAGGAAGCTTAAGCCCAGCAGTGGCACTTTTATGAGCTGTGACGATGACGACGAATATCATACATTTTACAAGTATTAAAACCATAAAATTTTAAATCAGTTTTATATGTTCTTGAATAAATAGTATATTAAGAGCTACATGGATCCAGCGGCCAAAGTATTTATATAGGCAATAGAGCAACAGGTTTTTTCAAGTATCCAGAGTATCGGTAACTAAACTGGAAATACAATAGATACATACCACTTAACTTGAAGGGGAATATAAACAATCGCATTAATTGTAAAATATCGCATTGATTATAAAATGACATAAAATTTATTGTATCAACTGCCTCGTGTGGTGACGTCTTAAGAAAATAGGGTCGAAAGTCCTGTCATAAGAGTAGTAAGGCTGTCTAATGGAACACCAGGGGAATAGAAGAGTAATTTTCTCCAGTGGTAAGTATTGTATTCAATAGTGAACTATAGGCTAGCAGATGGATAGATAGGATAGGATATTTGATTAATTTAGTTGGATTTTTCATTGCCATGATAAATTACTGTTACGTTATTCTAACTGCAAAACTTTGCGAGACTCTTGCTGCAATACCAAGACTCGGGTGCGCAAGACCAAGACCAAGACCAAGACTCGGGTGCGCAAGACCAAGACCAAGACGAGACCAGGTGTGATGTTGCAAGACCAAGACCAAGACCGGTCCAAGTCTCGTCTTGGTCTTGCATTTGGGCAACACTACTATCCTTACATTAGTAAGTTATAAATGCGAAAGTAAGTTTGTTTTTTTGTTTGTTTGTTTTTTTGTTACGCTTTCACACGTAAACCATCGAACCGATTTTAAAAATTCTTTCCCCAATGGAAAGCTATAAGATCAGGGAGTACCATAGGCTATATTTTATACTATTATTCCCAAGGGAACGGCAACTACACGGGTAAGGCGACTGAAACCGAAGCGAAGCGAGGGCGGGTTGCTAGTTGACAATAAACGTTTCGTGTTTTAGAGCATTTTCATCATAAAGGAAGAAAATTTTAGCCAGGGCACCCTAAAATTTCTTTCCTTCATGATCTTCATTAAATTACTATAGAACTTGAATAAAGAGGACTAATTAAATTAAATTCGTTTTTAACCTTCGCAAATACGACCATGTAACCACATTTCGCTCTCGTCTCAATTGGTTACCAATTAGACAAAGACGGAGCTTGCGAACTCTTTCTTTATTCAATTCTTAACTCTCCTAATGCCCCTTCCTATTTAAAACCAAAGTTTCAATTTCTTTTCACCACTCATGACCGTACGCTTCGTTCCTCAAAAAATCTTCTTCTTCACTGTCCCTCTCACTCTTCTAGTCTGGTGCATATTTCTCCTTTGATATCCAGGCTATTCTTCTGTGGAATGCATTACCTCTAGACATCAGAATGGCTGCTGGTCGTGACATTTTCAAGGCTAAAGTTAAACGACTTTACTTAGATTTTCTGGCGGAGTCAACTCATCTGTGACGGCTCACATCCATTTTTATGTGTGTGTATGTATACTTATGTATATATGTATTTATATAGTATATATTTCGTTTGTATTTCGCTATTGCTATGCACGCACGACGCACATACACGCACAGAATCACTCACACACACACACACACACACACGCGCGCACGTCCGCACACACACACACACACGCACGAAAGCACACACATGCACGAGCGCGCGTATACTCTCTCAACACATCCGCAAAGACGCACAAACACATACACACACATACATATGCATGCACCCACATACCTACACTTACATAAACATTCACTTTTACCTCCACAAATGGCTCTTATCTTCTCAGTACATAAATCCTCATATCTCCCACAGTACATTCATAGTTGTCCACATAGGGCATCTCAGTGTATAAAAATGGAGGTTTTGGCACTGATAGCCAAAGCACAGGCAAAAGCCTAGTTTGGCTACAGCAGCTCAAATCGATCGATTCTAATACATATGTTAGCCTAAGTTCACATTGTAACTTGTACTAAGTATATTTGTAAAATAAAGATTATTATTATTATTATTATATGTATTCATATTTATATATTTGTATCATTTGGTATTATATATAAATTCTGATCTTCAATTATCTGTATTGCACCTGCCTTGAATTATTTCTGCTCCACCCTCGGTCGACTGGTAGAGAATGCCTAAGGCATTAAGTCCGCCGTGTACCTTTGTTTGTGCAAAAGTTTTAAAATAAATAAATAATTTAAAAACTAAGACATTATTTTAGGGCCAGTAAATAATAATTTTCCATGTGGTGACGGAGTAAGAATTTACCCCCCTTCTCATACCCGTGGGTGTCGTAAAAAACGACTAAGGGATATATTACGCATATGACATCTATGCAAGAGATGGAAAACTCGAGACAATACCCTATAGCAACCTGTCTGACCAGCATGGTATAGAAAAATCAATTTCCCTCCTATTATGGAGGAGGCTCGAGCCAGTGAGAGTGAGAATGTATATGAACAGAAATGATGATGAAATGAAAATAATAATAAAAAAATATTTTATATTCTTTTCTCTTAAAGCTTATCTCTACCTAATCCACTAGGTCCATTGAATATAATGCTTAAACTATAAATGACTTATAATTAAAATAGGGGGCGGCGAAATTTTGGTGGGCTCCGGGCGGCGAGAAACCACGCTACGCCACTGATCCAATTATAAGGTCTCCAGAAGCTGCGAAAGGATAAACGCATCCTGCACCCAACGAATGGCTTAACATTGACGTGTTTGATAGGGACATTGACGTGTTTGTTTAACGTATTCGTGGATAGTTATTTGCAAGATCTGAGAAATAATAACTGTCATTTAAGACTGGATGAACTACTTATCAAATATCTTCTTCATGTCGATGACCAGGTAGGTATTACGCTGAGGATTTACGCTCTTCAGCTGAGGATTTAAAAGTAATTATTGAAACATAAGACTTATGAAAGAAAAGACACAGAAGTAAATGTAATACGAAAAAAAAGGTTTTGAAAAAGGATGAATGTATGACGTAATAAAATATTTTTATAAATACATATTGAGAGATTGGAACAGGTGGGTACCTTGTTGTATACTGTGTCATATAAATAATAAAAATTTTGGATGGCTTGTGGGTGGCGACGTGGTGTCCTGAGATACAGATTCTAAGCCTTGTTTAGGCACCAGTCTTGCACAATATGTATGATCCTGTATTCTTTTCTAAATTATGTATATTATGATTCTTAACGTGTGTATTGAGGTGAGAAAACAAATATCATTGTAATAAATGTAACGATGAAATAGTTATTCCATTAATAATTTTGCATTATTGATAATTGCATCGTCCGTGGGGTGACAGAGTAGGAATACAATTCACCACTATCTTGCCCGTGGATGTTGAAAAAGACCACTAAGGGATATAATACACATATAACATCAATGCAAGAGAAGGAAAACTTGAAACGAAACCCTATACCAACCTGTCTCGACGAAGGCAACGTGGGTACGGGTGGGCTATGGGCCCGCGCGCCGTCCTTTCGCCGCCCCGGACGGAATGTACTGTGCGTGCGCTTACCATAGCCCACCCATAAAAAAAAAACAAAAAACACCAACCTGTCTAATCAGCATGGTATAGTAAGGTCAATTTCTTTCTTATTGTGGAGGAGGCTCGAGCCCAGCAGTGGAACGTATATGAGTTGTAATGATGATGATGATGACAATCACTTACTTGTCTACCTACTTATCCTACGAGAGGACAATGCCGTAATCGCCATGCATGATATTAGAGTTGTCGAGTTCAGTCAGGTGGTATATGTGTCTCAGGAGAGAGCTGTTGCCTGCAATACCGGTGGCTCTTAGCCGGATTTTACGATTCATACGCACAAGCAAGGAGTGGTGATAATTGTATTCTTATCTAATCGCCACTCGATAAAAAAGCCCTTAGTCAAAGTCATTTTATGAATTTCATAGTTCTGTCTGACATCATGGTAACTGCATGTCTGGTCTAGGAAGTAAGGTATAAAAGAAAAGGTTTGGTTACAGAAAGAAAACTTAGTTCCTTTTAAATATCTCGTTTTTTTTACACGGTACTAATCAGTTCAAATATCCTTTTACGTGCCTAATTTATTTTCTCCTATGTATTTCTTTTTAATTAACAGTTTTTCATTCTGTAACTTTACTCGACTATTTCTGCACGATAAATTAACTGTCAACTGTCAAATTAATTAAAGACATAGTTGTCAAGTCAAACACTTCATCAGTGGTATTGCTCTAACGATTTTAATTTTAATGATTTTTATGTAGATATTTTCATAACTGTTTTCATTTGTGGTGCGTTCTAATAAATAATGTTTATGAGGTTTTAGTTAAGTAAGCATTCATTTTTTTTTTGATCATGCAAGGTAATTTAACATCTTATTAGTGTTGCAGCAAACTGCTCGAAAGTGGTAAGTTATCGAACGTTATCATTTTCATTAGCATTTACAAGTCCATAAGTTTAGTAGTGACAATCTGTTGTTTTGTTGCAGCATAGTTGTCAGTACAATGTTTGCGAGTCTTAAAAGTAAAATTAAGGAAGAAACTGGTAGTGACATTAGTAAACTGACGAATAGTTGGCGTAACGGAGCCTTTTTGGGTAGAATATCTCTCAGAGATGATTCAGTAAGTAAATAAAAGTGAACTTAATTGCTTAACAATTAAAGTTATCAAACAATTACCATATTGATATTACTTTCATTTCACTTCAGGTTGAAAATATTACCTTGAACATCCATTTTTAATTAATTTTCATAAGTGTTTGTAGGAAACATTTTAAACACTTCTATATTAAGTTCAATAACTTTTGAATTAATTATTGAGTTACTTTTTTAATTTAGAGTTTATTGATGATTTTAAATATGTATTCACAAATTTTATGATTTTAGTCGACAGCGAGTCCATCGAGTTCTGGTGGTCAAGGAGACACAACCTCTGATGTAAGTCTTACATACATACAATAACAATATAACTAACAGATATGTATAATATATATAAGTTTGTATCACATCATAAAACTTATAATTTATAATTAGCACATTTAAATTATGTATGCATTCTATTTCAAAGTTAAATACTGCCCGCTAATTTATGATGAAATGTTTTAAATAGTCTTTAATTTTGAAGCAATTGAATTGTGAGCTTGACTTTGAGAATGTAAGTTACTTACAAAATAGAATTTTAATAGATTGAAGCTATTTAATAATGTCTAAAAGCAATATATAGTTCTGTTTACAATAATTGCAAAGACTCGGCTCATATAATCATAGAAGCTGATGTGAATAATTACTGGCCAAAGACATTTTGTGAAGTAAGATATATATAATCAAATGAATGCTTAAATATCAGTAATTTATTTATTTACTCGGCATTCTTCATCTTCATCCCTATTGTGATTTTTTTTTATTTTATTTTTTTTTATTTCCAACGGTGGCAAACGAGCAAGCAGCACACCTGATGGTAAGTGAAACTGCTGCACATGGACCTTTGCAATACCAGTAAATGCAATACGGAGTAAAAACATGTCACCACTCTATTTCTCGACCATGGCTGTCGTAAAAGATGACTAAAGGATATAACAGGCATTTAACATCTGTACAAGAGAAGGAAAAATCAAAATAAATCCCCATACCAATCCATACTACCATGCTGGTCAGATGACCAGCATGGTAGTAAGTCAATGTTTCTTCCATTATGGAGGAGGCTCAATCCCAGTGGGATGTATATGAGCCGAGATGATGCATACAGCTTCATTTGAGTTAATTTGATTGATCAGACATCTATCCCTGGAAACAACAATTGTTTCTTGGATAAAAAATGCTCTATAGTCTTTTGTGTATCTATAACAATGTGTCTGTGAAATTTGAATTAGTTAAGTAGTTATGGTGTAAAATTTACTAGTCTCTACTTATATTAATCAAAACATTAAAAAATCTAATTTTATAAGAACTATTGTATGTTTAAGTTTATTCTCCATAATAGATATTACTCGCTAACATTCACCACTGAAAAAGCATTAATTTATAATGTATATAATGTTATAAAAAAACAAAAATGAGCATGTGTACAAAGTACGCATGCCAGAAGTGAAACTTCTTTATCTTTTATCTCATTTTTTCGCCGGCTGAACCCTATACATTTATGTGTTTATGTCTTTATGGACTCGCTTTTTCATTTCATCGAGTTTGAAATCACAACGATTCTAAAGAAATTTCACTTCAAAAATAAGCCCTAATTACAAAAATCGCACAATAAAATTTATTAAACAGAACAATATGCTACTATGACATTCTTATCTACTAACTGCTAAATATTTATCATGTATGAAGTGAGCCCTTCATGACATACATTTTCAATTAGCACATGCAACATAAAGGTACTCGGATGCTAGTATTGTTAGTATGCAGTGTATCTACGCAGTTTGCTTTACTATTTTTGTGGGGGTAGGTAGCCGAAAGGATAACGCGCCGCGATGCACTTGCTTCCTCGTTCTATAGAATTAGAATTTTTATTACTATAAAATTAGGCACAATTGCTCTTATTAAACTAGCACTTGCTTCGCTTTGGCGTCAGTCGCCTTACTCGCATAGTTCCCAATCCCATGGCAAGACCGGGATAAAATATAGCCTATGTTACTCGCTGATATTATAGCTTTCCATTGGTGAAAGAATTTTTAAATCGGTCGAGTCATTTGAAGATTACCTGGAACAAGCAGACAGAAATACCTACAAAAAAAGTATCAAGTGATTTTTAGGCATATGTATAGTGCAAATAACCGTGTGAGCATGAAAAAGGCCTATTATATTGACATTACAAACAGACACTCCAATTTTATTTATTGGTATAGATTACAATTTCATCACCATCTCGGCCCATACATGTCCCACTGTTGGGCTCGTGCCTCCTCCATTGTCGGGCGGAAATTGAACTACTATACTCAGATGTGTTGCTTTAGGTTTTAGTTTGGGGTTTTTCTTATCTCGCATAGATTTCACATGCATATTATATGCCTTTTTGTTTTGGGGTTGGGTTACGGTCGGCGCGCTCCTCGCACCACTCCGTCCGGGGCGACAGAGGGGCGTAAGGATGCACACCCGTAACCCACCCGTGACACGTCGCCTTCGTCGTTGGACCAACCAACGGAGCAGGGTGACTTGTCGTCAGTAGTCGGGCATTTTATATCCCTTAGAGGTTTTTTACGACGCCCACGGGCAAGAGGGAGGTGAATGGTTCTTACCCTGTCACCATATGGAAATACATATATAAATACTTATACAAACTACAATATCCTTATCCAAAATCTGCCAATTTACTTACACTCTTAACAAGCTTTATTACAACATTTTATTATATAACTAGCTTTTGCCCGCGGCTTCGCCCGCGTAAAAATTAACTTGCATATTAAACTATTATCGCAAAGAATATTATCGGCATAAAAAGTATTATATTTCTTAATTTAAGAAATACTCTATCTATGTGTCCATTTTCATCCAAATCTGCTCAACAGTTTACGCGTGATTGAGTAACAAACATCCAAATATTTTCACAAACTTTCACATTTGAATATTACTTCCAGCCTTGTAGTTCAGATTTCCGTGGAAATACGTTGATAAATATGTCTTTTCTTAGTCCCTGATAATGTAGCTTTCGATTGGTGAAAAAAAAATATATATCGATCAAACTCCCGCAGTTTCACCCATGTAGACCCCATTCCCATGCGAATGCCGAGGTAAAAAATGCCTATTTACTCACTGATATTTTAAGTTTACATGGGTGTAAAAAGATATATTTATGAAATCCTATAGAAATATCCGAGATAAAATTGCCTGTGATACTCGCCGATAACGTAACTTTCCACTGGTGAAAGAATTTTAAAAATTGGTCAACATCCCCCGGTGTAGTTCTTGTTCCCGGGCAAATACCGGGATGGAAATAGCATTTACCTATATGTTATTCACTGATAATGTAGCTTTCCATTCGTGAATTAATTTCAAATCCATTAAATTCCCGCGATTTCACCAGCGTTGTGCCCGGTCCCGTGGGAATATAGGGATAAAAATAGCTTAAATATGTTACTCGCTTAAAATAACTTTTCATTAGTGAAATAATTTTAAAATCAACTAAATTCTCACAGTTGCTCCAGCCACACCGGGATAAAATATAGCCTAAGTTATTCCTTATGTGAGGCTGGTAGACCTGGTAGTAGAATATTAGCAGTATCGGTTCAGCCGTTTTGAAGATTACCCGTAACGAATAGATAGACAGACAAAAAATTTTAACTATTTTTAGGTATAGGTATCGTGCAAATAAATATGCAAGTGAACATACGTTTTTTGTTTGTTAATAAACAATGTCATCGAGAATAGGTAACGTTTTACAGGCGACTGCGGTTGTCGTTACCTAATATGGCGAGTCTTCCTCTCGCTTCCGACAGATGGCGCAGTTAGGGTTATGTTAGTAACGTGAAAAATAGATAAAAACAATCTTTGGAGCGTGTTGTACATAATGGTAAAATTTTAGCTGAATCGATGCAGAACATTTTGAGTTTTTGAAGCATACACAAACCAACTTAAGATTTTTATATATATAAATTAACATGCAATTTCTTATATTCAAAGGCAAAAGTAATAAATAAAATGTCAGCTGAGATAATTGTATCTCAGGTTTTATTGTAATTATTAATATAATTTAAATTGTCGTAAAGCTATTATTATATATTTAGGAGTGGTAGGACCACACTGTCGACAGTTATCTGTCTACAGCCGCGGGCTGGTCCGTCCGGGGCAGTACCATGCTTTCGCAGAAAATCGACGTCTGAGTAGTAGCAATTTGTTACTGCGCTTCGTTCGGTGAGCGAGAGAGCCGGAAGCCCAACTTTCAGAGGGTGATTGCGTGTGGAGGGTTTTGACGATGCCCTTGGTATCACCGAGCCTCAATGCACGCATTCACACTCCCTTCGCTTTCTTCGCGGTAGGCAACGGCCTTGTAAAGGTCCATGAGCGGCAGCAACACTTACCATCAGGTGTACTGTTTGCTCGTTTGCCACCGTTTGCAATAAAAAAAAAAAAAAAAAAAAAAAAAAAAAAAAAAAAAAAGCTATGTGTTAGACAGATCACAATATATCTTAATTAATTTGCGACTGAAATCTTGCACTGTTGTGGGTCTCTTAAAAGATCATTAAGGGATTTAAAGCTGATGATATGCAATAGAAGGGGAACTAACAAAAATATGGGATTTTCTCTTCCACTCTGGCAAAGGCCTCATTCTATAGTGGAATGTACATACGTGATCTAGTGAACATTTCGTTAGTAGGTACATAAACGTTTGGTGACAAGTTTATCCTTAATTGCTTAAATACGCAATTATATTTATTAAATCCTAAAAGGACAAATAATTGTACCTCATTTGACAACAATTGTGACGATAGGCTTATATTATGATATATTCAACATAAATAAATCACATAAGGAAATTCAGTCACGGTAAATAATAAATACTTTGTAATTATAATAAAACCAATAATAATAAGTTATTGTAATAAAAAGGTATATATAAAAATAATTTTGCCGTGTGTTGACTGAGCAGGAATGCAATACATCACTCCCTCTCTTGCCCATATACAGGATGTATCAGGTTACGGGGCAACTGTTCGAGTATGTTGTAGTTTACCGGTCATAGACAGTAATTAAAATGTGTATTACATGAAAAACAATATAACATAAAAGTTGTAGTAATTTAAAAAATGTGAGTTAAACAGTCTATGCCTTAAATGTTACGTATTATGTAGACATGTATAGACAGGATACATGTAGACATGTATAGACAGGATACATGTAGGCATGTAAAGCTTCGACAGTATGAATAGGTAGGAATTGCGCAAACGCTTCAATGGTAGCGTAGATAAAAATGCGACTCGGCGACGGTCATCGGCCGATCAGCTGATTTAAAGCGAAGTTTGTTTTGCTTATGCGAACGTAATCATTGATTTTTAATTTCTAATGAACATTTAAAAAAGTACAAATATGTTGCAGATTAAGTATCACTGACTTTATACATTTCAATCAGATTTACACGAAAAAGCGATGACAAAATTGAAAACTTTACATGTCTAATTAATTAACAAATCGCAGTTGCCCCATAACCTGATACACCCTGTATATCTTAAAAGACTACTAAGGGATATGCATATAACATCTATACAAGAGAAGGAAAACTCAATATAAAACCATATGCCAACACGTCACACCGACACGGTGTGGTAGCTCAATGTGCCTCCCATTATGGAGAAAGCCTGGTGGGCTATTGTCAGTGTCCAGGCCGTCCATTCCGTCCGGAGCGACGAAAGGATGGGGCGCGAGACAATAGCCCACCGTAATTTCTCTCCTTCGCCATTGGGCCGACCACCGGTAACGAGTTTTTTGGCGTCCGTGGACGGCCCGACGGGATTTCGGATACTCTCCCTATCTCTAACGCTAATCTGGGGACGTCGGTCGCCCTCGCGCGGTCAGCCTCTCTGCGGGTGACGGATTAATCCCCGGTCCAGTCACCCACGGCCTCGGCTAGGGCAGCATCATGCGCAGGTACTCGTGCCTGCGCCGCCCAAGTCGCCGGCGGCGGACCGTGTCGCCGTAGAGGAGTTTCTCCCGCCGCCTCATTCCGTGAGATGACTGCCTCACAGAAGGTGGCGACCGCGTCTTCTTAGCAATGGTCGGCAGCGTCAGATCGGCACCATGAAAGAGGCATAAGCCTAATAGTGGGATTTATGTGGGCTGAGATGATGAATAACAATACCTAAGCGAGATCGTATTTGTTTTAACTAATAATCATATAGGCTTTCTTAATTGCGATGAATATTCGTGTAATTTGTGTTTCGTGATCTAGATATAATTCTCTTTGGTAACAGACGGGCAAATTACGCACCTAATGGTATGTGGTGACTACCACTCATGGATTTCAAGCAATACCAAGGGCCCAGCCAAGTTGAAAGAAAGAAATAAATGAAGCAAATTGCTACGCCTTATACGTTGATTTCCTGCTAGAATGTGCAGGGGCACACACATCAGGGGCGAGGTAGGGACCTCGGACGATTACCTATAAGTATATAAGACTGCAGACATAATATAAATAGCTTTTAAATAATGTCTTATTACAAGTTTTCCTTTTTCCTTGTTAATTCAGTCAATATCTCCACAATTGGAATCATACCTGTCAGATCGCATCGGTGGCAAGGTAGACCAAGCAGCATTACAACAGCAGTATTCGTCACAGTTGGAAGCCAAACTACGGGAGAGAGACACCTATTGGGAACAAAAGATTGAAGAGTTAAAACTTTCACTTGCGTCCGTGCAAGGTTAGATTACCTTTATATTTAACTAGTTCGTAGAAACTTTAAGTGTTAAATTTATGATAGACATTTTCTATTTTATAGTTTTTATAGTTTACTGTATTTAAATATCATTAATATATATATATATATATAAGATAAGGAGAACTCGAAATAAAACCCTATACTAACCCGCGTGGTATTGTAGGTCAATTATCCTCCTATTGTGGAGGGGAATGTCTAGTGGTAAGACGTATATGACCCGAGATGATGAGATGATGAATATGAGTAGATATTAGAAAAAAAAAATACGGACCCAATAAGAGTTTGTAATTAAATTGGTCGACGATTCGAACACTTTTTAAAGTGCATAGTCATGGGGGACTGCTTCTACAACCTGATAAGGTATTTGTATTTCAAAAATACTCCCGTAAAAATTTTAAGTCTTTATGGTAGATATTTGTTTAATATAAATATTTGAGTGAGTCGATTCTGGCTGAAATGCGGATAGGCGTCATAATGATAGGGGAGGTGCTGGATGTTAAATATTGGCTACTTGCCATGACTCTCATAGACACATTTGTAAAGGCAAAGTGTTCCAATATTTCTATCTCATTCTTAATCATTGACAACATGTGGCATCGAGATCGTCAACGATGTATGTGTATATAATATTAACCTATAAAATAGAAAAGATAAAAATTTGGGGTCTATAGATATCAATTTAAATTTAATTAATAAAACGGCACCGGGGCGATTTTTGCTCCGTAAGCCGTACTAATTACTTAGAGTTATATGTACTGGGTCTATTGCACCTAATGCTAAGTGGACGATGATTGTGTTTGCAACTCTCCTGGTTGACGTCAGGCAAAAAGCGTAATAATTAACCACAACCAACCAAAAATTTTATACCATCAGTGTTAGAGGAAGAAGATAGAACAACATGTGCTGACACCAAATAAATTACAAGAATAACATGAGAATGATAATAGGCTCCTGTTCATTTAATTCCTCGACTTTAGGGAATATAATAGGTTTGTGGCAATATCTGAATTATCTGAGTGGTAATGCATTAAGAATACAATATATTAGCCTCTTAGTACCCCGCGGCAGTTGTAAAAACGGCCTGAAGAATCTTCTTGACAATAGCCTGCATCATTCTTTTGGTATCTTACAACACCAATTGCCAATCCGTTTGCCAAGCGTGACACATCATCATCATCTCGGCTCAATCACGACCTGTTGCTGGATTCAGGTCTGCTCTAAATGGTAGAAAAAAAATACCTGCTACACTAAGCTGTTCAGACGTGTTGTGTTATCCCCAGGTTTTGCTTCTCTCACATATATTATTTGCATATCATATGCCTTAGTCGTATTTTACGACACCCACGTGTAAGCTAAGGGCGGTGAATTGTATTCTTATAGCGTCACGATACCCAAAAAGCGTCATTATTATGTGATTATGCCATTGGTTGTTAATAGGCTATAGATAGGTTGGATGGATTTAGGAAATAATTTTTATTAAAGGTGAGGAGGCAGCGGCCGCGCAGACGGTGGCCCGCACAGCGCAAGCGGAAGCTGCTAAAGCGGCCACAGAACGCGATGCCGCCAAAAGGTTCGTCACTGAACTCAAAACACAACTCGCAGCCGCCGAACGAGCGCAAGACAGACTGGATGCTATAAATGTAAGTTAAACATATTTCGCACGAATAAATCTTTTGTTGTAATAAAGTAACTCAATAACTATTCGAGGTCAAGACGAAAAGAGCTGTAATGTAAAAAATACGACCGGAATTGGACCGATATGACGTAACGGATGCAGGCGATATAATAATTACATATTCGCGATAGAAATATTTCTATAATGTAACTGAAATTATATGTTACGAAAATATAATTAGTAATAACTGTGCCAACTGTTTCACACTCTTTAAACTTCCTATTTGCCATTTTTCGTCATTATCGTACATTTGGCGAGCTGAATATGTTTTCATATCCAATTATTATTTTCCACATTGTGACCGATTAACAAACTAATTCACCTTACTTATCCGTGGCTGTGGTAAAAAAATGATTAAGGGATATAATGTGCGTGTAATAATCAGGAGACGGAAAATTACCCGGCGGGTTACCCTTACGGGTATCGTTGCCTTCGATGCCCCCGGCAAGGAAGACAATATTGTCGGAGCGTCGCCCTCACGCGGTCGGCCTCTATGGGGTGGCGGACTAATCCTCGATCCGATTAGTCGCGACCTCGGTTCGAGCATCATCAGGCGCAGGTACTCGCGCCTGCGCCGCTCAAAGCGCCGACGGCGCAGCGTGGGGCTTTGCTGTGCTCCTAGTATTGTAAAGGTCGATGAGTGGCAATACCAGTTACTATCATATGTGCTGCTTGCGCGTTTATAAATTTGTTTACGTGTATGGTCTATAATCTAAACCTTCAGATAAAAAAATTGCTGCCTGAATTTATTGATATTTGGCATGATAATCATTTATTCTCTGCAACATATAGGATTTTAATCATAATAATTTAAATAAATTATGTAATAATTATACATTATTATGTCGACATACATGAAATTGTTGCCAAAAGATAATAATTATTTATGTTATAATTTTAAAGGAGGAGCTAGAGCAAAGCCGACGAGAATGGGCCCGTGAACGAGCAGAGCTAAGTGGAGCGCTTAGTGAAGCCGAGGCACGAGCCGGCGAGTTAGCCGATAAGCTGGCAGTATTAGCCGCCGCATTACCACCACAACATCCGCACCATCACATGAATGATGACGGTTAGTATACCACTCGTACAAGATATCTTGATCTGATAACAATATTTTTTGGATTGCAATTCATCAACTTGATGAATTCTTGGATATCTATTACAGTAGCAACTCGATTATTCGGTCCTCTGTTATACGGATTCGCGATTATCCGGACTACCAACCGCGATCTATGTAGTGTCCCTGAAAATCGAATTTATGTAAGCATGAACGTGTCTGTAATGGCATGTCCCACCCGCGGCATCGCTGCCCACTTTTGGTTATTGTTTTAGTTTCCGTTGTGATGTGCGTGTTCTGCGAGATATGTGTTCGTCTTTTAATGAACGCATAAAATTATGTACATACTACGTACGTACGCACAAACCCAAAGGTGGGTTTGCCTATATTCGATTATCCGGACTTTTGATTATCCGAATGTCTAACGACAACAATTAGTCCGGTTAATCGAGTTTCTACTATATCATCATCATCATCATCGCAGCCCACATACGTCCCACCTTTGGGCTCGAGCCCCCTCCACAATGGGAGGTAATTTGACCTACTATACCATGCTGGTCAGACATGTAGGTATAGGGTTTCATTTCAAGTTTTCCTTCTCTTGCACAGATGTTATGTGCATATTATTTCCCATAGTCCTCTTTTACGACATCCACGGGCAAGATAGTGGTGAACTGTAGATATTCTTACTGCGTCATCACACGGAAAATATCTATTATAGATGGAGTATTATACACGTATGGTGATGGAGTAAGAATACAAATGCACTGCACAGATGGCGTAGTGGTTAAGATACCGTTCCAGTGTCGCGGGTTCGAATCCCATGCAGGATAACACTTTATGCGATCCACAAATTGTTCTGTGTCCGGATGTAATTTGTGTTCCTTAATTATATGTTTGTAAAGTCCCCCGCAATACAAGGATTATTTCCTTAGTGCAGGGCGTTGCCTTTTATAAAAAAAAAAAACCAACACCTCTCTTGCCCGTGAGTGTCGTAAAAGGCGACTAAGGGATATGAATGCTGTTAATATCTATTCAAGACAATGAAAACTCAACATAAAATTCTATGCTAACAGGTTTGACCAGCCCGGTATAGTAGGTCAAGCTCCCGCCCGTGGAGGAGGTCCAAACCTAACAGTAGCACTTATATGGGCGGTGATGCTGATGATGATTATGCACGTAGAGACCATGAAGAATAAAATTCACCACCCCTTCCTTTTTTACAGTTACGGTTCTCGTAAAAGACAATGTAAGAGATGTAACATCACTACAAAAAAAAAAGAAAATCAAAATAAACCCTGATCCGTCTGACCCGCATGGTATAGAAAGTCAGCTTCTCACCGTCTAGCTCTCCTGATCGCTCCTTACGATTCTCACAAGCAACTGCGGTGATTGTATCCTTATACCGTGGCCACTCGGAAAAAACACGAGTGGTTAAAATTATTTATATTTAAAATTTATTCTTGTTGATACAGATAAACGTGAGGTAACGCCGACGGGCTGTGCGGAGTATGATCGAGTTTGTCGCGAACGTGCCGTACTCACTCGACAACTGCAGGAAGCCAAAATGGCACTCGCTGACGTAAAGACTTCCTGGAGTGGACAGATCGCATCACTTGAAACACAGGTACACAAAAAGTATAGTTTTTGTTTACTCCGTACCCGCTCAAATAATATTATATTTAATTTTCTTTAGAGTCAAATCGATAAGTATTTGGCGGCGCCGCCGTCAGTATTTATAAACAGCGTGTGCGGGTATGACGTTATCAGTCACCCTACCACTAAAACAGTATAAAAGACAGAGCTTGCTATTTGAATGGGCGATCCGGGTTGAGAGCCCTCAACGCTCACCCATAGTCCGGGCAAAACTGTGGAACAACAGCTATACACACAACAACAAAAAAAAGTCGAATATCATCAGTCGATCGTCGCTCAGTGCACACGTTGTACTAACGGCTGTCTTTATTATAAAAACTAGTAATTGGACTGTTAAATAAAGGTATTAGGACAAGTGATTTTGATATTATTTTAAATAATGTCGGCTCCCTGAACCGACATATTGAATAATGGGTAAAAAGGGCCCATAAACATCTTTTATTGCTATGTTTCTATGTGATGTTTATATAATTATGCATGTCGAGCATTCTATGTACAAGCATGTTACGTTTGGTTTTCTATGTACAAGCATTTATTGGTAATTTGTTTAAACGCATTATAAAACTAGACACATTTATTGGTTTCGTAATGTCAGAATGTGATTCTGTGCTTATGTTTTGTATTATATGTTAGATAATTGAGTGCGAACATTATTGCAAATAATTTTTAAATACTTTCGTCTGAATAACAATCGACATGATTTTGATGAAAGTTGTGAAAATAGATTGTACATAGTATCTGTAAATAGTAGGTATTCTAATTGTTAATTTTTCCTGTTTTTTCAGGCAATCTTAAATAAGTTTTATGTATACGTTTCTTTTTTGTAAAGTATTTATAATCCTAGAAGGATCCATCTCATTAGACTATAGGCGTTTACTAAGGGGTGCCAGAACTATGCTTTGCAAGCGGGTTGGTGATCTTTAAACGAATATTTCACGACATTGGTTATGTGAAAAAGAGAATCCATTATCATCTCTCAATGGTATCTTTTTCGATTACACTATTTCGATTACATTTTTGGAGCGGATCTTTGGTATGGTCACAACATGCTTGATTCAACCAGGGCGACGGAAGGAACCGCGTGCTACCCTCTAACCTGCCGTACGTACGTACGTCCGTACTCGTACCTCACTAGCGACATTAGCCCGGGCCACCGGTACCCAGTCCTTATCATCAGTGGCCCGACTTCTGTTTTTCCATTCTGTAGCAGGCTATGGTCTGAACACACCATCTAATCCGTTCGGGGAATGTAAGGGAAGCGTGAGGCCACATAAACTGCCGTATTTCTTCTCCTTAATCATTGGACTGTCTACTAGTATTGGTTGTTTGACTTCAGTGGAGTCGAATACTTCACTCTGTCAGTTGCTCTAATATGAAGAAAATTATAGTGCTCTTTGAATTGTATTTATTTGTTATAAGTAGCGTTATAACGTAAATTCTTGTTTTCTTGTTTTATAAATAACTAGCAATCCGCCCTCGCTTCGCTTCGGTTATAGGTTATAGTCGTTTTACCCGCGTAGTACCCGTTCCCGTGGGAATACCGGGATAAAGTATAGCCTAGTTTACGTCCTAATATTATAGCTTTCCATTGGTGAAAGAATTTTTGAAATCGGTCCAGCCGTTTTGAAGATTACCCGGAACAAACAGACAGACAGACAGACAAAAATTTTTTAATTGCTATTTAAAAAAAAAAAATGCTATTTTAGGCATAGGTGTCGTGCAAATAACCGTGTGAGCATGAAAAAAGTCTATTATTTTGACATTACAAACAGACACTCCAATTTTATTTATTGGTATAGATTTTTAAATTAATTATTTCACGAGATATTTTCTTATTTTTATTTATATTACATTTTCTAGATTATGAAATACTTAACAAAATACGTACATGATTTAAAGTTTAGAAATCAATATCAATCGTATCATGTCTGAAAATAAATAAAAGTATTATAATTTTTTTTTTTTGATACATAATTTTGAACAATTATAATGCATTTATTAATGTTTCTCAATTGTAATCACACTCTGCAAACGATTCCCTTCTGACGGTAAGTACATTTACACAGTGTCATCACTCACATGTACCTAGCCATCGTGCATGTATACAAGCTTTACGTATAGTATTTACATCGTTACCTAAATCAGAGATTTTGAGGCGATTGTTTACAATATATATATTTTTTTTGTTTTATATTATTATGATGTGGAGTTGTGTTGACTAGGTGGCGCGACTGTCGCGGCAGGCAGGCGAAGAAGGCTCTGAGAGAAGAAGAGTTGAGATAGAAAAGAAAGAGATGCAAGATAAACTATCTGAAATGGCGGCTGAACTAGAAAAGACTAAGCAAAATATGGCTAATAGTGAAGCAAAGGTAATGTATCTTTTTATTTATATTTACTGTACATTATTTTATATAATGCTTCACTATTGTATACTAATTAAACTAATTAATACTTAATGAAAAATAATCAATAATAGCACTTAACAGATATATAACGATGTATTAGTTTAATAATAGCATTCGTCCAAATCAAGACCTATATCCTTGTCCTAGTATTCTTGTCATATAATCAAAAGAATATATATTATACCCCTTTATCCTCAAACATGGCTCTACTGTAGAGAGCACTAAGAACAGCTTCTTCAATAACTGTTTGTCATAGCCGTTTTAACGCATATGCAGAACTATTTAATTTGCTACACATGTTATTGATATGAACCCCCAATTGCAAAGCTTGTAAACTTCTTTAATCGTATATAATTTTCAATCAGGATGTACATATACTTTTTCTTAAATTTTCAATCATTATAAATTTAAAATTAATAATCTAATATTTACTTGATAGTTGATTTTTTAAGTAATTTTATGCCATTGTTACGAGGACGTCTATGCCAAGTATGTATGTATGGTTCATTTACGACAATTGTCAATCAGTAAGTTAAATATTCGCCTTCTACAATGTCAAAATTCCCAGGCGATACCATACTATTAACAATGTGATCTTCACACAGTTTGGTATTTTCGAGGAATTTTGGTGGAACACGAAAACATATGTAAAGCACTGTTACATATTTTCCACTGCACTTTATTACTCCCTCAGCATTATGTTACATATAATGATATCGAAATTTTTTAATAAACATATTAGTGTACTAAAATATTGAATACATCCAATATTTTAAGATCGCCGCATCATACCTTCACGTGCCCGTCAAAACTCATAGTAGTAACACCTATTTGCAGTCAATCTTATCAACAAACTTGTTTACAGCGCCATCTATCATTTTTCTTTTGAACTTTAAGATTTTATCTACAAACGCGTTTCAAGATGCCTTATTTTAATGTTAATAGTAAGGTAACTATTGTATTTTGTGTAGAATCAAATGATCTATGTTAAGTTGTATATTTTGTGTGCAGTTGTATTGTAAATAATATCACGCTCAGGTGGTGCGATTGAACAGTGAAGTACACGCGCTGGCCATGGAGGTGAAGTCCCTTCGCAGCGCCAAGGAAGCGGACACCGTGAGTCCACCAAGCCTCTACACAATATAGCGATACTTGTCACCGCATTAGCTGCGTACTTGCCGAAACACTGACGCATTAACTATATGCTATAGTTTTGATTAGTTTTTGAAATACATATCAACCAACGAGTTTTGTCTTAAAATTGCAAGATGACAATAATATCATATTATAAATAATTTTAATAAATTTATTTAGAATCAATACAAATCATGTAAAGTAGAATAATTATTCAGCTTTTGATTTAAAAATAGTTCCTGAAACACGTAGTAGATTTAATCAAATATTAGTTCTTCAAACAATCCCATCCGAGCAACCGAATCGTTTTGCTATTTTATATGTTTACTTGATAGCAATATCAAGCAAGCAAATAAGCCAATTCATTAACAGGGTTACCATATAGAGCATAAATAAACGCATAAACAGGTCTTTGTCACGTTACTGTAACACATAAATCACGATTGGTAGTTAATCTTAAGTACTGAGGTTGATATTAAATGACATATACTAAAAGAAATAGTTAATAAATTGGATAAGGGAAAGTGTAGCATAGCGTATCCTACAAACAGAGCACTGACTACAAAAAATCAACGAATTGAATTTAGGCGTTAAATGATTCATGCTAATAACACGTTATGTCGCGAAGAGTAATAGAAGATGGATATTTAACAGAGCAGCTTTTTCAGCTTAACGTTTTCAAACGGCTATTCAATATATAAATTGCATGCAATTCTACCTCTGTAATATGTGATTTTTATTATTTTCATACTTATATAGAATTAGTAAATATTTATTATTTAGATTTCTGTCTATGATTATTTTCGCTTTTGAATTGTGACTGTAGTAATGTAGCTATTGCGTCATTCACGTATTAGATTTAAGAATATAGAATTGTGGTATCTTAAAATTATTTCCCTTTGTACATTCTTAAAACATTTTGTAGATATAAAAGTCTCTATATTTAGATAAATGACAAATCGAATATATAGTCGCCCATTCTGTGTTGAACATCCTTTTTTTTCTTGTAGGTTATGGCCTGGCCATGTTGAACCACTGCGCATATTAATTTGGAAATAAAAAATATAAAAATATTTCAAAACAGAAACTTCCTTAAAATAGACATTAAATTAAGACGTTCATTTCAGGCTGATATAAAAGTAATCAGAGTAGTCTCCTCAACTCGTATAATTTGTGTACGGGCCTCCTCCAGGTGAACAAAATAGATTTATTAGATTTTATTTCGAGTTTTCCTTCTCTTACAATGGATGTTATACAATACTTCCATTTCTTAATGAGTTTTTATGATATATTCGTGGAAGAAAGGGATAATCGACATTGTATTTTTTAGCTTGATTGCTTTACAAAAAATTAAACAATACCGATCGAAGCGAATGAACCGAATTTCTACATAATATAAAAATTTACGCTTACGCGAGTATTACACATATGAAATAAAAAAAAATTATAGATTTTATTGTGGCCACTTTGCACCTGCTCCTTACCTCCTTGCTGGGCTCACCATAATTGCTAAAAGTTTTCAAAACATGAGGGTAGTAACAACAAAATTAAAACATGCAGCACTATGAGCGGTAGAAAACTTAATTTATATTTATTTTATATTGATGTTGACTGATAAATTGTGGACTAGGACGGGTAAAAATTCTACGAATTGCGTCGTTTATCTAATGTTAGAGATATTATTTTTTTTATATCTTAAAGTTTATTCTCTCTGGCTTTATACAGATTGCACTGGCCTAGCTTAAAAGCTTTGTGTGCATACATATAGGCAATATGTTAAGGTTTTTTAAATATCTCTTGTTTCACTATATCCATATACACCTGTTTCTGTACTGGTACATGATGCCCTTATTAACTATTTCTATTTTATATGTATTTATTATTATTACATTTCATTGTTACAATGAAATATTATAATAATAGAATATATGTATATAAGAAGTTTTCTCTGAGGCAAAAACCCCCTCTATTATTTAGCACCTAATTATCGTGGGATATTACTTGTCCGACGGTTAGCTTTACTATATAGCAAATGAAATATGAAATTAAATATAATATGGATGGATTATCTGGGGGCACGGCAATGCCCGCGCCAAGTCGAGCATAATGTTTACATGCCTAAGGGGGTTTCTATCTATTATTTTGCTTTCACCTAGTCATATGATGTGTCCAATAACTATTGCTGTAAGTCAAATATTTTTATGATAAGAAAAAGTAAGAATATTTATAATCTTTAGAATTATTTAAGCAGTGTTTAGCAGCTTGAATCATATGTGTACTTAAATTTCCACATTGATACAAATTGAATATAATATTTCAGAGTTTATTTAATATAGCCCCTTTGTGATATTTGGGATAAAATATGAAATTTATTAATTATCGTTAGTTGTAAATTGCAATTCTTTCATTTTGTATCGGTAGGAATATTTGCAACGTTCCTATAATTAGTGATTTATGTTTACATAGTAATTATATTCTTGTTGTAATTTTTGTTATACGTGTTGTTGTATAGAAAGTAATTCAAAATATTAGTAGTAGTTTTGGGCAATCAGTAATGGTAGCATAATGATATCTGATGTTTACGCGAGCACTACACATTGTAAATAAAACTACTTTTACGAATTATATCGCGTTTGTATTTGATTTATGATTGCCCGACGTTTCGAACACTTTGCAGCATTCATGGTCACGGGCGGACTAAGGTGTCTCACGTCCAACAAGTAATCGTTATTACAGACAGTTATAATTATCTACCCGATACAGAAATTAGTTATAAATTTATTAAATTGTTACCCACATTTTAGTACAAATTTATTGCCAGTGTAAGAAGAAAAAGATTCTATATGAAAAAATTATATTGTTTATGGTTAGTAATTATTAATTATTAAATTCAATTATTGTTACAATTTGTTGATTTAAAACTAACAAAACTAATATACTACCACCGGATCGGCACGCGGCCACACTGAGAAAGATCCGGCAAGAAAACTCAGGGGACATGATGCTAAATTAATATTGATTTTTAATTTTAGATGCGCCTTACTTTGTCTTACTAAAAGATTTTTGATTTATAAAATTATCTTTAACTATTATTATTGTGGGTCAAATCTATACAATAAGTGCTCACAGTATCATGTAGTCTTGTAGTGGTCTCTTTGGATTTGTTTTTAATTATGTTTATAACAGGATCCCAGATTGATGGTAATACCCAGCCATCCTCTCTATTGAAATTTTTGTGTTTTTTATTTCAATAGCCTCGCGTACCATTCTAGGCAGGTATTGGTGTTCCTTTGCGAGGACTTGAGGTTTATCAAACCTAATGTTATGGCGGGAGCGGTCCTGACTATGTTCACAGACTGCAGACTTAGTGTGACGGCGGTGCTTCACATCAGCTATGTGTTCTTTGACCCGAGTTCTTATGGATCTCTTTGTTTGCCCAATATAAGAGAGACCACAGTGTGGTCTCTCTTATATTGGGCCAACAAAGAGATCCATAAGAACCTTATATTGGGCAAACAAAGAGATCCATATGAACTCGGGTCACAGAACACATAGCTGATGTGAAGCACCGCCGTCACACTAAGTCTGCAGTCTGTGAACATAGTCAGGACCGCTCCCGCCATAACATTAGGTTTGATAAACCTCAAGTCCTCGCAAAGGAACACCGATACCTGCCTAGAATGGTACGCGAGGCTATTGAAATCATAAAACACAAAAATTTTAATAGAGAGGATGGCTGGGTATTACCATCAAGCTGGGATCCTGTTAAAAATAAATCCAAAGAGACCACTACAAGACTGCATGATACTGTGAGCACTTATTGTATAGATTTGACCCACAATAATAATAGTTAAAGATAATTTTATAAATCAAAAATCTTTTAGTAAGACAAAGTAAGCCGCATCTAAAATTAAAAATCAATATTAATTTAGCATCATGTCCCCTGAGTTTTCTTGCCGGATCTTTCACAGTGTGGCCGCGTTCCGATCCGGTGGTAGTATATTAGTTTTGTTAGTTTTAAATCAACAATTTGTAACAATAATTGAATTTAATAATTAATAATTACTAACCATAAACAATATAATTTTTTCATATAGAATCATTTTCTTCTTACACTGGCAATAAATTTGTACTAAAATGTAGGTAACAATTTAATATATTTATAACTAATTTCTGTATCGGGTAGATAATTATAAATGTCTGTAATAACGATTACTTGTTGGACGTGAGACACCTTAGTCCGCCCGTGACCATGAATGCTGCAAAGTGTTCGAAACGTCGGGCAATCATAAATCAAATACAAACGCGATATAATTCGTAAAAGTAGTTTTATTTACAATGAGTAATGGTAGCTTTGAAATATATATATTGTTTTTTTACGAAATTGAGTGAGCTGCAAGATCGAAACTTTAGTTAAATATTCAATACATCACTATTTTAAAATAGGCAGGATGGCCAATTTTCAATTAAAAACGTTTAATTTGAAAACGTTTTATATCTGTGGCTCATTACTAAATTAACTTTAAGTAACGCTAGAATACCGTTATTCCTCAAGCTCGATAGTACTCGCTACATAAAGAAATAATACATTGACAATTCTGGTTGGATTAGAAGCTGATCTCAATACGATTGGGAATGCATAATTAAATAAAGGATCGTTGATATGATTTTATGAATATGATGAAAGTATTTAATGCTTTATTTCGTTTATATTGACTCATTATTTTTATTAGATAATAAACAGATATATTATTTTAACATGTTGAATTGTTGAATGCAGGTATTTTAATATGATACCAAAATAATGCATGGTTTATATAGGTGTCTTGGGTTACGGAACAATTTTTCGAGTATGTTGTAATTTAGCGGTCATGGGTCGTAATTAAAATGTATATTACACAAAAAACAATAAAACATAACAGTTATAGTGATTTCAAAAATATATGTCAAAGAGTCTATGCCTTAAATGATACTTGTTATGAACACATGTAAGTCGCGTCAAATGTATAATACCCCGTCCACATGTTGGCCGAGCGTAGACGAGCGATGGCCAACGCCAACACCCGATTTGCCTTTGTTGGCCAACGCTCGCCGTCGCTCGCCTAGTTGGCCGAGTGAATACAAGCGCCAACGTGTGGACAGCTGATTTGTCTTCACTCGCCGTCGCTCGTGATCACTTGCCTCACTTCGCCTCGGTGTCGGTTTTTGTGCACAAATCAAAGGCGCTCGTCTGCGCTCGGCCAATGCCGTCCACACGTTGCCCTGCTCGCCATTACACGGTTGACATCCATCGCTGTTAGATGCGTTTAATGTGATAATGTCGCTCAACATAAATTATTATATTTTCAAATTTGCATCACTACTTCTAGATATGCGACGTAAATAATTAGATCCAAGTCACCCTATATGTTACTTATCTTACGTACGTACGTACTTATCTTATATGTTACGTATCTTAATCGTTCATCATCATTTCAGCTCATATATGTCCCACTGTTGGGCTCGAGCCTCCTCCAAAATAGGAGGGAAACTGACCTTAGTATTCCATGCTAGTCAAACTGGTTGGTATAGGGTTTTATTTCGAGGTTTCCTTCTCTTGCATAGATGTTATGTGCATATTATGTATTATATCCCTAAGTCGTCATTTACGACATCCACGGACGAGATAGGGACTGGTGAATTTTTTTCTTACTCCGTCACCACATGGATATATCTTAAATTGTTCTATTTCTATGAATACTCAGTATCAACCACCTTCTTTTTTTCCCACTTTACTGCGGTATACACTGAGATAATAGTTATATACGCTATAATTAGCCGAAGCTGTAGCGACGTCTATTTCAACGTCCGTAGTGTTTCAGTGCACAATGAACACTGACCGCGGCCAACGTGTGGACAGCTCTTCAAATGCTCGTCTACGTGGGCCACTCGCGTTGGCGTTCGGCGCACTTGGCCAACGTGTGGACGCTAGCACTTGCTTTGTACCTATTTGCCGACGCTCGCGTTGGCCTAGGCTCGGCCAACATGTGGACGGGGCATTAAGTACGAAACGACTGCGGCTAACGGTCGATGACCTATCGGCTGATTTTAAGGCAAAGTTTGTCTTGCTTTTGCGATGATAACCATTGATTTATTCAATTTCTAATGAACATTTAACAATATGTTGCAGAAAGCGTATTACTGACTTAATACATTTCAATCAGAATTACACGAAAAATCGATGACAAAATTTAAAAATTTACATGTCTCCATTAACGAATCGATATATTTACTTCAAATTTTTTTCACGGATTTCTACCACCATTGTCTAACTCCCGTTTGACCAGTTGTTCCATAACCTGAGACATAGCTAGTTTTTTATATGAAAAATGTTTCTACTTAAGAATTGCGATACATTCCAAATTAGAAAACCAAATTTATTTTAATATTGTACAAAATAATGAGGGACATACTTATAAACACCTTTCAAATTGAGACTTAACTGACTTGGTGGTACAGGTTTTTATTGCAATGCAGAGAGACCGTCTCAAAATTGAGAAGCGTTTATAATTTAGATCGTGTTGGTTCATATTATTTTAAATTATGATGTGATGCACGCGTTAAATAAAATAAATTATTTTGGTGATATATTTTTCTTTTGATTTCTTGTTTTACTCCTCTGTTTGCATGTGCTTGCTAGGTTAAGAGTTTGCATGCGCTGAATTGTTTATTTTTTGGTTTGTGGACACTGGCTATGGGCACTAATTCAATACTAACTGTTACTATTAACATTCAAGAATCTATTGAACCTAAATCCAATGTTTAATTATAGTCTCTATGTTAGATGCTATATACCTAATCATTAGTTAATCTTTGGCGTAGAAGCATTGTGTTAGAATGTTAGATGTACATTCGAATAAAATGCACGTTTAGAATTTAATTAAAAGTGGTTGTTTATAATAAAAATCTTACCCAAATAAAAAAGATTATTAATTTCTTACTAGAATCAATTCGTAAACGAATGAAATGATCGCGGCTTTAGTATGTGTGTTATTTATGACAGCCAGGCTCAACTCCTAACTGGAAACAGAGTGTAAAATGATTGCCTACGAAGTATTTAAAAAAAGAGGGATGTGCCCGGGCTGGCATGAGATTGGGGTAAGTGCATCATCCACATTGGGAGAGAAATTAACCTGAAGCAAGCTGATTAGGCGGGCTGGCCTCTATTTAAACTTCATATTTTTTTATCATCTAAGTTCATATACATCACATCGCTAAGTTCTACACTCCTCTAACAACACCACTCCGAGCCGACGTATTGGTATTATTTCGAGTTTTTCTCTTGTATAGATGTTTTTTTTAAACCTATGGATATCTCTTGGTCGATTTTTACAAAACCCACGGGTAATATAAAGAGTGGTGAATTGTATTCTTACTCCGTCACCACGAAATTAAATCCTTATGATTAAAAGCATGAAATTAAATATATTTATGAATTAATATATTATGTTATTACCTTGTTAGTAAAAAAACTAAATATAAAGAAGCAATTGAAGCATCTTGTTAGTATCGCTTAATTATCAATCCTTACGTATTCGTTAATTGGTATTTAGTTATGAATGCCTTATTTATTTAGTAAGCTAATAGTAATTAATTGCTACATTGTCTAATAAATTTCATTGATAAATGTATAGTGACGGAGTAAGAAATAATTCACCACTTCTTTGCCAAAAAGACAGTTAAGAGATGCATCTTGCATCTCTATAGACATTACTATGAGAGAGAGAGAGAGAGAGAGAAAAGTCTCAAAATCCTATGCCTTTGGCCAACGTAGTAGGCAAATTTTTTTTCATTTGTAGATGTAGACGTATTAAGAGGAGGCAACTCGAAACAAAATAAATAGTCAGTATTGGATTGCAAACCTTTTTCCCGCCTAATAATGAAGAAAACCGGTGCTCAATATTAGAATATAAGAAAAAAAAGACAAATATTGTGTCGTACTCAATAGTAATTAAACAATATTTTTTAGAATATTAACATAATAAAAACCGTTATAAAACTAGTCAAAATCTGTTGCATATAGAACGTGATATGTAAAACAATGTTGGCCTTTATATCACGAAAAAGAAATCACTTTAAATTACGCCTCTGATCTTGTCTGTAGAGTGCTTATTACTCCGAATGTCGTCGTAATACTCGTAATTTACCTTCAACTCTATTAGTGTTTTGTTGTCTGTGGACCTGTACGCGTGTGTGCAAAGCGCTTCGGTCGATCTAGTAATCTAGATTTTTTTTTAATAGAAAGTTTTAACATCGCTCACGTGATGTGATATATCGGTGGTTTTCTGTGTCAATATTAACGGTTGTTTATTTTGTAGTGATAGAAATATTTTGTGTATATAACCTGCCTCTTGGTTTTTTTTGTAATTTGGAACAAACGCGTCTAGCTGTTGACCTAACTACAAATATACAAAACAATGCTAGAGGTGTGCGTGTGTACATATATTTAGGAACTAACATTGATTAAGATTTAATTGTTAAAGTATAATTATTACAATACATAGGTAGTCACTGTATTCTTGCGCCAGGTAAGGATGATGTCATTATTTATTTATATAAACTTATTTATTTTCTCTTCATATCTCAATTAATACTAAATAACCAAAACATTGTCTATAAATAAATTGGTAATCTAGAGAAATTTGGGTTGTTTGGAAATAAACAATACCGCTTTTTTTAAATAAACACTGAACAAACACAGTTCGGTTTTATGTCACAAGAAATTATGAAGCATTTATGATTCTAGAGTGTAATAAATAAAACTTAATATTTTATAATATAATCATAATATTTTTATGTTTAAAGCATTAAGTAATATTGTCGTTGGCTAGTATTTCTTATCTACGTAATTTGATAATAACAAAAGTCTATAAGACGATAATGTACCTTCCACAGGTGATATGATGAAATCATCATGCAAAATTTTTGATAATTATTTGCATACTAACAGTAGGTACCATATTATTTACTTATTCTATTTGTGAAGCTGTTATTTGTGGATGATATTCGATACCCATATACCTGTTAAAGTTATTTTCTTTGTCTGAACTGTGTGTAACTAAAGTGACCATGTGTCCCATTTTATACGGGACCGTTCCGTTTTCAGGTTGTCTATTTCGTTATTCCCACCCGTACAGTTTTTACAAACAGAGTGTAAAGGACAATTTATTATACCGGTTTTTTTTCTTTAGTTATATTTGTGTTTTTTATTAAATATAACGAAAGCAGAATTAATGTTTTTCTTTTTGATAGGGACGTGTTCTTGTTTTTTTTAATTGTTGACTTCATAGTTTCACCTATTCTTGCAAAATTTTTCACATGTCCCTGGGTTTTTAGCTTTTAATTTCATATTTTACTTTTTTGCAAGTTGACCGTTTCTGGTACAAACAAAAAAGATATAGCTACTAAAAAATGATGGTCACATTACGTATACTGCTTTTTCTTATCATAATAAAGTACTCTTATTAGGTAAATTGTGAATCTAAATTCGCAATAAATCATTGGGTGTAGCCGAATCAAATAATATGACATTCTTTAGGAAGGACTTTATTTAGGAGTACATATAGCAGTACACAAAAATGGGCTGCTGGAAGGAGCTTAATCTAACATCATCCATTTATCAAGTCATCACGTGATTTTGTTTCGCCTGTGACAACGCTACGCTAATTTGGAACACATTAGCACTTGCGTACCTACTTTCGTGAAGTGTCTTCAGTGTCTTGAACGGTGAAGGCGCGTGACCTTCGTCATATCTGAGTAAACAGCAGGAAATGTTTATCAAATAGCCCTATGCTGATAAGTTAATACATTATCGGCTTATTCATCTCTTTTATGACATCGTCACAATATCGATGTAGGGGCAATAATAACATTTTATTTAAGAGATTTTAGATCAATAGATTTGCCGTTTGGTGACGGAATAAGAATATACAATTCATCACTCCCTATCTTACTCGTAGATGTCATAACAGACGACGATGGGATATAGTAAGCATATAACATCTATGCAAGAGAGGGAAAACTCGAAATAAAACCCTATACCAAACAAACCTATCTGACCAGTATAGCATAGAAAAGTTAATTTCCCTCCTATTCCTCCTACCAGCAGTGGGACGTATATGAGCTACAATGTTGATGATGAGATAGATTTTAAAGAGTCATTAGAAATAATATACATATTTTTGCTGGTTTTTATCACATTTGCATAGTAACGTTTATACGGATTTTATAGCATTCAGGGTCACGAGAGAACTTACAATAGTAAGCCGTGACCATGAACTCGGTGACCACGTTAAAACTGTTCGAAACGTCGGTGAAAGTAGAAATTAAATACAAATACGATTAAATCCATTAAAATAGTTTTATTTCAAACTAGCAATCCGCCCTCGCCCCGCTTCGCTTCGGTTATAGGTTATAGTCGTTTTACCCGCGTAGTTCCCATTCCCGTGGGAATACCGGGATAAAATATAGCCTAGCTTACGCCCTGATATTATAGCTTTCCATTGGTGAAAGAATTTTTGAAATCGGTCCAGCCGTTTTGAAGATTACCCGGAACAAACAGACAGACAGACAACATTTTTTTAATTGCTATTTTAGGCTTAGGTGTCGTGCAAATAACCGTGTGAGCATGAAAAAAGCCTATTATTTTGACATTACAAACAGACACTCCAATTTTATTTATTGGTATAGATGTGTAATACTCGCCTAAATATCAGAGTTCATAATAGAAGTAGAGAGTCTGTCCATCCATCTATCAGCTCGTAACCGTTCCCTGTTCGACATAGGACTTTCCACGAGAATGGCATTCACCACGGTCCTGAGTAATCCTTTGCCCTAAGGTTGCTAACCATACTTTATAATAGTATCCTACTTTATTTTAGGTTAGTATTTGAAAATACTTTATTTTCCAACATTAATTGTGATGCGTGATACAAAACACTCATTAAGGTACTTAGCTATTTAACGGTATACATAAATGAAAAAGGACGATGGAAATGATTTATAATTACTAAACGAAATATTAGATGTCAGTCATGATGTGGTGTGAATTAGACTTCGACAAAACCACACTAAAATACGTTTTTAAGGCAATAAAAACATAAAATTTTATTAATACCATTTTGTTCTTCCAAACACATTTTTTTTCTATCACTATCATTTTATACTTTATTTGTCAAAAAAATTTGGCACCCTAATTTGTTCACTCCTAATCCACCATATAAATACTTTATACAGAAATCATTTGACGATGTTAGATAGACGTCACCTTTCCAAATTGTCCACATTAGTTGGTACGTTCTTCAAATTCTTAGTCTAAACCGCTCTCTGGAGTAGCCATCGTAGTCCTGATAGAATTGCTGGACGAGCTTGATTTTCATCGACCTCGACATTATTTTAAACTACTAAGAAATTGATAATTCAACAAGAATCTTAATGCCCATATCACTCCAGTGCCGGTCTTAGTTAGCACTACTCATCATCATCATCATTTCAGCTCATATACGTCCCACTGTTGGGTTCGTGGCTCCTCTCTAATAGGGGGGAAATTGACCTCACTGTACCATGCTAATCAGACAGGTTGATACAGATTTTATTTCGAGTTTTCCTTCTCTTGCATAGATGTTATATGCATATTATATCCCTTAATCGTCTTTTCCGACATCCACGGGCAAGGTAAGGAGTGGTGAATTGTATTCTTAAACCGTCACCACACGGACACTACTGCTAAAGTATTATTATTTTTTTAACAAAGGTATCTTTGTAATGCGGTGGATTTTTAACAAACATAATTAACGCGTGCAAATTAAATAATGTAATATTTTTTGAATCGCACAAAATATTGTCCTGCGTGAGAATGGAGTCCACCACACTGGCTATTAGGTCGGTATTTTAACCAACACGCCACCTGTGCAGTTTTCCGATCATCCAGGTATAGATTTTTATCAGGCCTTTTGTCAGAACATTTGATGATACAAGCACATTGCCTATGCAACATTATTGTGTTACTAATTGTGAAAAGAGGTTAATTAACGATCACCGGATTTGTTCCAAAAGTTAATTAAAATTAAAAAAAAAAATCAACCGTCTTCAACCATTTTCTCATCTATGCTGTTGTCAGAAGGGACCCAAATTAAAATAGCACCACACGAGACGTACCAGCTTTCTAATAACAAAAATCGTCAAAATCAGTTCACCCAATCACAAATTCTGAGATAACAAACTCGAAAGAAATATAGTCGAAGTCATACAAGAATACAGTCTCTCCCTTTTTAGCAACTCGGATAAAAAAAGAAAAACTAATTTTAAAAATGACTAGGACTAAAGTGAGTAAACTAAGATATTTCAAAACTAATAACATTTTACTGATTTATTTTACGTAAAGATTTTATAAACCTTTTGGTTGTATAGTCAGAAATTCCGTTATACCTTTAAGATGTAGCTATTAAATATAATAAAAGCGATGTTGTGTAACGGAAAGGAAATTAAATTTCATTACAATTACTTCACCTATTTAACAATTAAAAATATTGCGTATTACAGGCGAACACGATGGAACTAGAAAATCGTATACATGCATTGACCAAAGAAAATAAGGAATTGACGGACGCTTTGGAGAACGAAAGAACGCTGGTCAAGATCCTGAAAGAGAAACTAGACAAGAGTAACAGACTGTACGATGAACAGAAGGCGGAGGTGAATCACCTCAACTCTATGGTAACTGAAATGCAACACGACTACTTGGATATACAGAGAAAGTTTGATAGGTGAGTTCTCTATTTTTTTTCAGTGTGTAATGTATTCGGTCACGGCGTAGTGATCAGTTGCCACAGAGACTAACAAGTTCCGCGAGGCGCAATACGTATGGTGCTTAGAATCTAAACAGTTGGTTGGACCAGGGATCAATCAGGCACACGCAGTGATGTGCTCGCATTTTGATGCCAATACGTCAATATAAGAGTGTACTCCAAACGGCAACCTGTTGGACGGTTCACGATAGGCAATCAGTACCTGACGTTAACGCTAAATCCACTAGAGATCTCCGCTCCGAATTTCTGGGCAGAGTTAAGACTCTGGTATGAAGTGATTTCCAGAATTATTCACAAACATGTAATTAACGGACACGAATTACACTCAGACTTAGAACAACAATTTGTGGATCGCATAAATTGTTGCTTTTCATTCCTACCTGGACATTGAGTGACACTGGCACAGTATTTTAACCATAAATAGAATGAAATATTAATTATAAAAACATAAAAAATTAAGTTACATCCATCCCGGATATAGAAGTCATATTTTTTTAGTAACAGGAGGCTACATTATCGCCGAGTCCTTTTATCACCGACAAATATTATGATATTTGTGGCAAGGGGCACGAAGGTGGCTGACGACTAGAGCAGTGTTCGATTTACGGTATCCCTTCTAGTAAAATTATATTTGTACGGAATAGTTACCTAATGGGTTGCATTTACAATCATATGTCATTTTTCTAAACTTCGTATTACAGAGAGAAACGAGACAAAGACGAGGCGTTACTACGCAACGCTCACATGTCGCAGACTATAGAGATGAGTCAGTGCAATGTTCGTTATCACCAGACCGAAGTAGCTGATCTTAAGCAGAAAATTGCCGAACTTGACTCACTTATAGCGCAACACAAAGAGGTATTTATGTTATATGAAAAAATTTCTATGATAAAACTTCTACCTGAACTTTGAGGTAAAATGTACGGATTTTTTTCAAAATTAATCATACAACTCATATCAGTTCTAGTTAGATAGTTGTATGTATCTACAATAATTAATCATCATCATTATCATTTTGTTTGTATACGTTCCACTGATGGATGGGATCTCCACATTGGGAGGCACATTGTCCTGCTATGCTATTCTTGTCAAACGGTTTGGTATTTTATTTCGATTTTCCTGCAATGATGTTATCTATTCGACAACCGCTGGGGAAGAAAGGTTCTCGAGTGGTGAACACGTATCGGACGACGTAGTGTAGGACGAACCTCTAGGTGGACCGACGACCTGGTGAAAGTTGCTGGGCGTCGTTGGATGCAGGCGGCACAGGACCGCCGACTTTATGGCGTAACATTAGGGAGGCGATAGGCTGAAATGATGATGATGTTGTCTATTGGCATTTTTAGTCGTTTTTTACGACAGCTGGTCGATAGGAAATGAAAGTTTTTTTTTTATTGCAAGCAATGGCAAACGAGCAAACAGTACACCTGATGGTAAGTGTTGCTGCCGCTCATGGACCTTTACAAGGCCGCTGCCTACCGCGTAGAAAGTGAAGGGAGTGTGAATGCGTGCATTGAGGCTCAGTGAAGTATCACTGAGCCTCAATGAATATATATATATATATATAAAGATATATATAAAAATATATATATATACATATAATAAAGGCACCACCAAAACCCTCCACACGCAAACACCCTCAGAAAGTTGGGCTTCCAGCTTTCTCGCTCACCGAACGAAGCGCAGTGACAAATTGCTACTAGTCGGACGTCGATTTTCTGCGAGAGCGTGGTACTGCCCCGGACGGACCGGCCCGCGGCTGTAGACAGATAACTGTCGACAGTGTGGTCCTACCACTAAATATGTGTAATGCTGTAACCGTTGTTTAATTTAGTTGTCCAAAAATCATCCAATTGTCTCGTTGTGAATTTGCCAATAAAGATAGGAGTTTTATTGACAACTAGCAACCCGCCCTCGCTTCGCTTCAGTTTTAGTCGCCTTACCCGCGTAGTTGCCGTCCCCGTTGGAATATCGGGATAAAATATAGCCTATGTTACTCCCTGATATTATAACTTTCCATTGGTGAAAGAATTTTTGAAATCGGTGGTTTGAATGTTAAAGCGTAACAAACAAACTTACTTTCGCATTTATAATATTAATAAGGATATATTATCCTGTTCTTATCTATTATTTAGGGTCAACGCAATAATCTTCTTGCCTCGTACATATTGCAAAACTTTTGTTTATAGTTTTTTAGGCCCAGGTCGATGTAGAAGTACTCTCATCTTGTTTTACAACACTCATGGTCAAATATACGTTTAGTAGTATTCGCAATTGGTAATCATAAATTGTCAATTAAGAGTTTTTTGGATAAGGTACTTTTTAGTATGTTTTTTAATTAGCTTCCTTGTTTGTCTGTAATATATGGCAAAATACATTTATGCGGGTTATGAATAGTAGTGTTTTGTTTTTATTTGTTAGTCATTGCTTTAATCATTACTTTAATAATAAGTAGTCATTGTTTAATAATAGTAATCATTTTATATCTCTATTGTAAAATGTTAGAAGTGATGCAAAAATAGGCATTATATATTATTTTTCCGTGTGGTGACGGAGTAAGAATACAATTCACCACCCCGTATCTTACCCGTGGGTGATCGTACGAGACGACTAAGGGATTTAAAACGCATATAACATCTATGCGAGAGGAGGAAAACTCGAAATAAAACCCTATACCAACACGTCTGACCAGTGTGGTATAGTAGGTCAATCACCCTTCCATTATAGAGGAGGCCCGAGCCCAACAGTGGGACGTATATGGGCTGAGATGATGATGATGATTATTTTTCATATAATTGTTGGCAACATAAATTTACATAAATAAGGAAAGCGGTCCCACAATCTCACAGCCTAATTCTCAACTATTATTTAATTAAAATCATGAATAATTATTTTATATGTTTTTAGCGAGTCTTATTAAGCTACCTCCTAAAAGTCAATAAAAACAGGGCCCTTTAAATGTTCTTGCGGTCTATTTCGCGATTTGTTAGTATTAAATAGTTAGATTGTCGTATAATGTATAAATGTGGTAATTATAATATAATAATTACCACACATTTAATATTTAATAATAACTGACCAAAAACAATATAAACTGTATATAGAATAATTTTATTTTTGTATTGGCAATTAATTTGTATCAAAATATGAGACAAAATTTAATAACTATATAGTCCATAAAATATAGGATGATCTCTGTGACAGTTGTTCCTAGTGATGTCACGCTTACGATAAAGTCCGTAATTTTTATCGATAAAACTCTTTATTTTTATGATTATGATTTTCTATTATCATTAAAATACAATCAATGAAAATCTTTTTAAATAAAACTACTTTACGGATTTTATCGCGTTTGTATTTGATTTTTGATTACCCGACGTTTCGAACACTTTACAGCGTTCATGGTCACGGGTGGACTAAGATGTCTCACGTCCAACAAGTCATCGTTACTGCAGAAAATTTATAATTATCTACCCGATACAGAAATTAGTTATTAAATATTTATATATTATTTATATATATATATATATATAGATATAAATCTCTTTAGTAACGATCGCTTGTTGGACGTGGGACACCTTAGACCTCGTGACCATGAACGCTGAAAAATTTTCGAAATATCGGGCTATTAAAAATCAAATACAAACGCGATATAATTTACTGATTTTTATTTCAAATGTATATTTAATTCCCGTAAACGTCAGAAATAATTTTTGTACCTTAATATTGACGCAATTATTTTAAAACTGTCTCATAAGTTCAATCCAACTAATTCATATTTTTATTCTTTCAGAACCAGGCGGCGTGTATGTTAATAAAAGAAAACGAAGAGGCACGTATGAACGAAATCGAACAGCTAAAGACCAAAGTTGAACAACTTGTTCTAAACGAGACTGCACTCACCAAAACTATACAAGACTTAGAAACTGAAATCTGTGATAAAAATAAGGTCAGTTCTATAGAAATTAAAATTTATTATTAAATTTCAACAAGCTATTCTTCATTATTTGTAGCCATTCCATTTAGGTACGAACTGCACAACATCAAAAATGAGCCTTATGAGATGTATCCTATTATAAACGGTACAACCTTTTGAGGCTATTTTAAATGTTAGAAATACTGAGTTTGAGAGACAAATTTTATGTTCACGCTAACGAGGTTCTCTGCCTGCAGCCATGAATGGGTCTATTCGTCCTGCGCGAGCGTAGTACCCTACTACGCTCGCGCAGAAGGCTATAGTTGGAGGCGCAAAGTCTAGCATACGTTAGTTAGCGACCTGTTTGTGCGTCGGGTATTTGACAGGAGAGGGGTCCATGAGCGGCGGTTACCATCAAAAAATGTTTGTCTATGATTGCTTCGAGCTTAAAGATCACATTTCTCTAGCTACTATCCGAAACCTTACACTGACTTCCTCTTTAATAGAAGAGAAATTTGTATCCTAAAACAAATGTTAGTGAAAGGTTTGTTTCGAGGTTCCTATTCTTCGCATCTTTATACAATATTTGGATTCTTGGCCGTCATAAGACACCGGTGTCTTTACACGAATCTTGTAAGGAAAATTATAAATATTCTTAAACTGTTACCGCCAAAACATTTTATTTTATATTGATTTTTAAAATAAAACCGTTATTCTTGTAGAAAATAAAGACGTTAGACAACAGAATAGCGGATATGAAGAAAACTTTGCAGCGTGAATTGCAGTGCAGTAAGTCTGACCTCACATCTGCTGAAGAGCAAGACATAAGTCGAAGGTGAGGCTTTGTATATAATTCTTTTACTTATTATTTTTCAGCTAATATGTGTCACAACTGCCCCTACTCCCAATGTACCTACCTCAAGTTAGTTCAGGGTTTTATTTCAAGTAATTCCTCTTCTCTTTTAGTGGCGTTTATCATCATTATCATTGCCGTTCATATACATATGTCCCATCATTGAGCTTGAGCTTCTCATAATAGGGGTGAAATTGACTACGGGGGTCGCACGGGTTGGTATAGGATTTTATTTCGAGTTTTCCTTTTCTTACATAGATGTTATATTAGGGTGTTTCATAAAAATCGAATATTTTTTTTTTCAAATGGTCGGCAAATTCTGTCAGAGAACGCTAAAATAAAGACCTCGTCAAAATTTGAGCTCTTAATTTAAAGATTTAGTGGTCGCGGTTCGCAACTTTCTATTTCCCATTTAAATAACATAAGAAATAAATGCTTTTAACTTCAGAATTTTATACCTCTGGATTGAATGAACTTATGGCAATGACCAACTCAGATTCTTATAGGAAATTTAATGCTCTACAAAAAAGGTCTCTTATAATTTTTCCATAAATTGAATCCTTCCAGAGTTATTCAAGGTTAAAGTTTAATTTGAACCGATTTTTTGGGTTTTTCAACTTTTATCATTATGTAATAAAAAAATATCATATATTAATATCTGACACATACGGAAGGTGATAAAAAAAATAAGAACAAATGTAAAAAGGTAGAAATTAACAATAATCAACTGTCTAACTGTTATATTAAGGCTTTTTTATTACAATTAGGGTACATCTCTCTGTGTTTTTTTACCACTTGTAATAGATACTGAAAATCTTCTTAATTTTTTGTTAAAGTTTGATTGTACTCAGTTAATAAGGAAACACCACGTTCTGCTGTATCATTTATAACTCGGACTTTACTCAAAAACAAGACAGCTTTTTGGTAACTCTCATTAAATGGCCATAATGAAACGTCAATGTCCAGAAAATCATACGGTAAATTAAATTTTTTTAACAAAAACCAAGATTGCTCTGAGACAAAGTCACTTAAGTCACTTGTTAACAGTGACTTCACATTTCCTTTAATCACTAGTCGTTTAAAGTTTGTTGGATTACCTTTCAAAGTTTTCATATTTTCAACCATTTTTTTTTTCATATCGACTGAAACATTTACATCGAATAATGCCAAAACAACTAGTTCCTCTGACAAATACCATAAGTGATCGGACATTTTGTCAGCAGCAAGTTTAGCAAAAGAAGGGTTATTTTGGCTGTATAGCATACAGCCAAAATAACCCTTCTTTTGCTGATATTTTTTTATTACATAATGATAAAAGTTGAAAAACCCAAAAAATCGGTTCAAATTAAACTTTAACCTTGAATAACTCTGGAAGGATTCAATTTATGGAAAAATTATAAGAGACCTTTTTTGTAGAGCATTAAATTTCCTATAAGAATGTGAGTTGGTCATTGCCATAAGTTCATTCAATCCAGAGGTATAAAATTCTGAAGTTAAAAGCATTTATTTCTTATGTTATTTAAATGGGAAATAGAAAGTTGCGAACCGCGACCACTAAATCTTTAAATTAAGAGCTCAAATTTTGACGAGGTCTTTATTTTAGCATTCTCTGACAGAATTTGCCGACCATTTGAAAAAAAAAAAATATTCGATTTTGTTGAAACGCCCTAATGTTATATGCATATTGAAATAATAATTATATAGATAGTAATGTTAGTCGTCTTTTAAGACACACAAAAAGAAGAGATACGACACCAAACACATCCGTGTGCGTGTGTGAGCATGAGCTCGTGCGTTTCTCTGTGTGTGTGCGTACGTGCGTGTGTATGAATTCGTGTATATATGTACTCGTATACATCTTATCACCTTGATTTAACTACCTCGTCCTGTTCGTAATATGGTCATATTACCGAACGCTGGGCAATTGGATATACCTACAGGAAATCGAGGCACAGGTTTGCATATTATAGCTGTATCATGCAGAACGACTTTTGGCTCTTCCAATTTGCTGCCTATTTCAGTCACAACATATCTCATGCTAATGCTATAAGTGCTCTACTCGTACAGGTATTTGAAACACGTGGTGCTGAGGTTCTTGACCGCACGCGAGTTGGAGGCGCGGCAGTTAACCCGAGCACTAGCGGCCCTGCTTCGACTCTCAGCGCACGAGGAAGCCTTACTACGTCAGGCCACCCCACCTCGACAGGGTATCGCCTCCTGGTTCCCCAGCCGCGCTTAATCACTACCGCACCACATCACTGAAAACTACTATTTTATACTCATGTTAAACTGCGGTATTTTGACAAAAATATCACTCGTAAGCATTGTTTATATTTATGAATAACTAGATGACCCGTGCGAATATTTCGCAACATTAGTAAGGGAATTATTACTTATATAACTGTAACTTAACAACGCTATGTTTGTATACTTTGATAAACATACGCTCGTGAAGATACCTACAGGAGAATCAACGATTTTTTTTATGAAGACATTAATCTAAATATAATTTTTTTTTTCATCACTAGAGGCCCCCTTTTTGGATGGGGTATGGTCAGCACACACGTCGTCCGTTCCATCCGGGTGACGAAAGGGCAAAATGTCATGACCCATAAACCCATAATGCTCAATGGCGAAGGGATAGCTCTTCGCCATTGAGCCAACCACTGGTACCAAATCCTTGTCATCCGTGGCCAGCCCGGCTCGTTAATAGAGGCCTAAATAATGTTCAAAATAATATATCAAATATAATATATCAAATATAAATAATATTGATAAAAATTATGGCAGATATTTCATAATGACAAAAAATACATTTGACAAATACGATTGTAGAAAGTATGCACGAGATATCTTTTATCATTTTTTTTTTTTGAGAATTTGGCGCGCAAACGCCGCCATGTTACCTGTAAGTTTTTCCATCACGCTTTGTAATTGTACTCATGACCATAATTGTCATAAGTACAACGAAGTTTATCCGAATGACACCATAAGATCTTTTGTACTAGAATATCAAAGTTGATTAACATAATTTTGCCGATTTCAAAGTAAGACTGAAAAGGCATATTGGTTTTGCCATCCAAAATTTGATTGTCAATTGCCGTCAGTTTCGTTTATTCAGTGTCGTCATTTAAGCTTCGACTTGTTTCAAGAAAAGATATCCACTTAAATGCATGTAAATGTTTTTAATAAGATAGGTAATTATTATTGCTAATGTACCAAATATTTTAATACACTTACGATAAAACATTTGATTTCTCAATTTAATGTCTTCGAAAAAAAAAATGAAAAGTATAAACTCGAATCAAGGAGAGATTTTATTGTTTGATTATTTTTGGTGCTCTAGTTTGTGATTTGTAGACATAATCAACTAATTGAATTATCAGTTTTATTTTTTAGCTTTAGATTTCTTTGCTTTAAAATATACAGTAAATATATGTGGCAGATGAAAGTCCGCATTGACTTAATTAATCATAGGAATTATTTGTAAACTACGTATTGTCATTAGTAAGACGCATTGCATAATTTCCAATTGCTGATAATTGACAAGATAATACCTAAATATTGTAATTATTTAATTTTAATACTATAATTATTATATCGTTGAATTATTAATATTATTTGAATTGTTTTAGAGAGTATTGTTGGGTAAATGAAACATCAACAGAATAATTAAATACATTTATAATAAACATAAAAATACCGATACCAGCGTTCGTCTAAACCACACGATGATATCTTAATGGCTATTAAAAAAATTAAATTATTTAATTATAGCTAATTTATTTGCGGAATAAATACGTGTTTGATAGATGTGCAAAATGGAGAATATTGTAAATACATATGGATAAGGTATTAACGTAATCTTAATGTATTTTAAATGAACCCATAAAATATAAATTATGAAAAATTTTATTAAAGTTGCCTTAATAGTTGCTAGTCATTATTTAAAAATAATATTATGTTATTCGTGTAATGTAATATGTTTTGTTTCGTATTAATACTGTTGTTTATGTTGTCAATTAAAAATATTACAATAACATTGGGAGTTAATAAAGGTACGAATATCATATGGCAATTTTACATTAGAAATACATTATAAAATGTAGAATATATATAGAGACGATAAATATAATTACAGAACACTGCCCATTTGAAAATGCCTTCGTTGAAGGGAATGGTTGTCTAAAATATATAGTATAGTGCTATATTATAAAGATATACATTTCAGTAGATGTTAGCGCCTTTTATAAACAATATGCACAATAATTTTCCTATGAACCATTTGCACAACAATTTTAGTATACATCCAATCGCGATTATTCTAAATATTAACATCGCTTCGTCTTCGAATAAATTTTAATATTGTATTAGTTATCCTTTAAAATACATAGCTTAATATAAAAAGTATTATTTATGAAAATTTTTATGTTAACTAGCCACAGGGCAAAGTTAACGAAAAATCCTCGTAAAGTCTTGAAATCGTATACTGTTTATAGCCGATACTAGATTTGAAGAATCTTTGAAATCACAGTAGTGTGCTTGACTAACGATGCAGTTTTAACCCTAGAACTACAAACTATTTTTTTGTTATTGTAACTACAAACCGGTGTATATATTTATCCTATGGGTTTTTTTTTGCTCGTAAAATCGTTCGGAAACCAGCTATCTAAACTTTTGAGTACCTACTACGTTTTTTTATACCAAATGGAATGGTGAAGAGAAACTTTATCGTGTTTTAGTTGGTGGATCATCGATTTTTAACAGCTAAAGGGATATCACTGACTAACTTTGAGACGTAGTTCAAAGTTTACTTAGTTCTAGAGTCAATTATATTTATTTTTTAACTTTGCTGATTAAATTCCTGTCAATGTAAAATTGTTGGTACCATGATATAAACGTTTCATATGTCAGAGAATTTGCTTGTTTTTCACTTTTATAGAAAATTGTAGATATGAATAAATGCAGAATAAACGCGACATAAATACACAATTCGAGTTAGATATCCGGTAATGTGAATATTTATTTATTAAGACTGTATACCAGAAAAATCATAATCAACAATGTTATTAAACAATTATCCCCAAATAAGATGTTCTTAATTTAAAAATATGTCTAGGTTTTCATAGTACATACATTTTGAATTGGAAATTGAAATGGCGGCAGGCCAAATGATTCAAAACAAATATTAATGGCCAGCCAAAATATTAATGTTAATACAACGATCACGATTACTTAACAATTAACAGTATTATCAATTGAAGGCACATTTTTTTATCCTGTGTAGTTTTTGTATATAGTACCTACACAATATAAGATCTATAGATTATATTATTGTCTTCTAGTTCTGGCTTATTTAGAATTAGAGTTATAGAATTATATTTTCTAATTTAAAGAAGAAGAAAATTATTTTGCTCATTTCGCAGTATTAATTTCAAAATGTTATTTTAGTTTTGTGATTGTTTATTATATTTAAATACAATGTGATCGATTAAAGTATATTTTTATTCCTTATTTTTGTTTAATTTTATAACGCTTCTATTTACATTTGAGTGAAATTATGACGAAAATTATATACTTTTTTTTTTTTTTTTGTGGGTGGGCTGTGGTCGGCGCGCCTCCGCACCACTCCGTCCGGGGCGACAGAGGGGCTTAAGCACGGAACTCCCGCAACCCACCCGAAAACCACCTCGCCTTCGTCATTGGGCCGACCACCGGAGCAGGTTTACTTGTCGTCAGTGGTCGGCCCGATGGAATACACCCTACGCGGGGTACTCTCCCATAGGACGAAAATTATATACTAGTAAATACTCGCGGATCCACCCGCATACTTCCCGTAGGGTTACGGAGATAAAAAATAGCTTATCCTATTCACTGATTAGCTTTTTATTGATGAAAAAAATTTTAAAATTAGTTTACGTTATAAATGGGAAAGTATTTTCCCATTTATAATGTTAATTTTTTGTCCATCCATCGGTCTATCGACGTCTACTATTAGATAGAGGACTCCGTATTCAGGACGTACCATAATTACAGTGTTTGGCAAGTGGGTTAATAATCGCATTTGGTGTAATGAGTTTTCCATGAAAGCACTACCATTCCTCTAGTATCCCTCACCCAGATTTTACAACACGCACTGTAATTTGACAGGTGGATGAGGCAAATTAACATAACCACACGACAAGTTTTCCGTAACAAAGAAATAATCTGAAATCTTTGGTACTGACTTATCATCATCATAGCTCAGACACGTCTTACTTATGAGCTCAAACCTCATCCACAATACCACGCTGCTCAAATGGATTTAGGGTTTTATGTCGAGTCTCCCCTCTCTTGAAATGCTGTTTTCTACATATCATATACATATATCCCTTAGTCGTTTTTTTACGACACCTACGAGTGGAGTGATAAATTGTATTCTTACTCTTTTACCACATGTAACTACTAATATAATAATTTTATACTAATGTACTATCTAGAATTATATCCATTTCTTGCATATATGAGCTGTAATTATGATGATGTTGAGACCAAGTGTATTATTTATTTTGGAGACATCAAACAAAAACTAAAATAAGATAAATTACGCAAATAAAAAGTCAAATGTGAATTTTAAATCATTTATTATATTTACAACTTTAGTTACAATTTTGTTTGGTTGTAAACTGCAATGTCCATAGTCTACAGACTGTGCAGTAATTATCGATTCAAGGCACAAAAATCTAAATACATGTATGCATTGCGATTCTTTGCCACGAAGTTTAAACTGTTGACTATGATGTGCCAAAATAATACATACATAAACACCTTATGTGACTAGATCTTGGAATGTTATCTAATATTCTACATTGAACTATTTATCCTGGTTAATTATTTTTCTATTACAAAAAAAAAATGTGTAATGCTAAATAGTTTTTTTTTTGGTTTAAATTATACTGTAAATTAATGACATACAAGGATAACATGATTTCGAAATAAGGAAATTACACGCTTAGAATTTTAGACTGATTTTATAATGACAGTATGTACCCGCTGTCTAAAACGTGTGATACTGCTTAGTAACGCACGGTGTGTACATATTTGTCGGTGACTAGCAACACCGTTCATGTTGTAACGATAATACAGGTAATGAGCATAGCGATAGAGCCGCTAACCGCTTGCCCAATAACTTTCACGATTATAAAATCAGCTTTATTATGAAAATTTACACTAGTTTCTAATTCTAGTCTCCTTTTTCCATATGCCGTCATACGCCATATCATGTCGCCGATCCACTAATTATGTCATTTGTATTCAAAATTTCAAAGACAACATTAATATAAGCCTAGGGCTGTATTTGCTATGGATATTTTTATCGCGGTTCGGCGCGATGCCTACAAACATTTACGTCACACTGGTGTCACATTTGACATAAACATTTAATAGATCGCACCAAGCTGCGTTAAGAATGTGATTATAGCAAACCAGCGCCCTGAATGACTTTTGTGCCTTATACGTGCAAATTTAACTAGATCACCCTTCATTCACACTCGCCACAAAATGATTGTCTAGATGTTAATATTATAACTTACAATTAACTTCCTCGAACAACACAGAGCGAAAAAAATTGAAAAAATAGCATTTGTGTATAGGTTATTTTGATAACCAATAATTATAAGTGCTATTATGTTTTTTTTTGTTCAGGCTATGATCATTTTCGTGTTTAATGAATTGTTCAAGCCAGTCTCACCAAATAATTTTAACTTGAGCCAAATAATATACACAGAGGACGGAACCCTTTATAGGTTTTATTAATAAATAGTACGGTTAAAACTTCCCCTGTAATCGACAAGAATATCAACAAACAAAAATAACGAAAAATCTAATTGCTTTATTAATTTATAACATACAATTTTTTTTTAATCTACCGTTTATTTGAGATCCTTTTACTCGTATTATTGAAATATATCCGTTCTCTGTATATATAGAACTGATCTTATTCGGACACAAATTTGTTCCGTAATATTTTTCTGCTATTTAGAGCTTGATCTTGCCAGTGCTGATGTCATTAAAGAGCTGCTGCGTGATGGGTACGAAGTCTGCCCCCTGACGGAAGTACAACGGTTCCTTAATCGCGTCTGGATCAAAGCCTTCTTTCTGGTACTGTAGTTTCTTTAGTTTAAAAGTACCTGGAAATATTAAATTTACACATTGACTAGCCGTTTATTATTATTAACAATTAACCAAATTATTGGGTTTCGTTTTCTGATCTATAATTCAATTCAATTTATTTCTCTTAAGGTACAATACATGTTACAAATTTTTATCTTATTTTAGGTAACCTTAAGAAGAGCTGGTGTCTGTAGTAGGTACAAGACCTGTATGACAGATCACCAGGCCCTCTCTTAACTAAGGGTTCATAGTTAAATACATTGGTGCGATGGCCGGGATTATTTGGTAGAATACCATTTTTCCGCGAAGTATTTGTCATTTAAACTCCATAATCAAAAGAAGTCAACATATTCTAATGTTAAACCAAGTTCAAGAGTTCTTAGTGACTCGGGTATTTATGATAAGTCTACTAGGTTTTACGTTTCTCATGCTTATCAATGCTTAAAGGGATTGTTCGGAACGTAAAATTACCTATGTCGTTATTTAAGCGATTTAAGTGCCTATTACTTGGTTGTTGTCCATCTATACATAAGCTTATTGACATCCAATGTTGAACATAATTCCCAAAGAGGAGATAGTGCTTTGACCGTCGGTAATCCCAATTTCACGGATAGATTGGTGTCACTGAGTGACGGAGAGACTTTGGGTCTTTCTGTGTATTCTACCAGCTATTTCATGGGGAGTGCTCTAAACAATTGTTTGACCACTGTTGGTACAACCATCACCGTTTTACCAACGTTACCACTCTATAAATGTATTGTAAAAGCCTATATGCGGCAGTATCCCTTAATACCAAGCGTGCGGCTTGTTCGTTTGCCATTACCGGCAATAAAAAAATCTGCTTCGCTTTACGGGTGGGTTAGTCGACTGTAGTTTGTGATTAAGTTTCACAGGACAGAACTGATGCTTCATTCTCTAGGGGATCCTATAGCCCGTGTATACGAATTCCACAGGATAAGTAAGGGAAGGATGACACATGATTCTAAATCAGTCAGTAGGTACACGGTGAATTCTATATATATCTAAGCCATGAGTTAAGCTTAAACTCACCAGTGATCTCGATATCGTCCATGAGACGCAAGAAGAGAGGGCGTGCGTACGATGGAAGAGACGCGTCCAGCTCCTGTGCGACACGCTTCAGGTCCAGGGTACGTGATGGGTCCGTGATGCACGCCATACCCGCGCGACCTTCTGTCTGCGGGATCTAACCAGTAACATACATGTTTACATTGAGGATATTAAGATTTTTTTAGAACCAATATATACATTGCATTATTGCGTACGAGCTTTTACCTCATTAAATATCCGCGTATTATACCCGGATATATAGTGAGAATGGTACAATAGTTAGTGAGCATAATCTCATTATCCCGTCTTTTCAGTAAGTGACGTAAAATACAATTAAGATACCCGATAAGCATGTAACACCGATGCAAGAGACAAAACGTTCGACATAAAACACTGCCAATTTATCGGACCAGCGTGTTGATATGATTTTGTTTGAAATTAATATTTATTATTATTATAATCCTCCTATCATATATTATAATCCTACATAATCCTCTATCCTATTTATTATTATTATAATAATTTAATACATAATATTACTATAATCTCTTGGATTTTATCTGTTTATATACGGCATTCTGTAAGGATGGGGCTGTGATTGTATTCTTAGTGGGTATATTAATCCTACGTTATACTTAAAAAAATATCCGAAATAAAAATTGCCTACTCGAATCCATACTCGTTGGTATTCTTCAAATATCATCATCCTGATCTTACCGATCACCAGGGTCAACTCAATATGTTCTCTTTTTCCATTATACCTACATTTGCAAAAAAATCGGCAACAGTTTTATGCCCCGCCGCCTGTCTGCTGACCTTAGGAATGTAATTGTTGATCAAACGACATCAGATGGAGTTGGAATCATCATCGCAGTCCACATACGTCCCTGTTGGGCTCGCGCCTCCTCCACAATGGGAGGGAATTTGACCTAATACACCATGCTGGTCAGACATGCTGTTATAGGCTTTCATTTCATGTTTTCCTTCTCTTGCGTAGATGTTTGTACATATTCTTACGACGTCACCATACGGAAATAGGGAGAAATAGGAGGGATATTGACCTACTAAACCACGCTGGTTTTATTTCGAGTTTTCTTTTTCTTGTACAACTGTTATATGCAAAATGTATCTCTTAGTCTTCTTTTACGACACCCACAGGCAAGATGGAGGGGGTGATGAATTATATTTTTACTTCGTCACCACATGGAAGTCTTTTATGATACCCACCAATAATGAGTTGGTAGTTTTCATGGTCGCCACCACATAGTATTTTAGTATTCTTAATGCATAATTTAAATATGGAACTAGCGTAGAGCAATAGACACAGACAATCTCATAATGCGCTTGTAATCATAGACTAGAGTTTTCTGTGTGAAAATTTATTTGCCTTTTCTAGTGGAAATAGAACGTAGTATACTACGTATAATTTTACCGTCTTGATTTCTAATGTGCTATCATAATATTAAAACAACAATATTTCATTTACACTTTTGTAAAATAACAGTACTCACAGAGACACCATACACGACACAATCCCTTTGTAGCAGACTGGGCGCCAAGGCGTTCTCCACTTCAGCCGTGGCAACATTCTCTCCTTTCCATTTGTATGTGTCGCCAGTGCGATCGCGGAAGTAAAGATATCCAAACTCGTCAGACACCAGAATGTCTCCGCTGACGAACGCCGCGTCGCCTTTGCAGAACACGTTGCGCATTAACTTTGTATTACTGTCATTCTGTAAAATTAAAAAAAAACAGTTAAATGTTGCTATCTAATATTTTTATAAACTAGGTATCTTCTCAATGATATAGTTTCCACTGCTGGACATAACTTCAGTTTATAATAGCAGGGAAATGCCAAACGGATTGATATAAACAACCCAACAACCATTATCAATTAAAAAAAAATCCCATATTACACATGATTCGAATTTTCGAATTTAAAACTGATTTTATTGAAGTTATACTTCTTGCCCTGCACACCGTCATGAAAAACGACACCCTGAAGTTAGCCAGCTAACATTTTTTACTATGCGCCCGCTCCGGTTTTTTTTTCTATTATTAGTGTCGTTTTTATTCTAAAAGCGTAGGATAACGCGAAGAATAATTTTTTTGAAAAGATTTTCACCATTTGGCTACTTTTTTTAAGTATAATTTGTTACTTATTTAAGTATAATTAGTTACGTGCGTACATAAGTACAAGCACAATTTTTTATGATTCTATGGGGTGACGAAGAAAAAGTACAATTGACCACCCTAACATTAGCTTATCAACGGAACGATAGGGAATTTAGTTCAGTCTTGAGGTCAAGTTAACGTGATGTACTGACTACACTTGTGAACTAAATAACTTACCTTATCTACATATCCATAATACTCTCTTGAGGCATTGCCCTGGGCGATCAAACCGATGAACATACCTGGCTCATCTGAAACGATATTATTTCAGCATTAGTAATGTAGAAATATTTATTAGCCTCGAATAAGATCCTCATAACCTATACTAATATATCCCATGCTCTCCAATATAAAATGTTATGACATCATGCAAAGTCTAACCCCGGTCACTATTACTTTAAGATAAAACTCAAAACTTGAACCAGAACAATATCAACAGAAGTTGAAAAGCCAATTCGACGTAAGGTCAAAACTCAATCGATCATTAGTCAATTCATATTCAAATCAATATCGTTTCATCTAATGTTGATTCAGCCAAGCGACGGAAATTTGATTGCGAGATCCTATGTTTAAATCCTGGATGATCATACAAAGAAATATTACAGGTTTTTGCTGGTTTTCTCTAAAAAATTTCAAATACTAACTAGTTGTAGCAAAGCATAGCTTTCCGTCTAGTGACGGAGTAACAATACAATTCAATTCACCACGCCCTCTCTTGCTCGTGGGTGTTGTAAAAGACGACTAAGGGATTAAATATGCACATAATATCTATGCAAGAGATGGAAAGCTCGAATTAAAACCCTATACCAACAAATCTCTTCCGCCCGGGCTGGGCGTAATTTGCTACGCCGACGATACACTCGTCACAGCCCGGGGTGGGACGCTAGAGGAGGCGGCACGCCTGGCAATTCTCGGCACCGAGGAGATTGTCAGGCGGATCGAAGCGCTGGGGTTGAGGGTAGCCCTGGAAAAGTGACGGAGGCCCTTTTGTTCCATGGCCTCCGTACCGCCGGGCCTCCCGCCGGCACTTCGATCACCGTGAAGTCGGTCACCATCAGCATCCAGGCCCACATGAAGTACTTGGGCCTGGTGCTCGACGGGCATTTTTGGTTTCGGGAGCATCTCCATCGACTTGTTCCCCGGCTTGTCGGCGCGGCGTCCGCCCTTTCGCGGCTGATGCCGAATGTGGGCGGACCCAGTGCTACGTGCCGACAGCTGTACGTGGGGGTGATCCGGTCGATGGCCCTGTACGGCGCACCGGTGTGGGCGGGGTCCCTGACCGTCCGTCTTAGGGCCCTCCTGTGGCGACCACAGAGGGTCATGGCGATCAGGGCCATACGAGGTTACCGCACGATGGCAACGGAGGCAGCGTGCCTCCTGGCCGGAACCTCCCCGTGGGACCTGGAGGCGGAGATGCTCGCCGACATTTATCGGCGGGCGGGCGGAGACGCGCGCCCGCGGCGGCATGGTCTCCGTCAAAGAGATCACCGCCTGGCGGGTCAACGCCCGCCGAGAAGTCAGTACCCGTTGGGCAGTCCGGCTGGAGAGTCCTCGGTACGGTGTCAGGACCGTCGAGGCCCTCCGGCCAGTGCTGATGGAGTGGTTGGAGCGGACGCACGGGGTGTGCTTTCCTTCCGATTGGTGCAGGTGCTGACGGGGCACGGTTGCTTCGGGAAGTACCTGCACAAGATTGTCAGGAGGGAGAGCACACCGTCCTGCCACCACTGCAGTTGCGACGAGGACACGGCGCAGCATACGCTCGAGGAGTGTGCTGCATGGGAGGGGGATCGCCGTGAACTCGTCGCAATTATCGGTGCCGACCTGGCGCTGCCGACCATCGCCAAGGAGATGCTCGACAGCATCAGGAACTGGGACGCGGTCGCCGCCTTCTGTGAGGCCGTAATCTCACGGAAGGAGGCGGCGGATCGTGTGCGAGTAGAGCTCCTATTCGGCGACACGTTCCGCCGCCGGCGACTCGGGCGGCGCAGGCGCGAGTATCTGCGCCTAATGCCGCCCTAGCCGAGGCCGCGGGTGATCGGACCGGGGAATTGTCCGTCACCCGCGGAGAGGCTGACCGCGCGACGGCGACCGACGTCCCAGTACGTCGCGAGGTGAGGATACCCGAAAGGGTATTCCGTCGGGCCGACCACTGATGACAAGTCACATCTGCTCCGGTGGTCGGCCCAACAACGAGGTGACGTGGGTACGGGTGGGTTATGGGCCTGCGCGCCGTTCTTTCATCGCCCCGGACGGATTGGACCGCGCGAGCGCTTACCATAGCCCACCCATAAAAAAAAAAATACCAACAAATCTTTGTGCAAATCTCATCACCATATAATTTTGAACCTAGGTATTTGTATTTGATAATTTTATGTACGTAAAGTGCCGCTATTTGAGAAATTATTACTTAGTGTAGAATGTTGTATAATGAATTAATACTTACTTGGCTTGCACCGTATACAATAGCCGTCAGGTCCGCGAATGAGTTGTCCCTGCTCGTCAGCGCGTACCACAGCGATCGGGTGCAGGCAAGTGGGTACCAGCTTAGGCAGAAAACCCACAGCGCCAACCGTATTATCCACGTTAACTGAAGTGAACAAAATAGGTAATATTAATACAGACTATCATAGGTAGATAGACGATGCATAATTAACGATGTAAATATTTTGATAGAAACAATGAATTAGCCTCATTGCTTAAGTGCTTATTGGTTAACTTTTTTCAGCGAGGTCGCGAGGAGCGACTGAACATCATTAAAGTAAGCGAGTGTCATTCAATTTGGAATAAGATGTACTTGAAATTTGAAAAAATGAGGTACCATTTGCAAGAATTGCAAAATATAAATAATGTATTAAAAACGTTTTTTTGAGAATATCTCGAAGTAGTGAGATTTTAAATTAAAACGAGAGCACTTCCTAGGAAGAGTCCTCGCTGCCAGAATTACCGGATCAATATTTATAAATTACTTAGAGGATTAAAAATATGTCTGAATATGGGTACTCCGGCTTTTGTAAGCTACGGATACGGATATATTATAAATAAAGAATGATGTATTTTTTATTTATAATATGTCTATAGTGGACGTGGCAAAATAAAAAAGGAAAGAATTGTAAACATTTAGCCACCTACCGAATAGATGACTAAACAATAACCTACCAGCCAAAAATAATTATTATGCGAGTTTTCAATTAGGTACACATTAAATAGTTAAAATTTTTCTGCTTGAATATGAACATTGCAAATGCGACAATTGTTGAATTGCAGTTCAGAGATTCTAAGGTTTGTTTTCTCTGAAACTATTTTTGAAAGGCTTCAGGATATAACGCCATTGGAACAAAGGGAAAATATTTCTTAACTTTAAACGGGTTGAGAGCCCTCAGCGCTCACCCCCCAGTCCGGGTAAAGTTGTTACAGCCATCTGAGGCTAACAACTAAGTCACACACAAAAAATTAAAGGGAAAATATTTTTTCACTTTTTAATCAACAATTTCAGTCAACAGATAACGCTGGCTAACGTTTGGAATTTAAGAACACAAAAATATGTTTTCTACGATATCACGTTACAAACCTTTAAAATTTCTTGTTTCTCTACAATATTTATAATGTATTTATGTAATACATATATGTAATGTATATAATTTATATGCATGCATTAAAGAAAAGCTAGAAATTTATCAATAAAACATAAACCATCCTCTCTAACCGACTCTCTGTGTCGTTCATAAGGTAAAAGGGGTGGCAACGATTTTGTTTTATCCTATGTAAAGGTTATACCTAAAATTAGATAGGATTTTATCTCAAATAATTCCATAACTACTAATTAGTAGTGCCCGCAGCTTTGATCGCGTAAAATACCTGGCATTCACAAACAAAGTATGCTTTACAAGTAAATTCCGTTTAGTCTTATCTATGCTAATAATTTCTAACTCTATGGTTTTGCACGTTCAATATAAATATTCAAGTAGTTTTCTAAAGAGATTATTATTATAGCATTGTAACTGTAGTCCTATATTTTTTTTTATTTACATAACCTTATTCTAATGGTGACTCCATACCGACTTCAATTACGTCGAGCAACGTAAAACAAAGGTAGAAAAACATTTTAAAAACGGTTCAGATACGGTTCATCATCGTCTCGGCTTATCTTTATAAATAAATTTCTTGTGTACGTGTGTATGTCACTGAACTCCTCCTAAACCGCTGGACCGATGTTGTTGAAATTTTTTGTGTGTGTTCAAGAGTATTCGAAAATGGTTTAGATTCACAATTGGACCCGGTAGGTGACGCTGTGATCGATTTAAAGGAAAATTCCTTTTATGTTATTTGAACAGAACAACCTCTGTTGGATCAGCTAGTATAAGTATATTACCCACAGCTGGGCTCGAGCCTCTTCCACTATAGGAGAGAAATTGACCTACTATACCACGCTTGTCAGACGTACTGGTATGGTATTGATGACCCTGCTACGTTATTTTATAGTGACATGATTTGTTTACGTCCTTCTATTGTTTGTTATATGGAAGTCAGGTGGCAAATGACACATTGTATTCTAAATACGTGAAGGTACGTATCAAAGCAAAATATTGATTTAAAGACATGTAGGTATATAATATACATATGATTAAACAAATGTTGTAAATAGGTATATAACGCAACACTGAACTTTGGACTTTAGTTATGCAAATTGCGCAATATTTAATACGAGCACAAAGTTTGTTGATAATTGTCAATTAACATTGTGTTCTAAATTTTTGGATATCATAACTGTTTACTATAATGATATTTAAATACTAATAAGTTCTATGTGGTGACGGAGTATGAATACAATTCACCATAGGTATCAGGGCTACCAGATCGTATAATTGGATACAAAATTTGTATAACTTGGTTATATCATGTATCCTGTTTGTATAGCAGATTGTTTTGTATAATTAGATACAATAATAAGAATTAAAATGTAAATTTTGGGAAAATAAAAAGAATAATGATTATTAATCATTAGGGACAAGAATTTTTTAAATTTGCTCAGATCAAAATCAGCGCTCTCTGCTGGTTAGTATTTGTCAGCATAATTTCTTTGAACCTAGACTGATCTAAATTGAAAAGTAACGAAAAGTTAATAATTTTATTTGTTAACTATTTATTAACAGTTTTGTTGGTTCTGTATAATAAGATTTGATTTTGTATAATTTCAGACTCAGCAGTATAATATAAATTTCTCTACTGGCAGCATTGGTAGGTATTGCCCGTGGATGTCATAAAAGACGACTAAGGGATTTTTGTAGATATCATCTATACAAGAGAAAGCAAACTCGAAACAAACCGCTATGACAACACGTCTGACCAGCGGGATGTAATAGAGTAGGTCAATTTTCCATTTATAATGGAAGGGGTTCGAACAAACAGTAGGACGTACCTGTATAGACTGAAATGATGATGATGATGAAACTCCCCCGAAATACAAGAATTATTTCCATAGCGCAGTGTGTTGTCTTTTTCAAAGTAAAAAAGAAATGATTTGGTATAGAATTTCATCTCATATTTTCCTACTAAAGTAGGTCTTCCGTGTGGTGAGGCAGTAAGAATACAATTCACCATTCCCTGTATTGCCTGTGAATGTCGTAAAAGACGACTAAGGGATATAATATGTATATAACATCTGTGCAAAAGAAGGAAAAGTCGAAAAGAAACCCTTTACCAACTTTGGTATAGTAGGTCAAATTCCCTCCCATTGTGAAGGAGGCCCAAGCCCAACAGTGGGACGTATATGGGCTGCGATGATGATGATGATGACCTTTATTTGCCTATTAAGAATCGACCTACTTGATAAACAATGACTGTATTTACTACCAATTTTTTTAAGGTCGTAACCCGATTAATGTTTACTAGTGTTATTGTTTAATTCAGGGCTCCTATCAATAGATGTACTGAGCAAGCGTGAAGCAACCTATTTACAGTTTTATCGTTTCGCATGTTATTCGCGCCAGTTGAGTTGACACGCTTATTAATTATGTGAATATATTTGAATAACCTCATTTATCTAATGAGGTACTTTATTTTTTCGGATAAAACACGTTTAGTCTCACACTACGCAGTTGTATTTTACTAATTATTATCATCATTTCAGCTCATATACGCCGCACTGCTGGACTTGAGTTCCTTCCAAAATAGAAGAGTTTTAGAACTACTACACCACATGCTGGTCAGGTTATCGGGCTGGCCACGGCGGACAAGGAACTCGGTACCGGTGAGCGGCCCAACATCGAAGGAGACGAGACGGTGGGTTATAGGGACGCAAGCCATCCCTTCGTTACCCCAGACGGAGCTGGACGGCGCGTGCGCTGACCATAGTCAACCTCAAAAAAAATACTGGTCAGACGGGTTGGTTTAGGGTTTTATTTTGAACTAGCAACCCGCCCTCGCTTCGCTTCGGTTATAGGTTATAGTCGTTTTACCCGCGTAGTTCCCGTTCCCGTGGGAATACCGGGATAAAAAATAGCCTAGTTTACGCCCTGATATTATAGCTTTCCATTGGTGAAAGAATTTTTGAAATCGGTCCAGCCGTTTTGAAGATTACCCGGAACAAACAGGCAGACAAAAATTTTTTAATTGCTATTTTAGGCATAGGTGTCGTGCAAATAACCGTGTGAGCATGAAAAAAGCCTATTATTTTGACATTACAAACAGACACTCCAATTTTATTTATTGGTATAGATTTTCTTCTCTCACATAGAACTTATTTGTATATTAAATTCCTAAGTCGTTTTTAGCGACACTCACACGCAAGATAGAGAAGGTGAATCGTATTCTTACTCAGTCACAGAAAGTTGTTAATATTATTAAAATCAATTGTAAATATACACGGTGAATTTTTATCGTCTTACAAAAAAAAAAACATAAAAGTATCTGACCAAAGAAACATATCTAACATATTTAAATGTTCAATAGTGGCAGTTATAAAAAAATAATAAAATAAAATGAAGGTAATATTTTGTAACAGTCTGTTTATCATGTTTACATTTTAAACAAAAGTAATCATGCGGCATTTCGTTAGCCAATCATAGGTACGAAGTCCACGTGGACGGCTTTTACAAAGCGTAATTCCCTACGCTAGATACCTAACAGGTATCCTTTGTGATGCCCGATTGGCGGCGCGGTCAAGCGGTCGTAGTACCTATACTCCGGCCGCTTTGAGTTTGAATTCCTGACAGGTCATGACAGAATGGGCGATGTAACTTTGAACTACCGTACTATTTACGGCACAATTTTAAATATCTTATATTTACCTTATTAACGAGTAATAACATTAAAAAATTAATAATTATGCCAACTTACAATAAACGTATTAATTTACGGCTAAAATTATTAACAATTACTCAATTAACAAATATAAAAACAATAGTTTTAAAAATCAAAACATGTCAAACTGTCCTGTTTCAAGGTTTTGTCTTATGTTTGTTTTTGTAGTGATGGGACAAAATAACGAGACAATTGTAATCGCATATTTTTATAATCTTAATATAATCTGTCGGTATAATATTAATAAAACGTTATAATTTTATTTTATAATATATAATGTATTTACTATTTAATAAAGTTAGTAATACGACAAAGGTATACCCAATCAAAACTTAAGAAAATAAATATCGTGATAATAATCACATCTATAAAAAAAAATTAAATAAAATGACTTCCTACATACTTTATATTACTAGTGAAAAATGGCTACCCGTAATAGCGTTGTGGGGACCACCATTTTATGACAGTCACAAAGAGTCATTTCTTGACGTCTCGCGCGCATAGACTACGTTCTCCAGTGTTTCTCTATGTATTTTCTCGTGACTGTTATTGTTGTTTATTTGACTGATTCTCCTTGTTATATAAGTAAGAGGTCAGCCTCTGCGCTAATCTAGACTTTTGTTGTGTATCGTATATTACTGTTCTGCACTTTCGGTGCAAAATAATAATGCCGAAACACGGTTAAATATTGAAAAGTGAAACACGAGAACTAATTATCAAGCTTCAATTATTACCTTGAGCTTGAAATACAAAATGGCGGACCCCGTAATTATAACAAGACAAGAGCGCATCTCTCAGGCGCTTAGAATAAGCGAACGGACAATAACAAATATTAATACAGAAAAGTTCGGCTCCTCGGGCACTGGAGAAAATATTTTACGAACACCAAAAAAGGAAATGCAGAAATGAACTTATAACAGACAATGATAGCTTTGAGGCTGATGCTATAAGGAATCACATTCATTTATCATCACTCACCATAGTTCATAAACATCCAAGTACTGAGCTCGAGCCTCCTCCACAATGGGAGGGAAATTGACCAACTGCACCACGGTAGTTAGACGTATTGATATAGGGTTTTATTTCGAATTTTCCTTCTCTTACTTAGATATTGTATGCATATTATAATCCCTTAATCGTCTTTTATGACACCCACAGGCAGTAAAGAGGGGTGGTGAATTGTATTATTATTCCGTCATCACAAGGAAGCATATATATAGCAGTTATTATCCCAGAAGAGAATACCTTAATAGGTCATCGGTTCTAGCATCTTTGAAAGCAGCTGATTTGTTTCTTCTGGAAAATTCTTTTAGAAAGGAATAACATAATTTTAAAAACAATTAACTTTTTGAAAGAAGCGAAAAATATTGATAATTGGGACAATACCGCTTTCATCGACGAGATAAGGCTAAACCCCAACCACACGCTTTCTCGTTCTTGGACAAATGACACTCAAGCGTCATCGTCGAAAATGCCAATGGGTAAAGGAACACGACTCATAATATGCCACGCTGGTTGTGCGAAGTACGGTTTTGTGGAAAACGGTTTATTGGTTTTTGAGTCAAAAACTACTACTGACTACCACGAAGAAATGAATGCGACTGCATTTAAGGAGTGGTTCCAGGATGTGTTGCTACCTGGCCTCCCAGAGCCTTTAGTTATGTTAATGGATAATCCCCCTAATCATTCGGTGCAATTAAATAAAGCACCTACCAAAGCTAATAAAAAGAGGAATCGGTGGCTGCAAAGACGTGGCAATGACGAAAATATATCTGTCTACACTAAAAGCAGAGTTGATGAAATTAGTCAATGACCATAAGCCGGCATAAGTTCGTTATGTTTTAGATGAGTTGGCTCTGGAGAACGCTTATTGCGTTCTTCGAATTCCCCTATTCCACTGCCAGTACCATACCATAAAGCTAATCTGATTATGGAGCCGGCCATAATACTTCTTCACCGCATAGCATAAAAAAGATGAAGGCACTTTTAAAAAAAACATGCGAAATAATTCCTATAAATTTAACAAAATCTATATTGAATTTAATAAATAAGCATAATGAATGCAATAAATAACGTTATTAAATATAATGAATGTTATTTATTGTACATCACTAGTTATGACGAATTGACATGTGTCAGGAACGCAAACTCAGAGCGGACGGAGTATATATGTAGTTTTCGCCATAGTTCAGTTTCGGTTAAAAATTGTATGAGAGTGTTGAATACCTATGCGCTCGATACATATTGTTTCCTTACTATTTTAATTAGTAATTATTTATATTAACTTTTATTAAAAAATATTCTAGTAAATATTGATTTTAACCTTTTAATTTTACGAATGAATAGTAGATACTGGATACTTTAATTGACCTGCTTTTGTAAGTTGGTGACATAAATGTCACCGTGTATAAGTAGGATGTATTGATAACAAGTTTTAAATTTTATTTAGTTGCCTAAGTTTTCAAATTCGAGTGTGCCACCTAATGGTGGCGTACTCGAATTAGGATAGTCCGTCCTTAAGGTAATCCTTCCCATAGTACCCTAAGCGTAAACATGTTCTCCATTCTATTTCATACTTGCCTATAATAAATCCTATACATTTATTTACTTGTAGTGTTACTTTTCATTTTATTGGATTACAAAACGCTGCAACTCAAGATAATACCTATTTACAAATATTAATAAATTCTTCGCGTGTAGAAGAAATCGCAAACCAAGAGGACATCGTTTATATCTTTATATATATATATATATTTCTTATGTACCTACGTGTGTATGTCACTGAACTCCTAAACGGCTGGACCGATGTTGATGAAATTTTTTGTGCATGTTCAAGGGAATTCGAGAATGGTTTCGATTCACTATTGGACGCGGTCGGTGGCGCTTATTTGAACATAACAACGTCTGTTGGAACAGCTAGTATATATATATATATATATATATATATATATATATATATTTCTTGCGTACGTGTGTATGTTACTGAACTGCTCCTAAACGGCTGGACCGATGTTGATGAAATTTTTTGTGTGTGTTCAAGGGGATTCGAGAATGGTTCAGATTAGTAATTACATCCGATTTCAAGAAGAAATAGATAATCTTTTTTTTAGATTTGAAGAGAACAGCGTTGTTGTGTCAGCTAGTATTTATATATATTCATGCTTGTTACTTAATTGTTTATGATAACATTGTAGGACTAATAAGTCTAGAACTGATAAGTATAAGTACGCCTTTGTTTATATAAAAATATTGAACTCACTTATGTTCGCGTTGCCCTCCGTGGCTCCATAAATCTCATTTATTTGTGGCACTTTGAACCTAGAAATATAAACAATAGATTAAAATTGTATTACGACCATTAATTTGTAGTTACTGTGTCGTTTTATTTATAATACAATTAATAAATTATATAAAATCGTTACGCTTCATAATATCAACTGGTTGCTAGTAGAGCTTAGTGGTAGGACCAGACTGTTGACAGTTTTCTGTCTATAGCCGCGGGCCACACTCTCACAAAAAAAATCGACGTCCGAGTAGTAGCAATTTGTTACTGCGCTTCATTCGATAAGCGAGAAAACCGGAAGCCCAACTTTCTGAAGGTGTTGTGTAGTGGGTTTTGATGATGCCTTTAGTATCACCGAACCTCATTGCACGCATTTACACTCCCTTCACGGTAGGCAGCGACCTAGCAAAGGTTCACGAGCGGCACCATCACTTACCATCACCGTTTGTTTGTAATAAAAAAAAAGTAATATAATTTTCCTTCATCGTAATCACCTCGGCAATATATTTTCCACTGTGTGGCTTGAGCCTCCCCGATATAGGAGTTTAATTGACTTATTATACCGACCCGGTTAGACGCGTTGGTATAGAGTTTTATTTCGAGTTTACCTTCTCCTGCTTGGATGGATAAGCAGAGATGATAAACAACCATCTTTCGCTATGTAATTCCAATGGAAGCAAGTTTATGGCGTTATTGGATGGAGGTTTTGCTATGAAAAGGTTTCTTCGAATCAAATTCAAATAAAATACAATAACACTATTTTACGTCTCGTATTTCAAAACAGGGAATCGAGTCATTGGGTAATCGTATGGCTCTATTACTACTGCGATATTAAAGATACAAAGACCCACCCAGACTTGTCACAGTTAAGTATTAAGTTAGATCATGCAATATTTTCTCTATGTTGAAATCAAACTGATAGATTTTCATAGGTAATCGTTCCATCTTTATATTAGGTACGGTTCAGAAATCCATCGTAAAAAAAAAACAGCTTGGAGCACTTTATTTATTCATCATCATCATCATAGTTCATATACATCCCACTACTGGGCACGAGCCTCCTCCACAATAGAGGCAAATTGACCGACTATAAAACAAGTTGGTACAGGATTTTATTTCGATTCTTCCGTCTATGCATAGATGTTATATGCATATTTAATCGTTTACGCGTCTTTTATGACAACAACGGCTAAGATAGGCCGTGGTGAATTGTATTCTTACTCTGTCGTGACGGCCAATAGCCGTTATATGCATTTTTAATCCCTTAATCGTCTTTCACGACACTCATAAATAAGAGAAGGGTCCGTCCTCCGTCATCGGCTTTATCTATTATTTAATATTGTTGAGATATTATAATTTTAAAACACTATGTATCTATTCTATTCGTTATCAAACGTTTTGTAATTAAAGATTAAAAGTGTTTCGTGTTTGTATTAAAATTTTGCCGCTTTCTATTAAGATCCAATAATGACATGTTAAAACGTCCTAAAATTGTGAAAAAATCTAATTAAAAACATCGTAAATATTATGATTTACAAGATTGGCCCAAGAATTTAAATTATGCATCTACACGTTTTATCTGCTGCCAAAATTATTTATATTTATTAATACGGCTACTTCCTAAATATTATTAATAAGAAGTTTATCAAAATTATGCGATAGCACGTTCTAGTTTCAAGATTTTCTTATCTTGTTAGGACAGATACTTGACAATCACAACAATCAATCAACCAATGTATAAGAAAGACTGGTGTAAAAAAAAAGTAAAAGCAATGATTAATTTACAGATAACTTTAGCCAAGAAAAATATTATAGAGGCCATCCAAATGAAAAAAAAACATTTGTCTTTGACGCTTTTAAGATATATACTGTCGTAATATTTACGAAATAATAATAGTTGTTTATTAAAGTTACGAGATTGATATTCTATTAGAATGGACTTCAATCTTTGGCGGCTTCAATTCTGATAAGCCAGATAATTTAGTGGCGCCATTAAAAAATCAGAGTTGTTGAAGTCCGATAAAGTTCGATGACCAGGATACGTCTATTTGTGCCCTCTCATAAATTAAAGATAAATAATAGTTATGAAATGGAAAAAAAAAACGGTGTTATCTATTATTTAATGTTCATGCAGTTACTCTTGCGTCAACGTTATTAATATTTTATTGTTATATTTTACAATAACATCTCCTACGGCTTAGGAATGATTTTATGAGTTGATTTTGACACTATTACCGCAAATTCAGAATGTCCACCTGCTGAGCTTAAGCCTAAGCAAAGGGAGAAAAGTTGACCTACGGTGTGATGTCGTAAAACTGACCGGAAAACTTGAAATAAAACCCTATACCAACCCGTTTGACCAGCGTGGTATAGTAGGTCAATTCCCCTTCCACTGTGGAGGAAGTTTGAGCCCAGTAATGATGATTAATAGCAATATGTGTACAAGATATTTCAACACACATTCACACATTCTTGCGTAACACATAAAAATCGTAACAACAAACTGTTTTCACCTCTCATGGTGCACCAAAAGAAGTTTCACTTCAGAAATAACGAAGACTGTGCAGCATTCACCGCGCGCGAATGCTGCAAAGTGTTCGAAACGTCGGGCAATCAAAAATCAAATACAAACACGATAAAATCCATAAAGTAGTTTTATTTAAAATGTGTAATACTCGCGTAAACATCAGAAATCATTAACAAAGACTGGTTTAGATCAAACTGGTGTAATATGCACAGCGTATATTAGTTACCTGTCGACCATCTGTTGCCAGATAGCTGGTCGCATGCCATTGCCGACCATGATGCGTACGCGGTGAAGCGCGTCAGAGTTACGCGGCGTCTGTGCCAGCAAGTAGCGGCACATTTCACCGATATACTGCGCCACCTAAGCAACCACAATTGGTCCTTTATTTAGCTTTTCTATACCGTACAATTAGTCTGTGATTTAAGCTATACATTATACAGGTATCATTCCTCTAGGGTGTAAAAATATATAAGCCTCTTATAGTATCTGGCGATAAATATTGCACATCGACCTTTCGAAAATATTAAACTAAGTCTATACTCAAACATCTTCCACTTCCATTAAGTTCAGCATTCCATAAAGGGCAGATCCAAAAAGTGAGGTTTTAAATTAATTAAATACGTAATCGTAAGTCAGTACTTACAGAAAACCGGCTAAATGCGAGCCGGAGTCGCGCACGAAGGGTTTCGTACCATTACCTAAAAAAATCGTGTTTGTTGTATGGGAGCTCCTATAAATATTTAATTTATTTTGTTTTTAGTATTTTTTGTTATTGCGGTAACAGAAATACATAATTTATAAACATTTTAACTATCTAGCTATCGCGGTTCTTGCCATACAGCTTGGTGACAGACAGACGGATGGACATACAGCGAAGTCTCTTTAGTAATAGGGTCCCGTTTTTACCCTTTGGGTACGGCACCTAAAACAATAGGTGTAGTTTATTTACTAACAAAAAATCATAATGGATTAACAACACCTAGATTGGTAGACCGTTGTGCTTTTGACCGGACCGGGGTTTAGTGACCGGACCAGGGATTAGTCCGTCACCCGCAGAGAGGCTGACCGCGTTAGAGCGACCGAAGTCCCGGGCGGTGCGTTGGAAAAGGAGAGTACCCCAAAGGATATCTCGACGGGATGACCATGGACGACAAGGAACTCGGTACCGGCGGTCGGCCCAATGGCAAAGGAGAGGAGATACGGTGGTTATGGGACCGGGTGCCACCTTTTCGTCACCCCAGACAGAGCGGACGGCGTGTCCACTGACCATAACCCACCCAAAAAAAAGACCGTTATGGTTTGTGCGATGTCATACAGGTAGTGTGCAACAAGAACAACGTTCTACGAAGTTCGATTGTCTCTTTCCAAAGATCGATGTGCAATATTTATCACCCGTCACATAAATAATGTTATATTCCAAAAATAAAAACTTGATTCGTATACAAAATTTAAGAAAGTTATGTTAAGAAATTAGAGAAATACGTGTTGAGTTCTATGTCCATTTCAAATATTAACGGACTGTTAGTTCACCTCAGGCACGAATATCATTGAGCGAGTGAAAAAAAAAGTGCTAAACTTTACTCCACGCTGGTCAAACGGGTTCGGCTTTATTTCGAGTTGCTCTCTTGCAACAAAGCTATTTGCTTACTTATGTTATTCAGGAAAAGAGGAAGAAATAATAGAATATTTTTTTCCTCTTACTGTCGCCACACAGAATATTTATTTATCATTAAGATTATAAGTTTAAATAAACACATTCTTACGGATTTTATCGCGTTTGTATTTATCGTAATTTGCATATTTCATCGTAATTCAATTTCAGCGTTTATGGTCACGGGAGGACAGTCCTTTAGTGTGCGAAACGTCGGCAAATCAAAAATCAAATACAAATTTCTTTAAAATCCGTAAAAATAATTTTATTTCAAATATTTAACACTCACGTAAACATCAGAAATATAAAATTAAAAATAAATTATTAGTACAATAATTAATTATAATAAATAAAAATAAATTATTAGTAAGACTCGTTATAATCGATTAATCATCATACCGTGCAATTATATTTGATGCAGTCGGTCCAGTAATTTGAAGCGGAGAACTTAGCCCGCAGTACAGAGGGTATACCGTCAATCAAAGCGGCTCCAGTGCCGACTAGACCGCCTGCAGTGTGATAAAGCGGCAGCGGATTGTACATCACGTCCGATGACTTAAGACCCAGCATGTGTACAGTTGCAACCACTATAAGCAAGTACCTGTAACAACACATACGTTGCAATTATTGAGTTTTAAAGAAAAACATGAAAAGTGTTTAAATTCATCAGCCGGTCGACGCCCACTGTTGTTGTGTCCATTATTGGTTGAGGGGAGTGATGACTGCTCTAATGGTTAACTCTTAGAATAATAACGTATAGAAGGTAAGTTCGCGCACAAAAAGTGAGGCATTTCAATTGGAGCCTAAAGGAGCTTACACCGAAACCGTTCCGTAATGTACAAGTCATTGTACTGCACGAACGTACGCAACTCTTAAAAAATAAATAGGTAATTATGACGGTTCGTGCATTCAAATGTGTCACAACACATTTGAAAAATATAAAAAGATTATTAACATTACTTTTAAAGGTAATTCGACGATTTATGTTAATAAACACAAAATTTGATTTCATAATTTGTATATTGGTGTGCGTGTGTACAAGTGTAATCGTCTGCGCGCCATTAGTATTTTTAGATTCTAATTTTGAAAGTTAGAAGTATTGACACTATCCTTCTATACGTTATTATTCTAAGGGTTAACTTGTGATCGGGTGCTACTTGTGGGATCTGGTCCAGCCATAATCTTTTCATTATATTTGTTTTTATCATATCATATTTCGAAAGGCTTCACACTGGAGCGATTAATAAGAATGTTGTTGCATGTAATTTTATTTAAATGAAATTGTAAATTAACAAAAAATAGACAATCTCGCTGAGTTGCCTGCCGGATCTTCTTAGTGCGATCGCGTTCCGATCCGGTGGTAATTTTAAGGGAAAATGTAAAAAAATACAATATTTGAGTGCCCTCGCAGGGTTTATACAAAATAAATGATTTGAATTTGTTGGAAAGCATTCTCTCGGCTCACATACGTCCCGCTCGCCCGGCTCGAGCGTCCTCCGAAATATCAAGGGGTTGTCAATTGGCCATTATACCATGTTGGTCAAACTGATTGATGACTTAATTCGAGTTTGCCTTTCCTTGCGAATATGTTATATGTATATCATATCTCTGAATCATCTTTTACGACATCCACGTGAAAGAGAGGGGGTGGCGAATTGTATTCTTACAGCGTCACCGCACGGTAAACAGTTGGCAATAAGCCTCCATAAATAATCTGCCTCGATTTGCAGGCGGATCAGTGATCGCTGTTAATGATATTATTTAGTGATAGTGGTAATAGTAATACAATTTAGTGAAAGGATATACATATAGATTAAAGTGTATATTGTGTGTATATAATGGAAATCTTCGCAATTAACTCTTATATAACAAACAGTAAATAACGATTACGATTTAGCGATTGTGGCAATCGTGTACCTACGTATTTGAAGCCCAATTCATAAAATTCGGTGTCACTGTCAGTAAAAAAAAAAGAAACAATAGCACGTACTAGAAGTCGTAGTTGGTATTAGATGGTACTGCCAATTAAAAACAAACTCCGTCGTCATTCACTTTTAATTTGTTTAAATGTAATATATAATGAATATGATTACGTTATTAAAGTTGATGTCCGTATTTATTTTAATGGCCGATAATAGGATGTATTATCATCTATTATAAACAACCATTATATTACTATGATTATGTACTGTGATAATAATATTAATAGGTATATACATCTATGTAAAATCTTACACGCATTTTTAAACTCCAATTACTTGGGGATATGTACAACTCTTCCATCGTACGATGTATATTGTAAAAGTTATTGGTTTTATAACTGGCCCAGGTTGATGTAAATCGACATAAAACACATCATCATCATTGCAGCCCGTCCCACTGTTGGGCACCACAATGGGAGAGAATTTGACCTACTATACCATGCTGATCAGACAGGTTGGTATAGGGTTTTATTTCGAGTTTGCCTTCTCTTGCATAAATGTTATATGCATATTATATCCCATAGTCGTCTTTTACGACATTCACGGGAAAGATAGGGAGTGGTGAATTGTATTCTTACTCCGTCACCACATAGAACGGATAAAGCTCTTATTGTTAGTCGTTCGAGTAAAATTTTCTAAATCTAAGGCCAATTACTCATACTAAATAATCCATTAATTACTTTTTTATCAATGTCAAACTCTGTAATTAACTTGCGTACGTCCCACTACTGGGTACGAGGCTGCTTTACAATAGGAGGGACACAGATCTACATTGACAAAAAACTAATACCTTTACCCCCACCAATGTTACTAAGCCTGGTATTTTTAAAGGTCTCACCCCTGAATGGGTTACGTAATATAGGTACGTTACTTAATGGAAACCCGTATCCAGTGTTACCTATAGTCAATAAAATATAGCTTGATCTCTGTGACAGATGTCAACGAAACCAACGAAGTAAGTTTCAACGCGCGACATGTTTACAATTTCATTTTGTATCAAATATATTTTCATTCTTTTCGGGCCAGTTTTATTGCAACTGAATTGCAATATATTATAAATACAAAAATATTAATATTCATGCCTAAAATGTACCTCGTAAGTACTGAAATACCTAGTAAACATTTTATACATAAATGACGCTTGCGCACGTACAAGGTCGAACTGGACCGAAAATAAAAAAGAGATGGGACAGTCGATATACGTAAATCGATAACCGATCTTTATTAAATTACTAGCTTTTGCCCGCGGCTTCGCCTGCGTTAAAATTAACTTGCATATTGAACTATTATCGCAAAGAATATTATCGGCATAAAAAGTATTCTATTTCTTAATTTAAGAAATACGCTATCTATGTGTCCATTTTCATCCATATCTGCTCAACAGTTTACGCGTGATTAAGTAACAAACATCCAAATATCTTCACAAACTTTCACATTTGAATATTACTTCCAGACTTGTAGTTCAGATTCCCGTGAAAATACGATGATAAATATGTCTTTCCTTAGTCCCTGATAATGTAGCTTTCCATTGGTGAAAAAAAAATTATATCGATCAAATTCCCGCAGTTTCACCTACGTAAACGTCATTCCCATGCGAATGCGGAGATAAAAAACGCCTATGTGACTCACAACAAAAAACAAAAAATTTTGAACTGTAGGTACCGTGCAAATAATTGTGTGCATAAATAAAATTTATTATTTGGATAGACAAACAGACGCTTCAAATTTATTTATTTGTAGAGATAGAAAATTGACTTAATATCTTGACTTACTGTCTGGTAGCGGCTAGGAATATTACCACGCTTTCATTGTTTGTGGAGTGTCCCAAAATACTACTAAGACAAAGATTTACATCGATCTGGACCAATTGATGATGCCGTCTGGCCAACAATGGCGTCCGTCAGGCAGCCAGTCATAAAATGTTGCTAGAACCTTTGCGATATACTTATCTACGATGGGAGAGGAGTACCTACATATTGCGTCCATCCAAAGTAATTAGGATAAGAGCAAGATAATGATGATATATAGACTGGGTGTCTTCGACTATATGCGTTTCATCCTTTTAGGGCTGCCTAAAATTATTCCTTAGTGCACTTACCCCGAAAAATAGATCGGTACATAAAATTTCACACATCTTTGGCTATGCACTTTTCACCCTCTTAGGGGTTGAATTTCCAAAAATTCTTTGTTAGTACTCATCATCATCATCTCAGCCCATATACGTCCCGCTGTTGGGCTCGGGCCTCCTGCATAATGGAATGGTAATTGACCTACTATACCACGCTGGTCAGACGTGTACCTATACCATAGGGAATAGAGAAGGAAAACTCAAAATAAAAATTTTGAGTTTTCCTTCTCTCGCATAGATGTTATATGCGTTTTATATCCCTTAGTCGTCTCGTATGATCGATCACCCACGGGTAAGATGGGGGGGTGGTGAATTGTATTCTTACTCCGTCACCACACGTATAATGTTAGCACTCGTTTATGCCGAAACAGAACTTTCACGTTCCTAGGACCATTATTTTAGGTTATACACTTTTCATGCCCTTAGGGGTGAGACTGCCAGAAGTTTTTTCATAGTGCTTGGTAAGCGAGCACTAAGAAAAAATCTTGGGATAATCTAAGAGAGCCGACCGTGTACTAAAATGACCGTTCCTCGGCTCACTGATTTCGGATAAACGCTTTTCACCCACATAGGGGTAAAATTGCAAAAAACTCTTTTTTAGTGAGCACTTTCCCCAAGAAAGACAACTTCATACAAAATTTTACGTTTCTAGGCCTAATGATTTCAGCTATATATTTTCACCCCCTTAGGGGTTGAGGTTCAAAAAATAATTTCTTAGAGCTCACATACAACAAAAGAAAGTGTATCGCATACAAAGTTTTACGTGCCTGGCCCCAATAGTTTCGTCTATAAGCTTTTCACCCCTTTAAAGGGGTGATTTTCCAAAAATTCTTTGCTAGTGTTCGTGTACCCCAAGAAATACGACGGTGTAAAAAAAAGATACGTTTCTAGGCCCAGTGGTTTCGGCTGTATGCTTTTTGGTCTTTTAGGGGTTGAATTTCATCCCCATGTAAGTGAAATTTCCAAAACGCTAGAACGAATATTTATTTATTTATTATCAAGTGCCTTAATACAAAGATTCATGGTTCTATCATCAAAAATGACGAATTTCCATACAAAATGTCATCCCCTATTTCAACCCCTTATACCCATTTTTTCGCGATTTCTTTGCTAGAGCTCGTGTACCCCAGGAAATACTACGGTGTAAAAAAATTACGTTTCTAGGCCCAGTGGTTTCGGCTGTATGCTTTTTGTCTTTTAGGGGTTGAATTTCATCCCCATATAAATGAAATTTCCAAAACGCTAGAACGAATATTTATTTATTTATTATAAAGTGCCTTAATACAAAGATTCATAGTTCTATCATCAAAAATTACGAATTTCCATACAAAATGTCATCCCCTATTTCAACCCCTTATACCCATTTTTTCGCTATAAAAATAGCCTATGTCCTTTCTCAAGCTTTATTCTATCTCTGTACCAAATTTCATCAAAATCGGCTCAGTGGTTTAGACGTGAAAGCGTAGCAGACAGACAGACAGACAGACAGAAAGACAGACAGAGTTACTTTCGCATTTATAATATTAGTAAGGATTCATAAAAGAAATAAACCCAATACAGTACCTATATAAAACTTTTAACATATTTTTTACAATTAAAACAGACAGTTACATTATAAAATACATAAATTGTCTTAATTAAACATTAAAAAACTACTTTTTGTCTCAAGAGTAAATGATAATATTATGTACGCATTACTGTCAATAAATTAGACATATTTATTTATAAAACAGTCGTAATTGATCGATTGATCTAGTGACTGTCCCTATTTTGGCAAAAAATGATAAATGTTCTAGCAGGTACTCTCCAGTGATGACGATAATAGTGACCTAGACCTTGATTGTGCTCCTTTTGAATAATTAGAACAGTCAAAAAATAGTCTTTGTTTGCAATTAATTCAAAAAGATTTTCATTGATTGAATTTTAATTATAATAGAAAATCATAATTATAAAAATAGAGAGTTTAATCGATAAAATGCTACGAACTTTATCGTAAGCGTGACAGCACTAGGGGCAACTGTCACAGAGATCATCCTATATTTTATGGACTATAAGTGTATATATTGTTGAGGAATAGATACATACTTGGAATTGGGCAGTACCGCAGCTTTCGGCATGCCAGTTGTTCCAGAAGTATAGATATAGAGCATCGTGTCTTTGTAATGTGGTTTATCGGTGACTACGGGGTAGTCGGGCGGATGACGTCCCATCTCCGCACAAAGATCCAGTACTCCAGGGGCGCATTTGCCGTAGAGTTGGAACAGTTTAAGTTCTTCCGGCAGCTGATCTCGGATCTCTCCAATAGCTGTAGAGTTGAACAAACAATTTAAACACAGCAAATGTGACAAATTGAGAATGCTTGATATCAAATTATTTTTATATTTATTATTGTCATCATTCATCATCATTTCAGGATCGAGATCGGGATCGGGATCGAGCCTCCTCCATAATAAGAGGGAAATTGACTTACTACGCTGGTTAGGGTTAGTATAGTGTTTAATTTTAAGTTTTCCTTCTTTTACGTAGATGTTATATGTATATTAATCCCTTTTTTTTTTCTTTTTTTATGGGTGGGCTATGGTAAGCGCACGAGGTGACTTATCATCAGTGGTCACCTCTCAACGTCCCCGTCTTGGGACGTTGGTCGCGGTCGCACGGTCAGCCTCTCCGCGGGTGACGGACTAAATTCCCCGGTCCAGTCACCCGCGGCCTCGGCTAGGGTGGCATCAGGCGCAGGTACTCGCGCCTGCGCCGTCCGAGTCGCCGGCGGCGGAACGTGTCGTCCAAGAGGAGCTCTTCTCGCACACGATCCGCAGCGTCCTTCCGTGAGATTACGGCCTCACAGAAGGCGGCGACCGCGTCCCAGTTCCTGACGCTGTCGAGCATCTCCCTGGCGATGGTCGGCAGCGTCATGTCGGCACCGATAATCGCGACGAGTTCACGGCGCTCCCCCGCCCACGCGGCACACACCTCGAGCGTGTCGCAATTGCAGTGGTGGCAGGACGGTGTGCTCTCCTTCCTGACAATCTTGTGCAGGTACTTGGCGAAGCAACCGTGCCCCGTCAGCACCTGCACCAGTCGGAAGGAAAGCACACCGTGCGTCCCCTCCAACCACTCCATCAGTACCGGCCGGAAGGCCTGGACGGTCCTGACACCGTACCGAGGACTCTCCAGCCGGACTGCCCAACGGGCAATGACGTCTCGGCGGGCGTTGACCCGCCAGGCGGTAATCTCTTTGATGGAGACCATACCGCCGCGGATGCGCGTCTCGGACACCCGCCGGTAAATTCCGGTGAGCATCTCCGCCTCCAGGGATGTAATTTAGCACCCAAGCAATGACTTGTAACTTTGTTATGAATAAAGAATACAATACTATATAATAATAAAGTATGCGTACGCCCTTCACTATCAGCCAAATGGACATACTTTGGACATAACCCACTATAAAAGTATGCCACATAGAACAATCCTGTGTCGCCTGCAGCTAACAATGTCATCAGTTCACATGGCGTGGGCATCTACACTATACTTCTAATTAATATTATAAATACGAAACTGTTTGTTATGCTCTCACGTCTAAATTAACTTTTAACTTATACTATTAACTTTTAACTATTAACGTAGGCAAAGCCGCAGCTACAGGCGAGTATGTATATAAAAAATACAGAAAGAAAAATACAAGTAGAATAACAATGAAAGCTACAAGACAGTGAGTGAATGTATAAATATTACTGTTATAAATCTGCAGTAATTTGTTTCTTAAAACGCGACAATCTGACGGGCTGAATGGGTATTTATTTCAAGATTACATTTTCTCGCAATAATGTTATATGTTTTCGATCCTTAATAATATATTAAAACAAAAATGGGAAGGCAAGCTTGTATCAGCGATATAGCTAATCAATTCCAGCTAAAAACTATAACTATTCTGTCACAAATATATAAATTAAAATCAATAAAAATTAAATTGCGTACATTTCCTATTGAAATAAATAGGGCAATCATTTTTATTCATATTGTATTTTCACGGGATTCGATGAACGTAACGTTTAGTTTCATGGTATTCTAAAAAAAATGTGACATAAATAGATACAATGGCACATAACTGAAGTATGTCTAGAGCAAAGCCAAGGGCAAAACATCCGTGAAACAGAAAAGTAGACGTTTAGCGATGATAATAATAATATAATTTATATGTATATTCAAATTATAATAATGTGTAGAGATACACGGTAAGCTAAGGTAAATATAAATAGTACGTACATAGGTAAGTATATCTACTTAGTATTATCATAGTACGTACCTTATGTTTATTGCAAAATACAAGAATCTCGGTATAATTGATTAATAGTGTTTTATAGGGTTCTGTACCCAAGGGGTTAAAACGGGACCCTATTATTAACACTTCGCTGTCTGTCTGTCCGTCTGTCTGTCACCAGGCTGTATGTCAAGCGCGATAGCTAGACAGTTGAATTATTTACAAATTATATATTTCTGTTGCCGCTATAACAACAAATACTTAAAAGCAAAATAAAATAAATATTTAAGGGCTCCCATGAAAATCCCAAAAATCCCACTTTCTGCTTATTTTTGCTCGTTATCAGTAAATTTGTGCACCTATTGTTGTTTGCCTAATCAGTGGTACGGAACCCTTCATGCGCGAGTCCGACTCGCACTTAGCCGATTTTTATAAGTTTAGAGATTTATTCTACACTAGCAACCCGCCCTCGCTTTGCTTCGGTTTTAGTCGTTTTACCCGCGTAGTTCCCGTTCCCGTGGGAATACCGGGATAAAATATAGCCTAGGTTACTCCCTGATATTATAGCTTTCCATTGGTGAAAGAATTTTTGAAATCGGTCCAGCCGTCTTGAAGATTACCCGGAACAAACAGACAGACAGACAGACAGACAAAAATTTTTTAATTGCTATTTTAGGTATAGGTGTCGTGCAAATAACCGTGTGAGCATGAAAAAAGCCTATTATTTTGACATTACAAACAGACACTCCAATTTTATTTATTGGTATAGATAACATTGTTCTAGACAATAACGTATAAATAATTAAAATATTTATATTAATATTATGATAATTTTTATTAATTACTAGCAACCCGACCTCGCTTCGCTTCGGGTTCAATCGCCTTACCCACGTAGTTCCTGTTCCTGTGGGAATACCGGGCTAAAATATAGCCTATGCTTAGAATAATAACGTATAGAAGGATAGTGTCAGTACTTCGAACGTACTTTAAAAATTTGAATCTAAAAATACTATATATATATTTCATGTTCAGAAAATTCTAGAAAAGTAAACTTTGAATGGTTGAGTATATCATTGATTATAGAACTCATTTACGTGGCTTTAGTTCTTACTTAAAATTGCGGCATCGTTGGTGACTAGGGCATTAAAGTAAAAGTTACAGTGAAATGTGAAAAAGAATACTATAATGGATTGCCAATAGGCGATGACGACAATCCATTGTCCTTCAAAAATTGTGTAGGATTATTTATTGGCAAGCTGTTCCAGAGATGCCTCATTTAGAGGCAGAACACTAATCTAATCAATACTTGATATACTTTGCGGCATATTACACTTATATGTTTTGAAGATGGACACACATATTATGGTGACGGAGTAAGAATACAATTCACCACCACTCTCTTACCTGTGGGTGTCGTAAAAGACGACTAAGGGATATAATATGCATATAGTATCTACGCTAGAGAAGGGAAACTCGTAACAAAACCCTATACTAACACGTCTGACCAATGTGGTATAGTAGATCAATTTCTCTCCCATAGTGGAGGAGGTCCGAGCCCAACAGTGGGACGTGTATGGACTGAAATTAAACTTTGTTAAATAATAAAGAATAATGATATTTATAGAACTTTATTTAGTGCCCATCTGTCCTTCGTCTTGAGTCCGGTGTGACTATAGAACATTGCTGGGTCCTACTAACATTATGATAACCGCCTTTTGGTTAGTTCGGTATGTATTTAACTTTAATAGCTCCCACTAGAGACAAAAATCAAATGCCAAATACTCAGTGCCGATTATACTCAACTGATATTTTGCCCGCCTAAATTGACAATATTGGCTGTATGTATATATTTTACAACAAACTCCAAATTTCAGTTACCTAATTAAAAATATTTTTCCTAAGTTTTTAGAGAATTTGTAATATCTGAGATTAATGCGTTTAAAACTGATTAACACTTTAGCTTTTTTTAAACAGCGCCCATGAATGCACCAGAGAATAATTTCTTATAGCGCTGAAGTCTAGACAAAATTACCAGCCACAAATAATATTCAACACAATCATTTGTGGATCGCTAGAATAATCCTTATGGAAGTTTTTGTAAATAATAATATAGATTGATTAATTTATTTCGGCAACTTACCATCAGCAAGATGTTGAGAGAAGATTACAGCTTTAGCCTTAGCGACCTGAATGCAATGGAGCAGCGGCTTATGGCGTAAGTTGCTGTTGATGAGAGCGGAAACAGCGCCAACCTTGGCCATGCCCAGCCAAGTGAATACGTACTCTCCACAGTTGGGCATAAACACACATACTACATCACCTCGCTTTAGACCCAAATGCTCCTGCATCACCCGTGCTACTTGATTCGACTTAGCAGCCATCTGTATAAGAACGAAAATAAAAAGTTATATTAAAATTTATTCCTCAGTGCGGCGTCTATTAAAAAGAACATATATTTACAAGGTTTTGCTTATGTGTTAGCTTCCTTTTGACCCACTATGCGAGGATTTTAGTGGTTAAAATGACTTTGTATGGCACGGCAGGCATATACTACACCCATACTCAGAAGAATAACCCATCAGCCCGTAGACGTCCACGGTTTTACGTAGGCCTACCCACGAGAATGCAGCTCAAAACGATCCTGTGCCACCTGAATCGATCTGCGACTTTAAAATGTATGGTGTCAGAATAAGACTGTAATTGTTGCCACCCATTACTTGTTCATAGGAGTTGTAAAGGTATCTCCAGAAGAATGGGCAGCAGTTGCTCTACGCTTCACTGAGATGACAAGCTTGGCAATTATCCTTCCATTTATGCCAGAGGCCTACGCAGTGGACACCGAAAGGTAAAATGATGATGACAATTGAACACACGAAGGCAAGGCAATCGATACATATAGAATTATGCTATCTGTGGAATTATAATGCCTGTCTAGCAATATAGTGAAGGCTATAATTAGGGTTGCCACTTTTTTGTGTAAATAAAGTACCTACATCAAAAATAGAAATAGTACATAGAAAAGAATTGCTTTGCGTCCAAATAAAGTAGAATTTACTATATTATTATGCTTTAAAACATATTTTAGATTATTTTTGTAAATTTTCAACAAATAATTATCTCTGCTAAACCGCATTTATGGATTTTATATTTATTTTGTGTACTACAAAGAATTCATTTTAAAATTAACATTCAAAAAACTTTCGTTTCTGATTTATGGACATTAGAAATGAAATCCTTACTAATATTATAAATGCGAAAGTAAGGATGTTTATTTGTTTGTTACGCTTTCACGCTTAAACCACCGCACTAATTTTAAAAATTCTTTCACCAATGGAAAGGTAGTATAACATGGGCTATATTGTTTCCCGGTATTCCACGGGAACGGCAACTACGCGGGTAAGGCGATTGAAACCGAAGCGAAGCGAGGCCGGGTTGCTAGATAATTTAAAAAAATGTGAAAAATGTCACAAAACTTAAAATTAATCCTAGAGAAATAAATTAATATAGTATTGTTATCGCGTACTTTATTGTTCACATAAAGTACCTATAGAGTTATTTATATTAGGACCATCCATAAGTCGGAGTCGACAAAGTGTGACAAGGTGTGGGAGGGGTCCTAAGTATCGTAACGTCACTTTTCAAAGTCTTATGCACCAAGTACTAATGCCAATTTTGAATTATTATCGAAAAACTTAAAAATATTTCCAACCCTAACTCTTCAGTAGCATAAACTCTCACAAGTACCGCCACGTGCGCCACGTTTCGTTGTGATTTCATTATTTATATTTTTTTAAATTGCAAAATTTATGTCGTTTCACTAGACCCAAAAATGTCTCAGTCTCTAGTCTCAAAAATGTGACCAACTGTGACAAAATCGGACAGGGTTCAAAAAATCACGAAATTAATCGAGATACTTTATGCATGAAAAACCGTACAATGCTTTATAATAAAGTACGGGTGGCAACCCTAGCTTTAATGTATAATTGAAAAAATAAAACCAGACCTCGCCAAATGTCCAGGTGCGGTCATCGACGACGATGAAGCAAGGCGCATCGGGATTCTTGAGGGCGCGCTTAGTGAACAGCTGTGCCACCGTAGCATCCTGTCTACCCCATCGTTTCGACCTGATCATGCCGCATGCATATCGGTACAGGAATCTGTAAGAAATAATACGAAACTTGAGGTTGTTGAATTTCAGTCGATATCAACGGAGAGAATAGGATGGTCCTGCACCTTGATGAAGAGAAAATCAACTTTGGGCTGTGCGTTATGTGCCACTAACGTGATGGCAGTGAGGATATGGCGAAGCATATACATGATATCCAACGCGAGCAGAACAGTGTCGTGGAAGCTCTATCAAATAGTCATCAGCATCAATCATCCATCGCTTTATCATTACCGCCCATCATTACGGTGATGGTCGACAATGACAGTAATTGAGACGCGGTTGACATCTTCTTTTCCGTGTAGTAAGTGAGTAAGAATACAATTCAGCATTACCATTTCTTACGCATGGGTGTCGTAAAAGACGACTAAGCGATTATAATACACAAACGGCCTCTATGAAAGAGCAGAAAACTCGAAATAAACCCCTGTACCAACCCGTCCTACTAGCGTGTTATGATAGGTCAAGTACCCTCGCATTGCGGAAGAGGTTCGAGCACAGCAGTGGGAAATATATAAGCTTTTTTTTTTTTTTATTGCAAGCAATGGCAAACGAGCAAACAGTACACCTGATGGTAAGTGTTGCTGCCGCTCATGGATCTTTACAAGGCCGCTGCCTATCGCGAAGAGAATGAAGGGAGTGTGAATGCGTGCATTGAGGCTCGGTGATATCAAAGGCACCACCAAAACCCACCACACGCGAACATCCTCAGAAAGTTGGGCTTGCGGCTCTATCGCTCACCGAACGAAGCGCAGTAACAAAATGCTACTACTCAGACGTCGATCTTCTGCGAGAGCGTGGTACCACCCCGGACAGACCGGCCCGCGGCTGTAGACAGATAACTGTCGACAGTGTAGTCCTACCACTACTAGCTGTGCGCTGTGATGATGTATGATGATGACATCTCCAAAATCGCGATCTTCCAGAAAGGCTGTCATCAGTGCCGCTTATTGGAACCATCCTATACTGAATTGTCCAAATTGAGAAACTTTCAATCCAAAACGATCGTCAGTTGGTCGAGCAATTTGACCATTATCTCTTGTGTCCTAATTTTTTTGGGCTCTTTCGTTTATAACAATTTTTCTACGGCTTTCAGATTTTACCTCGTAGTGAGCATAGCACCAGTAATATTTTTTTATTTTTGAAGTTCGCGTTAAGTCGGTACAGGTAGCTGAGCTGATAATATATAAAATATCGTTTATTTGATTAACAAATATATCCTATATTAGTACAGTAAATCATGACAGACACGTGGAACCCAACGACCTTCAAAACGGTAGCCTCATTTATATGGAATATGTATGTAACACGTGCGTATTGGCTTATAGAAATATGTATGTATAAACAGATCGCAACGTGTATGGTAAAACGTGGCAAAGGGATTATGTGGTCTCGCGGATTAATGTTCGTTTAGATTTGTAATCATGTTTATGTTAGTTTATTAAAATTAATCTTTAAACTTCTATTATTCCTAGTTATACTCAGGCTTTTTAGCTTCAATATAACATCAATTTTCCTCTTAGATTTTCAGCTGGGTTCGTCCCGCCTAAATACACTTAAAATGTTCCCCGAGGCAAAGATTTTACAAAATATCTTTTTCTAGAATTTTTAAATATACTCATCATCACGATGCTTTTCTTCACCGATAATTCAAGTGATATAAGATTAATGATAATAATTATTTAATACAGACTACATAGACAGACCCCATAGACCATTTACTTAATGCCAATTTTGTAAATTACAGCGGTATACGTAGCTAAATTGTGTGCTTACAGTTGCCATATAACGATAACAAAACGCCCAAAAATCATTTCTTGTTTATCGATTTTTAATATTTTTGTTATATATTTGTTCTATATTTGAAATACCTAAGTTATTCTTTATATTAATACGTGAAGCAAAAACTTTGTACCCCTTTTTACGAAAATTACGTGGATGCACAAGTATGGCATTTAGTACAGTTGAAGTATATAATGAGGAGAAATGGATAAAACTGAAATTTCATATAATAATAGATTAGAAATACATTAAATTCATTAAAAAAGGCATTACGCAATACGCACACTACCATTTAATCACGATACGATTAAAATGTCTTTACGATTAAAATCTCTGGTCGAACTGAATGTTAAACAATCATAATTATGACGACAATGTCAAATAGACATCTATACATATAATACAACTGTAGAGGTCGAAATTCTGTACATTGACAAAAAAAACGCTAAAAACCGAGTCAGGGGGGTGTTAGAAGTGAAATAGAACACATCCAGATTGAATTTAAATTTTTTTGTTTCTCTGTCTGTTTATCTGTTTGTACGGGCTAATCTCGGCAGTTATTGGACCGATTTAAATGCAATTTCGCATGGTGGTATCTTACATCCCTGGTCAACATTTAAGATATTTTTAATCCCGGCAAATTAAAGAGTTCCCGTGGGATAGGTAAAAAACTATAGTAACTTATATAGCTCAGTACACAACCTACTTAATTGGAAATCGATATAAAAAGATTAATTATAAATGGAAACTATTCTGAAATTCCACCCCTCAGAGGATATATTCTTTTTTAAGGGTGTAAAATAGGAAAGGAATTGCTTTGATATTATTCACTCTCATACACAAGTAATAAATTCATACAACCTCAATGATTAATTAACTGCACTGATAGCATAGTAGTTAAGATAGCAACTTACCATGTCAGTGTCACGGGTTCAATTTCAACGCCGGACAATTGTGTGATCAACAAATTGTTGCTAGGTAGAGTAGACTAGATAGTAGTAAACCGAGTCTAATTTGGGTCTGTCACTTATATTTCTGTGAGGTTCCGTAGTAGAGGGTGTAGCGGGCGAAATTTATAGTTTGTAGAATAACTAATAAAAATCGGCCAAGTGCGAGTCGGACTCGCGCACGAAGGGTTCCGTACCATTAACTAGGTAAACAACAGTGGGTACACAAATTTCATATTGTAACCTTAACCTTCACCTGTTACCGTTTACTGATATCAAGCAAAAATAGGCAAAATAGAAGCGCGATCGCGTTTGTTGTTATAGCGGTAACAGTAATACATAATTTGTAAAAAATTCAACTGTCTAGCTATCGTGGTTCCTGAGATACAGCCTGGTGATAGATAGACGGACGGACAGACAGCGAAGTCTTAGTAATAAGGTCCCGTTTTCATCCCTTGGGTACAAAACCCTAAAAAGAGGGCTGTACAGGGTCACTCAAATACCCTTTTTTGACCCCAGGCAGCAAATTATGTTATAGTGCTATCACCCGTGCGCAGTCATTGTTGACAAACGAGCAAACAGGACACCTAATGGTAAGTGATACTGTGCATGAACTTTTGCCAAGTCACTGCCTATCGTGAAGGAAGTGTAAATGCGTGCAATGAAGTTTGGTAATATTAAAGGTAAGGTATCACCAAAACCCACCACATGCAAACACGGTCAGAAAGTTTGGGTTCCGGCTCTCTCGCTCTGGACGGACCGGCTCGCGACGTTAGATGGACGACTGTCGAGAGTGTGATTCTATCACGTAAAGATAGTAAAGCGCAAGTAGGTATTTGGGCTAGCCCCCCACCCGACACGACAGCTTGGAAGTTTTTCTTCCTGACTCGCTCCGCCGAGTTCTTACGTGAGATAATTGCTAAGCAGAAGATGGCGACCTCATATGGACTATGGTCTTAGTAATGGTCGGTAGATTTGGCAGTGATGCTTGCGATGAATTTACGACGCTGCTCTACTCCGGCTACACAGATCTTTTCTTTTTTCATTGCAAACGGTGGCAAACGAACAAAGAGTACACATGATGGTAAGTGTTGCTGCCGCTCATGAACCTTTGCAATACCAGGTGCACAGCTAGACCGCTGCCAACCATGAAGAAAGTAAAGGGATTGTGAATATTTTTTATTGCGAACGGTGGCAAACGAGCAAACAGTACACCTGATGGTATGTATTGCTGCCGCTTATGGACGTTTGCTAAGCCGCTGCCTGCAGTGAAGAAAGATAAGGCAGTGTGAATGCATGCCACACGCAAACGCCCTCAGAAAGTTGGGCTGCCGCCTCTTTCACTCACCGAACGAAGCGCTGTAACAAATTGCTACTACTCGGAGGTTTTTTGCGAGAGTATGGTAATACCCCGGACGGACCTACCCGTGGCTGTAGACACACAACTGACTGTTAACAGTGTGGTCCTACCACTATTTAATACAAAAAAAGATCTCAAAAGTATGCCTGCTATATCTTAGGTGGAACCACAATTGTGGAAGGGCTTCGTGTATTTCCACATATAAGTCTCACGGGAGGGTTGCTAACAAAGCGACTACGCTGCCTCGGTCGACATGGTACGGTATCTGCGTGTAGCATAAGCACCATGCCTTTCTGCGAATGCCAGAAGAAAGTTTTACGACAAGTGCTCAGAACTCATCCACACAGATGCACTGTACAGGGCCATTGATCAAACCAGCCTCGCGTACAGCCGTCATGTAATACCGCTCAACGAGCCGGGGAGTAATTTGATAAATATGCTCCTGAAAGCATCGTCGCCCGTCGAGTACTAAGCCCAAATATTTTATCTGATCCTCGATTGAGTGCAACCGAATTAACAGTGATTGCTGTGCTGATGGGTGTAAAGTTACAAGGTCTATGAAACAGCAAATAATTCGTTTTATATAGAGCTACTAATTGAATCATCATCTAGATACTAATTATGGCCAAATGTATCGCTTATTTAAATTAAGCTCAGCCCGAAGTGAGTCCAATCTCAGCTAGTAAACCATACTGTCACCCGCACGAACTATCTCAGCTGGGAGCAGAACAAAATAGGCGTTAGCTCAAAGTCCTCTGCGCGCTTCACGCTGGAATCAGCCGCAGCACCCCCTGATAATAGCACCTCCCTTATATACCAAATTGGCAAACTATTAAATGATTTGACGACATCTAAATACACCGCCAACAGCACCTCTCCATCAGTGAGCGCCTTAATGACAACGAGCCACAAACATAGAAAGCCTGCAATCGTCTGCCAAAAAGAGTTGGTCTGATCCTAACCCAGTAACCGAGCCATAAACCCCAAAAAAAAACCTAAATTCTAAAATCCTATATTCTAAATTCAAATAATTATAAACGAATTACAGTCGAATTAAGCTTCAACTTTATGAACGAAACATGTCGCCCTGGCCTATTAACACGAGGTGAATTTCATTGTTCATTCGAGGAGCGCACAAATAGAGTGTACTTGCCGTATAACTAAATTGTCAACTATTTACTCGTAACAGACAAATGTTGGTTCAATAGACGAAAAGGAGTTCTAAATTGTTCTTTTAGCAAGTTACACAGTTACTTTACAATATAAACTATCTTCTAAGGAGCTAATAAGGAGTCGTTTATAAAATCAGTCTCGTAATACACTGTCGACGTCAACTATTAGACAATCCTCGCGAAATTGAAGACAGTATTACAAATCTATCGAGATAGTGATTATAAATCTATCATACTTATCTGTACAAAAGAACTGTTTATTAAAGAATCTATCAATAAATAGTACAAGTGCTTAATAGATTAACAATAACATTGAAAACTATGAGCGATCAGATGTGTGAGCAGTTACAGTATTGCGTTTAACAAGAGAATGAAAAATTCTAAAGCAGCCCAGGTGTATGAAGGTGATATATAAGAGTGAAAGAGAAATCTCTGGCTCGGAGATCACAGTCATTGCCTTTTTTGCTAACCAGATGGTTAGCAAAAAAGGCAATGACTAACCTAACCTAACCTAACCTAACCATCTCTCATCACTTATTATTCACTATTGGACCACTTCCCACGAGGATGCCATTCGGAATGGTCCTGTGCCACTTGGAACTCCCAGGAACGTTCAAACTTTCGAAGTTCGAACTTTCAAAATATTGTCAGTCCACCTCGTAAGGGGTCGTCCTAGGCTGCGTTGACCGAAAATTTTCTATATTCATGGAAAATTAATTGGTCAAACAAGGTCATACTTGTTGTTAGGCGACAGACCTCGTTGAGCTACATCCGGCCATTATTGTCTGGATAATAATCAGTTCTGTATACGAAAGGGTAATCCGCCAGGCGAGCCGCCAAACACAAGGATTCGTTCTGTTAGCCTGCTTAATTGGGGAGAAGGTTAATACGGCAGGTTACGGACCCGTCTACATCGCTCGTCCGTCGCTTCGGACAGCTTGATCGGGGTGTGGTGAAAAAGGAGGACAACTTTGATTAGAAAGGTGCCATTAATTATGGATTTTTTAAGCCGAGTCTCACTAGATCTCATCTGAGAGAAGTGTTTCAGCAAATATAACGTAATTTTGTAAATAAAACTATTTTCCGGATTTTATCGCGTTTATATTAAACGGCGGGCAATCAAAAATCAAATGCGAACCCGATAAAATCCGTAAAATAGTTTTATTTACTCGCGTCGCGAAACGCGCGCAGAAATTATTATATAAGTAATGAAATTTTTTTTTGGACAAAAAATGGTGTAAAGATATGAAAAAAAGACCTATTATTTTAAACAGTATCAAATACTAAATTAATAACTATATGTATTTTTTTTAAATTAAATCTATAAAATATAAATTTTGGTTAATCACATGTGATTAGGGGAGCGGGGAGTTGTCAAAAAGTCCTCAAAAACGCTTTACATCATAAATGGTGGTAGGACTACACTGTCGACAGTTATCTGTTTACAGCCGCGGGCCGGTCTGTCCGGGGTAGTACCACGCTCTCGCAGAAAATCGACGTCTGAGTTACTACTCAAATAGCAATTTGTTACTGCGCTTCGTTCGGTGAGCGAGAGAGCCGGCAGCCCAACTTTCTGAGGGTGTTTGCGTGTGGAGGGTTTTGGTGGTGCCTTTGGTATCACCGAGCCTCAATGCACGCATTCACACTCCCTTCACTTTTTTCGCGCTAGGCATCGGCCTTGTAAAGGTCCATGAGCGGCAGCAACACTTACCGTCTGGTGTACTGTTTGCTCGTTGGCCACAGCTTGCAATAAAAAAAAATGCACTCTCTATAAGGCCAGGGACAGAGCTATAATAAATTGAAATTATATGTACCTACATATTCACAAATAATTACAATTTCTTGTGTGTGAAATGACAATAAACCTAAGCGTTCTTTTAACCTCATCCATCATAGAATTATACTACCATGAATTCCTAATGAAAATTACTTAAATAGAAAATCGATAGCACCGTTTGACTAAGTACTAATAATATTAGCTTGTAGACGTAACGTAGGCATGTTATATTTTCCCGCTCTCGTGTTAAGAATCGATTTTATAATGCTTTTAACAGTTGTGAACATTCTCGCATTGAATATGAACTATTAAGCTCTACATCAAATACAAAATTAAAGGTTTTGCTAAACTACAGCTGGCCTATGGTTTCATTTAATGATGAGAAAAGTACATGTAGTCTGTTCTAACATATAAATTAAAAGTAATTTCCTCTTAGAGTATTGAGGATTTAGTAGAATTCATAGAGTAACGAAGGATTTAGACGACACAGAACTTTTTACAGGGTATTCTTATGGACATTGATGGAATCTATTTTCTATGTTAATATTAACACCATATTCCGTAACTGAGTAAAATGTCTTTCAAGAGTCCTTACTTTTCTACAGGTGTGATAAAATACGATGAAAGAATACAAGTTTTTTTTATTGCTGTTGGTGGCAAACAGCACACCGGATGGTAAGTGGTACTGCCACTTATAACGTTTTGCCGGGCCGCTGCCTACCGCGAAGAAAGTGAAGGAAGTATGAATGCATGCAATGAGGTGATACTAAAGACATCACCAAAACCCACTACACGTAAACAACCTCAGAAAGTTGAGCTTCCGGTTCTTTCGCTCAACGAAGGAAGTGCAGAAACAAATTGCTACTACTCGGTTGTCAATTTTCTACGAGAGTGTGGTATCACCGTGGACGGACCAGCTTGCGACTGTAAAGAGACAACTGTTGACAGGTGATCCTATCACATAAATAGAAGATGGCGGATAACTGCAAAAAAATTATACTCGGAATAAAATCCTATATCGATCCATTTGACCAGCTTGGTCAGCTGTTTTTAATAGATATCGAAACGTTGCCCACTTATATCAATCGTTACTATTATCAGTTATCACCCTACTATTATGATAATTACTTGGAGTCGATAGATCATAGTACATGTACTATTCTCTCATCGTACATTGTAACATGCAGGTTTGTGACTGTCTGGCGTCAATTCTCCTAGAGAATTGGCTGCATGTATCGATAAAATACTATAACTTTTTAGTGTACAATCTATAACGCCTCAATAAATTCGAGTGAATATCGAAATTATAAAATTTTGGATTACAAGTTATTTTAATAACCGAAAAAATATGGTCATGAAGCAAAAGTAACAACTACTAATTTACACACACACACACATACATCGTGCTTGTATTTTTATAAAGGTTTATACAGCAATACTAAAGAAGCCTTATTCGGCATTGCGACGAGGCACGCCGCCGAGTCACGTGACCGCTTAACGCACCTAGGTACTCGTAATCTTATAATTAAATGAAAACAAATAGAAGCACTGCAGCAAACACAGATACTGATATATAAATAAATCTAATAACATTATAAAAAGTGCTAATGTTACGGATATTATCGAACATTGTACGCGAAACATCTTAATCCTGCCATGACCATGAAGCCGAAGTGTTAGAAACCTGAGTAAAGAAAAAATCAAATACAAACGCGATAAAATCCGTAAAAAAATGTTTTATTACATATATGTAATACACGCGTAAACATCAGAAATCATTAAGTGTTATTGTGATATTAAATTTCATTACATAACATTACAATCAATGTTAAAGCTCGTAATATGTATATATGTGACGTTAAGTTTTATCGTAAACGTATGGCTCACACAAATATTTGCGACAAAGTATTCGAAATGTTTTCGACACCCATTTTTATGGATTTGGAGCAGTGACCCTATCGTCCTATAGAGGCGCTGCTCCAAATCTCATACAAATTGGTCTCGATAACGATACGAATACTTTGACGCAAGTATTCTTGCTCTGCTTCGGTTTATCGAAACGATTCATCCTCCGCCACCGGAATCCCCCCTAACTGAGAGTATAGTCAAGCTACTAGCCAACCTGCTTGACAGGCAGGTTGGCTATCGTAGTTATGTTATACGTTTCCCAAGAGAAAGCTGCTGTCCACTCTCCTGGTGAGACCCTTAGCCAATTTTTACCACCTCCACGAGTAAGTAATGAGAGGTGATAATTATATTCCTATCGCGTCGTGATATAGGAAATTGAGAATTATAAACTTCCTATCTAGTTAGTAACAATTGCCTCGGACGGAATGGACGGCTGTGTCCAGACCATAGCCAGTCCAAAAAGAAGTATCAGGTAAAAAATGAATTCTCTAGAAATTTGCAGGCATTAAATCAACGGCATTTTTCATAACATCTAGGTATGCAAAATAAAGAAAGACTTGAAATAAAACTTCATCATCACCATCGTTCAGTCTATCGCCGTTCCCTACTGGACGTAGGCTCCCTATTTTGCCATAGAGAGCGGTCCTATGACATTTACATCCAACGACGCCCAGTAAAATGGGGGCCATATCGTCTCTGTATAATGATGTTATTGCTTGGCAGGCGTGTTAGCGGCCGCAGTGAGATGGTATATATTGCCCAGGAGAGTGCTGTTGCCCGCTTTCATGGTGAACCATTAGCCAATTCTTACGACTCTCGCGGGCAAGCAAGGGGTGGTAACAATTGTATTTTTATCCCGTCGTTATCGGCAATACGTTATACCAACCTATTTCACCGGTGTAATAAAAAATAAATCAATGCCCTTTTTTGGGTGGGTGGGTTACGGTCGGCGCACTCCTCGCACCACTCCGTCCAGGGCGACGAGGGGCATAAGCACGCATACCCGTAACCCACCCGCGCGACATGTCGCCTTCGTCGTTGGGCCGACCACCGGAGCAGTGAGACTTGACGTTAGTGGTTGGAACGACGCAATACCCCCTTGAGGGGTACCCTCCCATCGACTGACGTCTCCCCCTCGGGGAGGACATCGGTCTTTCCTCGCGTGGGCGGTCTCTCGGCGGTTGACGGACTAATTCCCCGGTCACGTCACCCGCGGCCTCGGCTAAATCAATTGCCCCGCGACAAGGATGAACGAAGTTTGTTGAAATATTTCAAGATTAATTTATAATAACTTCAATCAATACTTAAACTATCAATTATCACGCTATTGGCCGAGCTGTGTGATGCTTATTAATAACTTTCTGATTATTAAAAAAAAATATTTAAAAAAATTACCTATAAACGTCTGTCGTGTCATCTAATGGTCGATAAATTTACAGTTATAAATAATAGATAGAAGTCTATAAGGAATTATACTCGTGGCTTTGCTATGATAATGATATCCTATCTATTGCCGTGTTAATTCCATCATATTCAGAGAGTGATAAAGCCCTTTTTAACATAAAAAATATATAGGATATATATAGGATTACTTTCCTTGTGTGACGGAGTAAGAATTCAATTCCCCAGCCCCTTTCTTACCTGTGGGTGTTGTAAAAGACGGCTAAGGGATTATTGCAGATAACATATGTAAAAGAATGTAAACTCTAAATAAAACCCTAAAGCAACTCGTGTGACCAATGTTGTATAGTGAGTCAATTTACCTCCATTTATGGAGGAGACTTGAGCCCAGTGGGACGTATATGAGCTGTGATGATTACTACGCCAGCCGTACAGAGGTCGACCGCTTGAGGGTGAAGCCCTGGCAACAAGGCCGTGTCGAAGAAGACACAATGGTGATAGGGAGTGAATACTGTAGGTTATGGGGCCATACGCTGCTCATCCGTCGCCTTAGACACATTCGTCGAAGTGTGCCCAGAAAGAAAACTACAAAAAAAAAGGATATATGTATAGAAACTTTAAGTAGGTAACTCATTAATATTTCTTTGTCTAAACTTTTCATCAAAGTCAACGACACAGTCTAAAAGTTTCATCATCGTCATCGCAGCCCACATACGTCCCACTGGTGGGCTCGGGCCTTCTCCACAATGGGAGGGAATTTGACCTACTATACCATGCTGGTCAGACATGTTGGTATAGGGTTTCATTTCGAGTTTTCCTTCTCTTGCACAGATCTTATGTGCATACTATATCCCTTAGTCGTCTTGTACGACATCCACGGGCAAGATAGGGAGTGGTGAATTGTATTCTTACTCCATCACCACACGGATAAAAGTCTAAAAGTTTACCCTTAGATAATATACCCCTTTTTTGGGGTGGGCTACGGTCAGGGCGCCCGTCACCCGGCTCCATCCAGGACGACAGAGGGGCGGCGCGCGGCCGACCACCGGTGCACCGGAATACCCCGAGGGAGTACCCTCTCCCATCGACGTCCCCTTCCCGGGTCGCCGATCGCCGCCGCGAGACTAGCCTCTCCGCGGGTGCCGGACTAAGTCCCCGGTCCGGACACCCGCAGCCTCTGCTAGTTAAATAACATTCCCCTTGACGTTCGTGACGGAGCTGCGGAGAAAGAATACAATTCACCACTCTTTTTCTTGGCCGTGGCAAGCACTCAATATAACTACTACGCTTTCGTAATAGTACAATTTACTGTTACCTAGTTAAAAGCACTGAAAATAAATTAATTATTTAAAGCGCTTGACCTAATATTCTAATTAAATATCAAGATTACAATCAAAAGTTATTTCATTTAAAATGTTTTTAATTTTACGTCAGTAACTCTCCAAATGCAATATATCAACATACCAATATACCTACATATTTACAAATAACAATACAATTTAAAATACACCTTTTTTATTTTTTTGGAGGTGGGTGGGTTACGGTCGGCGCACTCCTCGCACCACTCCGTCGGGGGCAACAGAGGGGCGTAAGCACGCACACCCATAACCCACCCGTGACACGTCGCCTTCGTCGTTGGACCGACCACCGGAGCAGGGTGACTTGACGTCAGTAGTCAGCCCGACGGAATACCCCCTATTTGGGCTACCCTCCCATCGACCGACGTCGCCCCCTCAGGGAGGACGTCGGTCTTTCCTCACGCGGTCGGCCTCTCAGCGGGTGACGGACTAATTCCCCGGTCACGTCACCCGCAGCCTCGGCTAAGGCGGCATGAGGCGCAGATAGTCGCACCTACGCCGCCCCAGTCACCGGCGGCGGTTCGCGTCGTTGAGGAGACGCTCCTCGCGCACGCGCTTCGCCGCCTCCTTCCGCAAAACTACTGCCTCGCAGAAGGCTGCGATCGCGTCCCAGTTCCTGACGCTGTCGAGCATCGCCCTGACGATGGTCGGCAGCGTCAGGTCGGCACCGATAATTGCGACAAGTTCACGACGCTGCTCTGCCCAGGCGGCGCAAACCTCGAGCATATGCTGCGCCGAGTCCTCGTCGCAATCGCAGTAGTGGCAGGACGGTGTACTCTCCCTAATTTAAAATACACCTAACTATCTATAAAACTACATAAACAAGTGTAATTTGAAAAAAATAACCCGTAATCATTATGTAGAACCAATACCATAATACGACCTTCATATTGTTTTAAATGAATAATTTACCGAAAATTAGTATGACTAAGGCGATCCATTTAGCCATTAGTTTCAATTGCAATTAAGTTATAGATGATCACTTTGGCTAGATAAGTGGAAATGGAAGAGTGAATGTAATGAAAAAATACAATGTAATTATATAACGCAAAATATTAAACTTATGTCATTATTGCCAGAGTTCAAAATGCTGAGAGGCAAATTCAAGGTGTTTAAAATTTTAAATAATCGAAAAATTAAAAAACCAGTCGATTAAACTTAACAACTAAAGGACAGAGGCCCGCGAAATAAGCAATCTTAACCGTAAAACGCTTGGATTGTTTAAGCATGATTCGCTACAGTAACAGCTAATTATACTTAGTAAGCCTTGCAAAAAAAAAGTCGAGATATTTTTATACCATGCGACAGTATAATTAGCGATGTATGTTAACAAAAAACACAATCATTAAAAAAAGATTAAATAATAATAACCCGGAGATTATCTTCCACATACCTGTGCTTCTGTGTTTAAAATATCGAAAATAAATGTAGTGATTGGCGTAAAGAGAACATACCCAAACTATGCCACTCAAAGGAAATAATTTGTTACCTAACTCCAATGCAGACTGTTACAGTAAACGCTTCTACATTTACATTAAAAATACCCCCTCACCTCTACTAGAGCACTAACTTCATCTTGAAAGTTCCAAGGCGCCGTTCGATGCAAGTGGCACAGGACCATTCCATGGCATTCTCATGGGAACGCCTATGTGCAACAGGAGACCTCCACGGGATAGATGGATTCAAAAGTCGAACACTTTTTTGAAACAGAGGCAAATAGTCAATAAAGATTTAGCAGCAGAAGCTAAGCAGTCTCGAAAAGTTAATGTACATAAAGCAATAATGTGGTGTGAATCATCGGCTTTTTGGTTCACCTACATAAGTAGGTATACGTCTGCCTATCATGAGGTCCCGCATTTGAAATCTAAGTCGAGCATAATTGTAGTAAGGCTATTTTGAGAAATTTCTCAATAGTAAACTTAAAACTAAGCAATATTTTGTATTTGATTTCGTCGCATTACGTTCGCCTCGCATGTACGATGCGAATCACATCACAAAACTCTACGTCGGTGGTTGTAGTCTGGTACTCAAATTAGCTAACGATACTCATCCTACAGTCAAATATCAAATCAGGGAGACCGCTCTTGCTTGATATTCTAAAGCTACGCAGAAAAATATTTCTAGTATAGGTTTCTGTGTGGTGACAGAATTAGAATACAATTTCCCACTCGTATCTTATCCGTTGATGTAGTAAAAGACAACTAAGGGATACAGTATCATCATCATATCTATGCAATCATATCTATGCAGCAGATCGAAACAAAACCCTATACCAACATGTCTGAGCAGCATGGTATAGTAAGGTTAATTTCCCTCCTATTTTTGAGGAGGCTCGAGCCCAGCAGTGGGACGTTTATCAGCCGAGATGATGATGATAGTTGAGGAATCTATAGTAGTCATTTGTGTAACTAACGTTATCTTAAACTGATTATACATTTTAAAACTCGCCGTGGTTCCTCAACATGTGTTCACAAGTTCTTATGATTCATAATACATTTACGATTTAGATATGCATATGTATGATCCCTTTCGACGCCATCTTTGACCTCATTCAATAATTACAATTAATGCAGTAGCGACACTTTAAAATTATTTACTCATTTTATTTCAATACTTATTATAATTTTATGTCATACCTTATCGTAACATATGTACTAACTAATGTCACTTTAATTTTTATTTGAATTATTCTAGAAAACCCGGGCGCATACTTAGCACTACTAATTAAGATTTTCCTTATGCCGCCCTAGCCGAGGCCGCGGGTGACGTGACCGGGGAATTAGTCCGTCACCCGCTGAGAGGCCGACCGCGTGAGGAAAGACTGACATCCTCCCCGAGGCGACGTGCATCGTGGGTGGGTTGCGGGTGTGCGTGCTTACGCCCCTCTGTCATCCCGGACGAAGTGGTGTGAGGAGTGCTCCAACCGCAAACCTCCGCCAAAAAAAAATGTATTATTTAATCAAACATTAAAATTGATGCAGTACTTATAAGACAAACAGAACTTTAACATAATAATTTATGTAGAAATTAATTTGGAGTTAAGGATATCCTAGTCATTCATCGTTCCTTTAACTTTTGAACCTATGATATAGGTAATCTTAAAAAATTATTGAATACTATTTTGTACCGTGACTCAAGACCTGTCACAGACACAGGCAATTAGCAGTAATTCGACTGGACAGAAAGTCCTTCGTTAAGTTTCTCACAAGCTGAACAGGAAAAACAATCGTCATACATACACCAGAAAGAAAAAGCGGACATAGCTATTGTTCAATATGTTTGCAATTGACTTTTATTTTAAACTTTATTTATTTAGGAATTTTTAGTCTCAAGGGCGTGTCAACTCCATCGTATCCTAAAATTATCTTAATTTGCCTTATACTATAACTTTATCTTAGACTAACCCTATTTACTAACTTATACACTAAAATGGGCGCTTCAGAGACGGGTCTCGATAAAATATTTACAAATAAGGGTTCCAACATCTTTGATACGCAACTTAGAATATTGAATTAAAATTCATCGTACGTTTGATTTTGATGCAATTGACGTATAGCGGGCAACACATAATGTTTCACAAAATTCTACATTTTTTTATTTAATGTGATAATTTAACAAATTTAATTCAAACAATTCACTTTCCATGTGGTGACGGAGTAAGAATACAATTCATCACACCCCTCTCTCTTACCCGTAAGTGTCGCGTAAAGGATAGTTGTGCAGAAAACAGCATTGCAAAAGATGGAAATCTCAACATAAAACTCTTTACCAACCGGTCTGACCAGCCTGGTATAGTAGATGAATTTTCCCTCCGTTGTGAAGGAGGCTAGAGCCCAGCAGTGGAACATGTATATGCTGTTTTGATTATGATGAAATCAAACAAGTTCTATTTAAATTAAATTTAATCTATGAAATTTCAGACTTAAAATAATTTACTGACGTCCTCCCCGAGGGAATGACGGCGGTCGATGGGAGAGTACCCCAAATAGGGGGTATTCCGTCGGGCCGACCACTGACGTCAAGTCACCCTGCTCCGGTGGTCGGCCCAACGACGAAGGCGACGTGCATCGCTGGTGGGTTGCGGGTGTGCGTGCTTACGCCCCTCTGTCGCCCCGGACGGAGTGGTGCGAGGAGCGCGCCGACCGTAACCCACCCCAAAAAAAAGGACTTAAAATAATTTGCCACCGACAGACCGCCCGCGCGATGGCGTCCGACGTCCCCGAGGGGGGACGGTGAGGAGAGGGTACTCCTCAGGGGTATTCCGTCGGGCCGACTACTGATGACAAGCCACCCTATACGGGTGGTCGGCCCAACGACGAAAGCGATGTGCCACGGGTGGGTTACGGGGCCACACGCTGCACCTCTGTTGCCCCGGACGGAGCCGGGACACAGGTGCGCTGACCGTAGCCCACCCCAAAAAAAAGACAAAATAATTTAATAAAATAACATGTGATGCTTTTTACATTTAACTAACTATTAAATTTAAATTGCTTCAGCAATTTGCCTGTCATTCAATAAAATTGCGTTCAACTATGTAACCTATATTTTGAATAGGATGGAGACGATGACACACGCCACGCAGTCTGTTCAATGCACATTACTCAGACGAATACCGATGTTGTAATTTTACTACGCATTAGTTTATTTATGCTATCGCTTAAACGTATTGTTATTATAATATTACTAGCAACCCGCCCTCGCTTCGCTTCGGTTTCAGTCGCTTAAACTGCCGTAGTTCCTGTTCCCGTGGGAATACCGGGATAAAATATAGCCTATGTTACTGCCTGATATTCTAGCTTTCCATTGGTGAAAGAATTTTTGAAATCGGTTCGGTGGTTTAAGCGTGAAAGCGTAACAAACAAACAAACTTACTTTCGCATTTATAATATTAGTAAGAATGATTGAATCTCTGACAGAAATTTCCGTTGTGTGGATTTGCTTATTTAATTCCTTGTAGTAATAGAGTAAGAATACAATTCACGACCATGTGGGTGTCGTAAAGGACGACTAAGGGTTATAAAATGTATATAATATCTATGCAAAGGAAAGAAAACTCGAAATCAAACTTTATTCCAATCTGTCTGACCAACCTGATATAGTAGGCCAATTTCTCTTCTTATGCGGAAGAGACTCGAACCTAGCAGTGGGACGTATATGAGCTTCAGTAGCTCAATGAATGAACTTATTTAATAATATTATTTTCTTTGAACACCTCGTTATGCTATAACGTGGTAGCGGCTACTTATACTAAAAACTCTTACATTGCATGTAGTTGTCGTAAAAGACAACTAAAATCTCTACATTGACCTGGGCGAACTGTTTCTGATACAATCTACTCAATTGCATTTCAAGAGAGAAAGTTGACGCCAGACAGGCGGCTTGTCATGAAACTATGACCAAAACTTTTGTAGTATGTACTATGAAAGTAGTACCTACACATTAAGTCGAACCCAAATAATTGAAAGAAAAAAAGAAAGACAGAAAAATAATCTATTATTCCTTTACGAGAGGAACAGGTTACAAGAGCCTACGAATTTAAGTACAATAATATATTAAAAAAACAATATATCATAAAAAGAAAAACTCAGCGAAAATAACAAAAAATATATCAAGATTGCCGTTCCCTTCGCGAATGAGGAAAAAGATGCTGCTGAGCATAATTTTGTGGTATCTACTCGGTAAAGTGAACATCACAACACTGTCATTAACACAAATTATGATAAGACCGGAGTGATGATGATATTGTTTTCCAACTTAGTCACAATTTTTATAATGTTAACAGTTGCTATGAAAGTGGCGAATGCGTAGAGCCTTTGACAGTCGATTTGCTAACATTTAGTGATTCTAGTGAGTCACACAGTGAACATTTAGTGAGTCTATACTCACTCTGCTCCGCTGCTATTTGTGACAATGTATTAACCTATAAAGTTTCTCGATAATTAGGCTATCTAATATAATAAAATTTAATAACCCCAGAAGAAAAGTCGGTCATCATCCTCCTGCTCTTGTCATAGTTATGTGAATACTTTTAGCAACGTTGCGAGTAAAACGAAACACTTCCTGTGTGATGAACCTTGAAACATTATCTATTTATAAATTACCCAAACTCTATATACTTACATAATATACCAATGGTTAATTATAATAATAGCTCTGGCAGCCGTTTCACGAAAAAGATCTATATTTTAAAAATCAAATATCTTTTATTTAAATGATGAGTATTTTTCATATGATGACGTATTTACTACTCTTTTTTTCTGCGTGTGTCTTGTAAATAAAACACAAAACAATATGCTAATCAGCACTAGTCGAACGTACTCCAGTGCCAGTGCAATAATCTACACACTTGGCGATTGGATTGGCGATAGCAGAGAGCGATCCCATTTTCGTTGGCGATCCCTCAGGTGATTTTTATGACATCCATAGGAAAATAACGGAAAAAGCACTATGACTTGCGCTTTGGAAACACTGTTTTGTTGTCGGGGTGTCGAAGGGGACGGTACCCAAGAGGATAACTCGCTGGACCATCCACGTATGTCAAGGAACTCAGTACTAGTGGTCGGCCTAATGGCGATAGTGAGGGACTACGGTAGGTTATGGGGTCGCACACCGCTCATTCGTTGCCCAGGACAGATTTGGCGGGATGTGTTTAGACCATAGTCTACCACAAAAAATATGGTAATACACTATATTTTAAGCAGTCACCACATGGGGAAACTATCATTATCTTTATATACAAATTTCTTGTGTACGTGTCACTGAACTCCTCCTAAACGGCTGGACCGATGTTGATGAAATTTTTTGTGTTTTTGAGGGGATTCGAGAATGGTTTAGATCCACAATTGGACCCGGTAGGTGACACTTATTTGAACGGAATAACGTCTGTTGGGTCATCTAGTATGTATTATAAATGCGAATGTAAGTTTATTTGTAACACTTTCACGTTTAAAAGACTAAACCGATTTTGAAAATTCTTGCATTGGTGAAAGGAAAGTTGTCGTTACCATCTACTCTACGTTATACTCGTTCTCAGCGAGTGACATGGACCATATTTTTATTTATTTAGTACTTGGAAAACCAACAGCTGTACAAAAATGTAATTTAAACTAGAGTAAGAAACCTAAAGCCAATAACAGGTTTTCACGGATAGCAATGGTACACACCTATGGTAAGTCCGATAACAATTTGTAACATCTTATTAAACAACTAGCAACCCGCCCTCGCTTCGCTTCGGTTTTAGTCGCTTTACCCGCGTAGTTCCCGTTCCCGTGGGAATACCGCGATAAAATATAGACTAGTTTACGCCCTGATATTATAACTTTCCATTGGTGAAAGAATTTTTGAAATCGGTTCAGCCGTTTTGAAGATTACCCGGCACAAACAGACAGACAGACAAAAATTTTTTAATCTGTATTTTAGGCATAGGTGTCGTGCAAATAACCGTGTGATCATGAAAAAAGCCTATTATTTTGACATTACAAACAGACACTCCAATTTTATTTATTGGTATAGATGATAGAAAGAATTACAGAAGAAAAAAAAGATTAATTAATTATTGAAACAGTTAAGGTTTAGCTGTCTGCGTGCCACCTCGCTCTCAGTATTGACTTATCCCCATATTTCCATGGGCACGGGCTCTACGCGGTACAATAATTAATATATATATATATATATCGGCGCACGATTGATTATTTTATAAACTTGATTTATAATTACAGTTAAAACAATTAGGTTTAGTTCAAAATAATTAGTTCCCATACTTAAGATAGATAGTACAACTCATGTTATCATAAAACAGTTCTTATAGATTGTCATCGGGAGTGCCCCGCTCTCGGCCTTACTATAAATACGACCATTTGCTGGTACGACATTGTCACCAGCCACTGATCATAGCATCAGTATACCTTTCCCCTCCTAATGGGGACACACCAAAAGAGTTGCTTGAGAGTGATCTCCAAGCCTTCTTAAAACTCGGCGACGCCGTCATTATCGCAGGCGATCTAAACGCCAAAAGTAAGTCGTGGCATAGCCACACCAACAATCGCAGGGGACTGGCCCTCGAGACTTACGCAGATCGGCTCGGGTTCGACATCATAGCCCCAATGGAGCCGACTCACTTCCCTCACACAGTCGGGCAAAGGCCCGACGTACTAGATATAGCCCTATTAAAAAACATAAACCTTCGTTTATGTCTAATAGAGGTAATTCACGAGCTTAACTCGGATCACCGCCCAGTGGTCATTGACTTCGCCCCCCGATACGGCCCCTCAGGCCTCACAAACTGAGAAAGTGTGCACAGACTGGGAGCGACTGAAGGCTAAACTCCAGTCTCCCTCCTCGTCGGCTCAACTTGACAGTATATGTAATACCTTAAACAATAAGGAAGACATCGAATCCGCGATCGACGCCCTCACCGGTCACGTACAATCGTTAGTTAACGATTGTTCACGGAGAGTGCCTGACACGAGTAATCGTAGAAGGCGCTTACCCGCTGACGTCCGCGACTTACTGAGGCGTAAGAACGCAGCCATTAGAGCCTACGACCGCTTCCCCTGCGAAGATAACCGCTATCATATGCGGTCAATGCAGAGGGCGGTTAAAACGGCTATAAACGAGTTCAGACAAAACGAATGGGACGCCACCTTAAGCGAACTGGAGCCTTCGCACCAGGCTTACTGGCGGCTAGCCCGTTCTTTCAAAAAGGATACGGTGTCCACCATGCCACCCTTAAACCGCCCCAATCAACCGCCGGCGTTCGATGACGATGAAAAGTCTGAATGTCTGGCGGCCGACCTTGAGCAGCAATGTACGTCGAGTACACAACACACAGACGCGCGACACACCGACACCGTTAACAGCGAAGTGGAACGATGTACATCGCGTACGCGTACCGCAGACGCTGAGCCACAAGAGCCTATACCAACAGCGACAGTGACACCCTAGGAAATCCCCCGGTTCGGACGGTATTTCTAACAGAGTTATTAAACTCTTCCCTCATTCATTATTATTAATATTAACAGCAATTATTAACGCCGCATTAGTTAATTACATATTTCCTAAACAATGGAAAAAAGCCGTGGTAATAGGTATACCTAAACCCGGCAAGCGACGTACCGAACCGTCATCATATCGCCCGATTAGTTTACTAAACAGTTTAGGTAAAATTTATGAGCGCGTAGTAGGCTAAGAAAGTGCGCTGAGGAAAACAACCTCATCCCGCCGATTCAGTTCGGCTTTCGCACGCAACACTCTTGCTTTCAGCAAGTACATCGAATAGTCGAGTATACAAGTTATAAACTGCAACGCGGTTTATATACGGGTATGCTTCTATTTGATGTAGAAAAAGCGTTTGACAAAGTCTGGCATAGCGGCCTTATTTTCAAGTTAATAAAGCTTAAAATCCCCCACTACTTAGTTATGATAGTTAGGGACTTCCTACTCGAGCGTAGCTTTCGCTACAGAGTGGAAGGTACTCTATCAGCACCGCACCCACTAGAAGCCGGCGTCCCCCAGGGATCGGTGCTCTCTCCAATTCTCTTCTCGCTGTTCACCAGCGACATACCCCAACATAGTAGAATTCAAACAGCATTATTCGCTGACGACACTGCCATCTTCTATGCAGGTCAATTCCCCACTACAGTGATAACCGCTCTCCAAACCACTAGGAAATTGAGAATCGGTATAAACCCCACCAAAAGCCAGGCGATCATATTCCATAAGGGAATAGATCGCCGCTACCCAATGGCTGAATACCCACAGATAAAGATGTTCGACCAACCCATCCCCTGGACAAGGGAGGTCAAATATCTGGGTGTGACCTTGGACAGACGACTGACCTTCGGTCCTCACATAGGGCGAGTCCGCGCGCGCGCAGCCCTAGTGCTAGGATGGTTACACAGCTTAGTACACGCAAAGTCTAAACTATCTCTCCGTAATAAAGTTAGATTATACACCGCTTGTATACGTCCTATCATGACGTATGCAAGTGTAGTGTTCACACAAGCGAAGCCACGCAGGCTACATCGGCTACAGGCATTACAGAATAGGTTCATGCGCCGAGCGACGGGAGCACCGTGGTACATACGCAATGTGGATCTTCACATAGATCTTGGCTTGCCGACCATCAGGCAATTCATGAAACAGTGCTCCCGCCGCTACTTCGACTCTGCCGCGACACACCCGAACCCATTAGTGGTAAGGGCGGCTTCTTACATCCCCTCTAAAATGTCCGCGATTAAACAACCGCGACTAATACTCTACGAACCCGACGACATTATTACGCTCGCCCAGACTGAGGCACACACAGCCCGCGCGGCCTTGACAAATAATAATAAATATCCACGTTACCGCCCCCGCCGACGGGGAAGGAAAACGTGTCGCGTTAAAATCATAAACGTGGGAGTGCCCACTTTGCCAGCGACCACCCGAGCCGAGGTCCGTACCTCACAGGGGGTGCCCTCGGGATGGGTCGCTTAACTTTAAGCGGGTTGAGAGCCCTCAGCGCTCACCCACCAGTCCGGGTAAAGTTGTCACAGCCATCTGAGGCTAACAACTAAGTCACAAACAAAAAAAAAAAAAAAAAAAGGTACGACATTCATTCGATCGCTAGCAGCCGAACAGTGCGGAGCTGTAGACTCCACTTAGTTTTAAACTAGAATTCATAACACGAGTACTGTTTCAACTTTATTGTTTCAATTACGTTTATCATGGAACACCATCAACATTGTAGTGAGGTAGATGACGTTGGCCATGCTGACGTCATTGCTTTTAAAAACAACACGGCGCTGCCTGACTACGTCATCAGAAGTGGGATTGCTTACCACTTCCGCTCAAACAACCTGACGCTGCAACGGCACTGAACCATGAAGCACTATGGTATTTACTAACATGGCACTTCGTTGCAACAGAAGCAGCTACAATCAAACTGGCAAAAGGCCCAATGAACAGTATACCACCACTATTCATTATGCAGATGCAGGTAAATGTAATGACCGACAACTTCGAGAAGCGCATTGCCAACTGGGACCGGTACAGGAATGATAGTCATACAGTCATTTGACATGACTGTCGTCTTGTTCCATGTTCATTCGTAAACCCATTAGTTGGTATGGTATACCCTGCTGAGATCATTGAGCATGGATCCAAGGTCCTCCATGGATTCTGCCATAACGACAATATCGTCTGCAAATCGAAGTGCAGTGGTAATCATCGTCGAAGAGATGAAGTCTCCCTATCTCACGCTTTTCTGCAACTGGATTGGTTTCGTACTCTTATCCCGGAAACTGACTGACATTGTGGCGTTTCTATATAAACACTTCAGCACTTCGACATAGCGATGGTCAATTTGGCACCGCTGAAGGGACTGCAGCATCACCGCGCTTTTGGTTCACGACTCTGGAACGTATCTCTCAGGGATGACCGAACTGAATAGCTTTTGAAGAGCTTTTAAGACCGGCTTGTCGCCTGCCTTTAAGAGGCTCTGTGCCGTGGTTCCGTCATCTCCTGGTGCCAAAACGTGCTATTACAAACTCGGCTGCAGGCAGCACATGCAGCGGCTACACGAAGCCGGCTGTGGCTGCACGACTGGTTTTCTATGTAGTATTAGTTTGAGATCCATTCTGATCTTCTGCAAGCTGATGTCCGGCATTTCTTCGGTATAGTGCCGCGTTAGCTTGGATCTAGGATCTTGGACTAAATCGACAACAGGATTTCGGGATGATTTATAGAAACTTTCAACCTCTCCCAAGATCTCACATTGTGATGAACTGACAGTGCCGTCATCGGTTTTCAGCTTAGTCATTTGGCCTTGCCCAACTGACAGATCCTGTCCGAACACTTTCGAGCAACGATTCCGGAGGAATACGTGAATGGTGTCAACACACCGACAAAGCCATCGAAACATACAGACTCAACAAATCTCGAGCCTCGGTTTTATGGAGAACAGATAACCGTATCGGTGGAATACAACACTCCAGAATTGGGCATTGAGCTCATATCGTCGACCTCATAAGCCAGCGTAGCAGAACAACAGACGCAAGAACCAGAGGATTAAAAATCAAGGTTGTATTTATTTTAGTAAATACTAAATACATCACAGAACATGCCAAACTCCGTGCCACAGTATACGCCCAACACAAGTACCACAGTATACGCCCAACACAAGTAACACAGAGTACGCCCAACACAAGTACCACAGAGTACGCCCAACACAAGTACCACAGAGTACGCCCAACACAAGTACCACAGAGTACGCCCAACACAAGTACCACAGAGTACGCCCAACACAAGTACCACAGAGTACGCCCAACACAAGTACCACAGAGTACGCCCAACACAAGTACCACAGAGTACGCCCAACACAAGTACCACAGAGTACGCCCAACACAAGTACCACAGAGTACGCCCAACACAAGTACCACAGAGTACGCCCAACACAAGTACCACAGAGTACGCCCAACACAAGTACCACAGAGTACGCCCAACACAAGTACCACAGAGTACGCCCAACACAAGTACCACAGAGTACGCCCAACACAAGTACCACAGAGTACGCCCAACACAAGTACCACAGAGTACGCCCAACACAAGTACCACAGAGTACGCCCAACACAAGTACCACAGAGTACGCCCAACATAAGTACCACAGAGTACGCCCAACACAAGTACCACAGAGTACGCCCAACACAAGTACCACAGAGTACGCCAATATAAACTACATCAAATCTCTACGAGTCGTAGAAGAAAGGTACACAGATACCATTCTCAAAAGAAATTGCCTCTTTGATTACAGGTAGAAAAACTGGGCAAGCTCTTTGCAGAAATGTCTACAACACGGCTGGTGCAGAGCGCGCACCGCCGGTCAGAACGGCCGTATCGGCGCACGATTGATTATTTTATAAACTTGAATTATAATTACAGTTAAAATAATTAGGTTTAGTTCAAAATAATTAGTTCCCATACTTAAGATAGATAGTACAACACATGTTATCATAAAACAGTTCTTATAGATTGTCATCGGGAGTTCCCCGCTCTCGGCCTTACTATAAATACGACCATTTGCTGGTACGACATTCGGACGGGTTGAGAGCCCTCAGCGCTCACCCACCAGTCCGGGTAAAGTTGTCACAGCCATCTGAGGCTAACAACTAAGTTACACAAAAAAAAAAAAAAAGGTACGACATTCATTCGATCGCTAGCAGCCGAACAGTGCGGAGCTCTAGACTCCACTTAGTTTTAAACTAGAATTCAATAACACGAGTGCTGTTTCAACTTTAACGTTTATCATGGAACACTATCAACATTGTAGTGAGGTAGATGACGTTAGCCATGCTGACGTCATTGCTTTTAAAAATAACACGGCGCTACCTGCTACGTCATATATATATATATATATATATATATATATATATATATATATATATATATATATACTTGAAGATATATATTATATATATATATATTATATATACTAGCTGACCCAACAGACGTTATTCTGTTCAAATAAAATAAAAGGAATTCTCCTTGAAAACGACAGCAGCGCCACCTACCAGGTCCAATTGTGAATCTAAACCATTCTCGAATCCCCTCGAACACGCACAAAAAATTCATCAACATCGGTCCAACCGTTTAGGAGTTTAGTGACATACACACGTACACAAGAAATTTATATACATATAAAGAAGATATATATTGTATATAATATATATTTCAAGTAATTGGGATGACCCGATTACTTGAGATTGACGGAGTTGGCGCAAATCGATGAAAAACTCTTAGCCGTCTTTTACGACACCCATGAACAATGTTAGGTTTGGTGGCCTTAGTAACAGCCGCCACACAGAATAATATATATACATACATATATGCATATGAAATATACTAATAACAACAATTGATACAGATCAATATTTGTTGAATAAATTAGCGTTAATATATAACAAAAAATAATATCCGGTGTACCTATATTATAAAATTATAACTTCGTCATGAAACAAAGGGTTTTTTAACTACAGAAACATGCAATATTTTTTTTAATAATTAAGTAATTGAACACTTTTGTGTTGGTTTGCTTTTTAAATTTGAAATGCAATTAACCGGTTTATAACCGAGAACCAAATATTATTATGTACAAGGCTGTTACGACCTCTAAAAGGGTAGTTTATTAATATATTTTATTTGTTCTTATGTGGATTATATAACAATATAACCCTGACACTCACCTTCATAAATAATATAATATGTCTAAGCCTAAGGACGTCTACTATGTCCTATATAATAGCTACAGTTATATAAGTATATATTTTTTTTAGCTTCTCATCTTTTTATATTTCTGGAAGGGCCGTGTTTTTCACCATATAAAAAACGGCATTCCGTGTGGTGACGAAGTAAGAATACAATTCACCACCCCATTTCTTGCCCGTGGGTATCATAAAAGACGATTAAGGGATTATTGCAGATGACATCTATATAAGAGAAGGAAAACTCGAAATATAACCCTATACCAATCCGTCTGACCAGCGTGGTATAATAGGTTAATTTTCCCTTCCCATTTTGGAGGAGGCTCAAACCCAGCAGTGGGCTGTGATGATGATGATGATTAAAAAACAGAATACACTATAAGGATTTGTCAGAGTTTCAAATTTTACTACTGTTTTTGGTATCGTCACTTCTGATGGTAATTGTGATATTAACAGTGACGCTCTATCTCTAAAATAATTACATCGTTTCAAAATTAAACTGTCCTCTTTGTAGATTAAAACTAGTATAAACGCAATGCAACATGACCATGGAACCATCCTGAATAAATGATTAAAAGAAATTATCATTTAAATTGTAGTACAGCATGTAAAGCATAAGCTAATCAATCTTATACTAATGTCACATTATTTTTTGACGTAATTGCTTGGAATATCATTTCGCGCATGTACGCTACTTTTATTCAGGGCAAAAATATTGTCTAGAGATGATAGAAAATTGATTGATAAAATCTACGAGTACATTAACGCGTTCAGCCGCTTACTGCTGGACGAAAGGCTGCTTGCACCATTGAATGCCATATGACGCGGTTATTAAATAGAGGAGATAATAGAGGAGTTATTGCCATAACCATTATACTTGAGGCTGCATTAATGTTTTATAAAGAGCTTTGTTGTTCATTCTGCTAATGATCCCTTAACCAATTTTTACTACACCTGCAGCAACCACAACTCTATTCTTATCCCATCATCCCGCAGAAAGCTAACTATCTAGTTATTTATACATGTTTTAATTTTATCATACTGTAAATACGATTGTTACGACAGATTACTTGTCTGGCACTCCGAAGCCTCCACTCTCTTCAAGTCATCGGTATAGCGCCTGCGTCAATTTTTCACCACAAGGTGATAGCGGATTAGGACAACGTTTTCCGCAGCCTCCCTGGTCTGCCAGCCAGCCTCCTTGTACTGTATTACAATCTAGCTTCGTTATAAACCGTAGAGAAGCCTTTCATCATTTCATCATCATCATCATTTCAGCCTATCGCCGTCCACTGCTGGACATAGTCCTCCCTCATGTTGCGCCAGAATGAGCGGTCCTGTGCCGCCTGCATTCAACGACGCCCAGCTACTTTCACTAGGTCATCGATCCACCTAGTGGGGGGCGTCCTACACTGCGTCGTCCGATACGTGGTCGCCACTCGAGAACCTTTCTTCCCCAGCGGTTGTCGGTTCGTCGAGCGATGTGGCCTGCCCATTGCCACTTCAGCGTGCTAATTCTTCGTGCTATGTCGGTTACACCCGTTCTTCTGCGGATTTCCGTATTCCAGATTCTATCTCGCAGAGAAATCCCGAGCATAGCCCGCTCCATAGCACGCTGAGCGACTTTGAGCCTTGATATGAGGCCTACATTTAGGGACCACGTTTCCGTGCCGTAAGTCATCACTGGTAACACACACTGGTCGTAGACCTGTGTTTTCAGACACTGAGGTATGTTGGACGAGAAGATCCTCTTAAGTTTCCCGAACGCTGCCCAACCGAGTTGGATTCGTCGGCTGATCTCTTTCTCGAAATTGGATCTACCTAACTGGACTGTTTGTCCTAGGTAAACATAGTGATCGACAACTTCAAGAATCGCATTGCCAACTAGGATCGGTACAGGAATGACATGGGCATTTGACATGACTTTCGTCTTGTCCATGTTCATTCGTAAACCCACGGGTTGGGATACCCTGCTGAGATCATTGAGCATTGTGCCAAGGTCCTCCATGGATTCTGCCATAACGACTATATCGTCCGCAAATCGAAGGTGAGTGATGTATTCGCCGTTAATGTTGATGCCGAGTCCAGTCCAGTCTAAGAGCTTGAAGACATCGTCCAGTGCAGTGGTGAACTGTTTCGGAGAGATGACATCTCCCTGTCTCACGCTTTTCTGCAACTGGATCGGTTTCGTTCTCTTATCCCGGATACGGACTGACATTGTGGGCGTTCCTATACAATCACTTCAGCACTTCGATATAGCGATGGTCGATTTGGCACCGCTGAAGGGACTGCAGCACCGCCCAAGTTTCGACTGAATCAAAGGCTTTCTCATAGTCCACAAACGCTAAGCACAGGGGCCGATTATACTTCTCGGTCTAGTCGGTATAATCTGCCGAAGCGTGAGGATATGGTCTATGGTGCTATAGCCTTTTCGGAAGCCGGCTTGTTCGGGCGGCTGGAAGTCATCGAGCTTGCGCGAGAGTCGATTGGTAATGACCCTCGAAAACAACTTATAAACGTGGCTCAGGAGTGAGATGGGTCTGTAGTTCTTCAAGAGAGCTTTATCACCCTTCTTGAAGAACAGCACCACCACACTCCTGGTCCACGACTCTGGAACGTCGCCCTCGAGGATAACGGCATTAAATAGCTTCTGAAGGGCTATTAAGACCGGCTTGCTGCCCGCCTTCAGAAGCTCTGCCGTAATTCCGTCATCTCCCGGTGCCTTACCGTTACGTAGTTGTTTGAGAGCCATTCTGATCTCGTACAAGCTCAGTCCGGGATTTCTTCGGTATAGTGCCGAGTTAGCTTGGATCTGGGATCTTGGACCAAGCCGACAACAGGATTTCGGGATGATTTGTATAACTGTCCATAGAACCTTTCGACCTCTCCCAAGATCTCACTTTGGAATGAAATGACAGTGCCATCGTCGGTCTTCAGCTTAGTCATTTGGCTTTGCCCAATAGACAGATCTTGATCGAACACTTTTGAGCCACGATTCCGCTCTATCGCTTCTTTAATACGGAGCGTATTAAATCGGCGAATATCGCGACGCACAGACCTGGAGATCTGAGAAGCCTTTACGGTCCGCATACTGAATCAAAACGTATGTAGCTGCACTACGCAACTGAAGACGAGCATACCTGCGACTGCGCAGACGAGCATACCTGCGACTGGGCAGTTCCAGCCAACACGCTCTGCCTATGTGGTGTTTAAAATGGAGCACTATTAAGGACGGTCAGGTACAGTTCCATCGACCGAACTACCGTCGCTTACTAGGAGGTTTAATGCGGATGTTAGTAGCATGTGACCTTTATCAGTGGAATTGATAAATATGTTCGCCATTGTTTACACTCGTTCCGTATGGTTATTTTCGTCCTGAACTTTAGACGAAATCGTAACGTACGTACGCAAGGGACTACGGTATGCATTACTGATCGACGAAACGTACGTATCTATATATAGAAACAAGGATTACTGAAAATGCTTTATTAGTTAGTAGTGTGATCATGCGGTCGATATTGAAAGATCTCGTGTTCAAACTCGAGATGAAATATAAAGTATTTTTGGATGTTATCGCCAAGAAATTCAAGAAATTAAGACAACTAAAGGGTATGATCTGCATGTAACGTCTATGGAAGAGAAGGGAAACTTGAAACAAAACCCTACGCCAGTACATCTGACAAGTCTGTATCAGGTTTATCTTTTTTTTTTCAGATTTTACCGCGCTTGTATTTGATTTATAATTTCCCGACGTTTCAAATACTTTTCAGTGTTCATGGTTACGGGAGAACTACAATCTTTCACGTCCTACAAGTCATCCTTATTCTAAAGATTATATAAACCTAAATCAACTCCATCTGATGCTGTCTGATCAACAATTACATTCCCAAAGAGGGTACACGCCAGGTAGACGATCATAAAACTATTGCCAATAAATTTTGCAATATGTACGATGAATGAGGAATACATATTGCCTCGACCACAAGTAATTAGGATAAAAGGAGAATGAGTTTGATATCTTTATACGATTTTATACATAACTAGCAATCCGCCCTCGCTTCGCTTCTGTTTCAGTCGTCTTCTAATGGGAATACCGCGATAAAATATAGCCTAAGTTACTCCTTATATAGACAGCTATCTGGAAGTAAAATATTATCAAAATCCGTCCAGCTGTTTTGAAGATTATCCAAAACAAACAGACAGACAAAATTTCTTTAAATCGGTTTTAGGCATAGGTATTGTGCAAATAAGGGTATCATGTTCAATTTTATTTATTTGTATAGATGTTCTCTCTCGATCTTTTTGTCTGTACCCTGTCAGGTAGGTTCATATCAGAATCGTGTCGCTTTTGATTAGTACATTCGTGACAATACAACAGCACCTCAAACGGCTCAAACATCATTCGTGATAACAGCACTTCAAACTAATTCATCTCAAATATATGTACCTATTTAGTAAGGTTATTCACACCTAATATATTAGTTTGACTATCATAATAACGTGACAACATATGATTTTTTATTTTCTAACAAGTTACATTTCAATATTCATCATCACCATCACAGCCCACATACGTCCCACTCTTGGGCTCGAACCTCCTCTGTAATAGGAGGGATATTGACCTACCATACCACGCTGGTCAGACGTGTTGGTATAGGGTTTTATTTCGAGCTTTCCTTCTCTTACATAGATGTTATATGTATATTATAATCTCTTAATCGTCTCTATTGGGCAAGATAAGGGTTGGTGAATTATACTCTTACTCCGTCCTCACACGGAAATATTACATCTAATTTATTCTTCTAGCGTGTCTATTATGACGGAGGCAGCGTGCCTATTGGCCGGGACTCCCCCGTGGGACCTGGAGGCGGAGATGCTCGCCGGACTATGGGTGACGGGGGTGCGAGAGGGGGGCGGTGTGGTTTCATTAAAGGATCTCAACGCCTGGCGCGTCGACGCCCGCCGTGACGTCATTGCCCGTTGGGCAGTCCGACTGGAGAGGCCTCGGTTCAGGGTGCGAACCGTGGAGGCCTTCCGGCCGGTGCTGATGCAGTGGTTGGAAAGGCGGCACGGGGTGCTCTCCTTCCGACTGGTGCAGGTTTTGACGGGGCATGGGTGCTTCGCCAAATACCTGCACAGGGTCGTTAGGAGGGAGAGTACACCGTCCTGCCACCACTGCGATTGCGACGAGGACACGGCGCGCCATACGCTCGAGGCCTGCGCGGCTTGGGCAGTGCAGCGCTGTGAACTCGTCGCAATCATCGGTACAGACCTGACGCTGCCGGCTATCGCTAGGGCGATGGTCGACAGCGTCGGGAATTGGGACGCGGTCGCAGCCTTCTGCGAGACAGTGATCTCGCGGAAGGAGGCGGCGGCGGCGGGTCGCCTGCGCGAGGAGCGCAGCCTCGATGAGGAGATCCGCCGCCGGCGACTGGGGCGGCGTAGGCGCAACTACCTGCGCCTCATGCCGCCCTAGCCGAGGCCGCGGGTGACGTGACCGGGGATTAGTCCGTCACCCGCCGAGAGGCCGACCGCGTGAGGAAAGACCGACGTCCTCCCCGAGGGGGGGACGTCGGTCGATGGGAGGGTACCCCAATAGGGGGTATTCCATCGGGCCGACCACTGATGTCAAGTAACCCTGCTCCGGTGGTCGGCCCAACGACGAAGGCGACGTGGTTTTCGGGTGGGTTGCGGGAGTTGCGTGCTTAAGCCCCTCAGTCGCCCCGGACGGAGTGGTGCGGAGGCGCGCCGACCGCAGCCCACCCACAAAAAAAAAAAAACAGCGTGTCTTATTATAAACTAGCAACCCGACCTCGCTTCGCTTTGGATTTAGTAGTTTTACCCGCGTAGTTCCCGTTCCCGTGGGAATACCGGGATAAAATATAGCCTAGTTTACGCCCTGATATTATAGCTTTCCATTGGTGAAAGAATTTTTGAAATCGGTCCAGCCGTTTTGAAGATTACCCGGAACAAACAGACAGACAAAAATTTTTTAATCGCTATTTTAGGCATAGGTGTCGTGCAAATAACCGTGTGAGCATGAAAAATGTCTATTATTTTGACATTACAAACAGACACTCCAATTTTATTTATTGGTATAGAATAGATGTATGTTCTTTTTCACTAATAACCTTTAGAATTTAGATAATACCTAAGGCGATACATATAACCCATAATATTAATGTGATTTATATCTTACATGTTACTTAAAATATTAATTTTATTTAATATCAGTTTAATATTACTTCACCCTGGAGGTATGTTCCTGCCTGGGTGCTTCAGCACTGCGACCTGTCGGCGGTCATAGGAACAGACCTGTCATTATTGACCATCACAACAAAGATGCACGACAGCGACAGGTGCTGGTCGTCGATGGCCTCTTTCTGCGAGGTCATCGTCCAGAAGGAGGCCGCGGAGCGGGAACGCGAGACACTTGCGTCCGCTAACTCGCTTGCGGCGACCAGGGAGGGGGAGGCGCCGATATGCGCATCTCCTCCCACCGCCTTGAATGACGACAGGACGTGGCCCGACGGCCTTGCGTAGGCGTGGCGGGGATCGAATGTAATTAAACGATCTCTCCGGCACTCCGTAAAAGCGTGGAAGGGACCGCTGTTGGTTTTAGTGGGTATTCCGGTTGCATAGGCGACCGCCGAGTTCCACACACCCCCTCGTCTGATAGTGCGTAAACTGCATTTCCACAGCGTAAACAAAAAAAAAAGTTTAATATTACTTCCGTGTGGTAACTGAATAAGAATACAGTTCCCTACCCTCTCTCTTACTATGCGTGTCGTAAAAGACGACTAAGAGATATGATATGCAGGTAATATCTATGGAAGAGAAGGAAAACTTTACATAAAACCTTGTACCAGTCTGACCACTGCGGTATAGTAGGTCAATGTCCCTTCCATTCTAGAGGAGGCCCGAGCCCAACAGTGCAACTATTATAGGCTAATATGACGATGATGATGATCAGTTCCGTGTGGTGACGGAGTAAGAGGTCACCACACGAAACATCAACATATCATCTTACGTGTTGCCTAAATTTTAGAGGTTGTTCGTGAAAACTGGAAATATATCATCAATGCCTTACCTAAGGTTAAGTTATTTGATATTTCTGTGTGATGAGTATGTAACAGGTATGCAATGTATGTTAACAGATGTACTGTTTTCTTCTTCTTCTTTTTTGTCTTGGCAATCGGCTACAAATACGAGCCATTTTTGCCAGTGTCGAGTTATTTATTAATCTTTTCAAGTTCTCAGTTTCTTCATGTCAGTAATGGTCTGTCAGTATGTCAAAGTGTCGCCCTCAACAGTGTAATGGCCACTGTTAAGGGTATCTTTTGAGAATTTTGGTAGAAATACAAAGGTATGTATAGCAATTTTATATCATATTCACTACACCTCAGCAGTTTTGCCACTATACATATATTACATAAAATGCCATCAAAATTATTTAACATAACACGTTAATACACTAAGATATTGAATATAATACAAGAACACCACATGACACTTCAGATTCCCGCCAAAAACTCCCCCTGTTCTCTTTTATCATTACCGTGTAGTGTTGTGTAAAAATTACCACGTGTCACCACGCATTACTACCCCTGGGAGTTATAAAAACAAGCTGTGAGATTACCAGGACAATGAGCAGCAACGAGCGAATATTGGTTATTTATTTTTTTAACTACCTTCAGATACATCTAAATACCTATCACCCTTGAGCTCACAAATTAGTAAAGCCGTTCGAACGTCGTACGGAGCAGAGCAATCGAAGGTAACAAAATAATAACAATTTTATTAGGTACTAGCAACCCGCCCTCGTTTCGCTTCGGTTTAAGTCGCTTTACCCGCGTAGTTCCCGTTCCCGTGGGAATACTGGGATAAAATATAGCCTATGTTACTCCCTGATATTATAGCTTTCCATTGGTGAAAGAATTTTTGAAATCGGTTCGATAGTTCAAACGTGAAAGCGGAACAAAAAAACAAACAACCTTACTTTCGCATTTATAATATTAGTGAGGATTATTTAAAATTCAATACACTCTTATTAGAAAATTACCTTTAATATCTTCTGTATCTTAAATTTTCTTTATTGGGCCTACGTCTTTAATCCGCAATAAGTAAACAGAGACATGTAAGAGATCAAGATTTTGCTACGTAGATATACGCGCCTAAAAGCTTTAATCGGGTACAATTAATTGTTTTATATTATTTTCATATTGTATTACATGTCTTAATTTATTATTTAGTTAAATATTATTTGATAAAATATAATGTTAACTTATAATTAATATTTTGATATTATATTTTATTATTCGTTTATTGCCATATGTATTACATGTCTTAATTTATTATTTAGTTAAATATTATTTGGTAAAATATAATATTAAATTATGATTAATATTTTGATATTATATTTTATTATTTGTATAATATTATTGTCTTACTATATATAACGGTATTAATTTTCTAATTTTACTTATAATATCGCATTAGGTTAAATGTCCTGTAAAGGTATTATAATTGCTTGTAAATAAATAAATAAAAATAAAAAATAAAATTCAAAACTTTACTATTAAGGATTGCCTGATAATACTTTAGAAGCGAGGCAATTTGCGGCAATTCTGATAATACTCTTTGTTAGACTAAGGATTCGAAACCTAGACTTATTGATCGTAGTATGTATTACGTCGACATGTTACCTACTAACAAACAAGTAATCGAAACCTAAACTATATAAATAAACGTTCTTTTTACAGAGTGGATATATCAAAGAGTACAAAGATTAGTTATTTCTTTGTCGATAAGTAATTGTATTTACTTATCGACAAAGAAATAACTAATCTTTAATTAAACTAATCTTTAACTGCTGTTGTAATGGAAAAACATGTTCTATTGCGGTCAATGATGATGTTTATATGGTAGAGTAAAATAAAGATATTTATTTAAATTGTCATGCGAATTTTTGCCATAGTCTTAGGTTAGAACTTATTTCTATTCACTACCTATGACGGCAAAAGGGTATTTTGATTTTGTAAGGCGGTTTTTTGTAACCTCAGACGATTGGCAACATATGTGGTCAGACCATACGATTAAAAAAAAAACTAAACTGCTATTAGGCACAAAGTTATTCGATGATTTTTATTCACGGGGAGAAACAACGGTCGTCATTTTTTTTTATTGCCAACGGTGGCAAACGAGCAAGCAACACATCTGTTGGTAAGTTTTACTGCCGCACATGGACCTTTGCAATACCAGGGACACAGCCAGGCCGTTGCTTACCGTGAAGGAAATACCCTTCTTAAACCTCGTTTAAAGAAGGACATGTCATAGCGCTCGGGAAACACAGCAGCAGGTAGTTCATTCCAGAGCTTGCACGTACGTGGAAGAAATGATCGCTGGAAACGTACAGTTGAAGACCAAAACGTTTCCAGGTGAAATGGATGAACCCTACTTCGATGTCGAGTGGTACGTTGGTAGAATGCTGACGACTTTGTCTTCCAAATGACTCCCAAACAAAAACAGTTTGGGAGTCCCAAACTGGACTTTGCTCGATATTTCGACGTCGAGAATCCCAAAACTCTCAGAAATTGGGAGAATTACTCCTTGGAACTGTGGCGCCATGGCAAAGGTGTCCTTCTTTGCCGTGAACGCGCAAACTTGTGTCTTTGTGGGATTGAACTGGACTAAGTTCCGTTCACCCCATTCCGAGGCTCGCCCCAGAGAGCGCTCGACTTCAGACACAAGTTGAACCCTTCTTTCCTGAGTACTCCGAGGGATATTCCGTTGCTTGGTGTACCGCTCATCACCCGTGCTGTCATCCGCATAGCAACGCATACTCTCGATAGAGAGCATGTCATTGATATGTAGGATAAACAACGTCGGGGCAGAGCACCGAGCCTTGTGGTACACCAGCATTAATGGTCATGGTATCGGAGCAGGAGCCATCTACAACGACTTTTATACTCCGACCATCCAAAAAGCTGGCGATCCAATTACAGAGTCCCTCGGGGATTCCGTATGATGGTAGCTTCGATAGAAGTGCCCTGTGCATCGAACGCCTTTGCGATATCTAGGCTGAACGCCAGCGTCTCACCCTTGTCCACCAAGGCCTCTGCCCAACGGTGTGTGAGGTACACAAGAAGATCACCAGCTGACCGACCATGACGAAAGCCGTATTGGCGATCACTGATTAGCTGGCGATTCTCAAGGTACTGCAGAAGCTGGCGGTTTATAACCTTCTCCATTATCTTGGAGAGCAAGGATATTATCGCAATTGGCCTGTAATTCGATGGGTCAGACCAGTCTCCCCTTTTAAGGATCGGGTGGACATGGGCTACCTTCTACGAAGGCGGAACCCTATTGTACCGTAGGAAAGTCTGTATAGGCGCGTGAGGATGGGAGTCAATTCAGGGGCGTACGTCTTTAGTACCATTGCAGGGATGGCATCCGGCCCACTCGACTTATGGACGTCTAAAAGCCGCAGCTCCCGCCTAAACGCTCGCTGCGTGATGCGGATTTCGGGCAGTGAGCTTTCACACCGTGGGATGGTAGGTGCTGTGGCAGCTCCGGCATCCAAAGTCGAGTTACAGGCAAAGAATTGACCTAGAAGATCGGCCTTCTCCTTGGTGCTGTGGGCTAGACTACCATCGTGTTTCTGCAGTGGTGGGAGATTGGGCTGGCAGAAGTTGCCTTGGGCAGCCTTGGCGAGCGACCAGAATGCACGACTCCCAGCGGGATAGCTTTGCAATCGCTCGCCAATTCTGGCAACATGTTCCGCCTTGGCTCTGGCAATAGCTTTCTTACTAGATCTGGAGGCGGCATTAATTTTCCGCTTCACCTCTTTGGCGTTCGGATCCTGACATTGTTTGGGCCTATTCCAGGCCTGATATGCGGACTGCTTTTGGCGTGCAGCTTCCCTGCAGGTTTTACTAAACCAGGGTCGGCTGCGGCCACCGACAGGTATTTTGATGTTGGGGATGAATAATTCCATCCCCGTAATAACCGTTTCGCAGTCCGCACAGACGCCAGGGTCCCTAGAGGCGAAGCAAAGCCTCTTCCATGGGTAGGATGCGTAAAACTCGCGAAGTCCATCCCAGTCTGCTGACTTATATTGCCAGACTCTACGAGTCCCAGTCGCCTTAGAGCGACTAGGCCTTACAACAGGGGCACTGCTTCGAACCAAGCAGTGGTCAGAAGACCCAACAGGGGCTTCAACCACTACTTGGTATCCATGCTGGTGTGTAGTTAGCAGAAGATCCAGTAAAGAAGACTCATGGCTCTCAATATCTGGGATACGGGTGGGCTGTGTCACCAGTTGTGAGAGACCATAGGCCAAGACCATATTGAAGAGTTGTCGACCCTGGAGGTCAGTGGTTCGGGACCCCAGCCACTCTTTATGATGAGCGTTGAAGTCTCCAAGAACCACCACCTCCGCTGATGGACACTGCTCCAATATTTCTTCAATCCCCCATTGGACGTTCTCAAATAATTGAATTGACCCCGGATCACTGCCATGGGACCTGTAGAGGCACGCGTTGATGCGGGTAAGCCCTCCATAGTCTACGCGTAACCATAGGATTGACAGATCACCATGTTCGAGGGCCCGAAGGCGGCGACAGCAGATATCACCCCGGATGAATACGCACACACCGGCTTTACGAAGGAAGGTGTGCCAACTCGTAGCCGGGGTAATTTAGGTACGAAATGTTATCCAGAGCACCAATCTGCGTCTCCGTTAAAAAGAGTAGGGCAGGCCGCGCCGTCTCAAGATGATGGTGGATGGCGTCGAGGTTGCTATGTAAACCCCTGATATTGCAAAAATCCACATTAAATGTGGATAAGGGGACCGCCGTAGAAAACGTTCTCTTTTTTATTTTTCTTGGCCATGAGTTACTATTTAAGAAGAAGAGGAAGGGAGTATAAATGTGTACAACGGAGTTCGGTGATACAAAAAAAAAGGGGCGGGTCATAGTGCATGGTCGAGGAGTGAGTTTTGTAAGGAGCTGACACGAAGCACGGAAGGGCTCCCGATGGTCCGAGGTCCACTCCGGTTTCCCACACCGGCACGACGACTACCCAACGGGATTTTCGCAGGTTGGTGGGACAGCCTCCCAGGATGATCCTGGGTTCGGGTCCCCTGCTGACCGGCAGGTGGCCGGCGGTGACTATTCCCATCGGGTCTCCCTGTACACCATGCCAGCCCTTCACGCTCAATACCCCGAACAAGACTTCACCACCGCAGGTCTCAGGCCTCACCAAAACCCGCCACACACAAACACACCCAGAAAGTTGGGCTCCCGGCTCTCTCGCTCACCGAACGAAGTGCAGCAACAAATTGCTACTACTTCAATTCGCTCTTACATTTTTCTGTAATTATGCCCGGCTAATGTTATTAATATTTGTCAGCCCAGACGTCATCGTCGGGCTGTTATAGGACAGCAATTGTGAATCCATAATTATAATTTTGATAGGCGGCACATAAAGTTTTTATTATCATCAATGGACATTTATAGTCGTACAGTTGTATTTCCAGTTTTCCTTACTTTTTAATTTTTATCTGTTTATATCGTAGTTTTATCTCACGATACACACGGAAAAATGAATATAAATATTTATTCTTAGTCAATTACTACAGATAATAGATATTTAAATACAGATATTTTCAGTGTGGTGACAGAATAAGAATACAATTAGCCATCCCTTTCTAGCCCGTGGGCGTAGTAAAAGACGACTAAGGGATAAAATATGCGTATGACATCTATGCAAGAGAAGGAAAACTTGAAACAAAACGCTATACCAACACGTCGGGGATCCCAATCTTACGGACAGATTCGAGTCGCTGGAGCAGCGAAGAGACTTTGGGTCACTCTGTGTACTCTGCCGACTCTTTCACGGGGAGTGCTCCGAGGAACTGTTTGACTTAGTACCACCGTCACCATTCTACCAACGTACCACTCCACATCGTAGCAGGGTTCATCCATTTCACCTGGAAACGTTATGGTCTTCAACTGTACGTTTCCAGCGATCATTTCTCCCACGTACGTGCAAGCTCTGGAATGAACTACCTGCTGCTGTGTTTCCCGAGCGCTATGACATTCCTTCTTTAAACGAGGTTTAAGAAGAGTATTTCCTTCACGGTAGGCAGCGGTCTGGCTGTGCCCCTGGTATTGCAAAGGTCCATGTGCAGCAGTTTCACTTACCATCAGGTGTGCTGCTTGCTCGATTGCCACCGTTGGCAATAAAAAAAAACGTCTGACTAGCGTGGTAGGTAGGTCAATTTCCCTCCTATTATGGAGGAGGCTCGAGTCTAACAGTGGGACATATATGAGCTGAAATGATGTATGGTGACTACAGATATAACAATTTCAGTTCAATTCTAATTTGTATGTTCTCAGTTATATTGTTATCAATGTGTGTCGATGAGATTTGATAACATTTATCCCATAGGCCAATAGTGCGATGACGAGACAATATATTTTTACCATGTTATTGAGTATTTAGATAACGTAGTAACTAACTAATGTTTTGGTACATTATATTAACAACCAGCTGTGCTCCAACTCCGGCCACGGGGAATTTCGTATATTAATTACTATGAACAACATGGATAATATTATATGTTACTTGTAGATTATTATCTATTATTATACCAAATTTCAAGAAATATGACTCTGTAATTTTTACGTTATTCTCAAAAATATTAACAGACTGACTAAAATTTCAATAATCATCCAAACTCTATGAATGATTACTTTTTCTTTCAAATATCCCTACAGACTTGCCTCTGTTTTATGATATAATAAAAATAACTTTGTCACTGGTGTTGTACAAGCTGCCCAAGTCTTTGGGATCAAGAACATCGATTGGCATACATGGCTTTGACCCCAGGTTAGTCACCTCTGGTAAAACCCACAGCCGAATGAGCATTCGTGGTTTGACGGTAAAATCTGTACAAAAAATTAATATGATTTAACGTATCCCACAGCATTTTCTTATTATAGGCACTCAAAGAGGTATCATTTTGAAAATATAACTCTATTATAATAATCAAAAATATTTAATATTCATTTAATTATTAGAGCTACCTATAGGTACAATGGTGGATGTATAAGGCTCATTTAATTATTCAACGAACGTCACCGTTCCTTCGAGGTATAAAGTACTTCCGAATACTTAATTTGTATGGAGTATACGCGTATTTTTGAACACTTTAATTAAACTATGCCGTGGGTTTTATTAATATATTATAAGTTGCGTCGTAATTTCTTAATGTCGTGGTAAAAATCCGATACGGACGTATGACAAAAATAATAGCATCTAATCACGAGCATACCATTGTTCCGCAAGTAAGAATAATTATTATTTTATTGTACACATAACTTTATAAGGAAAACAATATTATAATATCATATTAAGTCAATAGTAGTCAATCATAAGGATACCCTTTTTTTCTGTGTACCATTATTGATACGATTATTTTCTGTCAAAGCTCATGGGTAAACTAGTGATGGATTTAACTTACTTGGTGTCCCTCGGTAGAGTTTTGATGAAAACATAAATTTGCCTCCTGTATCTGTAGACGCATGGTGCTATTGCTAGAATTACGAATACGGCCGCTTTAGACAGTGTACTGAGCACGGCCGCCATCGCAGCGGCCAGTGCCATGAGAGCTACAATCGCTGCGAGAATAGCGTCCATGTTGGCGAATAGCCCAGTAGGACGCACAATGATTAACTATACACCGGTAAACAGATAAACAGTAAGTGAGCACGATGCGCGAACACTACGCACTGGGCACGTGCGCGTCAATCAACGTCGAACGCTTTTGTATAAATGCGGAGCGTCTACCGTTTGAGCAGTCGCGTCAATGGTAGAGCGCCGGCTTCGAACTCGACAGCTGCACATGCGCCGACAACAGCTGATCCTCGTGCGATAGGTTAAAACAGGTTAGAAAATTATCCACAGTTAACATATTAAAATAAACGATAAATAATACCGATACATGACTCGACATTTAGTTTTTTCTTTTTCGCGGATGTTGAAGTTGGTGACATTTTTTAGTTTTAAAATAAAGGTCTGATTTAAAATAAAGATCTTTATTAATTCTGAATTCAAATATTTTAGATTGAAGATAAAACTATTATTATTTAACCTTATTGAACGTTTCACAAAATTTATCTGTGTCACCTGAGTTCAATGGTTCAAATATCTTTAAGCTTTTTAGAGACCAGTCAAGAGATTTGAAATAATTTTTACTTTGAATTATTACATAATAGAGTCGGTCAGTTTTGCTGCCCATAAGTACAGCGCTGAACTCCAGCCATCCCTGGGTTTGTACCATATGTTGTATATGCATACTTGAGTACATGCACGTGTGCATAAATTTATTCCAGATGGAAATCCGTAGGCGTGCATAGATGCGATGCGATCCATGTGTGTGCGTAGATGCAATCCATGTGTAGCGTAGTTGCATTCCGTGTGCATAGGGATGCAAACAAAACAGCGATGTTTTCAATCATCGATGTTTTCAAACATCGATGTATACGTCGATGTTGAAGAACGATGTTTTATGAACGATGTTTTATCGTACATAGATCGTCCGTGTGGTGACGGAATAAGAATACAATTGACTGCTGCCTATCTTGACCGTGGATATCCTACAAAAAAAAAAACTCATCAAAATTTTTTCCGGAGAACATCGATGCTTGGTTTTCGATACATCGATACATCGAACATCGATCATCCCTAATCGATATATCCTTCATAAACATCGATATTTTTAACATCGATGTTTCACTTTTGAAAACATCGATATCCTAACATCGATGTTTTTTATGAGCGATGTTAGATAGAAATGCATTCTACGTGTGCATGCAATGCATTATGCATGCAATATGCGTGCATGCAATCTGTGCCAGTAAAGACACGAATCATAAATGGCAGTACTAATTAGGGGCTTGGAGGGGAAAAATCCATGAATAAATAATTGATTTTTCTTTCTTTAAAATGGATTTGCAAAAAATAATAATAATCGATTATTTTTATAATCGATTTTTTTACTATTCGTAAGGTTGGATTTATTTGTACATAATAATATTTTTAATACAGTATAAAACATTGACATTTGATCGAGTACTTTTGATGGCAGAATTGTGATGACCTTTTTTTAGGCAATCTGAGTGTGAGTAATATTTATTTTCTAAAATACAATAGAAAACTTTAAATTTAAACAAAAAAGCAAATAGTAAAATTATCTATTAATTTTAGCGCACCGGAAATCCAATGCATAGCTCATTTGAGGATAAAAGGACCAGGTAACGACGAAAACTATAAAAATCTTATTAGTCGCACAGAAAAAAAAACACCTAGATCCTAATTTTTATTGATTATCTCGATTGTTTGCTATTTGCTCCCAATTCTGACTTCAGTTTTGTACTTAACGGGGAAAAATAAGTCAGTAAATTATAGCTTGACACCCAGCACACACCACTTTTTTTCGCGTACCTACCTGTGTAATCATTAAACAATCTGAATCTGCTCTTCATAAATTCACAGATAAAAATAAAGATATAAATTGTTATTGTTTTTAAATTACCGATAAAGCTTCTTCTTTGTTATTAACGCTCGGTGTTGTTTACTGTTAATATGATTGTTGGTTTTAATACAGTTCGTTTCTTGCTTTAGTCATTAATTATAACAATAGAGTGGCATATAAAATATATAAAACTAGCAACCCGCCCTCGCTTCGTTTCGGTTTCAGTCGCCTTACCCGCGTAGCTCTCGTTCCCGTGGAAACATCGCTAACATATAGCGTATGTTGCTCAGGGAGAATGTAGCATTCTAATGGTAAAAGAATTATCGAAATCCGTCCAGTAGTTTTTAAGTTTTTTTTGTAACAAACATACAAAAATACGTTTCTTTTTTATAATATTAGTGTAGATTGACACCCTTAGAGGGTGAAAATTAAAAAATGCTGAAACATGTGTTTATTTATTATATTTTTATTATAGAGTATTTGTGTAGAATTTGATGAAAATCGATGAAGATTTTTTTCTCGATATACAAATATTACTACTGCGGTTTACCCCCTTAGGGGTTGAATTTTTGGCAGCCGGGGCAGCATGCCTGTTGGCCGGAACTCCCCTGTGGGACTTGGAGGCGGAAATGCTCGCCGGATTGTATCGGCGGGTGACGGGGGTGCGAGCGAGCGGCGGTATGGTCTCACTAAGGGAGCTTACCGCCTGGCGAATCGTCGCCCGCCGAGACGTCATTGGCCGTTGGGCAGTCCGGTTAGAGAGGCCTCGGTTCAGTGTGAGGACCGTCGAGGCCTTCCGACCGGTGCTGATGCAGCGGCTAGAGCAGCGGCACGGAGTACTTTCCTTCCGACTGGTGCAGGTGTTGACGGGGCATGGATGCTTCGCCAAGTACTTGCACACGGTCCTGAGGAGGGAGAGCACACCGTTCTGCCACCACTACGATTGCGACGAGGACACGTCGCAGCACACACTCGAGGTGTGCGCCACGTGGGCGGGGGAGCGCCGTGAACTCGTCGCGATCGCCGGCCTGACGCTGCCGACCAATTTCCAACCTTCTGCGAGGTTGTCATCTCGCGGAAAGAGGCGACGGACGGTGTGCGGGAGGAGAGACTCCATGCGGACACGGTCCTCCGCCGGCGACTGGGGCAGCGCAGGCGCGAGTACCTGCGCCTGATGCCACCCTAACAGAGGCTGCGGGTGACCGGACCGGGGAATTGTCCGTCACCCGCAGAGAGGCTGACCGCGCGACGGCGACCGACGTCCCAGGACGTCGAGAGGTGACGTTACCCGAAAAGGTGTTCCGTCGGGCCGACCACTGACGACAAGTCACATCTGCTCCGGTGGTCGGCCCAACAACGAGGTGACGTGGGTGCGGTTGGGTTGCGGGCACGCGCGTCGTCCTTTCATCGCCTCGGATGGATTGGACCCAGTCCGGACACCCGCGGAGAGGTTAACCTCGCGACGGCGATCGAAGTCCCGGTAGGGGACGTCGACGGGAGAGGGTACTCCCTCGGGGTATTCCGTTGGGTCGACCACTGAAGTCAAGGAACTCTGCGCCGGTGGTCGACCCAACGACGAAGGCGACGTGCTATACGGGTGTGCGTGTTTACGCCCCTCTGTCGCCCCGGTCGGAGTGGTGCGAGGCCGATCGTAACCCACCCCCAAAAAAGGGGTTGCATTTTAAAAAAATCCTTTCTTAATTGGTTTCTCCGTCACGCAAAGAAACTGCTGTCAAAATTACATGTTTGGCTTCAATAGTTTTGGCTCTGTGATAAGTCAGTAAACTGACATCTTTCTCATCAACATTTTGCACCCTTAGTGGACGAAAATGGACAAACGCTGAAACACGTGTTTATTTACTTTTATTAAAGAGTATTTGTGCTTAATTTGAAGACAGTGGCTAAAGATTTTTTCTTTCCATACAGACTTTGCCGTTGCGTTTCACCCCCTTAGAGGTGGAATTTAAAAAATCCTTTCTTGATGGGTGCCTTCGTCATGAAATGAAACTACAGTCCAAACATTTTTCTAGCTTCAGTATTAGTTTCGGCTCACCCTGTTCCTTTACATGTATATTACCACCTAACTAGCAACCCGCCCTCGCTTCGCTTTCAGTCGCCTTACCCGCGTAGTTCCCATTCCCGTGGGAATACCGGGATAAAATATAGCCTATGTTACTCCTTGATATTATAGCTTTGCATTGGTGAAAGGATTTTTGAAATCGGTCGGTGGTTTCAGCGTGGAAGCGTAACAAACAAACAAACTTATTATCGCATTTATAATATTAGTAAGGATATACGCGCAAAATACCGACCAAGTGTAAATCGGACGCGCGCAAAAAATTTGGACCACAATTCAACACAAAACTGGTCAGCGCACCCGTCGCCCGGCTCCGTCCGGGGCGACAGAGGGGCGGCGCGCGGCCTCATGACCCACCCGTGGCACATCACCTTCGTCGTTGGGCCGACCACCGGTGCAGGGTGACTTGTCTTCAGTGGTAAGCCCAATGCCATACCCCAGTCGCGGGGTATCCTCTCCTCTCGACGTTCCCCCTCGAGGACGTCGGTCGCCGTCGCACGGTCAGCCTCTCTACGGGTGATGGACTAAATCCCCGGTCCAGTCATCCGCGGCCTCGGCTAGGGCGGCATTAGGCGCAGGTACACTGGGAGATAATATGCAGATACCGTTATGCAGGAGATAGAAAACGCGTAACAAAACCTTATACCAACTCCTCTGTCCAGCTTGGTATAGTAGGTCAATTTCCCTCCCATTGTGGGGGAGGGTCGAGCCTAGCAGTGGACGTATAACAAGCTGTGATGAGGATGATTTAATAGGGACTGGTACATATGACAGTGTGGTATAGGTACTCAATTAAGTAGGTATTTCCACAAATACAAAATGTGCAACATATGTCAAATATTTCATACGTTACCGTGTTAATTGCTACCTAACAATTACGAGTAGTCATTCTTTGCGACGTTACTGTTCATATTTTACTGAATAAACACAGACTACAAATAGTTACTTGTTATCTGGGTCCAATGTCCACAAAACGAATATTTGTGCTACCTGATAGTTATATTCAATCTATTGTAAATAAAACTACTTTTACGGATTATATCGCGTTTGTATTTGATTTATGATTGCCCGACCTTTCGAACACTTTGCAGCATTCATGGTCACGGGCGGACTAAAGTGTCTCACGTCCAACAAGTAATCGTTATTACAGACATTTATAATTATCTACCCGATACAGAAAATTATCTACCCGATACAGAAAATAAATAATGAAAATTATATAAAAAACTACAAAAAGAGAATAATAATAACACCGAGATTCGAACCGACGCTGTTTAAATGTCACATAATCCAAAATTAAAACCGCTCGCCTCCCTACCTGAGCTATCGGAACTCATGACATTGATAACGAAATTTGAATTCATATTCTTTTAAAATTTAATGTCATTGTTTTGCTAAAAACACGGACAAAACAACATTTTCTATAAATAAAACCTAGTTAGATCGATTTTTTGGACCCGAAACCTCTAGTATGCCAAGTTTCAACAAAATCGTTGGAGCCGTTTCCGAGATCCTGAATATATATATATACACAAGAATTGCTCGTTTAAAGATATAAGTTACATCGCTATGATGTGGATGATATTTTATTTAAAAAGCAAGTGAAAGAAAGTTTTCACGAAAATTTATTAACATTTAAAGCATCTGCCACCGCATTAGCGCTATTTGCGAGCGGAACAATTACCATTAAGTATTACGTCATCGTTAAGATATGCAAAATAATTTAAGTATGTAAATAAGTAAGAAAGAAAGAAAGAAAGAAAGAACTCGTTTATTGGCACATACATACATACAATACAGAATAATAATAGGTAAGAAGAAAATTGTCACATGACATATGTGCCAAAGGGCAACTCAGCACAATATCAGGAGACATTAAAGTTACCTGATGCTGGTTTTCAGTTGCAACCCAAAGTGGCGTACGCTCGAAACTGTATGATAATAATAACGAATAATAAAAACAATATCAGATTTTTAAAGATTTTCAAATTAAAAAATAAAAATATAATGCATACCATGAATTAGTTACATTTATAACAGGTAGAAACAGTATTTTAGTTTTTGTTAAAGTATGAATTAATTTGTGTAAAATAAATTCGAAATTTAATTATATTGAAAGGGTAATCGAGCAATGTCAAAACATAACAATCAAAATAACAATCATCGAGTACATAAATTCATTGTAAATGGAAACTATCAATTCAACAATCAAATATTAAATGTTTAAAATAAATAAATAAAAAAAACTAGCAATCAATGTCTTAATTGAATTACACTAGGCAGCGCAACAATGAGATAAAAAGGTGTACATATAATACACATCAAAATAAGTAGTTGAATAAAAAAGTAGTTGAATGACTTCGCGAAATTTTCTAATCTGATACTTTCTGTTAATATTGATCTGAATTATATTTTATTTAGGGTTTGATCGATGGCCGCAGTTAAAAAAAAACGAATAACAGGCAACAGGAAGGTCAAAATCTTCAAACCCTGTTCTAGTGGGTGGCGGTATAAAGAATTGATTAAATTAATGAAGCCGCGAGTGAACACTGAAATTAAAATATTAGTCACCAGGCTAATGTAGTTATCGGGTGATATCTTTTGATTTAGTACGTCGATTTTGCCGAAATAACCTACATACGTTTCAGAAAACTGGTGACACAGCCCACCCCTATCCCAGATATTGAGAGCCATGAGTCTTCTTTACTGGATCTTCTGCTGACTGCACACCAGCATGGATACCAGGTGGTGCTTGAAGCCCCTCTTGGGTCTTCTGACCACTGCTTGGTTCGTAGCAGTGCCCCTGTTGTAAGGCATAGTCGTTTTAAGGCCACTGGGACTCGCAGAGTCTGGCAATATAAGTCAGCAGATTGGGATACGGAGGCAGCGTGCCTCCTGGCCGGAACCCCCCCGTGGGACCTGGAGGCGGAGATGCTCGCCGACATTTATCGGCGGGTGTCGGAGACGCGCGCCCGCGCGGTATGGTCTCCATCAAAGAGGTCACCGCCTGGCGGGTCGACGCCCGCCGGGAAGTCATTGCCCGTTGGGCAGTCCGGCTGGAGAGTCCTCGGTACGGTGTCAGGACCGTCGAGGCCTTCCGGCCGGTGCTGATGGAGTGGTTGGAGCGGACGCACGGGGTGCTTTCCTTCCGACTGGTGCAGGTGCTTACGGGGCACGGTTGCTTCGCGAAGTACCTGCACAAGATTGTCAGGAGGGAGAGCACACCGTCCTGCCACCACTGCAATTGCGACGAGGACACGGCGCAGCACACGCTCGAGGTGTGTGCTGCGTGGGAGGGGGAGCACCGTGATCTCGTCGCGATTATCGGTGCCGACCTGACGCTGCCGACCATCGCCAGGGAGATGCTCGACAGCGTCAGGAACTGGGACGCGGTCGCCGCCTTCTGTGAGGCCGTAATCTCACGGAAGGAGGCGGCGGATCGTGTGCGAGTAGAGCTCCTATTCGGCGACACGTTCCGCCGCCGGCGACTCGGGCGGCGTAGGCGCGAGTATCTGCGCCTAATGCCGCCCTAGCCGAGGCCGCGGGTGATCAGACCGGAGAATTGTCCGTCACCCGCAGAGAGGCTGACCGCGCGACGGCGACCGACGTCCCAGGACGTCGAGAGGTGACGTTACCCGAAAAGGTGTTCCGTCGGGCCGACCACTGACGACAAGTCACATCTGCTCCGGTGGTCGGCCCAACAACGAGGTGACGTGGGTGCGGTTGGGTTGCGGGCACGCGCGTCGTCCTTTCATGGCCTCGGATGGATTGGACCGCGCGTGCGCATACCATAGCCCACCCATAAAAAAAAAAAAAAAAAAAGCAGATTGTGATGGACTTCGCGAGTTTTACGCATCCTACCCATTTTTATTTATGGGTGGGCTATGGTAAGCCAGAGCCAAGGCGGAACATGTTGCCAGCATTGGCGAGCGATTACAAAGCTATCCCGCTGGGAGTCGTGCATTTTGGTCACTTGCCAAGCCTGCCCAAGGCAACTTCTGCCAGCCCAATCTCCCACCACTACAGAAACACGATGGTAGTCTAGGTCACAGCGCAAAGGAGAAGGCCGACCTTCTAGGTCAATTATTTGCCTGTAGCTCGACTTTGGATGCCGGAGCTGCCACACCATCTACCATTCCACGGAGTGAAAGCGCGCTTCCTGAAATCTGCTTCACGCAGCGAGCGGTTAGGCGGGAACTGCGGCTCTTAGACAGCCATAAGTCGAGTGGGCCGGATGGCATCCCTGCAGTGGTACTAAAGACGTACGCCCCTGAATTGACTACCATCCTCCGACCTCCCGCGTCTATACCGACTTTCCTACAGTACTAATAGGGTTCCGTCTTCGTGGAAGATAGCCCATGTCCACCCGATCCCTAAAAGGGGAGACCGGTCTGACCCATCGAATTACAGGCCAATTGCGATAATATCCTTGCTTTCTAAGATAATGGAGAAAGTTATATACCGCAGCAGTACCTTGAGGATCACCAGCTGATCAATGATGACGGCTTTCGTCGTGGCCGGTCGGCTGGTGATCTTCTTATGTACCTCACACATGGTTGGGCAGAGGCCTTGGAGGGCAAGGGTGAGGTGCTGGCGTTCAGCCTAGATATCGCAAAGGCGTTCGATAGGGTCTGACATAGGGCACTTCTATCGAAGCTACCATCATACGGAATCCCTGAGGGACTCTGTAATTGGATGGCCAGCTTTTTGGATGGTCGAAGTATAAAAGTCGCCGTAGCTGGCTCCTGCTCCGATACCATGACCATTAATGCTGGTGTACCACAAGGCTCGGTGCTCTCCCCGACGTTGTTTATCCTACACATCAACGAGATGCTCTCTATCGAGAATATACGGTGCTATGCGGATGATAGCACGGGTGACGAGCGGTACACCGAGCAACGGCATATCCCTCGGAGTACACAGGAAAGAAGGGTTCGACTTGTGTCTGAAGTCGAGCGCTGCCTGGGGCGGGCCTTGGAATGGGCTGAACGGAGCTTGGTCCAGTTCAATCCCACAAAGACACAAGTTTGCGCGTTCACTGCAAAGAAGGACCCGTTTGTCATGGTGTCGCGAAAGCGAAGTAATATGAGAGTAAACGCACATAAGATTGTAAAAATAACAAAGAATATTAGGCCCACAATGGGCGCGCGCGCACACGCGCGCGGTGGGATGGCGCAGTGGCTAAGATCGAACGAAAGGAGGCAGTCGCAAAGTTGAGTGCCAGTCGTCGTGACAGTAACACGTGAGTAATATTTTATTGTGTATACATTATATTCGATCGAATTATATGAGTCACTAGTATAGTTAAGTACCAGTGTTTATCAGAGGCTACTTCAATGTAATGGTATATCAGGTATTAGCGAGAGATACCAGTGCTAATATATCTGAATACGAGATTCGCATATATTAGCAGACCGAGTTTAGGCACATCGGAGTACAGAATCAGATGTGTCTGAATTTCAGAGCAGAAAGCAGATCAGTGTTGATATATTTGAATACGAGATTCAAATATATCGGCAAACCGAGTTTAGGCATATCGGAGAACAGAATCAGATATGTCTAAATTTCAGATTGTAAGAGCGAGGCTCGGGATGGCTGTAAGGGGAGGCAGGAGGCCATTTAAGGGGTGAAAGATCCCCGACCTGAGAGATTTAAGGGGTGAAAGATCCCCGACATTTAAGGGGTAAAAGATCCCCGACATTTAAGGGGTGAAAGATCCCCGACCTGAGAGATCTGTGTTTCTGCGCCAGTATATTGAAATAACTAAGAGAGGCAGGAAGCCATTTAAGGGGTGAAAGATCCCCGACCTGAGAGATCAGTGTTTCTGCGTCAATATATTGAAATAGCTGAACCTATTGACATGTATATAAAGTGTTGTTGTTTAGATATCAGAGTTTAACATATAACATATTCGCCATGTACTGTGTTTTGTAGTACTTCGGCGACACATGGCGCCTCAGTTCCAAGGTAACTCTCCCAATTTCTGAGAGTATTGGGATTCTCGGCGTCGAAATATCGTGCAAAGTCCAGTTTGGGAGTCATTTGGAGGACAAAGCCAAATTGCCAAGCAAAAAGTTGGGCGTCCTGAACAGAGCCAGGTGGTCACACCGAGACAGCGTCTTGTGCTATACAAAGCACAAGTTCGTCCTCATGTGGAGTACTGCTCACATCTCTGGGCAGGTGCGCCCAAATATCAGCTAGACCCACTTGATTCCCTGCAGAGGCATGCTGTTTGAATCATCGGGGATCCCAATCTTACGGACGGATTGGAGTCGCTGGAGCGGCAGAGAGACTTTGGGACTTGGGACACATTTAAGTCGTTTTAAACCGCGGCTTTACACATAATTGCCACACATTTAATGTATACTAATATTATAAAGCTGAAGAGTTTGTTTGTTTGTTTGAACGCGCTAATCTCAGGAACCGCTGGTCCGATTTGAAAAAATCTTTCAGCATTGGATAGCCCATTTATCGAGGAAGGCTATAGGCTATATTATATTTTCAAAAAAAATAGGGATCCGTACTAAAAGTCCAATAATGTAACCCAAGGTGTAAAAAAATTACCCAAAAAAATCTTTATATCGCGTTTGGTGCGAAAACTATTGATTATAGAATAAAACAATATACTACAACGTTGCAGAGCATATAATTTTCTACAAAAAATGTCGCAACACCATATGTCTAACTATTGTAGTTATAACACAATACGTGTTTTTCTTTTATTTTTTTAAATAATTAAAATGCCGTCGCTTAAAAACCCTTTATTTTGTATCTTCGTATTAATCCTTATCAAAATAAATTACTTCGTATTCAAGATGGATTCAATACCTTTCTAGAACTTTTTGGATTATTAAATTCGGACATTTTATTCAAAAGATATCGCGATATTAAAAATGTAAGCATTAGTGATGTAGCCATGTAATTATTAAGTAGTACTTAGCTTAGCTGACCCGGCGAACTTCGTACCGCCTTTTCTTCGTAATTATTTTGTTTTAGTATTTATCAGTTTAGTTTTAGTATTGTCCGTGCGGTGACGGAGTAAGAATACAATTCACCACCCGTGTGTGTCGTAAAAGACGACTAAATGATATAGTATGCATATAATGTCTATGCAAAACTCGGAACAAAACCCTATACCAACACGTCTGACCAGCGAGGTACAGTCGGTCGATTTCCCTCCCATACTGGAGGAGACCCGAGCCCAACAGTGGGACGTGTATGGGTTGAGACTATGATGATGATTTATCAGCCTCCTACAAATGCCGTAAAGTTGCAGATTAAGGCAATGTAACACTTACCGTAAATTCAATCCAGTTAAATTATTAATAATACCATTATATCGACATGTTTGTGGCCGAGGCCGGCGACCGTCCCGCCTTCGGCATCAGCCTCTCCTCCTTCCAACATCCAGGGAACTGGCCAAACGCTATTCAAGCGTTGTATAGACCCGTGAGATGTGGTACCAGATGCTCAAGGACCAGTACCAGCATCCATTAGGGTTGACCGTTTGGACGGAGAGTGATAGATTTAACACGTATATGCGCCACTGGCGCCCCATCTCCGGATCCCGGTTTTTTTTTTTTATTGCAAACGTTGGCAAACGAGCAAACAGTACACCTGATGGTAAGTGTTGCTGCCGCTCATGGACCTTTACAGGGTTGCTGCCTGCCGCGAAGAAAGTGAAGGGAGTGTGAATGCGTGCATTGAGGCTCGGTAATACCAAGAGCACCACCAAAACCCTCCACACACAATCACCCTCAGAAAGTTGGGCTTCCGGCTCTCTCGCTCACCGAACGAAGCGCAAAAACAAATTGCTACTACTCAGACGTCGATTTTCTGCGAGAGTGTGGTACTACCCCGGACGGACCGGCCCGCAGCTGTAGACAGATAACTGTCGACAGTGTGGTCCTACCACTAATTAAACTGTCTGTCTGGTTACTGTCCAGCAAAGTAATGATTGCGGGATAAGGTCCTCGACAAACCTGATGGGGATGTCGAGGAGGCAAATTTCGGCGAGGGGAGGACGGCGTAGCTTACTCAGCACTACGATACAGGCGAGCCCAGGGGTCACATTCAAGACTGTCCAAAATTTTCTACTGATTGATCTGAAGAAAAAGTGAAATCTCTACTTAGTGCCGTTCAATAAGGACGACCCCAGGGGTCACGTTCGATACTCTCCAGCCTCTTTTGATGGGTGCTGGCGCTAGTCTTTAAGCACCTGGTACCTTGACTGTACAACGCTTGAATAGCGTTTGGCCAGTTCCCAGGATGTTGAAAGAAGGGGAGGCTGGTGATCCTGCTAAAGCTGAGGCGGTCTCCGGACTTGGCCTCAAACGTATCAATATAATGGAATTATTGATAATCCAACTGAATTCAATTTACGGCAAGTGTTATATTTCCTTAATCTGCAACTTTATGCCATTTGTAGGAGGCTGATAAATCATCATCATAGTCTCAACCCATACACGTCCCACTGTTGGGCTCGGGCCTCCTCAACTATGGGAGGAAAATTGACCTACTATACCACGCTGGTCAGACGTGTTGGTATAGAGTTTTGTTCCGAGTTTTCCTTCTCTTACATAGATATTATATGCATACTATATCACTTAGTCGTCTTTTACGACACACACGGGTGGTGAATTGTATTCTTACTTCGTCACCGCACGGATAATACCACGCTGGTCAGACGTCGCAATATAGGGTTTTGTTTCAAGTTTTCTTTCTCTTGCATAGATAATTATATGCATATTATATCCCTTAATTGTCTTTTACAACACTCAAGTGGTGAATTATTTTCTAGCTATTTAATATACCGCCTTTTCTTATCGATTACAAAACCTTTTTTAATCTAAATCTACATGTAATTATGCCAAAAATGCCGAACCGACGGGACGAACATCAAATGTTTGACAGGTAAGAACAGTTTGTATGGGAAAATAAAATTGTTGTTTTTAGTATTTTACTCGCAATTTTGCCATATTTTCTCACCGTATAAACCTTCCCTAGACTTCCACAAATAATTCAAGACCAAAATTGGTCAAATCGGTCCAGCCGTTCACGAGTTTTAGCGAGACTAACGAACAGCAATTCATTTTTATATATATAGACTAGCTGAACCGGCGAACTTCGTACCGCCTTTTTTCCTAATTATTTTATTTTACTATTTATCAGTTTGGTTTTAGTATTATCCGTGCGGTGACGGAGTGAGAATACAATTCACCAGCAGTGTGTATCGTAAAAGATGACTAGGGGATATAATATGCATATAATATCTATGCAAGATAAGGAAAACTCGGAACAAAACTCTTTACCAACACATCTCAGGACTCGGCCTCAAACGTATCAATTATAATGGAATTATTGATAATCCAATTGGATTGTATTTACGGAAAGAGTCATATTTCCTTAGTCCGCAACCTTACACTATTTGTGGGAAGCTGATAAATCATCATCATCATCATCAACAATCGTCAACTGTTGGGCTCGCCCCTCCTACACTATGGGAAAGAAATCGACCTACTATACCACGCTGGTCAGACGTGTTAATATAGGATTTTTTTTCGAGTTTTTCTTCTCTTGCATAGATATTATATGCATATTATATCCCCTTAGTTGTCTTTTACAACACTCTCAAGTGGTGAATTATATTCTAGCTATTTAATATACCGCCTTTTCTTATCGATGCCAAAACCTTTTTTAATCTAGATCTACATGTAATTATGCCAAAAATGCCGAACCGTCGGGACGAACATCAAATGTTTGACAGGTAAGAACAGTTTGTATGGGTGAAAATAAAATAGTTGTTTTTAGTATTTTACTCGCAGTTTTGTCATATTTTCTCACCGTATAAACCTTCCCTGGACTTCCACAAATAATTCAAGCCCAAAATTGGTCAAATCGGTCCAGCCGTTCTCGAGTTTTAGCGAGACTAATTTTTTTTTTTTTTTTGTGTGTGTACAGCTGTTGGCCGCAGATGGCCTTGACAGCTTGACGCGGACTATAGGTGAGCGCTGAGGGCTCTCAACCCGGAGAAAAGTATGCTAAGCGACATCGCCCAAGGGCTCCCCCTGTGGGGAACGGACCTCGGCTTGGGGCGTCGCTGAAGGCAAAGTGGGCGTGCCCACGTTTTTAGTCGTGACTTTTGCGCGGCGCGGTTTCGCACCTCGACGGCGAGGACGGAACCGCGGATATTTATTTGTTAAGGCCTCGCGGGCCGTGTAGGCTCTTTGTTGAGCGATTGTGATATTGTCGTCCTCTTCGTCGAGGACGTGACGAGGACGTCGGATGGAAGCGAGACTAATGAACAGCAATTCGTTTTTATAGATAGAATGCGCGCACTTGTATGATGTGGCGGGCGGTCATGAGAGACGAGGGGTCGGTAGCCTCTACGAAACACCTAGAAAAAGACCTCAACTTCCTCGACAGTCTGCCACTGCAAAACGACTACGACTTATGCGCAGCAATGAGAGAAGTTTTAAAATAAATAAATAAATCCTGAAAGTCACTATGCTCTCCAAAGTCACTATTTCACGCGGACGAAGTCGCGGGCACTGCTAGTATAATATATATCACATGTATATATATATAATAAATGTCACACATTTAGTTATTCCGTAGTGCGGCCAGAAATCTTAAAAATATATTTACCTACATAAGTTAAATATATTTTGAAGACAACAAAATCTTTTGAAGTAAAACTCCTTTAGGCGCGACTAAAAAGTAACTGAATGTTTCAGTTTAGAACGGAAATCCATTACGGCGGAAGTAACATTTACTTAAAAATATCCAACCGTTATGTACATACTGTCGTAAGGCGCTCGTGCCGATTTACCAAAATATGTAAATTTGGAGGGATTAAGGGCTCACGTGAAGTACCGTTGATTCACTTAAGAAAGGAGATAGGAAATTAGGCATCGGGCACATACGAAATATTAATTTTACAGCAATAAGCCATTTGATGATATCTACGAGACTTTTACTGTCTACTATTGGATATAGGCGTTCTTCAAATTTGGCAGATAATGCGATCTTGCATTTAACGATGTCCTGCAACTTTTATCAAACCATTAGCTAAGGCATAATATTTACTATTTAAGGAATTGATAATAGATAATAGTACATTACTGCAGCTGTCAGCAAAAGAGGCAGTGGCAGAGGCGTGATGGACGAACGTGTGAATGTGGGCCGAGGCACACATACGTAATTCTATCAATGCCTAATTCCACAAGGCTTGTATAGTAGTTTTCTCAAATAATGCGCGGAAATTAAAACTAAGTAGAAGTTTTGAAACTTCTTTAGAATCGGTGTGATTTCAAACTCGATGAAACGAAAAAGCGAGTCCATAGAGACCCTAACACCTAAATGTATAGGATTCAGCCGGCGAGAGAATGAGAAAGGATAAAGGATAGTTTTGTTTCAAGCCAGTTCGAAACTTAAATAAAACTCTGATAAGTTGCCTCCTTGGTTGCTTTGTGTTGGAGTAACAAATCGTTGCATTTTTAAAATACACGAGAGAATATGAATTTATATTTATTTGGCCGCTAAAACACGACAGAAATGGATTTTCATAGATTTTTTGTACGCAGTACGGCAACTTCAATTTATCTCAAAGAAGGTTGCCAAAATAATGTTCAAATTTCCAACCATTTTTGAGAAAATAAACATTTATTATATCTAATAACTAAATATTTAATAATTGTTTTATTTGTACATATTACGTAGATTATGATGAGATCTACGTTTAGCAGTGAACGGCGATAGGAAATGATGATGATTTAATAAATCATTAACTTTGTAAAGTTGAGACTGATCTATTGAGAGAAGCAATATTTTCGCTACGCAGCAAATTAACGGAATTGATTATTGTATGCAGCCACTTAAAAAATCTGTAAATAAAACAATGTTTTGTATTAAAATATACATTTTAATTTATTTTGCCAACATACCCTTACCTTCAAATAATATACTTAAAATTAAAGTAACAAGAACAGAATTCACATATAACAAACAAACTGTCAGTCTTACAATTCCAGACCGAAATAAATCATTTGAGTTTATAATATAGTAAAATATAAAAAAAATAAATAAGGGCAAGTAATTATTATTAATAATTAAAAGCTTTTTCGTATCACTTACAAAAATATCATAGAAACAATGAGGGGATTTCGATTGAAATAACTTTGTGAATTACTAAAGTATTATTAAAAAAATAATCCAACACCTTAACGTAATATATTCGAGTTACATCAACTTAAGTACAATTATCTTTTTAAAAGACATTTTTGTGAGCTTACATTTAAACAATATAAATGGTATTTATTTCGTCATGCAATTTAGGAAAAACAATATCCTGGTACTTACTAAATTCAACTATGAAATAGAAAAGATATTTGGAACTTGAATCCCAGATCCTTAACAGTTATGTTCCAATTAGCTAATATGGAAAGGTCCTGAGTAATCAAATTCTACTCTATTATATGTAATACATGAAATTTTGAAAATAACACGTCATCTATTGGATATATTTGCACATTCGTCCGAGTAATGGAAAATAGATCCGCTCTAAGCAATAATGCGACGCAAATATTCAGTTTTTTTTTATAATTTCAAACTCTATCATCAGCCACATCCACTGCTGGACCTAAACTTCCCCAAGGGAAAATGATGGCATAATCGCTGCCTTTAGCGCCTTGGTGATGTTACCAATTTTCAAGACGTGTGCAGCTGCCAGTTTTCCTAGTCATTCCTCAGCCAATTTTTAGACACCCACAGAACAATGATAGTGACACTGTTAGAAAAATCGCCTCCCATCCAGCCAGTTCATATACTTTACATAAAATCAGCAATAAACCATGTGAAGAATCATCCCATACTTAACAGAAAAAGACGGCTAACTAGGAGAATATGTATTAGCATACACCACCGTGTTGATTATGGGTTTAACCAGCTATTTTTTTTTTTTTTTTTATAAGGGAGGTTTATGTCCAAAAGCAAACAGATAGGATGATGATAGTGACAGTAAGAATAAAGTAAAGCAATCTTTTACAATATCACACTTACATGTTGAATTCATACCCATCTTATGGTTGTCAATATGGTGTCCTCACAAATATATTTTAACGTGCCTTTTAAACACGATTACTTTTTCATTGATCTATAAAGAGAGATGGATATACAGTATATAGTTTTAGCCTTGTCTCTCACTGTATGTTTATATTACTTACGCCCTTCAGATCTTATCAATTGACACCATATTTTTAAACTATTTATATTAATACCAACAACAGATTCACAATAATTACAATCTAATTTGGCCATTAACGATTTTATCGTATTCTTCCTCGCGTAAAGGTATATACCGATTTTGTTTCAGATCTAAGTAATACAGCTTATCATTCTTTGCTAGCTTCGGGTCGAAGGCGTCCTTCTGTAGATCAGTCTTCTTCATTTTAAACGTTCCTGAAACATTTTTTGAATTCATTAGTCTTTGTCATCTCCATCTCTCAATATGAACTCCAGAATATGAGGGAAAAGGAAGGAGTAAAAAAACGTGGTAAGGTTATAGGTAATCTGCACTCGAATACTCAACTCCAGAATGTAACAAACATGAAGTCAAGGATTCTTTAGAAACACGGGTGGTGGAGAAAAAAATATATCAGAACACTGTCCCCGTGAACTTCTGAATTCTGACACTTTTTAGTAACAATTCTTTTATGGTATCCTTTGCCGACGCCTACAACTAATCCAATGTAGTATCTTCTTAAATTAATATTCACTAATGGGAATGATATAAAAGGCGAAATATCTCTTAAATTTGGTCGCCCCATATTAAAATTAGATACTTCTACAAAATAAAGTAAAGCTCAAAATAATGATTACTATTTTGCAACATTAATAGCAAATCGACTTAAAATTGAATCAAGTATTTAATTTATATTTTCAATACACTTCACAGAGACTAAATGGATCAATTAATTGTTCCTCTTTTAAAATTTGCGTATAGTCAGCTAGGAGACCTCTGAAGTTCATAGACGACATGTATCTTAATCTTATAAGGATATTTTATCCTTATCTATAATAGACGGGATATCTGAGGCGGTTTGCGAACCATTTATTATTTTACTTTAAGAAGAATTAATTTCTCCATGTGGTGATGGAGTAAGAATACAATTTACCAACCCCTCTCTTGCCCGTGGGTGTCGTAAAAGTCGACTAAGGGATATTTTAAGTGTGCAAGAGAAGAAAACTCAAAATAAAACCCTATACCAACCCGCCTGACCAGCGTGGGTCAATTATCTTCTTAATGTAGAGGAGGCTCGGGCTCAGTAATGGGACCAGTGGCGGCTGTACCATAAGTGCGCTCGTGCGCTGAACCACCAATTCAAAAGATCTAATAATTACAATGTTAGTTCATCTTTATATTTTAAATTACTTTATTAATATTTATTATTTAAACATACCAAAACATATAACAAATATAATTTCAAATTATGACGAAACAATTTAAACGCTTTACTAAACTATTCTAAACTTTTAAAACTTATTTTCCCTGTAAAAAAATCTAGTGCGCTGAGGCGAGCACACTGGGACTGCTAATACAACTTGTATTCGTTACGAGTTAAAACGCCTGGCGCGTGAGACAGAAGATAGTTCATAGAAATATACCGAAAAATGAGTCTCTGCTCGAGCGGCGCACGGGCGAACCGAACATTACCAAGAGCACTCGACTTTCGACGAAATTTGCCTGGCGGTGGCGACGTAAGTAGATATAGTTTCGATTAATATTGTTTGTTTGTTTCGTTAAATATTGTTTGTTTACATAAAGTAATTGTTTTTTTATTTTGGTCTTAGTTCTATTCTATACTTCGTGTACCGTGTGTGGTGTGAGTGTAAATGAGCCTATCATGATAAAACTTTTCAAAATAAAGTTGATATAAAATTGGCGGGACCGCCAACGCCCTCGTTAAAAATAAAAGAGTTCAAAAAAAATATTTTTTGATTTGCACTCTGTTATAAATATTTTTTGAAGTGTGAAAAGCAAATAGAACCACACGTTTCTTCACATATATACCTACAAAATGTAATGAGTTCGAAAATAATAAAAATGACATTTTTTTATAAATTGTTGTTCCATTGCAATTTCTGATCTTAATACTTAGTGAGCAAGTAAAGTGCACCACCACTTTGTTGACCCACCAGCCGCCACTGAATGGGACATATGTGAGCTGTGATGATAAATAATTAGTTGTTCTATCAATGTCTAGAATAGTAACATATAGCTCAAAAAATACTTACCAGTTAAGTCCATAGCATTCATGACTCTGATGAACACCGGTCTTGCGTAAACAGGTAGGTCTCTCGCCAGGTCTTTAGCTAATTTGTCCAAATCTAATGTGCCACTAACGTCGACGATACCACACATACCCGCCCTACCTTCAACATTCGGCACCTAAATAAAAAAAAATATTATAATAGGTGTTTTCTTTATATAATTCTCTGGCAACCTACCCTCGCTTCGCTTCGGTTTCAGTCGTCTTACCTGCGAAGGTCCCGTTCCCGTGGGAATACCGGGATAAAATATAGCCTATGTTACTCCCTGCTATTATAGCTTTTCATTGGTGAAAGAATTTTTGAAATCGGTGCAGTAGTTACGGAGCTAATTCAAAACAAACAAATCTTTTCTCTTTATAAAATTAGTATAGATATAATTAACCACAGTACCACGTCACAAATTAGCAGTATTATTAACAGTATGAACTGTATATTTTATGATACTTTTATTAAATAACTAGCAATCCGCCCTCGCTTCGCTTCGGTTATAGGTTATAGTCGTTTTACCCGCGTAGTTCCCGTTCCCGTGGGAATACCGAGATAAAATATAGCCTAGTTTACGCCCTGATATTATAACTTTCCATTGGTGAAATAATTTTTTAAATCGGTCCAGCCGTTTTGAAGATTACCCGGAACAAACAGACAGACAAAAATTTTTTAATTGCTATTTTAGGCATAGGTGTCGTGCAAATAACCGTGTGAGCATGAAAGAAGCCTATTATTTTGACATTACAAACAGACACTCCAATTTTATTTATTGGTATAGATAACACCAACATTTTCTTAAATTTTTTTTTAAAGACTATAGAGCAGGTCTACTAACGAAATATTGAAATATTGTATTACGGGAACTTTAAAACATATAGTTAACGGACATAATTACATCCAGACTAAGAGCAATAATTTGTGAATCGCAGTGTTCTACTGCATGGGTTCGAATGCATGACACTGGCACGGTAGGTCGTTATCTTAACCACTAAGCCAGATGGATGTGCAGTCAGTGTTATCTTAATATTGTCCCTGACAGAGTCATGGTATCCAGATTTTAGATGTGATTAAACCCTAAATAGAAGAGTAGGCATGAAGAAAATAGTAACTACCAATGAAGCAAAGGAAATATCTTTTGCTCAGTTCTGTAGTAGCGATTATGAATACTACCAAAACCAGTATTACCTATGGATATCGTAAAAACAAATTCATTTCAGTTCATCTGTGGTTCACTGTTCAGGTCGAGCTGGCAGGCGGCTGTTCTTATAACCAAAATATTTTCCCATAGCTAGGCTAGTTATGAAAAATATTTTGATTTTCTTTCTCCCTATATTTGAGACAATAGATAGACTATACCGAAATGTTACAAATTTGGATAAGAGCAAAAAGATAAAGATGAATGTGTAAATTTTCCATGCACTTATCAGCCTTTCGACGTCCATTGTAGAACATATGTGTCCCACGAAGGTGTAAAAATTCTGTAATCACCCAGCCAGCGAATTAGCCCAGGAATGTATTGCTGCCCATTCGCCTGATGTTAATCGCTTTTTACAACTTTCACGGGCAATATGGATTATTGAAACATTGTATTTTTAAGAACGAGCAATTTTTTTCGAGTACTTACTAAAACACCGTATACTACAGCATCTCTATGATCAGCAACTGCGGAGATTGCGGCTTCCACCTCTGTGGTGGATACATTCTCACCGCGCCATCTGAACGTGTCGCCAGTTCGATCGCGGAAGAACAAATAGCCGAACTCATCCGCCACTAAAATATCACCTGAACGAAAAAGCAATTATTTAAAAAAGTCTCACAGAACGTTTATACTTCATAATATTTCAGGTTGGATGGACGATGCCGCCATAGTCGGGGCCGCGGGCCCCTACCGGGAGTAGTCTGTCACCCGAAGAGATTGACTACGAGAGGGCGACGTCCCGGTAGCACTGTTTTTGGTTGCTGTCAGGACGTCAACGAGGGATAGTACACGAAAAGGTACCCACCGGGTTGTCCACGGACGTCAAGAATTCGGGCTGTTGATAAAATATCGATATATCGAAATACCGATATTATTATTTAAAAATATCGATACTTATTACCGATATTCTTTTGGACGATATACCGATAGTTCGACTAAAAAGTAAGTATCGAGGGTCGATATTTATTTGAATAAATTTGTTGTTTCATCGTTTTTTGTAAAGTATATATTCTAAAACTTAATCACCGTAAACTTAATCTACTGTAAAAATGCAGACATGACATCGATGATAAGTTATCACTTACGCCTAGAATTTTGGGGTGGGGGTCTCCCCGGACGAACGACCGAGGACGGGCGATCGAGGAGTGGGCGGCGGCACTGGGCCTCTGTTTTCTGGACAGGGGCTCGGTGCGTGCGTGCGACAACGGGGCGGGTCGATAGTGGACCTTTCGTTCGCTAGCCCCGAGGTCGCCGCACGCGTGGGGAGCTGGCGCGTCGTGGAGGAGGTGGAGACCTTGTCGGACCACCGGTATATCCGGATGGAGGTCTCCCCGGCAATCCCGACGCACAGCAGGGGTCACGGGGCGGATGGACGTCCTGCGTTCCCGCGATGGGCTGTGGGTCGCTTAGACCGGGACCAGCTGGCGGAGACAGCCATCGTTTACTCGTGGCTGTCCTCTGCCAACCAGTCGGACGGGGTGGACGCCGAGGCTGGCCGCATCCGCAGTGCGTTGACGCAGATCTGCGATGCGGCCATGCCCCGGGTATGGCGTCCGCCCCCGAGGAGGGCGGTCCACTGGTGGTCCCGGGAGCTGGCGGATCTCCGGGCCGCGTGCATTCGCGCCCGGGAGGCCGACGACGACAGTGTTCCGCCCATCATGGAACCCGAGATGGGAGTGGCGGTGGCGCGCATGTGCGCAAAGTCCACCGCCCCCGGGCCCGACGGTGTTCCTAACCGCGTGTTGGGCTTGGTCCTCGACCACCTGGGTCCCCGCCTCAGGGAGCTGTTCGACGCGTGTTTAGCGTCCGGATTCCCTGGGTGCTGGAAGGAGGGAAGGCTGGTGCTCCTGCCGAAGCCGGGACGGTCTCCGGGGTCGCCTTCGGCCTACAGGCCTATCGTGCTGCTCGATGACACGGGCAAGCTACTGGAGAGGGTGGTAGCTGCCCGCATCGAGCGGCACCTCGTCGGCACGGGGCCTGATCTGTCGGACGCCCAGTTTGGGTTTAGGAGGGGTCGTTCGACGATCGCGGCTCTGTTGCGCCTGAGGGCCGTGGCGACTGAGGCCGTCACCGGTGGGGGAGTGCTGTTGGCGGTGTCCCTAGACATCGCCAACGCATTCAATAGTCTGCCATTCAGCTGCATCAGGGAGGCGCTCTGGTATCACGGAGTGCCAGCTTACCTGAGGCGGCTAGTGGCAGACTATTTGGTGGGGCGCAGTGTCCTCTGTACCAACCGAGCAGGGGATGTTGTGCGAACGCCCATGACATGCGGTGTCCCACAGGGGTCGGTCCTCGGACCCACCCTGTGGAACATCGGCTACGATTGGGCGTTGCGGGGGAGCCTCCCGCCCGGGCTGGGCGTGATTTGTTACGCCGACGACACGCTCGTCACAGCCCGCGGTGGGACGCTAGAAGAGGCGGTAAGCCTGGCGACCTATGGCACCGAAGAGGTCGTCAGGCGGATCGAGGCGCTGGGGTTGAGGGTCGCCCTGGACAAGACGGAGGCCCTCTTGTTCCATGGGCGCCTTATGAGCCGTCCCATCGGCGTCTCGATCACCGTCCACTCGGTTGACATCAGCATCCGGGCCCATATGAGGTACTTGGGCCTGGTGCTCGACGGGCAATGGTGGTTCCGGGAGCATTTCCGCAGGCTCGCTCCGCGGATCGTCGCCGCGGCGTCTGCCCTATCGTGGCTTATGCCGAACGTGGGCGGACCGAGTGCTACGTGCCGACGGCTGTACACGGGGGTCATCCGGTCGATGGTCCTGTACGGCGCACCGGTGTGGGCGGGGTCCTTGACCGTCCGACTTAGGGCCCTTCTGTGGCGACCACAGAGGGTCATGACGGTCAGGGCCATCCACGGATACCGCACGGTGGCGACGGAGGCAGCGTGCCTATTGGCCGGGACGCCCCCGTGGGACCTGGAGGCGGAGATGCTCGCCGGATTGTATCGGCGGGTGACGGGGGTGCGAGGGAGGGGCGGTGAGATCTCGTTAAGGGAGCTCGTTAAGAGTGCCTGGCGCGTCGACGCCCGCCGAGACGTCATTGCCCGTTGGGCAGTCCGGCTGGAGAGGCCTTGGTTCGGGGTGCAAACCGTGGAGGCCTTCCGGCCGGTGCTGATGCAGTGGTTGCAAAGGCGGCACGGGGTGCTCTCCTTCCGACTAGTGCAGGTGTTGACGGGGCACGGGAACTTCGCCAAATACCTGCACAGGGTCGTAAGGAGGGAGAGTACACCGTCCTGCCACCACTGCGATTGCGACGAGGACACGGCGCGCCACACGCTCGAGGCCTGCGCGGCTTGGGCAGTGCAGCGCCGTGAGCTCGTCGCAATCATCGGTGCCGACCTGACGCTGCCGGCCATCGCTAGGGCGATGGTCGACAGCGTCGGAAATTGGGACGCGGTCGCAGCCTTCTGCGAGAAAGTGATCTCGCAGAAGGAGGCGGCGGATCGTCTGCGCGTGGAGCGCAGCCTTGATGAGGAGATCCGCCGCCGGCGACTGGGGCGGCGCAGGCGCAACTACCTGCGCCTCATGCCGCCCTAGCCGAGGCCGCGGGTGACGTGACCGGGGATTAGTCCGTCACCCGCCGAGAGGCCGACCGCGTGAGGAAAGACCGACGTCCTCCCCGAGGAGGGGACGTCGGTCGATGGGAGGGTACCCCACGTAGGGGGGTATTCCGTCGGGCCGACCACTGACGACAAGTAAACCTGCTCCGGTGGTCGGCCCAATGACGAAGGCGAGGTAGTTTTCGGGTGGGTTGCGGGAGTAGCGTGCTTAAGCCCCTCTGTCGCCCCGGACGGAGTGGTGCGGAGGCGCGTGAACAATGAGCATGCATAATAGTTATATAATAGCGATGTATTAAATGGTGGCGAAATTGTGTTGTACCTGATATGAAAGCAGAGTCCCCATATTCGAACACATTGTGAACAACTTTCTTCTCTGACGCTGCCTTATCCACATAGCCGAGGTATTGTCGAGCTGGATTGTTCTCTTGGATTTTACCGATGAATGCTCCCGGCTCGTTAGGCTGAGCTAGCTAGACAGGCAAAAAATAAACATTAGAAAAACTACATAAGGTTTTGGAAGACCTCTGGATTATTGTATAAGTTGGCGCAGACATCATCGCGCGTTCAATTTGCAATTCGCACTACGACCAATCATTCGCAATCATAATGTATATCAATAAAGACACGTAAAGGAAACGTGGTTGCACCCCCTTTCTTGCCCGTGGGTGTCGTAAAAGACGACTAAGATGCAAAACGTGTGACCGGCGTGGTATAGTGCGTCAGTTTCCTTGTAATAGTGAAGGAGACCCAAGCCCAACAGTGAGACGTATATGGGCTGCGATGATGATGATGATGAATGTAAATTGGATTGGATTGGAAGGTAAATTGAATCAAGGTTGTCAGACAAAGAGTTTGTACATTTTTTTGGAAATTTTCATTCTCTTGCAGTGACTCTACAAGTTCACATTCTTTAGTCATTTTCACCAACCACTACAGGAATGGAAGCATTGACGAATAGTATTTATACTTCGTACAAAAAAAATTTAGGTCAAGCCGATTACTAAATACGTATTTTTCTCCTTATTTCTATTTTTGTACAGCTAATTAAGGTTCTAGTGATATCAAGTTATCTCTATTAGCAAACCGGTAATTTAGTCTACCCAGCTAGCCAAATGAGTTAGCATAAGGTTTTCTTGCAAGTTTGCCTTCTCCTTTGCAATGTTCTTTGGTTCACATAATTTTACTTTTGTTTTCTATAAATCGCAGGATTATTTTTTTAGTATGTTTTTAGTCCTGGCCTGGTCCTTACCTGGCAAAGGCCGAATGCATCCCGCACCGGTTCTCCAGTATCCTGATCGACTTTGATAATAGCGATTGGATATACTTTTGGAAAGATACGCGAGACGAAACCAATAGCGCCTGGCGTGCCGTCTGTGTTCACTGTAACACGAATGAGCATTATCAACTATGATTTTATTTTTAATCTTTCTTAAAAATAATACCCCACACTATAGTTGTCACAAAATAAAAGGCCCGTTTTGACAGTTCACGCCCAAGAAGTTTTCTATTTTTTACCGATCGAAATGTTTTCAAGGTTTACATTTTTCATTGACGGGTACCGCCCATTGGGCTAAGTGCTGTGGCATAACGATTTTTTCATATTGTCCACAGACTATTGATAATCGGTTAAGGAAAAATAAATCGATCAAGATATATTTTTTAAGGCGGACTCGTACTTGGCCGGTGTTATTAATTTTAATACTAGTATTTAGACCGACTAATTACAGAATTTCACCAGCTGTGTAGTGATTTTTACTGAAAATTCGAGACGTCAATATTGACAACATGAAAATGAAATCATCATCATCTTGCTCTTATCCCAATTACTTGGGGTCGACGCAATATGTCATCTGTTTTGACATATTGCAAAAAGTTTCGGCAATGACTTTTATGCTGGCCGGCAAGGGTTGGTAGTATTCGAAGCCGCTACCACACAGCACAACATGAAAATGAAATAATATATATATATCATCAACTGACAATTTTGGCTCATCATCTTAAGAAAATGATTGACTGAAGATTCACTTTTTCTCGATATTTTTCTGATTGAGTGAATGTTATTGTAACAAAAATATTAAATGATAGAAAAATGACCATTCGTAACATTGTATAATTTCAAAATACCTACAATATCACAGTTTAAGTAAAATGTTCAAATCAGAACTTTAATCCAATCACTTTACAATACAATTTCAAATCGATTATATTCTCATGCAAACTTGAATCCGATTTATTGTGAGTATCGAGTACCGAGTGTATGGTTCATCACTAATTACATCGGTAAGACCAAATGTCAAAACGGGCCTCTTATTTTGTGACAACTATTGAGATAAACACACACAATACATTCCGAGTCTCGAGAGATTCATAAATATACAATTAATTGAGACAATCGTCGTCATCGTCTCAGCTCATGCATATCCCACTGCTGGGCTCGAGCCTCCTCCCCAATGACCTATTATACCATGCTGGTCAGACATGTTGGTATAGGGTTTTATCTTCCTTCCAGATATTATACGCATATTATATCCCTTAGTCGTCTTTTACGACATCCATGGGCAAGATAGGGAGTGGTGAATTGTATCCTTACTCCGTCACCACACGGAACAATTGACACAAATTACACCCAAAATCAGAGTAATAAGTGGAACGCACAGACATGTCCCATGCATAGGGTTAAGAATACACGTGTCACCAACTCACCATCCATTATGCCACCCAGGGAAGCTTATATCCAAAAATGAATGTCAAAATAGCCTGATGGATATTGCAATATAATAATTATTAAACGCTTGCCAACGGCTAGAACTAATATGCTCCATTACGCCCCACTGACGCGTGCTATTTAGGGACACGAAAAAAGTATCGATACTTTTAGGTATCGAGTACTTGTCTTTCGATACCGATACTTTTGTACCCGATACTTTCTATTCGATACTTTTACTCAATGAGTACTGTTAGGCAGGTATCGTATCGAAGAAATTGTAGAAAGTATCCATGTTAAACTTGACCTTACGGCTCACGCTTATGGTAACGCCATCTAGGTAAAGCGTAACGAACATTCGAACTCGACATATTTTAATCCGAACACAGATGGACAAATCTCTAAAAAAAAAAGCTCATCACGACCAAGATTCTAGGAAAAGTACTCAGTACTCGACACTTTTGTTTCGATACGTTATTGAGTACGATATTTTTTCTTCGATACCACTCATGAGTACAGTATCGATACTTTCGTTTCGATATCGTGTCCCTAGTGCTATTAGACTAATAAATACAGTCCATTATTCCGCGGACATTTACAATTGCAGTCTGCAAGAATTCACAGACGTTGTATATAAGTGCGTGGCTTATAATTAGTAAAACATAATATTAAATTATGATTAATATTTTGATATTATATTTGAATATTATATTTTATTAATTGTTTTATATTATTGTCATCTTATATTACACGTCTTAATTTAGTATTCAGTTAAATATTATTTGATAAAATATAATGTTAAATTATGATTAATATTTTTATATTATATTTTATTATTTGTATAATATTATTGGCTTATATAACTAATTGTTATTAATTTTATAATTTTTACTTATAATATCGCATAAGGTTAAATGTCCTGTAAATGTATTATAATTGATTATAAATATTTCAAACACTTTTAGATTCGACAATATTCATCATCCATTATCATTATTCAGCTTATCGCTGTCCATTGCTCGACGTAGGCAACATGAGGAAGGCCCTCATGTTTCGCCACAAAGTGCGGTCCTGTACCGCGTGCAGCCAATGACGTCCAGCAACTTTCACTAGGTTGTCGGTCCGCCTAGTGACGTCCTAGTGGGGCCGTTCAAATATGTTGTCCTTGGTCTTCCCTTACTCCTAAACTTTCATACGTAAAACTTTCCTTACAACAGTACTTTTATTTTGTCAATGATATGATTTGCTTGCGTCCCTTAGTAGTCTCTCACTTCTGGATAAAAGGGGGCGATGAATACACTGTTTTAATAAACCAAACAATATAACTATAGGTACACACCAATATTAGCGTTCCCTTCCGTTGCTCCGTAGAACTCTACGACTTGTTTTATGTTAAACCTCTTCAGAAACTCTTCCCAAATCTAAAACAAATAAAAATGAGATATTATTAGTTATCTATTATTAAAGTTATTAATAAAATGAGGCACATCATCATTATCTTCGTTCATATAGGTCCCACCGCTGAGCTCAAGCCTCCTCCACGATATGAGGGAAATTGACTAATTATGCTATATAGGTTGGATGTTATATCCCTAACTCGTCCTTTAACAAAACATTATTCTGATATTCAGATACTAATTACGCGGGAATTCTTAACGCGTCAATTGACATCGTGGCTTTAGCAGATGGATAGTAACGGGATCGTACGGTAGGCAGCGGCCTGGCTGTGCCCCTGGTATTGCAATGGTCCATGTGCAGCAGTTTCACTTACCATCAGGTGTGCTGCTTGCTCGTTTGCCACCGTTGGCAATAAAAAAAAAAAAAAAAAAAAAATCGCGTATGGAACATTCGCGTGTAGTAATGGAAAGATAGGTGTGGTCAAAAGGTTATTCGAGTGTTGTAAAATACTTAATTCGTAATTTTACTTAATTTCCCATTACTCAAAATAAATATTATATTTCTTATCTCGGCTGCATAATGACCGTTATCGAGCTGTGCCCTTCATCCACTATCTACCGTGCACCTTTTAAATGAAACAAAGAATTCATTAATATTGAAAGTTTGCAACATAACAACATTCTAATGAAAACTAAATAAATATCCTTAATTAAAATACAGTGAGCTTTGCATAGCTGCATAACTAACAAAAAGAGACGTAGTTCTGTGCCGTATTCAACTATAAAAACCATTTCATTACACAATCAAAATAACCGCGTTGGCTTAGAAGGCAGACCAAGGCAATAGACTGTCAAATAATTTTCTGATTTACCTAATGCCGCCCTAGCGAAGGTCGTGGGTGGACGGGCCGGGGATTAGTCCGCTACCAGCAGAGAGGCGACGCCCGCCAACATTGCCTTGTTGCCGGGGCATTGAAGGGGATAGTACTGGAAAGGGTAATTCGCCGGACTGGCCACGGATGTTAAGGAATCGGTACCAGTGGTTGGCCCAATGGCGATGGGGATAGAATACAGTAGGTTACTGAGATCGCACGCCACTTATCTATCGTCCCGGATAGATTGGAAGAGGTGTATCCAGACCATAACCAATTATAATTAAAATGCAGTTTTCTGATTCAATTACACAGCGCAGACACCTCAAGTTGTCAAGAGCGTAAATTGTTTATTATAGCCCACTTTCTCATACTAAAATATCGATAACCTTATGGGTTACCGAGGTCAGAAAGCAGACGTTCGGTGGAATAAAAATAATTAAAACGACGATACCAAACATAATTAGTAATAATATAGGCTATGAAAATTATGACTGACAGCTATCTATCTGAAATAAATAAGAAGTCAGTAACTTATCAATGTATAATTATCGTAATATTTACATTGCGATAAGGGTATATTAACCCGATATTCTATAAATATAAAGAAGCATGTTTAAATAAATATCAAATACGAGACGGGACACAATACTTGTAAAAATCTACGAAAAACTTCGATTCTAATGACTAATATCTCCAAAACAAACCGAAGAACATGCATGAGATTAATGAATGTGGAAAAGGCGAAAGGGATATGTCAAGGTTATAGCAAGTGGAGGGAGTGGCCTTTGTCTACTCCTATAGGAAAGAGGTGTGAATATAGGTATGTATGTACAAAAAAATAATTCTACTTATATCCGTTATAAATCTTGAAATCATCGAACCGAAGTGACCCAAATGTGGTTTCATTATAGGGGCAACAATGTGTAGATGCGTTTTAAACCACTAGAACAATGCATTTCCGTGCGTGGAGGCCAATCTTAGCCACACGCGTTTAATCGTGTACGACTGACAAGAGTATGAAATTACATATATGCATGCGACGACTAACGTGAACTGCCCAAAACGCGTTGCGATCGACCACAATGCACGGAAATTAACATTTAAGACAGAACGGCGGCTATTGGGTCAGTTAGTGACTAAATTACTGAAACTAACACAGGGATGTGTGACATTCAATGCTAAATATTCATCAATTATGTAAGGTCATGCGGTCACTTTACATTTATATTGCTTAAACACAGTAAGCAAAGAAAAAAATGCAATTTAAGAACATTTGAAGTTTGTGGCGAGTATTACATATATGAAAATAAAACTAATTTTACAGATTTTATTGCGTTTTCTTTATCTTTGTACTATCTCAACGGTTTTCTTCTGTCGCTGGCGATTGTCGCTGTCGCGCGATGAGAGCAAGATTGGAGCAGGAAGGAGATCGGCCCAGTGTTTCATCACGAGATGGTATCCAGCAAGGACGGCTTTGAGCGGCTCAGAGCTTTCGCCCATAATTGGCACAGGAAGCGTAAAGAACTGGAGTTGTAAGGAAATGCTCGAACGCGAAGTATTGTATAGTGTTGTCACACGCCCCAGAAGGGGGAGAAGTGTATAAAGAAAAGGGACGGTTATGGAAATGTAGGAGTCAAGAAACGCTATCGGGGAAAGAGCGATAGAGCAAGTACCCGGTAGTGTCGCCACGATTTCGGTCCGTATACCAGAATGGTAGGAAGGACCGTGAGGAGGAGGAGGGTCATGTCGCTGGCGATTCAAAATGTCATCATTATTATAGAGGCTCGTCACCTAACCATTACAGTATTCATTATTATTGATACCCACATTTTTGATTCAATATTAATTGTTAATAGAAAAGGAACTCTATCTCATATCGTTTACGTCACGCGAGCCGGAGGCGGCGTAGTATCGACCAAGGAGATAGCCGCCTGACGGGTCGACGCCCGCCGAGACGTCATTGTCCGTTGGCAGTCCGGCTAGAGAGGGTGTTAGAATCGTCGAGGCCTTCCGACCGGTGCTGATGGAGTGGTTGGGTTGACAGCACGGGGTGCTTTCCATCCGACTGGTGCAGGTATTGACGGGGCACCAGACCGCGGGTAACGTGACGTGGGAATTAGTGCGTCACCCGCAAAGAAACTGACCGCGCGACGGCGACCGACGTCCCCAAGGGGGGGATGTCGAGAGGAGAGGGTACCCCTCGACCGGAGGTATTCCGTCGTGCTACGGGTGGGTAATGGGGCCGCCCCTCTGTCGCCTCGGTCGGAGCCGGGCGGTGGGTGCGCTGACCATGGCCCACCACTAAAAAAAAGTACTTTATTTACAATATACTGACATTCTTTATCGGTCGTGTCGCTATTATTTTCAACATTACTAATAGACATATATTTTTCCTTATCACTAATCCCGCCCAAACAAAAAAAACTTAGTAACAAGTATTTAAAAATAATAAATCGCAACTAAATATTTTGATGTAATTACATAAGTACTCAAATTAAGATCCACAGCCATACATCCATCAGTATATAGATATCCAATTATTAGACAAAAATCTCCCCAAAATCTATGTTCTCTAGGGAAAATAATACCACAATCGCCATACTTGGCATGAAAGTGTTGCTACTTATTCTTTTGGGTATCATAAGCTGGTTTTTACTATTACTATTTTAGAATAAAGTGTAGCGACACATTGTATTTTTGTTCTATCCTAGTGATTAAATATTATAAATCTTCGGAATGTAAATTGTGCAGTTAGCCTTACCTGTGGTCTAAGTCCATTGCCATATATGACCCGAACGTTGTGCTGCTTGTCGGCAGGTGACGGTGGTGTTGCCAATATGTAGCGGCACATTTCCCCTATATAATGGGCACCCTGGTAAAGAAGGTCAAGTTTAATAATACATTTCTGTTTATGTTCAATTGTCAAAACTTTGCTGCATGATGGTGGCTTCGAATATTAATAACTCTTACATTGCTCATGGGCGTCGATTAAGAGTTTTACATCAATCTGGCCTAACTCTATCTGAAGTAGTTTCGTTTCCAAGGAGAGTTAGCGTCAGCTAGGGCTTCCAATCCCGCAATACCGGGATCCCGCGCCATTTTCCAATCCCGCATGATGCGGGATTACGGGTGCGGGATCCGCGGGATTTGCGGGACTAAAAAAAAGCGTGTATGCAACCTCAAACTTAATAAACTCTCAAACTCAAACAGTAACATATCCTATATATTTTTGCAGTTTAAAAATGTGTTTTTTTTTTAGTTGATTTTTTAATTTTCTTTGTGTACTTTTTTTTTGGAGAATTTTTGATGATTTGTTTTTTATTCAGCATTTATTACTGTTTTTTGTGAAGAAACAAAAACGGTGTAATTTGATTGATCTCGTACTAGCAGTTAATACTTAAATAAATATGGAGTTAATTGATAATTCATAGGGTCTTTGTGATATAAAAACGGAGTAATTTCATTGATCTAATACTAATACTTTAATAAATGTCCAGTTAGTTGATTAATTCATTCATTTTCGTTACAAATAAACGGTGTAATTTGATTGATCTCATATTAATAGTAATATGTACATAAATAAATGTGGAGTTGATTAGTTCATGGTCTTATTTGGTTTATATAAATGTGGATATTTTCAATATGCGGGATTCCGCAAATACCGAAATCCCGCGGGATTGAAAATTCGTAATCCCGCAAATACCGAGATTGAATTCAGGCTGCGGGATTGGAAGCCAAGCTAGCGTCAGCATCGGTCATAAAACTATAGCATACAACTATTGCAATATGTACGAAGAAGGAAGAGTACATTTTGCGTTGGCCTCAAGTAATTGGTTTAAGAGTAAGATTATGATGATGTTCAATTTTGAAAGACATTGGTGTAAAATAATAGGTGAGGGAAAACCTCTTAGCGTATATAGTCTGTATAATTTTTTTTAAATCTATTTGGCTGTACTTGTTGTATCTGGCTGGTTTTGATCTCAAACAAGCATCTAATGAATTTAATTAAATGGATCACTTTCTATCTTTGCTTCTTGTATCATCATGATCACAGCTAATATATGTTCTACCGAGCCTCCTCCTTAATAGGAGGGGAATTGACTTGGGAGGAATTGAATTAATTTAATTTCCAGTTTTCCTTCGCCTGCATAGAAGTAATATGCATATTATATCCCTTAGTCGTCTTTTCCGATATCCACGGGTGGGAAAGGGAGTAGTGAATTGTATTCATACTCCGTCACCACACGGAACGCTTTGCTTTGCAATTTGCTTCTTGTATATAAGTATTATACCTATATCATCTTTTGAGGCTATACATGACCAAAAGAAGGAGACCTCCTCCAAATTAAAGTTTTACTACTACAGCTAGTTTTGCTTTTGAGTTTATTTTCTTTCAGTTTAATATCTTTTCCGAGTGGTGACGGAGAAAGAATATAATTCACCACATCATATTTTGACCGTGGGTGTCGTAAAAGATGACTAAGGGATACATCAGGCACATAGCATACACGTAAGAGAAGGAAAACTCGAAATTAAACCCTACACCAACCCGTCGGACCTGCGTAGTATAGTCGGCCCATTTTTCTCTTATTTTGGAAGCTCATGCCCAACAGTAGGATGTATATGAGGTGAAACGACGAACGATGACGATTAATATCTAAGACTTAGAATAATAACGTATAGAAGGATACTGTCAATACTTCGAACTTTCAAAATTTGAATCTAAAAATACTAATGGCGCGCAGACAATTACACACGTACACACGCACTATACAAATTATGAAATCAAATTTTGTTTTTATTAACATAAATCGTCGAAATACTTTTAAAAGTAATGTTAAAAACCTTTTTAAGTTTTTCAAATGTGTTGCGACACCATTTGAATGCACAAACCGTCATAATTATCAATTTATTTTTTTAAGAGTTGCGCAGTACAATGACTTGACATAAGATCTAAGACTTAGAATAATAACGTATAGAAGGTAAGTTCGCGCACAAAAAGTGAAGCATTTCAATTGGAGCCTAATGGAGCTTACGCCGGTACCGTTCCGTAATGTACAAGTTCACTGTACTGCACGTACGTACGCAACTCTTAAAAAATAAACATATAGGTAATTATGACGGTTTGTGCATTCAAATGGTGTCACAACACATTTGAAAAACATAAAAAGTATATTAACATTACTTTTAAAATTATTCCGACGATTTATGTTAATAAAAACAAAATTAGATTTCATAATTTGTATAGTGGCGTGCGTGTGTACGTGTGTAATCGCTTGCATGCATGTAGTATTGTTTGCTTCATATTTTTGATGACTTACGTATGTACACTATTCTTCTATACGTTATTAAAGATCTAAGATTACATTTCTAAGATTCTTGAGATATCCACGGGAAAGGAAGGTCATCACACAATCAAGATATAACTATTCACTTTAGTAATGCTAATAACATTTGTAACGATGTTATATAACATTCACATGCAATTGTATAAAACTGCTGATGACTGCAACTTCGCATGACTTATCAAAGTCCCCATTAAATATAAGTAGTTGTCATTATAAATGAAACTACTTTACGGATTTTATCGCGTTTGTTTGCCTGACGTTTCGAACACTTTACAGCATTCATGGTCACGTGCGGACTAAGATGTCTGACGTACAACAAGTCATCGTTATTGCAGATATTTATAATTAAACCCGCTATAGTAATTAGTTATGAAATTTTGACCCACATTTTGTTACAAATTTATTACCAGTACAAGAAGAAAATGATTGTATATGAGGAAATTAAATTGTTTATGGTTAGTAATTATTAAACATTAAATTTGTAATTATTAAACATTAAATTTGCAGTAATTATTATGACGGTTTATTAATTTAAACTTAACAAATCTAATATACTAACATTTGTCATTATTTCTGTTATAAGTTGAAAAATATCAAAAAATATTCACCTCGTACTTTACAAGCGTTTAAAATATATGCATTTTCAAAATATTCCTTTTATGCGAGTCATTACAAAAAGTAAGACGGTTCCTCATCATCATTATCATCATCACAGCTCATATGTTCTAGGCTCCTCCACAATGGGAGGGAAATTGACTTACTATGCCACGTTGGTCAGACGGGTTGATATAGGGATTTTTTCGAGTTTTCCTTCTCTTGCGTACATGTTATCTGCAATAATCCGTAGTCGTCTTTTATGACACCCACGGACAAGAACAGGGGCGGTGAATTGTATTCGTACTCTGTCATCGTACGACGCTTTCTAGTATTTATTAACGCAATAAGAAATAAAGTAAAAGTATGAATGTAAAATGTAATCCTCTTATAACGTCCTCATTCTTATATGATTAAAGATTAACAAATGCGTGTTTGTTTTTATTGAAGATTATTTGAGCTTAATTTGAAGACAATAGATAAACGATTTTGTACCCCAAATAAACTTTGCCATTAATTAGGATTCGGTACCCAAAGCATAAAAACGGAACCCTGTTACTAAGACTTCGCTGTCTGTCCGTCTGTGTGTCACCAGGCTAGAACTGCTATAGCTAGACGGTTGAAATTTTTACATATTATGTATTTCTGTTGCCGCTATAACAACAAATACTAAAAACAAAATAAATATAATATAAGGGCGGCTTCCATACAACAAACGCGATTTTTAGATAATGGTGCGTAACCCTACGTGCGCGACTCCAACTCGCACTTAGCAGATTTTTCTATCTTGGTATATACCAAAATATTTCCACATTACAAAAAGAAACTACTGGCGACAATTGACGTTGCCAGTTTTAGTAGGATTGTCTCGGCGTTGACGAGTCAATTAACCAGTTTATTTATACGTTTAGATAATAATAAATATTAAACGATGCATAACGATAAGGAAACATCAGCTTCTAACCTTCAAGAACCGCTTTATTTTCCTAATAAATTAGAGTTTAATAATTAAATAATTAAAAACGTATTGCTTGACATCAAATGTTATTAATAGTACATTATAATAACAGTTCATTAATCGCGACAAGTAATGAGCACTATTAAAAAAACACAGTAAAAAAAAAACCACGATTTTAACTTAATTTTTTTGAAACTATAATTATTATTTACTTTTTACTTCGGATTATTATTAAAGCGCGTTTTTTAGTTTTATTTTGTAATGTAATTTAGTTTCCTATTTTAAAGTACAATTTATTTTCTTATTTTATACTCTCACAACCGTTCTCATCAGTCTCAACTCATTTTATAACTGTGTAATGACGGAATAAGAATAAAATTCGCCACTCCCTATCTTGCCCGTGGATGTCGTAAAAGACGTCTCAGGGATATAATACGCATATAACACCCATGAAAGAAGGAAATCTCGAAATAAAACCCTATACCAACCTGTCTGACCAGCATGGCATAGGTCAATTGCCTTCCTATTGTGGAGGAGACTCGAGCCTAACAGTGAGACGTATATGAGCTGAAATTATATTATTATTGTGATCTACTACTTATACAAAAACATTCAATTATATTTTTTTATACTATTTAAAATTTTCGTGTATATCGTTTGCTTAAACAAAAACACAGGCATATATAGTATTTTGATTATTTTATTTTAAAATACTACTCACCGTAGCTTTATACTTGACACAGTCAGGAAAGAATTGCGAAGCCGAAAACTTAGGTTTCAATATAACTGTACAGCCGAATAGTATCGCCTGCCCCACACTGATAACACCTCCAGCCGTGTGGTATAACGGTAGGGCACAATATAGCCTATCTGTGCTTGTAATACCCATATAATGGAAGCCAACCACAAGGAATACAAACCTGAAAAAATAAATAATTAGATACAAGAAAAAAATCTCGCAGTCACCCATGGAAACCACTGTAAACTTATTATGCAGAAGTTACAATGGCATAGTGTAGTAGAATTCATAAAAAACAACAACCATTACCTAATACAAATAAAGTCTTAACCGAATGTTAATTACCCGTTTTTACTCAACCAACCACCAAACAGTCAGAAATGGCGATTATAGCATTATCTATCTTTTGGGAAGCCTTTGTCTAACAGTGAATATCGATAAATGGATGGTGTTACCAGTTACCGTGGTAATAGAGTAAGAAAAAAACATCGGTATGCCCCCACGAGGGCATAAAAGATTACTTGAGATATAAGTAGAGCCTTACTACAAGAAAAAGAATACTGGCAACACATCTACTCTGTTGGGGTTAGTAGATCCATTATCGATGGCTTGAAGTAGGTATGGTAATGTTATACCGAATAAGAAAAACTGCCGTGAAACTATGTCCTCACTTTGCTTAATAATCTTAACTTCAATTAAGGTGATCAGATTCTCGTAGTCTCTTCTTCCCTATAATCCGCACAGTCTAAAGAATCTCTAAGGCCTCATTTACGGAGACGCGGCGCGTCGCGATAGGCTGCGCGGCCCGCACTAAATTCAAATGTAGGGCGTTGGATGAGTGCGTTTACGGAGAAGCGATTTTACACGCGTATGCTTGAAATGGAGCGTGTTCTATGGCCGAGCCCGCGGATGGCATCGTCACGTCTCACGCGGCGTTTATCGCGGAGGCGCACGCAGCGGCGATTCTCGATGAAGCGATGGCTGTTGCGGAACCTTCTGCCAGTCTCATTTGCTAATCGTGCAACACAGACGTAGTTACCGTCGCAACGGAGTATGATATGATAGACTTTTTAGAAGAAAATTGTATTTTAAAAAGTGAGTTATTTAATAGAAAGAGTGGCCCAGTGTTTATAATAGCGGAACATGAGAAGTTTGGGTCGGATTAACTGAGAATCCCGCGTGCGCCGCAGCGATGCTCGCCGCGTGCTCCGCTACACGCTTGAAAATACGACGCGGGCGCAGCGGCGAGCATCGCCACTCTTTCCGCCTCGCGTCTCTATAAACAACATCGCATATTGCTATAAGTGTGTGTTTACGCGTGCGATGATACGTGCCGCTTTACGCGCCGCGGGTAGCTGTTTACGTAGGTAAACAATAAAAACGTCCGACGCGCCGCGAGACGCCACGCCACACACGACGCGGGACGCCCCGCTTCTCCGTAAATGAGGCCTAAGCTCTACGGAAACTAGACCTTCCAATGCTGAGAGTATTTCTGTTTAACTTCCACGGAGGATATGTTAAATTCCATACATGATCAATAAATTATTGAACAAAAACTAGCTGCAAATTGTATTGTTAATAGCACAGGTGGGCACAGTACGTTAATTAAAATGTTAACTTCGATAGTCGTTAAAGCGTTAAATTTGCGAAAATATAACGCAAGTTAATGTTAATCGTTAAAGTTAACTATTTAAAACTTATACTGTTTTTAGGCTGAGAGAAATAGATAAATTCTACAGCCGGAAGCCCAACTTTCTGAGGGTGTTTGTGTGTGGAGGGTTTTGGTGGTGCCCTTGGTATCACCGAGCCTCAATGCACGCATTCACACTCCCTTCACTTTCTTCGCGGTAGGCAGCGGCCTTGTAAAGGTCCATGAGCGGCAGCAACACTTACTATCAGGTGTACTGTTTGCTCGTTTGCCACCGTTTGCAATAAAAAAAAAAAAAAAAAAAAAAAAATGCAGTTGAATTATGTTGCATAATATATGTATGTCGTCCACACTAGCTTGCAACACGCTACTGCCGGTAGCCGCGATACCAAAAGATTCACCAATACTTTACGACGCTTTCTGACGTCATAACCAGGTGGAAGTGAGAACATATCACTTCTGCTATTATCATAATCTACAATAAAAGAATTCACAGCAATTGAAGAAGGCTCCAGATCTGTTGCCTTTTTCGCGGAGTGAGGCGGGGACCGGCTTAGCCGAACTCCGCCGCGACCTCACTTTCCGTTGGGCAGTCTGGTTGGAAAGGTTTCGGTACGATGTTCAGACCGTCGCTGTCAATGCTTACCGGCCGCTGCTGATGGAGTGATTGAGTCGGTGGCACGAGGTGCTTTCCTTCCAACTGATGCAGGTATTAACGGGGCATGGTAGCTTCGCCAAATACCTGCACACGATCGTGAGGAAGGAGAGCACACCGTCCTGCCACCATTGCCTTTGCAACAAGGACACGGCACACGAGGTGTGTGCCTCGTGGACAGAGCAGCGCCTTGAATTCGTCGTAATCAATGATGTCGATCTGATCGCTAGGGCGGTGCTCAACGGCGCGCTGACCTCGCGGCGTCAGGAACTGGGACGCGGCCACCGCTTGCCGTCTGGTAGTTATGTCACGGAAATAGGTGGTGGAACGTACGCCGGGGGAACTGGGACGCGGCCACCGCTTGCCGTCTGGTAGTTATGTCACGGAAATAGGTGGTGGAACGTACGCCGGGGGAACTCCTCTACAACACGATCCGCTTCTGGCTTCGACTTGGGCGGCGCATTCGTCGTGGAACTTACAAGCGTGGCGTGGGGCGTAATTCAAACAAACAATATGACAGCATGTCAATAAACAAGTAATGTAACGGACTAAAGTAACGGAAATTCAACTTAACGAAAGTTAACAAGACCGTTAACATTTTTTGAAGTTAACTTAAAAGTTAATTCGTTAACCAGATTGTTAACTTCGTTAATTAACGATTAACGGATTAACGAGTTAATGCCCACCTTTGCTTAATAGTTGTAAAGTTCTCAGACACACAGCGATATATTTTGTACTGAAGGGACTCTTTAAAAAACGCTAGAGTACAAAATGTATTAACAAAATAAAATATTTACCTAGCATTAGAAATGACTGCCGCCTTTGGCAATCCTGTCGTTCCCGAAGTGTAAATATACAGAAGGTTTCCTTGAAAACCATCACCATCAGCGATAGTCCAAGGCGCTGGAGGAGTAGTCTCCAGTAAATTTGTAAGGTCGATAATACCATCACCAGTACTTTTTAATCTTTCATTAGAAGGATTCAATGAACGATGTGTAAATTTCATAAGTTTTAAAGACGGGTTCAATTCACTAACTATGTCTTGCACAGCTGAAATGAAAATATTAATAAGTAAAGAGACAGAGTTCCGGCAGGAACGTACTAAGATTTACATGTGTTTTCATAGTCTACCAAAAATCCTGTTGAATTGCCCACAGACAATGCCACAGACCTTTTAGCAGAAAACAAAATAGCGGCATAACTTGTACTTTTATGTATTTCTTTTCTCATTGTTCAGTTTTATATAATGCAAAAATTAACTCATTATTTATTAATTTCTTAATGTACATTTATTAGAAACTTAATTGGTGACAACGTTATTAATTTTATTTGCCTTGTAAATTAGCTTATAATACTGTTTGTTTCTTTGAACACAATAAATAAATAAAATTAATTTAAATTACACATTGATCGGAATAGTTCACAGTAACAGCTGAATGCCAGAACCAATAAAGGCAAAGAGAGTACATATTATTTTGCTCGTTAAGAATATCGAGAACATTCTTTTTATTTTTATTTATTAAGTACTTGACAAACTATCATAACTATAAGAGTACTAGTTGAAGTGTTATGCAAACATCGCGCGAAATAAACCGTATTCATTAATACAGTCATATCATTAGAGATATATCTTTAACAAGCTGTATGTATTATAAGCAAATTAACGTGTATGTTTGTCATAAATCTTTAAATAGCTCTCGTGCATAATTTGCTTATTTATGAGTGTTTATAGTGGTAGGGCCACACTGTTGATAGTTGTCTGTCTACAGCCGCGGGCCGATCCGTCCGGGGTAGTACACTCTCGCAGAAAATTGACGTCTGAGTAGTAGCAATTAAAAACAATTCTGCGTTTCGTTCGATGAGCGAGAGAGCCGGAAGCCCAACTTTCTGAGGGTGTTTGCGGGTAGGTTTTAGTGATACCTTTAGTTTAACCGAAACTCATTGCATGCATTCACACTCCCTTCTCTTTCTTCTCGGTAGGCAGCGGATTAGCAAAGGTCCATGAGCGGCAGCAACACTTGCCATCAGGTTTACTGTTTGCGCGTTTGCCACCGTTTGCATTAAAAAAATAAATAAAAAAGTGACAGTATTGGAATAAAAGTGCGATACATTAGGCTACTTACAAAAGAGGATGTGTCTCCTTGCTTAACTGAGGCTGTTTATCGATTGAGAAGTGAATTATTTACCATGAAATACATACATATATGAGCTAGATCACTTACCAGACTGATACTCCTCAGAGAATATCAGCACGTCACATTTCGCAATATTAATGGAATGTAAAAGAGCTTTTCCCCTTTGGTTGGTGTTGATAAGTGGCGTGATCCCTCCAAGCCGACCGTTGCCAAGCCATAGGGCTGGTAATTGGGGACAATTGTTCACCAACACTCCTACTAAACTGTCTTTCTTCACACCATGAGCTTTTAAAACGGCTGTTACTCGTAAACTATAGTCTTCTACCTAGAAAAACATAATATTGATATCATATTGTAAACTATAATTATGTATAAAATTCCGGTTTGCATGTGTTGACCGTGGTTAAATCTTTTCAGTATAGATTTTGTTATAAATAAAACTTATAATAAAATTGCATGAGGAGAGGAAGTGGTCTCTGCCTACCCCCATGGGAAAGAGGCGAGAATGCATGGACGGTCCCTACGTACATAAAGACATGTCAAAAATGGCATTTTTTTATTGTATTCTTTAGGCTTTTTGTATTGTATTCTTTAGACTTTTTTATTGTATTCTTTAAAAAAAGTCTTAAGAATACAATAAAAAAATGCCATTTTTGACATGTCTTTATGTACATAGGGACCGTCGGTATGTATGTATGTAATAATGAAATGTCAAAATTGGGACAAGACGTCTATGATATCAAATTAAATTAATAAAATCGTTTATTATCTATAAGTCCCATTTGCGTATTGTCTATTTTAGATTTTACTCTCAAGGGAACGGGACATACATGGGCGAAAACACCGGAATTTGCTGGTATATATTTGTATACGCTTGTTATATGTACCTACGCGGCGGAGAAATTATAATTAATGATGTTTTAATTTACTGTTGCAACCGCTACGTTGTATTCGTGATACATGAATTTTACGTTTTTTATTTACTAGCAGACCCGGCCACGCGTTGCTGTGGCTAATGTTTTTGTTATATTACATTTTATTAAAATATTTAAGTGGAACTGTAGGCATCTGTCATGGAGGTCGTCCTATTTTTTTACAAATGGCATCTATGTAAAAAAGCAAGTTAAAATCGTATATGACATGTTTGTAGGTTTGACATAGCAGTGCCATCTATTAATTAATTACTCAATCCAGTCAACAGATATCGCCATCTGTTAAAATCGTTTGGAGTTAACAGATAATTGTGAATGTCAAATAATAGGCAAATAATTTGCAATAAAATAATATTGCGACTATAAATTAAGATGTAAGCTATTCTATCTTTCAAGTTGGATCAAACTGCACACGGTGTGCAAATTTGATTAAAATCGGTTAAGTAGTCCATCGCGGACAAACAACGTGACACGTAATTTATATATATTAAGATGTCTTCTAAATTAATTTAATCATCATCATCATCGCAGCCCACATACGTCCCATTATTGGGCTCGGACCTCCTCCATAATGAGAGAATTTGACCTACTATACCATGCTGGTCAGACATGTTGATATAGGGTTTTATTTCGAATTTTCCTTCTCTTGCACAGATGTTATGTGCATATTATATCCCATAGTCGTCTTTTACGACATCCATAAGCAAGATAGGAACTGGTGAATTGTATTCCTACTTTGTCACCACACGGAAGTTAATACCTTTATATACGACATCCACGGGCAAGATAGGGAGTGGTGAATTGTATTCTTACTCCGTCACCACACGGAAGTTAATACCTTTATAATTAAATTATTATTTACTAGCAGCCCAACCTCACTTTGCTTCGGTTACAGTCGCCTTACCCGCGTCGTTCCCGTTCCCGTGGGAATACCGGGATAAAATATAGCCTACATTACTCAGGGATTATGTAGCTTAACAATGGTGTAAAAAAATTTTGAAATCGGCACAGTAGTTTTTGAGTTTATTCATTACAAACATACACACAAAAATACAAATTTTTTCCTCTTTATAATATGAGTGTAGATAAACATATTATATAAATCATCATTCTGCTCTTCTCCCAATTACATGGGGTCGACTCAATACATACTCTTCTTTCATAGTACATACTGCAAAATTGGTTTTGACATGTAGGCCGCCCGCCTGACCTCAACCCTCTTTGGAAATGTAACTGTGGACCAGACGGAATCAGATAGTTTCCGCCGTCTGAACAGCTTAGTATAGTAATTTCAATTTCACGCTTAATCGTTAAAAAAGCCCTTGTTTAATGTAGTAAAGCGTGTATGGGCGATAATATATTCTACGTTCCGCCACCAAAGGTTTTCTAGCTGTCTTCACTACTACTGGACGAAGTGGTGGGCGTGTCTCTAAGAAGTAGTGGAAGAAGCAACAGTACGATGAAGGCAGCTTCCACTCATCTCCTTTGAACAACGGCTTATATTTTTACCAGCTTATGCGAAGATGATTCTTTGATTTCTTTTTGTATTATACATGGAAATTGGTGGCGGTTCCTCTACGGGTAATGTACAATCCGCTGTAGCTGACGCTTAGCAAAATAAATGACCAATGTGAGGATCAAAAATCGACAATGATTACATGAACTGCTCTGTGCACCCGTTCTGCATTATAATACATAGCCTCTTTTAAAGCAAGGACGGGACTCGAGGCATAAATCTTCACAGAACTAGTTTTTGATTTTACATAAGCACGTCTTCATACCAGTCGTGGACCAGGAGTGTGGTGGTGCTGTTCTTCAAGAAAGGTGACAAAGCCCTTTTAAAGAACTACAGACCCATCTCACTCCTGAGCCACGTTTATAAGTTGTTTTCGAGGGTCATTACCAATCGACTCACGCGCAAGTCGATGACTTCCAGCCGCCCGAACAAGCCGGCTTCCGAAAAGGCTATAGCACCATAGACCATATCCTCACGCTTCGGCAAATTGTACAAAAGACCGAGGAGTACAATCGGCCCCTTTGCTTAGCGTTTGTGGACTATGAGAAAGCCTTTGATTCAGTCGAAACTTGGGCGGTGCTGCAGTCCCTTCAGCGGTGCCAAATCGACCATCGTTATATCGAAGTGCTGAAGTGTTTGTATAGGAACGCCACAATGTCAGTCCGTATCCGGGATAAGAGTACGATACCGATCCAGTTGCAGAAAGGCGTGAGACAGGGAGATGTCATCTCTCCGAAACTGTTTACCACTGCCCTGGAAGATGTCTTCAAGCTCTTAGACTGGACTGGACTAGGCATCAACATTAACGGCAAATACATCACTCACCTTCGATTTGCAGACGATATCGTCATTATGGCAGAATCCATGGAGGTCCTTGGCACAATGCTCAATGATCTCAGCAGGGTATCCCAACTAGTGGGTTTACGAATGAACATGGACAAGACGAAAGTCATGTCAAACGCCCATGTCATTCCTGTACCGGTCCTAGTTGGCAATGAGATTCTCGAAGTTGTCGATCATTATGTTTACCTAGGACAAACAGTCCAGTTAGGTAGATCGAATTTCGAGAAAGAGATCAGCCGACGAATCCAACTCGGTTGGGCAGCGTTCGGGAAACTTAAGAGGATCTTTTCGTCCAACATACCTCAGTGTCTGAAAACACAGGTCTACGACTAGTGTGTGTTACCAGTGATGACTTACGGCACGGAAACGTGGTCCCTAAATGTAGGCCTCATATCAAGGCTCAAAGTCGCTCAGCGTGCTATGGAGCGGGCTATGCTCGGGATTTCTCTGCGAGATAGAATCCGGAATACGGCAATCCGCAGAAGAACGGGTGTAACCGACATAGCACGAAGAATTAGCACGCTGAAGTGGCAATGGGCAGGCCACATCGCTCGACGAACCGACAACCGGTGGGGAAGAAAGGTTCTCGAGTGGCGACCACGTATCGGACGACGCAGTGTAGGACGCCCCCCCACTAGGTGGACCGATGACCTAGTGAAAGTTGCTGGGCGTCGTTGGATGCAGGCGGCACAGGACTGCACATTGTGGCGCAACATGAGGGCGGCCTACGTCCAGCAGTGGACGGCAATAGGCTGAAATGATGATGATGACGTCTTCATACGTTTAGATAGATGCTGAATTGATTCTGGAGCCAGGATGTAAGATTGACACTTTGTCGTTAAAGGAAACTCGACAGTCTGAATGTTTGTTGTAGACGGCCACTATCTGTTTCATGTATCGCATTGTTATATAAAATACTAGCAACCCGCCCTCGCTTCGCTTCGGTTGTAGTCGTTTTACCCGCGTAATGCCCGTTCCCGTGGGAATACCGGGATAAAATATAGCCTAGTTTACGCCCTGATGTTATAGCTTTCCATTGGTGAAAGAATTTTTGAAATCGGTCCAGCCGTTTTGAAGATTACCCGGAACAAACAGACAGACAAAAATTTTTTAATCTGTATTTTAGGCATAGGTGAGTTTTAGGCATTAGGCATGAAAAAAGCCTATTATTTTGACATTACAAACAGACACTCCAATTTTATTTATTGGTATAGATAAAGCTATATATAATTAGAAAATATTAAATTTTAGGAATTGTATGCGTTGATGTATTTTTTACAAAGATATTACGTAAAGCTATGCATATAAAAAAATGAAAGTGTCTGTTTGTAATATCAAAATAGTAGGTTTATGCCTAATAACCAGTTTAATTTTTGTCTGTCTGTTTGTTCCAGGTAATCATCAAAATGGCTCGACCGATTATGTTAAAATTCTATTACTGGGCCTGTAAGAGAAGGCTATTTTCCTCTCAAAAAATCCTATAAAATTTTGCAAGATCCGGGATTGAAACCCGAGGCCATATCTTAGGAAATATTGCAGATTTAAAATGCTGATAAATGCGGCTAGAATTGAAGCGCAGCAAGGGCGGGTCACTAGTGTAATGTCAAGTTGGCATATTCTTGCTAATCGCCCGATTAAATACATAGGCCATAAAGACGCAACAAACTCTACTGAACAAGTAAACTAAACAACAAACTCTACTGAACAAGTAAACTAAATGACAAATCTAGCACGTATAACGCGAATGGATGTCTATTTAAATGTAAAAATTTACAGGCAATTACGCTGTCATGTTAATTCAGTGCAACAAAAATCTTTCTTAAATCGTTTTACTCAAGCTTGTCGTATGCTTTGCTAAGAACTATCTTGTTATACACCGCGTACATCATTGGAAATTACTAAATACGAATATCGATAGTGAAGTTACAGAGGAATTCAATTGTTTCTCTCAGACTCCAGAAATTTCTGGGGTAACTTAAACCTGTTTTTTTTTCTGAGCTACATTAAATACTATTATTACTGTTATAACTTCTGTTGTTTAGATTTATGTACTACTAGCAACCCGCCCTCGCTTCGCTTCGGTTATAGGTTATAGTCGTTTTACCCGCGTAGTTCCCGTTCCCGTGGAAATATCGGGATAAAATATAGCCTAGTTTACGCCCTGATATTATAGCTTTCCATTGGTGAAAGAATTTTTGATATCGGTCCAGCCGTTTTGAAGATTACCCGGAACAAACAGACAGACAGACAGACAAAAATTTTTTAATTGCTATTTTAGGCATAGGTGTCGCGCAAATAACCGTGTGAGCATGAAAAAAGCCTATTATTTTGACATTACAAACAGACACTCCAATTTTATTTATTGGTATAGATTTATTAACAAAGTATTCGAGAACGCCGGTACATCGCTCAGAAGTAAATTTACGTACGAGCAAGCCGCAGGAAACCGATTCCCACGCTGCCAGTGATCCGCTCAAAAAGCGAAGGTCGAATCGAATTATGGGGCCTAATGACGTCCTGTTGACATCTCAGAGAACGATGCAGTGTGTCCCGACCAATAAACTGAATGAAATTTCGAGAGTAATCCCTTTGTTGCCTACTGTATATTTACAGGATGGATAATATGAAATTTAACGTGAATAATAATACGTGCATTTACATTCACTTGGATAATGCTAAAGAGTTCATGACGCTATAGAAAACAAAACTTAACACATTGCACAATTCTCTGTGAATAGTTACCCTGTGATGACCGACAAGAAAAATATGTGCCACCTGTAATTGGTTCCTCCCTCCATTTCACGCGATGTCTCTCGTATCATATAAGACGATTAATCAAAGTAGGTATATCAGATCAGAAAAGAATGAAAACGTGAACTATAAACAGTCTATCCAGTACGGTAGGTACTTGTTCGGCTTGTAACTAATACGAGTATCCCCCCTAGTCTCTCACCATATACCCTCACCAATGCCCCCACTAGTTGGACCGACGACTTGTTGAAGCGATATAAGGGATGCCTATGTCTAGCAGTGGACGGCTGCCGTGAACCTTTGCTAGGCCTAACCTTTGCCTACCATGAAGAAAGCGAAAGGAGTGTGATTGCGTGCAAAGAGGTTTGATGATGCCTTTATCAAAACCAAACCCACCACACGCAAACACCCTCAGAAAGTTGGGCCCCCGGCTCTTGCTCACCGAACGACATGCAGTAACAAATTACCTACAGCCAATTAACGTCTCCACAGTAGGAATTTGCTACCACGTTTCGTAGGTAGACATGTAACCTGTTTTTTTTGGGTTGGTCTATTGTCAGCGCACACGGCGGCGCGCGGTGCCATAACCCAGATTCCCTCTCCTTCGTCATTGGGCCGGCCGCCGGTACCAAGTTCCTTGTCGTCTGTGGTCAGTCCGAGCCATCTGACCCTAGTATTTTTACTATTTCAAAGGTGGGCTCTTTGGTCTTCTGCCACCAAAAACAATAAAAATAATCACTGAAATATAATGAAACCCTGAACATAAGGATGAGTCCTCAACGTCGAAAAAATGAGCAATAACTAATTTACTTGACAATATACATTGACGTAAACATGATTATACGTATTTGTTAGCATTGCAAAGTACACTTATGTGACGATTGTCAAGGCCAATAAGTATTAAAAAAAAAATATACATAATGTATTTTGTTCGTTCCGAAATTACATCGAATGCCAAGTTTTCATGAATAAATTGTGTAACAATATTTTATGTTTAACTTTACAAATAAAACTAGTTTTTGAGTGTCTATAGGCTTGTCACAGTTCGCCCAAACCATCCAGGCCGAACAGCTCTGTGCTAGGCTCTAACTTGCCATATAACCCTCATCATCTTTTGTGGGGATTGTGTCTTATGTTTTTTTTTTTGGGAGTGGTCTACGATCAGCGCAACCACCGGCCGGCTCCGTCCGGAGCGATAGAGGCGCAGCGCGCGGCCCCGTAACCCGCATCGCCTCCATCGTTGGACCGGCCACCGGAGCCGAGTTCCTTGTGGTTCCGAGTTCAGTGGTCGACCCGATGGAATACCCTCTCCTCTCGACGTCCCCTTCCTGGGATCCCGGTCGCCGTCGCGCGGTCAGCCTCTGCGAGTGATGGACGAAATCCGTGGTCCAGTCACTCGCCGCCTCGGCTAGGGCGGCATCAGGCGCAGGTACTCGCGCCTGCGCCACCCGAGTCGCCGGCGGCGGATGGTGTCGTCGTGGAGGCGCCCCTCGCGCACACGATCCGCCGCCTCCTTCCGCTAAATCACTACCTCGCAGAAAGCGGCGACCGCGTCCCAGCTCCTGATGCTGTCGAGCATCTCCCTAGCGATGGTCGGCAGCGTCAGGTCAGCACCGATGATTGTGACGAGTTCACGGCGCTGCTCAGCACACCTCGCGTGTGTGTTGCGCCGTGTCCTCGTCACAATCGCCATGGTGGCAGGACGGTGTGCTCTCCTTCCAAACGACAGTGCGCAGGTATTTGGCGAAGCAACCGTGCCCCGTCAAAACCTACACCAGTCGGAAGGAAAGCACCCATTGCCGTGGCTCCAACCACTGCATTAGCTCCGGAGGGAACTGTGTCTAGGATGGCAACGAGTGTAAATAACCAACAGCACGCAGACTAATACATAAAGCGATATTATACTTAGGTCTTCTAATATGTTTAGTAAAAATGCTCTTCAATATATATTACAAATAGTTTAGAGAGAGAAACTGTTTATAGACTAGAGCTAATTCTAGGGTTTCCCAGCATCTAAAGAAGCGAAGCAGCATAATTTATATTGTCTTTTAAGAATCAGGACTATGATTATGACAAATGGGATACATGTCATCATGATTAGAACAAATAAATGCTATGATGGCACAGTATTAGCCTTTCAGTGTGGAAGAGACTCATCCTCCATAGGACATACATGTGCTGTAAAAAAGAACACCAGGCGACGATATTATTATTGAAAATTTATTGAGAAGTAGAGCAATTGCTAAATTAGGTATGATTATATTACATTGCATGAGGAAGCCTAAATTGTGTAGTACAATATTGCTATATTATTTTGTATGTTTTTGCAACCTGCCTTCGATCAGCTTCTGGTATTGTGACATTTATAAACTGAAAACAATCAGATTATAATATAGCTTAATAAATTTTTACTATCAAATATGAGCTTTTTATTTCCGTGTGGTGACAGAGTAAGAATACAATTCACCGCCCCTATCTGGTCCGTGGGTATCGTAAAAGATGACTAAGAGATTGATATTCATATAACATCTATGAAACTGAAGGAAAACTGGAAATTATATCTATACCAATAGGTCTGACCAGCGTGGTATAGTAGGTCAATTTCTCTTCTATTGTGGAGAAGGCTCAAATGCAACAGTGGGACATATATGAGTTGAAATGATGATGGTGATGATTAACTACTAAAACTTAAATAAAAAGCTCCCCTTCACTAAAAAATTGTTTTAGTAAATACACAGTTTAAAGTTCAACAAAAAACCAACATGCTGACATTTAAAACCACTAAGAAAAACTAACCAAGTCATTGACCTGGTTAATGATCACAGACTATATTTTTAACAACTGCATTGGGGTCAACAGAATTAATATTGACGCATCTGACCTCTGTATTTCAAGTGATTACTGATATTTTAAGAATAAATATAGTCCATAAAATATAGCTTGATCTCTCTCGAAACCAATGAAGTAAGTTTGCACGAGCGACATGTTTACAATTTCATTTTATATCAAATATATTTACATTATTTTCATGCCAGTTTTATTGCAACTGAATTGCAATATATTATAAATATAAAAATATTAATATTCAGGCCTAAAATGTACCTCGTAAGTACTGAAATACCTAGTAAACATTTTATATATAGATGACGCTTACACACGTACAAGATCACACTGGACTGAAAATAAAAAAGAGATGGGACAGTCGAAATACGTAAATCGATAACCGATCTTTATTAAACTATTCATAAAAGGAATAACCCCAATACAGTACCTATATAAAACTTTCAACATATTTTTTACAATTAAAAGAGACAGTTACATTATAAAATACATAAATTGAATTAATTAAACATTAAAAACTACCTTTCGTCTCAGAGTAAATGGTAATATTATGTACGCATAATTGTCAATAAACTAGACATATTTATTTATAAAGCAGTCGTAATTGGTTGATTTATCTAACGACTGTCCCTATTTGGCAAAAAATTATATATGTTCTAGCAGGAACGCTCCAGTGATGACGATAATAATGACTTAGACCTTGATGGTACTGCTTTTGAATAATTAAACAGTCATAAAACACTTTTTGTTTGAAATAAATTCAAAAAGATTTTCATTAATTGTATTTTAATTATAATAGAAAATCATAATTATAAAAATAAAGAGTTTTATCAATAAAAAACTACGGACTTTATCGTAAGCGTAACAGCACTAGAGACAACTGTCACAGAGATCATCCTATATTTTATGGACTATAGTTTTTTTTTTGTTGTTTGTAGCTGTTGGTCGCAGATGAACTTGACAGCTTAACGCGGCCAATGGGTGAGCGCGGATGGCTCTCAACCCGGGGACTATAGTGTTTAAGCTGTCTGCATTTATAGGAACTCCCATGGTTACTTTCTTCTCTTACTGATGAGACCTTAAAGTTGCATATTTAGATCTAATAAATAGAATAGATGAGTGATGATTAGATCTAATAAATATAATAAATAGATAGCTGATTCTGTGTAAATTTTTAGTTACTGGTTTGATGTGTTATTGTATTGATTCACCATTTAAGAATTTCACAAGTAAAATCAAAATATAATATGCACATAAGATCCGTGTAAGGGAAAGAAAACTGTAAATGAAACCCTATACCAACATGTCTGACCAGCATGGTATAGTAGGTCAAACTCCCTCCCATTGTGGTGGAGACCCGAGCCCAACAGTGGGGCGTATGTGGGCTGCGATTATTACGATTATGATAAGACATAGCGCATATAGTCAGATTTTCCGTGTGGTGACGGAGTAAGAATACAATTCACCACTCCCTATCTTGCCCGTGGATGTCGTACAAGACGACTAAGGGATATAATATGCGCATAACATCTGTGCAAGAGAAGGAAAACTCGAAATGAAACCCTATACCAACATGTCTGACCAGCATGGTATAGTAGGTCATATGCCCTCCCATTGTGGAGGAGGCCCGAGCCCAACAGTGGGACGTATGTGGGTTGCGATGATGATGATATAGTCAGGTCATCTATTAAATCGAAAAGTAAGGTCATCACCCTTATTTACGTAAATGCAAGTAATCTTTTATATACAATACTAGTTTTAAATATTTAATTACAATTAAAAATTATGTAACCAGATATCCATTAGAAGAAGAATAATTAGCTATAACATATTGTTCTCCATGTGGTGACCAGGTTAACTACTATCAGTCATTAAATCATAAGTCATAAAAACCAGGTGACATTTTTAGGAGAATGGGCAGTAACATGCTCCTAAGAAACTTATAACACTAACCCAAATTGTCAACCCACCCTCCAAGCATGGTGGTTAGGATATTGCATTCCTCTCGAGGGAGGCAAATGTTCAACAATGGACAACCAAAGCTGATGGATGGAGCTATGAATATGGAATATTGTGGTTATCTAACCAATAAAATAAATAACTTTCACTTTTATAAGTTACTGTACAGCTAAATTACCAGTAACTTTCTAACTGAAATAAAATCTAGTATGGATATATTGCAATTTCTTACTAGATTCATATAAAATCGATTTCATAAATTATTTATGCCAACTTAGTTTCTAATGTGTTGAAATACAATGAGGGTGTACAATATTAGAATCAGTAATTACTATTACAAAATATCATTTATTGTTATTATTTTTACTATGTATATTGTAGTGAGAAATTGTACTCATCAAAACAATAAGTTTTAGAAATGTTTATTTCTAAATATTGCTTACCTCTTTAAAGGTCCAAACTTCATCTTGAAATAAAAAGCATGGTTTATCAGGATGCCTTTCTACAACTTCATGAAATATATCTGGTATGGTCAAATTTCTTCTTGCAATTTTTTTTGTCACCCATAGTATTTTTATGTAACAAGACAAAGCACTAAAATAATAAAGTAATGATATATGGCCAGAAAATTAATCGTTAAATAAAACATCGACTTTTTTAATGTCACTTGGGATAAAGAATGACTAGTTCAATACAGCAAATTTGAAACTTCTAATACTTCTACTTGGTTCAATCTTTGTATTAAAATACATGTATGTCCAATAAGTTTAAGTACTGTTACTACGATGACGTGCCAAAACTAATACTTACTGCAAATCTCTTGGAGCTGTTCTCAATGCAACGTAACACCATCTTGTATGAAAAACAATCAAATATAATAATCCAATAATTGGAAAGGCTAATACCATACAAAGGAATCCTTGCGACAACCAAACAGCGGCACTGATTGCCGCTATAGCGGCTAATGCGAACATGATCACGACTAATCTTCGTAGCGAAACCCGCTTAACTGACACTAAACGAGATACAACAACGGAACGACGCCGATGTCGTCCAGCGTACATTCGTACGTAGGCCTCGTGCACTTTGTTCCTTTTTCATTAGCACCACAATAGAAGGTAGTCTTTCGCACTTTTTGTGCTGTATCAATATACATTTTATACAATATTAAAATATAAGGATTTAAGACATTTTAAAAATGAAAGGAATCGCAAGTGTCTGAATATTCTGAAAAACGTCAAATGATGTTACTTATAATATAATTATATTTCGCATTGCCATAAGCCGAAGAAGTGAATATAATTATATATATTTTTTTTTAACTTGAAACTGCCATATAAAATAACGATATACCACACAATTATTTATTATATAGCTTTTTTTTTTTTTTTTTTTTTTATATATTATGGCGTTTACAGAATTTCGCCAATTACTCAATTTAGATTGACAGTTATAGGAATTAGGACACTGATGTCTAAGAAATTTACAAGATAAATTTAGTTGTTGGCTTTCGAATTTTCAATATGTTGATTAGTTGAATTATTCTAAAAAACTGATATATGAGAGGGATTATTTTTTAAAAAATTATAACATTTGACTACAATCACGTGGATCACAATCTAATGCAGCTATGTACAGTAAAAAAAAAAATAAAACAAAAAAAAAAGGGTTATAAACAGAAGATGTTAATTAAGTATCCTTTAGTCTGTGGTGATGCTAATTAATCTAACTATAATTTAATGTTATTTGTGTTAATGTAATTTGCTAAAATGTATACAAATGAAGAATTAACATAAGTGAGAAGACAATTAAAGTTATATAGCTATAGTCCACAAAATATAGCTTGATCTCTGTAACAGATGTCAACAAAACCAGCGAAGTAAGTTTGAACGAGCGACATCTTTACAATTTCATTTTGTATCAAATATATTTTCATTCTTTTCGTGCCAGTTTTATTGCAACTGAATTGTAATATATTACAAATATAAAAATACTAATATTCATGCCTAAAATGTACTTCGTAAGTACTGAACTACCTAGTAAACATTTTATACATAAATGACGCTCACACACGTACAAAGTCATACTGGACTGAAAATAAAAAAGAGATGGGACAGTCGGTATATGTAAATCGATAACTGATCTTTATTAAATTATTCATAAAATAAATAAACCCAGTACAGTACCTATATAAAACTTGCCACATATTTTTGTATAATTAAAACTGACAGTTACATTATAAAATACATAAATTGACTTAATTAAACAATAAAAAACGACTTTTCGTCTCAGAGTAAATGATAATATTATTTACGCATTATTGTCAATAAAATAGACATATTTATTTATAAAACAGTCGTAATTGATCGATTGATCTAATGAAGAAGAAAATCATAAATATAAAAGTAAAGAGTTTTATCGATAAAAAACTACGGACTTTATCGTAAGCGTGATAGCACTAGGGACAACTGTCACAGAGATCATCCTATATTTTATGGACTATAAGCTACACGGAGTTCGGCGGGAATATAGAAATATCAAATCACGCTCTTGAATTTTTTTGTGTTTTATAGTGTTATATTTAATAATTTTGCTAATATTTTATGTAATATAAATACAGTTAAAGTGCTGAAGTGTGGTGAATGTGATATAAGTAAGAGTGGTTTACGTGTATTTTCATATTCTACTAAAATTCATAGATTTGGTTTTCAGCGCCCAATTAATGGTAACGACTTGACTTATTGACCGGCTATTACTCTTAATAAGCTACTCAATATATGAAGAAGTGTTGGTTTTTGGCGGGAATCTGAAGTGTCATGTGGTGTTCTTGTATTATATTCAATATCTTAGTGTTTTAACGTGTTATATTAAATAATTTTGATGGCATCTTATGTAATATATAGTGGCAAAACTGCTGAGGTGTAGTGAATATGATATAAAATTGCTATACATACCTTTTTGTTTCCACCAAAATTCTCAGAAGATACCCTTAACAGTGGCCATTACACTGTTGAGGACGACACTTTGACTTACTGACATGAAGAAACTGAGAACTTGAAAAGATAATTATAACTCGACACTGGCAAAAATGGCCCGTATTTGTAACTGATTGCCAAGACAAAAAAAATCTTTTAAATGCAAGTTAAAACAATTAATAAGTGTAACGATCGTAGAGTTTCGTACAGAATTTCCAATGATAATGACAGGTGTATATAGGAGTGACGTAACTCAACTTGATTGGTGTTTAGCTGAGCATGGCGGACTTGTGTATTTTGTAGTTTTATTTTATTAAATAAATTAATAATCTCATCTTATAAAAGAAAATAAATATTTATTTCAATATATATTATTTGTGTTACAGTAGATAAACACATTATTTTAGTGATTTTTGGTTACTGTCATCATGCCTATTCTAAATTTATTCTCTTAAGGTATTAACTTTTTTGAAATTATTTGTAGATGATCGCAAAATCAATAGGGAATATGCATGATATTTTTTATTTTTTTAAACGTTTCTACTAGTTATAACATTACTAGAAATAAATATAACATATCCAAAATATAAACTATTATGCTAAAAAAAAATTTTAATAATCGCTATTATTTATGGGCGATGTAAACGCGACTACTTCGGCGCGCGTATTCTGTGACGTCAGAGTACTCGACACTCGTACAAGTTGCTAGGGCTGCCAACTAGGGCAGTTGATATTTATATAAATATCGTTTTTCGACATATCGATATTTTACAATGTATCAATATCGGGGTTCGCTAAATCGGAGACATATCGATATATCGATAAAAATATCGATATATCGATAAAAAGATCGATATTTTTATTATTATTAAGATTATTAAATATATTATATCTTATTTACCTTGCAGCTTTTAATCCTCCGAGTTTAACAGACATTAAATCTGAATTAGACGCGAAATATGTTGTCATCATATACACGTCTATTTTAGGAAGATTATCTGACTATACTTTGACGAAACCGGTTTCAGTCATTGTAATAAGACTTATTCACAAGATTAATACTTGAACACAGGAAACTAATAACTTATTATGAAATAACTGGGTAACAATACAAAATAATTAGGGATGTGACTTGGAGGGAAAAATCGATTTTGTAATAATCAATTTTTTGTTCTTTAAAATAAATCGATTATAAAATAATCGATTAATTAAAACAAATCGATTATAAAACAATCGATTAATTAAAAAAATCGATTATAAAATAATCGACTAATTAAAAAAAAATCGATTATAAAATAATCGATTTTTGTTCTTTAAAATAAATCGATGATAAAATAATCGATTATTTAAAAAAAATCGATTATAAAATAATCGATTATAAAATAATTGATTTTTTTCTCCCAACAGGATTATAATGACTTTTTTTTTGGAAAAGTGAGCTTTATTTTCTAACATAGAATGATGAATTTTGATCGAATTTCAAATAATATAAGATCCATTAATAATCGCCTTTTATTATTTTGATAATCGATTGTAAAAATCGATTATTAATCGATTATTTTTTTGTAAAAATCGATTATTATAAAAATCGATTATTTTTCACATCCCTAAAAATAATCACTAGAAACATACAAACAGCAACTTGATATCACAAGGTTCTCCTCCTATCCAAGGTTCAAGGAGGGCTGTTGATAAAATATCGATATGTCAAAATATAGATATTATTATTTAAAAATATCGATACTTAATACTGAACTTTTTTTGGACGATAATAAAAAGTACGTATCGAGGGTCGATATTTATTTGAATAAATTTGGTGTTTTTCTTCTAAAGTATTTATTCTACAAAATCACGATAAACTTAATCTACTGTAGAAGCGCTGGCATGAAACTGATGATCAGTTATCACTTACTCCTAGAATTTGATAAAAAAAAGCTCGGCACGGCAACCCCGCAATGAACGAAGTTAAAGAGTGGTCATGGGGAAAATATCGAAATATCGATATTTTTTTCGTTATATCGAACTCCGATATTGATATACATATTTAAAAATATCGATATATCGAAAAACTATTTCTTTTAAATATAGACAGCCCTAACTAGAAGACTCGGGTGTCACATGTTCAAATTGTGACATCATAGTACCAATGCGGTGCGTTTCAGAAATTTTGAGCGCGAAATACAAAAAAGGCACTTTTTGATAATTAAAGGGGAATGCCCATTGAAGTATGGAACACGGTTTCAAATTGAACATTCATGAAACTTACCTTATTTTGTTAGGTTTTAGATATATATTCTACAACAGAAAAAATTATATCTCTAACTCGACGGGTTATAACAGAAAAATATTGATTCGTCTTATGAAATTACGTTATTTTCATGTAGGTAAACAAAACAAGTATCGCGTTTTAACGTGTTTTTTCAGTTATAATTTGCTCAATCGCTGTTTATAAATAATAAAAATGTTATTCCCTTTATCTTATAATGCATATTTGAAGCGTAATGGGTTTTTATAATTCATGTGTAGGTACCTATAATTAACATTAACATCAACCGAAGCCGGCTGGTGAAGATTGACTTTAAAATGTTTTAGTAACCATTTCGGTGTTAATAGATACCTATAGTTATAATAATAATAATCTTTTGATTAATAAATACGAGTGATAAGTCTCGTTACCAATATGTTTAGACATTTCCCGCTTAATAAATAATTATTAGTTCGATTTCGAAAGAGGAAATGTCAGTGATGAAATAAATAAATCATTTGTATATTCATTTGTCATATTCGGTGTTGCCAGTATGACATCATATTATTGTAATTCGATAATCGTTAAGAATTGTCTGTTTATTCATATATTTATTATATTATGTTAATGAATAATCATTAGACTAATAAAAAAAAGTGAGCCGTCGCCCAGGACGCCTGACAGATGTGAAACATCGAAACTATTTTGTACGAGTAGAGACACGGTATCGAATATAAAGTATCGATACTAAACTCATGAATAGTATCGAAAGATAAGTAACGTACTGTTTAAAGTATTGAGTACTTTATTTACGTTATCTTTAGGTATTGAGTACTTTTCTTTCGATACCGATACATTTGGATTTCGATATTTTAGTCAATAAGTACTTTTTGGTAGGTATCGTATCGAATATTTATCCATTTTAAAATTGACTTTACGACTCATATTTATGGTAAGGTCATTTAGTACAAACGAAATGAACCTTCTAAAACGTAGCTTGAAATAATTTGCGATTTATAAACCAGAAATAGCGCCATCTATCGAGCAAACGATCAACTCTAAGCTACAATATATTTTATAAAGAACTCTCTAATTCTGATATGACAATAAGACAAGCTGTTTAAAGTGAGTCAAAATCCAATTCTTAAGGAGTTGGTGACATACAAACAAATAAATATACAGCTGAAGCTAATAAAAGCCTATAAAAAATGAAATGCTTTCATCCGTTCACAGACATTCTTTCCGCACAAAGAGTGTGATTTAGGAAACAGAAATGGCGGCATTTATCGAGCTAACGACCAACTCTCAGCTTCAATATATTTAATAAAGAAATTTTTAATCCTGTAATGATAATAAGACAAACTATCTAAATAATTTAAACGTCATGGTCCTCCTTAAATTTTCAACTTTTAAATGAAAATTGACTGTTTAAAGTGAGTCAAAATCCAATTCCTATGAAGTCGGTAATATACAAAGAAATAAATATATATACACCAGAAACTAATAAAAGCCTATAAAAAAACGGGTTTCGTAGCTGAAAGTAAACTAAATACCATACCTACTGGTATATTTATATTACTAAGTTAGAGAATTTTACATTAATTTATAAAACAAGTATTTATGCATAAAAGAACATTAGATTACGACAGGAACTAAAACGATAAAACTAAGGCATAAAGTATTAATAAAATATCGCGATATTTTTCCAAAAAATGATGATTTTTATTCAATAAACATTTATTTTCATTATTATACATTATAAGTAACAATTTACTTTGAATTCACTAGATGGCGTTGTGCAAAATTTTAAATCGCACTATGGTTTCGTTACAAAAATGTAGGTATATGCATCCAAATATGTATTTATTATTTAATTAATAGGGGACCGCGAGGCGTGGCGTTAAACGCCACGCGACGATCACGGTCACCCTCGCCTATAGATGTTTCACATCGAAAAAGTGTTATGTAAAATAATCTGCTTTGATTGAAATATTTTATTAGTTATCTTTTTAAATCTTTCTCGCAATCATGCTAACGGTTTGTGCTTTTCAATGTTCGTCGACTTCATCTTGTTTTTGAATACCCATTATTAGTTTATTTGCCAAGATATTTTAAGAATCCAGGTTCGTATTGCTATTGAAGCCATAGAATGGTGTTATCGCAATATCAGGCATCCAAAAAATATTGTTTGGGAAATAACAGCTTATAAAACATGTTCAATTAACGTTACCAAAATCCAAGACACAGAAAATATATACTTTTTAAACGATTTTTGGTTTTATAACATTTTTATTGTCTATACGTACACTTTTAATTTATTATCATTATTAATCAATAATGAGAATCTTTGAATCCTCAGAAGTATTACAAGCTGCCTGGCAAGGGACGATAAAATCATCGTTGAGTGTTGTTTGCCGTTCGATGGTTGCTGGCAAATGGTGATTTGTATTTAACCATATTGAGAATAAAGTGAAACTTGTTTTAATTAGGACCTATATAATACCTGTGACTAGGAAAATACATTTGCAACAATAAATAAAAAACCGATACAACTTAACTCTCGTCCTTAAATCGATTAAAATCGAGAATCGATTATAATAGTTTTCAATACTGGCAACTATAGTGAACAATAAAATAAAAAATGGCCGGAACGTAATTACAAGGACGTGAAACAACTTTTTATTGTTTAACATATTTAATCCGGCGTTGTGATGGTTTGATATTTTAAAAGAGAGCATGATAATTAAAAACTTAATTTTTGATAATAATTTGATTGCTGTTCTTCACCGCACCCAGTGGAAACCAGAATGGGCATACCCCTTTAATTATTAAATAATGATAAAATTAAAAAATAATTGTATAGGTATGTTTTTTAAGCAATAAAGATTACAAATAAAAATAATATGTTCATTTTGGAGTTTCGTGCATATTCCCTATTGTTTATTTATAAAATTATGAAATGAAATTCCACTTGTAGCTTGACATTCTTTCAGTGCAGTAGGTACGAGTGTTTATTGGCATTTTGTTGCCAAGTTATTTAGTGTAAATACAGTAGAACCCGTTTAATACGATCACGTTTAATACGATCACGTTTAATACGATTTCCCGCATAATACGCCATTTTGCGTCAGTCCCCACAACTTGAGACATGTTTTCATACATTTCTTAACGCTTAATACGATCGTCATCCCGTTTAATACGCCAACACGTGCCACTCAAATACACATATTACCCCTTGCGGCAGCGGTCAGCGACTGTCGAGCGACCCTTAGTGATAATGACCAAGAAGATGAGTCAACTTCGATTTTGTCACACGCCCAGGCATTATCAGCAGTTAATGATTTAAGACGCTATGTAACTTTGAATCAAAGCGAAGACGCACTGCGAAAATTAAAATACATTGAAAATCTTGTAATTGCTAATAACTCAAAATCTTTTTGTCAAACTAAAATAAGTGATTACTTCAAGTAACGTAATAATAATAGACAACATTTTTTATACTTTTAAATATTTTTATTTTTTAATATTTAAAAATGTATCTAGTAGTAAGTATTAAATAAAGAAAATAAACAACATTTTATTTAGGTAATTTTTAAATGTTAAATTCAATACGTAGGTATTCAAAATAATAATAAAATATGATAAATAATAATATCACGTTTTGTCCCTTTCCTTGTCGCTTTCCCGCCTAAAACGCGTTTTTGGTCGGGTCCCTGGGAAATCGTCTTAAACGGGTTTTACTGTATTAAGTCCTCACATATGAAATTGGCGTTTTGTCGTACTGACCTCTTTGATCTGAAATATCTCCTCTTTGGTTAACAATTCCAAATTCAAATTTATAAATTCATTTAGCTGGTACATTTGAGTTTTGAAAAGAGTCATTCATTTGTTTTTTCCTCATTATTTTTTTCTTTGGCGTCGCTTATTACCGCACAATGGAAAACATGAAATATTGGTATATTCACGAGTACGAGTTCTGCCGTGGCACCAGTGCTCCAGAAACAGCTCGAAGGGTTAATGATGTGTACGGCGCTCGTGTCGCAAAAGAAAGCACGGTACATTTTTGGTTTCAACGTTTTCGTTCTGGAAATTTCGACCTTTAGAACCAACCCTGTGGATGGCCGGAGACCAAAGTAGAAAATGAAAAATTAAAGGGTATTGTGGAAGCGGATCCATCACAAAGCACTTCAGAGATAGCTACAGGCTTCGGGGTAACTGACAAAACTGTATTAGAGCACTTGAAGCAAATCGGGCAAGTAAAAAAACTTGAATCAAATCAAATCGAATCATTTATTCTGCATAGGCCCCTTGAGGACACTTACATATTGTCAAATTTATACATCGTTTGAATACAATACAATATCCAGGCCCGCCGTAAGCGGGCGTGCAAGGCGTGCACCGCACGCGGGCGGCACATCCAGGGGGGCAGCAAATCGAGCGACCCATCACGTAATTCAGGTCATAATATTCATCCTACCATAAGTATAATAACGGGGGCGGCATATCGAGGGTGATTACTTTTTTCAGGGGGCGGGCCATGGCCAGCGCACCCGCCGCCCGGCTCCGTTCGGGGCAACGGAGAGGCGGCGTTCAACTCCATGACCCATCCGTGACACGTCGCATTTGCCGTTGGGCCCACTGCCGGTGCATAGTAACTTGCCTTCGGTGGTCGGCCCGACGGAATACCTCGGTCGCGGGGTACCCTCTCCTCTCGATGTTCCCTCTCGGGGACGTCGGTCACCGTCACGCGGTCAGCCTCTCTGGTCCTCCCCGTCCAGTCACCCGCAGCCTCGGCTAGTCACCCTTAGATTATTTAGAAGATAATACTGAATGGTTATGAGCAGCTCCTCTTTCAGCAATTTTGTTTTTGTAATGGTCACAGCTATATGGCCCGTTTCTTGTAATAATCCGCTGTTTTGTTTTTTTTTCGTATTGTCAGAAAATGGCCAAAACCAAAATTCGCCAGGCAAAACACGCTACGCTGTACAAACCCAAGACTGACAATACGAAAAAAAAACAAAACAGCGGATTATTACAAGAAACGGGCCATATAGCTGTGACCATTACAAAAACAAAATTGCTGAAAGAGGAGCTGCTCATAACCATTCAGTATTATCTTCTAAATAATCTGAAATTTTATAGTAGCCTTTTCTACAAAGCCTAATCTTGATAGCCTTTTTAAACTTATACATTGGCATATCTTGGATATCTCTAGGTAGTTTATTATACAATCATATACATTGCCCCATGAAAGACCTACTAATTCTCTGAAGACGAGTAGTATGGATAACAAGATTATCTTTATTCCTAGCGTTTAAATGATGAATATCAATATATTTTTCAAATTTTTTCAAATTTTTTTCACATTTATTAGGTTTTCGAATATGAACTGAGACACAACAATCAGAATGTTTATTTCTCTGAATTTCTCCCGAAGTGAAACTCTTGGGCCTAGATCTATACCAATAAATAAAATTGGAGTGTCTGTTTGTAATGTCAAAATAATAGGCTTTTTTCATGCTCACACGGTTTTATGCACGACACCTTTGCCTAAAATAGCAATTAAAAAATTTTTGTCTGTCTGTCTGTTTGTTCCGGGTAATCTTCAAAACGGCTGGACCGATTTCAAAAATTCTTTCACCAATGGAAAGCTATAATATCAGGGCGTAAACTAAGCTATATTTTATCCCGGTATTCCCACGGGAACGGGAAGTACGCGGGTAAAACGACTATAACCTATAACCGAAGCGAAGCGAGGGCGGGTTGCTAGTTATAAATAGATTGAACGATGGGTACCTCATGAATTGAGTGAATCGAACTTGCAAACACGCGTCGACTGCTGTGTTACTTTGCTCAACCGACACAATAATGAAGGGATTTTAAATCGAATCATTACTTGTGATGAAAAGTGGATACTGTACGATAATCGGAAGCGCTCGTCGCAATGGCGGCACCCTGGAGACCCAGCCAAATCCTGTCCTAAACGAAAATTTACTCAGAAAAAGTTACTTGTATTTGGTGGACTTGCACTGGTGTCGTTCACTACAGCTTTCTAAAATCTGGCCAAGCGATTACGGCAGATATCTATTGTCAGCAACTGCAAACCATGAAGGAAGATCTATCTGTTAAACAACCGATATTGGTAAAATAAGAGGTGAAAACTTAGAACTTATAGTATTAAAATTTTGATTTTTTAATATTTGAATTAAAATTAACAACAGTATTTTCCAACGCCAAAATAAATACGAGTACCTATTTAAAATAATTTTATGTTATTTATTGTTTATCTTAAAAATATTAGTATATTTATTTAGTACTCACTATTGTACTGCACAACGATTCTTCGAATAAACGATTCAAATAATAATCAAACTAGAACACCATTTTAACAAAGCACTGCATATACTAGGGCTGTTGATAAAATATCGAAATATCGATATTATTATTTAAAATATCGATACTTATCACCGATATTGTTTTGGACGATATATCGATAGTTCGTTACTAAAAAGTAAGTATCGTGGGTCGATATTTAATTGAATAAATTTGTTGTTTTAGGGTTTTTGTAAGTTCTACAAAATCACCGTAAACTTAATCTACTATAACAATACTGGCATGCAATTGATGATATTAAGTTATCTCTTACAATTTAGCTAAAAAAAGCCCATCACGGCAACCCTGCAAAGAGCGAAGCTTAAAAGTGGTAATGCGGAAAAATATCGAATAATCGATATTTTTTTTTTGATATATCGAACTCCGATATTGATATATTTAAAAATATCGAAAAAACGATATTATTAAAAATATCAACAGCCCTAGTATATACACATTGAACTTTTCACTAAATTCATTCAATTTCACTTATAAGATACGTAGCGCTATATGTCAGATGTATAGCTACAGATATACTGGTGACGTACAGTTTAATACGAGTAAGCACGAGGTTTCACCCATACAAAAAGTGTCTAATGCACATAGCACACTTGGCGTGCGCCAGTCATGAGCATGTTGGTGACGTGAACCCATAAGATTTTCCCCTATCAAAAAGTGTCCAATGCGGCTAAAGAAGATTTCATTTTAAAAAAAGGGAACAGAGGTGAAGACCACAAAAATATAATAGGTCTTTACCTATGTAATTGCCGTTCTGCAGTACTGGCCATTTCAAATCAAAATAATTTTTGTTTGGCTAAAAATTCTAATTTCAAATTAATTTTATTTTAAAACATGGAATTCATTTTCTAAAACTAGACATTTGTTTATTGATTAGTGTTAAGTTTTCATCGCATTTGAATCTTTTTTGTCATCATGGATACGTTAAAAATTCGAGTAATTATGGAATATAAGTATCGTCGTGGCAGCAACGCGGCACAAGCGGCACGCAACATCAAAGACGTTTACGGAGCTAACACTACAAACCAACGCACCGCCTGTTATTGGTTTGCTCACTTCTGTTCTGGAAATTTCGACCTGAAAAATGAACCTCGCGGTCGTCCGAAGACTTTGGTCGACAATGACGAATTAAAGGCGATTGTGGAATCTGATGATACACAATCTACGGCTGAATTAGCAGCAGCTTTCGACGTTAGCGTCAAAACAATATTGGTCCATTTGCGTCAAATTGGCAAGGTAAGAAAGCTTGACAAATGGGTGCCCCTCTACCTCAATGATCGCCAGCGCGAAGTACGCGTCGAAACATGCCTTGCATTGCTCAATAGACACACAAATGAAGAAATTTTGATACGCATTGTTAATTGCGATGAAAAATGGATTCTGTTTGATAACCGCAAGCGCTCAGCAAGTTGGTTGGATCCTGGTTCAGCACCTAAACAATGCCCTAAATGAAAACTTACCCCTAGAAAAGAGATGGTCGCTGTTTGGTGGTCTAGCGCCGGTGTGATTCATCACAGCTTCTTACCAAACGGGGTGAGCATTACTGTAGATGTGTACTGTGAAGAACTGAACACAATGATGGAGAAGCTGGCACATCTCCAACCAGCATTGGTCAATCGCTCGTCTCCGCTGCTCCTGCACGACAATGCGCGACCTCATACTGCACAGCAGACGGTCTCCAAGTTGCAAGAACTGGGGTTGGAAGCTCTCCGTCAGCTGCCATACTCACCAGACCTTGCGCCTACAGACTACTTCTTTTTCCAGAATTTGGATAACTTTTTGGCGGGAAAGAAATTCAATACCCGAGAGGCAGTACAAAATGCCTTTGAAGAATTTGTTGCCTCCCGTCCAGCTGATTTCTTTAAGAGGGCATCAATAAACTGCCGCTGCGTTGGCAAAGATGCATTCATTGCATGGGTGATTACTTCGATTAATACAAATAAAAAATACATGAAAAAAAATCATTTAATTTTTTTCATACATAACGGCAATTTCATAGGTAAAGACCTAATATTATAATAATACTTTTTTTATGGTGAACACATAAGTACGATATCTGTGTGTAAAAAATGACCACTGAAATGCATTAAATTATAATACCTACTGAAAAAACGAGATTTTAAGTCGTTTAAAGAAGGACATGTTAACACCCTCGAGAAACAACGCAGAATGATCTTGATCTTACTGATTTGTGAGAAAGAATTTCTGTTGAATAAATATGGTCGTACAGTCGAAGATGATATCATCATCAACATCGCAGCCCACACTCGTCCCACTGTTGGGCTCGGGTCTCCTCCATAATGGGAGGAAATTTGACCTACTATTTCATGCTAGTCAGACATGTTGGTATAGGGTTTCATTTCGAGTTTTCCTTCTCTTGCACAGATGTTATGTGCATATTATATCCCATAGTCGTCTTGTACGACATCCACGGGCAAGATAAGGAGTGGTGAATTGTATTCTTACTCCGTCACCACACGCAAAAGATGATATCATTTCCTTAAAAAGTGGACTTTTTAAGGAAATTATATCATCTTCGACGAAAAAGTCTATAGAGTGTGCTCTATGGACTTTTTAGTGGAGATCAGAGAGATCCAAACTCTTTCTCCGTCTCAAAGACTGCAATCCACTGGAAATATTGGGATTGGGTGCACCTATCCAGAGATGTGAGCAGTATTTAAAGTGTGGATAAATTTATGCTCTGTTCAAGGCGAGTAGTTGTCTCGGGGTGAAATATCACTTGGCTCTGTTTGGGACCTCCAACTTTCTGCAACTCGCTAATTTGACTTTATTCTTGAAATGACTTCCTAGTTGCATTTTAGTGAATATTTTGACGCCAATACCCAATACTTTTGGAGTATTTAGATCTGGTGTTATGAGTTTCTCAATGGTGACAGTTGCTATTTACCATTAGGCGGGTTGCTCGCTTGTCGTTTTCTTTTATTTTACTTTTAAGGCAAACATTTGCAGTGAAATGCCGCGTCCTCACGCTTGGCACTTGTCGCAAGCTCCAAACCTCTACAAACGTTTGGCTTGATTTTGAGAATCAAACATCGCCATCCACACGCTTGCGATATAGTTAGTGTGTTCCGAAGAGGCATGACGGAGATGATTGATACAGAGATTGAATCGGCCATAACATTTGGCTTAAGTTATTTTTGTTTTCAAATGCTTTATAAAGATGACCATAAGATTTGCCTTTTTAGTTTTGCAATTCCTTTACTGGCTTATTAAATGATGTAAGTACTAAGACGACTCCATGCATCAGATTTTTTTTTTATCCTTGTGATTAGTATTTCCCAACGTTCCAGGAAGTTCAATACATCTTCATTTGACCAGTCACTAATTTTCTTATGTATGTCTGCTTGTCACTAGGAATGAAACGATGCCAATCAGGTATCGATACTTTTAATCGATACTGTATCGGTCGTTAAGTATCGTTACTCAATCAGTATCGATTAAAAAGTATCGAGACTTATCGGTATCGAATCGTTTTTAAAGTATTGAGTACGTTTCATAGAGCCTACCAGATACGAGATACGCTCCTGGAGGGATTGTGATAAGCTTTTACATTTTTTTAAAAATAAGAGGAAATGATACCTTATAAAATAAGGATGATTCGATACTACTACTATAAAATACAAACATTCGATACTGAGCACTTGTATTGCATGATCAATTATCAGTAACAAAGTATCAATTGAAAGGTATCGATATTTACTTTGATATCGAATTCTTTTGGAGTATCGAGTACTTTTCCTGAGAGGGTTGTGATGAGGTTTTTTTTTGTTAAATATCAGAGCAAGTTTTAATTAATTGAGAACTTAGGAATTAGCATTATAAGTTGTCATTTACTACTGCAAATTAGCTAAAAAAAGCTCATTACGAGAACCCCGCAATGAAATCGAGCTCTCCGCTGCAGTACCATTACGATACCTGCCAATTCGATACCATTCTTTTCATTCCATACCGATACCATGGTTTTCATTCGATACTAGTAGGTACTCAGTATTGAATGTTAGTGTTATATACTACTAGTAGTACTCGAATGAAACGTATCGATATCTTATAAGTACTCATTGGTACCGATTCATCCCTACTAGCCACCAGTACATAAGCGAGACCAAGTGCACGCAAGTCGCAAACGTGCAGACACGTCACAAGCTATTGCGGCAAATTCCCGTTGATTTGTGACAAATAACCGACACTAGATCGGATCGGCTATAAGCGCTTACAAACCAACTACGAGGCTGAATAAAATAATGTCTCTGTTTAGAGTGCAAGATATGATGTTGCCCATGTTCTAATCTTAGGCGACATATAAAGGACGAACTCGATGAAATGTTCTCTTTTTCTTTTTATTAATATAGCAATTAGAGCTATCTTTTCCCCATTTTATGCATACATTACCACGTTAGTAACACTATCAGTGTCTAAATCAATGAGGTTTGCGCCTAGCAATTCATACAATTTAGTTGGCCGATAAAATTGTGAAAGCAAGGAATTTAGTTGCTCGATAGTTGGACAACTTACAATTGCAAATCTGCAGAAGCTCTTAGAATAGAATAGGATTAAGAACGTTATCGGTAATAAGCGGCCGTAAACCCAAAAATGTGGTTTTTTGAGGACTGGTTACTCGTTCATCATAATAGCTTACTAAAAATTTATATAACCACTACATTAAACACATCTTTATATTATGCTTGTACAGAATTATAACTCAATATTGTAACTATTTTATTAAAAGGCAAGGGTATTTTGAACTTAAGTTAATGAGATTTTACGAAAGCGCTGAGTTTTGAAGTTCAGGTACGAATAAACGATAAGTCGTGGCAGCTCGAAAAAAATTGTAGATGTTAGGAAAATTACTGTTCTTGGTTATGTATAAAATGAAATTCAAGATTTCTTCCTTTTAAAACTAAAAAAAAAATATTTCCTTAAGATTAATTTGACGAAAATGGCTCCTGTAAAATATTTAATTTTGTGAATAATACTAACCTTGGAATATTTAAAAAATATCCACTATTTGTTCGACTATTGTAGAAGCAGAAAAAAAAAACCAAATTGAAATACGAATAGTCACCCTCGTAATTAAATTTTAAATATTACTATAAATTGAACGGCATAATTGTTCGTAAGCCGTTACGGGTTGAGAGCCCTCAGCGCTCACCCACCAGTCCGGGTAAAGTTGTCACAGCCATCTGAGGCTAACAACTAAGTCACACAAAAAAAAAAAAAAATGTTCGTAAGCCAGTCGCGCCTTGGCGCTCAACGGAGCAGGGTCACGTCGCTCGAGCTCTCCGCTCACAGCGTAAAAGACGACAATATGAAGTTGAGCGTACACGGCGACTGATCGGTTTTGATTCGTAAGTATTTATTACTACCTAATTCTTTTAATTACTTTCATGCGATCTCTATAAAGAATAATATAGAACCTTTTTACGTTTTAGGTGATGGGTCGAAAAAGCAGATTGTATGTTGGGAACAAAATCGGTTCCAAGGCAAGGAAAAAGAGAACAGACGATTTTTTTTTTTGTGTGTTTACAGCTGTTGGCCGCAGATGGCCTTGACAGCTTGACGCGGACTATGGGTGAGCGCTGAGGGCTCTCAACCCGGAGAAAAGTATGCTAAGCGACATAGCCCAAGGGCTCCTCCTATGGGGAAAGGACCTCGGCTTGGGGCGTCGCTGGAAGCAAAGTGGGCATGCCCACGTTTTTAGTCGTGACTTTTGCGCGGCGCGGTTTCGCACCTCGACGGCAAGGGCGGAACCGCGGATATTTATTTGTTAAGGCCTCGCGGGCCGTGTAGGCTCTTTGTTGAGCGAGTGTGATATTGTCGTCCTCTTCGTCGAGGACGTCGGATGGATGAGATTTTGGAGGGTCTATAGGAAGCCGCCCCAACCACTAGTTGGTTGGGGTATGTCATGGCAGAGTCAAAGTAGCTCTGAAAGCACCGTTTCATAAACTTGATGGTCGGCAGTTCGAGGTCGATGTGGAGATCGACGTTTCGTATGAACTACGGTGCTCCCGTAGCTCGGCGCATGAAACGATTTTGTAGTGTGTGTAGCCTGTGGATCCTGTGTGGCTTTACGTGCGTGAACACCACGCTGGCATAGGTCATGATAGGCCGTATGCAGGTGGTGTAAAGTCGGACTTTGAGAACACACGACAAAACTGTAAGGTACTTATAGTTTCAAAAGAGGAAACGAAAAGAGAAGTGAGCCGTCACTCAGGACGCCTGGCAGACGTGAAACATCAAAATTATTTTGAAGTCGTTACCGCAAAGCGTGGCGTTAACGCCGCTTTTAATGCCACGCGACGATCAGGTTCACCCCGCCTATAGATATTTCACATCAAAAATCCGAACGGAACATTTATGTAGCCTCATCTTCTGAAGATTATCAGCTAACTCAAATTTAATGTTTAATAATTACTAACCATACACAATATAATTTTTTCATAGAGAATCATTTTCTTCTTGTACTAGCAATAAATATGTAGCAAAATGTGGATCAAAATTTAATAACTAATTTCTGTAGTGGGTAGATTTAAATCTCTGACTGGACTTGTTAGACATCCATGGCCATGGCGACTAGGGCCATACTCGACTACTGCACGGCAGCCACGGAGGCAGCGTGCCTCTTGGCCGGAACTCTCCGGTGGGACCTGCAGGCGGAGGTACTCGCCGAGCTTTACCTGCGAGTATCAGAGACGTGAGCCACATATAGCCTCAATCAAGGTGATTGCCGCCTGGCGGGTCGACGCCCACCGAGACGCCATTGCTCGTTGGGCAATCGGACTGGAGAAGCCTCAATACGGTATCAGGACCGTCGAGTCCTTTCAGCTGGTGCTGATGGGGTGGTTGTGTCGGCAGCACGGGGTACATTCCTTCCGACTGGTGCAGGTATTGATGGGTCACGATAGCCAAGTACCTGCGCAAGCTCGTTAGGAGGGAGAGCACACCATCCTGCCACCACTGCTATTGCGACGTGAGCACGGCGCAGCACAGGCTCGAGGTGTGTGCCTCGTGGGCAGAGCAGCGCCGTGAACTCGTTGCAATCACCGGTGCCGACTGGACCCTGCCGACCTCACTAGGGAGATGCTCAGCAGCGTCAGGAACTGGAACGCGGTCACCGCCTTCTGTGAGGCTGTCATCTCACGAAAGGAGAAGCCGGCTCGTGTGTGATCAATCTTTGGTCACACGTTCCACCACCGGCGACTCGGGCGGCGCAGATACGAGTATCCGCGCCTCACGCCGCCCTAGGCGAGTCCGCGGTGACCGGACCGGGGACTTTAGTGTGTCACCCGCAGCGAGCCTGACCGTGTGACGGCGACCGACGTCCCGGGATAGGGACGTCGATTGGGGTTTTTTTATTTTCTTAAAATTATTACACAATAATGTGATAATTAAAAAAAAATAAGTTGTCGAGTCTCGAACCCGAGACCAGAGTTCTCGCCGGCGAGCACGTTACCACGAGATTACCGCTTGTTGGCGATTCGACTTTGAATTTTTCTAGTACATAAATTACCCATCCAACTTTGACCCTTAAAATCTTTTTAACGAGGGCCCAGTTGACCCTAATATTTGGTAGTTGTGATACCCTCGTGCCCCCTCTACCACCCCACCAAAAATCATGGAAATCCCCGACCCACACGTCTGAGGGTCTCCTTGTAAGTTATACTCTGTGCCTATATTTTACTATTTCCTGTACTTTGCATATTAAAAATACAATTTTAACCATTTTACTGTTATGAGATTTGGTTTTTAATTAAAAATTTTAAAATTTACATCATGTTGATTTTTGAAAATCTACTTCTCCGAAGAATATATTAGAGATTGATTATTATAAGCGCCAAGGCTCAAGACTGGTCATTCTATGAACTCGCATGTGTGTAGTGCATTAGTGTGCGTCGATATCGGACCGTAGCAAAAAACCAAAAATGCGAGAAGTGCCGATTACCGATAACGCTCTTAATGTGACAATTGATGAATGGCTTTCTGGTACATATGTAATTAATTGAAATAGCTTATCAATTATATAAATAAAATGCATATTAGTGATATTTTTATATTCATAAGTTATGCTTAAACTAATACTTTATTCTTACACCATAATCACACATAATCGCAAATAACAGGATATGTAACCGACATAAAAAAAAAGTAACAAACACTTAAAATCGTTCAAATTAAAATTAAATCACAGTCTCATTTGTCCTGATACAATCTTCTCGTACTCTTCAATTCCTAAAGGCACGTACTTTTCTGTTCTGCCATCCATATAGAAAAGTTTGTCCTTTACTATAGAGGGGTTGTATCCCTCCTTCTGCAAATCCACTTTCTTCATTTTGAAAGTTCCTTTAATTAAAATTTTGCACAAATTTAGCAATAATACAACGGTGAGAAGCATTTTCTCGAGACTCCTCCATAATAGGATGGAAATTGACCTTACTATACCATACTGGACAGAGAAGTTATTATGGAGTTTCATTTCGAGTTTTTCTTGTCTGTATTCCTTGCTGCATAGATGTTATATGCTTAGTCGTCTTTTACGACATCCACAGACGTGATAGGGAGTGATGAATTATATTCTTACTCCGTCACCACACGGAATAAGTACTACACATTGTAAATAAAACTATTTTACGGTTTTATCGAGTTTGTATTTGATTTCTGAATGCCTGACGTTTCGAACACGTTACAGCGTTCATTTACCCGCCTGTTCTAAGATCTTAGCGCTTCTATTTATATTTTTCTTGCTATGAATTCTTACATACGTAGGTATAAGATTATGGTTTCGGCATCTCTTCAAGACATTTAATGATGTTGTAAATCTTGCGTGCATGGTATGAAGATACTCTAACTGGCATATTTTATTTGCAAATTTCAGTCCGTACTGGTTTACACAATGGTTACTGGTTTACATAATGATTTCTGATGTTACGCGAGTTTTACACATTTTACGGATTTTATCGCGTTTATATTTGATTTTTGATTGCCGTTTGTAATTGATTTTTCAACTGTATAGTGTTCGAAACGTAGTAGATATTGGATATAAGTAGTGCTTTTCAGGCGACATACATCGTTCTGTTGGACAAAGGCCTTTTTCAGATGAGGGTAGTGATTTTAATATTCTACCCTAACCAAATGGTGCAGATGGATTGCCATAGATATTATTTCCAAGATTTCTTCCTCTTCTCTCCTCTTAACAGATTTTTACGATACCACTAGCAAAAGTGGGAGTGACCATTCTCTTTCTACCCTCCTTACCTACGCCATACGGAGAACGAATCAATGTGGTGATGTAAACTCTATCTATTATTATGATTTACACCATCCTATTGAACGTACCTGTCATATCAACGCTAGTCATAATCCTTATAAATATTGGTCTCGCGTACTTCGGCAAGTCTTTGGCAATATCCTTAGCCAGTTTATCTAAGTCTAACGATCCTTCGACGTCTACGATGCCACACATGCCCGCACGGCCGTCAGTGTTAGGTATCTGTAAAAAAGTAATAATCAAGGTGGGATTATTAAAACCTATTTAATTTTTGATTACACGCACAATCAAGTACTTCATTATTGATTTTTTGGTTTTGTATCTTAGTGTTAGCTTAGAATAATAACGTATATAAGGTACGTCCTCGCACAAAAAATGAAGCATTTCAATTGGAGCCCAATGGAGCTTAACCATGCCGTAATGTACAAGGTCACTGTACTGCACGTAAGTACGAAACTCTTAAAAAATAAATAGGTAATTATACGGGTTGTGCATTCAAATAGTGTCACAACACATTTGAAAAACATAAAAAGGTTTTTAACATTACTTTTAAAAGTATTTCGATGATTTATGTTAATAAAAACAAGAGAGATTAGATTTCATAATTTGTATAGTAGTGTGCGTGTATACGTGTGTAATCGTCTGCGCGCATGTAGCATTTTTGGCTTCATGTTTTCGATCGCTCGAAGTATCGAAACTATCCTTCTATACGTTATTATTCTAAGGTTATAAGTTAATAACTATGATTTTTGGACGTGATAACGTCTTGTAATCAATGAACGTACGAAACGCATGCACGCACAAAAATGCATGACTTTTGTCACGTTGCGCTTGAACCGAGCGTGCGAGCGAGAGCGCGGGACAAGCGATAGGGAGACGATCGGCCCAAACGTTCGGCTTTTGACGCATCCATCTCTAATTTAAGTAAAAAAATATTTGAATTAACGAGCGCAAATAAATGTTCTTTTATCGAAGAAAATTACTTTGCAATTAAATCCTTCTTTGTATCATACAAAAGTATAATAATTCAGTGATAATAATTTTATTCAATTCATAAATACATATATGCAATTTTCATCAATGATTTCCTAAAATAAAATGGTGTTATCACTTAAAATTATCGTTCGTAAACCGACTTTTTCGTGTGGTGACAGAGTAAGAATACAATTCACCATACCCTCTCTTGCCCTTGGGTGTCATAAGAGACGACTAAGGGATTATAATATGCATATAACATCTATGCAAGAGAAGGCAAACTCGAAATAAAATGAACAAACCAACACGTCTGACCAGCGTGGTATAGTAGATCAATTTCCCTCCCATAGTGGAGTAGGCCCGAGCTCAGCCGTGGTACATGTTTAGGCTGCGATGTTGATGATGATGAAACTGACTTTACCTACAAACAATAAATTTTTGCCTACATTTAAATTATTTTCTTGTCGTTAACTTTAGAGATATTATAGTGAAGTGAATAGATAATGTAGAAAGACATTTAAGACAGTCGTAGAGGTTTGTTATTACCTAATGCCAAAGTTTATAAAACACCGTCCATTACGTTTGTTTATGCTGATGCGGTAGGTACTTATTATACTACAGCAAGCTGTACAGCAACAGCAATCCTATTACGTGGCATTCTGTTAGAATATTAATTAAAATTTTAATTGTGAATGACACATAACAATGAGTTCGGCATTTGTGCAAATTCATTCGGCTATATTTTAAGGAAGGTTTTATTATTTAGAAAAAGAGCGTGCGTACAAAGTACGCATGTCAGAAGTGAAACTTCTATGGTGCCACGTGTTTTTGTCAATCATCATCATCATTATCTCAGCCCATATACGTCCCACTGTTGGGCTCGGGCGTCCTCCATAATGGAAGGGTAATTGACCCACTATACCACGCTGGTCAGACGTGTTGGTATAGGGTTTTATTTCGAGTTTTCCTTCTCTCGCATAGATGTTATATGCGTTTTATATCCCTTAGTCGTCTCGTACGATCACCCAGGGGTAAGTTAGGGGGTGGTGAATTGTATTCTTACTCCGTCACCACACGGAAGTTTTGTCAATATTAAATAAAAAATAATAAAAAACGAAAAATAAAAATGCATCAACAATCAACACGCTTCCTTTATATTAAAGCTTTCTAATACGCAGGCGCAAACATATGTATTAAACACATCCTTACTAATATTATAAATGCGAAAGTAAGTTTGTTTGTTTGTTACGTTTTCACGTTAAAACCACTGAACCGATTTCAAAAATTCTTTCACCAATGGAAATCTACAATATCAGGGAGTAACATAGGCTATATTTTTTTTATCCCGGTATTCCTACGGGAACGGGAACAATGCGGGCAAGGCCACTGAAACCGAAGCGAAGCGAGGGCGGGATGCTAGTACTAAGATAAACACGTAGAACGCTCGGAACTGGAGCAAGATATAGATATACTGACTATCCCACTGCACAGGAGCATACATATGGACAATGCTTAGTAGAAGATAGTGGGTACGCTAGGAAGCATCGCACAAAGAGAAGACCGAGAACGTGTAATGTGTTCTATCTCATTCTCTCGCCGGCTGAATCGCATACTTTTAAGTGTTTGTATATCTCTATGGACTCGTTTTTTCGTTTCTTCGAGTTTGAAATCATAACGATTCTAAAGATGTTTCATTTCAAAAAGAAGTCATCAACCATACAAATCATTATATCAACTCAATTAAATAGGTCGTTTTGTATTGGGTTGCTATACTACGATTGACAGCATTTTCTTCGTTGAGCAACATAAGTTAAAACTATTAACTTTACCCTGAGTTTTAATATAATAATAATAAATACAATTAAGTCATCTTCTCGCCCATAAAGTCCCATTGTTGTCCCACAGTAGAAGGGAAATATAACTACTATCTATACCACACCGGTGAGACGTGTTGATATCAAATCGAATACAATGAAGTACTGCAGATTAATTCATGCGAATGGATTAAAATTAATTAAGTAATAGAATTTTATATTTTACTAATGGCATTTTGGACGTGAAAATCTTTAATTTTCCCATAATCATAAAGGCTGTAAAGTATCCGAAACATCGAATTTATAAACACATTTATAGAATCTGTATAATTAATTTAATTTGTTATTAAATACTCGCGGCAATATAAGAAGCCGTTATTGAATTAAACATTCAAAGTTTTCCACTTAACGATAATTAAAAGTTTGCTTCTTTGAAGTTGGAGAAAAATGATGATTTTTGGACTGCGTGCGCGCGCGCAACCTAACAAAAAACCGACAAGCTGGAGTTAGCTAGTCAACATTATTTACTATGTGCGCACATACTTTCAACTAGATAATGCGTTATAACAAAACTTTAATGTATTAAATATCTTTTTTTCTATTATTAATGTCAATTTTTCTGCAATCGTAGGATAACGCGAAGGATATCATTTCTAGAAAGATTTTTATCTTATTACTCCAAAGAAGTATAAACTCTTACGTGCGTACATAAGTACACACACTCTTTATACATTAATCTAAGCCTTTATGTCTTTACCTCTACTCCATATACTACAGCATCACGTTGATCTGCAAACCTGGAGATGGCCGCTTCAACTTCCGTCGTAGAAACATTCTCACCACGCCACCTGAATGTGTCACCGGTGCGGTCTAGGAAGTACAAGTAACCCAACTCGTCCGCCATCAAAATATCACCTGCAATATAAGAAACTGTATTAAATATGTAATTGGCAATATTCGTTTGTTCTTAAAAGAGGTGTAACTTTATAGTAAGTTTCATGTACTAAGTTAATATTAATTTATAAATAAGTCAGTTTTGAATAAATAGCATTCAATGACGTAATTTACTTGTTAAGGTTACCTAATCCTATTAGTTAAATTTATTTTTATTATTTTGTTAATTATACTATATATTCAAGTTCTCCGACCGATTCCAATAAAACGTGCTCTTGTAATTGACTAAATCGAGTTATTTCAAGCTATTAAGCAATATTATAGTCAATATACACATAATTTCTCTTTCAAGAATTTTAATGATTCTAAAATCGTGTGCTTATCAAAATTGTGATAGTTTTTTAAAGACCTTTACAAACATACATTACGTAGAAGCAAAGTATACCCAGACTCAAAACAACAATTCGTGGATCGCACAAAATATTGTCCTGCGTAGAAAAACAACTCTTGACACTTGGCCCGATATGTCGATCTTAATTACCTTATCTATGCATTCAATTTGCTCCCTACTATATATGCATGTAATTAAATTATCCTTATACATTCATCCAAAGGCGAGAGATAAAGTAGGCAAAAGAATTACCGCACGAGAAACCGATGTCGTAGTAGAGAATTGTAATATCGAACACTATAAAGGTGCTATATTCGAGTCATTAAAGGTTACCTGAAATGAAGGCCGAGTCACCATGTGTAAAGACGTCCCTTACAATTTTCTTGTCAGACGCATCTTTATCAACATAGCCAAGGAAGGCTCTAGAAGGATTGTTTGGTTTAATTTTACCAATAAATACACCGGGCTCGTTAGGTTTTGCTAACTGTAAAAAGGAAATTTAAAAGAAATCAGTTAGATACTAGAACAAATTTAGACATACTTTAACGATGGTAGTACGACTATTTAATACTTATCCTATGCCACCCCTTATTTTCCCGTGGGAGTCTTAAAAATCGACTAAGAGCTAAGATCATCAGAAGAATGAGGAGCAGTTTTATTTGTGTGTGTTTAGCCGTTAGTCGCAGATGGCTTTTACAGTTACGTCCGAACTAAGGGCGCTAAGCGCTGAGGGCTCTCAACTCCGGAGTGGGCAGCAGTACTCCTCTAGAAAATTTATAACATGAACTGCAATAGTCAACCCCCCTGCCAAGCATAACCATTAAGACATTCTAGGGAAAGGCTTACACTCTGAAAGTGAAAGTCGATTTGCTGATGGATGTATGAATGAAGCTAATTTTTCTCAGTAAACATGCAGAAAGCATCTTTTTAGATTTTATCCATTAGTGCAAACAAACTTATTATATTTGAATTGAACCTATTTGAATTGAGTAAAGAATAGGCAAAGTTATAAAATATCCATATTATTTCATACGAGTCTGTTTCATAATAAGAGCAATAATATTATCGTAATAGATTCCTTGCTATTTAAGGCCAACAACGTTTCTTAACCGCCCAGAAGTTGTATCTGGGACCTCATAATCATATTCACATAATTCAAGTAGATAGGGGTTATTAAATGTTAAATAATGATACGGTGGAAGTGAGGCGGACTCCAAAGTATGTAATTTTAATAAGTACTGTTTCTAATATGCTTTCTGCTAAAGTACTGTGTTTGAACATTCTTATAATAAAAGTTTCTACTTGTCAAAGCGACATTCTATATTATGATTATCTTTCATACTTCGCAATATATTTATTTACCTGACATAAGCCTTTTGAATTTCTAATTGGCTCTCCAGTTTCCTGATCCACTTTGAGAGTAGCAATGGGATACACAGCCGGTATGATTCTAGACACGAAGCCGATAGCGCCCATTTTATTGTCAATGTTAACTGTAAGTGACAAAATATTATTAATATACATTAGTATCTAATAAATTAATCCCAGTAATTTTTAAAATATCTGCTTTAATATTTATCTGCTTTATCTTTTATCTCCTTTATTTTGCTTTATTATCTGCTTTATCTTTTTAATATCTATACCAATAAATAAAATTGGAGTGTCTGTTTGTAATGTCAAAATAATAGGCTTTTTTCATGCTCACACGGCTATTTGCACGACACCTATGCCTAAAATAGCAATTAAAAAATTTTCTGTCTGTCTGTCTGTCTGTTTGTTCCGGGTAATCTTCAAAACGGCTGGACTGATTTCAAAAATTCTTTCACCAATGGAAAGCTATAATATCAGGGCGTAAACTAGGCTATATTTTATGCCGGTATTCCCACGGGAACGGGAACTACGCGGGTAAAACGATTATAACCTATAACCGAAGCGAAGCGAGGGCGGATTGCTAGTTTATAATAAAACTCTCAGAAATGGTTCTATTGATAACGATCAAATTTAGTATGTGGGCAGTTTTACGATCAATCGGTTGGTCTAGCTAGGTTTTCCTTTTAGTATTTTAGGCATAAAAAGGTTTCAACTATCGGTAACGTTCCAATAGCTTAATTAGGAAATCGCAAACTCGTAAACGTCGCAAGCCGTTCGAGCCTTACTAAATAAATACTTTTCATTTGCTCGTTTGCACGTTTTTTTGTTTATCACTTGTTTTTTATTCTTACATTTGGTTGTTAAATACAATAAAGTCAATGTAATGAGAATTTCTAATTTATTTATTCGTAATGCAACAGTTTTTCAACACAGGCCATTCCAACTCTTTCAGTTACGCAACAGTTAATTCACTGCGTTTTGTTTATGAAGTGAAATCTCTTCTGAGAGGGCTTTCAAATTCTGATTCGCAACCTTTTTGTGTGACGAAAATTTTGCTAGAAAAAGAGCTTAAGCGACAGCTGTTTTACATACTTATGCATTCATCTCACACTATGAAGATAAAAGTGAATGGCGAATCTGCGTCCATAATATCTCAACAGTCAATGCAGTTCTTTTTCTCGCGAACTTGAGAAGGGTGTATCTTACATTCTCCTCATTATGTGTAGGTAAATTAATAAACGATGTAAGTAATACAAAAAATTCACTTCTACCGTGTGTCTGTACGACTCTAGTCTAGTTTTCTAAACATTTTCAAAGATCTCCATTTATAAGAGGCCTGTCTAAAAAGTATCCGACCCATGGCCAGATAAAATATTTCGAATACCGGACAGAGTTGGGATCCTCATTCCATTCAAAGTAGGCGCCTTGTTCTTGCACACGCTTAGCCCACCGATCCTTCCACTGCTGGAAACACCTCTAGAAGTATTTGTTTAGAATGGTGTTCAGCTCCGTCGTCACGTTCCGCATTACCTCTTCTTTACTCTCAAAACGGGACCCTTTCACTATCATTTCAAATTTCGGCAACAACCAGAAGTCGCAAGGAGCCAGGTCTGGAGAGTAGCGAGGCTGGCTAACGGTTATAATTCCATGTTTGGATAAGAAAGAATCAATTGGGATGAATGTGCAGGGGCGTTGTCATGATGTAAGTTCATGTACAAATCTTCACACAACGTTGCATGCGCAGAATCTTTACTCATTCCAACCTCTTCTACATTCTCCCGCACTGTCGAACGACGATCTGCCATCACTAAATTTCGCACGCTTTGAAGTCTTCTACAACACTGCTCACTCTACGCTGATGTGCGTATCTTTGAATCGGTAGAACAACTACCTAATTTGTGTTACACACATCTTCTGCAAACACCTGCTGAATCCTAAAAATTGTTTGGATTTGAAAATCACCAAGTTGTTGACAGATTTGCTTAAATCGTTCAGCTATCTTGCAAGAAAACTAAATCCGACGAACACTACGTACAGCACCTTACTTAACGACCACTAGCCAGCGACAAGCGAACGCGGTGAAAAAATTCAAGCAAACGCATTAATGTTACTGCTTCCAACGTGCACTGTGGCGTCGCAGAAAAATTAAGGTCGGATAGTTTTTAGACAGTCTTGTATTTTACAAAAAAAAAGTGAATCAGCAACCCAGTACAATCGGTTGCTCAGCGCTATAAATTTATAAAAACAATTTACCAATAGATATTTGAATTAGAAAAAAGTTATCTTATTCACTCTAAAAAAAGAAAACTCGACGTAAATACCTTATACTTGTATAAAATAATTTCGATGTTTTACATCTGCCAGGCGTCCTAAGCGACGGCTCACTTTTTCTTAGTATTTTTAAAATGTCTTATCCGTTATCCGGTACGAGTACCAAGTAACATATGTACGGTTATATTACTTTACTTACCTATATTAGCATTTCCCTCTGTGGCACCATAGAATTCTACCACTTTCTTGATATTGAAGCGTTTCACGAACTCTGGCCATATCTAAATTTAATAATTGTATTTATTAATTTATACGAAAAATTACCGAGTTAACATACTTATCATTTATAATACATATAAAGTTGTCACCATTCTTTTGTCATCACAATTACTTGGGGTCGAACCAACGTACCTACATATAACATAAGTTTTAGCAAATTTTATGAGCGGCCGCCTGCTGTCAATCCTTCTTGGGAATATATTTGTTGAACAAACGGCATCAGATGAAGTTAGCTTAAGACGATGTTAAGCCCTTAGTCGTATTTTACGACGGCCACGAGCAATATTAAGGGTTGGTAGTATTCGTAATGGCTACCACACATAATTGACTCCCCGCCTGATTTACTATGCCACTGAGATAACATGCCAATACCACCACTGATATTATAGACACAAAACGAAAATGGAAAAAGCTGAAATGCTCGGACTGTGGCGCTTGAGCTAGCTACTAATTGCTTGGTAAGCAATTAGTAGGAAAGTCAATTAGTGGGATAAGCTATTTCTTTTAACTTTCTAAAAGTGAAAGTCCCGTCAAAATAAGTAGTGCTATTTCAGAGATTGGCTAGAACAAGCATAAAGATAGAGAAAAAAAATATTGTCGGTATACGGGCATTATTTTACGTGATAACGTCAAAGGAAAACATTGATGAAAAATATTTATATCGTACTTTTATTAGTTGAATTGAATTATTATCACTAAATCATCATTATTTAAAAGATGAAAATCAGGAGTAATTGAAAATTACATTTTTTTCGGTAAATAAATGTTATTATTTGCACTAATGTCGGTTTCGGTCTTAAAACAGGTTTCGGCTTAGTTTCCATTTCGGCTGATCATCGAGCCGAAACTACTGCCGAAACCGAAACGGAATTCTTGAGTTTTCTCGCTACGCTAGGACATGCTCACTGTACAAAGTGCGATAGACGAAGTGTCATTTTACCGCGCTCATAGTCATCTCATAATTTTAGTTTTTTCGTTTGTATCTGCGCGTCGCGAATGTCGGAGTTTGAGGTAATCACTTGAAATGTGATGTAGTTCATAAATTATGGAGAACATTTTTTTGTCTTTGCAATATTTAGAAAAGATTACACACAATAGTACCTAGCTTATCACCTAGGTTTATTATAAATCGAAATTATTTTGTTATTATAGTTAAGTTTTGTAAGTTTCTTTTTATATTTATACTAGCAACCCGCCCTCGCTTCGCTTCGGTTTCAGTCGCCTTACGCGCATAGTGCCCGTTCCCGTGGGAATACCGGGATAAAATATAGCCTGTTACTCCCTGATATTATAGCTTGCCATTGATGAAAGAATTTTTGAAATCGGTTCAGTGGTTTAAGCGTGAAAACGTAACAAACAAACAAACTTACTTTCGCATTTATAATATTAGTAAGGATCAGTAAAGAGTAAAAACTGATTGATTGTGATAGACTATTAATTTTTTTTCCACAAACATATTGACCTTATAATTTACACAGAAGTTTCGGTTTCGGCGTCGGCTGACACTGAGACTGAAGACGAAATTCGGTTTCGGTTTTGGCCGTAAAAAGTAGTTTCGGTCGGACACTAATTTGCACTCGTTAATTCAAATATTTTTTTAATTAAATCGGAGATAGATGCGTCATAAGCTGAACGTTTTGGCTGATCGTGCATCTTTATCGCTTGTTCTGCTCTCTCACTTGCACACTTGGTTCAGTCGACACGTGACAATGAGTCATGCTTTTTCGTGCGTGCAAGCGGCATTCATAGATTTATAAGACGTTATTACGTTAAAACATTAAAATAGCACCTTATATACTGTCGGCTTAGTGATGGATGATGATTATGCCTATATCAACTATGCAATAGTAGGAAAACTCGGCATAAAGCCCTATACAAACTCGTCTGACCAGCGTGGTAGTAGGTTAATTTCCTGATATTTTGATATTACAAATAGACACATTAATTTTAATTAATGTTTAATGAAATTGTGGTACAAACTCACCGTCGGCCTCATCCCATTGCCGTAGACTGTTCGCACTTTATGTTGTCTGTCTGCGGTTGAAGGTTTTGTTGAAAGCACATACCGACACATTTCGCCAATGTAGTGGGCTGCCTGAAATTTAAATATCAACACATTAGATGCTAAAATACTTATTTGCATAGATATGTAAACACATGCAGTGTAGGACGCCCCTTACTAGTGGACCGACGACCATTTATAAATTGCTTTGCGTCGTTGGATGCAGGCGGCACAGGACTGCACTTTGTGGCGAAATATGAGGGAGCGACTAGCAGTGGACAGCGATAGGCTGAATGATGTATAATCATAACATGTATATAACATCAATAAAAAAGTCACATGAACGTAGAGAATTTGATAGATTTATACCCGGACTCTTCGTATTCATATTAGAATCATCATCTCGACTCATATACGTCCCATACTAGGCTTGAACCTCCTCCACAACACGCTGCTCAGGCAGGTAGATATAAGGTATTATTACGAAATTTCTATCTCTTACATAGTTGTTATCAGCCTATTATATCCTTTAGTTGTCATTTACAACTCCCACGAGGAAGAGAGAGGGTAGCGAATTGTATTTTTACTCTGTTACCACACGGAATATTTTAATATATGACCTATACTATAGATAAGGAGAATTTTTGTTGCGATATCCACGATTAGAGGCGACAGCCGCCTTTGAAGCCGCTGCATATTAAAATACAAATTGAGCATGTTAGTTAAATTAGCTCTTATTATTATTGATTCTAATTGCATTTTATTAGATAACACTTACATAACTGCGAAATTCTTCGTTTTTATTTTTTTTAAGATATCTGACTATAAGTATAGGTATATCAAATTTTCTTTTGTGGTATTGCGGCATAATTGCTATGAAGAACTATCGCTCAAAAAATATTTTTCATAACCCGGGCATAGTATTTCGTTTGGATATTAGTAGCCCAATGTTCTTTCTTGTAATCCTTGAATTTGTAGGCAAACTTATTTTTGTATTTATAAAACTAACTCTACTCTGTCGACTACTTAAAATATTGTTAAGTATTGTGAAATATTGTTACTCCTTTTGATTGCAGAGAACAAACGGCAAATGCGTAGAAAAATAGTCTTAATCTGATTTAACTTGGGGTGTGCCCAATACAATATGGGAATACTAAAAGCGTCGATATTTATGTTGGTGCCTACCAACGACGACTACCAATCGACACTACAAACGTTAATTCTAACTATGTTTATAATATACGTACTGAAGGTTATCCAATAGATTGTCGTAGAATTTAGATATAGACTAGCTGACCCAACAGACGTTGTTCTGTTCAAATAAAATAAAGCACCACCTACCGAGTCCAATTGTGAATCTAAACCATTCTCGAATCCCCTTGAACACACACAAAAAATTTCGTCAACATCGGTCCAGTCGTTTAGGAAGAGTTCAGTGACATACACACGTACACAAGAAATATATATATAAAGATATGTATTATACTTAATACGCTTTACCTAGCTGTCACATAATCGTCATAACTTAGTACAAGCTTTCATTGTGCTTTCACTTACCGTTGCATTGTACTTGATACAATCTGGGAAGTATGCAGACGCTGAGAACTTTGTCCGCAAAGCAATCGTGCAGCCGAAAATGAACGCTTGGCCCATAGTGATACATCCACCAGCAGAATGGTATAAAGGCATAGGACAATAAATAACATCGCTTTTTCGCAAACCGCCTAAATAATGTACACCAGATGCCATAAACACCATTCTAGAAAAAAAAAACAATAGACATTACGTTTTATATATATCGTAGTTAATTATTATACCACGCTGTTCATATAAGCATGTAGCATTGAATAAATGCATTTTGGATTATATTACTTTTATTTATACGATTCGGATTGAGTAAAACAATTTTTAATTTTTCCGCCAAACATTTTGGGACGTTATTTGGCACAGAGTAATAAGCTATTTCTTTGTGATGACAGAGTAAGAATACAGTTCACCACCCTTCTTACATGGGAGTATCATAAAAGACGAATAAGCGACATATAGAGAATATCCTCATATGCAGATAATATCTATGCAAGAGAAGGAAAGGTCAACATAAAACTCTATGCTAAGGCTAATACGTCTGATCAGAGCGGTGCAGTGTAGTGAATTTGCCTTCCATTGTGGAGGAGGTCACAGCTCAAAGGTGGGACTTACATGGGCTAAGATGAAGATAATGACCGAGTTCGATAAAGGATAAATAAGTTCATCTTCTTTGTCATTACGAATATTTGTCTCGACAGGTTAACCCTTGCTAGTAATTAGAACACAAATAATAGTTAACGAATTAAGGTTAAAAATAAATTGATTGCATGTAGTGGCTTGACTAATGCTATAATTATCATTTCTCATCGTGTGGACTGCATGCTTGATGGCACCAAAAATATGAATCAGTTACATCTTTTTAGATCGGTTAGGCTAATAATATTTGTAAATTTAAAAAATATGATTACTAGAAATACAGTTGCTAACAAATTATTATCGTCAGTTTTCAATCCAAATTCAGAATAATAGGTATTTAGTAACAGTTGTCACTTATATGTAAAGTTTTTAATCACGTCTTCAAAACAACGTTTACCTCGATGGAGATATAACAGCAGCCTTAGGCAATCCTGTGGTTCCCGACGTGTATATGTACAACATCTTGCCGTTGAAGCCTTCACTATCAGATCTAGTCCATGGTGCTGGATTAGTGTTTTCCAATAATGAAGTAAAGTCGTTCGGTGACTCAATTACTTTTACAGCATCCGGAGAAGTATTGAGTGGACGACGTATAAATTTGAACAGTTTGAGCGATGCATTCAAATCATTTGATATTTCCTGGAACACTGAAATTGAATATTATGAAATATTAAACACAAATACTTTTAATTTTTCTACTACAGACATGAAGCTAAATTAACAAAGTTGGGTAGGGCCAGCTGTACGAGGCTTACCGCAGTGCGCGGTCTGCCTTCAGGCTGGCCGTCCATACCGCCAAGGACGTTAGTCGGCGGGAGATGCTGGACAGTCTCGAGCGTGACCCCTGGGGTCGCCCCAACCTCGCGGCGCTGAACAAGCTCCGCGGGCGGGCCCCCCCGCCCCCTCACCGAGACTCTCCAGCCCAGCCTCCTCACCAGAGTTGTCGAGGATCTCTTTCCACGGCGGGCGGAGCACACGCCCCCGGTCATGGCTTCGCCGGACAGCGACCGGGAGGCCGACGATGAAAGTGCTCCGCCCATCACGGTGCCGGAAATGGGGGCGGTGGTGGCGCGTATGCGAGTCAAATCCACCGCCCCCGGGCCCGACGGTATTCCGAACCGTGTGCTGGCCCTGGTCCTCGAACACCTGGGACCACGCCTCAGGGGACTGTTCGACGCCTGTTTGACGTCTGGGCAGTTCCCTGGGTGCTGGAAAGAGGGGAGGCTGGTTCTCCTGCCGAAGCCGGGACGGTCTCCCGAGTCGGCCTCGGCCTACAGGCCCATCGTGCTGCTCGATGATGCGGGCAAGCTGCTGGAGAGGGTGTTGGCTATCCGCATCGAGCGGCACCTCGTCCGGGTCGGGCCCGATTTCTCGGACGCCCAGTTTGGTTTTCGGAGAGGGCGTTCGACGATCGCGGCCCTGCTGCGCCTGAAGGCCGTGGTAGCGGAGGCCGTCACTGGCGGAGGAGTCCTGTTGGCGGTGTCCCTGGACATCGCCAACGCCTTCATCAGTCTGCCATTCAGCTGCATCAGGGAGGGGTTGAGATATCACGGGGTGCCCGTGTACCTCAGGCGGCTGGTGGCAGACTACTTGGAGGGGCGCAGCGTCCTCTACGTTGAACGAATAGGGGACGTTGTGCGAACGCCCATGACGTGCGGTGTCCCGCAGAGGTCGGTTCTGGGTCCGACCCTGTGGAACATCGGCTACGACTGGGCGTTGAGAGGAAGCCTCCCACCCGGGCTGGGCGTAATTTACTACGCCGACGATACACTCGTCACAGCCCGGGGTGGGACGCTAGAGGAGGCGGCACGCTTGGCAACTCTCGGCACCGAGGAGATTGTCAGGCGGATCGAAGCGCTGGGGTTGAGGGTAGCCCTGGAAAAGACGGAGGCCCTTTTGTTCCATGACCTCCGTACCACCGGGCCTCCCGCCGGCGCTTCGATCACCGTGAAGTCGGTCACCATCAGCATCCAGGCCCACATGAAGTACTTGGGCTTGGTGCTCGACGGGCATTTTTGGTTCCGGGAGCATCTCCATCGACTTGTTCCCCGGCCTGTCGGCGCGGCGTCCGCCCTTTTGCGGCTGATGCCGAATGTGGGCGGACCCAGTGCTTTGTGCCGACAGCTGTACGTGGGGGTGATCCGGTCGATGGCCCTGTATAGCGCACCGGTGTGGGCGGCGTCCCTGACCGTCCGTCTTAGGGCCCTCCTGTGGCGACCACAGAGGGTCATGACGATTAGGGCCATACGGGGTTACCGCACGGTGGCGACGGAGGCAGCGTGCCTCCTGGCCGGAACTCCCCCGTGGGACTTGGAGGCGGAGATGCTCGCCGACATTTATCGGCGGGTGTCGGCGACGCGCGCCCGCGGCGGCATGGTCTCCATCAGAGAGATCACCGCCTGGCGGGTCGAAGCCCGCCGAGAAGTCATTGCCCGTTAGGCAGTCCGGCTGGAGAGTCCTTGGTACGGTGTCAGGACCGTCGAGGCCCTCCGGCCGGTGCTGATGGAGTGGTTGGAGTGGACGCACGGGGTGCTTTCCTTCCCACTGGTGTAGGTGCTGACCGGGCACGGTTGCTTCGGGAAGTACCTGCACAAGATTGTCAGGAGGGAGAGCACACCATCCTGCCACCACTACAGTTGCGACGAGGATCTGCGCCTAATGCCGCCCTAGCCGAGGCCGCGGGTGATCGGACCGGGGAATTGGCCGTCACCCGCAGAGAGACTAACCGCGCGACGGCGACCGACGTCCTAGGACGTCGAGAGGTGAGGATACCCGAAAGGGTCTTCCGTCGGGCCGACCACTGACGACAAGTCACATCTGCTCCGGTGGTCGGCCCAACAACGAGGTGACGTTCCCGCGCGCCGTACTTTCATCGCCCCGGACGGCCTGGACCGCGCGTGCGCTTACCATAGCCCACCCATAAAAAAAAAAATAATTAACAAAGTTGAACAGTCTATAAATGATAAAATAGTCAGGATCAATATCTCTAAAAGCTCCAAAGTTTGGAGCTTCGAGATATTTCGATATACGTGTGTGGTTTGAACTCCAAACGTATCGATTATATGTACAATACTAGCAATCCGCCCTCGCTTCGCTTCGGTTATAGGTTATAGTCGTTTTACCCACGTAGTTCTCGTTCCCGTGGGAATACCGGAATAAAATATAGCCTAGTTTACGCCCTGATATTATAGCTTTCCATTGGTGAAAGAATTTTTGAAATCGGTCCAGCCGTTTTGAAGATTACCCGGAACAAACAGACAGGCAGACAGACAGACAGACAGACAAAAATTTTTTAATTGCTATTATAGGCATAGGTGTCGTACAAATAACCGTGTGAGCATGAAAAAAGCATATTATTTTGACATTACAAACAGACACTCCAATTTTATTTATTGGTATAGATATAGATATAATCAGCTTTGCTATTATTTTCATGTTAAGAATTAAGAAAACAATTTATGATATAAATATACATCAATCAAACAATATATTATTATAAAACCAGCTGAAAGAGAATTGGTAACACCACTATCCTAAGAAATGTATGTCACCAACTATGGCTATGCTAATATAGTTCAGAGTTTTGGAATTTTCACTGATCAGAATAGAATATTGTCTAACTAGTGTTGTAAAATTTTTATTGTATTTTGTAAAACTATTGCATAAACATTGTGTAAAGGTATATATTACATACATTATACAATCTTAAAATACTATCTTCTAATTGAGAACTCATGCGTAACTTACATAAGGCGGAATCTTATAAACCGACTAAGCACGATAATATGACACCAAGTCCGTTGACAGCATTTGGTTATAAAAAATAACAATTAATAACACCTCGCCTCGTATACTTTCCCTGCGAGTTTTCCTTTCCCATGTCTAAGAATACAATTCACCCACAAGATCTTGCCCGTGGATGTCGTAAAAGACGAGTAGGGGATGTTACAAGCATATACCATCTATAAAGAGAAGGGAAACTCAAAATAAACCCCTATACCAACACATTTGACCAGAATGGTATAGTAAGTCAATTTACCTCCCATTATGGAGGAGACTCCAGCAGAACATTAGGACTTATATGATGAGCTGATGATGATGATAGTGAGTATTTATTTAATTTTATTACTAGCTGCTTGGCCGTGCTCGTTTCAGCCTGGCTCAGCCTGGTTCAGCGCTCGGTAAAGAAGAATGTACAGAAGTCGTTTCAGCCTGGCTCAGCCTAGTTCAGCGCTCGGTGAAGAAGAATGTACCAGAAAGGCATTCTTTCACTCCATGCAGTCATCAATTTCATATATTGCAATAAGTCAGTCTTATATTGGTATATAATAAGTTGTAAAGTGTTAAATGTCAAGATTTTCAGTAACTAAGATAAGCTATAACAGGAATGATACGAGTAACTTTTCAGGTGGCGAACGTCAAAAGTTGGAAAATACGTATGCACATTTTTCGAAATATTGTTTCTTAAGATTGAAATCGTGATTTATATAAGAATAAGTTAATGCAGTACCTAAAAATAAAAAGGATATGCCCTAAAATTAATATTGTTAGAGTATATGTGAAGACGACATATAGACAAGTGGATTTTTGTATTGCTATCGGTGACAAACGAGCAATCAGTACAGTTTCTTCTTCAATACAGGTTAAGCGATGCTGCCGTTCATGGACCTTTGCTAGGCCTCTGCCTACCGTATAGAAAGTGAAGGGAGTGTGAATGCGTGCAATGAGGTTCGGTGAAACTAAAGACATCACCAAAACACACCACACGCAAACACCCTCAGAAAGTTGGGCTTCCGGCTCTCTCGCTCACTGAACGAAGCGCAGTAACAAATTGCTACTACTCAGGCGTCGATTTTCTGCGAGAGTGTGGTACTACCCCGGACGGACCGGCCCGCGGCTGTAGAAAGACAACTGTCAACAGTATGGTCCTACCACTAACCGACCTACCGTTTATGACCGGGATTGAGTCAGTGAGGACGTGACAGGTTACCAAGTAGTTGGTCTAACGTTAGGTGTAATTAAAGTTGATCGATAAATACTCGACATAGGTAGGTATCATAGAAATTACAATAGTAGCGAGCAAAAATGAAATCAAGTCAATAATGCATCAATAATACATCAGCCAATAATGCATTAAAATACATACCTACATATTTCCCAATATATAAATTTTAGCTAGAGTAAGTGTTGGTCAAATTGTTTATATCTTATATCTTTAAATGAGCAATTCTTGTATATATATATTTTTTTTTCAGGATTTCGGAAACGGCTCCAACGATTTTCATAAAATTTGGCATGTAGAGGTTTAAAAATCGATCTAGCTAAGTTTGATTTATATAAAATGTTGTTTTGTCGGTGTTTTTAGCTAATCAATTCAAGGACATAAAATTTCAATAGAATAGGGATTTGAATTTCGTCGTCGCCGTCAAGAGTGACAATAGCTCAGTTGGGAAGTTGTCCAGTCGCATTCAAACAGCGTGAGATCGAATCTCGGTGTTATTATTATTCTCTTTTTGTAATTTTTGATATTTTTGTCATTATTTGATCATTTTTATTTTTTATTAATATATATTTCTAAATAAGTTCGTTAAAAATACAATTCACGAAAAAATTGTACCGAGCAACGCTCGGTCAACCAGATATTCTTCTTATGTATTCTGTAGAAACGGAGTAATGATTTGCAATCAAAATAATCATGTTTTCTAAACATTGTAAATAAAACTACTTTATGAATTTTATCGTTGCAGCGTTCATAGTCACCATGAACGCTGACACGATAAAATCCGTAAAACATGACCATGAACGCTGAAGTATTCACGCGATAAAATTCGTAGTCTTATTTACAATTTGTAATACTCACGTAAACATGAGAAATCATTGTTTTCTAAAGTTTAATAAAGACAAACTATGTACCTAGATATTTAAATAAAAATATTTAGGTATAACCTTGAATTTATTTGTAATTTCTATAAATTATGCGTAAATACTTTCAATAAAAAAGATTTTACCAATGCTTTTGTATTTTAATAAAGAACAATAGGACTCATATATTTGTTAGTTTATTAACCTCCAATTAAATTCTTAATAGGTATATTATTATTAAATTATGATTATTTACATTTACATATTTACATAATAATTACATATTTTGCACGTGATCGCCAACAGAAGTATGTAATTATAGTCCATAAAATATAAGATGATCTCTGTGACAGTTGTCCCTAATACTGTCGCGCTTACGATAAAGTCCGTAGTTTTTTATCGATAAAACTCTTAATTTTTGTAACTGTGAATTTCTATTATAATTAAAATACAATCAATGAAAATCTTTTTGAATTTATTTCAAACAAAAAGTGTTTTTTGACTGTTTTAATTATTCAAAAGGTACACATCAAGGTCTAAGTCACTATTATCGTCATTACTGGAGCGTTCCTGCTAGAAAATTTATCATTTTTTGCCAAATAGGGACAGTCGTTAGATCAATCAATCAATTACGATTGTTTTATAAATAAATATGCCTAGTTTATTGATAATAATGCGCACATAATATTATCATCTACTCTGAGACGAAAAGTAGTTTTTTAATGTTTAATTAATTCAATTTATGTATTTTATAATGTAACTGCATGTTTTCATTGTAAAAAATATGTTGAAAGTTTTATATAGGTACTGTATTGGGTTTATTTCTTTTACGAATAATTTAATACAGATCGGTTATCGATTTACGTATATCGACTGGCCCATCTCTTTTTTATTTTCAGTCCAGTATGACCTTGTACGTGTGTAAGCGTCATTTATGTATAAAATGTTTACTAGGTATTTCAGTAATTACAAGGTACATTTTAGGCATGAATATTAATATTTTTACATTTATAATATATTGCAATTCAGTTGCAATAAAACTGTCACGAAAAGAATGAAAACATATTTGATACAAAATGAAATTGTCAACATGTCGCTCGTTCAAACTTACTTCGTTGGTTTCGTTGACATCTGTCACAGAGATCAAGCTATATTTTATGGACTATAGTGATTTATTCCTTTAACACTACCATTTTATATTACTATGGTTACGAATGAATTACGTATATCAAAACGTGGTTTATTATATCAGGTAAATTGATAATATTAACACTATATATAAATGTATTTAATAAATAAGTGTATATGAATATCGCACGAGTTAAAAAAGTAATATAATTCAATTTAAGTGATCATGCGTAGCCGGAGTCATAATGCAATCATTATTCCTATCCTTGTCTTGCACGTCTAGCAAGTGCAATATCCACGGGGGTATAGTAAGTATCAATTAAGGATATAAGCAGATAACATAAATGATCATCATTAAACCATCTGTTCCAGTCGTTATCAGCATCTTCGACAGATGACTTGCAAAGTTAGTTGATCAGTTCTATCAAATAACATATCTTTTAATTCAGGCATGCCGTTAAGATGCCAGTCGCTCTGTAGACAAATGATCCATCCATCAGCCTATAGATGTCTACTGTTGGACATAGGCGTCCTCGCAGTGGAAGGATTTACTATGTGTATTGGGCATTTCGAGGCACGCGCAAGCGTCGCCTCTAAGGCATCGCTAAGGCACCGAGTGTCAGTTTTTTTTCCGCTCAACGTCTCGATTGTTTGCTGTGCACAATCTGGACGCACACAATTGTTTCGTCCCTCGTTGGATAATATTAATATAGATAAAGATAAGGGTTTCCAATTAATGTCTCCATGGTGCAAACACCTGGCGACTAAACGAAAGTGGTTCTAATTATATAAACAGGGCTTAGAGATGAAGTTAGGATAAATATTAATCACAAGATGATTATACCCGTTCCTGTCTTAACTCTCCACTGAACGAATGAACAGATGGCTCAGCCTTGCCGTGCAAGCAGCCCCGCGATTATACCGAGGCTGCCTCGCTCATTCAGAGACATTTGCCTCGCGCGGCAAATGTCTCGCGAGGCTGCTCGCTGTCTGTGGACCCGTCTATTCACGAACTTAATTCAATTAAAAATTAAGGATTAACACAAAGATATTAGGAACATACCAGACTCAAATTCGTCACTATATACAACGGCATCACAGTTCGCTATGTTGATGGAGTGCAATAACGTATTGCCAGTCTGATTAGTGTTGATGAGGGGACAGATGGCGCCAATTCTTGTTGCCCCGATCCAAATCGCTGGCATTTCCGGACAGTTACCTATCATTACCCCTACAGTATCGCCACGCTTAATATTCTTAGACTTCAAGACAGCTGAAACTCGTAAACTGTATTCTTCTACCTGTAAATAAATTAAATTGCAATGTTTAGGAGTATTTTAGACAACAAACACTATTCTGTACAGATAAAAAATAGGATATCCTTAGAATAATAACGTATAGAAGGTAAGTTCGCGCACAAAAAGTGAAGCATTTCAATTAATAATTGAAAACAATAATTAAACAAATAATAATTGAAATATGCAAGAGAAGGAAAACTCTAAATAATATCATATACCAACTTGTTTGTATAGTGTATGTCACATAGAATTGAGAATAGATCTATCTAAACAGTTTCCTAATACGTCGTATTTAAATAAAAAAAGTCTATAGACAAAGCATAGCAATAGAAACAGGAAACTTCAAATGCGTTAATATTTTTTTATATATGGCTTAGCCGAGCCATACCAAATTTTCCTATTATTCGTATTTGTACTCGTAGTTGCTACATTGGAATTGCAAAGATTACATAGACAAAAAAAAAATCAATAACATTAAAACTCAAAAGTTGAATAATCTGCATTCGAATTTACGATTATTTACGGTCGAATTACCACTAAAACGACTAGTTAATGTTTATATGCAAACATATACATGTAACATTAGCGAAAGAGCTAAGGTTTTATATTTAATGACCATTGCAATCATGGAAGATCTATTGTTCTAAGTAACAGCCCCCCAACCCCCAAGCCGAATGTCATGAAAAAATTTCATGAACTACCTATTTGATGGTTAGTAGGTATAGTACCTAATACAGATTGATCCACCAGCTGCCACCAACATTCACTGACTGAAATTTATGTTTGTGATTTGGGAATCTAACACTAATCTTCTTTATATAATTTCTTGAGTACGTGTGTATGTCACTGAACTCCTCCTAAATAGCTGGACCGATGTTGATGAAATGTGTTGTGTGTTTAAGGGGATTCAAGAATGGTTTAGATTCATAATTGAACCTGGTAGGTGGCGCTGCGATCGATTTCAAGGACTATTCCTTTTATTTTATTTGAACAGAACAACGTCTGTCGGGTCAGCTAGTTTATATTTTTAGAAGTATTTATCTCCACATCGCAAATAAATGCTATTTACCTGTAGGAAGCTCCATTTTTCGTCTTCGAACAAAAAGCAGTCCTTTTTCGGATGTTTTAATACCATTTCATGGAATATATCGGGCATTGACCAGTTCTTTTTCGTGAACTTCCTCGTTAGTAGCAGGATTTTGATGTAGCAATATAAGGCACTGTAATAAAAGATTTCATTTTAACCTTACGTTGCAGGTGATCTATGGCAAAATGACAAACTATATTAAGGAATGGAGCATAGACAGTGCTACATACAATTCATCATTCCCTTCTTGCCATGACTGTAGTAACAGATGACTATGGGGTATAATATGTATATAACACCTATGCAGGAGAAGGAAAACTCGAAATAAAATCTTGTACCAACCCGTGGTATAGTAGGTAAATTTTCCTCCTATTCTGGAGGAGGCTCGAGCCCGGTAGTAGGGCGTATATAAGCTGTGAGCAAAAGAGAGAGAGAGAGAGAGAGAGAAATGCAATGACGTTTCGATATAATGAGGGATGTAATGGGGACCTTTATACTTTATATTTGGGCCAACTGTAGATTAATAAAAAGTTTCTCTATACCAATAAATAAAATTGGAGTGTCTGTTTGTAATGTCAAAATAATAGGCTTTTTTCATGCTCACACGATTATTTGCAAGACACCTATGCCTAAAATAGCGATTAAAAAATTTTTGTCTATCTGTCTGTCTGTTTGTTCCGGGTAATCTTCAAAACGGCTGGACCGATTTCAAAAATTCTTTCACCAATGGAAAGCTATAATATCAGGGCGTAAACTAGGCTATATTTTGTTCCGGTATTCCCACGAGAACGGAAACTACGCGGGTAAAACGACTAAAACCGAAGCGAAGCGAGGGCGGGTTGCTAGTTTTTAAATAAATTTCATATATATATATATTATTGTGAAATTTGTTAGCATAATGTGGACATACTCCACTTTAAGCCTCTTGAGCGTCAGAAGAGTGGCATTAATCCTCGTAATTTCTCGTACTATTTATTCCACACCATCAAATGAGCAAGCCATCGGAACCGATTCCTTGATTTCTGTAGGCTTTAACAATATTTTTTTTGTCCTAGGCTATGGTTTCGAAACACTTTAGTGCTGTCCCAACACCTACCGTATCCCCTCTTCATCACCATTGAACTAACCACTGGTACCAATTCCTTGATCTTGATAATCAATCCTTAACAATCGTAGCAAATATTTCAAGTTTCAGTCACACAAAGAATATATCATTCTTAAAGGACAAATATTTATAACGAGGTCACGAACTTAAAAAAAGGCATAAGTTAACTAACACTGTACATTAATTGTACACATATTGTGTATCATATCTTAAAAACATTTATTATGTACCTACCTATTAATTTGGTAACTAGTATATATTCTCTGTATTGTAATGACTTGTAATTATATTTAACTTGTAATTATATTTAATTTGTAGTTATTATTGTTCGTCATTAATAAACATCAGAATTTGTAATGATTGCTAGTGTAATAAAGTTTTCAGAACATATAAGATAAGATTTTAATGTCAGTACATGATGTTCTCCTAATTATTTTTCGATAATGTTTCAGCATGTAACGGAGCGGGTGACCGGACCGGGGATTTAGCCTAGCACCCACGGAGAGGTTAGTCTCGCGACGGCGATCGGCGTCCCGGGGGGACGTCGATGGGAGAGGGTGCTCCTCAAGGGGTATTCCATCGGGCCAACCACTGAAGTCAAGGAACTCTGCACCGGTGGTCGGCCCAACGACGAAGGTGACGTGCTATATGGGTGGGTTACGGGGCTGCGCGCTGCGTCTCCGTCGCCCCGGATGGAGTCGGGCAGCGGGCGCGTTGACCGTAGCCCACTCCAAAAAAAAAAGCGTGTATCGGAACTACGTAGTGACACGAATTTTAGTGGACACGTTTGTGTACTAATACATGTTCATGGTTAAAGAGTACGACTGCCGGCCGCGAGTTCTCGATTTCGTATTCTGTGTCGCCCAAAAATTATAAGACTTTCTTGATGAGATATTCTTAAGGGCCAATACAATTTTTTAAAGAATTAATCCGTGATAGGTAACTACTTGCAACTACCATTATAGAATTACAAAGTTGAATGGCGAATTTTGATATGTCATTTGCTCAATGCATCAGAATTAAATTATGCCTATACTATAAAAACAAAAGTTTTGGTAAACTTATCCACAGGTTTATTTCAAACTAGCTGACCTGGCGAACTTCGTACCGCCTGTTTTCATAATTATTATGTTTTAATATTATCCGTGCGGAGACGGAGTAAAAATACAATTCACCACCCGTGGGTGTCATAAAAGACGACTAAGGGATATAATATGCATATAATATCTATGCAAGCGAAGAAAAACTCGAAACAAAACCCTATATTAACACGTCTAACCAGCGTGATATAGTAGGTCGATTTCCCTCCCATGGTGGAGGAGGTGCGAGCCCAACAATTGGACGTGTATGGGCTGAGATGATGATGATTTATCAGTTTCCCAAATATAGTGTAAAGTTGCGGACTAAGGCAATATAACACTTTCCGTAAATATCAAATGTTTGACAGGTAAGAACAGTTTGTATGGGAAAATAAAATTGTTGTTTTTAGTATTTTACTTGCAATTTTCTATATTTTCTCACCGTTTAAACCTTCCCTGAACTTCCACAAATAATTCAAGACCAAAATTTGCCAAATCGGTCCAGCCGTTCTCGAGTTTTAGCGAGATTAACGAACAGCAATTCATCGATACTAATATTATAAAGAGGAAAGATATGATTGTTTGTTTGTTTGTTTGAAATGAATAGGCTCCGAAACTACTAGACCGATTTGAAAAATTATTTCACTGTTGGAAAGCTACACTATCCTCGGTGAACATAGGCTATATAAAATTTTCAAAAAGTTAGGGACCCATACTAAAACTTCAATAATGTAACCCAAGGTGTGAAAAAATTACCAAAAAACTTCCTTACATCGCGTGTGCTGCGAAAACTATTGATTATAAGACAAAATAATGTACTACAACTTTGCAGAACATATAATTATCTACAAAAAATATCAAGACAGCATGTCTAACTATTACAGTTATGTTACAGTCGGCATTTTTTCATTTTAAAAAATATATTCAAATGCCACCGCCATAAAAGCTCTTTTATTTATACTTTGGTACTAGCAACCCGCCTTCGCTTCGCTTCGGTTATAGGTTATAATCGTTTTACCCGCGTAGTTCCCGTTCCCGTGGGAATACCGGGATAAAATATAGCCTAGTTTACGCCCTGATATTATAGCTTCCCATTGGTGAAAGAATTTTTGAAATCGGTCCAGCCGTTTTGAAGATTACCCGGAACAAACAGACAGACAGACAAAAATTTTTTAATTGCTATTTTAGGCATAGGTGTCGTGCAAATAACCGTGTGAGCATGAAAAAAGCCTATTATTTTGACATTACAAACAGACACTCCAATTTTATTTATTGGTATAGATAGATATAGATTAATACTTATCAAAATAAATGACTTCATGTTTAAGACTGCTTCAATACCATTATATAACTTTTTGAATTATTCAATTTGGACAAACCGAAGCAAAGCGAGGGCGGGTTGCTAGTTTTTATATATATAGATACAATACAATGTATCTCGTATAGTAGAATGTTGGAACGTGAAAAAATAAGTAAGTAATTCTTTCAACACTTTCAGTTCAATGCTTGATTATAATTTAAATTTAAGCTGATAATAATTTTACCGTATGATGGCAGAATAAGAATACAATTCACCCCACTTTTCTAGTCTGCGATTGTCGACCAAGACGATTAATGGCGATGAGCAGGTAACATTATTACGAGAGTAGGTGGGCTAGAAATTAAAACTTGTGCTATCCCGTTTGATCAACACATTAAAATAGTCACTCTCATTCCTAATGAAACAAACGCTTGTATCGACAGGGTGACACATATGTATTGAGAAAAAAACACATTCGTCTGTCTACAACCTCGGGCCGGTCCCTCCGGGATAGTACCAAAATCGACATACTACCAATTTTCGTACTACCAATTTGCCTTACTGCTCTTCGTTCGGTAAACGAGAGAGACAAAAGCGGAACTTTCTGAAGATGTTTGCACGTGGTGGATTTTGGTGATGACTTTAGTATCACCGAACCTCATTGTACGCATTCACAGTCACTTCACTTTCTTTACGGTAGGCAACGCTCTGACAAAGGTTCATGTGCGGCAGTATCACTTACCATCAGATGTTATGTTTGTGATTTGCCGCCAACAGCAATAAAAAAAAGACAAACAATAAGTGGGGGTAACCAGATTCAGCAGCAATTTTTGTGAAATATATTAATTCCAAAGAGATGTCTAACGCTATTTTAATATTAGTACATATGTAAATGCCTGATATTTAAACAAACGCGCCTTCATATTTACCATTATATGCCTTCATGTTTTCTCAGTGAAATAGAGCTCGTAAAAAAAATCATACAAACATAAAAGCTCTTTCATAGAAATTATGTAGAGTGCCTCAGGATACTTTAATTCGCGGTTGAAGTAAACGATAATTACAATTATAGGAATAAAATAATTAATAATTTACACACATATCTTGAGAAGCTAGAACCGCACTGCGCGGGTTCATACCTTAGTTATAAGCGCGGCAGTCTAATATTTTGGCCGCGAATTGTATAATTGCTAAAAGATAAAATATAAAAAAAATAAATTACTCACTGGAAATCTCTAGGCGCTGTTCGTATGGCGATATAGATCCATCTCCAGTAGAATGCTATAATGTATACCACACATAGGATAGCTAACACTTGAAGACTGGTTTGCCAATCCTGAAACACCCAGGTTATAGCCCCAGCGGCTACCAACACAGCTATTGCTAACATTCCAATGATGATCTTACTCCAAGGAATTTTCACTCCTGTCTGAGCGTTTTTGTGCCCACCTTTCTCTAAATCAACGTCTTTTTCTTTCACCTATAACAAAAATGTAATGTACGTGACTACTGAAACCACAAATAGATACTGCCGACAATTCTTTATCGAAGAAATCAAATAAGTATATGTGTATCTGATAAGATAATGAGGTTATCCCTAAGTGTTATTTATGTTATGATTATTTATTAGAAGCAGCAACATATGTCACCTAACTTATTGTTTGCTGCCGAGCTCGGAGGAGAAAAGATAGGAGAAAGTCATTTATACGAATATATGTATATAGAAATCGAGATAAAAAATCGAATGTCAACTTTTCACATGCGTAAATCTTGTTATTTATTATTTAATTATTTTCCTTTTTTTTCAGAATATACCTACGCGTCGTACTGGACTCTGATGGTCTAATTAATGGGATAGAAATTTACCTACAACATGATCAAACGGATCAGATTTTAGATCGAGGTTTTCTTCTTTTCCATCGACGTTTTCTGCTTATACGATAACCTCGGACAGAAAATTGTATTCTTGGCACCTAATACCACACGGAAAATAAAATTGTAAGATTAGGGGATTAATAGATTATATAATTGATTGATAAGTGGTAAACTATAAGATTATAATATACACAGATTGTTGGTAGATTGATAGATTATGTTAAATTGTGAGTATTTTATAAAATTAATAAAATTAGGGATAAATTACTATTTCATGCATAGTATCATACAATAGTTTGTTTTATTATATGATTGGTTATACAAATTTTTACCGTGTTCTATATAATATTTTCTATGGCTACGGCTGCAGTGATAAACAACTATGTTTAACTTAGGCAAGATGCTTAAAGTACCCGTAAATTGTGACCATTTCATCCACTACTCAAAAATTCTGTTATACTGAACAATAAATACACTTCGTCGTCACTTTGCAAATTCAAATCATTAATCATTAATTATATATAAACCTAGTTGCACTTATAGTCACATATAGTCATTTTGTTTTTACATTTTTCTTAAAATTAAAACATGCTTATTAATAGCTCCTACATATTATTATAAATATCTACTAAGTATCACAAAATGATCTCCCAAGTGTTGACAGGTTATAAAATGTGTTATCACCCTATAGGGTGTGTAAGTAAGGGTGAAAGTAAATAAATTTATTATTAAGATGAGACCACGAGACTTTTTTAGATGACTAGCAACAGAGGACGTCAATAGGCATAAGCATGGACGGATAACAGAATAAATAAAGTGGGAATAAATCTTTATTTTCTGCTTATTCCGGAAATCACTATTTCTTAACAAAACTGAATTACAGGAAACGAAGCTTGGTAATTTACCTATGACTGTAATTTAGTAAATAACCTATTGGTAGCAAGCAAAATTGCAGGCTTTGGCAAGCAATTGACTACTATTCACTCTGGTGACTATATATTTCATTAAATAGATAATTATCCATCTGCTTATATTATCTCGTTTACGAACGCAAGTGCAAAATAATAAATTTAGCTCAGCATTTTTTAGGACGAAAGAAAGAAAGAACATAGTTTTTATATTTGCAACCTCACATTTTCCTCGAGCAATGAATTTATAGATAAGACTAATAATGTGCACATGCGTGTGGCCAAAATGTGGTAGCCGTCTCAGCTGTTGCGTAAGCAAAATGGTTATCCTTTTATTTTTGCGGCGCACCATGATGCGTTGCTCAGCGTTCGAGCCGTCCGAGGCGACGAGAGGGAGCGGCGAACGTGCTCATAGCCCGCCGGGGACGTTACTTTCAAGAGCCAAGCGGGCGGGTCTACGGTACTCTTGTCATTAGTAGCAATATGGTTACCCTAGTGCTAATATTCTGACAGATCCATCAGAGAAGTCACTTCGAGGAAATACATTGACGCATAATTATTAGTCTAGCTATTTTACGAGTGGGAAAGTGCACTTTTTACGCGTGTCCACATTTCGGGAAGATGGTGGGATATGTCCGGCAGAGCGTCGACTGTGCATCAGCGTCTCTGTTTACTGAAATTGATAAGAAGTTTCATGTTTCTCAATTACGGCGAAACCTCGAGACTATTTTCTTACGAACCGTATCTCCGCAGGGATAGCAACACTAAGGTTTTTCGCTCACATTATGGTAATGCATTTTTGCACTCAAACTCGCCTATGACCGACGGGCAAAGTATGTGGGACTTGCCGGTCACCTGCACAATCAGAATACCCACTGTAACCCTCTTTGCGCTCTTATGAGGCGCCGCGCGATCAAGATCGTCTGATGACATTCCATCCTTGACACCCCAATGCATGGGCCATTTAGCCACGTTACTCAACTAAATCTACAGTCCCCCGCACTGCTGCGGTAAACTACAGTTCTTTCCTCCACTGTACCTGTCTTACTGATTACAAAATTTAACTTAAGCATTATATTTTTACGCACAAAATAAAAGAATTCTTAAATAAGGCCTCTTTTAAGAATAATGGCTAATTAAATAAAGAGTGAGTATAAAGGCAATCACACTCTGTGACGGAGTAAAAAAACAATTCACCACCATCTTACCCGTGCGTATTATAAAAGACGACTAAGGGATATAATATCCATACAACATCTATATAAGAGAAGAAAAAATCTAAATAAAACCCTATATCACCCGCGTCCCATATGTGTTTAATCTCAATATGAGACAGAGTTGAGCTATAATTATGTTAACTGCTTATGTCCCGTCTCTTTGGAACACACGGAATGAAACAGTGCAGTGACATATTGAATTCTGATGTGGAATATAGCCACAGCTCATTAATTTAAACGACAACCAATCTGGCAAAAAGTACCGTCAACCAGGCAATGTTATTATTATTGTTGTGTAGAGTAGGGCGACTTATAGTTTGTCGAAATATTTTTTTTTTCATCAGTAAAACATCTTAATAATAATTGAGGCTCTGGGGTTCTCAAAGACTTAATTATTTCAACCATGTAAAGTCACAATCAGGACTAGGTACAATATTATGCATTAATAATGTAAACACAACATAATAAACTTTACGATATTAATAGCGGAGTGAATAATTGACTGCTAAAAGCATTGATGTAACAAAAACTCTAAAAGTAACACATCTTACATAATGCTGCAATATACACATTGTTAACCGCTTTTGTAATGTTCTCTAAACACTGATTTAAATTTAATCGATGGTTTTCCGTTTGGCTTTTTATTTTCTGTTTTTATTTTTGAAGTTATGCTTCTTTTGGCGCATTAGGAAAAAAAATATGGAGAGTAAATTTTTACGATGCGCGAGCACACTCTCACGAAAAAAAAAACCGACATCCTGAAGTTAGTTATTCAATCCTTTTTTTAGTCAACATCCCTCAATAAGGCATACATTGTTGTATCATGGATGAATATACAAGCATACAGTTACCGGAGACAACTTATACCCCGTATCTCATCATTAGTTGAACGCACAAAGGCGGGTCCTTAATCGAGATTGACTCTATAATACGGCACGCGAATTCGCATAAAAAAAAACATGTTTAGACACACAACAGTTCGCGTGAACGACTTCTTACATTGGGGAACTGTCTCATGTTTTGAAATTCAAAATCTATGTTCGGTACAGAAGAGTAGGCTCCATTGTTTAACACGGGGTGTGTAATTGTTACTGTTCTCGATATTAGCGTGATGCATGTAGGAAATTTATTCAGAAATATTTGCGCACGTTGCGATTAGTTTATCAACGTTTCGCTTAAATTTACTGCAATAAACAAATACTTGCCAAGATTCTTTTATTTATATGTACACTATAGTGATTCCACGCTTGACTCACAGAGCTGTCATAGAAAAACTAGGCTATAAATTAGAGTACCCTGACTGCCCTACGACAAGTCTTTACTGATCTCTTACATATTATTTTTCCGTGTAGCCACATTTATACTGAAGTACATATTATATATACACTACAATCATCTATCGATTTAAAGCATTTTTTCTAAAGCATTAAATAATTAGTGATTAAATACCTCAAATTTATGATTGTTGACATCAGCTTTGTTCATATTACCATCCAAAGCAATATCTCCGGCCGTCATGATGATTCAAATACAGCAACTGGCTTTTTTTTTGATAATTCAATTGTATTGCGTCATTGTCCTTAAAGCAGCAATGTTCTATTATGATTCACCTGAAACAAAACATCTACTTATTGAAGAAGTCTACTGAGAAGAGAACACTAAAAAAATGCTATCCTATGTCTTGTAGACAAAGTATGGCATATTTGCCGCATCCAAAGTGTCGGGTCAAGCCATAATAACTCCCATCAACCATCCATCTCCATATTATGAGTTCCGTGAAGTAATACTACTCCGGACGTGTCAGTGATTGCACTCCCGGATTATGTAATTTGCTGGTTGTCCATAAACACAGTTAAACGTGGAGTACGATGAAGGTACTATTTATCTAGAGGTACTTAAGCATGTCTGTCCTTAAAAGTAAATCTCGCCGATCACGTTCAAATGATTGTCAAATAATGGCTTAATGTTTGACTAACCAATAACCCAGGAAAAAACAAAATCAAAGCTAATAGACGAGATCACAGAAACCGATCAATAAATACTAACGTCGAGTCTACAAATATTTAAAAAGTGCGCACATATGCGTTATAGATTTTATAACTTCAATTAAGTCATCTTTATTGATCTAAAAATATATACTATCGTCCAGTACATTCTCGACGTCTAAAGCTAACGTAAATATACTATTAAAATATTACCTGCAATATACTTAGATAAAACTTACTAAAGTGAATGTTTTAATAAATCAAAATACAGTAGAGCCCATTTAATACGATCACGTTTAATACGATTTCTCGCATAATACGCCATTTTGCGTCAGTCGCAGCAACTTGAGACACGTTTTCATACATTTCTTAACGCTGAATACGATTCGTCATCCTGTTTAATACGCCAGCACGTGCCACTCAATCCGATTTTGTTACACGCCCAGGCATTATCAGCAGCTATGTAACAACTTCTTTGAATCAAAGCGACGACGCACTGCGAAAATTGGATTATTACGTTGAAAATTTTGTAATTGCTAATGCCTCAAAATCTTTTTGTCAATTAAAATAAGTGATTACTTTAGGTAACGTAATAATAAACAACATTTTATTTTAGGTAATTTTTAAATGTTAAATTCAATATGTAGGTTTTCAAAATAATAATAGAATATCCATACTAATATTATAAATGCGAAAGTAAGGATGTTTGTTTGTTTGTTTATTTGTTTGTTTGTAACGCTTTCACGCTTAAACCACCGAACCGATTTCAAAAATTCTTTCACCAATGGAAAGCTATAATATCAGGGAGTAACATAGGCTATATTTTATCTCGGTATTCCCACAGGAACGGGAACTACGCCGCGGGTAAAGCGACTGAAACCAAAGCGAAGCGAGGGCGGGTTGCTAGTAATAAATAATAATGGCACGTTTTTTCCCTTTCCCGCAAAAAACGCGTTTTTGGTCGGATCCCTGCGAAATCGTCTTGAACGGGTTTTACTGTATAGTATTTGGGGTAAAAGAGGCTAAAATTTATTATATTGTTTTAAAAGGTTTTTGTTCTTTTAATATGGCGTTTTCATTGGACTCTTCTCTAAACTTGATTGAGCACGAGGGCGACCACCGAACCGATCTAGCATGCAGCAAGAGTTTGAAAATTTTTCCTAAATAACCTTACCAATATAAGAGATATTCAAAATTCAAATTCAAATTATTTTATTATGCATAAACCCTGAGAGGGCACTTACATATTGTCAGGTTTACAATTTCCAAAAAAAAATATACTACCACCGGATCGGAACGCGACCGCTACTGAGAAGATCCGGCAAGAAACTCAGCGGGCTTGTCATTACTTTTAATTTTTTTTTTCTTCTTACTAGTTATACAATTGTGTACATGTTTTGTAAGAACTAGCTCCAGTGTGATGCCCTTCGAACCGCAAGACACTTAATATAATTTAAACGATTATGGCTGGACCAGATCCCACAAGCGGCACCCGATCACGAGTTAACTACTAGAGCAGCCATCACTCCCCTCAACCACTATGGAGGGAAGGGAGAGACCCGCTCCACGCAGCTACCGCAAGTAGATCCTTATGTGAGCATGACCAACACCACAATATGTTACAAACGCTGAAAATACAAAAATTCGTTAGGCAAAACACGCTACACTTTACAATAAAAGTTAAAAGTACATTTACAAGCAGTATATTTAAAATAACAAGGAAATTGCTGAATGAGGAGCTGCTCACAACCAATCTGTATTATCATCTACATAATCCGAGATTTTATAATAAGCTTTTTTACAAAGTCTATTCTTGATGGCCTTTTTAAACTTTTTCATAGGCAGGTCTCGGATATCTTTAGGTAATCTATTGTAAAAGCGTATATATTGCCCCATGAATGATTTGTTAACTTTTTGGAGACGAGTAGTGTGTACAACTAATCTGTCCTTATTACGAGTATTCATTTCATGAATGTCACAATATCTCTTAAAATTAGCGATATTTTTTTGATATATAATATATTTTCGTATAAATATTGTGATACAGCAGTTAGAATATTTATTTGTTTGAATTTCTCCCGAAGTGAGATTCTTAGGCCTAGATTATAAATTGCACGGACAGCCCTTTTTTGGAGAACAAAGATTCTATTAAAGTCCGCGGAGCATCCCCACAGTAATATGCCGTAAGACATAAGACTATGGAAATAAGCGAAATAAACCATTCTAGCTGTTTCAGTATCTGTTAACATTCTTATTTTTTTTACTGCATAAGCCGCTGAGCTAAGCCTACTCGACAACTTTTCAATATGAGGTCCCCACTGAAGTTTAGCATCTATGGTGATACCTAAAAAAACTGGTGACTCCACAAGGTCTAGAGCCACACCATTCATTTGGACATTGGTTTTCACTTGCCTCACATTGGGAGTAGTAAATTTGATACATTTAGTTTTTTTCTCATTGAGAACCAAATTATTAGTGTTAAACCAATGAACAACGTTAGACAGTGCATTGTTCACATCGTCATAATTAAACATTTGTCTTTTAATTTTAAATAACAAAGAAGTGTCATCTGCGAACAACACAATGTCCAGATTGTCCCCTATATGGTTGGGTAGGTCATTAATATATACAAGAAACAGAAATGGCCCCAGAATGGACCCTTGTGGAACGCCCATTTTTATAATAGAACCAGATGATCGTGGACCATTAACATCAACCCTCTGGATTCTGTTGCTTAAATAAGAAGTTACAAGTTCAAGAGCGTTATTCCTGATCGCATAGTGGTATAGTTTTCTGATGAGTGTTTCATGTTGTACACAATCAAATGCCTTGGATAAATCACAGGAAACACCTAAGGCCTCATGTGATTCCTCCCAGGCTGCAAAAATATTTTTCAATAACTCTACGCCCGCATCAGTAGTAGAGCAATTCTTAGTAAAGCCAAATTGATTTTTGTGTAAAATACCATGTCTCTTAAAATGAATCAACATCTGATTAAGCACAATTTTTTCAAATACTTTACTGAGTGTTGGTAGTATGGTAATAGGACGAAAATTATTAATATCTGACATACTACCAGATTTAAATAAAGGAATTACTCTACTAATTTTCATGAGATCAGGAAACACACCCTGAGCAACACAACCATTAAATACAAATGTCAGGTGGGGAGCAATAACAGGTATTATAAAATCAATAGTCTTTACTGATAAACCCCATAAATCTGCTGTTTTCTTAATATTAAGATTTTTAAAATACTTTAAAATATTATCCACACCTACATCTGAAAATTCAAAGGAAGTGTCACATTTTACAATGCATTGTTTAAGAAGCGATTCAGCCAAAATAGGGCACGACGCTAAGGATTTTGTTGTTAATACAGGCACATTTGTAAAATAGTTTTCAAATTCATGTGCCACTTCTTTATTTACTGTCACATTTTTATCACCAATCTTTAAATTAAAGTCCTTCCGCACAGTATTCCTACCGGTTTCACTATTAATCACTGTCCAAGTCATTTTAATTATATCACTAGATCCTTTAATTTTCCTACTTAAATAAATGGACTTAGCACTAGAACAGGCACGTTTGAAAATTTTTGAATAATTTTTAACATACTCTAAAAATACTGGGTTATGGTTATAAGATTTTTCACTGTAAAGATCATATAACCTTCTTCTACTCTTGTAGATACCACAAGTAGCCCATTCACTAAAACCAGCAGGCACTCCAAATGTTAATGTTTTTGGTTTAAAAATTTTACTAAATTCGGTATTGATTGTGTGAAATAAAGATGTATATAGCTCATTAGGACTGTCATGAATAGGCAACAGCGGTACCTTCATACTCAGTTCATCTTTAAACTGCTCTAAGCGGCTAGCAGTCATGGGAACAAAGCTAATACTTTCTCGTTGAACCCCACTAGTTCTAGGAAATACAACAAATTGACCACAATGATCCGATTCTAGAGCACTCAGAATAGAGTGAGCAATGGGTTTAACAGTTGTAAATACATTATCAATACAAGTTGCACTCCCAAACTTTATCCTAGTAGGCTCCAAGAAGACATTATATAAATCATATGATTTCATAAGAGTTATAAATTTTTGTGTGATGTTGTTGTGGTCTAATAAATTAATATTAAAATCGCCACATATAATAACTGTATACATTCTAAGACCGGATCTGTTGTATTCAACGCCACCGTAAGTGCACCACTGCGGAATTAATGAATGAACAAGGCCTCTTTCTTGCTCAAAAAAGTTGGGTTGGCTAACATTACTTCTAGGATCTGCCAGATCACCTCATTGCTAGGGGCGCTCAGGCAAATCGCCTCTTTGAATTTCCAAACCTACATAAGTTGTGATGAGTTTAAGATTGGCTTAAATATCTGTCACTCGAACTAATAAGAAGGCTACCTCTTCGGTTAGTCGTAGCTGTTGTTCTACAGGATCGAACCTAAATCGTTAAGTGTCGGCTTTGTTTGGTATTTTTTTTTTCAATCAAGAGATTCCTAAATTAGGAAATATTTTATAGATGCCAGATATTTTCAGATATTGAGAAAGTTACTCTCTTCTTTCCATCCGTGGCAGTTATTTCAAGTGCCTTTCAATCATTCTAGTGCCCAACCCGTCTCACTCAGACGACATTTTTAGACGAGAATTTACCTATTTAGGGCTGCAGTAAAAAACTATCAGCATCATCTCCGAACAGGCCACAAAAAATAAGGTACTTAGGATCTAATCACACGGCCATAGTTGCATACTGTCGCTTCCATAGCCCCAGCCATTTTGAGCTGAGTGCAACCGAACCATAACCTGTCCACCAAAAAAAGCGTGGCCTAATAATACAAATTTCACATTCATCTACTCTAAGATGCTCTAAGCAGCATTTCAATATTAAGTCCGCGTATCGTCATTATAGGCACATTATGGAGATCATGTCGTCCATATCCAGAAAGAGCAGTAATAAGTGAGCATCGAGCTATGCAATAATTTAGGATATAGTTATGTTCTTTAAGCAGCAGATATCAAATACAACATTTATACAGCGATCCTCTGGCAACACAACCACCAAGTTGAGTCTCTCGGGCAAATCTTTGATAGTGGCTTTTATTTAGAAAGCCTCAAAAGACCCTTTAGTAAACCCTATCCAACGCTTTTGCAATATACACATAGTTTGAAATATTCATATTTTGAAGAGCTGACTTAGTATACATATATAGATGCATATTAGATTTAACTCAATTATTAAGTTAATATTGACTAAACTAAGAACCATCTCAAAATAAAATCTGCCGAAATCATCTCATTTGAATTCACATGGATAGATGTGAATTGTTTATTTAGATCTTAAATATTTGGTGATGAAATAATAATATTAGTCTCAGATTAGTTTAGTGTCTTAATATTTACATAATTGCATAATTATGCTAATATGCATTGTATACTAGACTAATCGACATCATCATTACCACAGCTCATATACGTTCCACTGCTGGGCTCCTCTACAATGGAAGGGATTTTGACCAACTATACAACTCTAGTCAGACGGAATACTACAGAATGTTATTTCGAATTTACTTCTCTTGCCTAAATCTTGTGTGCGTATTATAATCCCTTAGACGTATTTTACGATACCCACGGGCAAGAAAGGGGGTGGTCAACAGTATTCTTACTCGATCACCAAACGGAACATACTAGATGAATACAATCCATACTAATATTATAATTGCGAAAGTAAGGATGTTTGTTTGTTTGTAACGCTTTCGCGCTTAAACCACCAAACCGATTTCAAAAATTCTTTCACCAATGGAAAGCTATAATATCAGGGAGTAACATAAGCTATATTTTATCCCGGTATTCCGACAGGAACGGGAACTACGCCGCGGGTAAAGCGACTGAAACCGAAGGGAAGCGAGGGCGGGTTGCTAGTCATAAAATATATTGAAACTGAAGTAAGTCGATATGAAAGTTGTTCTTACCCTTGCTTGAAAGTTGTCATTACAAAAATAATCTGAATTTTAATTTTTACTCTACGTTTATTTTGTTAACTCGTCATTTAAGATATATTTTCTTATTTCTTTCTACGTATTTAAATTATGTCAATATATCTTTCCGATCTTTGTCACCGCTTCTTCTTTCACTACACAGCGCTTTGTTAAAATACTTATTTTTATCATTGATATGTACACCAGACATATTCCGTAGAGATTTAATCTTCTCAGCGTTTATTCCACTTTCGTGTTTTTATTGACGAAGTACCTATATGTAGAGCGCAATTTTAAGTAAGGCATTTACAAGTAACCTTTTGTGATCAAAAAAATCTTGACAAAAGATAAGAATACCGTAGAGCATGTATGAAAACTGTTATGAATGTGATTAAAGGATATATAAGGATCATAGCAAGTAGAAATCCATTGTCTCCGCCTAAGTCTCTATGGAACGAGCGTGTATTATTATTTATAAATCATTTTTCGGTATATAAAATAGCTGTTCAAACCGACCCAAAGACACGTGCACAGCTTTCTATTAAAAACAATATTATATTAACACTTTTCCGTGTGGTGACGGATTAAGAATACAATTTTCCAATGCTTTCTTGAGTGTTAGATACAAATAACATCTATGCAAGAGAAGGAAAATGCAGATATCATCTATGCAAAATAAACTCGAAATAAAACCCTATATCATCACATCTTCACCCGCAGAGAGGCTGACCGCGCGACGGCGACCGGCGTTCCAGGACTTCTAGAGGTGAGGTTACCCGAAAGGGTATTCCGTCAGGTCGACCACTGACGACAAGTCACATCTGCTCCGGTGGTCGGCCCAACAACGAGGTGACGTGGGTACGGGTGGGTTATGGGCCCGCGCGCCGTCCTTTCATCGCCCCGGACGGACTGGACCGCGCGTGTGCTTACCATAGCCCACGCATAAAAAAAAAAAAAAAAATATCATCACATCTGACCAGATCGATTGCCCTCCCGTTGCGGACGAGTCTCAAACTCAGTAAAGGGACGTATGCGAGTTGTGAGGAAGATGATGATATCAATACTCTTTTCGAAAGAGATATTGGATGGAGTAGAGAAAGAAAATTTGGTGATTCATCTATCAGTTAACATTTCTATGAAATGCTCAAAACATGTAATGTAGGTCTGAACATATATTGTTTTTACATTTGTATTTGCTTGCGGTCAGCAAATCGTAAAAGCAAGTTCTGGTGAGGCTTTTGTTTAACTCACCAAATATTTAACTAACCACAATGAGCCTCATTGCGAAATGAAAGTAAGCGTTGCCGACCTTTGGTGATTAATGAACAGGTAGAAGAAAGTGAAACCTAAATATTGAATGTAGTAGTAATGGTTTTTTTTTTCTATTGATAATAAAATGCAGTGCTCATCTACAGTTACTTGATGGTAATAATAAATTATAATGGAGCCTGAGATGTTGAAACCCTGGCCTTTCACGCATCACCAATTTAATACTAGAAATTTCGACGTGGTTTTTCTCCTTGAAATCATTCCACGCACAATGGCTCTGTATATCCGCTTGGTCAATCCTTCCATCTGCATTCACGCTAACATCCTTCTTTTATTCCAGAACTCTTCATTCCATATTTACATGGGTATGATAGAGATTTTTTGATGTCTAAGAACCAATTGCACCCTACCCAATTCTCCGATGCTGCAAAAGGGCAACGTGGGATTTCATAACCTGCTGTGCAATATTTCTACCCCCTTTTGAATTAACATTTCTCAATCGAAATTATAAAATACTAGCTGACCCTAAAGACGTTGCTCTGTTCAAATAAGCGCCATCTACTGGCTCCAATTGTGAATCTAAACCATTCTTGAATCCCCTCGAACATGCACAAAAAATTTTATCATCATCGGTCCAGCCGTTCAGTGACATTCACACGTACATAAGAAATTTATATATAAAGATTACAGAAGTAATAGAGGCGTTAGCGATATTATACTAAGCTATATAAGAAGGATGTCTGCGTTCCATGAACCCGAATTCGCTAGATTAAACAATTTTTTTTCAAAAGCCCCCTGAACTAAGGAAATTATCTTTGTATTGCGGGGCATTTTATAAACATATAACGTCACGAGTAATTTAACGGTCACAAGTTACATCCAAACTTAGAACAACAATTTGAAGATCACACAAAGTTTTGTCCTGTATGGGTATCGAACCTATGACACTAGCAAGGTAGGTAGCTATCTTAACCACTACGCCATCTCTGCAGTCAAAGTTAACGTGGCCTTTACATCTGCGTGAAATCTGTGTAATAATATGTACGCTTTGATTTTTTAGGCAAGTTCATGCGAATTGTTCTAGATTTGATTCACATGTTAGACAATTTCTCATGCGATCCGTAAAGGCCTGTTCGTATTTGAGTGTAATTCTTCGTGTATTGATGACTTTTTATAAAATCCTTTGCGATACGATTCCTTAGTGCGAAAGGTAATATTAATCGATGCTTTTGCTTTTCTTTGACAGCCTTTGGTCTGTTTAGACCCTGCGCAAAACCATCCGAAGCGACTGGAATCGGCGTGGGGTTCTATCACCTGCCTATTATTCCTCCTAACCAATCAAACGGGACCTCGGAACCGATTCTTTGACTTTAGTGGCACACCAAACAGTAGCAAACCAAACTAATAAATTTAAGAATCTTATCCGCAGGTGATCTGCCGAACTCACTACTGAACTACCAATAAAATTTCAAAGTGCAGGGTGCATGCTGATCTAGCCGAGGCCACTCCGAGCCGAGGCTACGCGTAACTGAACCGTGGAATAATCCATCATCCGCAGAGAGGTTGACCGCGTGAGGGCGACATTCCGGAGGGCGTCGGGGAGGCAGGGTTCCCGAAAGGATATCCCGCCGGGCTGGCTACGGGAGACGGACGGCGTGCGTTCACACTATAGCTTGCCCAAAAAAAAGGAGTATGCTGTAAATTTGTTGGTTGCTAGCTCGTTAGATCGCCTTTAGAATTTTTTTAGTTGGACTATGTATGATAGCTTCAGAAAGTTATTATCTATAGTCTTAAGCAAACCAATAGTGGCCGTTGGTTATCTGACTGCACAGCATGACGAAATTATGCCTGCTTGAGGGGAGCCAAGTTATGAAAGTAAAAGTTTATAGACTTGGAGAATGGATGATTTAATGCATAATATGTTTTTGTTTGACCCTGAACTTTAAATAAATGAACTTTAAATAAATTTTGAACTTTAAATAAATATAAATCATAAGCAGATGAAGCTAAAAGCAATTAACTCGTGACTTTGCCATCTCAGACATTATTACATTAAATCTATGTTTTTCTGTTAGAACTTTACTTTGTGTTTATTATCAAGGCAATTAATTTGCATAAGTGCCTTTAACTTTTTACACAATCGTATATGCTCACCGCTTGAACAATTTGATTATAAGGCATTGAAGATACTTTTAATGATTTAAGCAAAATATTTTTATTCGCAGAATATCTATTCTGCGAATAAAAATCTATTCATCCATCTATCTATATATGATGGATGAATATCTATTCATCCATCAGCCCGTACATCTCCACGGTTAAACATAGATTTCCCCACGAGAATGTCACCTAGAATGGTCCTGTCCCGGTCCTACCTACATCCAACGGCTCCCTGCGGCTATTAAAATGTCGTTAGTGCCTCTTAGTAAGGTGAAAAGATATATTAACTTATTTTTAAGTTATATATATGGTACAACTATTGCCCAAGTCTATACTATCCATCTAAAACATCATCATCATCTCGGTTCATATGCCTCCTACTGCTAGACTTAAGCCTCTTCCACAATAGGAGAGAAAATGATTACGATACCACGCTACCGGATTGGTATAGGATTTTATTGCAGGTTTGCCTTCACTTACATAATAGTTTTATAGATATTATATCACATTCTCATCTTTTGCGACACCCACGGGGCAGATAAGTCGTGATGAATTATAGTCTTAATCCGTCATCACACCGCAAAACAAAGATTCTGGAATTTAAAAATTGACTGAAAGAGCACTAGGAATATGAACGGCAGCTCTACTAAGAAACTGTAGTATCAACTGTAATCGCAAACACACCAGCCAATTCTGGCATTTTGCACCTCTATGAGATGGACCACCTATGTCTTATAGTGGACGTCAATTGGCTGACGATGATGAAGATGAATAGATGTTACCAGGAATCATTTGTCTCAGGAGGCTACTAGGCATCATTCGTATAAAACATAGAAGGAAAACTTAAAATGAAACCCTATACCAACATATCTGACCACTGACGACAAGTCACCCTGCTCCGGTGGTCCGCCCAACAACGAGGCGACGTGGGTACGGGTGGGTTATGAGCCCGCGTGTCGTTCTTTCGTCGCCCCGGACGAAATGGACCGCGTGTACCGCTTACCATAGCCCAGCCATAAAAAAAAACAAACATATCTGATCAGCATGTTATAGTAGCTCAAATTTCCACCCATTATGAAGGAGGCCCGAGCCCAACAGTGGGTTGTATATGGGTGGGCTCCGATGATGCGATGAACTCCGAATATTAGCCCCTCAGAAGCTGTATTCCCCCTATCAGAGTACAAAAACAGGCTGTAAATCTGATTTGATAAGATCTGATTTGAAAATTTTACTTAAACTGTGATATTGTAGCTATTCTGAAATGATACAATATTACGAATGGTCATTTTTCTATCATTTAATATTTTTGATACAATAACATTCACTCAATCACAAAAATATCGAGAAAAAGTGAATCTTCAATCAATCATTTTCTTAAGATGATGAGCCAAAATTGTCAGTTGAGCTATCGTTACCCACATATATATATATATATATATATATATATATGTATATATATATGTATATATATATATATATATATATATAATATATATATATATATATATATATATATATATATATATATATATATATATATATATATTATCTCATTTTCATATTATCAATATTGACGTCTTGAATTTTCAGTAAAAATCACTACACAGCTGGTGAAATTTTATAAATGGTTGGTCTAAATACTAGTATTCAAATTAATAAGTAAGACAAGTACGAGGTCCGCCTTAAAGAAAATATATCTTGATCGATTTATTTTTCCTTAACCGATTATTAATAGTCTGTGGACAATATGAAAAAAATCTTTATGCCACAGCACTTAAGCCAGTGGGCGGTACCCGTTAATTAAAAATATAATTACCTTCAAAACAGTTTGATCTGAAAAAATAGAAAACTTCTTGGGCGTGAACTGTCAAAACGGGCCTTTTATTTTGTGACAACTATAAGGCCACATTATGCACTCGATACAGAAAGCGATAACCTGAACTCAGTACTGACACTGCCACCATCACTCTATATATTACCGGTAATAACAAATCGGCACCAATGATTGCAAATCAATACTGACCCATCCTGGCTAGTCAACCTTAACGGCCTGGCCACGACTTTGGTCAGCGGCGAACGGCGCGGCGTGCCGAGCGGCGCACGCTGGTAAAGCCCCATAAAAAGCCGTCTCAAAACCGTTTCATGTGAAAGTCGTTGTAATGGAATAAAATTTATAAATTAATATACAATACATATATAAATAATTAATACAAACCCGATATAATCCGTAAAATTAGTTTTATAATTTTTTTTTCTAGTTTGATCTGCCATTTTAGTATATATAGTATGTAGTAGTAGTGTAGTATACGTTTATAATATGTTATTACCATGTTCTACCATTTTATGTTAATTAAACAAGCATATTTTGTATTTTTTTTTCTTATATAATTCGTGTATTTTTAATTTTATTTTTTTAATTAATTAATAACAGATTTTTTAAAATCAAAGTTGTTTCATTTAAACTTTAAACATTCAAGTATAGGTGTGCAAAATTACAGCTCATTTAGTTTTGAAACAACAGATACGGAGTTTTGAGACGAAACATACATGATTTGCCCACTGTGCGCCGCTCCGCGCTTAGCCGCCGCTCACAGCGGCAAGGTCGTGAACGGGCCGTAAGTGTGTCTTGCTCTGTATCTACTCACTACAATCACAATAAAGTCAAACACAGAGTCGGTTCTATGAAAGTAAGATGCGCATTAGCAAACCAATTTAACAAAGACTTCTACTTTCTACGTTGATACAATTTCATACAATCGAAATATTACAATGGTTCTTGAAAGCCTCGATGTAAAATCTAGTCAAGTTAATATAAGTTTTCTAATCCGGGATATAAGTTATAATTGTTACTACAAATATTAAAATATCCGTCGATCAGTAGTTATTGCGTAATGACCTAACAAATTAACAGATAAACATGACTTAAGAGTTTTTAATACATATGTGTGATAACAATACTCGTGAAAACATTCCTATTGATATTTTTGATTGTTGTGAAACATCGATGGGCGAGGGTGAACCTGATCGTTGGCGTGGCGTAAACAGCTCGTGGAGTTATATGACGTGAGACTATATGACGGAATATGCGAGGGTAAACCCGATTGTTGTAGCGTGATGTTAACGCCACCAATGGAAAGCTATAATATCAAAGAATAACATAGACTATATTTTATTCCGATATTCCCACGGGAACAGGAACTACGCGAGTAAGGCGACTAAAACCGAAACGAAAGCGGGTTGCTAGTATTATAAAGATAAGTCAACCGATACAAAAAATAATGACACAAAAAAAACCATAGGTATATCATTCAACATTGCCATTAATTTCATGTATTTGAGTTTGTTATATTTATTTTGTCATTTATCTACCTTATTAATACCGCCGCCTGATCAATATATTAGGAACCAGGCTGCTGGGCAAAATAACTTCGCTAAAAGATAAACACCTCGTGCTTAGATTTTTGAAATTTAACCCAAGAATTGTTGTAATCTATGTAACAACCAGAATCTAACAATGAGTCGAGAATCGATACAAAAAGACTTACAGAAATTAATTACCTAATTAAAAAATATTTAACGAACTTTTTAAAGATTTAATTATTACATTTAAGTTAATCAAAATTATAGCAACAGTTCGTTGGTATCGATCGCCTCCTGAATGAAATAGACCAAAATATGAACAGGATGATAATAATATTATTATTAACTAGCAATCCGATCTCGCTTCACTTCGGTTACAGGTTATAGTCGTTTTACCTGCGTAGTTCCCGTTCCCGTGGGAATACCGGGATAAAATATAGCCTAGTTTACGCCCTGATATTATAGCTTTACATTGGTGAAAGAATTTTTGAAATCGGTCCAGCCGTTTTGAAGATTACCCGGAACAAACAGACAGACAGACAGACAAAAATTTTTTAATTGCTATTTTAGGCATAGGTGTCGTGCAAATAACCGTGTGAGCATGAAAAAAGCCTATTATTTTGACATTACAAACAGACACTCCAATTTTATTTATTGGTATAGAATAGATAATTCACTTGACGCTAACATAAACGAGTCTACTAATAATTATCTATCTAGATTGTACACAAGTCCTAACACTATATGCCTATATAAGCACATAAGACATTAGTCTGTATAAATAAGCAATATAGAGTTAAGGTAGAAATTCCTACCTAATATAATACATATTTACATTATCAAACTCTGAAATATCATGCCTTCGTGATTTATAGATATCTAACTGATTGGTCAATCACGATCGATACGAAAGGCTATCAACTAAGAACATCCTTCATTTGTTTGCATACCACTACACAGTATCCAACTTGACATCTAACGGCTTATGAGTGTTGTTGACCGTTCACATACCATCGCTAAGGACAGCTGCAAAACTAAAGATTAGTCACATTTGTAAACACTAGCTAATTTGTATGCGGAACAGGCAACCGCCAAAGTATAAATGCAAGCCTTTGTCAACATTTGATGGCAATTTATGTGTCATATGACTTTTGAACTTGAAAGACCTGAGGCTTCATAAAATTATGTATAAAATACTGATGCAGTTACTTTCACTTAACGGTATGACTCGACTAAAATTGACAAGTGAAACTTGAGTTTAGATGATGTGTTACGAGTTAAGATGATTTTTATGCAATATTTTGTCGTGATGTAATTAGTATTTACAAAGCCTAGATTTTTTTTTTTGATGTATGAAAATATACACACGTCGAAGCCAGCAAAGTTCACTATGGTCTAAATCTATTCTTAGACACAAGATCTGGCCCCAACAGTCATGTTCAATGGTCAAATAGATTAGCATAGCATTTCATTTTGAATATGTCTTCTCTTACAGTGTTGTCATTTGCGTAAATTATTTGCTTTTTAACTCATCAGAAAAGGGGTATTAACAAGTTTATAATTGTGATCCTCTAATTAAAAAGTTTCATATATGAACAAACTTCCACTGGAAATAACTTTTGCCAAAAAGCCTTCTTATTGCAAGTTTATGTTCTACTAGCAACCCGCCCTCGCTTCGCTTCGGTATCAGTCGTATTTCCTGCATAGTTCTCGTTCCCGTGGGAATACCAGGATAAAATATAGCCTAGGTTACTTCCTGATATTTTTGAAATCGGTTCAGCCGTTTTGAAGATTACCCGGAACAAACAGACAGACAGACAAAAAAATATAAAGTATATTTTAGGCATATGTATAGTGCAAATAACCGTGTGAGCATGAAAAAAGCCTATTATTTTCACATTACAAATAGACACTCCAATTTTATTTATTGGTATAGATAGAAAACAGCCGTTCAGCTGTTTAGGCTGTGCAATGATTTGTAAGTCAGTAATTACTCTTTTGTATGTAATAAATAATTTTGTTTTCAATATGAAATACTGTGTGTAGTATCGATTTATTATAAATACAAGCTTTGATATTTACGCGAGTATGACAATATGACATATCTTTAAACTTTTATTCGTTTATATTTAATTTTTACTTTTCCAACGTTTCAAACACTTTTCAGCATTTTTCATAGTCATAGGAGAACTCAGGAGCGATTTTCCTGTGACAAAAATTAACTATACAGATGACGTAGTGGTTAAAATGCTGTCCTACCATGTCAGAGTCGCGGGTCCGATTACCACGCAGGACAATACTTTTTGCGATAAATTATTGTTCTCAGTTTGGGTGTAATCTGTGTCCGTTAAATTATTTGTTTGTAAAGTCCCTCTCAATACAAAAATTATTTCTTTAGTGCACGGTGTTATTTATTTAAAAAACAAAAACAAACATCTCAAAATGCCTAAGACAATATTTCTCCAAAAAACCCCCCACAATTTCAAAGGTTATACTTATGTATTCGACATAGTTACTATAATACTTTCACAATTAATTATATTTTCTTAGCTAAGAGTGAAATTTCACACCTTTAATATATTGTCCTAATATATTATACAAACTTTTATATTATATTACACGTACATTGACTAATTATGGCATACACAATAATAAAATGAGAGAAAGTTTTTACAGCTCTAAAGCGCAATTAAGTTTATAACGATGTGATTCGCATTGTCGTGAGGAAAACTGAACAGTTATGTTGACTATGCGTATACGTGACCAGGTATCTTATATCTTTAAACGAGCAATTCTTGTATATATATATATATATATATATATATATATATATATATATATATATATATATATATATATACATATATATATATATATATATATATACAAGAATTGCTCAATAATACAATGACATTAAATTTTAAAAGAATATGATTTCAAATTTCGTTGTCAATGTCATGAGTTACGATAGCTCAGTTGGGAAGTTGACCGGTTATAATTTTGGTTTTTTTGCCATTCATACAGCGTTGGTTCGAATCTCGGTGTTATTATTATTCTCTTTTTGTAACTTTTTAAATAATTTTCATTATTTATTTTTTACTAGCAATCCGCCCTCGCTTCACTTCGGTTATAGGTTATAGTCGTTTTACCCGCGTAGTTCCCGTTCCCGTGGGAATACCGGGATAAAATATAGCCTAGTTTACGCCCTGATACTATAGCTTTCCATTGGTGAAAGAATTTTTGAACGACGGATTGACGGACTAATTCTCCGGTCACGTCACCCGCGGCCTCGACTAATGCCAATAACCTTTTCTTTTGCATTTTCCTAATACGATAAGATTAATTGGAATTCAACTAGAAGTTACAGCGATTAGCACATTCAAATAAACAAACTCTTCAGCTTTATTATCATAGCAGTATATAATGGGTTTACTTCACCATAATAATACTGTCGTAATGATATTTCATCTATGTTCTTACGTAAGTTTTGTGCACCGAATCGTAGAGTCCTATCGTGTTCCACTAGAAAAAATTACGTTGCAAGATAGTTTAGTAACACCTAAAATTATGTATCACTTTATAAACTAGGGATACACCGGCGGCACGTCTTGTTAAACATTACTAAACTTTGGTTTAGTCTCGATCTTATTAAACGTCGTGGTCATATAGAAATACACACCGAACGTTTTCTTTTCATTGTAAGTAGATATAAGATACAGTCGAACATACTATGACCACACAAATACTTTTTGGTGGAAGACACAGAGTGTTGTCCCGTGGAGAAATCAAACGCACACAGTCAGTACGAAGTATTATTTAGAACAATTTTTTCATAGCAGGCTATGATTTGGAACTCACCCTGGCCAGTCTGTCCAGGGTGATGCAAGGGCGATGCATGGCCATATCCTCTCCCCATCGCTATTGAATTAACTACCAGTTCCTTAACGTCAGTGGCCAGGGCGGTGCGTTACCCTTTTGGGTAACGTATCCGTCGACGCAACCGCAATATCCAATAGCGCTACCAGGGTGTTGCCCTCTTCAAGTTGAGAGCCCTCAGCGCTCACCCATAGCCCGGGTTAAGCTGTCAAAGCCATCTGCGGCTAACAGCTATAGTCACACAAAAAAGAAAATAAAAAAAGGTATTGCCCTCACACGGGTCTGTTTGCGGGTAGCGGGCTGATCCTTAGTCCGGATTTAAACAACTGCGTCATTAATGTAGCCCATAACAAAAAGCTATGTTAATATATTAAGTCTCATCTTTAAAAATAAATTAAACTGTCTGTTAATTCAAAATTACAGTTTTTTGTTGAATGCATATGAAAGTACATGTTGCTTCTAAACTAAAAGTACGCCTTTTGAAATTATTGTCTGCCTATTTGTTCTCTTAATCTCTGTAAGGAATGAACTGATATTACGGCAATTTATCGGGTCACGCCTTTAAATAGCTGATAATTAAAAAGGTGACTATTTTTATTTCAGAAATAAAATTAGGATTATATGAAATAAAATGAAAACTAAAATTGTGAACAATCTCCGAAACGACTGGAATGATTTTGGAGGGATTTTCACTGGGATATCATTCATTCATTATTTAGCTTTTTGTCGTTCACCATTTGACTTGCACACAAAGAAAGGATAGTATCGTAATCGCATACAGTTAGGTGTAATAAGTATCTTAGGATAGAGCTACTGCCGACTCTCCTGGTGAGGTCTTTATCCGATTTTTACGATACCCACGGACAAACAGGGGGTGGCGACAGTTGTATTCTTAGCATATCGCTACACGGGATATAGCTAATTTTAATGAGGAATCTTTAGCTTAAGCGTTAAGTTTATTTTTGCTAAAATTCATAAATAAGTTTGTTTTTTCTTTAGCATATGTTTATAATTTGGAAAACTATAAAAATATGCAGTTTTCACGAAATTCTGCGAACTTAACAAACGTTTTTTATTTTTACTTCTATGCGTATGTAGTCGCGGGCAACAGCTAGTAACAAAAAAGTTAATACTTATGTATATGGCCAATATAAAACAATAATAATTAAAATATGATTATTTACTTGGTAGCATGAGTTGTCTTTTTTGAATAAAAAAAGTTGGGTTTAACAGCATCATACGTAAATTATATCGCAAAAAATCTTGTATATTTATGTGCGTTTTCAATGACGACATCTAAAGTTTAGGTAACACCTAAACTTCAATCCAATATGCTACACGTAATATCAATCAATCATTGATGATATACGTCATGCATATAAATTGTCCTTCTTGTTGCTTAAAATATTAGATGTCATTGGTGAAATCGGCCACTACTTTCCGTATTCTCATCTCAACTCATTTACGTCCCACTACTGTGCTTGATCGTCATAGCGGGAGGGTAATTGACCTGGTAATTAACCACGCTGGTTAGACGTGTTCATCTAGGCTTTTATTTCGATTTTTTCCTTCCTTATCTTAGTCGTTTTGTACTAGCCCACGGGCAAAATAAAGGGTGATGAGTTGTATTCTTAATCCATCACCACACGCAAAACTTTTCGTATATTGTCGGAGTAATAATAATAATTCGTAGTGTGTATCGTATTAATTGATTAAGAAATATAACACAAAGCCACAGCAAAAGAAGTAACATTTTAAATACAATGCTACCCTTTATATGACGTAGACACTTTTACTGTATGCTGATAGAGTAAGAACACAATTCACTAACCCCTATCATGCTCATAATGTCGTAAAAAGGATTAAATATGAATAAAACAGAAGGAATCAATAAGAGAAGGAAAACTCGAATTAAAAAACCTATACCAACCCGCCTGACTAGCATAGTATAGTTCTCTTCTCTCCTATTGTAGATAAGATTTAAACCCAACAAATTTTCCGTATATAAGCTGAAACAAATTAATGGTAATATCTATCAATTGGTGGATTTACCAACATTGGGCTATGATATGTAATTACGAATAATTATATGTAATCCTAATCATATTATAAGCACGAAAGTTTGTGAGTATGTGAGGATGTTCGTTGCTCTTTCACGCAAAAACTATTGAATGGATTTTGATGAAACTTCATAATAATATAGCTTACATATCAGAATAACACATAGGCTATAATTTATTTCGATATTTCCACGGGATGGGGAACCATGCTGGTAAAACCGCAGGGCGCTGTTAGTTACGAATAAAGGTAACCATTGTAACTTACTACATTGCCACACGGATGCTAATTCTTATAAAGTGTGTAATTAATACCGAAAAATGCTTTATAAGACACGATTTATAACTTGTACAAAAATTAGCAGCTTTATTAATAACGTATCCAAGCAATTTCATGATGACTGTTTTCTTATGAAGTAACTACAGTCTTAAATATTGAGGAAAAACAAATGCGAAAGCCCAATGTTCGACAAAAACTTATACTTAAAATGCTCACAATGTTGTTTAAAGAATTATAAATAATGATAGTATTGTCTATTATTATCGAAATAATGAGTTTGAATATTGATGCTGTTAACTCACACAAAGTCATGAAGTATCTATTTATAAACAGTACATAATACTACCAATAGTTACTGCTAAGTAGAATATTCATCTCCGTCGAAGGACGTAGATGTTGTTATTACACTGCAAATGAGATGGTATTGATTTTTTTACTGATTTTACATAAAAAAATCTAGCCAGCGTGACACGTTAACACACGTAATAGAAGTGAAACTTTTTTATTTATAGGGACAATTATACCTCATTCACTTTAGAAAAGCATTGATGCCACAGATTGTCATTCAAAATCTCATTGTTTATCATTCGTTTTATCATCATCAGCGTTATCTCAGCCCATACACGTCCCTCTGTTGGGCTCGGGCCCCCTCCTCTATGGGAGGGAAATTGACCTACCACGCTGGTCAAACCAGTTGGTATTAGGTTTTGTTACGAGTTTTCTTTCTCCGGCATAGATATTATATCCCTTAGTCGTCTTTTACAACGCCCACGGGCAAGATCTGATGTGGTGAATTGTATTCTTAGTCCATAACCAAACGGAAAATCATTAATTTATTTACACAAAATTATGAAAACGATAAAAGCGTATTTCGCACTCTTCTCAGGTACCCAAAGGCAAGCGAAACAATCCTATATTACCCGACACAGTGTTAACTCCGCCTCTTTTGGTCACACAAAAATATTGCTCATTAAAATTTCACAACCTTTATGGTAGGGCTGTAGGGTTAAGCCTGAGGTTTTAATTTTTATTAATTAAAATAATACAGTAAGTCCTATATTACAAGTATTGTTCTACAAATAAATTCCTTGCAAACAGCATATTTTTAAAAAGTATTTCTTCCAAAGGTCTTAGTAATATTTAGTGAGGATTTGATTAACATTCGATTTGAAATAACAATCCGACACATGTGAGCATTGGCATCAAAATGATAATATTAACTATTTCTAAATTTCTCGAATGCTTAAAATATAAGTTTATATATAATAATTGATTGAACAGTAGGTAAATAAGATAATTTTTCATATTTGCATAAACATGTTAATTAAATAACAATGCAATAAAATACTGTTGATTTAATGCACTAGGGATTGTTCACAAAGGAAGTTATTGAAATGACTTTGCCACAATACCGGCTCTGCAACTATAACCTCGTGACGCATCAACTGCATAAAAAGAGAAGCTGTTCGTAACACGACCCACGGCAACGTATCGCTACGGTGTCCGTATCAAACGCTCATTTGGAATTAACTTAATTTTAGCATGGTTTTACGGCATTCTAAAATAATTGATGCGGGTGTCTGGAGCGGGGAGATAGTCCGTCACCCACCGAGAGGTCGACCGCGTGAGGAAAGACCGACGTTCTCCCCGAGCGGGGGGACGTCGGTCGATGGGAGGGAACTCCATTGGGCTGACCACTGACGACAAGTCGCCCTGCTCCGGTGGTAGGTCCAACGACGAAGGCGACGTGTCACGGGTGGACGAAGTGGAGCGAGGAGCGCGCCGACCGTAACCCACCTCCCCAAAAATAAAAAAGCTAAAATAATTGATATAATTAAACACAATGTGTATGTCATCCCACTCGATATAGATCAGTGACTTCCATTATTTTATTTTTCACAATATAGCATCTGCTTATTGCCGTATTATGCTTTAGGTAATTACTGTCATGTACCGTGTGATGACGGAGTAATAACATAATTCAGCACGTCCTCTCTTGCCCGTGGGTGTCATAAAAGACGACTAAGGGATAGGATATGCAGGTAGAAAGAAAACTCGACATAAATCCTTACTCCAACACTTCTGACCAGCGCGATATAGTAGGTCAATTTCCCTTCCGTAGTGGAGGAGGTCCAAGTCCAATAGTGGGCCATATGTGAGCTGAAATGATGAGATGATGACAGTCATATACTAAATAACACTGGCAAGAATAAGACGAATGGATTAACGAAAAATAAAATTCCAAGCGATTGATCCCTTGAGCGCCGAGTCCGGGCAAAGCTGTGAAGGCCATCTGCGGCTAACAGATATACAAAAAAAATGCGTTATGAAATCCCCTGCGATACAGCAATTTATTCCTAGGCTTGGGAGTCTCACAAAAATAAATTGTACCTGTATCCAGAAAATTCTTGAGCATGTTCAGAGATGAGGCAAAGAATTTTAATCTTCGATTAGATAATATTACTATTTAATTATTTGTAGATTACATGTTCTGTTGTTTTGATAAAACATTACATAAAAATAAATATATTACGGATGTACTTAAAATTCACTATCTATATTATTATTGAAAATACAAGATAAGAATACAATTGTCGTCACTCCTTACTTATCAATGATAGGCGTAAGAATCTGCAGTAGGTCTCAGCAGGATAATGAGCAGCAACTTTCTTTTGGAAAACGTACAACACCTCATTATGATTGTCAACCCACCAACCAATCGTAGGAATCACAGCACTATCCTCTCATTTGTGAGGCTTAAGTCCAACAGTTGATGGTGAAAGACTGAATAATGAAGTTTATTTGATAGTTTGATGAGTTAGACTGTACAATTATTACATCAGTATAAAAATACTTTTTAATGAAAGTTTAATCAATAAATATCGTAATTATAATATCTATTCTTCAGCCCATACATGTCCACTGTTAGATATAGGCCTTCCTACGAGAATGCTATTCGAAACGGTCCTATGCCACCTACATTCAACTGCTACCTGCAACTTTCAAGATGTCGTCAGTCCACCTAGTAGGGAGTCATCCTACGCTTCATCGTTCAATTCGTGGTCGCCATTCGCGAACCTTTTTTCCAATGGTCGCCGGTTCGATGAGCGATGTGTTGTGCCAATTACCATTTCAATGTACTTATTCTTTGCGCTATGTCGGTTACACCCGTTCTTAGTTATATATAGTTACTAGCAGACCCGGCCACGCGTTGCTATGGCTAATGTTTTTGTTATATTACAATTTATTAAACTATTTAAGTGGAACTGTAGGAGAACATCTGTCATGGAGGTCGTCATATTTTTTTATAAATGGCATCTATGTAAAAAAGCAAGTTAAAATCGTATATGACATGTTTGTAGATTTGACTTAGCAGCGCCATCTATTAAAATTGTTTGGAGTTAACAGATAATTGTGAATGTGAAATAATGGATATATGCATATAGGTAATACAAATAATTTGCAATAAAATAATATTGCGACTATAAATTAAGATGTAAGCTATCCTATCTTTCAAGTTGGATCAAACTGCACACGGTGTGCAAATTTGATTAAAATCGGTAAAGTAGTTTAGGAGTCTATCGCGGACAAACAACGTGACACGTAATTTATCTTTCATCATCATCATCATCATTTCAGCCTATCGCCGTCCACTGCTGGACGTAGGCCTCCCTCATGTTGCGCCACAATGAGCGGTCCTGTGCCGCCTGCATCCAACGACGCCCAGCTACTTTCACTAGGTCATCGGTGCACCTAGTGGGGGGGCGTCCTACACTGCGTCGTCCGATACGTGGTCGCCACTCGAGAACCTTTCTTCCCCAGCGGTTGTCGGTTCGTCGAGCGATGTGGCCTGCCCATTGCCACTTCAGCGGGCTATTATAATTCTTCGTGCTATGTCGGTTACACCCGTTCTTCTGCGGATTTCCGTATTCCGGATTCTATTTCGCAGAGAAATCCCGAGCATAGCCCGCTCCATAGCACGCTGACTTTGAGCCTTGATATGAGGCCTACATTTAGGGACCACGTTTCCGTGCCGTAAGTCATCACTGGTAACACACACTGGTCAAAGACCTGTGTTTTCAGACACTGAGGTATGTTGGACGAGAAGATCCTCTTAAGTTTCCCGAACGCTGCCCAACCGAGTTGGATTCGTCGGCTGATCTCTTTCTCGAAATTGGATCTACCTAACTGGACTGTTTGTCCTATGTAAACATAGTGATCGACAACTTCAAGAATCGCATTGCCAACTAGGACCGGTACAGGAATGACATGGGCATTTGACATGACTTTCGTCTTGTCCATGTTCATTCGTAAACCCACTAGTTGGGATACCCTGCTGAGATCATTGCGCATTGTGCCAAGGTCCTCCATGGATTCTGCCAGAACGACTATATCGTCCGCAAATCGAAGGTGAGTGATGTATTCGCCGTTAATGTTGATGCCGAGTCCAGTCCAGTCTAAGAGCTTGAAGACATCTTCCAGTGGAGTGGTGAACAGTTTCGGAGAGATAACATCTCCCTGTCTCACGCCTTTCTGCAACTGGATAATGTAATTTATATATATTAAGATAATATGTTAGAATATTATTACAATTAAGGCATTATAGCAAAGTAACTGCGGGTAACTAGACTGGGGATTAGTCCGTCACCCGCAGAGAGGCTGACTGCGCGACGGCGCCCGACGTCCCCGATAGGGAACGTCAAGAGAAGATACCCGCGAGGGTATTCCCTCGGGCCGACCACTGAAGCCAAGGAACTCTGCACCGGTGGTCGGCCCAACGATGAGGTGACGTGCCACGGGTAGGTCATGAGGCCGCGTGCCGCCCCTCCGTCGCCCCGGACATAGCCGAGCGGCCACCACGCCATCTGTGCAATCATTTCTATGACTATTGTTGTATATAAAGACATTGTATATAAAGTGAGTGCCTGTATAAATCATAAAGTCCGATTATATACTGCCTGCATACGGCCGATCATGACCTATGCTAGCGTAGTGTTCGCGCACGTTAGGCCACACAGGATCTGCAGGTTACAAGCATTACAAAATAGATTCATACGACGGGCTACGGGAGCACCGTGGTTCATTCGTAATGTCGATTTACACATCGATCTCGAACTGCCGACCATAAGGCAGTACATGAAACGTTGCTCGCGGCGCTACTTTGACTCTGGCATGACTCACCCCAATCCACTAGTGGTTGGGGCGGTAAACTATGTCCCCTCTAAAATATCCGCGGTCTGGCATCCCCGTCACCTCCTTGATGAAGAGGATGACTTCATTACGATCGCCCAAGAAAGGACTTACACCGCTCGCGCAGCGATAACAAATAAAACTCCGCGGTATCGACCTCGCCGTCGAGGTCGAAAACCGCGCCGCGTATAAAAGTCATTAATCTAAATGTGGCCACGCCCACTTTGCTATCAGCGATGCCCCAAGCCGAGGTGCATTCCCCACAGGAGGAGCCCTCAGGCGATGTTCGCTTAACTTTCTTACCGGGTTGAGAGCCATCAGCACTCACCCATAGTCCGGGCTAAGCTGTCAAGGCCATCTGCGGCCAACAGCTATACACACACAAAAAAAAGCCTGTATAAAACCATCACTATCGGCAAATCTCTCTTCAATTTCATTTTCTCGGGTGTGCAGAAGGCGACTAAGGAATGTAACCAGATAACATTAACGAAAGACAAGGAAATCTCGAATTGCAGCACTACCTCAACGCGCGGCTAATGAGATAATTTCTCTCTCATTCAGTAGGAGTCTCTTTCCTGCCCAACCATTAAATGTATCTGACCAACAAAAAAAAGGTCTCTATAAAATAAATGATAATTTGAAAGAAACACCGTAATAATCATTATCTCAGCCCAACAGTGGGACGTTTATGAGCTGAATTGATGATGGTGATGAATAATAGGGAAAAGGAACCGAATATTGGATGGTTTCGTAATTTCGGATATATCAATATCTCCTAAACAAAGCAACGTTATGTGCCGAACAGCATAGTCATTATTAGTTCAAAACTAGATAGAAGCACTAAAGCACTTTCATTGGTCTTTGTATCAAAATGGCGACAAAACCGATACAAGTTTAATTTTTGTCCCACAAAATATTACGTAGTGGCTTTTTAAGGCAGTATTTTGAGCAAGTACCTAAGTGATTTATGCTGTTATGTTTTTCTTGTAATTTAGTAATTGCTATATAACCTACTTAAAAACTAAGTTTTATTGAAAAACTGGGACAATATTTTTAATATTTCTGTTTTTATTTACATTTGCGAATTCCTAATATCGGACACATAGCGTTGCTCAATATCGGATATATGATTTAAATAAAAAAATTGTTGGATTTTTTTTTTAATATATAGAACATAAGAATTTGTTAAACTCGTACAACTGTTCATTTATTTTGTATTATGTTAAAAATTATAAAATTTACGCTACCTTGGCTGATTAATACTGCGTTTATAACTTAATACTTATTTTTTGTAAAATCTGAAGAGATTTTAAACGTATAATAGTGTTCCAAGGTTTATTATAAACTATTTTATTTAGGGTAGGTAATATCTGGGAACCGATATTGAGATATTATCAGGTATCCGATATTAGGAGCCTACTCGGTCAAGCCCTGATTTTCTTGCTAAGTTGATTTTTTTAAATTTGTGTTTAATTAACACTGCTGTAGTATGATTCGTTTAATTTTCTTATAGTATATGAATTAGAGACTACATACAAAAATTTCTATGTAACTACGTATAAGGGAGACCTGGGAGAGTTGTGACAGAGGAGAGTTGTGACAAGTACTATTTCTCGGAACCTATGACCGTTAACGAGGTGGCAAAAACGCATAATCGTCTTTTTAGTGATGCGCTACTTGACAAATTATGCACTAAAGGTACACGGCAAGTGGTTGTGTGAGTACGGCGTCTGCACGGCAAAAAACACCGAAAAGTAAGTTTTTATCAATATTTTGAATGCATTTAAATCGTGATCTATTGCATTAACGTGGATTTGCTATTTTTTTCCATATTGTGCAGTTTTTGAAGTTTCAACACGTGGCATTTTTTATTGTGTTTGCATCTTGTTTTAAAATTACAAATTATTATTCTGTATAGGTTTTAGTATAGATTTTTGGCTCATAGGAGAGTTGTGACACGCTGTCACAACTCTCCTATTTTACTTTTATTTTCTGGTGAGCTTATTTAACATGCTTTTTGTAATGTTTTTATTATGTTTATGTATATGTTTGTTTTTCTAATCAACTCTTATAACTTAAGTTTGATATAAAAGGTGATCGGCAATTTAATTCCCTGTTAAATATGTAATTTTTTACAGAAATTTATTTGGGCATGTGGTTTGGTGGTGTGCTGATTTTTTTTCAGAATGTCTAATAAATATAAACGAAAGACTGAGAGGAGAATGGCTGGTGTCGTAGGTTATGAATTGGCCTTTCGGCAATTTCGTTACGAGGTCAAAGTCTTCGAAAGCCCACATCCTCTCACAATCTCAACCATATATCTTTGCAAAGATATATAAAGAAGAAACAGGCTTTCCAAAATAAAGAATATGATATCGCTGCATCTATGCCTTATGCTAGTTCAACGGTATTTACAGAAGAGCAAAAAAATATTAAATGTAGAAGTTATTTGGAACGTCAATGAAACGGAAATAAGTCGAAAGTTAAAAAGTGTGTTCTAAGGTAAGAAAAGAATAAACCTAAAAAACCAAGGACAGGACAAGAACAACAAGAATAATAATAGAGGTGGTGCTGCGGGAGAAAATGCAGAAAATGATTGTTTCTGCTTATGGTGCTTTGAGTCCTATGCCAGAGGTAGATCAAATGTATTCCAGGCACTAAACCCATCAGTGCCTGGAATACAAAGTTGGTCTTATGAAGATTGCACAGGAGGCGAACTGCAGTACGTCTGTCATAAGTGTTTATCAGATTAAATTAAGATTTTCCACTGATTTTAAAACCATTGATCTTGTAATAATACTATAATTATTTATAAAAAAAAATTCTTGTTATGTTAATGTTAAATATTATGTTAGTTCCTACAAATTATGTCAAAATTGACAGTAAAAGTACTTTTCTGCAAAACAATGCGTATTCCGTTTATAATTCATATAAAAGTATCTTTATCTATCAAATTCATGGCTGTCACAACTTACCTCGGTACTCGTCACAACTTATCTCGGTATTAGGAGAGTTGTGACAAAGGGAGTAGTTTCACTTTACGAGGAATTTCTCAGAAACCTTGTATCTTTTTTTGAAGTTGATGACTGTTTTTAAAAGAGCAATAACTAACGTAAAGTAGGATATAGAGTTCAAAATCATAGCATCATTATATATTGAGATAATAATTTTTATATAAAAATTGTCACAACTCTCTTAGGTCTCCCCTACTATTAATATATTTTTTACCTAATTTTCAAAAAGTCTCCAATATTCGGGTCCTTTCCCCTATATAACAGTATCTGCCTTCAACGGACTGAAAATAATTTATTAAACTAGATTTTTGGCAGAAGGTAAGTAACTAGTTTTTTAGGGTTCCGTACCCAAGTTCCGTACCCGTACCACTTCACAAATGTGCCAGTGCTAATTACAAAATCACTAGTGTCATCTCCTACTTTAGCTTAATCGCTTCTTAAGGAATGTATTGGTAAAAGTGACACCACCTTTAAATTTTCATATGTCAGTGTGAGAGATATTTTGCGCTCTTTTAAATCTCTTAATATTAAAAAAACAGTAGATTTGTGGGGCTTATCAGTAAAGACTGTTAATTATATAATTCATATTATTGCCCCTCGCCTGACTTCTGTGTTTAATGGTTGTGTTGCTCGAGGTGTGTTTCCTGATCTCATGAAAATTAGTAGAGTGATTCCTTTGTTTAAATCAGGTAGTATGTCAGATGTGAACAATTTTCGATTGATATCTATACTACCAACACTTAGTAAAGTATTTGAGAAAATTATATTTGAACAGATGTTGAGTTATTTTAACAAACATGGTATGTTCCACAAAAATCAATTTGGTTTTACTAGGAATTGCTCTACTATTGATGCGGGTGTAGAACTATTAAAAAACATCTTCTCAGCCTGGGAGGAATCGCACGAGGCTTTGGGCATCTTTTGCGATTTATCTAAGGCATTTGATTGTGTTAATCACGAAACTCTTATCAAAAAACTACAGCACTATGGGATCAGGAAGAACGCTCTGGAACTTATAATTTCCTATCTAACCGACACATGTGAGCATTGGCATCAAAATGATAATATTAACTATTTCTAAATTTCTCGAATTCTTAAAATATAAGTTTATATATAATAATTGATTGAACAGTAGGTAAATAGGATAATTTTTCATATTTGCATAAACATGTTAATTAAATAACAATGCAATAAAAGACTGTTGATTTAATGCACTAGGGATTGTTCACAAAGGAAGTTATTGAAATGACTTTGCCACAATACCGGCTCTGCAACTATACTCGTTCCAACCATTTATTTTACTTTTGGCAGGTCGAATTCTGATCAATTAGTGTTGTACCAATGTATTACGGATACTATGTTTTGTAATAATCGATTTTAGTCAGGAAGAACTTTTAATCGATTTAACACGGATATTTTATTTTTGCTTAAATACATATTTCATATTATTTAAAAACTTCACTTCTGTAAATATATTTGTTATTTGGGCACATTAATTTTTGCATACCCACTAATTCAGTCCTCCCAAAATATTTTACTTTGTACTTTGCAAAATAAAAAATAACTACTTTATGAAGCATTTTTCCATTAAGCGGGGTCCGCTACTCCAAACTTTACTTAGAGACAATGGCGCCCTCGTCTGCGGTAGTAAATCACTAATTTTCTCATCCAGCCTACCCCTTTTTTTTAAGCCGAATTGGCAACACTGAACGGCGCGCCGGCGACGCCATTTTGTTGTGTTGTCTGTCACTCGCAACAAGACTCCCGTGCTAGTCACATTTCTGTTCGCTGAGTGCTCTTTCATATTTTTCATACGCTGTGTTGAGTATTTATATTCCACCGTATTGATTTCATTGTTCTTACTTTGATTGAGTTGAGCGTATCGTTCCTCCCAGTAAGATTTTACTTGCAAAATGCCGAAAGGTATGGTGCTTAAAGGACAATCCAGAGAGTTAGTGCTGCGGCTTCGTGAATTTTTTGAAAAGGAAAGCCGCAATGGCGGTTTCCTTATACCAGTAACCCAAGTTAGAGACCGTGTTGCAGCAGCATTAGGTATTAGTGCTCCAACGGTGGCGAAAATCACTAAAGAAGCCTATGGTAGTAGTGGTATTGAACAGAACAAGCTATCTACGCCTAAGAAAAAACGTCAGCCCCGTAAAGTGACAGCAATTGACAGTTTTGATACTGATGCTATTCGTCGTCATATATACAATTATTACACAAGCAAAGAGATTCTGAAAAATATTCTGATACTTTGAAAAAATTAGTAGCGTCTCTACGAAATTGTGGCTTGTTTCGTGGTCAAAAATCTTCTTTGTCAAAGGTGCTGCACCAAATCGGGTTCTTGTATAAGAAATCCGACAAAAGAAAAATTTTAATGGAACGTCGTGATATAGCCTTGTCTCGCTGTGAATTTTTAAGACAAGCGAAGAAAATAGAAGACTGGTCAAATGTCGTTTTCACAGATGAAACTTGGCTCAATGCCAATCATTCCATACCAAAAGGTTGGACTGACGATACTGCTGCTTCTACTTCTGCAGTGCCAATGGGGAAAGGTGAACGCCTCATCATTTGCCATGCGGGAACTACAAAGGGATTTGTACCAGACGCTCTGTTAGCGTTCAAATAAAAAAAAACAGGAGACTATCATGAGGAGATGAATGCGGACGTGTATGAAAAGTGGTTCAGAGAAATGCTTACATCACTTGAAGAGCCATCAACAATATTTATTGATAATGCACCCTATCACTCTCGCCAAATTAATAAAATGCCAACACAGGCCAACAAAAAACACGAGATTATAAACTGGCTTTGTGATAATGGGGAAGATGTGGACGAATCCCTACTAAAAGTAGAATTACTTAAAACATTAAAAAGTAAAAAGCAGCCAAAACGATATGTCATCGACGAAATGGCAGCAGAATATGGGCATGTTGTAATCAGAATTCCTCCGTACCACTGTCAATATAATCCAATTGAAATGATCTGGGCACAAGTCAAAGGACACGCCGCAAGAAACAATACAACTCCTCCTTTCACAGCAAATAAAATGCTTGAACTTTTAAAAAACGCATGTGCTAGTGTGACGCCTGAAAACTGGGCGAGTGTCGTCAACAAGACAAAAAATATAATATTCTCTGATTGGGATCGGGAAATTGAATTTGACAACATACCTACACAAGAGTTAATAATAAACACTGCAGATGATTCAAGCGACGATTCGAGTTCGTATGAAGAATCCGACGATTCGTTATAATAAAATAATATTAAAATATTTTTGTTGTTTTATTTCATGTTATAGGTATGATGAGAAGATTTTTATATCTCCCTGATACAATTTTAACGTGTTGTCTATTACAACAATTCAAAACTCAGTTGTCAGCTGACTTAACTGCAAATAAGTGTAATCGATTATTTGCAATTCATTAGTTTGCACCGAATACTTTTGATCCTGTCACTAGATGCGATAGAACGTAACTTTTTTTATAACGGAAATGAATTATCACTTAAATTTTACTGCGACTAATTGTAATAGCAGTAGTTTGCAAATAAAAATGATTTGATTTGATTTGATAGCGTAATAAATGTTAGTAAATCGGTTAAAAATTTGCTAACAATAAGACATGTCGCAAACGAACAAATGTCGAACAACAAGCAACAGCTGAGATAAAAAGTAATGATTGCTGTATTGTGGATGTTATTAATGTTCATTATTTTTACTTTCCCAAGGAGGGTTGACGTCAGGCAGGCGGCCGGTCATAAAAGTCATTGCCGAAACTTTTTGCAATATGTCAAAACAGATGACATATTTGCGTCGACCCCAAGTAATTGGGATAAGAGCAAGATGATGATGATGATGATTAATGTTCATTATTATTAATGCTACAAGATGTCGGGGATGTTCCAACAATGATCGTTATCATCTCAGCTCATATATATCCTACTGTTAAGTTCTAATTTATTCCAAATTAGGAGAGCAATTGACCTACTATACCAAGCTGGTCAGTCGAATCGGCATAGGATTTTATTTTGAGTTTTTCTTCTCTTGCAAATATGTTATCGTCTCGTCGTCTCAGTTCATACACGTCCCACCGCTGAGACACTCCCCCTCTCTCCTCTTCAATAAGAGGAAAATTTACCTATTATAATGTTGGTCAGACATGTTAGTGTAGGGTTTTATTTCGAGTTTTCCTTCTTTTGCATAGATATTATATCCCTTAATCGTCTTTTACGACATCCAGGGGCAAAAAAGTTGAAGGTGAATTGTATTGTTACTCCGTCACTATACGGTTAACAATATAATAACATCAAACGGTTATAGAATCCACGCAAACTAAGCTGCACAACTAGTATTGCATAATCTGTTTCAGTGTCAAACAAGCAATAGAAAGGGAAAGGCATGTACTATATTATACGTTATTCTTATTTTTGCAAAATACGAAAACTTGGGTTACGTGGAATTGACATAAATTATATAAAAAAATTGGCCAAGTGCGAGTCGGACTCACGCACGAAGGGTTCCGTACCATTGACTAGATAAACAAGTGCCTTCCTATTGCCATTATCGATATTGAGCAGAAAATCAAGTTTGTTGTATGGGAGCCCCTCTTAAATATTTATTTTATTTTTAGTATTTTTTGTTATAGCGGCAATAGAAATGCATCATCTTTTTTTTTTTGTGGATGGGCTGCGGTCAGCGCGCCTCCGCACCACTCCGTCCGGGGTGACAGAGGGGCTTAAGCACGCAACTCCCGCAACCCACCCGAAAACCACGTCGTCTTCGTCGTTGGGCCGACCACCGGAGCAGGGTTACTTGACATCAGTGGTCGGCCCGACGGAATACCCCCTATTGGGGTACCCTCCCATCGACCGACGTCCCCCCATCGGGGAGGACGTCGGTCTTTCCTCACGCGGTCGGCCTCTCGGCGGGTGACGGACTAATCCCCGGTCACGTCACCCGCGGCCTCGGCTAGGGCGGCATGAGTCGCAGGTAGTTGCGCCTACGCCGCCCCAGTCGCCGGCGGCGGATCTCCTCATCGAGGCAGTGCTCCTCGCGCAGGCGATCCGCCGCCTCCTTCCGCGAGATCACTGTCTCGCAGAAGGCTGCGACCGCGTCCCAATTCCCGACGCTGTCGACCATCGCCCTAGTGATAGCCGGCAGCGTCAGGTCTGTACCGATGATTGCGACGAGTTCACGACGCTGCACTGCCCAAGCCGCGCAGGCTTCGAGCGTATGGCGCGCCGTGTCCTCGTCGCAATCGCAGTGGTGGCAGGACGGTGTACTCTCCCTCCTTACGACCTTGTGCAGGTATTTGGCAAAGCACCCATGCCCCGTCAAAACCTGCACTAGTCGGAAGCAGAGCACCCTGTGCCGCCTCTCCAACCACTGCATCAGCACCGGCCGGAAGGCTTCCACGGTTCGCACCCCGAACCGAGGCCTCTCCAGCTGGACTGCCCAACGGGCAATGACGTCTCGGCGGGCGTCGACGCGCCAGGCGGTGAGCTCCCTTAACGAGATCACACCGCCCTCCGCTCGCACCGCCGTCACCCGCCGATACAAACCGGCGAGCATTTCCGCCTCCAGGTCCCACGGGGGAGTCCCGGCCAATAGGCACGCTGCCTCCGCGGCCACCGTGCAGTAACCGCGTAGAAATACATCATCTGTGAAAATCTCAACCGTCTAGCTATCACCGTTCTTGAGATACAGCCTGGTGACAGACGGACGGACGGATGGATGGACGGACGGACGGACGGATGGACGGACGGACGGACGGACGGATGGACGGACGGATGGACGGACGGACGGACGGACGGACGAACGGACGGACGTACAGACAGTGAAGTCTCAGTAATAGGATCCCGTTTTTACCCTTTTCAAATTCAAATTCAAATCATTTATTATGTATAAACCCCGCGGGGGCACTTACATATTGTCATTTTTTTACAATTTTCTTAAAGTTATAATTATCGCCAGATCGGAACACGACCGCACTGAGAAGATCCCGCAAGAAACTCAGCGGGATTGTTTATTTTTTATTTTTATTTTTTTAATTTCTTTTAAATAAAATACATCTTACAACATGCTTATTAATAGTTCCAGTGTAATGCCATTCGAAATATTATATAATATAGTTCACAAATATAATAATAACCACAAATGTAATAAAAAAATTATGGTTGGACCAGATCCCGCAAGCGGCACCCGATCACGAGTTAACTAATAGAGCAGCCATCACTCCCCTCAACCATAATGGAGGGAAGGGAGTGACCCGCTCCTCATAGCTACCGCTAGCAGACCCTTCAGTGAGCATGACCAATACCATTTGCCACAAACATAAAACACAGATCCAATAAAAAAATCGTTTGGCAAAACACGCTACACTTTACAATTATAGTAGCAACAATAAAAAAAAATAATAATAAACATGTGCGTAATTTCTATCATTGTAATAATGAGGAAATTCCTGTATGAGGAGCTGCTCATTGCCAGTCCGAGTTATCATCAAGATTATCTGAGATTTTATAATAACCTTTTAGATAAAATCTACTCTTGATTGCTTTTTTGAACTTATTCACTGGCATCTCGGATATTATTCGGTAATTTGTTGTAAAAGGGTATACTTTGCCCCATGAAAGACCTGTTAACTCGCTGAAGACGAGTACTATGTACAACTAATTTGTGCTTATTCCTGGTATTTACATGATGAATGTCACTATATTTTTCAAATTTACCTATAATTTTTTTACATATAAAACATTTTCGTGTATATATATTGGGATATAACAGTCAGAATATTTACTTCTTTAAATTTCTCTTTTAGTGATACTCTTGGGCCTAAATTATAAATCGCGCGGACAGCCTTTTTTTGTAAAACAAAGATTCTATTCAATTCTACGGAGCAACCCCACAGTAATATGCTGTATGACATAAGACTATGAAAATATATTGGAATATTCTGGCTGTTTCAATATCGGTTAACAAGCGAATTTTTTTTACCGCATAAGCTGCAAAGCTGAGCCTACCTGACAGTTTCTCAATTTGAGGTCCCCATTGGAGTTTAGCATTTATAGTGACGCCTAAAAATGTGGTTGATTCCACAAGGTCCAGAGCCACACCATTCATTACAACATTAGTACCCACTTGTCTCACATTGGGTGTAGTGAATTTAATACACTTGGTTTTTGCCTCATTAAGAACTAAATTATTAGAATTAAGCCAATGAACAACTTTAGACAGTGCATTGTTCACATCGTCATAATTAAGCATTTGTCTTTTAATTTTAAATAGTAAAGAAGTATCATCTGCGAACAATACAATGTTTTGATTGTCCCCTACGTAATAGGGTAAGTCATTAATGTATACAAGGAACAGAAATAGCCCCATTATTGGCCCTTGTGGAACGCCCATTTTGCTAACAAAACCAGATGATCGTGCACCATTAACATCGACTCTCTGAATTCTGTTACTTAGATAGGAAATTATAAGTTCCAGAGCGTTCTTCCTGATCCCATAGTGCTGTAGTTTTTTGATAAGAGTTTCGTGATTAACACAATCAAATGCCTTAGATAAATCGCAAAAGATGCCCAAAGCCTCGTGCGATTCCTCCCAGGCTGAGAAGATGTTTTTTAATAGTTCTACACCCGCATCAATAGTAGAGCAATTCCTAGTAAAACCAAATTGATTTTTGTGGAACATACCATGTTTGTTAAAATAACTCAACATCTGTTCAAATATAATTTTCTCAAATACTTTACTAAGTGTTGGTAGTATAGATATCAATCGAAAATTGTTCACATCTGACATACTACCTGATTTAAACAAAGGAATCACTCTACTAATTTTCATGAGATCAGGTAACACACCTCGAGCAACACAACCATTAAACACAGAAGTCAGGTTAGGGGCAATAATATGAATTATATAATTAACAGTCTTTACTGATAAGCCCCACAAATCTACTGTTTTTTTAATATTAAGAGATTTAAAAGAGCGCAAAATATCTTTCACACTGACATATGAAAATTTAAAGGTGGTGTCACTTTTACCAATACATTCCTTAAGAAGCGATTCAGCTAAAGTAGGAGATGACACTAGTGATTTTGTAATTAGCACTGGCACATTTGTGAAGTGGTACGGGTACGGAACTTGGGTACGGAACCCTAAAAAACTAGTTACTAGTTACCTTCTGCCAAAAATCTAGTTTAATAAATTATTTTCAGTCCGTTGAAGGCAGATACTGTTATATAGGGGAAAGGACCCGAATATTGGAGACTTTTTGAAAATTAGGTAAAAAATATATTAATAGTAGGGGAGACCTAAGAGAGTTGTGACAATTTTTATATAAAAATTATTATCTCAATATATAATGATGCTATGATTTTGAACTCTATATCCTACTTTACGTTAGTTATTGCTCTTTTAAAAACAGTCATCAACTTCAAAAAAAGATACAAGGTTTCTGAGAAATTCCTCGTAAAGTGAAACTACTCCCTTTGTCACAACTCTCCTAATACCGAGATAAGTTGTGACGAGTACCGAGGTAAGTTGTGACAGCCATGAATTTGATAGATAAAGATACTTTTATATGAATTATAAACGGAATACGCATTGTTTTGCAGAAAAGTACTTTTACTGTCAATTTTGACATAATTTGTAGGAACTAACATAATATTTAACATTAACATAACAAGCATTTTTTTTTATAAATAATTATAGTATTATTACAAGATCAATGGTTTTAAAATCAGTGGAAAATCTTAATTTAATCTGATAAACACTTATGACAGACGTACTGCAGTTCGCCTCCTGTGCAATCTTCATAAGACCAACTTTGTATTCCAGGCACTGATGGGTTTAGTGCCTGGAATACATTTGATCTACCTCTGGCATAGGACTCAAAGCTCCATAAGCAGAAACAATCATTTTCATGTAATTTTTTACAGAAATTTATTTGGACATGTGGTTTGGTGATGTGCTGATTTTTTTTTCAGAATGTCTAATAAATATAAACGAAAGACAGAGAGGAGAATGGCTGGTGTCGTAGGTTATGAATTGGCCTTTCGGCAATTTCGTTACGAGGTCAAAGTCTTCGAAAGCCCACATCCTCTCACAATCTCAACCATATATCTTTGCAAAGATATATAAAGAAGAAACAGGCTTTCTAAAATAAAGAATATGATATCGCTGCATCTATGCCTTATGCTAGTTCAACGGTATTTACAGAAGAGCAAAAAAATATTAAATGTAGAAGTTATTTGGAACGTCAATGAAACGGAAATAAGTCGAAAGTTAAAAAGTGTGTTCTAAGGTAAGAAAAGAATAAACCTAAAAAACCAAGGACAGGACAAGAACAACAAGAATAATAATAGAGGTGGTGCTGCGGGAGAAAATGCAGAAAATGATTGTTTCTGCTTATGGTGCTTTGAGTCCTATGCCAGAGGTAGATCAAATGTATTCCAGGCACTAAACCCATCAGTGCCTGGAATACAAAGTTGGTCTTATGAAGATTGCACAGGAGGCGAACTGCAGTACGTCTGTCATAAGTGTTTATCAGATTAAATTAAGATTTTCCACTGATTTTAAAACCATTGATCTTGTAATAATACTATAATTATTTATAAAAAAAAATGCTTGTTATGTTAATGTTAAATATTATGTTAGTTCCTACAAAATATGTCAAAATTGACAGTAAAAGTACTTTTCTGCAAAACAATGCGTATTCCGTTTATAATTCATATAAAAGTATCTTTATCTATCAAATTCATGGCTGTCACAACTTACCTCGGTACTCGTCACAACTTATCTCGGTATTAGGAGAGTTGTGACAAAGGGAGTAGTTTCACTTTACGAGGAATTTCTCAGAAACCTTGTATCTTTTTTTCAAGTTGATGACTGTTTTTAAAAGAGCAATAACTAACGTAAAGTAGGATATAGAGTTCAAAATCATAGCATCATTATATATTGAGATAATAATTTTTATATAAAAATTGTCACAACTCTCTTAGGTCTCCCCTACTATTAATATATTTTTTACCTAATTTTCAAAAAGTCTCCAATATTCGGGTCCTTTCCCCTATATAACAGTATCTGCCTTCAACGGACTGAAATTAATTTATTAAACTAGATTTTTGGCAGAAGGTAACTAGTAACTAGTTTTTTAGGGTTCCGTACCCAAGTTCCGTACCCGTACCACTTCACAAATGTGCCAGTGCTAATTACAAAATCACTAGTGTCATCTCCTACTTTAGCTGAATCGCTTCTTAAGGAATGTATTGGTAAAAGTGACACCACCTTTAAATTTTCATATGTCAGTGTGAAAGATATTTTGCGCTCTTTTAAATCTCTTAATATTAAAAAAACAGTAGATTTGTGGGGCTTATCAGTAAAGACTGTTAATTATATAATTCATATTATTGCCCCTAACCTGACTTCTGTGTTTAATGGTTGTGTTGCTCGAGGTGTGTTACCTGATCTCATGAAAATTAGTAGAGTGATTCCTTTGTTTAAATCAGGTAGTATGTCAGATGTGAACAATTTTCGATTGATATCTATACTACCAACACTTAGTAAAGTATTTGAGAAAATTATATTTGAACAGATGTTGAGTTATTTTAACAAACATGGTATGTTCCACAAAAATCAATTTGGTTTTACTAGGAATTGCTCTACTATTGATGCGGGTGTAGAACTATTAAAAAACATCTTCTCAGCCTGGGAGGAATCGCACGAGGCTTTGGGCATCTTTTGCGATTTATCTAAGGCATTTGATTGTGTTAATCACGAAACTCTTATCAAAAAACTACAGCACTATGGGATCAGGAAGAACGCTCTGGAACTTATAATTTCCTATCTAAGTAACAGAATTCAGAGAGTCGATGTTAATGGTGCACGATCATCTGGTTTTGTTAGCAAAATGGGCGTTCCACAAGGGCCAATACTGGGGCCATTTCTGTTCCTTGTATACATTAATGACTTACCCTATTACGTAGGGGACAATCAAAACATTGTATTGTTCGCAGATGATACTTCTTTACTATTTAAAATTAAAAGACAAATGCTTAATTATGACGATGTGAACAATGCACTGTCTAAAGTTGTTCATTGGCTTAATTCTAATAATTTAGTTCTTAATGAGGCAAAAACCAAGTGTATTAAATTCACTACACCCAATGTGAGACAAGTGGGTACTAATGTTGTAATGAATGGTGTGGCTCTGGACCTTGTGGAATCAACCACATTTTTAGGCGTCACTATAAATGCTAAACTCCAATGGGGACCTCAAATTGAGAAACTGTCAGGTAGGCTCAGCTTTGCAGCTTATGCGGTAAAAAAAATTCGCTTGTTAACCGATATTGAAACAGCCAGAATATTCCAATATATTTTCATAGTCTTATGTCATACAGCATATTACTGTGGGGTTGCTCCGTAGAATTGAATAGAATCTTTGTTTTACAAAAAAAGGCTGTCCGCGCGATTTATAATTTAGGCCCAAGAGTATCACTAAAAGAGAAATTTAAAGAAGTAAATATTCTGACTGTTATATCCCAATATATATACGAAAATGTTTTATATGTAAAAAAATTATAGGTAAATTTGAAAAATATAGTGACATTCATCATGTAAATACCAGGAATAAGCATAAATTAGTTGTACATAGTACTCGTCTTCAGCGAGTTAACAGGTCTTTCATGGGGCAAAGTATACCCTTTTACAACAAATTACCGAATAATATCCGAGATGCCAGTGAATAAGTTCAAAAAAGCAATCAAGAGTAGATTTTATCTAAAAGGTTATTATAAAATCTCAGATTATCTTGATGATAACTCGGACTGGCAATGAGCAGCTCCTCATACAGGAATTTCCTCATTATTACAATGATAGAAATTACGCACATGTTTATTATTATTTTTTTTTATTGTTGCTACTATAATTGTAAAGTGTAGCGTGTTTTGCCAAACGATTTTTTTATTGGATCTGTGTTTTATGTTTGTGGCAAATGGTATTGGTCATGCTCACTGAAGGGTCTGCTAGCGGTAGCTATGAGGAGCGGGTCACTCCCTTCCCTCCATTATGGTTGAGGGGAGTGATGGCTGCTCTATTAGTTAACTCGTGATCGGGTGCCGCTTGCGGGATCTGGTCCAACCATAATTTTTTTATTACATTTGTGATTATTATTATATTTGTGAACTATATTATATAATATTTCGAATGGCATTACACTGGAACTATTAATAAGCATGTTGTAAGATGTATTTTATTTAAAAGAAATTAAAAAAATAAAAATAAAAAATAAACAATCCCGCTGAGTTTCTTGCGGGATCTTCTCAGTGCGGTCGCGTTCCGATCCGGCGATAATTATAACTTTAAGAAAATTGTAAAAAAATGACAATATGTAAGTGCCCCCGCGGGGTTTATACATAATAAATGATTTGAATTTGAATTTGAAAAGGGTAAAAACGGGATCCTATTACTGAGACTTCACTGTCTGTCCGTCCTTCCGTTCGTCCGTCCGTCCGTCCGTCCGTCCGTCCGTCCATCCGTCCGTCCGTCCGTCCGTCCATCCGTCCGTCCGTCCGTCCATCCATCCGTCCGTCCGTCTGTCACCAGGCTGTATCTCAAGAACGGTGATAGCTAGACGGTTGAGATTTTCACAGATGATGTATTTCTACGCGGTTACTGCACGATGGCCGCGGAGGCAGCGTGCCTATTGGCCGGGACTCCCCCGTGGGACCTGGAGGCGGAAATGCTCGCCGGTTTGTATCGGCGGGTGACGGCGGTGCGAGCGGAGGGCGGTGTGATCTCGTTAAGGGAGCTCACCGCCTGGCGCGTCGACGCCCGCCGAGACGTCATTGCCCGTTGGGCAGTCCAGCTGGAGAGGCCTCGGTTCGGGGTGCGAACCGTGGAAGCCTTCCGGCCGGTGCTGATGCAGTGGTTGGAGAGGCGGCACAGGGTGCTCTGCTTCCGACTAGTGCAGGTTTTGACGGGGCATGGGTGCTTTGCCAAATACCTGCACAAGGTCGTAAGGAGGGAGAGTACACCGTCCTGCCACCACTGCGATTGCGACGAGGACACGGCGCGCCATACGCTCGAAGCCTGCGCGGCTTGGGCAGTGCAGCGTCGTGAACTCGTCGCAATCATCGGTAAAGACCTGACGCTGCCGGCTATCACTAGGGCGATGGTCGACAGCGTCGGGAATTGGGACGCGGTCGCAGCCTTCTGCGAGACAGTGATCTCGCGGAAGGAGGCGGCGGATCGCCTGCGCGAGGAGCACTGCCTCGATGAGGAGATCCGCCGCCGGCGACTGGGGCGGCGTAGGCGCAACTACCTGCGACTCATGTCGCCCTAGCCGAGGCCGCGGGTGACGTGACCGGGGATTAGTCCGTCACCCGCCGAGAGGCCGACCGCGTGAGGAAAGACCGACGTCCTCCCCGATGGGGGGACGTCGGTCGATGGGAGGGTACCCCAATAGGGGGTATTCCGTCGGGCCGACCACTGATGTCAAGTAACCCTGCTCCGGTGGTCGGCCCAACGACGAAGGCGACGTGGTTTTCGGGTGGGTTGCGGGAGTTGCGTGCTTAAGCCCCTCTGTCACCCCGGACGGAGTGGTGCGGAGGCGCGCTGACCGCAGCCCATCCACAAAAAAAAAAAGATGATGCATTTCTATTGCCGCTATAACAAAAAATACTAAAAATAAAATAAATATTTAAGAGGGGCTCCCATACAACAAACTTGATTTTCTGCTCAATATCGATAATGGCAATAGGAAGGCACTTGTTTATCTAGTCAATGGTACGGAACCCTTCGTGCGTGAGTCCGACTCGCACTTGGCCAATTTTTTTATATAATTTATGTCAATTCCACGTAACCCAAGTTTTCGTATTTTGCAAAAATAAGAATAACGTATAATATAGTACATGCCTTTCCCTTTCTATTGCTTGTTTGACACTGAAACAGATTATGCAATACTAGTTGTGCAGCTTAGTTTGCGTGGATTCTATAACCGTTTGATGTTATTATATTGTTAACCGTATAGTGACGGAGTAACAATACAATTCACCTTCAACTTTTTTGCCCCTGGATGTCGTAAAAGACGATTAAGGGATATAATATCTATGCAAAAGAAGGAAAACTCGAAATAAAACCCTACACTAACATGTCTGACCAACATTATAATAGGTAAATTTTCCTCTTATTGAAGAGGAGAGAGGGGGAGTGTCTCAGCGGTGGGACGCGTATGAACTGAGACGACGAGACGATAACATATTTGCAAGAGAAGAAAAACTCAAAATAAAATCCTATGCCGATTCGACAGCTTGGTATAGTAGGTCAATTGCTCTCCTAATTTGGAATAAATTAGAGCTTAACAGTAGGATATATATGAGCTGAGATGATAACGATCATTGTTAGAACATCCCCGACATCTTGTAGCATTAATAATAATGAACATTAATCATCATCATCATCATCTTGCTCTTATCCCAATTACTTGGGGTCGACGCAAATATGTCATCTGTTTTGACATATTGCAAAAAGTTTCGGCAATGACTTTTATGACCGGCCGCCTGCCTGACGTCAACCCTCCTTGGGAAAGTAAAAATAATGAACATTAATAACATCCACAATACAGCAATCATTACTTTTTATCTCAGCTGTTGCTTGTTGTTCTATTCAATCACCGTCATAACGACGGTGATTGAATAGAAACATTTGCGACATGTCTTATTGTTAGCAAATTTTTAACCGATTTACTAACATTTATTACGCTATCAAATCAAATCATTTTTATTTGCAAACTACTGCTATTACAATTAGTCGCAGTATTATTTGTAAAACGTTTATTTTGCACAGTAAGAATTTTGGAATCTAAATCATTGTACTTGAAATTAGTGGGTTCAAACAAACAAACAATCTCTTCAGCTTTTACAGCAGTTGGTACCAAACGAGCCAACTGCAAATTCAAATACAAATCATTTATTATTCATAAACCCCGAGAGGGCACTTACATATTGTCAAGTTTACAATTTCCAAAAAACATAAAAATATACTACCACCGGATCGGAACGCGACCGCTACTGAGAAGATTCGGCAAGAAACTCAGCGGGCGTGTCTATTATTTTTAATTCATTTTTTTTTTCTTCTTACTAGATATACAATTGTGTACATGTTTTGTAAGAACTAGCTCCAGTGTGCCCTTCGAACCGCAAGATACTTAATATAATTCAAACGATTATGGCTGGACCAGATCCCACAAGCGGCACCTGATTACGAGTTAACTACTAGAGCAGCCATGCACACCTGTTGGTAAATGATACTGCCGCTCAGGGACCTTTGCTAGGTCACTTTATACCATGAAGAAAGTGAAGGTGCAAGTGCAATTAACTTAGGTATTACTAAAGGCCAAAACCAACGAGAACACTCTCAGAAAGTTAAGCTAATAGTATTAGTAAAATCGCAGATCACCCACATATACTGGTATAAAATTTAGCCTATGTTACTCGCTGATAATTTAAATATCCATTGGTGAAAGAATTTTTGAAGTAGGTTTAGTGGTTTAGACGTTAAAACTTAACAATTAAACAAACTTACTTTAACATTTAGAATTTTAATTAGGAAGTAGAATATAGATAAAGATTTTTTTAATTCTTCGCTAAAACATCGGCTCACGGTAGGGTCCCTAGATTTTTTTCGATCGATAGCTAAAATGCCACTATTTTTAAAATTCCATTTTACTCTCTTCTACTTTCGTGTGGTTATGGAGTACGAATATAATTCACCACTCCCTATCTTGCCTGTGAATGTCGTGAAAGCGAACTAAGGGAAATAATGCGCATATGACATCTGAAGAAAAACTCGAAACAAAACCCTACACCAACCTGTCTGACCAGCATGGTATAGTAAGATCAATTTCCCTCCTATTGTGAAGAAGGCTAAAGCCCAGCAGTGGGACGTATATGAGCCGAGATGATGATTTTCTCTCCGAGAAGATTCATAATAATCGAAAGCATAATTAACTATTCTCACTATAGTTACACTCTTTGTTTCATAAACATTGGCATTGCTTTACCGTTATGGAGACCTTAATGTGGGACTTGTCAACTTATAGCATTGTGTGTTAACCTTGGATTTATATATGTCGCGTAATCAACCATCGTAATTATCTTTCTCAATGACACGTAACATATCTTTTGTCTTTTAAATAATTTCCTATAAGTTATTCCTCGTTTAGCGCAGAATATGTTTTAGTAGGTACTAGTTGATCGTGGGTATCGTAAAAGACTTCTAAGATATGTATAATATGGAAATAACCTTTATGTGAGAGAAGTCAAACTCGAAATAAAACCCTATACCAACCCGTCTGACCAACGTTGTATAGTTAATCCTTTCCCTCTTATTCTGGAGTAGACTCAAGCCCTGCGTGGATATATATGAACTGAAATAATATTAATAATTGACAGCATAGAATTTTGGAAGAAGTTCGCTGACATAGACCCAGTCCAGGCCCTACGCCATTTGTTTTAATGTTTAGCTAACACGTGAGGATGGTTGCAGGAGCCAAGGGGCAGATTGACTTAAATATTATTAATATCTAAAAACAATAATATTTTTAATACGCTTTTATTAGCCTCACCCGTATGTTTATTTGTTTATAATCGAACCATTGAACTCGATTTTGACCCATTTTAAACGGTCAGATTTCATTAAAACGTTTCAGACTTATCAAGGACTGATGACAATATAATAATTCGATAAGATCATATCATCATCTTGATTATGAGTAGGATTGCCGGGATTATTAATCCCATTTTTCCACTTTTGCGTGAGACCGAGAGATATAGAGCAAGCCCGTGGCCGGCGTGTCTATACTGTTTTCGAAACTACTTTCCCAAATAAAAAATGTATAATAAATATAGCTTAAAAACTATAAAACATCGCTTCAATGATAAACCGAACTAAAAATAAAATTTAATACGTAATATGATAATAACACAATGAACCTTAGTATTATTGTGAAAAACTTAGTAGGTATTAATGTGAAAAAATGGATGCAGTCTTCCACATATCAGTTCTAGAAAATATGTGATTGGTTAGTCCAATAAGTAAAATTGATAATTTTGAATAATCCCCGAGACAAGCTAAAATAAAAAAAAGTATTACGTTCTCTTCAACAGGAATTATCAATTAATTATTATTTAACGAATAATCGTTAAATAATAATATTTAACGAATAATCGTTAAATAATAACGCGGGCCAGTATAAACTAGCACGCGTGAAGCACTTAATCGAATAATCATAGGCCATTACATTATTTTGGAAAAAGAACTGATACTCTTACACTGCTGCCAACCACTCTTACACTGCTGCCAACTACCGTAAGGAAACTGGCTTTTAAAAGAAATAAAACCGCATCGTAATCGATCCATCCGTTTGAGAGCTACGATGCCACAGACAGACACACACACAGACAGACAGACATTGACCTCATATTTATAACACCTCATATTATTGTGTAGCTAGGTGCCAGTGTCAAGTTTAAATATTGATTAATTACCTTTTTTAGTCTTCGTATTTTAGTCAGTCGTTAGCAATGATTTGGTGCTGCTAACCAAATCAATCAATGCTTTCTCAGGGAATTTTGGCAGAATTTGAAAATGCACGTAATTCACTATTATATCATATCCACATTTCAGCATTTTATCTGCATTATATTACATAAAATATCAGCAACATTATTCAACATAACACTATAAAACACTAAAACAATGAATAAAATTTAAAAGCGCTACATGACATTTTGACATTCTCGTCAAAAGGCCGAAGTATTGATCATCATGACCACGCATCATGGCAATGTTCAGAAACTCTACAAAAAGCGTAGAATAAGAAAAACCTAAACAATTAATAATATATACGTCATGGTAATTCAATTATGTCTGGTATTTTAAACTTTTTATTGCAACTACTAAATATCATTAGAAGTGATGCCTAATTTGTTCGTTTGCGATGATCAGACCGACGGACGCGTCTGTCATAAACCAACCCACAGTGGGCGCTACTCTTGAAATCAATTCTAATTTCGAATCCGATTCAATTCCAATCTCACCAAACTTATATTTGGTACTCTTGAACAAAATCGAGAATGAATTCTTCGCGTTTGCCGTTGTTATTTTCACCAAATGTGCCGTATTTTCTTACTTTAAATTAATAATGTTTTCAAACTCGATTACCACAAACACGCTTTCTTGAAATTGTGCAACATTAACGATTTTAAACTACGTCAAAATCACGTCGGGAGTAGCAAATATTTGACTTAACCGACGAGAGTCAAATTCATTTAGTTTAAAAAAACCCACCAAATTTGATTCCAATCGTGCGCTAGTGCCGCTTTTAGAGTGCTAAATCTGCTCAAATTCTGCTGCGATTGGATTTAGGATTGGAATCGAGATTCAAGAGTAGGCACACAGTGAATAATGTTATAACCATAGTGGTTGGCAGATGGATTGGTGATCGCAGCTGATATTTTAAATCCTGGTGATACATTAGTTGGCTTTTGTTCCACGGAATTCCACTGGCAAGTCTCACCCTTTTGTTACTATCTTACAAGTATGTTACTTGTATACACAGTATTCCGTGTGGCAACGTAGCAAGAATACAATTCACCACGTCCTCTTATTCATGTGTGTGTCGTAAAAGACAAAATGCTATACCAACCCATCTGACCAGTGTGGTATAGTATGTCAAGCCAGTTGTGGGACGTAGAGGAGCTGAGATGATGCACTTTATTTTTAAAGTACTAATAATACACTACCAATAGCTGACTCAACAGATGTTGTTCTATACATTAAAAAGAATATAAAATAAGAAGAAAAGAAACTATCCATTGTCGTCAAATTAAGTACAAATACTCTCCGTAATCTATATATATAAAAGAAAGTCGTGTTAGTTACACTATTTATAACTCAAGAACGGCTGTACCGATTTACTTGAAAATTGACGGGGAGGTAGTTTAGAACTAGGAGACGGACATAGGATACTTTTTATCGCGTTCGAACGGGTTTCCGTGGGACTTGACGTAAAAGGTCAAAGAGAATACAAGTCACTATAAAACGTGATATAACAAAAACGCATCTATCATGTAATAACAAAACGCAAACGATAACTATAGACAGACTACATTTTCAGTAATTTAGAAAATATATTTACGAAAAAAATTATGGCCGTTCGAAGTTCGCCGGGTCAGCTAGTAATAAATAAACATGTTTATGAAAAATGTTTATGAAACATGGTTATGAAATAAGGTATTAAATTTTGCGGTGACACTTTTATTCGATCTCTTATTGAATTTAGAATTAGCACTATAGTACATACTATAATATAAATCCTAGACAGCCTCTTACTTTAGTGATGTAGAGATTTACTAAAATGGAAAATTCTAAAAATCTGCACCTCAGGTGGTATATTCGGCTCTAAGGTTATAAAATGAGGTGAAAATTTTGCTTTCACACATTTCACTCTAACACGGGCTTTTTGCGCAGACGAAGAAACAGATAAAAGCTAGTAACTTAGCTAATTCGTTTTTATACCTACATATTGTAGTTAGTAGGTATATCCTTGTTTTTTGCCGCACGCCGTCAATTATTCATAATTTCCTAGTTTGAAATTTTTAGTCATTATCTTGTAGTCTTAGGTTTGCTATATGAGCAAACGTTTTATTATATTTCAATGAAGCTGCGAGCATATAACTTTAGCGTATAAAAATAGTTATGTGAGTGTCGATATTATTACTTAAGCATACAATGTAGGTAAGTAGGTTTTGTGATGCTATGATACTTTCTATTATTTTAGTAAATACAATTGATTGAAATTGCGCCATTTATGTGGTCTATCTATACCAGCTATACTCTAAGTGTGTTCCGCGGAACCCTAGGGTTCCGTGATACCTCTGTCGGGGTTCCGCAAGAATTTAGAAATAAAAAAATCAAAACACCTCTCTCTGGTCGCTCCGCGGCTGTGCGGACTCCGCGGCCGCGCGGAGACAAAACGCTATGAATGTTATTTATTTATTTATTTGTATTTGTATAAGCTTGTGTTACATTAGCTGGTACAATATCTCATAAGTTTGGTCTCAACAATTTTATACTTGTACAACGCGTTCGCTCTAAGTTTGCCGGTCTGTGGAATGCGCGTACCCTCCCCCACGTGACAACAAAACTTATAATGTGTCATAGTTTTACCCAAATATCTAACGTACACAATTTTTATTGTTACAATTAAATAAAAAATTTCGAACGTCATACACTCATACCTATCGCCAGCGGCAAACTTAAAACGAGCGGGTAGTATACTTGTAAGCGCTCAGTCTCTTTGATAAAAGCCGCCTCTGAATTAGACGCTATAGTTGTCAACTAGCGACTTTCGTCTCTAACTTCAAAGGATAAAGTCGATATTGTTTACAACGCTATTTTTAAATTTCTGTTTTTATTTTTGCTTTTTGTTTATCAAAGGTGCCGACTCGAGTATTTTCGAGAATATTTGAGATCGAGTCTAGGACTAAGTATAAAAGCGGCGATCGCGCGTTGGCGTCGTCAGTTGATGATTAGCGTTCGGAGCGATAAGTTACTACCTACTTACAAGCTCGCTAGCGAGAAACTAGTGTTCATTGTTTTACTGCCTGCTGTATTCTGTTGTCTCAGTTTTATACATTTCTTCCCTGTAGGTTCTAAATTTAGTCTCTTATACGCAGTAACGATTGTGCATTATTTAAACCCCACTATCCTGACTTGTAACATTATAAATAAAGAAGAATGGAACGTTGGCTTAAAGGTGTTAAACGTGTTCCAACAACATCTTCTAATGACGCTGAATGTTCAAAAGCAATGCGCGCGGAGAATTTAGCAATCACCGATCCAGAAGATGATGCCACGAGTGCCACGACGTCAAGCTCGACGGTTTCAAAGACGAAAAAAAGGAAGTATGATGAATCTTATATCAGTTTCGGATTTGTTGATTCCAACGGCTCACCTCTCTGCATGCTCTGTAGTAAACTGCTTCCTAATAGTTCCATGGCACCTGCCAAATTGCGTCGACATTTAGAAACCGTACACCCCGAGACTAAAGACAAGAATAAAGAATTTTTTGTTCGCAAAAAAGATCAGTTATTAGAAAGTCAAAAAAATATGATGCATGTAACACAAACTACCAACGAAAAGGCCACGGAGGCATCATACTTAGTTAGCTATCGCATTGCACAAGCAGGTGAAGCGCACACTATCGCTGAGAAATTAATAAAACCATGTGTATTAGACATAACAAAATGTATGCTTGATGAAAAATCTGCAAAGCATCTTTCTACTGTTCCGCTATCAAACGATACTGTTTCACGACGAATCCATGATCTGGCAAGCTACGTCAAACAAGAACTAGTTACACGTCTACAAAATACACGATTCGCTTTGCAAATGGACGAGTCGACTGATGTCGCTGGTTTGGCTATCCTGCTGGTTATTGTGAGATATCCATATAAAAGTTCTTTTGAAGAAGACATGCTTATGTGTTCATCGCTGCTTACAAACACTACCGGGGAAGAAATTTTTAATAAAATAAATATATTTTTTGAAGAACATAATCTCAGTTGGAACAATTGCATTGACATTTGTACAGATGGGGCCAAGGCGATGACAGGTAAAACAGCAGGAGCAGTGTCACGAATGAAAAATAAAGCGCCTAATTGTAGTTCCAGTCATTGTATTCTGCATAGACAAGCACTTGCGATGAAGCAAATGCCGTCTAATCTAAAATTAGTTATGGATGAAGCGGTAAAAATAATTAATTTTATCAAATCACGACCACTACAATCCCGATTGTTCTCATTATTGTGTGAAGATTATGGCAGCAAACATAAAACACTGCTGCTCCATACAGAAGTGCGATGGCTGTCTCGGGGAAAAACTTTAACAAGGCTATTTGAACTTAGAGCCGAGTTACAAATGTTTCTTTCAGCAGATACTTCTTTTAATTTGAAGGACCGTTTGTATGATAAAACTTGGTTGTTCCGATTGTCTTTTATGGCGGATATCTTTCAAAAACTTAACGAATTAAATTTATCGTTGCAAGGTAAACAGACAACAGTGTTTCAGGCCTATAATAAAATAACTGCTTTTAAAAGAAAATTAGATTTTTGGATCATTTGCATTGGTAAGAAAGAAATAGAAAGTTTTACGTTACTCAGTGAGTTTGTTAGCGAAAACGACTCAGAAATGTTTGAAGATAATGTGTTTGAAGAATTGGTCCAATATCTTAGTTCGATGCGCGCATCTTTTGAAAAGTATTTTCCCGAAGAACACAATACAAAAATTAAAGTGAACTCCTGGATTCATAATCCTTTTTTACCCAACTTGGAAAAGCCTGAAAACATGTCAAATGAGATATATGAATCTCTTTTAGAAATGTCATCAGACACAAGTATGGAGTCATTGTTCAAAACGACGCCTCTTAATGATTTTTGGTGCAGAATCCAAGATGAATATGCAATGCTTGGCCAAATGGCTCTGGATATTCTTCTCCCGTTCCCAACTACATATTTGTGCGAAACAGGATTCTCTACCTACGCAGCCACGAAAACAAAATATCGCAATAGACTGGACGCCGAAGCTGATATGAGACTCCAACTTTCTTCCATCAAACCTGATATCAAGTAATTGATGAAAAATAAAAAACAGTTTCATACCTCCCACTAGTTAGATTTTTTCTTTTTTAATGTTTTCTATTATTGTCCTTACCAAGTGGTGAAGTAAATAATAATTAGTAACTGATACATTGTACTTTTATTATGCTGATTAATATAGAATACACTTATAAAAATAATTGTTTTATTGTAGGGTTCCATCAAGTATTTTGCTTCCCAAAAGGGTTCCGTCATTTAAAAAGTTTGAGAACCACTGATCTATACCAATAAATAAAATTGGAGTGTCTGTTTGTAATGTCAAAATAATAGGCTTTTTTCATGCTCACACGGTTATTTGCACGACACCTATGCCTAAAATAGCAATTAAAAAATTTTTGTCTGTCTGTCTGTCCGTTTGTTCCGGGTAATCTTCAAAACGGCTGGACCGATTTCAAAAATTCTTTCACCAATGGAAAGCTATAATATCAAGGCGTAAACTAGGCTATATTTTATCCCGGTATTCCCACGGGAACGGGAACTACGCGGGTAAAACGACTATAACCTATAACCGAAGCGAAGCGAGGGCGGATTGCTAGTTATATCTATAATTATACACATTTTTTTAATCTTATGAGTTTTTATTACGACAATCTATGTGGAATCGTGAAATAATATTTATAATCTTAATATATATAAATCTCCTGTCGCGATGTTTGCCCGCGATGGACTCCTAAACTACTTAACCGATTTTAATCAAATTTGCACACCGTGTGCAGGTTGCTCCAACTTGAAACATTGGATAACTTAGATCTTTAATTATGGTCGCAATTTTATTTTATTACAAATTATTTGTCTATAATTAATTGACAGTCACAATTATCTGTTAACTCCAAAAGATTCTAACAGATGGCGATATCTGTTGACTGGATTTAAGTAATTTAAGTAATTTGTGTGTGCTCAATGAGATTCGAGAATGGTTTAGATTCACAATTGGACCCGGTAGATGGCGCTTTATTTGAACAGAACAACGTCGGTTGGGTCAGCTAGTCTATTATATTTCATATTTGCTATTGCTGTTATAGTAATGTCGACATGACAATAGGTAGGTAAAATTTTTTGGTGGTCATTTATCTAGATCGTTTGAAATAATCTTAAACTGGCTTAATCTGATGATAAAAATATCCATTTATCATTTCTTAATACGTAATTTTCATGAAATATTGTTTATTTTATAGTTTCATGTGGGGTGTTTGCTATATTAATGAATTTAATGATATAAAATAATACGTCTTCATCCTACCAGCCTATCAAATGTCTGCATGACATGGATCTCCCCACGAAAGTTGTCATCGCCACGTTTTGTTGGCAAATTGGCGATAGCAATTCCTGTTATAAGTTTTCCATGAGAGTCTTCATCATCATCTCAGCTTATACAGGTTGTATACATGCCTACATAATACGTAACATTTAAGGCATAGATAGGCCTCCCCCACAATCATCATTATCTTATCATTTCGGCTCATATACGTCCCACTGCTGGGCTCGAGCCTCCTCCATAATAGGAGGGAAATTGACTTTACCGTACCATACTGGTCAGAAAGGTTGGTATAGAGTTTCTTTTTCAAGTTTTCCTTCTCTTGCATAGATGTTATATGCGTATATCCCTAAGTCGTCATTTACGAGATTCACGGGCAAGATAGGGAGTGGTGAATTGTATTCTTATTCCGTCACCGCACGGAGTCCTCCATAATAGGAGAGATAAATATAATAGGAGGTTTTTACTGGCATTCTCAAGTATCTCAAATACTAACTCGTAGTAGCATAGTGCTTCATCATCTTATCATCAGGTCATCATCATCGCAGCCCACGTACGTCCCACTGTTGGACTCGGGCCTCCTCCACAATGGGAAGCAATTTGACTTACTATACCATGCTGGTCAGACATGTTGGTATAGGGTTTCATTTCGAGTTTTCCTTCTCTTGCTTAGATCTTATGTGCCTATTACATCCCTTAGTCGTCTTATACGACATCCACGGGCAAGATGGGGAGTAGTGAATTGTATTCTTACTCCGTCACCACACAGAAACCACCACCACCATCATCAGGTCATATAGTCCCATTACTGGGCCTCCTCCACAATATGAGGGCAAATGATCTGCAATACCACACTGGTAACATTGATTGGTATAGGGTTATATATCGAGGTGTCCTTCTCTTTATACTATGAGAGAACTTCTGCTCATTCTTCTGGTGTTCGTTAAGCTGATTTTTAGTGCCACGTTCGATTTCTTAATCCTTAACCATCTGGGAAAGGTATCCATATTTTAATAGAAAATGTTATAACAATTCGTGTGGTGACAGACTAAGAATACAATTCACCAGACTCTTTGATATATTATAGGCCTTAGTTCGCCTTAGTTATTTGCGGACGCTAGTCGCCTTTTATGAGACCAAATATCGTAAAATGCAAACATGTCTAAGGGACGTAAATAGACAACATTTCTGCCAAAGAAAATTTCTAAGGGACATAAGTGTATATCATTTCTGCTAGAGTTCTAAAAGTTCTAAAACACACAAGTAGACAACATTTGTGCAAGAGAAATTTTCGGAGAGACATAATTGGACGATGTTTCTGCAAGAACATTTCTGAGTAACCTAAGTAGGTAGATAACATTCCTGTAAGAGAATATTTCTGCGAGGCATAAGTGGACATACTTCTGAAATAAATTCTTGAGGGGCGTAATTAGCTAAATCACATTTCTACAAGAAAAACATTCTGAGGGGTATAAGTGGACAAAGTTTCTGAAATAAAAAAATTGCGATGGGCGTAAACAAATATTTATATATGAGAAAATTTGTAAGGATCATACTTAAGTGAATAATATTTCTGAAAGAGAAAAAGAAAAATAAAATCAATTCCAACACTATGCCAATCCAGTTTGGCACTGGCTTAACCAGGCAGTGAAACGTATTACGTGCTATAACAAGAACAAGTTTAAGAGAAGGAAAACTTGAAATAAAACCCTATACCGACCTGCCTGACAAGCATGGTAGTAAGGTCAATTTGTCTCCTATTGTGGAGGAGGCTCGAGCCCAACAGTGGGACGTATATAAAATGTAATCATCATCATCTTGCTCTTATCCCAATTACTTGGGGTCGACGCAATATGTCATCTGTTTTGACATATTGCAAAAAGTTTCGGCAATGACTTTTATGACCGGCCGCCTGCCTGACGTCAACCCTCCTTGGGAATGTAATATGTATATATAAAATGTAATGATGATGAAAAAATGAATGAACAAGAAGTGTACTTTTCTTGAATATACGCGGACGATCATCACCGCATGATCTGCTTTAATTGCACAATAAACAATCAAAATGATCATGGGATACAATATTACAATGGTAGTGATATACAATTGTCGACCTTATCACTAATAGAGATCTCTACCAGGCAACCTGGAAAGTGGAACAGGGGAAAGTGTAATTATGCGGACTGAATGTAATATATTTCACGATAATCAATACCTGTACAATATATTTGTATATAAATAAAATAAAATTAAAGGGATAAATTTACAAAACCCTAATAAGACCTGCTGTACTGTATGGATCAGCATGTTGGGCGACAAAAGCGACGGATAAGAGACGACTGCATGTAGCAGAGATGCGAATATTGAGATGGATGTGTGGTGTGACAAGAATGGGTAAAGTAAGAAATGAATGCATTTTTTTTTTTTTTCGTGGGTGGGCTGCAGTCGGCGCGCCTCCGCACCACTCCGTCTGGGGCGACAGAGGGGCTTAAGCACGCAACTCCCGCAACCCACCCGAAAACCACGTCGCCTTCGTCGTTGGGCCGACCACCGGAGCAGGGTTACTTGACATCAGTGGTCGGCCCGACGGAATACCCCCTATTGGGGTACCCTCCCATCGACCGACGTCCCCCCCCTCGGGGAGGACGTCGGTCTTTCCTCACGCGGTCGGCCTCTCGGCGGGTGACGAACTAATCCCCGGTCACGTCACCCGCGGCCTCGGCTAGGGCGGCATGAGGCGCAGGTAGTTGCGCCTACGCCGCCGAAATGAACGCATTAGAGGAAGTTTGAAAATTGCGCCAGTGACGGAAAAGTTAAGGAGTGAACGGCTGACATGGTATGGACATGTGATGAGGCGGGACGAAAGTTATGTTGTGCGATAAATTTTGAGTATGAATGTTGAAGGCTTTAGGGGTAAAGGAAGACCGAGGAAAAGATGGATGGACTGCGTGAGGCATGTCATGGATACTCTGGGAGTGATTACAGAGATGATGTGTGATAGGATCGTATGGAAGAAGATGACATATTGCGTCGACCCCAAGTAATTGGGATAAGAGCAAGATGATGATGATGATGATATTGGCATATAGGTATAACATAAACATATATCTAACTCTAGCAAATATACCCGCGGTACTTAGAATAATAACCTATAGAAGGTAAGTTCACGTACAAAAAGTGAGGCATTTCAATTGGAGCCTAATGGAGCTTACCCCGGAACCGTTCCGTAATGTACAAGTCATTGTACTGCACGAACGTACGTAACTCTTAAAAAATAAATAGGTAATTATGACGGTTTGTGCATTCAAATAGTGTCACAACACATTTGAAAAACTTAAAAAGGTTTTTAACATTATTTTTAAAAGTATTTCGACGATTTATGTTAATAAAAACAAAATTTGATTTCATAATTTGTATAGTGGTTTGCGTGTGAACGTGTGTAATCGTTGCGCGCCATTAGTATTTTTAGATTCAAATTTTGAAAATTCGAAGTATGGACACTATCCTTCTATACGTTATTATTATCACCCGCGTACTTCCCCTTTCCGTGGTAATATAACCACAATATTATCTGCGAGTAACATAGGCAGTAAACTATATTTTATACCCGTAAAATATAGCTTACTGCCTATGTTACTCGCAGATAATGGATCTTCTATTGGAGAAATAAAATCTTTCAATTTCTTGCGGTTTCCCCTCTATAGTTTAGGTTTCCGTGGGAATACGAGGAAGTAATATGTTGCTCACTAATAATGTGGCTATCCAATGGTTAAAAATTTTTTAAAATCGTTTATTGGTTTAGGCGTGAAAGCGTATCAAAAAACGAATATTATATTGGTTTTGGTTACTAGCGTTAGCGTTATATCGGGTTAAAATATAGCCTAGGTTACTCTTTGGTACAATAAGTAAGAAGAACAAGAAATGTGTGTACTTGCAGTGTATGCACTTTATAAAAACATTCTTATACCAAAAAATGTTGCGCTTGATGCCGCCCTAGCAGAGGCTGCGGGGTGACCGGACCGGGGATTTAGTTCGGGCACCCGTGGAGAGGTTAGCCTCGCGACGGTGGCGATCGGCGTCCCAGTAGGGGACGTCGAAGGGAGAGGATACTCCCTCGGGGTATTCCGTCGCGCCGACCACTGACGTCAAGTCACCCTACTCCGATGGTCGGTCCAACGACAAAGGCGACGTGTCGCGGGTGAGTTGCGGGTGTGCGTTCTTGCGCCCCTCTGTCGCCCCGGACGGAGTGGTGCGAGGAGTGCGCCGACAGTAGGTAACCCACCCCAAAAAAAAAATACGAAAAAATTTCATAACTGATATTTCTTTGATCCTTTACGATTATCATTTTAATCTTCCATAGTTTCGTTTATTAATATAATATTTAATTAGATAAATGGTTAATCAAGTGATTAAAAAGTAAAATAATTGTGATGTAATTGAAGAGATAAATATTTAATATAAATTTATTTTGATAAAATTTATCATTTTCGATACGTATGATTAGCGCCTTATTCAAATTCTTGTTTCTATAAACAAATGACAACATCACAATTTCCAACAATATTTTTAATTATACAACTGTTATTATAATTATGTAGAATTTTTGACCCCTATCGGCCTACAAATGTGGACACCCAGTAATCATATTACAAAATTGTGTACGTAGAGACCTATGCACTCTATATATCCTATTATATTGCGATGTGACGACGTTCTTCACAACCAGAAATAGAACAATGCTTCAGTCCTTACTAACAACCTTAACTTTTAAAAGCCCATGGAAACACCGACAACGAACGGAACTACGCTTTTCCTGCTTATATTATATCAAGAATACAAATATATGGAAATTGTTATATTTATTTTAATTAATGTAATTACTACAAAGCAACGGAAAATTTTGATTCAATCAACACATTAGCAAAGAAGTACATAGTCGGCTGATTCGAAATGTCATAAGTTTATTCCTACAAATAGCAATTACAATTATTTATGTCAGTGATATACACTATATTTTTCATTAAGATATTCATTATATTTCAATGGTAATCATTTCTCGTGTAGGAATTCAATTCATCACCCCCTGTCCTATCTATAGGTATCATAAACGACGACGAAGGGATATCATATGCAAATTAATGCCCTAGTCGTTTTTTATGATACTCACGGGTCATCATTTATGCAAGAAAAGGACTACTATGTAAAACCCTGTACCAATCCGTCCGACCAGCCTTGTGTAGTAGGTCAATTACTCTCCAGTTGTGGAGCAGGCTCGAGCCCAACAATGGAGCGTTAGCTGAGATGATGATAATAATGATTTCAATGATAGACAAACACAGTCTTTGACATTTTTATTTGTTGCTATTTTATCAATAAAATTTAGAGAAATCTTTGTTAACTAATAAAGGGTTAAATTAAAAGTAAACTCAAAAACTCTCCAGCATATAATTTAAAATTATATGCGGAAGAGTTATGGCAGGAACGACAAACTCTCACGTGACAATATTATGCGGGTGACGTGACCGGGGATTAGTCCGTCACCCGCCGAGAGGCCAACCGCGTGAGGAAAGACCGACGTCCTCCCCGAGGGGGGGACGTCGGTCAATGGGAGGGTACCCCACGTAGGGGGTATTCCGTCGGGCCGACCACTGATGACAAGTAACCCTGCCGGTGGTCGGCCCAACGACGAAGGCGACGTGGTGTTCGGGTGGGTTGCAGGTGTTGCCCCTCTGTCGCTCCGGACGGAGTGGTGCGAGGAGCGCGCCGACCGCAACCCAACCCAAAAAAAAACGTGACAATATTATAATATAATATCTAGTTGACCGAGCTTCGCTCGGAATATTTTTGTTGTATTTTTATCGAATTTATTTAGATATATATTAATGAAAAATAAAAATTTAATAATGAAAAACAAAAAAAAATACAAAAGAGAATAATAATAACACCGAGATTCGATCCGACGCCGTTTGAATGCCAAAACAATACTAAAAGGAAACTACAATACTTCCCAACTGAGCTATCGTAACTCACGACGTTGACGGCAAAATTTGAATTCATATTCTTTTAAAATTTAATGCCATTATATTATTTTGCTAAAAACACTGACAAAACAACATTTTCTATAAATAAAACCTAGCTAGATCGATTTTTTGGCCTCGAAACCTCTAGTATGCCGAGTTTCATCAAAATCGTTGGTGCCGTTTCCGAGATCCTAAAGATATATAAGATTAAATATTTGAATGTTTTAATGTGCATATTAAATAATTTTTATGGCATTTATGCAGAGATAATGCTAAAGTATAGTCAATATAATACAGCAGTAATTACATATGTTTTCGTGTTTCATCAAAATTTCCAAAAGATGTTTTTAATGTGCTAATGTGATATTAAATGCGATAATAAGACTTTCCGATGGGCACTTATCTAAATGAGGTGATAATTGGTAAATAATAACTTTGTAATAAACGTCGCTGTAACCATGATACAAAATTTCTTAAACAAATTAACTATACATTAAGGGATATTTATTTCACATAATAAAAAAGAAATGATGGCTATTTAAACAAGGGGTTTAAATAGCCATCATTTCTTTTCTGTTTTCTATGACATTATAAAAGTATTTTGGCAGCAACGTCTAAAGTCGCATGGTATTCTTGATTTGTAATCAATATTATAATATTTTATAATGTTATTATTGAATGACTAGAATGACATTTTTCTCTGATATAATGAAGACAAAATGCATAAGCATATGGAATATAAATCTACAGGGCTATATGTACTATCATATTTTCCAAAATAACCAAAAAAAAACACTGGCCGCTTAGTTGTATTTTAGCCTACCGCAACAATGTGTGTCGGAAAAATAATGAAGAAAATACTACAATTAGCAAATCTTGTTACAAATTAAATTAACGAGCCTAAGCTAAGCCTAAGCTAAAAATAATAGAAAATAATAAAGACATAGGTAGTACGTTACAGATAAATTCATTCAACATAATTTATGATATTATTTTATTTACACTATAATATTTCGACCACCCAGTTGCCAAATGTACAGGCAGGTTTAATTTATATATCAGTTAATAAATGTTTAATATTCAAGGAAATACATTATTGATATTAATAAAAAAATATTTAGCGTAAAATAATAACAAAATAAAACTTACCGTTCCTTACATCCGTCTTCGGAATAAAACACAGCTAATTTGAAATTTAATATTTCACACAAATTTTACTCAGTATCTTTAGATGTAAGTTTCAGTCAACTTATTTAATAGGTACGTAGCTGCGTAACTTGCGTATATTACGATAATGCGTTAATAAAAATCAAATTCGGCGACGACTTAACAGCTCGCGGTCTAACAACTTTCTGATTGAGTGGAGCGGTAGCGTCGAGCGGAAGCGGGGCACCTGAGTCAACGTGGGGTGCCAGTAACTATCGGCCCAACGGCATATTATCACGATATTGTCAGCGTGGGACTTAGAAACAGTTCACTGAGCGACGATTAAAGTTGCGCGAGAAAAACCACAGTGAGCATTCAATACTGCGAGTAGAAAGTAAGATTATAATCACGCAAAAGTTTGATTGCATGTTTTCAAAGAGCTTGGTTAATGATTTCAAAATGTTAATTTATTTAACAATAGACGTGACAGTGTTTAAATATTTAATGCATATGGTAAAACTGCTTACAGGGCGCATCGGCGAGAGACATTGCCAGTCTTGTCAGTGACTTTCAGACCAAAGAGATGATGCCGTGAAGTTGACCCGTCATAGAGCAACTTTATTAGAATTCTGTATCGTATCTCCGTGGGAGCATAGAGAAAGGACACAAGGACCTAGAACGATTAGTATAAGTATAAATAGACATGTTGAATGGCAATCACAGTCCATGAATTTGCTATTTTGTTTTAATTTTTGGATGATCGGCAGAAGTGTATAGATATTTCCTTCATCATCATCATCATCTCAGGCTATATAAATCCCACTATCGAAGTCAGGCTGCCTCCAAAATGGGAGGGGAACTACTGCTCCACGCTCGTCAATAGCCTTTTATATCGACTTTTCCTTCTCATGCATCGATGTTACCTGTATAATATACTTTAGTCGTCTTTTACGACACCCACAGGCAAGAGAGCAGGTATTTAATTGTATTCATACTCAGTAACCACGCAGTTATTTATACATATATAGATATGTACCAAAAAACTTATGTCTCTATTAATGGTGATGAATTAAATTCAATACACTTTGATTGCACCACAAATCTATGTTGAGATCTTACGTTTAGCAATCGCCTGCAGACCCCCTGTGTTGGGATACAAATGTACGCTTGCCCGGGTATCGGGATCTCTGCCCGGGTCGACCTCTTTTCTCCCATACTCGTGGGAACTGTTATGGATATTGTTTCTCAAATGACGTTGCAGATAGGAGGGGTGAGACGCCCAATACCATCCACAGGAACGAGAATTCTAGTTCCCACATTAAAGCCTTGCCATGCTACAGCAAAACTGGCACAGAGGAGGGAGATGCCTCGTCCGACTGCAGCTCTGCTGCTAGTCTGGCACTTGAGGCTCCAAGATCAGCCAAGGGCCCGGCGACACAAGTGGCCCCAAAGAAGAGGAAAAAGCGCAAAAACATGAGGACGGGGAAGGCCACTAGCGCGACCCGATCGCCCGCCAGTGTGGAGGAGGTGATGGATACGGCCCACTAATGGCGACCGAATCCTACCACCTCCTGCAGGCCAACCTCAACCACGCCGCCGAGGCACAGGACGTTTTCCTGCAAGCCATGGCGGAGTGGTTGATCGGTGCAGCCGTAGCCGCGGAGCCGTACGTAGTGCCTGACCGGCCCAATTGGCTGGGCAGCAGTGACGGCTCTGTAGCAATCGTCGCCTCCACGTCGTGGCATTCCCCGCCTTTGTTGCTCAAGGACAGGGGCGATGGGTATGTCGCGGCGGAATGGGGAGAGGTTACGCTATTTGGTGTTTACTTCTCCCCTAACAGGAGCGCGATGGATTTCGGGGCCTTCCTCACCATCCTAGGAGCCTCGATACGGTGACTGGCACCGCGCCAAGTCTTCGTTCTGGGGGACTACAACGCCAAGTCCACGGCGTGGGAGTCCCCCAGGACGAATGACCGCGGGCGGGCGGTCGAAGAGTGGGCGGCGGCACTGGGCCTCTGTTTGCTGAACAGGGGCTCGGTGCAAACGTGCGTGCGGCAGCAGGGCGGGTCGATAGTGGACTTGTCGTTCGCTAGCCCTAATGTCGCAGCAAGTGTGAGGAGCTGATGCGTCCAGGAGGAGGTTGAGACCCTATTCGACCACCGATACATCCGGATAGAGGTCTCCCGGACCCTCCTGCAGCCCAGTAGGGGTCACACGGCGGACGGAGCTCCCGCGTTTCCGCGGTGGGCTGTGGGTCGATTGGATCGGGACCTGTTGGCGGAGGCAGCCATCGTTCAGTCGTGGCTGTCCTCACCGCCCCAGGCGGACGGGGTGGATGCCGAGGCTGGCCGCATCCGCTGTGCGTTAATGCAGATCTGCGATGCGGCCATGCCCCGTGTGCGGCGTCTGCCACCGATGAGTGCGGTCCCCTGGTGGTCCCGAGAATTGGCGGACCTTCGGGCCGCGTGCATACGTGCCCGAAGGTCCCCGCCACACCCGCACCCGCAGCCGAGCGCGTCACCGCGACGCTGAGCGGGAGGGCCAGCTGTACAAGGCTTACCGCAGTGCGCGGTCTGCCTTCAGGCTGGCCGTCCGTACCGCCAAGGACGTTAGTCGGCGGGAGATGCTGGACAGTCTCGAGCGTGACCCCTGGGGTCGCCCCTACCTCGCGGCGCTGAACAAGCTCCGCGGGCGGGGCCCCCCCCTCACTGAGACTCTCCAGCCCAGCCTCTTCACCAGAGTTGTCGAGGACCTCTTTCCACGGCGAGCGGAGCACACGCCCCCGGTCATGGCTTCGCCGGACAGCGACCGGGAGGCCGACGATGAATGTGCTCCGCCCATCACGGAGCCGGAAATGGGTGCGGCGGTGGCGCGTATGCGAGTGAAATCCACCGCCCCCGGGCCCGACGGTATTCCGAACCGTGTGCTGCCCCTGGTCCTCGAGCCCCTGGGACCACGCCTCAGGGGACTGTTCGACGCCTGTTTGACGTCCAGGCAGTTCCCTGGGTGCTGGAAAGAGGGGAAGCTGGTTCTCCTGCCGAAGCCGGGACGGTCTCCCGAGTCGGCCTCGGCCTACAGGCCCATCGTGCTGCTCGATGATGCGAGCAAGCTGCTAGAGAGGGTGTTGGCTACCCGCATCGAGCGGCACCTCGTCGGGGTTGGGCCCGATCTGTCGGACGCCCAGTTTGGTTTTCGGAGAGGGCGTTCGACGATCGCGGCCCTACTGCGCATGAAGGCCGTGGTAGCGGAGGCCGTCACCGGCGGCGGAGTCCTGTTGGCGGTGTCCCTGGGCATTGCCAACGCCTTCAACAGTCTGCCATTCAGCTGCATCAGGGAGGGGCTGAGGTACCACGGGGCGCCCGTGTACCTTAGGCGGCTGGTGGCAGACTACTTGGAGGGGCGCCGCGTCCTCTACGTTGACCGAGTAGGGGACGTTGTGCGAACGCCCATGACCTGCGATGTCCCACAGGGGTCGGTTCTGGGTCCGACCCTGTGGAACATCGGCTACGACTGGGCGTTGAGAGGAAGCCTCCCACCCGGGCTGGGCGTAATTTGCTACGCCGACGATACACTCGTCACAGCCCGGGGCGGGACGCTAGAGGAGGCGGCACGCCTGGCAACTCTCGGCACCGAGGAGATTGTCAGGCGAATCGAAGCGCTGGGGTTGAGGGTAGCCCTGGAAAAGACGGAGGCCCTTTTGTTCCATGGCCTCCGTACCGCCGGGCCTCCCGCTGGCGCTTCGATCACCGTGCAGTTGGTCACCATCAGCATCCAGGCCCACATGAAGTACTTGGGCCTGGTGCTCGACGGGCATTTTTGGTTCCGGGAGCATCTCCATCAACTTGTTCCCCGGCTTCTATCTGGTCGGAGTCCCTCACCGCCCGCAACAGAGCCCTCCTGCGTCGACCGCAGAGGGTCATCGCGGTAAGGGCTATTAGGGGCTACCGTACTGTGTCCTGGACTGCGGCAACACTGCTGGCGGGCGACCCCCCTTGGGCACTGGTGGCGGAAGCGTTGGCAGAAATATACCGGTTCCGCGCCACATCGCGAGTCAACGGCGAGCGAGTCTCCACAAGGGGATTGGGCAGAGTTCAGGAAGTGGCCCAAAGGGAAGTCATCCAGCGGTGGAGGGAGGATCTAGAGTCCCCCGTAGCAGGGCGGGGGACTGTGGAGGCGGTTGCGCCGCATCTCCACCGCTGGCTCAGGAGAAGGCACGGCAGCCTTACATTTAGGATGGTGCAGGTGCTTACCGGACGTGGGGTCTTCGGTAAGTACTTGCACAAAATTGGAAGAGAAGAGGCCCCAGGATGCCATGAGTGTGGCGCGCTAATCGACGATGCGCGCCACACACTAGAAGTATGCCCCGCCTGGGGGCCTCAGCGCCACGTCCTGTCAACGGACATGGGAACAGCGGACCTGTCGTTGTCGACCATCATCTCGAAGATGCTCGGCAGCGACAGCTGTTGGTCGTCGATGGCCTCCTTCTGTGAGGCTGTCATTGCAAGGAAGGAGGCCGCGGAGCGGGCACGCGAGGCACTTGCGTCCGCAGACTCGCTCCGCCGGCGGCGACCAGGGAGGAGGAGACTGGCTCCTCCTTCCACCGCCCTGAATGATGACAAGACGTGGCCAGACGGCCAAGCGTTGGGGTGTCGGGGATAGAATGTCATCAGACGATCTCTCCGGCACCTCGTAAAAGCGCGGAAGGGGCCGCTGTGGTTTTAGTGGGTATTTCGGTCACTTCTGTGGCCGGCGAGTCCCACACACACTCCCCTGTCTGTAACCGGCGGGGGATAGTGCGTAAATGCATTTCCACAGTTATCGGCGGGTGTCGGAGACGCGCGCCCGCGGCGGCATGGTCTCCATCAAAGAGATCACCGCCTGGCGGGTCGACGCCCGCCGAGAAGTCATTGCCCGTTGGGCAGTTCGCCTGGAGAGTCCTCGATACGGTGTCAGGACCGTTGAGGCCCTCCGGCCGGTGCTGATGGAGTGGTTGGAGCGGACGCACGGCGTGCTTTCCTTCCGACTGGTGCAGGTGCTGACGGGGCACGGTTGCTTCGGGAAGTACCTGCACAAGATTGTCAGGAGGGAGAGCACACCGTCCTGCCGTCTACACGGCGCAGCACACGCTCGAGGAGTGTGCTGCGTGGGAGGGGGAGCGCCGTGAATTCGTCGCGATTTTCGGTGCCGACCTGACGCTGCCGACCATCGCCAGGGAGATGCTCGACAGCGTCAGGAACTGGGACGCGGTCGCCGCCTTCTGTGAGGCCGTTATCTCACGGAAGGAGGCGGCGGATCGTGTGCGAGTAGAGCTCCTATTCGGCGACACGTTCCGCCGCCGGCGACTCGGGCGGCGCAGGCGCGGGTATTTGCGCCTAATGCCGCCCTAGCCGAGGCCGCGGGTGATCGGACCGGGGAATTGTCCGTCACCCGCAGAGAGGCTGACCGCGCGACGGCGACCGACGTCCCAATACGTCGAGAGGTGAGGTTACCCGAAAGGGTATTCCGTCGGGTCGACCACTGATGACAAGTTACATCTGCTCCGGTGGTCGGCCCAACAACGAGGTGACGTGGGTACGGGTGGGTTATTGGCCCGCGCGCCGTCCTTTCATCGCCCCGGACGGACTGGACTGCGCATGCGCTTACCATAGCCCACCCATAAAAAAAAAAAGCATATCCATATTTAACCCTGCATTCATTAGCTTATCAACGCCCACTGTTAGTGATACACTGACAAGAGTTACTGTTTATAGACCAGTGGGCCTACTCTTGAAATTAATTCTAATTTCGAATCGGATTCGTTTCAATCTCACCAAACTTATATTTGGTACTCTTGAACAAAATCGAGAATGAATTTTTCGCGTTCGTCGTTGTTATTTTCACCAAATGTGCCATGTTTTCGTACTTTAAATTAATAACGTTATCGAACTCGATCACCACAAAGACGCTGTCTTGAAATTGTGCAATATTAACGATTTTAAACTACGTCATAATCACGTCGGGAGTAGCAAATATTTGACTTAATCGACGAGAGTCGAATTCATTTAGTTTAGAAACGTTCCACCTAATTTGATTCCAATCGGGCGCTAGTGTCGCTTTCAAGAGTACCAAATTTGCTCAAATTCGAGCTGCGATTGGATTTAGGATTGGAATCGAGATTCAAGAGTAGGCACACAGTTTACTGTTCTAAATTTGGAGCGAGATATTCTTCAGAAACCCATAAATACAGAGTAAGAATACATTTCACCATCCTCTATCTCTCCTCTATCTTTTTTTCTTGTACTTATGTGTTTATTCAAAGAATATAAGGTTTTCAGAAAAAAAATAGGTGAACCTTGCCTGATAGATTAGAAAATTCACTTAAATATTTTGCAAAAACTAAAAGCCATAAATCACAATTCGAACCACAAATTATGTATTTGCTACAGATTGCTACATACATAAATCGACAGACGTATGCCCAATGTCAAGGCGCAGTTATATTTTTTGATTTAATAGGAGTTTAACTTTTAAAAAAAAGTATATAGATAAATCCGACTGAAATGCAAAAAAAAAATATTATTTAATTATTATGGAATTCAAATTTACAAATTTCTTTACTTTCAATGCATAAATTAATTTTAATTTGATTAAACTTTTTATAAATGAACAGTTCAATACATGTAAATTCATTTTTAACTAACAACCCGCCCTCGCTTCGGTTTCAGTCGCCTTACCTACGTAGTTCCCGTTCCCGTGGGAATACCAGGACAAAATACAGCTTAAAATACCCCTTATATAGACAGCTATCTGGTAATAAAATATTAACAAAATCGGTCCAGCCGTTTTGAAGAGTACCCAAAACAAACAGACAACAAATTTTAAACCGGTTTTTGGGCATAGGTACCGTGCAAACAACCGTATCAGCATGAAAAAAGTCCATTATTTTAACATTACAAACAGACACTTCAATTTTATTTATTTGTAGAAACAATTTTCTTTCTTTAACCACTTCACTGCACAGATGGCGTAGTGTTTATGATACCGATCTACCGTGCCAGTGTCACGAGTTTGAATCCCATGCAAGACAACACTGTGCAATCTACAAATTATTGTTCTGAGTCCGGATGTAATTTGTGTCCGTTAATATTGGTAAAGTCGCCCGCAATACAAGGATTATTTCCCTAGTGCTGTTTATTGTCTTATAAAAAAAACATTCTTTTTTCTATTTTCAGACTGCAAAGTTTGAGTTATTAACGTATAATATGGGCTTATGGCTTATCATGATAAGTCTCCGAACGTCTCTATGAAAATCTAAGAATATTTTTTTTTTTTTTTTTTTTTTAATATATTATTATTTTTTTTTTTTTTTATTGCAAGCAGTAATAATATAATAATAATAATATTTATTTTGCACAAAAAACATTACAATAAATTCATATTACATTCAAATTTGACATATATATCTTTTACACATTTACTAATCGTTGGCACCTGTACTAATGTAAACATTGTATCACAGGTGCCTAATTTATACTAGATTATGCCTTATTTATACTAGAAATCTCTTTCAATCAAGTACATCTTAAATATTAAATTAAATCTGTACTCTACTTGGCCAACAAAATAAATGGAGGTTGTAAATGATTAAAAAGCAAGGTTTTATTATTATAAAATTATTAGAGGTCTTATAAAATTAAAACTATTAACTTGTCAAGTTAAGTGGTACAGGTATCCTTTATTTTTTATTCAATACTAGTGATTAGCCTTGTATTCGAGTTAATTAAATAATATACCTGTAGACTAACTGTTTTATTTTTTTATTTAACAATTTTAAAAACTGGTTCACTAGTGAAAAATGAATATCTCATGTGGGGTTCAAACCCACACCTATTACAATACCGTTTCAATCGTCCTACCACTTGGACCAGAGTGGACTAGCGTATAACAGTGTAGTCATCATCATCATCACAGCCCATTGATGAGCTCGACCATCCTCCACAATGGAGGAGAGCCAAGCGGGAGGGAAATTGACCTACTATACCACAATGGTCAAGTGGGTTGGGTATCGGGCTACACTTTGCCCAGCTCATCCCGAGGCGCTGAGAAGGCTTCTGCTGAACCCTGGCAGTCCTGGATCATCATGGCGGCGACTCTACGCCGGCATTCTGCGGTCCATGGCACTGTATGGTGTATGGTACCTGTATGGTACCTATCAGGTCGGAGTCCCTCACCGCCCGCAACTGAGCCCTTCTGCGACGACCGCAGAGGTTCATGTCAGTAAGGGCTATTAAGGGCTATTAAGGGCTACCGTACTGTACCTTGGACCGCGGCAACTCTGCTGGCAGGTGACCCGCCGTGGCCGCTGGTGGCGGAGGCGTTGGCGGATGTATACCGGTTTCGCGCTACAGCACGAATCAACGGCGAGCAGGTCTCCGCAGGGGGACTGGGCAGAGCTCGGGAAGTGGCTCGAAGGGAAGTCATCCGGCGATGGAGAGAAGATGTAGAGTCCTTCGTAGCAGGGCGGGGGACTGTAGAGCCGGTTGCGCCGCATCTCTACCGCTGGCTCAGGAGAAGGCACGGCTGCCTTACATTTAGGATGGTCCAGGTGCTTACCGGGTATGGGGTCTTCGGTAAGTACCTGCTCAAAATCGGAAGAGAAGAGGCCCCAGGATGTCATGAGTGTGGCGCGCTAGTCGACGATGCGCGCCACACATTGGAAGTATGCCCCGCCTCAGCGCCACGTCCTGTCAACGGAAATGGGAATAACAGACTTTTCGTTACCGACCATCATCTATCCATCATCTCCAAGCGACAGCTGTTGGTCGTCGATGGCCTCCTTCTGTGAGGCTGTCATGACAAGGAAAGACGCCGCGGTGCGGGCACGCGAAGCGATTGCGTCCGCTGATTCGCTCCGCAAGCGACGACTAGGGAGGAGGAGACGCCGCTTTGCGCTCCTCCTCCTACCGCCCTGAATGATGACAGGACGTGGCCAGACGGTTATTCGTCGGTTGGCCGCCTGTTGGCGTTGGGGTATCGGGGATAGAATGTTATCAGACGATCTCTCCGGCACCCCGTAAAAGCGCGGCAGGGGCCGCTGTGGCTTTAGTGGGTATTTCGGTCACTTTTGTGGCCGGCGAGTCCCGCGCATACTCCCCCGTCTGTAACCGGCGGGGGATAGTGCGTAAATACAACTCCACAGCGTGAAAAAAAAGGTGTGTTGGATAAGTGTTTTATTTCAAGTTTTCCTTCTCTTACATAGATGATATCTGCATATTACTTACATTCCATAATCGTCTCTTACGACACCCACGGGTAAGAAAAGAGGCGGTGACTTGTATTTTTAAATTTCTTACTCCGTCACCACACGGAATGATAGACAATGCGAACAGTAAAATTAAAGTATTAGATCGAAACAATGTATAAACATTTTCTGATAGATAGCGCACGCCTTCCATAAAGACGACAAATATGAGTAACAATTCGACTATCATACTCCACGCTGCTCCAAATAGTGCAACGACTGGAACGATATTACGATAGATGTCGGTTCGAATCCCGCGTGTGGTATTGATTTTTCACTCGTAATTTTTTTTTTTATATATAAACCAAGCCTGTTAGATGCCAAATCTCAGTAATTTAGATTAAGAAACATATATTAAATTATTCTTCAAGCACATATGATTAAAATTTGATATTTCTATCAGAATAAGGTTAATTATCATTTGGGGATCAGACCATCAGTATAGACTCTTTAACTCCTCCTGGAAATAAAGCATTTCATATAAATTTTATCATCTCATCATCTCAGCCCATATATGTCCCACTGTTGGGCTCGGGCCTCCTCCTTTATGAAAGGGAATTTGAGCTACTAATACCACATTGGTCAGACGAATAGGGTTTGATTTCGAGAGCTTCTCTTGCATTGATGTAATCTGTGTCTTATATCCCTTAGTCATCTTTCACGACACCCACAGGCAAAAGAGGGGGTGAATTGTATTCTTACTCCGTCACCACACAGAAGAATATAAATTTATGGTAAACAAAATAAACAATAATTGGTGTGTGCTTATGACTACACGTTAATAATCAAAATGGCTGGACCGATTTTGATAATATTTTACTACCAGATGGCTGTCTATATAAGGAGTAACTTAGGCTATATTTTATCCCGGTATTCTCACGGGAACGGGAACTATGCGGGTAGGGCGACTGAAACCGAAGCGAAGGCGGGTTGCTTGTACGAAATACAGCTAGTTTTTTCATTGTTCATAAGTGTTTTAACCCCCGACGTAAAAATAGGGGTGTTATAAGTATGAAGAAGTCTGTGTGTGTGTCTGTCTGTGGCATCGTAGCTCTCAATCGGATGGACTAATTTCGATGGGTTTCTTTTTATTTGAAAGCCAGTTTTCTTGCGCTGGTTCTTAGCTGTTTGGTAATATATGTCCAGCAGTGTAAAGGTATCAGTTCTTTTACAAAATGATATAATGGCGTATGATTACTCGATTAAGTGCTTCATGCGTGCCAGCATAATTGTTAAATAACAATTAATTTATATTCCCTGTTGAAGAGAACGTAAATACTTTCTTTTATCTTTTATTTCAGTTTGCGTCGGGGGTTTATAAAAATTTTCAGTTTTACTTATTACGCCGTTACACAGAACTATATTTATGCTTAACCATTGTTCGCAGTTTAGGAAGGTAACGTTTCAATTGAATGTTATTAGATTTGAACAGAAGAGCGTCTGCTGGATCAGCTAGTATAGTTATAAATGATATATATAGATATAAATTACACCGGTAAATTATAATTCCCTTAGTTAACGAGAGGCGATTTTACTCTAACAAGTGTCATAGAGACGAGCATGACGGCCTCGGTCTCATTCAATATCACAAAATAAAGTGCACAGCGCGCCTAGAGAAATTTTGACTTCAAAATGACGTTACGTCGATTGATACAAATTTATGATTTCTAAATTGAATCTAATAAAAAAACTTCTGCTACAATGCTAAACAACTCACTCAAAAATTCTGTTCTGTCTATCTCTTGAAAAATATTGAACTGAAATAAAGAAAAGTAAATGTTTTCAAAACAACATGCGCGTGTCGCTTAAAACTGCCATCTTTGTTTCAAAAAAGTCATCGTTGTTCTTTAAATTGTATTGACGATTATAAAGGTATACCCATACCCGACCAAATATTTTCTATTTTATGTAATTTTTAAAGACCTAGCTTATTTTGACATGATCTTTGAATCTCTTCGGTATATTTAATAATGCAACTTCAGCATATGCCATACCCAGTTTAAAGAAGTCGTCCCGCCCAATTCTTTTAAGTGATATACGTAAAAGCCGACTAAAAGGTGACCGGGAGAATTGACAACATCACGCTATTTTTTGGCGGCAGGTCATGATACGTCGCGCACCGTCCAATCTGTCCGGAGCGATGAACGAGCTCATAGCCCACCATAGGGTGCTTACATCTCTCGAGCGCCATCTGGGCGGGCTTCCGGTACCCGATCTTGTCATCAGTAGTCCGTCCGGGCAGGTTACCCTTTCGGGTACTGTCGCGGGTCCGCTCTCGCCCTCACGGCCTTCCTCTGGTGACCGGACTGCTCTCCGTCACCAGTTGCCACGGCTAGGGCGGCATTAGGCGCAAGTAATCGCACCTACGCCGCCAAAGTCGCCGGCGGCGGATAGTGACTCAATAGAGGAGTTCCTGCCCGCTTCGGCTCCGCCACCTCCTTCCGCGAGACGACTGCCTCTCAGAACGCATGTCGTTAGCAATTCATGACCCTAAATACGATCGTCTACCCAGCGTGACATTTAGGGTAATATTCCACTATATAGCCAAAGGTAGCCTTCAATATTGGATATACCTGGATAGAGGATATTAGAATGGATAAATAAATGATTAATGATTTAATTTGACGTCTATCTCATGTATTTTATATCATATCTTGACTCAAATCGCGTACCGTGATGAGCAGCCTAATTATCGAAATAATCTTAGCATCACTAACTTGTAATTTATTTTTAATCCCTAGCCAGATATGCGGTTATTGTTTTAAATGAATTCAACCATTTATTTCTAATAAAACACCAATTTGAATGATCGATTTCACAATATAACCTAAATTTGTTAATCAATTTAATACGTTTTTGAACGTTTGTAACTATAAACATAATTACAGTCATTATTTAAATCCTTATCTACTTCGTATAGGCCAAACATGCAAAAACCCTATGTCAATGTGATACCATCTTATTTGTAGTTTTAGCTATAATACCTGCCCTAGATCTACTATCAGTCTGTGAAAATTGAGTGGTCAGGGCTAAAGGTCGATGAAGGCACGATATACACAAAAACAAAAATAATTAACCTACTTACTGAAATAACTTTATGCATTGGAAACTTCTAGAGAAATCAAAATGGTTAGTTAATGGGTAATAAAGCTGATGACCTTGGATTAATGTGACCTAAATACATTCTTTTTCTATATCTTTTAGTATTTATTATGATTATCGTGATTTATATAAGCATATCTTTCTCTATATGCGAGTGCATGAAAAACAATAGGACGTTGGTACTGCATTCCATACCAAGACGCTTATCTAACGTCAAGCCTCTTGGAAATGCAAATGTTAGCTTTGCTACTATTTTGCTATTTTTATTCGCCTTTTTTTTGGCATAGGGTGCCGTGTTAAAAATACACTATGCAACCCCACCCACTTCCTTGTGGCGATGAAGGAGGAATACAATTTACTACTTTACCCCTACCTTTCTTACCCATGAGTGTCGTAAAAGACAATTAAGGACTATAATATATATATATATATGTGACATCTATCATCTATCTATTCTATATAGAGGATCTTCTCGTCCAACATACCTCAGTGTCTGGAAACACAGGTCTGCGACCAGTGTGTGTTACCAGTGATGACTTACGGCACGGAAACGTGGTCCCTAAATGTAGGCCTCATAACAAGGCTCAAAGTCGCTCAGCGTGCTATGGAGCGGGCTATGCTCGAGATTTCTCTGCGAGATAGAATCCGGAATACGGAAATCCGCAGAAGAATGGGTGTAACCGCCATAGCACGAAGAATTAGCACGCTGAAGTGGCAATGGGCAGGCCACATCGCTCGACGAACCGACAACCGCTGGGGAAGAAAGGGTCTCGAGTGGCGACCACGTATTAGACGACGCAGTGTAGAACGCCCCCCCACTAGGTGGACCGACGACCTGGTGAAAGTTGCTGGGCGTCGTTTGATGCAGGCGGCACAGGACCGCACATTGTGGCGTAACATGAGGGAGGCCTACGTCCAGCAGTGGACGGTAATAGGCTGAAATGATAATGATGATGACATCTATGCAAGCGATGGACAACTCGAAACAAAACCCTGTACCAACCCGAATAACCAACGTGGTACAGTTGATCCATTTCTCTCCCATTGTGGCACGAGCCCAGCAATAAGACGTATATGATATTTTTCGAGCTCAATAATATACCTTTTTAAAATATATCTACAAGAAGATCACTATCCTTACAGTAAATAGTAGTTTTGTTGTGCCCTATTACTAAACTTTGAGATAGGTGATTCCACTTACCAGTGTATTTACGACAGACAGGTCTACTAGTGTAAAGAATAAAAAATAAAAGAAAAATAGCTGCCAATCATACTACTTCTACCCTAGACTAGTTGTCGGTATCAGGGAGTCAATCAATAGGCAGTGAGGCATTATACATGTGTAACAGCTGGTAAGAGGGGCGAGGATGAATCTCATCAGACGATCTCCCCGTCATCCCCGTAAAAAGCGGAATGGACCGCTGTTTTAGTGAGTATTCCAGTCTACAGGTGGCCAGCGAGTCCTATAAAAGTCTGTCACGGGTGGAGTACCTATGTAAATGCATCTATATAGCGTCAAGTAAAAAGCCATATTGGATTGCTCTAAATCTGTATCTCCGGCCTGACCAGTCCATGGCCCATCAAAAATAAGTCTTAATAACACGTAATAGTTTGTAGAAAAAGTATGCAAATAACCATGTCAACTAGTCCAGGGTAGTTAGGATACGATAAGTTAGAACGCATAATTAGCGTGACTATTTAGGGCAGCTGCTGCGTGTCGACCTTACCCTGTATAAACGCATTCAACTACGCTTTCACCCAAAAAAATTAGAGTTTGGCAATCTTGAATTATGTAAATATTCTTGTATTTTTCTTTTCATCATCGTCATCATTTCCGCTCATATACATACGTCCCACTGTTGGGCTTGAGCCTTCTCCACAATAGGAGGGAAATTGATCTTACTATACCATGCTGGTCAGACAGGTTGGTAAAGGGTTTTAGTTCAAGGTTTCCTTCTCTCGCATAGGTGTTATATGCGTATTATATCCCTTAGTCGTCTATTACGACATCCACGGGCAAGATAGGGAGTGGTTAATTTTATTCTTACTCCGACACCACCCGGACTTCTTCTACTCGAATGCAATAGTACCAACCTGCCCAATCCTAACACTGCACTGTGGTTCAGTTCATCCAATGAATGTTAATGGTAAATAGTTAATTCTTTTGTAATGGGTCAATATCTAACTACTTCTTTAGTTAAAAGAAAGGTATTAAATAGACATCTACTAATTAAACCTACTTAACATTGTCGATAATTTTTTTTAGTTATACGATTAATAAATATTAAATAATGGCACATAGTCACATACTTTTTGACCAACATTAAAAATTTTAGAATTGAAACATATCTTCTATATAGACGTTCTTTATAATACAAAATAACAACCATATCTTTCATAACTCAGGACCCAAACTCATGATCATACCACTAGCAATCGTATGCCTATGCTATTGGACGAACCTACTTTATTAAAATGAAAAATAAAGATCTTTCGCCCGTAAATTTTCAAGTAGCAAAATAGTTTAATATTTGAAAGAGTTTAACTGTATCAATTGTAGTGATCCTTTAATTACATGATTGGTTTTAGTAATAAGAGTTCTTTGGCACTAATTAGGAGTTTACTTCTAACAAAGTACTAGTTTACTAATACTAACGAGTAACAAAGTTTTTTTATTGCCAACGGTGTCAAACGAGCAAAGCGGCAGCCTGATGGTAAGTGATGCTGCCGCACATGGACCTTTGCAATACCAGGAGCACAGCCAGGCCATGGACCTACCGTTAAGAAAATACTGTTCTTAAACCTCGTTTAAAGGAGGACATGTCATAGCGCTCGGGAAATACAGCAGCAGGTAGTTCATTCCAGAGCTTGCACGTACGTGGGAGAAATGATCGCTGGAAACGTACAGTTGAAGACCATAACGTTTCCAGGTGAAATGGATAAACCCTGCTACGATGTCGAGTGGTACATTGATAGAATGATGACGGTGGTACCAAGTCAAACAGTTCCTCGGAGCACTCCCCGTGAAAGAATCTGTAAAGTACACAGACTGACCCAAAGTCTCTCCACCGCTCCAGCGACTCCAATCGGTCCGTAAGATTGGGATCCCCGAAGATTCGAACAGTACGTCTTTGTAGGGAGTCAAGTGGGTCTAGCTGCTGTCTGGGCGCACCTGCCCAGAAATGTGAGTAGTAGGTACTCCACATGAGGACGAACTTGTGCTTTGTATAGTACAAGACGCTGTCTCAGTGTGAAGTACCGACTGGCCTTTGATAATATACACGAAGATTATATAATCAAAGCGCCTGGCTCTGTTCAGGAGCTTGCCAATTTGGCTTTGGCCCCCAAATGACTTCCAAACTGGACTTTGCTCGATATTTCGACGCCGAGAATCCCATTACTCTCAGAAATTGGGAGAGTTACTGCTTGGAACTGAGGCGCCATAACAAACGGGTCCTTCTTTGCAGTGAACGCGCAAACTTGTCTTTGTGGGACTGAACTGGACTAAGTTACGCGTACTTCACCCCATACCGAGGCCCGCCCCAAAGAGCGCTCGACTTCAGACACAAGTCGAATCCTTCTTTCCTGTGTACTCCGAGGGATATTCCGTTGCTCGGTGTACCACAGTACTAATTTACTAGTACTTTAGAACAAAAACGCGTAACGCCAGAAGTGACGTTCAGTACAAAAATATCTACAGTCAATTGTATGGTAAATCGCTATAAGTCTCTCTCGTTCTCGTTATAATATAACAAGTAATAATATGCTCTCGTTATAATATACACGGTCCTACCACCTGACAATTCTAATATGATTTGCAGTACCTGACAATAAATATTGCACATCGATCTTTGCAAATAGAAAATCGTTAATTTCGGCTTCGTAGATTGTATCTGTATTGTACACTACCTGTATGATGTTTGTCAGTCATTAGTCAAGTTAAAGGAAGGGCAGTGGCTCAGTCAAAATATATAAAGTTTTAAAATCGCAACAATTAATAAAAAATACCGGCTAAGTGCGAGTCGGAGTCGCGCACAAAGGGTCCGTACCATTATCTATACAAATATACAACTAAATATTCGGTGAATATTTCAAGTTTCTACCTGTTTTCATTATTATTATTTTTAGCAAATAAGCGGCGGAATCCTCTTTTATTGTATGGGAGGCCCCTTAATTATTTATTTTATTTTAATTAATTATATTTAAAGAGAACAGAAAACTAAATATTCTGTGAATAGTTAAAGCGTCTACCTGTCACCGTTATTAGTATCGAGCAAGAAACGGTAAAAAAAAACAAGTTTATTGTAGGGAGCCTTAAATAGAGCCCTTAAATATTTATTTTATTTTATTTTTAGTATTTATTGTTGTAACGGCAATAGAAATACCTCATCTGTGAAAATTTCAACTGTCTAGCTATTGGACTAGGATCCGACTGCAGAATCACTACGTTCATCGCGTACATAATTAAACTCAGATTCTTACATACATTTATGATTAGGAGAATACATTGATAACAGTCTGCCAGTCAATAAGTGGCCGCAAGTAATTGTAATTAAATTTATGTTAATAAATTTTCGAAACAAAATATCGTTCTCTTGTTTTTTAAATAAAAAATCATCCACATCATAGCAATGTATGTAAAGAATTCGAAAATCGATGGGTGCCGTTGCACACTTGGCCGCAACTACTTGGCAGCTAGGTGTAAACAGGTAATATTTTGGTGTATTTATATGTTCATGACGTACACACTTGGTGTTTATGTCAAATTAAAGCTATTTTTTTTTTAAATATGATGATATATCGCTGCCTGTAAACAAATGGCCGCAAATTAGGGCTGCCAGCTGTTAAATATTCAAGGTATTCGAGAGAAAGTGAAAGAGACTTGTCGCAACGCCACTTGTCAAAAGAGAATGGCGTGTGCCAGCTATGCGCGTATTTAAAGCCATTGCGATATACTATAACCAAGAAAAATTGTTCGTGCTAACGATATTAGTTCCATTTACGAGGCATATAGAGGCGCTGTTCAAAATCCCACAAAAATTGGTCTCGATAACAATACAAACACTTTAACGTAAATATGCGTGCTAAGCCTGCTCTCAGTAAATATGTAGGTCGTCAATGGGGTTGGCAACTGTCAAAATGACGCTAGCATAGCTTGACCCAAAACTATTCATTTTGTACGAGATATTTTAAATAAAATCTTGTATATTAAATATTGACATGCTTAAAAAGCGTAGAGTCGCCTTTTCTAACGAACAAAGCGCACATCGATTCCCTAAGGCCAAAGGCATGATAAAAAAGTGGCTATAAACTATAAGATCTAACTTTAAACCAGAAAAACAATGTCGTCTTCATTTTCTTGACTCAGATTATCAAAAAACTTGTTTTTATACAGGTGTATTAGCTTATTTTACTTCTGTATTTTATTAATTAAATTAAGACGCAATAAACCAGATTTTAAAATAGTTAAAATTTTTAATGTACGCAAAACAGCTGTATCTAATATTATATTTACATGGATTCACTTTACATATGATCTTTGGTTTATGATTGATATTTGGCCCAGTCGTAATTTGGTGAATTATTACATGCCTCAAGTTTTTAAAGAGTAGAGTAATAAGACCAGAGTTATTACAGACTTGCAACTTGCTAGTCAGAAAGTACATATAGAAAGACTCATTGAATTAACAAAACATATATGATACTTCAAACACCGTTCATTTCATATTATGTTCCCTTAGCTTCACCACACAGCACAAATATTTTACATATGTATTATGTTATGTAACTTTAGGGAAGGAATTGTGTATAAAAACAACTCTGGCTTTAGTTTATTCTGTAAGGCCGGGCTAAAAGTTTATTTACATTCTATATGAAAATTCAAGACATTTTTTCAAAGTTTATTTATTTTAACTACAATATATTGTAGTTTTTGCAGTCCTCTCTTGATGTTAACCTGATATTGTCTAAAGAATTCTAAAAGACCGAAACAGGTGGAAATCTAAAGGTACAAGATCAGGGCTATATAGCGGATGCATTTGTTGGGGTGCAGCCTCTTTATAGGTTGATGTAATACTACCTATAAGTATAGGTAGGTATCATAAAAAAGAATTATATTGCTTTTGTTATTTGTTATTCATTCAATGGTGTCAATAAAGTATTGCTGGTGATATCCCAATAACTATTAAAACTTGGCACTTTCATAGCAGGTTCATCATTATCAACACTAGTGCTCCGGAAATTAAAATTGTATAATTCCAATTATCAATCTGTAAACAAAATGAAATTAATCATAGTCCAAGAATCTATTTTAAATAAAACTACTTTACGGATCCGTAAAATAGTTTTATTTAAAATGTATAATACTCGCGTAAACATCAGAAATCATTATCCAAGAATCTATTTTTATGCTACATATTCCTAAGGATTATTTTCTTTTTATGCTATGTGTATTTATCTACAATTAAAGGAATATTAATTACAAAACTATTTTAGAAATAGGAGCATGGCAAACTAAATTTAAGGTTATACCTTTAAACAAGCCTGCCTTTCTTCTTGTAAGAAAGTACCACGTTTTCTTAGTTCGGCCTTTAGCTCGTTTATTCTCTGTATCGAATACATATTGTTTATAAATTCCATCCTCGTAACACGCCAAAATTGTTTAATTTTATAATCACAACAAAATCAAAACATGTTTGACAGGTTCAAGCTATACTAGCGACATCTGTGAAAAGTTTCCAGTGGCCAACCCCATTTTACTAAAAAGATTGATTGCATACACAGATTAAACAAAACTTGTACTCAGTTCAAGAATCTAACTTCGTCACATTGAAAATATAACTTATATAGATCTCATTCAAACTTATTAAATGATAACAGACTTCAAAAATGAATGAATACAAATGGCCCTGTTAAATGGCCGGTTAATTCTGCCTAATTTAACCCCGCTAAACTATTTCTTGTGGGTTAATGATGAAGTGTACAAAACAAGCTACGACACTACTGAAGATCATAAAGTAGCCATAGGGTGCTAAAGATATAAAATACAATATTAACGGGTTGAAAGGTGAATTGCACAAAATGATTGCCATTTCGAACATATGCTTATATTGAATTAAAAGCATATGAAACGGTACAGTATTACTATAATAATTTATGTGATATGTTGTGATGATATTAACTTGGCTTAAAAGTTATTGCAACTAGCTCCAGAAATATTTTAATTATCTATGAAATGTCAGTTGACACCAATGTCATATCATTACCGTCCAAGCCGGCCAAGTTCATTGCCATTTGTCATCGTACAGTTGTAGTGGTTAGGTATTCAAGTAGGTGCGGAATAAAGTATATAGATATTAAATTAAAAAAAAACAATCGCGTAGCTTAATTGTAGTGCTCGCACATTGTATTTTTGTTTATACAAAATGTCTCACTTCAAGTTAGTGTCTTCTACAAAGGCATCTGATATAATACCTGTAAATAAATATGTATCTGAGAAGACCGGCATCACAGTAATCATAGCAGGAGTTGAAGGACCATTAGTAAACGGATTCTTTAGCCTTGGTTAGTTTGTATCATTAATTTTTATGTAAGGTCATGCTGTTATTATGGTAAAATTAGTCACCGTGCCATTAATTTACGGCAAACCCAATTTATCAGTTACGTTATAATTGAAATCGTGGGTAATATTTAATCAAATTATGACTGTAATTTGATTAATGTCTTTACCCAATTCCAATACAAAGTATAATCGAGAGATTTCAAAGATACCCTACATTTTATTAATATAATAAATGGATGGATGTATAACCTAGGCAAGTCATTTAGTTAAATGAAGTATTCCATCCATCAGCCTACAGACGTCCACTGCTGGACATAGGCCTCCCCACGAGAATGTCACTCCGAACGGTCTTGCGCCACTTGCATCCAACGGTTCCCTGGAACTTTGAGAATGTTGTCAGTCCACCTAGTGGGGGGTCGTCCTACACTGCGCCGTCCAATTCGTGGTCGCCGCTCAAATGAATTATTAATATTGTAAATTTTCCAGACCATTACTGTCTTCATAATGGCAAATTTATCTGTAATGCAGATGTAATTATGGTGTCGAATTTGGTATATGAAGGGTTGCTATGGATATAAAAATGTAAACAGACAAAGTAATTTTATTGATTTGATTTACCTTTTCAACCCTTACAGCAGAAAATCTCCCTATGTGGGTGATAGGTAAAAAATATAATGTCACCACTCCTTACTTTCCCCGTGAGATGATTTTTAATATTTACATGAGTATTAAACGTTTCAAATAAAACTGTTTTTACAGCTTTTATTACATTTGTATTTGATTTTGGATATCCTAGTTTGGATACCTTTGAGGGCTTATGGTCATGGAAGGACTCTGGAGTATCATATCCAACAAGTTTCCTCAAGGGAGTTAAAATAAAATCTGGGTAAGGTATCACCAGAAGAATAGGTAACAGATCTCTCTCAGCTCACTTATTAACTCTGGTCACTAAACTGCCTGGTAATTATGTGATTATCCTAAATGTGTGTGACTTAAATCCAAACCAGTGAAGGTCAATATGCTGATGAGTGGCTGAATATAGTTTTAACATGTTAAAACTACTGGTTAACATTTCCTTTCTGTAGTAGCCATATTTGCACAGCAATTATTATAGTTGTAATATATCAGTTTAAATATATGGCATTAGGAAAGAGAATAAAAAGCTGGGCTAAAGAACTGCTCTGTTGTAGTGTCAAATAACTTTTTGATTATTAATTACTACTGTAAAACCTGTTTGATATGATTCCACACAGACCAACCAAAAATGTGTAATAAGCAGGGTAGGGAAAATAAAATGTAATATGTATGTTTTAATCTTGAATAAGTAGGTATTGGATTTTATATTTATGGAAAATTGTTGGAAAAGTAATCACGTCAACGTTACTCACCTATTTTGGTTTGACAAAAACATTTTTTTTGCATTAGTAATTACGTAGGTAGTTTTTAGTAAAATTAACTTTTGCCATGCATCTTTGCTTTGTCTCAAAGAAGCTTTATAGTGTCTTAAATCATTAATTACTGATAATGCCTGGGTGTTTGACAAAACTGGAGTCAACATATCTTCGTCTTCATCATTGTCATTTACGGTCTTCTTTCGTGTGTAAATCACATTTTCAGTAAATCATTCACGTCTTCAATTGATTAAATTATATTTCATTATCTCTTGAACTAACAATGCCTTTTGCTTAGCTGTAGTTATTTTGAAACAAAAAGTTTATTCATAACATGTACGTAGCATGTAACAGAATAGGTAAATTAACAAATGATGATTGGTGGGCTTGTTGGACTTAATAGACTGACCAGGCTGAGTATGGATGTCCGGCATGTTAAACTGGATGATGAATCTTATTAGGCGTTATAAAACGAAAAACATGTTTGAAGTTACAAGGAACGACATAAAGTTGCGATTATGCTAAAAAGCATATTAAGGTGGTGTACTGTATTCTTAGTAACATCATCATTAGCGCAGCCCACATATGTCCCACTGTTGGGCTCGGGCCTCCGACACAATGGGAGGGAATTTGACCTACCATGCTGGTCAGACATGTTGGTATAGGGTTTCAGTTCGAGTTTTCTTTCTCTTGCACATATGTTATGTGCATATTATATCCCATAGTCATCTTTTACGACATCCACGGGCAAGATAGGGGGTGGTGAAGCGGGAGTGGTGAATTGTATTCTTACTCTGTCACCACATGAAAAACATCTTACTAACATAGTATTATTAAAACAAAATGGTTTGCTAGGGCAGTTTTATGAAAAGCCTGGTAGTGATAAACGTATTAGTCCTCACATAAAGGTCCATTGTAATCTCGCATCACTTAAATACATTGTATTTATTAAGTGTGAAATATGTTCTATTATTTTTAACAATAATTTATTTATATTTTACTCTAGCAACTGAAGCTGCTGATGATGATGGTCTACCTCACACTTTGGAGCACCTTATCTTTTTGGGATCTGAACGCTATCCATACAAAGGCATTTTAGATCTGGTGGCAAACCGTTGCATGGCCCAGGGTACAAATGCATGGACTGATACAGATCATACATGCTACACTGTATATACTGCCGGCGATGCAGGCATGTTAACACTGTTGCCTATATACTTGGATCATATTTTAAGACCAACTCTCACTGAACAAGGATTTATAACTGAAGTCCATCATATTGATGGCAATGGAGAAGATGCTGGTGTTGTGTATTGTGAAATGCAAGGGCGGGAGAACAATGCGGGCTCCAGGTAGGATATATTTTTTTAATACTAATCAAAATTTATTTCTCTTGCCCTACTGTTTTTGACATACCATCCACTATAGAGTTTGAGCTCTCTACACAACATAAAAAAATGCTGTTCCACAAACTGGCTTAGTATTTCCACAAAAATCTTTATGCTTATATGAACTCGCTTCCTTTAGTCATCTTCTAGAACATCCACGAAGGGTAAGGACATATTTTTGTGCTCATCACAATATGAACATGTTTGAGAACTCTGTGTACTCTACCGACTCTTTCACTGGGAGTGCTCCAAGGAACTGTTTGACTTGGTACCACCGTCACCATTCTACCAACGTACCACTCGACATTGTAGCAGGGTTCATCCATTTCACCTGGAAATGTTATGGTCTTCAACTGTACGTTTCCAGCGATCATTTCTTCCATGTACGTGCAAGCTCTGGAATGAACTACTTGCTGCTGTGTTTCCCGAGCGCTATGACATGTCCTTCTTTAAAAGAGGTTTAAGAAGAGTATTTTCTTCACGGTAGGCAATGGCCTGGCTGTGCCCCTGGTATTACAAAGGTCCATGTGTGACAGCGTCACTTACCATCAGGTCTGCTGCTTGCTCGTTTGCCACCGTTGGCAATAAAAATATATTTGTTATTTCCTTTTTACAGACTAGAAGTTACGATATTGACTTAAATGTATTGAATGGACTCTATATCATTATTTTAAATTTTCTCGAATTTGTTGATACTATGGTCACTATTTTGGAGTGAGTCGGTATTATATTCATCTATTTTTGTTATATTTAACTTTTTATATACCTTTATTTTTTATTATTATTAAAAGGCTAGAGAAACACTACCTATTCCCCTCGTAATCCCTCAATCGGTTTTTAAGTACCTTGATTTTCAAACATTTCGATCCTTGCGAAAATTATGGGGTAGCAACACATTGTATTCTTATCCCATCACCACACGGGTCAGTTATGTCGACCAAAGCCTATTTATAACCCAAGCTGCCATAACGGATGCACCTTAAAGTTGAAGAAAAATATACAAGTGTTATTAGACCTGTCGCTATGTATGGATTTGTATTTTGTTATTGAAGAAGATGGATGAGAGATGAGAGGCATATCCTAAGATGGATATTTCGGGTTACAGGGTTAGATACAATAAGAAATAAGTATATTAGGGTAAATTTGAAAATGACACCAATGAATAGAGAAAATTAGCGCGAGATTGTCTTGATCTAAACATGTGATGAGGAGGTATGACAGACTTGTAACCAGGAGGGTTATCAATGTTATTTAAGTAGATAAGACGTAAGAATCGTGCGTGACCCCAAAAAGAAAGGCATGGATTGTGTGAATGACGATATCCGTATGAAAGTAATGAGTATATGACGGATGACAGGATCCTATGGATAGTAAGAACATGTTGTGCCGACTCCAATTAATATGGGATGTGGGCAGGTAATTAATGACTACCTTTTTTTTTGGGGTGGGTTGCGGTCGGCGCGCTCCTCGCACCACTCCGTCCGGGGCAACATAGGGGCGTATAGCACGCAACACCCACAACCCACCCGAACACCACGTCGCCTTCGTCGTTGGGCCGACCACCGGAGCAGGGTTACTTGTCATCAGTGGTCGGCCCGACGGAATATCCCCTACGTGGGGTACCCTCCCATTGACCGACATACCCCCCTTCGGGGAGGACGTCGGTCTTTCCTCACGCGGTCGGCCTCTCGGCGGGTGACGGACTAATCCCCGGGCACGTCACCCGCGGCCTCGCCTAGGGCGGCATGAGGCGCAGGTATTCGCGCCTACGCCGCCCCAGTCGCCGGCGGCGGTTCGCCTCACCGAGGCTGCGCTCCTCGCGCAGGCGATCCGCCGCCTCCTTCTGCGAGATCACTGCCTCGCAGAAGGCTACGACCGAGTCCCAATTCCTGACGCTGGCGACCATAATTAATGACTACCTACACACAAAACGACAACTTGTAAATAAAACTATTTATACAGATTTTATAGCGTTTATATTTGACTAGCAACCCGCCCTCGCTTCGCTTCTGTTTTAGATGCCTTACTCGCGTAGTTCCCGTTCGAATACCGGGATAAAATATAGCCTATGTTACTCCCTGATATTATATTATAGCTTTTCATTGGTGAATGATTTTTTTTTAGAAATCAGTTCGGTGGTTTAAGCGTGGAAGCGTAACAAACGAACATACTTTCGTATTTATAATATTAGTAAGGATTTTTGATTGCCCAAACGTTTTGAACACTACAGAGTCGCGTTTGTGTTTGATTTATTAGGCCGATATTTCGAACACTTTACAGAATTCATGGCCAGACTCAGATGTCCCGCGTCCAAAAAATCATCGTTATTACAGAAATTTATACCTACCCGCTATAGAATTAATTATTAAATTTTCTTTTCTCTGTAAAGTGTTCGGAACGTCGGGTAATTAAAAATCAAATACAAATGAAATAAAACCTCAAAAAATAGTTTTATCTTCAAGTGTAATACTCGCGTAAACATCAAAAATCATTATGACTACTTATTAAAAATACTTATATTGCAACCCAGTACCGTGTAATTTTATCAACACGTTCGTCCGTTGGTCATCGGTGTTGAATCATTTTAAAAATCTATTTAGCTTTCCTATCTCTCTTTGTGATTGTTCATCACATGGAACAAACAACCTTCACACACAGCTATGTATGCTCTTGAAACAAACACACGTGCTCTATTGTAGTCCATAATATGAAAAATCACAATAAAAACGTAACTACTGTAAAATAATATTGAGCCCAATGTACCCTACCTAAAAGTTAACTTAACACTGCGCTAAGGAAATAATCTTTGTGTTGCGGGGGATTTTACAAACACATAACTAACTGGCACAGATTAATTACATCCAGACTCGGAACAACAATTTGTAAATCATACAGTGTTGTCCTGCATGGAATTCGAACTCGCGACACTGGCACTGTAGGTCTGTATGTTAACCACTTCGCCATACGTGCAGTTTAAAGATTCACCCTAGTTGTACATCGTGGGTTACTGGCGGGTCTAACTTAGGGAGTCCTCATTCGCGGTTAGAACTCTAGAGTCCATCTGCATCTAATGTTATGGCGTCAACGACGGTGTATAGGGGCATGTTCGGCATGACTTCGTTAAAATCAATGTCAGTTTTCAATTAGACACTACCGTGTAATTACTATTCTACTTGCCTTTACGTAGACCTAAAAACTAATTTATTTGAATTTTTGTAATAGAAAACCTAATGGTTTTCTCTAATCATAAGTCCCACAGGATATTAAACGACGACAATTATTCTATGTGAAAATTGCGCTTAGCAATTTGCCACAAAAGCATACAATTAACCGTAGGAATTAATCATCCGTGTCGTGACGGAATTAGAATACAATTCACCACTCCCTATCATGCCCGTGGATGTCGTAAAGGACGATTAAAGGATATAATATGCATATAAGTAACATCTATGCAAGAGAAGAAAAACTTGAACAAAACCAACCTGTTTGACCTTACTAAATAAGGTCAATTTCCTCCTCGTAGAGGAGGCTCGAGCCCAGCAGTGGGACGTATATGAGCTGAAACGATGATGATTAATTAATTTGTTTCAGATGTGAATTACAACTCATGAGAGCTATGTATCCAGGTAGTGGGTACTCTGCTGAAACTGGAGGTATTATGGCAAACCTTAGAAATTCTACTGATAACATTAAAGTAAGTTAAGTTAATCATTTGGCATTAATTCATGTTAACATCATTTAATTCCTATTGCATAGAAGTTACTACTTATTAACACGAATCTATCATGTATAAAGAAACTGGTTGACTGACTCATCAACGCCAACAAGAATCTACTGAAGCTAGAAACACGAAATTTGTACCGTTGTACTTTTGGGACATAGACTCGACAAATTTTACGCGCCAAAGAGGATTGAAAGCAGTGATACAGTTCATTATCTTCAAATTAAGCTCAGATACTCTTCAATATTTTCTTTACTGATTCATCGCAACCCACATACGTCCCTACTATTGGGCTCGGGCCTCCTATATGCATAGTCGTCTTTTACACGGCATCCACGGGCAAGATGGGGAGTGGCAAATTGTATTCTTACTCCTTCACCACACGGAAAAGTTGCCGTGACTGATTAGATTTATCTATATATAGATACGTGAAGCAAAAACTTTGTACACCTTTTTACAAAAATTACGTGGATGGACAAGCATGAAATTTGACACAGTTGATGTATATAATGAGGAGAAGTGCATAAAACCGAAATTTCATATAATAATCTATTAGAAATGCACTAATTCATTAAAAAAGGCATTACGCACACTACAACGCAATCGCTAAACACACACACACAAGTTCGTGTGAGTGTGTTGCGTAGCAACGCTTATACATTTTTGTTTACGGTTAAAATCTTTGGTCGAACTGAATGTCAAACAATCATAATTATGATGACAATGTCTAATAGAGATTTGTGCTTATATATTAGTTATTAGTGAAATACAACTTGCTCAATTTACAATTATACATAAATAAAATTAAAGAAAATTGTGTAGCAGAAAAATTAACTAAAATGAATTATGGCCGAATTTCGACCACACAGCGACCACTAGTTTAAATAAACACGTCCTTTAACACACAGAAAGGGTATGGGTTTCTGTAAATATTCCATACAGTTTCTGTATGCTAAAGGAATGCCATTCACCGACCCGTGTTTGCCCGTGGTTGTCGTATAAGACGATTAAGGATGTAAGTATTACCACTATGCTAACTGCAATTGTTATATAATGCCATAAGTATATTAACATAACACGTGAACATGTTATCATTTTAGGTTAGAAATTTCCACAAGAAATTCTATCGTCCAGAAAATCTCACTATTGTGTTAGCTGGTCAAATCGAAGCTGAGGATGTCTTCAAAGCACTAGCTGTAGTTGAAGATGATATTATTGCCCAGGTAATAATAAATATTTACAGATATTTACATTGTTTTTGTATTAAATCTGCATCAAATAGTTTAATCAAATGCAGTCAATTAAGCTATAGTGTGATTTTAGAGGGAGAAGGAAAGTGAAGCTCATGAAGAGTGGGTGAAGCCGTGGCAGACCATTCCCGCGAAGCCACTGTATGCCGAATACAACGTGAAATGGCCAGCTGATACAGAGGACTGTGGACAGGTATTAAAATGATCTTTATCTATTTTGCCCAGGTATACGCAAGCGCGTGGAGAAAGTGTGGCTTGCGGTTGCCCACAATGCCCAATTCCTAAATGCCCATGGCAATTTCAAAAGTAAAGTATTCTCTTTTAATCTCGTTTGAACAATCAACACATGACATTCTCTGGGAGTGCGATCTCTGGCGTAAAGAGCGCGGCCATATGTTAAACAGTTTGCAAGTCACCTCTGTAGTAGTATACTATACAGACTTTGTAGCAACTCGTGGAAATTGCTGTGCGTTCAGATGTTTCTGTCGTACCTACTCAATCTTAAGCAACCAATTAATCTTAAGGCTCACATATAGGCCCCTTTAAGTTCTCCCATATCTCTGGTGCTGTGCGGCTGCTTATCGTAGCTGCACATTCTCTTATTTATTGACTAGTAAATTTTGCTTCAGATCTCCCGCTTTGCAAAGGAGGGGAATGGAATGAATCTCTTCCCATTCCTCTTGTTTAACTTGTCTAATTAAATTTGTTGGGGACCCCAAGACAATTAAAATCATTTCCCAGAACTGCCCGAGGGTCAAACCTCGCTGTGATCTATGGAGACCATTGTGGATCCTGGCTTACAGGAGTTACAATTGTGGGAATATGTGGTGGGATTAGGTATTAAAATGATGAAAAATAGACATTGTTGTTTCGATACATTTTGAATTTAACGACTAGCTCATCCAACAGACACTATTCTGTACAAATTAAATAAATATACAAATCGATCGCAGCTCCATATACCGAGTTCTAACAACTTACCGATGATTTCAAAGTCCATAGCGGACATAGAAACGTCTTTTGTGTTTTATACCCTTACATATACATATAGATTCCGATTATTTTTACGAAAATATCGGTGATGGTTCTACTAATAATTTTACATCACAGGTTTTTAGACCGGGTGTTGGATGGAGTTGAGCTTGCAAAATGTGAGGACCGCATTCGGTGTATGGTTTTGAACTCGGAAAAGCATGCACATTATGATTCTGAATGTTGCCAGGAGCCATATTGGTCCATTTTTGTTTTACGCCCCACCCCTTTAGACATCTAGTAAATGGACTGAACACATGCTTTGATATCATTATAATGTTTGTTTTAGTGAGAATATCCAATTGATTCTTATGATTAAAGATACTTACAGCTAGTCAAGTAAAAAAAACAAAAGGAAAATTAAAAATAAAAACATAATTATTGATAAAAAAAAAATTATTTAATTCAAAGAAGCAAATTTGAATATATTATAAATGAAAAAATGATAATTATCAATCTTTTTTATTTTGACAATCGTTATTTATGCATTTGCATAAAGAAATACAACCAATATGTAATTTCTTACAAAAGTAAGCCATTGTTTTACAATTAGATGCACATTTACACGATTGAATCAACAATTCCGGCAGTGGTTGCTTGTCCATTTGTCGTGGGTACAAATTACCATCCTTCTTTCATAGCCTAACAAGGTGTAATCAATTGGCTGTAGTTGAGTTTGGTCAGCATTTAGCCATACATATGTTTGTGCTGAAGCTCTTAATAGATGTAAATGTAGGGCATCTGATGTGCAAATAAATTTAAGCCAAAACCAATTTTGGGAAATTAACTTATACCGAAGTTCATCAGCCACATCATCATCCATTATCACATAGAATGTGCATTACACAAAAAACAATATAACATAAAAGTTATAGTGATTTCAAAAAAATGTGTCTAAAAGTCTATGCCTTAAATTTTACGTATTATGTAGGCATGTACAGACAGAATACATGTAGGCATGTAAAGCTTCGACAGTATAATTTCATTCATTAATACCTAGAATTGCGCAAACGCTTCAATGACATGTAGGTACAACGGCAAGCGGTCAACGCTCATAGGCCGATTAGCTGTTTTAAAGCGAAGTTTGTTTTGCTTATGTGAACGTAATCATTGATTTCTTCAATTTCTAATGAATATTTAACAAAGTATGAATATGTTGCGTATAGTATCATTGACTTTATACATTTCCATCAGATTTATACGAAAAAGCGATGACAAAATTGAAAACTTTACATGTCTCTAATTTCTAAACGAATCAATATTTTTCGTTCAAATTTTTTTATGGGTTCCTACCACCATTGCCTAGCCCCCTTTTGACCAGTTGCCCCATAACCTGATACACCCTGTATATTCAAAGTTGCTTTTTTGAATTAAATATTTTTTTTATCAATAATTATTGTTTTGATTTTTTATTTTTCTGTTGTTTTTTCACTTTACTAGCTATAAGTATCTTTAATCATAAGAATCAATTGAATATTCTCACTAAAACAAACGTTATAATGATATCAAAGCATGTGTTCAGTCCATTTACTAGATGTCTAAAGGGGTGGGGTGTAAAACAAAAATGGACCAATATGGCTCCTGGCAACATTCAGAATCATAATCTGCATGCTTTTCTGAGTTCAAAACCATACACCGAATGCGGTCCTCACATTTTGCATACTCAACTCCATCCAGCGCCTGGACTATTTTGTAAAGTAACTTTTCTTCATGATCTTATTTAGAAGTCGTAAAATTTATTTATAAACACTCAGTTTTACACTCAGTTTTTCATCCATTGATCACTTATCGCCCGACTATTGGACATAAACCTCCCTGTGTAGGCGAATAAGCCCATAAGTCCCGCTTGACATTCGAGTTGGTGATCGCAGTTGATATTTATACCTTTCTAAGTGAGTGCTGCTGCCGTTATTCTATGAAATCTTAGGTTTTTACAACTCTTATGGAGTGCAGCAATCTTAACTCTTCAACACAGGGACGTCATAATGCGACAACTCTAAAATCTTACACCATATGATTTTACGTTTATTTTATTTACGCAATTAAAAATTTCTAAATTGTAAAATTCGTAACTCGCCGTGCATGTCCCAGGATGCCATGACTACAGTTATGTCATTTCTGAATCTTTAAATGTACGACTATGAATGTTAATATTTTATACACATGTACTTAAAAAGAACGTATGTAAGAGTATTTTGTTATTAAAAATCTTTTTCTCATTTTTTGTTTTATAAAAATAGCGCCTGTTGGTTTCTTAGCTTTCTTTAACTTATTCTTTAAGTTGTTATTATAATACCTTTTTTGATATACTAAGATGTGGTCCGACCCAGTCCGTCAAACACTCCGAGGGGATCGAAGGATGTCATGCGGCCTAACACCCTGTTATATTATTTCACCATCGTATTTGGGCTGTCTATCGCTATTGAGTCATTGTTGACAGGATTATAATACCTACATATTACAATTATTATTCATAAAATAGAGGTTGACCTTGATTACAAATTTAATTATTATGAATAATCAGAAACTGGTCCCAAGTTTTTAAAATTATCTTTATTTTTTATTATATTAAGTGTGAATATTTTCTATGACCTATTATTTTATAACAATCATAACTGTACAACAAATTATAGTAATAAAATTATAAAAATATACTAATAAAATTTTTACAAAATATACTATTAAAAATAAACTATACTAATAAAATAAAAAGGCAAATTACGTTAATGTTAATAAAGGAATAAAAAAAACAGATTGGGATCACTTTTATTATCTTCAAAATGAACAGGCTGTTGAATATATTTTATGGCCATTAATATGCGTAATTAAACATGTACTTCTAACGTGCCAATATTTTATCGTTTACCACTTATATATTTTTTAAAAAAGCTTCCAAAACTTCCTTTAATTCGTTCGTAGAAACAAAATAATTTTGGCTGGTTTATTTCTTCATCTTAAATGCTCTAAACAATAGTCCCATTATTATAATTCATATAAAAACATTCAAGATATGTGTACAAATCACTATAAATAACCTGTAGATAAATTTCTACTTATTGTAATTGTTCAAGTCTTCCAGCCAATGTGTATTATAAGAATGTGGATTCTGATAATTCAGTATAAATTTGTCTAATTTTCCACCTACTTCAATTGTGTCTATGAACGTTTTAACCTTGACTTGTACTCGCTGCCACCCACTCACAATGAAGACAATTTTGATTCTTATTTTTCTTTCGAGACAAACTATTAAGTTTGCCTTCCTTTTTAATGCCCCCCCTTTAAGAATACTAGATACGATTTATAACTCTTTATATGGTATGTTCATCAAATACTTGGGACAGGGAATTGGGCGAAGCTTTCACCACCTGTGCCTTACTCGTGGATGTCGTAAAAGTTGACTAAGGGATATAATATGCACATAACATCTGTGCAAGAGAAGGAAAACTCGAAATGAAACCCTATACCAACACATCTGACCAACATGGTATAGTAGGTCAAATTCCCTCACATTGTGGAGGAGGTCCGAGCTCAACAGTAAGACGTATGTGAGCTATGAAGATGAATCTTGTAAAAAAACTAAAGTTACTTCATTTTGCTTCACTTAGCAGTCGACAATTTGAACTAAGATTTATTGATTTTGTGAGAATACAAAGTAAGTTAATTACAGGTGTTATTCGGATGGCGCGGTCCTATACTAGCGAATTCGGGCGCATTAAAGGAATTAACATCTTGTGCCATATTGCTACGATATTTATGCGATACGGCTGCCGCACCGCTTCAACGGTGCCTCGTCGAAAAGGAGGATGCGCTCGCCGGCGATGTAAGACATATTTTTATACCGTATACTGTAGAATATAAACTGTATATTTTAGTCTTTGTATAATTGAAAAAGACTGCAACACAAACAACCGTATGTAAGGGTAAGTAGGGAATGAAAAATTGATTAATGCAGCTGCACTAAAAATACCATTCTGAACATTAGCTACACTGAAACTACCGTTCTTAACTTTTGACGCCTTTAGTTTAATTTTACTACTACTACTACATATAGCCTTTGTTAGTATAACTATTACATAATTCGGCTGCACAATTTGAAGAGGGGGGTCTATGTATCGAACTCTCGTGCTTATTATCGTGGTTCGATCCCTACAATGGACAATTTTTGTGCGATCCACAATTGATTGTTTTAAATCTGGATGAATTTTTTTTAAGTTACCTGCGATACAAGGTTTAATTCCTTAATGCAGTCTTTAAAAATAAATACAAAATGGGGGCAAAGGGTATTTTACTATTTAGAATTAATTGCTATCAAGTGAATGTCTTGGGTTAAAAAATAACTACTAACAACACATGATTCATATCAATGAGTCCACTTGCTGCTAAATAATGTCACAAACCGCACTGTACACTACTACATGCGTTTTCCTAACTGACAAATTATTGTTTATAGATCTCTTACAACTTAACCGAGAACATGGCGTCTCTGATCAAAATTGAATTGGATAACGTGCCCATAGACAAACTGCACGCGGCGCGGGATGAAGCGCTGCAGTGCCTACGTAACGTTCGAAACGGCAATGAAGTCATCGACATGGATCGCCTCAAGCGTCTGGTTCGCAAACAACTGAGGGAAGCCATTGCCTGTCTAGAGACCAATCCTCATCACGCTCTAGCATTCAGATGTATCGCCGATTCGCTGTATTCTCAAAACGATAATGATGTCAGTACCGTAATATCTAATTACAAATATTGATTTGAAGAGCCCTCCCTAATGACATATCATTATAAGTTTAATTCTAGTGTTTCACCAACCCCTATCTTACCCGTGGGTGTAAAATACGACTAAAGGATTAAATATGCATCACATCACATCTATGCAAGAGAAAGAAAACCCTTAACTAACCGTCTGACCAGTGTGATATAGTAGATCAGTTTGCCTTCAATTGTGGAGGCGGTTCGAGCCCAATAGAGGAACGTATACGAGCTGAAATGATGAGCATTTCTTTTTGAGACAATCCATTGCGTTTAAGAGTACATATATCTTTATATCCTTCATGATTTTACAAACATATAAATAACAGAATTGTGGCACCCTAAAATAATTATCCTCATGCACAGAACTGTGGATCCCTAACTTAATCATATCCACCCGCATCCCCATATGGCGACAGAGTAAGATGTAATTGTCGTCAACCCTAGCTTACCCGTGGGAATTGTAAAAATTAGCTCAAGGTCTCACGAGGGGATTGAACAGCAACTTTCTACAGGTAAACGTTTAAACCTTACTACGATCGCCAACCTGCCTGTCAAGTGTGGTGATTACGGCACTATCCTCATCTGATTGAGGTTTACGTCCAATGGCGGAAGGTGAAAGGCATGACAATGATGACGAGAACACCCATTGTGGAACTCTCATATTTGCTATGCCAAATTTTTATGCTCTCCATCATGTACTTAAATCTGTGAAGGTCTAAACATGCCGAAAAAGGCGAAGAAAATAGTATTGCAAAACTAACCTTCATTGTGACTTGATCCTTCCTTATCGCACTGAGCAAAATAGTCAAGAATACTTGGCCCCGTTGCTATTATAACCGAAGCCGTCCGGCCACAGTATTAATCACAATTTCACAACGAGACCTATTGTTTATATCCAGCAATAAGTAATTTAAGTAATGCAAGTCGTCAATTTAAAATATTTGTATATAATATCGTCATTATATGATTTCAGTTCATATCTCGGATGAATCCTCAAATTGATTTAGTGGCTTTACTAGAAGAGTCTCCAGAGTACTGGCTCGATATTCTCAGGAAATACTTCACCGATGATTTAGTTATCATTGTGGGATCACCAAGTATCGAATTACAAACAACGTAAGTAATCATTCTTTCAACATTTCACTGTCACAACTCCTAGTTTACCTCTGGAAATCATAAAAAACCAGCTAAAGGAATAAACCTAGGTAGGAGTGCTGTCTTGGGATCATATACAGACATAAAAGCTTGTAATTATAACACCAACTGCGATCGCCAATTTAGGCAGCTAATCGGTAACGAATACAACGATTATAAAATATGGAATAGTTGTATATTATAGAAATAAGTTTAATGGCAAAAATATTCTATGCATTATCGCACAACTAACTATTCAACGTAAACGCAGCAAATTATATGTTAATGATTATAACCGCAAAATATGTTTCACGAAAAACAATGGTACAGAAGTTATGATTTCTAAAAATGTTTTCTAAAAATTACCGATTTAGTGCATTCACTTCAAAAGTGGAGAAATCAACATGACCAATGTGTTGATTTTAAGAAAATATTAAAAAAAATATAAATTGGGTTTAGATTAATCATTAGAATATCCTACGCCAAAAGCAAATTGGATTACTATAAATGGACCACCTGTTGGTCTTATTATCAACTAGATAAGCAAGTATTCCAAATTTTAAAAACATCTATACATATATTAACGTTCATAAATTGGAATCTTTATGACTGAATCACAAATAGATCAAAATCTGACTTACTTCCAGATGACCTAGAAAGTTCCAATTTGGCGTTGTGCTAGGTAATTGTGTCAGACAAAAAGAAAATCTAAAAAATAAAATATAATAAATTTAAAAATTGTAAAATTTTTCATACCATCGGTTTTATGAGTATAAAACTTAGCGGCTTGCAAACACTTCTTTCTTCTTCTTCTTGGACACTAATTTCCTCCATGAAAGGTTATTTATAACGTTTTTATAGGTACTTTAATATTAATCATTTATACAACTTATTTTTACATATTTGATAGTGACCGATAGAAGGTTCGATTTCGGCAAAGAATCTAATTTTGACATAAAATCTGTCGAACCTTCGGCCGCACCAAAATCCCGTGTTCGTCAGTTATCGCACGTCGTTCGTGTGACTTCAGGAAAGCTGTGTGTGCCATCGTCATATTGTATGCCAAATTATTAATGTATACATAAATAAATCTCAGGATAATCTACAGAACATGGCACTCATTTATATCTCAAACCTTTTAGAAACGTGTATTTATTTACGCCTTTCTAGATAAAGAGCATTATAAAAGTAATATGTTTAAAATCTACAGAATGGCAGAAGATGAAAAGGTTAGAATTGAAACACAACGTACTTCGCTCGGAACAGAAGGACTGGCAGAAAAGGGTCAAGTATTGCGAGAAGCGATGGACTTTAACGAGGTAAATTATATAACTTTATACGTACTATTACTATACGCATAAAACGATTTAAACTGCCAATATGTGTTTAATTCAGCTATTTATTACAGTAAAACATCTTAAGTTCATTATACTATTAGGATATATTAATGGGAACAATAATAAAACAAAAAATCTTCAAGAAACCGCATTTGTAGTATTTGTAGTTTATATTTTGTGTTTACATATTAAGAGTACATTTTTCTCTAAATGCGTATAGTATTTCACAATACGGGGCGTTGCTCATTATTTGCATCAGTATTGTCAAATGAATGGGGCTAAAAAATTCATATATATGCGAATTACATATTCGCATATATATGAATTTTTAGCCCCATTATTACAAGTTATATATACATTATTATAAGTTTCGAAAATTTGTTAATTTATAAACCACGTGAAAGAGAATTTATGTAAAAGAGATACCGTGTACATAGGAGGAAAAATGTATAAGGCTGAGGCTGAGGCTGCACTACGATTTTTATCCGCGAGCGGTTAACCGCTGGAGACGCATACACTACAATTGTAAACCGCAAAACCGCCCACGATTTGCATAGCTTAAAGATGGATTTCAAACGAGCAGTATTTCTTGTTGCTCTAGTACTTACTAAGAAATAGAAAAAAAATAGTAGTGCGGCCTCAGCCATAGAACTACATGGGCGCACACGCATTATGCGTTAACCGCGAGCGGTTTTTTGGCTAGTATTCGGCCTACCGCCGCGAAGAATAGTCGTATTGTCGTTTCGTTGCAATTGAATTAATTATATTTTGTATCTATGTAGGTGATCTGAACGCACATTATGCAATTTTTTATGGAAGCTGGCTACCGACTGAATTCGATAGTAGTTCAGTAAAAATTTCTCTACATATTCTCTTAAAATTTTATATTTTTCTCTAAAAGAAACCTTTCTGAGATCTACGGCTATTGAATGAATGAACACAATATTTGCGAATTTTTTGTTGACGTTTTTTTTTCTATTGCTTACTACCCGACGAGCGACAATATTTACTCGTTTGAAATCCATCTTTAAACTGTGCAAATCGTGGGCTGTTTTGCGGTCTAAAATCGTAGTGCGTGCGTCTCGAGCGGTTTCGCGGTTACAGCTGTTAACCGCTCGCGGATAAAAACTAGTGCGGCCTCGGCCTAAAAACCGCCGCAGTTTCACCATAGTGCGGCCTCAGCCTAAGAAATAATTTGAATTAGAAATTGTGCACGACATAACATAGTTGAGTTAATTCAGTTTTCCATCGACGAATATTTATCAAATTATATGTCGATCAACGATTTTTATTAAGTGGATATTTTTAGCGCCCCCCTCCTCCGGGTACATTGGCTGCAGTTCCGGTCCCGCCTTGCGACTCCCTGAAATTGCACAAAATTACCACATGGAGTTCAGACGGCGAGAACTGCCCGTATTTCGATCTCAAAGAGCTGCCAATGTATGCTAGAGTGCATAGCTTGAAGACAAATTTTGTTTACGTAAGTATTTATTAATTGTTTGTTTACATAAGGCAGCAGCACTGAAAGTAAATGTAGATCAGGGATAGCGATATGAGATTGAATAATCGATGTTTTGGTACACAAAGATCAATTTTTATTGATATTATAATATTGAATCGATTCACTGTATCGATATTTCACCCTATAAAATCAAAGTACTTTTTTTCTGTTATGATTAATACCACAAAATTATTTATAAATATTTATCTTATATATTCCATATCTTTTATAAGTAGTACATTTGAGTTATCTGCTATCACTTAATCACCAAATTAAAAAGGACAAAGAAAAAGATTTTTTTAATCAATGATTAAGTCGTTAATCTCTAATTTGAACTGTATTAACTATATAAATAAAGAGTTTTTTTTTTTGTGGGTGGGCCGCGGTCGGCGCGCCTCCGCACCACTCCGTCCGGGGCGACAGAGGGGCTTAAGCACGCAACTCCCGCGACCCACCCGACAACCACGTCGCCTTCGTCGTTGGGCCGACCACTGGAGCAGCGTTAACTTGTCGTCAGTGGTCGGCCCGACGGAATACCCCCTATTGGGGTACCCTCCCATCGACCGACGTCCCCCCCTCGGGGAGGACGTCGGTCTTTCCTCACGCGGTCGGCCTCTCGGCGGGTGACGGACTAATCCCCGGTCACGTCACCCGCGGCCTCGGCTAGGGCGGCATGAGGCGCAGATAGTTGCGCCTGCGCCGCCCCAGTCGCCGGCGGCGGATCTCCTCATCGAGGCTGCGCTCCTCACGCAGGCAATCCGCCGCCTCCTTCCGCGAGATCACTGTCTCGCAGAAGGCTGCAACCGCGTCCCAATTCCCGACGCTGTCGACCATCGCCCTAGCGATAGCCGGCAGCGTCAGGTCCGTACCGATGATTGCGACGAGTTCACAGCGCTGCACTGCCCAAGCCCCGCAGGCCTCGAGCGTATGGCGCGCCGTGTCCTCGTCGCAATCGCAGTGGTGGCAGGACGGTGTACTCTCCCTCCTAACGACCTTGTGCAGGTATTTGGCGAAGCACCCATGCCCCGTCAAAACCTGCACCAGTCGGAAGGAGAGCACCCCGTGCCGCCTCTCCAACCACTGCATCAGCACCGGCCGGAAGGCCTCCACGGTTCGCACCCCGAACCGAGGCCTCTCCAGCCGGAATATAAATAAAGAGTAAAAATACACTTCTATTCTTGGGGACGGGACCGGATGCTATCTAAAAACCAGCTCTACAGCTTACTGAGATAAGAACTCTTTAGGTCTCCATGTACTAAAATGTTAATAAAATGCTACTCTGATGACCTTCGACATATATTGTATCCATAAATGCTTACCTTTTTGTAATATGGTCTTCAAGTCGTGTAGATTTATTATTCTGAAGTTGAAATAAATGTGTTCTTTCTATGGAGGAGACCTCTGCTTAATATTAACGGAAAGTATATGGGCTGAATAAAATGACAAATTGGAACTTCTCAAATAATCTGTTTAAAAACAACATTAGTATGAATAAATATAATTTACAGATAAATCTAATATTCGACACCACATCAGTGGACCAAGCGACCCGGCAGTGGCTCCCTCTGCATATGAACGGTCTCGCCGAGTGCCCGGTGAAGCGTGGTGATACCATCATACCTCACGAAGATGTCGTCTCGGCGAACGAGCAACTCACGGTTTCATTCGGTAACCACATCGGATTCGACCGCTCAGGAAACTTTGCTGTTGGAATGTTTGGAAATTTTGTTAATGTTACGGTTATGGTTAGTAGTCGTTTTTTTTAACGCTAAAGAAGTCGGTTATTTTTACAGCGATTCGATCAATTTGCGGGCTGCATCCTGACCTACAATGGCATATCTACACTAATATTATAAAGAAGAAACATTGTATGTTTGTTACGAATCAACTCAAAAACTACTGGACGGATTTCGATAATTGTTTCACCATTATAATGGTACGTTATCCTCGATAACATAGGCTATATTTTATCCCGGTATTCCCACGGGAACAGGAACTATGCGGGTAAGATGACTGAAACTGAAGCAAAGCAAGGGTGGGTTGCTAATAATAAATAACTTTAGAATAGTAGGGCTTGACCCCTATACGCTTATGCATGCGATCCCGTGCAGTACAATGTTTTCTTTATATCACCATCATTCATCTTCATTAGCCTGGTCGCATCCTGCAGTAAGTGGACTCTGTACGACGTATCTTTTTTTCTTAAATACATCCTGCACTAAAGAAAAATAATCCTTTACAAACATAATATATAATTAATTATAATTTAATTTGTGTCCAATTACACCCAGATTCAGAACAACAATTTGTGAATCGCACATAGTATTGTCCTGCATGGGAATCGAACCCACGACACTGACTTTATAGGTCGTTATCTTTAACCACTACGCCATCTGTGCAGCCGTATTACTTTCCATTATGGAGGGTAGAAGTAAGGAGGACCGTCTTGTATGGGGGATTAGTCGAAAAAGGGTCCACTTGTAAACAGCAAATTATTGTTCGAACTCTCACTGAAATAGCGCTAGTGTAGCAAGTGGAAATGATATGAATTTAGCAGTTATAAACAGAGTGAAGTGTGCCGAGTTGGAAAGTTTAATATTTCTCTTGACTTCTGTAGTTAAGAAATATGCAGTAATAAAAATCTCAATTATTTACGTATTTCAAAAATGGGAAGATCTTGAAAAAAAAAATACCCGTGTCAAAAAGTACTTCAATTGGTTTGAAAGTAACGTTACGAGCTACTTTAAAATTCTTCCACTTGCTACTATAGCGCCCACCTTAATTTGCTCCCTTTCAACGGACACTTTTTAATACACTGAGATGGTCCTCCTTACTTCTACCCTCCATACTTTCCATAGAGTCCTATTTGCCGTCATATATGTTGCTCATGTCTTTCATACCCATATCTTCATTCCATAATCCATCCATCTCTTTTTTGACCATCCACGGTTCTTACGTCCATACACATTCGTATTCTTAATACTCCTTATTGCAAACCTTTCAAACCTCATCAGATGTCCATACTAAGTCCAATCTCGCGCTCTTAATCTTCACGCGCATCTCAGAATATGCAATCCATGCACTCTTCTCTCCATAGCATACTCTTTTCTTTTGCCACCTTTTCCTAGTGCACCTACTACTGTAATATGCTTAATACAATTTTGTCCATTTTATTTCAACGCTCAAGCCGTATCGCAGGACACCTAGCAAAACTCGAGAGTAACTCGAACTCGGTAAAGGATCCTTTATACAAATAATAAAAAAAAATACTATTTTTTTTAGTTAAAAATGTAATTTAATAATTTATCTTATGTTTTCAGTGCGAACCTGTGGTTTACGAGGATGTTGTGAATCATTTATACGAAATACTCTACGCAACTGAAATTAACAAAGAGAGGCTTTTAGTGTTCGCGCAAAGGCTCATCAACGATGCTGCACAGGTAAAATATTTATATAATAGAGTAAGTAAAACTCGAAATAAACCTCTATACCCATCTGTTGGATCAGCGTGGTATAAGGTAAATTTTCCTCCCATTGTGGATGAAGCTCGAGCTCAACAGTAGGACGTATATGAGCAGTGATGATGATGAATAGAATAAGGATACAAAGATCACCAATGTCCTCTTTTCATCTGGATAACTTTAAATCGAGAAAACTATTGAGAAAAAAGGCGAACTCTGTTGAAAATCCTTTTTTGCGTGGATAAATGCATTCTTTGCCTATGATCACTTCTGTCAGAAAAGGTATGGTATGCCGAGCTCAACGTAGACAACGTATAGCGCCACTACCAGCTAAAACCGCAAGCTGTTCCTACCTCGGTTACGGCGAAGCCACGGGGCTGTTTGCCATCTCGTCTTCTGTAATAGCATTATTGCCATATATAGACCGAGAAAAAGGCGATGGAGGAAAGACATAATTTCCACCATCTTTTTTTCCCCGTTTTTTATATCAAAGAAGATTTAAATATGTAAACGAGTAACTGCAAGGGAAGGAAGGTATGAAATAAAAACTTATACTAACGATACGAGCCGTGCCCAAGAGTGGGAGATACGATGCCCTGAAGACGTTAAATTTGATTTATTTAACTCTTCAAAGTTACTTTAAATTAATCTATACAAATAAATAAAACTGGAGTGTCTATTTGTAATGTCAAAATACTGGGCTTTTTTCGACTACACTTATGCCTAAACACCAGTTTAAAGATTTTTGTCTGTCTGTTTGTTTGAGGTGATCTTCAAAACGGCTGGACCGATTTTAATAATATTTTACTACCATGTAGCTGTCTATATAAGAAGGAACTTAGGCCATATTTAATCCCGGTATTCCCACGGGAACGAGAACTATGCGGCTAAGGCGACTGAATCCGAAGCTAAGCGAGAGCGGGTTGCTAGTGTATAATAAATATAGACACTAGCATCTCTTCATTCATTTGATATCTCTGACCATTCAACCATTTTATTGGGATAGTTGCAATTAATATTATATGTTGCTGTGTGGTAGGGGACTATGAATACTATCAACCCTTACAGTACTCGTATGTGCCGTAAAAGTCTCTACTACTACTTCGACCTGGCTCAACTCCTTCTTTTGCCATCTGGTCAATAATATCCCTAAGGAGGACAGGCGTCCGGTCATAATACGAGTTCCAATTTTGCAATATGTACTATGTAATAACAATTCATATTGTTCCTAAGTAATTGGGTTAAAATCAGGATGATAATGATGACCCGTTTTAAGTTTCTTAAGAGAGTTCTGAAGCCCATCTTTCTCTCGATTCCACACCTCACTAATTCTCAAGAATGAATAACCTACTGATCCGAAAACAGGAATCCTTGAATTTAAATCTACTTTTTAGAGTCCTAGCTACCTTTTAGAATGTCACTCTTAATAATTGATAATGTTCAATTGCAGGTGAGGCGATCTGGTGACAAGATGATGTATGATGTACTGAGAGACTCAGTTTACAGTAAAGATTGCAATTTCCACTGGTGCACGGGTAAGGTTTTTCATTTAGACCTATTCTTTATAAACCACATTTGTTTTACTACATAGTATTTTTTGTAATTTTTATTGAGAAAAAGATTTATATGCATCGTTGAGGAATAGACGGATAGTGGGTATACGGCGGAATATGAGCCCCCACACCGCACTTACTTCACTCCACATGACAGGACGCCCTTAGCTTTTATTCGCAAAATAAGAGCGAAAAATCGTGAATAAAAACTAGTGAAACCCTCATCATCATTATCATCACATCTCATAAATATACGGCCCACTGCTAGGGTTTAGACTTCCTCCACAACGAGAGGGAAATGGACCTACGAATTTTATTTCGAGTTTTCCTCCTTTTGCATAGATCTTATCTGTAATAATCACTTAATCGTATCCCCTTATCGAATTGTATTCTTAATCTATCACCCCACGGATAAACCCTTAACTCTTAGTCTATAATACGATTTTTTTTATTGGACCCCTTCACGTCTTAACTACTCAAACTCGTTCCCATGCAATTCTACAAACCAAAGCACTCAAAAAAGTGTTTTGGTCAGAAAATTTCTATTGGAGAAGTAGAATGGCTTATTCAACTATTCTGTGTAATAAAAAATAATTTCTTTTCACAGTGCTACGTCAACAGAAATTCTTAAAAGAGCTTGTAGAACAGTTGAATGCGGGCGGCGATTCTGCCGAGGCGGCTGTGGCCGAAGCTAAGCGTACGTTTGCCAACATGGCACAGAATGTATGGCTACATTTGGCAGCTGACTTTGATAGATGCAAGCTTAGTACTGAGCCGTGGAATAAATTTGCTAAGGAAAATGAAATTACACCCATTTCGTGAGTATTCTGTAGATTTTAATAGAAAATAGACGTCTGAGTAGTAGCAATTTGTTACTGCGCTTCGTTCGGTGAGCGAGAGAGCCGGAAGCCCAACTTTCTGAGGGTGTTTGCATGTGTTTGTGGGAGGGTTTTGGTGGTGCCTTTGGTATCACCAAGCCTCAATGCTCGCATTCACACTTTCTTCGCGGTAGGCAGCGGCCTTGTAAAGGTCCATGAACGGCAGCAACACTTACCATCAGGTGTACTGTTTGCTTGTTTGCCACTGCTTGCAATAAAAAAAAATTTTTTGCTTCATCTACGACTTAGTCGTAACTCAGATCTTTTATGAAACGGCAGTAAAAGTTTTCGGATAATGTGAGCACATGGATCATTTACATATTAATATATAATTTTTAAACAAATATAATACTTTAACGTTGTAATAATAATAATTAAAAGTAAGTCAATTTTAGTTTATCTGATACTTTCATACAATATTAAGAATTATACCATCATTATTTATGTTTGTATATATATATATATAATCTTTAAAATGGCGTCTTTGATATTAAATGTGGAAGCTATTACTGTTGTTTTTCTATTTTTAAATTTGTCATCATCTGTCACGGTAACAAAAAAGTTTTACTTCAACCATGCGCTTTACTTTTCCATTATTTTTTTTTTTGACTGACGCAAATGCCATACAAATCTAGTAGGGAAATTCTCTGCCACGGCGTGAGTTGGGGTCTATTCTTTGTGCGATTCAAAATATTTTTTCAGAATTCAATTATGATTTGCGGCTGTTAATTGTGTTGGTAAAGTCTCCGCAGTATAGCGCAGTATATTGCCTGTAAAAGATGTTGGAAAGCGAGGCTTACATTAATATAAGCATTTATAAAATCGTCATCTTAGTTCTTAAATACTTCATCTCAGGTCATATACGTCCAGCCTACTGCTGGGCTTGAACCTCCTCCAGAATAGGAGGGCAATAGACTTACTTTACTACAATGGTCGTCTGACCGTCTGAATATAAGATATAAGAATATTATTATAAAAAGTTTAAATCGACAAATTTTAATTAAACTACAAACAATTAATTTGAACATTCATAAATAGCAATTGTTTAATAATAGTTTTAAGGTTTCACTTCTATTGGCAGTCCTCTTTGCTTTGTGTTCTTTTTCTTTGTCACCATGTAAAAGAAATTAATGTTATTTTATTCTTTATAGCCCGAAACTGTACTGGGATGCGGATTTGATGTCGGGTTTCGGCGGTGGGTTTGTGGTGGGTGTTGGTGGCTGGGAGTCGTGCTGTGTGGCGCAGCTGGCACCCGGCCCGCTCGGACACGCTGTACAAGACATTGCGCCACTTATGATTGCGATTAACTACTTCACACAACTAGAGGTAACATCATCATTTCAGCTCATATATCTCCCATTATGATGCACAGATCTCCTCCACATTGAGAAATGAATCAACCTTACTATACTTTTATATATACCACGATTTTTATACCGGTTGTTTGTTTATGGTTTTATTTCAGGTTTTCCTTCTTATGCCGTGTTATCTGCTTCTGTCTTTTACCCTGTCATCACATGGATGAACTCATATCACTCGTTTTTATCGAAAATATTGTCGTGGTGTGAACATATGTGTGTATGTATATGCATAACACTTATAATTATCAAGTGTTTTTTTTTTATTGCAAGCAGTGGCAAACGAGCAAACAGTACACCTGATGGTAAGTGTTGTTGCCGCTCATGGACCTTTACCGCGGCCGCTGCCTACCGCGAAGAGAATGAAGGGAGTGTGAATGCGTGCATTGAGGCTCGGTGATACCAAAGGCACCACCAAAACCCTCCACACGCGAACACCCTCAGCAAGTTGGGCTTCCGGCTCTCTCGCTCACCGAACGAAGCACAGTAACAAAATGCTACTACTCAGACGTCGATCTTCTGCGAGAGCGTGGTACCCCGGACGGACCGGCCCGCGGCTGTAGACAGATAACTGTCGACAGTGTAGTCCTACCACTACTAAAGTGAATGTATAAAGCTTATGTACATATCACCATCATCAGCCCAAACAAGTCGACTATATGATTTATGGCCATTTTCACGATCTAGTTATTCTATTTCGACGTTGATATACTAATGAAAATTAATGGTTTTTCGCAGGGACCGATGTGGCGTCTAATACGCGGATGCGGTCTGTCATACGGATACGCGATACGTCCGTCAAAGAACGAGGGACGACTTATATTCTCATTGTACCGTGCGACTAATCCAGTGCAAGCTTACACCAAGGCGAAGAGCATTCTGGTAACTATTTAGATTATATATGTACTAAACAATTTTATATAAAGGACTGAATATGAGAATATGATGAGACCGATGAGTTTTTATTTTCGTATCTTCTCATTGGCTGGCTTCACATTAACAACTTTTTTTACTGTCGCAGAGAATCGACGTCAATAGTTACTGCACTTCGTTCAGTGAGCGAGAGAGTTTTTATCTGTCTGTTTGTTCTGGGTAATCTTCAAAACGGCTTAACCGATATTGATGGTATTTTACTACCTATATGGGGAATAACATAGGCTGTATTTGGTCCCGAAATTCGTTAAAGGTTTTATCATTTTTTAATCTCTTTTTAATAATATCAATTAATGCAATATAAACCTTGTTCTTTCTACTACTCTTATTACTTTTAAATTCGAGAATTGTACATTATCATCCATCATATTATCCACATCCACGGTTGAATAAGTATATATGCACATATTCTCCCAAAGGGTGTAAGACCACAATCACCACATTTGGTAGCCGTATTAATGACATTCATAGTTATTCTTATAAGGATTGTACAGTATATATGCTTGTTACCACAGGATGAATACTTAACCGAGGGCAAGTTTGATGCGGACCTATTCGCGTCCGCCAAAAGTACAGCATTATTCGAAGTGGTGGAAAACGAAAACAGCCCCGCTGACGTCGTGAAGCGATCGCTCATCAATTATTTACAGCGCGAAGGTGAAACATATAACAGGTAATATTTGTATAATACAAATAAACTATAAGCAGCAGTGATAAACCTTGTTTAAACTTTTAATAAGTAGCAGTTTTAAACCTTCTTTTCTGTATAATGACAGTGTAAGAATATATTTCATCCCATCCCAAACTTGTCCGTGGATGTCGTAAAAGGCAACATAACATATTATTGTCTCAGCCCATATACGTCCCACTGTTGGGCTCGGGCCTCTTTCACTATGAGAGGGCAAAATTACCTACTATACCACGCTGGTCAGACGTGTTAGTATAGGGTTTTGAGTTTGCCCATTTTTTGCAAGATATTATATACATATTGCATTCCTTAGTCATCTTTAACGTCATCCATGGGCAAGATAGGGGGTGGTGAATTGTATTCTTATTCCGGCGCCACACGAATAACATAAAATAAAGTCGTTTGCAATAGAATCCAACAATCATGTAAACAAATATGGCGGACTGACATTGACAGCGTATTGTTTGTGCCCATAGTGATGTCATAGTGTTCTAATTTAATTTTAATTAAATTTATTTTTTTAATTATTTTAATTTTAAGCCATAGAGTATGGCCCATAGTAGTATAAGTACTAAAATAAAACTAACTAATAGATTAAATATATAAGCCATAGACTATAAAATAAAACTGATTATATAGAAAAAAAGTGTTTATTAAAACAAATTTAAATCTTCGTCTTCGTCATCATCACTATCAGAAGTGTCGCTGGTGACCGTAATTATAAATGGAACCACTGTGTCATCGCTTGCCGTGTCTAAAATGCCGTCGAGCTTTTTCATTTCTTCCTCTTCCTTTAGGACGTGACTTACGCATTTCGACCATTGTTCGGCTCCAATTCTCGCCAACCCAGTAATTATGATCGATTCAAATAATTAGTATATAGTATAGTATGCTATATCAAAGTCCGTGATTCCGTGCAAAGGTCGTCGTTCCAAGAAAAATATGTCCAGCCAAATCGTAAAGCAAAACAAAAGTCCAAAATGAGAATGCAAAGTCGTAGAAATCGAAAACAGAAAACGGAAACAGAAAACACTAATGCACAGCGAACCCACAGAACAGTGAATGACAATTCTATAAACAAAATGGCCACCTGTCAATTTTATAAAACTAACCATTATTTTTATGGCTTAGGATACAATCCGTTTTGGTATAATTAAATGAAGCTCTTGAAAAAAAAATTTTATTGTATTCAAATAATATTAAATAAATTAATTAAATTAAAAATAAAAGTTAACTTCAGATTACGAACAACACTAACTTTTCAACGACTTATAGAGTTCGATGAGTAAAAAACTAAGATGACGGCTTGTCAAATACTTCGAAATTTTTACGTTGCAAATGTTTTAATCAAATTTAACATATAAATACAGTTAAATCGTGTTGAAGATAATGTGAAAACAATGGTGCGTTCGTTGAAATCAGCCTATGTTCATAATTGATCGTCAAATGTATGTGATTACGGAGTAATCGTGACAAATTGGTTTGTTTACATGATTGTTGAATTCTATTGCAAACGACTGTATATATATAAGACTGCGTCAGAATATATTTCTTTTATTTTTTTTTGAGTAAATACATCTAAAAAGATTCATTGTTATACAAAAAAAAAACCTAAAAGATGTGCTTGATATCTTGAAAATTGAGCTGGTGACCTGGCGACTTACTCAAAAACATATTTTAATTTATCTGACGCAGTCTAATATATATGCTTATAATATCTATGCCAGTGAAAAATAAACCCTATGCCAAAACGTCTGACCAACGTGGTATAGTAGAACAAGTTCCCTCTTATTGCGGAGGAGGCTCGAATCCAGCCTTGTGACAGGTTTGAGTTGAAATGGAAATACCCTGTAATTTGATTGGGGTAGAGTGAAACATGCAATGGATTTCCCATCTCATCATCATCCTGCTCTTCTTTCAATTATTTGGGTCAACTCAGTATGTAGGTAATTTTCTGTTTTGGCAATCTTTTGGTGACTGGCTGTCTGCCTGACCCCAACCTTCCTTGAGCATCAGATTGAGTTGTCCCAGGTCGATTTAGATTACAGAGAGATCTAGTGATAATTGACAGATTAATCCTTGATGGTATAGTGTTAAGGGTTTAGGGTAAAGATTACTAAATATAAAAACGTATGAAATATCTGTAAAAAACGGGCAAATAGAACGAAAACCCTATACCATTTTTTTTTCTAGCGGTTATACTAGGTAAAAACGCTATTATGGTGGAGACCCGTGAAATTGGAATGATATTTTGGGATAAGGAAGAAATAAAATGATAACAATTTGTAAATATCCTCAGCGATCTGGTATCGGCGATATCGCACGTAACGGAAGAGGCGGCTCACGATGCAGCAGTCAAATGGCTTCCTACATTGTTCGACACCAAAGTGGGCAAGCTCGCAATCGTGTGCCATCCTGCTAAAGTTAACTCTATGTATACTGCATTTAACAAGTAAGTATATTCAAAATTATAACAATGTCCGTCGTTGGCTTTTTCTTCATGTTTACTATCCACAAAGATTGCGAATAACGCGTCTTTACAGCCACAAAATGTTATTATAACAATATCTGTTGTGGCCTTTTTTCATATTTATGGATTGAAAAGAAATGGTTTTTAGCTTGAAATTTGATTGACATTGCTTGTTACAGAATTTATAGGATACAAATCTAAACATTTATACTTGCTTTCATTTCAACGCCGTGTGTTGAGACATAGAATAAGATTTTAGTAAAATATAGGTATGGTGACAGAGTAAGATTACAATTCACCTCTTGCCCGTGGATGTCGTAAAAGACGACTAAGGGATACAATATGAATAAAAAGTCTCTAAAAGAGAGGGAAAACTCGGAATATAGCCCTATACCAACCCATCTGACCAGCTTGGTATAGTATGTCAATATCCCTCCCTCATCAATATCCCTCCTATTATGGAGGAGGCTCGAGCCCAGCAGTGGGGCGTACATAAGCTGAAATGAAAAATGATAAGGCGAACAATATTCATTATTACTAACTTAGTGTTTTCTTTTTCAGTATGGATATCAAACTCGATGTCTTCGAATCAATGGAGGCGTCGCATTTTAATAAATAATTACAGCACAATCACTGCTTTTAAGTCTTCGATCACTAAGTTCTAAGCACAAAATTAATGTTTTATAAATATTTATCATATTGCTTGGCTGTGTAATATGTATATTAATGATATTAACAGATTTCACTGTGTTTATTATTGCATATTAGTTGTAATATTTTTTATTTAACAAAGTTTAACAAACATGTATAGCGCAATCACAGCTTTTAAGTGTTCGATCACAAAGTTCTTAGCACAAAATGAGTATAAATTTATAAATGTTTCTCATATTGCCCGGCTGTGTATATTACACACGCTACGCTATGTATATTAAATATATTATGATATTAACAAATTCAACTGTGTGTATTATTGAATAAAAGTTGTATTTTTATCAAGTATCACTACAATCTATATACGAGGTCCAGTGGTGCGTTTGTACCGCCTTCGGCAAAGGCGATTCCCAGTCCCAATTTATAAAGTATCAATAGCAGATCTACAGGAATGTAAGCGTAAAAAGTTCCACACTTACATTTGATTTTCCATAGCTGTAAACGATATATACAGATATTTTCAATACCCACCACGGGTAATAGTGACCCACATTTTTCTTAGCCATTTTACATTACCATAAGTGTCGTGACTTGTAAGAAAATAAAGTTAATGTGTAATGTAAAAGAAGAGATTAAATTTCTACCAAGAGTGAGTATATATTGAGTCGACCATAAATAATTAGAATAGCATCAGGGTGATTATTGTGTATGATAGTTATGTTAAAATTATGCTTATATACTATTATTAATCATATCCGTGTGGTGACGGAGTAAGAATACAATTCACCACTACCTATATTGTCCGTCGATGTCGTAAAAGACAGCTAAGGGATATAATATGCACATAACATCTGTGCAAGAGAAGAACAGTTGCCAGCATCATATTCTATTATTATAAATTCATCGAGAATATTAACTTCCAGTGACATATTTCCAACAAATTAATTATGCAGCAAACATAACTAGACTGGCCATAAATGTTGTTAGGTACAACATAAAATCTTCTGATTTTAAGCTTTTTAATTCAAATTTAAAATACGTTTTATATGCCAGAACCTTCGATTATTTCCCGTAATTTACCACATCGGAGGTTAAGGAAACAGATTTGCTGTGATTACTTTCTACTAAGTGGGTATCTTAAGTGCTTGTGGGTTATTTTCAAGACACTTCAATAACTAAGTAACAGTCTAATATCGTACTATCGAGGGATATACCAAGACCCAAGATCTTCGATCATAAAAGCGGAGCGACGGCATGCTGTTAAAACTAATTCAAAGGTAATCATGTCTATTATATTTTGTTTTATTAACATGTCATTATAAATAACTATTAAATTAAACATGTAAATAAGACTAATAATAAAAAAACGAACCATCAAATTTTATTTTATGTCGAAAATGTTACACCATTTTGGGAACGAGCTGATACTCTTCAAACTCCTGAATTTATTTTTACCACACATATCCAAGGAAACTCGATTACACCAAAATTCGCATCGAAATCGGTCTATTCGATCGAAACCTACGATGCCACAAGCAGACGTAGATATTTGGCATCAAACTTATGACATCCCTTAACAATAACGTATAGAAGGCAAGTCCGCGCACAAAAAATGAAGCATTTAAATTGGAGCTTACGCCGGACTGTTCCATAGTGTACAGGATCACTGTACTGCACGTACGTACGCAACTCTTAAAAAATAATTAGGTAATTATGATGGTTTGTACATTCAAATGGTGTCACAACATATTTGAAAGACATAAAAAAGTTTTTAACCTTGGAATAATAACGTAAAGAAGGATAGTGTCCATACGTAAGCCATCAAAAATATGAAGCAAACAATACTACATGCGCGCAGGCGATTACACACGCACACCACTATACAAATTATGAAAATAAATTTTGTTTTTATTAACATAAATCGTCGAATTACTATTTAAAGCAATGTTAATATACTTCTTATGTTTTTTAAATGTTATGACACCATTTGAATGCACAAACCTTTATTTTTTAAGAGTTGCGTACGTACGTGCAGTACAGTGACCTTGTACATTACGGAACGGTTCCGGCGTAAGCTCCAATTGAAATGCTTCACTTTTTGTGCGCGAACTTGCCTTCTATACGTTATTATTCTAAGTTTTTAACATTACTTTAAAAAGTATTTAAAAGTATTTCGACGATTTATGTTAATAAAAATTGATTCAATTTGTATAGTGGAGTGCGTGTGTAATCGCCTGCACGCATGTAGTATTTTTGGCTTCATGTTTTTGATCGCCTAAGTACCGATACTATCCGTTATTATTCTAAGTGACACTCTTTCTTTTTTGAGTCGGCGTTTAAAAGTTAAATACCTTTTATTTTTAACACAACTATTCATAGTACCGTTCATAGTTAGACTAATTATAAAAGTAATAAAGCAAGACTGTCATGCAGAATATTGAGTCGTGTTGATTTAGGAAACATGAATATTAGAAAACCCATGCAGAACAAAGTAATATCAAACATTTATGTATGGTGTAATAACCATACCACTACGAATTACTTTCAAATGAAGAAGAATCATACAATGTACTAACTAATGGACGATAACGGCCTTCTGTGCGGTAGCAGAGTAAGTACAATTCACCACTCCCTATCTGGCCTTGGATGTTGTAAATGACGACTAAGGGATATAATATGTATATAACATCTATGCGAGTGAAGGAAAAGTCGAAATACAACATACCAACCCGTGGGACCAACGTGGTATAGTAGGTCAATATCCCTCCTATTAGGAAGGAGCCTCGAACCCAGCAGTGGGACGTATATGAGTTGAGATGATGATGCAGAATCATAATCCGTTTTAGTCTGTATTAAGATTTTCATATTCCTTATGACTGAGTAATAAAAATAAGTTCATTACCCCGTTTCATGTCGCGGCGTCGTAAAAGTCGACCAAGGATATTAAATTGTGTATAACATCTATTCAAGAGATAGAAACTCGTATATAAACAATATACCAACCCTTCTGACCAGCATAGTATAGTACGTCAAATTCCCTTCCATCGTGGAGGAGGCTCAATCCATGCACTCCCAGTGCCATATATAAGTTGAGATAAAAATCATATCTTTTCACAAAATTGAGAATAAAATAAAAACTGGCTATTGGTGTGATAATAGTTTTAATCACCATTTATAAATCTTAAAGCTATGTATGTCTATACAAAAAAATATAACTTAAATTTAGTTAGATAATTAGTGAACATCATTATAAATCATCTCACAACCGCTGCAACATCTCCATCATATATCTCAAACCCATCCATATAGTTATATATAATAGTTCAACATTAACTCATAACACAGATACTAGTTTTTAACGTCAACGAACTACTATAATGAATATCCACAGCTAATAAAAAGCAACCAGTTGTCTTTATGCTAAATGCTTTATAAATATACGTTGTAAGCAATAATCTAAGAAGTCAAATCGCTAAATAAATGGGACACCAAGTTTATAGTTCTCGAAATTTCTCTGTACCTATTGGACATAATGCCAATAGTTTTCTCTTTTTTTTTAAGAACAATCCTGCACTAAATAATTAAATAAATACATATTTAGACTCGGAACAAAAATTTATGGATCGCACTGTGTTGTCCTGCGTTGGTTTGAACGCCCAATACTGGCAAACCACTACGCCATCTGTGCAATCAATTGTTTTAAAAAATTCTCAGACCTATATATATATGCCTTTTTTTTGGGGGTGGGCTGCGGTCGGCGCGCTCCACGCACCACTCCGTCCGGGGCGACAGAGGGGCGTATAGCACGCAACACCTGAACACCACGTCGCCTTCGTCGTTGGGCCGACCACCGGAGCAGGGTTACTTGTCATCAGTGGCCGGCCCGACGGAATAACCCCTACTTGGGGTACCCTCCCATCGACCGACGTCCCCCATCGGGGAGGACGTCGGTCTTTCCTCACGCGGTCGGCCTCTCGGCGGGTGACGAACTAATCCCCGGTCACGTCACCCGCGGCCTCGGCTAGGGCGTCATGGCACGCAGGTAGTCGCGCCTGCGCCGCCCCAGTCGCTGGCGGCGGGTCGCTTCGTCGAGGCTGTGCTCCTGGCGCGCGCGACCCGCCGCCTCCGTCTGCGAGATCACTGCCTCGCAGAAGGCTGCGACCGCGTCCCAGTTTCTGATACTGCCGAGCATCTCCCTAGCGATGGTCGGCACCGATGATTGCGACGAGTTCACGACGCTGCTCTCCAAGCGGCACAGACTTCGAGCGTATGCTGCGCCGTGTCCTCGTCGCAATCGCAGTGGTGGCAGGACGGTGCTCTCTCCCTCCTAGCGACCGTGTACAGGTACTTGCCGAAGCATCCATGCCCCGCCAAGACCTGTACCAGTCGGAAGGAGAGCACACTGTGCCGCCGTTCCAACCACTGCATCAGCACCGGCCGGAAGGCCTCCACGGTCCAGACACCGTATCGAGGGCTCTCCAGCCGGTCTGCCCAACGGGCGAAACCCAAACTGGGCGTCCGACAGACCTACATATGCCTTGAAATTTTAGAGTGGCATTTAATATTTTAGTATTTCAGGATGTACCTATCATTTTGATTGCATTTTATTAATGTACTTTATTACCGACAATCGTCAATAGGTTCACCATCTTTCTACTAAAGACAAAAACTAGACTTCGAAACCAATGTTTTAATTGCATAATGAATTTGGAAAACTTCGATAACAATTGTATTAGTATTTACAGATCATTCACTATTATAATATTTCAGGCACATTTTTTACAATCCTCCAAATGTTTATATAGCATTTAGCCTTTGTCGCGAAAAGTCAACTGGCTAACCAACCATCAGCTGTGCTTATGAAATTTAAATTATGGACCAAACATTTGATGATATAATTAATGTTAAAATTTCTATTATATTGAGCTGTATTCTATATTCAGCTACAATCACAATATGTATTATAATATCATCATAAACAACACTTACGAATATAATTTATATATATATATTTTCCAATCGTTCCAGATTGTTCCAATAACCTTGCCATTTACATTATGGTATTTTAGTCTTCAATAATCCTTTACTGATTTAATACTGGTTAATTTTGTTAGTGAATTATGTGATATTGCAATCCACCAAGGTACGTTATTAACATGACCGATGAAGCATAGGTACATGTATGATTACAACCACAGTATATAGGCCATTATAACCACTTAAACCCACCACACATAACATGGTGAGACGTATACTATAATATTCGATAAATTATTCATCTAACAATAAAATTACATTGTACATGCATGATATATTATTTACAGTTTTTTATATAAATTTCTAAGCTAATCGTAATGAAAGTAAGGATTTATCAAGTAACATTACATTCAATGTCTCCATTGCATATTAAATATGCATAATTTACAACAAATGCATGTCAAAGCACCAATATCTATATATATGGGATATACATGAAGAATAATTTCTTTTTTTTTTCGAAAATAATGACGTCAGATTCTTAGAAATACCCATTATACATAAAAATAACAGTACGTGCCTTTGAAGATAGATTTGGTAAATGTTAAAATTATACATTAACACTAAGATTATATTAATTCACTATGATCATCTATATAGACGATTAAAATTTTCTAATATATGAATGACTAATTTACGTTAAATATATTCTACGTAATAAAGAGGCGGCCCCATTTACACTACCTAACATCTGTCACGCTTTACCCCACAGATGTGACGCGCTGGCCTACCTAACGTTACAGTCGCGGCTCACACTGACCAACTCTCAAGGTAGAGTTCAGACCAAATATCTAACTTAGTAAATTACATTTATATAATACAAAGAAAACTTATTTCAAATTACAATAATATCAACTGCTTAAAATAAACATGACGCTTTTATCGTCATGTATTGTCTTACGAATACTTTTCGCGCTTAATGTCGTATGTACGTCATAATTGTTGTCGTAACGTCGTATAAAGGTCGATTAGAGGTCACGCACACAAACTGAAGTATGAAATAAAACGTAACCTCTGAATAGATTTAAATCACCCAACTCGCTTGAAATAATAAAGCATATAAAGATAATTTTAGCTACTCTTTTGGTTTAAAATATTAATTAAAACTAACATTACAGTTACGATATCGATTTTAATCTCATGAATTAATAAATATGCCACCAATATTGAAGATCTATTATTAAGAACCTATATTGTTTTGAAGATTCCTTCTTTAAATATTTAGATTGTTATTTATACTGCACATTTGCAGGTTACGTCAATCATAAAATGTGGATATCATGTATCATATCTTCATATACCGGTTTCGGATATGAAATCATTTCGGATGGTATCAGTTACGGCTTTTGAATTTTTAGGGAAATACTAGTTATATCGGATTCGATTACTGTGTCGGTTATATTTTCACTTCTAATATCCGGTTGTATCGGTTACGATTACGGAGCTCTTTAACGTCCCTACATCAAATTAAATAGAAACCATAATGAAAATAATCAACCATAGATACATTTTCACAAATACCAATGAGCTACCACATTAAAAATAACTTAAAATTACCCGAAACATTTGTTATTCTAGCAGCATAATAACTATCACCATTGTATTCCAATAGGTATATATTTTTAAGTTATTTGATTTCATGTCAAGTCATATCTACGAGTTTTAAAATAAAACCAATATTAAATCCGTCAAATTATGATTACTTTGTTTTAAATACTCACGGTATATGAAGCTATTTGTTTTATTTATCTTAATTTCGATTGAAATGCATGAATTTCTATGTAACCCATAATCAAAATACGTTCTTCAATTACACGAGTTGGATTAAATAGCGCAGACGGTATTATCGATCGATGTGAGCGATGGCACGTCTACAAAATGTTAACGTCGATGGTAGGCGCGTGTGTACGGAGCGCCTCTCGGATGTAGGTGCCTACTCCGCCGTCTGCTACGAGTCGGAAATAGAACAAGTGTTCGTAGCTCTTGAGCGAGATGGAACGAAGTGCGGGCAAACGTAGCAGTAAGGACGCGAAGCGGCCTTCCTCCGCACCCCTTGCACGCCTGCAATATTCGTCCAAGCACGAGAACATCTGCAACAATATGTAAATATGTCAATACTAATTTAAATTATAACTTATGAAACTAAGAATAATTTACAAAAAACCCAGACACGATCATCCACAATACAAGTGCCTATATTTCCTTCTCCGTGTGATGGCATTGTATGAAAACAAATCACCACCCCCTTTCTTTTCCATGGGTGTCGTAAAAGGATAACATTTATCTAAGTCAAGGCAATCTTGACATAAACGAGCGAACCGGTTTGACTAGCATATATTAGATCAATATAACCTAAGATGACGATGATACCTTTCTTAAATAGGTATCTAATTAATTGCTGTTGTCTTTGAGAAAGGATAATGCCATAATCGCTATAACTCTTGGCAGGCACATTAACATTAAATTTTACCTTCACGAGGGAACAGTTATTAGGATGGCGACACAGGTATTCCTAACCAATTACTACAAAGGTAATTATGAAAAGACATATATATTATATATATATGACTATAATTTAAAACGTTCTGTGAAAAAAATGTACCCGCTATTTTACTTGTTTGAACGTAATTATTCTGCCGTTGAAGGAGCAGATAATTTGGCCGGAATAAAGTAATTTATTAAATGAGATTTCTCCATTCTGAATTTATTTTAATTTTTTTTTGAGGCATTCCAACAAAGTGAACATTGAAAACTTTTCATATTTTGCAGTATATTAACGGATAATTATTATCCTTGTGATAATGATAAATAAGGGTATTCTATACCGAGAGATATATAATGTTGGTTGACTTGACTGACTTTGAACTGAGCGATATCGATTAACCAACCTTGTGCAAACAGTGTTATTTCCACTATAAAAAATACTGTGCAGCTTTTTGCATCATTGGCACCGATCTATTTTATAAGTAGAAAATTGCAATTAATTTTCACTCTGATACGTTTGAGCTTGCTAAAACTCATATTTCGGCCAAATACACGAAATATTCGGACAAAAAATTGTATAAATATGATAATAAATCAGATTAATTTTAAGTGAAACAAATTTTAAGCTTAATATACACTGCCGGCCAAAAGTTTGAGACCACTTGGTACACAGCTTATAAAATAAAAAATATTTTAAAATCGTGTACGATAGCGAGACAATATACACACCTGCGTTATCTATACATAATGTTAAATGTCTAAACACCATTTCTCTAATCTATTTCATAAAAATAATATCACAAATGGGCTTTGTTTGATTACCATAGATGAGTGCCGCGTAAGAGCTAGGTGTTACAACTATTGTTATATTTTATGGCGGGTTCTTTGTACTTGTTGGGTTATTGTTTTGTGTTGACCAATATTAAGGATTATTTTTAAGCCATAAAACGTATGCATAACAAGGCTATTTAAGGAGTTATTCCTGCTAGAGTCTATTCAGAAAAACATTCCGCGTCGGAGACTCGTAGCGCACGGACGTGCGCCTCGCTGCTCTCCATTTCGCCGCGCTCACCCCGCACCCGCCCCCTGCGGTCGTGCGTTCTCGCTCCGTCTCGCTCGCTCTCGCAGCGAACCACGCGTCGCGTCAAGCCGCCATCTTGTTCAACGTCTGTGGCCGTTCAGTGGCCCGCTCCGGGTGGCCGTGTATACGGTTGTCTGTGGCAGTTTCGCTGTTTGGACGCAGGTGTTGCCGGATCCCAACTGCACGAGTCGACTTTTTCAAGACGTCGAGTGCAGATTTCCACCGTTGGTAGATAAAAAGTCAACCTATTTTGGCCCCCTCAGGGTAGAAAACCATATTGTTTGGTCCCCGGCGGAAACCTCACGGTGTCAACGAAGCCGGGTGAGGCAAGGCCCCGATTTGCCTGCCGAGCCCCTTCAGGGCAGAGCTAACAATCGGAAGGGGTTAGAGCATCCGGCCTTGGGGGATCTCCTAGTCGGACCTAATCTACGGCTTTTCAACATTTTTCTGCGAAGGCCTAACGGCCCGAGCAGCTAGGAACCTATCGCACATTAAGATTGGCGAAGGATTACACGCTTAGGGCACACTAATTAAGTACTCATCCTCCCGACCTGCACCCGGTTGGGAGGGACACGCACCACACACAACCCAGGGTATCCCACCCAGGGCGCTAGGTTTTTTTACATCCCTCTTAGCTATCGTTTTTTCCGTTAGCCCACGATGGCGGAAAAAACCATCACTATAGACGCCCTTCTGGCAATTCCAGAAATCAAAGCTTATATCGCTCAACATTTCGGAGCGATAACGATCCTTCCTCCGCAACCCAAACCCGCTCGATCCACCGCCCAGCCGCTCGAACCGGAACTACCGGCCGTCGGTACGGCGATGGAAACGGAGCCGGTCTTGTCCTCCTCAAACTCGTCTTCCTCCTCCTCCGAGTCGGAAGATTCGTCCAATGAGGGCTCATTCATTGAGGTCCGCTCTCGCAAACGGAGCAAAAGGACCAAAAACACCAAAGAGGCCCCCTCTAAGACCCCAAAAATCAAGCAGACTGACTCGGCAACAACATCTGCCGCAGCCCCGCTTGCAACGACCGCCACGGCCGCTCCGGCCCCCCCAGTCGTCTCACAGGCAGCCCTAACCGCTGCCACACCACCTACGGACAGCAATACCGTCGCCCCACCGACGGTCAAAAAATCACTCGCTCCGCCGCCCCTATATATTAGGGACAAGGACAAGTGGCTAGCCATCTCCGCATGGCTAAACACTAACAGGATTTCGTATAAATCTGCGAAATCCACCCCCCAAGGTATACGAGTGGACCTTCACTCGTCAGCCGACCACCGATCTGTATCAAAAATGCTAGGGAATCAACAGATTCCCTACCATACGTACACCCTCCCTGAAGCCAAACTTCTGCGTGCTGTAATACGCAACGTACCGAGGGAAATAGAGACCAAAGAGATTCTAGAATCTCTTAAAACCCAGGATCTACCGGTTGTAGAAGTACACCGGATGATCCGGGGTAGGGGTCGTTATCCCCTCAACATGATACTCGTCTGCCTTACAAATAACGCAGAGGGTAAAGGCATTTTTAAAATTAAGACCATCTGCGGTCTATCTGGGGTCTCGGTTGAGCCCCCACACAAAAATGGCAACCTGGCACAATGTCACAAGTGCCAACTGTATGGACACTCGTCCAAAAACTGCTTTGCCCGTCCTAGGTGCGTTAAGTGCCTAGGTGACCATCACACCTCTCAGTGTGAACGGCCAAAGGACATCTCACTCTGCAAAGAGCCACCAGCGTGTGTTCTCTGTGGAGAATACGGACACCCGGCTAACTACCGCGGCTGCCCAAGAGCGCCGAGGAGGTTAGTCCGCCAGCCCAACACAAACGGCAAGGCCTTGTACTATAACAAGACCTTCGTCCCAGCCCCCTTACCAACCCACAATGCGTGGGCTCGCCCCCTGCTAAACAGCAAGGAGGCTTTCCCAACCCTGCCCAACAGGCAGCCCGCTGCCCCACCCGCAACATCTCAACTCAAACCACCAACAACCGGGCCAAACCAGCCCACTGGTGGTAATCCCAAGCCCCCTCAGGGCGCCCCTATTCCTATCGTCGTCGCTAAAAGCGCGCCCCCAAAAGCCCCCCAAGGACTAGATCCAGATCTAGCCCTGGTGGCCAACTTCGCAGCTCAAATCAATTTCACGGAAATCCGCGAAATTGCAGCCGAATTAAGAAGGAACGAGGGAAACAACCTCGCCCTCCTTAACACCGCAATTAAATTTTCCCCCACGTTAGAGCGTCTAGGCTCGCTTAAATTCAAATAAAATGGATAGGTACACTCCAGGCAGAGTTAAACCCAGACACCTCAAAATAGGGACATTCAATGCCAATAGCCTAACCCAACAGAAGGATGAAGTAGGCACATTCCTTCGGGAACACCAGCTCGACATCTTGCTAGTACAAGAGACGTTCCTTAAACCATTTAACAAGGACCCTAGAGTCGCCAACTATAATATAGTTCGCAACGATAGGACAACCTCACCAATGGGCGGAACGCTTATCTACTACAAAAGGTCGCTGCATTGCACACCTGTGGATCCGCCCCCTCTGATGTACATTGAAGCTTCAATTTGCAGGCTAGCCCTCTCAGGCCATCAGCCTATCACCCTTGTATCCGCATATCTCTCTCCCAATAGAGAACATTCGAAACAGTTGGTTGAAAAAGATCTAAAAGCCTTGCTAGAATTGGGAGGCGCCGTCATAATTGGCGGTGACCTTAACGCCAAGAACACCTCTTGGAGCTGTCAAAGTTCCAATAAGAGGGGCAAGACTTTAGAGCTATTCGCTGACAGACTGGGATTTGATGTCATAGCGCCCATAGAGCCGACACACTTCCCCTTTAACGTTTCGCACAGGCCGGACATACTCGATATCTTTCTTCTCAAAAACATAAACCTTCGTTTATGTTCAATAGAAGTTCAACATGAGTTAGACTCAGATCACCGCCCGGTGACTCTGGAATTAGCCTCCCGCACCCCCGGCCCCTCAGGCCACAATAACGAAAGGACCAAGATAGCGACTGACTGGGCACGGCTAGAGAAAAATCTCAAGTCAACCTCGTCGGTCCACCTTGATCAAATTCCCAAAGACATTACGTCTAAGGAAGATACCTCTCAGGCGATCGACTCGCTCACAAGTCACGTGCAGTCGATAATGGACGACTGCTCGCGGCCGGTACCAGATACGAGCGATCGTAAATGGCGCCTGCCAGACGACGTCCGTGACTTGTTGAGACGGAAAAACGCCGCGACACGCGCTTATGACCGCTACCCTACGGAGGACAACCGTACCCGCCTACGGTCACTCCAGAGGGAGGTTAAACAAGCAATTAAAAAATTGAGACAGAGCAAATGGGACGCCATGATCGAGGAGCTAGAACCCTCTCACACAGCCTTTTGGCAGCTTTCCCGCTCACTCAAAAAAGACATCGTGTCCACTCTCCCTCCTCTCACCAGACCCAACCAGCCTCCGGCATTCATGGACGATGAAAAGTCAGAATGCCTGGCCGACTGCTTAGAGCTTCAGTGTACGCCGAGTACACTACACCCCGACGCCGCGAATCACCGCTTCATCGCCGACGAAGTGGAACGTCGTAACACTCTCTCGCGCTCGTTAGGAAACGACAGCCCCGATCAGCCAATCCCAGCAGTGACCACCGATGAGGTCGAATCGTTAGTCAGGGGTCTCAAAACCAGGAAAGCCCCAGGTTCGGACGGAATCTCAAATAAAGTCATTAAACTATTCCCCGCCCACTTGATAATCCTGTTGTGCTGCATCTTCAATGCAGCACTAAATAATAACATCTTTCCCGCGCAATGGAAAGAGGCCGTGGTAATAGGAATCCACAAACCCGGCAAGCGCCGTACCGAACCTAGTAGTTACCGCCCGATTAGTCTACTAAGAGGTCTAGGTAAGATCTACGAACGAATAGTTCTCAGTAGACTACGTACATTCGCCGAGGCTAACAACCTCATTCCCGACGCACAGTTTGGCTTCCGAGCTAAACACAGCTGCGTACAACAAGTTCACCGTTTGGTAGAATACACAAGTAGTCAGTTCATCATGAACAGATATACGGGTGTATTATTCCTAGACGTAGCGAAAGCATTCGACAAGGTTTGGCATGAAGGCCTAATCTACAAACTCTATCTCCTCAAGATCCCTCACTACTTAATTCACATTATACATGACTACTTAAGTCATCGCAGCTTTCGCTACAGGGTGGAAGGGACGTTGTCGACCTCCCACCCTATCAAGGCCGGCGTCCCTCAGGGGTCGGTCCTCTCCCCATTTCTCTTCACGCTATACACTAGCGATATGCCCAAATTCAACCGGGTACATAAAGCGCTTTACGCTGATGACACCGCACTCTTTTGTGCTGGTAGATCCCCGACAACAGTAGCCAGGACTCTCCAAACAGCGGTTACCGCCCTAGCCAATTGGTTTAGGAAATGGAGATTAGAAATCAACCCCGAGAAGAGTCAGGCGGTCATGTTCACTAGACGAACTGCCCGTTCCTACTCTATCGATAGCATTCCCCCCCTTAAAATTTTCAACAAGCCGGTCACTTGGACCAGGCAGGCCAAATACTTGGGTGTGACCCTTGACGATCGACTCAGCTTCGCCCCTCACATAAAGAAAGTCCGCGCACGGGCAGCCTTTGTGATGGGCCGTCTCCACTGTCTACTCAACTCTAGGTCGCGTATGCCCCTGAGTAGCAAAGTCCGACTTTACACCACCTGCATACGGCCTATCATGACCTATGCCAGCGTGGTGTTCGCGCATGTTAAGCCACACAGGATCCACAGGCTACAGACACTACAAAATCGTTTCATGCGCCGAGCTACGGGAGCACCGTGGTTCATACGAAACGTCGATCTCCACATCGACCTCGAACTGCCGACCATCAAGCAGTTTATGAAACGGTGCTCTCAGAGCTACTTTGACTCTGCCATGACACACCCCAACCAACTAGTGGTTGGGGCGGCTTCCTATAGACCCTCCAAAATCTCCTCCATCCGACGTCCTCGTCACGTCCTCGACGAAGAGGACGACATTATCACACTCGCTCAACAAAGAGCCTACACGGCCCGCGAGGCCTTAACAAATAAATATCCGCGGTTCCGCCCTCGCCGTCGAGGTGCGAAACCGCGCCGCGCAAAAGTCACTACCAAAAACGTGGGCACGCCCACTTTGCCTCCAGCGACGCCCCAAGCCGAGGTCCGTTCCCCACAGGGGGAGCCCTTGGGCGATGTCGCTTAGCATACTTTTCTCCGGGTTGAGAGCCCTCAGCGCTCACCCATAGTCCGCGTCAAGCTGTCAAGGCCATCTGCGGCCAACAGCTGTACACACACAAAAAAAAAAAAAAAAAAATAGAGTCTATTCAGTCTGTACTACTGTTCTGTTAAGTGAAGATCTTCAGAAATGGGAAAAGTGCGTGAAATCTCAATTGAAACACGTTCCACCATTGTTACTTTACACAACGAAGGCAAATCTGAACGGGAAATTACTGCTAAGCTGAAGTTATCGAAGACTTGTGTTCATAACGCATTAACTCGCTACAGGACAAGTCATCAAGACAGTCCGCGCTCTGGAAGGCCAAGAGCGACCACTTCTAGCGAAAATCAGTTCATCGTTGTAACAAGCAAGCGTAATAGACGCTTAACAGCACCAGAAATCCGCTCTGAGGTCAATAATAATCGATCAAAGGCTGTATCATTGACAACAGTAAAGAGAAGACTGCGAGATGCCAATTTGTTTGGTCACGTTGCTGTTCAAAAACCACTATTACGACGTAAAAGTAAAAAAAACAACGGATGCAGTGGGCCCTTATCCATCGTAATTGTGCTGAAGAAGACTTCAAAAAAGTTCTTTGGACTGACGAATCGAAGTTTGAAATATTTGGTTCAAAAAGAAGAGTTTTTGTACGGCGTAGTGCCGAAGAAAAGATGATACCAGACTGTGTAGTGCCTTCAGTCAAACATGGTAGAGGCTCTATTATTGTCTGGGGATGTTTCTCTGGCTATGGAACCGGAGATTTAGTCCGTATTGAAGGTATTTTGAAAAAGGAGAAGTACAAAGAAATACTGGAGCGAAATGCTGTTCCTTCGGGGTTGCGTTTGATTGGAGATGGATTCATTTTCTAACAAGATAATGATCCGAAATACAGTTCTAAACTATGCAGGGGTTATTTAGAACATAAAGAAACGGAAGAGGTGTTAAAAAACATGGCGTGGCCGCCTCACAGTCCAGATCTCAACCCAATAGAACTTCTGCGCGAGGAGTTCGACAGAAACGTCCGAAACCATTGTCCAACTTCGAAGGAAGACCTTTGAAGGATCTTACAAGAAAGTGAGAACAATGTTTCACAAGAAACAATAAATTAATAGCCCGGTTACCAAGATTGGTTAAAAACGTGATTAAATATAAGGGAGGATTTTTTGATGAAAAATCAGTTTAAACTATTTAATTATTTTTATAATTAATAATTGTAATTAGTGAAGATTTTTGTTGATTTAATATGTAATTGTAAGTTAATTATTTAAATAAATAAAGTTATAGGTTGTACAGTACTTATTTATGTAGTTTTATTGCATTTTATTAATATTTCATGGTGGTCTCAAACTTTTGACCCGCAGTGTATACCGAAATCTGAAACTTTTCTATATATCAAAATTCATTAATACATGTAAAATTATTTTCGTTGTGTAATGTGTTCCCGTTTTTTATGGGATGAAGAACTATAGCGTGCAGTTTAAATTTCTAGTAAAGGTTAACATATTAATATTACCATTGTTATTCTAGATTACAATCTAAACAATCTCAAATTTACTAATCTTAATAAAAATGATTAAGGCTTTTTTTTTTAAGTTGAATGCATTTATACCCAAAAGACGAATTTTGAAAGATCTCACGTAAGATTGGGGGAGGTGAGAGGAAGTTGATACAAATCTCACTACATCTCAGCTTTGGGGAAGATTTCAAAAATCTACAAAAATGCATCACGTGAGTAATGGACGGCCCCTAAAGTGTATCTTATAGTTTATAACGACTTGCGCATATCAACTATATGAGCACATAAATAACAATATACATTTATGCAGCAAGACAACCCTGAAGTCGCTTGGGGTCACCTTGTCGGTAACTCCCTACCTACGCGTAGATACCTATTAGCTATACTTAGCAACACGATGTGTGATAGCACATTAGAATAATCAAGCTAATATAATTTGTGTATTATATCTCTATATATATTATATTACTTATCTATATATATATAGGAGAGGCGGGTTTTGCGAGCGATATATTGACTCATCACCATATCTCTGGAACCATAAGGCGTACAGACTTGAAATTTGGCAGAAATATTCCTTTCGTCGAGTAGAGGTCAGCTAAGAACGGATTTTACGAAATTCTATCTGCAAGGGGTGTTGCGGGGGCTTTACCAATAATATACATTTAAAGGAACAGGGTGAGCCAAAGCTACTGAAGCTAGAAAAATGAAATTTGGACAGTAGTTTCATTTCATGACGTAGGCACCCACTAAGAAAAGATGTCCACCCCTAAGGGGGTGAAACGCAACGGTAAAGTCTGTATGGGAAGAAAAAATCTTTAGCTACTGTCTTCAAATTAAGCACAAATACTCTTTAAAAAAATAAATAAACACGTTTCAGCGTTTGTCCATTTTCATCCTCCATCCATCCATCGGTGTAAAATAGGTAGAAAGATGTCAGTTTACTGACTTATCACAGAGCCGAAATTACTAAAGCCACATACATACATGAACTATTGACATTAGTTTCTTTGCGTGACGTAGAAACCCACTAAGAAAGGATTTTTTGAAATTCAACCCCTATGAGGTAAACCGCAGTAGCAAAGTTTGTATAAGGAGAAAAAAATCTACTTCGATTTTCTTCAAATTCTCCAAAAATACTCTTTAGTAAAAATAAATAAACACGTATTTCAGCATTTTTTAATTTTCACCCTCTAAGGGTGTAAATATGTATTAATAAAAATTTGGTTTTCTGATTTATCAACACCGAGCTAAAACTACTAAAGCTGGAAACATGCAATTTGAAACACAATTTTATTTTGTGACGTAGGGACCCACTAGAAAGTATTTTCTGGAAATCAACCCCTAAGGGGAAAACCCAGCAGCAAAGTTTGTAAGGGGAGAAAGAAATCTTCATCGATTTTCATCAAATTCTCCACAAATACTATTTAATAAAAATAAATAAACACGAGTTTCAGCATTTCTTAATTTTCACCCTCTAAGGGTAGGGGTAAATAGGTATGAAGAAGTTGGTCGACTAACTTATTAACGCCGAGCTGAAACTACTGAAGCTAAAAACATGCAATTTTGACTGTAATTTTATTTTGTGACGTAGGGATCCACTAAGAAGGGATATTTGGGAATTCAACCCCTAAGAGGTGAACCGCAGTAGCAAAGTTTGTATGAGGAGACAAAATTCGTCATTGATTTTCTTTAATTTTTGCTAAATACTCTTCGTTCATCATTTATTTCATCATTTCAACCCTTATAAATCGCACTGTTGGGCTCGAGCCTCCTCCATTATGAGAGGGAAAATGACCTACAATACCACGCTGGTCAAACGTGTTGCCATAGGTTTTAGTTTCGAGCTTTTCTTCTCTTGCATAGATGTTGTATGCATATTATAATCCCTTAGTGGTTTCCTACGACGGCCACGGGTAGGAGGGGGTGGTGAATTGTATTCTTATTCCGTCAAAATACTCTTCAGTAAAAATGAATAGAGCATTTGTCAATTTTTATCTTCTAAGGGCGGGTAATGTGACTGAAACCGAAGCGAAGCGAGGGCGGGTTGCTAGTATGAAATAAAACTATTGTAATACTAAAACAAAATGTTCGAAACGGAAAAGTCAAATACATACGCGATAGAAGTCTTACCGTGTCTTAATCTCACCCGTGGCTGTCGTAAAAGACGACTAAGAAGAAAGACTCGAAATAAAACTATATGCTAACACGTCTGACAAGCGTGGTATAGTAGGTCAATTTTCCTCTCATTTAGAAGAGGCTCGAGCGCAGCAGTAGGCTCAAAATCACCAAGGTGCAGAATTGGCTTCGCCAGCAAATTATGTCTTAATTCATAAGTTTATTGAGAAAATAAAATTATTAAAATACTAAAACTAACTTTTTTTGAGTATACATCAAACAATACAATTTAAAAATAAAGTAATTTTTAAAATATATCAATATACATGCATAGAAAGTCAACTCGGGAACGCGTCTTAATGTACGATCTTCGACAAAAAGTTCAAAATATTTATGAAAAATTTGAGCTATTTAACACCTGTCATTACTTGAAATATCGTATTTTTTATGCAAAATCTAGTTTTTAAAAAGTATACAAAAAATATATTTATTTTTAATTATAAAAATGCAAAAATAGTTTATCTGAGCGCACAAGTCATTTCAGTGAACGCATCTATAATCGAACAAAAGTAATTTTAAGTGAACGCAGCCATTGAGTCTCAAATGTCAGTAGAGGAAGAAAATAATAACAAAACCGGCAGTCAGGGCGTTTCTCGTCAAATAAATTAAAAATAAGTGGTAAGTACCTTTCAATTCATTATTTGTAGAGCGTACAATAATAGTCCGTCAATTTGGGAACGTGTTTATTACTTTTAATTATGGATGAAAGTTGTTTTACGACACAAAATAACAAAGTAACCTCAAATATTTTACTATTGACAAATTCAGGCCTTATTTAAGATGGCCGCCGTATAACAAAATCGTGCGTTTATTTAAAATCGTCATTCCGTGAACGGTCATTTTGGCAACGTTCCCGGGCATGATGGCACGTTCCCGAAATGATGGTTGCGTTTTCGGAATTATAATTTGATGATTCCAAAGGCGAAGAACATACAATTCTCAATTCTCAATTTTATTAACAGCATTATGAAGACTACTGATAAAGAAAAAAATAAGAAAAATACTCAAAAAAAGCTTAAAAAGGATAGTGCAGCTTATCTGCGTCAAAGAGAAAAGGATTTGTCTTTTCTCTTGCTAGAAAAAGAGTTTTTGGATAAGATGACTTAAGATCAGAGAGAAATTAAAAGAGCGACGGACAGGGAATATTGTAAAAAAAAGGCAGAAAAGAAAGTAAAGAGAGTTGCTGATATGACAGAACGAGAGAAGCGAAAGCAGAGAAAATATTGGAAAAATGCATAAAAAAATACAGGGCAAAGAAAAAAGGTTTAGCAAATATAATAAGTAATACGCCGCCACAATCAGATGACGACTTAGTCGCAGTACCTCTAGAGAGAAGACAAGTAGGTAGAAAAACCGTACGAAAAGATAGGGCGAAAGCATACAGAAAAATTAAAAAGCAGGAAGAAACTATAGTTCAAATGAAGTGGCAAATTCAATCTTTAAAGAAAAAATTACAAAGAACAGATGCAAAAGTGAAAACTGTACCAAGTCCCATAAGAAAAGTGGATGCCTCAATTAAAGATGTTCATGTATCTTCTGAAGTACGCAAACGACTTAATAGCGGAGTATTGACCACTCAATTGCAAGAAAATGCTGATGTTCTTCCAATAAATTCAAAAGAGAGGGCAGTCTTTCATAAATGTATCAGCGCAAACACTTGGCGGAAATACAAAATGCTACATATAACTAAGAGAATTTTACCAGCTAGACAAAAGGAAAGGTACAAAATATCGATTTTAAAATCTGATGCCAAATTTCGAGAAGTCGTTTTGAAGTAAGACGTTCGCCAAAAGGTCTTTGATTTCTTCGAACGAGATAATGTAATTCGAATGTGTCCATCTAAGAGAGACTCTGTAAAACATAATGGTCTAAAAAACAAAGACGCGTTCTCTTATACACAGTTAAAGACTTGGTGCCAAAATTTGGAAAGGAAACTGGAATTGTAATATCATATTCGACGCTTTTAGCAAAACCATTTTGGGTCTTAGCTCCCAAATCAAGGGATAGAGAAACATGCAAATTTTGAAGAAAAGTTCAATAAACTGTAATATACAAATGAGCTTACACACACGTCTATAGAAAAGTTGATTGAACATTGCACTTATGATGTTAAGCCTCATGACTGCATGAATAGCTTGTGTGAAAAATGCAAAATTCCGGAGTTTAAATTACGTGATAATGAAGATTCTTTGACATATTTTACATGGAAGTCCATTCAAGAATTGTAAAAGGTGAGAAAAAGACGTTTAAGATAACAAAAAAAGTTCCGATTTCGAGATGGATTTTCGGATGTGTCATATATTAACTTTGAGCAAATAATCAATATTATTTCAACACCGTTACTGAAAAGAGAACAAAATAGAGAATATTATTATTTTGATAATGATATAGATGTTTTAGAAAAATAATAAGTTTTGTTGTGAACTTGTATTTAATGTTGATTTTCTAACGTTCCTTATAGTTTTGCCATTATTTGTAGAAGTTTAGTGAAGTAGACTGTGATTTTAGGTCAAAGAATTCAGAGATTTTAGAGTAGAGGTCTTAGATTAAAACTATAAGAAGATTATAACTATGATTATAGAAGTTCCACTAGTCTGATTATAACACACCAAAAGACTTACTTAATTATAAGAATTTATTAAAAAGAGTGATTTTTCTTATGTGCAAACAAATAAATAACTTTCTTATTTAAACCGTTGTCTATAGTTCAAACAATTCCTTACTTTACCTTATACTATCAATATCGTCATTACGCCAACATTTTTGTCATTACGGGAACGGTTGATCATTTCCGGGAACATCACAAAATTTCAATAAAATACATATAATTTGAGCAAATTTTTAAAAAAAGAAATAACTTATTACATTAACAAACTTCATTCTGTGCATTTAATGTTAATTCCATTATAAAAGTTTTGTATATTATGAAATTTCTTGAATTTTATACCCTGTAATAGGTAGTAATCTGTTTAATTTTTTGACGTATTTGGCTAGTAGAAAATTTTATATCTTTTGTTTTCATTATTGATTATATAATATAGATAAATTATATACACATGCTATTTGACAACGCTTAAAATATGTGTTTCTTTTTGTTTTTGGTCATTTTATCCAACTTAGAAAAACGTCCCCAGAATGATAGTTTTCTGCTAAGTATCCGCTAAAAAGCAATATTACAATAAAAATATAAAATTCTGTGCGCTGCCCGGTCAAAGTTTATTAATATATAAATTTTGCGACAATATAAACCAAGAGTCATCATTATAGGTAGCAGTTTTTTTTTTTTCATAAAACCAATCTTGAAATTTGCAACCTTGGTGATTTTGAGGCTGTAGGGCATGCATGATTACTATTAGAAAACATTACGTAAGTATTACTTATCGTTAGCTTTTTTTATTATACAATATCGCCTATAAAATGTACTGCATACATTTTATAGTATGATACGCCATTTTGAATATTAATATGTCAAAAATATAATTTTAAGAAATAAATAAATATAATTTAAAGAATTACCATTTATAAATTACATTTTAACACGTCATTTGGTAACGTAAGTTTATTCTATGTATATAAACATACCGTTGCTAAAGTTATGCCCGTTATAAATCCTCTACTAACGGTGCGAAATATTCACACGCTTTTTCTAGTATATGAAATACTCAGGATAATAACGAGCAATTATTGTAATGGAATAACAATACACCTATTAGATGACTAACCGCGCCGTGCTAATTTAAATTCAATGTTTGTCGCTTTCATATGCAAAAAAGGTCAAATGTAATGAAAAATTTAAATACGTCGTAATATACGAAGTGGATGTTTTACATTAAAATGTTGAAATGCCTACATGTCAAGGTCAATTATTATATGGTAAAAGAAGCGACCGTGATACGACATATTGTGGTTAATTTGTGTATTAGGTTCACTAAATTGAGTATGTATAGTCTCCTGTAACACATGGGTTTTTATTTCTTAGTATTCATTTCAGCTCATATACGTCCTACTGCTGAGCTCGAGCCTCCTTATTAGGGGTGAAACTGACATATACCACGCTGGTCAAACGTGTTGACATAGGGGTTTGTTTCGAGTTTTTCTTCTCTTGCATGGATATTATAAACATTTTTCCCCTTAGTCGTCTTTTACGACACCCACGGGTAAGAGGGAATGGTGAATTTTATTCTTACTCCGTCTTAGTATGTGGCGTAGTATTTCTTTGCAAGAGATGAGATAATTACAATGCTAAATCACATATCCCAAATAAGACCTTTAGATCAAGCAATCCGCACGCCGTTAGCTAAAACCTTTGGAATCTGTTGCTTTTCTACTATCTACGAACTATCGTGTTATCACCTCAACTGACATATGTACCACTGCTGGACCCCAAGCCTTCTTCAAAACAGTGAAGAAATTGACCTACTACGCAATGCTGGTCAGACAGGTTGGTATAGGGTTCTATTTCCAGATTTCCAACTCTTGCATAGAACATCTAAGCAAGGAGAACTATCGTGTGATCATTGATTACTCATTATAATTGTCTGAACAAGGGGAGCTGACTCACGAATCAGATTTATAATGTAAACGGAAATTGAAATTACCTTCTCTCGTAAAACGTCAACGTCTTGTCGGTTTTTCAGTCCTTTTATATCTGAAAAAAAGTACAACAAAATTAATTTATTATTTAACAAAACTGAGAGAAGAAATCTTCTTCTTTCTTCTTCTCTTGTCTTGCTTCTTCTCCCTCAACACATAAATATACGTTCCACTAATATACACGCCCTTCATATAAATAAGTCTATTAAACTATGCTAGGCAAACGGGTAGGTAATTAAAGGCTCTCATTTCGAGATTTACTTCTTAGCATTGATGTTATCTGCTTACATATGCCACTGCTAATATGACTGCTAAACAGTGGTAGGACCACATTGTTGACAGTTGTCTGTCTACAGTCGCGGGCCGGTCCGTCTGGGGTAGTACCACACTCTCGCAGAAAATCGGCGTCCGAGTAGTAGCAATTTGTTACTGCGCTTCGTTCGGTGAGCGAGAGAGTCGGAAGCCCAACTTAAGAGGGCGTTTACGTGTGAGGGTGGGTTTTGGTGATGCTTTAGTGTCGGCGAACATCATTGCACGCATTCACACTCCCTTCACTTTCTTCGCGGTAGGCAGCGGCCTTGCAAAGGTCCATGATCGGCAGCATCACTTACGGTGCACTGTTTGCTCGTTTGCCACCATTTACAATAAGAAAAAATTTATAGATTTTTACGACATCTAAGGGAAAGGAAGAGAAGGTGACGAATCTCACTTTATCAGCATACAAAAAGGCAATGTCGAAACCTGTATAACGAAAAGAGAATCATATACTCACTTTCCCTGAATAAGTCTTAAATTTTGGGTAAGAGCTAAGACAAACTATTAGACACACAACATAAAAGATCGATTCATGTTTAGCGTTATTAAACCTGTAATTTTGATATTGAAAATGCCGTGGTAAATAAAATACTGTCGCAAAATAATAAAATGAAGATACGTATTTATCAGTCAGCCATGAGGTGAACAAAACTATAGTCAAAAATATTTCATAATCTCGTATTATCTCAACTTTATCCTTTAGCTTATTCAAAGGAGTAAGCAATACACTTACTTTCCACCATGTAAATTTTAGTCCTATGTAGGGATGATAGGCATTTTGTTGTATCAAGCTTATACTTGGAGTTTTCTCAGAAAAATATTGGACTTAATAAAAGGTGATTAAAAGCAAAGAAGAATACAATTTGTTCTATAATAAAAGGTAGAAGGGGGTCGCGGCTCACTTTATTGTTAATCTGCTACTACTAGGTATATTCTATATAATGTATACATCATTATCATCTCTGCCAACTCACGTCCCACTGTTGATCTCGGGTCTCCTTCTTCGAGGAAGGGAATATGACCTACTATACCATTTAGACATGTTGGCATATGGTTTTATTTCGAGTTTTCCTTCCTTCCTTGATATATAGCTGTACATTATTATACAAACCTGGATTGAGCAGGACGATCGCTTTAAGCGCGACGTATTCAGCTTGGTCCATACGCAGTGTGCGCATTTTGAGCGAAAGCTCAGATAGTACGCGGTCGAATATCTGTCCCACGCCCGCCTGCAAAGCTGAGTTGCGGTGCAGTGTCATGCCTGTAATGATAAATCATACTATATTAATACATTTGCAAATAAGTCTTTTGTTTAGAAGAAAGATTTAAACTCTTGTCCTCATCTAATTAAGAAATCTGGCAGACACGTTTGACTATTAGGTAAATTCATTTTTGACGGTAAACGGGACCATGTGCAGTAGGGGATATTCTACCACATAGCGTAGGAATGCATAAATGTACTTTCTCGTAGCACAACACAAACAAAATGTACAGATGGTCATAATAGCATGAAAATAACTATGGCTGGAAGCCCAATTGGTAACCGAATCAAAATAATATAAGCAAAATAATTTATTATTATGATAATAATATCGTTGTATTATTAAAATAAATTTTCTTGTAATTTAGAAAATAATAATATTCCAGGAACGTTTTGTTACGATCTCCAAATAATATTTCTCAGTTTCATACCATCACCTCTTAAAATTGCCCTAATGAACGAATTCAACAGCAATATTCATCTCAGCCCATATACGTCCCACTGTTGGGCTAGGGCCTCCTCCATAATGGGAGGGAATTTGACCTACTGTACCATGCTGGTCAGACATGTTGGTATAGGGTTTCATTTCGAGTTTTCCTTCTCTTGCACAGATGTTATGTGCCTATTATATCCCATAGTCGTCTTGTACGACATCCACGGGAGTGGTGAATTGTATTCTTACTCCGTCACCACACGGAAAACAGCAATATTACTTAATGATATTAAAGTATGTTTACTTTAGTAACCTCGCAGTAGAAAAATGTATTGCCCAAATTTAAATAGTACTGTTAGTGGTAGCCTTCTGAACAAATCATTTATCTAAATTTTAGGGACCGCCTATATGACGTTCACCTCGTTCTAGAATGCCATCGTTGATGACAAATGTCCACAACAAATAGTACTAAAGAAGAAAGCCATGCTAAACGTAGTGAAACTTTACGACAGTAGCGACTTATGTACGCCCGTAGTACTGCGACGTCCATAGGGAGCAGTCATCATTTAATGTAAGTAAAAATATTGTTTTGAGCGTTTCACGGAAACGATTGCTGTTTTTTTTTTATTGCAAATGGTGGCAATCGAGCAAACAGTACACCTACTGAGATGAGACTGAGAGGAGATGGTAAGTAGTGCTGGCGCTCATGGACCTTTGCAGGGCCGCTGTCTACCGTGAAGAAAGTGAAGGGAGTGTGAATGCGTGCAATGAGGTTCGAGGATACTAAAGGCAACACTAAAACCCACCACACGTAAACACCCTCAGAACGTTGAGCTTCTGGCACTCTCGTTCACCAAACGAAACACAGTAACAAATTGCTACTACTCGGACGTCGATTTTCTGCGAGAGTGTGGTACTACCCCGGATGGACCGGCCCGCGGCTGTAGACAGACAACTGTCAACGGTGTAGTCCTACCACTACTATTTATTGCAGAGAACTGAAAGGTTTGTTTTCATCATTTACATTACATACATTTTATTATGAATTTAGCTATCAACATTTTCCCCGCAGGTTGAAATGAAACTAAATTATCTGGCAAGCGTGGTGTAGAAAGCTAATTCCTTTTTGCGAAGGAGGCTTGTGCCACATGGGCCGTATAGGAATTGAACAGGGGAAAGGTGTATTTAGTTGTTAGCGTTTACCTTGTTCATTTTTACAATAATCATTTCTGTGCCCAGTTTATAAGTGCTCAGATCTTTCAACCCGACAAAAGTTTAAGCGACGTCTTCCAAAAGCCTCTCCAGTAGGGTATGACACCGTTGCTAGAAGCAAAGTGGGTAGTTCCCACGTTTTGCTTAATGACTATAACCCAACGGCGACCCCGACGCTAATTCGGGTCACATATTATGAGTTATTCACGAGGACCGTGTCTAATCCTTGATCAACGATATGCAACGCTATTACCAGGCCTGCTAACATAAGTGAACACCTACCAGGCATGAGGCACATCAGTTGTGGCGGTGATGTATTCCTATTCCCTGATCCGTCCATGTTGTCTCTTTCCTCTGTCAGGAACTGAAAATGGAGATAGTAATGCTTAAATATTGTGTACATATCAATATACCATAAGTAGCTTCTAAAAAATATTTCTTCGATTTTTATCCTCTATGCTTTTCTTTATCCCTGTTGTGACGAAGAATACAATGCACCACCCCCGGTTTTACGCGTATATCCAACGAGATGACGAAGGAAAACTCGAAATAAAAGCGTGGTACTGTAGGTCGATTCTCCTCCCACTGTGACGGAAGCTTGAGCCCAACAGTGAGAAATATTTGAGTCGACATAATTCGTTTCTAAAATATCCGATTACTATGAAACTTTATACATATTTATAAAAGGCACCCAAAGAAGGTTTTTATAAATAAATACCTTTTAAGGGAATGAAATTTAGTAAAAAAAAGCTTTACCCGCCTTTTTTATAGTTGTGCGAAGCTGATGCAAGCAGCTAGTAGCCTATAGGTGCTAGGGTATAAATTACCCTAAAATTAATTCTGAGAAAGTATAAAAATAAGATGTGAATTTAGGATAGTATTTGGTTTAGGCCCATTGCCAAATGAAAAGGGCCTGGTTTTGGGCATTCTCCTTTATCGATAAACAGGCTATCTCACGCAAAGAGAATTTTATGGACCTAACAAGAGAAGCGATTTAGTTTTAGCCATAAAACAAACTTTAATCTATCTAATATCAATATCTATACAAATAAATAAAATTGAAGTGTCTGTTTGTAATGTCAAAATACTGGGCCTTTTTCATGCTCACACGGTTATTTGCACGACACCTATATCTAAAATACAGTTTTCATTTTTTGTCAGCCTTTCTGTTTGGGGTAATCTTCAAAACGACTGAACCGATTTTAATAATATTTTACTACCAGGTAGGTCCTAGTCCTATATATAAGGAGTATATTTTATCCCGGTATTTCCATGGGTACTGGAACTATGCGGGTAAGGCAATTGAAACCGAGGCGAAGGCGGGTTGCTGTACTGCATAAAAAAATAAGGTCGCTCTCAAACTATGACTTTATGTGAAATGTAAAAATGTAATGCACTTCTTATCACAAACTTAGAATCGAATTAAAATTTAAAGAGACAACAAAGAAGAGATCTTAGTTGTCTCCTTAAATATAATTTCAGATAACATCATTGCAAGAGAAAGGAAACCCGCTTTAAAACGTTATGGAAACATAATTTCTTCTTTGGGAAAATGCTGATCAAAATTAAATGCTTTGAGTTTGGAATCTTTGAACGTCGTCTTACAAGTACTAAATGTCGCTTTTGAATTAAGGAATTATTGCTTTTCAATTAAACTCTTTTATAAGGAATCATACATATTATAAAGATATTCATAGTAGTTTTAAATTTGACTGTGTTATTTAAAATACGTTGTTTGTTTCACACTGCCGAGATGTAACGTTAGCTATTACATGTAGCTGGCATAGGACCATTCAAAGTGGCATACTCGTGCATAAACCTATAGCCGACAATAAGTGTTCCTAATCTATTGAAATAATTGCAAGAAGGGATGAAATTAAGTCGATTATTTGTCTTATATTGTTGTTTGGTTAAATACTCACTTCCATAGAACGCCAGGCGATAGCGAACAATAATAATTCGTTCCATGAACTCTTGATGAGCAGGATCTGATCTTCTAACTCCAATTGGCTGAAGTGAGGAATGTCTCGCGCCCATACCACTAGTGCCGCTATCTGTTTATTGCCTGCAATAATATAATATTACAATTTAGAAAACTTCTATTTCTATCTGAATAGATTATTTGTTTAGTAATTTGGCATACGCATGTAACATTAGAAATGTGTGTTCATCTCGACAGAATAATATAGGTATGCAAATTTCTATGTCTTATTGTGAAAGTAACTCTTTTCCAACAGTGGAACATCTCATCATCATCAACTCAGCCCATTTACGTCCCACTGTGGGGCCTACACCTCCTCTTCTATGAGAAGGATATTGAGCAACTATATCACGCTTGTCTAGCGTATTGGTATAGTTTGTTTCAAATTTTCCCTTTCTTGCTTAGATGTTATATGCACATCGTAACCCTTAGTCGGGGGGTGGTGAATTGTATTCTCACTTCGTCACCACACGAGATCTATAGAAAGAAACTTAGTAATAATACAATAATGATGAAAAAGGGGCAAAGATAATATTATATTCTCAACTCGTCACCCTCGATCCGTATTTAATTTTGACCTAAACTATTTTAGAAAACTATTTTTGTAAAATAGTTTTTGATGCAATAATTGATGTCACTAGTGAGAAAGAATATAGTGAAGATTTGTATTAAAATAGCACATGAAAATTAACAAAAACGTACTCCAAGTCCAACATCACAAAGCGAAGTCAAGTCATATACGTAGATAAATGTTTGTAATTTTGTCTCTAGTCACAAAAAATGGCAGGTAGCTACTATTTACATATACATTAAGTTTCACAGAATAATGGCCAACAGGACAAAAGGCGACCTTATCGGTGAATGCAATCTCAAACAATCTTATAATGAATAACTTTAAAAAAAAACCAATAGTGTAAATTAAGTAGCTTGGGACAGAACCTTTTCCGGGGTACAAGTAAGTTCACATTTTATTCAAGCTAGCCTAATTTTACTGCCAATTTCCTTCAAACGCTGTATGGATTAACCCGACAGATCGCATTAAATCAAGTTAATCTAATGACGTGAATAAATCTGGTTTGAAATTGTTGTACCTTATCTAAATATACTGGAACTATAATAAAGTCGTATGCCATTATAGGTGGACTGACGACATTCTCAAAGTAGCAGGGAACCGTTGGATGCAAGTGGCGCAGGACCGTTCCGAGTGGCATTCTCGTGGGAAGACCTATGTCCAGCAGTGGACGTCTGTAGGCTGATGGGTGGATGTCATTAATTATAAATCTCATAACTAAAATCCCTACAATTTTTAATCATGCATCATACCGTAACTCAATGACGATATGGTACTTGAAGTTCTCTCAACGACAATATATCATCATCTCAGCTCATATACATTCCATTACGCAATATTAATTAAGCCTCATCCACAATGAGAGGGATATCGACTTGTCGCCACGCTGGTCAGACAGGTTGATATAGGGTTTTGTTTTGAGTTTTCCTTCTCTTACTGCATATGATATCCCTTCTATCGTCTTTCGTTGTACTAAGGGCAAGAAATCGGGTGGTGAATTGTATTCTTACTTCGTCACCACACGAGGAGACACGATAATACGTTTCGTACAATCATCATCATCATTTTCCTGCCCTCATCCCACGCTAAGTGGGGTCGGCACAACATGTTTTTACCTTCCATAGCCTCCTATCAGCCGTCATATGTGCACTCACTGCTTTCATACGCATATCTTCATTCACGCAGTCCATCCATCTCTTTTTGGGTGTCCCACGCTTTTTTCGTCCATCCACAATCATATTGACAACCCTCCTTGTCACATGCCTTTCATCCCTCCTCATTACATGTCCATACCATGACAATCTCGCGCTCCTAATCTTCTCTATCACTGGTGCCACTTTTAGACTTCCCCTAATATACTCATTTCTTACTTTATCTAACCTTGTAACCCCACACATCCATCTTAGCATTCGCATCTCTGTAGCATGCTCTCTTCTCTCATCCGTCTTTTTCAATGCCCAACATTCAGATCCATACATAGCAACAGGTCTGATGACACTCTTGTATATTTTCCCCTTAAGTTTGAGAGGCAACCGGGTGTCACAAATTGTCCCCGAGACCTGCCGCCACTTCATCCATCCTGCATTCATTCTACTATTAATCTCTCGGTCAATGTTGCCATCGTCTTGGAGAAGCGAGCCTAGATACTTGAAATCGGAGCAAACCGGTAGGGATACCCCATCTAGGACAATGTGAGAGAATTTGTGAGAGAATACGTTTCGTACAAATAAATATTAAAAAAATATTTTCTTAAAACTAATCAGATATCGTAAATAAAACCACTTTTACAGAATATATCGCGTTTGTATTTGATTTATGATTGCTCGACGTTTCGAACACTTTGCAGCATTCATGGTCACGGGCGGACTAAGGTGTCTCACGTCCAACAAGTAATCGTTATTACAGACATTAAATGTCTAATATAATCCGTAAAAGTAGTTTTATTTACAATGTGTAGTGCTCGCGTAAACATCAGATATAATCAGATATCGTTGATATTCGTACCTGTACATAAAAGAATTTTCTTTTTTAATAAAAGAAAGTTTTTAAATCACAAATCTGCGCGCTACGATATCAGATTTGAATCATGATTATTAATAAAGTCAGATCACGTTTTCAATATGTTTTTTTAGCAAATAAGACCTCGTAAGGGATTTCAAAGTCCATTACCTAGATTTCAAACTCATGTTGCAAATAATAATATTTAGAATTGATAAAAGAATCAAAATTGCAAGTAATAGGGCATTAAATTTCTATAAAGGATTATCAAATAATGTGTTTTATGTCAATACGAATACACGTTCAAAGTTTATCCATTCGTCGATGTTGTATGATAAAGGACAGAAAGCGCGAAAAAACGCTGCGAGAGAAAGAAAGATGAAAATAAAATCCTGTTTTACGTGAACATCAAATGAAGGACGAATGATGAATCACGAATTTAATCGAACTTCGTTAACGTTACTCCATTTGATTAGAAAGTTGCATTAAGGGCACAGCTAAAACAATTTTGTTAATAAGCATGATGGGCATAATTTACGAACGAAAGCTTAATTTCACAATGTTTTTTCATAAGTTATCAGTAAAGATTAATAACTTGTTACATAAAGGCATCAATAGTGGTTTATATAGCTTATACAATTCTGTCTAAAATGCATAATATAGTTCAAAGCAGCATTAGCTTGAAATTTCAATGGATATCATCACATATTAGGCATAAAAGGTGGCCGATCAGGTAACAAAATGGGGAAATAATAGAGGGAAAAATTTTGATATTGCATGAATTATGTGGAACTATTACCTAAATATAAAAATAAATGCTACACACATCTTTGGAAATAGTATTTTAATCATCGATCTGAAAAGAAAGGTATTTAGTATAAGTCTATAATAGTATTCGAGCCTTCTCGTATGCCGTGGTTCGTGAACACTAAACTTAGCAGGAAACATGTTGTGATAGCTCACAGACTGAGATCTGGACACATGGCGCTCGATAAATTTGTATTTCTTATGGAAAAAGGGGTTCGCATAAATTGTGATGTGTGCAACTAGAAGATATCAATCACTTATTGTAGAAGTGCTCTAGATTCGAGTCTGCTAGACAGAATTTATTTAAGCAGCTTAACATATGAAGAATTGAAGTGATATTTAACTCCTTGATATACGATGAGACTGACATGTACATCTGTATAAGTCCCTAATAATAATCAAAGAAAAATAAACTTGTCATATAAATGTTTGATATGTAATAAATTGGCTTACCTAAAAACACAAATAACTATCATTACCTACGTTAACACATATCTTTTATTACTTATTAAAACAATACATTCTAGAAATTTAATCCGTCACAAGGTGAGCACGTTATCGGTCATGTCCTGATGTCATGAACATGAATAACATTTATAATATTTCATATAGGGGACTAGTGCCTTGAAATATCTTGACACGAAAAAAAATGAAAATTATTATCGTATCGATATATAAAGTACAAAACGATTACTAAATTAATTTTACTAGTACATACCTACATTTAAATAAGTAATAAATATAGTAGTTATAAAATTACACTAAAGCTATATCAGAGACTGTAAGGCACAAATGCTATGTTATAGCGGCTACGAATACCATCAACCCTTACAATGTTTGTGAGTACCCTAAAGGACGCCTAAGAATACATAGGACTATACCAACTCTATCTAATTCCATTTAGTCAACAATTGCATTCCCAAGAATAGTTGAGGTCGGGTAGGTTGTCGGTCATAACCGTATTACCAATAACTTTTGTAATATGTAGGTACTATGAAATAAAAGTACATATTGAGTCTTCCCCAAATAATTGGGATAAAATCAAGGTGATGATGATGTATGTAAGGTACAAATGTGTACAATCGAATGTCCGAATCGTCGAAAGTGCTGTCATCATTACAGCTTATATATGCCCCATCGTTGGGCTCAAGCCTCCTCCTCAATGGAAGGAAAAATACCCTGCTATACCACGCTGGTCAGGCGGATTGGTATGGAGTTTTATTTCCAGTTTTCCTTCTCTTGCATAGATGTTATTTACATATCATAATCCCTTAGTGACTGTATTCTATTTAGGGATTATATTCCTACTTCGCCACCACACGGAGAGGGTCATTATATTAAAGATCTGCTGTTATAGTAGTAAATGCAATCACTATAAAATACATCTGATTCAATCATAGAATATCGCTATTATGCTTTTGGGTAGCGGTGGTAGAATGTAGACGCTTCGTAAAAAATAATATTAAAAAATTTAACTTAGAACTGGTTATATATGAATGACGTCCTTATAACAATTGGGAATAATAAAGGTTTGGAGAAAAATTAAAATAAATAATGTATGTGTTAATTTTCACTATTATTATTTTCTGTGGCATTTAATTTTGATAGTCGTTTAAGGCGAATATTATTCTTTAGTGTGCGACAGATTGGAAATGCAGTGGATATCATCCCCTCATTTGCCACAGATATCGTAAGAAATGCCTAAGCTCGAAGCAAGTTCCTATGCCATACATACCTAAAGTGACCATACGTCCCGTTTCGAACGGGACAGTCCCGTTTTCAAGTGATCTGTCCCGTCGTCCCGAACTGTACAAAAATGTCCCGTTTTACAAATAGAGCCTAATTGATCATTTATTATTCTGACAGGGATGTTTTTTTTTTTGTTTTCAGTCCATATTTATAATAGGTAACTAATGCTGACTCTTTACGTGTTCTTGATTTTTTAGCTTTACATTTCACAAGTTTACTTATGTTTGCAAGTGTCCCATTTTGATCAATCAATTCTTCAAGCGTCCCGTTTTGAGTTAAATAAAATATGGTCACCTTATACATACCCCATCTGGTCAGCATGGTACCTATAGTAAGCAAATCCCTGTCTCATTGTAAAGGATTCTTGTACCCAATAGTAGAGATAGAGTAGTAATAAGGAAAGTTTACAAGTATATCGCCATCATATTATAATATATGACTGTGACATTTAGTCATACCGATAAACAACCCAGCGTAAACATTCCAAGAAACTTGAATACCAAAACTATTTTTTTTGTATTTTCAACGCCTTCAATTTTTTGTTTGCCCGTGCTCAATTTGACAAGGATAAAGTTGCGACATAATCGCGATTATGTATTCGATAAAGAAACGTGATTCAGGTCACGTTAATCATCAGCGACATAAATTTGTTTGTAATATGTGTACTTGTCACCAATGAACGCAATATTTTTATTGAGATCAAGATTATGTCCCAAAGAATACAACAGTTTATAGAAATTATCAAACGGATGATATTTTAATGCAAACAGTGCCAACTAGATAATATCCACAGGCATGAAGAACTAAATTGAAAAGCCCAACACTGTCTTGATATTCAATATTAGGAAGGCTTTTTCCAAGAATGGAAAGCAATAAGTTTTTTAAGTATAAAAAAGCAAATAAAACAGCAATCAAAGATACTTATACTCATAATTTAGGCCATGAGGACCATAGTGGCTTAACTATTTTTATAGTATTGAGTTTATGATTTTTTACAGATATAATTGAACATTTTGATAAAACCAAGGTGGCCTAAAAGTGATACAAGGCATATTCACTAGATGGCAGCATAATCATTGTTAAGGTTTTTACCATTTTTTTTATTTTTATGGTGCTCAAAAGGCTTGTCCATTGAATTAGGCCAGTATAGTTCTCATGGCCTTAATTTAGTTATTACCCTAAAGAGGGTAAATTATTCGGTATAAATCACAGAAAAGTATTAATAATATTTCTGTGGTATAAATAATATAAGGCTCTGTAGCACAATTATGGGTTAATCATATATTAAAGTAGAATATTTTTTTATCAGAATAAACTACAATGAACTTAAAATACAATTTATTTTTGCTTTCATTATAATTTGAAATATTTCTTAGGGTATTTTTCACACATCAACTAGACTTAGAGTATATAGTTATAGTAATAGTCCATATAATTCAAAAAACTCATTAATTTCAAAGTCACGTACCTATATAGTTTAATAAATGACAAAATACTGACCATAAAAATTTTATTCACAATAAAAATATAGACGCAGTAAGTACATTATTTCAAGCTACATTTATACCGTAGATACGAAATTCTGACGCCATTTTTAAACCAGTTTCGAATTATGTATGCCATTGTAATAATGTATTTATGTACATAAATACATATCAACATACCGGAGTTTTTGTATAACGAGGAATTTTTATTTCTGCGCTTCAATCTCTACTTATTCGCTTAATACGTCAGTGGTTGCGAATGGACATGAGTTAGCGTTTCAAGACGCTTTTGACTATTTTATTACTCCGTTGATAATGCTAACGAGTTCCGGAAACTATAAAACTTTATTTTAACATTACTTGATATTTGCAACGCTTTTTTTTGTGTTATAAGCAACTAGTTTCCTAATTTAAATATAATTAGTGTCTTTTAATAATGTTCTTACAGTCGCCTATCTTTTATGAACCAACTAACGAGTCTGAAAATGTATTAAGTTATGCATGTAATTGAATTCAATGAACATTATCATATGATTTATTCGCGACATGATATGTTTCTATATAAAAATGACATGCTAGTAAACCAATCCGTATACGTCAAACAATATTGATGGTGGCAAATTATGCGCATTAATTTTTGATAACGTAGGTTTATACCTATCAATAGTACAAAATAAAGGATGTTATGATCATTATCACTATGGAATACATAATTGTATTCTTCTCACAGCTGGGTATAGTCCTCACTTAAACATTTTTTAAGTATTACTCTCGACAGACTATAAACAGATACATAAGCTATTAGCTTATTTATTGAACATAACTTTCCTTTGTAAATAAAATTAAAAAGCTATACTGTATCGCGTGTCTTTATTTAGTTACGTAAACATGCTATTTCTTTATGTAATGCCTCGGGTTCGGATACTAATTTAAGCGTTATAAGGTTTTGCCCACCGGCACACTATTATTATGTTATTAATAATACGGAATCTAAAATTATGCCCAGAAACGGCGTACTCGCCAATAGTTCTAAATTTTGGTAAGCCAAAGCACCAGTTTTAATCTCGATTATCTTTATTCCTCCAACTTTAAACAAACACATGAATGATATTTATAATTAACATTCTTACCTATCACACTATCACCTTGGTATTATATTATAAAAGTATATACAGAAATGTTATTTTTACTTAAAGTTATTAATGCTAAGAATGGAAATTAAAAAAAAATCGGCCAAGTGCGAGGGGTTCCGCACTCCCGCACGAAGGATTCCGCACTCCCGCACGAAGGATTCCGTACCATTGAGCAAAAAACGGCAAATAAATCGTGTTTGTTGTATGGGAGCCCCCTTATAATGTATATTTATTTTATTTTTAGTATTTGTTGTTATAGCGGCAATAGAAATACATCATCTGTGAAAATTTCAACTCTCTATCTATCACCGTTATTGAGATACAGCCTGGTGACAGACGGACGAACGGACGGACGGACAGCGAAGTCTCAGTAATAGGGTCCCGTTTTTACCCTTTGGGTACGGAACCCTTAAAAGTAGTACAGAAGAAGTCTGATTTCTTATTAAAGTACAGAATACTAATGCAGGATACTTACAATATATGTATCGTAAAATAGAATAATAATAAATTAAATATAAATTACAAAACATAAAATACGTTATTTAAATTAAATAATATATTACATATTATATTACATATTATAATAAATATAAAGAAAATAAATAGCAAAAGAAAGATCAAGCACATAAGAATAAAGTGACATGATTCACGCAGTATGTTCACGTTATAAGACTTATTATTGAGCATGGGTCTCTTCATTCAAATCAAATTACCGTACCTACTATCAAGCTGGCCAGGCGAGTTGGCACAGCTTATTTCAAATTCTTCTTATGCCTTGGGTATTTAATGTAATCTCCGGGTTGGCCACAGATGGCAAAGGTACTAGTGGTTGGCCCAATGGCGATAAGGAGGGAACATGGTTATAGGGCCGCACGCCGCCCATACGTCTCCCCAGACAGATTGGGCGAGTTGTCTCCAAACAATACCCTATCATAAAAAAAAAATATCTAATATAATCTGCTTGGAAGGAAAGGTGGTCGTTTTTGTATTCTACCCATCACCATACACAGCACATCTACCAAATTTTACTACGTGGAACTAGATTCACAGCTTAAATGTTTCAACAAACAAGTATAGTTTGCACAATCATGGCATATTGCAAGTATTCTTCAACCGCGACCACTGATTGTGATGTTGATTTGACGAATCATTTTTACTTTAGATATGCTTGTTTTTATACATCTTGATAACAAGTTTTAAATGTTGTTTCTTACGCTAATATCTGTTTTTATAGAATCGTACCCAAAAATAACACTAATTGAATAACTTTTGTGTTTCTAGTTATGTTGCTGAATTACGAGAAATGTTTATAAAAGTTATAATTGGATTCTCAATCCTTTCATCATTATCCTGTTCTTATCCAATTCTCATATTCTTGAGACATCGTATTTTCTTAAGTTATATACCACTGAAAGTAGAGCAGAACCTATTACAGGCCTTTTATTAAATTTTTTAATCGCCTATTAGACAGTAGAGCTCTTTGGGAATGTATTTACTTCAGGGATACCTAGCATTAATTTGTTCCAAGTACAATATAGAATTTCTTTAAGATACGATCATCTAATGTTTATAATATTAGTGCATAATCATGAAGGTTTTAATTTACTCAATGTCTTGTTGGTCGTCAAATAGATATAATATCTTCAGTAATTTTCAGTAACAATTTCACCTTTATTTCTAAACTAGCAACCCGCCCTCGCTTCGCTTCGGTTTCAGTCGCTTTACCCGCGTAGTGCCCGTTCCTGTGGGAATACCGGCATAAATTATAGCCTATGTTACTCCCTGATATTATAGCTTTCCATTGGTTCAGTGGTATAAGCGTGAAAGCGTATCAAACAAATAAACAAACTTACTTTCGTATTTAAAATATTAGTAGGGATATATACGCTTACCTATTTGACATAAACTGGAAACGGGTGCACGGAACTTTAGTGGCACTTGGCTGTCGGGGCCCACTCTGAGAAACTGGAACTCTTCGGACGGGTCCGCAACCAAGGACTCCATCTCCAGCAACCGTTCGATTGACAATTCCTGTAAATGTCATGTTATATATCATTGTTATAAAACCAACTCGAACCTTAAGTTATAAGTATTTGTTCAGTGTCCTTTATTCAGTACCAGCAACCCGCCCTCGCTTCGCTTCGGTTTCAGCCGCCTTACATGCGTAGTTGCCGTTCCCGTGGGAATACCGGGATAACATATAACCTATGTTACTGACGACAGGCTGTGGCCAAATGGTCTTGCGTAAGGATGTCAGGGATCGAATGTTAATAGACGATCTTGCCGGTATTAAACTTTGTTTTTTGATACTTTTTATTGATAAGTAGCAACCCTCCCTCGCTTCGCTTCGGATCCAGTCGTCTTACATGCGTAGTACTCATTCCCGTGGGAATACCGGGATAAAATATAGTCTATGTTACTCCCTGATATTATAGCTTTCCATTGGCCAAAGAATTTTTAAATCGGTTCTTTGGTTTAAGCGTAAAAGAATAACAAACTAACAAACAAACTTACTTTCGCATTTATAATATTAGTAAGGATAATGACAAAATAAAATCATCATGACCCTATCCCTCCCCTTACCGCAGATGATTATGAAAGTAAACTCTACATAAAGCTTTATATCAAGCCATTTGATCAGGGTGCGTAGTTCAACTTTCCCATTGTGGAAGAGGTTCAAGCTATGAGATAATGATGATACTGGTACAACCAAATTAACCGAATTCATAACATGTCCATTTTCAAACTAGGTTTGAGAGGGGCTCTTCACTCATGGTAGACAGTAAATTGGCTGTACCCCCGATATTGCTGATGTCCATGAGCGGCAATTACTAGTTATCATCAGGTGGACTGCTTGATCGTTTGCCACCGCACGCAAAAAACAATAAAAAAGTGAAGGTCGTCTGCCAAGTTTTGGCAGGTTGGCAAACCAGCAGGCAGCACACCGGATGGTAAGTAATAACGGCTGCTCATGCATTTCAGTAATTCCAGATGCATAATTGAGTTGCAGCTAAAAATATAAAGCTACTTGCAGAATGAGAAAATTTAGGTCCATAGAGAAACATTGACCTAATACGGGTAGACAACGACAAAACCTAAGACCTCGTTGCCATATAGAAATCTTTTCAGATATACTGATTTACCCACGATATTTCCCTTCTAAGGCAAGCGACAATTAACAGTTTAAAGTAAATAACGTAAAGTCAAAGGTGCGTGCTGTAAATTCAAACATAAGTAACCTCTGAATAGCAATCCACCAATCTCACGAGGCAATCGCTACTTTTTTACAAGAGTCATGGAAGAATTAACATCATAGATTTTTAAACCTTTGTCTGCATATTATATGGTACGCATTGAGAAAGCAGTGTTATCACATTCTTTACTTACGTCGCAAGAAACGATCAAGGGACGGTAAGTCGGGTAACTTCACTACAAAAAAGGCAACTTTAAAATGTAATATTCCGTCTGCTAAGGAAGAGGCTGCTGCCAACACTGGGTCGTATAGATACTAAAGTAGCAGAAGAAACTTCTTGAAGATTCAGAACTGCGCATACGTGGTGCATAGAAATATAAAACCACATAGCGATAGATACATAAACTAACTCTTGTTAGTCTCAATTATATAATTTTGAGAGCAGTTTAAGCGAGCGCGGTTGAGTGAACAATTTTGCCATTATATGCAGATGGTTATCTTCGAGGTCTGCGTCAGTCATCATTGATAATCATCACAATTACACGTAACTTCCAGCTTTACGACTTTAACTATAACGATCTTTATTTCTGTTAAAAGTTATTATAGCAAAATTTCTATAGCTGGCGTAAAGTCATGGAGATCAAATTCACCTTTATTAAATTCTTTAAATGCCAATTGGGCTTTTGAAAAAAAAAATTTTTTATATGTACCTATTTTAAAACTTTATTAATAATAAAATTGATATTTAGCGCAGAAAACTTTAAAAAAGATTTTTTCAATTAGATAATTTTTAAATGTTTATAAACCTTTAAAAATTATCAAAATTTTAATAAAAATTACGTGACAATGAACGCGCTAAGACTGAGTTGTGACGTCATAATGTTAAAGCTATTTTATACAGTGTATACACTTATACAGCAACCCATGAGTTGACAATAATATTGGTAATTTACTGCAAAAAAACGTTTTTTTTTGTTACTTATTTTTAATTATTTAACAATGACAGCAGAATTAAATAGATCAAAACATTGTACTTATTATCTCTGTATAAATTGCAATGAGTGAAAACTAACATTATGACGTCACACGCGTTTGGATTTGTTCGGGAGCTGTCAGCGTGTTTTCGTCACTGGATTCAAAAAAATATTTTTATTTTGATATAACTTTTGAATTATTGCGGAACATAAATAAAAAAATAGTTTTGTTATAGGTAAAACTTAAATATGATCTTTCCATTTATTACAAAAAAAAATTCAAATACCCAATTACTAAAAATGTTTAAAATTTATATGTATAATTAATGAGCACTAGTATTTATACAATGCACAGTAGAAACACATTAAAGGTACAAAGCCTTTTTTCTAGGCATGAATTTACCTGATCGAAAGGGTGAAACTGTTCTAGGGAGTTAAGTAATATTTTATTTAGTTAAATTTCACATTTATCCACGCATCCACCAGGCTATCCATGACCACAGTTGGATAAGCCCTCCCAGGAATAAACACCAAATATGGAATAATGACATTATCGCCATTTTTAACAAGCAGAAATAGCGGTTTAGTGTAATAAGGTTAGAAAACTTATCTATACTACCATACGTGTGGACGATGGAAATATTTAAGGGGGAGGCGGCTTTCAAAAAAATTATGCTTGAACATAATTGGGTTCAATTTTGTACAACGAGTAATCTGCGAAGAGGGAAGGGGATGGAAAATTGTAGGTGGGTCACGCAATATGGGTACTTTCTCTTACTAGGACGGTGCTGTTAACTGGTGTCGTGGTGTTCGCTTAGCCGGTATTTACGACTCCCTGGGAAGAGATCTCTGTTACTTCGTACTTTTAAGAGCGTTATCGGTAATAAGCGGCCGTAAACCCAAAAATGTGGTTTTTTGAGGACTGGTTACTCGTTCATCATAATAGCTTACTAAAAATTTATATAACCACTACATTAAACACATCTTTATATTGTGCTTGTACAGAATTATAACTCAATATTGTAACTATTTTATTAAAAGGCAAGGGTATTTTGAACTTAAGTTAATGAGATTTTACGAAAACGCTGTTTTGAAGTTCAGGTACGAATAAACGATAAGTCGTGGCAGCTCGAAAAAAATTGCAGATGTTAGGAAAATTACTGTTCTTGGGTATGTATAAAATGAAATTCAAGATTTCTTCCTTTTAAAACTAAAAAAAAAAATATTTCCTTAAGATTAATTTGACGAAAATGGCTCCTGTAAAACATTTAATTTTGTGAATAATACTAACCTTGGAATATTTAAAAAAATATCCACTATTTGTTCGACTATTGTAGAAGCAGTAAAAAAAAAACCAAATTGAAATACGAATAGTCACCCTCGTAATTAAATTTTAAATATTACTATAAATTGAACGGCATAATTATTCGTAAGCCAGTCGCGCCTTGGCGCTCAACGGAGCAGGGTCACGTCGCTGGAGCTCTCCGCTCACAGCGTAAAAGACGACAATACGAACTTCAGCGTATACTGCGACTGATCGGTTTTGATTCGCAAGTTTTTATTACTACCTAATTCTTTTAATTACTTTCATGCGATCTCTATAAAGAATAATATAGAATCTTTTTACGTTTTTAGTCGTGACGGCGCGGTTTCGCACCTCGACGGCGAGGGCGGAACCGTGGATATTTATTTGTTAAGGCCTCGCGGGCCGTGTAGGCTCTTTGTTGAGCGAGTGTGATATTGTCGTCCTCTTCGTCGAGGACGTCGGATGGATGAGATTTTGGAGGGTCTATAGGAAGCCGCCCCAACCACTAGTTGGTTGGGGTGTGTCATGGCAGAGTCAAAGTAGCTCTGAGAGCACCGTTTCATAAACTGCTTGATGGTCGGCAGTTCGAGGTCGATGTGGAGATCGACGTTTCGTATGAACCACGGTGCTCCCGTAGCTCGGCGCATGAAATGATTTTGTAGTGTCTGTAGCCTGTGGATCCTGTGTGGCTTTACGTGCGCGAACACCACGCTGGCATAGGTCATGATAGGCCGTATGCAGGTGGTGTAAAGTCGGACTTTGAGAACACACGACAAAACTGTAAGGTATGCAACTTATAGTTTCAAAAGAGTAAACGAAAAGAGAAGTGAGCCGTCACTCAGGACGCCTGGCAGATGTGAAACATCAAAATTATTTTGAAGTCGTTACCGCAAAGTGTGGCGTTAACGCCGCTTTTAATGCCACGCGACGATCAGGTTCACCCCGCCTATAGATATTTCACATCAAAAATCCGAACGGAACATTTATGCAGCCTCATCTTCTGAAGATTATCAGCTAACTCAAATTTAATGTTTAATAATACATACCATACACAATATAATTTTTTCATAGAGAATCATTTTCTTCTTGTACTAGCAATAAATATGTAGTAAAGTGTGGATCAAAATTTAATAACTAATTTCTGTAGTGGGTAGATTTAAATCTCTGACTGGACTTGTTAGACATCCATGGCCATGGGGACTAGGGCCATACTCGACTACTGCACGGCAGCCACGGAGGCAGCGTGCCTCTTGGCCGGAACTCTCCGGTGGGACCTGCAGGCGGAGGTACTCGCCGAGCTTTACCTGCGAGTATCAGAGACGCGAGCCACATATAGCCTCAATCAAGGTGATTGCCGCCTGGCTGGTCGACGCCCGCCCAGACGCCATTGCTCGTTGGGCAATCGGACTGGAGAAGCCTCAATACGGTATCAGGACCGTCGAGTCCTTTCAGCTGGTGCTGATGGGGTGGTTGGGTCGGCAGCACGGGGTACATTCCTTCCGACTGGTGCAGGTATTGATGGGTCACGATAGCCAAGTACCTGCGCAAGCTCGTTAGGAGGGAGAGCACATCATCCTGCCACCACTGCTATTGCGACGTGAGCACGGCGCAGCACAGGCTCGAGGTGTGTGCCTCGTGGGCAGAGAAGCGCCGTGAACTCGTTGCAATCACCGGTGCCGACCGGACCCTGCCGACCGGCGCCGTGAACTCGTTGCAATCACCGGTGCCGACCGGACCCTGCCACCGGCGACTCGGGCGGCGCAGATACGAGTATCCGCGCGCACGCCGCCCTAGGCGAGTCCGCGGGTGACCGGACCGGGGACTTTAGTGTGTCACCCGCAAAGAGCCTGACCGTGTGACGGCGACCGACGTCCCGGGATAGGGACGTCGATTGGGGTTTTTTTATTTTCTTAAAATTATTACACATTAATGTGATAATTTAAAAAAAATAAGTTGTCGAGTCTCGAACCCGAGACCAGAGTTCCCGCCGGCGAGCACGTTACCACGAGATTACCGCTTGTTGGCGATTCGACTTTGAATTTTTCTAGTACATAAATTACCCATCCAACTTTGACCCTTAAAATCTTTTTAACGAGGGCCCAGTTGACCCTAATATTTGGTAGTTGTGATACCCTCGTGCCCCCTCTACCACCCCACCAAAAATCATGGAAATCCCCGACCCACACGTCTGAGGGTCTCCTTGTAAGTTATACTCTGTGCCTATATTTTACTATTTCCTGTACTTTGCATATTAAAAATACAATTTTAACCGTTTTACTGTTATGAGATTTGGTTTTTAATTAAAAAATTTAAAATTTACATCATGTTGATTTTTGAAAATCTACTTCTCCGAAGAATATATTAGAGATTGATTATTATAAGCGCCAAAGCTCAAGACTGGTCATTCTATGAACTCGCGTGTGTGTAGTGCATTAGTGTGCGTCGATATCGGACCGTAGCAAAAAACCAAAAATGCGAGAAGTGCCGATTACCGATAACGCTCTTAACTCGTCACAGTAGGAGAACAACAGGCCATCGCTGATTCCAAATTGCGAAATAAAAAGCGCTTACTAATATTGGTGTTCAATATTTCCTTTTATTCCGTAAGAATTATACATATTATTTGCCCTCCTTTTTGGTTTAATGAAACAACGAAGTGGAGTCTATCAATATGTTCCAGATATGGATCCATGATCAGGCAAAGTTTTATTGAGTATTCCGGTAAAAAAATCTTCATAACAAACAAGTCAATAGACAGTCAGCAATTATTCGCCGTCTAGATAATGCGTTTGACTAATGAGACAATGAAATAAATGTGTTAGAGGTTTATGTACCCTTATGAAATAATTGGACCCTAAAATATAGGAATATACGCTATATACAGCCAGCTTTTATTAATAGCGCTTATAATTTGTGGTGGCGAGTCTGTATTTACTTTATCTACTACACAAGCTCGTTATGGACACTACGATGATTATACAAACTTTTATTACTCAATAATATTTTAAATATATTTTATTGGTTAGGTTTACACGTTTTACTACAGAATCTATCATCATGAAATTATACACATCTACGTCAGGTGTATAGTAAAGGAAATAAGGAAAATTGTATCTGTAAAAAAATCGAAGATATGAGATGTTTTGGCCAGTAATCCTGCATAAAAAACGAGCCAAAGCCATAATTAGTCAAACAAAATTTCTTAATAAAATATTAAGTATAATACAATTGTAACAATCCGATGTCCATAATGTATGGTAGTAAAGGGTAGGGTAGGTAATAAAGAAAACTAATATGGCGCGGCGATCAGTCGACTCGGTTTGATAGGATATTCGTTGATTCGTTTTCTATTCGTTGATTCGCTCTCTAATACGGAGTCGAAGAATCGTATGAATGAATTGTACGAGTGAGAAACTACGAAAATACACGAAATGTTCTAAGAATCACGAGATGGTTGGATGCAATTCGATTCGTTTGAGGTAGATACCTATTACATTAACAATTCGTCCCTCGCGCGATTTAATGTTTTCTTGCTTTTGTTGACTGCTCGTTTATGTAATTAATAATAATAGCTATTAATTATGAGTAAACCTGAGACGTATAAAAACGAATTTATTTTTTTTAAAGTTGATTTATTGGGTAAAAAAAATGTATTTTTTGTATATGACTTTATTATTACTTTTTATAATTATGATATGATGATTTTAATCGTAATAATAAAAAAGAGTATTGTCATTATCCACGTGTTTAAAAGTCAATATACCTGTAAGTCCCCTTTCCGTAACCAAATACCGAGCACACTGCTGTATCTCGAAATCTCGACTCATTCGTAATGCAAACCGATCCGCCAAAAAAAACTCGCTCGAATAATAATGTAAACGAATTATAACTCGCTAACTCGGCTTCATAGGCGGATGACTCGAAATACGAGTACGAATTTGACTATAATGCTGACGTGACGAATGTGACGATTCGAATCCATTCGAATTGCGATTCGAATCAGTAGTAATTTTAATTCGATTGATTCGAATTGAAGAAAAAGTAATTCGTCTCATCGCTAATGTGTGGACGACCGTACGCTCGGCCGAGCCGCCGCCATCCGCCTACTATGTCACTCGTTCCGAGCTACATTGCCCGAGTTACATGGTACGGAGGTGTGAGGTTTTATTTTCGTTACGAAATTTCTTGATTCGGTCACCGCGCCAAGCTCGCGCTAAAAGCTATGCAATAGCTTAACAAGGTGTCATCTTATCGTTATCATCAGCTTATAGGCGTTCTGAGGGAACTATGAACCTCCTCCATAATAGAATGCAAATTAAACTTAGTAGGTTAGTAGGTTCTAAGCTGGTCAAACGGATACAGGGTTTTATTTCGAGTTTTCCCTCTCTTTCATAGATGGTATATGCATATTTAATCTCTTAATCATCTTTTACGATACCCACGAATAAAATAAGAGGATAGTGAACTGTATTCAACTCCTTCACCAGACGTAATAGGGTGATGGTGTACATCTAGCCTACTTAATAATAAATCTCAAAATAATAAAATCTAAGTTATCAACTCAACTTAAGCAGAGGGCATGACTAGTAGACTACTAATTATTATAATAATAGCTACAGAGTTTTCAATACGTTTGTAACAATCTAGAAATACAAATAAGCGCGTTATTATTAGGCTACTCATCGCTTCGTCACAAGTGAAACTAGCGGAGATCGATACTCGTGCTAACCATTAATAAACAAAGAAATCTGTTCAGTGACGCCTCGCTAGTCGTACAATCTATTTATTACTACTGCACTTGCTGTTTCAGATTCACACGTGACATGCTAAATTACTCGCCAACCTATTTAACGCGGTTATATTAACTTGGTTTATATGTAACGGATTCCTTGAACGGGATTTCCAGTGTGATCCTATTGCTAGGCTTGAGTCTCTCTCACAATGAAGGGATTAATCTACTATGCCTGTGGGATCTGGTCCAGCCATATTTTCTATCTTTTCTTTAATTTTGTTTTTGTTTTGTACTGAATTTTGTAAATTTATACAATTTCAAAGGGCATCACACTGGAGCTAATACCATATGTTGTACGATGTATACAATTATATAATGTCTGTAATTAATAATCAATTTTTTTTTTTTATTTTATTTATTTATTTATTTAAGACAACACCCTGCACTAAGGAAATAATCCTTGTATTGCGGGGGACTTCACAAACATATAATTAACGGACACAAATTACATCCAAACTCAGAACAACAATTTGTGGATCGCACGAAGTGTTGTCCCGCGTGGGATTCGAACCCTCGACACTGGCGCTGTAGGTCGCTATCTTAACCACTACGCCATCTGTGCAATATTTAAAAGATTAAAAAAAATGACAGCCAGCTGAGTTTCTTGCCGGATCTTCTCAGCTTTACGACACCTACAAAGATAGGAGGGTGGTGAAATATATTCTTACTCCGTCACCACACAGACAAGGAAACTATAGCACCTTTAAATCCCTTTAGTCAACTATATTTAAGATCTAATCGTGTAATTCCTGCTCACACCCTCCATAATGTATTTAATAGCGAAAGCCTAAACTAAATAAATAGAAACTAGATATTTTAATTAAAATAGGTACCCAAGGAAAAACATATAGTCATTCTATTTAATTTAAAATATTTTTCTTTTTTTCTGAATAATATATTTTATTTCATTGTTAAATATTCAACCCATTATTTAAATATTATTATTTAAATTTATTCAATTATAAGTTAAGTTGTTTTAGCATATCTACTTAGTTTAATAACTGGTATACCTACTTACATGGAACGTACTTCGATTGTTACTCAACACGTACCCACTTCTAGTTCTTTGAGAAGATTTACGATATGTTTGTATTAGAAAATCAGCTAAGGGTCTCACCAGGAGAATGGGCAGCAACTTTCTCCTGGGAAATGTATAACAATTTACTGTGATCGTCAACCCGATTGCCAAGCATAGCGATTACTGCACGAACTCCTCATTTGGCCATGAAGGCCTACATCCAAACGTGGAATAAGGTTGAATAATGATGATGAAGCCTAAAACATTATGCGAAAGAATACAATAGGCGCCATTATCATTAATCGCAATTTACACTGTATCATTGAAAAATATCTCGCTACACAAACGTCTATTCCTTAGTACAATATTGTCAAACAATTGTCTTTTAAAAAATAACAAATAAGAGGTCAGATTGTTTAGCACTTAATTTCTCTTTGCATGAGCAAAAAAAATCATATTACATACAAATATGGTGTGAAATTTTGAGGGAAAATTTCGCATCAAGGTGCGGTCCAAGGTCATCTGCGTCATGTTAAAATTTTTGTCAGATTTCTTTACATTTACTTACACCTAACAGTATTATACATTTTGTATAAGATACGGTCCGTGTGGTGACGGAGTAAAAATACAATTCACTACCCTCTTGCCCGTGGGTGATCGTAAAAGACGACTAAGGGATATGATACACAAAGAAAACATCAATGCAAGAGAAGGAAACTCGACATAAAACCCTTTATGTGGTAGGATTGACAGATTGTCGATAGTCGTCTGTCTACGGTCGCAGGCCAGTCCGTCTGGAGTAAAGAAAATTTTTATTCCCTAAAGATACATTTATAGTATTCTCTTTACTGCTGACAACATACATACAAAGTCACAAGAGGATCGGTAGATTAGATAAGGCGTTAAATTTTATAATATTAACTAGGATATGCACAGATATATGTAGATTCTGCAGTCAATTTTCGAAGAAGGACGAGAAGAGTTTAAGTTCGCAGGGACGGTATCGCTTTTGATAGCAAGTCGGTAAAGCCGAAAATAAAAAAATCAGACAATTCATCAGGATTTCAGTGGGACATAATAAATTTGCTAAGCAAAACATCACATACATTATCCAATTAAAATGTGTTCACCGTCAGTTATAATGATGTTTATATGCGAATACAAATGGTAAACGCAGTTACTTTTCATTAAATTCGACATAAATGTGATCAGTGTCGGCTACATAATATAAACAATCTTTATAAATAAAATAATGTTGTGTTTCTGCTTTATATTCATATTAATCTTTAAAAACGACAAAGGGACAATTAGGATATAGAAAAGCAAACAACAAGTCTTTATGTAGTGATGGGTTAGGAACAAAATGGATCTCCACCCCCTTATATTCCCGGGGAGGCATAAAAACCGGCTGACCATGGGGAGCATGTTCTCGGAAACTTGACAAAGGCTGTCGCCAAACTGCCTGCCTACTCTCACCCTTTAGAAAGCGCTGTCTAACAATAAACGTCTTTCAACTGATAGATGGATTGCTGGCAATAATAAGTACTTTTTAATAACTGTTCAATATTTATGTATTGACTCGATAGTTTGAACTCAACGGGGAGAATGTATGTTTGAATTTCAAGTCTGACATAAATAAAACAAGCATAAGGACTCCCAAAACTTTCCGTGGATTATACACTTTTTTAGGATAATAAAGACCAATATTCGTACCAAAAATAATTTAAACTAATAAAATATTTAATAAATACGCCCAAAAGATTACAGGTTTTACAAGAGATCCCGTTATGGAAGGATTAGTGAATTAGGGATGATAAATGACAAATTTCCAAATGGACTCCTCTCAAGTGCCTATAATCGGCACCTGCGTATAAACTTAATAAAAAGGCCTTGGTAGAATAAAATGCAATCAAAATATCATGACTCCTTAAAAATCAATCTAATAAAATTAGAATTTAAAGTACATTTTATATCAAAAACTTAAACACAACTATTAAAAATATACAAAAGATTGCTTAACAGTATGTGCAAAAGAATCACTCACCATACTTCGAGTCTCTTATAGAGGAACGAACTAACGTCTCAAAGGTAGAGAGAGGTACACCTCTAATATAAACACGCTGAACTACCTACCCTATATAAAATGACAGATATTTTTGTGTTAAAACTAAATACCATGGCAAGTGCACTACATGATGCCGGTGACGTATAACGCAAGTGGCTGTTTATAAATGTTTGATGTCTAAGCGTCTTGGTATAGTTTAAAGTTTTGCTGTAATTATGTTTATACACTGTGCCTCCATTATTATATTTATAAAGTGATAGTATTATAACTTGGATTATTTATTAGACGCAGTGTATTGTTTATAAAACTGAGTACGGAACGAGTACTAAAGTGCTGTTGACGTGAATTTAAATCTAAATGAAATAAAACCCACATATTCCTATTATAAAACATCGTAAATAACACCATTAGCGTATTATATATCAATTTACATAATGCTAGTGTTTATATCGATACAAAAATGAACTCATGTCTTATTTACTTAATATGTAATACACGCCTATTTTAATTTATCACACACTTTAACTCAAAAACATTTATTATTTTAATTAAAACATCTTTACGCTAAATATCTACTTTACTGATGATTGCAATGAAATAGACTAGCCGTGGATCATTTCGCAAAGTACCCGCAATCATTTAATTATTATCAGTATGTATTCTATATGCACTAGCTCCTAAACTATTGGAGATCTCATTCTATTTTTTTTTGAGGAATTAATACATTTAAAGCTTTAATTTAAGGTAAAAATATAAAAATAAAAAGGGTCGAAGTTACTGAAATATTGATTTGAAATTTTCAAATTTTACGTAAAACAAAATTAAATTCAATAAAAAAATTAAAAACTTCAACTTTTTAACTATAAGAAACAGTATTTTGTAGTTTTTTTTACAAATTGATTGATACAGATAATAACAATCCAAAAATTCATGACTTCATTCTTAGTCACTTTTCAAAAGTTCATAACTCAACAATAAAGCAACACATGAAAAAAATAATGCGTGTACACATCCAGGTCTACTAGAAGTATAACTGACCGGAGTATAAACAAAATTCACGACCTCACTTTTTTTTTGTTGTCCGCTTGAAGTGAAATGCCCCATATTTCAGTCGAGTTTAAATTTTACTCTCGGTATTGTTGACTAATAAGGCAGGCACTTTAAATCTTAAAAAAAAACATACTATGATATCATGTATTCAGAGCACGATGGAAACTAGACAATGTTTATATTGTACTTTCAAATATGGCTTGCAACTTTGATGGAGAACTGTTTCGGATGCGTTTGAAATTTGTGACACAAAGAAGCTTGTAACGAATTCCAAGTATCATTGCATCCATGCAAAAAAATTAAAGGAATCGATTGTTTTAGTTTTGCTACACGATTCATATTTTATCATCAACCTTCTAGTATTCAGCTACGGAGACACCGATCTTCTTTAATAACCCTAAGATTTATTTAAAGTTACAAGCCCGAGGAAGTGCAGTACGGGCTAACTTCAGATGAGTCGGTTTTCTAAAGAGTAATAAAGCGGAACACAGTATGTATGTTTAAGTGCATATTTTAGTGTATATACTTACTTACACAAACCAATTTGAGTTATATTCGAAATTACTTAAAAGTTATTTGACTTGCTTACGTACATATAATTCAACATTAAGATTTAAGAATCACAAATTCTATAACTTTATAAAATTGTGGTTTTTGGTTTTCCTTTGTGATTTCTCATTTTTTTTCAGTGCAGTCAGGTAAAAAAAGTTAGTGTGTTGGCTTTTATTTACATATACATATGTGTAAATAATAGCCAACACAATAACATACATTAAATAAGGGCTGCCAATGAATAAGTATTCAAAATGTGAATTTGCGGGCGGTAATTATTCACTATATATTTAGTCTTCACATCAAATTTAGCTATGTGTACCTACTTCAAACTTCATACTTCAATCTAAATATTACTCACGTGCTAACTTAATTTAAAATGTTGATATTAGAGTTGAGAACTCCCAAAAGCATATTGTGAGGGTTTGTTCGAAGTTAGTAATACAGAATAAATTTATTCCTGTTACATTTATCCAAACTACAGATATTTCATTAAGCCTTACCTATGTTTTTAAAGTTTCTGTGCGTCTTAATGAAAATCGGAATCCATAAAGGATTACTCCAGGGTCTCTTTTGCATGTCCGCTAAGTTGAAACCTACTAAAGTGATTAAGTTTAAATTTGGTGCAAATATGGATTGATATTTTGGGCATACGCATCTAGGGCAATAATATAATAATTACCATACTTGAATTGGCTGTGTGGTAGCGGCTTCGAATACTACCAACCCTTGTTTTGCTCGTGGGTGTCGTAAAAGACGACTAAGAGCCCTAGATTGACCCGGACCACTCCATCTGGTACCATTTGGGTCAACGATTACATTCCCAAGGAGGGTTGACGTCAGGCAGGCGGCCGGTCATAAAAGTCATTGCCGAAACTTTTTGCAATATGTCAAAACAGATGACATATTGCGTCGACCCCAAGTAATTGGGATAAGAGCAAGATGATGATGACTTGAATTGGCAACTATTCTAAATTATCCGCCTAGGATTGGCGATCACAGTTTCTCAGGAGAGTGGTGCTACCCACGGCAATTCCCAATGAAGCGGTTTTTATCACTCACTCAGGAAAGTAAATAGTGGGGTACATCACGCCGCCGTGAGTACCTACAAATACAGTTTACTACTTCTCTCCTGCCACACCTCCCTCTTGTTCGTGGTTGTCGTAAAAGGTGACTAAGAGATATAATATGCGATAATAATAATGCAAAAGAATGAAAACTCGATATGAAACGTTTTACCAATACGTCTGACTAGCGTGGTATAGTAGGTCAAATTCCCTGTCATAATGGGGGAGGCCCGAGACTAACAGTGCGACGTCTATGGGATGAAATGATGATGATGATGTAAGAATAAGAACTCGTTAAAAATCGTACACACTGCCAATAATGATCAAATTAACAAATTTTGTTTTTACCTGTACAGAACTGCTGGGATGCGCATCTTCTGTACCTCTAGCCGCCCTCTGTCGTTCCTCTTGCACCGCCTCTCTCTTCATGCCACACGCCAAACATTTCTGATACCGACAGTATTGACATCTGTTCCGTTGCCTTTTGTCTATGATACAATTTCGTTCCTCACGGCAGGCGTACGTTAGATCTTTCCGTACAGTCCGTTTGAAGAAACCTTTGCAGCCTTCACAACTGGAACAACAATTAACTATCAGTTGAAGTACTTTAATATACTATTGGTAACCGAATTCTGACCGACTGAAATCTAAAAAAAAGAGTAAAAGATAGGGCTTTCTATTCTGTTCTTCAAATGGAAACCTATTACAAACATATTAGTCGATTTAGGTACTAAATATCTGGTTGACCTAGCTTTGCTCGGTATACTTTTGTTGTATTTTTGCCGAATTTATTTAGATATATATTAATAAAAAATAAAAATTAAATAATGAACAAAATATCAAAAATTACAAAAACAGAATAATAATAACACCGAGATTCGATCCCACGCTGTTTGAATGCCAAAACAAAAAGAAAACTGGACAACTTCCCAACTGAGCTATGGTCACTCTTGACAATGACTACGAAATTCGAATTCCTATTCAGAGAATATCAATAACATTTTATGTCATTGTATTGATTAGCTAAAAAGACCAACAAAACAACATTTTCTATAAATAAAACCTAGATAGATCGATTTTTTGGCCCCGTAACCTCTAGTATGCCAAATTTCATCAAAATCGTTGGAGCCGTTTCCGAGATCCTGAATATATATATATATATATATATACACAAGAATTGCTCGTTTAAAGATATAAGATAAGACCAAAATTACTCGCTAATAACAGCGCAAATCAAAGATTATGAGTTTATTGCTTTATTTTCTTGGCACAGTGCATACCATTCGGGGCAATAGAAGGAATGGCGTACAGCCCCATAATTATACCTCTCCGCCGGCATTTCGCCGGACGACCGTTGCCGGGTCCTTAAAGTTGTAGCTTCAAGTTGTAAAGAAACACTCAGCACCTCAGTGTTGAGTATCTCTCTCCTCATTATTAACATATCTACGGCAAAGTATAGAAACCATGAGAATTCCCTTTTAGGTCTATTCTGGAACACCAAAAGTCCCTTCCTATAGTATGCGACGACCGAGATGGCTCTTCTGACGGCTACGGGCTGTTGGCCCATACAGCCTTATTACACCAAGAGAATAATGTTCAACCAATAAGTAGAACGCAATAAGTGTAAATCGTGCGCAATTGCTGCGCTGAGTAACAGGTAAAGGGAACTGACGTGTACCACCTACGTTAAAGAGGTTTTATTTGTACGCAATTACAAATCATTGGTTGACATTCAGATATATCTATAGTAATAATGTTATGACCTTGTCTGCCATCTTACAATGTAAATTTCTACGTAACTTATTAGGTATTTATAAAACTCGTTTGCTAAACGAAAAATGGTTACCACAAGCAGGATGTGGACCCACTCCCATTGGAAATCCGTACCAACGGCTGTACAAACGTATGTATGTTGCGTATAAAAACCAAATTGTAGATGGCATTGGCATCTTTCTTTATGTGATAGAATTCGGAATACGAAATTCATATAAGAATAGGTGTAACCGACATAGCCCGTAGATTTAGCACGTTGAAATAGTAATGGACAGGCTACATCGCTCGTCGAACCGATAACCGTTGAGGGAGAAAGGTTCTCGAGTGGCGACCACGAATTAAACGACGCCGCGTAGGACGAACCCTACTAGGTGAACTGACGATATCTTGAAAGTTGCAGGCAATCGTTGGATGCAAGTGGCGCAGGACCGTTTCGAGTGGTATTCTCGTGGGGACGCCTATGTTCAACAGTGAATGTCTACGGGCTGATGGATGGATGGATTGTCATCATTACAATGTTCTGACTTAATACTGAACATTTTCAAATGGTATTTTACTAAACGATGACATGATTCAATAGTCTAAATTATTACTCACTTTTTATTGATTTAACATTTGACATGTTAGGCTATTTATAAAAGTTTGCTAGTCGAAAAATGATTATTGCGCACGGGACTTGAACCTACGCATATTGGAAATTCATTCCGACCATAGTACCAATCTAGCTAGCGTGGTCCAAGTCCCAGGCATTAAATTTCTTCGATTGTATCTAGTAATTTAATTTAGTTTTACTACTCTTTCAATTGAAATCCGTAAATAAAACGAATATTCGCAAACAAATCACACTTTATAATACTCCTTCAGCACTATTATTTGCGGCGATCTCTCTTCTTTTGGCGCTTACAACACTCATGAGAAAGGAAAGTGTCAAATTTTCTCTTTCCATCCATCCATCCATAGACGTCAACTGTTGGACATAGGTCTCCCCACGAGAATGCCACTCGGAACGGTCCTCTGAAACTTGCATCCAATGCTTCCCTGCCATTTTCAAGATTCGGTCACTCCATCTAGTAGGCGGACGTCCTACTACGTGGTCCGATTCGTGATCGCCACATATTTCGCCATTTTTTCTTGATCACACGGATAATGCTGGAGGCATTATCCGTGTGATTATATTTACTATAATCGCACAGTAACAACAAAAATACTATAAGTCTCCAATATCATCACCAAATTCACATCATCTCATCGTCATCTCTCATATATGGGATATGTCCCATTGTTTTGGCTTGGGAGTTCACCTTTGTAAGACGGATTTTGACCTACTACGCTGGTTAGACGTGTTAGCATAGTTTTTCTCGAGGTTTCCTTCTCTTTTATTGATGTTATCTGCAATTACATCCCTTAGTCGTCTTTTATGACACCCACGAGCAAGAGATGGGAATGGTAAATTGTATTCTTACTCCGTCACCACAAGGAAAACAATCAAATTCGCAATCCAATATTATTACGTGATTTTGCTATGCATGCCTCAAAGCCTTTAAAACTAAAGGATCTGAATTGAAATATTCTTCGCATATTTAAGCGTTTATCAACGTGATGTCGAGCGTGCTTCACGAATCAATTTAGCACATTGTTGGTCTATTTCAGATACGATTCATTCAATTGGTGTTCATAAACACAAATTAACGTACCTATAACTTAGCTTGTTCGTCTTTATTAAGGCAAAAAAAATGCGTAATAAAGATATATAGTTTATTTCTTCGATAATAATCCCAGACAAGTCCTTCGGGAGCATTCGATAACATCCGACGATACTCGATCATATTATACTTTATTACTAGTTCCTTCGTATTGAAGTCTACATCCATACAAGCATAATAGCAGAAAAAATATCGGATTCTCAGATGACAACGTAATAAATTCGAATTTAATTACATATTTCATTGGAAATTACGCGTACTCTGTTTATAACTTTAACAAATTGTATTTTAAGGCACTCTATCTATTCGTATAAATTTTCAGAAATCTTTATTCCAAGTTTCAGTTCTTTTATTCACTTTTTAAAATTTAATTTTATCCTCATAAGTTTTACTATGTAAGCCGCATAAATTATGCATTATTACAAGGTAAAAGGTTTATCGAGACATATCATGATAGGCCCGTAACCGTACAAGTACATCCGTGTCGAGTGAGAAGCATTTTACGAGAACACCGCATCGTGGCCCGGTCTATGGCCTCCATTGCATTTCAATCCTTTTTAATATATTATGTATTAATGATAGAATAAAAGTATAAAAAGCTCTATGCGATTCGTCTTTCATATTTTTTAAACAAAATCACCAACACGCAATCTAAGCCACCAGCTCCGGTCCGGACACTAACACGTGTGAACGAGTAAATTGAATATGTATGAACCAATATTTTTGAGCCCTTGACGGAGCAAAGTCCCTACTCGTCCCGGACACGGCCCTGACATATATGGATAAACCAAAATTCAGCATAATGTGATAATATGATTACGCCATAAAATGTTTTACACTTCAATTTTATACTATTACGGATATATTGTACATTCAGCAGAAACGAGAGCAGAACGAAATGACGAGTAGCAGAATAATTAGCTAAACATAAGATTGGATGTTACATTATAATTATAAATTATCTTAAATATAGTGTGGTTTTAGCTGAATCATCTTCTTAACCGGCCTATTAAATTATTAAGGACGGAATGCCTGCAATGAGAGGAAAGTCTAATGTCCTAACTTCTGCGATTTAATGTAATATTTTAGTTATTGATTGCGATGCTTTACCACCAAAAAATTCAGTCACAATGCAATGCTGGGAGTTGTATCCGATAGCCAGCTATAGTCTCGACCACTGTTAAGGAGGTTTTAAAAGCCCCTTAAGTGATACTTATTAAAAGCTACGATAAACTGATTTTATTACATTACTAAGAATACCAAGCAAATACGCGAGCATTACACATTGTAAATAAAACTGCTTTACGGATTTTATCGCGTTTGTATTTGATTTTTGATTGCCCGACGTTTCGAACACTTTGCAGCGTTCATGGTCACGGGCGGACTGCGTGACAAAATCCGTAAAGAAGTTTTATTTGTAATACCAAGCGTTTTCATCTTCCTTACTCATAGGTAGCACACGAGACAACTAATGGACCTACTAACTTATTGCAGAAATAATCGATATAAAACCTTATGGCCACTCGTCTGACGAACGTGGCATAATAAAACAATTGTTTCTTCACTGTGAATAGGCCCCGCGCATAAAATATAATATTATAAAATAAAGCGCTTGCAACTGAATTACAACACTTTATCACTACAGAAATTAATAGTTTTGCACTGTCAAAACCCCTACATATAAGTACGTTTGACATTCGCAAAAGTGTATGAAGGAAATATAATACTATACAGAAAATACTTTTATTACCTGATTAGATGGAAATAATTAGCATAGTCATTAAACAAAAATAAAATATAATTGGCAGACTTGGTAGAGACGGTGAAACAGGTATATGAACGAAATATTTTATTTTGAAACGGTTCGTGAATTTAATGTCAAATTATTTTAGTAGGTATTAGCTGTGTTTGCGGATTCATGTGGTTTCAATTACTTTTTGGTCATCTAGTAAATATAATCCCACATAACTGTATCGAACTAATGTTAATATCTTACATACTTTCTGAGGGTGGTGGGTTTTAGTAAAGCCTTTAGTAACACCGAATTCACTTTGTTCACGATAAGCAGTGACTTAGCAAAGGTCCATGAGGGGCTGTATCACTCACTATTAGGTGAGCTGGTAGCTGTTTGCCACCAAAACCCATATAATATACACATTGGTTACCTATCCAGCTGCAGGTTTTCTCGATGTATATAAATCAACAAGCCATTTAACGCAGCACAATATGTTCCAAATCGTCCTAGTACTTCCTAATATTAGATCATCCAAACGAAATTTGGTAAAATTAACGATGTTTACAAGTCAATATATGTATATTATCAATTCTTGTCTCTGTGGGTTTGTAGACCGTGATTAACTTTATTAACCATTAATCTATATTGGTGAAAATAGGTTCGCTTTTATGGGGCGAGACTGCTTGCAAAAGCTTTCCATAAACAGTAACTATCAACATACATACCTACTTTGTTAAAAAACATAGATAATAAAAAAACAATTAAGCATCATAGTATCATTTCCTTTATGTAGTTTTTAATAATATGTACAAGTTAATAGTATCTATAAAAAATGCTAATCAACATTTTCTGCTATAACAAGAATTATACGTCGAACAATGACATGCGATTTATTGTCTATGTACTTGCGCACTGCACAAGGTTGTGCAATAAAATAAAAAGCCTTTGTAAAATCAATAAGAGGTTGGTCAAAAGAAAAAAAGTGGTGGACGGTGACGCATGTAATTCGCTCTCGGCGAGCGTTAACGACATGATTCCGCTTAAGCCTTCGACGTATGTTTTACAACTATGACCGACCCATCGAATAATTTCACTTTCGCTTATTACAGCAAACTTTAAACAGTTATTGCGTAAATAAGAAATATTTATAAACAAACATAATAATGAATCTCCTTCCGATTTTCTTCGACGTAACAACTTTTAATATGATAAAATGTTTTGAGAGAAATAATATTTTCTACCAATGTCTACCAAACCATATTTCTAGCAAATCATATGTGTATTAGGTAAAGGTTCTTAGAAATAAATTGATATTCAGAACTTGAAACTCAAGCGAGATAATAAAAATATGACTACATAGGTAGTTATGTAGCGAATATCAACCTCTATTTAATTTACCTGGTATTACCTGCATGCCTGTCGAAGCTCACGTATTTAGAGCGACAACTTTTGACTTGATCGATATTAATTTATTTCGCTCTATGTTTTATAGATATGTGATTGACGAGTTATGTCCGAGAACAGGTAAGGAAAATGATGAAAGACGGCTATCTGCACGTTCGAACATGTAGAGGTGATATTTATATGATTAGAAAACATGAATTACGATAGTATAGCAAAGACTCTTTGGATTTTACTTATTACAATCCACAGTATAAATCAATATATCGCAAAGGATTTTACTATTTTACAATTGACTGACACAAATAAACCCAGATTTAGAACAATCATTTGTAGATCGTACAGATGCTTGTTTGCTGTGTCCTGTGTGAAAATCTCTACATAGCACGTTCTGCCGTTTCTAAAGTGAGGCTTTTTTGTTATGTAAAAGCGTTAGTTGTGTAAGAACAGATTGTACCAACATTACATATGTCTGGATCAGGTATCTTAAGTTAATATCCATGTAGGTAGGTATGAATGTATCCGTTTAGTAATGTTGATAGGTTCAAGGTTACTTGGAACGATATATAAAAGGGAAAACTCAATTGTTAATACTAAAATACCTACGTAAATGTACTTGTTTCACATTCGTCATTATTAACGTGACCATACGTCCAGTTTTGAGTGGGATAGTCCCGTTTTCAGGTTATCTGCTCTGTTGTGTCCAGTTTTTGCAAATAGAATTTAAATAAATGACCATTTTTTATACTGATAGGGACCTGTTATAGCTGTTTTTTTTTTTGTTTTAAGTCTATAGTTTTACCTAAGACTTTTCACATGTCCTTGTTTATTAGCCTCTAATTTCATATTTTCACCTATTTCTACAAAGTTTTCTGTTCTGGTATAAAAAATCGCAGAGTAAATATTCAAGTGTCCCATTTTAACATTAGTGATTATAAACGTGAATATAAAAGCAACTGCGATCGTCAATCACGACAATTATAATTTTGTCGACTTTAAGGCTTAGTGTCCAACTGTAGACATGGATGGACGGAAGTATAGTTGCCTGGGTACCAATTTCTCCAACGACCGTAGTCCGTGCATACTTATTGCAATTCCTTTCAAAAGTTTACAAACATAGCTGTAAATCTTGTGCGTTAAAGTTTTAAATCAACTTGTGTGCAGGCACGGTCGCTAATAAATTAGGCAGGTACTACCTACCTGTATGCTTTACTTAGCATGTGCACATAAGCCATTTATAAACCAGGTTTTTGTTTTGAAACGATGAAATCCCTGTGATCAATAGCCGACTGATATGTCAATGTTTTTATGCTATAATTCAGTTTTATGGTCTAATTAATGCTATATAATTAGGTATGTTTTATACCGCTGTGGACTATAGGTAGTTTGGTATGCATAGCAACGTTGCCTTCATTTTGTAAGTAATAGGTACATTTAAACAAAATGGCGTATGATTAAATCAAACTTGAAAGTTTTGAAGGTTATTCGACAATATGTACAATCGTATTTAGGTATTACAATTGAATTAATAGCTGATTATTAAAGTAGTTATTTTAGTATACAAAAAGCCGGCTTACGGAAATCCGTAGAAAAACTGTTGTAAACGATACACTTAATCCGAAGTGTTAGCACGCTATAGACAGACCAAATTGCGCCTCAGACCGACAGCCTTTAGGGGAGAAATGTTCGTCGTTGGGAGAGGGTACTCCCTCGGGGTATTCCGTCGGGCCGACCACTGAAGTCATGGAACTCTGCGCCGGTGGTTAACACAACGACGAAAGCGACGTGCAACATGGGTGGGTTACGGGGCCGCGCGCTGTTCCTCTGTCGCCGGACGGAGCCTGGCGGCGGGTGCGCTGACCGTAGCCCACCCCAAAAAAAAGGGGGGAGAAATGTTCTTGAGTAGCGATGACGAATCAGTCGCCGCAAGTGTCGGACATCCTCCCAGGTGCACTGCCCATATATACAAAAATTATGCTGATAGACATAGGCACGGAGCAAAGACAATTTATGCAAATAAGCCGGACAAAATTTTGAATAATTAAGCGATATCACCGAAGTCTGACTAAAGTTTCTAAGGAAAAGCTAAAATAGCACGTCCACCGTTGAGGATACACCTAGACTAAGTAATAAAGTTTGTGTTCCTTAGAATGAGCCCAGAAACAGTTCAGTTTAAAAAAAAATATTGCATTAGGTAGTCTGTTTATCAAAAAAGATCGTCATAACACAATAGAAAAATACCCGAAACTTATATAACAAGTGGATCTAACATTCGCATAAGTCAAGGTATTATATCTCAGGGTATAACAATGTTCGCGAGAGAGGGGAGTGGACGCCGTCCTACCACCACTGAGATTGCGACGAGGACACAGCTCAGCACACGCTTGAGGTCTGCGTGGCCTGGGCAGAGCAGCGCCGTAAACTTGTTCGGTGCCGACCTAACGCTGCCGAACGTCGCCAGAATGATGCCAGATGTCAGGAACCGGGACTTGGTCGCCGCCTTCTGTGAGGCAGTTGTTTCGCAGAAGAAGGCGGCGCGGAGTGGGTCCGGCAGCAATTCCTGTACCACGACAGGCGCAGGCGCGAGTATCTGCGCCTGATGCCACCCTAGCCGAGGTCGCGAGTGGATGGACCAGGGATCCGCCACCCGAGGTCGACCGCGTGAGGGTGACGCACTGGCCGGCAACACTGCAATGTTGCTGGCCAGTGCACATCAAAGGGGACGGCAGCCGAAATGGTAACCTGCCGGGCCGGCCACGAATGTCAAGGAATCGGTACCAGTGGCCGGCCCAATGGCGACGGGGAGGGAATACTGTAGGTTATGAAGTCGCACGCAGCTAAACCATCGCCCCGGACAGATTGGTCGGGGCGTGTCCAGACCATAGACTACCAAAAAAAAAATTAAAAATGTATATATATCTCGCATATTATTTTTATATGCATCTCAATCTTATATCTATAAACGAGCAATTTTTGTATATTTCTATACTAGCGACCCGCCCCGGCTTCACACGGGTGCAATGCTGATATTAAATACACTACAGAAAAACTGTGAACGTTGTATATAATAAATTATAGTTTAAAAAACTAAAAAAAACATGATTTTATAATTGATTGAATTAAAAAATTAAAAATGAAACTGTAGTAATCAATTGAAAACTTGATGTTATTGAACAAAACACGTGGGGTGCTTGCTATAATAACTACAGACATAATAAACTATTGATAAAATATTAACAACAGTTAAAATCAAGCCCCCCACGCTTTTTGTACAATAACATCAATTTTTCAATTGATTACTACAGTTTTATTTTTAATTTTTTAATTCAATAAATTTTAAAAGAGTTTTTTTAGTTTTTTAAACTATAATTTATTTTTTACTTTTTAGTTTGGTTTATTAGATTTTGAGAACGCAGCTACTTTGAAAAAGTCTCTGGCTCTGTTGTGCCGAGCCGAGTGCCACACCAACGCTACATCCCGCAATTTTTAAATCTGTAATATCTTCGAAAATATTCATTTAAATCAAGGGCAATTCATTAAAGGGCCATATAGATTTATATTAAATCTACAATGTATTTAAGGTATTTAATTGGATAAGGATTAATACTATATTGGTTAAAATCGCTTCGTAAATTAGCCATTATTTGTCGTAAAAAATAAATGACAAAAAAAATTTATTGTGGGATATCCATAAGAGATAGACATATACCATCGCGGAGTTTTCTGTAGCCTTTTGCAATGTGTACAATACTTAGTACATTATTTTGATAAATCTCGTAGGGTTCAGCCTGCGTTTGCAATGTAAGCGGGAAAAATGTAATTATTTACGACATCACATTAGAAACCTCAAAAATAACAGTATTTCTCCACTATTTAATGGATGTTATTATACATATAAACCTTCCTCTTCAATCACTCTATCTATTAAAAAAAACCGCACCAAAATCCGTTGCGTAGTTTTGAAGATTTAAGCATACATAGGGACATGGGGACAGAGAAAGCGACTTTGTTTTATACTATGTAGTAAGGCTCGACCGAGATGGGTTTTTCGTTCTCGGCCGAGACCGAGAATGAAATAATATCTCGGCCGAGACCGAGAATAGGCAAAGCGTGAAAGAAAATTTTAAAACTGTTAACTTTTTAATATACTACTAATTGTTTAACAAAATTAACTGTTGTAATAATCAAAGCTAAATAACATCATATTATAACATTAAAAAAAAACCATTTTTCGGTATTTTCGCCCTTCAAAGAGTGTCGCCTCTCGTCATACAATTGTTCAGCTTCGCTAAACAGTTGTTCACTTGCTACGCTAGTAGGCGGCGCAGATAGAAACTTATTTGTTGCAGGCTTACGCACCTTATAAGGTGACGAAAACCAATACTTAAAATTATAAGCATTTCTTTGCAGTCTTGGCTCTCTGAGGAAGCTTTCTAGCGCTATTTCGATCACAGAGCTTGAACTGCATTCGTCATTGGTCATTGGCTCGTCTTCCAACTCTATCGAATCATGAGCTGCCCATAAGTTGAATTGATTTGTTGTCTTCCAACTCTATAGAATCATGAGCTGCCCATAAGTTGAATTGATTTGTTGTAGCCATGTTTGACGAGTTAGTTGAAGATGCCCATGTGGTCTCACGAGAATCTGATTCACAATTCAGCTCTCTCACGCACTTACACCAATCGACTTCGCGCTGCGGCGCGTGACCACGCGCAGTAAAATTTGAATGCCGATCCGAACAAAGTTACAATCTCGGTCATGACCGAGAATCTCGGCTATAATTAGCCGAGAACCGAGACAAATTTCTCGGTTGGATTTGTAGCCGAGAATGCCGAGACCGAGATCTCGGTCGAGCCTTACTATGTAGTGATATACACTATACTCGTTCCAACCATTTATTTTACTTTTGACACATGCTTTAGGACGTAACTGTTTCATTATACGCAATTATTAACTTTGAAACGAGTGAACAGAGAAATATATAAACTGCCCAATAATATTTATATATCTTAATTATTACCCACTAAATACATTAATATGCCGTAAATAGCTCTATTCATAAAATTTAAGTGATAATTCATTTCCGTTATAAAAAAGTTACGTTCTATCGCATCTAGTGACAGGATCAAAAGTATTCGGTGCAAACTAATGAATCGCAAATAATCGATTACACTTATTTGCAGTTAAGTCAGCTGACAACTGAGTTTTGAATTGTTGTAATAGACAACACGTTAAAATTGTATCAGGGAGATATAAAAATCTTCTCATCATACCTATAACATGAAATAAAACAACCAAAATATTTTAATATTATTTTATTACAACGAATCGTCGGATTCTTCATACGAACTCGAATCGTCGCTTGAATCATCTGCAGTGTTTATTATTAACTCTTGTGTAGGTATGTTGTCAAATTCAATTTCCCGATCCCAATCAGAGAATATTATATTTTTTGTCTTGTTGACGACACTCGCCCAGTTTTCAGGCGTCACACTAGCACATCATCATCATCATCTTGCTCTTATCCCAATTACTTGGGGTCGACGCAATATGTCATCTGTTTTGACATATTGCAAAAAGTTTCGGCAATGACTTTTATGACCGGCCGCCTGCCTGACGTCAACCCTCCTAGGGAATGTAATCGTTGACCCAAATGGTACCAGATGGAGTTGGTCCGGGTCTATATAGGGCTCTTAGTCGTCTTTTACGACACCCACGAGTAAAGCAAGGGTTGGTAGTATTCGAAGCCGCTACCACACAGCACATGCGTTTTTTAAAAGTTCAAGCATTTTATTTGCTGTGAAAGGAGGAGTTGTATTGTTTCTTGCGGCGTATCCTTTGACTTGTGCCCAGATCATTTCAATTGGATTATATTGACAGTGGTACGGAGGAATTCTGATTACAACATGCCCATATTCTGCTGCCATTTCGTCGATGACATACCGTTTTGGCTGCTTTTTACTTTTTAATATTTTAAGTAATTCTACTTTTAGTAGGGATTCGTCCACATCTTCCCCATTATCACGAAGCCAGTTTATAATCTCGTGTTTTTTGTTGGCCTGTGTTGGCATTTTATTAATTTGGCGAGAGTGATAGGGTGCATTATCAATAAATATTGTTGATGGCTCTTCAAGTGATGTAAGCATTTCTCTGAACCACTTTTCATACACGTCCGCATTCATCTCCTCATGATAGTCTCCTGTTTTTTTTTATTTGAACGCTAACAGAGCGTCTGGTACAAATCCCTTTGTAGTTCCCGCATGGCAAATGATGAGGCGTTCACCTTTCCCCATTGGCACTGCAGAAGTAGAAGCAGCAGTATCGTCAGTCCAACCTTTTGGTATGGAATGATTGGCATTGAGCCAAGTTTCATCTGTGAAAACGACATTCGACCAGTCTTCTATTTTCTTCGCTTGTCTTAAAAATTCACAGCGAGACAAGGCTATATCACGACGTTCCATTAAAATTTTTCTTTTGTCGGATTTCTTATACAAGAACCCGATTTGGTGCAGCACCTTTGACAAAGAAGATTTTTGACCACGAAACAAGCCACAATTTCGTAGAGACGCTACTAATTTTTTCAAAGTAGGAATCTCTTTGCTTGTGTAATAATTGTATATATGACGACGAATAGCATCAGTATCAAAACTGTCAATTACTGTCACTTTACGGGGCTGACGTTTTTTCTTAGGCGTAGATAGCTTGTTCTGTTCAATACCACTACTACCATAGGCTTCTTTAGTGATTTTCGCCACCGTTGGAGGACTAATACCTAATGCTGCTGCAACACGGTCTCTAACTTGGGTTACTGGTATAAGGAATCCGCCATTGCGGCTTTCCTTTTCAAAAAATTCACGAAGCCGCAGCACTAACTCTCTGGATTGTCCTTTAAGCACCATACCTTTCGGCATTTTGCAAGTAAAATCTTACTGGGAGGAACGATACGCTCAACTCAATCAAAGTAAGAACAATGAAATCAATACGGTGGAATATAAATACTCAACACAGCGTATGAAAAATATGAAAGAGCACTCAGCGAACAGAAATGTGACTAGCACGGGAGTCTTGTTGCGAGTGACAGACAACACAACAAAATGGCGTCGCCGCCGCGCCGTTCAGTGTTGCCAATTCGGCTTAAAAAAAAGGGGTAGGCTGGATGAGAAAATTAGTGATTTACTACCGCAGACGAGGGCGCCATTGTCTCTAAGTAAAGTTTGGAGCAGCGGACCCCGCTTAATGGAAAAATGCTTCATAAAGTAGTTATTTTAAATTTTGCAAAGTACAAAGTAAAATATTTTGGGAGGACTGAATTAGTGGGTATGCAAAAATTAATGTGCCCAAATAACAAATATATTTACAGAAGTGAAGTTTTTAAATAATATGAAATATGTATTTAAGCAAAAATAAAATATCCGTGTTAAATCGATTAAAAGTTCTTCCTGACTAAAATCGATTATTACAAAACATAGTATCCGTAATACATTGGTACAACACTAATTGATCAGAATTCGACCTGCCAAAAGTAAAATAAATGGTTGGAACGAGTATAGTGGCAAAAATTAAGGTATAAAAGTAATTGCTAATTTTGGGGTGATTTTCAACGGGCTGTAACTCGAGGGAAATGATCGTACAGCAATAAAAAAAATTATAGGTCCAAGTGTCTAGTGTCAAGTAGTCAAGTGTGTCTGTCTCTTTTTGAATATGAACTTCAATAATTTTCATAGACAGTAGTTTTTAAGTAGTCATAAGAAAATCACCGAAAAAAGGAACCAAATTTTTGACTGTCTTTAAAATGGTCTATGGACTTGAAATTACTTTTTTTAAAACGCGGTCTTAGAACTCTTGTAGAGAATTTAATTTTGGTTAATTTGACCACCACAAAAGCTCTATCTATACGATGCCAATAGCTCAGTTGGGAAGTCGTCCATTGGGAAGTTGTCTAGTCGCATTCAAACAGCCTCAGATCGGATCTCCGTTATTTTCTTTTTTTAATTTTTGATAATTTTTCATTATTTCATCATTTTTATATACTTTTTAATGTATATCCAAATATGTTCGTCAAAGATACAAAATACAAAAAAAAATATACCGAGCAAAGCTCGGTTAGCCTGTCGTTTATTATAAATTGTAAACAATACTCAGAAAAAATTTATTAAAATTATTATACTACATAATAAACACTTTTATCGTAGGGAACGAGCAATCGAAGTTTCGCGTATTTCATAATATTGAATAATTACTTTTAACATTTTTATACTCATGATTTCTAAATGAATTTTTAATTTCGAATTAGGTAAATACCCTTTGATGATGAAATTATTTATACGGATAAGAATAAATTAATACTATGATAATGTATCCAACTTTTGTTTCTATCGCCAATCTATTTTTTTAGAACATAAAACCTATTGTTGTGGTTCAACTATAATTGTTAGATACTTTGCCTCGCTGACTTTTGTAGATATTAGTAAGACCTATAAATCTGTAATACATTATTTTTCTAGTACTTGTAATACATTATAGTTCTATCATCATTAATTTTTGAAGCACACGTCTATAAAAAACTCAATTTTACCCCTGGGGTTTTAGACAATAATAGCTGCTATTGTGACTTAACTATAATAGTTAGATATGTTTCCTAGCAGACTTTTTTTTTTGGAGATAATACTAGGACCTATAAACCAGTAATGCATTATTTTGTTCTATCCTCAATACATTTTTGAAGCGCGATGGCGTGCGCCTATAAAAATTTTCTTTTCCATACTTTGGGTTATAATATAGCAAATTTTAAAGAAAATTATAGCCTTATGATAGGTAATTCCTGATAATTTAGTTTTCTATTAGTGAAAAAATAGTTAAAATCTGTCTAGTACTTTCGGAGCCTACTCATTAAAGCTATATTACTATAGAAGTATGTTTTTTAATTTTTATTGTTTGTTACAACAAAGTCGTTCTTGTAGTGTTCTTTGTTGAAATCTGTTATTTCTAAAATTTGTTAATTCTTGTTAATTTAACTGAGAAATATAATTGCTCCAGAAATTAGCAAGTCTCCGTTATAACAAATGCTATACAAATAACAATGTAATATTTATTAAACATAGACATTTTAGGAAAGCGTATGTGTAGGTATATAATGAAATCTCATCATCATTTATCATCATTGCAGCCCACATACGTGCCACTGTTGGGCTCGGGCCTCCTCCACAATGGGAGGGAATTTGACCTACTATACCATGCTTATCAGACATGTTGGTATAGGGTTTCATTTCGAGTTTTCCATCTCTTACACAGATGTTATGTGCATATTATATCCCATAGTCGTCTTTTACGACATCCACGGGCAAGGTAGGGAGTGGTGAATTGTATTCTTACTCCGTCACCACACGGAAAATAAAATTTAATCAGGACTTATGTGACGCTCGCGCTCACACAAACGATCAATAGGCGAGATTTGAAAAACATGTAGCTTCGAATACGAATAAATCGGAGTAGATAAGTTAGATATCGTAAATAGAGGTATTACTTCATATACATGTTCATGTATTATCCATATATGTTTATGTCTATCGACGTTTACTGTTATACATGGGCGTCCCCACTAATGAGAGGCTTTTTGCAGGCGACTAGACTATCGCAGTGGGTCTTATAAATTTCTTAGGAAAGTTCTGCTACTCCCCTGATTAGCATCAGGCAGGTTTTGCGAGTCTATCGGTAAGGTAAGGGGTGGTGGCTGACAACATTGAATATATAACCCGTCACCGTACGGGCATCGCATGAAGATCCATACTAATACTAATATTATAAATGCGAAAGTAAGGATGTTTGTTTGTTTGTAACGCTTTCACGCTTAAACCACCGAACCGATTTCAAAAATTCTTTCACCAATGGAAAGCTATAATATCAGGGAGTAACATAGGCTATATTTTATCCCAGTATTCCCACAGGAACGGGAACTACGCCGCGGGTAAAGCGACTGAAACCGAAGCGAGGGCGGGTTGCTAGTATAATATAATTATAGAACAACGATAAAGAGGACTCCTCTTTGCTCTTACTTTATCACTTAAAATCTGAACGAATTTTATTAAAATTTTACATAGTTCTACTAAAGATCTATATATATTTATGTGTAGTTGTATAAAATCTAGTCTAGCGCTGCACTTATAAATGGTTGGACTGGAGACGGTTTATTCAGTATCGACCAAAGCTATGTAAATGATGTTCACGTTAAAAGCATTGAAATGTGAAATTTCTACTTTGATGTTTTTTAATTTAGCTGTGTATCGGGTCGTTTGCTGGCTAAGAGGGAAAACAGTTTCCTTTATAGGTACAATGTATATGTGTACAGTAATGTTACCGTTTTCCATTTTATATGTTGTTTTATTTCAATATACCCAGTATATAAATAATATATGATGAATTTGTATACGTACCAAACTTCTTGATAGATATACTTTGAATAAGTGGAATGGATTTATCCTTAGGATAAGTATTGATGACCGTAAAAAAATCACTCTATAAACTATCATCATCCTGAGCCCAGCCCATAAAAGACTCACTGTTGGGCTCGGACCTTCTCCCCCATGAAAAGGAAATTGACCTACTATACCTCGCTGGTTAGACGTATTGGCATAGGGTTATATATCTGAGTTTTCCTTTATTTTCTAATCAACTATATCTTCTAAAAAAATAATAAAGAGCCGAAGTCTGCACAAAAATATAATTTTAATATGAAACAACATCTGAATAATTAAAAATATCACCATTATTTCTTGTTTTCAAAATGATACTTTTTGAAGCAACTTTAATATAACATAAGAGAATTTTTCTTGCTTAGAATTTCACCGCGCAACTAACCCTTAGTGTAAATCTAGCGTTGCTCAATAATGTAATTCATAAAAAAGCTTCGAGTTAAAAATATCTCTACATCAGCTCTATCTATGTACATGCCTTCAAACACGTGCCAAAGAACGATTATACACTATACATCTCACCGTACGCGTTTAATTATTTATAACAAGCAAAAATAAACAAATCTAAGTATTATAATAACCAAGATATTTACAAAAGGGCTGCTTAGACGACGATTAGCCGTCGTGGTGAGACCAGGTGTATATAATATGCAATAGGGAGTAATAATATGCAGTACGTATAGAGAGTACGTATAAAGTAGTGTTGAGGATATAAGGTTTCGGATCTGGATACGGCATTGATTTCTCCTCTTTATGACCTATGGTGGCAAAGGAGCAGACAGCATACCCGGTGGTAAGCTATACTTTTTGATTGCCCGACATTTCGAACACTTTGCAGCGTTCATGGTCACGGGCGGACCACGATACCTATGTCGTGCGAACCGGGCGAACATGAAAAAAACCTACTATGTATGTATTTTGACATTGCAACCAGACACATCAATTTTATTTATTTATTGATTGAAAATGAATAAAAATCAATTTGATTTCTGTCGTAATATAAATACATTGTATATACATTGTAATATTCGTATTAACAGTAAGTACAGTTGTCTATTTCAATAGAATATTATTGTTCCAAATAAACCAGCTCGTGCTTTAATCGGACTGTTTTAAATTTAAAATAATGTAGAACTACCTGCCGTCGAATATGTAAACTATACGTCGACTTGAAAAAATACCAAGGCGAAAATATTAACTTCGGAGTATAAGCGACCATCGTTGGTCGATAGAATTGTAAATTATTTCAACAATGACGGGACAAACATCGATTTGATATAAAAATTATACAAATGAAAGTTGTGGGTTGTTCTAATAGCATATGTGTATTTTGATCATAATGATCTAGGTTCGAAATTGAGTCAGACAAAATATGTTATTAAAAAGACTTACAAGAAAATTTCAATATCATGCATAGGGTTGCTACCTTTTTTGGGTAAGTAATGTATATTGGTTAATGAAGGAAGAATAAAAAGTACTTTGTGTCCAAATAAAGCACGATATACTACATTATCTTGCTAATAGACTGTTGATTATTTTTGGCAAAATTTAATAACTTACTGTCACTGCTAAACGGCATTTTTATGTTTATTTTAAAATAAATAAATAGTTATTTTTTCATCCGGTTTAAATCCTAGACAAATGATCTCATGCGAGGGAAATTATCTTCGCGTTCTTTATTATTCATATAAAGTGTTGTACTTATATATATATATATATATTATACATATCAAAAACTGTAACTCTACTTACTCTTTGAGAATAAAGGCATAATATTTTTCTTGTATAACATTATAGTCATACCAACTCCAGTATAAAACGTTTAAGAGAATAATAAGGTGTAAAATCTTTAATTCTGCGCATGCCATAACATAATATTCAATTGTCACGCAACCAATAAACCTTGTAGGTATATCTGATACTGTACAACTCGGTAGATATACAATATCAATTATAAGTAAATATATCTAAATATAATATATCTAAGTATAATATCTTAATATATATAAATTACGTGTCACGTTGTTTGTCCACGATGGACTCCTAAACTACTTAACCGATTTTAATCAAATTTGCACACCGTGTGCAGTTTGATCCAGCTTGAAAGATAGGATAGCTTACATCTTAATTTATAGTCGCAATATTATTTTATTGCAAATTGTCTATTATTTGACATTCACAATTATCTGTTAACTCCAAACGATTTTAACAGATGGCGATATCTGTTGACTGGATTGAGTAAGTAATTAATAGAATGCGCTGCTATGTCAAATCTACAAACGTGTCAAATACGCTACAATTCAGTAGCATAAATAGTTTACTAAAATGTAATATAACAAAAATCTTAGCCACAGCAACGCATGGCCGGGTCTGCTAGTATATATATATAAATACAAACTATATATAGATAAAAATGTAACATAATAAATACTAATAGAATATATACCATTAGGGTTTCTTTTTGAACACAGACACTACACAAGTATAGCGCTGTCTAGACGGCGGCATCCCGAGCTACACAACAAATATAAAATATACAACTAAATTATAGTATAATAAACTGCCAGTATAACTATATTATATTTGATTATATGCAGACTTTTAAATTAATATATTTTACTGCGATTCTTTGACGCCTTTTATGATTAACGTTCAGTAATATTGTGGCTGACTTTTATTAATAATCCTAGATTTATTTTATAAGAATCTTCAAAGAGCTAGTGCTAATGGGCAGGTAGATTATATATGAATTGCAGTAATACAACTATTCACTCCGATAGCAATAACTAACGATTGTCGTTCGGGCGATCCCGACTTCGAATATGAGGTTGATCAAGTATGTTAATACGTTTCGTTGTGGACCTGTAGTGTATACATAACCCCTATAACGTAGGATATTTAAAACTACATGATGAAATGTAGTTGTGTAAAACTCTGCTTAATACTTTGGGAGAAAAGACAAAGGCTATAAAAATAAGTAGGTACATACATACTTAAATATGTGTATGTCGCAATCCGAGACCGCCGGACGAGGAACGGGCAGATCTCGTCAATCAACTCTTAGTGTCAAATCAAGCAGGTGAGTCAAAAGTGTGATGGTTTCTTAATTTTCATACCTAACTAACAAGGGAAATGTCTAAGTGATTTCCTAAACGTACTTACTAGATAGTACCTACAATTTTTATTTCGTATAAATAAGTATTCTTTTTTCAATATTCTACGCCAGAATACCGATTCCCAAGTATCAAACTTATTTCGGCTGACTTTTTTCACAAGACGATATTTTTAATATACAATAATGACTACTTAATACTACGTTCATTGTAGACGTTCTCTAAAACGAATGAACAAATTTTTATAAAATTTCGGACATGAATTATGATTTGTTGTAGCTTGAATATTATACTTTCTAGTAACAGTGAGAAGCCAGACCGGGGAACTAATAGACTATAAAATAGCTGTGCGCTATAGCTGGATAGCGTAGTAGATTTATCATATAGTAACAACACTTTTCTTTATTTTTTGTATTTGTCAGGCTATGATCAGTTCACCACCCGGCTAAACTGTTCGTGAAAACGAAAGTGCAACGTGTCCCCATAACCTGCCTGTCGTCTGTCGACTCCTTAGTGTCAATTGAGGGGGCCACCGGTATCAATTCCTTGACTTCTGAAGCAACTCAAACCTACCAAGAAAAATTATAGATAGAGATGGAATCCTTTTGTGTCCACCACCTTGCCTACCTATAATAACCATAAACATTCATAGCATAATATGCAAAGAATACAACAGAATAATAGTCTAGAAAGTCACTAGAATGTAGTCAGTAGTGGACTACTGACTACATTCTAGTGACTTTCTAGACTTTCTTTAGTGACTTTCTAGGCTTTCTTTTTTTTCTTCTAGTGACTTTCTTTCGCGGTGTCAGAGTCCCATTTCAAAACGCGAAACTCTAGCATACCACTATAGACAGGGACGTGCCGTGCCAATGTTGGTCCTTAGTGAAAGATCTTTATGTATACTACAGTCATCTTTAGGCAGATAAGAAAATGCATTTTCCACAGAGTCAACTAAAACAAACGTCTAGAATACTCACGAGATGATCCGAGATAAATTCACACAATTAATAGATACTATATCTACTGAAAAGATTATTGTAATATCCGTTCTCACTATAAAAGGTTTTTTTTTAGAAATTAAACTCTTGTAACTGACACGCATTCCACATTACATCTTTGTTGAAGCAGTTGTAAAGTTTTTTTGGACGTGCAATAAAATTTGAGATTGGCAGACATTTTGCATTGTTAATTGAAAATTATAAAAATCCATAACCCACGAGTCGTAATTGAATGCGAAACGAATGGATCGAACGTTTATTTCCATTAGAAGTGGTCTGTGAGTCTTCTGACACATGCAGAGGAATTAAAGATGGTCGCTTGAATTAGAAGTTACACAAAAAAGAACTAAAATAAATTGTCTTGTTTTAAATTTTTGTTTATAAAGTACTTTGTACGTAATTTTTATGAAACTTATTTCCATCAGCCTTTCAGGGTCCACTCACGTAGAACTTTCCACAAAGGTGGTGGATGGATACATTGAGAGATAACTCTGTACTTTGTGGATATAAGCACATAGAATATAGGCAAAGTCAGTCGTTAACGTTAAAACCTGTGACGTAGGTACATCAATCTGCACTGATAGTCTTCCCATTTATACCGAAGTAAGCCACTAAAGTATTCATTAATTATGCCCGCTGAATACTAAGATATTTATTATTTTGAGATTTATTGTTACTTTTTATGATTTTGTTAACACTAGTGAGACTTCTAGTGATACATCAGTGAAATTTGTATTTGAAGTAATTTTTATCCAAACCGTTTCAACGGATAATACATAATTTATAAAAAAGCACATTTTAGCTATTATCCCAAAGTGACCAATTACCGGAATAAAGAGTATCCTATGTTTTAAAACAGAAATTGGTTTATGTGAAAATTTTCATCCAAATCTGTTCAACGGTTTACGCGTGATTGTAAACATCCAAAACTCTTCCCAAACTTTCACATTTATAATAATAGTAGGAAGTAGGATTTACAATGTACAAACACTTAAAGATGGCTGAAAGATATATACAAGTCAATAGCGGTTTTGCCTTAAAAACAATAACGTTAGGCAGAAAACATTTATTACACGAAGATGTATTCAGGGCTATTTTATATTCACAATGGTATCTTGTGTTTTACTTTAGTTTATCTTTGCATAAATAGAAAACGCACGATGTATGTAGTAACAGTAATCATTCCTGACAGTCATATCACATCTATATAAATAAATGCAATTCTGTTTGTAAGATCAAAATAAGTTTTTTACTGAATGTACATCACAGTATCCATGATACTTATAGTAAAAATACACAATCGTATCTTATCGTCTCTCCATCTATTTATAATATTTTAAACGAACTAGCTAATATTTTAAGAAGTAACTAAATCTATTTTTATTTCGAAAAGTAGACCTTAATGCAAAAAATTGTTTGTGAAAATTCTCATAGGTAAATAAAATTACTATTCGTATTACATTTTTGAAGACAATGGATTTCAAGAAAATTTGATATAAATACATATAATTGCAGTATAATACGAGCGAAATCGCTGGCAAACTGCTAGTTTAACATTAATCTACCTACATATTGCAATGAACACTTAACATACAGAAAAACCCTATCAGATTGATATTAACTTCTTATATTAACTTTGAATTGAATCTCATCTAAAAATTAAGAATATATTTTATTCCATTATTAATTCCAAGAACTGATCCTCAAAAGAGTACCTAGAAAACCAAAATATAACGCCATACAAATTTTAGTCTAACATAATAAAGGTTCGGGCTTTCAAACAGCTCGATCGATTCAGACTAAAACCTGGGAATCCATCATTGTCGTGTAGCAATAAAGTTATTTTAAATCTTTAAATTTATTCTAGAATAAACGTATAAAAAGCTATATCAACATGATTCCATATTGAGGCCCTAAAATACATGCATTCATCGGCCCTTTTAAAATGCAACACATTAGCACGGCCCATTTTTGTCAGCTGCAAACATAAAAATTTAAGTTTTTACGTTTTATTTCTAAACATCTGGCGAAACCAAAAAATATTTCGAGTGTCTTCTAGTGAAGACATTAGTTATTCAATACACGTATTTAATAAAATTTGGTTGCAAATGAAATAGCGAAATTAATATAAAATTTCCAAAAGCATTGTCTGCAAAATTTTGTTTAATTAAGTTTTTCGGTTTTAAATTATATTTGATACCCGTAGAGAGACATAGAGAACATTTATGGGTCTTTTTTTTAGCCTACTCAGATATTAGGCATAATAGGCCTAGGTTGTTTAAGAACTCGACAGCTTCAGGAATTGGAACGCGGTCGCCGCCTTCTGCGAGACAGTTGTCTGTCGCGGGTGGACGGACCGGGTATTAGTCCGTCACCCGCAGAGAGGCCAAAAGCGTGAGGGCGACGCTTCAACGCTCCGGCAACAAGACAGTGTTGCCGGGGCGTCGAAGGAGACGGTACCTGAAAGGGCATCCCGCCGGGCTGGCCAAGGAAGTCAAGGAAAAGTATCAGTGGTCGTCCCAATGGCGATAGGAAGGGAATACGGTAGGTTATGAGGCCGCCCGCCGCTCATTCATCACCCCGGACAGATTGGGCGGGATGTGTCCAGATCATAGTCTACCAAACCAGCACCTTCATAGAGGATACAACACCATCAAACTTAAAAATGAAATAATTTACATATTTAAAAGAACAACAGTTACTTTTTGTGTGAATATACATATGAAAATATTTATTTGTTTTCACTGCATTTTAAGAATCGTAAAACAACTCAACCCGTAACCCAGGGGATGCTGCAAAATAGTACCGAATACAAAAAAGCAAAAACCGAATTTTAATGCTATAAAATTCGTACCTATGTATAGTCACTTCATAGGATATCTGATTATAAATAGTTTTTACCTGTAGACTCCATAATGTTTTCCCGACGCTCTGTCTCCGCATATAGAACATAAGTGCTTTGAACCACTCAGGGGATGGTTCGGAGGGTAATTCTTAAATGCGGGAGGCGGGGTGGAGTCGTCTCGCATGCCGTCAAGCATCGCTGTGTCTGGCTTCATCTCTGGCGGTGACATCGGTTGCATAAAATTGCTCTCCAAGTTCAGCCCTGTAATAAAAAGTTTAGTCATCAACTGAACAACTTAGATAATGAAAAATTTAATTACGGGCACCAGGCGGAGCCACTTGACTCCAAGCGTACATTTTCTGTTTTAAGTAACTTATTTTACGCAGGTATCACTGCGTAAAATAGTTGTTATAAAACTAAATTTTTGTGCCTTTTTCGTGATATACGTAATACATGTTTTGTTTACTAGCCGATGCCCGCGATTTTCTCAAAATGAAATTTAGATTTTTTATCCTATTCCTGTACGAGAATTCTTAAAATGACATTAACTTTTTTCATTAGGTTCTAATAAAATACCAATAAATTTCAAATAGATTAAGCCGAGCATTATCTATTTGTGAAAACCAGGAAAAAGTCACGCAGTACTTTAAGATATTAGCGTGTACTCTACATACAGATATTCCGACAGGAAAATTAAAAATATTATCAAAAATAAATAATGTGTTCTATTATTCTATTTTATCGGCCACATTTATGTTTTGATATTTTTTTCAAATGGATATAGCCACGGTTTCTTCTGTCTACACATAGTAGAGACAACAAAATAAAGTATAGAACAAAATAATAATTTAATAAAAATGTAAGCGCTGCGCTGTAAGTCCCCAAGACTAGTGCTAATATAGAGTATATTAAAAATAAAGATGGTTTAAGAGTTTAACAAAATCCCGCATGACAATTTTATTTGTCTCATATGATATAGTTTTTATAAACACTTTTTAATGGAGTAGCTAGAAAAAAATGTGGGCATTATGAAATATTTGAAATTAAATCATCACATTATTCTCATAGAACAAATATTAGTATTACCTAAGTTTTATTAAGCTAAAAATTAAACGTGAATTTATTATACGTATTTAAATTTATGCTAAAACGATATAAAATATAAGTGTTTAAATATTATAATTGCAATATACATATAATGATAATTATTTAATTTAATTGCATATATAATAAAAACAATGACGTGTTTTAGTATACCTATAGAAGCAAATATTTATTCTAAACATTTGAGTATTGTCAAAATTTTAATATAGGTGCATTTCTTTAAATAAATTAAACCACATTAGATCATAATGATGTGTTTATTACTCAAATATTCAAACATATATCTTTTATTTTGATTGAGTCGTCGTCGCAATTGCATATGACGCCTGTGGGCAATTGACATACAAGACAGTTGAATTGGGATGGACTAGATAAACAAGGTCTGAGGATATAAGTTACTAAAAACACTGACTCGACTTCTCAGTTATCTATACCAATAAATAAAATTGGAGTGTCTGTTTGTAATGTCAAAATAATAGGCTTTTTTCATGCTCACACGGTTATTTGCACGACACCTATGCCTAAAATAGCAATTAAAAAATTTTTGTCTGTCTGTCTGTCTGTTTGTTCCGGGTAATCTTCAAAACGGCTGGACCGATTTCAAAAATTCTTTCACCAATGGAAAGCTATAATATCAGGGCGTAAACTAGGCTATATTTTATCCCGGTATTCCCACGGGAACGGGAACTACGCGGGTAAAACGACTAAAACCGAAGCGAAGCGAGGGCGGGTTGCTAGTTACTACTAAAAGTCCATAAACATAGCGTTTCTAAAGTAACTTTGCAAACACGTGATTTTAATATACAAGTAACATACATCACAATTTCAAGATTCTAATTGTAGTTTTCTGAGTGGGCTGACTCCTACATCCTTACAAAATATATACTAATTGTAAGAGTTCTTGCAGTATCTACATTAGGTAGGTATATATATATATATATAAATTGGGCTAAGTTATACGATTCTTTGGATAGCAAAAAAAGTATGAATGGAGGTCGTTTCAAAAACCAACAAAACTGGTTCCTTATGCTGAGGGCTCCTGCAGCAGACAAAAAAGAAAATAAACAGCAGCCACCCTCATTTTGCTGTGTATTAGAAAACCTTTTAGAGTTTTATAGAACATTTTGTCGGTTTAATTCAATGTTTTGTACTGCAGATCAATTATCAAGGAGGCACTCAATTGTATTAAGGACAAATGATTTGTCGTTTACTAAGCTGTATTAGGAAATTAAATTCTGCAGTATTATAATGGAAAGGGCGACAAAACATGAAGGCGTTAAAGTGCATCGCGATAGTCTATTCATATGAAGGGATGCCCATACAGGTGCGTATCTATTGCTACATAAATATTATGGCAATATGATTCATCACAACATATTGCCTAGTTATAATCAGAGGTGTATCCGCCTTTTTCTTTTTTTTTACACGCTGTGGAAATGCATTTACGCACTATCCCCCGCTGGTTGAAAACAGACGGGGGAATGTGTGTGGGATTCGCCGGCCACAGATGTGACCAAAATACCCACTAAAACCACAGCGGCCCCTTCTGCGCTTTTACGAGGTGCCGGAGGGATCGTCTGACGACATTCTATCCCCGACACCCCAACGCTTGGCCGTCTGGCCATGTCCTGTCATCATTCAGGGCGGTGGGAGGAGGAGCGCATAACGGCGTCTCCTCCTCCCTGATCGCCGCCGGCGGAGCGAGTCTGCGGACGCAAGTGCCTCGCGTGCTCGCTCCGTGGCCTCCTTCTTTGTCATGATAGCCTCACAGAAGACGGCCATCGACGACCAACAGCTGTCGCTGCCGAGCATCTTGGAGATGATGGTCGATAACGACAGGTCCACTGTTCCCATGTCCGTTGACAGGACGTGGCGCTGAGGCCCCCAGGCGGGGCATACTTCTAGTGTGTGGCGCGCATCGTCGATTAGCGCGCCACACTCATGGCATCCTGGGGCCTCTTCTCTTCCAATTTTGTGCAGGTACTTACCGAAGACCCCATGTCCGGTAAGCACCTGCACCATCCTAAATGTAAGACTGCCGTGCCTTCTCCTGAGCCAGCGGCGGAGATGCGGTGCAACCGCCTCCACAGTCCCCCGCCCTGCTACGGGGGACTCTAGATCCTCTCTCCACCGCCGGATAACTTCCCTTCGGGCCACTTCCTGAACTCTGCCCAATCCCCTTGTGGAGACTTGCTCGCCGTTGACTCGCGCTGTGGCACGGAGCCGGTATATTTCTGCCAACGCTTCCGCCACCAGTGCCCAAGGCGGGTCGCCCGCCAGCAGTGTTGCCGCAGTCCAGGACACAGTACGGTAGCCTCTAATAGCCCTCACCACGATGACCCTCTGCGGTCGTCGCAGAAGGGCTCTGTTACAGGCGGTGAGGGACTCCGACCAGATAGGATAAACAGGATAAACATTTTTATTGGTAATATACAAGATTACAAATCAAAACGGTTCTGATTACATAATCGTCATTTACATAGAATTAATGTCATTACAATAATTTAATATTTAATAAACCAAAAGGAAAAATAAATAAAATAAAAATAAATAGAAAAGGTTGTTCACCATTGATAATTGACCTATTCATTAGTTCGTCAATCGTATAAAAGGCATTTTGAGTGAGCCAGCGCCTGAGTTTGGTTTTAAACGCTGTTTGGGTAGCAGACGAAGTAATTGTCGCTGGCAATCTGTTATATATTTGAGGGCCCACAATATGTGTCAATTTGCTAGACACCATACAGTGCCATGGACCGCAGGATGCCGACGTACAGACGCCGGCACGACGACTCAGGACCGCCAGTGTTCGGCAGAAACCTTTCCAGCGCCGCGGCCGACTTGACGAGCCTCGCGACGAGCTGGGCAAAGTGTGGCCCGAAATTCCACATTGAATCTATGTGCAGACCCAAATATTTTATCTGGGTCTGCACCGGCACGGCAACCCCAGACACACTGTGATGTATGCTCCTTGGGGAGGACCTCGACGTGGGCCATGAAAAAGGACGGCCTTGCTTTTGTCGAGCGAGACCCTCAGACCCAACATCCCAATCCGGTCCACGACGAGCGCCACTCCTTCCTCTGCCACTCGGACAGCACCCCGGAAGTCCTCACAAGATACGGAGACACTCCATGGTACCGAAGTGCCTCCTTCAGCGTCTCGTGTGGGAGACTGTTGAAAGCATTTTTTATATCGAGCGAGACTGCCAGGACAACTTCCTTTTTGGCCACCGGTTCGATGGCCAGGGATTTTAGAACGGCCAACGTGTCAATTGTTGACCGGCCGCTCCTGAACCCGTATTGTGTCTCTGACAGTCCCGGCCCAATTTCCTCGAGGTGCTGGACGAGACGGTCTGCGAGCACTTTCTCGAACAATTTAACCATCTCATCCAGCAACACCAGTGGTCTGTATGCGGAAGAGGCGTCAGCGGGGCGACCCTCCCCCTTTCGCAGTAGATACAAACGTCCACACTTCCATTGCTCCGGAAACTGCCCGGACCTCAAACATGTATTGAGTAGTTCCCGGAGTTCACCCTTGAGGTATTCCGCGGCGATGCCGAGTACGAGTCCTGGGACACCGTCCGGACCAGACGCCTTCCTTTTGCCACGAAGTCGGGAGAGAGCCACTTCCATTTCTTGGTCGGTAATGGGTGAAATAGGGATTTCCAACTCCACCACCGACCAAGGAGCCATTCTGGGGGGAACATGCCCCATAGAACGCGGGAACAGTTCCCCCATTAGCCCCGACATCGACAGGAGACCCGGGTCCATTGATTCGACGATGGGAGCGCCACAGGCACGGAACTTGTTACGCGCCCGTTAATATGGGCGCCCCCATGAATCTCTGTCGCTCGCAAGAAGCTCTTCACGGGCCCTCTCCTTCGCCTGGCTGATGGCCAGCTGCAGTGTCTTCTTCCTTGTCCTATATTCTCTTCGCAGCTGACCCTCGAGGACGTCATCCCGGTTGACTCTCTGGCGGCATGGAACGTAGGCACGCCGCGACCAGTTTGAAACCACCCGAAGATTAGCGATCTCGGGTGACCACCAGTAAACCTGACGACGCGGCGGCATCCATCGAGCTCTTGGCATCGCCGCATCACATATTGCTTCAAGGGCATTTTTGATACGACCAGCAAGCCCCTCCACACCTGTGGGTAGCTATCCTGCTATACCCCAGCGCTGCACTATGGCGGACTCCCGGACCATTTCCGGATCAAGTTGGCCAATGGTTCATTTCGGGAGTCCACCTCTTCTTCCGCGCCGGGGCCCTAGTGGTCCCCGAGGGGTGGAGATCTCGAAACGTAAGGTGTATTCGCCTAATGACGTACTAAAAACATAATGTTAGCGCCCATTTCACCCTTATAGTTGTTGTGTGAAAGTCGTAAGAAAGTACTAACGTAAGCAGATAACATTGCTAAACTCAAAATATCGCGCAAGCTTAAAATAAAACCTCATGCCAACCTGTTAAGATATCATCGCATAATACGCCAATGTCTCCTCTAATTACGGTGAAGCTTTATACCCCACAATAGGACATATACAGACTAAAGATGTGGTGACACAGAGTTGATGGATTTAAAAGGCATAAAACAAATCTTGTTAATTAATATTTATAAACATAAAACATGTTTTCACTTTTGTGGTGTGGTTAAAAATATGTATACATAAAACAAATATACTAGATATCCCAATCTGAATAATGAGCCTACTTCGAAAAATAATACATGAGGCTTACCAGTCCTAATATTAGCTGCATCGACCGTTTGTCAAAAAGCCTACTCGTTACAGATAAAGCAATGACATGTTATTGTATATGATAGCTATTACTCCACTCCTATTAGTCAAATCGTTATGTTTTCGATACAAACTCTATAAATATAGAAGCTACCAAACGCAAAAATAACTTATCAAATAAGAGTGATAGGTGCTAAGATTAGTAGTGCTAACAAAAATAATAGAAAATAAATTTTAAAAAATTTAAATTAAGAATATTTTTATTAAGAATTAGTGTATATAAGAAAAAAATATTTATTATTGTAAATAAAGCGTGGGGTGCATGTTGTCAATAGTTATAAATATTTTATTGACAGATATGAGTAGAAGGATTATCATTTTGATAATATCTTAAAAAGCACCCCACTCTTTTACAATAAAAAAATATTTTTTCTTATATACACTATTCTTAATTCAAATTTTTAAAAAATTATTTTCTATTTTTTAGTTGGATTTTCTTTAAAAGCGTATTTTTTTAGTTTTTTTTTAACTATTATTTATTTTTCATTTTTAGTTGAATTTTCGCTAATCCTGATTATCCTAGTAAGGATAACGAGTCTGTCGAGTCTGAACTGTTTAAAATATTGAATTGTCATCGGTCCTTAAGAGCGTTATCGGTAATAAGCGGCCGTAAACCCAAAAATGTGGTTTTTTGAGGACTGGTTACTCGTTCATCATAATAGCTTACTAAAAATTTATATAACCACTACATTAAACACATCTTTATATTGTGCTTGTACAGAATTATAACTCAATATTGTAACTATTTTATTAAAAGGCAAGGGTATTTTGAACTTAAGTTAATGAGATTTTACGAAAACGCTGAGTTTTGAAGTTCAGGTACGAATAAACGATAAGTCGTGGCAGCTCGAAAAAAATTTTAGATGTTAGGAAAATTACTGTTCTTGGGTATGTATAAAATGAAATTCAAGATTTCTTCCTTTTAAAACTAAAAAAAAAAATATTTCCTTAAGATTAATTTGACGAAAATGGCTCCTGTAAAACATTTAATTTTGTGAATAATACTAACCTTGGAATATTTAAAAAAATATCCACTATTTGTTCGACTATTGTAGAAGCAGTAAAAAAAAAAACCAAATTGAAATACGAATAGTCACCCTCGTAATTAAATTTTAAATATTACTATAAATTGAACGGCATAATTGTTCGTAAGCCAGTCGCGCCTTGGCGCTCAACGGAGCAGGGTCACGTCGCTCGAGCTCTCCGCTCACAGCGTTCAGATTCTTGGGAACAAAATCGGTTACAAGACAAGGAAAAAGAGAACACACGATTTTTTTTTTTTTTGTGTGTGTACAGCTGTTGGCCGCAGATGGCCTTGACAGCTTGACGCGGACTATGGATGAGCACTGAGGGCTCTCAACCCGGAGAAAAGTATGCTAGATGAGATGCTCAGCAGCGTCAGGAACTGGAACGCGGTCACCGCCTTCTGTGAGGCTGTCATCTCACGAAAGGAGAAGCCGGCTCGTGTGTGATCAATCTTTGGTCACACGTTCCGCCACCGGCGACTCGGGCGGCGCAGATACGAGTATCCGCGCCTCACGCCGCCCTAGGCGAGTCCGCGGGTGACCGGACCGGGGACTTTAGTGTGTCACCCGCAGGGAGCAGGTGAGGGTCAGGGTCTGACCGTGTGACGGCAACCGACGTCCCGGGATAGGAACGTCAATTGGGTTTTTTTATTTTTTTTAAATTATTACACAATGTGATAATTTAAAAAAAATAAGTTGTCGAGTCTCGAACCCGAGACCAGAGTTCCCGCCGGCGAGCACGTTACCACGAGATTACCGCTTGTTGGCGATTCGACTTTGAATTTTTCTAGTACATAAATTACCCATCCAACTTTGACCCTTAAAATCTTTTTAACGAGGGCCCAGTTGACCCTAATATTTGGTAGTTGTGATACCCTCGTGCCCCCTCTACCACCCCACCAAAAATCATGGAAATCCCCGACCCACACGTCTGAGGGTCTCCTTGTAAGTTATACTCTGTGCCTATATTTTACTATTTCCTGTACTTTGCATATTAAAAATACAATTTTAACCGTTTTACTGTTATGAGATTTGGTTTTTAATTAAAAATTTTAAAATTCACATCATGTTGATTTTTGAAAATCTACTTCTCCGAAGAATATATTAGAGATTGATTATTATAAGCGCCAAGGCTCAAGACTGGTCATTCTATGAACTCGTGTGTGTGTGTGTAGTGCATTAGTGTGCGACGATATCGGACCGTAGCAAAAAATCAAAAATGAGAGAAGTGTCGATTACCGATAACGCTCTTAATAAGTATGCCAAATTTCGAGTTAAGCCGACGTTTTGAAGGGGGTCAAAATCATGTTCAAAAATTCCGTTACATACTAACATACATACGTCTGAAGCTAATAAAAGCGTATTAAATAAGCAACATCTAGGTTTATAATATCAACATAGATTTATTACTTTATTTCAAGTTAATGTACATAAAATAAATGTCACGGTACCAATATCTGATCTACCAATACACGCTTCATCATCTGTAGACTATTTTTAGTTCAACGAGTCATTGCGGACTTACAAAAAACTGTATAGCATCGCTCTTATTATCAGCAAGGCTTGTTTGCTATTTATTATTGCTTCGATGGTTTGCATAATAGCTACGAGATTTTCCATAAATACTTGATGACAAACATTTAGATATAGGCTATAATTTATATTGAATCCAAATAGAGTAATAAATTTTCGCCAAATGATTAATGGGAATATGAAGATTGGTATGTTGAGAATTTAAGCTGTTAGTTCGGTAGTGACTGTGGTTGAAAAATAGTTTATAAGAAGTACGAAATATAAGTGTTGATGTGAAAAGGTTTAGTAATAGAAAAGATCTAATAAAGATAGATAGTTAATATTCAGAGAAGTAAAAGCAAAGAAAGCCAGTAATTACAACGACGCCTAAACGTCTTAAACTGCACTTGTGCTGAACTCGAAATATTAAGCTGGATAGGTGATAATCATCACCATCATCACAACTGATATACGTCCCACTGTTGGGCTCAAGCCTACTCCATAACAAGAGAAAAAATAACCTACTATAACACGCTGGTCAGGCGGGTTGTTACAGGGTTTTATTTCGAGTTTTACATTATTTATGTGAGGTGAAGATGATACATTGTTTATGTGATGAATGAATATTCCGTGTGGTGACGGAATAAGAATACAATTCACCACTCGTTATCTTGCCCGTGGATGTCGTAAAAACCAACTCAGGGATATAATATGCACATAACACCTGTGCAAGAGAAGGAAAACTTTAAATGAAACCCTATACCACCATATTTGACCAGCATGGTATAGTAGGTGAAATTCCTTTCCATTGTGGAGAAGGACCGTGCCCAACAGTGGGACGTATATAGGTTGCGATGATGATGATTTCTGTGATAAATTTGCTAAATAATGATTTTTAACTATTTTTGAGTGTTAATCTTATGCTCACAGTATTGCTAAAGAACAATTACTTTTTTTTGTATAAACATACAAAAGATATACCTAATATCTACAAGAATTCTCGAGTGATTAAAGATTTATTGTTAAAGTTTCTAAGTGTATTTGATTAAGGATAATATGGATTACATTGTCTTTGATGAAATATTAAGAAATATATACTAGAATATTATACGTAGCTTTTGCGGATTTTATATCACGTTTGGAAATATATATTTACATACAGGATAAATTTAAAAGTTATGACCCTAGCGTGAACAATAATTGAATTTATTCAAAATTTTCAGCTGCGAACCGGTGCGTCTTGAGTAGTACCACACTCTCGCAGAAAATCGACGTCTGAGCAGTAGCAATTTATTACTCCACTTCGTTTGGTAAGCGTATTTAGCGTAAGGTATTTGCGTGTGGTAAGTTTTAGTAATGCCTTTCGTATCACAGAACTTCATTGCACGCATTCACACTTCCTTTACTTTCTGGGGTGGAGGTGGGTATGGGTAGTAATACGTATAATAGTAATTGCTCTCGTGTGTAAAGGGTAATTTTTTTCTCTCCCGATTTAAGAACTACTATATGTATAAGAGGCTGAGTAATCACTAAAAAAATCATGTTATGAGGATAAACGAGAGGGTTTTTAACCCTGGTCTAGGGTTCATGAAAATTAATATTTCTAAATGGTTTCATTACCCGGGTGATGTTTTTCTAATATTATATTGTTGTATGTTAGTTCTTATTAATATTACAAATGCAACATTTTGGATAATTTGATCAACAAAATCTCCGTTAACGCAAACGTATTTGCGTATATAAGCTAATTAATCATATTGAGAACGATATAGATCTGTAAATAATTTATACAGAGTGTATCAGGTTATGGGGCAACTGGTCAAATGGGAGATAGGCAATGGTGGTAGGAACCCGTAAAAAAATTTGAAGGAAAAATATGGATTCGTTAATGAATTAGAGACATGTAAAGTTTTAAATTTTGTCATCGCTTTTTCCTATAAATCTGATTGAAATGTATAAAGTCAGTTGATACTTAATCTGGAACATATTTGTACTTTGTTAAATGTTCATTAGAATTTGAAAAAAATCAATGATTATGTTTGCATAAGCAAAACAAACTTCGCTTTAAATCAGCTGATCGGCCGATGTCCGTCGCCGAGTCGCGTTTTCACCTACGCTACCATTGAAGCGTTTGCATAATTCCTACCTATTCATGCTGTCGAAGCTTTACATGCCTATATGTATCCTGTCTATACATGCCTACATAATACGTAACATTTAAGGCATAGATGTTAACACACATTTTTTAAATTACTATAACTTTTATGTTATATTGTTTTTTGTGTAATATACATTCTAATTACGATATATGATCGGTAAACTACAACATACTCGAACAGTTGCCCCATAACCTGATACACCCGTATATATTATATATTAGTGACAACCGTGTGGTTGTCACTAATATACAATCCTCTCCTCTTATTAAACTCATTATAAATAAATCTGTTAACGTAAATATATGCCTAACAAACGAAGTCCGCCATCTTTAACTGAGCATAAGAAACTAATGATATTTTCAGTGCGAGCGATGTCTGGGAAAATATGTCATTTTAATTTTCTAATATACGTTATATACGTGCTTAATATACCTGCTTAATATACCTGTCATATAACTTTCTCGGGAGTACTTGCTAGCGTAGATGATTAAAATATATTTATTTACAGCCATAATTATGCGCAAACACAATCATTTTTAACCCCCGACGCAAAAAGAGGGCTGTTAAAATTTGACGTCGATGTCTGTCTATCTCTGTGTGTGTGTGTGTGTGTGTGTGTGTGTGTGTGTGTGTGTGTGTGTGTGTGTGTGTGTGTGTGTGTGTGTGTGTGTGTGTGTGTGTGTGTGTGTGTGTGTGTGTGTGTGTGTGTGTGTGTGTGTGTGTGTGTGTGTGTGTGTGTGTGTGTGTGTGTGTCGATGAGGTTTTTTTTTCATTTGAAAGCCAGTTTGCTTGCGGTGGTTCTTAGCTATGTGGTTAACATCGGTGCAGCAGTTTATCAGCTCTTTCCCAAATAAATTGGCGTATGGTTATTTTAAGTGCTTCACGCGTAGCAGTATAATCGTTAAATAGCAATTAATTGATCATTCTTGTTAAAGGGAACGTAATACATTTTTTATTATTTTAGTTTGTGTTGGGGGTTAAATTATTGTGACTTTAGGACATTATCTGTACATAAATACTCAATGACAATTTAAGACTAATTTATTATTTCAACAGTTGTTGTGACTACGGTGATTGTGTAGTAATGCATTAGCAATGTCTCGTCGCTGGCCTTTCTCGATAAACATGCTATCTAACAAAACGTGTATTTCAAATTCGATTATTAATTAATGCCGGAGATTAAGTGAAGAGTTTGTTTAAACAGTAATGTTACTTTGCCTTCAACATGTAATATAGGTATAGCCATAAATACGAGTTATATGTAAAAAGACAGATATAGTTAAATAGATAGATAAGACATTTTATCTTCCCATAATTGAAATACTCATAAAATAAATATTTCTTAGGTACATAAACCTTTATGAGAACCTATTTTTGATGTAGAGCAGGCACGCAACGGACTCCTGACCGCCATACCACGTTTATTTTCGGGCTAACTGGTCTCTAGACTCTTAAATCAAAATCAAAGGACTATGTGATTGAATACAACATTCACCCAGAGCTCATATACGTCCCACTGGTGGGCTCGAGTCTCCTCCGCAAAGGGAGGGAAATTGACAGGTTTAATAATATGCTGGTCAGACGAGTTGATATATGGTTTTCTTTCGAGTTTTCCTTCTCTTCCATAGATGTTATATCCAAATTATATCCCTAATCGTCTTTTACGACATTCACGGGCAAGTTAGGGGTGGTGATATGTAGGTATTCTTACTCCGTCACCGCACGGTAAATATATTGTTTACATGCGCTGCTACTATAAAATAAGTAGCGATGTATTATTAAAACAGTGATATAAAGAGTAATTCGCCAAGATGTAAAATAATGACATGAAACTCACGTCGGAGTGGTTATCGCAAATTTCTTCGTAATGTACAGTCAGTATACGTCGTCACAACTGTGGGATACGAACCTCCCCACAATAAAAGTTATTGGCTTAATATACTGTCTGACGAGAAAGTAAAAATGGGCGATTTCGAGTTTCCTATCTCTTGCATTATTTTTTGCTTACGTTCCTTAACAATCTCAGAAAAGGGACAGAATAGACATTAATCTAATTGCTATGAAGAATTATACTGAAAGACTATTACAAATATCAACCACTCTTAAAAGATAAGATTTTCCAAAATATAATTCACCTGCTTGTTTTTATGCAAAGCCCAACCGAGCCGATACAATTACATAAAACGAAACAAACGTCAATGCAGATTATTAAAAATAAACGTTATCTTTATTGAAACGGTAGCCACTGCATCAGATACTGGTATATCCGCTTCTAATATAAGAATATTACTTCTCTAATGTATGCATGTAGTCGAATGTAAGTCTATACATCACTTGAACGGCTAACAAGAGCTTACATCATCGTCAGAAATAAGAGACCTGATACATCATTTATCGTAAATTTATAAATGATTTTAAGCATTCACGACTCGTTAAGACGCGTATTAGGACTTGATCCCTTTAATATATTCCGTCCGCTAGTACATCTAATAATATCTATTATCGTTTTATATGTATCAAAACAATTGGTGTTTATCAATATAATTATTTTATTTATATGACGTGAAAATAACCAACTAATCTTAGATATATGCATATTTTACCTGTGGGCAACTCCGAAGCTAAATATGTACTATAAATGAGATCATAGCTAAATATTAGTTTTTTTTTTATATTTATTATTAAATTCCCGCGGTTTTACTGGCATTGTTCCCGTTCCCGTAGGAATACCGAGGTAAAAAAATAACCTACATGTTTCCTGCTGTTAAAGTAGCGTGCCATTGCTGAAATAAAATTTAAATTCAATGCTGGTAAAGCCGCGGCTATTTACCGCGACTTCATCAGCATTTTGTGGGAATATCGGGATAAAATAACTTACGTTATGCCTGGTAGAAAAAGATTATCAAAATAGGTCCATTCATTTTGAGGCTTACCTGGAACAAACAGACACACAGACAAATTTTTTTAAACTGGATTTTAGGCATAGGTATCGTGCAAATAACTATGTGAGCATGATTAAAACCTATTATTTTGACATTACAAACAGACACTTCAATTTTATTTATTTGTATAGACTGTATTTTAGATTTATTTTTCTTAAACACGAAACGATACGGTGAGAGCAAGGCAGCGCCTGGACTACCGGCGTTTGATCGGAACATTGCCATAACGTGTATTCAATCTCATCAGTCCGCTCGCCACAATTGCAAGTTGCAACATCCTACTTAACGATACGTAGCGAAGCAGTGCTAGACAGTGAAGGATACTACCGTCATATATAAGAAACATTTAAGTATCATTAGGTCATTTAGCTTTATATCTTACTAGGTGTTTACCATTACAAAAGATCACAAAACTCAAGATTAAAATAAAAAGTATTAGAGTATTAGAGAGCGACAAGCCTGCCCCGGGCTGGTTATATTGGTCTTTATGTCCTGTGATAATGTTGTTTGCATTACATGATAAAGTGCTTAAGACATCTGAATATTCTTGTAGTCGACGAGAAAGGATAATTTTGTGCACGCCAGACATGACGTACGCCATGACACTGGGAAATACGCGAGGAGATTTCGCAGGATGATATGCGACTATACCAATTTGCCAACGCCCCTCAGCTACGACAAGTTCAAACATTATTGCAGCATTTGAAAGCGAACTCACACTCCGTAAGACTACACCGTTGACAGTTGTATGTCTACAGCCGCGGGCCGGTCCGTTCGAGGTAGTAGGTACCACTCTCTCTCAGAATATCGATGTCTGAGTAGTAACAATTTGATACTGCGCTTCGTTCGGTGAGCGAGAGAGCCGGAAGCCCAATTGTCTGAGAGTGTTTGCTTGTGGTGGATTTTGATGCCTTTAGTATCACTGAACTTCATTGCACGCAATCACCTTCTCTTTCTACACGGTAGGCAGCGGCATAGCAAAGGACCGTGAGCGTCGGTATCACTTACCCTCAGGTGTACTGTTTGCTCGTTTGCCATCTTTTGCAATAAATAAAAAACTGGTTCCTATACCGTTCTATATGATAGCGCTACTACCAATTTTACAAGATTTTCTGAATAATCTCAAGTAGTTGTCAAGTAGCAAGATATTTTTCCTTAAAAATGAAGAATGTCTGAGCAAGGCCTGTGCTGATTTATATCTATAAGGAATTTTATTATTCCTGTGTTCTGGCTGCTACGGATACCACCGATCCTTGCCCGTCGATGTCGTAAAAGACGAATAAACGAATATATAAAATAATAATAAGGGATATATGCAGGTAAAATCGATGCAAGACAAGGAAAACTCAATATAAAATCCTATTACAACACATCTGACCAACGTTCAATAAAAGTACTTCAGTTCCCCTCTCGTTGAGAAGGAGGCTTTAGCCTAACAGTGGGACTCGTATGATGATAATGAAAAAGAATTAATACAGATAAATAATTGAAATTACATAGATATCAAATCAGTCGTCGAACTCTATCTAAACTTCGATAAAAACGAAAGTGATTATACCACGTGGATGTATGTAGGTATTTGTAAAACAAATTATTTAAAAACACATACCTACTATATATGTATATTGAAAGAAATATTAATATCGGTATCAAAAAATCCCACTTTTTATATCTCGGTAGAGACATTTTTTACTCTGCTAGCGATAAATTTAATGGATGCTAGAATATCTACAAAAATGAAATCACCAGCGAACTATTTATGTTAATCAATGTTCAACATTAGAAATTACAATTACAAGTGACCTCTCTAGGATGAAAAAAACCTTGACGATCTTAAATTTACAAACGCAAATGTCAGTAACGTTGTCTCTACATTGGTAGTAGCGAAAAAACAGGAGAAATCTATTTAATATGATTGTTTGTTCTCCAGTTGTTCGAAATGGAACAAATTTGCGTCATAGAATATAATCACGTCCATTGCCCTTATCACAAATCCAACTGGGGTTACATTTTACATTAAATTTTCAAGGTGGACTTACGTGGCTAGTAGCGTGTTGCCAACTGAATTAATTTCTTAGAATAAAGTGTTTGAAATATATAATTATGTCTCGCATAGTAATTTAAAAGTCAAAAACGATATTTACGCATATTCATTAGTGATGGGCCACGCTGCTGGCAGTGTTCTGCTTGCAGCTATAAATCCGTCGGTTCAACCGAAGTAGTAGTATTGCGGCAAAAATCTGAATAGTAGAAATCTATTACGACAATTCTCGTTAAGTAAGTGAGGGTGACACAAATTCCTGTCATCATTCCATTCTCTCCAATCCTATACTAGTCACGCCACTCTACGGTAAACAGCTACTACTTGATATGCTGAAGTCCATGCGTGACAGTGTCCACTTACCACCATTTGGTAAGTTTGCTCGATCAAAAGCAATATAAAAAACTAGGAAAAATAAACACCGCAAGTAAACTATTGATCTGCTGTTTAATAATATTCTCAATAAAATGTACCACAATAGATGTCTCATCATACCAAAATAAAGGAAACCTCATAACAAACCTCAATGCCACCGTGTGATATTGCGCTAATTTCAAAAATAAGTTAATATACCACTTCTTTGGTTTAAAATAAATATTGTAATTATTCTAGCGCATATTATATTAAAATTTTAAAGCAAATATTAAGTAAACAATTTCGGTCATGATACAATAGGTACGCGTAAAGTGTTGCTGTTGTGGAATGTAAAAAGGAAAAGGTGAAACATTACAAAATGGAGAAAAAACATTACTTAGGTAGTATACACTGCTGGAGTTTTAGATTACATATTCATAGATTAAACGCATATTTATAGAGGGTTGGGTAAACACTCAGGATTTCTACTTCATATAGACATACTTCATTGGTTTATACTCGCACTTATCACATGCTTCAAGCATATCCATCAATCTTCATGTAGTTAATCTATCGCCAGAACCGCTCAAATATAGTTCAAACATTGGCTTTGAATATGGTATCAATATAAATTAAATTTGTATTGCAAGTAATCTGCCAAATTAGCTATGTTAATAGCTGTGTTATGGTGTTTGCTATCGTGCCCAAATTAGTGCTTTGATAAATAGCTTTTGAGTTATGAAGGAGTCAAAAGTGGCTCGAAATGCTTTCCGTAAACATACATCAGTGCGCTCATTGCTTGAACTTGGCTTGACACGCAACCGCTTGTCTAGACGTAATTTCTTATAATAATTGACCAATTTTACAATAAATTAGTTGGAATTTGCAAATATAATTGAGGTTTAAAATGTCTACCAAAGTATTTAATTCTTAAACTGTATATACAGCGACCTGTTTCACTACTACTTTGGTCAGCAATTGGATCTATAGGAGCTAAAGGACTACAACGAGAGAGAGAGAGATATATATATATATATATATATATATATACGAATATATGGTATTTAGTGGCCTTATCATGCCTTATTAATAGTGTCCGACCGAAACTACTTTTTACGACCGAAACCGAAACTGAATTGCGACCTCAGTCTCAGTTTCGGTCGAAACCGAAACTTTTGTGTAAATAAAAAATAATATTTTTGAGGGAAGAAAAATAAATAGTCTATCATAATCAGTCAGTTGTTACTCTTTATTTTAATATAAACATAAAATGAAACTTACAAAACAACTATAAGAACCAAAAAGTGAGCCTTCGTTCAGGAAGCCTAGCAGATGTGAAACATCGAAATTGTTTGTACAAGTATATATGCATAAAAGAACAGATTACGACAGGAAGTAATATGGCATAATGTATAAATAAAATATACTGTAATTATATTTTTCTAGAAAATGATGATTTTTATAAGAATAAAAAATTAAAAAATTACTTAAATTGTGACAACCCAATTCTTTTAATCAGTGATTTCTGTAATAATATAATATAATAGTATGTCTCTGACGATATTATCGTGACAGTTGGTAGGACCACACTGTCGACAGTTATCTGTCTACAGCCGCGGGCCGGTCCGTCCGGGGCAGTACCATGCTCTCGCAGAAAATCGACGTCTGAGTAGTAGCAATTTGTTACTGCGCTTCGTTCGGTGAGCGAGAGAGCCGGAAGCCCAACTTTCTGAGGGTGATTGCGTGTGGAGGGTTTTGGTGGTGCCCTTGGTATCACCGAGCCTCAATGCACGCATTCACACTCCCTTCACTTTCTTCGCGGTAGACGCGGCAACGGCCTTGTAAAGGTCCATGAGCGGCAGCAACGCTTACCATCAGGTGTACTGTTTGCTCGTTTGCCACCGTTTGCAATAAAAAAAAAAAAAAAGAACACTTACTATCATATAGGGTGACGACGCCGGCAATCGGTTTTACGTGCGGCTATCGATGTTTCACATCACTAATTTCGATCTATAATAACTAGGTGATAAGCCACTCTTATGATTGCCTTGTTTCTAAAATTGCCAAAAAAAAACAAAGTTCGCGATAATTAGTGAAATCAAATATACCTGTTTTGAAATGATTACCTCAAACTGCGAACTTCGCGACACGCAGACACAAATAAAAGAACTAAAATTGTGAGATGGCTATGAGCGCGGTAAAATGACACTAATTCGTCTCTCGCACCAAGCATGTCCTATAGTGCAGCGCGAAAACTCACGAATTCGGTTTCGGTTTCGGCTGATAATCGAGCCGAAACTAAGCCGAAACCCGTTTTTTAACCGAAACTAGGCTGAAACCAAAATTTCGGTCGGACACTACTTATTAATATTCGATTTGACAATTTGACCTGCATCATCATCTTAACATAATAGTAACCGTAGACTTCTTTTGAATGGCAATCCAATAAGTATAAACACAATGAGATTATCTCACCTCAATCTCTCTTACATCTGGAAGAGAATGTAACTTAACATTTATAAAAATTTATAGTTTCCTTCTATTACTTATCACCCTCCTAAATATATAATTAGCTAAGCTTTGTTGAGAAACTTAGTAAATAAATGGACTTTCAGTAGGCATCATCATGCTTTTATCCCAATTATTTGGAGTCCACCCATTAACTAAAATTTATTCTTCTTTTATAGCACATATTGCAAAAGTTATTAGACCGGCCGGCGGCTTGATACTCCTCTTTGGGAATGTTATTGACCAGACGGCATGAGATGAAGTCCGCCATGCCTACGAGCTATTGCTCTTAGTCGTCTTTTACAACAGAACAATGTAAGGATTGGTAATATTTGCAGCTGCCACCACATAATAATAGACTTTCGGTACTAACGATGGTATTAATTACAACAGAAAATACACCACTTTAAATAATTTCTATACAGAAGTTCCTATATGAAACTTACGGCTCACCTGTCAATTGTTGTTCAGCAGAGTATTTATAGAAAGCCTTGAAGGCCTTGATGTTCCCAAATCTACCACTACAAAACTGTAAAATACACGTCTAAAAAGCGTAGAATCTTGTTTCTTCACGAAAAGTTAATGAATATTAGCTATATTAGTTAAATGGTTCTTGAGTAAACAGTTTAGCGCAAATGCGTTGTTTTGTTCACAATAGATTTACAGTGGTAGCTAGAAGTAATTTTATTGATAAACAAAGGGCAAGCAAGCCGCCCACCAGATGGTAATTGGTAATTGCTGCTCATGGATCCGAACCGCAGTACCAGGAACACAGACCGTAATAGACTTTTGGAAGTGATAGAACCGGTTCTTTCGCTTATAGAATGAAGCGCAGTAACAAATTGCTATTACGCAGACATCTATTTTTGCGACCTAATATGATCTTCATTTTTCCTCATTTAGCAAATCAAATCAAATCATTTATTCTGTATAGGCCCCTTAAGGGCACTTACATATTGTTAAATTACAGTTTTGAATACAATACAATAATCTACTACCGGATCGGAACGCGGCCACAAACTGAGAAGATCCGGCAAGAAACTCAGCAGGCAGTCATTTTTTTCTTAATCTTTTAAATATGTATACATAATATTATGCTTAAGTACAACATATATGGTATTAGCTCCAGTGTGATGCCCTTCGAAATTAAATATATGTATAAATTTTCAAGATTTAATGCAAGACAAAAAAAATTAAGGCATAAAGAAAGGAAGAAAATATGGCTGGACCAGATCCCACAAGCAGCACCCGATCACGAGTTAACTACTAGAGTAGCCATCACTCTCCTCAACCAAATTAGAGGGAAGGGAGCGACCCGCCCCACATAGCTACCGCAAGCAGAACCTTGTTCAGTGAGCATGACCAAACCATAAATAAAAAAACAAAACAAACTACAACTACTACTATACCTACTATAAAAACAAAAAAAAAACCACTAAGTACTATAAAATAAACTATGAACTATAGCAGGTATGTAAAAGGAGATCAAAACAAAAATTCGACAGGCAAAACACGCTACGCTGTACAATCACAAGAGTAAGAGAAAAAAATAATTAAAATAAAAAACCTGTGATTCATACAAGTTAGCCTTTCGCCTTTCGAGGTGGCAGTTCGCTGCTAGACGTAAACCCTCATGCTTTGTCATCATTCGAATGAGGGGATAATGCCGTAATCGTCATGCTTGGCAGGCGGGCTGAAGATCGCAGTGAGGTGTTATAAGTTGTCAAGAAGAGACCTGCCACCCGCTTTACAGTTAAATCCATAGTCGTTTGTTTCGACCACGGCAGGCAAGAGTGGGCGGCAATCATATTCTTATTCTGTCGCCACACGTGAAATAATATAATGCATTACAAAAGCAGAAATAACTATTTGAATCTCAGATAAATACCGTGCAACTTTTTAAAATTCAATATTATTGAATTAGGTCGCTCTATAGTTGGTTAGTTATTGTGCAGTGCCTCTAGACTGCCCTAAGGTTTCGTGACATGAGACATTTATAATTAACAAGAAATGTACTTTGAAATATAGTTTTTAAGATTAGGAGACTCAGGGTGTCATCTGGACGTTGTGCGAACGCCCATGACGTGCGGTGTCCCACAGGGGTCGGTCCTCGGACCCACCCTGTGGAACATCGGCTACGACTGGGCGTTGCGGGGGAGCCTCCCGCCCGGGCTGGGCGTGATTTGTTACGCCGACGACACGCTCGTCACAGCCCGCGGTGGGACGCTAGAAGAGGCGGTAAGCCTGGCGACCTATGGCACCGAAGAGGTCGTCACGCGGATCGAGGCGCTGGGGTTGAGGGTCGCCCTGGACAAGACGGAGGCCCTCTTGTTCCATGGGCGCCGTATGAGCCCTCCCATCGGCATCTCGATCACTGTCCACTCGGTTGACATCAGCATCCGGGCCCATATGAGGTACTTGGGCCTGGTGCTCGACGGGCAATGGTGGTTCCGGGAGCATTTCCGCAGGCTCGCTCCACGGTTCGTCGGCGCGGCGTCCGCCCTATCGTGGCTTATGCCGAACGTGGGCGGATCGAGCGCTAGGTGCCGACGGCTGTACACGGGGGTCATCCGGTCGATGGCCCTGTACGGCGCACCGGTGTGGGCGGGGTCCTTGACCGTCCGACTTAGGGCCCTTCTGTGGCGACCACAGAGGGTCATGGCGGTCAGGGCCATCCGCGGATACCGCACGGTGGCGACGGAGGCAGCGTGCCTATTGGCCGGGACTCCCCCGTGGGACCTGGAGGCGGAGATGCTCGCCGGATTGTATCGGCGGGTGATGGGGGTGTGAGCGGAGGGCGGTGAGATCTCGTTAAGGGAGCTCACCGCCTGGCGCGCTGACGCCCGCCGAGACGTCATTGCCCGTTGGGCAGTCCGGCTGGAGAGGCCTCGGTTCGGGGTGCGAACCGTGGAGGCCTTCCGGCCGGTGCTGATGCAGTGGTTGGAAAGGCGGCACGGGGTGCTCTCCTTCCGACTAGTGCAGGTGTTGACGGGGCATGGGAGCTTCGCCAAATACCTGCACAAGGTCGTAAGGAGGGAGAGTACACCGTCCTGCCACCACTGCGATTGCGACGAGGACACGGCGCGCCACACGCTCGAGGCCTGCGCGGCTTGGGCAGTGCAGCGCCGTGAACTCGTCGCAATCATCGGTGCCGACCTGACGCTGCCGGCCATCGCTAGGGCGATGGTCGACAGCGTCGGGAATTGGGACGCGGTCGCAGCCTTCTGCGAGACAGTGATCTCGCAGAAGGAGGCGGCGGATCGTCTGCGCGAGGAGCGCAGCCTCGATGAGGAGATCCGCCGCCGGCGACTGGGGCGGCGTAGGCGCAACTATCTGCGCCTCATGCCGCCCTAGCCGAGGCTGCGGGTGACGTGACCGGGGATTAGTCCGTCACCCGCCGAGAGGCCGACCGCGTGAGGAAAGACCGACGTCCTCCCCGAGGGGGGGGACGTCGGTCGATGGGAGGGTACCCCACGTAGGGGTATTCCGTCGGGCCGACCACTGACGACAAGTAAACCTGCTCCGGTGGTCGGCCCAATGACGAAGGCGAGGTGGTTTTCGGGTGGGTTGCGGGAGTTGCGTGCTTAAGCCCCTCTGTCGCACCGGACGGAGTGGTGCGGAGGCGCGCCGACCGCAGCCCACCCACAAAAAAAAAAAAAAGGGTGTCATCTACAGTAAATTATAAGAACATATAACCTATTACAAAGTAATACAAACTTATACAAATTCAAAATCAAAGCTTTTGATCAGGAGTTCTTTCTTAAATTAGATATTATTTAATGCTACTTATATAATCGTTTCCAAGTAAAAATATTCAACCTTTGATAGACACATCTGCGATCACGTAGTCTACTTTATCACCGTTCGAAAACGTAGGTATATCAAACTCTACAAACACGGCTCGTGTAACTTAATTAACAAAATGTTATTTCTTATTATATTTATATTAAAGAACACAACAAATAAAATTTTGTTCATAATTGAGTTCTATTTCAAAGTAATATGTAAGATTAAACGTAATAACAAATTTAATTTTAATGAAAAAATGTTTTGTACAAATTATATGAGGTTGTCTTGGTACGGACATGTGATGAGGAGGGATGAAAGACATGTGACAAAGAGGATTATCAACATGATTGGAGATTGACGTTAGAATCGTGGGGACCCAATAAGATATGGATGGATTGTGTGAATGAGGATATGCGTGTGAAAGCAGTGAGTGCAGACATTACGACTGATAGGAGTCTATGGAAGATAAGAACATATTATGCTGACCCCCCTTAGCGAGGAATGAGGGGCTTTTCTGCCTAGACAAATATGTTACGCTCCTATCTACCTTTACAGCTTTCTAATTAATAAAGGATATAATAGAATCTCGCTATTGCTGGATATCTAAAGCTGCGGCGGCCCATTAAATACGAGAGTATAATATATGTTTAAATAGGTATTTGGGGAACACGCTAAAAACTCATCAAATACTTTTCTGTAATATCCAAGGCACAGAACCAAAAAACTGATTAGGGATAGCTGAGAACACTGTCCTGCCAGCACTGCGCTTGCGACAAGGACCCGACGTAACCATCGCTAGAACGATTCTCGAAAGCGTCAGGAACTTGAACGCGGTCGCCGCCTTCTGCGAGGCAGTTGTGGCGGCGAAACAGGTCCGGGAGGAATTGCTCTACCACGACACGCTTCGCTGCCGGTGCGTTGGCCGGTGCAGACGGCAGTACCTGCGCCTGATACCGCCCTAACCAAGATCGCGGTTGGACGGACTAGTGAATAGTCCGCCTAGGGGCCGACCGCGTAAGGGCGATGATCCAGGAGCATTGCCTTGTTGCCGGAGCGTCAAAGGGGGACGGCACCCGAAAGGATAATCCGCCTGGCCGGCCACGGTTGTTAAGGAATCAGTCCCAGTGGTCGGCCCAAGGGCAATGGGTAGAGAATACGGTAGATGAGGTAGTATCAGGGCGCATGCCGCCCATCCGTCGTCTCAGACGGGTTGGGCGAGGTGTGTCCAGATCATAGCCAACAAAAAGGGACTGGTCTGATATAATTTGTATTTAAATGTTAGATACTCTAAACTTTAAGGTATTCACATGACGCTCATAAGTGTATGAGCTTGCTAGTGAGCAAGTGTAAGAGAACATTGAAACTCAATAGGTACATAAATTTTCTGTAAAAAGTTTTTTTACGAACCTTAAACCATACTGAATGAACAAAGTGAAAAAAAATGTTAAAATTAAAATGGAAATTACATTAAAGCGGCAGCTTCATAATTCAAGCCCTATTATATTAAAGTTAATCTTGAATCGTTATATTCAAGTTAATCGTGAAGTCAAACAATTTAAATTTAACAATTCCGTACTTATCGCTTATAAATGTTAACATTTCCATTGTTGACATTAAAATAAAAATATATGTGACCTTAAACTTTCACCCTATCAAGTTATTACAGTTGTTACTGAGCAACTTCTTACACTCACTACACCACAAGACTTAATTTTGATATTGATAAACGTCGCATTTGTCAAACGAATGAACTAAATTCTTTTTTTTCTATGGCCAGCGCCGTTCAGCTCCATCCGGGGTGACGGAGGGCGGCGCGCGGCCCCACCACCTCCTCTCTTCGCCCTTGGACCGACCACCGGTACCGAGTTCCTTGTCTTCCGTAGCCGGCCCGGATGAACTAAACTCTATGAGAAATTAGATGTTTGTCTTCATACATTCTAATGACACCATGATTGTCGCGATATTAAAATAAAGCTTATGCCATGTTACTTAAACCACGTTATCATAAAAATATTTCAGGAGTCATCTGCAATTCTGTTACCGTCCATTTATCCACATTTGACATATCTCCCCGCAAAACTAATATATTGAACGGTTATATGTCGACTGCAACCAAAAGATTGTTACGACTTACTTCTGTTTATTGCACAAACTTAAATTATAAAATAACTAAATGATGAACTATTCATAACTACTATTATTCTTCTTCTTATACATGAACCATTACTTTCTATTCCACTCAGGCCGGGCGGATTGGTATTGAGTAAGCTAAACTTATTTTGAGTGATGTTATCCTTAAGCTGTCCTTTACGACGCCACATTCAAAATGAGGAGATTTCTATTCTATAACTTACATTAATATAGTATTTTGTGTCTGTCTTTTTATCATGATAAATGAGACGTCTTAATGACTGTTATCAATTTGTACTGAATTAGATTTCGTAGCGCTAGTAGCCTTCGTAGATGCAAGCAGAATAATGAAGTAATATTGTAGAGTAGAGCATTATGTTTCTGAACATTTTCGCCAAATATTAATTATAATTTATTTTAATCTTACCCATTATATCTTTAATTATCAAAGTTCATTGTCAGGTATTATATGTATTGTTATTTAATATAACTTTGTGGCGGCGAATATTAAGAAAATGAGATATTATTTAACAAAAAAGAACTTGAAAACATAATGTGGAATAAAAAAAAATACAATTATGATATTCGTTGTTTGTATTCAAATTATAAAGTGACAGCTTTTAAGAAGAACATGCACAAATGAATAAGATATTTTATCACGAGGTACTTTACAATCATAAGTTGTACATAGAACTCACAAAGAATTGCTCAGCGATAATAAAATCTGTAATCACTCGGAATGGTAAGTCGGTAATACCACAATTCTATAATATACCAAAAAGAACCTAAATATACAATACGTGTAACGTGCAAGGAGCTTTACAAAAATGCCTTTCTGAAGTAAGACTACCTATCTGCGACTATCAAAACAAGTGTTTATCAAAATATCTAAGTCAAAAATACCTAACGAATTCGTAGCAATCATTATTAGTCCGCGGATACATCTAGAATAAATTGCTATTTTTACTTAATTGATATTCTAAAATGCATAGAGCAACTGGCGAATCTCGTTTCTATTTAGTGACATTATGTTTTTTTTTATATTATCGAATTCAATCATCCTTGATTGGCCAAGTAATTAATACGAAATGTAACAAGCAACATTGATTACTGCATATAATTCATGTGAGACTTAAGTTCACGTTCTCAATCTCGGTGCTATGATTTATAATGTCATCAATATAAATAAACTGACATCAAAGATCATAAATCGTTTCAGAAACTGTTCGCCACTTCATTACTTGCTTTGTGTCAATGAATAGCCAGTTTTATTGTAAGTTGACTAGTAAATCTATAAAATTAATACAATAGACTTATGTTCTGAATATAACTTTACTTGTACACCTTGTACAGTTATTTGTAGAAACAAACAACAGTAATTTACTTGTCCAGCAACCTTGAAAACTTAAGCTGTATATTATCGTTAATTTGGTAAGTTCTCTATAAGTACCACTCTGCGAAGGCATTTTCCATAAACAAGTATTTACAATAGGCAATTAACAAAGATATTAATGTGACATTGTGTACACATGACATATTAATAAGACTTAGAAATTATATATTTACATTGAATATCGAATGAGCAGTCGACATTGGATGCACAGGAAGACGCAGGCAATGGTTGCAGCAAATTTGGCGGTGTAGGTGTCACCGGCTGCGGCGGCTGGTTCGGTGGTAGTAGTCTGGTCCAATTGACAAGCGATGTTACCGACATAGTCGGTTTATCTTTCTTCGCCACACTTGACATGGCCACGAACAAACATCCTCACATCACTATTAACCCACTGCACTTGAGCAACGATTAAAATTATAATGCACAAATAGTATACAAGCTACACGGGCCGCTTAGCTCGCAATGTGATGGTCACGATCAATTAATGCCCCGAAAGATCAAACCTTGAATTATGGTTGTAACGCTAGGCTTTTAAATAATACGTGCAAACGCGACTGAGCGTGCGACGACGCGACGGAGATACGGACAAAAGCGTCAGCACTGGGGACAAAGCAGACATCGTTGTGACATTGTGATAGCGACTGTTATTGCACCCGACGGTGGCGTTGCGATATCGTATTGCAACTCGTTAACAATGCGCAACTAACTTCGGTCAGCGCTGATGCTTAGCTAGTGACTAATGCGCAATAAAATTCAACAAGCTCGAATTTGACAAAAAATGTACCCGTCAACTTCCGCGCGGTTACTGGCGCGAAGGTCTCACCCGGCGTGCTCAAGGTCCGCATACAATCATACATGAATAAATCTCATTTTATGTCGAAAACGAGTTGCTATAATCACATTTTTTTTGTGTATAAGACTGCAAATGATTTCGAATTGAACCAGATAATCTAAAATTTTATTGTTATGTTAGAATGGAATCATCTAAAATAATCTATATAATTGTGGTTGTTAGCTGTCGGCCTTCGTGATCGTGGCTGCGGCGCGTTTCTGTAATTAAGTTTTACGTCACTCATAGACCGAACTCCCTGCGTTAGCCTCTACCATATAAAAATTCGCAATGTCACTTAGCAAAACCTAGAGAGATTGAATGGCACTTATTTATTTTGATCAGTTGTACCTATAGTGAAATAATAATAACCAGATTCAACAAAGTAAACGATTCCATAAAAAAAGAAGGTACCTAATATAAGGTACGAATACACTGAAATATTGCGACCATAAAAAAATCAACAAAGAGCCCGTTTATAGATACGTAGGTAGATATTGAATAAATGAACTGATCACTTAGATGAATCAAATTTTCAAACATTCGTAATGGAAGTTGAAGACATGAACAAATGTTTGTTTATAGGTACGTAAACATATGCGGCCTTGGGCCTATGCGTACGAGGGACGTCCGGTACACGTGTTGAGGGTGTTTGTCATATCACATATTGACGACAAAAAATTATCCTGATGTATTTATATATTTCATTTAAAGCTTTAACATTATTTACTGTATCTACCGTCAGCCGTCAGGGACAAAGATCATTCCAATTTCCAGCACAGAATAAAAGCTGTGAAAACTCAATAAAACGTTGCATTCTACGAATAATAATAGTATGGAGTGTGTGGATGGTTGAGCAGTATTTCACACCGCGAGTGTAGGACTACAGATACAGAAAAGTCTCAATTAAAAATAAACAATACTATTGAAGATTAAGTATAGTATCTTTTATATCTACATAGATCCTTTAAAAAAGACTAACCACTTTGGGTGGCGTAAAAATTTGAGCCGTTTATTCGACATTTTAAGAGCTATATCGTGCTTTTATAGTATTCCTCATTAAAGTACAAAGACATTACTCATCGTCGATAATATTTACATCTACGATGTGTGATCCTGTTATAAGTTAAAAAGGCAGGCAGTGTCTTTATTCACCTATTTTAGAATACTGGAATAGATATTCCAGTATTCTAAAATAGGTGAATAAAGACACCAGATGATCAAGCCACAATAACAAATATTTAACTAAATTAGAAACAGTAAAATCCTTAACATGCTATAGAAAAATAGTATATGACAAGGAAAATTACACGTCATACTCTCACTATGCTTCTGAGAACACTTTGAGTTAAGACTATTCCTTTGGCTCTGCTGCTCTGCCTTCATAAGCCATGGGTAACACTTATTTTTTATACACCTATATGCGGTTAATTTGGTTGCTTGTTAACAATATAAAAATGTATTTCTATGCTTTATTATTATTCCATCTAATTTCATTTTTAGCGTGGTTTATTATGCCTAGTACAAATACACCTAGAAGCCGTCTATTTCATGTATCTATGATAGTATAAATATATATGTACAGTAGGTATATACATACATACGAACAGAATGACTTTTCTAGCTATTTGTTCATATTGCTCGTATATACTTTGTAGAAAATAATGATTATGTTTTTGTTGTATTATCAGTGGCATTAAAGACAGTTTTTATATTTAGTTATCAACCTATATTATCAGTCCCATTCTTGCTACGATAGTTATAGATAAACATAGAATCCGGTTAGTTATTTGTCTCATAGACAATGAAAACATTTTACAGCGGTACGAGTTACAAATCAGAATGTGGTAGAACAGATTCAGTCAGCCTAGTGTTATTATCTATTTTACCTCCTGAACTTACACCCCTCCACTGCAGCGAAGGAGATCAACAGTAGACCTCGCTCAAACTACAAAGAACCGTCGTCGCGCCGTAGACATTTGCCTACAGTGGCCTATTCATTCATTCCTTTCGGCTCATATACGTCCCACTGCTGGGCTCGAGCCCTTAGCCGAACACAATAGACGGGAAATTGACCTTACTATACCATGCTGGTCAGACAGGTTGGTATAGGGTTTTATTTCGAGTTTTCCTTCTCTTGCACAGATTTTATGTGCATATTATATCCCTTAGTCGTCTTTTACCACATCCACGGGTAAGATAGGGAGTGGTGAATTGTATTCTTACTCCATCACCACACGGATAAGTAGCCTAGTGACTTTACATATTTATCGGGTAGCTAGTCTTTGTGTTTTAACGAATGCCAGGGTTGACTCTATAATCTTCATTACGTTGATATCAGCTTTCATCTCTATTTTCACTCCCATTATATACATACACCTAAAGACATTCATACTGAGAAAATATTCTCGCTTTCTATCAGCAAAAAATGCGCTCCCGAATCTTTCATCGAATTAGAAAAGACTTCGCAAAATAATTATGCGCACGTTTATGAAAGCTATCTCTATAGGTTGACTGGAAACTGCTCTGACATTGATTAAATGCGGCTGCGCAAATAAACGTTGCAAAAGTCTAACTAAATAAAATATCAAGCCCTAAACACGAAATAGGTTGAAAATGTTAGTAAGACAAATCGTGTTACCTAAATAAAAAAAAGTATTTTTATATAGTCATTCCGCTGTTGGTATTTGTAATCGAATGAAAAGATGAACGGCGCAACTAGCAGAAAAATAAAAAAGTAACATCTAGCGTAAACAAAGTTAGGCTGTCATATATAAATGAGACGCCGTTGTACACCATAAAGAACGGTCTGCTTCACAAACATAAATAAGATAATAATAAGATGTAAGATTACATCTGGACCTCATACTGAGATTAATAAACGAATAATCGTGATCGATGTAGGATATAGATGAATAAACAAATGTTAACTTGTGGACGTTATCAAAAAGTGTTCCATAACGTACATATTTTTTTAATAAAAAGCCAACACCCATATTAAGGTCTTGTGTCGCGACTTTAAGAGACATACAATGACGTAAATCAAGCTGACACTCGGCACAAACATTAAATCACATAAAGAAACGTCTTGAGTGGTAATCAAACCTACTCCATTCACCATGGAAGGTCACTAGATCATCAAGCTATCTATATATGCAGTCTTACTAGTTGATTGTAGAGTGTACTCGTATACCTAGACTATTGCAAATCAAATGGTTGAGGGGGCAATTAAGAAACATTTTGAATTCTTATTTACTTGCCACGTAGACCGAAACGAATACTGTTGATTCTATTATTTATTTTCTCATTTAAACTTTTGAGGTTTAATTATGCAATTTTGTTGTTGCATTAAACTAAATGACTAATAAACTTATTAGAATAAAGCTGTGAAATAAAATATATGGTCATTGTCTCAGCTCATATAGGTCCCACTTTTGGCCTCGAGCTTCCTTCAAAATAGGTAGGAAATTGACCTACTGGACCACAATAGTCAGACGTGTTGATGTGGAGTTTTATTTTGAGATTTCCTTTTCTTGCATTGATGTTACATGCATATTATATTCTTTAGTCTTTTACGACACCCACGGGCAAGAAGGGTGGTGAATTGTAATCTCACTCCTTCACCACACGGAAGTCAATAAAATATATGGTCATACGTAATATAATTTGATAAAAACTAATTACAGTTAACGTTTTAGATATATTTAACAGAATTTATGACAAAATACTAGCCATCAATTTCGAATTTTAATTTCGCAAGTTTTGACTATTTTGCAGAAACAATCGTTTTGGATAAGACAGATTTTGGGATAAAATATTTGCCAGCAATATTTAAATATAGTCAGGATACGTCAGAATGGTGCTCTCCTTCCGACAGGTTTTGACGAGGCATGGATGCTTCGCCAAATACCTGTACACGGTAGTTAGGAGGGAGAGTACACCGTCCTGCCACCACTGCGATTGCGACGAGGACACGGCGCAGCATATGCTCGAGGTTTGTGCCGCCTGGGCAGAGCAGCGTCGTGAACTCGTCGCAATCATCTTCATCGGTGCCGACCTGACGCTGCCGACTATCGCCAGGGCGATGCTCGACAGCGTCGGGAACTGGGACGCGGTCGCAGCCTTCTGCGTGCGAGGCAGTAGTCTCGCGGAAGGAGGCGGCGGAGGACGTGCGCGAGGAGCGTGCGTGGAGGGCGTCCTCGACGACACGAACCGCCGCCGGCGACTGGGGCGGCGTAGGCGCGACTACCTGCGCCTTATGCCGCCCTAGCCGAGGCCGCGGGTGACTGGACTGGGGATTTAGTCCGTCACCCGCCGAAAGGCCGACCGCATGAGGAAAGATCGACCTCCTCCCCGATTACGTCGGTCGATGGGAGGGTACTCTTCAAGGAGTATTCCGTCGGGCCGACCACTGACGTCAAGTCACCCTGCTCCGGTGGTCGGCCCAACGACGAAGGCGGCGTGTCACGGATGGGTTACGGGTGTGATGGATGATGGATAAACAGAAGACAGTCCAATGGTTCTTGTGGTTGTCTCTCTGTTTCTTAATTTGTTTGCGAATCACGCAAAATCTACTGTGCCGAATTTCTCTCTAATGGACCTCAGTAATATATTAAAGTTAAAACATTTTAAACATAATAATTTTAATACAAAACCCACAATAAGCTTATTCATCATCACAGCTCATATACGTCTCACTATTGGGTTCGAGCCTCCCCCGCAATGGGAGGGAAATTGACCTACCATACCACACTGGTCAGACGGTTTGGTACAGGGTTATATTTCGAGTTTTCCTTCTCTTAAATTATCCCCTAGTCGTCTTTTAAGACACCCACGGGCACGAAAGGGGGTGGTGAATTGTGTTCTTACTCCGTCACCACACGGACAATATACGGATAAGCTTGTTACACCAATTATAAACTTATCTGATTTTAACAGTTATTATCTAACAATTTCCGTATGGTGACGAAGTAAGAATACAATTCACCCCTCTCCATCTTGGCCGTGGGTGTCGTAAAAGACAACTAAAGGATATAATATGCACATAACATGCGGATGTTAAGAGATAATTTAAGAGAAGGAAAACTCGAAATTAAACTCTAGACCAACATATCTGACCAGCATGTTATAGTATTTCTCTTTTAATAGGGAGGAGGTCCAAACCCAGCAGTGGGACAGGTGCGAGCTGAGACGATCTAACGAAATGATTGTTTTTCATCTTACTCAAATACCTATATTTTGTGCGTCTTAGAGGTCATAAATTATTTTCCCTTTGAACTAAAAGGTTTTCCCTTTTTGTTAGAGATGTGTCAATTCTATTCATCTAGAATATCCGCTTATGTTCGGGTCGAGATCTAGAAAGGTGTAGGGTATACATTATAGATTTATATATCGTGTAACTACATTACCCGAACCTGTCAATCAGGCTGTCCTAGACGACCTTAGGTCTATGTAATTGATAGCTTATGGTGGGCGGCGAATCTTTCCTAAATGAATCTACAAAAATAGATATAAACACTTATAGGTCTGTTCTAATATTTTTATTTGTTGTTATGCCTGAAACATGACCTTTTTTTAAGTAATATTAATTTATTAATAACTAGCAACGACGCTTTTAAATCTCTAATATCTTCTAAGATATTAATTTTTACGATATGCTGTAAGGACAATTTTGATGTACATTAAATGCATGACGTATCTAATGTATTTAATCCTACTAATATTACAAATGCGAAAGTTTGTGAGTATGTGAAGATGTTTGCTGCTCTTTCACGCAAAAACTACTAAATGGATTATGATGAAACTTCACAATAATATAGCTTACATATCAGAATAACACATAGGCTACAATTTAGTCCGATATTTTCAAGGGAAGAGGAACTGCGGGTGAAACCGCAGGGCGCCGCTTGTTAGAAATAATACTGTATATTGTTTAAAATAGCTTCGTAAGTAACCCATATTTTATGCAATATGTAAAAGATAAAAATGGTTACTTTGAATTACTCTTAGGAGCTATGCCTATGCATATACCATCGTGAACTTAATTGTAGATCTTTTTTAAAAACATACAATTTTGTAGTACATAATTTAATCTATCTCGTAAGCTGAATTAGCGTTAGCGATATAAGCGCATAAAAATATGGGTCATCCATTGCTATTTATGGGACGGGGAGAGATCTAGTTCAAGTGCTACGAGCTTACTAACAATAGAAACTTGATAACTCACTCAATATTTATAAACTTATAACACCAAACCAACTCTGAAGTCAGAATTATAAATGTCGAAAAGAATCATCGTAGGCACTGACATCAGAGGACGACTTTGACGAAATCTTTACAAAACTGTTACGTCCTCACTTTTAAACATCATGTGAATAAATTGAACCATTAAAACACTGTTGGTGTCGGAATTGATAGGCTTCATAAAGGGAATAGCTCCGACAATGATTAAGCGGACACCAACACTACCGGTATTATATTTGACAAAGGAAATGGTGGCTATTGTATCTATATTATATGTGACATCTACGTACTGTATGACAAAATTAGATATCCCACGCTTCTAGGTACAATTGAAATTATTCCAGTCATATAGCGGGCTATACTCGGCATTCCTCTACGAGATAGAATCCGATCGATATACGTAAACTCTTAGTGGGTTTAACCAAACGTGTGTAACCAACATAGCACGAAGGATTAGTATGCTGAATTGACAATGGGCAGGCAGGGTACATACGCGACGAACTATAGCCGCTGGGGAAGAAAGGTTTTCAAGTGACGACTACGTATGGAACGACGCAGTGTAGAACGGACAAGCTGAACCAATGACCTGATGAAATTAGCTGGGAGTTTTGGATGCGGGCGGCACGGGACTGCACTTTAACGCGGAATATATACATATACAAAATATATATATATATATATATATATATATATATATATATATATATATATATATATATACATATACATATATACAAAAGGCTGAATGATGATGTTGAAGTTCATAAATGTTTAATTTAATGGCTATTATCGGATCCTAATTTAAGAATTGGTCATATGAATTGACAGTTATGGACACTCTCCGTTCCTATAACTATAACTCGCACAGTTGTCTTTTTTGCCTTTGATCCGACAGATGACCAAATAGCGTACCTGATGGCAAGTAGCAACGTCTGAACAAGGACCTTCGCAATACCAGCGCCTCGGGCAGTTTGCTGCACGAAGAAAATTGTCAGCAGCGTGGAGCTACAGCTAGAAAATCTTATATGAACTATAAAACTTCTAAATAAAGACGCTATAGAAACCATTTTTTTTCATATCGGAATAGTGGGGCCTCTTAGATTAGGTTCTCGGACCTCTCAGTTTAAAAACATACAGTGATTCGATTGCACTGTCAAAAAAATTATATCATCAAAAACTTGGTTCAATAATGAGCAAGCGATGCATTTATCAGCGGATATTTTGCAACATTATACTTATTTAGATGCACAATGAGATAAGCACGAATTACGCAGTGCTCAGTGAGCATGGAACAGCTTGTCGCGTTATCACGGAATGTTTCCACTTTCCAATACTTTCTTTGGTGCATGACGTGCGTGCATAGTCGAGATTATAGAGATGGAAGTGCGTCGGCCGCCTCACTCCATAGTCGCTATCGATCCGCGCCGACCTTGTGCTGACGCGCGACCGCCAACCACAATAATTAACATTGACAATAGCGACGCACGCGCAACACAAACACTTATCACACCTTTTGCAATATAATATATACCTACTTATGTTTATTTAAATCTCAATTATTTAATGAAAGATTATACATATATTTTTCTTGTCTGTTTTAAATCTATTACTTATTTATATTAGAACAATAATAATAATTTTCCGTGTGGTGACGGAGTAAAAGTACAATTTACCATCCCCTCTCTTTCCCTTGGGTATCGTAAAAGACGACTAAGGGATATAAAATGCATATAACATCTATACAAGAGAAGGAAAACTCGAATCAAACCTGTGCCAACACGTCTGACCAGGGTGGTATAGTAGGTCAATTTCCATAGTAGAGGAGGTCCGAACCCAAAAGTGGGAATACGCATCCTTACTAATATTATAAATGCGAAAGTAAGGATAGATGTTTATTTGTTTGTTACGCTTTGACGCTTTAACCACCAAACCGATCTCAAAAATTCTTTCACCAATGGAAAGCTATAATATAAGGGAGGAACTAAGGCTATATATTATCCCGGTATTCCCACGGGAACGGGAACTACGCCGCGGGTAAGACGACTGAAACCGAAGCGAAGCGGGGACGGGGTGCTAGTAAGTAATATTATATCAACTAACAGAACTAAATTAATGAAATAAACGCTATATACTCTTAATACGTTTAAGTGAGGTTCTATACATTAAAGATATTTAAATATTATGTTATTAATAGCTTTTTATTTGACAGTATATGGTTTGGCTACACCCCGTCTAACGACGACGTTAATTATTAGTAATAAGTAACCATATGTAGGATATAATATCAATGACAAGTAGAGTTAATATTATATTGTTAAGTAAAAGTATACGGTTGTCGTAGCGCTGCCCTACGGATGCTCCCTACTACAGATATATGTAGGTACATGTTAGCGAGTGTATTATGTATGAGTCAAAGGCGCGGAGGCGGTGGGACGCATGCATTCGTCGAGATATGGGTAAACGGAACGCAGAGAGAAGCGCGTTGCGGGGGCTTGCGACCTTGGCGATTCACTCACGACTACAGGTGTTTTTTGTTCGTGCAAAAGATCGCTGAGCGATGCTCGGTTGCTCGCTCTGTTGGCCAGTCTGTACAGGGCGAGCCGCCGCCGCCGCCGCGCGGTGCGGGGAGATCAACCGGAACTGTGACTCCGAAACAATGCTTATTTTTAATATAGATATGGACAGTTAGGCTGGATTGCAATGACATTGTACCCACTTGGAAGAGAAATCAACAAAGGGCATATTTAAAGAATTACAGTAAAGATAAAGTTTTTTTTATGTTTATTTCACTTATATTTTCTACAAGCGACTCGCTCTGGCTGCTGCTTTTGAGAGATTTTGTAACATAAAACACATTCAAATAGACCTTATAAAATTATTATTATATATTTTTTTTAGTTATCCTGAAAGTATACACTGCTGTAAAGAAACGTGCCAGTCGCGACACTATAGGTGCCGGACAGAACTTAAAGACGGAATATTTTACATAATTTTAAATGTATGTGGAAAGAACCGACGGAGTAACCACCGGAAGAAGATATGTCTGCGCTTTTCTGGTACACCTAAAACACCAACTTCTATGTCGCCAACATAGGTACTTGCCAAGAGTGGCAATGTCTAGTAGTTTTGTCAGCGTTAGCATAGAAAGCGCCCAAAATTATATTTTAACGAAACATAATATTTTTAATGTTCTGTAACGAATGCATTGTAAGCTATAAATTATAAGGAAGATAGTGAAAACCGCATCAAAATTCGTCATTCGGCAGACTTGCTGAATTGACTGCCTTATAATATGTAGAGATGAAATAATGCAAATATTATCTCTATATACTTGCCTAGATAAAATAGAAAGTAATTATTTTGACGATGCATATGGAACTTAAACCTTATCTGAGCTGCTACGATTAAGTTGCAACACTTTATATACCTTCATACCTAGATCTTACTATCGTAGCATCTTATACAACGAAAGAAGATAATTACGAGCACTTTTTTTTTAAACTGTAATAATTACTTAATTTAAGTAAGTTTCTAGATTTTTTATATATCCAAACAAAAGTAAATATCGAATCAATGTGCGTACGTATTAATAGTTCAAAAGACGTAAACAAAATCCATTACAATTAGGGTTGCCACCCCTACTTTATTATGAGGTACCTATTTAGTGTACTGGAAATGTAATCATTTTCTATACTTTATATATACAATAAAGAAAACCAAAATGCTTTATTTACCATAATGATTAATTTTAAGACTGCCTACAATATTTAAATTTTCTAAAAGTTAATTTAATTTTCAATGTCGATATTCGCCACATAAGCTTTCACATAGAGAGATTTGGCAAGCCAAAAAATACACAAACAAACCTGTATCTAATAACAAACTAATTATTTGTTTAGTTTCACTTACGTATATTGCAAAGATGCTGAGCAGATGGCTATCTATGATAATTATTTGATAAAAGTTGCATAGGATTATTTTTGACCAAAATTATGAAGTACTTTATTGTGACACAAAGTATTTCTTTTTCCACCTATGTTAGCATTTTTTATATACACAAAAAAGAAGACAACCCTACTTACAATATGACTAGTTATTATAAGAAATGACACACAATGAACATACCTAGGTAAGTATCTAGGTACGTACCTAGTTGTAATTCATCACCATAAAATTTTGGGTACCTAAGTGATAACGATCTATTGTTTGCACACAATTTAAGGTACTTTAAAAGTTATCCACGTATCCATTAAAACATATCAAACAATCTTAATAGCATTTTTATAATCTGCACATCAAGCATCATAAACTTGTTTATATGGAAACAAAAAAAAAACTACGTAGGTACTTTTGATATAATAATATTTATTATATCAAATATAATAATATTTATTATATCAAATAGGTAAAATGCCAAGTCTCATGTATAAATAAAAATAATGAGAACTAGAGCATTTTATCAGTGTTACATAATGATGGCAAACGTTGTGTCGACACGAGACCTTGGCCGTGACCAAGCCAAAGAGTACTGAGCTGAGTAACACTTCCCGCGGCGTGACGCGACCGCCCGCCTGCCATTCGCGCCCGATATTAGCCACACGCAACAACAAACTAAACACAGTTTGACTAGTTACTTCTTAGGACATGTTACGTTTTATTTGTGTTTTATTAACATAAATAAATAAAACGATAAATATAAAATATTCATTTGATATAGAAATTGTGTGAAAGTAATTAATTTTGACTATAAATTCACACAATTATCAGACAGATAATTTTTTACACTAATTATGATATATTTATCCGCCAATGTTATAATATTTAAAAGACATATAAGTGACCCAAAGTCCACCAGAAATAGTGCGCCAATGATTATTATGGTTTTTAATAGTTACTAACCGGCTCCCGCAGGTTTACTTGCGCTAACACAAGTTGTAAAAATTTACGATACACAACAACAAAATTCAATCCCAATTTACATTGTCTAAAAACCTGTTTTATATTACATATTGCTAAATACAAATTTTCATATTTTTATTTAAAAATAAAACGAATATTTTTCTCTTCATTAACTTAAAATTAAAAACAGTGTAAAAGCCTCCTATTTTTTCTTGCAATCCTTAGCCAAATAAATCTGAATTTATAGGGTTTGCGTGCTTGGATATTTGCATATACTTACATATACCAACAGGTGATATAAGAAAAATGAGAAATAAATTACATGGTCCCACCATATTATCTAAAATGCAAGCCAGAATCCATTTAGTAATAATTTGACTATACGAGGTCTGTTCAAAAAATACGCGGACTGTTTAAATTGTGCGGCGCGAATTGGTTGCAGGAGAATCCGCTTGCTATCACTAGCTTCGTACAGTTCAGCTGATTAAAACGCCGTTTGCTGGTTGCGAATATCTTAATTTGTTGATAAGTTACACGATTTTCAGTGAAGAGTGTTTTTTCCGTTTGTCGAATCGTAAAATGGACAACCTGAAGGAACAACGAATTGCTGTGAAATTTAGTGTAAAACTCGGGAAATCTGCAACGGAAACATTTGCCATGCTCAACACGGCTTACGGTGATGTTGCCCAGAAGCGTACTGCATGTTTTAAGTGGCATAAACGGTGGTCGACAGTCGATTGAGGACGATGAGCGTCCTGGGCGTCTTTTAACGTCAAATGACGACCCAAAAATTGACAAAATCAACACCCTGGTGCGCACAAATCGACGTCTGACTATTAGAGAGCTTGCTGAAGAGTGTGGATTATCAATTGGGTCTTGTTACGAAATTTTGACTGAACAATTTGAAATGCACCACGTCGCTGCGAAATTTGTGCCACGTCTGATGACCGAAGACCTGAGTTCTTGGCCAAACACTCGATCACTGATCTTCCCCACCCACCTGACCTTGCTCCTTGTGACTTCTTCTTGTTCCCAAAACTAAAAAGACCCTCAAAGGAAGATTTGAAACGATGCCGGCGATTAAAGCTAATGCGACGAAGGAGCTAAAGGCCGTCACAAAAAAAGCATTCCAGGACTGTTTCGACGAGTGGAATCACCGTTGGGATAAGTGTGTGCGTTGGGAAGGAGAGTACTTTGACGGGGACCCAGATGTGTAACTCCCAAATCAATTCATTTTTTTAAGACCTCAGTCCGCGTATTTTTTGAACAGACCTCGTATATCATCAGTTTATCCAGAACTTACTACTTTACAAGGAAAGCAATGTGCTGAACAGTGGAATAAAGAAATAAAAGAAAATGGTGTACAAGATATAGATAGACTTGTTAGTTACAGATGTAGAGTATACCGATGTGGACACCTAGCATATATGATACGTTGAGGATCAGCGATCGCTGATTCAGTCGCTTTTCGGAAACTAGATGCTTTCGCGAGTGAACTCATCACTCAACACAAGACACATACAAATGCCAGTCACCGCATCATATCACTTCGCACGGTCACGGTCACGGACACATTCGAATATACACACTACCAGGCTCGATGCATACACGAAATCAGTTGCAAAAACGCACGATTAATTAAACGTAGAATGAAGCTAATACTTCAATGTGAGAGTGTGTCCATCCATCAGTCTACTTTCGAATTCTGGCCTCTCCATGAAGGGGGATTATGCCCTAAACGCCATTTGGTAATCGAAATTAATATATTGAATTTCTCAGAAGAGCTCTGCTTCCTCCCTGGTGCTCCCTTAGACGGTTTCAAAGTAAGGAACGAGTAGGAATACATTATAATCTTAATCCGTCACCACACGAACAAGAAATTCACATTCTTAGTTAGGCCCTTAAATAATTTACCTAATCTTTATTAAACATCTGGACGGCAAAGCAATAAATTACAATTTAAGCAATTTTGGTAACGATCAACCATGACAATATTACGACATAAATAGAAAAGCGGGTGGTATTTATCGTTGACGCTTTTATTAAAATATAGAAAACTAAGAACTAAAATGAATTCGTAGTCGTGAATTGTAAACAAAGCAAAGGGAATTCTCAAATTGCTCCGATGTGAAACAGACGCGACAATTGCCTACATAAATCAAACACGTTTAGAGAAATTGAATAAAACAAGTGATATTTGGTCTGTAATGGATATTGTAAATATCCATTACAAACCAAATGATTTTTGTATTAGCATTCCAAAAGCATCTAGACAGTAAGGTACTTTTTTATTTTAAATAGTGAAAGTTGACAATGATTCTATTGTTTTGATGTCTGGTGAACGAAATAATAATAACTAGTAGTTACTGCGATTACATTTTATATAATGACACTGCGACTTCAACTTTTATAGAGTATTTCATTTAAAAAAGTCGTAAATTGTAGAATATTGGACTGAAATTGAGCATACTGGAAACGAACCTTACGTTCTGCAATTTCAAGGATCTCTCAACATCCATTACACTAGAAGTAGTACTTTTCATAGTACTTATTGCCGGTACTTTGGGTCAGTTATTTAAAAATGCGGTAATGCGAAAATTTACTCAAGGTATACGCAATAGCGATAGGCGTCGAGTAGAATATGTAACACTCCAATTACCCTTAGACTTAAGGACATAAGACCTGTTGCGCCATGCGCTTTATCGAGCTCGATTGTAAAGATGTGAAAAGAGAAAAAACGCATGTAGCTAAGATGTGCATGTTTACAAAATAAGGAATGAGTATATTAAGGGGCCGCCGGATGGTGAGAGATTTAGACCACAACGTGTAACGACTGTGATTAAATACTGGCTAAGAAATCACCAGGAGAATGCGAATGACTTTCCTGAAAAATTTGTACCAACTGCGGTCGCAAATCCCTGCGAAGCGTAATTATCATGGATTTATCATCCCCACAAAGGACGCATTAGAACAGAACGAATACAATATTACTAAGGTTCTACTAGAAATAAATGTGGAAGGATTAAATAGGAAAACGATGAACAAAATCGAATAGATAAAGGTTTTGCGAAAGATGTTATGACGAGAAATAGGATGAACGTGACGTAAAGGCTGGTGGAAATTTATAGAAAGGAAAATATGTTTCCTCCGAACCAAGTAATTGGGATAAAAGCTTGTAAAATATGAGGATTTGAAAATTATTCTATTTTTGTTTCATTAAAATAGGAAAACTAGATTTTAGGGAGTATTTTTAACAAATGCAAATGATTGATCGTATACTAAGTTGGTCTCAATCGCACGAGTTTCCGAAAAAGATGTATAAACCCTATTGCCGAGCTCCTTGTCATCCGTGGCCAGTCCATCGGAATACCTTTTCAGGTACTCTGCGGACGTCGGTCGCCCTCATGCGGTCAGCCTCTCTGCGGGGGACGGACTATTTCCCAGTCGAATCCATGACACTCCGCACAAGAGATCAATACTTACACCATTTATGCAGTGAATTACCTAATTGAATTGGAATTTCTAATCTCAATCAATCCTAACTCATAAGGGGAGCCTAGATCCAAACTGCAAACTTCTAAGACCAGCTGTTATATAGCATACATACATTAGCCTAGATCAGTTATTTGAAGTAATAGTTTTCGCCACAATTGCGTATATAAGAAAAATGCAAGCTAATTTGAACTTCTTCAGGGCATTAAATGACGCACTTTTTCATATGGCAGCTTTTTTTTAAACATCGAACTTCAGTTGTGCTCTATGTCCAATAAAATAAAGAAATATAGTGGCTATTATATATTAAATCGTAATTATACACGCAACAAAGAGATCAAGCAAATTAATTGGGAGATTAAACATCGAATCCGAATTAATTGCTTGTGCGTAGTTGTATTTGAATGCAGCATGATTTGGAAAGGATAATCACAAAATTAGAGGCGAAATTTCTTAAATATTCTATAGCAATTAATTAATTGAAAAATGTTGACAGTTTTATCACAGCGCTGAAGAGCCTCCGAAACCATCAGCACGCCTTGGCACGCTTCGGATTCTCTATTACATCATCTTGACGTCAAACAACCAAAGGAGGAAAGTTCTGTATCCTTATCTCCGCACAAAAATATGAAATGAACAAATGGAAATGCAACGGCTAGAGCAATAGAGCATCGAGATAAATATATTCAAAACACTAGAGTCAATACACTTACAACCTTGCTGTGCTCTTTACGACTTGTGTCAGATAAAGACATAAGGGCATTAAAACATTATAAGTTTATATTGCGTATGTTCACGTCGTTAAATTTAACTTAACTTATAAGGATAAGTACCTTGTTGCATTTTTATAAGCAATAGATCCGTCTGTTCTTTTTTGTATAGTATCCTTTGATACTGAAATACCTATATCATTTATGCGCGATTTGAACAACTAAGTTGTTGACAATTTTCTAAAAATATTGATAATTATATCAACAAGCCCTATCTGCTTACCTTTATCAAATTTATATTTGCTATCGTTCAGAATTCTCTCGCATACTTCATAAATAATTTACTTTAGATACCTGATAAAAATCAGAATTTAGGATTACAAAATTTAGTTATCGGTGCTTGTTGTTATGAATAATTATACCAAACAATAACATTATTGAGTTTTAGCGCTTCCTTTTAATAATATGGTGAAAGAATAATTAAAACATTTGGATATATTTACAACATTAACAATACCTAGCGTACCCATAACGGCTGTAACAACAAAAATGTCAGCGATTTCACATTGAGGGTGTATGGGCTCCAAGCGCTTGTATTTATTTATGGTTCCAACAGTGACAACCCTAAATCGACAACACGAGTGACACATCACAAACAAGCTGCTAGTGATCGCGGGGCCCCCATGTATTATATCATCAATAATTAAAATCGAAATTACAATAGTTGATTAGTGACAAATGCCGGTTACGGATCGTGCATCGATCGAAGATCGGAATGCCGCGAGCGTCGCCAGACTCGCGGCCGATACGGGCGGCGTCGCTGCTGTGACTGCCGCACCGCGTCCCCGCTCGCACCCCGCATCGCCACCGTTTGTTTTGCTGTATTTTCGTTGTTAATCATTCTCCTTGACCTTGTCCGACGTAGAGTGGTCCACTGCACACGACTGGCCACCCCTTACCCTCCCAGCTACCCGCGCTGCCTGTCGCGCCGCATCACACGTGCTTTTGCTCCTTCGAAACATACCATACAATGTGACCAGTCAAACCATATGACCTTTCATTAGGTCTGTCTCTGATTCCATTCTATTAACCTATTGGACTACATTTGCTCCATCTTTAAAGGATTAAATATACTTTTTCATTGGTTATTTTTAAATATGCATTATCCTGTATCCATCAAGATCAACAACTATGTACTATATTTTACTACATTTTAAAATTACCTAAGTAAATACAGCATCATATATTACAGTAAAGATTTCCCTCGTATTTTTTTTTAATATTGGGCCCCGGACTAAGTAAACATTACAGTATTCAAGGTGCATATGGAAGTCTGTGTTATTATGACGTAGTGCCTGCTACGTAACCGTACGATTGAGGCGAAAGTGCTAATTGAATACTTGAATCACGAAGTTCCACTTTATTTTGCATTAATCGACCGCATAGAGTAAACATTGAAAGCCTCTTCAAGGTCGACGGAAGTTGACACCATCGTGACCTTGAGCTTGTCAAAAAAAAAATGTTATCGCTACAAATACAGATGTTCTAATCTTATTACGATGCAATTTGATGATTCTAAATCGTGGAAACTACACTAAGTAGCTATCCATGAATAGTCTAAACCTAAAAATGACTGAACAGACTGCGCAGTGATTTAGGTAGTGACGTTCCTTATCGAGGAGCATGCGTTTAATCCTAAAAAAATCTTTCCATGATTCCCAATGAGTGCTCCGAACCTGGCAACTGTCTCCTTGACTTCCGTGGCAGGGTAGTAGGTACATACTTAGTAGTAAAATTTCCCTCTTATTATGAACTAGCAACCCACCCTCGCTTCGCTTCGGTTTCAGTGACCTTACCCGCGTGGTTCCCAATCCCTGGGGAATAACGGGATAAAATATGGCCTAAGTTACTCCTTGATATTATAGCTTTCCATTGGTGAAAGAATTTTTGAAATCGGTCCAGCCGTTTTGAAGATTACCCGGAACAAACAGACAAAAAAAATATAAAGTGTATTTTAGGCATATGTATAGTGCAAATAACTGTGTGAGCATGAAAAAGCCTATTATTTTGACATTACAAACAGACACTCCAATTTTATTTATTGGTATGGTATACTCAGTATAGATGAGGCTCATTGCGCAACTAGAGTACTTATTATACCAGAACTGTTTTAAAGAAATGAATCTTGCTTTATTCTGGCTGTCGAATATAACAGTTCCTGTCAGATACTTGTATTGTTTTTAGGTATAAATATAAGAGCACAACAAATTGAAAGCATTTCAGTTATTTCTTATCATCAGCAATTTATTTGACACTGACACACCTTCGACAGCCTGATTTGGTATGGACGTGAAGGAACTCGGTACCAATGGTCAGCCCAATGGCGAAGGGTAGGGAATACGGCGTGTTATGAGGCCACGCGCTGCCCTTTCATCACCCCTGATGGAACGGACGGCGTGCATCCAGATCATGTCCACCCAAAAAAAAGATCTGGACACACTCCACATCCATCCGGGGTGAGCCGATGCCACGGCAACAACAAGGTGAGTAATACCGCCGCACATAGACCTTTGCAATACCAGGGGCACAGCTAAGCCGTTGCCTATCGTGAAGAAAATGCTCTCCTTAAACCTCGTCTAAAGAAGGACATATAGCGCTAGGGAAACACAACAGTATGTAATTCATTCCAGAGCCTACACGTACATACGTGGAAAAAAATGATCGCCGGAATCATACAGTTGAAGACCATAACGTTTCCAGGTGAAATGGATGAACCTTGCTGTTGATATTGATATTAATATTTATCTACTACTTATATTAACCTTGTCCTACTATTGATCTACTATTCCACACTGGTCAGACGTGTTGGAATAGGGTTTAATATCGAGTTTTGCTTTTCTTGCATGGCTGTTACCTGCATATATCTCTAGCTGACTTTTACGACACACACGGGCAAGAGAGGACGCGCCCATGGGCCACCCACAGGCAATAGAGGATGCTAATTTTTTTTTTTTTTAATTGCAAACGTTGGCAAACGAGCAAACAGTACACCTGATGGTAAGTGTTGCTGCCGCTCATGGACCTTTACAAGGCCACTGCCTACCACGAAGAAAGTGAAGGGAGTGTGAATGCGTGCATTGAGGCTCGGTGATACCAAGGGCACCACCAAAACCCTCCACACGCAAACACCCTCAGAAAGTTGGGCTTCCGGATCTCTGGCTCACCGAACGAAGCGCAATAACAAATCGCTACTACTCAGACGTCGATTTTCTGCGAGAGTGTGGTACTGCCCCGGACGGACCGGCCCGCGGCTGTAGACAGATAACTGTCGACAGTGTGGTCCTACCACTCTTGTAACTATAGCAAAATAATGATCTTTGGCATCCCGATTTAGTTTACATACTTACATAATGACTGTTAATTTATTACGTTATAGATTGTGTAAGCTTTATATAAGTAGAAATGTTTGTGTTATAGATTATTATCGTTGCAAATATTATTAAATAAATAATCCTTCATAGGCAATTTATGTCATAATTTAGTGATTTTGGCAACACCAGATTATCATCGTCATTATTCTGCTCTTATCACCAATTACTTGGGGTTGACGCAAATGTGTACCTTTTTTCCATAGAAAACATTGCAACAGTTTTGGCAATATTTTTGTGATGGGCCTGACGTCGACGGCCTGACGTATGAAATGGGTGTGGAACAAGTTAATGTAAAGCATTTAATTCTTTTACTATACCCCCTATCTATATAAGGGTTGTTAATACTTGTAGCGGCCACCACGGAGCAACAGTAAATCTTTATATATAAATTTCATGTGCACGTGTGTGTCACTGAACTCCTCCTAAACGGCTGGACCAATGTTGATGAATTTTTTGTGTGTTCAAGGGGACTCAAGAATGGTTTAGATTCACTATTGGACCCGGTAGGTGGCGCTTCTGTCGATTTAAAGGAGAATTCCTTTTATTTTATTTGAACAGAACAATGTCTGTTGGGTCAGCTAGTCATTAACTATAAATAAATAATCCTTTGTTTCTTTTCGATGATATGCAAATAGATCTTGCATAGAGAAGGAACCACTAGATTAACTCGTCTGAGTAACGTGGTATAGTAGGTCCTTTCTCCTATTGTGGAGGAGGTTCCAGTCTAGAAGTGGGACATAGATGAGTGGAAGAGATGATGATGAAGTTAAGATAGATCATCATTTGCGTGCCCTCATCCCACGCTAAGTGGGGTCGGCACAATATGTTCTTACCTTCCATAGCTTCCTATCAGCCGTGATATCTGCACAGACTGCTTTCTCATGCATATCCTCATTCACACAAACCATCCAGCTCTTTTTGGGGCTCCCACGCTTCTTACGTTCATCCACAATCATATTGATAACCCTCCTTGTCACATGCCTTTCATCTCTCCTCATCACATGTCCTTAACACGACAATCTCGCGTTCCTAATCTTCTCTATCAGTGGTGCCACCTTCAGCCTTCCCCTAATATACTCATTTCTTATCTATATATATTTATTACTAAACTTTTTATATGCACATTTTGTTTACTATTAAATTAGACTTAATTTTTTTTTACCAATTTTGTTTTATAAAATGTAGAGCACCGCAGAACACCTCATAGGTCATCTATTTTCTCTCTTTCTGATATTAGTACTGATCAAGAGAATATTGCTATACTCAGGCACGTATAATATATGTATAATAATGAGGATTTAAGCTATTGCCGCCATTTCCTACTCCCTCTATCATCTACAACTGTTCGGGATGAATATGCATTTCTTAAGACGGAATAACAAAAGGTTTATGCAAAATAAGCAAGTACGAATTACGCTTAAGTAGGTACTACTCAAGTCATCAGCATCAGGATCCTGCTCACATCCCTAATACTTGGGATAGACGTAATATGTCTTTGCCAGCCACTCCTTTTCCAACATACATGTTGCAAAAGTTATTGGCAATAGTTTTATAACCGTCTCCTATTTGACCTCAACCCTTCTTGGGAATTTAATTGTTGGCAGGACGGCATCAGATGGAGCCGGCCCAAGAAAGTATCTCTTAATTGTCTTTTACAACACTCGCGGGCAATCTCATTGTTAGTAATATTCGTAGTTGCTACCACACAGCATTTAATACTATTGTAAGTAATCATCCGAAATAAATAACATGTGATATTCGTGTGATGATGGGCTGTAATTATATTGTTTTCTCCTTAGTGTCGTAATAACCAGTTAAGAAAACACTATGGAAGACGAGTCGTAGCAATCTCCTGGGAAATTCATAACACAATTGCGATTGAAAACACACCTGCTAAGTTAATATTCCCCTTTCGTGGGAAGGACTATGTCTTACAGTGGACGTCGATTGGATTTTCGATGGACTATACACTACTGATGCATACATGTGGTATGAATGTAATCATATTTTTAGTTTACGTCAAAATGGGAGACCTCAGTAATAGTCCCGTTTTTTTTTTTGTGCTAGAACGGGGCACTACAGAAATAGGTACAAAAACAAAAATTAAAAGCTAAAAAAAAGAAGAACACGTCCCTATCCGGACTTATAAAAAAATATCATTTATACTCTGCAAAAACAGGAGTTTCCACAGGAGTTGGTCTCAACCAAGGGGACAGGGACCTAAAAACGGGACAGACAACCTGAAAACTGGTCGTTAGGTAGGTATGTTTGAAATACCTATGTACATTTTCTCAAGGAAATTTCACGAAGTTCTGATTTTACCTTTGTTATCAATAGAAAACTTACGATTAATAAAAGACGTATTATACTGAATTGAAAATGTAGGTACATTTTCTAATTCCGAGTCTATTATTCATTTTAATTAGAGAAATAACCAAAGGTAAAAATTGTGAATGATATTAGGCTTTATACTCTACATAGTATTGTAGAGCCATCTATCCATACGCTATTGAACTAAAGTAGGGGCGCCATCTATCTATAACTGGAGCAATTAGATGCGAATGACAACATACAGATTACTTTGTATGCTTATATTTTAAGTTATTCGCTTTATATATAGCAATTTTTCTATTTATTTATTGATCAAAACTTTTAATTTGACAATTTACAGTTATGCAGCATGTCATCACAGTACCTCTTAAATTGATTTAAATTATTTACAACTTTGGTGCTCAATAATTATTAGAAAGCATTTATCAATATCATCATCATCATCATCTCAACCCATATACGTCCCACTGTTGGGTTCAAGCCTCCTTTACCATGGAAGGGAATTTCACCTAATATACCACACCGGTCAAAAGTGGCATATAGGGCTTTGTTTCGAGGTTTCCTTCTCTTGTATAGTTGTTACATGCATATTATATCCGTTAGTCATATTTTAAGACACCCATAGGCAAGATAGGCATCCAAAGGTGGGTGATGAATTGTATTCTTACTCCATCACAAGATCAGACGGAAAGCATTTAAAAGTATACAAATTATAAAATGAATAAAAACATGAGACCATGAAATTATTCAAAATTCTAGTCAGTACTCAATTCTTTTCTAGTATTTTACAAGTGTCTGAAAATCTGTCTAAAATATCAAATTTATGCTAAATACATTATCAAATATAAAGGAGAACATATTTTTTTTACACTCACACTTTTATCCCTATACCAAAGCATGCATACATTTCACATCTTTAGTCCCGCATAATAGGAGACAAGCCTACTGCCAATAATTACTACAGTAATACTGGGACAAATCTAAGCTCTAAGTCTGTTGCCAAAAATATTTGAAAAAAATACCTTTAATTTCAGAATTCACAACAATGCTTTTTTTCTTTGTTCGAATCACAATTCGAACCTTGTCAAAGACTCCTCAATAACAGTAACATATTTATGCCACTTAAACAACAAGGCAGTTAAGTCACAAAGTGTAGCATAATATATTAACACCAATATCACAATATGTACTATATAAATGTCGCCCATGGAGTTCCACGTGTTAATTTAGTAAAACTGATAAAATATTGCATGTGGTGACAGAGTAAGAGATACACAATTATATATGAGATACAATTCACCACACCCTCTCTTGCCTGTGAGTGTAGTAAAAGACAACTATAAGGCATTAAATATGCATATAACATTTATGCAAGAGAAGGAAAACTTGAAATGTAACCCTATACCAACCTGACTGACCAGCGTGGTATAGTAGGTCAATTTCTCTCGTATAGTGGAGGAGGCTCGAATCCATCAGTGGGACATGTATGAATTGAAATGATGAATAAAATGTAAATATTGTAAAATATTACACAGAATTGTAAAATTGTCATAAATCTATACCAATAAATAAAATTGGAGTGTCTTTTAAATAAAACTACTTTACGGATTTTATCGCGTTTGTATTTGATTTTTGATTACCCGACGTTTCGAACACTTTACAGCGTTCATGGTCACGGGTGGACTAAGATGTCTCACGTCCAACAAGACATCGTTACTGCAGAAAATTTATAATTTTCTGCAGTAACGTATTTTTATTTAAAATGTATAATACTCGCGTAAACATCAGAAATCATTATTGGAGTGACTGTTTGTAATGTCAAAATAATAGGCTTTGTTCATGCTCACAGGGTTATTTGCACGACACCTATGCCTAAAATACAGATTAAAAAAAAATTGTTTGTCTGTCTGTCTGTTTGTTCCAGGTAATCTTCAAAACGGCTGGACCAATTTCAAAAATTCTTTCACCAATGGAAAGCTATAATATCAGGGCGTAAAGTAGGCTATATTTTATCCCGGTATTCTCACGGGAACGGGAACTACGCGGGTAAAACGACTAAAACCGAAGCGAAGCGAGGGCGGGTTGCTAGTCTATACCAATAAATAAAATTGGAGTGTCTGTTTGTAATGTCAAAATAATAGGCTTTTTTCATGCTCACACGGTTATTTGCACTATACATATGCCTAAAATATACTTTATATTTTTTTGTCTGTCGGTCTGTTTGTTCCGGGTAATCTTTAAAACGACTGGACCGATTTCAAAAATTCTTTCACCAATGGAAAGCTATAATATCAGGGCGTAAACTAGGCTATATTTTATCCCGGTATTCACACGGGAACGGGAACTACGCGGGTAAAACGACTAAAACCGAAGCGAAGCGAGGGCGGGTTGCTAGTCTATACCAATAAATAAAATTGGAGTGTCTGTTTGTAATGTCAAAATAATAGGCTTTTTTCATGCTCACACGGTTATTTGCACTATACATATGCCTAAAATATACTTTATATTTTTTTGTCTGTCGGTCTGTTTGTTCCGGGTAATCTTTAAAACGACTGGACCGATTTCAAAAATTCTTTCACCAATGGAAAGCTATAATATCAGGGCGTAAACTAGGCTATATTTTATCCCGGTATTCACACGGGAACGGGAACTACGCGGGTAAAACGACTAAAACCGAAGCGAAGCGAGGGCGGGTTGCTAGTCTATACCAATAAATAAAATTGGAGTGTCTGTTTGTAATGTCAAAATAATAGGCTTTTTTCATGCTCACACGGTTATTTGCACTATACATATGCCTAAAATATACTTTATATTTTTTTGTCTGTCGGTCTGTTTGTTCCGGGTAATCTTTAAAACGACTGGACCGATTTCAAAAATTCTTTCACCAATGGAAAGCTATAATATCAGGGCGTAAACTAGGCTATATTTTATCCCGGTATTCACACGGGAACGGGTACTACGCGGGTAAAACGACTAAAACCGAAGCGAAGCGAGGGCGGGTTGCTAGTACATAATAAAAATTCCCGTGCGTGAAATTTCTGTGCGTTTAGGCGCTTTTGCCATACCTATTACTGTAATCAAACCTAAAGCTCACAAATAGGTCCATTAAGCTTTGTCCAATCCGTGGTGCTGTACCGCTGCGTTTCACGTAGTTGTACAAACTCTTATTTACTGGCTTATCAGCCAACTTTGCTTCATGTCTCCCGCTTTGCATAGGAGGGAAGTGGAATCTTTCCAACTCCTCCTGTTTTCTTTTCTAATTAAATTTGTTGCGGGTCCCAAGACAATTAAAAGCGATTCCCGGGACTTCCTGAGGGTCAAACCTCAGTGTCTTATACGGAGACCATTGTGGATTCTGGCTTACAGCAGTTACAGTGGTGGGAATGTGTGGTGGGATTAGTCCCAATAAAAAGTACATAATAAAACAGTAAACATCACAATATTGCTGTATGATGTTGTGAGTGATTAAGGATGATTTTTGCTAAATATGGTTACTGGGATTTATAATACATATTTGAACAACAGTTCTTGTGATAATAGCACTTGCGGAAATACGGGCAACTCATAAGTAATAAAATATATGGTTAAAATTCTGTTAGATGGTTTAATTAATGCCGAAATTTGCTTTGTTAATCAGTATTCTCAGCACATCATCTTCATTGCAATTTATATGGCTTTTCTACAGTATATCTTCATTCTTTACATACATAAAAAGGAGTGCAATATACTAGCACCCTCATTAAATTTCGCAATGCTTTTCTTTTTAAACACTACTTACAGTCTACATCAATCTTGCAAGGATATAATACTAAAATGGAACTGGCCATGTAGATTAAAGTTGGGATAAGTAGACACCATATATTATATTAAGATAATCAAGCCAAACATGACATATTAAAACATTAGATTAGTTAATGTCAATGAGGGAACATTAACTTTTTAAAGTAATATTGATATTCTAGTTAGTTTTCACCTACATATGATCTGACTGATCCAACAGTGGGACGTGTATGGGTTGAAATTATGAAGATCTCCTACTGCTGAACAAGAGCTTTCTTCACATTTATTGGGAAATTGACTTACTACACCACACTGTTTAGGCGGGTTGTTATAGGGAGTCAGATGAGTTACTACAGTATATGATTAGTTTTTATTAAAAAAAAAAAACATGGTTGTCTGTAAAGTCAGTTTACGGATGACAGTTTAACGTGACAACGTCATAACAAAACATTGATGAAATGACTGCATACTTTTATGAATAAAATTAAATCAGCGTAACCGGACAATGCGTAACGGGACACTTTTTTGTTTTGCAGCCAACATTCATCGATTTATTAGACGTTGTCACATCAAAAATATTTAATAAAATTGCACGTTTTTGCATCTACACCAATAAATAAATGTCAATGTCAAAATAATAGACATTTTTCATGCTCATACGGTTATTTGCACTATACATATGCCTAAAATACACTATATTTTTTTTGTCTGTCTGTTTGTTTGTTCCAGGTAAACTTCACCGGTTAGACCGATTTCAAAAATTCTTTCACCAATGGAAAGCTATAATATCAGGGAGTAACATAGGCTATATTTTATCTTGGAGTTCTCACAGGAACAGCAACTACGCCACGGGTAAGGCGACTGAAACCGAAGCGAAGCGAGGGCGGGTTGCTGGTATATTATAAATTATTCCCGTGTGATAACGGAGTAAGAATACAATCCACACCCTCTATTTTACTCGTGGATGTTATAAAAGACGACTAAGGGATATAAAATGCAGATAACGTTTACGCAAGAGAAGGAAAACTCAAAACAAAACCCTTAATCAACACGTCAGATCGACTACTAAGTCGATCTGACGTAGTAGGTCTATTTCCCTCTCAGGTAGGTCTATTTCCCTCTCAGGGAGTAACATAGGCTATGTTTTATCCCGGTATTCCCACGGGAACGGGAACTATGCAGAAAAGACAACAGAAACCGAAGCGAGGGCGGGTTTCTAGTCTTCTCATATAATTAATATAGTAACAACACATGAATTAAAATACAATGTTCATATATTTATAAGAAAATGACAAAATCAATTGCAGTAAGGAATTAATTATTTTGCAGGAGCTTTAATGAATATGATATACCAAATAAAACAATAATTTGTGGGTCACATAAATAACTTATCTTGCATGATTACTGAACTGACTTCACTGGGATGAGATACTAGCTAAACCATTCCACCGTCAGTCCAGATAAAATAAATAATTCTCAATATTTTTGATTCAATCTTACATCCAATATTGGTACCAGTTCTGTGCGATCTATTTTTAGCAGTATCCTGAGACTTTTGTTCTACTTCATGAATAGAATTGATAGGACTTATTTAGCTAAGTTAATATATAAAACAAATCCAAATGATAGTATGAATATAACTTGCCACCACCCTTCATCTTTACCATGAGTTTTATAAAAACTACTAGAAACATACTCAAGTAACATCACTGCAAGTGAATGAAAAGTCACAATGCTCCACCAATGCATCTGCAGTTCTTGAAAGAGTAATTTAACAGTTTTCCCATATACATGACTTAAACTTGTTAAAATCGTAATCAAACTGAGAGTGAAGGTAAAATAACTGGTCTCTTTCTGGTTTTCATACTATTGCTTATTAAATAGGTGCATAATATTTATCTTCTTGAAAATTCTAACTTTTAGTAAGTAAGGATTTTCAATCTACACTTTTCGTTGTTACAGTTCTGTTTCATGATAATATAAGATGATTAAATGTATATAACAATTATTCAGATAATTAATGTCTAGACATCGAGATCAATTTACTTTGAAAGTACGAATTAACTATATTACTTACGTCGTAAATAATAATATAAAAATAATATCGAAAAACATTTAATTAGAAATATGTGCGGGAACATTGTTTATCATGCAAAACAAGGGGCATGGCTCTTAGACATATATTCAGTGTAGCGTTGTCTTGTAAAATTATCGTCGAAGAAAGTTAATATGAAATTCACTAACCTGATTCTCTCGAGGGCTCCATCCTTGGTTTTATAAACTATCTGCGTCTGCAGAATACCACTTTCATAGAATAGTTCAGTGGCTAACGATGAACCTGTCAGTAACAAGGTCGATGAACTAAATATACCTATATGAAGATGAAATTATGCACCCCTCTTGTATTGTACACAGATGTCTTTGGTGGTATTATAATACACATATAAAATATTACTGGTTAATAGTTAAAATAAGAATAACTAAACATAACATTTGTAAAGAATTCACTAATATTTCAATTTAATTTCAATTAATTCATAAAAATGACATAAAACAACGCGTCACGTCACAGTAAATGTAATATTTCGTTCGGAAATGCAAAGATTGCCAAGTGTATACAACATTGAAACAATCATTTAGAAAAATTAAATATGTATATTAAATGCTGTAAGCAACTTTATTAAACTTAAAATTTGTCATAATATATTGTAGTTGAATGGTTAATAATAATAGAATAAAATTAAATACATTTCAGACTAAAATAAAATGTTATCCATTCGCCGTATAATTTAGGTCAATCAATATTAACCCTTATTGGCTTCAAATCGGGTGTCTTTTTGATTATCGTGTTGACTTTGTTTATAGTTTTTAGTACTACTTCGCTTTTAATAGGTACCTACATGTTTTTAAGATTAAAGAGATTTTTATGGTAGGAAACTGATTTTTATATTGACGATATGAAAATCTGTCTCTTTTAGTAGAATAATTACTACATTACTAAATATTTCTCTAGGAATATTGACAAAATATCCATCGACCACAAAAAGCGTTTTTACTTTTCATTTGGTACGTTTTAATTCTTCTATTTATAATATTACCGGGAAATTCCATCTTAATTATTTATTATGAGACGGCTAAATTAAGTTTTCAATGCTCTCCTAAATACCACTCAATCCTTATGAATTTGGTTATGTTTAAGTGCCAGTAACAGTGACTGGATCGGAACGTTTATTTTTTTATTTTTCAATGTCAAGTCAAAGTCAGAGTCAGGTCAAAGAATCCATTATTTTCACGTATTGCAATGGCCTTTGATAATTTGGAAGGACCGTCTTAAATATATATACTCTGTGGAAGCGCTAAATTTATCGTATAATATGGGCGTGTATTCGAATGTATGTTTTAGTGTATGTATCAAAAATTCTATTATTTTATACATGTATTCAGATGTATTAATATATATTCGAAGATGTTTTAATATATATCCAATATTAATATATATTGTATTTAATCATTAAATAAAAACAGTTTCATGATATTTTTTGTAAATGCTACTTTGGCAACAACGTCAAATTATTATTAAGATTGCTATTTCTAAGATTGCTATTTTAAGCAACACAAAATATGCTGTTCTACATATTCAAAATTTGTAGTTATTTTGATTATGATGATATTAAGTAGTAGGAAATAGAGAATAAATATTCCAAGGATATATCCTTAGCAAATTCTAATTAATTTTTTACATTAATTTGAGTTTGTCATGAAAACAACATTTCTGTTACATATGTATACATATATACTGATACATAACACGATTGTTGGGTGTACGACCATTTCAAATTAATGTAAATAATGAATTAGAATTTGCTGTGATCTTATTGACTAACTGTACCCACAAGTACAAAATACTATCGCATAAATTTATTTATTAGTTATCATAAATTATAAAAGCTAAAAATTGAGAACATAAATTGAATTGGTTATAAAAATATATTATATTTTCATTTAATGACGCTGATATACAATGTAGCATCTACTCTCTTGTTTCCAGATGCCGTGGAAACGACTAAGGGATATAATATGCAGATAATATCCATGTAAGAGAGGGAAAACTCAAAATTAAACTCTATGCTAACACGTCTGATCACCTTGTTATAGTAGACCAAATTCTCTCTCAAAATGGAAGCGGTCCGAGCCGAAAACTGGGACGTTTATAGATGGAGGTAAGGATAAAATATAAGAATAAATGTACTTAGGAAATTTAGTTATAAGTAGCTCTAATATCCAGTACCCAAATAAGTTTTCTAATTTAATACATACCTTTTTTTTTTGTGGGTGGGCTGCGATCGGCGCGTCTCCGCACCACTCCGTCCGGGGCGACAGAGGGGCTTAAGCACGCAACTCCCGCAACCCACCCGAAAACCACGTCGCCTTCGTCGTTGGGCCGACCACCGGAGCAGAGTTAACTTGTCATCAGTGGTCGGCCCGACGGAATATCCCCTACTTGGGGTACCCTCCCATCGACCGACGTCCCCCCCTCGGGGAGGACGTCCCCCCCTCGGGGAGGACGTCGGTCTCTCCTCACGCGGAATTTAATACATACCTGAAACGAAACAAAAAAAAAAAGATTCATTTCCTATTTTCACAGGGATTGTAAAAATAATTTGTATAAATTTTCACACCTATGCACTTGTACCTGACAGGACTTCTTGATGAATGGCTTCTGTTGGCATTTCACTGCAGCTCTGCCAATGTCCCGTTAGATTCGTACATAGGCCGCCGAACAAAAGAGATTGTGCGGTACGAAATAATAGTTAATGGGGCGATGAATATGATTCTAAAATTACATGAGAAATACGATGATGGGTAATATACTGAAACAAAAAACAATTCTACGTTAAAACACTTTAACTAAAATGAATTCTACAATTAGATAATTAACTAAGCATCTGCATATTTACAATTTAATCTTATTAATTCTAATAAATTTACAGAGAGTATAAATGAATGGTGTAAATACAAGAGTACGAAGGAATTTAATAGAAGTAGGACGAGAAGCTGCCGGTTGTAAATAATTACATAAAGAATGCAGCAATTTAGAACAACTAAAAAATATGGTTCACATTTCATTGACCTAGTCCACACTCAAAAATGGAATTATCCTAAATTTGGCCAAAGAAACAAGAGTGCAGGAATAGTTCAAACGCAAACGGCACAGTTGTAGATGTAATAGCCCTATCTTCTTTTGGAAACTTCGTACACCAGGGTTTATGTGACGTATAGTTTTTATAGTCTGTGGACATTCGGTGATAATATCTAAAACTAGTTTTTGTTACTTGTAAACTTACTTCTAGTTGTTTAAATTTTTCAACTTCATTGGAAAGTACTTTTTGATAAAAAACTGCAATTTACTTCATTAACCAATCAATTGCGTCCATTGCAGTCTGTCCTTGTCCCGTACATCTTTATTGAGCTATGTAAAATTATGTAAATAATTATTTTAGCGAATTGTCTGAAGTTGGTTGTCACCCGGCATCGCTACTTTGAGGTCAGTGTAGTTTTTTATTGGTACATTCTCCTGAATAAAAGAATTAGTTCTTTTGTCTTATCCATTGTAAATAACTTTTGGGTGTGAAGAAATACAGTGACGAGAGTAATAGAATATGGAAAACAAAACAGATTTTCAGTATCCCCATACTTTCATCCTTCTGGGTGCGTCTGGAGACCTTGCAAAAAAGAAAATTTATCCAACAATTTGGTATTTGTATCGTGACAATCTTTTACCTCGTAATACAAAATTTGTCGGCTATGCCCGAACGAAACAAACTTTAGCGGAAGTAAAAGAAAAATGTAAAAAGTATTTAAAGGTTCGTCCTGGAGAGGAAGAAAAGTTAGAAAGTTTTTGGGAAGCCAATGATTATTTTACGGGATCGTATGATAAAAGAATTGACTATGAAATGCTTAATCAGTCAATTTCGAAATATGAAAAAGGTCCTGTTGCAAACAGAATCTTCTATTTAGCTGTACCACCTACAGTGTTTGAAGATGTTACTGTTAATATAAGAAACGCCTGTATATCCATCAAAGGCTTTACTAGAGTGATTATTGAAAAACCTTTTGGAAGAGACGATGAAAGTTCAGAAAAGCTCAGCAGTCATTTGGCTGGCTTGTTTAAAGAAGAACAAATCTACAGAATTGATCATTACCTTGGAAAAGAGATGGTTCAAAATCTGATGACAATAAGATTTGCCAATCAAATCTTCAGCCCTTCTTGGAATAGAGAAAATATTGCATCAATACTAATTTCTTTTAAAGAACCATTTGGTACCGAAGGACGTGGTGGTTACTTTGATGACTTTGGTATTATTAGAGATGTGATGCAGAATCACCTTCTTCAAATCTTGTCTCTTGTTGCTATGGAAAAACCAGTAACTCTGAATCCAAATGACATAAGAGATGAAAAAGTGAAAGTATTAAGGCACATCAAACCAATTAATTTCAATGATATTCTTGTAGGTCAGTATATTGGTAATCCTGAAGGTAAAGGCGAAGAAACAATTGGTTATTTGGAAGATCCAACAGTACCAAAAGATTCCATAACCCCCACTTATGCTTTAGCAGCTCTTTGGATAAATAATGCCAGATGGCAAGGTGTGCCATTTGTACTTCGCTGTGGTAAAGCTCTGAATGAAAGAAAAGCAGAAGTAAGGATACAATACAAAGATGTGCCGGGTGATATTTTTGATGGACATGCAAAAAGAAATGAATTGGTCATTAGAGTTCAACCAGGTGAAGCTTTGTATTTGAAACTAATGAGTAAATCACCGGGAATGAAATTTGATTTAGTGGAGACAGAACTAGATCTTACATACAGTATGAGATACAGAGAAGCAAATGTTCCTGATGCATATGAGAGATTAATCCTTGATGTTTTTACCGGTACTCAGATGCATTTTGTGCGTAATGATGAGTTGAAAGAGGCTTGGCGTATATTCACACCAGTCCTTAAAGAGCTTGAACAAAAGCAGATAACGCCTTTGCCATATGTTTATGGATCCCGAGGTCCACCTGAAGCAGACAGCATGTTGGCAGAATATAATTTTAAATACTCAGGTTCATATAAATGGAAAAAACCATCTGAGCTGTAATTTTTTAAGATTGTAATTAAAGTAGGATTTACGGTGGTGGTTTTCGATGGGTTTAAGATTAATTTGCATATGGCATTTATTTACGTATTTATTTTTCTCTTTTGTATATATAAGTCCTCAAATTTTGTCACGTAACCATGATAGATTATATCTATGCTGGTAATTTTTGTCTATGGTTTAAAGCATTTAAAATATATATTTATATGGATTATAAGACGGAAGTGATGATCGTGTTTTGTTCACAATTTACTATTGTACCTGCTCACTTTTTTTCCATTCCATTACTATAAGCGCATATTAAATATATTATTTGGATTGCCATTTTAAAGTTAAAGCAAGTATGCATAATAATAATAACACATAGTTGTAAATTTTAGGGACCATTTATTAAGTAACAATGGTTGTGTATGTGCCTTATCATTGTTAGTAAATTAAAAAAGTGTTAATCTTTTACTTACTGTGATAATCATGTGATACTCATGCAAGAACCATGAACAAAACAATTTCATCAGAGGTCAGGATTGTTATCATCTTATATTATTAATATACCTGATTATATTGCAATTATATATTTAGATTATATTAACATTATGTAAGATAACATGATGCGGTTATTTACTCCTACAGTTAAAATCTGTTCCACTCAATATTTTATTCATATTCATCTAAATAAATTTAGTACAGTGGACCCTCGGTATTCCGACAAACGTTTTGCACGGCAGTGTCGGACACGAATTTCGAACTCGAATTTGTCGCATTATAGAATACTGCCTAAGACCCCTTCTAGTCTGGCTTTTTTACAGTAAAGAACCTCGTAATCCGACAGGTATGTATACGTAATATACAATGAATAAACTAAACTATGAAAGTACGCTGGGCTATACCACTATTACATGTAGTCAAATTCAAACTAAACAATCAGATTCAAAATAAAAGTACAATAATGATGGCACATACAAGTTGTAACCAGTTGAATAATACATTACTTACATTTATATTGACAAAAAAAATTTCAATAATAATAGATATGTAGGATTAGAAGGGGCGCCGGATTACCGCGGGGCTACTGTATTATATATATATATATATATATATTCCAGTTTGAATAACTAACATATACATGTCCACCTATACGTCACAGGAGTGTTGGTAGTGGTTTAAGTAATGACCTCTTATGTTTAGTAAATGTTTAGTATTCAATTCTGACGCATGGCAATTCTTTCTATAATCATAAAATGATTGACAAGAGTCTCCAGATCATTTGTGTACATTAATTGTAAGTTTGTAAATGAAGGGTATATTTTTAAGTACAAGGTGTATGGGTGGTGTTTAAAAATAATGTTGTTAGTATTTGTGTAATTATACTGTAACAAATAATTGCAACTAGGTTATTTCTAAAAATAACTTAAGTGACTAAACGGTATTAACGGTCTTAACAACTATTTAGTACCCTTTCCTTTGTTATCATAAACTGTATAAAATATAATTGTTGATGTAAAATTGTCATTCCAATGTATATTGTATACTTTAATAAATTGTTTTTATGTATTTTCAGTATTCTCTGTTTTTTAATATTTGAACCTGGAACCAGAAAATGAGTAGTTGTAAAGTTATATTAAAAAAAAAAGTTTATTTTTACTATAATTGTTGATTTAGTAGGATAAGCTATTAATCGATTATTCACTGGTTTATATTTACATCCCAGTGGATGGTAAATATAAACCAATAAATAGGGCAGTTCCTCAGCACATTCATCATCATCATCTCAGCCCACATACATCCCACTGTTGGGCTCAGGCCTCCCCCATAATGGGAGGGGAGTTGACTTACTATTCTACGCTGGTCAGACGTGTTGGAATAGGGTTTTATTTCGAGTTTTCCTTCTCTTGCATAAATGTTATATGCCTATTATATCTCTTAGTCGTCGGCAAGATAGGGAGTGGTGAATACTATTCTTACTTCGTCACCAGACTATTTAAAACACATTACAATACAATAATTAATGAGCTCAGTGGAAATTTCAGTACTGCTGTATGACTTAACTAAGCCACAGCTTTTAATGAGTTCAATAAATTGTCATATGGTCTTGTGTTCGAACCAGAAGCATAGTTCATCCTTTTCCATATTTAGGTATCATTATAGCTTATTTAAATTTCATTAATGGAGCCAGACCTCCGCATTAGGAAGGAAATTGTCCTACTAAATCATGCTCATCAAACAGGTATTAGATGTTATTTCGAACTTTCCTATTCTTGCAAATATTTTATCTCTCAGTAGTCTTTTACGATAGTCATGGACAAGAAACGTGAATCGTATTCCAACTCCGTCACGACACGATAGATAAGTTTAGGTATGTGACTGTTAAAGTTTTAATTAGAGATTTAATGAAATGTTTGTTTGACTCAAAAATATGGAACGCTCAAACCAAGCAGAATGGCGAAAAGCAGAGCCTGCATGGGCGACCGATGGCCCCTGAAAAGGCATACATTTTGGTGAAATTATTCGCAAAAAAAATCTAAACCATTTCCTAAAATGGCACTTCCAATTACGTCTGACTAACGTGGAATAGTAGGTCATTTCTCCTCCCATTGTGGAGGAGGTCTGAGCTCAACTATGGGACCTATATAGGCTTAGGTAATGATGATTCCCAAACGGACTTTTAACCAGACAACTATTATCAGTGAATGTGTAGTCTTAGGACTCTTATTTCAATTAACACTAATGTTTAACTTATTTATTAACACATACCTAATAGGCTATTTAAACAAATATCAACCATTATAATAGAGGATGTTATTTTAAAATACCAATTTACATATTCTCTACTAACAAACCGCCCTAGCTTCGCTTCGGTTTCTGTCGCCTTATTCCCGTAGTGCCCGTTCCCGTGGGAATACCGAGATAAAATATAGCCTGGTTTACTCCCTGATATTATAGCTTTCCATCGGTGAAAGAATTTTTTAATTCGGTCCAGCCGTTTTGAAGATTTTTTTTTTTTGGTGTGGGCTGCGGTCGGCGCGCCTCCGCACCACTCCGTCCGGGGCGACAGAGGGGCTTAAGTACGCAACACCCGCAACCCACCCGAACACCACGTCGCCTTCGTCGTTGGGCCAACCACTGGAGCAGGGTTACTTGTCATCAGTGGTCGGCCCGACGGAATACCCCCTACCCGGGGCACCCTCCCATCGACCGACGTCCCCCCCCCTCGGGGAGGACGTCGGTCTTTCCTCACGCGGTCGGCCTCTCGGCGGGTGACGGACTAATCCCCGGTCACGTCACCCGCGGCCGCGGCTAGGGCGGCATGGCACGCAGGTAATCCCGCCTGCGCCGCCCCAGTCGCCGGCGGCGGGTCGCATCATCGAGGCTGTGCTCCTCGCGCTCGCGACCCGCCGCCTCCTTCTGCAAGATAACTGCCTCGCAGAAGGCTGCGACCGCGTCCCAATTCCTGATGCTGCCGAGCATCTCCCTAGTGATGGTCGGCAGCGTCACGTCGGCACCGATGATTGCGACGAGTTCACGACGCGGTTCTGCCCAAGCGGCACAGACCTCGAGCGTATGCTGCGCCGTGTCCTCGTCGCAATCGCAGTGGTGGCAGGACGGAGTTCTCTCCCTCCTAGCGACCCTGTACAGGTACTTGCCAAAGCATCTATGCCCCGTCAAGACCTGTACGAGTCGGAAGGAGAGCACCCCGTGCCGCCTTTCCAACCACTGCATCAGCACCGGCCGGAAGGCCTCCACGGTCCAAACACCGTATCGAGGCCTCTCCAGCCGGTCTGCCCAACGGGTGATGACGTCTCGGCGGGCGTCGACGGGCCAGGTGGTGAGTTCCCTCAGGGAAACAACACCGCCCCCCCCCCCCCGCGCACCCCCGACACCCGCCGATACAAGTCGGCGAGCATTTCCGCCTCCAGGTCCCACGGGGGAGTCCCGGCCAACAGGCGCACCGCCTCCGTCGCCACCGTAGCCGTTTTGAAGATTACCCGGAAGAAACAGACAGACAAAAAAATATAAAGTGATTTTTAGGCATAGGTATGTATAGTACAAACAACCGTGTGTGCATGAAAAAGGCCTATTATTTTGACATTATAAACAGACACTCCAATTTTATTTATTGGTATAGATACGACGGCAAATTGCAAGGTGTCTATTGCAATTTTGCACAATTTTTTTTGTTTCTTTATTCGATAATCTTCGTCGTCTCTCTTTGAAAAAAAAATGACGCGGTAAGAATAATATTCAACATCGCCCTCGCCCGTGGGTGTTGTTTAAGACAAGCAAGGGATATAAAGATATAATACACAGAGAACGTCGAGCAACAGAAGTCAAACTCGGCATAAAACCTTATATCAACCGTATGTGCATAGTAATTTAATTAAACTTCTATTATACAGAAGGCCTGAGCTAAGTCACAGGGTTAGAGAAAACATCTAATAGATATCTTAGGTGGTTTTCAAAACCTAAAATACTTATGTTAGAATTACAGCTGCTTCTTCAGTCTGCTTTTGAAGATAACGATAAAGTGTTGGATGTTTCTATTTTAGGTATAAATGTCTTTTGGCATGTGGACTTTTTGACCAAGATTAATATTCCATCCATATACTAATACCAATGAACGGTTTAATCGATCGTGTAAAGGAATGCCTAAATAAACCCCTTTTTTTTGTGGTGATCGCGGTCGGCGCACTCCACGCATCACTCCGTCCGGGGCGTAAGCACGCACACCCGCAACCCACCCGAACACCACATCGCCTTCATCGTTGGACTGCCCACCGGAACAGGGTGACTTGACGTCAGTGGTCGGCGCGACGGAATACCCCCTGAGGAGTACCCTCCCATCGACCGACGTCCCCTCTCGGGGAGGATGTCGGTCTTTCCTCACGTGGTCGGCCTCTCGGCGGGTGACGGACTAATTCCCCGGTCACGTCACCCACGGCCTCGGCTGCCTAAATAAACACTTGCCGAGTCATCCAAGAACATTTACAGTCAATGTGCTAGTTTTCGTCTAGTTAGTTGAGTTGTCCTCCCCGAGGGGGGGACATCGGTCGACGGGAGGGTAGGGGGTATTCCGTCGGGCCGATCACTGATGACAAGTAACTCTGCTGTGGTGGTCGGTTCAACGACGAAGGCGACGTGGTGTTCGGGTTGGTTGCGGTTGTGCGTGCTTACGCCCCTCTGTCGCCTAGTTGAGTTGTCAAGTTATAAAAAGCAATAGAAGAAAGCAAATAAAAATAAACTCTAATAAAATATATTTAATACTAGCAGACCCGGCCACGCGCTGCTATGGCTAATATTTTTGTTATATTACATTTTATTAAACTATTTAAGTGGAACTGTAGGAGAACATCTGTCATGGAGGTCGTCGTATTATTTTACAAATGGCATCTATGTAAAAAGTTCAAATTCTATGTAAAGCGTTTGTAGGTTTGACATAGATAATTACTCAATCCAGTCAACAGATAACGCCATCTGTTAAAATCGTTTGGAGTTAACAGATAATTGTGAATGTCAAATAATAGGTATATAGATGGCATCCCTGCAGTGGTACTAAAGACGTGCGCCCTTGAATTGACTCCCATCCTCACGCGCCTATACCGACTTTCCTACGCTACTAATAGAGTTCCGTCTTCGTGGAAGATAGCCCATGTCCACCCGATCCCTAAAAGGGGAGACCGGTCTGACCCATCGAATTACAGGACAATTGCGATAACATCTTTGCTCTCCAAGATAATGAAGAAGGTTATAAACCGCCAGCTTCTGCAGTACCTTGAGGATCGCCAGCTTATCAGTGATCGTCAATACGGCTTTCGTCATGGTCGGTCGGCTGGTGATCTTCTTGTGTACCTCACACACCGTTGGGCAGAGGCCTTGGAGAGCAAGGGTGAGGCGCTGGCGTTCAGCCTAGATATCGCAAAGGCGTTCGATAGGGTCTGGCACAGGGCACTTCTATCGAAGCTACCATCTTACGGAATCCCCGAGGGACTCTGCAATTGGATCACCAGCATTTTGGATGGTCGGAGTATAAAAGTCGTCGTAGATGGCTCCTGCTCCCATACCATGACCATTAATGCTGGTGTACCACAAGGCTCGGCCGCTGGATCTCTCCCCGACGTTGTTTATCCTGCATATCAATGACATGCTCTCTATCGAGAGTATGCGTTGCTATGCGGATGACAGCACGGGTGATGAGCGGTACACTGAGCAACGGAATATCCCTCGGAGTACTCAGGAAAGAAGGGTTCAACTTGTGTCTGAAGTCGAGCGCTCTCTGGGGCGGGCCTCGGAATGGGGTGAACGGAACCTAGTCCAGTTCAACCCCACAAAGACACAAGTTTGCGCGTTCATTGCAAAGAAGGACCCGTTTTTCATGGCGCCACAGTTCCAAGGAGTAATTCTCCCGATTTCTGAGAGTATTGGGATTCTCGGTGTCGAAATATCGAGCAAAGTCCAGTTTGGGAGTCATTTGGAGGACAAAGCAAAATTGGCAAGCAAAAAGTTGGGCGTCCTGAACAGAGCCAGGCGGTACTTCACACCGAGACAGCGTCTTGTGCTGTACAAAGCACAAGTTCGTCCTCATGTGGAGTACTGCTCACATCTCTGGGCAGGTGCGCCCAAATATCAGCTAGACCCACTTGACTCCCTGCAAAGACGGGCTGTTCGAATCGTCGGGGATCCCAATCTTACGGACAGATTGGAGTCGCTGGAGCAGCGCAGAAACTTTGGGTCACTCTGTGTACTCTACCGACTCTTTCACGGAGAGTGCTTCGAGGAACTGTTTGACTTGGTACCACCGTCACAATTCTACCAACGTACCACTCGACATCGTAGCAGGGTTCATCCATTTCACCTGGAAACTTTATGGTCTTCAACTGTATGTTTCCAGCGTTCATTTCTCCCACGTACGTGCAGGCTCTGGAATGAACTACCTGCTGCTGTGTTTCCCGAGCGCTATGACATGTCCTTCTTTAAACGAGGTTTAAGAAGAGTATTTCCTTCACGGTAGAAAACAGCCTGGCTGTGCCCCTGGTATTGCAAAGGTCCATGTGCGGCAGCGTCACTTACCATCAAGTGTGCTGCTTGCTCGTTTGCCACCGTTGGCAATAAAAAAAATATAGGTAATACAAACAATTTGCAATAAAATAATATTGCAACTATAAATTAAGATGTCTATCCTATCTTTCATGTTGGATCAAACTGCACACGGTGTGCAAATTTGATTAAAATCGGATAAGTAGTTTAGGCGTCCATCGCGGACAAACAACGTGACTTGTAATTTATATATATTAAGATTAAGATAATGTAATATCTCTAAATATTTATTTATTATTCTCAAAATAGCAATTTTGCTAGTTCCCGTCCAATAAATTCAGTTCACGACCACTAATGTAAGAAATGTAAGAGGAAATATGTAATCCTTACTAATATTATAAATGCGAAGGTAAGGATGTTTGTTTGTTTGTTACGTTTTCACGCTTAAACCACCGCTCCGATTTCAAAAATTCTTTCACCAATGGAAAGCTATAATATCAGGAAGATAGGCTACATTTTATTCCGGTATTCCCACGGGAACGGGAACTACGCGGGTAAGGCGACTGAAACTGAAGCAAAGCGAGGGCGGGCAAATAATAGGCAGTGATCATTTATTTTATAGCTAGAAAGCCATTTTTATTATGTTCCTACATATTCATGTCGTGAAGGAGTATCAATTTCCCTTTCATTGTGGAGGAGGCTCGAGCCCAGCAGTGGAACGCATATGAGCTGTGATGATGATGAAATATTTTTATCCCGGACAAACATCTAAGAATTTATTTTTTACTAGCAATCCGTCTCCGCTTCAATTTGGTTTCAGTCACCTTGCCCCTGCATTCACCATCGCTCATCTTTCACCACAAGGTGCGGTCCTGTGCAGCCTGTATCCAACGACGCTTAGCAACTTTCACCAGGTCCTCGATCCACCTAGTTGTACGTTCTACATTGCATCGTCATATACCTAATTTTAATTAAATATTTAATACCAGAAAAGAAATATTGGGATCGAATGATGCTAGTTTTCGAACATGCGTTCGAGGACTGATTGTTGTACAAAAATATTATTTCATTTTCGACCGCTTCATTTTGACTGCACAGATAGCGTAGTGGTTAAGATATTGACCTACCGCACCAGTGTCCTGGGTTCGATTCCTACGTCCTGCGTACACGTCATGTCGCGATCCACAAATTATTGTTTAGATGTAATTTGTGTCCGTTAATTATATGTTTGTAAATTCCCACACAATACAAGGACTATTTCCTTAGTGCTGGGAATGGTCTTTAAAAAAAATTGTATACTAGTAGCATATGAAATAAAAAAATATGTTTTCCACGCTCTATAGAACCTAACCAAGGTCTAAAAATAGCGAACAAACTCGAAATACAACCGTGAAAATCGCCGCACGCCATATTTTTTTGTACTATTCACGCGTTTGGAGGTCTCTTTCTCTTTTTAAGGGGTCTTTGTCAACGGTCAACTTATGAATATTTTCACAAATCAATGTGTGTTCGCTTGACTTTGTACTCTCTTGAGCATGTGGCTAAATCATTGCCATCTAGGGATAATTTTTTTTTGTTTTAAGTTTGTAAATTATGTCATTTTACGACACTTCGCGGTCGATCAGACAAGCTGTCGGGAAAGGGCTGTGGACTAGCTAGTCATCATCATCATCATCATTTCAGCCTATCGCCGTCCACTGCTGGACGTAGGCCTCCCTCATGTTACGCCACAAAGTGCGGTTCTGTGCCGCCTGCATCCAACGACGCCCAGCAACTTTCACCAGGTCGTCGGTTCACCTAGTGGGCGGGCGTCCTACACTCGTCGTCCGATACGTGGTCGCCACTCGAGAACCTTTCTTCCCCAGCGGTTGTCGGTTCGTCGAGCGATGTGGCCTGCCCATTGCCACTTCAGTGTGTTAATTCTTCGTGGTATGTCGGTTACACCTGTTCGTCTGCGGATTTCCGTATTCCGGATTCTATCTCGCAGAGAAATCCCGAGCATAGCCCGCTCCATAGCACGCTGAGCGACTTTGAGCCTTGTTATGAGGCCTACATTTAGGGACCACGTTTCCGTGCCGTAAGTCATCATTGGTAACACACACTGGTGGTAGACCTATGTTTTCAGACACTAAAGTATGTTGGACGACACGGACTAGCTAGTACATTTACTCTATGTCCGAATCAATCCGTCTAGTTAACGCGGACATTCCCTGAATGAAATGGCTTCGTCTCTGGTGTTTAAGCGTTAAGACAAGCAGTTAATATCTCGCTGCATATATAAATATCAAAGAGAGACCATAGTCTGGCTTTTAATCGTATTAAAACAAATCGCAGATTAAGAACTCTTAAGATAAAGAGGAAATGATTCAGATAGTGAATCGGCATGATAGACAAAAAAGTTTGTATTTAGTGAGTAGTAGATATTTCGGTTACTGTGTTATCGATGAATTCAGCATATCTCAATTCTGTTATCTGCAATACATCTTATACAGCGCGAACAAAATGATATTCAATGTTAAACCTACTGTAGATAAGAAAGCAATTAAGTAAGTACCAAGGTTTCAGCATAACCGTTAGAAGAGGATTAGTGATTTGGATATCGATGAAAAGTAGCTGTTGGAATTTAAAAGGAAGAGCATTAGAGTTGGGTGATCTGGCTGTGGAAACTCTACATATACAATATAGGTTGACAATTTCACGAAATGAGATTAATAATGAGAAAAATTACCGCTAGTGAAGCCGCCGCTACAGCTAATTATTATAATAATTCAGCATTAAATGTTTTGCAAGGGCACAGATTATGACGTCATCCTTATCGCTTTAACAAAAATGATTCGACATTTTTGCAGCTATACTTGAATGCCGATAACCGGGTGATTAAAGTTCTAACTCGTCTGGCCATTGTGATGTACTATTAAATTGCCGCGTAGGCGCAACTATCTGCGCCTCATGCCGCCCTAGCCGAGGCCGCGGGTGACGTGACCGGGGATTAGTCCGTCACCCGCCGAGAGGCCGACCGCGTGAGGAAAGACCGACGTCCTCCCCGATGGGGGGACGTCGGTCGATGGGAGGGTACCCCAGTTAGGGATATTCCGTCGGACCGGCCACTGACGACAAGTTAACGCTGCTCCAGTGGTCGGCCCAACGACGAAGGCGACGTGGTTTTCGGGTGGGTCGCGGGAGATGTGTGCTTAAGCCCCTCTGTCGCCCCGGACGGAGTGGTGCGGAGGCGCGCCGACCGCGGCCCACCCACAAAAAAAAAAAAAAACATCAGTATTTAATTCTTACGCAGTTAATTCTTACACTTGTATCTCCAGGGCTTTTTCGGTGGTCTATGGACAGTAATTATGGTTTTGTCTTAATTTTATGGTCCGAATGAATTTGCTCATTTATTTTGAAGCTATGCTTCAAATGTATCTAATGCATATTAAACAACTTTACAAAGGCTTAATTAACCTTTGTTCTGAATCGTATATTCAGAATAATTGAGTGTTTAATTTTCGACAATACCTAGTTAAATAATTTAGGTGCGTAATAAAGAAAGTGCACAAAAATACTGTAATTTTTATGCTTATCTGTTGCCGGGAAAGAGGGTACGTTTATTAGTTTCTTACCTCTATCCCCAAGTTTTGGCTGGCTTTGCCGGCGTCTATCTCGTTTTGGAGAGTTTGACTATCTTTCAGAGAGGGCAGCGCACACCTATTATATGGGCATATAATAGGTGTGCGCTGCCGTTTCACGTCCGTAATAGGGAATATGCACGAAACTCCAAAATGAACAAATTATTTTTATTTGTAATCTTTATTGCTTAAAAAACGTACCTATACAATTATTTTTTAACTTTAGCATTATTTAATAATTAAATTTAATTATCAAAAAGTGCCTTTTTTGAGGTTCGCGCGCAAAATTTCTAAAACGCAACGCATTGGTTGTTCAAAACGTGACATCATAGTTCTCCCGAGCCTACTGATTAGGGCTGTCGATATTTAAAAAAGATATAGTTTTTCGATATATTAATATTTTTAAATATATCAATATCGGAGTTCGATATAACGAAAAAAAATATCGATATTTCGATGTTTTCGTTTAACTTCGTTCATTGCGGGGTTGCCGTGCCGAGCTTTTTTTTTTGTCAAATTCTCAGTTTCAAAGGGATAACTCGGGGATTTTTCGTTCGAGTTTTCAAATTGCTTCACGTGCATCATCTCTTTGCAGAAGGACGTGACAACTTGGTTACGCAACGTGCTTACTCTAGCTACGGAGCATAGCATGGCTAAAAGCCAAAAACCTGTTACCTGCCCAAACTGCGCATTCTACCAACGTATGTAACGCCGTGTCTTCAGGGCAGTGTTCTTAATGAAGCTTCTTAATGACAGGTATTGCCCGAAGCAACCACGCTTAAAGTAACTACGCTAGGAGGGGGCGCCTGCACGGAACCCTAAAACTTAAAAGTATATATAAATTAGGGATGTTATGTAAATGAAGTTTCGGATACTGATACTGGTCTCGGTACGGATAATGTACAATAAAATGTAAAAATAGGGATACTGTACGGATATTAGAATAATATTATATCGGTTTCCGATCGGTTTACAGTTATGACACTATTGCTAGAGAGTTCCTGCTCATTGGGTGGTGACGGAGTAAGAATACGGTTCACCACTCCCTGTCTTGCCCGTGGATGTCGTAGGTGACGACTAAGGGATATAATATATGCAATATCTATGCAAGAGAAGGAACACTCGAAATAAAACCCTATACCAACTTGTCTGACCAGCATGGTATAGTAAGGTCAATTTCCCTCCTACTGTGGAGGAGGCTCGAGCCCAACAGTGGAACGTATATGAGCTGAAATGATGATGATGATGATGAATGCTGATTGTGATGAGTAGGTATATACGATACTTAAGCAACACAATCGGCATTGGCCTTTTATTTACTTTTGAAGAGACAAGTTTAGACTGCCAGTTCGACTGGTTGATAGAAACTTAAACCTTTCTTAACGTGTCTCACACAGACATCGACCCTATCCGAAATTATCTCAAACTTTTATGTCAGTTTCGGTTATAGTTTCGACTATTATTTCGTTTCGGATATCCGATAGTTACGGAGCTACATGAAATCCCTAATCTAAATGATATCTCGTTATTTGCCGCTCATTATGATATGTGTTAAAGTAATAATAATGTTATATCAGTTGATATTATCGGTTATTATTAATTGAAAGTAATACTATAAATGATAAGTAGATACCAAAAGCTTAAATATGTACGCAGGGTTAGACAGCTGAGTATGACATTGCAAAATAGTATCAAGTAGGTAGATACATTAAATTAATAGCTTCGTTAATAAAAAAAATGTTGTACTAGTCTTGCCATGAGGTTCAAAGTGAGAATAAAATTCACCATTCATTACCGTACGGGTGTTGTAAAAGATTACTCAGGGATATACCCAATATGTATAATAACATCTATGTAAGAGAAGGAAAAGTCGAAACAAAAACACCATACCAATCCGTCAGTGTGGTATAGTATACTAGTCCACTTCCATCCATCAGTCTACGATCATTGTTGGACATATGCCTGCCCACTAGAATGCCACTCGCAACGGTCCTGTGCCACTTGCATTCAACGGTGCCCTGCGACTTTGAAAATGTCGTCAGTTCACCTAGTAGAGGGTCGTCCTACCTTGTCGGATTCGTGGTCGCCACTCGAGAATCTTTCTTGCCTAACGGTTGTCGGTTGGACGAGCGATGTAACCTGCTCATTGGCATTACAACGTGCTAAGTCTGCGGGCTATGTCGGTTACATCCATTCTTCTACACATTTCCATATTCCGGATTTTATCACGTAGAGAAATACCGAGCATAGCCCTCTCCATAGCATGTTGAGCGAGTTTGAGCTTTTTTACCTATGAGGCCGACATTTAAAGACCACGTTTCAGTGTCGTAAGTCATCGCTGGTAACACATGCTGGTTATAAGCCTTTGTTTTCAGACACTGCGGAATATTGGACGAGAAAGTCTACTAGTCCACTTACTGGTCTCTTATTGCATAGGAGGCTTGAACCTAGCAGTCGCATAAGGGCCGAGATAATGATGTTGTCGAGATAATGTATGTGGTTGAATATACATTCAACACATATGTCCACGTATTAATAATACAATTGTTGCCAACCTTTACTTGCTCGTGAGAGTCATAAAAATCAATTAACGGTCTTACCAGAAGAGTGGGTAGCACTGTAGCAGCCCTATCCTGGGAAACGTGTAAGACCTCACTGCGATCGATAACCCGCCTAGCAAACATGATGATTTCGGCATTCTTCATTTGTGGGGGGAGCCCTACTGTGGACGGCGAAAGACTGAATGATGTCGTCTAAGGATAAAAGTAAAAATGCTATTTAGAGTACATATTAATATTAATAAAGTTGCTGTCCTTAACTCAGAATTATATAGATGTCACTTCACACTAGTATTTTTTGCTGATTACACTGCAACTTTGCTTATTATTGTCCGTATTTCATAGGCAGGTCATGGGTATATGAAATTAGGGCCGTGTTCGACAAACTATGGTTTTGTTTCAGACGATCTCCGGAGCAGGTAGTCGCAACTCCACATTGGAAGTATGGCCCACCTGTGGGCCTCAGCCCTACGTCCTGACAAAGGTAATTGGAACAACAAACCTGTCGTTGCCTACCATCATCACCAAGATGCTCGGCAGCGACATCTGCTGGTCGTCGATGCTTTCCTTTTATGAGGTTATCATGGCAAGGAAACAGGCTTGCGTCAGCTGAGCCGTTCCGCCTTGCCGGCCGCAACTAGGGAGGAGGAGACGCCGCTATGCGCTCCTCCTCCGACCGTTGCGGTTGTGGTGTCGGGGATAGAATGTCATCAGACGATCTCTCCGGCACCCCGTAAAAGCGCGGGACAGGCGGAAGGGGTCGCTGTGATTTTAGCGGGTATTCCGGTCGCTTTTGTGGCCGGCGAGTCCCACATACACTCTCCCGTCTATCACCGGCGGGGAGATAGTTAGGAAACGAAGTTCCACAGGGTGAAAAAAAAGTAGACGCAAGTTTGCCAAGCCGAGTTGAGTGAATACTGCGCTCTCTGGCTTACACAGAATTGTCCAAACGTAATACAAATAACTAAATTGAGGTGTCTGTTTGTAATGTCAAAATAATAACCTTTTTTTATGCTGATACGGTTATTTGCATGATACCTATGCCTAAAAATCAGTTTATAAAATGTTTGTCTGTCTGTCTGTTTGTTTTGGATAATCTTCAAAACAGCTGTATGGATTTTGATAATATTTTACTAACAGGTAGCCGTCTAGATAAAGAGTAACTTAGGCTGTATTTTATCGCGGTAGTCGCACGAGAACGGGAGCTACGCGGGTAAGGTGACTGAAACCGAAGCGAAGCGAGGGCGGGTGGCTAGTATATCACATATGTGTATACCACGTATCTGTGGTGACACGCTTGCGGTTACAGTTCGGAGGTGGTTTCCTACTCGCAGCTGTGTACAGCAGCGGTCTACTTGTCCGTGGCACTCATAAAATTGGCTTATTATCTCCTCATAAGAGTGTACAGCAGCTTTCTTCTGGACAGCGTATAAATATTGCTGTGATCGTCAATTCGTCTGCTACCATGGCAATTGTAGCAAGTATAGGCCCTAACTTGTGAGAGAGGCCTTCTTGTAGCAGTGCCCTGCTAAATGCGGAATGAAAATTATGATGATAACATACCATTTTTTTTATTTCAAGTCTTATCTTAAATTATATTCAACATTTTAGGGTTAAATAATTCTGTTGGTATTTTATTTAATATAATGCAAATAAAGTGCCGAGGAGCCTCAGGCTTCACATAATTATGTCTGATGTTTACAGATGAAATAGATCTATTTTATTTAATTTTTAATTGGCCAACGTTTCGAACACTTCGGCGTTTAGTCACGTGAGTACCATCTCCTGCTCCCGTCGGAAGCATGCTGTTCTGGTTTCTTTGTTCTACAGACACTCAAGGTATCTACATGCTTAGTTCCCTAGAGACGATACCCGAAAGGGTAACTCGCCGGGCTGGTCATGGACTTCAAGGACTCGTATCAGTGGTCGGCCCAATGGCGAAGGAGAGCGAATATGGTGGATTATGGGGCCACGCGCTGCCCTTTCATTACCCCGTATGAAACGGACGGCGTACTTCTACACCATAGGCCGCCCAAAAAATCCTCAGTTTCCTACATAATCCTTTTAAGCGCCATGGTCATTTCACAGCGGATATGTTAATTTTCTTTGTGTGTTTAATTGTTAGCCGCAGATGGATGTAACAGATTTGCCTGGAATGTAGGTTACCGTTGAGCTAGCTAGCTCTTAATCCGGCAACGTGAATATGTTTAATTTATTAAGTGCCTTAAGAATTATGACAAAAATTTTTTTGCCAGTAGGTAACTGAATAGTAGTCAGCGTCTGGAATCGTCAGTAACCAAATTAATTTTCCAGAAATAGGTAATAATTATTATTCACAGAGAAAAGTAATACCTGTTATAACTTTGTTTTGTTTGTTGTTTAAAATTCATGCTACGGTAATTTATTACGTATTCGCGCAGAATAGTAATAAAACAAGGAGCGCTAATTTAATGCCATCTAGTAAAATTTTCAGACTAAACATTTAAAGCTTTACCCACAAATCTATTATAGATGGCGGTAATTCAAACTCCTCATGTAGTCATGTTTGCATACGCCATAAAGTTTACTTATCTCCAATCAAAGAGTCTCCAATCCTGTTATAAAACAAGTCTAAATGACGTAAATACTCTTTATTCTTGGTTCTTCTTCTTCTTCTTGAGTAATGGCAATAAGCTACAATTATGAGCTATTGGTGCCAGTGTCGAGTGTAATATATTATACATTCTTCACGTCTTCAGTCTTCGTATTTAGTCTTAGTCATTACCAGCGGCGGCCTTACCCATTGCGAGGCTCCGGGCGGCAGGTCTTTGCGAGGCCCTTTGTCCTCCGTGAAAAGTATGAGATACGAAAGTAGGTCTGGTTGTTTGGTTTAGGGATTTGTCATGTTTGATGAAAAATACTAAAGTTGTACAAATAAATAAAATTTAAGTTTTAAAATATTGAAAATGAAATGAAAAATATAATTAATAAGTGAAAATGTAATTTAAAATTATATTTTTTTTAAATTGCTTGGGTTGTTGCGTGAGGCCCCTGTAAGCGCGAGGCCCCGGGCGATTGCCCCGTTCGCCACCCCCTAAGGCCACCACTGGTCATTACCATTGATTAGGTGCTGACAAGTGGCAACCAATCAATGGTTCCTCTGGGAATTTTGGCAGAATATAAAAATGCACGCAATTCACTATTATATCCTAGGTATTCACTACATTTCAACATTTTGTCCGCATTATATTACATAAAATATCAGCAAATTATTTAATATAATACAATAAAACACTAAAATAATATAAAAATATAAAAGGGCTACGTGACATTTTGACATTCGCGTCAAAAGTCCTTATCCACAAACTATACTATTTCCATTTCTTTATTTTCTCGATGACAGTTCTAATTTGATAGTTGTAGTGTTGTGACCAAATAAGTAATGATATCGATCGCATATATATTTTGAACAAAGACAAATTCAACAAAAACATTCAAATATATTTTTTCAAGCTGGGAACACTCAATGACCCACCGCCATTTTGTATTTGTTTTAATCTGTCTCTCGCAACAAGACGGTCGTGCTATAACATTACTGTTCGCTGAGTTTTTTTCACATTATCCATACGTTACGTTGTGTATTTTGTGTTCCTCCGTGTTGATTGCTGCCCAGCTGTCAAATATCAAAATGCCTAAAGGATCTGTTCTGAAAAGTCAGGCGAGAGATCTGGTGATCAAGGTTCGTAATTACTTTGAAGCAGAATATCAAAATGGTGGCCCGCTATTACCACTGTCGCAAGTGCGAGAGCGTGTTGCGGCCGCATTAGGAATTAGTGGACCTACTGTTTCAAAAATTACTACCGAAGCTTACGGTACAAGCGGCATGCAAGCAAATAAGCTTCGTACGCCGAAGAAGAAACGCCAACCACGTCGTGTGACACCGGTTGACAACTTCGACGCTGACGCTATTCGTCGTCATATATATGACTATTACTTGCGCAAAGAAATTCCAACACTTAAAAAACTTGTTGTTTCTTTATGTGAACGTGGTTTGTTCCATGGCCAAAAATCGTCATTAAGCTTAGTTTTGAAAGAAATTGGATTTGCTTATAAAAAATTAGACAAACGTAAAATATTGATGGAGCGTCATGACGTTGCTATGGCTCGCTGCGAATTTTTGAGCGAAGCCAAAAAGATATCAGATTGGCCAAATGTTATTTTCACTGACGAGACTTGGTTAAATGCAAACCACACAGTATCGAAGAACTGGACTGACGACACCGCCGCTTCCACTAGTTCAGTGCCAATGGGAAAAGGTGAACGCCTTATAATATGCCATGCAGGGTCTACGAAAGGATTCGTGTCAGATGCTTTACTGGCCTTTAAATCCAAGAAAACAGTGGACTACCACGAAGAAATGAACGCGGAGATTTACGAAGGATGGTTCAAAGAAATGGTGCAATCTCTGGAAGAACCGTCGATAATTATTATGGACAACGCTACATATCACTCTAGACAAATTGATAAAATGCCGACGCAGGCCAATCAAAAAACAAGAGATAATTGACTGGCTCAAACGTCATGGTGAAAATGTGGATGATACTTTATTAAAAGTACAATTAGTGAATATTTTAAAATCTAAAAAAAGCCTCCCTGAAAGATATATTACCGACGAAATAGCTGCCGAATGTGGTCATTGGGTTCTTCGACTTCCGCCGTATCATTGCCAGTGCAATGCTATAGAACTAATATGGGCACAAATCAAAGCACACGCCGCTCGAAACAATACCCATCCCCCTTTTATGGCAAACAAGATGTTAGATTTATTAAAAAATGCATGTGCGGAAGTAACCGCTGACAATGGGAAAAAATTGTGATAAGAACCCAAAACATTATAGCGTCGGATTGGGAAATTCATGTGGCATTAGATAATATAGAAATACAGGAACTTATAATAAATGTTGAGGAGGAGCTCATCGAGTGATAGTGGCGATTCATCAGATTTTGATTAAAATAAATAAATGAACAATCAACATAATATAATTACATCTTGTAATGAAATGTAATATATTTTTTTTTTTTATTTATTTAAGACAACACTCTGCACTAAGGAAATAATCCTTGTATTGCGGGGGACTTCACAAACATATAATTAACGGACACAAATTACATCCAGACTCAGAACAACAATTTGTGGATCGCACAAAGTGTTGTCCCGCGTGGGATTCGAACCCCCGACACTGGCGCTGTAAGTCGCTATCTTAACCACTACGTCATAATTGTATAAAATTATCCGGCAATAGTTTAGTTTCTTACACTTTGTAAAAAAATATCGGGTCTCTTATCGTGTTACGTTTATCAATAGCTCCATCCCTATCAGTTTCTCCGACTCTTCTATGACCTTGTACGCACGTAAGCGTCATATTTTTATTAAATAATGTATAAATAATGTAAAAAAGACGCTCGTTCAAGTTTCCACAGGAGCTGTCATCGAAAAAATAAAGATATGGAAATAGTATAGACAGCGAAATCGTCTTGATGTTGATAGCGACCTGATGATAGCTCTGACAAAAACAGAACCTAAAATGAACCAATTGGTTCTAAACATGCAATCTCAAGTGTCTCATTAGTACACCTACGCTTATTTTATAATTTTTTTGGATAAAACATTTATTATTATAATTTCAACTTTAAAACATGTTTATTAGAATTAAAATAAAAGGCTTTTAAAGTAGATAATGTGCGTTTTTTGTATTTATTGCAAATGTAAAGGGAGACGTTTCATGAAAAATTTATTAATAGTCTAGGGTGCCTCAACAAAATAAAGGTTGGGCAACCCTGCCGTAGACTATTATTAATGTAAGGAAGATTCTAAGATACCTACCGAGTTAGATTTTTTTTTCAGATCTACCTATTTTTTTTACCTAATACAATAAACATAATAATACAATAAACGAACATAGAAGTAGACTTAAACCCGAAAAAGCGGCACATGAGCTTTTTAAATTATAATTTAAAATAATTATCTTTTAATTTTTCTAGGAACTTTTATTAATACAAGTTTCGACTTTTTTGTGATGTTTTTTTCTATTACCTGCGTGTATATAAATAAATACGACCCGCTTGGTTGTATGTACTTGGAAGGTACGCAACTAGCTCACGAACCAAGCACGAACCGGATCATTTTGTTAACAGGCAAAATCAAATTTTTGAGATGGTCTCGTCATCATCGCAGCCTATATAGGTCGCACTGTTGGGCGCCGGTCTCCTCCACAATGGGAGGACCTAATATATAAATAATGGGTATGACCTACAGTACCATGTTGGTCAGACATGTTGGTAAAGGGTTTCATTTCGCTTTCCCTTGCATAGATCTTATGTGCATATTATATCCCTTAGTCGTTTTTACGACGTCCACGGGCAAAATAGGGAGTGGTGAATTGTATTCTTACTCCGTCACCACACGGAAAAGATGATATATATTTTTTTAATACAGAGCTCATAAATGTAAATATCGATATTTATTTCGATGTACGTACTCCGATTACGATATATGTATTTGAAAATATCGATATATTGAAATATAATTTTCAATATATCGATTTTTTTTTGACAGTCCTAACATATAAAGACGAGGAGAAAGTACAGAGGTGAGGAGGGATGGAAAACAATTTATACGTCAAGTAATATATGGAAATATGGAACCATAGATTAAAGACAGGGGAGGGACAGTCATTTTATATTATAGCGCCATCTAGTTTTGAACTCTAATAGTTTTTATTTGATTTGACACTAATAACGTAAATAAATGTCACTAGATGTCCCATATAAATATATATTTTGAATACAATAAATTAAATAACTGATATTTTATTGATGTTTATTTTATTCAATAAGAATTTACTAACAACATATTTAATACAAAATAATTATTATCGATAATCATTTTAAGGAGCCAAAGTACCTTCATAGTTTTAGTTTATTCTCATGTAACCTCCATCAAACTGTAAAGTACCCACTATTTCTCTATTCTTTAATTAAAAAGTTGCAGATGCCTATTTGACGCTGTCAATTGTTATTATTATTATATTGTAAAATTGAAGTTTATAAAATTTTTAGCGACTTTATGTGACGGACTTTTGACGCGAATGTCAAAATGTCATGTAGCGCTTTTATATTCTTTTCTTGATCTTGATGGCTGGCGTTACACCGCAACTTTGCCAATGTCCCGTTAGACTCGTACGTAGACCGCCAAACGAAGGAGTATACTCTTTTCATTATTTTAGTGTTTTAAAGTGTTATATTCAATAATTTTGCTGATATTTTATGTAATGTAATGCAGATAAAATTCTGAAATGTAGTGAAAATGATATAATAGTGAATTACGTGCGATTTGACATTCTGCCCAAATTTCCTGAGACGCATGACTTGGATATCAACACCAAGTCATGCTAACGACTGACTGAAAGACTAAAACTAAAGACGTGAATAATAATCAATATACTCGACACTGGCACCAATAGCTCATATTACTGTAGCTCATTGCCATTAACTAAGAAGAAGAATAGAAAATTTGGCGTAGTATAAGTTTTGTGGGCTGGTGTAAAAATTATAGAGATCAAGACTTTATTGCACAACGATGGCCTAAAAAGTGTTAAAGAAGCTGTATAACATGTCAAAAAATGTTCATTTGATTGTCCCTATGACTCCTGTAAGTACCTACTTTATATATTTATTCAACAGAACATATTTTCTTAATTCTAAGTAGATTGTATTTACATTACAAAAATTATGAAATTATTACGTTCCGTGTAATGTGTCCGTGTCGTGGGCGTGTTAAAAGACGTTTAAAAGTTTGTAATATACTTCATTCTTCTTCTATTAAAACGTCCATACAGGTAAGGAAAAACTTAATATAAAATATTATTCCATCCTGTTTAACCAGCATGGGAGATTCGGCGCGAATTTGAAAATGTCATGTTAAGCCCTTGTATTATATTCATTTTTTTTGTGTTTTATAGTGTTATATTAAATAATTTTGCTGATATTTTATATAATATAGTGAAGGTGCTGAAATGTGGTGAATGTGATATAAGAGTGGTTTACGTGTATTTCCATATTCAACCGGAATTCCCAGAGAAGTCATCTAATTAGGTTTTCAGCGCCTAATTAATGATAACGACTTGACTTACTGACGGACCATGACAATAAATAAGTTATACAATATGAAGAAGTAAATAATATGTAAAGAAGTAAGCTACGTAAGACAAGGCAGTATGGTCGAAAAGACTTTAGCCTGCCCGTAAGGGCGATCAAAACAAAAAAAAACATTTACCAGCATGGTAAAATAGGTTAATTTCCCCGCAAACATGGAGGATTCTGAATTCTAGCAGTGAGACTGAGATGATGATGATGATGATGAATCCCTACAAAAAGAAGTGGCATTAACATACTTAAGAACTCTGGCAGTGGCATGACTTGCTCAGAGTACATAACCTACCGTTGAGTATTAAAGATTTCCGAGTAAGAACCAAGAATCTACCGGTTCCTTGTAAGTCAGAAGGTTGACCTAGAGGACTAATGATTAATTAATCGTAGAATTAATAAAAGTCTTGAATGGAGACCACGAATCGGACGACGCAGCGTAGGACGACTTCCCACTAGGTGAACTGACAACTCAAAAGTCGCAGGGAATCGTTGGGTGCAAGTGGTGCAGGACCGTTCCGAGTGGCATTCTCATGGGAAAATCTATATCCAGCAGTAGACGTCTATAGGCTGATGGATGAATAATGAAAGTCATAGGAAACTGTTAGATGTAAACCACTAAATACCATCTTTCATTATTATGTAAAACCTGTTTATAGCAGTAGACCCTTTACCCGAAAATTATCTCAGTTTCCGTATTTATTTATTATAATTATTATACGTACTCATATTTTAAGCCCTTTTTTTAAAGATCAGACAAAATCTTTAGACAAAAAATGTAAAATATTATCTTATTACATACTGAAATGGTTTATGTTTAATTTTTTCAGTTTGACCTACCATTTGCCGAATCCTGAAAAATATCCAGAACGGTTCCAAGAATGGCTACAAAGAGTCCAGGGCAAACTGGAGAAGGATGCGGATTTGGCACTTCTTAAGAAGAAAATGGTGTGCGATATTCATTTATCAGACAATTTCAAAAATAGAATATACCTACATACCTACACTCAGACCAGCAGTTTAAGACATGTCTGAGTTGAGAATCTTGCAAAAAACAGATAAAGATAAAATACGAACTACTATATTTTCGTAAAAAAATCCGATCTTTCTGTAAGTTCTCTGAGAGCGGGTTCTTTAGTGACTGTCAAGTCCCACTGTTAGTTTTTTAGAGAGTAAAGCTCTACACTAGTACATAATTTTTTATTTGCATTTTACGAAACTCTAAGAAACGATAGATTTGTCGAATCTATCGTTGTCAATTAACAGTTTAAAGACGTAAATAAATATATATAAATATATGTATTATTTCAGGCACTACAACCGCTGCAAAACAGAACTCTTGTATAGCGCAAGAGTCAATCTTAAAACCTGGAATTAATATTCTATCCGAATTAAATGTAACTAACGCAGGTATTTATTTATTTCAATAAATAAGGTTGTAAACATTTTTTTCAAATAAGCCTAAAATTAACGTTTTTTTTTTATTGCAAGCAGTGGCAAACGAGCAAACAGTACACCTGATGGTAAGTGTTGCTGCCGCTCATGGACCTTTACAAGGCTGCTGTCTTCTGTCGCGAAGAAAGTGAAGGGAGTGTGAATGTGTGCATTGAGGCTTGGTAATACCAAAGGCACCACCAAAACCCTCCACACGCAAACACCCTCAGAAAGTTGGGCTTCTGGCTCTCTCGCTCACCGAACGAAGCGCAGTAACAAATTGCTACTACTCAGACGTCGATTTTTTACGAGAGCGTGGTACTACCCCGGATGGACCGGCCCGCGGCTGTAGACAGATAACTGTCGACAGTGTGGTCCTACCACTACGTAAACGTACGTAATTGTTAAATAATTTCACATAACATGTATATGGGTCTATGTTCAAAACGACGGAAGATTGAGCATTGAAATAATAATGACGAGATAATATTATTATTTTTAGTAATATTTTTGCTGATGGGTTAAGATTATAATGTTTCCCCGCTCTCTACTTTCATATAGGAGTCACAAAAATCTGCCGAGGGATCCCCAGAACAACGAGCAGCAAACTGCTGGCAAGCTTATAAATAACAACTACTTCTGACAAACGACCAGCCAAGTGTAACAATTATATTATTCTGCCTCTTCAAAAGGCTTATGACTCACGTGTAACACATGTCATAGTGGACACGAACAGGCTATCGGACGGATGAATGAATGAATAATTGGATAGTTATATAAAGCACATATAAGTCCCACTGTTGGACGCGGCCCTCCTACATAGTGGGAGGTGATTTGACTTACTATACCGTGCTGGTCAGACATGTTGAAATAGGGTTTCATTTCGAGTTTTCATTCTCTTGCACTGATGTTACGTGCATATTCAATATATACCACAGTCGTCTTTTACGACATCCACAGGTAAGATAGGAAGTGGTGAATTGTATTCTTACTCTGTCACCACACGAAAAAAAATATCAGTTATTGATTGCTTATTTTATTTAGTTGTATTAAGCTGGGGCTAAAAAACCTTAGATCCTGGGTTTGACTTATATATGAATATAATAAATATTATGATGTGTAATTTTAAAATTATATTCTAATAAGTTTGAGACTTTCTGCAGGCGTCGACCAGGGAGGGAGTGGCGGCGATATGCGCATGCCCTCCCACAGCCTTGAAAGACGACAGGACGTGGCCAGACGGCCTTGCGTGGAGTGTCCCGGATCGAATGTCGACAGACCATCCCTCCGGTGCTCCATGAAAGCCCGGAAAGGACCGCTGTTAGTTTTAGTGGGTATTTCGGTTGCACAGTGACCGGCGAGTTCCACATACCCCCTCGGCTATCACTGGCAGGGGACAGTGCGTAAATGCATTTCCATGGCATTAACAAAAAAAAAGTATAAGATTTAACAATGTGTAATGTATACACATAGGTTTTGAAATTAGTTAATACTACATAATTTGAAAAATATAATACTTACAGAGATTTTTGCTGCTAAGATCATTAAAAGAGTGCGCAACTATAGTATGAGCAAAGTAACCAAATAAATAAAAAGTATTTTAAAATTAGCCCTCTAAAGTTATTTAATTTTAACTTGCGGTGGAGTTGGAATACGATTCATCTCTTAACTATGGATATTCTAAAAGACCACTAAAGCATATGGCAAGTAGTCTATTTAGATATCTAGACTGTAAGGGAAGGTAAATCCAACATGAAATTCTATATTAAATATTCCTTGCTGGCGCATGTTCGGAAGTGAGACAAAAGAATTAATAAGTGGACTGATCCAGTAGTTATAGTTAGGTTTAGTAGTAGGTATAGTTGATTTCGACATCAAGAAGGCTATAATTGCCAATGCCAACAATGAAGATCAATTGATTTATATTAGTCAGAATAAGTTAGTTGACATAAAATGTTATTTTTGCAAGAATAGAATAGCGATAAAGAAAATACCCTTTAACAACAACGAAAAAATGAAGAGAGATTCTTTATGATAATCGCAAGCGAACAATGCAATGGCTGACCCCAGATCAAACGCTACATCAATGCCGTAAAGCGAATCTTAGCCATAGAAATGTGACGGTAACGGTTTGGTGGTCACTTTATGGTGTTATTCACTACAGCTTCCTCAAATCTGCTCAAATAAAAAACATAGGTGTCTACTGCTGCAGAATTCCGAAAAATTATGGTGAAACTCAGAGTAAAACAGCCCCGATATGTCAATCGATCTGTACCATTATTGCTCCATGATAACGCAAGACCTCATACGGCTCGAGAAACTGCTTTAACACTACAAGACCTGTAGTTAGGAATCATACGTCATCCTCCGTACTCGCCAGACCTCGCCCCAACAGACTACCATTTTTGCCGCGATTTGGACAGTTTTCTACACGGAAAAAAGTTCTTTCGAGGAAGCAGTAAAAAATACCTTCACACAGTTCAGGATCCCAGAATACTATCGCAAAGGTTTAAATGATCTTCAAATTAGATAGCAGAAATGTGTTGATAACGAGTGTAGATACTTTGATTAAAGAAATCTGTTTTATGGACAAGAAAATGGTTTTAATTTATCAGCACGAAACGGCAATTTCATACTTTAATCCCTAATATTAATAAGCTGTCATTATTTTCCAAAACCATTTTAATATACACTATACACACTATATCTGAAATTCTGTCTTACATTTTAGATTTATTTTTAAATATTTCTGTTACTGGTACTACTACTACCTAAAAATATTATTATTGTGTATATTTCGTATTACGTCTGTGATGTTATTTTTCTCTTATTTTACTATATTGCTAATTGATTGTTAGTATTTCAAGCAAAGAAATTAATTTGAACAATTTTTAAGATTCAAATAATGTTTACATATATTGATGTACATATTATATTATTTAAATTACGGTCTGTAGCCTAACTCATTCAATGTATAACAATAAATTGAATGTTTCATATATGTAAATTGTCTTTAGATTTCAATGTTTAATGAAATGGCCCATAATATAAAATTGCGTCCTGTGATTTCAGAAAAGTTCTAATTATTGTACTATCTGACACTATTATTTTCACTCATACTTGCATTTTAAGAAAATTTACCAACTATCGCAATTCGTGTTAAATTCTAACTACGATAACAAATACTAGTAAGTTTAAACCTTCATAAGGTCATCCTCATACTCCTTATAGTTCTCTAAATTCTTATCGTCCACTTTGTAATTTAACAGTTTCGGCAGAATATCATTTTCTATGGACCAACGTTGTTGATTGTGTGTTATGTATTACATACATAGATTTGCCTGCGATGCTTTGCTTCAAGTAGTAAAGCAAGCGGTAATTTCAATGTACAATTTAAAGAATATTGTAACTGCTAAAAGTCACGGGCACTTTGAATTCGCGCTCGAGACTATTTCTTTATAGTTGTTGATTTGCTAAGTATTAGCAATTCAATACTTAGGTTATAGAGCGTGCTTAAAATTCTACGAATAGGATAATAGAATGCGAACACGTAAAAACGCATTGTGTGTGTGTGAGATGTATGTTTGTGTACAGATGTCTTTGTGTGGGTACGAAATAATTATTGATTAAGATAATAGATGGCGCTTTCTTTTACTATTAGTGATGTCAAAAAAACGCGAGTGGGCTCTCTTTTTCCAATATATAGTATTACTCTAATTTAAAGACGAGTTTCTTACGGTCGAACAGAAATGTACGGTGATTCCTGGCCGCGGTCCTTATCCTTATTTTTGGTTAATCAGTTTTTAACCTGTTTATGTCGACGTACATCTGCCACACTAGATCAAAAACCACTGTACATTTGAATAATTTCGGTTCCTATGGTCGTTGATTTTATACATCCATCTCTTTTTATGTGGAATAAATTATATACCTAAGTAAAATAGTTAAATTATACTTCTGTCCGTTCAACTTTAACTCTCTCTCTATATTGTTTTCTTACTCTATGTTATATTCATATCAACAGATACAGAGTCCTTCAATCCAATACACTGTTATCGTAACAATCTGAATATAACCAAGTCTTTTACAAGTTTCTTCATAACTTATTGTATAATATTCCACTTCTTCATATTGTGTAGCTTATTCATAAAAACAGTGCGTCAGTAAGTCAATTCGATTGATGATATCTAAATCAATAATTCCAGGGGTAATTTTGGAAGTAAATGAAAATGCACGTAATTCACTATTCTATCATATTCATTATATCACATAAAATACCAGCAAAATTATCATTCAACGTGGCACAATAAACCACTAAAACAATGAATAAAATTTAAGAGCATTACAAAACATTTAAACATATGGTACGCCAAAACTCCTTTGAAGCTCGGTTTTTTTTTTTGTTTTTTTTTTATTGCAAACGGTGGCAATCGAGCAGACAGTACACCTGATGGTAAGTGTTGCTGCTGCTCATAGACCTTTACAAGGCCGCTGCCTACCGCGAAGAAAGTGAAGGGAGTGTGAATGCGTGCATTGAGGCTCGGTGATACCAAAACCCTCCACACGTAAACACACTCAGAAAGTTGGGCTTCCGGCTCTCTCACTCACCGAACGAAGCGCAGTAACAAATTGCTACTACTCAGACGTCGATTTTCTGCGAGAGCGTGGTACTACCCCGGACGGACCGGCCCGCGGCTGTAGACCATAGATAATTCACTATAAAATAAGATAGATGTGCAACTGAGGTTTTAAATTTGAAAACTGTGTACATGGTTTGAGAGATGGCGCTATTTTCAATAATAGTGAAACAATGTGTTACTAATCGCTCAATAGATGGCGCTGCTTTAAAGGCGACCTCTAGCGGTATTTTAGTGAAATATTTAGTGTGATATAAATTATTTATTTAAACGGAATAAATGTAAAGTCACTTGACCCTTTGTAACAAATAACACTATTAAGGAAAAAATAATCGAAAACAAAAGAAGTTACATACAATTAACATACATTATTCCAATAAATAAATAATTACTATTATTTTAAAATATTTAAAGGATTTGCTATGGGAAATAAAACGGTTCTAATATGCAAAGAAACAAAACAATATTTATTTCCTTCCCGTTACATATTAAAATAATATAGCATGATTCACTTGCTCTACCCCTTTGGTACGTACGTCCGGTGAAATGCGTTGTCAAGGTAGAGGAGGATCTTGCTTCTTCAGTGCTGCTGTTTAAAACTTTCTAAGGCATTTGATAAACAATGTTTGACATACCGATCTACAGTAACACAGCTTTTATCTGATAAGACTATTATTGTGAAATCATCTGTCCTTACAAACAATGAGGCTATCATCTTTTTCGATCGACTTCTGTCCTTTTTACTTTTATCGACAAATATTCGTATGGAATGAATTCGAATAAATTCACAAACGAGTCCTGATTTAGATTTCTTGTTAAACACTAATATTAGTTTACTAATATTGTTCGAATTATCGAACATTGCCGTGTATACGTCAATATTTGCTATGCAATATTTTACTGCAATGTTAATACTTGTATAAATTAAGAGCATCTCTTAACCAAATTATCTACCTTAAATTGCATCGATTTTAAAATTGATAATGATTCATTCCAAAGCAAAGAATGCGGTGAGTTCTTCTTCAATGCCTATTTATTTACTTTTCACTACATTGATATCTGTGACTATTAAAGAATCGAACTGTTTGTCAAAGAGCAGTAACATATCTATTTTGGCCAATCACTCCATCGTTAAATATTAAGATCTGAAATTGAAAGAAACCGTGACTATTAGTTACGCGAAAAATAAGATTCCTTCCATTAGGAGTATATTTTATTCTTGATAAAACTTCACGAAATTTAGGTGGGTTATTATCAATAATTCAATATATAAACTTAAAAATTAAATAAATAACGTTAAACATTGAGAGAAATTCTTATTCACTTCTTCTTAAGTTACTAGATAAAACGTTTTATGGTTTTATCTTTGATAATTATGACTATTGACTCATATTTTAAACCAATCAAGGCTTTTTTGGGATAATAGGTTCTTTCCTAAACTCTAGTTCATTTCTGCACCAAATCTCATAAAAATGGTTAAATTGCATAGATGAAAATACAGAGAGACAGAATTACATTCGCATTTATAATTTTAAAATAATATAATCCTTATTAATATTATAAATGCGTAAGTAAGGATGTTTGTTTGTTACGCTTTCACACTTAAACCAACGAACCGATTTCAAAATTCTTTCACCAATGGAAAACTATAATATCAGGGAGTGACATAGGCTATATTTTATCTTGGAGTTCTCACAGGAACAGCAACTACGCCACGGGTAAGGCGACTGAAACCGAAGCGAAGCGAGGGCGGGTTGCTGGTATATTATAAATTATTCCCGTGTGATAACGGAGTAAGAATACAATCCACACCCTCTATTTTACTCGTGGATGTTATAAAAGACGACTAAGGGATATAAAATGCAGATAACGTTTACGCAAGAGAAGGAAAACTCAAAACAAAACCCTTAATCAACACGTCAGATCGACTACTAAGTCGATCTGACGTAGTAGGTCTATTTCCCTCTCATAGTACAGGAGGTTCAAGCACAGTGGGAGGTATATGGGCTAAGATTATAATTATAAATAATATAATAATATTATCGTTATTATAAATTATATAATAATGTATAAAAAAAATGAACGTGTGTACAAAGTACGCACAGCAGAAGTGAAACTTCTTTATCCTTTCTCCCTTTGTCCCGTTGTTCCTTTGTCCCTTTATCCCTTTATCCCTTTATCCCTTTATCCCTTTATCCCTTTATCCCTTTATCCCCTTATCACCTTATCCCCCTATCACCTTATCCCTTTATCACGTTATCCCTTTTTCACTTTATCCCTTTATCCCCTTATCACCTTATCCCTTTATCCCTTTATCCCCTTACCCCTTATCCCTTTATCACTTTATCCCTGTATCCCTTTATCCCCTTATCCCTGTATCCCTTTATCCCTGTATCCCTTTATCCCCTTACCCCCTCATCCCCTTACCCCCTCATCCCCTTACCCCCTCATCCCCTTACCCCCTCATCCCCTTATCACCTTATCACTTTATCACCTTATCTCTTTATCTTTTATGCCTTTATCCCTTTATCCCTTACTCCTTTTATCCCTTTATCACTTTATGCCTTTATCACTTTATCTCTTTATGTCCGCTTAAACGACATGCTATCCCTACTCCACTGGAGAAAAAACTCTTTCTTCGAATCGACCGTGGTGGGGACGAGGAAAAGATGGCGCGTAAAGAAAAAAATGTGACGCGTAACCGAAAAATGTGACGGTAAATTTTTTTCCAACGCCGATAAAGAAGTTTCACTTCAATAAGTATTATAAGAGAAGGAACTCGAAACAAAACCCTATACCAACCTGTCTGACTAGCATGGTATAGTAGCATCAATTTTTCTCCTGTTATGAAGGAGGCTCGAGCCCAACAGTGGGACATATGTGTGCTGAAATGATGATGATGAAGTATTATAATAATATATAAGTAAGGTTTAGGCTTGTCTAAAATTCGTTATAACAACCTAACATTGAGACTGAATGTTCTAATGCAACAACTATGTAATTACTCACCTTATTAAATAGAACCATGTTGTAGAGGAATTATAACGGATGAATATTCATTTATTGTCACATTGCCAGATATTAAGCTACAAACACAAAAAGCACGTGAATAACCTAATACAGTGAAATTGTCGTATTCCTCTTCCACACAATACTAGTATAGTATATATACAATTTACCATCTCATTCTTACCTACGAATGTCTTATAAGGCAACTAAGGGATTAAATATACATTTAACATCTATGCCAGAGAAAGAAAACTTGAAATAAAATCAACCCGTCTGAATGACGTGATTCAATTGGTTATTTTCCCTCCTATCAAAGAGGAGGATCGAACCCAACAGTGGGACTATATGAGCTGCCATGATGATGGCGAATGATGAAGATGAGAGATGAATAAGAAGGAAAACTTGAAATTAAACCCTATACCAACACGTCTGACTAGCGTGGTACAGTAGGTTAAGTCCCCCCCCCTAGTGGAGGAGGCCCTGGCCCAACAGTGGGATGTATATGGGCTGAGCTAATTATATATATTTTTTGTCATATATACCGAGTGTCTCATATTTTAATAATCCCTTCAAGATTTCTCAATAATTTAATTTGCTTGTCCTGTAAAGTAATGAATTTGTAATTATCATATTCTGACCTATGGCCACAGATTTATAGTGAAAGCTAAAGGCTTGTCTGTTTGAAACTTGTTTCTATTGTCCACTCATTAGGAATCCTAACAAAAATTAAGCTCTATGGTTCAATATCATAGAGTAAAATAAAATATAGATAGGTACCGTGCAGTATGAAACTGTCATGTCAGCTGGTAGTTATGTTGTTTGATTATTAAAACGAGAAATGGTGGTGTTTTTACGTTGTTGAGAGCTAAACAGATAACAGCGCGCAGTTAATCGTGTTTATTTACTTTGTGTTCGTAACTAATAATTGATATTCATGTGGCTTAATAGATTTGGTTTGGAATGTTTAGTAATACTCTGAGGAGTAATTGCGAGAAATCTAGACTGCGTAAGTAAAGCTTTGTTGTTAATTTTTTTCGAATGCACAAAGCAACTAGCTTTTTTAATACCATGCTGCGTATCCTACTAAAATCGGTACTGTTGGTAATTTTGCTACGTTGCTGTTATTTTATATTTACTTAAGATGTACTGTGACGTTGTTGTTTATTTTAGCTTTATTAATTATTTACAAAAACAACGCGAAAATTGTCAGAATATTCTGTTCTTAGGAATTTGATTTGCCTGATCATGTATTATCTAATTGTATAAATTATGCATATGAAGACCCTAAAAATGTATTTTATGAAGAAGACTATTATATTTTTATATTTAAACAAAATATCGAGACATTTAAATGACAAGTTTTATTACCATGCAATATTACATTATTTAGTGATTAATTACATGTTAGAATTTTGAACAATAAAATATAATGTCCATGTAGTGTTTGTAATATACATTCTGTCATAACACTCACATTTTATAGTCAATAAGGGAAAATACACATATTACATGACCCGTTTAAGGAGGGGAGAGGGTTTTCAAGAATACTGCGTTTAAACAAAATGGTGTCTTCATTCGTACAACGGACAGTCACCAAGGCAGAGAAGGGAAACAAAATCAAAAACAAATGGGTCACATACCTACATGTCTGTATGCACCTATACCAACATGTCTGACCAGCATGGTTTAGTAGGTCAATTTGCCTCCCATTGTGGAGGAGGCTTGAGTTCAACAGTAGGACGTATATGAGCTGTGATGATGACAGGTCACATTTTTTTTTCATTGTTTTTTTTTGATGATAGGTCACATGTATAGGTACATTCCCTAAACAATAAACAAATACGACCACAAATAAAAATTCAATTGATGAGAAACATCTGAATATAACGTTAATGATGATTATTTTAAATTTGTAGTGTCCATGGATTATACGCAGCAAAAGCAAGTAATAGTAATGTTAAGCTGTTAATAGTTTTAGTTGCAGAGCAACATACACTGCCAAAATGTTGTATGTTTTCCATGTGGATGCTGGTCAAATGACCACTTATGATATGACCCTCACCTTGCAGAAGTAAGTAAATTATTTTAAGAAAGTAATATTATGTTATACAGTAGATAATAGACTTCTGTGTGGTGACGGAGTAAGAATACAATTCACTACTCCCTATCTTGCTTGTGGATGTTGTCAAAGACGACTAAGGGATATAATAAGCATATAACATCTGTGCAAGAGAAGGAAAACTCGAAACAAAACCCTATTCCAACATGTCTGACCAGCGTGGAATAGTAGGTCAATAACCCTCCCATTATGGAGGAGGCCTGAGCCCAACAGTGGGACATATATAGGCCGAGATGATGATACAGTAAATGCCCGATTATTAAGACAGCAATTATTTGAAGACTGGAATATCTATCTATATCCATGCGTATTTCTAATTGCTGATTTTAGATTTAATAATTTTCACAAAAAAAAGACTCCATTATCACTTGCCCTTTTTGCTTATATTGTGCTTGTGGATGTTGTCAAAGACGACTAAGGGATATAATAAGCATATAACATCTGTGCAAGAGAAGGAAAACTCGAAACAAAACCCTATTCCAACATGTCTGACCAGCGTGGAATAGTAGGTCAATAACCCTCCCATTATGGAGGAGGCCTGAGCCCAACAGTGGGACATATATAGGCCGAGATGATGATACAGTAAATGCCCGATTATTAAGACAGCAATTATTTGAAGACTGGAATATCTATCTATATCCATGCGTATTTCTAATTGCTGATTTTAGATTTAATAATTTTCACAAAAAAAAGACTCCATTATCACTTGCCCTTTTTGCTTATATTGTAACTTTATATCAATAATGTTTGTGTATTAAAATAATAGAACTGGTTTTTTTTTCATATTAAAATGAAATTTATTGTAATTAAAACTATTTTACGGATTTTATTGTGTTTGTATTTGATTTTTGATTGCCAAGGTGGACTAAGATATCTCACGTCCAACAAGTTTATTTCAGAGCTAGATTTATATCAACTCACTACAGAAGTTATTCAACTATAAAAAAAATCAAATACAAAAGTGATAAAGTTCATAAAATAGTTTTATTTACAATGTGTAATACTCATGTAAACATCACAAATCATTATGAAATCTATTATTCAGAGTTTTGGTTATTCGGACAATCCCTAGTTTCAATTATTCCAATTCTACTCTAAACCGAAATCTATAATTCAGATTTTCATGTAATCCCGATTATCCCTAGTATCAATTATTCTGGATAATTGTAATTCTATGGTACATTGACATCATATCTTATGACAAATAATTTAATTAAATTTAATCTATTGTCAGTAACATTACAATTAAAAAAAAAAAACAAAATGCTAATTTAATTAAAACCTTTTTTGATTCTATTTTGATAAATTGATATTTTAATATGTGTAATAACAAATTATATATCAATCAATCTATATACATATATTAATAGCTCATATTTTGGACTGACAACAAAACTGATTAAAATGACATAGATGTCAATTAACTAATTTGCTACCTATAATGATAATTATATGACTAATTTACTACCAATATTGATAATTTGCTACCTAATGAAATATTGTTTATGTGGTAACAGAGTAAGAATACAATTCATCATCCCCCATGGATGCCATAAAAAAAGTCTAAGGGATTTGATAAACATATAACATCTATGCAAGAGAAGGAAAACTTGAAACTAAATCCTATACCAACCAGTCTGACCAGCATAGTACAGTAAGATCAATTTCCCTCTTATTGTGCAGCCCAGCAGAGGGACGTATATGAACTGCGATCATGGTGATGATAATATCTATTATGTGTCTTTATTGTAGCGTGTCAGCATTGAAGGCAGCAATAGAACGAAAGACAAAAGTTCCCTCAAATCTCTTGGTGCTACTTGTTAGTGGAGGAGAGGTCCTACAGTCAGATCATAAGGTGTCATCATACAGTGCAGGAACTGACACAAATCCTATATATATGTTCAGTAAACCTTCCGTGAAGGAGAGCCATTTAGGTAAATCAAGTAAGTCTTGTCAACTATTTATATATGTATTGCACAGATGGCATAGTGGTTAAGATGCCAACCTATCGCACCAGTGTAGCGGGTTTAAATTCCACACAGGTCAAAACTTTGTGCGATTCACAAATTGTTGTTTCAAGTCTGGATATAATTTGTGTCTGTTAATTATATGTTTGTGAGGTCCCCCGTAATACAAGGATTACTTCCTTAGTGCAGGGCGATGTTTCTAAATATATATCTTTATCTATACCAATAAATAAAATTGGAGTGTCTGTTTGTAATGTCAAAATAATAGGCTTTTTTCATGCTCACTATTTGCACTATACATATGCCTAAAATACACTTTATATTTTTTTTGTCTGTCTGTCTGTTTGTTCCGGGTAATCTTCAATACGGCTGGACCGATTTCAAAAATTCTTTCACCAATGGAAAGCTATAATATCAGGGAGTAACATAGACTATATTTTATCCCGGTATTCCCACGGGAACGGGAACTACGCAGGCAAGACGACTGAAACCGAAGCGAGGGCGGGTTGCTAGTCTTATATATAAATTTCTTGTGTACGTATGTCACTGAACTTCTCCTAAATGGCTGGACCGATGTTGACGAAATTTTTTGTGTGTGTTCAAGCAGATTCGAGTATGGTTTAGATTCACAATTGGAACGGGTAGGTGGTGCTGCTTTTATTTTATTTGAACAGAACAACGTCTGTTAGGTCAGCTAGTATATATAGAAAGGATTTCTTTACACCTAAGCAAATATTGGGAAATGAATATACCTAAATATAATTTCTCAGTATTCTATAATTACACCTCAAGTCCATATGGTTGTTTATGTTAAACATTTTACTTAATATTCTTGACCTATTTACACTAATACATAAATTTTGAGTAAGTTTCTATTTGTATTATTTAATACTTAGAAAAACTTGCAATCTCTGATTCATTCAGCAAGTTTCTTTAGTAATTCCTTACATGAAAATATGCAGAAAAAGTATTAAAAAATTTTCTTTGAATTTAACATATTATTCTCTATAGATACTTGATAGAAAACTTCTATTGAATAGTAAGGAGTAAATAGAGCAATCTATACAAATAAATAAAATTGAAGTGTTTGCTTGTAATGTCAAAACAATGGGCTTTTATCCTGTTGATATGGTTATTTGTATGATACCTATGCCTAAAAGCTGGTTTAAAAATTTTTGTATGTCTGTTCATTTGTCTGGCTGTCTATTTGTTTTGGATAATCTTTAAACCTGGCTGGACGGATCTTGATAATATTTTACTACTAGGTAGCTGTGTATATAATGGGTAACTTAGGTTATATTTTATCCCAGTATTCCAACGGGAACGATAAATGCCCTAGTAACGCTACTAAAACCGAAGTGAAATGAGGATGGATTGCTTGTTAGTAATAGATTTTCATCATGACTGAGTAGGATATTGGTCTTCTGATTTGTTGATATTGATTCACAGTGTGTGATCTAAGCCCTATAGTGGAGTTAAGTACTGGAGAATTTACAAGTGAAATCATTAGCGCATTAGATGGCAAATCATATGCAGAATTGAAAGCCGCAGTAGAGAAATGTTGTGCTCAGCCACCTAATGCTTATACCGTGATGACTTGTGCAACACTCGCACAACAGTTCAGTGAATTGGCAGTTGAAGTTTCAAGCAGCTGTGAACAATTAGTGCATGAACAGCATCTGCAGCAACAAGTGAGTAATAAATGATTTAATAAATTAATATACAAATTGAATATACACTGAGTAAATACTCGTGGATTACATAAGGTTATTATTGTTGCAAACATTTGCTATTGAAGGTCAGTACTTTGATCACTTCAAGATCTATGCAAAATTATCATTATTCCTGTTTTATTACAATTATAACATATTATCCTTATTAATATTATAGAATATATATGCGAAAGCATATCATACCGCATATTGGGCCTGGAATAGGGCCTAAAAATGTCAGGACCCGAATGCCACAGAGGTGAGGCGGAAATTTAATGCCGCTTCTAGATCTAGTAAGAAAGCTATTGCCAAAGGCAAGGCGGAACATGTTGCCAGAATTAGCGAGCGATTGCAAAGCTATCCCGCTGGGAGTCGTGCATTCTGGTCGCTCGCCAAGGCTGCCCAAGGCAACTTCTGCCAGTCTAATCTCCCTCCACTGCAGAAACACGATGGCAATCTGGCCCACAGCGCAAAGGAGAAGGCCGATCTTCTAGGTCAATCCTTTGCCTGTAACTCGACTTTGGACGCCGGAGCTGCCACACCACCTACCATCTCACGGTGTGAAAGCTCACTGGCCGAAATCCGCATCATGCAGCGAACGGTTAGGCGGGAGCTGCGGCTTTTAGACGTCCATAAGTCGAGTGGGCCGGATGGTATCCCTGCAGTGGTCCTAAAGACGTGCGCCCCTGAATTGACTCCTATCCTTACGCGCCTATACCGACTTTCCTACGTAACTAACAGGGTTCCGTCTTCGTGGAAGGTAGCCAATGTCCACCCGATCCCTAAAAAGGGAGACCGGTCTGACCCATCGAATTACAGGCCAATTGCGATAACATCCTTGCTCTCCAAGATAATGGAGAAAATTATAAACCGCCAGCTTCTGCAGTACCTTGAGGATCATCAGCTGATCAGTGATCGCCAATACGGCTTTCGTCGTGGGCGATCGGCTGGTGATCTTCTTGTGTACCTCACTCACCGTTGGGCAGAGGCCTTGGGGGCAAGGGTGAGGCGCTAGCATTCAACCTAGACATCGCAAAGGCGTTCGATAGGGTCTGGCACAGGGCACTTCTATCGAAGCTACCATCATACGGAATCCCCGAGGGACTCTGTAATTGGATCGCCAGCTTTCTGGATGGTCGGAGGATAAAAGTCGTCGTAGATGGCTCCTGCTCCGATACCATGACCACTACTGCTAGTGTACCACAAGGCTCGGTGCTCTCCCCAACGTTGTTTATCCTGCATATCAACGACATGCTCTCCATCGAGAATATGCGTTGCTATGCGGATGACAGCACGGGTGACGAACGGTATACCGAGCAACGGAATGTCCCTCGGAGTACTCAGGAAAGAAGGGTTCAACTTGTGTCTGAAGTCGAGCGCTCTCTGGGGCGGGCCTCGGAATGGGGTGAACGCAATTTAGTCCAGTTCAACCCCACAAAGACACAAGTTTGCGCGTTCACTACAAAGAAGGACCCGTTTGTCATGGCGCCTCAGTTCCAAGGAGTAACTCTCCAAATTCCCGACAGTATTGGGATCCTCGGCGTCGAAATATCGAACAAAGTCCAGTTTGGGAGTCATTTGGAGGACAAAGCCAAATTGGCCAGCAAAAAGTTGGGCGTCCTGAACAGAGCCAGGCGGTACTTCACACCGAGACAGCGCCTTGTACTATACAAGGCGCAAGTTCGTCCTCATGTGGAGTACTGCTCACATCTCTGGACAGGCGCGCCCAAATATCAGCTAGACCCACTTGACTCCCTCCAAAGGCGTGCTGTTCGAATCGTCGGGGATCCCAATCTCACGGACGGATTGGAGTCGCTGGAGCGGTGGAGAGACTTTGGGTCACTCTGTGTACTCTCGACTCTTTCACGGAGAGTGCTCTGAGGAACTGTTTGACTTGGTAGCACCGTCACCGTTTTACCAACGTACCACTCGACACCGCAGCAAGGTTCATCCATTTCACCTGGAAACGATATGGTCTTCCACTGTACGTTTCAAGCGATCATTTCTCCCACGTACGTGCAGGCTCTGGAATGAACTACCTGCTGCTGTGTTTCCCGAGCGCTATGACATGTCCTTCTTTAAACGAGGTTTAAGAAGAGCATTTATTTCACGGTAGGCAACGGCCTGGCTGTGCCCCTGGTATTGCAAAGGTCCATGTGCGGCAGTATCACTTACCATCAGGTGTGCTGCCTGCTCGTTTGCCACCATCGGCAATAAAAAAAACAAAAAAGAAAGTAAGTTTGTTTGTTTGTTACACTTTCACGCTTAAAACATTGAACTGATTTCAAAAATTCTTTCACTAATGGAACACTTTAATATCAGGGAGTAACATAGACTATATTTTATGCCGGTATTCCCATGGGAAGGGCGACTGAAACCAAAAAGCAGCAAGGGTGGGTGGCTAGTAGCATATAAATTTTGGTCTTTGAATGAAAATTTTAAACTTAACACAAAAAGTTTTTACACGCTTTGAGCTTGATTTCTTAAGTCAGGTTTCATTCAGTGAGAATCATTTTGAGTGATGTTTTTACAACAGACAGAGACATTATGGCTGGCTCAGATCTTGCAAGCAGTCAGTGGACTTTTGTTTCATGCATAGTTAATCCTTTGTGTGGGTGCTGGAAGGTCATGTCAATTCTAAGCGTTTTTAATACAATAGTTTTAGTCTTAACAAAACAATTAATTTCTCATTAAATCCTTCTTGTGTTCGAATTTTGTAGTAGGGCCTATTGTGGCTACAATCTGGCAATCTTTTCGAAAAAAAGCCTTGTTGTTTTTCTGTGTAATAGATAATGAAGATATTAAGACAAATAACTATCGGAAATATATCTTGAGGAATAGTACGGCTAATATTTGCTATATTCTCTAACTATATCCTCTGACTCTATTCATGTCCTACTAATACGGAGTACTTGCACAGACACAACTACGTAGCCAGGATCCATCACCATCACCAGCAATTAATTTTTTTAATAAAATATAACTAATAAACCAGCAATTGGATTTTATAATAAAATTAAGACAAAAACGATGTTTTCATAAAAATTGTAATAAAGTGAGGAATAGAATACTTGAGCGAATAATCTTATCAGGGTAGAGGAGTCGTGCTACAAGTATATACATATGTTAGAGCCAGATGTTGAAAATGGTCTTATACCTGTACTATACCCATCTATTATCACTACTGAGGCTATTGAAAAAAACAAGACGGACAGATACTGATGATGTAGATTGATCCTCCATGAATAATGTGACTATTTTTTTACGTAAAAACGGGACGCCTGAATAATTTCCTCATAATTTTTGTGCCTGGGACTAGGGTTGCCAGGTCGTAAAACCTAATAGCCGGACAGACCAGCCAGTTTGGCCGGACATTTGGGTAGAGAGGCCGGACACCCTACATTATTGAGGATTTTGTGTTTTAATATTATTATTAATATTATTATTAATTTTTGTCGTACCGACAAAAAAATGTATGTAAAATTAAGCTTTTTGGATTATTATGACAACAGTCGACTCGCCTGCGCTCGGCCACGCTCGGCGCTAGCTCGTTTGCGAAATATAAAAAACCTAATAAAAGCCGGACACCGATTATTTTGGCCAGACACGCAATTAAAAAGACTACCTATGTCCGGCTTTATCCGGACGCCTGGCAAAGCTATCTGGGTGGGACACTTACAGAAATAGATAAAAATATTAAATTAATAGCTAAAGAAAAAGAACACGTGTAAAGTCTTGCAGAAATAGGTAAAACTACAAATAGGTAAGACTTAAAACCTAAAAGAAAAAGCAAGAACACGTCGCTATCAGTTTAACACATTATTATTGATGCTGTATATTTGTGAAAACATGCTATTTTTTTATAGCTTGGGACAACGGCACCGACAACTTGAAAACGGGACTGTCTTGTTCAAAACGGCACGTCCGGCAAATTATCTGTGAAGGTAAACTTAAGAAAGTTGAGAAAGATAAACAAATGAAATATGAGACTGTTGACACGTGGGTTGTGAACACAGCGATCATAGGACCGAAGCTACTAATCGAAATAACTATTTATTCAGATGAATAGTCTAACAGTTGAGAGATTATCATCTTTTGGGTTTTTTTTTTGGACTGGACGCATGCAGTCCGTTCCGTCTGGGGTGACGAAAGGGTGACGCGCGCCCCATAACCCACCGTATTCCCACCCTCCCTATATGAGCATTGAATTAGGCAGGGCAGTTTGATATAGACAATATTAAAATGCGCCTATCACTATATTTTATTCTAGTGGCAGACTATTTGGAGGGGCGCAGCGTCCTCTGCACCAACCGAGCAGGGGACGTTGTGCGAACGCCCATGACGTGCGGTGTCCCACAGGGGTCGGTCCTCGGACCCACCCTGTGGAACATCGGCTACGACTGGGCGTTGAGGCGGAGTCTCCCGCCCGGGCTGGGCGTGATTTGTTACGCCGACGACACGCTCGTCACAGCCCGCGGTGGGACGCTAGAAGAGGCGGTAAGCCTGGCGACCTCAGGCACCGAAGAGGTCGTCAGGCGGATCGAGGCGCTGGGGTTGAGGGTCGCCCTGGACAAGACGGAGGCCCTCTTGTTCCATGGGCGCCGTATGAGACCTCCCATCGGCGTCTCGATCACCGTCTATTCGGTTGAGATCAACATCCGGGCCCTTATGAGGTACTTGGGCCTGGTGCTCGATGGGCAATGGTGGTTCCGGGAGCATTTCCGCAGGCTCGCTCCACGGCTTGTCGGCGCGGCGTCCGCCCTATCGTGGCTTATGCCGAACGTGGGTGGACCGAGCGCTGCGTGCCGACGGCTGTACGCGGGGGTCATCCGGTCGATGGCCCTGTACGGCGCACCGGTGTGGGCGGGGTCCCTGACCGTCTGTCTGAGGGCCCTCTTGTGGCGACCACAGAGGGTCACGGTGATCAGGGCCATACGCGGATACCGCACGGTGGCGAAGGAGGCAGCGTGCCTATTGGCCGGGACTCCCCCGTGGGACCTGGAGGCAGTGGTTGGAGAGGCGACACGGGGTGCTCTCCTTCCGACTAGTGCAGGTTTTGACGGGGCATGGGTGCTTCGCCAAATACCTGCACAGGGTCGTAAGGAGGAAGAGTAAACCGTCCTGCCACCACTGCGATTGCGACGAGGACACGGCGCGCCATACGCTCGAGACCTGCGCGGCTTGGGCAGTGCAGCGCTGTGAACTCGTCGCAATCATCGGTGCAGACTTGACGCTGCCGGCTATCGCTAGGGCGATGGTCGACAGCGTCGGGAATTGGGACGCGGTCGCAGCCTTCTGCGAGACAGTGATCTCGCGGAAGGAGGCGGCGGATCGCCTGCACGAGGAGCGCAGCCTCGATGAGGAGATCCGCCGCCGGCGACTGGGGCGGCGTAGGCGCAACTACCTGCGTCTCATGCCGCCCTAGCCGAGGCCGCGGCTGACGTGACCGGGGATTAGTCCGTCACCCGCCGAGAGGCCGACCGCGTGAGGGAAGACCGACGTCCTCCCCGAGGGGGGGACGTCGGTCGATGGGAGGGTACCCCAAGTAGGAAGTATTCCGTGGGGCCGACCACTGATGTCAAGTAACCCTGCCCCGGTGGTCGGCCCAACGACGAAGGCGACGTGGTTTTCGGGTGCGTTGCGGGAGTTGCGTGTTTAAGCCCCTCTGTCGCCACGGACGGAGTGGTGCGGAGGCGCGCCGACCACAGCCCACCCACAAAAAAAAAATCACTATATTTTATTACTAAGATAATGGTAAAAAGAAACGAAAATATATATGAGTCATTATAAAATGTTCTTTAAACAGGGCTGGGCGGCGGTAGTTGCGAATTTGGACGACATATACTTCGAATTTTGTGAGAGGTCAAGAAATTTCAAAGATGCATTTAGAAAACATAGACTAAAAAAAGAGGAGTACCACGAAAAGTTAAATGGGTAAGTTGAATATTTTAGCTTTAATATTGGCACACTACTTTCTTGCTTTATTGTCATTCAAGGGCGTAGGCGCAGGTAACAGACTCCCTAAATAGGTTACGGGCCTTATTGCGACGTTCTGCAGCCGAGTGATCGATCTCTAAAATTAATCTGGATAAATAAATATAGCAATATCCTTGTAAATACAATGTTAATAAAATGTCTTTTGTTGTTAACAAATACTTCCTACATATAGAAATTAGTTCAATTTTCTTGGTGTACCGTAAAACCCATACCTCAACTCACTCTTTATAGTGCAATAATCATCTCTATTACGAAAAAACATATTCATATATAGACGTCAGAAAATATTTACAGATATATTTAACAGTTTCATTCTTTAAAGAACTTCAGTTTTGTAAGCAGCCTACGAAAATAAAATGTTTGAATTGTCGAAATTTCTAAGAAATATAACCGGTGTCGTTAATAGCTATCTTGTTATAATGATAATTGTCTCAAATGCGACAAAATAAACAATTATTTTTCGATTACAAAATAATCTTAAAGCAATTTGGGCTTATTTACTAACTAAGTACATTATCTCTAGGCAATTTGGGTCTCTTTTAATAAGTGCACCTTTTATAAATTACTAGAGATAATGCCATGTTGGCAAACGGCTTTAATAATTTTAGTTGGTATTATGTTTTTTTTTTATAGGTGTGGCTGCTTATTTACCCGATAATTTCTTGGTTGGTTTTAACGACTACTACGAGAGATTAAAGATAGGGTCATCATTTCAATTCAGGCCTCCACAATATCTGGCAAATTGATCTACTCTACCACGCTGATCACATTGTGTACGTGTTGGTATAAGGTTTTATTTCAAGTTTCCCTTCTCTTGCATTAAAGTTATATGGATATTATATCCCTTCGCCGACTTTTAAGACACCCACGGGTAAGGTAGGCGTTGGTAAATTGTATTCTTTCTCCATTACCACACAGAGAAGGGTTAAGATTCTTTACCATGGCTAAACATAGGTAACGTAAGCTTTATAATTTTGGAACTCAACGCGATGTACAGACGTCAACGACGAGTAAATAAATATTTAGTCTTTTAAACTACAAATAATTATGTATTTAGGAACTATACGAACAATAGTCGCGGCAAGCGTAGTTGCCTTGTCTGTTAATAGTTAATTTATTCCTATTTACCTTGAACGATTTAAATTTGTTCCGGTGTAGTATATCTTTGATAAATACTCCACTCATAGGTATTCGTGTTACATTTTTTATTATTAGGTTAAATAGGTATCCTTTTTAAAATCTTAAATTTTTTTGAACTTAGGTACGTATATCTTTAAGTCTGGATATTTTGTCATTTCAGTGTCACCAGTTTCATCAATAGACTTATTTTGCCTTATATCTTCTCAAATCAAATTCGTTCCACTGTAAGGCTTGTACTGGCACTGTAAGGCACTTACTGAATAGTAAGTCAAGTTCTGGCCTTCTAGACGGCATATGGACTATAGGATTTTATTTAGTTTTTTCCTTCTGATGTTATCATTTAAATTTTTTTTATTGTCCGCGCAAGTAAGTGTAATAAATTGCGTTCTTACTCCTTCATCACATCTACTTGGTTAAGAATATAGATACAGGACTAAATATTAGATATAATAAATCCAATGAGTTTAAACACGAAGTGGTAAAGTTTCTAATAACAAATATGTAGATGGTAATTTATTGCGGTCTTTTCATGATTAGGTTTAGGACAGCTCTCAAGACAAATACAGGAAGCCTAAACAATGGGTTGTAATGTTTAATACATGAGAAATTAAGCTACCGACCTATCATGCCAGTGTCGTGGGTTCGATTCCCATGCAGGGCAATACTTGAACAAATTGTTGTTCCGAATCTGGGTGTATCTTGTGTCCGATAAATTATAGGCTTGTAAAGTTCCCTGTGCAATACAAGGATTATTTCCTTTGTACAGAATATTGTCTTTTAAAAATCTATACTAATATTATAAAGAGGAAAGATTTGTATGTATGTTTGTAACGAATTGGCTCAAAAAGTACTGGACCGATTTTTAAAATTCTTTCACCATTTGAATGCTACATTATTCCTGAATAACATAGGCTATATATTATCCCGGTATTCCCACGGGAACGGGAACTACGCTGGTAAGGTGACTGAAACCGAAGCGAAGCGAGGGCGAGTTTCTAGTAATGTATAACACTTAAAAAATGTTTTTTGTCTGTCAGTTTGATCTTTTCAAGCGATCTCATGTTATATGTCTTTTAAATCACATCCATGTCACTTGGCCAGGATATATTTTATTACGTAATGTTTCGTACATTATATTTTTTTATACATAAGGCTATAAAATGTGTCTTCTTTGTGATACTCTTACTCCTACAACATTTTTCTACGTGATTCTAATATTTTGGACATTTTAGGCATGTGTAAAATATTAGAACTATCATGTTAACTGACCATAAAGATTGAGGGTGTGAGCTGACAAAAAATTAAAGGTAGAGGCTGCAATTAAACGTTTCGTGTGTGTATAGCTACTAGAACCTTCCGCCTCGTACTTGTAAATATATAATCACGAGTTATGGTATTTTCGATAGCACGGAAATCGATTGGTAACGGTTGTACTAAATAGCTGTTTCTGTAGCTATGGACAATAGCATGAGGTTTCTAAGCAACAGAACCGCAATTAACACTGATATGTCTACAATACACAAACATTTATATTCACTAGGGGGAATGATACGGCCGGTTATAAAACTATTGCGTCGACCACCAAGTTATTGGGATAAACCAGGATGATGGCGAATATATTAATGACTAGCAACCCGCCCTCGCTTCGCTTCGGTTATAGGTTATAGTCGTTTTACCCGCGTAGTTCCCGTTCCCATGGGAATACCGCGATAAAATATAGCCTAGTTTCCGCCCTGATATTATAGCTTCCCATTGGTGAAAGAATTTTTGAAATCGGTCCAGCCGTTTTGAAGATTACCCGGAACAAACAGACAGACAGACAGACAAAAAATTTTTAATTGCTATTTTAGGCATAGGTGTCGTGCAAATAACCGTGTGAGCATGAAAAAAGCCTATTATTTTGACATTACAAACAGACACTCCAATTTTATTTATTGGTATAGATTTTATTATTTCATCATTTCATCTCATATACATCCCACTGTTGGGCTGGACCCTCCTTTACATTAGGAGAGAAAATTGACCAACTGCACGCTAGTCAGACGAGTTGGTATAGGGTATTATTTCGAGTTTCATTTCTCTTGAATAAATGTTATATGCATATTAGATCCCTTAGTCGTCATTTACCACACCCACGAGGAAGAGAAGGGGTAGTCGATTGTATTCTTACTCCGTCACCACGCGGGATTTATTTAGTAATAAACTATAAATAGGGCTAGGTATTACGATAACATAACTGCGTTTTTTAATTTCTTATCTGTCGCTCGTTTTCGTTAGGTATTAATGATTCTTAAATTTGTTTGTTTTTGTTTTAAAGTTATCGATGGATAGTATTTTCAGTATATTATATTGATTTATCGCCGATATCATAAGAAACTGTCTCTTGAGACACAGGTATCTAATTGAAGAGTCACCCATCTAAAGTAGTTCAAATTAGGGCTTGCAATCCCGCAGCCTGAATTTAATCTCGGTATTTGCGGGACTACGAATTTTCAATCCCGCGGGATCTCGTTATTTGCGGGATCCCGCATATCGAAAATATTCACATTTATAAAGGCAAATAAAACAATGAATTCATCAACTCCACATTTATTTACGTACATATTTACTATTAATATGAGATCAATCAAAATACACCTTTTATTTGTAACAAAAAAAGAATGTATTGATCAACTAACTACTCAATTATTAAAGTATTACTATTAGTATGAGATCAAATAAATTATTCCGTTTATTTATCGCAAAAACCCTATGACTTAGAATAATAACGTATAAGTAGAAGGATAGTGTCAGTACTTCGAACTTTAAAAATTTGAATCTAAAAATACTAATGGCGGGCAGACGATTACACACGTACACACGGAAACCACTATACAAATTATGAAATCAAATTTTGTTTTTATTAACATAAATCGTCGAAATACTTTTAAAAGTAATGTTAAAAACCTTTTTGTTTTTCAAATGTGTTGTGGCACCATTTGAATGCACAAGCCGTCATAATTACCTATTTATTTTTTAAGAGTTGCGTACGTTCGTGCAGTGCAATGACTTGTACATTACGGGACTGTTCCGGCGTAGGCTCCATTAGGCTCCAATTGAAATGCGTGAGGCATTTCAATTGGAGGGATTTTTGTGCGTGGACTTACCTTCTATATGTTATTATTCTAAGCCCTATGAATTATCAACTATCTCCATATTTTTTTAAGTATTACTACTTTCAATCAAATTACACCGTTTATTTACCACACAAAAAGAGTGATTTAATCAATTAACTAAAATTTATTTACGTATTACTATTAGTATGAGATCAATCAAATTACAACGCTCTTTCTTCGCAAAAACAGTAACAGAAACTAAATAAAAAACAAAACAAATCTTCTTCAAAAAATACACAAAGAAAATTAAAAAATCATCCAAAAAAAGACACATTTAAAAACTGTAAATATATGTAAGGACTAGCTGACCCGGCGAACTTCGTACCGCCATAATTTTTTTCGTAAATATATTTTCAAAATTTCCGAATATATAGTCTCTAACGGAAGAACCATTACAGCTTTGTCAGGAAAGATTCAATCGTCTTGGTCGCGGCAGTGTTAATGATGATTCAAAGACGGAATTACGGATTTCTGAAAAAATTATAATTATCAAATTTTCAACCATACTTAACTATAGACAAAATTACCTTTAGCTGTCATTGGCATTTTGTTATTACATATCAAATGCGTTTTTTTATCCTACGTTTCATAGTGACTTGTATTCTCTTTGACATGAGTTTCGGCGCGGATATGAAAATGTCATGTTAAGCTCTCGTATTATATTCATTATTGTAGTATTTTATAGTGTTATATTGAATAATTTTGCTGATATTTTATGTAATATGATACAGTTAAGGTACTGAAGTGTGGTGAATGTGATTTAAGAGTGGTGGAAAGTACACCTAATGTATTTTCATATTCTACTGAAATTCCTTGAGCAATCATTTAATTAGGTTTTCAGCGCCTAATTAATGGTAAAGACTTGACTTATTGACAGACATGATTATAAATAAGCTATTCTATATAAAGAAATGTTAAATAATATGAAGAAAATTATATCACAATTGGCTGTATGGGCTTTAATCCCTTTGCCTGTCCGAATGGACAAACAGAAACAAAAAAAAATCTATTTGTCATTTTATGTCACGTTACACGGGAACGCGATCGAACGGGATAAAAAGTAGCTTATTTTCATTAAGAAGAAGAAGAACGGGATAAAAAGTATCCTATGTCCGTCTCCTGGTTCTAAGCTACCTCCCCACCAATTTTCAGCCAAATCTGTACAGCCGTTCTTGAGTTATAAACGTAGTAACTAACACGACTTTCTTTTATATATATACTAGCAATCCGCCCTCGCTTCGCTTTGGTTATAGGTTATAGTCGTTTTACCCGCGTAGTTCCCGTTCCCGGGGGAATACCAGGATAAAATATAGCCTAGTTTACGCCCTGATATTATAGCTTTCCATTGGTGAAAGAATTTTTGAAATCGGTCCAGCCGTTTTGAAGATTACCCGGAACAAACAGAAAGACAGACAGACAGACAGACAGACAAAAATTTTTTAATTGCTATTTTAGGCATAGGTGTCGTGCAAATAACCGTGTGAGTATGAAAAAAGCCTATTATTTTGACATTACAAACAGACATTTCAATTTTATTTATTGGTATAGATAGATATGTTACTTTTGAGTTTGAGAGTTCATTAAGTTTGAGGATGCATGCACGCTTTTTTCAGTCCCGCAAATCCCGCGGATCCCGCGCCCCTAATCCCGCATCATGCGGGATTGGAAAATGGCGTGGGATTGGAAGCCCTAGTTCAAATAGTATTTAATTTTCCGTATAGATTATTATATAAGTTATTTGTGTTTGTAAAACGCACATCACTGATTGTAGGTAACTTTGTATTGAAGAGCGGGATATATCTGAAATATTATTTAATCTTGATATCATATACGAGCGTAGAACAATAAATATATTTTGGACACGTTTTTTTTTCAAGTAGAGACGGCAGAATAAGTGCTTTAATTCTATGTGTAGGGCGACAAACAGTAGAAATGTACTTCAAGGTTCTAAGTTTTACGATTGGTCGCTTGCGTGACATAATATTCTCCTGAGACTAATCATTATCTTGAGTACAAAATGACATTAGCCTTAATTGACCTAGCTTGATATATAGTTCTTAAAACAATGTTTACATATGTTATTTGGGACAGCTACCACACGATATGAACTTAGTAGAACATTATCCGAGAAATTTATGAATGAACCTGATATCTAAAATGTGCTCAAAACTACTTTAGTTACAAAATAATAACTGTTGCCTTATATATCGTACCAGTTCGAGCTGGTACGTTATCTGGCCACTTTGTTTTGCCCTTTATAAGATATTCAATGATAGCATTATTTACGGAGCTGTTATGACGTGAGAATGGGAATAGCCTTGAGCAGGCACTATGTGGTTAATTTTGTATTTAAGCTATAGATTGCACTTGGGTTCGTGAAAGAAATATAGGGTTCTGCAGTCTTTACACCAACCAATTCCAGGTACTGGTTGGTGAAGACACCGGGTGTCTTTATTCTTATTACCTTTTGGTGGCAGATGAGCAAGCAGCTAACCTGATGATAAGTGGCAACTGCCACTCATGAGCCTCAGCAACATCATGGTATATAGCCAAGGCACTGGCTACCGTGGGCAAAGAGTTCTTATTAAAACTCATTTAAAGAAGGACATGTCATAACGTATTTCTATAGCGGCAATTAGGCTACCCGCTTCACACTTTCGGTCTTGTTGCATCGTTGACCGCGGTTGTTATGGGGAATAAAGGGGGTAAATCACCAAAATCATGAAATCGTTATCGGTGGACCATTCAATTGGCGGTGAGGGCTATACGATAGGTTATGAGGACGCATGCTACCTTTACATCGTATCTGACAGTTTGGGTGGGTGGGACCGGACCCTAGCTTGCTAAAAATGGGGTTGGTGTGGATATCTGACTAATAACTATGTACATTTTGATGGCGGGTTGATACCATCGGCTCTACTATCAAATTTAATAGTGATCATTTGAGATCCAAACAAGCACTCGAAGATTTTCCTCCAAAACCTTACCACCAAAATATTTCAGTTCTCATTTCTTTTCGTTTGAGATGAATATTTAATCGTGCGAATGGGCGCAGTAATAGTAAGCGTCGGATCGATCGTTGAAGGATTTTAGAGCTACAAAAACAAATGCTCCATAATTGAATCAGTCTTCATTGGAATTTCATAGTAGGGCTTTAGATTCAGGTTAGGTCTTATATTTATCGAACTGGTCATTGAAGTCAAAGAATTGATACTGGTAGCTTGCTCAGTGGAGGTGAGATATAGTCGCATAAGGCCTTTGTCGTCCCAGACCATTGGTCGTACTATGACCAGAATATAGCCTATCAAAGAGGTCATTTTATTTGGCTATATCTATTTAATTTTTCCGCATGCTTCACGACCATGCATATGGAAGTGTGTATTTAATAAATGACATTTAAAACTTTTAGTAACCCCACATAAAAAAAAAAGTGAGCCGTCGCTCAGGACGCCTGACAGATGTGAAACATCGAAACTATTTTGTACGAGTAGAGACACGGTATCGAATATAAAGTATCGATACTGAACTCATGAATAGTATCGAAAGATAAGTAACATACTGTTTAAAGTATCGAGTACTTTTATTTACTTTATCTTTAGGTATCGAGTACTTTTCTTTCGATACCGATACATTTGGATTTCGATATTTTAGTCAATAAGTACTTTTTGGTGTCGTATCGTCAATAAGTACTTTTGGTGTCGTATCGAATAAATTATCCATTTTAAAATTGACTTTACGACTCATATTTATGGTAACGTCATTTAGTACAAACGAAATGAACCTTCTAAAACGTAGCTTGAAATAATTTGCGATTTATAAACCAGAAATAGCGACATCTATCGAGCAAACGACCAACTCTAAGCTACAATATATTTTATAAAGAACTCTCTAATCCTGTAATGATAATAAGACAAGTTGTTTAAAGTGAGTCAAAATCCAATTCTTAAGGAGTTGGTGACATACAAACAAATAAATATACAGCTGAAACTAATAAAAGCCTATAAAAAATGAAATGCTTTCATCCGTTCAGACATTCTTTCCGCACGAAGAGTGTGATTTAGGAAACAGAAATGACGGCATTTATCGAGCTAACGACCAACTCTCAGCTTCAATATATTTAATAAAGAAATTTTTAATCCTGTAATGATAATAAGACAAGCTATCTAAATAATTTTAACGTCATGGTCCTCCTTAATTTGCGACGGGGTATAATAAAAATCTCTAAAGCTGTAAATAAAACTACGGATTTTATCGCGTTTGTATTTGATTTTTGATTGCCCAACGTTTCGAACAGTTTACAGCGTTCATGGTCATGGACTAACATATCTGACGTCCAACAAGTCACCGTTACTACACATATTATCTGTCTGACGTCTAACAAGTCATCGTTATTATCTTTTTTTTTGTTTATTGTGAGTGTATCTATCGTTTCTGTTTTTTTTTTAATTATTGCTATTATATTTCTACTAGCTCCAGCGATAACTATCATAACAGTAACTCTTAATTACTCTGCGAGCTGGATTATTGATCTTCAATTTTTTTGTTGCCTTCAACTAAAATTGTATGAATGTGTGTAACTAAAGTTTCAATAATATTAATATTAGAATCAATTTAATTATACTACTTTCCCCCCTATATATTTGTTAATGCATGTAACAACAAAGTGACGATAGTCTTGACGTTCGTCACGCTTCACTATCGTGGGTCAAGATCCCTCCGTAAATTTTAGTAATAATATACCCAATTATGAGTTTTATATTCAAACTAGCAACCTGCCCTCGCTTCGCTTCGGTTATAGGTTATAGTCGTTTTACCCGCGTAGTTACCGTTCCCGTGGGAATACCGGGATAAAATATAGCTTAGTTTACGCCCTGATATTATAGCTTTCCATTGGTGAAAGAATTTTTTAAATCGGTCCAGCCGTTTTGAAGATTACCCGGAACAAACAAACAGACAGACAGACAGACAAAAATTTTTTAATTGCTATTTTAGGCATAGGTGTCGTGCAAATAACCGTGTGAGCATGAAAAAAGCCTATTATTTTGACATTACAAACAGACACTCCAATTTTATTTATTGGTATAGATAAACTGCACAGATGGCGTAGTGGTTAATGCTAGTGACCTACAGCGCCAGTGTCGGGGGTTCGAATCCCACGCAGGACAACACTTTGTGCGATCCACAAATTGTTGTTCTGAGTCTGGATGTAATTTGTGTCCGTTAATTATATGTGTATGTATTTCTCGCGGAAACGCAATGAGTTTCAAAAATTAAAAAAAACTGTACGAATGGCGGCGATGTGGTTCGCGACACGTCACGTCTCGTTTCCGTCGGGGGCGAAAAGTGGCCCACAGAGAACCGCTCTGCTACGCTGAATATGTCAAAGATCGTAGCAGGTGGAGGGCAGTGGACTCTGCCTACCCCTATGGGAAAAAGGCGTGAATATATAAAAAAAAAAAAAAAATATAGATAAAAAGTGGTGACACATTGCATTTTTACTCCGTTAGCACAAGAAAAGACGTAAATAACAGATATTAATTTAATCCATTTTACCTTAAATTTAAGACAAAGAAAACTCCAAACAAAACCCTATACCAACACGTCTAACCAGCATGGTAATATAATATATAATGGTGGACGAGGCCCGAGCCCCTCCCTTAGTGGACGAGGCCCGAGCCCAACAGTGGGATGTGTTTGAGCTGGGATGATGATGATGACTACCTTGAATTTAGATGCTTTTAAAAGCATTACATTAACTCCCTTAACTCGTTAACGAATGGTTTTATAATTTACTAGCTTTTGCTCGCGGCTTCGCCCGCGTAAAAGTTGGTTTTCATAATTCTTAATTTAAGAAATACTCTGTGTCAATTTTCGTCCAAATCCGGTCAACAGTTTACGCGTGATTGAGTAACAAACGTCCAAATATCTTCACAAATTTTTATATTTGAATATTACTTCCACCCTTGTAGTTTAAATTCAAGTGGAAAGACGATGAGAAATATGGCCATCCTTAGTCGCTGATAATACATTATCGATGATAGGTTTCCATTGGGGAAAAAAATAATATCGATCAAACTCCCGCAGTTTCATCCACGTAGACCCCATTTCCATGCAAACGCCGAGATAAAAATTGCCTATGTTACTCGCTGATATTATAAGTTTATATGGGTGAAAATAAAAATAATAATTATCAAATCCCATACAAATATCCGACATAAAAATTGCTTATCTTACTCGCTGATAACGTAGCTTCCTATTGGTGAAAGAATTTAAAAATTACTCAACATCCACCGGTTTCACTCGCGGAGTTCTCGTTCCCGGGCAAACACCAGGATGAAAATAGCCTTTATTTGTTATTCACTGATAATGTAGATTTTCATTCGTAAATTAATTTTCATATCCATTTAGTTCCCGCAATTTCACCGGCATTGTGCCCGGTCCCGTAGGAATATCGGGATAAAAAAATTGCCTAAATATGTTACTCGCTCAAAAATAGCTTTGCGTTAGTGAAATAATTTTAAAACCGACTAAATTCTCACAGTTGTTCCAGCCACACCGGGATAAAATATAGCCTTGGATAAAATATAGCCTAAGTTATTCCTTATGTAAGGCTTGGTAGACCTGTTAGTAAAGTATTATCAGTATGGGTCCAGCCGTTTTGAAGGTTACCCCGTAACGAATATAAGTAAAAAAAAAATTGTCCGTCCGTCTGTCTGTCACCAAGCCATATCTCAAGGACCGCGATAGCTAGACAGTTGAATTTTTTACAAATTATGCATTTCTGTTGCCGTTATATCAATAAATATAAAAAACAAAATAAAATAAATATTTAAGGTGGCTCCTATACAACAAACGCAATTTTCCCCCTTTTTATAGATAATGGTACGGAACCCTTCGTGCGCGACCCCGACTCGCACTTGGCCGGTTTTTTAGACATAGGTATCGTGCAAATAATTGTGTTACCATAAATAAATCCTATTATTTTGACAGACAAATAGACGCTTCAAATTTGTTTATTTCTAGACATAGAAAATTGGATTAATATCTTGATTTTAACTTACTATCTGGTAGCGGCTAGAAATATTATAACGCTTTCATTGTTTGTGAGTGTCGCAAAATACTACTAAAACAAAGATTTACATCGACCTGGACCAATTGGTGATGCCATCTAGCCAGCAATGTCGTTTGGCAGGCAGCTGGTCATAAAATGTTGCTAGAAGAACCTTTGCAATATCTATGATGGCAGAGCAGTGCCTACATATTGCGTCGATCCAAAGCTATCTTGATAAGCGAGCATTAAGAAAAAATAATGGGGTAACCCAAGAAAGCCGACCGTATACTAAAATGATCGTTCCTAGGCTCAGTGATATCGGTTATATGCTTTTCACTTCCTTAGGGGTAAAATTGCAAAAAAACTTTTTTAGTGAGCACTTTCTCCAAGAGAGACAACTTTGTACAAAATTTCATATTTCTAGGCCTAATGATTTCGGCTATACATTTTTCACCCTCTTAGAGAATGAATTTCAAAAACTAATTTCTTAGAGCTCATTTACAACAAAAGAAAGAGAATCGAACAATATACAGAAATACACAGTTTCACGTTCCTAGCCCCAATAGTTTCGGCTATACACTTTTCATTCCCTTAAGGGGGTGATTTGCCAAAAATACTTTGCTAGTGCTCGTGTACCCCAAAAATACGCCGGAGTAATAAAAAAAATACGTGTCTAGGCCCAGTGGTTGCCGCTGTATACTTTTTGTTTTTTTAGGGGTTGAATTTCATCCCCATGTAAGTAAAATTTTCAAAATGCTAGAACGAATACTTATTTATTTATTATCAAATACCTTAATACAAAGATTCATGGTTTTATCATCGAAAATGTCGAATTTCCATACAAAATGGCAGCCCCTATTTCAACCCCTTATAACAATTTTTCCGCGATTTCTTTACTATAGCTCGTGAACCCCAAGAAATACTACGGTGTAAAAAAATTACGGTTCTAGGCCCAGTGGTTTCAGATATATGCTTTTTTGTCTTTTAGGGGTTGAATTTCATCCCCATATAAATGAAATTTCCAAAACGCTAGAACGAATATTTATTTATTTATTATAAAGTGCCTTAATACAAAGATTCATGGTTTTATCATCGAAAATGACGAATTTCCATACAAAAGGTCAGCCCCTATTTCAACCCCTTATAACCATTTTTTCGCGATTTCTTTGCTAGAGTTCGTGTACCCCAAGAAATACTACGGTGTAAAAAAAATTACGTTTCTAGGCCCAGTAGTTTCGGCTGTATGCTTTTTTGTCTTTTAGGGGTTGAATTTCATCCCCATATAAATGAAATTTCCAAAACGCTAGAACGAATATTAATTTATTTATTATAAAGTGCCTTAATACAAAGATTCATGGTTTTATCATCGAAAATGACGAATTTCCATACAAAATGTCATCCCCTATTTCAACCCCTTATACCCATTTTTTCGCGATTTCTTTGCTAGAGCTCGTGTACCCCAAGAAATACTACGGTGTAAAAAAATTACGTTTCTAGGCCCAGTGGTTTCGGCTGTATGCTGTTTATGCTTTTTTGTCTTTTAGGGGTTGAATTTCATCCCCATATAAATGAAATTTCCAAAATGCTAGAACGAATATTTATTTATTTATTATAAAGTGCCTTAATACAAAGATTCATGGTTCTATCGTCGAAAATGACGAATTTCCATACAAAATGTCATCCCCTATTTCAACCCCTTATACCCATTTTTTCGCGATAAAAAGTAGCCTATGTCCTTTCTCAAGCTTTAGTCCATCTCTGTACCAAATTTCATCAAAATCGGTTCAGTGGTTTAGACGTGAAAGCGTAGCAGGCAGACAGACAGACAGACAGACAGAGTTACTTTCGCATTTATAATATTAGTAAGGATAATACATAGTATTTTATGTGGTTGCTAGTAAAATTGTATGTTTGTAAATAAGAAATTTCCGCGTGGTGACGGAGTAAGAATACAATACACCACTTCCTAACCTGCCCGTGGACGTCGTAAAAGATGACTAAGGGATTATAAAAAGCGTATAAGATCTATGCAAGGTAAGGCAAACTCGAAACAAAATCCTATTTCAACACGCATGACCAGCGTGAAATAGTAGGTCAATTCCCTCCCATTATGGAGGAGACCTGAGCCCAACAGTGGGGCATATACATATAGGCTGAGATGATGATGATGAAATAAAAAATCGATTGCTGCACATGTGATGAGTCGAGAAGAGTTCGACCGATTTGCCATTTTTTTTTTAATTTTGTTCTTAGTCAGACCAGTTAACCAGCTGACTTTCTTAAGACAAAAAGTATGTAATTAAAACTTATTAAAATCCTTAATAATTGTGAAGGTTCCACATTTTAATATTATCAGACTATTATTATTTAAGTTACTTAAGACTATGATGTTCGTTAGCTAAGTCATTAAAACTTGTGCCACTTGGGACCATCTCCAAGATGTGCTGTCCTACGCTGTAGGTAAGAAATAAAAATAGAAAGAATAATTCCGCTACGAGATATAAATATCTTCCAAGGTTAACTCGCAGTTATCATTTTTATCGATTTAACTTTGATCGACCATTACATGCGTCACTCAGCATGGAGAAAAAAATATATTTTAAAATTTTAGAAAATGAGGCCGAAGTATGTTTCGGTTATGAAATTTTGGGATAAGAAGATTTATAGTTTTTGGTTGTTTAAAGATTCCTTGGTTGATAATGTTAATGTTTTATACTTTATCAATAATATGTATCGCGGAACTAGTGAATACTAAAAATAATGGGTCAATAGTGTCTGATGATTATGCGAGTATTACACATGTGAAATAAAACAATTTTTACGGATTTTAACGTTTATATTTGACTAGCTTTTGCCCGCGGCTTCGCCCGCGTAAAAATTTACTTGCATATTGAACTATTATCGCAAAGAATATTATCGACATAAAAAGTATTACATTTCTTAATTTAAGAAATACTCTATCTACGTGTCAATTTTCATCCAAATCTGCTCAACAGTTTAAGCGTGATTGAGTAACAAACATCCAAATATTTTCACAAACTTTCACATTTGAATATTACTTCCAGCCTTGTAGTTCAGATTGCCGTGCAAATACGATGGTATTGTGGCCTTTCCTTAGTCTCTGATAACGTACTTTTCCATTGGTGAAAAAAAATTATATCAATCAAACACCCGCAGTTTCATTCACGAAGACCCCATTCCCATGCCAATACCGAGATAAAAAATGCCTATGTAACTTGCTGATATTATAAATTTACATGGGTAAAAAAAAATATATATAAATCCCAAAAATATCAGAGATGTAAATTGCCTATGCTGCTCGCTGACAACATAGGTAGCTTTCCATTGGTGTAAGAATTTTAAAAATTGGTCAACATCCCCCGGTATAGTTGTCGTTCCTGGGCAAATACCGGGATGAAAATAGCCTTTATATGGTAATATAGCTTTTCTGATAATATAGCTTTTTTTTCACTGATAATATAGCTTTTCATTAGTGAATTAATTTTTTAAACCATTATATTCCCGTGATTTCACCGGCATTGTACCCGATCTCGTAGGAATATCGGGATAAAAATAGCTTAAATATGTTACTCGCTTAAAAATAGCTTTCCATTAGTGAAATAATTTTAAAATCGACTTAATTCATCCACACCGGGATAATATATAGCCTGAGATAAAATAGTCTAAGTTATTCCTTATGTACGACTGGTAGACCTGATGGTAAAATATAATCAATATCGGTCCAGCCATTTTGAAGATTACCTGTAACGAATAGACAGACAGACAAAAAAAATTTGGACCGTATTGTGTGAGCATAAATAAAACCTATTATTTTGATAGACAAACAGACGCTTCAAATTTATTTATTTGTAGAGATAGAAAATTGTAATAATATTTTGATTGTAACTTACTGTCTGGTAGCTGCTAGAAATATTACCACGTTTTCATTGTTCGTGGGTGTCGCAAAATACTACTAAGACAAAGATTTACATCGACCTGGACCAATTGGTGATGCCGTCTGGCCAACAATGTCGGCCAGGTCATAAAATATTGCTAGAACCTTTGCAATATATCTACGATGGCAGTAGTAGGTACCCTACCTACATATCGCGTCGATCCAAAGTAATTAGGATAAGAGCAAGATAGTGATGATATATCATTGGCTGGGTGTCTTCGACTATATGCGTTTTATCCTTTTGGGGCAGCCCAAAATTGTTTCTTAGTGCGTGCTTACCCCAAATAACCGAAATCGGTATACAAAATTTCACATTCTTAGGCCCGGTATCTTTGGCTATACGCTTTCACCCTCTTAGGGGTTGAATTGCCAAAAATTCTTTGTTAGAGCTCGCTTATCCTTGCCAAAATTTTTTTCATAGTGCTTGGTAAGTGAGCACTAAGAAAATCTGGGGGTAATCCAAGAAAGCCAACCGTGTACTAAAATGATCCTTCCTAGGCTCAGTGATTTCGGTTAAACGTTTTTCACTCCCTTAGGGCTAAAATTGCAAAAATCTCTCTTCCCCCAAGAAAGGCAACTTTATACAAAATTCCATGTTTCTAGGCCTAATGATTTCGGCTATATATTTTGCACCCCTTTAGGAGTTGATTTTAATAAAATAATTTCTTAGAGCTCACTTAAAACAAAGGAAAGAGAATTGCATAGAAAGTTTTACGTTCCTAGCTCCAAGAGTTTCGTCTATACGCTTTTCACTCACTTAAGGGGGTGATTTTCCAAAAATCCTTTGCTAGTGCTCGTGTACCCCAAGAAATAAGACGACGTAAAAAGAAAATACTTTCCCCTATTTCAACCCCTTATACCTATTTTTTCGCAATAAAAAGTAGCCTTATATACTTTCTCAAGCTTTAGTTCATCTCTGTACCAAATTTCATCAAAATCGGTTAAGTGGTTTCGACGTGAAAGACTATATGCTTTTCAATCCCCTTTTTTTTGGGGTGAACTGCGGTCAGCGCGTTCCTCGCACCACTCCGTCCGGGGCGACAGAGGGGCGTAAGCACGCAACACCCGCAACCCACCCGAACACCACGTCGCCTTCGTCGTTGGACCAACCACCGGAGCAGGGTTATTTGTGCTTTTCAACCCCTTAAGGAGGTGAATTACCAAAAATCCTTTGCTAGTACTCGTGCACCCCAAGAAATACGATGGTGTAAAAAAAGTACGTTTCTAGGCCTAGTGGTTTCGGCTGTATGCGTTTTGATATTTTAGGGGTTGAATTTCATCCCTATGTAAGTGAAACTACCAAAACGCTAGAACGAATATTTATTTATTTATTATCAGGTGCCTTCATACAAAGATTCACGGTTCTATCATCGAAAATGAAGAATTTCCATACAAAATATCATCCCCTATTTCAACCCCTTATACCCATTTTTCCCAATAAAAAGTAGCCTATATCCTTTCTCAAGCTTCAGTCCATCTCTGTATCAAATTTCATCAAAATCGGCTTAGACGTGAGAGGTTATATGCTTTTCACCCCCTTAAGGGGGTGAATTTCCAAAAATCCTTTGCTAGTGCTCGTGCACCCCAAGAAATACGATGGTGTAAAAAAAAATACGTTTCCATGCCCAGTGGTTTCGGCTGTATGCTTTTTAGTATTTTAGGGGTTGAATTTCATCCCCATGTAAATGGAATTTCCAAAACGCTTGAGCGAATAATTATTTATTTATTATTAGGTGCCTCAATACAAAGATTCGTGGTTCGATCATCGAAAATGACGAATTTCCATACAAAATGTCATCCCCTATTTCAACCCCTTATACCCATTTTTTTGCGATAAAAAGTAGCCTATATCCTATCTCAAGCTTTAGTCCATCTTTGTACCAAATTTCATCAAAATCGGTTTCGACGTGAAAGGCTATATGCTTTTCAACCCCTTAAAGGGGTGAATTTCCAAAAATCCTTTGCTAGTACTCGTGTACCCCAAGAAATACGATGGTGTAAAAAAAAATACGTTTCTAGGCATAGTGGTTTCGGCTGTATGCTTTTTGGTATTTTAGGGGTTGAATTTCATCCCCATGTAAATGAAACTACCAAAACGCTAGAACGAATATTTATTTATTTATTGTCAGGTGCCTTAATACAAAGATTCGTGGTTCTATCATCGAAAATGACGAATTTCCATACAAAATGTCATCCCCTATTTCAACCCCTTATACCCATTTTTTCGCGATAAAAAGTAGCCCATGTCCTTTCTCAAGCTTTAGTCCATCTCTGTACCAAATTTCATCAAAATCGGTTTCGACGTGAAAGGCTATTTGCTTTTCAACCCCTTAAAGGGGTGAATTTCCAAAAATCCTTTGCTAGTACTCGTACACCCCAAGAAATACGATGGTGTAAAAAAAATACGTTTCTAGGCCCAGTGGTTTCGGCTGTATGCTTTTGGTATTTTAGGGGTTGAATTTCATCCCCATGTAAGTGAAACTACCAAAACGCTAGAACGAATATTTATTTATTATCAGGTGCCTTAATACAAAGATTCACGGTTCTATCATCAAAAATGACGAATTTCCATACAAAATATCATCCCCTATTTCAACCCTTTATACCCATTTTTCCGCGATAAAAAGTAGCCTATGTCCTTTCTCAAGCTTTAGTCCATCTCTGTACCAAATTTCATCAAAATCGGTTTAGACGTGAAAGACTATATGTTTTTCACCCCCTTAAGGGGGTGAATTTCCAAAAATCCTTTGCTAGTGCTCGTGTACCCCAAGAAATACGATGGTGTAAAAAAAAAATACGTTTCTAGGCCCAGTGGTTTCGGCTGTATGCTTTTTGATATTTTAGGGGTTGAATTTCATCCCCATGTAAATGAAATTTCCAAAACGCTTGAACAAATATTTATTTATTTATTGTCAGGTGCCTTAATACAAAGATTCGTGGTTCTATCATCGAAAATGACGAATTTCCATACAAAATGTCATCCCCTATTTCAACCCCTTATACCCATTTTTTCGCGATAAAAAGTAGCCTATGTCCTTTCTCAAGCTTTAGTCCATCTCTGTACCAAATTTCATCAAAATCGGTCCAGTGGTTTAGACGTGAAAGCGTAGCAGACAGACAGACAGACAGACAGACAGACAGACAGACAGAGTTACTTTCGCATTTATAATATTAGTAAGGATTTTTACTTGCCCGACGTTTCGAATACTACAGCGTTCATGTTGAGGACACAATTCAAATCTATATGTGTATATAAAAGAAAGTCGTGTTAGTTACACTATTTATAACTCAAGAACGGCTGTACCGATTTGACTGAAAATTGGTGGGGAGGTAACTTAGAACCAGGAGACGGACATAGGATACTTTTTATCCCGTTCGACCGGGTTGCCGTGGGACGTGACATAAAACGTCAAAGAGAATACAAGTCACTAGGAAACGTATATCAAAAACGCATCTGACATGTAATAACAAAACGCAAATGACAGCTATACACAGACTATATTTTCGACAATTTAGAAAATATATTTACGAAAAAAATTATGGCGGTACGATATTCGCCGGGTCAGCTAGTATTCTATATACATATTTGAATTGTGTCCTGAACTTGAACACTGTTGTTACAATAAATGTATGCCTTATAAATTCACATGAGTGACTTGGAATGCCTAACGGATGTAAGCAGACGCGTCAACAAGAGAATAACATCTTATACCAACACGTCTGACCAGCGTGGCATATTAAATCAAATGTGCTATCGTACTAGTGCTGACATTTATTAAGATAACGAACGAACGTATGACATTTATTAAGATAGAATATATACATGTATCAGAAAAACTATCCGTTAGGTACTTTAAAATCACAAATCCTTAAAAGTTCTTTAACAATCTTTTTGAAATCATTACATAATTGTATGAACTCATATATGCACATGGTGATAGCAAATCTCGTTTTTGATAGGGTATCTATCTATACCAATAAATAAAATTGGAGTGCCTGTTTGTAATGTCAAAATAATAGGCTTTTTTCATGCTCACACGGTTATTTGCACGACACCTATGCCTAAAATACAGATTAAAAAATTTTTGTCTGTCTGTTTGTTCCGGGTAATCTTCAAAACGGCTGCACCGATTTCAAAAATTCTTTCACCAATGGAAAGCTATAATATCAGGAAGTAACCTAGGCTATATTGTATCCCGGTATTTAATATAGTATATTAACGGGAACTACGCGGGTAAAACGACTAAAACCGAAGCGAAGCGAGGGCGGGTTGCTAGTTCGATATATAGGCACAGAGTATAGAGGGTTGCTGCGGGTTTCTAAGGAAGATGTTTTCAATGGCATGCTTAGACTTATGCCTAATAATTTCTGATGATTACGCGAGTATTTGTAAATATAACTTTGGACAGGAGACATCTTATCGTCCGCCCATGAACGCTGTAAAGTGCTCGAAACGTCAGGCAACCAAAAATCTAATACAAACGCGATAAATTCCGTAAAAATAATTTTATTTACAATTAAATTCTTGTTTTAATTATACTAGTAATATTTTTAAGGTATGTTTTTTTTTGACATAGGTGTTAGAAAATTATATCGTTTCATTTTACGAGTGCGAAGCGTGGCAGGATAAAACTTGTTTATTAAATAGGATTAAAAATAGTTGCTTCACCAATCATAGTGGCAAATGTTAATAGTGACATAGAATAAGTATAGTTGACATTATTATAATTAGTGCGTGATTATCATTCATTGAACGCATGCACCAATTATCTGCGTAACTTTTAGTAGAAACATTGAGAAATACAATTTACATTGTGAATATCTTGTAGGGTACTATAAATAGTAGTATGCGTTAACCTATTATAATGGCGTTCATCTTGCGTTGGGCTCAACGGTATTCTAATAGTAGGTCAGTTAGGCATATGAGTACTGGCCAATGTCGCCATAGATCAAATTTAGGTTAATTTAATATAACCAAAAAGTATGAATAAATAAATTATATAAATCTATACCAATAAATAAAATTGGAGTGTCTGTTTGTAATGTCAAAATAATAGGCTTTTTTCATGCTCACATGGTTATTTGCACGACACCTATGCCTAAAATAGCAATTAAAAATTTTTTGTCTGTTTGTTCCGGGTAATCTTCAAAACAGCTGGACCGATTTCAAAAATTCTTTCACCAATGGAAAGCTATAATATCAGGGCGTAAACTAGGCTATATTTTATCCCGGTATTCCCACGGGAACGGGAACTACGCGGGTAAAACGACTATAACCTATAACCGAAGCGAAGCGAGGGCGGGTTGCTAGTAAAATAATATAATTAGACCAGTCCTGGATTCAGGCTTAGGCACATCTGGCTATTTATGTTTTTTAATGAATCCCGTATTAATATAAATTTTTTTTCCGTGTTCACCACACGGAGTAAGAATACAATTCACCACCCCCTATCTTACCAATGGATGTCGTAAAAGATGACTAAGAGATATAATACGCATCTAACATCTATGTAAGAGAATGAAAACTTGAAATGAAACCCTATACCAACACGTCTGACCAGCATAATGTAGTAGGTCAATTTCCCTCCTATTGCGGAGGAGGCTCGAGCCCAACAGTGGGACGTATATGAGTTGAAATTATGAATGAATATAAAATCCGATTTTACTAACAACTCCTGAACTACCGAAAATACCTTAGTCACAATGCACATAATATTAATGGTAATAGGCCTTTAAGTTGCCTTAGATCTGACATAAATTATATCATTGGTGAAGTTTAATGTTTATACATCAGTTCTGTAGTGGTGTCATTAGGAAAACATTTTGATCAAACTCTTTAACCAACTTGCGAAAACTAAGAAGGGTACCGCGAACGCATGAGTCGACTATTAAAGTAGCGTTATATTTTTGACCAAAATAGTAATGATTGTGTCTAGTAGCAGCTGCCAGTACTACTTTATATTGCTCATGGGTGTTGGAAAAGACGACTAAGATATTTATATTGACTAGAGACCTCCATCTGATGCCACTTAGTCAATAATTACATTCTCATGGAGGGTTGAAGACAGGCAGGCGACCGCTCATAAAACTTTTCCTATTAACTTTTGCAATATATGCGATGGGAGAGGATTGCAATATGTACTCCTATTTCTTCGATCGTCTACCATTGCGTCAACTCCAAGTAATTCGGAGGACGAGCAGGAGGACAATAGTAAAACTTATAATCAAGAGCAGGGGTTCCTAAATTTTAAAGATAACGGCACCCCAACCCAATACCTTTTATGGAATCCCATATCAAATGATATCAAGTAAAGAACGGTTCAGGCCTAATTCTTGTTATCTGTCTACTTAGATAATAGTAATGAGTTCTTCTCATCACTAATTTTGCGCTATTTTAAGTTAATATTTGTAACCTTGGTATTATCTCACAGTCAAATTACTAAAATTAAATTTAATATTGGCGGAACTCTGATGACTATTCTACGGAACCCCCTAGGTTCCGCGGAACACATTTTGGGAATCCCTGGTCTAGAGATAGCACTTGTCGAGTTTAGCCCTCTCCATTCAGCCTATTTATGAGATGATCGTAATTTTGAGAACAGTACATAAAATATGTAGTTGTTTTCTGGCAGTCCTTAAGTAAGCATGTGTATAATATAAAAACGGAATACGCGTAGACCAATTCTCTTTTTATTTTGGATCCATATACTATTGCGCAGATGGTTGTCCTATGCGCGGTACCGCGTGCCGCGCGGTACGTTTCCAGTGATCATTTCGCCCACGTACGTGCAGGTTCTGGAATGAACTATCTGCTGCTGTGTTTGCCGATCTCTATGACATGTCCTTATTTAACGAGGTTTAACAAGAGCATTTTCTTCGCGGTAGGCCACGGCCTAGCTGTGCACCTGGTATTGCAAAGGTCCACGTGTGGCAGGATCTATTACCATCAGGTGTGCTGTTTGCTACCACCGGCAAAAAAAATCGTTTATGTTATGGCCCTAAAAAAGAAACATTTAATTATCCATATTTAAAGAGATATTTCCAAAAACTTGTAACTTTCAGTTTTTTCGGCATTTTGATTTTATTGTACATATTAAGCTGGACACTTAGAAATCAGTGTTTGTTTATTTGTTACGTTTTAATGCTTTTGCTATTCAAATAACCGTAATTAAATTTTGCATAAGTACACATTGTCACAAGTATAAAAAGGGATATAGGCTCAAATAAAGCATTACTAGGGATATATTGCTATATTTTGAGTTAAATGCATCGTCGGCTTTTTCCTCCGTTAACCTTGACCGACTGCTGAATACTGGTGACCCAGTTTGTTTTGTCTGTTCTCGGTCACAGTATTGTCTAGACCTTATTGTTGATAAGCCTAAACTCCTTATCGCCACGTGATATGAATGTGAAATATGTATTATGATTATAAACAAAACATGTTTTGTTTTCTACATTTGTGATTGTTTAGTAAGTAGCCAAACATGGACAAGCTGGGCTCACATTTTTTTACACAAATGTGTTCTAATATACTTTTCTGCAGCTTTTGTTTAATAGTTTAAGTCATCGTTAATTTTTAAACTTTGTTTACAAGTTTTTATTCAGTTTCACCTGTCTCGATAATGTTAAAAATATTAACAAAATTTTTCGTATGGTGACGGAGTAAGAATATATATTCACCACTACTTTCCTGCTCGTGGGTGTCGTAAAAGACGACAAAAGGATTATGCAGATAATATCCAAGTAAGAGAAGGAAAACTCGGTATAAAACTCTATACCCGTCTGACCAGCTTGATATAGTAGGACAATTTCGCTTCCATTGTGGAGCATTGTGGAGTGGCTCGAGCCCAGCAGTGGGTCGTATATAAGCTGCGATGATTACCAAAATGTTACATTTTTACTAATAGTTTTTTTACTACATATTAGTTTTAGATATTAACAGCTACCCATTACAGATGAGTAACGTAGTTCGTTGTTAGTTTACCTATAAAGTACGGTGTAGGGATTGGGTACGTATAACTAAATATATTTCAGGGTGATATTGGAATTTTATACCATACATTGTTCGTCAAAATTTTGCCCGTGTACGTCGTACAAGATGACTAGAAGAGTAAGCAAATGACATCACTGTAAGAGAAGTTACAGTTTAACTGCACAAATGGCGTAATGTTGTATATTTTTCGTAGTCCAATGCCAAGTGTCTTGCGTTCGATTCACACATAGGACAATTTCTTGTATAATAAAAAATTATTACTACCATATATAGGTATGGGTGTTATTTGTTTCCGTTAACTGTATGTTTGTCGAAGTTCTTCCGGGCTTAAGAATTTGTTCTTTAGTGTTTTATATTAAACCGCCTAATTAGCCACATGCTAATTTGTCTATGTAATACAGGCTGACAATGTGATGTAAAATGATTGTAAAGAGTGTTAGTGGATAAACAAATAGAAATTTAATATCTGCCAGTTTATTTGCGTGTTATAATCAACCCACAAGGATGGTCAATTTATAGAGGCACTGTTTTGTCTTCATTACATAAAGCTCTCCGCAAATTCGTTGTGGCGTTATAGCGTAAAGCGTATATTCCCACAAAATTTCCTATATGTTTTCCGTGTGATGTTGGCGTAAGAGTATATTTCATCACATTTTCCTTTCACATGGGTATTGCAAAAGACAACAACAGAATATAAGCAGATAACATCATTGCAAAAGAAGGAAATTTTGAAATATAAAGCCATTTCACATCCGTATGGCCAGCGTGTAGTGACGAAATAAGAATACAATTCACCATCCCATTCTTGTCCGTGAGTGTCCTGAAAGACGTCTAAGGGATATAATATTGCGCCTCATGCCGCCCTAGCCGAGGCCGCGGGTGACGTGACCAGGGATTAGTCCGTCACCCGCCGAGAGGCCGACCGCGTGAGGAAAGACCGACGTCCTCCCCGAGGGGGAGGACGTCGGTCGATGGGAGGGTACCCCAAATAGGGGATATACCGTCGGGCCGACCACTGATGACAAGTTAACCTTGCTCCGGTGGCCGGCCCAACGACGAAGGCGACGTGCATCGTGGGTGGGTTGTGGGTGTGCGTGCTTACGCCCCTCTGTCGCCCTAGACGGAGTGGTGCGAGGAGCGCGCCGACCGCAACCCAACCCCAAAAAAAAATAAAAATGCAATATAATATGCATATAACATCTATGCAAGGGAAATTAAACTCGAAATGAAACCCTATGCAAACACGTCTGACTAGCGTGGTATGGTAGGTCAATTTCCCCCACATAATCGGGGACTCGAGATCGCCCCCCAAAAGCCTATCAGTGGGACGTATATGGGCTGAGATGATAATGACGATGATGGTTAGCGTGGGATAGTAGGCCACCCTCCATTGTAAGGGATGCCTGTGACCAATACTAGGCTTCAATAGGCTGAAGAAGAATACAGTTTATGTAAAAAATATATAAAAAAATATTTATTTAATCAATATGATACTGTAAGCATTTTAATGTTTTCTTTTATAGGCTCAACGAAGTTTTAGAATATTTAGGTAAAATACCAATATTACCCGCCCTTCAACTAAACGCTGAAGCGCACCGGTTCTCCGCCTTCGATGTTTTCGAAGACACAGATTTTGAAGGTCATCACTACAGAATCACGCATCCACTAGACAATAGCTCAGAAAACAAAGCAAGCCAAGACTTTGGTGTTGAAGCATTCAAACTATCAGACGAAGATGGTAAGTAATGGCTAATGAGCTTCACAATATTTACTCTAATTAGTAAATAGAAGAAAGGAAGGGTGACTCGCTACCAATGCGCTTTTAATGCCGAACCGTCGTCCTAAGTATGCTCGTTTAGAGGCAAAACACTAATAAATATTTGAATTTTTGGTGAAAATTGCCATTTGAAGTTCTGGAGGCGCTTTATAACGTGGGAGTAAGATTTTTTTTTGGGGTGGGCCATGGTCGGTTCATCCGCCGCCCGGCTTTGTCCAGGGCAACAAAGAGGCGGCGCGCGGCTCCATGACCCACCTGTAGCACGTCGCCGTTCGTCGTTGGGCCGACCACCGGTGCCGAGTTCCTTGTCGTCAGTGGCTGCCCGACGGAATACCTCCGCGGGGTACCCTCTCCTCACAACGTCCCCTACCCGGAACGTCGGTTCGTCGGTCGCCGTCGCACGGTCAACCTCTCTGGGGATTAGTCAGTCACCCGCGGAAAATTTTCTTATCTCCTGTTCCACCTTGATCTTATCATGTATTCATCCCATTGTTGTGGTGTGCGGTACATTGTTTAAATGTGGGAACTTGGTTCGTCTTCCTTCCTTCCTATATGCAGATGCATCGCATTTTTCAATTAATTAATCAATTCAATCAATTAGAATTATATAGTTTGAAGATAGGACTATCTAAGGACACATGATACTAATTTGATAACCTTTTTCTGTTATTATTTTAAACATATTTATGTAAGATCAACAAATATTTTTTCTGAAACTGAATCAATGAGTTGTTAAACTTTCTAACAATATTTACAAGCCAACTCACATTTCCTTTCTGCTAATCCCGTCCATTCAGACAGTAATGCTTACTGTATATGAATATAAATGGTTTTACTTAGAAACGTATATATTTTCTATTATTTGGTGGTGGATGACACAATACCCATATTCCTAGAAATGGTTTTCTAAACTCGTATAATTGTTGAGTACCCACTTTTTCTATAGCCCAGGTAAATAAACCTACCGTAATACCGTGCTTATCAGGTAGGTTGACGTAAGGTATTATTTCGAGATTTATTTGTTGTATTTATTTGCTTACATTCTTTTGTTTTCTCTTACAACACTAATACGAAAGGGATGTTCAATTGTATTCATAGCTACACGGAAAGAATTCAAAGTTCTTATCAGTACATTGTCTAAATACACACCACGCCAGATATGGGTTACCAGAGTTTTATTTTGAGCTTGCCCGAGAAAACCCAAAAGTATTTAAAAGAAAAAAAACCAATCAGACATACAAGGTTTAATTAAAAACTCGTTATCAAAATTAGTTTATAAACGTTTCATGAGTAATTTATATTTATTTAAATACTTTGTCATTATCAATGTTAATTACATTATATATTGTATTACGTACACTGGATGCATCTTTAAGAATAGATTATTGAGCAATAGATTTATAAAAGTGTATTAGTGGGCTAGTTGATGAATTAATTTAGCTGTTCAATGTCAATGGGCTGGCTGATGACTATTTTTAGCTAATGACAGCCGGAAATGTTGAATCAATACGTCATTCATAGTATTTCAAGTATTTATTACTAGAGATAATATTAGACTGAGAGCGTTGACTGATATTGTCTGACGAAATTATCTCGGCGTACAGTTTTTCGTTCTACTTTATCATAGTTGACGGTGTATCATCAGAATGCTATTAAATAACAGCAGTGTTATTTTATGAAAATGATTGATGATTTGTGATGTTTTGTCAAATATGTTGTTTTGTTGCGGATTATAAATTTCATATTACGAAAAGTAGTGAAAGACTAGTGTAAATAGGGATGGTTAGACATGTAATGGCCCTATATTTTATCATGTACTTTATTTTCACGTAATAGAAACTAGTCACTTGCCTTTTATTAGGCCAGACTACCCGTTTGTTATAATTAAATGTTTGATAAGCCCTATATATTTTTGTTCCTAGTCGGTAATACCGGGGTGTGCGTTTACAACAGGACCAATGTTTTTAATCCACAGATCACACTAATTAATTAATGTTTGTGAAAGTTGACGATGATTGCTCTTTATATTGGTTAGGTTTGCCATAATCCAGACCCCCTTCGATTCGAGAATATGAAATGATTCATCCTGTTGGTCAAACGGCGAGAGCGCATCATTTATCTCTAAGGATTCCTATGGACATACTAATTCGATGTATATTAGCATCTCTATTCCGACTGCTTAGATAATAAATAGGCAATGGATTTGTTTTATGATTTATGGTTTCTTAAGAATATCTGTAAAAATAGTTTATTTGAAATAAACGAACCATAGTGCTCCCGTGACTTTAAACATTGAAAAATGTTCCAAATGTCGGGCAGTTGACGTAAAATACAAACTTAATAAAATCTGTAAAAATATATGTATTTCAAATGTGTAAGACTCGCGTAAATATCAGAAATTCTAAAGTTTATTTGAAATGTTTAAACTTGTACCGTCCTTATGCAATTTAAATTTGTGTTCCCTATGACATCTAGGTAGATAGATATTATAAATGCTATAAGATATCAAGTATTTAGTTACGACTATATCAGCTGTTTTAATTTAATATAAGGCATAGCCTACATAGAGTCCACAGCTTCGTATACGTTTTTAAACAACATCGCCCACTAATAAACATAATCTTCAGTCGCGATGAAGTTTACAAAAATGCAATTAATGGACAAATAACAATAATTTGTGGATATCACAAAGAATTTTACTGTATAGTGAACAAACCCCCGACACTCGTTTGGGAGGCCCATACTTGAGTATCACGCCGCCTGTACTGTCATATGCTATTAGTCATATAGTTGTGTCGTACATATGTTGTTCGTCATGTACCTTTTTGTTTTTGTTATGGTAGTCATATAATTTCAAGGTCTTGTGCAAAATACAATTTAGCTTATCTCAAAATGTCGTCAGGGACGCTTAGAATTAATTAATGTCATTCAGAATTTATTTGTTTGTGTTGAAATGTACGTGTTATGTAAATAAATGGATTAGCAATGTTTACATGTTCTTCCTTATTGTTCGTTTTTCTTTATTATTTAAATAGTCTTTTGCTTTTGGTTAGCCTAAAACGTTTGATCTTACAAGATTTTTAAATTTCAAAGCCTCTGTGGTTTTTTATTTTAACAGACATTCACGCCTTAAACCTGAAGAGGCACCAGAGTTGTAACGAGTGTCCATAGTGGAAGTGAAACGAAGTCAAAAGGTTTTCTTGGAATATTGCTAGAACAGGGAAAGTGCTTTAAGCCCTGTTATTTCTTATTCAATATAATTTAACACTTTCTCTACGTTTGATGTCGAAAAATGCCAAGTTAATTATTTAATACTAGCAACCCGCCCTCGCTTCGCTTCGGTTTCAGTAGCTTAAACCCGCGTAGTTCCCATTCCTGTGGGAATACCGGGATAAAATATAGCCTATGTTACTCCCTGATATTATAGCTTTCCATTGGTGAAAGAATTTTTGAAATCGGTTCGGTGGTTTAAGCGTGAAAGCGCTACAAACAAACAACAAACAAACAAACATCCTTATTTTCGCATTTATAATATTAGTATGGATAACACTTGATTTCTGATGTTTATGCGAATATTACATTGTAAATAAAACTACTTTACGGATTTTATCGAGCTTGTATTTGATTTTTGATTGCCCGACGTTTCGAACACATTACAGCGTTCATTGGTATGATTAGTCCACCAGTAAACATAACGCTGCAAAGTGTTCGAAACGTCGGGCAATCAAAATCAAATACAAACGCCATAAAATCTCTAGTTTTATTTATAATATAACACTGTCAAATAAGTACTAAAATATTGAATACATTTTAATAGCGCCGTGTGACATTTTCATATACCTACACTCTATAAACCCATAACTTGTATAGTTATCAAACTAGTCGTTAAATATAATTATATCCAAATGATTGCCATTATCTTCAGTGTTCTGTGCTATTTTAAGTATTTGTTTTTCTTTCCAGTTTTCCATCAAGATGCATCTTCGCCTAACGAAGGAGCTTCATCAACGGAGCCGGTACCCCACATTGAGGAGTCTGATGAGGGAGCGATATTCAAAGCCCAGTCATGTGAAAGCAAGGAAGAACCCACTTTACTGCATTGGATCCTTGCGCAAGGAAACAAAGCCTCTCTACAGGACATATTGGATTATTGCCAAAAAGGGCTGGCCCTAGTAAGTTTAATTCCACATAAATTAATTATGGAATTGAATATATGATGTGCTTATTTATTCGTGACATTGACTACATTATAAAGTTTATTAACCGTGATTATAATTTTCGTTCAGCTTATTTGATTATTTGTCTGCAGACGTGCTCAGCTCTGCCAAGCTTCAAATTCTTTCATCTATCAAATTTATTTGAGAAAGCAACGTTTCGCGTGTCTGTTATGGTTATATACGAAATCATAATTAACGCACATAAACGTCTTTGCACAGCGCCAGCAACAGGCTAAATCGCGTCATCTATAACCTTGCGGACGTCTAACCCCAACAGTGCCAACTTCGATAGAAATATAATGCCTTATAGCCTTTCTGGATATCTGTGGATCATTTTATCCGTGTAGTGACGGAGTAAGAATATAATTTACCACCGCTGTCTTGCCCATGGGTGTTGTAAAATAATACTATGAATGATACTATGATAGATGATATATGATACTTGTGTCGTAAAAGAATATGATAAGTAGATCATCTATACAGGAAAAGGAGAACTCGAAATAAAACCCTATATCAACACATCTGACCAGCGAGGTATAGTCGGTCAATCTCCCTTTCACGGAGGAGAAGGCCCGACCCAACAGTGGGACGTGTATGCGTTGTAATGATAATGAAGAATCATTTTTAGGGTTCCGAACCCAGAGGGTAAAAACAAGACCCTATTACTAAGACTTCGCTGTCTGTCCGTCCGTCTGCCTGTCACCAGGCTGTATCTCACGAAACGCGATAATTAGACAGTTGAAATTTTTAGAAATTATGTATTTCTGTTGCCGCTATAACAACAAATACTAAAAAAAAATTAATATTTAAGGGGGGCTTTTTATAGATAATGGTACGGCACCCCTCTTGCGCGACTTCGACTCGCACTTAGCCGGTTTTTTAATATATCGGTTAGAAATTGAGTTAATTCGTTCAATGCGTTCTTCTTCAGTCCTCTTCCCTCTATTGGTCTGATCGGCCTGTGAATTGAGGTTATTGAGGTTAACGTATTTTATCACACTCATTAAGCAGGTTGTTAAAGGATTTTATTGCCAGCTTTTCTTGTTCTGACATGTGCTTTCATCCTTTAATCGACCAAGTCAATTGTAATTTTACTTGGTCACCGCAAGGAAAGTTCCATACCAACATACAATTACTAAGATAGTCAATGTTGCATCGGTAAGTATCATCTGTTTCGTGTAGAAAATACCTCTGAGGGTCATTGGCATTTATCAAAACATATAAAACAGTTATCAAAGTATGTTACATTGTGTATGCAATGTAAGAAACATGTAGTTGAATAATGTTTTGATTTATTACTACATCATTGTGCTAGTGAAAATCTTTGATAAGTCGCTAGCTTATGTATTTGGGTAATTATATCTTATTAACTGCCTCCTAGTCTTTAGTATTGCGGTCGGCTTCGAAAGCCTTACATAGTTATTCTTAGTGTTAAGCTGTATGATAGCAGTTATTTTATTGACCCAACTCAAAGAGGCGCTTAACTCAATTCCAAGTTCATATTTAAGTGTCCAAGTATATGAACTGAGGAGTACCTAATGTAATCAGGGATTGTGCTATGCAAATGATTCTCAAAGAAGAAGAAGCTAGTTGGCTATTTAAATATCTTGGTTACTATATATTATCACACCTATGTGCTAAGTCTTGAACTTATTCTTATTTTTTTTAATCAATTTAGTATATACTGGCAACCCGCCCTCGATTCGCTTCGGTTTTAGTCGTTTTAGCCGTGTAGTTCCCGTTGCCGTGGGAATATCGGGATAAAATATAGCCTAGGTTACTCCCTGATATTATAGCTTTCCATTGGTGAAAAATTTTAGAAATCGGTCTAGCCGTTTTGAAGATTACCCGGAACAAACAGACAGACAGACGGACAAAAATTTTTTAATCTGTATTTTAGGCATAGGTGTCGTGCAAATAACCGTGTGAGCATGAAAAAAGCCTATTATTTTGACATTACAAACAGACACTCCAATTTTATTTATCGGTAAGATAGATTACTATCATTCGCGACGAGGATAGTGATAATCTTATAGATGACCAGACATAGGTATAGACTATTCATAGGTTTTGATGGCATATATGGCTGGTAATGATTATGGTCAAGGTCATGAGAATGTTACCTTGAACTGTTGTCTGCAGTCTACCTCTAACGGTGGCCTGTTACTTCTGTCGTAAGTCAAGCATTGAATATTATGATCCTGTATGACCACTACCTACTACCCTTTTAATTATTTTAGTTAAACGCCGAACCTCTGAAGGAGCGGGAAGCAGAATTGTATCACATTTTGGAGTATGCCAACATGCATGGTTTAAAGCAGCTCAAAGGTATTGAAGATCGATTATATGGTCTCGATCAGCTGCTAAATGAGGTGAAGAAACTAGAACGAGACCAACGTGACCAGGCTGCTTCACTTATACAGGTAAACCAATCAATGTTAAGATTCTTTTTACGTCATTTCCTTAGTTAATTTATGTGAAAAAGTAAAAAGTTATATTCTTAGATTAACAGCAACCGTAGGGCAGAATATCAGCGCTATTTCTTTAGAGAGAAGTAGCACAAGCTGAGCCTTTTTGCTCCTTGTTAAATGTAGATTATTTTATGTGAATTCTTTTTCTTTACTTATGTTTGTTTCTTTTTAAGCTCTCAATAAGAGCAGAATAAATGTTATTCTTTCTATCATTCTTAATAAAGGCCCATTCCATACATTATAATTATAAAAAAGAGAAAGTATATCTTTATATATATGTATTTCTTGTGTACGTGTGTATGTCACTGAACTCGTCCTAAATGGCTGGACCGATGTTGATGAAATTTTTTGTCTGTGTTCAAGGGGATTCGAGAATGGTTTAGATTCACAATTGGACCCGGTAGGTGGCGCTTTATTTGAACAGAACAACGTCTGTTGGGTCAGCTAGTATAATATAATAGGTAAATCATATTTAATTATATTGTTTTCAGTATCGAGAACGTTTAAGCACTGCTTGTGACCCATCAGTACTACCTACCTTAGTGCAATCACATTGGTGCCAACTGAAGAAACTCTTGAAAGGCTACCAGAGTCTCATTGACATCAGGCGACGTATCGCTAATTCTAAAGACGAACTATGCACAGTGTTGAAGGCACGATTACAGTGAGTTGTTTTTATTATTGTAAATGTCATATCTCTATCCATCTATCGAACTATCCATGTCCTCCATTTGTCATAAACCTCCCCACGAAAGAATCATCATCATCTCGGCTCATATACGTCCCACTGCTGCGCTCGAGCCTCCTCTACAATAGGAGGCAAATTGACCTTACTATACCATGCTGGTCAGAAAAGTTGGTATAGGGTTTTGTTTGCCATAATCGCCATGTTTTGCAGGCAGGTTGACAATCTCGGTTTGTGTTATGAGTTGTCTAGAAGAGTGCTGTTGTCTAGAAGAGCGCTAATGCCAATTCGCCTGGTGATACTTCAGACGGTTTTAGCGAGCCGTGCCTCCTCCACTATGAGAAGGAAATTGACTATACCACGGTCCTGGTCAACAGTGTTGGTATATAGGGTTTTATTTCGAGTTCTCCTTCTCTTGCATGGATATAATGTGCATATTTTATCCCTTAGTCATCTTTTACGATACCCACGGGCAATATAGGGAGTGGTGAATTGTATTATTATTCTGTCACCGCACGGGGGCGACTCTTAATCAACTCTAAATCACGACAAGGGGAGGAAGCGCACGTCTAATAAAAAGGCTAACTTACGAAATTGTTTGATTGTTGCAGAGCTGTGTTAATGATTGAGAATAAGATGTCGGTGCAGGATGCGCACGCCATGTTGTCGTTCCAGTGCTTCAATCGATTGTCGCGGTATTTTAGCATCGTGGCGCAATTGCATCGCGCACCGCACGTGTTCGTGCATGCCGTGCACGAAGTCTCTAGGCGTAGAACGTTCTCACAAGCGCACATTAAGGTACATATTGTTACATTTTATGACCAAATTGCGCTTATATAAGCAACATCAGCTTATATACGTCCCACTGCTGGACTTGAGTCTACCCCACAATAGTAGGAAAACTTACCTGCTATAACATGCGGGTCAGGTAAGTTGGTGATAGAGTTTTCATTCATTTGCAGGAACGTATCCATATTACGTAATTTATTTAAGGGGGCAGGCTCCTCAAAAATACCACACGTGATTAAGCTTTGGGCTTGTATCTCACGGAAGGTCACCGATAGGGAGGGGGTGTAATTTTAAAAATGCGTCACTTAATATTGGTATATTCCCCTATTTGTATATTATATCCTATAATATTTTTTACGAGAGTCAAGAGCAAGATAGGGGGTGAATTTTATTCCTTTTTTGTTATCACGCGGCAAGTCTGCTTTAAATATTGTGTCATTTTGTTGTCTTTTACGATTATCCACGCATCTAGTCGACTCTACTGTCGGATACTGAATTGATCCTTATTGCTTGTATATTTTCAGTGGGCCACAGATCTAGCAGAGAAACTACAAAAAATTCACGAAGAAGAAGTAAGCAGAAGACAAGAATTTAATGCATTATTCGAAGGACATTTCCTACGAAGTTTGTTCCCGGGCATGACGGAATTACCGCCAGTCTTCGCAACGCAAGCCCCGCCCGTATTTGACGCCAACTTACCGAAACTGACAGATTCTGACGTTCAATATATAGCTAATGCCTTTCCCGAGCTAGCTAATGAAGTACCAAGCGTTGATATGGAGGCCACTGTACAGTTTTTTCATCAAAGGTATGATTCTAACATTTCAAATATTCATTATCATCCAAGCTCAGCTCATATACATTCTATTGATAGACCCAAGCCTCTTTCACAATAAGAGGGAAATTGATCTATTATACTACACAATCGTCTTGGTATAGGGTTTTATATTGCCTTTTACTCTTGTAATGTTATGTGCATATCATATCGCTTATTTGCCTTTTAGTGCAGCCACGGGGAATTACAATTTGCTCTCGTGGGGTGATTGCAGTACATTCTTCATCTTCATCTCTGCCCATATAAGTGTCACTGTTGGGCACGGGCCTCCTCCATTATGCGAGGGCAATTGGCCTACTATATCGCGCTGGTCAGACGTATTGACATAGTTTTGTTTCGAGTTTTTTCTTCTATTGCACAAATATTATATGCATATTTTAAACCTTAGTCGTCTTTTATTACATCCACGGGCAAGATAGGTGGTGAATTGTATTCTTATTCCGTCATCACAAGGTCGAATTCTTCATAATAAATAATGTCACCGACTACCGTATTAAAATCGTAAGCATTGTAACGCTTAAATTAATCGGCTATTATTTATTTACAGAGTAAGAGCTTCAGATAGCGAAAGTAGAGATGCAGATATACAGGTGGACATGAACAAGTAAGATTTTTTTTTCTTTTAGACAGTCAATTTTACTTTAGCAGAGTAGACAGCTAGTAGTCAGCTGTGGCAGCAAGTGGTCTGAACGGGGATTAGTCCGTCTCCCGCGGAGAGGCGATTGTGCGAGGGCGACGCCTTGGGACTTCGACCCGAGACGGAAGGGGGTATCCCTGGACGAGGCACTGATGACAAGGTCGAGTACAGATGTCCCGCCCATATGGCGCTAGAGAAGGGTACCCACTTGGAAGGTTATGGGGTCACTCGCCGTCCTACCTGTCGTCCTGGTCAGTTCGAGCAGGGAATGAGGACATAACTTGCCACCAAAAAAAGGATGCAGAATGCAGTTAGTACATGTATTTGTTGAATTAGTTTAAATAGTATTATTTATATAAGTGAAGCTCTATCTTAATTGATCCAAGAGATAATATTATATTCAATTATTAAATGAAATATGTATGAACTATAGTCCATAAAATATAGGATGATCTCTGTGACAGTTGTCCCTAGTGCTGTCACGCTTCCGATGAAGTCCGTAGTTTTTTATTGATGAAACTCTATATTTTTATAATTGTGATTTTCTGTTATAATTAAAATACCATCAATGAAAATCTTTTTAAATTTATTTGACACAACTGTTTATTTGACTGTTTTTTTTTTTTTTTTTTTTATTGCAAACGGTGGCAAACGAGCAAACAGTACACCTGATGGTAAGTGTTGCTGCCGCTCATGGACCTTTACAAGGCCGTTGCCTACCGCGAAGAAATAGAAGGGAGTGTGAATGCGTGCATTGAGGCTCGGTGATACCAAGGACACCACCGAAACCCTCCACACGCAATCACCCTCAGAAAGTTGGGCTTCCGGCTCTCTCGCTCACCGAACGAAGCGCAGTAACAAATTGCTACTACTCAGACGTCGATTTTCTGCGAAAGCATGGTACTGCCCCGGACGGACCGGCCCGCGGCTGTAGACAGATAACTGTCGACAGTGTGGTCCTACCATTCCTAATACTGTTTTAATTATTCAAAAGGAGTACAATCAAGGTCTAGGTCACTATTATCGTCATCACTGGAGCATTCCTGCTAGAACATTTATCATTTTTTGCCAAAATATGGACAGTCGCTAGATCAATCGATCAATTACGATTGTTTTATAAGTAAATATATCTAGTTTATTGACAATAATGCGTACATAATATTATAAATTACTCTGAGACGAAAAGTAGTTATTTAATGTTTAATTAATTCAATTTATGTATTTTATAATGTAACTGTCTGTTTAATTGTAAAAAATATGTTGAAAGTTTTATATAGGTACTGTATTGGGTTTATTTCTTTTATGAATAATTTAATAAAAATTGGTTATCGATTTACGTATATCGATTGTCACATCTCTTTTTTATTTTCAGTCCAGTATGACTTTGTACGTGCGTATGCGTCATTTATGTATAAAATGTTTACTAGGTATTTCAGTACTTACGAGGTACATTTTAGGCATGAATATTAACATTTTTATATTTGTAATATATTGCAATTCGGTTGCAATAAAACTGGCACGAAAAGAGTGAAAATATATTTGATACAAAATGAAATTGTAAACATGTCGCTCGTTCAAACTTACTTCGTTGGTTTCGTTGACATCTGTCACAGAGATCAAGCTATATTTTATGGACTATAGGGAAGAAAACGGCGTAATTACACATTTTCTCAAATACCTTTTTTATGAAATAGTTTTTGATATAAAAATTCTTGCATTTTTTTTTAATTGTACTTTGCTAGTTAGCTCCTCATGTTTACCTCTACGTATACGTCCCATTACTGGACATGGGGCATTCACAAAGAAGAAGATGTACTGTTCTGCTCTAATGGTTTAGAATTTCATAGTATTCGTTTCGAGTTATTCTTTTTTTGTAGTGCCCATTGATCCAGCATCCATTAGCCTATTCTCATCCAATGAGATATGATGATGCCTAGGATGTGCTGCTACCCATTCTGTAGGTGGTCCCTCAGCCGCTTTTTACGCAGAGGAAAGGGGCATCAAGCGAAGAGCAGTAGCGGTATTTGAATCCTTCCTTTAGACATTTTTTAAGAGAGACATTCGCGTTAAAGAAATATGTATATTGTTACCCCGTCACCATACAGAAATACAATTGATAGTAAACTTATTATATTTTTTATTTTAGAGATTTCGAGTCGCTTACGGAGGCCGGTGACTTTGAAAAGCTAAGCCAGCCCAGCGAGCAGAAACAGAAAGTTGACATCTCCACAATATGCGTCCCCGACACTATGGCCGTGTCAACGGTAACCGAGGTGCGAAACCTACCGGTCATATTGGAAAGTGCGGAGAGTCCCCGAGAGTTCGAAAATTCCGATTTTTACATCGAGGAATCGCTACCATCGAGCTTGGAATGGGGCCGGGACGAACGACAGGTGTTCATTTACCCTGTTCGAACATCTATAGGTGCCACTCTTGTAAGATAGATGGCAAATATTATCACTGTAGAGATCTTGTGTAAATGGTAGCTTATGATATAAAACTATTTTTACGGATTTTAATGTATACAGAATGTCTCAGGTTGTGGAGCAATTGGTCAAACAGGTGTTAGGCAATAGTGGTAGAAACCCATGAAATAAAAGTGAAATATCAATTTATTAATAAATTAGAGACATGTAAAGTTTTCCATTATATCATCGCTTTTTCGTGTATATCTGATTGAATGTATAAAGAAAATGATACTTAATTTGCAACATATTCGTACTTTATTAAATATTCATTAGAACTTCAATAAATCAATAATTACGTTCTCACAAGCAAGACAAACTTCGCCTTAATATCAGTTGATCGGGCGATGACCGTTAGTCTAACGCGACCGCTTGCCTTCGTACCTACTTATACCGTCGGTGCGTTTCGTAGCTACTTATTCCGTCGACGCGACTGAGGTACTAGGCATCTACATATATCCTATTATAAATATGTAGCATTTAAGGCATATGCTCTTAGACACAGATTTTTGAAATGACTATAACTATGTGTTATTGTTTTTTGTGTAATATACATTCTAATTACAATCCATGACCTAAACTACAACATACTCAAACAGCTGTTACATAACCTGAATAAAGTATAATATTTTTTTCATATTACGCATAATTTTAGTATCTGTAGTTATTTTGGGATTTAGTAATTTGTCACCGTCTTATGTGGTATCTGAAACAACTATAAAAAAATAAATATAAATTACATATGATCCGTAATAAAAGTTTATTTCATATGTGCAATAGTTGCATATACGTCAGACATTTTGTATTTCTAGAGCCAGTAATATCAGAAGTTAATACATATATTTAAAAATATACTGGAAAAATAATCTGGGCTAATATGTGGCAATATTTTTCTATTTAGTAATTTTATCCTAGTACCCAATATATTAGTGAATTAAATATATAATTTGTTATGTAAAGTATAATTTTAGCCCTATGCAGGTGGACTATTGCAATTATAAAAACTGCCCCCTTGTACAATGTCTTATAACAATCGCTAAATTAGTGTCCTAATTAAGTACTTTGTTGCTTCTTGGTGAAGATTTGAAGAGTATAATGTTCCATTGACACAACCGCTAACAATAAACTTAATTTCGTAAACATGTAGATGGGTTTAGAGGTCTCACAAGAGTGGTAGTAATTGTATTTATTATTTTATTTGCTCCTGTCTTCTGCCGGCCCCGTATGAGCTGTATCATAGCATTATTTTTGCTTGGCATATTCATAAATCTATCACCATTCATTGATCAAGTAGTACAAGTAGTTTTTTAAATGTAAGTTTTTATAGTAATGTGATTTATATCAAAGATGAATTAATTTTTCAGGATAATATGGACACACATAAAATAAATATGGATAAACTACAAGAGTTTTTATCAAATCTTTACAGTATTTGTAAAGTAAATATTGTTTATATTTTGGAAGAACTGATTAAGTTAAAGAATGATGTTGATGAGCAGAAGAAATTTATTACAAACTCATATTCAGATATATTAGAAGCTTTGAAAAGGAGTAATGAGGAATGTGCTTTAAAATTCAGAGAACACACGCAACGTCTTACTGTTGATCATGAGTTAGAACTAAGCGATATGAAAGCAACTTTAAATAAAAAAAATGACGCTATCCGTACACTGAAACATGAACTAAAAGTCATAAACGTTGAGCACCAGAAAGAGATAGATAAGTTAGAGAAAGAACACCAGGATACGAAAGATGTATTAAGTAAGACTCGAGAAGAGATAGTAGATTTACGTAATAAGTTTGAGGAAATAGAGGCAATGAAGCAAAAGGAGATAAGGGATTTACAAGAGAAAATGCATCAAGATTATAAAGCAGAACTTGAGACTCAACGAACAAGGTAATTTATTAATATCAATTATTACATTTATCAATATCATCATCTCAGCCCATATATTCATTCCACTGTTGGGCTCGGGCCTGTTTCACTATACGAGAGAATTTACCTAATATACCATGCTGGTCAAACGGGTTGGCCATAGACTTTTGTTTTGGGTTTGCCATCTCTTATTATATTTATAACTAGCAACCCGCCCTCGCTTCGCTTCGGTTACAGTCGCCTTACCCGCATAGTTCACGTTCCTGTGCGAATACCAGGAAAAAATATAACCTATGTTACTCCTTATATAGACAGCTACCTTGTAGTAAAATATTGTTAAAGTCGGTCCAATTGTTTTGAAGATTACCTCAAATAAACAGACAGACAGACAACAAATTTTTAAACTGGCTTTTAGACATAGGTAGACACAGGCAAGATACCCATGTAAGCATGAAAAAATGCCAGTTTTATGACATTACAAACAGACACTTAAATTTTATTTATTTGTATAGATTGATTCAAAACTGTTATGATAATTCGTTAAATATCTATTTGCGAAATAGCTATTCAATAAATATACATTTGTGGTGACAGAGTAAGAATACAATTCACCACTCTCTATCTTGCCCGTGGATGTCGTAAAAGACGGCTATGGGATATAATATGCACATAACATCTGTGCAAGAGAGGGAAAACTCGAAATGAAACCCTATACCAAAATGTCTGACCAGCATGGTATAGTAGGTCAGTTGCCCTCCCATTGTGGAAGGGGCCCGAGCCCAAGAGAGGGATGTATGTGGGCTGCGATGATGATAACAATGATGAAATATACATAAATGATGATGAATGACCCCCCCCACCGGGAGCAATGAATAAAGTAATAAAAAAATAAGTAAAAAAAAATAAGTAAAAAAAGTTGCATCGAAACGTTAGATGTGTGTGACACAATATTGTTTGACATTGTTTTATTTTTAGAAGGGATATGTCCAGCTGTGGAAACTTCGAATTTGATTTCAAATATGATTTATCTGAAATAAAGTTATAGTTTATAAAAGAGACTAATAAATAATTCTTCAGAAATTTGTTTGTTTTTATACTACTCTTGTACTTGATGCTACAACAAGCCATGCCTCACCTTTGCTGAGTCCGGTTTCGTGGCCGCCAAGCGCAGACCACCACCCGACTATTATTTTTATCAGTTATCTATGCAATATAGCATCATATCCAAGACTTAGTCCTTCATTAATAGCAGAGTCCTTCAGCAACCAACTAGAGCTCAGCACTCTATATTAACAGACTTGTATTATATTTATAGGTTCCGCTTCGTAGCCCTAACAAATGTGGACCGATCACCGTCAGAGTCCAGTCTTGAGAAAATAGAGCGTACCGATGTTATTGAGATATCAAATCACAATGCAATCATGATGCAGACTAAGGAAAACGCAGAAGTAGAAAAGGAAGAAGCGATTAAACAGGCGGTGGCGAAATGTGAAGAAGAATGGAGACAGAAGCTTGACGCTGAAGTAGCCGCATTAAATTCCAAGTGTGACGCAGAAAAACAGGTGTGTTTATTATATCAAATAAACAGGTGTGTATATATATATTATATGGCTGATAGAAAATCCGCAGTAATGTCTCGGACATCAACGCTAACCGAAATTATTCAAAACTTGTAAATCAGAATCGGTTACGGTTTCGGATATATTTTCATTTCGGATATCCGATGATTTTGATTAATGTTGCGGTGCTTCATAACATTTATTATATAGATATTATATCTGTATTATGTCTGTATATAGATTATCTATATAGTGCTGTGTGGTAGCGGCTTCGAATACTACCAACCCTTGCTTTGCTCGTGGGTGTCGTAAAAGACGACTAAGAGCTCTAGATTGACCCGGACCAACTCCATCTGGTACCATTTGGGTCAACGATTACATTCCCAAGGAGGGTTGACGTCAGGCAGGCGGCCGGTCATAAAAGTCATTGCCGATACTTTTTGCAATATGTCAAAACAGATGACATATTGCGTCGACCCCAAGTAATTGGGATAAGAGCAAGATGATGATGATGATGATATAGATTATCTATATATTTTGTCCCATGTGTTTGTGCAAAGAATAGGTTATGTACGTAATATCAATGAAGTGAATGGTAATTGAAAAAATAAAGTTTGTGATTTTTGATAGCTAAAGCAGTTGACGTAGGATTTTGTTTTGGCATTTTACTCCGTCTCCTCCTGCAGACACACCTACGTTGCCTACCCAGTTTTATCGTTATTATCAAAATGCTTTTTATTAGGTGACAATAAATGAAATGACCAAACGCCTCCTGTCAGAGAAGGATCGTCAGCTTGAATCACTGCGCGAGCGCGAGGTACAGCTAATGCGAGAATGCGGAAAGTACAAAGAGACTATACAACAACTCACAGACCCTGAAACTAACGACATTGAACAGTTGCTCAACACACAGGTATACTGCAGCTATATCTTCTACATTTTATTGATTAAATAGCATTAAAATAAATTATTTTTCGTGTGGTAACCGTGTAAGAATTTAATTTACTACCCCCTCTCAGCTGTCGTGAAAGAGGACTAAGAGATTAAATACGCATATGTTTATGCAAGAGGAGGAAATCTCGAAATAAACCCTGTAGCAATACGTTTGACCAGCGTGGTATAGTAGGTCATTTTCCCAATGACTAAGTGCAAAAGCGTTAGAAATAAATTCATTCGATACTGGCAACACGGACTTAAATTCATAGCTGGTTGTCAAAACTCCTTATGTAATGACACAAATGGTACACGTACCACTGCTGGGTTCGAGCCTCCTCCACAATAGGAGGGAAATTGACCTACAATAGGCATTTGTTTCGTGTTTTTCTTTACTTGCATAGGTGTTATATGCGTATTATATTTCTTAGCCGTCTTTTACGACATCCACGGGCAAGATAGGGAGTGGGTGATTGCATTCTTGTTCCGTCACCACACGGAAACGGTAGTAGTTTCATTGTAGTTTAAAGTGGTAGTAATATACGATTAATTAAGTATACATGGCAATTTCTGAATATATATTATCAATATATTAGATAAGCTACAATTAATTATTTACATTATGATATTATATTATTATACTAGCAATCCGCCCTCGCTTCGCTTCGGTTTTAGTCGTTTTACCCGCGTAGTTCCCGCGGAAATACCAGGATAAAATATAGCCTAGTTTACGCGCTGATATTATAGCTTTCCATTGGTGAAAGAATTTTTGAAATCGGTCCAGCCGTTTTGAAGATTACCCGGAACAAACAGACAGACAGACAAAAATTTTTTATTTGCTATTTTAGGCATAGGTGTCGTGCAAATAACCGTGTGAGCATGAAAAAAGCCTATTATTTTGACATTACAAACAGACTCCCCACTTTTATTTATTGGTATAGATAGTAAGGTCAGTTTCCATCCTATTGTGAAGGAGGCTTGAGCCCAACAGTGTGACGTATATGAGCTGTGATGATGATGATGATATAGATAACCCATGTGCTCATATTATAGACTACTACCGTAAGAGAACTATACTTTATTTTAATGTACGTCACTTCTGTCCAAATAAGGAACTGAGTTACTCTTAAGTTGCGGCTAAAGGCTTTACCCTTAGAATAATAACGTATAGAAGGATAGTGTCCATATGTAAGCCATCAAAAATATGAAGCAAACAATATTACAAGCGCGCAGGCGATTACACAGGTACATACGCACACCAATATACAAATTATGAAATCAAATTTTATTTTATTAACATAAATCGTCGGAATAGTTTTAAAAGTAATGTTAATATACTTTTTATGTTTTTCAAATGTTATGTTTTTCAAATGTGTTGTGACACCATTTGAATGCACAAGCCGTCATAATTACCCATTTATTTTTTAAGAGTTGCGTACGTACGTGCAGTACAGTGACCTTGTACATTACGGAACGGTTCCGGCGTAAAAGCTCCATTAGGCTCCAATTGAAATGCTTCATTTTTGTGCGTGAACTTACTTTATATACGTTATTATTCCAAGCTTTACCTTAGTTTCAATATCAGAGTGATCGAGTCAATATAAGTCTTAAGATAATTTTAAACTTGATTGCTATTTCTTCAGTTTGCCACTCTTGAGAATGAAAAAGCGTTACTGCAACAACAAGTAGCCGATTTGAAGAAGGAATTAGAAAAGAAAAACGAGGAGGCCGACAAGAGCGAGAAAAGCAAAGAAGAAGACAGTGACGGCAGGTACGTTATCTTGAAAATAATAAAAATATCTTGTAATATAAACATGATTTACGTGAATGAGATCTCTGATTCAGCGATACAGTGATTCACGTTATAATTGGAGTAATAATTTCTTTATCTTTAGCGTTCGTGGTGTGAAAATCTGTGTGGCGACGAAATAAGACTTCAATGATCTCCTCCCCCCCTTTCTTTCTCGTGGGTACCGTAAAAATCGATTTAGGAACGTAAACAGATAAAATCACTACAACTGAAGGAAAATCTACACTAATATTATAAAGAGGAATCGTTGTATTTTTATATGTTTCTTACAAATAAACTAAATAACTACTGGACGGATTTCGATAATTTTCTTTCACCATTGGAATGCTACATTATCCCTATGTAGCATAGGAATTGCGCGGGTAAGGCGACTGAAACCGAAGCGAAGCGAGGGTGGGTTGCTAGTTACAAATTAAATCCTGTACCAATCTGCCTATGCTAAAACAGTGGTCAGCTTGTTGTAGTATCCGTGTGATGACTGAGTAAGAATACAAATCACCACTACCTATCATACCCCACTGACGACAAGTCACATCTGCTCCGGTGGTCGGCCCAACAACGAGGTGACGTGGGTACGGGTGGGTTATGGGCCCGCGCGCCGTCCTTTCGTCGCCCCGGACGGACGGGACCGCGCGTGCGCTTACCATAGCCCACCCATAAAAAAAAAAAAACCTGTCATACCCGACATTTACGACATTGACGTAAAATACGACTAAGGGATACAATATTCAAATAACATCTATGCAAAGAGAAGAAAAACTCAAAATAAAACTATGCCAACACGTCTGACCAGCGTGGTATAATAGGTCAATTTTCCTCTCATTTGGAGGACGCTGGAGCCCATCAGTGGGACGTGTATGAGTTTTCAACGCCAATATAGATTAGGTTGGTGGTTTAGAATAATAACATATAGAAGGTAAGTTCGCGCACAAAAAGTGAAGCATTTCAATTGGAGCCTAATGGAGCTTACGCCGGAACCGTTCCGTAATGTACAAGTCATTGTACTGCACGTACGTACTAGTGATGTAACGAATGTCGTATTTTGGACATTCGCGAATGCGAATGCGGATGCGAATATCTGGTGCCAACATTCGCGAATGCGAATGCGAATATTCAGTATAAACGTGTGGCAAATGACGTTGACCCTTTAACTTGGTGGAAAGTGAACAAAGAAAGATACGTTCTTCTGCTTCCTGTAGTTCGGCATTATTTTCGACGATCGCGGCTCTGTTGCGCCTGAGGGCCGTGGCGACTGAGGCCGTCACCAGCGAGGGAGTGCTGTTGGCGGTGTCCCTGGACATCGCCAACGCATTCAATAGTCTGCCATTTAGCTGCAACAGGAAGGCGCTTCGGTATCACAGGGTGCCAGCTTACCTGAGGCGGTTAGTGGCAGACTATTTGGAGGGGCGCAGCGTCCTCTGCACCAACCGAACAGGGGACATTGTGCGAACGCCTATGTCGTGCGGTGTCCCACAGGGTTCTGTTCTCGGACCCACCCTGTGGAACATCGGCTACGACTGGGCGTTGTGGGGGAGTGTCCCCAGCGAGCGCATATTTAGTGGTGCTGGACTTATTTACACGCCACATCGTAACAGACTTGAAGCAGACAAGACATCAAAACTACTATTTTTAAAGTTTAATATTCCCCTACTGAAGTTCAATTATTAATATGAAAAATATATATAATTAACTGTTATTTTTTTAAGGGAGAGAAGTATTTTGTTTGAGAATCTATTTTTTTGTTTGATAATTTAAATATTAAAAATATATCTAAAGACAGAAAAGTTTAATAGAAGAATTTAATTTTATTAGTTTCAATTGCATTAAAATTTTGTGTCACAAGTTCTAATAACAATTAAATTTTTTAGCTTTATTAAAGTAAAAGACTTAATTTTATTCTTGTTTGCTTAAAGTGTTAACTGTTAACTCTTATGTAAAATGATTATATTTATACTATAAATACTATAAACTATATAATATAGATATACTATAAACACTTTGTGATTATGATGACAGCAACTCATATTAAGCTTTTATTTGATTTTAATTATACACTCGCGTGTAAGTAAATCGACTCAAGCGTCAAGTGCGCATAAAAAGTGATTTATCTTGACAATGACTCATTTTACCTCTTTATAATGTTTTACATATTTAAAGCCTAGGAATTGGGCTTTAAAATGGTAGCATTATTTCAGTAATTTAAATAAACACTTGTCTTTAGAATGCAACTGAACGCAACCCTCGAAAAATGCTCTGCGCTCTATACACATCTTGCGTGACTCAACCCCCTATAAAAACCCCTGTAATCGTTTTTTCTTATCTCGCCCGATTAGCTTATTAAACAGTTTAGGTAAAATTTATGAGCGCGTACTACTTAGTAGGCTAAGAAAGTGCGCTGAGGAAAACAACCTCATCCCGCCGATTCAGTTCGGCTTTCGCACGCAACACTCTTGCGTTCAGCAAGTACATCGAATAGTCGAGTATACAAGTTATAAACTGCAACGCGGTTTATATACGGGTATGCTTCTATTTGATGTAGAAAAAGCGTTTGACAAAGTCTGGCATAACGGCCTTATTTTCAAGTTAATAAAGCTTAAAATCCCCCACTACTTAGTTATGATAGTTAGGGACTTCCTACTCGAGCGTAGCTTTCGCTACAGAGTGGAAGGTACTCTATCAGCACCGCACTCACTAGAAGCCGGCGTCCCCCAGGGATCGGTGCTCTCTCCAATTCTCTTCTCGCTGTTCACCAGCGACATACCCCAACATAATAAAATACAAACAGCACTATTCGCTGACGACACTGCCATCTTCTATGCAGGTCTATCCCCCACAACAGTGACAACCGCTCTCCAAACCGCGGCTACCGCCCTAGCGAAATGGACTAGGAAATGGAGAATCGGTATAAACCTCACCAAAAGCCAGGCGATCATATTCCATAAGGGAATAGATCGCCGCTACCCAATGGCTGAATACCCACAGATAAAGATGTTCGACCAAACCATCCCCTGGACAAGGGAGGTCAAATATCTGGGTGTGACCCTGGACAGACGACTGACCTTCGGTCCTCACATAGGGCGAGTCCGCGCGCGCGCAGCCCTAGTGCTAGGATGGTTACACAGCTTAGTACACGCAAAGTCTAAGCTATCTCTCCGCAATAAAGTTAGATTATACACCGCTTGTATACGTCCTATCATGACGTATGCAAGTGTAGTGTTCACACAAGCGAAGCCACGCAGGCTACATCGGCTACAAACATTACAGAATAGGTTCATGCGCCGAGCGACGGGAGCACCGTGGTACATGCGCAATGTGGATCTTCACATAGATCTTGGCTTGCCGACCATCAGGCAATTCATGAAACAGTGCTCCCGCCGTTACTTCGACTCTGCCGCGACACACCCTAACCCATTAGTGGTAAGGGCGGCTTCTTACATCCCCTCTAAAATGTCCGCGATTAAACAACCGCGACTAATACTCGACGAACCCGACGACATCATTACGCTCGCCCAGACTGAGGCATACACAGCCCGCGTGGCCTTGACAAATAGTAATAAATATCCACGTTACCGCCCCCGCCGACGGGGAAGGAAGACGTGTCGCGTTAAAATCATAAACGTGGGAGTGCCCACTTTGCCAGCGACCGCCCGAGCCGAGGTCCGTACCCCACAGGGGGTGCCCTCGGGATGGGTCGCTTAACTTTAAACGGGTTGAGAGCCCTCAGCGCTCACCCACCAGTCCGGGTAAAGTTGTCACAGCCATCTGAGGCTAACAACTAAGTCACACAAAAAAAAAAAAGAAAAATTTTTCTTATCAGTCGCTCATCAGACGTTGACTTGAACACATCTCTCTAAATTGAAGCCATTGTTTGAAGAAAATTATGGACACTACACCTGAAGAAGCCGCTCAAGCTGTTGCCCTGTTGCAAGAAGGGTTGAACCAGCGAGAAGTCGCTCGTCGGTTGAATATGAGTCAATTCAATTCAATTCAAATACTTTATTATGCATAAACCCCGCGGGGGCACTTACATATGGTCACTTTTTTACATTTTACCTTACACTACTACCGGATCGGAACGCGACCGCACTGAGAAGATCCGGCAAGAAACTCAGTGGGCTTGTCTTCTTATAGTCAGTCTGGTATCTCGAGAGTGTACAGAAGGTTTCAAGAGACTGGTGCCTTCACTCGAAGGCCTGATACCAGCCGACGCCGGTGCACCTCGGAGCGTGACGACCGGTTTTTGGTCTCGACCTCTCTCCGAAATCGACACCTTACCGGTGTAGATGTGCAGCAGGAGCTACGTCAAGTTCGCGGGGTGACTGTCAGTCAATGGACAGTTAGAAGAAGGTTAAAGGAAGCCAACCTTACTCCCAAACGACCCGCTATAGGCCCGAAGTTGACCACAGCTCACCGTCAAGCACGCCTTCACTTTGCTCGAGAACACTTGGATTGGAGCATGGAGCAATGGCAGTCAGTCCTGTTCACTGATGAGACGAGGATGTGTCTCCATGGCAGCGATAGAAGAGGCCGGGTGTACCGGCGTCCCGGTGAACGGTTTTCACAGTGCTGCTTTGTTGAAACCGTGGCATATGGTGGCGGTTCTTGCATGATGTGGGCTGGAATTTCCTTAGAAGGAAAAACGGATCTTGTTTTCGTTCCTGGGGGAGGCCGGGGAGGAGGTCTGACCAGTGATCGTTACATTGAAGAGGTTCTACGGGATCAAGTTGTCCCTTATCAAGGCGTTATTGGGGATAATTTCATCTTGATGCATGACAATGCCCGATGTCACACTGCTCGGGCGACACGTGAGTTCCTGAACGAAGTTGGAATTGACACTATGGATTGGCCAGCGCTCAGCCCCGATTTGAATCCCATTGAGCACATATGGGACGAGCTCAAAAGGAAAGTTAGAGCGAGGAATCCAGCTCCTACAAACATAAATGAGCTCAAGACTGCGTTGGTAGAAGAGTGGGGTCGAATACCACAATCATCAATAAAAAAGTTGATTAGGTCTATGAAGAATCGCATGAGGGCAGTGATCAGGGCTAGAGGAGGGAATACCAAGTATTGACATGAATAAATTCTTTTTCTTACACACATTTTGTTTCATTTATACACAATAACCTCATACTGTGAAATTGTATGAAGTTTCAATATTTTCTACAATATCATTGACATACACCTTTTTTACTAAACTACTGAATCGATTTTCATGCAACTTACACCATTTTAAAGCCCAATTTCTAGGCTTTAAATATGTAAAACATTATAAAGAGGTAAAATGAGTCATTGTTAAGATAAATCACTTTTTATGCGCACTTGACGCTTGAGTCGATTTATTTGCACGCGAGTGTAGTAAAAAATCATAGATTATTTTTGTTTACATTGCATTTGGCCATTTACTATATAGTTTTGTTTGTTAAATTCTTATGACAATTTGATTGTTAGGCTTCATTGCCCAAAGTTAAATAAATATTAATTGTAGAAGTATTTGTAGATTATTATTATTAGTTTTGTTCAAGAAGATAATTATAACATTAAACTTTGGTAAAAATTCATAGAAGATTATTTTTGTTTGATTACATTGCATTTAGGCCATTTAGTATATAGTTGTGTTTTTTAAATTGTTATAAGTTTGATTGTCATGTTTCATTGCCTAAAGTAATGTGATTACAAGGTTAAGTTATTTTTATTGCATTAAAATACATAAGAAATTAATGGAATTCGATTTTCTTATATTAACCAACTATTATTACCTACTTATAAAAATTATACACGCAAAAATATTCGTATAAACATTCGCAATAATTTCGCGAATGCGAATGCGAATGCGAGTGCGAATATGCAAAAAACATGCGAATATTCGCGAATGCGAATGCGAATATTCGTTACATCACTAGTACGTACGCAACTCTTAAAAAATAAATAGGTAATTATGACGGTTTGTGCATTCAAATGGTGTCATAACACATTTGTAATTTTGTAAAACTTAAAAAGGTTTTTAACGTCACTTTTAAAAGTATTTCGACGATTTATGTTAATAAAAACAAAATTTGATTTCATAATTTGTATAGTGGTGTGCGTGTGTACGTGTGTAATCGTCTGCGCGCCATTAGTGTTTTTAGATTCAAATTTCGAACCTTCGAAGTATTGACACTACCCTTCTATACGTTATTATTCTAAGGTTGGTGGTTTGTTATGCTTTTACGTTTTAATTACACAACCGATCGTCTTTAAAGTTGGTATACACGTTGCCAGAGTTACAGAATATTAAAACATCTGTTGGCTTTTTTACACCTGATCAGGTCATCGCCAAAGAAAGAAGAAGGTCGCAAATGTCGGTTACGTTCACATACACCGTGTGGTCTATCTACGGGCACGCTGTCTCTGTCATCGTGTCTCCCTGGACACACCGTGCTGGTGATGTGGGAACCTTCACATCTAAACTATACTGTGTTGCAGGTACGTGTTCATTTCATCCATTATGCTATAAACGTTTATTACTGGAAATAGGGCTTCTCATAAGAATGACATGTAGACACTTTGTCCGTGTGGTGACGAAGTAAGAATACAAATCAGCACTCCCTATCTTGCCCGTGGATGTCGTACAAGACGACTACAAGACAATCATCATCATCATCATCTTGCTCTTATCCCAATTACTTGGGGTCGATGCAATATATCATCTGTTTTGACATATTGCAAAAAGTTTCGGCAATGATTTTTATGACTGGCCGCCTGCCTGACGTCAACCCTCCTTGGGAATGTAATCGTTGATCCAAATGGTACCAGATGGAGTTGGTCCGGGTCAATCTAGGGCTCTTAGTCGTCTTTTATGACACCCACGAGCAAAGCAAGGGTTGGTAGTATTCGAAGCCGCTACCACACAGCACGACTACAAGACAATATAGATGTTATATGCGTATTATTCACCCATATAACATCTATGCAAGAGAAGTAAAACTCTAAATAAAACTCTATACCAACCCGTCTGACCAGTATGGTGTAGTAAGCGGAATTTCCCTTCTATTGTGTTGGAGGCTCGAACCCAACAGTTGGATGTATATGAGCCGAGCTGACACGTACAAAGATTTTATGCTTTGTTGTTATCTATACCAATAAATAAAATTGGAGTGTCTGTTTGTAATGTCAAAATAATAGGCTTTTTTCATGCTCACACGGTTATTTGCACGACACCTATGCCTAAAATAGCAATTAAAAAATTTTTGTCTGTCTGTCTGTCTGTCTGTTTGTTCCGGGTAATCTTCAAAACGGCTGGACCGATTTCAAAAATTCTTTCAACAATGGAAAGCTATAATATCAGGGCGTAAACTAGGCTATATTTTATCCCGGTATTCCCACGGGAATGAGAACTACGCGGGTAAAACGACTATAACCTATAACCGAAGCGAAGCGAGGGCGCATTGCTAGTGAACAATATTATTTAGTTCATAGCTATCTGGATCATTCTAAAAGTAGTAAGACAATTTATGGTATTAATCTATACCAATAAATAAAATTGGAGTGTCTGTTTGTAATGTCAAAATAATAGGCTTTTTTCATGCTCACACGGTTATTTGCACGACACCTATGCCTAAAATAGCAATTAAAAAATTTTTGTCTGTCTGTCTGTCTGTTTGTTCCGGGTAAGCTTCAAAACGGTTGGACCAATTTCAAAAATTCTTTCACCAATGGAAAGGTATAATATCAGGGCGTAAACTAGGCTATATTTTATCCCGGTATTCCCACAGGAACGGGAACTACGCGGGTAAAACGACTAAAATCGAAGCGAGGGCGGGTTGCTAGTTACTTCATAAAATTAAATGATCTGTATCAGTCATGTGTAGGCGCTGGATTGTATGACTAATCTATATTCTGCCCGATATTATTTATACTTATAGTACTCTGCCATAAAAATTGCACGTTGATCTGTGGAAATAGGCAATGGGTTAATTTGGGCTTCGTAAAGAATTGCCGCTGTTGCAAACGTGTGTGACATTTCTCAGGCGTTGTACGAGAAGGTGCAGTTGCGTCTAGATAAAAAAAAGGGTTGTAAAAAACGAATCATTTACAAAAAAAAAGGCTTCAAAGATGATTTTATTTAATAACAAAAAAAATGATTTAACAACTCCTAATAGATACCAGATTATTAGAGCTTCGTGCGATGTCACACAAGCGGTGTGCAACAAGCAAAACGCTCTACGAAGTCGAAATTGATCCTCTATGGATCGTGGCATGGCAATGTCTTTTTCCATGGATTGGTGTGCGATATGTTTTTCCGGGTCAGTACCTGGTTTATGCTATCGTAGTAGTTACTAGATAGCATAGACTGGGCTTGGTTACGGTCAAAAGCATTTTACATATGTACTATTTTTTACAGGAACGGTAATATAGAGGTTTGGTACTGATGTAGAAAGTATTTATTTGTTGTAACCATAAAAGATTCTGTGAATATATTTGATTTGATTTTAAAATAAAAAATATACTTAAATATTTATTCATTAATGACTTGCTAATATTTGTTAACCCGCAGCTCTACCTCCTGAGATACAGACTTTAGCCGAGTTCTACGACTACAACATATTCTAAAGTCAAACACATTCTGTAAAATAGCATTTCTTATCGGAATAAATTATTATTTTACTCTAACTAGCGATTGGAGAGATAATTCATAATTGAAATAAAAAAATAAAACAATAACTAATAAAAAGTGCTTTCTCTATTCTCAGGAGGCGTCAGTGATGTATTTCGTACACAGTGATTGTTTACCGGCACTTGGTCTCAGTATACAAGTGAAAAATGAGAACGAAAGAAAGTTGTATGCTGTTGCTACAGTTGAATCTAAGGAGTTCTGTTACGCGAAGAGGGTAAGAGTTCATTGCCATTATATTATAACTCAAATCATTTATTCTGCATAACCCCCTTAAGGGCACTTATATGTTGTCAAATTCACACATCGTTTGAACACAATACAATAATCTACCACCGGATCGGAACGCGCCCACAAGCTGAGAAGATCTGGCATGAAACTCAGCAGGCTGTCATATTTTTTCAAATCTTTTAAGTATAAATAATTTTATACTTCGTACAACATATGGTATTAGCTCCAGTGTGATGCCCTTCGAAATTGTATACATGTATAAATTTTCAAAATATAGCACAAAACTAAAAAAAAGAAATAAAGAAAATGTGGCTGGACCAGATCCTCCCACAAGCAGTACCCGACTATGATATAGTAGTATTCGAACTGTTAATTCCCGTTTGACCAGTTGCCCCATAACCTGATACACCTAAAAACAATAGTCGATCGACAGCACAGCTGTAATTGATAATGAAAATAAAAAACTTCCATAACTACTATTTCCTGAAAATGTCATCAGATTAGGTCTAGCTGTTTTGGAGTACGTAGGGAACATACATACACAGATTAACATATTTATATATAATATTTTACATAAAACCAGTGAATATTGGAACATTATTATACTATAGAATGGCAATCGCTACGGTATGCCTCAAGGCTCCCGTTTCTACCGCGTTCGTGTTAGTCCACCTGAGGAACCTACACCGGCACCAGCATGCTGCGAACACAAACATCGATCAGGTATTTATTAATAATTTTTATGAAGGGAATATAATAGTGGGTATGACCATTGTGACGTCCTGTGAGGAAATGGGTTTGATGGAAAATGGTGATGCGTAATCTATTCTTCATTTATTCCAAATTATTATATTTATTGATCTAACATCATTTTAAAGTTATCGGTTTTTTAAGAGTATGACTGGCATACGCAGGTTATATGACGCATACATATATCCCAAATAGTGATCCGTTCAAATTGTGGAGAGAGGGTAGTTTTATAATATCCCACGCTGTACTACTGTAATCTTTTTTTTACGTGAGCTATGGTCAGCGCACACGCTGTCCGCTCTGTCCGGGTAGACGAAAGGGCGGCGCCCGATCCCACAACCCACCGTATTCCCCCGCCCGTCGGCCATTGGGACGACCACCGGTACCGAGTTCCTTGTTGTCATGGACAACCAGCCCATACTACTGTAACCTTAAACAGCCGAGTTCGTTCTGTGCCTTCCTGATAATAATCTGCCAGAAAACTATGTTCTGATATTATTCTGTTCGGCTGTGAGCTGTAATTTTGCCGACTTTCCAAGGAATCATTTGCAGCTTAGATATTAGGGCCAGACCACAGCTATGGAAAAAAGGTAGATTTGTCATCAGCCAAATCAGAACATAGGGATCAGTTTGTTTTTTCATATTTGAAATGATCGGAGATTAAATATTAATTGTGCTTGCATTAATATCTTCTTTTACTACTATTACACATATGTAACAGAATATGTGGATTTGTAGTACATATTATATTAGAATTTATATTATTTAATAGTTAAATAGTTCTCAAATTATAACCGTAACCTGTCCCTATCTCTTATAATTTGTAATCAATTAATGCACATCTAGATTGTGTAGCATTTGCTTTGTACTCAAAACAGGCTTGAAACCTGCTCTTCTATAGTAAAGCAATACCTTTATCCTGACACTAGTTAATCTATAACCTTATTTCTATTGCAAATCTTTTATTTTATAGGGCTGTATAGGGCTTTTGAATTCTTTTAATTTTATTATATAAGATTTATATTTGTGGTTATTTTTAATTTATAATTAATTGACAATAATATTGATTTAGTTCTTACAATTCATGAACGATAAGTCTATTGTAGTAAATTTTAAACATATATTAAAAGTAATAAATGTGTTATCAGCCAATATGAATTGTATGAACTAATAATTGATGATGTACACCCGCGCAATTGCAGATGCTTCTGCAACGAAAGGCGGCGTGCTGCCCGTGTTGCGTGACACTCGCCCGCTCAAGAAATGGTTGACCTACATGCATGCCCCAGGTCGTTGCTTATTTCTCTTCATTCGACTACTTCCAGTCGCCGTTTCTCAAATTGTTGATTACTATGACCCCACAAATTTATACCTCTAAAATATCAAATTACAAGCTTCGATTAAAACTTATAAATATTACCCTCAACATCAGCCTATAAATTTTAAATATTTCAAAGTTGACAAAATAAATATTATCCTATGACTTAAATTCTAAGTTTTACGTGAGAATTGCACATATTTTTTACGGTATTTAACCTTTTTAAATTTTGTGTGTACTATATCGACGCTTGGAGAGCTTTTTAGCACTGTTCGAAACACAGAATCGAACGCGATAAAATCAGTACAAAAAAACGTGATTTTATTTTATATAAAGACATGCTGTGCAATTAACAACCTCTATCTAAATTCACTGTTATGATATTTGAAAACTAAAGATTTTTCATGCGAAAGTAAATATTTGGGGAGTTATAGACACTCCAAAATTTGAGAAACGACGCTTTCCACCAAGCTTTGCTTAATTTTGTTTTGCTTTATTTTCCAACCGGCTACAGATTTATCACTGTTACAAAATTTATAATTAATTTAAAATCGCTTAACTGTGGTACACCCCAGGTAAGTCGACTACAGTTGAATAATTGTTCTCTTATTTGGGTGACACAGGCAAATCGTATACTTAGATATTAAATGTGCTACTATAGGACAACCTTCATATACACGTTGTGCCCAAACCAGGCATACTTCAAAATTAATCATTTTTATGGTACAATTGAAAACTGACCTTGTTCATATGTTACTTTAAGTTGGTTTTCCATTATTTTTTTTCAACTCTAATTGAGCCAAGAATGAAATTAGTGATATTGTAGTTATTATATTCAGTTTAAATTAACTTTAATGTGAATAGTGAACATCTTGTTTGTAGTTAATATGTATAATATGTTGTGATTTTTTAATAATGAACAAAAATTAAGCCAATGTATTTGGTAATGCGAAGCAAAATTATACACCCAAATTGTTTTCGAGTGTAGGTCTCTAACCAAAGTAGTCGCTAAAACACTATTTGGAACACTTTATATCACAAAGTTTTTGCCAAAGCCTAGATATTGACACCCAGATAAAATGCATGGAGCAAATATTTATGCCTTTATTCCCTATATAAGATATCTGGGAGTCTGTCTATCTGTCACCAAAAGGAGGGAAGTCATTTAAATATCAATTTTTCGAGTGTAATTTGCCAGCAGACTCCAAGAAGTCGGCAGATACTAGTCAGTCAACAAGTTCAACAACTGAAAAGAATTCCCGAGCCCCGGAAGTTGCAACTGCAACTCTTATAAACTTGGAGTCGCCGTCGTCACCAGTAGAAGTACCTGTTACGCCTGCGTCTGCACAATCTGAAGATCAGTTGGATTCTATCGAAGCCAGCGAGCAATGGCAGAGTACACGAATGCATCTGTCTACAGTTAGTGCAATGTGAGTAGCATTTTTGACATCTATAAATATCTAACATTTTTGAGACAGAAAAAACACGAAATTGTGGTTTAGATTTACCTAAGAATATTATACGTTCTTCTAATAAATAAATTTCAAGATTAGCTACAGAACTTGGCACCCATTTATAAATGACATATATCTCAATGAGATATACATATCTCAAATCTTTTGTCTGTGACGTTGCCATACCATAATTATCATAATATTAAAATTTTAACTATATTTTATATTTTTACTGGCGTCATATTTTCTATGGCAACTGCCTTAATATAATTTTATAAAGCGTTAGTTTTAGAAATACATGTTAATGATTTCATAGAGTGCCTAATTTAATTGGCGATTTTTTTAATAAATGAGATCATTTGTAGCTTTTAAGAACCTTTGAATGATAGGTATAAGAAAAAAAAAATGATGTAACAATAAAATATCATTAGGTTAAATTTGCTCTGCACAAAGTTAGCCATGCATTATAAACCTATATAAAAATATTGCTTGTAAATTTCAGGACGGATATGGAAAGCAGCGTAGGTCGGTGTTTGGGAGCGGAGCCTCTAGAGTTGACAGTGAGCCCCGTGGCCGTAGTAGCGCGTGGGGATCTCACAGGCACATCTGAAATCGCTGAAGAGGCCACCCCTTGACACGCGAGAGAACGTTCCTCGCCGCCAACTAAATAGTATAAAGTCGCTCGCACACCGGTATATTTAATCGGCGTGCGATAACGCAGAACGTACATGAATCTAACCAGTCTGTTTGAACTGTATGTGAATATTTACACATGAAACATTAATTGTTATCTTGTAATAGAGCGTTATATTTCAAATACATGTGTGGGAAAGGATAGTCCCGTATGGACTTGTGCGTTAATGGACTACGTATTGTAGAAACGTCTGGGTATTAGCGCGTCCGACTCGGTAGCTACTGATGGTGTTTGCGATCTGTTAGTAGTCTATTACGTCATTATGACGTCATAATCTGAGACTGCGCGTACGCTCTCAGCGCGACCTACTGTCTCCTATATTCTTTGTATAATAGAATATACCGTAGAAATGATTTTCGCCGAAACCCTTGTTGAATTTACTTCTACTATTACAATTAGGCAGTGACTCTTAATAGTACAAATTTGTTTAGTCGTGTTTGAAAGCTTTACAGGATTTTATTTTGCATTCTGTATTATTTTATATATTTTGTGTTGTGTGTTTGTTTTTATTATTTTATATTGGGCTCATATGAGTTTGAACGAATCATTAGTTATTATTTTATTATCAAAATATGTTATCCATTTTATTGTAGAATAATTATTGGTAATCAATTCATATTCTAGCACAAAAGGAAATTTAATATATGCGTGATAATTCAATGTATTTGACTTTACTCGAAGCTTTGTTCACGGAATAGCATGATAAAGCATTTTGTGTCAAAAGCTTTTGTATATTTAATAATAGCGTTACATCCTCCATAAGATTCTCCTAACTATAAGTACTCTATATTGACAACTAAGTCATAGTGATTATTTAGTAAACCACTCGTTTCTCTAGGTATTTTCTCGTATATCTTGTCGATAGGCTTTTTGCAACTTTAACGCTTTATAATCGATCTCGCTATTAACTTGAATGAACTATCAATCGTTGACAGAATCATCTGTTTAGTTTAACAAATGTAAGGATTAGAATGAAGTTGTTATGAAGTGATTTGTATTCGACGTCTGTGGTCATGCAAATAAGAAAAATGTGCTGACGTTCAAGTTTAAACGTGTCCTCTGTATGATAAAAAAACGGCTTTTTATATAAATCTGACGGCCTTTTCATATTTGTGACTGTTAAACAATATTTATTTGTGTATTTTCACGGCCATAACAGTTATGTTGGTTTTTTGCCATAACACCTCTATACCTATAATTTTTTTATAAAGTTATATTAATGCCATATGGTTGTCTATGACTGCTTATTATAAGATATTTTCATTGGATCTATGTTCTTCATTTGTGTGATTTGGCAGTCTTCCACCAATCTTTTAGTCTAATGACCACTGTTTGAAATGGATCTGCTTCAGAGCTAGTGCCATAATTACTTGTGTCAGTCGGGTTGACAATCCTAATTGTTATACGATACCTAGTTTGCTGCCTTTTCCTCTGATGTCTACACCAGTTTTATAATTTACACGTGACCCTATGGGCTACTTACCGCCCTTATCAGATTATAATTGTTATAATTAGGGATGTTCCCTATATGAAGTTTCTAATACGGTTACGTATATCAAATTATTTCAGATTATCCGATGGTTTCGGATTATTTTTTAGAGAATATTAAAATGAATAGATAAACTAACTTTATTTCTATTTCTAATTTAATATTTAATAGATACCTATGTATATTACGTTGTATAAAGTGTCTTTTCAGAGTCCGCCTCTATTCGAAATTACATTTATTTTGGATTCGGATATGTTTTAATTACGGTTATCCAATAGTTTTGGAGTTACGTACTCTATAAATCTTTTGTTATAATTGACTAAAACTCGTTTCCGAGAGTAAGAAAATGTTATAATGTTTTTATTTTATATTATTCCTAATCATATCGGTGAGAAGATGTCATTCATTTATTGTCCGAGTGCTCTAGATTTCAGTCTGCTAGAGAGGATTTAATAAGCAATTAAGCATAAATATATTTAATATAGGTATACTTCATCACATATTGTCGGCACCTGATTCTGAAGCAGCCTTTAATTTATTTGAGTTTGTCATGTTACGCTGTAAGTAATACTTCACTTCTTAAACGATGGGACTGGCATGTACATCTTTATAAAATCTCTAATAATAATTAATAGTAAAAAAAATATATATCTGTGGCAGCTCGTGACAGCGGGAACAAAAATCCAAATGAATAAAAACAATTGTGCCTTTCGGGACGCCCGACGAAGTGATAACTTAAACTAATCTAAATTGAACTATTTAATACTGAAATTGTTTAACTTGAGAAAAGCTTAAGTTATTATGATGATATAAGGAAGGGTTATTTATTAGTAAAATCATTATCTACCGCTATGAGTGAGAGAGAGAGAAAAGGAGACCAGACAGACTGTAGGGATGATCGATGTTAGAAAAACATCGATGTTAACATCGATGTCATAATCGAAAGCCCAACATCGATGTTCGATATTTATCGAAAACCGAACATCGATGTTAGATAACATCGATGTTAGAAAAACATCGATGTTAGGAAAACATCGATGTTATCGAAAGTGTATAACATCGATGTTATGTGTTACTATTTGACTAAGAAATAAAATTCTCCGGACAAATTTTGATGAGCTTATTTTTTTTTTTGGACATCTCAGTTAGCAACGATGTTCCAATGTCGTCCTTTATCGCTAAAATTCTCCGGCGAGAATTTTGAGGACCTCTTTTTTTTAGGAAAATCTGGAGTCGGTTCTTATAATATAGGATTCAATACCGCTAGTACCAAGTACTTTTCTCAGCGCAAGATTGTGAAAAGCTTTTTTTTTTTAGGAAAGTCAGTACAACATCGATGTTACGATATTTTTAGCAACATCGATGTTACGATATTTTAGCAACATCGATGTTTTCCTTTCAACATCGATGTTCATCAATAATCACTAACAGACTGGCGCCGTAACGCGTTAGGTAACGAAGAGGTTTACCCTTTCATAAGAAGTTATCACTTCAATAATTTGAATGATATTTATTAAATCAATGTCACGTCTACGTTGTCTTATTTGCATGAAACAGACATTCAGGCACAGACGCGTCCAAATATTCATTTAGCCTTCTTAATTCTAAGCTAGATTCGTTTGAAGCGCAAATTATGGTGTTATTGTAATATATAAGAACAACGCTTCAAGTTAAAAATTTGTTTGTGGCCTTATAAATGGCGCCCGATGAGGGGCTACCGGTGTCTCTAGCCCTAATTCCATAGAACAAAAACATGGGAATATGTTTAGAGGCACTTATCGGCTGGTGCCGACTGCTGTGATAGTTCGCGCTGTGCTCTCCTGACCCCTCGATGAACGGTTATGGTGGTACAAAACGCACTAAGTTTGTGTAATTAAGTTAGGGGCCTATTTTAAGTATAGGAATAATCTGATATAATGTTTTAAGTACGTGTTGTTCCGGCACAACCGTTCCAGAAAGATCGCCTCTTTAAAGCAATATTCAGAAATATGAATAACATTTTGGGGACGTTTGTTTAATGTTTTGTGTTTCAAGTTTAATCGGTTTTATTAACTGAGCTATGTAGACTTCCAATGGATAATGCTATGGTGAAACAAGAAGGTGGAAATATTATTCCAGAATTATATAATATTTGTAACGAATAAGATCTTTATTTGTTAGATGATGTGATATCAGGTCGGCAATAAACTGTATGCAGTATACACATAACGTTTTGTAAATAGATGTTAAAAGTCATTATAAGTATCAGTAAAACGAGTGATAAATTCATCTCGACTCATATGTTCTATTGCTAAGATCGGGCCTCCTCCACAATGGAAAGGAAATTGACGTATTACATCACGCTGGTCAGATGGGTGGGTATATTGGACGACTTGATTGACACCCACGGGTGAAAATGGGATGGTGAACATAATTTTTACCTGTCATCACACCCGCGTGAATGTATAGAAGTGAAATTAAACAGTTAAATCAGTTAAAAGACTTGTAATTGGAGAAATGCATTATAAAATGCAGATAACAGCTATGCAACAGAAGGAAATTTCGAAATTAAACCTTCTAGCAAAACATCTGACCAGCAGGTCCTTTCATTACAGAGGAAGCGTGAGCGAAATAATGGTATTATTTGAGCTGTTGTGACGATAATTTGCATAAAATTAATATGATCTTCAGCTCGTATATGTTTCACTGCAGGAGGTTCATCCGAAATGAGACAGTACAACAATTTAGTACAACAATATTTATTTATTTTTTGACTGTCTTACATGAAAATAATCATGAGTCGAGTTCTATTCACCCAGTTTTACGATACTTACACATTTCGATTGTGTCGAATTTAAATAATTTGGTATATTATTCAGCCAAATTCATGTTAAATGAAATGTTTGTTGTATTGTGACTGTTTATTGATTCTAAAATGGTGAAGTGTGTTTAGCATGTACTTATATATATATACATATATATATAATTTGTTATATAACTTTATTTGTGCTAGACACGAGCATATTTATGTACAATGGGCTAAATTGGTTTGCGGACGATATCGTCATAATTTTTGTAATGTGATTCGGATAGTTTTTGGGAATGTTCTGCAATGCAATAAAATCGTACGATCGCTTAAAGGACTATTTTGTAGTGACCAATTTTATCGTTAGGAAATAAAAAAATGTAAAATTGACAATTTTAATGTAATTTTTATATACAATAAATAGACGATTTTATATAAACTGTAGTTTTTATTATCTTTTTAATCATGGAGAAGTTTCATTAAAACCATGTTAGGAACATAATGTTTATGTCTATATTAAACATAAAATTAACAATTTTAGCTAACTTACACTTATACAATTTACAAATCTACAACGTCGAAATATTGTTTGTGTAAGCTGACCGCTGACATGTCATTGGAATTAAAAGCGCAATCGGAATAATTCCAAGTTTGCGTGTCTAAGTTAGTTTGTGAGCAATCTTGTCCATATCTAAAAAACCTTTGCTCCTGCAAGTCCATTACTGGTGAAGTTCTAGTACTTTCAGTGGGATAATATTGTGCTTTGTCCACTATAGGAGAATTTCTAGTATGTTCATTAGGGTAATACTGCGCTTCTTCAGGGTAGTAAGCCTGCGGGATGTAAGTCTGCTCGCAGTAAGCCTCTGCTTGCTGATAACCACTACCAAACAATTCAGGTGATGGAGTATCACTGGATTCTGAGCCACCTGCAGCCCGCTGCCAATCTAACCAATAAGCTTCTTCAGGCCTAGAGTTCTCGTTATTCAGATCCGCAAACGTTAATGGCGATTCTAGTGTATGGTCTTCTATCGGAAAGTCCAGTCTGATTGGTTGATCAAGTTGGAAAATTTCTTCTGGATGGAAGATATCGTCGGCCGGTAATGCAGTGGCGTCATAATGTTGGGGCTGTATTGGTTGGTTTTGTGGTACTGGTGGTGCATATGTTTGATAAGTTTGTGGTTCTTGAGGAGACCATGTCGTTGGCGTGTAGGCATCTTGTGCAGGCTCGTGTCGCCATCGACATGAACACTCGAAGGGTCCGCACGTGCAAGTCAGATGTGCTATAATCAAAATTATTATTTTAGTGTCAAGTTTAGTAAAAATAACCAAATTATGATAGATGTTGGATATCGCGATCATTTTAGTTATAAGTCTATCGACGTCTACATTTGGATATAGATCAAGTTACGAGGAGTTTTAATGTCATGATAACCACTCTTGGTAAGTCCAATAGCTGTTATGAGTTTCTCAGGTGAACATTGCTGACCATTCCTCTGGAAACTCCTTAGCCACTTCAGGAAAGTGAAGGATAGTGAAGCGTAATCTTAATACGTTACTATCCAGGGTAGACAATACTCTCATCATCATCATCACAGCTCATATATGTTCCACTGAAGGTTTCGAGTATCCTCCACAACAAGAGGGAAATTAACTATAGGTACCATGCTGGTCAGATGGGTTGATATAGGTTTATGTTTCGAAATTTTCTTCACTTAGATGTTATCGGCGTATAATAAACCCTTGGTAGTCTTTTCGACACCCACAGGCAAAAAAGGGGGTGGTGTATTGTATTCTTACTCCGTCACCACGCGGGAAACATAAAAGTATAATTTATGGTATAGTACATAGGGGATGGACTCAGGGCCGGCATAACCCTACCAGGGCCCTAGACAATGCGATTCTTGGATCCATGGTCCAAGGTCTATGTGCAGTACTGTCACTTACCATCAGGTGTGATGTTTTCTTTTTTGCCACCGACAGCAATAAAAAGAGGAATAATATTAAGGTATACAAAATATACAAATTTTCAAAAACAAAGTGCGATTAAATGTTTTTTTCTTAGTGCATTCTCGGGGCCCCTAGACAGTTGCCTAGTCCGCCTTATGGATAATCCGGCCCTGGATGGACTTCAAAGCTTAAACTACACTCACCTCTTTGGTTATCTGGTATAAGTGGTGGGGGCTGTGGATGTGAGTTGCATATTTTTTGAGTAAGCTGTTTATCAGGCTTTACAGTTAATATCTTATCAGCTATAGCTGCTTCTCTTGCTAACAGTAACGCTAGACCCCGAACTCTTCTACCGGCTCCAAGTGATCGCCTAACTTCACTGGCTCCTTTAGCTTCAGGTCTCGGATGGTCGTGTGCGCCTTTCGCTTGGAAGAATATAGCGTGTTCTGTGTGTCGCCAGAAATGTGTTACAGGATAACCGCAGTGTCCGCGGCATGGAAGTACTTCGAGACGCCCGCCGTTACAGAGTCTGTTCGGACATGGTTTGCCTGTTGAATATAATTAGTGTAAGTATCCCTTTATAAAAATGCAAATTTATATGATTTTTTTCTTATTTGTGTAAAAGGATACCTAACACCGTGTACTAACAAAATGATCCTTGTATTGCGGGTAACTTTTATAAACATATAATTAACGTACACATTACATCCAGACTTATAACAACAATTAGTGGCTCGCATAAAGTATTGTCCTGCGTGGGATTCAAGCCCGCGAGATTGGCACTTACTACTACGCCATCTGTGCAGTCAAGATTCAGTTCACATCTTGGCTAGGAAGGTTTTTGTAGCAAAAGAGAGACAGGTTGAAAATCTAATTTTAGGGAACGCGATGAGATGTGTGTATCTAGTTATCTAGTAGCTATCTAGTAAGAGTACTATCATTGCGCTGTACTTTTCTTTCGTTCGTAGTATTTTGGAGTATAACTCCATAATCTGGGACCCACATGAGGTCAAGTACAGCGTGATGATTGAACGTGTACAACGTAAATTTTGCAGATTTTTATACAAAAAGATATACGGTTATTATCCATATTTATATCCGTCCCTATTTGTATCCGGCGCGTTAGGTCTCGATACTCTCGCATTAAGACGTAAGTGTGCTATATTATTACATTATTACTTATTATTTAATAATAAAATTGAAAATTCATATATATTATCGCATTGTTCGCTATTAGCACCAAACCAATATACACGGCTTCGTTCACGTCCCCTGTTCGCTCTACCACAGGTGCGTACGTGTACTGCACAATATGCACCTACTAGTCAGGCTATTGCGTTGCTAAACTCACTGATTACTCACTATCCGCAAGTTGATATATTTTTCACCAAATTCGATCTATTCTTAAAATTTTGTTTGTATTTTTTAACTTTTAATTTTACTTTTAAATTATAAAAGTGTAATGGCTCTCTACACGTTTTGGGAGACTGTAAGTGTAGTAAGTAGTTGAATGATTAATAAATAAATAATAAATAATAAATAAATAAATAGTTGTGATGAAAATATATTTATTAGTAGCTATGTACTTTCCTCAAGGTGGCCTCATAAGAATGCCATTCTTCACTGTTTCTTTTTCCACAGTTGTCGTCAAAGACTACTATGGAGTGATAGTTATATGAAGAGAAGGAAATCTTGAATTAAAACCCTATATCAATTTATCTAATTACTTAAAACCTTGTAGATATCAAGTCAGCTAACCACTGCAGTAGTAGGCAAGTAATTGTTTGTCCCATTGTAAGGAGTCTTACGCCGAGGCTTTAAGTAGTATATACTTATACAGAGAAGACAGACGATTATTAGTTACCTTGCTGTTTCTTCCTCGCCTTATCACAAATGGCTGGTCTTAAATGGACTCTGGAACCATCTGAGAGACGGCATCTCGCTGAACATACAAGTACACCAAGACAGCTTTTCTTAAGTATGTGCACATTATGATTGTTAGTATTCCTCATGGCCCAACCGGAGGCGTGGCGCCGTGCCTCCTCGCAGGTAGGTGGATACACGCGGCGTACGTGACCGTCGCACCATTCACCAAATGTATCGAAAGTTGCTACGCGCGGCACTACCGCATCGTTTATGTCCCAATCTGGTGTTTGACCCTCTGACATATCCAATCTGTTGCTGGTACTGCGAAAAATAAAACAACTAATGATTTATGGAGTTGATACATTTTTAATTCGATAATAGCACAAATTTTTCTGTTTGTTGACGGAGTAAGAATACAATTCACCATTCTCTATCTTATCCGTGGATGTCGTAAAAGGGATATAATATGCATATAACGTCTCTGCAAACTCGAAATAAAACCCTATACCAATCCGTTTGGCTAGCGTGGTATAGTAGGTCAATATATATAGGAGGGCCTATTACGGAGGAGGCTCGAGCCAATAATTCTCCATCTTGCCCGGATGTCGTAAAAGGCGACTAAGGAATATAATATGAATATATTATCTGTGCAACAGAAGGAAAATACGAAATAAAATCCTATAGCAACATGTCTGACCAGCATGAGAGGGTAGATCAACTTCCCTCCTATTTGGGAGGCTCGAGACATGTTTGAAATGAGATGACGAATAATTTCATTAGCGAAGTGTACCTATGTGGTATGAACATGACTGGTGACTGAGTATCGCACGAGATTGAGCCCGGTTTTAATATTATATCAGTTCATATGGGTCACAATGCTGAACTCAAGCCTCCCTTTAAAAGATGGAATATTGACGTACTTTTTTTTTGTGGGTGGGCTGTGGTCGGCGCGCCTCCGCACCACTCCGTCCGGGGCGACAGAGGGGCTTAAGCACGCAACTCCCGCAACCCACCCGAAAACCACGTCGCCTTCGTCGTTGAGCCGACCACCGGAGCAGAGTTAACTTGTCGTCAGTGGTCGGCCCGACGGAATACCCCCTACATGGGGTAATATTGACGTACTGCACTTCGCTGGTCAGTGTCCGGGGTAGTAACACACTCTTGCAGAAAATCGACGTCTGAATAGTAGCAATTTGATACTGCGCATCGGTGAGCGACAGAGCCGGAAGCCCAACTTTCTGAGGGTGTTTGCGTGTGGTGGGTTTTGGCCTTTAGTTCCACCGAACCCCATTGCACGCATTCACACTCCTGCACTTTGCTGGTCAGAGTGTCCGGGGTAGTAACACACTCTTGCAGAAAATCGACGTCGGAATAGTAGCAATTTGATACTGCGCATCGGTGAGCGACAGAGCCGGAAGCCCAACTTTCTGAGGGTGTTTGCGTGTGGTGGGTTTTGGCCTTTAGTTTCACCGAACCCCATTGCACGCATTCACACTCCTGCACTTCGCTGGTCAGAGTGTCCGGGGTAGTAACACACTCTTGCAGAAAATCGACGTCTGAATAGTAGCAATTTGATACTGCGCATCGGTGAGCGACAGAGCCGGAAGCCCAACTTTCTGAGGGTGTTTGCGTGTGGTGGGTTTTGGCCTTTAGTTCCACCGAACCCCATTGCACGCATTCACACTCCTGCACTTCGCTGGTCAGAGTGTCCGGGGTAGTAACACACTCTTGCAGAAAATCGACGTCTGAATAGTAGCAATTTGATACTGCGCATCGGTGAGCGACAGAGCCGGAAGCCCAACTTTCTGAGGGTGTTTGCGTGTGGTGGGTTTTGGCCTTTAGTTCCACCGAACCCCATTGCACGCATTCACACTCCTGCACTTAGCTGGTCAGAGTGTCCGGGGTAGTAACACACTCTTGCAGAAAATCGACGTCTGAATAGTAGCAATTTGATACTGCGCATCGGTGAGCGACAGAGCCGGAAGCCCAACTTTCTGAGGGTGTTTGCGTGTGGTGGGTTTTGGCCTTTAGTTCCACCGAACCCCATTGCACGCATTCACACTCCTGCACTTCGCTGGTCAGAGTGTCCGGGGTAGTAACACACTCTTGCAGAAAATCGACGTCTGAATAGTAGCAATTTGATACTGCGCATCGGTGAGCGACAGAGCCGGAAGCCCAACTTTCTGAGGGTGTTTGCGTGTGGTGGGTTTTGGCCTTTAGTTCCACCGAACCCCATTGCACGCATTCACACTCCTGCACTTCGCTGGTCAGAGTGTCCGGGGTAGTAACACACTCTTGCAGAAAATCGACGTCTGAATAGTAGCAATTTGATACTGCGCATCGGTGAGCGACAGAGCCGGAAGCCCAACTTTCTGAGGGTGTTTGCGTGTGGTGGGTTTTGGCCTTTAGTTCCACCGAACCCCATTGCACGCATTCACACTCCCTTCACTTTCTTTGCAGTAGGCAGCGGCCTAGTAAAGGTCCATGAGCGGCAGCAACACTTACAATCAGGTGTAGGTACCTACTGTCTGCTACGGTTTGCAATAAAAAAAGCAAGCAAAAAAGGCAAGGTGAATAGTTTTCTTACTTTGTCACCACATGAAAAAGCAATTGTCGTTATAAAATTATTAGTGTGAGCATGCAGTCTGGAAGTGTCTGATAGACAGATACATAATAACATTAGGGAATTGAATGCAATATAGCTGAAGTTATTTTCCCAACTTATCCACTTCTTTGAAGACTGTGAAAATAGCCGATACTGCGGAGTGCAAGAGCCAAACTGTACAGAAACACTACACACTTTCTGTTTGAGTCGTAAAGATTGACTAAGGGAACACAAGAACAGTCTCCGCAGCATTCATATGAAGAAATATAACGAAATATATCGCTAATCGCTAACTGTGGCAATCGTGGCATTGTCTATGTTTAGCAGAGAAAGTCGTTAGGTTGACGTATAGATAGAATAGAAAATGTAGTAATCCGCTCTTTAGGTATATTTTGTTTCAAACCGAAAGGAATATTTAAATAAGGTCGTTATGCGCTAGCTAGATTTTCAATTTTGTTCTTATTACAGCTGTGTATTTAGGTATCTAATTGCCTAATGTCCATGGGTGGACAAAGTTAATCCAAAAGTAAATTTCGTTAGTTGTTAATTAAAATGTTAACTTCGATAGTCGTTAAAGCGTTAAATTTGCGAAAGTTTAACGCAAGTTAAAGTTAACCGTTAAAAGTTAACCATTTAAAACTTATAGGTACTGCTTTCGTGTCCATATGATGACGGTGTAAGAATACAAATCACCACTTTCTATCTTGTCCCTGGATGTCGTAAAAGACGACCAAGGGATATAGGTAATATGCATATCACATCTGTGCAAGAGAAGAAAAACTTGAAATAAAACCCTATACCAACATGTCTGACCAGAGTGGTATAGTAGGTTAATTTCCTTCCTATTGGGAAGGAGGTTCAAGCCCAGAAGTGGGACATATACCAGCTCAGACGATGACTGCTTTTAGGCTGAAAGAATTAGATAAATTCTACAGCATGTAGTGGAATTATGGTGGCATGCATCTGTCCACACTAGCTCGGGATACGCTACTGCAGGTAGCCGCGATACCAAAAGATTCATCAATACTTTACGGGGCTTTTGATGTAATAACCAGATGGAGGTGAGAACATATCACTTCTGCTGCTATCATAATCTGCAATAGAAGAATTCACAGCAATTGAAGAAGGCTCGGGATCTGTTTCCTTTTTCGCGAAGCGAGGAGGGGAGCGGCCTTCCTGAGAGGCTTGCCGGCCGGTGCGGATGGAGTGATTGGGTCGGTGACACGGGGTGTTTTGCTTGCGATTCGTGCAGGTATTCGCGGGGCATGATGGTAGCTACTCCAAGTACCTCCCCACGGTTGTGAGGAAGGAGAGCACACCATCCTGCCACCATTACGATTGCGACCAGGACAAGATACAGTAAACGACACAGTACACGCTCGAGGTATGTGCCGCGTGGACCGAGCAGCGCTTTTGAACTCATCGCAATCATTGGTGTCTACCTGTACCTGCCTACTATAGCTCGGGCGGTTCTCGACAGCGTCAGGGACGCGGTCGCCGCCTTCCGTGTGGCAGTTATGTCACGAAAAGAGGAGAGGATCCTGTGCGGGAGGAACTCCTCTACGACACGATCTGCCACGCGCCGCGCAGGCGTCGTGGAAATTACGAACGTGGCGTGACGCGTAGTTCAAACAAACAAAATGACATCATGTCAACAAACGACTAATGTAACGGACTAAAGTTTAAGTTAACAAGAGCGTTAACATTTTTTGAACTTAACTTAAAAGTTAATCCGTTAAGCAAAATCTTAACTTCGTTGATTAACGGATTAACGAGTTAATGCCCACCTTTGCCAATGTCTTTCTAAAACGTCTAAACGTATAAAGTGTCATTTACAAACTTTGATTCCACATGTTTCAAATATAGGCTCTTCGATATAAAGCAAGCGAGTAAAATCGCGGAGAAAGCTCGGTCCCCCCTCTCGCTTCGTTGAGCCAATTGCTTCAGAATTACTGTCTGAAGGGGCGGCCGCCTTAATTGGGCAAATAACTTTGTGTACATAATCTACGCACGAGAGAGTCGGGTAAATAAAATGATCACAATTACGGAACAAGATAAAGTTCGATATAATATACTATTTCAAAAAAAGTTAAACATTAAATTTATAGAGACTTTCAATAGCGAAACGCGATTAAAAGGTAACAAAATTTGGATTGGTTTCAATAAATACGTGCACTGCGTGTTGGTATCTTGGTATTGTACATAAGAGCGTAGTACCTACACGACGATAGAAGAAAAGAAAAACTGGAAACAAAAATAACTTGTGATAAGATTTTTCTGACAGAATAAGAGCTCTTGCACGTCGAAAAATCTAGGTCTAGCTTTGACCGTTTTAACCATATTTTAGCATCTTGGTTGGTATAGATCTGTTTGGGAAAGAAGTAGATTTAACCCTACTTCTCACGTGAGAGTAGACAGTGGTTTGGATATAAGCAGGTATAGGTACCTAATGGAATATTAAAAAACCTATAGATAATGTTAATTACAGAGTTGACGCATCGCTCATTAATTCAATGCAGCCATGGGACTGCTGGACGTAGACCTTCCTCAATAATATTTCAATAATATGATCTTTCTACAGCACATTAAAATAATTTTTCAATCAATATTTTATATGCTGTGAGCCAATAGGCTTGTTTCTTTTCTTAATTTGTTCTATTCTGCTGTGGCTTTGTTAAAGTTTCCTGTTAGAAATTTTATCGTTGGATTCACACCGTACTTACCTCGATAATTAGGTGATACTTATCTAAATATTACCTTATTTACCTTATTATCTAGGTAGATACGATGTAAAGCCAGGTAGATCAAATTCTAGCAAAACATAGGTAATTAATAAAGCCTAATTAGTTACCTACACTTACCTATGTTCCTCTAGAATTTTGTTCGTAATAATAATAACAAATGTTTCAAATAAACTAGTTGGTTAATGTAGGTACGTACCAACAAAACGACGTCACAGTCTCAATGAGTTTCAATTAGAATCAATTGAGGACCCTACACCACCTTCCACAACCCTCGTCCGTTTGACTAAACAACACACAATGCCTGTTTAACTACACATTTACTTCATATTAAATTGTTTATTGGCTTTATATTTTTATGATTTAACGGATACATTTATTACCTATGTGTATCTAAAACACTTATTAGTTTTATAATTTTAATGAAGGGGAAGAATCAGAATAAATGCTAAATTGCATTAGTTTTAATAATTTAAAATAAGTATAAGATATTTAATTGAAAAGCTTTTACCTACGTTTCTTTTCCCTAGTGAAAGTTTGTCTAAGTTTTATAGATTATTTTGTTTCTTTTTAATTTATTTATTATTGTGAACGGTGGCAAACGAGCACCCGATGGGAAGTGATGCTGCCGCTCATGGACCTCTGTTAGGCCGCTGCCTACTGTGAAGAAAGTGAAGGGAGTGTGAATGCATGCAATGAGATACGGTGATACTAAAGGCATCACCAAAACCCATCAAGAAGATGAGCTTTCGGCTCGCTCTCTCACCGAACGAAGTGCAGTAACAAATTGCTCAAACTCGGACGTTGATTTTATGCGAGAGTATGGTACATACTCTACCCCGGACGGATCGGCCCGCGGCTGTAGACAGACAACTATCAACAGTGTGGTCCTACCACGTAATTCGGTATACTTATTATATTAGATACATATGTTGTATAATAGGTAGGTACAATTAATGTCAATAATGGTGATCATAGGATCGAAATTTGTAATTTATTGCCTGGCCTCCTGATGTCTAATAATTTATTTTAAAGTACCTCGAAACCGCCTTACTTTTATGTCGACCTTAAGCTAATTAACTATTGTATTACTCATAGATTAGTTTAACTATTTATTAAGTATGTAAAGTAAAATTATTGAAAAAGGAAGGCTAGTTTTATTATTTATTTTGAGTAAAGTTTAGTCAAAATCAACTCGATAAAGGGGATTGTATGTTAAAATACTAGATTATAGATATAATCATATATCAGCGTTTTAGCTCAATAATTATTCTAACCATGAGCATTTATGAGTCGGATGTGATTTATTAATTAGGTATGGTGTTTAAAATAAATATCAACTTATACTTAAGTATAAGTTACGTATAGAGATGTAAACCGGATTGAGAGCCCTCAGCGCTCACCCATAGTACGGGTAAGCCTGTGAAAGTCATCGGCGGCTAACAGCTATACACACAAAAAAAAATAGAGATCTAAGTAGATAATGTTAATAAGAAGTAGGTACTTTGGTATTTTCTATAAGGCTGGGGTGACAAATTAAGAATACAATTTCGGTAGCTAGGTATTATAGGTACTTTCTATAGCAGCGGGTGTTGTAAAATGCCAATTAAATATAAGGCAAGGAAACAGCAAAACAAAACTGTATGCTGACCCACGTGGCTAACTTGGAATATTAGACTCGTTTAGTGGTAGGACCACACTGTTGACAGTTGTCAGACAGACAACTGTCAACAGGTACAGTCGCGGGCCGGTCCATCCGGGGTTACTACCCCGGGGGTACTATCATACTCTTGCAGAAGTAGCAATTTGTTACTGCGCTTCGTTCGGTGAGCGAGAGAGTCGGCAACCCAACTTTCTGAGGGTGTTTGCGTGTGATGGGTTTTGGTGATGTTTTTAGTTTCGCTGAACCTCATTGCACGCATTTACATTCCCTTCACTTTTTTCATGGCCGGCAGCGGCCTAGCAAAGGTCCATGAGCGGCAGCAACACTTACCCACTCAGGTGTAGGTACTGTTTCCTCGTTTGCCACAGTTAGAAATAAAAAAAAAATACCGTTCCCTATACCCAGGCTAATAGTGAGATGTAACTATAGGTATCCTGAATGAGAAGAAGGTTTAAAGATTCCAAGATTTGCATTTTTATGAAAGAAATATTATAAACTTTTAGCCTTTCCGTGTGGTGACGGAGAATTCACCACCTAACGACTAAGGCATTATATCTACGCATAGGACAGACAAATTCGATATAAAATCCTGTATCAACACATTCGATCAACGTGGTAGGGAAGGGCGGGCAAGATGGAAGGAGTAGGCAAGATGGAAACTATCTATCAATTACGATCCGAGCAACGAAGTGCCGGAGTCCTCATGAAAACAGAGTCAGGCGCTCCCTCCACATTTACGAACGACCGCTCAGACCGCCTCGCGCCACCTGGCGAAGTGTATGCATGCTTTTTGTTTTCGCGGCAAAATGTTACCCAATTATTTGATTTTTGGAATAAGATTATTTAAACAAGGTAAGTAATATTACTATTATGACTTTATATAAATATTATATTAGGTATAGATAGTATTAATTGATATTTAAATGAGAGAATTAATAAAGCTTTCTTTAAATATTAACATTTTTATTGAATAGGAGCTTATGGGCAAGATGGAAGTGTTTCCATCTTACTCTCGCACTTATTTTATTCTCTGTTTTTAAATTTTATAACTAATATTATTGTTTTTATTGCTTTTAGATGGTTAACAAGTATATTAAAAGAAAAAGCAATAGAGGTTCTTGCACTGAAGAAACGATACTGATGGCAATGAATGAAGCTAAAACTACATCAATAAGCTCATCATCAAAAAATATGGAATTCCAATCAGAACATTACATCGTCATAATAAAGAAAAGGAAAAATAAAACAAAAGAAATAAATATTGTACAAAATTTAGAAGATTCTTCCGAGAACAATGTCTACGGAGTACCTATTATGTGAAATCACCCACGGAGGACTGGGTATAAGGTCCAATGTGTAATGATTGGGCACATGAATTGTGTACTGATACTGAGGATGGTAGTTTTATATGTGTAAACTGTAAAATGTAATGATTTCCAATACATTCCATCTTGCCCAAACAAGCTTTCCATTCTGCCCTCAGGGTAAGGGCAAGATGGAATTTTTGCCTTTATTTTTTAACTAGCAACCCGCCCTCGCTTCGCTTCGGTTTCAGTCGCTTAAACCCGCGTAGTTCCCGTTCCTGTGGGAATATCGGGATAAAATATAGCATATGTTACTCCCTGATATTATAGCTTTCCATTGGTGAAAGAATTTTTGAAATCGGTTCGGTGGTTTAAGCGTGAAAGCGTTACAAATAAACAAACAAACAAACATCCTTACTTTCGCATTTATAATATTAGTATGGATTACCTATAAAAAAAAATACTTATTATTTTTTATATTTTAATGTAGTTAATATAATAATATTATTATTATTTAATAATAAGTAATAATATTTTAATCTAGTTTTTATAACTACAGAAGATCTCTTTCAAGACTCATTAAAAGAAAAGCTTTATATAAGTTAAACCTTCCATCTTGCCCTCCTTTCCCTATAGTAAGTACCTAAATTTCTCTCTTGCTGTGGAGGAGGCTCTAGCCCAGCAGTGGGACACATGAGCTGCGAAGATGGTTTTGATACCTTTATTCATAGACATTATGAAACATAACGAATGCTTTGTTCTCTTTAGGACAAATCAGTTCAACTTTGCGTTCAAATGTGGTTTCTCATTTTAAAACTAAATTAAATAGGTACGTATTAGGCTCAATTTATAAATTGGAAGCTAACTACTTAATTAATTTTATTTTTTTTTATCTTAAGTATTAAGAATGGACGTAGATTAAGAATGGATAATATATTAAGGAGTAAGAATTCATTACCCCACTACTCAAATATATCTGTAAATAATTATAAAATAATTTAAAGTAAGAAGTGGCGACACCATTGTTGGCCGTCAGAGCACTAATACTAGCTGGTATTAACTTCGATGGACAACTTTCGACTAGGAGATAAATACATTTTCAGGTTATTCAGTTTCTTTTCCTTTCCTCTCTTGCTCGTGAGTGTTGTAAAGATGACTAAGGGATGAAATATGCTTATAACATTTATGCAAAGAAAACTCAAATCCATTTCGATCTACCTACCTACTAGGTATACCACGCCTGGCTAATGGGTTCATATAGGATTATATTTAGAGCTTTCCTTCTCTTGCATAGATGTTTTATGCATTATTATATTTCCTACTAGTCGTATTCTACGACACCCACGGTCACGGATGGACTAGAGAGTGGTGAATTACATTTTTACTGCATCTCCACATGGAAAAACTTAATAAAACTTCAAAAAAATTACAGTAATAATCAAAATGTAAAAGAATAGTAGATACGCGAAACAGAATAGTAAGGGGATGTATTATAATATAGTTACTAGCAGTGCCCTGCGGTTTTACCCGTATAGTTCCCCTCCCCGTAGGTATATCGTGGGTATATATGAAAGCTGTATTATTGTGAAATTTCATCAAAATCCATTCAGTAGTTTTTGCGTCAAAAAAGCAACAATTCACAAACTTTCGCGTTTATAATATTAGTAGGAAATAAACAAATTGTTCTTAAACGGAACCATCATTTAAACGAAATACTTATTGAAGCGTAATCTCTGTTAGAATAAATTAGAAAATATAATTAAATAGGTATACTTACAGGATCACCATCTCCAAAAAGATGTGAAACACAATCAATCACAAGATAGGTATTACGTACAGTTTTAAATAACACAGTCCATGAAAACACCGCACTTTATCACGAAGAATGCAACAAAAACATTAGCGCATTATACACGCAAACACTAAGAAAGCGTATAGCCTACTGACTAAGGACAACAAAAATAAACACAGGGATGATTTCCCCACCATAGATTGTAGTGGGGATATGTTCAACCAATGAAAACAAGCCTTGTTAATGTTACCGCCTACAGACCAATCAAATGGTAGAGCTATCAACCAATAATATTTTACTTCAGTTAAATTGCTGTTTTTCAGCCAAATATGCGAATTTTCAGTCAAGCTGCCATTTTAAGGATATTGTTATCTGTATTGTAATGTAACGTATTTTGTTTGTACGTCTATCTATATATGTACAAAGGTAAGTTATAGCGATGGATTAAATGCTAGCTTCTGTTAGTTAAATTGAATTTACTGTTTTATTTTTCAAATAATTTTGTGTTGAATATGTTAATTAGAAAATAATTGCTCTGTTGAGTGAAATAATGTTCGATTGGTATCTAATGGGTACCTACCTATTTACTTACGTAAGTTCTAATTTTCTATCAAATTAACAAGAAATACCATTAAATAGAATTATATTAGACGTTAACGCGAGTGTTGCAGATTTGAAATAAAACTAATATGTTTACCGATTTTATTGCGTTTGTACCTATTTGATTTTAGGTTTCTCAACGTTTCGAGCGCGGTGAAATCAGTAAAAATACCTACTTTAATTTCAAATAGGAAAACTATTTACCAAATTAAATTATTTTCTTAGCTATTTAATTGCTTGGTGCTTACTTACTTGTCTGTAGGTATATATAAATATATCTGTAAATATTTATAAAGTAATTTAATGCAAGACGGTAGACAATAGGTAGTTAGGTAGGTAGGACCTAAATTAATAGATAAGATACAATGGTGACACCATTGTATCTTATCTATTATTGTATCAAAGAGTGGTAGGACCACACTGTCGACAGTTATCTGTCTACAGCCGCGGGCCGGTTCGTCCGGGGTAGTACCACACTCTCGCAGAAAATCGACGTCCGAGTAGTAGCAATTTGTTACTGCGCTTCGTTCGGTGAGCGAGAGAGCCGGAAGCACAACTTTCTGAGGGTGTTTGTGTGTGGAGGGTTTTGGTGGTGCCCTTGGTATCACCGAGCCTCAATGCACGCATTCACACTCCCTTCACTTTCTTCGCGGTAGGCAGCGACCCTGTAAACGTCAATGAGCGGCAGCAACACTTACCATCAGGTGTACTGTTTGCTCGTTTGCCAACGTTGGCAATAGAAAAAAAAAAGAATATTTTCCAAATTTTTTGTAATAGTTTACTTACTTGCACAGAATCCCATTTGAAAATTTAGTTTTTAAAGACATTATTTAGAAGTTTTTAGACCTGTAATAAATCATAAATATAATAAATAGGCTCATAATAAATAGGCATCTATATACCTAACTTGAAGTATTATTCTTACCAGACTGGAAACATACCTACTTACCTAAATGTTGATGTTTTAAAATAATTCTAATTAATATGTTCTTGCTAAAATAACTTTAATTAATACGTTTCGTGTAACGGAGTGAAAATATAATTCACCACTCCTTTTCATGCCCGCGGGTATTGTGGAAGACGAGTAAAGGATATATCAAATATACCTACAGCAGAAGCGTTTCTAATCTTCTCCAATAATTACATTATACTTATGTAATCCGTGTGATGCTAGGAACGATTGCTCATAAAGTAAACAAGTAAAATTATTAAAATGAAATTTCAAAACTATAAGCTCTACATTTAATACGTAATTTTTTCTCATCAGCTGCACTAGTCGATGGACATTTTATACGAGGAACGTATTGTTATGTTATATAAGGTCGTTGCAGTTGAAGATGTTAAGTAGCAATGTACCTACTATAAAGGGACGGGGAGGGTACCCAATGCGGGCGCGTACGTTACGGACGACAAACTGCGACGCGTGCGCATACCAGCTTTTGCACATGAGGATATGAAAATGTTTCTTTCATGATTCTTAATATTTAGGTACGCGAGTATTGTAACTAAAACTATTTTTGCGGATTTTGTTGTGTTTGTATGTGATATTTGATTGCCAGACATTTCGAACACAGCGTTCATGATCACGGGCTGGTTAAACAAAAATGTTTCTTTCATATTTATTTCAAATAAAAAGTATTACAGATTGTATTAACTCTACCTCTACCTCTAAGTAGGTAGATATAAAGGTATATTACCATATAATGTTTTTATATACTTAAATCATTCGCCTTATAGGTAACTGTCGAATACTTATATGAATCCTTCTAACAATGAGCAGGGCACATCGCTCGACGAACCAACAACCGCTGGGGAAGAAAGCTTCGAGTGGCCACCATCGGATAACGCAGTATAGGACGCCGTAGGTGGAGCAACGAACTGGTGAGAGTTGCTGGGCGTCGTTAGATGCAGGCGGCACAAGACCGCATTCTGTGGCGTAACACGAGGGAGGCCTACGCCCAGCAGTGGACGGCGATAGGCTGAAATTATGATGATGAAATTAATCCCTCTAGAATGAGTTTAAATGTTAGAGATTTTCCAGAAATTTCTATGTTTATAATAAATCCGTAAGGTGACGGGCAAGAAATACAATTGTTGTTACCTTTGCTTGCTTGTAGGAGTTGTAAGATTCAGCTGAGGGTTCATTAGGAAAAGGGAAAGCAGCTCTCTCCTGGGAAATGTATAACTATATAACCGTGAGTGCCAATGCGCTTGCCAAGCGCAGCGATTTTAGCACTATCCCCTCATAATATGAGGGACATTGACGTCTAGTATGTAGTGAAATAGCGCATTAATTCATTGCAGCCCATATATATACCTACTTCTAAGCTCAAGCGTCCTCCTCGATAGAAGTGAAATTGACATACCGCGCTCGTCAGTGGGGTTTATGTAGGGTTTTATTTCAAGCTTTCTTTCTCTTGCAGATATTAAGTATATACGTTACATCTGCGGGCAACATATGGGGTGGTGAATAGTATTCATACTCCGTCACCACACGTAAAAGCTAAGAAAGATTACATAACTACAAAAAAATAGAAATAGTGCAACGCAAAGATACTACTCTACCTAAATAGTAGCTCTAGTGCATTACACTATTTCTATTCTTTCATAGTTATAACATCGTCTATAATTTTAACATGCCTAGGGTAAAACCAGGATAGATGCCCCACTTTTTGAAAAAGCTTCCTAATTTTATAAATATTAATTTTATATGAATAATTTCTATGCATATAGATATAACACAAGAGCCTGTGGACGCCAGACCTTCGTGATTTTATTAAAGCTGAAAGTTTGTCAGCGTATGCTCCCAACACAGATAAGAACGGTGGCCCATTATGAAGTTTGGGCTACAGTGGCTTTGGCAGATAAAAGGTACCAAAGGTGTGTAAAGTACCGATCTATTTTCGTCAAATTATTAAGCGTGATTTTTTGATATTACCTTCAGAACGTTATTAAAAATCACGTTATTCATTGCCAGACACTTAGCATGGTGGCTACCCCTTGCCAGACACCCTTAACGTTCATAAAATTATAATTCTACTTACGTTATACATAGTATAAAAGCTATTTTTATATATAATACTTGGGTAATGAGTAGATGATGTTTCCTCAGTAGCCAGACATTTTTCATAGTTCCAAACCCTTGCCAGACAAAGATGTAGGGTAGTTGTAGGATCGAGCGCGAGACAGTAGATATATACATGGGTGAGTGCGAGTGAGATGCGCTTATATTCTTTAATATTTAGTACATGCTTATAGCAGCTAAAATAATGCTATCTTTAAGTATTATTAATTTAATATTCATTATTAATTACAAGAACAATATTATTAATACTATGTTATAATGTAATGGCTGATTTTATATATAATACTAGCAACCCACCCTCGCTTCTATTCGGTTTCAGTCGCCTTACCCACATAGTTTCCGTTGGCATACCGGGATAAAATATAGTCTATGTTACTCGGGGCTACTGTAACATTCTAATGATGAAAGAATTATCGAAATTCGTTCAATAGTTTTTGAGTTTATTCGTAACGAACATACAAAATTTTCTCTTTATAATATTAGTGTACATTACACCCTTAGAGGGTAATAATTAAAAAATGCTGCAACACGTATTTATTTATTTTTATTACAGAGTATTTGTTTACAATTTAATGAGAATCGAGGAAGATTTTTTCTTGTTTTCAACCTTTGCTACTGCAGTTTACCTCTTTATGGGTTAGATTTCAAAAAACCCTTTCTTAGTGGGTTTCTACGCCACGAAAAGAAACTACTGTCAAAATTTCATGTTTCTGACTTCAATAGTTTCGGCTCTGTGATGAGTCAGTAAACTAACATCTTTCTACCTATTCTACACTCTTAGATGATGCAAATGGAGAAACGCTGAAACACGTGTTTATTTATTTTTATTGAAGAGTATTTGTGCTTAATTTGAAGCTAGTAGCTAAAGATTTTTTTTCTTTCATACAGACTTTGACGCTGCGTTTCACCCCCTTAAGGGTGGCATTTCAAAAAAGTCTTTTCTTAGTGGGTGCCTACGAAAAATGAAATGAAACTACGGTCCAAATTTCATTTTTCTAGCTTCAATAGCTTCGGCTCACCCTATTCGTTTATATGTATATTATTGTTAACGCCCCGGAACACCTCTTGTAGGTAGCATTTCGGAAAATCCGTTCTTAGTGGACCTCTACTCGATGAAAAGAATATTCCATGGGTAATGACCCAAGTATTATATATAAAATCAGCTTTTATACTATAACGTAAGTAGAATTATAATTTCATGAACGTTAAGGGTGTCTGGCAAGGAGTTGCCACCATGCTAAGTGTCTGGCAATGAATAACGTGATTTTTAATAACGTTCTGAAGGTAATATAAAAAAATCACGCTTAATAATTTGACGAAAATAGATCGGTATTTTACACATCTTTGGTACCTTTTATCTGCCAAAGCCACTGTAGCCCAAACTTCATAATGGGCCACCGTTCTTATCTGTGTTGGGAGCATACGCTGACAAAATTTCAGCTTTAATAAAATCACGAAAGTCTGGCGTCCACAGGCTCTTAGTCTAATAGCTTAATCATTTGTTTTGAAATGTTATGTGTTTTTTATGACCTATATATAATTATAGATTTTTCAAAATGTAGCTTTTTGTGGACCCCTTTTTTTGAGGATAGATGCCTACTGGTATGAATAGTTGCCCCACCATGGAAATAAAGAGGAGGATAGGTGCCTGCAGTGCGGGATACATGCCCTTCATGTGTAAAACAGCAATTTTCTCCAAGAAATATGGTTCTAATTACGAAAAATATGATGCACTTTTCTTAAATCTTTTAATTGTTAGCATTTTAAAACAATACTAATATGACACAAATAACCATAATGAAATTTCGTTCCGTTTCGTCGTAACCATAATTAAAATTCGTTTATTCTCACGCTTTTTTATCCATTTCATCGAAAGCTAACTGTAGTTGTTCTGTAGTCCAAGAATATACTCGAGCTCGTACTCCTTTTTTTGTGAGTTATGGTAAGCACACACGTCGTCCATTCTGTCCGGGGCGACGCAAGGACGACGCGCGGGCTCATAACCTACCCGTAGCCACGCCATTAGGCCGACCACTAGTACCGAGTTCCTTGTCCTCAGTGGTCGACCCTACGGAATACTCCTTCGGGTACCCTCACCTCTCAACGTCCTTGACCCGGGACATCGATCGCTGTCGCATGGTAAGCCTCTCTGCGGGTGACGGCTTAAAATATCCGGTCCGGTCACCCGCGACCTCGGCTAGGGCGACATCAGGCGCAGGTATTCGCGCCAGCGCCGCCCGAGTCGCCGGCGTCAGGCCACGTCGTCGTGAAGGCGTTCCTCCCGCGCGCGCCCCGCCGCGTCCTTCCGCGAGATGACAGCCTCACAGAAGGTGGCGACCGCGTCAGCTCGCACTCCTTCCTTTCTTTTGTATTTTCGTGGCATAGTTCTGCTACAATCAGTGAAAAGTTCAATTATCATCATCATTTCAGCCTATCGCCGTCCAATGCTGGATATAGCCAGTTACGCCACAAGATGCGGTCCAGTGCCGCCTGCATCCAACGACGCCTAGCACCTTTCACCAGGACGTCGGTCCACCTAGTGGGGCGGCGTCCTACACTTCGTCGTCCGATACGTGGTCGCCACTCGAGAACCTTTCTTTCCTTCACTTTAGCATGATAATTCTTCGTGCTATGTCGGTTACACCCGTTCTTCTGCGGATTTCCGTATTTCGGATTGTATCTCGCAGAGAAATCCCGACATAGCCCGCTCCATAGCACGCTGAGCGACTTTGAGCCTTATTATGAGGCCTACAGTTAGGGAACACGTTTCCGTGCTGTAAGTGTTCACTGGTAACACACACTGGTCGTCACAATCCTGTGTTTTCATACACTGAGATATGTGGGAGAAGAAGAAGACGAGAATCGCATAGCGAACTAGGACCGGTTCAGGAATGACATGGGCCTTTAACATGACTTTCGTCTTGTCCAGTTCAATTATAAACAGGTATACGAAAATACATAAAAGATATAACAGGACACTAAAATGTTTCAAAAATATACACTGCCCCCCATATGGGTATAGGTATATGGTGTATGGAGAGATAGATGCCCCAAAGGCATCTATACCACGAAAAATCAGGGCCACTATCCTTTTTGATAGGGATCGATGCCTAAGTATTTTTTTAATAAATTAAAAATAAAATAGCATCTATTTACATCTAGATGCACACTTAATGAATCAGTATATTGACGTAATAAAAATATATTAGAACTACTTATAAAGTTATAAAACGATAAAATACTACCTTTCAAAGTAATTACGTGTTTTTGGAGTTCGTCGCGAAGAAAACTACACACATGAGCAAAATATGGGCTCTATGATGACAGCATGTGGAAAAATAATGTGCGGGGGGCACTATGGCTTTTACTTATACCGTTAATTCTTAGTCGCGAGTTTGGGAAGGTAGTTTTTTTGAAAATGAGGCGTCTATCTCGCTGCGGCATTTATCCCGGTTTTACCCTATAGATAGGCAGGAAGTATCTTATGTCTCATTCAGGTGATTTAGCGAATTGGTCGATTTAACTATTAAAAATTATATTAAACGAAGCTTTTCCTCATAAAATGTTAGGTTAATATTTGCTATTGGTTATCTAAATATCTAAGTCAAAGATTAGTTATTCTTTTATGCAAAAATAATTGTATTTTGATGAGCTAGATATGTAGTAAATCATATATTCGAGAAACAATTTTAAGGTGGTATGAAATTGCCAGCCTAACTCATTTTGTTTGTAGATTTTATGATTTCCAATCCTTCAAATCTCGCTATCCGTTATTTGGTTAAATCCTCTTATTGCCAACTGCTGGAGAGAGTTTTATGACATAAGCCATATAATATCTACGGTAAAACACTGTTTTTTGCCACCTTAACATAGATAACATTATTAAGATTTATTGTTTATTTAAATATTGTGGGGGCCATAAACTTACAGAAATAAAATACAATGTCGTTCTTACTAGATTGTTTTTTTCCAATTCGCCATTGTTTACAGAAGGAACAGTTTAATCCGGGTATTGAGACAAATTTAAAATTATATTGGCTTTTAAAAGACGGCAAACATCACAATTGTTTATTGCTTAAAATGTGTATTTAGTAGGTACAATTTAGACTTGTTTTTACTTCTCTACTACTACCTACTACCACCGCAATTCTTGTAGATTCGGAGCAAAGAGGCGACGCTTTCTAAGAAAGGATAAACATAAATGTTTTTGTTTTTAACTTTTATTGTTTAACATTTTGAATTATTTTAAAACGGTTTCAAATATCTCATTATGATCACAGGTACCTCGTAATTCAAGATTATCGTGATGCAAAAAAATTGTAAAGATAATGATTTGAATTTGCTTAATATTTTTATGCTTTACGTGAAGCATTTATGGTATAGTATGAAAAGCGGACAGTCGGTCCCCTTGTCGCCTCAATCTCCAATTGACGCCCATACTTATAATGACTGCTACAATTTGTGTCCTCCGTCACCCAACCCTAAGGATGTTGCCAATTCGCGAAATTGGCTTTAGTTCCGCTCTATAAGACGCTTATTTCGGAATAAATATTATATCTACCTATAGGTATAGGTGGTATAGGTGGTTAATGCTAGTGACCTACAGCGCCAGTGTCGGGGGTTCGAATCCCACGCAGGACAACACTTTGTGCGATCCACAAATTGTTGTTCTGAGTCTGGATGTAATTTGTGTCCGTTAATTATATGTGTATGTATTTCTCGCGGAAACGCAATGAGTTTCAAAAATAAAAAAAACTGTACGAATGGCGGCGATGTGGTTCGCGACACGTCACGTCTCGTTTCCGTCGGGGGCGAAAAGTGGCCCACAGAGAACCGCTTTGCTACGCTGAATATGTCAAAGATCGTAGCAGGTGGAGGGCAGTGGACTCTGCCTACCCCTATGGGAAAAAAGGCGTGAATATATGTATGTATGTACCTATAGGTAGCTATTTGCAACGTTTAGACCAAAGTATCTTTTGAAATTATACGTAATAGGCTTGAGACTATTACCTACCATCTAGCCGTATATCTGCACTGTACTACTGAAGTGTAAAAACTAAAAGCCTGTAGATTTGTTGTACGCTGTAATAACAGTGGGCAAATATCAATTGTAGCAAAATAAAGATTTTCTAATAGTGACTACACATCGTCTCAAACAGTGTAGGAATTAAGTGGCGTGTTGATAAAAAAAATGTCACAAGGACTTAAGAGTACTTCCAGAAGGGAACGACAATTTATTTTAATAAAAATTTGCTTAAGAATTTGGATTATTTAAACATTTCTATATGGTTTATATCATCTCAGCACATATACATCGGCTACCATATATTAGGCTTGAGTCTTCTGCTTTGTGGGAGAAGATTTTTCTTTCTCTTGCATCAATGTTATCTGCATATCCCTTAGTCGTCTTTTACGGCACCCACGCGTAAGAGTGGGGATCGTAATTCGTAAAAGACGGATCATCACACAGAAATATGGTTTATATAACATCAACTTGACAAGATATTTAATTTTGAATGTCCTTTTGACTTGGTGTCCTCTGAAAAGTCCTCAGTATTCATTTGTGGACTATTTAACAACTTAACTTAGCAAGGGATGCTTATCTTTGTTAAGTTTTGTTGCCAGTTCACTTACTTTGTACAGTGTTACTTGTTATTTGTAGGTATATATATATATATCTATACAATTTAGAATTGAAATGAAACTATGAATTAGAAGTATCTATTGTAAATAGGATTCTTATGGTGACAGAGTAATAACAATATGATTCACCACAGCCTCTTTTACCCGTGGGTATCGTAAAAGATGACTAGGAGATAAATATGGGGATATTCCGTCGGGTCGACCACTGACGTCAAGTCACCCTGCTCCGGTGGTCAGCCCAACGATGAAGGCGACGTGCATCGTGGGTGGGTTGTGGGTGTGCGTGCTTACGCCCCTCTGTCGCCCCGGATGGAGTGGTGCGAGGAGCGCGCCGACCGCAACCCACCCAAAAAAAAAAAAAGGAGATAAAATATGCAAATAATATTTAGGTGCAAGAGAAGAAAAACTCGACATAAAACCCCATGCCAACATGTTTGAACAGCGCGATATAGTAGGTCAATTTCTCTTCCACTGTGGAGGATTCTGAGCCCAACAGTGGGACTTATATGGACTAAAGATGATGATTATTGTAAATAACAAGGATTGTTATAGTAGGTACCTATATTAGATTTTGGGAATATGGCGCGGCATACAAATAATATCTAAGCTTTTCATTAAAAATAATATTATTATATTTTTATTGTTTATAAATTAAAACAATCATAAGTGTTGGTAAAATGGTTGTTTACCTAGGTCAAATTATAAACAGGTGCGTAGTATATTTAGGATATCTAGGAAGGAAGGCTAAAGAAAACATAGATGATTTATTTAAAATTATTAGTTTTTTTTTTGTAGGTGGGCTGCGGTCGGCGCGCCTCCGCACCACTCCGTCCGGGGCGACAGAGGGGCTTAAGCACGCAACTCCCGCAACCCACCCGAAAACCACGTCGCCTTCGTCGTTGGGCCGACCACCGGAGCAGAGTTAACTTGTCATCAGTGGTCGGCCCGATGGAATACTTGGGGTACCCTCCCATCAACCGACGTCCCCCCCTCGGACCGACGTCCCCCCCTCGGAAAATTATTTGACTGGAGATGAAGTTTAACAAAAGTTTGTGGAAGAGAGAGCAATCACTTTGCATTTTGGTGAATCATCATCATCACTATCATCGCAGCCCACATACGTCCCACTCTTGGGTTCGTGCTTCCTCCACAATGGAAGGGAATTTGACCTACTACACCATGCTGGTCCACTCTGGTCAGACATGTTGGTTTCATTTCGAGTTTTCCTTTTCTTGCACAGATATTATGTGCATATTATATCCTTTAGATGTCTTTTAGTGCTGGAGCGGTGAATTATATTCCGTCACTATATGGAAATAATTAGGTATGTTATTTTTGGTGAATATTGAAAAATAATTAGGTACGTTAATTTTTTGGAATACAATTCAAAAAATATAATACCTACCTATATCATTTAGCACAGATGAAATCACTGAAAAAACATTCTTTGATAGAGATAAACACAGCTCTGCATAGTCTATGTGCTTATTTATCGCTTGTATCACACGTTGGGGAGAAGTAGACTCGAGTTCAAATACAACTAAATTAGCGGCGACTGAGCGTACAACATTGATCAAAGACACATGTGCTTATACATGCATATTCCCAAGAGTTCTTAGTTAAAAGTTTCTCAATGTAATTACGACGAAGAAGTTTTTACAGTGTAGTTCTTATTTTATGCACACTAGGTAGAAATAAGATATCAATGTCTGTTTGTAATGTCAAAATAATAGGCTTTTTTCATGCTCACACGGTTATTTGCACTATACATATGTCTAAAATACACTTTATATTTTTTTTGTCTGTCTGATTTTTCCGGGTACTCTTCAAAACGGCTGGACCGATTTCAAAAATTCTTTCACCAATAGAAAGTTATAATATCAGGCGGTAAACTAGGCTATATTTTATCCTGGTATTCCCACGGGAACGGGAAATACTTCCTACGGCAACTAAGACTGAAGCTGAAGCGAAGCGAGGGCGGGTACCTAGTTAAGTATAAAACGAATTGAGAAAACGCTTTAATTAATTTAATTATGGAGGAGGTCTCTACACAATGAATCTCATTGAGCAGAGATCTCATTTTTATGAAGCGAATAAAAGCAATTATTTAACCATTATAATCATTGCAGGCCACATATGTCCCACTGTTAGGCTTGGGTCTCCTTCACCATGGGAGGGAATTTGATATACAATACCATGCTGATCAGACATGTTGGTATAGGGTTTCATTTCAAGTTTTCCTTCTCTTGTACAGATGTTATGTGCATATTCCCTTACTCATCTTTTACGACATCCACGGGCAAGATAAGGAGTGGTGAATTGTATTCTTACTACGTCACCACACGGAAAATATGCTATTGCCTATACGTGAAGATTTTTAAAATTAAAATCATATCAAATTCAAACATATCCAGATAAAAATAGCAATTATTATATCAAATAATAGATTTGTTTTTAGATAGGTATTTTTAGATGTGAAAAAAAAAGCGAAGTTATAGCTAGTTTGGAAAGAAATCTCCTATTTTAAAACTTTAATTTTTGTGATTTGTTCAGAAGTGCGACTTGTACAGGAGAAGAGACGGATCTACCGACATTCAGAATGACATAAGACATGTATTTTATCTTTATATATATATATTTCTTGTGTACCTGTGTATGTCACTGAACTCTTTCTAAACAACTGGATCGATGTTGATGAAATTTTTTGTGTGTGTTCAAAGGGATTCGTGAATAGTTTAGATTCATAATTGGACCCAGTAGGCGTCGCTGCTGTCAATTTCAAGGGGAATTCCTTTTATTTTCATTGAATAGAACAACGTTTGTTGGGTAAACTAGTATATTTATACAGTTTTTACCCTAATTGAAACGTAGACGCTTCACGTTCGCTCGATTAATAATAAATAAGAAGCTCATACTCTTTTGCAGATGCATATAATATTTATACACACAAGAGAAGGAAAACTCAAAATAAAACCCAATACCAACAGCGTATATATAATAGGATAATTTTCCTTTTATTTAGGAGAAGGCTCTAGCCTAACAGTGGGACGTTATGAGCTGAGGCGACGACGACTATCTCTTTCTATTTAGTAATTTAGTTCAGTAATTTCTGAAAACGTGAAAGCATACCTTTATTTCAACAATATAACTTTAACTGTAGATTTTCATTGATTTAGTATTATTAATGAATGCCCTCTCTACGGTCTTTGCTTTATGGTCAATATTGTGAGCAAGTTATCACAGATTAATTAGCTATAGATAATAGTCCAAAACAATTCAAATTCTACGTTATGTTGTAACACACTAAGATATCAGATTGATAAATCAATTATGACATAGTAACTGTTAGTGACACCAGAGGTAACCCTTTGCCATTGATAACGTATCTCCATATCTACATTGAATCCCATACTCCCCATCCCATAAGCCTTCGCATACAAACATTGTTCAAACAAAGGATCAAATTAAACAAAATCCGCAGACAATCGCGTTTTGAACACCGACATGAAAGAGAGTTAATCAAATAACTATTTTGAAGTACAAATAACGCCCCCGCTATTCTGCCAACTGTCACGGCGACAAACGTTTATGATTGACCTTACTGACGAATGTATGGAGTGTAACTAATTCGAGTGAAAAATGCGCAATCGTTATATTTTGTAAAGGTTCAGCTTTGCCCGGTGTGAACGCATTCAATTTTGTGCTATTTTCTGGAATTTTGAATTATTAGTCCGCGTATTTACAATTCACTACCTCCTATCTTGCCTATAGGTGTCGCAGAACATGGTTAAAGGGTAATAATGTGCATATAATATATTATATCTACGGAAAACTCGAAAGAAAGCCTTATACAAACTTACAAAAAAGTCAAATCAAATCATTTATGCCGCATAAGCCCCTAAAGGCACTTACATTTTGTCAAATTTACAAATACTCCAATAATCTACCAAGGCATGGGAATACGGTCACAAGCTGAGAAGATCCGGCAAGAAAAATTTAAATAATTTCTTTTAAATGAAATAATTTAGTGTGATGCCCTTAAAGTATGTATATAATGTTATCAAAATCAAATCTATACCAATAAATAAAATTGGAGTGTCTGTTTGTAATGTCAAAATAATAGGCTTTTTTCATGTTCACATGGTTATTTGCACTATACATATGCCTAAAATACACTTTATAATTTTTTGTCTGTCTGTCTGTTTGTTCCGGGTAATCTTCAAAACGGCTGGACCGATTTCAAAAATTCTTTCACCAATGGAACGCTATAATATCAGGGAGTAACTTAGGCTATATTTTATCTCGGTATTCCCACGGCGTAGTTCCCACGCAGGAAAGACGACTGAAACCGAAGCGAAACGAGGGCGGGTTGCTAGTAAGAAATAATAATAATAAAAAATATGGCTGGACCAGGTGCCACAAGCAGCACTCAATCATGAGTTAAGTATTAAAGCATCTATCCTTCCCTTCAATCACATTGAAGGGAAGAGAACGACCCGATCCACGTAGCTGCTGCAAGCGGAACCTTTTCAGTGAGCATGACCAAAATCGTAACACAAATCTACTGATAAATACATGTCGTAGTTAATAATTTTACTTTTATACTAGCAACACGCCCTTGCTTCCCTTTGGTTTTAGTCGCCTTACCCGCATAGTTCCCGTTCCCATAGAAATACCGGGACAAATTATAGCCTAAGTTACTTCTTATATAGACAACCTGGTAGTAAAATATTATGAAAATCGGTCCAGCCGTTTTAAAGACTACCTCAAACAAACAGACATACAGACAAGTAGACAGACAGACATACAAACATTTTTTAAATTGTATTTTAGGCATAGGTGACGTTCAAATAATCGTGTGAGTATGAAAAAAGCTCAGTATTTTGACATACAGACACTTCAATTTTATTTATTTGTATAGAGTATACATGTCTTCATTATTATCAGCATCCAAGTTTTATATATATAGTGATTGATTTAGTCACGTAATGGGTCTTGATCCTCCACAGTCATCTGTTCATACATTCATATCATCTTAGCCCATATAAGTTCAACTATTGGCCTCTGGCCTCTTCCACTGTGAGAGAGTTACCTACCCACGCTGGTCAAACATGTTAGTACAGGATTTCATTTCGAATTTTTCTTTTATTAAACAGATTTTGTATGCGTATTATATCCCTTAGTCGTCGTTTACGAATAGGTATCCTCGTGCAAGATAGGGGGTGAATAGTATTCTTACTCCGTTTTCAAACAGATATGGGACATTCATATGCGGAGCAGAAAATATTAGAAAGGTTTAGGCTTTGTTTTACGACCTGTTTGTCGCCCAAATTTGGTTGTTGATTAAATGACGCTGATAAATGGGCAACGAAAGCGTTCAGTGGACCTTATGATGATCGCTTTTAGGCTAGTCGATAACCTCGCCTTGGATTCTTGGCACACACACAAACACACACACCATTGTGTTGGTTCCACCATATTTGATTAAAGAGTTTTAGTATGTTTCGTATTCTACAAATTTTATTAACGTGATCATATTAAAGTTGTTTATAGTATTAATAGTTTCGACATACTAGAATTGTCGTTGGATTTCTACGATCAACTAAACTTTGGCAGGAGTAGATTCTTTGTTATTTAAAGTTGTTATTTCGGAACAGAGAGTAGAATCATTAGCAGAGAGTTGTCTCTCTTGTGAATTAAATTAATGGGTCGTGCATTTTCAAAACATGCTATTAACGGGCACAGAACTCGAAAAATAAGATTTATGGATCGCTGAAAGATCAGTTTTGCGTAAGTAGCGAACATAATATTCAGTATGGAACACCATTATTCTGACTGTTACACCATCTGTACAATCGATATATTAACAAGAAACGTCAAATAAATTTGAAATTTAATTGTAAATTGATAGAGACAAGGTGGAAAGTTGTTTTGTTGTGAAAGGGTGTTGTAGGTGTGTTGTAGTAATTTATGTTTGTCCGTTATCTTGTCGTGTGCGATGCGGGTGCGCGTGCGCCGGTCCGGGGCGCCGCCCGTGCCGAAGCCCCACCTCAATGCTGATAGTAAAGTTACTTTTTAAATATGTGGCACGCGACTTGACACTAAATGCAGTACATTTGCAACATTACTACGTTTTTTGTTAAGGACTAGAGCTGAATAACACGTTTTTTTTATTCTCTTTAGCGGCAGATGAGTAAGCAGCCAACTTTATGGTAACTGCTGTCTATGAAGTTTTGCAATATCAGGGGCATACCAGGTCACTGTCTATCGCAATGTGAGGTTTAGGCCTTTGGCTCTGTAGCGCAGCGAACGTAGTGTAACAGCAAAGCCGTGCCAGTCGTGAATTCGATTCCCATATAGGACAATAGTTTCTCTGAACCACAGGGAGGTTTCATTTGCGTCCGTAAATGGTAGGTATATTATTAGAGTTCAGTCTATTCCTGGGAGCTTTGACCAGAATGTGCGAGTGCCATGTGGTGGTCTTAGTAGATGGATTACATTTTTCTCAACGTAAAAGAGATAAATTAAACTGAATATTATTTTCGGGAATTTTAAATTGTTGTCTTTGTCACATTTTATTTAATATTACGTTTTAGGTTATAACGCGTATATATAAATAGAGATTTTATAAAGTAATGCAATGAAAGTGCTAAAATGTAGAAAATATAAAAGCTTGTGTTTTCTGGATTTCTTGAAATTCCAAGAAAATCTTTTAGTATGTTGGGCTTCACTGTACAGGCGACAATTTCACATACCTATAGGGCAGATGCTGAATTTAAAATTGTGTACAAAATCATCTTGAACTTGCAACATATTTGTCAGCGGTAACGATAGTGTTAACATGGAAAAGATACATTTTAGCATTCTTTTCTCTGCCGTAGGTGTCATAAAATACCGACAAACCAAGCAGTTCTTTTCAACGAGGTCTAAGTGGTTGATGAAAAAAATATGGCTGTTATTAACGACCGTTGTCCAAAAATAATACACAGGTAGTAATTGTATTAAGACTGGCTGGAAAGTCCCTCTTTTGTCTTTAATCTGAACTTCACCCACATTATCCGCTCTTTTTTTTTTTTTTTTTTTATATTGCAAGCAGTGGCAAACGAGCAAACAGTACACCTGATGGTAAGTGTCGTTGCCGCTCATAGACCCTTACAAGGCCGCTGCCTACCGCGAAGAAAGTGAAGGGAGTGTGAATGCGTGCATTGAGGCTCGGTGATACTAACCACCATCAAAACCCTCCACACGCAAACACCCTCAGAAAGTTGGGCTTCCAGCTCTCTCGCTCACCGAACGTAGCGCAGTAACAAATTGCTACTACTCAGACGTCGATTTTCTGCGAGAGCGTGGTACTGCCCCGGACGGACCGGCCCGCGGCTGTAGACAGATAACTGTCGACAGTGTGGTCCTACCACTTCAGAAAGCTCTCTAGGGGAATAACTCGGTCCGTAAAAATAATATGCTGTTTTTTCAAACAGCATTATTAATTTTTTTTTGCATCAGTTATGCTTAAAATATTATCAATCTAGTAGGTATGTTTCAGTATAGTTATTGAGTAGATATTTTTGTCTATAATATAATAAATTCAGCACTCCTTCCCATTCCCCGGGTTCCATAAATGGCGACTACGGAATGTAAGCGCATAATCTCGTTGTAAGAGATAAAAACTTAACGTAAAAGACTACATTTTGACTGAGTGGAACAGTCGTCATTATTATCAGTAATATGGAGTAGTAAACTATCCAATATGTGCTGAAGAATAAGACAGAAAAGTAAGTCTAATTTGCTTTTATGCTATGAATTTGAAACGAATACGAATCACACATTTATATGCAGGAGTCTATTTATATTTCCTCTCCTTTCACTCTGTGACTATTCCCTGGTATTCGCGGTTTACTTTAAATATGGTATGGTAAATATGGCAGCAGCTGATTTTTATATATATCTACTTATATGACGATATTTTAGGATTAATTTAATAGCGACTAGGGCAGCGCAGGCGCGACTACCTGCGCTTGATGCCGCCCTAGCCGAGGCCGCGGGTGAATGGACCGGAGAATTAGTCCGTCACCCGCCGAGAAGCCGACCGTTTGAGGAATGACCGACCTCTTCCCCGAGGGGGGACGTCGGTCGATGGGAGGGTACCCCACTAGAGGGTATTCCGTCGGGCCGACCACTGACGTCAAGTCACCTTGCTCCGGTGGTCGGCCCAACGACGAAGGCGACGTGTCGCGCTGCTGGGTTACGGATGTGCGTGCTTATGCCCCTCTGTCGCCCCGGACGGAGTGGGGTGAGGAGTGCGATGACGGTAACCCCAAAAAAAAGGATTAATTTAATAAAATTAGGATAATTTAAGAAAATATAACGTACTTTTAATATAAGCTTATACCATAATTTTGTAGGTAATTATTTATTTTATCTATGATATTGTCAACTTATTTCTTGTTAGGTACATGTGCCAGGTGGCATATGGACATTGGGTACAAGTCTTTTCACGGAGGGAAATTTACTTATTAAACTACGGTGTTCAGACAAGTTGCTGCTTACCTCCTTCCCTCTACCAGTCTTTTTATGTACCGTTCAATACACGACACCTTTCCTTTTTAAAAGATTTTCAACTGTTTTTTTTAATCTTTGTTAACGTATAAAAGTTAAGTAAGTTCCAGAAATTTCTATACTCGCTTGCCATAGTAAGGAAATAAAGTAGCAAATTGAAAATGATAAGACGTAAGATCTTTATTTTAAATAGTTACCAATTCCTAACAAATTTTACTCTTCAAAGCAAATCTGAATTCTTTTGTAATTCGCGAATTTATTAAGCATTTTGTATTCTATCTTCACCCCGACCAATTTGTTAATTCATTTAAATTTTCAAATAGTACTTTGCATAAACATGGGCTTGCGCGACATTTCCGCATAATTACTTGAACGTTTCTATACCATAGATTGATATATGGTGATATTATACAAATTGTATCGTCTCATACAATTGTTAGTACTGTGGCATTATGCCGTAAAATTTATATTTATTACAGGCATAGATAGTTCAGTGTTTTTATTTCATTTGTTAATAGATTTTTGGACTTAAAAAGTTCAGCAATTATAAAATAATGCCACCAGGCTGGAGTCGCATGATGAAGAGATAGTAGCATGTGTGGTTCTGGAAAATAGCATTTTTAAACGTCCTTTTGATTTCTTTAGATGTTGTCAGAATAAAAACGCTCAAATGGCATTCTCACGGCTTGTAGTAGCTGATGAAGTCAAAGAGGATTAATTATACTATTGATCACGTTAGCCTAAATATAATTGTTACTTATGGCAAACATGGGTACTGGTGAGCCGTCCACGTGGCTCAGAGAGGTACATGCATGGGAGATTATGGAGTCATGCGCCGTTTCTTCTGTCGCCCTGGGTGGATCAGACCAAGTGTGATCAGACAATTTTTTTTTTGTGTGGACTATGTTCAGCACCCACGCTGTCCCAGGTGTCGAAAGGGCGGCACGCGCGGCACCATAACCCGCCGTATTTCTTCCCCTTCGGCTGACCTGTCCTCTAAAGCCTAGCATTTAGGACGATTCTAATCAAAACTCACCACAAAAGAGGGAAACTTTAGTACCAAAAGACTGTTAATCTTTTGGTTTCAATAAAAATATAGTATATAACTGTATCAAGACGCCCAACATCATTTCGTTCATTTAGATAGTTCTGGAGGTGGCACACTTGATCTACTTTTTGGCGACCGACTTAACCAGTGAATATTTTCCACTTTCGGTTGAATACTCAAATGCATGCGTAACTTAACGGCAGAGTAAAGCCTTATTTATCTTAGAAAGTCCATAGATAGTCGACATCAGCTAACAGTCTGTTAATTTTAGAATAATATTCGAATGAATTTCACAAAACATACTTTAATAATGCAATTAAAGATATTGAGGTATCAATGAGAAAAGCAAGACGCCTAGTAATATGTAGTTATTTTTAAATTGTTTGAAAACATTACTTATTTTCTGAATTAAATTATGTCATTAATAAGAATGTACGGAATACTGATCACGATGATCGCTGTTTCCGTGTGCTGACAGAGTAAGAGTAAAATTCACCACCCCCTCCCCACCTATCTTGCCTGTGGGTGTCGTAAAAGACAACTAAGGGATATGATATGCTTATAACAGCTGTGCAAGAGAAGAAAAACTCTAAATAAAACTCTATACCAATCTCTCTGACTAGTGTCTGAATAGTAGGTCAATTTCCCTCCTATTGTGGAGGAGGCTCAGGCTCAGCATTGGGACGTATGTATATAAGCTGTAATGTTGAAGATAATGATGATCGTTGTTTGGTATTCGATTGTGTTACTCTTTCTTCTATTATAATTAAGAATTGCCGAATAATATTTAGATGTTTTGATATAAACGTATTTAACAATATTAAAAGACAAGTTGATGGTTACAATTGATAGTTATATAAAACAAAAAAATATGTTTGTAAAAACAATTGTGAAATGCTCCCGATCGTGTCAATTGTTAAGCGATTGCCTTCTTTTTATAAAAGATATCATACGGCCGCCGCCGTCAATGCTGAACTCATTCTCTGCTTAAAGGCGCGCATTTCTATTATGTGAACAATCGGTTTATTATTTAAGACGTGAAAACGAAACAAACAAATAGACAAACATACCGACAATATACCTTTCCATTTATAATACTATACTACTACTTATATAAAAAAAAAAAAAAAAAAAAAAAAAACTACTACTTATATATTAATCAGCAAGTTATTTAGTTTAGTTAGTAGTTGATGTAGAGACATATCTATAACAAACTGGAAAAACGGTTAACTTAATCTTTTAAAGTATAATAATAAATGATACAATATTTCTCACTTCAACTTTATGGTAACTTAATAAATAAATTACAATGAAAGCACCCCTCTATACTTAAATTTTTTGACGAGTAGCGGTATTATAAAAGTAATTATGGTTTTACCGACCGTCCTGTTTCACGCTTGCCCCAAAAACAATGGGTTACCGATAGGGTGCGATGGGGGAATAATCTAATAAACGAATGAAGATGTTGCGTGATTTCTAGATATCATAACGTGGGAACGCACCTTGATTGGTAGATTTAATTAATTGATGTTCATTTGTGGCTACGCGTGGGAACTGCTTTTATAGGTCTATATCGATTTGGGCTACGAATAGGAGCTTTAAAATGTAGTGGTTTTGTTTTAATTTTTAGAAAACTTTTGAAGTATTATGCACAGATGGTGGCGCAGTATAAGTACCGATCGGATACGATTCCCAAACAGAACAGTTATTTGTGCCATCCACAAAGGTTGATTTCAGTCTCGGTGTAATTTGTGTCTGTAACATTGTGTCAGAAGTTCTTCGTGATATATGATTTATTCTTTAGTGAGAGATGTAATAATAAATATGTGTGTGCGAGACTTTGCATCCCGTGTATCTATACCAATAAATAAAATTGGAGTGTCTGTTTGTAATGTCAAAATAATAGGCCTTTTTCATGCTCACACGGTTATTTGCACTATACACATGCCTAAAAATCAGTTTATATTTTTTTGTCTGTCTGTCTATTTGTCTGTCTGTCTGTTTGTTCCGGGTAATCTTCAAAACGGCTGGACCGATTTCAAAAATTCTTTCACCAATGGAAAGTTATAATATCAGGGAGTAAACTCGGCTATATTTGATCCCGGTATTCCCACGGGAACGGGAACTACGGGGATAAGGCGACAGAAACCGAAGCGAAGCGAGGACGGGTTGCTAGTAGTTAATATAACCCGCCGTATTGCCCCACTCCACCAATTGAATGCCACTGAAATTGACGCCTTGATTTTGGTGAAACTGGTTGCTTCGAAAAATAACGATTTAATTATTTAATTTAATAAGTTTTTAATCAAGTCCATAAGTAATTAAAGATAAAGTATCGATGAATAAATACGTTAAGCTTATTTTTTTTTTTCTCCCTAGCCGAGGCCGCGGGTGACGTGACCGGGGATTAGTCCGTCACCCGCCGAGAGGCCGACCGCTGAGGAAAGACCGACGTCCTCCCCGAGGGGGGGACGTCGGTCGATGGGAGGGTACCCCAATAGGGGGTATTCCGTCGGGCCGACCACTGACGACAAGTTAACGCTGCTGCAGTGGTCGGCCCAACGACGAAGGCGACGTGGTTTTCGGGTGGGTCGCGGGAGTTGCGTGCTTAAGCCCCTCTGTCGCCCCGGACGGAGTGGTGCGGAGGCGCGCCCCGCGACCCACCCACAAAAAAAAAAGCTTATTTTTTTTATCCGAAAGTATAAAGAGTAAATAGCCAAAATCCTAATAAAAATATACCAGCCATCCATGCATTACTCAGTTTATAGACTTTCACAGCTGGACATAAGCTTCTCCACAAGGGAGATAATGCCATAATCACAACACTTTGTTTAAATTCATTTATTTATCGTCTTTTTTCAATATTATACAATTAATTAGTGAATCTGGGACACTCGCACATTTTTTTTTCTTTTTTATTGCAAATGGTGGCAGACGAGCAAACATTACACCTGATGGTAAGTGTTGCTGCCGCTCATAGACCTTTACAAGGCCGTTGCCTACCGCGAAGAAAGCGCAGGGAGTGTGAATGCGTGCATTGAGGCTCGGTGATACCAAGGGCACCACCAAAACCCTCCACACGCAATCACCCTCAGAAAGTTGGGCTTCCGGCTCTCTCGCTCACCGAACGAAGCGCAGTAACAAATTGCTACTACTCAGACGTCGATTTTCTGCGAGAGCATGGTACTGTCCCGGACGGACCGACCCGCGGCTGTAGACAGATAACTGTCGACAGTGTGGTAGGAGTGGTAGAAACCACTCCTAAAATATGGAAGACACGATCCATGGCTTTTATTTTTTTAAATAATTTTACTATTCGACCGCTGAGCCATTCAGTATATTATGTAGATTAGCGTAGTTAAGCCAGTCTATCACCGAGAAGTAAATGCTTCAAATTCAATATGATTTTCTGCAGCAATCGAACAAAGGTGTTTTCTTGTTCAGCAAGGTTATTTTCGATTTTTTATATTTAAAAGATGTGATTTTATATTTCGAGGTATGTTGAGTTTATTAACATATACAGATAACTGTATATGTTAATAAACTCTTTAATTGTTGTAGTTTTATGAATTAGAAGCAGCGTTTATCCCTATTTTGAACAATAATGTTTTGTTGTACTATTTAGTTGAATTAGTTCTGGAGGTGGGAAACTTGATCCGCTATTTGGCGGGAGACTTGAAACGTGATTCATCTCTCCTGCTTTCGACTGAGAACTCTAATGTTAACTCTAGCTAGTAGCTCTAGCTAACTCAACACTTGTCTTAGTAAGGTCAGTCAACATCAGCTAAGACTGTTAATCTTAACAGGTATTAGAGTATTCTGCAATTTTTTTTTAGTTTTTAACTTGAAACTATATATTAGTTTTTATTTCGTATTTTTATTATCGGAAATATGTCCTTTTAATATAAATAAAAATTCAAAGAATTGAAAGAATTTCATAACAAAAATTCAATTATGAGGGATCAATGATAAAAATAGTAAAGAGTACTAAAGAATAACGCGGTTAGGACAACTTTGTAAAGATTTATAAAAATTGAGAAAATTAATAAAATTGATGAAAAAGTAAGTCTGTATAAAAAACATATTTTTTATAGGTACCATAAAAGAGAAATAAACGTTGATCGACTAATTTGATAAAGTACGCTATGACTTAAGCAAAATACTACGTTAAAGTTCCTTTAATATTTGTTATTGATCTCATAGAATATATAAAAGTATGAATCATTAGGTGCTCTATTATTACATAAATTAAATGTTAATTTTGCTGAATAAAACGCGTTTTCATTTACCTACTAAAGTTTTTCGTGATATGATCAAATCTACCTACTTCCTCGTAATCAATTATCTGCTCTTTTTAAAATAAATTTTATTTTTTCAGTGTATCTAATTTGTGTTACACCATACAGGATATAACTTATATCCTTACTGATATTATAAATACGAAAGTAAGTTTGTTTGTTTGTTAAGCTTTCACGCTTAAACCACATAACCGATTTCAAAAATTCTTTCACTAATGGAAAGCTATAATACCAGGGAAAAATATAGGCTATATTTTATCCTGGTATTCCCACGGGAACGGTAACTACGCGGGTAAGGCGATTGAAACCGAAACGAAGTGAAGGCGGGTTGCTAGTATTATAATAAAGTATTCGGCTTCGGCATTAGCTGGAAAGGAAAAAGTGGTACAAGTGTCCCGGATTCCCCCTATAGTATATATCTGGTTGATAATACTAATCTATCATCTTCTCACCATATACATATACGTTTCTTTGTTCGAGTTCGATACGTTTGTTTGCTCGAGCTTCCTCCATTGTAGGAGTGGAATTAACCTTATATATCACGCTGGTCAAACTGATTGGTATATAATCCTAACCAATATAAATAATAAATCAATTAACCTTAAAATAGCTAATGATATAAATAAAAAGAACCGGAAATATAATATCACACATAGCATTGAACGTTTAGTGCAAAATGTGTTTGGTGGACCATTAAATTTTATTTCAACCCGCTACTATTCGAGGGTGGCCGGAAAGAACGTCGGGGCGTTCATGACACATAAATAATAGAAAAAAACATATTGCGTTTGTTGCTCCACTCATTATGCGCAATTAGCTACGATTGTGACAGTACACCATGTGAACGGGAGTTGAAATCAATGTGGGATAATGCCACTAAAAAGATCTGGACACGCGTCATTTTCTCTATTAATTTTTTTCTGAAAAAAATTACTTATCTACTGGATAGATACTTCTACAGTACATGCCTTTGAGTAATCACGAATCTCTGTACTTAGGATATATAGGTAAAGATATTATATTCATCATTTGACTTAGCGGGTGATGTAAAGATTTAAGTAAAGGCTTCCCGTGCTTAGCGTCGTGGGTTTGATTTCGACGCTAAAAGAGTTTATGTGTGATCCGAAAATAGTTATGAGTGGATTTAATTTGCATCCAATAAATATTTCTTTTTAAACTTCACTTATTCCTTAATACACGTCTTATAAATGAATTTATAATTACCCTAATCTAGTTGATTATACATATTGTAACCTTACTAAATATTAAATGATATTTAAATGAAACTTTTTTGTATCAATCAACTGACAACAGACAACAAAAAAAGAAAGAAACGTGATCCGTTTGTAATTTGTACGTTTAAAGGTTAAACCACCATTTTGATGCATTTATTTAACTTAATACATATTGACCCCTCTGTTAGTCGATCGCATTAGTAAAATTAGAGCGGTGGGAAAGGGTTGCGTGCGCGCACTCGCCGCGAATACTTTACGTTTATTGTTATTAGAATAATATTTGTACTTGTGAGATGTACGGTTATTGCTACCGTGTCATATTTTACTATGCATCTGTTGATAGATGTTATAGAGAGCTCTATGCTCAGTTTTTTTACGATATGAAATCCAGGATACGGCAGTCCGTAGAAGAACACCCGTTCTTCTATAACGGTGTATCCGAAGGCTTATTATAGTATTATCTCCCTTCCCTCCTTAGTGGTTGAGTTTGAATTATATTAAGTATCTTGTGGTTCGAAGGACACCACACTGGAGCTAGTTCTTACAAAACATGTACACAATTGTATATCTAGTAAGAAGAAAAAAATAATTAAAAATAATAGACAAGCCTGCTGAGTTTCCTTCTGTGAGGCCGTAATCTCACGGAAGGAGGCGGCGGATCGTGTGCGAGTAGAGCTCCTATTCGGCGACACGTTCCGCCGCCGGCGACTCGGGCGGCGCAGGCGCGAGTATCTGCGCCTAATGCCGCCCTAGCCGAGGCCGCGGGTGATCGGACCGGGGAATTGTCCGTCACCCGCAGAGAGGCTGACCGCGCGATGGCGACCGACGTCCCAGTACGTCGAGAGGTGAGGTTATCCGAAAGGGTATTCCGTCGGGCCGACCACTGATGACAAGTCACATCTGCTCCGGTGGTCGGCCCAACAACGAGGTGACGTGGGTACGGGTGGGTTATGGGCCTGCGCGCCGTCCTTTCATCGCCCCGGAGGGACAGGACCGCGCGTGCGCTTACCATAGCCCACCCATTAAAAAAAAAAAAAAAAAAAAAGCCTGCTGAGTTTCTTGTCGGATCTTCTCAGTAGCGGTCGCGTTCCGATCCGGTGGTAGTAATTTTTTTTTGGAAATTGTAAACCTGACAGTGCCCTCTCGCGGTTTATGCATATTAAATGATTTGAATTATTACACTGAAATGGCATTGCGTAGGCCATATTGCTCAATGAATTGAAACCGGGTAAAAACATTTTTGAGTGGCGACCATGTTTTGAGTGACATAGTATATGAATGACCCTACTGGCTAAATGAAAACATTGCTTTACTGATTGATGGATGGATCGTAGAATACGATCTATAAGTAGAAGCTGGGCCGGTGTTCAATTCTTGTCATCATCATCTTGCTCTTATCTCAATTACTTGGGGTCGACGCAATATGTCATTTGTTTTGACATATTGCAAAAAGTTTCGGCAATGACTTTTATGACCGGCCGCCTGCCTGACATCAACCCTCCTTGGGAATGTAATCGTTGACCCAAATGGTACCAGATGGAGTTGGTCCGGGTCAATCTAGGGCTCTTAGTCGTCTTTTACGACACCCACGAGCAAAGCAAGGGTTGGTAGTATTCGAAGCCGCTACCACACAACAAAGTGTTCAACTCTTGTAAAGTACGAAAATATGCATATTATAATATAACAATACTATTTTTTTTTTGTAGTGACCATCATAAATACATCATAATACCCCATTATTTTCTTCACAGAAGATGTCATCTATACCAATAAATAAAATTGGAGTGTCTGTTTGCAATATCAAAATAATAGGCTTTTTCATGCTCACACGGTTATTTGCACGACACCTATGCCCAAAATAAAGTTTAAAAAATTTTTGTCTGTCTGTTTGTTCCGGGTAATCTTCAAAACGGCTGGATCGATTTCAAAAATTCTTTCACCAATGGAAAGCTATAATATCAGGGCGTAAACTAGGCTATATTTTATTCCGGTATTCCCACGGGAACGGGAACTACGCGGGTAAAACGACTAAAACCGAAGCGAAGCGAGGGCGGGTTGCTAGTAACAAATAATTTTCTTTTACTATACCCGGGGTGAATTGAATGTTTACTCCGTCAACATTGAAAAAAACCAGAGTTAAACGATGGTAGCATTGTATAGAGTAGATATAACGTCATTAAAAAAAATAGACAATTATAAAGTTTGCCAATGGTAGTGAAAACTCAGAACTTTTAGTATTAAAATTTAAAATTTCATAATGTTTTTAAATACATAATATACAATTTTCAAACGCCAAAATAAATACGATTATTTAAATAAAATTTCTGTTATTTATTTTTTATTTCAAAAATATTTGTATATTTATTTAGTGTTCACTATTGTTCTACACAATGATTCTTCCATTAAACGATTCAAATAATAATCAAACAAAAACACTATTTCAACAATACACAGTAAATACAGATTGAATTTTCACTAAATCTATTCAATTTCACTTATCTGGGGGTACGGCAGTGCCCCCGCCAAGTCGAGCAAAAAAAAAGTCGGGCAAAACGCAACACTGCCGTAACATACTTTTCTCGAAGCAATTCAGGCCATTTTTGACGCCCTATAACTTCGTTGTGAACAAAACTAGAAGCCTGAATTTTTAGTAACCTAGCAGGCATTGTATATTCATTGTATATTTCAAATTTCATTCAATTTGAACTAATAGTTTAAGAACTAGTCAAAATTTTGTAATTTTGTCACTCACTGACTGACTGACCGATCATCAATATTAAAGAGGCACTTCTAGCAGACATAGATGCTTCAAATTTAGAATACAATTAATGTTTTGTGTATAAATTAAGGAAAAATTATGAAACATTGTAATTTTTGTCCAGTTTCCGAGATACACTAACTGAATAAATAATTTTGTAAACCCATATATATATATATATATATATATATAGGATTACAAAGTTACATTTGCAGATAATGAAATGTAACTTTCTAAAAAGCGTAGATGGCGTAGTGGTTAATGTACCAACGTACCGTGCCAGTGTCGCGGGTTCGAATTCCATGCAAGTCAACACCTTGTACGATCCACAAATTGTTCTGAGTCTGAATGAAATTTGTGTCGGCTAATTATATGTTCTTTCCGTGTGGTGACGAAGTAAGAATACAATTCACCACTCCATTGTCAAGTTATTCTGTTTATTTAAGACATAAAAGATCTTTAATATTGATATAGTCACTATAAGAAGTTGTTAGGTTAGCTATTTACATAATAACTTAAGAAGAAAGGTCCCTTAAGCAGGGACTGAATGAGTTAACCGACTTGGTACAACATGGATCTCATACCTTTTTATGGTAGAAGAACTCTGTTGCGAGGCTTTGCTTTTTTTACAAGTTTTGTTTTTGATGGTATAAGATATATGTCAAGATATACGTCAATTGTATAGCTACAGATACACTGCTATAAGCGTGTCGGTGACGCGAACGCACGAGATGTCACCCATACAAAAAGTATCTCAGGCGTACAGCAAACTGCGCGTGCGCTAGTCGTGAGCATGTCTGTGACGTGAACCCATAAGATTTTCTCCTACCAAAATGTGCCCAACGCGGTTAAAGTAGTTTTCACTAAAAAAATGTTACTGTATTAAACTTGAGTGAACAAATATGATTACTATTACATTACCATCTAATAATTACCTATATCTCTATATTTTATATGCTTCTACATGCGCGTAAGTACCTATCGTTTCACAATTGTTTGTTGTTAAAAAGCCGTTGACAGCGAAAATGCTTTTGTATTTATATTTATATATTGGTAAAAATTAAAGGTGTATTCTTCATATTCAATGATCAATCAGCCTCCCCTGTGGTCAGTTTAATGCGGAAACAAGCAAATACTATTGTTGGTCCATTTAGTTGGTAGTGTCAATAAAAGGACCCGTCGGACACGCGCCATGGTAACATTGTTAAAACTATTCATGCGCGCTTGTTGATTATTTGTTTTCTATATGCGAAAAGGTTGAGTACATTTTAATAAATATTAGTCATTATTTATTGCTTTTTTTAGTAAAATATAATAAAATTAGCTTTGGATTACGCAGATCAGTAAATATTGGTCGTTGACTAAAATTTTATGTGCCAGCTGTAAGTTGTATTCATTAATTACCTCTTTTTGGTATCTTAACTAAAATCTGTGAAATTAAAGAATTAAGATAGTTTATGAGAAATAGATATAAGATGTTATTAAGTTAGTCAACACGTCTTCGTTACGATAATTCATCTTCTTAGTTATTGTAAGTCTCATGTTTGTGCTCGAGATTCTTCTGTAATAGGAGAGAAATTGATCTACATATATCACGCTATTCAAACGGGTTGGTATAGGGTTTTATTTTGAATTTCACTTTTCTTGTACAGACGTTATATGTATATTGTACGGCTTAGACGTCTTTTATTACAGCCACGGGTAAGGATGTGGTAAAATGTATTCTTACTCCGTCGCCAGACAGAATTACCTAGAGATTTAAATTATGAAAATAAGTGTAATCATTTAATTATATAAAACACTATGGGTACATATGTAAGAAACTTTGAAACCAGAAATATTGTAAAAAAATAAAAGAAATATTAATACCACTGAAAGTTACTGATAGTATTTAAAATCGTTTACATTTCAACCCTTACTTATCAAACAAAAAGCCCTTTGATTTCTATTGACAGATCATCAATAAGACTATATTCTAGTGGGGATCCGATATGCGATTAGAAACGGTGATAAAGTGCATGGTTGACATCACGATTACCGGTGCTAAGAGTAAAATAGTGTCATAAACCCTCATTATGATGTATTTTGAAGAGTTTGCGTGTTTATGACTAGAGGAAAGAGTTCATACTGCAATTTGAAACAATATTGAACACTTAATTCTTATTCTTCGATTGAAAGGAATGGTGATAATATATGGTTAAAAAAAGTGAGCCGTCGTTCAGGACGCCTGGCAGATGTGAAACATTGAAATGATTTTTTACAAGTATATATGCATAAAAGAACGGATTATAATAGGAACTAATATGGCATAATGTGTAAATAAAATATTACGAGTTTTTTTATGTCTTTATTTGAAGGAGCTTGGTCAAGTTTAATTTGACTATATCGCTCCATTAGATCTTCTACATAATAAACCTTAAAACTAAAACAGACGTTGGACACAGCATCCAGACCGTATCTCACCTACATTGAGACACGATCTCAATACTGTGGGCGCCGTCTCATACCAATTTGAACTAATCTATATAAAAGTTTGGCTGTATCAGACAAGGGATATGACAGGATACTATTACAACCGCCATTTGCAATGTTTACACTGTTGTTAACGATTTCATTTCTGAAATCTTCGTTCCGAATACACTGCACTACAATATGGATTACGTCCTCAACTATTCCACATTCCGAACACAGCGAGGATGGTACTTTTTTCATCAAGTAGGCAAATTTATTGAGTGGAATGTGTCCGGATCGAAGATATTACGATTTATATTTATATTATTACACAACAATCATAACCGCACAGTTGATTACGCAGAACATCGTGTCGCTACGTCTCACCCACTACACGTAGTAGTACATATATTCCGTCATATATCTGGCGTGGTGTTGCGTCGCCGCGGCCTGTTTACGCCACGAAAACAATTTACCCTCGCATATAGATGTTTAACATCAAAGTGGATATCAAAGAAATAGATGGTGGAATTTGTGTTTGCTTATAATTGTCTGCATTCCGATGATATATCTAATGCCAAAACTATAATAAGAACAATATATACATCTATGACATGATTTGGATAAGCCCTGAAATATATAAACAAAAAACTATTTTTTTAAAGACTTACACTTTTAAATATACTTGTTCCTATCCATTAACCATGTTATAATGTTGGTGTGTTTGCCACGTGTCGTAATTTACCTGTACCGGTTGTATTATAAGAGTACATGATGGGGTACACGTGGGCTAGTCAACATCGCACGTGGAAGCGTCCGGCCGCATCGCCTGCCTCTCAATAGTGCCTTGTCTTGTACTTAAGTTAGAAGGGTCGCTTAACATGGACAGTATTGGGGTTATTTTGATGCATTTATTATCTTCACCCTTATTAAAACGTTGGGAGCTATACTGCCCACATCTCAGATTGAAGTAAATCGTCTTTTATTTTTATATGCTTAAACCTAATGCAATGTAATATTTATCTACGCAATCTTAATATTTTAGAGAACATTTTTAAATGGAAAAGCTTGTCAGATAATTATTACATGTCATGGTAAGCACACGTCAAAGTCAGTTGACGTAATTTTGCCGCCGAAAACGACCGTTATTTTTTAGTTTTTTGTGTAGTGCTGAAAAAACATTAGGTAAGCAGATTTGAGTCTTAGCTATGTAAACTAGACTATATTACGGTTGCGTGAAACGGAAAATATACCCAGAATCTTTAGTTTACACCTTGGTAGAGTCGATTGAAATTGAGTCTCTAAGTGGGAAGATATCATCCCAGTGTTCGTCACTGCACACTACATTCGGTAATTGTATATATAAAATCCATGTGTCTAAAAAAACTTGGTATATGCAATTTATTAGTTATTATTCGTTATTTCATGATCTCAAGTACCGAAAAATACTCACTAATACAAGTAACTTCCTACTACTACAAATTCATATCTAGCTAGAGCTACTCAACTAAAAATGTATGGTGAAATCATTCATTTTTCAATTTCTGAGTTTTTCCCTTAGCAAAAGGAACTTGCATTGATGAGTACTTTTACCTCCTTCATTAAAAACGCAATCTTTATATTTTTTAAGTCAAAATTTAATTCACAAATGTAGCCAGGCCAACTAGCTAGTGTTTTAAAATATTGATGTCATACTGGACACTGGGAGCTATAGTTCCCACCTTTCCAACTATTTTACAACAGAGAACAGATGACGGGATATATACTTCCCACCAAAAAGAGGATACTTCCCCCCCACTAACCCCTCTTTTGTGTGTATTTTTGAAATCTATGACCCAAAATTACCCAGGAACGTATTTTACTTTTTGTTAACTCCTCCACAGGCTCGCGTTTGAATAAGGGTTAATAACTAAATAATGCTTTTTTTAACCGATATTTCACCTGATGTTAAATGGCAGTAGGGTTTCAAGTGATGACGTCCATTATCTCAGGTTTTGAGTGTTTTCTTAATAGTGATAGTTCTTTACTAATATTGTAAAGAGGAAAGATTTGTTTGTTTGTTTATATTGAATAGGTTCCGAAACTACTGGACCGATTTCAAAAATTCTTTCACCAATGGAAAGCTATAATATCAGGGAGTAACATAGGCCATATTTTATCCCGGTATTCCCGCGGGATTTGGAACTACGTGGGTAAAGCGACGGAAACCGAAGCGAAGCGAGGGTGGGTTGCTATTAACTATAACTTGCTTGCTTGTGAGAATTGTAATTTCCACTGAGGGATGTAAGCTGATGAAATCACTGCAAGAGAGGGAGAACTGGAAATAACACCTTATATCAATCCGTTGAGTGCTATGTTAGTTTAGTAGATAGATTTCCCTACCGTTTTGGCAGCAGTCTGCAATTTTAACTAGATCTTTAAAAAAAATCTTTACTTCATTATCACGACCCATATGCGTCCCAAAATGGAAAAGAAATTTCTCTACTGTATCACGCTTTTCAGAAGATTTTTTATAGGGTTTTATTTCAAATTTTCCTTGTCCTATATAGATGTTATCTGCATATTCAATCCCTTAGTCGTGTTTTACAACACCCTACCTAGTGGTAGGACCACACTGTCGACAGTTATCTGTCTACAGCCGCGGGCCGGTCCGTCCGGGGTAGTACCACGCTCTCGCAGAAAATCGACGTCTGAGTAGTAGCAATTTGTTACTGCGCTTCGTTCGGTGAGCGAGAGAGCCGGAAGCCCAACTTTCTGAGGGTGTTTGCGTGTGGAAGGTTATGGTAGTGCCTTTGGTATCACCGAGCCTCAATGCACGCATTCACACTCCCTTCACTTTCTTCGCGGTAGGCAGCGGCCTTGTAAAGGTCCATGAGCAACACTTACCATCAGGTGTACTGTTTGCTCGTTTGCCACTGGTTGAATTAAAAAAAAAACCCCACGGACAAGAAGTGACTTGATGAATTGTATTCCTAATTCGTTTTTCTCACCACACGGAGTGTTTTTTACTTCATCGCAGCTCATATACGTCCCACTATTGGGCTCGAGCCTCCTCCATAATGAGAGGGAAATGACAATGATATAGGATTTTATTTCAAGTTTACCTTCTCTTACATAGATGTTATATGCATATTACATACCTTAGTCATCTTCGACATCCACAAACAAGAGGCGGTGGTGTTGGTGAATTATATTCTTATTCCGTCACCACATATTTTTTTTACTCATTAGTGACAAATAACAGTTATAATATCTTACAATTTTATAATAACGATTTTAAATTATTTTAATATCTACACAAACGTCTACATATTTGCATAAGAATAAAAGTGAAAAAAGTTATAAGACATGCATTGATAAATCTTTAATTCGGATGCATATATTCATAACGAAGTCAAATAATTTAGGGCTTCATTCTACAGTATAGTAGAAATGTATATTAATTTACTTACAAAATGACTTATAATACAGTAATATCAAAACGCCTACTTGTTATTTGTGTGTATTTGCAAAACGTCACTCAAGTGTTACATACCTACAAAGGAATGAATAGAAGGGCACAAAAGGAACAAAAATTCGATGCGCTCGCGCATAATATTGGACATCAAATCGATGCGTTTACGTAAATATAGATCGGCTTCATTATCTTCGTCGAAGCCTTTATTATTGTGGTCTAGAAGCGTGTCTATCACCCCCTCGACTATTCACCAACCATGATTGATCTACTGCAGGATTGACAGATTTTTTTTTAAACCAGCAAGGGTCGGTACAAACGAACGAATATTAAAGGCAATTGTTGTTAAATTTTTACACTAGTGGGGTGAGTTTCGAGTGTTGTAATAATGTTTTGATAATAGCAGTATCCGTTCAGCTCATATTTCTTATTCAGTGTGCGTGGGACTAGCCGGGTGATTGCGTTTGCGCATGTTCAAATTTTAAATGTTTTGTGAAGACCGTTGGGAGCACCTTGTTTATCTATTGTTTAAATTATTAATTTATTCGTTTAGAAACTATTTGATAACCAATGAATCGAGAGTTCTTTAAATGAAAATAAGAAACTACGAAATAATTTAAAATCTAAATTTTTTGCGTAGGATGGATTAAAACTAGACTTTAACTATCATTATCTTAATATTGAACGCCCGATTCAAACTAAGGAACTAACTTAAGGATGGTTTTGTCCTCCTGCGGCACTCAGTAGGGGTTTGGACCACGAATTAACGAAGCTTATAATAATTCCTGTTCAGGTAGGATATTAAATATAAAAATGAAGTTGCGAGTCCTATGAATCAACTTTAACGATACGATACTTTATTTATATCAAAAGGCTGAATGCTGATAAGCTATGTGTGTCTCGCAATTCTCTAGTAACAACGTCCTTGCATATGATTTTAATCTATATATGTATATTTAAAATACAAAAAAAAAATCTGTCGGTTATAGATTTTGAAAGAGTTTGGTAACATATGACCGATATAGTTCAAATTAGTTTCATTAGAAAGGCAAGATTAAGATATGGTTTTAAACCAGTAAAATAATGCGTTAGGACTAAGTAGGTGTCACTGTGATGGATTTCAAGGAATAAAATGTTTGTGTGTGAATGTTGGATTTTTAAAAAAGAAAAGTATCTGTTGGGTCAGTGAACTAACAATATATTACAACCAATCTTTATATATACTTAATTCTTCTGACTGTGTGTATGTGACTGAACTCTTAGGACGGCCGACCGATTGGACCGATTTTGATGATTTTTGTATGTTTCCGTGGATTCCAGAATAGTTTAGATTAATAATTACACCCGGTAGGTAGCGCTGTTATCGATTTCAAGAATTCCTTTGATGGTTTTTAATTTTGAATAAAATAAAATTTATGTTATACATTACATTATTATATTACTGATATTTTTAGTTTTAATTACAATTAAAATATTAAAATGGGCATTAAATTATTTTGTCATCACACACAAACTAATATAAAAAATAACCATTGATTATTTTTAATCTATCACAAATCTCTACTGAAATCGACAGTTCGCCATTGACAGCTGACCCATGACGGGTACTTATATAGTTCGGTTATAATTTTTTTATTTGTATTTTTTTATCCACATTCGGACAATGAGAAGTGGAGCCATTCGATACTTTAGCACAATGTGCCCACTGATCCTCATTGATCGCCAATTACTGGACATTAAGTACTTTAAGCGCTTTTCATATCCGCTATTTGTAGCAACAAATCAAATATGAAAGGCCGTAGCCACAATGGTCCGTTCAAGATCTGCATTTAATGTTTTGTTGGGTGTTATTATTTGTTCACAAGCGTAATTTTTTTCTGGTCTTGCAACAATAATAGATTTTGAAAGCTTATTTTTATATCCTGTATGTGGAGATTGGATTGTGTTATAAATAAGTATAATACTAATTAACAAGATTAGTACTAATTATATAATTAATAGATAATGTATATTATATGAAATTATTTCAATACAAATACAACTCTAATATTATTAAAATATAGGCATTTATTTATCTATATTAAGTAGGTGACTTAACGTTTAACAATAAAAATTATAGATAACACATCAATGTTCTTGTTATTCTTAGGTAGGGTATTCTTAGGTAAGTTAACTTCAGGAATCTTTGGTGAAAACAGACATTAGTCTACAGTACAAAATAGAGATAATATTGATAGAGTTCTGTCGACATATTTGTTTTACATTTGTATGCTATTAGAAAATGGCATTTCTGCGTGGTGACGGAGTAAAAGAATACAATTCATCACCCCCTTTCATACCCGTGGATGTCGTACAAGACGACTAAGGGATATATTACGCATATGACATATAGGCAAGAGATGGAAACCTCGAAACAAAACCCTATATCAACCTGTCTGACCAGCATGGTATAAGGTACCAGTAAGGTCAATTTTCTTCCTATTATAGAGGAGGCTCGAGCCCAGCAGTGGGACGTATATGAGCCGAAATGAGAATATAGCATAATGTGTCTTATACTTCTTTGTAATAATTATATTATATTATATCTCTGTACGTACCACATTATATGCAAATAAATAAATAATAATAAAAATTGACAAACTTGTTAAAATTATAAGCACTTAATTTTATTTATATTTTGTATTTACGTTTGTTATTATTCAAAGTATGCTTTCAAATTTAAATGTTTAATACATTTATCTGTAATCGACATGCGGCACACGTCTGAAAGTATCATATTCCGGGGTTGTACGAAGCGCGACCGACAAGGTGAGCTTCGGGTGCGCACGCGCCGGTAACTCCATTGTCACGCCCGGACACGCTTATCACACCGCTATACGAATGCACACACAAGAACTTCCATTATTACACATTTATTGCGCATCTTCAAAGCTTTGTTAGTTTTGTTATATCTTTTATTTGCTTTTTATCAATAAATATGTCGGTCGACAACGATGTATGTTTTCACGCTATAATTTCGCTACTGTGATTCTTTTATTATGAGTATAGGGTATTTTATTATTGCTAATAAAGTTCTCAGATTTCTTTCGAGCTCTATTATGCAACTATAAAATAACAAATACTTCTTTTTCTCTGATTTAAATAAAATGCAATTAATGATTACGGTTTATACACAGATTAGGAACAATCATTTATTAATTCCAAAAATTATTCAGCGTTGGAATCGATCCCTTTGAGACTTGTACGGGAGGTTGGTGCTTGGACCACTATAGATACCTACTATTTGTGTTATAATTTCTTTGTGTGTTGTGTTATGTTAATATTTCAAGAAATTATACATTCTGTAATTATTTGTAAGTATGTACATATTCATAAATCATTGAGTTTATTTTCTTGGAGTCATGGTCTCAACAATTTATCTTGCAGGTTATTAGCAAATTTTCTTTAGCAAAGTTTTTGCCATTACAGGTATATAGATAAATTTCGATAAATTTGTTACTATATATACAACAATTTCAGTACGACTTCAAGACCACAATTCCTAAAGATATCAACGCGTTAGCAAAAATATTTGTTTAAAAATGTGAACGTAAAATATAAATAATAAATTATTCGTTTTAAAATTTCATTTTAGTAACAATATACCAGTTAATATCGATATGTTGTTTCATCCATCCATCAGCCTACAGACGTCTACTGCTGGACATAGGCCCACGAGAATGCCACTCGGAACGGTCCTGCGCCACTTGAAACCAACGGTTCCCTGCGACTTTGAGAATGTCGTCAGTCCACCTAGTGGGGGGTCGATATGTTTTTTATGTCAATAAATAACATAAAAACTCACATATATTGCTAAAATATGAAAATAATATAAAAAAGATCTTTTATTTGTTATGTGTAAACAACTACGTAATAATCGGACATATAATAAAAAGTATAATTAATTTAATAAAATTTTTGCGCGTTTAATAAATTATTATTCTAGCTTGAAAAAGATCACCACCGAATTATCTACTTACCTATAATTAATAATTAATTTAGTAGAAAGTAGAAAATAGCAGATTATATATATTAATAAGGAGATAATAATTCCCATAGTGATTCATAGTCCTTGAGACAGGTTCATTTAAGAGCAGATCTATAGAGTGGTCATCTTATGAGTCATTTGGAAGTACGCGGAGCCGCGCCGTCTGGCTTGGTCTCAGACATGCGGGCCTCTTACTGGGTCACGTCTGGCTGCGTTCCAGTAGTGATCTGATACACGTAATTCAGTTATAATTGAGGCTAATCCAATAGAGGTTGTGAAAGGTCAATAACGAGAATGTCATACGATTGTGGTGCAGCTGGTGGTTAAAATCCATTTTAGTGAGAAATAGAAGAAGCTAATTTATTGCCTTTGCTTATTTGGAACTGTAAAAAATAAAATGGCTACTTCGTGTCTTTTGCAGATACTTCGAATATTTGGCATTAGTGTTGCCCAAAAAAGTCTTGGTCTTGCGGTCTTGGTCTTGCGAGAAATGCGAGACCGAGACCAAGACCAAGACCGCTTAATTTTTGCAAGACCAAGACCAAGACTGGCCCTGCAAGACTTGAGCAAGACCAAGACTGGACCTGCAAGAGTCTCGCGGTCTTGCATTTAATTCAAATCACCATTTCAGCTTATATACGGTTGAGCTCGTGTCTTCTACATAACAGGAGGAGAATCGGCCGTGGCCGGAGGGGAATCGCCACGGTGATCGGCCGTGTTGTTACAGGTCATACATGTCAAGTTTTCCTTCTCTTGCACCGATGTTATATATTATAGCCCTTAGTCGTGAGTTCGCAGTCACGGGTAAAATAGGGGGTGATAAATTATATTCTTACTCCGTCACTACACGGCAAGTCAAATCAGTCTTGAGATATCCATCTATTGGCCAATCGATTCCCAATGTTGGTGTTGGCTTTTCAGAATTACTCTTCGGAAAGGCTTAAGGACAAAAATACCGTAATCACGAGAGTGCTCTTGCCCATTATACATATTTATATATCCGTTTATTCATTAGCCCAACGACGTTCACTGTTGGACATAGAAATATGCCTACAATGAATCTATATAAATGTCCATGTAGGGACAGAATACGATCACCATTAGGCAGTACATGAAGCGTTGCTCCCAGCGCTATTTTGCCTCTGCCACGACTCACCCCAATCCACTAGTGGTTGGGTCGGTAAACTACGTCCCCTCAAAAATATCTGCGGTCCGACGTCCTCGTCATCTTCTTGAAGAAGAAGATGACGCTATTATGATCGCCCAAGAAAGGACCTACACAGCTCGCGCAGCGATAACAGATAAAACTCCGCGGTATCGGCCTCGCCGTCGAGGTCGAAAACCGCGTCGCGTAAAAGTCATTAACCTAAACTTGGCCACGCCCACTTTGCTCTCAGCAACGCCCCGAGCCGAGGTCCGTTCCCCACAGGGGGGAGCCCTCGGGCGATGTTCGCTTAACTTACTTACCGGGTTGAGAGCCATCAGCGCTCACCCATTGACCGCGTTAAGCTGTCAAGGTCATCTGCGACCAACAGCTACACACACACAAAAAAAAAGACAGAGTACGAATATAATTCACCACTCTCTTACCCGTGGATGTCGTATCAAATCGGATCGGGTAATGGTGTTAGGAACCCATGAAAAAAATTGAAATAAAAATATCGATTCGTTAATGAATTGAGAGACATGTAAATTCTCAATTTTGTCATAGTTTTTTCGTGTAAATTGATTAAAATGTATAAAGGAATGATACTTAATCTACAACATATTCGTATTTTGTTAAATGTTCATTAGAATTTGAATAAATCAATGATTACGTTTGCATAAGCAAGACAAACTTCGCTTTAACATAAATCAGCTGATCGGCCGATGACCGTTGATGAGTTGCCTTTGTACCTACGTAACCATTGCAAGGTTCGCGCAAATCTAATACCTATTTATACTGTCGAAATTTTACATGCTTACATATATCCTGTCTGTACATACCTACATAATGCATAAAATTTAAGGCATAAACTCTTAGACACACATTTTTGTAATCACTATAATTTTTACGTTATATTGTTTTTGTGTAATATACATTCTAATTATGATCTATGACTGTTGAACTACAACATACATGAACAGTTGTCCCATAACCTGATACACCCTGTGTATATAACATATGTGCAAGAGAAGTGAAACTAGAAAGAAAACCCTGTACCAACATGTCTGACCAGCGTGGTATAGTAGATAAATTTTCCTCTTACTGGAAGGAAGCTTAAGCCCAGCAGTGGCACTTTTATGAGCTGTGACGATGACGACGAATATCATACATTTTACAAGTATTAAAACCATAAAATTTTAAATCAGTTTTATATGTTCTTGAATAAATAGTATATTAAGAGCTACATGGATCCAGCGGCCAAAGTATTTATATAGGCAATAGAGCAACAGGTTTTTTCAAGTATCCAGAGTATCAGTAACTAAACTGGAAATACAATAGATACATACCACTTAACTTGAAGGGGAATATAAACAATCGCATTAATTGTAAAATATCGCATTGATTATAAAATGACTTAAAATTTATTGTATCAACTGCCTCGTGTGGTGACGTCTTAAGAAAATAGGGTCGAAAGTCCTGTCATAAGAGTAGTAACGCTGTCTAATGGAACACCAGGGGAATAGAAGAGTAATTTTCTCCAGTGGTAAGTATTGTATTCAATAGTGAACTATAGGCTAGCAGATGGATAGATAGGATAGGATATTTGATTAATTTAGTTGGATTTTTCATTGCCATGATAAATTACTGTTACGTTATTCTAACTGCAAAATTTTGCGAGACTCTTGCTGCAATACCAAGACTCGGGTGCGCAAGACCAAGACCAAGACTCGGGTGCGCAAGACCAAGACCAAGACGAGACCAGGTGTGATGTTGCAAGACCAAGACCAAGACCAGTCCAAGTCTCGTCTTGGTCTTGCATTTGGGCAACACTATTTGGCATTGAACTTCTTTCTGAACAGTTTGGCTTTAAAGAATTGTTCACCATCAGTGCGTGCTCAATGTATATATAGTTGGTATCAATTTAAGCCGAATTGACTTCCAACCAATAATACGAGCAAAAAACTACAGTACAATAAAAAGAAAATTAAAAAAAAACCGGCTAAGTGCGAGTCGGAGTCGCGCACGCAGGGTTCCGTACCATTATCTATAAAAAATCGCGTTCGTTGTATGGAAGTCCCTTTAAATATTTATTTTATTTTATTTTTAGTATTTGTTGTTATAGCGACAACAGAAATACATAATTTGTGAAAATTTCAGCTAACTATTGCGTTTCTTGAGATATAGCCTGGTGACAGACACACGGACGGACAGACATCGAAGTCTTAGTAATAGGGTCCCGTTTTTACCCTTTGGGTACGGAACCCTAAAAAAGGATTTATTTTATTTGTAATAAAATAATGATTTATAGTAGGTACCTATACGCGATCATTTATAATTAAAAGCCAGAATGAAATAAAATATTATGTCGCACTATTTCTTTCTTCTTGACAGACTATAAGGATTTAATGTTAGATAAGAGCACTTGCCGCAATTAGATAGATTGTGGCCTATTATTGTCTAGACCATCAGGTACAAAGTTTAGCTTTGCTGATGATCTTTGTATTTATTGTTGACATATTTGTTTTTTTTTTCTCGTAAGACTTACTGGGAAGAAAGCAGTAGTGACGCATTATAATCTTACCTCTTACAGTATACGTTTACTGGATGCTAAAGTAAGGTATAGGTTATGCTTAATAATTAGTAATTTATGTTCAAAAGTATTGGAATATAATTTTGAGTACGTAAAGTTCTCAGTGGCATAGCTTTTGTTATTTATTGCCGTCGGAAGCTATGTAAAAATATGGTCTTGTTTACAGAACTGTTAATTAATTAATATTCGTAAATTTTGGTATTCCTTTTTCTAAATAGGTAGTATTGGATCAAAAGGCAATAATTAACTGCTGAAATGGTTTACTTAACACTATTTAGCGTATTTAACATTGGTTTCTATTGTCGAATAACCACAACGGTGTCAGTTTCCAAAGTAGACACACGACCGTCACCAAATATTGTGATAATCCGTCCATTCTCCATTGTCACTCGATGACTTGATAAAAAATAAAAAGTCCATCCGCATCCCCCGGGACCACTCTATAACCATACTTCTTCCCTTATTCCCATAATCTATTCCAATTAACTGACAGTACCATATTGTGTTATTAACACAATGCTTTTCCCCTCGATAAAATAATATAGGTTAGTAAGAGATTTTAAACATTATTATAAACTAGCTTAAGTATATTTTCACATGTTTTGCATGGAGCGTTTACTTTTTGATATAGTTAAAAAGATCTTACTGTGTTGTGTATTAAAATTTTGATTATTCTACTAGTTCTAGTTGGCTAGATAGGGACTGTGTTGCTATTTTAATAAATAGATTGCTTGATAGATGACGTCATTCTTGTTGCTTATTTGAAGTTCAATGGCTCAGAAATTTGCATTTACAGATACGTACATTCTAATGCTACATATGAGGGCAATTTAGAGCTTCATATTACTTGGAATAGTCGTTTATTTGGCGTTTTATTTTCTTGCAATGTTGATATTTGGTTACATTCTTTAATCAATAGAGGATGAAAATGAGTGAAGAGAGGATGACGAAGCAAGTATACAAAGCAAGTGTGAATAGGACGATTACAAGAGGAAGACCATGCCGTACGTTTCTGGATCATATTGGAGGCGTACTGGTGAAAGGTTATGTTAAGAGTACGCGTAACCCGTAGATAATGTATGAAGACTTTGATCATTGTGAGAGAAGCGATGGAAGTATGTCAGGATCATGGCTTGTGGTAATCCGTAGTCCCTCGATATATGACTTTACTAGCAACCCGCCCTCGCTTCGCTTCGGTTTCAGTCGGCGTTACCCTCGTAGTTCCCGTGCCCGTGGGAATACCGGAATAAAATATAGCCTATGGTACTCCCTGATATTATAGCTTTCCATTGGTGAAAGATTTTTTGAAATTAGTTTGATGGTTTAAGCGTGAAAGCGTAACAAACCAACAAATAAACTTATTTTCGCATTTATAATATCAGTAAGGATTGGTAACTTCTATAATATGGATTACAAATAAAAAGCGAAATATAATAAGATGGTAGTAGGTATTCTAAATCCAATAAAGCAACGTCACAAAAGGACATTTCGTAATTTTCATATTAACCTCTATCATATGTATATCAAATAAAAAGCTTTGATAACCAAAACAAGTAATTTGAAGCCATTCTAAACCCAATATGGCGGACGTCACAAAATAAAATGTTCGTGACATGTTTGAAATGTATTAAAATGTTGACAACTATTAGATACTACCTATTTCGATTGTAGAATTTTAAAAGACTAAAATGCCGAAAATGTAATTATATAGGTATATAAAAAAGATTAAAAGCCTTTAATCAGCAAAATAATTTTAAAATGGTATTTCTGTAATCGTATCTGTATGTAATAGTAGGTAATACTACTATGAATAAAACTTTCGAACTTATGCTCTCACATTCGAAGCGAAAAATATGCTGCAAACTTAGAATAATGACGTATAGAAGGTAAGTTCGCGCACAAAAAGTGAAGCATTTCAATTGGAGCCTAATGGAGCTTACGCCGGAACCGTTCCGTAATGTACAAGTCATTGTACTGCACGTACGTAGGCAACTCTTAAAAAATAAATAGGTAATTATGACGGTTTGTGCATTCAAATGGTGTCAAAACACATCTGAAAAACTTAAAAAGGTTTTTAACATTACTTTTAAAAGTATTTCGACGATTTATGTTAATAAAATCAAAATTTGATTTCATAAATTGTATAGTAGTGTGCGTGTGTAATCGTCTGTGCGCCATTAGTATTTTTAGATTCATGTTTCGAACTTTCGAAGTATTGATACTATCCTTCTATACGTTATTATTCTAAGGCTACAAAGTTACAGAATATTTCGCTTCTTAAAATATTTTTTAACTACTTACACTTTTTAAAATCAGCAGTTTTCGCTGCTCCTATTTTAAAAAATTAACATCTAACGAGTGGCAGTATTTATTTTTTTATACGTTACGGTCTTCAACTATAAGTTTCCAGCGATCATTTCCCCACGCACGTGCAGGCTCTGGACTAAACTACCTGCTGCTGTGTATCCCGAGCGCTATGACATGTCCTTCTTCAAACGAGGTTTAAGAAGAGTATTTTCTTCACGGTAGGCAACGGCCTGGCTGTGTTCCTGATATTGCAAAGGTCCATTTGCGGCAGTATCACTTACCATCAGGTGTGCTGCCTGCTCGTTAGCCACCATCGGCAATAAAAAAAAAATCATAGTCATATGAATACAGAATTTCGGCTTATATTTATATTAACATTTTATTGATAAATAAAAGCTTTTATATAAAATGTTCTTTTATTGTTTAATTTTATGTCTATTTTATATGATGCCAAATTTCAATATTGAAAGTATTTTCATTTATTCATTCATTTATCGACTTCTAGACGTCCGCTGTTCGACATAGGCCTCCCCACCCGATTGCCACTCTGAACGGCCTTGTGCCACATGCATCCAACATGCATTACCTGTGACTTTCAAGAAGTCGTTATTCCACCTAGTATGAGGTTGTCCTCCGCTGCATTGTCCAATTCGTGGTCGCCACTCGGGCACCTTCCTTCCCCAATGGTTGTCGGTTCGACGAGCGATGTGGCCTGCCCATTGCCATTTCAACGTGCTAATTCTACGGCCTATGTAGGTTACACCCATTCTTCTATGGATTTCCGTATTCCGGATTTTATTACGTAAAGAAATACCGATTACTTTTGAACCGACTTTAAGCCTTTTCGTGAGGTTGCCATTTAGAGACCACGTTACAGTGACGTATGTCATTGAAAGTACAGCAAATATTTTTGGTAAAATCTAATTACTTTATAATAAAATAGGTACTAAAATAAAAATGTTAATAAAAGCTATTTTTTCTATTGATTTTACAATAAAATTACTACTAACTAGTTACATTTATGACAAGACAGCTGAAATGCCTGTCGCTGTAACACAGTACCGTTTATCGCTACTGACGATGTGGGTTTCCTTATGATACTGCTTTTATGTTTTTACGCGATAATAGTTATCGATTAGTTAAATGTACACTGCTAAACCCCAGGTGCGAATATCTAATAAGTATTACTAATGAATCATATTCAGTTTTGCGATATACTTAAGTAGCAATTTACTACTTTATTGCTAACTTAAACATAAGTTACGAAATAATACATATATATTATAAAGAAGCAATGGTTTTTCAATTTGTAATATTTGAACAATACTGAAATATTTGGAAAATTCCTCCCCTAGTCGGCAGTTGTTGTACCCCTGAGTACAACAGGCTAACTTTTATCTCAGTGAAAAAGTTAATTCAAAACGAAGAAACCACACATGTATGTATTTAATAAAATATATTTATAAACAAACCTTAATATATAAATGAATGACTAACTTAACTGTTTCATATGAAGGAATAATTAATTCAACTTCTGTTTAACACAATGCCACAGAGTTGAATGCACTGAAACTAGGAACTTATAAAGTTTGATATTAATTTTAATTCAAAATGTAGATTTTTCTGTGATGACAGACTAAGAATTTAATTCAGCACCCCCTCTCTTGCCCGTAGGTATCGTAAAAGACGACTAATGGATTGAATACCTATGCATCTAACATCAATGCAAGAGAAAGAAAACATGAAATGAAATCCTATATCAAAACATTTGACCATTGTGGTATAGCAGTTCAAATGCCCTCCTATTGTGGAGGAGGCTCGAACCCAATAGTAAGTCATATATCAACTGAAGTTATGATTAATATGAATATGAATAGTTTTTAGCTCAGAGCTCCTGCTTCAATAGGTAAGTCCTTTTTTTTTAAGTTAATTCTGGTATCTTACTAATTTAGAGCCTCAGAGTTGTTTCAATATCATAATCATTAGCCTTTTTTTTTTTGTGGGTGGGCTGCGGTCGGCGCGCCTCCGCACCACTCCGTCCGGGGCGACAGAGGGGCTTAAGCACGCAACTCCCGCAACCCACCCGAAAACCACGTCGCCTTTGTCGTTGGGCCGACCACCGGATCAGGGTTACTTGACATCAGTGGTCGGCCCGGCGGAATACCCCCTATTGGGGTACCCTCTCATCAACCGACGTCCCCCCCTCGGAGAGGACGTCGGTCTTTCCTCACGCGGTCGGCTTCTCGGCGGGTGACGGACTAAAATCTCCGGTCACGTCACCCGCGGCCTCGGTTAGGGCGACATGAGGCGCAGGTAGTTGCGCCTACACCGCCCCAGCCGCCGGCGGTGGATCTCCTGATCGAGGCTGCGCTCCTCACGCAGGCGATCCGCCGCCTCCTTCCGCGAGATCACTGTCTCGCAGAAGGCTGCGACCGCGTCCATCATAATCATTAGCCTGCCCTGATCTCACGCTAGGTAGGGTCGGCACAGCTTATTCTTATTTTCTATAGACTGTCTGTCGTCGTATTTACACTTACTCCTTTCACATTTATCCTCGTTCACACAATCCATCCATCTCTTTTAAGGTCGACAACGATTCATACGTTCATCCACTACTACTAAATAGCAAATTATCTAAAGACACGCTTTTTGTGTTATAAAATCCTCATAAATACCACCTCGTTTGTAATCTTAAATTAGGTTCTATCACTATCAATAAGCCCATTAATTTATCAAGTCGCCTTGACTTGATAAATTAAATTATTAAATTTAATTAAACAAAAGTCCCACTGTTCCAATCCCACTGAGGGCTCCTATACAATGGGAGGGAATTGAACCTACTATACCACGTTAAGCGAGGAGGGCGAAATGTATTCTTACTCAGTCACCACACGGACAACATCAATTCATAAATTCTTGAAAATAATCGAGCTTTCGAGTTTTCTTTTTGATGCTATTCCAAATGTATCTCCTTGGCGAAATAAGATTTGTAGTCTAACACACTAATAAATACAAATTAGTGAAGATATTTTATATTGGGGTAATTTTCAGCTTAACTTTGGCTAATCCTAACAGATAACAGGTTTCACCCCAACCCCTGATATTTGATGGGCACTATTAACTGTGATATAATCACTATTGTCTTTGCTCTTTCCCACAATCACTCGATTAGGGGTTCGTTAGAGACTTGTCTGATAGCATTGATACTGACGAGTTTGTTTTGGTGAGGGTTGTGACAGTTTAATGTGCGATAATATAATTTTATAGATGTTTTGTTGAAAATCTTTAGCTTCCTTCGTTATAGTTTTTAATGGCGCAAATAGCATTATTTTTTTAAAAGGTGCCATGCAGCACTGAAGAAGAAAGCGAAATATATGAGTTGGTGCCGCATTAAAAATAAGTACAATGTGAGAGGTGCTGCTCTTAATTTCAATGAGAGTCATATATTGACTGAGGGTTTACCATATTAGGTTTGTGTTAACCCTAGCCGACAAATGAACGTGAGTAGTAATATTTGGAAGACTAAGAAAACTTTTAAAATAATTTGTTTCTAACCAGCGGGTTTAGCCAGAAGTATAGTAGGCTAAATTGGCCGCCGGTTTTAAGCTTTAAGGGAAGAAAGAGGGAACTTATTTTATATTAGATTCAATAATATTATACATATAAGTACAAGTACAGCATTTTCATCTTGGTTCTTTACGGGAATATTATGTAATCTCAATTATATGAAAGTGCTGACTAGTCATGTATTTTGCAGAATTATAGAGTCAACAGAAAGTCGTTTTATCGGCGCGACTATAAATTTACAGGCATAGATAATATGCGTTACTGACAGAGATAGCATTCAGTCCCACTCTTTCTCTCATGAAATAATCACTTGTTATTTAATTGCATTGATTCAGAGGTAAGTGAACCGATAGTAAATTAACAGTTAATTTACAACACGAAGAATATACTAGTCATCATCATCATCATCTCGTTTACGCCCACTGCTGGGTTCGAGTCTCCTTCACAGTAGAAGGGACATTGACCTACTTTACCACGCTGGTCAGAAGGGGTGGTATAGGGTTTTCCTTCTCTTCCACAGGTGTTGTATGCATATCATATCCCTTACAATAAAACATTGTCTTTAATGAAACTATTAGCTTCACCATATCAATCCATATCTCGTCAATGATCCATATCTATTTGAGATTTTGAAGAAATAATTCACCACATCTTCTGAGGGTGCCGTTTCTGGCATAACGTGCGCGACTTTATCTTGGATAATCTATCAAGTCACAGGGGTAGTATACTGCACGGACTTTGTAGCAACTCAAGAAAATTGAAGTGCGTCCAGGCGTTTCTCTTAAGTAGGTATACTTATTTTTGCAATCAATCTTAAAGCTCACAGATAGGCCCCTTAATTTCTGTCGTATCTGTAGTGCTTCACGTAGCTGTAGGTATATCTTCTTATTTATTGGCTTATTAGTCAAAGTTTGCGTCTTAAATTCCGTTTTGCATAGGAGGGCAGTGGATTTATCCAACTTCATCTGTTTTATGTCCTAATTATATTTGTTGTGGATTCAGAGGTAAATTAAAAGCGTTTCCCTGGGCCACCTAAGGGTCATACTTCGGTGTGATTTACGGAGACCATTGTGGAGTTTGGCTTACAAGAGTGAAAGTGGTGGGTGTAAATGATGGGTCCCATAGAAAAGTCGTTAGTCTGTTAGTAACATTTTGCTATGAATTTAGCCGATGCTATAAATGAATATTTACAAGCATTTCTTTAAATTTAGTTGTAACTGTATAGTCGTGAAACCTTTTGTTCATTTGTTTCTTTCAACTACCAAACAAACCAGTCGATACAATAACAATTGCTAAGTAGCTACCGCATTCGAATCCAAAAGCCCGTAAACAATCATTGTAATTTTACAACGCGGTCGTAACAATCGTTGTGAATTGACTCGTAAAATAGTAGATCTCACACGAAGATAGCTGATCACCCCCGAACCTCCTGCTGACTGCTGAGAACTTAGACTATAATTTTATATCGATATTAAATGGACTTCTCGATATAAATTGGCTTATCGATTTATCAGATACTCGTTGCGGTTTGTGTGGGAAATGAGTAAAATTTTTGACGATTTACCTTAAGTGCTTATTCCGGGACAGCTTACTGCTTTTTCTTGATACTTTACAGAGCTTTGTAGCTTATTATAAATGAGTGTAGTCATTTAAATACTTCCTTTATACACCTATCAATATTTAGTTGGGTTTATTTTTATTGTAGTTTCATATCTTTCCTTTTTGAAATACATAATCATTTTGTTTTTTTTTGGTTTAACCTATATGAAGAACGAAATGTAACATTGTTCTTTTTTTTCATTATAAAAAAGGCTCCTTATTTTGATGTACCTATTATATTATGATATAGTATTTAAGTTCAAAATGCGTTTGCATTGAAAACTTTTAGTTTTAATAGCGCAATGTAAATCATATTGCACATTTATTTATTTTACTAATATTATGATCACCATATTTTTTTTTGAAATGATGGCACTTCCTCATGTTACGCCAAAGAGTGCGATCCCGTGCCGCCAGCCAACGACGCCCAGCAACTTTCACCAGGTCGTCGGTCCATCTAGTGGCGGGTAGTTCTTCTACATTTTGTCGTCCGATACGTGGTCGCCACTCGAGAATCGTTCTTCCCCAGCGGTTGTCGGTTCGAAGCTGATTTACAATCAAGTTATTTCTAAGCACAGTGAGTTTATAACTACATTTAATATTAATTATCTTTTTATAAATCATTAAATAAGTCTACTATCTGCTCATGGGCGTCGTGACAACGGACTAAGTTACATCAACCTGGGCCAACTCCATCTGATACCGTCTGGTCAAGAATTACATTGCCAAGGAGGATTGACGCCATGCAGGCGGCCGTTCATAAAACTATTACTAATAACTTTTGCAATATAAATAGAAAGGGGGGTACATATTGCATAAGTATAGCAATTAGATAGCAGCAGGATGATCATTATCGCAGCCCGCATAGGTCCCACTGTTGGGCTCAGGCCTCCTCCACAATGGGAGGGATTTTGACCTACTATACCATGCTGGTCAGACATTTTGATACAGGGTTTTATTTCGAGGTTTCCTTCTCTTGCACAGATGTTATGTGCATATTATATCTCGTAGTCGTCTTTTACGACATCCACGGGCAAGATAAGGAGTGGTGAATTGTATTCTTATTCCGTCACCACACGGGTGCAGTGATGCAGCAGGATGATGATGAAGATAATACCAATAACACTTTTGTTGCATAATATATGTGATTCTGGATTTTAATGATTGAATATAATATTTTAAAGTCACACTTTCATTACCATTACAGCTCATATGCCACTCCTGGGCTCGAGTCTCCTCCACAAATGGAGGGAATTTGACCTACTATACTACGCTGGTCAGATGTGTTGCAATAGGCTTTCATTTCGCGTTTTTCTATTTCTTAGTAGTCAGAACGATTACACAAAAAAAGAGGTACTCGTAAACAGAAAGTATACCCACCGGGCTGGCCAGGGACGACAAAGAACTTGGTATCAGTGATCGGCTCAATGGCGAAGAGGTAGGCGCCATTGCATCACCTCGGGTGTGATTGAAGACGTGTGTGCTGATCCATAGCCTACCAAAAAAGTACAGTACATAGACAAATATTTAGTTATTATGAAATCCGCAAATGTGTAGAGATTTACACCCTGCAAACCAGTGAACGCTTGCGCATCGTATGAAAGCAGCGCGCGTATGCAGGTGGCCGATATACGATATCCCATTGTATGCGCATGATGCTCAGAGGCTCCTCCGTTTGTCTCCCATCAAAAGAATTCCTGGCAGACAAACTCACCCCGCTACTAATTACGCGTTGCCAAAGAACAAACAAATTGCAGACTTATGATTTCTGCCTACAATCTACATTTTCTTTAGGTTACTGGTTCTAAGTAATATGTATATTGAAGTTGACGCTCAATTACTTATATTTATGTATTGATACTTGTAATAGATGTTGGTAATACTACTAGCATTATTTCTCTTAGTAGTAGGTATACTATATCTTTATTTGTGTAACCTCTTAATGATATATTACGGATGTAGTCCGCAAGAGCGTGATATAATTGCGGAGCTGATTAATGCATATCAGTAAGAAGTGAACGGCTTTTGAAGAAATGAAGAAAAAATAATTCGGGATAATAAGTCTTTTGTAGGAGAAATAGGAAAGCATATAACATAAATACATAATTGTATATTCATTAATCTAGCTTAAAAATAGTCACCCGTAGTCACGAATATAATGGAAGCACTATTTGTGATTTACGAAATTACTAATACTAAAATTGAAAACTTTAATTCTCTCTTATAACTTCTAGTAAAAAATAAAAATATACTTATTTTGGTAGTTCTTACTCCCCAGTTGTGAATAAAAAATTTGCTCCAAACCTTATTTAAATAATTCTTATGCACGTGTTTGTGATTTAATATTGTCTAAAGGATTAGACAGTTTTTTCCACAGAAATATTAATACTTATTTTTCTGTGGTTTTTTCCTGTTATTCATTTGTATATTTTTAAGTGGATTCTTGAACGGTTTAAATCCATAGTGGGATCAGATAGTAGGCACTACGATCCAGTTCTAGGAATTTTAATTTCTTTTTTTTTTTCCTTTTTCTGGTCCTGGTTATTATTGCTTGAATAATGATAGAAGTCGTTGCACATCTGTCACGTACATAATTTTGCGAAATTGTCCTTGTCTGACTCATCTTGCGTGCACATACAAAGTACGCGATCGATTCAAATGAAATGAAAAGCGTTTTGTGAGGTATTGCGTATAGGTATATTGAGAGAGCGCATGTGCGCTTTATAAAAGCAAAGCGATGCTTAACGCTGATTTTTTCTATTTATCGATGTCTGTAGTGATTGATTTGAATAACTTACTAACGGGTATTATGCTTATTAAACCTTGTTTACGTTGACAATTTTAGAAACTATGCAAGTGGTACTCATTTGATCAACTTTTATTGTCAACATATACCACAGCAATACACATGACACTGTTCGCTATAAGATCACCCTTCCTATTCCTGGAATAGCAACAATTTTTTTGTTATTCAAATATACCGATAATATGTATATAGAAAAGAATGAATACTCTCTCAGCCAAGCCTCACGTGGTGAGCAAAGAACTGTATGGTAAGCCATAAACCGTGCTGGTCGCTTTTTGAATAGACTACAGATGTTGCAAACATTTAATTTTAGCGACTAACGAGTCTGACAGACTACGTCGCTTAGTGGTGTAGCTTAATCTTTAGGGTATCAATTCCTAGAAAAGTTGCCGAGCACTCGAGCACGCTGCACCTACCTGTTAGGTCTTGTCGACGTCTTACAAGTAATGACCGCTGGCCCGCCATCTTTTAAGGCCATCTTTCTTGAATGGATGTGTTGGACATCGTTTTGTACAACCATTGGTACAAAAAAGGATTGATAATTATGATGACATAGGCATATTTAAGTTTATATAATAATTTTAAAATGGAAAGAATGAAGGGAGATCCACCTCTTTACAGCGGTTAATCAATATATCGCATAACACAATGGAATGGAAGGAATTCGGGGTAGGATCAAGGTGTAATAGGATATAAGAGAATCTTACTCTCACGTTATGAGCTCCTTCCAGAACATTAATTAGTAATTTGCCGCATAACGGCGTTTAGAGACGAAACACGTGACGAATAAAAATTTCGAATATTGTACGTGTTACGCCTCTAAAGTAATCCTCAAGTCGGTTCGGCTTCATATGCGCAAGATTCTCTGGGCGAGTCTCCCTTTCTTCCTTCTATTTTAAAATAATAATGGATTTCCGCCATGAATCGCCTAATTCAATCAATTAATTTATATAATAATTTATGTGGGTGATAAATATTATAATAAGATGATACCCATATAATACTTGTATTAAATTGCGTTTTACCATGCAAATATTACAACATTTTCTTTATAATTTCGTTCTATTCTGACAAGGCAAGTGTTCGAGCCCGTATCGTTTGTGCCTGATGTTCTGAATCTAACGTCTAAGTAACAAGTAATTGCATACGTTTGACCAAACATTTAACAGCATTTCCATTTTGTCATTAGCAACATTATTAATACTAGGATTATGACTGGAAGGGGACATAGGGGCTCGCAATTTTCACAGTAGCAGCTGTTTATACCGTCCCAGGTAAGTCCTATCTGTGCAAAAACTTTTCTATATAGGTAGTTCTTAAACACCTGCATGATTCAGCACTATCATTTCCTTATCATGTGCGTGACTCATGTTTACTACTTATTTGTACATCAATTTATCATGTTGACTAGCTTAGTACCTACAATAATCTTGATTGGTCATTAACAGGCTGGTAAGAGTCTCAGTAACATGTTGTTTAATTTATATTTTTCTGACTTAGATATCGCATCAATGCCATATGGTAGTGGTTACAAATACAACTTTTATATTGCTAATGGGTGTCGTAAAAGACGACTAAGAGCCTTGCATGGACTTGAGACAAGGCAATGACTTGAGACAAAACTATCTGATGTCATCTGATCAATATTTACACATTGTATATAAAACTGTTTTATGGATTTTATCGCATTTGTATTTGATTTTTGATTCGAATTCGGACATTAACGCGTAAAATAGCTTTATTTTCAATGTGTAATGCTCGCGTAAACATCAGAAATCATTAACATTTGCACACCCAAGGACGGATGTCAGGCTGGTTATAAAACTATTGCCAATAACTTTTGTAATATTGAATACGGAAGAAGAGAATATGTTGAGTCCTTAGAATAATAACGTATAAAAGGTAAGTCCGCGCACAAAAACTGAAGTATTTCAATTGGAGCCTAATGGAGCTTACACCGGACCGTTTCGTAGTGTATAAGGTCACTGTACTGCACGTACGTACTCAACTTTTAAAAAATAAATAGGTAATTATGATGATTTGTGCATTTAAATGGTGTCACAACACATCTGAAAAACATAAAAAGTGTATTAACATTACTTTTAAAAGTATTTCGTCGATTTATGTTAATAAAAACAAAATTTGATTTTATAATTTGTATAGTGGTGTGCGTGTGTACGTGTGTAACCGCCTTGGCGCATGTAGTATTTTTGGCTTCATGTTTTTGATCGCTTAAGTACCAACACTATCCTTCTATACGTTAGTATTCTAAGGTTGAGTCATATCCCAAGTAAATGGAATAAGAGCAAGATGAAGATGAGATATTGTATCAATTATGCGTGTGATTTTAAGTAACAATAATTAAATTTTTGAAATGGACTTTCATGAAGCAAAGTAGGAGAATAAAACATAGTCAGGTCCAGACAAAAAGTATTTGTGGAAGAACGGTATTAAGCAGACATTGATGTTTCACCTTGTAAATAAAACTTCTATACGGATTTTATAGCGACTGTATTTAATTTTTAATTGCCCGACGTTTCGAATACTTTGCAGCGTTGATGGTCACGGGCGGACCACCATCGAAAATCATTGATGGTTCCCAATATCAGTAAGTAGGCTTATATTTTGTAGAAAAGTTTACTATTATCATTTAACGTAGTAATGCTGCCAGGTATTGGGGCACATAATCAGTAGAGGGTTTTGCGGTGGTATTACTTGATACCTCCTGCTTGGAGAAAGGGGCATACCCCTTCTTTTATTTCCTATTGTGTAAATATTTTTATAGAAAAATAACCTCGAAGTATAACCATATAGCAACACATCTAACCAGATACGTCAATTTCCCTTTCATTGTGGAGGATGTTCGAGTCAACCAGTGGGACATATATGAGCTGTGAAGGTGAAGAAGAAATATACTAATTTTATTACATAATCTACTGTGACTCTTAATAATATAAATATAGCCAATAATAAATTCAATAAATATCGCTTAACGATTAAATTATATATACCTAAGTTTGTACTGTATTTCGCATTTGCAATATTTTTCTATCCAATTATCATTGTAAATCTTGAGTGTACGATGAGTGACACGTGTCTATTGAAATTTTTACAAACTAGAATATACAACAAATTAATAAAATAAAAACAGATTTCAGAAATGCAAAAGTTTCGCATTTATCTATACAAATAAATAAAATTGAAATACCTGTTTGTAATGTCTAAATAATAGGTTTTTTTTCATGCTTACAAGGTTACCTATGCGTAGGATGCCTGCCTATTTTTTGTTTTTTTTTGGGTGGGTGGCGGTCGGCCCGTCCTCGCACCACTCCGTCCGGGGCGACAGAGGGGCGTAAGCACACAACACCCGCAACCTACTCGAACACCACGTCGCCTTCGTCGTTGGACCGACCACCGGAGCAGGGTTACTTGTCATCAGTGGTCGGCCCGACGGAATATCCCCATTTGGGGTACCCTCCCATTGATCGACGTCCCCCCCTCGGGGAGGACGTCGGTCTTTCCTCACGCGGTCGGCCTCTCGGCGGGTGACGGACTAATCCCCGGTCACGTCACCCGCGGCCTCGGCTAGGGCGGCATGGCACGCAGGTAGTCGCGCCTACGTCGCCCCAGTCGCTGGCGGCGAGCCGCTTCGTCGTGGCTGTGCTCCTCGCGCGCGCGACCTGCCGCCTCCTTCTGCGAGATCACTGCCTCGCAGAAGGCTGCGTCCGCGTTGCAGTTCCTGATGCTGCCGAGCATCTCCCTAGCGATGGTCGGCAGCGTCAGGTCGGCACCGATGATTGCGACGAGTTCAAGATGCAATCGCAGTGGTGGCAGGACGGTGTTCTCTCCCTCCTAGCGACCGGGTACAGGTACTTGCCGAAGCATCCATGCCCCGTCAAGATCTGTACCAGTCGGAAGGAGAGCACCCCGTGCCGCCATTCCAACCACTGCATCAGCACCGGCCGGAAAGCCTCCACGGTCCAGACACCGTATCGAGGCCTCTCCAGCCAGTCTGCCCAACGGGCGATGACGTCTCGGCGGGCGTCGACGCGCCAGGCGGTGAGCTCCCTTAAAGAAACAACACCGCCCTCCCCTCGCACCCCCGACACCCGCCGATACAAGTCGGCGAGCATTTCCGCCTCCAGGTCCCACGGGGGAGTTCCGGCCAATAGGTACGCCACCTCCGTCGCCACCGTGCGGTACCCGCGGATGATCCTGACCGCGATGGCCTTCTGTGGACGCCACAGAAGGGCCCTGAGTCGGACGGTCATGGACCCCGCCCACACCGGTGCGCCGTAGAGGGCCATCGACCGGACGACCCCCGCGTACAGCTGTCGGCATGCAGCGCTCGGTTCGCCCAAATTCGGCATGAGCTATGATAGGGCGGACGCCACGCCGACGAGCCACGGGACGAACCTGCGGAGGATGCCTGCCTATGCCTAAAAACCAGTTTAAACATTTTTTGTTTATTTGTCTGTTTGTTCCAGGTAATCGGCACAACAGCTGGACCGCTTGTAATAATATTTTACTATTAGGTGGCTGTTTGTGTAAGGAGTAACTTAGGCTATACTTTATCCCTGTATTCCTACGAGAATGGGAACTAAACAGGTGCAATCGCAGGAGTTTGCTATTATATAAGTATACTAGCAACCCGCCCTCGCTTTGCTTCGGTTTCTGTCACCTTACTTCCGTAGTTTCCGTTACCGTGGGAATACCGGGATAAAATATAGCCTAGTTTACTCCCTGATATTATGGTTTTCCATTGGTGAAAGAACTTCTTAAATCGGTCCAGCCGTTTTGAAGATTACCCGAAACAAACAGACAGACAGATAGACAAAAAAAATATAAAATGATTTTTAGGCATATGTATAGTGCAAATAACCATGTGAGCATGAAAAAGGCCTATTATTTTGACATTACAAACAGACACTCCAATTTTATTTATTGGTATAGATAATAAATAAAAGTCTCACAAGCTATATAAAAACTCAAGTTGATTATGAAAGTGAAGAATAGTATTTAATTTTTTCCTTACAACAATCATCTAGTTCGAGTATTCACTCGTCAGTGGCTTTTTATCGTATCTCTTTACACAGACGTCTAATTATCACATTGCAAGTAGCCATTATGTAATGTCCACTCTATAAAATCGTAACAACTGGTTCAGCCTGTTCACTCCACTGTCTTTAAACTCGGCTAGGGTTAAGCGTATGTATTATATTCTTCAATTAAAAACAAATTGTAGTCTTTTCTTTTTAATTTATAAATGTGCTTACAGATTTATTCTCAACACAAAAGATATACAAGCCACATAGGTACCAAGTTTTTTGCTAAAACATTTAGCCAAGACATATCGTTGCTAAAATCAGCATTGAAAACTAGACTGTTTTTATAACTTTACCTAGTCAAGTGCATTACAAATTAGTTACAAAGTTTGAAATGGCAACACTTATGAAGAAAGCTCTAAGCTTGTAATAATATAATTATTACCCGAAGACACTGTGGTGATTGCATTTTTAAATTAATTACATACACTCATTTGCAAAAAAAACGGGCACCTAAGCAATGAACCATTTCAAATGTTAATATTTCTTTGTTTGATAATTATAGGTAGTTTTATCCACACAATTTGCTAAATTAATAAGAAAATAATCGTTTTCATCAGTATTTCATAAAATTTAGATACAATTTATGGGAAATAATGCTAAACCTCGCTAGTAGTGTATATTCGCTAGTAGTGCATATGCTCATGAAGTAAAAATAAAAAAGTTTTTTTGTTTGTTTTTCTTTAATAAAGTAAAAGCAGATAAATGTTTAGTATCGAGTGTGACCCCCTCTAGCTAAAATCACAGCTTGAATTCGTCTGGGCATGCTAGCGAGTATATCCCGGATACTTGCTTGCGGAATACGTTCCCACTCCGCAGTAATCACATTCTTCAGCTCTCTGATGGTCTGCGGAGCCGGGTGTACTGATCTCACACGCCGTTTCAGAACGTCCCAGACATGCTCTATGGGATTGAGGTCGGGACTTCGAGCTGGCCAATCCAAACGACGAATGCCGACCTCTTGCACATACGCATTAACATCGCGGGATCGGTGGGCGCGAGCATTGTCGTCCATAAAAATCGAGTCTTCACCTAGAGCGGCCAATGCGGGTTGTGCATGAGAAATTAGAACTTCCGTTATGTATCGATGCCCAGTCAGTGAGCCGTTTTCAATGAAGACTAACTCTGTACGATCCATTGAATTTATTCCTGCCCAAAACATAACAGAGCCCCCACCATAAGGTGTGATTTCTTCGAAACATGCCTCTGCAAAGCGTTCTCCTTGTCTTCTTAGCACTCGCCGACGTCGATCTTCACCGAACAGAGATATCCTGGCTTCATCAGAGAACAAAACCCTATTCCAATCGTCTTGAGTCCATGATTCACAATTTCTAGCGAACCTAAGCCTGTGAACTCTGTGCTCACGGAGTAATTTGGGGCCGCGGGCCGGGCGGTGACTGCGTATATTGGCAGCGAGAAGCCTCCTCCTGACCGTCCATAGACTAATATGCACATTTCTTACTTCTTGGAGGTTGTTCTTAAGATCCACATACGAAGATTTGCGATTTCTCAATGCGCGACTCACAAGAAAACGATCATCCCGTGGTTGGGTACATGGTTTTCTTCCAGAACCAGGCCTTCTCTCGACGGAACCAGTCTCCTGATATCGCTGCCAGGTCCTTTGGACTGTCGAGCGACTAACATTTAGCCTCCTAGCCACGAAACATTGGCTGCAACCCTCTTCAAGCAGCGCGATAATTTTGGTAGCTTTTACCACTTTATCTACCATTTTTGATACAGCCAAACAGCATTAAATAAAGCTTTGACAGTCAAGGATATGAAATTAATCGATAAAAATTGAATAAAAGTTATGAAAGTCGATGTTAACTTCTGGAACTGCGCGCCAAAAATGTAGGATAAAAAGGGGTTTTCTGTAAAAATGAACATCAAATGAAAAATTGAATTTAGAACGTACTTTTTTAAATACCACAGCATTTTTAAAACCGGCCAGTAACGTGTACAAACGATTGAAACCTTTTTGGTATTGTATCTTTTTAAATATGAATGAAAATCAAAACCGCCCGTTTTTTTTGCAAATGAGTTTATTTAATTTTAATATTTTTAGGTTCGTTACAGAAAGTTTTCTGAAGTATTAGATTCAGAAACCAGCTATTGCATGAAGTATTTTGTTCTATCTAATTTGTTTTATTATAGTCTGTCGTTTTTATTATCAAGAGTGTAGGAGAGGTGGAAATATCTATATAAACTCATCTTATTGCTGCATATCTTATTGCTCTACGTTGAATTAAATCTAAGAACTGAAATAAATCACTGATCGAACGAATACGATTCGCAATTAAGAATGGCATATTTTTTGCAAAATGGTAAGTTGATTTTGATAAATTAATAAAATTAATAAACGAGGGAGCCCTATTGCACCACGTGGTGTTAAGATAGCACCTGTTAGCTAAATATACTTAGCTCGAGCAATCAGCTCGCGCATCTGCCTAGATTATTACGCAATAACTCTAGGTTTAACTGCGCTAACCAGCCAGATGTCCGGTAGAGATCTTTGAACTTCAAGATTTTTATACACTTGTTTTTTATCGATACTAATGCATAATAGGATTATATCGATTATTTATATCATCATTTAATTTAAGAAAATTGTATTCATTTAAAAGATGTGTAATTATTCTTTTTGTTGCAATTATTGTAGTTGTTAAAAAAACTATCAACAGATCGTTATTTTTCCAGCTGGTTTAATTTTTATTATCAATAAAACTCCTGTGCAGGGTAGCTGCATTTTTAATTTAACTTTACATTCAATTAGGAATTGACGTTCGATCCATAAATACCTATGTATACATCGGTGCAGTGTGGTACCGGCTACGAATACTAACAACCCTTGCTTTACTCGTGGGTATCGTAAATGAGGACTTTACGTCCTCCTGGACCAACTCCATCTGATGTCGTCTGGTCAATAATTATATTTCCAAGGTGGGTTGACGTTGAGCAGGTGGCTGATCATAAAACTATTATACATTGGAGGTATAGGGAGAGTTCAGCGTCTTGACGGCAGTACTTGAAACGGACCTGTCGCTGTCGACCGTTATCGCAAATATGCTCGGCATTGACAGGTGATGGTCGACGACATCCTCACTTTGTAAGGGCGTCATATCAAGAAAGGAAGCGCCGGAGCGGGAATGCGAGGCACTTGCGTCTGTTGACTCGCTTCGTCGCCGGAAAACAGGGTAGAGGAGGCGACAATATGCACACCTACTGGAAGTAGCCACCCTGAATAACGACGGGACGTGACCAAATGGCCATGTGTTTTGGTGTCAGGGATTGAATGTCATCAAACGAAGTCTCCGGCACCTCGTAAAAGCGCGAAAGGAGCCGCTATGGTTTTAGTGGGTATTTCGGTCGCAAATGTGGCTGGCGAGTCCGACATGTCCCCGTCTGTCACTAGCGGGGCATAGTGCGTTTAAGAATTTCTATGGTGTGACCAAAAAATACAAGGTTGATGATAATGATGTATTGTATACATTGACTTGAGCTATCCTCCTAAGACTAGGCGAGTCTTTTTATACGTATCTTCTACTAAATTAGATAAATAGTGTAATGACAGCTTTTCCGTATGCTGGCGGAGTAAAACCACTAAGTAATTGACCACTCTCTATCTTGTTCGTATAAAGGATGTCTAAGGGATAATTATATCCCTTATATATATATACATATTAATGTAGGTAATATAGATAGCAAGGGAAACTCGAAATAAAACTCTATACTAATTTATCTGACCTGCAACGTAGGTTGTAAGTAAATCAATTTTCCTTCTGGAAGAGGAGGGAGATAGTTGAGGAAGCTCAAGCCCAGCAGTAGGACGTGTATGAGCTAAAGTGATGATGATGATGATTTGACGATAGTTTGAGTTACTCTGCTGGAAAACCCAACAGCTGCTATCGCTAACCCGCTAGGCAAACGTAGTGATTAGCGGAGACCTACGTATGTCTAGCAATTGCCCCTTGAACTCACAACTCCATATAAAGGGAAGAAATTTTGATTGTATTAGGTGTAGCCTAAAATTGGACTTCACTGTCTAAAATCGCTTTGCGTTTGCTCTTGAAATCATGTTTGAAGTTATATTTCTTTTGCCGCGTTAGGAAAAAAAAAATTACGAGTGTACATCATCACAAATGTTAACTAGATAATGTTATAATAAAACTTTCGATGTATTAAATACCTTTTTTCTATTATTAGTGTTGTTTTTCTACAAACAGGATATCGGGAAGGATAAAATATTTAGAAAAATTTTTATTTTGTTACGCCAAATAAATATAACTTCTTACTTGCGTACATAAGTACACACACATACACACACTTTTTTCAAGATGCTTAAATATATAAACTACAGAACAGATGTTCATATATCATATGGTAGTATGGCAAGGACTGTGTTGTTCTACTATTAAGCATGTACCTAATTGTATTATGTATTCAAAGATCGTGTGTGATCGTGCAAAAGCAGTTAATACGTTATTTTTATTCCGATTTTGTAATGCTGGTCAAGTTAGGTAATCGTTAATGACTTAATCTCATAGTGTTAATGTTTATACGAATACGTATATTTATACATTTGTGTTTATGTGCTAATATGCGATGAATTATGTAATCATTGGTCCTTAATTGCGAACATTTATTTTCAGGAATATATGTTGGGCATATTGTTGTTACAATCATTATTGTGTTATGTATTTTAATTTATATAGTCTAATTACCTTTTTGTGGACACATCGCTCGACGAACCGACAACCGTTGGGGAAGGAAGGTTCTCGGGCGGCGACCTCGTATCGAACGATGCAGTGTACGACGTCTCCCCACTAGGTGGACCAACGACCTGGTGAAAGATGCTGGATGTCGTTGGATGCTGGTGACACAGGACCACACGTTGTGGAGAAATATTAGGGAGGCCTACGTCTAGCGATGGGCGGCGATAGGCTGGATGATGATGATGACTTACGTTTTCTCTGGTTTAAATAATATTAAAAATATATTACTAATCTATTACCCAATTAAGGGCTTTAAACTTTGACTGCATTTAGAGCCAATGCTCTAAATTTAGTTAAATTTGGCAAGCTGATCGCCATGTAATTAGTAATATTACAGTTAGTCTTTATGATGATGATCAAACGCATTAAGATTTAAAGTGGTATTGTTAAATTGTATTATTGTATGAGAATTTATTGGTATTCGCATTGAGTTTCCCATCAAGGCACGTGCTTCTAATTGTGAGCCCGCATTCACTGATTGACGTAGGACTTCGCACAATACCGTTACACTTTCTAGTGACACCCTAACTTAACACAGTGTGGTATTAAAGTCAGCAATAACTCGTCAATTGTTTTCTCATTTATTATAAAAAAATGTCTTAAAAAACTAAGTGTATTGTGATATTTGCCGTAAATATGTAAGTATGTCGCTGTTAAATGCAGTTAAAAATTGAAACGAAAAAGAAAACAAAGAGTTCGTCTTGCTTTCTAGGTATTGTCACGTCATTGAAAGCTATATCAAAAAATAGGGAGAAATGATTTAACGTCAGATTTCTTATAGTCTTGGACCGACCGCTAACGACAAGAAACCTTGGCATCAATGGTCGGCCCAATGACGAAGGCGACGGACGTGCCATGGGTGGGCCATGGGGCCGCGCGCCGCCTCTCTGTTGCCCCAGATGGAGCCGGGCGGCGGCTGCGCTGACCGTGGCCCACCTCCCAAAAAAAAGGTTTCTTGTAGCCCAAACTGTGAAATTAATGTAGGTATTTAGATTTTTACTATCCTGGCTGCCTATCAAACATAATCTGACATAGACTTATTAGAATATACATAGGTTTAGCATTAGAATTTGTCTCATTATACTATAGAAAAAAGTTAATACTTGCAATATTGTTGGTATTAACAAAACTTCTTCAGTTCATTTTGTATGTTTTTGCAATTATCATATATAATTATTAGTATTTGTAGCATATACATAATATTTATATTTATCCGTATGGTTAAAAATACAGTTTTCACCCCCTTCTCGTGGGAGTTGTAAAAGACGACTAAGGGATATGCAGGAAACATTGATTCGACAGAAGGAAAACCCGATATGAAACCCTATGCCAACACGTTTGACCAGCGTAGAATAGTAAGTCAATTGCTCTCCCATTGCGAAGGAGGCCTGAGACCAACAGAAAGACTTTATAGGCCGAGATAAATGAATGAACTTAGTCTTCAAATTCAAATTCAAATTTATTTATTGTGGGCATAGGTTAACATATAGATTGTACATTATTGGTAGGATTCTCTATGTCCTGCTGCAATGAGCATACAATATTAATGTCTTATATATAGGAACATGATGGATTAATTAATTAGTATTATCATTCAAAAAATCGTTAACATTGTAATAAGTTTTCTTAATTAAAAATTTCTGCAATTCATTTTTAAAATTAGGTAGTTCTGGCGTCTTTAAAATATTTATGGGTATTTTATTAAAAATTCTTGATACCATTCCAAAGAAGCTTTTGTCCAGTAATGCTGTTCTGTGAGGTATGGCTGGAATTTTAAGTGCGTTTCTCTTAGAGATAAGCTCACCAAATAAAATTCTATTGGTTCTAACAAAGACTCCTACCTCATATATATATAAACAGATGCAAATGTCAAAATATTGTATTGTGTAAAGTATGGCCTACATGAATCTGGAATATGTATATTAGCTATAGCACGTACGCATTTCTTTTGGGCTTTAAATACCATATCAACATATTTATTATTTGCGTTTCCCCAAAATATAATACCGTATTTTAGTGTTGACGATACGTAAGCATGGTATGCTGTTAGCACAACTGATCTATCAACCACTTTTGCTAGATTATATAACGCATATGAGTACTGGTTTAGCCTATTACATATTGTGTGTATGTGTGTTTGCCAGCTCATATTATTATCTATCCAGATACCCAAAAATTTTATGCAATTTACCTCTTCTATTTTTTTGTTATTGTAGTGTATATTTAACTTATTATTAATTTCTTTTGAGTAAGTAACTACATTAGTTTTTGTTAAGTTTATGATTAAATTATTTTGTGTCATCCATTCTATTATTAATTTTAGGTTATTATTAATGTCAGATTCAAATTTGTTAAGATCGTGTGCTGGGAAAATGGCAGTACTATCGTCAGCAAAGAGAATCATTGGATATTTTATAGCTTTTGGTAGATCATTTATGTATATAAGAAATAAGAGTGGCCCTAAAACGCTTTCTTGTGGAACTCCGAATTGCACATGCCTTACATTTGACTGGTATTTATGTTCTATTTTTGTCAACGAACAGATTCTTGTGATTTCAACAATTTGATGTCGTTCACTTAGATATGATTCTATTAATTTATATGGTTAGCTTATTCAAAAGGGTTCGGTGGTGCACATAATCAAAAGCCTTCGTCATGTCCATGTATAGCGCACATAATGGTACGCGTTTGTCAATATTTATATATATGAGTTTTAACATGTCATAAATTGCCATATTTATTGATTTATTTTTACGAAAACCTTTTTGTTCATATGAGAATAAATTGTGCTTTTCAAAATAGTTGTTAACTGCATTATAAATAACCTTTTCTATTATTTTAGAAAATATAGGTAGTAGAGCTATTGGTCTATAGCAAGCTCGGTCTTCTGTATCGTTTTTCTTGAAGAGAGGTTTAACAACAGATTTTTTAAGAATACTTGGGAATATACCACTTTCGATACATAAGTTAATAATGTGGCTTAGTACTGGAGAGATAATATGTGCTACGTGTTTTATGGATAAGGTTGTAATTTCATCATAACCTGTGCTTTGTGTATTTTTTAGAGAATTAATTAGTCTAAAAATATCATTGGGGGTAACTGGTCTCAAAAATAAAGAATTTACAGTGTTATTATTAGTAATTAATTTAGTATTGTATGTCATTTTATCAATATTAATATGGGATTGTAGGTTATGAATGTCATAATGAAAGTTTGGTTTAACCATGTCAATGTAGAAGTTGTTAAAAGCATTGGCTATAGCATTGGGATCAGATATTATATCTTTGCCATTATCTCCCTTTATTTGTTTAATATTTTCTTTCGGAAATTTTGATTTGTTGGCATTAATAACTCCCCATGTAGCTTTAGATTTATTGAATGCATTAGAGATATAATAATTATTTTGTGCTCTTTGTGTGAATTTAATAATTTTTTTTAAACGTTTACTATAATTTTTAAGCATTTGCTTATGATTGTCAGTTGGGTTAATTCTATATTTCTATAGCATGTTTCTTTTATTTCTACAACACTTTGTAATTCCCCTAGATAACCTTGGCTTCTTAATAACAGTATTCGTAATTCTTACAATTGGAAAGCAGAGATAATAAAAAAGTTTAAAATAGTCATTAAAAATGTTAAAAGCTATTTCTGCATTATTGCTCAAGTAGATTTCTTGAAAACTTAAACTCTGTAAGCATTCTTGGAATTTTTTGGTGTTTTCTTTGCTAAAATCTCGTCTATGTGTGTACCAGTGGCTCATAATGCAAGTTTTTTTGACTGGGCATACTAGTATTTGAGCTGTGTGATCTGAAATACCCAGATTTATTACTTCACATTTGCTACCCCTAATATTATAGAAGATATTGTCAATACAGGAATTACTAATGGGGCGGGTGGCCTGCCGTGTACCTATTTTCATATCAAAACTTGAAATCAAGTGTTCCAGTCTTTGAGATATGGGATTTCTTATTGAAAGGTCAATGTTAAAATCTCCACACACAATTAGTTTTTTGAATTTCTGTTTATAGATCCTTACTAGAATGGCATCAAAAATCTTAAAGAATATGTTTAATTTGTCTTGAGTGTATTTGGGTGCCCTATAAATACATACAATAACAATGTTATGTTCTATTAATTCTACCGCCAAACACTCCGTATCGTTACAAGCACTCAGATCAGCTATGTCATTTAATATTCGAAATTTATGTATATTTTTAATAATTATACAAGATCCACCACTTCTATTATTCCTAGAATAGTATGCACACAAAGTATAGTTTGGTAACGTCAGATGTACATAGTCCAGCTTATTCATATTATGCTCGGTAATACAAATGATATCAACATTATTGGCCGATTTTATAAGTTCTTGAAGATTGACATACAGTAATTCAGATTTATTTATTAACCCGTTAATGTTTTGATGCATTACAATTAATTTATTATACACGAAAAAAGTCTTTATCGTTTACATTTCTTAGATCTGGACTAGAATGACATCTGTTAGGCAAAGCTGTTGGAAAACTGGTTTGACAATTAACATTTAAATTATTACTATTCTTTGTTATATATTTAATTACATTATTTACATCTGTGAAAATAGTAGATATACCATTGTTATTAATAAATCCCGACCTCCTATGAAACATAGTGTAATTTCATTCCAAATTAAAATTTGAATCTAATAGATATGCGTATTTGTAGATTGATTCATCACTGTACAGTAATTTATTAAATTTTTCTACTCGACTATTATACAATTTGGTATGATAACTATATTTATAAGTAGGTAAGCATACTAGAAGATTTGTATTCTTAATATCTCTAACAATGTTCCTAATGTAAGCTATTTTCTCATGATAATTGTGGGTAGTTTCAAAATCTGTAGGGCCAAGGAGTACAATGCAATAGTCATTCATGCTATATTCAGATAGTTTAGATTTTATATTTGACAACTGATGTTCAATTCCACAGTTTGGGGTAAGATAATGCAATATATCAAATTCATGTAGAGTATTACTAGCTATTTTTTGTATCTTGTTTATTTTGTCCGTACTCAGAATACACATTTTGTTCCGATTGGATGAACGTCTAGTGATTTTAATTATTTTCTTTTCGATATTTTCAGATTCATATTTTTTATTATATTTGTCTCTCGTTTGTTCGTTATTGCTTTTTAGTTCTTTGATAATATTTTTGTAGGATTGTGGTTTTATCGAAGGGTTTATCTTCTTAGACTTTCTGGGGGTATTGAGTTTGGTAGGAGTACTCATTATTTTTTTAAGAAGTTCACTATTTCTTTGTAACTCTCAATGGTACTTTTTAGATGGTTATTTTCTAATGATAGTGATTCTATTTCCTTATGTGCGCTACTTAGTTCGAGAGTAACTTTCTCTAGCTGTTGCTTCAAACGTACATTTTCAATATTGGCATCATCGGAAATACTGGGTAGACTATTAGATGTATAATCAAGGCAAGATGAATGTGAATCCATACTATTGTTTTGAATAGTCGAGTCTGATTGCGTACGTTTGCGTCTAAATGTGATATTTTCAAGGAAATTCATTCTTGAGGCTTAAATCACGGCCACTTAGTATGGTAAAATGACATTAGAAATAGCGGACTTAAATGCATTAAATATTATTGCATATAAGAAAACATTTGCCCAAAGGGCTCATACTCAAGTTATAACTATTTAAGTTTCTGAACGAACAATGTCATATCAAATTTCGTCAACACTCTTGATTGGTCAGTATGTTTCTTTTTTTTTTTTTTTTTTTATATTATGGCGTTTACAGAACAGTATGTTTCTTTACTTGACAGTTAATAGGTAAACAAGATTTAATAATTTAAAATTATTTTATCAACTGTTATTTTAGTAAGAAAAATGTAATAAATGTTTGTAATCTTACTGGTTTGACGTACGATGTTATAAATTTGGTTAAAGGAACAATTGGTGAACTATTTTGCCACTGAAAAAGTCATAATATTTACTAAAAATCATCATTCACTTATTTGCATTGTTATTGTAATGACATCTGATTTATGCACTAAGTCTTGTACAGTCACTGAGATAACATTATCACTTCGTTATTAGCAAAAATGGAGCACTATGGTTGCAGTTTTACGTAGTAAATATGAAGATTTAATTAATTTAGTAAAATTAAAATGCGAAGAAGTTTTAACAACACGGGTTTTTTTTTTTTTTTTTTTTAGTCTCTTTAACATATTTTAATAGTATTTATGTGTTCGTGTGGTGACGGAGTAAGAATACAATTCACCACTCCCTATCTTGCCTGTGGATGTCGTACAAGACGACTAAGGGATATAATAGAAATGAAACCCTAATTTTTATTTTTTTATTTTATTGGTGGGCTATGGTAAGCACACGGGCGGTCCAATCCGTCCGGGGCGATGAAAGGACGGCGCGCAGGCCCATAACCCACCCGTACCCACGTCACCTCGTTGTTGGACCGACCACCGGAGCAGATGTGACTTGTCGTCAGTGGCCGGTCCGACGGAATACCCTTTCGGGTAACGTCACCTCTCGACGTCCTGGGACGTCGGTCGCCGTCGCACGGTCAGCCTCTCTGTGGGTGACGGACAATTCCCCGGTCCGATCACCCGCGGCCTCGGCTAGGGCGGCATTAGGCGCAGATACTCGCGCCTACGCCGCCCGAGTCGCCGGCGGCGGAACGTGTCGCCGAATAGCAGCTCTACTCGCACACGATCCGCCGCCTCCTTCCGTGAGACTATGGCCTCACAGAAGGCGGCGACCGCGTCCCAGTTCCTAACGCTGTCGAGCATCTCCCTGGCGATGGTCGGCAGCGTCAGTCCAATCTGTCTGACCAGCATAGTATAGTAAGGTCAATTTCCCTCCTATTATGGAGGAGGCTCGTGCCCAGCAGTGGGACGTATATGAGCCGAGATGATGTTTGATGAAAATGTTCATTAGCATTTACAAATTACTTCAAATATTGAGCGACCTTTGTTATTATCCCATAAAAATTGAATAAAAAGTAGTATAATCCACTCACTTCATTGAGGTACCTAAAAATTACAGATATTTAAAGGACTCTGGTTGTTAATACAAGTTTTTTTTTTTTTGTGGGTGGGTTGCGGTCGGCACGCCTCCGCACCACTCCGTCCGGGGCGACAGAGGGGCTTCAGCACGCAACTCCCGCAACCCACCCGTTGTTAATACAAGTTAAGCGTACAGTTAGACAGGTTCTTCTAAACTTCTAAATTAGTATTTTGAACATACAAAATCACATTACGCGTGCTATTTCAAAGGAATTTCACGGGATTGTCATATTCAAACTTCCTTCCTTTGTACATATAAAAAAAACTCTAAAAAAACTATGGGATCATTTGTGGATCTCTCTGTTACTTCTGTTAAAATTTTTAAGTGCTTAAATTAATATATTGGTTGATATTCCATATAATTGCATAAAAAAAGATGTTTTTATGAGCTTTCCTACCGGGTGTTGGGATACGGGTAGGACACCCGGCACACGTCACATTTTGCCTCACCATAAACCTACTACAGTGAAGATTTTAAATATTGATCAAGTTTGATCATGTAAAAATAAAGTTTACAATGACGATATACTTATAGATATTACCATCTAAATTTATCTCTATAATTCAATAACAATTATATTCAATGTCAATTATAATTATTTTAAAACATCACAATAAACTGCAATATCTTTATATATAAATTTCTAGCGTACCTGTGTATGTCACTGAACTCCTCCTAAACGACTGGACCGACCGATGTTGACGAAATTTTTTGTGTGTGTTTAAGGGGATTCGAGGATGGTTTAGATTCATAATTGACCCGGTAGGTGGCGCTGTTCGGACAGGACAATAACATAACTTGAGAACGACTTTACCGATTTCGTACATCTTTTTTTTTAAGTTTTCTAATATTTCAAAAAAGGCCATTACGAAATAAAGAAACAAGAAAGTTGTGCAGTAAATTAGAAAATTTAAGAAAACATTTTTCTATCTTTATCTATACCAATAAATAAAATTGGAGTGTCTGTAATATCAAAATAATAGGCCTTTCTCATGCTCACAGGGTTATTTGCACTAGGCATATGTAATGCCTAAAAATCACTTTATATTTTTTTTTGTCTGTCTGTTTGCTCCGGGTAATCTTCAAAACGGCTAGACCGATTTAAAAATTCTTTCACCAATGGAAAGCTATTATATCAGGGAGCAAACTAGGCTATATTTATTCCCTGTATTCCCACGGGAACGGGCACTACGGGGATGAGGCGACAGAAACCGAAGCGAAGCGAGGACGAGTTGCTATATATAAATCTTCTGTTCGTGTATTTGTAATTGAACTCCTTCTAAACGGCTGGCCCAATTTTGATGATTTTTGTGGCCATTCCGATGGATATAAATTCTCATATCTATCGAAATAGCCATTCGGAACATCCAAACCATTCGGTTTAGATTAATAATTGGAACCGGTAGGTGGCACTGCGATCGATTTCAAAGAGAATTCAATTTGCTATTTTTTCACAGATTTGAACAGAACAACGTCTGTTGAGTCAGCTAGTATAATATATTTCACTATTTCCATAAGTATTTTTAGCAATTATAACAATTGATCAACAGTCACTAGAGGGGAAGGAAAACTCGAAATATAACCCTGGACCAACACGCCTATATAAATATGTAGTAGGAAATTTTTCTCCCATTTTGTAGGAGGTTTGAATCCCGCAGTGGGACCTGTATAAGTTGCGATGACGATGATGATTTATTAGACACAAAGAAAGTCAATATTTGATTAAAATATTGGGAATATTTTCTAAAATAAATCCAAAGATTTATATATCAATAATTATATAATCAATATAATTAATAATATTTATATATCAATTACCGGTGCACTTCGTACTTCAACAGCAGGTAATAGCCATAGATTAGCTGAGCAGCATATTAAAGTCTTTCGACATTGGCTAATGAAAAGAAAAAGCGATTGTTGCCAGGTTATTTTAGGCTTCGCATAAAATTTTACGATCAATAGTTAGTAAATGGCAGGTTTTACGAACTATTTCAATGATATGCTCTTAGAAACTAATAGGAGAACGTGGTTCTGTGGTTATACTAAATAACTTGAAAATTAAACTAAATGTTTCAGTTTAAATGATTTTTAGATGGAGTTAATGTAATTTGACGAGACTGTAAATGTTGTTGTTACCAGGTAATACATATCTAGGCTATTATAAATAATACTAAATTACTAAATGTGTCGTTATTCTAATTCTGGTGTTTCATTTACTTCTTTATTATCGTTTCTGTTTTGATAGGTATTTTTATTTTAAGTGGCTAACTGTTATTTAGACACTTATTATATCATCATCGTCATCGTCTTAGCTCACATAAGTCAGACTGTTGGGCTCGAGCCTACTCTTCAATTGGATGGATATAGGCCTACTATACCATTATGGTGAGACGTGTTGGTATTCGGTTTTATTTCGAGATTTTTTCTCCTCTTGTATACATTTCATATGCATATCGAATCCCTTAGATGTCATTTACGAGACTCATGGGTAAGACAGGGGGTGATGAGCTGTTATAATTTAAACTATATCTTCCTCACCACAAGGAAACCGGCTTAATATGTTATGGTGTATACCCGACCTAACAAAAACTGTGCGTGACCTTCTTCATAATAGATTTAAAATCTATAATTAAAGCGAAATGGAAAATTTTGATTTATTATCTTAGCTTCTTAGATATACAAATCCTTTCTAATATCACATGAAACAATGTAATAGTTTGTCAATCCAGATAAAAGTTAAATGATTTTTAATTTATTTAAACCTTTATGTATGACAACTTTGCAGTTCGCATTGGTTAAGATATTAACATATCGTGGCAAGTGTTTTTGCGGCATACACCTATTGTTATTCAGAGTTTGGGTATAATTTGCTTGTAAAGTCCCCCATAATAGGGTCTTTTCCTTAGTGTTGTCTTAAAAACAAATCATTGTTAGATATTCATATTTAGATTTTATAAGGGTTTGTTTTAAGTTCGATGATTCTATTTATTACATTTTATTTACCATTTTTTTTGGGGTTGGGTTACGGTCGGGGCACTCCTCACTCCACTCCGTCCGGGGCGACAGAGGGGCGTAAGCACGCACACCCGTAACCCATCCGTATAGCATGTCGCCTTTGTCGTTGGGCCGACCACCGGTGCAGAGTTCCTTGACTTCAATGGTCGGCCCGACGGAATACTTCGAGGGAGTATTCTCTCCCGTCGACGTCCCCTACCGGGACGCTGAACTCCGTCGCGAGGCTAAGATTTTATTTACCTGTGTTATGTTTGCTATATGATAGAGGCGTAGCTTTTTATTTGTAGACCACATTGAGATATAATGGTTGTGGTCAACTGCTCATAAATATTACACACCTTTTCACGTGCTAAAATTAGTTCTTTGTCTGTGGTTTTATGGGACATTAAATTTCACTTTTCGCTATCAATTCTTTATTGTACTTTGCACATTGCCTCTTTTGTTTTTTTTTTTATTACGTTTGGTGGTAAACGTTCTAAGTAGCTTATCTCATAGCAGCTGCTGCTGCACATAGAGTTCATCAATACCAGGGTAGACAGTACAACTAAGTTGCTGCCTTTCATAGGTGCAGGTCTGGAAAGAACAAATATAGGGCTAGAACGTAAGAGGAGGAGGGGAGTCTATAGCCTTCTGGCTCTCTATGTCTTGGAATGAACTGCGGTCACAGACTACCATTATGTAGGCGTCAATTTTCTGCGAGAGTATATCATATTATGTTCCCCGCAGATGCTGTAGTCAGGAGTTACTCTTCCACAATATGCCTGTCCGGCGATTGTGGTATGGTAATTCGGGGTACGCGTACCCGGCTTCCCGAACAACTACTGTGTTAAACCTTATCTTCCGACACAGTAGTATCCCTAAACCCTATCATTCCATCTTTTCTTAACCTGCTGTCTTTAACTTCCATTCCTACTCCATGTCCTTTGATTCCTTTCTACTCCGCAAATATAAGGTCTGCCGTGCCGATACATGCGTGGCTAGGGGCGAGCGTAGTCTTTAGCGTGCCGATTGTCCTGGGACCGGGTGACCCCAGAATATGGCTAACCTTAACCTAGTAAGCGGGGCTCTACTAGGATGGACAAAGTAATTCCCTTGCTTCTCGTGGGAATGCAATGAGTTTAAATAAAAATAAAAACTGTACGAACGGCGGCGATGTGGTTCCCGACACGTCACGTCTCATTTCCATCGGGGGTGAAAAGTGGCCCACAGAGAGCCGCTTTGCTACGCTGAATGTAAGAGGAGGATAAATGAAAAAATAGATGAAGTATGCCAGGTGATGAACGAAAGACGGATTGATGTTATGTGTGTGAACGAGACAAAGCGGAAAGGATGCGATACCACGAGTCATGGACCCTATGTGGCGTACTGGTCCGGAGTACCTAATACCAGCCGAGGTAGTCAAGGAGTGGGTATAATCCTATCTGCGAGAATGGTTGAATGTATATCTGAATATGAATTTGTGAATCCCAGGCGCCTTTGGATTAGGCTGAAAGTCGGTATCACCCGTCTCTTTGTCCTAGGTGTCCATGCACCGACAGACTTGGGCTCGGGGGATCAACGGAAGCCAAGCAGGAAAGAGTGGAGTTCTGGGATAGTATGAGAGATATTCTAATGAAATGTAAGGACAATGAATAGATTATTATGTTAGGAGATTTTAATGGATTGGTAGGCCTAAAGCGTGATGGGTATGAAAAGGTTCTAGGTAAGTATGACGATGATAAGAGTGAATGAAAATGGGAAATGCTTGCTGGAGATTTGTTTGGGATGGAATCTTTTCGTGGCAAATACCATGTTTGCTCACAAGAGGATCCATACGTTCACGAGAGAGGAATGCGGTTCAAACAGTATGATTGATTTTGTGATTGTTGATGAAAGATTGAGGAAGAACGTCCTAGATACCCGAGTGTATCGCAGAGTTAGTGTTGACACGGACCACTTTCTGGTGATATCCCGGATAAGTGGTCTCTTTAAATGCTGGCGGCATAGAGTGAAGAATGTTAAGAATGATCTGGAAAGAATAAAAGTGGAAATCTTTCAAGATACGATTGTAAAAGAAGTGTATCGCGAAAGGTTGAATGAGAGAATTAAAGATTTCGACAAGGTTTGTGAGATAGAGGAATTGTGGAAGATGTTCAAGGAAGGAGCTGTAAATGTTGCTATTGAGGTGTGTGGGGTTTCTTAAAGGAGGAAAGGAAGAAAACAGTATAAGGTCTGGATGGATAAAAATGTACAAATGGTTATCGGTAAGAAAAAGAAAGCATGGATGGACTGATTAGCAACAAAAGCTAACCTAAGAATGCAAACGCGACGAATGAGGATTTACACGAAGCAAGAAAGAAGTATAAATGTTTGAACGAGATGGTAAAGAAAGCTGTGAATAAAAAGAAAGATGAGCGAATGGATGAATTTGACAGGAGGCTTTCTGAGGATTTCCGGTCTAACATGAAGTTGTTCTGGCAATCCATAAGAATCGCTCGAGGGAGGTCTACGAACTCGGAGCTTACCAAAACCAGAGGTCAGGATGGAAGTATTATAAAAGATCAAGATTGCGTATTGAAGAGGTGGCAGGAATATTATGAAAATTTATTTGAAAGGGTCGTCTCTTTCAAATAAACTTACTGTTTCAGAGACCGGAACAGGAACTAAATGATTATAATTGCGAGATAAGTATAGATGAGATCGTGAATGCGATGAAGTATATGAAACTAGGTAAGGCTGCGGGATATGACAGGGTGTCGGTCGAAATGCTGAAAGCTGGCGATGGCGTAGTGGTGAGTCTGTTGTGCCGCCTTTTCAACTTGTGCTGGAGGAAAGGTCGAGTGCCAGAAGACTGGTGCAAGGCTGTCATTGTGCCGTTACACAAAGGAAAGGGGTCGCAACAAGACTGTGCCAATTACCGCGGAATAAGTCTTCTCAACGTCGTCGGCAAACTGTATGCAAAGGTACTGATAGAGAGAGTTATAAAAGAGACGGATGAAAGAGTCTGGGATGTGCAAGCAGGATTCAAAAGGGGAATGAGATGTACGGATCAAGTCTTTTCCTTGCGGTGCATAGCCGAAACATTTCTGACTAAGAGTCAGAAGGTCTATTGCGCGTTCATAGATTTAGAAAAGGCCTATGATAGAGTGGTGAGGAATGAGTTGTGGCGAGGAATGAGTTGTGGCCAGCATTATCTGTGCATGGGGTGAACGGCAACCCGATACGGGCATTGCAGTCTCTCTATTAGAACTCTAGTGCCTGTGTCAGAATCGAAGGGGCGTACACTGAATGGTTTAGTATCCAAAAGGGTGTTAGACAAGGATGTGTTGCATCACCATGGCTGTTTAACCTATTTATGGATAATTGCTTGACAGATTTAAAAGAGAGTGAATACGGACTGAGAATGAATTGGTTACTTGTCAAGTGTCTTCTCTACGCTGACGATCAAGTCCTACTTGCTTCGTCGGTGGATGAGTTGCAAGAGATGGTAACAGTAATGCATGACGCTTTTGAAAGAAAGGGAATGAAAATTAACGTAAAGAAGACGAAAGTTATAGTATTTGAAAGGGGAGAAAGTATGACGGAGTGCAAGATACGTATAGAAGAGGAAATATTGGAACAAGTACAAGAGTTTGTATATCTGGGATCTACTTTTGTGAGAGATGGTAAATGTGAAAATGATATTGAAAGAAGAGTGTGTAAGGGAAATATGGTGATTGCACACCTTTATGGGCAACCAGAGCCTGTCTAAGAAGGCTCGCCTGGCTGTGGGTAGGGAAGTCCTTGTACCAACCCTAACGTATGAAAGTGAGAGCTGGGTATGGCAGAAGAAACACGAAAGTAGAATAAATGCTGTGGAAATGAGAGCGCTGAGGAGCATGATTGGTGTGAAACTGAGTGATAGAATTAACAACAGTGTAATCAGGGAACGTTGTGGTATGAATGTTGATGTAGTGACAAGGATTGAGAAAGGTATGTTAAGTTGGTTTGGTCATGTAGAGAGAATGAATGAAAGGAGATTAACAAGAAGAATTTATAAGGCGAATCTGAGCAGAAGTGTTAGAAGGGGAAGACCAAGGCGGACGTTCAACGATCAAATCGGGGACGTTCTTAAGAAAGGCCAGGTTAGAAGTACCCTAAACCGAAGAATATGCATGAAGAGATTAATGAATGTGGAGGAGGCGAAAGTGGTATGTCAAGATCGTAGCAAGTGGAGGGAAGTGGTCTCTATCTACCCCTATGGGAAAAAGGTGTTAATATATGTATGTATGTGTATCTGGTCAGACCAGCCTCACTCACGGAACTTACTAAATTTAAGATATGCCTGCACTCTGACAACTATTAATGCACAAAATATGAGATCTGAATGTTGCTTAAATAATCGGGTCCAACATCCAACTCTTTTAATATTTTCAAACCGCCAAGCACTGCCTTCATCTATGATAGATTAACCAGAATTAAACCTCGGATATTCATCTTTTAATGACAGTAATAGAACTAAAGAATAGTTAGAACTCTAAATAGATCATTTTATTAGTTTAATTTTTTTTTTTACATTTGGCACGTTACATTGCCAGAAAATATCGTTTTTGACATTTTTCTTCAAAACACCAACAGGTTGATTTTAATTAGTTTTAATTATACACATTGCGTAGACACTTGCCTTTTATTTATTTTTTTGCATGTTATAAATACAACCCACAAGGTTATTCTTCTTATACTTGTTTACGTTTCGATTGTTCGTTTAGTGATAGTCTAATTAATATAAATTGTAACGAACATACTACATTATTCTGGCCTCCACAAACAGGCATAATTAGAGGTTCAAAACCAAATTACAAATAGATTTAAAGCAAGTTTAAGGTACTCTGTTACTCAGCGTACATCGTCCTTGGTTCGTTACTACGGAGAAAAATTATAGCCTGTATTAGAACAGTATTGATTAGAAGATAATATGTGAAATACCGTTACAAGTAAGTGTACAAACAATTCCTAATCCTCACCAAACCTCTCGTACAAGTCACAGCAGTGCTTACGGTATCTGGAAAAGGCTTTTCCTAATTACTTGGGGTGTGTTTTGTTTGGTGCTATCGGCGTGTAACGAGCCGCAAATGGGTCGCCTGATCGCGCGATCATGCGGGCCGCCCGCCCTTCGCCGGCCCGCCCCCGCTACCCGTCGGCGCGCGCGTCAAAGGCCTTTGTACGTAAATTGGCCAGTGACATAGTGATAAGCGGTAGCGGCTATTTGATTTGTATTAACAAGACAGAACAAGTATTTTTAACCCCAATAATTTTTGATAATAAATATTTGACGTCTGATTGATTTTCGATTCTGATTCGACGATTGACTTGCCGTGTGGTGACGGAGTAAGAATACAATTCACCACTCCCTATCTTGCCCATGGATGTCGTACAAGACGAATAAGAGATATAATATGCACATAAGATCTGTGCAAGAGAAGGAAGTGAAACCCTATACCGATATGTCTGACCAGCATGGTATAGTAGGTCAAATTCCCTCCCAGTGGAGGAGGCCGGAGCCCAATAGTGGGACGTATGTGGGCTACGATGATGATGATGAATTGACGTCAGGTAGGCGGTCGGTCATAAACCATTGCCAAAATCATAGACATGGGATGAGACGGGATGAAAGTAACGTTGTGAAGTTTAAGTATGAATGTTGAAGGCTAAGACTGGTATGTGGTATGCAGTATATTTACCTATACGTAGGTTGACAATGTCGGCCAATCTTAAAATATGATATATTATCATCTCGGCTCATATACGTCCCACTGATGGGATCGAGCCTCCTTCATAATAGGAAAGAAATTGACCTTACTGTGTACTATGCTGGTCATACAGGTTGGTATAGGGTTTTGAATGAATTTTTGATGTTACATGCGTATTATACCCCTTAGGCGTCTTTTACGATATCCACTGGCTGGAGTTGATAACTTGGTGGTAGCATTCTTACTCCATCACCATATCAGTAGTTACCATATCAGTTCATATACGTCCCACTTCAGGGCATGAGCCTCCGTCAAAATAAGAGTCAAACTGATCTACTATACCACTCTGGTTAGACGTGTTGGTATAGGGTTTTAATTCAAGTTTTCCTTTTTTTTACCGATGGTGCCATACGAGCAGGCAGCTCACCTGATGGTAAGTTGTACTGCCGCACATGGACTTTTGCAAGGGAGTGGTAAATTATATTCTTACTCGTTAACATAGGGAGAATATAAGTAGAACTGTTTTAAATTTAACAAGAAATTAGAAAAATTTGTTAAATTTTAAAAGAGAACACGTCGCCTCACAGGGGTATCTCGTTTAATGAGTACTTTTTAAAATCACACTGACTGTTTGTACAGTCTGAAGATCGTACGTTTTTATTTTAATAAATATTTTTCTTAATGACGTAATATTTTTCATAGGAGACAAGGTAACCAAACTTTGTTCTATTTTTAAATTTCGTTCCCACTCTAGAGAGGGAAGCGATTACTATGAGTCTTTGCCGCCCAGGTACTCTCCAGAGTAATGCCTTCCATCCACTAAAAATACTACTTTCCAACTATGGTAGATGCAAATATAATCATACTAATATTTTTAAGTCAATTTACCATATTTTATTTGTCATTTGACACTCATCGCTGAAGAAAAAAATCCTTATAATAGGGAATTAAATCCGCTTCTGTCTATTAATATGTCCGCATTAAAACCAGATAAGCTCGTACTAGAAGCGGAATCTCGTGTCTATTCTTGTTAATGAGTTTATCTCACATATGTGGTGCAATTAGCCCATTGAAATCGGCACAAGGATTATTTTGAGGTGCGTGGTCCATTCATTCTTATCTTAATTTATTTCATGATTTTAATTTATTTCATTATTTTATTAATAAAATTATCCGAAGGTATATTGACTGCATAAGAAAACAATATGTCACCATTTCTTTCTTTATTAGTGGTGTTATTTTCTTGTTTTCAATTCATATAGTTTTACTCTATGCTATCTGTATCCTATTCACAGGTAAGATGAAACTAATGACAATGTTTTGTATTGCTCATGTTACTGTATTGGTTCAGAGCTCTACGTAAATAATGGCTGATCGTGAGGTTTAAGTTTTAGCTATATTACGGACAATGTATACGTTGGTTTTTCTGTCATTAAGTAGATTTATTATAGAACTGTGCTCATTAGATAACAATAAATTTGTCTCCAGTTACGTGAAACTTGAAGGTTATATGGTGATAATATAGAATTTTCCATCTTTGCATTTCGTTTCCATTTAAATTATATGTTTCCATATGAATAAGTATAATATTCCATATAAGTTTGTGACGTTACTAAAACTATGTAGCTACAAACAATATGTATAGCGGTTCATTTTGTAAGTGAACAGTATACAATTTGTTTGCATATCATTAACATTTCAATGAACCTTTATAGATATAATAAATATTGATTAGTAGGTAACTAATTACATTATTGGTTAAGGTATAATTTGAAGGTGGAAACTCGATAGTGCCGTTTTTATATTGGTTGGTCGTTTCATAGTAGACATAACCTACATATTTATGTATTTTATGTAAATGTTTTTGTGTAGTAATTAGCTATTATCAGCGTTTTTCAGTGTCTTCTACAAGGTAAACTTTTTAATTGATTTTGAATGTAAGTATATAAGTTGCGTCGAATATATAATACGGATGATTTTAATTGACAAATACGTCGAAAATATACAAATAGGACGAATTTTGATGTTTAAATATATGATAGTCTTTATATCATCATTTGGTTAAATGATTATCATATTTGTTACCATTGTTTTTATCCTATCGTATAAAGAAAAATATTTTTAATTATTTTAAGAAAAAGAAATTTTCACGCATAAGTTTCTTCTGTAATTGAGTATTAACTGTAATATCATTATTTTAAGTGCCTATTACCAATGTCAGAGGTAAGGACTTATATTATTTGACCGAGTGCCACTATTGTTAATAAACAATGTTCAAATTCAAATTCATTTATTCACTAGAAGTGTAGTTACATGTTGATATGGTCAATAAAATTGTAGTGCCGTTACACTCTGCCATAACAATGGCGTGTAAATATTAACCTTATAACTAAGTAGATTCTAAATTAAATGTCTACGGGTTAATTAAATAATGTCAAAAGAAATTGTAAATAATGTCAAACAAAATTAAATTGAGATAATTATTATAATAAATGTCAGTGTGAAATTTGAAATGTCAATTAATAAAAAATCTTATAATGTCATTGTCTTTCTTTTTTTAACATTATTCAATTATAGAATTTATTGAATAGATTTAATTTACATGTTTCATATATTCATTTAAGGAATAAAAACTTTTTTCTATAAGCCACAATTTTAATTTTCGTTTAAATAGAGCTGAAAGTAATTCTTTAAATGTATTTGGTAGTTTATTATAAATGACTATGGCCTTTATGTAGACATTATTCTCATAAATATTTAATCGGCACCTAGGCCGATGAAGTTTAAATTTATTCCTGGAGTCCCTAGTTATAACTTCCGAGTGTAATTGAAAGTATTGTGGAAACAGTTTTACAAAAACACAAAGTTCCCTAATATACATGCAAACCATAGGCAGGACATGCAGTTTTTTAAAGGATATGGAGTTGTTTAGATTAATATCTTCAAATTTTCTTGCCTGACACATCAAAATAATCTCTTATATATAGTTTTGTATACTATCCGAGTATAAATATCTCGTTATATATAATTTTTATTAAATTAGTGGAGTATCTACAATAATAGGCTAATCGTAGATTGCGTCAAAAATAAGAACAAATTATACTTATATAATTCTGTCAAGATATCTGGCTCTCAAAATCAATAAAGCATCATAAATTTCAATCTTATGTACAAAGTTACAAAAGTTATGAAATATAATAATAAAGTTTTCTGTATGGTGTAAGTAAGAATACAAATCACCACCCTCCACTCTTGCCCGTGAGTGTCGCAAAAGACGACTGAAGGATTAAATATGTATATACCATTTATGCAAGACTAGCTTTTGCCCGCGACTTCGTCCGTGTAGAAATCATGTGTGGCAGAGGCAATCACAGGTTCTACAGGCTCATTGTTGCTCTGGATGATTTAATGCCAATCTGATATATCAGGGAGGCGCTGTTATCAGAGGGTGCTTTTATACCTAAGGCGGTTGACTCCAGACTAATTGAAGCGGCGCAATGGCCTCTACCTGAAGTGTGCAGGAGACTTTGTGCTATCACTACTATTAAATTTCATTTGAATAACTTCAAAAACGGCAAAGTTTTATACAAATTTTACAACCCCGTTTGACCCTCTTAGGGGGTGAATTTTCAAAAATACTTTCTTAGTGCTGCCCTACGTTATAAAAAAAGCCCCTGTGCAAAATTTCAAGTTTCTAACCCTTATAGTTTAGGCCCTGCGTTGATATGTCAGTCAGCTTCTCCTTTTATACATATAGACAGGGTAAACTCGAAATATAAACCAACATATGGCAACATATATATAGCAACAGTCAGACCGGCATGGTATACTGTATCATGGTCTATTTCCCTCTTATTGTGGAGGAGGCTCGAGCCCAACAATGGGACGTATTTGAGTTGAAATGATGAATGATAATAACAAATATATCTTTATATCTATACCAATAAATAAAATTGGAGTGTCTGTTTGTAATCAAAATAATAGGCCTTTTTCATGCTCACACAGTTATTTGCACGACACCTATGCTTAAAATAGCTATTAAAAATTTTTTGTCTGTCTGTCTGTCTGTTTGTTCCGGGTAATCTTCAAAACAGCTGGACCGATTTCAAAAATTCTTTCACCAATGGTAAGCTATAATATCAGGGCGTAAACTAGGCTATATTTTATCCCGGTATTCCCAAGGGAACGGGAACTACGCGGGTAAAACGACTATAACCTATAACCGAAGCGAAGCGAGGGCGGGTTGCTAGTATGTATATAAATCTTCTGTTCCTGTGGTTGTGTTTGAATTCCTTCTAAACGGTTGGACCATTTTCGATGACTTTTTGTGGCTGTTCCGATGGATATTAGAATGGTTTAGATTAATAATTGGAACCGGTAGGTGGCGCTGCAATCGATTTCAAGGAGAATTCCTTTTAATATTTTTTTTAGATTTGAACAGAACAACGTTTGTTGGATCAGCTACTATATTAATATAAACGTTGATGGTGGGTATAATTATGTAAATGACATGGATGCAATATGGTCTGTGAATTGTAGTCTTATCAATAACATCGACACGCGACGATACTAACTAATAATTGCAAACTGTACCGTGCTCTTATACTAATCCATACTAATATTATAAATGCGAAAGTATGTTTGTTTGTTTGTTTGTAACGCTTTCACGCTTTAACCACCGAACCGATTTCAAAAATTCTTTCACCAGTGGAAAGCTATAATATCAGGGAGTAACATAGGCTAAATTTATCCCGGTATTCCCACGGGAACGGGAACTACGCCGCGGGTAAAGCGACTGAAACCGAAGCGAAGCGAATGCGGGTTGCTAGTAATTAAATAATCGTTTATTTGATTTGTCAATCAAGAAATAATTACGGATGACGTATTTAATAGATTCGTGTCAAATATTTTTTTGATATAAACCCTTACTAATATTATAAATGCGAAAGTAAGGATGTTTGGTTGTTTGTTACGCTTTCACGCTTAAACCACTGAACCGATTTCAAAAATTCTTTCACCAATGGAAAGCTATACTATCAGGGAGTAACATAGGCTATATTTTGTCCCGGTATTCCCACAGGAACGGGAACTACGCCGCGGGGAAGGCGAAACCGAAGCAAAGCGAGGGCGGGTTGCTAGTATGTATATATTTTCCGTCTGGTGATGGATTAAGAATACAATTCACCACTCTCTATCTTGCCCATGGACATCGTAAAAGACGACTAAGGAATATTACTATATAACATCTGTTCAAGAGAAGGCTAATTCGAAATAAAATGCTATACTAATATGTCTGCACACCATGGTATAGTAGACCAATTTCTCTCCTATTGGGGAGGAGGCTCGAGCCCAGCAGTGGGACGTGTATGAGCTAAGAGAGGAGACAAGACGAAATATATAACATAATATAAATTACGTGTCACGTTGTTTGTCTGCGATGGACTCCTAAACTACTTAACCGATTTTAATCAAATTTGCACACCGTGTGCAGTTTGATCCAACTTGAAAGATAGGATAGCCTACATCTTAATTTATAGTCGCAATATTATTTTATTGCAAATTATTTGTCTATTATTTGACATTTACAATTATCTGTTAACTCCAAACGATTTTAACAGATGGCGATATCTGTTGACTGGATTGAGTAATTAATTAATAGATGGCACTACTATGTCAAACCTACAAACGTGTCATATACGAATTTAACTTGCTTTTTTACATAGATGCCATTTGTAAAAAAATATGACGACCTCCATGACAGATGTTCTCCTACAGTTCCACTTAAATAGTTTAATAAAATGTAATATAACAAAAACATTAGCCACAGCAACGCGTGGCCGGGTCTGCTAGTATAACATAATAATTTTATTTTAATGCCCATCAAATAAACGAATCGAATAAAATAAATGTGGTTTGAGAAGAGCATTTTTTTTTCACGGTAGGCAGAGGCCTAGCTGTACCCATGGTATTGTAAAGGTCAGTGTGATAGAATCACTTATCATCAGACATGCTGCTTGCTCGTTTGATACCATGTACAATAAAAAAAAGAATAGTGACAAGTCAATGGTAGGTTCAATAGTTTTTCAGGTTAAAAAAGGGTATAAATTGCGGAAACGAAAGTGTAAACGGCATTAAGACGTTCGTACTCCAACGCAGGTGCCCTTGGGCTCCATTGTTTTAATGTTTTGGGTTGAGAGCCTGCGTCAGATTATAAGAACCGTTTGAGGCTAACGTCCCTAATGCATCCGTAGACCAAACAAAAAAAAAATGTAAACAGAATTCGGTTGTACGGGTCATACCAAAATGGTAAAATTTGTAGTATTTAATATATCATTAGTATAATGAAAAGATAAGTTAGTAAGTTATTACTATTTATAGAGATGTAATTGTGGAGATTTACGTATAACAAATTATATATATGGATATAAATTGCATTGGAATGGTGTTTCTCTTACATTTAATTAATAGATATTTATCTTTATATATATATGTTTGTTGAGTACATGTGTGTCACTGAACTCCTATAAACCGCTGGACCGATGTTGACGAAATTTTTTGGGTGTGTTCAAGGGGTTTCGGGAATTCACTATTGGATCCGGTAGGTAGCGCTGCGATCGATTTCAAGAATTCATTTTACTTTTACTTATTTTTTTTTAGATTTAAACGGAACAACATCTGTTGGGTCAGCTAGTTAATATATAAAATTTCGTAGCTGTTTAAATTCAATCAAAATCACGCCGGCCGATTGTCGCGGAATGATTCTCAGTTACGATAATTTTATGATAATAATATTTTAATCAGAGTGCAAAATGCAACAAGAGCATGCAGCAAGAGCATATGTAGTATGTTTTTAAAGATCCTCTGATACAAAAATCAGTATCTGACCAACATGGTAAAGTAGGTCAATTTCTCTTCTATTATGGAGGAGGCTAGAGAGCAGTCCGAGATGATGGTGATATTTATTGCTGCGAATCACCAAAAGGAATACCCACCTTTAATCTAAAATGTAAGGAAAACAGAGAGAATATAACTATATATCTGCAAAGACTATTTAAATGACTCCATAAATGGTGTATAGATCTATGAATTGCCATCCTATCCCAGGCGTCATGACGTTAATTCAGTTAGTCAGTAGTCAGAACAATTTATATTCGTTAAGTATTAATAGACAAGACGAAAGTCATGTCAAATGCCCATGTCATTCCTGTACCGGTCCTAGTTGGCAATGCGATTCTCGAAGTTGTTGATCATTATGTTTAATTAGGACAAACAGTCCAGTTAGATAGATCCAATTTCGAGAAAGAGATCAGCCGACGAAAATCCAATCGGTTGGGCAGCGTTCGGAAAAATTAAGAGGATCTTCTCGTCCAATATACCTCAGTGTCTGAAAACATAGGTCTACGGCCAGTGTGTGTTACCTGTGATGACTTACGGCACGGAAACGTGGACCCTAAATTTAGGCCTCATAACAAGGCTCAAAGTCGCTCAGCGTGCTAAGGAGCGGGCTATACTTGGGATTTCTCTGCGAGATAGAATCCGAAATACGGAAATCCGTAGAAAAACGTGTGTAACCGACATAGCACGAAGAATTAGCACGCTGAAGTGGCAATGGGCAGGCCACATCGCTCGATGAGCCGGCAACCACTGGGGAAGAAAGAGTGTAGGACGCTGACTAGGTGGCCCGACGACGTGGTGAAAGTTGCTGGGCGTCGTTGGATGCAGGCGGCACAGGACTCCACTTTGAGGCGTAACATGAGGGAGGCCTACGTCCAGCAGTGAACGGTGATAGGCTGAAATGATAATGAATGATGAAGTGTAAGTTACTAAATTCTACCGCGATCATCATTACCATCTAGGTCATAAGTTCTACTGTTGGGCTAGGGTCTCTTCCACAATAGGAAGGAAATTGAGCTACTATATCACGTTGGTCAGATGTGTTGGTATAGGGTTTTAATCTCAAGTTTTCTTTCTCTTGCTTCTCTTTTCCTTCTCTAACACCGAAAATGTTATCTGCATGTCATATCTCTTAGTCGTCTTTTATGAAACCCTATGATGGACAAGAGAGTGGCTAGTAAATTGTATTTGTACTTCGTCATTACACGTACGGGATATAAGGCTGTATTTCCTAATGTAGGTATTTAAATTTAAAATAAAGCAATAGATAAATCGAATTGGATAAGTGCTTATTAAAGAAACGGACAACATAAAATTAACTTTTTTGGGTATATTCATACTGTTAGGTGTGTTGGGCCAAGTTAGCAACTATTTAATTAATAAGGTTTTTTTTGTAGCAATATATCAAATAAATTTTATTAATAACAGTTATTTATTAAATTTCGGTAGTAGGTATACTTAGACTGTAAAGCGTGACGTCCTTTGTGTATAGACATTCCGGTGTTCTATGCTATTCGAGAAGCTTAAAAGAATCTTCTCGTCTAATATTCTATGGTGAATATTGCGAGTATACTGAAAATAAAGGTATATCAGCGATGAATTATAGCACAGTCACGTGATCTCTAACTGTTGGCTTCATAAATAGACTCAAAATCGCTTTGCATGTTATGGAGAGTGCAGAATTAATATGTTGAAGTGGCAATACGCAGACCGCAACGCGCGTCAATTCAGCATAGGACGAATCCGCACACTAGATGAACTAATGACTTTTTAAAGTCGTAGGGAGCCGTTGGTCTCAGGTGGCATAGGGGCGTTGTAAGTAGTATTTGTGGGGAAGCCTATTGGACGTTTAGGAGCTGACGGATAAATGGATGGTCCTGTGATGTGAGTGAAATTAAAGCTATATAATGAAATGGTGTGCGACAATATTACCGAGATTGTACATCCATATCTTAAGGAATAATCATTATTATCACAGCTCATATACATCCCACTGCTACACTGGTCAGGCGAGTTGGTATATGGTTTTATTTCGAGTTTTCTTCTTTTTCATAGTTGTTGTGCACGCACAAGATATCCCTTAATCACGGTTTACGAAACGCACTGGCAAGAAAGGGGGTGGTGAATTGTATTCTTACTCCGTCACCACACGGAATATTAATGAAAATTAAAAAGCTTTTAGATTAAGATTTCTTTTACTATTTAAATTTTATTCAGCTTATCATTATTTATGTAGTAAGTTTTGTACTGAAACAACCAGTACGTTATTAGTTTATATTAGTTAAAAACCATTGTTCGAATAACATTTTTAACAACCAACAGGCTTTTTGCAGTTGGAAGAGAAAAGTATGACCACAACAAGGCCTTGACAGTTCAAGAAGCCTCCAGGCTAGCTCAAAGGGTCCTTGCTCCTGATTTACGGGCTCCAAAAACCGCAGGGATCCAATGTGCCTTTGTTGCAAACATTTTTATTGAATAATAAAATATCTATACAAAATGGAACAAGTTTATAGGTCATAATTTCCTTTTAACGATCAAAAACATACTAATATTTTTTAAAGTAAATTTTTAGACTGCCTTCGCTAATGTAGAGAAATTATTGGAAACAATGAGATAATAAATCGTAGTAATAAGATTATTAAAATTGTCTGCCGTGCCTACGGATACTATTCTGCTATCATAAAAAAAGAAGTTGAAGCCATGACGATGTGAGTTGATTTGTTTTATATTATATACATTCACTGTTGAGAAAATCCATCAAGCATGTTTTTTCATCAAGCAGGTTTTTTTATCAATTGAAGTAAATAAAATTTGAAGTAATTGTGAATGAAATTCTGGTCGATCATTTGGACGTTTAACTATGAGCTGAAAAAGGATATATATTTTCCAATTACCGTGTGGTAAGGGAGTAACAATACAATTCACCACTTTCTATCTTGTCCGTGGGTATCGTAAAAGACGACTAAGGGATATGGTATGAAGATAGCATGAATGCAAGAGAAGGAAAAGTCGGGTTAAAACACTAAATCAACCCGCCTGACCAGCGTGGTAAGATCAATTTCCCTCCTATTGTGGAAGAGGCTCGAGCCCAGCAGTGCCACGTATATAAGCCGAAATGGTGATGACAACTTTAAAGAATAGATTTATCTTTTTGTGTATAAAAAGCATTTAGAAAATATACGAGTCTAATTACTTTTAATAGCCGTCCTCTCTAATTACAATATCCAAACAATTAACCAACGACATCAGCGACATTAAAATTAGTGGCGTGATGATAAAAAAAATAAAAGGTAAAACACATTCGTGATTATGATAACATCGTTTCGGTAAAATGCGAACATGAAGATAATGACTCGATGAATAGTAATAAGCTCCGAAAGTGTGAATCACCAAATATATTTAAATTGTTATCAATTAAAAGCAATATAATAGCGATTTTTGTTGCGAGGTTTGGCCATATGGCGCGCATCGGCTACTGTACCGCCATTAAATCAGCGAGTGTGTATTTAAGTAAACTGAAGGTATACAAACGATGAGTATTCACCTTAAACTCGAAACACTAATAGTCGACGTGGGTTATTCGAAGCTAAATTATTTTTCTTAATTCATGGAATAGAATAAGTATGCGATACTCGATCATGAGTTACTTGTCGAAGAGGGAAGATTGCAGATGTCTTTACCTCTTAAGGGATAAAATGAATCTCATTTACAGTTTTGTAATTGGTATATCTAGGTTTGTAAGAATGATTAAAAAGTGTGGTAATATATTGTATTCCTGTTATATTATACATTGTTACTTTTTATTATCAAACGGCCAGGAGCATCTCTCCTAGTCTGATAATATCACAACGCTATATTACAAAAAAAACTTAACATAAATCATAGACTCCACACAAGTGTAGGTTTTTTTTTTTAATCTTTATTTAAGGACTTGGTACACAAAAGGAAGTGACCATGTCGTCCCCGTAAGTTTACATACAATAATACATTTAAAATTATTTTAAGAACTACCCTCGTCCGCTCTAACGTTTAAACTATACATTACCAGTTTATATAAAGCTTTAGCCAATTTAGAATTTGGTCGAGATAAAACACTGTTACAACTACCCACATTGCATAATTTTATAATATTATACGAATCAAACAAATTTAATCTTAACTGTTTGTTCCGGTCACATTCCAATATAACATGTTGCACGTCTTCAATGATGCCACACCTTGAACAATTGGGTGATGTACTTTTTTTCATGAGATGTGCTAATTTGTTAAGTGGAATGTGCCCAGATCAGAGTCTAAATGCGGTAACTAGGGTTGATCTACATAAATTTATTGATTGAAACCAAGGGTAACAATAAGGTTTATCTCGAATGGTTCTGTACCAAAGACCCTTTTGTACTGAAATATTTGTAAAATAGACCATAGCTTGTACACATTTTTTTTCAAAATAGGTAATGCATCTGTGTAAAATGGTTTAATGATAAGAGGGTAGTCTGCCTCCTCATTACCATACAGCCCCACATGGGAGGGTAAGTGTAGGTTAATAAGCCAGTCTGTAAGGAGACTTTTACACAACCATGGCGAGTTTGCCATGGTTGTGTCTATATACATAGCTGCAAGAAATAAGATGTACTCATAAGAGTCAGTCCGCTCGTGATTAAAAGTAATTATCCTCTTCTGGGAAGGGCGCCCATGACCATGAACGGTGTAAATTATTCGAAAATCAAATACAAACGAAAATCAGTTCAAAGATCACGTAAAATAGTTTTATTTACAATATAATCGAGAGGCATTTTAAACACTTTAATTCTTTCTGTCAGTTATTCCGCTCATTTCATAGCCTCCTAGGTCATGTAAATTTGTCGGGCTCAATTGAAGTTAATAAGTACGTACAGAGGGTGAGGTCCGCCAGCTGACGTGAGGTGTGAGGGAATGCAGCCCTCCCTCAACACTCGACGACGGATGCACAATTGATGGTCAAATAAAAAAATGCATGTTAATGTCACGGACGTGGGAGGGCCACTTATAATAACCATTTTAGGAGACAGTATGAATTATGTGTGGTTGAAATAAATTAGATTGTTTTTTTATTGATTTTATATATTTATAAATTCATTCAGGAATCAATTTTCTTAATAAACGGATGTTTACTTATAGAGACAAATAGCAGGTTGTAGTGAAGACCTGCAGGTTTGAAGTCGTTTGACACAATATTTTACATCGTTTTCGTCTTAGTGCGTCGCACATACGCAAGTTTCATTTTGAGTAGTAGTTTGTTTCTGTAGGTGTAGCGAGGAACTCGAGGTCTGCATGGCTTGGGCAGCGCTGTGAATTCGTCGCAATCATCGGGGCCGTCCTGATGCTGCCAACCATCGCTGGAACGATGCTCGACAGCGTGAGGAACTGGGACATAGTAGCTGCTGCGGCGCAGGTACCTAGTCGTCTTGCAGAACAAGGCGGCGGAGTGAGTTCGGTAGAAATTTCTCTACCATGACAAGCTCCGCCACCGGCGGACTGGAGATTAGTTCACCATCTGCAGGGAGGTCACCCTTGCGACGGTGATGCAACAAGACACTTGCCCAGGCGTCAAAGTAGACAGTACCTGAAAGGGAATGGGTACTAGTAGACGGCCCAGTGGCGATGGGGAGGGAACACTACATCCCTCGCCCCGGACAGATTGGGCGGGGTATTGCCAGATTGTAGTCTCTCTCTCAAAGGTTACGATATTGTAAAGATAATGACTGTCCTCTAGTCCCTATCTCTGTCGACTATCGCCTTAACGAACGTCGACATGTCGAGTTGGTCTTAATCATTGCAACGTCTTTGTAGAGCTTTTTTGCGCAGATTAGATAAGAGCTTGAACATTTACTGCACTGTGTTCTTATTGAAAACATCCTAATGTTACCTTGAAGTAGAATTTTTCCTCACGAACACATATAACCGTTCCCTGTCAACAGGAAAAATAAATCGTAATTTTTTAACTAAAAGTTTTTATATTTCAAATTTACATTTTAAATACTCACATTTTTTATAATTTAAGATAGGACACAAACCCTCAATGGTCTCTGAGATGATAACCCGGTGGCGCAGTAGCTAAGTAAAACGATTTTTGCCATCATTTAGCTCAAATAAAACCCAAAACATGTGCACAATGAAGAGCACGCTACCGATACACATCTGTAATAAATTAATATTTGAATAAAATACCCATTTGCCTATATTTAGACTAGTGATATTAAAACAAATTCATCGAATAGTCCGCAGTAGTCAACGGTGAGGGTGGGTTTCATGAATGTTAAACAAACAGATAGTGAATAGCTTAGCTCACCCTTCACGAGTTGATCGACGGCGTCCACACTTGATGAATATAATGATTGTATATTAGCTTTCTGTAATAAGTTATTAAGACTAAAGCATGCAGCTATATTGAGTTCTGACATTATATAATCATGAAATTTCTTACGGATTTTATCCCGTTTGTATTTGATGTTTGACTGCCCAACGTTTCGAACACTTTACAGCGTTCATGGTCACGGGCGGACTATCCGGAAGAGGATAATTGATAAATTAAGCATAAAAATGTATTTATATTTAGCTCAGGGCAGACGTCATAAACTGCATAGATAAAGGACACTGTTATTTTAAATTTATCAATCTTTCTATTTCTTATATTGTGCACAACGCATGCATAACATACAATTTTCACGTTTCGACAGAAAAATCTGTAATTACATTTTAATATGTAACCACAGGTAGACTAATATATTTTCATTAACTTTGACGAGTATTTCTATGTTCTAGCCGATAAATTGATTAATTAACTAGATGGGATATAAAAAGTTCATATGTGGTATCTGTTCTGTTTTGCAACCAAAACATTTTGCTGGCATACCTGGCTTGCACGTGGCTACGACAGCTGCTTCAGATATAATCTCGTTGGGGACATCGCAATACGCCGATAAATGCAGCTAGCTTTGTGGGCGGTTCAACTTGTCACTCATATTATTTACATTGAAATAACTACAAACATATGAAATTCAAGTCTATTCAAATTAGCATGTTGAGGTAAATGTCTGATTCCTTTCAATTTATTCCATCAGTTTATATAATTATGGAAACACAATATTATGTTAGTTATTTTTTAAATTATTAAATAATATAATATAAGAGCACCAGTAGTTGACCACTAAATCGGTAAAATAAGAATTTACGGCATCATTTTAAACTAATTCCATATTAAATAGTCGATCTAGTCATCGAATCATGCAAACTACGCATTTTCTAATTTTTTAATATTCCAAATGCTCTCCAATAGTTTTCCCAATGATGCACTCTAAACATATAACTTTAGCTTTCTTAACATTTTTTAAGAATCGTAAAATTTTACTGTGACATATTAACAATTTAGTGATTTTAAAACCATTTAATATTAGTAAATGTTTTCTTTTTTTATTTTTCTAGGATTAATTAAGTTAACCTTAGAATAATAACGTATAGAAGGATAGTGTCGGTATTTCGAACGATCGAAACATGAATCTAAAATAACTACATGCGCGCAGACGATTACACACGTACACACGCACACCACTATACAAATTAGGAATCAACTACTGATTCTCAAGTTGTAGGTTTTATTTTATTCCATTATTGTACTGTAAGCAAAACCAACCGTTTAATGTCGTTGATAAATTACCGCAGAGATCAGAAAAAGACACTAGTTGAATTCGGCTGAAAATGAAGATTAAGCGATAAAAAAGGAATTTTTATGCCCTTAAATGGACAACTACTGGTGCTCTTACCTTATATTGTCTTTATTAAAAAGTTGCATAATGCAGGTTTTATTATCAAAGTATGTATGAATAACCGAAAAAGTTTAAATATGTGATTTAGAAATATTTTCTTTATTTGTCAAATGTTTATAATTTAAAAGTGGGTTTTGGCGTACACGTCACAGTGTCAAATTAGTTTTATAATATTAGAACTTTAAAGTATTGTAGCAAATAATTCTCATGTCATTTTATGTAAGGTAAATAAGTAAAGCCCAACTTTCTGAGGGTGATTGCGTGTGGAGGGTTTTGGTGGTGCCCTTGGTATCATCGAGCCTCAATGCACGCATTCACACTCCCTTCGCTTTCTTCGCGGTAGGCAACGGCCTTGTAAAGGTCCATGAGCGGCAGCAACACTTACCATCAGGTGTACTGTTTGCTCGTTTGCCACCGTTTGCAATAAAAAAAAAAATAAAAAAACAATGTATCAATATCGAAAAAGTGAACATGAACGAAAGTCCTTTCAACTCGCTGACAGATAATGAAATTGTCACTTAGCTTATGAAACAAATACACTCGTCACTGGCAACAATGTTTTGAATTAGTATTGTTATACCATTAAATAAAAAAACAAGAAAACAAAGAAAGAGAAAAAGAAAACAAGAAAGTTAGGCAGGTATGTACTATCTTTCTACAGTTCTAAATTTAAATATTATCGATGCAGACTAATTTTCGCGCCATATTTTTAATTATAATATATTTAGAAAAAACTTTTCACGTGTGTTAAAAATAACTTGAGGTTCGTTAATTGGATTTATAGGTGTGCTTTTAGATATTTTTATGATTTTAGTTTCTGTTTCTTCTACAGCGTTATAGATTTATTGTCTTTTAATGTGTATATTTGTGTCTCGTTTTGGCCACTTGGATAGCTGTTACATTTTTTTGTGTATTCTTCACAATTAAAGTAAGGTATGTAATTCATAAAATTTAATGTATCATTAATATCTTAAAGATGTTTTATTAGATCTATATCTAGATTATATCTACATTGGTTAAACTGAAACGTGCAATAAAAAGCAAATACAATGTTGTGACTCATTATCCTAAGATCCATTACTTGTTTAACAAAAAAAAAATGTGTCCAGTGAGTGTATTGAACTAGGATATAACAGAAAAGTCTAGATTTAGTTAGCAGGAGCGTGTGAATGCAGCTGTTGGAACACCTGCCAAGACTTCTAATGTCCCATATGCAGAATCTCAATCGCATTAGAATTATAAATATCGACGTTTTCCTTGTATGTTAACATTTAAATAATAACTAGTAAGCTAATTATATATACGTTATTTGTTATTTTGCTTAAATTTGTAGGATAATTTATGACTAGTTTAGTTTATTAAAATGGTTCTCATAGCTTAGACTTTTGTAAGACGTGAGTATCTATCTACATATGCTATTTTTTTTTACATTTGGCAAGCACAAAAACTTATCCTTTTCCTTAAATTGTCCGTCAACCTACTACTTGTATGTATCCGAAGAGAAGTCACCCGGCAGTGAAGAAAAGATTTAGAGGCCCCTGTTGCAAGGCGGGAGACTGTGGAAGCGGTTAAGCCGCATCTTCACCTGTCTCAGGAGAAGACACGACAATCTAACAGTTACATGGTGTAGACGCTTACCAGACACAAGGTCTTCGGTAAGTATCTGCATAACATTGGGAGAGAATTGGCCCCACGATGCCATGAGTGTGGTGCGTCAAATGACGATGGGCAACACACATTGCAAGTATGCCCACATGAACCCCTTTCCCCCCACGTCCTATAGGCGAATGTTAGAACCTGTCGTTGCTGACAATCAACTTCAAGATGCTCGTAGAGACAGGTGTTGTTTATTGATGCCCTTATTTTGTGAGGCTGTCATGATGTAGAAGGAGACCGCAGAGCGGGCACGTGAGGTGCTTGCGTAGGAAAGGGACACCGCTATACGCACCACCATCGCCCTGAACGATAACAGGACGTGGATAAATAGCCAAGCCTTTGGAGGAGCCAAGGATTGATTCTTTCAAGTCATCTCTCCCCCATCGGCGAGTCCCATACACACACACACACACACACCCTCGCGTCTGTCACTGTGTGGGTGGGCGAAAATACATTTCCCCAGCGTGATCAAAAAGTAGTTGTATCTATGACAGCAGTTTTTAAGTAATGTACATAATAATCCATTTTATGACAGACACAGACACAGACATTTCACTCTTACTGCCTACTATATAATATCGAATATCTAAATATCATATCGAAAATATAATAAATATAATATCTAAATACTCGATATTGTATTATATTGGTTGTCTTAAAAGACGACGTGTTGTAGTCGTCTTGTCGTTTCAGCCCATATACATACATCTCCCTGCTGGGCTCCGGCGTCCTCCTCAATAGGACGAAAGTTGACCTGTTATGTATGGCAAGCCGGTCAGATGGATCGGCGTAGGGTTTTATGTCAAGATTTCCTTGTCTTGCACAGAAGATATCTTTTATGGTTTTTTTATTTAGCGGTGGGCCATGGTCAGCGTACCAGTCACCCAGCTCGCGCGGCGCGGCGCGCGGGGCGCGGCCCCATGACGCACCCGTGGCACATCGCCTTCGTCATTGGGCCGACCACCGGTGCAGGATAACTTGTCTTCAGTGGTCGGCGCGACGGGATACCCCGGTCGCGGGGTAGCCTCTCCTCTCGATGTTCCCCCTCGAGGACGTCGGTCGCCGTCGCGCGGTCACCATCTCTGCGGGTGAGGACTAAATCCCCGGTCCAGTCACCCGCGGCCTCGGCTAGGGCGGCATTAGGCGCAGATACTCGCGCCTGCGCCGCCCGAGTCGCCGGCGGCGGCGTTCCTCCCGCGCGCGCTCCGCCGCCTCCTTCCGTGAGATGACTGCCTCGCAGAAGGCGCCGACCGTGTCCCAGTTACTGATGCTGCCGAGCATCTCCCTACCGATGGTCGGCAGCGGCAATTGGGCACCGATGATTGCGACGAGATCACGGCGCTGCTCAGCCCACGCGGCACACACCTTGAGTATGTGCTGCGCCGTGTCCTCGTCGCAATCACAGTGGTGGCAGGCCGGTGTGCTCTCCCTTCTCACGACCGTGTGCAGGTATTTTCCAAAGCAACCGTGCCCCGTCAAGACCTGCACCAGTCGGAAGGAAAGCACCTCGTGCGTTCGTTCCAACCACTCCTTCAGCACCGGCCGCAAGGCCTCGACGGTCCTGATACCGTACCGAGGCCTCTCCAGCCGGTCTTTGGCTTTTCGAATACGAAATATTTTATTTTAAATGATTCCTCCCACCCCATTCTAAAGAACAAAACCTGGGTGTCACTACTTCGCAGAGATACAAACGCACATAAAACAATATATCTCCGCATATTATATCTTAAACATTTTCTACGATATCCAAGGCAAGATAGGGGTTGGTGAATTGTATTCTTACTCCATCATCATACGGATAAGGAGGAATGGATAGTATTTATGTACCTACTGTATTTAACTTCACAGTATTTTCTTCAAGTTTTTACGGGTCTATTGAGACAATTTTATAATTTAAATGTTCAATTATCAACTTAAACCAAGGGAAAATAATAGTAATAAATAAAGGTCACAAGTCACATTGTTTATTTTTTGTTTGAAATTAAATTATAAACAGTTTTAATTGCTGGGGATTATGAGAACTCTCATATTAATTACCCTTTAAATGAGCTCTAAGTTTCGTCGCATTTAAAAAAAGGGTTAAATTCACTTGGGGGCTATTGTCTTTTGTCTATAAATCTAATGTATTGTAATTATACAGTTTAATGTATGACAGACTCTTTGTAGTATGTAAATGAGGCAGATCCCTACAGGGATTGGAGTGGGGTGGGAACGGAACAGCTACAATATTGGTACGCGGCGGGATGCCACTTCACAGCCGAGGTGAGGGGCGATGTTATTTAGTATGGATTTAGCACTTAAGTTTTTAATAACGGCAACATTGGTCGAGGCAATTATTACATAGATTTTTGTACAAATGAAATAATAACATAAGTAATTCTAATAAATATTTCGATCTAAATTAAATCTAGTTTATAGACGAATTATTTACTGTAGGTATGGTCAATTACGATATAAAAAAATTATATCTTGTAATACTATGTGGTCAGCCTTGTATTTATCTAATTTAAATCCCTAATGCTTTTATTTTTAATGTCAAATGTTTCATAGACTGAGACGTAATAAACTCTTACACTGTTTAATATTCCATTTTTAAACCCCGATACAAAAAGAGAGATGTTATAAGTTTGACGTCGATGTCTTTCTCTCTCTCTCTCTCTGTGTGTGTCTGTCTGTGGCATCGTAGCTCTTAAACAGATGGACTGATTTCACTGTAGATTTTTGATTTGAAAGCCAGTTTCCTTGCGGTAGTTCTTAGTTGTGTTTGGTTTATATCAGTCCAGCAGTGTGAGAGTATCTCTTTTCCAAAATGATGTAATAGCGGTTGATTACTTGATTCAGTGCTTGACCATGACTGATTACTTGATTAAATAATTGATAATTCTTGTTGAAGTAAATTTTTTTATTAAATTTTATTTTAGTTTGTGTTATTCAAAATTTTCAATTTTACTTATTATTTATTTTATCAACATTGTTTTACAGCTTTTTGTATAATACACACATTTATCGCAGAAGAGATATGTGGGGAAGTAATATAGCCCTATGACTCGCGGTAAATTTTATAGTCTCACGGTATAGGGCTTGAGCGTATGGCTGTTAACAGGACATATTTCCAAACGTCAAGCTGCCAGAAATCGCGGTAATTTGAAAAGTCAGGACATATTTCCAAACGTCAAGCTACTGAAAGTCACGAAAATTTGCAAAGTGCCCCAATAAACCTAACCTATTTCTGAAACCCATAATCAGTAGTTGCCTGAATGCCAATAAAATGTATTTATGTTTTCCTTTTCTTAAACAATTATAAAATGCGAATATAATAACTTAAAGATATTATTACTATGATCTTAACCGCCATTATTATAAACCCGAAATCATACTCCGATCATTTACACTACAAATAAGAATTAACAATAGGTAATTTAAATAGGCCCGTAGTATGGCAAACTCTTGAGTATCGAATGGACTACCAGATTCACGTTTGTTACTTATTGCGATTGTTCTTTATTTTGTACAATGCCACAAGTAGCCACTTCGGTATGAGAAACTCTTACTTCGTATTACTTGTGTGGGAATGTGGGTTATTTCTACTTGGTACTTATAATGTTAGTCCTTTATACTCATTAATACCTTCATATTTTAGAGTGATTACTTGTCTACCGTTAGAACGCAATCCACGCATTTAGCTTGGAAGATATTTTATGAAACATGGTTTATTGATTTGCCGTGTGGTGATGGAGTGAGAATACAATTCCCACCCTGTTTCTTATTCGTAGGTATAAAATATCTATGCAAGAGATAGAACATATACCAACACATTTGTCCAATCCACTTCTATTGTAAAGTACGCTCGAGCCCAGCAGTGGGATATAAATGAGATGTGATGATGATGAACACTCACGTAAATATTACAAACCATAATGATATCATACTGGGTCTTTAAAATGGACAGTTTATTAGTTCGGAGACAATTGCTAGACATGTCCTTTCTCTATAAAGTATTAAGAAATCGGAATGACTGTCCTGCTCTATTATAATGCTTTTATTTGCATATTCCTAGATGCACACCTAGGCGCGTTATTAAACCCGCATCATTACAACAACCCCGGGCAAAAACAAATTTAAAATAATTTTCTACTATTTCTAGATTATGTAGGCGATACCTATAATACTATAAACCAAAATGTGGATATATTTGCAGATAAGTTATACAAATTTAAAATTACAGCACTGAGACTGTTACGAAAACTGTACTGGCAGTAATTGAATCTATCGATACGAAAATTATTATGTGTATGTACGGCGAAGTGTTAATTATTTTTTCAATTTAGCAGGTTATTTCTTTTTCGCCCCATATAAATTAAAGTGGAAACTTTAATTTAATTTTTCGAATACAAATAAATTTAAATATTTTATTAATTACTTATAAGTATTGAAATAATGTACCTACCTGTTTATTGTGCCACCTTTGAGGCACCTTTATAAATTGTGCAAATATTCTAGTTTATGTTTCATAATAATGTTTATTAAGTTTATGTTTACCTAGGACAAACAGTCCAGTTAGGTAGATCCAATTTCGAGAAAGAGATCAGCCGACGAATCCAACTCGGTTGGGCAGCGTTCGGGAAACTTAAGAGGATCTTCTCGTCCAACATACCTCAGTGTCTGAAAACACAGGTCTACGACCAGTGTGTGTTACCAGTGATGACTTACGGCACGGAAACGTGGTCCCTAAATGTAGGCCTCATATCAAGGCTCAAAGTCGCTCAGCGTGCTATGGAACGGGCTATGCTCGGGATTTCTCTGCGAGATAGAATCCGGAATACAGAAATCCGCAGAAGAACGGGTGTAACCGACATAGCACGAAGAATTAGCACGCTGAAGTGGCAATGGGCAGGCCACGTCGCTCGACGAACCGACAACCGCTGGGGAAGAAAGGTTCTCGAGTGGCGACCACGCATCGGACGACGCAGTGTAGGACGCCCCCCCACTAGGTGGACCGACGACCTAGTGAAAGTTGCTGGGCGTCGTTGGATGCAGGCGGCACAGGACCGCACATTGTGGCGCAATATGAGGGAGGCCTACGTCCAGCAGTGGACGGCAATAGGCTGAAATGATGATGATGATGATGAAGTTTATATATTTGTAGTTGTAGCAATTCTTGGTTGTCCAAATAAATGAATAAATATCATTATAATTATTATCGTTATCAAATGTGACAGATTATAATAATTTTATAGACCGCTTAACAGATAATTCGATTAGTCTTTCCATCACTTACCCAAACCTCTTCACGGTGACTGCTTGTGATAGGCACCGAAAAGAGGCAATATTATAATAATCGTCAGACTTGGAAGGCGGGTTGATGATCACAGTTGATTCAGTAAATCCATTCTCATAAAAGGGTGGCAATACCCTATTACCTTAAGCCGTCACTATACTAAAAATATCCATTAAGGTCTAAATGCCCCTTAGATAAGTGTAGAGCAATGTAGAACTTTGAAACATCTTTTATAATATCCATTTCATATAAGGTTTTTTTAGTATTCGTGGACAAACACGGCATATCTGTGCAAAGTAATCGAAGTAATAGAAATATTTTGACGAATCAAATATAAATTCACTGTGGATTCTGTAAAGTTTCCAAAAAGCCTGATAGTAAAAAGAGGATTGTAGTATGAAAAAAATCCTAACAGTTTCTATAAGTTCCGAAAACATAGTTTTAGTAACATCGGCATTCAATAATAAAGTATAATGTATTAAAATAACATTTGAGCAGTCAATTAGGCGTTACGTATTGCGGATGGAGATAGCAATATAGTGGTCCATTGTGGGAAGGCGCCCCGTGGCTCGCGTCAACCACTTGGCGCAGGCGCAGCATTGTGTGGACAAAGCAACAACAATGTTTCATAGTTTCATAACTGCTGATTTTATTGCCGCTTCGATGACCACTCGAAAGTTTATATTGTGGGAAGTTCGCCTTGCAGAATAAAAATTTAGGGCAAAAGTCAATCCAACGAAAATCATTTGGTTTTAAACGATATTACAATATTTTTTACATGTATACAAAAGCGTCCGAGTAAGTTTAATGCAAGCTTTCTAACAATCTAAAGATTACCCCAGTAAGTGACACTATTAAATTTGGCAGCGATTAGTCCACCATTATTTTATTTGAAAAAAACATATAATTTAACACTTGTATATAAAATCTTTTTCCGTGTGATGACGGAGTCAGCATAAATTTCACCATTCCCTATCTTGCCCGTGGATGTCGTAAAAAACGACTAAGCGATAATATACGTATATAACATCTATGTAAGAGAAGGAAAACTCGTAATAAAACCCTATACAAATCTCTCTGACCAGCATGGTATAGTACCTAAGGTCAATTTCTCTCCTATTGTGGAGGAGGCTCGAGCCTAACAGTGGGACGTATCTATATGAGTTGAAATGATAATGATAATAATGATATAAAGTCGAAACGGGTGAAAAAAAAGGATCTAAGATTCTATTGATTTGTATTTGATTTTTTATTCTATTGATTTCATTATTAGTAAAAGATTATGTAAAGCGATAAACGTTGGTGGAAATAAAATATAATATCTGGATCACCAAGCTTAACTCGGTATATTTTTTTAGAAAATTGTTATTTTTGGAAAATATATTTCAATTTTAAATGATAACTAATGAAATAATGAAAAATAAACGTATATTATATAATAATAAAGGGATAATAATAAAACGGGCTCAATAATAGAAAACCAAGAATCGAACCAAGGCTGTCAGGATCAGACTGCTGGATTTCTCAACTGAGATAAAATAAATATTCTTGTTATATTCTGATAAATTTTTCATTTACTGAAAACACTGATAAAACAGCATTTTCTGTAAAAGAAACCTAGTTAGATCGATTTATCGCCCTTGAAACCTTCTGCATACCTACTAAATTTTATGGCAATCACTGGTGCTGTTACCGAGAATCTGATTTTTTTGTGTATGTGTAGCTGTTACCTAGTGACAGATGACTTTAATAGCTTAACTCGAAATATGGGTAAGCGCTAAGGTTTTTCAACGTGGAAAGCCGAGATTTTGAAAATATAGACATTATCGTAGTTATCCGAACGGCACTGCAGTTTTAATAAAAATAATAAAATAAATTGTTTTTTGATGAAATTATACTCAAAACGCAAATTTGGCGGTTCTAATTTGAAACCAGGGAAGGGGGTGAAGGGAGTTGAGACAAATCTCACCAAGGAAGAGAGGGTCGAAAGATCCTTAAAAACATCTCATGTATTTACTGGACGCACTCTAAATTAATGTAAATATTGAATAATAATTTATTAGGAATCGAAACTCATTATTTTCTACCTACGTAATTTAATGTACAGAAAAAATTATAAGAATTTTATTACATAAAAAATATGTATGTGTTTTTATTTTAAAAATATGTATGTATTTATATTATAAAATAGATTTATAACAACATCATTAATTTGAAACAAATATGTCGTTTGCAATAAATTCTTATCTAAGATCGTTTAACCCTGAATCTCGCGCTAATAAAACGTTACACGTTTACTGTAAATCATAATAAGAAAAGGTAAGCTTATCATTAAAATATCAAAAATCAAAAAAATATATAGCATGCAGGGTGCAGCCCTGTGGCGAACTTGCGACAACACTACGGTACATTGAACGGAACTGGTGCTTTGTTTCTTCACACCGTTGTCAAAGAGTTGGTTCATTCTTATCCTAAGATCAAGTCGATAGATAAGTGCGTTCTCACCTCCCCGTGGTCGTTGGTCGCGAAAGGGTTCGCCGAATAATTGCAACAATCAATTTGAAGGACCTATCGAGCAATTTGTATGGTATTTGTGCGGGCTGTCACCCGCTGATGGTATCGAACGCCTTGGGGAGTCAATGGGAAATATTTTAGTAGTTTTGTTCTCACACCTATAGTGGCTAATTAAGATGCTTAAAGTTAGAATTTAGTTAGTGCAATAGACGCAATGAAACTGGTAGAAATATCCACACAATATTCGAAGATTCGATGGAACGAATTACTCGGTTCTTTTACATATATTCCTTAAACAAACTACCTACTAAATAAAGTTAGTAATTTAGAATCGTATAGATATGTATAACTATAAAGATACATCTCCTAAAAAGTTTGAAATAACTAATAACTCAAACCAGAATTCATAATAAGACATAAACATCATCTTGTTGCAATATGTCATTGGTTAACAAAGCGCTGCGGTAACGGTCCACATCATTTGTCTGCCGTAACCCGGTTATTTATGATCTTCAGTTGAAAAATGAGAACAAAAACGGCACTGCTGTTAAATATTTGGCTTGAGACAAGAGGGGGTGATAATTCGAGGCTATTATGACGTCATTTCACGCCCTTTGTGAGGTCGTCACGGCGTGTCATCTGCTCCTCGAGACGCCTGTGTCTACTATCTCTCGATTAAATCTATTGTCATTTTTTCAGTGAGCGCAAGTCGGATGCGCCACCGACGATGATTTCGTCCCGTTTGCTTCGCTCGACTTCGCTATAAAAACACTGAAGGAGCTGCCCTATTGTCTCGTGGCCCTTTTACGAGCTCAGTTTTGTGACGCTGTTATTGTTTGCGGTTGATAAACATCTCGCCACTAGGTAGGTAGGGATCAACTTCACTTTTACCGGTGCTTTACATTTAATAGAGCTTCATCCAATTATTGTCGCACTCAATAGTTGTTTGAATACTTTTTTTAGCATGGAGTTAATGAATACAGATTTGTCCGCTTTGAGGAAAGATTTGCCGTTGAATTCTCAGTCTGGATTCAAACAAGATCAAAAACTATTAACAGCGATTGATAAACTCTGTAGCGGTAAAAGAAAATTATTGGGCATAGAATCGAAGATATTACCAGCTCGAAAACTGGACTTTAGTGAAGTTCAAGAATTTTTAAAGCAAGATACCCGTAAAGGTATGTAAATAAACATATTACTGTTTCATGCATAAAATAAACAAAAATGGGTTGTGCTAAAATATTAAGTTTTTGTCTAATAGAGCCCGTTAAAGGTGACCATGTAATATTAAAAGAGATAAATGATGCAAGAAAGTTGATACTCAAAAAAGTTGAAGATATTCTTGACGAGGTCAATAAGTGCGCAGAAAGAGGAGATACGCCGAAATTGAGCATCAGAAACCAAAGATTGTGGAGTAATTGTATCTATGATTTAGATCGGTTAGTTTCAGAAATTTATAACTATAAGTGGTGATAGAATTAGTTGGTGCAGTGAGAATTTTATGACGGAATCCTATTAACGTTGAGCAGGTAACTCAAATTTATTAATGCGCAGTTAGACACACGCCTCCCCAAAGGAGTACGCTGCCACTCTTGTAATGTTATGAATTTTACTTTATTCTCCTTCTAAGAACCTTTATACGAATTCCCCAAGAAGGTAAGTGGGGTAACATTTTATTTTATTCTTTTTATTTATCATTATAACGGGGTTTTCCAGTACGGCGTTACTAATACCGTGTTGTAAATTATCTTGTATTTTATGTGTACGGATGTCGGTTATTGAATTATAATTAATATTGGAGATCAATATTGATTTATTATATTGCAGCGTGATGTTAAAATCATTCAATAGAGCCAAAAAAACTACATTAAGCTATTCCAGTGCTGAAGACAAAACCAGATTTAACACTATTGTCTTTGTTCTGACAAAAGTACATGAACTATTATCGAAGAATTTGACAGTAACTAGAAGGTAAGGTGTTTTTCCATTTTGATTTAAATTTGACCCAGGCACATGGTTATATATTAACATAAGCTTATTAAAATCATAATTTCTGAATTAGTGTCTCATAAAACATTGATCAGTATCTAGATAGTACTATAAATATATCTATACCAATAAATAAAATTGGAGTGTCTGTTTGTAATGTAAAAATAATAGGCTTTTTTCATGCTCACACGGTTATTTGCACGACACCAATGCCTAAAATAGCAATTAAAAAATTTTTGTCTGTCTGTCTGTTTGTTCCGGGTAATCTTCAAAACGGCAGGACCGATTTCAAAAATTCTTTCACCAATGGAAAGCTATAATATCAGGGCGTAAACTAGGCAATATTTTATCCCGGTATTCCCACGGGAACGGGAACTACGCGGGTAAAACGACTATAACCTATAACCGAAGCGAAGCGAGGGCGGGTTGCTAGTATTATATAAAATAGATGATAATAGATATTAGCGGACTACAACAGATGTTTCGGTTCCTTTTATTTAAATCTACGCCTAGTAAGCGATCGCAGAGCCATATATAGCATCTTATAATCGATTTAAGCCATTCTTGAATCCACCTGAACACAGAAATCAGCAAAAGCGCTTCTGCTATTTAGGTCAGTCACATACAGAAGAATTATTGGTATAAAGATTTAAATTGTAAATTGATGAATTGAAAAATTAATTTACAATTTAAACACACTAGCCCCATTGTTGAGGCCCACACTAGCCCCACTGTTAGGCTTGGGCCTCCTTCATAATGGGCGAAAAATAGACCTAGTTTACCGCGTGGTCAAATATGCTGGCATAGGGTTTTATGTTGAGTTTTCCTTCTCTTGCTTTGATGTTATCTACAATTCACATCCCTTAGTCGTTTTTAACTACACCCATGGGCAAGAGAGGGGGTGGTGAATTGTATTCTTACTCTGTCACCGTACGGAAAAATTGGTAATTTGTAAATCAATAAAATTTTATGATGTTATTAAAATTCAGTGGATGATTGTGGTGAGTTCCAGTTTAAAGCCTCGAAAGTCGGTAATTATTTTATAAATCACGGGCAAAAATATCGGTTCATATACGTCCCACTGCTGGTCTCTAGCCTTCTCCACAATAGGAGGGAAATTGACTAACTATAGCGTCACGCTGGTCAGTAGTGTTGGCACAGGGTTTTATTTAGAGTTTTCCTTCTCTTGCATTGATGTTATATACATATTTTATCTCTTAGTCGTCTTTTACGATACCCACGAGCAAAAGAGAGGGTGATGAATTGTATTCTTACTCCGTCACCGCACGGATAAAAAATATATAATACTAGCTGACCCAACAGACGTTGCACTGCTCAAATAAAATAAATGCAGCGCCACCTACCGGGTCCAATTGTGAATCTAAACCATTCTCGAATCCCCTTGAACACATACAAAATTCATGAAGATCGGTCCAGCGTACACAAGAAATATGTATACATATAAAGATAATAAAATATTTATCGTTTTTTTTTTTTTGGCGGTTGGTTGAGGTCGCCGCGCTCCTCGCACCTCTCCGTCCACGGCGACAGAGGGTCGTAAGCACGCACACCCACAACCCACCCACGATGCACATCGCCTTCGTCGTTGGGCCGACCATCGGAGCAGGGTTAACTTATCATCAGTGGTCGGCCCGGAATATCCCCTATTTGGGCCTCACGCGGTCGGCCTCTCGGCGGGTGACTGACTAATCCCTGGTCACATCACCCGCGGCCTAGGCTAGGGCGGCATGAAGCCCAAGGACTCGCGCCTACGCCGCCCCAGTTGCCGGCGGCGGATCGCCTCATCGAGGCTGCGCTCCTCGCGCAGGCGATCCGGCGCCTCGAAATATTGACCGTTAACGACTAAGGGATTAAAATATGCATATAACATTTATGTAACAGTAAACTTGAAATGAAACCCTATACCAACACGTCTGACCAGCGTGGTATAGTGGATGAATATCCCTCCTATTGTGGAGGAAGTTCAAGGCCAATAGTGGGACGTCTATGAGCTGAAATGATGATGATGATGCTAATAATAAAATATTTACTATACCTAAAATTACATATGTATTCTTCAGGGAACTTTTCTATCAAAATGTGACAAGACTTCGCAACCAAGTAAATCTAGACGTCGCCGTGAGGGATGTATGCTGTTTGCTTGAAACGCCACCTTGGAGTTTGGGCATTGTAGCCACTGCAAAAGGACTTATCGCTGGCCCGCTTACATTACACTACAGAAATGGTAGCATCATTGACTGTATGAGTACAGGAGGTACGAGGAATATATTCTTTCTTTTCTTCTTTTTTTTTGTCTTAGCTATCAGCTGTCACCTTCAACAGTGTTATGGCCACTGTTAATGGTATCTTCTGAGAATTTTGGTGGCAAGCACTTTTATATCATATTCACTACATCTCAGCAGTTCTGTCGCTACACATTACATAAAATACCTTCAAAACTATTTAATATAACACCTTAAAACACTAACATATTGAATGTAATACAAGAACACATGACACTTCCACATTGCTTCCAAAAGTCCTATATTCTTATTTGATATACATAGAATAGTGTTGTCTTTACCCTGTAGTAATTGTATTACATACTTTTAGCCGTAACACTGCTCGTGGGCACCACGGAATCACCTCGTTGTCATTGGGTTTAGAATATAATTTGTTACCGTTTCTGTTTCCCCGTGAAAACTGTAAAAGCTGGCTGAGTTATCACTAAGAGATTGACTAGCAGCTCTCTTTTGGGAAACTTATAACATCGCTAACCGGCCTGCCAAGCCTGTAAATTATGTCTCTATTCTACCTTGGGAATAACAATATAGATAGGCTAGGATTGTATAGCTATTTATTTATTAATCATTCAACTACTTACTACACTTACAGTCTCCCAAAACGTGTAGTGAGCCATTAAAGTTTTATAATTTAAATGTAAAATTAAAAGATAAAAAACAGACAAAATTTTAAGAATAAATCTAATTTGGTGAAAAATATATCAACTTTTTTTTTTTTTTTGGGTACGTTGCGGTCGGCGCGCCCCTCGCACCACTCCGTCCGGGGCGACAGATGGGCGTATAGCACGCAACACCCGCAATCCACCCGAACACCACGTCGCCTTCGTCGTTGGGCCGACCACCGGAGTAGGGTTACTTGTCATCAGTGGTCGGCCTGACGGAATACCCCCTACGTCGGGTACCCTCCCATCGACCGACGTCCCCCCCTCGGGGAGGACGTCGGTCTTTCCTCACGCGGTCGGCCTCTCAGCGGGTGACGGACTAATCCCCGGTCACGTCACCCGCGGCCTCGGCTAGGGCGGCATGAGGCGCAGGTATTCGCGCCTACGCCGCCCCAGTCGCCGGCGGCGGATCGCCTCATCGAGGCTGCGCTCCTCGCGCAGGCGATCCGCTGCCTCAGAATATATCAACTTACGGATAGTGAGCAATCAGTGAGTTTAGCAACGCAATAGCCTGACTAGTAGGTGCATATTGTGCAGTACACGTATGCACCTGTGGTAGAGCGAACAGGGGACGTGAACGAAGCCGTGTATATTGGTTTGGTGCTAATAGCGAACAATGCGATAATATATGTATATGAATTTTCAATTTTATTATTAAATAATAAGTAATAATGTAATAATATAGCATACTTACGTCTTAATGCAAGAGTATCGAGACCTAACGCGCCGGATACAAATAGGGACGGATATAAATATGGATAATAACCGTATAACTTTTTGTACAAAAATCTGCAAAATGTACGTTGTACACGTTCAATCATCACGCTGTACTTGACCTCATGTGGGTCCCAGATTATGGAGTTATACTCCAAAATACAACGAACGAAAGAAAAGTACAGCGCAATAATAGTACTCTTACTGTGAAATGGGGATGATTGTATCATCACAAAGCCTTTTTTTTTTTTTTTTTGGGGTGGGCTGCGGTCGGCGCGCCTCCGCACCACTCCGTCCGGGGCGACAGAGGGGCCTAAGCACGCAACACCCGCAACCCACCCGAACACCACGTCGCCTTCGTCGTTGGGCCGACCACTGGAGCAGGGTTACTTGTCATCAGTGGTCGGCCCGACGGAATACCCTCCACCCGGGGTACCCTCCCATCGACCAACGTCCCCCCCTCGGGGAGGACGTCGGTCTTTCCTCACGCGGTCGGCCTCTCGGCGGGTGACGGACTAATCCCCGGTCACGTCACCCGCGGCCTCGGCTAGGGCGGCATTGCACGCAGGTAATCCCGCCTGCGCCGCCCCAGTCGCCGGCAGCGGGTCGCATCATCGAGGCTGTGCTCCTCGCGCTCACGACCCGCCGCCTCCTTCTGCGAGATAACTGCCTCGCAGAAGGCTGCGACCGCGTCCCAATTCCTGATGCTGCCGAGAACCATCACAAAACCTAGAGACATATAGCTCTGTTTACATATGTTTGCGATATGCGTGTTAAAAGTCTACTGTATAAGTCTGCTGTAGTACAATGACAACATTTAGCTTATTATAATATTCCAGGAGTGCTAATACCGCAAGATATTACGGGCATAGTGGATTTTAAGTCTTCCGCTAAGTATATTTTGGTAGTAGAGAAAGATGCTATCTTCCAGAAACTTCTAGATGAAGGTGCGCTGTTGAGATTGGGACCTGTTATTATCATAACGGTAATTAATATTTATGTTAATAAGTAGAGATTAAGAGTGAATAAGATGCGTTACTTTCCCTTGATAATCGTACAAACGGGCTGAGGGATCATTAGGAGAATGGGTGTCAACTTTTTCCTGAGAAACACAAATCACTAATTACGAGCGCCAATTTTCTTTTTTAATTATGGTGATTATGTTATAATCCCCTTTAAAGAGGCATACCTATATTCAAAACGAGACGTAGATAGGTTGACGTTTAATCGTAGATATATTTATGCTCTTTTCTCGTATACGAATTTTTCTACAGAAGAATCTTTATCAAAACACAGAGTTTAATATATCTTCTAGCTCAATATGAGTTTTTGCTCTATATTGTCTTATCTTCTTTATATATAAATTTCTTGTGTACCTACGTGTGTATGTCAATGAACTCCTCCTAAACGGCTGGACCGATGTTGATGAAATCTTTTGTGTGTCTTCAAGGGGATTCGAGAATGGTGTAGTTTCACATTTGGACCCGGTATGTGGCGCTGCTGTCAATTTCAAGTAGAATTCCTTTTATTTTATTTGAACAGTACAACGTCTGTTGGGTCAGCTAGTTATTGTAAAATCTTTTAATAAAGAAGGTAAAGAAACACCCATACGACGTGACCCATTTTTTTAAATTTTCAGCTTTCTCCCTAACCTTGATGACCGTCTGTTTTACAAATTAAAACCCAATTTTGTTCAAGCGTAGTATTTTTGAACACACTCTTCTCACTCTAAACATGTCTTGTAATATCGGTATATCCCTAATATGCACTTAATTACATCATAAGTTGACATAGGGCGTTATTTAGACTTTTTCTTCTCTTGCAATTGTATTTATCTCCTTACATCTGTTAATCGTCTTTGATGGTGAATCATATTATTACACGGTCAACACATGGAAATCATTATGCAAATAATCAGTAATTTCTCTTGAGCTGTTTTATTTATCCAACAGTTAAGCAGATTAAGATGTATTATAAGATAAGAAAAGTAGGAAAAGAGTTATAAGAAAATGAGTGTATTAGGGGAAATCTGAAAATGGCACCAGTGATAGAGAAGATTAGGGATGCAAGATTCTCTCGAACTCACCGGCTATTGAAAATCCGTTCCAATCGTTCTATCAACTAGATAAGGGCCACTTATGACAATAATTCTCTGATCGTAAATAAGTTTTCATACACAATTTAGCATGTTAAATCTCAGTAATTTAGATAATAGTGTAGTGTCATCATTCAATGCAATTCTAACTGAAAATTTAGAGATTTAATTATCCTCTCTTTAATTATTTTTTAATTTCTATAAATATTCTAAATACCCTAGTTTACTAAATATAAAAATACCGACCTTAGTATGGTCATTTACATATTTTATACATCATCATCATCTTGCTCTTATCCCAATTACTTGGGGTCGACGCAATATGTCATCTGTTTTGACATATTGCAAAAAGTTTCGGCAATGACTTTTATGACCGGCCGCCTGCCTGACGTTAACCCTCCTTGGGAATGTAATCGTTGACCCAAATGGTACCAGATGGAGTTGGTCCGGGTCAATCTAGGGCTCTTAGTCGTCTTTTACGACACCCACGAGCAAAGCAAGGGTTGGTAGTATTCGAAGCCGCTACCACACAGCACTATTTACATATTTTATACATTATTCATTAATTCAAATATTTATTTATATACACAATCTTAGGGCAAAGGTTACCCTGACGTGTGCACAAGACAACTGCTCTGCCGTTTATGTGTGGAGCTGCAGCTGCGGGCTCTTGCTCTGGTCGACGCTGATCCACATGGATATGAGATCTTTCTAACATACAAATATGGATCATTAGTACGTACTCCTTAGTATCTAACTGCTGTCTTTGAGCGTAAGATATGCCCCACTTGCAAGTATCTTATACTCCTTGTTGCCGAATGCGTTAGCCGACTATAACAGACATACATCTTCTATGAGATAGTGATATCGTAGAAAGAAGAGAATCAGAAAGCAAATTATTTACGCAAACGTAAACGAGCAAACAGCACACCTGATGGTAAGTAATAGTCTGTTATGAGCTGTAGGTACTAAGGCGCTGCCAACCGTGAAGAAAGTGAAGGCGAGTGTGAATGCTTGAAATGAGGTTTGGTGATACTAAAGGCATTAATAAAACCAAATCACCCTCAGAAAATTAGGCTTCCGGTCCTCTCGTTCACCAAACGAATTCCAGTAACAAATTGTCGCTACCCAGACGCTCTGTGACTGTCGGACGGACCGGCCCGCGGCTGTAGACAGACGACTGTCGACAGTGTGATTCTACCAAATTATGGTAAATCCGGCAGCAGTTCGACGCTGGCAATAATGCGGATTACGTAGAGATGAAGTTCCAAAATGAGACACGACGTCGCTCAATTGTTTCAAGTTTTTTTTGTACAACGTTGGCCTTTTTTGAACTTCCTCTATGAGCTCTTCTACTTTTTCGTTTGCAGCAAGTGATCACGAAACAGACATCGTACCCGTTGATGAAGATGCGAGCGTGGGGAAATCACGCGCACGCGTGTGGTCACCTTGCATTTTGCCGTACAACTGTCCAACTAAGTTGGATAGTGTGCGAACTTGCATAGGATAACCATGCTAACAAGCAGTTGGCCGCTAGTTGGACAACTTCTTAATCGGAAGGGAATCATGATTCTGATACGATCGGTGTCCAATTAATTAGTTGGACGATTTAGTTGGCGACGATGTGCGGGCTAGCATAAGAAACTACGCCTAATACACCTACTTACGATTTAGTCGGCCAACTTACAATTGTATGTCTGCAGCCGCTCTATGTCTGCGGCGTGTAACCAATTAAATAAAGTTGGCCAACTAAATTGTAAGAGCACCCAATTTAGTTGTACGATAGTCGTCCAGCTTCCAATTGTATGTGTGCGGGCTCTCTAAGAGTTAGGCGGTATTTTAATTTAATCATGAACAGCGTAAATAGGTAATTCAAAAGTCTCAGAATAGGTAATCATATCAGTTATGGAGTTCTCTACGGAGCCGCCTAAAAAACTTAGAGCTCAATTAACTTCATAGCTGTTATACAGAATCAAAACATTTGGCTTGTGGTTATGCTAATATCTTACCAGATGGCAGTATGCAATGTAGTTTCCATGAAGTGATGGAAGAATGCTCAGGTCTTCCCAATAAGTGTCATAGATTGTTGATGAATATAAGTTAATAAAATCATTGCAAGGCAATAATTTCTTGGAATAATACTATTAAGGTATTCGTACTCGGAGTAGCATAAATCATAACAGGCTAATTTCCTTTTCCTGAAGAACCGTATTCATCCATACATTGATGAGGCTCTCCGTTTCCACCGTTAAAATTGGCTTCTCCAATAGAAGAGTACTATTATTAGTTATGCTTTGGCACAATGATTGCAATAGAAATTGATTTTTAGAATATTTATTGCTACACTCATTTTCATTTTAGTTCATTTACTTCACACTGCTGGACGCCAGCCTTCTCCTCGATATGAGTAAAATTGACCTATTATACCACGCTAGTCAGACGGGTTCATATAGTGTTTTATTTAGAGTTTTCCTTCTTTTGCTTAGATATTATATGCGAGTCATATTTCTTATACATCCATGGCCAAGATATGGGGTGGTGAATAGTATTCTTACTCCCGCACCACATTGAAAAGCTACATATTTTTGTGGTAATCATTTATTCGGCTTTTTTTTTACAAACCATACGGGAAAGTAAGAGGGAGAAACAAAGTATATTTAACTTATCTCCACATGGAAGAGCTCATAATCGACTATATAAAAAAGATTAATAATTCTTAAGTCATTCTTTTAGTGGCCTATTGTTTGATATCCATAGGAATAGAAGGCAAAAGATTTTTGGGTGTTGAAGTATTACCTATGTGTGTTTCTAGGCTCAATCTCATCTATCAGCCTCGTTAGCGTGCACCTCCCTAGTAATGTTAGGGGCTCGCCACAATGACGTCATGACTTTGGCTCCGAATGCGACACGGCTACCACTCACAGAACGGGATAAACGTAAACTGCAGTCTTTAATTAAAAGACCTTATTTGAATACACCCAGTGGTAATTAATTGTTTTATAATGGATTGATTAAATTATTTAATGCTTATTTATTTAGAAAGGAAGAAGGCAAATTTTATATAATTAAGTTTAAGATAAGAGAATAAAACCAAGAGTTGTTTTAACCAAATCTATGCATATAATATAAGTACCACCCAGGGCTAAACAAATTCGGGTGACCGGATCGGGGATTTTAGTTCGTCACCCGCAGAGGCAGACCGCGTGACGGCGACCGATGTCCCGGGAAAGGGACGTCGGGAGGAGACGGTACCCCTCATGGTATTCCGTCGGGCTCACCACGGAGGACAAGGAACTCGGTACCGCTGGTCGGCCCAACGACGAAGGCGACGAGCTACAGTGGGTTATGGGGCCGCACGCTGCCCTTCTGTCGCCCCGGATGTACCCGGGTGACGGGTGTGTTGACCATTGCCCACTCTAAAAAAAGGGCTAAACAAAATTGGGTTCAATGTAGTTGGTGCGTTATGGAGCTTTAACTTTAAGTAATTCTTAGTACTAGAAGATATAACTAATATGCAGCTGCTTAATTTTTTTGTGGTTGTTATTATTCCTTAAAATATTCGTTTAGGCATAATAAAACAATTTACTACGGGTATATTAAAAGAGAATTAAAGTTGTGTAAGTAACTTAACTGTAAGAGAATGAAAACTCGGAATGAAACTTTACACTAATGCCTTTGGCCAGCGAAGACTCGTAGATAAGTTCTATATTAGAAAGAAACCCAGTGCGCAGTAGTCTGACGTCTAATTGAAAAAAGAAAAAGATATCCCTGTGACCCTTTCTCAATAATACTCTCGTGCTTTATTGATAGACTAAGATCCAGCTGCAAAATTACTACCTTCATCGCTTGATTAATTAAAAAATTCACCAAAATATTACCTGTTTAGGTACACCTGGCTGCGAAGTAGTTGCGGCCAAGTGTGCAATGGCACCCATCGATTTTCGAATTCTTTACATACAATGCTATGATGTGGATGATATTTTATTTAAAAACAAGTGAACGAATTTTTCCGAAAATTTATTAACATTAATTTAATTAAAATTACTTGCGGCCGCTTATTGACTGGCACTCTATTATCAATGTATTCTCCTAATCATAAATGTATGTAAGAATCTGAGTTTGATTAACTACGCGATGAACGTAGTGATTTTGCAGCTGGATCCTGTACTATGAGCGCCGATTAGGGGGTAGTATGTACCTGCTATGAATTAATTGGCTGCATAGATGGCGTAGTGGAGTTAAGTTATCCACTTACCGTACAAGTGTCATGGGTTCGATTCCCAAGCACACTTTGTGGCGCCCACAATTGTTTTTCCGAGTCTGAAATTATAATTAACGTTTGTTAAATCTAAGTATCTTTCAGTGTGGTGACGGAGTAAGAATACGATTCACCACCACTTCTCATACCCGTAGGTGTCGTAAGAGACGACTAAGGGATATATTACACATAAGACATCTATGCAAGAGATGGAAAACTCGAAACAAAACCCTATATCAACCTGTCTGACCAGCATGGTATAGTAAGGTCAATTTCCCTCTTATTATTGAGGAAGCTTGGGCCCAGCAGTGGGACGTATATGAGCCGAGACGATGAAAAATGAAAATTCTATGTTTGTAAAGTCAAGCAATACAACATTAAAGAACTGTTAAACACATTAAGTAATTACGTCGACTCTTAAGCGGGCCATTATAGAAGTGTATTTTAATCCTTTAAACATTTTTTCTTTTATATTACAGGAATTAATATAAAAGAAGAATTAACGGTAATGCTGTCTAGCGGCATAAAAGCGGAATTAGAAGCGGTAGCACCTACCACGGCCGCTTTATGTGATGCTTATATTCCAGCGAAAATTATAAAAAATGATTATTTGGGATAGCAAATACATAAAAAAACGCCAATCATAATTGTTTCTCATTAAATATATTAAAAACAATATTGCTGTTTAATTCATGTCATTGTTTCTAAAATTGATACCACTAGCGTCATCTAGTTTTACATCGATAAACAAGTCGAAAAGCGACGTTGTGTCTATTGCAAGAGGTTTCATTATGGTAGTTGTCAATATTATAACTAGAGTGCGTTGAAAGCACGTTATGTTGAGAAACAGACATTTTCGATTTGAATTTCTCGAATGCGCAGCTACTTTTTTGGAATACTACTCTAAAAAAAAGGATTATTTAATAATAAAGACTGTCATTGTCAACTGAAAATGACACGCGGTTGACCACGTTTTATTTAGTAGTTTCAACACTTTTGACAAAATGTAATCAATTATATTCATTTCTACGTCAGTTATGGAAAATAATGGGGACATATCCAACGAAAATAAGAGCTTTAATAAAGTCCGATCATTTAATAATTCGTCAAAATCAAAACATACCGAACCGAGCAAACGGAAATCGTTTAACGTGAACGAGGCTGTAAAATCCTTGGACTTGGCAATGAGCAGGCTCAAGAAGAGCAAACTGGTTAATGGAGAAAATAGAGAATTACCTCAGAGCATGCAGGGAGCCTCCGAGATGTTTATAGATATTCCCAATAGTTCTCAACATTTTAATCAAGGAATAGACACAGGGTCTATGATATCAATGAATTTCTCCCATTACGAATTACTACGTAACTTATCACGTTCCAACTGTAATTCGGACGGTACTTTCAGCGGTAATACGTGCAGTATCACCAATATTGACATGAAAGACGAACATTTAGAACGGTATTTCCGCAGTATTGAGATGTGGTCCGGGAGTTATAAGGAGAATGTTCCCAGTACAGCGCACTTTGATTCCTCTAATAAGTCCAGCACATAGCAGATGAATTGTAAATCTATAGTATTAAATAAAATTGCCCGATGAACGATTATGTAAATTTCAAAATTTTATTTATTCAAAGAAACTTTACAATAATAACAGAATAATTTTAGAATTTTACAAATTAAATATACCAATCTATACAACACTGTAACTCTTAAACGAGACGATAAGATTTATAACACTGATTAACAATAACGTAGATTTTAGATGATTTTTCTAGGGCCATCGAACGTTACGATATTGAATATAACAATATATTTTTGTCATTCACGCGAACAATATTTAAATTTGTATAGTTTATAAGTTCTCGTTCCGAAATTATTAATTTATAATGTACAATACTGTTATATTCAAGATCGTTCGTTTTCAATCTAACCGCTAAGGGAGCAATCCGCAGCACTCTAGAGATACAAGGCGGACACTACGCTGCACTCTAACCACACTCCACCTACACATTGTCGTGTGCTTTATTATATCATAGATAAACTCTATAACATCCAGTTATTATTCACTAATGTTTTATCATTCACAAAGAATTAATATCGCCTGAACTTTTTACCATTCAATATTCTTTGTAAGAAACGACTTATTATTGCTAATATTATTGCTTGCAAATGGTGTTCTCACTCATTCGCCGTTGAAATTTCAATTATATGAAAGAAGAACTGTTAACGTCGAACCATTCTTCAAGAGGCTTAGCTATTAACCAGGACGGCAAACATCAAGTCATAATTCAGTTACGTTGCAACAAAATGAAGGATTTATAGTCATTATTTATTTTAGTTAGCTCAACTAGTTCATGGTAAAGCAAAGCTATGATGATCCGTTTCTAAGTTGATAAGTGTAAGTATATTTTAAACACCTGTTAGCATAAAATCACATTTCACAATGCCACTTCATTCGACGATTGCACGACTCTGATGTTAAATATGTGTATTTTTTAATAGCATTGTAAGTACAACTTTGCTCATGGTAATTTCTTTTAAAAATTGATTTCATTGTTATAGACGAATAATTTTTTTTTGTGTGTAAAAAAATATTAACGGCTAACAATATCAACGCCGGGTATCGTTTACTGTCATGAAATAGACTTTTGTGAATTTTACAAATATTTGAGTTTTAATTTCGAGTTTTATTTCTCTTTCATACATTTTCCATATTCATCCATCTTAAAGTTATACACATTTTTGCCATTTACTCTGTATCTACAAGGATTACAATTTGCAACTTGCAAACGCGTTTTGCATTTTTGTCGTGTTTCAATATTATTTTTATTAATATGGGTACCTTTTCCATGATTTATAATCCAAACTTCTTCGCTTATTATGGCATACGGGATCCTGTATTGTCATTATTTTAAGCATCGCTGCAACTACCTAAGGATATCTATTCAATTATGAGAACATATGCCATTTTTTTTACCTTTTTATTACTATAACATTATCGAAAAATTCGTGTAGGTGGAGTGAAGTATAGAAAATAGTGCAGGGATCCTAAGAACACAGCTTTACTGACTCACATTTATACCACATCCATTGAATCTGGTTAAACTAGGACGAAAATCTATAACTTTAGATAGAGATTTTATCGAAGGACATTTAATTAGACAAAATAAATATTACACATAGCAGATCAGTTGGAAAAGTGCTATAATTGACATAGTCATCACATAGTTCCTACTTTCCTGCATTAAGAATAAGGTACGGAAGATTCGCTTTAATGGAAGACTCGGGACTGAATCTGGATAGGAGCAAAGTTAGGAGTATAGCGGCGTGCATACGATTAGACCCGACATAGAGATAAAAAATGTAACAACAACCCGATAATTATGCTGTTTCTTTATATAAATATTATTTAATATGAATTTATTTGGTGTTATCCTTTCGAATATTCCATACTTTACGTAAAGAGAAATTGAACAAATTATTAACACAATCAGGCCGTGTTATCCATTCGTATCGAATGTCCGGCCCCTTTGCGCTAATAGCTGCGGCTTCTCATGCCGGCAGCTGAGATCCTTCTCCTCGCTTCACGACTGTATAACTATAGAACATTCGCTAATCAAATGAATAAGTACAACATGATGTAAAATTTAAAGCACCCGGTTTCCGAACTCTCTCGTATTTTATCTAAACTATAAAATCTCATTTGTAATGTGATATACACGTAGCCCGTATGTATATTGTCTATGATTTAATTTTATAATTGAAGAACGAAGCCGTGTTATTTATTTTATAATGGAAGAATCTCAAAATATTTTAAAATTAACATCGATAACTTACTATAATTATTTTTAATAATTACAACGAATTCGATTTCACTAGGCCCTACGCAATTTCAGAAGGAGACAGACCATTATAATTATTATTTAATATAATTTTATTTAATCCATTATCGTTACAATTATGCAATAGAAGAATCACAGCATCCTTAAGACCATAACGGCAATTGAAATTAATCTCATCGACGTATCGTAGGTATTTAATTAGTACAATGATTGTAAAATTTAGACCAATATGGCAGTCTTCACAAACATGGAATGTACGATATGCGTCTATGCAGGTATCCGATAACACTTAACATATATCGGCAAACATTTATCTCTATACAACAACAATGAATTAACTAGTTATGGTTATAGAAAATAACAGCAGTTGTGTCGACGGCCTATGGCCTAATAATCTCTCATTTCGTGAGACTTATACCCAACACTGTTGGGAGTAATGAGTTGACGATGATGAATCGGCAGCATTGGCTTGGCATACAACGTGCCTAACGCTCCGACATGTCCTACTTTCCATCTTTTACTCTATCTACAAAAGTCTTGTACAAATTATTTGAAAGCGGCTTTACAAGTCGCAAATTACAATAATTTATATGTCATGCATTGATAACGAATAATCAAAATAGTTTTAAATTTGAAATTTTCGCGAATTGGCTATTTGAATGTATGTAACATATGTGCACGGTACTAAAACAGAAATATTATCAATTGCTAGTGTTGCCTATATTAATTGTCACAAAGGATTTATAAGCCGCTTTCGAGCTATTTGTACAAAGCCATTACTCGTACATTACAACATTAATCGTTCAGATTTAAAAAAAAAATTAGAGACTGCGTTTCTGAAATATCTCAATCTATCAGAAAGGCAAATTTTCTAGCTCAATTTATAAACTATTTTGTACAAGCTTAATACTCACAGTATAACAGTTTGGAGTCCTATAGTGAGGTGATATTACTAAGAAATCTCGAGTGAATACTTTTAGTAAGTTTTTAGCATTTATTTTGTTGATATATTTCGAGACTTTTCGTGGTGAGCCTATCTTCGTGTAGCACCGTTATTAAAAGGTTCCAATTGAAGGCTCGATTGTCTTGACTACTATACTGATCTTGATGTGCTTATCCACTAGGAAGATTAGGAAATGGTGATGTGATGGAGCCAAAGCAGCTAAGGTTAGGGGATGATCAAGGTCACTTCATTTCTAAACATTATAAGTCACTATAAAACGCGTTTCACTCTATCAAATTACATATGATTAGAATAATTCTATGTACAAGTAACATGAGGTATTTCTAACAGCGCTATAAATATAAAATAACAGCTTAATCACCTGTAACATAAATATTAATTCGAAAAGGCCTAGTTATTTTTCCCTAAATGATAAGCTCCTCATTTCGTAACTTTATATAATAACAATAATTGAATTAACAGATCATCAGTAAACTATAATAAGTTTGATGATATAAATTAAAATAGAATTACAATTTCTGTCAGTCTGCTTTTAATTACACAACATTGAATAAGTCTAGTAGATATTACCGTTATAATATGTACAAATAAACAGTTCTTTCTACAAGGGTAGACAAAATAGAAAAGCTTGATAGTAAAGATAGTAGAAAATAGTAGTAAAAAGCCTAATTGAACAACCTCGGAGTTGTCTTCGGCAAGTCATATTGATTGTCATTTTGTTCCGAGATACATTGCATCAATTACAAAATATGTTTAGTTATTACGTGTAGCTTTCATTCTTTCTACAATTTATTCCCTATTTAGGCTCTTAGGAGCTAGCAAAAGGTTAGTTTAGGCGAATGGTGCTGAAGCTGAAACATGGATATTATGAGGAAAATATAATGAATTCGAATAATTTATATTACTCTCGTAGCCGGTTGTCGCCCCTATCTATTTATTATAAAATCAACCTAATATTATTTCACTAAATACTATTGTTTAATTAATTCAATTCATGCAAATTTTCATAACAAATTTCATAATTACGTAATATAATCACAAGAGGTCTCACACTCACACCCTTGATACATCGAGGCAGTCGATGTGTTACACACAAGGCTTCGCCGAACCGAACGTGGGGAACACATTTTATTAAAGCACTATGTAACATGTACATATTTACAGTTGCTATTAAGATAACAATAGGATATTACGGGGGGCAAGGGCTCTATCTGTCAGGCGGCGGTAGCTTAGTGTCCTCGGGATCGAGGGACAGGCACTCGCGGAGATAGTCCTCCATGGAACGGTACACATGCTCGATGACACCTTTCAAGTCGTGACCTTCATCGGCATATGCCTGTAAATATAGAAACCATTACTTTGATTTGAAGCCTTTTCAAACATTCATGATTTTAGATACTAAACATACGTTATATAAAATAATAATAATTAGTTATGTTTCACTGTATTTTATGTTGTATTGATCGACTGGTGACATTAAATTACAGCTTTCTTTCCCGTAGTTGTAGAACACAACTAGGGTACCCAAATAATATGACTACAAGAGAAGACAACTCGAAATAATATTTTACTAGGAAATTCGTGCGAATAATTCGTATTATTAGAAGAGGATTTATTATAATTTCGGAGTTATACACCCATTGTCCCTGTCGCATAACACCTGTGTAATATCGCACGAAGCAGTCTCGTATCTATTAGGAGAATTATAGCTTTTTCTTAGTAAATGTACTTTACAGCCATTTTACAAATATTGATAAACGTCACACAGTTTCAGTTTATGTTCGATAGAGATAACGCTCTACGAAACTAAATATTGAATTAAAAATCTGTATGTCAGAATTTCTTAGAATATTCAAACATGTTAGCGAACCTGGTATCTAAACAACACTCCAGCATCAGTCAAGGCTCTTGCCAGTTGTAGCGCATGCGGATATGGCGCGGACATATCGGCGAGCCCATGGACCAAATACAAGGCGTGTGCCGGCACGTGGTGAGCTCGCTGCGATGCATCCGCCTCCACATACCCTTTGTAATTCACTGAAGGCTGACCTAATATTCGTTCCGTGAAGGCCGCATCTGAAAACATAATTCATTATCATTATCACAGCTCCTTTAAGGGAGGCAAATTGACCTACTATATATATATACTATACTACGCTGGTCAGACGTGTCGGAATAGGGTTTTATTTCGAGTTTTCCATATCTTGCATACATGGTGTATGCATATTATAATCCTGTAGTCGTCTTTTACGACACCCACAGGCAAGAGTAGAAAAAGGTGAAAGGTGAATTGTATTCTTACTCCGGCACTATACGGAATAGGAAAAACTATTTCAACCGTTGTTAAAAAAAACATAAATTATTCATCATTTCAGCTCATATACGTCCCACAGTTGGGATTTAGCCTCCTCCGCAATAGGAAGGAAATTAACCTTACTATACCATCCTGGTCAGGCAGGTTGGTATAGGGTTTTATTTCGAGTTTTCCTTCACTTGCATAGATGTTATAATATGCGTATTATATCCCTTAGTCATCTTTTACGGCATCCACGGGGAAAATAGGGAATGGTGAATTGTATTGTTACTCCGTCACCACACAGAAAGTTTGTCCGTCACCACAAAAAAAAATATTCAAATGTTATTAAAAAAAATATATTCCAACCGTTTTTTAGTGCCATCAAGTCAGTTAATCCAGCGGTTTTCTTCTAGTTATTACCCATTATTGATGATAAGCATCATGTGCTTAATTACATGTTAAGTTAACTGAGCAATAACAACCTCACTAAAAATACAACGGTAGGCTCAGAAATAGAGTTAAGTTAGTATTACTTAAGTATCTTCTTTTCACAGATCGAAATATGTTAAAATATTTCATATCTCATTCAAATGCTGGGTGATTTACTTCAAGAGTCAATAAGTGTAAAAAAGTTATGACTCGGTGTAGAATGTGGTAATAGAACATCCATTTTCCGGGGCATTTCTAGTAGGTATTCCTTGACAGTCAAAATTCAAAACCGGATCTTACGATTAGTATATGCATGGTTATTATAACACTAGACACATTAGGCTATTGAGTAGTTTTAATATTAGTGTAATTACAATTAATAATTAGTAATATATGAATTTATGTACTTACTATAATACAACCAGTCAGTGATGGGCGATACGGCTATGCCACATTTGAGAGTAGACTGTTGACTACCCAGCAACATCGCAGTCACGTATCCGCCGTAACCCCAGCCCCATACCGCTACACGGGTCACGTCCAGAAATTTAAATGTTTCTAATAAATATCTGAAATAGTTAAAACATATTAAGTAGTTATTATCGTTCAGTTTAACTAACAATACATCATCATTTGCCTACCCTCATCGCACGCTAAGTGGGCTCGGCACATGTTTAACCGTCAAAACATGCGTATATACAAAGTATAAAAAATGTAAATAAATATGTTAATTTAATATTCTAATTCGAAGTGCTGTACTAATAATTAGTTACAATCCTCATTACGCAAGGGAATGCACAGGGGTACTTCCATAATATTCATAAACAAGTATAGGCGTCATTTTAACTATTCCTTTTATAGTATTAATAATAAGAACACTTTTCGTGTTCTGAGGAAATATGAATACAATTCACCAATGCTTATGCAATGGACCTAAAAGATGATTAAGGGATATCGATAAAGCAAGGGACGATATACCTCTATATTTATCTGCACATAAAACTTTCATGTGTAAATATTTTTCTATCTCTAACAATTCAAATACTACATAATGTAAAAGGAATTGTAACATGACCTCAGTCTCTACCTCTCCAAGTTCCATAATTTATTATTTAATTAGAGATAATATTTATTTTTTATATCAACGTCTAATGCTTAAAATATTTGATGTGAGAGGAAATTCAGTCTCTGATGATCAAGGACCCATCGGGCCGGTTACGGACGTCAAGAATTCGGTCCCAATGGATAGTTCAATGGCGATGAGAAGGGAATATGGCAGGTTATGGGGCTGTGTACCGCTATTTCGTCGCCCCGGACAGTACAGACGCGTATGTCCAGACCATTGCCGGACTCAATAAGTGGTGATGGAGTTCACCTGACTAGGCAGGTCAATCTCTCTTACAATATCGAGGTGGCTCTGGAGGAGCTGTGATGATGATGATGATGATGATGATGAAAGGACATCAAGTTTATGTTTCAATTTCATCCAAGATCATGCTCGAAGAAAGTGTTATGTTGGAATTATGATTATAATCCATTCATTCAACTATTATTTGCCTACCTAATAACAGCCAACTGGTCAGCGACTTCAACGCCACCTAGCCTCCCTCTCAGCAAGGCTCTCGGTAGACCCCTTGCTCCTGCTACATCCAATTTTACATATACCACGTCATTGCGTGATGACATGTACGAGCCCCAGTCTACCAAGAACTCTTCAGTTACTTGCTGACTACCCGGTCTGCCATCTCTGAAATCGTGAGAGCTTTATTATTGAATTAAGTAATATTTTTTATTTATTTCTAATTCAAATTGTAAATCAAATACAAAAAAAATAAGAATTAAGTTAATTTAATCGATTCATTACTTATTAAAATTAAATAATAGTTATATCTATATTTGTAGATTCTATTCATAAGTTTTTTTTGTACTGATTATGTTTCTACGAATATTGGGCTCAAATAGTGGTTGGCCCAATGGCGATGAGGAAGAACAACGTGGGTTAAGAGGCTGCACGCTGCCCTTTCATCGCCTAAGAAGATATATTCAGATCATAGCTTGCCAAAAAAGGCTATTAGGGTTTTATGATCACATTTCGTGACAGAACGTGATGGATTAAAAATACAATGTGCTATCACCCATTTCTTGTCTATATGAATTTTGGAAACCAGCTTAAGAATCACTAGAAGACTCTCCGCACTCTTCTCGCAAAATTATAATACGAATCGGATACTTTAGCACCCTAATAATTGAATGAGGGATCACAGGGCAATGGGCGGATGGACGTTATTTAAAAAGGTATCCCGCTGGCCACGGGTGACAAGGAACTCGGTACCAGTGATAAGATAAGATAAGATAATATTTATTTGTTTGAACATGGTAATTTACACATTAATGCAAGATGTTACATGGTGTACAAAGTCCAGTCATGTTCAGCCTCATGTTAAGGCGTACAAATTTGTGTATAAGTTATTTGTAATTAATTGTAATAAATTAATTGTAATGAATTAATTGTAATAAATGTCAGATACAGAAATTAATTAGAATTAAAAACATAGTCATTAGTCATGCGGATATATAACAATATTAACATTTTAAATACCAGCTATACATATTTACATTTCTTTATCCAATAAGAACTGTGTAACATTATATTAAACTTTCTCAGTTAAAAATTGCTTAAGTTTCCTACCAAATGCTATTTTATTTAGTTCTTTCCATGATTTTGGCAATTTATTATAAACAATTGGGCTCATGCAGAAATTACTTTTTGTCATTAATGCTGTTTTGGATTCATGTAAACAAAGCTTACCATTATCTCGTCTGTTTCTTGGATAAGTGTCTGCCACTCGCGCAAATAAATTTAAGTTTGACTTGACAAACATAGCAGTTTCATATATATACAACGAGGGAAGCGTTAAGATATTGTACTTCTTAAAATATGGTTTACAACTGTCAGTTCTTGCAATATTAAACATGGCTCTTATACAACGCTTTTGAGCCTTGAGTGCTATAGTATTATCGGTACTATTTCCCCAGAATATAACTCCATATCGTAGGACTGACTGAACCAATCCATGATAGGCATTAAGTAAAGCATCAGTATTGAGGACTCGTGACAGTTTATATAAGGCATAAGCCGACGAACTTAAACGCGTGGTAACCGATTCGATATGTGTTTTCCAATTAATTTGTTTGTCAATAATAAGTCCAAGAAATTTTATATTATCTACTTCATTAATATTTATGTCATTATATTGAATATTGAAATTAGTTCTTGTTTGTCTACGTTGACTGAAATGCATTATTTTAGTTTTGTTAAAATTAATATTTAAATTATTATCGTGTAACCAGTTTATAATCGATGTCAAGGAATTATTAATATCTTGTTCATATGAATCTCTATCATTACAAGTTATTGTTACAGTGGTCAGCCTAATATTGGTAGAAGCATCATCAGTACCAAAAAAAAACTTATGAACGGATTCTGTAAATATTAATCATTAATGCACAGATAATTAAGAATAAAACATATTTTTGTAGTCGAATATTATACTCACACATGGACAAGTACCGGAAAGGCAGCATCACGCAGTTCTTCTCTCCAAGATGGTGGCAGTAGTAGCTGCACTCGCGCCTTGGAACCGCTGCCCAGTTGCACTTCGAACGAGCGCCGAGTTGGTAGAGCCAGCTCGCGCAAACGTACTGATCTGTAGTTTTAAAATAATACATCACTATTTCAGCTCATAAACGACCCACTGCTGGAGATGGGCTCGAGCCTCTTCCACAATAGGAAGAAAACTGAACTACTATACCATACAATTAATAGGAAAAATGGATTTATTTACTTATTTTTTAAAAGGCAATGTCATGAAAAACATTTTTATGTATAAAAGTATTGTGTTGCATGAGAATCGAACTTGCAATATTTGGCACGGTAGGTTGGTATCTTAACGTTTATTTGTGTGATACACACAAATAAAGATGTGATTGTTCCGAGTATGGGTGTTGTTTGTTTTTTCCATTAATTATATATTTGTGGGGCAATACAAGGATTATTTTCTTACTGCAGGCTATTAATCATTATTTTAAAGAACTGTCTTGCTTAGGGATTGAACTGGTGACATTCAGTATGAGATCGTTACTTATATCACTTCACCATCTATGCAGTCAATTATAATAATTTATAATTCCATAGAAGGTCTTTCTATTATCATCATCAACATTTCAGCCCACGTAAGTCTCACTGTTGCACTGGAGCCTCTTCCACAACGGGAAGGCAATTGACCTACTCACCTATCCCTGCTTCTAGACGTGTTGGTATAAGGTTTAATGTCGAGTTTTCTATCAAGTTTTGCATAGGTTTTATCCGAACAGCAAGATTATACAAGAGTTTTACTTTTACTCTTTTACGTCATCCACGGGCAATAGAAGGAGTGGTGAATTGTATTTTCACTCTGTTTCTACATGGAAAAAAGGTCTTTATATACAAGTATCATCATTAGTGTAAGTATCCTCTGTAATAGGAAAGAAAATTGTACTGTAAAACATAGTATAGGTACTATGTTAGTGACGTAGATAGAGCTTTCCTTCTTTTGTAATAATTTTATCCACATATGTCCTAGTGACTCTCAAATGCCAATGAGATAATAGCAATTTTATAAATAAAAATGGGTTATTACCTATAAGGCCTCGTGTCATATAATATTCTTTCTAGCTTATGCGTTCTGGCATCGTGCAGTCCAGCCAGAGGGGGTCCAGGACCTCTACACTCCAATACATAGTGTGTAATCCCGAGCTTTGCACGCGGTGGCGAGAAAACGGCACTCCAATATGAACAATTAGCATAGTGAAGTCTCGCTGGCCAAACAGCCAGCTCGCACGTTAAGCATCTTGGTTCTTCTCTATCTGCTCGTGCTTTTACCGAATTGCTGCCTCCGCCATAACTCGGATCTCTTACTACGTAAACCTGTCTCTGCCCAGGTCTGTCTGCACTGCCTGTTTTAAATAAATACACAAGTCAAAACTCTCATAACACAGCAATAGTTACACACATGGCAGACAAAAAAAAAATCACACACAATGCCCTGTATAAAACGTAAAATGCCACGTCAATGAGAGGAGCTGTTAATATTTATGACTTTGGACAATCAGTTACTAATGCGACCCATCCGAAAAATAAAACACTCAACTGCACTCAATCGAAATACTTAATTTGATTTGCTTCATTCACCAAATCTGGATGCAGTATATGTTTTGGTAACTTGTCGTAGTTTAAACCTTTAATAGAAACAAAACAAGAATTGAAGATAGTATTTTAATACAGAAAGCCTTTGGTCTAAAAATAGCAAAATAATTCATGCAATTATCCTGGTGGTATGGTAGATATAACACGCATACATTTTTCACGCAATTTTGATTACACAAAATAGCAGGCAAGCCTATTGCCATTTATTGAATACAATTCAAAAAATCCATAGCTGTTTTGGGTATCTTTTTGGCAGCAAATCAAAATAATACTAACTGTAAGGAGACCGAGATTCCAATCATTCTCTCAATTCTCAATTAGCAGTCGTATTTTTAAGACATTAAATCGCCGAGACAGTTTGTTTCATTACTTTTATATAAAAAATTACCTAAATAATAAACTAAATGGTTCTCCTGGTCCCATGCCAGGATCTCAGTAACTTCAACCTTGCCGTGTGATAGTACAGCCATCCGTTGTCTTAACACATCCACGTGTTTGATGTGCGTATAATATTGGCCGCCGCCTTCTTGTACAGCAGCTAGCAGAAGAAACGCACTACCGTCCTCTGAGTACACCGGTTGCTGGTGGACTTCTAACCATGGTTCTTCTGTCGCTTTCTCAGAATGTGTCTGAAACTCCATTCGTTAATGAGAATAGAGAGTACATAAATGTTGGTTGTCATCATTATAAGAATCCCTGTGAATAGTTCTGTCAAATGATTTTAATAAACGAAAAAAAGAGAAAAGATTTTTTTAGGTAATCAGAAATGCTTTGATTATAGTAGAGTAACTAGCAACCCGCCCTCGCTTCGCTTCGGTTATAGTCGTTTTACCCGCGTAGTTCCCGTTCCCGTAGGAATACCGGGATAAAATATAGCCTAGTTTACGCCCTGATATTATAGCTTTCCATTGGTGAAAGAATTTTTGAAATCGGTCCAGCCGTTTTGAAGATTACCCGGAACAAACAGACAGACAAAATTTTTTTAATCACTATTTTAGGCATAGGTGTCGTGCAAATAACAGTGTGAGCATGAAAAAGGCCTATTATTTTAACATTACAAACAGACACTCCAATTTTATTTATTGGTATAGATTAAATTTACATACAAAGTAAATATTTTTCTGTCTGGTGAGGGCGTAAGAATACAATTCACTTTCTTGCCCATAACTCGTAAAATATGACTATACTCGTTCCAACAATTTATTTTACTTTTAACACATGCTTTAGGACGTAACTGTTTCATTATACGCAATTATTAACTTTGAAACGAGTGAACAGAGAAATATATAAACTGCCCAATAATATTTATATATCTTAATTATTACCCACTAAATACATTAATATGCCGTAAATAGCTCTATTCATAAAATTTAAGTGATAATTCATTTCCGTTATAAAAAAAGTTACGTTCTATCGCATCTAGTGACAGGATCAAAAGTATTCGGTGCAAACTAATGAATCGCAAATAATCGATTACACTTATTTGCAGTTAAGTCAGCTGACAACTGAGTTTTGAATTGTTGTAATAGACAACACGTTAAAATTGTATCAGGGAGATATAAAAATCTTCTCATCATACCTATAACATGAAATAAAACAACCAAAATATTTTAATATTATTTTATTATAATGAATCGTCGGATTCTTCATACGAACTCGAATCGTCGCTTGAATCATCTGCAGTGTTTATTATTAACTCTTGTGTAGGTATGTTGTCAAATTCAATTTCCCGATCCCAATCAGAGAATATTATATTTTTTGTCTTGTTGACGACACTCGCCCAGTTTTCAGGCGTCACACTAGCACATGCGGTTTTTTAAAAGTTCAAGCATTTTATTTGCTGTGAAAGGAGGAGTTGTATTGTTTCTTGCGGCGCGTCCTTTGACTTGTGCCCAGATCATTTCAATTGGATTATATTGACAGTGGTACGGAGGAATTCTGATTACAACATGCCCATATTCTGCTGCCATTTCGTCGATGACATATCGTTTTGGCTGCTTTTTACTTTTTAATATTTTAAGTAATTCTACTTTTAGTAGGGATTCGTCCACATCTTCCCCATTATCACGAAGTCAGTTTATAATCTCGTGTTTTTTGTTGGCCTGTGTTGGCATTTTATTAATTTGGCGAGAGTGATAGGGTGCATTATCAATAAATATTGTTGATGGCTCTTCAAGTGATGTAAGCATTTCTCTGAACCACTTTTCATACACGTCCGCATTCATCTCCTCATGATAGTCTCCTGTTTTTTTTTTATTTGAACGCTAACAGAGCGTCTGGTACAAATCCCTTTGTAGTTCCCGCATGGCAAATGATGAGGCGTTCACCTTTCCCCATTGGCACTGCAGAAGTAGAAGCAGCAGTATCGTCAGTCCAACCTTTTGGTATGGAATGATTGGCATTGAGCCAAGTTTCATCTGTGAAAACGACATTCGACCAGTCTTCTATTTTCTTCGCTTGTCTTAAAAATTCACAGCGAGACAAGGCTATATCACGACGTTCCATTAAAATTTTTCTTTTGTCGGATTTCTTATACAAGAACCCGATTTGGTGCAGCACCTTTGACAAAGTTGACAAAGGAGATTTTTGACCACGAAACAAGCCACAATTTCGTAGAGACGCTACTAATTTTTTCAAAGTAGGAATCTCTTTGCTTGTGTAATAATTGTATATATGACGACGAATAGCATCAGTATCAAAACTGTCAATTGCTGTCACTTTACGGGGCTGACGTTTTTTCTTAGGCGTAGATAGCTTGTTCTGTTCAATACCACTACTACCATAGGCTTCTTTAGTGATTTTCGCCACCGTTGGAGCACTAATACCTAATGCTGCTGCAACACGGTCTCTAACTTGGGTTACTGGTATAAGGAATCCGCCATTGCGGCTTTCCTTTTCAAAAAATTCACGAAGCCGCAGCACTAACTCTCTGGATTGTCCTTTAAGCACCATACCTTTCGGCATTTTGCAAGTAAAATCTTACTGGGAGGAACGATACGCTCAACTCAATCAAAGTAAGAACAATGAAATCAATACGGTGGAATATAAATACTCAAAACAGCGTATGAAAAATATGAAAGAGCACTCAGCGAACAGAAATGTGACGGGAGTCTTGTTGCGAGTGACAGACAACACAACAAAATGGCGTCGCCGGCGCGCCGTTCAGTGTTGCCAATTCGGTTTAAAAAAAAAGGGGTAGGCTAGATGAGAAAATTAGTGATTTACTACCGCAGACGAGGGCGCCATTGTCTCTAAGTAAAGTTTGGAGCAGCGGACCCCGCTTAATGGAAAAATGCTTCATAAAGTAGTAATTTTTTATTTTGCAAAGTACTAAGTAAAATATTTTGGGAGGACTGAATTAGTGGGTATGCAAAAATTAATGTGCCCAAATAACAAATATATTTACAGAAGTGAAGTTTTTAAATAATATGAAATATGTATTTAAGCAAAAATAAAATATCCGTGTTAAATCGATTAAAAGTTCTTCCTGACTAAAATCGATTATTACAAAACATAGTATCCGTAATACATTGGTACAACACTAATTGATCAGAATTCGACCTGCCAAAAGTAAAATAAATGGTTGGAACGAGTATAAGTAATATAATATGCAGATAACATCGATGCAAGAGAAGGCAAACTCGAAACATAATCCTAGGCCAATACGTCTGACCAGGGTGGTATAGTAGGCCAAATTCCCTCCCAGGAGGAGGCCCGAGCCAATAGCAAGATGGACTGGGATGATGATGAGAAGAAAATATTTCCTTTGGGCAATACCTAATTATAACATTTAAAACGTATATTTGGTGTTAGATTCATAATTCTGTTACGGACAAGTAATATACAATATTACTTCTTAAATTCCCATTGAAATTATATCTGTAATGTTCATCTAAAATTTATAGATTATAGTATAATTTAACTAACACCGGCGTATGGTTACATTGTAAGCAAAAAGAAAGAAACTTATATGAATAAATAAACAAATATATCGTCATCTTATCCAAATAACTTGTTGAGGCATAAAATCTGTTACCATTGTTAATATTGCAAAGGTTTTGACAATAGTTTTATTACCGGCCACCTGTCTTATATCAACCCTCTTTGAGAATGTAATTGTAGACTAGACGGCATCAGGCTGAGCTGGGCCAGGTAGATTTAACAGGTTAACTGTTCGTGCTCCGAAGTGGGTATGGTCCCGTACGGCCAGTAGTATGTAAAATATGTTAAACGATAAAATCTCGAAAAAATTTTTCATACCATGTACAAAAAGAAATATCGAGTATTTTCCTATGTCCCAGCACTTTTTATAATCCTTATGATATGTCCTACTAAGTACACATAAAATATAAGAAATTATTCTTACGTCCACAGCTCCAGATGGCTTAGAATTGTCGTGGTCTACAGACCATATATGGTCTAGACAGACAGTTAACCTGTTAATTTCATATTTAGCTCTTAATTGTCATTAACGACAGCCACAAATAATGTAAGGGTTATTACTATACGTAGCCACGCAATAATATGCCTTACATCATCATCATCATCACAGCTGATATACGTTCGACAATAGCGGCGCAAGCCTCCTCCATAATAGGAGGGAAATTGACTTACTATACTACTCTGATTTGGTTGGTACAGGGTTTTATTTCGAGTTTTCCTTTTCTTGCATAGATGTATGCGTATTATAATCCTTATCCCTTAGTCTATTTTTACGTCATCCACGGACAAGGGGATGGTGAATTGTATTCTTACTGCGTCGCCACACGGAATTCCTTACATACGTATGTTATAAAAGTATAAATACCTCTGTACAAGTCCAATTAGGTGCATAACAACTGCTATAAACTGTAAGGTTTTGCGCTCGATTCATCCATACTACACCTACATGAGAATTGTCTTTGCCCACCCACTGGGCTGATATGAGATAATATTCCCTACAAAGTAAACGTAAATATTATTTAAGCCACATTATTTTTTTAATAAGCTATACTAATTTTAGTAAAGAATACATACATTCCTTCTAAAGTATTTGGCGGCCTTACTTCCCATCTCGGTGGCGAAGTTGAATTCTGTACACTCACTATCGATAATTTTACTTTCGGTATTGAACTGCCAGGCTGAAACATAATTTCAGATTAAATTCATTATTAAGTAAAAAAAAGATATATGGTATCTGAAAGTATTTTATACTTTATTTACGTTTAACGTTTTCTGTTATTATATAACGTGTTTTAATTTACGCACGGATTTTCAATATTTGATGCTTCATTGCACCTAACCAAGAAAAGGACATTTTAATGCATTAATTTCCCTAATGTTGATATCCTAATTGAAACAATGTTTCTAGCCTTACTGTTTCCAACAATATTGGAGTAAACCGAAACCCATTGTTACAAAATTATTAAATTTTTTTAATATTTACAGACACTGCTCTAATCCTAAATATCGCAGTATAACCTATAACCTTTTTGATAATACTACGTCCCACCGCTCTACTCGCATCTCTACAATAAGAGAGAAATTGATGTACTATAGCGCGTTGGTCATAGGCTGGCATTAAGTTTTATGCTGAGTTTGCCTTCTTTTGACTATTCAAATACATAGGATGGTTTCTGTATATTATGTACAGAAACCATCCTATATGGCTCCTGTATATTATAATACTAGCAACGCGCCCTCGCTTCGCTTCGGTTTCTATCGCCTTATCCCCGTAGTTCCCTCCCCATAGGAATATCGGGATAAAATAAAGCCTAGTTTACTCTCTCATATTATAGCTTTCCATTGGTGAAAGAATTTTTTAAATCGGACCAGCCGTTGTGAAGATTACCCGGAACAAACAGATAAAAAAAAATATAAAGTGATTTTTAGGCATATGTATAGTGCAAATACCCGTGTGAGCATGAAAATGGCCTATTATTTTGACATTACAAACAACACTCCAATATTATTTATTGGTATAGATACATGTCGTAAAAAATGACTAAGGGATATATCTCTTAGTCATCTTTTACGACACCAACAGGCAAAAAAGGGAGTGGTGAATTGTATTCCTACTCCGTTACCACACAGAAAAATCTACCTTAAGCTATATTTTGGTATTTAAGTGGAAGGATTTTTTGGCATCCAAGGCAAGTACAAACTAGCTTTATAACACTAGTAGAATAGATTCTCCGTGTGGTGGATGTAATAATGGTGAGGGATGTAATATGCACATAAGATCTGTGCAAGAGAAGGAAAACTCGAAATGAAACCCTATACCAACATGTCTGACCAGAATGGTATAGTAGGTCAAATTCCCTCCCACTGTGGAGGAGGCCCGAGCCCAACAGTGGGACATATGTGGGCTGCGATGATGATGATGATGATGAGAATAGATTCTAAAGTTCAAATAGTTTTACAAGTACAGGATTTAATAGTGTGAATGATCATACCGTGGGATATCTGACAGTTATCTGATCTGGAAATATAGCATGCACGGTTGTGTTGAGATTGGGTAGTAGGAATCCGGTACGCGCCGCACCGATGCCTCCAATACCATCTGCGATACGCGGCAGTCGTAGCTCCGCAACTGCACTGTCGTCGTACTGTGCGTACAACACCAGCGACCCATCTGACGAGCCCCATGTCGCTGATGAACTTTTCGTCACCTCCTCTGTTAAAATTTATAAAAAGTGTTAAACATGTATTATAGAATAGAATAGAATGGCATTTATTGTCACATAATAACTAATAATTATAATACATGTTTTTAATTAATTTTGACAATAGGGGAATGCTCAGCATTGTGCTGCATAGAAATTACGCAGGGCTGGTTTTCAGCAAACCCCTTTCCTCAAACATATAAGAAAGAAAAAATAACAAAAAGAAAAGAAAAAAGAAAAGGAATAAAAATAACTTATAATAAGAATGATAACAATATAAATAACATTAATGAATTGAATTATGAAGGATGTGCTTTTGTATGATGAGTTCGCTTTTCCATTTTTGTGTGTATGAGTGTTGACTGTTTGTTTGCGTGTGTGAATGTGTGTATGTGGGCAGCGATTGACGTATCTATTTGTTGCTAATTATCAATTAATTAATTAATTATTAATTATCCATTATCGATTATCCCCGTTTGGGGACGGAGTTAGAATACGATTCACCACTGCTCTCTTGTCTGTGTTTTTTGTAAAAGACGACTAAAGGATTAAATATGCATGTAACATTTATGCAAGAGAAGGCAAACTCAAAATAAAACCCTATACCAACACGTCTGACCAGCATGATATAGTAAGATAATTTGCCTCTTATTGTGGAGAAGGCTCGAGCCCAGCAGTAGGATTTATGTGGGCTGAAAGAAGGGATGTTGAATTCAAAGAATTTCTTATTACATGCATTTTTATACCAAATACTTTTCACCCATAAACTCAGGTAGAAGAAAATCTATTATGTAGGAATAGGTCCAAAGTTCGAGCAACTTCGATTTACATTTGCCTTACAGAAGATTCCAAAACTATTTTATTTCGTTACTGGATGTGAGCAACATTATCCATCCATCCACCAGGCTATTGCCGTAAGGAGCGGTGCAGAGAAGGAATTTTTCTACGGCGACATGTTCCGCCGCCGCTTCCTTAATTTTTTAACTTTGTACGCAATCTTCTTTGTAATATTAGTATTGGTGTCATTATTATCATTCAGCCTTTTGCAGTCCACTGCAAGACGTAGGCCTCCTTATATTTCACCGCAAAGTACGGTGCTGAGCCGCTTGGATCCAACGATATCCAGCAATTCTTATTAGGTCGGTGTAGCAGCTATATATTACAAACTTCATCAAAGATAGGATGGGTAATAGATGCTCGTCAATGTTCATTATAACATGCTTATTTTTAGTCACCATACCTCTCACCTTGATAAAGCCAATCGGAAACACCATTGTATATGACACCAGGACTTGCATCTGAGGTAAGTCGTAGTAGCGGTGCTCTTCTCGCTGGCGGACCTGGCCGTGCCAGCACTTCGTTGTCGGCCGCGAGCAGTAGAGCCCCCTCTGTGCCAAGCCATGCTGCATGCTGCCATTCCCAGGATCGCTGACCCTCGCCGAATAGGGGAATGTGATGGCTGAAAATCATGATTATCATCATCTTAGCTCATATAAAGCCCACTACTGGGCGCGAGCCTCCACTACAATAGGAGGGCAATTGACCTACTACACCACACTCATCAGGCGGGTTGATATAGGGTTTTATTTCGAGTTTCTCTTCACTTATCATCATAATATTTGTTACATACAAAACTGTACCCGGAATTTCGTTTGCATGGATTACTTACATACTGTTATTACCGAAAGGGTTCCGTACCCAAAGGGTAAAAATGGAACCCTATTACTAAGACTTCGCTGTCTGTCCGTCCGTCTGTCTGTCACCAGGCTGTATCTCAAGAATCGCAATAGTTAGACAGTTGAAACTTTATTTATTACAATTTATGTATTTCCTTTGCCGCTATAACAACAAATACTAAAAACAAAATAAAATAAATATTTAAAGGGGCCTCCCATATAACAATCCCGATTTTTTGTAGATAGTGGTGCGGAACCCTTCGTGCGCGACTCCGACTCGCACTTAGCCGGTTTTTTTATTCTAATACCCGTAATATATGAGTGACAGTTTTTGTTATGTCAGCAGTTTGCACGACAAACATTGCACAAATCTCTTGATAGCTATTGTCATTTATATATTTTGACTGACTTGTTAACATTTACAAATATGGCTCTATTTCTATTAAGCGTTGTATGTCGTGTCCTGTACTATAGTATAACATTCACGTCATACAGTTCTGTGTATACCGTACGATACCCATAAAAAAGAAAACAAACTATTGTTCTCTACGAAATACATTCGTAAATGCACAAATTCGTAAAAGTTTGGTGGCCAGCAAAGAATCTAAAATGGGTGATGGGGCTTTCAATAATTTTGAAATAAATTGGTAAATGTATTCACGAACCTATAGTTAAATCGATTTCTTTTCCCCGCGAGACGACCGGTGAAAAGAAAACTCACAAAGGAATATGAAAAAGCAAACCAAAGCGGTGACTTTCTTTAATATTGCCTTAAAAGCCATTTCCGCTCAAGATTTTAAAAGATGAAAGAAATGTCTAATAAAATGAGAGTCGATTTTATTGTAATAATGGAATACATCAAAATGTAGACCGATTTAGTTGTATGTCGCCATTACACATCTTTCATTTTTAGCTCTCATTACAAACACTATATTTTGATTTCTGATGTTTACGCAAGCATTAACATAGCACTAGCAAAGCCGTAAAATAGCTTTATTTACAGCTATATCTTAATTCAAGTTTAACGTATATATACGGGTACTTGTCTATGCAATTCTAGATCCATGCAAATACTCTGATTTTGTCCACCGTTGGACATAGGCTCACGAACGACTTACAAACTAGAATAATGCTATAATCAGACAGTTTTGGCAGGCAGAAGTAAGGAGTGGTGCCTTATTATATATTTAAGCCACCACCGGTGACCAATTTAATAAAATTCGAAATTCATTTACAAAATTTGATCATGCTATTTAACACTACCTCTTCTCAGGCAACATTCAAACCTTAGAATAATAACGTATAGAAGGATAGTGTATATAATACTTCGAAGGTTCGAAATTTGAATCTAAAAACACTAATGGCGCGCAGACGATTACACACGTACACACTTATACCACTATACAAATTATGAATTCAATTTTGTTTTTATTAACATAATTCGCCGAAATACTTTTAAAAGTGACGTTAAAAACCTTTTTAAGTTTTACAAATGTGTTATGACACCATTTAAATGCACAAACCGTCATAATTACCTATTTATTTTTTAAGAGTTGCTTACGTACCTGCAGTACAATAACTTGTACATTACGGAACGGTTCCGACGTAAGCTCCATTAGGCTCCAATTGAAATGCTTCATTATTGTGCGCGAACTTACCTTCTATATGTTATTATTCTAAGATTCAAACATTAAAAATTAAAAAGGACTCACTCATTTGTGACGTCATAAACGGTATAGTGCGCAGTAAAGGTCCGTCGGTAAACCTGTAAAAAAAAACATTTTCGGTAATGGCCAAGCTGTTAAGTGTAGAGTGTCTAGTTTATTTTAAGGAAAAAGAAAATGTTAAATAATTCCGGGCATACCTCCTTGATATTGTGTTGAAATAGTACAAAGCGTAAATTCGGCGAGCACTGGTAACCGCGTACATTTAACTGCCTCTGTAAAATAAATAACATATTTTACAACCCTTTGACGCCTTTAAAATAGCGTAATTATAAACATAATTAACAGAATCTTCTAAATGAATGAAGTTCGAGTAGACTAACTAGAGGTAAGATGTCATACTATTTTAATAAAGGAACTAAAACCTTTCAGGGACCGAGTGTTAATATAACAATAGAACAAGGCTGATAATACGAGCTCAAACTTATTAACTTACAAATACAGTAAAAGGAAAGAGAACTTAAGCGGATTATGTGATATAGTAAGGTTTAGTACGGTTTAGCATATCATGAAACTCGGCATATTCAAATTTTCATTTTACGAAACCCAACATCCTGCGGTATAATAACATCATTATTACGAATCGGGCAAGTTGCTATAAATGTTACAGTGAAGAGTGTAATACCTTTTTAGGTACCGTGAGAGGCCCAAAGATCAAGAATCTTTATAGATAGAATTAGCATCAAGAAAACGTTCTGTCTTTCTTTTCTTGCATATTATGAGCATATTATATGCTTCAGTCGTCTTTTACGACACCCATGGGTAAGATAGGGAGTGGTGAAATGATTTATTCTTATCCTGTCATAAGATACAAGATGTATAGTTTGAATTAACAATGACTAAATTCTTGCATTATCGCATATCCGCGACGAAATATTGTAATGAGACTATCAGCTAATTATCACTCACTGTTGACATAGGAGGATTTTCCGTGTGGTGACGGAATAAGAATACAATTCCCCACCCCTTCTCATACCCGTGGGTGTCGTCAAAGACGACTAAGGGATATTATACCCATATGACATCTATGCAAGATATGGAAAACACGAAACAAAACCCTATACCAACCTGTCTGACCAGCATGGTATAGTAAGGTCAATTTCCCTCCTAATATGAAGCAGGCTCGAGCCCAGCAGTGGGACGCATATGAGCCGAAATGATGATGATGTTGACATAGGTCCTTTCAAAGTGGGGAAAATCATCGGGTTTGACGATTTGTCGATCGTAGTCGGTATTGTATGATTGCCAGTAGTGTATTGTTTCTCATTTGTCTGACAATCTTTCAGTTCATTTTTACCTCGGTAGCGATTATTACATTTCACACCATTGGCGAGGCATATGACCAACTGAACGTCTATAAGGTAATGGATGGATGTTTGGATGGTAGTTTCGCGTCACACTCCTCAAGTTACTAATACTCTGATTAATAGAATATAAACTGAACTTACTAATGTATGATTGGTGACTAGGACAGTGAGAGTGTTGTTGAAAGTATCGAGCGCAAGAAGTCCGCCGTCGTCGGCCTGATACACAAGTTGGTGTGAGTTCACCCACGTAGACGGCAGACGCTCTCCTGTTAGATCTCCGTGCAAGAACTCGTCGAGGCGCATACGACGACCAGACCAATATAATAATTCGTCCACATACCTGTAATTTTAGAGGAATTTAATCATAACTATTCTTACATTAATAGCTGTCCATCGAGGAAATTCATCGCAATATTTAGAACATGACGTCATTACTTAGATTACAATGCATTCTGTATATATATATATATATATATATATATATTTCATCAATTCATCTCACCCCGTAGAGGTATTTCACTGTTGGGCTCGAGACCACTCCGCTATGGGAGAGGAATTGATATACTGTACCACTCTGGTCAAACGGGTCAGCGTAGAGTTTTGCTTCCAGTTTTCCTTCTTTTGCATAAATGTCATATTATATCCCTTAGTCGTCTTTTACGACATCCACGGACAATAGAGGTGGTAGTGAATTGCACTTTAACTCCGTCGCTAGATGAATAATTTGGTTGGTCATAATTAAATATTAGTTATAAAAAGTATGATACTAATAATAAGTAGTATAGTAAGTATAATAAGTTCTTTGTTAAAGCAGTAACATAAATACTCCTTACAACTCATACACGTCCCATTGCTGGGGTTGTACCTCCTCTACAATGGGAGGGAAATTGACCTACTACGTTGGTCAGTCGGGTTGGCATAGGGTTTTATATCTAGTTTTTCCTCTCTTGCATAGATGTTATCTGCATATTTTTTATACCTTAGTCGTCTTTTGTGACACCCACGGGCAGGAATAGGGTGGTGAATTATATTCTTAATTCTTAATAATATTATAAATGCGAAAGTAAGGATGTTTGTTTGTTTGTTTGTTTGTTTGTAACGCTTTCACGCTTAAACCACCGAACCGATTTCAAAAATTCTTTCACCAATGGAAAGCTATAATATCAGGGAGTAACATAGGCTATATTTTATCCCGTTATTCCCACAGGAATGGGTACTACGCCGCGGGTAAAGCGACTGAAACCGAAGCGAAGCAAGGGCGGGTTGCTAGTATTCTTAATAAGTCACGCTCGCTTCGCTTCGGTTTCAGTTGCCTGACCCGTGTAGTTCCCGTTCCCGTAGGAATACCGGGATATAATATTTTATATGCTACTATCTGATATTATATTGGTGAATTTCATATTCCATTCCATCCAATATTTTCTATGCTACTATCTGATATTGGTGAATTTAATATTCCATTGGTGAAAGAATTTTTGAAATCGGTTCCTTGGTTTAAGCGTGAAAGCATAACAAACAAACAAACAAACCAACAAACAAACTTACTCGCGCATTTATAATATTAGTAAGGACATTCACTATAAATATTACGGGGTTAAAATTATAGCAGTTTACACTTACCCTAATAGATAAATCGCTGTAACAATACCCGCTATTACAAAACTGATGACCATCAAAGAAAATATAATGCTTCTCCAGTTGTGGCCATCCCCTTGATATAAATCCTGGAAAAAACATTTGTTCTTTTTGAGGAATCACCTAATGTTACACAATGAAGGGCGGTACAGGCGTGGCGAAGTAAAATGACATCCGTCAACAATATCAAGCGAGCTTTCTAGAAAATACGCTAAGAAATCGGAATTTGATTTATGATCCTTGATGGCTTCGAGTTTCATGGATTTTTAAGATTTTGGGCAATGAAGGTGTATAACTAGGATTGATGTTTGCGGTAATTTGAAGAATATTTTTATTTGAAGTTTTTATATCTTTACACACGGGTAAGCAATGTATGTAATTTAAATAGTAACATACATTTTGTCCTGTAATTTTTAATTTTATATAAAAGGAAAACAGAGTTTACTTTAAAAATATCCGATAAGTGAACATAAAATATTAAAACATTTGTAACAAAGGTGATAAGTAGACATCGGATTATATGCACTATCAAAATGCCAAAATATGCATGCAAATATGCGCGAAAAAAGCGCGATTTATGCATAAAACATGCACAATCAATAAACATTTACAATTAGAATTTGCGTTTATTATTAACACATAATTAAAAAGTGTTCATATTCATTAGTCATTGTTATTAGTATACTATATATTTACTAAACTATAAATTATTATAACATAAATAATAAACTTTTGAGAGTAAACAATAATATATTTTCAAGGTCTTCTGCAACAAACTTGTGACGTTTGTCACTTAATAGTAATTCATAGGCTGAAAATGACCTTTCGACATCAACTGACGTTACCAGACTGAACCTAAAATTTGCCGCCATTTCTGCAGTGACCTCTTCAGGCAGATTCTATCTGGTGCCATTACCAAAACTGCACTAATTTACCACGAACTTTTGCCATAGTGAACTCGGAAGGGCGTTACTCTGTCCAATAATTTTTTCTATTATTTTCAAGGACTGGCACAGAAGAAAGTTTTTAGTTTCTAATTTCTCAATTACATCGGGTATATTGCTGAAAAGTGTTGCAATAATAGCAATTTTTTTTTATTAAAGCCTCCTCAAATGCCAGGCGGAAATGCCGACGGACGTGTCGACTACACAATACAATGTGCTAAACATGTATATCTAACTATTGAAATAAGCCCTATCAGTGAAAATGTACCAAAATATGCAATAACGCTATAAAAGTAGAATTATATGCATTTGCATATGCAAACATGCAAATGCATATAATCCGATGTCTAGTGATAAGTAAGGTACATATTGATTACGAAATTACGAAAACTCTTATTATCTCAATTTATGCTTCAGAATGTAGATTCTTTTTTAATGTATTTGCTGTTTTTCAAATTAAATACAATGATATAATTTAACGATTACGGCAGATTTTGAATGGTGTTTGTATCATCCAGTGTGTTCACTCACTGATAGAAGTGTTGTAGGAAATTCCTTTTAGTCAGACTGACTGAGTATAATGTACGAGCCCATTCATGTATATAAGAAGAAAATTGATAGCAGCGTAGCCCTACCAATAGAAAAGCTAAGAATGTGTAATACTTAATATATTATTTTTAAAGACAACATCCAGTACTAAGGCAATAATCCTTGTATTACAAACATATAATTTAATGAACACAAATCACATCCAAACTCAGAATAACAATTTGTGGATCGCCCAAAGTGTTGTCCTGCGTGGATAGGAACCCGCGACGCTGGCACAGACGGTCGATTTAACCTACTACGCCATCTGTGCAGTCAACTGTATGTATAATTTTTTTTTTGGGGCTAATTCCACCACACATTCATATCATTGTAACTCCTGTAAGTCAGGATCCACAATGGTCTCCATAGGTAACACTGAGGTTTGACACTCGGGCAGTCCCGGGAAACGATTTTAATTGTCATGGGACCCGCAACAAATTTAATTGAATATACAGATAGCGTAGTAGTTAAGATACCGACCTGTCGTGCCAGTGTCGTGTGTTCGAATCCTACACAGGACAATAATTTGCACGATCCACAAATTGTTGTTCCGAGTTAGAATATAATTTGTGTCCGTTAATGATATGTCTGTAAAGTCCCACGCAATACAAGGATAAATACCTAAGCGTAGAGTGTTTCGTCTTATTTTTTAAATAAAAAAATAATTAAAATCAATGTTAAACAGGAGGAGTTAGAAGAGATTGATTCCATTTTCCTTCTATGCAATGCAAGAGACATGAAGCAAAATTGATTAGTTAGGTTCACTTCCGTGCATCGCGGCCGCACGCAATCGATCGCTTACGACAGTCACGCGCGGCCGATGTGACAAGAGTCAAAGTATTAAAATGTATGGCGCCATTTCTGTCGTTGGCTGCGCGCGGCTGTCACGTACCTCGGCAACGGCGCCATACATATTCATACTTTGACTATTGTCGCATAGGCCGCGCGCGATCGAGCGCTTACGATAGTCGTGCGCGGTCGCGATCGGCCGCGATGTACGGCAATGAACCTTTAGGCAGTAAATTAGGAAATGTATGTATGTATGTACCTCTTCTTTGGCAGACTTTGGGTCGGCGACTTGTAGTGTCTCGTCGGGCGGGAGGCGCCAGGAGCCGCCGCCGCCGCCGCCGCCCGAGCGGTCCGTATGGCCGGTGGCGTGCATGCGCCGCCGGCGTAGCCGCGCGCGCACCCGCCACCGCGCCGCCCTACGCGCCCGCGCCCGCTACCGCACAACGAGCCGCGCCCGCAGCCACGACCGCCCGCCCCAAACGAGCGCACACAATACACCCCATCACTGTAAACAACAATACATTACACATTATATATATATCTGATGTTGTCACCGTGGATGTTGTAAAAGACGACTACATTAGTTGTCTAGTCCTTCCGTGTGGTGACGGAGTAAGAATACAATTCACCATTCCCTATCTTACCCGTGGGTGATCGTACGAGACGACTAAGGGATATAAAACGCATATAACGAACACTATGCGAGAGAAGGAAAACTCGAAATAAAACCCTATACTAGCACGTCTGACCAGCGTGGTACAGTGGGTCAATTACCCTTCTATTATGGAGGAGGCCCGAGACTAACAGTGGGACGTATATGGGCCGAGATGATGATGATGATTAGTCGTCTAATATAATGTGCGTATAAAATCTATGCAAGAAAAGGCAAACTCGAAATAAAGCCCAACATGTCTGACCAGTATGATATTATCATCGTCATCATCATATAAGCTCATAAACATCCTACTGTTGGGCTCTTCCACGATAGGAGGGAAATTGACCTTACTATATCATACTGGTCAGACAGGTTGGTATAGGGGTTTATTTTAAATTTACCTTCTCTTGCATAGGTATTATATGCGTATTGTATCCCTTAGTCGACTTTTAAAACATCCACGGGCAAGATAGGGAGTGGTGAATTGTATTCTTATTCGGTCACCACACGGAAATATGTCTTAGTAAGGTAAATTTCCCTCCTATTGTAGCTCGAGCCCAGAAGTGGGACGTATATGAGCTGAAATGATAATGATGATATGATATTAGCCTAATCTTTTAGCTTCCAATATATTCTGTTCCCCTTATTTTGCTATGGTATCGCATTTTCTAATCACTTATATATATCCTTAATTTCATTTGTCTGCTATAAATCCGTCGCCACACGGGCAATTGCAGGAGTTATCTCTATTCGGAATTTAATTTAAATCAATTAAACCATTACCACAAACATTCGCATACACGAACTTTTACATTAATTAATATTATTCTCTAGCTGACTGTAACTTAATTCACTTGAAATTCGCGTAGCCATTTCTTAGGTTTGCGGTTTGCCGAATCATTCATTTAAGTTCTTCCTAATACAATGTGCGTTCTGCATTTTCGCTGGAATTATCGTTTAAAATAATGTTTAGTTATAACCACGTAAGATTGTCATAAAATTCGGCGGTTATGTGATAAAGCAACATATTATCTAACTTGACTATACTCATTTATTATATCTATCTACTAGACTATAATCATCAACATATCTCAGCTCATATTATGTCAGAAAGGTTGATGTAGGGTTTTATTTTGAGTTTTCCTTCTCTTGCTTAGATGTTATATGCTTTTTATATCCTTTAAACGTGTTTTACGACATCCACGGGTAAGATAGGGAGTGGTGAATTGTATTCTTGTTCCGTCATCACACGGATAATATGATATAATAGACCAATTTTCATCTTATCATAAGAGCGACTCGAGTCCACTGAGACAGTGGTTGTTGAAGAAGACAAATAAAATAAAACACTCTTACATTTTTTTGTACATAATAGCATCAAAAACGTGAAACAGAGATTTCTCGTGGCTACGAATGCGTTCTGATTTAAGCTGGATTTGTCGTTTCATGTGGTGAAAAGAAACAAAAGAAAACCGCATCGTATGGTGCAGTTGTTTTATATTGGACCGCATACTAGACCACTATACTAGCAGTCTAATCGTTGTCGTGCAACAGAAGCATTGTTTTGAAAATTTGAACGAGATTTCTCTACTAGCTTGTGGTATATTGTCAGTAAAACCTCTCCATTTTTTTCGAGAGTTTTACAACTGTATAAAACTTTATTGTGAACGATTCGCTGGATACAATACAGAGAATTCCCCGTCAGAAATGTGAAGTGAAAATATATTATACTGACAATTTCAATAGTGTGTTGAATACCAGGATGATAGATAATTTGTTAATTGCTTGTGTGGACGTGTAATGTCGATACGTACGTAGTGTTGGAGTATCGCCAACGCGGGTGCCGCCCCTAGTTTATACATTCTACGCCAATTTTACGATTCTTCGTTCAACTATTATTTCAACTGTTCCTTCGTTGCGATTTTTTTATAGAGGTGCTGTTTTTATTACTGGAATATGCCGATCAGTTGATCATTACTCTAGAACAAATGGGCTTTTCAGATAGTAATTCTGATATAAATACATGTACGATGACCGCGTAAACATTATCCGTACGTTATGACTTGGGCAGGGTGCCCGTAGGCCGAATGGCGTCATATATATCGTGCACATTTGGCAAGAATACCGTTGATGTTTCTTCCTTTTTCAGAGGAACTAGAGCGAAGAGCGCTAATTGTAGGCCGCAGCTGCACGAAACTATCAGAATTTTGGCGACGCGCCGCACTATATATTTAATTACCAAAATGTTAATATTTATATGTTAGAACTTTGTACTTAATACTATACCTTAATTTACCTTAACTTGGCGATGTTTGGTAAACAAGATACGTATAAAATTATAAGGCTGAAAATTGCAACACGCCATAATTAAAGGCCTGCAATAGACTAAATCGTCTCGGCAAATGCCGTGCGCACCGCAATTTCGTACTTATAGGCATTAAATATGTTTCTTATAATTATCCGACGGCTTTATAAGCGTTTTAGTAGCCATTTTATAGCCTCCGTGAGGCTTTGTAGGATAGACTTGGCTAAAGTTAAGAGCTGTGTTAAAAATTTGGGTAGATAATTACTACAGACAAAAAGATATGTTTTCCAGTCAATTTCAATATAGAGTAATTATTTTGGATTACATACGTATTCTGGATTCAAGCTGCTCCACAATAGAAGGGAAATTGATCCCTTATGCGACGCTGGTCAGACGTGTTGGCATAGGGTTTTATTTTGAGTTTTCCTTTTCTTGTATAGATGTTATATGCATTTTGTATCTCTTAGTCGTCTTTTACGACACCCACGAGCAAGAGAGAGGTTGGTGAATTGTATTCTTACTCCGTCACTACAACAATTTCCCTCCTATTGTGGAGGCGGCTCGAGCTCAACAGTGGGACGTATTTGAGCTGTAATGATGATGATGATATTTATTTTGAATTTTTGATAATACGAACTCATTATTGTTACAGATAATTATCCTTAAAGCTTATAAGAGGCAACCTTAATTTTACTTATAATTTCTTTACATATAAGCTATCTTCATCAGTAAGGAACTAGAAAATATATACGGCTCCTAAGGACATGTGTCTGTCACTTATTTTTAAATGTCTATTGGAAAAAAGTTTATTCTATATATATAATGCATCTCTGCAGTGCGACAAATTCCACCTGGTTTGTTGGAAGGATTTATAACATTAATTAAGTAAGTGTGGATTTCGCGAGCCCTCGCCAGCAATTCGACAAGTTTGTTACGAAACGACCTCTCGGCCGGAACAATTTCGTTTAAGGCTTGTTCACATACACGCCTTTATCGTCTAACTTTGCGTTATTTAGTGTTGCTTGGTTTCTAGAGGGTCTCAGAGGACATTATACATCTTCTGTAAAGTTTTTTAATATACGTGGGTTCGCCGAAATACTGAAAATAAAGTGATTTTTGACTAATTGTATGCATGCTTGTTTCGAAGACCAACAATATGTGTTGTGTCTTGCAACATGTATTCATGGCTGAAATAGACTTTATATTTTCCTTTAAATACGATGGCAATTGACCGTAGATCTTTAAAGTAATGTTAAAAATTATTTTATTATGTCATGAGTATTATTAATCGACTTATTTAGTCCTTTAGTCATCTTTCGCGGCACCTCTCTTTGAGAAAGTAAGGGGCAGTAATTATGTTTTTACTGTGTCATGATAACCTATATTATAAAGAGGAAACGTATTTTTGCATGTTTGTTACGAATACACTCAAAAACTGCTGTATAGATTTCGATAATTCTTTCACCATTAGAATGTTACATTATCCCTGAGTAACATAGGCTATATTTTATCCCGGTATTTCCACAGGAACGGGCACTTCGTGGGTAAGGTGACTGAAACCGAAGCGAAACGAGGGCGGGTTACTATATATTATAATTAAATTGCAAATATGGAAAAAATATATTATTGTGTGAATATTCAGCAGTCGCGAGCAACATTAGGTGTACTTACTTGCTCGAAAAAAGTAATATTTCAAATTCAAGCTGAATCAAAAATGTTAACATTTACAATACATTTATGATAACTAAACTAACGTAACATATACTCAATTTTCAACGTTAATCAATTTCTATTTACTCAAGTATCATCGTCAAAAGAGCCCTATCAACTTACTATGGTATTTGTTTTACGCAATCAGATCTACAAGAGGAACCGAGTATCAAGTTATATACGATTTATTATGAGGATTTGAAATGGATTATCAATGGCACATGGTTTCAAATTCTTAGTGTCGTTCGTTTTATTAAGTATTACCTAATTCGTTTTAGTGGTTAAATATACATAAGTATTCTAATTATTTTTTCTCTCAGTAAAGGATTATAAGATCAGTAACTGGATTGGGGGCACCAATAGTTTTCACTCGGCAATGAATTAGTTTATAATATCGCACATTTAATCTAATATAATAAATAAGCAAATTATACAGGTGAGCTATTTAAAAATTTATGACGGACATTAACTGATATAAATAAGGATAGGATATAAATAAGGGTTTTTTTGTGGGTAAATACGGGTATATTAGCTTTTCAGGAACATTTTCTTTTTAATTTTTATTTTATTAATAACTATTATTCATATCACATTCTTTATCATTCTAATTATTATTAATTAGTGGATATAAATAATGTAAAAGTCATAAAAGTCATTGCCGAAACTTTTTGCAATATGTCAAAACAGATGACATATTGCGTCGACCCTAAGTAATTGGGATAAGAGCAAGATGATGATGATGATATAAATAATGTAAAATATTAATGACACTATCATTTTCGAAAAAATAAAAAAGTTAACTCGATTTAAAATGTAGGAATTGAAGCAATATATAAATTGAGTGCTCGGCAAATAGATGGCATTAAAAACAGTTTTTCGAAAAATTTCATTTAGTGACGGTATTGGATTAAACGTGCGATACAGATTCATACATTTTTCTGTAGGCTCGACATTGTTAAGGTATGTGTTATACGTGATTGACCGACATAGTTTATCTGATGCATAATAGAAAAAATATAGCTTAAAAAGTATGCGTAGTCAATCTTTGTATAAAATCTGTGAGACTCGGTCTTCTTCTTTATTTTTATAGGCTTTGGTTTGGACTAGGGATAAACTAGAACTCTGTAACTGTAACCAAAACTATCTGAACGTCATCAATTCAGCCCATAGACGTTCCACTGTTGGGCTCGGGCCTTCCTCCACAGTGGAAGGGAAATTGACCTACTATACTGCGCTGGTCAGACGTGTCGGTAAAGGGTTTAATGTCGAGTTTTTCTTCTTTTGTATAGATATTATCTGCGTATCATATCGTTTAGTCGTCTTTTACGACATCCACCGGTAAGAGAGGAGGTGGTGGTTGGGCGGTGGAAAACTATCGGATATCTGAAATAAAAACATAACCGAAACCGTAACGGAAACCGATATAAGAGTTTCGAATAATTTTCGATAGAACCGATATCTATATGAGACGCAAATGACAGAATTTTTTTAACCAACCCAAGTGACAGAGTAAACGTAAGCCTCTTCAAAGAGGAATAATACTATATTAACCACATTTACCTTTCTCTTTTAAAAATCCTTAAAAAAATCTCCAAACTATCCGAAACTGTCGGATAATTCGAAATAGTGTCATACCTGTAGCGATATCCGAAACCGGAATAACGTTATTTCAATACCCGTATCTAGAAACTTCATATACCGAACATCCCTACGTTGGATATACCGCCCGATCCCGGGGTAACGAATGAGCGGCGTACTGACTCATAACCAGTTGTATTAACCCATCGTTGACCATTGGGCTAACTACTGATACCAATTCCTTGACATCAGTGGCAGTGTGAGTCAGTTATGATATCCATATACTGTTTTTAAGTAAATATCTAATGAATAGGTATTAATTTATGTGTCAAGAGAAGGAAAACTCATAATAAAACTGTATACCAACACGTCTGAACCGGTGTGGTATAGTAGGTTAATTTTCCTTCAATTGTGGAGGAGGCTCGAGCCCAACAGTGGGCGGTGATGATGATGATGATGTCTCAAGTACACGACAATTATAAAAAACGATGAAAAACTTGATACGATTCAAATTCAAATTTAAATCATTTATTATGTATAAACCTCGCGGGGGCACTTACGTATTGTTATTTTTTTTACATTTTTCTTAGAATTACCGCCGGATCGGAACGCGACCGCACTGTGAAGATCCGGCAAGAAACTCAGCGGAATTGTCTATTTTTTTTTAATTTGTCTAATTTCACTTAAATAAAATTACATCTTACAACATGATTAAATCCTCAACTGTATTATGATCCTTACTTCTGGATTAGTGATAGTGTGTCAAGGGCAACCTCGTCCTGGCATAGTGCCAGAGTCCAATCCGATTTGTATATCCTGGATCCGCAGTACATTTCGCTAGATATATTTTATGATACCATAAAGCTATTAAAACCTTGTTCCGTTAATGTGTTTCGTTTTAACGCTATGATTTTATTGTTAAAAAATTAACTGACTAGATCGTCTTCGATTTAATGGGTTTTTGTTAAGACTTGATTAACGATGTGTTATTAATTACACTAGTGCCTAAAACGTGTGATTTTTATGAACCATTTTTTTTATGATAGTCTTATTTGACGTGATAACGTCTTATAAATCGATGAACACCGACTGCATGCATCAAAAAGCATGACTCATTGTCACGTTCCGCTTGAGCAGAGCGAGCAAGCGAGAGCACGGCACAAGTGATAGAGAGGGAGGATCGGTATAAGCGTTCGGCTAGTGATACTGTTACTTCTAATTAATCTGTATCATCATCATCATTTCAGCTCATATACGTCCCATTGTTGGGCTCGAGCCTCCTCCACAATAGCAGGGAAATTGACCTTACATGCTGGTCAGACAAGTTGGTTTCACAATTTACTTTTTAAGAGTTGTGTACGTTCGTGCAGTACAGTGACCTTGCACATTACGAAACGGTTCCGCCGTAAACTCCATTAGACTCCAATTGAAATGCTTCACTTTTTGTGCACGAACTACCTTCTATACGTTATTATTCTATTGGCCGGGACTCCCCCGTGGGACCTGGAGGCGGAGATGCTCGCCGGACTATATCGGCGGGTGACGGGGGTGCGAGCGGAGGGCGGTGTGGTCTCGTTAAAGGATCTCACCGCCTGGCGCGTCGACGCCCGCCGAGACGTCATCGCCCGTTGGGCAGTCCAGCTGGAGAGGCCTCGGTTCGGGGTGCGAACCGTGGAGGCCTTCCGGCCGGTGCTGATGCAGTGGTCGGAGAGGCGGCACGGGGTGCTCTCCTTCCGACTGGTGCAGGTTTTGACGGGGCATGGGTGCTTCGCCAAATACCTGCACAAGGTCGTTAGGAGGGAGAGTACACCGTCCTGCCACCACTGCGATTGCGACGAGGACACGGCGCGCCATACGCTCGAGGCCTGCGGGGCTTGGGCAGTGCAGCGCTGTGAACTCGTCGCAATCATCGGTACGGACCTGACGCTGCCGGCTATCGCTAGGGCGATGGTCGACAGCGTCGGGAATTGGGACGCGGTCGCAGCCTTCTGCGAGACAGTGATCTCGCGGAAGGAGGCGGCGGATCGCCTGCGTGAGGAGCGCAGCCTCGATGAGGAGATCCGCCGCCGGCGACTGGGGCGGTGCAGGCGCAACTATCTGCGCCTCATGCCGCCCTAGCCGAGGCCACGGGTGACGTGACCGGGGATTAGTCCGTCACCCGCCGAGAGGCCGACCGCGTGAGGAAAGACCGACGTCCTCCCCGAGGGGGGGACGTCGGTCGATGGGAGGGTACCCCAACAGGGGGTATTCCGTCGGGCCGACCATTGACGACAAGTTAACGCTGCTCCAGTGGTCGGCCCAACGACGAAGGCGACGTGGTTTTCGGGTGGGTCGCGGGAGTTGCGTGCTTAAGCCCCTCTGTCGCCCCGGACGGAGTGGTGCGGAGGCGCGCCGACCGCGGCCCACCCACAAAAAAAAAAAAAAAAAATACGTTATTAATCTAAGACATCAAGCCTCTATTCCATCTGATATCGTCAGGTCAACATTTAAATTCCCAAGGTGGTTCCCGGTCATAAAACTATTAGTGATGCCATTTGCAATATTTGCCATGGAAGAGGAGTACATATTGCGTCGATGATAAGTAATTGGGATAAGAGTAGGATAATGATGATAATGGAAGAGTAAGAACATATTTTCTTTTTTCAAACGAGTAAACAGGATTACTGGTGGTAAGTGATATAGCCTTCATGGACCTTTGTTAGGCCACTGCTTAGGGGCCGTCTATTAATCATTTGATCATTTTTTAAATATTTTTTAACCCCCTCTCCCCCTTGGTACGTGATACGTGGTGAGATTTAAAACTACCTTACATCACGTGTATTTTTAGTACCTACAAAGAATCTTAAAATTTTTAGAGTATTATCTTTAAATACAGGTATAAAGTATCTTATTTTATTCTGAAGTTAAGGTCCATAATAAAAATGTCTAGACATCATGTCTATTGCTTTAAAAATCGCGCGTTTGACGAAAAAAATTAATACACGTGATATCTTACTACACCCCTCCCCCTTGTGATATTTCGTGATTTTTGACGGAGTCGCTCACATAGGTTTCCGTACCATTTATCTATAAAAATCGGCCAAGTGCGAGTCGGACTCGTGTACCATTGAGCAGAGAATCGGTTCCGTACCATTGAGCAAAAAGGGCAAGAAATTGCGTTTGTTGTATGGGAGCCCCCTTATATATCTATTTTATTTTGTTATTAGTGTTTGTTGTTATAGCAACAGCAGAAATATATAATTTGTGAAAATTTCAACTGTCTAGCTATCGCGGTTATTGAGATACAACCTGGTGACCTACAGACGGATGGACAGACGGACGGACAGACAGCGAAGTCTTAGTAATAGGGTTCCGTTATTTCCCTTTGGGTACGGAACCCTGATATCATTAGTTAAACTATAAAATAAGCAGGTTAAGTTGTTGGGTATGCTAAAATGAAGTTACAACATCAAACACAATCCAGCATAATCCAGCTCATATTTCATCAAAATATGCCGTACAGTAGGAAAACTTGAAACAAAACTCTATTTGAACTTATTTGGTCAAAGCACGATAGTATTAAAGTAACCGTTTTCTAATGAAAAATTTCGTTTTTGAATGAACTACCTGCTGCTGTGTTTCCCGAGCGCTATGACATGTCCTTCTTTAAACGAGGTTTAAGAAGAGTATTTCCTTCACTGTAGGCAGCGGCCTGGCTGTGCCCCTGGCATTGCAAAGGTCCATGTGCAGCAGTTTCACTTACCATCAGGTGTGCTGTTTGCTCGTTTGCCACCATTGGCAATAAAAAAAAAATCATTGTGCATCATAGTACTTAGTAATAGAACGCATATGGACGCTTCAGAAGTATTTAACAATCCTGAAATATTAATTTTCGCACTAACACAAGAAATTAATATAAGAAATATATATAAAATCTTTTCTAAGGTATATTGTCATAATCATCATCATTTTCATCATTGATATATTGTCATAATATGACGTAGTTATTTACTATTATTGTTTGGTATATGGTATTATATGTTTATTATATGATACTATTATTGTTTTACGAAACCATATTGAAAAATTTGTTGAAGCTAAATATTTTGTTATAGAGCTAATAAATAATCTCCCCTAACTTTATCATAAATTATGCGTTCAGTTAAGGACAAAAACAGTGATATATATGTACGTGCCCAACTTGTAAATAGATTAAAATATAAATATCATAATATTATTCATATTATTATAAATTGTATAAGACAGTGATGGGCAAAGTACGGCCCGCGGGCCAACTCCGGCCCGCGAAAGTATTTAATCCAGCCCGCCGAGAGTCCATCCATCCTAAATATTCTAGTCAGCATTTTGGCGCGAAAAAAAATAAAATAAAATCTGACGTTTATAATTGAAAAGTTTTCACTATCGAAAATATTATGGAAAATCAAAAAGTTTTTCGGAAAAGTAAAAGGTATTTTGTTTATTAAAAAGCTTTAATAGAAATGCATTTTTCTATAATTCTGGCCCTCCTCTAGAATTTCTTAAAGTTTGTGGTCCGCCATTATAAAAGTTTGCCCACCACTGGTATAAGAGAATGAATTTAGTTATTGAAATTATTATAAATCTAGTCATATTAATCCTTTTTTAACAGTTTTATTCTTATGTCGATAGTATATATTTTTTTTAAAGTTCCTTTTGTTGGTATGAATAACCTTATAATACACCATTAATATTAATGTAAAATACATATTTTAGAAATTTATTTTTCTCTCTAATCACGAAAAATTTCAAATATAAATATTAAAAATTAATATTTTTTGTTAAAAAACCATTTATAGCTTAAATTTAAAGCTTGTTACACAAAGGTGTCAATTCTTTATATGTATATTTATGAGAATATATGAGCTTAATGTTTCTAAATTGTAGCTAAATGCGTAATAAATACTTCTTCACTAACCGTGCAAAGTCTTCTTATGGATTTTCTAGTTATATAGTAGAAAATTAATAAAGAACAATTAAAGTGCTTACGCAGTTTTAATAATAAATCCTAGTATATTATTAATATTTTTTTTGTGTTATTGATATCTCGAAAGGGTAATAGATGAGTAATTCCATTTCGCTACGTTATTTTCATACTACAGCATTGCTGTTTCCCAGGTATGATTTTAAGCTTTCATCTTAATAATTAATAATTATTATACATAAAAAAATCCTTAAAAATTTATGAAATCTAGAAAACTGGGCCCGGGTTGAGCCAGGATTTTAACCCAAAACCTGACGATCTTAGGTCATGTGCCATTGGACTAACGTGACAGTCATCGTAATATGGTTTTAAAAATCATCGATTTAACAAAATATAATGGAAGTTAATATAAAAATCCTAAAGCATAATTGAATAAAAATATATCTGTACAGTCGATTTAAAACAGATATTGAATGAAGTAGCTTATTATAAGATAGCTATTAAAGTGAATGGCGGAATTCATTAGTTACAAGTTTATCGCTTCTGTAGAAAGATGAAAATAAATCCAAAGAGACCACCACAAGACTGCATGATACTGTGAGCACTTATTGTATAGATTTGACCCACAATAATAATGGTTAAAGATAATTTTATAAATCAAAAATCTTTTAGTAAGCCGCATCTAAAATTAAAAATCAATATTAATTTAGCATCATGTCCCCTGAGTTTTCTTGCCGGATCTTTCTCAGTGTGGCCGCGTTCCAATCCGGTGGTAGTATATTAGTTTTGTTAGTTTTAAATCAACAAATTGTAATAATAATTACTACAAATTTAATAATTAATAATTACTAACCATAAACAATATAATTTTTTCATATAGATTCATTTTCTTCTTACACTGGCAATAAATTTGTACTAAAATGTGGGTAACAATTTAATAAATTTATAACTATTTTCTGTATCGGGTAGATAATTGTAAATGTCTGTAATAACGATTACTTGTTGGACGTGAGACACCTTAGTCCGCCCGGGACCATGAATGCTGCAAAGTGTTCGAAACGTCGGGCAATCATAAATCAAATACAAACGCGATATAATCCGTAAAAGTAGTTTTATTTACAATGTGTAGTGCTCGCGTAAACATCAGATATTATTACATAAAAATCCAATTAACCAGTTCATTATTCAGTTCGTTTTTACGACTCCTCGGGAGAGTAAGCTGTGGTCACACATTGCATTCTTATACCTTTATAACACATTGGCACGAAGAGGCTGTTATGATGTGTATTATAAAAATATTTAGCCTAATTTAAATTTATCTGCGGTGACGGAGTAAGAATACAATTCACTACTCCTTATCTTGCCTGTGGATATCGTAAAAGACGACTATGAGATAAGCCAATAACATGTAGGCGAGACAAGGAAAACTCGAAACAAAACCATATTCCAACACGTCTGACCAGCGTGGAATAGTAGGTCTATTCCCCTCCCATTATGGAAGAGGCCTGAGCCTGAGTGGGACATACATAGCCTGAGATGATGATGATAATATTTATTTGAATAGCACATAGAGATCAAAACTTTAGTCACTTTGAATAATCCTCTACAGAAATTTCAGCCATATGACTTAAATCTCAATCTGTATACAGACAGGTTGTTTACATTAAAAGATATATTCGATACTTACGTTACAAAGTGCGCTATAGAAATTGCATACTACGATGCGAAATAAAATAAATTATAAAGTTTTATTTTTCGAAGTAAGACTGTCATGAGAGAAATTTAAAATTAGAGCCGCAACATTTTTGTTTGACGAAAAGTGGTAGTAATAAATTCTATATCGAGTAGAGCGGGTGCAGTATCGCATGGTTTTGGTTATCAGGCCTTTTAAGCTGAGTCATTCTCCTCCCGTTTCACAATTTTATATAAACTAGTGGTCACCGTGTGGTCGAAATTCGGCCATAATTAATTTACATTATTTTTCTGCTACACAGTTTTCTTTAATTTTATTTATGTATAATTGTAAATTGAGCAAGCTGTAATTCACTAATAAATAATATGTATATATAAGCACAAATTTCTATTAGATATTGTCATTATAATTATGATTGTTTGACATTCAGTTCGACCAGAAATTTTAACCGTAAATAAAAGTGTATAAGCGGTTGCTACGCAGCACACTCTCACGAACATGTGTGTGTGTGTGTGTGTGTGTGTAGCAATTGCGTTGTGGTGTGCGTAATGTCTTTTTTAATGAATTTAATGTATTTCTAATCCATTATTATGTGAAATTTCAGTTTTATGCACTTCTCCTCATTATATGCATCAACTGTGCCAAATTTCATACTTGTACATCCACATAATTTTCGTAAAAAGGGGTACAAAGTTTTTGCTTCACGTATTTATATAAAGATAAATGAACGATGAATATAATCTTTGTGATTCAAAAGCGATTGATATTAAAATATTTGTAACACTGAATTCAAAGTGGTGACGGCATAAGAATATGATTCATCACTCCCTATCTCTCGTGGGTTTCGTAAAAAACGGATAAGGGATATAATATGCATATAATATCAATGCAAGAGAAGGAAAACTCGAAAGAAAACCGATAATCCGTCTGACTAAAGTGGTATAGTAGGTCTATTTCTCTCCTATTGTGGAGGAGGCTCGAACCCAGCAGTGGAACGTACATGAGCTGAAATGAACACAAAAGTTTCACTTTTACCGTCTGTTTTTACGACATACTCAGTCTTTTTATTTTTCTTTCATATAATACTGACTGACGATCTAGATGATTAATCAATTTGTTCTTGAATTAGTGAGATTTATATAAATCATCGACCTATTGCGTTTCAGTTGTCACAGCGGTGACGTGCGCAGTCAAGTTGTTACTTTTCTAACTGGCTTATATACTTATGTATCGCACTCTATAGCTAAGTGATTGATTGCTAGTGGATCAAACCCGATAGTTGCGAACAACAAGTAACAGAAAAGTAGCAATGTTTCAAGATGGTGGAGTGTAATCTCCAAATAAACTACAGTATACGAAAAGCGATAAATTCGGTATCGAAAGTTTTGTATATTTGATCTATAAGTATTTTATATAGGGATTGAGATATAAGTGATGATATTGGTTTCAGTTTGCGAGTACTATAAAGCCGCTTTGGGTCTTTTCGTAAAGCAATTATCGGTAGCAGCATGCAATCGGAATAGAGATTATATTGTCAAATTACCTTGTAGATAATTTGACATTATAATCTTTGGCGTGTGTATAACATGAGACTATAAATTGGACATCACAGCAGCAACACTAGTAGTGCTATTAGCAATTATTTATAAAAGATACTGGCCGACTCAACAGACGTTGTTCTATTCAAATAAAATAAAAGGAATTCTCGTTGAAAACGACACCTACCGGGTGCAATTGTGAATCTAAACCATTATCGGATCCCCTTGAACACATACAAAAAAAATCAGCAACATCGGTTCAGTCCTTTAGGAGGAGTTCAGTAACATACACACACACGTACATAAGAAATATATATAAAGATTAAAAGAAAAACAAAACACCTATCCAAATACGTAATAAGATAATGTGCCGCTAGTGGGGAATGTACTTACAGCTTGCAGCATTGGCGTGTTGAATGGCAATGCTTCTCAAATAGATAATACCTACCTACCATCATGAATCAAGCACACTACTGATATCCATTGGTAGATACAGGTTTCCCTTATGAGCATAACGGAATAATCAAATCGTGAATTATGTATAAAACCCAGCGAGAAATATTGTCATTTTTACATTTTGTCTGAAATCAATATAATAATTTACCACTGATCGAAACGCGGCCACAAGCTGAGAATGGTACACGTAGTTACTAACATGGTTGGCCAGCGAGATGATGATCGTTCTTGATATATTAAAATTTTCATGAGAGCCCATTCTTTCGCTGAATATTCAGCCAATTTTTACGGTTACCACGAAAGAGTAATCGTCTCAGCCCATACACCTCCTACTGCTGCGCTTGGACCTCCTCCATTGTGAAATTGGAATTGGAATTTGATCTACTACACCACGCTAGTCAGACGTGGTAGCATAGGGTTTTATTTCAAGTCTTCCTTTTATGCTGTTTTTTGCTGTTTTTGTATATTTTATTCCTTAGTCGTCTTTTACGACACCTACGGGCAAGACTCCCTGTATTCTTACTCCGTCACCACACGGAGTAAGAATACAGAGAGTAAATAAGGCTGATAAAATTTCATATTACTAACCCATTCTTTAAACACGTAATACATATTAAAGCGTTAAAAATAACAAGTTGTATATTGTGAAAGGTATTTTAAGTAATATGTGTTTTTAGGCTTTTAAAATTTATATAAAAGTCTTAACAATGTCATCATAGTACCCCGCCTCATTTTTCAACGACAATAAATGATATTTATCGGTAAAAACAAGCAGTAGTATTAGTACAAAGTCACATGAGTTCCTTTAAATAATGAAATTTGCGTAGGCGACTAGTCCATGTCACGTGTATAAAATTAATATTTTTTTCATTCTGAATGTGACTGACTGAATTCTATTTACGAGTGTATTAATAGGTCGTACATTAAAATGATATAAAAGTAAACAAATCCTACCTCAAATTCTATTAGAATGTTTAATATTTTTACGTGAAGTGGAACCGCAAAACGAAATCCGACAGATGTGGATCTTAAAACTATAATCTTTAATTTTCTTGGCAATAAATAGCATAATTCTACTTTTAATGTAAACTAAAAATCTACTAAAATATATTATAAGTAATGAGTTTACATTGCCGAATAAGACTTTTAACATAGTTTTAGATAAACCTGTTTTTGGTTTTCACTGTAATGCTTCTTTTTGGTTCACATGAGTTTGATCGTGGGGCTCAAGCCTGAAGCGAAATTGACTTGCTCTATTACTCTAGTTTTCCGTGTGGTGACGGAGTAAGAATACAATTCACCACTCCCTATCTTGCCCGTGGATGTAGTAAAAGACGACTAAGGGATATAATATGCACATCATATTTGTGCAAGAGAAGGAAAACTCGAAAGAGAACCCAATTTACAAGTGACCTCTGGAGTAGTATACTATACGGGCTTTGTAGCAATCCGAGAAAATTTCCGTGCGTTCAGGCGTTTCTGCCATAGCTAATATATAGCAACGGGGGGACGTCGGTCGAGGAGAGGGTACTCCTCAAGGGGCATTTTCAAATCAAATCAAATCAAATCATTTATTCTGTATAGGCCCCTTAAGGGCACTTACATATTGTCAAATTACAGTTTTGAATACAATACAATAATCGAAGGATCGGAACGCGGCCACAAACTGAGAAGATCCGGCAAGAAACTCAGCGGGCAGTAATTTTTTTCTTAATCTTTTAAATATGTATACATAATATTATGCTTAAGTACAACATATATGGTATTAGCTCCAGTGTGATGCCCATCGAAATTAAATATATGTATAAATTTTCAAGATTTAATGCAAGACAAAAAAAAATTAAAGCATAAAGGAAGGATGAAAATATGGCTGGACCAGATCCCACAAGCAGCACCCGATCACGAGTTAACTACTAGAGCAGCCATCACTCTCCTCAACCAAATTAGAGGGAAGGGAGCGACCCGCCGCACATAGCTACCGCAAGCAGAACCTTATTCAGTGAGCATGACCAAACCATAAATAAAAAAACAAAACGAACTACAACTACTACTATACCTACTATAAAAAAAAACACTAAGTACTATAAAATAAACTATGAACTATAGCAGGTATGCAAAAGGAGATCAAAACCAAAATTCGACAGGCAAAACACGCTACGCTGTACAATCATAAGAGTAAAAGAAAAAAATAATTAAAATAAAAAACCTGTGAATTCATACAAGTTAGGAGTACCTTAAAGCTGTAACAATTACAATAACATTAATTGCTTAATGAGGAGCTGCTCATAACCACTCTGTATTATCATCTAAATAATCCGAAATTTTGTAATAGCCTTTGCTACAAAGTCTACTCTTAATAGCTTTTTTAAACATGTCAATTGGCATGTCTCGGACATTTTTAGGTAGTTTATTGTAAAAATGTATACATTGCCCCATGAAAGACCTACTAATTCTTTGTAGACGAGTAGTATGAATTACTAGATTATCCATATTCCTAGTGTTTACATGATGAATGCTACTGTACTTTTCAAATTTTTCAAAATTCTTTTTTACATACATAAGATTTTCGAATATGAATTGTGATACAACAGTTAGAATGTTTATCTCTCTGAACTTTTCCCGAAGTGAAGCTCTTGGCCCTAGACTATAAATTTTGTCGGGCCGACCACTGACGACAAGTCACCCTGCACCGGTGGTCGGCCCAACGACGAAGGCGACATGTCACAGATGAGTTACGGGTGTGTGAACGACCACGAATCGGACGACGCAGTGTAGGACGCACCCCACTAGGTGAACCGACGGCCTGGTGAAAGTTGCTGGGCGTCGTTGTATGCAGGCGGCACAGGACCGCACTCTATGGCGTAACATGAGGGAGGCCTATGTACAGCAGTGGAGGGTGATAGACTGAAATAATGATGATGGTGAACCATAGGCTCATACTGATCGAAACTAAACAATAAGACTCAACTTTTATGAATTACCCAAAATTGTAATGAATAACAACGTTGTTTAATTTTCAATCCGATATCTGAACAATTTGCATACAGCCAGTGATTTAAATAATGATCCAACGTGGGCCGAGCCAATCTCTCCGTTAAGTTATGGTAATCTGCTTCTTGAATATTATTATCTAGGTACGTACCTCTAAATCATGTCGGCGTTGCTTCCCTTTGCTTTCATTTTGCGCTTTGTGTGTCCTTATTTATGAGCATAGGTAACGTTATATATTGTTATTTGAATTTTACGTGATACCTGATGTGCATTGTTAAATGTGGTTAATATATAAAGGAGTTTTAGCATTTTTATGTCATCATCTTTACAGACTATAAGCGACCCACTGTTGGGCTCGGGTCTCCTGTATTATAGGAGGAAAATTGAATTATTCTTACTAATATTATAAATGCGAAAGTAAGTTTGTTTGTTACGCTTTCAAGGTTAAACCACTAAACCGATTTCAAAAATTATTTCACTAATGGAAAGCTATAATATCAAGGAGTAACATAGGCTATATTTGATCCCGGTATTCCTATGAGAACGGTAACTACGCGGCAAAGGCGACTGAAACCGAAGCGAAGCGAGGGCGGGTTGCTAGGATTATATAAACCGCGCTGGTCAGACATGTTGATATAGGATTTTATTTTAAGTTCTCTTACATAATTGTTATATGCACAAGTTATCCCTTAGTAATACACCTTAGGGATACACCTAAGTATCCCTTAGTAGCTTTACCCTCTTCATCACATGTGCTTACCAAGACAATCTTGCGCTCGAAATTTCTTTATCGTATATAGACAAAATATCACGCACTATATACCTAATGTATATATACAAGTTTTGGACGAGATACTCGTTGGCACGCTGTGTATATCCATCCAGCAGCAAAATATTTTATCGGTCATAAATTTTGCACCATTCCATTGCGGGAAAGTTATGCACGTAGGTTCTAAATCATATTTCGAAATTGCATGAGACGTGGAATGCATATAAAGCGTGAATATAAAGAAATGTTTGTGTAGATTATGTTGTATAAGCGTTGGATACTCACAGCAGTTGATGGAATACTGTTATAGTAGGTGTGCGTCGTCAGTAATTATTACTTAAAGTAACAGGTTGTAAAAGTGGGATAAGAGATCACTAGTAGAATGGGCAGAATTCTCTTGGGAAACCTATGATGGCCAACACACCTGACTGGCGAAGCGATTATATGGCACTGAGGTAATAATAAAGTACTACTATAGTTGAAGGCCTTTTGGACTCGACTTTTAAAGGTTGGTCTCTAGGCTAATGCGTGCAGCAAGCGCACTTGCAAGACTCGCTAAACTTGTGATCAATCATCCTTTTTACAGTTATTTATTTAGAGATCCTATAGTCCATGGCCAGCTTTACCAGGTACTAGTTTTGACACGTATACTAATAGCTCACAATGCAATCTTACGGTGACCACAGAGGGTCATGACTGTTAGAGTCATAAGTAGTCATCCCCGTACGGTGTTTCGTAGGCTGTCTCGTAGTCAATGAGTTTTCTTTATGAGGTTTCAATTACTGTTACACAAAAAGATCACAAAGATCATCGTGTGGTCGTAAAAACCGCTGGTGTTAAAGAGAATGAGAGAGCGAAGATCATCACACAGTAAAACTAAGGAGAACTTGTTGAGAAAATGCATTAAGACCTTTATTGAGACCAAGGTTTCGGGATTGTGAATCTTCAACAGCCGTTATATCACTCAGACCAAGCGAGGCAGAAGTAACTGGCATTTTACGCATAATTTAGAACATTCATATGTAAATACACATGAATATTCTAAATTACACTAATCTATCCTATGTTCATAGCAAAGTTTGCTTTCAGTTTCGTGTTTTATGCATAATTCAGTGGCTTTATAGCACAATAAACTCAAAAGCTTAGAGAACAATCCAAGATAAAGTAGCTAACTTAGAAGAAAATTAATATCTTTATTGTCTATGAACATTATAAATCTTAAAAGACTTTCGATAGGGTTAATTATATAGAGATTAACAGTTTGTTCGTACTTGATCCATTATTATCGTCATAATTTATTTTTTGTTTATAGATTGCGCCCTGCACTAAGGAAATAAACCTTGTATTGCGGGGACTTTATAAACATATAATTTAACAGACACAAATTACATCCAGACTCAGAACATCAATTTGCAGATGCACATAGTGTTGTCCTGCGTGGGATTCGAACCCGCGACACTGGCATGGTAACTCGGTATCTTAATCACTACGCCATCTGTGCAGTCTATATCATCCTAAATTCTTGGAGTCGACGCAATATATCTCTCTGCCACACATTCTTATGAAACATCATCTCTTTGATCGCTCCCTGTCCATCTATGTCCGGTTTCACACATTCCATCCATATTTTCTTCGGTTTTTCCTTATCTTTAAACATTCATATTTAATACTTTCCTTACAACATTATTTTCATTCAGTTTCATCACATGTTCATATCTAGTTAGTCATTTCACTCTTTAACTTCTTCATTATTGGCGTATTTTTCAAATCTTTTCTAATATGTATGTACATTGCTTATTCTATCCATACTCATCATGCATATGGGCGCATATCGCCCTCTATCGGCAATATTTGTAAATTGTTGATGTATGTGTTATCAATTATAGTTGTAAACGTGTTTGAAATATTTGCAACTAATATTTAAATAATTATTTGTAGTAACAACACTGCTATTTATCATGCTATGATATTTAAAAGACACTTTTTGAATGTATTTCTAGATATATTTGATTTAGTTGTTTAAATATTTATATAGTTGATTAAATTAAAATCGATTAGAATTAATGTAATTATTTGTAACCATATTTAGTTGTTTTTACACAATAAATATTGCAATTTATTTCTAGTTACAGCGCCGTCTGTTGAACAATATATGAGAACAATATTTCCTTTAATTACATTAATGTAAATTGTGTAAAATTGACTATTTGGAATTATGTTAAATGCATTAGAATATTTATCATTATTATTTAGCTATATGCCGATAGTTATTTAATAGTTGTTTTATTTGTTTGTTATAAAAAGTAATTGTAGTTGCTAAGACTAGACCGTTTCATTGTAAAGCGGAGGTTATAAAAACATTGTAAGATTAGAATAGAGGACAGTTTTACTTCACTCACTTCTCCGGCAAGAACTCCTAATAAATACAGTGATTACATACTCAGTATTTTACTATCATCGTCCAAATTCCTGGCGCAACGCCGACATGCACATCCATCTCAACATTTGCATTTCTGTTACTCGAAGTCGTCTCTCATTCGTTACTTTCAATATGCTGATTATACTTGTTCCAATAATAATATACACCAATGAAGCAGTATCAATAATAACAAATATGGCAAATGCTGAAGATAATAGCAGATTAACGTATAAACAAGATCAACACGCGCATATAATATTTAGGAGATTAACTTAATCAAACCGCAGGGGAATAAAAGCTTTTGAGTGGTGACCATGTATCGGACGATACACGCCGACGCCCCTCCACAGGCGGACCGACAACCTACTGAAAGTTGTTGATCGTCGCTGGATGCAGGCGACACAGGAACGCATTTTATGGCGAAACATGAGAAACGTGCAGCAGTGGAGGGTGATAGGATGCATGGTGATGATGAAACTTAGTTAAATATGACACAGATTGCGCCGTGGTTAAGATACCGACCCACCATGCCAGTGTCATGTGTTTGATTCCCAAGTAGGACAACAGTTTGTGCGATTCAAAAATTTAAGTTTGAATCTGCATATAATTTGTGTCCGTTAAATTATATGTTTGTGAAGTTCGCCGCAATACAAAGATACATTTCCTTAGTGCAGGGTGTGCTATTTAAAAAAAACACTATGGAATGATATTCCCTTATACTTTTTATCCAACTGCCAAGGAAAGTTTATGTCTTTTCGCCATCTGCGCAGTCAAAAATTTATTACTTAGAATTTATTTAACACAGATAAATATTCAGTAGGCGCTGTCTATAATGTCCGTGAGATATAATTATAGAATTGAAATTTAATACGTATGAAATTTCGCCTCCACCTAATTTTATATAAAGGTTAACCGCCAAGATGCCCAAAGAAATTGTAACATTCAGAAAAGAAAATAAAAACAAACAATCGAGCAAAAAGCCCCAATAAAAATTTAATATTACCCTGTGTTTGTATCTCGGGGGTAATAAAAATATACTTTACGTGTGTGGTTCAAGAGTTTTCTGTGGCCTTTGGCTTACTTTTGTTGTTTTGTTCGGCAATATGTTTTATTTTTTTTATCACCTACAATGAGCAAGCGGCCCACCTAATAGCAAATGGTAAGTACCGCTAATGAACTTTTACAATACCAAGAGCACAGGCAATTTTGCATTTTTTTTATGGTAGTCTCTGATCTGAACACATCCCACCCCATCTGTCTGGGGCGATGGATGGGCGGCCACATAACCACCATAACTACAGCTCGTTAATTTTTTGTAGGTGATTGGAAAAAAACGATTAAGGGACGCAAAGTGATTGCACTACTGGAAGAGAAACAAAACTCGAATTGAAATCTTATTGACCTATTTAACTAGCGTGGAATAGTAGATTAAATGCCCTTCCAAATTAAATAAGACTTAAGCCCAGCAATGAGACGTGTGTGAGCCGAAATGACGGTAATGATGATAATGAAGACAGCTGAAATGAATAAATAAGTAGCTAATGAATAAATAAGTAGTAATAATTAATAATAAGTAAATGGGCTAAAATAGGATGACAAATTTTTCTTCCGTTGTAGAAAAAGTGAAAGTGAAATTATAAATAAATAATTGCCCTTTTTGCGTTTGAAGTCGAACTCAAAGTATAGAGTAAGAAAAGTAAAAATATAATTGCACGTTTGTTGACTCTTCATTTTACTGACCGTCACACATAAGAAAAAGCTACTAAGTAAATTCTTTTCATTAGAACAATAAATGAAATTAAATTTTTTGAATAACCCCCGACACAAACTAAAACAATAAAAAAAGTATTGTTCTCTTCAACAGGAATTATCTATTAGTTTTCATTTAACGATTATACTAATACGCGTGAAGTACTTAATCCAGTAATATGATTACGTCATTACATCGTTTAGGAAAAAAGCTGATACTCTTACACGGTTGGACCTAGCTAAGAACCACCGCATGGCTTCAAAGGAGAAAAACCACATCGAAATCGGTTCATCTGTTTGAGAGCTATATCACAGACAGACACACAACACACACACACGCACACACAGACAGGCATCGAAGTATACACTGTAACAATGACGTAGCTCCTCAGTCAACATCATACTTACTCAACGTGTAAGTTAATCAAAATAGTATAAACAATTCAAATTTGAAGTACATTATTAAAACAGCGAATATAAGTGGTAATATATAAAATAGAACGTAACATAATTCACTGTAGAATAACAGCAAACTGCTTAATGCTAGAGTAATATTGAAATTTCTTCTTACATTATATAGCTGTTTTGAATATTTATGATGTTTCCGAAGTTGATTTAGAGCGGCTAATTTGAGAATGAGATTGTTAATAAAATGGTTAGCACTTCAGTTGTGTGTTTATTTAATACGAACAGATGTTGGAATTTAACGAGCATCGTTAACTGATTTAATCGGAACTATAATTTTTTTACTTACATTATTTGCTTTACTTTTTAGAAGAGAAATTAAAAATTAGTTATAATGTTTTGGGAAAAAGGGGAAAATGTCTATATTTTGATCAATGTTATAGAATTCTATTGATATTTGATAAGTTAGTCTATAATGCAATATAATCCTAGTAAGTATTATAGAACGGTAGCTAAACTTTATAAAATAACAGTCTTATGTCTCTGTATTCATGCTTTACGAAAAATTATAGAGAAATATTGTGATAGGCCTTCGGGTTTTATTAAAAGAACGACTGGACTTATTGACATACAATGACTTTAAACTATGAAAGAATTTTTTTAGACCTTGGACAACATTTCTATAAAACTTGGTATGCTAAATTATATAGCCTCACAATATTTTTATTTACTAATAAAACAACCATTAATTTATGTGAATTTACAGTTTCATATGCATATAGTTAAGAAAAAAAAAGTGCTGTGTGGTAGCAGCTACGAATACTACTAACCTTTATTATGCCAATATGCCGCAATGTTTGAAAACAAAGGTTTATAACCAATGTGTGTTACTAGCAATGACTTAGAGCAAAACTGAAACGTGGTTTCTAAATGTCAGCTTTATAAAAAGGCTTAAAGTCGCTCAACGTGCTATGGAAAGGCCTATTCTCGGTATTTCTCTACGTGATAAAATGCGAAGTACGATAATCCGTAGAAGAACGGGTGTAACCGACATAGTCCGCAGAATTAATACGTTGAAATGGCAATGGGCAGGCCACATCACATGTCGAACCGACAACTGTTGGGGAAGAAAGGTTCTCGAGTAGCGACCACGAATCGGACGACGCAGCATAGGACGACCCCGACTACCTAGTCAATGATGACATTCTTAAAGTCGCAGGAGGCCGTTGGATGCAAGTGGCATAGGACTGTTCCGAGTAGCATTCTCGTGAGGAGGCCTATGTCCAGCAGTGGTCGCTACTCGAGAACGTCTGTAGGTTGATGGATGGATGGATGGATGATTCCATTGCCAGTGGGTATCGTAAACGCCAACTAAGAGCTTTATATAGACCTGGACCAACTTCATCTGATGCCATTCAATCATTATATTATTTCCAAGGTGGGTTGACTTTAGGCAGGCTACCGGTTATAAAACTATTGCCAATAACTGTTGCAACATGAAGGGTGGAAGAGAAATTGTATCGACTCTAAGTGATTGGAATAAGAGAAGGATAATGGTGATAATGATAACTTTGAAAAGTCGAAAAATTATCCGAAATTGGTAACAATGATTCGTATATAAGATTTATTATTTATGATTCCTTTAAGTATAATAATATTTGGGTGTCTCAGTCGCGAGCGGAGGTCCGTATGGTTTCTTTGAGGGAGCTTACCGCTTGGTGGGTCGTCGCCCGCCGAGACGTCATTGCCCGTTGGGCAGTCCGGCTGGAGTGGCCTCGGTTCGGTGTCCGGACCGTCGAAGCCTTCCGGCCGGTGCTGATGCAGTGATTGGAGCAGCGGCACAGGGTGCTTTCCTTCCAACTGGTGCAGGTGATGACGGGGTACGGTTGCTTCGCTAAGTACCTGCACGTGGTCGTGAGGAGGGAGAGCACACCGTTCTGCCACCATTGCGATTGTGACAAGGACACGGCACAGTACATACTCGCAGTGGGTGCCGCGTGGGCTGAGCAGCGCCGTGAACTCGTCGCAATCATGTCGGTGCCGACCTGACACTGCCAACCATCGCTAGGGAAATGCTCTCCAGCGTCAGGAACTGGGACGCCGACACCGCCTTCTGCGAGGTCATCATCTTGTGCAAGGAGGCGGCGGACCGTGTGCGCGAGGAACGCCTCCACGCGGACACAGTCCTCCGCCGGCAACTGGGGCGGCGCAGGTGCGAGTACCTACGCCTGATGCCGCCCTAGTAGAGGCTGCGGGTGACCGGACCGGGGATTTATTTGCGGAGAGGCTAGCCTCACGACGGCGATCGGCGTCCTGGGAAGGGGACGTCGATAGGAGAGGGTACTCCCTCGGAGGGTATTCCGTTGGGCCGACCACTGAAGTCAAGGAACTCTGCACCGGTGGTCGGTCCAACGACGAAGGCAACGTGCCATAGGGTGAGTTACGCGGCCGCGCCGCCCCTCTGTCGCCCCGGACGTAGCTGGGCGCCAGGTGCGCTGACCGTAGCCCCGTAGCCCACCAAAAAAAAAGTATAATAATATATATACCTATATACAGGATGTCCCTAAATTAAACGTCCAACGGAAAGTGGGTGGTAAATGACTTTATGACAGCTATGAAAAAAAAAAATCCATGTCAGTTTTTTATTGATGTGACCATATTACTAAAAACGTTAAAAAATCAGACCTCATACGATAAATATATATATATATATATATATATATATACGATATATATATATATATATATATATATATATACGATATATATATATATATATATATATATATATATCGTATAAGGTCTGATTTTTATAGATATATCATCATTGATTCCGTGTGGTGACAGAGTAAGCGTACAATTCACCACTCCCTATCTTGCCCGTGATATCGTAAAAGACGACTATGGGATATAATATGCACATAACATCTGTGTAAGGGAAGGCAAACTCGCAATGAAAACCTATACCAACATGTCTGACCAGCATGGTATAGTAGCTCAAATGCCCTCCCTTAGTGGAGGAGGCCCGAGCCCAACAGTGGGACGTATATGGGCTGCGATGATGATCAACATTGAAGTTTATTTATTTGAAAGTAACAAAAGGTACCTTCCGTGTGGTGACAGATTAACGCTCTTGCTTGTGGGTATCGTAAAAGACGACTAAGGGATATAATATGCAGTTAACATCAATGCAAGAGATACTCGATACTTCTAACCAGTGCGGTAAAGTAGAACAATTTCCCTCCCATTTTAGAAGAGGCTCGAGCCCAAAAATGGGAATTACGTGGGCTGAGATGATGATGATGCATAAAAAGAAATAAAGTAAGTAAATAAATTAGAGAAAATGTAGTGAAAATATAATAATTCGTTTTTATTTAGTTTTTGGTTAGTAAGTCTCGCTTATCTTTATGCACTACTTAAATATTATTTTCTGAGAATGTATTGTTTTTAATTAAATTAGGTTTAACTTTATAGTAATATAAAATGTTTTTTGCATAGCTTAACTGGTATTTGGTTGCCATACACCTAAAAGGATAGTAATAAATCTGATTAAAGAATATTTGAGGATATGGCTCTTATCGATGCTTATCACAAAAAGAATGCTATCAAACATACCAAGATATCAGAGATAACTTAGACAAACCATCAAACTTGAATACTGAACTACAGTCCGCTCAAAAGGCAGGGAGAGAGGTCATGATATACGGGTATTGGTTCCTGTACTGCCTCTTGGTACTCCTAATATATGGGTTTTCCTCATAACAACTGGCTGTAGCCAAAAAGTAAGCGATAACTAACATTTCATAATTTAATAATAAAATATCTTGTGACGTCGAATATTCGAACCAGGCATTTTTTTATGGAAATTTATCAATTTCACCATTATATTTTTTACTACCATAGTGTATGGAAATTAGGTGATAAAAATATAAATTTTAAGTCTAGATGGTGATATAATATGCATGTACGTTGACGTCAAACGTGGCAGTAACTAGAGCTGGCTTAATCTCGGTTCATTACCCTGAGCCCCGGCTCCGGGCGCACCCGCTCAGCTCTTGGTAACAAGATCGTTAGCCTGTCTGAATACCGTGTACCTTCGTCTCAACTTATATATTACTGAGTTCAACTTATCTGAGATCACTATTGTAATAACATTCCAAATTTGAAATTGAGATTGTCATATTGCAATTTGATCTTGATATCGCTCAATAGAAAATGCAATCAGTTTCTCATCTCAATTTGAATCTGTAGTTTTAGATCGATCCAATGAGATGTAACAGATATCCTCATACTCGTATTTAATAAGAATATCAGCTATATTATTTAATGAAATCACATTTTTATATTTTCAGTAGTGATAACTTATTATCGCCGCTACGTTATGTTACGCGTTATGGCGCCGGCGCCAGTCTGTTGTAAAAATTTCGTTGCTTATTATAGCTACCATAAGCCAATTGTTATTTTTATATGATTAAATAATGATACTAATAATGTACATACACAAAAGTTTAATGTAGATATTCAAGAATTGTAATTAAGAATAAAATACATTTATTAATAAAAAAAATATATATTAATAAATAACCTTGCCTTACATTATCATATTAATATACATAAAATTTAAGTAATAACCTAAGTTTTTCTCAAGTTAAACAATTTCAATATTAAATAGATCAACTTAGATTAGTTTAAATTATCACTTCTGTCGGGGGTCCCGAGACGTACACGTTTTTTTCTATAAGTTTGTTTCTATAAGTAATCGAATACTCTTTTCCCTTCGTTTCCAACCGCTTTGCCCCCACATTTTAAATCTGCAATATCTCCTAAAATATGGTCTTGAGTTTGAATCCCGATCGAGCAAAATTTTATAGGGATTTTCTGTGAGGAAAATAGCCTAAGTTACCTGGTAGTGAATTATTATCAAAATTGGTCGGGCCATTTTAAAGATTATCTGGAACAGACAGACAGACAAATCTAAATGTTTAAAATGCTTTTTAGGCATAGGTATCGTCCAAATAACCGCGTGAAAACTTACTTTGATATTAGAAACAGACATTTTTATTTGTTTGTATAGATTGTATGCTTGAAATCGATAATTAGAGGTAATAACTACGTTTAAATTAATATATATATATATATATATATATATATATATATATATATATATATATATATATATATATTCTGGTTGAATCAATATAATAATCTTTAGAATTATAACGTATAGAAGGTAAGTTCGCGCACAAAAAGTGAAGCATTTCAATTGGAGCCTAATGGAGCTTATGCCGAAACCGTTCCGTAATGTGCAAGTCATTGTACTCCACGTACATACGCAACTCTTAAAAAATAAATAGGTAATTATGTCGGTTTGTGCATTCAAATGGTGTCATAACACATTCGAAAAACTTAAAAAGGTTTTTAACGTTACGTTTAATAGTATTTCGACGATTTTTGTTAATAAAAACAAAATTTGATTTCACAATTTGTATAGTGGTGTGTGTGTGTACGTGTGTAATCGTCTGCGCGCCATTAATATTTTTACCGTACCGTACCGAACGTTCGAAGTACTGACTGACACTAACCTTCTATACGTTATTATTCTAAGATAATTTATAAATGTAACTATTCCAAATAAACAATGGAAATACTAGGTTAGGTTAGATTTAATTTTTATGAACAGTGATTAAACGGGGCTACAATATTGGATATTTTTATATATTTTTCAATATTGGATAGATTTCTTCTAGTACACTGTTACCATTTACCATTTGTTTACAAAAAAAGTTAGAGATAATCTCATCTACTTCTCTGTTTTGCCACCTATATTTTTAGAAACTATGTTGTATTAATTTTGTATAAAGTTATTATTTTTTCAATTTAATAGGTCGGAAATGTTGTTTTGAAATATTATATTATATAATAAAATAAAATTTACATATTTTATTGTCAAAATTATAATTGAAAAAATAATACCTTTGCCGCCAAAAATTAATCCGCGTGCATTATCGTTTTCTCATTTCCGTCGCGGTAATCTGCTACAGGTTACTAAGAGCCACCGGAGTTTTAAGATGCGTCTTTAATACAGAATTACCGCCGAAATAAATTTTATAGATTTTGAGTAAATAAATAAATATGTCGTAAGTTTTATTTAGTTCAATTTATAGATAGTTCAAGACTTGGAAAATAAATCGGATGAAGCAATATTTTACCAATTTATTGTGTTGCATTTCACTGTGCTACTCCTAGTGGTGGAAGATTCGACAGATAATTAAAGTGCAACGGTCGCTATTCAATTGTGAAAAGGAAATTGGAAAATTCTATCACTTGAGTGCCTTACGTTTCACTGTTAGAACATTATTTATATCGTTGTCAATGTTATATGAAATATGCATAATTTAATATTGAATTTAATTATTTACTTATAATTATATTGTTATATTTAGTTACAATTAATTGATTTTACAGTATAAGTTAATTTACAGATAATAAGTTCAGAAAAGATATAAAATATATTTGTAGTGCGACTGTACTCACTGCGATTAATTTCTTTGGCGTAAAACATTACAGAGTTTAAATAAAGTTCTCTGAAATACCAAAACACGGGTCAGAACCGTTTTCAATTAATGACCTTTTTGTGTAAGCTTGAGGAGGCTCTTGAAAGAGCCCACTGAGGACTAGATATTGGAGTACCTGCGCGTTATACACGTCTTGCAAACGACGTATGTAATCAATGCTTTTCAATTCAATTTCGATTGTCTTTTAAGTGATATCTATTTATAAAATTTTCTGATATATATACTGAAAATGTGTTTGTAATTATATAGCGGTCGGTTGAGTAGCTAAGGTAAGTATATGCCTAACTTATATTCGTTTCTACAGTAGAATTAGATGGATTTGAACAGAGCAATTTATTAGAGTTTCGATCGATTAATATTGATAAAAAATAATAAGGATCACTAAATAGTGTATTCTGTTGAAGTCATTATTAGTAGTGAACAAACATGAGTGGAATTTGTTTTTACATAATTTATTCTCTGTACCTTTATCTTTATTCGCATTTTAATGATGTAAATTAGAACTTGTATGTAGTAGTTAATTGTATAGCCTTAAACTGAAAATTAATATATCTGACATAAATATTCGACAGTTACTGAAATGTGGTCATATTGACAAATTCAGAGTCCATATTTGATAATTAGGTACATGACTCGGACTGAATACTAATAATCTTTATAAATTCGGCTTTAACTTTTCAATTTAAACGCACATAATATTATACCCATATTTCGCCGATTCCATTTCCATCCAACCGTCCATCAGCCTGTCCACTGTTGAACATAGGCCTCCTTACAAGAGCACCACTCAGATCGATTATGTGCCACCTGTATCCAACTGCTCTCTGCGGATTATAAAATGACGATAATGAGATTAGAAATGACAACTTTTAAACGAACGACTTTTAAACGAACGACTTTTAAATCAATAGTTTTTAGTTAAACTAGACCATGAAACCTCCAACCCCATAAACAGATATTAGATACCATCATCATACAATAGTTTTACATCTATCGTTGGCAGTCCACGAGTGTTATGTGCAAATCTGGAGTGTCATCGGTACTTCGCTAGACGTCCCATCCCATTTAACATTAAATTTCTCCAAAGGCCTCTGCGTTTGGATTCATATGCTCATGTAAGCCTTTCGAAAGACCGGGCATCTTCCCCAGGAACATCCCGTGAAAAAGGAGAGGCAATAATAATAATAGTGAAACCAAACCTAAACCCTCTGGGCCAGTCGTCATCTCACCATGAGACTAAAATCTCCGAGGAACATTATATAGCTCTCTAAGTTCTTTTGATATAAAAGAAAAAAAAATGTATCACAAGAATTATAGGGAAGCCAATAAACCGCAGGGCAGCTTGTGGCGTGCTGAATATGAGTGGCGACACTGCGGTCCTGAATGCCCCAGAGAGTCAGCCAAGGCCTCGTATCCAGCTCGCCTTTACTGGCTGGCTGGAGTGGAAACCGAAGAGTGCCCGCAGGATTCTCAACTCTGGCTTGCCTTGAACAGCTGATCAGAGAGAGGTCGCTAGAGCTATATGCTGGGGGGTGAAAGTATCACTTTCAAGGGCATAACTACGGGGAAACCACTGCGATGGTGAAACCGGCGCCGCACCGCTCGATACCCCAAGCCACTTGCACCAATGTTGCCCCCCTGTTGCCCGTATGGCCTGCGTGGCTGTGCCGACCGTTTTCGGTCCATTCAGTGAATTGGCGAGTCACCGTCTGCCAAAGTTCAAGACGATAACGGTATTGAAGGCAGACGACAGTTTTTCAATCAATAGTGTTTAGTTTAACCAGTCCATCAAACCTCCAACCCCATAAACAGTTATTAGATACCATCATCACACAATAGTTTTACACCTACCGTTGGCAGTTCACGAGTGTTATGTGCAGACGTGGATTGTCATCGGTAGATGTCCCATCCCATTTGTACATTAAATTTCTCCAAAGCCCTCAGCGTGTTGGATCCATATCCCCATGTAAGCCTTTCAAAGGACCGGGTATCTTCCCTTGGAAGATAGTCGTGAATCGGTGATAATAATAAGAATAGTTTATTCCAGATAGCCATCCATATGTGTTAGTCATACAAAAAAATGTGTTATATGATTTATGGTTATATTATAGATATATTTATTTATAAATATATTTTTTACTGTTACGTATTATATAGCGTTTTTTTACTAATCTTAATATCTTGTTTGCTCTAAATCGATAGCATATTTTTAAAGGTAAATGTTGAAATCTTGTTCTATCTATATAAACATAATAAGAACTCAACATTGCGCACGATATATAATAGAATGAACAGGATTACACCAGACCTAGAAACATGTACGACTTAATATCTATGTTATCCCTAAACTAACCGATCGTTTTGAGTGTTGGCGCAGTTTATTTTGATTTCCCGAGAGATCCTAAGTTACTTAACGCCTTGTGTACCGTATATTCATCACTGACAAGTAAATGTCTTTAGAAAAAGTAAAATGCTATTATAAAAAAGTACTATTCCTATGTGTTACAACAGTAAATTATATTGATAAGTGCTGCCTAATGGTAAGGATAGTTCCTTAGCTTTAGGCAGTACGACACATTCTATCAACTTTTATTTTGTGCCCATTAAAACTTTATTTTGTACCCAAGGCTGCGTTTGTTATATTATAAGATTAAAGGATTATTTAGATTTAAAAAGTACTGCAGATATTTTAAAAAGCCTGAATATTTGATTGCTTGTTTGGTCTTAAGAATCGACTAAATGACGTAAGCAAATAAAATCACTGAAACGGAAAACGGTAAATAAAGTTTTATACATTTGAGTGTGGTACTGTTTTGAAAGTATAGTTTCTACGGAGGTAATCTTTAGTTATGGATACAGATATGGAAGGATTAGGCATTTAAAGATCGCGCACAGAATTGCTCTACCTGGAACTTTAAAACTATATACGTAAAAGAAAACAAAAAAGAATTTTGACTGTCTCTGATAAGATATGCCTTGAATCATTTTTGAGAGTTTGCTGGGGAAAACACTCTAACAACATAAGCTGTTGCAAGCGCTCACAAGCTGCTTACGTGAAGCTGCTTATACAGATTAACGAAACGTACTTGCTTAAATAAATTTGTCTTGAATGCATATTATATATGTAAGCTGATCATATACAAGTTATGGGACTTATTAGGGAAACCTTAACTTTACGTATTGATAGCTAACAAATTGAGAAAATATAGTATTGTTAGATAAAAGAGGCTAATATTAATTTAAAGCAATAATGCTTGAATTTTATGTAATTAATATTGTCTAAATAATAAGAAAATCTTTGCAATGCTAATTTTAAAAGGAACTTAGAATTGGTACAGCATATGAAACAGTTATTTAAAATAAAATCTACGCTTTATTCAAAATTTTTTTTTTTTGTGGGTGGGCTGCGCTTGGCGCGCCTCCGCACCACTCCGTCCGGCGCGACAGAGGGGCTTAAGCACGCAACTCCCGCAACCCACCCGAAAACCATGTCGCCTTCGTCGTTGGGCCGACCACCGGAGCAGGGTTACTTGACATCAGTGGTCGGCCCGATGGAATACCCTCTCTATTGGGGTACCCTCCCATCGACCGACGTCCTCCCCTCGGGGAGGTTTGGTCGGGACGTCGGTCTTTCCTCACGCGGTCGGCCTCTCGGCGGGTGACAGACTAAAATCCCCGGTCACGTCACCCGCGGCCTCGGCTAGGGCGGCATGAGGCGCAGGTAGTTGTTCCTACGCCGCCCCAGTCGCCGGCGGCGGATCTCCTCATCGAGGTTGCGCTCCTCACGCAGGCGATCCGCCGCCTCCTTCCGCTAGATTACTGTCTCGCAGAAGGCTACGACCGCGTCCCAATTCCCGACGCTGTCTACCATCGCCCTAGCGATAGCCGGCAGCGTCAGGTCTGTACCGATGATTGCGACGAGTTCACAGCGCTGCACTGCTCAAGCCGCGCAGGCCTCGAGCGTATGCGTCGCCGCGTCCTCGTCGCAATCGCAGTGGTGGCAGGACAGTGTACTCTCCCTCCTTACGACCTTGTGCAGGTATTTGGCGAAGCACCCATGCCCCGTCAACACCTGCACTAGTCGGAAGGAGAGCACCCCGTGCCGCCTTTCCAACCACTGCATCAGTACCTGCCGGAAGGCCTCACGCTTTATTCAAACTTAGATGTATTGATTCTAATAACTACAACTACTTTTCTTAATATCTCTTAAATGCAATGAGAATTACATCAAACCAAATAAGATTTAGATTCCTATTTCTATCTCGCACCCCATATTTTCATTTCCAGAATGACCTCAACACTTTCAAAGAACAGAAATGTCCATCGTTAGATCTTGAAAAATCCCCGAGGAAAACCAATAATAACATTAGAGGTCTCACTGAAATTCTATTACGTTTTTATATCTACCCAACAGGAACGAATTTTATAACGTATTTTGGTAACCATAATAATGTTAGTATATAAGTACTTGCTCACAGTGCGCCGTAAAAGTTAAATTATGATGTACGTGTGTGTGAGTACACATGTGATATATTCATGTGTTTTATTAATTTATGATACCTGTAAAAATACATTATGCAAATTGTATATTACTATATAAGAAAAAGAAATTCGAAATAAAATCCTATATCAACTTATCTGACCAGGGTAATACGGTGAGTTTCCTCCCCATTGTGGAGGAGGTTTGAGCCCCCAACAGTGGGCCGTACATAACCGAGATGTTGCTAGACTTTGAAGGTGTGGTGGTCTCTTGTCTGTGGATGTCGTAAACGAAGAGTAAGAGATATAATATGCAGATAATATTTATGCAAGAGACGGAAAACTTGACATAAAACTCTATGCTAATACATCTCATTGGAGTGGTAGGACCACACTGTTGACAGTTATCTGTCTATATATATCTATATATAGCCGCGGGCCGGTCCGTCCGGGGCAATACCACGCTCTCGCAGAAAATCGACGTCTGAGTAGTAGCAATTTGTTACTGCGCTTCGTTCGGTGAGCGAGAGAGCCGGAAGCCCAACTTTCTGAGGGTGTTTGCGTGTGGAGGGTTTTGATGGTGCCTTTAGTATCACCGAGCCTCAATGCACGCATTCACACTCCCTTCACTTTCTTCGCGGTAGGCAGCGGCCTTGTAAAGGTCCATGAGCGGCAGCAACACTTATCATCAGGTGTACTGTTTGCTCGTTTGCCACTGCTTGCAATAAAAAAAAAAAAAACCAGCGTGGTGTAGGTATGTCAATTTCCCTCGCGATGTGGTAGAGGCTCGAGCCCAACAGTCCAACAGTGGGACTTGTATGAGCTGAGATGAGATGACATTTTGAATGAATTCATCATTCATCAACATTTTTTTTATGGGTGGGCTATGGTAAGCGCACACGCCGTCCATTCCGTCCGGGGCGACGAATGGACGGCGTGCAGACCCATAACCCACCCACGTTGCCTTCGTCGTTGGGCTGACCGCCAGTGCCGAGTTCCTTGTCCTCAGTGGTCGGCCCGACGGAGTACCCTTTCGGGTACCCTTACCTCTCGACGTCCCTGTCTCGGGACGTCGGTCGGCGTCGCGCGGTCAGCCGCACTAAAGTCCCCGGTCCGGTCATCCGCGGCCTCGGCTAATTCAGATGAACATTTGAAATAGGTACATTTTATCGTATTCCTTTTTACAACTTATTGCATGCAAGAAGCATTTAATTCCCTACGCCTTGCCGAAATCAAGCAATAGCTGGAACTTAAAATGTCTCTATTCTATTCAACCTATTAAATAATATTAATAGACGCAAGGCAACAAAGAAATAATCGTTTTAACACCTGAATATTTAAGTACATATATATGTCTTGTGAAAATAGAGAAGGAATACATCGGCAATCGAAGTAAGAATTCTTGTATCAGGTGTTATTAGCGTGGATGTGGCGTATGTTACACTGCTGTGGTGTTTGCTTTTTTACTGAAACGCTCTGAAAATGTTACTTCTAAAGAAGTTTTACATCAGTAATGGCTGCTCTAGTGGTTAACTTGTGATCGGGATCTGGTCCAGCCATAATCTTTTCATTGTATTTGTTTTTATCATATCATATTTCGAAAGGCATCACACTAGAGCTATTAATAAGCATGTTGTTGCATGTAATTTTATTTAAATGAAATTGTAACTTAATAAAAGTAGACAATCCCTCTGAGATTCTTGCCGGATCTTCTCATTACGGTTGCGTTCCGATAATTTTAAGGAAAAATGTAAAAAATGGTAATATGTAAGTGCCCTCACGGGGTTTATACCTACATAATAAAAGATTTAAATTTGAGTAAAAAAGCGCGTTCTATATAAAGGAATTTTTGTCGTAATACATTGCCGTTGCATTCAGTTAAACTATAAGGTAGTTTTAGTTTTTTTATTCAAAAACATTAGTCATTATTAATCGTGATTTTGCCCGATAAACGTTAGAATAAATAATATATTACCTCATTTTCAAGGAATGAGAAACTGGACCTCACGATGGCTTACATCCACAAATGTGATTATTCGCTCGCGTATTTTACGTTGACCTTTAAAAGGTTTTGAACGTTAATCTAAGTACTATATGACCAAGGGGTCGTATAATAATAGTTGTGCGTTGTTTTTAGAGTTAAGTTATTAAATGGAGAATAATTTTTATGAGCTTAATATGCTATACTTTAACTGTTATTATTAACCTATGTCAGTTACTATTTTAGATTTTTAGGCCCGTTTTCACCCATAACATCTAAATTTTAAGTAACATCTAAAGCATATTTAACATTGGTTCAATATTAATTTATGAATATTATTATAGTAGTAGGATTACAAAAATTAATCCGTGTAGTCATAAAGTCAGAAAATAATTCACCGCCCATAGATGTCGTAAAAGACGCCCAAGCGATATAATATGAATATATCTGTGCAATATATATATATATATTTGTGCAAGGAAAACGTGAAATAAAACCCTATATCAACATGTCCGAGTAGCATAATGTAGTTATTTATTTTTCCGCTTATAAACATTATTCGGTCATATTTAATTTGATATAACTATTGATATTGTTGTTTTTAGTTTAGTATTAAAATTTGAAAGAAAATTCTTTAAATTAATGCATCTTATAAATATTTTTACGAGTACTTTTAATCTTAATCTCTTATTTATTTCTTTTGTATGACAATACAAAATTAATTCTCATTTTTAATTCTTTTTAAATTGTTATTTAGCTTACACATACTGCTCTATTACTTGTCATTTCATGTTCATTTATGCATCGTTATATTTAAAAACGTTACCGGCACCCTCGGGGATATCATCATTTCCAAAGCGGGAATTTCTGAATTTTGCCTATGCAAGCAATGCGTCTACCGGCCAATGTGGCCAACTTATATCATCATTTTACACAAAACTTTTTATTTTTATATAAATATAGCTTTTTGCTCATCAAAAAAAAAATCATTATAATCTGAGGAGTTTTAGAGATCTGTAGAGGTTAAGCATGTTGGTAGTTTTTGTTAAAATACTGACTTTTAATCATCAATCACGGACCTTCAGCCCTCATTTAACTTATTTCATTTTAAGTATTACCATTATCTAGCTGAACCTTAGTTATTATTTCAATAGATGTTAATAGTCTTGTCTGAAAACTCTTTAAGTAATTCTAAGTCTATAGAGTTCTAAGTCTATAAGTCTATAGATATATTATAGCTATGATATAATCCCTTAAACACCATTACATATTGCCAAGGTGTAGTGTTGGGACCTTGCCATACCGGCATTTCTGCAATTAATTTATTCTTAATAGAAAAGCAACATTAATATCTCAAAAGCCATAAATCGTACGAACTATTCGCTTACAGCACTATCCTATACAATTTGTTGATCCAACAACTTGTTGCATTATCAGTGCACCATAAATATGTTACGCTATGATCGTTTCGATATTTTACCTTTTTATCGCCCATTACAATAAACATTAAATTTGTGAAGTTACATTTCAGTTTATTACTCTGTAATAGTTAATGATAGTTGTTTACCTATTGATTTAACACCGTACTAAATTTAATTTTGTAAAAAAATTTGATAGTTTGAGCATAGAAATATTTCTCTGTGAGTCTTGAGCAGCTACCTCAGGCGGAGAAGAAGCAACCAGATGTCTGCAACCAGGCTGGTAGGTATAATAGGTAAATTTTTCTCATCGAGGATACGCATTAGAGCTCGTGATCAGATGTGGGATGTTTATATATCAGCTACGAAAAAAAAAAGAATTATAAAGATTTAAAGGCGAAACATTTTGCGAGGAATAGAAGAGGATTAATTAAAATTTATAGAAATTAAACAAATATAAAATATACACAAGTGTATCTTTTCTGGTTCAATACATATCAATACCATGCTTTAAAGCTTTTTGCTGTGGTGATTGAGTAAAAATTTAATATGGCACCACTCTTCTGTGTAACTAAAACTTAACGTGTCTGGCCATTATAGTGGGCCAGTTTCCTTGATATTTTTGAACGTCTTTGGTAGTAATTACAGGGCGAGATGCATATGGGCTGAGAGGGAAGAGGAACTGTTAAAGTTTTCATGTTTATTATACTTCATGAATTTTTGTTAAGATTTCATTGAGGATCATCAAAATTTTCCTGCCCTAAGAAAGGAAAAATACAACATATCCAGTTATTAAATATGTTGGCTAAATTTTACTATCGCATACCTGCTTAATATCAATTTGCTTGTGAATGACGTCGATTAACTAAGTAGATTTAGTATCGATTAGTGTAGACAGAGCGATTAGTCGGTTTTTACGACACCCACAAAGAGAGTTAGTCGTAAATTAATAATATATGTTATAAGAAACGTATGTTTTTATATTTTCTATTGATAATTTGCGATTGAGGGAGTTCCACTACATCTCAAGACTATTAGAGTCACATTAAAAAGTAGCTATTGATACATTTTAATGTTGATACATTTAAAATGACTTTTGCCTGCAAAATCACTTTCTTGCTAAATGGAATAAAACCTTTCTTCAAGTGTACCCAACAATACAAAGATTAGTCTCAATAAAATATCGATTTGAGTTCAAGATTGTGATTGTGCGTAGCGAGTGTATTTAATAGCCTAGTCGGGACACGAATCTTGGGCTCTCGGGACAAGGGAGGTAACAAACCTTAGGCGGGCTTGCTGAATTTATTAGTCACACTCAACTCCCGACGCGCCGGTAAACCCGAACATAAAAAATTTACAAGATCTCGTCTAAAGCTTTGCCTTACAATTTATTTGAAAATGTACCTGAACTAGTTTTGTTATATTTCTTCGTACAGATTTTTATGTATCACGGCATTTCAAATGTTAATGTATAGAAATATATTTAATGCAATTACTATCGTAAATTGTATTTATAGTTTTCTTTTTTCCTATTGTTGGGCTGGCCTCCTGCAGATGAGAGAATTTCTCCATTTTATTACTATGGTAGTGCAACGATTTAGCATAAGATCTTAGTTCGGGTTTTAAATTTATAAATTGTTTGTTTTATTACAATTTAATTGATGTTATAATATCTAATATATTTGTAATGTCGTCAAAATGCATTACCTACGAGCGCTAATGAGCCATTTTTTTTTGGGTGTGGTTACTTAATAAGAATACTGTTCCCTTCCCTATTCTTGCCAGTGAGCGCTTAAAAGACGACTAAGTAATATACAGATAATATCCGTGCAAGTGAAGATTGTAATTATGACAAATTTGGAAAACGTTTTAGTGTAACTTTTTATAAGCAGACAGATTTGTGGTGGATTCTTATTAATATTTAGATTAGTGATAATCGGCCCTTTCATAAAATTTTGGAGCGGTTATCGTTTACTAATTGAATATATGTTATGAAAATCTTGTTAGTAATATGTTAGAGTGAAATTTATTGACCAATTAAAAAAAATACATTCCTACTTAAAATGCAAGGTTAAAAATTATATGAATTTAAGTTTTGAAAGGTATTATGGGATATATTACAATCAGTGCTGTGTGGTAGCGGCTTCGAATACTACCAACCCTTGCTTTGCTCGTGGGTGTCGTAAAAGACGACTAAGAGCCCTAGATTGACCCGGACCACCTCCATCTGGTACCATTTGGGTCAACGATTACATTCCCAAAGAGGGTTGACGTCAGGCAGGCGGCCGGTCATAAAAGTCATTGCCGAAACTTTTTGCAATATGTCAAAATAGATGACATATTGCGTCGACCCCAAGTAATTGGGATAAGAGCAAGATGATGATGATGATGGGATATATTACAATGATGATTCTTAATTAGGTCGATTCTATGGTTAATATCGGGATATAATATAGCTTAGTTTATTACCTGATATTGTAGCTTCCCATTGGTGAAAGTATTTTTGAAAACGGTCCAGCCGTTTTGAAGATTACCCGGCACAAACAGACAGACAGACAAAAAAATATAAAGTGTATTTTAGGCATATGTATAGGGCAAATAACCGTGTGAGCATGAAAAAAGCCTATTATTTTGACATTACAAACAGACACTCCAATTTTATTTATTGGTATATATTATTACAAGTAATTGCGTTTTAAAAACACAGAAAATGAAGTTAGTGTAAAAAGTTATTGATGCAATTCAGTCCATTATACGATCGATATAGAATGAATTTAAGTCATTCCACGTGGGATGATGTCATAATCGCCACGGTTGGCCGAAGGAATGACATTCTCGGTTGATCTTGTGTTTTCTAGGAGAGCGCTACTCCCCTATTAGTACGCTGAACTCTCAGTTGATATCATGCTTATTCCGTCGATCAATGTACAATATATTCTTAATGATATGTTGAATATAATTAAGTTCTTTATTATAGTAATCATTAAAAAATGCGTGGTAAAAACTAAATAAACTGCATCCTATATAGCCATATACGATTCAACATATTATTTTTTTAGAAATACAACACTCTCTACTAAGGAAATATTCCCTGTGTTACGGGGGACTTTAAAACATGTAATTAACGGGCTCGGAACGACAATTTGTGGATCGCACAAAGTCTTGTTCTGCGTGGGATTCGAGCCCACGACATAGGCACGGTAGGTCGGTATGTTAACCACTAAGCCATCTGTGCAGTCAATAAGTAAGTTTATATTGAATGATTGTATAATAGAAAACGTACAATTTTTAACTAACTCCACGGGACCGTGAAATAAACCTTCAGTATTTAAATGAAACGAAACGGTCCAATAGTTTTTACTTATTTTATCAGTGACAGTTTTTAATCGGAGCAGCGGGAATTCAAAATCATTTGTATATGAAATTCAGTTCATGTAATAAATGTGGTTGACATGATTATTTTTCGTTAATTTGGTTGTGTTTGTTTTTAATTACCTTTTTCATACTTCGAGTTGTAAAATTTATTCGTTTAATATAATTTATTTTCTTTTTTTACATTTATTATGTGGAACGATGGAGTAATAAGGCAAATTGCAACCCTTTTCTATGGATGTAATAAAATACAACTAAGTATTTGGAACCGTTAGAGTTGGTAGTAGTCAGCACTTAGCCTTTTACTGTTTACTGCTTGACGTAGATTGCACTCATAGAATGGCATATGACGTAATCATTATCTGATGGAGTTATTGCATAACTGCAAGGTTTCGCAGTCGCAATCAAATATTATACGTTACTTAGAAGAACGCCGCTACCCTTTCCGGTGAGCCCATAACCTGCTTTTACGACTTCCACGTATAAGTAAACAACAACTGTGTTTTTATCCCGTTGTCAGACGTAATATAGTGGTGTAAAGCTACAATATTAAATGTAGTTAATAGTATCAGGGATAGTTTAGTAGTTCACTATAAAAGTGAGAACGAAGTTTTGGATTTTAAATAACAGCTCGCACGTCCGTTTTTTTGTTATATTGGTATTAAAGAGTCAACTGCTTACATTGAAGAAAAATATCCTCCCCGTGTTAGGACGGGGTAAGAATAAAATACGTCTCTGGCTTTATTTTTTCATATAAGTCATTAAAACCAGCTAAGGACACAGCACTAGCAGCTAGCAGCTTTTGCCTGGAAAACTCAACACGAACTGCTTGCCAATCTTCGTGATTATGGTATTAAAGCATTTAATTCACTTCTATGGGTAGTCCTATGGCCAATAGTACACTTTTTGACACTGATGATGATGGCAAATATCATGTGGAATCTACAATCTATATACATTCTCTTCTTGAAAACTTACTACGAAGCGCTTCATCTTAGTTTTTATAAACACCTATGACTGTAGATATGATGAATCACTATCATCAGATATACAACCCTACAGACATTCAGACAGTAGCAAAATATAAATTCATCTCAAGATCATCTCAGCTTATCCACTATGACTGGACTCGAGCCTCCTCCATAATAGAAAGGACATTGACCTACTATATCACGCTGATCCTCCGTGTTAGTATACCTAGTGTTTTCTTTCTAGTGTTCTTGTCTTGCGTAGATGTTATATGCATATTATAATCCGTTATTCCCTTGTGATGACGGAGTGAGCATACAATTCAGCACTTCTTATCTCCTACGTGGATATCGGCAAAGACCACTAAGGGATATAATAAGCATATAACATTGGTGTAAGAGAATGAAAACTCAAAACAAAACCCTATTCCAACACGTCTCGCCAGCGTAGGAGGAGGAGGCCTGAGCTCAACAGTGGAACATTTATAGGCTGAGATGATGAATCCCTAAGTCGATCCCATTTATGACACCGATAGGTAAGTTAGAGGGTGGTGAATTATATTCTTACTCGGTCACTACAAGGGAATAATATATGGTTGCTATCAAAAGATAGTGATTTGCCATAATTAGTTATATTAGTAAGCCAAACTTAAAACTATTGAAAATAATAAACGCAGCGTGTAATTAGTACGATATTCTGTCAAACGTTTATACACCCACTCATGTCTACATTGGTATAATATAAGCATAATTTGCGTCATCTTTCATTAATGCATTGTTAAATCAAAGGAGACGTTTTATTTGTTTTGATTAATATAAAAATAACTCACGTTATTTAATGATGTTTATCATACTCCTACAGCTCTTATACACACCTGAAACAAATTATAACACGATTATTATTCATATATACTATTATATATATTACTCTTATATCTATTTATATATAAATACACACGTATGTCACTGAACTCCTCCTAAATGACTGGACCGATGTTGATGAATTTTTTTGTGTGTGTTCAAGGGGATTTGAGAATGGTTTAGATTCACAATTGGATCTGACAGGTGGCGTTGCTGTCGATTACAAGGAGAATTCCTTTTATTTTATTTGAACAGAACAACGTCTGTTGAGTCAGCTAGTATATATATACTATTATATATATTACTCATATATCATTAAGAGAAAGAAAACTCATAATAAAACCCTACCAACCTGTCTGACCAGCACGGTATAGTAAGGTCAATTGCCTTCCTATCGTGGAGGAGGCACTAGCCCAATAGTGGGACATATATGAGCTGAAATGATGATGATGATGGTTATTCATACAGAAAATAATAAATGCTGTGAGGTAGCAGTTACGTATACTACCACCCCTTACATTGTTTGAGGGTGTCATAAAGGACCTCTAAGAGCTTTACATCAGCTCTATTTCCATCTGAAGCCGTCTGGTTAACAATTATATTCCCAAGAAGGGTTAACTTCAGGCAGGTGGCCGGTCATAAAGTTATTGCCAATAACCTTTGCAACATGTAGTATGGAAGAAGAATATATATAGCGTCCTATCCATGTATTAGGGATACAAGCAGAATGGCAATGAGGAAATAATATGCATCGACTATTGATGTTCTAGTGGCATGCAATTGACTATCGTAAAGCTTTTATTTACAAGACTTGAACAGAACAAAAAATATTATTCAAGTGAATAATAGTACCACGAAGAAATTTACAACCGCAAATTCAATTTCTGCAATAGTTGGCATTGCTATCATCCCTTCGGTCTCGTATAGTGCAGATTAGAATAGATTCATTATTCTTCCGAGGTGAAAGAGACTCGTTTCTACAGTGGCAATTAAATGAGCTGAAAAGTAGAATACTCGAAAAAAATCCTTTTTTTCATTCTTCCGTGCGGTGAAGGAGTAACAATACGATTGATCACACATTGGTGGACGATGTAAAAAAGCAGGCTTTTGTTTCGAGTGGCTCTTGCGTAGATGATGTATCACACTCATAAGAAATATATCATCTATGCAAGAGTAGAAAAGCTCGAAAGAAGCCAACCAAGCCTGACCAGCATGGTATAAAAAGTTAATTTGCCACCTGCTTTCGAGGCGGTCCCATCTCAGCAGTGGAACGTATCTTATACACGTCCCACTGCTGATATGGGACCGCACGTGATGATAATGATGAATTTCCTCTTAAAAGTCAATAAATTCATTAGCTATGCTTGTTTATTCATTATTTACAAACTAGTGATAAATACCGAAAATTGTCTTGAACTTTCACGCTCACTTGAAAACAATAATCTACTAGAATGACTCGTCAGTTTGATACGCAACGTAATAAACACGGAGGTAATATTATGTGTAGAGGGCGTGGTGTTACGATCTCACACTTAGTTGATGATGACTCACACTTTGTGGCCACTAAGTAAGCGATGAATCTTCATGATTATCTGCAACTTAGTGGTAGACTGTGGTTTGGTTATGATTCGTGGCGAATTTACTCAAGTTCATAAGGTATAAGACGCAATAATTGTAAAATTTTAAGTGAGATAGATAGATTAAAGGGCGGTACATTTTACGATACCTAGGGCCATCATACACAAATTCATGAATGATTAGGATCTTAGCTTTGTCTTGTGGCTTTGATGTGGACATGATATGAGGAGGGATGAACAGCATGGGACAAGGAGGATTGTCAATATGTCTGTGGACGGACGTAAATGGGAGACCCAAAAAGAGATGGATGGAATGTGCGAATATGTTGTGCGAGAATATGTTTATGAAAGTTGTGAGTTCAGATGTGACGGCTGAAAGAAGCCTATGGAAGGTAGGAACATTTTATGCCGACCCCACTTAGCGTGGGACGCCTGCCTTCAGGCAGGCAAATGATGATTTCGCTTACTTTCACAGTCTTATGTCATACGGCATATTACTGTGGGGTTGCTCCGTAGAGTAGAATAGAATCTCTGTTTTACAAAAAAGGGCTGCCCGCGCGATTTATGATTTAGGCCCAAGAGTATCACTAAAAGAGAAATTTAAAGAAGTGAATATTCTGACTGTTATATCCCAATATAAAAATTATAAGTAAATTTGTAAAATATAGTGACATTTATCATGTAAATACCAGGAATAAGCACAAATTAGTTGTACATAGTACTCGTCTTTAGCGAGTTAACAGGTCCTTCATGAGGCAAAGTATACGCTTTTACAACAAATTACCGAATAATATCCGAGATATGCCAGTGAATAAGTTCAAAAAAGCAATCAAGAGTAGATTTTATCTAAAAGGTTATTATAAAATCTCAGATTATCTTGATGATAACTCGGACTGGCAATGAGCAGCTCCTCATACAGGAATTTCTTCATTATTACAATGATAGAAATGTTTATAATTTTTTTTTATTGTTGCTACTATAATTGTAAAGTGTAGCGTGTTTTGCCAAACGATTTTTTTTTATTGGATCTGTGTTTTGTTTATGGCAAATGGTATTGGCCATGCTCACTGAAGGGTCTGCTAGCGGTAGCTATGAGGAGCGGATCACTCCCTTCCCTCCATTATGGTTGAGGGGAGTGATGGCTGCTCTAGTAGTTAACTCGTGATCGGGTGCCGCTTGTGGGATCTGGTCCAACCATAATTTTCCCATTACATTTGTGAATATTATTATATTTGTGAACTATATTATATAATATTTCGAATGGCATCACACTGGAACTATTAATAAGCATGTTGTAAGATATAATTTTATTTAAAAGAAATTAGAAAAGTAAATAAAAAATAGACAATCCCGCTGAGTTTCTTGCCGGATCTTCTCAGTGCGGTCGCGTTCCGATCCGGCGGTAATTATAACTTTAACAAAAATGTAAAAAAAATGACAATATGTAAGTGCTCCCGCGGGGTTTATACATAATAAATGATTTCAATTTGAATTGAATTTGAATTTAAACTAAGTCTTTGAATCGTTAGTGCTAATACTACTAAAAAGTTTGCATGTTACTGATTTGCTACTGCAATATAAAAGCAAGTTCGAGCTCGGTAGGTTACTTAGATATGTTGTTCGAAGTTATATGATAATAAATTTACTCATTAAACCATTAGGAATTCTTCGCGTAAGCGGCCGGCACAGCTTTTCAGTAGCGTGTTAATTGCTCGACGCTTTCATTGTGTACAATAGCGACAAATTCCTTTGTTATTAAAGTACACTGCAATCAACACTATGCAATCTCGTGCTTACTACTATATAATAAATTTGTTTTATTTTTCCTTAACAAGACTCTGTATTTCGTATTGAGAAATAAATTGTGTTGCAGTAGACTTCAGATGGAAAACTGTGGTTATTTGTAAATAATACAAAATATATTAATTCGTATAATTTAGAATACGAACTCTACTGTTAGTAAAAATAAAATAGTAAATGGAAAATCAAAAACCTGACTGCAAAAAAGGTGATATAAAAAAATCGAACCAAACAGGTCGAAAGAAGTTTGAGAACAGAAAAAAAAATTAAAATAAATTGTAAACTAATAAAATTTTAATTTAATTTTTTTTTTAAAAATAAATCTGGATTTCCACTATATAGTGGATTTGCCTAATTTGCCTAGTTCAATCAATTATATTCAATCAAACAAATTGAACTCTACTTCGGTTTCACAGACTGAAAGAAGATATGAAAACCTAAGTTAAGTACCCGCATTAATTTTAAGATGATTATAACGAAACCTTAACAGTCGAAATCCATTTAGCAGTTTGGAAGATACAAAATGATAAAGCAATGTTAAAAACATAGAAGATACGAAAAACATAGGAAACGTTCCTTGGCAGCCAAAGGTGTAAAAATGTTGGTTTAAATTCATTTTTGAACTACACGATTGTCCACTAGTAACAATACAAGTAAAGCAACGCGTATGTCGTTATAAAAAAAAAAAAAATTCTATGTAAATAAATTTATTCTGGAAGTAAACTTATGTGAAGAAAATTTGAAAAAGCCTAAATACTAAAGATCAACATTGTTAGTGACATACAGCACATCTGCACAAACTCGTATATGAAATTAAAAAATATTTCTAAATATCTTAAAGGTATTCAAACTCCTCATACACAATAATACTTTTTATCGTAGATGTTCCTGAGATTTATTAATGTATGTAATTATTTTATATGTTAATTTCCAAGGAATTGCTGAGTAAGGGGTTGATATTCCTCAAATCAATATATGAATGAACATCATCTGAAACTTTTAGTAAATTATTATATCATTTCCCAAAAGTTTGACACTGACTAGAATATTCAAATTCGCTATCTTTATGGCTACACTTACCTAGAATGTAATATAAAAAATAGCCATTAGTAAGTTTGGTAAATGTCAGCCACTTTGTTTGAGCTATCATTAACTGTTAACAACGGATATTTATAAAAACGTTTATTTAAATTATTGTATAGATACTTTTATGTAGAAAGTACCTATAAATAGAGTGTTAAGCTATGCCTTTTAGATTCTTTAATATGATGTAATGTCGATTGTCTTCAGATAGTTTTGCGACATAAGTCAGTTCACTGTAACGATAATTTTCTTAAGCGTTTTCAAATTTTTATCTATACTTATATACTTTAGTGGAACAAATATGTAGATAGGAATGTATAGGAAGATTGAGAGACTTCCTACCGCTCCAATAAGTCTTTTTATTAAGGCATATGTGATTTTGATAAAAATAAGATGTAAGCCACGATATTATCATTATTATCCTATCATTGGGATCGTCTTATAATATACTCTTCTTTCATAGTACATATTACATAAGTTATTGGAAATAGTTTTATGACCATCCGCCTGCCTATGTCAATCCTTCTTGAAAATGTAATCGTTGACCAGATGGCTTCAGAGGAGGAGCTGGCTCATTGTATATATTAAAGTAATTAAATTATTCACTATGTGTTTGGAATGGCTACTATCAATAATTACTTTAGAAGCGCCGTATTATCTAGTATTTATAGTTTAACGCCTTTATCACCCAAAAGATAATTATATTTCTTCATACTAGATTTAGTCACATACAGTGTGGGACCAGTCTATAGTCGCTAATCGGGCACAGTTCCAAAAGTTGAATTTGGCAAAGCATGAAAGGTCTCAGAAGCAAGGCGAGATTTAAACTAAAAATTAATTGAAATTGAGAAAATCTAGAGGAAAGCAACAACACAAACAATATCTTTTATTGATTTACCCACTATCAAAATCCAGGATTTACGATTAAATATTATACTTATAGTACTAGGTAATAATATCATACTTATACCACTAGATAAACGTGGCAGTTTATCATACTGTTATGAATCGAATAATTAACTGCATTAAGTTATAATATACTAGCTGACCCAACAGGCATTGTTCTGTTCAAATAAGCGCCACCTACCGGGTCCGATTGTGAATCTAAACCATTTTCGAATCCCCTTGAACACACATAAAAAAATTCATTAACATCGGTCCAGCCTTTTAGGAACAACGACGAAGGCGACGTGGTGTTCGGGTGGGTTGCGGGTGTTGTGTGCTTAAGCCCCTCTGTCGCCCCGGACGGAGTGGTGCGGAGGCGCGCCGACCGCAGCCCACCCCAAAAAAAAAAAAAAGCCTTTTAGGAGGAGTTCAGTGACGTACACATGTACACAAGAAATATAAAGATTAGTTACGTTATAATTTTGATTCTCCGGGTGGTGAAGGAAGAATAATACGATTCACCACCTCCTTTCTTGCTCGTGAGTATTGTAAAAGACGACGTCAAATTTACGGATAACATTTATGCAAGAAAAAGAAATCTTGAAATAAGACCTTATTTATATCAACTCAACTAACCAGCGTGGTAATATGTATGAGGCTCGAGGCTAGGTATACGAGCTTAGATGATGATGATAATTATGATAACTATTGCCGTTCCGTCATCGTTTCTCCCGTGGTGACGGAGTAAGAATACGATTTACCACCGTCTTTCTTACTCGTGGGTGTCGTAAAAGATAACTAAGGGATGTAATATGCATATAACATCGCACGCCAGCAATCAGTCGTGCGGATAGATGTTTCACAACAAAAATTAACTTTTCAAAATCAATGTTTTTTTCTAGGTAATATATAGGACAATTTATATGACAGACACCATCAATGTCTAATTGATATTATGTCATTCAATAATTAATGCTGCCAATGATATAAAGTACTGCACTTTCGTATTACTTAAATTTTAGGCGTATGTATATCGTAAATTTTGAATGAATGTTAAAATGTCAATAACATTTTTCTATTTTCGTTATTTATTTCAAAGTCTGTTCTTATAAGAAATTTCCATTTTGACTAGCGAAATAACCGTTTCAATTTTAAGTAAAGTCGTGTATAGAATTTTAAATGAAATAGCTGTGAGTTAGCAGAACCATTGTTCATTGTGAAGATTAAAAGAAAACTCTTCTTGTTTTCAACATAAACGATGTATAACTCAGTATGTTTTACAAACATGTCATAATAGAATAATATTTTCTAGAGCGCATATACTAATTGTAAAATTCTACAAAGAATATTTAAAGAATGCTTGCATAAACATTTTCAAGAACAATCTCGCTGAAATGCAGTAAGCAGGAATAATTTAATGAATGTGCACCGGCATATTAACAAGTACGACGCGGTTGAGAATTTTTCCTGAACAGCCAGTATTCACGGTACATATTATGGTTGTAAATGGTTTATAGAACTTGTTCAGTTCACTATAATAGTTTACCAAACTGTGAAAACCTATTATTTACTGTATTTATTATAATAAACATAGGATATGCAATCATTGCATAGTATTAGAGTATTCCACTCCCTATCTTGCCCGTGGATGTCGTAAAAGACGACTAAGGGATATAATACGCATATCACATCTATGCAAGAGAAGAAAAACTCGGAATAAAACCCTATACCAACCTGTATGGTATAGTAAGGTCAATTTCCCTCCTATTGTGGAGGAGGCTCGAGCCCAACAGTGGGACGTATATGAGCTGAAATGATGATGATATAGTATTATTATATTATAATCTGTATAAATGTAAATATTATTTAATGACTCCCTTTGCAATGTAAAAGTGCTAAGAATTTATGAAAATCCTATAAAAATATTTTTCTATCAATCGTCACAAATTATACCATATCCTGGTAGCCTTTATTATTGTAAACGTAGTAATCGTTGTTATTTTAATTATTTCCATTTTAAATATTGCTAATGCAACCACAGCCACGGCAACTTTTGCTAAATAAATGTTCTTAGATATTTATTTATATTTTACTGTACACCTATGTTAATACATTTATAATAATAATTGTAAGTGGAGATAGTACAATGGGCGGTCTTATCGCTAAAAGCGATTTCTACCAGGCAACCTTTGGATGGAAATATGTAAGTAAAGAGCGGTAGTTGTAGGTGTACTGCTTAACTATGTATGGAATATATAAATAACACATACATACGCGGTTAATAGATCAAAAATTTGATTTTTTTAAATTTAATATTTTTAATTATAAAATAATATTAGATATTTAGTATTTTCATACTTAGGACATTTTACAATAAACTTAGAATAAAATTTCATAGATTATATAACTTTCAAAATTTGTGAGATGTTAGGTGTATCTATGTTCTATTCCGTCTATTTCTATCCTGCCGTTCGATGACGTATTTAAAAATAGTATATAATGTTCTATGGTTTGTAGACCAATATAACCTTGAACACCCTGCACAATTTTCTTGCCCTGTTTACTTCTGTCACACATGATTTCTACGCAAACAAAGTCCCGGGCAAACTATTATACATATATCAATAATAGATACGCCTATACCAAAATTCCCCATTAAAATTCTTTGTGCAAATTATCATGTATCTCTATATACCATTCATTCTCTGTATACTATTAAGAATTTTGAGAATTAATATTAATTATTCGGCTTAAAAACAAAGAAGATTAATAATGCCTATTAATAACTGAAATTCAATTAATTATGTCTATACAAGTGCGTGCAATCAACAAACGTATTAACGGCTTCCTTCTATTAATCAGAAATTTCCAAATTTACCATACAAAACCGGTAGCGATCTAATGATCCAAACGAATTGGGTAATAAGTTTAATGTTGACTTTACCATTAAAATCATTAGTTAAAATCAACGCTGGAAACTTGGTGCTCCATCGAAAAAGCCAAGGGTAAGCTAATTAATATATTTTAGTTTTAGTAACAAGTTAATGAATCAATAGTACATTGCTTTTAGATAGTAGCGTATTTACATTTACTGTTATGATAAGTAAAAAGCCTACCCCCTTTGTTACACTCTGGAGCAGCCCAATATGGTAGGCAATAGTCTTACCTTAGTAGAAAAGCTCTAAGCCCAATGGTAGGACATAAACGAGCTGATATGAAAGTAAAAGGTGAAAAATGCTAAAATATTATTAGTTACTAGCTTTTGCTTGCGACTTCGTACGCGTGGATTAGTTACTTTGGGCTAACACTAACTTTAGCCGGCGACTTTGTTAATGTAAAACGTAAAAATATTTTTAAATAATATGATTCTGTTACACATGTTTGCGAAACTGTAACGCAGTGTACGCAGTGGAAGATCTCAAAAGAAAAAGAAACACCTCGATTTTAAAACATTCTTCATTAGTGCTACGCTTCTATTGATTTGAGTGTGATGATATAAAGCCTATATCCTTCCTCAATAACTGGGCTATATAACACTGAAAGAATTTTTCAAATTGGACCAGTAGTTCTTGAGATTAGCGCGTTCAAACTTTATATATCTAAGTAATTAAAGTAAGTAATAAGTATAGATAAATATAGATTTCACAGGTACTAAACTGCAAGCGTATAAAAAAATCTTTTAAGTGGACATGAAATAAATAAAATAAATATATGAGTAATTTAGTTTTTAACATGCTTATATTAACTTATGTATGTAACGGAATTTTTAAAGGAGATTTTGACACCCTTCCAAAGGTTGGATTAATTTTAAACTTTGTACACTTATCAAGGACCGATAACAATGCAATAATTTAAATATTTTGTTCCATTACACCTATAGGATTGGCGTTGTTTTCATGCTCTTGGCTTAGATTTCAAGATGTGTAGATAGTTGTCGCCACTCCGATTTTCTGCATCATGTTTTGTAGTTCGGTTATCTACAAAAACGTTTAAGTTTTTTTACAACTACTTTTTCGGTTGAGAGCCTTCAGCACTCACCCAACAGTACGGGTAAAGTTGTCACAGCCCTCTGCGGCTAACAACTATAGTCACACAAAAAAATAACTACCTACCTTCGGTTTGAGCGCTCATCCATTAGTCTCGAGAAAATTGTCATACCCAAATGCGGCTAACAACTATAGTCCTACATATCGGGTTGAAAGCCCTTAGCGCTCATCCAACAGTCCGCGTAAAGTTGCCACAGACATCTGTGGCTAACAACTACAGTCACGTAAAAAAATAATATCTACCTATCGGGTTGAAACGTCTCAGCGCTCACCCAACAGTGCGGATAAAGCTATCACAGTTATCCGCGGCTAACATCACCTTTTTTTGTTATGGCTGGGCTATAGCCGTCCATTCCGTCCAGGGCGACGAAAGGACGACCGACGCGGGCCCATAACCCACCCATACCCACGTTGCCTTCGCCATTGGGTCGACCACCAATGCCGAGTTCCTTGTCCTCAGTGGTCGGCCCGACGGAATACCCTTTCGGGTAACCTCATCTCTCAACGTCCCTGTCCTCTGCGGGTGACGGACTAAAGTCCCCGGTCCGGACAACTACAGTCCTGCCTATCGATTTGAGTGCCCTCAGTGCTACCTATCAGTCTCAGTAAAGTTATCATAGCCATCTGTCGCTAATAACTATAGTCACAAAAAAAAAACTAACTATTTTGTTTTAATTGAAATAAATTAATACTTAACAATATTTCATCTGATAATAAACGACCTAGTTAGTAGGTATACTAATTTCGTATTTGAAATAAATTGACGGCATGGATTTATTAGTCAGAAACCCTTTATCAGCAGGTCTAAGAAGTAAACTTATAACGATTCTTGTCCTTGTCCTGTCTCGTATTCAAGTAGTACAAGACACATTCACTAAATCTAATTCCGTGCCACAAGATTATATGATATTAAACGCGATACAAGTGTAAGATTGATAACTTCTCTCCCTTTTCATGCTTTGGTAGCATGAAGAGACGAGTCATTGTATTTACTATTCTAACGCGCGCCAAAATTTAATGCGTGGTAACTTTAAAGATGCTAAAATATACATTATTATTTGCAGCCTTATAAAATGGCAGAAAAATCAAGAATGAAGTTGTGTGAATTCTATACGAAAATTACAAAATGTGCAATATGCATTAGGCCTTGCTTAGAATAGGCCGCTGGTGACCGGGCCGGGGATTACTCAGTCACCCGCAGGCTGACCGCATAACAGCGATCGACGTCCCGGCAAAGGGACGTCGAAAGGAGAGGTTACCCGAGGAGAGGTTCCGTCAGGCCAGCCACGGAGGACAAGGAAATCGGTACCGGTGGTCGGTCCAATGACGAAGAAGACGAGCTACAATAGTGGTGTTGTGTGTACAGTGGGTTATTGAGCCGCGCGCCGTCCCTTCGGCGCCTCGGATGGAGCTGGATGGTGTGTGCACTGATCATACCCCACCCCCAAAAAGCCTTGTTTAGAATAATAGATATCCTCATTTCCTTTATACGCTACTTCATCCGAGTCTTGTAACTACAGTAGTACCTTTATCCTTCATTCTCACTATCATTGATTAAAGTTTAAGTTCTCAGTAAACGTCTTGTTCTGAAATTATTTTGTTCTAAGAAATTCCTTGTCTAAAGTTTCACTAAAGTTGTACGTTCACTGATATCATTATTAATCTAAAGTTACTTGCTTAAATCGTTGGCGTTTGTCATTTATTCGTTTTGAAATCTTTATCTATACTTGTATGAATCTATTCCTTGTTTTAAATCATTAAAACCCTAAAGATATTTACGAGAGTATCACACAGTAAGTAAAATTATTTTTAACGGATTTTTTCGCGTTTGTATTTGATTTTTGATTGCCCGACGTTTCGAACACTTTACAGCGCATGGTCACAGGCTAAATGACGGCCCCTAAATATGCTAACGTATTTAACATATATTTATTACGTTTTTAAATGAATTCACATTTTTTGAAGAAATAGTCGATTTATATTTTTATTAAGTAGTAGTAAGTTTTAAGATATACTTGACTAGCTAGTTGAGCAAGTATAACCCTTAGTTATTGCTTGTTGGCTCTCTTATACAAATTGTAGAAAAAATGCTATTATGTTTTACGAAGTAATTCTCAACGGCAAGTCGGAAACTACGTCCATTAGCATATTTATTTTTTTATTTGTATTACATAGAACTAATAAATAGGTAATATGGCGAAACGAGTGTTGCAATTTTCTTAAAATAATTTAACAAGAAACAAAAATAATCAAGTTGAATCATTAATGACTGCACAGATGGCGTAGTGGTTAAGATAGTGACTTACAATGCCAGTGTCAGGGGTTCGAATCCCACGCGGGACAACACTTTGTGAGTTTGTGTGATCCACAACTTGTTGTTCTGAGTCTGGATGTAATTTGTGTCCGTTAATTATATGTTTGTAAAGTTCCCAGCAATACAAGGATTATTTCCTTAGTGCATGGTGTTGTCTTAAAAAATTAAAAAAAAAAAAAAAAATTAAAAATTAAAAAAATTTGTAATTCTTAAAGTAGGTATTATTTAAGTGTCGTGACAATACTTTATTATATTATCGTAATGAAAAAACTCTCCGTGTAATGACGCAGTAAGAATACAATTCATCACTCCCTATCTTGCCCGTGGATGTCGTAAAAGACTAACTAAGTGATATAATAATCATATAAAATGTGTGCAACAGAAGGAAAACTCGAAATAAAACCTTATTCCAAAACGCTTGATCAGCGTGGAATAGTAGGTCAATTACCCTCCCATTATGGAGGAGGCCTGAGCCCAACAGTGGGACATATATAGGCTGAGATGAGATGATGATAAATGAAAAAAAACACTTCAAAACCATATCGCGATAGCTTAATATTGCATTGTTATGATAAGAGTTCGTTTTTCGTCAGCCCCATGACCTGCGCATATGACTTTTTAAAGTAATATCTATATTAAATCGAAAATTGTTAATAATCATTGAAGGAAAAAAATGTCGTTAAAATTCATATGTCTTACAAAAACATTCTCGAAGATGTGTGAAATCCGTGCTTGAAATAAGACGTTTAGCCGTTAGTTCCGGTTGTCATGAACATTTATAATAGTCGATATGGACAGTTACTTCTCTCAAATATCGTGACATGGCGTCTAATTCAAGAATAACGTTATTGTTTTCGTTGTGTAGGTCAAATGACCACTATCTTACATTTAGTAGTAGATTTATTAAGTTTTATAGTTTCTTATATTATAGATTTATTGTATATTATCTTTACATATAAGTATATTTCTTGTGTACGTGTGTCACTGAACTCATCCTAAACGGCTGGACCAATGTTGATGAAATTTTTTGTGTGTGAAACCATTCTCGAATCCTCTTGAGATTCGAGAATTGTTTAGATTCACAAATGGATCGAGTAGGTAGCGTTGCTATTGACTTAACGGAAAATACCTTTTGTTTTATTTGAACAGAACAACTTCTTTTGGGTCAGCTAGTACCTATATTATAATTTTATTGACTTTAATAAACACTTCTTCAATCTTATTCTATGTATCGTTATTGTTTCTATAAACCTTTTTTCTAACGCAAATAAATATTTAATGCATCTTTCAAACCTGATCAGTTTAATTTTCCGTGCGGTAACGGAGTAAGAATACAATTCAACAAGGTCTCTCTTTATGGGTGATGTAAAAGATGACTAAAGGATAGTGTGATTAATGGATGAGACATTTCATGTCTATAACTAAGTGACTGACCTGTCATCATCATAATCTCAGCCTATGTAAGTCCTAATGTTGGGCTCAAACCTCCACCACATTGGAAGGGGAAATGACCTACTATTCCATCCTGATCAGACGTGTTGGAATAAGGTTTTATTTCGAGTTTTCCTTCTCTTGCATAGATTTTATATGCGTATTACATCCCTTAGTCATCTTTTACGACATCCACGGGAAAGATAGGGAGTGGTGAATTGTATTGTATTCTTACTCCATTACCACACGGAACAGTATGAAACAGTAAATCAATTTCCCTCCCCCTCCTCATCATCATCATCATCATCATCATCATCATCATCTCAGCTCATATAAGTCTCACTACTGGAAACCTAATGTAAATAATGATTTTATTTACAGGGATGTTATTCCCTTCCGTCGTCTTTAAAATGGGAAAGAAATGTCCGTGTGCTGACGGAGTAAGAATACAATTCATCACTCCCTATCTTGCCCGTGGATGTCGTAAAAGTCAACTATGTAATATAATATGCACATAACAAGAGCAAGAGAAGGAAAACTTGAAATAAAACCCTATACCAACATGTCTGATCAGCATGGTATAGTAGGTCAAATTCTCTCCCACTGTGGAGGAGGTCCGAGCCCGACAGTGGGACGTATGTGGGTTACGATGATAATGGGAAAGAAAAGCGTAGGAATACTAATAAATTATTTGAAGACATTATTTATATTGAATTTTTCACAGAAGCAATATTAAAATATAATTCTGAACGACGATAGTTCGATGCAATTTTGCGTCCATCGTTGGATCAAACGTCAGGCGGTCTCTGGAGACTATGCTTTCAGTACGTAATGTTATGATTTATGAGAGTTCACATTTATATATAAAGTTTTGCCCGTGTATTAAATGGGAATGATATTATTAAGTTTGAAGAGAAAATAGAAAATAATAAGTTATTCATAGGTTCTATTTAACTAGTTTTATATTCGCGAATAATAAATTTATAGTAAACTAGCTGACCCAACATACGTTGTTCTATTCAAATAAAATAAAAAGAAATCTCTTTGAAATCGAGAGCAGCGCCACCTACCGGGTCCAATTGTGAATATAAACAATTCTCGAATCCCCTTGAATACACACAAAAAATTTCATCACATTGGTCCAGCCGTTATATATATATATATATATATACTAGCAACCCGCCCTCGCTTCACTTCGGTTTCAGTCGCCTTACCCGCGTAGTTCCCGTTCCCGTGGGCATACCGGGACAATATATAGCCTATGTTACTCCCTGATATTATAGCTTTCCATTGGTGAAAGAAATTTTGAAATCGGTTCGGTGGTTAAGCGTGAAAGCGTTACAAACAAACACACAAACAAACAAATAAACAAACAAACAAACATCCTTACTTTCGCATTTATAATATTAGTATGGATTATACTTATATACATGTATATCATCATTCATCATCATCGTTTCAGCCTATTGCCGTCCACTGCTGGACGTAGGCCTCCCTCATGTTACGCCACAATGTGCGGTTCTGTGCCGTCTGCATCCAATGACGCCTTCCTTTCACTAGGCCATCGGTCCACCTAGTGGCGGAGCGTCCTACACTGCGTCGTCCGATACGTAGTCGCCACTCGAGAACCTTTCTTCCCCAGCGGTTGTCGGTTCGTCGAGCGATGTGGCCTGCCCATTGCCACTTCAGCGTGCTAATTCTTCGTGCTATGTCGGTTACACCCGTTCTTCTGCGGATTTCCGTATATATATATATATATATATATATATATATATATATATATATATATACATATATATATATATATATATAAAGATAATGAATTCTGTGTGGTAATGGAGTAAGAATAATATTCTCCGTTGCCCGTGGATGTTATAATAATGACTAAGAGATTTAATATACACATAACATCCATACATGAAAAGGAAAATCGAAATGAAACCCTACCAGCTTGGTATTCATCTCAGCCCATATACGTCCCACTGTTGGGCTCGGGCCTCCTCCATAATGGAAGGGTAATTGACCTACTATACCACACTGGTCAGACGTGTTGGTATAGGGTTTTATTTCGAGTTTTCCTTCTCTCGCATAGATGTTATATGCGTTTTATATCCCTTAGTCGTCTCGTATGATCACCCACGGGTAAGATAGGGGGTGGTGAATTGTATTCTTACTCCGTCACCATACGGAATAGCAACATGGTGTAGTAGATCAATTTTCTTCTTATCGTGGAGGTGGTTCGAGAGTAACAGTGGAACGTATGTAGGTATGTATATGTGAAACTAGCAACCCGCCCTCGCTTCGCTTCGGTTTTAGTCGTTTTACCCGCGTAGTTCCCGTTCCTGTGAGAATACTGGGATAAAATATAGCCTAGTTTACGCCCTGATATTATAGCTTTCCATTGGTGAAAGAATTTTTGAAATCGGTCCAGCCGTTTTGAAGATTACCCGGAACAAACAAACAGACAGACATAATTTTTTTAATCTGTATTCTAGGCATAGGTGTCGTGCAAATAACCGTGTGAGCATGAAAAAAGCCTATTATTTTGACATTACAAACAGACACTCCAATTTTATTTATTGGTATAGATTAATAACGAATAATAGTGTTCTGAAATATCTACGGTAATTGGATAAGGTTTGATGTGGTTTAACAAATAAGGATTGGTCTGAAAAAAAAAAGAGAATTTCTGACTAATGTGAAATATTACCAATAGTTTGTTTAAATTAAACTTTTTAAGTAACAGAGCTATAGTCCATAAAATATAGGATGATCTCTGTGACAGTTGTCCCTAGTGCTGTCACGCTTACGATAAAGTCTGTAGTTTTTTATCGATAAAACTCTTTATATTTATAATTGTGATTTTCTATCTATACCAATAAATAAAATTGGAGTGTCTGTTTGTAATGTCAAAATAATAGGCTTTTTTCATGCTCACATGGTTATTTGCACGACACCTATGCCTAAAATAGCAATTAAAAAATTTTTGTCTGTTTGTCTGTCTGTCTGTCTGTCTGTCTGTTTGTTCCGGGTAATCTTCAAAACGGCTGGACCGATTTCAAATATTCTTTCACCAATTGAAAGCTATAACATCAGGGCGTAAACTAGGCTATATTTTATCCCGGTATTCCCACGGGAACAGTAACTACGCGGGTAAAACGACTATAACCTATAACCGAAGCGAAGCGAGGGCGGGTTGCTAGTTATAATTAAAATACAATCAATGAAAATCTTTTTGAATTTATTTCTAACAAAATTGGTATTTTGACTGTTTTAATTATTCAAAAGGTCAAGACAATCAAGGTCTAGGTTACTATTATCGTCATCACTGGATCAATCGATCAATTACGACTGTTTTATAAATAAAAATGTCTAGTTTATTGACAATAATGGGTACATAATATTATCATTTACTTTGAGACAAAAAGTAGTTTTTTAATGTTTAATTAATTCAATTACTGTATTTTATAATGTAACCGTCTGTTTTAATTGTAAAAAATATGTTGAAAGTTTTATATAGGTACTGTATTGGGTTTATTTCTTTTATGAATAATTTAATAAAGATCGGTTATCGATTTACGTATATCGACTGTCCCATCTCTTTTTTATTTTCAGTCCAGTAAGACCTTATACGTGCGTAAGCGTCATTTATGTATAAAATGTTTACTAGGTATTTCAGTACTTACGAGGTACATTTTAGGCATGAATATTAATATTTTTATATTTATAATATATTGCAATTCAGTTGCAATAAAACCGGCACGAAAAGAATGAAAATATATTTGATACAAAATGAAGTTGTAAACATGTCGCTCGTTCAAACTAACTTCGTTGGTTTCGTTGACATCTGTCACAGAGATCAAGCTATATTTTATGGACTATATTGAGTTAGAGCCTAAATCGAAATAGGGTAAATCTCTTATTTTGACATTTAGAATCAATGTTTCATTATTATTTTCTAGCAATCTATCTATACCAATAAATAAAATTGGAGTGTCTATTTGTAATGTCAAAATATTAGGCTTTTTTCGTGTTCACACGGTTATTTGCACTATACACATGCCTAAAAATCACTTTATATTTTTTTGTCGGTCTGTCTGTCTGTTTGTTCCGGGTAATCTTCAAAACGGCTGGACCGATTTCAAAAATTCTTTCACCAATGGAAAGCTATAATATCAGGGCGTAAACTAGGCTATATTTTATTCCGGTATTCCCACGGGAACGGGAACTACGCGGGTAAAACGACTAAAACCGAAGCGAATCGAGGGCAGGTTGCTAGTCAATAATAGATTTCGTTAACTTAAACATAATATATGCAGATTTTTTTTATTGAATTATTAATTCATAACCCTCTAACGTGTTCAAAATATAATATACTAGCAATCCGCCCTCTCTTCGCTTCGGTTATAGGTTATAGTCGTTTTACCCGCGTAGTTCCCGTTTCCGTGGGAATACCAGGATAAAATATAGCCTAGTTTACGCCCTGATATTATAGCTTTCCATTGGTGAAAGAATTTTTGAAATCGGTCCAGCCGTTTTGAAGATTACCCGGAACAAACAGACAGACAGACAGACAGACAGACAGACAGACAAAATTTTTTTAATTGCTATTTTAGGCATAGGTGTCATGCAAATAACCGTGTGAGCATGAAAAAAGCCTATTATTTTGACATTACAAACAGACACTCCAATTTTATTTATTGGTATAGATATAGACTAGCAACCCGCCCTCGCTTCGCTTCGGTTTCAGTCGCTCAAACCCACGTAGTTCCCGTTCCTGTGGGAATACCGGGATAAAATATAGCCTATGTTACTCCCTGATATTATAGCTTTCCATTGGTAAAATAATTTTTGAAATCGGTTCAGTGGTTTAAGCGTGAAAGCGTTACAAACAAACAAACATCCTTACTTTCGCATTTATAATATTAGTATGGATTAAGTTTCTATATATATTAAGGTTTTCTATATTAAATTCAAACTTATTATTATTTAAATGAATTTATTACTGAACGGTCATTGCTTACCATTTACAACTTACACAACAAATGCACCACAAATACTATGGTTCAGCTTTATAAGTAATAAGTTCACGCTTCGTACAATATCAAAGGCAGTATTTTCCTTTCAAAGTTGTAGTTGTAGTGAAAATTTATGTCGGTACTATAATAAACGATACACATTTATTTCTAGTTTCTAGTTTGGTAAAGTGAAAGGGGAAACTATGAAATTGTTTTGTCATACGCAATTGTAATAACTGAATCGTTATTATATAAAATACTAGCAACCCGCCATCGCTTCGCTTCGGTTATAGGTTATAGTCGTTTTACCCGCGTAGTTCCCGTTCCCATGGGAATACCGGGATAAAATATAGCCTAGTTTACGCCCTGATATTATAGCTTTCCATTGGTGAAAGAATTTTTGAAATCAGTCCAGCCGTTTTGAAGATTACCCGGAATAAACAGACAGACAGACAGACAGACAGACAAAAATTTTTTAATTGCTATTTTAGGCATAGGTGTCGTGCAAATAACCGTGTGAGCATGAAAAAAGCCTATTATTTTGACATTACAAACAGACACTCCAATTTTATTTATTGGTATAGATTACGACTTACATATATACTAAACAATAATTGGTTTTCTCAAATCAACATTTCGGCTCACATACGGCCTACTGCTGGGCTCGAGCCTATTTCATAATAGGAGGCAATATCTGGTTGACCGAGCTACGCTCGGTAAATTTTTTTTTTGTATTTTTTTTTTCTAAATAGATATATACGAATAAAAAATAAAAATGATGAAATAATGAAAAAATATCAAAAATTACAAAAAGAGAATAATAAGAACACCAAGATTCAATCTCGCCCTCTGTCTGAATGCGACTGGGCAACTTCCCAACTGAGCTATTGTCACTCTTGACGGCGACGGCGAAATTGGAATTTTCATTTTACTGACATTTTATGTCATTGTATTGACTAGCTAAAAACACCGACAAAACAATATTTTCTATAAATTAAACCTAGCTAGATCAATGTTTTGGCCTCGAAACATCTAGTATGCTAAATTTCATGAAGATCGTTGGAGCCGTTGCCGAGATCCTGAATATATACATACAAGAATTGCTCGTTTAAAGATATAAGATATTGACCGTGGTGTAGTACCACGTGGATCAGAAGGGTTGGTATAGAGTTTCATTTTGAACTTTTTCTTGCATTGACGTTATATGCAAACTATATCTCTATGTCGTCTTTTACGACATCCACAGGCAAGATATGGAGTGGTGAATTATATTCTTACTCCGTCACCACACAGATATTTATTTTTCACGATTTTGTCAAATACAACGAAATTTCTTATGCAAAAGAATTTTATATATTTACATGCAATGTATCTTCGCGAATAGGAATGCGATAAAAGCTTACTGTCCACTTTCACCCCTCACACATTCTACGGAAATTGCATTTGTATGCTATTGCAGTAAAACGTATTTATAGCTTTCGCTTCATTCATCCTGATCAACTTGGCCCCACTATTGGGGTTGAGCCTCCTATGCAACGGGAGATAAATTAACCTAATTAATAGTAGGTTAATCTTATATATTTAAACGAGCAACTGATATACTAGAGGTTTCGAGGCCAAAAAAAACGATCTAGCTAGGTTTTATTTATAGAAAATGTTGTTATGTCGGTGTTTTTAGCAGATCAATACAATGACATTAAATTTTAAAAGAATAGGAATTCGAATTTCACCGTCGCTGTCATAAATGACAATAGCTCATTTGTGAAGTTGTCCAGTCGCATTCAAACAGCGTGGGATCGAATCTCGGTGTTCTTATTATTCTCTTTTTGTAATTTTTGATATTTTTTTCATTATTTCATCATTTTTATTTTTAATTCATATATATATATATATATATATATATCTAAATAAGTTCGGCAAAAATACAAAAAAAATATACCGGTCAACCAGATATTTTATTGGTTAATCGCGCTGATCAGTTATATTGGTTTCAAGCTTTTAATTCGAGTTTCCTTTCTATTGCATTGTAGAAATTCTATAATCAGTTATGCAGTCCAAAAAAATTACTGCTAGGTTCTACATTACAATAAAATCTTAATATTATAGCACAACTTGCGTTATTTAGCGCTCATTTTTAGCTTTCTTGGGACAAATCAACAATTGGCCGGGCCAAATTCTGTCATTCAGTGTTGAAAAGATTTTTAAAGATAATATCACCTTAGAGATAAGAGAACGTTTTTTATAGTGATTCAGAATACGACATAGTCTGGACAGACACCACTCAATCGTTCGTATAATCATAAGGGGAATCGACTTTTTGACTTCGTTATAACAAAATCATACCTTAAGGCCTTAAGGTTTACAAGGATATTTTAGGGGCCTACAAACATATAATGAAGGCACATAAACTGTATATAGGTTCAAAACAACCATTATTAGATTACATAGAAAATTCATCAATATCATCATCATCATTCCAGCTCATATACGTCCCACAGATGGGTTCGAACCTCCTCTACAAAAGTAGGGTAATTGACTTACTATACCACGTTACTAACAAGAGTTGATATGGGTCTTATTTGTAGTTTTCTTTCTCTAGCCAAAATGTTATCTGCATATTACAATTCCTTTGTCGTCTTTTACGACACCTACGGGCAAGAAAGGGGGTGATGACTTGTATTGTTACTCCGTCATCTTGGGAATCGACATACATAAAAGATTATCTTAAGGGAAATCGAATTAATGGAAACCCAATAAGGGAGATTTATACTTACGACTATACCTTCTATACAGTTATAAGATACTAGCAATCCGCCCTCGCTTCGCTTCGGTTTCAGTGGCCTAACCCACGAAGTGCCCGTTCCCGTGGGAACACAGGGATGAAATATAGCCTATGTTACTTCCTGATATTATAGCTTTCCATTGGTGAAAGAATTTTTGAAATCGGTCGTTGATTTAAGCGTGAAACTGTAACAAACAAACAAACTCCAATCATACTCCATTAAGTTTAACCGTAGTACCTACTAACTACAGACAAAATAGTTTTTTTATGGCGAGCAGGAAGGACACTTAACGCAAAATGCAAAGTGTACGACGTTGACGTATTTAACACAAGCGAAGTAACAGTGAGAAGATTGCTAAGCCAGGAATTTTTTAAGAACTATGTTTGTATGTAACCTACCTAATTGGATTACCTATTTATAGTGTCTAAAGTCTGTTTATTTAAAACGTATCATATTAGCGGAGACCTGTAATTAGCGGTCTGATGTATAAAAAGTATTTTAATATTATTGTTGTGCTGTTGGTCTTCCAAAAATAAATAAAAAAAAAAACTTACTTTCGTATTTATAATATTAGTAAGGATATCTTACACAACATTAAAAAAGATAAGGAATAGAAAAATGATTTCTGATGTTTACGCGAGTATTACACATTTTAAATAAAACTACGGATTTTATCGCGTTTGTATTTGATTTTTGATTGCCCGACGTTTAGAACACTTTGCAGCGTTCATGGTCACGGGCGGACTAAGATGTGTCACGTCCAACAAGTTATCGTTATTGTAGACTGTGACTCTAGTTCCTTCAAAATTAATATTAATTTAGCATGATGCCACCTGAGTTTTCTTGCCGGATCTTTCTCAGTGTGGGCGTGTTCCGATCCGGTGGTAGTATACTAGATTGTTAGGGTTGTCAAATATAATTACTATTAATTTTAATGTTAAATAATTACTAACCATAAACAATATAATTTTTTCATATAGAATCATTTTCTTCTTACACTGGCAATAAATTTGTATCAAAATGTGGGTCAATATTTAATAACTAATTTTTATATCGGGTAGATAATTATAGATTTACTGCAATAACGATGACTTGTTGGACGTGAGACATCTTAGTCCGCCCGTGACAATGAACGCTGCAAAGTGTTCGAAACGTCGGGCAATCAAAAATCAAATACAAATCCGTAAAGCAGTTTTATTTAAAATAGAAAAATGGATGACGGTTTTTAATATTTTTTGTAGAATTTGACTAATCGTTTAAACAAATTTGTCTGTGTAAACGTATTGATCGACTCTTAAAATGGCAAAGAGGAACTTAAAGATCCAAATGAATTCTGCGTGGGTATGGTAGCTGCAGCGGGCTTTAATTTAATTAGGGGGCAATTTGAGTGGGTGCCGGTGCGCGGACGTGCGCTGAATACCACGTTGCTCAACAAATTTCATTACACCCTATTGTTGTATGCATGCCGGCGAGAGAATCGCTGAAGCGCTAATAGCAAACGTCCCTGTACCTTTGAGGGCTCACCGCGTTGAATGGCTTTACTTAATTTATTTTAGGTGATTCGTACTATGTAAAATATTAATAGTTTTTACATAATCTATAATTTTGTGTTATGATGTTACTATGCTACTACTAAGCTAATCTTAATATATAAAATTATACACTAGTTGACTCAACAGACGTTGTTCTAATCAAATAACACAGCATCGCCACCTATCGAATGCAATTGTGAAACTAAATCATCCTCGAATGCCCTTAGACACACACAAAAAATTTCATCAACATCAGTCCAGCCGTTTAGGAGGAGTTTAGGGACATACACACGTACATAAAAAAATATTGTGTTTTAAGTTATTTGTGTGATCAAGAGGATTCGGGAATTATACACGGTAGGTGGCGCCGCTGTCGATTTCAAGGAGAATTCCTTTTATTTAATTTGAACAAAACAACGTCTGTTAGGTCAGCTCCTAGTATTATATTTTTTTACTAGCAACCCGCCCTCGCTTCGCTTCGGTTTTAGTGATTTTACCCGCGTAGTTCCCGTTCCCGTGAGAATACCGGCATAAAATATAGTCTAGTTTACTCCCTGATATTATAGCTTTCCATTGTTGAAAGAATTTTTGAAATTGGTCCAGCTGTTTTGAAGATTACCCGCAACAAACAGACAGACAAACAAAATTTTTTTAATCTGTATTTTAGGCATAGGTGTCGTGCAAATAACCGTGTGAGCATAAAAAAAGCCTATTATTTTGACATTACAAACAGACACTTCAATTTTATTTATTGGTATAGAGTATAGATTAAGAGCTAGGTGTCATGATAATCAACATCTCAGCTCATATACATCTCACTGCTGAGCTCGAGTTTTCTCCACAATCGGAGGAAAATTCACCTAACTATACCATGTTGATCATACAGTTTGGTAAAGAGTTACATTTCAAGACTTCCTTCAACTTGCATAGATGATACATACGTTTTATTTAGATATTATCTGCATGTTTATAAACTCTTGGTCATTTTATACAACTTTCACGGACAAGACAAATAGTGGTGAATAGTATTCTTATTCCGTCACCACACGGAAAGAATGCGGTAATACATAATGACAAGATATGTTTGATGCAGGCATTTTACTTGCCAAACATCTAGATTATAATTAAATGGAAACACTGACAAAGACAAATCACACTTTGATATTAATATATTCTACATGTTGTGAAAATAAGGCAATTAACTGAGAATAAAAAGGATACCAAAGGACACAATGTCAAAACTATGATGAGTAAAAATAAACTGTTTAAAACTATTCATCATCATAATCATCATCATCGCAACCCACGTATGTCCCACTGTTGGTCTCGGGCCTCCTCCTCAATGGGAGGGAATTTGACCTACTATACCATACTAGTATAGGGTATAGGATAGGTATATATGTTGGTATAGGGTTTCATTTCGAGTTTTCCTTCTATTGCACAGAGGTTATGTGCAAGGTAGGTAGCGGTGAATTGTATTCTTAATCCATCACTACACGGAAATTACTAGGGATAAATTCGTTATTTACTTTAAATATACTGTAAGCATATTCACCTATAATACCAGTATAGAAATTAAAAATAATTAAAAGTAGGCGCTATATATGCATTAAAATTTAAAAAATAAAGGATAACGGGTCTGAATATGGTATAATTTTAAACTATGTTTCAATAAGTATTAAAAAAAAGTGAAACTTGTCTTGAATACATAGCCCTCGAAAATATATTCAAATGCTAGCCACAAGAGATTTCCATCCCAGACATTGTGCGCCTCTAATCGAATTTGTATTCTTGAAACTTGTAGCAGATAACTGAATGCTTTAAAGAACAAATTGAAAACGTCAGACGCTAAGTGATTGAGTAAACCGTAGTAGCACTTTGTCGGTTTACTATCTGTGAGTAAGGAGCACATCGAGATAAGCGTCATAAATCAATGCGATAAAAAGTAGCGGTTGTCGTGAATGCTGTCGATGGTAGCTACGAAACAAAACTTTAAGGCTAGATACAAGGCTGTCAAACTTGACTTCTGTTTTCAAAGTTCATATTTATATCAATAAAAATTAGTAGCAACCAGGCAAATATAAATAAAATATAAAGGAAACCAAATTTAAGACCATCGTAAGAATCGAATCTATGCAATTAGCTATTTGTAGTCTAGTTACATGTAGTGACGGATTAAGAATACAATTCATCATCCCCTTCTTGCTTCTTGCTCGTGGGTTTCATAAAAGGCGACTAAGGGATAAAATTCATATAATAACTATGCTAAAGACAGCAAAATTGAACTAAAACCCTATACTAACATTATTGGTGTCGTTCGATGCAAGCGCCACAGGACCGCACTTTGTGGTGTAACATGAGGGAGGCCTACTTCCAGCAGTGGAAGGCGATAGGCTGAAATGATGATGATGATGATGATGAATTATATACACGTGGAATAAGTATTATTACCAGTTTGATGTTCTTTGATTCAGGGTATATTTTTCTGTATTTATATACGTACTATAAGTACGACAGGACCAGATTCCATCAAATGCACCCAATCACGAGTTCAACCTATACAGCTATTGTTCCCTGCATCTATATTAGAAGGAAGGAATTTGATTTTTATTTATCTAGTCTCGTTTTATGATTAGGTCTGAAGATGTCTAAATGATTTTCAATGGAAAAATTAGATCCGTCGGATATAGATACGCAGTAATGTGTTCAACCAAGTACAAGCTTTAAGAACTGGTAAACTACATTATGGTTAAATTTTCACGAACCATTCCGACGTACTTTTGAGCTCTTCAAAATTAAAAAAAAAACTATTTAACAGAAACGCAACGAATGAATTACATGGTATATAAAATACTGGTATCTACTAAGTCTTTCATTTTATATTTAACTATTCGAATTTTCTTTTATAACAAGTTATAGTTTTTGTAAGATTTTGTTGGTAAAATATAATTCAGATTCAATAAAACATCAATTATTTGCTTCAAGTGATATTTTGTTCATGGAAAATAAACAAGATATTGTTTAATTTTAGTTAAGAATATTATAGGTTCTTCTCATAAAATTTTAGTATTGTCTCCAGAACTTGGCACCCATTTAGATTTGAAGTCTTTTGTTACTCAAGTTGACTATAATTATCACAATATTAAACTCTCATTTACACATTTATATTTTTTGTGTTTATTTTCTGTGGACTTAGTAAATTATGGTAAAGTTTGACTGTTTTACTATATAGGTATAAATAGGGTACAATTTTAAATTTTGCCGAATATTTATTAAGAGAATAATAATAAATACATAAAGTGCATAGTACGTTTTTATGTAAACAATTACTGAGAATTTTCCAAGTATTACCCCTTCATTGTGTTTCCTTTGAGCATAGCTTATGTAGACGCTAATTGAAAGATGTTATGAATTACACGCCTCGCTGGCTATACATTAAACAAGCTCTATGTATCTAAATATTCAGAAAAATGTTTCGGAATTAGCAAATACATAGACAGACTGAAATACTGAAAACATGTGACTGACTGTTATTAATGCAAGTCAATTACATTCTTTTCACACCTCAACTAGTTTACGTAATAAAAAAAAATAGATATGTTCGTATTTCATTCAATTTTAGATCAGTGAATCAAATCCAAAGATAAACATTCAAGAATACGTTAACTTTATTCATGAATATTCTCAGTGATACAATTTAAAAACAATGAAATTTGATTATCTACGCAAGTATCTTTACCTTAATAACTAGGTTTTTACGCGTTTTAAACGGGAGCAGCTTGATACTAGACGATGAGTTGTATATCCTCAACGAAGGTTTGAATACAGAATAAATAAAGTGTTATAGGGCTTTTCTGAACTAAATTTCTAACGGATATGGTTTATATAGCCCTTTATAGTCTATGTTTAAAAATATGATTAACTAGAAATATAATAAAACGTAATAATCCTTATCAACTCTTGAAGGACATCTTATTTAATTTCTTTTCCTTCAAGCGATAACCTAACGATTGCTGATGTTTACGCGATTATTACACATTGTAAATAAAACTATTTTACGGATTTTGTCGCTTTTGTATTTAATTTTTGATTGCCCGACGTTTCGAATACTTTACAGCGTTCATGGTCACGAGAGGACTACCACCAAGCCACCTACTATTAAATACTAAATTAATATTAAAGATTATGAGGTCTATAAAATAAATAAAGTTATTAAATAGATTTATTTAATACTAGCCGATCCGGCGAAATTCGTACTGCCATATTTTTCTACGTTCTTAAATTACCGAAAATCTAGTCCTAGCACCGTTTAGCTGTCACTTGCGTTTTGTTATTACATGTCTGATGTTTTTGTTATACTATGCTTTATAGTAGCTTGTATTCTCTTTAACGTTTTATGTCACATCACACGGAAACCTATGCCTATTTTCATCCTCTGTCTCATTACTGCGCAAAAGTCGCAGTTGTTCTGCGGTGGCAGACTGTCAAGAAAGTTGAGGTTTCTTTCTAGACATTTCGCAGAGGCTACCGCCCCCTCGCCCCTCATGAGCGCCCGCCATATCATACATGCGCGCGCAATCTATATATAAAAATGAACTGCTGTTCGTTAGTCTCGCTAAAACTCGAGAACGGCTGGACCGATTTGGCCAACTTTGGTCTTGAATTATTTGTGGAAGTTCAGGGAAGGTTTATACGGTGAGAAGATATGGCAAAATTGCGAGTAAAATACTAGAAACAACAATTTTATTTTCTCATACAAACGGTTCTTACCCGACAAACATTTGATGTTCGTCCCGTCGGTTCGGCATTTTTGACATATCTAATTAAATCAACACACATAAGACTGTCCAGAATTTCCTACTGATGGATCTGAAGAAGAAGTGAAATCTCTATTTAGTGCCGCACAGTTAGACATATGGTATCGCGATACTTTTTTAGAAAATTATATGTTCTGTAAAGTTGTAGTACATTGTTTTGTTCTATAATCAATAGTTTTCGCAGTACACGCGATGTAAGGATTTTTTAGGGTCATTTTTTTACACCTTAGGTTACATTATTGGACTTTTAGTGCATATCCCTAATTTTTCTGAAAATATTATATAGCCTTTCGCAATAAATGGACTATCCAGCACAGAAAGAATTTTTCAAATCGGACCAGCGGTTCCTGAGATTAGCGCGTTCAAACAAACAAACATACTCTTCAGCTTTATAATATTAGTATAGATATTACTTTCTTTCATTACCATTTTATGTTTTATGAATAGCTTGTATGTATATTATATTTCCACATACTGAAACATTATTCAGTTATGTTATATAATAATCTTATGCTAGTTATAAATCACCTAGTTCAGACAACTTCTAAAATATATTTTCATTAAAAAGCTTTCCATGAAACTGTAACAGAACTTTTCTCGTGTAATCAGTAATGTCCATTAGGAATTACGAATATTATTCTACAGACAATAAACTATCGCAATAATACGGTTCATTTCAACAACCGCATCAATCATTTTGTCTGTCAATGTAAACATACAGTCGTTGCACGTCACGTAATTTCGAAATGCCAAATTTAATTTAAAAGTAATAATTTAAGCCATATCTAGACAGTTTGCATAATCTGTTTGAAATGAAATGCTTTCAGAGTGAAAATATTATTTAAATTTATACTTAACGTTACAATTTCAATTTAAATTTTAATTTACTCTCCAGGTTCGTTTCATCTGAAAGAATCAGACCAAATTGAGATCACCATTCTTCAACTAATGATGGTAGCTTGTATATTAATGCTATAGCTTTGATGGATTTAAATAGAATACCCTCATTTTGCTTGCCAGTTAGTAATAAATGTTTACTACTTAATTAGTAAGATAATAAATTACACTAAATTACTAAGATTTAGAGTTTTATATACTACGTGATTTATAAAAATACTAGCTGCCCCAACAGACCTTGTTTTGTTCAAAGAAAATAAAAGAAATTCTCCTTTAAATCGACAGCAGCGCCACCTACCGGATCCAATTTTGAATTTAAACCATTCTCGAATCCCCTTGAACACACACAAAAAATTAAAAAAAAATTAAAATCATCAATGTCGTTCCAGCCGTTTAGGAGGAGTTCAGTGACGTAAAACACGTACACAAGAAATTTATATATATAAAGATAAAGATTATACGAGCGAAATATTATTGCCAGACTTGGGACTCGAACCCACATCTATTGTGAAACCATTCCAATAAGTGTGTTTTAAAGTCTCACGTGTGGCAATCATTTTGTGTTCGTATATAAGTGTTTAAAAACGAACTAACATGTAACAACGTCACAATGTCAAACTACACTGGAATACGACTGGTAAGTTGTATTTCACTCAAATATATTTAAAAGGATTTAAATAATGTATCTGTACTTTTTATTGAAGCTTTTTAGACTTTGTTCGATCCACCAACTCCGCTATTTCATATTCATATAAAGAAGTAATTATACATTTATTATAATTATTGTAGCTTAGAATAATAACGTATAGAAGGATAGTGTCAGTACTTCGAACTTTAAAAATTTGAATCTAAAAATACTAATGGCGGGCAGACGATTACACACGTACACACGGAAACCACTATACATATTATGTAATCAAATTTTGTTTTTATTAACATAAATCGTCGAAATACTTTTAAAAGTAATGTTAAAAACTTTTTTATGTTTTTCAAATGTGTTGTGGCACCATTTGAATGCACAAGCCGTGATAATTACCTATTTATTTTTTAAGAGTTGCGTACGTTCGTGCAGTGTAATGACTTGTACATTACGGGACTGTTCCGGCGTAGGCTCCATTAGGCTCCAATTGAAATGCCTCACTTTTTGTGCGTGGACTTACCTTCTATATGTTATTATTCTAAGAATTGTAGTATATACAGTAATGTATAAAACACAAATATTCTATTTATATTTTAGTTAGTACATTGGAAAACTAATTGGCATAAATTGTGAATTATCTATCTAACACTACTAGTGTTGCCATAAACCTGTACTTTTTTAGTTGTTTTCTTACATTAAATACGAGAAAGGAAGACAAAGTTACACTGTAATCTACATTGTATACTTAGCCACTTATCAGTCTTTAAAATTTGCAATTGATAAGTAAAATACTGTTATTTTTTGCTTTTAAATACTGTTAAATGAATTGCAAATGTGTCCAAATGTCAAGTTAACAAATACGTAGCAATATTTCCGCGGTTACCTAATATAAAAGTAAAGGATAGAAAATATTGCATCAAAGAGAATTTGAAATATTGCCAACTACATGCGTCGCAGTTGGAATTGATTTTACTGGCTTTTCGGATCTCAGAAAGAAGCTTTGCTGTTACACAATTTATCCCGTCTGCAGATGCAACTGTCCCTCGTTCAATCTGTCTCCGAGTCACATATGTTTCGGTACCTACTGTAAGAATTTGACTTATAGTCAAATTTTTCGAATAAAAAGAGCGCTTAGGCCCTACTATAAAATTTAAGCGAAGACGAATTCGATTATGGATTATTTGTTTTCCAAGCACCAATCTTTCATACTCATCGATTGAATCGACGCGTGCAATTATTTGAAAAAATTGTCCTATTCGATCGATTTGATGCATCTGGGACTAAAGGCATAACTTGATAAAAGATATTGATAATCGAGTGTTTGCTTTGATCCGAAACGTTCGTTGAAAAATTATATAATAGATCTACCAGAGAGGTACGACTACGGAAAGCTATGGATTCGCACGCCACCCCCATCGCCATCGTCACTCGAAGGAATCAGACGGAGTGCGACTATACCATAACGTTCCTTAAAAAAGAGAAAAAAGACCTACCATTTCTACATTATTATGTTATACATTTTTAAAATATATGTTGTAAATAGTGGCAGGACCTCATTGTAGACAGTTTTCTGTCTACAGCCGCGGGCCGGTCCGTCCGAGGCAGTACCACACACTTGCAGAAAATCCACGTCTGAGTACTACTACACAATTTGTTACTGCGCTTCGTTCGGCGAGCCGGAAGCCCAACTTTCTGAGGGTGTTTGCGTGTCGGGAGTTATGGTGATGTCTTTAGTTTCACCGAACCTCATTGCACGCATTCACACTCCCTTTACTTTTTTCACTGTAGGCAGCGGCCTAGCAAAGGTCCATGAGCGGCAGCAATACTTAGCATCAGGTGTAGTGTTGGCTCGTTTTCCACCATCATCATCATCTTGCTCTTATCCCAATTACTTGGGGTCGACGCAATATGTCATCTGTTTTGACATATTGCAAAAAGTTTCGCCAATGACTTTTATGACCGGCCGCCTGCCTGACGTCAACTCTCCTTGGGAATGTAATCGTTGACCCAAATGGTACCAGATGGAGTTGGTCCGGGTCAATAGCAATAAAAAAATGTATTGCGTTTTAAGCGAAAAGTGCTAAAAAAGCTGATAAAAACTTCAATAGACACAGACAAGTTACCTTGAATGATACCAACGAATATGTTATGTGACATCCACTAAATCATTTTTGGAAACAGTCACATTTTTTGTCACTGAATTGACTCTGGGAAAAATAACTGAAATGGAAACGTATTTTTCATGTTGATGTGATGGAGTGAACTGACATGAGGATCAGATTTACATAAACCTTAACTTAACGGATAAAGTTCATAATAAGAGTGCGCAGATTAAAATTGTGGTCCTATTTTTAATTTTACGGCCAAAATTATCAGGGGCCTTTAAATAGGATGACAAATAATGACGGTTAACTTAAACTTCTTTTTATTATTTCCTAATGTGGTTAGCAAGCAACACACCTGATTGTAAGTGATACTGCCGCACATAGGCCTTTGCAATACCAGGGGCATAGTTACGCCGCTGTCTATTGTGAAGAAAATACTCTTCTTAAACCTCGTTTAAAGAAATACATATCATAGAGCTCGGGCAACACAGCAGCAGGTACGTGGGCGAAATGATGCCTGGATACGTACAGTTAAAGATTTGACCAGAAAGCTGGCAATCCAATTAAGTCCCTCAGGAATTCTGTATAATATAAAAGCTTCGATAGAAGTGTACTGTACCAGACACTATCGAACGCCTTTGCGATATCGAAGCTGAACGCTAGCGGCTTCCATAGGTTAACTAAACTCTTTTCAATATTATGATTTTGTCCCAATCGGTTGGGGTCGATACAATATGTAATCTTTCTCCTTCGTACATATTGAAAAAAATTTGGCAGATTTATAGCAGCCGCATCCTTAATGCGATCCGCCTTAGCATTGATGCAGTTATTGATTAGATGGCATTAGACGAAATTCACTCAGGTCGATGTAAAACTTTTAGTCGTGTTTTACGACACTCGCAAGCAAAGTAGGGATTGATAGTATTCGTAGCGTACTAATAAACACAATTAGCAAAAAAAAATTGTATCAAATTAATATTAAGGATCTTTTTTTTTTTTTTCGTGGGTGGGTCGCGGTCGGCGCGCCTCCACACCACTCCGTCCGGGACGACAGAGGGGCTTAAGCACGCAACTCCCGCGACCCACCCAAAAACCACGTCGCCTTCGTCGTTGGGCCGACCACTGGAGCAGCGTTAACTTGTCGTCAGTGGTCGGCCCGATGGAATACCCCTAATTGGGGTACCCACCCATCGACCGACGTCCCCCCCTCGGGGAGGACGTCGGTCTTTCGCCACGCGGTCGGCCTCTCAGCGGGTGACGAACTGATCCCCGGTCACGTCACCCGTGGCCTCGGCTAGGGCGGCATGAGGCGCAGATAGTTGCGCCTACGCCGCCCCAGTCACCGGCGGCGGATCTCCTCATCGAGGCTACGCTCCTCGCGCAGGCGATCCGCCACCTCCTTCCGCGAGAAGGCTGCAACCGCGTCCCAATTCCCGACGCTGTCGACCATTGCCCTAGCGATAGCCGGCAGCGTCAGGTCCGTACCGACGATTGCGACGAGTTCACAGCGCTGCACTGCCCAAGCCCCGCAGGCCTCGAGCGTATGGCGCGCCATGTCCTCGTCGCAATCGCAGTGGTGGCAGGACGGTGTACTCTCCCTCCTAACGACCTTGTGCAGGTATTTGGCGAAGCACCCATGCCCCGTCAAAACCTGCACCAGTCGGAAGGAGAGCACCCCGTGCCGCCTTTCCAACCACTGCATCAGCACCGGCCGGAAGGCCTCCACGGTTCGCACCCCGAACCGAGGCCTCTCCAGCCGGACTGCCCAACGGGCGATGACGTCTCGGAATATTAAGGATCTAGAAACGTATTGATTAAATAAAAAGCATTAATCAGCTTTATCATCCTGGTTGATTATATTCCATTAATATAAATACCACATCGTATTATTATGATATTGTTTCGCCATTGAATGAGCTATGCAGTGAACGTCTATAGATTGATGGATGGATAAATAGATGAATGTTCAAACTTGGAGTTAGATGCATTAATATTTCAAGCATTTTATCCAATTTATGACAAACACAAAGAGTTTAAAGGAAAACTCCAATTATAAAGTAAATTCAACAAGATAATACAAAATACTCAAAGTTTCTTGAAGTTTGTACTTGAATGCACTCAGAGGACAGCGCAAGATAGCTATGAAATATGTACACGCCTGCACAACAGCTTCTAAGTGCATGCATTTATGTAATGAAGGTCGGTATAACCAGCAACAGGTATTATAGCTAAAGTCTACTTACAACTCCAGTATGATCTAGCTTTTTATTTTAAACTAGTTTAGTTACTAATGTTATTGTAAAGTTGCTGTATTTTCAAATAGATTTTATTGTATGCCTCACAACGTATAGCGTGTGGGCGCGCTGTATAATCATTTTGATTATCATTGCCATTCTAGAACTTTCACAACATGAAAAGTTTTTCCAATTATTCGTAAAAGACAATATTTACAATTATTAAATAAACATTACTGTGTGTGTTTAAGATAACCAAAATACTAAATAGTTGTGCAGTGACTGATTGTCATTTGTAACCACTCCCTAAAAATATTCCCTTTTGAACGGACATTACATAGCCTAGCCAAACGTGACATCTTACATACATACATATACTCACGCCTCTTTCCCATAGGGGTAGGCAGAGACCACGTCCTTCCACTTACTACTTTCGCCTCCTCCACATTCATTAATCTTCTCATGCATGTTCTTCGGTTCAGAGTACTTCTAACCTGGCCTTTCTTAAGAACGTCCCCGATTTGATGTGACATCTTAATCTTATTAAATAAGCATAAAATAAAGTAGACAGTGCGCCCAAGGAAGTTTTTACTTCGATAAATTAATTTTTTTTTTATTTGTTCAACCAGTTCTCGTCAAATTTTAATGTCTATAAAAAAGTCTCCCATAGGAATCCCTACTGACCGCATACATATTAACTCGATATATAAAGGTGTGCGAATCGTTTTATTAGCATAACATAAATAGGTCGATACCATTCCACCCGGGCAATAACCCGATTGCTATTTATTACATGAATGACCGCCTTTGGAGTTTTTAAGCCTACTATAGCATCAATGGTCTTAAATTATCACCTAAATAGAGAGTAGATTCTTATACAAGTATATTAAATTCAGTCTCAGCTATATTTTTGCCGACAAGCGTGTTTAAAATAAGTCAGATGTTTAGATTGAAGTCGTATTTAATTATTCTCAAAATATTTTAAGATATTTGAGTATTTAAACTATTCTCTAGGTTAGAGACCTAGTGTCCGGTACCTGCGTCGACGGCGACCGATGTCCCGGAACAGAGACGTCGAGAGGTGAGGGTACCCGAAAGGGTATTCCGTCGGGCCGACCACTGAGGACAAGGAACTCGGCACTGGTGGTCGGCTCAACGACGAAGGCGACGTGAGTAACCCACCCGGGGTTACGGGCCCACCCGCCGTCGTTTCGTCACCCCGGACGGCATAGACCAAAATACTACCTACCAAATACACCTTAGTCATTTTCTACTACATGTAGGGGTAAGAGCGTGTGGGGTAAATTATATTCTTAATCCATCACCACGCGGAAAATTATTAATTCTAGGCAATATCATTATATTCTGCATTCTCGGCCATTAATAAAAAAAAAATCTTTTGAAAAACAATATCTTAATATGGATATGTAAAATGCCTAGATGTAAAAAATCAACTAAAGTTGAAGTAGGAACTTAACAAAAGTGAGTTGGTTTAAATATTTTTAATGATTGCAAGATCAAAAATAATAATAATTGTACCAGGGTGGTAGCAGTTGCTATTGGAATTGAACTGAATGATAAGTCAGAATTAAAATGAAATTGTCACACGTTATAAAGCACATTAATTGGTCAATAATATACATTGCATAATAAACATATTAATTGGATTGTATTCAAACAACCCATCCAAGAGGGAACAATGTGAGTGAAATATCAGGGTTGCAACAAATTCAAAATCACACTGCTTCGGCTTATGTTAATAACGCGCTTATATTCAAAATAGCTCGAATAGTGGATAATGTAAATAAATATATTCTCTTGCTGTCATTGTATAATAATTTGTACACTGTATTAATTTACTAATAACTATTGAGTTAATTAATTATAATTATTAATTAGTGGAATTATTTATTTAGTAAACAATATTTCAGTTTATATATTAAACGCAGCTGTTTCAATAATTTTTGCTTGACGTGATGCATTCAATGTGGAATTCCCTATATGTATTTCTTTTGTACGTGTGTGTGTGTGGCTTACTAAGCGGCTGGAACGATTTTGAAGACACTTTTTGTGTGTTCCGGTGGATTTAAGATAGGTTTAAATTAATTGGACCCGATAGATGACTCTGCGATTAATTTCAAGGAATTCTATTTTTATTTATTTTATAGATTTTGCAAATCCTTATATTTAAATTTCTTATGTACGTGTGTATATCACTGAACTCCTCCTAAACGGCTGGACCGATGTCGATGAAATTTTTGGTACATATTCAAGGGGGTTCCAGAATGGTTTAGATTCTCAATTGCACCCGGTGGGTGGTATTTTATTTGAACAGAACAATGTCTGTTGGGTCAGCTAGTTCAATATAATATTGTAATTAAATTTTTGAAGGTACTCAGTAGATGAATTTAATTTGTATTAGAGACAATTTTACAGGTTGAATATAAAATAAATAATAAATTATTGGTTTTATCTATTTAGCTTAGTCTATTTCTGAACTTTCATTGCTATGAGCAATCTAAAATAATTTTTATCTCCACTTACTTGAACACCGTTTTTATTCCTTTCTATATTTACTTGAGCAGATTTTGCAATAGAATCTAAAAATATTATTATCTCTCAGATGATTGAAATGGATTACACGGAAGTGCAAAAAAACATGTTTTGAGCTTTATTCACTCCAATTTAACACTTATTCTATTTATTATTGATTTAGAAAAACAAATGCTGCCCACCACGTACTTATAAGGGGCAACTTCAAGCAGCTCTCTTAATCCCCCGCGCGCAAATAATTATAATGTCGGCTATTTAATTTAGTATTGGCTTTGTAATTATAACTATTAATTCATACGATAAACTAACTTTCATAGATTTAGATAGTCACGTTTGGTTTCTTATTGTACCCATACTTCAAATACTTTAACTAAAATGCTATACCAACAGGTTTGTCAAGTGGTATAGTAGGTCAAAAATCCTCTCATGAAAGGGAAGCGACGAGTCCAACAGCAGGACATATATAGGCTGAGATAACGATAATGATGAAACCTCAGGACGCAAAGAACAAAATCTATTTTCAGACACTTCTTCATATAACGTTATCAACGTCAAGCTACGTCATGAGTTTAAGAAGAACATGCATCCCGTTTAGTCTGAAAAACCCCGCACAAAACCATTGATTGGTAATATCCTATGCTACCGAATAGTTGGCGATGTTTTACGAGTAGCTATCTGGCGCTATCCAACATATAAAGTTTACGATCTCGTGTTAAATGGCATGATGAAACTACAACCAACCACAGCTCCAATACTATCCTATAAAACTATCGACTCATAATATTAATCTGAACTACTAAACGTACATTGCGCGGGCAACTATTTTCATATCGTTAATGCGTATGTATTTTTATGTTTATTTGTTGATCGTTTTTATTTAATATTATTCATCATGATGAATAATTTATTAAATTGAAGTTATATTGAATTATAAAATTGTGTATTTAAAATTTGGTTCGGCTGTGCATAGCCGCTGAAATAATAGAGCTAGATGTTAAAATAATTACTGAAGATTTTTTTATACTATGTGAGTGGTATTTAATACATTTTAAATGAAATAAGAAAAGTGCTCTTGCAAGTGTATTATCCACTACTCTGGATTCAGCAGCATCAGGAGCGATACTTGCGAAGAATTCAGGACGCTGTTCCATCCAGCTCATATAGGTCTTAAGCGTGTACTGTGACGTGTCCTCGTCACAAATATTCTGATTAGTGGCAGGACAAAGTCATCTCCCTGCGAACGAGTAAGTATAGCCATTTGTCAAAACCATGCCCCGAAATAATTTGTGCTAGCCGGAAGCAGAGGACTCTATCGTATGGGAGGGGTCCAGCCAACGTGTACCTTGATGTCATAAGAGTCCGGTTATCTAATTTAGAACTTAACATATGTATAATTAAGACGTCCCACTTATCAGTAGGTTGTTCTAGTCTAGATAATGCTCTCAGGTTCTTGGTGACATGATCTACTAAAAATCTAAGAGATCTGTGTGACTCACGATTAATCTGATTTATATTTAACAAAGAATTCAAGTGGTGATTTATTAACTGTCTTTTATTGTCGTATCTGTCACATAACAATTTACAAGCAGTAGTATAATTAACATTAGACACTTCTGAACTGGGGGAGTTCCAGCCAACGAGTACGCTACGCTACCTTGACCAGCGTGGTATAGTAACCGGGCAAACGCTAGTGCTTCCCGGTTACTGACCTAAACGCTAACTAAGGCTTTATATGGTCACCACATGTAAGTCCTAAAACAGATCAAAGCCGTAGGATATGCAGATATATTCGAAGTATTAAGGAGCAGTACTGGATGGTTGTACTTCCATGAGCACTTCTATTGCCGCGCGCATATACGGCTGGTTTTTGCACTTGTATAGGATATACTAATTTTAAACAAAGTAATATAAAGCATTACATTTGGGAGTCCTTCCTGACCGTGCAGACGATCCAACCATCATTTGCTCAAATTAGTCGTGAAAATTGTTGCCAAGGTCCTCAAAAATACAAGTAGGGGTTGATACACAGATAGGTAGGTTAGATGACGCCTAAATTCGCCGCAAGGGCCAATGTTTAATAGGTGGAAAGGGAACATACGGTGGATTATGGGGCCAATGACGCCTTTTGACGTCGCAACGATTGCAAGGGTTGCTCTTGAAATATAACCGGTTTAAAACAAAGTTTAGTGGTGACAGTTAGCTGGTCTAAAATAGTTTAGCTAGAGCTATAGAGGCCCGCAAAGCAGCATAGGTTGCGACTCCTCTGCACATAATTGGAAATAGGCAATTAACTACAGGCTATTTGTGTAATCACTGTAATGGCAACGAGGTCATACCAAAGCACACGCTTGCGCCTTGTTTAATCTAGGCGGAATAACACAGTGAAGTTGCTATAATTATCAGTGCAAACCTGTCGAAGCCGTGGCTGATCATTGATAACATAAAGAATCAAGCTGCGCTTATTGTATAAATTTTAATATACCTCGTGTGTAGAGTTATTAACTACACAATATCTTGACTATACGCTATGAAATCTGAAAACCGATGATAAGCACCCTCTTTCATTTATTACAAAGAATGCTAATTAGGAAACCTTATAGTCTTCTTTTATTAATTTTTGCATCTCATTTTAATTAACGTTGTCCAACAGAGGAGGCTAAATACCGCTCGCGTACTCAAGTGATGTTATAGAAACGTCCATGTTGCTCCGATAATGGCCCCTTTTACCTCCACAAAATTAAATTACAGTTCCTGCTACACCAAAAGCTAAGCCATAAAATCCTATCCATAAAGAAATAAGGTATAAAATCGAATTGCCAATGTACTCATTAACTCGCAAATGTATCTTGGGTAGGCGTACATTTCACTCGCCTGAATGCTCTGAAGGCAGGTTCATTAGTGCTCACGGGACCATGCATTCGTTTTGTTAGTAGGAAGCAAAATGAAATAAAAATTTGTACTACACGTAGATACTCACGCGGGTCCCGGAAAAATACCAACGGATATGATTCGGAAAATTCAACCCTGCTCCTTTTTTAGCTCGTTTCGGAATGAGGTCGGCAGATACGGTTAAATGACATACCTCCGCAATTTTATTCTATATTATTCTCCGCCATTCTTTGAATTGACGTTAATCATTTTAGATCCAGATTTTTGGATTGGACCTCTTAGGTATTTTTTTAAAACATTATTTGGGCTTATAATTTAAATAAGTTGTTATTATGTACATTCACTGTAATCATCATTCCTAATTTGTTTAGTTGTACAAAATAAATTGGTTTTTAATGATATTTGAATAAAAATATTGCGGTGTACTAACAAAATGCAAGGTGATAATATAATAAAGAAGTCATTAAGTCACGTCTTCAGGATAAAAGGAACTGAATTCAATTACCTCGAAAATTGCTACGCAATATATCGCGTGTAATATGTGTATTATGTATTCGAATTACTGAAATGTTTATTTACTTATTTATATACTGAGACGCATTAATATCTACTTTATTTTAATCGCATTAACACATCTTTATATAGAGATATATATAGCTTTTCAGAGTGCTTCCCACACAGAGAGACAGAGAGTCTTTTTGCCTCTCTCTTTTCAATAAAACTACGGATTTTACAGTGTTCATGGTGACCATGAACGTACATAAATCAGTTTTATTTACAATGTGTAATACTCGCGTAAACACCAGAGGTCTTATTGCTATTATAACGACTGCAACCTACCCTTAAGAATGACATCAACAATTCGAATAGCACGTCTTTGCAGGGGATCCAGTGGTGTTATCGTCTTTAAGCTTTTCGTCATCCACTGCCTTAGGCTTCTCCCACAATGATGAGATAATGCCATAATTGCTAAGCAGCAGTTAAAGTTGCTCCGGTGGTCGGCCCAACAACGAGGTGACGGGGGTACGGGTGGGTTATGGGCCCGCGCGCCGTCCTTTCATCGCCCCGGACGGACTGGACCGCGCGTGCGCTTACCATAGCCCAATCAAAAAAAAAAAAAGCAGTTAAAGTTTTAATTAACTTTAACAAGATGAGAAATAATGCGGTAAGTTATGGGGCCTATTTGTCACTACGTAGCTTTGTTTCTTTTGCAGGTTTAAACTAGCAGGTTTTTATGATAGTATAATTATTTCAGACATGTTGGTATAGGGTTTAATTTCGAGTTTTCCTTCTCTTGCACAGATGTTATGTGCATATTATATCCCTTGATCGTATTTTACGACATCCACGGGTAAGATAGAGAGTGGTGAATTGTATTTTTACTCCGTCACCACACGGACATGTCTGACCAGCATGGTATAGTAGGTCTAATGCCCTCCCATTATGGAGGAGCCCCGAGCACAACAGTGGGACGTATGTAGGCTGCGATGATGATGATAATTATTTAAACTCATATACAGGGTGTATCAGGTTATGGGGCAACTGTTCGAGTATGTTGTAGTATACCAGCCATAGATCGTAATTAAAATGTATATTATACAAAAAACAATATAACACAAAAGATATAGTGATTTCAAAAATGTGTGTCTAACAGTCTACGCCTTAAATGTTACGTATTATGTAGGCATGGATAGACAGGATACATGTAGGTATGTAAAGCTTCGACAGTATAATTTCATTCATACATACCTAGAATTGCGCAAACGCTTCAATGGTACGTAGGTAGAAACGTGACTACGCGACGGTAATCGGCCGATCAGCTGATTTAAAGCGAAGTTCGTTTTGGTTATGCGAACGTAAACATTGATTTTTTCAATTTCTATTGAACATTTAACAAAGTACGAATATGTTGCAGATTAAGTATCACTGACTTTATACATTTCAATCAGATTTAAACGAAAAAACAATGACAAAATTGAAAACTTTACATGTCTCTAATTCATTAACGAATCGATATTTGTCCTTCAAATTTTTTTTATGGGTTCCTACCACCATTGCCTACCTCCCGTTTGCCCCATAACCTGATACACCCTGTATATGTTCCAACTCATGGTCTCGTTTCACATCCAAAATATGAGTGAAATTAACCTACGCTGATCAAAAGGGTTGACATGGGTTTTATTTCTAGTTTTCTTATTTTACACAGATTTTAAGCATATTAGATTACTTAGTTGTCTTTTATGGTATCCGGCAAGAGTCTTTTATGATATCAACTGACAAGATAGTTGGGGCATTATAGTCTTACTCCGTCACGAACCCGAAAAAAGAAACCATAATGGGTAATAACACTTCAAAACACTGTAATTTATAAATAGATTATGTGAAATTATTACTCATGATCTTCATTTTTATATAACTATATCCTACAATACCTACTGCGGTTTTTGAGTACTTCATCCTTACATTGGCTGGACACACGAACTTACCTGTAAAAATAAAGAAATGGATTAAGTAAATCACAAAGAATTTCACAAAGATTATATTTGAAATGGATTATTGGAAAAAGGTTTTTTGTTCATTTAGTAGCTGCACATCGGTTCTGGATACAATTCCTGTTTGGACGCTGTACTATTTGCAATAAGAAAAACGTAAACGTAGGACCGGATTTGTAATAATGCGCAGCAGACTAAATTTTTCTTTTATTTCGTACAACTTATATACGAATTAAAGAGGAAGTATGGATGTGCTATATATACTTCTCCCTATGCGGTAATAGGATAAAAACGTAATTATTACCACCCTTTATTTGCTCGTAGGAATCGTAAAAAATGGCTAAGGGTTTTACTTGAAAAGTGAGCAATAGCTCTCTCTTGGACATTTTGGGACAACACCTTAGTGCGATCGTCAAATGTACAAAGCGTTATCTTATTCACGGTGAGGCCTACGTCAGGCAATGCAGAGTGAAAAGGCCAAACGATGACGGTGATACGACTTTTGTTTACTATTTTTAAGTATAAAGATGAGATCTATACCAATAAATAAAATTGGAGTGTCTGTTTGTAATGTCAAAATAATAGGCTTTTTTCATGCTCACACGGTTATTTGCACGACACCTATGCCTAAAATAGCAATTAAAAATTTTTTGTCTGTCTGTCTGTCTGTTTGTTCCGGGTAATCTTCAAAACGGCTGAACCGATTTCAAAAATTCTTTCACCAATGGAAAGCTATAATATCAGGGCGTAAACTAGGCTATATTTTATCCCAGTATTCCCACGGGAACGGGAACTACGCGGGTAAAACGACTATAACTGAAGTGAAGCGAAGGCGGGTTGCTAGTATTAATTAAAGTTACTGTAACTTTTATTTAAAAATAATTTAATTTAATTTAATATTTAAATAAAGAAAAAATTTAATTTAATAAAAGTATTAGTTACATAGTAATTGCTCTATCTATACCAATAAATAAAATTGGAGTGTCTGTTTGTAATGTCAAAATAATAGGCTTTTTTCATGCTCACACGGTTATTTGCATGACACCTATGCCTAAAATAGCAATTAAAAAATTTTTGTCTGTCTGTCTGTCTATCTGTCTGTCTGTTTGTTCCGGGTAATCTTCAAAACGGCTGGACCGATTTCAAAAATTCTTTCACCAATGGAAAGCTATAATATCAGGGCGTAAACTAGGCTATATTTTATCCCGGTATTCCCACAGGAACGGGAACTATACGGGTAAAACGACTATAATCTATAACCGAAGCGAAGCGAGGGCGGGTTGCTAGTATAAAATATATACTAATTACGTATTTTTACTCGGCCAGCACGTTAAACTGTTTTTTTTTAGTGCCGATAGTGGCAAACGAGCGAGCAGCACACCTGATGGTAAGTGATACTACCGCAATACCAGGAGCACAACTACCGTTGTCTACCGTAAAGAAAATGCCCTTCTTAAACCTCGTTTAAAGAAGGACATGTCATAGTGCTCGGCAAACACTGCAGCAGGTAGTTTATTCCAGAGCCTGCACGTACGTGGGCGAAATGATCACTGGAAACGTAACGTTGAAGACGTTTCCAGGTGAAATAGATGAACCCTGCTGCGGTGTCGAGTGGTACGATGATAAAACGGTGACGGTGGTACTAAGTCATACAGTTCCTCAAAGCATTTCCCATGAAATAGAGTGCACAGGTGACCCAAAATCTCTCCGCCGCTCTAGTGACTCCAATCTGTCCGTAAGAATGGGATACCCGTTTTTGCCATTGGTTGGCCCAATGGTGATAGGGAGGGTATACGATAGGTAGGTAGGGTCGCGAATTTTTAAAGATAAAATAAATAACGATATCCCATGAATTTGCGCAGTGTGTATCCGTTTAGATTTAGAAACACAACGGTATAAAAAGTATAAACAAACATAAACATTGAAACAACGTAGCAATTTATAGGTAGGGCGTGTCGACGTGAAGCGAACATTTTACTGTAACGTGGAAGCAACTCATTATGTTGATATCTATAATGCGGCACATCACCACCTCCGTTTCATTTCAATGATACATAAACACGAATATTTTTGTCAGCATAAACTCTGCAATACGAAATACGTTTTTCATTGTGAGTAGGGTTAAGAATCCTTGTGAAAGTTTTCCGTGTGGTGACATAGTACTTATATTACCACTCTCTATCGTATCTGTGGGTGTCGTAAAAGAGGACTAAGGGATGTAACACGCATATAATGTCTTTGCAAGACAGGAAAAACTCGAAATTGAACCATATACCAACCCGTCAGGTCAGCTTGGTTAGCGGGTAAGTAGCCCTTACAGTGGGACGTATATGAGTTGTAATGATGAAAGTTTTCACTCATGACCCTTAAAATTTAGGTAACATCTTTATCCGTCTTTTATCGCAATTTGGGGTCAATCTAATATGTACTAGTGATGTAACGAATATTCGCATTCGCATCGCGAATATTCGCATATGTTTATGACATTCGCAATCGTATTCGCATTCGCAAGGAACGATGCGAATGTTTGGCGAATATATTTGACAAAATAAAAGCAAATTATATATGTAATTGTGTAATGATATGATAATATTTATTATTTTTATTTAGTCATAATCACTACATAGTATAAAACAAAGTCGCTTTCTCTGTCCCCATGTCCCTATGTATGCTTAAATCTTTAAAAGTACGCAACAGATTTTGATGCGGTTTTTTTAATAGATAGAGTGATTAAAGAGAAAGGTTTATATGTATAATAACATCCATTATATAGTGGAGAAGTACTGTTATTTTTGAGATTTCTAATGTGATGTCGTAAATAATTAAATTTTTTTCAGCTTTTTTTTTTTTTTTTTTTTTGTGGGTGGGCCGCGGTCGGCGCGCCTCCGCACCACTCCGTCCGGGGCGACAGAGGGGCTTAAGCACGCAACTCCCGCAACCCACCCGAAAACCACCTCGCCTTCGTCATTGGGCCGACCACCGGAGCAGGTTTACTTGTCGTCAGTGGTCGGCCCGACGGAATACCCCCTACGCGGGGTACCCTCCCATCGACCGACGTCCCCCCCTCGGGGAGGACGTCGGTCTTTCCTCACGCGGTCGGCCTCTCGGCGGGTGACGGACTAATCCCCAGTCACGTCACCCGCGGCCTCGGCTAGGGCGGCATGAGGCGCAGATAGTTGCGCCTGCGCCGCCCCAGTCGCCGGCGGCGGATCTCCTCATCGAGGCTGCGCTCCACGCGCAGACGATCCGCCGCCTCCTTCTGCGAGATCACTGTCTCGCAGAAGGCTGCGACCGCGTCCCAGTTCCTGACGCTGTCGACCATCGCCCTAGCGATGGCCGGCAGCGTCAGGTCGGCACCGATGATTGCGACGAGTTCACGGCGCTGCACTGCCCAAGCCTCGCAGGCCTCGAGCGTGTGGCGCGCCGTGTCCTCGTCGCAATCGCAGTGGTGGCAGGACGGTGTACTCTCCCTCCTCACGACCCTGTGCAGGTATTTGGCGAAGCTCCCGTGCCCCGTCAACACCTGCACTAGTCGGAAGGAGAGCACCCCGTGCCGCCTCTCCAACCACTGCATCAGCACCGGCCGGAAGGCCTCCACGGTTCGCACCCCGAACCGAGGCCTCTCCAGCCGGACTGCCCAACGGGCAATGACGTCTCGGCGGGCGTCGACGCGCCAGGCGGTGAGATCCCTTAACGAGATCACACCGCCCTCCCCGCGCACCCCCGACACCCGCCGATACAACTCGGCGAGCATTTCCGCCTCCAGGTCCCACGGGGGAGTCCCGGCCAATAGGCACGCTGCCTCCGTCGCAACCGTGCGGTATCCGCGGATGGCCCTGACCGCCATGACCCTCTGTGGTCGCCACAGAAGGGCCCTAAGTCGGACGGTCAAGGACCCCGCCCACACCGGTGCGCCGTACAGGGCCATCGACCGGATGACCCCCGTGTACAGCCGTCGGCACGTAGCGCTCGGTCCGCCCACGTTCGGCATTAGCCACGATAGGGCGGACGCCGCGCCGACGAGCCGCGGAGCGAGCCTGCGGAAATGCTCCCGGAACCACCATTGCCCGTCGAGCACCAGGCCCAAGTACCTCATATGGGCCCGGATGCTGATGTCAACCGATCGGACGGTGATCGAGACGCCGATGGGAGGGCTCATAAGGCGCCCATGGAACAAGAGGGCCTCCGTCTTGTCCAGGGCGACCCTCAACCCCAGCGCCTCTATCCGCCTGACGACCTCTTCGGTGCCATAGGTCGCCAGGCTTACCGCCTCTTCTAGCGTCCCACCGCGGGCTGTGACGAGCGTGTCGTCGGCGTAACAAATCACGCCCAGCCCGGGCGGGAGGCTCCCCCGCAACGCCCAGTCGTAGCCGATGTTCCACAGGGTGGGTCCGAGGACCGACCCCTGTGGGACACCGCACGTCATGGGCGTTCGCACAACGTCCCCTGCTCGGTTGGTACAGAGGACGCTGCGCCCCACCAAATAGTCTGCCACTAGCCGCCTCAGGTAAGCTGGCACTCCGTGATACCGGAGCGCCTCCCTGATGCAGCTGAATGGCAGACTATTGAATGCGTTGGCGATGTCTAGGGACACCGCCAACAGCACTCCCCCACCGGTGACGGCCTCAGTCGCCACGGCCCTCAGGCGCAACAGAGCCGCGATCGTCGAACGACCCCTCCTAAACCCAAACTGGGCGTCCGACAGATCGGGCCCCGTGCCGACGAGGTGCCGCTCGATGCGGGCAGCTACCACCCTCTCCAGTAGCTTGCCCGTGTCATCGAGCAGCACGATAGGCCTGTAGGCCGAAGGCGACCCCGGAGACCGTCCCGGCTTCGGCAGGAGCACCAGCCTTCCCTCCTTCCAGCACCCAGGGAACCGTCCGGACGCTAAACACGCGTCGAACAGCTCCCTGAGGCGGGGACCCAGGTGGTCGAGGACCAGGCCCAACACGCGGTTTGGAACACCGTCGGGCCCGGGGGCGGTGGACTTTGCGCACATGCGCGCCACCGCCACTCCCATCTCGGGTTCCGTGATGGGCGGAACACTGTCGTCGTCGGCCTCCCGGTCAGTGCCATGACCGGGGGCGTGTGTTCCGCCCGCCGCGGGAACAGGTCCTCGACGACCCGGGTGAGAAGGCTGGGCTGGAGAGTCTCGGTGAGGGGAAGGCCCCGCGCGCGGAGCTTATTCAGCACCGCGCGATAGGGGCGTCCCCAGGGGTCACGATCGAGACCGTCCAGCATCTCCTGCCGACTGACGTCCTTGGCGGAGCGGACGGCCAGCCTGAAGGCCGACCGCGCATTGCGGTAGCCCTCATACAGCAAGGCCTCCCGCTCCGCGTCGCGTTGCCGCCGCCGGCTGCGAGTGTAGGCCCTCCGGGCGCGAATGCACGCGGCCCGGAGATCCGCCAGCTCCCGGGACCACCAGTGGACCGCTCTCCTCGGGGGCGGACGCCGTACCCGGGGCATGGCCGCATCGCAGATCTGCGTCAACGCACTGCGGATGCGGCCAGCCTCGGCGTCCACCCCGTCCGACTGGTTGGCAGAGGACAGCCACGAGTAAACGATGGCTGTCTCCGCCAGCTGGTCCCGGTCTAAGCGACCCACAGCCCATCGCGGGAACGCAGGACGTCCATCCGCCCCGTGACCCCTGCTGGGCGTCGGGATTACCGGGGAGACCTCCATCCGGATATACCGGTGGTCCGACAAGGTCTCCACTTCCTCCACGACGCGCCAGCTCCCCACGCGTGCGGCGACCTCGGGGCTAGCGAACGAAAGGTCCACTATCGACCCGCCCCGTTGTCGCACGCACGTATGCACCGAGCCCCTGTTCAGCAAACAGAGGCCCAGTGCCGCCGCCCACTCCTCGATCGCCCGTCCTCGGTCGTTCGTCCGGGGAGACCCCCACGCCACGGACTTGGCGTTGAAGTCCCCCAAGACGAAGACCTGGCGCGATGCCATTCGCCGTAACGAGGCCTCCATGATGGTGAGGGAGGCCTCGAAATCGGTCACACTCCAGTTAGGGGAGAGATAGACTCCGAGGAGCGTAATCTCCCCCCAGTCCGCCGCGACGTATCCGACGCCCCTGTCCCTAAGGGTCAGAGGCGACGAAGGCCACGACGTGGAGGCGACGATTGCCACGGTGCCATCGGTGCTACCCAACCAGTTAGGCCGGTCGGGCACCACGTACGGCTCCGCGGCTACGGCTACTCCTATCAACCAGTCCGCCATGGCTTGCAGGAACACGTCCTGCGCACCGGCGGTGTGGTTGAGGTTGGCCTGGAGGAGACGAATGGATACGGGGTCCATTAACGGTCCGTATCCATCGTCACCTCCTCCGCGCTGACGGGCGATCGGGCCGCGCTCGGAGCGGGGACTGGCCCGGTCGATGGGCCGTCCCGCCCCTTCGGGGCCGATGCCGGGGGTCTGCAGTCCCCAGAGCCCATGCGGTGTTTGGCAGGCCTATTGCCTGCCGCACACGCGGGGCAGTGGGGCACCGCAGAGCACGATGCCGCCTGGTGTCCGGTCTGACCGCAACGGAAACATAGCCCGCTGCAGTCAAAGCAGTTTTTGCATGTCGGTCGGGTATGCCCGACCGCCATGCATTTGTAACACCTCGCGGGCCGGGGCTCTAGCACGGTTACCCGCGCCGAGCTCCAGCCCACGAGGAGCCTGCCTGAGTCGGCCAATTGCTTGACCGACTCCACCGGACACTGCACCCAGGCAGCACCGACGCCGCCCGGACCAGTGCGAATGGTGCCAATCCGGACGGTGTCCGAAGCACATCCGGTACGCGCCATAATGGCCTCCCGGACGTCCTCCACCGTCACGGAATCGTCCAAGCCCGTCAGGCGCATCTCTGCGCACATGACAGGCCTGGCGATTCGGACACCATCCTCCGGCCCGAACAGCCCCCGCAACATCGTGGCCAAACTATCGGCCGTCTTCGCGCCCTCGGCCCCAGGGAACTCGAGTATTCGAGCCCCTGTCCGGGCCTTGCGGGTCCTCGCCTCGACGCCTCCGATACCGGAGACGTCCAGCTCCCGCCGGGCGCGTTTTAGGACGGCCTCATAGTTGAGGCCCCTCTCAGCCGCCTCAGGCAGCACGGTGATGACCACCGCGGCCGTCTTCGGCGACTTGAGGCCCCTGCGCGACCTTTTCTTCCCCTTTCTGCTGGCTCCTCGTCCTCGTCCCTACTCCGGCCGACTAGCACCCAAGGGGTGCTGCTCTCCTCTCCTCCTCTCGCGGACGGCTCTGCGGCACTTCCGCCCACGTCCGTCAGCACCATCTCCGACGCATCCGTCTCCTGACGCTCTGATGGCCCTGCGGCACTGCCGCCCTCATCTTGCGACGGCTCTGCGGCAATGCCGCCCTCATCGCTCGACAGCTCGGAGCTTTCGCCTGCTAACCTCATGCACGGCTCTGCGGCAATGCCGCCCTCGTGCTCGGACCCGCTGCTGCTGCCGCTCTCCTCACGCGGCGGCCCTGCAGTGGTCTCCATCCTCTCTTCCGACGGCTGGGCAGCAACGACCCCCCCGTCCCGCGACGGCCCTGCAGCAGCAATGCTGCCGCCCTCGTCGCGTGCGGCAATGGCTTCAGCCTTCATCCGCGCCCGCCACGCCTTTGATGCATTGGCGCTAATGCGGGCTCGTGCAGCGGCGGAACGCCTCGGCTTCGTCCTTCGGGTCTTCTTCCGCACCTGCACCTCCTCCTCGTTCCCCCTCCCCCCCTGAGCCACTTGGTGTTGAGCCGGGCTCTCGGCTTCTGAGGCAGTAGTTGTCCCCCACCCATACGATTGGGGACTGACTGTGCCGGGACTTGGGCGCGACTCCAAATGGACGTCGCGCGCAAGCACCGGCACAGCAAGGGACTCCCCGGCCTGGCCGGGACCCTCTGGTGAAGTCTTACTGTGTCTTACTTCTGCCATTTTTGGGACGTTTTTGAGTCTTGCCTTGACTACCACTCTAATGGCTGGACGCTCGCGCGCTTTTTAACCCACCAACCATTCATCCCCTCGCCGAGTGGCCAAACTTAGGATTAGGGGTAATTTTTTATAGGGGTTTTCTTCCCCGCGGTCCGAAGACCCCCGGTCCTGACCCCCCTGCTCAGGATTACGGTTTGGGCCTTCCGGGTCTGGCCGCTCGCGAGCGACCGACATAAACTAGGCTATATTTTATACCGGTATTCCCCCGGGAAGGGGAACTACGCGGGTAAAACGACTAAAATCGAAGCGAAGCGAGGGCGGGTTGCTAGTATTTGAATAAAACAATATTATGGAACACTCAGGTCGGCAACTAAATTAGAAATACTGTCTCTCTTATTTTTGTCAGTCTAATATAAACTAATGAATGGGGAGCCGGTTTTTTGTTCGGTTATACTGCGAAAACCATTGAACGATCAGAATAATATTTATACCATAAGATACAGCATGTTTCGGAGAAAGATTTAGTATATGATATATTGGTGAATACTTATCCGGAATTTATATTTGTTTTTGACGTGACAACGTCTTATAATTCGATGGAGCCGGCTGCACACACGAAAAAACATGACGTATGCGGCGTTACCTCGCTCTGAGGCATTCCATTTAAGGCTTTTTTTTTGGGGTGGGCTGCGGTCGGCGCGCTTCCACACCACTCTGTCCGAGGCGACAGAGGGGCTTAAGCACGCAACACCCGCAACCCACCCGAACACCACGTCGCCTTCGTCGTTGGACCGACCACCGGAGCAGGGTTACTTGTCATCAGTGGTCGGCCCGACGGAATACCCCCTACCCGGGGTACCCTCCCATCGACCGACGTCCCCCGCTCGGGGAGGACGTTGGTCTTTCCTCACGCGGTCGGCCTCTCGGCGGGTGACGGACTAAGTCCCCGGTCACGTCACCCGCGGCCACGACTAGGGCGGCATGGGACGCAGGTAGTCGTGCCTGCGACGCCCCAGTCGCTGGCGGCGGGTCGCTTCGTCGAGGCTGTGCTCATCGCGTTCGCGACCCGCCGCCTCCTTCTGCGAGATAACTGCCTCGCAGAAGGATGCGACCGCGTCTCAGTTCCTGATGCTGCCGAGCATCTCCCTAGCGATGGTCGGCAGCGTTAGATCGGCACCGATGATTGCGACGAGTGGCACAGACCTCGAGCGTATGCTGCGCCGTGTCCTCGTCGCAATCGCAGTGGTGGCAGAACGATTTTCTCTCCCTCCTAGCTACCCTGTACAGGTACTGGCCGAAGCATCCATGCCCCGTCAAGACCTGCACGAGTCGGATGGAGAGCACACCGTGCCGCCGTTCCAACCACTGCATCAGCACCGGCCGGAAGGCCTCCACGGTCCAGACACCGTATCGAGGCCTCTCCAGCCGGTCTGCCCAACGGGCGATGACAGCTCGGCGGGTGTCGACGCGCCAGGCGGTGAGCTCCCTTAAGGAAACAATACCGCCCTCCCCTCGCACCCCCGACACTCGCCGATACAATTCGGCGAGCACTTCCACCTCTAGTTCCATTTAAGGCTTGCCATACAAAATATCTATCAAACAAATAAAATTAAAATTTTCTTTTGAAAAATGAAACCATTCCATCAGTATTTTCTTATGACGTTGTCACGTTCAACTATCGTCAGTAAACCGACTTTACAGACAACCGATTTTTTTTGTGAATGAATAATGAATTTTGCCAATAAAAAAGAACATGATTCTTTATGAAAAAATTACATTATTTTTGTTAAGTAATCATTAAACTTTTTGACATACCATGCATTTAACACACAGCGTCACAAATTGTGAAATAACTCCACACTTCAGTAACATGTGCTTTACTCATGTTTGTAAATTTGACAAATACAATAATAATAATGAACTAATCTCAAATTACAACGAATATTTTCGAACGAATCTGATTAGTTTCATTCGTTCAACTTGTAACGGTTAACCTTTGCAATATTTGGCTTAAACATGGCTGGTACGAAATGTTAAACCCGTAGGATATTTTGCACGCGCTTTATTTGAAAGTCAACATTCATATATATTATATTCGCATTCGCGAATGTTGGAGATAAATATTCGCACTCACATTCGCATTCGCGAATGTCTCAATCCTAACATTCGTAACATCACTAATATGTACATATTCCTTTATCGTACATATTTCAAAGAAAAGTCGACATGAAACCCTTCACGTCTAACCAACGCCAGTATGATAGATCTCGATCTCAAGAATTTGCCTCTCTTTGTGGAGAAGGCCCGAGCCCAAAATGGGACTTATTTGGGCTGATGATGATGACATATTGTAAAAATTATTGGCAACAGTTTTATGATTAGCCGCTTGCCTGACATCAGTACTCCTTGGGAATATCAATATTGACCAGACGGCATTAGATAGAGTTGGTCCAGATTAACAATTACATTCTCAAGGACAGTTGGCGTCCGGTAGGCGACCGGCCATAAAATTATTGCTCAAACTCTTTGCAATGTGTGCGTGGAAAGGAAAGTAGATATTGCATCGACCCCGAGTGATAAGAGCAGTATAATGATGATCATATTTGAAGTAAATATTTCCAAATGAATGAATTTACTTATCCGTGTGGTGACCGAGTACAACTACCGAGTACATGTTTAATTATTACTAACCATAAACAATAACATCTGGTTGACCGAGCTTCGCTCGGAATATTTTTGTTGTATGTTTGTCGAATTTATTTATATATATATATACATATATAATAAAAAATAAAAATGAAATAATGAAAAAAATATAAATAAATACAAAAAGAGAATAATAGTAACACCTAGATTCGATTCGATGCCGTTTGAATGCCAAAACAATACTAAAAGGAAACTGCACTACTTCCCAACTGAGCTATTGTAACTCATGACGTTGACGGCAAAATTTGAATTCATATTCTTTTAAAATTTAATGTCTTTATATTATTTTGCTAAAAACACTGACAAAACAATATTTTCTATAAATAAAACCTAGCTAGATCGATTTTTTGGCCTCGAAACCTCTAGTATGCCAAGTTTCATCAAAATCGTTGGTGCCGTTTCCGAGATCCTGAATATATATATATATATATATATATATATATATATATATATATATATACAAGAATTGCTCGTTTAAAGATATAAGATAATTTTTTCATATAGAATCATTTTCTTCTTACACTGGCAATAAATTTTGTATCAAAATGTGGGTCAATATTTAATAATTAATTTCTGTATCGGGTAGTAACGATGACTTGTTGGACGTGAGACATCTTAGTCCACCCGTGACTATGAACGCTGTAAAGTGTTCAAAACGTCGGGTAATCAAAAATCAAATACATCGCGATAAAATCCGTAGTTTTATTTAAATTTACTTAAAACGAATGGACGACACCGATCTTCCTAATTATATGTGCTGATTACCGAAGTCAAAAGTATTGTCTGTATATAGTAGTAATAGTTTGTTTTCTTACTCTAAACATTAATTACTTAAAATGCCATGATCCACTATTATCGGAATTACACACAATGTCTAAGCTATTCCTCTCAACATATGTGATTTTTACATTGTATACTGTTTCAAATCAATTTTCCTTTACTTTTTGTATTTTTCTGGCATTTCAACGTCAAACTTTTTAATTGGAAATGTTCAGTTATTTTTTTTAGTGTTACGTTAGAGAGAAATATATCAAAGTTTAAATTTTCAAAGCGATCTATTAGTGAACCAAGTAAGCGGCAAAGTGCTTTCAATACTTTATTTATTTTTGCTTGCTGTCCATCAGTTTTAGATTTGAAATGAGCTAATGGATATGGTGTATAGAATTAATATGTTTAAAATATTCGTTGTACTCGCATTTTTACATAGGATGAACCACCCACTGGTAATTTTGTAATTTTATATCCGATATAATAAATTGTTTCCTACGACTTTTAGCAAGTTATTTGAATACTTAGGCTGGTTTTAGAGTCGCGCTGACCGTTCGCTGACCGTCGGCGCTGATAGCCAAAATGTATGAACGTCTAGGAAGCGTTTTAAAATAACGCGTAGGTATCAGCGCGTACGGTGGTCCGCGCTGACAGGTCAGCGGCAGTACGTGTCGCGCGTCGGCGCCGCGTAGCTATCGGTGCTGACCGCCGCACACGCGTCTCTGCCTTCAGTGAGCGTTTTTGCGATAATGGAAGGTCATGCGCTGAACTTTAACGCTGACAAGCGACGCGCTGAGCTGTCGGCGCCGACAGTCAGCGTGATTCTAAAACCAGCCTAAGTAAATGCTGTTCTTACACTATGTCGTCCAATTCATGGTCGCCCGAATTACACAAAAATATTGAGTTGAAATTCTTGAAATTTTGTGTGATAATAGTTTATAATTAGTGCTATAGTTTTCCGCGCGGTGACGGAATAAGAATACAATTCATCATTCCCTCTCTTAATCGTGGGTGTCGTAAAAGTCGACTAAGAATACACAAATAACATCTATGACGGACAAGGAAAACTCAAAACAAAACCTTATACTAATGCGTCTAACTAACGTAGTATAGCAGTAAATCTCTATGATCCCCCTCATTGTGGAGGAGGTTCAAGTCCAGTGGTGGGATGTACGTGAAACGAGACGATGATGACGACAACTGTAGTAATATATAATAGCATCATGAAATATTGTTCCAAAAAAAATTTGGAAAGTTTGAATTTTGTATATATGTTACCGGAAATGTATGTAATCCGTCATTGTATACAATTCCTAGGAAATGTGTGTCTCCAGCCATTTCCTAAAATCGCACGGAAATGTGTAAAACAAATTATATTAGTCACATTTCCTAGGAGATCTATACATTTCCTAAATAGCAATCGGAAATGTAAAACATTTGAGATATCAATGGGTACGCGGGGATGGCGGGGCGAGGGGAGGGTATTGCTTCGTCTGATCGGGGATAGGTTAAGTTAGGTTAGCTTTAATTAGTAAGATAATATGAAGATTATTATATTTTACGATATGATTGTTATCTGAACGTTGATGTCTCAACGAGTGCTTTAATAAAAATTATTATTCTCATTTTAACAACGTGTTTTATTACAGAAAGAAGAAGATTTTTATATATTTCTTAACACGATATTGGAATTATATACAATTCCTAGGAATTGTACACATTTCCTAGGAAATTTATGTATTGAATAGTTTTTGAAACAGTGTGTTTTTGATTTCTTAAATAGCTTCGAAATTGTATAAATTTCCTAAGATTTGTATACAATTCTTAGATTTCATAAATTTCCGGTAACATATGTATACCAATAAATAAAATCGGAGTGTCTGTTTATAATGTCAAAATAATAGGCTTTTTTCATGCTCACACGGTTATTTGCACAACACCTATGCCTAAAATAGCAATTAAAAAATTTTTGTCTGTCTGTTCCGGGTAATCTTCAAAACGACTCGACCGATTTCAAAAATTCTTTCACCAATGGAAAGCTATAATATCAGGGCGTAAACTAGGCTATATTTTATCCCGGTATTCCCACGGGAACGGGAACTACGCGGGTAAAACAACTATAACCTATAACCGAAGCGAAGCGAGGCCGGGTTGCTAGTATAAAATACAAAAATCGCTGTTGATGGATCCATAGACGTATGTAACTAGAGATAAAATGAGAACATATATCATGTCATATCATAACAGCCGATGTTCTGAATGTTCAGTGCAATGTCGTTGTCGCTAGACACTGTATCAATCTCAGTGTTCTGCCACACTGACAGTTGTGGCAGCAAATTATGACGTGCTACAACATTAATATTTGTTTATGCAAGTTTTCTTTATATTTTTACTAGCAGACCCGGCCACGCGTTGCTATGGATAATGTTTTTGTTTTATTACATTTTATTAAACTAAGTGGAACTGTTGGAGAACATTTGTCATGGAGGTCGTTATATTTTTTTACAAATGGCATCTATGTAAAAAAGCAAGTTAAAATCGTATATAACACGTTTGTAGGTTTGACAAAGCAGCGCCATCTATTAAAATCGTTTGGAGTTAACAGATAATTGTGAATGTCAAATAATAGGTATATATACGTAATACAAATAATTTGTAATAAAATAATATTGCGACTATAAATTAAGATGTAAGCTATCCTATCTTTGAAGTTGGATCAAACTGCACATGGTGTGCAAATTTGATTAAAATCGGTTAAATAGTTTAGGAGTCCATCGCGGACAAATAACGTGACACGTAATTTATATATATTAAGATTTGTAACTTACTATTGCTTAAAACTATTATGAATAAAATACTTTGATATGTTACTATTATCATTCCAGATCTCAAGTATTTCGACTCAATAATTTTTGTGTAATTCTTGAACAAATTAACATATAGTAAAATCTAAAAAAAGGAGCCGTCGCTCAGGACACCTGGCAGGTGTGAAACATCGAAATTATTTTGTACAAGTATATATGCATAAAAGAACAGATTACGACAGGAACTAATATGGCATTAAGTATTAAAAAAATAGTACGGTTTTTTTATATATATAAATACGTGAAGCGAGAACTTTGACCCCTTTTTACGAAAATTACGTGGATGGACAAGTATGAAATTTGGCACAGTTGAAGTATATAATGAGGAGAAGTGCATAAAACTGAAATTTCATATAATAATGGATTAGAAATACATTAAATTCATTAAAAAAGTCATTACGCACACTACAACGCATTCGCTGTTAAATTCTCTGGTCGAACTGAATGTCAAACAATCATAATTATGATGACAATGGCTACTAAAGATTTGTGCTTATATATTAGTTATTAGTGAAATACAGCTTGCTCAATTTACAATTATACATAAATAAAATTAAAGAAAATTGTGTAGCAGAAAAATTAATGTAAATGAATTATGGCCGAATTTTGACCACACAGCGACCACTAGTACAATATAGATAGGTATCATAGAGTTATATATACGTACGTTATATATACGAGTTATGTATGTACGTAGTACATATATATCGATGATAGGTATGTGTTAAGATGGCGTTGTACAAAATTCTAAAACAGATTATGGTTTCGTTGCACAAATGTAGCTACATTGGGTATCGGATTTATTACTAGATCTAAACCAACGATCAGGTTCACCCTCGTCTATAGATGTTTCACATCAAAAAATATCGAGATATAATCTGCCTTTTTAGGAAAAGAGGTATTAATTACTATAATATTTTTACACCATTGTCATGCATCATTTCAGCTCATATACGTCCCATGTATATTATATAGCCAACTATCTCTCCCCCCCCGTCTTCTGTGTAGTGATGGAGTAAGAATACAATTCACCATCACCATCATCATCATCATCACAGCTCATATACGTGGCACTGTTGGGCTCAAGCCTCCTCCACAATGGGAGACGCCCGAGCCCAGCAGTGGGACGTATGTGGACTGCGATGATGATGATTGTTTTCTTACTCCGTCACCGCACGGAATAAACAGCATTTATAATTTATACCATTATCATACAGCATCTGTAATAAAAAAATATTAACCGCGACGTTTTTTTTTCAATTACAATAATGTAACCAGTTATTTCAATCATTATTCAGACGTGTAGGCGGGACAAGTCGTAACGTATCGCGTCATGTCCGCGATTTTAACGATGATACGCCTCGAAGTGAACCATCTACCGCATTGAGCACTTATATTATTTTATGAAACTCGTAAAAACACATCTCGCTTCGAACGTAGTGATTATGATCGAAAATAATTTAGTTTAATGACACAAGGAAATTAGAAATACGTAATTGTGTTGCCTGCTACAATAAAATAATGACATTTGATGGTACACACCAGTACTTAAATAAGAATTTTTATGATTTTTCATAGGCCTTCTAAGCATTTTTAATATCTTGATATGTGTATTTTAACATATATTACACAGGATGGATGAAGTGTCGGCTACAGGTGTACTTAAATAAGAATTTTTGTGATTCTTCATGGGACTTCTCAGCATTTTTAATATCTTGATATGTGTATTTTAACATATATTACACAGGATGGATGAAGTGTCGGCTACAGGTGTACTTAAATAAGAATTTTTGTGATTCTTCATGGGACTTCTCAGCATTTTTAATATCTTGATATGTGTATTTTAACATATATTACGCAGGATGGATGAAGTGTCGGCTACAGGTGTACTTAAATAAGAATTTTTATGATTTTTCATAGGTCTTCTAAGCAATTTTAATCTCTTAATATGTGTATTTTAACATATATTATGCAGGATGGATGAAGTGACGGATACGGGTGTACTTAAATAAGAATTTTTATGATTTTTCATAGGCCTTCTAAGCAATTTTAATCTCTTAATATGTGTATTTTAACATATATTATGCAGGATGGATGAAGTGACGGCTACAGGTGTACTTAAATAAGAATTTTTGTGATTCTTCATGGGACTTCTCAGCATTTTTAATATCTTGATATGTGTATTTTAACATATATTACGCAGGATGGATGAAGTGTCGGCTACAGGTGTACTTAAATAAGAATTTTCATGATTTTTCATGGGACTTCTCAGTAATTTTAATATCTTGATATGTGTATTTTAACATATACCTATATTATTACCGTGGTATGAGGATAGACAAATCATAATATATGTATTTTAACAAGTTTAATAAATTATGTATATAAATGTTTTAACAATACAAAGATCAATGATCTGGTAAAATAATGATATAATTGATAAATCGGAACACAGTCACAACGAGAGAGAGAGACCCAGAGGGCATAATACTTAATACGCGCCTAAACCAAGTATATATAAAAAGGTGAGCTAAAATTTGACAACTAACACTGTAGTGAATGAAGGGTTTAGAATCTTAGGAGCAGGCAGGTTCATAAATAACGCAACGATTACATTGATTAAGTGGTATATTGCAACTACGAGCTAAATGGAACGATCTGTACTTATAAATAAATAAACGTACCTATTTGCCCACATACTTTTTAAAAATCTTATATCTTTAAACGAGCAATTCTTGTATATATATTTATATATATATTCAGGATCTCGGAAACGGCTCCAACGATTTTGTTGAAACTTGGCATACTAGAGGTTTCGGGTCCAAAAAATCGATCTAGCTAGGTTTTATTTATAGAAAATGTTGTTTTGTCCGTGTTTTTAGCAAAACAAACACTGACATTAAATTTTAAAAGAATATGAATTCAAATTTCGTTGTCAACGTCATGAGTTACGATAGCTCAGATGGGAAGTTGACAGGTTCTAATTTTGATTTTGTTGACATTCAAACAGCGTCGGTTCGAATCTCGGTGTTATTATTATTCTCTTTTTGTAATTTTTTATATATTTTTCATTATTTATTTTTTATTTTTTATCTTTTATATCTGAATAAATACTACAAAAATACTCCGAGCGAAGCTCGGTCAACCTGATATTATAATTTACATAACAAAATAAAACAATTATAGGTTTACAGTATGTATAAAAATTAATATCATCATCATCATTTCAGCTCATATACGTCCCACTGTTGGGCTCGAGCCTCCTCCATAATAGGAGGGAAATTGACCTTACTATACCACGCCGATCAGATAGGTTGGTATAGGGTTACATGTCAAGTTTTCCTTCTCTTACACAGGTGTTATGTGCATATTATATCCCTTAGTCGTCTTTTACGACATCCACGAGCAAGATAAGGAGTGGGCAATTGTATTCTTACTCCGTCACCACACGGAAAATAATATATATTGAAAATAATAATTATAATGATAATTTATAACGAAAAACTTTGACAAGCTTACGAATACGTGTGGAACTTATCCCCAATGGCCACATATACCTACTGTTATGTTTGAATGTTAGAAAAAATCTCTGTAAAAACAATGTCTTATTGGACGTGAAACATCATAATCCTTCATGACTATGGATCCTGAAAAGTGTACGTTGAAAAAATAAAGATGCAAACACAACTACGAAAAATCTATAAAATAGTTTTAATACGTATTATTTATTTTAAATAAATAAATAAACCTAAAAGAAAGTACACCATAAATACAAATAGCGGTTTGACTCTAATTTTGATCCACATACTAATTCTGTTATTAGTATAATAAACTCTTTTTCTGTAGCCTATCTACAGTTTTCATTGAGATACTTTAAGATACTTTCCATCTACAAAAAAACAGTTTAGATATGGCATTATTACCCCTGGAGACAATTACGTTTAAGAGTCGACGGGTATATGCCACTATGGATGGATGTACGAAAATCTCAATAACGCTGTACTAAAAAAAACAAATATTTTTTTTTTTTTTTTGTGTGTGGGCCGCGGTCGGCGCGCCTCCGCACCACTCCGTCCGGGGCGACAGAGGGGCTTAAGCACGCAACTCCCGCGACCCACCCGAAAACCACGTCGCCTTCGTCGTTGGGCCGACCACTGGAGCAGCGTTAACTTGTCGTCAGTGGTCGGCCCGACGGAATACCCCCTATTGGGGTACCCTCCCATCGACCGACGTCCCCCCCTCGGGTAGGACGTCGGTCTTTCCTCACGCGGTCGGCCTCTCGGCGGGTGACGGACTAATCCCCGGTCACGTCACCCGCGGCCTCGGCTAAGGCGGCATGAGGCGCAGATATTTGCGCCTGCGCCGCCCCAGTCGCCGGCGGCGGATCTCCTCATCGAGGCTGCGCTCCTCACGCAGGCGATCCGCCGCCTCCTTCCGCGAGATCACTGTCTCGCAGAAGGCTGCGACCGCGTCCCAATTCCCGACGCTGTCGACCATCGCCCTAGCGATAGCCGGCAGCGTCAGGTCCGTACCGATGATTGCGACGAGTTCACAGCGCTGCACTGCCCAAGCCCCGCAGGCCTCGAGCGTATGGCGCGCCGTGTCCTCGTCGCAATCGCAGTGGTGGCAAGACGGTGTACTCTCCCTCCTAACGACCTTGTGCAGGTATTTGGCGAAGCACCCATGCCCCGTCAAAACCTGCACCAGTCGGAAGGAGAGCACCCCGTGCCGCCTCTCCAACCACTGCATCAGCACCGGTCGGAAGGCCTCCACGGTTCGCACCCCGAACCGAGGCCTCTCCAGCCGGACTGCCCAACGGGCGATGACGTCTCGGCGGGCGTCGACGCGCCAGGCGGTGAGATCCCTTAACGAGACCACACCGCCCTCCGCTCGCACCCCCGTCACCCGCCGATATAGTCCGGCGAGCATCTCCACCTCCAGGTCCCACGGGGGAGTCCCGGCCAATAGGCACGCTGCCTCCGTCGCCACCGTGCGGTATCCGCGAATGGCCCTGACCGCCGTGACCCTCTGTGGTCGCCACAGAAGGGCCCTAAGTCGGGCGGTCATGGACCCCGCCCACACCGGTGCGCCGTACAGGGCCATCGACCGGATGACCCCCGCGTACAGCCGTCGGCACGCAGCGCTCGGTCCGCCCACGTTCAGCATAAGCCACGATAGGGCGGACGCCGCGCCGACGAGCCGCGGAGCGAGCCTACGGAAATGCTCCCGGAACCAAAAAAAAACAAATATGACATTTATAATCCTTACTAATATTATAAATGCGAAAGAAAGGATGTTTGTTTGTTTGCTTGTTACGCTTTCACGCTTAAATCACCGAACCGATTTCAAAAATTCTTTCACCAATGGAAAGCTATAATATCAGGGAGTAACATAGGCTATATTTTATCCCGGTATTCCCACGGGAAAGGGAACTACGCCGCGGGTAAGGCGACTGAAACCGAAGCGAAGCGAGGGCGGGTTGATAGTATATACTATAAACGTGAGGAACAGTAAATCTGTCACAAAATCATCCTTCGCTTCCTTTATGCAAATACGATGGAATATTAAAGTGGTTATTCAGAATAATGGGCAAAATCTGCACGTGAAAATGATTCATAGTGGTTAATGTAATAATGGAAATGCTAATTTTGCACGTTTCAGCACAATAACTCGCAGAGGTTTTTCACAGCAACTAAATTAACACCCTTTGTGTAACTGGCTCGCGTGTTCACTCTGATTCGTTGTCCGGAAATGGCGTTTGTTGAGGAGCCAGGGTCACATTCAGGGCTCCGGCGCCTGCACGCCACCTCCGAGGGGGCTTCGCTCAATATTTAAATAACAACCCCATATTTTCGCTATTTAGACGTCTGACGACTATAATTTTTCTTTTATAAATCTTTAGGTGTTCGTTCTCGCTTCGCGTAGGCACGGAATGAATACAGTTAGGTGACATTTTCATATAAGTTAAAATGTACATGTAAATGTTATTAAGTAATTTCATATAATATAATTATTATATAATATATGAAAATATTTTTATGATGGAATCATCATTATCATCAATCCTCTAATCCCAATTATTTAGGATCGAGGTAAAATGTATTTTTCTTCGTTAGCTAATAATTTTAGCAGTGATTCTATGACCGACCGCCGACCTGACGTTATCCCAATGGTTGTATTACCGACCTGCCTGACGTCAACATTCCTTAGGAATATAATTGTTGACTAGATGACATAAAATAGAGTTTATTAAGGAATTTAAACCACCATAATCGTTATTACTTATAAAATAATGGTTATCAGGATTTATGCATGGTGGATTACCATGTATTTTATTACTTAAGAGTTGCCGATATTTCGGCACTGTTGCGTCATGATCGGGGAAGAACTGACGTAGCTGTGGGTGGGTTCATTTGCGGTCAGACTTAACTGTCTACCCGCTTTCTTGATCGTTTATTACGTAAATAAGAAACACACAACGGTTGATTATAAATTATCCGTTCACGCATACCGTATCAACGTATATTGCTGAACTTAACTCTCTTTAAAAGAAGTGATCAACAGCTAGGATGATGATTGCAGTAAGTGTTATAAATTTTGTCTCCTGATGTTCTCTTCATCTCAGCCAATATACGTCCCATAGTTGGGCTCGGACCTCTTCCACTATAGGATAGAAATTGACCGTACTATATCACGCTGGTTAGACAGGTTAGTACAGGGTTTTGTATTGAGTTTTCCTTCTCTTGCATAGATATTATTGCATATTATATCGTCTTTTACGACATCCACGGGCAAGAGAGGCAGTGGTGAATTGTATTCTTATTCCGTCACCACACAAACAGATGTTCTCTTAGTCGGTATTTACTAAGAAATTAAATTTTTAAAACTTGTTAAGTTATTTTTGCCAACAGTTCAAGTTTTTTTCTTTTAGTGTCTATATAGTTGTTACATTTCGTCAGTTTCATAAACGTCGAAACGGCGATATAATGACTAATTATTAAAAATGATAACAGCAACACAATTATGTAATAAATAATATTAATAATTACAAATGCGAACTGGGAATACAATGTGTTACAGGGTCCTTGTCTTTCTATTCTGTATTAATTGTAAGACGATTAATAGAATTAAATGGATAACATCACTAAAAAGTAGGAAAACGTAAAATTAAATCCAATACCAACCAATAGTGAGAGGAATAAGAGAATATTAAAGTAAGTAAAAGAAAAAATAAATATAATATGATAAAAGAATTTAAATAAAATCTCGGTAATAATGATGATTTATTGGACGTGAGACATCTTAGTCCGCCCGTGACCATGAACGCTGCAAAGTGTTCGAAACGTCGGACAATCGAAAATCAAATACAAACGCGATAAAATCCGTGAAGTAGTTTTATTTAAAATGTATAATATTCGCGTAAACATCAGAAATCAATCCATATACTGACTGCACAGATGGCGTAGTGGTGGAGACGTAGACCTACTGCGCCAGTGTCGTGGGTTCGAATCCCGCGTAGGACAACACTTTGTGCGATCCACAAATTGTTGTTCTGAGTCTGGATGTGATTTGTGTCCGTTAATTTTCATGTTTGTAAAGTCTCTCGCAATTAAAGGATAAATTACCTTCGTGCAGGGATACGTCTTTAAAAAAAAAAAAGAAATAGGTACTTTTATTTATAATCAATTAAAGAATACATCAGATGATGGAGTAAGAGTACGCTTAAATTATTTATTTTTCTTTTTAGGGTTCCGTACCGAATTGGTAAAAACAGGAGGACCCTATTACTAAGACTTCGCTGTCTGTCCGTTCGTCTATCCGTCTGTCACCAGGCTGTATCTCAAGAACCGCGATAGCTAGACAGTTGAAATTGTTACAAATTATGTATTTCTGTTGCAGCTATAACAAAAAATACTAAAAACATAAATAAATAAATATTTAAGCGGGACTCCCATACACCAAATGCGACTTTGATAGATAATGGTACGGAACCCTACGTGCGCGACTCCGAGGCGCACTTAGCCGATTTTTAAGTTTAAAGCTAATTATTTACTATACTATATATCTATTCTTATATATTACTTTATCGGATAGGTCTTAAATTATACTAAGAAACATTTTTGGAAGAAAGCCTACTAAAGTATGGTTAGTAAAAAAAGTTACTTTTGGTTTTTCTTTGCTTTTACTTATACTATCAAACGGTTCTTTGCTCTCATTTTTCTCAAGATAAATGTCGAGGTGCTTGATGTTAAGTGGCGGTTACTCAGATCGATCGACCTCTCAGGTTAAACAATGCTGCATGCGGTCCTTTGAATTCGGCAAAGTAATCTACGTCATTCTTTATGGAGGCAACGAAGCTGAAATATTTGAGTATTATTCTCGAACTTGAGATCTGTTGTTTTTATTTAATATAAATTTAAACAAACTGCATGTGTATAATACTTCTTTAAGTATTTCAGTTTTGATATTGGTAATTAAATTAACCAAAATAATTTTTATTCCACATTTTAGTCATAAATTTTAGTTGCCGTGTGGTGACGGAGGAAGAATACAATTCACCACCCCCTCGTTTACACGAGAGTGTCGTAAAAGACGACCAAGGGATAAATATAGTAATATAGATGTTATATACATCTATGCATGAGAAGGAAAACTTGAAATCAAACCCTATATCAACACGTTCAAACAGCGTGCTATAGTAGGTCAATTTCCTTCCTATTATTGAGGAGGACCGAGTTCAACAATGGGACTTATGAGCTGAAATGATGATGATGATGAGAAGCAGAAGGTTTAAAGTGGACTGCAAAATAACACTTTTGCCTACCTTTTTTTTTGGGGTGGGCTGCTGTCGGCGCACTCCTCGCACCACTCCATCTGGGGCGACAGAGGGGCGTAAGCACGCACACCCGCAACCCACCCGAACATCACGTCGCCTTCGTCGTTGGACCGACCACCGAAGCAGGGTCACTTGTCATCAGTGGTCGGCCCGACGGAATACCCCCTAGTGGGGTACTCTCCCATCGACCGACGTCCCCCCTCGGGAAGGACGTCGGTCTTTCCTCACGCGGTCGGCCTCTCGGCAGGTGACGGACTAATTCCCCGGTCACGTCACCCGCGGCCTCGGCTAGGGCGGCATGACGCGCAAACACTTTTGCCTACTTGGTTGTAGGTTATCTGTAATCGTGTTACAAAAAAAAGTAAAGCATATTAAATTAATTAGGTATGAATTCCATAATAAACTGTAATCGTAATATATTAAAGAAAAACAAATTTCAGTCACATTTAGGCTTTCGAATGGCATGTAAAACGAAAATAATGTAACGACTAATTTTTGAATTTGATTGAGGTAATTAAGTGTTTGTGTTAACATTAATAGTTAGTGTACATTTTACTATATTTTATATAAAGCCATTAGAACTGTTAGGTATATTTACTATGATTACTATTCCGGTTTACTTAAACTATTAATTAAATCATAATTGATATTTAGTATTTCTTTTTTATTGCAAACGGTGGCAAACAAGCAAACAGTACACTTGATGGTGCCGCTCATGGTCCTTTGTAAGGCCGCTGCCTAACGCGAAGAAAGTGAAGAGAGTGTGAATGCGTGCATTGAGGCTCGGTGATACCAAAGGCACTACCATAACCTTCCACACGCAAACACCCTCAGAAAGTTGGGGTTCCGGCTCTCTCGCTCACCGAACGAAGCGCAATAACAAATTGTTACTACTCAGACTTCGATTGTCTACGAGAGTGTGGTATTACCCCGGACGATCCGGCCCGCTGCTGTAAACAGACAACTGTCAACAGTGTGGTCCTTACCACTATAGTTATATGAATTATATAAGGTTTTTTGAAGTGAAACTTCTTTATCGGCGTTGGAAAAAAATTTACCGTCACATTTTTCGGTTACGCGTCACATTTTTTTCGTTACGCGCCATCTTTTTCTCGTCCCCACCACGGTCGATTCGAATAAAGAGTACTTTCTCCAGTGGAGTAGGGATAGCATGTCGTTTAAGCGGACATAAAGGGATAAAGGCATAAAGGGATAAAGGGATTAAGTGATAAAGGGATAAGGTGATACTGGGATAAGGGGATAAAGGGATAAGGTGATAAGGGGATAAGGGAATAAGGGAATAAGGGGATAAAGGGATAAAAGGGACAAAGGAATAAATAGTTAAAGGGATAAAAGGACAAAGAGATAAAGGGATAAAGAAATAAAGGGACAAAGGGACAAAGGAACAAAGGGACAAAGGGACAAAGGATAAAGAAGTGTCACTTCTGCTATGCGTACTTTGTACACACGTTCATTTTTTTTAGTTGTTTTTATTTGGAACTTGGGACTCTAAATTTCTTTATATTTTTATACATCAAGTTTCTTTTTGATTATAGTTTACTTGTATTTAAACTTACTTTTTGTGTGATGACGGAGTAAGAATACAATTCACCATCCCCTTTCCTGCCTGTGGGTGTCGTAAAAGACGACTACGGGATTATAATACGCATACAACATCTATGCAAGAGAAAGGAAACTCAAAATAAAACCCTATGTCAACCCGTCTGACCAACGTGGTGTAGTAAGTTAATTTCTCTCCTCTTGGGAGGGCAATTAACCTACTATATCACGCTGGTCAGACGTGTTGGTATAGGGTATTGTTTCGACTTTTCCTTCTCTTGCATATATGTTATATACATATACAATGGCCCTTCCATTGCTTTCCCAATTTGATCTAGTCAAAGCTAGCTAGTCAAATATGTTGATATAGGGTTTCATTTCGAGTTTTCTTTCTCTTGCATAGATATTATGTGCCTATTATATCCCATAATCGTCTTTTACGACATCCACGGGCAAGAGCCCGTGGATGTCGTGTAAATAAAAAAAGGTAACATTATACTTCAATATAACCAGCTATTAGTTATAACATTCAATGTTGGAGATGATGTTTCTTGTCGTTACAATTTATAAACATCCCACTTCTGACTCTACTCATATCTATATGTATATTTATATGCATACCACTTCGACAGATAAATAATTCTACTATTTTAGCGACGCTGTTCAGATGGATTACTATATAGTCTTGTCCAGTTTGTCTTTTATCACAATAATATTATCTTATATCTCTTCATATCTTTTTACGATACCCATTTGAAAAGAAAGTCCTTTGATATTATATTTAATCCGTCGCTACAAGAATAAATAAAAAGTTATTATCTGTTTACAAAACTAGGTGGTGATTATCTTAATGATATCTGATGTTTACGCGAGCACTACACATTGTAAATAAAACTACTTTTACGGATTTTATCGCGTTTGTATTTGATTTATGATTGGCCGACGTTTCGAACACTTTACAGCACTCATGGTCACGGGCGGACTAAGATGTTTGACGTCCAAATTATTACAGATTTTTATAATTATCTACCAGCTACAGAAAATTAGTTATTATTTTTTATTTTATGTAGTTATTATTTTTTATATATTATTTTACTTTTATATAAAACTGTACGTTTATATATTACTGTAGCGGGTAGATAATTATAAAAAATTGTAATAACATTGACTTGTTTGGACGTCAGACATCTTAATCCGCCCGTGACCATGCATACTGTGAACATGTTCGAAACGTCGGGCGAACATAAATCAAATACAAACGCGATAGAATCCGTAAAAGGTGATTATCTTATTGTGAAAATAGATAAAATAAAACGTTACTATGTCAATGTAGCTGTGGGTTATTTGTTCTAAAAGTTCGCGTGCTGCCCTTTAGAGTTTATCGGACAATAACAAATGCAGTGATAGGACAAACACGGATCTGATTAGAATTTTTAACAACGACGTGCCCTTGTAGTGATTTTATATCGTGGTACGCCATTAGGATTGCTTCTTTTTAAAATATAAAGCTACTATCTATTTATTTTTACAAAGGCCACGTTTTACGAGAACAGGAAACCTTGATAAGGATTTTGTGAAGGTTTGGCTTTTAACTTTTTAAGGTCAGAAAAGAAAATAAAGTTTGTCGGCTTAGAATTTTTATTTTATTCGGCACCTGGTTTTAAAGTGTTTGTGTGTAATTTTGTTGCTTATTATATGAGAGATCATTCTTTTTCCCAATAAAAAATATCAATTTACATCTTATTTTAATAAAAAACAAACTAGATAGTAGTTTTATCAGCGTTCAGAGCTAATATATGAAAACCCATGAAAGTACATTAAATATAGCCAAAATTTCCATATACATTTCCATTCAAAAGTGATTTGGAAGAAGCCCAGTTTTTTAAGGTTGTTTGCATGTAGTAGGTTTTAGTGATAGGCCTTTATTTAGATTTATCAGATGAAATTTTGCAATTAAGGGTGCGAAATTTTGAACATAGTTGAGTATTCTATTTGGCAACGCGTGCTGTCGTAATACCATATTCGGATTACATTATAGCTGAAATATTTAAATATTATAAAGTTTTAGCAAGGTAACAGAAATTAAAGCTCAAAAGACACAAATAGAAAATGTTCACGATTTAGCATTACTATTTACAAATGAAATAATCTTAACAATCGTAAACTGTATGAACTTTTGTCACAACATAAACTAATATACAAAAAATTAAGAAGACAGAATATTGAAGAGTTATTGAAGTACAAATTTAGAAAATATATGAATGACTCGACTTGAGTCTCAGGTAGTAAAACATATTTGACTACCTTTGTTATTTTTTATCATCAAGACTGCATTTTTTAGAAAGAGAGGACTTTTTGCCAAAAAATTTAAATAGCAATACATTTCCGTTTTGCATATGTAAGCCTAAAATTTCATGAGGAAAAGACTTACCCTCTACGGTTTCATGGGTTAAGTTGTAAAAATATAAACAAAATTATTACATAGTCATCGCAGCCAATGAGGTCCATATGAATGCGGCGACCATCGATCATTTGAGACGTACTATGATGAATAGGGTACAACTCGAGTAATATTGATTACCCCTAACCCACTAATATTATTCTATTACCTGGTGTAAGCTATGACTTACACCGACGCGACCTATGGGTCGCATAATTCTCTAGATAAAGGTTTAATGATAAATAACTAGTTTTCAAGGTTGCTGTGTGGTATTGGCAACGAATACTACCATCGCTTACATTATTTGTGGGTGTCGTAAAATATGACTAAGTGCTTTATATAAACCTAGGTCAATGCCATTTGATACCGTTTGGTCAAAAATTATATTCACAAGGACGTCAGGTAAGCGGTCGGTCATTAAACCGTTACCAATAACATTTGCATTTAATAAGTACATAGTATACGATGGAAGGGTATATGGAAAACATTGCACCAACCCCTAGTTATTTGGATAATAGTATGATGATGACGATAATGATGAACTAGTTTTCAAGACTGCTGGATAATAATCGTAATTATTATAATATCTATAACGGCAAAATAATCAGTGCTGACATCGGTTACGTCAACGCATATCTGATGCTCATCATCAGGGCGAGAGCGCAGCGGCGTCTCCAAAGCCTTGGCGTGCACTGCGGCCCGCGTGACGTACGTCGCAACGCGGCACAGCTACCAGCGGTGCGGCGGGGGCGGTGCTTGCCTCTTGAGCGTGTCCGGCGGAATCGTCCGACAAGACTTTATCGCATTCGGGGTTAATCGATGTTAGTATGGTGTTACTCCACGTGCAGTCACCATCACATATCACGCTAACCACGTCACTTCCCAAATCAATGCTAAAATTTTTACAGATAGCTTTGTTCAGATATATGAAATTCAGACGTATCTTTGATGTTTAAATTAACTGTTCTAAAATGTTGTGTAAGAATCATTATTCTTCTTATTTAATTTATAAACGTGACACATTTAACTTGTACAATTTTTCGTGTGATAACGGTATAAGAATCCCAACTTCCTCCTCTCTTGCTAGTGGGTATTGTAAAAAACAATTAAGCAATATTATTTGCATATAACATCTATAAAAGAACAAACAGCGTGGTATAGTAGGTCAATTTCTCTCCCATAACGAAGGAGACGCGGGCCTAACACTAGGATGTATATATATGGACTGAGATGAGAACCCATAAACGTAGTTTTAAATTAAAGCTGTCTCCTATGATAAGTTTTAAATTAGTCTACTATGCCGTGCTGCGAAATGCATTAGGGTTTTATTTCAAATTTTCTTTTTTTATTTGCTTATGACTCATCTATTAGAACACCTGCGAGCAATTAAAAGATGCTATTATACTCTTGATTTATCACCGCAGGTAAAACTATATTACAGATTAATAAAAACTTTTGTAAAGTTTAGAAACTTAGCTAATTTATAATAGTTTTGAAATAAAACTACTGCCATCAAATTGCATGCACGCCCTTCATTATAATATTAACTAAATATGTTATAATAATGACTAAAACTATAATATAAATTGCAAAAAACGATATATCCCATAAATATATCCAGTATTTTATATCACTTGATGTAATCTGTATATATATGTACATATATTTAATTATAAAGTGTCTTTTTATAATCTCAAAATAATTCTACTACTCGCACTAATGAATATCTTTCTATCACGGGGACTTTACAAACGTAAAACAAATTAACGGACGAATAATTAGAAATGTTTCGTGTGGTCCCTATCTGGTTCGTGGGTATCGTAAGAGATGACTAAGGGATATGCATGTAACATTTATGCAAGAGATGGATAGCTTGTAATTAAATCATATATCATCACGTCTGACCAGCGTAGGTCAATTTCTCTCCTTTTTGAAGCAGTAGGACGTATATGAGCTGATATGATGATGATGAAATTAGAATCAGACTCTGAACACTATTTTGTTAATTGGATAAAGTATTATCCCGCGAGGGAATCGAACCTATACTCGGCACAAGAGATCGATACTAGAGAATGAGACTATTCTGTCATTTGCAGTCGAACATTAAATATGTAATGACAGTATAAATGGTCCTTTTTTAATGATTTTGTCTGTTTGCTACCTATTTGTCTCGAATCATCAAAAAAGCTGGACCAATTTTGACAGATCTTTCAGTAAAAACCTTAATTTCAGAGAAAGATGATTGTTGCTAGTTGATGGTTGATAATTGATGATTTGATAATAGTATAGTCAGGCGTTTGACACACCAGACAATAGACATGCCAACATTAAGCACGTAGGTCACAAAACGTTTATAGGGAGTACCTTTCTCTAGCACCAAGTAAGCGGCCTACCGGTACCTCGTCATCAGAGGCTCAAAGCGGCGCAAAGCTCTAGGCTAAAAAGATTCAACTATTGCAGGCAGATCAACTTAAATCAATCACAGTATATGTGTTAATAGACGGAGAAGGAAAATAGGTCAGGTTATGGAACCCATACCACCTTTGATTTGCTTTGAACGGTTTAGATGGAGTGGGCGTGAGCTCGTACATAAAATCAAATATATCTTCAAAAATTTTGCGAATTTAATTAAATTTATCCTTGCTCAAAGTAACAAGGTATTTTATAAACTATCTAATTTCCTAAATGCATTTTATGTAAATGTAAATAATAGCGTTACATCCGTTACGTGAGTTATTACCGCGTTCTCATGAGCTAACTCAACAAAATATCTTTTCTCTACTATTAGTGTGCTCTATGACTTATTCAACGTCATTTATATTCATATATGTAGTTGTAAGCGTATATGTAGGCTGAAAATATGAGGGTTGCTACGTCACACGGTCTTGCTGGTATTGTGTATGGCGACTAGGGCGAAGTTAATCCATAATCTCACTTTAAGAGAAAGAAAACATGAAACAAAAGCGTATGACTGATAAGAGTTTCTAATGAGTAAGTCAGACTCACAGTCAATGGATCTAAATGAAGTTCTCGTTCATTCTACAAAAATCTGTATACTACACTTTATCCCGCTACCAGTAAAGGATGATTGACATCCCAAAACACGAAGTTCACCGTCCGAGAGAGAGAGAGAGAGATTCGTCTTGTAAGCGGATCACCAGCACTACTGCTTAACTCTAGCAGACTGCCCGCTGGATTGTTCTTTTAAGTAACTGCTGAGCGATGATTTCGTTGCATCGACGTGGTTGACCTTACAGCGTATGGTGAATGATCCTCTGATTACCCTCGGTCTGACGGATTCGCTACAGCTAAGATATACGCTTGTGGTACAGATCAGCGTGGATGCTATTTACCCTGTCGCGATTCATCAAAGAGGGCGGTAACCACATTGCTGTCTCTGAAGTATCCCTTTTGACCAATAATCCGCTACTCATAATAAGACTGGCAACAGAAAAGATTATGATACAAAATCTTATTAATATTCGTAGAATAATTTTTGTGTGGTGATGTAGCAAATTAACGTAGGCTAGAGAATTATAATCCAGCCATTTAGGAGGGGTTCAGTGACACACACATAAACAAGAAATATATAATCTTTATATATATATTTCTTGTGTGTATGTCACTGAACTCCTCCTAAACGGCTGGACCGATGGTTGATGAAATTTTGTGTGTGTGTGTTCAAGGGGACTCAAGAATGGTTTAGACTCACAATTGGACCCTGTAGGTGTCGCTGCTGTCGATTTCAAGGAGAATTCCTTTTATTTTATTTGAACAGAATAACGTCTGTTGGGCCAGCTAGTATGTATATATAATGTAATAGATCATTTTGAAATTGGATTAAATTATTTTGATAGAATTATTTTGTATAGGACATCTATTGTTTAATTACTCAATGCCTGTCCAATTATCCTCCATGTCACGTTGTTAACGTACATGCTGAGCTGAATATGATTGGCGATTAATCTGTTGAACGTGGCTGAGTGCATAATAGAGAATATGTGATGCAATTTAAATTGCCATTAAACGTACTGCTGCACTGATTGTCCCCATTTGTAAACTGTAATCTGTTGTTGTACCTAACAATGTATATGGTATCTAACAAACGTATGTGTTGGTTTGTTTTATAAATAAAATACACAAAAAAATGCAAGCCTATTTTGAGAAGAGTACAACGGGAAACGGAAGATTATTATTTTGACAGGCTATGTATGTATGTTCACCTGTTCCCTCATAGCTCCTCCACTACTTATTAGAACTGGACAAATGAGGTATCTTTAGAAGCGTCTTGATGGTCTGCTGGTTATAGGCTATATAATGTGTCATTGAATTTAATATGGCGCCCTCTAGAAGTCTTAAAGTACTGTGTAAAAAAATAAATTTGAGATTTTTTTTTTTTTGTGGATGGGCTGCGGTCGGCGCGCCTCCGCACCACTCCGTCCGGGGCGACAGAGGGGCTTAAGCACGCAACTCCCGCAACCCACCCGAAAACCACCTCGCCTTCGTCATTGGGCCGACCACCGGAGCAGGTTTACTTGTCGTCAGTGGTCGGCCCGACGGAATACCCCCTACGTGGGGTACCCTCCCATCGACCGACGTCCCCCCCTCAGGGAGGACGTCGGTCTTTCCTCACGCGGTCGGCCTCTCGGCGGGTGACGGACTAATCCCCGGTCACGTCACCCGCGGCCTCGGCTAGGGCGGCATGAGGCGCAGATAGTTGCGCCTACGCCGCCCCAGTCGCCGGCGGCGGATCTCCTCATCGAGGCTGCGCTCCACGCGCAGACGATCCGCCGCCTCCTTCTGCGAGATCACTGTCTCGCAGAAGGCTGCGACCGCGTCCCAATTCCCGACGCTGTCGACCATCGCCCTAGCGATGGCCGGCAGCGTCAGGTCGGCACCGATGATTGCGACGAGTTCACGGCGTTGCACTGCCCAAGCCGCGCGTGATACCGGAGCGCCTCCCTGATGCAGCTGAATGGCAGACTATTGAATGCGTTGGCGATGTCTAGGGACACCGCCAACAGCACTCCCCCACCGGTGACGGCCTCAGTCGCCACGGCCCTCAGGCGCAACAGAGCCGCGATCGTCGAACGACCCCTCCTAAACCCAAACTGGGCGTCCGACAGATCGGGCCCCGTGCCGACGAGGTGCCGCTCGATGCGGGCAGCTACCACCCTCTCCAGTAGCTTGCCCGTGTCATCGAGCAGCACGATAGGCCTGTAGGCCGAAGGCGACCCCGGAGACCGTCCCGGCTTCGGCAGGAGCACCAGCCTTCCTTCCTTTCAGCACCCAGGGAACCGTCCGGACGCTAAACACGCGTCGAACAGCTCCCTGAGGCGGGGACCCAGGTGGTCGAGGACCAGGCCCAACACGCGGAACACCGTCGAGCCCGGGGGCGGTGGACTTTGCGCACATGCGCGCCACCGCCACTCCCATCTCGGGTTCCGTGATGGGCGGAACACTGTCGTCGTCAGCCTCCTAGTTAGTGTCTAGCGGAGCCATGACTAGAGGCGTGTGTTCCGCCCGCCGCGGGAACAGGTCCTCGACGACCCGGGTGAGAAGGCTGGGCTGGAGAGTCTCGGTGAGGGGAAGGCCTCGCGCGCGGAGCTTATTCAGCACCGCGCGATAGAGGCGTCCCCAGGGGTCACAGTCGAGACCGTCCAGCATCTCCTGCCGACTGACGTCCTTTGCGGAGCGGACGGCCAGCCTGAAGGCCGACCGCGCATTTTGTAGCCCTCATACAGCAAGGCCTCCCGCTCCGCGTCGCGTTGGCGCCGCCGGCTGCGGGTGTAGGCCCTCCGGGCGCGAATGCACGCGGCTCGGAGATCCGCCAGCTCCCGGGACCACCAGTGGACCGCCCTCCTCGGGGGCGGACGCCGTACCCGGGGTATGGCCGCATCGCAGATCTGCGTCAACGCACTGCGGATGCGGCCAGCCTTGGCGTCCACCCCGTCCGACTGGTTTGCAGAGGACAGCCACGAGTAAACGATGGCTGTCTCCGCCAGCTGGTCCCGGTCTAAGCGACCCACAGCCCATCGCGGGAACGCAGGACGTCCATCCGCCCCGTGACCCCTGCTGGGCGTCGGGATTGCCGGGGAGACCTCCATCCGGATATACCGGTGGTCCGACAAGGTCTCCACCTCCTCCACGACGCGCCAGCTCCCCACGCGTGCGGCGACCTCGGGGCTAGCGAACGAAAGGTCCACTATCGACCCGCCCCGTTGTCGCACGCACGTATGCACCGAACCGATAAATTTGAGATAAATATGTCATGTTTCGTAGCATTAGAAAGGGCGTTGCTAGTAGATTAAAAAAAAAATATGTATATTATCACTAATAAAAATACATATATTTTTATTAGCACTTAGCTCGCCACTTTGTCAAACTCGTTTTTTGTCATAGTTGGGTTTTAGTTTTTACTTTTATCTTGTATATGATTAATTTAGGCTGAAAAGGAGAACATTCCCTATATTCTTCTTGTCAGTCTATATGCTGCTTTCTGTTAGGCCCATTCTTTTTATGCTATAGAAGATAAAGCAGTAGTACTGACTACAAATACTGATATAAAGTTTATGAGCTAAACTGATTTTTTTGCCTAAAAATATGTACTAATACTCTATAAGCACGATTAGGATCACTCCAGTTTTTATTATTAGGTTTGATAAACTATACCAAAATCAAGGTAAAGTTATCGGTGACCTGTTCTATAGGCGGAGAGGGAACAAGACAGATTATTGAGGACCACGGCGACCTCCTATTTCCACGGGCGGCTGGTTGGTGTGAAGTCGAACCAGCCACAAAAAATGTATAGATCACAAACTCTTGCAAAAAGCATCGATATCCACAATAAGAAGGCTCATAAAAATTTGTGAGGAATCTCACTTGGGATATGCGATAGAAAAGGATGTATAAGGAAAGGATATTTTTTTTGGAGGGATATGGTGTGAATTCGTGTTTCCGTGCCGTCCAGGGTGACGAAAGGGTGGCCCGCGGCCTCATAATCTACCGTATTCCCCCAATTGGGCCCACCACTGGTACAGAGTTCCTTGGCGTCCGTGGTCAGTCCGAAGGATGTATAGTAGGAGAGGATGTATGATGAACATAACTGTGGCAAATCTAAGAGAAAGTTCTAACATTGGGTTAAATGTCCACACGATACTACCGACGAAGTAACATTATTTTTTCCCTAAAGGATTATTTCCTCTTGTACTGTAATTTATGGACATTGTTCGGAATAGAGTTATGATTTATATTCAGACGGTATGTGGCCGCGGTAAGCACCTAAACCAATTTCTGTTACTGAACATCCAAGTAATAACGAATAGCTTACGGAAACTCGAGGATTAAGCAATAAATTGTTACATTATTAGCCCTGTTATGCGACACAGCAAGAAATACGGATTTTCTCACTTCATTGCTGTCGTTAAATAAGTTAAATTAAAATCAATCGAGATTTATTCTTTGAATAATAAAGGCCGCGGCGTTGGGTAACTTTTTCTTTGAATAAGTTGTATGCTGTAATTTAAACAAGTTATACAGTAAAACAAATTAATCTAGGGGTGGTATAAGCGCTTTGGTTTATTAAAATTCGAGCCCGTAAGTCGGCAAGTTCGACGCGGACGACTGAGACATACCCTAAAAAGTAGCCGCTTTTAAACGGCACTGCTTTACGATTCAGCCTCAGTACACCAGATTTTTATGAGTTAACTTTTCTGATATAACACGCAAAAGCTGGGCCCGTTCGGGGAAAGTGATTAAACATGAAATTTGCATTTGCACAAACAGCCGCTCGTAAATGATAGAGATAGGTATTAAGTACTTTGAAAACAATAACAAAGTTTTCAACTCAAATAAAATATAAATATATATCTGCGTCGTGTGTTTAAATGCGTTTTGAAATCGTATAAATTTCGGTTATGTAGTATGACTGCGGATTTTTTACAAGCAGAGGAACGGCCCCATAGTGGCAATACAAATACCGCAATGATACTACGAAATATAAGTAACCATATCTATATGGATATAGATAGATTACGGCAAATAGGGTTAACTTTTTACGGTTAACTATTTAAATATTACTGCATGAGATAGAAGAACTCGCAGCATTGCCAACGTGAATCTACTTTTAGCTGCCATGAAACTGGACACATTTGGAATCGGTCAATCGTAATTAGGTCTCATAGTAGTAGATAAGGGATTCCAGTATATATTAGGGCATCTAGGGATTCTCAAAAGCGTCTCCTAGTGCATTCAATGTCTACATATAAATTAGATAACTACTTGTTACTTACGTAACAAAAATTAAAGTAAACGTAAAAGAAATTTAGGCGAAACTTTAATAATTTTGATTTAGACCAACCTGATAAATAATTTTGATTCAACTATCAGATTTCTTAAAATTTATTTAAATATTTTACAATTATGAAGTTAGTGTATACATCTTTTCATTTGCCTACTTATTTGGTGAGGCGTTACGAATACAAACTACCTTATTCTTCTTCATGCGTTTCCATAAGCTAAGAGAATGAGTAAATGGAAAATAGATCGCTAATATGTATTATATATATGTATATATATATATTATATATATGTATAAGTATGTACTTATCTGTATAGTAGCTGATGAAAGTCTTCAATCTCAAGTTTGTTTAACTGTACTAGTAAATTATGAAACTAATATGATGTAGCAATTTTATTTCATTATCTCAGCCCATATCAGTACAATTTTTGGGCTCAGGTATCCTCCGTAATGGAAGAGAAATTGATCTATATAACGCTCGTCAGACGTGTTTTCCTTCGGGTGACCGAACCGGGGATTTAGTCCAGCACCCCCGGAGAGATTAGCCTCGTGACGTCGACGGGAGAGCGTACTCAATCGGAGTATTCCGTCGGGCGGACCACTGAAGTCAAAGAACTCTGCACCGGTGGTCGGGCCAATGACGAAGGCGTCGTGCTACATGGGTGGGTTACGGGGTCACGCGCCGCCCCTCTGTCGCCCCGGACGAAGCCGGGTGGCGGGTGCGCTGACCGTAGCCCACACCAAAAAAAAAGACGTGTTTTCCTTCTCTTGCATAGATATTATCTGTATATCATATCCCTGAATTATCTTTTACGGCCCCCACGGCTAGTAGCGGCGATGGTGAACTATCTTTTTGCTCCGTCACCACATAGAATGATGGTGAATGTTTGCTGCAAAATAATACTTAAGTATGTAACTCTAAAGTAACATTTTGTTATTATTAAATAACATTTTAGCACCTACCGTGAAGTGGAGAGCATCTTAGAAATAATTAGGTTTGCGAATGAAAATTTCGCGTTATCTTAGCTATCTTTTTATAGCCAAGGCATTTCTTGGTGGCATTACTTCGCGAAAGAACACATCTAATGTGAATGGTTGCTGATTGCTGTATTACACCAAGAAAATATGTCAACAACTGCCGAGACGAGAATTTGTCTCATTAAAATGTCATTTCATAAAGGAATGCAGCGAAATGTGTTAGATGAAATATACTCTTTTATATTAAAATATTTTGTAACCGTTTAAAAATTTATATTTAAAATAATTTAACTTATTTAACCAATTTCTTTTAATTACAAGTTCATCATCATCGCAGCCCACATACGTTCCACTGTTGGGCTCGAGCCTCCTCCACAATGGGAGAGGATTTGACCTACTATACCATGCTGGTCAAACATGTTGGTATAGGGTTTCATTTCGAGCTTTCCTTTTCTTGCACAGATCTTATGTGCATATTATATCCCTTAGTCGTCTTGTACGACATCCACGGGCAAGATAGGGAGTGGTGAATTGTATTCTTACTCCTTCACCACGCAGAAATTACAGGTTACTAAAACTAAACTTTTTATAAATAAAATTTTCCGTGTAGTGACGGAGTAAGAATACATTTTACTACCCCCTTTTTTGGCTGTGAGTGTCGTAAAAATGGACTAGAGAATATAACATACCTATAAAAACTAGAGAAGAAAAACTCGAAATGAAATTCCACTCTTTGGACCAGCATGATACAGAAGTGCAAGTTTCCTTCATGTTTTGGAGAAGACTCGATTGCAAAGTCATGCGATCAAAAATGATAAATCGCATAAAAACACAATGTACCTCACAAGTAATACATATTATATTAAATTATACTAAATAACATCAAAAACAAGACTTGTAAAAAAAAGCCAAGCCTCGCAACTGAGTTGTTCTACCATAAAAATTTGTGAGATCCATGTTATACCAAGTCGGTTAACTCATTCAGTCCCTGCTTAAGGGACCTTTCTTCTTAAGTTATTACCTAAATAGCTAACCTAACAACTTCTTATAGTGACTATATCAATATTAAAGATCTTTTATATTTTAAATAAACAGAATGACTTGGCAATCGCATGAAAACACACCTCACAAGTAATACATATTATATTAAATTGTACTAAACATAGTGCGATTGCCAAGTCAATCTATTTATTTTAGTTAGTCTCGGAAACTGGACGACAATTACAATGTTTCATAATTTTTCCTTCATTTATACACTAAACATTAATTGTATTCTAAATTTGAAGCTTCTATGTCTGCTAGAAATGACTCTTTAATATTGATGATCGGTCAGTCAGTCAGTGAGTGACAAAATTACGAAATTTTGACTAGTTATAATTCTTAAACTACTGGTTCAAATTGAATGAAATTTGAAATACACAATATGTATACAATGCCTGTTGAGTTACTAAAAATTAAGGCTTCTAGTTTTATTCACAACGAAGTTATAGGGGGTCGAAAATGGCCTGAACTGCTTCGAGAAAAGTATGTTACGGCAGTGTTGCGTTTTGCCAGACTTTTGTTTTGCTCAACTTGGCGGGGGCACTGCCGTGCCCCCAGATTAGTAATGTTAAAAACTTGTACACATACAGTTTCTATTTAAATTAGGAAAAATGTATATTATATAATCAGTAAAAAACTATTTTACCTGTATAGAGTCCATCTGCATTGCGTCTGTTCGCGATTAAGTTGATAACCCACCTTTGTAAGACGTGTGGCCGAAATCATAATGGTGTGATACATCGGAAAAATACAAAGTTGGAAATCCATCCATCCATTTATCAGCCTACGGACGTCCACTGCTGGACATAGGCCTCCCCACAAGAATGCCACTCGGAACGGTCCTGCGCCACTTGCATCCAACGGTTCCCTGGGACTTTGAGAATGTCGTCGAAGTTGGAAATGTTTATCTTAAATTTTTGCATTTTCTGTGACCATTAGCAGTCGCTGCTAACATTTAGGAGTGACTTATAATAGTTTCACTATTAAATATAGAAAGACAAAATACAAACGGTAGATTTTTAGTAAAACATTAATTAAAAAATAGAAAGCATTACAATCCGAGACGAGATATATTTAAAGTCTGGTTCAATTAAAATTGACTTCGTCTGAAAACATTTTGTTAACATAGGAAAAAATTCCTAAAAATATATCTTTCAAAGCGCGCAAAATTCGCTTTTGAGTCGCGTTTAGGTGAGAATTTAATTAATTTCAACGTTCCAACGCTATTCGTCCTGCCCAGTATTACCCATAAAACCTAATGGACTTTCGCTGTCTAGTGTAAGGTAATTCTGCGTGCGACCTCTCTCGCTCAGCCAATTGCAATCTTGCTAGGATTTGCACAGATCATTGTAGCGGGCGATAGTGGCTCTACGGAATTATATACGTGCCCTTTGTATGAAATAGCTGTGAGAATGTGCTTTGAATTGGAGTATTTTATTGCATCCAAATATAATTTAGTTAGGTATTTTATAATTTTAAATCACCCGTTAATGAATCTGTGGTTATATTCCAAGTATCATCGTTATCATCATCATCTCGGCTCTATATACGTCCTAGCAGTAGGCTCGAGCCTCTTCCACAATAAGACTGACATTGGCCATGCTGGCCAGCCTGGTTAGTATAGGATTTTGCTTCAGTTTTCCTTTTCTTGCATAGATGTTATTTGCGTATTACATCTCTAAGTCGTTTTTTACGATATCCACGGGTAACATAAGGATAGGATATTTCAAGGATAATGTAAGACAATAAAAAATAATCAAAAAGAAGAGAACAGTAAGAAAAAGAAATCTCCAAACAAATTCGCGAAGGTGGAATGGTTTGAGTCGAGTCCAATAACTACTCTACCGAATGTAGAGATAGACACCATATACATATATACATAGGTAACGATTGAACCTTGATATTGCTATTTCTAACTAGTATGTTGGTTAGCGGTGAAATATCATGCCATCAGTGTTCTATATACAGTGGAAACTCGATTATCCGGTCCTCGGTTATACGGATCCGCGATTATCCGGACTACCAACCGCGTCATTATTGTACCTACAAATCCAAAAAATGGAATGTCCCGTCCGTGCTCCGTGGGATCCCTGCCCCACGCGTTTAATTATTTTCAAATCAAATCAAATCATTTATTCTGCATAGGCCCCTTAAGGGCACTTACATATTGTCAAATTACACGTTTGAATACAATACAATAATCTACCACCGGATCGGAACGCGGCCACAAACTGAGAAGATCCGGCCAGAAACTCAGCGGGCAGTAATTTTTTTTCTTAATCTTTTAAATATACATAATATTATGCTTCGTACAACATATATGGTATTAGCTCCAGTGTGATGCCCTTCGAAATTAAATATATGTATAAATTTTCAAGATTTAATGCAAGACAAAAAAAAATTTAAGCATAAAGAAAGGAAGAAAATATGGCTGGACCAGATCCCACAAGCAGCACCCGATCACGAGTTAACTACTAGACCAGCCATCACTCTCCTATTGTTTTAGTTAGTAATTGTTACGCCGCCCTGAGGTGCGTGCTCCGTGAGTTGATGTGATGATGATGTATTCGTCTTTTAATGTACGCATAAAAAAAATATTTACATACTACATATGCACAAAACCGAAGGCGGTTTTTCATACATTCGATTATCCAGATTTTCGATTATCCGAATGCCTACCGACAACCACTAGTACGGTTAATCGAGTTTCTACTATATAATCAGAAAGAAAAGTTATTTTACTTAAGGTTTTTTGTCAACACACAGTATTTTTTAAAATATTAACAAATAAAAGTAGAACACTCTGCAAACGTATAGATAGAAAAGAAGATGTATATATACGAAAGTGGGTAAAATAGTGGAAGTTTAATATTACGCATGTACGTAAGAAGTTATAATTCACACCAATAATAGAAAACAAGGTATTGAACGCATTAATTTGTGACGCAAGGCGCGTGCATCGTAATAAATTATTCTCATCATTGTTCCCTAACACGCAAAAAGAAGACAAGTACAACTTCAAAAATCTTTTCGGAACTATATGTTCTACGCTCCATAGCCTTTTATCTCAAAAATGTCATTCAATTAACCACTCAAAATTTATTTACATTTCTGCCTATAACCTTTTAAATTTTCAGGTCAAAAGAAAATTAAATCAGCGCGTCGGCATTCTAAAGGGAAATAGTCTAATGCAATGACGATGTAGTGTCGATAAAGGAACGGGCGGGAGGCGCTTTAGGCTGCGTCAAAATTTTGTCGATTACGTAATTTCTATTCAAAGTGGATCCGAGTGGCTCTTATGTAGGGTTGCCAAAACGCAGTCAGGGGAGGAGTCGAAGCGTATCTACTCAAATCCGATCCTCTAGGAAATATCTTTAGAAATTCAAATGAGAGGTCATCTAGGGAGCAGACATGTCAAATTATACTAAATATCTTAGAGTGTAGTGATTCCAGGGTAACAATTTTATTAATCTTTTACTGTTTACTCTTCAAAGTTTAAACGTTGATCGTCGGTCCTTCTATTTAAAAAAAAACCGAAATACATTTTAATAAAACCTCAATGCCAAATCACATTTTAAGCCTTTTATTTGATTTTTTAATTTTGTAGATTAATTTTATTAAAAAGATATATTTAAGTAATATACAAGTAAGTATACCGTATTGCTAAATCTCTTACTTGCTTAATTCTTAGTAAGAACGTACATGATTCATTCATTTTGACAATAAAGGAACTGGAGGACAACTTTACTATTTGTTGTCAAATCTGCTGAAACTCAATGAAATGTGTCTGTATAAAATAGTAAACGTAAATATAGAAGGTATAATATTTGGCTGAGGGTAAATGTTTCGGTTATCTACGGTTACGTGACGTCACGGCGTTAGAGTAAACAGTTTATGAAGCTTTGCGTGTGCGGATTGCGTGTTACTAGACAATTTTGCACTTTATAGATTTCATTTTGTATTTCAAGCATCCCACCTTTATAGGCGTAGTTGTAACTTGTTTAATAGATTTAAAAACTTTTGAATGAAGAGAGTTAAGTTCACGAGAAAATGTTTTGAACAGTATCATCGTAGCACGCGAGGTGAGGTAAATAGAACATGCAAACCTTTACTTTACGGGAAAAACCTTTAATAATAACGACTATGTATCATTATGTGAAAAAACAACATTCAACTGTGGTAAACACTAGTTTTAGGAATAATAAATTGATATTTCATAATGTATTTTAGTTTGAAAAACGAAAAGCATTTATTAGAAGGTCAAAGAGTAATTCTTACACTGCGGAAGCTATTAGCATCCGTAGGTCTACAGCGATATTTGGAAGTGAACGTTTTTGATCAAACGAAAGTATACTAGAAATGTGCCATTTCACAAAGTAATTTGTGCGTGGGATTTCATTTCATAACTTAATACTGGACATAACATTTGCTAACGTTATTATTTAAGTATTTCTAGGCCAAGCATTCTTGGACGCTGTCGCAGCCTTCAGCGAGGCAGTAGTCTCGCGGAAGGAGGTGGCGGAGCGCATGCGTGAGGAGCGTCTCCTCGACGACGCGAACCGCCGCCGGCGACTGGGTCAGGCGTGATTACCTGCGCCTGATGCCGCCTTAGCCGAGGCCGCGGGTGACTGGACCAGGGAATTAGTCCGTCACCCGCCGAGAGGCTGAGCGTGTGAGGAAAGACCGACGTCCTCCCCGAGTGGGGGATGTCGGTCGATGGGAGGGTACCCCTCACGGGGGTTTTCCGTCGGGCCGACCACTGACGTCAAGTCACCCTGCTCCCGTGGTCAGCCCAACGACGAAGACAACGTGTCACGGGTGGGTTAGGGATGTGCATGCTTACGCTTCTCTGTCGCCCCGGATGGAGTGGTGCGAGGAGTGCGCCGACCGTAACCCACCACCAAAAAAAAAGAGGATGCCTTGCCATGCCTTAGAATAATAACGTAGAGAAGGTAAGTTCGCGCACAAAAAGTGAAGCATTTCAATTGGAGCCTAATGGAGCTTACGCCGAAACCGTTCCGTAATGTACAAGTCATTGTACTGCACGTACGTACGCGACTTTTAAAAAATAAATACATAGGTAATTAGGACGGTTTGTGCATTCAAATGGTGTCATAACACATTTGAAAAACTTAAAAAGGTTTTTAACATTACTTTTAAAAGTATTTCGACGATTTATGTTAATAAAATCAAAATTTTATTTCATAATTTGTATAGTGGTGTGCATGTGTACGTGTGTATTCATCTGCGCGCCATTAGTATTTTGAGATTCATGTTTCGAACGTTCGTAGTATTGACACTATCCTTCTATACGTAATTATTCTAAGGGCCAAGCATTCTTTTTCTTTTGTAGTAGGCTATGATCTGGATATACCACACCCAATCTGCCCAGGACGATAGATGAGCGGCGTGCGGCCCCATAACCTACCATATTCCCTCCTCATCGCCATTGGGCTGACCACCAGTACCGATTCCTTAACATCCGTGACAGGCCTACTAGTAGCCGAAAGAGTAATCTACTGGAGGTTACTGTTTCGGCTGCCCTCCTACACCGTCTTGTTGCCGGGGCATTGAATGGTCGATCCATTCATTCGATAGCAACTTTAGGTTTTTACTGCTCCTATTATTGCTGGTTGGCTCGAGCCTCTTCCCCCATTCAAGGGAATTTAATCTACCATACACACTAGTGTTTCACCAGCGTGTTAGCATAGGGCTTTAGTTCGAGTTTTCCTTTTCTTACATAGATGGTATGTGCATTATATGCTATAGTCGTCTTTTACGACACCCATGGACAAGAGGTGGGGTATTCTTATTTCGTTACCATATGGGTAAGCTATTACTATTTGAAAAATAAACAGCACCCTGAACTAAGGAAATTGTCTTTGTATTGCGGGGGACTTTACAAACATAATTTCATCATCATCATCGCAGCCCACATACGTCCCACTGTTGGGCTCGGGCCTCCTCCACAATGGGAGGAGAATTGACCTACTATATCATGCTGGTCAGACATGTTGGTATAGGGTTTTATTTCGAGTTTGCCTTCTCTTACACAGATGTTATGTGCATATTATTTCCCTTAGTCGTCTTTTACGACATCCACGGGTATGATAGGGAGTGGTGATTTGTATTCTTACTCCGTCACCACACGGACACCACACATAATTTAATAGACACAAATTACATCCAGATTCAGAACAACAGTTTGTGGATCGCACAAAGTGTTGTCCAACGTGGGATTCGATCACGCGACACTGGCATAGTAGGCCGATATCTTGACCACTACCCCATCTGTGCAGTTAAACTACAACTGCAGTCAACTATTACAAATACTATACCGGTATTAACTTTTAGTCGTAAATGTCATCTACCTGTAATGTCCGTAATCAAAGCTGCTCAAGACCCAACTCGATTTACGACTTAACAGCCAGATTTTTCACGCCCCGTACGCGTTGTCCTGTAATATTTATGGCTCTCTTACACGTGTTCGAAGTAACCCTGGAAGCGTTACTTGTTAGCTCGAGGTGGTTGATTTTATAGTATTTACTACAACAATAAAATTTTATAATAATCTCTAACGTTGTTAAATATTTGATAAGTCAAGCAATCAAAAATCAAATACAAACACGATATAATCCGTAAAATAGATGTATTTACAATAAAAAGAAATATGTATATCGTTTATCGCGTACTTGATAAGATAGAAATTATTCCTATATTTTAATTTCTGTTGATTAACTAACAAAAAACAATATATTTCTACATTATATTAACTAGCGACCCGCCCTCGCTTCATTTCGGTTTCAGCCACTTTGCCACCGCATTTTAAATCTGCAATATGTCCTCGAGATCGAGTCCCAGATCGGGTATAACTTTATAGGGTTTTTCTGAGAGGAAAATAGCCTAAGTTACTCTTTATATAAACAGCTGGGAGTGAAATATTATCATCATCGGTTCAGCCGTTTTGAAGATTACTCAGAATAAACAGACAGACAGACAGATAAACAGACAGATAGACAAAAAAAATTAAACTGGCTTTAGGCATAGGTGTCGTGCTAATAACCATGTGAGCATGACACTAACCTATTAATGTGACATTACAAACAGACACTTCAATTTTATTTGTTTCTATAGATTTTTTATATACACACACCAGTCAATCGACTACCGACAGGCTATCGATACTAAGATATAAATATCCTCCAGAGGATAACAAGTGAGTCAATACTCACATTTGAAAACAATTTCCTATAAAAGTGCTACTTGGAATTCTCATGGTGATTACTCAGCCAGTTATTACTATTTTTATGGGTAAGCAAGGGATAATGACATACTGTATTCTTAATTCATCACTGCATGGGAAATTGGTTGCATTTAATTTTATTTCAGTGAATGATGTGGTTCTTGACGATAATTTTAACTGAAAAATGGGACTGTGGTCTCAGGTGGTAAGAAACAGAAATCGACAAATTCATCTACCGCGACAAGATTCACCACCGGCATGTCGGATGGCGCAGGCGCGAGTACCTACACCTGATGCCGTCCTGGCCGAGGTCATGACCTCGGGTGGACGGCCCAGGGATTAGTCTGTCAAGCACAGAAAGAGCGGCCGTGTGGCAACACTGTTTTTACTACCGGGGCGTCGAAGAAGACGATATTCGAAAAGGGAATTGTAAGATCGGTCACGGACGTCAACGAGTCGGTACCAGTGGTCGGCCCAATGGTGATAGGGTGGGGATATGGTAGGTTATCAGACCGCACGACGCCATTTTGATACACGAGGGTCGTGTATACGATCTGCATGCACATTCTGTGCAATCCAAAAAAAAAAAATGGTTATTTGGAGTCTGAATGTTATTTGTATTGATTAATTGTATGTTTGTAAGTTATCCCTGGCCATTTTCACAGTCATTTATAAGTAAGACCGTATATCTGATGTATGTAATTCTTCATTATATTTTTTAGTTCTCGCAAGTTCAACACATGCACTGTAAGTTTCATTACCTTAAAATTTAATTCACTAAATCATCCAATATAATCCAGATTTCGCAATATAATCCGTACCTATATGAAAATGCAACAAATTGAAATATACAACAAAAGAAAAATTGGTTGAAAATAATAAAATACTCGGATATACACAAACAATGAATATATTCGTATTTACAACTATCCATGTAACCAAAACTGCCTGCTGCCGACCAAAAACTACTCGTCTCCAGAAACAACGAGAAAATGCATATATTTATGCATATTCTGAAATTGTAGACAATACTCTACACACTCTCTGATTTTAAACAGACTGTATTTTGTTTTAGGAATACGTTGTCATAATATTTGCTTTATATTGGGGTATATTATGTTATGAATGTTGTTATTTTGGGAAATGATCTTCTCATCTCATCATTATCATCTCAGTCCCTATACATCCCACTGTTGGGCGCCGGCGTTCTCCATAATAGGAGGGAAATTGATCTTACTATACCATGCTTGTTAGAGAAGGTTGGTATAGGATTTTGTTTCAAATTTTCCTTCTCTTGCATAGATGATATATGCATAAAATATCCCTTAGTCGTCTTTTTTGACATCCACAGGCAAGAGAAGGGGTAGTGAATCGTATTTTTAATCCGTCACCAAACGGAAAATTATACAATTAATTATTATAAATTTGTTATAAATATCGACAGTAGGTATATTTCCCTTGAGGTTTGAATTCAAAATTTGTATATTTGTAGAATATTTAATTATTCATGACATAATGCTGAACGGGATTTATATCGTGTATTTTATTACTTACGAGTTTTCGATATATCGGCACTGTTGCATGCGCGGTAACCACCGCTGACACATACCTGAAAATAAACACATAATCCCGTGAGTATTAGTGACCATGATTTTAAATCCTACATTTCATATCATCATCATCATCATCTCAGCCCATATACGTCCCACTGCTGGGCTCGGGCCTCCTCCATAATGGAAAGGTAATTGACCTACTATACCACGCTGGTCAGACGTGTTGGTATTTTTTTTTTATGGATGGGCTATGGTAAGCGCACGCGCGGTCCTGTCCGTCCGGGGCTATGAAAGGACGGCGCGCGGGCCCATAACCCACCCGTACCCACGTCACCTCGTTGTTGGGCCGACCACCAGAGCAGATGTGACTTGTCATCAGTGGTCGGCCCGACGGAATACCCTTTCGGGTAACTTCTCACCTCTCGACGTACTGGGACGCCGGTCGCCATCGCGCGGTGAGCCTCTCTGAGATGTGTTGGTATAGGATTCTATTTCAAGTTTTCATTCTCTCGCATAGATGTTATATGCATTTTATATCCCTTAGTCGTCTCGTACGATCACCCACGGGTAACATAGGGGGTGGCGAATTGTATTCTTACTCCTTCACCACACGGAAACACATTTCATATATTTTTGTGTAATATATGATGATGCTACGTATCAATTGGATGTTTATCAACAAATTGTAGAGACGAGTCATAAATTCAATACATTATTACATGCATCCCGAGGTCCACTGCTGCACACAAGCCTCCTTACGAAAAGAGGTTAACGTCCTAATCGTCACGCTTACCAAATAGGTTGGCGAGCTCAATTGGTGTTATGAATATTAGTCGGCGTGCAGGAAAATTTCTTAATATGGTTACTGTGGTAAATTAATTTAAGTGCCCGTTACAATTACTACACAGATGGAGTTAAGATACCGACCTACCCTGCCAGTGTCGTAGGTTCGATTTCCAAGTAGAACAATTCTCGGCGCAATCTAGAAATTTTGTTCCGAGTCTAGGTACAATTTATGTATAAGTCCCTCGAAATACAAGGACTATGTTACCCTAAGGAGTCTTTAATAGAATATAAGGCAAAATAAAATTAATTAGTAATGATTTAAAATACGAAATAATGCATAATCACATTTCGCATGCAAAAGAGTGTGATAGTTTTGTAGCGATAAGTCTATAAACAGTACAGAGAAAATAAACAGTGCTATCCTTATGCAAATTACTCACACATACAATGTCACCATGCGTGTACACAATCCACAAATTATACGCGTAGTAAATTTTAATTTAAATTCTCTATCTAAAACATGAAGAAAATCTTTAGAAGACAAAGTAGAGGCAATAGACTCAATCATTATTACGTAAAATCTCACTTAGATTAATACTGATATTTTACAATGTATTATAGCTATACTTGAACTCATATTTGCCATCCATAAATATAACAACGTCTACTGCTTATCAAAAGCCTGTCCTCTATACCTAGGAGAAAACTGAAAATATACCAAGATCGCCACCATTGTCAGGGATTTGGCGATTACAATTTCCCCATGAGAAGAAGAAGCTGCTATCCAATCTCAGGTGATCATTTATATCGAGGAGTGGGCGGTGGCACTGGGCCTCTGTTTGCTGAACAGGGGCTCGGTGCATACGTGCGTGCGACAACGGGGCGGGTCGATAGTGGACCTTTCGTTCGCTAGCCCTGAGGTCGCCGCACGCGAGGGGAGCTGGCGCGTCGTGCAGGAGGTGGAGACCTTGTCGGACCACCGGTATATCCGGATGGAGGTCTCCCCGGCAATCCCGACGCCCAGCAGGAGTCGCGGGGCGGATGGACGTCCTGCGTTCCCGCGATGGGCTGTGGGTCGCTTAGACCGGGACCAGCTGGCGGAGACAGCTATCGTTTACTCGTGGCTGTCCTCTGCCAACCAGTCGGACGGGGTGTACGCCGAGGCTGGCCGCATCCGCAGTGCGTTGACGCAGATCTGCGATGCAGCCATGCCCCGGGTACGGCGTCCGCCCCCGAGGAGGGCGGTCCACTGGTGGTCCCGGGAGCTGGCGGATCTCCGGGCCGCGTGCATTCGCGCCCGGAGGGCCTACACCCGCAGCCGGCGGCGCCAACGCGACGCGGAGCGGGAGGCCTTGCTGTATGAGGGCTACAAAATGCGCGGTCGGCCTTCAGGCTGGCCGTCCGCTCCGCCAAGGACGTCAGTCGGCAGGAGATGCTGGACGGTCTCGACCGTGACCCCTGGGGACGCCCCTATCGCGCGGTGCTGAATAAGCTCCGAGCGCGGGGCCTTCCCCTCACCGAGACTCTCCAGCCTTCTCACCCGGGTCGTCGAGGACCTGTTCCCGCGGCAGGCGGAACACACGCCCCCGGTCATGGCTCTGCCAGACACTGACTGGGAGGCCGACGACGACAGTGTTCCGCCCATCACGGAACCCGAGATGGGAGTGGCGGTGGCGCGCATGTGCGCAAAGTCCATCGCCCCCGGGCCCGACGGTGTTCTTAACCGCGTGTTGGGCCTGGTCCTCGACCACCTGGGTCCCCGCCTCAGGGAGCTGTTCGACGCGTGTTTAGCGTGCGGACGGTTCCCTGGGTGCTGGAAGGAGGGAAGGCTGGTGCTCCTGCCGAAGCCGGGACGGTCTCCGGGGTCGCCTTCGGCCTACAGGCCTATCGTGCTGCTCGATGACATGGGCAAGCTACTGGAGAGGGTGGTAGCTGCCCCCATCGAGCGGCACCTCGTCGGCACGGGGCCCGATCTGTCGGACGCCCAGTTTGGGTTTAGGAGGGGTCGTTCGACGATCGCGGCTCTGTTGCGCCTGAGGGCCGTGGCGACTGAGGCCGTCACTGGTGGGGGAGTGCTGTTGGCGGTGTCCCTAGACATCGCCAACGCATTCAATAGTCTGCCATTCAGCTGCATCAGGGAGGCGCTCCGGTATCACGGAGTGCCAGCTTACCTGAGGCGGCTAGTGGCAGACTATTTGGTGGGGCGCAGCGTTCTCTGTACCAATCGAGCAGGGGACGTTGTGCGAACGCCCATGACGTGCGGTGTCCCACAGGGGTCGGTCCTCGGACCCACCCTGTGGAACATCGGCTACGACTGGGCGTTGCGGGGGAGTCTCCCGCCCGGGCTGGGCGTGATTTGTTACGCCGACGACACGCTCGTCACAGCCCGCGGTGGGACGCTAGAAGAGGCGGTAAGCCTGGCGACCTATGGCACCGAAGAGGTCGTCAGGCGGATCGAGGCGCTGGGGTTGAGGGTCGCCCTGGACAAGACGTAGGCCCTCTTGTTCCATGGGCGCCTTATGAGCCCTCCCATCGGCGTCTCGATCACCGTCCGATCGGTTGACATCAGCATCCGGGCCCATATGAGGTACTTGGGCCTGGTGGTCGACGGGCAATGGTGGCGACGGAGGCAGCGTGCCTATTGGCCGGGACTCCCCCGTGGGACCTGGAGGCGGAGATGCTCGCCGGATTGTATCGGCGGGTGACGGGGGTGCGAGCGGAGGGCGGTGAGATCTCGTTAAGGGAGCTCACCGCCTGGCGCGTCGACGCCCGCCGAGACGTCATTGCCCGTTGGGCAGTCCAGCTGGAGAGGCCTCGGTTCGGGGTGCGAACCGTGGAGGCCTTCCGGCCGGTGCTGATGCAGTGGTTGGAAAGGCGGCACGGGGTGCTCTCCTTCCGACTAGTGCAGGTGTTGACGGGGCACGGGAGCTTCGCCAAATACCTGCACAGGGTCGTAAGGAGGGAGAGTACACCGTCCTGCCACCACTGCGATTGCGACGAGGACACGGCGCGCCACACGCTCGAGGCCTGCGCGGCTCGGGCAGTGCAGCGCCGTGAACTCGTCGCAATCATCGGCCATCGCTAGGGCGATGGTCGACAGCGTCGGAAATTGGGACGCGGTCGCAGCCTTCTGCGAGACAGTGATCTCGCAGAAGGAGGCGGCGGATCGTCTGCGCGTGGAGCGCAGCCTCGATGAGGAGATCCGCCGCCGACGACTGGGGCGGCGCAGGCGCAACTACCTGCGCCTCATGCCGCCCTAGCCGAGGCCGCGGGTGACGTGACCGGGGATTAGTCCGTCAGCCGCCGAGAGGCCGACCGCGTGAGGAAAGACCGACGTCCTCCCCGAGGGGGGGACGTCGGTCGATGGGAGGGTACCCCGCGTAGGGGGTATTCCGTCGGGCCGACCACTGACGACAAGTAAACCTGCGCCGGTGGTCGGCCCAACGACGAAGGCGAGGTGGTTTTCGGGTGGGTTGCGGGAATTGCGTGCTTAAGCCCCTCTGTCGCCCCGGACGGAGTGGTGCGGAGGCGCGCCGACCGCAGCCCACCCACAAAAAAAAAAAAGGTGATCATTTATTCGTCTTTTATGATTCCCATGTGCAAGTCAGTGATTGCACCACATTGTTTCATAACTCGTCATAACAAAGAGAATTGGAGTGAAATAGAGGAATAATATTGGAAACGAAATACTCAGAATTCGAACAATAGGAGCGTTTGAAATTTGAAACAGAACACAGATGCAATTAGTAATATAATATGCTTCATACATATGCATCCCAAGACAATCAGTCGAGTTTGGACTATCTTTAGCAGATTATCTTTACTACTAAAATAACTTGCGTAGCGAATAGCTTACTCTATGACTTATACGGTCGTGTTAGACGACTAAATGACAAGAGGAATGGGGTCAAATCATGTACCTGCGTCATTCGCCTCTCATATAACTGTAGGGTGAAACCCCATGGAATTTTCATTATAATGTTACCTGTTTGTTGGGAGCGTTCGTGAGATAATGAGTGTTTATTTATATTATTAAAATTTTAATTTTGTCGTGCTTAATAACCATTGCTTTTTACACTCCCGTATGCAAATTATTTAATTTCTGGTTCTTTTTTTCTGTAACGTGTAGGTAAACATCATATTATATAATAACTCTCATATATGTAAGTGTAAATTAACTCATCAACGCCGAGCCAATATTAGGTACATGCAAGTTTGTTTATTTATAAAAGTACAAATCCAAAAAATGTAACACTATATGTTGTCATCAAATTAAGCGCAAATATTTCTCAGTGAAACTAATTAGACACGTGTTTCGGTATTTGCCTATATTTTACTTTTACTTCAGTTCTTATGGAATTAAAAATGAACACAAATACGCACCAATGCATATTATGTTTGTTAATATTTTTATACAGCGTATTGCCGCAAACATAAAAGGCGAAGTAAACTGTAAATTGAATATTACCCTGAACAAATTGCATAGCTTTCTATGTTTACTTCTGTCAAACATGAATTTTACAGAGATTTTGTCACAGGAAAATTAATTTAGCTTAATGTTTTAATATTTAAAACACTATGATACTCAATAAAGTGTTTTTTGTCTAAAGTCTTTCCAAGTCGGTTTATCAAATATTAAAACCACAAATTTGTAGAGTCATTCAAGACACCTCAGTGTATCAAAGCATAGATCTAAGATCTGTCTCCGTTACGAGTGATGGTTTATGGTACGGAAAAGTGATACCTGAATGTCTTCCTCATAACCAAACACACAGTCGCTCAGCGTCTATAATGGAAAATGCCTGGGATTTCTCAGCGAGAATTTTGGAGAAGACACATAGCACCAAGAATTGGCACGCTGAAGTGCCAAGGGCCAAGTCACTTATTTCAATAAAGCAAAAACAGCTGAAGAAGAAAGGTTCTTGAATGGTGACCATGTATAGGAATACACAGTGTAGAATGACCCCACCAATTTGATAACCGACGCCTTGAAAAAGGTTGCCTGAAGTCATTGGATGCGATCATTTCTATGAGAGTGAGTTACGTACAGCAGCAGATGAGAAAAGGCGGAATGATGATAATAGCGATGATTTAATATATACTTTGTTCCAAAAAGTCAAAAGTATACCGAGGGAACCCAAACTTCTGCATAGTAGTCAGTCTATACACTATAATTATATCTTTTTTTTTTTTGGGTGGATTGCGGTCGGCGCGCTCCTCGCACCACTCCGTCCGGGGCGACAGAGGGGCGTAAGCACGCAACTCCCGCAACCCACCCACGATGCACGTCGCTTTCGTCATTGGGCCGACTACCGGAGCAGGGTTACTTGACATCAGTGGTCGGCCCGACGGAATACCCCCTATTGGGGTACCCTCCCATCGACCGACGTCCCCCCCCTCGGGTCTTTCCTCACGCGGTCGGCCTCTCGGCGGGTGACGGACTAATTCCCCGGTCACGTCACCCGCGGCCTCGGCTAATAATTATACCCTACTATATATACAGCTATTAGATGGTTTAGGTGGCGCTCTATGGAAAAAGTATGTCCTCGCGACGGCGATCGGCGTCCCGGTAGGGAACGTCAACGGGAGAGGGTATTTCGTCGGGTCGTCTACTGAAGTCAAGGAACTCTGCACCGGTGGTCGACCCAACGACGAAGGTGACGTGCTATATGGGTAGGTTACGGGTGTGCGGGCTTACGCCCCTCTGTCGCCCCGGACGGAGATGGGCGAGGAGTGCGCCGCCGCGCCGATAGTAAACCACGCACAAAAAAAAATGGAAAAAGTATATCCTGAAGAATGAGGTGGTAAAAAAATTTACCCTCATCTACCCAGCCATTGCCTACTTCTATCTAGTTCTACCTGGGTTTTCTTTCATGTTTGTTCATATTATATTATAATTATACTCCTTAGAATACCAAGATAATCATTTAAACACAAACTTTTAAAATAAAACGAAAACATTGTAACATAAATAAATAAAACGTTGGAAATGTGAACATCACACGGTGCGAACGAACAAAAAGTTTGGGGGCCAGCTTCGACACAAAACGTCTTTATTTGACTCTTGGAGGCAACTTCGCTAAAGTATTTCGACCGTTTTCCCTAAAAGATATCATCGTAAGAGTTTCTTTAAGAAACTTTAGCAGTTTTTCAATCTTTAAATCAAGGTGGACCAGTTGTTCTGCAATGTATAGTAAAATACAGCTAAATGTTTTTTAAAATGACGGGGAAGATTAAAATGTGAAAGACACTTCAAGTACTCAGAAGTTCAGCGAACAATACTCTTCAGAAATATCGAACATTAATTTGATACGAGTTTCGCCTCTCAACGTTGCATTATCAGAAGAAATTAAAAAAGTAGATCATTATTTCAACATTTCTACAGAAGATTTTAAATTTGAGCTCTAGAAGTGTTATATCGGCCTTTAGTCTTTTTCTTTCTATTCATCTCATTTTATTTTTATTTTATTTTTTTTACTGCATACGGTGGCAAACGAGCAAACAGTACACCTGATGGTAAATGTTGCTGCCGCTCATGGACCTTTACAAGGCCGTTGCCTACCGCGAAGAAAGTGAAGGGAGTGTGAATGCGTGCACTGAGGCTCGGTGATACCAAGGGCCACACCACCAAAACCCTCCACACGCAAACACCCTCAGAAAGTTGGGCTTCCGGCTCTCTCGCTCACCGAACGAAGCGCAGTAACAAATCGCTACTACTCAGACGTCGATTTTCTGCGAGAGTGTGGTACTGCCCCGGACGGACCGGCCCGCGGCTGTAGACAGATAACTGTCGACAGTGTGGTCCTACCACTCTAGACCACTTTAGTTATAGACTACACACCTATCCTACATCTAATCGTACACTGCCTGGAATTTCGAGGTAACGACAATCATAGGGTACTGTTAAATTCAAGTTCAGGGGAAATTTTCAGTTCCATAATCTCTATAGTAAAATGAACAGAACACAAGGCAGTGCCGACAGAAGTGCTATTATAGGATATTCAAATTACTTGTTCGATGTTAAATGAAAATGATGAAAATTTGTATATTAAAACTTTTTACATTTTTCTGGTTTTGACATCTCCCACAAATCGAATGATATTGACAAAGTTAATAATAGTCTTATATCTTTAAACGAACAATTCTTGTATATATATATATATATATATTCAGGATCTCTGAAAGGGCTCCAACGATTTTGTTGAAACTTGGCATACTAGAGGATTCGGGTCCAAAAAATCGATCTAGCTAGGTTTTATTTATAGAAAATGTTGTTTTTTCCGTGTTTTTAGCAAAACAAACAATGACATTAAATTTTAAAAGAATATGATTTCAAATTTCGTTGTCAACGTCATGAGTTACGATAGCTCAGATGGGAAGTTGACAGGTTCTATTTTTGATTTTGTTAACATTCAAACAGCGTCGGTTCGAATCTCGGTGTTATTATTATTCTCTTTTTGTAATTTTTTATATATTTTTCATTATTTATTTTTTATTAATATCTATCTAAATAAATTCGATAAAAATATTCCGAGCGAAGCTCGGTCAACCAGATATTTAGTATTTAATCGATTATCCGATAATGAATTTGTGTCTTTAAAATAACAATATCAGGTTGACCGAGCTTCGCTCGGAGTATTTTTGTAGCATTTATTTAGATATATATTAATAAAAAATAAAAAAATAAATAATGAAAATTATATAAAAAATTACAAAAAGAGAATAATAATAACACCGAAATTCGATCCGACGCCGTTTGTCGCCGATGTCAAAAATAAAACGAAACCTGACTACTTCGCCACTGAGCTATCGCAACTCATGACATTGATGCCAAAATTTGAATTCATATTCTTTAAAATTTAATGTCATTATATTGTCTGCCAATACAAAGTATTAAATTGTAGATTAAACGAGTTGTCAATTTGAATCGTGTTTATATATTCATACTGCGCGATGGCTGCTGTTCACAATACAATGACGTTGAATATAAATAGAGACGAAAATGCGCGAACGGCGTGTTTTTTTAGCATTTCCGAGATTTCAGTATAATTCATTTTGAAACGAGATATTGGTAGCGAATATATATATATATATATATATATATATATGATTGGTAAAAACGTTATATCAAGAATTGCATGAACGAAAAGCAATACACTCGAAGCAAGCCAACTGGAAGTATGTAGATACAGATAATGCACTCTCGACAGCCATTCATGTATTTCTCATCGACTATCATGTTTCATATTACGAGTATATGTAATTTAAGTTATGAAATATTCAGCAAAGATCCTTAGAATAATAACGTATGGAAGGATACTTCGAGCGATCAAAACATGAAGCCAAAAATTCTACATGCGCGCAGGCGATTTAAGCTAATATCAGACGGTTCACTCGAGTGAATGTTCATTTTTCTTTCATTCTATGTTCACACGGGTAAGAGGAAATGATTTAAAAAAGAACATTTACTATTCTTTTCTTACAATATGTCATCGAATGAAGTCGTGCGTCTTGGAAATACTTTAATTTGTAATCATTTAATGAAAGCGTTGACAAAAAAGAAGCAAAAAAACGTCGACGGTGGTAGGTGGGACCATGGATTAAAAGAAAAATTTATAAGGAAGAAACGAATTCATCAATTTTGTGGTTCCAAAGCCAATGATACCTAGTTTTAAAGTTCTCCAAAAAAACAATGTATTTCGATCGTTCTCTCCTAAAGCGACCAATCTCACAAAAGATTATTATTATCATAGTTATAAATATCCATTTATCTAAGTATTTTTCGCGTGGTGACGAAGTAAGAATTCAATTCTTCACTCCTATCTTATCCATAGATATCGCGAAAGAAGACTAAGTGATATTTTTTTTTTTTTTTTAAGACAACACCATGCACTAAGGAAATAATCCTTGTATTGCTGGGAACTTTACAAACATATAGGTAATTAACGAACACAAATTACATCGAGACTCAGAACAACAAGTTGTGGATCACACAACGTGTTGTCCCGCGTGGGATTCGAACCCCTGACACTGGCGTTGCAAGTCGCTATCTTAACCACTACGCCATCTGTGCAGTCCAATATTAAAAGCATATAATATCTATGCAAAAGATGAAAAATGCTAAAATAAAATAAAAATATTATATATTTTACTTTTATTCTATGGGTTCAAATATATTTATGCGTGGTTAAGAACGACCAACCGTAACATTGGTCCGTTGACTAAAAGATTATGTAACATCGACCTATACTAATCCCATTTAACACAGTGTGGTTTACAATTTTGTTTCCAAGTAACCGGTTGTAAAATTTTGCAAAAAAGCCTTCACAGTATATTTTTACTAGTGCTAGGGGGAGTAAAAATATTTTACACGTCTCATATGAACTAGGATGAAAATTTATAGAAAATAATTCGTAACTATAATTAAGGGATATATCCTTTGCTAATTTTACAATTTATATTGCTTTATAAATTCAAATACTTATTTGATTTAAATGAATGGATGTGTGGTGACAGATTAAGAATACAATTCACCATCTCTTATCTTACCCGTGGATGTCATAAAAGACTACTAAGGGATAATAATATGCATATAACATACAAAAGACGGAAAACTCGAAATAAAACCTTATACCAACCTGTCTTGACTAGCATGCTATATTAAAGTCAAATTCCCTCCCATTGTGGAGGAGGCCTGAGCCCAACAGTGGGACGTATGTGAGACGAGATGATAATGGAACAATGTGAACAGTAGCGACAACAAGGCGTATATAGCGAAATAGTAGTAGTAGACTAAGACTATTATAATAATCGTCTTGTTGATGCTGTTTTACTTACAAATCAATATCGAGAGATATTTATAGATTACTAGCAACCCGCCCTCGCTTCGCTTCGGTTTCAGTCGCTTAAACCCGCGTAGTCCCCGTTCCTGTGGGAATACCGGGATAAAATATAGCCTATGTTACTCCCTGATATTATAGCTTTCCATTGGTGAAAGAATTTTTGAAATCGGTTCGGTGGTTTAAGTGTGAAAGCGTAACAAACAAACATCCTTACTTTCGCATTTATAATATTAGTAAGGATATTTTACTTGTTATGAAATGTCCAATTATGATATTATTTGCAAAGAAAGTTAACACATAGAAACAATTATAATTTAGTATTACAAATATTACCTTTGCAAATCAAAATTATTTGTTTGCGTGATATAAAACAATGATGTCTATCTTCACACTTATCTGTAGGTTTATTGCGATCGAATTCTAGGTCTATTTTATTTTAGCTGTATACAATATAGTATCTGTAGGATCAGTTAATCTATTTCTTTACTAATATAAAAAGCTAAAGAGTTTGTTTTTTTGAACGCGTTAATCTCAGAAATTACTGGTCCGATTTAAAAAATTATTGTAGTGTTAGATAGTTTATTTATCGAGGAAGGCTATAAGGTATATCATTACTCTAAGACCAACAGAAGTGGAGCATCAATGAAGAACGTTTCAAAATTTTTTTGCCTTTTCAAAGCTTCCGCTGCATAAAAGTGTCGCAAAAATTGTGTGTGACAGAATCGTATTATTTAAAAATATGTTCACCTTCTACGTAATCAAAGTCGTAGGTTAAAGTTAGCGTTAGCTCATAGTAAATATTCTACGGGGACGAAGTCACGGGCAGAAGCTAATTATATTATAATTATTTATATTTGAAGTAATAGCATCAATACGAAGTTTTTACCAATATTTAACTTAAAATTAATACTAACGTGGATTCGTTTTAAAAATGTATATTGTAAAAACTCTCCAACGTTCCCTAAATGGGCTTTAAGGGATTAAAAAGCAGATAAGTGTGTGAGGCGTGACAAAGCTGTGGTGTTCCGCTACCAGGGTGTCAGCGGTGGGCAGGTGGTATTGCTCATTAATCTTGCTTTGCGCTAATGAATATTTACTCATGTTAACGAGATCTGCGGCGAACATTAGTTATTTCTAGCACCAGTTTGTAGCTTGCTAGTAATTTTGTGACTAAAATAGGTAGCTAATCATTAATAGTCATGCTAAGATGATCTTTTAAATAATAGTCAATATAAATTCGTTCTTCGCTCTAAGTTTACATTTTTGACTAACTTGTTTTGCTAATAAATAAATTTCAGGACTATTTACAGATCTTGCACTCATTTAGATCTCAAGTCTTCGATCGGTGAAGTTGACGACCTCGCTATTATTATAAATATTAAATTTGCTTCCATTTTACCATTTAAGTTTTACAGGATTCAGAATTCACAATCTGTAAGGTGAGAAGAAAATTCCAAATTAAACGCTATAACAACTTGTCTGATCAGCAGATGTAATTTGTGTCCGTATATGTTTGTAAAGTCCTCCGCAATACAAGGATTGTTTCCTTATTGCAGGGCCTTGTCTTAAAAAAAAGCGTGCGTCCAAAGTAAGCATGTCAAAAGTGAAACTTCTTTATCCTTTATCCTTCAACCTTCATCCTCCATCCTTCATCCTTCATCCTTCATCCTCAAACCCCCATCCTCCATCCTTCATCCTTTATCCTCTATCCTTTATCTCATTGTCTCGTCTTTTCCGTTGCATCCGGTTTGAAATCACAACGATTCTAAAGAAGTTTCACTTCAAAAAGAAATGTAGTAAGATCAATTTCTCTCCTATTGTGAAAGAGGCCATTGGGACGTATATGAGCTGAGATGATGTTGATGATAATGATGACTCATACATACGCCATGGAAACGTGGTCTCTAAATGTCGGCCTCATAAAAAGGTTCAGAGTCGCTCAAAGTGCTATGGTGCGGGTTATACTCGGTATTTATTTACGTGATAAAATCAGTAATCAGGAAATATGTATATGTAACTATTACTTATGATATCAAAACTATTTATTATATCAAAAATATCAAGATTTTTCTAAGCCAATTTGAATCACACTGGTCATTTCCTACCACCTGCTTTATATCAAACGGCAATACCAAATAACCTTTAAGCTATAATAATATACGTCCGCTCCGCCAAGGACGTCAGTTGGCAGGAGATGCTGGACGGTCTCGACCGTGACCCCTGGAGACGCCCCTATCGCGCGGTGCTGAATAGGCTACGCGCGCGGGGCCCTCCCCTCACCGAGACTGGAGAGTCCGGCCTTCTCACCCGGGTCGTCGAGGACCTGTTCCCGCGGCGGGCGGAACACACGCCCCTGGTCATGGCTCCGCCAGACACTAACCGGGAGGCCGACGATGACAGTGTTCCGCCCATCACGGAACCCGAGATGGGGGTGGCGGTGACGAGCATGCGCGCAAAGTCTACCGCCCCCAGGCCAGACGGTGTTCCTAACCGTGTGCTGGCCCTGGTCCTCGAACACCTGGGACCCCGCTTCAGGGGGCTGTTCGACGCGTGTTTAGCGTCCGGACGGTTTCCTGGGTGCTGGAAGGAGGGAAGGCTGGTGCTCCTGCCGAAGCCGGGACGGTCTCCGGAGTCGCCTTCGGCCTACAGGCCTATCATGCTGCTCGATGACACAGGCAAGCTACTGGAGAGGGTGGTAGCTGCCCGTATCGAGCGGCACCTCGTCGGCACGGGGCCCGATCTGTCGGACGCCCAGTTTGGGTTTAGGAGGGGTCGTTCGACGATCGCGGCTCTGTTGCGCCTGAGGGCCGTGGCGACTGAGGCCGTCACCGGCGGGGGAGTGCTGTTGGTGGTGTCCTTAGACATCGCCAACGCATTCAATAGTCTGCCGTTCAGCTGCATCAGGGAGGCGCTCCGGTATCACGGGGTGCCAGTTTACCTGAGGCGGCTAGTGGCAGACTATTTGGAGGGGCGCAGCGTCCTCTGCACCAACCGAGCAGGGGACGTTGTGCGAACGCCCATGACGTGCGGTGTCCCACAGGGGTCGGTCCTCGGACCCACCCTGTGGAACATCGGCTACGACTGGGCGTTGAGGGGGAGCCTCCCGCCCGGGCTGGGCGTGATTTATTACGCCGACGACACGCTCGTCACAGCCCGCGGTGGGACGCTAGAAGAGGCGGTAAGCCTGGCGACCTCTGGTACTGAGGAGGTCGTCAGGCGGATCGAGGCGCTGGGGTTAAGGGTCGCCCTGGACAAGACGAAGGCCCTCTTGTTCCATGGGCGCCATATGAGCCCTCCCATCGGCGTCTCGATCACCGTCCACTCGGTTGACATCAGCATCCGGGCCCATATGAGGTACTTGGGCCTGGTGCTCGACGGGCGATGGTGGTTCCGGGAGCATTTCCGCAGGCTCGCTCCACCGCTCGTCGGCGCGGCGTCCGCCCTATCGTGGCTTATGCCGAATGTGGGCGGACCGAGCGCTGCGTGCCGACGGCTGTACGCGGGGGTCATCCGGTCGATGGCCCTGTGCGGCGCACCGGTGTGGGCGGGGTCCTTGACCGTCGGACTTAGGGCCCTTCTGTGGCGACCACAGAGGGTCGTGGCGACCACAGAGGGTCATGGCGATCAGGCCCATCCGCGGATACCGCACGGTGGCGACGGAGGCAGCGTGCGAAATATAATTATTAGCCGAGACCGCGGGTGACGTGATCGGGGATTAGTCCGTCACCCGCCGAGAGGCCGACCGCGTGAGGAAAGACCGACGTCCTCCCCGAGGGGAGAACGTCGATCGATGGGAGGGTACCCCACGTAGGGGGTATTCCGTCGGGCCGACCACTGACGACAAGTAAACCTGCTCCGGTTGTCGGCCCAACGACGAAGGCGAGGTGGTTTTCGGGTGGGTTGCGGGAGTTGCGTGCTTAAGCCCCTCTGTCGCCCCGGACGGAGTGGTGCGGAGGCGCGCCGACCGCAGCCCACCCACAAAAAAAAAGCTATAATAATATATGTAGATCAACTAATTTTAGCGACCATAAATGCACGTTTTAATATGCAACAAAATGTAATTCGATCACGATAAAAAGCAAGGCTAAACTTAATTAGTGTAACTGGTTTCTTGAAAATTGCAGGGGTAGCAATATTTATGGGTTTATGCTAACTTTAAAAGAGGGTTTACTTAGTAGGTAACCTTAACGTAGTAAGGTCATACTATGTAGAATTTAATATGGTGACATAGATTACAATGTTGTAGAATATTGTATTATGTGATATATAATAATAATTATACACAGCAGATATATTAAAATTTTTTACCTGACATTAGTCCCGTGAAATAAGATATGAATCTGTTGGTTACTACCAAACATAGTTCTAAACCTAATATTTTGTTGAACTGTCTAAAATTCAAACTCGTGAATAAAAACTATAAGTTTGATTGAAGTCAATAAGATCATCTTCAACATCATTTTAGCTCATGTACGTCCCACTACTGGGCCTACTTTGCAATAGGAGGGAAATTGACCTAGTATACTTAAATATATAATAAATTTCCCTTCTTTTGCATAGATGTTATAAGCTTATTTAATCCCTTAGTCGTCTTTATGATACATACGGGCAAGAGAGGGGGTAGTTAATTGTATTTTTAAGCAAAAAAGCAATTCAAATTAAATTAGTTATCTTTTGCTTTTGTTGCTGTTTACGGATATATCGCCATAGATAAATATATAATGAAGAGTAAACGAAGTTGGGCACTGTTCTTCTAATTACCGATATCCTGTAAGAGACTCGTCTTAATAAAGAAATATTATTTTCTTTCTAGGATTTACTCAATAGTAAATCCTTACTAATATTATAAATGCGAAAGTAAGTTTGTTTGTTTGTTACGTTTTCACGCTTAAACCACAGAACCGATTTCAAAAATTATTTCACCAATGGAAAGCTATAATACCAGGGAGTAACATAGGCTATATTTTACCCTGATATTCTCACGGGAACGAGAACTACGCGGGTAAGGCGACTGAAAACGAAGCGAAGCGAGGGCGGGTTGCTAGTAGTATAATAATTGTAATACATAATCATTTTTAGTAAATATTAATTCGCTTTTAGGCATTAGTAAAATTTTTATTGCCATGAGGCAATAATATAAAAAAAATCGGCCGATATTTTTAAATAATTTATACACGTGTCACTCATTTTCCTCTAATAATAATAAATTTGGTATAATATTAAATTATTACATCCCTAATTTGTACTACTATATTTGAATCGACTCAAATTGTCATACAGTTGTCAAGATGTACATGGGTCGTATGAGGGTCCAGACCTGTTCGTAAAATGTTAGGCATAATATGAAAACCATCGGTAATTAATTGTGTGACTCTAGTAGGTAAATGAGCTCCTTTATTTGAATAGTAAAACTGGTCGTTACGTTTGAATTTTTATAAACATTATGCATTACCTGTATGGTAACGGATTAAGAATACAATTTGTATCATCCCTTATAGCTCTATCCGAGATGTAAAAACTAGCTTAGAAATCGCCAAAAGAAAGTAGCAGTTCCCACGATTTCCGCAAACCCTAAATATAAATTCAATGTTTATTAAAGCTTCTAGGATAACAAATTAAATAAAAATGTATCTTTTGAAATAAATTAATTTCACTTAAAACAACAGCAAATAGCTGAGTATTGAGGCTTCAATATACAAATAAAACAAATATACAATGAAATACAGTCTCCTTTGTACATAGAGCATAACCGATTTACTTTTAATTTTAACAATGTTTTTTTTGAAGTCTTCTACATTTTTTTACCGCTGATGGTAGTGGAGTAATCAGGATGATAAGTGGCAATTGCCGCTCATGGAAAGTTGTCTGTCTACAGTCGCGGGACGATCGATCCGGGGTGGTACCACACTCTCGCAGAAAATCCACGTCGTCACGATTGGAATATATGGACTGAGGATAATAAAGAGAATATAAGTAGGGTTTATTCTTTCAGCTCTATCGCTTATCGGATCAATTACAGTAGTAAATCGGTTAGACGTTTATAAAACTGCAATAATATGGTACTAACCTATAAAAGGGCACTTATGGCTATAGGTAGAAAACTGTCAGTAGCGTGGCCTACTAACACGAGAACCTGGCCTCAATCTAAGTTAACCAATCGTTGACCACATGGTTATAGGTGGTATTACCGTAACTGGATTTATATAGCATTGCCATAGCTTTTACTACAGCTCCGATGCATATTAAGGTTCATAACATTCATGATCGCTACTACACGATATTCAAATCAAGGTAACCTCTATTTAACCACCAGTCTGACAGAAGTCCATCTCATTCAAAAGTCTTGCCGTTTCACGGATAGTGACGTAATTACCATGCTTGGGTTAACTATCGTGGTAGGTGTTACGAGCTTCCTGAAAAGTGCTGTGCTATGTAAATACCTAGTGATACGTCAATGAATATTCAAAACTCCCAAGAAAATGTATAGGGATAGTGTCATATTATTTTTTAACACTTCATCTATACGATGAAATTTAATATTTTTATTTACTTATTACTTCACCGAATACTTAAAGACGTTTGGATTAATTTTTATAGTTCCGTTTTGTTCGATATGAGATATTTTCTAGGTGGTCCCATGATCAATATATCGAGAGACGGGATGTGATGATGAGATCTATATAGCAAAAAACAAATTTTGAAGTAAATAAGTTAAAAAAACCGTAAGTGCGAGTTGGGGTCGCGCGCGAAGGGTGCCGTACCATTATCTATGAAAAAGGCAAAAAAACGCATTTCTTTTTGTATGGGAGACTCCCCTTTAAATATTTGTTTTATTTTGTTTTTAGTATTTGTTGTCATAGCGGCAACAGAAATATATAATTTGTATAAGTTTCAACTGTCTAGCTATCTCGGTTTTTGAGATACAGCCTGATGACAGACAGACGGACGACAGACTGACGGACAGACATCAAAGTGTTAGTAATAGGGTCCCGTTTTTACCCTTTGGGCACGGAATCCTAAAAAAGTAAACCGCCTTCAAAAAACACAGGACCCAAAAAACAAAATTTCATACTTTTTAAGTTGATGCCTCCTATACACCACTACCTAACTTATACGAACTTCTACACAAGGCACCGACTTCAAAAGGTATTGTTTTTTTTACCTTTAATTCCTTGTTACTTTTTGAAGGCGTTTTCTTTTTATACACGATTTTTTTTTTTAATAATTGTTAAATAATTTAATTTTTTTTTTAAATGTAATATAAATGTTCATTTACGTTTATCTCAAGTAGATAAGTAAATGTGGGTTACTCAGAATCATACCATTTAACTTATCACATAGAAGGTCCAGTTTTAGAATTCATATTACTATCGATTGCTCCAACTTTACATTAATAAAGTTTTCCAATCACTAAGTGTGATTGGATGACTGAGTTTGAGAACCAACTAACACGTTTCTTTAGATGTTTCAATTAGTAAAATGTATTATTCTTTAAGAAGATAACATTACTTTCTTAGAATAGATAGTGACGACAAAATAATCATACAGTAAAGTGTGGAAGTAATTTAAATAGAATATACACAGATGTATATTGTTTGTTCGCCTTCATTCTTCGAGGAATCCAGATGTGAAGTAGCATCGAATAGTGATCAAAGACTAGAGGGCTGACACAATTGAAATGCAAATAACGCAATCTTGTAGTCTAGCTGCTAGTTAGATACTTCTTTAGTAAGCGGGAGTAAAAACTGTATAATTGTGTACAATAAAATCTGTGTGAAATTTTCGCCAATTGATTTCAATAAACATAAAAACTTTCATAGTTGAATAGACAATATTTGATTTTTTTTTTATTTGTTTCGTATATAGGAAAATGTAGGCAATACGAAGACCAAGCATTTTATGTCTTCAATAGTAGTGGACATGTTTGTATTCACGTAACGAAAGTTTAGTTATTTTGTTGCCTTCGCTAACTTATATGAGTACTTGCCCCTATGTTGTGTAAACATTATAATAGATATGCTATTATCATTTTTAGGGTTCTGTAATCAAGACATGCTAATGGAACTTACTGAACCTCCGTTATATATATATATATATATATATATATATATATATATATATATATATATATATATATATAAAATATATTAATATAAATACAATATAACATCATAGTTTTTTAATCGCGTTTGTATCTGATGCAACCATGAACGCTGAAAAGTGTTTGAAATGACAGGAATTCAATAAACTAAAATAATTAAAGGATTTTCTATATAAGAGACACGTTTTTGTTAGTTTTTATGTCTTTAATTAGTAAAATATATAATAATAATATTTAATAATTAATAAAATAAAGAGCCCAATGTGGGCTCCATAATCTACAATAATATATTACACCTCTCCTCCAATAAAGTGGACCACAGAAACCGATTCCTTATCGATGTACTTTCGTTGACCATTCTAGCGGTACCCCTTTCGGGTATTTGTACCGATATCTCAGAAAAGCGTTCGTACCTACTGCAACTTAACGCGGAGGAATTAGTTCAATTTTGTACAGTCATAGGGAATTCCTCTTCGCCAGTATAACTCCAGTTTTTATCTTTGCCTTTTATGAGGCAAGTAAGAGATATTTTATGGAATAGCATTAGGAAAAGCATAATGCTTACTTTTAAATTTATATTTTTCAGACCGACGTCAATTCGTCCATCGATGTTGGCTGTTGAAATCCTTGGCTTCTTTAAAGCGAGAATTATGCAACATTCGCTATATTTAACAAGCGGGTTAGGTTTCTCTAGATCCAGCTTGTAATTCTCCTAGGGATTTCTGGGTAGGTTTTTACCATTTCCTCGAGAAAATAAGGGATTGTAATACATTATATTCTTAACTCGTCACTACAAGGAGTAATTATTGTAACTGTAACAAAACCTTTAGTACCACCAGTCATGGCACCAAAAGTATTAACAAAAACTAATTTTGTATCTAAAATAAATGTGACTAAATATTTTAAGGTTTTATTTTTATTAGATCAGCTATAGTTTATTCATCAAATAAGTTCAAGGTAATTTAAATATTTGCAAAAATGAAATAAATGAACGATTTTGATCGTAAACTGTATATAATTTTAAACCTATGAATAAACATGAATTTGTTTTGTAGACTAATTAGTAATAATTACAAATTACATTCAGATAGAAAACAATCATTTTTGGACTGCATAAAGAATTGTTCTACATGGAGATCGACCCTTCTACAATCGGCACAAAAACACGATACTTAGACCATTCCGCTTCCCATTCATCATGCTTTAGGGGCTGCCGTAAAGGGTAACGTAAGATGTAAGCAGTAAAAACCGCTATGAGAAAAGGAAAACTTCAAATAAAACTTTGCCAGCCCGTCTGACCATTCTAAATTAGGTACTAAATTTAAAACTATATGGGCCAAAAATATCAGATCAATATACCCTAATAAAGAGGGTATATACTTTTTCTCCGTAACATATTATTGTTCTTCCGAGAACATTCAAATGAAATTCCCTGTAGTGAATTTTTATGAAAAAAAATATCGACTATAGTGTTACTTATTTCCGTGCGGTGACGGACTAAGAATACAATTCACCACTCTCTATCTAGCCCGTGGGTATCGTAAAAACGACTATGAAATATGATACGGATTAATATGTATGCAAGAGAAAGAAAAATCGAAATAAAACCCCATACCAAACTGTCTGACCAGCGTGGTTTAGTGGAACAATTTTCCTCCCTTTGCGAAGGAGGCTCGAGTCCCTCAGTGGAATGTATTAGGGCTGTGTTGAATGAATTACTTATTTTGTGATATAATAAATAACAGCGTTTACTAAAGTTTTATATAATAACCCATCTTCATATATACATACGTGCAAATTCTCAAGGGTCGCATGCGGTAATTTTAATTAAGTATATTTACTGAGACGAGCTCCGAGCGTCGGGAAACAGTAATAAATGTTGGCTGTAAAGGTAACAAATGGAGGAGAGTTCGGGTCCGTTCGGCAAGACTCGGCACGATTCGTTCTCGCGCCACGATGCGGAACTGCGCCGCCATAACGACAGGTGATACCCACCTGCGCGACTCCTTCCTTCCTTCCTGTTTCTCACAGCCTTTTAATATTTCAGGACATTCAATCTCTTCTCTTCAATACTAAAATATCAATATCTCCCAATTTGGCACAGAATATCGAAACTGGTTTATTATTTCAGAGTATTCTTGGCAATGAATTTTTAACTTAAAATAATTTCAATACAGTTTCGTAAAGAATGCTGCAGAAATTCTTTTCTGGATAACCTACTAAAGAGTGTGACGATATTTTTATTGTAGGCATCAAATTTTTTGTTGAAAAATACTGAGAGCGATTTGGGTCAATCTCAACAAGGCAGTGAAGATTTAAATCCTTGAAATTTTGAATTACGAAGGTGGGTGGGATATTCAGAACTTTTCTTACGCCGTATTCCATTCGGATTTACTCAACTGAATTCAGGAAGCCACCGAAAGTCTACGAAAATTGAATGCAAATCCGATTTGTTCGTATCTAGAACCTAAATCTTTCTTTAAAATACGTATGCACTATCCTGAAATGTATGCTAAGTTTTCACGTGAATTTAAAATGATAGTAAAGTCTCTTGGAAGGTTTTAGACTTCTTTCAATGGCTGTAGTAATACTCAAATAGATATTTCATAAAATTGACCATAAAACTATTTAAACTAATAATTAATAAGCACTGTCTAGCCATTCTTGTGCAATGACAACTTTAGAGTTAAAACTTTATGCAAAGTCGCATTAAATTATGTTACTGTGCAGTAATTTTCTTAAAATATTCTAAAGTTCCAACTCTTTACAGCGTTTTAATGTCTTTTATAAATTCTAAAATAAATTAACTATTATTGTGCTATTCAAAACGAAAGGGCGAGAACTGCAATACGAAATGCAGATGACTTTCTAAGTAACCATGAAGACGCATGGAGTCTTGAACAATATTAATGTAAAATATAAATAGATGTATATTCATATATTAGACTCTTGAAGTCTAATGTTAGTTATAGGCCTTCCCAAAAGTGGACTGGTTCACTAAGCATGGCATTATGTTATAATTACTACGCTTGTCAAGCATAATGATTATAATGTGTGGCGAGGGAATAAGAATACAATTCACCACTCCCTATCTTGCCCGTGGATGTCATAAAAGACTACTAAGGGACAACTTGTCTGACCAGCATGGTATAGTAAGATCAATGCCCTCGTATTATGGCATCGGCCTATCGTTGGGACGTATATAAACCAGATGATGATGATCAGTTGGCAAAAAAGCATTGCAGCTCATTTTCTAGGTAATTTTATAGTCATTTTTGTATTCTTAAAATATTATCGCGTAGCGTGTAACAGCGATTAAAAATTGCTGATGATCCTTTGAAATCACTGCAAGAGGAGAACTAGAATTAAAACTGTTTAGCAACCCATCTGATTACATTTTTTCCATTCGGGTGAAGATCCGTAGCCGTTGAAGGTTTATGAGTTGAGCAAGCAATAAATATAATGCTTTAACCAAAGGAAACGCAATAAACAAAATCAAACAAATCTCGCAAAATATATAATAACAAAGATCTAAAATTTAAGTAAGCTGGTGAATTAAAAGGGAAGTGAATCGCGGTAAAAGATTTTTTTTTGTTCTACGTTCTCATTTTATTTATTGATTATATTCAAAGTCTCTTGCAATACAGGCGACTTTGATGCGGCAATTGTTTTTACAAAATTTTATTTATGCTTTTGGCATTGAGGCTATTTTCATTTAACATCTCACTCACTCCTAAATTCGTATCAATGTAGCAGTTCGTTGTTTTAATATTTAATCAAAAGTTTTTTCCGCGTGTAAATTTTATATATATGACATTTTGTATGGGTATATGTAATATACTGAATACGTAACCAGCATTCATGTATTCTGTATAAGGAAATACATTATTTCATCTATTCATTAGCCTCTCGAGTTTCATTTCTGGACATGGGATTCTTCAATAGTATGGCCGGCAGATTAGCAATTTCAGTTAGCGTTATAAGGCTCCGAAGAGATTCCCACTGCCAAATAGCCTATACCCTTGATTTTTAAGACTGGCTCAAGTATCTAAGGAGTAGTGACACATTACATTCGTAATCGGTGGCGACATTGGTAGAGAATATGCTTTTATCATATTATGAAAGTCTTTTGAGCTGATCTTAAGCTGTAGTAGGTAGATAAAAAATTCTTAAAAATGAAAGCCATGTTGAACTTTAAATTCTTTTAACCCTTCACTAATATATTTACACCGCGCGTACCACCGAAGGCAAATGTGCTGATAATAAGTACGCTAAAAATAAGTGAAATACGCGCAGTATTTTCTCTGGTAGGTGAAAAATAAGCGGGCCGGCGAGCCACGCGTCACATTTTCGTTGTCTCGATTGACTTGTCTTAATCTCACACTTGGGTGATGGCCTTTTTTTTTGGCGGCACTCCATGGTGCATCATATACCGTCCGACCCTTCCGGGGCGACGAGAGGGAGCGGCAAAAGAGCCCATAGCCCGCCGCATGCGAACCTCTCAAGCGTTATATGGGCAGACCAGCGATACCCAACCCTGTCATCACACTTGAAAAACGGCAATAAAAATAAATTTACTTCATATCATTATCATCATCTCAGCTCATATACTTCCCACTGTTGGGCTCGAGCCTCCTCTATAGTGGGTCCGATTAACCTACTATACCAAGCTGGTAAAACGTATTGGTATTAAGTCTTATTGCGAATTTTCCTTCTCTTGCATAGATGTTATATGCATATTATATCCCTTAGTCGTCTTTTAGATGAAGAAGTGAATTGTATTCTTATTCCATCACCACACGAAAAAAAATACCTCGTATGACTACTAGCTACTTACATTGTGTTGTATGGCAACTAAATACTTTGTATTATCAAGAAAACGGGTTACTACATACTTTGTATAATATTATCAAGAAAACAAAACTTTTCAGAACATGAACTTCAGAAAAGCAAGTTCACTTAAGTAACTGATATTATATATATTTCAGAGGACAATAAAAATAAGATTGCAATCTCAATGTTCATGTACTTTGATGTCTAGACATCTGCAAGTTATCTTATTTCTCATATCAATGTTTCTTTAGATTTTATTTTTTATAATATGTTTTATTAGAGATCATCGAACATGCGTTCAATGACACGACCATTTAACAAATGCAAGATGTTATTTACTTATTTCTGATGTTTACGCGAGTATTACACATTTTAAATAAAACTACTTTACGGATTTTATCGCGTTTGTATTTGATTTTTGATTGCCCGACGTTTCGAACACTTTGCAGCGTTTATGGTCACGGGCGAAATATATAGAATATATCAAAAAAAGATGTCTTACGAAGAAAATAAAACTTTTTCATATAAAATTATTTGCTTCTTACACTATCAATAAATTTGTATCTAAATGTGGGTCAATATTTTATAACTAATTTTCTGAACTGGATAGATAATTATAAATTTTCTGTAATAACGATGACTTGTTGGACGTAAGACATCTACATAATCATCATCGAATGACGTCACACGAGATACATTTAATAAATCCGACACTTTAAAATGACGGATTACATTTTCTTATCAACCATCTTAACGCGAGTATCAAATGAAACGGCATAAGGAGTAGTTTAACAAAAGTTAGTGTTGTATAAATATTTTAACATCCACTAGGATCATAAGAGTTAGCGACATGATACTAAATTTTATGTGGCAGTCGCGCCAAGATATTTGATTAAATTTTCTTTTTAAAACCCTTAATATGGATACTTAATGAAAAAGCTTGTAGTGTAACTATTAGGGTAATGACATCGCATTAAACTTTATGCAACATCACGTCAAGAGGGTAAATCACATTTTTTTTCAACCCGAAGTGGCTTATATGAGTATCAATGAAGAGTTTGAAAAGTATAAAACGAATATAAGTAGTTATCTTTAATAAGAAACGAATATAGTTAAAATATAAACGAATATAGTTCTCTTTAATAAAAAAAAACTAGTTAAATCACAGTAAATCTAGTCATCACTTTGGTAAAGCGAAATCAATTTGTAATTTTTAATTAATTTAAGGAAGTTCTATAATAAAAAATGTTATATTAATAATTATTATTAAAGTATTTGTTTTATCCTTATATAATACCCACTAAGTACTTAAAGTATCTAGTAAAAATATATATACTTAGTTAAGAGAATTAATAATCATATAAGTAAAATTGAAAATTTTGAATAACCTCCGACACAAACTAAAATAATACAAAAAAAATATCACGTTCTCTTCAGCAGGAATGATTAATTAATTATCATTTAACGACCATATTGGTACACGTGAAGCACCTAATCAAGTAATCATACGCCATTACATCACTTTGGAAAAAAGCTGATACTCTTGCATTGCTGGACCAAACATAGCTAAGACCCACTGCCAGGATTTTGGCTTTCAAATAAAAACAAACCGCATCATAATCAGTAGATCCGCGTGAGAGCTACGATGCCACAGCAGACACACACACGTGTGTGTGTCTGTCTGTGGCATCGTAGCTCACACAGACGGACATTGACGTCAAACTTATAACACCTTCTTTTTCCGTCGGGGGTTAAAAAGTTAAAGTGCGCTAAGCGTGCCGATAATGGCATTTTCCCCTTATGTTCTATCATGAATGTCGATAGCTTAATAGACGTATGGTCATTAACAGCTATGAATAATTTATTACTAAAATAAAACTGTGTTATATTTGACAACAGGATAAAAAGAGAATCTAAGACAATTAAGTTGTAGAAATAAATCAATTATAATTTATTAATTCTTTTTAACTGAATAGGGATTTGTTTATATTTTTTTATAAAGCGAAATGTATTGTAACTAACTATGTAGTTCCGAACTATTTACAATCGCATAAACGTAAATTATATTACAAGATAATATTAATTTAAGAAACGTATTTAATAGAATTGCGACCCAAAAAAGAGACATTTCAAGTTCTTGGCGATTTTGTGACGTTAATCAAAATAAAAATATCAGATTGGGCTTTCAAAATATTATAACATGTATAATATTATCGTGAATGTCCCAAATAAAACAAGTAGTATACGGATAAAAGGAAATTTACCCTAAACATGCAGCACTATATTAAATAATCTTTTCCTCCATCAGCCCATTGTGAAGATGTGGCTAGCTGATAGTTTCACTACGGGTGCTAGTTGCGTGCAACCCTTGATAGAATGCTTTGAACAATTAGATTGCATCCAACATCAATTTGTAACAGCATGCTAAGTTTTAATCTATACATTTTCAAAAGGATTTCTCGTTAATATGGAAATATTACATAACAAAATTATTAATTTTAAATATTAATTTCATCCCTAATGACGAGAAAATAAGTATTTTGAAATTAAACGAAATATCAATTAATTCTCATGGAAGTTAAATCTATATACATATTAAAGTATAATCAGACGACGCAGCATAGGACGACCCCTACTACTGATGACATTTTCAAAGTGGCAAGGAACCGTTGGGTGCAAGTGGTACAAGACTGTTCCGAGTGGCATTCTCATGGGGAGGCCCATGTCCAGCTGTGGGCGTTTGTGGGCTGATGGATGAATGGATGATATGTATTAAAGTATATATATATATATAAATGTTATTACTTTGTAACAGTTATATATAAGTAAAAATATTTGGATGTAGATTCTAGTAATTACAAATCCAGGAGTGACAAATCAAATAAGAACAACTCACTTATTTCTCAAGCAGAACATTTTTTGCACGATCCACAAATTACTTTTCTAAGTCTGGCTGTTATTTGCGTTGCATTGTTAAATATTTCTATAAATTATCACTCAACACTAAGTATTTATTAAATTCTGCTGTATGGTAGTGACTAGGAATACTATCAATCCTTATATTGTTCCTGGGTGTCGTAAAAGACTACTAAGATCGACCTGGGCCATACATACGTCAGAAAGCTGGCCGGTCATAAAACTATTGATGATAACGTTTGCAATATTTACTATAGAAGAGAAGTATGTATTCTATCGATCTCGTGTAATTAGGATAAGAGCATTAATGACGATGATAAATATTTATTAGATGTGCTTTATTCAAAACATTTGGTTATTGTCTTTAAGAGTAGCTCATTATCATCATTTTAGCTCGTATACGTTCCACTGTCGGGCTCGAGCCTCTTTCCCAATAGGAGAGAAATTGACCTACTGTAGGTACAATGCTGGTCAGACATGTTGGTATAGGGTTTCACTTCAAGTTTTCCTTTTCTTCCATGGATATTATATGTATATTTAATCCCTTAATCGTCGCCCTTAGAGAGGGGTGTTGAATTGTATTCTTAGTCCGTCTCCACTCGGAAAAATAGCACCATCAAATAAATAAAAAAAAACCACTGCAAAATAAAACCTCGAAATAAAACACTTAAGCCAACATTATTTTGATATAGGATACAAATGAAATAATTACAGTAGCCAGCACTCGAAGCCTTGAAGTATTTGCAATCATTAATCTATAAATGATTGTTGGTTTACCCATAATACCTACATTAAACCTCGGTCTCAATATTTGGGTTCTAGTGGAGAGCTTTTTGACTACAATCCGACTAAGACTATAATTACGTAAATCGCTATCCGTACGCAAAGAAAACAAGTCCGTCATCTTGTATTTGTATTTGCAGTTATTATTATATCTTCGAAAATTATATTGGAGTAAATTGCAAATTAATATAGATTTTGTCAAATATCTGTGTATGGGAAATATACATTTTATGGAATAAAAAGTAGCCTTTGAGTAATTCTAAACTACAATCTGTTTCTGTGCCAAATTTCATACTCATCCCTTCAGCTATTTTGGCATCATTGAGCGAATAACATACATTGGAACTTTGTCGTTTTCATCCCTATAGTCACCATTCCTATAAGGGGGATAAAATATAGTCTATGTTTTTCATTGATAATGTAGGTTTCCAATGGTGAAGAAAAATTTATAATCAGCTTAGTGGTTTATACTTGAATGCGTAACAAACAAACTCACATTCGTATTTATAATATTAGTTGGGATTAGTAAAATTAGTATAAAGTATGATTAATTACAGTGCAAGGAAATAAAATAATCAGGTTTTTGAAAATGTAAAATCGCTTTATCGCGTGTTTCCTTTTAACTTGAATGTTCATTTAATTTATTACCACTACAACATGAAAGTCCGTGCCTAATTAACATTCACATATTATAAATAAATCTATGTAGTAAATAACAAAGGCTTTAGATATAAACTAGGGAAGATTTAACTCGTGTAGAATTATGAATATGAAATTATAGGTCGGGTAATACGTCACGTATGTATGTCTTTAAATAATAATAATGAACAAAAACGACTTTACCCGTTTTCTTGTGGATGCCATTATCTAAATTGGATTAAATTGAAATTAGACTACACAGGAAGCATCAGCTTTTAAATAAAAAAGAATCATCAAAATCGCTTCACTCAAAAAAACAATCCAGTTGAATTGAGACCCTTCCCCTTTTTTGTTTGAAGTCAATTAAAAATATAAATTTGAGTCTACAAATACTTAAAAGATATTTATGGTAGCTGCTACGAATACTAATATCCGTTACATTACTCGTGGATGTCATAAAAGATGACTAAGCATATAGCACATATGACATCTATACTACTCTATTCTATAAGAGAAGGAAATCTCTAAATAAAACTCTATACTAACTTATCTGGCCAGCATGATATAGTAAAGTCAATTGCCCTCCTTTTTTGGAGGAAGCTCCAGCCAAGCAGTGGGACGTATATAAGCTGAGAAGATGATGATGACCTATAATTGCCGATGCAATAATATTATAGACTAATATTTATTCTTACGCCGTATGCTAACGGGGTAAGTATATATTAACCCTCTTCTCCTCCTGTCTTTCTTGCCCACTAAAGTACATAAAGTCAGTCTGCAGTTATACACAAGAGAAAAAACTCAAAATTCTATATCAATACATCTGCTAAGCGTGGTGTAGTAATCTGAAAGAAGGGATTTATATGAGCGAGATAATGATGATCAGAAATTATTTGCAGTTCTTGCAAAACCATTTTTTAGAAGGTTCGACGATAAAATTTATTCCGTGTGGTGATGGAGTAAGGATACAATTTACCTCCCCCTTTCTTATATAATTACACATATATTTCACGTAGATAACATTCTACATAGTGGAAGTTATATTAGCCTATTATACCCTGCTCCCTTTCCGTGTAGTGACGGAATTACAATACAATTCACGACCTTATTTCTAGCCAGTAAGTCTCGTAAAAGACGACAATGGGATTGTAATATGCAGATAAAATCTATGCAGCAGAAGGAAAATTCGATGTCAAAACCAACGCGTCCGACCTTCGTGGTATAATACGTCAATTTCCCTCCCACTATGGAGGAGGCTCGATCCCATCAGTGGAACGTGTATGAGCTGTGATGATGATGATGATGCTAAATTATCTCGGCCCATGTGAGTCTCTCTGTCAAGCTCGGGGCTCTTCCATAATGGGAGAGAAATTGACCTACTATACCACGGTGGTCAGCCATGTTGGTATAAGGTTCAATGTCAAATTTTCCATCTCTTGCATAGATGTTATCTGTTAGTTGTCTTTTACGATATCCACGGGCAAGAAAGGGACTGGTGAAATGTATTCTCACTCCGTCACCACACGAAAGTGATACTAAATAGTTAGAATTATTTTCGATATTACTTAAAAGTTTAAATAAATTGAGCTATATTGAGAATACATCGGATTAGCCAAAATGTTGCAATATCGAACCGAACTATCGAGAACCATTAACAGATCGTTGCGGTTTCATGACAAGCCTCTGAGTGTTATTAATGACCACCGAACAGAGTTCAGTGCAATATTTATTTGTTCACACCTATATATAGAGATATATAGATCTATATTCTGTTATTGGTTAGTTACTATATTTGATTAGAATCTATTACGTTGACTCAAGTTTCAATCACATTGTTGATGGTTTCTAATTAATATCTGCAGTGGGTTTTGTTTCGATGTTACTTCAGATGAAACAGCAATGACCTTGTAATCTGTGTCCAGCGCCGGCCCGAAATAAATTTTAGAATGGAGCGAGATCCAATTATGGCGCCTCTCCCGTTTGCTCCTAATAATATATACCTATACCAATTGTGAGTGTAAAGTAAGTATGGAACCATTTAGGCGCCCCCTTGGATTTGGCGCCTGGAGCGACTGCTCTGTTTGCCGTATGGTCGGGCCGGCCCTCTCTGTGTCATTCATCATTTCATCATTTCGGCTCATATACGTACCACTGCTGGGTTCGAGCCGCCTCCCTAATAGGAAGGTTATTAACCTACTAAACCACGTTGGTCAGACGCGTTAGTACAGGGTTTTATTTTGACTACTCCTTCTCTGATATAGGTGTTATCTGCAGATTACAATACCTTAGTCGTCCTTTACGACATCCACGGACAAGAACGGGGGTGGTGTATTATAATCTTAATTCGTCACCACACGTAGAATTTATGTATTATGTTTCCTTTTGCCTTCCCTTGTGATGATCTCACTTTTTTTAGAGCAGACTAATCTTTATTTTCTTTATAGAAGAGGTCAAAGTCGCATTTTGGAACACATATGTTTGAGTTGATAAAAGTTATGGCATTATCAATATTCCACATGCATAATTGCCACGTCCTAAAATCATGCTTTAAGTTCAAAAAGAATCCTATAAGCTTTGATACGAGAATGTAACTGAGCTATAATTATGTAATATACTCACAAGATAAATAAACCGTCGTCTTCTTTGTCGTCTGTTTGTTTTGAAAACTTTTAATTGGGTAAACAATTTACTGTTAACGAAGCTACGAAAAGGTCCACGTTAAAAATGGCGTTAATAGATTTTTGTTTAAAAATTTACAAGAGGCACCGTCGGTGTTCAAATATTGAGTTTGAAGTTTGTTTTATTAATATTGTTATTCGTTCTTGTTTCTACTTAATTAGTGCGGTGAGAACAGATTTCTGCAAGTCCCTGTGGAATGTTTCTTTTCATTAAACATCGCAGCCTGAATTATTTATTTAACTTATTATTTTAAATAAAATTTGTTGCTGCATTTAGCTGAGTTGAAATTCTAATTAATTTTCATGCTAAATTAGTAAGCTTGAATGGAAGCACATCTATATATTTAGATAACCTAACCTAAAAGTTCTATAAAAAATATATCGATAACATGTCAAATCGCTGTCTTGGGGATCATTTTAACTGTTCGGCTAGGACTGTTATGAAGATCTCTAATAGTTGATAAGACGAGCAGCCAGACAGTATCCTCAAATCTCTTGACATTTGAAGTAATCGTACCTATAATGCCTTTTGGTTCGTAAAGATCAGATGACAGCCATTTTTCTTAGGATTGGCTGTCGCATCGTCACACCTTGTTCGATTCATCTGGGGCGATGAAGGGAAAGTTATGCTACCTCATACACTGCCGTACAAGTTACTTTTTAGTTGGTGTCATCGATGGCCCGTCCGGTGGTTTATCTTTCAGGTACCATCTCAAGTGTGGCAGTCTACAGATAATTTTGTTTTATCCAATGGTTAAACTATTTCCATCCATCAGCTATCCGAAGACCACTGCTGTAAAAAGACTTGTTCACAAACATGGCTTAATGGCACTATCGGCATGTTTAGCAGGGTGCTAATAAAAGTTGGTGTTATTAATTTCCTAAGACAGGGCTATACACTTCCTCGCCATTTCATTAAGTGATTTTACAATTTCTAAGGGAAAACAAGTGGTAGTGAGATATTTTATTATTAACACATCATCATCACAGCCCATTACTGGGCTCGAGCCTCCTTCACGATGGGAGGGCTTTGGCTTGACTTATTATACCACGCAGTCAAACGTGCTAGTCATTATCATTTGCTTGGCCCCATCCCACGCTTAGTGGGGTCGGCACAACATGTTCTCACGTTCCATAGCTTCTTATCAACCGTCATATCTGCACTTACTGCTTTCACACGCATATTCTCATTCACACAATCCATCCATCTCTTTTTGGATCTCCTACGCTTCTTACGTCAATCCACAATCATATTGATAGCCATTTTTTTTCTGGGGGTGGGTTGCGGTAGGCGCACTCCTCGTACCACACCGTCCGGGGCGATAGAGAGGCGTAAGCACGCACACCCGCAACTCACCCGTGACACGTCACCTTCGTCGTTGGACCGACCACCGGAGCAGGGTGACTTGACGTCAGTGGTCGGCCTGACGGCATATCCCCTATTTAGGGGTACCCTCCCATCGACCAACGTCCCCCTTCGCGGAGGACGTGGGTCTTTCCTCACGCGGTCCGCCTCTCGGCGGGTGACGGACTAATTCCCCGGTCGCGTCACCCGCGGCCTCGGCATATTGATAACCCTGCGCTCAAACGTGGCAGTATAGGGTTTTATTTTTAGTTTGCAACCTGCATAGATGTTATCTACATTTTATAATCCATTAGTCGTTTTTACGACACCCGCGTGCTGAAGTGGGGCGGTGAATAGTATTCTTACTACGCCACCACAAGGGAAAACTATTTAAAGTACTTATGTAAATGGTTTTTTATTAACAGTAAAACTCGATAACTCGACTCCCAGCAGCGCATTGTTGCTTATGAATTACTAACCTTACTTCGAAGCGAAAGGTTACCATGAAATGCCTTAACATAGCAGAGATCATAAATGGAAATATACGTACAATGTGACTAAATTACGCGATTGATCTAGCCTTCGCTTAAAAAGAAACATACGGTATTTCTGCTAGAATGGTTGGAGTGGATGGTTGGAATGGTTTACGGTACGGTATAATACATATTTTGTACTAAGCTTCTCTATTATATGATATTTTTCGCTTCAAGCATATCGCCTTGAATTTGCTTTGTATCTTTTGAGCATATCTTTGCATCACTATTGATTCTTTGAAGAAAATTAAACATCTAATCTGGTGCCAAACCTACAATCTCACGTGGCGTGATAATACAATTATTAATTAATATCTTGTAAGCAACAACTTAAAAAAAAATAATACTTTATCATATCTTAAAAGAATTCACAGACACGTTTCATCCATATCTTCTTAATTTTACCATTTCAGTATGATAGGCGTCTTGGTCGATCGTGTCTCGGATATTTTCTTTATAAATATCCAATAAAAACATTGACATATCATATATGATCTAATTTTTTTCTAACCACAATTTTTCTGAAAATTCTACGATACACTAAGAGCTGCTATGCTGAACCAACTTTTACATACACGTATAGATGTTTTGTTGAGTAATGGATATTACTTGCACTCTGCACGGACCAGCTCATACTTCAAAATGATCTCTTAAGTTGATTGGATTGCCGGTTTATTATTCCAACCAGGCAAACGTTAGGTCTGTTTTATGAGCAAAAATATGCAACGTCATCTAAAAAAAGCTTTATGTCAACGTATGATAACGTAAAAATAGCTCAGGGTTCGATTGAAGTATCGGTTTTAGGGTATATTTGATTGCTACGTAACTCGTAGCTCGTGGCATTGGATTTACTGACGAAACGCGTGACGTAACGGGCGCACCCCCTCCACCCTATATGTGCGTCAATCTACCTCCTCTCGACACGCAAATCATTGGCCAAAATCAACACCGGTTTAATCCCACCATTAAGCAACGGAAGCTGGATAAATGTGTCTGCATGTGATCGCTACGGGTAATTAAAACTGTAATTAATTTATGTCGTTTATTATTGATTAATTAATATGTTTTAAGTATTTAAATATGATTGTCTCTTATTTATATAAGCTGTTTGTTAAAAGAACAGAGTTTGTGTGTGTGTGTGTGTGTATGTGTGTCTGTATGTTCGGCAGTGTGTTTAATAATTATTATTAAGAATTTATTGCTGAATTAATTTTTTGAAAACAATGATTTTGGTAATTAAATATTATAAAATACAAAATGTGAAAAGTAAAATGCAGTGTTTTTGGTGTCGTCTGACCAGCGTTTCCTTTGCCTTCCTCTTAGTTTGGAATCTAGAAGTCAATTCTGTTATGTCTTTTGTCGATATGGTCTTATCTCTCATCATGTGGTCTACCCACCTCCATTTAAGTTTTTTCATTTTAGCTACAACATCTTTAATTTTTGTACTGCGTCTTATATCTGCTGCTCTTTTCCTGTCTCTTTTTGTGTATCCGAGCATGTTCATGTCTAATAATAATTTAAGACTAATAAGAAGTGATTTCATCATCATCATCATCTCAGCCCATACACATCCCACTGTTGAGCTCGGGCCTCCTCCATTAAGAGAAAGAAATTGACTTACTATACTACGCTGGTCAGACGTGTTGGTATAGGGTTTTGTTTCAAGTTTTCCTTCTCTTGCCAACGGAAGAGAGAATTTCTATATATTATATGCATATTACATCCCTTAGTCGACTTTTACGACACCCACAGGCAAGAGAGGGGGTGGTGAATTGTATTCTTACTCTCTTTCTACTCTGTCACTACATAGATTTACATTCTATAAACGTGGGTTGTTACCAAAATTTTTATATTTTTATAATGCGTAACATGATTTCTTTTACTGAAAGGTATGTCCAGTCGACGTTGAGGTTTAATTCGATTCGCTTCCGTGGCTATCATGAATACATCTTCAAGAATTATGCCAAGAAATATTTAAAACTAGCAATCCGCCCTCGCTTCGCTTCGGTTATAGGTTATAGGTTTTAGTCGTTTTACCCGCGTAGTTCTCGTTCCCGTGGGAATACCGGGATAAAATATAGCCTAGTTTACGCCCTGATATTATAGCTTTCCATTGGTGAAAGAATTTTTGAAATCGGTCCAGCCGTTTTGAAGATTACCCGGAACAAACAGACAGACAGGCAAACATTTTTTAATTGCTATTTTAGGCATAGGTGTCGTGCAAATAACCGTGTGAGCATGAAAAAAGCCTATTATTTTGACATTACAAACAGACACTCCAATTTTATTTATTGGTATAGATATTGAATTATTATCAAAAATAGCAGCAATTGAATTCATAATTTGCAATATCCCACAATACTTTTACGTATTTGTATGAGGACGTAAACCTTAATGCGCAAATATTGATAAACGAAGTGGTTAGCTTATCCTTTTATGTTTCTCCCCCTGTATCCAAGCTTGATAAGTGTCGGTTCCACTTACCGTCAAGTATTTTCTTTGTGTACAAACGTGACAGAAAATGTGTTTATATTTTTCGCATTATAGTGAGAGCTCGTTTTCATAACAAAATAACGTGGTTCTCATATTTTATTTATAATAAATCTTAAACTGCTTTGCGTTGACTCCGGAGGTAAGGTTGGATTTGATGAATAAATTCAACGATGCCTTTGAACGAGATATAAAAAATATCGCTTCACGATTATTGAATTTGAGGTCCACAATCAGATCAGATCATTACAATAGATACAATAGATAGGTACAATCCGAATATTTTGCGTGCGGTCACAATTGATTTTTTTAATGGTAAGCACTAATACAATATAATTCACCCCCTATCTTACCCAAGGGTGTCGTAAAAGACGACCAAGGGATATAATATGCATATAACAACTATACAAGAGAAGCAAAACTCGAAGAAAAGGTCAATTTAGGTCAATTTCCCACCCATATTGGCGAAGGCCCGAGCCCAAAAGTGGTTCGTACATGGGCTGAGATAATGATGATGATGAATCATTAAGCCCACAGCTGTGGGAAATATATGACAATAAGTTTATCCTCTATTATGTGGAATTTGTCATTGTGATATATTATTAGGTTAATACTTTACGACACCCAGAGGGGGTGATAAATTTTATTTTTACTCCATCACCACACGTAGAATTCGTTTCTTTACATCGATGTTATCTTCTTATTATATCACTTGTTTACATTTTACAACGATTAAGAAAAGGTGCGGTAAATTATTTTCTTAACTCGCCACCACACAGGCAACGCTATTTTTATTTTATGATAATTTAAAGCATATAAGTAAGGTAAGTGAAGACTAAAGATAATAAATGAGCCCTATGTACATCGTTATATAACCTTATATATAAATATTTAGCATAAGTGGGTGTCATAACTCATACAGTATAATTTATTACTATACATCCAGAAGGGCTGCGTGTTGGGTCTTCGGCTCATTTTCATGCAAAATTAGTTGCTTTAATTTTACTAATATTATGCTTGCGTAGATATTTATAATGCATGTAATTTTAATAAATGTACATTAATTTGTATAAATTATCAATAAAATTGTGTTTATATACGAAATATTTCAGTGTGATGACAGGGTGAGAATACAATTTACCACTATCTTGGCCATGAGACTAAGAAATATGCAGAAAACACCGATTTAAGAGAAGGTATCACCAACATCGCAGCCCAAATACGTCCCACTGTTGGGCCTCCTTCACAATGGAAGGGAATTTAACCTACTATACCGTGCTGGTCAGACATGTTGGTACAGGGTTTCATTTCGAGTTTTCTTTCTCTTGCACAGATGTTATGTGAATATTATATCGCTCAGTCGTCTTTTACGACAACCACGGGTAAGATAGGGAGGGAGTGGTGAATTGTTTTCTTACTCCGTCACTACACGGAAAAAAGAAAAGGTATTTTTAGAAATAAAACCAACCCGTCTGGTCAACGTGGTATAGTAGGTCCATATTTCCCTTTTAATGTGAGGCAGGATGGAGTCCAGTAGTGGGATCCATACAAGCTAAGATGATCATAATATTATGGTACATGTTGAGGTCCTATATCTTACAACTAGCAAACCGCCCCCGCTTCGCTTCAGTTTTAGTTGTTTTACCCGCGTAGTTCCCGTTCCCGTGGAAATACCGGGATAAAATATAGCCTAGTTTACTCCCTGATATCACAGCTTTCCATTGGTGAAAGAATTTTTGAAATCGGTCCAGCCGTTTTGAAGATTACCCGGAACAAACAGACAGACAGACAGACAGACAAAAATTTTTAATCTGTATTTTAGGCATAGGTGTAGTGCAAATAATCGTGTGAGCATGAAAAAAGCCTATTAATTTGACATTACAAACAGACACTCCAATTTTATTTATTGGTATAGATGTATTCAGAATCGATTAATCCTTATCCTTACTAATATTATAAATGCGTAAGTAAGTTGGTTTCTTTGTTTGTTACGCTTTTTCACTTAAACCACTGAACCAATTTTAAAAATTCTTTCACTAATGGAAAGCTTAGGCTATATTTTATCGCAGTATTCCTACAGGAACGGGAAGTGCGCGGCTAAAGTGAGTGAAACCAAAGTGAAGTGAGGGCAGTTTACTAGTATACTATAAAAAAATACCTCCACGGAGTAAGAATACAATTCATAACCCTATTTCTTGTCCATGGATGTCGTAAAAGACGACTAAGGGATCTACATACATAATTATGTACCTATATCTTTATCTTTAACTGTTATAAAACAAAGTCCCCGGCGGCCTCTGTCTGTCTGTCTGAATGCGATGAACTCAAAAACTACTGAACAGATTTTCATGCGGTTTTCATCAAATGACGGAGTGGTTCATGGGGAAGGTTTTTATGTATAATATTTTGTGTAAATTGTTTGAAATATGACGATAATTGTTGAAGAGGTCGAAAAAAGTCAAGCCACCAGGAAGCTTTTATCGAAAACGCTGTCTGATCCGTTGGAGATATATCAAAACAATGTATGATGGTATTGTGTATTTTTATAGGTCTACAAAAAAGTCCGAAGTAGCATATGTCTATCTTTTACGGATAACGTACAATACCCATTTTAATGTTTAAGAAAATGGCCACATTATAACGTGATAAATTGAAAGTTATTTAGACGTATAGGATATTAATCCTTATCAAATAAAATACGTTAGTTATCTTAAGCATTTCGTGCACTACATAATTGCGTTTTGCACCATAAAATTTTAACTAATATCTTAGGAGTTATCGCAAAATTAAAATACCGTGCGTCCGTGCGACTAAATAAATGCAAGCACCGCGCGTAAGTATTGGTGGTAGGACCACACCGTAGACAGTCTTTTGTCTGCAGTCGCGGGCCGGTCCGTCCGGGGCAGTACCACACTCTCGCAGAAGATCGACGTTTGAATAGTAGCAATTTGCTGCTGCACTTCGTTCGGTGAGCGAGAGAGCCGGGAGCCCAACTTTCTGGGTGTGTTTGTGTGTGGCGGGTTTTTAGTGAGGCCTGAAACCTGCGGTGGTGAGGTCTTGGTCGGGGTATTGAGCGTGAGGGGCTGGCATGGTGTACAGGGAGACCCGATGGGAATGGTCACCGCCGGCCACCTGCCGGTCAGCAGGGGACCCAAACCCAGGATCATCCTCCCTGGGAGGCTGTCCCACCAACCGGCGAAAATCCCGTTGGGTAGTCGTCGTGCCGGTGTGGGAAACCGGAGTGGACCTCCGCGGCTACACACGGGGGGGCATCGGGGGCCCTTCCGTGCTTCGTGTCAGCTCCTCACAAAACTCACTCCTCGACCATGCACTATGGCCTGCCCTTTTTTTTTGGTATCACCGAACTCCGTTATACACATTCACACTCCCTTCCTCCTCTTCTTAAATTAAAAATCATGACCAAGAAAGTTAAAAAGAGACGATTTTCTACGGCGGTCCCCTTATCCACATTTGATGTGGATTTTTGCAATATCAGGGGTTTACATAGCAATCTCGACGCCGTCCACCATCACCTCGAGACGGCGCGGTCTGCCTTACTCTTTTTAACGGAGACGCAGATAGGTGCTCCGGATGACATTTCGTACCTAAATTACCCCGGCTACGAGTTGGAGCATACCTTCCGTCGTAAAGCCGGGGTGTGCGTATTCATCCGAGGTGATATCTGCTGTCGCCGCCTTCGGGCCCTCGAACATGGTGACTTGTCAATCCTGTGGCTACGCGTAGACTATGGAGGGCTTACCCGCATCTACGCATGCCTCTACAGGTCCCATGGCAGTGATCCGGGGTCAATTCAATTATTTGAGAACGTCCAATGAGGGATTGACGAAATATTGGAGCAGTGTCCATCAGCGGAGGTGGTGGTTCTTGGAGACTTCAACGCTCATCATAAAGAGTGGCTGGGGTCCCGAACTACTGACCTCCAGGGTCGACATCTCTTCAATATGGTCTCGGCCTATGGTCTCTCACAACTGGTGACACAGCCCACCCGTATCCCAGATATTGAGAGCCATGAGTCTTCTTTACTGGATCTTCTGCTGACTACACACCAGCACGAATATCAGGTAGTGGTTGAAGCGCCTCTTGGGTCTTCTGACCACTGCTTGGTTCGTAGCAGTACCCCTGTTGTAAGGCCTAGTCGTTCTAAGGCGACTGGGACTCGCAGAGTCTGGCAATATAAGTCAGCAGATTGGGATGGACTGCGCGAGTTTTACGCATCCTACCCATGGAAGCGGCTTTGCTTCGCCTCTGGGGACCCTGGCGTCTGTGCGGACTGCGTTACCGAAACGGTTATTACGGGGATGGAATTATTCATCCCCAACACCAAAATACCCGTCGGTGGCCGCAGCCGACCCTGGTTTAACAAAACCTGCAGGACGGCTGTATGCCAGAAACAGTCCGCATATCGGGCCTGGAATAGGGCCAAAAAATGCCAGGACCCGAACGCCAAAGAGGTGAAACGGAAATTTAACGCCTCTTCTAGATCTAGTAAGAAGGCTATTGCCAGAGCCAAGGCGGAACATGTTGCCAGAATTGGCGAGCGATTGCAAAGCTATCGCGCTGGGAGTCGTGCATTCTGGTCGCTCGCCAAGGCTGCCCAAGGCAACTTCTGCCAGCCCAATCTCCCACCACTGCAGAAACACGATGGTAGTCTGGCCCACAGCACAAAGGAGAAGGCCGATCTTCTAGGTCAATTCTTTGCCTGTAACTCGACTTTGGATGCCGGAGCTGCCACACCACCTACCATCCTACGGTGTGAAAGCTCACTGCCCGAAATCCGCATCACGCAGCGAGTGGTTAGGCGGGAGCTGCGGCTTTTAGACGTCCATAAGTCGAGTGGACCGGATGGCATCCCTGCAGTGGTACTAAAGACGTGCGCCCCTGAATTGACTCCCATCCTCACGCGCCTATACCGACTTTCCTACGCTACTAATAGGGTTCCGTCTTCGTGGAAGGTAGCCCATGTCCACCCGATCCCTAAAAAGGGAGACCGGTCTGACCCATCGAATTATAGGCCAATTGCGATAACATCCTTGCTCTCCAAGATAATGGAGAAGGTTATAAACCGCCAGCTTCTGCAGTACCTTGAGGATCGCCAGCTTATCAGTGATCGCCAATACGGCTTTCGTCATGGTCGGTCGGCTGGTGATCTTCTTGTGTACCTCACACACTGTTGGGCAGAGGCCTTGGAGGGCAAGGGTGAGGCGCTGGCGTTCAGCCTAGATATCGCAAAGGCGTTCGATAGGGTCTGGCACAGGGCACTTCTATCGAAGCTACCATCATACGGAATCCCCGAGGGACTCTGTAATTGGATCGCCAGCTTTTTGGATGGTCGCAGTATAAGCTCCTGCTCCGATACCATGACCATTAATGCTGGTGTACCACAAGGCTCGGTGCTCTCCCCGACGTTGTTTATCCTGCATATCAATGACATGCTCTCCATCGAGAGTATGCGTTGCTATGCGGATGACAGTACGGGTGATGAGCGGTACACTGAGCAACGGAATATCCCTCGGAGTACTCAGGAAAGAAGGGTTCAACTTGTGTCTGAAGTCGAGCGCTCTCTGGGGCGGGCCTCGGAATGGGGTGAACGGAACCTAGTCCAGTTCAACCCCACAAAGACACAAGTTTGCGCGTTCACTGCAAAGAAGGACCCGTTTGTCATGGCGCCTCAGTTTCAAGGAGTAACTCTCCCAATTTCTGAGAGTATTGGGATTCTCGGCGTCAAAATATCGAGCAAAGTCCAGTTTGGGAGTCATTTGGAGGACAAAGCCAAATTGGCAAGCAAAAAGCTGGGCGTCCTGAACAGAGCCAGGCGGTACTTCACACCGAGACAGCATCAGCACAAGTTCGTCCTCATGTGGAGTACTGCTCACATCTCTGGGTAGGTGCGCCCAAATATCAGCTAGACCCACTTGACTCCCTGCAAAGACGGACTGTTCGAATCGTCGGGATCCCAATCTTACGGACAGATTGGAGTCGCTGGAGCAGCGGAGAGACTTTGGGTCACTCTGTGTACTCTACCGACTCTTTCACGGGGAGTGCTCCGAGGAACTGTTTGACTTGATACCACCGTCACCATTCTACCAACGTACCACTCGACATCGCAGCAGGGTTCATCCATTTCACCTGGAAACGTTATGGTCTTCAACTGTACGTTTCCAGCGATCATTTCTCCCACGTACGTGCAAGCTCTGGAATGAACTACCTGCTGCTGTGTTTCCCGAGCGCTATGACATGTCCTTCTTTAAACGAGGTTTAAGAAGAGTATTTCCTTCACGGTAGGCAGTGGCCTGGCTGTGCCCCTGGTATTGCAAAGGTCCATGTGCAGCAGTTTCACTTACCATCAGGTGTGCTGCTTGCTCGTTTGCCACCGTTGGCAATAAAAAAAAAAAATAAAAAAAAAAGTCCCGCACATGTCTCACTCGCCCAGACGGACGCGTACACAGCCCGCGAGGCCCTGACAAATAAATATCCACGATTCCGCCCCCGCCGCCGAGGACGGAAATCGTGTCGCGTTAAAGTCATAAACGTGGGAATGCCCACTTTGCCAGCGACCCCCCCGAGCCAGGGTCCATACCCCACAGGGGGTGCCCTCGGGATCGATCGCTTAACTTTAAATGGGTTGAGAGCCCTCAGCGCTCACCCATCAGACCGGGTAAAGTTTTCACAGCCATCTGCGGCTAACAACTAAGTCATACACAAAAAAGAAAAGAAAAAAAAAGCGCGCGTTTCCCTATAGGAAACAGATTTTCAGAACGGTAGCTACGCGGGTAAGGCGACTGAACCCGAAGCGAAGCGAGGGCCGGTTGCTAGTAATATCTATGCAAGAGAAGGAAAACTTGAAATAAAACTCTATAACCAGACGTCTGACCAGTGTGGTATAGTAGGTCAATTCCTTCCTATTGTGGAGGAGACACGAGCCTAACACTAAGACGTATATAAAAAAATATATCAATAGAATTTTTTTATCACTTAGGCTTAGTTACGTTTGTATTTTTTTAATATTTAATCTTTAGTACCTCGTGTGGGGACGGTTAAGAATATGAAGTATCACTACCTCTTAATTTCCCTCGAGAGTTATAAAACCTGGTTAAAAGTTTACTAGAAAAATAGCCAGTTCTGAAAACTTACTACATCAACGGCAGTCTGCAACTCGCATGTGAAGTGGAGATAGCATTCTCTATCATAAGGGAGGTATTGTGGTAATTGCCGTTTTGGGGATATCCTCAGGCCTAACTGGGATCTGATTATACCCATAGTATTATAATAGAAAGTCGTCGATAGGTTGATCATCTGAAAGGTTCTTTTGGACATGTATGTGGCAATATTGTAAACGACTTGAATGCAGAGGTGGCGATGGCGTAGTGGTTAAGATACAGACCTACCGTGCCAATGACTTGGATTCAAATCCCACTTTGGGCGATCTAAAAATTGTTGTTCTGAATCTGGATATACCTGATTTGTGTTAATTATCAATACTTCCTTACTAATATTATAAATGCGAAAGTAAGTTTGTTTGTTTATTTGTTTGTTTGTTACGCTTTCACGCTTAAACCACCCAACCGATTTCAAAAATTCTTTCACCAATGGAAAGCAGCAGCAGTATAATATCAGGGAGTAACATAGGCTATATTTTATCCCGGTATTCCCACGGGAACGGGCACTACGCGGGTAAGGCGACTGAAACCGAAGCGAAGCGAGGGCGGGTTAGTGATATATAAAGCTGAAGAGTTTGTTTGTTTGAACGCGCTAATTTCAAGACCAGTAGGTCCGATTTGAAAAATTCTTTCAGTGTTAGATAGCTCATTTATCGAGGCAGGCTATAGACTATATACCATCACGCTAAGACCAATAGGAGCGGAGTACCAATGAAGAGTGTCTAAAAATCGGGCTTTTCCGTTTGAGAGCCGCTTGGACCGATGTAGATGAATATTTTTGTCTGTGTTTAAGGGGATTCTAGAATGGTTTAGATTCACTATTGGACTCAGTAAGTGACGCTGCTATCGATTTCAAGAAGAATTCCTTTTATTTTATTGAACAGAACAACGTCTGTTGGGTCAGCTAGTTATAATATATATTTATCCCTAGAGCTATTTATTCATTTAATATTATAAATTGTATTGAAACATTGTAATAGAAAAGCGTAATAAAAAGTAAGCGGTCTAAAAACTCAAAATAGGAGACAAATACTTATTCAAATAAACCGCTGCCAGTAGGTAACGTGCCCAGAATGCTGGCAGCATTGCCACGTTGGATGGCAATGCTTAATCTCTGTGCCAAGTAAAGCCCAGCATTCCGGTCACGTGTCGCTTCATTAAGGCGTTTACTTAAATCTTTAAATATATTATGGGCGCCAGGCCCCCACGGTCCCAAAGTTTCTACCCCAAAAGGCTCAAATATGTATATACTGTCTAGAGTACAGTATTTGCGCCTTTGGAGGTTCTCTGCTGATTCAGCCGCCGCTCCAGCCTCAATTTCAGTTCCCGGAAGATGTGACGGCGCTAGGGTATCAACACAAGTTGCATCCGATGCGATGCGCACGCACGCCGTCACGAAAAACCGATACCCTGAAGTAGCTAGTCAACCTTTGTTACGATGCGCGCGCACACCGTCACAAAAAACCGATACCCTGAAGTAGCTAGTCAACATTTTTACGATGCGCGCGCATACCGTCATGAAAACCCGATACCCTGAAGTAGCTAGTCAACATTTTTTACGATGTGCGCGCACACCGTCACGAAAAACCGATACCCTGAAGTAGCTAGTCAACATTTTTTACGATGTGCGCGCACACCGTCACGAAAAACCGATACCCTGAAGTAGCTAGTCAACATTTTTTACGATGCGCGCGCACACCGTCATAAATGTCAACTAGATAATGCGTTTTAATAAAACTTTCAATGTATTAAATATTTTTTTTCTATTATTAGTGTCGCGTTTTCTACAAATGTAGGATAACGCGAAGGATAAAATTTTTGGAAAAGTTTTTATCTTGTTATCCCAAAGAAGTATAACTTTTTGCGTGCGTATATAAGTAGGTGTAACACACACACTTTTTTAAGAATCAACACCCCCACAAGGAATGAATACTTCTTTATAAACTTCATTAACAAAAACTGATGGCCACAAATTACATTATTTAGAATTTTACTTGGACCTTTTCTTTTTGGGCGTGGGTTACGGTCGGTGCGCCCCTCGCTCCACTCCGTCCGGGGCGACAGAGGGGCGTAAGTACGCACACCCGTAACCCATCCGTGACACATCGCTTTCGTCGTTGGGCCGACTATCGGGTCGGTGGACCAGCAGTGTGACTTGACGTCTGTGTTCGGCCTGACGGAATACCCCCTAAGGAGTACCCTCTCCTCGACCGACGTCCCCCCTCAGGGAGGTCTTTCCTCCATCGGTCTTTCCTCCCGCGGTCGGCCTCTCAGCGGATGACGGACCAATTCCCCGGTCCAGTCACCCGCGGCCTCGGCTAGGCCGGCTGGCGCAGGTATTCACGCCTGCGCCGCCCCAGTCGCAGTTTATTTTACTTGGACCTGAGTGAACTCCATCTATTAACGTCTGGTCAACCATTAAATTTCCAAGGGAAAGACGTCAGGCAGGTCATAAAAATATTGCCAAAAATTTTACAAAGCGTGCGACAATTGGGCAAAAGAGCTGGATGATGATGAAATTACACCCAGAAGAATCATTTGAGGATATTATTTGTCCTGCAAGAGAAACGAACCCATAACAATCGGTGTGATAGCTTACCGTAGACATAGAGGCTTCTCGGTCGTCTGTGCAGTAGGTTATAAGATAACAAGTAAATGTTACTATTATTATCATTTTATTAGTAGTTTTTGGTGGCTAATGAGCAAGTAGCTTACCTTATTGTTATCATCATGACATCTCATATACGTCCCATTATTGGGCTTGAGTCTTCTCCATAATCGGAGAGATATTGATTATTGGATTGATATAGGATTTTATTTCGAGCTTTCCTTCTATGGCATAGATATTATATGCCTGGTATATTTTCTTAGTCGTCTATTACAATACTTCCAGTTAAAATATGGAGTTGTGAATTGTATTTTTACTCTGCCACCACTTGATCTAAGTTATAATTGCGCCTCAAGTACTTAAAAATACCAGAAACGATGTCAACTGGCTGTTCATAGTAATAAAAATAGCATATTTTTTTCAATACGCTCTATATACGCCTAATAATTTAAGAAAACTCTAGTAACGCATGGGAAAGCACACAAATTACGGACAAAAATTATAAACTCTAGTTATGGTGTCATCATCATCTCAGACCATAAAGGCCCACTGTTGGGTTTGGGCTTCCTCCAATATGGAAATTAAATTGGCCTACCATACCACGCTGTTCAGACGCGTTGACATAGTGTTTTGTTTCGAGTTTTCTTTCTCTTGCATATATGTTATATGCATATTTTATCTCTTAGTCGTCTTTTACGACACCCATGGGCAAAAAAGGGTGTGATGAATTGTATTCTTACTCCGTCACTACAAGGAATTATCACCACAATTAATGTAAGGTTTTTTCATTCAGAAAATAAAATTTTATAGAAATTTTCTTCACAGACACTTTCAATTCCTTTCCGAGGGCAGATTAGGGTATCTATTTTATTCTATTGTGATGGAAATACAACCTCTACTCCGTCCGATCGGGCTCTTGTCGCCTTATTGTCACTTTATGTGATTATTTTGTCTCTATATTTTTCTACAAAATGTTATCTCAGTATATATTTGACTATCTAATATCCAAACGCTTCCTTGGATATAAGATAGATTTTTTAATAAAAGTTAGAGGATCTATGTTATTTAATCTATGGTAACAAATAGAGTTTCTAGCATGCATCATTTAACTATCTTAAAAATACTTCGAATTTTAATTATGCAAGTTTTTCATGTAATATACCTCCTAACCTAACATTAAATTGGAAATATACAATAATTCTATAGTGAACGAGAGTGTTTATCTTCCATTTCTTAAATAAAACATACATTAGGGGTTAAATTTTTAACAAAGTGTGCATGTACTTATTTCTGTACTAATTGTAAAAATTTACTCTCATGATTTTCCCTAACGCGACAAAACAAGTCTAACTTCAAAAATGTTGCGAAGATCAATTATATTCAGACTAATAATAATTCTAAATAAAACAACTTTACGGATTAAATTAACATTAGCATTATGTCCCCTGAGTTTTCTTGCCGACTCTTTCTCAGTGTGGCCGTGTTCCGATCTGATGGTAGTATACTAGATTGTTAGGTTTAAATGCAGTTACTATTATTTTAATGTTAAATAATTACTAACCATAAGCAATATAATTTTTTCATATAGAATCATTTTCTTCTTACACTGGCAATAAATTTGTATCAAAATGTGGGTCAATATTTAATTACAAATTTTCTGTATCGGGTAGATAATTACAAAAAATCTATAATAACGATGACTTATTGGACGTGAGACATCTTAGTCCGCTCGTGACCATGAACGCTGCAAAGTGTTCCAAACGTCGGGCAATCAAAAATCAAATACAAACGCGATAAATTCCGAAAAGTAATGTTATTTAAAATGTGTGATACTAGCGTAAACATCAGAATTCATTATAATAATAATTCATCATTACAGAACTTCATTAAAACTATGCTTCTCTACCAATTGAACATATTCTTAATTTCGATTGCCACGTAAGACAATAGTAATGCATTCAACAAATGATTATTCTGTATCTTGCTATAATTTATGTACTTGAATTTTAAATTTGCAATTTTTTTTTTCAAGACAGAGATTTATTCCTTCTTGCGATTAAGAATTTATCTACAACAGAATCGCCAGCAATATTTTACTATAACAAAGTTAACCTATATCTTAAATCAACCAAATATAATGTATTATTTGTTTTATGTCAGTAATGAAATCAAATATAGTTATTTGGCAAGGCTTTTCATCGTTAGTAATACAGACTTTATTTGTACGTAGTTTTGTACTATCAAAATTATTATATATCAGCTGTCATTAATTTTGATGACATTATTCAACCACCCATCAATCTACATCCATGGTCATAGAGCTCTCCAAAAGAGAATCCTAACTCATAATATAAATTCCAAATTAAGTTTGTTTGTTTTGCATCCACGTGTCAACCATTAAACGAATTTTAATTTTTTTTCATCAATGGGTAGCTATATTAGCAGCGAGTAACATAGTCTATAGTCCTCAGCATTCCGGCAGAAACGGGTACTATGTCGATAAATCTGCGAGAATATGACTGATTTTAAAAACGGCAAGCTATATTTTATCCCCGTATTCCTACAGGAATGGTAACTAGGCGATTGAAACCACGGGAATATTCTAGTAATGTAACATTATTACCAGGCTATGCAGCTCCACCTACCCTCACCACCTTTTTAACTTTTGACGACTACCATGTAGTCGTAAAAATCAGCTCAGTAATGAAAAATGGATAACAGCATTCCTCAAAATTTTACAACACGAACTGCGATCGTTAAGTGCATGTCAAGTGTGGCGATTATAGCTTTATCTCCCTTGAGAAAGCCTATGTCTACTAGTGAATGTAAATAGGCTGATGAATCAATAGATGAACGACTTCGAAAAAATGAATATCGAGGTACCTAATTACATTTTTTGTAGGATTGAGGGTTTTGTTAAACTTTGTATCGTAAAAAGTAAACAACAAAAGTTTAGAACTTTCCTCTTTTAATACATTTTCGTCATTGTAAAACCACTTAAATTGTTTTCTCATCTCATCAATCAAATAAATAATTTTGGTGAGAAGAAAATTCTAAGGCTGCGAAGTATATCTATTATACTTTATCTTTCTATATAAATAAACTAGCTATGCCCATTGCATCTACGGCAGAATTTCTAGCCACATTATTTCTTAATTATTTCTTTATATACACGTTTTTCATTACCGTCCCAGCTCATATACGTCCCACTGTTGGGCTCGAGCCTCCTTCAGAATAAGAGGGCAATAGACCTACTATTCCTCACTGCTCAGACGTGTCGATATAGGATTTTATTCCGAGTTTTCCTTCTCTCGCATAGATGTTATATGCATATTATACCTCATAGTCGTCATTTACGACAGCTACAGGCAAGAAAGGGAGTGGTGAATTGTATTCTTACTCCGTCATCATACGGATATTTGTCTAGATATGTTATTACAGGGTATAAATTATTACCACTGACGACAAGTCACCCTGCTCCGGTGGTCGGCCTAACGACGAAGGTGACGTCTCACGGGTGGGTTACGGGTGTGCGTGCTTACGCCCCTCTGTCGCCCCGGGCGGTGTGGAGCGAGAAGTGTGCCGATCGTAACCCATCCCCAAAAGAAGGGTATAAATTATTATTATTTATTCTAAATTTAAAAAAAAGGCCATGAAGTGGTGTTGGAAAATTCGGTAAAAAACATTAACAAACAGTAAAAGAGAATAAAATTTCCAAACTAATAGGAATATGTTCTAATTGTAACACCGTACAATTTTGTCTCTCAAATATTTTATTATAAGTATAGATTAACCATCGACTAGTATAATAAATACGTGATTAGTTCGAGATTAGCGGCAGAGCTTACGTATAAGTCTTAACGAAACGTCTGTTAGAAAAACGGTGCAAAAATATATCGTTCGATCTCGGGGTTTATGTAACGAGTAGAGATCCAGTAATCTTTATTTATTTAGCCAGTCTAGTAGCAAACATGCATTCAACTGGAACGTTTTTTATTCTTTTTTATTTATTAAAATACAGTAAATCAGTTCTATTGTACCTTAAACTAGTATAGTTTATAGGTCATGAATTTGAACAAAACTTTTGAATTGACGTCATTGAACTGAGAGAAATACGGTGAAGTGTGTATAATCTTTTGTATACGTATAAATCTTTCTTTGATAATCATTTGTACATTTTAGTATCATTCATTTAAATACATTAGTTAGTCCGTTGAAACAAAAATCCCATAGAAGGTAAAGCGTAGTTAAATAGGGTTTTTTATCCAGTTGATATTTTGAGACTGCGGCAAATAGGAATAAAAAATTATTTACAGTTGAAATCGACTGCTATTAAAATCATTTTTCAAAAATTAGTAGCGTATAGAAAGATGGGCAGATTATGTAGAGGTTAAATGACCTAGCGTGCTATGTACTACCGGTGTCATTCCCACGTAGGACAATATTTTGTGTGATCTACAAATTGTTATCCTTAGTCTGGATGTAATGTGTAAGTTATTTACATGTTTATAAAGTCCAGACTTCGCAGGTCGGATATAAATTTCAATTAAAAAAAGCACCAAAGAAGTTATACTTTGGCGTAACAAGATAGAAATCTTTCTATAAATTTTCTACTTACTTCGCGTTATCTAACTTTTCTAGAAAAAAAAAATACTAATAATAGAAAAAAGGTATTAACATTGAATGTTTTATTATAAGGTGTTCATTATTCACATAGTTGGCAATTAAAGGCAATTAAAGTAAAGGTGTGTGCGGGCATCGTAAAAATTTATTCTCATAATGTTCCCTAACCCACTAAAAGAAGTACAACTTCATTAATAACTTTAAAATATAAAGCGAGTATACAAATATACAGAAGCGTTTAGAATGTATCGAAAAGCTTTTGTGACGCTATGGTTCGGTTTATTACAACAATACTGTGGGGTACTGTTCTGTCGAAACACGATGTACCAATAGCTTATGCCTCAGGAGACAGAGGCATTGTCGACAATATTGAATGTGCAAATGGGACTGACTTAGTAATATGTCACAGTAATAAAACTCAATGGAATACATAAATGAAAACAATACGAAATTTATTTAGAAAACACAATTCTTGCTAATATTATAAATGCGAGAGTAACTGCCAGTCAGTCTGTTACGATTTCACGTCTAAAACACTGAACCGAAATTAATGAAATTTGGCACAGAATGTGACTAAAGTTTGGGCAAAGGATATAGGTTACCTTTTATAGCATAAAATGATTTGTAGGTATTGAATTGGAGGATGTACATAAGTCATTACGGAAATTGATCTTGACCACGTATGTATTATTTATTTTTTCAAAACTTAACATGAATTGTAATACTATACTATGTACTTAAATAAGCTATCCCTACGTTATAAAAATAAGTTATAACCCCAGGCAAATAATACAGAAGGTCGGTTCCAGATTTTAAAGAAGATGCGGCAAATAAATCCTGAATTTATGGACAACACTTTTCCAGGGGATATGATTTAGGGGTCCTACGCTGTCCTTCTATGACGCGATGGTTTAGATGGGGTATAGTAACAGCATAGCCTGTCTAAAAAAGTGATATGGAAGTGAATAACGACATCGAATAGATATTTGTAGAATAACGTTATAGTTATAACTATAAAAATACACTTGGAGTCAGGAAAACAAAAAATCGCTAATCCTGATTATCCTAGTAAGGATAACGGATCAAACTATTTAAATATTAAATTGTCATCGGTCCTTAATAAATATGCCAAATTTCGAGTTAATCCGACGTTTTGAAGGGGGTCAAAATCATGTTCAAAGATTCCGTTACATACTAACATACATAGTTCTGAAGCTAATAAAAGCGTATTGAAAATAGTGTTAGTGAATATTTCCAAGGAATACCTACTCCTCGTCAAAGAGTCAATAAGTTATATAATATAGACCAAAAGTCTAATCGGTACTCCAAAGAATCTAGTCAATGTGGGGGATTGAATTGACTGTGTCAGCATTGAGAGTTGAATAGTTTTGTTTAAGATGCGGCCTATATTTTTTCTCATCACTACGACTTTACAATTCACGTAGCACTGCTAAGAATGCAATTCGTTACCATCCCGCCTTTTTTCCTATGTTCACGTGGATGTATTCACGCCTTTTTCCCATAGGGGTAGGCAGAGTCCACTGCCCTCCACCTGCTACGATCTTTGACATATTCAGCGTAGCAGAGCGGTTCTCTGTGGGCCACTTGGTGGATGGTGGAATATACTAATAAGACCGCAAAACAGGACCGCATTACATCAATAGTGGGACGCATAGGGAACAAGGAAAAAAAGATAACTTTCCAGAATATTCTCCAAGTGACATTCAAAATAGATAAGAAAATTAGTCTATATTAGCAATATTTTGATTACAGCAGGATTTATTTAAAGAATTATTAATAAGACATCATATACAGGTCACATCTATGAACTGCTGGCGCAATAAGTACACTGTTGAAATATAATACTTATATTTCATCTCTAAATTTAAGCATCTGTCTTGTCATCTGATCTAAACGCGATTGCACTGTTGATCTCATTTAAGAACACTAATGCTAGGCATAAATGCCAAAATCAACTACGCAGTATGACGTTTAGTTATTAATGTGTTATTAAATAAACATAAGATGATTTTAATTGAAATTTTATTTTTGACCTCGGTAATAACTGAAATACAGTCAAGTATAATATGAACTGAAAATAATATATTTGAAACTCGATTAACTGGAGTTATTCTTGTCGTTAGGCATTCGGATAATCGTAAATCCGAATAAATCGATACTAAATATTTTAGTACCTACATTTTTGTAAGTATTAGATATTATATAATACATAAGCTATTTTTTTACATGCATATTTACATATTAAATAATACATAATTTAACACTATTCATGGCCATCTTTTTTACTTATCTGCACATGCTATTTCACAGAATAAAGAACCAAATATCGGTTGCATAGTTAACCGTTTCTGTAAAAACCAATGCGCTTTCTAAGTTTATTTTCCGGTGATGAAGAATCATCACTTTAAAATATTTACTGTCGTTACTTAACTATATAATTTGCAAGTATACTTCAATATCGAATAGGTATTCTTCTATCACTTATCGTGGATGTATACATCAGCTAATTTACGATCGGTTTCTCGTTTTTCAATGAATCAACTAAATTAAATGATACTCTTTTACGCTTTGACATTTTTAATTATGAGACACAACAGAGTAACAATAATTGTAGTTAAATAAAATAATAACGAAGAGCGAGTTCTGATACGTTCATTCTTACATTCGTTCGATCATTCATGTATTCGATTTGTATATCAAAGTTAATTAATCGTAGTAGTCTGGATATCCGGATATCGAATCTGTATAGCTGAAGGTTGGATAATCGAGATTCCACTTTAGTAAAGGTACATTGCAGATATAAAATAAGAAAATAAAATGCAGTAGTGTAAGCGCGGACCTGGCTCAGTCCTGGCAAAGCGAGGTAAAAGATTTTACTGCATGCAGCTAGTGGTTGTATCATCTAGACATCATGTACAATAACCGCATATTTCTCTTATCATTTGCTACTGAACAATTTCCTTCATTTAATGGGCTACCTACATTTCTGCTTGACATAGTCGACGCTTGTTGCCAAAACACAACGACAGAGGGGCTTAAGCACGCAACTCCCGCAACCCACCCGAAAACCACGTCGCCTTCGTCGTTGGGCTGACCACCGGAGCAGGGTTAACTTGTTGTATATAATTCTTTACAGCAACTTAATATCTTAACTCCACATTTGGCGTAGTTGTTCTAATACCAATATCTGGTGGCCAAAGTCTTGGGTTGAACGCTTATGCAGGACAATCTTTCGTGTGATATGCATATTTTATTTTCTGAGTCAGACTGAAATTTTATAACCATTAATTGTGTATTTATCAAGTTCCCCGTGATATAAAGATTTGTTCTTTAGTACGGATTATTGTTTTAAATGAGAGGATTATTGTTTAAATTGTCTCTATCGTTTGCTTGTCCGTGGGAGTCGTGTAGGTAAATTGATTAAGGCTCTCACTAGGACGGCAGTAGCCCTATCCTGAGAAACGTAGAATACACATATTTAGAGTTATCTCAAATAAAGAATACCGAGTGAGTCAACAGCCGAATCATTTTGCTTGTACAGCGATTTGGCTTCATTCAAATATACAGTAAAAATGCTTCTATGCATCAAAAATTACGCCATATTTCTTAATAAACAATCTAAGATTACAAATAGATCGCTATTCCTAATTATTTGTTAAACGTAATATACTCATGGCTTGCATTAACACAATTCGTATTTATTGACATATAAATACATAGAGTCAGAAAGGTGTGCGTTAAAAGTTTATTAAAATAAGGACAATTAGTTATTGTTTACCTTTAGTAACTAAAATGACTAATAGATAGATTATAGTAAATGGTTTTCATATTGCCTTTTACCTCTTACCGTCCTTTCCTTTTACCGTCTTTATACTCGTAGTATAGGTTAGATATTCCACTTTTCCAATATTTTTAACTTTAAGAATATTAGGCGAATCAACTCCTTAAATAAAAATGAAAAAAAAAACCTTAAGAATAGAAAAGTTAGGATGAAAGATAAAAATGTATACTTACAGAAAAGGGGAGGGCGTTCATAGGTACCTTGCATCAAACACATCAATGCGATCGAGCGCCTGTCTTTGAAAACACTCGGCTTTGTTCCAACCAGTGTAAGCATTGTTATGTGGATTCCTATGAAGCGATTGTTCCAACTTTTATAGCTACTTATAAGATATTTATGTTTATTTTTAAGCGTATTATTATTATATGAAAACCAAACAAAGAAGAGGTACTCCTTATAATTTTACATTTAATTTTCCATTTGCCATCATCTATTGCTTTTTTAAATGAAATACAATTAACGGATAATATGTGTATTACCTACTCGTATATATTTCTTGTGTACGTGTGTATGTCACTGAACTCCTCCTAAACGGCTGGACCGATGTTGATGAAATTTTTGTGTGGATTCTAGGGGATTCAAGAATGATTTAGATTAATAATTGGAACCAGTAGATGGTGCTGCGATCGATTTCAAGGAGAATTCCTAGAAGCAATGTTGGGTGGTATGGTGGATAGGTATCGTGAAAAACAAGCTTTATTTCGTCCTGGACTACCTCCATCTGATACCAGTGTGCCTACTCTTGAATCTCGATTCCAATCCTAAATCCAATCGCAGCTCAAATTTGAGCAAATTTGGTACTCTTGAAAGCGACACTAGCGCCCGATTGGAATCAAATTAGGTGGAACGTTTCTAAACTAAATGAATTCGACTCTCGTCGATTAAGTCAAATATTTGCTACTCCCGACGTAATTTTGACGTAGTTTAAAATAGTTAATGTTGCACAATTTCAAGAAAGCGTCTTTGTGGTGATCGAGTTCGATAACGTTATTAATTTAAAGTAAGAAAACATGGCACATTTGGTGAAAATAACAACGACGAACGCGAAAAATTCATTCTCGATTTTGTTCAAGAGTACCAAATATAAGTTTGGTGAGATTGAAATCGAATCCGATTCGAAATTAGAATTAATTTCAAGACTAGGCCCACAGATGTCAACAATTACATTCCCAAGGAGGGTTGAAATTAGGCTGGCAGCCAGGTCGTAAAACTATTGCTTATTTTGCAATAAGTACGATGTAGGAGAAGTTCATATTGCGTCAACCCCAAGTAATTAGGATAAAAGCAGAATGATGATAAAGATATGTATTCAGCAATGAAAATTCTTACAAAAGAGTAATAGCAATCCGTCCTCACGTCGCTTCGATTTCACTTGCCTTACGTACCTACATTTTAAATCTGCAATATTTTCTAAATTATGCCGATACACGACTACAGTCCATGAGGCCTCAGGTTCGATTCCCAGGCTGGGTAAAATTTTATAGCGGTTTTTTGAGAGGAAAAGCTTAAGTTACTCCTTATATAGATAGGTAGTAAAATATTACTAAAATCAAAGCAGCCGTTTGGAAGATTATCCGGAACAAACAGACAGACAGACAGACAAAAAATGTTTAAAGTAGTTTTTAGGCATAGATATAGCGTAAATAACCGTATGAGCATGAATAAACATATTAATTTGACATTACAAACAGACACTTCTATTTTATTTGTATAGAAAAGTAGTAAAAATTATTTAAAAACTATTTAACTTTTGCCATAATATCAAATAAACGTCTAAATATTGTTGAAGAATAACATATCATAACATCATTTTACCCTATTCCGACAATTCCATAATGGCACATTTATAGGTTAAAAGGTTGAAGGCTTATACGTGGAATTTCAGGTGTCATAATAGGAATTACTTCTCATTTCCTGACCGTGATTGAAATCTAGGGGCGCGCCCTCTCTCTTACTTACGATCGCAACGTTATTATATGTTTCACGAACACTACAATAGAAAACTGTTGTGATTGATTACCTTTTGTATTAAATTATAGTAAAGTTTTAACAAATAAAGGTATAACATGCGAATATCGTGACGCTATGTTTAACTAAAGCTTAAGCAAATCATAATTTTCGTGATAACATCTACACTCAAGCGGTATTTTAGCATTGTAATCGATTATAAATGAGTAGATTGATAAGATATGGATATTGAATGTAGATTTAAAATATAACGTGCTTAATATGAAAGGTTTATTTTGTAACTTCGTTAGCCGCGACTTAAGAGTAAGTCAGATCTTTTTTTCGGACAGAAGTGACAAACTAGTTCCCTTACTTAGAATAATAATGTATAGAAGGTAAGTTCGCGTACAAAAAGTGAAGCATTTCAATTGGAGCCTTATGGAGCTTACGCCGGAACTGTTCCGTAATGTTCAAGATCACTGTACTGCACGTACGTACGCAACTCTTAAAAAATAAATAGGTAATTATGACGGTTTGTGCATTCAAATGGTGTCACAACACATTTGAAAAACATAAAAAGTATACTAACTTTACTTTTAAAAATAATTCGACGATTTATGTTAGTAAAAACAAAACTTTATTTCATAATTTGTATAGTGGTGTACGTGTGTAATCGCTTGCACGCATGTAGTATTGTTTGCTTCATATTTTTGATGGCTTGCGTATGGACACTATTCTTCTATACGTTATTATTCTAAGTTCCCTTACAATAGTAGTTTAATTATAGTAAGAGTACATGGGTTACTTATATATTAATATACAATTTTAAATCAAACATACATTAATGTTATAATAGTAATAAACTAATAATAATAATTGAGTTGTTAATTGTAGTTTATCTAATACCTTAATATAATATATATATATATATATATATATATATATATATATATATATATATATATATATATATATATATATAACCAGCAACCCGCCCTCGCTTCGCTTCGATTTCAGTCGCCTTAACCGTGTAGTTCCCGTTCCCGTGGGAATACTAGGATAAAATATAGCCTATGTTACTCCTTGATATTATAAGCTTTCCATTGGTGAATTAATTTTTGAAAACGGTTCAGTGCTTTAAACGTGAAAGCGTAACAAACAAACAAACTTTCGTATTTATAATATTAGTAAGGATGTGTAAATATGTTAAATATTATAATTAAACGAATAATAAGCGTTAAAGAACTTTTGCTATAACCGCGAGTAAAGGTAACAAGCTTTTTCTTTTTTAGTTTATACTAGCAACCCGCCCTCGCTTCGCTTCGGTTTTAGTCGCCTTACCCGCGTAGTTCCCGTTCCCGTAGGAATACCAAGATAAAATATAGCCTATTTTACTCCTTGATATTATAGCTTTCCATTGGTGAAAGAATTTCTGAAATCAGTTTGGTGGTTTAAGCGTAAAAGCGTAACAAACAAACTTACTTTCGCATTTATAATATTAGTAAGGATTTATAGTTGAAATAGTAGGTGATTGGACGGTGAGTAAAGCATATAGAGCAGTTGCAGGGGAAAGGGGGGGCTCTTTTTTTATTAAACTATGATGTAGCCATTTCCATCATCAGTGCTCATCATCACTTCTCATGCGGTCAGCTTTTCTACGGGTGATGGGTTAACTCTTCATCATGCTCTAAGTCATCATGCGCAGGTGCTGTTGTATTCCTATCAACACCGTTCTATCAGAATATAGAACCACCAACAAAGAACGATTGTATTATTCGTAATGATCATCACAGCTCATATACGTCCCACTACTGAGCTCGAACCTCCACATTGAGAGGGAAATTAACTTACTATACCACGCTAGTCAGGCGGGTTGTATAGGCCTTTATTTCAAGTTTTCCTATCTTGTATAGTTGTTATATGCACAAGATATCCCTTTATCGCCTTTTACGACGCCCACGACCAAAAGAGAGGGTGGTGAATTGTATTCTTACTCCGTAACCATACGGAAACTATATATCCGGTTAATAAATAATGTATCTTTGCCATATACTCACAAAACCTGAAAATAAAGAATCAACCACAATACAAAAGAAAATACACAAAGAATGTAAAGTAATACTTTCGTATAATCATAATTAGGAATTGTGTATGTAACCGTGAATAAATAAGCTGAATAAGACGAAAAAGGTCATGTGATATTAGTAAAATAATCACGAAGTGGAAACGGATTACAATTATAAACATAGCGAGGTACAAAATGATAACTCGGAGAGAAGTGACCGCTCGTCTAATGTTTACCCAATGTAGTGTAATGAGCCGGACTGTCCATGGATGACAAGACTCGGTATCGGTGGTCGGCCCAATGGTGAAAGAAAGAAAAAACGATGGGTTATGGGGCCCCGTGTTGCCCTTTCATCACTCCGAATGGAGCGGACGCGTACGCTGACTATAGCCCACCCAAAAAAAAATGTAGTGTAGTGACAGAGTAAGAATACAATTCACATAGTTCTTGCCATTGGGTGTAGTAATTATCGGTTAAGATATATGTATATGCGAATTCGGGCCGACTACTGAAGTCAAGGAACTCTACACTCTGCCCAACGATGAAAGCGACGTGCTCGGGTGGGTTACGGGCAGTGGCGGCCTTAGGGGGTGGCGAACAGGGCAATCGCCCGGGGCCTCGCGCTTACAGCGGCCTCACGCAACAACCCATGCAAATTTAAAAAAAATATAGATTTTAAATTACATTTTTACTTATTGATTATATTTTTCACTTTGTTTTCAATATTATAAAACTTAAATTTTATTTATTTGTACAACTTTAGTATTTTTCATCAAACATGACAAATCCCTAAACCAAACAACCAGACCTACTTTCAAATCTCATACTTTTTACGAAGGACAAAGGGCCTCGCAAAGACCTGCCACCCGGGGCTTCGCAAAGACCTGCCGCCCAGAGCCTCGCAATGGGTAAGGCCGCCGCTGGTTACGGGGCCACGCGTCACCGCTCTATCGCCCAGGACGGAGCCGGTCGGCGGGTGCACTGACCGTAGCCGTAACCCCACCTAAAAAAAATGCATATGCAAATAACAGCTATGCAAGAAATGGAAAACTGAAAATAGAACCCTATACCAACACGTTTGGCTAGTGTTATTGTAGGTATTTATTATTTCCTTCCTGTTATAGGACTCTAGGTCTGCTTTTAGGGTTTTAATGGTGTCATTGCTTATTTTATACACTTCATTTAGACTTTTAAAGATTTACTGTCTCCTAAAATGGATTGTTACCAATGGCGCTGTCAAGTGACATGCACATTCACCTTTTTAACCCTGTTAAACTACTTCTCTGTGTGGTGACAGAGTAAGAATACAGTTCACCACCCTCCTTTCTTACCCATGGGTGTCGTAAAAGACGAATAAGGGATATAATTTGCATATAACACTTATGCAAGAGTAGAAAAACCTGAAATAAAACCCTAAAAATCTAAAAAGCGTGGTATAGTGGGTCAATTTCCCTCTCATTGTGGAGGAGGCCCGAGCCCAACAGTGGGACGAGATGATGATGAAAGCACTTCTTGTAGGGTTTCGCTAAGAATTCAAAACGTACACTTCGTCCTAAGCTACGACACTATTGAAGACCTAAAAGTAGCCATAGAGTTCTAATAATCTATACCATCTAATAATCTATACCATCTAATAATCTATATCTTCCGTGTGGTGACGGAGTAAGAATACAATTCACCACTCCCTATCTTGCCCGTGGATGTCGTACAAGACGACTATGGGATACAAAATAACCATAACATCTGTGCAAGAGAAGGAAAACTCGAAATAAAACCCTATACCAACATGTCTGACCAGCATGGTATAGTAGGTCCAATTCCCACCCATTGTGGAGGAGGCCCGAGCCCAACAGTGGGACGTATGTGGGCTGCGATGAATGAATCTATACCAATAAATAAAATTGGAGTGTCTGTTTGTAATGTCAAAATAATAGGCTTTTTTCATGCTCACACGGTTATTTACACGACATCTATGCCTAAAATACAGATAAAAAAAAAATTCTGTCTGTCTGTTTGTTCCGGGTAATCTTCAAAGCGGCTGGATCGATTTCAAAAATTCTTTCACCAATGGAAAGCTATAATATCAGGGAGTAACTTAGGCTATATTTTATCGCGGTATTCCCACGGGAACGGGAACTACGCGAGTAAAACGACTAAAACCGAAGCGAAGTGAGGGCGGGTTGCTAATTTAAAATATAATAGTAAAATTGTTACCTAAACATGTTGAATGATGTATTGCACAAAATGGTTGCCATTTCGAACACCTACTTAATTCAATTAGAAGATATGACATATAATGCCTTTTTTTCATTTTAGATATCATATTTCATAGTAATATTTATTTTTTGTGACTAACACAACCGATATCCAAATAGAAATAATGTAAGTTTTATTTTTCAATACGACTGGATTCGGTTTCCTAAGTACAATTTTTTTTTTAAATCTATCCTTGTAGTTATTCCTTTTAATAAAAATTAATAGCATATAGTTTTAAATTTGCCCATACTAAGCGATCTAAACGGGCCTGTCTCTACATACAGGACATAATTAAATTGCACAACTGTGTTCGTTGAAATATGTGGTGTCTATTTTTTTTTTTTCACAAAGAGCGTCAAGACGTTAACTCAATACGATTGAAAAGAGATTAAACATCGACAACACTACACAGTTAGAAGTGATGCACGTAGGCGTTGAGATTGAATATTACGAAACTGTAGACATGTGTATAGATTTCTAAGTGAATCAGTTTTTGATCTTATACAGGTGTACAAATGTATTATTATCATCTTCAACCTCATGATCGCAGTTGATAAACGTCCCACGGGTGTAACCGACATGGCACGAAGAATTAGCACGCTAAAGTGGCAATGGGCAGGCCACATCGCTCGACGAACCGACAACCGCTAGGGAAGAAAGGTTCTCGAGTGGCGACCACCTATCGGACCACGCAGTATAGGACGACGCCCAGACTAGGTGGACCGACGACCTAGTGAAAGTTGGACGTCGTTGGATGCAGGCGACACAGGACCGCACATTGTGGCGTAACATGAGGGAGGCCTACGTCCTGCAGTGGACGGCAATACGTTGAAATGATGGTGATGATGATGAAACGTCCCAGTTGGGTCCGAGTTTCTTATACAATGGGAAGGAACATGACCACGCTGGTCATTACAATTATCATTACCGTCGTTTCCTTTTTTTAGACAGATGTTATATGCGTATTATATTCCTTAGTCGTCTTTTACGACATTTACTGTTAAGATATGGAATGATGAATTTTATATATCAACATTGACTAACAAAATGTATGAAATAATTTATGCTAGAACATTTTCAAACCAATTTTAATATATTAATTGGCTACACACGACTGCGATACATTCAGAATTACGAACATACGAACACAGGTGTCTAATTTATAATCCTACATTTGCATCCCTATTTATAGGTTCATAAGAGAGATCCATAAAATATGTAATAGTAATTTAACGTTTAATGTAAGCGTATGAATATTAATGGCGAGATGTAGGCATTAGTGCGTTGTAGCAGGTGGTCATTTGAAAGTTGATGGCCTGACCGTCCCTCATCAGGCTACTCATAATCTGTATCGTAGATAAATAGTTTGATGAGACTTACAGCAAAATATGTTTAAACATTTTTAGGAACAAACGATCTAACTAATGTATTTTTAAACTCTTGTTTGTGTTAATGTTCATCGTCATCATTATTCAGCCTATCGCCGTCCACAGCTGGACGTAGGCCTCCCCTATATTTCACCACAAATGCCTATGCCACCTGCATCCAAAGACGCCCAGCAACTTTTACCAGGTAGTCGGTCCATGTAATTCGAGCGTCCTGCAATGCATCGCCCGATACGTGGTTGCAACTCAAGAACCTTTTTACCTCAGCGGTTGCAGGTTCGTCGAGCGATGTGGCCAGCCCATTGTCATTGTTTATGTACATGAGTTATAAAACTGAGCAGTTTTACACTATAAGATCAAGAAATAACATTTTTACAATCTAAATATTGGACTTGGAATATGTTGTGTGACCACCTTCACCGTATGGTGATGGTATAAGAATACAATTAACCATCGTCTTTTACTACACCCATGGACTAGAAGAGCTTTCTGTACTAAAAGACGATTAAGGGGTATGATATGCAGATACTATCTATGCGAGAGAAGGATTCTATATAAAACCCTATTCCAATCCATTTCATCCGCGTGGTATAGTAGGTTAATTTCTCTCCTATTGGGGAGGAGTCGCGGGCCCAATAGTGGTAAATAAATAAGCTGAGAAGAATAAGAGGAAGACTGCATATTTCTCTCCCATATATGTTGTAGGAGACGTATGTAGATAACACACTTAGTGCATATTGCACTGGCAAAAAATAAAAAGTCCCATCCGCATGGCTAGCCTGATATACTTAGAGTAGTTACGTTCTCTTTGTGAAAAAGATTTGAACATAGCAATGGGTTAAAAAGAATATCCTTTTTTTGGGGGAATGGGTTAAGTTTTATTACCACACTCTACCGATATGTAGACGTAGTTAAGCTTCTGTAAGGGATCGCTAAAAGAACGAAAGTCAATAATTAAAATGCAAACTGTGCCATCTGCCAAATAATAAAGTTATAAAACTATTCTCCCCTTGGTGAGGCCAATGATTAAAATTGGAGTATACCTACCCTTTTATTGAGCTCGAGTTGCCTTCACAATGGAAGGGAAATTGACCTACAATACCACGCTGGTCAGACGGGTTGGTAAAGGGTTTTATTTTGCGTTTTCCTGTTCTTGTATAGACGTTATATGCATATGATATTCCTTATTCGTCTTTTACGATATCCATAGACAGGATAGAGGTGGTGATCCGTAACTACACGGACAAGTGAAACTGAAGGTGATCGGTAGATGGTTAAAAAGAAAACGTACTAAAACCAGTTGGTTCTTAATCTATACATGAAAATTAACGAAATTTCGCTGGAAAACTTATTCTGGGCGCGATAGTGACTTTTGTGCAGTAATAATTTAATCTTAATTACGACTCATACTATCTTTAGATTATTACTATCAACCTCCGGAAAGGCCATGGTTACTGTCGCGACAGTTGGCCTACAGCCAATGTTGTAAGTGCCTATCTATTGAATCGATTCTTTAATAGATAAACAAGGAAATTAAAACTTAAAAATATCATAGCCAAAACATTTATTTTTATAATTTCTTTATAAAAATAAATAAACTAGGACAATTTCGTTTTGAAAATAGTTTTAATCTCTTTCATCTTTTTACTGAGATGTACCTTTTCCTTCACAAAGACTGGCAGATATTTTCGGGTGGGCTTTTGTCAGCGCACACATCGTCCATTCTGTCCGGGGCGATGAAAGGACGACGTGCTGCCCATAATCCACCGTAATCCCTCTCCTTCGTCATTCGGCCGACCACCGATACCGAGTGCCTTGTCGTCCATGGCCGTCCTTTTCTTACTCCCCTCCTGGGACGTCGGTCGCCCTCGCGCGGTCGGTCTCTGTGCGGGTGACCGAATATTCCCTGGTCTAGTCATCCGCGGCCTCGGCTAGGGCGGCATTAGGTGCAGATACTGCGCCTGCGCCGCTAGAGTCGCTAACAGCGGACCGTGTGCTCATCGAGGAATTCCTGTCGCGCACGCTCCGCCGCCTTCTTTCGTGGCTCGATGGCTGCATCACAAAAGGCGGCGACCGCGTCCCAGAATATAGATCACTACACCCTGTCTTGCCCGTGGGTGTCATTAAAGACGACTAAGGGATATAATATGCATATAAATATGTAAGTATATGTAATCTAAGAGAATGAAAACTCGAAATAAATCTCTAACCTAACCCAACACATTTGACCAGCGGGCTATCGTAGGTCAGTTTTCCTCCTAATAGCGGAGGAGATTCGAGCGTAACAGTGGGAGGTCTACGGGCTGATATGATGACTTTGCTAGGTATATAGCAATAAGTATTTATTGTAAATTATTATCCTAATCTATTCTGTAGTTACCCGTGAAAGTAACAGCAAACATTAAAGATAACAAATAAACATCCTTAAATATAATTACAACATTACAGAAATTTATCTTAACAAAATAACAGCAAATATTAAACAAACTCTTTATATCGATACTTAATCTGAAAACGTAACTATGTAAGCAATAATATAAATATTTCTTAGTGAAGAAGCAAATATCAAATTTGAATTACTAGCAACGTTCGAGAATATTAAACGTGTATTAGTAGATTATGTAATATTTTGAATATACAAAGCCTCGATTAGTAGCGTCGTAATCCACTTGCACAGATAACGAGCCTACGGACCTTAAGATCCAGTGTATTAAGCCCAAATGAAAACATAAAATAATTATCACACTAAAGGCTAGCCCATCTTCCAAGGCAATAAAGATATGCCGTCTAATTTCTTATCATTTTCGCCAACCAAACTATTAGGTTCTCCTTGATATTAGCATTTTTTGCTGTTCAGCCTATGCTATGGAGACGTGGTTCTAACAAAATTACAATAGACAATGAAGCAATAGCATAGCTGCGTTTTGTTCGTTTTGTAGACACCGAGGAAAATTTACACCCATTATCCTATATTTATCAACTACATAATGACCTAGAATCACCTGAATTGTTGAGTACACTACAGTTATTATTAGATATTTCAATACCTAATAAAATACATATTATAAATGCTATTAATCATAATCATGTGAATATATTATATGATAATGATATCGCATAAATGTCAACTATTTTCAAATAGCGCTAATTGGTAAATAAAGTTAATCCAGCAAAATATTATTTTTCTTACTGTTATGATATAAGTCATATATGCGGTAATATATATATATGGTCATTATAAAGGTCGTAAGCAATTTTATGTTACTTTACTGTTTGGTTTTTGGATTTCTGCTAAATATATTAATTAATAACACCTATTTGTCTTTAATCTTATATTTAGCCATTACCCCCAAATGTAGCTCTGCTTGGGTTTTCTACTGAATATACTTTTTTAACATTTGATTTCATTTTCTTTACGCTCAAATTTACGTAACTCAAACAGAGCTTTATAAAAAAAGATCCGAAAGAAAGGTATCCATAGAATATATAAGAATAATGAGATAACCCGGAGAATAGGAGTTCTGAAATAGTAACGGCTAGACAACGAGAAAACGGCAAACTTTCGAAAAGAAACCTTCGCGACATAATCATGAATCAAACGACGCAATAATAACCTCTATTGACAACATAATCAATATTACAAAGAATCATTTATTATAAAAGGCGATAAAAAACTTAAATAGCAAATTTATTAATTAGATAGTTTTATAAATATATAAATTACTCCAATCCAGATTTTAAGATTTAAATCAGTGAAGAATTACTTAAAGATAACTAAATTGTATAAATAATAACAAAACAAGTCGATTTATAATCAAACGCTTGATGAATTAGAAAATTCAGCAAACATTTTAAAACAAACTTACCTTTATATCATAATCGATGAACATCAAACCGCTTTGGAATAAAACAACACTATCCAGCAACTTTTATACGATAAATGTTCGTTCACAAGAGAATCCTAAACGAGAATCAGTTCACTGCACTGTACAGCCAGACTCTTTGCTATCGTTCGTTTAACAAATAAACTTAGGCACTTTGTATATAAAGTAATAAAGTACATAGGACTTGGTTCTGTTCACTGCTCTAATTGTTTCACTTTTAAGTCCGCTCAGCTGATACACCTGCAACAAAATAACACAAGTTTAGTAAATAAATATATTTTCTTTTTTTCATCAACATCATCATCTCAACCCGTATACGTCCCACTGTTGGGCTCGGCTCTCCTTCATTGTGGCGTGGAATTTGACCTACTACAACACGCTGGTCGATAAGTCAAATTCCATGCCACAATGGACGTGTTATCATAGGGTTACATTTCCCTAGCCAAGGCCGCGGGTGACTTTCCCGAACAGCGGGGCAACGACGGTCGAGGAAAGGGTACTCCTCAATGTCGTCGGGCCGACCACTGACGGCAAGTCACCCGGCACCGGTGGTCGGCCCAACGACGAAGGCGACGTGCCACGGGTAGGTTACGGGACCGCGCGCCACCCCTCCGTCCCTCGGATGGAGCCGGGCGGCGGGTACGCAGACCGTAGCCCACCCCAAAAAAATAAAAAAGGGATTTCATTTCGAGGTTTCTTTCTCTTGTATCGATGTTATCTGAATATTATTCTCTTAAACATCTTTTATAACATCCACAGGCAAGAGAGGGGGTGCTAAATAGTATTCTTACTCCGTCACCGCACGGATTTTTTTTTATAAACTAATATAACTTCTGAAGGAGTGTGTAAAGATATGAAATGCTTTCTTATTCTTAGGTAACTAGATGAAAGTTATGTTGTGAGTAATATGTTAAAAATGAATTTTGAACGCTTTAAGAGTAAGAAAAAAAATGAAAGAAAAGATGAACTATGTGAAACATGCCAAGTATGGACAGAGAGCAAATACAGACATATGGAAAAAGATTACATATTACGCTGACTTAATTGAGAACAGAACAGCCAGACATCTTTAGCCAATGTATGTAGAGTAGAGATGTAAAAAAATAATCGATTTTTATAATAATCGATTATTAATCGATTATTTTTTGTGATAATTGATTTTTACAATCGATTATGAAAAAATTAAAAATTGATTATTTTTATATTAAAATTAGTCGATTATTTCACTGCCAATTTCCTAAAAAAAGGTCTTCACGATACTGCGTGCAGTATCGTGAAGACCTTTTTTTAGACCTTTTTTGAGACCTTTTTTAGACCTTTTTTTAGACCTTTTTTTAGACCTTTATTTAGACCTTTTTTTAGAAGATAGTATAGTATTTCATACTATAATAGAAAATAAAGCTCACATTTCCTAAAAAAAAGGTCATTATAAGCCTGTCGGGAGAAATCAATTATTTTATAATCGATTATTTATTTTTAATTAATCGATTATTTTATAATCGATTTATTTTAGAGAACAAAAAATCGATTATTTAAAATATCGATTATTTTCCCTCCAAGTCACATCCCTACTTCCTTCCTACACACGGACACCTTTCAGAATAGAGAAGACATTGGACTACGTTTATAACACAAGACGGTCAGACGTATATTATATGACGTATATATTACAGCGGTAGGACCGCACTGTTGACAGTGTGGATAGTGTCTGGGATAGTACCACACTCTCGCAAAAAATTAACGTCCAAGTAGTAGCAATTTGTTACTATGCTTCGTTCGGTGAGCGAGAGAGCCGGTAGCCCAACTTTCTGGGGTGTTTGCGTGTGGTGGGTTTTGGTGATACCTTTAGTATTACCAAACCTCATTGCACGCATTCACACTTCTATCTTCGCGGTAGGCCTTGCAAAGGTCCACACTGGCATTGTAGGTCTCTTAAACACTACGCCATCTATGCAGTTCTCTCACACAGCAAACAATAAGTAAAAGAAAATACAATACACTATATTAGATTGTATTACTTTTCAAGTAACACGTAAGAGGGGCGAGTCTCTTCTGTGTATCTGGCACTGTTCCAGATTCCACGATGCCAGTGAAAATATCCTCACAGGAAGCCTCCTATAACATCCGACCCAAGAATCGAACCTGGAAGCTCATAGGCTACAGTTTTATGATATTTGGCAATAAATATTTGGCAACGATAGTTGGTCTTGTTAAGGTATATATATTAACGAATTAAAAATTTAGTACCTACAACATTTACAATAAATTTTGGATTCTTAGTAAGCAATTACTGTCTGATGGCAGCTATGAATAATACCAACCCTTACATTGTTCGTGGTTACCCGCACAAATGTCGACGAATTAATACCAGTGGTCGGTCTAATGGCGCTGGGGAGGGAATGTGGTAGGTTATGAGGCCGCACGGAGCTCATATTTCGCGCCGGGCGGATTGAGCGGAGTGTGTCCAGACCAGCGGTGGGCAAACTTTTTAATGGCGGGCCACAAAGTTTAAGAAATTCTAAAGGAGGGCCAGAATTATAGAAAAAATGCATTTTGCATTAAATCTTTTTAATAAACAAAATACCTTTTACTTTTACGTCTTGTTGGGCGTGTGAGACATATGGAATTGTTTTTGATTTTCCATAATATTTTCGAAAGCAGGTTCCATTTGTGACGAAGCAAGTTTCAGCAGTGCGAAAAGATGTTCATCAGTCAATTGGTTTCTGATTGATTTTCCCCGCAATTTCATGGTTGAAAAGGATGGATGGTCTCTCGGCGGGCCGGATTAAATACTTTCGCGGGAGTTGGCCCGCGGGCTGTACTTTGCCTATCACTGGTCCAGACCATAGCCGTCTAAAAAAACGCGTTAGCCATAAAATCGTTGATCACAGCACAATTTTAATTTTTTTTATACATGTGTTAACTCAGCTCACACTTGTGGGACACATATGTCCCACAATTGTGTTTGAGCCTCCTCCAAAAAAGCAGAATAATTTACTTATTATAAACACTGGTCGCTGGATATAGAGTTTTAGGCGTTGTCTGTCTCTTGCGCACATATTACTTATATGCATATTGTGTCTCTTAGTCGTCTTTTACGACACTCGCGGGCAAGATCAAGTGTGCTGATATTGAACAAGTGTACTCATTATGGAGGAGGATTGAGCTCAGTATTTAGACATATAAGAGAGGACAAAACTTATGTCTATAAGGATACAAGTTCAGTAATTACTAAATCACAACCGTATAAACTAATTTGTTATGCTACAGCCTTTTGAGTTATTGGTTGTGTGGTTTTAAAATATCAAAATTACGTAATAATAGCATTATTTTTATCATATCAAATCCATAAAATCGCCAGGCGAATGGGTAGCACCATTTATAAACAAAGTAACGCTACTCAACTGTGAATCAGTCTAGTGTTACATCGCTGTAATAATAACTCGTTAGTAGACACTAAACGCAGAGGCTGCACGAACTTCGCTTCGATTACCCCTACCGCGCTGGCCGCTTCGTCACTGACTTCACACCAACGATTGCTATAACTACTCGGGCGTCCGTTAAAACGCCCCCTCCATCCGACGTCCTCGTCACGTCCTCGACGAAGAGGACGACAATATCACACTCGCTCAACAAAGAGCCTACACGGCCCGCGAGGCCTTAACAAATAAATATCCGCGGTTCCGCCCTCGCCATCGAGGTGCGAAACCGCGCCGCGCAAAAGTCACTACTAAAAACGTGGGCACGCCCACTTTGCCTCCAGCGACGCCCCAAGCCGAGGTCCGTTCCCCACAGGGGGAGCCCTTGGGCGATGTCGCTTAGCATACTCTTCTCCGGGTTGAGAGCCTTCAGCGCTCACCCATAGTCCGCGTCAAGCTGTCAAGGCCATCTACGGCCAACAGCTGTACACACACAAAAAAAAAAAAAAAAAAAAAAAAAAAAACGCCCCCACAAAGTCCGATTATACACTACCTGCATACGGCCGATCATGACGTATGCCAGTGTAGTGTTCGCGCACGTTAGGCCAAACAGGATCCACAGGTTACAAACAAAATAGATTCATGCGACGGGCAACGGGAGCACCGTGGTTCGTTCGTAATGTCGATCTACACATCGACCTCGAATTGCCGACCATCAGGCAGTATATGAAGCGTTGCTCCCAGCGCTATTTTGACTCTGCCACGACTCACCCCAATCCACTAGTGGTTGGGGCGGTAAACTACGTCCCCTCAAAAATATCCGCGGTCCTACGACCCCGTCATCTCCTTGAAGAAGGGGATGATGCTATTACGATCGCCCAAGAAAGGGCCTACACAGCTCGCGCAGCGATAACACATAAAACTCCGCGGTATCGGCCTCGCCGACGAGGTCGAAAACCGCGTCGCGTAAAAATCATTAACCTAAACGTGGTCACGCCCACTTTGCGCGCCGTACGAGCCATAATCGGGATACCAAACGATGCGTCAGTGAAACCTTTTTTCACTAAACTAAACATCCTTACCCTTCCTAGTGTGGTAATATACCAGGTGGCTATTTATGTCAGAAAAAACATATTAAAGTTTTCCAAACCAAGCCATAAGCATTCGTATTTCACAAGATACCGTGATAACTTATCAGCCGTAGCAAGAACACTCACTAAGTCAGAGAAGACAACTCATGTTATGGGCCCAGCGGTGTACAATAAACTGCCTACACCGATAACTTCCGCTCCTAGCCTCCAAACCTTCAAGGTCCGACTAAAGCGGTGGTTCGTCAGGCAGGCATTCTATACGTTTGACGAATTTTTGAAAATGTAGACAGTACTCAACGCGGATATTGTTTACGTTTCTTTATTACTATTATTGTTACTCTTTGACATTTCTTTGACATTGTTACTTATCCTATTATAATTGCTGGTAACCTAATATTGTTAAAATGTAATCATCTTTACCATATTTATAATGACATGTAAGAAACCCTTACCAATAATTGAGTTATGAGTTATGAGTTTGCTTTCAGCGACGCGACGCCCCGAGCCGAGGTCCGTTCCCCACAGGGGGAGCCCTCGGGCGATGTTCACTTAACTTACTTACCGGGTTGAGAGCCTTCCGCTCGCCCATTGCCCGCGTTAAGCTGTCAAGGTCATCTGCGACCAACAGCTAAATACACATCAAAAAAAAAATAAATTAATTAATTAATTAAAACGCCCTCATTATAAATCCTACATTATTCTTCAATATCCAATATTTACTAAGTTATTATATATTGTGATAATCCTTCAACCTAAGTAACATTTGTGGATATTATTATTCTCCTATATCCAATATTTACTAAATTATTATATATCGTGATAATCCTTCAATCTAAGTAACAATTCGTGGATATTAAAACCCCGCTATAGGGGTTCTAAGATTAGACTTAATTGTCTACCACCCCCGGAGCCGACTAGCAAATCTCCTCATCTTCTTCGCTGCGGATCTCTACGGGCAACAAGCGTAAGGAGAGTACTGTTTTCTGTTCATTGTCAGTGCAAAGCCTAGGAAATACCGAGAAAGACTAACGACCCCACTCCCCTTGTATTTTTAACTTATACTTTATTTCTATCTTTACTTACTTATACCTTCAATTATTAATTATAATATACGTTACAATTTCTAACTCCTTTTATTTTACCTATCCTCAGTGTAACACTAGGGCAAGCGTATATAATTTTATTCGTCTTAGAAATGCCTCTGTCCAATAGTGGACGTTGATATGCTGATGAATGGATGAAACATTACATAGCAAGTTACGATAGTTTTTAGAATGATCATAACGATATACAGTTGGACTGTATATCTTATTGTTTACCGCTTCATGTTCAACCGCGAGTTACGGACGTGACTAAGGCAGTTTTCAACTGGAACGTAATATCTCAGCTCTGTAATCACAGACCGCTTTCGGACCGTATTATCATTCGTACAAAAGCCTACGTAATAACCAACGATCAACATCTAGAGGCATTTTTGCAAAAACGCCATCAATCTTCGCCGTGCAAAAAGTCGGCAGAAGTTGATTTATCTATCTGAATATTAGCTAGCCACGTTGTAGATAGATACTGTTCGCAGTTAACACGAGTGTCGTAACAAGCTATTGTAATAACGTTAAGTATATATTGTTTCATATTATTGGCGACCATTTAGAAAAATTCAGGTCACATGCAAGCTCAGACAGGCGTGAACGAGTTTGTGATAAATTGGATTTAGGAAACGTCAACAATGTATTTAGGACCATTTCATCTATATCTATATTAATATATAACATGATATAAGATACCTTTACAGGTTTTATTGAGCTTTTATTTTATTTATATTCTGCGCATTTAGATAATAACTTTAGTGTCTACGCTGATAGGAAGATGTCAAAAATCATTGCAATCACAGAGATTATGTGTTTTTTGACGGGAATGTCAAAAAGTCATGTAGCGCTTTTAAACTGTATTTCTTAGAATAATAACGTATAGAAGGATAGTGTCAATACTACGAACGTTCGAAACTTGAATCTAAAAATACTAATGGCGTGCAGACGATTACACACATACACACGCACACCACTATACAAATTATGAAATCAAATTTTGTTTTTATTAACATAAATCGTCGAAATACTTTTAAAAGTAATGTTAAAAACCTTTTTAAGTTTTTCAAATGTGTTGTGACATGATTTAAATGCACAAACCGTCATAATTATCTATTTATTTTTTAAGAGTTGCGTAAGTACATGCAGTACAATGACTTGTAAATTACGGAACGGTTCCGGCGTAAGTTCCATTAGACTCCAATTGAAATGCCTCACTTTTTGTGCGCGAACTTACCTTCTATACGTTATTATTCTAAGCTGTATTTATTATTTTAGTGTTACAGTATAATATTAAATAATTTTGCAATATTTTATGTAATATAATACAGATAACTCGTTGAAGCGTAGTAAATATGGTATAATAGTGTATTGCGTGCATTTTCATATTCTGCCAAAATTTACAGAGGAATCATGATTTGGTTATCAGCACCTAGTCAATGATAGCGACAAGAACTAAATACGTGAAGAATATTATAACTCGACACTGGCACCAATAGCTTATAATTATAGTTCATTGCCCTCATTGCATAAAAGAAAAAGAAGAAGACTTTTACGTGCCACAGTTTTATTTTATTGTAAGTCGTGAGTATTGTATTGTATGTACAATGTTCATTGCCAGCAGCAAACTGTGTAGTAATTCTACATTGCTAAAACTTTGTGGTCTTGTTAAAAGGCAAAAAGGACAAAGTCCAACAGAAGGAAAATTGATATTTTTTTAATAAACTCTTGATCAATCAATAAAATTTAAAATTTTGAGTAACCTCCGACACGAACAAAAAAAAACCTTAAAAGAAAGCACCACGTCTTCGTCTACAGGAAAAATGAAAAGATTTGTTAAGATTTCTGATGTTTACGCGAGCATTACACATTGTAAATAAAACTACTTTACGGATTTTATCGCGTTTTTATTTGATTTTTGTTTGCCCGACGATTCGAAAACTTTGTAGCGTTCATGGTCATGGACGAACTCGTACATGGTCCGCCTTTTTTATTTACAACTAGTTAAGAAATTAAAATTTCAAATGTTAGGATACATATTTGGAAATTAAGTAAATACTCATAATGCGTTTAAAATCCTCATGGCAGCTAACAAAAAGACTAATGCTCCTGGAATGCCTAAATAAATTTTCATAAATTGTACCCAAGAATAATCTCGATCAAGTCAGCTTTGAAACGAAAAAAACACATCATTACACCTTATATAATTTTGATGAAGAATTCACAATCTTCAAATAGCAAGATCAATTTTTACTAAATATAGCTGAGAGCAAGCAAGAAACGCTCGCTTTTACAAAAGAAATCGCATTGAAATCGTTCCGTATTCTAGTTAGTCCTGCACGAGAACTACGATACCACAGAAATACTTACACAAGGAAGGAAAACTAGAAATAAAACCGTATAACAACACGTCTGATCAGCGTAGTATAATAAGTCAGATATTTTCATCTTAGTTTGAAAGAGGATCGAGCCCAGCAGTAAGCCGAGATGAATCTAACCTAATAATGTGTAAGTGTTTTTCGTGTGGTAACGGAGTAAGAATTCAATTCACCACTCCCTATCATGCCCGTGGATGTCGTAAAAGACGACTAAGGGATATAACATGCAATAACATCTGTGCAAGAGAAGGAAAACTCGAAATGAAATCCTATACCAATATGTCTGACCTGTCTGGTATAGTAGGTCAAATTCCGTCTCATTGAGGAGGAGGCCCGAGCCCAACAGTGGGACGTATATCATATATGGTCTGTGATGATAATGATGATGAATGTATAAGTATATTAACCTATTATTATATAAATGTATGTACTTAAGACAATTAAAATAATTTTAATTTTGAGGCAACAACCGCACTAAAGAAAAATCTTTGTTTCACGTGAGAATTTATAAATGCACTTAACCGGAACAAATTACACGCAGACTCTGAACTATCGTTTTTAAATTGCATACAAGGCGGTGCTGAATGAGAACCGAAAACATGTCACTCAGCATAAGAGATCGATATTTAAGCCGCTACACCATTTTCGTCTATCCAACTATATATTAAACTCCACTGTTGGATATACACAAGAATCATCACATAATAGCTATTCTTAACGGGGGTTGATGATCGTATATGGTATTATAAACTGTCCCACGTTCTTCAGATGAACCTTCAGCCGGTTTTCGTGACTCCCATGGGCAGTAAGCATCAATCAATAACCCATCCCCAACTGAGTACTAAGCCATTTGTTCACTCAAATCTTCAAAGAATATTTATTACGTCAGTAAGTCTATTAAGGCATATATGCTCAGACGGAAAAGCCATCAGCATATCAACGAGATGCAGTTAGTTTTATAAGGGAACATAACCGTATTTCGTGACCGTGTTCAGCGGAGAAAAGATCTTTAAAAATACCAAGCTTGATCAAAATGGAGTCTTGGTCCTTATATATACTACGAGTGGTTATCGAGGGGGTTTAAAAGTGTAAGAATGATTACGTAGTTTAGGGAATATACCCATAGTACGTTTCCTAGGTTACGTAATCGTTAAGGCGTTCGATTATGCGTCCATGCAACTAGTATAATATTTAGTTTCAACCACTTTGCCGCATTTTAAAATGCCAATATCTCCTAAGATATTCAAGGCCTCGGATTCGAGTCCCAAACCAGGTAAAAAATTATAGGGTTTTTCTGAGAGGAAAAGTAGCCTCAGTTATTCCTTATATAGACAACTACTTGGTAGTGAAATATTATCATAATCGGTCCAGCCGTCTTGAATTACCATGAACAAAAAACAGACAAAAATGTTTTAACTGGTGTGAGGATAAAAAAACCTAGTATTTTGACATTACAAACAGACACTTCAATTTTATTTATTTGTATAGATTAAGATAAAACCACAAAAAAATATATTGGATTGCTAATTTAGATTATACTATTACTATTATCTACTGATACTATTATCCCAGACTAGACACCTCTAGTGTTAGGTGTGAAACCTTGAATTTTAATCGGATGAAGACTTTCTAGTTTCATTCATTCGGTCACTGAACACGCCATCTTTAAGGACTTACATTATATGGATTATATACGGCTATTTATTACGAACTTTTCTGTATTCGTCATCATCATCTTAGCTTATGTACGTCCCATTATTTCCCATTACCTCAGTCGTAGCATGGCGGTTACACCATTATTTCCCTAGGGAGGCCTCTGCCCAAAATGGACATTCATAGGTTAACGAATGGATGGAAAGCATGTAAGTACTAGAATTTTGTAATTCATAGTTATAATAATCATCATCATCATCTTGTTCTTATCCCAATTACTTGGGGTCGACGCAATATGTCATCTGTTTTGACATACTGCAAAAAATTTCAGCAATGACTTTTATGACCGGCTGCCTGCCTGACGTCAACCCTCCTTGGGAATGTAATCGTTGACCCAAATGGTACCAGATGGAGTTGGTCCGGGTCAATCTAGGGCTCTTAGTCGTCTTTTACGACACCCACGAGCAAAGCAAGGGTTGGTAGTATTCGAAGCCGCTACCACACAGCACTCATAGTTATAATAATACGAATATATTTTCTTTTACTCGTGATAGCCTATTTTTAATCCATGGTTATTTCAAGTAATGATAAAAATAGTTGACTCCAGTGTGATGCCCTTCAAACTACAAGATACTTAATATAATTCAAACGATTATGGCTGGACCAGATCCCACAAGCGGCACCCGATCTCGAGTTATTATTAGTCCGCAACTCACCGAGACTCCGACCGCGTGAGGAAAGACCGACGTCCTCCCCGAGGGGGGGGGGAACGTCGGTCGATAGGAGGGTACTCCTCAGGGGGTATTCCGTCGGGCCGGCACTGGCAACAAGTAACCCTGCTCCGGTGGCCGGTCCAACGACGAAAGTGACGTGGTGTTTGCGTAGGTTGCGGGTGTGCGTACTTACGCCCCTCTGTCGCCCCGGACGGAGTGGTACGAGGAGTGCGCCGACCGCAACCCAAACCCAAAAAAAAAAAATTCTAATACGTCTGACCGGGACGTTATTGTTGGTCAATTTCTTTCTCATTGTGCAGGAGGCCCAAGCTCAAAACTGGGACTTATGTAGGCTGAAATGAGATGAAATATAATGTTCTAAAATACAAAATGTTTATCTTTTTTACATTGCTGTTAAACAACAAACTTAATGATTTATTTCATGTATGGTACTACCTCACCCAATAGACGCTGTTCTTTGCATATATAAAAAAATAAATTCCTTGCTAATGAAGTCGGATGGATGGTTTTAGTCTATAACCAATATAGAAATATTCTGTTTTATATATGTTGATAAAATTTTATCATTGATATATATGTATCACTTAAAAATGGCTGTCTTGACTTGTTTAATACTTTGTAAGAAGGTTGAGATATAATAAGATTGAAATTAATAAATGGAAAACTGCTCAACGAATTGGCAAAATAAAAGTTACTTCTCTGTAAAACATATTAAAAACGCAATGGGTTCAACGATGGTGTGTGGGATTTTTTTTAGAATGAGACTTAAAAAAATAATAAACAAAAGTTAAAGATAGAAAATAAAGTTTAATTTTTTTTAGTAACTTTAAGATTATTCAAGAAGCTATACATGGTATATCCACACTTTATACAAACAGCATTAAGACGAATTATAATGACATTATTCTCCTAACTAATATTATAAATGCGAATGTGAGTTTATTCAGAAAATCGACGTCTGAGTAGTAGCAATTTGTTACTGCGCTTCGTTCGGTGAGCGAGAGAGCCGGAAGCCCAACTTTCTGAGGGTGTTTGCGTGTGGAGGGTTTTGATGGTGCCTTTAGTATCACCGAGCCTCAATGCACGCATTCACACTCCCTTCACTTTCTTCGCGGTAGGCAGCGGCCTTGTAAAGGTCCATGAGCGGCAGCAATACTTATCATCAGGTGTACTGTTTGCTCTTTTGCCATTGCTTGCATAAAAAAAAAAAAACATTTGTTTGCTACACTTTCACACCTAAAACACTATACCAATTTAATTTAAAAAATTTTCGTCAGCGGAAAGCTAGCTATATACATACTATGATACTTTTAGCTATACTATTAGTGACATAGACTATATTTATCCTCATATTCACACGGAAACAGCAACTACGCAGGTGAAACCACAGGAATTTAATCGATTTTGGAAGAAGAGAAGGCTACATTATTAGCGAGTAACATAGTCCTGTATTTTGTTAACGTATTCATAAGGGAACAAGAACTACGCAGGTGAAATCACGGGGATAACTTTAAAAAATATAACAAATAGTAAAATTCATTATCAGCGCGTAACATTGGCTATATTTTAGTTTCGTACTCCCACGGTCCCGTAATCCCCATTGGATTACGGAGTGAAACCGGGGGAATTTGCGAATTAACTAATAATTGCATTATTTTATGTGAGGATGGGATAAAAAGACAATTTGAATTTGTCGTCATCCCTGACTTCCCAGTGGCCATTATAAAAGCTGCCTAAAGAAGCTAGGTAACCGACGACCTGGTGAAAGTTACGGGGCGTCGTTGGATGCGAGTGACACAGGATCGCACTTTGTGGCGTAACATGAGAGAGGCCTACATCCAGCAGCCTGCAATGATGATGAAGAAATGATGAAAGAAGCTAAGAAAGACAGTTAACAGTGCTCTTCTGGAAAACATAACAAAAATTGAGATCGCCAAACCGCATACCAATCGTAGCATTTATGGCATTATATTTAGTTTCGTAGCGGAGTTTTGTGTGTGATCGCGATGTATTGATAAATGGATGGACACTTCATATGTCGAAAATGTTTATAATAATACAAAACAAAACGTAAAAAAGATTTGTATAAAGCTTCACAAAGTTTCATTGCTTTTAAAAATAAAGATCAATTGGATTTAATTTAAAATGAGACAATCGTGTATTTTATATCATATAGTATGAACGAAACATTATTGTGTCTGGCGAACGATGTCGCCGGAATGTCGTTCACTAAAAATTACATTTAGCTAGAATACGTGCGCGATTCATCGCTTGAAAATGTGCGAGGCCGCATATTATCACAATATTGAAATTTCGTTATTACATTACAAATTTATAATGCTTCACGGCTAATGTTACAGGAACTAATTAGACAGCTATTAATATAAATTTAATAATTATTTTAAGTAAATTAATTTAGAGTGTCAATTAAATCTATAACTTTTTTATTTTGGCGAGCTATAGTCAGCATAGACGCCATCCCTTCCGTGCGGGGTGACGCATGGGCGGCGTGCGGCTTCACAATCCACCGTAATTCCTCCCCTTCGCCATTGGGCCGAGCACTAGTATCAAGTTCCTTGGCGTCCGTGGTCAGGCCGGTGGAATATCCTTTCGGGTACCATCGCTCCCCAAAACTCTCACGCGGTAAGCCTCTTTACGGGTGATGGACTTTTCACCGATCCAGTCACCCGCAGTATCAACTAAGGCGCCATCAGGTGCAGGTACTCGCGGCTGCATTCGGGGGACTTGAACCTTCCCCACAATAGGAAGGAAACCGACCTGGTCAGACATGTTGGTATAGGATTTTATGTTGAGTTTGCTCTTGCATATCTTTATTTATCTATACCTATACCAATAAATGAAAATTGGAGTGTCTGTTTGTAATGTCAAAATAATAGGCCTTTTTCATGCTTACACGATTATTTGCACTATACATATGCCTAAAAATCACTTTATATTTTTTTGTCTGTCTGTCTGTTTGTTTGTTCTGAGTAATCTTCAAAACGGCTGGACCGATTTAAAAAATTCTTTCACTAATGGAAAGCTATAATATCAGGTAGTAACCTAGGCTATGTTTTACCCCGGTATTTCCACGGGATTGGGAACTACGCGGGTAAGGTGACTGAAACCGAAGCGAAGCGAGGGCGGGTTACTAGTGTATATATATATATATATATATATATATATATATATATATTTCTTGTCGAAATCGACTTACTTTCGCCCCCCACAAAACGTATCATCTTTTACTGAAAGGTAATTTACAGTCGAGCCTCCGTATAAAATTCAACAACACTGTAGTTAAAAAGAAGGAGTCAGTGTGTTACCTCGGCCTGGTCCTAGAGAAAAATTTTTCGTTCATTGAACATATTAAAACTGTAGATGAAAAAGCCAAACGAAATTTCTATGCGCTTACCAGAATTTCAACTTCCACCTGGGGCCTTCGTTTTAACACACTTAAAATTATATATACAGCCACATATCTGGGCTGTATCTGTTATGGTGCACCGGCCTGGGCTGATCGTACTACCATAGGCGCGGCTCGGTGCAAGTTACTACAGAGTCAACAATTAGCGCTAATATTTCTGTGTAAGGCATACCGAACAGTTAGCACCGAAGCCTTACCAGTACTTGCAGGTGTACTTCCGGTCGACTTAGAGATACAAAAACGTGCGTCCATGTATTATTCCACTAGGGAAAACATAACTAACAATTTTCTTTTACCACGCGATCGTAATAAAATTACTAGACTTTTTGCACCGCAATCCGTCGTTAACGATAAGCTCCTGACCGAATGGCAGGAAAGATGGGATTCGTCAACAAAAGGTCGTCATCTATATCTATTCTTTCCATCTGTTCGTAAAGGTTTGGAGAGAACTTGGCTAGAAATTGACCACTATGTAGCCCAATTCCTCACAGGCCATGGGAATTTTAGAAGTAAATTATTCTATTTTACACTAGTAGATTCACCATTTTGTCAATGTTCGACCTCAAACTCCAATTTTGAACAAACAGCTCATCACATCCTTTGGGAGTGCATTCTCTGGCACAACGAGCGGAACGTCATGTTAGATAATATGCATGTCACGTCTGGGGTAGTATACTATTCGGATCTTGTAGCAACTCGAGAAAATTTCCGTGCGTTTAGGCGCTTTTGCCATACCTATTACTGTAATCAAACCTAAAGCTCACAAATAGGTCCATTAAGCTTTGTCCAATCCGTGGTGCTGTACCGCTGCGTTTCACGTAGTTGTACAAACTCTTATTTACTGGCTTATCAGCCAACTTTGCTTCATGTCTCCCGCTTTGCATAGGAGGGAAGTGGAATCTTTCCAACTCCTCCTGTTTTCTTTTCTAATTAAATTTGTTGCGGGTCCCAAGACAATTAAAAGCGATTCCCGGGACTTCCTGAGGGTCAAACCTCAGTGTCTTATACGGAGACCACTGTGGATCCTGGATTACAGGAGTTACAGTGGTGGGAATGTGTGGTGGGATTAGTCCCATTAAAAAAAAAAATATATATATTTCTTGTATACGTGTGTATGTCCCTGAACTCCTCCTAAACGGCTGGACCGATGGCATGTTCACGGGGATTCGAGAATGGTTTAGATTCACAATTGGAGCAGATAGGTAGTATCGCTGTCGATAGGAGAATTCCTTTCATTTTATTTAAACAGAATAACGTCTATTGGGTCAGCTAGTATATTATATGTATGTCTATTAACATCTTTAACGACGTGCACTGTTAAAATAGGGAATGGAAGGGCTGCGTGTAAAATGAAAAATGAAGAAAAATATTAAGATACATATAATACAACTCGGATAGAAGCTACGAAATTTCCCCTTTATAGTGCCCGTGTCATCATCGGTCATACTCTTTACATAATTGATACGGGTCGAATCGACACAAGTGGTCCGAGAGGCAGTTTCCTAACTAGCTTTGTAGCTGCACGCTTCGGGAGCAATTAGGCGAAAGGGGAGTAATTGCATCTCTCGGGGATATCTCACGAATTGTTTCAAATGTCATCTGTCAGGAATGAAATGAGAATTTGCTTCCGTTATTCGATTATCATATAACCGCCAAACTTTGCATTGTTTGTTTTTTATAGACTCAAGTCTACTTACCTCCGAATGAGTAAGCGAAGGTGTAAAACAGAACGCTTATCTTCGGGGTTTATTCAAAACTAGCCTATGCGACCTCGTCCACGTGGAACATTTACTTTGAGCTAATGCTAACTTTAACCCGCGACGTTGTTTACGTAGAAAGTGAAAATTTTGTTAAATTATACAATTCTGTCACACATGATTTTTGCGAGGAAGAGGAAGCTCTCAGAAGGGGAAAATCCGATTCTGAAACATTTTTTATTGTTGCTCCACTCCTATTGGTCTTAGCGTGATGATATATAGCCTATAGGCGTCCTCGATAAATGGGCTATCTAACACTGAAATAATTTTTCATATCGGATCAGTAGTTCATGAGCTTATTGCGTTCAAACAAACAAACTCTTCCGCTTTAAATATTAGTATAGATATAGATTATTAGAAGAAAATTTTCAAAAATCTTATGGCAGATATTTTTAAACCCAAATTCAAATTCAGGATGATAGACTGTTCCAGGCCTCGAATTAATGTAGTATTATGGAATATTATTAATAAGCTACACAAATAATTATAATTGTGAAAAAAAATTGAAGTGTCTGTTTGTAATGTCAAAATACCGGGCTTTTTTCATGCTCACACGGTTATTTGCACGACACCTATGCCTAAAAACTAGTTTAAAAATTTTTGGCTGTCTTTCTGTCTGTTTGTTAGTTTGGTTTAATCTTCAAAACGGTTGGACCGATTTTAATAATATTTTACTACTATGTAGCTGGCTTCATAAAAAGTAACTAAAAATATATTATATCACAGTAATCCCACGGGAACGGGAAGTATGCGGATAAGGCGACTGAACCCGAAATGAAGCGAGGGTGGATTACTAGTATATAATACATCATAAACCAATTTCTGTTTTTCTTTGATAAAAAGTTCATAAATTAGTTTTAACAATTACATTAACTTTTCTTAAATTCTGCAAACCGAACAAATTTTTTTTCTAATACTACACACACGAAGTCAATAGTTATTTAATTAGACAATAAATAGTTATGAAAAAATTCATATATTGTACTATATTCAGTACTAGAAACCCGCCCTCGCTTCGCTTCAGTTATAGGTTATAGTCGTTTTACCCACGTATTTCCCGTTCCCGTGGGAATACCAGGACAAAATATAGCCTAGTTTACGCCCTGATATTATAGCTTTACATTGGTGAAAGAATTTTTGAAATCGGTCCAGCCGTTTTGAAGATTACCCGGAACAAACAGACAGACAGACAGACAAACAGACAGACAAAAAATTTTTAATTGCTATTTTAGGCATAGGTGTCGTGCAAATAACCGTGTGAGCATGAAAAAAGCCTATTATTTTGACATTACAAACAGACACTCCAATTTTATTTATTGGTATAGATGTTTTTTAAAATATACAATTTATCAAAGCCTCCAACTCTATATAGGTACAATACGATACGTGCATTCTGAAAATTAATTATCTTTCTGGTTTAGAGATTAGTTTTGTAAAACCAACTGTATACAGTACATGTGATTAAAAATTCATGTGATAACTTTTTATTACATAAGAAACTGGATTTGATTATAATTGTATAATAGTACATATTTATAAAAATACCGTGTTACCGCCTCATCCAGTATTACTCGTACTAAGAACTCGTACAGTAAAACACTGTAATAGATAACATGACTAGAAAAGAAAACTCTAAACAAAATATAGTTTTCTTTGCCAACCCATTTGGCCAGATTCCTATTTTGCCCCCCATTGGGGAGAAGACCCATAGTAGGAGGAGGAAGATTAATAGTAGGACGTTTGTATAGTGAAGAAAATGAGTATGTGCACTATGAAATTTTTAATTTTTATTTAGACTAAAATGTGAAACAGAAAAATTATTACTAATTCATTAATTGATTTTGAAATTCATCGGAACATTTGCATTATCAAATAATCTACGATAGGCATTGTATTTAGTTAAAACTACATTGAAGTATTTGAAATTCAATTTAATAATTAAGTTGACTACAATTTCAAATTAATCACTAAATTAAAAGCTATTAGAACTTCAATTTAGTAATTAATAATTTTTTTAAGTATAATTTTTATTTTATATTCTGTGAAATTATTATTAAATAAATCATTAAGTTCAAGATAAAAAAAAATAAGAAATATCATTTTTTCAACTATTATTAGTTCATTTGTCCAACTCAACTTTGACTATAAAAGGCAATATGTTACTGAAAAGTAAAGCACGCAAGTTTAATGGTTGAACTTCGGTTTAGCACCATGATACATCAAGACTTATGCTGTTTTATGGCGTGGCTTAAGTAAACACCAAAAAGTACTAATAAACAGGCTATATGTGACAAACATTTCATACCATTAAAATTTTATTATTATACTAGCGACCCGCCCCGGCTTCGCACGGGTGCAGAAAAACTGTGAACGTTGTATATAATAAATTATAGTTTAAAAACTAAAAAAAACACGATTTCAAAATTGATTGAATTAAAAAATTAAAAATGAAACTAGTAATCAATTGAAAAATTGATATTATTGAACAAAACACGTGGGGTGCGTATGATAATAACTACAGATATAATAAATTATTGATAAAATATTAACAACAGTTAAAATCAAACGTGGGCCCCCCCGCCCACGCTTTTTGTACAATAACATCAATTTTTCAATTGATTACTACGGTTTTATTTTTAATTCAATAAATTTTAAAAGAGTGTTTTTTTTTAGTTTTTTAAAATATAATCTATTTTTTACTTTTTAGTTTAGTTTATTAGATTTTGAGAACGCAGCTATTTTGAAAAAGTCTCTGGCTCTGTTGTGCCGAGCCGAGTGCCACACCAACGCTACATCCCGCAATTTTTAAATCTGTAAGATCTTCGAAAATATTCATTTAAATTATATGCTGTAAGGGGCCATATAGATATATATTAAATATACAATGTATTTAAGGTATTTAATTGGATAAGGATTAATACTATATTGGTTAAAATTGCTTCGAAAATTAGCCATTATTTGTCGTAAAAAGTAAATGACAAAAAATGTTATTGTGGGATATCCATAAGAGATAGACATATACCATCGCGGAGTTTTCTATAGACCTTTTCAATGTGTACAATACTTAGTTCATTATTTTGATAAATCTCGTAGGGTTCAGCCTGCGTTTGCAATGTAAGCGGAAAAAATGTAATTATTTACGACATCACATTAGAAACCTCAAAAATAACAGTATTTGTCCACTATTTAATGGATGTTATTATACATATAAACCTTTCTCTTCAATCACTCTATCTATTAAAAAAAAACCGCATCAAAATCCGTTGCGTAGTTTTGAAGATTTAAGCATACATGGGGACAGAGAAAGCGACTTTGTTTTATACTATGTAGTGAAGCCCAAATTTCGGCGGGTATTTGCGTGTGGTGAGTTCTGGTGATGCCTTTAATATCGCCAAACCTCATTGCACGCATTCACACTTCCTTCACTTTCTTCATGGTAAGCCACCAACAGAAATAAAAAATGTAGCTTCAAATGACTTTCTCATTATAGAAGATTACTTAAATATGTCCAACTAAGAACTAACGCTATAAAAGAAGGTGAACTTGAAATGAAAACCTGTCCAACTAGCTTGGTATAATAAATCAATTTTCTTCTTACTGTAGAGGGCACGTATACTCAGTTCCTTGTCGTCCGTGGCCAGCCCGGCGGGATACCCTGTGGGGTATCCTCCTTTTCCAACGTTCTCCCGAGACGTCGATCGGACTTTGCGCGGTCAACCTCTCCGCGGGTAACGGACTAATCCCTGATCCAGTCACCCCTGGAAGACGCACTTGCCTAATAATGGGACGTATATTGTCTGAGGTTTTCCTTGTGGTGTTGAAGTAAGAATGCAATTCACAAACCCGTCTCTTGCCCGTGAGTGCCGTAAAAGACGTCTAAACGATGTAAGATGCATATACATCCATACTAGAAAGAGAAAAACTTGAAACAAAATCCTATGCCAACACATCTGACCAGCGTGGTATAGTAGAACAATTTCTTTCCCATAGGGAAGGAGGCCTGAGCCCAGCAATGGGACATACATGAGCTGAGTTGAGAACGATGATATAGTCTGATAAGACTAATATTGAAGAAGATCTATTCCTATGGAAGTTACATATTACAGCTAAGATAATATTTATCTTAGACATTCACAGATTGGGATGAATTTGGAACGGAGAATCCGTTATCAAAGAAAAATTTACCGACTACATCACTCTAAAATTTGGAATAGATTCTTAATTTCAGGATTATTTTTTTTAGTAATTTATCTGCTTACGTCTTTAATGAACCGGGCTGACCTTCGCGGGCAAAATGCATGAACAATTGAGTTCTTAATCCTTCATCATATAGACTAAAGTAACATACCTTTTCACACCTTGTCCACGTGGTGCAGGAATAGGAATACAATTCACTACTCTCTATCTTGCCTGTGGATACCGCAAAAATGACTATAGGATATAATACGTATATAACATCTATGCAAGAAATGGAAACTCAAAACAAAACCCTATGCCAACCTCTCTTACGAGCATGGTCGTAAGAGAGGTTGGCATAGGGTTTTATTTGAGATTTACGAGCATGAGTAAGGTCAATTTCCCTCCTACTGCGGAAGAGGTTCCAGTTCAGAGGTGGGACGTATATATGAGCCGAGATTATGATGATGAATATACCTTTACATAAACCCAAATAACACTAAAAATAAAAGAAGTAACGAATAACTGCTTGCTACTATCCCATCAGATATTGCGTTTGAAGTACACCAGATAAATAACCCCAACTATTTTTGAAAACCTGAAGCAAAAGAGCCTACCTCTTTTGCTTCAGAGATTGAGATGGTTAAGATTCTATGCTAATTCGTCACCACCCATGACAAATTATTTTGAAATACTTTTACTTTTAATTGCTGGCTTCCACCATCACAGGTGAAATGATTTCTGTTTTTAATTTTAGATATAATGATGTTTTATTTACAAACTATTTACTACTACGTTGTACTTTGATTTGTCACCTTGTATTATGATTTGGCAACATATACTTGATTTTTGACAAGATTAAGGTAAATATTTTGTTCTTTAACTACTTCACAGGCAATATGAATATTTTTTATCGTAGTTATGGTAGCCATATATAAATTTGTCTTTTTTATTACATTAAAATTAGGTTAACAGATTAAAGAAATTTACTAGAAATAGCTATGGATAACGGGATACAACAATTTATTGCTAAAAGACGAGGGCTAGTGTTAAAAAAATGTTATAAATTCATAGTGCAAATAATATGCAAGGTCTCTCTATTTCTTCAAATAATGTCCGGGAATTAACATACATACGTAGTAATGTAAATCTTGGTTGGGTATAGATATTTAAATGTCCGAACAATGTCTCTGATATTTCTAAAATATTTTGTTACTGAAAGATGTGTGCCGCGGTCGGCATTTGGCATCAGGCCAGTACTTTGCTGTTTTCTCCCTCATGACAACTTCTATAAGATAAAATGAAGCGCAGTCTCTACATCTCGAAGACTGTTATAAATTTATTGACGGCCATAACAGTATCCCCATTTCTCTTGTACAACGATGGGTAACATCTTTCCATAACATTTTCTCTTTTCATATTACTCGCCTATCATTTATGCTTAGGCATGCTTGTTACTATTTCATTACTATATGAAAACCGCAAAAATATTTAACGTATTTACTCACCCGAACAATATTAAATTTTGATATGTGTAAATTATATATTATTTAATTTATTGCGAATTACAAAATAAATAAAATACGCGAATAGGGATGATCGACTTCAAGATTCGTATGCGACACGTTTAAACGATTACGTGTTAAATATATGAATGAAAATTGCACGATAATATATTGTAATAAGTGCAACGTGTGTTGTGAAAGCGCGTCGCGTACCTTATCGCGAGTTAGCGAGCGCAGTATTGCAGTATTGCACTGATAAAGAGCAGGGCGACGCGAGCCGCCCGCCTGCCTCCGAGCGACTGGCGCCCGGGCCGCGTCGCGTTTGCCCCGCGCCGTGCGGCCACGCCACGAGTTGTAGCCACCCTCAACGAGCTGAAGTCGCAACCGGCTCACGCACCACGCGATTATCGATGTGCTCTGTGAGATGTGTCGCGCACTGGCACGCACAGCGGGCGCGGGGTACCGCTCCTGCGCGCTGCGTCACGCATCTGTCTCGAGTCTCAAAGCTTTCTTGCGTGCTCCCGCAGCCCGCCATCTGCAGAGACGTGTTCGCCCTCACCCCGCACCGATCTGCACCCCTAAAACACCACATTGCGACGGTGTTAATGCCCTTCGTCAAACACTGACAATTACATCCATAAAATACAATAGAGCATACCTAAATACTATCTCAACATCTAACATTACTTATACATATATTAATTAAAATTATTTTTTTTTGTAATGTGTTTGCAAAAAATGCTATCAACCGTTGTACTACTCACGGGTGTTGTAAAAGACGAGTGAGCGCTTAAAATCGACCAAAGCTAACTCTTATCTCACGACCTCCGCTCAGCAATTAAATTCTCAAAAAATGTTGACGTCAGGCATGCAACCGGTCATAAAATTATTACCAAAACTTTTTGCAATACATTTAATGGAAACAGAGTTCAAATTGCGTCTCCATAAATTGGGATAAGAGCTGAATGATGACAACCGTAGAATGTTTTTAAAAATAATATCTCTGAATTATAAAGTTACATAGAAATATATTGCATATGTTTTATACAGATTTAATAAGCAGTTAAATGGGTACGTTTTCGTGCCATGATGAAGAAAAATACAATTCACCAGTCCTAATCTTGCGCGTCGTAAAAGGCGACTAAAAGATATCTCGTGCATATAACTGCACAGATGGCGTAGTGGTTAAGATACCGACCTACAGTGCCATTGTCACGGGTTCAAATCCCACGCAAGACAACACTTTGAGCGATCCACAAATTGTTGTTCCGAGTTTCGATGTAATTTACATCAGTTAATTATATGTTCGTAAAGTCCCTCCCAACATAAGGATTATTTGCTTAGTGCAGGTGGTTCTCTTTAAAAAAATATATAACAACTATGTAAGAGAAGGAAAACTCGAAATAAAACCCTATGCTAACTCCGTCTCTTAAATCAATTGCCCTCTCAATATGGAGGAAGCTCAACCCCAGTAGTGAACAGTATATTACCTGTGATAATGAAATAAGTACATAGGTAAGATAGAAAATAATGTGCAGATAAAATCGTACATTTATTAATCCGCTACATGTCGGAAGCGTCCATTCTTTACCTTTGCTTGAGTGAGAATGAAGAAGTTAGTTTACGCAATGTCGTTATCAGATCGTAATCCGCCTATTGTACGAGTATGAACATTCTTTACATTGTTAACTTCTTAAATGATGACTCATCCATACATCCATGCTTTGAAAGTCAGGTCCTCAAGAAAGCAAAATGCCAATTGCTACACTACGCAGACAATTTGGCAAAAGTAATGATTCCTATTCTCCTGGTAAACCCTCTGCTGGTTTTTACGACTGCCACGGGAAATAAGGGACAGTGACACATTAACACGACGACCGCATAAGGCAAGTCATGAGTACAACGAGTTAGTGCTGAATAGAATTAATTAATTGATTTAATAAAATGAATGAATTTCTGATGTTTTTATGTTGACAACATAAAAACATCAGAAATTCATTTTGCATTAGTGTTTTATTTTGCATTTATATAATGACTGACACGAATGACGTAGTGGTTAAGATATGTTGTCGTGGGTTCGATTTCTAGGTCAGATAATACTTTGTCTGATCACTCTGATCATCATCATCATCATCATAGGTCATATACGTCGAAGTATTGGACTTGAGCTTTTCCAGAACGAGAGAGAAATAAGGGAGTGGTGAATTGTATTCTTACTCGGTCACCACACGGAGAATAAATATACTTTGTGCGATTCATAAATTCGTGTTTAGAGTTCAAGTGTAATTGGTTTCTGTTAATAGCATGCTTGTAAATTCCCGCGAAATATAAGGATTATTTTCCGAGTGCAGAATTATACTAAAAAGAAGATAGTGATGTTAATAAGAATTCAGTCCCCGGATCAGAAATATTGAGGATAAGTATCGTAATTGAAGCGATATATGTTATTGGAGTTTGAAAACTTCTTTGAAGTATTTCAAAGCTACAAAACATATTTATTTCCGTTTTGTAATACTCAATGTATTTTTGGAAGATATGCTATCTATCTAGTTTGTTTGAAATAAAGGATTACTTTTTAAGTATTCATTAGTACATCAGGCCAGGAATAGGGCAAAAAAATGTCAAGACCCGAATGCAGCAACAAAATTTTAATGGCGCTTCTAGATCTAGTAAAAAAGCTATCGCCAGAGCCAAGGCGGATCATGTTGTCAGAATTGGCGAGCGGTTGAAGAGTTATTCCACCAGCAGTCGTGCATTCTGGTTGCTCGCCAAGGCTGCCTGAGGCAACTTCTCAACGATCTCCCACCACTACAAAAACACAATAGCAGTCTAGTCTACAGCGCGATCCCGCCGATGTTTTGGGTAAATTCTTTACCTGTTACATCACTTTGGATGCGAAAGCTGCCACACCACCTACCATTTCGCGATGTAAAAACTCTCTGCCTGATATCCGCATGCATGCAGCGAGCGGTCAGGCGAGAGCTGTAGATTTTAGACCTACATAAGTCAAGCTACGAAGCATATACAAAGAGGAGACGGCCTAAGCAACTGTGCACCGTGACACAACTAGGTCCTGACGTCATCACGTCAACATCAGTTAGTGGGCGTGGCCTATTAGTCTGCTGTCGACTCTACTCATGTTCATACTGTGGACACCGTTATATTTTTGGTGTATTTTCGCTTTATTACACAGAAAACCATTAAGTTTTGTGTTTTATCGTGTAAATAGTACTCCGATAAACGTTCAGATGCTACGGAAGGAATCACATTTCATTTGTAAGTTTATTTATTCATACTTTATTATAATAATTTCTATTACACACTTTTATGTTCAAATATAATTCTACTCAACGTTAGATGGCGCTACTTTTCGTAAAGGGACCTAGAACTATAAAAGTAGATAAAGCTCAGACTATTAAGAATATCGTAATAACTACTGAACATAAGTATTTAAATTAATATCTAAATACTTTTACCTTTACAAAAATGATTTTTACATGTAGTTTCACAAATATTTTGTAAATAATGCACCATCTGTCGTCAACTATGAAGAGCCATAAAAGTGTCAAAACGCCAGGGTTGTAGTTGGAACACAATTATTATATTCGGATTTTTCATCAAAGAAAATAACTTTTACACTACGTTAAATAAACCTATTATAATTAAACTGTAATTTTTTTTATGTTCTAGAATACCGGCCAATGATAATCTTAAGAAGCAATGGATTTCAAAAATCAATAGAAAACTGGAAACCTACGAAATATACAATGATTTGTTCTTCCTATTTTAACGATGAAGATGCCATAATAATTAGCAAAGGCTTTAGAAAACTAAAGGTTGTTTATGCGTTTTTTTTTGCAACGATTGAAGTTCGGCAAAGTGATCATAGTTAAATCTTGATGCCCGTAAATCTGCCATTTTCTATGAATTTTTAATTGCAATCTAAAAATATTAATGCTTTCGTGTGGTGACGCATTAAGAATACAATTCACCACTCCCTAATCTTGCCCGTGGTTGTCGTAAAAGACGACTAAGGGATATAATATGCACATAAGATCTGTGCAGGAGAAGGAAAACTCGAAATAAAACCCTATGCCAATGTCCATGCCATGTCTTACCAGCACGGTATAGTAGGTTAAATTCCCTCCCATTGTGGAGGAGGCTTGAGCTCAACAGTGGGACGTATGTGGGCTGCGATGATTATGATGAATATTAATAAGTTTTCAATCTAATAATGTATATAATTCAAGAAGTATATGATGCAAAAGAGTATTTAATTTTTACTTTTCGAACCAATGTCTTCCTTTCTCCTTTATTTATTAATGATGCAATTGCACTCGATGTAATTGCTTGATAAGATTAACGAGGTTGAGCACGTCACAAATATGTTTTAACTGGTGGTGGCATCGAAGACTATTTTTGTATGAGAAAAGACGAAAAGGAAGGCAATAATACTAAGTAACTTTTACTAACTAGTAATATACACTGATAATCTAACTAGGGTTTACATTCGACAATCCGTTAGAAACTCAACAACTAATTGTATTATTTGGTCGTATAAAAAGACAAATATGAAAAAAATAGACTTTAAAACTTCTGAGTTAATTATATACATAGTGTGCATTTCTAGTGAATTGTCGAACGAGGACAGTAAATGAAAATGTATTTTTCTTAAAATATTAATATTATAAACAATGCTGACAAGCCTTGTAAGGCAATTTGTGGTTAAAAACAGTAGTCAATCACCTATTCGCTATGCAGAATTATATGAATAGAGCAAACGGTTAATAAGATTGTTTGTATATATCTTACAAATAAAAAAATAACTTTCCCTGATATAAGTAAATTCTGAGTACGTCCCTGTTGCGGCACACACTTACTAACATTTAGTGTGAGATAGCTCAACTACTTAAAAATACGAAACTAGTAGTTATGCTAATAGCCGGTAGATGGACATAAAGGACGGAGTGAGATAGCATAAAGGAGGGAGTGAGACAGGTAATAACCCCTCACCCCCTGTAACTGTCACGCATTGTTTCATAGAAAATATAAATTACAACAGTGCCTCTATGTACTTACTTCCGGGTTGAGAGCCCTCAGCGCTCACCCATAGTCCGCGTCAAGCTGTCAAGGCCACCTGTGGCCAACAGCTGTACACACACACACAAAAAAAAAAAAGTTTTACTTACTCCGTGAGTCGAGCGAGTCGGCACAAGTGTAATGGTCCTAATGATGTACGCCCCTGAGTTGATCCCCACCCTCACTCGTCTGTACTGACATTAGATACAATCTTCATGGAAGGTACCCCATATCCACCTGAACCCTAAAAGGAGAGACCGGTCGGAACAATCAAATTACAGACCAAGTGCGAGAAGATCCTTGCTCTCTACGATTATGGATTTATAATTACAAATAACTTTAAATCGCAGCAAAGGCAATGTTCGATAGAGTCTGGCATAGGGCTCTTCTGACGAAACTGCCATCATACGAAATCTGTAACTCACCTGGTGATAGGAGCATGAGTGGATGGCTCCTGCTCTGATTCATATCATTTATTACTGGTGTACCACATGAGTACCATGCTCTCCCTGACGTCGTTTATCCTGAATATCAAGGACATGCTCTCCATAGAGAATATGCGTTGCTATGCGGATAACGAGCGGTATACCAAGCATTAAATGTCCCTCGGAGTAACATACGTTACAGGAAAGAAGGGTTCAACTTGTGACTGAAGTCAAGCGCTCTCTGGGGCAGGCCTCGGAATCGGGAACTTAGTTTAGTTCAATCCATCAAAGGCACAAATTTGTACGTTGAATTCAAAAACGATCATAATGCCTCAGTTCCAACGAATAACTGTTCAAATTACAGTAGCTGTACCACTATCAGAGGTGCTGTTTGCTCGTTGGTCTCCAACAGCAATAAGTAAATAGGGTATAGTGAATTGTGTTCTGAATCCGTCACCACACGGAGATAGTTTAGTAAAAGTAAAAGTATATAGCATTATGTAGTATGGTTGAGGGGAGTGCTGTGTGGTAGCGGCTTCGAATACTACCAACCCTTGCTTTGCTCGTGGGTGTCGTAAAAGACGACTAAGAGCCCTAGATTGACCCGGACCAACTCCATCTGGTACCATTTGGGTCAACGATTATATTCCCAAGGAGGGTTGACGTCAGGCAGGCGGCCGGTCATAAAAGTCATTGTCGAAACTTTTTGCAATATGTCAAAACAGATGACATATTGCGTCGACCCCAAGTAATTGGGATAAGAGCAAGATGATGATGGTTGAGGGGAGTGATGGCTGCTCTAGTAGTTAACTCGTGATCGGGTGCCGCTTGCTGGATCTAGTCCAACCATAATTTTTTCATTACATTTGTGATTATTTTTATATTTGTGAACTATATTATATAATATTTCGAATGGCATTACACTGGAACTATTAATAAGCATGTTGTAAGATGTAATTTTATTTAAAAGAAATTAGAAAAATAAATAAAAAATGGACAATCCCACTGAGTTTCTTGCCGGATCTTCTCAGTGCGGTCGTGTTTCGATCCGGCGGTAATTATAACTTTAAGAAAAATGTAAAAAAAATGACAATATGTAAGTGCCCCCGCGGGGTTTATACATAATAAATGATTTGAATTTGAATTTCTATATATGTGCATTATTATAATGTATTACACCTCCTTTTACTCCCAAGGAGACAAAACTGTGAGACTATAAATACATATAAGCGGCAACCGCCTAATATGAATTGTATATAAATTTGTGTAGAACATTCAATAATGATCGATTGAAAAGTTAAGGCTTGTAAGCGAGGCAATCAAACAAGCTAACAAAATTATTTTCGCATTTATTACATTATTTGAGTATAGTTATGAATTTTCTTTTTGCTGTAGTAGTAGCTACTAATACTACTAAGCCTTATATTGCTTGGGTGTCACGAAAGACATTAAGAACTCGACTTGGGCCAATATCATCCGATACTGAATGGTCAACAATTATATTCCCAAGGAGAGTTGACGACAAGCAAGCGGCCGGTCATAAAATTATTTCCAATGCTTTTTGCCGTACTCTTTTATCGTCGTTCATATTGTTCAATGAAAAAAGACTAGGTACATATTGCGTCAACTCCAAGCAATTGGGATAAGAACAGGGTGATAATGAGTTAGTAGGTCAGTTATGGCCATATGTTACGAGCTAATGTTTAATAATCGCGAAATAGAATATTTGCGAGCGACCCCACAGCAAAAGAAGAGATGGAAAGGAAGTATGTAAAGATGGAAGGGAAGGAATGAAGGTTTTCGCTCGTGAACAATATTTTATTAATAACCTAGCATTTTAAAGCTAAATCTCAGTAATGTAGATAATAGATTCGTGTCATCCTTTAAAGTATTAATTCCAATTGAATAGTCCCAGTTTTAAATTAAAAAAAATGTGTTACCTTTTCCGATAGACGGCGTACGGAACGTATCTCGTAAAGACAACAATCATTTTATTATATACGTCCTATTGCTGGACTCAGACCTCCTCCATAATAGGAGTGATATTGACTTCACTATAACATGCTGGTCAACCAGGTTGGTATATGGTTTTGTTTCGAGTTTTCCATCTCTTCCATAGATGTTATACTTATGTGTTAATATATAGCCCTTAAAAGTCTTTTACAACACCCACGGATAAGAGAGGGGGTGGTAAATTGTATTCTTACTCCATCACCACACGGAAAAGGAAGACAACAATATAAATGAGAATTTGGTTGTCATACGCAAGTCCACAGCTGTCCATGGCGCACACATATCGCAATAATTTTTCGCTCATAATAAGTTATTCTATGAGCAAATTCATTTTGATTCTGAGGGAAGTTAAAAATTACTAGTAATAAACATTGCACATTTGTTGAACAATTTTAATGCAATTTAACAAACAGATTGTGATAAGACAGCAAAATTAGTTACAATACTATCTAGCAACTTACAACAGAAACTAGGAAGTCCACAAAAGTTGTCAGAGATAACTCAGTAGTTAGACATGACTGCCAGATGAAAATATTAAAGGAGTTAAATTCAAGCGTCAGCGAAACTTTGCATATACTTCCATTTGCCAACAAAAAGTCCAGTGTTTCTCGCGAGTCTATATGCAGAGTAATGCATTGAATGTAATATGTTTAATCCTTTTTCAGTTCTTTATACTTTTTATTCTCTTCATGATTTTCTTCTTTTGCAGACTTTTTATTGTATTCTGTAGCTGGAAGCGGTGGCCCCTTATATTGCAAGGTCAACTGAACTATTCGTTCAGCTTCTCTAACACCACTTAATCGAGCGCCGGATACTGTAGCAAAATGACCTGGAACTGTAGCCTCACCAGCAAACAAAAGTACAGGAGGTATTGGCTCGCCAGGTCCTGGCAAAGGACATGCTAACGTTCGCTGTACGTTGCCACTCGATTCATATAATTCATAAGAGTAAGCACCACAGAAAAAAGGATCTGAATACCAATTTGATCTCAAAATTGTTACTGGATACGGTATGCAAGGGTTTGCAGTACAACAACGTAAAACATCAGTTAATCCTTCAGCTATATCCCTATCACAAAGACCTTCCATCATTATAGCTTCGTTTCCAACAACCCAAGCACAAATTACATGCTTACTATTAGGGACAGCTTCTATTGAAGTCAAACCACGAGTCCAATCATTACGTTGACAAAGTTCACATTGATCAAATTTGAAATTCAAACATCCTTTATGCCAAAACCAGAAAGGACGACAGTATTCCATATAGATTTTATTACAGTATCCAAATCCAAGGCAGCGCATTGCATCACATTTTGATGCTGGCAGGGCTGGACAAAACATTTTCACAGCATTTCTATATAGTGCACCAAGTGATACAGTTACTATAACATAATCACAAGGAAACTCTTCACCATCAACTGTGCATACTATAGCTCGATAACCTGATTTATGTGATGTTCCCCAGTATATACAATTTACTGGCTTGCAATATCGAATAGCTCCTTCAGGTATTTGACGTAATAATGGAGCTAAAATACCCACTAGTCCGAGAGGAACGCGTACTTCTCCTCCAGGCATATTCATGAAACATCCGCAGTGATCGGCGCAAAGCATCGCTGTATCATCGCCACACCTAGAATTAAGCATGTGTGAGAGTCCAAACATTATTCTAGCCGCGTCGTGCTGCTGCTCCTCAGGATACTCATGTAACTCTTGCTGAATTCGAAGACTCATAAAATTTACGAGAGATCCTTGCTGTTTATTGCCACCAAGACAATATATTTGTGCAGCCTCTTCTTCTATCTGCCGAAACTTATAATATGCAGTTATTGTTGGTGGAAAAGGCATTTTACCAGTAACTATTCTATTGAAGAGGCCACGTGTATTTTCAGCACCAGGAACGCCTGGGCGAGGTGGCTTTTCCATGGCCGACATTGTGTAAATAGGATGTGTAAATGTATTATCTGGTTTCCAATGTGAGCCCAATTCTGCAACAATATCTCCAAGCCAGCAAGAATGTATTCGACCCCCAGGTCTACAAACAATAACAGTTTCATTATTATTTTTAATTTACAAGTATAAAATATATCTTAATTATCTGGGGGCACGGTAGTGCCCCCGCCAAGTTGAGCAAAAAAAAAAAAGTCGGGCAAAACGCAACACTGCCGTAACATACTTTTCTCGAAGCCATTCAGGCCATTTTCGACCCCCTATAACTTCGTTGTTAATAAAGCTAGAAACCTGAATTTTTAGTAACCTAGCAGGCATTGTATATACATTGTGTACTTCAAATTTCATTCAATTTGAACCAATAGTTTAAGAATTATAACTAGTCAAAATTTCGTAATTTTGTCACTCACTGACTGACTGACCGATCATCAATATTAAAGTGGCACTTCTAGCAGACATAGAAGCTTCAAATTTAGAATACAATTAGTGTTTAGTGTATAAGTGAAGGAAAAATTATGAAACATTATAATTTTTATCCAGTTTCGGAGATACACTAACTGCATAAATAATTTTGTAAACTCACATAAATATATAAGATTACAAAGTTACATTTGCAGTTAATGAAGTGTAACTTTGTAAAAAATAAGAATACATTTGTCGCCATCATTGTTTCTCTATGGGAATCGTAACAACTGGCTTAAGACTGCGCAGATGACGTAGTGTTTAAGATACCAACGTACCGTGCTAGTGTCGCGGGTTCGAATCCCATACAAGACAACAGCTTGTACGATCCACAAATTGTTGTTCTGAGTCTAAATGTAATTTGTGTCGGTTAATTATATGTTCTTTCCGTATGGTGACGAATTAAGAATGCAATTCACCACTCTCTATCTTGCCCGTGGATATCGTATAAGACGACTATGGGATATAATATGCACATACCATCTGTGCAAGAGAAAGAAAACTCGAAATGAAACCCTATATCAACATGTCTGACCAGCATGGTATAGTGGGTTAAATTCCCTCCCATTGTGGAGGAGGCTCGAGCCCAACAGTGGGACATATGAGGGCTACGATGATGATGCGATGTTGATTATTTGAAAAGTCCCCCACAAAATAAGGATTATTATTCCCTTAGTGCAAGGCGTTGTCATTTAAAAAAAAGATTCAACAGGAAGGAGAGTGGGCAGCAGCTCTCGCCGGGGAAATGTGTGATATCTCACTGCGAAACCAACCCGCCTATCAAACGTGGCGACTACGTCATTATTCCTCATAAGGCGAAGAAAAATGAGCCCTAGTCATGGCAACTCTGTTACCCTTGAGCGTCGTTGGATGATAGGTGCCACAGTACGGCACTTTATGGTGAAGCATGAGGGGGGTCTATGTTCTATAGTGGACGGCGATAGGCTGAATGATGATTGGCATAATAGGTGTAAACAGATAGCTAGATATAATTATGTTTAAAGATAACTTGTAAAATGGTCAATCAATTTAATGAAAAAGCAAAAGTGGGACGTGTCTTATGAAATTGTACCAAAATCTCCCAAAGTATTAAGCAAACTAAATTGCCTCAAATTTATCTAAAAGAAAGAACGCCATCATTAGGCACGATTGCCATCAAAGCGGGAGGAGACTAGAGGAGATGTGTTTCGAAAAATCAATCAAATTTCTTTACTACCACATCTCTTCGCTTAGTTTAGGTAGAATTGACTCAAGCGGAAAGGAGAGATGTCTCATTTTTCAGAGAGTGTACTCTAAGCAAATCCTTTGTTGGTATTCCAGAAGTAGAAGGTACCGGAAAGGCAAATAAGTAGGTCTATCTACAAAAAGAAATGAGATACCATCAAAAACAAGATCGCATGAAAACACACCTCATACGTAATACATATTATATTAAATTGTACTAAACATAGTGCGATTGCCAAGTCAATCTATTTATTTAAAACATAAAAGATCTTTAATATTGATATAGTCACTATAAGAAGTTGTTAGGTTAGCTGTTTACGTAATAACTTAAGAAGAAAGGTCCCTTAAGCATGGACTGAATGAGTTAACCGACTTGGTATAACATGGATCTCACAAATTTTTATGGTAGAACAACTCAGTTGCGAGGCTTGGCTTATTTTTACAAGTCTTGTTTTTGATGGTATTATAGTTTTCTAGATGCCACTATTTACATGAGATAAGAGAGAAGTTGACCTACTATATCACGCTAGCCCAATGTTTTGCCAAAGGAATTTCTTCAATATTCTCTTTTATTATAGTGACTGTGTCTGCTTACATCCCTTATTCGTCACTTACGATGCCCATAGAAAGGATAATTTAAGGAATAGTTGAAATAAATCCCTATACTGTCACGTATCATGATACGTGATGGTATACAGATTTATTTCGACTTGCGTGCGCTAGCGTCGTATAGTAGGTAAATTTCCTCCTATTTTGGAAGAGGCTTGAGCCCGACAGTGGGACGTATATGAGCTAAAATGATGAGAAAAAGGGTCGCTAAACTAAATTCTTTATCAAAGCTTACCTTTCATAGGCTTCCAGCACCACGATATTATTTATGCCTCGCTGGGAAAGCCTAGCAGCAGCAGAAAGTCCAGCCATGCCTGCACCTATGATCACCACACGTGGTTCAGGAAAACATTTATCAGCTGCACATGTCTCTACAGCACATATACCTCTGTCTTCTAAATCAGGTCCGCAGTCGAATGGCATTAATGGATTGTCTGTCATGCTTTAAATAAAAGAACTACATAATAAAATATATTTTTAACAAATTGACATTAAATCATGTTATTTCTAGCCATACCATCGTATCGGATTGCTGCGACATCCTTTTCTACAAAGAATTTTTCTAAATGCCATAAAAGTTTCATTTAATCTTCTATTCAACTAAAAATTTTCACATCTTTGATGCACTACGCAAACGAGAAACGTCATTTATTAATGTCATAACAGTGTCGACGTTCTTATTTTTTTTTTCGTTTTGCTAGAATTTATTGATAGAATTTTTCATATTTTAAATACTCATTAAATATATTTTGTTTTATGTATATTATTTATACATATGGGTTATTTGCGTGGAGATCGATGTAACATGTAACGACTCACCCAATGGGCCCGCCTAAACGGTCGCCACAGACATGCAGGCCATACGGGCAACAGGGGGGCAACATTGGTACAAGGAGCTTAGGATGCGAGAGAGCCGAAAACCCAACTTTCTGAGGGTGCTTGCGTGGGGTGGGTTTTGGATGCCTATAGTATTACTGATCCTCAATAAATATACCTTCACTTTATTCACGGTTGACTGCGGTTTAGCAAAGATTAATTAGTGGCAGGTAATTTTAATATATCTTTTACAATCAATCCTAATTATTAGACTGAAACTCAAAATTGATAAAGTTGATGTCCTGGATTCTTTTTATTGCTGTTGGTGGCAAACAAGCAAACAGCACACCTAGTGGCAAGTGATATTATCTATCATGGATCATTGCTTGGCCGGTACCAGTCGTGAAGAAAGTGAAGGAAATTTGAATGCATGCAATGAGTTTCGATGATAGTAAAGACATCTTTAAACCCTACCACATGCAATACACCTCAGAACGTTAAGCTGCCGGCCCTTTCGCTCACCGAACGAAATGCAGTAAATTGCTGCAACACAGACGTCGATTTTCTGCGAGAGTGTGGTACTATCCGGGTGCACCAGCCCGTGGCTGTAAGTAGACGACTCTCGATGTGTGGTCCTACCACATACGAACTGTTGCACATAAGAACAGCTGAACTGCTCTTAATTTCATGATCATGAAACCACCTAGCAGGCATACCCTTATCGAACATTATTTTGTTTCAAGTCAGTCCAGGTGTCATCGAGTAATCAGTTTGTTCCATTACACATGGAAAAATTAAATTGAGGATCTCCTCGCTTTTGAAGTCGGAAAGGTTTTAAGGAAAATTCAAAATGCAACTCTATACAAACACGTCTAATCACTCTGATCCGCGTGGTACAGTAGATCAATTTATCTCCCACAATGAAAGAGCCCTATCTTGCCCGTGGATGTCATAAAAGACGACTATAGGATATAATATGCATATCTATGCAAGAGAAGGTAATCCTGTCTGATCAGCAGATGATGATAATAATGATGACAATAATTTAATAAAGTACTTATTTTACTATCATATAATGCCATTAAGTTCAGAAAATATATGTAAAAGAAAACCGCACAATGAAAGACGACGGACTGCAAAGATTAAGACTGTTGCAAGTACGTATCTAGATTAGAAAATTTTGATACCTATTTACAACAGTTCAAAGACAAGCTTTGACTTTGAGAAAGGTTAATTGAAAAATTCAACCCTTAGCTTCGCATGTTTTTTCTTTTCTTACCGAACACAGGTCACTCAGCAACTTAAAGTATTACCTTTTTTTCTTTTTTTTTTGGGTGGGTTACGGTCAGCAGACTCTTCGCACCACTCCATCCGGGGCGACAGAGGGGCGTAAGCACGCCACGCACGCCCGTAACCCATCCGTGACACGTCGCCTTCGTCGTTGGGCCGACCACTGGAGCAGGGTGACTTGACGTCAGTGGTCGGCCCGACGGAATACCCCCTTGTGGGATAGTCTCCCATCGACCGACGTTCCCCTCTCGGGGAGGACGTCGGTCTTTCCTCACGTGGTCGTCTTCTCAGCGGGTGACGGACTAATTCCCCGGTCACGTCACCCGCAACTTAAAGTATTACCTAACTCCCAGTCGTTATGGAGTTTGTACCTTCCATCGTCAGCTTACCTGAATAATTTGAAAGAATACATCGAGGGCCGGATTATCCATAAAACGGATTAGGCAACTGCCTAGGAGCCCCGCATCGACCAGAGGCCCCAAGAAAGCACCAATAAAAAAATTTAATTCATTTCATTGAACATTTTTTTGAAAATTTTAATTTTCTTACCATTATGAGATCTGGATCATCATTTAACTACAGTATAACTTATTCATTAATAAATAATTTCAATAAAGTAAAAAGAAACGAGTCGGGCATGTGACATGATTCTATAGCATCAAGTCAAAGTGATAAGATATGTCGTAGCCATAAGCGATTGAAATAATAGAATAATAAAGAAGTAGGCGCTTATTTGACCAATTATTTGTTCATCATCATCATCATCGCAGCTAATATACGTAATGGATTTTCAATAAAATATTTTTTCTGTGTGGTGATCCCACCCCCTCTCTTGCCCATATGTATCGTAAAAGACGACTAAGGGATATAATATGATATATGCAAGAGAAGGTATACTCGAAACAAAACCCTATACCAACACGTGTGACCAGCATGGTATAGTAGGCCAATTTACCTCCCATAATGGAGGCCCGAGCCTAACAGTGGGATGTATCATCATCATCTTGCTCTTATCCCAATTACTTGGGGTCGACGCAATATGTCATCTGTTTTGACATATTGCAAAAAGTTTCGGCAATGACTTTTATGACCGGCCGCCTGCCTGACGTCAACCCTCCTTGGGAATGTAATCGTTGACCCAAATGGTACCAGATTGAGTTGGTCCGGGTCAATCTAGGGCTCTTAGTCGTCTTTTACGACACCCACGAGTAAAGCAAGGGTTGGTAGTATTCGAAGCCGCTACCACACAGCAATGTAGCACACAGCAATGTACACACCACATACCAGTGGGATGTATATGGGCTGAAATAATGAAAATGATGACTAAAAATTTAATTAAATCTGCCGTATTAAGAATTAGTAAGTTGAGCGTTTTAAATTACAGTATTATTTATCTCTAACATTTAACTACAAGTACCTACTGTCACCTGTACGATAAAGTGAGATTCCTCAACTAACATAATCATTTAACTCAATTTAGAATCCAGGAGGTGATTTATTAACGTTAAATTAAATTTAGGAATGGAACGCTGCAGCATGGGGAATATGAGTTACTTTAAAAGTGACTATTGTTAGTAGTACTACTGTTATTTCATAGATGGCGCTAAAATATATAATATAAAAGCAGTAGTGTAATAAAACTACTGTATATTTATTTTCAATTCGTTATATTCGGAATTAAAAAAGTGCTATGTAGTCATCACCATCTCAGCTCATATACGTCCTACTGTTGGGCTCGAGCCTCCTCCATGATAGGAGGGAAATTGACCTACTATACCACGCTGGTTAGACGAGTTAATATAGGGTTTTACTTCGAGTTTTCCTTCTTTTGCATCGACGTTATATGTATATTTAATCCCTTAGTGGTCTTTTACGGCCACCCACGGGCAAGAAAGGGGGTGGTGAATTGTATTCCTACTCCGTCACCACACACAGAGCTAGCTGTAGTAGTGGGTATAAATACTACTAACCCTTAAGTTGCTAATGGATATCGTAAAAGACGATTTAGAACCTTACATCCACATGGATTAACTCCATCTGTCGCCGTCTGGTCAACAATAACATTCCCAAGTAGGGTTGATATCCGTAGGTGGTCATAAAACAATTTTGCAATATGTACGATAGAAGAGGAGTAGATATTACTTCAACCACAGAAATATTAATATTCTTAAATATCTTATTCATTTTTCTGTGACTTCAACTCTTAACTATTTGGAATAAGAGAAAGATGGTGATTAATTATTTCTAACTAGCAGCGCCCTGCGGTTTTACCAGCATAGTTCTCCTTCCCGTGGGAATATCGGGATAAATTATAGTCTATGTATTATTCTGATATGTAAGCTATATTATTGTGAACTTTCATCAAAATCCATTAGGTAGTTTTTGCGTGAAAGAGCAACAAACATCCTTACATACATTTTCACATACATACAAACATTCGCATTTATAATATTAGTAGGATGCTTGTTCTCAGATTTATTGCAAGCAGCAGTAACCAAATGAGAGTTAAAAAAAAACTGCAGAAGTTTCAATGTCAAAATTCAATGTGCTTGAGTTTTCGGAGATTTGTATTTACACCTATGTAAGAACTTATATGTTTGGCGTTAGTGAAATATTTAAAGTACTATAGAACATATCTTCACTAATAACTGTTTCCTCAATAGATAAAGATTTTCATAAAAATTGACATTTGACATCTATGAAAATTGAAAATTTGCAATATATTGCAATATCTATTCTAAAGTATTAGCTTTTGTCTCATAACGGAATAAGAATACAGAATGCCACCACCCCTTTCTTTCACAGAATCATTGCAAAGGATGATTAAGTATAGCCAAAGAAGGAATCCCTGAAAAAAAGCTTTAGAACAACCCATTGGACTAGTTACTACACGTAAGCCAATTCCTGGACCATTTTAGCGGCGGTTCGAATGCAGCAATGGGGTGTATGTATTCTAAAAAAAGGTAATTAAATATAGAAATTCAGCGTCAAGATATTTTTTTATTTAACGCCTTAAAAAATATTTGTATTTCAAACACCAGTATCTACTTGCGATGATTTCATCATTATCATCATCATCATTTCAGCCTATTGCCGTCCACTGCTGGACGTAGGCCTCCCTCATGTTGCGCCACAATGAGCGGTCCTGTGCCGCCTGCATCCAACGACGCCCAGCTACTTTCACTAGGTCATCGGTCCACCTAGTGGGGGGGCGTCCTACACTGCGTCGTCCGATACGTGGTCGCCACTCGAGAACCTTTCTTCCCCAGCGGTTGTCAGTTCGTCGAGCGATGTGGCCTGCCCATTGCCACTTCAGCGTGCTAATTCTTCGTGCTATGTCGATTACACCCGTTCTTCTGCGGATTTCCGTATCCCGGATTCTATCTCGCAGAGAAATCCCGAGCATAGCCCGCTCCATAGCACGCTGAGCGACTTTGAGCCTTGATATGAGGCCTACATTTAAGGACCACGTTTCCGTGCCGTAAGTCATCACTGGTAACACACACTGGTCAAAGACCTGTGTTTTCAGACACTGAGGTATGTTGGACGAGAAGATCCTCTTAAGTTTCCCGAACGCTGCCCAACCGAGTTGGATTCGTCGGCTGATCTCTTTCTCGAAATTGGATCTACCTAACTGGACTGTTTGTCCTAGGTAAACATAGTGATCGACAACTTCAAGAATCGCATTGCCAACTAGGACCGGTACAGGAATGACATGGGTATTTGACATGACTTTCGTCTTGTCCATGTTCATTCGTAAACCCACTAGTTGGGATACCCTGCTGAGATCATTGAGCATTGTGCCAAGGTCCTCCACGGATTCTGCCATAACGACTATATCGTCCGTAAATCGAAGGTGAGTGATGTATTCGCCGTTAATGTTGATGCCGAGTCCAGTCCAGTCTAAGAGCTTGAAGACATCTTCCAGTGCAGTGGTGAACAGTTTCGGAGAGATGACATCTCCCTGTCTCACGCCTTTCTGCAACTGGATCGGTTTCGTACTCTTATCCCGGATACGGACTGACATTGTGGCGTTCCTATACAAACACTTCAGCACTTCGATATAACGATAGTCGATTTGGCACCGCTGAAGGGACTGCAGCACCGCCCAAGATTTATACCTACCAAATTCATTTTCCAATTACTATGCCGACTTACAACCACAGACTAGGCAAAACACACTTAAATGAAACTAAGTAGGTATCTCTTAAAAATGGATTTAATAATTTACAGAACTAACCATAAATATTACGCTTAGGTACATAAAACTTATAATTACTATACAATTGACATTTCTGGCGTATATTGGAGTATAGAGATCACAATTTGCTTCAACATTTTTCTCATTATTTAATATAAAAATTAGTGATCGGTTCTAATGTTCTGTTATTTTCTATCAGTCCTTGTCGAAGCATCGTGTCCAAAAACGATCAAGCGTATGGTAGAAATGTCTGCTTACACCAAGCAATGAGTGCTTTTCGTCAGTGTAACTCTGCGAAATAAAAATATACATATATTAAAATTAAATTTATTGTAACGGAACAGGTGCGTTGAAATATTTTTAGAATACGTGTCTCAAATACTTTAAAGATGTATTTCTTGTCTCGTCACTTTAAGACTTTCGTGATTGACTGAGTGCTGTGGACGTAATGTTTAGTCAAAATAAATGTTAAAGATCAGAATTAAAATATCCTATCTTGACCATTTGTGATTTTTACAGGACAAACTTTACAAAATTTAGACCTTACGGAGACTTTTGATAGATGTGGAATGGAATTATTGTCAAATAGAAGATAATATTTTCTAGAAAGCTTTTTTATTATTAAAAAAATATTTTTATGCTGAAGTAAATAATATAAAGAAATTTATCTATTTTAGTTTGATTCGTACTTTATATAATGAATACTTGGCGAGAAAATCAATACCTAGATGCAACAAAAAACTCAAATCCACATCGCGCCCAACCATAAATTAGACGCGAACACCTGACTTGTCGACGTTATACGAGTATACACTGTATTACACTTCATATTTTTAATGAAAACATTTCACTATAAAGAATAAATAATGGATATAATTTACATTCATATAGATAACAAATATTTATGTTCTGCACGAATATTTAAGCTTGGAAATCGAGTCCATGTACACAGTTCGGGTGATTGCTACATAGAACTCCACACAACTTGTGCAGTAAAGGCCTTTTGCTATTCGTTTTTTTTTTATTGCTAGCAGTGGCAAACGAGCAAATAGTACACCTGATGGTAAGTGTTGCTGCCGCTCATGGACCTTTATAAGGCCGCTGCCTACCGCGAAGAAAGTGAAGGGAGCGTGAATGCGTGCATTGAGGCTCTGTGATACCAAAGGCACTACCATAACCTTCCACACGCAAACACCCTCAGAAATTTGAGCTTCCGGCTCTCTTGCTCACCGAACGAAGCGCAGTAACAAATTGCTACTACTCAGACGTCGATTTTCTGCGAGAGCGTGCTACTACCCCAGACGGACCGGCCCGCGGCTGTAGATAGATAACTGTCGACAGTGTGGTCCTACCACTAGGTAAACATGAATTTTATTTTTTATTTAACACGAATTTGTTTAACACGAATATTTACATATACACGAATATTTTTTATTTAACACGAATTTGTTTAACACGAATTTTATAATTAAACTTGCACAATTGCCTGAACCTACATAAAAACCTGGTGAACCTACATATGTAAAATTAGTCCTTTGATAAGTATGCCAACTCATCGATCTTGACTGTCATTATCAATATTTGTAATAGTAGATCTCTTAATCTACAGATTCGAAGCGTCATTACCCTTCAACTTCCTGTTGTCAGCTAAGGAGATCAAACAAAAATAGGTCCTTAGAGAAAATGACAGATAGGATTAACACAGATAAGAAGTTTCTAACGAGCTTCTAATATCTATTCTAATATCTGTTAGACGAACTATTGGTTCAACCAATAGTAAGCTTACCCATAGTGCTAAGTTAAACCCAAGAAGGACTTATTCTAAATTACACTTATCTCATCATAAGGTCCATTTATCATGTCACCTAATCAAGTAGCAATGGAATTTTTACTTTTAGTGCCACTCATGGTCCACTCCGTCCTTATGGCCTAAATAATTATTCCAACAACTTAGTTTTGCGGATACCTATCACTATTAATATAAGCTAAGGTTTTTAAAGGATAAATAATCACAATCTTTTGAGTTTGAAATATTTCTAACATTTGTTTTAATTAATTGATGGGTTACTCTGGTTACTGGTTAATTTACCTCTGGGCAAAGACCCTTTTAAGGGTTGCGTACCCAAAGGGTAAAAACGGGACCCTATTACAAAGACTTCGCTGTCTATCCGTTCGTTTGTCTATCAGCAAGCTGTATCTCAAGAACCGCGACAGCTAGACATTTGAATTTTTTACAAATTATGTATTTCTGTTGCGGCTATAACAATAAATACTAAAAACGAAATAAAATAAATATTTCAGGCCTGCTCCCTTATAACCAACGCGATTTTATAGATAATGCTACGGAACCTTTCATGTGCGACTCCGACTCGCACTTAGCAGGTTTTTTTCTATATATGTATTTGAAGTTACTGACCATTTGTTCAAAATCTATATCATTATGTTGCAGTTGCTTAGCAAGCTGCATGCTGTGTTGGAAGTGCACATTGTCGTCGTTGGTGCCGTGAGCTAAGAAGTAACGTCGACCTCGTAGTTTCTCAGCCTGTTGCACCACATCAGAGCGCGCGTATCCAATTGGATTTTCTTGTGGTGTGTCCATATAACGTTCTGTGTACATTGTATCTGCAACAAAACAGTTTTTATAGAGACACTCATGTAGCTAATCTCTAAATAGAAATAAGGAGAATTTATGTTTAGAAAATGAATTTGGCTTAGTGTAACTATGAAGTAAATTTGTATATCAACTTGATGTATTTATTTATTTAACCAATGTTTATGTTTTAGGATTGTCCATCAGAATATCAAGTTATTACCTTCAATAAAGCAAAGTAAAAAAGTTGGCAGAACCGCCATTTTATCGTCATTTCAGCTCATATACGTCCCACTGCTGGGCTCAAGCCTCCCCTACAATAGGAGGGAAATCGATCTTACTATACCGGGCTGGTCATACAGGTTGATATAGAGTTTTAATTCAAGTATTCCTGGTATTGCGTGTTACAGCCCGCAGACGTCTTTTACAACATCCACGGTCAAGATAGGGAATAGTGAATTGTATTCTTACTTCATCACCACACGGATAAATATTCGCAGAATATGAAAACATTATTCTAAAGCATGGTCGCGTTATCATTTTATTTTTATTAGTTTAAATAAAATGTGGTAGACTAATCTCTAGTGTAATTAACTGTGGCTTCAGCTATTTTTATATACCAACTAAAATTTGTTACTTACGTAGTTGAGGTATAAATAACATTAAATCATATCATCATAGCCCCAGCTCATATACGTCTTAATGCTGGGTTAGAGCCTCCTTTTTTTTTTTTTTTTTTTTATTGCAAACGGTGGCAAACGAGCAAACAGTACACCTGGTGGTAAGTGTTGCTGCCGCTCATGGACCTTTACAAGGCCGTTGCCTACCGCGAAGAAAGCGAAGGGAGTGTGAATGCGTGCATTGAGGCTCGGTGATACCAAGGGCACCACCAAAACCCTCCACACGCAATCACCCTCAGAAAGTTGGGCTTCCGGCTCTCTCGCTCACCGAACGAAGCGCAGTAACAAATTGCTACTACTCAGACGTCGATTTTCTGCGAGAGCATGGTACTGCCCCGGACGGACCGGCCCGCGGCTGTAGACAGATAACTGTCGACAGTGTGGTCCTACCACTCTTAAAAATTAGATGAAATTCCTCCACAATTAGAATGAAATCGACTTACAACACCACGAAAAGGAACACTATATTGTCACTAGGCAGGCACTCACTCACAATAAAACCCTATTCCAATAGAAATAGGGTTTTATTGTGAGGGTTCCTTCTCTTATATTAGACCTTATCTGCATATTATACCTGTGTCGGTTGTGATTGATCGAATTAAAAAGATCGAATCGCGTTGTCTGCGTGACCGATAGCGTGAGCGGGCCTTGTCAGTCGCTCGCGATTGTTCGATCACGAAAGATCCGGTCATAAGTGATTGGTGATCGAATCGGTCATTATTCCATCTTTTTTTGATTCAATCACGACCGACACAGGTACACTGCATATTAGTTTCTTAGTTGTCCTTTATGGTACCCACGGGCAAGAAAAGGAGTGGTGAATTGTATTTTTACTCCGTCACCTCACGAACTGTACAAATAACGCCAAATCAGCTGCGTGACAACAGGATGAGAATACAATTATCGCTACTCCTTGCTTGCTGATGAAAGTGATATAAAAGGGTTGCAGCTCAAAACAGCAATTTTCACTAGTGATTGTAGAAACAATCACTAGTTTCTTCAGAGTGAGGGTGAAAGGCTAAACGATGATAACCTGTTCTCTTTGTTCTATTCTCATATAATTGTTCTCAGCCTGGGAGGTATTTGTATGTTTATAAAGTATACCGCAATAAAAAAATGTAAAGGAGAACATTTGTTTATAAATATCATATTTACCATAATAAAGCCAGGAGGTAACTGGTGCGACTGCAGCGCCGCATGAGAGCAAATGTTCGTCGTCGTAAATGAGCATCATGGTTGAAACGAATCCACCATAACTCCATCCCCAAACACCGATGCGAGTGGGGTCAATAAATGAATAGATGCTAGCAAGACTCCTGCAATGAAAAAACAACATAGTCAGTTTATTTGTATCCTTTTTGTAAGTAGTAACTGCCGCTTAATTCAGACTTTGTATCCTTTTTGTAAGTAGTAACTGCCGCTTAATTCAGACTTTATATCCTTTTTGTAAGTAGTAACTGCCGCTTAATTCAGACTTTGTATCCTTTTGGTAAGTAGTAATTGCCGCTTAATGTAGTCAAATTATTGGTATCCTTTTAGTAAGAAGTAACTGCTGCTCATATCAAACCTCAGTAATACCAGGGGTACAGGCATGTCGTCTATCGTAAGACGAAGTTTGGACCTCCACATCTTCTTTCGCCGAATCGAATTTGCCTTCTCTTGCATCGATGTTACATGCATATTATATCTCTTAATCGTCTTTTACGAAATCCACAGGCAAGAGAGGGGGTGGTGAATTGTATTCTTATTCCATCACCAGACCTCAAAACTATATGTTTACTAGTAACTCACTTGATGGTAAGCAAAGTATCGGTGACCTCAACTGTTCCAAGGGCATTGTTGACAGCATGCATAGCCTCAACACCCATAACTCCAGAGCCTCTTACATCTATAGAAGCTACTATGAAGCTTCTATTGCTCGCCAAATACATATTATAGTATTCTGTAATTGTAAAACAAGATATTTATATATATTTTATGGCATTTTAATTAAAAATATTATGAAATGACAATATGGTGCTGTGTGGTAGCGGCTTCGAATACTACCAACCCTTGCTTTGCTCGTGGGTGTCGTAAAAGACGACTAAGAGCCCTAGATTGACCCGGACCAACTCCATCTGGTACCATTTGGGTCAACGATTACATTCCCAAGGAGGGTTGACGTCAGGCAGGCGGCCGGTCATAAAAGTCATTGCCGAAACTTTTTGCAATATGTCAAAACAGATGACATATTGCGTCGACCCCAAGTAATTGGGATAAGAGCAAGATGATGATGATGATGATGATGATGAAACATCTCGATTGGTGCTGGCAAACTAAGCTGTTTAATGTACAACATATGGTTATTATTTCACAGGTTTCTACTACAGGCCATTAGTTATTAATTTTAGACCCACGTTTTTATATTTTTTTTAATAGTTAATAGTAGAAAATGTACAAGTAATTACATTTTTTGGTGACACATTATTGGTATTATTTTATATTATCTATATTAATTAATACTATCATCATCATCATTATCGAAACTCAAATACAACCCACTTTCGGACTCGGACCTCCGCCACTATGAGAGGGAAATTGATACCTACTATATCACGCTGGTCAGACGGGTTGATATATAGTTTCATTTCCAGTTTTCCTTCTTTTGCCTAGATGTTATTTGTTCGTCGTAAAAGACGTTAGAAGAGTTATCTTTTATGACACCCATGGGCAAGATGTGATGGTGATGGAGGTGGGGAATTGTCTTCTTACTCTGCCACTACACTAAAATCAATACGATATTATATAAAAATTACTATATTGTGATGAATCTATAATTTTCGGCAAACGGGATAATACTTATAGGATCCGACTGGGAAAATTCTTCTCAACTTTTGTATTCGTTAATTATATGCTAGTAAAAGGCACATGTATTCTTTAAGATGGAGTGATTGATATTTAAAAACGACGACAATTGTTATAATACCTCATATTGAAAAGTTGTCGAGTAGGCTTAGCTCAGCGGCTTATGCAGTAAAAAAAATAAGAATGTTAACCGATATTGAAACAGCTAGAATGGTTTATTTCGCTTATTTCCATAGTCTGATGTCTTACGGCATATTACTGTGGGGATGCTCCGCGGACTTGAATAGAATTTTTGTTCTTCAAAAAAGGGCTGTCCGTGCAATTTATAATCTGGGCCCAAGAGTCTCACTTCGAGAGAAATTCAAAGAAATAAATATTCTAACTGCTGTATCACATTATATATACGAAAATATATTATATGTCAAAAAAAATATCGTTAACTTCAAAAGATATTGTGACATTCATGAAATGAATACTCGGAATAAGGACAAACTAGTTGTACATACTACTCGTCTCCAAAAAATTAGCAAATCATTCATGGGGCAATGTATACGTTTCTACAATAGATTACCTAAAGATATCCGAGATCTGCCAACAAAAAAGTTTAAAAAAGCTATCAAGAATAGACTTTGTAAGAAAGCTTATTATAAAATCTCGGATTATGTAGATGATAATACTGATTGGTTATGAGCAGCTCCTCATTATGCAATTTCCTTGTTATTTTAAATAAACTCTTTTTTAATAACTCTAATATTGTAAAGCGTAGCGTGTTTTGCCTAACGAAATTTTGCATTTTCGTCGTTTGTAACATGTTTGTAACATATGGTCTTGGTCATGCTCACTGAAGGATCTACTTGTGGTAGCTGCGTGGAGCGGGTCTCTCCCTTCCCTCCATAGTGGTTGAGGGGAGTGATGGCTGCTCTAGTGGGTGCCGCTTGTGGGATCTGGTCCAGCCATAATCATTTGAATTATATTAAGTATCTTGCAGTTCGAAGGGTATCACACTGGAGCTAGGTCTTACAAAACATGTACACAAATTTATATCTAGTAAGAAGAAAAAAAAAATTAAAAGAATAGACAAGCCCGCTGAGTTTCTTGCCGGATCTTCTCAGTAGCGGTCGCGTTCCGATCCGGTGGTAGTTTATTTTTATTGGATAATCTAATTTTATTTTCTAAAATTGACAATATGTAAGTGCCCTCTCGGGGTCTATGCATAATAAATGATTTGAATTTGAATATGATAGAATATGATTTTTGAAAGAGTATGTCAGTTCGGATCGCGTTCCTACTAATATGCTTCTTCCTCAAATGTTTCAACCTAAAAAGTGAATTACGTATAAGAGAAACTCGAATTTTAAAGTGTTATTTTCTTTATATCTAATAAGATTGAGTTTGGCATCAAAATAATACCATCATTTTGTATGAGATCTGTATCTAACAACAAATATCAATTCTTCTCAGAAACTTAACTAAATAAATGAGTGAATGAGAACATTAGCGTAATTATATAATCGTCAATAATAATTTCAATGACTAAAAGATTCATAAATTGCATCTGATGACCTTAACAGCAACAGAGCAGATATACATGAAATATACTTACTTGAAACAATATTATGTAAGACACAATTAACTTATAAAGAAACACTAAATAAATAACAATCGAAAAAGGCCAAAACGTTTATAGTCTTGTGTACTTGACTAAACGCTTCCATTCACATTTGAGTTATACCTGTTTAAAAATTTTTGAATTTTGTATTATTTTAAAATGTGTTGTGCATTGTGCATTACTAACTTTTTGATTTGATTTTGATAATAGTTATTATCAAATAAAAAATGTTAGGTATGTGTATATCAGACAAAATAAACGGAAAAATGTTTAAAGATCTTGTTGCTTAATTATTCTAGAGCAAAACTATCTCAGTGGCCTAAGAAGCTTCGGTAGAGACCATGGCAACTAATCCTAAATAGTCTGCTATTCCAAATATAGAGCTACAATATATTATAGATACGATGTACCAATTCCGCCGAAATATCATTTAGGTATAGGTCCAGCCCAAAGTCTAATGAGCCCACTGTTCCGCAAAAAATGAAAGGCGGAAGTATGAGGAGGCATGCTCCAAGCAACATTTCTGCTTCACATAAAAGGTCACAGTGCACTCTAGTTGTCTACTACACGTTGGTATTTAATTGTGTAATTATTATAATGAATCTTAAGGTTTACGCGACAAAGTAAATATTTTTAACTAGCAACCCGCCCTCGCTTCGCTTCGGTTTTATTTGTTTTACCCGCGTAGTTCCCGTTCCCGTGGGAATACCAGGATAAAATATAGCTTATTTTATGCGCTGATATTATAGCTTTCCATTGGTGAAAGAATTTTTGAAATCGGTCCAGCCGTTTTGAAGATTACCCGGAACAAACAGACAGACAGACAAAAATTTTTAATCTGTATTTTAGGCATAGGTGTCGTGCAAATAACCGTGTGAGCATGAAAAAAGCCTATTATTTTGACATTACAAACAGACACTCCAATTTTATTTATTGGTATAGATATTTTTCAATTTAAATTAAGATATTTAATACCGTTTTTCGTATGGTGCTGAATTGTAAGTATAATGTATAATCACCCCTTACTTTGCTGTGGGAATCGTAAAATCAGATAAGAAGGCACCAGAAGAAAGAGCAGTAGCACTCTCCTGGGAAAATTATATCATCGATCATCCAAAATGGCATTATATCGCTTTGTAAGCAGGTCTATGCCCAACAGTAGCCATCTGATAGGCTGATAATAATAATGATGAACAGTCGAACAGTCTTAAATTTTATAAAAAATTCTCATTGTCATTTCGGCTCATGTAAGTTCCACTACCGGGCTCGAGCCTAATCCATTATAGGAGGGGAAATTACCTTACCATACTGGTCAGACAGATTGGTATAGGGTATTATTCGAGTTTGCCATCTCTTAGCGTGATGTTCTTATGCATAATATATCCCTTAATCGTCTTTTACGATACCTATAGGTATGAGAGCGGGTGGTGAATTATATTCTTACTCCATCACCACACGGAAAAAAAAATCAAAAATTTACAGTTACATAATTTTTTTTTTATTGCAAACGGTGGCAAACGAGCAAACAGTACACCTGATAGTAAGTGTTGCTGCCGCTCATGGACCTTTACAAGGTCGCTGCCTACCGCGAAGAAAGTGAAAGGAGTGTGAATGCGTGCATTGAGGCTCGATGATACCAAGGGCACCACCAAAACCCTCCACACACAAACACCCTTAGAAAGTTGGGCTGCCGGCTCTCTCGCTCACCGAACGAAGCGCAGTAACAAATTGCTACTACTCAAACGTCGATTTTTTGCGAGAGTGTGGTACTACCTCGGACGGACCGGCCCGCGGCTGTAGACAGATAACTGTCGACAGTGTGGTCCTACCACTCTTTATTTTACATTTTACACGTATATTCTCATCACATCACACTTCTGTAGCAACTACGTGCAGTAATCGATTTACCAAATATTTTCTGGTCTTTACGGTAGATGTTATACCACGCCATTTATAGGTAATTTTTACACATCATTCCAATTTAGTACTGTAGCTTAGTTAGTATTGAACTAAACAATTATGGCCTATAATGTGAATATTGAAAACACCCACCATCTTTTGTACTAAATCATCAAAATAAAAAATAAATTATAAATACCTAAGTCAAAATTGTCCTTTACTCTGGATGTCCCTGGTCCGGAATAGACTCTCACTACCATAGGATATTTGATTCCCGACTTCATATTTGGCGGCAATAATAGTTTCACGTGAGCCAACATGTTATCTCCTACAGACACCACATTGAACAGTGTCATCGGTTGGTAATACATTTTCAGCGTTTCTTTCAATCTTGCGTTGTCTTTAATTAGCTTAAATGTATCTTCCTGCAAATTTGAATAAATTTTATAAAGAAACTGCCCAGGTGTTATAGTAATCATAAGTTTTTTTTTTTTTTTGGGGTGGGCTATGGTCAGCGGACCGCCGCCCGGCTCCGTTCGGAGCGACAGAGGAGCGGCGCGGGGCCCCATAACCCACCCGATTGCACGTCGCCGTCGTTGGGCCGACCACCGGTGCAGAGTTCCTTGACTTCAGTTGTTGGCCCGAAATAGTAATCTTTCGTAACAAATAACAATAATTTGATATCCACTCAAATATTTTTCTAATCCCAACAATTTAAAAAAAAAATACGCCCAAGATACGAGGTACTTTTCCTATCTTATAGAAAAGACTTATTATCTAACTAGCTGACCCAACAGACGCTGTTCTGTTCGAATAAAATAAAGACACAGCAGCAGCGCCATCTACAGGGTACAATTGTGAATCTAAACCATCCTCGAATCACTTCGAACACATACAAAAATCTAACCTAACCCAACAGACGTTCTGTTCAAATAAAATAAACACCCATCAGCAACGCCACCTACAGGGTATAATTGTGAATCTAAGCCATCCTCGAATCCCCTCGAACACACACAAAAAATTTCATCAACATCGGTCCAGCCGTTTAGGAGGAGTTCAGTGACATACACACATACGCAAGAAATTTATATTGCTGGACTCGAGCCTTCTCCGCAATGGAAGGGTAAATGACCTACTATACCACGCTAATCAGACGAGTCGGTATAGAGTTATATTTTTAGTTTTCCTTCTATTGCATAGATATTATCTACATATTATATCCGTTAGTCGATTTTTACAACTCCCAGGGTTAAGAAATAAGATGGTGAACTGTATTCTTACTCCGTCATCATCATTTCATAATTTCGGTTCATATATGTCCCACTACTGGGCTCGAGCCTCCTCCACAATAGGAGAGAAATTGTAGGAGAGAAATTGACCTTACTATACCATGCTGGTCAGATAGGTTGGTATAGAGTTTTGTTTGGAGTCTTCCATCTCTTGCATAAATGTCATATGCGCAATTTATCCCTTAGTCGTCTTTTACGACGCCCATGGGTATGAGAGTGATGAATAGTATTCTTAATCCGTCACCACACGAAAAATACTGAGGTAGATACATATTTATAGCAAACTAGCAACCCGCCCTCGCTTCCCTTCGGTTTCAGTCACCTTACCCGCATAGTTCTCGTTCCCGTAGGAATACAGGAATAAAATATAGCCTATGTTACTCCCTGGTATTATAGTTTTCTATTGGCGAAAGAATTTTTGAAATCGGTTCGGTGGTTTAAGCATGAAAGCGTAACAAATAAACAAAATTAGTTTCTCATTTATAATATTAATAAGGTTTATAATATTAGTAAGGATAATATCATCATTATCATTTCAGCCTATCGCCGTCCACTGCTGGACGTAGGCCTCTCTCATGTTACGCCACAAAGTGCGGTTCTGTGTCGCCTGCTTCCAACGACGCCCAGCAACTTTCACCAGGTCGTCGGTCCACCTAATGGGGCGGCGTCCTACACTGCGTCGTCGGATACGTGGTCGCCATTCGAGAACCTTTCTTCCCCAGCGGTTGTCGGTTTGTCGAGCGATGTTGCCTGCCCATTACCAGTTCAGCGTGCTAGGATAAGGATAATATAGCTTATAATCTATATATATATATATATATAGGAGAGGCGGGTTTTGCGAGCGAAATTTTGACTCATCGCCATATCTCTGGAACCATAAGGCGTACGGGCTTGAAATTTGGCAGGAATATTCCTTTCGTTGAGTGTAGGTCAGCTAAGAACGGATTTTACGAAATTCCACTTGCAAGGGGTGTTGCGGGGGCGTCGACAATAATATACATATAAAGGAACAGGGTGAGCTGAAGCTACTGAAGCTAAAAAAATTAAATTTGGACCGTAGTTTCATTTCATGACGTAGGCACCCACTAAGAAAAGATTTTTTGAAATTCCATCCCTAAGGGGGTGAAACGCAACGGTAAAGTTTGTATGGAAAGAAAAAAATCTTTAGCTACTGTCTTCAAATTAAGCACAAATACTCTTTAGTAAAAATAAATAAACACGTGTTTCAGCGTTTGTCCATTTTCATCCTCTAAGGGTGTAAAATAGGTAGAAAGATGTCAGTTTACTGACTTATCACAGAGCCGAATGTACTGAAGCCAGAAACATGAAATTTTGATATTAGTTACTTTGCGTGACGTAGAAACTCACTAAGAAAGGGTTTTTTGAAATTCAACCCCTAGGGGGTAAACCGCAGTAACAAAGTTTGTATAAGGAGAAAAAAAAATCTACATCCATATTCTTCAAATTCTCCAAAAATACTCTTTAGTAAAAATAAATAAAGACGTGTTTCAGCATTTTTTAATTTTCACCCTCTAAGGGTGTAATCTACACTAATATTATAAAGAACAAACGTTTCTTACGAATAAACTCAAAAACTCCTGGACGAATTTCGATAATTCTTTCACCATTAGAATGTTACAGTATCCCTGAGTAACATAGGCTATATTTTATCCCAGTATACCCACGGGAACGGGAACTACGCGAGTAAGGCGACTGAAACCGAAGCGAAGCGAGGGCGGGTTGCTAGTAATTAATATAAACTTAAAACTTACTCGAGTATTGTAGAGGTAAATCTGCGGTGGGTTATATGTTGAACTACACGTGACTACTGCATAGCCACTTGATGGCGAGAAAGACGCACTTACTGAATGACACGCTGGTTCTCTGCACGTTATACATCTCACGATACCTCTTGATGTCGCCCACATTTGTCTCAACCAAGGAACGTGACCAGGAGATACTATATAATAAACTGTATCAATTTCTTCATTCCATCCAAGAATTTCAGTCACTGTAGAATTACCAGGGCTCAAGTCTTCCGTAGTCAATGATTGGAAATCGAATCTTCCAGCATGAGCGAATCTTTGGTCTCCGTGGTATAGGTACTGTATTTCAACCATTTTGGTTCCAGATTTATCAAGAAAAGTTTCTTTAACATCAATCCATCCATTTGGTTCTGTGTGCTCAATGACTATGCTACATTTATCTCGACCTAAATCACAGTTGACGAGAACACTGATATTCTGACGCCTGTTCAACCATAACACTATAAGATTATTCTCAAAGGCCCAGTTAACCCTTCCTAAATAATGATCCAAACCAACTAAGTCAACTGGAGCAGGAATATTCCATGGTTCACTTCTAATGTCATCCAATTTGTAAACTCTTAATGCAACCAGCGGATTTTTTCTACCTACCTGGTGATAATGGAGAATTGTTATTAATGTACATAAAATATTTTGACGTGATTTTATTAATAGCTTTATAACTCCGATCTGCAACTTTTTTGTGTGATGAAAACTGGTAGGGTAAAAGATTGTGTGCAATAAACATTGTGTAGAGTGGGAGCGTTGCTTTGCTTCCCTTTGGGTATCGGATAGGGATGTGAATAAATAATCGATTATTACAAAAAATTAATCGATTAATAATCGAATTTTACAATGGATGATTAAAATAATTAAAATCGATTATTAATCGATTTTTTATTGCTCGATATTCGATCGAAATTAATCGTTTATTTACTGCCAGATTTGCTAAAAAAAAACGGTCATTACGATTGTTTCATACTATATTAGAAAATATAGTATGAAACAATCGATATATCAATAATAAAAGCTCACATTTCCTAAAAAAAAAAAAAATAGTCATCATAATCCTGTTGGGCGAAAAAAAAAAATTGATTATTTTAAAATCGATTATTTATTTTTAATTAATCGATATATTTTAAAGATCTTGAAAGAAGATGTTTTATAATCGATTTATTTTAAAGACAAAAATCGATTATTTTCCCTCCAAGTCACATCCCTAGTATCGGAGAAGAGTGAAACACACTCTTAAACTTCTTACTCCTATCATCGTCATCACAGCTTATGTACGTCCCAGTTGGGGGCTCGAGCCTGCTCGACAATAGAAGGGTTGGTATAGATAGGGTTTTATTTCAAGTATTCCTTCTCTTGCATAGATGTTGTCTGCAATAATCTCTTAGCCGTCTTTTACAACACCCACGGGCAAGAAAAGTGGTGGTGAATTGTATTCTAACTCCGTCACTTCCGTAACTTTATGTAAATAAATAAATGATGAACATAATCTATACTATTAAAAAATGATTGATTAAATAACTGATTAAAAATAATTAAATTGACCGCCCAGATGGCGTAGTGGTTAAGGTAGCGAACTACAGAGATAGTGTCGTAGGTTCGAAACCCATGCAAGACAACGCACTGTGCGTGCGATCCACAAAGTTGTCCCGAGTCTGGATGCAATTAGTGTCTATTAATTATATGTTTGTAAAGTCTACTGCGATACAAGGATTATTAGCTATACAAAGCCACTGCGATACAAAGATTATTTTTTTTAAAGGCACCCTTTCACTAAGAAGGGTGTCTTTAAAAAAAATTAAAATGTTTCCCTGAAATACAAAAGGTTTACATATATTCTCTTTAAGACCGACCATATCCAGTTTTTTTTTTAAATTATAGAATAATTAACGCAATATATTAACGTCAATAATAATTAGCGAATTGCATTTTATTTGCTAAATTAAGCAAACAAGAATTTTGTTTTCAGTTGAACAAATATTCATCGACGTATAATTTCAACAGTTACATCAATAATGATACTTACTTTCGGATATTTAAATTTCACTACTTCAGGGTACTGATAGTTGAGATCAGTTGAATCACCATAGAACGGGAAAGTAGTAGAATCCACTTCGGTGTCATTGAATGAGGCAACCGCTAAATATCTTCCATCTTTGGAAAACCACATCGCTTCAGCTCCATTAAACATTTCCTCTGAAATAATATTATGTTTTATATCATCAACATCATCATCGCAGCCCACATACGTCCCACTAGGTTCGGGCCTCCTCCACAATGGGAAGGAATTTGACCTACTATACCATGCTGGTCAGATATGTTGGTGTAGGGTTTCGAGTTTTCCTTCTCTTGCACAGATGTTATGTGCATATAATATACCTTAGGCGTCTTTTACGACATCCACGGCAAGATATGGAGTGGTAAATTGTATTCTTTCTCCGTCACCACACAGAAATGTTTTATATATTTTATGATATAATTTTACGTGTAATAATGGCTTAAGAATATAATATAATTCATCATCAATATTCAGCCTATCGCCATCCACTGCTGGACGTAGGCCTCTCTCATGTTTCGCCACAAAGAGCGATCCTGTGTCGCCTGCTTCCAACGACGCACAGTAATTTCACCGGGTCGTCAGTCCACCTAGTGGGCAGCATGCTACACCGTCCGATACGTGGTTGCCACTCGAGAACCTTTCTTCCCCAGCGTTTGTCGGTTCGTGGAGTGATGTAGCCTGCCCATTGCCACTTGGGTATAGGTATAACCCTGATACGCCTATGATATCATTAGTACTACTTCTTTTCTTCTAGGTATTGTAAGAGATGGTTATGAATGACGTTGGTAACGCCACTGCAATATAAATAAAACTTGAAATGAATCTTATGCTAATTTTTGTATCATTTCAAAATGTTCAACATCAACTTTTATATTTTATTCGTAAAGTAATGGATAGTACAAGGTCCATCGCTCTTTTGCTAGTGGATATCGTAAAAATTGAATACAGAATATTAAAAGACAACATCATTGCAAGACAAAGTAAACTCGAATTAAACAATTACTTGTCATCGGCAATTTGCCTGGCCAGCATGTTATAGCAGACTGACATCATTCATCTGCTCATCTAAAGAAGGTCCGTCTATATATGTCGGCTGGGAAAAAGAAGATCGATGAATTAAAATATACTAAACACTAAAACTTTACATATCACAAACCAAATTTATGAACCATAATGAACTATAGATAAATAAATACGCATGTACGTGGTAGTCCGATAAGTACTTGGCCTACCAAAGAACAACGGTTTTTTTTTAAATAACGATTTATTTCTCAACATAGTCTTTTTTTAACTCGGTACACTTGACCCAGCGATGGTCCAACTTTAACCCATCTGAAAAATAGGTTTTCTGGAGGTCTGCAAAGTAGGCCTCCGTGGCGGCGATAACCTCCTCATTTGACACACATTTCTGCCCAGCGAGTGACTTTTCAAGCTTGGCAACAAAAACAAGTCACACGGAGCCAAATCTGGGGAATACGGTAGATGGGGTAGCTGTTTATAGCTGAATTGATTGAATTAATTCAATCAATTTGGCTGTGTCGACGGCAGAGGTGTGAGCCGGTGCGTTATCGTGGTGAAAGAGCACTTTTTTCGTCACCTAATGGGGCCGTTTTGTTATTTAATTCGGCGCCGAATCAGCTCAATAATTTGGCATAGTACAGTCCGGTGACTCTTTCTGCTCTTCTCCAGGTAGTCACACCTTGTGGATCACTGAAAACGGTGGCCATCACCTTTTCGGCCGATAGGACAGTTTTGCCTTCTTTGGAGCACATTCGCCGAGCGCAGTCCACTGTTTTGACTGTTCCTTGGTCCCTGGTATGTACCGGTGGATCCACGTTTCGTCGACGGTTACAAAACGACATAGAAACTCGTTCGAATTGCGCTTAAACAGTGTCAAACACTGCTCTGAAGTGGTTTCACGGATGCGCTTATTATCCGAAATGAGCAAACGCGGCAGGCATCGAGCTGAAAGCTTTCTCATGCCCAATATTTCATGCAGGATATAACCCACACGGTCTTTTGAAATGCCTACTGCCAATACGAGATCATGGGCTTTTGTCACGTTATCCTCCGTGGTACCCCTTTTTGGGGCACATGGGCGTGGCTCATCAAAAACTGAAGTGCGACTACATTGAAACTCGCTAAACCAATTTTTGATGGTCGGCATTGAAGGAGAATAGCCACCGTACAAAGCATCCAAGCGCTCTTTGATTTCGCTGCGCGATTTCCTTTCCAAAAACAGGATTCGAATCATCAACCGATATTGCTCTTTTTCCATTTTTGCAAAAGCCGCGTGCATGCTGACTTTCACGCGCAATCAAAACAAAACTACAAATCCATCTTGGATTTGTAGTTTTGTTTTGATCGCGTGATCGCGCGGCTGAAATTTTGATAGTAGCCGTCTACAAGAATGTACTTACTACACGATAGTAAATTTTTCTTAAGACAGTGGCGCTATCTGGCGGTGAGGCTAAGTACTTATCGGACTGCCGTCGTACTCTCATTACGATAAGAGATCAATGTTTCTTTTTCAATTTAAATAGAATTATGCCTATTAATATAATTATTTTGTTATTAGTCAATCTAATTGAATATAATCGGATGTTTTTCGAATGATTTCTTTTTACTTTTGGTGGCAAACGAACGAACAGCACATTTGATGGTAAGTGATATTGCCGCTCATAGACCTTTGCTAGGCCGTTGACTATCGTGAAGAAAGTGAAGGGAATATGAATGCGTGCAATGAGATTCTGTGATATTGAAGGCATCACCAAAACTCACCACTCTTGCTCATTGCTCATTGAACGAAATACAGTAACAAATCGCTACGGCGGCAGCGAATTATGTTATTTCATCACCAAACGGCTTATATATTTCACCAATATCTTTAATGCGTACTTTTTCCCTTGGTAGGCAGCAAGGGAATATGTGGCACTCACTACATTCCGAAAACACATTTCCGATAAGAAATTATTTAAATATAATAAAATTTAACATAAACACTAATATGAGTTGGTACATTTAGCTCTACTATATACATATATATTTAGGATACTATAAGGTTTCTTGAGGTTTTTTTTTATGGGTGGGCTATGGTAAGCGCACACGCCGTCCATTCCGTGCGGGGCGACAAAAGGACGGCGCGCGGGCCCATAACCCACCCATACCCACATCGCCTTCGTCGTTGGGCCCACACCAGTGCCGAGTTCCTTATCCTCAGTGTTCGGCCCAACGGAAAAACCTTTTGGGTACCCTCACCTCTCGTCGTAGATTTCTTGAAGTATAGGAAATGATTTTCAGGCGGTCATTATACTAACTTAGTACTTTTTAAACGACTTTAAAAAGGAAGAGGTTCTCAATTCGACTTTGTTTTTTTTATGTTTATTAACTCAGAAGTTTCAACTAGGTGAACCGATTTGATGATTATTAAGCTGGTTCTTTCCGTGTTATCCTATTTCAATTTGGTCCAATTGTGGCAAAGGCATCCATGATTTCGTAGGTTTACGTTGGTTTGTTTTTGTTAAAATTTTAATATGCAGTATAAATTATCAACAAACTTACCCTCATATAACCAATCAGTAACTCCATGGTATATCTCGCCGGGTACACCATCTGTAGTAAGTTGGGCCACCTTATCAAGTCTATTGACATCAGGTACGTAATATACATTATTGTCTTTAACATATGCCAATGATCGTTGTTTACTCCATATGACTATTTGAAGACTACCCGATGCAAGTCTCGTTATTTTTCTGAGGATAAAGAATAATAATATAATATTAAATAATATAAAGTTTCATCATCATCATCATTTTAGCTTGACGTCCCACTGTTGGGCTCGAGTCTCCTGCAAAATAGGAGGGAAATTGAACTACTATCCTTACTATATCATGCTGGCCAGACAGCTTGGTTGGTTGATTTTGTTTCGAGTTTTCCTTCTTTTGCACACATAAGCATAAGAAGGAAAACTCGAAATAAAACTAATCCGTCTTACCGGTGTGGTATAAGTATGGCAATTTCTCTCTTACAAAGGAGGACTTACAAAGCCTAGATGTGAAGTATTTTCAAATCGTTAGAAACAATCCATTAATCTACCACCGGATCGGCACGCGGCCACAAGCTGAGATGATCTGGCAAGAAACTCAGCGGGCTGTCATTTTTTTTTAATCTTTTAAATATATAATTATGTATGGAAATTAATATCACAGATGAAATACACAGTCCTAAGTAACGAGCTTCGATGTTTAAATGTCGTAGATTCAATCCCCATTCAAGCCAATTGTTTAAATATTCACAACAGAGTGTTCTAAGTTTGGGTCTTATTCGAGTCCATTATATGACTATTTAATATAGACTATAGTCCCCGTAGCACAGGAGCCGGATGCTCTAAACAATGAATTTCGAAAATCGCTAAATAAATAAAGTGCAACATAGTTGGCTAGATTAAATAACTAAAAATATTGAAAGAATCCATAATTAAAGAAAATCATAAAAATAATACAAAAAATCGAAGAAATCGCAATACGTATCGGAAGTTGCATTAGCGCGTGATTTATTCAACGACCTGATAAGTCAAGACAATACACGTTATTTGATTTAGTAGTGCGCACAACATGCGTAACGATATGTATTACAAAATACACGTAATTTTGAAAAATACAGGCACTACATTATATCTTTCAAGTGAATAATTCGCTAATAATATCCTCTACCTAATAAGGTTTTAAATGAATTTACCCGTAGGCGAAACCTCGAGATTCCAGGAAAAAAATCAACCATATTTTTTTTTCAATACTTAATGCAAACAACGTTTCTTAAGATTAGCAGTTACATATTTATACTGGGGATTTTACCTCATCTCAACCCATAAACGTCCCACTGTTGGGCTTGGGCCTCCTCCACTATGGGAGGGAAGTTGATCTACCATACCACGCTGGTTAGACGCGTTCGTAAAGGATTTTGTTTAGAGTTTTTCCTTCTCTTATATAGATATTATATGCCTTAGTCGTCCTTTACGACACCCACGAGCAAAAGAAAGGGTGGCGAATTGTATTCTTACTGCGTCACCACACTATAAACTACAGGTTTGTTTTTTATTTATTTATTAAAGACAATTTGCAATTTTATTGATATACTAGCAACCCGCCCCCGCTTCGCTTCGGTTTCAGTCGCTTTACCCGCGGCGTAGTTCCCGTTCCTGTGGGAATACCGGGATAAAATATAGCCTATGTTACTCCCCGATATTATAGCTTTCCATTGGTAAAAGAATTTTTGAAATCGGTTCGGTGGTTTAAGCGTGAAAGCGTTACAAACAAACAAACAAATAAACAAACAAACAAACATCCTTACTTTCGCATTTATAATATTAGTATGGATTAATAACATACAATGTCAATGTAACATTCAAATTAACTCAAATTAAACTAAATATGTAATTAATTAAGTTCTCTCAGCATGCTTAGAAATTGTAACAAAATAAAGAAAAATTAAATATTAAAAGACAAAAAAATAACATCGGAATTTTTGTTTTTAATTATTAAATAAATAATGAACTCGTTTGAATAGTTGAATTATCCGTGTGGTGATGGAGTAAGAATACACTTCACAACATTCTATCGTACCCGTGGGGCTCTTAAAAAACGACTTGGGGACGACGACTTGATATATATAGCATGCATATAATATGAGTATAATATGCAAGAGAAGGAAAATTCGAAAAAGAAACCTTACACCAACACGTCTGTCCAGCGTGTTAAAATAGGTCAATTCTCTCCTATTTTGAAGCAGGCTTGAGTTCAGGAGTGGGACGTATGTGAGCTGAAATAATGATGATTATATAGCTGAATGAAGAACATTTGAAAGTGTATTAAACATTGTTGATATTCTATAAATTAGTGCAAATTAAGACAGTCTTAAGATAGTCTCTTCTATCAGGTTTTTGAAACAACCTAATGGGACGAGATACCCTATTTGTATGTCAAGGCGGTAGGGGGAGCGGGGCTGGTAGTGCCGGGGCTAAGTAGTGCCGTCGCGAATACTTCGAAAACAGAAAAAGATATATATATGATTGTATTGTGTCACGTAATGCCTAACAGTCGAGCACACACGGCTGCCATTTAAGTTGCGCCAGCGATGTGGACCAAGTGGCAGTGCAGGTGTGGGTCCTCCAGCACCACGTTAGTAAATATTTTCGTTTCTATACTTTTTGGTCGCAAGCCAGTATTTTTCGAGCTTTTAATGTTAAAGTTTTTATAGAATGTTTGTTACTTATCCTAGTTTGTTATGCAGTGTAATTATAATGCATTGAGCAGAGCGATTTTTATATGTGACTCAAAATATCACACTCTCATAAACGGGGTAAAAGTGCCGTTCATGTGGGGCTGTTTGTGCCGTCGCACAACCAACCCCTAAGTAAGACGGCTTCTTACGGACTTATGAACATTCTAGAGAAAATGCTTTGGCCGAAGAACAGGCTAATAAAAAGAAGAAAGTAAGTAACACTACAGAGGAAAATGGAAAAGGCAAGAGTAAAGGTAAGGAAAAAGGTTAAGAAACAAAAAAAAACGGCAAAAATTCGGCTAAAAGAAGAGATTTGCAAGAACGATACTTCTGCTGACCAACAAGAATGGTACTGTATCATATTTTTTTATGCCTATTCCAACTCGGCCCCTGGAGAAAAATGGAATGAAGGCAGAAAATATAAGAATCGGCTCTATTTGCAGGGTGGTGAAGAAAGCCTTGTATTTGTATACCCTAATTGCTATTCTGAGTAGGCATGAGAGAATAACTGGTTTTGATATATTTCATTGATTTCTTAAAAATACTGAAGAGACTGATCAATAATTTAATAAATATGGAAAAACTAACCAAGATAGGGAGTGGTGAATTGTATTCTTACTTCGTCACCACACGGATTTATTTTAATACTTAGTATTATTAACAAATAATTTTTACAACTGTTCATTTATAGTAAAGAGTATAACGAATAAGATAATATTATAAAATTGATATCTTTTAAATTCTAAATTTATTTACATTCATGTAGAACACCTAGCATAATCAACGGCACAATCGACCTCAGCTACGGCACAACTTGCCCCAAAGTGGGGTTGGTTGTGCCTTACCGCCGCTCTATAAAAATCATATCCAATTAAAAACTATTAAAAATGTTCAAAATCTGAAAGTAAATTCGTATTTGTGATTAAATTTGGCTTGGGATAAACCACTTCTTTCTGACATAGTACTTGTTTTATCCGAATTAGTGTTTTGTCAAAATCGGCACTTTTAACCCCGCTCTCCCATACACGAAAATTAATGCACTGTAAAAGTTAAAGACAATCAATATAGTTCCAAATTAATTTATAATTTATTTAGGAGTTCAATGAGATAGTATCGAATATGATAAAAATATTTGTTTATGATAAAAGAAATTAAATGGAAGAGTAGTAAAATTATGTAACTGCTTACTTCTTATCGAGGTCGTAAACCCAATATTCGGCTGTACTCGAATATCTGTAGATCTGAAAATTAAAAATAAAACAAACTCACATATATTACTTCCAGCTATCGTTTATATAATAAGGTACACCCTTTATGGACCTATCACGTATTGACTGATTAAATTAGACTTAGTTTGCGATATGATTTCTAATGGAAGATGATGTGATGTTTTGAATGTTATTTTATTAAAACTGTGATATATGTGACACAATGTGACGATGTTCAGTCATTTTAACATCAATCTCATCATCTCATCTCAGCCCGCACATGTCCCACCGCTGGGCTCGAGCCTCCTCCACTATGGAAGGGAAATTGACCTACTGTACCACGCTGGTCAGACATGTTGGCATAGGGTTTTATTTCAAGTTTTTCTTCTCCTGCATATATGTTGTATGCATATTTTAGTCCCTTAGTCGTCTCTTACGACACTCACGGGTAAGAGAAGGGGTGGTGAAAAGTATTCTTACTCCGTCACCAGACGGAAAGTTTCATCCATCACAAAATTTTGACATCAACATCATCATAAACGAAATGCTTATAGCATTGGAGCATTGGAGATTCAAAATTTAACATATTTAAACATTACGATGATTCACGTGGTTAAATTGAATCGGCTGTGATACAAAATATTCTTCGTTGACTACAGTCATTGATTTTTTTTATTACTATTAGTGGCAATCGAGCAAACAGTTACACCTGATGGTGACACTGTCGCTCATGGAACTATGTTAGACCGCTACCTACCGTAAAAAAATAAAGGAAATATAAATGTGTCCAGTGAGTTTCGATGATACTAAAGACATCACCAAAACCAATCACACGCAAACACCGTCAGAATTGGTTTAAGGCTCCCTCGCGTAACGAATGTAATGCAGTAACAAATTGCTACTACTCAAACGTCCATATTTTAACCGGAGATAACACATCACCCTTCTTATCATGTAAAGACACAAGGATTCTACTGTTTATGCGTATGTTAGTTGATTAAAGATTATCTTTAAACGTTATGACACAATACATTATTATAACGACATTAAAATTAAAAACAACGGACACGGTCATAACATATATATTTATAAGCTGTTAACAGAGCGTAATAAATAATTATTCCGTGTGATGACCTAGCAAAAATACTGTTTACTACCCCTCCTTTTACCCGTAGGTGTTGTAAAAGATGACTAATCCATGTAATATGAAAATAACATCTATTCAAAAGAAGGAGAACTCTACATAAATCCCTACGCCAACCTGTTTGATCACCGTGGTAGGTTATTATCCCTTCTTTTTTTTTTTAGGGAGTGGGCCATGGTTAGTGCACCCGCCGCCCGGCTTCGTCCGGGGCGACGGAGGGACGGCGCGTGGCCCCATGACCCACCAGAGTAACCTGTCTTCAGTGGTCGACCTGACGGAATACCCTGGTCGCGGGGTACCCTCTCCTCTCGACGTTCCGCCATCCTTTCTACTATAGAGAAAGCTCGCGCCCAGCAATGGGACCTATATGAATTGAGATGAATAACTAATTTGATTTTCGTCAGACTAAACCGAGATTAAGCCCTTTTTCTATGGTAGGCTATGGTCTAAACACACACACACACGCCTAATCTGTCCGAGGCGATGGATGGGCGACGTGCGGCTCCATAATATACCGTGTGCCCTCGCCATTGGGCCGAACACTGATGCGGATTCCTTAACATCCATGGCCGATCCGGCGGACTACCCTTTTGGGTACCATTCTCTTCGATGCCCCGGCAACAAAACAGTATTATCGTGGCGTCGCCCCACTCGCTCCAGCCTCTTTGCGGATGGCAGACCGTTCCCCGGTCCGTCCACTCGTCGGCTAGGACGCCATCAGGGGCAGGTACTCGCGTAGCCACCAGTAACTGATTAAGCCCTACGGAGCATTTGGCTAAAATATTTCAGTTACTTTAAATTACAAGCTGTTTTAGTCATCTTCATCTCGACTCATATAATTATGTTCACTGCTACTAAGGCACAGAGGAGGGTCGACCTTCTCTATAATAGGAGGGAAATTGACCTACTATGCAACGCTGGTCAATAGGCTGGTTCAGCGTTTTATTTCAAGAATATCTCGAATAAATGTTATGTGCATATTAAATGCCTTAGTCGTATTTTACACTCGCGGGCAAGAGACGGGGGTGGTGATTTGTATTCTTACTACGTCACCACACAGAAAAGGTAATTCTAGTAATTCTGACAAATAAATGTGTAATAGGAAATTAACAGAATGTTAACGCTATTAAACGAAATACTTACTTGCATTAAATGATTACCATTTGAATTCAAACGCTGTCGTAAAGAAATAGGAAAAAGCGTACGCGATAGATCTTTAGTTAATAATTTAATATTTTAACTAAGACTTATAAATTTTGATTCAACAAACAATTCCTATCATTCCTGTAGGTATTGGAAAGGAACTACTTAGTGTATAATTTTCACCATCACCATCATCATCCATCACAGCTTATATACCTATGTTCCACTACTGGGATCGAGCCTCATCCGAAAAGGAAATTTACCTACTATTTCACGCTGGTCAAACGAATTGGTATAGAGTTTTATTTCTAGTTTTTCTTCTCTTGCATAATTATATATCTAAGCCGTTTTTACGATACCCCCGGGGAATTCAGGAAGTGGTAAATTGTATTCTTACTCCGTCACCACACGGAAAAACCAACGACACGGATTTTAAATAAAACCTAACGCAATTTATGTAATAAAAATAATTCGTTGAATGGTTAAGTGTCTATTTCTGTAGATAAAAATATATATTTCAAAAATACTAATAATAATATATCTACACATATATGTATTATTATTATATACTTGGTAATGATAACAAATTCTTTCTTAATTCAGATGGCTTAAGTTGTTATTACTACTAGAGCGTTCTTTAGATATTGTTTGGTTCGAAATAGGTTCTCTTTGCCTTAAAAAAGTTTATTAGACGTTGGCAAAAGGTTTATTTAATAATAAACATATTTTATTTGGCAGAATATGGTGCGGACGCACGTCGTCCATCCAGGGTGACGAAAGGGCGGTGCGCGACCCCATAACCCGCTGTATTGTCTCCGCCATTGGGCCGACCACTGGTACCGAATCCGTGACTTCCGTGGCCAGCCCTGTGGGATACCTTTTCTGGTAACCTTCCTCCTTAACGTCTCCCTGGCAGTCGCCCTAACAAGTAAACTTCTCTGCGGGAGACGCACCATTCCCCGATCCAGTTATTCGTGGCCTCGGCCAGAGATTAATAAACACTATAGATAAATTATTCCATTTTTGTAGTAACCGAAACAATACGAAAATATAACACAACAGAGGTATTGGTGTTCTTCAATATTTCTCTAATACAAGCTGTTTTTTAATAATACTCCACATATCGCCAAACTAATCATTAACCTCATCATTAAATCTTTGTTACCAGTTTCCTTGTTTACTAGTTTTATAATGGTTTAGAAATATATTCATATGTACATATCTCGTCATTATATAACTGCTTTAAAATTTAATATTTATAAGTTACTAATTAAGATATTACTACAAGTATATTCAAAACACTATGCCTTATTTTACGTTTTTAATATACTTGTGATAAAAATCTAACCATGTTTGGAGTCTGTTATTATGTAGCTACTTAAATGTTTTCAAATAAGTTTTGCATCGATCTTGTTCCTGGAGTAAAATGATGAATATTTTTATGCCGAAATATTTATTGATTTAATATTTCAGTGAAAATTAACCCTCTTTTTGAACAAGCTATGGTAACTTGGTCCGTTCCATCCGGAGCGACGGAAGGTCGGCGTGCAGCCCTATACTTGCATTGTTGCCCGTTTATCCTCCACATCACCATATGGCTAATCACTGGTACCGATTTCTTGACCATTAACCCCTTACGTGGATAGGATTTGCTAAAGAAACGATGAATTAATATTCGCCCTTTCTTACAGATTTATATAGGAACGTTTTAAGACTATAAAATTTCATCATATCTTTCTTAGCCAAAAGTACCGTAGGAAGCTACTAAAGAGGAACATCACTATTAAATGAAAGAACTACTCGAAATAATGCAAGACCTTTTTCTTTGGGGGTGGATTACGGTCGGCGCAATCCTCGCACCACTTCGTCCGGTGCGACAGAAATAATGCAAGACCTAAGATAATTATAGCAACATAATGGTTTCTGATGTTTACGCGAGTGTTACTACTATTATTAAAATTACTTTTATAGATTTTATCGCATTGGTATTTGATTTTTGATTGCCCGACTTTTTCAACACTTTTCAGCGTTCATGAATGAAAAAGTTCAAAACGAATATGATCCGTATTTATATTGTAATGATTGTTTATCGCAGTGGTATCGGGCTAAGAATAACCAGACTTTCTTTTGCCGTTACTCTCACTCGAAACAAAATCCTATAGCTATGCTATGTCAATCACAATAGGTATATTTGTTTAAAATTATAAAAGTCTTTTATGTCCAACAGTGGTTTAGTAAAATATGAGTCTCTATTCTGAACCTATAATATAAGTCTATTATAGTATACTATAAAAATAAATAAGACTTTCAATCAGATATTTCAACACAACCTCTTGAACACACATTATGCATATTTTGATAGCTTGATGTGAACAGAACAGGCAAACCGCAAAGTTTAGTGTAGAAATAGGAATAAGTACATATTATAACCGCCGAAATTGATGATACAACCAGTGCTAACTAAAATGTGGCTCACTAAACAAGATGTTTGTTTATTCTTATCTTTTTTTTAAATAAAAATACAACAAACACTGGCTAATTATTGCATGCAATCATATTAATAAAATGATTTAGAATCGATAATTTAATTAGTAATAAATTCATGGCCATACTAATAGTAACATGTTGACAATTAAAATGTTTATATAATAATTTAATTAAGCATATTAATAAATATTATTGTTATTAAGTTTTATTATTGTTAAAAAGTTTTAAAGCCTAGACCAAATTATATTATATATGTTGATGATATAGTAAAGAAATTTCTGTCCCATAGTCCCATTGCAGAGCAGCAGATATTTAAATGTGGGATAGGTAGATATGCCTATGTAGGTATATGGTTTATAAAAGACACCTATATGGATTATAAATTCTCAAAGTAAACAGTGCTTTTTAGGCAGGCTATGGTGTAAACACACGCTGTCTGTTCTGTCAGGAATGATGACAGTGCGGTGTGCAGCTCCATAACTCATCTTATTCCCTATCCCATCGCCATTGGGCCGACCATTGGTATCGAATCCATGACGTCCGTTGCTAGCCCGGCGGGTTTCCCTTTCAGGTACCAGCCACCATCGACGCCCTGGTCCCTTACGGGTGGCGGGCGGCAAATAAACAGTCCTTGGCCTGTACTTTTAGTATTGATAAAATCAAGGACCGACAGTTACGACTTACGTTACGTTCTTTGCTGCAATAGCTAATAAAAAATTAAATTTTCTTCAAATGGAATAAAATTATTACAACTATTTATAATCCTTCCGTGTGGTGACAAAGTATACAATTCACTACCCTCATGCCCGTGGGTATTGGAAGTCGACATAAAATCCCATGCAAAGACGGTCGACCAGCGCGAAATATGCATGAGTTCGATTTCCTTACCATTGTCTCCTTGAGGAGACCTGAGCTCAACAATGAGACTTATGTTGGTTGAAATGATAATGAACTATATATAATCGGGTCGATAGAAAAATCTCGTAATAACGATAATCTGTTAAACTTAAAACACGTTAGTCTTCCCGTGACCATGAACAATAAAAAGTGTTCGAAACGTCAAGAAAATAAAATCAAATACAATAAAATCGTAAAAATAGTTTTATTTCATATGTGTAATATTCGCATAAATATAAAAAATCAATGGATTTGCTTCATTTAGTAGCACAGCACTGCGTTATATAGCAAAACTCACAGCGAGAAGCGATCCATATATGGTGGTGATTGATATGAACAGGTCCAAGAAAAATTTCCTTATTTACTATAGGTATTTACATATAACCACAATATAAAAATAATGTTGACATATACAGTCCAATTAAGATACCATTACTAGAAAAAGTTTTGCAGAAGACTTAATCGAAACTCTCTCACCGCAAATTGGGCTTCCTCGTAATTTTTTGTATGCCTTGACCTAAGACGTTTATTAGATAACTACCGACACAACAGTGTGTCGCAATCACGATTCTTGTTTCTGCCGAGAGAAGGGAGACATTAAGTGCTGTTACTAAACGAAGTGTAAACGATAGAAAAATTAGCGGATCTAAGTTCATTCTTGAAATTGGTTACGTTAGTAAATCAAAAGCAAATTAATCAACTGCCTTATTGACCTAATGGCATGAACATGCGATTGTGAACCGTGAATATAAAAAAACAAGGCAGCACTCATTGACTTGACGTTGAGATTAATTACAATACGGAAACATTTTAATTATCTTATTTATATATTTTTATTAAATAGAATAGTGCTGTTAATTTTTATTACTATGGCTATCTAACTACAACTTTCATGTTTTTTTAACATATTAATTTCATTAATAAATTAGATTAATTGTTGAGCTTGTCATATTGAGCATTTACTAATTTAGAATAAATTAATTAACTAGATTACGAAAATTTTGCAATTTTAAATATTAATCAAAATATTAATTAGATTTTTTGCCAAATGTCACCAAATATTTAAATCAACTATTTCAATTTATTATGGACGTTTCAAAGACTGCGATTTTAAATGTTTCAATATTTTCTTCGATAACCTCAATATTTTCTTAACTTATAGGAAGATCGATACTTCAAATGGAGTCTTTTATACTACTATTACTACTGTTATTACTAATTAACATTTTATTACTGTGAAATCACATTGTCGTTTAGATTTTTAAAATATTATGCCTATTTTTAACGGTAAATTATTAAATGTTTGTCTTTAGATCAAGGTAATTAATGCCGAAATTTACATTTTATTTGAGAATTCTGTTAAAAGAGTGTTCTAGTTTAAAATCGGTATATCGAACAGCACGATAAGCGTGTGATGTTTGGTAATTTCTATTAAAATGTTATATTATTTTAGTGTCCAAGTGACAATCATAAGAATAAAATTCTTCTTTTATCTGTAATCAACCTATTTAATAATTATTTACCGACGTGACATAAACAACTTAAATTGTATTTATAATAATCTTATAATGAATAAATGCTCAACTTTCTTTTACTAAATGGTGAATTAGAAAGCAGAGATCACATAAACAGCCTAACAAGACCTATCTGAACGCCGAAATTCAATTCAATTTGCCCACGATGTGTGACAATTGGGAATTATGAAATAATATACGTAAAATACTTTCAAACAATCTCATTAACGAGTACCATACTAATGACGATCTATGACATCACTAATTATCATAACGGTACACTGCACAAGCATGAAACTAAGGCTCTAATAGGGCTAAAATTACTATTTATTCGTTATTACGTAGTAAATGGAAAGCACTGCTTTTTTTAATTAATAAACTCTTAATTGTCCGTGCGGTGAAGTAGTAAAAATACAATTAACACCCTCTTTTTTGCCCGTCAATGTCGTAAAAGCTTATTAAGGGATTATAATCATCATTATCATCATCTCAGCCCACATAAATCCTAGTGTTGGGCTCGGGCCTTCGCCATAACGAGAGGTAAATCGACCTACTATACCACATTGATCATATGTATTGGCATAGAGGTTTAATGTCGAGTTTTCCTTCTCTTGCATAGATGTTATTGTAAACCGCATGCATGAATGCACCCACAAGCAAGGGGGTGATTTTATTTATCTTTATTTTTATTAAGGTCTTTTGAACACAGTTCATGTCAGACCTATCGTAAACCTAACCATACATTGTAAGCTTAAATATTAACTAATCTATAGATTGATTTTGCTTCGCGAAACATTGCCCGAGTTAGAAATTTGTCTAGTTTTTTAACAATTTTCTTTCTCTCAGATTCGTTCCGCACACACTCTGCTAACAGATGATGCACATCTTCTATTTTGCCACAGGCCTCGCAGTTAGGCGAATTTACTTTTCTCATTAGAAATGCGAAAGCTCTCAGCGGCATGTGTCCGGAACGAACCCTGTGAGCAGTGACCAGCATTATACGACTGACCTCGCAACTATTATACCAAGGGATACGAGGAGGCTCATTTTGGGTAATTTTGTACCATGTACCTACCTTTAGATTTAGATAATTGGTTATAGTAAACCTGTGCATAAATTAAAAAAGTGATTTTTGTATTTGCCTAGTAATTAACAGCATGTGTGAAAGATAAAAATTTGCAACCAAAAGGTGTAACGAATTGTATTTCTACTCCGTCACTACACAGTATTATAATACACAGACAATATCTATGCAAAAGAATAAAATTTCCAAATAAAACCCTATATCAATCTCTCAGAACAGCGTATAGTAGGTCAATTTCCCTCCCATTACGGAGGAGGCTCGAGCTCAGCAGTAGGTCGTACGAGCTCTGTGAAAAATTATAACATCTCTGTATGTATCACGTAAAAATCTGCAGTAATATTATATGTATAGGTATATTATATTATTACTCGCCGCGTCATAATGGAATAATAACATAATTCACCACTCCCTATCTTGCCCGTGGATATCGTAAAAGACGACTAAAGTATATAATACGCATATAACATATGTATGTATATGCAAGAAAAGGCAAATTCGAATTAAAACCCTATATCACCTTGTGTGAATCGTCAATTTCTAAGGTAACTTCCTAATATATATTAATCTCAATATAAGTTAAAATGTAATGATTGTCGCAAAAGACGACTAAGGGATTAGAATACGCAGATAATAACTATGCAAGAGAGGGAAAATTCGGAATAAAATCCTATTCCAACCCGTCTGACAGGCGTGGTATAGTAGGTCAATTTCCTTCCTATTGTAGAGGAGGCTCGAGAATAACACCAGCGTATATGAGCTGTGATCAAATTATATTATCCTATCCTACTAATATTATAAACGCGAAAGTTTGTATGTGAAGATGTGAAAATACGAAGATGTTTGTTGCTCTTTCACGCAAAAACTACTGTATGGATTTTGATGAAACTACACAATAATATAGCTCATACATCAGAATAATACATAGGCTATAATTTATCCCGATATTCCCACGGGAAGAGGAACTGCGGGTGAAATTGCAGGGTGCTGCTAGTTAAATAATAAAATTATTATGCTACGTTCATACGACAATAATAAACATAATTATAAAGCAACACTAACATAAAAATTGTTTACAATGTCTAGTCTATACATATTTAAAATAACACATACGTATTTTAATATATGCATAGAGCATATCGTGTTTAATGTATGCATTAAAATTTCTCTACATATTTGTACGATGTAAATGTTCTGATATATGTATTGAACATGAATAGTTATTTTTACATCTAATAGTCTACGAGCACTATATTCAGTTTTAATATTAAAATTATCGCTTGACACATATTAGAATTATTATATCCTAGCTGACCCGGCGAACTTCGTAATGCAATAATTTTTTTATAAATATAATTTCTAAATTGCTGAAAATATAGTCTCTAGTGGAAGAACCATTACAGCTTTGTCGGGAAAGATTCGATCGTTTTGGTTACGGCATTGTTAATGATGATTCAAAGAGAATACAAATCACTGATTATTGATTTCTGACAAAATTATATTATCAAGTTTTCAGCCATACTTAATCATAGACGAAATTACGTTTAGCTGTCATTTGCGTTTTGTTATTACATATCAAATGCGTTTTTGTTATACCACGTTTCATAGTGACTTGTATTCCCTTTAACATTTTACGTCACGTCAAACGGAAACGCGATTGAACGCGATAAAAAGTATCCTATGTCCGTCTCCTGATTCTAAGCTACCTCCCCACCAATTTTCTGCCAAATCGGTACAGCCGTTCTTGAGTTATAAATAGTGTAACTAACACGACTTTCTTTTATATATAAACTCATTTGCAAAAAAAACGGGCGGTTTTGATTTTCATTCATATTTAAAAAGATACAATACCAAAAAGGTTTCAATCGTTTGTACACGTTACTGGCCGGTTTTAAAAATGCTGTGGTATTTAAAAAAGTACGTTCTAAATTCAATTTTTCATTTGATGTTCATTTTTACAGAAAACCCCTTTTTATCCTACATTTTTGGCGCGAAGTTCCAGAAGTTAACATCGACTTTCATAACTTTTATTCAATTTTTATCGATTAATTTCATATCCTTGACTGTCAAAGCTTTATTTAATGCTGTTTGGCTGTATCAAAAATGGTAGATAAAGTGGTAAAAGCTACCAAAATTATCGCGCTGCTTGAAGAGGGTTGCAGCCAATGTTTCGTGGCTAGGAGGCTAAATGTTAGTCGCTCGACAGTCCAAAGGACCTGGCAGCGATATCAGGAGACTGGTTCCGTCGAGAGAAGGCCTGGTTCTGGAAGAAAACCATGTACCCAACCACGGGATGATCGTTTTCTTGTGAGTCGCGCATTGAGAAATCGCAAATCTTCGTATGTGGATCTTAAGAACAACCTCCAAGAAGTAAGAAATGTGCATATTAGTCTATGGACGGTCAGGAGGAGGCTTCTCGCTGCCAATATACGCAGTCACCGCCCGGCCCGCGGCCCCAAATTACTCCGTGAGCACAGAGTTCACAGGCTTAGGTTCGCTAGAAATTGTGAATCATGGACTCGAGACGATTGGAATAGGGTTTTGTTCTCTGATGAAGCCAGGATATCTCTGTTCGGTGAAGATCGACGTCGGCGAGTGCTAAGAAGACAAGGAGAACGCTTTGCAGAGGCATGTTTCGAAGAAATCACACCTTATGGTGGGGGCTCTGTTATGTTTTGGGCAGGAATAAATTCAATGGATCGTACAGAGTTAGTCTTCATTGAAAACGGCTCACTGACTGGGCATCGATACATAACGGAAGTTCTAATTTCTCATGCACAACCCGCATTGGCCGCTCTAGGTGAAGACTCGATTTTTATGGACGACAATGCTCGCGCCCACCGATCCCGCGATGTTAATGCGTATGTGCAAGAGGTCGGCATTCGTCGTTTGGATTGGCCAGCTCGAAGTCCCGACCTCAATCCCATAGAGCATGTCTGGGACGTTCTGAAACGGCGTGTGAGATCAGTACACCCGGCTCCGCAGACCATCAGAGAGCTGAAGAATGTGATTACTGCGGAGTGGGAACGTATTCCGCAAACAAGTATCCGGGATATACTCGCTAGCATGCCCAGACGAATTCAAGCTGTGATTTTAGCTAGAGGGGGTCACACTCGATACTAAACATTTATCTGCTTTTACTTTATTAAAGAAAAACAAACAAAAAAACTTTTTTATTTTTACTTCATGAGCATATGCACTACTAGCGAATATACACTACTAGCGAGGTTTAGCATTATTTCCCATAAATTGTATCTAAATTTTATGAAATACTGATGAAAACGATTATTTTCTTATTAATTTAGCAAATTGTGTGGATAAAACTACCTATAATTATCAAACAAAGAAATATTAACATTTGAAATGGTTCATTGCTTAGGTGCCCGTTTTTTTTGCAAATGAGTGTATATAGATATTATTGATTAAATATAGATCAGCAACCCGCACTCGCTTCGCTTCGTTTTCAGTCGCCTTACCTGCGTAATTCCCATTCCCGTGGGAATAGCGAGATAAAATATAGCCTATGTTACGCCCTGATATTAAAGCTTTTCATTGATGAAAGAATTTTTGAAATCGGTACTGTAGTTTAAGCGTGAAAGCGTAACAAATAAAGAAACAAACTTTAGCATTTATAATATTAAGTAAGGATAAGGATTAGCGACCCGGCCGCATTTTAAATCTTCAATATTTTCTAAGATATTACGGTACGCTACTGCAGTCCATTGGACCTCGGGATCGATTCCCGGATCGGCTTTTTTTGTTTTTTATATTTACGGCTAGTTGTTAGTAAAATATTATCAAAATCGGTACAGTCGTTTTGAAGATTACCCGATGCAAACAGACACACAGACAGACAAAAAATGTAAACTGGTTTTTAAGCAAAGGCATCGTGCAAATAACCATGAGAGCATGAAAGAACCTATTATTTTGAAATTACAGAGAGACATTTCAATTTTATTTATTTATATACATACATTACAGCGAAACACGCATGTGCACGTGGATCGGTTACGTCAACTCGGGTTGCATTGCAAGCATATTGGATGCTCATCATCAGGCCGATTGCGCAGCGGCGTCTGGGAGCCTCCGGCATGCACTACCGCGCAATGCTAGTACGTAAGTATTTTGCCGTAATATGTAATTATTACTAATTATATATTAATATATAATGTATATTAAATATGATTTTTATAGTCTACTAGCGTACCCAGCCCGCTTCGCCGGGCTAGATTTTGTTTTATTTTATTCAAAACACAGTTCAAAAAGAGGAGTGCTCCGATCGTCACCAAACTTTACAGGATTACTCGCCAGGTCAATCTGGACATTCCCTGAAAGTTTCATTGAAATCGGTCCAGCCGTTTCGGAGCCTATACAAAACATACCACACACTGCACACTTTCTCTTTTATATATATAGATATGATAACATCATCATAATCTCAGCTCATATACATCCCAGTGCTTGGAAGGATGTTTACTACTATACCACGCTGGTCAGAGGAGTTGGTAAGCGTTTCATTTCGAGTTTTTCTTCTCTAATATAGATGTTATTAGTCAGTTACATCCCTTATTCGTCTTTTACGATACCCATGGGCTAGAAAGGTGGTAGAAATTATTTTTCTCCGTCACGGAATAAATAGGAAAAAACATATTTCGCTCCGTGTGTGGTGACGGGTTAAGAATACAATTTATCGGCACCTATTCTTTATCCGCATCAGAGATCACTGGAAAAATGCAGCAATTCCCTCTTAAACCAAAAACACCAACTGCGATCAACTCACTTGACGATTATGGTGTTATTCATCTAGGAGAGGCCTATGTTGAACAGTAGATTGTAGTACAGTAGACATAAGCTAATTAAAATAATTCCGATCCACAAAGTGCGGTCCTATGCCGCTTACATACAACGATGCCTAGCAACTTTCACCAGGTCGTCAGTCCACCTGGTGAGAGGTATCCTATACAGCAACGTCCAATAGATGAACGCCACTCTAGAACCTTTCTTCCCCAGCTGTTGTTGATTCGTCGAGCGATGTGTCCTGCCCATTACCATTTCAGCATGCTAATTTTTCGTGCTATGTCTGTTACACCCATTCTTCGGCGGACTTCCGTATTCCGGATTCTATCTCGCAGAGAAATCTCAAACACTCGCTCTATAGCACGCTGGACGACTTTGAGCTTGGTTATGAGGCCAGGCACCACTTTTCCGTGCCACGAGTCATCACTGCTAGGGATGCAAACGATACATCGATGTTTCAATAAAAAAAACATCGATGTTTGCCATTGATGTTCATTATTGTATGTTATTTTATATGATGTTTTGATATCGATGTTTTGTCTGCATGATTTAAAATGTATGGTACTTGTAGCAGAGCCTGCAAATAAAAGGTCCTCACATAATGCAAATGTTTTATATAAAAAATTTGCTTGATTTAGCTAAAAAAAAAGCTCATTGCATAGATGTCTAGAAAATATCGATGTTTCGATACATTGACGTTTTTGGTTTCGATATTTGCATCCCTAATCACCACACACTGTTCGTAGGTAGACCTATGTTTTCAGATACTGAGGTATGTTGGATGCGAATATCACCTTAGGTCTCTCTAACGCTACCCAGCCATATTGGAGTCCTCGGTTGCCCTCTTTCTCAAAATTGGATCTAATAAAATGGACTATTTATCCAAGGTAAACATAATCATTGATAACTTCGCGAATCGCATTGATTATTTTAATTAATATTAAATATATATTCACTTTAACTAATTGAAGGCTGTCGATACGTCTTTCGATTAGTTATAGTCTAGGTGATGTGCAAACCATTTACCAGTTGTGTTATTGAAAGTGAAACTTGAATAAGTAGGTTAGTTACGAATTGGTTCGCATACAACTAAAACGACTACAGTTTAAATAATACATTGTATTTACACTAATCGCTCATAAACTAATGGTGGACTAAGCCATTACATTTAATTTCAATTTACATGCAGTAATATATTTTCTTCAGCCTTCAAGTCAAAGTCGCTCAGAGTGCTATGGAGCGGCCTATGCTCTATGGGATTTCTCTGCGAGATAGAATCCAGAATACTGGAATCCGCATAAGAACGGATGTAACCGACATAGCACAAAGAATTAACACGCTGAAGTGCCAATGAGCAGACCACATCGCTCTACGAACCGACAACCGCTGGGGAAGAAAAGTTCTCGAGTGGCGACCACGTATCGGACGACGCAGTGTAGGACGCCCCCTTACTAAGTGGACCGACGACCTGGTGAAAGTTGCTGAGCGTTGTTGGATGCAGGCGGCACAGGACCGCACATTGTGGCGTAACATGAGGGAGGCCTACGTCCAGCAGTGGACGGCGATAGGCTGAAATTATGATGATGCTTTGTGCTAACCTTTCTTTCTATTTATATATTTAATTTAAAATTATGATACTGTTGTTTATATAAATAAATAAAATTGAAGTTTCTGATTATTCTCACATTATTATTTACGCGATACCTATGCCTAAAAACCAGTTTAAACATCTTTTGTCTGTCTGTTTGTTTGCTTCGGTAATCTTCAAAACGGCTGGACCACTTTTGATAATATTTTTTTTTTATAATATTATGTGTAAGGAGTGACTTGGGCTATATTTTATCCCGATAACCGTGGAATTTATTAGTTTTAAATATATTAATTTTGGTAAAAATGAAAGTCGACCCCAAGTAATTGGGATAAGAGCAAGATAATGATGGTAAAAATGAAAAATCGTGTGAAATGGTGGGCATTTGCTAGCTTTAAATATATTAATATTGGTAAAGATGTAAAAGCAATGTAACATATTAATTATTATCGCAACAAATCTCAGTCGCCAAGGTGCTGCGTAATTTAAGGTGCTGCTGAAATCCGGTTAGTGAAGTTTTTGCAAACTTTATTTTTTTGTGAAATAAATTTGTTAGAGAAATAAACGTAATAATCTTGCTTCAATTGATCAATATTTTAGTAAAGAAAAAAATTCAATGTAATTACATTGATTTTTTCTTTCTTTTTAATGGATAAACTATACATTATTCAAGTACCAATCTTTTTTATGCGGCCTTGAAATGTTACCTGAATGTTAGTTATAGATTTCAATTAGCTCCATTTATCAACCAGGCTAGCGACGTCCATTATTGGACATTTGCCTAATATGCCACTATCTTGTACAATTTCTATCACCAATTGCGATCGACAACCCGCCTGATGAGCGTAGCGATAATGATCATGTGGTGATTTTTTTATTGCCAACGGTGGCAAACGAGCAAGCAGCACACCTGATGGTAAGTGATACTGCTGCATATGGACCTTTGCAATACCAGGGGCACAGCCGGACCGTTGCTTACCGTGAAGAGAATACTCTTCTTAAACCTCTTTTAAAGAAGAATATGTCATAGCGGTCGGGAAACACAGCAGCAGGTAGTTCATTCCAGAGCTTGCACGTACGTGGGAGAAATGATCGCTGGAAACGTACAGTTGAAGACCATAACGTTTCCAGGTGAAATGGATGAACTCTGCTACGATGTCGAGTGGTGATGGAGTAAGAATACGATTGACCATCCTACTTCTTACCTGTGTGTGTCGTAAAAGTCAACTAAAGGATATAATATGCGGATAACATCTATGTAAGAGCAAGTTAACGCAAATTAAAACCCTCCTTCTATTGTGGAGGAGGTTCGAGCCCAGTAGTGGTAAATATATGTGCTGAAATGACGATGGCGACTTCCTGCAATGACCGTCAATAGGGCAATGGATGATCTATGCATAGAAGATATCAAACTAAACTCATTTGCAAAAAAAACGGGCGGTTTTGATTTTCATTCATATTTAAAAAGATACAATACCAAAAAGGTTTCAATCGTTTGTACACGTTACTGGCCGGTTTTAAAAATGCTGTGGTATTTAAAAAAGTACGTTCTAAATTCAATTTTTCATTTGATGTTCATTTTTACAGAAAACCCCTTTTTATCCTACATTTTTGGCGCGAAGTTCCAGAAGTTAACATCGACTTTCATAACTTTTATTCAATTTTTATCGATTAATTTCATATCCTTGACTGTCAAAGCTTTATTTAATGCTGTTTGGCTGTATCAAAAATGGTAGATAAAGTGGTAAAAGCTACCAAAATTATCGCGCTGCTTGAAGAGGGTTGCAGCCAATGTTTCGTGGCTAGGAGGCTAAATGTTAGTCGCTCGACAGTCCAAAGGACCTGGCAGCGATATCAGGAGACTGGTTCCGTCGAGAGAAGGCCTGGTTCTGGAAGAAAACCATGTACCCAACCACGGGATGATCGTTTTCTTGTGAGTCGCGCATTGAGAAATCGCAAATCTTCGTATGTGGATCTTAAGAACAACCTCCAAGAAGTAAGAAATGTGCATATTAGTCTATGGACGGTCAGGAGGAGGCTTCTCGCTGCCAATATACGCAGTCACCGCCCGGCCCGCGGCCCCAAATTACTCCGTGAGCACAGAGTTCACAGGCTTAGGTTCGCTAGAAATTGTGAATCATGGACTCAAGACGATTGGAATAGGGTTTTGTTCTCTGATGAAGCCAGGATATCTCTGTTCGGTGAAGATCGACGTCGGCGAGTGCTAAGAAGACAAGGAGAACGCTTTGCAGAGGCATGTTTCGAAGAAATCACACCTTATGGTGGGGGCTCTGTTATGTTTTGGGCAGGAATAAATTCAATGGATCGTACAGAGTTAGTCTTCATTGAAAACGGCTCACTGACTGGGCATCGATACATAACGGAAGTTCTAATTTCTCATGCACAACCCGCATTGGCCGCTCTAGGTGAAGACTCGATTTTTATGGACGACAATGCTCGCGCCCACCGATCCCGCGATGTTAATGCGTATGTGCAAGAGGTCGGCATTCGTCGTTTGGATTGGCCAGCTCGAAGTCCCGACCTCAATCCCATAGAGCATGTCTGGGACGTTCTGAAACGGCGTGTGAGATCAGTACACCCGGCTCCGCAGACCATCAGAGAGCTGAAGAATGTGATTACTGCGGAGTGGGAACGTATTCCGCAAGCAAGTATCCGGGATATACTCGCTAGCATGCCCAGACGAATTCAAGCTGTGATTTTAGCTAGAGGGGGTCACACTCGATACTAAACATTTATCTGCTTTTACTTTATTAAAGAAAAACAAACAAAAAAACTTTTTTATTTTTACTTCATGAGCATATGCACTACTAGCGAATATACACTACTAGCGAGGTTTAGCATTATTTCCCATAAATTGTATATAAATTTTATGAAATACTGATGAAAACGATTATTTTCTTATTAATTTAGCAAATTGTGTGGATAAAACTACCTATAATTATCAAACAAAGAAATATTAACATTTGAAATGGTTCATTGCTTAGGTGCCCGTTTTTTTTGCAAATGAGTGTATATTAAAAATGTTATGTTCAGTCGAAAAGAGCACTATGATGTCTATTTGGAGTATTTCTGCTTTAATTTCATTTTATTTAAGCGATTTTAGCGTAATTTATTGCTTATTCCCAAGTTATATCTCATTGTAGATTTTAATGAAAGTTAAGTTTGACGTAAGAGTTAAGTAACTAAGTAATACCATTGTTTGAATCTAAGCGCTGTCTCTACAATCATATCTCGTAAACCAAAAATGGCCAGGTTACAACACTATCCTTATAACATTCTGAATTATCGTAATATTTACACAATTCTCAGCATTATTATTATATAATTTTGTAATATATCTTTCTTAAAAACTGTAGCAAAATTAGGAATTAACATAATGAACGATTACATTAGGTTGTGTGAGGTGTATTGGCTAAAAACTTGTGTAACGCAGTGTGTAAAATAGCAAATGATTCGTGAAGGTTGAATAATATTAGTTAATTTTTTTATATGTACATGAATCTCTCAGTTTTATAATTAAAGATTAATATTAGTCTAGATAAGTAATACTCACTTTATTTATATTAGTAGTCAGCAGCAAATATTTTAAGTCAGATGAAAATTCCGATACGCTGAATTTGGCAATGTTCGCCTGCAAATAAAATAATTTACATAAATGGTAATTATGAAAATTATATATTTATAATAAATTCTTACACTTTTCTTCCTATTAAAATTCTTTTAAAATTTTATAACGCCAGCTGGCTTTGCCTATTTGTTAAGGATAAAAAGATGAATGATGTCTTTATGAGCCATTTACCCGATCGAAAATTATCCTATGTTAAAACCAACCATACATACCGACTGAATTTCGAAATCATGCGATTTTCATAAACAAAAACATCATATATAATATTTTTATAACCTAATTAACTTGAAGTTATAACCATTATATGTATATCCTAAGGTTACGATTACCTATCGAATTGAAAATTTGTATGGATATCGGTTGGGTTAAGACCTTAGAATAACTGAAAAAGTGCATAAATATTGACAAGTACTGCCATTAAACAGATAATGACTTGTCAACCAATACATGGTGTAAAAATTGTTAACTTTGTTATTATACGTTACTTACCAAGTCATCTTCATCTAGTATGGGCGTAAAAAGGTCTACACTCGCATCGTACTTCCAAATGCCGAGGCCAGGCGCTCTATATATATATTCGGTATCTAAATAAAGAAAAACATATTAATATTATGAGTATCATCATCATCTTAGCTCATATACCGCCCACTGTTGGATTCGAGAGTAGCGAGCGAGAACCACAATAGAAGGAAAATTTACCCACAATACCATGCTGGTCAGATAGGTTGGTATAGGCGTTTATTTAGAATTTTCCTTCTCTTGTTATTATATTAATATTATATCCCTTAGTCGTCTTTGCAAATTGCAATACCCACGAGCAAGATAGAGCGCGCAAGAATCGTATTCTTACTCTTTCGCCGCAAGGAAATGTATTATAATAGTCAATAAAAAGTAGTAATCAATTCGATAATTAACATCATATATTCTTCTATAAAATTTCCTTATCTTCTTCTTCATGTCATATTAGTGCGGCTATTGGACACGGCCCTTCTCCACAGTGGGCGGCAAATTGTACTACTATACCACGATTAAACAAGTTGCTATGGGACGTAATTGGATGCTGATAAGCGATAATATGCTAACCCTCACAAACTTCGTTTTGAGAAAATGGCGTTTAAAGATTTCAAACCAATTCTTAATAAGTTTGTTTGAAAAAATATACATCCACCGATTCTTTCTCTATTTAATAAAAAGAATTATGGATTAAAAATTAATTAAATTAACATAAAAGAAAAGAAGTTAGTATATTTAGAAACAAAAATAAGAATTTTGCATATTAGAAAAAATGGAACACACTAAAATAATCGAAACATGAACTTAAGGAACTTACCACTATTTTACTAAATGCGTGCACTAGTATTTAGTAACACTAAATACATATTGAGGAGCATAAATGAATATTGATAAACATATGTTATCACTTATAAAGTGTAAAATGTTTTTAATAGAACTATTAAGAGATGATTTTTTTTTAAATTTTACTTTTATTATTTGATAAATCCAAAAAAGCCTAAACTATTGTTAAACAAATTGTGTATCTGATGTAATAGAAAACGTGGTTGACACTCCGTAGAAGAACTGAATGTGATTTAAGCAATACAGTATCAAGCCTCATAACATATTGGTCGTCACGATAGATGGCACATTTCGAATTTCAACTACGTTAAGAAACTTGAAGGATTATTGAAAAATATTGTATACGTGATTCCCAATTTGTTTTATGATGTTTATCAATTTTTTTCATACTTAACTCTTTCCAGTGACCTGGAACTCTTTTCCAGAATGTTAATTACGTGATGTACTATCAAAATATATCAAAATCTTTGATTTTGACTTTTTGTGGGTTGACACATTATTGCTTATCAGTATCCAATTCAAGTTTCTTCTTGCAATAATGTTCTTGTGAATATATGTTATAATGTTGTAGTCATTTATTGCAATTCTGATGGAATATCTAACATATACGACATGAATATGTAGCAAATATAATATTTGACAGCCTTAGATTATTGTTTATGTATTTAGGTTACCTATAGATGTCAGATGGTTATCGCTTTGTAGCAAGCGGATATTTTGTCGAACCTAATAATATTAGAAAGCCAACCAATTTGCTACTTGAAACATTACATATATTAGGCCTGATAGTCAAGGCGCCTTTTGTGGAGCAGTTTGCCCATGGAGGCGACGGCGCGGGCAAGAACCCACGCTGACTTACATCGCCGTCACCGGCAAGCGGGCGATTGCAGGCGCGAATACCTACACCTGATGCTGCCCTAACCGAGCCAATGGTTGAACTGGAGATACGTCCACAACTTGCAGGTAGGTCGACCTAGTAAGAATTTCGTCCCGGCACGTACCGGCAGCAACAAAGTGCTGCGGGCACCTCAACAGGGGATGTAACCGGAAGAGAAACCCAGCAAACGGATCATTAAAGTGTGAAGTCTAGAAATCGGTTTCAGTTGCTCGCTCAATAAATGGAGAAATGAAATAGGGCAGATTATGTGGAACTACGCCCGCTTACTGTCGACTTGGATGTTTAAAAAAGATGTGGTCAGACCACAGCATACAAGAAAGTCTGGTTGCAAAAATATAGCTTTTCTTATTACTTAGATTTGTTATTTCAAATCATACTATATTTTTTGTGAAATTTACAAATGATTGTGTGCTTGTAATGTTGTACAGTCACCTATTGTATGTAAGTACAGACCCCTATAATACAAGAAGAATTCCTTCTTCGTTCATTTCAGCTCATATACGTCCCACTGTTGGGCTCGAGCCTCTTCCACAATAGGAGAGAAATGACCTTATGCCCATGCTGGTCAGACAGGTTGGTATAGGGTTTTCTTTCGAGATTTCTTTCTCTTGCATAGATGTTTTAGGAGTATTATATCCTTTAGTCGCCTTTTACGACATCCACGGGCAAGAGAGGGTGAATTGTATTCTTACTCCGTCACCATTCGGCCACGCAAGAATTCCTTAATGCACCATAAATCTCAAAAAAAGTATCAAAGTATAATTACCAGATATCCATTGTATAGGCAGTTGATCAGGAAAGAATTTGATTGTTAGTGGTATCAACTCTTCAAGGCTAAAAGTCTTCAAATCTCTACCTAGATACGGGGATGACTCTATGTGGCTGCTCAGTAATGCCAGCACTAAACCAATGATTGTTTTCGCCGACTAAAACAAAACAATAAAAGGTTATAAATAAAATTGATATTTTTGAATATCCCCCGACACAAATAAAAATAATAAAAAAATAATAGTAACAGGAATTATCAATTAATTGTCATTTAATGACTATACTTTTCTTTTTTTTATTACTGTCGGCGCACTCCTCGCAACACTCCATCCAGGGCGACAGAGGAGCGTAAGCACGCACACCCGTAACCCACCTGTGATACGTCGCCTTGGTCGTTGGACCAAATTTAATGACTATACTGGTACGCGTGAAGCACTGAATCAAATAAACGTACCTACGCCATTACATCATTTTGGAAAAGATCTGATATCCTTATACTGTTGGGCCGATATTAACCAAACATAGCTAAAAACTAACGCAAGGAAACTGGATTACAAATCGCATCGAAATCGATCCATCCGTTTGCGAGCTACGATGCCACAGACAGACATGTGTCTGTCTGTGGCATTTTGACGTCGATGTCTATCTGTATGTGTGTATGTACACACATACAGATAGACATCGACGATGTGTATGTACACACATACAGATAGACATCGACGTCAAATTTATAAAACAGCTCTTTTTTTCATCGGGGGTTAAAAAACAAACACTCGGCACAAGCCTACTTCTTTATATTTCGATGCCATTTGTAGAGTATTTATAAATCTCATGATAAATATCTTCTGATTACTGTCTAACTCCGTGTGTGGTGACAGGTTTAGAATATAATGTATCATCCTCTTAATTCTCTCGTGGGTGACGTAAAAATCTGCTAAGCAGTAAGGTAGTAGTAGAACTCCTTTAGAAAACTCGTGATATTAAAAGCCAACGCATCTCCCAAGTATAGCAATTATGGTATCATTCCTATATGCCGGGCTGGCCACGGACGATAAGGAACTCGGTACCGGTGGCCGGCCCAATGGTGAAGGAGAGGGATGACGGTCAATTATGGGGCCGCGCGCTGTACCTACTTTCGTCGCCCCGGACGGAATGGACACTGTGTGCACTGACCATACCATTTTGACGTATAAAGAGTAAGTAATATGGAATGAGGCATGTAGTTTAAAATAGTTTTTAAGTATTTATATTTGCATGCTATTATTTAATGGCCAAATAGGTGATCCAATTTCAAATATTCCTTAAGACCTTGTACACCCTATTATTGAGCAAATAAAAAAAAAATTAATTTGATAGGCCCACCCAAAAAAAATCCTATATTGAGATCTACCTATATACAGTTGATAAAATTGTTAAGAAATGCCATTTTTCTGCCACTATTGAAATTCATCATTATCTTCTTATTCCAATTACTTGAAGTCGAAGTCAAAACTTTTTGCAATTGTTTTATGACTGGCCATCTGCTAGACGTCAACCCTCGTTAGGAATTAAAACCGTTTATATTATAAGATAAATTATGGTTAAATACACGCTTTCTATGTGAATGTCAAGAATAGCAATAAAATTAAAAAACGCAGTTGTCATTACTTGATTGAATCGATAATTATACTTTTCATTTTACCACTCCCTCTCTTGCCCATGGATGTCGTAAAAAAGGCTAAGGTATATAATATGCAGATAACATTTATGCACGAGAAGAAAAACTGAATATGAAACCCACCCGTTACCCATGACAGATACCAACACGTCTGACTAGGGCGGTATAGTAGGTCAATTTCCCTTCTGTTATTGAGGGGACCTGAGTCCGACAGTGGAACTTAAGTGAGCTGAGACGAAGAAGATGTACCTGTCGATTGCTTTTTCTTAAAGTTGTTCCTGTTATAACTTTACTTCTAAAAGCATAAGTATGATAAATTTTTTTCACATATCTTTAATCCCACTTAATGATTTACGATTTACGGGAAGCGCTTCTAAACTTCATAATATTGACATTTTTTTAGAAATCCTGGATAATTACTCAATAAGGTTTCGAACTTTCTCAAGAAGCGAACCTAGGAATTAACAGTTGACATAGCCATATCTGGAATATTGGATATGTTCACATATACAAATAGGGTTTTGAATATCATCCTTTTCAATATTATCTTTTTTTAATTTAATATCTTAGACTTTAATCCGCCAAAGGCTAAGGCGTAATATATGTAACTAACTTACAAAGACTAAAATACTACAATGACCTATAATGAATTTATACCCTTACGCTCAACCCCTACGCAGTGTCTGTTTTCAACGTTCTTTCTTATGTATATTATATGTCTAAGTTCGTCAATCCCAACATTGATATGCTTAATATATATACCCATCATAAAACAGTAAAACTTTTAAAACCGCTGCTAATTTCATTTATTTTTTATTGATTCGAACTACTGTTACACGGATAAGTTGATAGGTACCAGCTCGTGCCCGCGCTTTCTTCCGCCTGGAATCGATAGTGTCTTTAAAACCACTATAGTAATAATAAATCATGGCCGCAATCATCATCATTCATCATCATTTCAGCCCATATACGTCCCACTGTTGGGCTCGGGCTCCTCCATAACGGAAGGGTAATTGACCTACTATACCACGCTGGTCAGACGTGTTGGTATAGGGTTTTATTTCGAGTTTGCCTTCTCTCGCATAGATGTTATATGCGTTTTATCTTCCTTAGTCGTCTCGTACGATCACCCACGAGTAAGATAGAGGGTGGTGAATTGTATTCTTACTCCGTCACCACACGGAAGGCCGCAATCAACTCGTCACATATTCTATGTGGAAATAACCTAAGCCTCAAATAGAATATGTGACAAGGTCCTTATTATGTAAAATTTCAGTTGTAATGTACCCAAAAATTAATTTAAATTATTATAACTATTGTACCTGTGCTTTTCATAAATATATTTAAAAAATGTGATTATTTTTGATGATATTTTTTATTTTTGAATTTGTTCCAACTGTTTTATTCGCAAATTTTTAATCGTGCTTAACGACTAATAATCATAATCAAAAATTTTTTTATTACGACTAATTAATTTTAATCGCAAAAGTCACGACAAAATTTTTAATCGTAATTTTCAATCGTTAATCAGATTAACGTTTTGCCAACAATGATCCAGCTCATAGCCTGTTCCATTAAGAAAAGGGTTTTCCAAAAATGTTTTGTTTAGTGCTCGTTTACCTTAACAGAGAGAACCATGTACAGAGTTTCATGTGCTTAGGCCCAGTAATTTCACTGTACGTTCTTCACCCCTTTAGGGGTTGAGCCTTACCCCTAAGTAGGGAGCCATGAATAAAGTTTCACGTTCCTAGGTCTTTTCACCTCTTTAGGAATTGAATTGCCAAAAATTTTCTTAGTGCTCGCTTACTCCACAAATATATATTTCTTATCAAGTAATTTACGAAGTTTCATAACTTTATCGTCGACAATGACGATGAATTTTCATATAATCATCCCCTGTTTCAACCCCTTCAAGCCGCTATTTCACCATAAGAGGTAAAAATATGGAATGTGTATATGAAAGTGTTTCCACGTTGTATTTTATTTCATAATAAATATTGCAGAATCTCAAGGATATTCAATATGTTCATAAATAAGTTTATAAAAAAATATATTGGTATTGCAACAAAAAAAAGCAAAATTAATCACTTGATACACAATATAGTCACAAGTTAGCAAACTGCTGTAAATTATTTCATCAACATCATGATTTCAGCTCATATACGTCCTACTGCTGTGCTCGAGCCTCCTCCACAATAGGAGGGAAATTGATCTACTTATTTTTTTTTTTGGGGTGGGTACGGTCGGCGCACTCCTCACACCACTTCGTCCGGGGCGACAGAGGGGTGTAAGCACGCACACCCGTATCCCAGCCGTGCGACACGTCGCCTTCGTCGTTGGGCCGACTACCAGAGCAGAGTGACTTGACGTCAGTGGTCTAAATTGACCTACTACAACGCTGGTCAAACATATTGCTATAGGGTTTCATTTCAAGTTTTTCTTCACTTGCATTTTAAAGAAGGCAAGAGTGGGGGTGGTAGAATGTTAAGAATAATTATCGATTCAAACAAGAACAGGGCTGGTGAATTGTATTCCTACTTCACCACCACGCGGAACAGTTATATAATAAAGCTAGCTGACCCAACAGACATTGTTCTGTTCAAATAAAATGAAAGGATTTCTAATAGAAATCGACAGCAGCACCACCTAACGGGTCCAATTGTGAATCTAAACCATTTTCGAATCCCCTTGAATACACACAAAAAATTTCATCAACATGTGTCCAGCCGTTTAGGAGGAGTTTAGTGACAAACACACGTACACAAGAATATACATTACATCTTGATATATAAATTTCTTGTGTACGTCTTTCTTGCATCCTTATATACATTTACATCTTGATATATAAATTTCTTGTGTACGTGTGTATGTCACTGAACTGTTCCTAAACGGCTGGACCGATTTTGATGAAATTTTTTGTGCATATTGAAAGGGACTCGAGAATGGTTTAGATTCACAATTGGACCCAGTAGGTGGCGCTTATTTGAATAGAACAACGTCTGTTGGTCAGCTAGTTTAATATAAATTTTAATAATACTTATACCATTACTCGGGAACATAGTAATAGAAGTATCTATTAGTTAATATTTCTCTATTAACCTGTATATATGACTAATCTTCGGAAAGAACTCACGTATTTTGATTATTGAATATTTTGTGAGTCTCATTTGGTTTAAATTTGGTGAAGGCGATAAATAACAATGAAGTTCTAAGAATTTATTTTTTGTTTCCTTAGATTGATACAGAATGACGTATATGGCGTCAACTGGTTTATACTACTTTTCAACTACTTTATTTTAGTTTCGAGTCACCTAGTTTGAAGGAATTTTCTCTCTTCAATTATTAGCATTTCTGTTATTTATGTACCTTCGTCACGCCATGATAAGCAATGATGTAATATGCCCACATTTTGCTGAACTTTTAGTTCCACGTTCATCACAAACCTATCGCCGTTAACCGGGCATAGTTATGAAACTTCAACCTTAATTCTCAAAAAAAAATCTTCGAAAAACGTTAAATTTATTGAAAATTACAACAACAGTTTACAAAACCTAAAATTCGAACCTCGGAGGAACCCAAGATTGGCATGATTAATCATCGTATCCGCATGGTGACAGAGTAAGAATACAATTCATCACACCCTGCCTTGCTCGTGGATGTCGTAAAAGACGACTAAGGGATATAATGCGCTTATAACATCTATGCAATAGAAGGAAAACTCGATATAAAACCATATGGTTGGTATATAAAACCATATGTCTGGCCTTTTTTTTTTAACGCTGTGGAAATGCAATTTACGCACTGCCCCCCGCCGGTAATAGACGAGGGTGGTGTGTGGGACTCGCCGGTCACCTATGCAACCGGAATACCCACTAAAACCAACAGCGGTCCCTTCCGCGCTTTTGCGGAGTGCCGGAGAGATCGTCTAGTGACATTCGATCCCCGGCAACCTGTCTGGCCAGCATGGTATAGTAAGGTCAATTTCACTCCTATTGTGGAGGAGGCCCGAGTCCAACAGTGGGACGTATATGAGCTGAAATGATGATGATGATTCACCCACCCATTATCCCATCAACATTTATCTCTCCTGTGGATGTTTGAATAAATATCCATCTATTTAAACGAGTTAATTGACGCAAGTCCTGCACCGATATGATTTACGTGAGCATAGACACGATGTTAGTCCGGTATGGTACGTTATTATATATGATGTGCTGACCACGTACCCTGCCTCATTCAAATGCGTCATATTGCGAGAAAAGCGTAGTAATTTATGTAATCTCGTGTGCCGAGGTTTGTCGATTCCATTCCCATGCATATTAAATATTTATATTTATTAAGAGAAATGTTACAAAATCATTTCGCTCTTCTTTTATTTAAAGTCCGTGTATTTGTTACCAACTGTTGGGCAAGAGCCTCTTTCATTTTGAAGATGAAGTGAGCTACAATTTCACAACAGCCCAATGTATTAATTTCGATTTTTGTTCTCGTACAGTAACAATGCCCACCGGATGCACAATGCAATCCGGCAAAAGTATTCAAAAGGTTTTTATTACTATTTTAAATAAAATTTAAATAAAATAGAGTTTTTTTTTATAAAAAGACAACACCCGACACTAAGGAAATAGTCCTTGTGTGGGACTTTGCAATAATAAACTTTGTAATAAAATTAATTACATTATATCTAGATAGGACAACAATTTGTGGATCGCACAAAGTATTGTCCTGAGTGAATATCGAACCCACGACGCTGCCACGTTAGATCGGTATCCTAATTAACACACCATCAGTGCAGTCCTTTTTTTAATTTTAATATTTCGTAAATAGAACATCTAATTAAAGAAATATAAAAATTATAATATTATTCCGAAACTAGCCTAATCATATAAATATGTAAGATATTATGTGTTTTCGAATCTATAAATTATTTATATTTCAACATTAGTCCATAAAAAAAACATAACTAAAGAAATAACACTATAAACGCACCATTTATTTAAACTAATACATTTACAAATAACTATTAATACAAATACATTATACTGGCTTATTAACTGTCCCACAACCTACTTATAAGTATTTATATTTAACTCAACGCACGTTCACTTCTTGTTTGGTAAGATCTGTCGGTAGCTGGTCGGATATTCAGCGAAACCAGATTAAATGCTAACCACAATAGGTTCGCTCGATAATAACAAGGTTGGTTAAAAAGAACATCGCTTTTATTTCCTCCGTGCGATTTCGTAACATGTAAAAATGAGTTTCAATGACAAACTACTATTGTTCTGTTATCTCTCTTAACACAAGTGAATGGTTGTCATCAATGTACAAAGAGATATTATGTATGCGATCTTTAGAAAGAACAATCATTGGCTGTAGTTGTGAGTTAACATTTTAAATGAGCAAATAATATTAGTAGGCATGTATTCATTCATCAAAGTATTACAGCTATTCTATTTATCAGCTCTTGTTCTTACCACTATTTCTCACATACTCCTCGACAAAGAGCACTGCACAATTAGCTTAGTGGGTAATTTACCAGTGCCAGTGTCAAGGGTCATCATGGGTTCGATTCCCATGCAGAACAATTATTTGTGAGATCCACAAATTGTTGTTCTAAGATTATTGTAAAGTTCTTCGGTTAGGCTAAGTTCCTTACTGTAAGGTGTGAAGAAAAAAGATTTACTACCAAGACGAACTGGCATAGTATTTTGATTTATGTTACCTGCTTATATTTTTTTTAACGGAACTCTGTTAAAAAACCGAGTGACGAATTGTATTTATACTCCATCACCACACAAATTACAATTTTGTATTTCTTATAGTTATAATTTTATATGCGGCTTCGTCCTTAAAGAAGTAAATGGTAGTGTACATATAATTATGTTTCACCATGTAAATTAATTTCATGCTATAGAGAACGAGTCATTCTACCACGTACAAGTGCAAACATTTCTTAACTTCTTTATCCCTATAAGATAGAAGTTCCGAAATAGCCACGCTTAGCAGGAGAGTTGCTGGCCTTTCCGCTCGTAATCCTTAAGCCGATTTTTACGACTGCCACGAGCATGTAAGGAATGGCCACCCTACAACACACAGTATTTTAATCCCAGAATATATGGCAAGATAGTTAAAGATACAAAAACAAAATACGGTTATATGTTATACTTCCGCGTAATCCTATATGAAATTAGAGAAAGAAATTGAGATTATAAAAAGCCATTCCTTATTAAATTTTTAATATTTTTTTTAATTTAGAAAGATCTACCTACTTTTTTTTAGACACCCTGCACTCAGAAAATAATCCTTGAGATGGTGATTTTACACACATCTAATTTAACAGACACAAGTTATTGTCACACCCAAAATATTATCCTGCATGAGAATCGAACGCACGACACTGGCATGGCAGATATCAATATCTTAACCACTACGCCATCTGTGCTATCAAAACCCACTTGAAATTTGTTTATTTGAAATATTCATGAGAATAAGAAGTAAATATAACAATATGGAACTGTCAATATTAAATGTTAAATTGGGTGACGGAAATACTCACCATTTCACAGGAGTAAGTGCAAGGATCACGGGACGTAAGGTCGAGACCTCAATGATCGCTAAATGGTCCAATCAGTTAACATCACTAACACTCACGAGGCTTTAACGCCCGCGCACGAGTGATCGCTAAGACGCGCGGTCAGCGACTGCGTGTACATACATACATTTAACTAACAAAATAACAATCCTATAAGCTATCGTAAACGTCCTAAACAAAAAAAAGTAAACACGAACATAAAAACTAGTTTCTAATAAAAATCTATACCGATTAGGCTTTCCAGGAAACCATGTCCGTTTGGTGACCGACTTACAATCGTATTAAGCTACCTATCTGTCCATCATTTTGGTTACTAAACAAAGACACGTCTTACGTATTTGCTTTCCGTTTAAGACTATTGAAGTACTAAGAAAAGAAATATACACTTTTTGGATTAAATCATTGATGAATAGTGAACAACGACACTCTGTCGATATAGGTCGGGATAGTATCTAATACAATCTCAAATTTTCACCCACTCCCTCCCTCTCTTGCTCGTGGATGTCGCAAAAGACGACTGAGGGATTAAATATGCATGTAACATCTATGAAAGAGAACGAAAACTTGGAATGAAACCCTATACCATTAAGTCTAACCGAGGTAGTATAGTAGGACAATTTCCTTCCCATTGTGGAGGAGGCTAGAGCCCAACAGTTGGACGTATATAGGCTGAAATGATGATGATGATAATGTCAAATAAATTATTCTAAATTAGGATAGAACTACATAGTCCACATCCTCGTAACACCATTATCTCTTCAGTGTAGTCAAAAATATATTGAGTCACCGGGACCCTGAGCCGAGATGATAATTATGGTTGATAATAAGGCTTAATAGAATATTTTTTAGTTTCAATCTATTGCGGAAGTCAGCCCTAAGCGTATAAACAGTAGCGGATATTATAGGCCTTTTCCAAAAAAACTCTCATCAAACTATAAGATCTACTGCCCAGAGTGTCTGTAGAAAATTATAATAAGGGTGATATAATATTGATTATTTACTACAAATATAACGATGTTTACAAAGTTAATTACCAAAATTTTAATATTACGTTAGAGATGTCATTACCATAATTTCGAAACGAAATCTTGCCTATGCTATTACGTCAAAGAAGCATTCCAAATAATAATATATTTTGATTTATGTGATATATTAATTGAGAAGATCAAAAATTTCTAAACGTAACTATATTAATCAGGGCCTATAGACAAGGAAATAGCGGATGACATGCTAATGCAAGCTATTGGTATTCACTGAACGATTTAAAGATATAGGGAAGTATTTATGAATAATACAGAAGTATGTAGCATGTAGATGTATGTATGTATGTATGTCAGTTAATAACGGCGATCTCCAATGCTGAACTCAAGCCTCCTTCAAAATAGAAGGGAACTTGCCCTTGCTATACCATGCTTGTCAGACAAGTTGGTATTTTTTTTATGGGTGGGCTATGGTAAGCGCACACGCGGTCCATTTCGTCCGGGGCGAAGAAAGGACGGCGCGCGGGCCCATAACCCACCCGTACCCACGTCGCCTCGTTGTTGGGCCGACCACCGGAGCAGGGCGACTTGTCGTCGGTGGTCGGCCGCGTCGCGCGTCGCGATAGACTGCGCGGCCCGCACTAAATTCAAATGTAGGGCGTTGGATGAGTGCGTTTACGGAGAAGCGATTTTACACGCGTTTGCTTGAAATTGAGTGTGTTCTACGGCCGAGCCCGCGGATGGCATCGTCACGTCTCACGCGGCGTTTATCGCGGCGGCGCACGCAGCGGCGATTCTCGATGAAGCGATGCCTGTGGCGGAACCTTCTGCCAGTCTCATTTGCTAATCGTGCAACACAGACGTAGTTACCGTCGCAACGGAGTATGATATGATAGACTTTTTAGAAGAAAATTGTATTTTAAAAAGTGAGTTATTTAATATAAAGAGTGGCCCAGTGTTTATAATAGCGGAACATGAGAAGTTTGGGTCGGATTAACTGAGAACCCCGCGTGCGCCGCAGCGATGCTCGCCGCGTGCTCCGCTACACGCTTAAGAATACGACGCGGGCGCAGCGGCGGGCATCTCCACTCTTCCCGCCTCGCGTCTCTATAAACAACATCGCATATTGCTATAAGTTTGTGTTTACGCGTGCGATGATACGTGCCGCTTCACGCGCCGCCGCTACGTAAACAATAAAAACGTCCGACGCGCCGCGAGACGCCACGCCACACGCCATGCGCGACGCCCCGCGTCTCCGTAAATGAGGCCTAAGTCGTCTTTTACGACATCCACGGATAAGATAGGGAGTGGTGAATTATATTATTATTCCGTCACCCCATAGTAAAATATAATAGTCGCCTTTGTTGAAGCTATGGTCTGGATACACTTCGCTCAATCTGTCCGGGACGATGGATGAGTGGCGTACGGCACCATAATCTACCGTATTCCCTCCCCACTACTATTGGGCTGACCACTGGTACCGATTCCTTGACATCCGTGGCCGGCCCCGCATCTGTAATAGTCGCCTGCCCATATCCTTACTTAATATTACAAATGCGAAAGTAACTCTGTCTGTCTGTCTGTCTGTCTGTTACGCTTTCACGTCTAAACCACTGAACTGATTTGGATGAAATTTGGTACAGAGATGGACTAAAGCTTGAGAAAGGACATAGGCTACTTTGTATCGCGAAAAAATGGGTATAAGGGGTTGAAATAGGGGATGACATTTAGTATGCAAATTTATCATTTCGATGATAGAACCATGAATCTTTGTATTAAGGCACTTGATAATATATAAATAAATATTTATTCTAGCGTTTTGGAAATTTCATTTATATGGGGATGAAATTCAACCCCTAAAAGACAAAAAAGCATAAAGCCGAAACTACTGGGTCTAGAAACGTAATTTTTTTTACACCGAAGTATTTCTTAGGGTACACGAGCTCTAGCAAAGAAATCGCGAAAAAATGGGTATAAGGGGTTGAAATAGGGGATGACATTTAGTATGCAAATTTATCATTTCGATGATAGAACCATGAATCTTTGTATTAAGACACTTGATAATATATAAATAAATATTTATTCTAGCGTTTTGGAAATTGCATTTATATGGGGATGAAATTCAATCCCTAAAAGACAAAAAAGCAAAAAGCCGAAACCACTGGGCCTAGAAGCGTAATTTTTTTACACCGTTGTGTTTCTTGAGGAACACGAGCTCTAGCGAAGGATTTTTGGAAAATCACCCCCCTTAAGGGAGTGAAAATCGTATAGCCGAAACTATTGGGGCTAGGAACGTGAAACTATGTATTTCTATGTATTGTGCGATTCTCCTTCTTTTGTTGTAAATGAGCTCTAAAAAATTTGTTTTTGAAATTCAATCTCTAAGGAGGTGAAAAATATGTATCCGAAATCATTAGGCCTAGAAACTAGGGATGTGAAAAAATAATCGATTTTTATAATAATCGATTATTAATCGATTTTTTTTTTATAATAATCGATTTTTACAATCGATTATCAAAATAATAGAAAATCGATTATTTTTATAATAAAGTTAATCGATTATTTCACAGCCAGATATCCTAAAAAAACAAGGTCATCACAATACTGCGTGCAGTATTTCATACTATATTAGAAGATGAAGCTCACATTTCCTAAAACAAAAGTCATCATAATCCTGTTGGGAAAAATCGATTATTTTATAATCGATTATTTATTTTTAATTAATCGATTATTTTATAATCGATTTATTTTGAAGAACAAAAAATCGATTATTTAAAAAATCGTTTTTTCCCTCCAAGTCACATCCCTACTAAAAACATGAAATTTTGTACAAAGTTGTCTTTCTTGGGGAAAGTGCTCACTAAAAAAGAGTTTTTGCAATTTTACCCCTAAGGAGGTGAAAAGCTATACGCTTTTCACTGAGCCTAGGAACGACCATTTTAGTACACGGTCGGCTTTCTTGGGTTACCCCATTATTTTTTCTTAATGCTCGCTTATCAAGATTACTTTGGATCGACGCAATATGTAGGCGGTCCTCTGCCATCGTAGATATATTGCAAAGGTTCTTCTAGCAATATTTTATGACCAGCTGCCTGCCAGACGACATAGCTGGCTAGATGGCATCACCAATTGGTCCAGGTCAATGTAAATCTTTGTCTTAGTAGTATTTTGCGACACCCACAAACAATGAAAGTGTTATAATATTCCTAGCCTCTACCAGACAGTAAGTTAAAATCAAGATATTAATCCAATTTTCTATCTCTAGAAATAAGCAAATTTGAAGCGTCTATTTGTTGTCAAAGGTTTTATTTATGCTCACACAATTATTTGCACGATACCTATGTCTAAAAAACCGGCCAAGTGCGAGTCGGGGTCACGCACGAAGGATTCCATACCATTATCTATAAAAAGAGGGAAAATTGCGTTTGTTGTATAGGAGCCCCCTTAAATATTTATTTTATTTTTAATATTTATTGTTATAGCGACAACAGCAATGCATAATTTGTAAAAAAATCAACTGTCTAGCTATCGCGGTCCTTCAGATACAGCTTGGTGACAGACAGACGGACGGACAGACAGCGAAGTTTTAGTAATAGTGTCCCGTATTTACCCTTACGAAACCCTAAAAACGGCTCATTTTTTTTTGTCTGTCTATTCGATACGGGTAATCTTCAAAACGGCTGGACCGATACTGATAATACTTTACAACCAGGTCTACCAAGCCTTACATAAGGAATAACTTAGGCTATATTTTATCCAAGGCTATATTTTATCCCGGTGTGGCTGGAGCAACTGTAAGAATTTAATCGTTTTTAAAATTATTTCACTAACGGAAAGATCATTTTAAGCGAGTAACATATTTAGGTTTTATTGCCGTGTGGTAACGGAGTAAGAATACAATTTATCAGTCCCTCTCTTGCCCATAAATATCATAAAAGACGACTCAGGGATATATTACGCATATAACATCTATGCAAGAGATGGAAAACTCGAAACAAAACCCTATACCAACCTGTCTGACCAGCATGGTATAGTAAGGTTAATTTCCCTCCTACTATGGAGGAGGCTCGAGCCCAGCAGTGGGACGTATATGAGCCGAAATGATGATGAACATATTTAGGCTATTTTTATCCCAATATTCCTACGGGCCCGGGCACAATGCCGGTGAAATCGCGGGCGTTTAATGGATATAAAAATTAATTTACGAAAGAAAATCTAAATTATCAGTGAATAACAAATAAAGGCTATTTTCATCCTGGTGTTTGCCCGGGAACGAGAACTCTGCGAGAAACCGGTGGATGTTGACCAATTTTTAAAATTCTTTCAACAATAGGAAGCTACGTTGTCAGCGAGTACAGGCAATTTTTATCTCGGATATTTGTATGGGATTTGATTAGTACAATTTTTTTTCACCCATGTAAACTTATAATATCAGCGAGTAACATAAGCAACTTTTATCTTGGCATTCGCATGGGAATGGGGTCTACGTGGGTGAAACTACGGGAGTTTGATCAATTTTTTTTTTTTCACCAATGGTAACCTATCATGGATAATGTATTATCAGCGACTAAGGATGGCCATATTTATCATCGTCTTTCCACCTGAATTTGAACTACAAGGGTGGAAGTAATATTCAAATATAAAAATTTGTGAAGATATTTGGACGTTTGTTACTCGATCACGCGTAAACTGTTGACCAGATTTGGATGAAAATTGACACATAGATAGAGTATTTCTTAAATTATGAAATATCATCATCATCATCACCGCAGCCCACATAGTTCCCACTCTTGGGCTCGGGCCTCCTCCATAATGGGAGGGAATTTGACCTACTATACCATGCTGGTCAGATATGTTGGTATAGGGTTTCATTTTTCGAGTTTTCCTTCTCTTGCATAGATGTTATGTGTATATATCCTATAGTCGTCTTATACGACATCCACGGGCAAGATAGGTGGTGAATTGTATTCTTACTCCGTCACTACAATAACACAATAAAAAGAAATATGCAAGCCAACTTTTAGGCGGGCGAAGCCGCGGGCAAAAGCTAGTCTATATATAAATACGTGAAGCAAAAACATTGTACCCCTTTTTTCGAAAATTACGTGGATGGATAAGTATGAAATTTGGCACAGTTGAAGTATACAATGAGGAGAAGTGCATAAAACTGAAATTTCATATAATAATGAATTAGAAATACATTAAATTCATTAAAAAAGGCATTACGCACACTACAACGCAATCGCTACACACACACGCGCGCGCGTTTGTGTGAGTGTGTTGCGTAGCAACGCTTATAGACTTTTGTTTACGGTTAAAATCTCTGGTCGAACTGAATGTCAAATAATCATAATTATGATGACAATGACTACTAAAGATTTGTGCTTATATATTAGTTATTAGTGAAATACAGCTTGCTTACTTTACAATTATACATAAATAAAATTAAAGAAAATTGTGTAGCAGAAAAATTCATTAAAATGGCCGAATTTTGACCACACGCCGACCACTAGTTTCAATAAATTTACATAATAATGTGTATATTTCGCACGTCTTTCATACGGTGTGAATAAAGATATAATTCACCACCCTTTCTTGCCCGTGGATGTTGTGAAAGCTGACTATGAGATACAATACGCAGATAACATTTATGAAAGAGAAGGTGTACTGGAAATAAAACCCTATACCAACCTGTCTGACCAGCGTGGTAAAGTAGGTCAATTTACTTCGAATTGTAAAACAGCTTAACAGCGGAACGGAGCTGAGATGAAGAAATGATGATCATTATATAAGATGTTGTTTATTTCGAAAATATATGTGTATATCCCCGTGTAATGACGAAATAAAAATATAGTTCATCATCATCTATCTTGCCCGTGGGTGTTCTAAAAGACGACTAAGGTACTCTGCATATAACATATAAGTAAGAGAAGGAAAATTCAAAATAAAACCCTATATCAGCACGTCTGACCAGCTTGGTATAGTAATTCAATTTTGCTACCTTAGTAGAGGAGACCCGAGCCAAGCGGTGGGATGTCTATGGGCTGATATGATGATGATGATGAAGATAATAATGGATATATTCCTATGGAAATATACATTCATTCACTTCGGTTCGTATACGTTGCTGGGCCGGAGCCTCGTCCATAATAGGAGGGAAATTGACTCTAATGTACTATGCTGGTTGGACAGGTTAGTATACTGTTTTGTACAGATTTTATATGCATAGTTTATCCCTTAGTCGTCTTTTACGACAGCCAAGGGCAAGATAGGGGGTGGTGAATTGTATTCTTACTCCGTCACCACACGGCAAAATATACATTCCTATTTATTTTTAATTTTATCAGAATTGGCGCTACATCGTTACAGTTAAAATTGATTATGTAGCATGCACGTGCAATGACCAAACACACTTCGTCACCGTTATATGAATTCTTACATATAACCCTTTGCAAAATCGAAAAATAAATAAACCAAAAAAAATATGGCCTAAATAATTTCGATGAATTGACATAACAGGTAAAAGACAGTAATACCACTTCGTACGCTTGCCCATTTGAGGTATTATTATCATTCTCAGCCCATGTATGTCCCAATGCTGGGCTCGGTCCTCCTCCATTGTAGAAGATAATATGACCTACAATGGTCAGACGTGTTGATTTAGGATTTATTATGAGTTTTCTCTCTTTCATCGATGTTATCTGCATATAATATCCCTTAGTCGTCTTTAAGACATCCATAGGCAAGTAAGCGGGTGGTGAATTGTAAACTTAGTAGTCTTTTACGATGCTCATGGGCAAGAGGAGGGGGGCTGATAAATTGTATTCTTACTCCGTCACTATATCCGTCCGTCAATATATAGGTATAGACGACATTATTAATATATATGTATTTAAAGTGTAAAATGCTAACAATATTGTTTAGCTCCACTATTTACCTTTACGCGTATATCGAGAGATAACTGAGAATCGTAAAAGAAGACATCTCGAAATAAACCATTCGGGCCAGCACATGTACATGGTACTTTGTTTTTTTCTTGTAATTCACTACGTGCAGATCTAACTAAATTATAGACAAGTCTTACATATATTAAAGTAAACATTATTATGTTGACATATCTAAAAGATTTTATCGGCTATGATCTAATATCCTCATAATTTTGAAGGGTCCTGAGATAGACAACAATAAAGGTGTAAATATGAAATGGTTATAGGAATAAACACTTCTAAATATCTATCAAACTAGTTAAAGTAACGATGCTATAGATAACCAATTAAAAACAGAATCCTATTGAGTGATAGAGTTAACGAGGTAAATATTAAAATATATTTATCACTACCGACGCGCCCTCGCTTCGCTTCGGTTTACAGTCGCTTTATCCCAGCATTTTAAATCTCCAATATCCTCTAAGATATTACGATACGCGACTGCACTTCATGAGGCCTGGGTTTCGATGCCCGGACCGGTCAAAATTTTATAAGGGTTTTCTTAAAGTAAAATATCCTAGGGGATAAAATAGACAGCTATCTGGTACTATACCTAATATTATTAAAATCGATCAAACCGTTTTGAAGACTACCCAAAACAAATAGATACAGAAAGAAAATATTTTGGCTTTTAACCATAGGTATCATGCAAATAACTGTGTGTGCATGAAAAATTCGTACAATTTTATTAAATGAAATTAAATTAAATAATTTTTTTCACACAAAATAGAGTACATTAGATGTTAAGTGTGATAGTTTGGCCCATCTATCTTGCCTGTAGAGGCATAATTGCACCATTTTAAATGGTTTTGTCAATCATAATAATGATTAGAACAATAATAATGATCTTAAGGACATGCACACATTTCTTGTAATTCGTAATAATTTTTGTCCAATAACCATGATTTTAATTGTTTTTTTAATTTGTGAAAGAGGAAATGTCTTGATATGTTCTGGTAATTTGTTATTAATTAATATACACATATAATAGGAATTTTTCATGAACTTGGTAATCCGTGGTCGAGATTCTATAAGTAATCTGTGAGGATTTCTGCGCGGAAATGTATCCCTTGCCGTATAGAATAAGTCCCTATTACATTATACGAATGTGCTTATTTCGTAGATATACATGCAAGTTAAGGTTAACACAAACAGATACTTTAGTTTTATTTATTTGTATAAATTTTATTAAGGTCCAGTGGTCATGGGGATTTAATAAGCCGAATCATGAATATTCAGATGACTTGAATAACTCGATTGTAACATTGAAGACTGTCCGAATGATCGATGTGTTGAATCCTTCCTTTCATTCATGTGAATCGATTTAAATTCATATTAATTAAATTCATATTTTAAATACTATGAGAAGTTGCTTATCTATATCTATACCAATAAATAAAATTGGAGTATCTGTTTGTAATGTCGAAATAATAGGCTTTTTTCATGCTCACACGGTTATTTGCACGACACCTATGCCTAAAATAGCAATTAAAAAATTTTTGTCTGTCTGTCTGTCTGTTTGTTCCGGGTAATCTTCAAAACGGCTGGACCGATTTCAAAAATTCTACCACCAATGGAAAGCTATAATATCAGGGCGTAAACTAGGCTATATTTTATCCCGGTATTCCCACGGGAACGGGAACTACGCGGGTAAAACTTGAAAACTTGTTGAAAATAATAGTATTATTAAAAAAAATGGAGAAAATGTTTTGAACTTCTTAGTAATTTTTGTTCATTGAACCTTATTTCTTTACGAAACGATAAGCCTGTTTTGGAACTTTGGTTGTAACTGTTCGTGTGTGTTACTGATCCTAAGATAATCTTACATGTACCTTACCAGTTCTCAGGACAAAAGCAACTTAGTGTGATTCACTTATACGCCAACTAAACTTACATTTTTCACACGGACACGTTATATATGACTGAGTTGATCGGAAAGATGTTGCTTTATTCAAATTTAAATAAATTTATTTTGATTTGATCTTTAGTCTCTTATAGTATTAGGTTAAAAATATATGTCATCAGCTCGTACGTGAAGTCATGTATGTCGGCTGAGAGAATCGCCAGGAGAACACGCAGCAGTATTTGAAAATTGTTTACCAAACATTACGTTAATGGCATTTAACAATTCATTCATTCATTTCAAAATATCTTTATTATACGTAATTATTGCGGGTGGCGTGACCAGGGAATTAGTCTGTCACCCGCCGAGAGGCCAACCGCGTGAGGAAAGACCGACGTCCTCTCCGAGGGGGGGACGTCGGTCGATGGGAGGGTACCCCAAATAGGGGGTATTCCGTTGGGCCGACCACTGACGTCAATTCACCCTGCTCCGGTGGTCGGCCCAACGACGAAGGCGACGTGCATCGTGGGTGGGTTGTGGGTGTGCGTGCTTACGCCCCTCTATCGCCCCGGACGGAGTGGTGCGAGGAGCGCGCCGACAGCAACCCAGACCCAAAAAAAAAATTATACATAATTATTAAAATAGTACTAACCAGTGTTAATTATTAATCCTAGTAGTACACTAATAATAAATTATTTCGTTTACTAAGCTGTTATGCTCATTTAAACTAATATCAGGATTTTTCATAAGCATTTAACAATTGCGAAGGCACGTGTTTCAGTTCCAGAAGGCCTTTTCTTTAATACGTATAAATGTATTAAATTTTGTCCACGGATAGGGTTGCTAATTTTTTTTTTTGACAAAAAAAAGTATAAAATGATTTGGATAGGAAAAAATAAAGTATTTGGTAGAAAAAAGAGCATTTTTTAAATTTTAATTTGTTATTGTCCTAAAAACGTATTTTTGTGTGCTTTTAGCACATATAAAGTCTGATTGACACCACATCTGACCTCTAATATTTCTGTTAGTAATTATAAATCGTTTCCATCTTCCGTTTGCCCTTATGTGTGCCCGTTAAATAGCTAATTACCTATGATGAGTGTTTTGTTTTACTCGTCATAGTAAAGATCGAAAAATAAAGTATTTTCATATACGTTATTGGTATGCAATAGTATAAAATATAATGCACAAAAATAAAGTAGGATACTTTATTATAAGGTATGATTGGCAACCATACCCACGGACATCAAGGACTCGGTACCAGCAGTCGACCAAGTAGTGAATGGAGGGAATACGGTGGCTTATGGACCCACGCGCCACCTTTTTGACGCCCCGAATGGAAGGGCAGACGTGCGTCCAGACCATAGGCCGCCCAAAATAAGCCTGCTCTTGGAAATAGCTCAACAGATTTCAATGCAATTGTCTAAATGAGTTTACCTTATACTTTACGTTTCCTAAAAAACTTGTAGTGTTTTTAAGACTGCATCAAGCCAGGTCGAGCAGCTAGTTAATAATTGTATAAGAACGAAAAGTATTTATTGAAATTCAAATCATATATTACGGGTAAACCCCGAGAGGGCACTTATATATTGTCAATATTAACACAATCCATGTAACCTGTACTACCCATCATACAATAAATCGGAATGCTATGACTCGCTGATAAATTTTGAGATTTATATATAACGAGGTATTTCTCACAGTTTCACCTGCATAGTTCCTCTTCCCGAATATAGCTTAAGTTGGATATAATATAGCTTTTGTTTCTTGATGATAACGTAGCTGTCCATTGGTGAAAGAATTTTTAAAATCAGTGAAATGCCCGCGATATTAGCGCCTTAGATCTCGTTTCCGCAGCAATACTGCATTATATTACAGCATAATATATGTTACAAGCTGATAGCCTTTCTATTTCTTAAAGAATTTTTAAATTAGTTTAGTTATTTAGGCATGAAAGCATAAGAAACAAACAAACAAATTTATTTTTATTCAATTTTATATTATAAGGTAGGATGTAATATTTGAGTTATATAATGATTATCCAAGGCAAAGATAATCAACATCTTAACACTCTAACCTACTGCTTTTTTTAATTTGAATTGAACAATAAGGTAACATCGCTCGTCGAACTGACGACCGTTTGGGCAGAAAGTTTCTGGAGTGGTCACCACGAATGGGACGGCGCGGCGTAGGACGACCCCCTCCTAGATTAGGTAGAATGGCGATATCGTGACAGTCGCAGGGAACTGCTGGATGTAAGTGGCACAGGACCGTTCCGAGTAGCATTCCCGTGGGGAGGTCTGTCTCCTACAGTGGACATCTCTAGGCTGATGGATGTATAGATGGGTGGACCGAATAGGGTGACAATTGATTTTACCAACACTCTTCTCTTGGGTTCGTCTATCCTGAATTTTACATTGTGCCTTTGAGCTAGGTAACGATTAGCTTTTACAAATAACTATGAACTGTACTCCTGTTCCGGCTATTACTCTAAATGAAACTAATACTTGTTTATTAAAAATAAGGAACGGTACAACAACTAAAACTGTTATTTAAATAAAAGAATTTACAAAGCGGACTCGCCAGTTATTTTAATGCATTCATATAATATAGGTAAGTAGGTACTTATAAAGTTGCCGAACTCAAAAAACCTTGAAATATATATCTATATCAGAGGTAATGTATTCAAGTTTTTCATTAAAAATAATTTATTTTTAGTTTATAATAAAGTAACTGTGGCATTGAGGAAATGGATATATTACCTTAAAATGGGTTTTAATTCGAACCTACGGCGACAGATTTTCTTTTAGAAATTGTGTGCGTGTTCGTGGCATAGTTAATTATTCTCTAACGTTTGCTTTAAAATTTAAGGAAAACTGTACTCGTCGCCTTCGTCGTTAAGCCGACCACCGATACAAAGTTCCTTGTCATCCGTGCTCAGCCCGGATTACCTATTAAACTTAAAGAGCACTTACTTATTAATCATACCATAAATAAATCCAATAATCTACCACGAGATCGGAATGCGGGCTAGTTAGAAGATCCGGCAAGAACTTCAATGCGCTTAGTAATATAAGTCTTTTTGTATAAAATCAATTACAACATGTTTAATAACTATTACCAGTCAGCATGGGCAAACCAAAAGCTCAAATAGAAAACCACAATCAAAACATTACAATTACAGAAACCAAAATTCGTTAAGGAAAAACGCTGCGCTGTACAATTTTAACAAAAAGGAGCCTTAAGATTAAGTCAAAATTAACATCATAATAAAAATACCTCACCGTTCAATAGCATGTATAGACAAATCAAAGGCTTTATAATTATAATACTTTGGTACAAGACTAAATGGCCATACGATAAAATTTAAAACGTATTTACGCATACCTCACTATACCCGGATGTTTTATTTTTATATAATTTCTTTTTTATTAGTCTCTCAAGGTTTGCCTTATTGAAAGCACACATGTTATTGAATTTATTTTTGCGTTGAAGATATATAAAACGACAAAATTATGTAATAATTAACTGATAGAAAGCTTCAGATAAGATATCCTGATACATGTTGTATATTGATTATAGATAGTCCACGAGACGAATAACAGATTTGCCGGCGAAGTTTTCTTTGTGTTGTCGACTAAATTAAAATGTAATTCATCTCAGCCTATATAAGTCTGCCCGAGACCATTAACGCTGCAAATAGTTCGAAACGTCGGGCAAACAAAAATCAAATACAAACGCGATAAAATCCGTAAAGTAGTTTTATTTACAATAAGTACCGCTGTTGGGCTTTGACCTTCTCCACAATGGAAGGGAAATTAATCTATCTGTGCTACGCTGGTCAGACTTGTTGCTATAGAATTTTGTATCGAGTTTTCCTTCTCTTGTATCAATTTTACTCTTATCTCTATTGTATTCTTACTCCGTAAACACACGGATTAAATTAGTATGTATTTATGGCCTATCATCATCTCCGGTCATATACGTCCCACGACTGAGCTCGGGCCTCCTCCACAATAGGAGGGAAATTGTCCTTACTATACCATGCTGGTCAGACTGGTTGGTATAGAGTTTTGTTTCGAGTTTTCCCTTTCTTAATGATATATGCGTATTATATCCCTTAGTCTTCTTTTATGTTGTAAATACTTTTATGGTCTTCTTTTTTTCTTCTTTCTTCTTCTTTTATGGTCTATAAATTGTAAATAATGTAAAGTAAACCTTCATCTCGTTTTGCGAGACTGGGTAATATGTGAGTTCCATCGACCCGGATTATAGCAGTGCAGTGGACTATACTCTAACCTAACCTTTTAATTATTACCGGAAATCGGCACATAGCAAATGAATAATAAAAAGCCTGGATGAACAAAAAATATATTATTAGGTATAGGCCTTTTCTGATAGATTTATTTATAATACTAATAACAGTTTTTTATGAATGGTAAATACTGGCTACGTCAATACTATGTACGTCAAACGTTGGCATTTGCATATATTAATAAAAAAACAATCTAAAACCAAAAATCGAATTTAAATTAGTATGAATAAAATCCTATATGCTAAGGACTATTATCACACTAAATTTCAAAAGAATCAGCACGCGAGCCCCGAGAAAAAGTTGACAAACAAGATTTCCAAAATGTTAACTTGAATCATCGAAATGTGGCGGTGATTCTAATACATACTACATATAATTCTCAAATATCTTCATTGTATAGATTTTGCCGATTTTGAATATTTGTATTATTATTAATAATAATAAATAAATAAATAAATAATAATAATAAATAAATAATAAAAATAATATTATTAATATTTGTATTATTATTATTTATTGTATTATTATTTGTATACCTATTAAAAATAGTGCGTTTGACATTTTATAATTTACATTTTAAAGGTATGAAGCCGTATTAGTCAACTTCAATCAGTCAATCAATCATCTTGTCCTATGACAATCGCATCGAAATGACCCTCGGCCATGACTGAAACGAAAGTGAAAGTAAGCGAGAGGGCCGGTCGTCTCCGTTATGTAATTACACACAATAGTCAAATCAGCTGATACCGACGTACCTCCATTTTATAAGCCAGTAAGCAATCTGCTCGTTTTTACTTCCATTTGTTGCAACCAATGGAAGTAAAAACGAATTATGCTGTCTCCAGAGGACATCTAAAGAGTATAAGCCTCCTTCACACTGGGAGTAAAATTGGCTTGCTGTACTGGTTATACTTTTCGTGTAGTGACGGAATAAAAATACAATTTATCAGTCCCTCTCTCGCCCATAAATATCATAAAAGACGACTAAGGGATATAATACGCATATAACATCTATGCGAAAGAGAGAAACTCGAAACCAAACTCTATATCAACCTGTCTGACCAGCATGGTATAGTAAGGTCAATTTCCCTACTACTGTGGTACCTACTACTGGCTTGTACCCAGTAGTAGGACGTACGAGTATATGAGCCGAAATGATGTTGATGATGACTGGTTATATGCTGACAATAAGAGTTGATATAGTGTTATTTTGAGATTTACGTCACCTACAGTTTTGTAATCTGCTTTTGTTTATTAGCCATCTCTAATAGCCCACAGGGTAAAAAAAAACAGTGATTATCATGGTATTTGCTGTTAGAATGACCTGGAGGCCGATGGAAGTTTTCAGTCCGTCACGGAAACAGCAACGGGGCAGCGGAAAGGCGGCTGCGTGCCAGAACCATCCGCCCAGATTGCTGGCCCTGGTCGTCGTATACATAAAACCGCGTCTCAGAGTACTCAGACTGTACAGCGCTTGTCTAGCATCTGGACAGTGCCCACAGTTTTGGAAGGAAGGCAGGTTGGTGCTCCTTCCGAAACCTGATCCTGACCATTCATCTTAAGGTCCTGTTGTGGCGATCACAGAGAGCTATGGCGGTCATAGCCATACCGGATATGTTAAATATCCGATAAACATCATTTATCAAAAGATATACCCACATATGTCGGTTATCCAGATATTGTATAATTATATTTATATCAATGATAAAAATGAACTGGTTTTAAGTAGCTCTTCATTCAGTAATTTCCTTATTAAATGTCATTTTAACTTAATAATTATTATACAATTACAGTTTTATATCATTTATTTTAATTGTCTAAAACTCACAGTTCTTTATTATTATAATTTTGAAGCGTACTAAGAGTAGTAGGTATATTTTGTCTAATATACGAATTCAGGATTTGTTTATTTTAATATTATGATTGTAGTTTACTTTTGTGGCTGTTTGTTCTGGCTACATGAAGCGGATCTCTCCTTTCCCTCCAATTTAGATCATTCATGACTATTCTAGTGGTTAAGTACTAATGATTAGGTTCGAATCAACAAGTCTGATTCGCTGGTGGCTATATTCTTTTATATTATATTTTGAAAATAAAATATGTCCTTGTCGAAGGTTATCACTACCCTTCACTTCAACCTCGGTGAAAAGGAAACCTATTTTATACCCATATTCGCTACGTAATTTGTAATCTCACATGAAAGGTATGCGATTGCCGTCTGCAGTTTCAGACTTCATGTTTTTTAATAAGCAAACTCCTATATTACTTTTTGCCGGACCCATTATCCGAGTAAAGGTTTTTACGATTAACAGTCACATGCTTAAGCGAAAGACTACTATTTTGAGCTTAATACTAATAAATTTAGAAGAAACGGTGAGGAGTAAAGATTCCTCACCGTTTCTTCTAAATTTATTCTGCCATAAATAGTTACTTAACGATAACGATAATGAGAGATTGTTATGATTAATATATAATTTCATTTATCCGTCAGTCCATAAACGTCCACTGTTGTACTTACACATGTGGGTAGGCCACCCACAAGAACTCCACTCGAAACACTGGTGATAAGCCTTTGTTTTCAGACACTACGGAATATTGGACGAGATGATCCTCTTCAGTTTCCCGAACGCTGTCCAGCCGAATTGAATTCGTCGGCTGACCACTTTCTCGAAATTAGATCTAGCCAGCCAGTAGCCAGTGCTGAAACAGCAGAAAGTAAGGTATTTGCACATTGTGTTACTGCAATTATTGGTAAGGGCAATGATAGTCGGTATTATTATTTTAAAGGATTAATCTGTCACTATATATGGAATTAAATTGCCAGGAATTCATTAAATCCGATAATTTTTATTAACTTAATAGCGAGATATACGGATATAAATCATTAGATCTAAAACGTATAATATATTAAACAAAAACAATTATTTAATAACAGGTTATTAAAACTTACCTCCGTTTGATATAAGAATGCGGCATTTAAAAAATAATTATAGTGAAATATTGAACTTAATTTATTGATATATTAATTTAAGGAAAATATGTCTTAAAATATATCTTAACATTTGCCTTGTAGTGAAGGATAAAGAATACAATTCACCATCCCATGTCTTACCCGTGGGAATCCTAAAAGAAGACTAGAGGTGCAGAGGTAAATAACATCGATGCAAAATAATGCAAACTCAATATGAAGCCCTATGCCAGCACGTCTGATCAGCGTCGTATAGTAGGTCATATTCCTTCCCAGAATGGAGGAGGCTCGAAACTGACAGTAATATGTAGTTGGGTTGAGACGATATCTTAACATCTCTGACCAGGGGATAAATTAATGTTATATTATGAGAGATGTTTTCCGTGTGAAGACGAAATAAAACTATTATTTATCATCATCTTGCCAGTGGGCGTCGTAAAATAGATACTAAGGTATAATTATGCGAGGCGGAAATGCTCGCCGAGTTGTATCGGCGGGTGTCGGGGGTGCGCGGGGAGGGTGGTGTGATCTCGTTAAGGGATCTCACCGCCTGGCGCGTCGACGCCCGCGGAGACGTCATTGCCCGTTGGGCAGTCCGGCTGGAGAGGCCTCGGTTCGGGGTGCGAACCGTGGAGGCCTTCCGGCCGGTGCTGATGCAGTGGTTGGAAAGGCGGCACGGGGTGCTCTCCTTCCGACTAGTGCAGGTGTTGACGGGGCACGGGAGCTTCGCCAAATACCTGCACAGGGTCGTAAGGAGGGAGAGTACACCGTCCTGCCACCACTGCGATTGCGACGAGGACACGGCGCGCCACACGCTCGAGGCCTGCGCGGCTTGGGCAGTGCAGCGCCGTGAACTCGTCGCAATCATCGGTGCCGACCTGACGCTGCCGGCCATCGCTAGGGCGATGGTCGACAGCGTCGGGAACTGGGACGCGGTCGCAGCCTTCTGCGAGACAGTGATCTCGCAGAAGGAGGCGGCGGATCGTCTGCGCGTGGAGCGCAGCCTCGATGAGGAGATCCGCCGCCGGCGACTGGGGCGGCGCAGGCGCAACTATCTGCGCCTCATGCCGCCCTAGCTGAGGCCGCGGGTGACGTGACCGGGGATTAGTCCGTCACCCGCCGAGAGGCCGACCGCGTGAGGAAAGACCGTCGTCCTCCCTGAGGGGGGGACGTCGGTCGACGGGAGGGTACCCCGCGTAGGGGGTATTCCGTCGGGCCGACCACTGACGACAAGTAAACCTGCTCCGGTGGTCGGCCCAATGACGAAGGCGAGGTGGTTTTCGGGTGGGTTGCGGGAGTTGCGTGCTTAAGCCCCTCTGTCGCCCCGGACGGAGTGGTGCGGAGGCGCGCCGACCGCGACCCACCCCAAAAAAAAAAAAAAAGGTGTAATTATGCATCTAACATTTGTGTAAGAGAAGAAAAACTCAACATAAAACCCTTTATCTACACGTCTAACCAGCGTGCGTGGGTATAGTAGGTCAATTTCCCTCCTATATATATCCCCGTGGAGGAGGCTCGAACTCAACAGTGGGACGTATATGAACCGAGATGAAAATGAGGGATTAAAGAGGCGGCGGGCAGGGAAATACTTTGGCCATTCTAAAACTAATTATGCTTTTTTTTTTTATTGCCAACGGTGGCAAACGAGCAAGCAGCACACTTGATGGTAAGTGAAACTGCTGCACATGGACCTTTGCAATACCAGGGGCACAGCTAGGCCGCTGCCTACCGTGAAGGAAATACTCTTCTTAAACCTCGTTTAAAGAAGGACATGTCATAGCGCTCGGGAAACACAGCAGCAGGTAGTTCATTCCAGAGCTTGCACGTACGTGGGAGAAATGATCGCTGGAAACGTACAGTTGAAGACCATAACATTTCCAGGTGAAATGGATGAACCCTGCTACGACGTCGAGTGGTACGTTGGTAAAATGGTGACGGTGGTACCAAGTCAAACAGTTCCTCGGAGCACTCCCCGTGAAAGAGTCGGTAGAATACACAGAGTGACCCAAAGTCTCCCCGCTGCTCCAGCGACTCCAATCTATCCGTAAGATTGGGATCCCCGACGATTCGAACAGCCCGTCTTTGCTGGGAGTCAAGTGGGTCTAGCTGATATTTGGGCGCACCTGCCCAGAGATGTGAGCAGTACTCCACATGAGGACGAACTTGTGCTGACGCTGTCTCGGTGTGAAGTACCGCCTGGCTCTGTTCAGGACGCCCAGCTTTTTGCTTGCCAATTTGGCTTTGTCCTCCAAATGACTCCCAAACTGGACTTTGCTCGATATTTTGACGCCGAGAATCCCAATACTCTCAGAAATTGGGAGAGTTACTCCTTGGAACTGTGGCGCCATGACAAACGGGTCCTTCTTTGCAGTGAACGCGCAAACTTGTGTCTTTGTGGGGTTGAACTGGACTAGGTTCCGTTCACCCCATTCCGAGGCCCGCCCTAGAGAGCGCTCGACTTCAGACACAAGTTGAACCCTTCTTTCCTGAGTACTCTGAGGGATACTCCGTTACTCAGTATACCGCTCATCACCCGTACTGTCATCTGCATAGCAACGCATACTCTCGATAGAGAGCATGTCATTGATATGCAGGATAAACAACGTCGGGGAGAGCACCGAGCCTTGTGGTACACCAGCATTAATGGTCATGGTATCGCAGCAGGAGCCATCTACGACGACTTTTATACTCCGACCATCCAAAAAGCTGGCGATCCAATTACAGAGTCCCTCGGGGATTCTGTATGATGGTAGCTTCGATAGAAGTGCCCTGTGCCAGACCCTATCGAACGCCTTTGCGATATCTAGGCTGAACGCCAGCGCCTCACCCTTGCCCTCCAAGGCCTCTGCCCAACGGTGTGAGAGGTACACAAGAAGATCACCAGCCGACCGACCATGACGAAAGCCGTATTGGCGATCACTGATAAGCTGGCGATCCTCAAGGTACTGCAGAAGCTGACGGTTTATAACCTTCTCCATTATCTTGGAGAGCAAGGATGTTATCGCAATTGGCCTGTAATTCGATGGGTCAGACCGGTCTCCCTTTTTAGGGATCAGGTGGACATGAGCTACCTTCCACGAAGACGGAACCCTATTAGTAGCGTAGGAAAGTCGGTATAGGCGCGTGAGGATGGGAGTCAATTCAGGGGCGCACGTCTTTAGTACCACTGCAGGGATGACATCCGGCCCAGTCGAGTGGGCCGGATGGCATCCCTGCATGGACGTCTAAAAGCCGCAGCTCCCGCCTAACCGCTCGCTGCGTGATGCGGATTTCGGGCAGTGAGCTTTCACACCGTGGGATGGTAGGTGGTGTGGCAGCTCCGGCATCCAAAGTCGAGTTACAGGCAAAGAATTGACCTAGAAGATCGGCCTTCTCCTTTGCGCTGTGGGCCAGACTACCATCATGTTTCTGCAGTGGTGGGAGATTGGGCTGGCAGAAGTTGCCTTGGGCAGCCTTGGCGAGCGACTAGAATGCACGACTCCCAGCGGGATAGCTTTACAATCGCTCGCCAATTCTGGCAACATGTTCCGCCTTGGCTTTGGCAATAGCTTTCTTACTAGATCTAGAAGCGGCGTTAAATTTCCACTTCACCTCTTTGGCGTTCGGGTCCTGGCATTTTTGGCCCTATTCCAGGCCCGATATGTGGACTGTTTCTGGCATGCAGCCGTCCTGCAGGTTTTGTTAAACCAGGGTCGGCTGCGGCCACCGACGGGTATTTTGGTGTTGGGGATGAATAATTCCATCCCCGTAATAACCGTTTCGGTAACGCAGTCCGCACAGACGCCAGGGTCCCCAGAGGCGAAGCAAAGCCGCTTCCATGGGTAGGATGCGTAAAACTCGCGCAGTCCATCCCAATCTGTTGACTTATATTGCCAGACTCTGCGAGTCCCAGTCGCCTTAGAACGACTAGGCCTTACAACAGGGGCACTGCTACGAACCAAGCAGTGGTCAGAAGACCCAAGAGGGGCTTCAACCACTACCTGATATCCGTGCTGGTGTGTAGTCAGCAGAAGATCCAGTAAAGAAGACTCAGGCTCTCAATATCTGGGATACGGGTGGGCTGTGTCACCAGTTGTGAGAGACCATAGGCCGAGACCATATTGAAGAGATGTCGACCCTGGAGGTCAGTGGTTCGGGACCCCAGCCACTCTTTATGATGAGCGTTGAAGTCTCCAAGAACCACCACCTCCGCTGATGGACACTGCTCCAATATTTCGTCAATCCCTCATTGGACGTTCTCAAATAATTGAATTGACCCCGGATCACTGCCATGGGACCTGTAGAGGCATGCGTAGATGCGGGTAAGCCCTCCATAGTCTACGCGTAGCCACAGAATTGACAAGTCACCATGTTCGAGGGCCCGAAGGCGGCGACAGCAGATATCACCTCGGATGAATACGCACACCCCGGCTTTACGACGGAAGGTATGCTCCAACTCGTAGCCGGGGTAATTTAGGTACGAAATGTCATCCGGAGCACCTATCTGCGTCTCCGTTAAAAAGAGTAAGGCAGGCCGCGCCGTCTCGAGGTGATGGTAGACGGCGTCGAGATTGCTATGTAAACCCCTGATATTGCAAAAATCCACATCAAATGTGGATAAGGGGACCGCCGTAGAAAATCGTCTCTTTTTAACTTTTTTGGCCATGATTTTTAAATTAAGAAGAGGAAGAAGGGAGTGTGAATGTATATAACGGAGTTCGGTGATACCAAAACAAAAAGGCGGGGCTTAGTGCATGGTCGAGGAGTGAGTTTTGTGAGGAGCTGACACGAAGCACGGAAGGGCCCCCGATGCCCCCCCGTGCGTAGCCGCCGAGGTCCACTCCGGTTTCCCACACCGGCACGACGACTACCCAACGGGATTTTCGCCGGTTGGTGGGACGGCCTCCCAGGGAGGATGATCCTGGGTTCGGGTCCCCTGCTGACCGGCAGGTGGCCGGCGGTGACCATTCCCATCGGGTCTCCCTGTACACCATGCCAGCCCCTCACGCTCAATACCCCGACCAAGACCTCACGACCGCAGGTTTCAGGCCTCACCAAAACCCGCCACACACAAACACACCCAGAAAGTTGGGCTCTCGGCTCTCTCGCTCACCGAACGAAGTGCAGCAGCAAATTGCTACTACTCAAACGTCGATCTTCTGCGAGAGTGTGGCACTGCCCCGGACGGACCGGCCCGCGACTGCAGACAAAAGACTATCTACAGTGTGGTCCTACCACCAGTAAATCCGAACGTAATCCATGTGATTATTTATACGTGTTAAGTAGGTAAATTTTTTGCAAATCGCGGTGGAGGCCCGAGCCTACGTATATAGCCTTAAAAACCGAGAGTTCTGAGAACACAAAGATTTATTTCCTAATGTGAGGTAAGGAAAAATATATCATCAAACATGTCGCACGTAGCATAATTATGTGAAAGCGAGTCATATCTGTGTGGTAACAAAGTTAAGATACAATTTCTCACTCCTTGCCCTCCCGCGATTATCGCAAAATAATACTACTACCGACTAAGATACGTAGGCGAATAACATCATTGCAAGAGAAAGAAAACTGCTGTGCTAATCCCTCTGATCAGCAGAATTGTGCCCAACAACGGGACGCATATGGCATGAGCAGTAGATTCTAGCACAATTGATGAAATAGCAATATTTCATCGTATGGACTACTATTGAAGACTATATGACGTAATGTAACGAACGTGCGCGTGTTTTGGATTCAATTATCGACAATATTTTGTGTGGCGCATGAAGATTATGTTAATTTTATATTTCTAAAGTCCCCGCAACAGAAAAATATTCCTTCCGGACTCTCGCCGCTTATAAAGGGAAAACTAGTTGTTAGGTGAAGGAAAATAATAATTTATGGAATGAAAACTTTGCAACAGTAATATTTTGTATTTTAAAGTTATACTTTTTTAGCCCGTAAGGAAAAATGATGAAACTAAATTTTTACGATTCACGCACACACCGTCACGAAAAATCGACACCCTGTAGTTAGCTAATCGTCATTATTTACGATGCGTCACAAATGTCAACTAGATAACGCGTTATAATAAAATTTTCAATGTATTAAGTATCTTCTATACCATTAAATAAAATTGGAGTGTCTGTTTGTAATGTCAAAATAATAGGCTTTTTTCATGCTCACACGGTTATTTGCACGACACATATGCCTAAAAAAGCGATTAATAAATTTTTGTCTGTGTGTCTGTCTGTCTGTTTGTTCCGGGTAATCTTCAAAACGGCTGGACTGATTTGAAAAATTCTTTCACCAATGGAACGCTATAGTATCAGGGCGTAAACTAGGCTATATTTTATCCCGGTATTCCCACGGGAACGGGAACTACGCGAGTAAAACAACTAATACGTTCCGTATTAAAGAAGCGATAGAGCGGAATCGTGGCTCGAAAGTGTTCGCACAAGATCTGTCTATTGGAAAAAGCCAAATGACTAAGCTGAAGACCGATGACGGCACTGTCATTTCATCCCAAAGTGAGATCTTGGGAGAGGTCGAAAGGTTCTATGGACAGTTATACAAATCATCCCGAAATCCTGTTGTCGGCTTGGTCCAAGATCCCAGATCCAAGCTAACTCGGCACTATACCGAAGAAATCCCGGACATCAGCTTGTACGAGATCAGAATGGCTCTCAAACAACTACGTAACGGTAAGGCACCGGGAGATGACGGAATTACGGCAGAGCTTTTGAAGGCGGGCGGCAAGCCGGTATTAATAGCCCTTCAGAAGCTATTTAATTCCGTTATCCTCGGGGGCGACGTTCCAGAGTCGTGGACCAGGAGTGTGGTGGTGCTGTTCTTCAAGAAGGGTGACAAAGCTCTTTTAAAGAACTACAGACCCATCTCACTCCTGAGCCATGTTTATAAGTTGTTTTCGAGGGTCATTACCAATCGACTCACGCGCAAGCTCAATGACTTCCAGCCGCCCGAACAAGCCGGCTTCCGAAAAGGCTATAGCACCATAGACCATATCCTCACGCTTCGGCAGATTATACAAAAGACCGAGGAGTATAATCGGCCCCTGTGCTTAGCGTTTGTGGACTATGAGAAAGCCTTTGATTCAGTCGAAACTTGGGCGGTGCTGCAGTCCCTTCAGCGGTGCCAAATCGACGATCGCTATATCGAAGTGCTGAAGTGTTTGTATAGGAACGCCACAATGTCAGTCCGTATCCGGGATAAGAGTACGAAACCGATCCAGTTGCAGAAAGGCGTGAGACAGGGAGATGTCATCTCTCCGAAACTGTTCACCACTGCACTGGAAGATGTCTTCAAGCTCTTAGACTGGACTGGACTCGGCATCAACATTAACGGCGAATACATCACTCACCTTCGATTCGCAGACGATATCGTCGTTATGGCAGAATCCATGGAGGACCTTGGCACTATGCTCAATGATCTCAGCAGGGTATCCCAACTAGTGGGTCTACGAATGAACATGGACAAGACGAAAGTCATGTCAAATACCCATGTCATTCCTGTACCGGTCCTAGTTGGCAATGCGATTCTCGAAGTTGTCAATCACTATGTTTACCTAGGACAAACAGTCCAGTTAGGTAGATCCAATTTCGAGAAAGAGATCAGCCGACGAATCCAACTCGGTTGGGCAGCGTTCGGGAAACTTAAGAGGATCTTCTCGTCCAACATACCTCAGTGTCTGAAAACACAGGTCTACGACCAGTGTGTGTTACCAGTGATGACTTACGGCACGGAAACGTGGTCCCTAAATGTAGGCCTCATATCAAGGCTCAAAGTCGCTCAGCGTGCTATGGAACGGGCTATGCTCGGGATTTCTCTGCGAGATAGAATCCGGAATACAGAAATCCGCAGAAGAACGGGTGTAACCGACATAGCACGAAGAATTAGCACGCTGAAGTGGCAATGGGCAGGCCACATCGCTCGACGAACCGACAACCGCTGGGGAAGAAAGGTTCTCGAGTGGCGACCACGCATCGGACGACGCAGTGTAGGACGCCCCCCCACTAGGTGGACCGACGACCTAGTGAAAGTTGCTGGGCGTCGTTGAATGCAGGCGGCACAGGACCGCACATTGTGGCGCAATATAAGGGAGGCCTACGTCCAGCAGTGGACGGCAATAGGCTGAAATGATGATGAATGATGATGATGAATCTTCAAAACGGCTGGACCGATTTCCAAAATTCTTTCACCAATGGAAAGCTATAATATCAGGGCGTAAACTAGGCTATATTTTATCCCGGTATTCCCACGGGAACGGGAACTACGCGGGTAAAACGACTATAACCTCTAACCGAAGCGAAGCGAGGGCGGGTTGCTAGTCTTATATAAAAACAATGTATGATAAAAATATAAATTTTTAATGAGCCACTAAAAAAGGGGGAATTCCATATTGTTAAAACAATGACAAAAGCAATAAATTTATTAGTTATTTACTATCCATACTATAATAACATTGAAAAACCCAATTAATTTTCTGTTAACTGGGTACATCTCTTATCGTAACTAGCTAGCGGATTTTTATATCATCATCTTCATCTCAACTCACATACATTCATCTTGATGTTGGGCGCGACCGTCTTTCGAAATAATAGTTAAATTGACTTACTAGTGACTACCACGCTAGTGAGAATAGGAAGTCTGGGTAATAGTAATTATGGTTTTATTGCTAGTTCGTGCCTTCTCTTGCTATATTATACGCAAATATCCCCTAGTCATTTTATACCACCATCGGCAAGTGAATTGTAATCTTATTGCATCACGATAATTTCTAAATATCCATTCTATTTTATCCTATTTATGACAAGCCATACTCACAGTTTCTAAAGCATTAATTTTTTATTTATTTATTTATTTAGTACTTGGAAAACCAACAGCTGTACAAAATAGTAATGAAAACTAGAGTAAGAAACATAAAACCAATAACAGGTTTTCACGGATAGCAGTGGTACACACCTACAGTAAGTCCGATAACAATTTGTAACATCTTAATGAACAATAACACAGAGTATGACAGAATAAGGAAAAACAATGATAATTAATTATTAAAAAAGTTAAGATTTAGCTGTCTCCGTGCCACCTCGCTCCCAGTATTGAAAGGGTCAAAAGAAAACTCTTTACATAATTTGTTAAAATTTTTGCTCGCTCGCACAATATATGAATTCTGCCTAATGTAGATTATGTAGATTATATTCTGCCTAATGTAATTAATGTAGATTATGTCAATAAATCAATCCCACGGTAACTGTACACTTCTTTGAGATAAGAAACGGCCGAAGTAATATTTCTGACTATAATTTATCTTTGTTCCATATTTTACCAGATCTCTGGAAGCATTCTGACACGGTTGGATCTATCTATCTATATTTTATTACTTAAGTATAATATTTTATGTTTTTCCGTGTGGTGACAGAGTAAGAATACAATTCACCACTCCCTACCTTGCCCGTAGATGTCGTAAAAGACGACTATGGGATGTAATATGCACATAACACCTGTGCAAGAGAAGGAAAACTCGAAATGAAACCCTATACCAACATGTCTGACCAGTATGGTATAGTAGGTCAAATTCCCTTCCATTGTGGAGGAGGCCCGAGCCCAACAGTGGGATGTATGTGGGCTGCGATGATGATGATGATTATTTAGTATATAATTACGTCAATATATTCTGTGCTGATACTTTATCGCTACTATATTTTAACATTAAAATTATTGAGTTCGTGTAATAATACAATTTAACATGCCTTTTTTCAGCGGCCATTTTATAAGACAAATTAAGGATCGCTAATATTATCATGGTTTCAGCTCACCTACGTTCCACTGTTGTGCTCAAGCCTCCTCCACAATAGAAAGGAAATTGGCCTGCTATACCAGGCTGGTCAGATGAGTTGGTATAAGGTTTTATTTTGAGTTTTACTTCTCTAACCGACTGTAACTACGGTGTTCTAGACTAATTTACCGTTTATTACAAAGAAGGCCTGTACCCAATAGTAAAAAATAAATGTGGACTGACAAAATTACGAGTAGAACTAGGAATATTAACCGGTGAATTACGAATACATATTAATAGACTTTGGTTTATGTAAAGCAGATAATTCTCTCGTACTACGATACAAAAATTAAAAAAAAAAAAGAGTGTGTGTACAAAGTACGCATATCAGAAGTGAAACTTCTTGATACTCCATCCTTCATCCTTTATCTCATTCTCTCGCCGGCTGAATCCTATACATTTACGTGTTTGTGTCTCTATGGACTCGATTTTTCGTTTCATCGAGTTTGAAACCACAACGATCCTACAGAAGTTTCACTTCAAAATCGAATTGGCGCACAATAAGTTATACCAGGAAATACACTAATTTATTATTGGATACTAAAACTGTGCGGTATTTTTTTCGAAATATTTCGCTAATCATATAATGTACTTACTACATTCGTAATATGAATATGACATTTAAAAAAAGATTTCATTATAATATTTGCATAAGTTGTGCCAACATTAATATATGTTGTCTACAATATTTATTGCGTTCAAGCAGCCGCGAAATGAATACAAAAAATGCGCGTTGAATAGCTGTTTCTATTTCCTTCATAAGTCGATAAACAAAGAAATAAATATTATATTTTAGTGAAGTAAAACTTCTTTTAGCCGCGACTTAGAAGTAACTCAGAACTTTTTTCAAACGGAAGTAACAGTTTCAGACGGATGTGACGTATTAGTTCCCTTATGGTAATAATCTAACCATAGTGTCAGCACATGGGTTATTTATATATCAATGTTTATTTTTTAATCTAACATTATACACTAATGTTATAATAATAATAGAGTTATAATAATTAAGCTAGTTAATTGTAGTTTATCTAATACTTTAATATAATATTACGAAATATGGTATACTATCATCATTATTTATGTTTATATATATAAATAATGTATCTCAAATGTGTTACCAACCGAATAATAAAAGTTAAAAAGTTTTACTTCAACCACGAGTAAATGCTACACGCACTTTTCTTTTTTTTAAGTAATACCTGCTACTTCATCGACTTGAAACTGTGATTCCCCTTTTAGGATAAAATTAACCTAAAATACATCTTATAACATCAATTATCGGCCAGTGAAAGTCCTATAAAAATTAGTCTAATCGGAGACTAAATGCAGAGCATTCCAACGAATGAAAAATGTGTAAAACAGTTTCTTTTATTCTAATTACTTATTAATTTATTACACAACTTTTATTTTGCAATTCACAAGCAAACAAATTCAATTTTATTTAATTGTATAGATCATCAACATATTTTTAAAAATTAGCCATGTATTTATGTTGCGACATAACACGCTATGACAAAATAATGTATAAATTATCCTATAAGATTTTCCGTATGGTGAAACAGAAAGTATACATTATTCACACTTTTATCGCGAGAAATTATAACGTCTACTCATCATCTCAGCCTATATATGTCCCACTGTTGGGCTCAGGCTTCCTCTATAATGGGAGGGGAATTGAACTACTATACCGCGCCGGTCAGACGTGTTAAAATAAGGTTTTTTTTTCGAGTTTTATTTATCTTGCATTGATGTTATATGCTTATTATATCCCTTAGTCGTCTTTTACAGCATCCACGGGTAAGATAGGTAGTGGTGAATTGTGTTCTTACTCCCTCACCATACGGAGAACGTCTACTCAAGGACGCAAATATATAATATCACTGCAACAGGAGGAATGCTCGAAACAAAGTCTTATATTCACCAACTAAACCACTATGGAGTAGTGATCAATTTCATTTTCAGTGTTGAGAAAGCCCATACCTAATAGTTATACTTATTACATAGCTCATTGTGAAGAGAATATTAGTCCTATGTATTACTGTATACATAAGGATGATTTCAAGTATTTCTTCTTTATCATTCTTTAATTCATCTCGTACGACAAATAAGAGATGCGTACACACTGATTCCTTCGTTCCCAAACAGAAATTTCAATCCAATGACGAGTGGATTGGCTAGCACAGTTGGTTTTATAAGTTTCTCATTAATATTGCTTCTCATTCTCTTGATCTGTCAGCCGGTTATTACAACTCCTTCGTGGTAAGACCATACCTACTGTCAATAGTCTATTTACAGCCGCGGGCTGGTTCGTCCGGTGTACCACATACTCACAGAAAATCGACGTTTGAGTACCTTGCAATAGTAGCAATTTGTTACTGTACTTCGTTCGGTGGGCGAGAGAGCCGGAAGCCCATCTCGGCGAGAGAGCCGGAAGCCCGTCTTGGCGAGAGAGCCGGAAGCCCATCTTGGCGAGAGAGCCAGAAGCCCATCTTACCGTGTCTTTGTGAGTAACCGAACCTACCACCGAAGCACGTATTCACACTCCCTGTACTTTCTTCCCGGTAGGCAGCGGCCTAGCAAAGGTCATCACGTGCTGTTTTGCCACCATCAGCTTAAAAATATGTAGAAGCAAAGAGTGATAACACACTGTACTCTAATCCCATTACCACACAGTAATACAATTAGAATGTATCCGGAAGCGCATAACGCCATCGGACAAGTAAACTTTACTTTTATATATTTCCTTTATAAAGACTTCTTTGTACAGACAACATACAGACCCGTCCTGTTTGATCTTTGCAATATTTTAATGTTACGAAATAAGGATGAAATAAAAACATTAGTCGACAAAACTATTTTATTATAAAATTGTTATAAAATAAACGTTTTATATCTGTAATAAATAATGGCGAATAAATTAACAGTAACATTCAAAGAAGAAATTAATCAATTACTATTTGTTTGGTGCTAATTTCATATTTTACTTAATTATTACTTATTAAGTGAGAAAGATTAATTAAATTTACCCGAAATAAAAGAAAAGTAAAATATTCCTCACAATTCATCGGCAGAGGAAGGGAGGTAGCATTTTCTCCATTATCTAGTCACAAGCATAAGCTGGTTTAATTGTAATGCAAATTGCTTTGCGTTTTGATTTGAATTTTTTTATCTATTGCAATATAATGTCTAATTTTAAAGTAATAAAATCATCACAAATTACTCCACCCTTTTTTATTTTATTTTCCTTCTGTCGTGTGATTTTATTTTTTTACTATTTATTTATTTTATTTTATATGACAGGAAGAAATTGAGTAATAGACGCTTAGAATAATAACGTATAGAAGGATATTGTCGCTACTTCGAACGTTCGAAACATGAATCTAAAAATACTACATGCGCACAGACGATTACTCGCGTACACACGCACACCACTATACAAATTATGAAATCAAATTTTGTTTTTATTAACATAAATCGTCGAAATAATTTTAAAAGTAATGTTAAAAACCTTTTTAAGTTTTTCAAATGTGTTGTGACACCATTTGAATGCACAAACCGTCATAATTACCTATTTATTTTTTAAGAGCTGCGTACGTACGTGCAGTACAGTGACCTTGTACATTAGGGAACGGTTCTGGCGTAAGCTCCAATTGAAATGCTTCACTTTTTGTGCGCGAACTTACCTTCTATACGTTATTATTCTAAGAATAGACGATTAATTTTTACTTTCAAATTTCGTACTCAGTACGTGTTTACGGCAAGTTCATGCAACGTGTCCAGTAGCGATCCATCGCGTGGTATCTATGTAGGTTCACTCCCACCAAACTATGAGCTTCATCAGGATAAGACTGTAAAGAAAATACATTATTATTATTATTACTTTAACAACCGACGTGCACTAAGGAATCCTTGTATGGTCAGTTACTTGACAATTTTCTTAATGGCCAGAAATTACACATAGATAGAAACAATTATCTGTAGATCGCACAAAGAATTCTATGTGGGGATCGAACCCACAAGCCTTGACATTAAAGATTGGTACTTAAACGGTTTGGCGATATTTTACCTTCATATCTTGGGGATAACAATTTTATCAATTTTCCCCGCGCGGTGACAGATTAAGAATACATCACCAACCATTAATCTATGGGGGTCGTAAAAATCGTCTGAGGGATCAAATACGCATATAACAATAATAGAAGGAAAACTTGCTAAACCAGAAGAATGGGCAGCGGTACTTTCCAGGGAAACTTATAACACCAATTGCGATCATCAACCCGCCTGCCATAACAGGGTGAGGGTGATGATAATGGATGATGGTAGTGCAAATAACATTTTCTCATCACAAAATTAATATTTATCGATAAAGTTTATAGACAATAAATCTTGATTACAAAATATTATTATGTCCAATTGAATTGATAGATTTTATCGATGGTTCAACTATCAAGCAGTAGTGATCTCGATCTGAAGGTTGTAATGTTCTGTCACCCGCTCTTGTAAGTGGCACTATGGTACTGTATTTATTCAATAGATCACAAGGTCGTCAAGTCTCAATATTGTCGAGTATACAAGCGGTAGTTATAAGTCGTAAAACAGGGTTTAAGCCTAAAAAAGATCCGGATTCAGTTTTTTTTATTTAGTCTCGCGCCTTTATGCGAAGGTGTGCCAAACAAAGAAAATAGCGGATAAAACTATTACCATCCATATGTTAGGGATAATATCCTATCTATTATTTTCTTAGCGGCAAAAAATGTATATCATCCAAATTTCAATCTAAAGACTACAAACTTTACTTAAACGCTGATAAGTCATTACGTAAACGAATTAGTATTCGATTTAATCAACATCTACATAAAGGACTTTTAAAATTTTCTGAAGGCTTTTTCAAATTTCTTCTTGTTCTCCGCCCATGTGTCTAATAGACAGAAAAAGATTCCTTCACAATAAAAGAGAAACAGTCATACTATATCACGCTGGTCAGAGTTTATTTCGAGATATCGTTCTGCTTTAGACGAGTAATATAAAAGGACTAATCCTTTTAGATTACCCGTCTAAAGTTTTTATTCTTAGTTTCAATAGACTAGAATTGGTCATTAATCAGTTTGAATTCTAGTAATGTAAGTCACCCTATCCGTGTGGTGACGGAGTAAGAATACAATTCACCACCCCCTATCTTGCCCGTGGGTGATCGTACGAGACGACTAAGGGATATAAAACGCATATAACATCTATGCGAGAGAAGGAAAACTCGAAATAAAACCCTATACCAACACGTCTGACCAGCGTGGTATAGTAGGTCAATTACCCTTCCATTATGGAGGAGGCCCGAGCCCAACAGTGGGACGTATATGGGCTGAGATGATGATGATGATGATGAATGTAAGTAGGCGCAGGTTCTGGGAAGGCCCACCCATCACTATTCATTATATTTGAGAAACCAAACGAATGCATGGATGAATAGACGATTTAATGAGTGGATGGATCGATGAATGGATGGATGAATAGATGAATGGGCGAATACATGGAGAGACGAATTGATCGCTGAATAAATAAACGAATAAACGAGTAGATGAATGGATGGATAGATGGATGAATGAATAGATAAATGAATGTGTTGATGAATTTGTAGATGAATGGATAGAATAGATGGATGAATGGTTGAATGGATGGATAGGATAGATGGATGGATGAATATCTGACTGAATGAATGGGTAAATGTAAGGATGAATAGATAGATGAATGGATGGATAAATGAATAGATGAATGGATAGCTGAATGGATGGTTGAATGGACGGATGAATGAGCGGATGAATTGGATGGACGAATGTTCAAGGTTGAAGGTACTAACCATCTGTTCGAATGGAATGTTCTTCTCCTGTAATGCGCGCATGAGTTTAGCTGCATTCTGATAATGTACGTTGTCATCGGCGTTGCCGTGCATGATATAGAAGTCATGGCCACGCAGTTTCTCAGCTAGTAGAGTAACGTCACCGGCCTCATAACCGGCTAAGTTGTCTTCCTCGGTGGGCAGGCCCATATAGCGCTCCGTGTACATCGTGTCTAATGAAGATAATTATATTAGTAAAAACTTAATCTGCTCCGTATAATGAAGTACAAGGAATTACAACCTGTCCACCAAACATTCTCACGATTTTCGTAAGAGATGACAAAGACCCCGTAGAAAATTCTGACCTTTTAGAGAACGAAAAGTGGAAATTAAAGTATATGACAAGGTATTAGGCTAGGGCTATAGTAGGTCAACTTTTCTTCCATTAAACCGAACGCTCATTTACAAGAATGAAATCAATATTAAATTCTTGTTGACAAATCTATACCAATAAATAAAATTGGAGTGTCCGTTTGTAATGTCAAAATAATAGACTTTTTTCATGCTCACACGGTTATTTGCACTATACATATGCCTAAAAATCACTTTATTTTTTTTTTGTCTGTCTGTCTGTTTGTTCCAGGTAATCTTCAAAACGGCTGGACCGATTTAAAAAATTCTTTCACCTATGGAAAGCTATAATATCAGGGAGTAAACTAGGCTGTATTTTATCCCGGTATTCCTACGGGAACTACGGGGATAAGGCGACATAAACCGAAGCGAGGACGGGTTGCTAGTAAAAATATAAACCTATCATCATCTCAACCCATATAATCCCACTGTTGGGCTCAGGACTCCTTTATGAGAAGGCATTTGATCTACTATATCACGCTGGTCATACGTGATGGCATAAGGTTTTCTTTCGAGTTTTCTTTTTCATCCATATCCCTTAGTCATCTTTTACGACAGCCAAGAGAAGGGGGTGTTGAATTGAATTCTTACTCCACTACATAGAAAGTAAATAAAACAAAAACATATTGAGGGATTAATTTCTACAATGCCAGATTCTAAAAATATCCACAAATTGAACTAACGAAAACGGGACCGATAGTTTATCAAGACCGTGTCGCTGAAAAAGTGGTTATAGTATTTGACAATTGGCTTCATCCCAGCGACCATACGTCCAACTGCTGGACCCGAGCCTTCCTTCAAACTGGGAAAGACATTCACCTACTGGTTAGGTGGCTTTTTTTATGGGTGGGCTATGGTAAGGGCACGCGCGGTTCATTCCGTCCGGGGCGACGAAAACCCACCCGTAGCCACGTCACCTCGTTGTTGGGCCGACCACCGGAGCAGGGTGACTTGTCGTCAGTGGTCAAGGTGCCTTGGTATAGCGTTTTATTTCGAGACTTCCTTCTCTTGCTCAGAGCTTATATGCATACTATATGCCTTAATCGTATTTTTGTTACCCACGGATAGGTGATGAATGGAGTCAGTTGACATAAATAGCAGTTAGTGAAAAATTATATATAGAAATATGCTTACTATATATTATCCGCGTGGTGACGGAATAAGAATACAATTCACCACTCCCTATCTTGCCTGTGGAAATCGTAAAAGAGGACTAAGAGCTTTAATACGCGTATAATATCTATGCAAGAGAAAGAAAACCCGAAATAAAACCCTATATCAACCTGTCTAACCAGCATGGTGTTGTAAGGTAAATTTCTCTCCCATTGTGAAGGAGGCTCGAGCCCAACAATGGGACGTATATAAGCTGAAATGATATTATTGCATTCGAATGCATTCTTTGAGCGATCAAACTGTAGTATAAAGTATTATATCAGTTTACATGTTACAGAACCAGAACGCTACTACCAAATATAGAAAGAAGTTTGTTGTAGTGAAAACGCGGCATCTTGTCCATACCTAACCCGTATACATTCAAGGATATCATGTTTGTAACCGGATTGATATATTTTTTTAGTATTTATATAATAAGAGAAAGTTTTAGTATTTGTCGATTTTGTAGCCAAACACTAATTAATAACTAGCGCTGCTAGATTAACTAGATGGTGCAGTGATTTAAAGAGCGACCTATGCCGTGTGTTAACCACACATAACTACTCGTATTTGTTTATACAATATTAATCTACAAATGATTGTTCTGAGTTTGTGTATAATTTTATTTAAATGCTTGTCAAGACTATTCAAACGAGTCCAAACTCGACGATTTGACTTCGTTTAATTTAGGTGTTCTTATGGCCACCTTCCAACGCCATCTTGAAACCAGCTTCATGGTACCATATTATTGCTTTGTCACCGAAGTTACGTAAGTAAACCAAATTTCAACCTAATCTAACGACAGGAAGTGGTTCTAATTTAACTCGCAAGATTTGTCCCATACTAACATACTAAAAGGCAAATTAAATAAAAACTTTTAAAAGTAAACCATTAAGAAAATCAACACTATGTCATTGCGGTAGATTGCTGCTGGACCTAGGCTACCCTCATGCTTCGCCACAAACAGCGTTCCTGTACCGTACTGTCAGAATACTTCATAAGTGTCGATAATCCTATCCGAATTTCCAATTATATTTATAGTGTCTTCTAATCAAATTTAACAAAATTTCAACCTTTATAACTGTTATCGAATCACTTCTTTTTTCATTTACTAACCCTAGTACCCAGTAACCATAACTTGTTAACTTTGGACTAGGAACTCCACACTACTAGCAGCGTCATTAAAAATAACGGACAGCCTCCGACTCATACTTTCAATCTGTGCCAACCCATAATATATCATGTAATAATTTCCTTACTATAGTATAACCAGGAGGTGACAGGTGCTCCGGATACACCACACTGGAAGAGATGATCGTCGTCATGTAGAAGAGTAAGTAACGTCGCGTAACCGCCATAACTGTGACCCCAGATACCAATTCGCTCACGGTCAATAAATTGATACCGTTCAAGCACTTGTCTGAAACAAAATTAAATAACTTATGAACACCGCATAGGTTGGTGAGTGGTCTAGGCTCTATCTAGCTAGTCAACTAGCGAACCCTTGTATTAAATGTCGTGGGTTTGATTCCCTTGCACCTCGACTGATATCCATAAGATTTTGGAGAGTCTAATAGGGGGGTATAATTTGAATTCGATCACTGTATTTTTAAAATAATCTCACAACATAAGAATTTATTCGTTAATAATCCAATCTTTATATAAAAACTAGCAGTGCCCTACCGTTTGACTCATATAGTTCCCCTTTCCGTGGAAATATCGGAATAAATTATAGCCTATGTGTTATTCTGATATGTAAGCTGTATTATTGTGAAATTTAATCAAAATCAATACAGTAGTTTTTAATAGCAACTAGCAGAAATAGCAACAAACATCCTCACATACAAACTTTCGCGTTTATAATATCTATTAGTAGGAAGTAGGGTGTACTCTATGGAAGACTTGAGAAATTTCTTCAAAATCCATACAGTAGTTTTTGCTTGAAATAGCAACAAACATCCTCCACATACTCACAAACTTTCGCGTTTATAATATTAGTAGGCAGTACGATGTACTCTATGGAAGACGGTGATGATTAATATTTACCTATAGCCAAAAATAATTACGAGCCTAAAATTGTTGCATAATTTATAAATAGCGGAAGAAACTATAAAAAATTATCATATGTATATGGAATTTATATATTGAGGCCAATATCTATGCATAATATATAAAATAAAAGTGTTTGTTTGAAATCGGTCAAAATTGATTTCTTCTAAATATATATGAATATCGCTCTCGTGACTTAAACAGCCATTAATGACATTCTCGATTGCAGCCACTTATTGGTGGAACGTTCTTAATGTTTGCCAGTAGCTTTTACTAGTTAGATAGCTTGTTTATTTTACATATACTTTATGTATTTTTTATTCAGATGATAATTTGGAATCCCTAAAAAATCTTTAAATATTAATTTTTAATATTAATACGTGTAATGATGGAGTACGAGTACAATTTCCTACTCCCTATCTTGCTCGTGGATATCGCAAAAGACGATTAAGAAATTTAATATACAGACATCATTCAAGAGAAAGACAAAACAAAACTCTATACTAACCCGTCTGACCAGCGTGGTGTAGTGAGTCAATTTCTCTTCCGTTATGGAAGAGGCTTGAGTCTATGAGTACTTATTTGAGCCAAGATGAAAAAAAAAAACTTAAAAAAGTCTTTTAATCTTACGAATTACGAGTGCAATATGGTTTACGATTAATTTGATTTTGATTTCACAATCACTTGATGACTTTTTTTTTACATGGAAATTGAGCTGCAAGTTTAATTATTTAGTCATATATATACATCCATAACAACATTGGACCCCTTTATATAGATTCAATAAAATATAATGTAAAAAAATATTGATGCTATATAAACTCTGTGCTACTACAGACTGCGAAATCGTTTTGTAAAAACAGCGCAGTATAAATATAGAGTAGAAACTCGATTAACCGGATTAATTGTTGTCGGTAGGCATTCAGATAATCGAAAATCGGGATAATCTAAAATCGGGATAATCGAATGTATGAAAAACCTTCGGTTTTGTGCATATGTACCTACATAATTTTATGCGTTTATTAATAATATAATTAACACAAGTACATATCCCACGGGGCATGCACCTCAAAGCGGCGTAACAATTACTAACTAAAACAATAATGAACGTTCATGCTTGCATAAATTCGATCTGTAGATACAATAAAGTTGCGGTTGGTAGTCCGGATAATCGCGAATCCGTATAACTGAGTGCCGGATAATCGAGTTTCTACTGTACATAATATTTAATGTAGGAATTTGGATACATGGTCATACGTTCCAAACTTTTAGTTCCTATCCTTTATTTTAAAACTCATCTATAAAACTGTCAATAAGAAAATTGCATAGAAATTATTGTTGGAAGTCTTTAATACCAGTCGTCTACTATTGGAAAAAGGCTATTAGATTAAGTAAACAATATGCTACCACTCGTAACATAACACTAGCTAAGATTTACATTCCGTATGGTGACGGAGTAAGAATACACTTCACTACCCCCTTTCCTACCCGTGGATGTCGTAAAAGACGTCTAAGAGATTACAATATGGAGATCACATCTATTCAAGAGAAGAAACACTCGAAATAAAACCCTATGCCAACCCACCTCACTTGCTTGGGTAAGTCAATATCATTCCCATTCTGGAGGAGGCTCAAGCCCGATTGAACAGTAAGACGTATATGAGCCGTAATGAACTAAGATTGTCAACTATCCGGCCAATCGGGACTATTACGCCATTATAGTCATCCAACAGTGCCCATTTATAGGCTGATAGAATAAGACTTGCATTATTTCACGGCGATGACTTTACCAAATGTGACAAAGCCATTTTTTTTTTTATCTTTTTTTTTTCTTTTTTTATAGGTGGGCTATGGTAAGCGCACACGCGGTCCAGTCCGTCCGGGACGACGAAAGGACAGCGCGCGGGCCCATAACCCACCCGTACCCACGTCACCTCGTTGTTGGGCCGACCACCGGAGCAGATGTCACTTGTCGTCAGTGGTCGGCCCAACGGAATACCCTTTCGGGTAACCTCACCTCTCGACGTCCTGGGACGTCGGTCGCCGTCGCGCGGTCAGTCTTTTTGCGGGTGACGGACAATTCCCCGGTTCCGATCACCCGCGGCCTCGGCTAGGGCGGCATTAGGCGTAGATACTCGCGCCTGCGCCACCCGAGTCGCCGGCGGCGGAACGTGTCGCCGAATAGGAGCTCTACTCGCACACGATCCGCCGCCTCCTTCCGTGAGATTAAATGTGACAAAGCCATAGCTGAGACTTTCACCTGCCATTGCACAGATAAATATGCTAAAAATTGAAGAGACTATTCTCTGACTCGTAAGACATTCGCGAGAAGAGACGAATTTATTCCAATGCCAGAAAATTATATACCTAAATAAATTACCTGAGTATGACAAAATGATCTTCAATTTCAACAGTGCCGAGTGCGTTGTTCAGCGAGAACAGTATATCTTGACCCTTCAGTCCAGAGCCACGGCCATCGGCTAGCATGTAGATCATGTTACGGCTTGTGGTCAAGTATGAGTGGTAACCTAGGAGAAGAAATATTTATGATATCACTAAGTACTTACTAAATAGAAAGCAATAGAATCGCTCATGTTTAAAATAATGTGGATTGTTTATTGAAGACCCTTTTATTAACGACTCTATAATAAGGCGGCGCGCGGTCTCATAACCCATCGATTCCATCCTCCTCATCATTGGGCTAATCACTGATGCCGAGTCTTGACGTCCGTGGCCGATCAAGTAATGTCCTGGCTGAGAATCGAGCTCACGACATTTGGCAAAGTAAATCGGTATCTTAACTATATAGCTTAACTATATATAACTTATATATTCGTAATTATAACGGCAATCTATATATTAATACGTGAAGCAAAAACTTTGAACCCGTTTTTACGAAAATTACGTGAATGTACAAATATGAAATTTGGCACAGTTGAAGTATATAATGAGAAGTGTATAAAACTAAAATTTTATATAATAATGGATTAGAAATACATTAAATTAATTTAAAAAGGTATGATGCACATTACAACGTAATCGCTACACACACACACGCACGCACACACGCACGCACGCACGAACGCACGCACGCACGCACGCACGCACGCACTCACGCACGCACGCACGCACGCACGTACGCACGCACGCACACACACACACACACACACGCGCACACACACGCACACACACGCACGCACACACACACACAAACGCACGCACACACACGCACGCACGCACGCACGCACGCACACACACACACACACACACACACGCACACACACACGCACACACACACACACACACACACACACACACACGCACGCACACACACGCACGCACGCAAACAATTATATTTATGATAACAATGTCTAATAGACATTTGTACTTATATATTAATTATTAGTGAAATACAGTTTGTTCAATATACAATCTATACCAATAAATAAAATTGGAGTGTCTGTTTGTAATGTCAAAATAATAGGCTTTTTTCATGCTCACACGGTTATTTGCACGACACCTATGCCTAAAACAGCGATTAAAAAATTTTTGTCTGTCTGTCTGTTTGTTCCGGGTAATCTTCAAAACGGCTGAACCGATTTCAAAAATTCTTTCACCAATGGAAAGCTTCCGGGATAAAATATAGCCTAGTTTACGCTAGGCTATATTTTATCCCGGTATTCCCACGGGAACGGGAACTACGCGAGTAAAACGACTATAACCGAAGCGAAGCGAGGGCGGGTTGCTAGTTATACATAAATATAAATAAAAGAAAATTGTGTAGCAGAAAAATTCAATACAATCAATTATGGCCGAATTTCGACCATTCGGCGTTCATTAGTATAAATAACTAGCTGACCCCATAGACGTTGTTCTGTTCAAATAAAATAAAAGGAATTCTCCTTGATATCGACAGCAGCGCCACCTACCGCGTCCAATTGTGGATTTAAACTATTCTCGAATCCCCTTGAACACATACAAAAAATTTCATCAGTACCGGTCGAGCCGTTTAGGAGGAGTTCAGTGACATACATACGTACACAAGAATTATATATATATAAAGATAAATAATAAACTTACCAACAGTGAATGTATTGTACACAGTATTTGTATTAGGTCCGGAGTAAACGTAGAACATCACTGGGTATTTAGTGTTAGGATCGTTGACATCCAAACCGGGGGGCAGGAGAAGTCTTACGGGGGCTGGGAAGCCATTCTCAAGAGGTACTGTCGTGATTATACTGCCCCAACGAGCCTTGCCGATTAACCGTTCACGGACAATGGCATTATTTTCCCAAGTCCCTAAGACTTGTCCATTCTGTTAACAAAAAATACATAATACTTTAAACGTATTGCGACGGTGTCAGAATAGAATTCACCTAACGTTCCCTAGATAGTTATAAGACAGTGACAAAAAATTTAACAAAAACGAACTTCAACACAAATAGTCGAGGTTAATCGAATAAACCTCATTAAAAATAATTGAAAACTACTGAGCAAATCTTGATTAAATTTATACAAGGGAAGCACCAGCTTTTAAATAAAATAAAGATTAATTAAAATAGATTAACTTTAACAAAAGTTCGGAGGTAACACACATAAAAAAATACAGTAGAATTTAAAACCTACTCGTGTTTTTGAAATCTGCTAAAATGCTTAATCAATGTAACCCTGTAGCTGGTCAATTTAAAGGAAACCCTTGCGTAATGAAACGTATATATGAGCTGGAAACGCAACTTTCTCTGTATATTTGCGTGTGATTTTTGGTGATGCCTTTATTATCACCGAACCTTATTGCACGCATTCAAACTCTCTTTATTTTCCTCACGATAAGCAGCGGCCCAGCATCCATGCGGCAGTATCACTTGCCATTAGGTATGCTGTTGGCTCGTTCACGACCAAGAACATTTGAAAAAACTGGCTAAATGCGAGTCGCAGTCGCGCAAGAAGGGTTCCGTACCATTATCTATAAAAAAAATCGTGTTTGTTGTATGGGAGCCCTCCTTAAATATTAATTTTGTTTTGTTTTTACTATTTGTTGTTATAGCAGCAACAGAATTACATAATTTGTAAATATCTCAACTGTCTAGCTATCGCGGTTCTTGAGCTACAGCCTTGTGATAGACAGACGAACGGGCAGACAGTGAAGTCTTAGTAATAGGGTCCCGTTTTTACCCTTTGGGTACGAAATCCTAAAAAGAATATATGAAATATAATATTCATGTTACTGTTCTAATGTCTGTTTGCCAGACAAAGTACTGGTGCTGGTTTTCAGCTTAACAAAGTTATAACCCACGGCTGTAACACAATTGAGTTTATGATAAGTTTTAAGGATGTATATATAGTCTTTCTCATGATCATAATGGAAATAAATGATTTATATAATTGATGTACTCGCCCTAGGGTTTACAATGAAGGTGGCGGATGGTTCCTCAGGAGAAGAACAAGTGATTGTCATATATCTGCCTCCTCGACTAAGTGTAGCTGTTGCCCAAGTGCAGGCTCCGTCTTCAGGCATCACCAGATTACAACTGAGGCAATAAGTAGAACTGCCCGTCGCGTAGACCGCCGACTGCCATGGCATATCCGTTAATGTGCGAGTGTAATAACTGAAATTGAAAATACATATTTTAATACGGACCAATAAGATCAGTAAGAATGCAATTTACCATCCTCTTTCTCCCATTGGGTGTCGTATAAGATAACTAAGGGATTATAATATGTACACAACATCTATCTAAGAAATAGAAATTTCGAAATGAAACCCTATACCTGTCTTACCAGCGTGATAAATAGGTAGTTAAATGTTCCTGCCATTGTAGAGTAGCCTAGAAATCTAGCAGAGATAGAGGAGCCTAGAGATCTAGCCTAGAGATTTGCAGTAGGAAGTAAATGAGCTGTAATGATGATGATGGCATGGTGCGGGCACGTAACGTCATAATAGAGCATCATTCCATTTACGGTCACGGCATGAAAAAAAATGAGGGGCTAAGTATATAATAAGATTTCGTAAGTCGATAAATATTCTACATCAATATGTAAAATTTTCAACACTATTAATGTTAACTCGAAATCAAAAAGTATTCAGTCTATACTTAAATTATTATTTTTCTATACTATTATTGGTAAATACTGCACATTCAAAGATCCATGTGCGGCAGTATCACTTATCATCGGGTGTGCTGTTTGCTCGTTTGCCACCATCGGAAATAAAAAAACAGCTAATCGATGTCCACTCTTGAATTTAAGCCTTAATTAGGCAGACATATTTGGAATATCTATTCTTATATTACAACAATTTCTGATGGCTACGCGAGTTTTATTGTAAATAAAACAATTTTATGGATTTTATCACGTTTGTATTTGATTTTTGTTTTCTTGGCGTTTCCATGAATACTGTAAAGTGTTCGTTATTTACAGCATTGTATATTTAAAAGTTGGAAAGTAGGGATTATTTGAGAAACAATTGGATTCATTTAAAAATTTCCGACTCTAATAGAAAAGTTTTTTTTAAAATTAATATAAGCAAGATATGACGCTGGTATAATACACAGGGTGTATCAGGTTATGGGGCAACTGGTCAAACGGAAAATTAACCCACTTAAAAAAGAATTGAAGGAAAAATATGGATTCATTAATGAATTAGAGACATGTAAAGGTTTCAATTTTGTCATCGCTTTTTCGTGTAAATCTGATTGAAATGTATAAAGTCAATGATACTTAATCTGCAACATATTCATACTTTATTAAATGTTCATTAGAAATTGAAAAAACCAATGATTACGTTCGCAAAAGCAAAACAAACTTCGCTTTAAATCAGCTGATCGGCCGATGACCGTCGCCGAGTCGCGTTTTTACCTACGCTACTATTGAAGTGTTTATGCAATTGCTACCTGTTCCTACTGTCGAAACTTTACATACCTACATGTATCCTGTCTATACATGACTGTGTAACATTTAAGACCTAGGCTGTTTAACACACATTTTTGAAATCACTATAACTTCTATGTTCTATTGTTTTTTGTGTAATATATATTTTAATTACGATCTATGACCGGTAAACTACAACATCCTCGAACAGTTGCCCCATAACCTGATACAGCCTGTATAATTGCCACGAAAAGGGAAAGGGAGCCTTCGGACATGTGGACAAAATCTGCTACTCACTAAAGCACGTTCTCCTCGTCCATCCCCACGAAGTTGTTCACAGTAAAAGCTCCAGGTGTTATAGAGTTTGAAATAATCTGTCCATTCACTCTCATGCTGAGGTATAGATGTTGCCAAACTAGCCCATCAGCCTGTGTTTCCGACCAGCGGGTAGACACAAAGAAGTCACCGCCGCTGCTAAACCGAGGAAGTGCTAATGGGATCCAACCATTTGATTCTTGACGATGTTCTTCCTGTAGAAGAAGACGTAACTGTTATTATATATTTGTGAAAACCAAACCCTATTTTTTTTTTACATTCCATATACCACGTTACCCACCTCCGGATCTAATTAGGTTTTAACTACACCGATGGCGTAGTGGTTAAGATACCGACCTACCGTGCCAGTGTCGCGGGTTCGAATCCCATGCAGAACAACATTTTGTGCGATCCATAAATTGTTGTTCTGAGTCAGAATGTGATTTGTGTCGGTTAATTATATGTTTGCAAGTCCCCCGCAATACAAGAATTATTTCCTTAGTGCAGGGCATTGTTTTTAAAGAAAATCACGATTTTCTTATGAGAAGGAATGGGTGATGACACATTGTACTAAATTACAAATATAATCGCAAATTGGTGATCACAGTTGATATTATGAATTTCTTAGGAAAGTGCTGCTGTCCACTCTCTTTATGTAATTTCAGCCAATTTTTATTACTCCCACGGGAAATTATGAGGTGGCGTCTCATCGTATTATTAATCCACCATAGAAGAAGACACACTTAGATGTTATAAGAGATTCATATCCAATAGAAAGCTGGACATGAGTCGTAAAGAAAAAAAATATACCACTTACCTCACAGAAATTAGTAATAATATTACAAATTCTGAGAACAGAGTAGTTCTGTCTTCTATTCTGCCAGTGAGCAGCTATTTCATAGTCAGACACCCATGTCACTCCGCCCAAGATATGGTCATCGGTAACCGCAGTTGGTGGTTCCATTGTAATGAAGGTGGGGACGTTGGTCTGTTCCAGTAACGCTAAATTCACTACGCGCAATAATACGGTAGGATTCGTCCGGCCGACCTACAAGTTAATAGTTACAAAATAAATACATAATCATTATAAGAATTGAGTTTTTCGCGTCCCATCCTTACTAATATTATAAATGCGAAAGTATGTTTGTTACGCTTTCACGCTTAAACCACCGAACCAAATTCAAAAATTCTTTCACCAATGGAAAGCTATAATATGAGGGTATTTTTTTTTCGGGTGGGTTGCGGTCGGCGCGCTCCTCGCACTACTCCGTCCGGGGCGACAGAGAGGCATAAGCACGCAACTCCCGCAACTCACCCACACGTCGCCTACGTCGTTGGGCCGACCACCGGAGCAGGGTTACTTGTCATCAGTGGTCGGCCCGACGGAATACCCCCTACTTGGGGTACCCTCCCATCGACCTACGTCCCCCCCTCGGGGAGGACGTCGGTCTTTCCTCAAGCAGTCGGCCTCTCGGCGGGTGACCGACTAATTCCCCGGTCACCTCACCCGCGGCCTCGGCTAGGGCGGCATGAGGCACAGGTATCCGAGCCTACGCCGCCCCAGTCGCCGGCGGCGGATCGCCTCATCGAGGCTGCGCTCCTCGTACAGGCGATCCGCCGCCTCCTTCTGCGAGATCACTGCCTCGTAGAAGGCTGCAATCGCGTCCCAGTTCCCGACGCTGCCTACCATCGCCCTAGCGATAGCCGGCAGCGTCAGGTCGGCACCGATGATTGCGACGAGTTCATGGCGCTGCGGTGCCCAAGCGGCCAGTGGTGGCAGGACGGTGTACTCTCCCTCCTTACGACCTTGTGCAGGTATTTGACGAAGCACCCATGCCCCGTCAATACCTGCACTAGTCGGAAGGAGAGCACCCCGTGCCGCCTTTCTAACCACTGCATCAGCACCGACCGGAAGGCCTCCACGGTTCGCACCCCGAACCGAGGCCTCTCCAGCCGGACTGCCCAACGAGCAATGAAGTCTCGGCGGGCGTCGACGCGCCAGGCGGTGAACTTCCTCAGCGAGACCACACTACCCTCCACTCGCACCCCCGTCACCCGCCGATAGAATCCGGCGAGCATTTCCGCCTCCAGGTCCCACAGGGGAGTCCCGGCCAATAGGCAAGCTACCTCCGTCGCCACCATATGACCATAGACGGACGGTCATGAACCTCGCCCACACCGGCGCGCCGTACAGGGCCATCGACCGGATGACCCCTGCGTACAGCCGTCGGCACGTAGCACTCGGTCCGCCCACGTTCGGCATAAGCCACGATAGGGCGGACGCCGCGCCGACGAGCCGTGGAGCGAGCCTGCGGAAATGCGCCCGGAACCACTATTGCCCGTCGAGCACCAGGCCCAAGTAACTCATATGGGCCCGGATGCTGATCTCAACCGAATGGACGGTGATCGAGACGCCGATGGGAGGGCTTATACGGCGCCCATAGAACAAGAGGGCCTCCGTCTTGTCCCAGGCGACCCTCAACCCCAGCGCCTCGATCCGCCTGACGATCTCTTCGGTGCCTAGAGTCGCCAGGCTTGCCGCCTCTTCTAGCGTCCTACCGCGGGCTGTGACGAGCGTGTCGTCGGCGTAACAAATCATGCCCAGCCTGGGCGGGAGGCTCCCCCTCAACGCCCAGTCGTAGCCGATGTTCCACAAGGTGGGTCCGAGGACTGACCCCTGTGGGACACCGCACGTCATGGGCGTTCGATAATATGAGGGTAGTAGTAACATAGCCTATATTTTATCGCGATATTCCTACGGGAACGGGAACTACGCGGTCGCTAGTTAAAAATAAAACTATTTTATGGATTTTATCGCGTTTGCAATTGATTTTTTGATGGCCCGATATTTCGAACACTTTTCAGCGTTCATGGTTACGGGAGGTAATTTTTGTTCATAAGTGACTTTTTTTTATGGTATGGCTATGGTTTGGACATACCCCGCTGTGGCCGGCCCTGCGGATTACACTTTCGGGTACCATCCCCTGCGACGTACTGGCAACAAAACACTGTTGCCGGGGCGTCGTCCCTCTGAGGGCCCGCGGCCTTGGCTAGAGCGACATCAGACGCAGACACTCGTGCCTACACCGCATGACGCGCACGGAGCGTGTCGTGGTAGAGAATCCCTCCCAGAGCCTCTCCGCCGCCTCCTTCTGCGAAATGACTGCCTTGCTGAAGGCGGCGACTGCGTCCCAGTTTCTGATGCTGTCGTTCTTTTGCATAGATGTTATATGCATAATTGATCCCTTAGTCGTCTTTTACGACATCCACGGGCAAGACAGGGAGTGGTGAATTGTATTCTTACTCCGTCACCACACGGAATCCGATCACGTGTTGAATATCAAACGTTTTATTCCTTCCGTCTCTATAAAATATTGGAATGAATGGTAAAAATAAAATATTATTTAAAAAAAAAATTAAAATCAAGCTTTTATTTAAATGCTCTAAAACAAAGAAGAAGTGCTTGTCAAGACTATTCAAACGAGTCCAAACTCGATGGTTTTATCTTGTTTAGTTTAGGAGTTCCTATGTTCACCTTCCGATGTCATCTTGAGACTAGCTTCATGGTACCATATTATTCCATTGTCACCGAAGTTACGTAAGTAAACCAAATTTCAACCTAATCTAACGACAGGAAGTGGTTCTAATTTAACTTGCAAGATTTGTCACTAACAGGGCAAGTTAAATAAAAGCTTTTAACAAAATGAAGTGCTGTAAAATCTATAAACAATAGTTTTATTTCATGTCGTAGCTATATCTTGCGTAAACGTCGAAGGTAATTGTGCTCATAAATATTTTCTATCTTTCTTTTTTACTAATTAAACTCATTACTTATACCTATAACTTATCACATTTTATAATCACGATAGCAAAATTTATCAATATACACAAATTTTAATGCTTTATAATCCTTTATAATCCTGTAGTCTCGGTTTTCTATATAACAGACCAATTTAAGTGACACACAAATTTATCTCTTACCTTGGGGTACTTCAGATCTACCAACTCCGGGTACAAATCATCAGGATCAGACTTATCGACATAGTAATAATAGGAGTAACTCTCTACATCAGCGTCGTTGTATGTTGCGAAAGCAAGGTACGATCCGCCAGTAGAGAACCACGTTGCCTGGCCAGTATACATAACATCCTCTGAAATAGAATAAATGTTTTTAGTATCACTGCAAAAATCACTCCCTTTTTTTTGGGGGTGGGTTATGGTCGGCGCGCTCCTCGCCCACTCCGTCCGGGGTGACAGAGAGGCGTAAGCACGCACACCCGCTACCCACCCACGTGCACGTCGCCTTCGTCGTTGGGCCGACCACCGGAGCAGGGTTACTTGTCATCAGTTGGTCGGCCCGACGGAATACCCCCTATTTGGGGTACCCTCCCATCGACCGACATCCCCCACTCGGGGAGGACGTCGGTCTTTCCTCACGCGGTCGGCCTCTCGGCGGGTGACGGACTAATTCCCCGATCATGTCACCCGCGGCCTCGGCTAGGGCGGCATGAGGCGCGAAAAAAAAATCACCCCCTTGGTTCCTCCTTTTGTTTATGGCCGATTGAATTTTCCTCTGAGAAGTAGGTATGGGCTGCTGATTTTTTTTTTGGAGTTTATGGCTTGGTTACTTAAAATCTTTAAGCCAAATCTTTATTAATTAATTAATACTTCATTTAAAATCATTGTGCGTCAGTAAGTCAAATCGTCGCCTTTAATAGGGCCATAACTACACTGTTAACAGTATCTTCCGGTAATATAAAACGGAATCGTATGTTAAGCATTCTTATATCATATTCCCTACATCTTAATCCATATTAAGGTGTAGTCAATATAAGTGTGATAGGTATCATAGCTTCTAGACATTTTGGTGAAAAACGAAAACGTATGTAAAGCACTGTTATATCATATTCACTACACTTTAATACTTCCTCTGCATCACATTACATAAAATGCTATCGAAAGTATTTAACGTAACACGATAAATACTAAAATATTGAGTATAATACAAGACCACCACTACGAATCTCGCCCGTGCCCACTAAAACTCTATGATACTTCTAAATACAAACAGTCTTAGGTAATTTAATTATTTCGTCATAGCTCATACATGTCCCACTGCTGGGCTCGAGCCTCCTCCCCAATAGGAGGGAAATTGACCTTATATACCTTCCTTGAGTTTTCTAGAGAAATAAAACTCTATACCAACCTGTCTGACCAACATGGTAAGGTTAATTTCCCTCCTATTGTGGAGGAGGCTCGAGCCCAACAGTGGGACGTATATGAGCTGAAATGATGAATGATAGTGACGTAGTTCAGTAAACCTTGTCCACTGACCTATAAAAAACTTATACAGGTTTAGCTTAAGACTCGGTAACTTGCTTTGCCGGATTACCTAACTATTCTTCAAAATAACTGTACGGGCTACCTAGAGACTAATCACTGAGTCTTGATTCAGCAAAAATAGAGTCCAAATAATAATACCAATTCTTCGACCATCTGTCCGCAAGTATCCGTCCTTAAAAGTGGATTGGTCAATTTCAATATTAAGTTATGTATACAAATAAATAAAAATGTCTGTTTGTAATGTCAAAAAATAGGTTTTTTTCATGCCCACATTGTTATTTACGTCATAAAATACACTTAAAAAAATTATCTGTCTATTTGTCTGTTTGTTCCGGGTAATCTTGAAAACGCCTGGACCGATTTTAATAATATTTTACTACCTGTCTATATAAGGCTAGGCTATTTTTTTCTCTCAAGAGACCTCTACAAAATTTTGCCCGATCCGGGCATAGAACCCAAGGACCCATGGACTGCAGTCGCGTATATTAATATAAATGCAGGGACAAGACGCCTGAAACCGAAGCAAAGCGAGGGCGGATTGCTAATATATAAATTTCTTGTGTGCGTGCGTATGTCACTGAACTCCTCCTAAACGGCTGGACTGATGTTGATGAAATTTTTTGTGTGTGTTCAAGGGGGTTCGAGAATGATTTCGATTCACAATTGGACCCGGTAGGTGGCGTTATTTTATTTGAACAGAACAACGTCTGTTGCGTCAGCTAGTAATATATAAGAAATTACCTTCATACACCCAATCGTTATGACCGTTGTAAAATACACCAGGGATGCCGTCATTGGTGATCTGAATAGCTTCGGTCCTATCACTTGGCAGATAGTAAACGTTGTTATCCATAACATAGGCCAGTGAATGGCTCGCACCAAAGATACATAACTGTAAACGGTTGTGGTTCGCAATATTTCGCACAGTTCTGAAAACAGAATAACTTTCTTTAAACTGGGCAATCGCTATGTCGCAGCTACCAATAGGACTGTTGATAAAATATCGAAATATCAATATTATTATTTAAAAATATCGATACTTATTACTAAAATTTTTTTGGACGATATATCGATAGTAAAAAGTAAATGTCGAGAGTCGATATTTATTTTAATAAATCTACTGTACACTCAGTGGCGTATGCAAAAAAAAAGTAGCTCATCATGGGAAACCCCACAAATGTTGATTCTTTTAGTAAAAAATAATAGCAAGTGATCACTTCCTCCTAGAATTTAGCTAAAAAAGAAGGTCACCACGGGAAGAAAAAAGAGTGGCTATGGAGAAAATATGGAAAAATCGATATTTTAAAAAATATCAACTGCCCTAGCTACCAATACTACAAACTCTTGACTGATTGTGTGTTTTGTAAGAGATGACTAAGGGATAGACCCCTGGACCAACTCAAGTCTGATAATCTCCGTAATAGGAGAGGAATTATACCACGCTAGTCAGATGGATTGGTACAAGGTTTTATTTCAAGTTTTCTTTCTCTTTCACAGATGTTATATACATATCACATCAATCATCATATCACATCCCTCGCTTCAGCTCAGAAACGTCTCACTGTTGGGCTCGGGCCTCCTCCACAAAGAAGGAATTTTGACCTACTATACCATGCTGGTCAGACATGTTGGTATAGGGCTTCATTTCGAGTTTTCCTTCTCTTGCATAGATGTTATATGCATATTATATCCCTAAGTCGTCTTTTACGACATCCACGGGCAAGATAGGGAGTGGTGAATTGTATTCTCACTCCGTCACCACACGGAAAGTTAAAATCACATGCCTCATCGTTACAAATTAGGTATTTAAGTTATGTAAATAAATATAAATATATCACTTTTAACATTGGTTAAACCCTATCATCATCTCAGCTCATATACGTGCCACTGCTGGGCGTGAGCCTCTCCTACAATAAGAGAAAAATTGACCTACTATACCATGCTGATCAAACGGCTTTAATTTTGAGTTTTGTTTCTTTTGCATAGATGTTATCTGCAATAATTCCTTAATGATATTTTTACAACACCCACGGGCAAGTAACAGGGTAGTGAATAGTATTCTAACTTCGTATCTAAATCTGGATGTAAATTCATTTACATTTTATTATGAAGGACTAGGTACAAGTCCTTGAAGGTTTAACAATATATTTTAAGATAATTACGTACGCAGTTGCAATTTCATAAAGAGCAAATCTAGCTGTCGTTGAATATCTGTATACCTGAAAAAAAACCATTGAACAAATAAATTACTAAACATATTAACACACTGTAGATAATTCTATGATTAACGCCAACGTATGCAGTAAAGTACCTATATTTAATCTTTATCATAAAATATTCTGTTTCAAATAATAAAGATATTATGTATGTATAATCGTGTTTATTCAGCATAAATAACGACTTATCTAATAATGTTATTACTTTACATTTATTTAAGGGACCTTTTGCCGAAACTATAATCGAAAGCTAATAAAAAAGAGGACAGTCGCTAATTACGAAAAAAGGTTCTTCAAGTCCTTCTGTCTAAATTCAGTTCCTCCAAATTAGTGTTAAAAAATAAGTCTTCTGGTAATGGAACCTATTATCTAATAATGTTATCATATTATAATAATATGTGCAACTTCTTCCAGCAACTATAATTGACAGTCGCTAGTTACAATGATGTGAAAAAACTACTTCAAAGTTATGTCCGCCTAAATTGTGTGCCTCCAAAGTGTTGAGTAAAAGTATTTTTTTTAATAACATGACTAATTTAATTAGGCATATTTTGTGTATGTACATCAAACTTTACTATCAAATAAGTTTCTTAAGATATGATTAAAAATATCAGCTGATAAGATCAGATGTAAGAGAAAGAAAACGCTTATAATTTTTTTTAATATAATATTAAAAAGCCTTCCTCTAAATATACGGGTTAATCGTCCTAGTTGCAAGGGAATAGTAGACAGTCATGGATCTACGCCTAGGCCCGTGAGGCCCGGGCTTAGGGCGGCATGATTTGAGGGGCGGCAAAATTTTCGAAATGCTAAAATTTCAGAGACAAAAAAACTAAAGATAGTCAACTAAAAGAAGTTATTACAGAATGCCAGAAAAAGAAATTTAAAATTGATTAATATATTTATTTATTTCTAGTCTAATGTTTATTACGTATGTAACTGTAATATTTAGCTATTTAAAATTTGAAATGAAATTATTGGATCAAAATTAATAATGTTTATTCTAATATTAAGGGCGGCGCGATAAACAGGGCTTAGGGCGGCATCAAGCCTAAATCCGTCACGGATAGTAGACCAAATTCCTTCCTATTAAGGACGAGGCGTATGCTCAATAATACCTACGATTTGAGAAGAAAAATAAAATTGGACGGGCACTTACTTGTTGTACTTCACTTGGAGCCAATATATAAGCTCTATCAGCAGAAAGTATTGGATTGTTGGTGTTTAGTTGTTCCTGAAATATTTAATAAATTAAAAACGGGCAAAATTATTTATAACGAGTCAAATGTGATCAAGATTTTTTGCTATGAATGAAAAAACCTTATTTTCGTGTGATCTTCATCACCTATTTATTTAAGACACAGAGTTATTATCTTCTGCTATGCGTAGCAGACCATGCAAAGAGGAAAATAATATCGGTAGACAACTAGATTTTGTCCCTTAAAATTTATATTAATTAAATTGTATACTTGTAAATTCCCCCGATCCATCCATCCTTCAGCTCATAGACATCCACTGCTGGTTGCTGCTTGGTGACTGGCAGAATGGTTCTTTACCATCTGCATTCAACGGTTCCCTGCTACTTTTAAAATGTCGTCAGTCCACTTAGAGGGGGTCATCCCACAGTGCCTCGTCCGGTTCGTGATCGCCACTTGAAAACCTTTCTTCCCCAATGGTTGTAGGATCGAGGAGTGACATGGCCTATCCATTTCTATTTCAATATGCGGATGCTTCGGTCTATGTCATTTTTCTCCTTATTACGTCTACGTAAAGAAATACTGAGGATAGCCCTCTCCATACCACATTGGGCGACTTTGAATCAGCTGAAGGCTGCACCGTCACTTCCTTTCATCACTTCATGAGCTTGAGAAGACCTTCAACCCGATCAACGTGTAGTTTCCACGAACCTGTTGCTCGTATCGTCCAACGATTCGCACTCCTCCAGGCATTCTATCCAAATCCATATTGCCTTTGCCTAGTCCCATCTAGTACGATGTTCTTGATAAATATACTAATTAATAATTTTTAAACAGTCCGGTATATCACAGCCGCGGATATAGTTACATATGATATTATACATACAACTATAGTAAATAGCTTTGATACAGTTGCAACATATAATCAATTACAGAGTCCTTTTCCAGGTGAGTTGCAAAATATGACTAAGAGTTGAAATATAAAATTATACTAAACTATTTATCTAGCGTAATATGTTAGGTCTATTTTGACATTTGGGCTCCGACCCCCATAGCCAACAGTTCTTTACATACGTCTACTACCTACTAATATGTAAGATGCTTACCATAAGCCCTGGAGCTACCAAAACCCTTTCTTCCATGTCGTCAACATCAAACATAAGAATACCTGGTTCACCAGACCTTGTGAACGTGAATTCCGTTTCTGAAAGTTATTATTTTTATTCATAACAAGCACAATATAATTTCTAACTTTTACGCCCTTTACATCGACCTGGGCTACTCCATTTGTTGCCGTCTGACATCAATAATTAAATTCCCAAGAAAGGTTGACGTCAGGCAGGAGAAGGGTCATATAAACTATTGCCAAAATCTTTGTATTTTGCAGTACATATTTCCTCGACCCCAAGTAATTCATCTTGCATCTTGCTCTTATTCCAATTCATCATCATTATCTTCTTTACATCACAATTACTGATGATAAAATAATAATAGTATATAAAAATTTAATATTAAATATTCACATTTACTAAAATTACATTTCCTAACCAGCCAACTCTCTGCCAGGAGTATAAATAGAACGAACAAGATATTCAACTCTGGCATCTGGATCTCGACTATGGAAAATTCAAAACAACTACTGCAAACTCACCTGTTAAGCGTGCTGATTGCATCGTTATAACCCCCCATAAGGGGTACTATGTCCAACAGGTAACATTTGTTTTAAAGACCCTGCATTATGAAGATAATTCTGGTATTGTAGGGAACTTTACAAACATATGTAATTAATGAACACAAATTGCATCCAGATTCAGAACAACAATTTGCGGATCGCACAAAGTATTGTCCTGCCTGGGATTAGTGCGGAAGGGGCCGCTGTGGTTTTAGTGGGTATTCCGGTCACGCGGTCCGAGTCCCACACACTCCTCCATCTGTCACCGGCGAGGGACAGTGCATAAACGTATTTCCACAGCGTGAACAAAACAAAGGCAGTACAAGATCGTTATGTGACAGTTACCAACACCAAAGGTTAAGAAGAGTTGATTTTGGTTAGAAAGTATTACATTTCTTTTTCAACAAACCATCGTCCTACTATGATCCCAATTACTTAAGGTCATCATAATGTATATCGCTTTACAATCGTATATATGATATTTATAGTAAAAGTTTTGGCAATAGTTTTATGACTAGCCGCCTACCTCTTTTTTTGGCGCACACGCCACCCGGCTCCGTCCGGGGTAGCAGAGGGCGCGTGGCCTCATGAGCCACCCGTAGCACGTCGCCTTCGTCATTGGGCCGACCACCGGTGCCGAGCTCCTTGTCGTCAGTGGTCAGCCCGACGGAATACCCTGAGGGGATACCCTCTCCTCTCGACGTCCCTGTCCCGGGACATCGGTCGCCCTCGCGCGGTCAACCTCACCGCGGGTGACGGACTAATTCCCGGTCCAGACACCCGCGGCCTCGGTTAGGACGGTATATAGGCTGGCGCCAACCTTCCTTGTGAATTTCATTATTGAGAGGATGGCATCAGATGCAATAGGTCTGGATCGTTGTAAAATCTCTTAGATGTCTTTTACGACAACCACGAAAAATATACGACTTTGTAGCATTCGTAGCCGCTACCACACAGCTGATGTTCTTTTTCGTTCGACGTTCTTTTTCAATCAACGGTTACTTAATAAATATTAATATTTTGTGCATTTATTTTCAGAATAAAGTATATCTATTTCATCTCGGCTCATATACGTCCCGCTGCTGGGCTCGAGTCTCCTCCACAATAGGAGGGTAATTGACCTTACTATACCATGCTGTTCAAACAGGTTGGTATATAATTTTATTTCGAGTTCTCCTCTTGCGAAGACGTTATATGTGTATTATATTCTCTAGTCGTCTTTTACCACATCCACGGGCAAGATAGGGAGTGGTGAATTGTATTCTTATTCGGTCACTACACTGATCTATTTACTTCTACAAATATATTTTGCTCTTTTTTTGCAGGCTATAAATATCCATTAATGGAATGGATACGATTAAAAGTAAGTGTACTACACCACACTGAGCAGACAGATTAATATAAATCGTTATTTCAAGTTTACATTCTATAGCAATTATGTTAGGAATCTTTCACGACACCTGCGGGAAATAATGAGATTGTGAACTACATTAATACTCTATCACCATAGAAAAAGTATAAGTCGGTAGGTAGTATTTCATGAATAAGTACCTGATATCCATGTGCCATTAAATCCTCGCTGACTAAAGTTTCCGGCCACAAATTCTTGTAGATTAAACGGCTCACCAAAATTTCTGGGTGTAGCCAATGGCACGGCAGTGGCAGTAGCCACTGCTGTAGCTAATAAGCACCACGCCAGCTCCTTTTTTAATTAATTTCAATCAGATTCATTGTCGAAACCATAAAAATAATCTAATACTTATATTTATTTGTTAAAAAGTTGTAACTCTCTAGAACTTTTTTCTTCTCATAGTTAAGACAACCGCTTTAATGTCTGTCATCTACTTAATTAACGGGCAAAGTACAACAGGTATTTATTTTCTCATCAAGCTCCAACTGCTTTTAAAGGATTTAATAAACTTAAAAGCAGTACAAGTCTTCATTTTTACATCCATTAGTAGCATCAAAGAATTTAGCAGCTTTGTAACACAACCACATTTCGCCATGTATTTTTAAGCCCATGTAATTACAAACCGACTGCGATAAAGTGGGGTTAAATACTTCTAGTTTGAGAAAAGTCCAACACTTTTTGTAATGACCCAGGATTTAAACTCAAGACCTCACAATTGACAATTACATATTTATGATACTGGACTAACGAAGATATCAAGACAAGTTTATAGATAAGATAAAGTCAGCACTGAATAGCACTTTTCAAAACTGTAAAACCAACGCGAAGAACTTTTCTCATAAAATTAAGTGTAAAATTAACTTACCATGTTTTAAGCTTTAAGAAATTAGTGGTTGGCGACCACAGTGCGCCAACACAACTGCTTTAAAATTATCATATAAAATTACAGGTCTTATCCTTTGATATAATGTAGATAAGAGCAGATATAGATAAATAATTGAATACATTTTTAAGATTATGTTTTATTAGGTCGATTATTATTAACAGTATCTGAGTAGGTACTCTTACTGGCTCTATAGCACGTGTAATATGATTGGATAATTATTTGTCTACATGACCTTGCAATTTAACATAATTTATCAAGGCTTTATTGCATCTAGTTGATCTAGTCAGATAGACTGACTTGACTTCCATAACCGTAATATCAAAACCTTTTTCATGAAGCCATACATTTTTTATTGATTACATAAATAAGACGCCTATAGGCAAGAAGGCCGCATGAAGCCCCTTAGCTAAATGCCGTGCGAAGGCTTTCCGACTTATCAAGTGGGTATTGCTTCTTTTAATGTCCTTTTCATGCCCGGCTAGGATCGCAATACACCCTGCCCAAAGTGTCAGAGGCGACAAAATGCCCTATCGGTTAAATGCTATCTTTTGATTACCTAATCCCCGATCGAGGTCCCAGATGTCGCGATATCGCTTCCCTTTATTAAGTATTAATACTTATTGGTGGAATCCATCCTGTTGCAGTGCTCGAGTTAAGCTCTCAGCGCCTACCCAAATGTTCAGATAGTTGTCGTAGGGATTTGTGATTAGCAACTGTACTCATAGAGAAAGGGTTACCTACATATTCATCAAAATTTTTTATGTCGCCCGCGGGGAGGGCAGGTCTTTCTGGACTATGAATGCTGTAACCGAAACGTAGCCATAGTAAGGTTGCCAACTTTATTTGACAAAAAAAACCTAGAAAATGGTTTGGATAGGAAAAAATTAAGTATTTGGAAGAAGAAAAAATTTTTTCAGTTTGTTTTTATTGTCTTAAAAAAGGTTTGTGCTAAAAGCACACAAAATACATAAAGTCTGATTCATACCACATTAACATTTCGTTTAGTAATTACAAATTGTTTCAATCATCCGTTTTCACTTGTACTGTTAAATAATTAAGTAACTATAATTAGTGTATTCTCTTACGCACCACAGTAAAGGTCTGAAAATAAAGTATTTTCACATACTTTATTGGTATGCAAAAGTATAATTACCAAAAATAAAGTAGGATACTTTTAAGTATGGTGGGCAACCCTTAGCCATAGTAAAATATCTAAATAGACCAGAAAATATAATAAACAACTAAGAGAAGTAAGTGACAAGCGTCAGTGACAGTGCCTAATAATATTACTACAAGAAAAGCTAAACTCGAATTAAAACCCAATGGTACACACAACTCAAGGCCAGCAATTGATTGTATCATAATTATCATCACATACGTCCCACTGCTGGGTCGAGCCTCCTCCATAATAGGAGACAACTTGACTCACAATACCACGCTGGTTGGACATGTTAGTATAGGGTTTCATTTTAAGTTTTCCTTCTCTCGCACAGATGTTATATGCATATTTTAGCCCTTAGTCGCCTTGTACGACACCCTCAGGAGTGGTGAATTATATTCTTACTCCGTCACCACACAATATATTTGAATGTATATGATGTGTTGTAAAAAAAAACATTCAGTTAAGAAAGTATTTATTCAACATCTTACTGAATATTCAGACAAAACATAAACATATTACCATGACCTAATTCGCTTAATACTTTCATACTACATGTCTATTTATTATTCGTAAATGTGGATTCTTGAGAAATCTCACATAGCTCCATCCATCTTCAATTATAAAAGGATATCTGCTATTCCGTCGATCCAGGTGTGTTTACAAGCTTTGACTCCAGTGCAATCAGTATCTTATTCATGACCATGAAAATCCTCAAATGATTCATAATATCTTCTATGATACAAAATATGCTTTTGAGTTCACATTCCGTCTGCTGGCTGTCCAACCGTTGTCAATAAACATCATCTTGTGATTGTTCATAGGACCATGCTGCGTATAACAAAGACAATACCATTGTCGGGCATAAAGTAGTCACATCGACGCAGAGCCAAGTGGAATTGAAGACAATCGTAGTGTACGCGTTTGCCTCGGCGGAGTCCCGCCAATGCCCCCTGCTCGTTTGATGAGTGACTGCATAACTCCAACGAAGGATAAAATTCATAGGCTTTCCTCGAGGCGTGCCTTTCTATAACATTTCGTATAAAATAAAATCATAACGTTCATGTCCTTATTAATTTGCCAAGACTTGAAAATATCGCCATTGAACCTAAATCGCAATATAACTTACTAACTTACAAAAGTATTTATAACTTGCAATAATTAAATTTTAAACTATTGTCACTGAAAACAATGCTACCTGAAAAGGAATGTCGTTTGACCGACAAATATTAATAGGATATGATTTAATATGTGTGTGTAACAATTTGTGTGTGTTAATGTAATGTAGGTGTTAGTGACTGTTCTAGAATGTGTAAGAATGATTGGATAGATGGATGAGTGCGAGACGGACCATGCTAGTGACGTCGATGAGTGCGTCGCAGCTCCTGCAGGCGGCGTTCATGCTCGGCCATGTGCTGGCGTCTCTGTTCCTCCTTTATTGCAATCTATAACAACAAAATAAGTAATATTTATAAACTGTCACAAAAACACATACATTTTAAAACTAAGTAGGTACATGAAACGCGCATACCTCATTGAAGTAAAACTTCTTTGACATTTTCGTAGTTAATGATTAAGTTACTAAGTTGTGTCCCCTGAGACTCTAATGCCAAACTAAGAACAAAAACGTAAAATAACAGATGAATGAAAAAAAGTGAACCGTCGTTCAGGACGCCTAGCAGGCAGATGTGAAACATCGAAATTATTTTGTACAAATATATTTATATTCATAAAACAGCAGATTATGACAGGAACCAATATGGCATAATGTATAAATAAAATATTACAATTCTTTTCCAGAAAATGATGATTTTTTATTCAATAAACATTTATTTTCATTAAATACAAGAATTAAAAATTCATAAATATTTCAAATTGTGAGAAATAAATTCTTTTAGCGATCAGAGATTTCTGTAATAATATAATACTTATATTCGATGCCTCTGACGATATTATTGTGACAATTGGTTGTAAGTACACTTTCTATCATAGAGCATGGTGAGGCCTCGCCACAGTATGCATCGCTTTACGCCACGGCATGCGTTACTCCACGCCAACGATCAGGTTTACCCACGCCTACAGATGTTTCACATCAAAACTCGTCTGTTCTTCTATCTTAGTATAAAACCTTCATACAGCCATACGATCCTACTGTCCGTTCATGTATCCATCCATCCCAACATTCTATCGCACTACTATCCTCCAGCGACTCCTAAAGTTCTACCGACCGCTGGTCCTACAGTCCATCCATTTTGCTCTAAGTTCGTCGGTCTGTCTACCGAAATTGATAAAACGAAACATATATTTTGATAAATTGGCACGAACGTCTCGCGACTATATACACTTGACTGCTGTTATTTTTTACTAAACATCATTTCTATCATAATTCGTTTCTGTACTAAACCATTTATTTATCCCTTAGTTGCGTCTAAAGAAGTTTTGTTTCAATAAACTTTTACATTATAGGTTAAAAACAAAATGTGTACATTACATTACCGTTTCAGCTGAGAGAGGCAACCAATATATGCAAGGAGTTGCTTTTGTTTTCCGAAACAAATCGTCCAAAAGTTTTGCTGGAGCCTCTTCCTCTTTCTTCTTGAATTTACGAGCTGTAAATAAAATACAATATTGAAATATACATTATATTAATTACCAATTTCCGTGTGGTGACTGAGTAAGAATACAATTCACCATCCCCTCTCTTGCCCATGGGAGTCGTAAAAGACAACTAAGGGATTAAATATGCATATTAGATCTCTACAAGAGAAGGAAAACTAGAAATAAAACCCTATACCAACACGCCTGACCAGTGTGGTACGGTAGGTCAATTTCCCTCCTATTTTGGAGGAGGCTTGAGCCCAACAGTGGGACATATAGGGGCTGAAATGATGATGATGATTAATCACCAATATTATATGACGGTATGATTCTACAAAACAAAAGTGATTATCAAAAGCACATCATGATATAATTGGTTCATTAGTCTAGGAGGAAATATATTATATATATGATATAATCGCCACGCCAAGCAAGCGATTGTTTTATATTATGATAGTGAGGACTATCTCCTTGGACACCAAAGAAGTGGTGACTGACCTATATTCACAACCTGTCACTATAGCGGAGGATCAATCCTCCTCAATGGAAAGGAAATTGACCAACCCACGACCTATCGTCAGCGCTGCCGCAATTCGTTCGGTAAAAACCGCAGACGTCGCCGAGAGTGACGAGTCGTGGCGTCTTTGAACATTTTGGTACATACTTACAGTTCGCCGCCTCGCAATAAGCTTACTACGGCGTGTTCGTGGCCAGGACATTAGTCGATTTGCCGACATCACAGGCAAGAAATGGGACGGTGAGCTGTATTCATACTCCATGACCACAAAAATTCAACGAAAATCGAAGGTTCAATTGCAATTTAATATTTACTGAATAATTATTTCAATTTGAAAGAAATTGTCCAGTTCTTGGTATGTACAAATTGTGTAACAATATAATTTGCTAATTTCATGAAACTGTGGGTTTCATGAAATTTTGAGAAAATGTATAAATGATGAAAACCTTGAAAGATGATACTTTTATTTGACATGGAAACGTAAGTAGCATTACACAGCTAGTGGTGTACATCTAGTAGGAATATAAATTCCTAAAATGTTATTAAATTACTAAAAAGTACTGTTAATTTCTTTTTATCTCTGTATAGTTATGAAGAAAGTATAGGTTTCAACCCTATATTACCCGTGGGTGTTGTAAAAAAAACTAAAGTATAAATAATATGTGGATATATATCTATACGAGAGAAGGAAAAGGAACTTGAAATAAAAACTTATGCCAACCTATTTGACAATAATGATATATAACAGGTGAATTTGTCTCCCATTATGAGGTAGGTCCGACTCTATTAGTGGTACATATATGACCTGAGAAGATGATGTATAAGATTTTTTTTTATTACTTCTGTAATAAAAAAAAAATCTTATACATCATCTTCTGGCATCTGGCACACTTTTAAACAGCACTACTATCTACTTCTCTACTTTTGATCTAGTTTTCCATGTTAACTATATAGGTGGTTTAAGGAAACTTTAGATTCAAAAGCCAAAATCTAAAAGCTGGCAATTTTTTTTAATTTAGGTCATACCTGTTTGTATATATCGTTGACATTGCTGGATTCACAAAATGTGAAATCAACAATATAGGTGTTTACGTTTTTTATGTACAGATAATTGCCTTAACCCATGTATGCCCATAGGGTCGATAACAACCAAAAATTACATTGATGTATTAATGTATATATTGCTGATGTATTAATTTAAATTATAGTGCCATCTTTCGATAGACTAAAGAATTCTTTTGAAACATGTTTATAAATCATACAATTAAAGTGACATTTAGGCACACAAGTTCAAACTTTTTGTGAAAAAAGTTTGCGACCGAGTGCACAGAAATGCAAGTTTTTTTTCTATTATGTTATTTTACTGAAAAAAATATTTTTATAGTAAATGAAATGTGTACTGAAAATCTCAAATCACTATTATGGCCTTATAATAATTATTGATTAACAATATACAGTAGAATCCGGATATAGCGACCTTTAAGGGACCGGCAATACTATGTCGTACTAACCGGATGACGTACAAAACGGCAGGATTATTTCTTATGTACATAAGTACATACCTAACTTACGAATACATATGTACACTTGTATTATAATTGAGAAAGTTTGTTTGATGGCATTTGATTCCCCGGCTTCTAATCGGTGTAATATTGCACTTTTTTCTTCAATTGTAAAACACTTTCGCTTCACAGAACTCATTTTGTCGAGCTTTAAGAACTTTTCATAACAAGTGACAAACACTAACTGTGATTTACGCGCGCTAATAAGGAAAGGTGAAGCGCGCGAGGCGGGTTGAAGTCGGGGCGCCGAAGTATTGGTGCGTAGGTTGTATAAACAAAACATTGCGCGTCGTTTTAACCAGACGTATATCACAAAAAATGGTCTCTATAAGCAGTTGGTCGTTTAAACCGGAGTCGCACTAAACGGTTATATTTTCTCAGTACCTAACTATGAAACCTAACTTGAGTAAACATTATCGTCGTTAAAAACGGTTAGTCGTTATATGTGAATTCTACTGTAGTTGAAAATAATAGAAATTGATCCTAAAAAAAGTTCTGGGCATATATGGGTTAATTCAGTTTCTCTTCAACAGTAGTAAAAATTTTAACTAAATTTCATAACAAAATTTTCTACCTGGTTCAGGAGTTTTCTCCGGTGAACGTCGCCTTCGTTTATCAACAGGTCTTTCTTCCAGTCTCACCTTTTCCTTATCTTTGTCTTTTTCATTCTTTCCAAGATCCCACTCACGTGTAGCTGTCTTTCGTTCCCATAGCTGTTCCTGGAATAAGTTAATAAATATTCTAAGAGAAAAGCAATTTTTATGCCAAATTCAATTTACTTCAAATTCAATTTTGTATAAGGAATTGTGTAAGGCTAAAGATGACTCAGATATCTAAATAAAATGAAATGTAAATAAATACCATGACATGGCTCTTTTAATTAAGGGAAACAAATTACAGAAAAACTCAATACATGCAATGCACAAATAACAGTTCTTATGAATAGAACAAAGAACCATTCTTAAATGCATAATTTTAATCCTATAAAATATGGCTAATATATGTCAGAAGCCTGACATAAACTTATTTTATCAAAATTTTAAAACAGAATTTAGTGAAATATTCTTGATAAAGTTTAACTCACCAGTTCTCCCCTTTCCCGCTTTGTATCTTGTTCCCTAAGCCAGTCCTCTACTGTGCCGGGTTTTGAAACTGGAACTGTATCTGCCTCCTCATTGGTCTTAGCCTTTTCAAAAGCTTCTTCTGTTGAAAAATCCACTTGTAATGTCTTTGGATTTGATACTGGCCATGTGACACCATGTAATGCATGTCTAGTTTCAACAGCATGACTGAAAAATATAAAATTGATTGATACCCAATAAAACTAAACACATTATCAATATTTTTATTGTCACCGAGGCAAGTCAGTCAGTTTTCACTATATAAATCCACCAAATCCAAAATGATGGCAGGAAAAGAATTTACACATAGGAAAATATTGAAAGTATTTTACCTCTTTCTAAAAGTCACAAAATATGGCTGAAAATATTTTTAGCAAGCAAGTACTCAGAAAGCATACAACTAATAGTCGACATATAGGTACAAGGCGAGTGCTAGCGTCTACACGTTGGCCGAGTGCGGCGAACGCCAACGCGAGTGGCCAACGTAGACGAGCGTTTGGAGAAGTGTCTACACGTTGGCCGATGTCAGTGTTCATTGTGCACTGAAACACTATGGACGTTGACATTAACGTTGCTGCAGCTTCGAGTATTTATTTAATGAGCGTATATAACTATTATCTCAGTGTATACCACAGTAAAGTGGGAAAAAAAGAAGGTGGTTGATACTGAGTATTCACAGAAATAGAACAGTGTAAGATATATCCGTGTAGTGACAGAGTAAGAAAAAAATTCACCAGTCCCTATCTTGTCTGTGAATGTCGTAAAAGACGATTAAGGGATATAATACATAATAAGCATATAACATATATGCAAGAGAAGGAAACCTCGAAATAAAACCCTATACCAACCTGTCTGACTAGCATGGAATACTAAGGTCAGTTTCCCGCCTATTGTGGAGGAGGCTCGAGCCCAACAGTAGGACGTATATTAGCTAAAATGATGATGAATGATGAAGATACATTTTGATACTATAGGTAACATATAGGGTGACTTGGATCTAATTATTTACGTCGCATATCTAGAAGTAGTGATGCAAATTTGAAAATATAATCATTTATATTGAGCGACAATATCACATTAAACACGTCTAACCGCGATGGATGTCAACCGTGTAATGATGACTCGGCCAACGTGTAGACTGCATTGGCCGAGCGTAGCCTTTGATTTGTGCACAAAAACCGACACCGAGGCGAAGTGAGGCAAGTGATCACGAGCGACGGCAAGTGATCACGAGCGACGGCAAGTGATCACGAGCGACGGCAAGTGATCACGAGCGACGGCAAGTGATCACGAGCGACGGCAAGTGATCACGAGCGACGGCAAGTGATCACGAGCGACGGCAAGTGATCACGAGCGACGGCGAGTGAAGACAAATCAGCTGTCCACACGTTGGCGCTTGTGTTCACTCAGCCAACTAGGCGAGCGTTGGCCAACTAAGGCAAATCGGGTGTACACACGTTGGCGTTTGCCATCGCTCACCTGCACTCGGCCAACATGTAGACGCCCTATAAGAGTATAACTGATTTGAAAAATTAAAATGTACAGACAACATATTGGTCTCTTAGAGTGGGAAATCTCAATGTTAAGGATTTAAAATGCATTAATTCTGTATGTGATCCAAAATGTTATTTATGGTTCTTAATTATCTGTCAAACAGACACAAAGAGTTATTGCATAGTTTTAGTTTTCTTTTTTTAACTATCTTTAGTAGCAAAATATTATCAGCAGCCTGGCCCTATCATTCAAAATGGGTTCTTGTTTTGTTATTAAAAAAACAATGTGAATACTCACTCTTCGGATTCATATTGCACAAAGCATTTGGATTTGATTCGATCTATCCAAAAGCCATTTTCAACAATCTTTCCAGTCCGTTGTAATAAGTTCTTTAACTGAGTCAAAGTAAATGGTCTGACTAAATTAGTAATATACAATATACAGGATTGTTTATTTCGAGGAGGGCTCGGTGGTCTTGTTATTATACTATCATTATCTTTAATTATAGATATTTTTCTATTCGAAGCTAAATCTCTGGGCTTTGCCTCTTTTTCCTTGTCTACTGGATCTTTTTTCTTTTCTATATTTTCAGTATTATCTATCACTATTTTAGGCAGTATTGGCCGGTAAACTTTTTCTGTAACTTCTCTTTCTCGTTTGTGTTTCCTTTCCTCTATCACTTCATCAAATTCTACAGGCTTGACATCTGGAATTATATCCTTTAAGATATCAGTGGAAATTGTAATTGATTTCTGTGTTGTAAGTTTAGAGCTTCTGGAGCCCCATCTTCTCTTCCTACTCACAACAGGTGTAGGCTGCCCATTAATAACAGATTCATGTTTTGATTGTACAGAATCTGAGTTCTGTACCTTATGATGAACTTCGGAATCAGATATAACTTTGCATTTTTCTTTTACATCAACTATTTTATTATCAGATTCTACTTGTGTTTTCTCTTCCTTGGTTTCTTTAGAACTAGTGTTGGAACTCTCTACAACATCATGTTCATTAATAGCCATACTGCTCTCAACTGCCTTAGATTTGCTACTATGAACTTCTTCACTTTTACTTACCTGTGGCTCCATTGATGACGACTGCTCTGAAGCTCGCTCTTCTTGAGGTGTTTTGGAGTCCTCCTTATGTTCCTCATTTGACTGACCTACTTCATTATCAGAAGATTCACACTTACTTTCTTCCGCATGTATTTCTAATACTTCAGATTTCTCCGCAGATATAGTGCGTTTTCTCTCAGAGTTCTTCACATCCTCAATATCTACATTTGTTGAAGTCTTTGATTGAGAGTCTGATTGTCCTTGTTCTTCGGAATTTGAAACAGTATTATCTACGGGTGTTGCATCTTTTGTATCTTCGTTAGGTGAAACAGTAGTTGTATCTGCATCTGAAGTTTTTTCTTGCGATTCATTGTCTTTGCTAGTTTCAACACATTCCTGTCCCTTTTGACTTGAATCTGCCACATTTTGATCACCTTCATCATCCTCGATGGTAGTTGATTTAGGCGACTCTTTGTTCTTGGATAAAGACTCTCGTCTTTTATCAGTCTGAGATATTTCACTGCTTGATTCTTGTTGTAACTGAGCTGCCTCCCTCCCAACCTCTTCTTCTTGATCTTCTCCGTGGCTGTCATTCTTTTCACTGTCATCTTTATCTCGAACAGTGCGTTTACGATGCTTTGTCTTCTTTTCTTTTTTTTCGTCCATACCTTCAACACTGGGAGTATCGCTTGAACTAGTAGCGCGTGAGTGCTTTCTTTTACTACGCGGAGATCTGTCGATTCTTTCCGGAGTTGAGGGCGGTCGCGTCAGACATATTTTCAACTTCTGTATTTCACCAACATCGCCTTGGGAAGTTTTAACACGCCATATCTGATCCTGAGCCTCCTCAAGATGATCTTCTTTAGCAGGTGTTTGTGGCTGATTTTTCTCAGGCTCCGCTACACTCTCTACTTCACGAACCGGACTTTCTTCATCATGTGATTCATTTTCAGAGGAACTAGATTGCTTTCTACGCCTAGTCCTAGTGCGTTTAGATTTTTCTTCCTTCTTTTCTGGTGAAGTCTTTGACTTTTTAGTAGCAGTACGCTCACTTTTACGACGCATTCTTCTCTAAAATTGTTGATGAAATAACGATTTACAATATTATTACATTAAGTAACAGCAATATAATAACATTAGTTCATATACCAATTAATTTTAATGTACGTATTCACACTAATCGCTAAAAAGCTCTTGAAAATATAACAGCGTGCTTAAAATGTCACTTTAGCAAGTTTAGCTAAGATAAGAACGCTTGCTATCGCCATATTGTTTTTTGAATAGAGGTGCGCTGAGAGGTATAAATATTTTGTATAAGCAATATGAACTAAATTTGTTATTATCTTTATTATTCATATTTCATACTACTGAAATGAGGACGTCATACGAATAAGAAATTCAAAGATAAAGAATGTTATAAGAGTGACCAATACAAAACATATACATACAGATATTGAAACTATACACGGTGACATTTTTATCGTCTTACAAAAAAATAACCATAAAAGTATCCGACCTAAGAAACATAGGTATCTAACATATTTAAACGTTCAATAGTGGTAGTTATAAAAAAATAATAAAATAAATTAAAACTAATATTTTGTAACAACCTGTTTATCATGTTTACATTTAAACAAAAGAAATCATTCGGTATTTCATTAGCCAATCACAAATACGAAGTACACGTGGACGGCTTTTACAAAGCGTAATCCGGGCGCTGGATACCTACCAGGTTTCCTTTACGACGCCCGAGCAACCGCCAATAATAATTGTTTTAGTAATTTAGTATCCGCAGGTGTGCGAAAGTGATAGGTCATGCGCACGAGCTTAACTTCCGTACGAGTAACTACCTATTTTGCGACATCGTTGTGTGTGTGTTGTTACAAAATGTCTAATAGACATTATAAATACTCGGATATCGAATTCGTACAAATGGTGCGTCTGTATGCGATAGCTGGGGACAATTTAAAAGAGGCGAGAAGACTTTACGCAGCGCCCGCGAATATGCAGATGCTTCGCAATCGGGGTGTAATTAACCCACAGGTGCCGGAGCTCCAAGTGATTTTGACAGCGATGCAACGTCTGATTGATCACCGTCAATTCCACACTCCGAGAGACGCGCAGGGTCACGGCCACCCTCATTATTTACCTGAACTTGAAGAGAACATTCTCGAATACTTTGAGCTACATCCGCGAAGAAGTACGAGAATGGCTGCAAGACATTTCGGGGTTAGCCAGTTTTATGTATGGAACGTGTTAACTACGGAAAATTTACATCCATTTCACTACCGGAATGCTCAGGCTTTGTACGGGGCAGACCCAAGAGCACGCATGTCCTTATGTTAATAGTTAATCGAACATCCGCATGAAAACATAGTGTGGACCGACGAGTCTACATTCACCCGCGCTGTGATGTTTAATATTCATAATGAACATTTTTTTTTTTTTTTTTTTGGGTGGGTCGCGGTCGGCGCGCCTCCGCACCACTCCGTCCGGGGCGACAGAGGGGCTTAAGCAGGCAACTCCCGCAACCCACCCGAAAACCACCTCGCCTTCGTCATTGGGCCGACCACCGGAGCAGGTTTACTTGTCGTCAGTGGTCGGCCCGACGGAATACCCCCTACGCGGGGTACCCTCCCGTCGACCAACGTCCCCCCCTCGGGGAGGACGTCGGTCTTTCCTCACGCGGTCGGCCTCTCGGCGGGTGACGGACTAATCCCCGGTCACGTCACCCGCGGCCTCGGCTAGGGCGGCATGAGGCGCAGATAGTTTCGCCTGCGCCGCCCCAGTCGCCGGCGGCGGATCTCCTCATCGAGGCTGCGCTCCACGCGCAGACGATCCGCCGCCTCCTTCTGCGAGATCACTGTCTCGCAGAAGGCTGCGACCGCGTCCCAGTTCCCGACGCTGTCGACCATCGCCCTAGCGATGGCCGGCAGCGTCAGGTCGGCACCGATGATTGCGACGAGTTCACGGCGCTGCACTGCCCAAGCCGCGCAGGCCTCGAGCGTGTGGCGCGCCGTGTCCTCATCGCAATCGCAGTGGTGGCAGGACGGTGTACTCTCCCTCCTTACGACCCTGTGCAGGTATTTGGCTAAGCTCCCGTGCCCCGTCAACACCTGCACTAGTCGGAAGGAGAGCACCCCGTGCCGCCTTTCCAACCACTGCATCAGCACCGGCCGGAAGGCCTCCACGGTTCGCACCCCGAACCGAGGCCTCTCCAGCCGGACTGCCCAACGGGCAATGACGTCTCGGCGGGCGTCGACGCGCCAGGCGGTGAGATCCCTTAACGAGATCACACCGCCCTCCCCGCGCACCCCCGACACCCGCCGATACAACTCGGCGAGCATTTCCGCCTCCAGGTCCCACGGGGGAGTCCCGGCCAATAGGCACGCTGCCTCCGTCGCAACCGTGCGGTATCCGCGGATGGCCCTGACCGCCATGACCCTCTGTGGTCGCCACAGAAGGGCCCTAAGTCGGACGGTCAAGGACCCCGCCCACACCGGTGCGCCGTACAGGGCCATCGACCGGATGACCCCCGTGTACAGCCGTCGGCACGTAGCGCTCGGTCCGCCCACGTTCGGCATTAGCCACGATAGGGCGGACGCCGCGCCGACGAGCCGCGGAGCGAGCCTGCGGAAATGCTCCCGGAACCACCATTGCCCGTCGAGCACCAGGCCCAAGTACCTCATATGGGCCCGGATGCTGATGTCAACCGATCGGACGGTGATCGAGACGCCGATGGGAGGGCTCATAAGGCGCCCATGGAACAAGAGGGCCTCCGTCTTGTCCAGGGCGACCCTCAACCCCAGCGCCTCGATCCGCCTGACGACCTCTTCGGTGCCATAGGTCGCCAGGCTTACCGCCTCTTCTAGCGTCCCACCGCGGGCTGTGACGAGCGTGTCGTCGGCGTAACAAATCACGCCCAGCCCGGGCGGGAGGCTCCCCCGCAACGCCCAGTCGTAGCCGATGTTCCACAGGGTGGGTCCGAGGACCGACCCCTGTGGGACACCGCACGTCATGGGCGTTCGCACAACGTCCCCTGCTCGGTTGGTACAGAGGACGCTGCGCCCCACCAAATAGGCTGCCACTAGCCGCCTCAGGTAAGCTGGCACTCCGTGATACCGGAGCGCCTCCCTGATGCAGCTGAATGGCAGACTATTGAATGCGTTGGCAATGTCTAGGGACACCGCCAACAGCACTCCCCCGCCGGTGACGGCCTCAGTCGCCACGGCCCTAAGGCGCAACAGAGCCGCGATCGTCGAACGACCCCTCCTAAACCCAAACTGGGCGTCCGACAGATCGGGCCCCGTGCCGACGAGGTGCCACTCGATGCGGGCAGCTACCACCCTCTCCAGTAGCTTGCCCGTGTCATCGAGCAGCACGATAGGCCTGTAGGCTGAAGGCGACCCCGGAGACCGTCCCGGCTTCGGCAGGAGCACCAGCCTTCCCTCCTTCCAGCACCCAGGGAACCATCCGGACGCTAAACACGCGTCGAACAGCTCCCTGAGGCGGGGACCCAGGTGATCGAGGACCAGGCCCAACACGCGGTTTGGAACACCGTCGGGCCCGGGGGCGGTGGACTTTGCGCACATGCGCGCCACCGCCACTCCCATCTCGGGTTCCGTGATGGGCGGAACACTGTCGTCCTCGGCCTCCCGGTCAGTGTCTGGCGGAGCCATGACCGGGGGCGTGTGTTCCGCCCGCCGCGGGAACAGGTCCTCGACGACCCGGGTGAGAAGGCTGGGCTGGAGAGTCTCGGTGAGGGGAAGGCCCCGCGCGCGGAGCTTATTCAGCACCACGCGATAGGGGCGTCCCCAGGGGTCACGGTCGAGACCGTCCAGCATCTCCTGCCGACTGACGTCCTTGGCGGAGCGGACGGCCAGCCTGAAGGCCGACCGCGCATTGCGGTAGCCCTCATACAGCAAGGCCTCCCACTCCGCGTCGCGTTGGCGGGTGTAGGCCCTCCGGGCGCGAATGCACGCGGCCCGGAGATCCGCCAGCTCCCGGGACCACCAGTGGACCGCCCTCCTCGGGGGCGGACGCCGTACCCGGGGCATGGCCACATCGCAGATCTGCGTCAACGCACTGCGGATGCGGCCAGCCTCGGCGTCCACCCCGTCCGACTGGTTGGCAGAGGACAGCCACAAGTAAACGATGGCTGTCTCCGCCAGCTGGTCCCGGTCTAAGCGACCCACAGCCCATCGCGGGAACGCAGGACGTCCATCCGCCCCGTGACCCCTGCTGGGCGTCGGGATTACCGGGGAGACCTCCATCCGGATATACCGGTGGTCCGACAAGGTCTCCACCTCCTCCACGACGCGCCAGCTCCCCACGCGTGCGGCGACCTCGGGGCTAGCGAACGAAAGGTCCACTATCGACCCGCCCCGTTGTCGCACGCACGTATGCACCGAGCCCCTGTTCAGCAAACAGAGGCCCAGTGCCGCCGCCCACTCCTCGATCGCCCGTCCTCGGTCGTTCGTCCGGGGAGACCCCCACGCCACGGACTTGGCGTTGAAGTCCCCCAAGACGAAGACCTGGCGCGATGCCATTCGCCGTAACGAGGCCTCCATGATGGTGAGGGAGGCCTCGAAATCGGACACACTCCAGTTAGGGGAGAGATAGACTCCGAGGAGCGTAATCTCCCCCCAGTCCGCCGCGACGTATCCGACGCCCCTGTCCCTAAGGGTCAGAGGCGACGAAGGCCACGACGTGGAGGCGACGATTGCCACGGTGCCATCAAATTGCTTGACCGACTCCACCGGACACTGCACCCAGGCAGCACCGACGCCGCCCGGACCAGTGCGGATGGTGCCAATCCGGACGGTGTCCGAGGCACATCCGGTACGCGCCATAATGGCCTCACGGACGTCCTCCACCGTCACGGAATCGTCCAAGCCCGTCAGGCGCATCTCTGCGCACTTGACCGGCCTGGCGATCCGGACACCATCCTCCGGCCCGAACAGCCCCCTCAACATCGTGGCCAAACTATCGGCCGTCTTCGCGCCCTCGGCCCCAGGGAACTCGAGTATTCGAGCCCCTGTCCGGGCCTTGCGGGTCCTCGCCTCGACGCCCCCGATACCGGAGACGTCCAGCTCCCGCCGGGCGCGTTTTAGGACGGCCTCATAGTTGAGGCCCCTCTCAGCCGCCTCAGGCAGCACGGTGATGACCACCGCGGCCGTCTTCGGCGACTTGAGGCCCCTGCGCGACCTTTTCTTCCCCTTTCTGCCGGCTCCCGCCTGGGGAGCGGCGGCCACGGCGGCACTCTTGGCCACCGCTCTCCGCTTCTGGCCGCGTGCCTTCCTGCTCCGCTCAGCCACCTGCCAGCCCTGTTCGAGCCTGGCAGCAGCGCTGAGCGCAGCAGGAGCGGTCGCGGGTGCGCTGGCCGGCGCCTGCGGTGCAACCGCTGGCACCGGCCGCGCCCCAGCCTTAGCGGGAGCCGGCACCTTGCCGGCCTTCTTGGCCCCCCTGGGCCCGGCCGCGGCCGCAGCGTAGCTCACCACGCGGCCACCCTGACAGGGCAGCGGGGTGGGAGCTGACGCTTGCGGCCGCCTCGCCTTGTCCGCGGCGAGCGGCGGTCGGAGGGGCGGCTCAGGCGGGAGCCTGGCCGCTACGGCGGCGATACGCGCATCCACCATCACCCCTACTCGGGCTAGGATCACGCGTACCGCCGACTCCTACACGCCGTGCACCTCGTCGGGTGGCGGCTCCTCCCCCTTCCGAGGTCTCCCGCGGCCACGAGCCGGCGGAGGCACCACGACGAGGGGAGGAAGCGCCGAAGCCGCGACGGGTGCAGCCGGCGCAGCAGCCGCGACGGGCGCAGCCGGCGCCACGGGCGCAGACGACGGGCCCGCCCTCCCCGGCGCAGCCCGTTTCGGTGGCGAGGCCGGCACAGGTGGCGCGGCCGGCGCCAGGCGCGCGAACTGGGCCCGCAGGTCGGCCATCTCCTTGGCCAACCCGCGGTTCTCCCGTCGCACCGCCGATAGCTCCGTCTCCAGCTTGCGGTTGCGTTCCCGCAAGCCGGAGACCTCCTCACTAAGGCGGGCGTTCGCGGCCTGAAGGGCCACCACCTCGCCACCGTGGCCGGCCGGACCCGGTGTCCCCGGCCACGCCGCCACCACCGATCCTCGGCCTCTGCGCCACCGGCGCATGGTCGGGACCTTGGGAGGAGGCATGATGATGGAACTCCCCTCCGAGTCGGTGTTGGAGCGGCCACCCTCTTGCAGGGGGCGCTTCCAGGGTCTCGGGGGGAGGGCCTCCTCCCTCTTCCTCGCACTTGGGGCTGGAGCTGGCGCCTTTGCAGCCCTCTCCGTCCTCTTCTTCGGCGACGACGACGGCGACGACGGCGACGACGGCGACGACGGCGACGACGACGGCCTAACTGAACCCCCTACCGGCGGCGCGCCTAACATCTGCCTACCTGCGGCGTATCCACCGCCCTCGTCCCTACTCTGGCCGACTTGCACCCAAGGGGTGCTGCTCTCCTCGTCGGACGGCTCTGCGGCACTTCCGCCCACGTCCGTCAGCACCATCTCCGATGCCGTGTCAAAGTCCGAGGTCAAAGTTTCGGATGGCCCTGCGGCACTGCCGCCCTCATCCTGCGATGGCTCTGCGGCAGTGCCGCCCTCATCGCTCGACAGCTTCGTTTCGGAGCTGTCGCCTGCTACTCTTATGCACGGCTCTGCGGCAATGCCGCCCTCGTGCTCGGACCCGCTGCTGCTGCCGCTCTCCTCACGCGGCGGCCCTGCTGAGGTCTCCATCCTCTCCCTCTCCTCTTTCGACGGCTGGGCAGCAACGCCACCCCCGTCACGCGACGGCCCTGCAGCAGCAATGCTGCCACCCTCGTCGCGCGCAGCAATGGCGGCTGCCAACTTCCGCTCCCGCTTCTTTTTGTCACGGAGCGCTTGGGCACGGATTCGCCCCATAGCTGTGAGCTTCCTCTTCTTCTTCCTCTTCTCCTTTACTTCTTCCATCCCCTCCCCCCGGTGAGCCTCTTGATGGTGTGCCGGGCTCTCGGCTCTCAGTGCAGTTGTTGTCTCCCTCCCATACGTGTGGAGACTGACTGTGCTGGTGACTGTGCGCCTCTCGCGCTCAGAAACCAGCACAGTGAGGGACTCCCCGGCGTGGCCGGGACCCTCTGGAGTATGTACGTCCGTTTTAACACCTGCCATGGTTTTTTTGGTCATTTTTAAGTCTCGCCTTGACTACCACTCTAACGACTGGACGCTCGCGCGCTTCTTAACCCACCAGTCATACATCTCCTCGCCGAGTGGCCAAACTTAAGATTGGGGTAATTTTTTATAGGGGTTTTCTTCCCCGCGGTCCGAAGACCCCCGGTCCTGACCCCCCTGCTCAGGATTACGGTTTGGGCCTTCCGGGTCTGGCCGCTCGCGAGCGACCGACCCGTCACGCCCCCGGGCCGTGACGCAACCGTCCCTGGCGACGGAGTGCCATGAGGCACATCCGCCCCATTGGCCCCGGGTCAGATCCGCCGTGCGCTCTGCCACCAGAGCCGCACGCGGAGACCCCCCCCTGCCGGAATCTTGGCCGTCCAAATGGCCGCATGACGTCCAAATGGACGTTACCAGGGAGCACCACGAGGAGGTGCTCCGGCCGCGCCCCCCGTTCATAATGAACACTGGTGGGCTAGGAACAATCCCCACTTGATCAGAGAGTATTCCCATCAAATAAGATTCAGTGTGAATGTATGGGCTGGTATAATAAATGATCAACTATTTGGACCCATCTTCATAGAAAGTAATCTTACGGGAGGAACGTACCTGGACCTGATTCAAAATGTAATACCTGAGTTACTCGAGGACGTGCCCCTTGCTTATCTATCAAAACCAACACGACGGTTGCCCCGCTCACTACTCGCGTGCAGTACAAGAGTACTTAAATATGCAATTTGGGGATAGATGGATCGGGAGAAATAGTCCCGTGGCTTGGCCACCTCGCAGCCCTGACTTAACACCATTAGACTTTTTTTTATGGTCACAAATAAAAAGGCTTGTTTATACCGAAGAGGCTCGCAATTGAGACCAATTAAAAAAAATATTTTAGCTTTTAATGTAGTAAAAAGTGACAAAGTGACACTAAACAAATTAAAACTTAACCTCCAAAAACGTGCCCGTTTATGCATAGAAAAAAATGGTGAGCAATTTGAACATTTACTTCAATATCGGTAGGACGATCTGCTTAGGTATACCTATTCTTGTTTATTTTAATCGCAATTATTTGTAAATAGTGTGAATAGCTGATTCCAATTTTTTTAAATACACCTGATGCAATTTAATTTATTGAAATAATGACCTACTAGCAGACTAGTAGATATCAAGTCTTTTAACACTTTACATGGTTGTTTCTGACGGTCCTAAGTCCGTAGAAAGTATGAAGGGAGAAATTGGACTCCGCACTTAATGAAAACGTAATGGTATTTCTGAAAAGGACGTGGTAGATGATGGTACAATTTTACGAGTTGACAATCGATCGAACCTTTTAATTAGATATAATTATTATGAATGATCGGCGCGGGCGGGCTGATGTAGGTACTACGAACAGACCACTAGTTGTAGTACCTAACATCAGCTGTGTTGTGTACCTACGCTCCTACTACGAGTACATGCTGTTTCCTTATTATTTTAATTAGTAATTATTTATAACCATTTTTGTTAAAAAATATTTTAGTAAATAGGTTTTTTAACCTTTTGATTTTACGAGTGAATAGTAGATACTGGATACGTTAATTGACCTGCTTTTGTAAGACGACATAAATGTCACCGTGTTTATATCCATGCAGTGTTGTACAGACGCGGCTAAATAGTAAAGTACATCTATAATATAACTATATAGCTACCTATTTGACGAAACAAATTTCCATCGATACGCGCAACAGGTCATATAGAATTATTGTTGAGAGGATACGAATGCGCTCGACGACGACAATCTGAAGAGGTGCGTGAATAAACTGAAATAGCTGTATTACTGGATGCGGATGGTACTGCGATTTCAAAACTTATGTTGAGTGCATAAAGATTATAACTACATATTTCAATCGCAATACGCTTAAAATATTAGATTCTTAAATATATTAATAATGTAAAATTCATCAACTAATCGAATGTATAAATCTATACCAATAAATAAGATTGGAGTGTCTGTTTGTAATATCAAAATAATAGGCTTTTTTCATGCTCACACGGTTATTTGCACTACACTTATGCATAAAATAGCGATTAAAAATTTTTTGTCTGTCTGTCTGTCTGTTCCGGGTAATTTTCAAAACGGCTGGACCGATTTCAAAAATTCTTTTACCAATGGAAAGCTATAATATCAGGGCGTAAACAAGGCTATATTTTATCCCGGTATTCCCACGGGAACGGGAACTACGCGGCTAAAACGACTATAACCTATAACCGAAGCGAAGCGAGGGCGGGTTGCTAGTATCGAATATAAATAGTATATTCAACAAAACATGTTGGGGATATCGTAAAATCAGTAATTTTTACCCGTTGGGCAATTCGGCTGGAGAGCCCTCGGTGCCATTTTCATAACCTGGAGATCATCGGGTCGAAACTGATGGAGGGTTGTATCGCTGGCACGGGAACCTCTCCTTCGATTGCAGGTTTTGATTGCGTATAGTTGCATCGGCAAATACATGCTCACAGTCACCAAGAGCAAGAGGATACTGATTTGCTGCTATTGTAATTCTGACAAGGATATTATACCACACACACTTGAAGTCCGCTTGGATCGGGTAGTGCAGAGCTAAGAACTCGTAGTAGTTATCGGTGAACACCTAATGATGCAGACTATCGCTAATACGATGCTAACAGGCTCAGGAACTGGATCGCGGTCGCCACTTTCTGTGAGAAGAGAATACTTGATTGTTGTTGGGGCGTCGAGGGGATGATACTCTATAGGTTGTAATATTCATGCTAAGCCCATAGCTTTGTGTTTTATCGGCTGTATAGATCATACTTTCTTTGCTACCCGAGTCAAATTTGGACAAATCAAATAAAAAATATTGTATCTGTAATCTGTTGAGTATTGTCAAAATCAAAAGTAAAATGAGATGTACTCGCAAGTACCTATATACCTAGTTTCTGATTCAGCCGATATCTGTAATATTAATTCCAGAAACCGAAAATGATAAGGTATGATTCTTACAGTACCGAGAGATTCATGTTTAATTCGAGTTATATGAACTGTTTGAATTAGTTGATAGAATATTTTATAGGAAACCTTTTGTTTCAGGTACTGTGCTCTTTTTATGTCATTCCTATATATCGGCACATTATTTATGCGTATTTAGATGTGAAACAGTGCTTGTAGAATGATAAATATTAATCTTTAATACAATTTTTTGATGCAAATATGGGTAACCAAAACAGTTGCTGTTGTTACCAGAGTCCATCGCCCATCAGGAAAGATATTGTCAAACTGGAAGATTATCTTCCAGAAGGAGAAGTAAGCTCTAATAACATACAACATATTAGCGAGAGAGAGCCTGATGATGGCGACATTGACCCTTCCCAAGATCCCATTGCTGGGACAATTTTTATGGAGCGATCTAAAGCTTCTTTAGAGAATGGGATGACAAGAAAACGTAGTCAACATCAAATTGCTGATAATAAACTCAAGAAAAGTAGTTCCTGTTCTACTATTTACTTAGATGATAGCACCGTGTCTCAGCCCAACTTAAAAAATACAGTTAAATGTGTAGCTCTTGCTATTTATTACCACATTAAAAATAGAACATCAGAGCGGAGGTTAGATATATTTGATGAGAAACTTCACCCTCTTAGTAAAGAAGGAGTGAGTGATGATTATGACAAATATAATCCTGAACACAAACAAATTTATAAATTTGTAAGAATTTTATTTAATGCTGCTCAACTAACAGCGGAGTGTGCTATTATCACATTGGTGTATCTGGAGCGTTTGCTTATATGTGCAGAACTAGATATAGCTCCGTCAAATTGGAAAAGAATAGTCTTGGGTGCAATTTTATTGGCCAGCAAAGTGTGGGATGATCAAGCTGTATGGAACGTAGATTATTGTCAAATTCTTAAAGACATCACAGTCGAAGATATGAATGAATTGGAAAGGCAGTTTTTAGAAATGTTACAATTCAATATAAATGTACCATCGAGTGTATATGCCAAATACTACTTTGATTTGCGCAGTCTCGCTGAAGCCAATGATTTGGCTTTCCCTAGTGAACCCTTAAGTAAAGAAAGAGCACAAAAATTAGAGGCAATGTCTCGAGTTATGGAAGATAAGATCACTGCGGAAGTGGTTAAAAATGGTATTAAAAAATGGTCTAGTTTAGACAATGTCAATTCAGGTGCTGGCGTAAGACGAAGTGTAGCAATTTTGTCATAATTTATTAAGTCATAAGATTAAATTGAGATTCGAGGTGAACCACAGATTTCCAAATAATATTTGTGTACTTTACAAAAGTTGAAATTTTTACACCCATTTAAATAGAATTTTAATTTAATATGCTTCAATTTGTAATAATTACTAATCTACCGCCTAGAAACCTTATATTTATTACACATTTAAAAAAAAAATTGGCTATTTATCATATAAAATTACAGCTGTAACTCATAATTCTAGAGCAATTTTCTTATATTGGATTTATATAATTTGTTTTGATTACATTAATTAGATAATGTATTATATAAAATTGCTATAAATTAGCAGATTGCTTTTAATTACAAAATTGTGTATGTAGGTATTCCTACATTGAAAAAGTGTAGATAATTTTCCAAATACAAATTATCTTTTCCATTTTTTTTAGTAATCATTTGTTCTATGGACACATGCTCATAAAAATGGAAATTAGTAAATAAAAGACTTGTTAATGGTCCAAATATATAATTTTTTTAAATGGTTTGCTGTTTATTATGCTACAATATATAGTCAGTTTCATTGGCTTCCAATATAGTTCAACACTAATTTGTTTAAAAATAAAGCACTAATATTAGGATTGCTTGCAAAAGTATGCTACTTAGAAAATAAAATTAGAATTACTAGTATTGTGGTATTTTGACTGATTAAGGATTTTTTGATTGTTGTATGAATGTCTAATCTGCAGTCCTTTTATTTTATTTTACATTGTCATATAATTGCATTTATAAATCTGAGCTAGTTGTTAATTAAGCCAAATTTTTTTTTTATTAAACACTAGTATTGATATTGATAGACAGTCACTACACATTTTATAATAGATAATAATTTTATGTTTTACAATATTATTATTGTCATATGTTTTAATTTGATTATGTGAAATAATTGACTTCATTTTTTTATAACATGATCGATTGTGAATTGTGATTGAATTATACAATCCATATATCTTTAATGTAACTAAGCAGAAATAAACATTTTATATGAGACTTTCATATGGCTTTTAATTCCTTATCTACATTTTATAGAACAAACTAATTTCATTATAATACAAAGATTACGGCTAGGATAGTGGTTTTAAATCTTTTAAGTAGTCACTATAGTTTTCAAAGATGTTTACAATATCACTCTTCTTATTCATTTGATCATCAAATTCTGGTCCCACTGACCACAGAGTCTCCAGGTCATATAGCTTTCGTGCCTTTTCAGAAAATATGTGTAATGCTATATTACCTGCAATTAAAAAAGTTTGTTAGCTTTATGATGATCTAAAATGTAGTCAATAACAGTTACATATTATTTTAAATGTTTAGAATTTACATATTTTTCAGGAATACAAACTAAACATTGTCATGCAATTCTGTTCATTATGAACAGATTAAAAATATGGATTTTTTTTAAACATTTTGTCTTAATAGATTTTGGTACAGTTTAAAATCGATTACAGCTTATTGTCTAGATTAACAAAGACTAATTTTTATGTTAGCAAAATAAATATTGGGTGATACTTAATAGCATAAATTCCATATAAAAAAATGTTACTAAAACTAGTGGAAAATATTACCTAGATCAAGTGCCATCCATTCTTCAGACTCTTTTCCTTCTATCTTAGGTATTAGGTCTGATTTTAGGCATTTTTTTTTATACACTCTTCGGACAAACTCTGCTATAGCAAAGATATGTCTCTTATTCCTGCCACTGACCACACAGATGTAGTCAACATAATGAATTTGTTGTGGTACTGTGGCTACGAATACATCCCTAGAGTTTTCTCTATGAAGTAACTCCACAAGGTCTTCAATTTCAAATACTCCATTTTTACCCCCTAAAATTATGAAATTGCATATCAGTTTAAATAAAATGGTCGATGAATAACTTGCGTAATATTATATTTATATTATTATACTTACTTTCTAAATTAATACCATCGAATTCGTCACTAAGAATAGGGTATCTTTCTTCAGTGATCACCTCATCTGCAGTATTTTCGATAATAGGCGAATTAGTATCGGAAATTACTTTATACTTGGTAGCTATAGCTGGTGATGTGCTGTTTGCTTTGGATGTATGTCTAGGATTCTTTAAGCAAATTCCGCAGTGTATTTGCATGTTGATATCAGTAAAATTATCAGTGGTTCGTTTAAGTAAATTGTTTGAACGTTGACTTAGTGTTCTTGATAAAATCCTTCCCAACATTTTTACCACATGAAAGATTATTTGAGTTATAGAGTTTTACTAAAAAACAAAGCCACAAATCCAATTAGTTATAATATCCACAATAATAATAACATAACCTTATTATTTTAGACTACTCGTTTATCACTATTTCTTTTTTTTTTGGTTCAATTTGTGATTGGTCAGTTTGGATAAGCAAAGGGAAAAATCATCATATGGCCAAGTCAGATAAAATGTTCTTCATTTTTAAAGTAAAATGTAGGTATGTATGAAATTATGAAGGTGTTTCAGTTTCTTTCTATTCGTATTAAAGTCATTGTCCATCAGCAAGCTATGTTGTTGTCTTTCATTTGACAGTATCCACCCAATTGAACGCTTTTCTGAAAATTTTAGCAGAGCTTTATGGTACATATAAAACACTACTAAGTAATATTTACTACCTACCTTCCATCCGTCCATCTATCAGTCCCTAGATGTCTACTGTTAGACATAGGCCTCTCCATAAGAATGCCACACAAAACCGCCCTGTGCCATCTGGATCCAACGATTCCGTGCGCGTTCAAAAATGTCGTTCGTCCACCTAGTAGATCGTCCTACGCTGCATCGTCTAATTCGTGATCGCCACTCAAGTACATTTTTCCCCAACGGTTGTCGGTTGGACAAGCGATTTGGTACGCGCATTGGCACTTTAACGTGCTAATTCTACAGGCTATATCGGTTACATCCGTTCTTCTACGGGTTTCTATTTGCCGGTTTTATCATGTAGAGAAATACAAAGCATAGTTCTTTACATAGGCTTAGTCGCAGCGAGAGCTGAGCAGCTAAGTCTTTTACGAGGCCGACCCATATTATACGATATAAATTTATACAAAAGCGAAACATTTTTACAATAAGTTATGTGTGGTGATTAATCATTTTTATGACTAGTTATGCAGACATTGGAGAATTAGCACCTCTGTCACTTGGAATAAGAGTTAAGCTTTTCCAAGCAGATGTTTGGCGTGTATCACCACTATAAAATTAATTGTTTTACTTATCTATACCAATAAATAAAATTGGAGTGTCTGTTTGTAATGTCAAAATAATAAGCTTTTTTCATGCTCACACGGTTATTTGCACGACACCTATGCCTAAAATAGCAATTAAAAAATTTTTGTCTGTCTGTCTGTCTGTTTGTTTGTCTGTCTGTTTGTTCCGGGTAATCTTCAAAACGGCTGGACCGATTTCAAAAATTCTTTCACTAATGGAAAGCTATAATATCAGGGCGTAAACTAGGCTATATTTTATCCCGGTATTCCCACGGGAACGGGAACTACGCGGGTAAAACGACTATAACCTATAACCGAAGCGAAGCGAGGGCGGATTGCTAGTGTTAAATAAATTCAGTAAAATTTTTTTTTATGGAAGCAAGCATCTCACCTCATGGTAAATGATAAGGCCACACATGAACCTTTGCAATACCAGGGGTATAGCTGGGCCGCTGCCTATCGTGAAGATAAACTCTTCTAAAACCTCGTTTAAATAAGGATATGTCATAGCGCTCAGAAAACTTAGTAGCAGGTCATTCATTGCATTGAGGTGGCACGGTTGCTTCCCCACGTACTTGAAGGTCGTGAGGGGAGAGAGCATACCGTCCTGCCATTACTACGATTGTGACGATGACACAGCGTAAAACACGTTCAAGGCCTATGCCGCATGGGCGGTGAACAGCAGCGGCGTGAACTCGTCTCAATCAGCGGTGCCGATTTAATACTACTGACTATTGCTGGGATGATGCTCGACAACGTAAAGAACTGGGACACGGTTGTCGCCTTCTGCGAGGCAATCGCGAGCAGTCGATTATGGTGCCGCGTGCCAATTTAATAAAGTAGCTCATTTCCACGACTTTCTACCTTCCAGAAAGCTGGCGATTCATTTACAGAGTCCCTCAAGGATTCCGCATGATTGTACATTTGCAGATATTTTGACTGTATTCAATGTAAATTATTTAAATCACCACCATCAAAGGAGTAGTGAACTATATTTTTATTTTGTTACCACAAGGAAAATTGTCAAAACTCTATACAAATAGTAATAAAACATATTGTTTATATTTTTTTAAATTTATTTGAAGTTGAGCAATAATCCGTGTGGTGACGCAGTAAGAATTCAATTCATCACCCCCTTTCTTGCCCGTGGGGTGTCGTAAAAGTCGACTAAGCGATATAATATGCATATAACATCTTGCCAGAGCATGAGAACTCGAGATAAACCTATACCAAGACGTCTCACCAGCGTGGTATAGCAGTTCGATTTCCCTCCCCTTATAGGGGAGGCTCGAGCCCAACAATGGGACATATATGAGTTGTGATGATGATGAGCAATAATTAATTAATCTTTGAGATTATAAATTGTGACCTTAAAAGCTTTTCTGCGATAGTATTTCAAACATGCCTTTTGTTATGTTTACACCAGTATTTACGACTAATAATTCACTCCATTTACGATAATAGTTGCAGTATCATTTGCAGTAACGCTCGCTAGCCATTGTGCGCGCTTAGCGGATCATGGCAATAGTATCAGTCAGTGGCGGCCTTAGGGGGTGCCGAACAGGGCAATCGCCCGGGGCCTCGCGCTTACAGGGGCCTCGCGCTTACAGGGGCCTCGCGCTTACAGCGGCCTCACGCAACAACCCAAGCAAATTTAAAAAAATATAGATTTTAAATTACATTTTTACTTATTAATTATATTTTTCACTTTGTTTTCAATATTATATTTGTACAACTTTAGTATTTTTCATCAAACATGACAAATCCCTAAACCAAACAACCAGACCTACTTTCGTATCTCATACTTTTCACGAAGGACAAAGGGCCTCGCAAAGACCTGCCGCCCGGGGCCTCGCAAAGGGTAAGGCCGCCCCTGGTATCAGTTATTAAAAGTGGCCCACATTTGTGACGCCATGTTAATTCATGAATTACCATGGCGTCCAAAAAATATAAATATGAAGTAAAAACGTTTCTTTAAAACAGATAGATAGGTGAAATAAAATAAAATGAAATTTATGAAATGAAAATTATTTTCCTTTTACAATTTTTCCATTGTTGGTGAAGTCTCTGACCTTTGTGCTAGGTGGAGAAACCTGTGTTACAAAAGTCAGCGCCCTCTTATTTAGTGTGGGGTACATAAATATATCAAAAACTAAAATTATATATTAATTTTTTGTAGGTAGTAAGTAATCAATACAAAAGAAAGAAGTTAATATGAATGAAGAATGGTGTGTGGTGTAAAGTATAAGCGAATGGGAGGATGCGTATGAAATTGCTTGAGTGATGGATGTGTACAGTGTACGAGTGTGTATTGATGTTTGTGTGCGTGTGTTAGTGTATGTATATGTTTATGTGTGTGCATGAGTATGTATGTATATATGCATAATAGTGAACAAGTGCGTTTTATTTTTATGATACAGTTCTTAATATATCCTCAGTATCCTCATATGTGAGAGATTGAAGCCAAATTTTAATCTTTTTCTTCAAATTATGTAAATTGAGTTTGTATATTGATAGTTTCTTATGAACAAAGTTGTAAACTCGGCCGCTCTGAATACGAAAGTGTCTTTGTGCGAGAGAAGTACGACCTCTGGCCGTCTTGAATATAGGGTGACTCGTCCGATGTTTAACTATATTTGGGTCAAGAATAAGCGTAGAGTGTCTTCTTATTACAGATCGTAAGATGTACAGTTGCCTCACGGTAAGAACTTTGGCCTCAGAATATAACTGATTGGTAGGATAATCTCTTGCTAATCCAAACATAACCTTGAGCACTGCTCGTTGAGCACGCTCTAGTTTTAACATTACTGTTTTAAATGTACCTCCCCATATAGGGATACAGTAGGTAATAATAGATTCACAAAGAGAACGATAAATCAATAACTTTGTTTCTAAATCGGCGGTATATCGCAATTCTTTAAATACAAATATTAATTTCCTTAAGCGAGAACCGAGGGTATCAATATGTTCCCGCCAGTCCAATCGCTCAGAAATATTGACTCCTAAATATTTGATACTTTGAGTCATTGGAATATACACACAATTACATTCTGTGACATCTCTACATTTGTGAGCCACTATGTGCTTAGAAGTAGATGGTGGTCTGAGTGAATTTTATGGACGAAATTGGATTACTTTAGTTTTTGTAATGTTTAGGGTTAAAGAATTGATTGTTAGCCATTCTATAACTGTTCTCAAATATTTTTCTGTATTATGTTTAGATTTCACCCAATCACTATCATATACCAAAAGAGCAGTATCATCAGCATAAGCAAAGATATCACATTTATATAACCCTAGTAAACAGATCATTCATATATACTTGAAATAGGGTAGGCCCTAAAATACTGCCCTGTGGTAGGCTATAACTCAAACTCTCTGCAGTGCTATTAAAGCAGCCAAGCTTGACGTGTTGACTACGTCCAGTTAAGTAATTTTTAAATAGTTTTAAAGTCAAACCGCGTATTCCTATATGTTCCATTTTGTCGACTAATCTGGGGATACTTACGGTATCGAAAGCCTTGCTTACGTCCAAGAATATACCTATTATCGAGTTTCTCTACAAGGTTGTTTGTGAAATCAGTCATGGCGTCCTCTGTTGACAATCCGGATCTGAAGCCATATTGATTGCAAGCTATTATCTTATTTTTAGATAAAAAGCCTATAAGGCTATTATTCATGATGCGTTCTATTATTTTAGACAGAGAGCTGAGGACTGAAATTGGTCGGTAGTTGGAAATATTATCTTTAGCTCCACTTTTGTATACTGGATGAACCACTGCGTGTTTACAAGCATCAGGAAAAATACCAGAATTTATGATACAGTTACAGATATGAGCTATACTAGGTGCAAGAGCATTACTAGACTGTTTGATGACCTTAGCTGGTATGTTATCCCAACCGGTGGCACAGTTACTGCGTAGAGTTAGAATAATGTGCTTAATTTGATCTTCGTTAACAGGACTTATGACGAGAGAGCTCACTGGTGACACTGAAATTGGCTTAATATGATTCGACTTAGAAGGAGCTATTAGTTTTGAAGCAAGATTCACACCAACATTGACAAAATAGGTATTTGTTTTGTTTAAAAGTATGGTAGGCTCAACTTCAGCTGTTAGGAGGGAGTTTGAAGAGTGAGTCTTTTTATGAACATTATGAGTAATCGTTCTTATTACTTTCCATAAATCCCGAGAGTTTAACTTGGCTTTTTTAAGAGCTTCTTTCTCGTATTTGCGTTTTAGGTTTTTGAGTAGTTTATTGCAGAAATTACGGTACCGACTATATGTGATCTTCTGCACGATGTCGTTTGGCATTTATTGGACGCGTCGATGCATTTTATCGCAATTACGTATGCAACGAAGTAAGCCTAACGTCATCCAAGGCTTGAGGAGTGTTTTAGTATTTGAAGTTAGAACTGTCTTGCTATTCTTAGATATAATATTTTGGACTTTAGCAATTAGTTCATTAGTTGCTACGTTAGGATCAATTGTATTTAGTACGGCACTGAAATCATGGTTATCTATACATTTTTTTTATTGAATTGTAGTCATATAGAAGCGAAACATTTTTCGTAGAGGAGGCGGAATATCTGTTACGAATAAAGCTATGGGTAAATGATCTGTAATGTGTGTGTCAAGAACAATAACTCTAGCGGGTGATTTTGTATTAACCATTATATGATCAAGGCAATTTTTATTTCTAGTGGGTTCAAGGTGTGCCGGTAATAAGCCAAGCATAGCTGTTAAATTTAGATATTCATTGGCGTTGCGATCACTAGTGCCACTCTTAATATCAATGTTGATATCGCCTATGAGTATAACATGTTTTTGTTCTTTATCTACTGCTAATATCTTAGTTAAACTAGAATAAAAGTTATTAAGGTTTGTATAAGATGGGGAACGATATATAGCTATAATTGCTGTATTATTATAGCAGCAAATTAGATAATTGGCATCTAAAATCGATGGTTCCTGTATAGTGTACGATAACGAGTCATTGACATAAATTACGACGCCGTCATTTTTTATGGTATTATTTTGTGTATAGTGGGATGTGTAACCTTGTAAGATAGGTACAGGTCCAGAAACCTGTAGCCAACATTCTGTTAAAATTAGTAGCTCAAAATTAACCATCGTTAAGGATAACATTGCAACGAATTGGTCAAGATTCTTATTATGCTTCTGATGTTTATGTGTATAATTCGTAGACCACTGAGGAATTCTCGAGATAAACTCCAACATAGTTCTGGGGAACATTTAAAGAGGTCTGCGATTGAGATACTGTCAATTTCTTGAAAGATTTGATTAATATCCAACATTTTTATTTACGGCGATAATCGGTGGTCCTATAAATTGAACATTATGTTGTTTATAGTAAAACACTGTATTAAAAACTACATTAATTATGTTATTGTAGTATATATTGCGTTGTATATTACGTTGAAGTCTGCAATATGTGTTTGAATGTTTGAGTGGAGTGTGTTTGTTATGGGGTGTGTATGTGGAAATTTTACAAAGTCTTCCATTATAATATAAATAAAGCAATATTAAATCTGATAGTAGTAAATAAGGTACAAGTAATACTCTAGGTTCCGTAAAAGGTTTGGACTCTAGTCATTCGTTATTTTGGAGGTTGTCCAGATCAGCTTCATTCCTTATTATTATATGGCGATCACCTTCTTCTTTGCGAACCAATACTTGTCCAAAAGACGTCCAGCAGTATTTATAGCCGTGTTTTTGAGCATAACACCGGGCCAGATAATAAATACGTCGTGTTTTAGGGGTTAAATTTTCAGAGATATATATATATATAGGTTTTATATGACCTTGTAACTTTAAATGAGATGTGTTTAGTCTGTTTTGTTTGTTAATGTTATTGAACTGTCGTGCCTTTTTCACGATGCTGTCTCGTGTTACAGCACTTGCAAAATCAACAGTTACCGCTGAGATATTGTCTTTAATGTTGGTGCGGAATATCTTTTATATCCCTGCCATTTATTGGATGACCTAGCACTTTGGCCGTCTCAACCACTATAGCTTGAAGGTCCTCTTTCTTTTCTTCTTGCTTTTGGGGTAAATTTCTTATTTCGATTTTTGTAGAACATAACTGCCTCTCCATATTTGCCACTTTAGCCATTAACTCACAGATTTGCAAACGCTCGACTTTGCGTTGGGATTCCATTATTGTAATTTTAGTTTTCATATCATCGTATTCTTTGAATATGAAATTAATTGAATCTTTTATTTCAACATTTTGAGCTATAACTTCAGATGTAGCCGCCTGCAACTCAGCAAATTTTTTATCAGTTTGAGTAGTAGTCGTGGACAATAGTGATATTATGTCATCTATGCGACCACCGCAATCACATTCTTTCCGTTTACGTTTGAAACGATGTTTCTTATCGTCGTTGTTCCTAAAGCTAAATAAATCCGGGGTAGAACCAGATTGAGAGGATATTAGCCGGGAACATGAAGTTGAAGTATTCTTATCTTCAGGATCTTCTTCCGACGTTATTACGGGGGGTGTTCGTTGTAAAGGCATTATTGAGAGTAACAAAAAGTACAGTACGTCTAAAATCGCTATCGCTCATAAATTGTAATAAACGTTAATTTGTACTCGCAGTGTAGATCACCCGTCTTTGATGTTGCTGTCCTATTCGTAAAGCGACACTGTGTGCAGGTTTATGTGCGCCTGGTACGTTGTTCAGCAATTGTTTTGTTAATATTTTGAATAATGAATAAATTGATTATTTTTATTTGGTAATATCGTATGACACGTCCATACTCTTTCGCGGTCGGGGGAGAAGGGTATATTACTTTTGATCACTTCTTAATTTAATCATTTAAAATAATTATTATAGAAATTAATTGATCATACTACCATTGGAAAGCAACATGGCCATCCAGCTCAAAAAATGTTTGATATTCTACCAAGGCCAAGTGCTTTAGTTCAGATTTTCGATTATAGATTGTAAGCAGCTACCACTGTAAGAGACGGAGAACTTGAAATTCTCTGGTCAACGTGATGCAGTTGAATAATTATCATCACCTGGGGAATCCCGAACATGACGAAGAGATGCATTTATAGTCTAATGAAATGAAGATGAATGTCAATTAAAAAACGATCAGTTTTATTATGAAAGTAGTTAGTTGAAGTTTTTATCAAATTACATGTAGTCTTTGCTTTGAGTATTACGTTAAGGTTAAAAATAAACCTTAGATTTGAAATTCAGTTGCCGGTAGATGAACCGGGGATTAGTCTGCCACTCGATCGCCGACCGCGTGTAGGCGGCGCCCCGGTGACAGTGTTACCAACTCCCTAAAATATTTATCCCTAAATCTTAGTTAACAACCCCTAGAATTACCACAATTACATGAAAATCCCCCTAAAAATGATTTAATTAAAATAAGAATAAATAATAAATTAGTATTCCTTTTTTTTTTGCGGTCGGCGCGCTCCGGGGCGACAGAGGGGCGTGAGCACGCACACCCGCAACCCACCCACACCGATGCACGTCGCCTTCGTCGTTGGGCCGACCACCGGAGCAGGGTTACTTGTCATCAGTGGTCGACCCGACGGAATACTCCCTATTTGGGGTACACTCCCATCGACCGAGGCCCCCCCTCCCCCCTCGGGGAGGTCATCGGTCTTTCCTCACGCAGTCGGCCTCTCGGCGGGTGACGGACTAATTCCCTGGTCACGTCACCCGCGGCCTCGGCTAGGGCGGCATGAGGCGCAAGTACTCGCGCCTACGAAATTAGTACCTGTACTGAAAATATATATATCCGGAAAGAAAAAATGTGCCTCATATATGTGACATTTATAAGACATAGTTACTTAATAAACAATAATAATAATAATTAAGTAAGCATCAAGCTCTACTGGGACCGGTCTATCACCACGGACAGGACTATTCTTGCGAATAAGCCTGATATCGTGCTGATGGATACTAGATGTCGCTACGTTGGTTTTCTTTTTTCAAAAAATCCCTAAAAATGCCCCTAAAAATGCCCCTAAAAATAGAACGCCCCTAAAAAAGGCCATCGCACTTATTTACCCCCTAAATTTGGGGGGAAAACCCCTAAGTTGGCAACACTGCCCGTCGACACTGCAATGTTGACCAGCCACGGATGTCAAGGAATTGGTATCAGAGTTTGGTCCAAGAGTGATGGGGAATGAATACGGTAGGTTATGGGGTCGCCCGCCGCTCATCCATTGCCCTGGACAGATAAGGCGAAGTGATTCCAGGTCAAAGCCTAACAAAAAGAAAAATAATAAAGGGTTGAAATTCAGTTAAAAATATTAATACCTTAATAATAGTCACATTTATCATCATCATCAACTTAGCCTATGTACCTAAGACTATTCGATTACTGACCTCTGGCATTGGGACACAAAGCAAATAGAAAATTGAAATAGCACGCTGATACGTCTAAGAAACCCTATACCAATGTGTAAGACTTTTGCCGGCTTTTCTTCTTTTGCTATTTAGATTTCTTAGTCACCTTTTATGACAACTATGTCCAAAAAAGGGATGATGAATTATACTCTTACTCCATCACCACATGGAGAGCCACATTACATATAGATATATATATATACATATATATAAATTTGATAAGGTTGGTCTTAGTGCCCACTTAGTGAAGCTGAAAGCTGCTTTGGTGCCATCATGGTTTTTCATCTAAATTAAATTCCATTTATTGATAGATATAGTAAAATTATTTGGGCTTTCAACAACAACATCAACATGCCTTTTTGTGACTCCGATCACATTACAATTAAGATCACTGAAGCAACCATGGTTCGAAGAAGTAAGCAGCTTCTGTGTTTAAAATTTGATTGTATAAAAACTTAACTATAAATAAAAAAAGTAGAAAACCATACACGTACACCTGTTCTAAAACTATGCCATCTTATTATCTGTTTGACTCATGCCCACTATCTTATCAACTTTATCAATGGGCGTGGGGAATAAAAATAAGTAAAACGCAATGTCCTCGTAACTAATAACTCTTTGAAACAAAACGCATAATTTTTTCTCTAGAGAGCATAACTATAACTTAAAAATGTATCGTACTTGGGATACAATGCAACTTATAACAGTGAAGTGTGTTAGGATATAGTGACAAATATCATATAGACCAGCTTAAAAATGGTTGCTTGTGAATTGGACAAAGAAGTAGCGGGCGATTTGATGGGATGGAAGCTTCCAGCTTGGCAGGCACTTCTATTGCATCGAGTGTTCCCATCAATTGGCGGTCTCCTTGTGTATCTCACCTTAATGTGTTTCGATTTTACACTTATTGTTGAACACTTTAACAAAGGCGATGAAGTGTAAGATTTTCTATTCATTGGTTGTTGAATCATAATAAAAATAGTTTTATTTATGGAATTAATAGCCACCTTTTATGATAAACATGCTCTCTATTCGTTTTGATAATTCGTGTTGTATTGTGTTAACTGAGTATACCTAAGTTAAAAAGTATGCTAAGTATCCATGGTTATTCGCACAGAAAAATTAATAAGATAGAACGGCCATGTGGGCGGGGCAAGCGTGCCACAATTGCGATCAAACGGTCTTAATATTGACGAAATTCGTTTTACCGGCACTTAGTTGCGCTTATATAGTGACCTTGAACGAAGCTCCGACAAAAAAGAGAAATATGCCGTCTTGCGCTGTTACAACGTGTCGAAAACGAAGTTAGTTGCGTAGTTATAGTCTAAGAAGGCATTTCTTTTCATCATTAAGTCCATAAACTTATTAATTCAGTGATATTTCGTAATTTTATGAGAGTATTATGTCGTTTGTAACAAACAATTATGAGATCGTAAAAAGAGCCAAACATTATACATCGTCTGCCATACATGGATATCACCTTTTATTAGTTCAGCAACCGCGCAATGTACTACGTTCAATGCGATATCACTGTGAACCGCCTTAGCATACGTTTTCATTCAAAACATTGACGTTGATCCACGCGTATCGATAGTGTTGTCCAGCATACTATAAGTTATCGATTTCAATAATTAGCTATGTGTTAATTTTATCATATTAATAAATATTTTAACACTTTTAATTTAGTAATCGTTTTATATAGTTATATTAACAATATTTAAATAGGTATTTAAAAATAAAATATTCTGATATACATTATCTACTTAATTTATCTTGTATATCTATAGTACATTCTTGTATATTTTCCGTGTGGTGAAGGAGTAAGAATATAATTCACCACTCCCTATTTTGCCCGTGCATGTCGTAAAAGACGGCTATGGGATATAATATGCGCATAACATCTGTGCAAGAGAGGGAAAATTTGAAATGAAACCCTATACCAACATGTCTGACGAGCATGGTATAGTAGGTCAAATTACCTCTCATTGTGGAGGAGGCCCGAGCTCAACAGTGGGATGTATGTGAGCTGCGATGATGATGATGATGATCTATAGTACAAACTTCATAATGCTCATTAGCACTCTTTAGCATTTAATAAAATAGAAATAACAAAATAATAGTAATAAAATATCTATGTTCGGGACCAATCACTAAATATATATATATATATACATATATATATATATATATATATATATATATATATGAATTTTACACGTAATGTTTAATTAAGTAGGTATTTAGTTGTCAAAATAATTGTTCTATTCTTCCTTAACATGGAATAATGTATGATAAGAATTAATTTCTTGAGACTGGTTATTCATTACTAGTTATTATATATGTGTTGATTTCTAACTTTTCATAAGTGTTGAATTTTTATTCCAAGAAATGTTGACATGATAGTCATCATCTTGGCTCATATATGTTCCATTGCTGCGCTCGAGCCTCCTCCGCAAAAATAGGCAAATTTACCACCTTACTATACTATAGTAGTCAGACAGGTTAGTATAGGGTTTTCTTTTGAGTTTTTCTTGCATAGATGTTATATGCTTACTACATCTCTTAGTCGTCTCAATATATTAAGATGGGACATCTGCGGCTAATATACGGAGTGGTGATTGGTATTCTTATTCCGTCACCACACGGATAATGTTAGTACATTTTTGTTTACAATAAACAAAAATATACTAACAAGTAGCAGTAGCAGTGTATAAAAAAAATTAAATAACTGTTTTGTTTTTTAAGTTAAATAATAGCACTAATAAAAATAAACCGAATTTCAATAAACAATAATATTTTAACATATTTTAAGAATAATATCTGATGCTTACGCGAGCACTTCACATCTATACCAATAAATAAAATGGAGTGTCTGTTTGTAATGTCAAAATAATAGGCTTTTTTCATGCTCACACGGTTATTTGCACGACACCTGTGCCTAAAATAGCAATTAAAAATTTTTTGTCTGTCTGTCTGTTTGTTCCGGATAATCTTCAAAACGACTGGACCGATTTCAAAAATTCTTTCACCAATGGAAAGCTATAATATCAGGGCGTAAACTAGGCTATATAGGAACTACGCGGGTAAAACGACTATAACCTATAACCGAAGCGAAGCGAGGGCGGGTTGCTACTTGTAAATAAAACTACTTATTACGGATTATATCGCGTTTGTATTTGATTTATGATTGCCCAACTTCATCCTGAAACGGGCAATCATAAAAACTTTTTTAAGCCACTCAAGACGAATTAGTCAATTCGTACCACTTGTCAAGTGCCAGATCCCTCTACAAGATGCAGGAGTTTATAAATTTGAGGGTGACTGTGGTCTCTTGTTAATATATTTTAATTGTATCTTGTGTGCTTGTGTACCATATATGGGAACAATATAATATACAAATCGCTACTCGCTTACGTAATTTATTATAGCACTTAAATTTTCTGTCACCTATACAAAGTATAGTGAGGAGTATTTCATTTGCATGATTTTACTGTTAAATTACTGACTTGCATTACAAATAACTTCAACACATCACACATGTAAGTGCTTAATTTAAAGGCATTAATATTTTTGTTCCCATAAAACAAGCTAAATAAATATCGTGTAGTATATCGACCATGGCAAGCACTAGCGTACATGTGCTTTTTTATATGTGAGTATACGTTGCCTACAGAACTTAGTTATAGTTTGTGTACCAACTGCAGCTTCGAAATTGATGTGTGTGTGTTATGTTAGTGTGTGAAATTGTTGTAAGCATAGACCTTGCATATGTGTTAACATCAGCGGGAGGGAGTAATTATGCCACGCTGGTTTTCGAACAAAATCAGCCGAATGGCCTTTCTAAAGTATTAATATTTCTGTGGTTATTCGTCACAATGTTTAAATTCAAGAGTTTGCTATGAGTGGACAGATGGCGTAGCACTCTTGATGACCTACAGTTTAGACCATAAATTAATGTTTCGTTGTATTTAATTGTATATCTGAAAATGTCATTTGGTAGGCAGCTGCATTCTTCCCAATGCGGTGTTTTTTTATATATCTTAATTTTCTATTTCACATAAATAAAAACGTACGAAAGTCGTCGCTATTCAACTAATTATAATATACGTTATAGTTTTTGCGGTTCTCTAATTTTGAGTTTAATATTTAACTGTTCCTTTTTCGACCTCTCTCCGTCCTTAATGAAGATAAAAATAATTTCAACCAAAACCGTTAACTATGGACACTATGGTATTTAGGATTTAATCATATCGAAGATAAAAGACAGTGCTTTATTGCAATTTGTTTTTGTTACAATTCCGTAATAGTTTATAAGCCTATTGTAGATCTCTCCATCCATCCAACAATGTCCCTGTCAATGCCCACTATATGATATAGCCTTTTTCACAATGGGAAATAATTCTATAATCATTACGATTCATAGCTGGGTTTGCGATTGCATTTGATAAGTTTCTCAGGAGCTCTATTGCCTACTTTGCTGACCTGAGTCGGATTCTACCACTCCTATGGGTAAATAAGAGTTGGTAATACATTGTATTCTTAACCCATCACCACATGTGCAATTTGTTACATTTAAGTTATTGATTTTTTTGCGAATATCTATACCAATAAATAAAATTGGAGTGTCTGTTTGTAATGTCAAAATAATAGGCTTTTTCATGCTCACACGGTTATTTGCACGACACCTATGCCTAAAATAGCAATTAAAAAATTTTTGTCTGTCTGTCTGTCTGTTTGTTCCCGGTAATCTTCAAAACGGCTGGACCGATTTCAAAAATTCTTTCACCAATGAAAAGCTATAATATCAGGGAGTAAACTAGGCTATATTATATCCCGGTATTCCCACGGGAACGGGAACTACGCGGGTAAAACGACTATAACCTATAACCGAAGCGAAGCGAGGTTGCTAGTTGTTAAATAAAATATATAAAATGATTGAAATATACATGTCGGATTCTGTCACTACATTTTATTACTTTTAAATATAGAAATATATTGCTTTACATATATATAATGGTCAGCAACTATTACTTGCCAATGGAAGTTGTAAGAATGGACTAAGGTTCTCATCAGAATAGTGGCTTTTTTGGGAAACGTATAACACCTCACTGTGATCACCAACGCCATTACCAAACGTGGACATTACGACGCTACCTATCTCTTCATTTATGGGGGCGGCTTACGTCCAACAATGCACGGCGTATGGTTAAGTTTTAAATAATGATGAATAATGATGATGCACAATTAGTGTGTATAATTAGAATGTATGAAGACCCAAATTTATGTATTGTACAAATGGTATTCTACAAATGTATGATATTTACATGCATATTCAATTGTATACTTGTATATTAGATTCATTCTAGAACTTTTGTTATTACTAAGTACATGTGTTTGGAAATTCGCGATTTATAATTCCATTTTATTAATGTTGGCTTCAGTGTGGTGTCGGCGTAAGAATTCACCACCCTATATCTTACCAGTTGGGGTTATAAGAGACGTCTGAGGGATATAATATGCATATAATATCTATGCAAGAGAAGGGAAACTCGAAATGAACCCCTATGCCAACAGTCTAACAAGCGTGGCGTATAAGTAATATTTGCGTGAAATCATCATTGGGTGTGAGGAAAATTTCCATAGTAGCACGGAGTCCAGAACTTTAGCAATTCAGCTGATTTTTTTTTTGTTGCTGTTGATGATATAGTAAGTGATATTGCGCTCATGGAACTTTGCTAGGCCCACCTTAAAGAAAATTAAAGAAGTGTGAATACGTTCAATGAGTTTCAGTGATACTAAAGGCCATGAAAACCTATGGTGGGTTTGTGGCAAATACCCTCAGAAACTTGGACTTCTGGTTCTCTCGCTCATCAAACGAAGTGCAGGGACAACATTCATAGCAACTTTGATAAATAAAATAGTACACTCCTAAAGAGGTCTCGCATTATTTGTCTATTAATTTGTACGCAAATTACTCAAAAACAACTGGGCCGAATGCTTTGATATTTTGTATAGTTATAGTTACTCTGGCATAATATATTAAATCATGAAATATTGAATCAATAAAACCAATCACGTGTATAATAATTATAATAATTTCATCCCCCAAATACGTCCCACAATAAGAGGAAAATTGCCATGCTGGTCGGACGGGTTTGTATAGAGTTTTATATCGAGATTTCCTTATCTTGCATAGATGCTATATGCGTATTATATCCCGTAGTTGCCTATTACGACATACACGGTCAAGATAGAGAGAGAATTGTAAGAATTGTATTCTGATTCCGTCACCACACGGAAAATAATTTAAATATAGAATATGCGGATTTACGGATGTTGTTGCTTAAATATAATTCAATTCAATATTATGTTTCAGATTAGGAGTATTCTGCACAGTACTTATGATATTGCCATCGTTGATAGGTTTAGTATTTACATTGGCTTCGTCTCCACCCAGTCTACAAACGGATCTTTCGGCCTTTACTGTTTCTGTACAGAAGAACGACTTACGTTGGCTTGCTATTCAATTCGTTAATGCCATCTTCTTTCCTATTGCAGCGATTGGCAGGTAAGAAATATTTTAATGTTTTGTTTTCAATATAGCAAATTAATATCTATATATATTTATGTCAACCCGTCTGATTAGCGTGGTTTAGTTTCCTACTATTACAGAGGAGGCTTGAACCCTGCAGTAGGACGTATATGAGCCGAACGATAATGATGAAATGATGAATATCTACATCGCACAGCTTTTTTTTCTTATATTTTATTCCATTCTGGGCGATGAAAGGGAGGTGCGCGAGCCCATAACCCACCCGTACCTACGTCGCCTTCGTCATTGGGCCACTACCAGTGCCGAGTTCCTTGTCCTCAATGGGCGGCCTGACGGAATACCCTTTCAGGTACCCTCTCATCTCAACGTCCCTATCCCGGGACGTTGGTCGCCGTTGCGCGGTCAACCTCTCTGCGGTCAACGAACTAAAATCCCCGGTCTAATCACCCGCAGCCTCAGCTAGGACGGCATCAAGCGCAGGTATACATCTCACTGTTGGGTATAAACCACTAATTGGTCTATTATATATATGTTCGCAATAAAGTCTTTGGAATTTTCCTTATTTGTGGTAATACTCTACGTTTGCGCCCTTTACTCGTCCCATTTAAAACAAATAAACAGATCATATATTGTTATGTAAATTCAATCAAGTAAATATAAATAATAATCTTAGTACTATAGAAATAATGATAACATTTTTGTTTTATTAAAATGGTTTTAATATCAAACGTACCTATAGGCTGACGTGCAAAACCATTCATTCATCATGTAACTTAGCATCTTCGTAAATTCGAAACAATACATTATGTTAACTATTTGGCATGGTATATCACAAGTGTGCAGTAATAGGTAATTTTTTCTCTTACTGGGGTGAAAATGCGTACCCAATTTTGGAACGTATATGGGGAGAAGAAGACAGGGGAGTCCCCAATAAGGACCCATGCGGATTAAATTTATTCATCATCATCATCATCATGTTGGCTGGCTGGGCTCTAGCCTCCTCCACAATAGGAGGGAAATTGGTCTTAGCTCTATACTCACACTCTCTCTTATCTGTTTGACAGGTTCATGAAGGGTTTTGTTTCCAGTTTTACCTCTTTTACATATATATATTATAATCGTATTTTACGATATCTATGGACGAGATAGGGAGTGATGAATTGTATTTTTATTCAGTCACCACACGATCAAACACAAAAAAATCTGCATGGACCTTTCTATGAAGGGCTGTCCTAAGTATAGGCATCTTATAAGGTCTTTAAAGGACGATAGCAGACAAAATAATTGCGAATTAAAAAACGAATTTATAAACTTGTTTGACCAGCGTCATATACAGAAGTATTATATAGGTTATATTAACAAGTGCTAATATAACTTTTATATAGGGTATATTCATCACCATCATCGCAGCCCACATACGTCCCACTATTGGGCTCGGGCCTCCTCCACAATGAGAGGAAATTTAACCTACTAGGTATACCACGCTGGTCTGACATGTTGGTATAGGGTTTCATTTCGAGTTTTCTTTCTCTCGCTTGTTATGTGCATATTATATCCCATAGTCGTCTTTTACATCAACATCCACGGGTATGACAAGGAGTGGTGAATTATATTCTTACTCCGTCACCACACGAAAATTATGTTAGTAACTGCTAATATAAATGAAAATCCATACTAATATTATAAATGCGAAAGTAAGGATGTTTGTTTGTTTGTTTGTAACGCTTTCACGCTTAAATCACCGAACCGATTTCAAAATTTCTTTCAGCAATGGAATGCTATAATATCAGGGAGTAACATAGGCTATATTTTATCCCGGTATTCTCACAGGAACGGGAACTACGCCACGGGTAAAGCGACTGAAACCGAAGCGAAGCAAGGGCGGGTTGCTAGTTTCTTATAAAACCGTCTATATAAAACTTATACATAAGGTTATGTAAGAAGTTTACATTTTCATACAAAGTAATATATCTAGCTGCGCCACACTGCAAACTCCAATTTATAAAGATTCTGACCCTATACAATGATGATATCTCTGGTCGTATCAAAATCAAGTGAACCGAGTTTAATGTCTATTCAATAACATGTTATGCTATAACATTCGCGATTATAGATGTATCATATAGGATAAAATGTTTGCTAGATCTATCACTAAACAAGATATTAACGAATTATGTAAGACAAACAGAATTATCACGTAAGTAGATATTTTTAGAATTAGATGCAATATGCTTCAAGCACATTGCTATCATTTGAGGCCATGCGTAAGAATAGTAGAATTCTCGATCAATCACAGTGGCAGGTTGATAATACTACAGAATTCACTCCACCTCGATTTATACGTTACAGTGTGGTTACGGAGTAAGAATACAATTCACTATCCTCTCTCTTTCATGGGTGTCGTAAAAGACGACTAAGGAATGTAATATGCAGATAACATCGATGCAGATCATCGATGCCTAAGCAGTCACCTCCACGCTGGCAAGACGTGTTGGCATGTCTCACCAGCGTGGATAGTAGGTCAAATTCTCTCCTATAATGGAGGAGGCCCGAGCCCAACAGTGGGACGTATATGAGCTGAGATGATGATGATGAGCGGGGTTGTTATAATTTTGCCACCTTCTTCTTTAACCAATTAACATGAAACTTCTCATAGCGGATACGCTAAGAGAGTGCACTAAAAAATAATTAATTATCGGATAGGTCAGTCGAGTTGAATAAACACGCTGCCTGTTATCGACTCTAAAATGATCCAAAATAACCCACATAGCACGATAGTCCTCTAACACTATATTTGTGACAAGACTACTTACTTTTATAGGTTTAATCACGTTTGTAATTGTTTTAATGTATTTGTAGTGTATCTTAATCCGTCCGTGATTATGAATCTCTAAAAGTTTTCGAAACTTCAGGAGAGTGAAAACAAATGCTAGTGTGAGCTGCAAAAATAGGTTTATTTCACATGCGTAAAGGTTCATTTCCATGCATCGCGGCCAAACGAGCTATCATGTGCGAAAGACGCGGCTAATGTGACAATAGTTAAAGTATGAAAATGTATGGTGTAGCTTACGTCATTCATCGAATGCATCTGTGGGAGGCCTTGAAAACGGCATCATAAATTTCAATACTTTGACTATTGATGCATCAGTCGCGCACGTCATCAATCGCATGCGGCTGCGAACGGCCGTGATATACGGAAATTAAATATTTATTTAGTACTAATAATAATACTCGCGTAAGCATCACTAATCATTATAAGAACATTCATCATCATCATCACAGCTCATACACGTCCTACTGTTCGGCTAAAACCGCCTCTCCGTTAAGACGGAGATAGACCTACTACACCACGCTGGCCGAGCAGGTTAGTACAGGGTTTCCTTCTCTTGCACAGTTGTTATATGCATAATCCTTCAGTCGTTTTTACGTACCCACGGGCAAGATAAGGGGTGGGGAATTGTATAAGAATATTATAATTATACTAGCTGATTCAACAGACGTTCTGTTCAAATAAAATAACGCCACCTACCGGGTCCAATTGTAATTCTAATTCATTCTCGAATCCCCTTGAACGCACATAAAAAATTTCATCAACATCGGTCCAGCCGTTTAGGAGGAGTTCAGTGACATACACACGTACACAAGAAATTTATTTATAAAGATTAACACTCCAATATATTTCCAACAGATACTGCTTCTTAATATTCTGGTGGATAGAAGCTGTCTGTGCCTCAAGGGATCAGGACATTGAAAGAACTCAAGAAGCCATATTCCAAGCTAGATCGCCGTCACCATTGGAATTATATTTATTCTTGCAATCTTTCATTCATGCAGCCCCACACGCAATTGTGAATATATTGGATTTATTGACGCGGTTTTCTGACATAACTTATGATAAAGGTATTATTTTTATTATTAGTAATATTTTCCTTTTAACATTTTATTGTGAAAATTAGTTGAGGAGTTAGTAGAGCCTGTTACGGTAAACGGTAACCATAGCTCATAAGGCTCAGCCAAATTACTTATTGGTGAATTACATTGTTACGTTTAATTTGTTGTATCGAAAAGAGCCAGCCTCTCGACTGGCTAAACTGAAGGCGCTGTAAATACGACTCGGATCCAAAATAGCTTATAAAATAAAAATAGTTTAACGTTACTTTTAATTTTGCTGCGATTAGTAATTTTATATAGTAACAGAAACAATAAACTAAACGATTAAACCATAATAGATGGTTTTATTTTGTATACGTGCTATAAGGTTAGTAGTTTGTATTCTTAGTACGTGCGCAAATAGAAGGGCTAGTTGCTATTATAATGAATTCTAAAAAAATTGTCGTCCTTCATTTATTATACCTATCTTTTTTATCCTATTTGTGTGGCGAAGTATCAAAAATTGCTATTATAATTTGGTTATTTTTATTTTCTTATTATTATCACAGCCGATATATTATGTCTCACTGCTGGGCTCAAGCCTAATCCATTATAGAAGGGGATACGACCAACTACTATATATTGATATACTACGCTGGTTAGACATATTGGTTGTTGTTTCGAGTTTTCCATCTTGCATAGGCAAGAAGAGCCTATGAAATATAGTTATAAAAAATGTGAAATTGCCTAACAGTATCACCAAAAGTAAAATGTCAGCAGCTGATAAAGGCCCTTTTTGAAATATTTAAAAAAATATATAACTTTATAAGTGACTAGATGCTGTTTTGTATAAGTTATAAAAAATAAATAAAAAAGGACAAAACCCTGTACTAAGGCAATAATCCTTGTGTCGAGTGAGACTACAAACATAATTAACGGACAAAAATTACAACCAAACTCAGGTCTGGTTGTAATTTGTAAGTCTGGTTGTAACAACAATTTCTAGATCGCACAAAGTGTTGTCCTGCCTGGGATTCGAACCCATGACACTGGCACTATACGTCGGTATCATAACCACTACGGCATCGTACGGTGTAGTTGAAGAAGAGTCACGGTTATGGCAATAGTACACTGTTAATATTTTATATCTGAATTCAATTATTTTAATGCATTACCGTCGTATTTGGATTACTGGGCTAAGATTTCATTAGTCTATTCCAACAGCGATTAATTCTGTCATTACTCATCTAGTAATAAAAAGGCGGATTTGGTGATTTATTTCTTAAGGTCACAAATTCGATTACGTTATTTTAGCATTGAAATTAAGGCAAAATCTAAACTATTCATTGAAAACATCGATCCTTGAATAAGCTTTATAATATTTAAAATGTCCATTAATATGCTAATAATATCTTGAAAATTTATCTATCTCTCGATTGTTTGTCTAAAATATTTTAAATTATCAGTTTCAGTTCAAGCTGTGAGTATCATTGTTTCGTGTCTTCGAATGGCAAGCACTGCCACCGTCTACAGAAGATTCGAAAGAGAAAAGTTATGCGGCCGAAATTACCCCTGGAACAGAAATTCACTACTGGATAACACAGATTCTAATAAGGCCGATTCAGAGAAGAATAACACTACGAATGAAGATGAAAACATTTATGAGTCGATTACAAAAAAAGAATCAATTCTTTCATCTGGATCAAATGATTTAAGATATCGTAATACAAATAGCGATCTTATACAATTCTCTCCTAGAGCAGTAGATATGTCTTCAACATTTTTTGATAACGAAACCTTAACTGACTCGGAGGAAAGCTCGGAATATCTACCATCAATATCGCCTGTGAAGCGAAGACAGTCGCCAATGTACGATAGTGACGACGAATATGTTCGTCCAGTATCCATTATCGATAAAGTAGCACCGAGAAGACGAGATACGGAATACACAGTTGAAAGAGTAGAAATTTTACCTCCACCAGTAATGCTTGCACCACGACCCGGTTCCTTAGCTGTATGGGCAGAGAAAATGGTTGAGAACGCCGAGTCTATACCCACTTGGTTGTCAGCTCCGCCTAGACATAAGTATTATAGAGAAGTTCACGATGAACCTGACATCCCTCGTAGAGTACCTAGGTCATACATGCGTGGTCTTGAACCCCAGGATCTCACAGCATCTTTAGTTCATTTCCTAGCATGGTATATGTTTTTTATAGCACGATTAATTTCTATAGCTTGCTTTATAAAGTTTTTCGTTTTCGTTGCAGTAATAGTTCTCTTTTGTCATTATCAAGTGATGCTATTATTCCTAATAGTACCACAAGCCAGTACAGTTAAAAGAGCGTTTTATATATTCCTTGCTATTATATACTTATTTTGTTTAATGGAATTCAAGATACGTTTCCGGCACGTGCGAGTATGGCACGTGTTTTGGATTATAGTTTGTACCATAGAGATCGTTTTGTTCACCGGTCTTTGGGCATCTATGGATAATCGAATACATGATTGGTGGAAAGGTTACGTTGTTAAGGTGATTACAGTGAGTACTCTGTTAAGTTACATGTGTTTTCTTGTCTATTTTGTATTATTGAAGCCAAAAGAAACTATTGTATATATTAAAAATAAAAATAATAATTCTTAATACTATATTACTTTAAATTATTTGAAATGCTTAGTAATTTGTGCTATTAGAGAGTATTATTTGTTTATTGTGTTAGTCGACGTGAAGGATATTCTTAACTAAGGAGTAGTTAAACGGAACAGCTGTCGTTATATGTGTGTATCTTACTAGTGCCTGTCAAAAGATTGCTGAAGCAAACAAAAATAAAATTATCGTTAGTAAATTATGTTCAACCAAAATACTTTGATTTTATATTTTTATAAGAATTGAAAGATATATTTAAATCTATAATCATTAGACTGGGGAACTGTGATTTTGCAGCCAGGTAGGTTGAAGTTAATTTTGTAATAGATCAGATTCTGAATACGAGACAATATCAGAAAAACATACGAGAAAAATGACAAACATATTAGATTTGTCCTGTTAACTCTAGTTTATGATCTAAAGGTTCTATTAATCATGTAATGAAATGAAATTAAATAATTTATTACACACAAAATAGAGTAGTACATTAGGTTTTTAGTGTGTTAGTTTGGCTCATCTATCTTGTCATTTTAAATGGTTATGTCAATCATAATAAGAATTACAACAATAATAATGACCTTAAGGATATACACACATTTCTTGTAATTCGTAATAATTCTTGTCTAGTAACCATGATTTTAAATGTTTTTTAAATTGTGGAAAAGGAAGTGTCTTAATATATTCTGGTAATTTGTTATAAATTAATATACACATAGAATAGCAATTTTTCATTAACTTGGTAGTACGTGGTCGAGATTCTAGAACTAATCTGTGCGGATTTCTGGTATTGCGCGGAAATTTATCCTTTACAGTATAGAATAAGTCCCTATTACATTTTTCGAATGTGCTTATTTCGTAGATATACATGCAGGTTAAGGTTAGCATACTAAACGAAATAAGGACTAATTGCTAATGTCTAAATAATAAATACAATGGTTATATAATAACGATAAAACAAACTTAATACATATCCTGTAACTCAAATCATCATCATCTCAGCCCATACACGTCCCACTGTTGGGCTCTGGCCTCCTCCACTAAGGGAGGGTAATTAACCTACTATACCACTTTAGTCAGACGTGTTGGTATAGGGTTTTATTTCAAGATTTCCTTTTCTTATACATATGTTATATGGGTATTATATCTCTTAGTCGTCTTTTACAACATGCTCGAGCAGGATAGGGAGTGTTGAATTGTATTCTTATTCCGTCACCACACGGAGAGTAACTCAAATAATAATAAAAAATACACAGCACTTTTTTGTTAGCTTTTCTACTTTCTAGAGTTAGAAAGATGTAATAGAGACTGTGCTGACCAAAACTCGGAAGAGTTTCAATATAAATAAGCGATCAATACAAGCAATGTTCGGTTGTTATACGTAGGCCCAATGTTCGGTTGTTATACGTAGGCCCAATGTTCGGTTGTTATACATAGGCCCATTCTTGTCTAAATGGTATGACCATTCCGGCCAAGTGCGCAACGGCAACCATGATTTTTAGTCTTTATATATATTGCCGTGAAGTGGACGATATTGTATTTAAAAACATGTGAATGATTTTTTCCAAAAAATCCATTGAGAATAATTTAATTAGAAATACTAGCGGCCATATTTTGATAGGGAGCTTGGTAGATAAATAATGCTCCTAATCATAAACATGCGTAAAAAATTTGTTTTTTAGCAAAAGTTCAATGAGCGTTTTTCAATTTCAATTCTGCAAATTCAAATTCAATTCTGCAGCGGGATCTTAGTCTATAAAATAAAATATCCAAGACAAAGTCTTAGATAATGATCCAGTAAATAGATTAGCATTAATTCTACTGAAGTATTATGGAGGATATTCTTGTCTTATTAGCTATCGACATAAATTTGCAGAAGGCTTGTATTAAAGGGGTGGTGACCGCCTCAGTGATCTACTGATATAAACGGGCGGGAATTCTATGTGGGATGTTGAAACGAGAGGGAAAGTGAACTAACACAAAGCGCTGGTCAGATTGCTTTTATATAAAGATTCCTCTCTTACTCTGTTATCTGGTTAAATCGCTTATCTATCTATTATGAACGATTGATGTCTTTTATGATGGTAGGCCCAACAATGAATGTCTTTGGGCTGATATATGGATGGGTGGATGGTATATGCTATTCTTCTTCAGAAGCTTTCTTTGCAATAGCACAGCAAAATATAGAATCGTATGCACTGAGATAGCAGGAGGTTCACATTATTCCACGATTCATGTGTGATTAAAAGTTGCAAGTACAACAGTATAAACTTCTGATTTTTGTTTTTATTTTCTTATGAAAGTAAACCCTTAATGAAAGTTACCCCAGTATTGAGTAGGCAGAGGGGTTCTGCCCAACTAAGTGTACACGCGGTCGTCTACCCCATGTACCTGCTAAAACTGCGGCAATACTTTTTTATCTATTGTGAAATGCAAGGGCTACGCTTATCACACTCATTCTTATACAGGGGTATATTTACCAGGGGGTAAACCGGATGGTCGGCCCAACGACAAAGGCGACATGGTGTTCGGGTGGGTTGCGGGTGTGCGTGCTTACGCCCCTCTGTCGCCCCGGACGGAGTGGTGCGAGGAGTGCGTCGACCGCAGCGCACTCCAAAAAAAAAGGGCGTAAATCGAGGCTGCTATTTCTACTAGTCATATCTGGTTTAAAGGGCCTTGCTCTCATTCTATATAGGCACGCACGGAAGATCGCCGTTTCAAGCCGCTAAAGTGATGGACTGCCCTTAGTTCTCCATCCTCTGGCAAGTGCTCGTTTTCTTTATATTCCGCTCCCTAAGCAAAGAGATTATAAATCTGCTTACAATACCTAAGCATGTGCCGAGTTACATACATTATCATTATAAATAACTTTTAGTAACTGAGTAGGCATTCATGAAAACATACATTGAGATTTTGTGCATCGCACAAAGTAATGATAATAGTAATTCTTTATTTCAAAAGTCACATTACAATCACAATATATTGCGGCTATAAATGAGGTTAAAGTAGATAATGAATATATGATCAATGAATCCTAAATTAGGTTTAAGTTTCTGTGTTTTAGGTAACTGTATTCCGACGTAAAAATATGAAACTGTTAAAGTATTGTGCTGCGTGAGAATCGAATCTCTTACGTTTGGCACAATAGGTTAAAGCATTCAATTCAATCAAAGCATTTAAAATAAAATAAAACTGCTGTAGTAGAAATTATTGTGATAGATAGGTTACTAATTTTAGCAATAAACTAGAAAAACAAAACTAAGCAGAAAATACTCAACGTCTATTTCACAACGAAAACAAACGTGAAAACACGTGTTCCACATTTGAAAAATAGCTCTCTAAAATACGTGGAAACGTAATGAACATATGTAAAGAATTAACCTATTCTTTTTCTTCGACGCTGATATAATAGAGGTCGTTAGGTACGTGGCGTATCACCAAAATCAATAAACAGTGCTTTGTCTTGCTTCAAAGAATAGCTACATTGGTCGACTCTACACTTCACACTCCTTGATTGAAACATCCCTTTTGGTTGCAACAGCTGTGCATTTAGTTTTCTCGATGTAATTATTTGTGTCAATTCAAACATTATGTCTGTTGATTTACTAAGTTTAATAGAAGCAATTTTATAGACTTCAATCCGTAGCCATTTTAAGACAATGTTTGAGTCCGACTTGGAAGAATCTATTGCTGTCAAACGGACATAATTGTAAATTCAGTGTTTTTATTAACAGTTTCTCGAAGCTAAAACTCTACAGAGGTTAGGAGGTAGACAAGCCTTTTTTTGGTAGGCTATTGTGTAAACATACCCCGCCCAATCCGCCCGGGATGAGGGATTAGCGGCATACAGCCCATAACCTACGGGAGAGAATATCCTCCCCATTGTCATTGAGTTGACCACTGGTACCTTGAAATTCGTGGCCGGTCCAGCGCGTTATCCTTTTGGGTATCGTCCCATTCCACGTTATTTCAAACTTTTTAATAAGTTTGAAATTTTAGCTTGTTTGCCTAAGGCGCTGTCAGTCTAGTTTGATTAAATTCTTTTGTTTTTTTTGGTCTGTTTAATAGAAGTGGTATAAAATATAACGATTCGACTACTCAGATGTGAGCAGTGATCATAAAAGCACAAATATCTGGTAAAATATATATGGAACAGGGCAACGAAAAGAAAGGTTATGAAGGGATCAATAGTCATCATCATGATCATCATCGCAGCCCACGTATGTCCCACCGTTGGGTTCTGGGGAGGGCATCTGACCTACTATATCATGTTGGTCAGACATGTTGGTATAGGGTTTAATTTCGAGTTTTCCTTCTCTCTTTTATGTGCATATTATATCCCTTAGTCGTCTCTTACGACATCCACGGGCAAGATAGGGAGTGGTGAATTGTATTCTTACTCTGTAAGGATCTCCGGATTGATCAATAGTATATATTGATATATAATTGTGTATAAAGAGGTATAAATATTTTTATATTATGCCATTTATGAAAGCAATTTTTGAGATATATATCTATCAAATTAAACCAAAGCTTTTATTTGTAATATATACATAAAAGCTTTCTTTTGATATAATGATATGATATGAGATTGTATATATATACATATATTTCATTAAAATAATTTAATTATACATCCATCAACCATCCTATTATCGCCTATTTTTGAATACAATCTTCCTATGAAGAAGGGATATTGTCATTATTGCCACGCTTAGTTTAGTGACTATTCTGAGTTTCCCAGAAGAGCGTTCCTGCCCCTTAACAGAATTTAGAGTTTTAACACTCGCTATGTATTTGTATAAAATTTATCGAAATTTCTGTTTGAACTCTCTCTATTTATACACATAATTTCCTATATCAAATCACTTTATCACAATGCATAAGCAATGAAAAAAATATATTAAGAAAACAAAACGTAAATATCAATGATATATATTATAAATTAAATTTTAAGGCCTTTAGTTGTCTGCGTAAACTATGTTATTCGATCCAGTAAGCGGTGAGTGTTGCCATTGAAATGAAACTTAAATGTAACGTAGCACTCCCATTTTTTGACAAAGACACATTTACGTCATTTGATCTAATATAAATAAGCCTTTATACGTAAGAGTACTTTTAGTATATCTGTTAGATAGTAAATATGTTGGATATGATATTAAATAGGCTAGCTATGAACTTTATTGATATTATAAATGCGAAAGTAACTCTGTCTGTCTATGTGTTCCATTTCCACATCTAAACCACTGAACTTTAATGGAATTTGGTGTCAAGAGATTAGCTTGAGAAATGACACGGGCTACTTTTTATCGTAAGAAATTATTTGAAATAGGGGGATGACATTTTGAATGGAATTGTTAGGTATAGTTAAAACTACGAACTATTTTGTATTAAAGCCTTTTATAAGCAATAAATAAATATTAATTTTAGGGATTTTTTATATTTCACCATAAGAAGCGGAAGAACTTCAGCCTCTAATGAAGTGAATAACGTATAGCCGAAATCACTGAGCCTAGAAATGTGAGATTTTGTGCTCAGTTGTCTTTCATGAGGTAAGCTAGCACTATGAAATATTTTTTGGAAACTCAACCCTTAAGGAGGTGAAAAGCATATAGTTGAAATCATTAGGCCTAGGAATGTGAAATTTGGTATATGGTTCCTTCTTTTGAGGTAAATGAGCACTAAGAAATATTTTTTTGAAATTTAACCCTTAAGAAGGTGAAAAGCGTTTAGACACTGTACCTAGGAACGTAGAATTATATACACGGTTTTCTGGGTAAGCAAGCACTGACAAAGAATTTGGTATCTCAACCTGTAAGGGGTGAAAAGCGTATAACCGAAATCACCGGCTTTATTATTGTGAAATTTAATATACAAATCCATCTTTTAGTTTAAGCGAGCACTAAGATATAATTTTTGTCATTTCAACCTCAAGGGGCTCAAAAGCGTAGTCTACGTTTAGTCGACTTTTTCGACACCCACGGGCAAAAAAGGAGTGGTGAAATGTATTTTTACAACGTTAAATAATTTAATAAAACATCTGTTTGGGCACATTACATTTAGCATCTTACGAAATAAGAAAGTCGTTACATAGTACATAATTATATAAATAAAAGCCAGTATTGTAACAAGAAAGGGATAACTCTTGAAGGAAAAGTATCAAAGTTTTGTATTGTAACCATCGAAAATAAAGATAAACATTTAAATACATGACGAAGTAATGATATAATTCACTATCTCTTATCTTACTCATGGGTGTCGTATAAGATGACTAAATACGTATAAAATATCTATGCTAAGAAAACTTCAAATAGAAATCTATACTACGGTATATTAAGTCAATTACCCTCCAATTATGGAGAAGACTGGAGTCCAGCAGTGGGAGAAAAAGAGCTGAGATGTTGAAGGTGAATATTTATAAAAAATAACAAGTTATCTGTGTGGTAACGAAGTAAGAATACAATTCACCACCCCTTATCTTACCCGTGGATGTCGTAAAAGACAACTAAGGGATATATGCTGATAACATCGATGCAAGACAAGGAAACTCGAAATAAAACTCTATTAAAACACCAGCGTGGAATAGTCATTTCCTTACCATTGTGGAGGAGTATATGGGCTGAGATGATGATGATGAACGAGTACAAGATTTTATTACACTCAATAGTGTCCGTGTCTACACAGTAAATTAGACAATGGACTCAGGTGGTTATTTGTCTTGGGACATAAATTTGAATAGAAATGTTAAATAGTAGGTAAGTTGAAAAAGATAATTCCCTAATGGGTATTAGGGAATTATCTTTTCTCTCTCTATCTCTTCCTATAATTAGTGGGGGCTATGGGTCATAGCCCCCACTAATTATAGGAAGTAAGAGATGGTGACACATTCGATTATTATGCAGTTATATTTATCTATTACTTTATACTAAATTTATACTATATACCTATTCTATACTGTGTTTATCCTTTCTATTATATTACTATAGATTCTTATACAGTACAGTACACTAGAAATTTTACTATTTCTATTTATCATGTTATGTTTGTGTCCGTTAACTATGTTTGTAGAGTTGCCCGCAATACGAGGATTAATTCCTTAGTCTTTATTAAAAAAATATATATATTTTAGGTTCTTATGAATTTTATAACAAATTAGGGTCACTTGATAACCCTATTATAACTACTACATGTAATTATTTTTTATATGTCGTGGTATTGACGCGTTCATTACAGGTCAGCAGCCTTGCCATATGATGTGGCTTGTATCATTACGTTTATGATATTTACACAGAGAGCCATTGATAAAATGAACGAGATGAATTATGAGTATTTTTTTATGAGAAGCCGTTTATCTGTGCTATCTAATCGTTACACCTGATTATATTAATCCTGTATATTAATATTCTGTGTGGTGACAGAGTAAGAATACAATTCACCACTCCCTATCTTGCCCGTGGATGTCGTAAAAGACGACTACAAGATACAATATTTTTTTTTTTGGGACTAATCCCACCACACATTCCCACCATTGTAACTCCTGTAAGCCAGGATCCACAAAGGTCTCCATAAATGACACCGAGGTTTGACCCTCAGGCAGTCCCGGGATATGATTTTAATTGTCTTGGGACCCGCAACAAATTTAATTAGAAAAGATTAAAGAGGAGGAGTTGGAAAGAGAGATTCCACTTCCCTCCTAGGCAAAGCGGGAGACAGGAAAACAAAATGACTAGTCAGCCAATAAGTAAAAAGGTGTACAGCTACGATAGCGCAGCAGTACGGCACCACGGATACGGAAGAGCTTAACGGGGCCTATATGTGAGCGTTAAGATTGATTGCTACAGTAGATATGGCGGAAACGCATGAACACACGGAAATTTTCTCGAGTTGCTACAAGGTCCGTATAGTATACTACCCCACAGGTGACTTGCAAACTGTTTAACATAAGGTTACGCTCCTTTCGCCAGAGATCGCACTCCCAGAGAATGTGATGTGCTGATTGTTCATACTCGTGGTCAGATGTGGAAAATTGACATAATGGTGATGGTACGAGTTTAAAAGAAAATAATTTACTTTTAAAGTTGCCATGGCCAGTTAAAAATTGGGCCACGAAGTGGTCAACCTCCAGCCACACCTTCTCCAGGCGCTCTCGGATGCATGGAAAAAATAGATAAAGATGACGACCTTTCGATGATGAAGCCCATCTTTCTTGCCATTCAGTTAAAAGTTCCTCATAGACAATGGATTGTGGTGCAAACAATCTAGCAATTTTATTTCGGTCGCGCGGTAGAAGGAAATCTGTATTCATAGTTTCCTTTGTGGTGTAATACATTGACGCTCGTCTCTGAATCTCCAAATCAACCGGAAGTACACCCGCGAGTACTGATAAGGCCTCGGCACTAACCATTCTATAGGCTTTACATAAGAATATTAGGGCCATACGTTGGCTCTGTAGTAATTTAAGGCGAGTCGCCCCTATGGTGGCCCTATCGGCCCATACAGGTGCAGCGTAACAAATACACCCCAAATATGTGGCCATGTATATGGTTTTAAGTGTATTAAAACGAAGGCCCCAAGTAGATGTGGATATTCTAGTAAGCGCGTAGAAATTCCGTTTCGCTTTTTCGCCTACAGTTTTAATATGCTCAATAAATGAAAATTTTTTTTCTAAGACTAGGCCGAGATAGCAAACTGATTCTTTCTTTTTGACAGTCATATTATTGAATTTTATACGCGGCGCCGATTGTAAATGTCCTTTTAATAAAAGATACAATATGCAATTAACATCTATGCAAGAGAAAGAACTCGAAATGAAACCCTATACCAACACGTCAAACCAGCCTGGGATAGTCAATTTCCCTCCTATTGTGGAGGAGGCTCGAGCCCAGCCGTGGGATATATGTGAGCCGTCATGATGATGATGATCTTAATATTATTCTTTAATTTTATAGTAATACTATAAAAATAGTATATCATCATCAGCCTATCGCCGTCCACTGCTGGACGTAGGCCTCCCTCATGTTACGCCATAAAGTGCGGTCCCGTGCCGCCTGCATCCAACGATGGCCAGCAACTTTCACCAGGTCGTCGTTCCACCTGGTGGGAGGGCGTCCTACACTGCGTCGTCTGATACGTGGTCGCCACTCGAGAACCTTTCTTTCCCAACGGTTGTCGGTTCGTCGAGCGATGTGGCCTGCCCATTGCCACTTCAGCGTGCTAATTCTTCGTGCTATGTCGGTTACACCCGTTCTTCTGCGGATTGCCGTATTTCGGATTCTATCTCACAGAGAAATACCGAGCATAGCCCGTTCCATAGCACGCTGAGCGACTTTGAGCCTTGTTATGAGGCCTACATTTAGGGACCACGTTTCTGTGCCGTAAGTCATCATTGGTACACACTGGTCGTAGACCTGTGTTTTCAGACACTGAGGTATGTGGGACGAGAAGATCCTCTTAAGTTTCCCGAACGCTGCCCTACCGAGTTGGATTCGTCGGCTGATCTCTTTCTCGAAATTGGATCTACCTAACTGGACTGTTTGTCCTAGGTAAACATAATGATCAACAACTTCGAGAATCGCATTAGTATATAGCATAAAATAGTATGTAGCAATCTATACCAATAAATAAAATTGGAGTGTCTGTTTGTAATGTCAAAATAATAGGCTTTTTTCATGCTCACACGGTTATTTGCACGACACCTATGCCTAAAATAGCAATTAAAAAATTTTTGTCTGTCTGTCTGTTTGTTCCGGGTAATCTTCAAAACGGCTGGAGCGATTTCAAAAATTCTTTCACCAATGGAAAGCTATAATATCAGGGCGTAAACTAGGCTATACTTTATCCCGGTATTCCCACGGGAACGGGAACTCCGCGGGTAAAACGACTATAACCTATAACCGAAGCGAAGCGAGGGCGGGTTGCTAGTACAAAATATAATCTTAATTTTAATATTAGGTATATAAACTTTGTTTAAATACCAAATTCTCATTTTAGCTCAAATACGACCCACTGTTATGCCCAAGCCTTCTCTATATAGTGAGAGAAATTGTCCTACTGTACCACACTAGCCAGATAGCCTATACAGATGGTGTAGTGGTTAACAAACAGGCCTATGTTGTCAGTGTGGAGTATTCCGTCGGGTCGACCACTGAAATCAAGGAACTCTGCACCGGTGGGCGGCCCAACGATGAAGTCGTCGTGCTATATGGGTGGGTTACGGGTGTGCGTGCTTACGCCCCTCTGTCGCCCCCCTAAGATAGGGCTTAATTTATGTCCGTTAATTATATATTTGTAAAGTCCATGTGGCGACGGAATAAGGATACAATTCACCGCTCCCTTTCTTGCCTGTGGATGTCGTAAAAGATAGCTAAGGGATATAAAACGCATATAAAACCTATAGAGTAAGAGATGGAATACTGGAAATAAAACCCTATTCCAACTAGCATGGTATAGTAGGTCAATTTACCTCCTATTGTGGAGGAAGTTCGAGCCCAGTAGTGGGACGTATATTATTATTATTTATTTAAGACAACACCCTGCACTAAGGAAATAATCCTTGTATTGCGGGAGACTTTATAAACATATGATTAACGGACACAAATTACATCCAGACTCAGAACAACAATTTGTGGATCGCACAAAGTGTTGTCCCGCATGGGATTCGAACCCCCGACACTGGCGTTCTAGGTCGCTATCTTAACCACTACGCCATCTGTGCAGTCTATATGAGCTGAAATGATGACGATGATGATGATAAAAGTCCCCTGTATTATAAGGCTGATTTCCTTAGTGCAGGATGTATATTATAAAAAGAAAAAGAAAAGGAATTTTTCTTTCTTTTGCAGTGATGTTATCAATTTTCGTCCCTTAGTTTTTTTATGATCACCCACGGGAAAGAAAGGGGTGGTGATCATTGTATTCTCACTTCGTCACTATACGGATATTCGAGATTAACGACCGTGATCTTGGTGTTGTTCTTGAAAATTTCAACATTTCCTGAGTATAAACAGTAAACGATCATGTCCAAATTCCGCAAATTGATTTGTCAACTTGTGGTCACTAACTCTCTCTCAGCATTGGCAGCTTTGAAACCTTAATTAAATCTCTTCTCAGTATTTTCATAAAGTTATTGTATTTTAGTCATTCTATTTCATAATTTGTATAATATTCAGGCACTAAGTTATCATTGCCCTACGTTTACACGATGCTAGCATAGAGGGATTCCTTTACATAGCAAATACAAATTAGAACACCTTGCTGCACTTGGACTTGGATTGGTCACATGCCTGACGTCAATCTTATGATATATTCATATATGGTATATTAAGTTATTTAAGACTAGCAACCCGCCCTCGCTTCGTTTCGGTTTCAGTCGCTTTACCCGCGGCGTAGTACCCGTTCCTGTGGGAATACCGGGCTAAAATATAGCCTATGTTACTCACTGATATTATAGCTTTCCATTGGTGAAAGAATTTTTGAAATCGGTTCATTGGTTTAAGCGTGAAAGCGTTACAAACAAACAAACAAACATCCTTTTCGCATTTATAATATTAGTATGGATTGTAGCAAATAAATGTAGAAATGCTATCGTTTCGAATTTCAGGTAAAAACTCTTACTTTATTAGTTTCAAATAGTGAGATTGTTAACTCCTTAAACGTAAGGTGATACTTAAAACTATTTATCAAGTTTTACCGTTTACTAAAAGCTTTAGCTTTTAGTATTCTGTTATCTAGGCACAGTTTTACGAAAATGTGTGGTACTTAAACTTTTATGTGTACCTACGCATTAATTACAATAGGTGATGTTTTACGATAGAGTAGGTAGGGGAAATACGTCCAAAATGACACATATGGACAAAACGACACATTGGCGATATTTAAAAATTAGCGCAGTTTAGACAGTCAAAAATAAGACAATTAGGAAGCGCCCCCACCGGAAATATACCATTGGATTTCTCAGAGTCATTTAAAATACGTAACGGACGCCATGTTGACATTTGTGTTTTGCGCTTGGAGAAAAGTTTGTTAGTGGTCGTCAGTTTTTTGTTTTTCGGTAAGTTTTCTTTTGTTATTTTACTGTGTTATAGTTTTTTATATTCAAGCATCTTGTGCTTGAGGTGATCGTGTAGATTATACAACATTATTGTCGCTGCAATAAGATTATTTTTCGGATCGTTATTTTTTTGAGGTTATGTACAAAATGACATACAACCAATACGGACAAAACAACATAGTGTGTCGTTTTGTCCGTAGAGATTGTGAATAGTAAACATATAAATCTCTTTAATTCACAGGATTGCAATATGCCACGGAATTATAAGAGGACAAGTAATCGGCAATCATAGAGTCCGCAAGCGATGCAAAAAGCTATTGAAGCTGTACAGGAGAAAAAATGGGTTGGCTTCTGGCTTCTAAGACCTTCAAAGTACCACAAGCTACACTAAAGCGTCATGCTTTGAAACAAAATAAAAGAATTCCACCAGCAGCAAAAGGTTTGGGCCGATTTCAAGTAACATTTCCTCTTCAAATCGAGAGACAATTGGTTGAGCATATCAAGCTACTTGAAACTCGCATGTTTGGATTAACGCGGACAATGGTCCAAGAACTCGCTTTCGAATTGGCTGAAAAGAATGGCTTTGCACACAGTTTTAATAAAGAAAAGGGCAAAGCTGGCCAGGAGTGGCTAGATGGATTTTTAAGGCGCCATAAAGACATATCTTTACGTAAATCTGAGCCTACTTCCGCAGCCAGAGCCCAAGCTTTCAATAGACCCCAGGTAAAAAAGTTTTTTGATAATTATCAAGAATACATAGACAAATACAAATTCAACGCAAACCGGATCTACAATGTGAATGAATCGGGGTTGTCTACTGTCCAAAGACCTCAAAAAATCTTGGCTACCACTGGCAGGAAGCAAGTACGACGTCAGTTACGAGTCCAGAGCGAGGATCCAATGTGACAGTCGTGTGCTGCATGAACGCAGCTGGGTGGTACGTACCTCCTTTCATGATTTTCCCTAGGAAGAATATGAAAAACGAGCTCGTGGATGAAGCACCAACTGGCACCGTAGGAGTAGCTCAAGAAAACGGATGGATGTCTACTGAAATATTCGTGAAGTGGCTCCATCATTTTCAAAGCTTTGTTAAAGCTAGTCATGATGATAAAGTCCTGCTTATTGTCGATGGCCATGCCAGTCATAAGTCATTCTAAGCTTTGAACTTTGCGAAGGAAAATGAAATCGAAATTGTTTGTCTTCCTCCTCACTGCACCCATCGTATGCAGCCTCTCGACGTATGCTTTTATGGACCTCTCAAGACATATTTTAACCAAGAAATTTCTGTCTGGCTTAGAAACCATCCAGGAAGAGCGGTGACAGCTTTTCAGATCGGATATTTGTTTAATCAAGCTTATGGAAAAACTGCTTCAGTTCAAAATGCATGCAATGGTTTCAAAAGCACTGGTCTGGGGCCAGTTAATCCGGACATATTTCCAGATCACTTTTTTGAACCAGCTGAAACAACAAATATACCAATGGCTTCCACAGCTGATAATCCAGACCAAATCCAGGATGATGACCTTCTTCCATCGTTGCCAATTGACCTGGAGGCTGGTGAGATTATGACACAGATACAGAATGAGGCCCCTGAATCTTCATTAGAGCCGTCCACTAGTTCTTCTAATCCATCTAAACCATCGGATTCTTCAGTCGCAATAGTAGTCACTAATGATATTCCTAACATATTGACTGGCCACTCAGATATTTCCCAACCATCTACAAGTTCCTTTCCTATGACAAGTCCTTTAGCAGTTCCGGTTAATATCATTTCTCCAGTTCCCAGAGGTAAATTTGGAAGTGGTCAGGGTAAACGAAAGCCAAAGAAACGAACTACAACATTCCTTTTGACATCATCACCAAATATGGTAGAATTAAAACTCAAACGAGCTGAGACTGAAGCTAAAAAACCAACTCGTAAAAGAATCCAGGCAATTACTAAATCTCTTTATGTTAATGAAGACTCAGATGAAGAAGGTCTTGATCAAGCAGTCGAAGAAGACGATTGTGCCTGTATATACTGCAACGATCTTTACTCACGTTCAAAGCCTGGTGAGGTGGTTGAGATGCATGAAGTGCAGTCGTTGGGTTCACGCGGCCTGTGCTGATTTGCCAAAGCGTACCAAAATATTTGTTTGCGAATTGTGCAATTAATTTTTGTTATTAATATTGTATTCATGTTGATGGCTGTGTATGTCATTTAGTCCATACGGTTTGTGTCGTTTTGTCCATACGGTATGGACAAAACGGATTTTTCTTGATCTCCATTTAAGACTAAATATTTTTGTAAGTTTTGATTTTTGTGACAAATCCTTTAAGGTATGGGTAACCAATTAATATAAGCAAAGTTTTATAAAAAAATTATGTTCCTAATACGAATAATAAAAAAGTTATTGATTATTAAAAAAACACTGTGTCATTTTGGACGTACTTCCCCTACTTGCGGTAGGCGTAGGCAAGTGTTAAGTATTACATAATCGCTTATAATCTGTGGTTATCGATGCACGACTCTTTTATTTTAAACACTTCCTTTCATTCATATATATGCTATCTGAATCTTAGTTCGAACGAAAAGTATTGTTGCCTTTTTCTAAAGATTTGTTGCAGATGAAGGGTCTGAGGGAATTAGGAATATTAAGCAAAATGTCTGTTATTATGACTGACAGATAGACAGTCAACGGTACAATTATGTTCTATTAAAAATTACGTTGCAATATATATGTAGGTTCGTTACAGGAGCTGTGTGTTATCCTTTTTATCATAGAAGTATATCACTATAAATGAAAATAAATATTGAAATATTTTTATGTGTATATTTTAATACACAAATAGACTTTATTCCTACTTATTTTAGTCTGAGAAATCTATGATTTAAGATAACCATAAGAACGTTTACACATGCCGGAGCGACGGAGTTTACCGCCACCGCGGTGCCGTAAAAGTAGCAAGGTTTCACTGTCAAACCAACTGTATTTTTTTTGTGGGTGGGCCACGGTCAGTGTACCCGCCGCCCGGCTCCGTCCAGGGCGACAGAGGGTCGGCGCGCGGCCCAGTAACCCACCCAATAGCACGTTGCTTTCGTCGTTGGGCCGACCACCGGTGCAGAGTTCCAAACCAACGACACTTAAGACAACTTAAAAACTGCTGCATCGCTCGTCGCTATCTTCACGGTACATACCGTGGCTTTTGCGGCATTATGGCTAAAGTAGCAGCAGCGTAAAGTGTAAACACCCCAGATCAACAGGCAGTCAGAACAACAACCTCGATGTCTTAACATACCCTCCAAGCACAAATAGCAAATGAGCTATCAATAAATAGACACAGATATAGTATAGATATATAAGGTAGATAATTTTAATAAACGACGCGTGCCTTGAATTCAAATTATATTCAAACAAAGTCATTCCCTACATATGTCTATATTTGTATTGACTGCGGTTAGCGTTTAAAATGCATGACAGAACCAACCTATGCGCGAATAGATAGCTGATTTTGGTGCTGTTGATATTTTAAATCTTGAAAACAAATACAAAGCTTGTGGGAATTAAACAAATACATATAAACATGTATCTCGGACATTTATTAGGGTTTAAGTTTCCTGGCAGTTGGCAGTTTTTACACCATAAAACTGATATAAAGTTCCACTGCTGGGCTCGGGCCTCCTCCGAAGTAGAAGAGAATTTGACTTACTAAGGACTTGGACGTGAGACATCTTAGTCCACCCGTGATCATGAACGCTGTAAAGTGTTCGAAACGCCGGGTAATCAAAAATCAAATACAAACGCGATAAAATCCGTAAAGTAGTTTTATTTAAAATGTATAATACTCGCGTAAACATCAGAAATCATTACTAAACTATGTTAGACGGTTTGATATAGGGTTTTATTTCGAGACTTCCTTCTCTTGCATAAATGTTATATACATTTTTACACTGTCACACACGGTCTACTTTATCACTAAAGTGTTATTAGAGGGACAATCCGCAATACGAATTTCGTCTAACACCGAGCCATAGTTTGTATCAACCAACCTGCCTGCAGTCTGCTTTGATATTCACGGGAAATGATTCAACCATAATCACTTTTATTATCGTAATATATCCTAAGTTTGAGGCATATTTAAGTTTTTTTATAGGTAAAATAGGGTCATCATGTTATCATTCGGCTTTTAGAAAGATAATTATTATTATTATACAGATTGACTGCACTAATGATGTAGTGGTTAAGACATCGACCTTCCATGTCAGTGGCGGCGGTTCGATTCCCACGTAGGACAATACTTTATACGATTCACAAATTCTTGTTCTAGGGCTAGGTGTAATTTGTGTCCGTTAAATTATATACATATTTGTAAAGTCTACCGCAATACAAGGGTAATTTACTTAATACAGGGTTTCGTGTTTTTAAAAAATGAAAGATTATTATTAAACGCGCCACTAACATCGTGTTATTATTTAATTTTTGTGAATAAATGGTTACTGTATATACGCATTACACACATATTGAACGTAAGGTCTTTAGTACAGTCTGTAGATCTAAGAAGCCGCTCTCTGAGAATGCAACGATCCAATGTTGAAAAACGCCGCGGCAATCGAACGAGCTGGCTTACTCGTGCGATTATTTTTTGCTAATTTACCATACACTTCGATCAAGGGCCGGAGATGAGACTACCGGGAATGATAATTACTTACCGGGAACAACGGTATTATAGTAATTGAACACAGTTTAGTTAGATTAATTTGTTAAAAAAGATCGAATGAAAAAAAATTATAAAAAATAATTAAAATGATTACGAAATTTTACATGGCTTGGAATAATAACATTAACTTTTATATTGGATTCTCTGTGTAGTGACGGCTTAGGAATACAAAATAACGCTACCCCTTCATTTTCGGTAAAAGTTGAAAAATACGATCTAGGGACAGCAACGCTCTCCTGCAAAACTTTTGTCAACTGCGATTGCCAGCTCACTTACCAAACGAGGCGATTATGGAACTATCCCTACTTCGTCGCAAGTAGACTTTGATAAGCTGATGAATACATTTACATTAACAATAATTAGACAAAAAAAGGTATTTAGTAGATTACTTTCTCTGACTCACTTTACGTGTTTTTCGTCTTTGTAAGACCACCATTGAAAATTACATTAAGAAAAAAAATGCCAGTCTAGTTATATACACCAATAACCTTTTGTTAGTATAAAAATATTTATTAGTATATAATCAGTATAGTAATCAGTATATTTAATCATTTTCCATGTGGTGACCAGGTAAGAGTACTATTTAACACAACACGACACCCACGGGTAAGATAGTTCACAATTGGACCCGGCAGGAGGCGCTGCTGTCGATTTCAAGGAGAATTCCTTTTATTTTCTGTTGGCTATATAAAGGAAGTAAAAATGAGATAAAATCCTACACCAGACCGTCTGACTAGCGTAGGTAAACTTTACTCCTATTGAGGAGGAGGCTCGAGCCCAGCAATGGGCCGTATATGTGTTAAAATCATGAAAATGACAATATTTAATCATTTAACTTATACGTATTAATAAATACACACTTTGAGGTTGATTGTAATATGTATAAAATTTTCTCTTAATATTTATGACGATACGATATTTCTGCAGAGTGTAAGGAAAGACTTATGTCTACGTTTAACAAGTATTAAATTTCAATAGATGATTTAAACATAGGTTATTGACGTATTTGCATATATAAATCTCCATAACATAGTAACGAAATATTCTCGGTAATTTAAGATGGACAAATTGGCTATTAATTTATAAGTTAAAGCTTGTGTTAGGACGCAGTTTGTCAAAGTTTTAAAGCAATATTAAATTTTAACTAAGCAATATTAAGTTGAGGGCACGAATAAATAAATGTTACTAACAGTGCTCCTGTCTCTAGAGTTGCAAGAAATTATTCCTGAAGGCAGAAGTCCTTCGCAATCTCGATTTATTATGTATTTTACTGTAATCGTAGTAAAATACAGTAATTTATCATTTTTATCGTACAAAGTGCTTGACGCGGTTTTGGTGGAAAGAATCGATTCGAACCCTCACGCTAAACTAAAACAATAATTAAATTAAATTGATGTATTGAACCATAACCAACAATCGTATTTTTGTAAAGCAAAACAATGATTATGATATCCGATTTCTTACATGCATGCTTACCTGTATAACAAATATAATACTTATTCCAACGGACCCCTTAAACTAGGTTTAGAATATTACACATCATATATTATTTCTTTCTTTATTTATACTTATGCTGAAGTTGTCATCAGCATTTTAAAAATATGAAAAATATCGGCCTATTGTAGGACGATTATTATGGAATATTTCTGAACTACTAGTCCGAGAGAAAGAAGAGTAGATAACAATGTAGTAAAGTTGTTTAAATTACTGGAATGCGGCTATATAACCTTCTTAGGAATCTTCACCTTTAAGTCTTAGGATTGTTATACTGATGGTAAGCACATTTCTGCGTGTGGTGACGGAGTAAGAATACAATTCACCACTCCCTATCTTGCTCATGGATGACGTAAAAGACGACCAAGGGATATAATATGCACATAACATCTGTGCAAGAGAAGAAAACTCGAAATGAATCCCTATACCAACATGTCTGACCAGCATGGTATAGTAAGTCATATTCCCTCTCATTGTGGAGGAGGCCCGAGACCAACAGTGGGACGTCTGTGGGCTGAGATGATGATGATGATGTCTTTACATTGTGTTATTTCACTATAAAAAGAATTATTCTTGATTCATAGGTTACGGTATCCTGTTTTTATTGAAGTTATACTTCTTTTCGTGCGTTAGGGAAAAATTATGACAGTATTTTATTACAATGCGCGCGCACACTGTAACGAAAAACCAATTTCCTGAAGTTAGCTATATACGATGCTCGCACACACCGTCACAAATGTCAACTAGATACCTAATGCGTTATAATAAAATTGTCAATGTGTTTAATAGTTTTTTTTTATTATTAGTGTCGTTTTTTCTACAAATGTAGGATAACGCGAAGGATAAAATTTGTAGAAATATTTTCATTTTGTTACGCCAAAGAAATATAACTTCTTACCTGCGTACATATTTACACACATACATTTTTTAATTTAGCTGTGATTAATTCGTAAAATAGTACCTATTAATAAATAATTTTTCGTGTGATGACGGAGTAAGAATACAATTCACCACCTGTGGCCCTAACCCTGGGTCTCCTAAAAGCCAACGCGTCTGACCAGCGTGGTGTAGTAGGTCAAATTCCCTCTCATAATGGAGGTAACCTACTCTGAGATGTGGAACAGTGGCACATATATGAATGGAGCTGATGATGATGAATCAACAATTTCAATAAATTACAGTACTTTCTCGCTAATCCGACGCTCGATTATCCGACATGTACTATAATCTACCGTTTTTTTGGACAGGAGATTGGTCTTGATTAAACTCTGTAATCCGCCGACACTGAAAGTTTTCGACCTGATAATCCGCCATCCCACTCTTTCATGCGTAAGACGAACAGAGTTCTATAGTCCGCCGCACGGTACTAACTTGCTAAATATATGAGCCTCGTTTAACTGATGATGAACTTTTAAATGATACTGCTGGATTCAGCAGCAGTTGAGTTGTAGCGTCGGGAATTGGGACGCGGTCGCAGCCTTCTGCGAGACAGTGATCTCGCGGAAGGAGGCGGCGGATCGCCTGCGCGAGGAGCGCAGCCTCGATGAGGAGATCCGCCGCCGGCGACTGGGGCGGCGCAGGCGCAACTATCTGCGCCTCATGCCGCCCTAGCCGAGGCCGCGGGTGACGTGACCGGGGATTAGTCCGTCACCCGCCGAGAGGCCGACCGCGTGAGGAAAGACCGACGTCCTCCCCGAGGGGGGGACGTCGGTCGATGGGAGGGTACCCCAATAGGGGGTATTCCGTCGGGCCGACCACTGACGACAAGTTAACGCTGCTCCAGTGGTCGGCCCAACGACGAAGGCGACGTGGTTTTCGGGTGGGTCGCGGGAGTTGCGTGCTCAAGCCCCTCTGTCGCCCCGGACGGAGTGGTGCGGAGGCGCGCCGACCGCGGCCCACCCACAAAAAAAAAAAAGCAGTTGAGTTGTCCGATTGGACAACTCATCAGATGAAGAAATCATGTTTCATGCTGTCACCACTGTGAAATCTGAAGATGCCTGAATAGAATAGCGTAGATATTTGTATTAAATGGGCCAAAAAATGGAACGTCATGCGATATGGTTGCAAATTTACGTAAAATGCGCGATGAATTTATGAAGAAGATATATTTTCGTAAAAGACAAGCAAAATTAGAGCCATTTTTTTCGAAATATGAGAAAAGATTCATGTTTGTTGATTTCTTAAATACAATATACAAATAAATGATACATTTCTTGTTTTTGTTTTTCAATTTGTTCTTGTACATTATAAGTCGCCGTTTTTATTAATCCACCGATGGTTAGGATTTTACAGTGGCGGATTAGCGAGAAAGTATTGTAATGAGTATACTGTTTACTGCTAAGCAGTTAGACAAAATTGAAATGTCTCCAACAATGTTAATCTCATAGTTATTGTAAGAGATGACTAAGGGAATTTAAATTATTCTATATAGGTATGTAAATAATAAATAGCCTCTAAGAGCGTTGATTCATTGGTGAGTCGTTTTCCCAGCTATAAGGCATTTTTCCTCATCAGTTACAAGACGGTTGTTCTTTCGCTCTGAAAGAGAGGATTCTCTAAAGTATAGTTTAAAATAACTAGGGGCCAAGGCCTACGCACATTAATCAACAGGTATAGGTATATATATTACCTTACTCTATCAAGGGAAAACTAGAAGCAAAAATAGCAGTACTGTGGCTATCATAAAAAAAATAGTCCAAAATTAGGTAAACCGAAATAGATGAATGAAACAGAAGGAAATTAATAAAATTGTATATATTTTTTGTACGTGTGATGACGGAGAGAGAATACAATTCACCACTCCCTATCTTGCCCGTGGATGTCGTAAAAGGCGACTAAGGGATATATTACGCATATAACATCTATGCAAGAGAAGGAAAAGTCGAAATAAAACCCTATAACAAACTGTCTGACCAGCATGGTATAGTAAGGTCATTTTCCCACCTATTGTGGAGGAGGCTCGAGCTCAACAGTGGAACGTATATGAGCTGAAATGATGACAATGATATATTTCTGTTACTAAATTACAGTTTCCCCTATAACGATTTTTAAGATGCACATAAAATAAGGTAATCCTTTTTACTCTCTACTTATCTTCGTGTTATCGGTGAGAATAATTTCCTAACAGTAAATCTAATAGCCAGTTCAATCTAGAATTTAAAACTTCAGGGTCGACTATTGCTTGTATATACCTCTGCATAAGATAGTCTTTGAAATTATGTGCTTACTTAAGCATAATTATTTTATCATATTCATTACACATTGTGAGGACGTATGTACGCATACCTGCAAGATTACCCAGCGATGTGTAAAAGCGTATCAATTTTGCTAGCTATTTATTTTTTAATAGAAGCGAGTTCTGTCTATCTATAATTTTTGTTTTGTTGGCGAGTTTTTGGTGTGGAAATGGAATATCTCCATTTCAGTATTCAAATTGATGACAGACTGTCACGGTGTCCTACACGAACGACATATGTCGTTCAACCGTTCCTCGACTTTCGAGTACATTACTGCTGTCGTGCGTATTTGGATTTACTTGCATAATAGCTTGCTACTCTATCGAACCGACAACTGATCCTTTTAGAGACACCCCAGCGTATTAAATTTCTTGGCCTGCATATAAGTTTTATAGCTTTTTACTAATTTAGATAATTCGATGGAAGGAAAATTGAGATTAAAAAGTGCTTTAAGTCTTTTTATCAAAAATTTCTACTATTACATATCTATACCAATAAATAAAATTGGAGTGTCTGTTTGTAATGTCAAAATAATAGGCTTTTTTCATGCTCATACGGTTATTTGCACGACACCTATGCCTAAATTACTGATTAAACAATTTTTGTCTGTCTGTCTGTTTGTTCCGGGTAATCTTCAAAACAGCTGGACCGATTTCAAAAATTCTTTCACCAATGGATAGCTATAATATCAGGGCGTAAACTAGGCTATATTTTATCCCGGTATTCCCACGGGAACGGGAACTACGTGGGTAAAACGACTAAAACCGAAGTGAAGCGAGGGCGGGTTGCTAGTTTATAATAAAGCTATTTTGATGCCTTTTATTGCGTTTGAATTTCATTTTTGATTTTACCGACTTTGCAAGCACTTTTAAGCGATCATCTTGATGCGAGGTGTCTGTCTAATTTGGGATCCTTTATATTGTTACCACCTCTCTCAGATTTATAATAAGTTATAACTGTAATGTAATAACACAATCTGATACCTGTAAGAATTGAATTGTAAGACAATATTGGTTTAAGGATAATGTATTTAGCTTTATCCAAAGCAAAATATATTATAGTATAACATACTCCACTTTGACAATCCCTGCTATCCTAGCTAGACGACCACAAATCCTATGTTGTAAGTCTTGTAGTAAATCAAAACTAGTCAGGAATAATATATCATATTTAGTGCATTCCTTGCGAAATGCTGGCGCTATTTCAATTTGCATACAATTAAATATAAATTAAATTTTGTAATAATCTCAAAAGGTGACGGATTATCGTTAAAATATTACAGGTATTATAATCTTGATTATCATGACTGATATTAAATTGAGACTGGTATTTGAGATTTATTTACATTAATCTAAAGTTGACATAGTTTTCTTAATTGGCTATAGAACTCTATGTAGTATAAATAGTAGCTAACTAGCTACTATTAAAAGTAGAGTGCTTTTAAAAAGCAATATGTATCGTATCATAATTAAAAATATTTAAAAAAAATTAATCGTTATATGTAATATACCGCAGTATCTGAAAGCAAAGATTTCTAACCAATGTGTATTACCAGCGATGATATACGATACTGAAACGTGATCTCTAAATGTCGGCTTAAAAAGACTGTTGTTGCTAAATAGAGTCCCATAGAGAGGGCTATGCTCGATATTTCTCAACGTGATAAAATTCTGAGTACGGCAATCGGTAGAAGAACGGGTGTAACGGACATTGTCCGAAGATTTAGCATGTTGAAATAGCAATAGGCACACCCGATCGCTCGTCGAACCGTACCTAACCATAACCGTTGGGGAAAAATATTCTCGAGTGGCGAACACGAAACGGATAACGCAGCTCAGGACGGCCTATTAAAAGGTGCAGGTAGGGAACCGTTGGATGCATATGGCAGAGAATCGTTCTAAGTGCTATTCTCATGCGGAGGCCTATGTCCAGCAGTGGGCGTCTTAGGCTGATTGATGAATATGCAATTAGTATTTTGATTCACCTATGCTTAAGGAAACTTAACTAATATTAAAAATGCGAATGTGAGTTTATTTGTTTGGTAAGTTTTCACGTATAACTTCACTAGACCGTTTTTACCATTTCTTTTATCAATAAAAATCTACATTATTAACGAAAAACATAGGTTTTATTTGATCACCGTTCTGTCTTATAAGCGTTATGCCAGAGACTGCATAACCTTTTTTTTTTTGGGGTGGGCTGCGGTCGGCGCACTCCTCGCACCACTCCGTCTTGGGCGACAGAGGGGCGTAAGCACGCACACCCGCAACCCACCCGAACACCACGTCGCCTTCGTCATTGGGCCGACCACCAAAGCAGGGTTACTTGTCATCAGTGGTCGGCCTGACGGAATACCCCCTACTTGGGGGTACCCTCTCATCGACCGACGTCCCCGCCTCGGGAAGGATGTCGGTCTTTCCTCACGCGGTAGGCCTCTCGGCGGGTGACGGACTAACACGTCACCCGCGGCCTCGGCTAGGGCGGCATAACGCGAGAGATTGCATGCCATAAGGATCAAGTACCAGTCTGACAAATTTGTACCAACTTGGCTGTGCGAGAATGTTATAGGCACAGAATAGAAATAGAAACATTGTGGGTTATGGTATCGGAGTTTCGGCGCGAATATGGAAATGTCATGTTAAGCTCTTGTATTATATTAATTTTTTTAGTGTTTTATAGTGTTATCTATACATATAATAAAACTGTAGAGGTCGAAATTCTGTACATTGAAAGAAAACACTAAAAACCGAGTCAGGGGGGTGTTAGAAGTGAAATAGAACACATCCAGATTGTTTTCAAATTTTTTGTTTCTCTGTCTGTTTGTCTGTTTATCTGTTTGTACGGGCTAATCTCGGAAGTTATTGGGCCAATTTAAATGAAATTTTGCATGGTGGTACTTTACATCCCCGGTCAACATTTAGGATATTTTTAATCTCGAAAAATTAAACAGTTCCCGTGGGATAGGTAAAAAACTATAGTAACTTATATAGCTCAGTACACAACCTACTTAATTGGAAATCGATATGAAAAGATTAATTATAAATGGAAACTATTCTGTAAATCCACCCCTCAGAGGATATATTCTTTTTTAAGGGTGCAAAATAGGGAAGGAATTGCTTTGATATTATTCATTCTCATACACAAGTAATAAATTCATACAACCTCAATGATTAATTAACTGCACTGATAGCATAGTGGTTAAGATAGCAACTTACCATGTTAGTGTCACGGGTTCAATTTCAACGCCGGACAATTATTTGTGTGATTAACAAATTGTTGCTAGGTAGAGTAGACAAGATAGTAGTAAACTGAGTCTAATTCGTGTCTGTCACTTATATTTTTGTAAGGTTCCTTAGTAGAGGGTGTAGCGGGTGAAACTCATAGTTTGTAGAATAACCAATAAAAATCGGCCAAGTGCGAGTCGAACTCGCGCACGAATGGTGCCGAACCATTAACTAGGTAAACAACAGTGGGTACACAAATTTCATATTAACTTTCACTTGTTACCATTTACTGATAACAAGTAAAAATAGGCAAAAAGTGGCGCGATCGCGTTTATTGTTACAGCGATAACAGAAATACATAATTTGTAAAAAAATTCAACTGTCTAGCTATCGTGGTTCCTGAGATACAGCCTGGTGATAGATAGACGGACGGACAGACAGCGAAGTCTTAGTAATAAGGTCCCGTTTTCATCCCTTGGGTACAAAACCCTAAAAAGAGGGCTGTGCAGGGTCACTCAAATACCCTTTTTTGACCCCAGGCAGCAAATTATGTTATAGTGGTATCACCCGTGCGCAATCATTGTTGACAAACAAGCAAAAAAGCACACCTAATGGTAAGTGATACTGTGCATGAAGTTTTGCCAGGTGAACCTATCGTGAAGAAAGTGAAGGAAGTGTAAATGCGTGCAATGAGGTTTGGTAATATTAAAGGTAAGGTATCACCAAAACCCACCACATGCAAACACGGTCAGAAAGTTTGGGTTCCAGCTCTCTCGCTCTGGACGGACTGGTTCGCGACGTTAGATGGATGACTGTCGAGAGTGTGATTCTATCACGTAAAGATAGTAAAGCGCAAGTAGGTACTTGGGCTAACTCCCCACCCGAAACGACAGCTTGGAAGTTTTTCTTCCTGACTCGCTCCGCTGAGTTCTTACGCGAGATAATTGCCAAGCAGAAGATGGCGACCTCATATGGTTTATGGAGTATGGTCTAAATAATGGTCAGCAGATTTGGCAGTGATGCTTGCGATGAATTCACGACGCTGCTCTACTCCGGCTACACAGATCTTTTCTTTTTTTATTGCAAACGTTAGCAAACAAACAAAGAGTACACATGATGGTAAGTGTTGCTGCTGCTTATGGACATTTGCTAAGCCGCTGCCTGCAGAGGCTGACCGCGAGACGGGGACCGACGTCCCAGGACGTCGAGAGGTGAGGGTACCTGAAAGGGTATTCCGTCGGGCCGACCACTGACGACAAGTCACCTCTGCTTCGGTGGTCGGCCCAACAACGAGGTGACGTGGGTACGGGTGGGTTATGGGCTCGCGCGTCGTCTTTTCATCGCCCCGGATGGAATGGACCGCGCGTGCGCTTACCATAGCCCAGCCATAAAGATGATAAAAAATTAAAAAAAAAAGATAAGGCAGTGTGAATGCATGCCACACAAGGGCAAACGCCCTCAGAAAGTTGGGCTGCCGCCTCTTTCACTCACCGAACGAAGCGCTGTAACAAATTGCTACTACTTGGACGTAGATTTTTTGCGAGAGTATGGTAATATTCCGGACGGACCTACCCGCGGCTGTAGACACACAACTGACAATAGTGTGGTCCTACCACTATTTAATAAAAAAAAAGATCTAAAAAGTATGCCTGCTGTATCTTAGCTGGAACCACAATTGTGGGAGGGCGCCGTGGGTTTCCACATATAAGTCTCACGGGAGGGTTCCGCCCAAAGCGCACGCTGCCTCGGTCGACATCGTACGGTATCTGCGTGTAGCATAAGCATCATGCCTTTCTGCGAATGCCAGAAGAAAGTTTTAAGACAAGTGCTCAGAACTCATCCACACAGATGCACCGTACAGGGCCATTGATCAAACCAGCCTCGCGTACAGCCGTCAACACGTAACACCCGAAATCACCGTCGCCCGTCGAGTACTACGCCCAAATATTTTCTCTGATCCTCGATTGAGTGCAACCGAATTAACAGTGATTACTGTGCTGATGGGTGTAAAGTTACAAGGTCTATGAAACAGCAAATAATTCGTTTTATATAGAGCTACTCATTGAATCATCATCTAGATACTAATTATGGCCAAATGTATCGCTTATTTAAATTAAGCTCAGCCCGAAGTGAGTCCAATCTCAGCTAATAAACCATACTGTCACCCGCACGAACTACCTCAGCTGGGAGCAGAACAAAATAGGCGTTAGCTCAAAGTCCTCTGCGCGCTTCACGCAGAGACCACTTCGCCACTTCAAATAATCTGGAATCAGCCGCTTAAGTATAGAAGCACCCCCTGATAATAGCACCTCCCTTATATACCAGATTGGCAAACTATTAAATGACTTGACGACATCTAAATACACCGCCAATAGCACCTCTCCACCAGTGAGCGCCTTAATGACAACGAGTGACAAACATAGAAAGGCTGCAATCGTCTGCCAGAAAGAGTTGGCCTGATCGAGACAACCTCGCTAACGTGCTGGCTGATGCGAGCAATCAAGATTCTCTACACTAGCTTGCCATCCAGAGCAACACGGTGGGCGTGTAGAACCCTGAACACACTACATAGTTATCTGTGATTGCCCCTGCCACATATGATTTCTACGCGGACGAAGTCGTGGGCAAAAGCTAGTCTTGAATAATTTTACTGATGCTTTATGAAATTCCCAGAGAAATCATTTATACTCGTTCCAACCATTTATTTTACTTTTGACACATGCTTTAGGACGTAACTGTTTCATTATACGCAATTATTAACTTTGAAACGAGTGAACAGAGAAATATATAAACTGCCCAATAATATTTATATATCTTAATTATACCCACTAAATACATTAATATGCCGTAAATAGCTCTATTCATAAAATTTAAGTGATAATTCATTTCCGTTATAAAAAAAGTTACGTTCTATCGCATCTAGTGACAGGATCAAAAGTATTCGGTGCAAACTAATGAATCGCAAATAATCGATTACACTTATTTGCAGTTAAGTCAGCTGACAACTGAGTTTTGAATTGTTGTAATAGACAACATGTTAAAATTGTATCAGGGAGATATAAAAATCTTCTCATCATACCTATAACATGAAATAAAACAACCAAAATATTTTAATATTATTTTATTATAACGAATCGTTGGATTCTTCATACGAACTCGAATCGTCGCTTGAATCATCTGCAGTGTTTATTATTAACTCTTGTGTAGGTATGTTGTCAAATTCAATTTCCCGATCCCAATCAGAGAATATTATATTTTTTGTCTTGTTGACGACACTCGCCCAGTTTTCAGGCGTCACACTAGCACATGCGTTTTTTAAAAGTTCAAGCATTTTATTTGCTGTGAAAGGAGGAGTTGTATTGTTTCTTGCGGCGTGTCCTTTGACTTGTGCCCAGATCATTTCAATTGGATTATATTGACAGTGGTACGGAGGAATTCTGATTACAACATGCCCATATTCTGCTGCCATTTCGTCGATGACATATCGTTTTGGCTGCTTTTTACTTTTTAATATTTTAAGTAATTCTACTTTTAGTAGGGATTCGTCCACATCTTCCCCATTATCACGAAGCCAGTTTATAATCTCGTGTTATTTGTTGACCTGTGTTGGCATTTTATTAATTTGGCGAGAGTGATAGGGTGCATTATCAATAAATATTGTTGATGGCTCTTCAAGTGATGTAAGCATTTCTCTGAACCACTTTTCATACACGTCCGCATTCATCTCCTCATGATAGTCTCCTGGTTTTGTTTATTTGAACGCTAACAGAGCGTCTGGTACAAATCCCTTTGTAGTTTCCGCATGGCAAATGATGAGGCGTTCACCTTTCCCCATTGGCACTGCAGAAGTAGAAGCAGCAGTATCGTCAGTCCAACCTTTTGGTATGGAATGATTGGCATTGAGCCAAGTTTCATCTGTGAAAACGACATTCGACCAGTCTTCTATTGTCTTCGCTTGTCTTAAAAATTCACAGCGAGACAAGGCTATATCACGACGTTCCATTAAAATTTTTCTTTTGTCGGATTTCTTATACAAGAACCCGATTTGATGCAGCACCTTTGACAAAGAAGATTTTTGACCACGAAACAAGCCACAATTTCGTAGAGACGCTACTAATTTTTTCAAAGTAGGAATCTCTTTGCTTGTGTAATAATTGTATATATGACGACGAATAGCATCAGTATCAAAACTGTCAATTGCTGTCACTTTACGGGGCTGACGTTTTTTCTTAGGCGTAGATAGCTTGTTCTGTTCAATACCACTACTACCATAGGCTTCTTTAGTGATTTTCGCCACCGTTGGAGCACTAATACCTAATGCTGCTGCAACACGGTCTCTAACTTGGGTTACTGGTATAAGGAATCCGCCATTGCGGCTTTCCTTTTCAAAAAATTCACGAAGCCGCAGCACTAACTCTCTGGATTGTCCTTTAAGCACCATACCTTTCGGCATTTTGCAAGTAAAATCTTACTGGGAGGAACGATACGCTCAACTCAATCAAAGTAAGAACAATGAAATCAATACGGTGGAATATAAATACTCAACACAGCGTATGAAAAATATGAAAGAGCACTCAGCGAACAGAAATGTGACTAGCACGGGAGTCTTGTTGCGAGTGACAGACAACACAACAAAATGGCGTCGCCGGCGCGCCGTTCAGTGTTGCCAATTCGGCTTAAAAAAAAAGGGGTAGGCTGGATGAGAAAATTAGTGATTTACTACCGCAGACGAGGGCGCCATTGTCTCTAAGTAAAGTTTGGAGCAGCGGACCCCGCTTAATGGAAAAATGCTTCATAAAGTAGTTAATTTTTATTTTGCAAAGTACAAAAGTAAAATATTTTGGGAGCACTGAATTAGTGGGTATGCAAAAATTAATGTGCCCAAATAACAAATATATTTACAGAAGTGAAGTTTTTAAATAATATGAAATATGTATTTAAGCAAAAATAAAATATCCGTGTTAAATCGATTAAAAGTTCTTCCTGACTAAAATCGATTATTACAAAACATAGTATCCGTAATACATTGGTACAACACTAATTGATCAGAATTCGACCTGCCAAAAGTAAAATAAATGGTTGGAACGAGTATAATTAGGTTTTCAGCGCCTAATTAATGATAACGACTTGACTTAGTGACGGACAATGACTATTAATAAGTTATACAATATGAAAAAGTAAATAATATACCATCAAAAACAAGGCTTGTAAAAAAAGCCAAGCCTCGCAACTGAGTTCTTCTGGCATAAAAATTTGTGAGATCCATGTTATACCAAGTCTGTTAACTCATTCAGTCCCTGCTTAAGGGACCTTTCTTCTTAAGTTATTACGTAAATAGCTAACCTAACAACTTCTTATAGTGACTATATCAATATTAAAGTTCTTTTATGTTTTAAATAAATAGATTGACTTGGCAATCGCATGTTTTGACTAGTTATAATTCTTAAACTATTAGTTCAAATTGAATAAAATTTGAAATAAACAATGTGTATACAATGCCTGCTAGGTTACTAAAAATTCAGGTTTCTAGCTTTATTAACAACGAAGTTATAGGGGGTCGAAAATGGCCTGAATGGCTTCGAGAAAAGTATGTTACGGCAGTGTTGCGCTTTGCCCGACTTGGCGGGGGCACTGCCGTGCCCCCAGATGTAAAGAAAATTATTTGTAAGCTACGTAAGACAAGGCAGTATGGTCGTAAAGCCTTTAGCCTGCCCGTAAGGGCGAACCAAATAAAAAAAAGGGCTATGGTATCGTGTCAATACACCGTTGACTACGACAATTGGGCGGGGTGTGGACCATAGCTGGTTCAAAATAAAAATAATAAAAGAAATAACCTAATTTATAATTAACCTTTAACGTTTTGAATGATTTAGTTAACTGTGAACACAAAGATTAAATTTCGAGATGTCGATATAATTATTAATATGACATAAAAATGAGGTGCCAAATTCGAGCCCAGGATAAGGAAAGCTCAAAACAAAATTAAGTATATCCCAACTTGCCAAAATCAAAAGCGTGAAATTACCGAAAATGTACTAACAAAAATCAATCAATTAAGTTATAAGCGCTGCGTGAAACTATTATAATAGATGTACAATAAGATTTAATAAACAAATGCTTAGATATTTAATAACAGCTCTCATTGTTACAGAACGGGTATACAGCTGCGTGGTGTGCGGAGACTGGTCGAAGGCCCTCGCGGACGCTGTAACCCGACACCTCATGTATCTTCTCTACTAATTTGCGACTCGTATATAAGGGCTGTCTCGCATAATTTGCGTAATTAAATGGCAATGATTGATATTTTTGTTTTAATATTACTGTATATTTTTCCATGCTTCTTCATTCACATTTCATGCATCTTGCCTGTGGACGTGGTAAAAGACGACTAAGGGATATGATATGCAGGTTACCTATGCAATAGAAGGAAAACTCGAACCCTATACCAACCCGCGTGACCAGTGTGGTATAATTGGTCAAATTTCCGCCTATTGTGGAGGAGGCTCGAGCCCTGTAGTGGGACGTATATGAGCTGGGCTAATGATTACTATATATTATTGAGAGTTCTTCAAGTCTCGTCGTGATGACGATTCGTAATTACCGATTTAGTGATCACCGGGAAAATGGATAGCAGTACCCTCCTAACAACTACTATCAAAAATATACCTGTTAAAAATGAAAAATACCGCATTATCGCCCATTTAGAGATTCCTATGTCTAACAGATGTTAATAGGCTGCTGATTAAAAAAAAAGAGTGTGTGTGCAAAGTACGCATATCAGTGAAACTCCTTTATCCTTTATCCATTATCCTTCATCCATCATCCTTCATCCTACACCCTTCACCCTTCATCCGTCATCCTTCATCCTTCATCTTCCATCCTTCATCCTTTATCTCATTCTCTCATTAGCTGAATCCTATACATTTACGTGTTTGTGTCTCTATGGACTCACTTTTTCGTTTCATCGAGTTTGAAATCACAATGATTCCTAAAGAAGTTTCACTTCAAAAATCTTTGTAAAAGAGGATCCATCCATACATCAGCTCGTAAATATCCACTTTTGGATATAAACCTCCCCGCGTCAATGCCACTCAGAACACTCCTGTGCCATTCCCATCTAACGGTTGCTTGTAACTTCTAAAATATCGTCAGTCCACCTAGTAATGGAACATCCTATGCTGTACCATCCGAGTCATGGTCGCCGCTTAAGAATTTATTCAAATGTAATTTTCGAGTAATAAAATAAGAATATTGACTAAGATACTGAGTAGCAACCAACACCTAGGTGGTTTATAAAACTGGGGCGGCGCAGGCGCGAATACCTGCGCCTGAGGCCGCCCTAGCCGAGGCCGCGGCTGACTAAACCGGAGAATTAGTCCGTCACCCCCCGAGAGGCCGGCTGATAGACCGACGTTCTCCCTGAAAGGGGGGACGTCGGTCGAGGAGAGGGTACTCCTCAGGGGGGTATTCCGTCAGGCCGATCACTGACGACAAATCACCCTGCTCCGGTGGTCGGTCCAACGACGAAGGCGACGTGTCACGGGTTGGTTGCGGGTGTGCGTGCTTACGCCCCTCTGTCGAGGAGTGTGCCGACCGTATCCCACCCCAAAACAAAAAAAGGTGATTTATAAATCCTACTGCAATCGCGAATTCTGCCAAGCGTGCAATTATGGCATTATTTCCCCAAAATAATTATGAAAAAGCATATTATTAAATAAAATATCGGCAAGAGAAATCAACGATTTGCTTTGTATTAACTGTATGTCTACGTCCATGATTTTAATTATTTATGAAGTTAAGTAAACACGCAATTATCATTAAATATAAACATCTCAGGCGTGTGACACATGTATTACACAATGTAATTATTTAATTAACACATTCCAATTAATGAAAATTGATTATGGATTATCTTATATTACTAATTAGGAGTTCTCGGACGATCAATATTAAGAAAAAGTTACATCACCATTACAATGTTATAGCAAATAACCACGTAATATATAGATAGTGTTACTAAAATATTGGATAAAACTTGATTTTAAAATTACATATTAAGAATATTTTATATCTATTTTGTACCGTCTTTAGAGAAAATATCTAATTCAATATATATCATCATCATCATCTTGCTCTTATCCCAATTACTTGGGGTCGACGCAATATGTCATCTGTTTTGACATATTGCAAAAAGTATCGGCAATGACTTTTATGACCGGCCGCCTGCCTGACGTCAACCCTCCTTGGGAATGTAATCGTTGACGCAAATGGTACCAGATGGAGTTGGTCCGGGTCAATCTAGGGCTCTTAGTCGTCTTTTACGACACCCACGAGCAAAGCAAGGGTTGGTAGTATTCGAAGCCGCTACCACACAGCACTATATATCTAATTCAATATATATATATATATATATATATATATATATATATATATATATATATATATATATATATATATATATATATATATATGTGTAATCCAAATTAAATTTTTAATAAATAAATTCTTATAACGAAGGCAGGATAATGTATTGTTTCTTTTCTTCATCCACTTCTTTATCCACTATACTTTAATGAACAGTGAGATTGGCGTCATAAAGCTATTTTTTTTTTTATATAGGGATGCTAATAAATCAATGCTTTCATTGTTGGTTGTTGCACGTAAGCCCCTTCATAGAACGCTATTTAGCGCGATCTTATCATAGGCATATTTACCTTAGTCGTCTTATGTGGAGAAAAAGTGGGTAATAAGGAACAGTATTCTCATTCCGTCACTACAGAGAAAGATTATTTTAGTTTTATTTTATAGTGGGAGAACCACACTGTTGACAGTTGTCTGTCTACAGCCGCGGGCCGGTCCGTCCGGGGTAGTACCACACTCGCAGAAAATCGACGTCCGAGTAATAGCAATTTGTTACTGCGCTTCGTTCGGTGAGCAAGAGAGCTGGAAGCCCAACTTTCTGAGGGTGTTTGCGTGTGGTGGGTTTTAGTGATGCCTTTAGTATCACCAAAGCTCATTGCACGCATTTACATTCTCTTCACTTTTTTCGCGGTAGGCAGCGGCCTTGCAAAGGTGAGCCATTGCCATGTGCGGCAGCAATACTTACCATCAGGTGTACTGTTTGCTCGTTTGCCACCGTTCGCAATAAAAAAAATACTTATGATATAACATCCAGCGTTAACTATTAGTTTGCTGTCTGGTGGAGGCTATTAATATTATCAACCCTTACAGTGCTCGTGGGTTTCTATAAAAATTACTAAAAACTTAACGTCGACCTGGGCCAAATTAATCCGATGCTGTCTGGTCAACTTTTATATTCCTGAGGAGGATTGTTATTGCGTCGATGATGATGATGCTTTAACTATTACTAGTAGATACAATAAAATAAACAGAATTATCGTGAATTTACATGTATTTTGATTTGCAATAACAAAATAATCGTTAGTTATATGTTGTTTTTGCACTATGTCGATGTTGAAATCTGATGTAATGGTGATAAGAAATATTATTATGTAATTATAAAATACATTAAAACTGTTTTTATTACGACTAGGACTTGCCTCCCATCCTACTCCTCTTGTGAAAAGTGCTTGAAACCTCGGGCACTTAAAAATCAATTACAAACGCGATAAAATCCGTAAAATAGTTTTATTTCAAATATATCGTTGAAACACTTTAAGCTAGTATAAAATATATCTCTCTCCATATTCAAAGCCTTTAGCTTAAACATACCTGTACTGTCAGTCTCAACGTAAAAAGCAATTATTTACTGAAACAAACATTAAAACATTCACATTGTAATTCTTTTTAAGGTGAAGGAGTGTGTAAGAGCATTTTATTTTTTTCTTCTTATCTCAAAGGAACAAAATGACGAGGGAAAAATATTGTACAATTTCAAAACTATTTCTTTTATTATAATTGTAATATCTGGTTCACCGAGCTTCGCTCGGAATATTTTTGTCGAATTTATTTATGCCAAGTATCAACAAAATCGTTGGAGCCGTTTCCGAGATCCTGAATATATATATATATATATATATACAAGAATTGCTCGTTTAAAGATATAAGATGGCTACGCCCTAAACGTAATTGAAGTTTCTAATATTTTACTTTTTGCTGAAACCGATTATATTTGTTATAAATATATGACGATATAAACGAAATAAAATAAATATAAAAAAATGAATGGGCTGAATAAGAAGACCACGGTAGGCACAAGCCCAAAAATAAGAACGGTACCTCTGATACGGGTGGATTATCCGTATAGAATTACTCATATAATTTTCCTCTCTTCGATGAGAATCAATTTCACATTTTTGTAAATACTCCAAGTTTCCTTGAAAACAAACAGTTAATTTCTGAAATTATAGAGACAAAATAATGAAAATTGATATTTTTGTACGATGGACAAACAAAATATACCAGTAGAAATCAAAAGTTAATCGTTTCTTGTAACTCATTTAGAATACTTCGCTACGAATATAATTGAATCTAGATGTACCTACACTAATAGAGGTGTCAATAAGATTTTATAGGCAAGTGAACGAGTTCGTTAGCGGGGCAGTGATATCGCGTGCAGATAGCCCTGGCAGGGCAAGCCGGCCCGTGCTTAAAGAGGCGGAACCACACAACGGCGCGTTGTGTCGACGCGACGATAAATCGAATCCGCAACGACAGCGCCGCTGTCTGTTGAGATCAACGCACACGATTACTGAACTTATGATTATATTCAGTACGGAATCTCGCCGGAGTTCAGGCTTCGTATTGCCCTATGATATTTAGTTGCAGTTTTAACATTTCGCCTCTAGCCAAGGCATAAATTCTATTAAATATAAATGGATATTAAAGTTTATCAACGTGTTGCCTGTTATATTCTGTGCTCTAAAATATTTCATAACTTAGGCTAGACAAGGCACTTATAATTTGCATGCAGCCTAAAATGTGACTGATCTATTGAAAAGTAAAATGATTATATTACACAATCCCAAAGCTTTATTAATAAATAATTTTAGCGCTAAATTCATCTATGCATCATTTTGGCACATTTTTTTTTATAATCCTTTATGAGTACCCTGTGGCCTGATTATATACCTACAGACGACGTAGCTTAGGACGACCTACTACTAGGTGGACTGACGACCTCTCGAAAGTCGCAGAAAACCGTTGGATTCAAGTGGCACAGGACCGTTCCCAGTGGTATTCTCGATACCTATGTTCCACCGTGGACGTCTATGCGCTGATCAATGGATGGACGTTAGTTGTAAGTTGATATAAAAATAATAATACGGCAATCCAGCTAGTCGGTGTAGTCTATCTAGCTACATAGCCATCCTGTACTGAAGGAGACGCCTGCCAAGTATAAATACATATATTCTTTAAAGACTTAGTGATAATGATCATCTATTTCTATGCCTCATATTTTATTACTTAAATTCTCATACAGAATTTGTTATTTGTAAAATAATAAGAAAGTGTATTTTGGAAAATTTCTTTCTTTAATACATACCATAGCTTCCTCAAATTTTTCTCATCGTATCATTAACAAAGGCCATTAACGTTTCGAAGTCTAAGTACGGAATTGTTTATTGATTACAACAGCATACGGACAATAGTTGTCAGTTGATAAGAGGGAACGTGTCCCCGATGTTACGGAGTATACATTTCTCTTCGACATGCATCTACAGTGTGATAACGTAATGACTTTCGAGATTGACTCATGCTTGTATTGTGTGAAGTAAATAAACATATATTTATTGTAGAGAACTAGAGACACGGTCTAAATGAACGATTTAATAGCGGAGTACTATTAAAATTCGGACAGACTTTGTTAAAATAGCATCAGTTTCATTGACAGCCTGCATGTCGCCCAACTATTGCGTTTAAAAGGACAGTAGGACGGCATATAATTTGTCATACTTCTTATTCTAGACATACGTCTTAGTTTTGTTAGGTTTATATTTACCTCTATCCTTTTTGTTGTTAGACTGTTGTTTGGATACACACAGCCCAATCTGCTTGGGACGACGGACAAGAGGCGTGCGGCCAAATAACCTACCGTATTCCCTCCCCATCGCCATTAGACCGACCTCTGGTACTGATTCCTTGACATCTGTGGCCGGCAGGCCGGCCAGCATTGCAGTGTTGCCGTGGCGTCGCCCTCAATCGCCTCTATCCTAATTGATTTTAACTCCCGACCCAAAAAGAGGGGTAGGTATTATAAGTACGACGTCGATGTCTGTCTGTCTTTGTGTGTGTGTGTCTGTGGCATCGTAGCTCTCAAACAGATGGATCGATTTCAATGCGGTTTTTTTTTTATTTGAAAACCAGTCCTTGGTGTGGTTCTTAGTTGATTGGTTAATATAGGGCCAGTAGTGTAAGAGTATAAGCTTTTTTCTAAAATGACGTATAATTACTCGATTAAGTGCTGCACGCGTGCCAGTATAATCATGACATAACAATGAATTGATAATAGGTACCTGTTGAAGAGAACTTTTTTTTATTATTTTAGTTTGTATCGGGGTTATTCAAAATTTTCCATTTTACTTCTATAATTATTAGTTCAATAGATCACGTTATATATAATCGTGAAATACTCTTAAGTCTAATTTGTAAATTTACGGCCCGTTCACGATCTTGCCGCTGTGAGCGGCGGCTAAGCGCGGAGCGGCGCACAGTGGGAAAATCGCGTATGTTTCGTCTCAAAACTTCGTATCTCAGTTGCTTCAAAACTAAATGAGCTGTAATTTTGCACACATATACTTGAATGTTTAAAGTTTAAATGAAACAACTTTGATTTTAAAAAATCTGTTTATAAGTTAATTAAAAATACACGAATTTTATAAGAAAAAAATACAAAATATGCTTGTTTAATTTACATAAAATGGTAGAACATAGTAATAACATATGATAAACGTATACTACACTACTACTACATACTATATATACTAAAATAACAGACCAAACTAGAAAAAAAAATTGTAAATAAAACTACTTTTACCGATTATATCGCGTTTGTATTAATTTTTTATATATGTATTATACATTAATTAATAAATTTTATTCCATTACAACGGCTTTCACATGAAACGGTTTTGAGACGCCTTTTTATAGGGCTTTACCTGCGTGCGCCGCTCGGCACGCCGCGCCGCTCGCCGCTAAGACCAAAGTCGTGACCAGGCCGTTAATGTCAATATTTAATGTCCATCATTGTAAAAGTAAGTATCTCGGATCTATATAAAGTAGTCATTTACATTAATTATTTTATTTAATTATATTGTACCTAACCGATGCTGAAGCGACATACAAAGTTCATCCAAATCTCATCCAATCTAAAGGTCGATCCAAAGTTCTATACGCCAAAGGATAATTCTACCTAGTTCTAGTTTTCTAGTGTGGTGCCGGAATAAGAATACAAATCACCACTCCCTATCTTGCCGTGGGTGTTGTAAAAGACGACTGAGAGATATAATACGCATATAACATCTATGCAAGGGAAGGAAAACTTAAAACAAACCTCTATACCAACCTGTCTGACCAGCATGGTCTCAACATCATCATCTCAGCCTATATACATCCCACTGTTCAGCTCAGGCCTCCCCACTATTGAAGGGAAATTGACCTACTATACCACACTGGTCAGACGTATTGGCATAGGATTTTGTTTCGAGTTTTCCTTCTCTTGGATAGATGTTTTAGGCATATTATATCTTAGTCGTCTTTTACGACACCCACGGGCGAGAGAGGGGATGAACTCTATTCTTACTCCGTCACACCATGAAATATGGCATAGTTAGCTCAGTTTTCCTCTTGTTATGGAGGAGGCTTCAGCCCAGCAGTGAGACGTATATGAGCCGAGATGACTTGCAGTTAATAATAATAATAATAATAATAATAGTATTTATTTCTTAGAATATGGTACATTTGGATGTTAATATTAATCGTGCTTCTCACATATTCTACCTCAACAGGCGTAGAAATATTAATCAATGTCAAAAAAATAAAAAAAAAATAAAAAATAGTCAAAATTCCAGTTACTTACAATTACATTAAACTATGTCATTTAGGAATTCATTGACCTTATAAAAACTCTTTTCCAATAGCCAGTTAAATAAATATGTCTTAAATTTACTAGTAGGTAATAATCGGATCCCAGCAGGTAGTTTATTATAAATGTTAATTGCCATACAATATGCATTTCTAGCGTACATTTGTAGTCTTTGGCGAGGAATTAATAGTTTACTAGGATCTCTACTATGGGTTTTTTTCATTACTTCATCATATACTGAAAACATATGTGGATTTTTTTTTACAAATAAACACAATTCAAAGATATATAGACATGGCAATGCAAGAATCTTCATTTGCTTAAAAAGAGGCTTACAATGGTCCAAATAGCCTGCCCCATAAACAGCTCGAACACATTTTTTCTGAGCTATAAGTACTTTATTCGCTTCTACAGAATTTCCCCAGATAATTCCGTACCGTATCACCGATGATACGTAGCCATGATATGCCGCCAGAGCTGCTTCTTTTGAAACAGTACATCTGAGTTTCTTTAAAGCAAATACAAACCTATCTAATTTATTACAAATATTTTCAACATGTGTTTTCCATTGTAATTCCTTATCAATCGTTATACCAAGAAATAGAGCTGTATTGACTGATTCTATGGTTGTATAATTTATCTGTATAATTGGTTTTGTTATATTATATTTATTGTTACACGTCTGAAAGTGGATCAACTTTGTTTTATCAATATTTAATTGTAGATTATTATTTGTTAGCCATTTCACTATATTTTTTAGTTCATTGTTAGTTTCTGCTTCTATTTGTGACTTATTTTCACATTTTACTATAAGCGTAGTATCATCAGCAAATAATATACAGTTATGTTTTAGACAATTGTTAATGTCATTAATGTATAATAAAAACAGTAATGGTCCAAGTATACTACCTTGTGGTACTCCACAGCTATTTATTTGCCTATCTGATGTATACATTATTTCTGAATTATCAACTATTTTAGTAATAACTGTACTTTGTTGGCGGTCTGTTAGATAGCTTTGCAACCAATTATATGCATTACCTCGTATTCCATAATTTTCTAGTTTGCAGAGCAACCTATTATGTGAAACAAAATCAAAAGCCTTGCTCTAAGAAAACGCCTGAAACTGCCATTTTTTTATCCAAACCCTCAGTCACTTGCTTTATTAATGAGAAGCTAGCTAAAGAAGTTGACTTATTTTTCCTGAAGCCAAATTGGTTATTAATTAGTATATTGTTACTATTAATAAAGTTATCTAGCTTTTGAAACATCGCCTTTTCAAATATTTTGGATATAACGGGTATCAAAGTTACTGGCCTATAATTACTCATAATAGTAGGATCACCTTTTTTGAACAATGGTTTTACTAATGAGTATTTCAGTTTTGTCGGGAAAATACCTTCTTCAAATGACATATTAATTAAGTAACTCAAAGGTGTAGCTATGCTTGTTGCATTTAGTTTAATTAATTTAGTACTAATCTCGTCATATCCAGTAGAATTAGTGTTATTTAAGTTATTAATAATTAGTATCACATCATCTTCAGTAACTGGAGTAATAAATATTGTTTGGGCTACTCTATTGATCTGTATGTTTCTTGTGTTATGGTCACTGGGTAATTTATTAGTTAATTTTATATAATAGTTATTGAAATAATTGCAAATGTCATTAGGGTTATTTATCAATTCATTATCAATTTTTATTTCTTTTATGAATTGGTTGTTATTTTTTAATGTCATATTATTTTTTATTACAGTCCAAGTTGCTTTACATTTATTTTTGGCATTTAAAATATATCTATTATTATTATTATTCTGAGACTCACGTATACATTTTCTTAGTATTTTAGAATATGTTAAATATAACTTTCTATGATAACTTTTGTTCTGTGCCTCATTTTGGTATTTCAAATACAAGTTCCTCTTTTTCTTACAGGATATTTTAAGACCCTTACTAATCCAGTTATTCTTTATCTTTTTACAACCCTTTTTAATGCGAATCATCAGAAAGCATAGCTTGAAAAGTAGAGTAAAAATGTCGTGAAACATGTCAAAAGCCATATTAAAATCTTTTTCTTCGTACATTTCAGCATATGAAAGCGAGGATACATATTGTTTAAATTTATTGATATTTTCTCTATTGAAATCTCGTTTGAGTTGATACCAATATAAGTCAAATTTCGGTTTAGTCCCTGTACGATTACCAAAAGTAAGCGATTGACCTGTGTTATGGTCCGATAGAGCCAAATTATGTGTTCTAGATGTGACATCGGTTAGGGATATATTTGAAGCTATTTGATCCAAACACGAATTTATTCTTGTTGGGACCTTAATATGAATATTAAAATTGGCTAGAAGTGAGTTCAAGTATTTTGTCTGTGTATTAACCTTTAGAATGTCAATATTCCAGTCTCCGCAAATTATGACACTTTTTTTACTTTTAGGGTTTACATTACATAATAATTCCTCTAGTTTTTTGAAAAATATATTAACATCCGAGTCAGGTACCCTATAGATGCATATTACTACAAGATTACATTCAACAATTTCAATACCGCAGCACTCAAAACTTCGTATGATAGAAACATTATCCATGTTTAATGCCCTAAATTTTAAATCTTTTTTAATTAATATACACGAGCCTCCCCTTTTCTGTAATTTTCTAGAATAAAAAGACGCAATTTTATAGTTTGTTAATATCAAATTACTCTCATGTCCAGATTTTATAAATGTTTCACTAAGGCAAATAAAATCTATATTCCCAATTTGTTTTGTGAGACCTGTAATCGTTAAGTCAAATATTTCCAGTTTGTTAAGTATTCCTGCAATATTTTGATGAAACAACGTAAAGTTTTTATTATTATTTGATATAAAATTGCATTTCCTATCTTTATTCACGAAATAACCCATCTAATTTTAAAGATTTTGAAGCATTATCATTTGTCGGGGGTGTATCAGTTTTATTTAACAACTTTTCTTTTGTGTTTTTGTTTGTTAAAGTAAAGTAAAATGGTATAGTACCCTTTACAGGCCCCGTATTAACCTTTAGTAGCGATTTATTTAATTTAATTCCATGTTTATTTGTATGAGCCAATTTACTGTTGCAGTAATGCATATAGTTCAGTTTATATTCAATTCGTAAAATTTCCTTAAGAATTAGTCTAGATTTTATTAAAGTATTACAATTATAGCCACCGTCAATGAATTCCACATGCTTCAAATTATTGGCAATTAGTCTAAACATGCTGTCAATTCTTCTTATATTTAAATACCTACTACTTTTTACGTTACAAAGCAAGACATTTGTGTGAGAAATTTTATACAAATTGCTATATAAAAAAGATTGCATTGTGAGTGGATTTTTATCAAATGAACCGGTCATTATAATAACAAAATCATTTTCATTAAAATTTTTGCATAATAATTCACAAGATCGTAGTACCTCCTGTGTAGGGGCTTGTGGTTTAATTATAGATAATACGGTATAATTATCTCCTAAACATTTTCTTAATATATTGCCCATTCCTTTCACCTCTTCAGTACCTAGAATCAGTATCTGTTTCTTCTTAATACTATCTGGTTTTTTAAATACTATACTTTTATTTATCATGCTAATGTCTTTGCAATTAATAATACATCCTTGCTGCAGCTGCTTTTCGTTATTTAAATGTTCATTATTGTTTTTATTTATATTCCAACATACTCCTAAGTCTACTAGTTGTATCCGTTTGTCTTCTGTTTGTGTTTGCCTTGTAGTAGACTTAATCGCACTTAAAGTTTTACTAGAATAAATTGTTGAATTTAATTTATATTTATTCTTTATTGGTGTTAAGTTAGCATCACTAACAATATCAGTAGTTATTTTTTTCAAAATTTTAATTTTAATTTTTAGTAATCCTTGACCACATTAAAGTTTGCGATATAAGGAGAGTAGTAAAATCATCTGCAATGTGTTTCTTCCATCTATACCAATAAATAAAATTGGAGTATCTGTTTGTAATGTCAAAATAATAGGCTTTTTTCATGCTCACACAGTTATTTGCACGACACCTGTGCCTAAAATAGCAATTAAAAAATTTTTGTCTGTCTGTCTGTCTGTCTGTTTGTTCCGGGTAATCTTCAAAACGGCTGGACCGATTTCAAAAATTCTTTCACCAATGGAAAGCTATAATATCAGGGTGTAAACTAGGCTATATTTTATCCCGGTATTCCCACGGGAACGGGAACTACGCGGGTAAAACGACTATAACCTATAACCGAAGCGAAGCGAGGGCGGGTTGCTAGTTTGTAATAAATGAATAAAACATACTTTACCAAAATATACATAACTGAATAAGCACAGTAAGATGATAATAATTAAATTGGAGTTATATCATTAAGAGAGCTAGTGTTTTAAAAGAAATGACGTTCAAAAATGTTTGATCTGTTTGTTGGGAGTAATCCTCAAAACGACTGGACTGATTTTGATAATGTTTTGCTACCAGGACTATACAAGTCAATATCTATACAAGGAGTAACTTAGGCTTGTGGTATTTCCACTATAACGGGAGCTATCGGGTAAAGCGATTGAAAGCGAAACGAGGGCAGATTGCTAGTAATAAATAAGCTTCTTCTAAAACAACAACAACTGTAAGTTTATAATCAAACGATAGCTTAGTCAGCATCAATTAAGTTGTTACTTTTAATCCTGCACGAAGGAATAATGTTTTGTGTTGCAGGGATTTTACAAACATTTCAGTCAACTCTTTACCTCTAAGTCAACATTGGGTGCGAGAATCACTACACCACCTACAATCTAACGGTATTAAAGCGCCTTATTTCAAATTCACATCATACTAAACAATCAGATAATAACTGCAGTGGATTTCGCGAGTTAGTATGACATCCCTACAATGGTTAGTGTACCTGATTTAATTCCCACTCACAAACGCCAAATCCATCAACCAAACAAATTTATAGCGAAATTAGTCCTTAGACCACAACGGCATCAGTGCCGTCGATATGAAGCTTTCTCTTAGTACTTAGTAACTAACGATAATTTCTATGAAATGAATCAGGCAGACTAATGAAGCATTCGTCGATAACAAGCGTAAACTATAATTAAGACTGATTCTTATTTAACTTAAATAACGGTTATTTAATATATTATTTCATATCATTCAATTATGAAATCTGTGTGTCCGTGTAGCGTATTAAGAAAAAAATGTCTGAAAATGATATTGGAATCGTTTTTATGCTAACTTAAAAACTGGTATATATTTAATCATAAACACTGAATGGAATCGGCGACAAAGACATGTCACACGTCAGTAGCGGTATATTATGACCACTGGCGCCAAGTCACCCTGATCCGGTGGTCGGTCCAACGATGAAGGCGACGTGTCACGGGTGGTTTACGGGTGTGCGTGCTTACACCCCTCTGTCGCCCCTGATGGAGTGATGCGAGGAGTGCGCCGACCGTAACCCACTCCCAAAAAAAAGGTAGCGGTATATTATATGTAGGTATATTGTACTATAATATATGTATATGGTAACTTCTCACTTCATAATACTATATAGAAAACCGATTTAAAAGGTGTGTGCAGCACGTGTGGTGACGAGAATATAATTTAGCACCCCCTTTCCTACCCGTGGGTGTAGTAAAAGACGACTAAAGGATATAATATGAAGATGTTCTATGCCAGAGAAATAACGATCTAAATAAAACCCTATACCAATACATTTGACCAACGGCGTATTTATATCTATACCAATAAATAAAATTGGAGTGTCTGTTTATAATGTCAAAATAATAGACCTTTTTCGTGCTCACGCGGTTATTTGCACGACACCTATGCCTAACATACAGATTAAAAATTTTTTGTCTGTCTGTCTGTTTGTTCCGGGTAATCTTCAAAACGGCTGGACCGATTTCAAAAATTCTTTCACCAATGGAAAGCTATAATATCAGGGCGTAAACTAGGCTATATTTTATCCCGGTATTCCCACGTGAACGGGCACTATTCAGGAAAGACGACTGAAACCGAAGCGAAGCGAGAGCGGGTTTCTAGTAATGAATAAATTTTCTTTTTATTGTGAAAATGGTTCAAGCTCAATCCAACAAATATGAGCTGAGATGATGTACTACACAAAGCAATAAATATCTCATATTACATACAACAAAAGAGACAGCTTGAACTATCTCAAATACACAATGACGTAACTAGGGTGTAGTACAAACTAACTAATATATAATCAGGCAAGGGCAAAGATAATTTTTGTGTGATATTTGTTAACTTTAAACTATATTCCTATGTAGATACATATAACAGAGCATATCATCATAACTTAGGTATATACGTCCCGCTCCTGGGCTCGAGCCTCCTCCATATTGTAAGGGAAATTGACCTAGCATATCCCGCTGATCAGACGGATTGGTATAGAGTTTTATTTTAAGTTTTCCTTCTCTTGCATTGTTCTTATATATGCATAAGAAATCCCTTAGTCGTCTTTTACGACACCCACGAGCAATAGTGAATTGTATTTTTACACCGCACATTTTTTCATCACATGCGATTTTCTTTATATATAAACTCATTTGCAAAAAAAACGGGCACCTAAGCAATGAACCATTTCAAATGTTAATATTTCTTTGTTTGATAATTATAGGTAGTTTTATCCACACAATTTGCTAAATTAATAAGAAAATAATCGTTTTCATCAGTATTTCATAAAATTTAGATACAATTTATGGGAAATAATGCTAAACCTCGCTAGTAGTGTATATTCGCTAGTAGTGCATATGCTCATGAAGTAAAAATAAAAAAGTTTTTTGTTTGTTTTTCTTTAATAAAGTAAAAGCAGATAAATGTTTAGTATCGAGTGTGACCCCCTCTAGCTAAAATCACAGCTTGAATTCGTCTGGGCATGCTAGCGAGTATATCCCGGATACTTGCTTGCGGAATACGTTCCCACTCCGCAGTAATCACATTCTTCAGCTCTCTGATGGTCTGCGGAGCCGGGTGTACTGATCTCACACGCCGTTTCAGAATGTCCCAGACATGCTCTATGGGATTGAGGTCGGGACTTCGAGCTGGCCAATCCAAACGACGAATGCCGACCTCTTGCACATACGCATTAACATCGCGGGATCGGTGGGCGCGAGCATTGTCGTCCATAAAAATCGAGTCTTCACCTAGAGCGGCCAATGCGGGTTGTGCATGAGAAATTAGAACTTCCGTTATGTATCGATGCCCAGTCAGTGAGCCGTTTTCAATGAAGACTAACTCTGTACGATCCATTGAATTTATTCCTGCCCAAAACATAACAGAGCCCCCACCATAAGGTGTGATTTCTTCGAAACATGCCTCTGCAAAGCGTTCTCCTTGTCTTCTTAGCACTCGCCGACGTCGATCTTCACCGAACAGAGATATCCTGGCTTCATCAGAGAACAAAACCCTATTCCAATCGTCTTGAGTGCATGATTCACAATTTCTAGCGAACCTAAGCCTGTGAACTCTGTGCTCACGGAGTAATTTGGGGCCGCGGGCCGGGCGGTGACTGCGTATATTGGCAGCGAGAAGCCTCCTCCTGACCGTCCATAGACTAATATGCACATTTCTTACTTCTTGGAGGTTGTTCTTAAGATCCACATACGAAGATTTGCGATTTCTCAATGCGCGACTCACAAGAAAACGATCATCCCGTGGTTGGGTACATGGTTTTCTTCCAGAACCAGGCCTTCTCTCGACGGAACCAGTCTCCTGATATCGCTGCCAGGTCCTTTGGACTGTCGAGCGACTAACATTTAGCCTCCTAGCCACGAAACATTGGCTGCAACCCTCTTCAAGCAGCGCGATAATTTTGGTAGCTTTTACCACTTTATCTACCATTTTTGATACAGCCAAACAGCATTAAATAAAGCTTTGACAGTCAAGGATATGAAATTAATCGATAAAAATTGAATAAAAGTTATGAAAGTCGATGTTAACTTCTGGAACTTCGCGCCAAAAATGTAGGATAAAAAGGGGTTTTCTGTAAAAATGAACATCAAATGAAAAATTGAATTTAGAACGTACTTTTTTAAATACCACAGCATTTTTAAAACCGGCCAGTAACGTGTACAAACGATTGAAACCTTTTTGGTATTGTATCTTTTTAAATATGAATGAAAATCAAAACCGCCCGTTTTTTTTGCAAATGAGTTTATTTTTCAATATGTATTTTTTTACGAAAAATATATTAGTTTTCGAGTTTTTCGTCTTTTACGACGTGGTGAATTGTATACTTACTCCGTCAAAATGCGGACAACAAGGCATCTATTATTATTTTTATGTGAAAAGCACGCGCAAGGTTTATACTACGATATACTAAAAAGCGGCTATGTGCAAGTCAAAGTCACGGACGGAGGGTTCCGTACCATTATTTGTAAAAAGGGCAAAAAATCGCGTTTGTCTTATGGGAGCCTCCCTTAAATATTTATTTTATTTTGTTTTTAGTATTTGCTGTTATAGTGACAACAGAAATACATAATTTGTAAAAATTTCAACTGTCTAATTATCACGGTTTCTGAGATACAGCCTGGTGACAGACAGATGGACGGATAGACAGCGAAGTCTTAGTAATAGGATCCCGTTTTTACCCTTTAGGTACGGCACCCTAAAAATTAATCCCCACGCAGAGTTAAGAGCAAAGTTAGTACACAAAACATTATATCATGTTTAGAATAAACGTTAAATAAACGAATGAGCGTGTGAAAGTAATTAGTGTAAAGCAAATATTTTATCATAAATATTTAGATATTTTCTTTCGTCGAAATCATTTAGCTGAATCACTGATACATGAGTAAACACAGACTACAATTAATTGATGACATTGAAGAAGTACAAATCTAATATTAATGAGTATTTTGATACTGTATTTATACCAATTACTTCTTGATTCCCTAATTGTTTATCTAAGAAGGAGCAATTCATACTGTTTTTTTTTCGCTTCTCTTGCTCCTGGTTGTCGTTAAGGATATGCAGATAACATTAATACAAGAGAAGGAAAACTCGACATAAAACCCTGTTTGTTTAGCAACCAACGCATTTGTTTAGCATGGTATAGTAGATCAATTTCTCTCCCATTATGAAGGAGGCCCGGGCCCAACATTGGAACTTATGTGGGCTGAGATGATGATGATGTAGATTTTCTGTATTTCAGATCTTATGGCTGTAATGATGTGCTACTATTTTTTTAGATACATAGATGAATTATTATTTTTTAACTTGTCCAAATAGTTGCCTATCTTGTTTTCTCGTTTGGTACCAAAATCCAACAAAATAAGTTGTTCTTTTTTAAAATTGAGGTACATAACGAGATTACATCGGTGGATACCTCAGAAGACAACAGTAGTTCCGGGCCTTCACCTACGAAATAATGTTTCGTGCGTCGTCTTTCTGTCTTGACGACGGATAAATAGTACTGTGGGTTTAATGTCTCCGGTGATCCACAGTTGTCTAATACCCTTTTTTTTATGGGTGGGCTATGGTAAGCGCACGCGCGGTCCAGTTCGTCCGGGGCGATGAAAGGACGGCGCGCGGGCCCATAACCCACCCGTACCCACGTCACCTTGTTGTTGGGCCGACCACCAGAGCAGATGTGACTTGTCATCAGTGGTCGGTCTGACGGAATACCCTTTCGGGTAACCTCACCTCTCGACGTCCTGGGACGTCGTTCGCCGTCGCACGGTTAGCCTCCCCGCGGATGACGGACAATTCCCCGGTCCAATCACCCGCGGCCTCAGCTAGGGCGGCATTAGGCGCAGATACTCGCGCCTGCGCCGCCCGAGTCGCCGGCGGCGGAACGTGTCACCGAATAGGAGCTCTATTATTAAAAACAAATCCAAAAAGACCACCACAAGACTGCAAGATACCGTGAGCTCATATTGTATAGATTTGACCCACAATAATAATAACTAAAGATAATTTTATAAATTAAAACCTTTTAGTAACATAAAGTAAGCCGCCTTCAAAATTAACTTTAATTTAGCATCATGTCACCTGAGTTTTCTTGCCGGATCTTTCTCAGTGTGACCGTGTTCCGATCCGGTGGTAGTATACTAGATTATTAGTTAGTTTTTAAATATAATTACTATTAATTTTAATGTTTAATTATTATTAACCATAAACAATATAATTTTTTCATATAGAATCATTTTCTTCTTACACTGGCAATAAATTTTGTATCAAAATGTGGGTCAATATTTAATAACTAATTTCTGTATCGGGTAGATAATTATAAATTTTCTGCAGTAACGATAACTTGTTGGACGTGAGACATCTTAGTCCACCCGTGACCATGAACGCTGTAAAGTGTTCGAAACGTCGGGTAATCAAAAATCAAATACAAACGCGATAAAATCCGTAAAGTAGTTTTATTTAAAATGTATAATACTCGCGTAAACATTAGAAATCATTATAGGAGCTCTACTCGCACACGATCCGCCGCCTCCTTCCGTGAGATTACAGCCTCACAGAAGGCGGCGACCGCGTCTAATACCCTAAAGGCAAATTTAGACTATTTAATATGTATACGACCTCTCAGATGGATTGGTATAGGGTTTTATTTCAAGTCTTGCTTCTCTTACATACATGGTATCTGCATGGTATATGGGGGTGGTGAATTGTATTCTTACTTCGTCACCACAAGAAACTTACCACAAATTTTTATATGTTATTATGTGTCAACAGACTAACAAAAATATTATGATATAAGTATTAAATACTACCAATCACATCTATTTGCCTATATTTTGAATATTTATAAATCTCTCCCTGTGGTGACTATGGTAAGAACACAATGAATTCCCCCGCTTGCCTGTGGGTGTGGAAAAGAGGACAAATTGATATAAAATGCAGACAAAATCAATACAAGAAAAGGAAAATTCCGCATGAATACTGTGTCAAGCCTTCTGATCAGTGTGATATAATAAGTCTATTTCCCTCCTATTGTGGAGGAGGTCCGAGCCGAAAATTAAAGAAAGAGAATAAAAATATATTACCCTTAGAATAATAACGTATGGAAGGATAGTGTCCATACGTAAGCCATCAAAAATATGAAGCAAACAATACTACATGCGCGCGAGCGATTACACACGTACACACGCACACCACTATACAAATTATGAAATAAAATTTAGTTTTTATTAACATAAATCGTCAGAATACTTTTAAAAGTAATGTTAATATACTTTTATGTTTTTCAAATGTGTTATGACATCATTTGAATGCACAAACCGTCATAATTACCTATTTATTTTTTAAGAGCTGCGTACGTACGTACAGTGCAGTGACCTTGTACAATACGAAACGGTTCTGGCGTAAGCTCCATTAGGCTCCAATTGAAATGCTTCACTTTTTGTGCGCGAACTTACCTTCTATACGTTATTATTCTAACATATTACCATTATTATATCATCATCATCTCCGCTATGGAAAGAAAATTGAGCTACTATACCATACTGTTGACGGTATAGAGTTTTATAACGAGTTTTGCTTCTTCTTGTTGTCATTACACTCCTCATTCGCCTTTTGAGATACCCATGAGTAAGAAATGGGGGGTTCACCTGTATTCTTACTGCATCACCATACGAGAAATAATATATATCAATGTATTAAAATTGGTATAGATCAAACGTAAACGAGATTTACTTGGTTAGTTTTGGTCTGGTATGGTAAAAGTTTTTATTTTAGAATTATATTATTGATATCGTAAATTAATAACTAATAATAAAACCCAGCAGCCTTAGTTATATATTAGAAGTGTTCTAGAGATAATATCACATTAACGAATATATTTAGGGCCGTCTTTATTGAAGCAAACATCGCAAGCAAGCAAAAACATCTTTTATTTTTCTTACTTTCTTAGAAGCACTATTATCCAAACTCAATTCAGTTCTGATATATAATTACCTATCTTATATCTTTAAACGAGCAATTCTTGTATATATATATATATATATATATATATATATATATATATATATATATATATATATATTCAGGATCTCGGAAACGGCTCCAACGATTTTGTTGAAACTTGGCATACTAGAGGTTTTGGGTCCAAAAAATCGATCTAGCTAGGTTTTATTTATAGAAAATGTTGCTTTGTCCGTGTTTTTAGCAAAACAATGACATTAAATTTTAAAAGAATATGAATTTGAATTTCGTTGTCAACGTCATGAGTTACGATAGTTCGGATGGGAAGTTGACAGGTTCTAATTTTGATTTTGTTGACATTCAAACAGCGTCGGTTCGAATCTCGGTGTTATTATTATTCTCTTTTTGTAATTTTTTATATATTTTTCATTATTTATTTTTTATTAATATATATCTAAATAAATTCGATAAAAATATTCCGAGCGAAGCTCGGTCAACCAGATATTTTTTATAAGACAGTTATGTTTTAGATGCAATGTTCTATCTTTATATATATAATTCTTCTGTCTTTGCGTATGTGACTGAATTCGTCCTAAACGACTGGACTGATTTTGAATTTTTTTTGTGTGTATTCCAGAAGATTCGGGAATTGTTGAATTAATAATTGGACCCAGTAAGTGGCATTGTAATGGATTTCAAAGGAATCGATTTTTAGATTTAAACAGAACAGCCTCTATTGGGTCAGTTAATCCATAAGCGCACGCGTTATCATAGATTATATAGCCATTCAAAGCGAGGTGAAATAAAATTGTATATCCATAAAACAGATGAGGTTAACAGCTTAGTTAAGAAAACAGGTGTAATGGATAGCGAGTTGAGATAATATACGATATTTTTTCTTACATGTTTTTTTTTCTCGTAAAACAGGAGTACTATAAAAAAGGTATTCCTAATCATATACTCTTATGGAGGTTCAAAAGACCAACAATTTTGGTACCAAGAAAACGTATCCTTGATTCCATGATTTTGAAACTTGGAACGACATTAATCACTTATTTTTTTCCATCCATCCATCAGCCCATTTAAATCCATTATGGCTTCCCTAAGGAGGTATAAGGAGGCCACACTTAGCAACACATCTGTGTTAGCGATTACAGTGTTTATAAGTTCCCAGGTTGCTGCTGCCCGTTTTCCTGCTGCTTCTTCAGCCGGTTCTCATGACTCCTCTTGCAAAATAAGGGATGATAAATCATTGCATTCTAAGCAGTTAACTAACTAAACTAACATAATATTTTGAATCAACAAAAAGTTAGTTTACATATTCAGAATATATCATCATCATCATTATCTCAATCCGTATAAGTCCCACTGTTGGGCTCGAGCATCCTCCACGATTGAAGGGAAATTGACCTACTACACTGCCCTGATCAGACATGTTGGTATAGGGTTTTATGTCAAGTTTCCATCTCTTACATAGATAGCCTATCCCTTAGTCGTCTTTTAAGAAAGCTACGGCATAGAGCCCCTCTCTTTGCCGTAGCTCTCTTAAAAGACGACTAGATAGTGGATTTTTACACGGTCACCACACGGAAAATCGTCATATCAATCGGTATATAACTGGTTTATAAACAAAAAAAGAAGTAATAGGTATTTTAGAACACAATTTGTTAGTGGTCACTTGTAACCCACAATTTGTTCTTGCCTTTAGAAGAATAACGTAAAATGTGCCTTCTTATTTTTGCTATTTAATAATTTTACACCTTAGCCAATACCGGGACGTATATGAACCCAGCAGTGGATGTATATGAGCTGTGATAATGATAATCAAAGATTACAGCGAACAGTTTATGTAGCAAATTCTCCTTATGATATAGGACAAAGTAGATCAAGACGGTGAATCATATTAGCCAAGATTTTTAAGTTACACCTAAGTATCAAACCGTCGCTTGAAGGTACGCACCCGCCAGGCTATGGGCTCGTTCGCTGCCCCCTCTCGTCGCCCCAGACAGATCGAACGATGGGTGACGTATCGTGGTCTACCACCAAAAAGAAGGTATCAATCAAATAGTAATAACTTGCGTAGTTTGTGTTTCGGCGTCATGTCTTATCAAGTGGTAAATTCATCATCTTATTGCTGGGCTTTATCCTCCTTTACCGTGAGAGGGAAATTGACTTGCTAAATATAGCTTATACAGTTTAATTTCAAGTTTTTCATCTCGTGTATTTATATTACATAATTATGTTGCCAGAGGTAGTGACGCTGCGACATGCATATTATATGCCTTAGCCGTCTTTTACGATAACAACGGGTAAGATATGGAGTGGTGAATTATACTCTTACTCCGTCATCACACGGAAATAAGTAATAAATTGTCACGTGTGTAAGCCACTGGAATCATGTTACCGAAGAAAGAAATTACTGATAAAATGAACAAACTATAGACGCATTGATTTATCGCTTCCGCTACTCGCTACAATTGTGACCATGTACCCGATCAAGTAGTGTAAGTTCTATGAACTGCAGCAAGGCGATATAGAATTTATGTCACGTGTTATCATAGGGAATGAATTTTGTAATGGCATGCGTTTTCCGGAGCTATTCGCGAGACACAGGTCGATATATTATTTGGTCATTATATAATATTGAAATTAATTATATCTAACAGATAAGATGTCAGTAAACTAATAAAGAATAATTGTTTGTTGCTCACAATTCTCGCATTCGGAATTCCGTATGCCTATATGTATAAGTACACGTTAAATTCATGACTGTTAACTTCAACAGGGAAAGAAAGTCCCATAAGAAAATATCATCATTCCAGCTTATATCGGTCCTACTGCTGGCCTCGAGCCTCCTCTTCGATAGGACTAAAATTTACCTATTATACCATGGTGGACGGAAGGGTAGGTATAGGGTTTTATTTCGAGTTTTTCTTCTCTTGCATTGATATTATATTATATGCCTTAGTCGTCTTTTACGACATCCACGAGTAAGATAGGAGCGTAAATCCACCCTCCGTTGCGCTTCCGAGAACAACCCTTACGCGTGGTTATTGTTAAAAATCGATTTTATTTAGTTAATTTTCCTTATTCGAACAATTATGAGCAGATAACACCACCCCACGAGAAGAAATGAAAAGAAGGAATGAAAAAATAACTCGATACAAAGCTATGCCGAGCCATCTCGTCGGATTAGTGTATTATGCAAATTTTCTCTAGGATTTAATCCTCATTTTTTGGTTATAATTAAGAGAAATCAAGGTCATTTTTTTTTTTGTGGGTGGGCTGCGGTCGGCGCGCCTCCGCACCACTCCGTCCGCGGCGACAGAGGGGCTTAAGCACGCAACTCCCGCAAACCACCCGAAAACCACGTCGTCTTCGTCGTTGGGCCGACCACCGGAGCAGGGTTAACTTGTCATCAGTGGTCGGCCCGACGGAATACCCCCTACTTGGGGTACCCTCCCATCGACCGACGTCCCCCCCTCGGGGAGGACGTCGATCTTTCCTCACGCGATCGGCCTCTCGGCGGGTGACGGACTAATTCCCGGTCACGTCACCCGCAGCCTCGGCTAGGGCGGCATGAGGCGCAGGTAGTTGCGCCTACGCCGCCCCAGTCGCCGGCGGCGGATCTCCTCATCAAGGCTGCGCTCCTCGCGCAGGCGATCCGCCTCCTCCTTCCGCGAGATTACTGTCTCGCAAAAGGAAAATCAAGGTCATGCTACATTTTTGACACTATAATGTGACAATTATGATTTTGAATCGTTTGACGAAAGTTGCCTATTCTTTTTACTTTTAAATCAACTTTTAATATAGTTCTGTTATTTATTTCATTGTTACTGCCCAATTAGCCGATTTAAGGTAATTTATATTTTATATTAGCTTTAAGGTATTACACACTTGGTATTTCGCTGGTTATTTAGGTTAAAGATAAATTCTATCAGAAAAGGATAAATAATGTCACATTAGTACATTAATTAGTACTTCTAACGAGTATGGGCACGCCTTATGTTTACATACTTCATTTAAGGTGGTGATTAGTAAAGAATTTACAACGATTTAATAGAAATTAGTAAGTATTTGCGCGTAATAAGTCTCCATATTTAGAAAACGTTTGATGCTATCTGCTACTACGACGCCAAAGCAACGCGCTTGTGATGATAAAAATCTACACTGACATTTTCCTAATTAATTTACATATTGATAAATAAATTGCAAAGACTAATCCATGAGACGGTATGACGCCAGACCTATAAAACTGTTTGTCTATGGAGTGTAGATTAAAATACGGCAAAGCTACAGAGATTTTTAAAATATTTCTTGTATATTTCTATAGATTAAGAATCTTGGTAACGGCTGCAACGATATCCTTTAAATTTGGTATGCAGGTGTTGAAGACGATAAGTGGTTATAAGCTAATTTGATAGAAAATCTTGTTTTATACCATTATTTATGTATATATATATATTATTTTATTAATTCAGAATTATATTACATTATTTAATTAATTCAGAATTACACAATTACACATTTCAGATTATATACCAATACTAACTGACCCAACAGATTTTGTTCTATTCAAATCTAAAAAAATAGTAAAAAGAATTCGCCTAAAAGTCGATCGCAGCGCCACCTACCGGTTTTAATTATTAATCTACACCATTCTCATATCCACCGAAACAGCCACAAAAAAAAAATTATCAAAATCGGTCCAGCCGTTTAAAAGGAGTTCAATTGCAAACACACGAACAGAAGATTTATATATATAGGGATATGTCAGATTGAATTTCAAATCACTTTTAGGTTGTATTTGGTTTTTTAACCTCCGAGTCAAAAAGAGAGATGTTATAAGTTTGACCTCGATGTCTGTCTGTCTGGGTGTATATGTCTGTCTGTGGCATCGTACCTCTGAAACGAATGGACCTATTTCAATGCTGCTTTTTTCATTTGAAAGCCAGTTTCCTTGCGGTGGTTCTTAGCTATGTTTGGTGGTTAATAACGGTCCAGCATTGTAAGAGTCACAGCCACAAACACAGGTCTACGACCAGTCTGTGTTACCAGTGATGAATTACGGCACAGAAACGTGGCTCCTAAATGCAGGCCTCATAACAAGGCTCAAAGTCGCTCAGCGTGCTATGGAACGGAGTATGATCGGGATTTCTCTGTGAGATAGAATCTGAAATATGGAAATCCGTCGAAAAGTGGGTGTAACCGACATAGCACGAAGGATTAGCACGCTGAAGTGGCAATGGGCAGGCCACATCGCTCGACGAACCGACAATCGCTGGGGAAGAAAGGTTCTCGAGTAGCGACCACGTATTGGACGACGCAGTGTAGGACGCCCCCCAGTAGGTGGACCGACGATCTGGTGAAGATTGCTGGGCGTCGTTGGATGCAGGCAGCACAGAACCGCAATTTGTGGCGTAACATGAGGGAGGCCTACGTTCAGCAGTGGACGGCGATAGGCTGAAATGATGATGATGATGGTGATGATTGTAAGAGTATCAACTCCAAAATGATATAATGGTGTATGGTTACTTGTTTAAGTGCTTCATGCGTGCCAGTATAATCGTTAAACTGATTGATAAATTAATTGATAATTCCTGTTGAAGAGAACGTAATTGTGTTTTTTATCATTTTAGTTTGAGTAGGGGGTACTATTCTTTCTCGAACGCTCTGATAATGAATTGAATACATATTATCAAATTAGAAGATTATATTTGTAGGATATAAGTTAAGGGGAGAAACTATTTTGCTTTTAAATTATATTTATTAAAATTAACACGTTAACTCTACATGACTCAAGCCAAGTAAAAAAACAAACATGGTTGTCTGTAAAGTCGGTTTACGGACGACAGTTTAACGTGACGATGTCATAACAAAACATTGATGAAATGACTGCAAACTTTTATGAATAAAATTGAATCAGCGTAACGGGACAATGAGCGTAACGGGACACTTTTTCGTGCATGCAGCCAGCGTTCATCGATTTATTAGACGTTGTCACGTCAAAAAAGTTGTTCCCAATTTCACATAGTTATGGTAACATTGTATGTTATATTTATTGTATATATTTATTATTAAGTCTCATAGTGAAGATCACTGTTATCTTAAACCTGAGTCATTCTTGGTCTATTACAATGTTAAAGTCATCGTGTGTGGTCCGACATTGATTTTCAGCTATTACTATCACAATACCCACCAAAAATGGACGGTAATTTATTTTTGTCATGATTTGCGTCATAGTGCCAAAAGAGATAATGCTCACAGCATTCACAACTAATCATATTACTTAAATGAGTATGTGTTCCGTGTTCCGATACCCAATACTAGAATAAACCTATTATGGATTACAAACAAGGTTTGATTGTATAATATGCGATTTGCCAACTAGAAATAGATATCTTATTTCTTTATTATTCAATGCTAACTGCATAACTTATGTAATGTTATACAAATATCGTAAGATCCTACAAGCGCTCGTCAGGGCAGTAATAGTATAGTAGGACAATTCCATTCATTCATTTATAGGGTGCCGTACCTAAAGGGTAAAAACGGGACCCTATTACTAAGACTTCGCTGTCTGTCCGTCCGTCTGTCAGTCCGTCTGTTTGTCGCCAGGCTGTTTCTCAAGAACCATGATAGCTAGACAGTTGAAATTTTTACAAATGTATATCTGTTGCCGCTATAACAACAAATACTAAAAACAAAATAAATTAAATATTTAGGCAGGGCTCCCTACATACAACAAACGCGACTTTTTTTGCCCTTTTTTGCTCGATGTCGATAAAGGCAACTAGTAGGTACTTGAAATATTCACAAAATACTCAGTTGTATTTTTGATTTAATCCATACTAATATTATAAATGCGAAAGTAAGGATGTTTGTTTGTTTGTTTGTAACGCTTTCACGCTTAAACCACCGAACCGATTTCAAAAATTCTTTCACCAATGAAAAGCTATAATATCAGGGAGTAATATAAGCTATATTTCATCCCGGTATTCCCACAGGAACGGGAACTACGCCACGGGTAAAGCGACTGAAACCGAAGCGAAGCGAGGGCGGGTTGCTAGTAATAAAATAAAAAATAAAATAAATGTTTAACAGGAGTTTTATAAACTTATTAGATTTTACATAAACTTGTAGTTTCTCTTTGCGTGGGCGAGATGTACTTTCCTGACATAAAAGGCAGTCTCTATATACTTATAAATATTGAAGCTTACAAATAGTGAAAGATTTATAAAAATCGTAAGGGCTATTCATAGTCAGTGATTAAATTTAATTTTCAAACTTACAAGTAAGTAAGTTTTTTCACTAGATTTTAGTATTAATAAGTAGTTGACGAATATGAATAAGCCTATTCAAATATGTATTTATAAAAGAAGACTTACATTAGCTTAGCACAGGCTAGTATGTGGTAGGACCACACTATCGATAGTTTTCTTTCTGTCTACAGTTACGAGCCAGTCGGTTCGGGGTTGTACCACACTCTAGCAGGAAACCGATATCGGAATAGTAACAATTTGTTACTGCATTTCGTTTGGTGAGCGAGAGAGCCAAAAGTCCAACTTTTTGGGAGAGCTTGCACGTAGTGGCTGTTGAGTAATCAAACAAACTTATTATTTTATGACTGTATTTAAGCATTTACACAAAGATTGCAGATAAATATTATAATAAAACTATGAAATATGTTGTGCGTCTGCCGTACGTCGACGAATGCGTTCCGCGTGTGTGTGTTGCGGGCCGGGGCTCGCATAGTATTCCTCCCCCTTTCCGCACTGCCGTGACGTATGCGCGTGAACAGTGGCTTTTGGTAATGCCTTTAGTATCATCATTGACACTGCCTTCACTTTCTTCATGGTAAGCAGCGGCCTAACAAATGTCCATGAGTGGCAGTATTACTTACCATCAGGTATGCTGTTTGCTCGTTTGCCATCAACAGCAATAAAAATAAAAAAATCACCTACACTAAACAAGCAAAGGGCTTACTTATTAAATTTAATTCTTACAGGCGCAATATTTAATACGTTATTATATATATTATATTCTATATTATATTTTATATTATTATTCTATATTATATATTATATTCTAATAAGATTCGAATCTCAATTGGGAATCAAATTGCTAATATATGAAAGTAAATGTCTGTTGTATATATGAGCGAGGATTTAGGGCTGAATGCTTGCTAGAGTAATCTAAGTACAATCTTAATAAAGTAATTAATTAACACATTTGTTCGTTTCTTCGTTCTCTGTTTATTTATTCGAGATAAATTAATTCATTTGTGTTTCATTCTAATAATATTTTGTTATTCTTCTTCATACGTACATCCTGTAATTGGACCCAGACTTCCTCAATAATGAAAATGGCTTAATATTTCAGTCTGAGCAGATGGCCTGGTATTTTTACTCCATCAGCACTTAGAAAAGCTATTAATTTAATAAAATCTGCGGTAATACTCAGAATAAATCTTTAAATGTATTTTTAGAATAAACATACATATATGTACCCGGTCAATTTTCGTCAAACGAATATAGAGATTTATTGTTTTTTCTTTTTTTTTAACAGCCTATGGTCTGAATTCATCACCTTCAGAATCGATCAGGGGCAACGAAATGGTGGCCAGCATGGCGGTTTACATTTTCGGGACCATCCCTCGTCGACGTTCCGGCGTCACACAATAGACCTCTCTGCGGGTGGCAGACTAATCTGTGGTACCTCTATCCCCACTCAAGCGTATGCTGTCCCCCTTGCGATCGTGAGCTGATGCAATTTGCCGAAACAGCATCCATACTATACCTTTGCAATACTAAGGGCATAGCTAGACCGTTGCCTACTGTAAAGAAAGTACTCTCCCCGATCGCTATGACATGTCTTTCTTTAAACGAGGTTTAAGAAAACCTTGTTTAAGAAACAACATGTCACCGCGCATGGGACAGTAGCAGGTAGATCTTTCTAGATTCTGCGTAGGTGAAATGATGGCTGGAAACGTACAGTTGATGACCAAGCCATTTTCAGGTGAAATGGGCGAATCCTGCGATGGTGTCGAGGGGGTCTGTTCAGGATGCCAAGCTTTCTGTTTCCCAATTTAGCTTTGTCCTCCAAATGAGTCTCAAACTGGATTTTGCTCGATATTTTGACACTAAGAATCCCAACACTCTCGGCCATTTGGAACTATAGCAGCATGACGAACGGATTCTTCTCTACGGTGAGCTCGCAATGTCTTTGTGGGATTGAAATATAGATGAGACTAATAAATATTGAGTGAAGTATGTGTGTGTGCGCTGATATTCTGTGTAGCTAAATGTTATTCCGATACATAGATTATGTTTAGACATATTTTTATTTTAAAATTTTGTTATATGTCTTTCAAAAGTTAAGTAGCCCTTCTGAAATAAAGAATGAGTATAGGTGTATGAGTGAGTATGAGTATAGGGAAAAACTCATAACTTTTGTCCCTATTAAAGTGACATGGCAACATATAAGCTGTGAAGTATAGGTTAGGTAACCCTACAGAATAACCTATGTATATAAAATTATTAAGAAATCAGTTATCGTGAAGGTTATAGCTAATAATTACTGGGTAAGGTCCTCGTTGGCAGTGTAATTATACACAAGACTAGTGACTATAAATCACTGTCTGTTGAAATGAAGTTACCAAGATACAGACTTGAGTTATTTATTTGTTTAATAGTCTTTATTTTCACAATACGTTTTACTCAAGAAATTGAGGATTATCGATTCGAATGAAGTAGCTTTGCAGATGTATAATTAGTGTCCTATCGAATATTTGTCTACAATCTACAATCTTTCACTGCATAATAAACTTACACTTATTATGAAAATAAAGAAAATAAAAGAAAGATAATATCTCATTTTTGCAATTTTTAGAAGTGATCTAAGTATCTCATCTTCTTTTTCTTCAGCCTGTATGTTCGAATATTGAAGTATACTGAGAAGTGTTGTGTAATATATATTACTAGCAACCCGCCCTCACTTCGCTTTCAGTCGTTTTACCCGTGTAGTTCCTGTTCCCGTGGGAATACCAGGATAAAATATAGCCTATGTTACTCCCTGATATAATAACTTTTCATAGTTGAAAGAATTTTTGAAATCTGTTTCGTGGTTTAAGCGTGAAAGCGGTACAAACAAACAAACTTACTTTCGCATTTATAATAAGGATTTTCTTGCTATTATATAGTAGGAGGCTTGCCGTGTGATGTCGCAGTAAGAATACAATTCACCCTCTCTTGCCCGTGGGTGTCGTAAAAGACGACTAAGGGATGTAATAGGCATATAACATCTATGCAAGTGAAGGCAAACTCGAAATAAAGCCCTATACCAACCTGTCTGACCAGCATGGTATAGCAAGGTCAATTTCCCTCCTATTGTGGAGGAGGCTTGAGCCCAACAGTGGGACGTGTATAAACTGAAATGATGATGAAGATGAAAAGTAGGAATAAAGGTATATTGCACAATACTGTTCCAAACAACGCATATCTTGCTTTTTTCAAATTTTCTTTCATCGCAGTGATTTCATCAGTTTACATCGTAAAATGTCGTAAATCATCATTAACATTGTTAATCATCATTAACATTGTTAATGATGATTTACGACACCCTCGGGTAAGAAAAGTTTAGATAATTTGTATTCTTACTCCATTACCACGCCGAAAACTAGCTAAATTACCTGATACGTTACAGTTCCCAAAGAAAAAGTAGAAGAGCTCTAATAAGCTCATAGTAGACAAATAAACATAAATTTTAGGTTCACTTCAGTGTGTTGACGGAATGAGAATACAATTTACCAGCCCCTTTTTTGACCGTGAGTTATTGCAAACGGTAGCAAACGAGCAAACACTTACCTGATGGTAAGTGTTGCTGCCGCTCACAGACCTTTGCAAGGCCGCTGTCGAGTGTCGTAAAAGGCGACTGAAGGATGGCAATATGCAGATAACATCTATGGAAGAGAAGGAAATCTCGAAACCCTACACCGACCGATAGTAGGTCAATTTCGCTTCAATTGTAGAGGAAGCTTGAGCCCAGTAGTAGGACATATCTGAGCTGAGTTGAATGAATGGATGAAATAGGACCAAATATGTAGGGACAAGGATATTGAGATTTAGATAGTAGTCTTTCATTAAAAAACTTTAAATTATATTTTTATATAGGAGGTTTATATAGGAGCGCATTTGTATCCTTTTCATTACGAGGCTTTCATTTAAATTGTTTATCATGGTTCAATCGAACCTTGCCTCTCCATTCGAGATAATAGAAAGGCGTAGTAGATCTCATGATCACCTAGGTAATTGTTTAGAATATCAGAATACTGAAAACAAATGACGTGACCGTATATACCGCATTCATAATATAACAATATTTGTTAATTTCTTTCTGTTTTTGTAACCGTCTTTTCATTCCGGATAATCTCGACAACAGCTATGCATGCTAAACAGTTAATCTCATAATCAGCAACTCAGGATAACTTTGTTTAAAAGAAAAGTCAAGAGCGCAAAAATTTAAATATCTGACATTGTATACAATTTTTATTGAATTGAGTAAACAGTTCTAAACAATGTTATGTTTTTGATGACAATCTTTAAACATCTAACATTTAGTTTAGAAGTAGCCCCAAATTGGGACAAACTACATATATATAATAGCATATTATTGAATTAAAATGCAACCGCAGTCGTGAGTAAAGCGTTAGGGTTAAATAAAAATACAAAAATCTATATGAAGGTAAAATAGATGGTAATTGATAGTAAAACACTTCGAACATGTTTATTATACATTACCTCGTTTTTTTGTATAATCTTTTTGAATTAAAAAAGTAGGAATACTCCTACGTAATGTGTGTGATCTATCACCGAATACTATGTTTGACCTACATTCAACAATGAATAGGTTGTTCGTAAGACTTACACTCTGTTTTGATTATTCGAATCTGTTACATCTCTCAATGTACGCTTGTATATAATTAAGAATGGTGGTATTATGTGAAGATTTAATAAAGTTGTTTGTTGTCTAGTTTTGATGAACTTTATAAAGTATTATAATGAACAATATACATTGAAAAATGAACAGAGTATATACATAGAAGAATGAAAAGTCTCTTTTTAGTGAAAAATTACTACTAGTACGGTTGGCCAATTTTTACACTAGGAAAATTCTCAGAATCTTTGAAGCTTGTAAGATTTCTCGCGTCATTTTCAGTCATGCTTAATTGCACGCTAGAGAGGGGCCTTGAACTCGAAACATAAATCTACCTATAGGTTTCGAAAGATGGTTTAAATGTAAGGTATAACTATCTATGCATTTCCACCAGAGACTTGAAAAGTAGCTAAACGGTGCGAGGATGCGTAACGTTCGTAAAATGATGTGAGTGTTTGTGTGCCAGAAAATTGGATGCGGTGTGGTGGTAGCGGAGCGTGAATTCTACGTCTTCTACCTCCATCTCTTTATCGCAAATTATTATATATGAAAGTCTACCTCTAACAAACATCGTCTAAGGACTGCTAGTGGTTTCTAACTCACATCCATCCTTTGCACACATCATCATTTTTATCATAACTCATATACGTCCCACTACTAGGCTCGAGTCTGCTCCATATTGGGAGGGAAATTGACCTACTATACTACGCTAGTCAGGCAGGTTGATGTAGCGTTTTATTTCGAATTTTCCTTCTCTTGCATATTTGTTATATAGGTACACAAGATATAGTTTGGTCCCCTTTTACGGCACCCACGGGAAGAGGTTGGTAAATTGTATTCTTACTCCGTCACCACGCATACCTCGTTCATATTCCCCGCACACATCTTTCGCTCACATCCCTCACTTCCATCCTTGGTTAATACGTACAAAAGCTTGCTCTTTAAATCTGTTGCCTTAAAAAGGATAGGTAAATGAAGTGATTCTATTAGTTCTTAAGAGGGGCATCCCTATTACGTATCCTCACACATCACTAGTGGAAACGCAGCTTCAGTCTTGCCATTAAACTTCATATTATTATACCAAAATCATAAACATAACCATTTCAAGAGGAATCAACACTCTGATATGATTGAGAGGATATTTAAGTCGGTAACCTTTTACTAAGCAGATAATTGAATTTGAACATAAACCCGTGCTTATTTGAGAAATGTAATTACATGAAATGTATGTTTTGGAATTTAGAGTATTCAATTTACATGATGTTCCTCAAATGTGGTGAAGGTCGAATTTTTCCATAATGGGAGGCGAATTGAGTTACTGGTAATAAGATCGGTTGATACAGTTAAGTTACTATATTTTATGCTATATACTTAGTATATATACGTAAATATAAAATAGTATAATCTGAGCTAGAATACTGTAAATAATGAATATCCAGTCATGAATAAGCTATTGTAAACTTGTTTAATGGATAGTGCTGTAATTTTTTACAACTCTATTGGATCGTAAATTTAAGGTGTGTCTCATTTTTTATTATTTGATTATTTAAATCGATGATCACGTAACATTTGAATCGTCGGATAAGATTGGCAGATGATATACACTTGGCAGTATATAGATAAATATGAGCATTAACTTTTATTTAATAAGATCAAAAGATATCTTGAGCCTTGAACAGGTAAAATGAAAGAATGAAGAGAGATAATACTTACTGAAATAAATTTATAAAACAATTCTCAACTATTGACTCCTGAAGATAAGACATTCCGTGCTATTGGATTGCGAAAGAAGCAGTTATTGAATGTTTAATTATATATTTAATGAAACTTTTTTAAGATCGGCAAAGTTTGAATACTTGAAATTCGTTTGTTTTTTTTTTAATTTTTCTTCTCTTGAATCAAAACCTCGTAAAAGTTGTTTAAGATCTTCCCTTGGCAATTAGATTAGCATTCATTATGACTAATAAAATATAATAATAAATATTAGAAATTTTATTGGTAACAGTGTTATTATAATGATTTCTGATGTTTACGCGAGTATTACATGTTATAAATAAAACTATTTTTAAATATTTTATCGCGTTCCTATTTGATTTTTGAGTGCCGAACGTTTCGAACATTTTTCTGCATTCATAGTGGCCCGTGTCACAGACAGTGTTATAAATTTATTTTCCTTAGCTCATAATACTGTTCTTTGAACACAATAAATAAGTGAAATCAAATAATTTCTATTTCCGACTGTGGTCTGGCCTCATCCTATACAACCGTGCAAGGCGGTATAGGGCCCCACGACTTACAGTATATGCCTAATCCTCCTACCAACCAGGCTACTGAAACCGATTCCATAATAACGTTGGAATGGCCGCCCAAACTGCTTCTTTGACACCTTCTTACGTTGACGTCTCACTAACAAAAGTGGCCTAATCTCCTGGCTCCTTCTCAGAGTGGTATTAGATACTGGGGCTGCAGCAGTCGCCGTGCTAGTTATTCTACCTGATTTTACCTGACCGCTTTCTATAAGTTAATCGCCTTACAGAAAGCAATATAGTCCAATATCTAAATGTGGGTGATACCTAATTACTCATTATAAAGTCTGTTACACAAAGTTAATATAAAACTTTATAAAACTTTGCTTTTTAAAGACTTGCGATAGGATAGGCGACAATTACGAGTTTTATTTGTTGCCGTCAAATCAAAACTGTGAAAAATAATTAATCTGTAGACAACAAATAAAGGTATTATCAGTTTCATTTGAAATCATTATCAAAATTTTAAAACAATATCAATTTTGGGATATCTCAATAGTATATATCGTGTAGAATATATAAGCACTATTCGTTTGGTGACGAAGTAAGAATAGAGTTCAAAACCTATCTTCCCGTGTTCCGTAAGATCCGACTAAGAGATATGATATGCATATAACGTTTTTGCCTGAAAATGTAAACTCGCCTGATCAGCGTGGTATATATAGCAGGTTTATATCTCTACTGTAAATGAGGCTTGGTTCGGAATATCGTACTTTTTTAAAGTACAATAAAATATTACTATCACTACTTATTCTCAATAAGTACTACTAATTGTCTCATATCATCATAACAAGAGACATACTTATGTTTATCATTTAGAAAACATTTTTGTTAAAATTTTAAATGGTATTAGTAATTACGCAAATGCATTATGCATACATACTAACCTACTAACCGTTTTGTCTGGTAGTTATTTTGCCTACTTGCAATTGTACTAATTGTTAATGACGAAGATGCTTAATGCGTCTTTTAGTTTTGATACATTCTTCAAACTATATATTATAAGTATTTGTTTAAATCATGTAGTTTTCTATTATTTCTTTTAATTTTAACGCATTGCAGTTAGTCGCTATGAGCTAGGTAGGTAGTACATGTGTAGATAGCCATTATATGATGACTAGTCATTAAATCATAAGAATACGTTTTTTTAAACTTATTCACTTTCAATAACTGAAATCTATAGATAGCTCAAGGAAGGGATCCTTGATCACAATGAAAAGTAATATAACTTCAGTGTATGTAGCGGAATATAAAAAAGACTGGAAATAGGTTAAAGTCTTTTTCTTAGCATAATACTGGCTAGGTTTTATTTTATTTAGTTTTAAAACAAAATGTTCTAAATAAGAAAAACTACTGAACGCCACTGTTTATTATGTTGTTTTTAGTTTTGTTTAAAGTTACACAACACTAAACGAAATGCCCTGTTAAGTTATATTTTCATAATTTTTATCATCATCATCTCATCATTCTGGCTCCTGCAACACAGTTTATAACTAGTGTAGGAGCCAGAGATTCCCATATATTTTCGGTATATTATTATGATAAATAAATAAATTATTATTATTATTATCTCGGCCCACGCGAGTCCCTGTTGAGCGCGGGACTCCACCACAATGTGAGGAAAATTGACCTATTACACCGTTCTGGTCAGACATGTTGGCATGGAGTTTTATGTCGACTTTTGATTCTCTTATACAGATGATATCAGCAAATTAAATTGCTTAGCGTCTTTTACGATACCCAAGAGAAAGAGGATGCTAAATTTTATTCTTACTCCGTCACCATACAGATGCATAACTTATTTTTTTTTAATACATTTCAATGGCTTCCCATTTTTTTAACAATTTCGAAAAATAATTTCGCTTCGAACTTATATTATCAGGGCACTTGACATACGCAGAAATGGATAAACCCTCCTTTAAGAGGTTTCCAGAATCCTCCGTAGACGTATTTCGACAGTTTATTGTAGAATAAAACGAAATATTATTTACTACGAGCAGAAATGATTGTTTGATTCAGGTTTGCGTCCGTAGAAAATCTGTAGAAACGAAAAAAACTTAAAGAAGCTAGTTTAAGCCTAAGCTCCAGAATTAATCCTGAACATTTAAACGGAGGAGTATGATATATAATATAGCAAAAAGATATATAATATAGCAAATTTCAAATCTACAGTGATATAATGGTGAGCGATCCATAATGCTCTGGAGAGAGATATGTTTGGGAGCTTATACGGATTTAATGATGATTGATGGAGCCAACCTGAATGCAAATTGTTATATAACAAATATTTTGGAAGGAAATGTGGCACCGTTTGCCGACTTTGCCGGTAATAGGTTCATATTGAAGCAAGATAATGCTCTGCCACATATTGCTCGTTCAGCTCAGTAATGGGAACATCACAGTAAGAGAGTGACTAGTAAAATCTCCGGGTATTAATTTTATAGACCACGTTTGGAACTTGTTGAAAAATTAGGTCAAATCAAGAATGCCACCTCCAATCAATGAGCGTGAACTGAGAACCGCTGTAGTTGAGGAATGGCACAGTTTACTTCAAAAGACGTAAAATTACATTATTCTGATGGGTAGGAGCACTACACGGGCGAGTACGCGGGAATTTACTAGTAATAGATAACTAATATATTAATGAAAAGGGCTCCAAGTCATTTAACAAAAATATTGCTACTGATATTAATAAACTAATTAAAAGTTAATGAGCTCACCATGAGAATTAGTTGCTAGATAATGAAGTTAAACCATTGCGTAAAGTAACGACATATTATACCATTCTACCTCACTAACAACCAGTGAGACATGATTTATTTTTATTATCATTATTCCAATGCTGAATTTCTTTCAGAACCACCTAAAAATAAATTAGCAGTGATGATAGATACTCGATTGCTCAAGTAGCAATTCGTTTCCTGGATTAAGCACTTTCAAATTACTGTGTGAATAAATACTCAGGATCAAGCTTTTGATATACTGAATACGTAGATGATAAATTCACCCCCTTTCACGTATAAACTGCAATGGTGTATTCATAATATAATTTATAACCAGATTTAAAATACTCAATAATGAATCATCATAATTTTTCTATTATTGGAAAGATATCAACTAAAAAAATTAACTACGCTGTCATTCGCTCAGTCATATCTGTTTACAGTTTGGAGATACACCATCATCATCACAGCTCATATACATCCCACTGCTTTGCTTGAGCCTCCTCCACAATGGGAAGAAATTGACCTAATACACCATTACCGCTGGTCAGACGGGTTCGTATAGCGGTTTATTTTCTGTTTTCCTTCTCTTGCATAGATGTTTTTGCATATTATAGTCGTCGTCGTCCTTAGTTGTCTTTTATGACACCTTTTTTCTACGGGTAAGAAAGAGATGTTGTATTGTATTCTTACTTCGTCACCACACAGGATAAAAATCATTTGGAGTTTAAAAGTAGAGAACCATAAAAAGTTAAAAATATCACAAATCTAAATACACTGTAGTAACTTTATGTATCTAATATATTTGAACTAGTAATTCTTGTGTATTTCTATATATTCAGATTCTCGGCCACTGCTGCAACGAATTCTATGAAATTTGGGATGGGAGAAGGTTCGAGGACAATAAATCGATTTAGCGTTTCATCTCTCGCTTTGTCCTTGTTTTGCAGGCAATAAAAAAAGTGTAATTAGAAGAATGAATATAGCTTAGTTAGGCAATCGTACAGTCGCTGAACCTAGACAGCGCCGGATCGATGCTTGGCTTGTCTTTTTATTATTCTCCCGTTTTTAATTTTTCATTACCTTCTATTACTATTTAATCAATTATTTTTTATAATTTAGAAAAATAAATACCGAGTTATAATAATAAGTTCACCCAGATCGGTCACTCAGATATTATTTATAGATACCCGATATGTGCAGTGGCATCTTTCATTTATTCTATGGTAAGATATTTAGATATTTTTTTATTTATTTTTAGTTGGATGTAGGCGATACAGGACTGCACTCTGTGGCGTAACATGAAGGAGGCCTACGTCCAGCAGTGAGCGGCGATGGGCTGAAATGATGATGATGAGATATTTATTGTTACAACAATGTATGACACAAGTGAAATCAGAAAAGGCAAGAAATTTATTTTCCAACTCTTCTAGTTAATACTTTTCTAATTTACTCCGTCACAGAGTAACGAGATTGTTAAAGGTGTTTTTCAGGATTCAAACTAAACCTTCATGGTACCACAATGGTTAGACCATTATAGATTCGGTATATACCGATTCACCATCATGCCAGCTTATATACGTCCCACTGCTGAGTTCGAGAGTTCTCCAATACTGAAGAGAAATTGACCTACTATAGGTACCATGCTAGTCAGACAAGTTGGTATAGGGTTTAATTTTGAATATTGCTTGTCTTATTTATTTATTGTACACCAGTAATAAATACAAAAGAGCTATATATATTGGATACAGTACAATGGGCGGCCATATCATCTTTCAGGCATAGATTTCTTCCTGGATGGAATTAGCGCAGGAAAAAAAGGTAGTTGGTGGTGGAACCAATAAAATAATGAAACCTACAATAAATTATGGATTACTAAATAATTTAAACATAAATATCTCTTATATAAATGTTATATGAATGTTATTTATATAAATGTTATTTTTATTATATATTAATATTATATTAATATAAAAAAAAAAATTATATCCTTTAGTCGTCTTTTACGATAACTAGTGGCAGGATAGGAGGTTATTGTATTGCGTGTATTCGTTTGGCGTTTGTTGATTGTCTAAGTAAATGACATTAGTAAAAAACGATGTGGTAATATGAAGTAAATAAATGGGATGTCGAACAATAGGAACATACCGTATCGTTACAAGTGAGAAGCAAAGATATGGAAGCATTGAGTGGCGTGCGTGCGTGACGCCGTCGACCTACATCGGACGAGCCGAACAGCCGACCGCCACTTGAGTATGCAAGCGGCGGATAGTTTAGAATCTAATTACCATTATTTACTTATTTGATGCTGTACACCAGGATTGTTCATCATATTTCTTACATTATTGACTATCTAAAAATTCTCGTGAATAAAAGACCCTTTACTTAATCGTAAGATAATTAGAAAGCCGAATGGAGAATAGAAGCTAATCTACAGAATCTATTACGTCAAATGGATTGTATTGAATTCTCGAAATAAATGTTCGATGTTCCTGTCTTCTATGATTTTATCAGCTAGCTTTTGCCATCCACTTATTGCAACAGTAATGGTGTAGAGATACAATGTATTTCATATACATATATACTCATTCCTGAAAATTAAATATACCACAGTTTATCTATTATGCCAAGGGAGAGTAAATTATTGGGATACAAATATTCTATTTGTGGGTCTAGGAAATACTCTATGTGCCACTTTTGATCCATATCTGATCAATGGCTTAGATACGATTAAATATCAAACATCCAAATATCTTCACAAACTTTAACATTTATAATATTACCTCGGAATGGGGTGAACGGAACCTAGTCCAGTTCAACCCCACAAAGACACAAGTTTGCGCGTTCACTGCAAAGAAGGACCCGTTTGTCATGACGCCACAGTTCCAAGGAGTAACTCTCCCAATTTCTGAGAGTATTGGGATTCTCGGCGTCGAAATATCGAGCAAAGTCCAGTTTGGGAGTCATTTGGAGGACAAAGCCAAATTGGCAAGCAAAAAGTTGGGCGTCCTGAACAGAGCCAGGCGGTACTTCACACCGAGACAGCGTCTTGTGCTATACAAAGCACTAGTTCGTCCTCAGGTGGAGTACCTACTGCTCACATCTCTGGGCAGGTGCGCCCAAATATCAACTAGACCCACTTGACTCCCTGCAAAGACGGGCTGTTCGAATCGTCGGGGATCCCAATCTTACGGACAGATTGGAGTCGCTGGAGCAGCGGAGAGACTTTGGATCACTCTGTGTACTCTACCGACTCTTTCACGGGGAGTGCTCCAAGGAACTGTTTGACTTGGTACCACCGTCACCATTCTACCAACGTACCACTCGACATCGTAGCAGGGTTCATCCATTTCACCTGGAAACGTTATGGTCTTCAACTGTACGTTTCCAGCGATCATTTCTCTCACGTACGTACAAGCTCTGGAATGAACTATCTGCTGCTGTATTTCCATAGCGCTATGACATGTCCTTTTTGAAACGAGGTTTAAGAAGAGTATTTCCTTCACGGTAGGCAACGGCCTGGCTGTGCCCCTGGTATTGCAAAGGTCCATGTGCGGCTTTATCACTTACCATCAGGTGTGCTGCCTGTTCATTTGCCACCGTTGCCAATAAAAAAAAAAACTTCCCCCGCGTAGTTCATATTCCAGTGGAAATATGGTGTTAATAGAGCCCTTTTAGTCACTGATGTAACTTTCTATTGGTGAACGAATTTTTAAAAACGGTCAAACTCTTGAGTTTCAACCGCGCAGTTTTCGTGCCTGTAGGAATACCGGGATAATAAATTGCTTACTCATGTTGTTAGATGATTATGTAGCTATTTTTTGGTAACAAAAATTTGTCCTCATCCAGCGTTTACACTAGCTTATTCCCCTTTCCCTTAAGAATACCGGAATAAAAAATGCCTATGTTATTCGCTAATATAATGGCTTTCCATAGATGAAAGATTTTTTAATTCAGTCAACTTCATTCGATTTTACTTGCGTAGTTTCTGTTCTCATGCGAATACCGAGATAAAAACTTGCCTATATATATTATTCAATGATGTAACTTTTCAAATTGAATATGTTGGATGTGAAGTAGCAAGGCGCAGTACATGTTACGCAGGGGTGCAGCAACCTCCTAGAGGTTATGAAAACATTCATCAGCATCATTTCAGCTCACATACTCAATGTCCCACTGTTGGGATCAAGCCTCCTCCACAAAAGGAGGGAAATTGACCTTACTATGTATATACTATATACCATGCTGGTCAAACAGGTTGGTATAGGGTTTTATAATTCTTAGAATTAAAATAGAATTTAAATCATAGGGAAACAATTTTGCTGGCAAGTAAGATTGCTCAGGGAATAGTTCTCCGCTTCCGATCTGTTGATAAGCTTCAATGGAATTCTATCGGGACGTCCAATCTTTTCTAGCGTTACAGAAATATTCAATTATTCACGATACGCGAGGCTTGGTTCATTTTCATTCATTTAAACTCCTTGGAAAGTAACAAATGTGTTGCTTGTTTTCTGGCGCATAAACAATTCATAGAACTGTATGATAATTGTATTATGATTGTATTTTGATTCGCTACCACAAATGTTAATTTAGTGACATATGTGTGTATAACATTAAAGTATTTGATTATAAATTTAAAATAACAACGTTGCTTTGAAATTATAAACATAGCACGAACATATACAACCAAAAATCTAAAAATGTCACTTTTTTTTTCGATTGATCACAAAAAGCGGTAGTAAGTTAACTCTTGGTAAAACCGTATGTCATCCTGTCTGAACTATAGTAAAAGGACGATAATATAGATAAGAGAGAAGTTTATGAATTGTAACGAATATAAAAAAAAAAGTAATCGTAGTTGTATCCGTAAAAAAGGGATTTATGATTTACTATCAAGTTTTCATGGTAATTTTTTGTGACGTCCGCTATATTTGATCAAAAATGGCGGTATTTGAATAATCGTGTATTATTAAGTTAACCAAATATGTTTGCCAAATTTCAACCTGATAGCTTTTGTTGAAGTGGGTGAAATAATGCTTGCAAAATCCAGAGCATGCAAGTGACATTAGATGACAGCTTTTAAAAAGTGGTTTTATATACAGCAACTATGTATGTACTTTAATAAAATCGTTTTGCGTACAAAAATTAAAACTATTAGCCGCTATAAACGGACTAGGAATGAAATACATTTTTGTTGAATTATACCTTATTAGAAATATTTAATTTCATGTAAACGGAGCTAAGGACTCTACTAGTATATTGTCCGTAGTATCTCTACGATACTACAATGTAGTGTAATGATGCAGTCAACGAGGGAATACACTTCTCTAGAATATTATTATGTGGCAACGTTGACATTCATAGAAGTATTTAGATTACTTGTCGCTACCAACAGTTATGTATAAGCTTTGTATCTAAATTTCGCACTTATAAACATGTCACCATGCAATATTTAGTCCTATATAAGAAAAAGTAAACTCTAATTCTGAAAATGGGGATAGTATTCAATTTCAAGCTATAGAAATACTGGTTAAATGAACGATCATCGTATTCTTATGCCAAAGAATGAACGAAGGAATCAGTAATCTTAAAACGTTATCGCATCCAACAGCCATTGTATAAACAAATACTAGGTTTTGCCCGTGACTTCTTTTGCGTCGAAATCAGGTGAAATCCTGATAAATAAATAAGATTTTCATTATAATTGGTGTAGGGTGAAAAATATCAAACCAAATCTCAATCCCTACTTAACATCTTTTTTTGGGTATGCTATCTACACACCCCATCCATTCCATCCGCGGCGGCTAAAGGCCGGGTGCGGCCTCATATTGCTCCTATCAAGTTTGAAAAAATCATCATCATTACGTGAATTACCATACCACGTTGGTCAGATGTGTTGGTATATGGTTTTATTTCGAGTTTTCTCTCTCCTGCATATGATCTGCATATTATAATGCTTAGTTGTCGTTTACAACACCCATGAGCAAGAAAGGGGAGGTGAATTGTATTCTTTCTCCGTCTCCATAAGGAAAGATTAAGAGGAATACGGTAGGTGTATTCTCTCTTCATTGCTATTGAGTCAACTACTGGTACTTGAAGTTTACGTCCGTGGTCCGCCCGAATGGTTACCTTTTGGGGTGCGCTGCTCTATCGAGGCCCGGCTATTGCCATTTGTGATCGCCACGGGAGAGCCTAAAGACGTGTATGTGTGTATAGCTAGCATTAGGGAATATAAATACTACGCGATCCATTTCATATAAAAATTATATAACAGCCTTTTCTTTTTTAGTTCTAGTTCAGTACGCTGGCACTCATCTCTTGTAGTCTTCGATGGAGCATGCATTCGTATATTTATCGTTAGTAGATGCGATATACAATCATAAGACTCTTACTTAGCTTTTGAAACAGCTTGAAAATTACTGACGAACCCACTTTGTGCAAAGTAATCATTGCAATTATGTTTTCTTTAACACCCCGTTCCATTATTATGATTAACGTCGAAAAGTTATGTGAAATTGCGGGAAAATGATCGAACTTTCTAATGTTATACAAGAAAGTTTGAATATTTCCCCGCGTTCCAAATTTGAAAAAGAAAATTAGAGTAGTGGCAATAGCTACAGTCAATCATACACATATTCACTTTTGGTTTAGTATTTTTTTATTTCTAAACGCGTTGCGTATTACTATAGATCATTAAACATTCTGATTAATTGCTTTCTTTTTGATAAAATAAATTATTTGATAGGACAAAATATACGTATGACTTAACTTTTTTCTTGCCTACAATTGAGGTTAAAACAGTAAATAGCCTATGAGGACCTATGAATAATGGAAGGGGACTTTCAAAGCTGAACTATTATCGTGCCGAGAAACACACAGAATTAGTTATATAGAATATAGTAAAATTAATAGAATTGAATGATATCTGATGCTTACACGAGCACTACACATCTATACCAATAAATAAAATTGGAGTGTCTGTTTGTAATGTCAAAATAATAGGCTTTTTTCATGCTCACACGGTTATTTGCACGACACCTATGCCTAAAATAGCAATTAAAAAATTTTTGTCTGTCTGTCTGTCTGTTTGTTCCGGGTAATCTTCAAAACGGCTGGACCGATTTCAAAAATTCTTTCACCAATGGAAAGCTATAATATCAGGGCGTAAACTAGGCTATATTTTATCCCGGTATTCCCACGGGAACGGGAACTACGCGGGTAAAACGACTATAACCTATAACCGAAGCGAAGCGAGGGCGGATGCTAGTTGTAAATAAAACTACTTTTACGGATTATATCGCGTTTGTATTTGATTTATGATTGCCCGACGTTGGACGTGAGACACCTTAGTCCGCCCGTGACCATGAATGCTGCAAAGTGTTCGAAACGTCGGGCAATCATAAATCAAATACAAACGCGATAAAATCCATAAAAGTAGTTTTATTTACAATTAATAGAACAGGTGATTCTTAAAAATTGAAGTCCAATTTTTCAATAGGGGTCGAATGAAAGAAGTTTATTTTTAATTTAATCTTTTTTATATTAGTGCAAACAAAAATACACTGCAGAGATTTCGTCCATTGAGACAGTGTTACCCGGATTGACTGTAATTATAGTAATTGAGAATTACTGCGGAGCTTATTGCCTAATTGGCGTTTAAAGTAGTTTAAAGTGTTGTGATAATCCTTCTCTAGGTTTAAGAACCGCTATTATTTTTCTGGGTAGAAGTTGCGAATTCATATATTTTTTTAAATATTATTAATTACCGTCAGGTGCTCGATGATATCGGCAGGATCAGCAAATTCAAGAATCCAATTACGATATGTCGCTCAAAAACCAAAAGGGTAATATAGCAGGTTGTGGATCCTGACACCGCTCTTTCATCGCCCCGGATAGTATTGACGGGATGTGAGCATCCTGATAATTAAAAAACGTGGTCGATGTTTCTTTGTGACATGGGCAAAAATAAACGTATATGCCTTAAAATAAAATTTGTTTACCTTTCACTATTTAATAGCGGTATATTGACAGCACACAAGAGTATTAAATATGTAGAAACAAACTACCTCACTGCATTCCATAACAATGCTATTAAAAAAACAGACACGTATAAATTAAAACTAAAATATAATAAAACTGCGTTTATTGTCATTATTGTAATTTACTTTCTTTAATACGTGTCTATAAATCAATTTGAATAATCACCTAATATTATAAATCGGTACTGGTGTACTCAAATGGAATAGCTATTTTATTATTAAATGCATTGAATACTTAATAGGATACCTAGCATGTAAGATTAGATCACCTTGTTTCTTCGTGACTTAGGTTGTCTTTCACCACCTTGTCCATAGGTTTTAGTTATCACAGAATAAAATCGCTATGGTACTAAAATACAGTCTAGTGTAAAACTCGCGCTTTAGATGCTACAGTAGCGTAATATAAACGAGTTATTTCGCATAATCGTTTACTATGAGCCTGTCATTTTGTATTACATGCTAGCCCTGCAGATGCACCGTAATATTTTAATTTGTTGCACGAATACACTAGCAGGATGGTGGGAAAGCAAGGATGCACTATGTCACGATGCAACTAACAAATCACAATGTTACTCGTAGTTTGTTTGTAATACTGAACGAGACTAATTAAAGTAGACATTAATTCATCACTTACCATTTCTATGAAATATTCTAGTTTGTTTAATGATAATGTTTGAATAAATAAGGCAGACTGCTTGATTTCTGTAGTACATAAATCTAGAACTATACATAGTAGACAATAAAAGTGTTGCTACAAAGCACGTCGAATTAAATAAAAAAAGGTATTGGCATTAAGAACTAAAATATCTGGTTGAGCGAGCTTTGCTCTTTGTGGCATAATTTTTTTGCCGTAAATTGTATTTTTGGCGAACTTATTTAGATATATATATATAATAAAAAATAAAAATGATGAAATAATGAAAAAATATAAAAAATCACAAAAACAGAATAATAATAACACCGAGATTCGATTTCACGCTGTTTAAAAAATAAATAAAACCTAGTTAGATCGATTTTTTGGTCCCGAAACCTCTAGTATGACCTCTACTAAATTTCATGAAAATTGTTGGCGCTGTTTCCGAGATACTGGATATATATATATATATATATATATATATATATATATTTATATATACACAAGAATTTCTCGTTTAAAGATATAAGATTCATCACGCATTTAATGATTGATTAACAATCAGTGCGCTTGTCCCATACCCACGTATCGTAAAAGACGAATAAGGTATATAATACGCGTGTGACATCTATGCAAAAGAAGGAAAACTCGACATGAAACCGTATGCTTACATATTTGACCTCCTATTGCGGAGAAGACTCGTGCTGAACAGTAGGACTTATATGACCTGCGATGATGATGATGACATTATTCAGGATTGTCACGTAAATATGAATTGAAATTATTTTTAAAAATTTTATAGCATTTATATTTGATGGCTACGGGATGGGAGGAGTAATGTGATTATATCATAAAAACGCGAGAGCGTTTGCAACTTCGGCCAATCCAAAATTCAAATACAAACGCGATAAAATCCGTGAAAATATTTTCTTTTCAAATGTGTAATACTCGTGTAAATGTTAGGATGATGATATGAAAGCTGAAAGATAATGTTTTTTTCGGGAGAAGCTTACTATGATGTCCCTAACTGGATTAGACACCCTAATTTATGGGTTAGGTATAGCGACATCGCCTTTGAACTTATATTGGAGCATATTTAATTCCAATAAATTATCTTCCAATTTCGTCAAGCCCAGCAGTGGGACATATTTCAATTGAGAATATAATAGTGTGATATAACATAATTTAGGTACTTTTACAATTAAAAATTAATCAGATATGAACCTTATTTTTAATCTTATCTTATATCTTTAAACGAGCAATTCTTGTATATTTATAAGTACTAGTGGTCACCGTGTGGTCGAAATTCGGCCATAATTCATTTTAATCAATACACAATTTTCTTTAATTTAATTTATGTATAATTGTAAATTGAACAAGCTGTATTTCACTAATAACTAAAATAAAACAAATTTCTATTAGACATTATCATCATAATTATGATTGTTTGACATTCAGTTCGACCAGAGATTTTAACCGTAAACAAAAGTGTATAAGCGTTGCTACGCAACACACTCACACCAACGCGTGTGTGTGTGTGTGTGTGTAGTGATAGCGTTGTAGTGTGCGTAATGCCTTTTTTAATGAATTTAATGCATTTCTAATCCATTATTATATGAAATTTCAGTTTTATGCACTTCTCCTCATTATATACTTCAACTGTGCCAAATTTCATACTTATCCATACACGTAATTTTCGTAAAAAGGGGGTACAAAGTTTTTGATTCACGTATTTATATATAGATATATATTTTCAGGATCTCGGAAACGGCACCAACGATTTTGATGAAACTTGGCAACTAGAGGTTTCGGGGTCAAAAAATCGATCTAGCTAGGTTTTATTTATAGAAAATGTTGTTTTGTCGGTGTTTTTAGCTAATCAATACAATGACATAAAATGTCAATAGAATATGGATTCAAATTTCGCTATTGAAGTTATGAGTGACGATAGCTCAGTTACGAAGTACGACGACGTACAGTTTTTTGTTTTGTTTTTGTTGGCATTCAAACAGCGTGGGATCGAATCTCGGTGTTATTAGTATTCTCTTTTTGTAAGTTTTTATATTTTTCATTATTTAATTTTTCTTTTTTATTAATATATATCTAAATAAATTCGACAAAAATACAACAAAAATATGCCGAGCCAAGCTCGGTCAACCAGATATTGATACTAATACATACTAGCGGTCATTTTTGATAGTATGTATAAATAATTTACTATCCTCGCTCATTAGTAAGGTAAACTAATTAAAGCCTATAAGCAAATTACGTATCCTTATTAATATTATAAATGCGAAAGTAAGTTTGTTCGTTTGTTACGCTTTCACGCTTAAACCACCAACCCGATTTCAAAAATTCTTTACCAATGGAAAGCTATAATATCAGGGAGTAACATAGGCTATATTTTATTCCGGTATTCCTACGGGAACGGGCACTACGCGGGTAAGGCGATTGAAACCGAAGCGAAGCGAGGGCGGATTGCTAGTAATAGATGTTAGTTCACTTAACAATGTTTATATCTTTGATTTGGTGTTTCTAGAGTCCTTAATATTTCATAGATTTAGACAATTCAATTAGTAAAGGTAGTTATAATAGTTAAGTAATATCAATCTTATGACTGAAATATTCGACATAAATCATAGTTAAATTGATAAATATTAAATATACAGATTCGTTTACAGTTATTGGCAGGCGTAGTCAGCTAATTCCTAATAGCTCAGCCAGCTGCAGAGGCTAGGGATGTTCGATTCACTCCGATACTTGCGTGGTTCGATATAAAGGAATATTATCCCCTCGATTTTTGTATCCACGCAATGGTTATCAATCCGTCTGTGGATCGCTACATTTATACAGATTCGTTTCGTCATTACACTAACATAAATATTTCCCTGGCGCCTGATTTTGTGAAATCAATTGTTATTGCATCTTTTATTTAAATATATTCTCAAATTCGCTATTATTATTTGTGATGATAGATAATTAAATTTTTGTATATTACGTTTCTTGAATCGTCGACAACTTATACTAATTGTAATGCCTCCACCAAGGCTGTTTGATCATTTATCACAAAAATGGCGAGTGGAGGAAAGTGCAAATTTTTATTTTTTGTTGGTCAACCATATTTGAATGATAAGCACAATCTCTACCATTCCATGATTGGCCAATGTAAGGAAAAATATTTTGTTTCCCTACTCGTATAAACTTTGATTATATAAAGGACAACATGTTATATTTTTTAAAGTACATAATACGATATTGGATCTATCTTAAAAATGATATATAATCAATAGGATCAACACAAAGTATTACGATCTATTGCGATCCAGAATATCGATACCAAGTACCAGGATCGAACATCCCTAGCAGAGGATAGCTATTCTACCAATTTATGATCAAAGCTTGTGGTACGCAACGTTTACAGTAAGTAATTCTAATAAATGGTACTTAACTGTCTATTGAATACATGATTAAATAACTAGCCAAGTACACAGATCAATAGATGTTGTTTTACATATTTAATTAGATATTATTATTAAGGTACTGTTCAAACCTGAAGAACTTATTTAAAATCACAGAGTCGAAGTATTATTCACATTCATATAAATACATCTCTCTCTCGTTTTACTATTCAGAGTTTTTTATTTTACCGTTATATACAAAGACATGAGGACCATGAATGTAAATACATCAGGCTAACTAAAGTTTATCGTTGTTATAGGAACAAAGTAACCTATAAGTGATAAATAGTGAAGGGTAAATAAAAATCCAAAGAAGATCACCCGAAGCACAACCTGATAGCTTAAAAACATCTGGATATGGTTTAACATCAGTTAAAACAGGATGGTATCTGATTTTCGATTAGTGATAGCATTTGTAATAAAATAAAGAGTAAAAGGAGCGTTTACTTTTTTTATTGCAAACGGTGGCAAACAAGCAAACAGTACACCTGATGGTAAGTGTTGCTGCTGCTCATGGACCCTTGCAAGGCCGCTGTCCACCACGAATAAAGTGAAGGGAGTATGAAGGCGTACAATGAGGTTCGGTGATATTAAAGGCACCAAAACCTACTACATGCAAACACCCTCAGAAAGTTGGACTTCCGGCTCTCTCGCTCACCGAACGAAGCGCAGTAACAAATTGCTACTACTGAGTCGTCGATTTTCTGCGAGAGTGTGGTACTACCCCGGACAGACCAGCCCGCGGCTGTAGACAGACAACTGTCAACAGTGTGGTCCTACCACTTATTTAAAAAGAAATAAAAAGTAACTACCCAAAAAAGACGAAAAGGCGTTACACTAAATGTAAAGATTAAGACTATTGTAAATACATATTTAAATTATAAATTTTCGAAACCTCTTTACACCAGTTCGAACACAAGCTTAGGCTTTGAGAAATGTTAATTGAAAAGTAGATGGTTTTTTTTTTGCCTACCGAACAAAGGTCAGTATATCAGTAACTTCATTATTACAGCTCATATATGGCCCACTACTAGTCTCAAGCCTCCTCGAAATTGAGGGGGAAATTGTCTTACTATTATACCACGCTAGTCAGACGGATTGCTTTAGAGATTTATTTCGAGTTTTCCTTCATAGTTGTTATATGCATAAGATATCCCTTGGTCGCCTTTTATAACACCTACGGGCAAGGGAGGAAGAGGAAGCGGGGTCAGTTTGTGAATTCTATTCTTTCTCCGTCACCACACGGACACACTGGCTGGCTTGACATAGTACGCTAATATTTGTCCCATTACGGAGCCCGAATAAAACGATGGGATATACGATGATAATGGGATAGGTATAATAAAAAATCGCGGGTGACTGGACCGATGATTTAGTCCGTCACCCGCAGAGAGGCTGACCGCGCGACGGCGACCGACGTCCCCGAGGGGATATGTTGTGAGGAGATGGTACCCTGCGGGGTTATTCCGTCGGCCCGATCACTGAGGACAAGGAACTCGACATCGGTGGTCGACTCAACGACGAAGGCGACGTACTACGGTCATGGGGCCGCGCGCCGCCCTCTGTCTCCTCGGATGGAGCCGGGCGGCGGGTGCGCTCACCATGGTCCACCCCAAAAATAAAAAAGAAACCGTATAATAAAAATTAATGGACGTCTCCTCTATAATAGAAGGGAAAATTGGTTTACTACAATACATTGGGTTACTTCCAGGTTTGCCACTGATTACATAGTTTATTCTTTTCTTTTAAAATTCACAGAAAAAAGGCTGTTAACATATTTTAATGTTATTCCGTCTCTACAAGAATAACATAATAAAAATAACAAAAAAATATAATGTACGTTATAAGAAATCTTTTATTTGTAAAACAAACTCTATATTTATTGGTTTTATTTAACTCTGAATATAATTCGTTCTTACAATAACCATCAATTTAAAAGTTTTGAAGTATTTATGGATGATATAAATACAAATTAATTGTCTTGTGGGACTGTAACCTATAAATAATAAATGCCAACGTGATTATAACAGTTTTACATCATTCACATATTCTTAAGAAAATAAAGCTACTTTTAAGACAGCAGTAACAAGTCCTATGTTATCAATATATTTACGTTAATCTTTTGATAAAAGGAAGAAATAATTGTATCTGATTTTTTTTCCGCATCGTAAAAGCCAATTAGAATAATTGCCTTTCATTGTACTATTAGCAGTACTTTCTAGTACAAATTAACATGGAAGAATTGTCATCGCGGCAGAATAGTTGTCCTTGTATCTATTGGAGTGAAACATGCGCATCTTTATCAAGGTCTCTTTTTAGCTAAGGAAATAGGAATACTGAAAATGATGTTAACGTCCTAGACCTTTGAGAACTTAAAGCTGATGGAAAGTCATGGAAATATAGGAATGGCTAAATAATTTGTCATAGAAACCATTTTTTCTTTATTGCTCATAAAAGTCCCATTTTCTTTGCAAGATTTTACAAGAATAGGAGTAACTTTGGCCTGTTATTCATTCTCAGTATGACTGGTTGGTATTATAATATTTTTAGTCGTCTCTTGTGTTGTTTTTATCGGCTTATGATTTACATGTCTATTAGAATAACCACAGAAGAACAAGACCAGCAAATTTTATTATTTCAAAGAGTTTATATTATTTTTGTAATCATCCGTAGAGTAATGGAGTAAAATACAATAATCACCACCCCTTTCTTTCCCGTGGTTGATCGAAAAAAATGACTAAGAGATGACAGTAGATCACGTCACTGCAATACAAAGGAAACTAGAAATAAAGCCTTGTACGAACATATATGACTAAACTGCATAATAGATTAAATTCCCTTCTCCTGTGGATCGGATCCTCTGGAGGTTCGAGACCAACAGATGATGATTATAAGCTAAGATGATGATTATATATAGTTGGTTACAATCATGTTAATATTGTAGTATAAACAGACAACTCTTGAGCCTGAGGTTTTACATTGGTCCTGGGTGACGTAAAGTTACTGGATTTTCCAACGGAATATTGTTGAGTTAGTGACACAGAGTCATTACTGCTTGTGACGGAAGTTAATAAATTTATATCGAGTAAATATTAAAGTTACACTACACTTAGATGGGCCGAGGTTATAAATGTGGTCAGAAAGAAATCGCATTGGAATTACTAATAGATTAACAAACTTTTTTAGAAGTAGTCACGGAATTTTGATTGGATCAAAACAAAAAGATGATCTATGTAATAATTTTCCGATTTTAAAAATGAACATAAAAGCAATAGTAGAAAGTGTCATTTCCTTTTTTTTTATAATACGTTCTCGACATGCACAACCACTATATCTATACTAGTATTATAAACAGGAAATATTTTTTGTTTGTATATTTGTTTGTTTGTAAAATAAAACGATACAAAGCTAAATTATCAGGTTACTTCCTAATTAAACTATAATATCTTAAAAGATATTATAGTTGACCGCGGTTGGGTCGCAATTTTTCAAGGCTCACCGCGTTAATAGACCTAAAAAACTTTCTGACCAGATTCTCGAGCTCATGGAGCGGAGAAAAGAAATGACGGTGCAGTCTTCAGCCGATTGGTCCGAAGATAGGCAGCTGAATAGGCAGATCTCCAGGTCTGTGCGTCGTGATATTCGCCGATTTAATACGCTCAGTATTAAAGAAGCGATAGAGCGTAATCGTGGCTCAAAAGTGTTCGCACAAGATCTGTCTATTGGGCAAAGCCAATTGACTAAGCTGAAGACCGATGATGGCACTGTCATTTCATCCCAAAGTGAGATCTTGGAAGGGGTCGAAAGGTTCTATGGACAGTTATATAAATCGTCCCGAAATCCGGTTGTCAGCTCGGTCCAAGATCCCAGATCTAAGTTAACTCGGCACTATACTATATCAGAATGGCTCTCAAACAACTACGTAACGGTAAGGCACCGGGAGATGACGGAATTTGTCCCTTCAGCGGTGTCAAATCGACCATCGTTATATCGAAGTGTTTACATAGGAACGCCACAATGTCAGTCCGTATCCGGGATAAGAGTACGAAACCGATCCAGTTGCAGAAAGGCGTGAGACAGGGAGATGTCATCTCTCCACTGTTCACCACTGCACTGGAAGATGTCTTTAAGCTCTTAGACTGGACTGGACTCGGCATCAATATTAACGGTGAATACATCACTCACCTTCGATTTGCAGATGATATAGTCGTTATGGCAGAATCCATGGAGGACCTTGGCACCATGTTCTATAATTTCAGCAGGGTATCCCAGCTAATAGGTTTACGAATGAACATGGATAAGACGAAAGTCATGTCAAATGTCCATGTCATTCCTGTACCGGTTCTAGTTGGCAATGCGATTCTCGAAGTTGTCGGTCATTATGTTTACCTAGGACAAACAGTCCAGTTAAGTAGATCCAATTTCGAGAAAGAGATCATCCGACGAATCCAACACGGTTGGGCAGCGTTCGGGAAACTTAAGAGGATCTTCTCGTCTAACATACCTCAGTATCTGAAAACACAGGTCTACGACCAGTATGTATTACCAGTAATGACTTACGGCACAGAAACGTGGTCCCTAAATGTAGGCCTCATAACAAAGCTCAAAGTCGCTCAGCGTGCTATGAAACGGGCTATGCTCGGGATTTCTCTGCGAGATAGAATCCGAAATACGGAAATCCGCAGGAGAACGGGTGTAACCGACATAGCACGAAGAATCAGCACACTGAAGTGGCAATGGGCAGGCCACATCGCTCGACGAACCGACAACCGCTGGGGAAGAAAGGTTCTTGAGTGGCGACCACGTATTGGACGACGCAGTGTAGGACGCAACACTAGGTGGACCGACGATCTGGTGAAAGTTGCTGGGCGTCGTTGGATGCAGGCGGCACAGGACCGCACTTTGTGGCGTAACATGAGGGAGGCCTACGTCCAGGAGTGGACGGCGATAGGCTGAAATGATGATGATGATCTTAAAAGAAATAAAGGTCTTTAAGAAAATTACGTTATAAATAGTCGTGCGCTTCAAAACTATTGTTGATAGAACAAAACAATATTTGACGGGTTTATAAGCCTTATTAGTAACCACAAAAAGATGTGTCTGAAAACATCAGGGTACATAATTAACTATTATAGTTAAGTCACGCGTTTTCTCCGTTGATGTTCAATACACTTAAATAAATTTTGAAATATTAGCTGTTTAAGGTTTTATTACCGTGTCTGCATTAACCAAGCGTTACTTTAATTGTACAGTTACAAGTTCTTTAGGCAAAGAATACTGAACCGATTCTGACGAAACTTGATAGGTGCTTATACATATAGATGTTATTTTTTATCCTGATATTCCCCAGAAATAAAAACTCACGTGGGTAAATCCACAGAGTACAGCTAGTAGATTACTTATACCTATATGTAGTGTGAATACGGATAATGTAGAATTAAATTGCGGCATTTAATTGGCGGTAATAAATGGCAAACAGTAGTCATTTACTTCGAAGAGTACTTGTTCTTTAATTAAATTTCACGCAACTGTTTTGTTTTTCTTACTAACTTGCCGTATGGTAATGTAAAAATAATACATTTCACCACACCCTAGCATGCTCATGGGTATCCTAAAAAACAACTAAGGAATAAATATGCAGATAGCATCTATGCAAGACCGAAAAAAACCCTATCGACCAACACCAACACGTCTGCCTAGTGTAGTATAATAGGTCGATTTCTCTCCTATTATGAAGGAGGCTTAAACCCAGTACTACATACTACTACAATGAATTGAGATGATTCTATTTTCATCTAAACATCTTTGTGGTAACAGATTAAAGACACAATGTGTAATCTCGCCCTATTTTATCATGTGTGTTGTAGAATCCGACCAAGGTTATAAGGGATTATGTAGCAAAATTCTCCATTACCCTCCTAAACACTTATTGCTTCACTTAACTGGCTAACCGTATCAATTACAAAATTATCCTCCATTGGGAAACTTCTTGTTTAGTTGTAAACGTCAATAGGCTGGTCATTGTTATCGCAGCCCACATCATCCCACGGTTGGGCTCGGGCCTCCCCCACAATGGAAGGGAACTCGACCCACTATACCATACCGGTCAGACATGTTCATATAGGTCTCTTGCGCAGATGTTATGTGCATATAATATCCCATAGTCGTCTTTTACGACATAAGCAGGCAAAATAGGGAATGGTGAATTGTATTCTTACTCTGTCACCATGCCACCATCAACATTTTTAATTCTCGAAAAAGTTTTTATTCGGATAATCTTTATCCTTATCCTCATTACTATTACTAATATTATAAACGCGAAACTTTGTGAGTTTGTGAGGATGTGAGGATGTGACGATGTGAAGATGTTTGGTGCTCTTTCATGCAAAAACTACTGAATGTATTTTGATGAAACTTCTCAATAGTATAGCTTACATATCAGAATAACATATAGGCTATAATTTATACCGATATTCCCGTGGGAAGAGGAACTGCGGGTGAAACCGCAGGCCGCTGCTAGTTTTAAATAATGCGTAAAAGAGTGCTTGGCGATTAAGGACTCTAAAAACCACGTGATTGTTAATTACGAAAAAGATAGCTGAGCAAATATCATCGTCATTATGCTGCTGCTATCCTAATTACTTATTCTTGGCTCGTATAGTCCCATTGCTGGGTTCGAGTCTCCATCACAATACAAGGGAAATTGATCTTACTATAACCACGCTGGTTGGACAGGTTGATATAGGATTTTGTTTCGAATTTTATTTCTCCTGCATAGATGTCATATACGTATTCATCATCATCATCATCGCAGCCTACCTACGTCCCACTGTTGGGTTCGGGCCTCCTCCACAATGGGAGGGAATTTGACCTACTATACCATACTGGTCAGATATGTTGGTATAGGGTTTAATTTCGAGTTTTCCTTCTCTTGCACAGAAATTATGTACATAATATATCCCTTAGTCGTCTTTTACGATATCCACGGGCAAGATAGGGAGTGGTGAATTGTATTCTTACTCCGTCACCATACGGAAAGTATACGTATTATGGTCGTCTTATCCCTTAGTCATCTTTTACGACATCCACGGACAAGATATTCTTATTCCGTCATCAGACAGATATCCCGATTCCAATTATAATATGTACTATGGAAGAAGAGTACATATGAATGTACTCTTCTTTCATAGTATACTTCGCAAAGTTATAGCAACAGTTTTTTGACTGCCCTGACGTCAATTCGCGTTGGGAATGTAATCTTTGCCCAGGCGGCATCAGATGGACTTTACCAGTGTACCTACTCTTGGATCTCATTTCCAATCCTAAATCCAATCGCAGCTCGTATCTGAGCAAATTTGGTACTCTTGAAAGCGACACTAGCGCACGATTGGAACAAATCCTGTGGATTTCTTTTAAACTAAATGAATTCGACTCTCGTCGATTAATTCAAATATTTGCTACTCCCGACGTGATTTTGACGTAGTTTAAAATCGTTAATGTTGCACAATTTCAAGACACTTCAATTTTATTTGTTTGCAGATTACACAAAGAGGTTAAACTTAACTTCGCTCCGCAATTTCATTCCGTTCAACAGGTGGTTCACTTCTTGGTCGAGTTCTGGCCTATTCCAAGTATTGTGGGGACTTGTGTAAACAATTTATATTATACAGTTCGCACGCATCCCTACATCCCAAACGGGATTGCAAAATAAGCTAATTAGAATCGTGTAGTGAATTTTAAATAACCAAGCCATTCTGATTAACAATTAGGGTTGGTGAAATGATACATTTCGATTGGGATAGGCGACTAGAATATTCGAGAATACAAAGAGATAATTATTTGAATAGAATAATAATAAATCGCCTAAAAATAACTAAACTTTTTTGTTATATTTTTATGATAGTGAATATTCATATTCTACATCTTCATCTGGTGAATGAGTAAGAATTCAATTCACCATCCCCTATCTTGACCACAGATGTCGTAAAACGTCAAGACATTAAATATGCATATAATATGTAAGCAGGAGAAGGAAACCTCGAAAGAAAGCCCTATACCAATCCGTTTAACCATCGTGGTATAGTAGATAAAATTTCTTTCCTATATTGGAGGAGGTTCGAGCGCAACAGTGGGAAGTATGAGTTGACATGATGATGATGTTGATGAGACATATATGATGAGGGACGATCATCCGTAGAGTTACAGCGCTGGCTGAAAATTCGGCTGGTTTTGTGTCCAATTTTCGCTTTAATGCAGTGCAAAATCTGACTAAAGGTGCACCAGGTCGAATGAGTTACAGTGCTCTTCTAAAAAACTTATAACTGGTGGGATTCATTCATAGGTAGACCTGTTTGCGGGTGAACTTATAAAAGTTTAGCCCGTCGGCCACTAAGAGCCGACTGCGTGAGGGCAACGCCTAGGCAACACTGTTGTTATTACTGGGGCATCGACGGAGATGATGCCCGAAAAGATCCTCTGAGCTGGCCACGGATGTTAAGTACGTTATGCAGCCGCACGCCACCCTTAAATCCCTCAAAAAAAAGAAAAAGAGGGAGGCCTATATATAATAATGGACATAAATTGGGTGATAAAAAAAGGGTGGGAGAATTTTATTAAAGATCCGTCACGTGTCAAGCAATGCTGTGTCAACGGTTACCAATTGCCTATAAAAACAAATTATAGGTATGGATATTGTTTGCAAAATATCTTGGCGCCAGGAAATGACCCCGAACGCAAAAGATGAGCACTTTTAGATACAAAATTTTATTTCTGATAAATAAGTTATCGTTACATTTATTATTATACTTTCGTCAGTAGCAGTGATAGCGTACATACATTATAGGCACTCGTGGCTAAGTGATGTAGATAATGATACATATATACACACATCTATTATATATTTATATTTACATATACACAGTAGAAGAATCACGTTTGTATTTTAACATTTTTATTATTTCGGTTCTTATACGTCCCACTGTTGGGCTCTTTCTCCACAATAGAAGGGAAATTGAACTACTATACCACGCAGGTTAGACGGGTTGATAAAAGGTTATATTTCGAATGTAATATTTAATGCTTATTATATCGCTTAGTCATCTTTTACGTTACCCACGAACAAGATAAGGCATGATGAATTGTATTTTTACTTCGTCATCACACGGCAAAGTATTTGTATAGAAGAATTCGTTTATCCCAAAACAGCTACATATATTTAAAAACTATACATATAGCTCTACAAATCACGTTTATCCTGAAATACGAGCAGGTGGTTGAATTGAGAATTAGTCCGTCAATCGTATAACGCCTGGTTCTTGCAATATTATTTGCTGTTGACCGCTGATGGTACCTAATAGAGTAGCCCACTGGCGAAGATATGAACTCGATACTGATGGACCACACAAATGACGAGGTACATTATCGTAAGTTATGCGGTTACACGCCGACCCTTCCACTCCGCTGTGGCGGGACCATACCTTGTGCAAAAAAGGACATACTGCTCAGTAGAATATTATATCTTATCAAGATAATAATTGTTGGCCACGAACATGATGTCTACAGAACGTACTTTCCCTATGGTTACAACATAATACAGTATTGATCCGTCTGTGACGGCACTAATTTTCTTTCTTAAGCTCGCCAGCGTTCGATCCTTTTTTTAAATATAATATACATGTACTAACATACATGAGACGTTACATTAGGGCAACAGGAGACCTAGCAACACACCATGAACCCTTCAGTAGCCCTCGCCGAGGCATGTCTAATTTTATTGTCTGAGTATAAAGAACCCTGATGATAGACATGAAGTACCTTTTTTTTTTTTTTTTTTTTTTTTTCACGCTGTGGAAATGCATTTACGCACTATCCCCCGCCGGTTACAGACAGGGGAGTGTGTGTGGGACTCGCCGGCCACAGAAGTGACCGAAATACCCACTAAAACCACAGCGGCCCCTTCCGCGCTTTTACGAGGTGCCGGAGAGATCGTCTGATGACATTCTATCCCCGACACCCCAACGCTTGGCCGTCTGGCCACGTCCTGTCATCATTCAGGGCGGTGGAAGGAGGAGCGCATAACGGCGTCTCCTCCTCCCTGGTCGCCGCCGGCGGAGCGAGTCTGCGGACGCAAGTGCCTCGCGTGCCCGCTCCGCGGCCTCCTTCCTTGTAATGACAGCCTCACAGAAGGAGGCCATCGACGACCAACAGCTGTCGCTGCCGAGCATCTTCGAGATGATGGTCGACAACGACAGGTCCGCTGTTCCCATGTCCGTTGACAGGACGTGGCGCTGAGGCCCCCAGGCGGGGCATACTTCTAGTGTGTGGCGCGCATCGTCGATTAGCGCGCCACACTCATGGCATCCTGGGGCCTCTTCTCTTCCAATTTTGTGCAGGTACTTACCGAAGACCCCATGTCCGGTAAGCACCTGCACCATCCTAAATGTAAGGCTGCCGTGCCTTCTCCTGAGCCAGCGGTGGAGATGCGGCGCAACCGCCTCCACAGTCCCCCGCCCTGCTACGGGGGACTCTAGATCCTCCCTCCACCGCCGGATGACTTCCCTTTGGGCCACTTCCTGAACTCTGCCCAATCCCCTTGTGGAGACTCGCTCGCCGTTGACTCGCGATGTGGCGCGGAACCGGTATATTTCTGCCAACGCTTCCGCCACCAGTGCCCAAGGGGGGTCGCCCGCCAGCAGTGTTGCCGCAGTCCAGGATACAGTACGGTAGCCCCTAATAGCCCTTACCGCGATGACCCTCTGCGGTCGACGCAGGAGGGCTCTGTTGCGGGCGGTGAGGGACTCCGACCAGATAGGGGCACCATACAGTGCCATGGACCGCAGGATGCCGACGTACAGACGCCGGCACGACGACCCAGGACCGCCAGTGTTCGGCAGAAGCCTTCCCAGCGCCGCGGCCGACTTGACGAGCCTCGGGACGAGCTGGGCAAAGTGTGGCCCGAAATTCCACTTTGAATCGAGGTGCAGACCCAAATATTTTATTTGGGCCTGCACCGGCACGGCAACCCCAGACACACTGATGTGTGCTCCTCGGGGGGGACCTCGACGTGGGCCATGAAAAAGGAGGGCCTCGGTTTTGTCAAGTGAGACCCTCAGACCCAACATCCCAATCCGGTCCACGACGAGCGCCACTCCTTCCTCTGCCAATCGGACAGCCCCCCGGTAGTCCGCCCTCTTCACCGTGATAAGGGTGTCATCTGCATAACAGATGATCCCCATCCCAGGAAGGAGCTGACCCCGTAGGAGCCAGTCGAATCCGACGTTCCAGAGCACCGGACCGAGGACCGAGCCCTGTGGGACGCCGCACTCCACCCGATGGCGATGTATACGCCCGTCGCCCCCTTCCCAGAGCACGTGCCTTCCCTCGAGGTACGCCTCCAACAGTCTCATAAGATACGGAGGCACTCCATGGTATCGAAGTGCCTCCTTCAGCGTCTCGTGTGGGAGACTGTTGAAAGCATTTTTTATATCGAGCGAGACTGCCAGGACAACTTCCTTTTTGGGACATGAAGTACCTAAAAATATTAGAAAATGCAGATGTAATGTTATTTATAGCCATTGAGTAAGAATCTCGCTTGATGTATGTAGCTTAATAATCTTCTCGGGATTTTTATCCTGTCTTTTCATGGTTGATAATATTAACATTCGTTCTTTTTTTTTACGTTTCTTCCTGTGTGTTCTTATATATTTTCTTCAGTAAATTGTACCACGTTACATTGTAACATTGTAACTGTAGTGCGTATTAGGACTTTGCCTATTCCTAATAACTATGTAACGCTATTAGTGTAGTTGTAATTGAAATATAATGCTTATAAACTAGGGCAATATCAATGTTCGATGATTGAAAGACAATTTGTTTAATATCTAGGACTTAACAGGCATGCGTTTCTAATAAAACTCTGCTAGTTACTAAGCGAAACTGTAGTCACTTTCTATAAGCGTATGTATTTTTATTTATGCTATGTGGTAGCGGCATCGAATACTACCAACCCTTGCTTTGCTCGTGGGTGTCGTAAAAGACGACTAAGAGCCCTAGATTGACCCGGACCAACTCCATCTGGTACCATTTGGGTTAACGATTACATTCCCAAGGAGGGTTGACGTCAGGCAGGCGGCCGGTCATAAAAGTCATTGCCGAAACTTTTTGCAATATGTCAAAACAGATGACATATTGCGTCGACCCCAAGGAATTGGGATAAGAGCAAGATGATGATGTATTTTTATTTTTGCTGCTTATGTATCGAAAACCTATGCCAGAAAAGGTTTCTTCTCAGCCAATATAGAGCTGATTATTATTAGTCTGTTTTTCAAAAAGAAAATTGAACTACTACATGGTGTAATAGTTAAACAGAGAGACTGCCATAGTATTTATTCGTTTATAGAATAGTGTTACCTGCTTACGGGTCTAAGTTGTGTTTTACTATACCTGCCTAAAAAGAAGGACAGGTTGTAATTTTTATTCTACTCCGACATCATATGAAATTTGTTATATAAAAAGAAACTTTAGCACTGCACTGCACCAAAATGCTTTTCTTTTCGTAGTAATTTTTGCAGTATTAATGATACTCCTAATTCATGCTAATGTTTAATCTGTCATTGCGTTAATGAATTAGGAAATCAATATCGTACCAAAAATTAGTTTTAACACGAGTGGCATAAATGTTGAATTAGAGAATTCCTCTTTTTTAAAAAATCTACAGGCATATGTGTGATGACTTACGGCACGGAAACGTGGTCCCTAAATGTAGGCCTTATATCAAGGCTCAAAGTCGCTCAGCGTGCTATGGAGCGGGCTATGCTCGGGATTTCTCTGCGAGATAGAATCCGGAATACGGAAATCCGCAGAAGAACGGGTGTAACCGACATAGCACGAAGAATTAGCACGCTGAAGTGGCAATGGGCAGGCCACATCGCTCGACGAACCGACAACCACTGGGGAAGAAAGGTTCTCGACTGGCGACCACGTGTCGGATGACGCAGTGTAGGACGCCCTCCCACTAGGTGGACCGATGACCTAGTGAAAGTTGCTGGGCGTCGTTGGATGCAGGCGGCACAGGACCGCACATTGTGGCGCAACATGAGGGAGGCTTACGTCCAGCAGTGGACGGCTGTAGGCTGAAATGATGATGATGATGATATGTGGATCGCGCAGAGTTTTTTTGCGTTGGACACAAACCCATAACACCTGCTATCAGTTTTTATATAAGCCAATATGCACTGTCCAAAATCATTCCAGGATCATTTTCATTAATCTATTTATCCGTTAAAACGGTTACTTAATATGTAACAAATTTACACTTAGTCTTTCAACTTTCATTTTAATAACTTATTGACCAGCAGTTCATATCGCATCTATTTATCCCTCATCGAATAAGCGTAGATAGCAGTTATCCATGATTATACAATCTTAATCCTTACAGGCATCATCAGCTTATTCAAGAGATCTAAGGACAGAGCATACAAATGCATGAATACTATATCTATACCAATAAATAAAATTGGAGTGTCTGTTTGTAATGTCATAATAATAGGCTTTTTTCATGCTCACACGGTTATTTGCGCTATACATATGCCTAAAATAAACTTTATATTTTTTTTGTTTGTCTGTCTGTTTGTGCCGGGTAATCTTCAAAACGGCTGGACCTATTTCAAAAATTCTTTCACCAATGGAAAGTTATAATATCAGGGAGTAACCTAGGCTATATTTTATCCCGGTATTCCCACGGGAACGGGCACTACGCAGGAAAGACGACTGAAACCGAAGCGAAGCGAGGGCGGGTTGCTAGTTTCTAATATTATAATCACCACTATTCGATATAACCAAATACTTGAGCTTAATCTATACCAATAAATAAAATTGGAGTGTCTGTTTGTAATGTCAAAATAATAGGCTTTTTTCATGCTCACACGGTCATTTGCACTATACACATGTCTAAAAATCACTTTATATTTTTTGTCTGTCTGTCTGTTTGTTCCGGGTAATCTTCAAAACGGCTGGACCGATTTCAAAAATTCTTTCACCCGTGGAAAGCTGTAATATCAGGGAGTAACCTAGGCTATATTTTATCTCGGTATTCACACGGGAACAGGAACTACGCGGGTGAAATGACTAAAATCGAAGCGAAGCGAGGGTGGGTTGCTATTCTTATTTTAAACTAGCAACCCGCCCTCGCTTCGCTTCGGTTTCTGTCGCCTTATCCCCGTGTATAATGCAAATAACCGTGTGAGCATGAAAAAAGTCTATTATTTTGACATTACAAACAGACCCTCCAATTTTATTTATTGGTATAGATATCATCATCTCGACTTTTATACGTCCCACTGCTAGCCTCGAGACTCCTTTACAATGGAAAGCAAATTGACCTTCTACCACGCTGATCAAACAGGTTGGTTTAGGATTTTATTTAAGAGTTTTCCTTCTCTTGTTCCTTCCAACTGTTGATAATAGTTTTGTCATAAGCCACCTGAATGACGTCTGTATCAGAGAGAATTAACCTAGGTAAAGTTAGTAAAGTAAGTAAAGTTTTTCGTCATCTTTTACGAGCAATGTAAGAGAGTTGTATGTATGTTTGTGTGTGTACGTATTTATTACATCTTAAGTTCTTTCCGGCTGCTTTCTTTATTTGCTTTATTGGTAAAGCAAACGTTTGTAGCCAATGAAATCCATATCTATAATTTTTGTAAAACATGCTTTCAGACATATATGAAATCTATGCCCCAAATAACATGTTAAGCCGTCTTGACTGTCATGAATATTTCAAATTTTTATGTGGAGCACTCACAATATCCACAAATATCCTGACGATATACAAATATACGGTCTCAATCGCTCAACGGTCACCAGTGGTTCTGCGGCAAATGTTACTACGGAATGCCGTTAAATTAAAAAGTAAAAACAAGAAAAATCACTTGAAACACAAATTCGTCACGAGAAGAATAAGTCGTCTTTTACGACATCCACGGGCAAGATAGGGAATGGTGAATTGCATTCGGATTCCGTCCTTTGCTTTTTTACTAATATTTTAGCCATTTATTAATTAATTGTAATAAAGATTTTTCGTTCTGAGGCAAAAGATAAGTAGATTAGAAAATGCTTATAAATTGCAACCCCGAAGTTGCAGCAACCTCAAATTCTGGACATAACTCATCACACTTGAGCAAGAATTTGTCTTTTTTCCATCTCACTTCGACTTTCCCTTTTTCCTATGATTTGATGAATGCCATACGTATTGGTCGACTGGATTTTTGAAAATACCCAAAAAAAAAAAAATTTCCAGCTATATAGATAAAATTATTTTTAGGCATTTTATTAGACCGCGGGTGACCTCGGGCACAAGGCAGCCGACTGTATGGCCACATACCGCTGCGCGGTCTATGCTGACGCCGGTCGCCCGTCGGCACATACAATGGGGGGACGATTTTGTAAAGCCCCATCAACGAGAGGCAGGGTGGCCCAAGGACCGCGGGTCACCGTTGCGGGTACGAGCCGCCAGGGCCAGGAGGAAGTTGAAATGTCCCATTAATACAGTTCGCTTCCTTCAAGCAAATCTGAACCACTGCGCCGGGGCTCAGGACCTGCTACTGCAGTCCATGGCGGAGTGGAGTACAGACCTGGAGGTGGCCTGCGAGCCATATTTTATTCCCCCCTCGCCTAATTGGGTGGGGGATTTGAACAACGATGTTGCTGTCCTGATCAGAGCATGTATCGGCCCTCCCCTCTCCATTCTTGAGAGGGGTAATGGTTATGTCGTGGCGGGGTGGCGGGACTTCGCCGTTATTGGTCTCTATTTCTCCCCGAACCGGGTACTGGTGGAGTTTGAATTTTTCCTGGACTCCGTCAGTGCCGCGGTACGACGCCAGTCGCCGAGAAGAGTTGTAGTTCTCGGCGATTTTAACGCGAAGTCCAGGGTATGGGGCAACCCCGCTACGAACGCGAAGGGAAGGCCGTCGAAACGTGGGCCAATCTCTCCAATCTGTCCCTCCTTAATAGAGGGACAGTCCACACTTGCGTGCGCCACCGCGGTGGGTCCGTGATGGATCTGTCTTTTGCCACCCCTGGTGTCGCACGTGAGGTGAGTGGTTGGAGAGTCGAAGAAGGGGTGGAGACTCTTTCGGATCACCGCTATATCCGGTTTGAGGTCTCCTCCCCTCCAGAACCACTAGGGCTCCGGCGCAGCAGAAGCAGTGGGCTTCCCAAATGGGCCATCGGTCAGCTCGACCTAGAAATGCCCCGGGAGTCCGCTGTGGTGCAGCGCTGGGGATCAGTAGGGCAGCACATCACAGGAGTGAATGGGCTTGCAGGCCAATGGAGGAACATTTTGCAGGAGGTATGCGATGCGGCGATGCCGAGGGCTCGGCGGAGGCCGCCGCGACGTCAAGTCTACTGGTGGTCGCCTGAAATTTCTGATCTTCGGGTGGCCTCCAGTCGATCGCGGCGCGCCTACATCCGATGCCGACAGCGTAGGGACCGAGACGACGTCCTTGAGGGCCAGTTGCGGATGGAATATAAGAGGACGAAGAAAATTCTGCAGCTGGCCATCAGCCAGGCGAAGGAGAGGGCCCGCGAGGAGCTTCTTGTAGGCCTCGATAGGGACCCATGGGGGCGCCCGTATCAGAGAGCACGGAACAAGCTCCGTGCCTGCGGCGCCCCCATCATTGAGACTTTGGACTCGTCTCTCCTGTCGAGGCTAATGGGGGAACTGTTTCCGCACTCCGTGCGACATATTCCCCCCCCAAATGGCTCCCCGGTTGGTGGTGGAGGTGGAGACACCTATTCCCCCCATCACTGACGTTGAATTAGAAGTGGCCTTCTCCCGACTTCGGGGAAAGAGAAAAGCGCCTGGTCCGGACGGGGTCCCGGGAGTGGTACTCGGCATCGTCGCTAAATACTGGAAGAATACGCTTCGGGAACTGCTCAATGAGTGTTTGAGGTCTGGGCAGTTCCCGGAGCTATGGAAAAGCGGAAGGCTATGTTTGCTGCGGAAGGAGGGTCGCTCAGTCGACTCTTCTTCTGCCTACAGACCACTGGTGCTGCTGGACGAGACGGCAAAGTTGTTTGAGAGGGTACTTATGGACCGTCTCGTCCAGCACCTCGAGGTTGTCGGGCCGGGGCTGTCAGAAAAACAGTACGGGTTCAGGCGCGGCCGGTCAACTATTGACGCGCTGGCCGCCCTGAAAACCCTGGCCACCGAAGCGGTGACCCAAAAGGAAGTAGTACTGGCAGTCTCGCTTGACATTAAAAATGCCTTCAACAGCCTCCCACATGAGACGCTGAAGGAGGCGCTCAAATTTCATGAGGTGCCTCTGTACCTCCGGAGGCTGTTGGAGGTGTACCTCGAAGGGAGGCACGTGCTCTGGAAGGGGGACGACGGGCGCATACGACATCATCGGGTAGAGTGCGGCGTTCCACAGGGTTCGGTCCTTGGTCCGATCTTGTGGAACGTCGGGTTTGACTGGCTTCTCCGGGGTCAGCTCCTTCCCGGGATGGGGGTTATCTGTTATGCAGATGACACCCTCATCACGGTGAGGGGGGCTGATTTCCGGGGGGCCGCCCGGCTAGCAAGGATTGGAGTAGCGCTCGTCGTCGACCGGATAGGCATGTTGGGCCTGAGGGTCTCACGGGCGAAGACAGAGGCCCTCCTCTTTTATGGTCCAAGCCGAGGTCTCCCCCGCAGAGCACAGATCAGTGTGTCTGGGGTTGCCGTGCCGGTGCAGACTCGGATGAAGTACCTGGGTCTGCACCTAGATAGTAGATGGAGCTTAGGGCCGCACTTTGCCCAGCTAGTCCCTCGACTCGCCAAGGCAGCCGCGGCGTTAGGTAGGCTTCTGCCAAACACTGAAGGCCCTGAATCGTCCTGCCGGCATCTGTATGCCGGTATCTTGCGGTCTATGGCACTGTACGGTGCCCCTATCTGGGCGGAGTTTCTCACCGCCTCCAATAAGGCTAAATTGCGAAAGGCGCAAAGAGCCATGGCGGTGAGAACAATACGAGGATACCGTACAGTGTCCTGGACTGCAGCCACACTGCTGGCGGGCGATCCACCCTGGCCTCTACAAGCTAGGGCGCTTGCAGAGGTCTACCGACTTTGCGCTGCAGCGCGGGTCAGTGGCGGAGGTATCACCACAAGGGGACTGAGTAGGGCAATAAAAACGGCCCGAAGGATAGTTATCCGGCGCTGGAGGGAGGAATTGGAGTCCCCTGTAGCAGGACGGGGGACTGTAGAGGCGATTGCGCCCCACCTCCACCGCTGGATGAAACGAAAGCACGGCAACCTGACCTTCGGGATGACGCAGGTACTTACCGGACACGGGGTCTTTGGTAAGTACCTGCATAGAATCAGGCGTGAGGAGGCCCCCGGATGCCATGAGTGTGGCGCGCCAAATGATGATGTGCGTCACACCCTGGAGGTATGTCCCGCCTGGGGGCCTCAGCGCCGCGACCTGTCAGCGGTCATAGGAACGGGCCTGTCGTTGTTGACCATCATAACAAAGATGCTTGACGGCGACAGGTGCTGGTCGGCGATGGCCTCTTTCTGCGAGGAGGTCATCGCCCGGAAGGAGGCCGCAGAGCGGGAACGCGAGGCACTTGCGTCCGCTAACTCGCTCCGTAGGCGGCGGCCAGGGAGGGGGAGGCGCCGATATGCGCGTCTCTTCCCACCGCCTTGAGTGACGACAGGACGTGGCCCGACGGCCTTGCGTAGGAGTGTCGGTGATCGAATGTCATTAGACGATCTCTCCAGCACTCCGTAAAAGCGCGGAAGGGACCACTGTTGGTTTTAGTGGGTATTCCGGTTGCATAGGCGACTGGTGAGTCCCACACACCCCCCTCGTCTGTTACCGGCGAGGGGTAGTGCGTAAATTGCATTTCCACAGCGTTAACAAAAAAAAAAAAAGGCCGCGGGTGACCTGACCGGGGAATTAGTCCGTCACCCGCCGAGAGGCCGACCGCGTGAGGAATGACCGACCTCCTTCCCGAGGGGGGGATGTCGGTCGATGGGAAGGTACCCCAAATAGGGGGTATGCCGTCGGGCCGAACGCTGATGTCAAGTCACCCTGCTCCGGTGGTCGGCCCAACGACGAAGGCGACATGCCACGTGGGTGGGTTGCGGGTGTGCGTGCTTACGCCCCTCTGTCGCCCCGGAAGGAGTGGTGCGAGGAGTGCGCCGACCGCAACCCACCCCGAAAAAAAAAGGCATTTTATTACATTTGTATTTGATTGATTTTATCGCGTTTGTATTTAATTTTAGGTCACTGGTGGACCCAACGTTTTGAACACTTTAAAGCGTAGTCATGAGCAGACCATAAACGCTGTACGTAAAGTATTCGAAACGTCGGGCAATCAAGAATCAAATACAAACGCAATAAAATCCGTAAAAATGGTATCATTTATAATGTGTAATACTCGCGTAAACATTAGTAATCATTTTGCAAGTTTTATTTAAAAGATAGATAATCAATATTTTTTTGATTTAATTAGTTGGCCGTTTACTAAGCCAAATCCATTTATGTAAAACAAACAATATATATGGAATGTTAACAAATCAGGTCATTGATAGGATCAACGTAGTCTATCTCGACAAGTATCTATATAGATATATCGACACCTACGATTGACGTAAAAGCTCTTTGTAAGCTTTACGTCAGCACAAACAATTTTTCCATATTATATTTCACTTCATTCTATTTTCTAGAATTAATTCACTTCGTTTACTTCTTCTTTACAACGTGTTTGCAAATTTTATTACAATTTATTGATTTAACCATTTATGCTAAACGTATTCTTTCAGGAGTTGGATTGTATTTGTAACTATTTATCGAATATCTATTAAAACTTACACTGACTTAACTAAATTTATCGCACACTTATTAAACTATCCGCCTGGTGACGTAGTAAGTGTTTTCACCACCCTCTCAATTCCCCTAGGTGTCGTAAAAGGCGAGTAAGAGATGAAATATCCGTATAACAGCTGTGTAAGAGAAGGAAAACTTGATATAAAGCTCTATACTAACACATCTGACCAGCATGGTATAGTAGGTCAATTTCCCTCCTATTATGGAGGGGGATCGAGCTCAACAATAAACGTGTATGAGTTGAAATGATCATGAATGAATGATTTGTTAAAATCAAATTAATATAACTGATAACGTTTTTTGTGGAGTGACTGTTCTTGATTTTAATGCTTTATTTCATAGCTTGAGAGATTAACATCTCTTTGGCGATGAACTGAAATCTCACGAATTCGAGAGGACTCGTGTACGAAGTGCGAAACTATTATAAACTATTATAGGACATGGGTCTTCTTTCAATTTTCATAATAAATCCCACTGGCTAGGTGAGTCAGTATATTCGGATGGATTTATATTTTCCTTCTCTTGCAGTGATGTTATCTGCTAATATTAGTTAAGTCTTCTTTTATGACAACCACAAAAATGAAAAGAATGGTGCTTTGCTTTTACATCCTTCAGTATTCCTATACTACACGGCAAATAATAATGAGTCTAAATTAATTGTTTTTCATCATGCTTACACGTCCCACTGCTGGACTCAGCATCCTTCACAATAGAAGGGCAATTGACCTTACTGGTCAGACAAGTTGGTATAGGATTTTGTTTCAAGTTTGCCTTCTCTTGTATAGATGTTATATGCTTATTATATAAAGAATATCATAGATTATCTGATATGTCATCGTTATTATAGAGTTTTTATATACAGATTTCCGTGTGGTGACGCAGTAAGAATATTATTAATTACCCCTTTTCTTACCCATGGCGGTCGTAAAAGTCGACTTAGCGATATACCTAATACGCATATAACATCTATGCAAGAGGGGGCAAAAACGAAACAAAACCTTGCCAACATGTTTGATGATCGTGGTATAGTAGGTCCATTTTCTTCCTATAGTGGAGGAGCCCCGAGCCCAACAGTGGGACGTATCTGGGCTGAGACAATGAGATGAAATATTTATTATCTTCAATAATTATAATATTTATATTATTTTAGTAATGAAATCAAAATGTTTCGCAAAAATTTGCAATAATTAATGCACTTTGAGAGCTTCCGTTGCTTGGGTTACGAGTTGTAATTTTTTTTTATTGCCGATGGTGGCAAATGAGCAGGCAGCACACCTGATGGTAAGTGATGCTGCCGCACATGGATTTTTGCAATACCAGGGGCACAGCCAGGCCGTTGCCTACCGTGAAGTAAACGCTCTTCTTAAACCTCGTTTAAAGAAGGACATGTCATAGCGCTCGGGAAACACAGCAGCAGGTAGTTCATTCCAGAGCCTGCACGTACGTGGGAGAAATGCCTATGATGCCCTTTCTCTAACCCTCTTTTTCTCTTATGTGACGCAAACAAAGTTGCATGGGTCAGCTTGTGTTTTATAATATTATCCTTTTAAGTTGAAGGCTAATGTGTGAATATTACGAAGCAATAAGTAGGTAAAGGGCATAAAATTATTTTACTATTTTACGATTTAAAAGCCTGAACAATTTGTATGCGAATGGACATTTATTGCGGTCTTGCAATGAAATCAACAATAATATGTTAACAAATAATCTTACTTTTAATATTAAGCAAGAACACTTTTTATAATGTTTTTAGTCTCTAAGTGGTAAGCAAAGATGCTTTTTGAGCTGCCTTATTATCAGCTAGAATCCTCTCCATAAGGTAACAGGTTAAGAATACAATCCGCCACCACTACCTGCTTTTCTATAGAAATTGTAAAAATTGGCTAAATGATCATTAAGAAAATGTACAGCAGCACTTTTCTGGAAAACTAATAATACCTTTTGCAATCACTAACCTATCCGCCAAGTGTAACGATAATGCTCCTATTCTAGCCCTTAGGCCCATAGAGAAGGCCCATATCTCACAATAAATGTTTCATAAATAGGAATAGAAGTATAATATTGTAAGATAAAAAAAATATAGAACAATTGGACGAGAACTGTAAATAAGATTATGTTTCATCAACATCATCATGCTCTTATGCTAATTACTTGGAGTTGACCCAATATGTACCTACTCCTCTTCCATTGTACATCGTTATTGGCAATAGACCGGCCGCCTTCCTGACATCAGCCGTCTTTGGGAATGTAACTGTTAACCAGATGGCATCAGATGAAGTTGGCCCAGGTTATGATTCTATTTAGACCTTTGTTTTCAATCAAGGTTATTATTAAGATACGTATAATTAAATTCTAAACACCTTAACTTTATTATACTAGCTGACCCAACAGACATTGTTCTGTTCAAATAAAATAATAGAAATTCTCCTTGACATCGATCGCAGCGCCACCTAGCAGGTCCAATAGTGAATCTCAACCATTCTCGAATCCTCTTGAATACACATAAAATATTTCATCAACATCGGTCCAGCCATTTAGGAGGAGTTCATTGACATACGCACGTACACAAGACATATATAGGTAATAAAGATGGTAACAGATTTAAAGGCAAGTCACCACTCCTTACTTTCTCGTGAGAGTTGTAATACCCTGCAAAGCAAACAATAAGGTGACACATCAACCAAAATGGCGGTTATAAGTCTGGCATGTTTTAGGGCTTCGGGCCTCCCCTTGTCACAGCTGGCGATTCATCCCTCTACTAAAAATCTTGCTACATTTAACTGAGATCGCCAATCAGTGTACTAAGCATGGCGATTATGACATTATCTTCGTGGGAACGTCTATGTTAAAAGAAAAAAAAATGTTTTATTAAGGCATAGAAGCTAGGAAACATGGTAGCAAAAGCTAGGAAATGAACACATTAAAGGAAGTTTGCGCCAGTGACGGAAAACTTAAGAGTTGAACGGCTGACATGGTATTCACATGTGATGAGGCGAGATGAAAGTAATGTTGTGAGAAAAATTTTGGGTATAAATGTGGAAGGCTTTAGGTGTAAAGGAAGACCGAGGAAAAGATGGATGGACTGCGTGAGATATGACATGGATGGTCTGGGAGTGACTACAGAGATGACGTCTGATAGGATCGTATGGAAGAAGATGATATATTGCTTCGACCCTAAGTAATTGGGATAATAGCAAGATGATAATGATGAGAAGCTAGGAAACACACATGATATATATATCCGAGGAACTGTTTGACTTGGTACCACCGTCACCATTCTACCAACGTACCACTCGACATCGTAGCAGGGTTCATCCATTTCACCTGGAAACGTTATGGTCTTCAACTGTACGTTTCCAGCGATCATTTCTCCCACGTACGTGCAAGCTCTGGAATGAACTACCTGCTGTTGTGTTTCCCGAGCGCTATGACATGTCCTTCTTTAAACGAGGTTTAAGAAGAGTATTTCCTTCACGGTAGGCAGCGGCCTAGCTGTGCCCCTGGTATTGCAAAGGTCCATGTGCAGCAGTTTCACTTACCATCAGGTGTGCTGCTTGCTCGTTTGCCACCGTTGGCAATAAAAAAAAAATATAAAATAACTATACAAATTGAAATTAAAAAGAAAACGTAATAGGTACAAAAACAAATACATAGAAAAAGAAAAGGACATATTGCGTCGACTCCAAGTAATTGGGATAAGAGCACAGTAATGACGATTCAGTAAAAGCTAGTACTAAAACTATTAAAACGGCAACATTTCAGTGACAATTTTAGCTATACTTGTTTTAAACCTCAATGTACTTCAATCTACCGGTTTGATATCCGATTTATAAAGATTTTTATTTCATTCATTACTATTTTATCTAGGCAGGTTATAGGAGATATCTTGTTATAGTGGAAATGGTAAATAATGTTATTTTTTTTGCAGACAGTGTCAAACGAGCGAACAGTATACATGATGGTAAATGATGCTGCCGCTCATGGACCTTTGCGAGGTTGGTGCACTGAGGTTCGGTGATATTAAAGGCGTCGCCAAAATCCCCCACACACAAACACGAAGTACATGTAATGTTAATAAAAACTATTGCTGAGAATACAAGGTTAAATATAAATAATAATAATATTTGTGGACTTAACTATCATAATATCTAAAACATATCATAAAGAAATATTTATGAATTAACAAAATTTGTGGATAAAAAATTTTAAAGTATTTAATTTTAATCATAACTTATAGAGCCGCAGCTCTATCTTTGTTTGAAAATCCTTATCTAAGCATCTACGACGTTTTAATTGGGGGTAGGTTAAGAAGGGTTATTTTCGTTATCTTAAAAAGAATGTGGTGTTTATCTGGTGGATGCACTGATGATACGCGGGGCGAGTAGGTGGCGGGACGCGTGGAGCCCGGAGGCGGGAGCTACTCGGCGAGGATGCCCACTCCACGTCAAGTTGAAAGCGTAGCGTGACGCCTCCCGCGACTCAAGTAATCGCTCCTACGTTCTAACATACTGCGCGGGAACTTATACCGCCTGTAATATTTTTAAAAACTAATTAAAAATAAACAGTGAATTGAATGTGAATTTGCACGAATTTCTGTTTTTTTTAATGTGTTTGTGCCATTAAAAGACGAATAATTAAAACTTTTAATAAGGATGTGTGTTATTTACACTAAAGTGTTATTAAGTGAAAGTAATTTAAGCTACAAAAGAATAAATATCTAATTACATCATGACCGACTGGAAAGCTAAAAAAAGGAATTATTCTTACATTTCGGAAAAACCGAAAGGAAAACGAGGGGTAAGTTTATAATTTGGACCGTCACTTTTCACAACCATTATAACTTGAAAGACATAATTATATATTTTTACAATATTTGTGTAACATATAATATTTATTTTATAATATACATTTCGCCATTGTTTATATTACGAGATTTACGTAAATCTTTTATCTGCGTCAATATGTTTTCTTTCTTATAAATATTTATACATTATTTAACACACAGAGGAGCATAAAGAAAGCTCAAAACTAGCTTTATAGTCTGGGCAATATAAATTGTAGAAATAAGTAGCCATATATACAATTCCAAACACGATCGCTCTTGGCATCAAAGTCATAATAAAATGAGGCTATTTAAAGGTACTTAATTAGAATTTAGTAGTATTTATACTAGCATTAAGCTTGGATAACGACTTGAAAAAGGTAAAGGGTAATAGCTGTGTAGAAATTGTGTTGTCTCAGTTGAACGTAAAATTACGTTTTAATAAAGTTTTAGTATGAAAATCATTGCCGTCATTATTCTAATTTGTAGCCGTATAGTAGAATTACTAATTCGTGTTAGTAGTAGTGTAGTTACACCATGTCTTATTTTTCTAATACAATTTCAAGTAGACCAAAACGTGCTGCTTTGAGTTTCGGATAAATTTGCCGACTGGCTTACTAACTGATGTCAAATGTCATCATAGTTAATATTAGCCCGCAAATATCATAATAGTTAGTACTAGCCCAGGTAAAGGCAGTGCTCTTAGACAGTTAATAAATACAATAATATTAAAATTGGTGATATTCGTTGTTGTGAATTGTTATGAAAATCTTTCATCATAATTTCAGCTGATATACCGCTGAGCTCAAACCTCTTCTATAATAGGAGGGAAATTACTTACTATAACACGCTGATCAGACTAGTTGGCATAGGTATTTATATTAAACTAGCTGACCCAACACGACGTTGTTCTGTTCTGTTCAAATAAAATAAAAGCAGCGCCACATTGGGCACGATAGAAGATGGCGGCTTGTGTTTTTATTCCATCAACACGCAGAAAGGCATTTACAATACAACATAATTGTTTAAGCAAGAAAACGGTCATCACTTATCTTTTGCTAATATTTTGCAGATTTATTTTATTTATTTAAGACAATATCCTGCACTAAGGAAATAATCCTTGTAATGCGGGGGACTTTACAAACATATAATTAACGGACACAAATTACATCCAGACTCAGAACAACAATTTGTGGATCGCACAAAGTGTTGTCCCGCGTGGGATTCGAACCCCCGACACTGGCGCTGTAGGTCGCTATCTTAACCACTACGCCATCTATGCAGTCAAATGTTAGATTGTTAAATTGGCAGATTGTTAAAATGATTCTAAACTTTTGTTATGGAATAAGTATTTTGTTGAGAGATCCTACAATATCTTACTTACCTTTAACCAACCACGCATGTTTAACAAATAATGGTCTGGCTGTCTGCCAATTTGAAATGGATTAACATGACCGGCTACAGTTCAAAGGCTTACGTCTAAAGTAAATATTCAACATTATCCGAAGCTTTTTCGTAAAACAGCCAAAGGCTCCAATATACCAGCTCAAGATGAAATTAAAAAGACTCAACTTGTTCAAAGAAAAAAAAACATTTTAGATGATTAATAATATTGTAAGTCAGATACATTTTCCTTATAATTTTTAAATATAAAATATTTAACACTGGAAATAACTTCTGAGAGACTGCGTAATATATTTTAATATAACTCAAAGGCACATTATTAGTTTCTTGTTTCAAAATCAATCTCAACTTTTCATTTTGTGCACATTATTGTAAATGAAGTTGTATATTATTAAGTATATTTGCAAAATAAAGATTATTATTATTATTATTATATTTTGTGTATAACGATTCATATAAACAATTCAATAATAATAATACAGTTCTCCTTTGAGGTGACGGGGTAAGAATACAATTCACCACCCCTTATATTACCCATGGGTGTCGTAAAAGACGACTGAGGGATATAATATGCATATAATATCTATGCAAGAGAAGTCCAATTTCAAATGAAATTCTGTTCCAATACGTCTGACCAATGTGCTATATACTTCAATATCTCTCCTATTGTCGAGGAAGCTCAAGCCCAGCAATGGGACGTATATTAGGCGAGATGATGAAATGAATAAACAATTACCTGAGGGTGTATTTAATATCTTCAGAGTATGAGTTCAATCCATCTAACAACAACAAATATTCTACCCTATCCATAGTGCTTCTAAGCATTGGCTTCTGTATCAATATTTAAAACTAAGTAGTGCTTGGAATAAGGAACTATATCAGCTGACGCGTATCTTTATCTCTGAGACTGCTGCAGCGCAACTTCATCTATGACACTGCTGATGCGTAACTTCATATCATCATCATCATCTCATTAAGTCCCACTGATGGACTCACGCCTCTTCCATAATGAAAGGGAAATTGAACTACTATACCGCGCTTTCGCTTGATGAAGTCTACACTCCGACCTACACCTGTCCAATACCAGAACCCCGAGAGCTTTCAGCTCGAACTACATAATCGCTTCCAATGCCTAGAAGAGTGCGAATCCTCGAACGATATGAGCAACAGGTTCGTGGAAACTGTCCACGCTGTCGGGTCAAAGTTTATTAAGACCCGTCGCGCAAATAAACCTAATAAACTTTCAGACCAGACTCTCAAGCTCATGGAGCGGAGAAAGGAAATAACGGTGCAGTCTTCAGCTGACTGGTCCACACATAGGCAGCTAAATAAACAAATCTCAAAATCCGTGCGACGCGACGTTCACCGATTCAATACGCAGCGCATTGAAGAGGCAATAGAGCGCAACCGTGGCTCTAAAGTGTTCGCACGTGATTTGTCTATCGGGCACAGCCAAATGACCAAGTTGAAGACCGATGACGGCACTATTATTTCATCCCAGGGTGAGATCTTGGAAGAGGTCGAAAGGTTCTATGGGCGGTTGTATAGATCATCCCAGAACCCTGTTGCCGGCTTGGACCAAGATCCCAGATCGAAGCTAACTCGGCACTACACCGAGGAAATCCCGGACGTCAGCTTGTACGAGATCAGAATGGCTCTGAAACAATTAAAGAACGGGAAGGCACCGGGAGATGACGGAATTACCACAAAACTCCTGAGGGCAGGCGGTAGGCCAGTTCTAAAAGCCCTACAGAGGTTGTTTAATTCTGTCATTCTCGGGGGCGACGTTCCAGAGTCGTGGACCAGGAGTGTGGTGGTACTGTTTTTCAAGAAGGGCGATAAAACGCTCTTAAGGAACTACAGACCCATCTCACTCTTGAGCCACGTCTACAAGTTGTTCTCAAGAGTCATTACGAACCGACTCGCGTGCAAGCTCGATGACTTCCAGCCGCCCGAACAAGCCGCCTCCGAAGAGGTTATAGTACCATAGACCACAGCCACACGCTACGCCAGATTATACAGAAGACCGAGGAGTATAATCGGCCTCTGTGTCTAGCGTTTGTGGACTATGAGAAAGCCTTTGATTCTGTCGAAACTTGGGCAGCGCTGCAGTCCCTTCAGCGGTGCCAAATTGACTATCGATACACCGAAGTGTTGAAATGTTTGTATAGAAACGCCACTATGTCAGTCCGCATCCAGAATAAGAGTACGAAACCGATCCAGTTGCAGAGAGATGTGAGACAGGGAGACGTCATCTCTCCGAAACTGTTCACCACTGCTCTGGAAGATGTCTTCAAGCTCTTAGACCGGACCGGACTCGGCATCAACATCAACGGCGAATACATCACTCACCTTCGATTTGCTGACGATATCGTAGTCATGGCAGAATCCATGGAGGACCTTGGCACTATGCTCAATGACCCTCAGCAGGGTATCCCAACTAGTGGGTCTACAAATGAACATGGACAAGACGAAAGTCATATCTAATGCCCATGTCATTCCTGTACCGGTGCTAGTTGGGAATGCGATTCTCGAAGTTGTGGATCATTATGTTTACCTAGGACAAGCAATCCAGTTAGGTAGATCCAATTTCGAGAAAGAGGTCAGCCGACGAATCCAACTCGGCTGGGCAGCGTTCGGGAAACTTAAGAGGATCTTCTCGTCCAATATTCCGCAGTGTCTGAAAACAAAGGTTTATAACCAGTGTGTGTTACCAGCGATGACTTATGGCACTGAAACGTGGTCTCTAAATGTCGGCCTCATAAAAAAGCTCAAAGTCGCTCAGCGTGTTATGGAGAGGGCTATGCTCGGTATTTCTCTACGTGATAAAATCCGGAACACGGCAATTCGTAGAAGAACGGGTGTAACCGACATAGCCCGCAGAATTAGCACGTTGAAATGGCATTGGGCAGGCCACATCGCTCGTCGAACCGTTGGTGGTATCCGTTGGGAAAGAAAGGTTCTTGAGTGGCGACCACGAATCGGACGGTGCAGCGTAGGACGCCCCCCACCAGGTGGACTGACGACATTCTCAAAGTCGCAGGGAACCGTTGGATGCAAGTGGCGCAGGACCGTTCCGAGTGGCGTTCTCGTGGGGAGGCCTATGCCCAGCAGTGGACGTCTGTAGGCTGATGGATGGATGGATACCGCACTGGTCGGTCTTGATGACATAGGGTTTTATGTCGAGTTTTCGAGTATTGGTATTATTTGCATTACCTTAGTCTACATTAAAGTCACCCGCGGGTAAGAGAGGGAAGGTTCCCCACGGAAAGAATAACTTAATCTGCGATACGAAAAAAGGGAGAGAGAGAGAGCTTAGATTGTGTGTCGTAAGCATTTAAAGCCCATGCCACGGAAACTCAAAAGAAATTGTTGCAACATTTTCATTGATGAAGACTACTGTCTGTCCTAGCATAGCGTATAACCTTTCTCGATAAATGCGTTATCTAACAGTAAAAGAAACTTTTAATTGATTCTAGTAGTTTCTGAGATTAGTGTAATCAAAAAAAACCCTTCAGCTGTATAATACTAATATAGATATGAATTTTCGTTTTGCAGTAGGTCAGAAATAAATTTATTTTTAAAGACATTCCTATAATAGTTTTCGGACTGCATTCTCTTATTCTTCTTTAGATTATATATGCATATATAATCTAAAGAAGAATAAGAAAATGCATACCACCATAGGATATGGGTATCTCACAGAAAAATAATAAATATTTTTCTGTTTTGTATGCACGTGAGAGATTAATGTTACATTATAGGCATCTTTATATTTTAAAATTCATAGTAAATTATATTGTTATTTTATGGACATTTTTATAATTTTTAAATAAAACCTAACATTGTACAAAAACTAATACTTTTAAAATAAGTATTAGTTTTGACACAATTTGTAAATGTGGGTTGACGTGAGAGATCGTTTGAATAACGGCGGAAATGGCTATAAATACAGGCTCTGGGTAGATTATCGATTATTATTCTGCGAGCTGGGGACCTGGAAGAAACTAGCAACTACATAAGTTACGTGAGACATTCTTATTTGCCTTTATATTTTATTGCGTCTATGTGTAGTATATATTAAAGTGTTCTAGCAATATTCTATTATACTAAATAGAATATTTACCCACCTCATATTATACTGTAAATCTGTATTAGAACTTATAAAGATGTCTATAATGTAACATTAATCTCTCACACGCAGTTTTATTTCGAAGCTATCTTCTATTAGAGTGATATTTACTGGGGTGCGGGGCCGGGGCACCTCCACGTGGTGCACCCTGGAAACGTCCATTTGGACGGCCAAGATTCCGGCGGGAGAGGGGGTCTCCGCGTGCCGACTCTGACGGCAGAGCGCACGGCGGATTTGGCCCGGGGCCAATGGGGTGGATGTGTCTCATGGCACTCCGTCGCCAGGGACGGTTGCGTCACGGCCCGGGGGCGTGACGGGTCGGTTGCTCGCGAGCGGCCAGACCCGGAAGGCCCAAACCGTAATCCTGAGTAGGGGGGTCAGGACCGGCGGTCTGCGGACTGCGGGGAAGAAAACCCCTATAAAAAATCACCCCAATCTCAAGTTTTGCTACTCGGCGAGGAGATGTATGGCTGGTGGGTTAAAAAGCGCGCGCGAAAAAAAAAAGCGTCCAGTCGTTAGAGTAGTAGTCAAGGAGGACTTAAACTTCCAAAACACGATGGCAGAAGTCAACATCCGTATGTCTTCACCAGAGGGTCCCGGCCAGGCCGGGGAATCCCTTGCTGTGCCGAAGCTTGCGCGCGACGAGGAGTCGCGCCCAAGTTCCGGCACAGTCAGCCCCCAATCGTATGGGTGGGGGGGGGCACCTTCTGCTCCAGCCGCGAGCCCGGCGAAACAGGTGGCTCAAAGAAGGAGGAAGAGGAGGAGGAAGGGCGCCATGGAAACTACGCATAAGCGTAGATTGCGTCTAAAGCGGGAAGCGGAACGGCGGGCACAAAAGGATGCCGCCGTGGCCGCGCGCGACGAGGGCGGTGCATCCGCAGCTACCGCAGAGCCGTCGCGGGGCGGAAACGGCGAAATCGCCGGGGCGCCGAGGAAGTCGAGGGATCCATTCGTCTCCTCCAGGCCAATCTCAACCACTCCGCCGGTGCGCAGGACGTGTTCCTGCAAGCCATGGCGGAGTGGTTGATAGGAGTAGCCGTAGTCGCGGAGCCGTACGTGGTGCCCGACCGGATTAACTGGTTGGGTAGCGCCGATGGCACCGTGGCAATCGTCGTGGCCTTCGTCGTCTCTGACTCTTAGGGACAGGGGCGTCGGATACGTCGCGGCGGACTGGGGGGAGATTACGCTCTTCGGAGTTTATCTCTCCCCTAACTGGAGTGTGACCGATTTCGAGGCCTCCCTCACCATCATGGAGGCCTCGTTACGGCGACTGGCATCGCGCCAGGTCTTCGTCCTGGGGGACTTTAACGCCAAGTCCGTGGCGTGGGGGTCCCCTAGGACGGATGACCGAGGACGGGCGATCGAGGAGTGGGCGGCGGCACTGGGCCTCTGTTTGTTGAACAGGGGCTCGGTGCATACGTGCGTGCGACAACGGGGCGGGTCGATAATGGACCTTTCGTTCGCTAGCCCCGAGGTCGCCGCACGCGTGGGGAGCTGGCGCGTCGTGGAGGAGGTCGAGACCTTGTCGGACCATCGGTATATCCGGATGGAGGTCTCCCTGGCAATCCCGACGCCCAGCAGGGGTCACGGGGCGGATAGGCGTCCTGCGTTCCCGCGATGGGCTGTGGGTCGCTTAGACCGGGACCAGCTGGCGGAGCCAGCCATCGTATACTCGTGGCTGTCCTCTGCCCACCAGTCGGACGGGGTAGACGCCGAGGGTGGCCGCATCCGCAGTGCGTTGACGCAGATCTGCGATGCGGCCATGCCCCGGGTACGGCGTCTGCCCCTGAGGAGGGGTGTCCACTGGTGGTCCCGGGAGCTGGCGGATCTCCGGGCCGCGTGTATCCGCCCCCGGAGGGCCTATACCCGCAGCCGGCGGCGCCATCGCGACGCAGAGCGGGAGGCCGTGCTTTACGAGGGCTACCGCAATGCGCGGTCGGCCTTCAGGCTGGCCGTCCGTTCCGCCAAGGACGTCAGTCGGCAGGAGATGCTGGACGGTCTCGACCGTGACCCCTGGGGACGCCCCTATCGCGCGGTGCTGAATAGGCTACGCGCGCGGGGCCCTCCCCTCACCGAGACTCTCCAGCCCGGCCTTCTCACCCGGGTCATTGAGGACCTGTTCCCGCGGCGGGCGGAACACACGCCCCCAGTCATGGCTCCGCCAGACACTGACCGGGAGGCCGACGACGACAGTGTTCCGCCCATCACGGAACCCGAGATGGGGGTGGCGGTGACGCGCATGCGCGCAAAGTCTACCGCCCCCGGGCCCGACGGTGTTCCTAACCGCGTGCTGGCCCTGGTCCTCGATCACCTGGGACCCCGCCTCAGGGAGCTGTTCGACGCGCGTTTAGCGTCCGGACGGTTCCCTGGGTGCTGGAAGAAGGGAAGGCTGGTGCTCCTGCCGAAGCCGGGACGGTCTCCGGAGTCGCCTTCGGCCTACAGGCCTATCGTGCTGCTCGATGACACGGGCAAGCTACTGGAGAGAGTGGTAGCTGCCCGCATCGAGCGGCACCTCGTCGGCACGGGGCCTGATCTGTCGGACGCCCAGTTTGGGTTTAGGAGGGGTCGTTCGACGATCGCGGCTCTGTTGCGCCTGAGGGCCGTGGCGACTGAGGCCGTCACCGGCGGGGGAGTGTTGTTGGTGGTGTCCCTAGACATCGCCAACGCATTCAATAGTCTGCCATTCAGCTGCATCAGGGAGGCGCTCCGGTATCACGGGGTGCCAGTTTACCTGAGGCGGCTAGTGGCAGACTATTGGAGGGGCGCAGCGTCCTCTGCACCGACCGAGCAGGGGACGTCGTGCGAACGCCCATGACGTGAGGTGTCCCGCAGGGGTCGGTCCTCGGACCCACCCTGTGGAACATCGGCTACGACAGGGCGTTGAGGGGGAGCCTCCCGCCCGGGCTGGGCGTGATTTGTTACGCCGACGACACGCTCGTCACAGCCCGCGGTGGGACGCTAGAAGAGGCGGTAAGCCTCTGGGCGACCTCTGGTACCGAGGAGGTCGTCAGACGGATCGAGGCGCTGGGGTTGAGGGTCGCCCTGGACAAGACGGAGGCCCTCTTGTTCCATGGGCGCACTATGAGCCCTCCCATCGGCGTCTCGATCACCGTCCACTCGGTCGACATCAGCATCCGGGCCCATATGAGGTACTTGGGCCTGGTGCTCGACGGGCGATGGTGGTTCCGGGAGCATTTCCGCAGGCTCACTCCGCGGCTCGTCGGCGCGGCGTCCGCCCTATCGTGGCTTATGCCGAACGTGGGCGGACCGAGCGCTGCGTGCCGACGGCTGTACGCGGGGGTCATCCGGTCGATGGCCCTGTACGACGCACCGGTGTGGGCGGGGTCCATGACCGCCCGACTTAGGGCCCTTCTGTGGCGACCACAGAGGGTCACGGTGGTCAGGGCCATCCGCGGATTCCGCACGGTGGCGACGGAGGCAGCGTGCCTATTGGCCGGGACTCCCCCGTGGGACCTGGAGGCGGAGATGGTGGAGATGCCGGACTATATCGGCGGGTGACGGGGGTGCGAGCGGAGGGCGGTGTGGTCTCGTTAAGGGATCTCACTGCCTGGCGCGTCGACGCCCGCCGAAACGTCATCGCCCGTTGGGCAGTCCGGCTGGAGAGGCCTCGGTTCGGGGTGCGAACCGTGGAGGCCTTCCGGCCGGTGCTGATGCAGTGGTTGGAGAGGCGGCACGGGGTGCTCTCTTTCCGACTGGTGCAGGTTTTGACGGGTCATGGGTGCTTCGCCAAATACCTGCACAAGGTCGTTAGGAGGGAGAGTACACCGTCCTGCCACCACTGCGATTGCGACGAGGACACGGCGCGCCATACGCTCGAGGCCTGCGGGGCTTGGGCAGTGCAGCGCTGTGAACTCGTCGCAATCATCGGTACGGACCTGACGCTGCCGGCTATCGCTAGGGCGATGGTCGACAGCGTCGGGAATTGGGACGCGGTCGCAGCCTTCTGCGAGACAGTGATCTCGTGGAAGGAGGCGGCGGATCGCCTGCGTGAGGAGCGCAGCCTCGATGAGGGGATCCGCCGCCGGCGACTGGGGCGGCGCAGGCGCAACTATCTGCGCCTCATGCCACCCTAGCCGAGGCCGCGGGTGACGTGACCGGGGATTAGTCCGTCACCCGCCGAGAGGCCGACCGCGTGAGGAAAGACCGACGTCCTCCCCGAGGGGGGGACGTTGGTCGATGGGAGGGTACCCCAATAGGGGGTATTCCGTCGGGCCGACCACTGACGACAAGTTAACGCTGCTCCAGTGGTCGGCCCAACGACGAAGGCGACGTGGTTTTCGGGTGGATCGCGGGAGTTGCGTGCTTAAGCCCCTCTGTCGCCCCGGACGGAGTGGTGCGGAGGCGCGCCGACCGCGGCCCACCCACAAAAAAAAAAAAAAGAGTGATATTTACTTCTCCTTTAAAAATGTTTAGGGCACCCGCGGGACGATGGGGAGGGGAGGTAAATTGTACTATTATTTCGACACCATCCAAAAATTACATTTAAAGGTTAAAAAGGAACTATATATACGGATCACAACAAACTTACTTAACCTCACTATTGTCATCGATCTAAAGTAAAGGCGCCTCATAGTCTGTTAACAAGGAAATTCAGTATTGCACTTAGTCCTCGCCCTAATCTTTTACTACAAGTAGGCGTGACGACATAAAGTCTAAAGCGATACATCCAAATTAAACTACATTTTAATGCGTTAGGTATTTAAAAATTAAGACTTTACACAGTAGTAATTTTTTCTTGTCTACGGATTAAGAACATAATTTGTCAACACCCTGTTCTTCCCCGCAGATATTTTAAGAAATGAATAAAAGACGTAAGCAAATAACATTATCGGCAGTGAAGAAAAAACACAAACAAAACCCCATCTCATCTCGTCTTCAACCCATTTACGTCCCACCGTTGAGCTCGTACCTCCTCCATTATGGGAGAAGAAATTGGTAACGTTTCTCAAACGGCATAGCATATTGGTTCGAGTTTGCCTTAACTTGCATAGATGTTATATGCATATTATGTTCTTTTTCTTATGGGTGGGCTATGGTAAGCGCACACGCCGTCCATTCCGTCCGGGGCGACAAAAACACGACGCGCGTTCCCATATCTCACCAATACACACGTCACCTTCGCTGTTGGGCCGACCACCAGTGCCGAGTTCCTTGTCCTCAATGGTCGACCCGATGGAATACTCTTTCGGGTACTCTCAACACCCCTGTCCCGTGACACAACACAATCTCTCCACGGACAAGAGACGCAGTGGTAAATTGTATTATTACTCCGTCACCACACGGAAAGTAAAACTCTATACCAAGAAAATGAGTTAGTCATTTGGTTACTTGAGTCTAGTAGGTTAAAATCGTCGCGCTATAGCCGTTACTTTTTTATTGGGTCGTCTATGATTGTCACATTCCGACTGTCCGGTACTACGGCAAAGTGACGTGGGGCTCGATATACCAACGTGTTTAAAGTCTTGATTTTGTGGTAGTCGAGTTTTGCCCTACAATATTATTTATTTGTGCTATCATAATTATTTTGTACTAGCAATCCGCCCTCGCTTCGCTTCGGTTATAGGTTATAGTCGTTTTACCCGCGTAGTGCCCGTTCCCGTGGGAATACCGGGATAAAATATAGCCTAGTTTACGCCCTGATATTATAGCTTTCCATTGGTGAAAGAATTTTTGAAATCGGTCCAGCCGTTTTGAAGATTACCCGGAACAAACAGACAGACAGACAGACAGACAGACAGACAAAAAATTTTTAATTGCTATTTTAGGCATAGGTGTCGTGCAAATAACCGTGTGAGCATGAAAAAAGTCTATTATTTTGACATTACAAACAGACACTCCAATTTTATTTATTGGTATAGATTTTTAAAGGGTATTCCGTGTGATCGCCGAAAGAACACAATTCACCAATTCTTCTCCTGCCCGTGGGTACCGTAAAACATGACTAAGGGATATAATATGCAGATAATATCAATGCAAGAGAAGGAAAACTTGAAATAAACTCCATAGGGACCCCCAGATGGGTTGCTATGGGGTTAAGTAAGAATTTAATTCACGACTCCCTATCTTGTCCCTGGATGTCGTAAAAGACGACTAAAGGATATACAGATAACCTCTATCCAAGAGAAGAATAACTATACCAACACGTCTGACTAACGTAGTGTAGTAGGTCAATTTACTTAAAATTGTGGAGGCGGCTCTAGCTCAGCAGTGGATATTTGAGGCAGATTGCCTGCGCGAGGAGCGCAGCCTCGATGAAGCGATCCGCCGCCGGTGACTGGGGCGGCGTAGGCGCGAGTACCTGCGCCTCATGCCGCTATAGCCGAGGCCGCGGGTGACGTGACCGGGGAATTAGTCCGTCACCCGCTGAGAAGCCGACCGCGTGAGGAAAGACCGACGTCCTCACCGATACGTCAGTCGATGGGAGGGTACCCCAAATCAGTGGACCACTGATGACAAGTAACCCTGCTCCGGTGGTCGGCCCAACGACGAAGGCGACGTGCATCATGGGTGAGTTGTGGGTGTGCGTGCTTACGCCCCTCTGTCGCCCCGGACAGAGTGGTGCGAGGAGCGCGCCGACCGCAACCCACCCTCAAAAAAAAAAAGCAGTGGCAATTTATAAGCTGAGCTGATGATTAACTATAACATTTATGCAAGAGACGTAAAACTCGACATATAACCAACACGTCTAATAAGCGCGGTATAGTAGCTTAATTTCCCTCTTACTATGGAGGAGGCCTAAGTCCAACAGTGGGCCTTATATAGGCTGAGATCAAATGATATGATTATATCCATTATTATCACATACATCCACATTAAAATTTATCATTCGCATCAACTACATGCAGTCAACATCTCTAATCCGTAGCTTTTATATCTCAACATACTAATTCATACAGTTCAGTGTTTTACATCAACCATTATAGGTATTAAAAAATACTTAAATTCTACAAATGAAAGATCAATTTTCACTACAAAATGTGCTTTGTAAGCACACCAACACTACACTCAATAAAATTTATATTCTAATATATTAAATATTGGATATAAAGATTCAATTTAAGATATTGATTTGAAATATACACGCCATTGATCATCGACTTTATTGAAATGGTAAGCGTGTATATTTATTACATGTATTAATCATTAAAATGAAATATATGTTACACGAATGCATAAATCCATTAAAATTACAAAAAAAAAGTTGTTTTTATTCATCTTACAAGAACGTAATTCTAATTACTATAAATAAAAAATCGGCCAAGTGCGAGTCGGACTCGCGCACAAAGGGTTTCGTACCATTGACTAGGTTAAACAAGTGCCTCCCTATTGCCATTATCAATATGGAGCAAAAAAAAATCAAGTTTGTTGTATGGGAGTCCCTCTTAAATATTTACTTTATTTTGTTTTTAGTATTGGTTGTCCTAGTGACAACAGAAATACGTAATTTGCAAAAAATTTCAACTGTCTAGCTATCGCGGTTCTTGAGATACAGCCTGGTGACAGACAGACTGACGGGCAGACAGCGAAGTCTTAGTAATAGTCCCACTTTTACCCCTTAGGTACGGAACCCTAAAAAGGAGACATAAAGCTATTTATATATATAGCCTTTATTTATTACAAATAAATAAAATTGAATTGATTGTTTGCAGTAACAAAATCATAATGTTTGATTGACTTTATTTCAATATATATGGTATATATACTGACGGACTCATAAACTGCATCAAAGTAAAAAACGACTTTGAAATAAATATTTTAACCAAGTATGCAAACTTTCTACACAGATTTAAATTGAAACGTCTAGATTGGTTCGTTAACTTTAAAACAGCGTAGGGTCATATCCTTAAGTTTAAGTTTGTGTACTGGAAAGGACCTTAAAACTTTTTTGAAGAAAAAACAGAAAGGACAATGGGCAAAAATGTATGGCGCTTGTCCCATCGGCGGCCACATCTGTCCTATATATTTTTTAGTCGACAATTATGTATATATTAAGACTGCAAAAAATTATTTCGGCAACTTGTTTAGATAAAAAGTTATAAAGCGTTGATCATATAAAAAAATCGAATTAATTAAACCGAAAGTACGTAAATGATAAAACGTAATGCATGTCTAAGTATAAGATAATGATGGATTAAATAAAACTAAAGGTTAATTGGTTATTAAATACATCGATTTATTGACAGACACATATACAATGCTCGTATATAATGCTAGTATTCCTTTAAAAAAAGAAAATGATGGGATTCAATTGTCGTCTACAATAATATCGTTTAAAAAATGAGCTGGTAAACGGATATCTTCTTCTTGGTTTCTCGCCCACCCTAAATACCACACTACACACATAATGTGGGCACAGCAACCAAGAGTGCGCTTACCGCTTAGACAACTGCAATAGTAGTTTTCTATGGCTTCTCTGCCGCTTTTCTCTCTATCTACTATAATGTACGAATAATATATTTTTGACCTAGTATGTCTAGATTGTATTCGACATCTTAGCAGCCAAACATTTGTTGCTGTGATGCCGCACCTGCCTAGGCCTGTAACATCGGGGTCCCTATACGTTTCTATATTATAGAGACCTTGTCGCACATGCTCCGCATAATAGCTGCGGGCTAGCTTCACTTGGTATGTACCAAGTGCAAAAATGGTTAAATCGTCCTCAGTCAGCAAAGGAAAATCACTTATGTTAGGTTGGTTTCCTGTAATGCTATCGAAACTAGCCCGTCTACGATTAAGGTTGTTGGCTAGGACATACTCTGCTAGGTTATTTGGTTGGTTCACTCTTTGGTTTATAACTTCTATAAATGTTTCAGCGTGAACGTTATCTGACAATGGTTCTCTGCAAGCATTCAATAATGCAGCACCTATTCTAAAATCTGTCATCATATGAGGCAAAGCACGATTGAAAAAGTCTTGTCGGAATAGTTTAAAATCGCGTTTGAACCAACCATTTATAACTTCAACAACCCAGCGGCACATAGTAACCAACCTAGACTTATTCGCTTGTTCTGTCGTCAATTAATCTTCGTCTCGATTTTTTGTTTTCGGTAAGTGAGCTTCATAACCATAGGCATGTAAGTCGTCGATTACGTCGCGAAACCCACGGTCTAAGATGAACACATCTCCATGTTCAAAAAACCAATGGAAAGGATTTCCTTCGTCGTCAATCATATTTTTCATTATTTGTGCATCTGATTCTATGGCTGAATATGGCCCAAAGGCATCTAAAATGTGGCCATCGCAGCACACTATTAAAAACGGTTTCAACAAATTCGTGTATTTGTGTAGACTATATGATCGCTTTTGGAATAAATAGTTTGCGGACTTTTGTATATATATATATAAGTGGCGTCTGCTATCACAATTGCCTTTCTGTTTAAGGCATTTGCATTTCCAAAAATTGCATTTGGAACTTGTAGGTTTCGGTTAGCTACATCAATTCTATTGAGATGATCATAACCAAGATGCCGGGGAACGAAGTCCAGTAAAAGAGAGTCTCTGGCGAACGTTAAATGTCGTTCTAGGGTTCTACGGCTCATATTAAAAAGCGTCGCCAGCCTTTCATTTGCTTCACCGCTTCGCAGTTTCATTAAGTAGCATGCCAAAGATGTTTTCGGGCGTGTTGATACGTTCGACAATGAAGGAGTTTGTTCCAAAATATTCATAAATTGGTCTCGACTAACGCCTAATCGGATTTATACTTCATTTGGGTCCATGTCATCTATATTATCAAAATCTAGTATAGATCCTCGAAGCACCGCGATTTTCATGAGGCTCATGATATGCACAAAATGTATGGCATTGAAGTCGTGGAGCAAGTTAGGGCTGTCAATTATTTGATCCCAATCATTGGATACCAAATGATGATCGCAAACTCTTGCACTATTTGGAATATAAAAATTAAAATGAATCAAGAATGTCACTTTAATGTTATCCGGAATCCTTCGGAGATCCGTTCGTCTGCAGTTTTCATACATACAACGCGTTGCTGTATTAGGGAGTCTTGAATATTCTTCAATATGTAATACACATTCGTGTGGACGGTCTTCTCTTGGCTGCGCAGCTCTTTCTGCCCGTTGCCAGCATGGTCGACAAATGTACTCCTGACCATTGTATTGTATCTGAAAATGAGAGTATTACAATTAGTTAAAACGTTTAGTTATTTTCATTGAACGCTGTTCAAACAAAGCGAAATATAAAGAAAAATATTTTACTCGATTGCCTAAGCAGTATAAATTATCTCGCTTACTCATACGTAAATACCGATACTTCTATCCCGTTCTCGCCCCGTGGATCAAACGGAACGACAACATCGCCGCGTCGGTAACAGTTTACTTACTACTTACAGCGAAATGTAATCTCAATGCGCGAGAGTTAAAACACTGTGACCACCTCAAGTTAAACAGTACTATATTGTTGACGTGACAACTAAGAAATAATGATTTCGTTGATGTACTTACCTGATGTTCAGAGGTAAGAGCTTCAAAGATATATTGGCCTACAGCGGGATGTTCTTCAAACCGAGCACGGGTTATTTCGTATCTTCTTCTGTTTATCACGGATCGATTACATAAAATACACACTTGGCGATTATCTGCCATTGTTATAGGAATCTGCTTAAAAAAAGTCCAAAAAAACGAGCACAAGTCACCAAGATAGATATTAACAAGTCCGATATGCAAGCCAGAGTCAAAAGAAATTGTCAAACAATAATAATCGCACAGTACTCAACGAAACAAATGTCAACGATGGACTGCGCTGTGCGCTCGAGCATAACGGGAGTCGCCGAGTGCGAGCGGCGCTCGTCGCTGATTGGTTGACGCATGAAACATGGCGAGACCGATTTTAACAAAGGTTCTTAGACCTCTAATAGAAAAAGTATTGAATATTAGGATACATAAATAATAATGAAAAAAAAAATAGTATTTTAATAATAGTATTTTAACTATATTTTTTTCCCAAACGGTATTTCATAGTACTCCTTGAACAATATTTGTTGTCAAAGATCTCCCCTTTCAAATGACACTAGTTTCATTGATGGCCGCTCATGGGCCGCAATGCCTATTGTCCTTTAAAGAAAATTGGTTTAATTAAAAAATTGGTTTTAACAATAGACACAAACTTTATGCAAGGCTTTTTTTATGTTTTAATAAGGTGTATTACCTCCACATGCCCTTATTACGGATTCTAATCGGTGCCACCGATCTTGCGGAATATTGTCCCATTCTTATGAAAGATCTATATATATATATATATATATATATATATATATACATATATATATTATATATACATATATATATATACATATATATATATATATATATATACATATATATATTACTAGCTGACTCGGCGAACTTCGTACCGCCTTTTTTCCTAATTATTTTATTTATGAATGCAATTGTCGTCACCCCTTACTTGCCCATGGGTGTCGCAAAAATCAGCTAAGGGATCACCTAGAGAGCGGCAGCAGCTCTCTCCTGGGAAATTTACGGCATTATTTCCTCATATAAGTGTCATAAGAAAAAGTGCCTTCAACCACGGCAGCTCCGCTATCCTATGAGCTCATTTTGATGTCCAGTAAAAGAATCTCCAGCAGAGATCATTACTAAAGGATATAAGTTCTGAGTAAAAAAAGAAAACTCAAAATAAAACCAGATAGCAACCCCTTTGACCAGCGTAGTATTAGGTCAATTTCCCTTCGATTAAGGAGGAGGCTCGACACCAGCAGTGGGACGTAAGTGAGCTGTGATGATAATGGTGATAATTATAAGAGATTATAAGAAAAATAACTTTTAAACATTCAATAAAATTTCTCCGTTATAACAATCGAGTTCATTCAAACAACAACGTTTTTGTAAACACATAAATTATATGTACATCTACAGACATCTATTTTACATAATTTATTAATGCGACAACATATCGTATAACAGCGTTAAAAACACGTATCTGTACTTATGAGCGTAAGTTGTATTTGTCAATTTGAAATTAAATATCTGGTTGACCGAGCTTCGCTCGGAATATTTTTGTTGTATTTTTGTCGAATTTATTTAGATACATATTAATAAATAATAAAAATTAAATGATGAAAAAAATAAAAAAATTACAAAAAGAGAATAATAATAACACCGAGATTCGATCCGACGCTGTTTGAATGCCAAAACAAAAAGCGAACTGGGCAACTGGGCAACTTCCCAACTGAGCTACCGTAACTCTTGACGTTGACAACGAAATTTGAATTCATATTCTTTTAAAAATTAATGTCATTGTATTGTTTTGCTAAAAACACTGACAAAACAACATTTTCTATAAATAAAACGCAGCTAGATCGATTTTTGGACCCGAAACCTCTAGTATGCCAAGTTTCATCAAAATCGTTGGAGTCTTTTCCGGGGTCCTGAAAATATATAGGTATATACATATGTATATATATATATATATATATATATATATATATATATATATATATATATACAAGAATTGCTCGTTTAAAGATATAAGATATTGTTTAATATTGAAACTTGTTCTTAAATAAAAATCATCTCTCATATTTTGAGCTTCCACTGATGAGCTCCGGCCTCCTCCATTATGAGAGAGAAATTGACCTAATATACCATGCTGTTTAGACGTGTTGACAAAGGGTTTTATATCGAATTCCTTCTCTTACATAGATATTTTATCCCTTATTCGTCTATTATAACACCATCGGGCAAGAGAGTGGAAGATGAATTGTATTCTTAGTTCTTCATCAAGCAGCAGATTAAAAAAAACATTAAATTTCTCGTGGGTATCGTAGAAGACAACTAAGAACTTTATATAAACCTGGTACAACTCCATCTGATGCTATCTGGTTGTTAATTACAATCCCAAAGATAGCTGAAGACAAGTGGCTAGTCATAATACTGTTGCCAATAACTTCAGCAATATGTACTATGAAACAAGAGTATATGCTGAGTCAATCCTAAATTATTGGGATAATAGCAGGATAAAGTCGATATTAATAATTAGTTTATTACATTATTATTTTGTGTAATGTGTCTACGCTTTAAGCAAGCTTCCTAGCTTAAAATCAAACAACATATCTATATCTGGGGGCACGGCAGTGCCCCCGCCAAGTCGAGCAAAAAAAAAGTCGGGCAAAACGCAATACTGCCGTAACATACTTTTCTCGAAGCCATTCAGGCCATTTTCGACCCCCTATAACTTCGTTGTTAATAAAGCTAGAAAGCTGAATTTTTAATAACCTAGCAGGAATTGGATACACATTATGTATTTCAAATTTCATTCAATTTGAACCAATAGTTTAAGAATTATAACTAGTCAAAATTTCGTAATTTTGTCACTCACTGACTGACTGACCGATCATCAATATTAAAGAGGCACTTCTAGCAGACATAGAAGCTTCAAATTTAGAATACAATTAGTGTTTAGTGTATAAATAAAGGAAAAATTATGAAACATTATAATTCTCATCCAGTTTCTGAGATACACTAACTGTATAAATAATTGTGTAAACTTATATAAATATATAGGATTACGAAGTTACATTTGCAGTTAATAAAATGTAACTTTGTAAAAAATAAGAATACATTTGTCGCCATCATTGCTTCTCTATGGGAATCGTAACAACCGGCTAAAGACTGCGCAGATGACGTAGTGGTTATGATACCAACGTACCGTGCTAGTGTCGCGGGTTCGAATTTCATGCAAGACAACACCTTGTACGATTCACAAATTGTTGTTCTGAGTCTGAATGTAATTTGTGTCAGTTCTTTCCGTATGGTGACGAAGTAAGAATACAATTCACCACTCTCTATCTTGCCCGTGGATATCGTATAAGACGACTATGGGTTATAATATGCACATACCATCTGTGCAAGAGAAGGAAAACTCGAAATGAAACCCTATATCAACATGTATGACCGGCATGGTATAGTGGGTTCGATTCCCTCCCATTGTGAAGGAGGCCCGAGCACAATAATGGGATATATGAGGGCTGCAATGATGATGCGATGTTGAATTATATGTTTGTAAATTCCCCCATAGTATAAGGATTATTATTACCTTACTGCAAGGCGTTGGTCATTTAAAAAAAAAAGATTCAACAGGAAGGAGAGTGGGCAGCAGCTCTCACCGGGAAATGTATGATATCTCACTGCGAAACCAACTCGCCTACCAAACGTGGTGACTACGTCATTATTCCTCATAAGGCGAAGAAAAATGAGCTCTAATCATGGCAACTATGTTACCCTTGAGCGTCGTTGGATGCAGGTGCCACAGTACTGCACTTTATGGTGAAGCATGAGGGGGTCTATGTTCTACAGTGGACGGCGATAGGCTGAATGATGATTGGCATAATAGGTGCAGACAGATACCTAGATATAATTATGTTATTATCGGTGCCGACCTGGCGCTGCCGACCATCGCCAGGGAGATGCTCGTCAGCGTCAGGAACTGGGACGTGGTCGCCGCCTTCTGTGAGGCCGTTATCTCACGGAAGGAGGCGGCGGATCGTGTGCGAGTAGAGATCCTATTCGGCGACACGTTCCGCCGCCGGCGACTCGGGCGGCGCAGGCGCGAGTATCTGCGCCTCATGCCGCCCTAGCCGAGGCCGCGGGTGATCGGACCGGGGAATTGTCCGTCACCCGCAGTGTGGCTAACCGCGCGATGGCGACCGACGTCCCAGGATGTCGAGAGGTGAGGGTACCTGAAAGGGTATTCCGTCGGGCCGACCACTGACGACAAGTCACATCTGCTCCGGTGGTCGGCCCAACAACGAGGTGACGTGGGAACGGGTGGGTTATGGGCCCGCGCGCCGTCCTTTCATCGCCCCGGACGGACTGGACCGCGCGAGCGCTTACCATAGCTCACCCATAAAAAAAAAAAGATATAATTATGTTCAAAGATAACTTGTAAAATGATCAATCAACTTAATGAAAAAGCAAGAGTGGGACATGTCTTATGAAATTGTACCAAAATCTCCCAAAGTATTAAGCAAACTAAATTGCCTCAAATTTATCTGAAAGAAAGAACGCCATCATTAGGCAATCGTTTACTACAATTTAATATAATATGTATTACTTGTGAGGTGTGTTTTCATGCGATTGCCAAGTCATTCTGTTTATTTAAAACATAAAAGGTCTTTAATATCGATATAGTCACTATAAGAAGTTGTTAGGTTAGCTATTTACGTAATAATTTAAGTAGAAAGGTCCCTTAAGCAGTGATTCAATGAGTTAACCGACTTGGAATAACATGGATCTCACAAGTTTTTATGGTAGAAGAACTCAGTTGCGAGGCTTGGCTTCTTTTTACAAGTCTTGTTTTTCATGGTATATATATATATATAGGAGAGGAGGGTTTTGCGAGCGATATATTGACTCATCACCATATCTCTGAAACCATAAGGCGTACAGACTTGAAATTTGGCAGAAATATTCCTTTTTCGAGTAAAGGTCAGCTAAGAACGGATTTTACGAAATTCCACCTGCAAGGGTGTTACGGGGGCGTTAACAATAATATACATATAAAGGAACAGTGTGAGCCGAAGCTACTGAAGCTAGAAAAATGAAATTTGGATCGTAGTTTCATTTCGTCACGTAAGCGCCCACTAAGAAAAGATTGTTTTGATTTTGAAACTCCACCCCTAAGGGGTGAAACGCAACGGTAAAGCCTGTATGGAAAGAAAAAAAAATCTTTAGCTATTGTCTTCAAATTAAGCACAAATACTCTTTAATAAAAATAAATAAACATGTGTTTCAGCGTTTGTCCATTTTCATCTTCTAAGGGTGTAAAATAGGGAGAGAGATGACAATTTACTGACTGAAAGGATTTTTTGAAATTCCACCCCTAGGGGGTAAACCGCAGTAACAAAGTTTGTATAAGACGAAAAAAAATATACATTGATTTTCTTCAAATTCTCCAAAAATACTCTAGTAAAAATAAATAAACACGTATTTCAGCATTTTTTAATTTTCACCCTCTATGGGTGTAAATATGTATTAATAAAAAATTTGGTTCTCTGATTTATCAACGCCGAGCTAAAACTAATAAAGCTGGAAACATGCCATTTGAAACACAGTTTTATTTTGTGACGTAGGAACCCACTAGGAAAGTATTTTCTGGAATTCAACCTCTAAGGGGTAAACCCCAGCAGAAAAGTTTTTAAGGGGAGAAAAAATCTTCATCGATTTTCATCAAATTCTCCACAAATACTATTTAATAAAAATAAATAAACACGAGTTTCAGCATTTCTTAATTTTCACCCTCTAAGGGTGTAAATAGATATGAAGAAATTGGTCGACTAACTCATTAACGCCGAGCTGAAACTACTAAAGCTAGAAACATGCAATTTTGACCGTCATTTTATTTTATGACGTAGGGACCCATTAAGAAAGGATATTTTGGAATTCAACCCCTATGAGGTGAACCGCAGTAGCAAAGTTTGTATGAGGAGACAAAATTCGTCATCTATTTTCATTAATTTTTGCTTAAATACTCTTCGTTCATCATTTGTTTCATCATTTCAACCCTTATACATCCCACTGTTGGACTTGAGCCTCCTCCATTATGAGAGGGAAAATGACCTACTATACCACGCTGGTCAAACGTGTTGTCATAGGTTTTAGTTTCGAGCTTTTCTTCTCTTGCATAGATGTTGTATGCATATTAATATAATCCCTTAGTCGTCTCTTACGACAGCCACGGGTAGGAAAGGAGGTGGTGAATTGTATTCTTATTCCATCATCACACGGAAAATACTCTTCAATAAAAACGAATAAAGAGCATTTGTCAATTTTTACCTTCTAAGGGAACTAGGCGGGTAAGGTGATTGAAACCGAAGCGAAGCGAGGGCGGGTTACTAGTTATGACTATACTCAAGATTTTTTTACGAAATAAAATTCAAAGTATAATGTCAAATATAGGTATAACTGACATGTCCCAAAGAATTAACACGCTGAATTTGCAACGGAGCGGACAAAATTGCTCAATGAATCGCCCACCATTGGGAAATAAAGGTCCGAATGGCGACCACAAAAAGGAATAAATACGCAACTGTAAATAACAACACTGTAACGGGTACAGGGTAATTTCGAAATTCTAAAACAAATCAATGTGAAATTGACCTACTATACGATCAATTTCCGACGACAAGGCCTGTGTTTGATAGTTAGTAGGTATATGGAATAAATACAAGGAGGAATATTGTGTTTTAAAGAGAAAATTAGATTATTGTTAATCTTAATAGTGCTTAATGTTCCCTCGCGATGTAATTAGAACGGTATAGATGTTGATATCATAATATAGCAATGCCCTTAGTTTCCTACTCATCACACGAATGTATTGAAGGTACTATTTTATTTTAGCTAAGATTATGATCACCACCTTAGCTCATATTCATCTCACTGATTGGCACCTCCATTGTAGGAAGGAAATTGGCCGACTATACCACGCCGATCAGACGTAACTGATAGAATCTTATTTCGAGCTTTTCTTCTCTTGCATAGATGCCAAATGCATATAATACCCCTCAATAATTTTTTATGTCACAGGTAAAAAGAGGGTGGTGAATTGTATTCTTACTCTGTCACCATACGGTGTATTATTGCTTGTTTACCTACAGTAAACTTTACAAAGTTTGTTGAAACGAAATATTTCGTTAATTAGTTATATGTATCATTATGTTTTCTACGAAACTCATTACCAAAACAAATAAGTCATTGATTGGTTGTACCAATCGAATATGGATAATTAAAGTATGTATTGTAGCCACAATAGAACTATTTTTATTAATGTATGTATATTCACATAATAATAATTCTAATTTGTATATACGTTAACATAACGACTATATTCAAGTTTAGTTAAAATTACTAATAATGTTGACCCACGACCTTTTTTATAGATATCGGGTAAACTTCACAAAATTCAACAATTCCTTGCAAACCTCATGACGTAATTTAGTTGAAAGAATGCCGACTCTTGCCGTACTTGCATTTGATAAGACATAACTATTTTCGTTCGTTTCCTGTTCATAAAACTGTTATTATTATTATAGACAGTTTTCATTGCACTATAAATTTACGTTTAAGTGGTTTTTGCATTTTGCTATTAGTACTTAGTAATTGTAATTAACATAAAAACGTAATTTCAATACCTAATGCTTTTAGAGGTAACGTAATATACTTCTAGATCTAAATGGCACACGCATGATTTACATTCTGATAAAATATAGAAATAATACGTTATTATTCTAAGTTTTTACTATATTTGGGTTTCGAATGTAGTTTTTACGAGTTCTGTCTATAATTTACTGCGAGCTAGGCAGGCTAAAATTAAGCCTTGGATTTTTTAAAAATCTTAAAATCTTCGTTCCCACAGATTAACAATATAATTCCCCCGCCCTTTTTCCATTCTCCAGGGGTAAGTAATATAAGAATTATTTATATAATTATAAGAATTAGATTAAGACCTAACCGCATCTGTGTTTTTTAAACTTTTTTAAATCGAGGAACAGATTCTGATACATTTTCCATTGGCAGGCTTGTTTGTGGATTAGTGTTTTTTTAGGAGAAATACAAGCAACCCACTCAAAATGCCCAGGGCGGTGGAAGGTTCGGTGGTCTAAGAGTAAATAAATAAACATTGCAAAATATAGTACTTAATATTTATTTTTGTGCTATACATACTTCTTAAATTTATTCTTAGTAAATTGTAATCAATCAGTTCTATTCGCTAATATTGATCAAAATTTCATTTCTGTGTTCAAAAAGAGTAGTAGAACGCATTCTTGAATGATGTATGAATGATCTTCTTTTAGATTAGTATCTAGTTAAATTACTCTGGATGAATCTCAATCGTACAATGTGTACCAACACTTTCCCGTAAGAGACGTAAACACCAGCTGTAAGATCACCAGGAGAATGGTGATAGCTTTTTACTGATAAAATGATAACAGTAATATCAATTGCCAACTCGTCTACTCAGCTTGACGATTACGCGTTTGTTTCCTATTAGGGATGTCTAAAGCCAACAGGGCATTTTAAAAACTGATTAGATTGAAGTAGATGAAATGTGATGAAAGCTATACATATATAAACGATAAATTACATTTTCTCAATTTTAAGAATGCATTCTTAGCCTTACTAATATTATAAATGCCAAAGTAAGTTTATTTGTTACGCTTTCATGCTTAACCACCGAACCGATTTCAAAAATTCTTCCACCAATAGAAAGTTATAATAATTAGGGAGTAATATAGGCTATATTTTATCCCGGTATTCCCACGGAAACGGGAACTACGCGGGTAAGGCGATTGAAACCGAAGCAAAGCAAGGACGGGTTACTAGTATGTAATAATTATAAAATGATAAGAACTATCAACTTTAATGTTCCACAGTACAAATAGATCTTCGAGTTATGTATCATACAATTACTCATAATAGGTTTTTCCTTATTTACGACGCGTATAATTTTGATTTTTATTAGAACTTACTTAACTAAATAATTTTAGTACCTAAAATACTCGTTTAAATTAATGCTTGCAATCCTTATCAATTATTAATACAGTCTTAATTTGAAATGCCGCTTATTTTTTGAATTTATGAAACGAAACAAATAGATAGTAATAATCCAAGTCACAACTTGAATTTTCTTCTAGAAGAATACTAGAGCGTAAAACAAAAATAATTATACGGGCCTCTGTCTGTCTACAACTCTCGTCCGACCCCTCATGGCATTATGACCGATACCTAAGTCACTGGCACTTGATGTATTTTTAGAACATGTTCCTGTGGTAACATTAACTCGAAATATTCAATACCATGCAATTTAAAGGAAAGAAAATCGAACCGTGTAATCGATAATCGCGAAGCCTTATCACACGATCATTTAATAGCACAGGCAAGGTGGTTCGCCTCGGTGATCATAAACAATCGAATGACAGACCGGCATTTCTAAATTAATGGGTTCCGTAAAATACTCAGCTCATATTTATTTGCGTTGGGCATCGTGAAGAACTGTCCGGGTGAGATGGGCGGGCGGCGCGCATATCGATAGCGGGGTCACGTTCCCGAGATAAAGCAGAAGATAACGCGAGCGTCTTGTGTACATGATTGTCTCTGCGCCGTGTATTGACACGCATTTGTATTACTCTTTCTTAGGTATTCCGACTTACGCTATATGGCTCAAAGAAATACATAAATAATCATTAGTCTCAATTTTGTTCTTAATTAATCTCACTTTAAACAGGATTTTATCTTACTAAATTGATTATTTACCATTTATAAGGCGAACAATTGGGACATAATGTTTTATTAAAAATTCTCCCTTTCCTCCAATGTGCTTGAGGGGAGTCATGGCTGCTGTAGTAGTTCAGATCGAGTACTGCTTGTGGAATCTGATAGTCATTTTTTCTTTTATTTGTATTAGATTTTGAAAAAAATATATATATTATCCTATTTCGAAGGTCATCACACTGTAACTAATACTACATTATGCTGTTTATCTATACAACTTTATTAAGAAATTATTCAAAACATGGCAGCCTGAGTTTCTTACCGGATCTTCTCAGCCTGTGACCGCGTTCCGATTCGATGGGTTATTGAATTATTTCAAACGATGTGTAAATTTTATAATTTGTAAGTACCCTTAAGGGTCTATGCAGAATAGATGGTTTGATTTGAAATTGACTGAATTTATAAAGCAGCATTCTAAGCAACTTACTATGCCTGTCTTTAAATTCCACACGAGCAAAATATTTATACACTCTTCCAGAAGAGGAAAGATTTCTTAAAAAAATATCTACGTCTTTTTTTTTTTTTTTTTTTTTTTTTTTTTTTTTTTTTTTTTGGGTGGGTCGCGGTCGGCGCGCCTCCGCACCACTCCGTTCGGGGCGACAGAGGGGCTTAAGCACGCAACACCCGCAACCCACCCGAAAACCACCTCGCCTTCGTCATTGGGCCGACCACCGGAGCAGGTTTACTTGTCGTCAGTGGTCGGCCCGACGGAATACCCCCTACGCGGGGTACCCTCCCATCGACCGACGTCCCCCCCTCGGGGAGGACGTCGGTCTTTCCTCACGCGGTTGGCCTCTCGGCGGGTGACGGACTAATCCCCGGTCACGTCACCCGCGGCCTCGGCTAGGGCGGCATGAGGCGCAGATAGTTGCGCCTGCGCCGCCCCAGTCGCCGGCGGCGGATCTCCTCATCGAGGCTGCGCTCCACGCGCAGACGATCCGCCGCCTCCTTCTGCGAGATCACTGTCTCGCAGAAGGCTGCGACCGCGTCCCAGTTCCTGACGCTGTCGACCATCGCCCTAGCGATGGCCGGCAGTGTCAGGTCGGCACCGATGATTGCGACGAGTTCACGGCGCTGCACTGCCCAAGCCGCGCAGGCCTCGAGCGTGTGGCGCGCCGTGTCCTCGTCGCAATCGCAGTGGTGGCAGGACGGTGTACTCTCCCTCCTCACGACCCTGTGCAGGTATTTGGCGAAGCTCCCGTGCCCCGTCAACACCTGCACTAGTCGGAAGGAGAGCACCCCGTGCCGCCTTTCCAACCACTGCATCAGCACCGGCCGGAAGGCCTCCACGGTTCGCACCCCGAACCGAGGCCTCTCCAGCCGGACTGCCCAACGGGCAATGACGTCTCGGCGGGCGTCGACGCGCCAGGCGGTGAGATCCCTTAACGAGATCACACCGCCCTCCCCGCGCACCCCCGACACCCGCCGATACAACTCGGCGAGCATTTCCGCCTCCAGGTCCCACGGGGGAGTCCCGGCCAATAGGCACGCTGCCTCCGTCGCAACCGTGCGGTATCCGCGGATGGCCCTGACCGCCATGACCCTCTGTGGTCGCCACAGAAGGGCCCTAAGTCGGACGGTCAAGGACCCCGCCCACACCGGTGCGCCGTACGGGGCCATCGACCGGATGACCCCCGTGTACAGCCGTCGGCACGTAGCGCTCGGTCCGCCCACGTTCGGCATTAGCCACGATAGGGCGGACGCCGCGCCGACGAGCCGCGGAGCGAGCCTGCGGAAATGCTCCCGGAACCACCATTGCCCGTCGAGCACCAGGCCCAAGTACCTCATATGGGCCCGGATGCTGATGTCAACCGATCGGACGGTGATCGAGACGCCGATGGGAGGGCTCATAAGGCGCCCATGGAACAAGAGGGCCTCCGTCTTGTCCAGGGCGACCCTCAACCCCAGCGCCTCGATCCGCCTGACGACCTCTTCGGTGCCGTAGGTCGCCAGGCTTACCGCCTCTTCTAGCGTCCCACCGCGGGCTGTGACGAGCGTGTCGTCGGCGTAACAAATCACGCCCAGCCCGGGCGGGAGGCTCCCCCGCAACGCCCAGTCGTAGCCGATGTTCCACAGGGTGGGTCCGAGGACCGACCCCTGTGGGACACCGCACGTCATGGGCGTTCGCACAACGTCCCCTGCTCGGTTGGTACAGAGGACGCTGCGCCCCACCAAATAGTCTGCCACTAGCCGCCTCAGGTAAGCTGGCACTCCGTGATACCGGAGCGCCTCCCTGATGCAGCTGAATGGCAGACTATTGAATGCGTTGGCGATGTCTAGGGACACCGCCAACAGCACTCCCCCACCGGTGACGGCCTCAGTCGCCACGGCCCTCAGGCGCAACAGAGCCGCGATCGTCGAACGACCCCTCCTAAACCCAAACTGGGCGTCCGACAGATCGGGCCCCGTGCCGACGAGGTGCCGCTCGATGCGGGCAGCTACCACCCTCTCCAGTAGCTTGCCCGTGTCATCGAGCAGCACGATAGGCCTGTAGGCCGAAGGCGACCCCGGAGACCGTCCCGGCTTCGGCAGGAGCACCAGCCTTCCCTCCTTCCAGCACCCAGGGAACCGTCCGGACGCTAAACACGCGTCGAACAGCTCCCTGAGGCGGGGACCCAGGTGGTCGAGGACCAGGCCCAACACGCGGTTTGGAACACCGTCGGGCCCGGGGGCGGTGGACTTTGCGCACATGCGCGCCACCGCCACTCCCATCTCGGGTTCCGTGATGGGCGGAACACTGTCGTCGTCGGCCTCCCGGTCAGTGTCTGGCGGAGCCATGACCGGGGGCGTGTGTTCCGCCCGCCGCGGGAACAGGTCCTCGGCGACCCGGGTGAGAAGGCTGGGCTGGAGAGTCTCGGTGAGGGGAAGGCCCCGCGCGCGGAGCTTATTCAGCACCGCGCGATAGGGGCGTCCCCAGGGGTCACGATCGAGACCGTCCAGCATCTCCTGCCGACTGACGTCCTTGGCGGAGCGGACGGCCAGCCTGAAGGCCGACCGCGCATTGCGGTAGCCCTCATACAGCAAGGCCTCCCGCTCCGCGTCGCGTTGCCGCCGTCGGCTGCGGGTGTAGGCCCTCCGGGCGCGAATGCACGCGGCCCGGAGATCCGCCAGCTCCCGGGACCACCAGTGGACCGCCCTCCTCGGGGGCGGACGCCGTACCCGGGGCATGGCCGCATCGCAGATCTGCGTCAACGCACTGCGGATGCGGCCAGCCTCGGCGTCCACCCCGTCCGACTGGTTGGCAGAGGACAGCCACGAGTAAACGATGGCTGTCTCCGCCAGCTGGTCCCGGTCTAAGCGACCCACAGCCCATCGCGGGAACGCAGGACGTCCATCCGCCCCGTGACCCCTGCTGGGCGTCGGGATTACCGGGGAGACCTCCATCCGGATATACCGGTGGTCCGACAAGGTCTCCACCTCCTCCACGACGCGCCAGCTCCCCACGCGTGCGGCGACCTCGGGGCTAGCGAACGAAAGGTCCACTATCGACCCGCCCCGTTGTCGCACGCACGTATGCACCGAGCCCCTGTTCAGCAAACAGAGGCCCAGTGCCGCCGCCCACTCCTCGATCGCCCGTCCTCGGTCGTTCGTCCGGGGAGACCCCCACGCCACGGACTTGGCGTTGAAGTCCCCCAAGACGAAGACCTGGCGCGATGCCATTCGCCGTAACGAGGCCTCCATGATGGTGAGGGAGGCCTCGAAATCGGTCACACTCCAGTTAGGGGAGAGATAGACTCCGAGGAGCGTAATCTCCCCCCAGTCCGCCGCGACGTATCCGACGCCCCTGTCCCTAAGGGTCAGAGGCGACGAAGGCCACGACGTGGAGGCGACGATTGCCACGGTGCCATCGGTGCTACCCAACCAGTTAGGCCGGTCGGGCACCACGTACGGCTCCGCGGCTACGGCTACTCCTATCAACCACTCCGCCATGGCTTGCAGGAACACGTCCTGCGCACCGGCGGTGTGGTTGAGGTTGGCCTGGAGGAGACGAATGGATACGGGGTCCATTAACGGTCCGTATCCATCGTCACCTCCTCCGCGCTGACGGGCGATCGGGCCGCGCTCGGAGCGGGGACTGGCCAGGTCGATGGGCCGTCCCGCCCCTTCGGGGCCGATGCCGGGGGTCTGCAGTCCCCAGAGCCCATGCGGTGTTTGGCAGGCCTATTGCCTGCCGCACACGCGGGGCAGTGGGGCACCGCAGAGCACGATGCCGCCTGGTGTCCGGTCTGACCGCAACGGAAACATAGCCCGCTGCAGTCAAAGCAGTTTTTGCATGTCGGTCGGGTATGCCCGACCGCCATGCATTTGTAACACCTCGCGGGCCGGGGCTCTAGCACGGTTACCCGCGCCGAGCTCCAGCCCACGAGGAGCCTGCCTGAGTCGGCCAATTGCTTGACCGACTCCACCGGACACTGCACCCAGGCAGCACCGACGCCGCCCGGACCAGTGCGAATGGTGCCAATCCGGACGGTGTCCGAGGCACATCCGGTACGCGCCATAATGGCCTCCCGGACGTCCTCCACCGTCACGGAATCGTCCAAGCCCGTCAGGCGCATCTCTGCGCACTTGACAGGCCTGGCGACTCGGACACCATCCTCCGGCCCGAACAGCCCCCTCAACATCGTGGCCAAACTATCGGCCGTCTTCGCGCCCTCAGCCCCAGGGAACTCGAGTATTCGAGCCCCTGTCCGGGCCTTGCGGGTCCTCGCCTCGACGCCCCCGATACCGGAGACGTCCAGCTCCCGCCGGGCGCGTTTTAGGACGGCCTCATAGTTGAGGCCCCTCTCAGCCGCCTCAGGCAGCACGGTGATGACCACCGCGGCCGTCTTCGGCGACTTGAGGCCCCTGCGCGACCTTTTCTTCCCTTTTCTGCCGGCTCCCGCCTGGGGAGCGGCGGCCACGGCGGCACTCTTGGCCGCCGCTCTCCGCTTCTGGCCGCGTGCCTTCCTGCTCCGCTCAGCCACCTGCCAGCCCTGTTCGAGCCTGGCAGCAGCGCTGAGCGCAGCAGGAGCGGTCGCGGGTGCGCTGGCCGGCGCTTGCGGTGCAGCCGCTGGCGCCGGCCGCGGCCCGGCCTTGGCGGGAGCCGGCACCTTGCCGGCCTTCTTGGCCCCCTTGGACCCGGCCGCGGCCGCAGCGTAGCTCACCACGCGGCCACCCTGACAGGGCAGCGGGGTGGGAGCTGATGCTTGCGGCCGCCTCGCCTTGTCCGCGGCGAGCGGCGGTCGGAGGGGCGGCTCAGGCGGGAGCCTGGCCGCTACGGCGGCGATACGCGCATCCACCATCACCCCTACTCGGGCTAGGATCACGCGTACCGCCGACTCCGACACGCCGTGCACCTCGTCGGGCGGCGGCTCCTCCCCCCTCCGAGGCCTCCCGCGGCCACGAGCCGGCGGGGGGACCACGACGAGGGGAGGAAGCGCCGAAGCCGCGACGGGTGCAGCCGGCGCAGCAGCCGCGACGGGCGCAGCCGGCGCCACGGGCACAGACGACGGGCCCGCCCTCCCCGGCGCAGCCCGCCTCGGTGGCGAGGCCGGCACCGGCGGCGTGGCCGGCGCCAGGCGCGCGAACTGGGCCCGCAGGTCGGCCATCTCCTTGGCCAACCCGCGGTTCTCCCGTCGCACCGCCGATAGCTCCGTCTCCAGCTTGCGGTTGCGTTCCCGCAAGCCGGAGACCTCCTCGCTAAGGCAGGCGTTCGCGGCCTGTAGGGCCGCCACCTCGCCACCGTGGCCGGCCGGGCCGGGGGTCCCCGGCCTCGCCGCCACCGCCGATCCGCGACCTCTGCGCCCACGGGGCATGGTCGGGACCTTGGGAGGAGGCATGGTGGTACTCCCCTCCGAGTCGGTGTTCGAGCTGCCCCCCTTGAGGGGGCGCTTCCAGACGCTCGGGGGGAGGACCTCCTCCCTCTCCTTCCTGGCACCCACCGGTGTGGTGGTCCTCTCCGCAGCCTGCATCCTCGACGACGACGGCCTACCCGCGAGCTCCTCAACTGACGGCCCGCCTATCGTCCCTATCCTACTCCTAGCGGACGGACCTGCGGCGCATCCCCCGCCCTCGTCCCTGCTCTGGCCGACCTGCATCCGGTCGGTGCAACTTTCGTCGGCGGACGGCTCTGTGGCATTGCCGCCCTCGTCCGCCGACATCTCCGAGGCCATGAACGCCTCCTCCTCCGACGGCCCTGCAGCACTGCCGCCCTCGTCTCGCGACGGCTCTGCAGCAGTGCTACCCTCGTCGCTCAACAGCTTCGATTCCGAGCTGTACCGGTCGGAGTCGCTCCACTCTTCGGAGTCGCTCCCTCCGCCTTGTCTCACCGTGGACGGTCCTGCGGCCTCGCCGCCCTCGTCCTGCGACGGCTCTGCAGCAGCAGTGCTGCCACCCTCGTCGCCCTCAGCCATACCGGCCGCCTTCTGCCTCTCCCGCCACGCCTTCGACCTTGCAGCCAGAATGCGGGCTCGCGCCTGGGCGGTACGCTTCGGCTTCCTCTTCCCCTTCTTCTGCTTAGCCTTTTTCTTCTCCACCTCCTCTCTCCCTTTCACCTCCTCTTTCCCCTCCCCCCGGTGAGCCTCAGGATGTTGTGCCGGGCTCTCGGCAGTAAGGGCAGTAGTTGTCCCCCACCCATACGACTGGGGACTGACTGTGCCGGGACTTGGGCGCGACTCCAAGTGGACGTCGCGCGCAAGCACCGGCACAGCAAGGGATTCCCCGGCTTGGCCGGGACCCTCTGGTGAAGTCATACTCGTATACACTTCTGCCATATTGTTGGACGTTTTTAAGTCTTGCCTTGACTACCACTCTAACGGCTGGACGCTCGCGCGCTTTTTAACCCACCAACCATTCATCCCCTCGCCGAGTGGCCAAACTTAGGATTAGGGGTAATTTTTTATAGGGGTTTTCTTCCCCGCGGTCCGAAGACCCCCGGTCCTGACCCCCCTGCTCAGGATTACGGTTTGGGCCTTCCGGGTCTGGCCGCTCGCGAGCGACCGACCCGTCACGCCCCCGGGCCGTGACGCAACCGTCCCTGGCGACGGAGTGCCATGAGGCACATCCGCCCCATTGGCCCCGGGTCAGATCCGCCGTGCTCTGCCACCAGAGCCGCACGCGGAGACCCCCACCTGCCGGAATCTTGGCCGTCCAAATGGACGTATGACGTCCAAATGGACGTTACCAGGGAGCACCACGAGGAGGTGCTCCGGCCGCGCCCCCCAAAAAAAAAAAATATCTACGTCTGTTTCTAACAGCAACTAGATGATATTGGAGGCGATAGGTACTTAATGTAGAAAGTAATCGCAAAAAAATGTACGTGACCAGCGTAACCAATTATTTTAATTACGCCAAGGCTCAGAATAGTAACTGCGCCTGTTACCGCCCTAGCCGAGGCCGCGACTGACTGGACTGGGGAATAGTTCATCACCCGCACCCGGGAGGTTGTCCGCGTGGGAACCATCTATTTTAGAGGAGGCTCGACCCTAGCAGTGAAGCGTATATGAGCTGAGGTAATGATGATGAATCCATCAGCCTTTAGATATCCACCGCCGGCGATAAGCTTGCCCATGAAGAGGATAATATCATAATTACAACGTCCATCTTTGGGACAGGCTATGGTGTAATCTCAAGGGTACGCCTGGGGCGACTCAATAACATCTTCCGTGCGTCCCTTGTGCCATATGTGCGGACCACCCGTACCAGTTCTTATCGTCAATGATCCGTGTAGAGGGTTCCCCTTTCAGACACTCAAGCAATCGGCCTCTCCACGGGTGACAAATTAATAAATACTGCGCCTAGCAGGGAGTTTGACAACCGTAATTGGTGTTATATACTTCTCAGGAGAGTATCATTATCCATTCTGCTAGTGCAGTGCATAAAAATAGTCTGGGGATCCAGACTATTTTTATGATTCCTATGTAAAACTAAGACATGATGTCAGATTATATTTTTTATTTGTAATCAATCTATGCCGACTGAATTGTCAAAAGGTAAAATAGGCCGGATTATGACACCTATGCGCCATCCTTCTGTCGCCCCAAACGGCTTGGATTGTGTGTTTACCATCCTATGCGCCATCCTTCTGTCGCCCCAAACGGCTTGTATTGTATTTGCCTATCAACTGGCATAATCCATAATTAAATTTTTTAAATTGAATAAAAGATAAAAAAGATATTTATACAAACTAATTAACCTTTACAAATGTATTCTTATTTATCTTTTTTTAATAAGTATTATTATCGGGCAAGATATATTGCATAAACTTATTATATAAAAGAATGTATTTATAAAATTCGTGTAATGAGTGATCGTTGGTTTTGTATTCCCATTTTTACAAAGAGAATATATTAAATTATTCTGACCGTAGGGTCAATGTTATTTATTGAAAGTGGACAACATGACCTTTGAACCGAATGAACAATATGTGTAACTTGTAAGATTAATCATTGATTTGTGTTGTTAACGTAATCTTTACATACAAATTTACGTGTATTGAAGTCAAATTTATCTATCTATATTTTAACTGTATTTTCGACGTGGGTTTTATATTGTACTAGTTGACACAGCAGACGTTGTTCTGTTCAAATAAAATAAAAGGAATTCTCCTTGAAAGTGACAGCAGCGCCACTTACAGGGTCCAATTGTGAATCTGAGCCATTCTCGAATCCCTTTGAACACACACAAATTTCATCAACATCGGTCCAGCCGTTTAGAAGGAGTTCAGTGACATACATACGTACACAAGAAATATATACCTATATATACTAGTTGACCCAACAGACGTTGTTCTGTTCAAATAAAGCGCCACCTACCGGGTCCAATTGTAAATCTAAACCATTCTCGAATCTCATTGAGCACACACAAATTACTTAAATTACTTAAATCCAGTCAACAGATATCGCCATCTGTTAGAATCTTTTGGAGTTAACAGATAATTGTGACTGTCAATTAATTATAGACAAATAATTTGTAATAAAATAAAATTGCGACTATAATTAAAGATCTAAGCTATCCTATTTCTCAAGTTGGACCAGACTGCTCACGGTGTGCCAATTTAATTTAAAATCGGTTAAGTAGTTTAGGAATCCATCGCGGACAAACATCGTGACAGGAGATTTATATATATAAGATAAAGACTAGCAGACCCAATAGACATTGTTTTGTTCAAATAAAATAAAAGGAATTCGCTTTGAAATCGACAACAGCGCCAACATCGGTCCAGCCGTTTAGGAGTTCAGTGACATACACACGTACACAAGAAATATATATGTATATATAAAGATTAGCTTATGTCCGTGACTTCTTAGATCTTAGAAATCATGTGTGATAGACGTAAACAAAGATAGTTGTGCATGGTGTTCAAGGTTCTACAGACTCCTGGTAGTGCTGAATATTTCGGTGCCGACCTGACGCTGCCGACTATCGCCAGGGCGATAGTCGGCAGCGTCGGGAATTGAGACGCGGTCGCAGCCTTCTACGAGACAGTGATCTCGCAGAAGGAGGCGGCGGATCGCCTGCGCGAGGAGCGCAGCCTCGATGAGGCGATCCGCCACCGGCGACTGGGGCGGCGTAGGCGCGAGTACTTGCGCCTCATGCCGCCCTAGCCGAGGCCGCGGGTGACGTGATCGGGGAATTAGTCCGTCATCCGCTGAGAGGCCGACTGCGTGAGGAAAGACCGATGTCCTTCCCGAGGGGGGGACGTCGGTCGATGGGAGGGTATCCCAAATAGGGGGTATTCCGTCGGGCCGACCATTGATGACAAGTAACCCTGCTCCGGTGGTCGGCCCAATGACGAAGGCGACGTGCACGTGGGTGGGTTGCGGGTGTGCGTGCTTACGCCTCTCTGTCGCCCAGGACGGAGTGGTGCGAGGAGTGCGCCGACCGCAACCGACCCCAAAAAAAAAAGTGCTGAATTTTATAGGTAAACTAGGGTAGAAAATTTAACTACGCGTATCCACTACCATAGCGAGTTGGCCCCGATCTGTCCGATGCGGTCTTTCTACGCCTAAGGTCCGTGGTAAGGAAGATCGCTACGGGCGGAGAATTGCTGCAGTGTCTTTGGATGCCATCAACTTATTTAGCTACAACAGTAGGGTGCTCCGTTATCACGCGGTGCCTTTATACCTAAGACCACAGAAATATTAATACTTTAGAAAGGCCATTCGGCTGATTTTGTTCGAAAACCAGCGTGGCATAATTACTCCCTCCCGCTGATGTTAACACATATGCAAGGTCTATGCTTACAATAATTTCACACACTAACATAACACACACACATCAATTTCGAAGCTGCAGTTGGTACACAAACTATAACTAAATTCTGTAGGCAACGTATGCTCACATATAAAAAAGCACATGTACGCTAGTGCTTGCCATGGTCGATATACTACACGATATTTATTTAGCCTGTTTTATCGAAACAAAAATATTAATGCCTTTAAATTAAGCACTTACTTGTGTGATGTGTTGAAGTTATTTGTAATGCAAGTCAGTAATTTAACAGTAAAATCATGCAAATGAAATACTCCTCACTATACTCTGTATAGGTGACAGAAAATTTAAGTGCTATAATAAATTACGTAAGCGAGTAGCGATTTGTATATTATATTGTTCCCATTTCAGATTGCCCGTTTCAGGATGAAGTCGGGCAATCATAAATCAAATACAAACGCGATATAATCCGTATAAGTAGTTTTATTTACAAGTAGCAACCCGCCCTCGGTTCGCTTCGGTTATAGGTTATAGTCGTTTTACCCGCGTAGTTCCTATATAGCCTAGTTTAAGCCCTGATATTATAGCTTTCCATTGGTGAAAGAATTTTTCAAATCGGTCCAGCCGTTTTGAAGATTACCCGGAACAAACAGACAGACAGACAAAAAAATTTTAATTGCTATTTTAGGCATAGGTGTCGTGCAAATAACCATGTGAGCATGAAAAAAGCCTATTATTTTGACATTACAAACAGACACTCCAATTTTATTTATTGGTATAGATGTGAAGTGCTCGCGTAAGTATCAGATATCATTCTTAAAATATGTTAAAATATTATTGTTTATTGAAATTCGGTTTATTTTTATTAGTGCTATTATTTAACTTAAAAACAAAACAGTTATTTAATTTTTTTATACACTGCTACTGCTACTTGTTAGTACATTTTTTTTTTATTGTAAACAAAAATGTACTAACATTATCCGTGTGGTGACGGAATAAGAATACCAATCATCACTACGTATATTAGCCGCGGATGTCCCATCCTAATATATTGAGACGACTGAGAGATATAGTAAGCATATAACATCTATGCAAGAGAAGAAAAACTCAAAAGAAAACTCTATACTAAACTGTCTGACTACTATAGTATAGTAAGGTAAATTTGCCTATTTTTGCGGAGGAGGCTCGAGCCCAGCAATGGAACATATATGAGCCAAGATGATGACTATTATGTCAACATTTCTTGGAATAAAAATTCAACACTTATGAAAAGTTAGAAATCAACACATATATAATAACTAGTAATGAATAACCAGTCTCAAGAAATTAATTCTTATCATAAATTATTCCATCTTAAGGAAGAATAGAACAATTATTTTGTACGACAACTAAATACCTACTTAATTAAACATTACGTGTAAAATTCATATATATATATATATATATATTTAGTGATTGGTCCCGAACATAGATATTTTATTACTATTATTTTGTTATTTCTATTTTATTAATTACTAAAGAGTGCTAATGAGCACTATGAAGTTTGTACTATAGATCATCATCATCATCATCGCAGCCCACATACATCCCACTGTTGAGCTCGGGCCTCCCCCACAATGAGAGGTAATTTGACCTACTATACCATGCTGGTCAGACATGTTGGTATAGGGTTTCATTTCAAGTTTTCCCTCTCTTGCACAGATGTTATGCGCATATTATATCCCATAGTCGTCTTTTACGACATCCACGGGCAAGATAGGGAGTGGTGAAATATATTCTTACTCCTTCACCACACGGAAAATATACAAGAATGTACTATAGATATACAAGATAAATTAAGTAGATAATGTATATCAGAATAATTGATTTTTAAATACCTATTTAAATATTGTTAATATAACTATATAAAACGATTACTAAATTAAAAGTGTTAAAATATTTATTAATATGATAAAATTAACACATAGCTAATTATTGAAATCGATAACTTATAGTATGCTGGACAACACTATCGATACGCGTGGATCAACGTCAATGTTTTGAATGAAAACGTATGCTAAGGCGGTTCTCAGTGATATCGCATTGAACGTAGTACATTGCGCGGTTGCTGGACTAATAAAAGGTGATATCCATGTATGGCAGACGATGTATAATGTTTGGCTCTTTTTACGATCTCATAATTGTTTGTTACAAACGACATAATACTCTCATAAAATTACGAAATATCACTGAATTAATAAGTTTATGGACTTAATGATGAAAAGAAATGCCTTCTTAGACTATAACTACGCAACTGACTTCGTTTTCGACACGTTGTAACAGCGTAAGACGGCATATTTCTCTTTTTTGTCGGAGCTTCGTTCAAGGTCACTATATAAGCGCAACTAAGTGCCGGTAAAACGACTTTCGTCAGTATTAAGACCGTTTGATCGCAATTGTGGCACGCTTGCCCCGCCCACATGGCCGTTCTATCTTATTAATTTTTCTGTGCCTAAGACGTTTGCTGGCCGATTATTTAGAACGGCATAGTGTTCTCTGCGTGACGCGCAGAGGACTTTGCACTAACACCTATGTTGTTCAAAGCCAGGCTGGAATCTGTCTTGCCGCTGACTGTGTGGTGCATTAGCTATGACTGGGTGATCCCCGGGTTGGGCTTACTTTGAAGAAGTTATACGTTGGTGTTGACCAGGTGAATTTAGCTGCGAAATAGAGTGGTTCTAAATAAAACGAATGTTTTGCTATATCATAGATTTCGTTGATAGTTTCCAATGCACCTCTATTAACTTACTCCTTGGCTTGTCGACGCGGTGGCTACCTTATCTTGGCCAATGCCGAACATGGGTGGACCCAGTCTTACATGTCGTCGGTTGTACGCGGGGGTGATCTGATCAATGCCCCTGTACGGTAATTTTTTGGGAGGGCCACAGAAAAAAATGTCTGTTACGGAAATACTCGATTTCGAATGAGTCAAAGTGCGTGTTAAGCGAAACACTGTAGGTTTTGAAGCCCTTTCATTCTGACTGATAATTTTTTTTATCGGGACATAGTTGTTTCAGCAAATGACTATAATCACTCGCAAATACAGAGGTGTCCTGCCACCATTGTGCTTGCAGATAGGACACACAGACCTCAAGCATACCCCACCACAATAGTTTTCTGCCTGGGGTCCCCGCCTTTGCGTTGCCATATACGGTATGCTATTTGCGTGGTATGTTCACTCCAAAGTCACCCAAAGGAAAGAATGTTCAAGGTTTCAGAACTTACTTTGAAACAGATCACATAGAGTACAATGTCCATATGAGAAATCGTTCTCTTTGAACTGACTCGCAAAGCTACGAGCCTCCATTAAATAAGTTATTTTAGGAAATAATCCTTATATTGTAAGGGACCCATTAAACATAAAAGTAACGGATACAAATTATACTCAGGCTCAAAACAACAACTTGTCAATCGCACAAAATATTGTCCTGCATGGGAATTGAATCCGCGACAATGGTAGGTGATCTATGCAGTCAATTAATTATTGGTATTATATAAATTCAGTACTTGTGTTTTACGGTGAAAAATATTAGGGCAATATCCTCTATTTAGGAACCCTTAGAAATAAATATTTACACTGAGGGGTGATAATCAGATTAATTTCTTTCATAGTGACTCCTTTTCTGTTGATTTTGAAATCAATACGAAATCAAGTAAAAGTATCACCGCAAATTTTAAGCCCCTATTTTTACACCTTAGGTAAAAATTAAAATGCTTGTTTATTTATTATATATGCTTAATTTCAACACAATCGGTGAATGTTGTTTTTCTCCCTAGACAGACTTTGACACTTTCCTTTTTAGTGGGTCTCTACATAACAAAAAAAGAAACTTCGGCCCGAATTATTAATATCAGAATCGCCGTGCTTTAACATGCCTAGGATAAGAATCCTAACGCAAAAGCTTCTCTACGCAAGCAAAATTTAGAAATACACCTATATAAATAATTCAAAATGCAAATCTTTGTCTAAATATGAAATTTGAGCCGAAATGATAGACTCGCTTTCGTAATTCTCGAAATAGGTATTTAAACGAATCATTAATAATACCCCAGTAATTTAGATTTAATCCGTGTGGTGACGGAGTAAGAATACAAATCACCACTCCTTGCCATCTTGCCCGTGGATGACATAAAAGTCGACTAAGGTATATAATACGCATACACCATCTATGCAAGAGAAGGAAAACCCTATACCAACCTGTCTGACCAGCATGGTATAGTAAGGTTAATTTCCCTTCCATTGTGGAGGAGGCTCGAGCCCAACAGCGGGATGTATATGAGCTGAAATGATAACTGATGACGAATATAGATTATATTAGTAATTTTTATTTGTCGAGAATAGTAGTTTTGCTGATTGCATTTTTTTGTGACTGCAATAATTCAAAATGCTTTTAGATTGTAAATAAAGAGAGCAAGCATAATAAACAACAAATACATACTTTTATTTTTTATTTACAATATTAATCAAAATAATATGTCCTCAATTTTTACTAAAATACATTTAAAGTCTTTAAATTTAAAAACATAAATATTGCATTTTTATTTCTTTCGCTCAAATAGTTTTAACTTAGACTTATATTTACAGACATCGCACATACGGATTAATAATGTTACCGACACCAATAATGTTGAATCTTGATTCGCAATAAATCAACTCGTTGGGTCGGACTGATGACGCAACTGATGCCACCAATAAATAAATCCTACCTGTCGTTTGTATGGCCAATAAAATTCTAACAGACTGACATACATATATATTGTCCAAAAACGGGTATAGATCCGACACCTTCTACGGTTGGTTAAATATAAAATTTAAATCGTAACAACAATGGTATGCACACGTCTGAGGAAAAGGCCATCAAGTTTCTAACGTGGTTTGAAAGGAAATATCGGGACTGTGATATAAATCAATGTTATTAAACAATTATAAAAATTATTCATTTGTTTTAGTACATTATCTTGTTATATACTTAGTTTTAAAAGAACAGCTATTTAGCTAAATAGATGTTGCTTTATTTCTTCTATCACAACGAGATAAAACAACAATGTAACAATGGAACATCTATTAACTGTGAAGAGGAAACGCAGAAAACTAAAGCACATCTGACAAGGTTTGGTAACAAGTCAGATTTTAGTTTCATCCTGATCGTGGATCATTGGTTATTTCGATTAACGATATGTGCAGTAACTTTTTTTTTTTAACCCACCCCGGTTACGGTCGGCGCAATTCTCGCACCACTCCATCCGGGGCGACAGAGGGGCGTAAGCACGCACACCCGTAACCTACCCGTGTCACGTCGCCTTCGTCGTATGGCCGACCACTGGAGCAAGGTGACTTGACGTCAATGGTCGACCCGACGAAATACCCCCTCCCATCAATCGACGTCCTCCCCTCGGGATGTGCGGCAGCTGATCGACTTTGCTGAAATGACAATAGCTAGGTCACATCGCTCAATGAACCAATCACGAAGGTCTAGTATAAACCACCTATCAGACTAGGCCGTGCAATATAATCTTACTTCAGATCGACTAACGTTTTGGTCAAAGTAAGAAGAAGCAAGTGAATGAAGACAGCACCTAACTAAATTTTGTGACATTTTTTGACCAGTCATGTAGTATGCCGGCTGACTGAAAAAACATACTCTTCCTAAAGGACATAACTGGGATAACTCTTCCTAAACCTCTGAACAGTTTTTAATAAACATCTTTATATGTATTTGAGTAGGTGCCTGGATGATTTAGTTTTATAATTACGTTAATAGGCACATGACAGTTTCTGTAATAAAGATTACATATTGAATACCTACCATCATTCATCATTTCTCTTTCGGGTAAAGCGATCATTGAATACTCAGTACTAAGGGAAATTGATCGAGGTTGGTGTATAGCCTACCGTTATCCTTAAGCAAATTTATGCGTGGTACATAATAATACCCTTAACCGTTATCACACAGCATATTTTAAATTTCCCCGCAATAATTTAGTTTACTGTGACTTGGATGAATATCCAGAAAGTCAGGAAAATAAAAGTAAAATTAAAGCATGACAAGATATAATAAAAATCGTCCAAGTGCGAGTCAGACTCGCACACGAAGGGTTCCGTACCATTGAGCAAAAAAGGGCAAAAAAAATCGCGTTTGTTGTATTCCCATGCCTCCCTTAAATATTTATTTTAACTTGTTTTTTGTATTTGTTTTATAGCGGCAACAGAAGTACATAATTTGTAAAAATTTCAACTGTCTAGCTATCGCGATTTTTATGATACAGCCTGGTGACAGACAGACAGACGTACAGATTGCGAAGTCTGAGTAATAGGGTCCCGTTTTTACCCTTTGGGTACGCCCTAAAAATGGTTTTATTTCACATGCGTAACATAAAATATTAAATTCATAAACTATTTTTTCATATAATCTATCCTTCTCTTCTTATATTTCACTGTTGCCCGAAGGATCCCTCTACAATTATAAAGAAATCGATATGTCATACCATACTCACTATGGGAGCTAGCATATGGTTTTATGTTCAGTTAATCGAAAAACCAACTATCAGGTCGATTCCCGATCGACCGATTTCCTCTTTCCCAATTTTGATGTGCAATATTTATCGTAGAGTAGGTACTGTACCTATATATACAGTACCTATTGTTCCTTGTGGTGACGAAGTAGGAATACAATGGATGTCGTAAAAGACGACTATGGGATATAATACGCGTATAATATCTATGCAAGAGAAGGAAAACTCGAAACAAAACCCTATACCAGCCTGCTGATCAGCATGGTATAGCACGTTCAATTTCCCTTCTAGTGGAGGAGGCTCGAGCCCAGCAGTGAGACGTACATGAGCCGAGGTGATGACTGTACCTATTGAAAACGAAAAATAGCGTAGTTTTAATTTATCTAATGAATTTTAGTGGAACTATAGATGTCATGTTAAAATGATATTAAACATAGAGCAATATCTACAGAGTCTTTACGCTGGAGCAAAATCAGACATAGCCGAGCCTGGCAACAATATGGCAACTGATTGCCAAAAATAACAAATATGAAGATCTTAACAAATGCTTTATGATCTTTTTATAGAAATAAAGTATATTATTTCGTAAGAATTTAGAGTGTAAACACTCTTCAAAGTATGTGATAAACTTGCTCACAAAATTGACTTTTAAATAATTTTATAATTTCATCATCATAATAATTAAAACTTTCCAAATGATTAGAGTCGGTTACAATAGTGAAGTAGCTCGTCGTTAATTGTTGTATATAATTAAAATACATATAATTTACAACTCATATATTTTTCATGTATACTTTTCCTAACATACGTTATGTCTTTAGTTAATATCTAAAAAACCGCCTAAGTGCGAGTTGAAGTCGCGCGCGAAGGGTTCCGTACTATTATGTATAAAAAAGGGGCAAATAAAGCGCGTTTTCTGTATGGGGGCCTCCTTTTTTTTATTGAGGTGTTTTGCGGTCGGCGCACTCCTCGCACCACTCCATCTGGGGCGACAGAGAGGCGTAAGCACGTACACCCGCAACCCACCCGAACACCACGTCGCCTTCGTCGCTGGGCCGACCACCGGAGCAGGGTTACTCGTCATCAGTGGTCGGCCCGACGGAATACCCCGTAGTGGGGTACCCTCCCGTCGACCGACGTCCACCCCTCGGGAAGGCTGTCAGTCTTTCCTCACGTGATCGGCCTCTCAGCGGGTGACGGACTAATTCCCCGGTCACATCACCCGCGGCCTTGGCTAGAGCGGCATGAGGAGCAGGTAGTCGCGCCTACGCCGCTCCAGTCGCCGGCGGCGGGTCGCTTCGTCGATGCTGCGCTCCTCGCGCGCGCGACCCGCCACCTCCTTCTGCCAAATTACTGCCTCGCAGAAGGCTGCGACCGCGTCTCTGTTACTGACGCTCAGGTCGGCACCGATGATTGCGACGAGTTGTTCGTTAGTCTTGCTAAAACTCGAGAACGGCTGGACCGATTTGGCTAATTTTAATCTTGAATTATTTGTGGAAGTCCAGGGAAGATTTATACAGTGAAAATATGGAAAATTGCGAGTAAAATACTAAAAAATTAATTATATTTTCCTATACAAACTGATCTTATCAGTCAAACATTTGATGTCTCAGCTCATACACGTCCAACTGTTGGGCTCGCACCTCCTCCACTATGGGAGGGAAAACGACCTATTATACCACGCTGGTCAGACGTGTTAACATAGGGATCGATAGATCGATCGAGTTTTCCTTCTCTTGCATAGATATTATATGCATACTATATCACTTAGTTGTCTTTTACGACACACACAACTTCAGGATGTCGCTTTTTCGTGACGGTGTGCGCGTCATCATCATCATCATCATCTCAGCCCATATACGTCCCACTGTTGGGCTCGGGCCTCCTCCGTAATGGAAGGGTAATTGATCTACTATACCACGCTGGTCAGACGTGTTGGTATAGGGTTTTATTTCGAGTTTTCCTTCTCTCGCATAGATGTTATATGCGTTTTATATCCCTTAGTCGTCTCGTACGATCACCCACGGTAGTAGATAGGGGGTGGTGAATTGTATTCTTACTCCGTCACCACACGGATAAGTGTGCGCGTGCATCGTATAAATTTACTCTCATCACTTTTTCCTAACGCGCCAAAAGAGTTATAACTTCAAAAAGTATTTATGTATTAAGTATGTAGTATCTTTATATATAAATTTCTGGTGTACGTGTGTATGTCACTAAACTCCTCCTAAACGGCTGGATCGATATCAACGAAATTTTTTGTGTGTGTTCAAGGGGATTCGAGAATAGTTTAGATTCATAATTGGACCCAGTAGGCGCTGAACTCCTTTTATTTTATTTAAACAGAACAACGGCTGTTGGGTGAGCTAGTCTTATATATAAATTTCTTGTATACGTGTGTCACTGAACTCCTCCTAAACGGTTGGGCTGATGTTAATGAATTTTTTTGTGTGTGATCAACATCACCATACGAATTTAACTAGACACCATATTGTACGTTTAGCCTATCACCATACGTCATCATCATCATTACAGGTCATATAACCCCCAATCTTGGGCTCCAGCCTTCTCCACAATTGGAAGGGAATTAATTTACTATAACGACTTGGTATACCTAAGGTTTTATTTTGAGTTCTTCTTCTCTTGCATAAATGTTATATGTGTATTATAATCCCTTAGTCGTCTTTTACGACACCCACGGACAAGATAGGGAGTGGTGAATTGTATTCTAACTCCGTCACCATACAGATAAGGGTAATTAACAAATAAAAAATTGTTATTTTTAGGGTTTCATACTCAAGGGGTAAAAACGGAACCCTATTACTAAGATGTCCCAAGAGTATATCTCAAGAACCGCGATAGCTAAACAGTTGAAATTTTTACAAATTATGTAGGTATTTCTGTTGCCGCTACAACAACAAATACTAAAAAATAAAATAAATATTTAAGGAGGGCTGCCATACAACAAACGATTTTTTTAAGATGGTGGATTAATGGTACGGAACCTTACGTGGGCGACTCCGACTCGCACTTAGCCGGGTTTTTCTGGTATAACTTTAAGTGCAATGGCATGAGTTCTTTACAGCCCATATATATTCTTATATTGCTGAACATAATCTAAATCGCAATGAGACGCCAAACAGCTCCTTATATCCCAACGTGGAGTGGTCGGCCCAACAACGAGGTTGGTTGGCCCAACAACGAGGTGACGTGGGTACGGGTGGGTTATGGGCCCGCGCGCCGTCCTTTCATCGCCCTGGACGGACTGGACCGCGCGTGCGCTTACCATAGCCCGCCCAGAAAAAAAAAATAAAAAAAAAAAAATATCCCAAAGTGGAACCAGCACACTTGTCAAGAAAATCATTCACTTCCTACTTAGGATAATTTCACGAATAAAATGCTGGTAAATCAAGCAGGCTGTCAAATCTGTTTGATCTAAGCCCAGTGGGGCTATGACCCTCATGACTCCACTGGGGCCGCACCTAATTGTATCAAGTTCAGAAACGGGTTGGCATATAATTCCACTTCGAGTTCTATTTATTGTAATGCGTACGACATGCGTTTATTTCATCATCATCATCTCAGCTCATATATCTCACTGCTGGCTTCACTTTGATTTACTTTACCACGCTTTTCCACGTGGTGACGGAGTAAGAATACAATTCACTACTCCCTATCTTACCCGTGGATGTCGTAAAAGACGGCTATGGGATATAATATGCACATAACATCTGTACAAGAGAAGGAAAACTAGAAATGAAACCCTATACCAACATGTCTGACCAGTATGGTATAGTATGTCAAATTCCATTACATTGTGGAGGAGGCCCGAGCCCAACAGTGGGATGTATGTGGACTGCGATGATGATAAATACCACGCTTGTCATACAGATCGGTATAGGGTTGATAGAACAGATACTATGGTGGTTAAGATATTGATCTATTATACCAGTGTTATGGGTTCAAGTCCCACGCAGGATAATACTTTGTGCGATCTATAAATATTTATTCTAAGTCTGGGCGTGATTTGTGTCCCTTAATTATATGTTTATAAAGTCACCCACGATACCAGGACTATTTCCTTAGTATAAGATTGTAGTCTTTATTTTAAAAGGGAGTTCCATTTTGGGTTTTCCTTCTCTTGCATAGACGGCAGAGCCAAGCAAAAAATCCACCACAATACTCAGCTTATCTGAGTATTGTGGTGGATTTAGCAAGTAGAATTTAACAAAGTATGGCTAATATTTTATATAAATCGCTTTTTGAGTGCTCTATGGAATGACAGAGTGAGAATACAATTCACCACTTCCTATATTGTCTGTGGGTGTCGTAAAGGACGACTAAGGGATATGTTAAGCAAATAAGATCTATGCAAAGAAAAGACTTGTAATAAATCCCTATATAGACCTCCCCTCCCTCTTACCAGCGTGGCAAGGTAGGTTTATTTCTTTCCTACTTTGGAGGAGGCTCGAATCTAGGGATGGCGATCTAAGATCGATTAATCGAAGAATCGATTTTTCAGGCCCAAAAATCGATTTTATAAATCGATACGAAGCACTGAATCGATTCGGTGAATCGATACTTTACCCTAGAGAATTGTCATTCATTTTTTCTGCCACTACATACTAAGTATGTTAATGTTTTATACTATAAGGTTAATAATACTTTCAGATTTCCTAAAAAAAGGTCATCACAAACCAGTCCAAAAGAAAAGATTGATAGATCGATTAATCGGGAATCGATCCTTCAGACCTCAATTTTCTTGTGAATCGATTCTTTGGACGACAATTAGAATCGATTCAAGAATCGCTCTTTTTCAGAAAGATCGCCCATCCGTACTCGAGTCCAGTAGTGGATGGATCAAAGCCGAGATGATGAATCGTCGTCTTGTAACCCTAAAGATAGAACAAATTCTAGAATGTATATTTATAAAGTTAAACCGATAATTAAATACACTACCTACATTCCAAAGGCTTATAAAATTCGAACCTTTCAATACATGCCATATTTAGACATAATTAAAACAGTTGAGTTATTTATGACTGCATTTAATAACTGACTGCAAAGGAAATTACCTATCATTGATAACAAATGTACTACGTTGAAATTCCTTGTATTTCTTACAAACAACGTGATCTCAATGCACTTGATAAGAGCTAGCGAATAAATAAAGCTGTCAAAATTTCCACTTAACTTTTTATTACATGTTCTTACGACATTCAGTACATATGCATGACTACATAGATCTCGCTATGCAAAAAATAAAAAAAAAATACTCAATATTAAGTTTTCCGTATGGTGATGGAGTAAGAATAAAATTCACCACTCCCTATTTTGCCCGTGGATATCGTAAAAAACTACTAAAGAATATAACATGCATCTAAGAAACAAATGAAATATTTGAAATAAAACCCTATAGATACCAACCAGTCTGACCAGCGTGGAGCAGTAAGTCAATTTCCCTCCTACTGTGGAGGAGGCTCGAACCCAGCCGTGGAACTAATATGAAATGAGATGATGATAATGATTGTAAGTATAAACATCTTTCGTTTCAATGATGATATTAATTCGTATACAAATATATCCTTTATAGCTAACTGTCAGACTCTAAAAAAAGACAATATAAAATGGCCAAAAAGAGTTATAGATTCAACATGTCTTTCAAACTATATAAAACAAGTTATAATTTATCAACTGTCCACCAGATTAGTTACCTGGGATATCATATTTAATCAATATATGCATATAATAAACCACCAGAAAAATGTAAAAAATTATTCTGTTTTAAAATCTTTTATTTATAAGTGTCATCTACGATGATCTACCGCTTATAAATTTGTCTAGAATCCACCATAATATAATCAAAAAAGTCGTTTAACCTGAAGAATTAACATGTACGCGCGTGTATGTATCTATATCGGCATTTACGTGTAAAACATGCATACATTTTCGAAACATGCAACACTAAGATTACTGTATTAAATATTAAATTCAAAATTCTAACCTCAAACTGAAAATCGATACGTCATTGTTGACTGTTCTTGGTATCATCAATTGGCTATTACTGCTTGAATAATCTATACAAACACATATACGGCAAAGATTTAATAAATCAAGTTGTTTCATAAGTTTTTATAAAACAATCATTAACAAGTGCAGTAAAAAATATCTATATATACCTATATACCTAAATACATGAAGCAAAAACTGTATACCCCTTTTTACGAAAATTACGTGGATGGACAAGTATGAAATTTGGCACAGTTGATGTATATAATGAGGAGAAGTGCATAAAACTGAAATTTCATATAATAATGGATTAAAAATACATTAAATTTATTAAAAAAGGCATTACGCACACTACGACGCAATCGCTACATACACACACACACACACACACGTTTGTGTGAGTGTGTTCGTAGCAACGCTTATACACTATTGTTTACGGTTAAAATCTCTGGTCGAACTGAATGTCAAACAATCATAATTATGATGACAATGTCTAATAGAGATTTGTGCTTATATATTAGTTATTAGTGAAATACAGCTTGCTCATTTTACAATTATACATAAATAAAATTAAAGAAAATTGTGTAGCAGAAAAATTAATTAAAACGAATTATGGTCGAATTTCGACCACACGGCGACCACTAATTTATATAAATATGTGAATACCATATTAGCTGTCAGCATAAGGCAAACATAAACACACAACGCCCTCGCACCGTTTACGAAATTTATGACAAAATGTATTTAAAAGTAACATTTTCTATCACCATTAACAAGAAAACAGTCATCCTCATGGCGATCTACGATTCAAAATCTTTTTCATTCTACTTTATCAGCCCAAGTATACTTGAAAATATTCCGTAGTGTAGGTGCAGTCTATTGAAAAAAACCCTTCCTAGGATATATCCTAGGAAGGGTTTTTTTTAATAGACTGCACCTACACTACGGAATATTTTCTTTTGTATTGCGGAAGATTTAACAAACATATAGGTAGTTTATAGCTGCTCATGAGACGCACAACCTTTATTTCAAGATTTCCTTCTTCTGCCGAGCAAGAGCAGTACATTATATTCTTACACCGTCACCGTTCCGTGTGGTGACGGAGGTTGAATACAATTCATATCCCTATCTTGCAAGTGAATGTCGTAAAAGACGACTAAGGAATATAATATGCATATAACATCTGTGCATGAGAAAGAAAATCTCGAAATAAAACCCTATACCAACATATCTTTGCTTCGCCAAGTACCTGAACAAGATTGTCAGGAGGGAGAGCACACCGTCCTGCCACCACTGCAATTGCGACGAGGACATGGCGCAGCACACGCTCGAGGTGTGTGCCGCGTGAGCGGGGGAGCGCCCGAGGTGTATTCCGTCGGGCCGACCACTGACGACAAGTCACCCTGCTCCGATGGTCGGCCCAACAACGAGGCGACGTGGGTACGGGTGGGTTATGGGCCCGCGCGCCGTCCTTTCGTCACCCCGGACGAAATGGACCGCGTGTGCGCTTACCACAGCCCACCCATAAAAAAAAAATACCAACATATCTAATCAACATGGTATATATAGTAGGCTGATAACCCTCCTTGGGGAGGACCCTCGAGCCCAACAGTGGAACGTATATTAGTTGAGACGATACCGTCACCATACAGGAAACTGTAAATTAATTGTACATATTTCTTCCATAATCTGTGTTTAGATACGTAATATTAATTTATTCTTCTTATTTTCTCAAGATAAACAAACTGAATTGTATATTTCTTTACATGAATAATCTCTTCAGTTATTCAAATTAATACGAACCGCTGTCGTTTTGATTCATAAAACAAAACAAGTCCGTCAATTTTATTTAATCGATGACTTAAGATTAGCCTTGATATATCACCGATTTCTTCTGGGAATTGCGGAACTAAAAATATGTATGTTTAAAACCGGATAATGGCACAAGCCTTGAACCCAATACAAATATATTGTTGTATATATACGTACTAACTTTATTGGAATTTAAGATTCAATGAGAAATTTCAGCTCGGCTTCAAGCTCCAATAGGGTTCGGTAGTTAATATCATAGCATAATGATATAGTTAGTAACTTCTGTGACACATATAATGGGATCTATAGATATAAGGACCAATATTCGTGTGTTTCGCTAGTACATACTACGTACTATTTCGCTAGTACCTACGTTTGTAATCGCCTAGATTATATAGGATTATTTTCTACTTATGGCGTTCGTGTAAAATATAGAACTAATATATAAATTACGTGTCACGTTGTTTGTCCGCGATGGACTCCTAAACTACTTAACCGATTTTAATCAAATTTGCACACCGTATGCAGTTTGAGCCAACTTGAAAGATAGGATAGCTTACATCTTAATTTATAGTCGCAATATTATTTTATTGCAAATTATTTGTATTACCTATATATACCTACTAGCAATCCGCCCTCGCTTCGCTTCGGTTATAGGTTATAGTCGTTTTACATGCGTAGTTCCCGTTCCCGTGGGAATACCGGGATAAAATATAGCCTAGTTTATGCCCTGATATTATAGCTTTCCATTGGTGAAAGAATTTTTGAAATCGGTCCAGCCGTTTTGAAGATTACCCGGAACAAACAGACAGACAGACAGACTGACAGACAGACAGACAAAAATTTTTTAATTGCTATTTTAGGCATAGGTATCGTGCAAATAACCGTGTGAGCATGAAAAAAGCCTATTATTTTGACATTACAAACAGACACTCCAATTTTATTTATTGGTATAGATTATTTGACATTCACAATTATCTGTTAACTCCAAACGATTTTAACAGATGGCGATATCTGTTGACTGGATTGAGTAATTAATTAATAGATGGCGCTGCTAAGTCAAACCTACAAACGTGTCATATACGATTTTAACTTGCTTTTTTACATAGATGCCATTTGTAAAAAAATATAACGACCTCCATGACAGATGTTCTCCTACAGTTCCACTTAAATAGTTTAATAAAATGTAATATAACAAAAACAGTAGCCATAGCAACGCGTGGCCGGGTCTGCTAGTAGAACTATAAGTGCATGTTCAGGAGTATAACTAGGCCATTGTCTATTGTGAAGAAAGAGCTCTTCAAAAACCTCATTCAAAGAAGGATATGGCATAGCGCTCGAGTAATATGTAGCAGGTAGTTCATTCCAGATCCTACGCGTACGTAGGAGAAATCGTTGGAAACGTATTGCCTCGTCATGGCCGACCACTGCTACCGATTCCTTAAAGTTACTCTTTCGGGTATCATCCCCCGTCAACTTCTCGGCAACAATAGCCGTCGGTAAAGTCCGGCAAGCATCTTCACCTTCAGGTCCCATGCGGGTATCCCGACCAACAGAAAATCTACTTTTTGGCGGTAATCAACTATTGTCTCAAGTTTATCTTGTCAAAATGAAACAATATCAAATCAAATCATTTATTCTGCATAGGCCTCTTAAAGGCACTTACATATTGTCAAATTACACGTTTGAATACAATACAATAATCTACCACCGGATCGGAACGCGGCCACAAACTGAGAAGATGCGGCAAGAAACTCAACGGGCAGTAATTTTTTTTTTAATCCTTTAAATATACATAATATTATGCTTCGTACAACATATATGGTATTAGCTCCAGTGTGATGCCGATTCGAAATTGTATATATGTATAAATTTTCAAGATTAAGTACAAGAAAAAAAAATAATTAAAGCACAAAGAAAGGAAGAAAATATGGCTGGACCAGATCCCACAAGCAACACCCGATCACGAGTTAACTACTAGAGCAGCCATCACTCTCCTCAACCAAATTAGAGGGAAGGGAGCGACCCGCCCCACATACACCCATATTATTTAATACCAGTTATAGATTATAGGTATATAGACAGATTTGGTGACGGATTGCAACTTTCTTGGGTGAGTCTTAAAAATAAGCTGAGGGATCTCCAGATGAATGAGAAGCAGATACCTTCTGGGAAGCTTAAAACACCAAATGACCAATGTGTGTTTAAAACCTACGGATTCTGGCCTTATTCCTCGTATAAGAAAATCTAATTATATCCAATGAGTTTACGTTAATAGGTTGATGAAGAATTCATCATCAGATAGCATTCATCATCCTTTAAGCCTTTATAACACGCCGTATTTTTGTCTGCTCTCTAATGTAACTAGTTTTGGCAGAATATAATTTTCTAAAGAGCGACTACCGCATGGTACCTAGTAGTCCACCGAGTTAACTCTGTTACCTATCAATATTATTTGTACTAATTCCACATCTGAACTGTCATATATATATATATATATATTCGTAGCAGCTATATTGACGAGTTAATGTGAACCGAGGCAGAGAACTCACGTATCCTCGAGAACTTTTCTTATTGAACTCTCTCAGATAAACAAATTTACGCATAATATTTTCTTTTCCTTAAGACGAGCACTAGGTAAATTAAGTTATTTACAATATTATACGTACATAACATAAAGAAAATGCATCCAATAAGCGGTTTCTATGTCTTCTCATTCTATTCCGTGTGGTGTCGGAGTAAGAATACAATTCAATCACCCCTTTCTTGCCCGTGACGAAGACGACTAAGAGATTAAATGCGCATATAACAGCCATTCAAAAGAAGGAAAAGTTGAAATGAAACTCTATACTAACACGTCCGACCAGTGTGGTATAGTAGGTTAATTTCCGTTCTATTGAGACATATATGAGCTGAAATAATGCTGAATGATGATGATGATGATGTTGATGCCTACCATGAGAAATTATGGGTAGGTAACAAACTCTTTTTAACCCATTACTAAATGATGAACAGAAAATATAGAAAAAAAATATTTTGGTCATTGCAAGACGTTAGCTTACTCATACATATATCGATAATTACAATGAAAATTTAGCCGACTTTTACGTCACTTGTGATGAAGTAAACTTTTTAAAGGCAGCTGGAGTGTTTCACTTTGTTATTGAATCATGTTTGTAGAGATTATCGAATGGCTATGAATAGATTATCTCCAGCGATGCAATAAATGATTAATGAATTAATGAAGAATTAGTGATGCGCTCAGTCATAGAACTTGAGGTGCATTCCTTAAGTATCTAATACTAGCTGATACTGTAGTTTTACTTGGGTGAACTACTTATTTATTTATTTATAATCAATTATAATACCTTTACAGGACATTTAACTTAATACGATATTATAAGTTAAAATTATAAAATTAATAACAGTTATATATAATAAGACAATAATATTATATACTTGTATACAAAGTGCGGTATGGTGACGGAGTAAGAATATAATTCACCACCCCTTCTCGTGCCCTAGAGTGTCGTAAAAGACTAAGGGATATAATATCTATGCAAGAGAAGGAAATCTCGAAACAAAACCCTATACCAACACGTCTGAACAGCGTGGTATAGTAGATCACTTTCCCTCCCATAGTAGACGAGGTCCGAGCCCAACAGTGGGACGTGTATAAGCTAAGATGATGATGATGATACAAAGTGCAATGAAAACTGTACTGTCATAATAATTTTTTTACAGCACTTATTTTTTTTTTTTGCCCACATCCATACTAATATTATAAATGCGAAAGTAAGGATGTTTGTTTGTTTGTTTGTAACGTTTTCACGCTTAAACCACTGAACCGATTTCAAAAATTCTTTCACCAATGGAAAGCTATAATATCAGGGTATATAATATATATAACATAGGCTATATTTTATCCCGGTATTCTCACAGGAACGGAAATTACGCCGCGGGTAAAGCGACTGAAACCGAAGCAAAGCGAGGGCGGGTTGCTAGTCTCTAATATATCTACCGAACAAACACTACTTAAGTTGTATCTCTACCAATGAGCTCTTTAAAATAGGTAAAACATTTTAGGAGTTCAGTCAAAACAACAGATAGAAACACTATGTTTTTTTTATATCAACATTATGATCATCTCAGCTGTGCAATTCACAGTTATAGATAATTTCTGACTAAAAAAGTTAAATAACTTATTATCTGCTATTACATCCTTACTAATATTATAAATGCGAAAGTAAGTTTGTTTGTTTATTTTTTTTATTTTATTTTTTTTTTATTTATTTATTTAAGACAACACCCTGCACTAAGGAAATAATCCTTGTATTGCGGGGGACTTTACAAACATATAATTAACGGACACAAATTACATCCAGACTCAGAACAACAATTTGTGGATCACACAAAATGTTGTCCCGCGTGGGATTCGAACCCCCGACACTGGCGCTGTAGGTCGCTATCTTAACCACTACGCCATCTGTGCAGTCAGTTTGTTTGTTACGCTTTCACGCTTAAATCATAGAAACGATTTCAAAAGTTCTTTCACCAATGGAAAGCCATAATCTCAGGCAGTAACATAGGCTATATTTTATCCCGGTATTCCCACGGGAACGGTAACTACGCGGGTAAGGCGACTGAAACCGAAGCGAAGCGAGGGCGGGTTGCTAGTTTTTATATAAATGCGTATATTATTCGATGTTCTGTGTTTAAATAAAGAAAAAAGTGTACATATGCACATACATAACATATGAACCTGTTCTGCAAAGTTTCGTGTTTCTAAACAGATGAGTTTTTGTAGATATACGCCAAGTATGTTAGATATAAATCATAATATAGTTAACAATTTATTTACGTTCATTATTTTAGTCACCTCAATCAAATCAAATCATTTATTCTGCATAGGCCCCTTGAGGGTACTTACATATTGTCAAATTTATACATCGTTTGAATATAATACAATATCTACCACATGATCGGAACGCGGCCACAAGCTGAGAAGATCCGGCAAGAAACTCGGCGCGCTGTCATTTTTTTTACCATCTTTTGAATACAATTTCGTATACAACATACAGTCTTAGCTCCAGTGTGATGCCCTACGAGATAGGATATTACTATTTTTTTTTAATTTAGTTTAAATAAAAAAAGAAAGAAAATATGCCATCACTCCCCTCAACCACACTGGAGGGAAGGGAGTTACCCGCCTCATATAGCTACCGCAAGCAGCACCTTATTCAGTGAGCATGACCAAACCATAAATTGCGAACTATGCTAGGTATGCTAAAAAGACCAAAACCTAAATTCGTCAGGCAAAACACGCTACCCTGAACAAACCTAAAACTAACAACACGATAAAAAACAAACAATTTGAAATTAATTACAATATTTGAAAAAAAAACATTTAAAAATAAGTAGTTAATATCTAACGTTGCTCAATGAAAAATACGGCTTCCATCGAATGCATTCTCTTAGAAACTTCTACTGATTTTCTACATATGAAGGCGATTTTTAAGAGGAACAGAAAGGCGTTAAGCTCTTCTCTCGACATCTTAAAAATCTTTTACTCTCTAGAATAACAACTCTATTTCTGCTGCATAACTGTGATCTGATGATAACAGAGAAGACAAGCTTTATCTAGAAAACTCAAGCCAATTTGGATCAAGTAGTTCCAAGTGTTGCTGATGACAGAACATAATTTTTTTTTTAATTAAGGACAACGACCTGCCCTGAAGAAAGAATCCTTGTATTGTGAGGGACTTTACAAACACATAATTAACGGACACAAATTACATCCAGACTCGGAACAAGAATTTGTGGATCGCACAAAGTGATATCCTGCGTGGGATTCGAACCTGCGACACAACCTACAGTAGGTTGGTATTATCTTAACCACTACGCCATTTGTGAAATCATCTGTGTTTTTTACTGCAATTGTTCTCCAAATGCGATGATGATGATGATAAAAATTAAAATCTAAGTTTCATGATTATTGCTTAATTAATCTACAAAAATGCTAATCTATCTTAAAAAAACTCTTATCCCGGACCCGTGCTGCTTTTGTACATTTTTGACCATATGAATGGTATAGTGGTATGAAGCGGCTTTTCGTGGCAAATGCTCTAAATATGATTCCCATATAGAACAATTGCTTCTTCTTCAATCGTTTCACTTTGATTCACAAATGAATTATTCTGAGTTGGGTGTGGTTCATAATCATCATCATCTCAGCTCATATACGTCCCACTGCTGGGCTCGAGCCTCCTCCACAATAGGAGGGAAACTGACCTTACTATATCATGCTGGTCGGACAGGATGGTATAGGGTTTTGTTTCGAGTTTTCCTTCTCTTGCATAGATAATATATGCGTATTATATCCCTTAGTCGTCTTTTACGACATCCACAGGCAAGATAGGGAGTGGTGAATTGTATTCTTACTCCTTCACCACGTGGGTGTGATTACATATATTTACATGTCTTTTAAAAGAAAAAGTGAAGCTGATATTGAATGATGATTATCACATGTTATTTACAATGACAAATATCCTGTCCAGTCCGTCCGTGACCATGAACGATGAAAAGTGTTCGAAACGTCGGACAATCAAAAATCAAATACAAATGCGATAAAATTCGTAAAATAGTTTTATTAGTAATGTGTAATACTCGCGTAAACATCTGATATTTGACGTAATCTTATCTTTTTGTAAAGAGTAAGTCTACTAGTTTCTTATTTCTGAATTTCTACCCAAGTATATCGGCCCATGACGCAAGTTGTATGTGATGGAAAATGCAAAACATATATGTGGTTCCCTGAAAACATCTGGTAATTCAGTAAATCTAATATATTTATTCACATATTCCTAGAACAGTTTCATGTCCGATAGATATATATAATATGTCTCAATAAAAGATCAATACGTAATAATAAAATGGAATTTATGATGAACCGCAATGGTTTTGGCAAGATTTTACAAAAATGCTCACTGAACGTCGAAATGGTATATAATTTTCCAGTGTGGATTTTTTCCTGATGTTGTATCGTGCAAAAATAGCAAATATCGACGTCGGCGTTAAGTGCTAGACGACAGTCGAATAAACAGAGCGGCCAGCTCAAGGGCGCTCGCGTTTTTTTGTAGCTAGTGCACCATCCCACGCTGAGTGTTGAGAGTAATTCGTCAATGCCTGGCCTCCTGCTCGCCCCGCGCACCTCCTCACCATTCATTATACCCCACATAAATAGTTGAGGACTACAAAACCTAAAAAATATTATGCAATTAGATACTTTATTGCATTGTCTTTTTCTAACGGCCTATGATTTATAGCGTGAGAAATACTTACAGATTTCGAACGTTAATGCAAACATAGGTACATAAGTTATCTCATATTATCTCTAGTGTTTCAATTATGATAAATTAATGAATGGACTTGTTTTTTACTGTTAGTGAATCCTAATCCATAATTTTGTCAAATTCGATAAGACGCAGTTAAAAAATCGTGAGTCTTGGAACTGGATTGGATTATTGTAAATCTCGATCGTGATTAATATTTTTACTGTTATTCGTATGTTCTATTTTCATTTCTTTTCTGTGCAAATCATAAAAAAAAAAATCTATTCAGAGTGCTGTTATATTTAGCTGAACTTACATGTAATATTTAAACGTATATGGGTAAATATGTTGGTATTTATATTAATATATCTGTTAGGTACAGGGTTCTTCGCAATGAGCGTGAAATTATTATAATTCTGGGCGGTGCAACGCTTTGCTAATAAAATACATTTTACAAACATTTACGTTTGCTAAAGTTTAATTTCCTAAGAACACTATCACGACTTTCATATTTAAAATGAAATGATTATTTTGCTTAAGTCATTTAAAATTTATTAATTTAATTTCACTTCATTCTGATTACCCTTAATATTTGACAAGTAGGTATACCTTCTAAATAGTAGAATCTTTAAAGGATTTTAAAATCTGTGAGTAAATAATTGATAGTCCGCAAGAAGATAAATACATAGCTCTATGTAAAAATAAAAAGAAAAACGGAACGGAAATTCTTTAGCAGGATATGAGACGTTAAATATCTTTGAAACATTTGAAGATGCGGGTAACACGTCCGTTCTTAATTCACAGTTAGAAGATCTCACTGAATATAAGTAGCATTAATTTATATTTTCATTGATTTTACTTAACCTGAGCCGAAGGTTCAACTTTCTGAGGGTGTTTGCGTTTGGTGTGGATATTTCACCGAACCTTATTGTACGTAATCACACTCTCTTCGATTTCTTCACGTTAGGCAGCGGCCTAGCAAAGGTCCATAAGCGGTAGCAGCACCTACCATCAGGTGTAGTGTTTGCTTGATTGCCACCGTTTGAAATAAAAAAATAAACCCTGCTTTTAATTGATGAATACGCTTACATTAGAATTTAATATAAAAATAAATCAATTCAACTAATTTTGACTCTCACTAAAAATAGATTATATTCGATAAATGTACGTGAAAATTAAGCACACAAAAAATAAGCAATGGCAGACATTACAGCTACCCTAAGAATGAGATCTCAAAATAACTCAATTCACAACAATTCGAGCATATTAGTCTAGTCGAATTAATTTAGCAGAATATTACATAAAAATGAGTTCTCCGTACCTTTTTCAGTATCTACTATAAGAATTAACATACAAATTGCAGCCGTATATATTCACAAAACTTAACCGACTGAGGTACGAGTTTTAGATCATATATCTTTTTTTTACCGTAGTATTTCATTTCAAGTCAATAGTACGCTTGACTTGAACAGTCTAGCCGTATTCAGCAAATATTCATGGTAAATAAACAATATTATATTCAGATTAAAGTTTCATGTTTTCAAAAAACATGGCTACCTTGGGATTAGAATTCATATACCCATTTTTCATTTTTTTTCTTTTCTTTCATTTCAGTACACTAATATTACGAAAGTTTAATTATGTTACAAATAATCGAAAATATACCAATATCACAAATTGGTATATTTGTAAACTTGTAAGTATACAATTATAACACTATATATAAATTTATATACTAATCTTGTGAAATTAGTAATTTGATTTAAAAAAAGCTCTATTATATTTCAAAGCTATTCTACCATACTAAATGCTGTAAACGTATCTTTTACGGCATGTAGATATTGCATTCTCACGGGAAAGGAGATACCTACCACGCGTTAAATTTTAGTAAATATTAATTTGATTTTCGATATATATTACATACGCTACAAATTACTGTCAGAAATGATGGCTATATGGAACTCATTAAATAAAAACACATCTTTTTTTTTTGCGTGTACCACGTAAAACATTAGATCGTTCCAGTAATCAATCAAACCAATCTCGTTTAAGGTAGCTTCAATAAATAAAGTCTTTCATAGAAATAACGGCTTATGGTATAACAAAATAATATATTAAATTCATAATATAATATCAGATTTAGATTTTCTTCGTAACAATATCAAATAAAATACAAAGCAATTCAAATAGCTATTTGATCAAGAATCTTAATATTTAATTTAAAATCTTTGTTTCGTAAGCTAATATATTGTTTAACAAAGAGAAGTATTATTAATTGATTAGATAATGGTACGGTATTTAAATTAAGACTATTGGCAAAAAGATCAAGTTCATGTAAAAAACTTGTCCATCTTGGATCTGAAAACAAACTTATTTTACTATCTTTATCTACAATACACCACTCCTTGTCTTGGCCGTAGATATCGTAAAAGACGACTAAGGGATATAATATGCACATAACATCTATGAAAGAGAAAGAAAACTCGAAGTGAAAGCCTATACCAACATGTCTGACCAGCATGGTATAGTAGGTCAAATTCCCTTCAATTGTATAAGAGGCCTGCGCCCAATAGTGGGACGTATGTGGGCTGTGATGATGAGGATGATGATAATTTTCTAAGTGCGCCTTAAGATTATGAAGTGTATTATAATCACTTTTAATCCACAAGCCGTATACTAATGAGTTCTTTATTATCATCATGCTTTTATCCCAACTAGTGGTCACCGATTGGTCGAAATTCGGCCATAATTCATTTAAATTAATTTTTATATTCATCATTATATATTTATCATTCATCATTTCAGCTCATACACGTCCCACTGTTGGGCTCTAGCCTCCTCCACAATAGGAGGAAAATCGACCTTTGTTGGTCAGACAGATTGGCATAGGGCTTCATTTCAAGTTTTCGTTCTCTTACATAGATGTTATATGGGTATTATATCCCTCAGTCGTCTTTTACGACATCCACGGGCAAGATAGGGAGTGGTGATTTGTATTCTTACTCCGTCACCACACAGAAAATGCCTAGTTACTAGAATCTAAATCCATGTACGTTTTAACGACGTTATTATTCAAAGTCTAGAGACAATTGTACTTGATTCTATCGATATTTCACTTGAGACAGATCATAATATCGTAGGAGTGGAATGCTCTAAAATTGCGTAAATAATCATCGCAACATTAGAACACGGAGCAGCATGTAATTAAGGGATTATTGTTTTGAATATGTGGGTCGTACTCACTTTATAACTGGAACGTAGTTCCGAACGCAATCTCGCCAATAATTCCTGTGCCCCAAATGCACGTTTCCGCATTAAGACCCTGCGACACTAGTTGTATTAACTGATAGGTGACAGCGACCAACGAACACGGTTAAAAATAGTAGCATCAATCGGTTAACGGTTTTTCCACATATTAATTTTTAATATTGTTAAAGTTTTAATATTTAAGCGGGTTATGATAAAATGTGCTTTTTAGGATTGTTAAAATCAAGAGCATATTTTACTTGCAAGTAACAGCGAGTAAAGATGCTTTCTACTTCTTCTTCAAACCATATACTTACTAATATTATAAATGCGAAAGTAAATTTGTTTGTTACGCTTTCACGCTTAAACCACTGAACCAATTTCAAAAATATTTAATAATGGAAAGCTATAATATCAGGGAGTACAGGCTATATTTTATACATACACTTTTTAATTTATCGATTTTTACTTATACTTATGAAAAATATTAGACAGTTTCGAAAAATTATTGGTAACTGAAATATAGCTCAAATAAAGCTGAGCCCAATTTTTAATTCTTGATTGAGTTTATATAGAAAACAGTTTATACAATTCAACACTTATTACAAACCGCAGTATAATACGCGAATATTTTTTTCAAATTACCGCAGTATTTTCTTATTTAATACGAAAAGGGAAATAAGTTGAACATCTACAAAGATTGTATAACTATATATAGAGCTACAGTTTATTTCAATACAAAAAACCTTATCTCTTATTACTCTATAAGGAGCTAACTTTTTTTCACCGACTCAATCCAATAAATTATAGTCTTAAAATGTGCAACAATCTTACATTTTCTCTTAAGCTGGAAACTTGATTTTAATGCTTCACATAACCACTTTTTGTTGTCATTGCTCAATGCCAGCAATAAATTAAATGCGATACATCTGCAGATTGAATACCTGTGCGTTCTTAACATTACACTTTCTCTGAAACGTCGAGAAAATAAACCCTTATCAATACCTGTAGCGTAAACTTACTCCAGCAATTTTCTTTACGCACATTCATTGTAACTCTTTCAACTTATTTGCATTTTTTTTTATATGAACATTGCGAGATTAATTACACCTCTCTATCTATTTTAGATACGCCTATGCTACGTGTATCTTTGATTAGATGTACCGCTTTAGAAACGATAGAATAAACAAAAGTCAAGAAAATTGAGAACAGCAATAAAGCATTAATTACTTTGTTTAATTGAGCTTGTAGTACAGTGTCAGATTATTTTGAAATTAAACGCTGTTGCAAAAACTCAGAGATTAAATTATGATGCGTAGATAAAAGACCTTCATGGAACATTTATTAAAAATAAACACGAGGGTGTACGGACCAATGTCGTCATAAAAAGTGTTCTTTTTGACACCAATCTGCTGTTTATTATTTAGGACAAATGCGACCCAACGCTGGTAACCCAACACCGCGCCGTCTGTCGACCGAACATCACTTCTCTTGTTTGATCTACTGAGAGCTTTTTAAACTTTTTATGTCATAGTTTAGTGCGTTTTAGGCGCCTTTATTGCTGAGTAAACATTTCAGGATTATACGTTGCAGCCGCAGCACGGGCTTAATGAACTTTTCTATTTCTTTTCTAAATTTTAGTGTTTCGTCGCTACGTGTGTTTTATAAAGTAAACTATGAAAGTGTATTGAATACGTTCTTAAAATATCAATAGAAGTTAGCTGTTAGTTTTCCCTTGGAGAGCCTCAAAGTTTACAAAATTGATGAGTGAATGTTTTTATTGCATAATAACCAAATACACAAGATAAAAATTATCCTTGAATTGTTTTAGTTACTGTTGAAGCTTACGATAACATAAATAAATAAAATAAAACGTTTTGTTTACATACATATCTGGTAATGCGATCATTGATATATTGTTGATGTTTCAGGAAGATTTGTTTTCTAAAAAAGCACTGGCCCATGGAGGGCCGGCGTGGTCTGACACATTAGGAAAATAGACAGACTATCTACTTGCATACTTTGGTAATCATTATGCACCATAACACATCCGCTCACTCTTTTAACAAATATTAATTTATATAATTTTTTTGAAGTGAAACTTCTTTAAAATCGTTGCGATTTCAGACTTGATGAAACGAATAAGCGAGTCCATAGAGACACAAACACGTACATGTATAGGATTTAGCAGGTGAGAGAATGAGATAAAGGATAGAGGATGATGAAGGATAAAGAAGTTTTACTTCTGCCATGCGTACTTTGTTCACACGCTTTTTTTTTCTTATTCCGTGTGGTGACAGACTAAGAATACAATTCACCACTTCCTATCCTGCCCGTGGATGTCATAAAAGACTACTAAGGGATATTATAATGCAGAGGAGGCTCGAGCCCAGTGGTGGAACGTTTATTAACTGAAAAGATGAGGACACATATATTTTTTCTAATGTACCTAGATAACTATGCATATAAATTCATATAAGTAATTTAGAATACGACGCTGTGAGCAGATAAATTACTACAAGAAAGAAAAACTGAAAATAAAACCATACACCAACACGTTTGGCATGCGTGAAAAGTAAGGCGCTCTTTTTGTGGAACAGTCTCTCGGTAGATATGTGTTGAGAATCTATACCAATAAATAAAATTGGAGTGTCTGTTTGTAATGTCAAAATAATAGGCTTTTTTCATGCTCACACGGTTATTTGCACGACACCTATGCCTAAAATAGCAATTAAAAAATTTTTGTCTGTCTGCCTGTCTGTCTGTTTGTTCCGGGTAATCTTCAAAACGGCTGGACCGATTTCAAAAATTCTTTCACCAATGGAAAGGGCGTAAACTAGGCTATATTTTATCCCGGTATTCCCACGGGAACGGGAACTATGCGGGTAAAACGACTATAACCTATAACCGAAGCGAAGCGAGGGCGGGTTGCTAGTAATATATAAAAATCGTCATATAGCTTTAGGTACTCGGCTGGTTGAGCTAGCCGAGTCTGCCAAACCAAGCTAGCTCAGCTTGCTGAGCCAGTCGGTATTGTGTCTACTTTATTATGTATTAAAAAAAATGTTTGTGATTAATACAATAATCATCAATGCTTTAACAGTTTATAGAATTAAGAGGTTCCATCAACTTCACCTTCAAGCGATAAAATGAAAGAAAAATATATTGTTACCTACTCAATAACCGAGAACCCGCACTAACTTGCTACGGTTTCTAGATCTACGGCCCAAAATGGCAGACGATGGCTGACGCATGTATAGATAAAATTTGTATAATCTAGATAATCCATTCTAATCTTATTTTATGTTTATTATATTATATATATTATATATATATATAATATAATAAACATAAAAATATAATAAACATATATTATATATATGTTTATAGATGAAATTAAACAATCCATTTATAAACTAATTACTAACGCGATGTTTAAATAAAGACATAACATTGATTAAATAACGGTCGTTAATGATCGTGTTTATGCCTAAAATGGTTCAGTCTGGTGGAACGCCGGCCGGCGTTAAGCGGTCGGATTTTTAAATAAACATTTTTAATGATCGGCCCGCGCGCTCTGCCAGGTGTACGCAGACGGTGCGATGCGCGCTTGCCCCGGCTACCCTAGTCGTACTACTTCTTTTGTTCCAAAAACAGTAACCCATTTATTTTGAGAAGATAAATTCCTTTTTCCGCTATTGTAATGTTATGATATGATCTACTTACTAATATTGTTTGTGGCCACCAACATCTACCTACAGTTTTTCTATCTCTCCTAATAGACAAAATATCATCGCAAGCCACATACATTCCATGTTGAGCTCGGGCCTCCTCCACAATGGGAGGGAATTTGACCTACTATAAATACCATGCTGGTCAGACATGTTGGTATAGGGTTTTGATTTCAAGTTTTTCCTTCTCTTGCATAGATGTTATGTGCATATTATATCCCATAGTCGTCTTTTACGACATCCACGGGCAAGATGGGGAGTGGTGAATTGTATTCTTACTCGTAAATGTAATATTTACCGAGTAACTAAATACGTAGGTATATTTAATTTTTCATACTATCATCATCATTATCACCGACTATAACAGGAAATTGACCGACTGTAACACCCTGGTCATACGGGTTGGTATAGGGTTTTATTTCGATTTCTCCTTCTCTTGCATATATGTTATCTGCCCTTATATATAATCCCTTAACTGTCTTTTATGACACCCACGGGCAAGATAAGGGGGTGGTGAATAGTATTCATACTCCGTCACATTACTATTTTTTTCTACTATACGCCATTATTAATTTTTCATGCTGTATAGCACCACTAAATTTAAATAAAATTGAGAAATGTTATTAAGTATTTAACGCCTTCTTGTACTTCTGCTTACCCTTTAAATATTTGACAAGGACACGGCGCGCCATACGCTTGATGCCTGCGGGGCTTGGGCAGTGCAGCGCTGTGAACTCGTCGCAATCATCGGTACGGACCTGACGCTGCCGGCTATCGCTAGGGCGATGGTCGACAGCGTCGGGAATTGGGACGCGGTCGCAGCCTTCTGCGAGACAGTGATTTCGCGGAAGGAGGCGGCGGATCGCCTGCGTGAGGAGCGCAGCCTCGATGAGGAGATCCGCCGCCGGCGACTGGGGCGGCGCAGGCGCAACTATCTGCGCCTCATGCCGCCCTAGCCAAGGCCGCGGGTGACGTGACCGGGGATTAGTCCGTCACCCGCCGAGAGGCCGACCGCGTGAGGAAAGACCGACGTCCTCCCCGAGGGAGGGACGTCGGTCGATGGGAGGGTACCCCAATAGGGGGTATTTCGTCGGGCCGACCACTGACGACAAGTTAACGCTGCTCCAGTGGTCGGCCCAACGACGAAGGCGACGTGGTTTTCGGGTGGGTCGCGGGAGTTGCGTGCTTAAGCCCCTCTGTCGCCCCGGACGGAGTGGTGCGGAGGCGCGACAACCGCGGCCCACCCACAAAAAAAAAAAAAAACCCTTTAAATATAATAAAAGAACTATAAAATTCTTTAATTTCTGTTTCCTATAGTTAAGAATCCTTATACCATGTGACATCTGTAATAAAAAATAATAAAACTATTTTAGGAATGATTCAGCATCCTTTTATTAGTGTTCCTTGCTTGGAAAAGGACAAACGAGATCTTTATGTTGATTCCTTTGCCCGTCCATCTGCTAGTTATCACAGGGACAGCTCTATGTCAGAATAAATAATATAATTATTAAAGTTAAAATCTGATGGTCAAGGGTTTTGGATAACGATCATATATCATTTTAACAAATACAAAAGTGTTGATGTTGCGCTTCTGACTCAATAATGCTCGAGTATTTTTGCTTAGTAATTTTTAACTACCAAAAGTACGATGTATACTCAATAGTAATTATTACGTTTTTATTAAAGTCTAAGCTTACTCAATTTAATAAAACTATGCATATAATTATGTATAATATCCGTGTGATGACGGAGTAAGAATACAATTCACCACCCTCTCTCTTTCCCTTGGGTGTCATAAAAGACGACTAAGGGATAAAATATGCATATAACATCTATTGCAAGAGAAGGAAAACTCGTAATAAAACCCTATACCAACACGTCTGACTATCGTAGTTTAGTAGGTCGATTTCACTCCTACTGCGGAGGAGGCTCATGCCCAACAATGGGACGTATATGAGCCGCAATGATGGTGAATATATAATTCATTGAGCAGGTTACATCGCTCAACGAACCGACAATCGCTGGGGAAGAAGGGTTCTCGAGTGATGACTACGTAAATGATGACGCAGTGTGAGACGCTCCCTCATTAGGTGGACCGACGACCTGATGAAAGTTGCCAGATGTCGTCAAGTAAGAATACAATTCACCACCCATCTCGTGTTCGTGTGTCTCGTAGAAGGGATATGCAGATAACATCTATGCAAGAGAAGAAAACTCGATATAAAACCCTATACCAACGCGTTTGACCAGCGTGGTATAGTAGGTCAATTTCCCTCCCATTGTAGAGAAGACCCGAGCCCAACAGTGTGACTTTTGTTGGCTGAGATGATGATGGATCCTATAAGTCCTGTGTGTGGGCAATGACACGTCATAATTAATCCGCGAAGTTACATGATCAATCAAGAATTCTGTTTAGACAGATAAGGTGTGACATTAATATGACAATACATATATAACTATTAAATAAACAATAAGTGCATAATCACACAACAACCCACACTCATATTCGAGCATTTTTATTTAACGATTTATTTCCTAAAATAAATCATTTTCGAAACAATAGTTTGAATTTGCTACGTTACGCGCCTACATCATACACTCTATGTGGGTGTGAGTGATGTAAGATGTTAACAATAGCCTGTAATCTGTATTGTTTAGATATTATCGTGTCTTGTCTTTGGTTATTTGTATTGTAATCTATCAACGAAATTGTCACGTGGGCGCTCGGTCAACTGACATACCATAATTTATTATTACTGCGTTCTAACTGGTTCCAAAAAAATAAGTCATCAATCTGTTCATATCGCCTCCATGGTATTCGGATTTCCTTATGTAATAAAATAGTTATATCATTATCATCATACTGCTCTTATCTCAATTACCTTTGGATGACGGAATATATACCTACTCTTTTAAATCATATATATTGAAAGCATTCTATATTCCATCATTCAATTTGTATTTTTATGACCAGCCGGCTTTGCCAATATTTTTATAACCGGCAGCCTGTCTGAGGTCAACCCTCCTTAGTAATTTAATTGTGGATCAGCCGCCATCAGATGGAATTGGCCCAGGTCGATCTAAGGCATAAAGTTATATATGGTTTTATTATTCTTCTATAAATCTAAGAACTAAGGGCTTGTACATAAAACTGCGATGCGACGACGCATCGCAAAAACCTACGAGCCCGCACGTCACGTCGCAAGAAATTGCGAAAAATCTTCTTTGTTTCTTTTGCCTGTATATCCTAAACAATAACAAAAGTGCACACTTCTTTTTACGATCCATGTCACGGCCTAGTTTTCAAAATACGTCTAGTACGGTTGACGGTTGTCGAAGGAATGGTATGAGAATGGTCACCTAGGGAGACGCCTTGCCGCACGAAATCGCATCGCATTCGTGTTCGTGTCGCACCTTTTTGCGTTGCGAATTCGCATCGCAGTTTTATGTACAAGCCCTAAGAACACAATTAACTACTAAATTATCATCCTCTTTTTCTTAAAGTTTATTAATTTACTAATTTAGTAACTATGACCTCGTGCTATCCAAAGGGATAATGTCATAATCGCCATTTTTGGAGGCGTGACAACGATTGCAATTGGTGCTATTAATTTCCCAGAAGAGTTTCACTACCCTTCCCCTCGATATTATATTATATTCTTAACTCATCATTGCATAGCCATAATAATGTGAATTCTATATACATATCAACATATATAAATTTTCGTATGGTGAAAGTGTAAAAATTCAATTTACCACCCGCTAGCTTCTCAGTGGGTGTCGTAAAAGACAACTAACTCATTTGATTTTGCCTATAGCATGCGTAGGAAAAAGAATACTCAAAAAACCTTTCTGACCAACACATTTAGTTGGACAATGTACCTCCTATTGTGGAGGAGGCTCGAGCCCAGCAGTGATAAATACGAGCTTATATAATTATGATAAACATGTGGGTACAGCTAGTGTTGTTTACTACCTATATATACACTCACTGCACACTTTTTGTCGGGAACATTGTATTTTGGAGTAAAATTATAAATTTTTAGTCTGCCACGGAAGATGCGAGAGAGTGACACTATAGCTTAAAGGGTATATACATTGTGGTGATATGGTGATTGTAATAGAAATATTGTTATACTTCTGCATTGTTCCATCTGAAAAAAAAATAGCTTAAGCAACAACGTGATGATGAACCCGAAATATTATATATCAAAAATATCGTTGTAGGAGAATAAAACCTCGAAACAAGATTGTGCGATGCCGTCTGGCTACCATGATACAGTAGTCCACTTGACCTCTCATTATATAAAAGTCTTGTTTTCAATAGTAGAATCCAGTCCAATAGACAAATATAATTTGAAAAGAAGCAGATTTAATAACATTATTGTACAATAAAATATCTGAAGGTTAAAATAGATTATTTATTCACATCGCTCTAATAGCGAGCGACATAAAATCATAACTTATTGGTAAAGGAACATATTTTTGGAAAACTTCGTTCAAATCTGGACAAAATGCTTTAAAGAGCTTCGGGAACAATTTTGACAAGATAAAGTGCTTAGTCATCCCATGAATCGTCCTGTCAAAACATTTCTAAACACGGAAATAATAGAAGACCGAATATTCTCACGAAATCTGGACTCTGTGAGATTAATAACTCTTGTTCACCATTCGAACTTACAAACTATTTGGATGAATATTTGTAATTGTGTGGCCTTATTTTAAAATATTCTAGTTTTTGTTTGTTTAAATAATGTTTAAAGCTATTTAGGCCCCTGTTCGGCAATATATATATATTAGTTTGCTGATAGAAAAATGTATTTTTATCAGTAGAAAAATCTCAGAGATAGCAGTAAACCTGCTATTTCAATATTAAGGTACTCTCCTTCACCATCCGTAAGTGTGTTTGTTTGTTACGCTTTCACGCTTAAACCACTGAACGGATTTCAAAAATTCTTTCACCAATGGAAAGCTAAAATATCAGGGAGTAACATAGGCTATATTTTATGCCGGTATTCTCACGGGAACAGGAACTACGGTGGTAAGAAGACTGAAACCGAAGCGAAGCGAGGGCGGGTTGCTAGTATTAAATAAATAGAGAGCAGAAATCAGTATAACGCTCCGACTCTACTGAGACTCACTATATTGTAATTACACTATTTTAATCTTATAGAAATTCTAACTATATTGCATTCAAAAAGCATAGCTTTTTTTTGACAGTATATAAATAACTAATATAAATTTTAATCCTTCCCTGGCCTGAAAATAAAAAGTATTCGAAACGCTGGGGAAAAGACATAAAATATGAATATCCGTCTTATTTCATATGTGTAATACTCGCATAATTTTGTAATCTCACTAAAAAACCATATTATGTCATCATGATCTTGCTCTTATCCCAATTACTTGGGGTCGCCGCAATATGTCATCTGTTTTGACATATTGCAAAAGGTTTCGGCAATGACTTTTATGACCGGCCGCCTGCCTGACGTCAACCCTCCTTGGGAATGTAATCGTTGACCCAAATGGTACCAGATGAAGTTGGTCCGGGTCAATTTAGTCGTCTTTTACGACACCCACGAGCAAAGCAATGGTTGGTAGTATTCGAAGCCGCTACCACACAGCAAAAAAAAAAGAAACCATATTATGTATGTAACCAAAAAAATGTTACGAAAGTATGAAATCCTGCGTAATGAGTCGACAATAACTCGCATTAAAAGAAACCTTAAAAGACACATACTTTGTATTATGTATATAAAAGTTATAAATTAGACATAATAAATTTAAGTTTATAAATTGAACTACATATATTTGAAGTAAAAACGTTTCTTGAGTTCATAAAATACTTATAATTTGTAGTATCTTTAAAAAAAAGTACCTACAATAAATTCTTATAACGTAGCACTTAAAGTAAAATCCTTCGATAGCGTCTTAAATTTTGATGATATGCCAAGTTCTGCTGTTTATGCTAACCTATAACTTGGGAAATCATTTTATTGTATTAAGCATTTGAAATATTAGGCATTCCGTTAAATTAAATTGTGAAATAAAGGCCATAGGTGAATCTGGAAGTAATAAATGTGAGAGCTGTTACAATTCTTATAACAATTTAAACTATCATGATATCTAAATGCAAAATCAAATTCTTGTTTAATTTATGCTTTAGGGATATTATTTTGATGAAACGGGCTATCATTTTAAATTACATATTTTCCTGCTTGAACGGATGAGAAATGTTTCATGGGTGCATAAAATAAAATTTGTTGTACATTTTAAATAAACTACCTATAATAAATTATTATAATGTAGCAAATATCTTGAAGTAAAATCATTTGATATCTCCGTAAATCTTGTGTCATTTAAGCAAATTCGCTTCTTTGCGGAAAGTATGACTGTTAGATAATGATACAAATGATAGTGGAAATTTAGTTATAAGTTTATACCCTCATTATTGACGGCTGTACGCGGGGGTCATCCGGTCGATGGCCCTGTACGGCGCACCGGTGTAGGCGGGGTCCATGACCATCCAACTCAGGGCTCTTCTGTGGCGACCACAGAGGGCCATGGCGATCAGGGGCATCCGCGGATACCGCACGGTGGCAACGGAGGCAGCGTGCCTATTGGCCGAGACTCCCCCTGGGACCTGGACGCGGCAATGCATGCCGGATTGTATCGGCGGGTGACGGGGGTGCGAGCGGGGGGCGGTGTGGTCTTGTTGAGAGAGCTCACCGCCTGGCGCGTCGACGCCCGCCGAGACGTCATTGCCCGTTGGGCAGTCCGGCTGGAGAGGCCTCGGTTCGGGGTGCGAACCGTGGAGGCCTTCCGGCCGGTGCTGATGCAGTGGTTGGAAAGGCGGTACGGGGTTCTCTCCTTCCGACTAGTGCAGGTGTTGACGGGGCATGGGTGCTTCGCCATATACACCACAAGGTCGTTAGGAGGGAGAGTACACCGTCCTGCCACCATTGCGATTGCGACGAGGACACTGCGCAGCACAAGTGGCGAGTATTGTCCTGCGTAGGGATCGAAATCACAGCTCTAGCACAGTAGATCGTGATCTTTACGACTACACCATATGTACAGTCAATATTTGTCCTTTATATCTTTCTGATTTGTCTTGAGAAGATTCCACGTAATGTTAAATTGAAAAGCAGTCGGCCGAAGTCTTCCAATAAGTCGATATCGTGGTGATGAACATGACGTGACATGGCTCGAGGTTTACTACCTCAAACCACGTCATTGCACGTTCTCTGATCGACTTATACAACACCCTCGGGATGATATGAAGTGATAATATCTACAGCACAGACACATAATGTATCATTAGCAAATCTAGCATAATGGTGCTGTTTTTAAAGATTCCTATTATTAAGCAAAAAAATCGTTTAACATAACAATTTTAGTAGTTTTATCAACCCTTGAGTTCTGTATTTCTCCAAATCCTTTTCTTCCAAGCATTTCGACAAAAAATAATGATTCAAATGCCATATATCTTCTATATTTATAAGTTAGTCAAAACATGTTTATATGTTGAAAATTAAATATTAAAGTCATTATATTCAAGTTTCAAAAGATACTGAAAACCATTAAAATATCAAATAGTACCGATTAAGATAAAATTGTTATAATCATAACTAGACAGATAAACGACCTGGCCTAGAGGTAATTGCGCAGTTCGTTAGTAACTATAACAAATAGGCATAATAATATGTAAAACATCTATATTTCACTCCGGTACTCGATGTTATTGATTTATCGTAACCTCAGGGTACATCGGAGTGCGGTACTCATCAAGATAAGGTGGCCAAAATAACTACATGTTGCGCATCTCAAACGTTCCATAAGCATTGAAATCAATCGTTTTATTTTTATTTTATTGTTATTATATGGCCGGTAAGACACGAATATATACATTTTAAGTGAAGTATCTTACTAATGTGGCTCAAATCTATCGGTTACCAGATATAACCAGATCGAGGCTCGATAACAATGACCACGGGTCATGAATGTAGCCTGATGTTAATTGATAGCATTTTAAATTCTATGCAGCAGCTAATTAAACGTGAAAACGCATTGTGATTTGCGTTTAATTGATTAATTATAAGGTAGTTAATATGTATAACCTGTGTCAAGAAATTTAGGAATCCGATGTTTGTAGCTGTTGTTTTGGCATATCATTATACCCGTATAAGGTGTTGAGTGAGATGTGTGTATGTAAGTAATAATAGTAGATCTTACAATAGGCATTCTTTGAGGCTTATGATGATAATTTTTAGTCGAATCTTTGTTTCGATTACCTCGCAAGATTTAGACTTTCTATGAAAACAAATTTGTATGTAAATGTCATCAAACAATTTAATTAAACTAGACGCTCGCAAAACAAAACGCGCTAGGCCAGCCCCAGTGTGGCATTATATTTAGTGATTTCAATTAAACTGCTTGAGGCGCCGAACTGATAGAGGACCTATGGAGAGTAATAATAATCTGACGAGAAACTTTCGCATTCCTCAAAAAAGTTCATTTTATAATGAGATTACTGATATACAAGTATTTATAGAGGAGATTGTGAATATGTAACGACGGTTTATAATAGTCATCATACTTATTTTTATTGTGGGTATTGTATGACAACTAAAAACATAAACCGTAGTATGTAATATATGAGTTAAGTGTAGTGTATTGTATATTACATAATTATGGGACGTTAGGTTTTCATAACAAAATGGCTTATTCATAGATATTATTGGATTCTTTGTAGCTTTATTTGAAGAAATTAACAGTAGTAATTGACATTTTAAAACTGTTACCCATAAAAATAATAAGTTCGCCACTTATTACTTAAGATAATAAATAGACGGATAGCTATATTATTGATTTTATGGCAAAATTTTATTGTGTTAGATGTCTACTTGTATGCAAATATGTTAATAAAAAGTTATTCCTGCGGGATATAATCTAAAATATCCATAAATGGTTATTAAAATATACCTACCACTAAATACATTTATTAGGTACTTTATGCTAACAACTAATTAGGTAGGCAACTATTTAAAAAAAAATATAGCGAATTCAAATACTTCTGTATCTAAACTACATCTTACGGTATTTTTTACGGCAAAATAACGAACTTACGTCAAATTGTTTTACGGTTTTTATCACGTTTTAATTTTTAATAATTAGCCGTTCTCTGAATATAAATGCTATTATTATTCGAATCTCAAAAGAGTTAAAAGCAAATTCAAACGCCATGAAATCTGAGTTTTATATAATGTATGTACAAACATCGGCTATCGTAATAAATATTGGTCTTTTAATTTATAAATTGTTTCAGCGAGGTCGAAATCATGCCGCAAGACTGAAATTGAGGGTGGCCAGAGAGGAAGCCAAGCCGGGACAAATACAAACACCACCACCCAGTAAGTGGAATATTTTTATCTACGACGGAAATTATTAGATAAATATTAAGTGAAAAAGGAAACAAGTCAAAGAATTTTGTTAAATCAGAGACACTAGGCTATGAAATTGGGGATTTGAATGAAAATATCTCAATAGTAGTTAATCGATTTCAGTAGTTATATGAAATATATATGAGATTTTTCGAATAATCATATATAGGCTCCTAGCATTTATCTTTTATGCTGAGCATTAAATTTGATCATGTTCACCGAACATGATCAAATTTAATAGATTTTCCCATAATTACGAGAAGTAGAATAGATTTTCCCATAATTACGATCCAATCTTCGCACACCAATCGAGTAATAATATTCTAAGAAGAGAGATATTTGAAAGTACATACTAGAAATATACACGCAAATTATCATAGATGTTTATGTCAAAGTACCTATACATGACGGTCTGACGGCTCTAAATGTGCTAATATGCTCAAAATATTGTTTAGAATTACAGTAAGTTTTAAAGTTTTATGATACCCATAACACACATACAAAACTTCAATATGGTATTCACCCATATTAGTGATTATGCATTGAATTTACATCATTTAACTCCTATATTTCTATCATTGTGCGATTATACGAACGGATTCCATGTACAACATTGTAGATATCTCAATTATTATCCTAACAAAACGTTTTGCGTCATCTTTTATAATACGGGAGAGAATGCCAGTGTTGATGTTTGCGACCGCTTACAATTTAGCCGTCTCCATCGCAAGTTTGTGTAAGTTTTTCATACAGAGTCGTTGTTACTTTTGAAACTTTTCCTCGGTAAACCCCCACAATGTTTTCAATCTGGTCTGCTCCAACAAGTTTAATTAGAAAAGTTAAACAGAAGGAGTTGAAGAGATTCCACTTCCTTCCTACATAATGCAAGACAAAGGAAGTAAAATTGACTCGTTAGTTAATAGGCGCGTCCACACACACAGCGAGCAGCCTCGCAAGGCATTTGTCGCATAAAGTATAGCTACTTTAGACCAAGCGGTCTATGTGGACGTGCCTCGAGCGATCAAACGTGTGAAGTGTCGGTTTTTTATTTTGCTTAACGCCGCACGCAATTGTTTAACGCTTCTTCTATCCATATCATCTATATGGATAATAAAAATATATATTTGAAATTAATATCTCTCTATGGTGCAAACACCTGGCTATGAAACGCAAATGATTATATTTATACAAGCAGAGAGCTTACACTCGCCTGAACGAACGAAGAAATGGCTCTGCTTTGCCACACAGCAGCCTCGCTATGATACTGGTTGCCTTCCTCATTCAGAGGTAATTTTACACTAATTACCTCGCGAGGCTGCTCGCTGTATGTGGACTCGGCTAATGATTAGAAGAATTAGTCATACAAACCAAAAACGCAGCAGTACAGCGGTTTGTATAGTCTAACGGAGCCTAAATGTGATCCTTAACATTGATTGAGATAGGGATGGTTATTATTAGAGAGAAAATCCTTACTAATATTATAAATGCGAAAGTAAGTTTATTTGTTTTCTGTTGCGCTTTCACCACTGAACCGATTTCAAAAATTCTTTCACCAGTGGAAAACTACAATATCAGAGAGTAACATAGGCTATATTTTATCCCGATATTGCCACGGGAACGGGCACTACGCGGGTAAGGCGACTGGAAGCGAAGCGAGGGAGGTGCTAGTATGTATATGATATTTTGTCATCTCAGATTGTAATGGCACTATCCATTTGGCTGCCTTTGGTATTTTAATATTAGCTTCACTTTAGTAACACGAACTCGACACCTCATCTCAGCAGTCTATCGCTTGTAATCGATAGAACAGAATTTTATGAAATACTAGCAAACCGCCCTCGCTTCGCTTCGGTTTTAGTGGTTTTACCCGCGTAGTTTCTGTTCCCGTGGGAATACCGGGATAAAATATAGCCTAGGTTACTTCCTATTATTATTAGCTTTCCATTGGTGAAAGAATTTTTGAAATCGCTCCAACCGTTTTGAAGATTACCAGGAACAAACAGACAGACGGACAAAAAAATATGAAGTGATTTTTAGGCATGTGTATAGTGCGAATAACCGTGTGAGCATGAAAAAAGCCTATTATTTTGACATTACAAACAGACACTCCAATTTTATTTATTGGTATAGATATTCGAAAGCATTAATAAAAAGCTGTAGTGTTGTACTCTGTTACTGTAGTTATTTCACAGTCACCTTTAATAATTCAATATTAACTCACTCAATAGACAGCATTTTATACATTTTATATAATTGAATAGAAATCTGGAAAAGCTTTTTGATCCATTTATATATTTCTGTCCCCAAAGAGGAGAGTTACAAAGCCACTCTCATTTCGTTATTTCTTGTCGTATTTAGTGTTGCCCAAATGCAAGACCAAGACGAGACTTGGAGCGGTCTTGGTCTTGGTCTTGCAACATCACACCTGGTCTCGTCTTGGTCTTGGTCTTGCGCACCCGGGTCTTGGTCTTGGTCTTGGTCTTGCGCACCCGAGTCTTGGTATTGCAGCAAGAGTCTCGCAAAGTTTCGCAGTTAGAATAACGTAACAGTAATTGATCATGGCAATGAAAAATCCAACTAAATTAATCAAATATCCTATCCTATCTATCCATCTGTTAGCCTATAGTTCACTATTGAATACAATACTTACCTTTTTTTTTTTTTTTTTTGGAGTGGGCTGCGGTCGACGCGCCTCCGCACCACTCCGTCCGGGGCGACAGAGGGGCTTAAGCACGCAACTCCCGCAACCCACCCGAACACCACGTCGCCTTCGTCGTTGGGCCGACCACTGGAGCAGGGTTACTTGTCATCAGTGGTCGGCCCGACGGAATACTCCACAATACTTACCACTGGAGAAAATTACTCTTCTATTCCCCTGGTGTTCCATTAGACAGCGTTACTACTCTTATGACAGGACTTTCGACCCTATTTTCTTAAGACGTCACCACACGAGGCAGTTGATACAATAAATTTTATGTCATTTTATAATCAATGCGATATTTTACAATTAATGCGATTGTTTATATTCCCCTTCAAGTTAAGTGGTATGTATCTATTGTATTTCCAGTTTAGTTACTGATACTCTGGATACTTGAAAAAACATGTTGCTCTATTGCCTATATAAATACTTTGGCCGCTGGATCCATGTAGCTCTTAATATACTATTTATTCAAGAACATATAAAACTGATTTAAAATTTTAAGGTTTTAATACTTGTAAAATGTATGATATTCGTCGTCATCGTCACAGCTCATAAAAGTGCCACTGCTGGGCTTAAGCTTCCTTCCAGTAAGGGGAAAATTAATCTACTATACCACGCTGGTCAGACATGTTGGTACAGGGTTTTCTTTCTAGTTTCACTTCTCTTGCACATATGTTATATACACAGGGTGTATCAGGTTATGGGACAACTGTTCATGTATGTTGTAGTTCAACAGTCATAGATCATAATTAGAATGTATATTACACAAAAACAATATAACGTAAAAGTTATAGTAATTACAAAAATGTGTGTCTAAGAGTTTATGCCTTAAATTTTATGCATTATGTAGGTATGTACAGACAGGATATATGTAAGCATGTAAAATTTCGACAGTATAAATAGGTATTAGATTTGCGCGAACCTTTCAATGGTTACGTAGGTACAAAGGCGACTCATCAATGGTCATCGGCCGATCAGCTGATTTATGTTCAAGCGAAGTTTGTCTTGCTTATGCAAACGTAATCATTGATTTATTCAAATTCTAATGAACATTTAACAAAATACGAATATGTTGTAGATTAAGTATCATTCCTTTATACATTTTAATCAATTTACACGAAAAAACGATGACAAAATTGAGAACTTACATGTCTCTCAATTCATTAACGAATCGATATTTTTATTTCAATTTTTTTTCATGGGTTCCTAACACCATTGCCCGATCCGATTTGATACGACATCCACGGGTAAGAGAGTGGTGAATTATATTCGTACTCTGTCTTTTTTTTTGTGTGTGTGTAGCTGTTGGTCGCAGATGACCTTGACAGCTTAACGCGGTCAATGGGTGAGTGCTGATGGCTCTCAACCCGGTAAGTAAGTTAAGCAAATATCGCCCGAGGGCTCCCCCCTGTGGGGAACGGACCTCGGCTCGGGGCGTCGCTGAGAGCAAAGTGGGCGTGGCCAAGTTTAGGTTAATGACTTTTACGCGGCGCGGTTTTCGACCTGGACGGCGAGGCCGATACCGCGGAGTTTTATCTGTTATCGCTGCGCGAGCTGTGTAGGTCCTTTCTTGGGCGATCATAATAGCGTCATCTTCTTCAAGAAGATGACGAGGACGTCGGACCGCGGATATTTTTGAGGGGACGTAGTTTACCGCCCCAACCACTAGTGGATTGGGGTGAGTCGTGGCAGAGGCAAAATAGCGCTGGGAGCAACGCTTCATGTACTGCCTGATGGTGATCGTACTCTGTCCCTACATGGACATTTATATAGATTAATTGTAGGCATATTTCTATGTCCAACAGTGAACGTCGTTGGGTAATGAATAAACGGATATATAAATATGTATAATGGGCAAGAGCACTCTCGTGATTACGGTATTTTTGTCCTTAAGCCTTTCCGAAGAGTAATTCTGAAAAGCCAACACCAACATTGGGAATCGATTGGCCAATAGATGGATATCTCAAGACTGATTTGACTTGCCGTGTAGTGACGGAGTAAGAATATAATTCATCACCCCCTATTTTACCCGTGACTGCGAACCCACGACTAAGGGCTATAATATATAACATCGGTGCAAGAGAAGGTAAACTTGACATGTATGACCTGTAACAACACGGCCGATCACCGTGGCGATTCCCCTCCGGCCACGGCCGATTCTCCTCCTGTTATGTAGAAGACACGAGCTCAACCGTATATAAGCTGAAATGGTGATTTGAATTAAATGCAAGACCGCGAGACTCTTGCAGGCCCAGTCTTGGTCTTGCTCAAGTCTTGCAGGGCCAGTCTTGGTCTTGGTCTTGCAAAAATTAAGCGGTCTTGGTCTTGGTCTCGGTCTCGCATTTCTCGCAAGACCAAGACCAAGACCGCAAGACCAAGACTTTTTTGGGCAACACTAGTCGTATTAGATTTTATTCACATTTTTAATTCCGTATGAAAACAAATCCGAATTTGCTCTAGAAAATTTCATCCGGTAAATTCAAAATACCATCAAAAACAAAACTTGTAAAAAAAAGCCAAGCCTCGCAACTGAATTCTTCTACTATAAAAAGTTGTGAGATCCATGTTATATATACCAAGTCCGTTAACTCATTCAGTCCCTGCTTAAGGGACCTTTCTTCTTAAGTTATTAAGTAAATAGCAAACCTAAAAACTTCTTATAGTGACTATATCAATATTAAAGATCTTTTATGTCTTAAATAAACAGAATGACTTGGCAATCGCATGAAAACACAATGTACCTCACAAGTAATACATATTATATTAAATTGTACTAAACATAGTACTTCATCCCCATCATGCTTCACAATAAAGTGCGGTATTGTGGCACCTGCATCCAACGACGCTCAAGGGTAACAGAGTTGCCATGACTAGAGCTCATTTTTCTTCGCCATATGAGGAATAATGACGTAGTTGCCACGTTTGGTAGGCGGGTTGGTTTCGCAGTGAGATATCATACATTTCCCCGGCGAGAGCTGCTGCCCACTCTCCTTCCTGTTGGATCTTTTGTTTTAAATGACAACGCCTTGCACTAAGGGAATAATAATCCTTATATTGTGGGGGGCTTTACAAACATATAATTCAACATCGCATCATCATCGTAGCCGTCATATGTCCCACTGTTGGGCTCGGGCCTCCTCCACAATGGGAGAGAATTTGACCCACTATACCATACTGGTCAGACATGTTGATATAGGGTTTCATTTCGAGTTTTCCTTCTCTTGCACAGATGGTATGTGCATATTATATCCCATAGTCGTCTTATACGACATCTTATACGACGTTATATACGACGTCTTATAACTTAAAATAAGCTTGAAATAAGTTTTATATAAAACTTATTTTAAGCCACTGAAGAGGATTAGCCAATTTTTACCACCTGTCAAGTGCCAGATCCCTTTACAAGATGCAGGAGTATATAAACTTGACTGTGACTGTGGTCTCTCTTACATTGGACAAACAAAGAGATCCATAAGAACTCGGATCAAAGAACACATAGCCGATGTGAAGCACCGCCGTGACACTAGGTCTGCAGTCTGTGAACATAGTCAGGACCGCGCCCACCATAACATCAGGTTTGATAAACCACAAATCCTCGCAAAAGAACACCGATACCTGCCTAGAATGGTACGCGAGGCTATTGAGATTAAAAAACACAAAAATTTCAATAGAGAAGATGGCTGGGTGTTACCATCAAGCTAGGATCCTGTTATAAACATTATTAAAAACAAATCCAAAAAGACCACCACAAGACTGCAAGACACCGTGAGCTCATATTGTATAGATTTGACTCACAATAATAATAACTAAAGATAATTTTATAAATTAAAACCTTTTAGTAACATAAAGTAAGCCTTCAAAATTAACTTTAATTTTAGCATCATGTTACCTGAGTTTTCTTGCCGGATCTTTCTCAGTGTGACCGTGTTCCGATCCGGTGGTAGTATACTAGATTATTAGTTAGTTTTTAAATATAATTACTATTAATTTTAATGTTTAATTATTACTAACCATAAACAATATAATTTTTTCATATAGAATCATTTTCTTCTTACACTGGCAATAAATTTTGTATCAAAATGTGGGTCAATATTTAATAACTAATTTCTGTATCGGGTAGATAATTATAAATTTTCTGCAGTAACGATGACTTGTTGGACGTGAGACATCTTAGTCCACCCGTGACCATGAACGCTGTAAAGTGTTCGAAACGTCGGGTAATCAAAAATCAAATACAAACGCGATAAAATCCGTAAAGTAGTTTTATTTAAAAATTACATAATTTTAACTAGTTATAATTCTTAAACTATTGGTTCAAATTGAATGAAATTTGAAATACACTATGTGTATACAATGACTGCTAGGTTACTAAAAATTCAGGCTTCTAGTTTTATTAACAACGAAGTTATAGGGGGTCGAAAATGGCTCGAATGGCTTCGAGAAAAGTATGTTACGGCAGTGTTGCGTTTTGCCCGACTTTTTTTTTTGCTCGACTTGGCGGGGGCACTCCTGTGCCCCCAGATAATTTATTATGTATAAGCTAGCCCCGCTGGAGTACTTGCATATACCTACATTTTACCTTAAATTAATCCAATAAACTACCATCGGATCGAAGCGCAACCGCTACTAAGGACATTCAGTAAGAAATTCGGCGGGTTTGTCATTTTTTATTATTTTTTCACTGTTTTCTAGTTACATAAAATTGAATTGAACATATTTAGTAAGTACGAACTCCAGTGTGATGCTCTTCGAATAACGAAATAAACTGTAAAAAATGAAAAATCTTTGTCCCATCCAGGACCCGCATCCGTGATATCACGATCGGCAGACATATGATTATGTCCTTGGACCACCAAGGCCTAAATAATTTCAGAAGTATATATGTGTGTCGTATAACTTTATTGTATTGATATAAATAAACTTTCGCAAAAACAAAACCAAATAATTGTAATTTAAGTATTTCCAATTGTAATTACAAAGATTGTCCAAACCTTCGGACGCCCTCTGAAATTAGAATCCAGTGACCCGTTTATATGAGCAGCCAAATGTATGACTGGGACTGGGAATGGGAACAGTTTTGTGCTTGCGGTTACCCTAGGATGGATGAATAACTTTAATACAGAGGATATTTGAAGCACTTTAACACTAGATTAATTAAGCATTATAATTAAAAAAAAAGAGTAATAAAATCTTATTTCCTTTCAGTAAAATATTTCCCAGGCACTTGTCAGGAGCAATCATGTGGCACAGAAGCTGCATGCAATCCCTACAACAGTACAACGCACTTCTGTCGATGCACTTCGAACGGGCAACCAGTCACCGAAGAAACGAAATGCCCCAGAAGCACAGGTAATCATTGAAAACGTTTATTAATAAACTCACAAACACAATATATTAATAACTTAATTGAGAATCATTTGTTGCCGAGTTTATTGAACTTTGACTTTCGTAATCATATAATGAATGTTTGTTGTGATTGCTTTATTATATATTGTAATATATATGTTATATAATCTTACCGAAACTGTTGAAACATTCATAATATTTAAGCAAACATATACGGGAAAAAAATCAAAATAAAATCCCATATCAACAGGTATAGTATATCAATTCTCTCTCCCTCCCTCTGTTGAGATTGAGCCTAGAAATCACCTCTACATGAGCTGATGATAATTAAGCTAATGGATATTGAATTATGAATTCTAAAATGATTTATGTAGATATTTATCTATATTTCAATCAATATTTCATCCAAAGTGAATAATAGTTCATACTCTATGTACCTTAGCACTGCTTTTTTCAAATGTGCCGAGTATTTGTGTACGGGTACGTGGATAGATATGTAGGTGGAAGGATCCTAAAATGGATGAATAAAACACGTTATGATAACCTCAAGCAATTAATAACTTAAAATCGACCACTTATCTGTTATGTACCTGCATACCATTCATCATCATCATCATCACAGCTCATATAGATCCCATTGCTGGGCTCGAGGGATATAGCGAGGGATTTTGACCCACTATACCTCGCTAGTCAGACGAGTTGGTATAGGGTTTTATTTTGAGTTTCCTTTTCTTGCATAGATGTTGTATGCAAATTACAATCCCTTAGTCGTCTTTTGCGAGACCCACGGGAAAAAAGGGGTGGTGTATTGTATTATTACTCCATCACGACACGGAAAGCCACGTACATATCACTATTTGTCTTCTCTTAGGTACTCTAACAAAAAACGTACCAGCGGAGATTTTAGTATGCAAACTGTTATAATTATACTCGAAATGAGTTTATGATTATAAATCAATTACGAATGAAACTAGAATAAACATATCTAGAACATTCGTTAATTAACCCTTATTTAGTCCAAAATAGCAGACCCTTAAAGGCCTTAAGGCCGTAGAATCAGCAATATAAAAAACATTATAATCATTATGCTAATATTATAAGCATAGGAGAACCTTGTAAAATTAAAACCAAATACGTAATTAGTTTGGTTTATTATCTAGGGTACCCCAATGACACTGCTCCAGGAGAACTCGTTTTTCGCGTCCCTCAATCACATTAAACCCCCGCCATACGTATTCCTCGCAACGGACTGTATATAATAAACTGTAATTATCTATTGGCCGTACCGCCCGATTAGTCTACTAAAAGGTCTAGGTAAGATCTACGAACGAATAGTTCTCAGTAGACTACGTACATTCGCCGAGGCTAACAACCTCGTTCCCGATGCACAATTTGGCTTCCGAGCTAAACAGAGCTGCGTACAACAAGTTCACCGTTTGGTAGAATACACAAGTAGTCAGTTCATCATGAACAGATATACGGGTGTATTATTCCTAGACGTAGCGAAAGCATCCTAATCTACAAACTCTATCTCCTCAAGATCCCTGATTACTTAATTCACATTATTCATGACTACTTAAGTCATCGCAGCTTTCGCTACAGGGTGGAAGGTACGTTGTCGACCTACCACCCTATCAAGGCTGGCGTCCCTCAGGGGTCGGTCCTCTCCCCGTTTCTCTTCACGCTTTACATTAGCGATATGCCCAAATTCAACCAGGTACATAAAGTGCTTTACGCTGATGACACCGCACTCTTTTGTGCTGATAGATCCCCGACAACAGTAATCAAGACCCTCCAAACAGCGGTTACCGCCCTAGCCAATTGGATTAGGAAATGGAGATTAGAAATCAACCCCGAGAAGAGTCAAGCGGTCATGTTCACTAGACAAACTGCCCGTTCCTAATCTATCGATAGCATTCCCCCCCCCCCCTAAAAATTTTCAACAAGCCTGTCATTTGGAGCAGGCAAGCCAAATACCTGGGTGACCCTTGACGACCGACTCGGCTTCGCCCCTCACATAAAATAAAGCAAGTCCACGCGCGGGCAGCCTTTGTGATGGGCCGTCTCCACTGTCTACTCAACTCTAGGTCGCGTATGTCTCTGAGTAGCAAAATCCGACTTTACACCTATTATGACCTATGTGGTGTTCGCGCACGTTAAGTCACTTAGGATCCACAGGCTACAGATACTACAAAATCGTTTCATGCACCGAGATACGGGAGCACCGTGGTTCATACGAAACGTCGATCTTCACATCGACCTCGAACTGCCGACCATCAGGCAATTTAAGAAACGGTGCTCTCAGAGCTACTTTGACTCTACCATGATACACCCCAACCAACTAGTGATTGGGGCGGCTTCCTATAGGCCCTCCAATATTTCCTCCATCTGACGTCCTCGTCACGTCCTCGACGAAGAGGACGATACAATCACACTCGCTCAACTTAGAGCCTACACGGCCCGCGAGACCTTAACACGTAAATACCCACGGTTCCGCCCTCGCCGTCGAGGTGCGAAACCGCGTCGCGCAAAAGTTACGAACCTAAACGTGGGCACGCCCACTTTGCCTCCAGCGACGCCCCAAGCCGAGGTCCGTTCCCCACAGCGGGAGCCCTTGGGCGTTGTCGCTTAGCATACTTTTCTCCGGGTTGAGAGCCCTTTGCGCTCACCGATAGTCCGCGTCAAGCTGTCAAGGCCATCTGCGGCCAACAGCTCTACACACAAAAAAAAACTATTGGCCGTGTGGTGACAGAGTATGAATACAATTTACCACCTTTTACCGTAGACGTCGTAAAAAAAGACTAAAGCTGTGCAGATAATATCTATGCAAGAGAAGGGTACTTCGACATAAAAACCTATACCAAGCCATTTCCTTTCCAATTTTGGTGAAGATGATAAATAAAATATTATACAATTATTTTCTACTACCGCTACTATTTTTATTCGACCTATAATAATAAAAATAAAAAATAAATTTAAGACTAAACTAGCCTTACGAGAGGAGATTATTTTTAAACACTCCACCTTAACCAATAAGTTCTAGTGTCGCGGGGTGGTTTATAAACACATAATTAGAGGAATAACGGGTAATGAGACTCAGTGGGCAATAGGAGCAAATATTTAGAAAACCACAAACACCAAAGACGCGTACGCGACTTCCTCCACCCGCTCTGTAACCCTCGCAGTCGATATAAGTGGTTCGTACTAGTATGGCCCCGACACCGGTAAGAACGAAAGTGTTTTGTTTTTGCGCCACATCCAAGTAATTTTTCAATAAAGTAAAATAAATGATGTCACAACTGTTAATCTATTTGTTTATAAATTTTGTTTGTGTTTATCTGGATACTATAGAGTACCTACGATTTTGAACCTTATGTCACCTAAATAACTAATACTTATTTTTTAATGGAAGCACAACATTTAATAAGAGGATATTCAGTTGTTTATCCCAAAAAGCATTCATAATTATGATGGCACTAGGAATACTAAAGTAGAGCCCCAAAAAAATAGATGTATCTTGTAACTCATGGGCGTGAAGTGCAGTGACTGGGAGCAGTGTGGTCAATTGCCCTCACCTCAGTGTATTGGGAGTTAAATCTGTTTTTTTTAATCTTTTTAATTTTTCTAAGTTGATTATAAAGATTTATAAAAGTGATTATTATTGTTCTGAGATGCTAATCAAGGTATTTAACCTAGATTTGTAAAAGATGCTTGCAATCAAAATTTTATTTCTGTTATTTTTTTTTTTATTTCAATATTTGCTCTCTAACTCTCATTATCCCGTTTAACACAAATAACATCCAAACTGAAAACAACCATTTGTGCGATACAAAGAATTGTCATAGGTAGAATCCCTCGACACTTGGCATGTGTCGCTTCTTAGACCACTACGCCATGTTCTGTCAATTATTATTAACTACTAAGGGTACGTAACCATACTATGTGACCTGTTCCTGTGTTCCTTCATCATAAATCTTAAAAAGATTTATTTTGCTTTTCTTTACAAAAAAAAATATTTAAAATCATATTATTTACTTTCTACGTGAAAACTAGAGGAGGGGAGGAGGTTGCTTTGACGGAAACTACCTGGGTGGTCACCGAGGGGAGTAGGGGTTAAAAGTGTGTAGGTCCGTTCGCTAACTTTTGGTATAAACAAAACTTATTTATTTAGCACAGTTACATAATGGACTTGCTATAAATTAACACAATATTATATTTCACAGTTCCTGTTACCCTGAAGCCCATCTACAACGTTATCCCACCTCGTACATCGAATGTCTCGGCCGACTCCAGATATTTACCCTCACCATCTACAGCGCAAGTAAGCCCATCAGTCATAATCAAATGCTTTTCAACGGCTTATCGCCGCTCTGTCGCAACAAAGATTGCGTGTGTGCTTAGAAAATGTTAGCTAAAGATAATGTTGATGCATTGGTTAACTTATCTTTGAATAGGCATACAGTTAAGAGATTAAAAGATTATATTGATTAATTAGAAAATAATTATTCATTAAGTAAATATATGATATAAGTATCCATACTTGAATTATGCAATCAGGTGGCAGTTACTCCTTGGAGAAATTGATATTCTGTCAAATCTGATTAGTAGATATTCGACTTCTACTTCTACGAATAGGGAATAAAAAAAAATTAAGTTTATTATAAGTAATTTAGTATGAGCTTTAACTTTAACATTACGCAATGTTATAATTCTAATTATTATGTGAAGTGATGACAAATGTTTCAAGTTCGTCATTCAAATGATAAAAAAATCTTCATAATGTATGCTTTGTAGTTGTTCCTAAGCTACTTGATATCTATTTGACCATGGCTTAAATATACTAGTCATAAAAAGCTTCCACTTTTAAACTATGTCTTCAATAGTGGGAAGATTATTGACCTACTATACCACGTTGGTTAGACGGGTTAGCATAGAACTGCCAATTTCACCATTTTGCGATAATGTTATCTACTGCCATAACTCTGTCGTTTACATTCATCCACGGAAAGAGAATGGGTGAAGATAATTCTATTTTTAAAATGCCACCGGTTACAGGTCACAAAGACTTGAGAATTTCTTACTTAGTGTGTTTAACTTTTTCTATATAGATGAAACAATATTAATTTAATCAGTTTTGTAACTGCTATTATTTAAAACTTAACTGTAAAAAAAATACGCTAAACTTTATCAATAGGTATTATTGAGTATTGATTTTGAAAGCCACCAAAATATACGAGATGGAAAATGAAATCAGTGTTTTTCCATTGTGATAAATATTCATGATAGGTCAGTGATAACGTCAGCCGATGTCATCCAAAATAGGAGAGTGTATTGATTACGAATTTTATGTTTTTTCTCCATGGCGTGTATTGATTAGAAAGAAGCTATTATTCGTGTTTATTTTCAAGATAACATATTTACCTCTGAACTTCTATTATCTTTGTTTTTCAATACAAATATATTTAAGTATTCCACCGAGTATGTGTTAATAAAGGGTAGTTTTGAAAGCTGTGATGATAACAGAACAAACTTTAAAGAGTCTTCGGAGTGTTAATGAATTTAACAATTTGCAGGTATCGAAATCCTTAACAAGTGAAAGAGGGGAGACATTATCAGCTGAGAGTTCTTCAACAAACGGGCCTATCATAGACGCCGGCGTGAATCTCAGTATGGGCGCCCTGATAGCAAGCACTGTTTCAGGAGCCATAGTACTGATTGTTATTGTATCTATAGTCATCTTATTCTTAAGAAGAAGGATTTGTCATGTCGACGGAAAACCACAACCTGTAAGTATCTATTTCTCACTACAAATAATAATGATAAAAATATACTTCATCATTATTACAATCACAGCTCATATAGGTAAGTCCCACTACAAGGCTCAAGTTTCCTCCAGAATATGAAGAAAATTAACCTACTATACCACCGCTGGGCAGACGTGTGGCAATAAAGTTTTATGTTGTATTTTAGTTCTCTTTCATATATGTTATGTGTATATTATCTCCCTTAGTCGTCTTCTACGACACCCACGATCTAAAAAAGGGGTGGTACATTGTGTTCGTAATCCATTACCACATGGCAATATACTTATTAAACTCTAAAGTTAATCGATTAGTACTACTTAATCATAAATTAAAGATTAAGGCCCTTTAATTTACGGTAAAAGTTATTAACATAACCATTTCCTAATAAAAATAATAAATTAATATTTATTATTTCAATATCAGGCAACGTTCTTTTTATTCTTCTTATTCTTGTTGTTTTAACTTAGATTTAAGAAAATCTCTCCTAATTAAAAAAGGCCTAGATAGTAGAGTCAGTAATTTTCCATATGAAAATTTATTTTCGCTCTTCAGAGCAAACTGCTATTTAAAAGTCCTGGGGTCAGGCCCCGCAGCATTACTCATGCAAAATTGTAATAACTCATGCAATATTGCTCCAGCTATGAATATTTAGAAATTGCAAAACTTAATATATTTTTTCATCAATTCAGCTCACATAGTTGGGCTCGAAGCTCCTTCACAATAGGAGGCAAAATTTACCTACTACACCACGCTGGTCAAACGAGTTTTTACAGGGTTTAATTTCGAGTTTTCCTTCTCTTGCATAGATGTTATATGCATATTATAATTCTTAGACGTCTTTTACAACACCCATGGACAAGAAAGGGGTGGTGAATTGTATTCTTACTCCGTCATCACAGGGATAGAAAGCGAAATAGATGTTGAAATTTTACATTCGATACATTCGCCATTTTAAAAGCAAGAAGCTTAACTTTAAATTAAAGCTCCGTATCAAAAATTAATACACACGTTTGCCGTCAATTTTGGGAATTCTGGACGAGAATGTGGTGTCTCAAATGTTGGTGATTCCTGTAAAATAAAAACCCATAAAATTTTGAATTATTCCTAAAACGGCTGGTACTTTTACTAATTGATATTACGCGAAGTAACTTAAGCTATTTTTATTCCGGAAACAAAATTAGGTAGTTCACGACAGCAAATAAAATTACAAGTTAATTCCACTTTTTATCATGAATATTTTTGTTATTTTTTTATAATTAAGTTATTGCGTTAACACTGAAATTCATAAATTAGTCATCATCATCATCCTGCTCTTATCCCAATTACTTGGGGTCGACGCAATATGTCATCTATTTTGACAATATTGCAAAAAGTTTCGGCAATGACTTTTATGACTGGCCGCCTGCCTGACGTCAACCCTCCTTGGGAATGTAATCGTTGACCCAAATGGTACCGGATGGAGTTGGTCGGGGTCAATCTAAGGCTCTTAGTCGTCTTTTACGACACCCACGAGCAAAGCAAGAAATTCATAAATTAGTAATATATTATTTTTAGTATGTGTGTATTTCTGAGGAATACAAAAAAAAATGCATCTTGCAATTTCTGCAAACTGAAAAAAACATTGTAATTCTTTAATACCGCGCAGACAAATTCTTGAGCAACAACTAGTTTAATAAACTAGTAGTAGTTTAATGAACAACTAGTTCAATAAACTAGTTATTAAACTTTAAGTATAAAATAACAGATCCTAAAAGTTTAATAATATATTTCATTTATGTAATCAAACTAATATATTAATTCTGTTGAAATTATATCCACCTAAAAAACCCGAAGCTAGCATTGTATTTGTTCTCAAGCACACACGTAATTATTCCAAACAAAAATTACTATAATCTGTTATAGCGTGTGCGACCAGGAGAACCTCTGCTAGCTGAAAGGTATATAACGAACCCCCAGTACGGTGTCTACGGAGCGAGCCATGTCATACCAGTGTCGGGGCCGGGGATCTCCGGAGCCGATTCTGACGACACCAACAAGTCGCAGGTGCAGCTCATAGATCGCAACACTTTGACGTTCTTGGAAGAGGTCGGAGAAGGCTGCTTTGGAAAAGTCCACAAAGGTTAGTACATCCGCATTTTGATACCTATCCATCCATCAGTCTACAGACGTCCAATTTTGGACTCGCAACAAAAATGAATTTTATGCCACAATTACATGATTTTGCAGCTGCTTTGGTAATCGTAGTTGATATTTAAATTATCTAAATATCTGGTTGACCGAGCTTCGCTCGGAATATTTTTGTCGAATTTATTTAGATATATATTAATAAAAAATAAATAATGAAAAATATATAAAAAATTACAAAAAGAGAATAATAATAATACCGAGATTCGAACCGACGCTGTTTGAATGTCAACAAACTCAAAATTAGAACCTTTCAACTTCCCATCTGAGCTATCGTAACTCATGACATTGACACCGAAATTTGAATTCATATTCTTTTGAAATTAAATGTCATTGTTTTTTTTGCTAAAAACACTGACAAAACAACATTTTCTATAAATAAAACCTAACTAGATCGATTTTTTGGACCCGAAACCTCTAGTATGTCAAGTTTCAACAAAATCGTTGGAGCCGTTTCCGAGATCCTGAATATATATATACAAGAATTGCTCGTTTAAAGATATAAGATATTATATTTTATATTTATGGTCTATAGTCTCAACGACTTAAACCCCAAAAAAGGTAGGCAAAGGGCAACACATCAACATTCCATATATTTTGTTTGTTATAAAAGTCCTATGAGTATCGCGTCGCATAAAAGAAATATATTTAAATCAGCTTGTAGCAGGTGCGTCGTCCACAATATGAACGGAACTGATCTATGATGACGATGGTCAGACATGTCTATATAGGCTTGCTTCACATAAATTATTATTTATATTGGATTATCAAACACTTGATACTTGCTACGTTTGCCGTCACATTTATCTGTGTAATAGCATTACCGCAAGTAGTGACTTTGAACCCTCAATCTATTGAAAAATTTATTCGCACTCCTTTCATGTAGGTAGTTCGATAAGCATTATTCTATTGCAATACACGTCATGTGTCCATTTATAGCAATTGAATTTTTCAAATTGTTTTTTAACTCGCGACTCCCATCGACTGCTATGCCAGTAGACCATTTAAAATTTGTTATTCCGTTACTAGTACACACTATGGATGATAGGTGTAAATTCTTTTTCTGTACTCTCGAAAATTGGTAAGCAAAATTCCGCTCCATTGTATAGTTAAGATTTATAAACGATAAATACAGATTCGACAAAAAGAAGCTCGCGTTCATATTACTCATGATTTTATTAAGGATTTGTTACTAAATCTATCTTTCAAATGGAAAAGAAGTTAACAAAAATCTTTCTTAGAGTCGCAACCTTTGGTAATATTCTGTTCCACATCACATTGATTGTAGATCCACGCCATACCTGCGGTAATCTCTTTCTCTTTTTCATAAATATATTCTTGTTTATATTTCAGGCCTTCTTAGAACCGCGGTTGAAGAACAAGTAGTAGCTATTAAAGTGCTGAAAGAAAGCGCGGGTCGCAGTGCTACAGAAGACTTTGTTCGTGAAGTTTCTATAATGTCTGCATTTCGTCATCCGAATATTCTTGCTCTTGTTGGAGTTGTCTACAGAGGTAAGTATAATAAATCGTCACAACCTTTGTATACCTAAGCGTGAATAATCACAATTCTTATTTTCGGTTATCCTCTCACTCCATGTATCCTATACTATTAGTTATGAGCCTCCTCTGTAACGATAGATATATTAATCGATCGTTAAACAAATTACCGAAATCCGCTAGTAGTGATGTTAATCGACCACTGACGACAAGTAACCCTGCTCCGGTGGTTGGTCCACCGCGAAAGCGACGTGGTGTTCGGGTGGGTTGCGGGTGTACGTGCTTATGGCCCTTTATCGCCCCGGACGGAGTGGTGCGAGGAGTACGCCGACCGCAACCCACCCTAAAAAAAAAGCTTGATGTTAATACCTACTTATCTTAGTTGTCTTTTAACACGACGCCTATAGGAAAAATCCACGCACTCATATAACCATAGAAAACTGTAATGCCACATTATACCTAATCCTTCCAACCTTCCAGCCATCCATCAATTCATGAACTTCCACCGCTATCCAGCAGCCCTCTATAAGCCTATCTAATAGACCTACTTCCATATCAAGAATGATAATGCCATAATTAAAGAGCATAGCAAGAAGCTTAGCGATCACAGTTCCTGTAATGATTTCCCTAAGTCAGCGCCTTTCAGTTTTCCTTATTTGATTTTTATGACTCTTCAAACCTTACTCTTTAAGACTTCTTCAAGCCTTAATTATCGCCAATTATAATTTTATCCATAGAATGACTGCTACTTTACTTCCACGATATAAATTAATAGCGTTATTCTGAGCATTTATCTTATTTAACAATATTTGGTATTCATTCATTCATCACAGCTCATATACATCCCACTACTGGCTTCGAGGCTCCTCCGCAAATAAGGGAGATTAACCTACTATATCATGCTAATCAGACGAGTTAGTATAGAGTTTCATTTCGAGTTTTTCTTCTTTTGCATAGATGTTATGCATATTATATCTTTTAGTTCATCGTTATCATATCTCTTATTCATCTTTTACTACACCCACTAGTAAGATAGTGAATTGTATTTTTATTCTGTCATGACAAGGAAAAATTTCAATTACCGGTGCCACTTTTGTTTAATATTATTATGTTCATCCTCGTAAGCACTAAGTATAATATAGTTGGTTTATATGTAAATGCATTGGTTAAGTCTCCTGCGTGTTAGTCTGTTCTCAATCTATTACTAACGATAAACCAATAATATAATTTACTAATAAAAAAATATGTTTTCAGACGATATCGAGGCAAGTCCCTGGATGGTGTTTGAATATATGGAGTGGGGTGATTTAGCTGGAGTTTTAAGAGGTTCTCGAGGCGGAGGAAGACCGGGTCCCCCGTTAGATGAACCAGCATTATTACACGTAGCTCTGCAAATAGCACGCGGAATGCAATATCTAGCTTCAAGAAGATTTGTCCATCGAGATCTTGCTGCAAGAAATTGTCTTGTGGGTGCTAACCTTACGGTGAAAATAGCCGATTTTGGTATGTCACGAGATGTTTACACATGTGACTATTATAAAATGGCTGGTGAACGTCCCATGCCAGTTCGATGGATGTCACCTGAAAGCATAGTATATGCACGCTTCACCCATGAGTCTGATGTTTGGTCGTACGGCGTTGTGCTTTGGGAAATTTATAGTAGAGGAAAACAACCATTTTATGGACATAATAATGACAGCGCCACAAGATTAATTTTACAGGGTATATTACTAGTCCCTCCTGAAGACTGTCCTCGATTTGCATTCGAATTGATGCGAGCTTGTTGGAAAACTGACCCTCAAGATAGGATAGCTTTCAATGAAATTTGTACAAAGTTAGAACTCGCTGCAACAGGCGATGGTAAAGCTCTACAAATGCGCTTGCCATGTCCACCAACACCACCACAAGATTCGACTGGTTACTTGATTCCTAAAGAACAAATACCGGTTGATTACTTAAAACTGTCGTTACCCCTACCGGAAGATGGCGATACAGAGGCTGCCTCAGATTCAAGTGAAGAAGACGACGATGAGGAATATACTTGACAGCCACAGTTAGTGTCGGCATCGCATTACGTGCCGCGTTTGTCGCCTATGGTAGTCCCACCGCGGCTTTCTACACATTCCGTTAATAAAAACAACATAAACGCCCACTAATATGGATTTAATGCGGACGTGTGAAAGAGACTTCTAATAAATAAAAATATGGAGTCAATACTCAATTACCTACTAGGTGTGATATTTTTTCATAATATTGCTTTTGAATATTATGCAGGGATACAACAACTTTATAGATGTATATATCTATTGCGTGTTTAAATTGTGTGTTATGTATTTAAATGAATAATTAATAAGTATGTGCCATATGCCAAAAATTAAAGTACACGAACTTAGGATTAATTAAAATATATATATAGGAAGATTAGACGATAGGAATACTTATAATCAATTCTATCATAATTAAATTTTATTATAAGTAGGTATAAATGTTGAATTTTATATTTTTACAATGGCAATGCATAATTTTTTGGTATGCATAATATGACTGAACACTGTGTAATAGTTTATAAGTTAATAAAGTGTGTAAAAATCATAAAGTAAAAACCATATTCTGATAGGCATGTTATAATTATAATGTATCCTAGTCCTAGGCTATAAATTTTAGTGTTGTGATGAATAACTTCTTTGGCACTATTTTTTAGTGCTCAACTAATTCAAAGGAAAGAAATATAACAGTCCGGTAATATATACGTATATTATTACTTATATAAGCTCCACTGCCTCATTGGACTATAGTCCATAAAATATAGCTTGATCTCTGTGACAGATGTCAACGAAACCGACGATGTAAGTTTGAACGAGCGACATGTTTACAATTTTATTTTGTATCACCTATATATTCATTTTTTGTGCCAGTTTTATTGTAATTAAAGTGCAATATATTACAAATATAAAAATATTAATATTCATGCCTAAAATGTACCTCGTAAGTACTGAAATACCTAGTAAACATTTTATACACAAATGACGCTTACGTACGTACAAGGTCTTACTGGAGTGAAAATAAAAAAGAGATGGGACAGTCGATATACGTAATTTGATAATCGATATTTATTAAATTATTCATAAAAGAAACAAACTCAATACAATACTCATATAAAATTTTCAACATATTTTTTACAATTACAACAGACAGTTACATTATAAAATACATAAATTGAATTAATTAAACATTAAAAAACTACTTTTACACTATATTATAATTTACAGTGAGTAATCAGTGTAAATTATAATATTATTTACGCATTATTGTCAATAAACTAAACATATTTATTCATAAAACAGTCAATTGATCGATTGATCTAACGACTGTCCCTATTTTGCCAAAAAATGATAAATGTAATAGCAGGAATGCTCCAGTGATGACGATAATAGATCTTGATTGTACTCCTTTCGAATAATTAAAACAGTTAAAAAAGCAGTTTTCTTTGAAATAAATTCAAAAAGATTTTCATTGATTGTATTTCAACTATAATAGAAAAACACAATTATCAAAATAAAGAGTTTTATCGATAAAAAACTACTTACTCCATCATAAGTGCAACAACCCTAGGGACAACTGTCACAGAGATCAAGCTATATTTTATGGACTATAGTGGTCGCCCAGAGATGAGTACCTACTCTCATCGGTGATTTAAATACATTTGCAGCAGAAATCAGTAAGACGTAGGTATTTACTATTTAATATTGTGTATTGAATTATCAATTTATTAATCAGTCTTTTTCCATAATAATAAAAACCATAAGTATATTACATGTCAACTTTTGTCATGTATTTATAAAAAATAATTTAGATATGCAATATACTCAAAAAGCGTTTCAAATATTTTAGTTAAACAAAATATAAGTGGCCAATAAAGTAGAATTTATAAAGAACAGATTCTGATTTCGTATTCGCTTTTAAATGATAATTTCTTAATGAAAAACTCAAATAACACCTTTTTTTAACAGGATTGTATGTTTACCACTGTACCAGCGACCTCTATAATATTTAATTTAATAAACGCAAAATAAAAAATATGTGCAACAATTTTATAGTCAAGATTATGTACCTACTATAGTTTAATAATTTTGTACGTATTTACTATAATAAATCATCCAAACATTATCATCTCTCTTACTACGCTTTAATTTAATTTGGTGCAAATATATCAAATTAGCCTTCGCAATTATATAATAAATACGCTCTTTTTTTTTTTTTATGGGTGGGCTGCGGTCAGCGCTCCTCCGCACCACGCCGTCCGGGGCGACAGAGGGGCTTAAGCACGCAACTCCCGCAACCCACCCGAAAACCACCTCGCCTTCGTCATTGGGCCGACCACCGGAGCAGGTTTACTTGTCGTCAGTGGTCGGCCCGACGGAATACCCCCTACGCGGGGTACCCTCGCATCGACCGACGTCTCCCCCTCGGGGAGGACGTCGGTCTTTCCTCACGCGGTCGGCCTCTCGGCGGATGACGGACTCGGAATCCCCGGTCACGTCACCCGCAGCCTCGGCTAGGGCGGCATGAGGCGCAGATAGTTGCGCCTACGCCGCCCCAGTCACCGGCGGCGGATCTCCTCATCGAGGCTGCGCTCCTCGCGCAGACGATCCGCCGCCTCCTTCTGCGAGATCACTGTCTCGCAGAAGGCTGCGACCGCGTCCCAATTCCCGACGCTGTCGACCATCGCCCTAGCGATGGCCGGCAGCGTCAGGTCGGCACCGATGATTGCGATGAGTTCACGGCGCTGCACTGCCCAAGCCACGCAGGCCTCGAGCGTATGGCGCGCCGTGTCCTCGTCGCAATCGCAGTGGTGGCAGGACGGTGTACTCTCCCTCCTTACGACCTTGTGCAGGTATTTGGCGAAGCTCCCATGCCCCGTCAACACCTGCACTAGTCGGAAGGAGAGCACCCCGTGCCGCCTTTCCAACCACTGCATCAGCACCGGCCGGAAGGCCTCCACGGTTCGCACCCCGAACCGAGGCCTCTCCAGCCGGACTGCCCAACGGGCAATGACGTCTCGGCGGGCGTCAACGCGCCAGGCGGTGAGCTCCCTTAACGAGATCTCACCGCCCTCCGCTCGCACCCCTATCACCCGCCGATACAATCCGGCGAGCATCTCCGCCTCCAGGTCCCACGGGGGAGTCCCGGCCAATAGGCACGCTGCCTCCGTCGCCACCGTGCGGTATCCGCGGATGGCCCTGACCGCCATGACCCTCTGTGGTCGCCACAGAAGGGCCCTAAGTCGGACGGTCAAGGACCCCGCCCACACCGGTGCGCCGTACAGGGCCATCGACCGAATGATCCCCGTGTACAGCTGTCGGCACGTAGCGCTCGGTCCGCCCACGTCCGGCATAAGCCACGATAGGGCGGACGCCGCGCCGACGAGCCGTGGAGCGAGCCTGCGGCAATGCTCCCGGAACCACCATTGCCCGTCGAGCACCAGGCCCAAGTACGTCATATGGGCCCGGATGCTGATGTCAACCGAGTGGACGGTGACCGAGACGCCGATGGGAGGGCTCATACAGCGCCCATGGAATAAATAAATACGCTCTGGGGTATGTCATCATCATCATCTTATCATCTCAGCTCATATACGTCTCACTGTTGAGCTCGAGCCTCCTCCAAAATTGGAGGCAAATTTGACCTCCTATACCACGCTGGTCAGAGGCAACCCGGGGGGTTAGGATCTTCTTTCAAGTTCTTCTCTTGCTTAGATTTTGTATGCATATTTAACCCCTTAATCGTCTTTTACGACACCCACAGGCAAAATACGGTTGATGAATTGTATTCTCACTCTGTCACCATACGAAGAATGAGGTATGTATGTAAGATATATCTCAATCCCAATTATTGACGAATAATAAGCAAGGCATCCAGCGAAAGTCACGAACGAGCTATATTAGATATTCAGGTTAGTAATATGCCCCGGACCTATACTCCCTAAATTCTAATTTATATTTTATAGAAAAAAAAAACTGTCCGTGTGATTACATACACAAAAAATACAATGTGGTACCACACGTTTCTTTCCCATGAGAGTTGTAAGAACTGACTAACCACACCACCTTGCCTACATGTGTCATACAAATTGCTTAAAGATTCATATAGGTGTTGTCTTGTAGTATTTGTTTATTGGTGGGCAGTTTAAGTTACAGCTTAATTACTACATATGAAGAAAATGTACTTACTTATACTTACTTATACTTACTTAGATCAAAGACAAAACACCTCAACTTAGGAGACTTTCTCTATAAATGTAATTTACTATACCTTATATATATATATATAAAATACACTGTTGAGCAGGGCACTATTGGAGGGCAATGGCCTGGCTGCTACATCGCTCGACGAACTGACAACCACTAGGGAAAAAGTTCTCGAGGGGCGACCACGAATCAGACGACGCAGTGTAGGACGGCCACCTAAACCTGGGGACATTCGCGGGGCGTCGATAGATGCAGGCGGCACAAGACCGCACTTTATGGCGAAATATGAGGTAGGCCTACGTCCAGCAGTGAACGGCGATAAGCTGAATGATAATGATTGAGCACAAAACACCTTTACAGTAGGAATGAGATTAGCTTGACTTTGTCCGCTAATCGGGTTTCGCTATGAATTTATTTTCTCAGAATAAATCTGTTTCACAATAACGCCAACAACAGACAATGATAACGCTGAATATAAAACTGGATAGATTCGTTTTAAATAAAACTACGGATTTTATCGTGATTGTATTTGATTTTTGATTGCCCGATGTTTAGAACACTTTGCGGCGTTCAAGGTCCCGGGCGGACTAAAAAGGTTCATTTTCGTGCATCGCGGTCGATGCGACAATCGTAAAGGTTCATTTACGTGCATCGCGGCCGATCACGGCGGCGCGCGGTTTTCGAGCCGAACACGCTATTACTCTTCAACTCATTAGAGTCCTACACCATCTCGCATCTACCTATTCAAACCGTGAACACCCCGTAGCGGTACTGCTGGATATCGAAAAAGCTTTCGATCGCGTCTGGCACGATGGGCTGCTTTACAAGCTTTCACAAACTCCTGCCACCAGAAGGCTCATACGGATAATTCAGTCCTTCTTATCATACAGAACATTCCATGTCGTAGTAGGAAATGTTCCTTCTTTTACTGGGCGATTAGAGGGTGGCGTGCCGCAAGGCAGCTGCCTCTCACCTATTCTCTACTCACTCTACACTAACGACATCCCCACCACGGGTAATACTCTATTAGCATTGTATGCCGACGACGCTGCCTTTGTTTCAACCAACCCGAACTGCCGTTTCGCAGCGAAATGAATGCAGAAAACTCTGGATCTCCGCCCGGCCTGGTTTACCAGATGGCGGCTGAAGGTAAATGTGCACAAAACACAGCCCATAGCTTTCGCCCACCCTAGATCCCGCCCGGCACCATTGAAACTGCTGCGGACTCCTATCGAATGGGCTAACTTAGTGACATACTTGGGTGTCGCTATTGACCATCGACTGAAGCTTAACATCCACACCAAAAGAGTGGTGAACACCACGAGAGCGACTCGCGCTCTCTTACGCCCCGTATTATCTGCGGGTGGTCTCCCCACCCCAGTAAAGTTCAGCCTCTTTAAGTTATATATTCGCACCCGTTTAAAATATGCCGCCCCGGCTTGGTACCCCTTTATTTCTAACACCGGACGCAAACATTTACTGGCCCAACAGAACCTGGCGCTCTGGACTATTGTTAACGCTCTTAGATGCGTTAGAAACACTACACTGCACAGCGATCTCCAAGTCGAAACGCTCTAAGACTTCATCTCCAGACTGGCGACTAATATCTTCGCCAGGGCTGACGCTTCTAACCACCCTGTTATTAGAAACATAGCCCCCCTTCATACCCGTCCACCTGAAGGTAGACGCGTTAGGTCTCTCCCTAGAGACCAAATTATCCCCGTGCAGCCCTCTCCAAGCATTAGCAGTGCATCATCATAAATTCGTACATAAATTGTACTACTGTTCTCTCTCTGCTGCGACACTAGCAGCTATACTAACCCCCTCTTTCACAGTGAACTGATGTCGCGTCCCATCGCCTTGACCGAGGTCAACGTGCACGGATCGCACCCAGCTCTCACAGAAGAGGAGGAGCACGCAGCAGGTCCAGCAAGAAGCCCCAACAGATACCAAAGACTCCATGAAGAAGAACCACAAAATGCTACCCATCATCATCATCACTACCATCACCGACACCCATCGCACATGAGCATCCATGAGGCAGCGGCCGCCGAGTCCGCCCGGGATGCGTGTCGCCCTGAGTGGGGCCTCCCCCGGGGCAACCGGTGGTCTCACTCTGCTCGGGCAGACCGCCCTGTGGCGGTGAAGATCGGTCGCTGCCTCCAACGGAAAAGAAGCCCAAGATCTCACCGCGTAGTGACCACCTAAAAGGTGCGACCTCACCCCGGCGTGCATCAACGCACCTTTTAAAACATGAAAACCCGACCACCCTCCGCTAATTTTAGCGGAGGCGAAAAGCAACCGCGGGCAAGGGCCAACGCCCGAAACCGCTTCCGTCACTCCACGGCAGATCACTTTCCGCCGACAGGAGGGGACGAGTAAATTGAGTACTGTAGGCGCGCTTTCAACGACAGGAATGGCGCCATGCAGATGTATGCGACAACAGTCAATGTATGAAGATTGCTTACGACTGTCGCGCGCCGCGGCGATCGATCGCACGCGGCCGTTGCGACAATAGTCAAAGTATGAAAATGTATGGCGCCGTTTCCGAGGTACGCGACAGCCGCGCGCGGCCAACGTCTGAAACGGCGCCATACATTTTCATACTTTGACTACTGTCGCATCGGCCGCGCGCGACAGTCGCAAGCGATTAATCGAGCGCGGCCGCGATCAGCAGCGATGCACGGAAAGGAACCTTAAGATGTCTCACGTCCAACAAGTCATCGTTATTACAGAAAATTTATAATAGTTTATAATAGCCATAGTTTTGCCAACGTAGCAACAGTATCGATAAAATGATGAATTTCGTTTAAGTGACAAACGTTACTAATATTTTAAATGCGAAAGTAAGTTTGTTTGTTACGCTTCTACGCTTAAACCACCGAACCGATTTCAAAAATTCTTTCACCAATGGAAAGCTATCATATTAGGCAGTGACATAGGCTATATATTATCTTGGTATTCCCACGGGAACGGGAACTACGCGGGTAAGGCGACTGAAACCAAACCGAAGCGAGGGCGGATTGCTAGTAAAATAATAAAACATACAGTCATAGATCGTAATCGTCTTTATTTCGTTTATTTTGACGTTCGTAATCGCATCACCCAGAAACTATTTAAACTGATTGTGAAATCTATGTTTCGAAACATACTGATGGGAGGAAGTAGAGTGTATTTCATCAAAATTAATGCAACAAATGATATCAGCAAATAACTATATTAGCTCACAGCCTTTATTTTGATATTTTAATTAAATTCGCGCGCTGTTTCATTAATTTAATCAATTAATTAAGCCGATCTACTACACTTCTCCTTTCTTCTTCTTATCGTATTGGCAATCAGCTACTAATATGAGCCGAATAATGGGAGTGTCAATGTGTACGTGTGTATGTCACTGAACTCCTCCTAAACGGCTGGACCGATGTTGATGAAATTTTTTGTGTGTGTTCAAGAGGATTCGAGAATGGTTTAGATTCACAATTGGACCCGGTAGGTGGCGCTGTGATCGATTTCAAGGTGAATTCCTTTTACTATATTTTAGATTTAAACAGAACAACGTCTATTGGGTCAGCTAGTATATTATAAACCTCTTCACGTCTTCAGTGTCGTCATTCTTATTAGTCAACTATAAAATTTGGAGGAAAATGAAAACATTTGCTAATCACTTTTATATCATATTCCTTACATCCCAGCAGGTGATCCGTATCACTATATATAAAATGTTATTAAAATTAAAATTATTTAATATAAGACATTAAAGCACTAAGATATTGAATGTAAAACAGGAACACCATAAGCTTTCATCACTCCTACTTACCATAGTTCATAAAAAACTGCCGGTCACACACCTGCGGCGAAGCGTGTTGCGGTTGTAAAATTCCTTTTGGACTCTCTCCCCACCTCTTTTTGTGAGTCTGCCTCGCAGAAGGCGCAGAACATCGCGTCCCAGTTTCTGATGCATGATAATTAGCTGCGTCAGGTTAACGCCGATGATTGCGATGAGTTCATGACGCTGCTCTGCCCAGGTGCACACACCTAGAATAGGTATGTGCTGCGCCGTGTCCTCGTTACAAGCGTAGTAGTAGCAATACGATATCCTCTCACTCTCCGCGACTGAGTGCTGGTACTGACCAAAGCCACTATACCCCGTCAAGACCGAACCAACCAATGACATACCAGTAAAAACTAAATATCACATCAGGTTACTAAAAGATGGTCATAATTAACTGTGCAAAACACACTTCTTTTATCGGTTTCATTCGTTTGGTCGAGTATTCAACCGTTTTCAATAAACTTTACGTTTTAAACCGCTGATTTGGTTTTAAAATTGTTGTTTTACACCTACGGTGTCATTTCGTGAATCTAGTTTAATCACAGATTAAAACTATGTATGACGTATTATTAAAAAATCTTAACTGAAGATAGTTCTTATGCTACGCGTTTCACTTACTGCTTACAGTCCATTCAAAAGTTACATTTGGGGTTGCGTTTGTCAGAGGACGGAGACAGGAGGTAATTTTATTTTTTAGACATGAATTTAACGTAAAACTAAATCCGAGTTTGTGGGGTTGCAACCCTTGTGCCAAGGCCACCATCTTGGAAAAAGGGGTATAAATGGTTTTTTACAGTTTATCTGCAAAACTTACAATGTATAGACAAATGTAAAAATCGCTGTATCTAATACCTGGCAAGAGTTTGTTGTTAATATGCCTAGTCGGATGTAAAACGATTGTAGTCAACATTTGCCACATTTATGGACTATGAACCGTGACCATGAACGTTGCAAAGTGTTCGAAACGTCGGGCAATCAAAAATCAAACACAAACGCGATAAAATCCGTGAAGTTAGTTTTATTTAAAATGTGTAATACTCGCGTAAACATCAGAAATCGAAATAATTATGCACTAGTTCTATCATTATATAAACTAATATTATTATCGATTTAAAAATTGTAAATTAATAATTGTCATCAATTCCTAACAATTTGAAGTTCAGTGTTTTCAATGATAAGAAGTCGCAAGTCTCTGAATCAAGACGTGCTATATGTCTAATCAAGTCATAATATTCATCTTAATATATAAAATTCAAAGTCCTGACTGACTCATCAACGCCCAGCCCAAACCCTTGGACCTAGGAAGCTGAAATTTTGCACAGATATTTTCTTTATGACATAGGCAAGGAATAAGACGGGATTTTTCGAAATTCCCACGGGAACGGGAATAATAAGGATTTATATTTTCGCTATAAAAGTTGCCCTATCTCCGTTATTATATTTATTAGAGACTTGAAATTTGGCATATAAATATGTGATTGCAATCACTAAAAACCGTTTTTAACATTTTTCGAAATTCCCTCGGGAACAGGAATAAAAAGGATTTATTTATATTTTGTCGCTTTAAATTTACCCTATCTCCGTAACCATATGTATTAGAAACTTAAAATTTGGCATATAAGTAGGTGATTATGAAAACAAAAAACAATTTTCAGGATATTTCGAAATTCCCACAGGAACGGGAATAAAAAAAGATTTACTTATATTTTCGCTTTAAAGTTGCCCTATTTCCGTAACTTTATTTATTAGAGACTTGAAATTCAGCTTAAAAGTAGGTTATTACGATAACTAAAAACCATTTTTAGGGTTTTTTGAAAATCCCTCGGAATATGATGAAAATCCTTGCTTAAAAGTTATATTGTTTGTTTTTTCTTTCGTAGCTATTGTTAAGTATAATAAGTGTATAAAATTATTTCCCCATTATGAAGTAGGCAAGGAATAAGACGGGATTTTTCGAAATTCCCAAGGGAACGGTAATAAAATGGATTTATATTTTCGCTTTGAAGTTGCCTATCACCGTTACTTTAATTATTAAATACTTGACATGTAAGTAGGTAATTTTGATCAGGCTTCAGTTATTTTTTTTCTTTTTTCGATTTTTTTTTTAATTTTTCGAAATCACCTCGAAATAGGAGGAAAATCGTTGCTTTTAAGTCATAAAACTAAGTTTTGCTTTCGTAACTTTTGGCAGGTGCCTACACTAAAAAAAAACTTGATTGAATACGTATCTATCACACAAGGTTGATGCTATTGTTAAACAAAATTATCGTATTAGTCGATGAAAGTGTTTGACTTCAACGAAATGTTTGACTATAATAATAATTATATATGCGAAAAACACAATTTTGCATTTTATTCGTATTTGAACAAGTTTTTTCACCGTATATTAAAACTAATATTCGGATATTTATTATTTTTTCGTGGTTTCCTTAAGTAGCTTCAGCAATAATGAAAAAGTCGCGCACGCCAATCTCCCCGGAGCTCGGAGGGTAAATAAGCAGCGCGAGGCGGCACGGCCCCACACATTATAATTGCAACCTTGGTCTTAATAACACGTCCAGCGCAAACGCTGCGATAGATTATACCATACAAGTAAACTGTACTTTTCAGTGCAACACTATCTTTTAAAAACTGTGCTTTTCAGCACAATTCTTTGCTTTTCAAAATATTCTTTCTTATCTTTTAAAAATTGTTTTGCTAATCTTTTCCAAAAAAATCTATTCTTTTCCAAATTGCTTTTCTAATCATTTCCAAATATTGTTTCCCATTTTTTTTTACTTTTATTAAGTTTATGATACTACTATTTTAATTGCCTTGATTCCTTAGTGCATAACTTTGCTTTTCAAAATATTCTTATCTTTTGCAAATTGTTTTGCTAATATTTAAAAAAAAAAACTAACCTTTTTCAAATTGTTTTTTCTTAATCATTTTCGAATATTTTTCTATTTTTTTTCTTTCATTAACTTTATAATACTATATATTTAATTTTTTTTTTTTTAATTAATTTTCAAAGTATTCTTATTTTTCACAAAGTTCTTTGTTAATCTTTAAAAAAAAAAATTTCCCTTTGCTTTTCTTTTCTAATCATTTTACAATATATTTTTTATTTTTTTTTACTTTCATTTTGTTTATAATACTATTTAATTAGCTTAAATTTGTAAGTGCATAACTTAAGTACATAGTTTTTGTTCGTTATTTGAGTAGATTTTGTTTATTATCTATCACAATGACTGTTGAAACATTGCAAATTGATGGGGCTATGATCCCTCACACCGTAGTTCCTATAATTGGAGACGGAGCCTGTCTGTTTCGGGCCATCTCCTATATATTGTATGATACACAGGTGATGGCCAGGGAGGTGCGCGAGCAAATCGTAGACTATGTGGTGGACAACTGGGAATCGTTTGCCATTATGTCACATGACAGTAACGGGGACAATTACTTCAGTGCCGCTGAATACCGCATTGACATGTCACGCCATTTTACTTATGGTAGTTTATGTGAGCTGGAAGCGGCAGAGCAACTCTTTCCATGGGTCTTTGAAGTTTACCGAAACGGTGAACTGTATATGAGTTTTGGTACTACAGGTAACCCTGTGGGACGACTACGCTTTACACATGATCTGTCACGTGGCCATTTCGATGTTTACGTCCGTAGTGAAGTGACTGCGACAATGGCCGAGACCGCCTCCCCTTCTTCACTTCTCCCCGTCGTTGCAAAGAAGATTACTACGAGAAGAAATGAAGTGCCTACTAATTCACCGCCCATATTAGAACCAGATCATGACGTATCTCAGTATCAATCTCTTATCTTTCCTACTAAATGCTCCAAGAAACGTCGTGCCAGATGCACCGACGCTACTCGGAAAAACAAATTCAAAACGCTTCAAAAAAATATGCGCATACAAACCCAGCAGTTCACCGTGCTGCCGTGGCCAGATACCAGAAAACTCACCCTGAGGTACACAGGGCGGCACAGTCTCTTTATGAGCAAAATAATCCTGGAAAACGAGTACAAAGGAAAGGACGCTCCTGGAAAACCAAGGCTCACTCCGGCATGGCCTATGATCTTGATATAGAGTATGAGATGGACAGTACTGTATCCTTGGGTGCCATGAACAACAAGTGCCATTGGTGTAATGCTCTCAAGTGGAAGGAGGAGCCACCCGGCATGTGCTGCAGTGCTGGTAAGGTGCAGCTCCCGCCTTATGAACAGCTGAGCCTCTCTACAGTTTGATAATGGATATACATCCAGAACACGACCATTTCATGAACCGTATTCGTAAATATAATAGTTGTTTTCAAATGACTTCTTTCGGAGCGAAACAGATAATAAAAGACGGTTTTATGCCAACTTTTAAAGTTCAGGGCCAGGTATACCATTTGGTGGGCAGCTTGCTGCCAGCTCCTCAAAAGGAACCACAATTTTTACAAATATATTTTGTTGGCGAAGATGACAGGGAAGTACAATTGAGGTGCAGTATCTTTCCCGAAGTAAAACCCGGCTTAGTCAAGCAACTGCAGAGAATGCTACATACGTTTAATACTTATATAAGAGACTTGAAGATCGCCCTGGACAAGGTGCCTGAAACGTCTAAACCATTTAAAGTAGTCATTAATGCTGAGAAGAAACCGCCGGAGAGTCACAGGGGTCGTTTTAATACTCCTACGTCAAATGAGGTGGCATTAGTAATAGTTGGTCAGCAATTTGAGAAACGAGACATTATCCTTGAGAGCCACGATAATTCATTGCAGCGCATTAGCGAGATTCACCGTTCGTATGACGCCCTGCAGTATCCGCTTTTGTTTTGCCGTGGCGAGGATGGGTACTCCATTTCTTTACCTCAGCGTGATCCTGAGACCAAATTAATACTTAAAAATACAATTTCAGCTGCAAGGTTCTATTCTTTTCGTATAATGATTAGACAAGGAGAAGATAATCACTTGGTGTACAGGCGTAGTCTGGGCTAGTGGACTAACGCCGTGTTTGACAGAAGAACCTAAGGTTATAGTTTGAAGTACCTAAAGCCCTTAAGTTCTTAGCCTATCTGATGGGATACCTGCACCGCGCTACCTAAGGTGACAGGTAGATGTGAGATGGATGTTGGGTGGAGGATTGGTAATTCTCACTGCCAGTCAAGCAGACTCACTCGACTGATCAGAACTGACGGCTAAGGGTGTCTTGGCCACAGTGAGATGGAGGTTTGGGTGGAGGATAGGTAACTCTCACTGCCAGTCAAGCAGACTCACTCGACTGATCAGAACTGACGGCTAAGGGTGTCTTGGCCACAGTGAGAGGGATGTAACTGAGAGATGAATAAATTCAAATCTGATTTATTTTACAAAATGTACACCTTATATACTACTTATTGCTAATACACACATATACTATTTTGTGTTAGTGTGTCGTAAGTGTGAAGTGTAACGCAGCGTCTTTTAATCATGTCAGTGCTAATTTTGCACATTTGTATGTTGACATGCTTTACTTGTATGTTGACATGCTCTACTTTTGAGTTTGCTGCGTTGCATGTTCACTTGGTGTATTTCCGTTCCCTTTTTAGTCAGTTTTTAGTGGACATGTACGCCAAAATAGAGACGGAAAGGTTGACCTATATCAGGAACAACCAGGCGCAGCTGAGGGCTGACAGTTATATACACTTGCGGGATGCCATAGGAAGGCAGGATGTTGATGTTCAGCAGCTAGGTCAGAAGGTGGTGCTCCCGTCATCTTTTACCGGGGGACCACGCTATATGCACGAGCGTACACAAGACGCTATGACATACGTGCGTCAGTACGGTCGTCCTGATCTTTTTATCACATTTACGTGTAACCCCCGATGGAAAGACATCACAGATATACTTTTACCTGCCCAAAAGTCACACGATCGCCACGATATTATAGCTAGGGTATTCCACCTAAAGGTGAAAAAGATGATGGCTCTTCTTACCAAAGGCAATCTATTTGGGGGGATGCGTTGCTTTATATACTCGGTAGAATGACAAAAACGGGGTCTTCCTCACATTCACATCTTGCTATGGCTAGAGCAGCGTATCACCCCAGATAAGATCGACAATGTTATTAGTGCAGAAATACCTGACCCTGAGCAAGACCCTTTCCTCTACGATATTGTGAAGGCCAGTATGATACATGGTCCTTGCGGAAGTTTAAATTATAACTCGCCCTGCATGAAAGATGGCAGTTGCAGTAAGAGGTACCCCCGACCGTTTCTCAAGGACACCCAGACAGGAGACGATGGATATCCGCAATATAGGAGGAGGTCTCCAGCTGACGGTGGTAACACAATAAAAATTAATGAAATAGAGTTGGACAACCGCTGGGTGGTGCCTTACAATCCTGTCCTGTCACATACTTTCAATGCTCATATTAATGTGGAGTACTGCAATTCTGTTAAATCTATCAAATATATTTGTAAGTACGTGAACAAGGGCAGTGATCAAGCGGCCTTTACTCTAGAGAATGAGAAAGATGAGGTAAAAATCTACGAAAGCGGCCGGTACATAAGCAGTTCCGAAGCAGTTTGGAGGATCTTAAGCTTCCCCATTCATGAAAGGTTCCCCCCTGTCATACACCTCGCTGTTCATCTTGAAAACGGTCAGCGAATATACTTCACCTCAAATAATTTGTCAGAAAAGATAAATAATCCACCACAGACAACGCTCCTAGGCTTTTTTGAAATCTGCAAAACAGACAATTTCGCTAAAACTCTGCAGTACTCCGAAGTCCCTTCTTACTATGTCTGGAACAGCAAAAAATTTTCAAGGAAGGAAAAAAGGGAAAGATGTTGAGGGCTGGCCCGGAGTGAAAAAAGTGCACGCTCTGGGCAGGGTCTATACGATTCATCCAAACAACACCGAGTGCTACCACGTACGCCTTTTGCTCCATGAGGTTAGAGGACCGACATCCTTTGAGGACTTAAAGACTGTGAATGGTATCCTCCATCCAACATTTCAATCTGCGTGTAAGGCACTTGGTCTGCTGGAAGACGACAAGCATTGGGACACCACTTTAGAGGAAGCTGCATTATGCGATTCTCCTCTCAAATTGCGAGAGCTATTTACAATAATGTTAGTTTTCTGTCAACTCTCTGATCCTTTAATCCTTTGGGAGAAATACAATGAGAGTCTCTCAGAAGACATTAAACGGCAACTGGAAAGAGAGTTGCAAGATTGTGTATCTGTTGTACACCTCACTGACGAGGTGTACAACAGATGTTTGATTTTGATTGAGGATGCAGTATTAGCTCAAGCAGGACAAAACTTGGCACAGTACGGATTACCTCAGCCAAAAAGATCTGCAGCAACTTTGGACAATAGAGAATATCTGAGGGAGACCAATTATGATCTATGCGCTCTAGGAGAGGTGGTGTCATGCAATGAGGAGTTACTGACGGATGAACAGCTTTACGTTTACCAGAAGATCCTTGGCAATATTGAAAAAGGAATAGGGCAATTTTTTTTCCTGGATGCTCCTGGTGGCACTGGTAAAACATTCCTTATCAATTTGCTATTGGCAAAAGTTAGGAGTAATCGTAGCATTGCCTTAGCTGTCGCATCGTCAGGAATCGCAGCAACACTGTTGGAGGGAGGCAAGACAGCTCAAGCTGCTTTCAAGCTGCCACTAAACCTTATCCATGTGGAAACTCCACTGTGCGATATCTCAAAACAGAGTAATGCGGCCCAAGTGCTGCGTGATTGTAAACTCATAGTTTGGGACGAGAGCACGATGGCGCATAAGGGGGGTTTTGAAGCGCTAAACAGAACACTAAAAGATATTAGAGGGAACGATGACATGATGGGTGGAGTCACCGTGTTGTTAGCTGGAGACTTCCGTCAGACTCTGCCGGTAGTGCCGAGGGGAACTCGAGCTGACGAAGTTAAGGCTTGCATTAAGGCATCAAGTCTTTGGCCCCTAATCAAAAAGCTTCACCTTAAAAAAATATGCGGGTGCACCTGAAGAGTGATGTTTGCGCTGGACAATTCTCCGATCTTCTTCTTAAAATAGGAAATGGAGAATATCTAGAAACTGATGGCAAGATTACAATTCCATCAGATCTTGCCTCACTTGTACTGACCGTTGATGACCTAATAGCCCGAATATATCCAGATGTTCACAACCTACGCAACAAATCCATGGAGTGGCTGTGTGAACGTGTGATTTTGACACCTAAGAACGATCAGGCTTCAGTTATTAATGACACTTTGTTAAAGTCATTCGAAGGTGTAGAAGACAAGTACAAGTCTGTGGACACTGTAGTGCATACGGATGATGCTATACACTATCCTGTGGAGTTCTTAAATGCACTCAACCCACCTGGTCTACCGGTTCACACACTTATCCTCAAAGTGGGTGCTCCAGTAATGCTACTCCGAAACCTCAATCCGCCTAAGTTGTGCAATGGGACCAGGTTGCGTGTGAAAGCCTTACATAAAAACTTAGTAGAGGCCATTGTAATTACTGGCTGTGCTCGAGGTGAATCGGTGTATATACCACGGATACCACTTATACCATCGGAGTACCCATTCGAGTTTAAAAGGCTGCAGTTCCCTCTTAAGGTCTCTTTCGCAATGACGATTAATAAGTCTCAGGGTCAGTCACTAAAAACAGCAGGAATTGATCTTAGGGTAGACTGCTTCTCGCACGGTCAGTTTTACGTGGCTTGCTCGAGAGTGAGCTCTCCTAGCAGTCTGGTCATCTTAGCACCTGAGGGCAGAACCGCTAATGTAGTTTATAAAGAGGTACTATAAGTTTGGTATAAGCTCAAAAAATAGCCTTACCCCTTTACAATGGTTTTAGAATTTTGGTGTCTTTCAATCTGTATGTTATGGCATAACACAAAAACCACTGAATGGATTTCGATACAATTTTCACAATTTTGGTAGTTTGGGGGTCCATCTTAAAATCTAAGCCACGTATCATTTAATTTCGTTAAAAAAACAGAAGATATGGTGCATAGGGTGATTTATTCTGTAGTCTACGCGGACGAAGTCGCGGGCAAAAGCTAGTCCTACCATAAGTATAATAACGTCCAGGAGGCGGCATATCAAGCGATTCATCACGTAATTCATGTCATAATATTCATCCTATCATAAGTATAATAACGTTCAGGGGGCGGCATATCGAGTGACCCATCACGTAACTCATGTCGTAATATTCATCCTACCATAAGTATAATAACGTCCAGGGGGCGGCATATCGAGCGACCCATCACGTAATTCATGTCATAATATTCATCCTACCATAAGTATAATATCATCCAGGGGGACGGCATATCGAGCGACCCATCACGTAATTCTTGTCATAATATTCATCCTACCATAAGCTCCAGGCAGACAAGGTGGACGCCGAGGACGTATTCGCTGTGCGTTAAAGCAAATTTGTGATGTGGCCATGCCTCGTGTGTGATATCTCCCTTTGAGCAGGGTGGTCCCCTGGTGTTCCGGAGAGTTGGCAGATTTCCAGGCCGCGTGCGTACGCGCCCGGAGATACTATAGGCTACAACCGCAGCCGGCGGCACCATCGCAACGCAGAGTAGGAGGGCCAGCTGTACGAAGGTTATCGCAGTGCGCGGTTGGCTGTCTGTCTCGCCAAAGACGTCAGTCGGCAGGAAATGCTGGACAGTCCCCTTTTTTCAGTGGGTGGGCCATGGTCAGTGCACCCGTCGCCCGACTCCGTCCGGAGCAACGGAGGGGCGGCGCGCAGCCCCATGACCCATCCGTGACACGTCGTATTTGCCGTTGGGCCCACCACCGGTGCATAGTAACTTGCCTTCGGTCGTCGGCCCGACGGAATACCCCGGTCGCGGGGTACCCTTTCCTCTCGATGTTCCCTCTCGGGGACGTCGGTCACTGTCGCGCGATCAGCCTCAGGTCTCTGGTCCTCCCCGGCCCAGTCATCCGCAGCCTTGGCTAGTCACCCGTGGCCTACGGCGGCTAACCGACGCTGCGGGTGTATCTCCTCGCGCCTGCGCCGCCCGAGTTTCCGGCGGTGGATTGCGTCGTCGTGGAGGCGTTCCTCCCGTGCGCGTCTTTCCGCGAGACGACTGTCTCACAGGTGGTGACCGTTCCCAGTTCCTTACGCTGCCGAGCATCTCCCTAACGATGGTCGGCAGCGACAGGTCGGCACCGATGATTGCGATGAGATCACGACGCTGCTCAGCCCACGAAGCACATATTTTGAGTGTGTGCTACGCCGTGTCCTCATCGCAATCGCAGTGGTGGCAGGCCGGTGTACTCTCCTTCCTTACGACCGTGTATAAGTATTTGCCGTAGCAACCGTGCCCCATCAATACCTGCACCAGTCGGAAGGAAAGCACCTCGTGCGTCCGCTCCAACCACTCTATCAACACCAGCCGGAAGGAAAGCACCTCGTGCGTCCGCTCCAACCACTCTATCAGCACCAGCCGGAAGGCCTCGACGGTCCTGACACCGTACCAAAGCCTCTTCAGTCTTCAGCGACCAGGGTCCATACATGGCCCGTAAAACAAGAGGACCTTCGTCTAGTGCAGGGCTACCCTCAACTCCATTATACGAATGCCCGTTATACGAACGCCCATAACGTGCGGTGTCCAGGGGTTCGGTCCTCGATCACACACTGTGGAACATCGGCTAAGACTGAACGTTGAGAGGGAGCCTCCTACCCGGGCTGGATGTAATTTGTTACGCCCGACGACATGATCGTCATAGCCCGGGATGGGACGCTGGAAGAAGTGGCAAGTCTAGCAACTCTTAGCACCAAGGAGATTGTCAGTCGAATCGAGGTGCTGTAGCTGAGGATGGCTCTGGACAAGACGTAGGCCCTCTTGTACCACGGGCCCCGTATAGGTTCTCCAATCGGCGTCTTTATCACTGTCAAATCCGTCGACATCAGCATCCGGGCCCATATGAAACATTTGGGTCTGGTGCTCGACGGGCATTAGTGGTTCCGGGATCATTTTTGCGGACTTGCTCCGCGGCTGTTTCGCACGGCGACCGATAGAGAGAGAGGGCTCTTGGCTGATGCCGGACGTGAGCGAACCCAGCGCTGCGTATCGACTGCTGTACGCGGGGGTCTTCTGGTCGGTGGCGCTGTTCGGCTCACCGGTGTGGGTGAGTTCCCTGACCGTCCATCTTATGGCTGTCCTGTGGCGTCCACAGAGTGCCATGGTGATCAGGGCCATATGCGAATACCGCATGGTTGCGACGGAGGCAGCGTGCCTGTTGGCCGGAACTCCTTCGTGGAACCAGGAAATTCAGATGCTTGCCTAGTTATAGTGACGGGTGTCGAAGACGCAAGTCGATGGCGGCATGGTTTCGATCAAGGAGTGCTGTCCCACCGTCGGATACCGTCCCACCTGGACGGTATCCAACAGGGTGACCCGCCGAGGCGGCCACGGATATCAAGGAATCGTTACCACTGGGGTCAGCCCATTGGCGACGGGGAGGGGGTAGGTTATGGGGTCGCGTGACGCTCATCCATTGCGCCGGACGGATTGGGCGGGAGGTGCCCAGACTATCCGGCCGCTTACTGCTAAAAGGGGTGGCATAATCGGTATTGCACGCGGGCGGCGATACAGCTAGCGGCGGGCCTGCTTATGCCCCTATGGCGCCCTGGACGTAGTAGTGCGAGGAGTGCGCCGACCGTAAAATATTTTTCTTCAAATTTTGCCGCCCTTCTAATAGAGGCGCCCGGGGCGGTCCGCCCCTCCCCCCCCCCCCCCTGCTACGCCACTGGCAGCAACCCTCCAGTGATGACAATAATAGTGACTTAGACCTTGATTGTCTTGACCTTTTGAATAATTACAACAGTAAAAAAAAAGTTTTGTTTAAAATAAACTCAAAAAGATTTTCATTGATTGTATTTTGATTATAATAGAAAATCATAATTATAAAAATAAAGAGTTTTATCGATAAAAAGCTAGGGACTTTATCGTAAGCGTGACAGCACTAGGGACAACTATCACAGAGGGCGGGAATCTGAAGTGTCATGTGGTGTTCTTGTATTATATTCAATATCTTAGTGTTTTAACGTGGTATATTAAATAATTTTGATGGCATTTTATGTAATATATAGTGGCAAAACTGCTGAGGTGTAGTGAATATGATATAAAATTGCTATACATACCTTTATTCGTATTTTCACCAAAATTCTCAGAAGATACCCTTAACAGTGGCCATTACACTGTTGAGGGTGACACTTTGACTTACTGACAGACCATGAAGAAACTGAGAACTTGAAAAGATAATTATAACTCGACACTGGCAAAAATGGCTCGTATTTGTAGCTGATTGCCAAGACAAAGAAGAAGAAGATCATCCTATATTTTATGGACTATAGGTACGTATCTGCTGTCAAATTAAGATAGTTTTGGCGGAAATGTCAAAATATCATGTGGCGCTCTTATATTTTATTCATTATTTTAGTGGTTACCAGAGTTATATTGGATAATTTTGCTGGTATTTAATGTGATATAATGCAGAGAATGTTGAAGTGTAGTGAATATGATATAATGATGAATTAAGAGTATTGCCATGTGTGTTCTTCCAAAATTCTCAGTGAAATTTATTTGGTTATCAACACCCAATCAATCATAACGACTCGACTTACTTGCGGACTCGTTTTGTAAATTGCCAAACTAATATATTTCCTAAATTCTATTAAGTTTCCCCGCTTCCGTTATTGGCAATGTGAGAATTGCCACTAGTCATTAAAAAAAAAATTGTTAAGCTAATGATCTAAAAACAAGTCCTTTATCGTATACAAAAGGACTTTGTATCCATGGTCATAAATTAATTTTAACAACATTGCTGTCAGTTTGCGCACGCCTGTCATTTTCGTGTTTCGCTCCGCTGTGGTTGTGGATATCGGCGTTTTACGAATATGAAATTGATTTTTCCAAAATGTAAACACTATTTTTTTCAGTGAGACAATTGATGTGATTTTTTATAAGCTTTTGTGTATTATTTTTTGACATGCCGCCAGTCAATTCTAAAGTGAAAAAGAATGGAGCAGAATATGAGGTAAATATAAAATATATTATAGTAAACGGAGCTTTTCCAGGCTGTCTTATTGGAATCCATAAATTCTTAGATTTTATTTACATTGTCTACGAAACACATCGCAGTCAGAATCTGCTCTACTAACATTTTTATTTTACTAACGAACGTAAGGTGTACTATACTTTCTACCAGCTTTTGGAGAAACTAATTAGTAACCAGAATACAGGGGCATGACATAAATTAGTGCCAGATGTGTACATAACAGAAGAAAACATCCTAGTTTTAGTATCGTATTTTGCATTTCCATAGCAATTATTATTAACATTTGTAATAATACCTTGTCTGTCAGCTATTCAAACTATATTTACATAACATTAGCAGTTGGACATTATAAAAAAATTTAAATGGAATTGAACACATTGAGACATTCAAATAATTTAAGTCTGACTGTATCTTGTATTACTCGAAAACAATTTGTGATTTACTAAATCTAAATACATAGTTCGCTCATAGAAGGAATATTATCAATACCTCATGTTTAAATAAATTGATAACTATTTCATTTAAACTTATAATGACACAAATAACAGTCTAATTTTTTCAAATAGTAATTACACACAATAACCTAAAGTTCAAAACATTATGGTATTGAAGGCAGACAACAGTTTTTAAGTTGATCGCTTTACATTAACCAGTTCATTGAACCTCCAACTACATAACCAAAAATTAGATAGAGGTCATCATCACAAAATAGTTTTATACCTACCGTAGGCAGTCCACAAATGTTAAGTGCAGGTGTGGAGTGTTATTGTTAGATGTCCCTTTCCATTTTCTAATTAAATTTCTCCAAAGGCCTCTATGTGTTGGATCCATATCTCCATGTAAGCCTTTCAAAGGACTGTGTATCTTCCCTAGGCAAATCCTGTGAAAAACAGAAATACACAATAATAATGATATATTTTTATTTCAATGGACATTTTAAGTGTAAAGATCAAATATTAAATAAACTTATATATTTTTATTAATTTATCTGAGATGTACTATGTAGAGCATATAATATCATATTATATAAAATTGCGAAAATTCTCACGATACATACTGTGCATCAGTGTTTCCCAGAAAATAACCTTTTTCCATTGTAATTGTTTATATAAAAAAGTTATGGTGATGTTTATATAATCAATAACTAAGTCTTGCAAAGGTTTTCACACATTCTGTATTTACAAAGAGAAATGTTTTATTTTAATTCACATTGCTCTAGTTTTAGCTTTATTTATATATGTACACATACATATAGTTTGTGAGTAACCATTTTAAAGTCTCCAGTTATTAATCAAATTAAAAACAAGTGGGTTTTTTAAATTAATAAATGCAAAATAATATTGGTTATGTGTTAAGTGTTATTTAATCATAAAATATTACATTAAAAAGCATACATAAACATTTTTAGGACTTCAGTAATTCGGATTGTTGGTTTTATAAAAAAGCATTATAAACTTGTCAAACTATTGAATTTGTCGGATTATAGAGTATTGCCTAAGACCCCTTATGGTCCGGTTCCGGGGCCCTCTCGGGTTGGGGGCCCGTGGTATTTTGCCAGCACTGCCACCCTATAGTTACACCACTGTTAAATTGTAATCCGACAGGTATGTATATGTAATGTAAAATGGATAAACTAAATTGTGAATGTATGCTAGGCCGTACCGCTATTACATGTAGTCAAACTCAATCAGATTCAAAACAAAAGTACAATAGTGATGGCGCATACAAGTTTTAATTAACCTGTTCAATCATACATTACTCACATTAGCAAAGATTGACGAAAAAAATTTCAATAATAATAAATATGTCGGATTACAAGGGGCGCCGGATTAGACAGGGGCCAGATTACCACGGGTCCACTGTATTACTGTGTCACCAAACGAAAAAATTATAAGAATCTAATCTGTAATATATTATTATAAAGGTGTGCAGAATTTCACTAAGATGAGTAAGAAAGTAGGATAAATAAAGTCACTTTCACTTCATAATATTTATTAAGTAGTGTATTACTAAAATAAATATATGAGTACCTTTTGTTTATAGAATATAAAGTTAATGCCTGTATACTTTTTACTTGGTGTTATTGCAGTGCCACTGGGAAAGCACCACCTATCAATATGTCTATGTACATGTCGTTAGGTTTTTTCACAAAGTCTGATAAACCCAAAATGTTCATGCTTAGCAAGCAGGTTGGCAATTGCAGTTGGTGTTCTAAGTTGCCCAGGATACTTATGCTACCCATTTCCTTGGTGCTTCCTTAGCTGATTTTTGCGACTCACTGTCATATAATTGGTGACAGAGTACCTACTCTTAATTTGTCACTATACAGGAAAGCACACTTATTTAATATTTATGTTTTACATGTCATCACAGAACATGTGATCAGTTGGTTCATGGCTATGTGGCCACTCATTGTCCCTTTGTTGCTCCGGATGGTTCGGACAGAGTGTAATCATAACTTGTCCTCTAAAAAAAATTGTTGTGATGGCTGTCCTAGCTTGATAGTCACTGCATTAAGTATGAATTCCCCCCACAATCTATAATATGCAAAAATTCAAGCTTTTTGCATTGGATTATCTTACACAATATCTATAAAACAGTGTAGTAGCATATTGCATTTTGAATTTATTAGCACATGCACAAAACTTGCATGTCAATATGCAATATTGTGAAAACATTCAATAAAATATGTGATGTTATTTATAACCCAATATTGAATACAGTGTTATCATGTTGAAATATTCCGCAGTTTCAACATCAAAAGACAATATTAGATATTGCCACTTTAAAATCATTTCAGCTCATATACATCCCATTTTTGGACTTGAGCCTCCTCCACAATAGAAGGGAAATTCACTTTACCATGCTGGTCAGACAGGTTAGGTTATAGGGTTTTATTTCGAGTTTTCCTTTTCTTGCATAGATGACTCTTGCATATATGCGTATTATATCCCTTAGTCGTCTTTTACGACATCCACGGACAAGATAGGGAGTGGTGAATTGTATTCTTACTTTGTCACCACATGGAAAATCTATTTTAAATAGTTTTCAATAAGTAATACTAACTTACTTATATAATAATGATAGATCAAGAATACAATTCACAACCCCCACTTCACACTTGCCTGTGGGTATCGTAAAAGGCGACTAAGGTTGCAAGGATGCAAGAGAACGAAAACTCTCCATAAGATTCTATGTCAACACATCTTACCAGCACGGTGTAATAGGTCAATTTCCCTCCCATTATGGAGAAGCTCCAAATTATGTGTACTGAGATGATGATGATGAACACTAACTTTCAGATTAATGCAATTTTAATGATGCAAGTTTTAGTTAAATTCTTTCTTAATGAACCTAGCCATTCTAAGTAAAATCGACATCCTGACACATTTGATAACGATTCTTATTTTATGATTTAAATCGTATATTGTATTGTATTGACACAAAAAGACTAATGAAAAATGTGAGCCGTCGCTCGGAACTCCCGGCATATGTGAAACATAGAAATTATTTTTGTGCAAGTAATATGCATAAAAGAACAGTGTGCCTACTCTTGAATCTCGATTCCAATCCTAAATCCAATCGCAGCTCGAATTTGAGCAAATTTGGTACTCTTGAAAGTGACACTAGCGCCCAATTGGAATCAAATTAGGTGGAACGTTTCTAAACTAAATGAATTCGACTCTCGTCGATTAAGTCAAATATTTGCTACTCCCGACGGGATTTTGACGTAGTTTAAAATCGTTAATGTTACACAATTTCAAGAAAGCGTCGTTGTGGTGATCGAGTTCGATAACGTTATTAATTTAAAGTAAGAAAACATGGCACATTTGGTGAAAATAACAACGACGAACGCGTATAATTCATTCTCGATTTTGTTCAAGAGTACCAAATATAAGTTTGGTGAAATTGGAATCGAATTGGATTCGAAATTAGAATTGATTTCAAGAGTAGGCCTACAGATTACGACCGGAACTAATATGGCATAATGTAAAAATAAAATATTACGATCTTTTTCCAGAAAATGATGATTTTTATTCATTAAACATTTATTTTCATTAAATACAAGAATTAAAAAATCTAAAATATTTAAATTGTGAAAACTCTTTTAATCAGTGACTTCGGTAATAATATAATAGTTATGTTTGATGCCCCTGACGGTACTACTGTGACAATTGGTCGGCACTATATTTACTTATTTACTATCATATAGCCTGGCGACGTGTCACCACGCCACGTCATGCCTCACCATGCCACGTCATGCCTCGCCACGCCACGTCATGCCTCGCCACGCCACGCCACGCCATGCCTCGCCACGCCAGCAATCGGTTTTATGTGCGACTGTAGATGTTTCACATAAAAAAGAATGATTTATGACTAATTCTGAGTTTAGTATTTCAAAACAGTCATAATATGTTTATCGAGAAAGTCAATAGCCTATGACATATAATGCTATGACAATTGCAACAGTGACCATAAATGTTAGTAAGTCCAACGAAATATTTTTAACATTGAGATATAGCGCATCAAACATTCTTTGTTAAATCTGATGTCATATCAACTGCTTTGATAACAAATTCTCATAAAACGTATCATTGATGTAATATGACTATTATTAACAGATGGGTTGTATTATTAATACTTTATTTGTTTTTTTGTAGTTTATTAGAATAATATCATTAGTCAAGCAATCCACGACAGTTTGGCATAGAAAGGTCCGTGAGGACAGTTTGGCATAGAAAGATAGTGGATTACGTTTGTTAATTGAGACATAATTTTAAGAAATGTTGCAGTAGAAATACTGATAGCTGTTATATGCTATTCCGATAAATTAAGTACAAAATATGAGTTTATTTAACACAAGCAATAATCCTTACTAATATTATAAATGCGAAAGTATGTTTGTTTCTTTATTTGTTGGTTTGTTAAACTTTCACGCTCAAACCACAGAGCCTATTTTAAAAATTCTTTCACCAATGGAAAGCTATAATATCAGGCAGTAACATAGGCTGTATTTTATCCCGGTATTCCCACGGGACGGGGAACTACGCGGCTAAGGCGTCTCAAACCGAAGCGAGGGCGGTTTGCTAGTAAGTTATATATTTTGACCTTCTCTTTTTGTTGTAGAACATCACAGCAAGCAAATGTACAGCTCTGGATTTTGAACAATACATTCAAGAGAACAAGACGCTGTTACTTAACGATCCACTGAGGGACATATTATTGTATCCAACCGATGATGTCTCTGTAAGTACCTGTTTTAACTTATGATACTAATCTCAACTGGCCCCTCATAACAGATAAATAAATCAAATCTAAAACTCGATTACCAAAAAAATCCATGTAGTAAATACAAAACCAGAAATATTGAACTTTGACGTTGATTGATGTTCATAGAATAGCCGCGGTATTACGCCATCTTGCCCTAAAGGCAGAATACGCATAGGTCAGCTAATGCGCTTTGCACATTATTATTGTTGCCATAAATATCAAATAATTAGAGGCTAGATAATGCTTGCCTCGCCATTATGTACTTATTCATATAACTAAAATATATATGTGAATATTATATGTACGTACGCATGTCTCGTTGTGATAACAAACATATGATTCGTCATAATATTTATTCAAAGAGGGAAGTAACAGAATTATATTATTAAAAAACTATAACTGAACAATTGTCTGTCTCATCAAACATTCACAAATTGTCCAACTATGAACGACATACCTACTTTTTTCGCAAGGAAACCCTTAATGGTTATCCTTCTGCCGGGCGGGCAGCGACCCCGATGCAATTTACAGTCTACCTGCTAAAACCTTGCAATTGTCCCTCTTCCTTCTGCTTATCTATTATCGGAGGAGAGGGTTACGGTCATCACATTCTATGCTCTACGTCTGGTAGGTCAACGCTGCCATTGCTGAGATCTGGATTCAATTTAGAGTGCCTGACCCTCCCTCTTGGAAGCACACACGGAACGCGTGTGGGCTGCTATCACAGGCCAGTCACCAGTGCTTATGGAGGCCGGGGGTCGTCCAGCGCGCGGTGCGTTTCCCGCGGTTTGGGAGTGAAGGACATAGCTACATATTTCATAAACATATTATTCTATTCCCCTCTTTTACTCAAAATGGAATGGCAGTTAATGTCAGCAAACAGTTATTGTCAGGATTTATAACGGTGACTACTTACATGGTTATTCCCTCGCCAGAGGGAAAATAAGCATAGAATGTTTTAATATGTTATTCATATACACTTTTATTATCTAGAGTGTCGTGCTTCCCCGTCGCTGGAGGACGGTTACGACCGCTGTTCCTGACGTAAGAACTGCAGCGTCATGCCCTCTGCTAACTAGACAAGCTTTGCTTAGCTATGCATCCAGTTGGAACCTCATACATTATAAGTTCAGCAATTATTCAGGCACATATCTCAACTTACCCAGGTAAGTTTGTTAATCTATCTACTGTATATAACCGCGCCTTCGCTATTAATGTAGATTTTTCAGAATATTTTTTCTGTCAACACAGAACAGTGAAGGAACAGTGTGTTTTCCAGAAGGAAAGGCACCTTATAGCAAACTCGTATCGTGTATATAGATAGGTTCGAATGATACAACTTTGCCGAAGTCAGGGAATCGCTTGCGGTGACCTGTTCAAGAAGTAAATAGGGCTATTATGACAGGTTATGGCCACTTACGCCCCACGCCATCCTTCCGTTATTCCAAATGGTACCGGTGAGGTGTGACCCGACAAAAAATCGGATGGTGAATCCTACATATATACAACTAACCAGCAGACGTTGTTCTGTTCAAATCTAAAAAAATACCTAACGGAATTCTACCTTAAAACGATCACAGAGCCACCAACCGTTCCAATTATTAATCTAAACTAATTTCATATCCATCGAAACAGCCACAAAAAATCATCAAAATCGGTCCAGCCGCTTAGAAGGATTTCAAATACAAACACACGAACAGAAGATTTATATATATAAAGATAAAACATAATAAAACAATATTTTATATCAATTCGTCGAACGACTTGTTATGGCATACTTATAAGCCTAACAAACAAAAAAATAAACATTCGTATGTATTAATATTATAAATTTCATTGGCGTTCCTAATTGTTAGGATGGCAATGAAATGTATAATATTCGAAAGTTACAGATGTGCACAAATGATTATGTGTGCTATGTTTGCAGTTAAGATATGAATTAAATGATTTTACATACATTATCATCATTATTTCAGCTCATATAAGTCCCACTACTGGGCACGAGCCTCCTCCACAATAGGATGGAGATTGGCCTTATTATATATATACCATGCTGGTCAGACAGGATGGTAGATGATTTTATTTTGAGTTTACCTTCTCTCGCATAGATGTTATATGAGTATTATATACCTTAGTCGTCTTGTACGACATCCACGGGTAAGATAGTGAGTGGTGAATTGTTCTTCTTATTCCGTCACCACACGTACAATTATCATAATTATTAAATAAATAGAAAGCTTGGTAGATATTTAACCTCAGTGGCCCAATTAGATCATGACTTAAATAGACTTAGCGGTCAATTTTTTGTGGATCGAATTTAGTGTTTTCTACCACGCCCTTTTCAGGTCGTAACAGAATAGCTAATTTTTTCGTGTGATGACGGAGTATGAATACAATTTACAACCTTGCTTCTTGCCCGCGGTTGTCTTAAAATACGACTGTTAGATATAATATGTAGTTAACATTTATGCTCTTGTTCCATGGGCGCCATATGAGCCCTCCCATCGGTGTCACGATCACCGTCCACTCGGTTGACATCAGCATCCGGGCCCATATGAGGTACTTGGGCCTGGTGCTAGATGGGCGATGGTGGTTCCGGGAGCATTTCCGCAAGCTCGCTCCACGGCTCGTCGGCGCGGCGTCCGCCCTATCGTAGCTTATGCCGAACGTGGGCGGACCGAGCGCTGCGTGCCGACGGCTGTACGCTAGTGTTGCCCAAATGCAAGACCAAGACGAGACTTGGACCAGTCTTGGGCTTGCAACAGCACACCTGGTCTCGTCTTGGTCTTGATATTGCACACTCGAGTCTTGGTATTGCAGCAAGAGTCTCGCAAAGTCTTGCAGTTGGAATAACGTAATAGTCATTTATCATAGCAATGAAAAATCCAACTAAATTAATCAAATATCATCCTATCCTATCTATCCATCTGCTAGCCTATAGTCCACTATTGAATATAACCCTTACCACTGGGGAAAATTACTCTCCTATTCCCCTGGTGTTACATTAGACAGAATTACTACTCCTATGACAAAGGAAGGAATTTCGACCCTGTTTTCTTAAGACGTCACCACACGGGGCAGTTGATACATAAAATTTTATGTTCTTTAACATTCCCCCTTTCCAACAAAAAAGTTTTTTTGAATTTGATTGGCAAGGGACGGAGTTATTTGACCACTGACGACAAGTCACCCAGCTCCTCATTAAGCAATTAATGTTATTGTAATTGTTACAGCTTTAAGGTACTCCTAACTTGTATGAATTCACAGGTTTTTTTTTATTTTTTTTTCTCTTACTTTGTACAGCGTATTGTACAGCGTAGCGTGTTTTGCCTGTCGAATTTTGATTTTGATCTCTTTTTGCATACCTGCTATAGTTCATAGTTTATTTTATAGTAGTAGTTTTTTTATAACATAGTAGATATAGTAGTAGTTGTAGTTCGTTTTGTATTTTTATTTATGGTTTGGTCATGCTCACTGAATAAGGTTCTGCTTGCGGTAGCTATGTGGGGCGGGTCGCTCCCTTCCCTCTAATTTGGTTGAGGAGAGTGATGGCTGCTCTAGTAGTTAACTCGTGATCGGGTGCTGCTTGTGGGATCTGGTCCAGCCATATTTTCTTCCTTTCTTTTCGCTTTATTTTTTTTTTTTCTGTGTCTTGGAATAAACCTTCAAAATTTATACATATATACAATTTCGAAGGGCATCACACTGGAGCTAATACCATATATGTTGTACGAAGCATAATATTATGTATATTTAAAGGATTAAGAAAAAAAATGACTGCCCGTTGAGTTTCTTGCCGGATCTTCTCAGTTTGTGGCCGTGTTCCGATCTGGTGGTAGATTATTGTATTGTATTCAAACGTGTAATTTGAAAATATGTAAGTGCCCTTAAGGGGCCTATGCAGAATAAATGATTTGATTTGATTCTGGTGGTCGGCCCAACAACGAGGCGACGTGGGTACGGGTGGGTTATGGGCCCGCGCGCCGTCCTTTCATTGCCCCGGACGGAATGGACCGCGCGTGTGCTTACCATAGCCCACCCATAAAAAAAAAATAATGGCTTCCTAACACCATTGCCTCGGTCCGATTTGATACGACATCCATGGGTAAGAGAGTGGTGAATTGTATTCGTACTCTGTCCCTACACGGACATTTATGTAGATTAATTGTAGGCATATTTCTATGTACAACAGTGAACGTCGTTGGGCTAATGAATAAACGGCTATATAAATATGTATAATGGGCAAGAGCACTCTCCTGATTACGGTATTTTTGTCCTTAAGCCTTTCCGAAGAGTAATTCTGAAAAGCCAACATCAACATTGGGAATCGATTGGACAATAGATGGATATCTCAAGACTGATTTGACTTGCCGTGTAGTGACGGAGTAAGAATACAATTTATCACCCCATATTTTATCCGCGAGTGCGAAACCACGACTAAGGGCTATAATATATAATATCGGTGCAAGAGAAGGAAATCTTGACATGAAACCCTGTAACAACACGGCCGATCACCGTGGCGATTCATCTCTGGCCACGGCCGATTTCCCTCCTATTATGTAGAAGACACGAGTTCCACCATTCCAGCTTCCATTTAATTCAAATCACCATTCCAGCTTATGTATATAAGCTGGAATGGTGATTTAAATTAAATGCAAGACCGCGAGACTCTTGCAGGCTCAGTCTTGGTCTTGCTCAAGTCTTGCAGGGCCAGTCTTGGTCTTGCAAAAATTAAGCGGTCTTGGTCTCGGTCTCGCATTTCTCGCAAGACCAAGACTTTTTTGGGCAACACTACTGTACGCGGGGGTCATCCGGTCGATGGCCCTGTACGGCGCACCGGTGTGGGCGGTATCCTTGACCGTCCGACTTAAGGCCCTTCTGTGGCGACCACAGAGGGTCACGGCGATCAGGGCCAACCGCGGATAGCGCACGGTGGCGACGGAGGCAGCGTGCCTATTGACCGGAACTCCCCCGTGGGACCTGGAGGCGGAGATGCTCGCCGGACTATATCGGCGGGTGACGGGGGTGCGAGCGGAGGGCGGTGTGGTCTCGTTAAGGGATCTCACCGCCTGGCGCGTCGACGCCCGCCGAGACGTCATTGCCCGTTGGGCAGTCCGGCTGGAGAGGCCTCGGTCCGGGTTGTGAACCGTGGAGGCCTTCCGGCCGGTGCTGATGCAGTAGTTGGAAAGGCGGCACGGGGTGCTCTCCTTCCGACTAGTGCAGGTGTTGACGGGGCATGGGTGCTTCGCCAAATACCTGCACAAGGTCGTAAGGGAGAGTACACCGTCCTGCCACCACTGCGATTGCGACGAGGACATGGCGACGCATACGCTCGAGACCTGCGCGGCTTGGGCAGTGCAGCGTTATGAACTCACCGCAATCATCAGTACAGACCTGACGCTGCCGGCTATCGCTAGGACTACCATCGCCCTAGCGATAGATGGTCGACAGCGTCGGGAATTGGGACGCGGTCGCAGCCTTCTGCGAGACAGTGATCTCGCGGAAGGAGGCGGCGGATCGCCTGCGTGAGGAGCGCAGCCTCGATGAGGAGATCCGCCGCCGGCGACTGGGGCGGCGTAGGCGCAACTACCTGCGCCTCATGCCGCCCTAGCCGAGGCCGCGGGTGACGTGACCGGGGATTTTAGTCCGTCACCCGCCGAGAGGCCGACCACGTGAGGAAAGACCGACGTCCTCCCCGAGGGGGGGGACGTCGGTCGATGAGAACGTACCCCAATAGGGGGTATTCTGTCGGGCCGACCACTGATGTCAAGTAACCCTGCTCCGGTAGTCGGCCCAACGACGAAGTCGACGTGGTTTTCGGGTGGGTTGCGGGAGTTGCGTGCTTAAGCCCTTCTGTCGCCCCGGACGGAGTGGTGCGCAGGCGCGCCGACCGCAGCCCACCCACAAAAAAAAAAGTTAACATTTATGCAATGAAAGATATGAAGAACTCAAAATTAAACTTTATACCGAACCGTTTGACAAGCGTATAGTATAGTTACCTTTCATTGTGGAGGAGGTTCGAACCCAACAGTGGAACATGCATGAGCTGAAATGATGATGATGACCACTTTTTGAACCGGTAAGACCTATTATTGGTCTACAAAATAGATACAATAGATACTCACCTAACATTGCAAAGTATGGCCGAAAATGTGTTATGTAGGTACAATGCGTTATTTTAAATTAGTCTAAATAGCGATTTCCCACGTCGAGTATTACGGGTTCGACTCTTATACAAGTCAATGCCTTGTGTAATCTACAAATATGCTTATATTATATCTGGGTCTAATTTGTCTGTTAATTGTATCTTTGGAATACCTATAATCAATAAAGCAAGATATTATTGCGTAATGCAGGATGTCTTTAAAAAGAAATCATCGATTCCTATGACAGAAAATGGTCAAAAATAGTTACATCTATTTAAACGTATTAGACGTAAAAGAATACGTTAAGAAAAAACGGCACTTTGCTATTTAGAAGTGGTAAATAATACGAATATATTATAAAAAATATATTTACATTTAAAAACTTTTAATTTAAACATAATAATATACAGATATGAATTTTAGAAAAAGTCGCCATCAAAAACTTGTATGTGCACCTTAATGCTGGTTGTCTATCGACCAGCTGAGTGAATTCAACTGCTAAAATACTAATACTGATATACTAAACGGCCGACTGGCCTCATTTTAGTTATTATTGGCCTCAGCTATCATAACAATTCATCAAAGTAATTTATCGAGTTTGTGTTTAATCGTGAAAGTTCGTGTTGCTTTCATAATTCATTATAAAAAGCCCCTTAATAGTACATTTTCATAACAAAGAACGCATACGAATATTATAAGATACGTAATACGTGTATTCCTTTTGATAACAACAATACAATGTTTCTTCAACGGGTGTCTTGAAAATGTGTCTGGTTGTTTTTAGAATTGTAGTAGCGCACATGATCGCTGTATAGTCTGAAACAGCAGTTATGTTTACTCGCGATTACTAGTTGTTTAGTGGGATTAGGTGTAGCTAACTAGCAGGGCCTTGCGGTTTTGCCCGCAGTTCCTCTTCCTGTGGGCATATCGGGATAAATTATAGCCTATGTGTTATTCTGATAAGAAGCTATATAATTGTGAAGTTTCATCAAAATCCATTTAGTAGTTTTTGGGTGAAAGAGCAACAAACATTTTCACATCCTCATATACTCACAAACTTTCGCGTTTATAATATTAGTAAGGAAGGATATTTCCTACGTTCCTAAGATAGCAACATGTACAGCGCCCGGTGGTAAGTATCCCATATCGGCTCTTGGAGAGAGACGCAATTATTAATTTCGAACACAACGCTCTACAAAGTCGAAAAGTGACAGTGGTAAACACTGTGACGGGTAGAGTGACAGTAGTATTTCGCTTGCCTTCAGGAATCGGAGAAGAGTTAGACACACGCTCTTCTTCGACATCATAACTTTATGTAAAGAAATGAATGATAAACATTATCTATTTAATAAAATTGATTGATCAATAATTAAAAGATTGCCTTGTAATATAATAGTTTCACTTTTGTGGTGTGTCTTTACCCTGTCTGGTTTTTTATTACGGCAATAGTTTATTTCGCCCATGTTTCACCGTCATTTTCTTTTTCACGGATATTGCATAAATCGGCTAAGAGACGTAAGCAACAAGAGAAGGAAAACTTAAAGTAAAACCTTATCCTAGCTGGTCACCGCATAAGCCATTAAGTTGCCTTGCCATCGTGGAGTTGGCTTACGTCCAAATATAGGACGTAGAGGTGTATAGACTGAAAAGAAGTTTATTTATAAAGTTAAATGTACATAGCCTATGGCATCAATCATAACAAATATTTCAAAAAATGCATCTCAGCAGTTAGAACTTGTGTTTCGTTTAAAAATATAAAGAATTTTATTTAAGTTGCTATAGATATACAGTTTTAGAATTTAAATTTGGTAGTTCCATGGAATGTGTTAAAATTGTAACAAACAATCCTCATTAGTAGTACAATTAACATAATTTGCTGGCAATGAACAATGTATGGTCAATAAAAGTGGGTATGTAGGTTTTGTAAAACCAAGGTCACTGTTTATCTGATGCATGATTCATAACCTTGCATAGTGAAAAAATCATAATATGGCATAATATATTTCGCGCATAAAATAACATGCTAAGCTCGATTATAAATTTTCACTTGAGTCTATCTATATCACTAGATTTTATAAACAAAAAAAAAACGTTATGAGTTTGTTTATGTGAATCCGCTAATCTTAGTTACTATTAGTCTGATTTAAACAATTCTTTTTGGTTTATATTTCGAGAAAAATTATAATCTATATTGCAATCTATAACAGGTAAAGTACGAAAGTGGCAACAAATGTAATAAAATTTTAGAAATATACCGTAATATCAGCGCCTCCTCAGGAAGACTTATATCCGGGGACCGGGGAGTTTGTCCGTCACCCGCCGCGACAACGACCGGCGTCCCCTAACGGCGTGGGGACATCGGTCAAGGAGAGAGTACTCAAGGGGTATTCCGTCGGGTCGACCACTGACGACAAGTCACCCTGCTGCGGTGGTCGGCCCAACTACGAAGGCGATATGTCACGGATGGGTTACGGGGCCGCGCGCGCCGCCCCTCTGTCGTCCCGGACGGAGCCGGGTGCGCTGACCGTGGACAAACTTTCCGTATTTATTTAAAAAAGAATTCTAAGAGAATCGTATCGAATGCTTTTCAAGATTACGGTGAATATGATTTCGGCAAAACAGTGTTTCGAGGGTTTCAAAAAAATTTAAAATTGTGATTTTACTCGCGTCGAGTACCAAAAAGCGTGGGACATCATTGAAAAAGTTCCCAGACAACGAATTGCAAGTATTTTTCTTGAAGATGACATTTAAGCTCAAGAATAATTAGAGGATGAATGAAATGTGACGCAGAAAGCTATCTTCAATCGTTTAAAATCTGTGGAGAAGATTGTATTTATATTTTTTAACCACAGACATTTAATTTGTATAAAAGACCCGTCTCTAAACATAGATGTAGTATGAATACACCTATCCATATAAGCATTTCATAGTCAATGGTGACATATTTCTCTCCTCAGATGTCCCTAGACCAAACAGCGATAGAAAAATAATAAGACCAAATTCAAAACGTTTTAATGAGCTATATTTATCATTCTTTTTATAAATTATAGGAAAGTACGTAATTTACCTATATCCGTATTTTATAATGGACATTAGGTATTGTTGTTTTTAATAAACTCCATTTTAATCTACTCTACGATTAGATATGCATATATTTTATGTAAACTTACCCGTTATTAATTAATTTTAAAAACATTATTAGAATGTTTCCGAAACTGAACGCAAAATACAAACTTTGAGAATTATTTTATAGTTCAAGGATTGCATATAAATTGCAACCATTTATTTAATACATGTTAATTTTATTTGCTAACGTTTTTATGATTAAGAGTTTAATGTAACGAACTTGAATATGCTGCAAATTCTGTTCCACATAATCAGGTTGGAGTTAAAGGTGATGTTCTCCTCATAATTAATTTAATTTATTGAAAAACCGGCCAAGTGCGAGTCGGAGTTGCGCACGAAGGGTTCCGTACCATTATCTATGAAAAGGGCAAAAAAAAAACGCGTTTGTTGTATGGGAGCCCCCCTTAAATATTTGTTTCATTTTGTTTTTAATATTTGTTGTTTTAGCGGCAACAGAAATATATAATTTGTAAAAATTTCAACTGTTTAGCTATCACGATTCTTGAGATACAGCTTGGTGACAGACAGACGGACGGACAGACGGCGAAGTCTTAGTAATAGGGTCCGTTTTTACCCTTTGGGTACGGAACCCTAAAAAGATTAATCACTTATCGCGATTTTTTTTAGTTATACATTTAATGGTAATAATTTTAGTTCTTCAGTTTGTAGTAAGAATACAATGTTTACTTAGGCGACTAAAGGATACAAGCAGATAACGTCATTGCCAGATAATGATAACTCGAAATAAAAATTATACCATTTGTTAGACGGCTATATTATAGTCTTTTACTGTAGAGGAAATTGACCGGTTAGATTATATATAATAGAAGAATAAAACATAAATACGAATTCATATGAAACTTCAGTAATGGGTTAAGAGGGGTCTTATAATAACTTTTTGGGTTCGATATTCTCAAAAATCTGCCCTTTGAATTAATTTTCTTTTTAAGTACCTAGCTTCCATTAAATTGAATGGAGCATATTTGAAAACCGGACGAAGTTTAAAATTTTTTACCGGGCGTTTATGTTTTTAATGTAAATCGTATGCCGAGACGTCATTGCCCGTTGGGCAGTCCGGCTGGAGGGGCCTCGATACGGTGTCTAGCCCGTGGAGGCCTTCCGGCCGGTGCTGATGCAGTGGCTAAAACGGCGACATGGGGTGCTTTCCTTCCGACTGGTGCAGGTCTTGACGGGGCATGGATCCTTCGGCAAGTACCTGTACACGGTCGCTAGGAGGGAGAGCACACCGTCCTGCCACCACTGCGATTGCGACGAGGACACGGCGCAGCATACACTCGAGGTTAGTACCGCCTGGGCAGAGCAGCGTCGTGAACTCATCGCAATCATCGGTGCCGACCTGACGCTGCCGACCATCGCTAGGGCGATGCTCGACAGCGTCAGGAACTGGGACGCGGTCGCAGCCTTCTGCGAGACAGTGATCTTGCAGAAGGAAGCGGCGGGTCGCGCGCGCGAGGAGTGCAGCGATCGGCGACCCGCCGCCGGCGACTGGGGCGGCGCAGGCGCGACTACCTGCGCGTCATGCCGCCCTAACCGAGGCCGCGGGTGACCTGACCGGGGAGTTAGTCCGTCATCCGCCGAGAGGTCGACCGCGTGAGGACAAGTAACCCTGCTCCGGTGGTCGGCCCAACGACGAAGGCGACGTGGTGTTCGAGTGGGTTGCAGGTGTGCGTGCTTACGCCCCTCTGTCGCCCCGGACGGAGTGGTTCTAGGAGTGCGCCGACCGCACCCCACCTACCAAAAAAAAAATGGCAGGCTATTTAAGTAAACCTTTAAGCAATATATTCTATCCTCCTTCCGTTTGCTCTGTAGAAAAAAAAATCGCATCTAAATATCGGATAAATAAATATTGAAATATTACCTGTTACATTTTTCCTGTTACTTTAGTTCATAGAAACAAAATTATGACTAAATCGGAACATACACGTAATGCCTTTATCAGTATCATTAACCATTATCTTTTCTTTGACAGGCCCATAGAGAACAAATATCCGGAGGAGATATACGATATTGATGCCGAAACTGAGAGTGATAATGAAACACAGCCGGTTAAAGATCTTGGTACTAAGGAAGGGCATCTGCTCAAGGGACCAGAAATCGGCTCAGATAGTAGAATATTCAGCAACCTTGCTTCAAAATCATTTAAGAAACGTTATTGCTCAATGGTTAGAGAAGCCGATGGCACTTATATACTTGAGGTTTATAAAGATGAAAAGAAGACGGATACGAAGCTTACAATCGTTATGGATTTTTGTTCAGACGTTGTTAGGGTAAGCCACCTATTAAACTTTAATACATACTGATAGCCGCATGGTAACAGAATAATAACACAATTATCAGGTTTTTCCTGTGGATAATCGATTCAAATAATGTATTTTCCGCCAGTCATGTATAAAAAAAAATTTAAACTAAAGATTATTCTCTTTAAGCCGTCGCGCATGGCAGATGTGAAATGTGAAAAAATCGAACTCATTTTGTACAAATATATATGCATAAAAGAACAGATTACGACAGGTAGTTCCTATATATGGCATACTGTATAAATAAAATATTACGATTTATATTTATATTATTATTTAAAATACTAGCTTCTGCCCGCGACTTCGTCCGCGGAAAATTTCTTGTTTTAACATAAGATTACACTCGATTGATATTACTGTATTTAATTTTATTAGTAAAATATTTTTTGGAATCAGATCAGTAACTTAAAAGATTACCGAAGTTCTATTTTCTGCTCAAGGTAACTTAACCCTTAGTTGCCTTTTACTTATTTTATTTATTTGTTTAAGTTAGGTATCTATTTAATTTAAAGCTTCTCTATATACAATGTTTGAGGTTGTTTTATTTTCCGGTAACAGAATAATCTGCCTTTCGGATGATCCCACTCTTGATAGACCAACATATAATTGCCCATGGGAAAAACATTCTTTTCGTAGGTCAATGCCAACCAAAGAGAATGTTTGTCCCTGGGACTTATTAATAGTCAGGGCAAATGATTGCGCACGTTCAGCGCTAGTTTCTCGAGCACGGGCCCGCGTCGTCCTCACATTTTGGCTTGCGAGGCGCTGTGAGCGCTCGGAGCTAGATTCTCTAGCGCGTGCTTGCGAAATATATTCTCTATTTCTCGAGAGGCGTTGCTCATTTTCAGGGGCAGATTCTTCCGTACGGCGTACTCGAGCGGCTCTTGTCTGTGATGTCTGCCGAGACAGTTGAGATTTCCTTTTAGGCATGCTCTCAACAAACCACGCACAGACTTGAAAACAATTATGAACAAAGGGAGAGCGACTCGAACACCGTCCGCCTTTACAAAACAAAACAATCGTAATATCGAATAACTCGTGTCGATTATTACGATAGAACGAAGTACGAAACTACGAACATACAAAACAAACGTACAACGAAATTACGATATTTTCGATTATGAGGTATCTATCAACAACAACAACCATGCGAACGAAACAACCGAAACCAATAACCAACTGACATGTAATTTTTAGAACTCCAACTAACGACAACGTGGGCATAATAATTCGAGAGGGTCATCAATCCACGGAAAGTCTTAACACCGCGATTCAGAAAAATGACGTCATTGCAGAACGCCATCTATGGGCAAATAGGTAAAACGTCTGCACAATGAAAGTTATGCTAGGGTCATTTTGCGTTTTAGTAATTTTATATTATCTCCGAAACTGTATGACCAATTGATATACTGTAAATGGCAAATCTTATCTGTATGATGTTCTTGTGATACTGAAATAATTTATTGTCATAAGAATTAATATTTTGTTGCTCAAATAATCAACCAAACGTAACAATGCCGAAAAAAAAATTTTTTAATGCAATAATAGAAGTATAAAAGATAAAATATAAAAGATAGAGATATGGTATCGCTGACTTTTTTGTAGAAATAATTAAGATGAACCAGGTAGCCATACATTCTTTTTAATTTTAAGCAACTGTTTAGGCAGCGCACGCAAATAATTCTGTTTTACGAGGTATTTTTTTCCGACTTGCCAGACAAAAGTTGTGATAGCTCGGTTAATATACATGTTATAGAAACAATTTATAGCCTATAGCACTCAGGAATAATGTAGCTTTCTGCCAGTTAAAATAAAATTAGAATTAGATTATGAGTTCCAGAGATTACCCCCTGCATACAAACTTACAAATTTTACCTCTTTATAATATTAGTATAGATTACAGAAAAATCATAATTAATACACCGCACAGTCGGTTACGCATAACATCTACTACTACGTATAGACTACGTATATAGTACATTTATTCCATCATATAGCGTGGCGTTACGTCAACGGCCTGTTTACGCCACGCCAAGGATCAGATTTATCCTCGCCTATAGATATTTCACATCAAAAACATTTGAATTATTAAAGAGAAGTTAACCTACAGCCGATATATATATATATATGTCCCACAGTTAGGCTCGGGCCTCCTCCTTTTTGAGAGGGACTTCGACCTACTATACCGCGGTGGCCAAACGACTTGATATAGGGTTTATTTCGAGTTTTACTTCTCTTTCATTGTTGTTCACTGCTTATTACATTCCTTAGTCGCCTTATACGACACTCGCAGTCAAGGGGGGTGCTGAATAGTATTCTGACTCCGTCACCACACGGAATACCGGCAAATAAGTGTGGTGAATTGTATTCTTACTACGTCACTACACGGAGAATGTACAAAGCTAAATATTTTTTTTTTTTTTTTTTTTTTTTTTTTTTTTTTGACGGAGGCAGCGTGCCTATTGGCCGGGACTCCCCCGTGGGACCTGGAGGCGGAAATGCTCGCCGAGTTGTATCGGCGGGTGTCGGGGGTGCGCGGGGAGGGCGGTGTGATCTCGTTAAGGGATCTCACCGCCTGGCGCGTCGACGCCCGCCGAGACGTCATTGCCCGTTGGGCAGTCCGGCTGGAGAGGCCTCGGTTCGGGGTGCGAACCGTGGAGGCCTTCCGGCCGGTGCTGATGCAGTGGTTGGAGAGGCGACACGGGGTGCTCTCCTTCCGACTAGTGCAGGTGTTGACGGGGCACGGGAGCTTCGCCAAATACCTGCACAGGGTCGTGAGGAGGGAGAGTACACCGTCCTGCCACCACTGCGATTGCGACGAGGACACGGCGCGCCACACGCTCGAGGCCTGCGCGGCTTGGGCAGTGCAGCGCCGTGAACTCGTCGCAATCATCGGTGCCGACCTGACGCTGCCGGCCATCGCTAGGGCGATGGTCGACAGCGTCAGGAACTGGGACGCGGTCGCAGCCTTCTGCGAGACAGTGATCTCGCAGAAGGAGGCGGCGGATCGTCTGCGCGTGGAGCGCAGCCTCGATGAGGAGATCCGCCGCCGGCGACTGGGGCGGCGCAGGCGCAATTATCTGCGCCTCATGCCGCCCTAGCCGAGGCCGCGGGTGACGTGACCGGGGATTAGTCCGTCACCCGCCGAGAGGCCGACCGCGTGAGGCAAGACCGACGTCCTCCCCGAGGGGGGGACGTCGGTCGACGGGAGGGTACCCCGCGTAGGGAGTATTCCGTCGGGCCGACCACTGACGACAAGTAAACCTGCTCCGGTGGTCGGCCCAATGACGAAGGCGAGGTGGTTTTCGGGTGGGTTGCGGGAGTTGCGTGCTTAAGCCCCTCTGTCGCCCCGGACGGAGTGGTGCGGAGGCGCGCCAACCGCGACCCACCCAAAAAAAAAAAAAAAAAAAAAAAAAAAAAATTATTATTTTTTGCAAAAAAGAAACCGCCTTCAATAATGTAGACAGTGTAGATATTTTTGATGATTATTGTTGTTTTTTCAAAAACCGCTTGTCCGATTACAATAAAATGCCACCATTTGGGAAGTATACCCTTTCGAACAAAAAAAGAATCCTCAAAATCGGTTCATAAACGACGAAGTTATCAGCGAACAAACACAAAAAAGCATATATACGGTCGAATTGAGAAACCTCCTTTTTTGAAGTCGGTTAAATGGGGTAATTAATTTATAAACAGCCAGTACTACATAAAATATTTTCGACTACGACGAACAATAACACTAGTCTTTTATTGAATGAACAAGGTTCATTGATAATATTGTCCTATAATTATTATGAATTGGGATTATAAATTATTTCATAACGTATTCAAATGAATAAAACTTTATTTGAGTATTATTATAGTAATTAAAGGCACAGTTTACTCTTTGAACGTAAACAATGTAAATTATTACGGAAGTTTATGATATTAATACATAATTATAACCACATTAGTTGCTGATGCTTTAGCTTTGCGTAGAAAAAGTGTTGTCAGACCTCGTTTAAGTTCCTTAAAGGTTCATTTCAGTGTGGCGCTCTTTCCGATGTATGCGTCAGACGCATAGAACTAATAATGTGAGCTGCGTCATACATTTTCATACTCTATTATCGCATCAACCGCGTGCATCTGTCGCAAGCGAATAGCGATTGATCGCGTACGCGTGTACGAAAATGAACCTTTACAAAACATAATCAATGTTGCCACAATTGAGGTCATGAGAACCATACTGGCCTAATTCAATGGACAAGACTTTTGAATACCATAGAAAATAAAGACAGTTTAGTAAAAGTCATAACAATGATTATGCTGCCTCTAGTGAATATTCGTTGTATCACTTCTAGGCCACCTTGGTTCTATCAAAATGTTCAATTATATCTGTAAAAAAACAAACTCAATACTGTTAAAAATTATTTAGGCCACTATGGTTCTCATGGCCGTGCCGGTCGTTCTTATTCCGTGTGGTGACGAAGTAAGAATACAATTCACCACCCCCTCTCATAACCGTGGGTGTCGTAAAAGACGATTAAGGGATATATCACGCATATGATATCAAGAGATGGAAAACTCGAAACAAAATCCTATACCAAACCTTTTTTTTTCGCTGTGGAAATGCAATTTACGCTCTATCTCTCGCCGGTGATAGACGAGGGGGAATATGGTACTCGCCGCCTGCTTATGCTTCTGGAATACCCACTAAAACCACAGCTGTCCCTTCCACGCTTTTACGGGGTGCCGGCAAGGTCGTCTTTTGACATTCGATCCCCCACACCCCTAGTACCAACCTGTCTGACCAGCATGGTATAGTAACGTCAATTTCCCTCCTATTATGGAGGAGGCTCAAGCCCAGCAGTGGGACGTATATGAGTCGAAATGATGATGATGTTGCCACAATTACAATGCTTTTATGTATATTTTAGTCTATTTTTAAAGTTTATTTAAATGTTGCAGAATCCAAAACGCGGCAGATTATGTTTCGAATTACGTATGGCAGGTGGCAAAGGATATACATTTTCAGCCTATAGTGAGGAAGAAATGAATGAATGGATTATTGCATTTAATGCAGCCTTGAAAAAGAATAGCCAAGAATGTCATCCAAATGATGAAGTCTTAGATAAAGGTAAGTACAAAGTGACATTGCTATACAAATATAAGGAAGAACATAATCCGGTCAAGTGTGACGCGATCACTAATAGTTCCGTACCATCTTACAAAACTGCTTATATCTTGTAGGATGATGCGGAACTATCACTATTTACTATTTGATTGAAAAAAACAATGTAAAAAAATCATGAGAGTCGTTATAACGATATGGAAAGATTTGTAAGTGAATAAATTACAACTTTAAAACATATGACCGTTCTTGAAAACGAGTAAAAATATTATCCTTCGATTTTTAAATTTATTATTTGTTCTTATAATGTCTATAGAGACACACTGACAATTTCAATTAACTTACTACGGTTCATGATATACTGTTCGCTGAACGACGGATAAAGGAGGCTTTATAAAATGTGCCGCTGGCACTCTTTGGGTAAAAAAAAATAAGGTCCGATTAGGTGCTATGAAATTCGTCATCATCACCTCAGCCCATGCACGTCCCACTGTTGGGTTCGGGCCTACTTTACTATGAGAGGGAAATTGACCTACTTATACAAAGCTGGTCAGACGTGTTGATATAGGGTTTTGTTTCAATTTTTCCTTCTCTTGCATATACATATGTATATTATACGCATATGATAACCCTTAGTCGTCTTTTACGACACCCACGAGAATGATAGGAGGTGGTAAATTAAGTATATTCTTATATTCTGAAGTCACCACATAGAAAATAAATCAAATAGATAACCGTATAATATTTTCTAGATGCAGATGTATCACTAACAGCTGAACCACCACCTCCTACATATGGCACGCTAAAAGGTCTGGAACACAGCATGAATCCGTTACTAATACGGTACTCCCGCGAGACGGATATGTCGATAGCGATCGCCCGTAACGAATGTCGATATAACATATTTAGTATGCCATACAAACGGGCACTATCGCCCGAACCTCAACTCGAACCATTCAAGTGAGTATCAATTTTTTTTGTTATTGAAACCCTTAGATTATAATCAGTTGCTATTATTGACTATTGATTTTAATATTTCGCTTGATCGTATCTTAGGTGGATTAAATGATCCGGGCCAGCCACAGATATCAAGGAATCGGTACCGTAGTTGGCCTAATGGGGATGGCGAGAGAATATGAGAGTATGGTTATGAGATCGCACGCCGCTCACCAGTCGCCTCAGATTGGGCGGGGTGTACTCAGTCTGCTAAATATAAAGGTGTATTAAATGATCTAGTATCATTCTAAAACAATTCTAGATTTTAAATATGATTACTCTATTGTTCAGCAAACTGTATCATCTCTGCTCATCTACGTTCTACTGCGGGGTTGGAGCCAATGAAGGGAAAATTTACTTATTTGGAATTTTCCTTATCTTGCATAGTCTACATATCCCTTAGTTGACTTTTAAGACAGCGATGAGCAAGGCTGAATAGGAGTGGTGAATTTTAGCCTTGCGATGATGATAGCATCATCATCATCACAGCTCATATAATTATGTCCCACTGTTGGGCTAGCCTGCCTCCACCGAACCTTTATTGAAACTGTTTTTAAAACTGTAAGAAAAGATTAAAGTCCAATTAGATGCTACCAAATACATCATCATCTCAGCCCATGCACGTCCCACTGATGGGCTCGGGCCTCCTTTACAATGAGAGGGAAATTGACTTATTATATCACGCTGGTCAAACTTATTGGTACAGAATTTTTTTCGAGTTTTCCTTTCTTGCATAGACGTTATCTACATACATATATCTCTTAGTCGTCTTTTACGACCACGATGGGCAAGAAAGAAAGTGGTAAATTACGTGTCTTACTCCATCACCACACGAAAAAAATAAACAATATGAATAGATGAAAGGAAATGCTCCCTTTTTATTAACTTTCATTATTTTCTTATGATTTATTCATTTCTATGTGATAAAACGAATTAGAAGTCGCGGTAACCATTCTCTGCTTTAAGCTTCCAAAGGAGTTTTGATAAAATACTATAATTTTATTTAAGAGAGATAATGATGGCAACTTTGAGTGCTGCGGTCTTACGGACACATGTGTGTTTCCACAGTTATGCATACATAATGTTTTAAACTACTAGGCCATAACAATAAAACGTATTTCAAAAGTAGACAAACCAGCCATAAAACATTTTAATTCTAAACTTATTTACTTTTTACTGCGCCAACTGTTACGGATATTTACCATACCAGTAGGCATGGAAATTAACCTATGTTAATATAACTGTAATGTTGTGAAGCTACTTTTGTCACTATTACGCATTACTACCTACTATTGTTATTTGTTCGCGTTAATCTCTTAAACTATCAAGTCAAAAGAATATTTTATTTAGATAGTTTATTGAGAAAGATTATAAGCTATATAAAAATAATTTAATTAAAAAAACCGACTTCAAACAGTAAACTAAAAAGCATAACAAAAATTGTAGTGCTTTAATAAAATACTTCATACACACTAGTCGCCCCTCCGATTTTTGAAAGTTCCCCTCGATTTCTCTGGTCTGCCATCATCAAACTCTGATTTCCTTATCATGGGACCACCTTTGAAATATAATCACAAGTTCTATCCAACAAAAAAAGAATCATCAAAATCGGTTCATAAATGACGAAGTTATCCGCGAACAAACATAAAAAAAGCATATATACGGTCGAATTGAGGAACCTCCTCCTTTTTTGAAGTCGGTTTAAAACTTAATATAGTAAGTGGTAGCCAATAAAAGCAAAGCAGTGACAAATAGTAAACGGCGGCATTATCTACGAAATAACGAAGCATGTGTAAACTGCAGTCGGCGTAGTCACGGTAATATAATCTACCAGTAATCCAACTTCATACAAACGGACGAAACGCGAGCTATACCTACGCGCCTCGATCTCGGCATGCGCTCGGCATGCAGACAGTTGCGACTGTCCCGTAGTGACTAATGGACGGTGTGTTGTTTTTTTAATAATAATCGCGTTTCCCTTTTCTTCCTTTCCTTTTTCCTTTTTATTCCTTTTTCTCCACCTTGTCCATGTTCCAAAACAATTTTTAATTAAGCTTTATATTAGAATGAGGGTTTTTCATACTTTAAAATTTAATAATAAAGCATTTCGTACGTCTCAGTCGAGGCGTAAATATTTTTCGGTCGCAAATTTATTAGACCGATTTGTTATTTAAACATAAACATGTTTTTTTTAATTAAAACTACCAATCAAAAATCAACATGCATTCTTATTGAACACTTCCTATTCAATTCACAAAGTATTTTATTTGTTTATTTAAGAAAAGTATATACAAAACTAAATGGAAACACAAAGTAGGCAAATGTAATTAAAATGCTATAGGCAGACAGCCCTATCACATGTTTACGTACCGCGTGGATGTAGGTATTTAATTCAAGGTTACGATCGAGATACATTACTGATAGATGACTATACTGTGGCGTAGTGGTTAAGACACCGACCTACCGTTCCAGTGTCGTGGGTTCGAATCTCATGCAGGACAACACTTTGTGGGATCCACAAATTGTTGTTCCGAATCTGAATGTAATTTGTGTCCGTTAATTATAGGTTTGTAAAGTCCCCCTCGATACAAGGATTATTTCCTTAGTCTTTATAAAAAATCTTTGATGATATAATTTTTTTTACAAATGAACATGGACAAGACGAAAGTAATGTCTAATGCCCATGTCATTCCTGTACCGGTCCTAGTTGGGAATGCGATTCTCGAAGTTGTGGATCATTATGTTTACCTAGGACAAGCAGTCCAGTTAGGTAGATCCAATTTCGAGAAAGAGGTCAGCCGACGAATCCAACTCGGCTGGGCAGCGTTTGGGAAACAAGAGGCTCTTCTCGTCCAATACTCCGCAGTGTCTAAAAACAAAGGTTTATAACCAGTGTGTGTTACCAGCGATGACTTACGGCACTGAAACGTGGTCTCTAAATGTCGGCCTCAGAAAAAAGCTCAAAGTCGCTCAGCGTGCTATGGAGAGGGCTCGGTATTTCTCTACGTGATAAAATCCGGAACACGGAAATCCGTAGAAGAACGGATGTAACCGACATAGCCCGCAGAATTAGCACGTTGAAATGGCAATGGGCAGGCCACATCGCTCGTCAAACCGATAACCGTTGGGGAAGAAAGGTTCTTGAGTGGCGACCACGAATCGGACGGCGCAGCGTAGAACGACCCCCCACTAGGTGGACTGACGACATTCTCAAAGTCGCAGGGAACCGTTGGATGCAAGTGGCGCAGGACCGTTCCGAGTGGCATTCTCGTGGGGAGGCCTATGTCCAGCAGTGGACGTCCGTAGGCTGATGGATGGATATAATTTTTTTTAGTTTACTTTGCATAGGTAACATGACCATACGTCCCACTTTGAAGGAGAAAGTTTTTAGGTTATCTGTCCCGTTGTCGTTTTCATAAATGATCTTTTTATACTGATTTTGGTTATTTTTTAATTTTATATCCATTGTTTTACCTGTCAATGTAAGATTTTATGTATTTTATTACGCCAATACAGAACGTTTTCTGACTTATGTGTGTCCGGCTTAAACAAAGGCTAATTAATGTCAATATTGTTTATTTTTTATACTACTAAAAAAAACTTAAAAATAAATTAAATGCTGTCAGTTGAAAATATGGCTCAATTTAAGTTCACATCCGACATTGTTTTTTCTCACGCGTGGCTTTGTTATCACATTCACGAGCACGCGACTGAGAAACTAGGCCCGTCGCGAAATTCAACACGCATACATGTTTCGTAACAGACTTTTTCACTGCATGTATTTAAAATATATCTGACTAGACAGACTTGGTTCTATTAAATTTACGTAAAGGCGTTATATTCAGAATAACTTATCTTGTGTGCAAATATTAAGCTTTCGAATAATACCATACTCAAATTATTGGAATAAAAACTATTTCTAATTAATGATATAATTGTGTTAAAGACATAATGCGTTAATATTGATCGCCTATAATTAATAATTTCATAAAATGCATCCTATACCTCCTACCAGGGAGTTTTTCCTATAAGCAATTAACTTCAGAATAAACTGTCAAGCTACCTGTGAAATTTGTTTTAGTCATTCAAATCGTATTTTTGTATAGGTAAATTTTATATATGTATGTGCCGTATTGTGACGAAGTGAGAATATAATCACCACCTCCACTCTTGCCAAGACTTACTAGAAATTAAACAAGACGAGCCAAGGATAAGTATATATATAATGTCTGTGCAAAAATAGAAAAACTCGATATAAAACCCTATATCACTACGTCTGTCCAGCGTGGTATAGTTGGTCAATTGCCCTCCTATTGAAAAAAAGGTTCGTGTCAAGCTATAGGACGTATATGAATTGACATGATGATAAAAATATAAACACAAACAAGTAACATAATGAATACAGATTATTTAATTAATAGTACATTATATTTATTTAAATATTAGCACCATTTTATAGATTACAGAAATTTTCGTGTGAGCTCGTTACCAAGCCCATTTGTTTATTTGTTTCCACCTTATGGGGCATTTCATTGTCGAATATGGCCATTAAACAAGCGAAACTAACAGTCTACACATAAAAATATTTTGTATAGACATAATATATAATTTAATAGCCGAGGTGCTGTGTGGTAGCGGCTTCGAATACTACCAACCCTTGCTTTGCTCGTGGGTGTCGTAAAAGACGACTAAGAGCTAGATTGACCCGGACCAACTCCATCTGGTACCATTTGGGTCAACGATTACATTCCCAAGGAGGGTTGACGTCAGGCAGGCGGCCGGTCATAAAAGTCATTGCCGAAACTTTTTGCAATATGTCAAAACAGATGACATATTGCGTCGACCCCAAGTAATTGGGATAAGAGCAAGATGATGATGATGAATATATACTTTAATAATATCCTATTTTAGCATAGCTTTTAGAATTGTAGATTATAATATTTTTTAACTTAGGTACGATATAAAATGTATAGTTTATGTAATTATTATGTATTTTTTTTTTTTGTGGGTGGGCTGCGGTCGGCGCGCCTCCGCACCACTCCGTCCGGGGCGACAGAGGGGCTTAAGCACGCAACTCCCGCAACCCACCCGAAAACCACCTCGCCTTCGTCATTAGGCCGACCACCGGAGCAGGTTTACTTGTCGTCAGTGGTCGGCCCGACGGAATACCCCCTACGCGGGATACCCTCCCATCGACCGACGTCCCCCCCTCGGGGAGGACGTCGGTCTTTCCTCACGCGGTCGGCCTCTCGGCGGGTGACGGACTAATCCCTGGTCACGTCACCCGCGGCCTCGGCTAGGGTGGCATGAGGCGCAGATAGTTGCGCCTACGCCGCCCCAGTCGCCGGCGGCGGATCTCCTCATCGAGGCTGCGCTCCACGCGCAGACGATCCGCCGCCTCCTTCTGCGAGATCACTGTCTCGCAGAAGGCTGCGACCGCGTCCCAATTCCCGACGCTGTCGACCATCGCCCTAGCGATGGCCGGCAGCGTCAGGTCGGCATCGATGATTGCGACGAGTTCACGTCGCTGCACTGCCCAAGCCGCGCAGGCCTCGAGCGTGTGGCGCGCCGTGTCCTCGTCGCAATCGCAGTGGTGGCAGGACGGTGTACTCTCCCTCCTTACGACCCTGTGCAGGTATTTGGCGAAGCTCCCATGCCCCGTCAACACCTGCACTAGTCGGAAGGAGAGCACCCCGTGCCGCCTTTGCAACCACTGCATCAGCACCGGCCGGAAGGCCTCCACGGTTCGCACCCCGAACCGAGGCCTCTCCAGCCGGACTGCCCAACGGGCAATGACGTCTCGGCGGGCGTCGACTCGCCAGGCGGTGAGCTCCCTTAACGAGATCTCACCGCCCTCCGCTCGCACCCCCGTCACCCGCCGATACAATCCGGCGAGCATCTCCGCCTCCAGGTCCCACGAGGGAGTCCCGGCCAATAGGCACGCTGCCTCCGTCGCCACCGTGCGGTATCCGCGGATGGCCCTGACCGCCATGACCCTCTGTGGTCGCCACAGAAGGGCCCTAAGTCGGACGGTCAAGGACCCCGCCCACACCGGTGCGCCGTACAGGGCCATCGACCGGATGACCCCCGTGTACAGCCGTCGGCACGTAGCGCTCGGTCCGCCCACGTTCGGCATAAGCCACGATAGAGCGGACGTCGCGCCGACGAGCCGTGGAGCGAGCCTGCGGAAATGCTCCCGGAACCACCATTGCCCGTCGAGCACCAGGCCCAAGTACCTCATATGGGCCCGGATGCTGATGTCAACCGATCGGACGGTGATCGAGACGCCGATGGGAGGGCTCATAAGGCACCCATGGAACAAGAGGGCCTCCGTCTTGTCCAGGGCGACCCTCAACCCCAGTGCCTCGATCCGCCAGACGACCTCTTCGGTGCCATAGGTCGCCAGGCTTACCGCCTCTTCTAGCGTCCCACCATGTAATTATTATGTTGACATTAACAGATAATGTTATTAATGGTTTACGTTGACTTACACTATTGCATTGGGGAAACCTGCAATAATAGCTGTAATTGGTAATTTAATAAATAAATATTATATAGACGAACGAATAAATGTAAAACTAGATTTGAGAATCGGTATCATTTCTAGATCACGTAACAATTATTCAAATTCTTGCAATATCAATTATTTTGTCTGTGTGTTATCCGGTTGCATCGAATAGCTTTTAACCACTTCCGGCACCAGTTAATCAATAGGAAGTGAGTCTAATTATGGTAAAACACCTTTCTTGCTGCTGCCTATGATCCGGACAGCCCTCCCAATCTTTTCCGGGACGTTGGAAGGGAGAAATGCTGCCCCATAACCTACCGTATCTCCTCCCCATCGCTATTGGACTAACCAATGATACCGATTCTTTGACCGCCGGCCTAACTTTAGGTTATCGTCCTCATCAAGGAACCCTAGTAACACACAACAGTATTGCCGGAGCGTCGCCAGTAAAATGTCCTAACAGTACACATTTTAAACGTACCTACAAATTTATGCAAAATGTTCTCAGTTATGGATGTGGAGGAGACTATAGCTAAAACTAAGTATATGTATGCTCCGATAAACGGTAGACCAAAATAAGCAAAGGCCTATATGGCATATAAGTATAAGGTGTAAAAAGGTGTAGTGGTAATGTCACCACTTAGGCATTGCAGGAGTGAACGAGTAATGAACGACTACAAACCGTTCGGTGACCCTGAGATATTCGTATATCTTTTTAATAAACTTTTCAATCTTCATTAACTATTTTACAGATTTATTAAATGTAACTAAGATCATATGATTGCGCAGATAGCATAATGAACTAAAATAGCAATTTTCTTTGTGGTGACGGATTAAAAGATACAATATACCCCCCTCTTTTCTTGCCCGTGGGTGTCGTTAAAGTCGACTAAGGAGTGTAACATGCATTTGAAATAAAACCCTATATCAACACGTCTATCCAACCTGGTATAATAAGTCAAATGCCCATCCATAAGGAGGCCCGAGCCCAACAATGGGACATATATGGGCTTTGATGATAAAAGTAGTGATTTGACTCAAATGTGGATTCAGTACCCGTTAGCGATATATCTCTTCCTCATTGCCTGTCCCAAAAACCCCATTCTTAATTCGTTGCCTATTCTTAAATAGACGAACTACTATTGTATACTGTAGCGTGTAATTTAACTCGTCACTTGTAATTTAACTAGTATTACATGATTCTCAGTAACAGTTGTGTGTTATTGTTTCAGAGAACACTTTGGCCAAAGAATTTTGCTCAAATGCGAAAGCTTAAAGTTTAGGTTACAAGCACCCATAGATGGCGATAAAGAGTTATTGTGTCAAGTGGAGCCCTATTACACGTACCTAGCGTTATACGACGCGAGGTCTGGCAGAAAACTCACGGAGAACTTCCATTTTGACCTGAACCACGAAGCCGTCAGAGATCTAGTCAAGGATACCGAGTGCACAAAGTCATTAGTTGAAAATTTTAGTTACGATGTTAGGTTAGACGTAAATCAGATACCGGACGAATGGTTTAGATCAAAGAGACAGGTAAATTTATATTCATATTTAATTTTTTTCTGTGTTGGGATGAATCCAATTCACCAACACCTCTCTTACCCGTGAGTATCGTATAAGACGATCAAGGTATGGTGATATGGAGAAAATAGCATTGCAAGAGATTCGCCCCCCCTTTTTTGGCCGTGAGTATCGTAAAAGATGACTAAGGGATATAATATGCATATAATACCTATGCAAGAGAAGGAAAACTGGAAACAAAACTTATACCAACACATCTCACCATCGTGGTATGGTAGGTCAAATTCTCTCCCATAGTGGAGGAGCCCCGAGCCTGTATATGGGTTGAGATGATGATGATTAATACTATGTACTTTCTTACAGGTAGTGTTGTCAGTGAACAATCCTCATCCAGACTTATTTCTAGTTGTGAAAATCGATAAAATACTCCAAGGTCACGTCAGTCAAGTTCTCGAACCTTACCTTAAAGCGACTAAAGACCCAAGGCTGGGCCTCAAAGTTCATAAAACTGTGCAGGCTTATGCAAATCGCGTAGGTACTTACAGAATGCCTTTTGCATGGGCAGCCAAACCTTTATACAGGTAAACCTCTTTCTCTTAATTATTATTATAAGTTGTAATTCTTCATGAGTATAGAGGTTATCAAATACATTAGAGTTTTCTTCATAATGTACTTTAAGAAATATAGTCACCTAGAAACGATCGTAAAACGACAGAACGATATTAACAACAAAAAGATAAAAAAAAGAAGTCGATTAATAAATTATAAGTGGCGAATTTCGTTTCTTGACAAGACAACAATTAAATTAATAGTCCTTGTGTTGCGGTTGAGTGTAGAGTCCTAAAAACATACAATTAATCGTCATAAAGTACAACCAAACTATAAAGCACAATTTATGGATCGCACAAAATATTGTTCTGAGTGAGAATCGAATACGCGACACTTGGCGCGGTAGGTCAATACTTTAATCACTACGGCATCTGTACAGTCAGACTGCCGACTAGGGATGTGAAAAATAATCGATTTTTATAACAATCGATTATTATAAAAATCTATGCCAAACAGCCTATGTGCCTATGTCCAACAGTGGATATTGATGGACGGTCCATATGGTCATATATCGATAATGATTGTTTACACAATGTTCTACTTAATTTTTCAGAATGTATAGTAATGATTTGGACCTTACACCCGAATTCCCCGCCATTTACCGTCAGGAGCCCAACAAAATGTCAGACGATGATCTTCTGAAGATATTGTCTGACTACCGTAAATCAGAGAAAATGGCTAAATTGACTGTAATTCCTGGCTGGCTCAGTGTTCATATACATCACTGCAATGAACAAATACCCAGTAAGAATATTTTTTAATTATTATATGAACTTGGTGTAAATATGTGCTATTCAATTCTGACCGTTCATGTGGCAAGGATGCCTCCTTAGAAATGTAGAAATAAAATCAATTTGAATCTCCAAGATATTCATTGAACTGGAAAGCAACAGATGGAGTTGGCCCAGGTCGAGCTCTTTCTTTTACTACACTTACGAGCAATGTAAGGGAGTAAGAATACAATTCACCACTCCCTCTCTTGCCCGTGCATGTCGTAAAAGATGGCTAAGGAATATGTTACGCAGATAACATCTATGCAAGAGAAGGAAAGTTCGACATAAAACCCTATGTAAACACGTTTGACTTCAATTTCCCTACGATTGACTTACGTGGGCTAAGTTGATAGTATTCATAGCCACTATCACACAGTATAATATATAGAATATCAGGTTGACCGAGCTTCGCTCGGAGTATTTTTGTAGCATTTATTTAAATATATATTAATAAAAAATAAATAATGAAATTTATATAAAAAATTACAAAAAAAGAATAATAATAACACCGAGATTCGATCCGACGCCGTTTGTCGCCGATGTCAAAAATAAAATTAAACCTGACTACTTCGCCACTGAGCTATCGTAACTCCATGACATTGATGGCAAAATTTGAATTCATTTTCTTTTAAAATTTAATGTTATTATATTGTCTGCCAAAAACACTGACAAAACAACATTTTCTATACATAAAACCTAGCTAGATCGATTTTTTGGGCCCGAATCCTCTAGTATGCCAAGTTTCAACAAAATCGTTGGAGCCGTTTCCGAGATCCCCAATATATATATATATATATATATATATATATATATATATATATATATATATATACAAGAATTGCTCGTTTAAAGATATAAGATAGAGACGAGTATATTCACGTTTTTGATTGACTTTCATATAGTCCCGTAGGTTCTTCTGGGGCAAATAGTTGGATGTGTTATATATGAGACCGCAATCTAGGTTGATTAGGTTACTGTTCGCTATCCTTACTAATATTATAAATGCGAAAGTAAGTTTGTTTGTTTGTTTCGTTTTCACGTTTAAATCACCGAACCGATTTTAAAAATTCTTTCACCATTGGAAAGCTATAATATCAGGGAGTAACATAGGCTATATATTATCCCGATATTTCCACGGGAACGGGAACTACGCGGGTAAGGCGACGGAAGCCGAAGCGAAGCGAGGGCGGGTTGCTAGTATACAATAATGCTGACTGCGAAACTGTGACCATCTGAAATTCAGAATGTAGTTCTGGACACGCTATTAGCATTTCCAAACTAAAAACTTAATGCTGTCTTTACTAGATTGTTGTGGCGTTTGTTAATTGTATGGACAATAATATAAGTTTTAATGAGCCCAAACTTACTTAGCAAATCAACATAATAAAATAATAATAAAAGTGAATATGAATAACCTGTACTACATTTTATATATAACTTCTCTCATCACTGTAGAAGAGGTTAATCTAACCGCCTTGATAATTGCAACCTGCGAACTTTTACCGACGCAACACGCCACATCGTAGTAGGGTTCCTGTATTTCATCTGGAAACGTTATGGTCTTCAACGGTACGTTTTCGGCGATAATTTCTCCAACGTACGTGCAAATTATGGAATTAAGTACCCGTTACTGTGTTACTGAACCACTATGACACGTCCTTCGTTAAATTATGTTTAAGAGGAACATTTTCGTCACAGTAGGCAGTGGCCTTGTTAATGCAAAGGCCCCCACACCGTAGTATCATTTACCAACAGGTGTGCTATTTGCTCGTTTGCGATCAGCAATGAATAAAAAAAAATTACCGTACATGTTTTTCTTTACAGACTGTATGTCGAATTCATATGCCGCTTTAAAACCTTTCCCACTTCCGCCTGCATCGCCACTCACAGTAGAGCTGGCAACATTGAACGTTGAACCAGAACAACCATACGCTGCATACATACATCATTTGTATGTTCGACCGTTGGGTTTAAATTTTGAATCTCAAAAAGTTTTTGCAAGGGCAAGAAATATCGCTTGTTATATAGAGTTAAGGGATAATGATAGTGGTGATAATAAGCCATTACAGGTAATAATCTTTAATATTAATTATAATTAATTAGGTAATAAATAATTATTTTCTGTGTGGTGAAGGAGTAATAATACAATTTACCGCTCCCTATCTTGCCCGTAGATGTCGTAGAAGACGACTGGGGGATTTAATATGCACATAACATCTGTGCAAGAGAAGGAACACTCGAAATGAAACCCTATACCAACATGTCTGACCATCATAGTATAGTAGGTCAAATTCCCTCCCATTGTGGAGGAGGCCCGAGCCCAACAGCGGGGCGTATGTGGGCTGCCATGTATATCAGGATACAAAAGACTATAGAGTAATTATATTTAATCCCGGCAAAAATATTCTTCTCAGGGGATAAGAAATTAATAAATCTTCATTAACTTCAACGAAAATTTAGCTGTAGGTAAATTATATTTGAAGCTGTTATAAACGAAAATATAATATAAACAACATACTAAAGGTTTAATTTTTATTCTATTTATCTTTGTTTTAAATACTAAAGGTTAACAAGTTCACATTTTGTATATCCATTATTTGGGTGGATATTATTGTCTATTTAATATATTTCTCCATCATTAAATATGGATAGATGGTAGCTATCCATGATAGTGACCTACAAATTCAATCTATACAAATAAATAAAATTGAAGTGTGTGTGTTTCTAATATTAAAATAATAGGTTTTTCATGCTCACACGGTTATTTGCATAATACATATGCTAAAAACCAGTTTGTTTTTTTGTCTGTCTGTTTGGTTGTAATCTTTAAAATCTTTAAAACAGCTGGATAATATCTTACTAACAGGTAGTTGTTTATGTAAGGAGTAACTTAGGCTATTTTTCCTCTCAGAAAAACCATATAACATTTTGCCCGGTCCGGGACTCTAACCCGAGGCCATATCTTAGGAGATATTGTAGATTTAAAATGTGGGGCCAAGACTGGATCCGAAGCGCAGCGAGACCGGTTAGCTAGTTTGGACTATAATACAAGTATCAATCTATTTGTATTATACGATTGGTTATTGAAAATATATGCAAGTCAACGGCGCAACAATTTATTACTATTCCAGGTGGTGTATGGTCGTTTCGGTATGACGTCACAGTATCGATGTTCAGTATTGCATCACAACGCGAACCCAACGTGGTGTGATGAAGCAAAGATTCGTCTACCGGCTACTTTAACTCCGCGTCATCATCTACTGTTCACTTTTCATCACATATCCTGCGATCTCGCTAAGAAAAATGATGCTAATGTAGAAACTTGTATTGGGTAAATACAATAATTATTTATTTACTTTACCTTTCACAATGGCATTTTATTAATCAATATATTTGTTAAAAATACAGTTTTATATTAGAACCAAAACTTTTTAGAGGAATAGTATCCGAACTGAATTTGCCTGTTATGCAGATTGCAAGATGAAAAATGCATGGATTTTGCCAACCTTAAAATAAATTCTAAATTTGTTTTAAGGTTCTCTTACAACTTGCTGAGTAAAGTTTTACCACTTGCTACGATCCTGGCGTTTGTCGTGGAGTGACGGAGTAGAAATACTCTTGCCCGTAGGTGTCGTAAAAGGCGATTAAGGGTTATCTTGTGCATATAACAACGATGCAAGAGAAGGAAAACTCGAAATAAAACCCTATACCAACCCGTCTGACCAGTGTGCTATAGTAGGTCAATTTCCCTCCCAATTTGGAGGAGGCTCGAGCCCACTAGTGGCACTTACATGAACTGGGATGATGATGATAATGACGATTCTGGCGCAAACGGCCCCTTTGCGTCAATTCTACTCAACCTATTCTTCGTGCATCGCTATAAAGCAATTTAATACCATATCCATATGGTTTTAATTATAAATATTTATTCTTATTTCTTTTTAGATATTCGTGGGTGCCTTTAATGAAAAGTGATAAATTCATAGAGGAAGTAGTCAATTTGTCGGTCGCAACACATTTACCTTCAGGATATTTATCTATTCATCCTTTAGGTCTTGGGAGAGGGGTAAGTCACCTTAATTCTCCCGTAATAATAATTTATATATTTCGACATCAAATATAGATTAGAATCAGATTATGTCGGAATAGGGTATCGTTTAGACTAAATAGCAACAAAACACATGTAGGAACTGTTGTTTTGGAAGTAATAGTCTATCTCAACCTTTATATCAATTCTATAAAATGCATAAACGAACCGTAAATTATTGTAAATAATGTCTCGAGAAATACTCGTATTCTATATTAAAAATAATAATAATTTAATAAGTTTAATACTTCTGTGATGACAGACTAAGAATCCAATTTACCACCCACTATCTTGCTCGTAGGTATCGTAAAACAAGACCAAGGGATATTTTGCTTATAACAACAATGCAAGAGAAGGAAAGCTTGAAATAAAATCCAGTACTAACTCATTTAACCAGCGTGGTGTAGTAAGTTAATTTTCTTCCTGTTCTGAAGGGGAAGTGGGACTTCAATGAGCTGTGATGATGAAATTTAATATATTATATACACTGCGTTTCTAGGCTCAAAACTATTAATTAAAAGATATATTTTTTATGAACAGAACTCAGGACCTGAAGTCATATGGGTGGAGGCTGAGAAGCAATTGTTCCGTTGCCAATTAGTCCTTGACTCCACAGTGGCTACTCGGGACATACATCTACATAATCTTTTCTCTCAAGCGGAGAAACTAATTAATAGCAGTTCACCGCCTACATCTCCCTCGCCACCGCCCTGGAATGAGGTGTGCAATGCATTGAAAGCCGCACACGCAGTCAATTTGAGCTCTCTCGTAGCGTTTTTACCGACCATATTGAATCAGTTATTTGAATTAATGGTAAGCAATATATTTTATTAGAAAATTACTGCTCCACAATGAGAGAGAAATGTACTGGTTATACGGACTATTTTATTTTTATGGTGACGGTATTAAAATACAATTTAATGCCCCCTTTCTTTCTCGTGAAATAACATCATTGTAAGAAAAGGAAAATTGGAAATAAAAAATATATACCAACAAATTTTACCAGTTTGGTATATTAGAACTATTTCTAAATATTAAGTCTGATAGCCAGTATTTAATTGGATCTATTCTTGTGATACTTATGATATGTCTTTTACCCTGTATCTGTGGATTATTCGATACTTATGATGAATTAGCCTCGTAGCTTGGTCGATTTCGCTTTCATTGCATTTTAAACATTATTTTTTCATGTGACGTAATTTAGTCTGATACAATATACTGAATAAAGTTCAGTATTTTAGTATTTTGTAAATTACTGAATGAAATTCAGTATTCTGTACATATTTAAAGTCAAAAATATTAATTTCATTCGATTTTACTTTTATCGCACCTAACATATTATAAGTGTGCATTTAACGTAATAAATAACCTGAGGCAAAATCCCGTAAAGTTTTTCGTCTTTAAGAAGTCTTCAAAATTGATAAATAAATCTTTTGCTTGTTATTTATATGAAATTCTCTTGAAATTTCAGACTGTAGAAAAAAGCTACACTCATGACATGGGATACCAAATAGTGAAACTGATCATTCATTATGTACACATGATACATGATTATGGACGTAAAGACTTATTAGATAGCTACGTGAAATATGTATTTAACTGCGTACAATTCAAGCTACATACGATGCTGACAGCTCCGTTGCATATGTTCGTTAGCCCAAATCAACCGGACTTTTTATTGGGTCACAAGTTCATGCAGTACTCGAGCTTTTTCTTCGACATCATTGTGAAAAGTATGGCGCAGTATCTAATTAACACTGGACGGATTAAAGTGAGTATATCGAAATTTTTTTTTTAAATATGTATTATAATTGTTAATTATTATGTGACAATAAATGCTATTCTATTTCCCGTGTCGTGATGGAGTAAGAATATAATTCACCACCTCTTGCCCGCCCACATGTATATAACATCTATGCAAGAGAAGGCAAACTCAAAATAAAACCCTATACCGGCATATCTGTCCCGTGTGGTATAGTCACTTTCCTTCAATTTCCTTCCTATTGCGGAGAAGACTCGAGCTCAACCATATGAGCTGAAATGATGATCTCGAGCTTCTTTTAAGACAGCACGCTGACATATGAAGTAGACCATCGTCGATTTTACAAACACAATTAACAAATACATTTTGTACCCAGACTGCACAATTATTTATGCATTGTACTTTGTGGAAATCAAACCAACCGCACTCGGCACTGGAAGTCATTTCTTAGATTATTACACCATCTGTGCAGTCACTATGCGATATTAAACAGGTACCTACCTCCCGACAGAAGACAAATCTCGCCTAAATCTTGTTAGTCCTATTTAAGTTACAACAACCAGAAACCGGTCATAAAACTATTACCAATAACTCTTGTAGTAGGTACTATTGAATGAGTATTGAGTTGGCCGCAACTAGTTGGGACAAGATCAAGATGATGATGATCATATATTAGAAGTCACAGCATATTAACAAGCTTATATATACACTCCATGCTGCTACTAAAATTCCCTGTAGAGACTTTCCAGAATTCAAACACGCGTCTTCTCGATTAGAATCAGTTTTTTTTAAAACGATATCACGATCTTTTCATATTATTTAACACTAATCAAGAAGTTCTTGTGTAATACTCACTATATTTCATATTTTTTATAGATGGCAAGGAATGAAAGATTCCATAGAGATCTTCTGGACAATATAGATCAATTAGTATCTACTGTGGAACCATCTTATATATTACAACAACCAATGCAAACTCACATATTCAATAAGAATCTGGCGACTTTCCTTAAGGTAAGCTAAGTAATTTTATTAATCTTAATCCAATATTGAAAGTAATATTAAAATTAGATATATATTTCCGTGTAGTGACGAAGTAAGAATACAATTCACCACCCCTTCTCTTGCCTATCGTTGTCGTAAAAGACGACTAAAGGAAAATATGCATACAACATCTATGGAAGAGACGGATATCTCTAAATAAAACCCTATACCAACACGTCTGACCAGCGTGGTATAGTAGGTTAATTTCCCTCCTACTATGGAGAAGGCTCGGGCCCAGCAGTGAGACGTATATGAGTTAAAATGAATGAATGAAGATTTATTATATATAGATTTTCAATCATTCAAGACGCTATATGCCACTATATCACTCCTCATGTAGGCAACTTTCTTAAAATATCGCGATTTGTAACTAAAATTAACGCTCTCCAATATAGTTCGTGTTATTGATGCCAAATTTTCTAGAGAAAAACATTAATAAATCTTCTTTTTCAGTCATGTCTTTCCTTCATGGACCGAGGTTTCGTGTTTAGACAAATAAACAAATATCTAGCCAAATTCAAAACTTGCGATCCAAAAGCTCTTTTTGATTTCAAATTCACGTTTCTTCAAACGATATGTTCTCATGAACACTTTGTACCATTCAACCTGCCGTTACAAGCGAACAAGCTGAATCGCGATGGTGACGAAGGTGAGCCGTTGTCATCATACAAATATTTATTATGTGACGTCTTCATCTCATTAAATGTTACCTTTACACAGATCCTTCGAAACTGAAGCTCACTGACGAGTTTTTAATGCGACATTTTCTGGCTGGAAGTCTATTAAAACAGGTATTTTAAGTAATAATAAGTTAATACGTTTGGTGCGTTCTTATAAATATAACGTTATTTTTCTTTTACACTTTTTAAGAAGGCTAATATATCCAACAGAGAATACATATTTGCTAAGAATTATCATTGCTTCTTATTCTATTATTTTCCTTTCCAAGCCTAAACACTCTGTTTTCTGTTGCCGTAAATAAGTTTTCTCTCATAGCAATCACAATATTATTTTTTCACATCCCATAAATATATTTTAACCTATTGGAACCACAACGATGGAAGCGTACCGGGGATTCGTCTCATTGCTTTGTAATTGCGTAGTCAATGCTTTTTAATTATGTTTTTTTTATCAATAAAACCTTTAATGATATGTGAAATCCCTTTTTATGATACAAATAATAATATGTTATCAGAGCTGTCTGTATCATGAATGCATTTACTTTCGCTTTTGCTTGAAGAATTTCGCGTCAAGAAGAAATGTTTTAAAATCATATCGTTTATTTAAATATTTTTAATTTCAGGTGGAACAATCACTTAGAGAAGCGCCGTTAAAACGTCGAATGGCTCTGAGTGTTCTACGTTCATTATTGACTAAGCACGAACATGACGACCGTTATCGAAGTCGACAATGCCGGGCTAGACTTGCTTATTTATATTCGCCATGGCTTACTATCGTTTTGGGTAAGAATTTACGTTTGTTCCTATGAAATAATTACATATGTTGCCATTTGCACTAGATTTGCTTTTTTTATCAGTATATCATCTTATGTTAAGCACCTTTCTTTAGAATATATATGTTGCAATCTAGATGTCTCCACAGTATTAGTCTTAATGAATAAAATACCTTTTATGGTTAAAATTTTATTACCAAACATTTAAAATAATGGTTAAATATTCCAATGCACAAATATTCGAGTAATCTAAATGCTATCATCCTGTGCATGTTGCCGTGAGTCCTATTTCCAGGACAATACTATGATCGAATACGATCCACGAATGTTATTATTTTAAAAATTAGTTATTATGATTATATCAACATCAAGAATATTATTCGAATATGCTTTTATAAATCCTTCATCACGCATAACTAAAAAATCGTTTTTTGTAATAAATTGGAGATATTTTTGTCAAGTCAAACATAATAGCCGTAAACACTGTAGTATTATGGAATTGCTTTAATATTATGACGCCACAAGTATGGTGGCCAATCGTGATGCATTTACAGTCACGTGACTTTTTTTAATTTTATAAGGTTTGTTTATAATTAATTTTAAAAAAGTTTTTGCCATTAAATATCAATATAATTAATAAAAAGTCCTCCGCGATATCACAATATATTCCTTCATGTTGGCTATCTTAAAGGACAGGATATTAGTTTATATTGATTATTTTATGTATTAAAACATACATGTTTTAACAGACAATGCACACCGTCTCATAACGAAAAGTCTAGCCAGTCCTCTAGTTGAAAATGGCCACGACAAAGTCGATGCCGATGGCATAGCCAATCCAGTTCTTAATAGTACACAGAAAGAAGTGACATCAGTCAATAGCACACCCAAGAGGAATAGATTGACATTGCATTTTGATCACACGCCGATTAGAACATCCGCACATTTCAAAGAACCACCTAACATGCAAGGCGTTTGTGGCAAAGGTAAGTAGGTATCTCTTATTTGCGATTCTTTACTTGCTTGTCACCGATTTACTATTTTCTTAACATTGTGTAACAAAATCAGATAGCTAGTTTTCTTTTTAATATATCTATTTTTATTGTATCACCTTGCACAGCCAATATACGTCCTACTGCAGACTCCTCGAAAATTGACCTACCATACCACACCGGGCAGACGTGTTGGCGTAAGATTCTATTTCAGGTTTTCCTTCACTTGCATCGATGTTTTCTGCATATTATATTCCTTAGTCGTCTTTTATGATTTGGTGTGTGGATTACGTGGTGAATTGTATTCTTACGCCGTCACCACATATACAGGTGTATCAGGTTATGGGGCAACTGTTCGAGTATGTTATAGTTTACATAGTAATTTAAAAAATGTGTGTTAAACAGTCTATGCCTTAAATGTTACGTATTATGTAGGCATGTATAGACAGGATACATATAGGCATGTAAAGCTTCGACAGTATGAATAGGTTGGAATTGCGTATGTAAAAACGCGACTCGGCGACGGTCGTCGGCCGATCAGCTGATTTAAAGCGAAGTTTGTTTTGCTTATTTGCGAACGTTATCATGATTTTTCGTTTTCTAATGAACATTTAACAAAGTACGAATACGTTGCAGATCTCTAATTCATTAACGAATAGATATTTTTCCTTAAATTTTTTTATGGGTTCCTACTACCATTGACTATTTCCTGAGTGACCAGTTGCCCCATAATCTGATACACCCTGTATAATAATCTGATTTTGCTACGACGCCATTATCTAAGATATTTTACTGTAAATTATTGTTATTACAGAGTTTTTTGTTCGTCCGCTAACGTTTTACTTATCAGTTTATATACAAACTAGCAACCCGCCCTCGCTTCGCTTCGGTTATAGGTTATAGTCGTTTTACCCGCGTAGTTCCCGTTCCCGTGGGAATACCTGGATAAAATATAGCCTAGTTTACGCCCTGATGTTATAGCTTTCCATTGGTGAAAGAATTTTTGAAATCGGTCCAGCCGTTTTGAAGATTACCCGGAACAAACAGACACACAGACAAAAAATTTTTAATTGCTATTTTAGGCATAGGTGTCGTGCAAATAACCGTGTGAGCATGAAAAAAGCCTATTATTTTGACATTACAAACAGACACTCCAATTTTATTTATTGGTATAGATGGGGCTTTGCAAAATCACATTAAAATGCGTAACAATAGCTCTATTTCATTTGTATAATACTCGCTTATATATTTGTATTATATTTTAGATAATATATCACAAAGCTCTATGGAATCCCTATCGACAATGTCTGGAGGTGATTCGCTGCCAAGAAACGTAGCGCGTCTGGATTTGAGTGACATTGGTGATCAGGTTAATAGGTAATGATTTAAATGCATATTGGTTTTAAAATATTAGCAAATATTTAAGTTAGGATCTTGCTTGTGTTATCCAACCTTTACGACCAATTTTACGTGTTGTCTAAATGATCTAACCTACTTTTGCAATTGTTATATCATGATCGGCTTTGAAACTGAACTACGTGGTCACATAATTTTATATCGTCATCACAGCTCATATACATCCCCCCTACTGAGCTCGACCGTCTTTCACAATGGGAGGGCAATGGAACTAGCATACCACGCTGGTCCGTCGAGTTGGTATAAATAATTTTACACTTCCTATTTATCATTCTAAATTTATAAATAATCGATATTCACAGCATATTGGATTGGTGAAGGACATACATTAAATTTTGTTACCGTAATATGATTATACTTTGAAATTAATTGTGAACGAAACGGATATACAATCAAGCAAGCAAACTGCTAGCTTTATGATGCCCTTTTAAGGATAGGCCTAAGTAATACAAGTGTCTGGACACAGCACGCTCAATCTGTATGTAGCGACGAAAGGGCGGCGTGTGGCCCCATTACCTATCGTAACCTTCCCTATCAGCAATGGGCTGACCATTGCTACCGATTCCTTGTCATGCATAGCCGACCCTTTGGGGTGTCATCCCACTCGATGACCCCGGTAACAAAACAGTGTTACCTCCGTCCTTTCACTAGAAATCCTAGGTAGGTTGTTCAACGACTTATGGTGCCCCAGGCAGCGCTTTTATCGCTATATACGATTAATGTGCTACGAAGCGCAGCGACAAGTCTGTTAAAAATAGAGACGTTAATTTTCAATCACATTGCATTACAAGAAGATTCACTTTTAATAGACCCCTGGTGTTTCATAGCTTTTGTTCGTCTAACTTTTAACTTACCCTCAGTTGATGATGACTTTTGTACTAGCGTTAAGGTTTTCATGATTGTTTTTGTATGTAGATTTGGTGTGATGTCCGCTGAGGAGGTACGGGATGTGCTTTTATGTTTCCTGTTTGTCTTGAAGTATTTGGACGACGAAAGACTTATAGATTGGTGGAGGTCTTTATTACCAGCGCATCACCAATCATTCTTTAATGTTTTAGAGTAAGTTTTTAATGTTGTGACTTATATATTTATACCTTCAAACTCCTGCTATAAATTTTAATACATGTTCCGTTGTGTATCTAGTTGTTAAGCAACTAGACAAGTAACTGCAGGATAAACAGATTTGCGAAACATCTTATAGTATTGACGATTGGAAATATAAAATTACACAACGATGTTTTTTGCCACTGATCTCGTACATTAAATTGATTTAAAACAAAATACGCCACTGTTCACAATAAAATCAATATCAAAATAAAGCAACTCTGATAGGACAACAACTGGTTAATGATTTTAAAGAAATGTATGATTTTTAAATGATTTCTGATATTGCCGCGAGTATTATACATTTGAAATAAAACAATACTTTCGAATTTTATCGAGTTTGCATTTGATTGTTGACTTCTCGACGTTTCAAACACTTCGATGTTCATGGTGACGGGAGGGCTAAGGTGCCTCACGTCCAACAAGTCATCGTTATTACAAAGATTCATATCTACCAGCTACAGAATTAGTTATGAGGTTTTGACCTACAACTGATACAAATTTATTGGATACAAATTATAAATCTATATAACCTAAATCCAGTATTAACATTTGTGGAGTTCTATAGAATTTCTATTCGTGAAAATCTATGACACAGGACAAGGCAGAATGCTATTTAAATTAATATGTCATATGTATGATAAAATTTATTTGTATATATTCTGTTTTATTCCAGAATTTGTGCCGAACAGTTCCAATACATTGGTAGAAAGAGAATTTTATCAGAAATGAAAGCCACAACTCCAGACTGCAATGGCAAACCGAAACCTGTGAAAGCACGTACTTTACCTGCACGGATGACCCCACCGGACTTCTCCAAGGAACCTCCTATCGTTGTTGAGAATAAAAATAACACCGTCAATAGGGAGAATCTTGTTAATACTTCGGTCACTACCGGTATGTTGGATTTAAATTAGACGAGAAGAATCGTACGCACCGCTATTTTAAGTTTTTTTTTTCTTTTATTTATTTAGGACAACACCCTGCACTAAGGAAATAATCCTTGTATTGCGGGGGACTTTACAAACATATAATTAACGGACACAAATTACATCCGGACTCAGAACAACAATTTGTGAATCGCACAAAAAATGTTGTCCCGCGTGGGATTCGAACACTGGCGCTGTAGGTCGCTATCTTAACCACTACGCCATCTGTGCAGTCGTTTATAGTTATTTGCTGATATTCCAATTACTAGCTATTAATTGCTGTTGTCCAATTACTAGCTATTAATTGCAATTACTAGCTAGTAATTGGTCACCATGTATTAGCAAATCCTAAAGGATTTGCTAATACATGGTGACTTTTATAAATTAGATTCAATAATGAAATTCTATGCGCACTGTCTAGTATATATCCATCTAATTAAAAAGATCGCGTTGATGTTTGTTATAAATGTATTCTTTTTCGATTTATAATAGCTAAATAGTTAAATAATTGCTTTTGTTAAATTCACTCACTCTTACTAGCGGCTAAGTAGACAAGAAAGAGTTATTTCTTTTTTACTTAGTCACTCTCTTTAACCTACTTTCAACTAAAATAAGTATGGAATAGACTGAGATGTGGTTTCAATACTCGCTACGCTACTTATCTCGATTTCCATATAGAACATTTTCTCATACCTCCTACAAATACGAATCGGATTACTATTCATGTGCATTAATTATATGATTGTAAATTGTCATCTGCCATATTAAAAATCTATATTTCTTAGGGCGGTATTTTTTCTTATGGTACCCGGAAGGATAATCCCCGGGCTGGCCACGGACGTCAAGGATTCGGAACCAGTGGCCGGCCTAAGGCTGACAAGGAGGAATACGGTTGTTTATGGGATCGCGCGCTGCTTTTTCGTCGCCCCAGACAGAACCGAAGCCGTGCGTCCACATCACGGCTACAAAAAAAAGCGCTGTATTTTTTTATTAAACCGAGTCGTTTCAGGAACAAGCGAAAGTAATGAGTGTTTTGCCATAAACACCTAAATTTTAGACAACACTTAGTGCATTCAATCATTAATGTTAGATGTCAATAAGACTTAACAGAACTCAATTACTAATGTTATTATATAGATTATCTTAGGTGTTACCTAAAATTTTTATGTCGTTGGTAAACACACACATCCATAAGTCACTATAATATTTCGCTAACAAGAAATCGAAAATTTTCCAAATGGATAGTATACTGCCCATTTTCCTTCTTATAAGAAGGAATACTCAAAATAATTTGGTTCATTTTTTGTTTAGAACTGGAAGCAATTGCTGAACATACCGTACTGTCTGCTAGTTTTCTTGCGACAGAAGTGGGTCTCACAATAATAGACCGAACTTGTCTGTTCTTGAAGAACGTTGGAGCCGCCGAGGGGAATGCTGCTAAGCCATACCTTAAGTTATTGCAGTTCCCACAGAGCGAGACTCTGTATAAACATTTATTTGCGGCTCTAAGGGCGTATATAAATCAGTTCTCGGAGACGTTATTTGAAGGTAAACTATAGTAAAAATATTTTGTTGATTAATACGACAGCTAAACAGCTACATCGGGATATACACCGTGGAATCTAATTGGCTGTTTGCCAGAAACGTACATACTCAGTTAATGATACAGAACCAAACTATAGCATTTATTCAATAAAATAAAAACATAAAATCTTGTCATTTGCAATCCCAGACGTTTCCTTAAAATATCATTTTGCAAATTGCATAACTGTAACATGTCGTTAAGGGTATCGATCGTAGGTACGGCAGCATGCTAACTGACCTATTAAAACATAGACCAAGATCGCGCGACTCGGGCGCATCACAAAAGAAGAACGGGGTGCGGGACGCGAGCGGGTGAGGTGCGACACCGAGCTCCGAGGTGTTATGCCTAAAATTATTTAGTTTTACCTATTATTGCGATTTACTACGAATGCTATGTCGTAGGCATGTTGGGAACAATACCGTTGCATGTCAGACAAACTTAAGAATGTCTAATTATCAGACTTTTTCTAAATGTATTATGTTTTTAGTTATGTGGGGATATTAAGAATGATTAACTGAGTACATACGTTTCAGGAAAACAACCAATTATATTCCACGGTGTATAAAAGGAGCTATTTTTATCTCTGACTACTAGTAGTATTTAAAGCAGATTTTAAGGGACATAAAAATTTGCATCAGTAAGTATTAAATTAAATTTTATCGTATAATGTTCTATGCATTAATTCTTTATCCAAGATATTTTTATATACAATACCTACATAGTAACCGTAGCAAAACCAATACAAACGCTACAATACGAAACGGCTACGACCAATATAAGCATAACATTAATGACAAATGTTGCGAAAAATCAATTTATTCCTTGTGAGTGCTTCTGTTGCGTATGCTGCGCATTATAGTTGATTAAGACGCACTTTCTCTGACACTCTGTCTCTCTTATATAACATACGCACGATGTTGCAGAGGTCATCTAGAAATAAATAAATGTCTTGCTTAAAAATACGCTGGCCAATTTTACAAGCGATGTATAATGTTCCGTGTGGTGATAGAGTAAGAATACAATTCAACGCTCCCGTGGATGTCGTAAAAACGACTAAGGGATATAATACGCAATACGCATATAACGTCTATGCAATAGAAGAAATAAAACCCTATACCAACCTGTCTGACCAGCATGGTGTAGTAAGGTGAATTTCTATCCTATTGTGAAGCAGTCTTTAGCCCCGCAGTGGGATGTATGTGAGCCGAGTTTTATAGTGTTCAATCATTCCGTCAGGTGGCAGCACGGTTTGTGCGGGTGTAGTGGGAGCCGTGGTACGGCTATGCGAGGCGCGCGCTGCTTGGTTGCGGCGCGAGGCCGCTGCCACACTATACCTGCTTATGCGAGCGAACTTCCAGCACGGCACCGGTGGTGATCTCACTAGGGTTCACCTACAGGTACTTAGATGGCTCTACCTTAATACTATACTTATCATTAAATGTATTTCTTTGATTATTGACCCAATAAATTGCATTCAATGAAAAGAACTTGTTGATATTATAGTGTCCGACCGAAATTTTGGTTTCGATCTAGTATCGGCCAAAAAAAGAGTTTCGGCTTAGTTTCAGTTTCGGCTGATAATGGAGCCGAAAGTATGGCCAAAACCGAAACTGAATTCGTGAGTTTTCGCGCTATGCTGGGACATGCTCGGTGCACATTTTTCTCCGCGCTCAGAGTCATCTCACAATTATTTTAGTTCTTTCATTGGTGTGTTTTTCACAGATTGAGGTAATCACTTCAAAACAGGTATATTTTATTTCACTATTTATGTGATGTAGTTCATAAATTATCGTGAACACGTTTTTTGTTTTTGCAGTTTTTAGCAACAAGGAAATTATTATGTTCTTATAGTTAAATTTTGTGACCTTCATTTTATGTCTATATTAGTAAAAACTGACTGATTATGATAGACTATTTAATTTTCTTCCTACAAAAATATTGAATATGGAAATATGTTATGAAATAGAAATATGATCTGTTCCACAAATACACCTTATAAATCAATTGGAAATATATTGAACGACTTTTGATTGTACCTACGATATCTAAATAGCATGCATCCTAATGAGTTTTCTATTCAATTAAAGATTTTATTTTTATTCACTACGTCTCTCTCACTCACTCTCTCCGGTTGAGGTAGCATGGGAAATTTATAAGTACATAATTACATATATATCTATATTTCACCCTGTCATTTTTAGTTTCTAATGATTCTTTTATTATAGTTTTTCAATTAACAAAATGCTTCCTATAAAGAATTGCGATAAATATGGAAAACAGAAAAGAAGTTATTCCTTATATAGACAACTACTTGGTAGTAAAATATTATCAATATCAGTCCATCCGTTTTGAAGTTTAACGGGCACAAACAGAGAGATAAATAGTTTTTAATCTAGTTTTTAGGCTTAGGTACCGTGCAAATAACAGTGTGAGCATGAAAAAATCAACTATTTTGTCATTACAAACAGACACTTTAATTTTATTTATTTACTAGCAATCCGCCCTCGCTTCGCTTCGGTTATAGGTTATAGTCGTTTTACCCGCGTAGTTCCCGTGGGAATACCGGGATAAAATATAGCCTAGTTTACGCCCTGATAGATATTATAGCTTTCCATTGGTGAAAGAATTTTTGAAATCGGTCCAGCCGTTTTGAAGATTACCCGGAACAAACAGACAGACAGACAGACAAAAAAATTTTAATTGCTATTTTAGGCATAGGTGTCGTGCAAATAACCGTGTGAGCATGAAAAAAGCCTATTATTTTGACATTACAAACAGACACTCCAATTTTATTTATTGGTATAGATAATGATTATTTATAGTTAAAATCGTTCTACTGGTATAAGATATGACTAATTTAAAGAAGACGAAATTAAAAATATCTCATTACATTCCTTTGAAATGTCTATTCCTTCAATCCTAAAAGGCCCACTTTTATTTTAAACAGGTTATAATGGCTGTATCGAAACTCCTCGACAATTCAAATGCGCTGAACTGCAAACGTTTCCAGGAGTCCCTCTCGGTCATCAATTGTTTTGCAAGTAGTGATAAGGCTATGAAAGGAACTGGTATGTAAACTATTTTATTTTTATTTATTAACAAATAAATTTGATAATTATTATTTTATATCTCTTAATGTAGTGAGGGATTAAAAACAAACCAGGACTTATCCTTCTGTGGAAATCGTGAAAATTGGCTCTCAAATTTGCTGGGCAGTAAGCAGCAATCTCCTAGAAAACTAGGACCAACTACGACCACCAATCTATTGTGAGGCCTATTTCCAACATCACAATTCAATAGACTAATCGATGGCATTCTTATTTAATTGCATTTTGTTAGATATTGTACTGCTTTATTGTGTTATTCGACGAATTCGTTTATGGGTACCTTTTTTAATTCAATGACGAATGGTGTTAGTTGTGTGAATAAAGCAGTATTCCACAATATGAAGATAGTTAAGTTTCGCATCAAATAGTGTTTAACCAGTTACAACACTGGGAATTAATTACCCATTATATTTGATATATTCTGCGTATCGGTTTCCGTTGTAGTTTTGGTACCACCCATTTAAAAAGACATTGCTAAATGATATGCATGTATCGGTTTGAAATGCAACTCCGAATGCCGAATGTTTGCAAGAGTATTGCATATTTCAAATGAAACTATTTTAACGGATCGGATTTTATCGCGTTTGTATTTGTCTTCTACGTGTGCTTTTATTGAAAATTACTTAACCATTGGGTTATGGTCCCTTTACCAGCGTTCGTGGAAAGACTTCCCGTGACCATGACCGCTGAAAGGTGTTGGAAACGTCGGGGAATCAAAAATTAAATGCAAATGCGATAAAATACGTGAAAATAGTTTTATTTCAACATTAGAATCGTCATTCGACATCAGGTAGAATGTTGTCAATAACTAGTAAATTTTAATTAAAAAAGTCATTTCTATAGTATCGATTAACTAATTTCGTGACATTGCAAGCGCAGCGAAGGGGGAATAGGAAGCATTCGGTATACCGTTACGCAACCGCTTCCGTATTTTTGTGCATAATGTAAATGTATTAAGTGCAGTGGGCATAACTAACAATATACTTGAAAACCTTTATAATTAGATTTTATAATTTTTTGTCATATTTTTAATAACTAAGACTATGCCGGGTAAGTTTACAACATACATATATGTATAATCTGATCTTCGGATTATGTATAGATTAATTGGCATCATAACTACTATTTTTACAACAGTTACTGGTATTATTTCGTCACTAACAACAAATTAGAGTTACAAAAAAACATTTTTTCATTCTGTCTTATAGTGGTAATCACGGAATCTACCAAGACAAACAAACGTTGTTCATGTGCGTTGTAAAAGCCGAGAAAAAGTTTTACAATAAAAAATTCAGTATTAATTTAGTCAATTATCATATTCTCTAAGAGAGTTATAAACTATTTCACCTATGCAGCTTGAGACCTACTATGATAATTCTATACAGATTGAAATGAGGACAAGAAGAGATAAACATCTGTTTGTTAATCTTTTCTTTGTGAAAGATTGTTCTTTTCCAAAGTTTATCTATCAACATTTTTCAATCAACAATGTACCTACTTTTAGTTGAAATAACTGTAAAATAGAATTTTACTGGTATGAAATAGTTATGCAATTTAGGCGAAGGGTAGCAAAAAAGAAACTAATTACTCCACACAATAATAGGATGCGAACGGGGAGCGGCGAACGGAGAGACCTCAGTACAGTGTTCGCACCATCGAGGCCTTCCGGCCGATGCTTATGGAATAGTTGGGTCGGCAGCAGGGGATCCTCTCCTTTTCACTGGTGCGGGTGTTGACAAGAGATGGCTGCTTCGCTAAATACCTGTGCTCCGTCGTTAGAAGGTACACTGTCCTATCACCACTGCAATTGCGGCAAGGGTACGGCGCGTCACATACTCGAAGTGCATGCCGGATGGACAGCTGCAGAAGGAAGCAGTGGAGTCGTTCAGGGTCGAGATGGCACATACTGACACTCCGCCGCCGCCGCCTAGTGCGACACAAGCGAGCTTACCTCAGCCTGGACCGAGGAATAGTCTGTCAGGCGCGGGTAACCGCACGAGGGTGACGTCTTGGTGGCACTGTTGGTTGCCACCAAGAGCGTCAACGGGTGATGGCCGCCAACACGCCGCCCTTTTTTCGCCCCAGACTGAACGGACGGCGTGCGTCCACACTTTAGCCTACCATAACGAAAAAATCTATAGTAGGACAAGAATTTCGACTCTGATGTTCAACAATACAAAGTCGCATTTATACTTGAACATCTTTCTCCAAAAAAGTCCAGCGGACATTTGCCGAAGAAGATGAACTGTGAAACTTTTGTATAACTAAAATTCCTAGCTTTCTTTTTTTTTTTTGGGGTGGGTCGCGGTCGGCGCCCTCCTCGCACCACTCCATCCGGGGCGACAGAGGGGCGTATAGCACGCAACATCCGCAACTCACCCAAACACCACGTCGCCTTCGTCGTTGGGCTGACCACCGGAGCAGGGTTACTTGTCATCAGTGGTCGGCCCGACGGAATACCCCCTACGTGGGGTACCCTCCCCCTCGGGGAGGATGTCGGTCTTTCATCACGCGGTCGGCCTCTCAGCGGGTGACGGACTAATCCCCGGTCACATCACCTGCGGCCTCCGCTAGGGCGGCATGAGGCGCAGGTATTCGGGCCTACGCCGCCCCAGTCGCCAAAATTCCTAGCTTGTAGAGGTGATGTAAAATGTGTTGTTAAATTGATCGAGGCAATACGCATTAAGATATGTTTGATAGAATTTCTGTAAAATTATAGTATATCTTATAGGTTTATCAAATGAAGTGGCAGAGCTGATGCGACGTGTTCGTACTGTAGTTGGTGCAAGGGCTAGGCTTGCTGGCGTTGGAGGCGTTGGCGCATCAGGTAAATATTTTTTTTTGATTTGGTACAATACCAATATGTACAATTGTTATCTTCACGTTAGTATCTGAAAATATGTGTCTCTATTTTTATGTAGTAATATTTTTTATGACGATGTACTTTTGTCTGTATAGTTGTTGTTTAAATGCACTACAGAAGGAAATACTCTCATTCGACAAATATAAACATGTACATACCGTTTTGTTATTGTTAATTTATTTAGAGGAACTACCGTTTCTTTTTTGTTTCTTTTATTTACGTTAAGAGCGTTTTCGGTAATAAGCGGCCGTAAACCCAAAAATGTAGTTTTTTGAGGACTGGTTACTCGTTCATGATAATAGCGGTGGGACCTGCAGGCGGAGGTACTCGCCGAGTATCAGAGACGCCAGCCACATATAGTCTCAATCAAGGTGATTGCCGCCTGGCGGGTCGACGCCCGCCGAGACGCCACTGCTCGTTGGGCAGTCGGACTGGAGAAGCCTCAGTACGGTATCAGGACCGTCGAGTCCTTCCAGCTGGTACTGATGGGGTGGTTGGGTCGGCGGCACGGGGTACTTTCCTTCCGACTGGTGCAGGTATTGATGGGTGACGATAGCCAAGTACCTGCGCAAGCTCGTTAGGAAGGAGAGCACACCATCCTGCCACCACTGCTATTGCGACGTGAGCACGGCGCAGCACACGCTCGAGGTGTGTGCCTCGTGGGCAGAGCAGCGCCGTGAACTCGTTGCAATCATCGGTGCTGACCGGACGCTGCCGACCATCACTAGGGAGATGCTCAGCAGCGTCAGGAACTGGGACGCGGTCACTGCCTTCTGTGAGGCTGTCATCTCACGAAAGGAGGCGGCGGCTCGTGTGTGATCGATCTTTGGTGACACGTTCCGCCGCCGGCGACTCGGGCGGCGCAGGTGCGAGTATCCGCGCCTGATGCCGCCTTAGGCGAGTCCGCGGGTGACCAGACCGGGGACTTTAGTGCGTCACCCGCAGAGAGCCTGACCGCGTCACGGCGACCGACGTCCCGGGATAAGGACGTCGAGAGGTGAGGGAGGGAAACAATTTATAATTCTGCGTAAAATTATAAAAAAGAGCAAATTATTTTTTTTTAATTATTACACAATAATGTGATAATTAAAAAAAAAATAAGTTGTCGAGTCTCGAACCCGAGACCAGAGTTCCCGCCAGCGAGCACGTTACCACGAGACCACCGCTTGTTGGCGATTCGACTGCGAATTTTTCTAGTACATAAATTACCCATCCAACTTTGACCCTTAAAATCTTTTTAACGAGGCCCCAGTTGACCCTAATATCTGGTAGTTGTGATACCCTCGGGCCCCCTCTACCACCCCACCAAAAATCATGGAAATCCCCGACCCACACGTCTGAGGGTCTCCTTGTAAGTTATACTCTGTGCCTATATTTTACTATTTCCTATACTTTGCATATTAAAAATACAATTTTAACCGTTTTACTGTTATGAGTTTTGGTTTTTAATTAAAAACTTTAAAATTTACATTATGTTGATTTTTGAAAATCTACTTCTCCGAAGAATATATTACAGATTGATTATAAGCGCCAAGGCTCAAGACTGGTCATTCTATGAACTCTACGCGTGTGTGTAGTGCATTAATGTGCGTCGATATCGGTACGTAGCAAAATGCCTAACATTCGAGAAGTGCCGATTACCGATAACCCTCTTAATACCTTTATACTTGTCACGTCTATCCACGTATCGGTTCTCCCTCGAATTACAAAATTGCGTATGAAAATATCTGTTTCTATAGAGCTTCAATGTATTGACAAAATTATCGAGATTTCGTTCGCCTGCGTTGATGTTACCTGCTTACTTATATCTTACTCGTGTTTTACTATGCCGACGGCAAAGGAAGAGTTGGTGATTTATATTCTTAGTCCACAACCACTCAGGAATATACATATGGAATATCATAAATGCACATTCACCTATAAATTTAATTATATGTATGATATTACATTTACTACGTTGTAGAAGAAGTTTTTGTTTAGTCGTAATTTTTATATATAGTTATCGCAGGTGCAGGTAGTATCCACCTCGCGGAGTTACAACACTCATTAGCAGCTTCATGTCGGGCGACCCCACGGCTGAGGCACGCTTGGCTCGCGACACTTGCTGAACATAACGCGCGACAAGGCGACTATGATGAGGTAGTAATCTTTATCCTCATCACAATACCTTCCACTTTTTGTCATGTAAGTCATAGGTAATAAAGGTCTAACCTATTGGCCTCTATCGGGAATATTTATTCAAAATATAGTGGCATGATATTGAGGTCTTATGTGACAGTAGGTAATCATCAGTAACAGTATTTTTATGAAGGTTTTATTTAAACAAACCCGTTTGCAAAACGAAGACTTATAGAACGACCTGTAAGTTGTAATAAAAAATAGCACTCGCAAGTTTAATTTAAGAATGAATGTTAAATATCGTTTAATTACGAGTAGTTATAGGTTTTTAATGGCTAATCTTAATGCTTCAATTTCAATCCTCAATTTAATTTTAATGCTTAAGTTAAATTCACATAGACTTCGTATATTGTTTAATGGGACCTTTTAACCCTTTATGGAGTATGCAGTAAATGGGAAAGCAATACACGTTACTAAAACAAAAAAGTGTAGAAACAATTAATGACATGTTTTTTCTCCTCTGGTGCTTTTTATCGCTTCCATATCTTCTTTCGTCAATGAGACGACTATCGCGATCACGTGTTGTGAAATGTTTATATCAATCCATACACGTCCTATTTCTGGACTAGAGCTTCCTCTCCATAATAGAAGGGAAATGGACTTATTTATAGGACGTAAGGTTACAGTCAGACCCTAGGCGGTTTATTTAGAGCGATCCTTCTCTTGCATAGATATTATATGCATGTTATATTCCTTAGTCTTCTTTAACGACACCTACGGGCAGGATAGGGGATGGTGATTTATATACTCACTTTGATACCACACGGAAAGGTGGAATGTTATGTCATCACTAAGTTGATATAGAACAAAAGATCTGCTTTATACAGGCAATGTGCTGCCATCTCCACATCGCAGCACTAATTGCGGAGTATTTAAAACTACGAGGTACTCAAACCTGGGGAGCTGACGAGTTTACAGAGATATCAAGAAACATACCACGTGACGAGATAGGAATGAAAATAGACGAGGGTAAGTCAAACAACTATAACACAATAAAATAGTATAATGTTATCTGGGCAACAAAGTCCATTTTTAATTACCACAGCCTAATCCATCGTTTTTTTTTCGATACCATACATGTTTTATTTGTGTAGTGAATATCTAAAATTCTTGAGTGGATAAATATATTTCAGTATCGCGTTAGTGAAACTACACATTGTCTGAAAACCTCTCTACCGCTATGTACTTGCTGAAATCCACAAGTATTCCTTCTTATTACGGTAATACACTTCATTACATTTTTATTTCTGTGCCGGAGAAGTATTCTTATATTTTGATGTTTTCGGTTTGTATTTGTATTTTAAATACTGGTATAAATGGTTACTTTGTGATATCGGGTTTGTTCACTTTATTAAATGTTGCATTATAAATATTACAAAACCATTATTACACACTTTATCTAATTTTCTTCGATATTCGTATCAAGTAAAACTTTTCATTCAAATAATAGAAATGTTAAAAATTAAAAGTCATTATTGTTATTAGCTTAAAGTTCGGTTTACACATACTAACTGTATGTGCTTTATGTATTAAAAGTAAAAAGTAACTATTTATCGTTATTAACTTTTTGTAGTCATTGTCTTTTATTTCAATTTCCACTACGCTGTACAAGATGTATCAGGTTATGGGGCAACTGTTCGAGTATGTTGTAGTTTAATGATCATAGATCGTAAATAGAATGTATATTACACAAAAAACAATATAACACAAAAGTTATAGTTATTTCAAAAATGTGTGTCTAAGAGTCGATCTCTTAAATGTTACGTATTATGTAGGCATGTAGAGACAGGATACATGTAGGCACGTAAAGCTTCGACAATATAAATAGGTATGAATTGCGCAAACGCTTCAATAGTAACGTAGGTACAAAGGCGCTTCGTCAACGGTCTTCGGCCGATCATCTGATTTAAAGCGAAGTTAGACAAACCTCCTGAACGAACATTTAACAAAATACGAATATGTTGCAGATTAAGTATCACTGACTATACATTTCAATCAGATTTACACGAAAAAGTGATGACAAAATTGAAAACTTTACACGTCTCTAATTCATTAACGAATCTAACGAATATTTTTCCCTCAAATTTTTTTCATGAGTTCCAATCGCTTTTGCCTAACTCCTGTTTGACCAGTTGCCCCATAACCTGATACACTCTGTACATATATACATTCGCATTTAGCCATACTTCACTTATTTCCTAGTTTAGATTTAAGCGTAGGTAACACCGATTTATAAAATACTTATACCCTACATGAAATCTTAACACTAAGCGTGAAGCTAACACTATATATTTGTTATTAATATTAACACATATTACACTCATTTGCAAAAAAAACGGGCACCTAAGCAATGAACCATTTCAAATGTTAATATTTCTTTGTTTGATAATTATAGGTAGTTTTATCCACACAATTTGCTAAATTAATAAGAAAATAATCGTTTTCATCAGTATTTCATAAAATTTAGATACAATTTATGGGAAATAATGCTAAACCTCGCTAGTAGTGTATATTCGCTAGTAGTGCATATGCTCATGAAGTAAAAATAAAAAAGTTTTTTTGTTTGTTTTTCTTTAATAAAGTAAAAGCAGATAAATGTTTAGTATCGAGTGTGACCCCCTCTAGCTAAAATCACAGCTTGAATTCGTCTGGGCATGCTAGCGAGTATATCCCGGATACTTACTTGCGGAATACGTTCCCACTCCGCAGTAATCACATTCTTCAGCTCTCTGATGGTCTGCGGAGCCGGGTGTACTGATCTCACACGCCGTTTCAGAACGTCCCAGACATGCTCTATGGGATTGAGGTCGGGACTTCGAGCTGGCCAATCCAAACGACGAATGCCGACCTCTTGCACATACGCATTAACATCGCGGGATCGGTGGGCGCGAGCATTGTCGTCCATAAAAATCGAGTCTTCACCTAGAGCGGCCAATGCGGGTTGTGCATGAGAAATTAGAACTTCCGTTATGTATCGATGCCCAGTCAGTGAGCCGTTTTCAATGAAGACTAACTCTGTACGATCTATTGAATTTATTCCTGCCAAAAACATAACAGAGCCCCCACCATAAGGTGTGATTTCTTCGAAACATGCCTCTGCAAAGCGTTCTCCTTGTCTTCTTAGCACTCGCCGACGTCGATCTTCACCGAACAGAGATATCCTGGCTTCATCAGAGAACAAAACCCTATTCCAATCGTCTTGAGTCCATGATTCACAATTTCTAGCGAACCTAAGCCTGTGAACTCTGTGCTCACGGAGTAATTTGGGGCCGCGGGCCGGGCGGTGACTGCGTATATTGGCAGCGAGAAGCCTCCTCCTGACCGTCCATAGACTAATATGCACATTTCTTACTTCTTGGAGGTTGTTCTTAAGATCCACATACGAAGATTTGCGATTTCTCAATGCGCGACTCACAAGAAAACGATCATCCCGTGGTTGGGTACATGGTTTTCTTCCAGAACCAGGCCTTCTCTCGACGGAACCAGTCTCCTGATATCGCTGCCAGGTCCTTTGGACTGTCGAGCGACTAACATTTAGCCTCCTAGCCACGAAACATTGGCTGCAACCCTCTTCAAGCAGCGCGATAATTTTGGTAGCTTTTACCACTTTATCTACCATTTTTGATACAGCCAAACAGCATTAAATAAAGCTTTGACAGTCAAGGATATGAAATTAATCGATAAATATTGAATAAAAGTTATGAAAGTCGATGTTAACTTCTGGAACTTCGCGCCAAAAATGTAGGATAAAAAGGGGTTTTCTGTAAAAATGAACATCAAATGAAAAATTGAATTTAGAACGTACTTTTTTAAATACCACAGCATTTTTAAAACCGGCCAGTAACGTGTACAAACGATTGAAACCTTTTTGGTATTGTATCTTTTTAAATATGAATGAAAATCAAAACCGCCCGTTTTTTTTGCAAATGAGTTTATATATTGGAAATAATTCCGCAGTCTTTACTATAATTATGTGACACTATGTATTTAGTCAGTTCCTTAAAAGTCTCCAAGGGACAAAATGCGTTACACCCAGGTACTTCCATAAGACGAGGTTCGGCAGAGTCGTCGTCCCAGTAATATATCTGCAAAACAAAATTAGAATTTAATTAAGCTGACTGTTGACAGAGTCTCATATTCGTGAATTATTAACGTTATTAATGACGAAGCACTTATATATTCAGTTATTTTTTATTAGAGCAAGTTAAAAATGTATATATTTTAAAGTTTTTTTGTTAAACAATCTATGTATAGTTATTTTTAGCAAAAAATGTATTATTTTGTATTTACCTAAAACTTCAATTGACTCTGCTCGATGGTTACTAATTGTCACCGAGTTGAACTTATCTAACCGAAATTTTAATTCTAACTAATATTATAAATGCGAAGTAAGTTTTTGTTTCTTAATTACATTTTCATTCTCGAATTACGAAACTAATTTAAAAAAATTCTCTCACCCGCGTAAAGCTACTTCTTCCATGTTGTGACGGAGTAAGAGTTACAGTTCACAACCCCTTCTTGTTATTCGTGACGACTAAGGGATGTAATATACAGTTAATATTTGTGCAAGAGAAGGAAAACTTGACATAAATCCCCATGCCAACACGTCTGACCAGCGCGGTATAGTTCCCTTCCATTGTAGAGGAGGTCCAAGCCAACAGTGGGACTTATATAAGCTGAGATGATGCAAAGCTATTTTATCAGCAAATAGCATAGGCTAAATTTGTTCCCATGGAAACAGCAACTAAGCGGGTGAAACCGCCTGAATTTGCTAGTCAGTAATAAAACTGCCTTGTCGAAATCCTACTCAATCGACTCCATGTTTTGTGTTATGTTGTTTATGAATAAGGTATATATGTAATTTGCGTGCGTCAATAATTTTTTTGTTTAATTATGATCTATTAGTTGCTCAGTTCTAATATAGTCGAATACTGTCGTTATTAAAATGAAAAATGTTGCTATGAGACCATGTAAAATCTTCTTTGGAATTTTTAACAAAAAATATATGTGTTTAAGGATTATATTATATTAAACGTTTGCTAAGAAATAGTGTATATATGGTTTATAATATCTTTACCTACCGCAATGAACTAATCAAACCGATTCATATACAATTTGATATATTTAAAACTTATTACCGTTACCGAAATTCTTCATTTGATTTATACTGTCATGTTTACTGACATCTAATTCACGGGCAGCGTATAGGGCGGTGAATTGTTTTCTTACTCCGGCATCACACGGAAAGATATCCTTAATAAGTTGCTATTACAAATTCCATGAACTGCATTCACAGGTTTTTGTCAATACCATGCAGAATAATGTAACATCAAACCGAGTGCATATTCGCAAAAGCATTAGAGTTCATTAAATGAACTCTCATACTCTTCACACATTTATCAAATATGTACCATGCTATAAATAAAAAATGGTTTCCATAACACTTTGTAAGCCCGGTAAGTCGTAGGTTCCTGATATAATTAATATCAGGCGATATAGAGTAGGGATATCTGTGCGAGCTTCAGGAATCAATAACGGTCTCTTCTTAGATCAGGGGATTTTTTACAAAACTGATTAGACTAAAAAATATTTCTAGTCTAATCAGTTTTGTAGGGGCCAACCACGGAGGACAAGGAACTCAGTACTAATGGTCGGCCCAACGACGAAGGCGTCGTGCTACGGTGGGTTACTGACCATAGCCCATCCCAAAAAAAAGACTAGAAATATTGTACTAGAATAAAACAAAAATATAATAAGAATAATAAAGGGATATAAAAAGAATAAATTAGCACACTGTCACTTCTTGCTTCTACATTTAATTTATGTGTAAAATGCTCCTCAATAAGAAATATGGATATCTTAATTGAGGAGCATTTTAATAAAACAAACTCTAGCAAAATTAAATAAATCTTTTAACAGTTTAGTGTTTTTTTTTTATTGCGGATTGGGAAACTGCCCAATTTTGATCTATACCAATAAATAAAATTGGAGTGTCTGTTTGTAATGTCAAAATAATAAGTCTTTTTCATGCTCACATGGTTATTTACACTATATATATGCCTAAAAATCACTTTAAATTTTTTATGTCTGTCTGTTTGTTCCGGGTAATCTTCAAAACAGCTGGACCGATTTAAAAAATTCTTTCACCAGTGGAAAGCTATAATATCAGGGAGTAAACTAGGCTATATTTTATCCCGGTATTCTCACGAGAACGGGAACTACAGGAATACGGCGATAGAAACCGAAGCGAATCGAGGGCGGATTGCTAGTTACTTAATAATTTTAGTAAAGAGCCGTATAAAAAAATTTATGAATTCTGGAAATATTTGGTGAATATGGAAGTCCTATCTGAGAAAGAAATCTATACCAATAAATAAAATTGGAGTTTTTTCATGCTTACACGGTTATTTGCACGACCTATGCCTAAAATACAGTTTAAAAAATTGTTGTCTGTCTGTTTGTTCCGGGTAATCTTCAAAACGGCTGGACCGATTTTAAAAATTCTTTCACCAATGGAAAGCTTTAATATCAGGGCGTAAACTAGGCTATATTTTATCCCGGTATTCCCACGGGAACGGGCACTATGCAGGTAAAACGACTAAAACCGAAGCGAAGCGAGGGCGGGTTGCTAGTAAATTATAAAATCCGTGTACTGAAAAAAGAATATTTTTGAAAATATTGTACGCCGTTTGCTGCCTGCAGATATAAACATACCAGCTCGTCCAGAGTACAAATACCTAACACAACACTCTCGAAAGATCATATCTGAATAGTAGCTATTTGTTACTTCATTCGGTGAGTGTGAGAGTAGGAGCCTCAAAACCTGGCAGCACCGACCTGACTATGTCCCTGGTATTGCAAAGGCTCATGAGCGCCATATACCACTTACCGTCAGGTGGACGGTAGGTTTTTTTTTTATTTGTTTTTTTTTTATTTGTTTTTTTTTTAAGTAAGTGGTCCAAAATCGATAAAAATATAATATTAGATGTAACAAAGATAATGTACCTGATTATCCTTAACAATATAGGCATACTGTGTAATGTCTGTATTTTAATAGTTGTGTTCAAAGATCATATTCAAGGACAGGTCATGTGTTTTATCGCGGAAATCACAAAACACTTTTATTTACTTGCCACCTTTTTGTCCAGTGAATAGCCTAATTGGAGTAAATATCAAGGTGAAATCTGTGATTAAACTTTTTCTGTTAATTAAACAACAATGTTATTAAAAAACTTTTAACTTTGCTGTTGCTACGAGCTAGCAATTATAAAGGCTGTGTCTATATCTTAATATATATATAAATCTTCTGTTCGTGTGTTTTTAATTGAACTTCTTCTAAACGGCTGGACCGATTTTGATGATTTTTGGTGTGGCTGTTTTGATGGATATGAGAATGGCTTAGATTAATAATTGGAACCGGTGGGTGCTATTTTTTTTAGATTTGAACAGAACAACGTCTGGGTCAGCTATTATGACTATAATGAACAGTATTATAACAACTATTAAAACATTTATTCACATTTTTATTTATTATTTATTAAAACTTGTAAATTAAAAAGCGATTACTCGCACATAGATTGCTAACCGGCCGTGTGGTGACGGAGTATGAATACAATTCACCATCCTCTCTAGCCTGTGGGTATCGCAAAAGACAACTGAGGGATATGATATGTAAATAACGTCAATGCAAGAAAAGGAAAATTCGACATAAAACTGTATGACCTACGCGGTATAGTAGGTAAATTTTCCTCCCATTGCAGAGGAAGCCCGAGTTCAATAATGAGATTTATATGGCCTGAAATAAATTGATGAGGTTGCTAACTGACAAAAACAAATATTAGTTTAAAGTTATCTGTTGATTACTTTAAGTCTGTCATAAGTTTTACGACAGTTTTAAACAATTAGCTAATCTATGATAATTTTGGTTCTGGTTATCACACCGAGTAATGGAGGAGTAGAACGCAATGGACGCAAGAATGAATAATATTGTTAGAAGGGAAGGGTAACTTTCTTTGTTATTGCTGATGGTAGCAGACGAGCAAACTACACACCTGATGGCCAGTTATACTGCCGCGCATGGACTTTTGCATCGCCAGAGGTGCAGCTAGGCCACTGCCTTTTTTTTGTTTTTTTTTATGGGTGGGCTATGGTAAGCACACGCGCGGTCCATACCGTCCGGGGCGAGGAAAGGACGACGCGCGGGCCCATAACCCACCCGTACCCACGTCGCCTCGTTTTTGGGCCGACCACCGGAACAGGGTGACTGGTCGTCAGTGGTCGGCCCGACGGAATACTCTTTCAGGTACCCTCACCTCTCGACGTCCCTGTCCCGGGACGTCAGTTACTGTATCGCGGTCAGCCTCTCTGCGAGCTAGGCCACTGCCTACCATACACACTAAATATATGCAAACCCATCTGAACGTTGTAGTATAATTGGCTATAATCGTCCATTTAAAGAAGATCCATTACCAAATAAGAAAATAGTGGTCAAAATTGGCAAATTAAAACATAACACCATGTTAAACTTGGAACGTGCCATTCGATGGCGTAAGATCTTTAAGCCATAAATATCTTTTTTACTTGTTTGTAGACGTTGATCAGCTTGTCGTGTTATTCAGTTATTATCTTTTATATTATACCACACGGTCGATATCAAAATAATTTGAACCAATAGCATTGAATTAAAACACCCAACTAACCAATTCCGTGTGTGAAAAAAAAGTGAAATTACCTTGAAACCAAAGCGCTGGCCATCAGATATGGATTTTTGTTCTTTATTATTCTGTGGCGATGGTCTTCTCTCGTGCAATTCGAATAGCAGAGCTGCCCCAGGATCTGGGAGTCGTGGCGGAGGCGCTACGCAGGCGGCCAATAACGCGGCTACAGTGACTGGGGTGCCTGTACGCACTACTAATCTCAGCGGGGATTCCCCTACGCCGTTACTAACAGCCTCCTTTATAATTTGTTGTAACAACGCACCTGTAAAAACAACACTTTTATGTATTTTGTATACCTAATGTCAGTAATAGCAAGGGTATCGTTTTCTTTTTTGAAAAACAACAGTACGCTCAAGTCTACGCCACATTGAAATGGAACTTGGCCTACTATACCACGCTAGTCAGACGGTTTGGTATAAGGTATTTTTTTGAGTTATACTTCTCTGAGAAACTTGGTCAAAAGGCATGTAATAGGTTTTTAAGGCATATAGCACAAATTTATATAAAAACACGTGTTGTGTCGATACCATAGATTATATTAGGATAGGTATGATAAATAAGTAAATAATAGCATAGTACTGACTTTCACATTCCTTTCACCGTGAAACTGTAAAATTTAGGCAAGTATCCGCAGCGTGTGATGGGCCCACTTCCCTCAAGTTCTTCTTAAAAATTATATTCGTATGCTTATTTGTTCTGGTATCATATAGGGTCCGTGAGTGATAGACACTACTGACCATAAGATTGATTGCTGGATAAACAGTAAAAGCCGAAAAATAAAAGTAATGGCATACCACCGCTAAGTTTCCTTAGTAAATTATTATGAAACATCATTGAATATTCCAATCTGGCAACATCCATGAGTTTTCTTTTCACGTGTTTCGCCCATTTTGGATTTGCGACTTTGATGTCATCCTGAAATACATACATATGTCATCATCATCATCTTGCTCTTATCCCAATTACTTGGGGTCGACGCAATATGTCATCTGTTTTGGCATATTGCAAAAAGTATCGGCAATGACTTTTATGACCGGCCGCCTGCCTGACGTCAACCCTCCTTGGGAATGTAGTCGTTGACCCAAATGGTACCAGATGGAGTTGGTCCGGGTCAATCTAGGGCTCTTAGTCGTCTTTTACGACACCCACGAGCAAAGCAAGGGTTGGTAGTATTCGAAGCCGCTACCACACAGCAAATACATACATATGTATATAAAAATATATTATTACTTAGTATTTTCTTTTTTCGAAATTCTGTATATATTTTAGAATTGTTTTCTTTACATATATGTATTGTGTAATTCATTGCCGGTATGCGATCCGGATTAAACGAACGTCAATTTTCCATGAATTCCATTTATGACGTGCCGGTCAGACAGGTTCGCATAGAATTTTGTTTCTAGTTTACCTTCTCTTGTACAGATGCTATATGCATATAGGGATACCACATCTACGGGCACATAGAGAGTGGTGAGTTGTATTGTATTCTTAATGCGTTCCACACGGAACTTAATTCAATTCAATCCCACAAAGACATAAGTTTGCGCGCTCACTGCGAAGAAGTATTTGTTCGTCATGACGCCTGAGTTCTAAGGAGTAACTCTCCAAATTGCCGACAGTATTGGGATCCTCGGCGCCAAATAATCGAGCAAAGTCCAGTTTGGGAGTCGTTTGTACGACAAGGCCAAACTGGCAAGCAATAAGTTAGGCATCCTGAATAGAGCCAGACTTTACTTCACACCGAAGCAGCGTCTTGTGCTTTACAAAGCGCAAGTTCGACCTCATGTGGAGTACGGCTCACATCTCTGGTCAGGTGCGCCGATATAGCAGCTAGACCCACTTGGCTCCATGCAAAGGCGTGCTGTTCGAATCGTCGGAGATCCCAATCTTGCGGACAGATTGGGAGTCACTGGAGCAGCGGAGAGACTTCAGGTCACTCTGTATATACTACCGACTCTTTGATGGGGGGTGCTCTGAGGGACTGTTTGATTTGATACCACCGTCACCGTTTTACCAACGTACCACTCGACATCGTAGCAGAGTTCATCCATTTCACCTGAAAACGTTATGGTTTTCAACTGTACGTTTCCAGCGATCATTTCTCCCATGTACGCGTATGCTCTGGAATGAACTACCTGCTACTGTGCTTCCCTAATGCTATGACATGCCCTTCTGTAAATGAGGTTTAAGAAGAGTATTTTCTTCGCAGTAGGCAACGGCCTAATTAAAAATCATTAAAGAACCATCAAAATAGTGCCCTACAATACAAACAGTTCCACTTATAATCCTTATGACAGAGTTTGTATACATAGTTTTTAAAATGTGTCGCACATCAATCATCTAAATAGTTGTATTTGAATAATAAAAATATTGTTAGCAATAAAAACTAAACTAATAATGAGTGTGTATCCTATTACGAGTATATAGTATTTGAATAATAATAAATAAAGAACGAAGAAGAATAGTACCTGTATTAAGAATAGATTGTTGAGATAATAAGCTTCTTGCGGCGTGCTAAAATTAGTATTAGTCATCTGAGCTATTTTTTGGAACAAATCGCGGTATGGAACCAACAGACCTTCGTCAATAAAAGCCTTTAAGATTCTGTGTTTTTCTTGTGCGTATCGAGGACAATTATCTTCGTAGAGCAACTGTCAATAATAAAATAATGTAAGAAACTATGCAAATTCTTTCGTATTACATCACCGCCATCATCATTCATCATCATACGTCCCGCGGCTAGGCTCGAGCCGCTTCCATAATAAGAGGGAAATTTACCTTAATATACCATGCTGGTCACACAGGTTGATATGGGGTTTTTTTTTTCGAGTTTTCCATCTCTTGCATAGATGTCATGTGCGTAAGTCGTCTTTTACGTAAGCACGTGCACCCGCAACCCACCCACGATGCACGTCGCCTTCGTCGTTGGGCCGACCACCGGAACAGGGTTACTTGTCATCAGTGGTCGGCCCGACGGAATACCCCCTACTTGGGGTACCCTCCCATTGACCGACGTCCCCCCCTCGGGGAGGACGTCGGTCTTTCCTCACGCGGTCGGCCTCTCGGCTGGTGACAGACTAATTCCCCGATCACGTCACCCGCGGCCTCGGCTAGGGCGGCATGAGGCGCAGGTATTCGCGCCTACGCCGCCCCAGTCGCCGCCACTGCCTCGCAGAAGGCTGCGACCGCGTCCGTTTAAACTATGATGGCAAAAGTGCCAGCCGACATTTGAGGTGAAAATCATCGCAGATATCGTAATAAGACTTAATTTATTCTCATCTTCTATTTTACTCTTTCTTCAAAGCCGCGCCTTAATAAACTATCGCCAAATAAACGGCAAGAAATAGTCCTAAAATGAAATAATATATATGCTCTAAATACAAATATATCTGTCATAATAATACTAACATAATCGTTTTGTCTCTGCGGATACGTGTAAGGAACGGGTTGCCATTCAAGTGTCTCGTTCCACGTTTGTTCGGTTGCAGGAGGCCATAATCCCGCCGCTATCAATAGAGCAGTCATCTTGCTTAAGTCTGTATCGGATGTTATAACTATACTGTTTTCTAAAGAAAAGGAAGTTATTAACTAAAAAACATGAAAATTCTAACAAATAAATTGAAAGACAAATGTAATTACCACTCTCGTAGTAAGGACCCAAAAAGTCGTCGTATCTTTTTCTAAGTAATGCGCCCATTTCAAATGTCAACATCTTGCCCTCCTAGAAGTAAAAATATTTATAAAAGAATCATTAGATTTAGTGTGTGTGTGTGTATATATAATTTTGTGTGTTGTATATATATATGTGTAAGCTATGTAATCTCCTTTGATCGCTGTTGATTTGTCTGACGCGATCTGCGGTAAGCAATAAATCATTATTATCGCCTGACGGCAATCTGCGTCTGTGGACACTTCACTTCCGTCTAAAGTAACCGACCTACGGGTATCGCGACTCCCTCCCGTAATCTAGCCGGGAAGTAAGTACTTCGTTATAAAATCATTTGTCTAGAGATGTCCTTCTGATTTGACCTAATCGACAGTTCCATAATGTCAGTGTCACGGCCTCGACAAATAATAGCCGCCATTGTTAATACAAGTCTCTTATGAGAACAGCTGAAATTATTGGCTAACATGAAAGGAACATTACTCTTACAGTGGGAGCCTCTTTTACAAATAATTTGGATATACTATTAGCTACATTTTTAAGTGATGAGTGGGCATAGATTTGACTTTCTTTCTATTGATATGGTGAACTACGTTACTTCTTTGGTCGTCTTTAAAACGGTGTATTAACATAATGTATTCCTAATAAGTCCGCTTAAATATGCCTACATATTTAGTTAAATTTTATTAGTAATACTGCTATATATTCAAAGTGCAGTCTATGTGTACTGCGTTTATCCGGTGTTTATCAATAGATTATATGAGATGACCTGCAAGGACAACGTACCAAGTGCTCTTTTGTTACCTACCAACAGTAGGTATTGTCAACATTCAATCGAGGAGCGCCATCGTATATGAGTAATCTAATGCAAAATTCCCATTGACTGTGTTCTACACTGAATTTACGTCAGATATATGTAATTTGTTACGGCCTCCATTCATATAATTTGATGAATCGAGGAACTACGCTGTAAGGACCTATTGTTGAAAAAACGCCTCTTATGGTTGCCATGGACTCTGAACGCCATGAAATACGATTAGAACATGATTAAATACAATATCATCAATAGGATTATTATTTCATGTGAATATATGGCAACACAATTAACATAATAGACTAGAGTAGGAATAATCCGAAATAGATTAATGACATTATCTAATGTCATCAATCAAAAAATAAAAAAATCATTTTTGCATATACCTAGTATCTACTAGGTATATGCAAAAATGTTTTTTTTTTTAATTAAGATTTTTACCACGAAAATAGAATAGAATATTTAATTAATTACCTAATATATGTCTTCTGCATGTTTACATTTTAATTGACATTTACTTCGTACTAATATGACTAGTAATGATAATATTTAACGACAACGGTGGTGAGATTATGTTAGTTATACTTTATTATTTCTATTATAACAACATAACATGACAGAGTGGTAGGACCACACTGTCGACAGTTATCTGTCTACAGCCGCGGGCCGGTCCGTCCGGAATAGTACCACACTCTCGCAGAAAATCGACGTCTGAGTAATAGCAATTTGTTACTGCGCTTCGTTCGGTGAGCGAGAGAGCCGGCAGCCCAACTTTCTGAGGGTATTTGTGTGTGGAGGATTTTTTTGTGGTGCCCTTGGTATCACCGAGCCTCAATGCATGCATTCACACTCCCTTCCCTTTCTTCGCGGTAGGCAGCGTCCCTATAAAGGTCCATGAGCGGCAGCAACACTTACCATCAGGTGTACTGTTTGCTCGTTTGCCACCGTTTGCAATAAAAAAAAATATAAGGTTTAGTGAATACCCAACCAAATGTAAAATCAATACTAAGTATGTAAATGCATCCCTTCTATTGGATACGAGACTTCTCTATTGTGGAATGATTCTGTCGGGCTGACCATGTAGGACAAGGAACCCGGTACCGGTGGTCGGCCCAACGACGAATGCGACGTGCTATGGGTGGGAATGGGACCGCGCGCCGCCCCTCTGTCGCCCCGGACGTAGCCGGGCGGCGGGTGCGCTGATCCTTGACCACCCCCAACCACAGCCCTCATAGAATGAAGCGATGACATGTTATAATCTAACTCCGTCAACACACGAAATACAGGTGTTAGTATTATGAATTTTGATTAAAGACTCACATTAGTCATGGCGCCAGCTCCGTATGGTGCAAAAACGTGGTCTGGTGGAGAAGTTCCTAACATAGCTAGCTCTTGTTCGTTAGGAGTACGTTCCCCATGTGACATAAGCTGTAAATATACATAACTATTAAATATCAATACAACTAATAAATTACCATTTTATTATATTTTTGTAATAATTCATAATTTATCAAAATGTAAATGTTTATTAAACACATTCGAAAATACGAGTACAAAGTTTATTCATCTAACACAGGGATTCCCAACCTTTTACCCTATGCGCGTCACTCAAGTTTATGCTAAAATATTACGCCCACTTTGTCCCAACTACGATAAAAGAAAAACAAAGGATGAAAATTTCAATAGACTTAATTTTCATTTAAATAGCAAGTGCGTATGTAATCAAATGACTCAAATATAACATAATTAGTGAGAACATTGGACCTGCACTTTATTAGCCAATTGGAGAATCCTTGGCTTCATATTGGTTTGAATTTTAACAAATTCCTACGCGCCCTCCCTTTGGATCATTCTACGCCCCCCAAGTGAGGCGCGTCCCACTGGTTGGGAATCTCTGATCTAACACGTTGTTACTATGTACCACTTAGGGAATTTTTTGCGGAATATGGTCAAATGGTGAGTCGCCAGTCTTTGAAAACGTTGGCTGGTGCCGTACACTCAGCTACTAGCTCCCGCCATGTATCCCCGATATCTAATCCCATTTGAATATCGGAACAGTAGTGTTTATTTCAGGTGATGATGAATGACCCTTGATCCATTTATTCACAACGTAAATTAGGACAACAGCCTTTTATTTACGACAGAACTCTGGTGGTTATCGACCATTTCGTCGTTTCTGCTTTTCTCTGTCACTCTCAACTGCACTATCATGATTTCGCTTAAAGTAGAGAACACGTCCCAATACGCTCATTAACAGTTACCGTGGAAGTGATAAATAATTATGATATTTAGAAAATTATAAACGAACAGAAAATTCAACTATTTAAGTTCCCTCAGTGATACTTTAAATGCGCTTGCTCCTAACTTGTCGTCTTTATTGTTTATGAAAGTGACGCATACAATAATAGTTAAATTCAGCTGCAGTAAATTTTTACTTCAGCAGCTCGGTAGTACAATACTTATGTTGAGCTACTGAAACAGTCCGAAATTGTCAATGAGGTTTAGCGGTTAGGTAAAAATTCTATAATAATAATTCTATATAACTAAAATTAAAAACTTAGTATATTTGGGTGTTGAGGCATGACTTAGTGCAGAGAGCCCTTTTAAAAATGAAATAAAATTCTCACCACATGTACTTGACGCAGCACAGTGACTTCTACCGTCGTGTCTTTCATCAAGATCACTGCAACGAGGGCTATGGAAAAAATAAAATAGAGTAACTAACAAAACACAACATCGTTTTGTAAAAGGTAGATAATCTCGGATCCTAACTGAAGCGAATTGTGGTAGAAATTATGTTTTCCGTATTAATTTATTCAATGTGGGTCAAAGCCACATTATACGTATTATGACTTGTTGAGAACATAGTGTGAATCCAATCTTACTCCTCCTGCAATAGTCCTTTTGGACGGCTATATAATTTAAAAATTCGGGTTGAGAGCCCTCTGCGCACATCCAATGGTCCGGGTAAAGTTGTCGTAGTCATCTGCGGCTAACAATTATAGTCACACCAAAAGAAAAAATAAACTATACATGTTACGATAATATACAGGTTAGACTATAATGACACTGAAAAACTATTTGAAATTGTCAAATAAAATCAAAATAAACATTACACACACATGCACACATGCATCGTACAGACAAACACACACGCACGCACCCACACAAACGTGCTCGCGCATATCACTTACATACACACAACCATGCAACATCAATATATATTAACCATTGTGGCTATTTAATAATTTATTATATAATTAACTTGTTACTGAGATGGAACTGGTTCCCAACACACAGCTTATGCTAGTTTGGGAGTCAGAGCTTGCAAACAAATTTGTGAAGGTTAATGGTACAATAAAGATTATTATTATTATACGTTGGCATGTGAAGAGGTCCCCGGATGCCATGAGTGTGGCGCGCCGAATGATGATGCGCGTCATACCCTGGAGGTATGTCCCGCCTGGAGGCCTCAGCGCCACGACCTGTTGGCGGTTATAGGAACAGACCTGTCGTTGTTGAGCATCACATCAAAGATGCTCTACAGCGACAGGTGCTGGTCGTCGATGACCTCTTTCTGCGAGGAGGTCAGCGCTCGGAAGGAGGCCGTTGAGCGGGAACGTGAGACACTTGCATCCGCTAAGTCGCTCCGTATGCGGCGATCAGGGAGAGGGAGACGCCGATACGCGCATCTCCTCCCACCGCCTTGAATGACGACGGGACGTGGCCCGACGGCCTTTCGTAGGAGTGCTGGGGATCGAATATCACTAGACGATCTCTCCGGTACTCCGTAAAAGCGCGGAAGGGACCACTGTCGGTTTTAGTGGTTATTCCGGTTGCATAGGTGACCGACGAGACCCACACACCCCCTCGTCTGTTACCGGCGGAGGATAGTCCGGAAATTGCATTTCCACAGCGTTAAAAAAAAAGGTTATAGGTACATTGGCATGATAAGGAAAGGAAACCCGAAATATGTCTTTGTGCCCAAATGCCTGGGTATTGTGTGATGAATTAGTTCAAATTAATTGCCTTTATGAAAGAAACTCGTGAGTAACGATAGACCTATATATATGAACTGAAGAGTAGGACACATAAACACTGTGGTGATAATTATCATCACTGTCGTAACCGATACCCTGGTGAACCTTCTTGGTATTGCCGACATTTTGTATGACGGAGCAACCGTCAAAATCAGCATGCGTCATACGTATTCCACAATGGGAGAGAATTTTAACTTCCTAAACTGCGCTTCTCCGTATGGAGACGGAGTAAGCATACAATTGACTATCCCCTTTCCTGTCTGTCGGTCTCTTAAAAGACAACTAAGGGATTATAATTTGCCGACGGCATCTATGCAGGAGAAGAAAAACTCGCAATAAAACCCTATACCAAATCGTCTGACCAGCGTGGTAAATTTCCTCCTATTTTCGAGAACGTTTGTGGTTTAAGATGACGTTGATGAATAATTTTGAAGCCAATCTCGTCCTAGATGGTTGAATATGATAAGATGGTACGCGATGGTGTGGTGATTAAATGATAGAACGGCCCATAGTTTTGTATGGCCTTATTCATCCACTTTTGACTCCAAAACGCACCATGTTTATTAAGCTATTAACTCTACTACATTATCTCTCTCTCTTTAATATGCACATCTTTGCATAGTATAAAACAAAGTCGCCGGTGCCTTTGTACGTTTAGATCTTTTAAACTAAGCATTGGATGATTATGTAATTTTTCTTAATAGACAAAGTTATCAGGAGGAAGGTTTATGTATATACTGTCTAGAAAAGCCGACAACCTCAAAGACTTTAATGAATTGTTGTAAAGATAGATCAAAACAATGTACTTCGAAATTGTATATTTTCAAAAGATTACGAAAATGCATATCATCAGTCATCTTTTACGACGCCCACAGCAAGATAGGTTACTCCCAGGATAGATTACTCCGTCACACACACGTAGATAGTGTTATTAAGATTGCATTATTCCGGTTTATAACTTCTGTTTTGACTACTTTGTTTCCTTAATAAACTGCATCTGTTCTCCATCTGGTAGGTTTAGGTAAATTTTAGCGACTAGCAACCCGCTCTCGCATCGAGTCTCCTTACCCGCGACCCGCGTAGTTCTCGTTCCCCTGGGAATACTGGGATAAAATATAGCCTAAGTTATTCCTTATATAGACAGCCACCTGATTGTAAAATATCAAAATCCATCCAGCCGTTTTGATGATTACCCAAAACAAACAGATAGACAGATCTTTTTTCAGCATAAAAAAGACCATTATTTTGACTTTACAAATAGACACTTCAATTTTATTTATTTGTATAGATGACCCAGAGATAATTTAAATTCAAACCCTATATAGATCCTTTTGGCCAACATTTCTTCATAGGTCAATGTGAGATGGAACCATTATGGAGTAGGCTCATGCCCTACAGGAGGTAAATGCAAATCGAGCAAGAGATTGCAATACGTAAGAGATTATTATGACGTAATATATATTGACAACAAAGCGACGGGTTAAGAATACCATGTGTCAATACTTCTTACTTGCCTGTGGGTGTCGTAAAAACTTACTAAAGAATCACCTGAATAAGCAACGGCAGCAATCTCATATTACAATTGTGATTGCCAACCTGCTTGGTAAAAGCGTAGCGATTAGGGCATTATTCTCGTTTGCAAGGAGAGCTACGTTCAGCAGTAGACTGACTGATGAATAGAGGAATTATTAACATACCGGCAATGAGCGAGATGCCCACCAACACTCCGAGGCAGCAGCAGGTGTGTTCTGTGCGTATTCCTGTCTCAGTTGCCGCTTCTGCCACGTTGTTGGCCGACTCCTCCTCGCGGCCGCCCTCTCTCCTGTTCAAATTCATTTTATAAGAACACACTTCCAGTTAATCCTTCGAATAATTCAAAATAGAGTAATGCCAAATAAAAAAGTATAAAATTTGTAAATACTAATTACGTCATGGCGCGATAGATATCCATATAGAAAGCGATTGACGAAATCCACATTATTAAGACGAGATCTTAAAAATGTCACTCACATTTTTCTTCGCCTTCTCGGCAATTCTACATTGTACACGATATTTCGATGATTATATTAAATGTGAAGTTAAATAACACATTGTAATCATATATGGTGTTTAGTATTTGTAAATATAGCACGACAAACAACGTAGTATACACAGCATTTGTTAGTATGGTGATGCGTTTGATAGAGCAGTACGAGACAGGAAACGCACGGCGCGCTGGGCGGAGTCCCACTGAGATCCGCACAGGACGTTTTGCGAGATTCACGGTCGCCGCGACCTGTGTTCAGATGATTAACTTTGTCCAATCGATTGTACCACGGTGCTTATTTATATCATTGTCATGTTGGATTTTGAACGGATATTCACTATGAGAACTCTGAAATTAAATAAAAGTGATGTTTTTGTCATGACATCATAGAATTTTAATAGTATGATTGCCATAAGAAAGTAGAATTCTATAATAATGTTATCTGTTGAGAATGTCAATATAAATAAGGTGTTAACAGACTTATTACAGTTTAGAATCATTCTACATGAGGGTGCTTTGATTCGCCTGATAGTGTGAATTAAAAGATTGCGTCGCACTATCGTGCGAACGTATTGTGCCTTCCGCCTGCCCCGTCCCGGTGGGGAACGAGCCATTGAAAGATTTTATAATGATTTCGAATTATCCGATATATTTTTGTTACCAAAGCAATAATGGCACTGTTTACTACAGTAATCACTTTATGAATTCAATGTCAAGCGTTGTCACTTTTAAATTAAAGTACTTGACCCGCAGACATTATGTTTAAATTTCAGATAGTTAAATTACAATGCCTAGGACCCGATCACTACCACACATCGCACCACTAACAAGAATTTTATGCATCTATACCATACAGTTCTATTCAACCAATACACAAAGATACATTATCTATAATTCTTGCATATATCATCTCCGAATTCAATTTCCCACGTTGGCTAATAGTCATAGAATATTTGCATCTCCTCCTTTCTTTCTCCTCTATAATTGTAATGAATATTAGTTTTATAGGTGTATTTTTTTATTTAATTTTATCATACAATTTACCTATGAGTTAAAATGTTAGACTACCGGAAAGAATTTAAAGATTGAAGCTCACGAATAAAACGTTTACAATTTACTCTGAACTTAAAATCATCTTAACACCACACTTCTGTTAACGTAATAAATATATTTTATTTATTTGCACAACCCATAAATGTTACAACAGCTCTACGTCATCATCATATTTAGCCTTTAGCCGGCGACTGCTGGACGTAAACTTCCTTCACGCTCCGCCGCAAAGTGCCACAAGTTTCACCAGAGTCGTCGGTCTACCTGGTTGGGGGCGCTCTATACTTCCTGTTTTAAGTAGTCGCCACTCGAAAACCTTTTTTCCCAGCGCTTATCGATTCGTCAACCGATGTGGCCTGCCCATTGCAACTACAACGTGATAATTCTTTTATGTTGTTACACACATTCTTCTGCTCATATCCGTATTTAAAATCGTATCTAGCAAAGAAATTCCAAGTATAGGCAGCTGCATAACACGCTGAGCGACTTTCAGTTTAGTCTAACTTTACAAGTATATTAAAAACTATTATGAAAACAAAAACAAGACTAGATACACAAATTTCGAAGGTGTCACATTGCGCATAATAGTAATCTTAGTTACGTTATGTTACTTACCTGAGACATAATATACTACTTAGAGGGGCCATGTCAACTTCAGTTGCTCACAGTTTCACTACTTTAATAAGTACATTAACTATTATCATTATATTAAATAGATTTATATGTAGAATTAGTCTCGGTATGATAAGACATTGATGTCAAAAACGTGATAATGGTATTATACACGTAAAGTATTTATGTTTTACAATGTTGTGTTACAATTATGTGTTATACAAACTATGTCTTGACTGCGACTCCGTCCGTCTGAAATTCAGGGTGAAATTCAAACGTTTTTGGCAAATTTTCTCTTGAGACATAGGTTGTTTTTACCTAATTCAAGAGACAGTGATTATATAATGATGTATTCTGAAGTTATTAATAAATAAATTATTATTATATTGTGTCTCCCAGTTTCACGGCTATCTTCCATATTGTTTAAAATATTAAAAAAGGGAAGATACCCGGTCCTTTGAAAGGCTTACATGGGGATATGGATCCGACACGCAGAGGCCTTTGGAGAAATTTAATGTTAAAATGGGATGGGACGTCTACCGATGACACTCCACGTTTGCACACAACACTCGTGGACTGCCAACGGTAGGTGTAAAACTATTGTACAATTATGATATCTAAAACCAGATTATGGGGTTGTAAGGTTTGATGGATTGGATTAAATGAAACTATTGATTGAAAAACTGTCGTCTGCCTTCAATACCTTTATCGTCTTGAACTTTGGCAGACGGTGACTCGCCAACTCACTGAATGGCCCCCCCCCCCAAACGGTCGCCACAGGCACACAGGCCATACGGACAACAGGAGGGCAACATTGGTGCAAGTGGCTTGGGGTGTCGAGCGGTGCGGCGCCGGTTTCACCATCGCAGTGGTTTCCCCGTAGTTATGCCCTTGAAAATGACACTTCCACCCCCGAGCATATAGCTCTGGCGACCCCTCTCTGACCAGCCGTTTAAGGCAAGCCAGAGTTGAGAATCCTGCGGGCACTCTTCGGTTACCACTCCAGCCAGCCAATATAGGCCAGCTGGATACGAGGCCCTGGCCGACTCTCTGGGGCACTCAGGACCGCAGTGTCGCCACTCATATTATTAAATATCTTTAAACTAACTTTTTAACTCTACTCTAGTTTAACTTTTTCCATTGCCATCAGATTTTATGGAAACGAAACCTAAATGTTGCGCTAAACGGAGTTTAATCTATTATTCTAAACAGATATAGATCTGCCTAGCAGTTTTGTAGATTAGCGTATACATAGATCTACACGGTCAGACCTTCAAAAATTAAGCCAAAAGTAGATCATTTTTTGTCTTCTTCGTTACTCTATTCTTATCGCCCAAACATTTTTTTAAATAAATCTATCAATTGCACAAACACGCGTTTTCTACTGCTTTCTTATATAGGTTCGCTCGTCCTTATGTGGATGATTACTGCCACGAATGTTTTATTTTAAACAATGGAATATCTTTATTTTTGGACATATTTAATTAATTTTATTCATGAACATCAAAAGCTAATTAGTATTCGTTAATTTGTATTCAAGTTCTACATTTCTCTAATTTTGTACAATATGTCCCAATTGTGTATTTCTTATGTCCTTGTTGTCTTTAATAGAAAATTCTTCATGCAAGAAATAACAGCACTACAAGTACATTTGCTTATAGCAGTTTTTCTGTTCATATATATTCATATTCTCAGTAAATAATTCTGAATAAATATCAAATATATTAGATATTTTGACAAAGATAGTTATTAAGATTATAACTTATAATACATTTTCAAGAAAACGGATATAGATACTTAGAAAACTTTTGTCCGTTATCCCATCAGCCTAGCGACCTACACTATTGGATTTAGACCATCCCAGAAAGGGTACTTACATACATACATTCACGCCTCTTGCCCAAGTAGATAGGTAGGAACCACTTCCCTCCACTTGCTACGATCTTGACGTAACACATTAATCTCCTCATGCATGTCCTTCGGTTTAGGGTACTTTTAACCTGGCCTTTCTTAAGAACGTCCCAGATTTCAACGTGGAAAATCTGCCTTGGTCTTCCCCTTCTAACACTTCCGTTCACATTCGCCCTATAAATTCTGCTTGTTAGTCTACTTTCATTTATTCTCTCTACATCACCGAATCAATTTAACAAACCTTTCACGATCCTTGTCATTACGTCTCCTTTCATACCACAGCGTTCCATAATCACTCTGTTCTTAAATTCTATCACTCAGTTTCACACCAATCATGCTCCTCGGCACTCCCATTCTACTTTCGTGCTTCTTCTATCATACTCGACTCTCTATATATACATTAGGATTGGTACAAGCACTCCTCCATGCACAATTAGAAGAGCCTTCTTAGACTTTTGTCTGCTCATAAAGGTCTGCTCAAAGTACCATAGACCATATTTCCCTTACACACTCTTCTTTCTATATTCTTCTTCAATCTTTCGTCAACAATCACAAAATCAATCGTACTTCTTGCACCTCATTCTTCCCTCGTGTTCCTCAACGTGTGGATCCTCTTGTGAGCAAACATGGTATATGCCATAAAAAGATTCCATCCCAAACAAACATCCAGCAAATATTGCTCATTTTCATTTTTCGTCTCGTCATCTATCATCGCCAAACTTAAAATCTTTTCATATCAATCACGCTTTATGCTTACCAATCCATCAAAATCTAACATAATAATCCAAGAGCCGGGTGATACCGATTTTCAGCCTAATCCATAGGAGCCTCTGATTTACACATTCATATTCAGACAAACATTCTCGCAGATAGGATTATACTAACTCCTTTACTAACTCGGCTGGTATTGGGTACCCCAGAACAGTATAGCACATAGGGTCCTATTTACTCTTCTTACATTCAGCGTAACAAAGCGGCTCTCTGTGGGCCAATTTTCGCCCGTGAGGAAAACGCGACGTTACGTGTCGCGAACCACGCCGTCGCCATTCGTACAGCAAGGGAATTGGACTGTCCATCCCGGTAGAGCCCCGCATACCGGCATAAGGTTAGCCGTATTCTGGAGTCACCAAATCCCAAGACAATCGGCACGCTAAAGACTAGGCTCGCCTCTATTCACGCATCGATCGACATGGCAAACCTTAGATTGGCGGAATACAAACGAATCAAAGGAAGTGGGATAAGAGTGGAAGTTACAGATAGGAGGTTAGGAAAAGATGGGATTATAGTATTTATATATATTACTGTCTCGGAAGAGAAGATTTAGCATAGTAGTAGCTCGGCAATCCAAGGATGCATACCCCGAATTACCATACCACAATCGCTGGACAGGCAGTATCATGGAAGTGTATACCCTGGCTTTACTGTAGGGTAATATTGCTGTAATCGTCACATTTGACAGACGATTTGGCAGCTTATTGCGATTCTTACGGGAAAGTAAACTGTCGATATTGGATTTTAATGCATTGCAATGGCAACGCTTCTTTCATTTTTAACAAAAACCCAATTAAAATTCGTGCTGTTACAAATACTACCTAACCATGATTCGATCTTCGAATACGAAAATTGACGGTGTTAGGAAAACAGAATAATAACCTATTGTCGAATCAGTCTTAATTTATTTTATAGTAGAGCTGATGGAAAAAGGATATTTATTTCGGGTGCTTCATCTTTTTCTATACGAGAAAGTCCAAATTATCAATACGGTTCACCAAATCATTACTGTATAAATCAGCCGTGCTTCCTCGCTCGCAATATTTCTTTTACAGTCAAATGCGAGGACATATTACAGTTAAGATGGCTACGACTTTTTTGGCAATCTAAATTGAATCAATATCAAACTATCGTACTAATTAATGTTAGGTAAAATATGTTTTACATTTTACTATATCGTCTCCAAAGTTTTCTTGTTTTTATTTTTTAGGTTTTTTTATATTTTGTTTTTCTGTGTGGTAGCGGCTGAATGTAGTAAAAGACAACTAAGGGCTTTACATATACCTGGGCTAAACCCATCTGACGCTGTTTGGCTAACAATTATAATAAATTCCCCCAGAGGGTTGACGTCTACAGACGGCCGATTATAAAACTGTTTGCAATTACTTTTTCAATAGTATGAAAAAAGAGTACATATTGATACGATTCCAATTAATTGTATTTATTGTAGTAATTGAGATAAGAGCAGGATGGTGATGATTTTTTTTAGGTTTTTACTCACAAAGACATTAGTTTTACACAGTTTCTAAATAGACAGGTATAAGGCCTTACGATTGTATTTTTTTAATGAATGTAAGGTTAAAAATTTATCTTATTGTAGCCGCGGTTAAACACGGTTTATTGTGATATAGACTATTTCCTAAATCTTTCAAAGATGCTGATATTGTTCGTAAACTATATCTTGCATTACATTTTATAAGTTCTCTATAAACGTATTGTCTATAAAATATATTTTCAAATCACAGTGACATTGAGATGAAACAATCTATTCAGTTTTATAATATTTATTTAAATATCTCAAATTTTAGATGCGCAATCGACGACCCTTCCACCTGGTGACAGAGTAACAATACCATACACATTCCCTATCTTACCCTCGGCTGTCATAGAAATCGTTCATGGGACTAGTAGTATTACCTACTTATATCTAATCAAGAGAAGGAAATCTCGAAATTTTCTCTTATTGTGGAGGTGGCGCGAACCCGTCAATGAGATTTGTGAGCCACAGTCACATCATTCGCCATGAAGACCTTATTACATAATAACTTACTCGTGTGTTTAAGTAGTAAGTTATAACACCCCATCTCGTCATGTAACTTCGGTACCACATAATAAGGAATGAAGTTATGGACGTTTACACGGTCACAGTTCTAATCATACAGATTGTAACTGTGACCACTAGAGCTTAGACGATAAGAAATTTACTTGTCGAGTTGCTTTGTGATTATTTTTTTAAAAACAATATCATCACAGCTCATGCACGTCCCACTACTGAGCTCGAACCTCCTCCAAAATGAGAGAGCAATTGACCCACTATACCACGCGTGTCAGACGGGTTGGTATAGGGTTTTATTTCGAGTTTGCCTTCTCTTTTGAAAAGACAACACTGCGCAGGAATCGAACCTGCTATTGTCCTGCATTCTAACGAACCCGCGACACGTTAGATCGATATCTTAACCACTACGCCATCTTGGTATCCTTTCATTATACAACGAATAAAACAATAAATTAAATATCACAGCCTCTACATTATAAAAATATATTTAAAAGATATGTATGATTCTATAAACTTAAAACTATAACGGCGAATTACATTCCCTGAAGAATTCATCCTTGGTCCACACTATGTTCTGCGTGAGCATCACGAACTTTTTGTAATCGCACACCAGCTGACCTCCGCAGCCACCAACGGGTAAGACTTTGTCTGGTCCACCGGCCTTAGCAGCGTATATTGCCTAGGAAATGAAATATTTAGTTAAACTATCTATAAATTTTAGAAGGTTATTTGCACATATATTTTTTAACTAGCAATCCGCCCTCACTTCGGTTATGGGTTATAGTCGTTTTACCCGCGTAGTTCCCGTTCCCGTGGGAATACCGGGATAAAATATAGCCTAGTTTACGCCCTGATATAATAGCTTTGCACTGATGAAAGAATTTTTGAAATCGGTCCAGCCGTTTTGAAGATCACCCGGAACAAACAGACAGACAGACAAAAAATTTTTAATTGCTATTTTAGGCATAGGTGTCGTGCAAATAACCGTGTGAGCATGAAAAAAGTCTATTATTTTGACATTACAAACAGACACTCCAATTTTATTTATTGGTATAGATAACACTAGTTGACCCAACAGACGCTGTTCTGTTGAAATCTAAAAAAAAATTTACACAGATGCGAATACCTGCGCCTGATGCCGCCCTAGCCGAGGCCGCGGGTGACTGGACCGGGGAATTAGTCCGTCACCCGCCGAGAGGCCGACCACGCGAGGAAAGACCGACGTCCTCCCCGAGGGGGGGGACACTGGTCGAGGAGAGGGTACTCCTCAAGGTGTATTCCGTCGGGCCGACCACAGACGACAAGTCACCCTGCTCCGGTGATCGGCCCAACAACGAAGGCGACGTGTCACAGGTTGGTTACGGGTGTGCGTGTTTACGCCCCTCTGACGCCCCGGACGGAGTGGAGCGAGGAGTGCGTCGACCGTAACCCACCCAAAAAAAAGGCCACATAAATCTACGCTATAATGAGAGGGAAATCGACCAACTATACCGCGCTAGTCCGACTTTTCATAGGGTTTTATGTCACGTTTTCTTTCTTTTGCATAGACGTTATCTGCATATTATATCCCTTAGTCAACTTTTACAACTTCGACGGATAAGAGCGGGGACGGTGAATTGTATTCTTACTCCGTCACCACACGAATATTTTAATTCACACCAAGCAAACAAGTGGTACCTTACTCTTCTCTTTTATCACCATTGTCCAGTATAAATTATCATGAATTTTTGTATGTGCCCTGCTATGTGTATAATTTATTCTCAAATACGGGTGTCACAACGATTTATTTTCAAATGCCGGCTTTTATTTTAAAAAGAAAATATTAATTCAGATCTTTTTCAGTTCATACGTGCACATGTATGCTAGGAAAAATAATTATCTGATACCTACGTTGGTCAGGTAGATTGGCATGGGGTTTTTACATCGCGTATTCCTTTTCTTTCATGGCTCATCCACTCTCTTAAAACTAAAAACTTACCGCAACTCCATAGCTGTTATTAGATGGATTCCTTCTAAGTTCTAATGAAAATGTTGCTCCAAAGCCTGGTTGGTGAGGCTCAAATACTTTTGATGCAGACATCAGAGCTGCTATGTTGTTTTCGTGAGCAGAGAACATATGTAACTTCGGTTCTATGGGTTTCATTGGATTTTGTATGACTTTACCCATCTCATTTAGAATAAAACGCATCAATACACCTACAATCGTAAAAATAAATATTTTTATTATTTTCTCAGTTGTTTAGAAATTAATTGTAAAACAATTTTGCCAGGACACGGATAAAATGAACCATGAATAGACATTCATCGTACTAACTCTGCCATGAATGTCTCGTTATAAACTGAAACGGACAGAGAAGTTTGTAATTTTGCTACTTATCATACCTGCTCCAAGTCTGGTCAAGTCATCATTATAGAATTGTACAGCGTATTCGATTTTCGTCATATTTTTTATTCCAGGCATTACATCTTGGGCCCAGGTAGGTGTTGGAACTCCAACATTTTTCTGAAATACATAATTACATATCCTTTACTCCAATAAAAGTATAGAATAGGTATAAAATATATATATTTTCCATACCAATGTTTGAAACAAATTGTCCAAAAAGAACACATCTTTAGGTTTCGTATAATTATTACCAGCGTTGTTACTCAAGTATGTTAATAGTCCTTGATATGGTTCTATCCATTTTATTACTTCAGGCTCGTCATACATCTTGTCTCTTAATTGTAAATATTTTGGACAATTGTACCAATACAGCAACTGAAATTTTTTAATGATTTTATGACTTCATAAGCTTTATGACTAAAGTTATTTAAGGGAAATGTGGTAAATGGTGTTTTATGAGTAGCGAGAAGCTGTCTAAAAAGGCTAACCTGGCTGTGCATGAATGAGTGCTTGTACCAACCCTAATGTATGAAAGTGAGAGTGAGGCAGTGCTGAGTAAGGCAGAAGAAGCACAAAAAAAGAATAAATACTGTGGAAATGAGAACACTATAGAGCATGATTAGTGTGAAATTGAGTGATAGAATTAAGAACAAAGTGATTAGGGAACGTTGTGGTATGAAAGCCGATGCAGTGACAAGGATCCAGAAAGGTATGTTAAATTGGTTTCGATATGTAGAACGAATGAATGAAAGGAGATTGACAAGGGGAATTTATAGGGCGAATGCGAACGAAAGTGTTAGAAGAGGAAGTCCCAGGCCGACGTTCCACGATCAAATCAGGGACGTCCTTAAGAAAGGCCAGGTTATGAATACCCTAAACTGAAGAACATATATGAAGCAATTAATTAACGTGCAGGAGGCGAAAGTGGTATGTCAAGATCGTAGCAAGTGGAGGGAAGTGGTCTCTGCTTACCCCTTTGAGAAAGAGGCGTGAATATATTATGTATGTATATTGACTTTTTCTAATAGAAAATTATTCTATTGAATGAAATGGCGCCTTGGCGGTAATTTAACACGGCATGCCGATAAATGGTCCTTCGGAATTCCGCTAAGTTTTTCGTACAACTTCAAAAATATTGCTTGCCAGAAAGCTAATTTTACTAATTCTTGTTCTACAAATCAAACCAAATGAAAACCTGTAATTTTTTTATCAATCAAGGTTAACGTGATTGATAAAAAAATGAATATATTTTAACGTTTGTTTATTATTTAGGAACTAATTTACAGCGATGTACATATATTTATGAATATTTTTATAAATCTCAAAGCAGCAAGTAGCTAATAGTTCTATTCTATCGTATTTATATAATTTTCCTTTACTTTGTATTCATTATTAATCTAAATTAATTTTAGAAAACTTGTTTCAAGAATGAATATTAATTTATGCCTATCAACATCCAGTTATATACATGTTTTACACTAGGTAAGCCCTAATAACAAATAAACAAACAACATAGGCAGTACACAATTTACCAATTACTTACTAACATGCGAGTACATATAGAGGTATATGATCTTCACAGTTGATCTATCAGTAGGGGATCCAACATAATGGAATAATGTTTCCTAACTACAGCGCGATGAAACTCAAAAATCTCTTCGCGGCAGTGACTTGTCTAATTTTAGGTTAAAAATTTGCTTGTTTTTTTTCAATCCTATATCAATAAACTAGCTGACGCGCATTAGATCATCTGCGTCTCATAAAAAAAAAAATGAGAATTAGAGAAAAGGGATCGAGCTCTCAAAAGAGTTAAATATTCACCGTTTTTGCAAGATTTTTTATTGATGCTTCGCTCCTATTAGTGATAGCGTGATGTTATATAGCATTCATCGATAAATGGGATATACAACACGAACATAATTTTTCAATTCGAGCTAGTAGTTCCTAGGATTAGCGTGTTCAACCAAACAAACTCTCCAGCTTTATAATATTAGTACAGATAATATACTGGTTTTTTTTTATTTCATAATCGTATGATTATGAAATTATTCCTATATTATTCGCCTAAATGATTATTATATTATTCGTCTGTTCCTATTAGGGCATCAATATGAAGTCTTTATATTCACAGACCAAGTCACCGAAAGAGAAGCTTCCTTGTGAATTCATTTACCAATATAACAGCGAAAGATAGGATTAAGTTATATCAGCAAATTGTCGTTCTAATTGCTATTTTTTAACTACTAGGACGCTTTATATTGGATCTATTCAGTTTCTCTTCGTCGGTATGTGGTTGAAATAAGCCCATAAAAATTATAAACTAATACACTCACAGAGTACATATATATCTATAACTAGCAACCCGCCCTCACTTCGCTTCGGCTTCAGTTGCCTTATCCGCGTAGTTCCCATTCCCGTGGGAATACCGATATAAAATATTACTACCTGATATTATAGCTTTCCATGGGTGAAAGAATTTTTGAAATCGGCACAGCAGTTTTTGAGTATTCATTACAAACATACACACATACAAACTTTTCCTCTTTATAATATTAGTATAGATGGGTCAAATTAATTACGATCGTGCTATTTTTGGCATGAGCTTATAATATTAATATCATCATTTGCCTGTCATCCCACGCTAAGTGGGGTCGGCCCAATATGTTCTTACCTTCCATAGTCTTCTGTTAGTCGTCATATTTGTACTCACTACTTTCATATTTGCATTCACACAATCCATCCATCTCTTCTTAGGTCTCCCACGCTTCTTACGTCCATCCACAATCGTATTGATAACCCTCCTTGTCACATGCTTTACAACTTTAATACGCTTGCTTACACATAACATCGTCATCAATAATCACAGAGCCGAAAACCCGTTTAATCTTTGTTCTCGACACTGGACTGTTCCAGTATTGTTAACAGTTACCTCATAATGAAAAGTTATAAAGTCACTACGCTAGACTTGGTATCTAATCACAACAAGCAACTAAAATATATTTGTTTAATATATATGTATCTATTAATTATCTAAACATTTTTTTTATCTAAAAAAAACTGCCCGTAATGGTATATGCTCTCTGTTAGACACGAGTCTCCGGCATAACAAGTGCGAAATTGATCCATCACTCCAGAGGATTCGTCATAGACTTAGTTGTTTATTGTGCTTACTTTGTGTAGTGGTCGCTTACGGTACATTCAGGAAAAAAAAATTGTGGTCACGTGTAAGAATACAATATGTAGTCTTTCTAAACATTCATCGCCACCACGAAGATAAAATATTATTTATTAATTAATAAGATTTTTTTATTTCTTGACGATTCTACAAATCATTCGTTACAATGTAATTAGTTATATGTGTATATGATATAAAATAAACCTGATTGGTCGTTAAAAGGACTAGGTAACGTGATAATTATTAGATGTGATTCATGATTGTGTAATAAAAAGTGGCTGAATACAACATAGACTATTTTACTCATTATAAAGAATAAATATAAATGTTTAGAATTAATTAAATAGGTATACACTATTGAATACAATTGCTAATGAATCTATGTTTGATGTAATCTCATTTCGGCCAGACCGTCAACGGACACAGCCAACTCGGTGAGACATACAAAGTAAAGTGCACAAGTATGGGTTCAGCAACAGATTCGCTTTATTTTCCCTCACTTATATAATCCGATTTGACAATTTTACGTAAAGGAAGAAACATTAGATACAGAATAGCTCATATTAACTGCCTTCCGAAACATGGAAAGCAAGTAATATACGCAAAAATACGCTCACCGTCATCACACCTCGTATGCGTCCCACTGTTGAGCTAGAGCCTCTTCCACATTAGAAGGGAGATTGGCCTACTATACTACACTGGTCAGTTGGATTGCTATAGGTTTTTATATTGAATTTTTCTTCCTTTGCATAGATGCTTTGCGACTAATTAATTTCTTAATCCCATTTTACAACGCCCACGGGCAAGAAAGGGGGTGATGAATTATATTCTTACTCCGTTAGCACACGAAAATACGCCCATACACGCGATAAATTGTGCATGCCTTAGTTTTTAATACAGATCGTATATTAGAACTCAACAAGCTCTTGATATCGGTAGTGTGTGTAATGTCACGCCCTAAAATCCCTTTTTAATTTTAGCATTTACTATCATAGTTTTTAAAGATTAACGACTTACATCATCCTCTTCATAAGACTCTGTTTTATACGGAATGGGTTGCCAGTCTAGGTTGGGATTCCATTTCTGCACTGGTAACGGTGGGTACAAAGCTGATAGTGCAGCAAGGGCTGTCATTTGTGTCCTTGCGAAATCGGTGGTTCTCATTACACTCTCGTCAGGCAGATATAAACGAGAGATGAAACCATCATAAGTGTCCCGCAAATATTGGCCTACAAAGTAGCTCCGTTGTTTCCCTTTCTGTTGACAAATTAAATATAAAAAAAGCCCGTCGACGTCGTGAACAGAAATAATATAGCAAGACACACATTTTATGATGAACTTTTAGAGTGAAGGGTAAAGGAGTTGAAGGTGAGAAACAAATATAAGAAAGTTGAACAATATTGCATGTTCCTTATTGTTCTAAGTTCATTATACGAGATTATCTGGTAGGTAACAAACAACAACTAACAAACACAAATTTAATTTATCGCTTAAAATGCGACTAATGTGCTGTCAAGTGGCAAAGAAGAAAAATTGGCGCCAGTGTTTGACCTTGCGGTATCCCTCGCCTGTATTCTCTACATACATATATACGAATGTCACGTCACACATACTTCCTGATCCTGTTTTGTAAAATACAATAAAGGATAATAAATAGATAATTGAAGCTTGTATTGTGTTTAAATTGCAAGCTCTTGACACATTATTTATTGCGTTTCAAGTTTGATATTCATATTGTAAATTGTAAAACTTTAATATATACAACCAAATAACACGTACGATTGTAAATCCCAGCAGCTTATAAATGTATCTAAATATTTAACCAAATACTATCAGAATATTATACTTAACATTGTCACTTTATGGCTTCAAATGACGCATCTCTTCTGGTCATTCATGACTTAGTGAACTTTAGCACCCCCTTACATTTGAAGTCAAATCATCCTATCCATTTCAGCTCAGATAGGGCCCACTTTAGCTCGAACCTCCTCAGACTGGTTAGTACAGAGTTCTATTTGGAGCTTTCCTTCTCTTGCATAGATGTTATGTGCATATTTCATCTCATGAGCAAGAAAAGGTGTGGTAATCATTCTATTATGTAACTATTTCATAAAAACTCACATTAGTAAGTGCCTTCTTTCCGAATGGAAAATATATGTCTGGCGACAAATGGCGCTCTGGTGGGTATAAAGCCAATTCTTCGAGATCTGGTGTACGGTCACCGTGTCGGAACATCTGTGTACAATATTTCAAAATATAATAATTATTATATATTTTTATTATTTTTGTTTGGTAAATTATATTTCAGAAAATATGAATATAGCTACATATGTTTTAGTATCGAATATTCCAAAATAACTTGTAATGCGTAGTTTGACCGAGACAATTTTAAATAGATTAGGTAAATAATATGTTTTATTCCTAACTCTGGAGTGCATTAAGGCACTTTATTTCCTAAATTAAGAACAGCTTGACTTAATAATCTGTAATTTACGAGTGTTCATCATCGACCATTCGGTTGTGTTTATATTTCCTACCGAAAAAACTAGCACCAGCTCCGTGTTGGCCAAAAGTTTGCCGGACTTCTCGTCACTGGGGTCCACCACGCTGGTAGGCGTCTCTTCTCCGCAAGTAGCAACAGGTCCGCCCACCAACATAACTATCACCATAACCAACCTCATTTTCAAAAGCAATTTCCCGCCAAATCGACTGAGCGAGTAATGACGGGACGCACGCGCGTTCGCGAACAGTTTTCAACTGCAATACACATAGCCTCTACTCCATTTTATATACAGACAGATATACATAGAATTATGTTTCAAGAAGGCCGACGACACAACAATATCAATAGCTATGCGAATCTCTAACAATTTAGTTGCCGTTTCTGGCTATTAAAAATTAAAACCACTGTTAAAAAATGTTATGCTATAAAATCACTGTTACGCTTTTAAGCCTGTTCTTCATCAAAATAAATATCTAATATATTTAAAAGACCAATTCTTCTATATTTCCATATATTCAGCATCTTTGACAACCTCTCCAATGATTTCCATTAATATTAATAAGCAGGAGGTTTTTGGAGGCGAGAAATCGATCTATATATCAGTGTCAGTTTGTCAGTGTTTTCAGGCAATGAAAAAATTATTGCTCTATGTAAAGAACATAGTAATTACCATCTAGATTACATATTGCAAAATAAAATATCTCTAAAACTTGCAGATTTTTTTTAAGTTATAGTTTGTTGCTACGGCACAAACATCAGTCGCTTTTATTAAAAAGATGGACAGAACATTTTATTGGAGCATCCCTAGTCATCTTTTGAGTTAAACCTGAAATAAAATGTCTGATTCATGCTAGACAGAAGATTACAAATATTCTGTTTTGTAATCAGGTAGCTTCATCTGCCAACAAATTGTAATACAGTTTGGCAGAAGTAACTAAACAATTGTAAATGTGTGCATTATCCTTGAATTTATTCCATTTCTATTAAGCTGCACGAAGAAATTTTTATCTCTTACATTTTGTAGAGTACCTTATACCAGCTATAGCGTACGATCTACTAAAAGAATATAATATCTCGCTATATTCTAATTCCGTATGGCGATGGAGTGAGAATACAATTCACAACCCCAATTCCTGCCCGCGAGTGTCATAAAAGACAGCTAAGGGATATGATATGCAAATAACATTCAGAAAACCACGAAATAAAAATCTATACCAACACGCCTGACCAACGTAGTATACTTTGGCATAGGATAATTTCCCTTCGGCATCAACATCGATGTTGTGACAAATATTTTATCGATTTTATTTAATTAAAAATTAGTATCAATTGAAAAATTAACTATATAATTACTATTTATATAAGTCGTTTTAAAAAAATTTACCCTTTTTAAAAAACTGAGTTTGAAAGAACACTGGAAGGAATGTATGCTGATTTATGGCATTACTAGCAATCCGCCCTCGCTTGGCTTCGGTTTCAGTCGTCTTACCCGCATAGTTCCCGTCCCTGTGAGAATACCGGGATAAAATATAGGCTTAGTTACTCCCTGATATTACAGCTTTCTATTGGTGAAAGAATTTTTGAAATCGCTTAGGTGGTTTAAGCCTGAAAGCGTAACAAACAAACAAACTTACTTTCGCATTTATAATATTAGTAAGGATTAATACTAGATCGCTAAAAGTAGAAGTTTATTCTTAAATTATGTACCTATATAGGAGTTATAAGAATAAAGAAGTTCTGAAGTGTTACTTAGATATATAAAGCACGATATAATATTTTGAAAATCGTATCGAATATATCTAAAAATGCTCTGTATAGCAAATAGCGATTGCGATCAGTTTTTTGTTGTACGTAATTACGCAACCATTTATGTATTATAGTTACCTAATTAATCAAGACATTGATATCCATATTTTCATAATTTTTTCATCATTTCGGCTCGTACAAGTCCCACTGGATGTAATTATGTCTGTAAAGTTTCCGGCAATACAAGGATTATTTCCTTAGTGCAGGATGTCGTCTTTTAAAAAAGAAAAAGGAATACTGTTGGGCTCGAGCCGCCTCCACAATGGGAGGGACTACTATACCACGCTGGTCCGACGTATTGGTATAATGTTTCATTTCAAGTTATTGGTATAAGGTTTCATTTGTAGTTTTCCTTTTCTTCCATCCTTTTAATCCCTTAGTCGTCTTTTACGACATCTACCGGTAAGACAGAGTGTGGGGAATTGTACTCTTACTGCGTCATCACCTGGAATCCATAATAAGGAATAGCAATTGGTATCGATAATATAGCTAAGTACTAGCGACCTAACAGTTATCCAAAATAACCGACATCGATTGTCTATATGTCTAGATCGATTCTAATTATATTTGACATTTTCTATTCTTATGAACTTCAATTTCTATTTTAATATAGATATCTCTAGCGTAAATATAAAAATAATTACGTGTTACAATTGTAATTAAAACAATAAGGTATTATTATAATCCATGCATTTAAAAAATACTAAACATTAATAATATCTTCAGATATCGATATGTTGTATTTTTCAATCGATAAGCATATAATCGAATGACGCAGGTCAATCTCTATTATTTTGAAGACAAAATAACAAATACAACATTGTTCAAACAAGTTGCGAATTCCTGCGTCATTCGACTATAGAAAAATGAGAAAATGTTTAACAATCTTCCCTTCTAGTCTATAATATAAAAATGAATCGCTGAAAGTGTTGCAAAGTGCAAACCTCGACAACAACTGCACCGAATTATTTCTTTAGAATATTCCTTGAAGGACGAGGATGGTTCTTACGCAGATTCAAAAATTTCAAAAATCGCCTAAAAAGGTTTAAAAGTAACACTTTTCTAAACTCCCATACAAACGATTCGTAATAATACTTAAAAGTCAATTTGAACTTTAATACCATATCATAAAGTTCAAGTGTTAGTGAAGAGGTTCCGGGAAGACAAGACGATTGAGTGACGTTAGTATCGTATATATGTATATATTAGTATCGTTTATGTGTATATTGATGTCAAACACAAAATTTTAGATGTCTTATAATTTTTATTTTTGATATAATGTAATTGTTGACTTATTAACTTTCTTTTTCCTTTTTTTATCTAACTGACCCGGCATCCCGAATAGTAGAATAAGTATTAAAAAAACAAAACAAAGAATCGACTGTTAGGCGGTACGAACTTCGCCGGGTCAGCTAGTAGGAAATAAAAATTATGATTTTACAAAGATCAGTCAAATCTGTAATAGTTCAATTCAATTATAAGTCTTTTCACATTTTCAGGGCAAATTTTGGCCACGTCCTTTAATCACTGCCATAAATAATAAAAATAGCTCACTGGGCAATCAATCAGTCACAAAATATTTCCCTTTTTAAAATTTTCATTATTTTATTAATTATTTTTTATAATTTATCAAAAAATAGATCCCGATCTAAGAGGTTATCCGTAAAGTTAATATCATATTGTATTGAATTTGTAAAATAGTTCTCGACTTTTATAAGTACTTAACATTTTTTATTAAATAAAGAACTGAATCAAATTTTATCGTGAAAAAATGGAGTCTTAAGTCGTTATTCGTTGAGATTCTTTATCAATATTTATTGTTGTTTCGTGTATTAAAATCACTATCGTTATCTCCATAGTCTGTGCAATCGTTAAAGAAGTGTATATATATATATATAATATAACAAATGCTGCGATTATTTTACTCCCAGAAAAAAATAACGAAATGTGGAAGATATACTTAGATATTTTCTATAATGCCGCATTTTCTGTTATTCACGACTTTTCTAATTTTACTGATCTGGCACATAGTGCAAATATACCGTGAGACTGGCACAACAGACTACTTGATTCGTCGAGTAAAGTTGCGTGCAATTTGCGAGTGGTTGTCACTCTGAGTACTAGTGCTGTCTTATCACATAAAGACTTATTATTGCGTTTATTCGGATCTGTCACTACGCTATGGTTTACAAATAAATCATATATTTGTCTTACAACAAGATTATAATTATTGTACTAAGGATATAAGGTAAGCCAGTGCCAGCGAAGTAAAAAAAGTTTAAACAGTCATACAATATGTCCCATAGTTATTCAACTGTTTCCTTTATAGATTAAGTTAGTGCCCAACAGTATGTCTCCCATATGGAATAGAAAAAAGGGCAACTACAACTATAATCGCATCATAATTTTAAATTCGTCGCTTATAAAAATACCGAGAAGTCATTGCCCGTTGGGCAGTCCGGCTGGAGAGGCTTCGGTTCGGGGTGCGAACCGTGGAGGCCTTCCGGCCGGTGCTGATGCAGTGGTTGGAAAGGTGGCACGGGGTGCTCTCCTTCCGACTAGTGCAGGTGTTGACGGGGCACGGGAGCTTCGCCAACCCACCTGCACAGGGTCGTAAGGAGGGAGAGCACACCGTCCTGCCACCACTGCGATTGCGACGAGGACACGGCGCGTCACACGCTCGAGGCCTGCGCGGCTTGGGCAGTGCAGCGCCGTGAACTCGTCGGAATCATCGGTGCCGACCTGACGCTGCCGGCCATCGCTAAGGCGATGGTCGACAGCATCGGGAATTGGGACGCGGTCGCAGCCTTCTGCGAGACAGTGATCTCGCAGAAGGAGGCGGCGGATCGTCTGCGCGTGGAGCGCAGCCTCGATGAGGAGGTCCGCCGCCGGCGACTAGGGCGGCGTAGGCGCAACTATCTGCGCCTCATGCCGCCCTAGCCGAGGCCGCGGGTGACGTGACCGGGGATTAGTCCGTCATCCGCCGAGAGGCCGACCGCGTGAGGAAAGACCGACGTCATCCCCGAGGGGGGGACGTCGGTCGATGGGAGGGTACCCCACGTAGGGGGTATTCCGTCGGGCCGACCACTGACGACAAGTAAACCTGCTCCGGTGGCCGGCCCAATGACGAAGGCGAGGTGGTTTTCGGGTGGGTTGCGGGAGTTGCGTGCTTAAGCCCCTCTGTCGCCCCGGACGGAGTGGTGCGGAGGCGCGCCGACCGCAGCCCACCCACAAAAAAAAAAAAAAGCTTATAAAAATAAAAAACCAACCATTATTTTAAAACAGATGTTATCTTTTAAAAATGTAGGTGGGTCTTAATTTTAATCGAAACTTCTATAAATGGTGTATACCATATAAAGAAGCTATGTTGCACTTAATACTAATAAACAGTTGGCTGTACAGTTATAGGTTTATTTTTGGGCAATCATATAACGTTCAACATTCTCTACATGAACCGAGCAGGGAGTATTGATCGGACCGCCATGTGGTGCGGTATTCCACATGGCTCGGTTCTGGAGCTCACCCTGTGGAACATCGGCTACAACTAGACGTTGATAGGGATCCTCCTCGCCCCCTCGGCGTAACTTGCTACGCCGACGATACATTTGTCACAGCCCGGGGAAGGACGCTAAAGGTAGCGACTCTCCAAGCAACCCTCGGAACCGAGGAGATTCGAGGGGCATAGGGTGGCCCTAACTAAGACGGAGGCTCTGTTATTCTATGGGCCCCACAACGGTCCACCAGCCAACACCTCGATCACCTTCGATTCAGTTCCCATCAGTATTCGGGCCCAGATGAAGTAATTGGATCTGGTTCTCGATGGGCGATAGTGGTTCCAGGACCATTTTTGCCAACTTACCCTGCGGCTTGTCGGCGCAGCGTCCATCCTTTCTTGCTTGATGCCGAGTGTGCGCGGATACAACGCTACGTACCGACAGCTGAACCCGAGGGTAATCCGGTCGATGGCCGGCGCATTGGTTTGGGCTGCGTCCCTGAATGTCCGTCTTAGAACTCTCTTATGGCGACCACAAAGGGCCATGGCGGTCAGGACATACGCGGATATCGCACCAAGGTGATGGAGGCAACATGCTGATTGGCCGGGACTCTCCCATGGGACCAGTGGGCCTACTCAATTCAAGAAAATCAATGAAATCAATTATAATTTAGAATCTGCTTCAATTCCAATCTCACCAAACTCATATTTAGTACTCTTGAACAAAATCGAAAATGATTTCTTGGCGTTTGCCGTTGTTATTTTCACTAAATGTGCCGTGTTTTCATACTTTGAATTAATAACGTTATTGAACTCGATCACCACAAAGACGCTTTCTTGAAATTGTTCAACATTAACGATTTTAAACTACGTCAAAATCATGTCGGGAGTAGCAAATATTTGACTTAATCGACGAGAGTCGAATTCATTAATTTAAAAAAATTCCACCGAATTTGATTCCAATCGTGCACTAGTGTCGCTTTTAAGAGTATCAAATTTGCTTTAATTCGAGCTGCGATTGGATTTAGGATTGGAATCGAGATTCAAGAGTAGGCACATTGGAGGCGGAGATGCTCACCGGACTCTTCCGGCGGGTGTCAAAGACGCGGGCGGCGGCATAATTTCGCAAAGAGAGCTTGGTGCCTGGCTGGGGCGACGCCCATCGTGACATCATTGTCCGTTGGGCAGTCCGGCCAGCGAGGCTTCGGTACGGAGGTAGGACCGTCGAGTCCTTCCGGCCGGTGCTGATAGAGTGGTTGAGTCGGCAGCATAGGGTGCTTTCCTTTCGACTAATGTAGATGTTAACGAGCCACAGTTGCTTCGCCAAATACCTGTACTCGGTCGTGAGGAGGTAAAGTACATCGTCCTGCCACCACTGCGAGAACGACGAGGACACAGCGCAGCAGTCGCTCGAGGTGTGTGCCGCAAGCTGCTCCATGAACTCGTTGCAAACCTTGGTACCAATCTGACCTATCAGACCATCGCTATAACGATGCTTGACATCATTAGGAACTGGTACACAATCGCCACTTCTGCGAGGCAGTTATCTTGCAGAAGGAGACGGCGTAGCGTGCGCGGGAGGAACTCCTCTACGGCGACACGTTCCACGTCCGGGCATTTGGACGGCGCAGGTGCGAGTACCTGCGCCTGGTGCCGGCCTAGCAGAGGACGTAGTTGACTGGAACAGAACATAGTCCGTCCCCCGCAGAGAGGCTGACCGCGTGAGGGCCACTCCCCGTGGGTCATCGAAGGCGAATGATACCTGAAAAGGTAACCCGCCGAGCTAGCCACGAACGATAAGGAACTCGGTACCAGTGGTCGGCCCGATGGAAAAATGAAGGGAATATAGTGGGTTATGGGACCGCGCGCCACCTTTTCGTCACCCCGGACAGAATAGGCAGCGGGTGCTCACCGTAGACCATCAAAAAGTGTCACAGTTATTAATCTATTTATTTTTAATTTTATACATATTTGTCCGGACATTATAAAGTACGATTTTGAAATTTTTCTCAGTGTAGTTGAGTAATGAAAGTCGGTTGAGCCCCATTACTCGCGATTTAATATGAAAGAAAGAAAATATTTTTATTTTGCAACCTCACATTTTTCAAGCAATGAATTTTTATATATAACTGCACACATGAGGCCAAAATGTGGTATCTGTCTCAGCTATTGCTGAGGCAATGTGGTTACCCTAGCGCTGATATTCTGACAGATCCGCGTCAGTAAAGTCACTTATGCCAAATAAAGTGTTAAGTGTTATACACAAAGGCTCAGGTGTAGAAATAGTTTATATAATTTTATTAAATATAAGATATACATATATGTTAACTATTATTTATGAAGGATAATTAAAGTAGATAAATTTAAAATATATGCACAACATGAAATATGAATGAATAAATATAATAAAAATTGTATAGAACATTAAATCTGTATATTAGGTATGTGGGTAGGTGCTACAACATTATATGTAATGCACATTAGGAGTGAACGCGCAACACGTTGGTGTTCGAACAGTAGTGTTATAATATATTAATATATTGTGTATATTTTTGCTTTAATGCCAAAAGTGCGGGTGAAAACTACCAAAAGGGCTTTCTGGTCTTCTAATACATTAAAAAAGCAACACAGCTTATGAACATGAATAATTGAGTATTCTATACAAAGATCTGTGTGCCTACTCTGGAAATCCATTCTAATTTCGAATCCGATTCAATTCCAATCTCACCAAACTTATATTTGGTACTCTTGAACAAAATCGAGAATGAATTCTTCGCGTTTGGCGTTGTTATTTTCACCAAATGTGTCGTATTTTCTTATTTTAAATTAATAACGTTTTTGCACTCGATCACTATGCAAAAAAAAGCAATTGTAAAGCAAAGCAATTGTGCAACATTAACGATTTTAAACTACGTCAAAATCGCGTCGGGAGTAGCAAATATTTGATTTAATCAACGGGAGTCGAATACATTTAGTTCAAAAATATTCCACCGAATTTGATTCCAATCGTGCGCTAGTGTCGCTTTCAAGAGTACCAAATTTGCTCAAGTTCGAGCTGCGATTGGATTTAGGATTGGAATCGAGATTCAAGAGTAGGCACACAGATCAAGCTACAGATTTTCTATTTTTTAGTTTACAATAGTGATATGCTAAGAATATCAACTCGGGACCATAATTATTTTGGTCGTCACACTATCTTCAGTCTTGAAGAGTTATTTATATTGGTTAGCTTGGTACAGAAGATAGGCCATAATTTCTATGGGTGTATAATGAAATGAGAAAAATACAATTTGAATATCCTGAAAATATGAATTAAAAGCAAAACGTTAATAAGTTTTTAAAAATGGCTGAGAGTGACTGCTTATAAGGATTTAAGACGAGGTGTTATATGGGTCAAGAAGCCAGAAGCGCTAGCATAAAGCACAGCATTTAAAATGAAAACTTCCAGTTGTTTATCCCAAAATAAAATTTATCATTATTATGAAACTAGCCTTACTCCGGTTGAACTCCCAGAAAAAAATTATGTACATCTGAGATGAAGTGCACTGGGTAGGACTTTTTTTTATGGGTGGGCTAAGGTAAGCGCACACGCGGTCCATTCCGTTCGAGGCAACGAAAGGACGGCGCGCGGGCACATAACCAACCCGTACCCACGTCGCCTTCGTCGTTGGGCCGACCACCGGAGCAGACTGACTTGTCGTCAGTTGTTAGCCCGACGGAATACCTTTTCGGGTACCCTCACCTCTCGACGTCCCTGTCCCGGGATGTCGATCGCCGTCGCGCGGTCTGCCTCTCTGCGGGTGACGGACTAAATTCCCCGGCCCCGTCACCCGCAGCCTTGGCTATGGCGGCATCAGGCGCGGGTATTCGCGCCTGCGCCGCCCGAGTCGCCGGCGGTGAAACGTGTTACCGAAGAGAAGCTCCTCTCGCACACGATCCGCCGCCTTCTTCCGTGAGATGACGGCCTCACAGAAGGCGGCGACCGCGTCCCAGTTCCTGACGCTGTCGAGCATCTTCCTGGCGATGGTCGGCAGCGTCAGGTCGACACTGATGATCGCGACGAGTTCACGGCGCTCCCCTGCCCACGTGGCACACACCTCGAGCGTGTGCTGCGCCGTGTGCTAGTCGCAATCGCAGTGGTGGCAGGACGTTGTGCTCTCCCTGGGTAGGACTTGGCCAAACATTATTGCTGTGATGATTGCTACATTGCCTATAGCCCTTATTGCCCACGGTATGATTACAATTATCCTCACCTCGGTCCAATGGGAGTCAATTCTTGTTTATTTTTTAATTAGCTTACCAAAATGATTATAACATACATAGCCTCATGCTAGCTTCCCGGAAGAATAGGTAGAGACTACGGATTACCACAAGCCACAATCCTGTCATACTTCTATCGCTTTACTCACACTCATCAAAGTCTTCTTACATTCTCCACGGTTACGCTTACTCTAAACATGACCTTTCATCGGCAAGTCTCGTATTTGGTCCTAATCCTCGAAGATTGTGGTCTTCCTTACCATTCCACTCACACTTGCTTTTATACTTTCTTCGTCAACCTCTCCAATCATTCCTTCTACATGTCCAACCACCCAACATAACTTTTTCGATCTTTGTCACTACTTCTTTTTTTTTATTGCAAACGGTGGCAGACGAGCAGACAATACACCTCTGATGGTAAGTGTTGCTGCCGCTTATGCCGCTGCCTACCGCGAAGAAAGTGAAGGGAGTGTGAATACGTGCAATGAGGTTCGGTAATACTAAAGACATCACTAAAATCTACCACACGCAAACCTCAGAAAGTTGGGCTTTCGGCTCTCTCGCTCACCGAACGAAACGCAGTAACAAATTGCTACTACTCGGACGTCGATTTTCTGTAAGAGTGTGGTACTACCCCGGACGGACCAGCCCGTGGCTGTAGACAAACAACTGTCAGTGTATCCCAGCACTATAAATAGTAAATTAAAAATTGTGTGGTAAGAGAGCGTTGTAGTGTGAATGAAGAAGTAATGACAAAGAACAAAAAGGAAATGATTTAAATTGATCCAAATGCTAGTAAAGTAGATTTTGTTATAAGATGGTGTTTGATTGCAATAAAGATACTATTTACTATTTTGTTTTAATTTCAATACGCCAATACATGTCAGCCAGACGGCATCAGGCTGAGATAGACAAGGTCTGTATTAAGGTTCTAGTCGTCTTCTATGACACCCTCGACCAATGTAAACGTTGGTAATATTTGTAGTCGCCACCACACAGAATTTAAATTTTTAATGAGTTCTAATAAAAAGTATTATTAGCACGCATCACTAGTTGACTATGTAAATTATATACATAAACATACATAATTATATGTATTATATATAATTATTTATATAAATCATATACGTAATTATTTATAATACAGATTAAACCGGTAATAGAGAATATAATTATACAATCATGTTAGGATAGCAATAGATAACACTGGTCAACAAAAAAACCATTTTTTGTATGTTGCCGTGGATATTTCTACAGATTTACTCGTATATGCTTTTAAGTTCCCAGTTTTAGTATATATTAATGAAAGATCTGAATTGGCTCTGTTTCTTATGATTTTGGTGTATTTTATATTTTTAATAATTTACACTTGATTTGACAACTTGATTGATTAACGTAATTTAAAATTTCCATATGGTGACGGAGTAAGAATATCATTTGCCACCCCTATATATGTTACCTGTAGCTATAGTAAAAGATAATTAAATTCTAAAATATACATATAATATCACGCAAAAGAAAAACTCGACACAAAACTCTATATTGTAGAGCAGGCTCGAGCCATTTACATAAATTAGCAAAAATGATTTTGATGACACGTTATTCTTTAGTTATATTGTTAAAATTAGTTTTCTGTACTCTGATTTGGTGCATCGACGTATCCTGTAGTACTGATAATAAAATAAGGCGTTTACTGAACTTTTTATTTGGTCAGTAAAATGTATACACAAAATATCCTTGCCTTATTTGTAAGTCTGACAGTAGAGCGAAGTAAGTTCACTGAGAATAAGATGTACGACCTTCTTGAGAATTGTTGCTTGTTTATAAAGTCACCAATAAGGGGTTTTTCAACAAGAACTTTTTTTCTAAAACAAAATAAAACAAGAAATTTAGATGAAGATGATTCAAATTTTTATTGTATTACGAAGAGAAAAGTTCGGCAATTATGAATGAAAAATGATATCTGGCAAATGTCCACCACGACCACGCTGAGAGATGTCGATTCTTTCATTAATGTTTTTAATCACTTATTGGCAAAATGGCGGGTCTATTTCGTTACTACTACTCGACGAAAGGAATATTTCTGCCAACTTTCAAGTCTGTATGCCTTATGGTTCTAAAGATATGGTGATGAGTCAATATTTCGCTCGCAAAACCCGTGATAACCCAAAATCCTATATATATATATATATATATATATATATATATATGAAATAGCTAGTAACAAAATTTAAAAAAAAGTTGATATTTAATAATATAATTGCAGAATTATTTACCGTTCTTACTGGTTATTTCATACAATGCAAAAATGAAAATAAAAAAAAAAACAAGAGCCAATCTCCAAAAAACATCTATCATCATCATCTTGCTCTTATCCCAATTACTTGGGGTCGACGCAATATGTCATCTGTTTTGACATATTGCAAAAAGTTTCGGCAATGACTTTTATGACCGGCCGCCTGCCTGACGTCAACCCTCCTTGGGAATGTAATCGTTGACCCAAAAGGTACCAGATGGAGTTGGTCCGGGTCAATCTAGGGCTCTTAGTCGTCTTTTACGACACCCACGAGCAAAGCAAGGGTTGGTAGTATTCGAAGCCGTTACCACACAGCAAAAAACATCTATAATTTTGAAAATAGTTGCTATCGAGCTAATTAAAACCACTCTTAGATTAAGGGCGACAAAACCACTGTTGACCAGTGTAATCTATAATAATATATAAAGCTGAAGAGTTTGTTTGTTTGTTTGAACGCGCTAATCTCAGGAACTACTGGTCCTATTTGAAAAATTCTTTCAGTGTTAGATAGCCCATTTATCGAGGAAGGCTATATATAGGCTATATATCATCACGCCAACTATATACCATAAGACCAACAGGAGCGGAGCACCAATGAAGAAAATCGGGTTTTGTTTCATTTTGAGAGCTTCCGCTGCGTAAACGCCTAAATTTTCGCAAAAATCATGTTTTATAGAATCATATTATTAAAAAATATTTTCACCTTCTACGTGAACAAAGTCTTAGGTTAAAATTAGCGTTATCCCCAAGTATCTATACCACGCGGACGAAGTCGCGAGCAGAATCTAGTCACTAATAGTAATTAATCAGCTTATAGCCATTACAGAATATAGTTTGTTTCCAAACCAAAAATATTAAATACTAGCAACCCGCCCTCGCTTCGCTTCGGATTCAGTCGCCTTATTCGCGTAGTTCCGTTCCCGTGGGAATAGCGGGATAAAATATAGCCTATGTTACTCCCCGATATTATAGCTTTCCATTGGTGAAAGAATTTTTAAAATCGGTTCGGTGGTTTAAGCGTGAAAGCGTAACAAACAAACAAACTTACTTTCGCATTTATAATATTAGTAAGGATTAATTAAATATGTAGTCATTGTTTTGCCTATATTCAAAAGTAACTAATTTAATTATTGTAAAAAAAGCATTTGATTGACCTGGCGAGTAATCCTGTAAAGTTTGGTGACGATCGGAGCACTCCTCTTTTTGAGTTTATTGTTAAATAAAATAAAGCAAAATCTTGCCCGGCGAAGCGGGTTGGGTACGCAAATGTTTTATATTTATTTACATAGTTTTATTTTCAACTAGCAACCCGCCCTCGCTTCGCTTCGGTTATAGGTTATAGTCGTTTTACCCGCGTAGTTCCCGTTCCCGTGGGAATACCGGGGTAAAATATATCCTAGTTACGCCCTGATATTATAGCTTCCCATTGGTGAAAGAATTTTTGAAATCGGTCCAGCCGTTTTGAAGATTACCCGGAACAAACAAACAGACAGACAAAAAATTTTTAATTGCTATTTTAGGCATAGGTGTCGTGCAAATGACCGTGTGAGCATGAAAAAAGCCTATTATTTTGACATTACAAACAGACACTTCAATTTTATTTATTGGTATAGACTAGCAACCCGCCCTCGCTTCGCTTCGGTTTCTGTCCCCTTATCCCCGTAGTTCCTGTTCCCGTGGGAATACCGGGATAAAATATAGCCTAGTTTACTCCCTGATATTATAGCTTTCCATTGGTGAAAGAATTTTTGAAATCGGTCCAGCCGTTTTGAAGATACCCGGCACAAACAGACAGACAAAAAAAATATAAAGTGATTTTTAGGCATAGGTATCGTCCAAATAACCGTGTGAGCATGTAAATAGCCTACTATTTTGACATTTCAAACAGACACTCCAATTTTATTTATTGGTATAGATTACTGTAACTTGTAGGCTGCAGCTATGCTTGCTTGGACGTAATGCTTTAAGTAATGGGGCATACTCATTTAGCCAGTGGTATTATTTATGCACGAGTTAAATATACCTAAAATATGAAATAAAACCCGGCATCATCATGCCTAGCTCATACAAGTCCCACTCCGTACCCAAACCTCCTTCACAATCGCAGCGAAATTTTCCTACTATATTACGCTTTATCCGTCTGTTGATAATTAAGAATACAAATCGTCACCTCCTGAGTACACAGGGTATACAGGCTGAGTATATGTATACGGATTATGTATCCTAGAGAATGAAAACTCGAAATAAAACCCTAGACAAACTCCTCTGACCAACTCTGGTGTAGTAGCTCAATTTCCCTCATATCGTTGAGGAGATTTGCACTCAATAGTATGACGTATATGAGCTGAAATGAAAATGATACTGCGCTGACCAGACGGATGAGTACGGAGTATCATTTCGTGGATTTCTTGTGTTGCGGTTTCCAGCTTTTTATCTACTTGTATCCCTAAATCGTCCATTACAGTCACCTACAGGAAAGAAAGGGATAATGACCATTGCATTCTTACGTTATCACCATACGGATGTAATACGAATGCAATAAAATGTTGCCGCTTTAAAAAGGACTTATGTGTACCCCTATAGATTATTTTAATTCTCTCTGTCTAGACGAATTGAAGATTAACCTTGACAAAAACAGAAAGACTTTTAAAATTATTTGAATGCAAATGTCATGTCAATAACGCCTAATAAAAAATGGAGTTATTGCGAGGTCTGAGATGTCTGTGATTCACTCCAATATTGTTTATTTATAACTATAGATTAATATTTGATTCTCTGTTGCAGGTATGACGGATGTGCATTATAATGAACAAGCTCTATTGGAGCAACTTATGGTCTGTACTGAGTTCGTGGATAAAGCCGAAAGATACGAACTCCTTGGTCCAATCTACCGCCTCGTAATACCAATGTATGAACAACGAAAGGATTACCAAGCGCTTCTCACGTGTTACCAACATCTTACTAAAGCTTACGCTAAAGTTATAGAAGTAACTAACTCAGGAAAACGATTGCTTGGGCGATTCTATAGAGTAGCCTTCTTCGGCAAAGCCCATTTTGGTGAAGATGAAGAAGGTATCGAATTCATATATAAAGAACCCAAGCTGACGTCACTAAGTGAAATTTCAGAGAAGCTACAGAATTTCTACGAACAGAAGTTTGGTCCTGGTAACGTGAAGATGATTATGGATTCGGCACCGGTCAGTTGCATTTTTTTATCGAATCATCGCTTGGACTTTACAATATTTCAAATGAACCTAGTCAAGTTCTTATAGACCATTCAAATGTAGTATTGCTAATAGCCACCAACACCACCACCAACTTAAATATTGACAATGGCGAATTTAAACCAAAAATAATTCACTTATCTTCGGTATTAAGAAAACTGGTTTCGCTAAAATAAATTCAAATTAGCACGTCAGCAAACATTTTATAGAAGACTTAGTTACTTCCACGTAAATTAATTAATACATTTATTATATATACAATATATACATCTTTAAACCATTCTTAGAACAGGGTTATCCTTGACATTTAACATAATTAAAGTCAATTAAAATATTTTGTATGGTATATTTTCCTTTATAGGTACTTAGAAATTACCTCTATCTTATAAATAAAACGAATTATTATTATTACCTATACTAAAATGATTAGGCACCTTCATAGCTTCGAATTTGATGATACAGCGTGATGAAAATAAAATTTAAGAACGTGACACATAACTTATAGATAGATATGAGTGCCGATAAGAGATAGAAAACAGTGGTAGCGTAACCATGCGACCAAAGATTGCGTGCTCGTGTTTCGATTAAACCCTCCAATATTGAAATGTTTTCGTTCTGATATTGACATGTTTCATCTGTTCTTCTATTCTCTAGGATATTTCTCCCCCGTTTCCTTTTCCATATATAAGTTTATCACCATCCTATTTGTCCTAATTACTTGGCTCGGTGCAATGTTTTTCCCACAAAGTCAGAGTCGTATCGCTTTTCTTACTCTTTTGTTTAAACGGTAACGGTTAACCCCTCACGCGCCAAATATCGCGGCGCTCTCGAGTGCCGCGGGCTTTCGTTTATTGACAAAAATTCAGTTAATTTTATGGTTTTACGTAAACTATTATTGTTGCTATATGACAAGGAAATATGAAATAAAATATATATCAATAGGTTTTAATTGGTTGATTTAAATAAAAGTACTAAAAGCAATTGCTAATTGTAGAGTGTTTAATTGGGTCAAACGTATGTCCCAAAAGCGCTTTGAGCACATTTTTTTTAGGTCAAACGGTGTCCCAAAAGCGCTCGAGGGGTTAATAGTAGTGTTGCCCAAAAGAGTCTTGGTCTTGCGGTCTTGGTCTTGGTCTTGCGAGAAATGCGAGACCGAGACCAAGACCAAGACCGCTTAATTTTCGCAAGACCAAGACCAAGACTGGCCCTACAAGACTTGAGCAAGACCAAGACTGGGCCTGCAAGAGTCTCGCGGTCTTGCATTTAATTCAAATCACCATTTCAGCTTATATACGATTTAAATATCCGTTTATTCATTAGCCCAACGACGTTCACTGTTGGACATAGAAATATGCCTACAATTAATCTATATAAATGTCCATGTAGGGACAGAGTACGATCACCATCAGGCAGTACATGAAGCGTTGCTCCCAGCGCTATTTTGCCTCTGCCACGACTCACCCCAATCCACTAGTGGTTGGGGCGGTAAACTACGTCCCCTCAAAAATATCCGCGGTCCGACGTCCTCGTCATCTTCTTGAAGAAGAAGATGACGCTATTATGATCGCCCAAGAAAGGACCTACACAGCTCGCGCAGCGATAACAGATAAAACTCCGCGGTATCGGCCTCGCCGTCGAGGTCGAAAACCGCGCCGCGTAAAAGTCATAAACCTAAACTTGGCCACGCCCACTTTGCTCTCAGCGACGCCCCGAGCCGAGGTCCGTTCCCCACAGGGGGGAGCCCTCGGGCGATGTTCGCTTAACTTACTTACCGGGTTGAGAGCCATCAGCGCTCACCCATTGACCGCGTTAAGCTGTCAAGGTCATCTGCGACCAACAGCTACACACACAAAAAAAAAAGACAGTACGAATATAATTCACCACTCTCTTACCCGTGGATGTCGTATCAAATCGGATCGGGCAATGGTGTTAGGAACCCATGAAAAAAAATTGGAATAAAAATATCGATTCGTTAATGAATTGAGAGACATGTAAGTTCTCAATTTTGTCATCGTTTATTCGTGTAAATTGATTAAAATGTATAAAGGAATGATACTTAATCTACAACATATTCGTATTTTGTTAAATGTTCATTAGAATTTGAATAAATCAATGATTACGTTTGCATAAGCAAGACAAACTTCGCTTTAACATAAATCAGCTGATCGGCCGATGACCGTTGATGAGTCGCCTTTGTACCTACGTAACCATTGAAAGGTTCGCGCAAATCTAATACCTATTTATACTGTCGAAATTTTACATGCTTACATATATCCTGTCTGTACATACCTACATAATGCATAAAATTTAAGGCATAAACTCTTAGACACACATTTTTGTAATCACTATAACTTTTACGTTATATTGTTTTTGTGTAATATACATTCTAATTATGATCTATGACTGTTGAACTACAACATACATGAACAGTTGTCCCATAACCTGATACACCCTGTGTATATAACATATGTGCAAGAGAAGTGAAACTAGAAAGAAAACCCTGTACCAACATGTCTGACCAGCGTGGTATAGTAGATCAATTTGCCATAAAATGGATTCAAATAAAATGACATAAAATTTATTGTATCAACTGCCTCGTGTGGTGACGTCTTAAGAAAATAGGGTCGAAAGTCCTGTCATAAGAGTAGTAACACTGTCTAATGGAACACCAGGGGAATAGAAGAGTAATTTTCTCCAGTGGTAAGTATTGTATTCAATAGTGAACTATAGGCTAGCAGATGGATAGATAGGATATGATATTTGATTAATTTAGTTGGATGTTTCATTGCCATGATAAATTACTGTTACGTTATTCTAACTGCAAAACTTTGCAAGACTTGCTGCAATACCAAAACTCGGGTGCGCAAGACCAAGACCAAGACTCGGGTGCGCAAGACCAAGACGAGACCAGGTGTGATGTTGCAAGACCAAGACCAAGACCGGTCCAAGTCTCGTCTTGGTCTTGCATTTGGGCAACACTAGTTAATAGATAGTGGATTGTATTATGTGGTCAAGGGCATTAAACAGTTCCATCCAACAGTCCTAATTATATTACTTTCATCTTTACTTATGACATGTCAGTATTATAAACGCCCCTTATTAATTTTTCAGTCAGGCGCCAAATTTAGTTTTCTTATATATTAAATTCATTCCTCATTTTACCCGTTCACGTCACATCATATATTCACCTTTATATTTACATTGCTAATAAATTTAATAGTCTCTTTTCTACTAAAACCGTATCCTAACCCATCTAGAGGTTAATTGCCGTCACATTGTATAGGAGTTTTGTATCCAAGAAGCGAACAAGAAAAAGCGCGGTAAGACAAAGTTAACGAAGGTTTTTGTTTTGTTACCGTGAACAGGTCAACCGGGCAGAGCTGGACAGCAAGTTAGCGTACATACAAGTCACATGGGTGCGTACAGCACCTGAAGGACTCTCGCAGTTATCAAGCTCAAGTGAGGGCTCATTCGACCGAGTACATAATATCCGCCGTTTCGTATTCGAAACACCCTTTACGAGAGATGGAGCTGCCCGTGGGCCCGTACATCATCAGCGATTGAGATTGACACATTTAACAGGTAAATGGCAAGTCAATTTTACTAACGATGACGGCGGAAATGGTGGCTAATGAGCAAGCAGCACACCTGATGGTAAGTGATCCTGCCGCACATGGACAAATGTCCTCCAAATGACTCCCAAACTGACCTTGCTTTATCAAGCATATATAATCTATTGATTCAATCAATAATATCTTTCGACGCCTAAGATTCTAATATTGACGGAAATTTGGAGAGTTACTCCTTGAAACTGAGACGCTACGACAAACGAGTCCCTTGCAGTGAGCGCGCAAGCGTAACACCTAAGTATAAACATGTAGGACGCAGGGAAGTATTGGTATGATTGACGAAACGACTGTATCAAATCTAGGTGTAATTTGTGTTTTTGTATTCCTGATACAAAATTTAGTGTGAGCTTTTCTTTAAAAAAAAGTAATGAAATAAAACAATATTCTAATAGAACAAAGTTTTATTAATATGTATTTAATTCGTCTATTCAATGATTTCGCGTATTATGCTGCTTAGACCCATATTATATAATCAGTCACAATTTCCGTGTGGTGACGGAGTAAGAATACAATTCACCACCCCCTCGCTTGTCCATGGATGGCGTAAAAGACACGTGAGGGATTAAATATGCGTATAACGTTTATGTAAAAGAAGGGCTACTTGAAATGAAAACCTATACCAACATGTCTGACTAGCGTAGCTATAGTAGGTCAATTTTCCTTCCATGGTGGAGGAGATTCGAGCCTAACAGTGGGGTGTATATGAGCTGAAATGAGGCCATGAAAACTATAGTGGCCTAATTCAATGGACAAGCCTTCTGAGTACCATAGAAAATAAAGACAGTTTAGTAAAAACCATATCAATGGTTATGCTGCCTCTAGTGAATATCCTTTGTATCACCTTTAGGCCACCTTTGTACTATCAAAATGTTCAATTATATCTGTAAAAAATCATAAACTCAATACTGTAAAAAAATTAGTTAGACCACTATGGTTCTCATAGCCTCCAATGAGAATGGGTCACAATCCACTTTGTCGTGTGTGAGTATCCGGGGTCCTCAGTTTGAAATTTAACACTTTGATTGCTCGCTAATGTTGACTCCTGAAGATAGTTTATTTATCTTAAAAAAACTTGTGCTGATATTCCTCTTGTACATAATTTAAAAATTAAAAAATAAAATTTGGTGCGCGGTATCTTCAAGTTTGAATTCCACCTAGTAGAACAAAATACGACATGCGTTACTTGTCAGTATGACTAATAAAACCTCCTATTTTACATTACCTGGACATCAGACAGGGTTAAGGACAAGTTCGCATAGCTGATTTATACGACACCCGCAGGCAAAGCAGGAATATTCTTAGGTCGTCACAATATAGATAAGATTATTTAAGTTATTATATAAGTACATTACGAAAGTTTAAAGGTGAATAACTTCTACCGTTTTAAGATAATTGATTGAATGAGACGACACGTCATAGAATTGTATTATTATTTTGTAATAGAGTCTAGATGCGGCAAGTGATGTAGACGCATCACTGATATCACGAACCGTATCACGGCGGCAGAACTTAACCTTATAAATATTTTTTTAAATTTTATATTAAATGAGCTTCGCTGAAAGATATTATTTTCAATTTAGTACAACTGAAACATTTATTAGTTAACCATTTTAATCGTTATTTCCCCGTTTGATGACGGTATAAGAATACAATTTACTATCGCAGCCCACATACATCCCACTGTTGGGCTCGAGCCTCCTCCACAATGGGAGGGAATTTAACCTACTATACCGTGCTGGTAGGACATGTTGGCATAGGGTTTTATTTCCACTTTTCCTTCTCTTGCACAGATCTTATGTGCATATTATATCCCTTAGTCGTCTTTTACGACATCCACGGGCAAGATAGGGAGTGGTGAATTGTATTCTTAATCCGTCACCACGCAGCAGATTGTGGAGGAGAATACAATTTACCAACCCCTACCTCGCCCGTGGGTGTCGTAAAACTCACTAAGGGATATAATATGCATATTATAACATATTCCTATACCAACCTGTCTGACCAGCATGTATACCATGCTCAATTTCCCTCCCATTGTGGTGGAGGCTCGAGACCAGCAGTGGGACGTATATGAGCCGAGGTGACCATGATGATGATAACATCTATTTAAGAGAAGGAAAACTCGCAATAAAATCCCATGCGAACACGTCTGACCAGCTTGATATAGTAGGTCAATTTCCCTCACATATTGGAGGAGGCCCGAACCCAGGATTGGTACGTCTATAGGCTGATATAATGATGATGCATCTTTATTTTTGTGATCGGGGTCTATAACGAGGTACCGATCTATTTTAAATATTAGTCATCTTATGCATTTAGTATACAAAATAAGCGTACCAAGAATAAGCGTTAACTTTAACAATACAGGCCAAATTGATTTTGAATTACCTTAAATATCATTATAAATTAGCTTTATTTATTAAAATATTATATTCTCCGTGTGGTGACTGAGTAAGAATACAATTCACCGCCCCCTATTTTGTCGGTGGATGTCATTAAAGACGACTAAAGGATCGGGAGAAGGAAAATTCAAAACAAAACCCTATTCCAACACGTCTGACCAGTGTGGAATAGTACGTCAATTCCGCTCCTATTATGGAGGAGGCCTGTGCCCAACAGGGCAGGCTAGGCTGAGATGAAATAAATTAAAATATAATAATATTTATTTATTTATTTTAAAGGAAACTGGCAGTTAAAAGAATTACATTGATGACTTAAATAGCAACATAACGCCTGATATGAGTCTCCACATATAAGTTTTTTTTTTTATTTTTTTTTTAAAGAACATAAAAGCCTTTCAATACAATAAAATAAAAACATTTGAGTAACGAGATAACAATTACCTAAAATTCATTCCATACAACAAAGTAATTCCGTTCTGTAAACACACTACAATACAAAACTATATATTGTACTGCACAATAGTAATACTAAAAATAATGTTTTCATAATCAATGATAAAAACCTGAAATTTATTGAAATAAGTCTATTCCTCAGTGAGGATATACTTATGTTAAAGATATCTATGTCGTTACTACGCATTATTTAATTAAAACTTTGACAAGAACCCCCACACGGATATATATTATAATTATATAATTTATTATAAGCGATTGTAGGCACTAGACATTTATTGTAATTTGGATAGACAAAATACTAGTCAAACAACATACAACATGCATATGATGCAACATATCCTTGAAGACATTTATGTGTATATTTACTTTCTGATAAATTAGTTATAAACATATGCTATGATGTTATACTTTCAGCTGAGTATTGCTTCCCATACGTAAAGAGGCGTGTACCGGTTATTGATACGCAAGTTGAAGAAAAGAGTCCTATAGAGGTCGCTATGTTGGAGATGGAGTCTCAAGTTGCGGAACTGGTCGAAGTTGTGAACGCAAAAGCGCCTGATATAAAGAAATTGCAACTAAGGTTTGTTGAATTTTTATTGATGACTATTATTTAAAAAGATATAATGCCAGTAAATGGCCTGAATTATCATATGATCTTCAATAAAATTGGACTGTAATTACACTGTATTGAGATTTGGAGCAGTGCCCCTAACGGACGCTATAAATTGTGTCTCGATAACCTTACGATTTGCCACAAAAATTCACGTTAAGCGCAAAAATACACGATCACATATTAACACAGACTGCCATATCGCTTTACCTGCGCCTGATGCCCCCCTAGCCGAGGCCGTGTATGACTGGACCGGTGACTTAATCCGTCACTCGCAGAGAGGCTGACCGCGCGACGGCGACCGACGTCCTCGAGGGGAAACGTCGAGAGGAGAGGGTACCCCGCGAACGGGGTATTCCGTCGGGCCGATCACTGAAGACAAATTACTCTGCAACGGTGGTCGGCCCAACGACGAAGGGCCACGGGTGGGTCACGGGGTTACCCCTCCGTCGCCCCGGATAGAGCCGGGCGGCGGATGCGATAACCATGGCCTACCCCCAAAAAAAAAAACAAATTAAATAATCACGTCGCTTAACTAAATAACCCTTACAGAACCAGAAAACGCAGTAATTGTGAATATTTCAACTGTTATCACCACTAAATAATGTCGTTATGATTGTGATAAATAAAGAATATAATACTGTTCTTTTTTACAATATAAATTTATTAATTACAGAACAATGGTACGTCTATATTACATATGGTCAGATTGCTTGCGCGTCTGCCAAAAACAATAAAAATACTGCCGACTGCCTGCAGTAGAGCGAATCACACTTTTATTTACGTATCAGGCACATAGCTATTGAAAATGCTCAGACATGCTCATTCTATAGATAAGGGAACCGTTAAGTAGTATAGAAACTGAATGTGTCTACTTGGTTCATTACGCTGTCATTCTTACTTATAATCCGATACCCGTAATATTGAATTTATTTTGCAAGATAGCTAAAGTTCATGTGATGCTTTTTTAACTATAATTAAATTATCATGTATAGACCTAAGAGAAGGCAAACACAATACAAAACTATGTATGTGCATATACGTCTGACCAGCGCGGTATAGTACGTCAATTACCCTCCCATTGTAGTGGACCGAGAACAACGGGGCGGGGCTTATGTGAGCTGAGATGATAAAGAAATTTAATATCATGCAATCATTCATTGTTTATGATGGGAACAAATCAAATAGCAATCGACTAATTTTCTTATTTTCCTTAAACTATATACTTTTAAATGCGACAAATTTGAATAAAACAATAAAATCTTAATAGATATCAAAGATATTTCTTATCAGACGACTAAAAATTTTAACCTGCTATGAACTGTCCGATCGCCTGATCGTCAAACGTCAGAGGTTAAACTTTTAATTGCTTGATAAGTTGTAGTTATCTAATGTTTACAACACAAATAAATATCAGAATCGATGTCGCAAGGAGGCAGGTATTATTATATATAATTTCCCACGGTTTCAACCGCGAAGTTCCCTTTCCCGTGGTGAGTATATGAATAAAATATAGACTATGTTACTCGCTGATAATGTATCTTTTACATTGGCGAGACATTTTATAAAATCGGTCTGGTGCTTTAAGCGTGAAAGCATATTAAACAAACTAATAAACAAACTCACATTCGCATTTATAATATTAGTTAGAATTATTATTATTCAAATCTAGGTTATGAATGAATAAATAGCCAGATGCAATCTGACATTATTATTGCCCTTATTTCACGCTAAGTGGGTCGACCCAACATGACTTTACCTTCTTTGTACGGTTGCCCATAACCTCATTTACAGAGCCCATTCAAGTCTGTTTTTGACCACCAATGATTCTTCACGTTCGTCCACGTTTATAGTGATAGCTCTACTTGTCACATGCCTTGTCATTGCCTTCCTCATCATTCCTCTATATCAGCTAATCTGGCATACCTATCTTTCTATATGTTATTTATTTTCTCAGACTTCTCGTCACCGGGTCTAATTTTAGATTATGATTATCTTTTGTAATTGAGTGGATCGCATAGCATTAATTGCGTGGAAAAACTTATAGTACTAAAAGCTGATTCAAATATAATTGGAAATAATCAAATTTAAATTGATGATACGCCCTAAAATAGGTATTGTTATGTTATGTGATAAAATGTATGTGCGGACAATGACGTTGCAACAGAATTTGAAAATTATTTCACTAATATACCTATAGTAACCACTAGATCGTTGACATCGTCTCCTATGTTAGCAGAATCGCTGCTCAAACAATGTACTGCAAAATGCGACACAACCTTTAAATTGTCAGATGTAAGCTCGAAGGTTATCATTAGCACTTTCAGAAATCTTAATATTAAGAAGACTGCTGATTCGTGGGGCTTGTCTGTTAAGTCAATTAACACCATAATTGATATTATTGCTCCCCATTTGGCACCTGTGTTTAATGGTTATGCTGCTCGAGGTGTATTTCCTGAACTCATGAAAATTAGTAGAGTGATTCCATTGTTCAAAGCGGGTAGTATGTCAGATATTAATAACTTTCGGCCTATTTCCATACTACCTACACTCAGTAAAGTTTTAGAAAAAATTATTCTTAACCAAACGCTGAGCCATTTTAATAAGCATGGCATCTTTCACAAAAATCAGTTTGGCTTTACCAAGAATCGCTCTACTACTGATGCGGGTGTAGAATTATAAAAAAATATCTTTAAAGTCTGGGAGAAATCGCATGATGCTTTGGGTATATTTTGCGATTTATCCAAGGCGTTTGATTGTGTACACCACGAAACCCTTATTAAGAAATTACATCACTATGGGATCAGGAATAAAGCTCTCGAACTTTTAACGTCTTATTTGTGTAACAGAATTCAGAGGGTTGACGTAAATGGTGTGCAATCATCTGGCTCTGTTATAGAAATGGGCGTGCCGCAAGGATCCATTTTGGGCCATTTCTGTTCCTTGTTTATATTAATGACTTATATCCTATTATATAGGGGACAATCAAGACATTGTGTTGTTTGCGGATGATACCTCTTTGTTATTTAAAATCAAACGACAAATGCTTAGTTATGACGATGTGAACAACGCACTGTCTAACGTTGTTCATTGGTTCAATATAAACAATCTTGTTCTTAATGAGAAGAAAACAAAATGTATTAAATTTACCACACCTAATGTGAGACAAGTGGAAACCAATATTCAACTGAATGGTGTGGCCCTAGACCTAGTGGAGTCCACGGTTTTTTTAGGTATCACCATAGATGCGAAACTCCAGTGGGGGCCTCACATTGAAAAATTGTCAAATAGACTTAGCTCAGCGGCTTATGCTGTAAAGAAAATTCGAATGTTAACTGACATTGAAACAGAATAGTTTATTTCTCTTATTTTCACAGCCTTATGTCATATGGCATATTACTTTGGGGATGCTCCGCGGATTTGAATACCATCTTTGTTCTCCAAAAACGGGCTGTCCGCGCTATTTATAATCTAGGCCCAAGAGCTTCACTTCGGAAAAAGTTCAGAGAGATAAACATTCTAACTGTTTTATCACAATTCATATTCGAAAATCTTATGTATGTAAAAAAGAATTTTGAAAAATTTGAAAAGTACAGTAACATTCATCATGTAAACACTAGGAATAAGGATAATCTAGTAATTCATACTACTCGTCTACAAAGAATTAGTAGGTCTTTCATGGGGCAATGTATACGTTTTTACAATAAACTACCTAAAAATGTCCGAGACATGCCAATTAACATGTTTAAAAAAGCTATTAAGAGTAGACTTTGTAGCAAAGGCTATTACAAAATTTCGGATTATTTAGATGATAATACAGAGTGGTTATGAGCAGCTCCTCATTAAGCAATTAATGTTATTGTAATTGTTTTAAGGTAATAGCTTTAAGGTACTCCTAACTTGTAATATTTATAACTTATTTTATTTTTATTTTTTTTCTCTTACTCTTGTGATTGTACAGCGTAGCGTGTTTTGCCTGTCGAATTTTGGTTTTGATCTCTTTTAGCATACCTGCTATAGTTCGTAGTTTATTTTATAGTAGTAGTTTTTTTTTTATAGTAGGTATGGTAGTAGTTGTAGTTCGTTTTGTATTTTTATTTATGGTTTGGTCATGCTCACTGAATAAGGTTCTGCTTCCGGTAGCTATGTGGGGCGGGTCGCTCCCTTCCCTCTAATTTGATTGAGGAGAGTGATGGCTGCTCTAGTAGTTAACTCGTGATCGGATGCTGCTTGTGGGATCTGGTCCAGCCATATTTTCTTCCTTTCTTTATGCTTTAATTTTTTTTTGTCTTGTACTAAATCTTGAAAATTTATACATATATATAATTTCGAAGGGCATCACACTGGAGCTAATACCATATATGTTGTACGAAGTGTAATATTATGTATATTTAAAGGATTAAGAAAAAAAATTACTGCCCGCTGAGTTTCTTGTCGGATCTTCTCAGTTTGTGGCCGCGTTCCGATCCGGTGGTAGATTATTGTATTGTATTCAAACGTGTAATTTGACAATATGTAAGTGCCCTTATAGGGCCCTTAAGGGCACTTACATATTGCAGAATAAATGATTTGATTTGTGGAACTCTCAATAAATTATTAGTGATGAATGCACTGATATTGTTATCGAAATGGGTTTCATCATTGCGCACTAAGAATTGAGGCTTGAATATATAAACGCGCTATTATACAGCGCTATTAAATTCAACTAGAATCTTAATATAAATTACGCTTTTGTACTTGTGTGTATATCTCAATATTTCTGGATAGTCGTTGCTGTCGGTATGTCACAAAATTTGATGTGTTGTACAATGGATAATATTACATCATTCATCACCATCATTTCAGCTCATATACGTCCCACTGTTGGGCTCGAGCCTCCTCCACAACAAGAAGGAAACCGACCTTAATATACCAGGCTGGTCAAACAGGTTGTATAAAGTTTTATTTTGAGTTTGCCTTCTTTTGCAGAGATGTTATATGCGTATTACATCCCTTAGTCGTCTTTTACGACATACACGGGCAAGATAGGAAGTGGTGAATTGTATTCTTACTCCGTCACCACACGGAAAACATTACAAAATATTATCCTTACTCATAGTATAGATGCGAAAGTAAGTTTGTTTGTTTGTTACGCTTTCACGCTTAAACCACTGAACCGATTTCAAAAATTCTTTCACCAATGCAAAGCTATAATATCAGGGAACATAGGCTATATTTTACCCCGGTATTTTCACGGGAACAGGAACTACGCGGTAAGGCGACTGAAACCGAAGCGAAGCGAGAGCGGGTTGCTAGTATTTAATATGGCTCTGCCTTTCCAGGCAGTACGAAGCCTGCCTCATCAAATGTTTGAACTAATCCTTAAGTACATATCTACTAACTTATCTATCATGATAATTATGATATATTATAAAAATTAAAAATAATGACTTCCCATGTTATGAAATTAAAAAAAAAATTAGTTAATAGAGAAGAAAAATTCTTTAAAATGGAATATTACAATTTTAATGTTTGATATTCCATTCGAGACGGATTTAAACTCGCCTAACCAGCGTGGTACAGTAGTTCAACTTCATTGCTATTGAATAGTAAGCTCAAACGCGGAAGTGGGACGAACTGAGATAATGATGAATTATTTATAATTATACTAGTAAATCACGTTCTCATCACAACATTTCAATTTGACAGATTACAAGGCAGCGTATGCGTCCAAGTAAACGCGGGTCCGTTGGCGTACGCCAATGCGTTCTTGGATCCCACATTATCGCCAATGTATCCGGACGACATGGTCGATAAACTAAAGTCGATTTTCAAGTAAGTCATAATTCTTAAAATAATTTATTTATAACATTACATTTATTGATTTATTTACATTTTGCTGTGGTAGCGGCTTCGAATACTACCAACCCTTGCTTTGTTCGTGGGTGTCGTAAAAGACGACTAAGAGCCCTAGATTGACCCGGACCAACTCCATCTGGTACCATTTGGGTCAACGATTACATTCCCAAGGAGGGTTGACGTCAGGCAGGCGGCCGGTCATAAAATTCATTGCCGAAACTTTTTGCAATATGTCAAAACAGATGACATATTGCGTCGACCCCAAGTAATTGGGATAAGAGCAAGATGATGATGATTTACATTTGGTAGCAATATTAAGTACTTATACTTAATTACTTCTCACAACTGTCTCACCAACCGTTTTATGTGATTTCAATTGTTAATTATCTCTTGATTTAATAGTGATGAAAAACATAATTTTTGAGATTATTGCACCCGAGGTGTTTGAATTTTTGTTTATTGCAAAGTTTGGCAAACGAGCAAACAGTGCACCACACAGTAAGTGTTATTGCCGCTCATGGACTTTACAGTACCAAGGGTACAGCTAGGCCGCTGCATACTGCGAAGAAAGTGAAGGGAGTGTGAATGCGTGCAATGAGATTAGATGATACTAAAGGCTTCACTAAAAGGCACCACACGCAGACACCCTCAGAAAGTTGGGCTTCCGGCTCACTCGCTCACCGAACGAAGCGCAGTAACAAATTGCTACTACTCGGTCGTCGATTTTCTGCGAGAGTGTGGTACTACTCCGGACGGATGGGCCCGCGGCTGTAGACAGACAACTGTCAACGGTGTGATCCTACTATTAACAAACTTGAATAATAATAATACATTTAGCCTGGTCCTAATAAACCGAACTGTGTGGTCGATTAGGACCAAACGCTATGGAATGATTCTATAAAACCACTAAACCATCCGTACAGTCTGTAAATCAACAGAATAATCACGGTCATCCGTGTGATGACAGAATAAGAATGCAATTCCACATTCTACCTCCCTATCTTACTCGTTCTCGACAATTAACCCCTCATGCGCCAAACATCGCGGCGCTCTCGAGTGCCCCGCGCGCTTTGATATATTGAAAAAAGTTCAGTGAATTTTATGGTTTTACGTAAACTATTATTGTTGCTATATGACAAGGAAATGTGAAATAAAATATATATCAATAGCTTTTAATTGGTTGATTTAAATAAAAGTACTAAAAGCAATTGCTAATTGAAAAGTGTTTATTTGGGTCAAACATGTGTCCCAAAAAAAGCGCTTTGAACACATTTTTTTTTTTTGGTCTAACGGTGTCCCAAAAGCGCTCAAGGGCTTAAATGATACAATATCTGGGTCGTCCACGGCTATTAATGATTTGGTGGCATTTTGGACCCAAGGGTGATGGAGGGCTTGAGACGGGTTATGGGGCCGCTCGCCGCCCTCAAAAGAGAATACACAATAAAAATAACATCTATACAATTTTAAATACTATTTCATCCCATCTGACCATAGTGTAATAGAACAATTTGCCTGCTATAGTGAAGGAAGCCTAATAGTGCGGTATTTAGAGTTGAATTTACTGATCAACTGACCAGTGTGGGATTCGTACATTCATTTCCGCTCATATACGACCCACTGCTGGGCTCGAGCCTCCTCCATAGGAGTGAAATTGACCCACGATACCACGCTGGCCAGACGGATTGGTATAAGGTTTTATTTCGATCATTCCTTCTCTTGCATAGATATGGGGGGTGGGGGCAAGATAGACGGCTGGTGAATAGTATTCTTAATCCGTCACCACACGGAAAAGTATGGGATATTTTTATTATTTTATTTAAAAACTAATGATTGAAACCTTACAACTGGGTCTATGTAGATAAATACACATAAAGAAAAAAACGTTAATCAAGTGAGAACCTATAAAAGCAAGGAATCGTGATGCATTGTGATCTTAGTCGTTTACCATCACTGTACTAGAGTTGCCAAAGCGTCCCGTTTGCCCAGGACATGTCCTAGTTTTTGTAGTATCCTGGCAAGTTTTTCAGCAACATTCTGTGTATAAAGCACTCTGATAAACTCGTGAAGTTTTAAATTCGTGCACCACTCTTACAATTCTTACATTATAAGCGGCCTCACGGCTCGCGAATGTTCGTGCTTACTTGCTGTTTTAAAATAAAGATGTACCGTGCCATTTTGTAATATCTTTTCCTCTCTCTATTACGTCCTGTTTTTAAACTAATTTGTACTGGTTGTACCAATTTTAAATCTTATTTTTTCAAATTTGGGGTTGACAACGTTACTGTAACTAACAAACCTATCTTTCGTAGTTCGTGTCTATAAAACAATAAAAAGCGTCGATATTAAACTAAGTATGATTTTTCTGTTTCAGGGAGTTCCTCACAGTCTGCCACAGTGCTCTGCAGCTTAACGCGAAACTCATCAGCTCTGACCAAGTGACTTACCACGAGGCTCTAGAAACGAATTATTACAAACTTAGCCATTCACTATCCGGCATGCTCGGCCAGCCGTTACATGACATTCTCGTGAATGGAAACCTTAGCACCACTGTCACCGGTGTTGAACTGGAATCCAGTAATGCTTAAGCAGACAATACAGCGTTTTGTCTTAAATATCTCTATTATTAAATTTTTTCTAGGTAACTTAATAACTAGTTACGCCAATTTTAAACATAGTCAACAAACAATTCCTAATTCATGTGTGAGCTCAAATTGACAATGAAATGATAAATTAATGTCTGGGTGCCAAGTATTTACAGTACATAAGAGATGTCAATTTACTACCACTCAAAAAAGTAGATTCTTTTTCTTTATTAAAAGTAATGTTTGAAACAATAGTTTTACAAATAACTTATATTATATAACTTTTTTCTATTATAGAAACAATTATATAGCTGAAATGTTTACAGTCTAAGCAACGATTTGTATGGAGCATACTTATTTGATTAAGTAAAAATAATGGAAATGTGAATAATATTTTAGTCGAAACTTTGGTTATAGTTGAAAGTAGGAAGGAGAAAAATTATTACAATAGAAAGTCGATTAACCGGACTAATTTTTGTCGTTAGGCATTCGGATAATCTAAAATCCGGATAATCGAATGTATGAAAAACCTCATTTGATTTTGTGCATATGTAGTATGTACATAATTTTATGCGTTTATTAAAAGTCGAATACGTATCACGCGGGGCACGCACGTCAGAGCGGAGTAACAATTACTAACTAAAACTAGGAATGATCGATGATCATCGATGTTGAAAGGAAGAACATCGATGTTGCTATAGGAAAAATATAGTAACATCGATGCTAACGGAATTGATCATCGATTATAACTCACGGCCTCACGCACTCTAGAAATTATTAAATTTCTGTTTCTTGTAGGGATGAATCGATAATAATGTGAATTCGTTGATTTCCTAAAAAAAAAACTCATCACAATTCTGGGCAGAGAAAAGTACCAGGATGCACCCCTGTGTTATAAGATACAACTTAGATGTCCTAAAAAAAAACTTATCACAATTCTGCCCGGACAATTCTTTGTCAATTATTAATGCAAAAACCTAACATCGATGGTCTCTAGCAAAAACCGAACATCGACGTTGGGTTTTCGATTATGACGTCGATGTTTTTCTAACATCGATCATCCCTAACTAAAACAATAACAAAATGGGGAGCGCGAGCGAGACATGTCGTTTCAGACAGACACGTTCATGCTATTCCGGATAATCGCGAATCCGTATAACTGAGGGTCGGATAATCGAGTTTCTACTGTACTCATATAACAGGCACATTATTCTTCTTAGCTCATATATGTATATGTATATATACCACTATTTTTTTTTTTTTTTTTTTTTTTTTTTTTTTTTTTTTTTTTTTTTTTTTTTTGGGTGGGCTATGGTAAGCGCACGCGCGGTCCTGTCCGTCCGGGGCGATGAAAGGACGGCGCGTGGGCCCATAACCCACCCGTACCCACGTCACCTCGTTGTTGGGCCGACCACCGGAGCAGATGTCACTTGTCGTCAGTGGTCGGCCCGACGGAATACCCTTTCGGGTAACCTCACCTCTCGACCTGGGACGTCGGTCGCCGTCGCGCGGTTAGCCTCTCCGCGGGTGATGGACAATTCCCCGGTCCGATCACCCGCGGCCTCGGCTAGGGCGGCATTAGGCGCAGATACTCGCGCCTGCGCCGCCCGAGTCGCCGGCGGCGGAACGTGTCGCCGAATAGAAGCTCTACTCGCACACGATCCGCCGCCTCCTTCCGTGAGATAACGGCCTCACAGAAGGCGGCGACCGCGTCCCAGTTCCTGACGCTGACGAGCATCTCCCTGGCGATGGTCGGCAGCGCCAGGTCGGCACCGATAATTGCGACGAGTTCACGGCGATCCTCCTCCCATGCAGCACACTCCTCGAGCGTGTGCTGCGCCGTGTCCTCGTCGCAACTGCAGTGGTGGCAGGACGGTGTGCTCTCCCTCCTGACAATCTTGTGCAGGTACTTCCCGAAGCAACCGTGCCCCGTCAGCACCTGCACCAGTCGGAAGGAAAGCACCCCGTGCGTCCGCTCCAACCACTCCATCAGCACCGGCCGGAGGGCCTCGACGGTCCTAACACCATACCGAGGACTCTCCAGCCGGACTGCCCAACGGGCAATGACTTCTCGGCGGGCGTCGACCCGCCAGGCGGTGATCTCTGTGATGGAGACCATGCCGCCGCGGGCGCGCTTCTCCGACACCCGCCGATAAATGTCGGCGAGCATCTCCGCCTCCAGGTCCCACGGGGGAGTTCCGGCCAGGAGGCACGCTGCCTCCGTCGCCACCGTGCGGTAACCGCGTACGGCCCATATATACCACTATATGGCAATCGTTTTACATAGCGACCATAATGAGAGGCCTGTGAGACTAGTAACCGATGCGGATCTTGACAGTTAACATGGGGTTTTATTTCGTATATAGGCACATTATCCATAGACTTACAACTCCATCATATTACGATTAACATTTTTTTTTTTCGTATAAGATCTGTGATCAGTGCCATGACTGATATTTCTCTCTTACAAAATGAAATGTGTCTTTTTAAAAATAAATAAATAGATTGGTACAATGGTGGACCAAAGAAACCGAAGAAACACATCATCGAAGAAACAAAATATTCAATCAGGGCTAGGTCAAGAAAATCATGAAATCCTTAGTTCAAATATATGATTTCATACTTAATCTACCCAATTATCAATATTGTCATGAGCCCAAAAGAAAACTGCAATTAATTTGATCAAAGTTGCTACTACCATAGTAAAGCTTATTACTTTTTTAAAGTTGATATCTCAAAATGTCTATTTATATCTTGATGCATAGGCTGGATACGCCCTTGTCTCTAATTCATATCCTGTTGATTTTAAGAGTTATAAGGGCATTTCGAGCACAAATATCTATTTAAATATGGGATTAATTCCTTTTGTAGAACTACCTAAGAGCACTCATATTGTAAACATATGTTTACATAATGTAGTTATAAGAATCTTCGTCCCAATTTTGATGTCCAATACCGATTTTGTTGCAAAAGCTTACAATATTAACTTCACCAAAGATTTTATCTTTTTCTCAATAAACTTTATCATAGTTAATATCTATTTGACAATAATAATATTCATAAAAAGTAGATAATGATTGATTTCGACGATTGGTGGGTGAGGTGATTAACCCGCCATAATTGTCTTTATCGTCTTGTTCTTATTACGTGGGGTTGACGCAATATGTACTACTAATCTTCCCATCGTACATATTCCAAAAAGTTTAGGCAGTAGTTTTATAACCGGTCACCTGCTGACGTCAACCCTTCGTAAAAATGTAATTTTTGACCAGATGGCATGATAAAACAGGTCAATATAAAACTCTTAGTCGTCACTTACGACACCCACGCGCAAGGGTTGGTAATATTCGTAACCGCCACCAAACATTAAGTTGTCTTATTGTAATTAATTTTAATACCTGTTAGCGCTTAGCGTCTAAAAATATGGGCGTAAAAAAAAATATTGTATTTTTATATAAGTAAAAGCCTGCAAGGCAGCCTGTCACTGTAAGCTATTTCCCTTATAACCCTTTGATCTTTGACTGAAGTTAGTTTTGTATGGATTATAACTTTCACAAAGTCGGTTATTTAGTAGTTCCTTAGGAACCATCTATAAAGTACGTTACACGTTAAAGGGGCGGAAGGGGGTCGACGAAGTGTGACAAGGGATGACTGGGCCCTAAGTTTTGTGACATCACTTTTCAAAACCTTATATATCTAAGTATGAAAATGCCTATTTTGAACTATTAACCAAAAACTTTAAAATATTTTCAACTCTCTCTCTCTCTCTCTTCAGCAGAATTAGCTCTTTGACAAGTACTGCCACAGACACCGTGTTTCGTCGTGATTTCGTTATTTATATTTCGTAAAGTTGCAAAATTTGTGCGATATACTAGGAAGGGGCTCTCACAAATGTGACCATCTGTGACAAGAACGGGTGCGGTGTCAAAGCATCACGTAATTTGTGTGACATACTTTATGGAAGAACCCTTGTTAGTCATATGTATACATGTCATGTCGTACTAATATTCGTGATGTCAATGTAATTTATAAGACTAACACTGAACAAATAAAAATTGTGATTACTTAAATATTTTGTATGCACAATTATAATTATACTTTCTATGTTACTCGCTCATTACCATCATTTTGTTATAGGGACCTGAATCTACATGATTTTTCGTATAACAACAAATTGAAAACAACATGTTGTTTGTAGATTTTTATTTTTCTATCAGAATTTTAATTAACAGTTATGTACATTATTATTAATTTGTGTAATCAAAGTTTATTGCGCAATTTTAATGTCTGTGTAATTTATTTTGTTGTGTCGTATTAAGGCTTTCTTAAGTAAATGTAATATGTTGCATATATTGTAAACAATAAAAATAATTCGGCAAAACTCGGACGATACATTGCAATGTATGAGCAGTATGTCGGCAATAGCAAACATTGCCCTATCAAACAATAGTCGTGCTCAACTTCTCTGCTCAATAATGCAATGAAATATTCGTGAAAATATATTTATATTAATTTTGATTGAACTTCTTAACATATTTTTATCGTCTTCAATTTTTATTGTATAGTTACATAGATGTTGTAATTAACAGCTTGATATATAAGTGTACTGTAATATAAACTTCATGGGAACTTGAGGGGCAGGTACCCTCTCGGAGTGTAATAAATGGAAACTATGTTCACCATAATTCAATAATGCACAGTTGATTGTTATTTTTAAGAGTACAAATAACGCACCCGCTTACAAATTTTAAAATACAAATCGTATTGTCATGCATGTTTCAGATTAAATAAAGTGCAATCCTAAAATAACATTGCTAGATTCTAAAACAACACATTTGTAAGTGTAACATTTAAATCAAAAATAAATATTTCTGAAGTTTACATTTTTTTTATGACAAAATATGTAAATAGAGAAGGTGTATAGTTCTGCACATAAGTATTTATCTACTTTAATATATGCACGCAATAAAATATGCCTTCCTAAATAAATTGTATTTTAAATGCACAAAATTAAAACTAGGGTGATTCAATTGATCGAAAAACCGCTATTCCGTACCAAATAAATAACATTAGCCTGATATAATTAATTGCGAAGCAATATTTAACGGAATCCATAAATATTTATAAATATTGGTTATTTTAAAATAGAGAGCTGGACACGGTGGAAAACATCGGACACACATGCGACTTCAGAACAATACACCGTGGAATCTAATTGACTGTTTGCCCGAAACGTACATACTCAGTTAAAAATATAGAACCATACTATAGCATTTATTCAATAAAATAAAAACATAAATTCTTGTCATTTGCAATCCCGGACGTTTCCTTAAAATATCATTTTTGCATAACTGTAACATGTGGTTAAGGGCATCGACCGTAGGTACGGTAGCATGCTAACTGACCTATTAAAAAATAGACTAAGGTCGCGCGGCTCAGGCACATCACAAAAGAAGAAAGGGGTGCGGGACGCGATCGGGTGAGGTGCGACAGCGAGCTCCGAGGTGTTATGCCTAAAATTATTTTGCTTTACGTATTATTGCGATTTAACACGAATGCTATGTCGTAGGCATGTTGGGAACAATACCGTGGCATGTCAGACAAACTTAAGAATGTCTAATTATCAGACTTTTTTTCATAATGTATTATGTTTTTAGTTATACAGGGACATTAAGAATGATTAACTGAGTACATACGTTTCAGAAAAACAGCCAATTAGATTCCACGGTGTATATTGCAAACTCGGTTCTCCAATATTCAACTGAAATATCGTATTTCGCCTTTAGAGGAGTCTTCGTTAAGATTACTCTGCAATTAACGACCAATTGCTCTGATACCTTGACATGAATATTAGTCTTCGTTATTCATCTTCCCACCTCACATTTGAATAATCATAAGTCTTGTAAGTGATAGTTATACAAACTACTTAGTTCTTGTCCTAACTTGTGGTTAAAAATACTTCTATCAGTATCACAAAGCTTAATTTTACACCGATCAACACAGTCGACGTATGTGACTGCCAGAATTTATATTTGTTTTATGTCATAGTGTAGTGTTATAGACAGCGGTTTATTTAATAAAAACCAAAATCCTGAGAAGAATTATCACTGATGCTTACAAATAAATAGCAAATTTGCCTCGCATCAATTTTATTTATCCATTGCGTCTAGTATTGCCCAAAAGCAAGACCAAGACGAGACTTGGACCAGTCTTGGTCTTGCAGCAGCACACCTGGTCTCGTCTTGGTCTTGGTATTGCACACTCGAGTCTTGGTATTGCAGCAAGAGTCTCGCAAAGTCTTGCAAGTCTTGCAGTACATAACGTAACAGTCATTTATTATGGCAATGAAAAATCCAACTAAATTAATCAAATATCATCCTATCCTACCTATCCATCTGCTAGACTATAGTCCACTATTGAATATAACCCTTACCACTGGGGAAAATTACTCTCCTATTCCCCTGGTGTTACATTAGATACAGTTACTACTCCTATGACAAAGGAAGGAATTTCGACCCTGTTTTCTTAAGACGTCACCACACGGGGCAGTTGATACAATAAATTTTATGTCATTTAACATTCCCCCTTTCCAACAAAAAAGATTTTTTCAATTTGATTGGCAAGCGACGGAGTTATTTGTCCACTGACGACAAGTCACCCTGCTCTGGTGGTCGGCCCAACAACGAGGCGACGTGGGTACGGGTGGGTTATGGGCCCGCGCGCCGTCCTTACATCGCCCCGGACGGAATGGACCCTGCGTGCGCGCGGCTTCCTAACACCATTGCCTCGGTCCGATTTGATACGACATCCACGGGTAAGAGAGTGGTGAATTGTATTCGTACTCTGTCCCTACACGGACATTTATGTAGATTAATTGTAGGCATATTTCTATGTCCAACAGTGAACGTCGTTGGGCTAATGAATAAACGGATATATAAATATGTATAATGGACAAGTGCACTCTCGTGATTACGGTATTTTTGTCCTTAAGCCTTTCCGAAGAGTAATTCTGAAAAGCCAACACCAACATTGGGCATCGATTGGCCAATAGATGGATATCTCAAGACTAATTTGACTTGCCGTGCAGTGACGGAGTAAGAATACAATTCATCACCCCCCTATTTTACTCGCGAGTGCGAACCCACGACTAAGGGCTATAATATATAACATCGGTGCAAGAGAAGGGAAACTTGACATGAAACCCTGTAACAACACGGCCGATCACCGTGGCGATTCCTCTCCGGCCACGGCCGATTTCCCTCCTATTATGTAGAAGATACGAGCTCCACCGTATAGAAGCTGGAATGGTGATTTGAATTAAATGCAAAAGAGACAGACCGCGAGACTCTTGCAGGCTCAGACTTGGTCTTGCTCAAGTCTTGCAGGGCCAGTCTTGGTCTTCCAAAAATTAAGCGGTCTTGGTCTCGGTCTCGCATTTCTCGCAAGACCAAGACTTTTTTGGGCAACACTAATTGCGTCTAATGCATCTCGAGCATTGGAAACGAGTTGCCCCTGACGATATAAAAACATGCAATCTCTATTTTCAGATCTACAAAATCAGAGTGTGTAATTGGAATTCGATGACTTATCAGTGAACCCTATTGCAAATTATTTCAATTATAGTTATAATAAAATAAATTGACCGCTTAACGCTACGCTAATAAGTTTATTGTTTCTCGTATTTTTCTAAGCTTTTTGATTCAATTAATAATAAATATTGTCTAATCCATTCCATTGTTTATTTATTTAAAGATAAACGTTTTGGAGAAGGGTACATACAGTATTCATTTATGTATTTATTATTTGCATATGTAGTAATACATTATTCACGCCTATTCTCAATATTAACATTTAATCTATAGCTATCATATATTATATCCTTATTACTGTACTATCAATGTGTAATTTAAATATGTATTTACAAAAGTACTTAATAACGACACGGTAAGATGCATTTCTAAATTAACATAAAGCTACTTTAAAATTGTAATAAATAGTCAAAATACATATTTTACCTATTATAAGTGAACACTTAAAATGTGGTTAATACACATGCAACCATTATTCAACCAATCTTGGAATTGTAAGTATTTTATTAATGTTATGTATATTTTATTATTTATTCATAGATTTACTCCAATAAGCTACTAATTTTTATTATTTGATCTTTATATCTGGCTGTGTTGTTTTCTTTAATTATTGTTTCATGAACTTTATAAACTCTTGAACAATATACTATATTTAGTTCTATTTTTTTTTCTAAGTATTGCCGATGTGTAACGGAAAGTAATGCTTGAATCATTTACTTTCAATATTGATATTGTATAAGAAAATTTACTGTAAGAAAAGTAACTTTGTTTGCCATCTGTTCGTTTTTCTGACAATTTCTATGTATACATATACATAGAAATTTCTATGTATACATATACATAGAAATTGTATAATACATACACATGTAGATTTTTGAATTTCAACATTTGTCATTATTATACCCACTAAAAATTGAACAAGACTTGTTCTTGAATCTTACTGTAATGTAATCAAAATTTCATGTTTTAATACATTTTATAAAAATAATTTTGTTTCATTTTACACACCCCGCCCATACATAGTATACCAGTTACCGCAAACACCTACTATTATGATCCTCTGATACTAGTGTGGGGTGTGTTTATTATTAAGTTGAATTTGCTTTTAAGCGGCATGTAAATGATTAACTTTAATGATTTTATTGAAAGCGATTGTCAAACTTCACTTTTTCATTATTAATAATGCCGACATTCAAATCGAAGATCAAAAAAATATAAACATGTGCTAGATAAATCTAGTTTCTCCTAGATTTTTTCACGAATTGACGTGCTTAACTGCTTACGAGACAAAGTTGTGTAAATCCGTGTGGTGACAGTTAGATTATAATTCATTTCCCCTCTCTTAGTCAAGAGAAGTGGGTGTCGTAAAAGACGACTAAGGGATATAATCTGTATGTACCAACTATTCAAGAAAAGGAAAACTAAACGAAACCCTATATCAACCCGTTTGACCATTGTACTAGTAGGGAAATTTCTCTCCAATTGTGGGAGAAGCTCGAGTCCAGCAGTGAAAAGTATATCATGGCCTGTGATGTTTAAGAAAAAAAAAACCAGACGAGATAAGAAAATGAGGGATTTTGAAAATATTAATTTGTGCACACTACGCGTTCACTTCAAGATTGCCGTTATCTCGCGTCCCACATCCCTACCTCGTGCCGCAAGGATCTAAATAGCGATAGCAACGCTAGTGTGTATTCGTCTGCTTCTATGTACTTACGGTTTTTGTGTTTTCGTGCTCCCATGCTTTTTTAATATATTGCGTTGCTGGTTACTAAAATTAGTAAGAGAGGAAAGGTTTTGAATAGCGGCGAACGTAATTTATTATATAAAATAATTACATTCTTTAAACAAGAAAAAAAATTAAAAGTAATTTATAACTGCCTATAATGTTCAGGATATTGTTACAATGAAAAATATTGGCAGAGTCCTTTTCTGTATCCCCGACAACTTCTAATAATGATAATAATTTAGGATAATAACTTGTAAATTTTGTAATAATGGATCGGGTACTTAAGTCATTAACTTAAAAACAAACAAACTCACATTTACATTAGTGATGTAACGAATGTTAGGATTGAGACATTCGCGAATGCGAATGTGAGTGCGAATATTTATCTCCAACATTCGCGAATGCGAATGCGAATATAATATATATGAATGTTGACTTCCAAATAAAGCGCGTGCAAAATATCATACGGGTTTAACATTTCGTACCAGCCATGTTTAAGCCAAATATAGCAAAGGTTAACCGTTACAAGTTGAACGAATGAAACTAATCAGATTCGTTCGAAAATATTCGTTGTAATTTGAGATTAGTTTATTATTATTATTGTATTTGTCAAATTTACAAACATGAGTAAAGCACATGTTACTGAAGTGTGGAGTTATTTCACAATTTGTGACGCTGAGAGTGTTAAATGCATGGTATGTCAAAAAAGTTTAATGATTATTTAACAAAAATAATGTAATTTTTTCATATAGAATCATGTTCTTTTTTTATTGGCAAAATTCATTATTCATTCACACAAAAAATCGGTTGTCTGTAAAGTCGGTTTACTGACGATAGTTGAACGTGACAACGTCATAAGAAAATACTGATGGAATGGTTTCATTTTTTATGTATCGACGGGTGTCAGGAGTGCGAGGAGAGGGCGGTGTTGTTTCCTTAAGGGAGCTCACCGCCTGGCGCGTCGACGCCCGCCGAGATGTCATCGCCCGTTGGGCAGACCGGCTGGAAAGGCCTCGATACGGTGTCTGGACCGTGGAGGTCTTCCGGCCGGTGCTGATGCAGTGGTTGGAACGGCGGCACGGTGTGCTCTCCTTCCGACTCGTGCAGGTCTTGACGGGGCATGGATGCTTCGGCAAGTACTTGTATAGGGTCACTAGGAGGGAGAGAACACCGTCCTGCCACCACTACCTGCGTCCCATGCCGCCCTAGCCGAGGCCGTGGGTGACGTGACCGGGGAATTAGTCCGTCACCCGCCGAGAGGCCGACCGCGTGAGGAAAGACCGACGTCCTCCCCGAGCGGGGAACGTCGGTCGATAGGAGAGTACCCCGGGTAGAGGGTATTCCGTCGGGCCGACCACTGATGACAAGTAACCCTGCTCCGGTGGTCGGTCCAACGACGAAGGCAACGTGGTGTTCGGGTGGGTTGCGGGTGTTGCGTGCTTAAGCCCCTCTGTCGCCCCGGATAGAGTGGTGCGGAAGCGCGCAGCCCACCCCAAAAAAAGCCTTAAATGGAACGCCTCATAGCGAGGTGACGCTGCATACGTCATGTTATTTCGTATGTGCAGTTGGCTCCATCGAATTATAAGACGTTGTCGCGTCAAAAACAAATATAAATTCCGGATAAGTATTCACCAACATATCATATACTAAATCTTTCTCCGAAATATGCTGCATCTTATGGTATAAATATTATTCTGATCGTTCAGTGGTTTTCGCAGTATAACAGAACAAAAAACCGGTTCCCCATTCATTAGTTTATATTAGACTGACAAAAATAACAGAGACAGTATTTCTAATTTAGTTGCTGACCTGAGTGTTCCATAATATTGTTTTATTCAAATATTATGAGTAAATAAAAATAATAAATATTATCATATCATTACACAATTACATATATAATTTGCTTTTAGTTTGTCAAATATATTCGCAAAACATTCGCATCGTTCCTTGCGAATGCGAATGCGATTGCGAATGTCAGAAACATATGCGAATATTCGCGATGCGAATGCGAATGCGAATATTCGTTACATCACTAATTTACATTTATAATATTAATAAGAATAAGTATAGTGTTTTATTTTGATCAACTTGTCCAGCTTTTTTGTGTAACAAAATTAATCAACAATAATTTCCTTAGAATAATAACGTATAGAAGGATAGTGTCAGTACTTCGAACTTTAAAAATTTGAATCTAAAAATACTAATGGCGGTAAGACGATTACACACGTACACACGCACACCACTATACAAATTATGAAATCAAATTTTGTTTTTATTAACATAAATCGTCGAAATACTTTTAAAAGTAATGTTAAAAACCTTTTTATGTTTTTCAAATGTGTTGTGGCACCATTTGAATGCACAAGCCGTCATAATCACCTATTTATTTTTTAAGAGTTGCGTACGTTCGTGCAGTGCAATGACTTGTACATTACGGGACTGTTCCGGCGTAAGCTCCATTAGGCTCCAATTGAAATGCCTCTCTTTTTGTGCGTGGACTTACCTTCTATATGTTATTATTCTAAGAATAATTTCATTGTTTTGTCAACGGTATTGATAGCTGTGACGTCGTCGACGACAGCAATTTCGAAATAAACGCGTAGTACCTATTCAATAGTGTGCACAAATCAATAAGAAGTGAAGCAATGATTAAAAACTGAGCAATTCAATACAAAAGTCACTGGAGAATATCCATTACAACACGGCATAACTGTAAAAAATTGCTGCTGAGAGCAGTTTCACTTAAACCGTTTTCAATGGTTTGCGAGTCTGGATAAAACGGTAGTCTGTGATGATTCATAGTCTACCGGTGTAGCGCATCCGGCATATTTGAGTGTTCTATTAAATTACAAACTGTTAAACTTAGAATAATAACATATAGAAGGTAAGTTCACGCACAAAAAGTGAGGCATTTCAATTGGAGCCTAATGGAGCTTACGCCGGAACAGTCCCGTACTGTACAAGTCATTGCACTGCACGAACGTACGCAACTCTTAAAAAATAAATAGGTAATTATGACGGCTTGTGCATTCAAATGGTGCCATAACACATTTGAAAAACATAAAAAGGTTTTTAACATTACTTTTGAAAATATTTCGACGATTTATGTTAATAAAAACAAAATTTGATTTCATAATTTGTATAGTGGTTTCCGTGTGTACATGTGTAATCGTCTGCCCGCCATTAGTATTTTTAGATTCAAATTTTTAAAGTTCGAAGTACTGACACTATCCTTTTATCTGGGGGCACGGCAGTGCCCCCGCCAAGTCGAACAAAAAAAAAAGTCGGGCCAAACGCAAAACTGCCGTAACATACTTTTCTCAAAGCCATTCAGGCCATTTTCGACCCCCTATAACTTCGTTGTTAATAAAACTAGAAACCTGAATTTTTAGTAACCTAGCAGGCCTTGTATACACATTGTGTATTTCAAATTTTATTCAATTTGAACCAATAGTTTAAGAATTATAACTAGTCAAAATTTCGTAATTTTGTAGCTCACTGACTGACCGATCATCAATATTAAAGTGGCACTTCTAGCAGACATAAAAGCTTCAAATTTAGAATGCAATTAGTGTTTAGTGTATAAATGAAGGAAAAATTATGAAACATTATAATTTTCATCCAGTTTCCGAGATAAACCAACTGCATAAATAAACTCATATAAATATATAGGATTACAAAGTTACATTTGCAGTTAATGAAATGTAACTTTGTAAAAAATAAGAATACATTTGTCATCATTATTGCTTCTCTATGGGAATCGTAACAACCGGCTAAAGACTTTGCAGATGACGTAGTGGTTAAGATACCAACGTCCCGTGCTAGTGTCGCGGGTTCAAATACCATGCAAGACAACACCTTGTACGATCCACAAATTGTTGCTCCGAGTCTGAATGTAATTTGTCTCGGTGAATTAGATGTTCTTTCCGTATGGTGACGAAGTAAGAATACAATTCACCACTATCTTTTTTACCCGTGGATATCGTATAAGACGACTATGGGATATAATGTGCACATACCATCTGTGCAAGAGAAGGAAAACTCGAAGTGAAACCCTATATCAACATGTCTGACCAGCATGGTATAGTGGGTTAAATTTCCTCTCATTGTGGAGGAGGCCCTAGCCCAATAGTGGGACATATGAGGGCTGCGATGATGATGCGATGTTGAATTGTATGTTTGTAAAGTCCCCCACAATATAAGGATTATTATTCCCTTAGTGCAAAGCGTTGTCATTTAAAAAAAAGATTCAACAGGAAGGAGAGTAGGCAGCAGCTCTCGCCGGGGAAATGTTGATATGATGATATCTCACTGCAAAATCAACCCGCCTACCAAACGTGGCGACTACGTCGTTATTCTTCATAAGGCGAAGAAAAATGAGCTCTAGTGATGGCAATTCTGTTACCCTTGAGCGTCGTTGGACGCAGGTGCCACAGTACCGTACTTTATGGTGAAGCATGAGGGGGGTCTATGTTCTACAGTGGACGGCGATAGGGTGAATGATGATTGGCATAATAAGTGTAGACAGATACCTAGATATAATTATGTTCAAAGATAACTTGTAAAATGGTCAATCAACTTATTGAAAAAGCAAGAGTGGGCCGTGTCTTATGAAATTGTACCAAAATCTCCCAAAGTATTAAGCAAACTAAACTGCCTGAAATTTACCTAAAAGAAAGAACGCCATCATGAGGCACGATTGCCATCAAAGCGGATAGGAGACTAGAGATGTGTTTTAAAAAAACTAATCAAATTTCTTTATTTCCACATCTCTCCGTTTAGTTTAGGTAGAATTGACTCAAGCGGAAAAGAGAGATGTCTAATTTTTCAGAGAGTGTGCTCTAAGAAAATATTTTGTTGGTATTCAAGAAGTAGAAGGTACCGGAAAAGCAAATGAGTAGGTCAATCTACAAAAAGAAATGAGATACCATCAAAAACAAGAATTGTAAAAAAAAGCCAAGCCTCGCAACTGAGTTCTTCTACTATAAAAATTTGTGAGATCCATGCTATACCAAGTCGGTTAACTCATTCAGTCCCTGCTTAAGGGACCTTTCTTCTTAAGTTATTACGTAAATAGCTAACCTAACAACTTCTTATAGTGATTATATCAATATTAAAGATCTTTTATGTTTAAAATAAATAGATTGACTTGGCAATCGCACTATGTTTAGTACAATTTAATATAATATGTATTTCTTGTGAGGTGTGTTTTCATGCGATTGCCAAGTCATTCTGTTTATTTAAAACATAAAAGATCTTTAATATTGATATAATCACTATAAGAAGTTGTTAGGTTAGCTCTTAGAATAATAACGTATAGAAGGATAGTGTCAGTACTTCGAACTTTAAAAATTTGAATCTAAAAATACTAATGGCGGTAAGACGATTACACACGTACACACGCACACCACTATACAAATTATGAAATCAAATTTTGTTTTTATTAACATAAATCGTCGAAATACTTTTAAAAGTAATGTTAAAAACCTTTTTATGTTTTTCAAATGTGTTGTGACACTATTTGAATGCACAAACCGTCATAATTACCTATTTATTTTTTAAGAGTTGCGTACGTTCGTGCAGTATAATGACTTGTATATTACGGAACGGTTCCGGTGTAAGCTCCATTAGGCTTCAATTGAAATGCCTCACTTTTTGTGCGTGAACTTACCTTCTATATGTTATTATTCTAAGGGTTAGCTATTTACGTAATAACTTAAGAAGAAAGGTCCCTTAAGCAGGGACTGAATGAGTTAACCGACTTGGTATAACATGGATCTCACAAATTTTTATGGTAGAAGAACTCAGTTGCGAGGATGGCTTTTTTTTACAAGTCTTGTTTTTGATGGTATACGTTATTATTCTAAGCTGGTAAATCATAAAATCATTTTAATATGAAGAAGCCTTAGAATAATAACGTATAGAAGAATAGTGTCAATACTTCGAACTTTAAAAATTTGAATCTAAAAATGCTAATGGCGCGCAGACGATTACACACGTACACACGCACACCACTATACAAATTATGAAATCAAATTTTGTTTTTATTAACATAAATCGTTGAATTACCTTTAATATTAATGTTAATAATCTTTTTATATTTTTCAAATGTTTTGTTACACCATTTGAATGCACAAACTGTCATAATTACCTATTTCTTTTTTAAGAGTTGGGTACGTTCGTGCAGCACAATAACTTGTACATTACGGTACGGTTCCGGTGTAAGCTCCATTAGGCTCCAATTGAAATGCCTCACTTTTTGTGCGTGAACTTACCTTCTATACGTTATTATTCTAAGGAAGAAGCATTAAGTAACATGTGAAGAAAATTGTATAAGCCTTGGCAGCATTATGCCCTTTACCTGCCCGAATGAAAAAGAAAACAGTTCTTCTTCTTGTTTTGTCTTGGCAATCAGCTATTAATACAAGCCATTTTTGCCAGTGTCGAATTATAATTTACTTTTCAAATTATCAATTTTCTCATGTCAGTAATGGTCCGTAAGGAAGTCAAAGTGTCGCCTCCAACAGTGTAATGGCCACTGTTAGGGGTATCTTCTGAGAATTTTGGTGACAACAAAAAGGTATGTATAGCAGTTTTATATCACATTCACTACACCTCAGCAGTTTTGCCACTATATATTACATAAAATGCCATCAAAATTATTTAATATAACACGTTAAAACACTAAGATATTGAATATAATACAAGAACACCACATGACACTTCCAAATACCCGCCAAAATCCTCAAAGAAAACAGTTGTTGTCACCAGTATAGGGATGAGCGATCTTTCTGAAAAAGATCGATTCTTGAATCGATTGGAATTGTCGTCCAAAGAATCGATTCACAAGAAAATTGAGGTCTGTAGGATCGATTCCCGATTAATCGATCTATCAATTTTTTCTTTTGGATAGACTTGTGATGACCTTCTTTTTAGGTAATCTGGAGAGTAAATATGTAATGAGCTTTTTTTTAGGAAATCTGAAACTGTTATTAACCTTATAATATGTGGTCGGCCCAACGACGAAGGCGACGTGCACGTGGGTGGGTTGCGAGTGTGCGTGCTTACGCCCCTCTGTCGCCCCGGACGGAGTGGTGCGAGGAGCGCGCCGACCGCAACCCACCACCAAACAAAAAAAAAACCTTATAATATAGTATTTATAAAATCGATTTTTTGGCCCTGAAAAATCGATTCTTCTATTTATTGATCTCAGATCGCAATATAAAAAAATTACTGGTTACCATATAATTTTCTTCACACATTATCAGTAGGCTTTGCACGAATTTTGCATAAAGTATGTGTATCGTTATCGAGCCTTTGTATGGGATTTGGGACAATGGCTCTATCGGACGATAGAAACCCCGCTTTAAATGTATACAAATTGGTCTCGATAACGTCAAGAATACTGAGACGGCAAACTTTGTACTATGCCCACAGTTGCCGCTCTTCTTTACGTTATTTTTTCATATTAATTATTGTTCATCAGTAAGTCAAATCGTTGCCTTCATCGCTGCTATAGCCATGTTGTTAATGGTATCTTCTATTTTGTTGCAAAACGAAAACATTTGTTAAGCACTTGTATATCATATTCACTATTTGCCAGCAATTCCTCCACATCACATTGCATAAAAGGCCATAAAATATTTAATACTTATGATAAAACGATCGGCGATCGTCATGGTGGGTGATGGTTCAGGAATAATCGCAGAACCAATTGCACCATATGTCACTCAGGTTACGAATAGTTGCACCAGGAATTAGACTGCCACCCGCACTGAGGGTACTCATTTCAAGACCATGTTACGGCATTTTACTGTTGGGACGTCGATATGGAGAGGCCCAAAAGGGGCACCGATAACCACCAGCTTTCTGTACCGGTGATCCGCTCAATAGGCGAAAAAGAGAAACTCAATCTCCATTTGTGGGCCACACTAGTCAGCAGAATTAGACTGAACCATAGCCAGCTCAAAAAAAGAGTAACCAAATATTACTTAATCTATGTAGCTGTGATTTATCTATGACGAAATAGTCAATCTATGTATGCTGTGTATTATTGTATATCTTATACATAAAAAAAAATTAAGTGCATTGTAAGGGTTTTAAATTTAATCGCGCATACATTGCAATTTTATAGCGAGGACATGGAAGACGAATTGGAAGATCGAGTGTTATACCAAACATATTTATCATTTATGAAAATCTTGTCACGTTTCACTAACAGTGTTCCTTTTGATACTCCCGTGAGCTATTTATGGAAGATGGTTCGGCTTTATTTGCTACGATCTGAAGTTGTAGTGTTCACATTAGGATTATTATTATTTTTTATGTATTTGCAAACAATTGAGATATGGAGCCGTACTATGTTAAGTAGATTGTCTCAGGCTATGAGCCCTATCAATGCAGTTCAACGAATGAAGCTTTTGGAAGGTTCTGACGCAGACAAGCAAAGCTGGGAGTTAAAAGGAACGTTAAGTGCCGCTTATGCTATTAAAGGAAGACGAGCCCATATGGAAGACAGATTTATCATTAACGAAAACATCAACAATTCTGGCATTTCACTGTTTGCAATTTTCGACGGTCATGGTGGCGAATTTGCCGCCAACTACGCAAAAGACCATCTCATTCAAAACTTACACAACAAAATAGTGGAATTGCAGGCTTTTAAAGAGGGTAAAATAATTACACCTGTGAAAGATAGTCCAGAAGAACCTAAAAAGGAAGAAAGTCATTTATCTGTTGATAGGAAGAGTAGCTTTAAAAAATCTGTAAGTACGGCTGATGATACGTCTAAAAAAGAGATTACTGATCCAGAACTATTAGCTCAACTTTCAAAAGCCAGACCTATTACAAGAGAAGTGAGGCCAACTTCACAGCCAATTAAGAATGTAGCTGTTCCATTATCAAGTTACATGGAAAAAGGGAAAATCAATTATGGTAAATTGCTAACAGATGAAGTGTTGGCCGCAGATAGACTACTTGTGGAGGCAGCAAAGAGATCTCTAAATGTAGCAGGTACTACAGCTCTTATTGCTATAATGGAAAGCAACTACCTGATAGTTGCTAATGTGGGAGATTCAAGAGGTGTCATGTGTGATTCACGAGGGAATGCTATACCAGTATCATTTGACCACAAACCCCAGCAGGTAAATATTTTTTTAGTCTTGCAGTTTTATACCTGAATAGGTAAGTTGAGGTCACACAATTATATTGAGTGACTGTATTACGCTTCAGCATAGTTTTTTCCCATTTTATACTAATGGAGAGGAAAATTTAAGAGGTTTTTCAAATGGCTATATTTTCGTCAAAAATAGTCATATTGTATTGAATTCAAAATCAATTTGTACCTGGAAGTTTCTAGTTTTAAGATTTGATAATATAGAAAACTTCAAAGTCATATTTTCAATATTTTCCAGTTTAAATAAATTTACTAAAGTACAGATACCTTTCCGTGTGGTGACGGAGTAAGAATACAATTCACCACTGCCTATCTTACCTATGGATGTCATAAAAGACGACTAAGGGATATAATATGCACATAACATCTGTGCAAGAGAAGGAAAACTCTAAATAAAACCCTATACCAACATGTCTGACCAGCATGGTATAGTAAGGTCAAATTCCCTCCCATTGAGGAGGAGTCCCAAACCCCTGCGATGATGATGATTCAGGAACCTTGTTTATTTAGCTTCAATTTATTTCGCTTGGCCCTCAATATGTCCAGTTTTCGTTGAGATTTGAACTTTGAATAAAAAATGATCATTTGGTCTTTGACCTTTTGAATATCTTACTATTAGTTTAATTAGTGGCATGTTGGATATCTGTATCCACAGATATACAAGGGAAAAGAAAGATCAGCATTTGTATTGATTACATTTATGATGGATCTTTTACTTATTTTTATTGTATTAATTTTTAATATATGGGGCATTTCACGTCAAGCGTACAAAAAAAAAGTGAGGTCGTGAATTTTGTTTATACTCTGGTCAGTTATACTTCTAGTAGACCTGGATGTGTACACACAATTTTTTTTTCATATAATGCTTTATTGCTGCTTTTGAAAATTTACTACGAATGCAATCATGAATTTTTGGAAGCTTATTATTTGTATCAATTACATTATAAACAAAACTAAATAGTATTGTTTCTTATAGTTAAAAAGTTGAGATTTTCAATTTTTTTATCGAATTCTATATTTGAAGTTTTTTACATATAGTAAACCGGAAGTGAAAATTTCTAATCGATATTTCAGTAACTTCGACACTTTTTATTTTAAACTAGCAACCCGCCCTCGCTTCGGTTATAGGTTATAGTCGTTTTACCCGCGTAATTCCCGTTCCCGTGGGAATACCGGGATAAAATATAGTCTAGTTTACGCCCTGATATTATAGCTTTCCATTGGTGAAATAATTTTTGAAATTGGTCCAGCCATTTTAAGATTACCCGGAACAAACAGACAGACAAAAACTTTTTAATTGCTATTTTAGGCATAGGTGTCATGCAAATAACCGTGTAAGCATGAAAAAAGCCTATTATTTTGACATTACAAACAGACACTCCAATTTTATTTATTGGTATAGATATTTTTACCTTGAATTAAAGCTTTTTATGTATTAATTCATCATAAAAAATATTAAAATGTGATCTCCAATAGTTTAAGGGTTAGTACATATGTAGTACATACACATAGCTATGAGCACTTTCTAAGGAATCGGGTTTATGCGCTAACATGCTAAAATACTACGCTATTAATGTTTTATTCTTTCATTCCAACATTCAAAAATATAAATTAAACCTTTTTTTTTTATAAAATATAATTAACAGTATAAATATACGCATTTGTTACAAGAATAACAAGTTCATACTTTTGTATGAGCTACGTAATTTCAAAAACTATGATACCACGGTGAAACACACCAGTAACGCCATTTCCTTGTTATGAAAAGTGTCACTAACAAATACAATACTAAACGTCGTTACTTGTAGAAAGAAACAACTATATCACGCCAAAATGTCTCGGTAATCTCCAAAAGTACGTTTTAGTTGAATCTTTGACTGCTCATCAACTGGACGCGTAACTATTTGCTATTTGTTTTAGTGTGGCTTGCTGTGGTGATGGTGTTTTAATCCATTCCCCTTGACTAGTCATAAAAAAGTGAAAATATCTAGAATAGGTTCAATTTTGTGAATATATTTTACTATAAAAAAAATTTTAAGATTGAAGCACAATTACTCTTCCATTCATTTCACCCCTTAATGGAAAAGGGCCATGTGACGGGGGAAACCTTAAAGGTTTGGAAATCCGTGCACGTTTACAGTTTATAAATAACACTATCACTATACCTATAAGACCAAGTCAACATTGATTGTGACTTTCATTTACTCGAAGAAAAGTATTCAACAAGAGCGATATTTTCTACGAGTCCGTTTTGCTTCTGCTATCACCATTCCAGGAACTAAACAAGTGCATGCTTTTCTTCTAACCAGCGAGGACGTATGTGTAAAAGGAATTGGTGCTAGTGCAAATACACTTCTCACAAAAATTAAGGGAGCAAGAAAAGAATCCAAATTTTTGGGGGATTTTCAACAGGCTGTAACTTATACAAAAATGGTTGTACAGCAAAAAAAAATGCAAATTGTAGCTCTTGTCTAGTTTTTGGATCTGAGTTTGAAAATTTTTTTTTGTTTTTTTTTTTGAGTAATTTTAAGAAAACGACTGAAAAAAATTTTTGGTTTTTATTTTTAATCTACGGACGTGGAAAAATGTTTGGACTTAACCTTTATATGGACCAGATACTTTAATTTGGTGTTTAAAAAATCTCAATACCACCATTTCTCACTGAGATATCGGTGTTTGAATGGAAAAAGATCATTTTGTCTTTGACTACCAATATCTCAGCAGCTCTTTAATTTTTTCAAAAATTCAATCAAGCGGGAAATAAACAGTTGGCTGGATTAAATTGAAACTTCGTAGGGTTTTTGTGGGTATATTGAACAGTAAAAGGCATACTTAACATTAGTGGTTTCCGAAATATTTTTGATTGGGCGCTTGATTTACCAAAAAACCACAAAAAGCCCTTTTTTGGTTACTTTTTCAAATTTATGTAATGATTGAAAAAAAAAATTTTCATAAATCAATAGCCAATTCTTGTAGAAAATTTATTCAAGTTTTTAAAACCAACCTTAAAATTTCAGTTCAATCATTGGTTGCTGAGATATTGGTAATCAAAGACAAAATGATCTTTTTCCATTCAAACACCGATATCTCAGTGAGAAATGGTCGTATTGAGATTTTCAAAAAACCAAATTAAAGCTGAATAAACAAGCTATCTGGTTCATATAAAGGTTAAGTCCAAAAATTTTTTCCACGTCCGTAGATTAAAAATAAAAACCAAAAATATTTGAAAATTTTTTTTCGGTGGTTTTCTTAAGATTACTCGAAAAAAAAATTACAAAAAAAAATTTTCAAACTCAGTTCCAAAAATTAGATATTTTTTTTGCTGTACGACCATTTTTGTATAAGTTACAGCCTGTTAAAATTTGGATTTTTTTCTTGCTCCCTTAATTTTTGTGAGAAGTATAGTATTATTGTAAAAATTACAAATTATCGTAAGTATCAATCTCAATAAATTCGCTCTAAGTTTTAAACTAATAGTCAATAAGTTCTAATATTTTTGTAAAGAATTAAAGAAATCATTTATTTTTATGTTTTTGCGTATTAGGATAAAATGTTAATAGCGTAGTATTTTAGCATATTAGTGCACAAATCCGATTCCTTAGAAAGTGCTCATAGCTATGTGTATGTACTTGTCGGCGTTGCGCCAGGAATTTGGACGATGATAGTAAAATACTGAGTATGTAATCACTGAATTTATTAGGAGTTCTTGCCGGAGAAGTGAGTGAAGTAAAACTGTCCTCTATTCTAATCTTACAATGTTTTTATAACCTCCGCTTTACAATGAAACGGTCTAGTCTTAGCAACTACAATTACTTTTTATAACAGACAAATAAAACAACTATGAAATAACTATCGGAATATAGCTAAATAATAATGATAAATATTCTAATGCATTTAACATAATTCCAAATAGTCAATTTTACTCAATTTACATTAATGTAATTAAAGGAAATATTGTTCTCGTATATTGTTCAACAGACGGCGCTGTAACTAGAAATAATTAAATTGCAATGTTTATTGTGTAAAAACAACTAAATATGGTTACAAATAATTACATTAATTCTAATCGATTTTAATTTGAACAATTATATAAATATTTAAACAACTAAAACAAATATTTCTAGAAATACATTCAAAAAGTGTCTTTTAAATATCATAGCATAGTAAATAGCAGTGTTGTTACTACAAATAATTATTTAAATATTAGTTGCAAATATTTTAAACATGTTTATAACTATAATTGATAACACATACATCAACAATTTACAAATATTGCCGATAGAGGGCGATATGCGCCCATATACTCTATATCAGGGATGTTATGGATATGATATTTCGGTTCCGGATACGGATATAGGAATAGAATTATATCGGTTACGGATATGTAATTATTTCGGATTATCCGTTAGTTTCGGATAGTTTCGGTTACGGACATTATTAGATTGAAGTAAAATATAAACAAAATTACTATGAAATAATTTGGTTTTATTTAGTATAACAAAATAATAAACAAACTACAAAATAGGGATGACCGATATACATTAGTTAAAAATATCGGTGTTTTAACTCCGATAACATCGATACATCGAAGAAAAAAGAAAAAAAACATTGAATAGTGAATAATTCTTTAGAGCGTCATTAGAAACACCTGTTGAAATTAATTTTTTACAGTGTGCCTAAACGACACTAAGACTGCTGATTTTTCCCCTAATTTTTTTCAAACATTTTTATTTTTATGAATAGAAACACATAAAGAAACATTAAATTTTCATTTGATTGTTACCAAAAAGATCGATGTTTTCTTTTGTTTCGTGTAAAAATAAGTAAAACTCCATTTTATAAATGATACAAATTTTAGACAGTTTTATTTGTATGTTGTCAAAAATATTGATGTGTACTTTTGTTTCAAAACACAAATTAAACCACATTTCATAAAAATATCAAATCAAATCATTTATTTTGCGAAATATGGGTATAAAATATTAGGTATTATAGGTAGACAGTGTATCACCATATTTGACCGTCAAGCGGCATGCAAAAACTTCTAAGAATTAATGGCTTCATACATTTTGCCAATTTAAGAAATGAATTTACTTATTATATGAATTTACACTTACAGTTGTGTCATACCTAAGCTTATTAGTAATCATTTAATTATATAATGCCAATAATAATATACAATCTCAATATACAATGTCAATAATAATATACAATGTTAATAATAATATACAATCTCAATAGTAATATACAATGTCAATAATAATATACAATGTCAATAGTAATGTCAGATTAATAAATAATATGAAAACAGAAATATTATAACGAGAAAATATTAATTACATGTCAATCAAATCAATTTATCATTCAAATAATCATTGATTGAGTAGTAGACTTTCTCTAAAAGCACATTTTTTATTTTATTTTTAAAAATATTAATATTAGTTATTTCCAAAATAGATTTAGGCAAATGGTTGTATAAACGTGGGGCCATACATAATATACTTTTATTTAACATAGCTGTCTTATTGCTTGGTGTACATATTTCGTGGTGACGTCTTCTACTATTTAAATTACTAAATAAATCTATATTTTTACGAATAAATACTACCACTTCCAGAATATAAATACAAGGTAGCGTTAACAATTTCAAATTTTTAAATATAGATTTGCAGCTGTCTGTTTGTTTTAAATGACAAAGCGCTCTCACACACCTCTTTTGGGCAATGAATGCAGCGTCTTTATCGGTAGAATTGCCCCAAAACATTACGCCGTATCTTAAAAGAGACGAGACATAGCCATGGTAAGCTGTCAATATAGTAGGCATGTTCACAGTTTTTCTGAGCATGTACAGTGCATACGAATATGTATTCAACCTAGAGCAAATCGATTCGATGTGTTGTTTCCAATTTAATCGATTATCTATAATTAAACCAAGAAACTTTGTCGCTTCTATTTCATTAACATTTTGATCAGTATAATTAATAATCATATTATCTAATTTATTTACTCTATTTTTAAATGTCATAAAGTTAGTTTTTAATATTTTATTTTTAATATTTTGATTGTTTTATTTGTCGGTTACCAAATATGTCAGTGTTAACTTAGGTTACATATAAAAGTCGTCGTAGATGGCTCCTGCTCCGATACCATGACCATTAATGCTGGTATACCACAAGGCTCGCTGCTCTCCCCGACGTTGTTTATCCTGCATATCAACGACATGCTCTCTATCGAGAGTATGCGTTGCTGTGCGGATGACAGCACGGGTGACGAGCGGTACACCGAGCAACGGAATATCCCTGGGAGTACACAGGCAAGAAGGGTTCAACTTGTGTCTGAAGACGAGCGCTCTCTGGGGTGAGCCTCGGAATGGGGTGAACGTAAGTTCAATCCCACAAAGATATAAGTTTGCGCATTCACTGCAAAGAAAGACCCATTTGCCATGGCGCTTCAGTTCTAAGGAGTAACTCTTCCAATTTCTGAGAGTATGGGGATTCTCGTCGTCGAAATATCGAGTAGAGTCTAGTTTAGGAGTCATTTGAAGGACAAAGCCAAATTGGCAAGCAAAAAGTCAGGCGTCCTGAACAGAGCCAGGCGGTACTTCACACCGAGACAGCGTCTTGTACTATACAAAACACAAGTTCGTCCTCATGTAGAGTACTGCTCACATATCTGGGCAGGTGCGCCCAAATATCAGGTCGACCCACTGACTCCCTGCAAAGGCGTGCTGTTCGAATCGTCGTGGATCCCAATCTTACGGACGGATTGGAGCAGCGGAGGCACTTTGGGTGACTTTGTGTACTCCACCGACTCTTTCACGGGGAGTGCTCCGAGGAACTGTTTAACTTTGTACCAACGTCACTATTCTACCGACGTACCACTCGACATCGTAGCAGGGTTCATCCATTTCACCTGGAAACGCTATGGACTTCAAAACTGTACGTTTCCAGGATCATTTCTCCCACGTACGTGCAAGCTTTGGAATAAACTACCTGCTGCTGTGTTTCCCGAGCGCTATGACATGTCCTTCTTTAAACAAGGTTTAAGAAGAGTATTTTCTCCACGGTAGGCAACGGCCTGGCTGTGCCCCTGGTATTTCAAAGGTCTATGTGCGGCAGAATCACTTACCATCAGGTGTGCTGCTTGCTCGTTTGTCATCGTTGGCAATAAGATAAATAAATATACAAAAACTCATTTCCTAAAAAATTTGGTGTGTTTATCTATTTGTTACCAAAACATCAAACATTTATTTCATATAAAAATAAATAAAACCACACTTCATTAGAAAATTAGACAGTTTTATTTATTTTGTTACCAAAATATCGATGTTTTTAATACATCGATGTTTTGCAATCGATATATGTCGTGCATTGATGCTTTGGATTCGATGTTGACATCCATATCAACATCGACGTTTTTCTAATATCGATCGTCCCTACTACAAGATTCACAGGGAGTGCAAGCGCGGCGAAACAAAACCTGTCGAAACATGTTTTATTTAGACTCCACCCTTATTCGAAATTATCCGAAACTTTTGAATCGGTTACGGTTACGGAGCTCCATAACATCCCTACTCTATATGCACTAACTCCTAAACTATAAAAGATCACGTTTTAATTTTTTTGTTGAATAATTAATACATGTAAAGCTTTAATTCAAGGTAAAAATATTTAAAATAAAAAGTGTCGTAGTTACTGAAATATCGATTAGAAATTTTCACTTCCGGTTTACTATACGTAAAAAACTTCACATTTAGATTTCGACAAAAAAATTAAAAACTTCAACTTTTTAACTATAAGAAACAATACTCTTTAGCTTTGTTTACAAATTAATAGATACAGATAATAATAAGCTTCCAAACATTCATGATTTCATTCATAGTAAATTTTCAAAAGCTCATAACTCAGCAATAAAGCATCATACGAAAAAAAAAATGTGTGTACACATCCAGGTCTACTAGAAGTATAACTGACCAGAGTATAAACAAAATTCACGACCTCACTTTTTTTTGGTTGTCCGCTTGACGTGAAATGCCCCATTTACATCAAATTTCATATGTAGAATAGGTGATCCTATATAGAATCACCTGTATCTATATATCAATGAAAAACTTGAATTTTATTTATTATCATAAAAATATTCCAATTTCACTATAAAACTTTGTTGTAGTCTTTTTTTAACTGAAGTACCAAAACACTACTAACTACACGTATTATCTATGTTGCCCAGTGTCACATAAAAAGCACTTCAATATAATATGCACAAGCAATTGAGTAAAAAAGTTACGATCTGCAGATTTTGTATCAAATATTTATATCTGCAGATACACATATGACATTGGCTGAATATTGTTCTGTATACATCTTTTTTGGTTTAATAGGTTCGTGAACAGAAAAGAATTGAAGCAGCTGGTGGCTACATAGCATTTAATGGAGTATGGAGAGTAGCAGGTATATTAGCTACATCTAGAGCCATGGGTGATTATCCCTTGAAGGACAAAAAATTTGTGATTGCAGATCCTGACATACTAACTTTTAATCTTGATGATCATAAACCTATGTTTTTAGTTCTTGCTTCTGACGGTTTATGGGATACATTTTCAAATGAAGAAGCTGTCAAGTTCATTAAAGAGAGATTAGATGAACCAGATTTTGGTGCTAAGAGTTTAACATTGCAGGCTTACTACAGAGGCTCTGTTGATAATATCACAGTATTAGTATTAAATTTTTTAAATGACAAAGTAGCTGCAGGTGTGTCATCTTAAATTAGTGGATTACTTCGTACACCTTGTGAGTCAAATACTACCTTCCAAATTTGGAAAGGTTTATAAAAAATTTAATTAATACGATTTTACTACAACATTTTTGAGGAATTCTTGGCATTTTCGTAATTGGTATATAAATGTTAGTTCTATAAAAATAATCAATGTCCCTGATATTCATAATATTATATAATATTGATCATAGTATTTGAATTATTATAAGACAACAATGAATGAAGGTATAGAATTTTTATGTCATGTTCAAATATATCATGTTTATGAATATTTACTAAAATATAAAATTTTAAAAAGCAGTTGGAATGGAATGGTAGGTCTAAATTGCATTTCAAGTGTTTTTATAATAAATCCTTATAGATGTTACCATGATGTTCAATATTCAATAATCTTTAATGTTGTATCAAGGGAATTTCAAACTCAAATTTGTGTAAAAATACTTGATATTACTATTTACTGTAAAACAAATTGTAAATAGTTACGTCCAGTAGAAAGTATACTACTTAGACAAAAGTTTTATATTTTTGATTGTTACGATGTATAACGTCATATTTTTGAAAAATAATAATTTGAATTTATGGATGGTTGTGATGTGGACTCAGTTATAACTGATTGTTCTATAAGAATTAATGTTTTTTGTTGTTCATTCATGGTCATACATTGGTAACTATTTTAAATGTTACGAAATACAAATAATTTAATCTTAACCTTATTAATCTTAATATTATTCGCTGTGGACTTTGCATATTTATCTTTTATGTTTCTGAGCCACACAGATGAGCAGTAATTTGAAGATATAGAAAAAACCTCCCATAGACATGTTGTATTTATTATTGCATTTGCAACTATCTTGAATTTTATATAATACAGTTTGGTTGCTAACTGAATGTCTCTCATTTTAGCATAAATGTATTTATTCAAAACTATTCACGTTTTCATCAAGTAACTATTTAAAAGTTTTGAAATTGAATTTAAACATTTAGATATTGTCCATTTATGCTAATTGATAGACTCGTTCTGTAAGCAACTAAACTGTAAATTAGTTTAGTATTTGCCGGTGGTGCTAGTCATACTATTTTAAGTTTGTATGTATTTTAATAACACACTTTTCTTTCTCACATTCATAATAATTTTAATGCATAATAAGTATTCTGCTCGAAATCATGAGAAAAGTATTAGCATGCATATGTATCTATTCAAATATTTTTGTAAAACTATGTACAAACAAATTAATAATTATTGGAATATTATAAACATTCTTTATAAAATATATCGGCCTATGGCATATAATATCTTTTTAAATGATGTTGTTGGGGCCAAGTAAGACATTCTACTGATATGACTATAATATTAGTATTGGTCACAGGCAGATAATAGTAAGTGCCAAAATTTATTAAATTATTTATTTTCACAGTGCAGTCTATTCTCTGATTTGTCTAAATTGCATAATAATGCTTAAAATATAATCTAGTAAATATACGTATATCTAATATATATATATATATATGTAGTTGTAATCTGTATCGTTTGTTTTTTTAGAAATTTTAACAAATTGTAGTTTTCTGTAAATATTCTGTGACATTTCATAAATCTCACCAAAGATTTGTAAACAAATGTTACCCAATTGTACTTGACTTGCCTCATAACTACCTACAAAAGTATAACAATATTATATGTATTATGTAGGTACTAAAATATAAATGGTATTGTGAAGTTGCTAGTTTTATTTCATTCATGTTGCTTTTATTACATATAAAGAGTACGAGAAACATCAATCCCGTGATATATTTATATAATCATTCATCATTTCAGCCTATCGCCGTTCACTGCTGGACGTAGGCCTCCCTCGTGTTACGCTTCAGACTGCGGTCTTGTGCCGCCTGCATCTAAAGGTGCCCAGCAACTTTCACCAGGTCGTCGGTCCACTTAGTGGAGGGCGTCTTACACTGCATCGTCCGATACGTGGTCGCCGCTCCAGAACCTGTCTTCCCCAGCGGTTGTCAGGCGATGTGGCCTCCCCATTGCCACTTCAACGTACTATGTCGGTTACACCCCTTCTTCTGCGGATTGCTATATTTCAGATTATATCTCGCAGGGAAATCCCGAGCATTGCGCGCTTCATAGCACACTGAGTGACTTTGGGCTTGGTTATATGGTCTAGATTTAGAGACCATGTTTCCGTACCGTAAATCATCACTGGTAACTGGTAACCTATGTTTTCATACACATATGTTGGACGAAAAGATCTTAAGATTCCCGAACGCTGCCCAACTGGTTTTTTTATATATGTTACTAGCAACCCGCCCTCGCTTCGCTTCGGTTATAGTAGTTTTACCCGCGTAGTTCCCGTTCCCGTGAGAATACCGGGATAAAATATAGCCTTGTTTACGCCCTGATATTATAGCTTTCCATTGGTGAAAGAATTTTTGAAATCGGTCCAGCCGTTTTGAAGATTACCCGGAACACATAGACAGACAGACAAAAATTTTTTAATCGCTATTTTAGGCATAGGTGTCGTGCAAATAACCATGTGAGCATGAAAAAAGCCTACTGTTTTGACATTACAAACAGACACTCCATTTTTATTTATTGGTATAGATTACACGTAAATCTCTGTCGTTAAAAACGACTAAGAGCATTGCACAGACCTGGGTTAACTTCATCCCCGTTCCCAAAAACGGTTGACGTCAAGCAGATGGTCGGTCATAAAACTATTATCAGTAAGTTTGCAATATGCACCTATAATGAAAGAAGAGTATATATTGAATAGACCCCAAGTAATTAGGATAAGAGCAAAATGATCTACATGCAGCTATTAACTTAAGATTTCTTTACACTAATGATATATTAAACACACCTTATACAAAGTATCATTAGTTTTGTTGAATGAAATAAGATCATGTACGAGGTCATTTGAGTGGGGTCCTCAATTGAAAAGTACACACAAAATTAAGTTATATGGTATTTTTAAAGGGACCGAAGTTATAGTAGAAAAGATGGCACCTATAAGCTATCCAGCCTATATGTCCACTGTTTAATATAAATGTATGTAAGGAACGATAATGTCATAATCGAATTGGGGATCGTAACTGTTATTTATGTTTCACAAAGGAATAATGTCAAAGTTTTCTTTTAGTTTCCCTTCTTTTCATAGCTTCAAATAATAACAATTTTTAATATTTTTAAAATTTTATTTTATAAAAATATTTGCATCACCGCTTTTGTAACAAAAACTTAAATTCTACAACATCAATGCGAATACATAAAGCGACGATCTGTCCGAGCCATTCGCAGTTCAACATCTCTTGCCATTTCAAAACTTAAAAATAATATTATTAAATACGGTACATATATTATTAATATTCTCGAACTTAAGTTATTATATCTACCTAATGGCGTATCTACGTAATTGGCTTTGAAACAAAATTTCAACGAACTACTATTTAGCTATTATGCAATTAATGTAAGACCTGGTTATGGGGCAACTGGTCAAAAGGGAGCTAGGCAATGGTGGTAGGGCCCATGAAAAAAATTTGAACGAAAAATATCGATTCGTTAAGGAATTAGAGACATGTAAAGTTTTCAATTTTGTCGTCGCTTTTTCGTGTAAATCTGATTAAAATGTATAAAGTCAATGATACTTAATACGCAACATATTCATACTTTGTTAAATGTTAATTAGAAATTAAATAAATCAATAATTACATTAACATAAACAAAACAAACTTCGCTTTAAAACAGCTGATCGGCCTATGACCGTTGACCGCTCGTAGGTACAAATCTACACTGTCACTGAAACGTTTGCGCAATTCTAGGTATGAATGAATGAATTTATACTGTCGAAGCTTTACATGCCTACATGTATTCTGTCTGTACATGCCTACATAATACGTAACATTTAAGGCATAGACTCTTAGACACATTTTATTGAAATCACTATAACTTTTATGTTATATTGTTTTTTGTGTAATGTGCATTCTAATTATGATCTATGACCGTTAAACTACAACATACTCGAACAGTTGCTCCATAACCTGATACACCTGTATATTCATCAGTAACACTAGCACGACGAAGTATTATACGAGGGTCTTAGAATAATGAGTTATGCTCCATTCGTGCACAAAATTTGAGGCATTTAAATTGGAGCCAGAATGGCTCCTTACGCCGGATTGTGCCGCAGTGTATAAGGTTACTGAGTACAAGGCAACTCTATTTATTGTGTAGTGGTGTACATGTGTAATCGCTTGCAAACATGTAGTATTTTTTGCTTCACATTTTTGGTCGCTTTAAGTACCGACACTATCCTTCTACACGTTATTATTCTAAGAAGGTATTACACTTAACGCGTTCACGATACGATATCTGTATCGAATCACTGCATTGAGTTTTCTATTTGAATGTGGTTTATATGTTACCACCGACCATCCCCCTTTCTTACCCTTGGTGCTGTAAAAGACTACTAACGAATGATATTGATACAAGAGAAAGAAAACTTGAGATAAAACCCTATGCCGACCGGTCTGATCAGTGTGGTATACTAGGCGAATTGACCTTCCAATTTGGTGTGACTTATATAGATAGAGAAAACGTGTTATGAGGACACATGTTGGTTGGCATGATATTCCGTCGGCATAGCAAGTCAAGACCATAGACAAAATATGTACAGATAAAATAACAGTTGTCACATTTTTGTACGACTAATTTATAATATCAAAATTGTTTATTATTATTACTGTTTATATCAAATCATTATTGGGCTTATTATTTGAATAACTATCTAAATTATGACTAGATGAGAGCTGAACTCTAACGAGTTATCTACAAGATGCACTGATTATCACATTTAATTTCCACAGGAATGTTAATCAGTGTGAAACGTGTAAGTATATTTACATAAATTGCACAACAATATATTCAAGGCACTGCAACAGATATTGTAGCTGTTTATTCTATTACAATAATAGGCTACTATTATAAATAAAATAGAAACATAAGCGAGCTTCATATAAATCATAAGTAAATAAAACTAATTATCTTATTGTGATACTACTTGCAAAGCACAAGTATATTTCTTAAAGTATGTGTATAATCTCTACATCTTTATGTATATACATTATGGATATTTTATGCATAAAATTTAAATTAGGATCATTTGTGCCACCATCATTGCTTGAGTAGACTTACATATATATTAGATATTATTTCGTTTAAGAAACTAAGTAAATCTGCAATCAGATTTTACAGAGCTAGAAAACCCTTCAACATAAATCTATGTCAATAACAATTTCATGCAAATTTGTTATCTCAGCAGTTTAAATGACAACACCAGTTGTGCTAAAATATTGATAGATTTGTTAAGTTATTGTTGCTTCTTCCTTCCTATCCATCATAATGTAAATATTTGGCCTGTAATATTCTTGTTTAATGACACTATTTAAAACCATAAGGTTTTTCAAATTGGACAGAGTTGCTGAGATTAATGCGTTCAAATGAACAACTTCTTCAGCTTTATAATTAGTGATACAGGTTATTAGGATTAAAATACAACCTATTCGTTTCATATTTAATGGTTCTATTATATTTGATAACCTTTATTTGTCATAAGGATAGAATAAATCAAGCTTTAATGTGCTATAATGCATTTTTACTTCACACTCACAGAATTTCAAATTCATCGTCCGAGTCATCAAATTGTCTGTCAACAGCTTCAAATTCTGTAACAAATAAGTTTTAGGATATATGAACAAAATAAAATATTTATTTTTAGCCTAAAACATAAAATCTTATCTTGTAGGTCACTTAACAAATTTGTGTTGTAATAAATTGTTCTATTCCTTCCTCTTGATATTGTGTAAAACGATTAAAGGAAAAAGACGAAAGAAGGCAAACTACATATCCTACCCTATACCAATGCGTCTCGTTAGTGTGAAATAGTAAGACCAATCTTCAGCTTTGTGGTAGAAGCCCATCTCAAAAATATAACACATACTTTACTTATGAGATACCCCATGCAAAGAATAGTGCCACTTTAATAACCAGATTCGTGTGGTGACGAAATAAGAATACAATTCACCACTCCCTATCTTGCCCGTGGATGTCATAAAAGACGACTAAGGGATATATTACGCATATAACATCGATGCAAGAGAAGGAAAACTCGATCCCTCCTGTTGTGGAGACGGCTCGAGCCCAGCAGTGGACATATACGAGCTGCGATGATGAATAAACAAATTAATCAATTTAGAAACTTTTAGTGGTGGATATTGATTAATTAATACATTTAGATGGCTTATCTTCGACCTTCGAATGCTCATACGATCATCGATCGATGAATCTTCACACAATCGCTATATATGAAATAGTTAGATGGTTTTTTGATTATATTTTTTAAGACTAACCCTAATAGGCCCATTGGGGCCGACTAGGTTTATACAAACTTCCACGGGCCTGCATATCCGTAGTAATTGAAAAATATTTCAGCACTAGCAATCCGCCCTCGCTTCGCTTCAGTTTCTGTCGCCTTACCCGCGTATTTCCCGTTCCCGTGGGAATACTGGGATAAAATATAGCCTATATCACTCCCTGATATTATAGCTTTCCATTGGTGAAAGAATTTTTGAAATTGGTTCGGTGGTGTAAGCGTGAAAGTGTAACAAACAAACTTACTTTCGCATTTATAATATTAGTGAAAATAATCAGATTAAAATTCATTCATCAGCACAGTCCATATACTTGCTATTGTCGGGGCCGGACCCCGGCTTCTCCTATGTGGGAGAGAGATTGATTTGGTATACCACGCTGGTCAGGCATGTTGATCTAGGATTTCCTTTCGAGTTTTACTTCTCTTGCATAGTTGCTATATGCACAAAATATAAACCTCTGGACGATCGGCAATTATATCAACCAGTCACTTTACTTCCATCACTACGCAAACTCTTAGAACGACTTATTGTGCCTCGCTTATTGCTGGGTGGATCAACATTCAATAATAAACAATTCGGGTTACAAACTCCGGGTAAATCAATTATCGACGTGGCCATTTCGGCAAGAAAAGCTATCAATACATTAGTTTTTCAAAACGTATTAGGCGTCTTCCTGGATATCTCAGGTGCTTTCGAAAACGCCTGGTGGCCAATGCTACTTCAGGAATCCTAATCATACAGTCGTACTTTTTGCAAAGCTTGACTAAATTGAAACTTGATCACCATGCAGTTTAAAACACTGACATCTATTAATTAGCTATATATAGCCTATCGAATTTCACTGGAGATACATGATTATGATGAGAAGATAATAAATCTTTAGATATCATTTAACATTTTGACAACTCTTCGAATATCAAATTCCATCCATCAGTCTATGAAATCCACTGTTGAACATAGGTCACCCACGGAGCAGGTTGACATTTGCAGTTGAGTTTCACAGGAGGGCACTGCTGCCCAATTCCCTAGTCATCCCTTAGCCGGTCTTTACCTTTACGACTTTCATGAAGACATTGCGTTCGTAACAGCGGCATACTTTCGAGTTAATTAGCTGAATATACATATATACCTGTGAACATTGAAATATTTTGCAGATCAATATCTGCAGTATTTGGTCCCCAATGTGAAGGTCGCTTCTCGCAAATTTCAAACAGCGGTTGCGTTTCAGTCATCAAAATCGTTTCTATAGTAGTACACAATTCCTCAAAATCACTCTTTGTTCGGCATAGGAAACACTGGAAATAATAATGATACAATATTTAATTAATCACGGTAATAACGTGAAGTCCATAATGCATGCAAATTTTATATAAAGTTTATTATACAATTAAGTAGCAACCCCCCCCCCCCCCCCCCCTCGCTTAGGTTTTAGTCGCCTTACTCGCGTAGTTCCCGTCCCCGTGGGAATACCGAGATAAAATACAACCCAAGTCACCCCTTATATCAGGTAGTAAAATATTATTAAAATCAGTCCAGCCGTATGGAAGATTACACAAAACAGACAGACGAAATAATTTTAAACTGGTTTTAAAGCATAGGTATCATGCATATACCATATCAGCATGGGAAAACCTTATTTAGACATTACAAACAGACACTTCAATTTTATTTATTTGTATAGATATAGATAACTACAGTAATTAAATTTATACCTCATATTGATTGTAAAAATTAATATTGATGATATGTAATTACGGACATAGTTATTTTACTATCTCGCTATATTCAAAAGTTAAAAATAAAATACACATAAAAAGCGTGATATATTTTACAGCTGCAGAAAACGAATTATTGTAAGAATACTTTGGTAAAACTTTTTTTTATCTTTCCAATTTCTTTCAACAATTAAGACTTTATAATAATATTATATGATTGGGCATATGAATTGCATGTGTTAAAAATAATACTATCCTACAATGAAAGTGTATTAATACTTACAACAGCTACAGAAGGATCCATAGCTAACATAGGTATTCGTGAAGCATATTTACAATGATAAGAGCAGTCCATTTCTTTTTGTTCATCAGTCGTCTTATTCTGAAAATGTTAATTGATATCAAGTCATTAAAGATTTCATTTTAAATCGCTCTTTATCTGTATCTGGTAGCCGTGACTCGTCGCGATTATCGGTGCCGACCTGGCGCTGCCGACCATCGCCAGGGAGATGCTCGTCAGCGTCAGGAACTGGGACGCAGTCGCCGCCTTCTGTGAGGCCGTAATCTCACGAAAGGAGGCGGCGGATCGTGTGCGAGTAGAGCTCCTATTCGGCGACACGTTCCGCCGCCGGCGACTCGGGCGGCGCAGGCGCGAGTATCTACGCCTAATGCCGCCCTAGCCGAGGCCGCGGGTGATCGGACCGGGGAATTGTCCGTCACCCGCAGGGAGGCTAACTGCGCGACGGCGACCGACGTCCCAGGACATCGAGAGGTGAGATTACCCGAAAGGGTATTCCGTCAGCCCGACCACTGACGACAAGTCATATCTGCTCCGGTGGTCGGCCCAACAACGAGGTGACGTGGGTACGGGTGGGTTATGGGCCCGCGCGCCGTCGTTTCATCGCCCCGGACGGACTGGACCGCGCGTGTGCTTACCATAGCCCACCCATAAAAAAAAATTCTGTATCTGGTAACGAGTTAAGATTAGGATGTTGATACCCTTATCTGTTAGTCTTAAAGACTGAATAAGGGAACACCAAGGAAGCAGGTAGCAGCAGCGCTATCCTAGGCAACTCATACCACTAATTCCAATTATCTACCAATGTGACGTTCACCCTCTGTGAGGAAGTTTAGTTCCCAATATCGACATTATATTGCTGGATAAATGGGTGGATGAAATTCATTCATCATTTCAGGCCACATACCTCTCCCACTGTTGGTCTTGAACCTCCGCCACAATAGTAGGGAAATTAACCTACTATATCACGCTGGTCAGACGTATTGGCATAAGGTTTCATTTTGAGTTTTCCTTCTCTTGCATAGATGTCATATGCATATTTAGTTCCTTAGTCATCTTTTATGACATGGGCAAGAGTGGGAGTGGTTAGTTGTATTCTTACTCCATCACTACACGGAATGACAATACCCATACAAAATATCTTATATCTTTAAACGAGCAATTCTTGTATATATATATATATATATATTCAGGATCTCGGAAACGGCTCCAACGATTTTGTTGAAACTTGGCACTTGGTTTCGGGTCCAAAAAATCGATCTAGCTAGGTTTTATTTATAGAAAATGTTGTTTTGTCCGTGTTTTTAGCAAAACAAATAATGACATTAAATTTTAAAAGAATATGAATTCAAATTTCGTTGTCAACGTCATGAGTTACGATAGCTCAGATGGGAAGTTGACAGGTTCTAATTTTGATTTTGTTGACATTCAAACAGCGTCGGTTCGAATCTCGGTGTTATTATTATTCTCTTTTTGTAATTTTTTATATATTTTTCATTAGTTATTTTTTATTAATATATATCTAAATAAATTCGATAAAAATATTCCGAACGAAGCTCGGTCAAGCAGATATTTGTAATTTAATGGTGCAATTATTTCAAATCAATGAAAAATTAAGACTAGTCAATAAGAAATTTATAAGAAAATATTACCTCAACTAGTCCAGATCGTTGCGTAGTGTGTGGATCCAAATATATAACTTCATCTCCAACACATCCAACTAGATACAGAGCTTGGTTAGGCTTACCGCCTATTACACCTATGGATTGTGGACATTGGAAACAAGTCTGGAAATAATATTCTTTTTTTGTATCAGGGGCTCATTAATAGGTATATTGTAATAAAAGCATAAAGAATTATTTACCTTCAATCCTTCTATATATACAGGATTAATTTCACTAAGACCCAGTCTAAGTGGCACTATTAACAACAGAGGCATCCAATCTGAAGGGATCCTATCCGGCACAGTTGATGAATCGCCTCTGTCATTATTTACAACACATTGAAGTACTGAAAAAACAATTATTATCGCAGCATTGCAATTTTAATTTTAAACTAGTAATCCATCCTCACTAGGCTTCTGCTTCAGTCACCTTGCCCTCCATATTTTAAAACCCCTATATCTGCTTAACGATATTACGATACGCGATTGCAACCTATGAGGCAAAGGCTGGGCAAAATTTTATAGGGGTTTCTTGAGATAAAAAAAAATAGCCTATGTTACTCCTTATATAGACCTAGTAGTAAAATAATATTAAAATCAATCCAGCTGTTTGGAAGATTACCCGGAACAAAAAGACACAAAAATTTTTACAAAGTGGTTTTAGGCATAGGTAACATGTAAAGTAGTAAGTAAACTGATAAAAGTAGTAAGTAAACTGATTAAGTAAGCTTTATGTAATGACTTTATTGGTAGTAAACATTATTATTATATTATAAATCACGGAGGCGGCGTGCCTGTTGGTCGGGCGCCCCCGTGGGACCTGGAGGCGGAGATGCTCGTCGTAGCACTGTGTCGATCACGATTGATCGAATCCTTTTGATTCGATCATGACTTGCACGCGAACGATCGGGTCTTCAATCTCAAAAAGATTGTATCATTTGTGACCCGCTATATCTGTCTCGTCTCTCCGAAGCGATAGTCAAAGACGGCAGTGAGGTGTAACACACAGGTAGGTAATTTGTATTGTACAAATGAACTTTACACTCACACAAATACACAGCACCGTTGCGCGTTCAGAGAAGCGAAACTAACCAATTATATTTTTCTCTTTCCATCGTATACGGCCTATTTGGGTTTCGTAAAACCCGCGAGCCGACCGAGATTCGCAATCGATTGATTTATTGATAAATTTGACAAATCTATTGCGCCGTGCGTGACCCACGACCCGCGCTACCCGCTACCTGTGACCAGAGTTTCGGTGCTTGCTTTCGCTATCTAAAAGTTTTCTGTTTGTTGTTTCTGTGTGTTTGTGTTTAACGTGTTTACAATAGGTACTTATCTATTAACAATGTTTCGTCAACTTTGATCGGATTATTAAGCCGGTTTTTAACTATGGGATGTAATATATATTACATCTTGAAGTATTTTCGTTATGTAAAACAACCTTATTGTATTGCTTATTCAAATTACAATACTCTATAACAGCTATACTCTAAGTGTGTTCCGCGGAACCCTAGGGTTCCGTGATACCTCTGTCGGGGTTCCGCAAGAATTTAGAAATAAAAAAATCAAAACACCTCTCTCTGGTCGCTCCGCGGCTGTGCGGGCTCCGCGGCCGCGCGGAGACAAAACGCTATGAATGTTATTTATTTATTTATTTGTATTTGTATAAGCTTGTGTTACATTAGCTGGTACAATATCTCATAAGTTTGGTCTCAACAATTTTATACTTGTACAACGCGTTCGCTCTAAGTTTGCCGGTCTGTGGAATGCGCGTACCCTCCCCCACGTGACAACAAAACTTATAATGTGTCATAGTTTTACCCAAATATCTAACGTACACAATTTTTATTGTTACAATTAAATAAAAAAATTCGAACGTCATACACTCATACCTATCGCCAGCGGCAAACTTAAAACGAGCGGGTAGTATACTTGTAAGCGCTCAGTCTCTTTGATAAAAGCCGCCTCTGAATTAGACGCTATAGTTGTCAACTAGCGACTTTCGTCTCTAACTTCAAAGGATAAAGTCGATATTGTTTACAACGCTATTTTTAAATTTCTGTTTTTATTTTTGCTTTTTGTTTATCAAAGGTGCCGACTCGAGTATTTTCGAGAATATTTGAGATCGAGTCTAGGACTAAGTATAAAAGCGGCGATCGCGCGTTGGCGTCGTCAGTTGATGATTAGCGTTCGGAGCGATAAGTTACTACCTACTTACAAGCTCGCTAGCGAGAAACTAGTGTTCATTGTTTTACTGCCTGCTGTATTCTGGTGTCTCAGTTTTATACATTTCTTCCCTGTAGGTTCTAAATTTAGTCTCTTATACGCAGTAACGATTGTGCATTATTTAAACCCCACTATCCTGACTTGTAACATTATAAATAAAGAAGAATGGAACGTTGGCTTAAAGGTGTTAAACGTGTTCCAACAACATCTTCTAATGACGCTGAATGTTCAAAAGCAATGCGCGCGGAGAATTTAGCAATCACCGATCCAGAAGATGATGCCACGAGTGCCACGACGTCAAGCTCGACGGTTTCAAAGACGAAAAAAAGGAAGTATGATGAATCTTATATCAGTTTCGGATTTGTTAATTCCAACGGCTGACCTCTCTGCATGCTCTGTAGTAAACTGCTTCCTAATAGTTCCATGGCACCTGCCAAATTGCGTCGACATTTAGAAACCGTACACCCCGAGACTAAAGACAAGAATAAAGAATTTTTTGTTCGCAAAAAAGATCAGTTATTAGAAAGTCAAAAAAATATGATGCATGTAACACAAACTACCAACGAAAAGGCCACGGAGGCATCATACTTAGTTAGCTATCGCATTGCACAAGCAGGTGAAGCGCACACTATCGCTGAGAAATTAATAAAACCATGTGTATTAGACATAACAAAATGTATGCTTGATGAAAAATCTGCAAAGCATCTTTCTACTGTTCCGCTATCAAACGATACTGTTTCACGACGAATCCATGATCTGGCAAGCTACGTCAAACAAGAACTAGTTACACGTCTACAAAATACACGATTCGCTTTGCAAATGGACGAGTCGACTGATGTCGCTGGTTTGGCTATCCTGCTGGTTATTGTGAGATATCCATATAAGTTCTTTTGAAGAAGACATTTATGTGTTCATCGCTGCTTACAAACACTACCGGGGAAGAAATTTTTAATAAAATAAATATATTTTTTGAAGAACATAATCTCAGCTGGAACAATTGCATTGACATTTGTACAGATGGGGCCAAGGCGATGACAGGTAAAACAGCAGGAGCAGTGTCACGAATGAAAAATAAAGCGCCTAATTGTAGTTCCAGTCATTGTATTCTGCATAGACAAGCACTTGCGATGAAGCAAATGCCGTCTAATCTAAAATTAGTTATGGATGAAGCGGTAAAAATAATTAATTTTATCAAATCACGACCACTACAATCCCGATTGTTCTCATTATTGTGTGAAGATTATGGCAGCAAACATAAAACACTGCTGCTCCATACAGAAGTGCGATGGCTGTCTCGGGGAAAAACTTTAACAAGGCTATTTGAACTTAGAGCCGAGTTACAAATGTTTCTTCCAGCAGATACTTCTTTTAATTTGAAGGACCGTTTGTATGATAAAACTTGGTTGTTCCGATTGTCTTTTATGGCGGATATCTTTCAAAAACTTAACGAATTAAATTTATCGTTGCAAGGTAAACAGACAACAGTGTTTCAGGCCTATAATAAAATAACTGCTTTTAAAAGAAAATTAGATTTTTGGATCATTTGCATTGGTAAGAAAGAAATAGAAAGTTTTACGTTACTCAGTGAGTTTGTTAGCGAAAACGACTCAGAAATGTTTGAAGGTAATGTGTTTGAAGAATTGGTCCAATATCTCAGTTCGATGCGCGCATCTTTTGAAAAGTATTTTCCCGAAGAACACAATACAAAAATTAAAGTGAACTCCTGGATTCATAATCCTTTTTTACCCAACTTGGAAAAGCCTGAAAACATGTCAAATGAGATATATGAATCTCTTTTAGAAATGTCATCAGACACAAGTATGGAGTCATTGTTCAAAACGACGCCTCTTAATGATTTTTGGTGCAGAATCCAAGATGAATATGCAATGCTTGGCCAAATGGCTCTGGATATTCTTCTCCCGTTCCCAACTACATATTTGTGCGAAACAGGATTCTCTACCTACGCAGCCACGAAAACAAAATATCGCAATAGACTGGACGCCGAAGCTGATATGAGACTCCAACTTTCTTCCATCAAACCTGATATCAAGCAATTGATGAAAAATAAAAAACAGTTTCATACCTCCCACTAGTTAGATTTTTTCTTTTTTAATGTTTTCTATTATTGTCCTTACCAAGTGGTGAAGTAAATAATAATTAGTAACTGATACATTGTACTTTTATTATGCTGATTAATATAGAATACACTTATAAAAATAATTGTTTTATTGTAGGGTTCCATCAAGTATTGTGCTTCCCAAAAGGGTTCCGTCATTTAAAAAGTTTGAGAACCACTGCTCTATAATATAAGTTACACACAAAAGAATCACGATCCGCGATAGAAGTACTTGTGATCGAATCATTGGGACCCGATCTCGCTAACGGGTCGTGATCGACCTGGGTCGTTTTAAGTCAGTGATCGACACAGTGCTAGCTCGCCGCACTATATCGGCGGGTGTCGGAGACGCGAGTGGGAGGTGGCATAGTCTCCATCAAGGAGACTGCCGCATAGCGGGTAGTGCCCACCGAGACGTCATTGCCTGTTGGGCCGTCCGGCTGGAGAGGCCACGGTTCGGTGTCCAGACTGTTGAGACCTTCCGGCCGGTGCTGATGCAGTGGCTGGAGCGGCGGCACGGAGTGCTTTCCTTCCGACTGGTGCAGGCTTCGACAGGGCACGGTTGCTTCGCCAAATACCCGCACACTGTCGTTCGGAGGAGAGTACTACCGTCCTGCCACCACTGCGATTGCGACGAGGACACGGCGCAGCACACGCTCGAGGTGTGTGCCGCGTGGGCAGAGCAGCGCCGTGAACTCGTCGCAATCATCGGTGCCGACCATCGCTAAGGAGATGCTCGGCAGCATCAGGAACTGGGACGCAATCGTCGCGAGACGACTACCTCGCAGAAGGAGGCGTCGGAACGCGCACGGGAGGTACGCTTCCACGACGACGTGGTCCGCCGTCAGCGACTGGAGCGGCGCAGGCGCGACTACCTGCGCCTGATGCCGCCCTAGCCGAGGCCATGGGTGACTGGACCGAGGATTTAATCCGTCACCCGCCGAGACGCCGATCGTGCGACGGCGACCAACGTCCCCGAGGGGCGACGTCGTGAAGAGAGGGTACCCGGCGCCGGGGTATTCCGTCAGGCCGACCACTAAAGACAAGGAACTCTGCACCGGTTGTCGGCCTAACAACGAAGTCTATGTGCCACGGGTGGGTCATGGGGCCGCGCGGCGTCCTTCTGTCGCCCGGGACGAAGCCGGGCGGCGAGTGCGCTGACCATGACCTAACTCCCAAAAAAAAAAGGTAAAATGTAAATAACCAAGTGATAATAAAAGAAAACGACATTTACATGGTAATAGATAAAAATGGATGAAAAAGAAAACGTATTATTTCGACATTTACATGGTAATAGATAAAAATGGATGAAAAATAAAAAGTATTTCTTGAAGAGGTTATTGAAAAAAGAGATTTAAATATACAGGGTATTTTTTCAAAGGGTGCACAAATTTGCACAGGAGGTTCAGAATCGATAGTATAATTGATTATTGAAATAAAAACATATGCTTTTTTTTCAAAAAAATATCCATTTTACATTTTATGCATTCCCAAAAAAATCAAACTTGTTGATATTGCGTAGCCATTCATAAATTTTATAATTACGCCACGAACGCACACAAAGATAAATCTAAGACATCGTAATAAATCGTTACGTCATATCGTATGATTACCTATAGGTACATTCCCTCGCCTGTGCTTTGCAACCGCCCGCGCCCTCACCCCCGAACACACGCCGCACGCGCTACGCCGTTTCTGCAGGTTTTAGTTGACGTTTGACCGTGACTTAATTACGAGTGCATATTGCTTTAATTGCTTATCTTTTACTACTTATCTTCTACAATGACGACACAAGATCAAATAACATATTCAAACCGCGAGTATTATGAGATGGTACGGTGCTACATATTAAGTGCTGAAAGTCTACGTGGAGCTCAAAGACTTTACGAGAGTGACTCTTTACCGCGTTTACAGCGACAAGGTATTAACTCGAGAGTACCTAATTTGAGGACGATTTTAGCAGCCAACCAAAGGTTATTGGATTTTGGGCAGTTCACTACACCGGGGCATGCAACATCTCGAGGAGGTACTGCTGCGATTACCCCGGCAGTCGAGAATGCTGTAATCGAGTTCTTTGAACGGGACCCTCGTGCTAGTACTAATGACGCAGCTCGACAATTCGGCGTAAGCCGTTATTACGTGTGGAAGCTGCTAAATTCCTTAGGATACCACCCGTATCATTATCAACGCGTCCAAGTACTGCATGAAAATGATGGATCGTTGCGAATTCAATTTAGTGGTTATTGGCAAACATCGACTCCGCTGACATTCTCTGGACTGACGAAGCCTTATTTACACGAATAGGACTTTATAATAGTCGTAACGAACATTATTGGGCAGTGAGCAATCCTCACGTAATCAAAGACAGTTACCATCAAGTGCGATTTAGTGTTAATGTTTGGGCTGGGATCATTAATAACGTTATCGTGGGTCCGTACTTTATTGACGACCGATTGACTGGCGGTAACTATTTGGATATGTTGCAAAGTGTAATTCCTGATTTATTAGGTGACGTGCCTCTGGGACTGTTAAACAACCTACACTATCACCATGACGGCGCACCGTCTCATTATTCAAGTGGTGTGCGTAATTATTTAAATAGTGAATATGGTGATAGATGGATAGGACGCGGCGGTCCGATACCGTGACCTCCAAGGTCACCAGATCTTACCCCGTTAGACTTTTATTTGTGGGGAGAGATTAAGAGACGGGTGTACGTAGAAGAAGCGCGAAGTTATGAAGACCTTCGTAATAAAATAATCATTGCATTTAGTGAAGTAAAAAGTGCTCGGACACAAATAAATTTAAAAAACAATTTAATCAAACGTGCCCGGCTTTGTATTGAGAGGACCGGCCTACATTTTGAACAATTATTAAAATATCAGTGATAGAGTTTTTTCACGGACCCGAATGAATAGATAAGTTTAATTGTTGTTGATGCCACTTTTTAAATACGCTTTAATAAATACGAACATTATTATGTGACTTTAATAAACTAGTATTTTATTGTATCTGTTTATTACGACGATCCTTAAGCCCGTTTGATGTTTGGATAGAGAAAAATTGTGTAAGGATGTTATTTAATATTGTATTCCTGCAATAAGTAAAAGAGTGAGAGGAATGATTGAGTGCACTAGGGTGTTAGAAAGAGAGCGAACAGGATCAGCGAAGTATGGGATGTTATGAGTAGTGCGAAAAAGATGAATAGATGCGAAAACGTGCATGGGGGAAAGTGTTGGTTGATTAAGATTATGTTAGAGAGGATAGACTAAGCAATATGTATGGGTGTAAGTGAAAAAGAAAATAAACACCAATTAGAAACGTTTCAACCATTCATTTGAAATCGTAAACTTATTACCTATAATACAATTTTTGTTAGTAATATGCTGTATTAGTGTGCGTTTACGCTACTTTTCGTTCTCAATGGCCGGAAATAGGGTGGTTAAAAGTCACGAACATTCTTAGATATTTTCAAATCAAAATAATTAATTAATTACTAGTGATTTTAAACATTTTACATTTTATATATCATTTTATTTATATCTAGAATATAATAAAAAAATTTGTGCACTCTTTGAAAAAATACCCTGTATAACATCCCTGTCACTCACTGTGAATCACTCATTCATCTGTGATAACTAGAGACCAGATTACATGCATTTGCATATTTCAGTCACCCTCAGCGGTAATAGCATATTTTACCTAAGATCTGCTTATGATGCATATTATCGGTACACTTACAATATTTTTCCGAGTGCAGTACTCACTGTTTTCCGAGTGCAGTACTCACTGTTTTCCGAAATGCGATAAAAGTGATAATATCGCGAAGCCGACCAAATTTAATAATCACAAAATATAAGGGCGAGTGAGTAATAATGGTGACTTTGGTTGAATGGTAGAAAATAAAGTATTTTAAAATGCTTTGGTAGAAAATAAACTATTTTAAAATTATTTCATAAAATAGTTTTGTTTATAAGGCAGAACTTCGTCAGAAACTATAAGTACTAACATAGCATCCAAGTTCAATTTCTGCCCTGATACCTCAATCGATATGGAGCGCACTTTTTCCACCTATAAAAATAATTAAAATAATTGAAGCCACGATCTTACCATTGGAACATTTGGAAAAATAATTTGTTTACGTTTACAAAAATATTTAATAATTTGAATGTCATGTAATGTCCTTGTACCTATTATCGCCTATCAAAGGATTAATTAAGTGTAGGTATGCTGATTTTGAAATAAAAAATATGAAAACTTACTTTTTTGGGTTTTTAAAATTTATTAATTAATTTTGCATATTCTACCAATTTTCATGGATGTTTAAAGCATTTTTTATGCATATTTGCATGCATATAACAAGCTTTTTATGTTGCATATAATCCGGTCTCTAGTGATAACATTTAATTTGAACTGACTAAAATTTTCAATCAAATAGCCATTAATTTATTAAATTCTTTTCTTGTAATTCTGGTAATAAAGACTATAGTACTAATTAAAAATTATACTTACATATATCTTCTTTAACAACAGTATTGTCTAACGCAACATGTATAACTAGAGAACTCCACTTGTCATAGACTACTAATTTCCTGAAAAATGAACAAAGTTGAAGATGAACAAACAGAATTAGCTAGCCAGATCGGATTGGCTACCAAATTTGACAGGCAAGTGTCATACCCATAGCATTGAAAATTTTGAAGAAGGTAATACTTACTTCAATACTTGTGCAACAGTATTTGGCCCAAACCACTGACCAACTTCCTTGCCTTCAGAAGCTCCCATTAAGGCAACTTGGTGGATTGAGTACGGAGCTTGCTTTCTTTCTTCAAATCTTTGGATTATTTTTAAATATGTTGGATCTCTAAAAAGCCAAAGTACCCATTTGTAATTTTCATACTGTTATCATACAATAAGAGTTTGATTACAAGTAAATAAGACTATTCTTTTTCATGTGTAGTAACTGAGTAAGAAAACTAATAACCACCTGACTAAGGGAAATATATCCCTAGTAACTGAGAGAAGGAAAACTGGGATATAAAACCCTATTCCAACATGTCTGACCAGGGTGGAATACTAGGTCAATGCTCCTCCCATTGTGGAGGAGGCCTGAGCCCACCAGTGAGACTTTAGACTGGGACTATAGACCGAGATGATAATTGAAGACTATTTTTAAACTGGTAAAGAATATAACTAATAGCCCATCATTTTAGCAAACTACAGTGGATTTCATTAATAACGACCTGGGTTGTAACGACTTTTCGGTTATAGCGACGTCGAACTTGCGTCCCTAGAATTTAAAGCATACTTTCGTAGGAAATTCATTCGGTTATAGCGACTCCGGATATAACGCCTAATTCGGGTATACCGACTTGTTTTTATGAACTATTTGGGACAGATTCCTAGAAATTCCTTTCGGATATTGCGACTGAGTCGACTAAGGCACAAAGTATCATTCATAAGCTTTCTTATCCTTTGTTTATATTCGCAGATGGTCAAATGCTTTGTTTGTGTGTAAGGTTATCCTTTGTTTACATTCGCAGATGGTCAAATGCTTTGTTTGTGTATAGCGTTACTTAGCATGTGCGCGATGTTAAAATTATGAATCAGTTAAGTAGCTATTTCCAGTGAGTGAACAGTGTTTCTTAAACTTGTGAAAATCGCTCCTAGACGTACATTTACTGTTAAAGAGAAACTAATTTGGGTTGTAGAGACCTCCGGATATAGCGACGACATTAGAGTGGTCCCTCCGCCGTCGTTATAACTGAAATACACTGTATGTTGCAATTATTGTTTCAAACATTATTCAGCATTAAAAAAAATACAAATATGATAGTTTTATTTCACACTAGCAACTCGCCCTCGCTTCGCTTCGGTTTCTATCGCCTTATCCCCGTAGTTCCCGTTCCCGTCGGAATAGCGGTATAAAATATAGCCTAGTTTACTCCCTGATATTATAGCTTGTATAATGAATCACAATAATGACATCTGATGTTTACGCGAGTATTACACATTGTAGAGAAATGACTTTACGGATTTTATGGTGTTTGTACGCTTTACAACTAAGCAGAACGCTGCAAAATGTTCGAAATGTCGGGTCAAATACAAATGCGATAAAATCTATAGTTTTATTTACAAAATGAATCACACTGTTTTTTATTCCATTTTTGTCAATCCAATCATAATTAAACTAGATATTTAATCTACATCTTCTTAAAATACACATAATTTTAATCATAATCATGAAAAAAAGCAAAGCTCTCTGTAAGGAAACTCTTTTTGTCTCACAGGACTATTCAGTTAATGACTGAATGTTTGTAAGAAACAGAACACAGAACATTTAATTTGTAATATAAATTTGATGTTACCAGCAATAGTTGTTAAAAGTGGTGTTATACAGGATGACTGGTAAAAGATTGTACATATTGAAGGGTATTCAGTACTCGATTCTGATACCGAATATGTAAAAAAAAATGGAACTTAAATTTTGAACCAATTATCTTATAAAGATATTTAGTTATGGGCACAGCTGAAACACCTGTTTTTTTTTTTTTGTGTATTTAGCTGTTGGTCGCAGATGACCTTGACAGCTTAACGCGGGCAATGGGCGAGCGGAAGGCTCTCAACCCGGTAAGTAAGTTAAGCGAACATCGTCCGAGGGCTCCCCCTGTGGGGAACGGACCTCGGCTCGGGGCGTCGCTGAAAGCAAAGTGGGCGTGGCCATGTTTAGGTTAATGATTTTTACGCGGCGCGGTTTTCGACCTCGTCGGCGAGGCCGATACCGCGGAGTTTTATGTGTTATCGCTGCGCGAGCTGTGTAGGCGCTTTCTTGGGCGATCGTAATAGCATCATCCCCTTCTTCAAGGAGATGACGGGGTCGTCGGACCGCGGATATTTTTGAGGGGACGTAGTTTACCGCCCCAACCACTAGTGGATTGGGGTGAGTCGTGGCAGAGTCAAAATAGCGCTGGGAGCAACGCTTCATATACTGCCTGATGGTCGGCAATTCGAGGTCGATGTGTAGATCGACATTACGAACGAACCACGGTGCTCCCGTTGCCCGTCGCATGAATCTATTTTGTAGTGTTTGTAACCTGTGGATCCTGTTTGGCCTAACGTGCGCGAACACTACACTGGCATACGTCATGATCGGCCGTATGCAGGCAGTGTATAATCGGACTTTAGAAACACCTGTATTATAGGTACCTATTTATAGGTCAACGCACTTGAAATAAATAGTTGCGTCACATTGAACTAGTTATAGGTAAAATACGTCATGCCATTTCATTGGCGTCGTGGTGAGCCAGCCAATGAGCACGCGCTACCCGCGTTGGGTCCCTCGCGTCATACGTAAATCCTTACCTAAACAGTGTGACCAGATCTAGCAGAATTCTGCGATTTTAACAGAGTTCAATCCCTAGTTTAGGGTTTAGCAGATTATGTCGCAGATTTCGAAAATTTGGCAGATTTTAACATAATATTAAAAAGCCTTGCAGGAAACTAGCAGGATTAGACATTGACTAAATACCTGTGTTTCACTAGGGTAGTTGCACTAAACATATTTAAAAAAATTCTATCTTTCTTAAATAATATAGGATTTTTTCTTCTGAACTTTTCTTTATTTTTTTTTAAAGGCAATACACTAAGGAAATATTTCTTGTATTGCTGGGGACTTCACAAACATATAATTAACGAACACAAATTACATCCAGACTCAGAACAACAATTGGCACAAAGTGTTGTCCTGCATGGGATTTGAACCCACGACACTGGCACGGTAAATCAGTATTTTAACCATTACACCATCCGTGCAGTCAATTCATGTGCATGTGTGCAGGCAACTGGCAATTCTCATATACATTTTTATAGAATTACCTTTTAAATGTATATTTTGATTTAAAGGTAGGTATGTAATGTACATTTTAATGTGCGGTCGAAGACCATCGTCTCTCATTTATATCTTATAGGGAGCCCAAATTAAACAAAATAGTGGCCGATCTGTTATAAGCTGGTGGAACTTCTAATGCGATTTTACCTATGTTTAAAACATCTTGTGAGCGCATATTTTCTCAATTGAACAATATAAAAAATTAAGTGCGAAACAAATTTTAAAATGAACATATTGCTGCAATTCTAGATGTCAAACGGGCAGTTAAAGAACAAGGTGAATGCGTAAATTTTACGAGCTAGCTTAAAACTCTATACAGGTGTATCAGGTTATGGGGCAACTGTTCGGGTAATGCCTTAAATGTTACGTATTATGTAGGCATGTATCGACAGGATACATGTAGGCATGTTAATCTTCGACAGTATAAATAGGTATAAATTGCGCAAATGCTTCAATGGTAGCGTAGGTACAAAGGCACCTCGTCAACTGTCATCGGCCGATCAGCTGATTTAAAGTGAAGTTTGTCTGTTTATGGGAATGTAATCATTGATTTATTCAAATTTTAATGAACACTTAACAAAGTACGAATATGTAGCAGATTAATTATCACTAACTTTATACATTTCAATCAGATCTACACGAGAAAGTGTAGAACAAATTGAAAATTTTACATGTCACTAATTCATTAACGAATCAATATTTTTCCTTAAATTTTTTTTTCGTGGGTTCCTACCACCATTGCCTAACTCCCGTTTGAGCAGTTGCCCCATAACCTGATACACTCTGCATACAAATGTGAATAGAAGTTAGAAACTTTTTATTGATAAACATTTGAAAATATTAAGTTGCTTTTTCCTTTAATATTCGTGCACATTAACACTTCATATATTAGCAGAATTTTAGCATTTATTCCAAAAAAAAATAGCAGATTTTAGCAGAATTCAAATGAGTAGCTAGCATAATTATCAATTTAAATCTGGTCACACTGAACCTAAAATAACAATTAGTCGTCCAAGATTGCTCAATCGTAATAGTGTATTTCTAATCCTTGCGTAGCTCCGCACGCTGTATTGTTTTTTATGCACATTCGTTATTGTTTTTTTAATATTATGTCAATAACAATTTAGCAGCGATTACACATATGTCATTTTCAACGTGTTCAAGGCTTTGGTGAACGGGATTATAGTGCAGTTTGGTCAGTGTTTACTGCTTAACGTAAACAACATACACCTGGCAAAACTATTCTTTTGATAAGAAACAAATCACCTTATTTCAGAATTGGTAAGAGCTGAGTCTGCAACTTTTAATGGTTTTTATGACATTATTCCTACACCTAGTTTTAGTAATTCTAGTAATAAATATAAAAATCTTGACAACAGTTCTAACAAAACTGTAATTTTAACGCTATCAGAATCAACTTATCGCCAACCTTTTAGGAGTCTTGCGACACTAATGTTGTTGATGTTTACTATGTGGTTAATTAATATTGTCTTCTTTTTACATTTTTATTGGTTACATGTGACCATTGTCTATCGTTTCCTTCAATATGTACAAACTTTTACCAGTCATACTGTATAAAATTTTACATGAGTCACAGATGTGGAATCTTATTTTTCAACCATAAAACACCTTACTTGTATATCATTGCGGAGTTTATTTAATAGCGCACCTTGTTTCTGGGGTCCAAATCCAATCAGCTGATAAGTGTATTCTGAGCAACGCTACACCAAGCACCATCTGGCCACATCTTAGCATGCAACCCCAACCCTTATCGGAGGTAAGGCCCTCATCTCCAATAGGAATAAAGCCTTTTCTATATGTACACCAAATAATAGAAGTAATATCACGTCTTATACGATCAAGGTCTGAAAAATACATTTTATAGTCAAAATTTTTAAATTCGATTAAGAGCGGATGGACTTTGAGGCTCTTTAATGATATTTGTCGAAATGCGAGGTAATCAACGTACCTTGAACTGCACTATATTTTTTTCCTAGAATCCATACATTTTCCTTTGTCTGAGGAATATCATCAGGTTCGACAGTAATGCCTTCAGAAGATAGATAACAGATATCAAACATGGCATCCATATTCGCACATAATTTAATGCCTGGCTAGGATAGAAAAAGGGATTAGGGAAGATGAAAAATATTTAAGAAATTATATTATAGTAGATAATCGAAAATATACACCTCCGTCACTCCCGTCAATTTTAAAAACAATATCACAGACTAGAATTGGTCGTTGCGCTAGCGGTTAGCTAGTTTCGCCGTACTGCAAAAACCCGTTAACAGCTATTAACTCAATCACGTTTCACGAACGCGAATCACATAAAAATGAACGTTGCCGGCAACGTTCCTCGCTCGCTGCCGGCAGCTAACAGTCGCTACTCGCTATCGTAGCTAGCTTTAGCTAACGACAACTCTGTAGCTAATAGCTATCGCGATCGCGACATGGTTCGAACATCGTTTCTTTCATCAATCATCATTTTGTCCCTTTCATACATGCACACGGCAAAGCTGCGTTTGACCTTTAACTTTAGCCCTTAACGTATTTGAAATAAGATGCATTTTTTCGTAAGATTATTTGTTTTATTTGTCATTAGATACTTAGACGTGAGTTGCAGGTAGATGCCTAATTAAGTGGCCTTTAACTAGTTCTAATTCATGTGTTTAGCAACATGGTGAATTATAAACACGTCTTGGGTTGAGAGCCTTCAGTGCTCACTCAGCAGTTCGGGTAAAGTTGTCATAGCCATCTGCGGTTAACGACTAAATCACACAAAAAAAAAGTGGCGTCACTGACTTTTGTGTATAAAATTGATGGCTTGAAAATTAATATCATCATTTTAGCCCTTACACATCACTTACTTTTGAGTATAATATTAAATTTGATAGCTTGAAAATTAAAATAAAGTCTATATATCATCATCTCAGCCCATACACGTCCCACTCTTGGGCACGGGCTTCCTCCACTATAAGAAGGAAATTGACCCAACATACCACGCTGGTCAGATGTGGTGGCATAAGGCTTTGTTACGAGATTTCCTTCTCTTGTATAGATGTTGTATATGTATTATAATATAGTATGAATATCTTAGAATAATAACTAACAGAAAGTAACTCCGCACACAAAAATGAAGCATTTAAATTGGAGCCAAATGGAGCCTACACCAAACCATTTCGTAGTGCACAAGGTCACGGCGTACGCAATGCAACTCTATTGTATAGTGGTGTGCGTGTGTAGGTACGCGTGTAACACACACTACACTGTGATACTTTAGTTAACTAGTAAAACACAACCCGCTATTCTCGCTACTGAAATAGAGTGTTTCCAAAACCGCTATTGACATTCGATAGATAGTTTCGTTTCGTTAACCAAAAAACCCGCTACTACCCATCGCTATCACAGACTATTTTTGGTTCAATACATCCATTTAAGCGCTTATTACACTACACGATATTCAGGGCCCTGAATCACTAGGGGTGCTCTACAACAGCTAAATTGTGAGACCTGATATATATATATATATATATATATACAGGGTATTTTTTCAAAGAGTGCACAAATTTTTTTATTATATTCTAGATATAAATAAAATGATATATAAAATGTAAAATGTTTAAAATCACTAGTAATTAATTAATTATTTTGATTTGAAAATATCTAAGAATGTTCGTGACTTTTAACCACCCTATTTCCGGCCATTGAGAACGAAAAGTAACGTAAACGCACACTAATACAACATATTACTAACAAAAATTGTATTATAGGTAATAAGTTTACGATTTCAAGTGAATGGTTGAAACGTTTTCTCTAATTGGTGTTTATTTTCTATTTCACTTACACCCATACATATTGCTTAGTCCATCCTCTCTAACATAATCTTAATCAACCAACACTTTCCCCCATGCACGTTTTCGCATCTATTCATCTTTTTCGCACTACTCATAACATCCCATACTTCGCTGATCCTGTTCGCTCTCTTTCTAACACCCTAGTGCACTCAATCATTCCTCTCACTCTTTTACTTATTATGGTTTATGATATTTATTTCTCAAAAGATTATCTTATTATATTGCAGGAATACAATATTAAATAACATCCTTACACAATTTTTCTCTATCCAAACATCAAACGGGCTTAAGGATCGTCGTAATAAACAGATACAATAAAATACTAGTTTATTAAAGTCACATAATAATGTTCGTATTTATTAAAGCGTATTTAAAAAGTGGAATCAACAACAATTAAACTTATCTATTCATTCGGGTCCGTGAAAAAACTCTATCACTGATATTTTAATAATTGTTCAAAATGTAGGCCGGTCCTCTCGATACAAAGCCGGGCACGTTTGATTAAATTGTTTTTTAAATTTATTTGTGTCCGAGCACTTTTCACTTCACTAAATGCAGTGATTATTTTATTACGAAGGTCTTCATAACTTCGCGCTTCTTCTACGTACACCCGTCTCTTAATCTCTCCCCACAAATAAAAGTCTAACGGGGTAAGATCTGGTGACCTTGGAGGCCACGGTATCGGACCGCCGCGTCCTATCCATCTATCACCATATTCACTATTTAAATAATTACGCACACCACTTGAATAATGAGACGGTGCGCCGTCATGGTGATAGTGTAGGTTGTTTAAGTCCCAGGGGCACGTCATCTAATAAATCAGGAATTACACTTTGCACCATATCCAAATAGTTACCGCCAGTCAATTGGTCGACAATAAAGTACGGACCCACGATAACGTTATTAATGATCCCAGCCCAAACATTTAACACTAAATCGCACTTGATGGTAACTGTCTTTGATTACGTGAGGATTGCTCACTGCCCAATAATGTTCGTTACGACTATTATAAAGTCCTATTCGTGTAAATAAGGCTTCGTCAGTCCAGAGAATGTTAGCGGAGTCGATGTTTGCCAATAACCACTAAATTGAATTCGCAACGATCCATCATTTTCATGCAGTACTTGAACGCGTTGATAATGATACGGGTGGGTATCCTAAGGAATTTAGCAGCTTCCACACGTAATAACGGCTTACGCCGAATTGTCGAGCTGCGTCATTAGTACTAGCACGAGAGTCCCGTTCAAAAAACTCGATTACAGCATTCTCGATTGCCGGGGTAATCGCAGCAGTACCTCCTCGAGATGTTGCATGCCCCGGTGTAGTGAACTGCCCAAAATCCAATAACCTTTGGTTGGCTGCTAAAATCGTCCTCAAATTAGGTACTCTCGAGTTTAATACCTTGTCGCTGTAAACGCGGTAAAGAGTCACTCTCGTAAAGTCTTTGAGCTCCACGTAGACTTTCAGCACTTAATATGTAGCACCGTACCATCTCATAATACTTGCGGTTTGAATATGTTATTTGATCTTGTGTCGTCATTGTAGAAGATAAGTAGTAAAAGATAAGCAATACGCACTCATAATTAAGTTACGGTCAAACGTCAACTGAAACTGACAAACGTAGCGCGTGCGGCGTGTGTTCGGGGGTGAGGGCGCGGGCGGTTGCAAAGCACTGGCGAGGGAATGTACCTATAGGTAATCATACGATATGACGTAACGATTTATTACGATGTCTTTGATTTATCTTTGTGTGCGTGCGTGGCGTAATTATAAAATTTATGAATGGCTACGCAATATCAACAAGTTTGATTTTTTTGGGAATGCATAAAATGTAAAATGGATATTTTTTTGAAAAAAAAGCATATGTTTTTATTTCAATAATCAATTATACTATCGATTCTGAACCTCCTGTGCAAATTTGTGCACCCTTTGAAAAAATACCCTGTATATATATATATATATATATATATGGTACTATATATATGGAATTACATACAATAGTATGTAATACGAGAAAAAGGGGGAAATAACCATTCTTTAGAAATAATGTTTAGAAGTGGTTTCAGTGTTTGTTCCTAAAATGAAAACGATCCATCCTGCTTTACATGCTTAGGACTGATTTATGTACATATTTTAGACATGAGCGTTATTTCACGTCATTAGTTACAATAACCCATTACGCGACATGTAACAATCACTATTTACGAGTCGACAAGTAAAAGAGGTGATTTTTGTAACTACGTTATACTTAATACGACTCACAGATATGGGATAACAGTATTATATTGGAGCGAGCGAAGAAAGAGCCGACCGCACAACGTTGATTACGCTAAGTACATTTCTTTCACATCGCGGCTGAGCGAGCGAGCGAGATGGCTAATCGAATGACACGAAATTATTCGAAGTAATCCGACCAAATACAGAACACTCACGTGCCGTGGTATGCAACAAAGACCAAACAGCGTAACAATACATTTTATACCTCTAATTTTCATACGTAAAGTTGCATTTATTGATAATAAAATAGTGATTTTTGTTTATAAGCAATTTCAACGGCTTGACGTTGCGGGAAACGAAGCGAGTGTTACTTTGAAATTTTAATTTAAAGTAAAGAATTTAATTTATTTATTGTTTTACTAATAAAAACATCATACATTATAAAGTGCATATAACAGTGAAAAAACTGTAAATATATCAAAAGTGTAAATAAACTGTAAATATAATCATTGTATATACAATCAATTTACTTTTAAATACGTCTGCAGTAATATAAATTTAATTAAAATAATAGTTTAATTATAACCTCTAATCAATCGTAAATACATATAATGCAGTCAGTCCTCAGCCTGAAAAAAGTATGAAAGGAAGTGAATTTATTGATTTAACTGTATAGCTACAAATTTATTTTCGTTTCGCGTGTAACTGTATATAGTTAGTGCAGCTATTCATACAATATGCAAACAATCAAAGTAGCTGTATACAAATAAGTCGTTACAAAAATCACTAGTTTTGAAACACGTGACGTCGACCAAGTCACTAGTGTCGTTACGTTTCTTAAAAATAACGTAACGACCCACGTCTAATATATTTAAGCATGTATTTATTTTATGTATATATATAATATTATTGTTACATACAATATAATATTATTATTTATGTATATATATATGGAACAGTTTTCTGAAACTGTTATTTCGCTAAAACTGAAACAGGTCTCACAATTTAGCTGTTGTAGAGCACCCCTAGTGATTCAGGGCCCTGAATATCGTGTAGTGTAATAAGCGCTTTAGACCGGCAAAGAGAACAATCCCATCATAGAGTAGTACTATAATGTAGTACGCAAAAATTCACAAAAGCGTTAAGTCATATACACATACACTACACTTTACTACTTTATTTGCATTGCATTACATAAAATATCAACAAGATTATTAAATGTAACACCATAATATGAATTATTGAACAAAAATTAAGGAATTGGACTTCATCACGTTCCTGCCACAATACCTGACCGCAGACTAGTTATTAAACTAGATAAACCGTAATTCGTGATGGTTCGATACGATAGTATAATGCGATCGTCGCAATGTCTATATCATCCTTAAGTAAGTGGTACAAAAGAGCGCAAACGAACTTAATGAGTGTTGTATTATGACGACACGCGCAGCATCGTTGCACGCTCACTTTAAAATTCTATATCTTATTAACTAAAATGATGTATCGAAATAATTATTTTACACGTATTTTTTATTTTTGACAAAAAAACAGAAAGCTGCAATTCAAAATTAGTGAATATTCTTCACTTTAAGTCATATAAAGTCAGCCACTATGAATTAGAAATAGAAAACCTAATAAAATATAAAGTATTCTGTGTCCGTGTTTATATCTATATACGTATATCTATATACGTATAAGTATGTATGTGCACAGACTCAGTTAATAAAAGTTTTTTTGGAGGTTTTGGCGGGAATCTGGAAGTGTCATGTGGTGTTCTTGTATTATATTCAATATCTTAGTGTTTTAACGTGTTATATTAAATCATTTTGATGGAATTTTATGTAATATATAGCGGCAGAGCTGCTGAGGTGTAGTGAATATGATATAATACTGCTATACATACCTTTTTGTTTCTACCAAAATTCTCAGAAGATACCCTTAACAGTAGCCACCATTACACTATTGAAGGCGACAATTTGACTTACTGACGAACCATTACGGACATGAAGAAACTGATTATTTGAAAAGAAATATATAACTCGACACTGGCAAAAATGGTTCGTATTAGTAGCTGATTGCCAAAGCAAAAAAGAAGAAAGAAAAGTTTTTTTTATATATATATATCTATATTTTTTATTTACTCTGGTACAGACTAAGTGGAAAGTATATTATGATAACATTAATTAAATAAATCACAATCGCGGCCAGGAATAACCGTACATTTCTCTTGGACTGTAAGAAACTCATCTTTAATCTATGGTTCCATACTTCCATATATTACTTGACGTATAAATTGTTTTCCATCCCTCCTTACCTCTGTACTTTCCCCTCGTCTTTATATGTTAGGATTGTCAAAAAAATATCGATATATTGAAAATTGTAATTCAATATATCGATATTTTCAAATACATATATCGTAATCGGAGTACGTACATCGAAAAAATATCGATATTTACATTTATGAGCTCTGTATTAAAACAATGTATACCAGCTTTTCTGTGTGGTGACGGAGTAAGACTTAGTTACAATTCACCACTCCCTATTTTGCCCGTGGACGTCGTATAAGACGACTAACGGATATAATATGCACATAAGATCTATGCAAAGGAAAGCGGAAAACTTGAAATGAAACCGTTTACCAACATATCTGACTAGCATGGTACTGTAGGTCAAACCCATTATTTATACAGTATGTCCTCCCATTGTGGAGGAGGCCGGCGCCCAACAGTGCGACCTATATAGGCTGCGATGATGATGATGAGACCATCTCAAAAATGTTTGATCTGATGATGACGAGACCATGGTGATGCAAGCATAATCGAGGCAAAACCGACGAAACGAACGAAAATTATTTAATCAAAAGTCGAAAAAATTATTCATTTGGGCTTTAACTATGATTTTAATTCAAACTTGGGAAGTAACTTGTCAAACCTAGGAGCATCGAACTGTAACATATATCTAAACAAAATTACATCTAGTTTTAGTAACTACCCTAGTTTAAGTAAGATAATAAGTACATTATAATATCAATAAACTAGGAAAAGTGAAAAATCATAACATAATGTAAATAAAGATAGTAGTAGATTAAGTTTACGTTGATTTTGCAGATGAAATAATCTACAAGAACAAATAAAATATATTAAAAATTAATATCGGATCTCGATATCTTTTTTCAATATCCAACTATCGAAACGTCCAAAAATATTATTAATTTGAGAAAAATAAAATATTAAAATATTAGGTATTTTGAAATAAAAATATTGATGTTTCGATATATCGATATTTCGATGTATCGATATTGAATCAACAGCAACATCATGACTATTATATACATAATAAAATAAAGAAGAAGAAGAAGAAACAGAAGTTTTACCAGCTTATAACAGATCAGCCACTATTTTCTCTAAATTGTGCTCCCTGTAAGATATAACTGACTGACGATGGTCTTCGCATACGCATAAAATGTACATTACATACAACTTCAAAGCAAAATGTACATTTAAAGGCTTATTCTCCAAGAATATATGTCCATATATGAAAATTGCCAGTTCCGAAGAAAAAAGCTTATATTATAATTTTCAATATATCGATATTTTTTTGACAATCCTAACATATAAAGACGAGGGGAAAGTACAGAGGTAAGGAGGGAGTTTTTTTGGCGGGAATCTGAAGTGTCATATGGTGTTCTTGTATTATATTCAATATCTTAGTGTTTTAACGTGTTATATTAAATAATTTTGATGGAATTTTATGTAATATACAGGATGTATCAGGTTATGGGGCAACTTGTCAAATGGGAGTTAGGCAATGGTGGTAGGACCCCATAAAAAAAATTTGAAGGAAAAATAACGATTCATTAAGGAATTAGAGATATGTAAAGTTTCCAATTTCATCATCGCTTTTTCGTGAAAATCTGATTGAAATGTATAAAGTCAGCGATACTTAATGTGCAACACATTCGTACTTTGTTAAATGTTCATTAGAAATTGAATAAATCAATGATTACGTTCGCATAAGCAAGACAAACTTCGCCTTAACATCAGCTGTTTCTGTGGCAATGACCAGGAGGCGTGGCCACAACTATAGAAAGAAATACCGGCACAGAGGTGTATTAAGAAAAAGGAAAATAAATGAAATGATTACCTATATCTTGTAGGCAAAATAAAACAATAAAACCGAAACTGTAATTTTTTAACGAAAATGAATTTCGTCTCTGTATACATGTAGGCATGTGGGCAAGCCCACAAACAAGGTCAAAAGAGCCGCCCGACAACGTTCACTCGCTTAGGGCCTGTCCGCACTGCGACACTTCACAATGAGATATTTTTTTTTATTCTCGCGTTTTATATTCCGCGATCGAAATTGCACTTAGTATGCACTGTGAATAAAATTTCGTACGATTTTTGATAGTTTAATTCGGTTCTCAGCTGAGACGCAAGATGGACATCATCATCATCGCAGCCCATATACGTCCCACTGTTGGTCTCGGCCCTCCTCCATACTGGGAGGGAATTTGACCTACTATACCATGCTGGTCAGACATATTGGTATAGGGTTTCATTTCGAGTTTTCCTTCTCTTGCACTGATGTTATGCGCATATTATATCCCATAGTCGTCTTTTACGACATCCACAGACGAGATAGGGACTGGTGAATTGTATTTTTACTCCGTCACCATACGGAAACAGGATGGACAACCGAACTAAAATTTTAATAAATCCAATACTAAGGCGGCGTAAAAGACGTATTAAAAGATGTCATGAACATTGGATTACTCACTTATAGCATTGAGACCCATGAAAGGATTATTTGTGGCATGACTGAGTGAAACGCGTGAAATTTATTCCGCAGTGCGGACATAGCCATGCTTAATACATACTACTCAGAATATTCGCGCGAAAATAAATCGTATTGCACCACGTTCATGGTCCATGACCGTCCGACTCAGGGCACTTCTGGGGTAACCACAGAGGGCGGTCAGGGCCATACGCGGATACCGCACGAGGCCGCAGGTGAACTGACTGGGGATAGTACGTCACCCGCTGAGAGGCCGACCGCGTGAGGAAAGACCGACGTCCTCCCCGAGGGGAGATGTCGGTCGATGGGAGGATACCTCAAATAGGGGGTATTCTGAATATCCCCTATATTCTGTCGGGCTGACCACTGACGTCAAGTCATCCTGCTCCGGTGGTCGGCCCAACGACGAAGGCGACGTGCATCGTGGGTGGGTTGTGGGTGTGCGTGCTTACGCCCTTCTGTCGCCTCGCGCTAATTGGTACGAGGAGCAAGCCGACCGCAACCCAACCCGCAAAAAAAAAAATAAGAAATCTCGCAGTGCGGATAGGCCCTTAGTGCCTATAAAAGTATAGGTTTTTAAAATTGAATTAATCATTTTTATTTAATTACTTTAGTTTGACTGGGATCTCCGGTCTAGATGGACGGTTAGCATTATTATCTCCTTACAACTTTTTCGCGTATTAAAAGCCCGCTATTTAAAGTGATTTGAAATATGGCTTTTTTCCGGTTGGATGTGTTGGTGCGATGTGCGGTATTAAAAATGTTTGATATGTTAGGAATTGTTAATTTCGGAATGTTAATACCACATACCTATTACCTATCTGGATTATTCCGGTTATCGATATGGGATATTTACCTTTACGGCAACTTTCACGAAAAAGGTAGTCCATCTTTTTATTAAAAATAGGTAGATATCTAGCTTCTATTTTATTTTTAAGTTAATAATCCTTGTATTGTAGGGGACTTCACAAATAGATCAACGGACAGAAATTACATCCAAACTCAGTACAACAATTTGTTGATCGCACAGTGTTGTCCTGCGTGAGATTCGAACCCGTGACACTGGCACGGTAGGACAGTATCTTAGTACACTACGCCATCTGTGCAGTCAAAATCAATAGTACATACTTATTCTACTTTTTACCTACAAGAGTTTATTATAAACCATCCTACCACACCGACATTATTTAGGTATAAAAGTGGGCGAGGCGAGTCAGACGCCTACGTAACATCAACACGTCACATTTAAGGCGTAGACTCTTTGAAACATATTTATGAAATGACTGTAACTATTATGTTTTGTAGTTTTTTGTGAAATCATCATCATCATCTTGCTCTTATCCCAATTACTTGGGGTCGACGCAATATGTCATCTGTTTTGACATATTACAAAAAATTTCGGCAATGACTTTTATGACCGGCCGCCTGCCTGACGTCAACTGACGTTTTTTGTGAAATATACATTCTAATTACGATCTGTGATCGTTAAACTACAACATAGGGTCGAGGCGGCAACAGTGGCTATAGCGGCAACAGTGGCGCAGAGGCCGTTGCATAGAAAGAATTAGAGATGCTTTTCTATCTCTCTCACTCCTTGCAAGGTCTCGGTATAGGTTCATGTAACAACCAGTTCGCTCGCATCGACGATCTAAGGAGTGAGTGCAGTGAGCAATTTTTTGTTTCGATTAGTGAAAAAGTGAGTTTTAAGGTAAGATACATTTGTTATTTGTTTACTATCTTTTCACTGCACCAACAATTTTATGTTTTCAGTATGAAATAAGTTTAATTAAGGCAATTTTCGCATATATTGCAACTTCATTTAAGCAAAATTGTCGTGCATGGTACAGGTTAAATTCAAAATGGCGGTTATGTACACAGTGGCTCATACTGCTTGAGTACACAGTGGCTTATGATCCACTGTGTACTGACTGTTAATAATTGATTCAATTTAATACTAGAAAATATATTATAATTTTCGGTATATTTCTTTTACAGCATGGGTCGTCCGGCAAGGCCCCGTAAAATCGGAAAACATACGGCTGATGAAATGAAAACAGCCTTGAAAAATATAAAAAATGGCATGAGTGTGAGGAAAGCGTCAAAACTTTCGGGCATTCCTTTCACTACATTGAGACGTTATTTCCATAAAACAAAAAATATGAATATCGATCAGGCTACTTTAACACCAAATTACAGCATGAACAAAGTTTTCAATGAAGAGCAAGAAAAACATTTAAAGGATTATTTTACATATTGTGCACTGCTGTTTTACGGATTGAGCACGAAAGAATGCCGAAGAATAGCATACCAAATGGCACATGTCAATAATTTAAAAATGCCAGGTTCGTGGAAAGAGACTGAAATGGCAGGAAAAGATTGGCTTTTACATTTTAGAAAGAGAAATCCAGAACTCACTCTGAGAAAACCTGAGGCATGCAGTCTCGCAAGAGCATCAGCATTCAATCGAACAAATGTCGAAAGATTTTATAATAATTTGGAAAATTTAATGAAAAGGCACTCCACTTTCGCCGAAGGAACAAGAATATTTAATCTAGATGAAACTTCAACTACTACGGTCCAAAAACCGCAAAAAGTCATCGCACCAAAGGGCTATAAAAATATAGGTAAAGTAACAAGTGGTGAAAGAGGCACACTCGTCACCACCTGTTGTATTATAGGCGCGAGTGGAGTAGCGTTACCACCGGTGATGGTATTCCCAAGAAAAAAATTCAAGAATTTCCTACTCGAACAGTTGCTCCATAACCTGATACACCCTGTATAGTGGCAAAACTGCTGAGGTGTAGTGAATATGATATAAAATTGCTATACATACCTTTTTGTTTCCACCAAAATTCTCAGAAGATACCGTTAACAGTGGCCATTACACTGTTGAGGGCGACACTGACTTACTGACAGACCATTACTGACATGAAGAAACTGAGAACTTGAAAAGATAATTATAACTCGACACTGGCAAAAATGGCTCGTATTAGTAGCTGATTGCCAAGACAAAAAAGAAGAAGAGGTGAGGTGGGATGGAAAACAATTTATACGTCAAGTAATATATAGAAGTATGGAACCATAGATTAAAAGATGAGTTTCCTACGGTCGAAGAGAAATGTACGGTGGGTGAATGGTGATTGTGATTCCTGTCAAATCCTGTCATTTCTGTCCGCGGTTTGTGATCACAATCTGTGGCGTGTTTGTGGTATATCTTATGTTTTACAGCTTGTGAAATTAAAATTACGAATACACAAACTAAGTAGTACGAATAGTAGAGTTAAAGTAGTTTTATTATAATTGTAAATAAATATGGAGCCAAGCTGCCTAGATTATGTTGCGCAGTCCTGTATGGATTTATCTCAAGAGTTGGGTACAGTAGAAGGTGAAACTGAGCGCGATGTTATAATTACAAACCACATTAAGAACGTATGGTCTGCAGTTGTTCCTATAGAAGATTTCAAGAAAAGTATGTTTTAGTAGTTAAACATCACAGTCCAATGACTGTACGATAACTGTTTATTATATTAGAAATGCAACATTTGTATTACCTATATTAAATTTATTATTTATGACTGAACTGAGTAGGGGAAAGCAGGTAGGATTCGTACACTTTTTACATTAGGTCATATAAAAGCAAAACTAATAGCTATTTCAAGATAAATATAATGGTACTGAATTATCTACCTATCTGGCTTTAACAGTAATGTAGTTTAGGTTTGATATAATGTAACATGACAAAGCTATGAAAAAAATTCCTAAAAATGGAAATCGTATGAAAGCACCCCACACGCGGGGTAGCTTCGTACAGTGAAGAGGGTACATTTGTACACAGTGGGGAGCCTCCGTACAACGTTATGTGTATGAAATTAAACTCTTATTGAGATCCAAATTACGACAGAATACACCTTAAACGTCGTGACAATGAACAATAAGTATAAGTTACTTATATTGTTATTTTTATTATTTAACAACTTTTTAAGATGTACGTCATTAAATCAACATTTAAATATAACAATTTGGGTAACATGTTACAATGACAACCAAATCTATTCTACATTGTACATAGTAAAATCTTTTTTAAATATATAAATATTTGCTGTTCTTGCTGTAGCAGCAGATTTGGGCTGCGGCAATACATAGACCACCAGTCTGATAAGTATACTGTGCTGTCGTCTTTGGTATCAGGTTAAACAAATTTCCAAACACCCGGCATCTTTCTTAATAATGAAACTTTATATTCCATGGGACTGTATTTCGTTAGAAGCTGTCCGATATAATGTAAAACAGTCTTTTTCTTCTCGAATTTAACCAAGACAGAGCTTTTCCCCAATGTTTTCCGTCATAACTGGCTTTTCGTTCTCAATATCAGAACCTTAAGACATTTCTTCGAAGAGAGAATATGAATTTTCTCGTAAAGTTATATCTGTCTGGTCTTCACTGTCAGTCTCTATAGTTTTCTTATGCTTCTTCGGTTTGGTTTCTTTATTATCTAATAGCAAATTCAACGCTTGTTTAATTTTTTTAGCCTTAGCTTTTCTCTCTTGCTCCTGTTTCTTCATCCCTTTTGATTTTTCTATTTCTATCAGTCTATTTTTCTAAGGAGTATCTGTATATACATACCTGGCATGACCCTGAAATGACATTTTAAACTTAACGAAATTTCTGAACTAACGCAGGGTGAATTCATACAGTACGAATCCACCCTATTCATAACTATACGAAGGCACCTCAACCGAAACATTCATAACATAATTTCAAAATAAAAATAACAATTGAAGTTACTATATTAATTTAAGGTACTTATTCAAAAACTTACTATAAATTACTATATAAAATAAATTACTTTAACAATTTGGGCAAAACTTATTGGAAATAAATGTTTTTAAAGATGAATCGAAAAATTACTTACGCGGTCTAAAATCATGGATCGCCTTGCCGCAACGAAATTCACTGCGACAGTGCTACCTCGCTTACCTGTTAGCCTTTGCTCATATGTGGGCCTTACACACTTATAAATAAAAACGCGTCAAAATGTAGAATAGTGTAGATATGACTCCTGTACGAATGCTCCCTTTGTACGAATCCTACCCCCCCACCCCCCTACTATCTGTTTTTTCCATTCATTAAAATATATACAAAAAAGAAAGGCAGTCATTATTAATGTTTAAAGTAGTTTCGAACTTGTCACTAATTTATCTACTTATTTTTCAGATTTAGAATGGGTTAATGTCTCTGAACAAATATCACTATCCCAACATTGTTCTGACAAAGTTGTAATATTAGACTTTTGGTCACATTGCTGTATTAATTGTTACCATATTCTACCAGATTTAGCACATATAGAAAAACTGTATAATGTTGAAAATGGTTTGGTGGTGGTAAGTTTAAATTTAATTATATTTTCAATCCCTTACCTCAGTTCACCTCACATTCATATATATTTTAGGAATACGGCTAAATGTGTTTGTTAATAGGCTACGTCCATATTCAATAAGCACAATTTATCAATCAAGTACTGGACTCAGTTTCACTATTACTTATTTCTGGATTTTTTAAAGTCTTAAGTCTCAAGACAAGACTTAAACAAAATTTAAATGAATTAGCACCATAAAGTGAAAAGGCTGGACTACAATTACATCATGAGAAAACAAAAATAATGACAAACAGCCAGACAAATACAATACAAATAGGAGAGACACAAATTAACTATATGGATGAATATACAGGGTGTATCAGCTTATTGGGCAACTGGTCAAATGGGAGTTAGGGTCAAAAACTGGTCAAATGGGTTCCTACCACCTGATACACTCTGTATTGTAAAAAGCAGAATACTAATATAGTTGCAATGAATTTGTTCAGTAACACTCACTGGTCGATGCGAATAAAAGGCTATTAATTATTAATGCTGGTGTACCACAAGGCTCGGTGCTCTCCCCGACGTTGTTTATCCTGCATATCAATGACATGCTCTCTATCGAGAGTATGCGTTGCTATGCGGATGACAGTACGGGTGATGAGCGGTACACTGAGCAACGGAATATCCCTCGGAGTATTCAGGAAAGAAGGGTTCAACTTGTGTCTGAAGTCGAGCGCTCTCTGGGGCGGGCCTCGGAATGGGGTGAACGGAACCTAGTCCAGTTCAACCCCACAAAGACACAAGTTTGCGCGTTCACTGCAAAGAAGGTTCCGTTTGTCATGGCGCCACAGTTCCAAGGAGTATCTCTCCCAATTTCTGAGAGTAATGGGATTCTCGGCGTCAAAATATCGAGCAAAGTCCAGTTTGGGAGTCATTTGGAGGACAAAGCCAAATTGGCAAGCAAAAAGTTGGGTGTCCTGAACAGAGCCAGGCGGTACTTCACACCGAGACAGCGTCTTGTGCTATACAAAGCACAAGTTCGTCCTCATGTGGAGTACTGCTCACATCTCTGCGCAGGTGCGCCCAAATATCAGCTAGACCCACTTGACTCCCTGCAAAGACGGGCTGTTCGAATCGTCGGGGATCCCAATCTTACGGACAGATTGGAGTCACTGGAGCAGCGGAGACTTTGGGTCACTCTGTGTACTCTACCGACTCTTTCATGGGGAGTGTTCCGAGGAACTGTTTGACTTGGTACCACCGTCACCATTCTACTAACGTACCACTCGACATCGTAGCAGGGTTCATCCATTTCACCTGGAAACGTTATGGTCTTCAACTGTACGTTTCCAGCGATCATTTCTCCCACGTACGTGCAAGCTCTGGAATGAACTACCTGCTGCTGTGTTTCCCGAGCGCTATGACATGTCCTTCTTTAAACGAGGTTTAAGAAGAGTATTTCCTTCACGGTAGGCAGCGGCCTAGCTGTGCCCCTGGTATTGCAAAGGTCCATGTGCAACAGTTTCACTTACCATCAGGTGTGCTGCTTGCTCGTTTGCCACCGTTGGCAATAAAAAAAAAAATATATATATTTCAGGCTTTAATGACAAGTGCTTCACTTCACTCTTGCCTAAGAGTTGGTTACTCTTGACCTCCCTAAAATAATTAAACCTGATCTAAACTCATTTGTTAATGTTATAAGTTGGTATGATGAAACAGTATTAGGATAATTGTATTTCCTTAGTACACCTTAAAGGACTTGGTTTCAAATAAGTAAATATTGTTGTTCTAGATAGGAGTACACAGTGCAAAATTTATAAATGAGAAGAACTCAAGTAGTGTATTATCAGCTGTGCAAAGGTACAACATACATCATCCTGTGGTAAATGATGCAGAGAGTTGTATGTGGGAAGCATTAGGAATAAGGTGTTGGCCAACATTACTTATTTTAGGTGCTTAAATTTTATACAATATTACTTATACATAAAATATACCTTCCATATGGTGACAGAGTAAGAATACAATTCAACACCTCCTATCTTGCCTATGGGTGTCATAAAAGACGACTTAGGTATATAATGTGCATATAACAAGAGAAGCAAGAGAAGGAAAGCTCGAAAGAAAACCCTATGGCAACACGTCTGACTAGAGTCTTATAGTAGGCCAATTGCTGTCCTACAATGGAGGAGGCCCGAGCCCAACAGTGCGATGTACAATTGTACATGGGCTGAGATGATACATGAAAATTGTTCTGTATTAAGTTTATATAGAAATGGTTTATCGTCATCATTATCCTGCTCATATCCCAATTATTTGGGGTTGATTTAATGTACTATTGTTTCATATTGCAAAAGTTATGGCAATAGTTTTATGACTGCCCGATGTCAATCTTCCTTGAGAATGTAATTGTTGACCAGACAGCAACAGATGGAGTTGGCCCAGGACAATAAAAACTTGTTTTTTTAGGAAATCCATAAGCAATGTAAGGACTGGTAGTATTTCTTGCTGCTACCACATAGAATTAGTTACAAGACATACATAGAGAGCAGTTACTTGGGCAATAATTATGCTAGTAATATAATTAGCCTATTTACTTCTAAAAAACTGAAATAATGTATAATATGAATTAGTATATTTAGCAACAAAGCAGCTTATACTGTATGTACCTGCATATAAATAATGATGTGTGTCTAATCTTTTACGCCTGCACAAAAAGCGATAGTGTCATAATCTCTACACTTGTTTGGTGATACCAGTCGGTTCAAGAGTCTCTTATGAGAATGCTGCTTCCGATTCTCTTAGTAGGATCACCAGTTGAAGAATTTCAACTAGCGTGTTCGACTTCCATGGGAAAGTAAGGGTTGGTAAGACATTGTATTCTTAACCTGTCACCACATGGGTGAAGTAAAATTTAGAATGCTGATTAAATATTTCCATGTATTTTACCACTTCCTTTCTTGCTTGTGGGATATGCACTTACCATCTGTCTAAGGGATGAAAATCTTGACATAAATGACCTATGGCAATCTGTCTGACTTGCATAGTGTTGTAACTGAATTTCCCTGCTATTGAGCTGGAGCCCCAAGCCCAACTGTGGGTCATATGTGGGCTGAGAAGAAAAGGTTTAGATGATTAATATTTTGTTTAAATACAACACCCTGGACTAAGGCAATAATCCTTGGGTTATCTATACACTTATATAGACATTTTATACACTTTGTAATTAATTTAATTCAATTTGTAATATTTTTCTGCAGGGCCAGGTAACAAACCTATATTTGTGCTGACAGGCGAAGGACATAGAGAGGAACTTGAGTGGTATGTTGGAGCTGCTTTAAGACATTTTTGTTCTCGTATTTCTACTACATCTCTGCCTATATCACTCAATACACATTTGAAGGCTAAAGAAGAACAAGTGCTTTATTTCCCTAGTAAGGTCTGTAGTTACAAGAACTATATATTTTAGTATTTTTTAATATTTATTCAAACTAGGTAATCAACTCCTGTATAAAAGTCCTTTGCAAACTCAATAATGGTTTATTATCATTATCTGGGCTCACATATGTCTTCCACTGTTAGGCAGCTTGGAGCCAATTGGCAGAAAAATTACCTACTATACTATTTAGGTCTGATGTATAGGGTTTTAATTCCAGTTTTTCTTCACTCACATATGGATTTTTGCTCGCCTTTTACGACACCCACAAACAAGATAGGGAGTGATGAATTGTATTCTTACTCCATCATCACACTGAAATAATTGTTATGTTGCGGCTTAGTGGACTGTATGGGGCACCTTATGCCAGCAACATACCGACGTGGGTTAGCCGAAGGACCAGCGGGAAGCCAATCCCACTAGTGGGACTGGTTCCCACAAAATGGGGGTTTGTAGGGAAACGGTGGGAAGCGGAGAACTTACCTCATCTTTCCCGTGCTTTGGTGGAGCTGCAGACTTGCCGGGCTGAAGGTGGTGTTCACGACGAGTTAGATTGGGCTGAATGCGGGCACTGAAGTTATTGTCTATTTAATATCACTATTACGGTTTAGTATATACACTCGCGTGCGGGTAGGCTGACCAGCGTGGTAAGCTTTCGCTGTCTTTAACTGAGGAACGGTAACCGCGGGCGCCGCAGAACGAATATGTCACAAGAGTTTCACGAGAGTCAAATCAAGAATAGCGGTTCGACGCTAGCGCACGACGATTTACTGAATCTAAGCGGAGTTAACCGACATCGCACGATACGTCACGATATCAGCGTTAACAATAATGATTACTATAAAGAGAATTCTAATTATTGAAAATTTATTCAGACTATTTTTTTACAATATATTTCTTATGTCATAGTCTTAGTCATCTATAATGACTAATATCAGGTTGACCGAGCTTCGCTCGGAATATTTTTGTAGAATTTATTTAGGGATATATTAATAAAAAATAAATAATGAAAAATACATAAAAAATTACAAAAAGAGAATAATAATAACACCGAGATTCGATCCGACGCTGTTTGACACACAAAAACTAAAATTAAAACCGGTCAATGTCTCACCTGAGCTACCGTAACTCTTGACGTTGAGAACGAAATTTGAATTCATATTCTTTTAAAATCTAATGTCATTGTAACGTTTTGCTAAAAACACCGACAAAAGTACATTTTCTATACATAAAACCTAGCTAGATCGATTTTTTGGACCCGAATCCTCTAGTATGCCAAGTTTCATCAAAATCGTTGGTGCCGTTTCCGAGATCCTGAAAATATATATATTTACAAGAATTGCTCGTTTAAAGATATAAGATATCATATAATAATGCAAATTACAGATGATGGTATCTAAAATTTGTCATTAAAATACTACCGACTAAATGCTGCTAATGCTTAATGTGACCATACTACATATATAGTTAAAAGTGACTTTGAGGCAATTATCAAGTAAATAGCTGGTCGTATTATCTTATTTATGATTTTTATAATATAATTATTGTAATCGGCAACAGTTGGGGAAGAAAGGTTCTCGAGTGGCGACCACGTATCGAACGACGCAGTGTAGGACGCTCCCCCACTAGGTGGACCGACGACCTGGTGAAAGTTGCTGGGTGTCGTTGGATGCAGGCGGCACACGACCGTACTTTGTGGCGTAATATGAGGGAGGCCTACGTCCAGCAATAGACTAGACATCGATAGGCTGAAATGATGATGTTGATTAATTATAAGGTTCTTACTGTGTTGCATTGCTCAGCAGGCACTAGCAATAATGTTAAAAATAATTTTCCATATTTGTCAGCTAAATGTTAAATCGCGGGTGACGTGACCGGGGAATTAGTCCGTCACCCGCTGAGAGGCCGACCGCGTGAGGAAAGACCGACGTCCTCTCCGAGGGGAGGACTATGGGAGGGTACCCCACTAGGAGGTATTCCGTCGGGTCGACCACTGATGACAAGTAACCCTGTTTCCGGTGGTCGGCGAAGGCGACGTGGTGTTCGGGTGGGTTGTGGGTGTGCGTGCTTACGCCTCTCTGTCGCCCCGGACGAAGTGGTGCGAGGAGCACGCCGACCGCAGCCCACCCCAAAAAAAAAAAGAAAAAGCTAAATGTTAAATTTTTTTTAAAAAAATAACATTGTAAAAATCTATAACCTAATTTAATTTAAAATTTAATATGAAACAAAATTATGAGCTGCGAGTAAACTATTTTGGGTGTGAAAAGGTCCGATAAGTCTGTGATTGCAGATGGAATTTTTAAACATAATGATTGATATGTAACTATATATACTTTTTTACATTAGATTGCTCTGAATCCCTTCTATCGTGGCCGTTCCGAAGAACCATTCCTTGCGATCTCCGACACTGGTCACAATCGGATAGTGCTCACGGACTGTTCTGGTATCGTGCTGCGAATTATCGGTGGTACTGAACGTGGCTTCAAGGATGACAGTTAGTATTTCATTTACTTTACCATTTTTCAGCCTATATAACTCCCACTGTTGGGCTTAGGCCACCTGTCATGTTATGTCGCGTTTTTCTACTCTTGCATATTAGTTATCTACATATTTTCCTCAGTCGCCTTTTACCACACTTACAGGTAGGAGAGGAGGTGTATTCTAACTCCGTAACTGGATTTACCGTACTTATGGTATGCACACATTAAATTTGTCATTGAATATTCCATAAGCATTCTGATCCTATCCCTATATATCGTGCTTTGCTGTTTTTGTTAATATTATTTGTATCGTAACGTCTTTATTTTGATTTATATTATTTGAGATAATATCTCCATGAATTGATTAATTTAATAATTAGTATGAGAATAACGATTGCCTAAAAATGTATAAACTATGTCGTAATAATTAATTTAAGCATATTATAAAAGTTACACACAAATATGTGGCGAAATGTTTGTTTCTTGTTCTACTTACACGTTCGGACAAGGAATCAAAAGCGTGAGGCTATAAAAGTATAATAATAATAACTGCATACATACATAGATTCACGGCTCTTACCCATAGGGGTAGGCAGAAACCACTTCCCTTCACTTGCTACGATCTTGACATACCACTTTCGCCTCCTCCCCATTCATTAATCTCCTCGTGCATGTTCTTTGGTTTTGAGTATTTTTAACCAGGCCTTTCTTGAGAATGTCTTCGTTTTGATCGTGGAACGGCCGCCTTGGTATTCCCCTTGCAATACTTCCGTTCAGAGTGTTATAATTGAATTATTTTTTATTTAGAGTTGAGTGAGGCGCAATTCAATTCACCTCAAGGTCTGTGTTGGTTATCAAGTAACGTGTTAGCAGTTTGCGACACCAACAATCATGCATTACGTGCCGTGCATTTGGACGAAGGCACGGTGGAAATACTGGCTGGAACAGGGGAGCAGGCTGTTCATGGCGATCTTGGTATGTGCATTATTGTTTGATCATCATCTCAACCCATATATATCCCACTGGTGGACTCGAGCCTCGTTCGGTATAATAATGTACTAGGCCACGTTAGTCAGATGTGTGCGTGCGCAAGACCGTTCCCAGTGGCATTCTCGTGGGGAGGCCTATGTCCAGCAGTGGACGTCTGAAGGCTGATGGATGGATGGATGGAAGATTCATTTTATGTTTATATAAAAGAAAGAGTAAAAACTGATAAATTATGATAGTAAAAAATATTGACCTTGTAATTTACACAGAAGTTTCGGTTTCGGCCGAAACTGAGACTAAAGCCAAAATTCGGTTTCGGCCACAAAAAGTAGTTTCGGTCGGACACTACTCACGAATGATGTTAATAGTTATCCGGGGCGATGGACCACTAAATAAATTTTGTGTGTTTTCGGGCTTCATGAATTCGATTATTATAGTGTATTTGTAATTCAGAATGTGTTGTATGTTGGCAGGCGGTAAATGTCTCGGCGCTCAGCCTCTAGCGTCGCCCTGGGACGTGCTTTTGTATACAACACCTGACATGGATATGTCCGTGCGACCATTACTACCACCGCCACCCCCACCCCCTGGTGGGCAAGCCCCGCTTGAGAAAGATACCACCTCGGAAGAAAGTAAAGGTAACTTTTATAAGGCAATCTTTTTTATTATAGCTCATTAAAGTGCAAACTATTTGAAAGTTAATTAGACATGAATATTCTTCATAATAGAGAAATTTACATAATATACCTATTTGGGTAGATAGGTTGGTATAGTGTATTACTTCCCTCTGTCGCCCCGGACGGATTGGTGCGAGGAGTGCGCCGACCGTAACCCGGGGTGGGTTCAAAAAAAGAAACAAAAAAAAAGAAATAGTATATTACTTCGAGTTTTCTTCCTCTTGCTGTGCTATTAGGCTGTTTAGGTCCCTTAGTTATTTACCCGTTACCCGCATAAAAGTACAATTAAGTCTCCACCAACTGAACTGAATGCCAAGAACACGTTCCTTTAGTTATTTAGAAGTCAATAGGGTGCCAAGATATTGTCTTTTAAATTAAATTTATTTATCATTATGATTTATTCCATTACTTTATTACTTTTTCAGTATCGCTCTTGACTTCATAAGTGTAGATAATTATAATTAACGGACACAATACTCGAACTCAGAATAATCATTTAAGGATCGTATAAAGAATCATTTTGTGTATGAAATGATCCCACGACACTCATATGGCCATATGACATTTTTAGCAAACATATTTAATGGGGATGCTATTTGATCGGTGAAATATCTCTTATATTTGGTCGCCCGATATTTTGCTTAGAATTAGAGACTTCTATAAAATAAAGCTCAAAATAATAGCTATTCTGCAAAATTAATAGCAAAGGAACTTAAAAATTTCTGCTGTAATATTTGTATACAGTAGGTGATCTCAGAAGTTCGCGGACGATATATTATTGCTTTAATCCACGTTTCTAGTCCATTCAAAAGTTATATATAATTTCAGATAAAGACAAGAAAGACGAAAAGCGTCGGGTCCTATTGATAGCATGCGCGGGCTCACATCAAATATGGGCGCTGTTTCTTGATACCACAATATGGTGGAAATATAAAACTTTTACTGAAGGTAAATACTAGATTGACTGCCTGCTTCAATTGCATAACCTGTTACTACGCGTTCACTTCAAGTTTGCCGTTACCTCCTGCCCCCACATCCCTACCTCGTGCCGCAAGCATCGCCCGCTTAGTAGCGATACCAACGCTAATGTGTGTATTCGTCTGCTTCTATGTACTTACGATTTACTTACGATGAAGATTTATCGATCAATCCTAATGTAGAAAAACTAGAAATACGCAAAACATGCTCCACTTGAGATCCTACTTATGTTTTTAGTGTCGACTGGGCTATTTGTTTGGGAGTGTGCGAACTAAATACGCTATAAGTGTTGCGATAAATTGTGAATGTTTATGGAATGCAATCTTATTTAAGTTGTCATCTTTTGTTGGTATAATAATATAAGTATACTATGTCCTTTTCTGTACCTCTTAAAACTTCTAATAATGATAATAACTTGTAATAAATGTTGTAATAATGGGTCGAGTACCTAAGTCGTTAATTAAAAAACAAACAAACTCACATTTGCATTTATAATATTAGTAAAGATAAGCATAGTATATTATTTCATCAACTTGTCAAGCATCTCTATGTAAGAAAATTAATCAACGATAATTTTATTGTTTTGTCAACGGTATTCATAGCTGTGACGTAACGGTTAACGACGGCAATCTCGAAGTGAACGCGTAGTAAATGTTATTCTTGAATTCCCCTGAATTGAGTTTCTGAATTTATGTTGTGTATTTAATTAATTAATAGGCTCGAGCCTTCTCTACAATAGGAGAAAAATTGATTTACTATATATACTAGGCTGGTTAAAAGTCTTGGTTTAGGGCTTCATTTCGAGTATTCCTTCTCTTGCATAGATATTATATGCCCTAGTCATCTTTTGATTGTATTCTTACTCTGTCACCACATGAAATTTGATTTATTATAATAATAATATGCTGTTTAGTAGCTACAAATAACACTAACTGTTACATTGCTCATATGTGTTGTAAGAGACTACTAAGAGAGTTACATCGCCCTGGGACAAATGCATCTGATGCCTTCTGGTCAACAACTACATTCCTAAGGAGGGTTGACAACAGGCAGGCGGCCGGTTATAAAGCTATTATTGCCTACAATTTTTGCAATATATACGATGGTGTGATTGCGTTATAGATTTTTTTTTAATATGCTAATGTGATGACGTATATTTTTACATACATTATCATCATTTCAGCCCATATAAGTCCCACTGTTGGGTTTGGGTCTCCTCCACAATGCTAGGGAAATTGACCTACTATACCCCGTTGGTCAGATGTGTTGGCATTGGGTTTTATATCGAGTTTTCCTTATCTTGCATAGATGTTATTTGCATATCCCTTAGTCGTCTTTTACGATATCCACGGTAAGAGAGAGAGGGGGGAGAGTTGGCTAATTGTATTTCTACTCTGTCACCACACGGACTTTCCATTTACAATATGTATTTTAATGGTGATAACAATGTTTGGCAGGAACATGCGTTTGTATTGCTGGTTCTGGTACGGAGGCCGCAAGGAATAGCGCTTATCCAAACACTGCCGCATTCGCACAACCTTCTGGCCTTACACTGAGAGTGGGTAAGACTTCATCATATATTTTTCGACTTTCATCCATCCATCCATCAGCCTACGGACGTCCACTGCTGGACATAGGCCTCCCCACAAGAATGCCACTCGGAACGGTCCTGCGCCACTTGCATCCAACGGTTCCCTGCGACTTTGAGAATGTCGTCAGTCCACCTAGTGGGGGGTCGTCCTACGCTGCGCCGTCCGATTTGTGGTCGCCACTCTAGAGCCTTTCTTCCCCAACGGTTATCGGTTCGACGAGCGATGTGGCCTGCCCATTGCCATTTCAACGTGCTAATTCTGCGGGCTATGTCGGTTACACCCGTTCTTCTACAGATTGCCGTGTTCCGGATTTTATCACGTAGAGAAATACCGAGCATAGCCCTCTCCATAGCACGCTGAGTTTTCAACTTAACCAACCTCAATATTATTACCAAAATGAATTAAATTATTCAGCCCTTTATGTTTATAATACGGCTATGTTCGCGACTAATTATAGGCGGCGACTTGGACGTCGTAATCTAACTTTTCTAATCGGCTGCCACTGCCCAGTCGATAGTGTGATAAGGTTGAGTGATTTTGTTAATAAACAATCGAGACCAACCCAAGAAAGAAAATGGGCTTTTAACGGAAGACTTGACGTAAACGCACCTTCCCACGTCGACTCGTCGTCTCAGCTCATACACCGCTGGTCTCACTGCTGGGCTCGAGCCTCTTCCACAATAGGATTTGTGAAGTAGAATTAACCTTTTGTATCTGCTGCTCAGAAGTGTTGATATTGGATTTTATTCCGAGTTTGCCTTCTCTTGCACAGATGTTATATATACATCATATATCTTCTCACGAGCTTTGCATACATCCCTATATTTGACAAGTTAATCCCTGAGACGTCAAAAATAATAAATTACTTTTTTTTGGGCCGCCTTTGGTCTGGACACACGTCGTTTGTTCTGTCCGAGACGAAGAAAGGGCGGCGTACTGCCCAGTAACCTTTTTTTAGTGGGTCATGGTTAGCGCACCCGCTGCCCAGCTCCGTCCGGGGCGTGTGGCTCCAATGACCCACCCGTAGCACGTCGCCTTCGTCGCTGGGCCCACCACCGGTGCAGAGTTCCTTGTCGTCAGTTGTCGACCCGATGGAATATCCTCGCGGGGTACCCGAGAGGAGACTCTCGATGTCGGCCTCAGGACGGTTCGGCCGCATTTGAAGCCAATTCGGCTTATTTCCTAGTCCACCTTAATCCTATTCCGTATTCCTTTTATTGTGGTGTGCGGTATATTGATTACCGTGGGAAAGTGGAGGGTCTCCCTTCCTTCTTTCCATTTTAAAATAAAAAATATTGATTTCCGCAATTTATCGCCTTATTCAATTAATTAGAGAACATAATACTATATCTTTATGGAATATATAATTTAAGCCAAATTACAGTAAAACCCGTTTAAGACGATTTCGCAGGGACCCGCCTAAAAACGCGTCTTAGGCGGGAAAGCGTATTATGTGGGAAAGGGAAAAAACGTGCCATTATTATTCATTATATTCTATTATTATTTTGAATACCTACGTATTGAATTTAACATTTAAAAATTACCTAAATAAAATGTTGTTTATTTTCTTTATTCAATATACTTACTACTACATTTACTACATTTTAAATATTAAAAAAATGATGTTTATTATTATTACGTTCCTTAAAGTAATCACTTATTTTAGTTTGACAAAAAGATTTTGAGGCGTTAGCGTTAATTTTCAACGTAATTTAATTTTTGCAGTGCGTCTTCGCTTGATTCAAAGAAGTTACATAGCGTCTTAAATCATTAACTGCTGATAATGCCTGAGCGTGTGATAAAATCGGAGTTGACTCAGCTTCTTCTTAGTCATTATCACTTAGGGTTGCTCGACAGTCGTTACTTCGTCAGTCGCTGGCCGCTGCCGCAAGGGGTAATATGTGTATTTGAGTGGCACGTGTTGGCGTATTAAACGGGATGACGATCGTATTAAGCGTTAAGAAATGTATGAAAACATGTCTCAAGTTGCTGGGACTGACGCAAAATGGCGTACTATGCGGGCAATCGTATTAAACGGGCTCTACTGTAATTTGTGAAAATGAACGCGTTTTCGCAGGTGCAAATCCAGAGATATTCATAGCAGATTCGGAGAGTTCATCCATAAGACGACTGGCATTGGCGACCGGTCAAGTTTCGACATTATGCGGAGGTGATCGCAATCCTTTGGTGCGTATCTTTATTCAGCCTTTTGAGGTTCACTGCTGGATGTAGGGTCTCCTGTAGAACACTCATTTATTTGAGAGGGTAATACCGTAATCGCCACGCTTGATAGGCAGGTTCGCGATCGCAGTATGTGTTATACTGCTGTTGCTAATTCTGGTGATAGCCGATTTTTACGACTCCCACGGGGAAGCAATGTCTGACAATTGTATTCTTATCTCGTCGCCACACAGTGAACCATTCAGTCTTCAGGCTAATAAGCTTACTAAAAAGTAAGAAAGATAGGGTCCATCCATTATCTATCGACGTCTATTTTAGCATTTAGATCGCCCCGATCAGAGGAAATCTATAATTGTTACGTTAAGGGGGTTGGCTTTACAGTCGGTCTTATAAGTCTCCAAGGAGAATGCTACTGCCCTATTATACTGAGTCGAGTTTCACAATACCCGCGTGTAATATAAGGGTGGTAATACTATCGTCATCACAGCTCGTATATGTCCCGATGTTGGGTGCGAGTCTCCCTCGCAATGACAGGGAAATTGACCTACTATATCACGCTGGTCAGATGAGACCTCATTTCCAGTTTTCCTTCTCTTGCATATATGTTATCTACAATAATTCCCTAGTTGTCTTTTATGACATCCACGGCCAAGAATTGGGGTGGTGAATTGTATTCTTACTCCATCACCACACGGAAATCATTTTTCGGCATTCTTAATCCGTTGTTACAAAGGAATGGGACCATGTTTAACGTTTCCTCCATATGATCAGGTTAGTCCAAAATTTTGTCTGGTTGATGATAAACTTTTTATGTTTACAGAATTTATTCGCGTTCGGAGACGCTGATGATATTGGTATTGACGCAAAATTGCAGCACCCTCTCGCAGTGGCTTACTGCGACCCCACTAAAATCTTGTACATAGCTGATACTTACAATCATAAGATTAAAAAAGTTGATGTTGGACCGCAAAAAGTCACGTCTTTATATCCTACCATGATTGAGTCTACTGATCCAGCTAAGTTCAACGAACCGTCCGGGTTATCGTTAACACAAGATGGCAAATACTTATACATCGCAGACACCAATAATCATTGCATAAAAATATTAAATTTAGCAAAGAATGTATGCCAAGATTTCAAAGTGCGTTTGGCTGAACCAAATTTCACTGAACCAGAGAATTTGATTTTATACAAGAATGATTTATTCGTGAATAGAAAATGTGGCAACCTTATTATTTATTTCAATGTAAGTTTAGATGCTGAATCGAAGAATGTTCAGTTTACTCCTGGGGCGCCACAGAATTGGTTAGTTTGTGTCCGAGATGAGAACAATAAGGATGTCACTTTAGAGGATTTTGAGTTTATAAACTCGTCTCATAAAGGCACAAAACTACCAGGTCGAGTGGAAATGAAGCTTAAACAGAGAACAGATAAGTTTCATTATAAATTGTACTTGAGTTTTCATACTGCCTTATGTGACTCAAATATTTGTTTTTCACATGCCTTTACTATTAGATCGACGATTTTAGTTAGAGATTCGGTTAAAATGGTGGAGTCATATAAAATTACTTGTAAAGTGAATCCTATAAGCAGATCTGAGAAACCGCAGGAGCAAAAATCACAAGAGCAGAAATCTCAAGAGCAAAAAACATAAGTCTGATTTATTGACAATTATAAAATGCACAAAGCAAGCTTAAGCAGCACGTTATTTATTTTATAGTAAGAGCCCGTGATCGCCAGACCTACGTCATTCTATAGTCTGAAAAATAATCAAGACTATAATTATATAGGTACAGATTTTCGCCCATTTTAAACCAAATATTGATTTGAAACTCTTTTATACAGAAGTAATGAATTGAGTATATTTATTTTCAAGATATTATAATATCTTATTTTATATTTGCATTCAAGTCTTAGTTGGCAGGGCCGGATTTAAACTAAATGCCGCTCCTGGGCACGGAAAAAATCCGCCCCAATACTGGAATGTTACTTTTTTTACGAATTTTATTTTACGTTTCAAGTTTATTAAATTCAAAAATGTAAGATTTTTCGTTGTAATTAAAATTAATTGGTTCAATCGATAAATTATAACATTTTTTTTTAAATTCATTGATTAAAGTTTTGAAAAATGTAAAAAATAATTCCGATGTTTTATCAATTTTCAAACAAAATACTAAATAAACTTCTTTAATTCCAGAAAATAGAAAAATTGATAATTATGTTATCGATTAAATCATTTTGATTATTAGTTGCTACCAAAAGTGCTAAAATTATAATTCTCATAGAATGGATGAATTGAATTTCTTGAATTATCAATTAAACAGAAAATTATTAATTAATAGAATATTGAGCAATCTTGATAAGACTAAAACAATTTTTTTTTCACTTTCCAAATTTTGCCGCCCTGGGCACTTGCCCCAATTGCCCCTAGTGTAAATCCACCGTTGTTAGTTGGTAAACCAATGTTGTAGTCTGCCCCGAAAGAAAAGCAAGTCTGGTGTTCACGGGTTTTGCTTTCGAGACCATCAAACTATTTTTAAGTCTATGCATTATAATAAAATAATTATTTTGTTTAATTTTTACTGTTTAGTTGTTAATGACATAAAATATTTTTTATAAATCGTTTTATTTTTCATATCCTTATATTTCCCTATGGTAGCTGTTAGAAATAACAAGAATTTAAATTCCGTACTTTCGTTATGCAAGAGAAAGAAAACTTCAAATTAAACCGCATCACCAAATATCTAAGTAGCGTGATTACTATACTACGCTGTTCAATTTCCTTGCAACTATGGCGAGGCGCGAGGTCGTTGGTGGGACGTATATGAACTGAAATGAAATAATAATCGCAGATATTGTTACCCCAAAGGCTCCTCTGCCTTCTAGGAGAGTTAAACTTGGATCAAGCGTTGAGTACATTGAAAAATTATATCTATCAAAAGATAACAAAAACTTAAAAATTAATCAACTTTTCCGTTCCTTTACGCGCGTATATGGTTGGACGCATTTTTTGTTTTTTTTTTATTTTTTATTATGGGTGGGCTATGGTAAGCGCACGCGCGGTCCAGTCCGTCCGGGGCGATGAAAGGACGGCGCGCGGGCCCATAACCCACCCGTACCCACGTCGCCTCGTTGTTGGGCCGACCACCGGAGCAGATGACTTTCATAGTCTCATGTCATACGGCATACTTTGGGGTTGCTCCGCGGAATTGAATAGAATTTTTATTCTACAAAAAAGGGCGGTCCGCGCGATATATAATTTAGGCCCAAGAGTGTCACTAAGGGAGAAATTTAAAGAGATAAATATTCTGACTGTTATATATCAATATATATACGAAAATGTATTATATGTAAAGAAAAATATCGGTAACTTTGAAAAATATAGTGACATTCATCATGTAAATGCTCGGAATAAGGATAAATTAGTTGTACATAGTACTCGTCTTCAACGAGTTAACAGATCCTTCATGGGGCAATGTATACGCTTCTAAAACAAATTACCTATTAATATTCGAGATAAGTTCAAAAAAGCAATCAAGAGTAGATTTTGTAGAAAAGGTTATTATAAAATCTCAGATTATCTTGATGATAATACAGACTGGTTATGAGCAGCTCCTCATTCAGGCATTTTCTCATTATTTCAAAAGGTGTTACATACATGTTTATTCTGTTGTTGTTACTATAATTGTAAAGCGTAGCGTGTTTTGCCAAACGAATTTGTTATTTAATCTGTGTTTTATGTTTGTGGCACATGGTATTGGTCATGCTCACTGAAGGGTCTGCTTGCGGTAGCTACGAGGAGCGGGTCACTCCCTTCCCTCCATTGTGGTTGAGGGGAGTGATGGCTGCTCTAGTGGTTAACTCGTGATCGGGTGCCGCTTGCGGGATCTGGTCCAGCCATGGTACTTTTTCGTTATATTTAATAACTGTATTATATGATGGTTCGAAAGGCATCACACTGGAGCTATTAATAGACGTGTTGTTGTATATTATCTTATTTAAAAAAATAGTAAATGAATAAAAAAGAAGACAAGCCCACTGAGTTTCTTGCCGGATCTTCTCAGTGCGGTCGCGTTCCGATCCGGTAGTAATGTAAGGTAAAATGTAAAAAAGTGACCATATGTAAGTGCCCCCGCGGGGTTTATGCATAATAAAGAATTTGAATTTGATGTGACTAGTCGTCAGTGGTCGGCCTGACGGAATACCATTTCGGGTAACCTCACTTCTCGACGTCCTGGGACGTCAGTCGCCGTCGCGCGGTCAGCCTCTCTGCGGGTGACGGACAATTCCCCGGTCCGATCACCCGCGGCCTCGGCTAGGGCATGGTTGGACGCATACGGTTTCCTTATATAGGAATTCAGATTCGGAATTCCACGTCACTAGCGCATACATCCGTTTTCTCATCGAAACGAATGCCAAATTTTTTGTTCGAAAATCGTAAGAATGTGTGCGTTATTGAACATTGTCTATGTTGCGGAGTATTCAGGTTGCCGAATCTGAATTTCTTAATAAGGAAACCTAATTAGTAAACCGTACGTGTACGTCCATCCTTAAACATAATATGAAAAAGGTATATGTAAAATACGAAATAAGTAGGTATCTATATACAGATGTATCAGGTTATGGGGCAACTGTTCAAGTATCTTGTAGTTTAACGGTCATAGATCGTAATTAAAATGTATATTACACAAAAAACAATAAAACATAAAAGTTAAAGAGATTTAAAAAATATGTGTCTAGGAGTCCTTGCCTTAAATGTTACGTATTATGTAGGCATGTACAGACAGGACACATGTAGGCATGTAAAGCATCGGCAGTATTTTATAGGTATGATTGCCCAAACGCTTCAATGTTAACGTAGGTACAAAGACGGTTTGTAAACGGTCATCGGCCGATCAGCTGATTTAAAGCGAAGTTTGTTTTGCTTATGCGAACGTAATAATTGATTTATTCAATTTCTAATGAACATTTAACAAAATACGAATAAGTTGCAGATCAAGTATCATTGACTTTATACATTTCAATCAGATTTACACGAAAAAGCGATGACAAAATTGAAAAATTTTACATGTCTCTAACTCTAACGAATCGATATTTTTCCTTCAAATTTTTTTCATGGGTTCCTACCACCATTGCCTAACTCTCGTTTGACCAGTTGCCCCATACCCTGATACACCAGTATAAATACGTGAAGCAAAAACTTTATACCCTTTTTTACGAAAATTACGTGGATGGACAAATATAAAATTTGGCACAGTTGAAGTATATAATGAGGTGAAGTGAAATTTCATATAATAATGGATTAGAAATACATTAAATTAATTAAAAAAAGGTGTTACGTAGTGTGCGTATTCATTCAATCGATACACACACACGCGCGCTCATATTCAATTTTGTTTACGGTTCTCTGGCCAAACTGGCCAAACTGAATGTCAAATAAACAATCATAATTATGATGACAATCTTTTTTTTGTTGTTGTGTGTGTAGCTGTTGGTCGCAGATGACCTTGACAGCTTAACGCGGTCAATGGGCGAGCGCAGATGGCTCTCAACCCGGTAGACAATCTTTAATAGACATTTGTACTTATATATTAGTTATTAGTGAAATATAGCTTGCTCAATATACAATTATACATGAATAAAATTAAAAGAAAATTGTGTAGCATTAAAATTAATTTAAATGAATTATTGCCGAATTTCGACCACTCGGCAACCACTAGTATATAAAATACTCACAAGTACTACTATACCATTTCTATCAGCAATGTAGGTTTCATTTCGAGTTTTCCATCTCTTGCACAGATCTTATATGCATATTATATCCCTTAGTCGTCTTTTACGACATCCACGGGTAAGATAGAGAGTGATAAATTGTATTCTTACTCCGTCGCCACACGGAAAAATTAATTCAATAATAATGAAATAATTACTATTATTTCAATTTTATTCTCGACTCGGAGGACGTAGCGTAGGACGACTTGATACCAGGTGGACTGATGACATCTTGAAAGTTGCAGGAAGCCCTTTGATGCTAATGCCACTGGATCGTTTTGAGTGGCATTCTGCAGTGGACCTATACGAGGATAGATGGATGATTATTTATTTACAAGTTTAATACTTCCTACTATTGAGCAGACACTTAGTTCAGCAGACAGCATGCACTTAGTTCAGCAGCAGGCACGCAGTTCTTTTACCAATTACTTGAATTACTTCTATATTGGGGTTCTACTATATTATATTGACCACATTGGTTGCTATAGTTTAATTTCGGTTTTTCCTTTTCTTGCCGATGCTGCTTCCTTTGCATCTCTTGACATTTTATCTTAATTCGTTACTAAATGTAGCTGATTAGTGCTCTTGACTGCTAATTTGGTTAAAAGGTAATATAAAATAATATATAGTAATAAATAAATATACTGAGAAATTGTTGGTAACAAAACTTAGTGGGCATGATGAATTATGAAATTTATTAGGCGTTAAAATAAATTTGACAATCGCGCTTTTAAAGTCGTAGTAAGTCCATTTTAAAAATAAATGAAAAAATATCTTAGAATATTTGTTTTATTGACACTTAATAATAATTGTCTTTAACTTTTAAAATCTGTTTCTGCATATGCAATAAATTGTAGGTACGAAGAACAAGATAGCAAATTGTTATTAACATTAAGGGTATATAGGTATGTCATAAGGTTATTTCGTTGCTATTTCTGCATTAAAGGCGACATTAGTAGATATACGCGTATATATAGCTTAGCTTAATTATTGTCGCGAATTTACAAGTAATGTTAAAATTAATCTCTGCTCTTAGGAATAAAAACCGAAGTTGTTCCGGAGCTACTTCACGGAATTCCCAAGTTATTCGCGATTCTGTGAATGCAATTGCGAACTTTTATTTTTTCTGTTTATGAATGTAGATAGCAATGACATTTGGCATCTGATGGCAGGAAGTGTAGATCAAAACATTCTATTTCGAGCCTCATGATTTTATTGACCTGACCTTAAACGAGAACTTTAACCGTTACACGATCTAGATCAGGGTTAGTTATTTTGTTCGTTAAAGAAATGTTATGCTTATGATGTATACATATAACAAATTTTAATTTAGGAAATGCCATTCTAGTTGCGTCAGAGTTTATCATAGAAAGTTATGTTATGACTAGCAACCCGCCCTCGCTTCGCTTCGGTTTCAGTCGCTTTACCCGCGGCGTAGTGCCCGTTCCTGTGGGAATACCGGGATAAAATATAGCCTATGTTACTCCATGATATTATAGCTTTCCATTGGTGAAAGAATTTTTGAAATCGGTTCGGTGGTTTAAGCGTGAAAGCGTTACAAACAAACAAACATCCTTACTTTCGCATTTATAATATTAGTATGGATTAGCTATATGGCATGTTATTGCTTATCATACTACTCTTATCCCAATTACGTGAGGTCGACGCAAAATATACTCCTCTTCCATCGTACTTAATGCGAAACTTATTGGCAATAGTTTTACGACCGGTAACCCGCCTGATATCAATCATATCCTTGGGCATGTGATTGTTATCCAGATGGCATCAGATGCAGTTAGACCATATTCTTTATGAGAGTAATCCAATACTACTATACTGTTTGCCAAATAGCATGGCAAAAAGCGGTCATTTGGTGTCCTTCACCACGATATCATCAAATTCAAGTAATTTATCGCTAATTCTATCGCTTTCCATAGAAACCATCTTATCGTTGTAATATCGTCGTGAAGGTGTCTAGACCGAACAGAGGTTACAAACATTTGTCTGCGTGTAATTTGTTTAGAATTTTAATTAAGAAATTATTAAACACCTACACGTGCAATAATAAAGCATACGTACACGTTACCTACCTTACCACTGCCCTGGCATGAAACTGATAGCTAACCTATCTTAAGGCTAACTTTTTGTTAAATACGTAAGGTGAGGTAAAATAATATACTAAAATAATTTATTTATGACTTTACAAAAATCTATAGTTCTGAACTGTCACTTCCACTACTATTACTATCACCGCTGTCTGATACATGAATTATGAATGCATCAACCTTTCGGTATATACCTACTGTCATCGAGGCCCATCATTTTTTTTTTCAATATCTTTTACGTGCTCCACACGGAATGTCAAACAAAATGGCGACTGGGCCACATGACACCACTGATCTCATACACCTGACGCTAAAATCAGTTAAGAAAAGATTTTATGTTTGATACACATAACCTAATATCTTGCATCCACTTGTGCGACCCTTTAGATTTATTACACCTGACGGTAAAATGAGTTGAAAGAAATGTGTCATAACTTAAAACTTGGAATTTTTTGGGCGTTACATAATTCTTCGAAGCTAATTACGTATTTAATTATAGGATCTATATTATATTGAATTTATATATATATATATATATATATATATATATATATATATATATTCTCGGTACTTTAATTTTAATGTTACTTAAAAACTTTTGATTTTCAGACATTTGAAAGTAATTTGGCATTGTTATCAATGATATTATTTATAAAATAATGAAATGTCACCAGTTACAGGTTTATCTGGTATTTTAAAACAATGAAATACATGATTATAGGATATTAAAAACATATATTTTATATGGTAATTTTACAAGATTTCGTAAAATTTTGAGTTGTGCTGTTTGTAATGTTGCTTCCTGGTAGGCATCTACCAAGAGAATTTTGCGATACAACTTTTCGATAGATTTGTATGGTAAGCGATAGATTTTTTTGCATTTTAAGATATTATGGTGAAGGTAGGTGAAGGTCATCTTTTGCCACCTAATCTGGCACTGAGTATATCTAAGAAAAAGATTTGTCGGCACAGTCTTTTTTTGGTAAGCTATGGTTTGAACACTATTCTATCCATCCGAAGTCTATTCCATCCGAAGCGACGGAACGGCGGTGTGCGGCCTCATATCCCATTGTGTTCGCTTGTCATCGCTATTAGGCGGACCACTTATACCGATTACGTGACATCCGTGACCGGCCCGGCGAGATACCCCTTCAGATATCGTTCTAGTCGACGCCCCGGCAATAACAATAATATTGCCCGGGCGTCGCCCACTCACGGGCTCGCGGCCGGCCTCTTCGTGGGTGGCGGATTAATCTGCGGTCCATCCACCCGCGACCACAAATAGCGCAGCATCAAGCGTAGGTATTCATGCTTGTGTCGCCTAACGTGCCTTCGGCGGAGCATGTCAACGTGAAGAATCCCCTTTATGACCTGCTCCGCCGGCCCTGCTGCAAGATACCTGAATCACCGAAGGCGGCAACCGCATTCCACTTCCTGACGATGTCGAACATCATCTTAGCAATATTTGCTGCGACGCTGCTCTGACGTCCCCAGGTCACACAGACCATTAACGTTTGATGAATCCTCCTTTGCACTCAGAACTGCAAGATCTTGTTAGCGGGTTACAGTGAAAAGATCTCAATTCTCAACGTGTGTTATTGATAAAGGTAGTGGCAAACTAAAAATAGAGACTCCGTGTTCTTGAATATAGCACGAGTTTGAACCCTAGTTTATATATTTACAAAATATTAAAATGAATAATAAACACGATGACCACAGATGACCACACATGTTGATGACCACACAGACCACAGATGGTTTAATACGTTAGTACCATCAATAATATCATAACAATTTTATTGACAGTGAACATCATACGGAGATATGAGCATATTGCCACCTCTATCCCCTCTGTTTGATCTTCTGTCTCTCTTAAATATCATAAGACCCTCCCTTTAAATAAAGCCGCTGGGGAAGATAAAATATCAAATAAAATATTTAAAGAAGCTTGTCAAACGTCAGTCGACTCAGTGTTCAATTATTGTATAGCCGAAGGCATTTTTCTCGTTTATGGTGTCACGGATTCATACATATTATACTAAAACATGGTGTTAACCCGCCGAAGTCATATCAGCCAATCACTCTACTTCCATCCTAGTGGTGGCTATGCTATCCTATGATGGATAAACTCTTAGAATGGTTGGTTGTAATTCTAACAGTCTATTCGTTATAATAGTCAGTTTTTAGACTGTACCTTATCTCCTTTTCTGTATCCCTACTAATAGCTATGTAAAATTTCAAAGATGATTGCTTGAGTAGTGTACGGTATGCTGGATTGGTGAAGATGAAGAAATAAAATATTTTCTTGAATGTTCAGAGTTCTTGTTTATTTTCCTTTTTGCTGTTGTTTCCATGAAGCTCCCGAATGCAGTGACAATCCCACTTTTTTTTTTTTGTGTGTGTACAGCTGTTGGCCGCAGATGGCCTTGACAGCTTGACGCGGACTATGGGTGAGCGCTGAGGGCTCTCAACCCGGAGAAAAGTATGCTAAGCGACATCGCCCAAGGGTTCCTCCTGTGGGGAACGGACCTCGGCTTGGGGCGTCGCTGGAGGCAAAGTGGGCGTGCCCACGTTTTTAGTCGTGACTTTTGCGCGGCGCGGTTTCGCACCTCGACGGCGAGGGCGGAACCGCGGATATTTATTTGTTAAGGCCTCGCGGGCCGTGTAGGCTCTTTGTTGAGCGAGTGTGATATTGTCGTACTCTTCGTCGAGGACGTGACGAGGACGTCGGATGGATGAGATTTTGGAGGGTCTATAGGAAGCCGCCCCAACCACTAGTTGGTTGGGGTGTGTCATGGCAGAGTCAAAGTAGCTCTGAGAGCACCGTTTCATAAACTGCTTGATGGTCGGCAGTTCGAGGTCGATGTGGAGATCGACGTTTCGTATGAACCACGGTGCTCCCGTAGCTCGGCGCATGAAACGATTTTGTAGTGTCTGTAGCCTGTGGATCCTGTGTGGCTTAACATGCGCGCACACCACGCTGGCATAGGTCATGATAGGCCGTATGCAGGTGGTGTAAAGTCGGACTTTGCTACTCAGGGGCATACGCGACCTAGAGTTGAGTAGACAGTGGAGACGGCCCATCACAAAGGCTGCCCGTGCGCGGACTTGCTTTATGTGAGGGGCGAAGCTGAGTCGATCGTCAAGGGTCACACCCAAGTATTTGGCCTGCCTGGTCCAAGTGACCGGCTTGTTGAAAATTTTAAGGGGGGGAATGCTATCGATAGAGTAGGAACGGGCAGTTCGTCTAGTGAACATGACCGCCTGACTCTTCTCGGGGTTGATTTCTAATCTCCATTTCCTAAACCAATTGGCGAGGGCGGTAACCGCTGTTTGGAGAGTCTTGGCTACTGTTGTCGGGGATCTACCAGCACAAAAGAGTGCGGTATCATCAGCGTAAAGCGCTTTATGTACCCGGTTGAATTTGGGCATATCGCTAGTGTATAGCGTGAAGAGAAATGGGGAGAGGACCGACCCCTGAGGGACGCCGGCCTTGATAGGGTGGGAGGTCGACAACGTCCCTTCCACCCTGTAGCGAAAGCTGCGATGACTTAAGTAGTCATGGTATAATGAGAATTAAGTAGTGAGGGATCTTGAGGAGATAGAGTTTGTAGATTAGGCCTTCATGCCAAACCTTGTCGAATGCTTTCGCTACGTCTAGGAATAATACACCCGTATATCTGTTCACGATGAACTGACTACTTGTGTATTCTACCAAGCGGTGAACTTGTTGTACGCAGCTGTGTTTAGCTCGGAAACTAAACTGTGCGTCGGGAACGAGGTTGTTAGCCTCGGCGAATGTACGTAGTCTACTGAGAACTATTCGTTCGTAGATCTTATCTAGACCTTTTAGTAGACTAATCGGGCGGTAACTACTGGGTTCGGTACGGCGCTTGCCGGGTTTGTGGATTCCTGATGCAGCACAACAGGACTATCAAGTGGGCGGGGAATAATTTAATGACTTTATTTGAGATTCCGTCCGAATCTGAGGCTTTTCTGGTTTTAAGACCCCTGACTAACGATTCGACCTCATCGGTGGTCACTACTGGGATAGGTTGATCGGGGTTGGACAATCCCACTGATCGGTGTGGTTTATATGACCAGCGACCCCCTTTCAATATGTTGCGGTTCGCTGACTGTAAATTGTTTGGTTCAGCCAATCAGAGCGCTGTATTAGTTTAGTCAGTTGGTCGATTGTCTGACTTTACATATGTTGTCTGACCTTATATATGTTGTCTGACCTTATACTATTGGATTCTATAACTATATTTAGAACTTTTATTAAATCGACTATTTACAAGCTTAAATCTAATCGGTATTTATTTTAATTAAATTCTAAGACTTATTATTCTAATTAGATTGTGCTGTCCCGCACATTTCTCTCGCTGTGCGACTCCGTCGCATCAGGTTCCGGTGCGGGTCCAGCTCCGTCGGTGTGTTGCGGTAGAACTATCAGTTTCCGCACTGGACGTATCAGCACTCCTCCTTTGGTTCGGGTGTCTACGGTTCGCACGGCGTTGTCAGGTCCCGGGTACGTGGTGACGACTCGGCCTCTTATCCACACGTTCCGGGGCAGGTTAGGATCCACTATTTGTACGAGATCGTTCACCTGTACCGCCACTCCTTTTCCATGGGGCTCCCGCTGGTTCTGGAGTTCGGGGAGATATTCTTTCAGCCAACGGGTCCAGTATATGTCAGCCAATCGTTAAGCCGCTCGCCAGCTAGTTTTTGATAAAGTGTCGTGCTCGTTGAATGTTCCCGGATATGGTACACGTCCAGGTCCCCCCAACAGGAAGTGATTCGGAGTCAGGGCTTCTGGGTCTTCGGCATTCACGGACACGTGTGTCAGTGGTCGGCTGTTTACGGTGTTTTCCACCTCCGCCAGTAGCGTAGCGAGGACTTCTTCGATAGTCGTGCACGGGTTGAGAGCCCTCAGCGCTCACCCACCAGTCCGGGTAAAGTTGTCACAGCCATCTGAGGCTAACAACTAAGTCACACACAAAAAAAAAATATTAAATCGACTATTTGTATTTATTTTAATTAAATTCTAAGACTTATTATTCTAATTAGATTGTGCTGTCCCGCACAAGTAGGTAGTTAAAGTGTTGAAAGCATGACTAATAAACAAACATATTTACGCGTTAATAATATGTATTAGTTACGATATAACCAACCGATTATACCAGCCCTTACAAATAGAAAATTCTAAGGAATATTACAAATGTGAATATGAGTTTCTTTGTTTATTACGCTTTCATGCCTAAAGCACTTTACCAATTTAACAATTGTTTCACCAATTAAGAGCAAGCTACAGCGAGTAATATAGTTATATTCCATTCCCGTATTCTCATGGGAACGAGAATTATGCGGATGAAAGCGATTGAATTTGCTAGTGATACAGAACTAGAATTTGACTTTTCGCCTGGTGGTTTCTTAGTTGGGCTCTCGGGTCAACTTGTATTCTTAAACCTCAAAGGGAGTGTTTTGACTTCATAAATTATAATAAGTATAGCTATAATGTTTTGCCAGATAAATTACATCCGACTAGAAGGTCGCTACAGAATGCCATGTAATGATGCGCCCGCGTATCCGATCACGAGACCCTACTTATTAATATTTAATGTGTTCTACGGAGGTCTCATCTCATTTGCATTAGTAAGTGCTACAAATTAAACCAGCGGCCTTACTATCTAACTACTAGATATCTTGGTATTAATTATAAACGTTCAAACTAAACGTGACGGAATCACAACATACCTACTTAGGGTTGCCGTCAGCTGTTAGAAAAATATTTTTGAAAAATAAACAAATATTTTACATGAACTTTAGTAATAATAAATAGTAATAAAGATAATATAAATAATAGTATCTATTAAAATAATTTTCATAACAATGAAACAACTAAGTACATTGGTATTAGTTTTTAAATAAAATATAGAGGAATGTAGTGTTCTGAAAAGAAAAGAGGACGAGTAACAACCCTAAATCAACATTACTTTTTGATTACTAGACCAATCTAAACCTTCTAATAAATTAATGACCTTAGTCGAATAATTGATTTAATTAAAATTCAGATGAACCAGCTCTTTAGTCTTTATATTGGATCAGAGTAAATTATAGGTATAAAGTAGATATACATAATATTTACGTAGCTAAACCAAAACTTACTTAAAAGTGGTATAATGTCATTGCGTAAAAGAAACTTTATTAATAAGCAATGGCCTTAGTTCCGTAATAATAAATTTTAGGTTATACTGCTCTAGAACATTTATTTTTATAGAAAATATATATGCTGATGGAGTAAGAGCAGAAATAACTGCCCTTTCCTGAGACGAGTATCGGAAAATAATTCCGAGGGCTATAAGCAGATAATATCATTGCAAGACATGGAAAAATCAAAACAAAACCTTACCAAAGTAAATCCGCCAAACCACCGTGATATACCTAACAGTACCTACTGTTACCACATTTTGGTAATTTAACAGACTTACATTTAGGTAATATTTTAGGATTATTATTTATTTAATGTAAACAGTGTAAGTTAGGATAGTTTGTCATTTCAATGCAGACTAAAATGCTTTATTTATTTTTTGTGACCTCTATTGAAGTTTCTAACGTCGTGCAGTATTTAACACGTAGATAGTTCACGCTCAATATAATAATAATGCACTAGAAATAATGAGTCTAAGCATTTGAGCTAAGGTTACTGAAGCTATTATTACGATATAAGTTTCGTTCTAAAACATTTGTGTCGTGGATATGCAATTAGACCCTTTGGGAATCATTATGGTTCTAATGACACTGAAAAAGTGTTGCTAGATTTTTTTATAAACAAAATAATTTGCTAAATAAAGAAAATAATGATTGCACATCTTCTTTAAAACCCCACATAGGTACATCTCACTATTGGACTTACTTCTTACTACTTCTTGTTAGTCAGAAGGATGTGGTATATACAATACCAAGCGAGCTGATGAGGCGGGTTAACAGTTCTTTTCGGGTTCTCTCTTTTATGTACTCGCAAGTATTGACTTCAGGGTGATTCAAATACATTTTTTACATACGTTAGATAATACAAGCGACACGCGCTTACGATATTAACTACTACAGCAGCCATCTATCCTCAGCCACATTGGAGGCAACGTTGTATTCAGATATTATGTTGCCGTAGTTTTTTTTTCTGGGTAAGGGTAGGATGATGTCAGTATTTTCACTAATATTTAGGCATTGAACTACTCTATGTAAGACTAAGACGATTTGTACTTTTAGAATTCGTTCAGCCTGGATATAAGTGACCTGAAACGTACGTTAGATCTTAGTGTAAACGATATGTTTACGTCTATTTTTCTGTTTTGTCGGGCAATATATTAAAAATATTAAATAATTTTGATGACATTTTATACAACATAATGTGTAGAACGTACTGGGGTGTAGTGAATTTGATATGACAGTGAAAAACATACGTTTTCGGTTTCCACCAAAATTCGCAGAAGATAACAGTGTATTGAAAGGCGACGATTTAACTTATTAACGAACAATGACTTTAAATGAAGTGATAATTAATAAATAAAAGATTTGGCTTAAATGTCTTAGTAACCAAGACGTAAACTAAAAAAAAAACATAGACATCTGCGTCCTAGCCTCTGTCTTGCATAGACATCTCAAATATATAGTCTCCATCACAAACTAAGTAGTAACACAGGTTTCGTGATTTTGAGCTTTGATGTGAGGCTGACATTTAGAACCACTTTTCTTAGACGTAAATCATCAGTGTTTTCAGTTTACTTTAAGACGATACGGATGGATGAAACGATTTAGATTGCCTGAAAGATAGATTTGTCTCCAGAACTCTTTTTCTCTTTACAACAAAATTTAAATAATAAAACCAAGTCATATAACTGTTGTTATTGATAATGGAACTGCTTTATGTTCAAAAACAAGAATGATAAGGATGTACATCTTTCTAAAAGATAAATGTGCCTTTTAACGTCATAGTTAATACGCTAATTAATTTATCATGACCACAAAAGGCACTATTGCGAAAGTTTATAAATTTGTACTTATATGTATATATTTTAATTACTGGTAAACACATAAAATTGTTTTATCCTTCAATTAAATATCAATAAAAAAATTAACAGTTTAATTGCCTGTCAGCTCACGTGAGATTTTTCTTTTTTATAGAAATTATTAGCATGTCATTTTTCTAAATACCTAGCGATAAAATACGTAAATTTGCCGCGTGGTGACGGAGTAACAACTTATTTGACCACTCTCTACCTTAAATTACCGGGAGTATCGTAAAAGACAACTAAGGGATATAATATTCATACAAAATCTATGTAAGAGATGTAAAGTTTAAAATAATATCCTGAACTAACACATCGGACCAGTGGTATAATGTGTCAATTTCTCTTCTATTGTGGACAAAGCTCGAGCCCAAAAGTGGGATGTACATATTATATGAGCGGCGATTACGATGATGACGTAACGTTATTGAGTCAATACGGTATGCCTCTGAGTTAACGGGTGGGTTATGGACCCGCGCGCGGTCCTTTCATCGCCCCGGACGGACTGGACCGCGCGTGCGCTTACCATAGCCCACCAATAAAAAAAAAAGCCTCGAGTTAAGTGACTAACAACGAATATTAGCCCCTACGTCTTGCCTAATTTTTGTACAAAAGATGATTACCCAAAAAGTTGCGATTGTAATAATTACGCACGTTTGTAAATGAAGCTCTTTAACTCAGCTATTTTCCATTATCTTAGCCACAGTATCTCTAAGTATGACAAGGACATGTAGTAGTGTATCCTGTTTAGAACTATTTTTGTCCATGTTACTATTGTCGATTTCTAGTTTTTAAACGATACTTGTTATAATATGTAAATCCTACATTGTTATATTGACTTACACTGGTCAATTAATAAATCTGTGTTGGTATTTATTTTAAAATATTCATATATCGAATTCATAGTAGATTTGAATTAGTTTTAATAAATTGTTATACACAGCAATTAGGTTTGCTCAGTTGGAATTCTCTGAGACTATGATTTAATTATTTAATTGTAGTATAATTACTTAGTTATCTAATATTACATAAAATATGTTGCTACAAAGGTGATTATCGAATAACCTTTAATCTTCATACACTCATATATATGATACATCTGTAAGTTGGTTTTAATTTGTGTGGTAACGGAGTGAGAATACAATTCACAACATCCTTTCTTGCTTGTGGGTGTCGTAAAAGATGATTAAGGGATATAATATAGAAATAACATCCATGAAAGAGAGGACAAACTCGGAACAACAGCCTATGCCCACACGCAGGCCTGCCGCTAGCTGTTTCACCGCCCGCGTGTAAAACCGATTATGCCGCCTTTTTTTGGAAGGCAAAGGCACACCGCGCCCAATCTGTTCGGTGCGACGAATGAGCAGCATGCGACCTCATAACCTACCGTATTCTTTCCCCAAGTACTGGTAGCGATTCCTTGACATCCGTGGCCGGCCCGGCGGATTACCCTTTCGGATACCGTCCCCTTTGACGCCTCGGCAACATTGCAGTGGTGCCGGCCGGGCCGTCGCCCTCATGCCGTCGGTCTTTCTGCGGGTGGCGGACTAATCCCCGGTTCATCCACCCGCGACTTCGGCTAAGGCGTCATCAGGCGCAAGTTCTCGCGCTTGCACCGCCTATTACGTCGGCAGCGGAGTGTGTCGTGGTAGAGGAATTCCTCCTAGACCCGCTCTGCGCTTCAGTGACGACCGCGTCCTAGTTCCTGACTTTATCGAGCATCGTTCTAGCGCTGCTCGGTAGCATCAAGTCGGCACCGATGTCTGCCCAGGCCACGGAGACCTCGAGCGGGTACTACACGTGTCCTCTTCGCAATCGTAGTGGTAGCAGGTCGGCGTTCTCTCCCTCCTTGCGACCTTCTGCAGGTACTTGTCGAAGCAATCATGCCCTGACAAGACCTGCTTCAGTCGGAAGGCAAGGACCTCGTGCCGCCTATGCAACCACTCTTGATGGCGGTGTTAAGGCCAATTGGTCCATTTTTTTTCCATGCGATGACAGTTTTTATACTTAGGGTGGATATTATGACATAAATTACGTGATCAGTCGCTCGATTTGCCGCCCCCTGGATGTGCCGCCCGCGTGCGGTGCACGCGTTGCACGCCCGCTTGCGGCGGGCCTGCCCACACGTCTGACTAGCTTGATATAGTAATCAGAGTAGTTAATATCCTTGCCATAGTGGAGGAGGCTCCAGCCCAACAGTGGGACGTATATGGGCTGAGCTGATGATGATGTAGGTTTGAATGTTATTGAACTCCCTTTAAATGACTGCAAATTTTGATCATGCCAATTTTTGTTAATGTTAAAAAAAGTGCATTTAAATGATGATATGAACTCGGCATATTGCTGCGGTTGAAGTCGAAATTTTAGTCCATTTCTTTTCGGATTCATAACAGAATCATTTCTAAAAATCGTTTACTAATTAATAAATATTAAGATGTGTCTATTACATATTTTTCATAGATCTAAAACGGTTCGGTGGTTTAAGCGTGAAAGCGTTACAAACAAACAAACAAATAAACAATCAAACAAACATCCTTACTTTCGCATTTATAATATTAGTATGGTTATACACTGTGCACCTTGTGCGTAAGTTAATATGTACATCGAAAATAATAGCTCTAAGGTGAAAATAATTATTTTAATTATCCATGAAGTTCATGATACCTTAGAGTTTATTATAACTAATCGAGGTAGTTATATAAAAATACATAAATAACTATCTTCATGGCGTTTAAGCCCCCATAAATTGTTATTGAATAAAAACTATCATTCCATTCTTCTCATAATAATTTCACTGATTGGTGTTATTAGTGAAATATGTATTTATTTTAGCAGATTTAGGGAGCTAATACATTTATGGACAAATACTTTTTTTAAATAATGTAATTACATTGCTGATCATAAGGATACAAGATTCTACACAACAAAACTACAAGAATCTAAGACTTGCTTTAACGTCCTGTAAATAAATTAAGATGATATCGTTGTCATACCAGAATGCCATGTGTCATGCCATACCATGCCAAGCCAAACTGTTATATCATATAAACTCATTTGCAAAAAAAACGGGCACCTAAGCAATGAACCATTTCAAATGTTAATATTTCTTTGTTTGATAATTATAGGTAGTTTTATCCACACAATTTGCTAAATTAATAAGAAAATAATCGTTTTCATCAGTATTTCATAAAATTTAGATACAATTTATGGGAAATAATGCTAAACCTCGCTAGTAGTGTATATTCGCTAGTAGTGCATATGCTCATGAAGTAAAAATAAAAAAGTTTTTTTGTTTGTTTTTCTTTAATAAAGTAAAAGCAGATAAATGTTTAGTATCGAGTGTGACCCCCTCTAGCTAAAATCACAGCTTGAATTCGTCTGGGCATGCTAGCGAGTATATCCCGGATACTTGCTTGCGGAATACGTTCCCACTCCGCAGTAATCACATTCTTCAGCTCTCTGATGGTCTGCGGAGCCGGGTGTACTGATCTCACACGCCGTTTCAGAACGTCCCAGACATGCTCTATGGGATTGAGGTCGGGACTTCGAGCTGGCCAATCCAAACGACGAATGCCGACCTCTTGCACATACGCATTAACATCGCGGGATCGGTGGGCGCGAGCATTGTCGTCCATAAAAATCGAGTCTTCACCTAGAGCGGCCAATGCGGGTTGTGCATGAGAAATTAGAACTTCCGTTATGTATCGATGCCCAGTCAGTGAGCCGTTTTCAATGAAGACTAACTCTGTACGATCCATTGAATTTATTCCTGCCCAAAACATAACAGAGCCCCCACCATAAGGTGTGATTTCTTCGAAACATGCCTCTGCAAAGCGTTCTCCTTGTCTTCTTAGCACTCGCCGACGTCGATCTTCACCGAACAGAGATATCCTGGCTTCATCAGAGAACAAAACCCTATTCCAATCGTCTTGAGTCCATGATTCACAATTTCTAGCGAACCTAAGCCTGTGAACTCTGTGCTCACGGAGTAATTTGGGGCCGCGGGCCGGGCGGTGACTGCGTATATTGGCAGCGAGAAGTCTCCTCCTGACCGTCCATAGACTAATATGCACATTTCTTACTTCTTGGAGGTTGTTCTTAAGATCCACATACGAAGATTTGCGATTTCTTAATGCGCGACTCACAAGAAAACGATCATCCCGTGGTTGGGTACATGGTTTTCTTCCAGAACCAGGCCTTCTCTCGACGGAACCAGTCTCCTGATATCGCTGCCAGGTCCTTTGGACTGTCGAGCGACTAACATTTAGCCTCCTAGCCACGAAACATTGGCTGCAACCCTCTTCAAGCAGCGCGATAATTTTGGTAGCTTTTACCACTTTATCTACCATTTTTGATACAGCCAAACAGCATTAAATAAAGCTTTGACAGTCAAGGATATGAAATTAATCGATAAAAATTGAATAAAAGTTATGAAAGTCGATGTTAACTTCTGGAACTTCGCGCCAAAAATGTAGGATAAAAAGGGGTTTTCTGTAAAAATGAACATCAAATGAAAAATTGAATTTAGAACGTACTTTTTTAAATACCACAGCATTTTTAAAACCGGCCAGTAACGTGTACAAACGATTGAAACCTTTTTGGTATTGTATCTTTTTAAATATGAATGAAAATCAAAACCGCCCGTTTTTTTTGCAAATGAGTTTATTATATGTTAAAAAAATTGAAATGTTGGAAAAGTATAGTGACATTCTACATATAAACATTTGAGATCAGGACAATATAGTTATCCTTACTACTAGCCTGCAAAGAATCGGTAGGTCTTTCATAGATTTTTGGCCAAGACTCCCTCGTAGGATCTGGCGATGATGCTCACCGGGCTCTATCAGTGGGTGTCAGCAATGCGAACGGACAGCGGCATGGTCTCGCTGAGCGTGATGGCCGCCTGGCGGGACGTCGCCCGCCGTGACGTCATTGTCCGCTGGTCAAACCGACTGGAGAGGCTTAGGTACCTGTCTAACCATCATGGTAGAGTAGGACAATTCCTCTTAGGATAGAGGAACCTCGAGCCCAACAGTGCGACGTATTATAAATGAGCCGAGATGACGATGACTCATACAAAATTTGTTATTTTATACACCTCCACTACCAGATAGTTGCTAAAACTGTGATGATTCATATTCTAGTTGGCTATCGTTCTTACCTAAAATTTTATATGGTGATGGACGTCTGGTTGTCGTGCGCTCTTAGACTATTATACCTACTTACCGTATCGCCTAAATTAACGCACTATATTAATAGGATTGAGATAAAAATCTTTTTTTAATGTATTATTTCTTCATATTGACAGGTCTTTAACCTTGAACGTTACTCTAAATAGCCTGAAAAGTGTTATGAAATAATTATTGCTCTTCTACTTTAACGTATTGTGAATGTTACTTACATTCCATTATATTCATAATTGTATATAGTAGGGTTATAATACGAGACAAGCAGTGGCGGATTTACCATAAGGCTGAGTAGGCTGCAGCCTAGGGCGGCAGATTTTAGGGGGCGGCAAATTTGCCCCAAAAAGTCTTACTATTCGTAGGCAGTCTCTTTGGATAATTATTCAGCCCATTTTTTTTTTGGGGTGGGTTACGGTCGGCGCACTCCTCGCGCCACTCAGTCCGGGGCGATAGAGGGGGGCACGCACACCCGCAACTCACCCGTGACCCCACGTCGCCTTCGTCGTTGGACCGACCACCGGAGCAGGGTGACTTGTTGTCAGTGGTTGGCTCGACGAAATACCCCCTGAGGAGTACCCTCCCATCGACCGACGTCCGCCCCTCGAGGAGAATGTTGGTTTTTCCTCGTGCGGTCGGCCTCTCGGCGAGTGACAGATTAACTCCCCGGTCCAGTCACCTGCGGGCTCGGCTAGGGCGGCATCAGGCGCAGGTAATCGCGCCTGCGCCGCCCCAGTCGGCGGCGGCGGCTCGCGTCGCCGTCGTCGAGGAGACGCTCCTCGCGCACGCGCTCCGCCGCCTCCTTCCGCGAGACTTCTGCCTCGCAAAAGGCTGCGACCGTGTTGCAGTTCCTGACGCTGTCGAGCATCGCCCTGGCGATGGCCGGCAGCGTCAGGTCGGCACCGATGATTGCGACGAGTTCACGACGCTGCTCTGCCCAGGCGGCTCATGTGAGTGAGGCCATCTGACCGTCCGGCTGGCACGCCCCGTTGAGGTGACGATTCTCGCCGAGATGATAGAGGCGCGTAAACAGGGCGTCGACGTGTTGCCCAGTGAGGCGGCCACCTGGCGCGAAGACGCTTGCCGGGACGTCATTGCTCGTTAGGTGATACGGCTGGAGAGTCCTCGATACAGGAGCATGGAAGCTTTCCGGCCGGTGCTGACTGAGTGGATGGAGTGCGGCACGGAGTCCCGTGCCCCGACAGCATCTGCACCAGTCGGAAAGAGCTCCGACTGGTGCAGATGTTGCTTCGGCTAGTACTTGGACAAAGTAGCGAGGAGGGAGTCGACTCTATCCTGCCAACAGTGCGGTTACCAAGAGGACACGGCGCAGCGTACGCTCAAGGTCTGCATCACATGGCCTCAGTAGCACCGCAGACTCGTCGCAACCATCGGTGCCGACCTGTTGCTGTTGGTCATCACAAGAGCCATGGTTGATAGCGTCTGGAATTGGAACGCTTTCTGCGATGAAGTTGTCACGCGGAAGGTAGCGGCAGAGCGTAAGCGGAACGACACGTTCCGCTGCCGGCGGTTTGGGTGGTTGATGCCACCCTAGTAGTGGCGGTGGTTGACTGGACTGGGGAGTAGTCTGGTCATTCGCGGAGAGGCCGTTTACGTGAGGGTGACGCCCCGACGGCGCTCACAGTAGCACCGCTGGGGCGTCGGCTGGAGACGGTACCCGAAAAGGTAACCCGCCTGGATAGGCCATTGATGACAAGGTCGGGCACTGATGGCCCGTCTTTTTAGCGCGTAGCGGGTTATGAGCTTATTCGCCGACCCGCACAGACCTGATGGTGAGTAACGCTTCATGGTCTGCCGTCTAAAAAAAAGAGTATTGCAATGCAGAAGTCAGAAGGGGCGGCAAAATTTGAATAGCCTACAGGCGACAAATGTGTTAATCTGCCACTGGAGACAAGATTTAATACTTACGGCGTCGTTAGAACGAACGAATATTAAAGAAAACGTGTATTAATATGCTTAAATACTGTATTTAAAGCTTAAAATAATTGTACCTGTAAATAAATTGTACTTAAAATAATTGTACATGTAAATAATTTACCTTATACTGGCTGCCATTTTTCTATTTTTTAAAAATCGCCGCATTAGGTACTCCTTTTTCAATTTCTTAGCTTTAGAACTTTCTGTGTGGTGACGGAGTAAGAATACAAATCACTACTCCCTATCTTGCCCATCGATGTCGTAAAAGACGACTAAGGGATACAGTAAGCATATAACATCTATGCAAGAGAAGGGAAACTCGAAATAAAACCCTATACCAACCTGTCTGACCAGCATGGTATAGTAAGGTCAATTGCCCTCCTATTGTGGAGGAGGCTCGAGCCCAACAGTGGGACGTATAACAGCTGAAATGATGATGATGATGATGAAAACTTTAGTAAAGTTTTGCATACATATTGCTTTCTAAGTCCGACGTTTTCTAAAAATGCTTAATGTTCGGTTCGGGATTCCATAATGTCGGCTTTTACCTAGAGCACACAGGGTTGGCAGGTCTTTATATCGTCTTCACTCTTTTGGAGAAAGAATTTTAACAGCGCACTACGATTTCGGTACGCTAATTTGTATAATAAATAATCTGTATAAGATATAAGCTTTACATCGACTCCCTCTGATACTGATGAAAAATTACATTCCGAAAGTCAACCCTTGACGTCAGGTGGCCGGTTATAAAACTAATGCCAAAAGTTTTACAGTATGTACGATGGCAGAAAAATTCGTACTGAGTCGACCTCAAGTAATTGGTATAATAGGAGGATGACGATGATGATGATTATAAGAGAATTAGCTCTTATCGTATATCTGGTTACAGTAACTAACCTAATGCATTATTCTGTAGACATGTTCCGTTGGACAAAGATCACCTCAAGGAAGACCATAATCGTTACGGTTGCGATCTTGGTTCACGACAATCACAGTTGGGAATATAAATTTTTCATAAGAGTTTCACTGTTCATGCTTCTGCTGAAACCAGACTAGATGCCTGGTTTTTACTACTTCCATGGGATATTATTGGTTTGTGACGTAATGTACTATTAATCAGTTGTAGGATTGTGACCTTTAAGTACTGTAAGTATGTACTTTGTTTTATTTATCGTGTGTTGACAGAGTAAGAATACAATTCTCCACCTCCTCTCTTCTCCGTGGGTGTCTTAAAGAACGACTAAGGGATATGATGTGCATAACACACCTATTCAAGAGAAGGAAAATTCGATATAATACCTTATACCAAATCAATTCATTTGCCCTCCTATAGTGGAGGAAGCTCAAGCCTGCTAGTGGGATGTATGCGAGCGGAGATTAAGTACTTCTGTGTGGTTTTATTCTAGGAAAGGCTGGGTACCTGTAATGTCCTTCGATAGTTCACTGGTCGCAGCAACACTTTTATTTCCTTCGGCTCGCTGATCGTAATGTTCCCACACAAAGTTCATCAATAATTACACTTCACGAACAATATTGATTTAGGTAATGAATTTTACCGAGCGGCGCGTGCGCAATTGCGTTTATTAGTTTTAGGAGTTCAACTCAACTTTATGAAAGCGTAGCGATTTTTTTTACGAGGCGGCCATTTCTTGACTTCTTGTTTTTTAACTAACTTTATTGGGGAAGCGGATATGAGAGGGCGTGGCCAAGAAAGGATGCGTTCGGAAATGTATATAAGGATTGTGTACCTTTGTAATGCGTAAAGTGTGGAGTGTATTTAATATTTTATTTAAATTATAAAGGGCGCGTACAACTCCCCCGGCCTAGAGGTTTCCTCTAAACATTGAGATAAAAAATTTAATTTAATTTGTTAAATTAAGGTGCGATCTATACTAAGAATAACTAAGAATAAAGAGAATATAAATTAAATGTTATGAGATATTTGTTATTGCGACGGCAGTGGACAAAGTCTAACCACTGGACGTATATAAGAACCTGAAGAGGTGCGTACTTTAACAGTGCGTATTATTTTATCCTTTCCTGGATAGATTTCATCCACTATTCCTAGAGGCCAACAAAGAGGATGAGCGTTGTTATCCTTTATAACCACGATAGTTCCTGGTTTAATAGGCTTAGAAGGCGAATTCCATTTTTCTCTTTGCTGCAATGAAGTCAAATATTCTTGACTCCATCGTCGCCAAAAGGAGCTAGTGATTTTATTAAGTAATTGATAGCGTAATAAGCGATTAGTCGAAACATCTGAGATATCTTCAGCGGGTAAAAATTTAAGCGGAGTTATATTTAAAAAGTGATTAGGCGTTAATGCGGTTATATCTGAAGGGTCTGAGTTTAAAATACAAAGAGGTCGACTATTGAGTAGACCTTCAATCTGTACAAGTATTGTATTAAATTCTTCGTATGTAAGTATTTGCGAGCCTATTACCTTAAATAGGTGAGATTTAACACAGCGAACATTTATTTCACTAAGGCCGTTAAAATGTGGGCCGTATGGCGGACTATGTTTAAATTGAGTACGTTGTTCAGATAATATCTGACCAATGTAATTAATATGCGATTTGGACTGTATAAAAGAATAGATCTCATCGAGTTTGCGTTTTGCGCCTATAAAATTAGTACCTCCGTCGCTGTATATTAGCGAAACAGGACCTCTACGAGATATGAATCGTTTAAAAGCGGCGAGAAATAAGTCAGAACTCAAATCAGAGACTAACTCTAAATGTAGCGCTTTAGTCGTCAGACATACAAATAAGCAGATATATGCCTTTTGGCTTTTAATGCCGCGTTTACGAATATGCGTAATGTAAAAAGGACCTGCGTAGTCCACAGTGGTATGAACGAAAGCTTTCACTTCCGAAACTCGAAATATGGGCAGGTCTCCCATTGGAGGAAAAGTATTTTTAGGATTAAGTTTAAAACATTTATTACACTTATGTACTCTTTGTCGTATTAGATTTCTAGCGGATAATATCCAAAACTTTTGTCTTATAAGCGAAAGTAAGAGAGCGGGACCTGTATGCATATTGATCAGGTGATAATAATCTATTATTAATTCAATTACACGTTCCTTAGATGGTAGTAAAATAAGGTGTTTTTGACCATAGTCGAGTTGAGAATGGCGTAACCTACCACCAACTCTAAGAATGTTATTAGAGTCAATGAACGGGTTGAGTTTAGCGATTTTATTTGTAACGGATTTATTTAATTTTAAAGCGGAAATATCATTAGCGAAATGAGCGTTTTGTACATAACGTATGAGATACATTTCAGCGTTATCTAAATCTACAGGGTTGACAAGACCTTTAGATTTTAAGCGTTTTGAAAATCGTAATATATAAACAATGATGCGAAGCAATTTCGTGTAACTAGAGACGCGATCAATTAACAGTTCGAAAGCATGCGTATATGCAGGTTGCACAACATGCGTTATTGTTAAAGTAACAGGTTTAGCCTCAATAAATTGAATATTATTGGAATTGATTTGAAAAGATTTGATAGGCCATTTAAGCGGAGGTTCTGTGAACCATTGCGGTGCATTAAACCATAATGAGAGATTTAATAATATTTTGGGCGTAACTGGGCGAGAAATTATGTCGGCAGGGTTATCACTCCCACTGATGTGGTACCAATGCGCAGCAGGTAATTTAGAAATTATTTCTGTTATTCTATTTGCGACAAATGTATGAAATTTATATGCTGGTGAATGGATCCACGTAAGAGTTACAGTTGAATCGGAAAAAGCGTATATTTTATTAACTTTACAGCGTTTATTTAATATTTCTATTACATGGCTAATTAGGTTAGCTAGCAAAAGTGCGGCACAGAGTTCAAGGCGAGCTAAAGATATTTTATTTGGAGAAGCGACTCGTGACTTTGAAGTTAGTAATTTTACGGAGCCAGCGGATTGTTCATTCGAACTAACCCTTATGTACACTGCGGCACCATAGCAGCGCTCACTAGCGTCGGCGAAACCGAGTAGCGTTATATGAGAAGCAGATTTTATACCTACATGTCGTGAGAATTGTATTTTTTCGAGATAACTAAGTTCATTATGGAATTGAATCCATTTGCTTTCGATATGCGTAGGGACTGGACTATCCCAATCCAATTGATGTTGCCAACATTCTTGTATAAGAAGTTTCATAAAAGCGGTAACTGGACTGATAAGACCTAACGGGTCGAACAGTCGTGCGGTAACAGAGAGAATTTTATCGTTTAGTGCATTTAAATGAGTTAGCGTTAATTTTAAATTGAAATTTGTCTTGTTTAGGGTTCCACTGCATTCCTATAATTTTTGTATTATTACTATCAGCGTCAAAATTAATATTTTGATTATTTCTATGCGATTGCGGTATTATATTCATAATTTCTGGGCTATTGGAAATCCATTTCACGAGGTTAAAACCTCCCGATTGGAGCATAGTAGTCATTTCTTTATAGGTTTTTTCGACAATATCAATGTTGTCAAACGAACACACATAATCATCCATATACATGTGATTTTCCACTTCATAAGCGGCTAGCGGATACGTAATTCGATTATCAGCTGCAAGCTGACGAATAACTCTCATAGCAAGATATGGAGAACTAGATATACCAAATGAAATTCTATTGAACTCATATGTATTAAACTTACTATTGATATCGAACCTATAGATTATGCGTTGAAAAGCGTGATGTTTGGCGTCTAATTTTATCTGAAAATACATTTTTTCTATATCTGCCGTGACAGCTATTGAAAACATGCGTAAATTAATGAGCAAATCAAAAATATTACACTGCAAATTAGGACCTACATATAAGAGATCATTAAGCGATTTAAGAGATGTGGTTTTGCATCCAGCATCTAATACAATGCGTGTCTTTGTTGAAGCTTTATCAGGGCGTGGCGACGGTTTGAGAATACATGTGTCGCCACCCCTTACTTGCCCGTGGGAGTCGTAAAAATCGGCTGAGGGTTCACCAGGAGAGTGGGCAGCAGCTCTCTCCTGGGAAACGTAAAACATCCATACTGCGATCGCCAACCCGCCTGCCAAGCGTGGCGATTACGGCAATATCCCCTTTTTTAAAAATGGCGTACAACAAAAAAATGGCCCCCAGTCACGGCGGCTCCTTACCCTACGGGCTCATTTTGGTGGCGGGCCCAGTAGTGGTGGAGCGGGGGGTGCGAGGAATCTCCGGCAGCGATCCGGCTACCAACAAAAACGACCCTTGGCCCTGGTAACACACAACATTCGGACACTCAGGACTGACGAGAGGGTCATCGAGCTGGAAGAGGAATTGAGCAAAATCCGCTGGGACATTGTAGGATTATCAGAAGTGCGAAGAGAGGGCGAGGGCACGATAATCCTCCAGTCTGGAAACTTGCTCTTCTACCGGGAGGGCGATCACCCGTCCCAAGGTGGTATAGGGTTTATCGTTCGTAAGTCTCTCATAGACAACGTGGAGAGGATCGAGAGTGTGTCGACAAGGGTAGCGTACCTTATACTCAGAATTACCAAGAGGTATTCGCTGAAGGTTATACAGGTATACGCACCGACCTCGACATACTCCGACGACGAAGTGGAGGCATTTTACGAGGACATCTCGAAAGCCATACACGCGTCCAAAACCCACTTCACGGTGGTTATGGGAGACTTTAACGCGAAAATAGGTAAAGGGAGTGATGATGAGTTGAGAGTGGGGAAACATGGATATGGACAGAGAAACCAGAGGGGCCAGAAACTGGCTGATTTTCTGGAGAAGGAAAGCCTCTTTATGATGAATTCTTTCTTCAGGAAGCAGCCACAAAGGAAATGGACCTGGATTAGCCCCGATGGTTCAACAAAAAATGAGATAGACTTCATCTTGTCAGACAAACGACAGATATTCAATGATGTCTCAGTGATCAGCAGAATTAAAACTGGGAGCGATCACCGGATGGTACGAGGCACATTGAATATCCATACAAAAGTCGAGCGGTCACGCTTGATGAAGTCTACACTCCGACCTACATCTGTCCAATACCAGAACCTCGAAAACTTTCAACTCGAACTACATAATCGCTTCCAATGTCTGGACGAGTGCGAATCTCCGAACGATATGAACAACAGGTTCGTGGAAACTGTCCACGCGGTTGGGTCGAAATTTTTCAAGGCTCACCGCGTTAATAGACCTAAAAAACTTTCTGACCAGACTCTCGAGCTCATGGAGCGGAGAAAAGAGATGACGGTGCAGTCTGCAGCCGATTGGTCCAAACATAGGCAGCTAAATAGACAGATCTCCAGGTCTGTGCGTCGCGATATTCGCCGATTTAATACGTTCCGTATTAAAGAAGCGATAGAGCGGAATCGTGGCTCGAAAGTGTTCGCACAAGATCTGTCTATTGGGAAAAGCCAAATGACTAAGCTGAAGACCGATGACGGCACTGTCATTTCATCCCAAAGTGAGATCTTGGGAGAGGTCGAAAGGTTCTATGGACAGTTATACAAATCATCCCGAAATCCTGTTGTCGGCTTGGTCCAAGATCCCAGATCCAAGCTAACTCGGCACTATACCGAAGAAATCCCGGACATCAGCTTGTACGAGATCAGAATGGCTCTCAAACAACTACGTAACGGTAAGGCACCGGGAGATGACGGAATTACGGCAGAGCTTTTGAAGGCGGGCGGCAAGCCGGTATTAATAGCCCTTCAGAAGCTATTTAATTCCGTTATCCTCGGGGGCGACGTTCCAGAGTCGTGGACCAGGAGTGTGGTGGTGCTGTTCTTCAAGAAGGGTGACAAAGCTCTTTTAAAGAACTACAGACCCATCTCACTCCTGAGCCATGTTTATAAGTTGTTTTCGAGGGTCATTACCAATCGACTCACGCGCAAGCTCGATGACTTCCAGCCGCCCGAACAAGCCGGCTTCCGAAAAGGCTATAGCACCATAGACCATATCCTCACGCTTCGGCAGATTATACAAAAGACCGAGGAGTATAATCGGCCCCTGTGCTTAGCGTTTGTGGACTATGAGAAAGCCTTTGATTCAGTCGAAACTTGGGCGGTGCTGCAGTCCCTTCAGCGGTGCCAAATCGACCATCGCTATATCGAAGTGCTGAAGTGTTTGTATAGGAACGCCACAATGTCAGTCCGTATCCGGGATAAGAGTACGAAACCGATCCAGTTGCAGAAAGGCGTGAGACAGGGAGATGTCATCTCTCCGAAACTGTTCACCACTGCACTGGAAGATGTCTTCAAGCTCTTAGACTGGACTGGACTCGGCATCAACATTAACGGCGAATACATCACTCACCTTCGATTCGCAGACGATATCGTCGTTATGGCAGAATCCATGGAGGACCTTGGCACTATGCTCAATGATCTCAGCAGGGTATCCCAACTAGTGGGTCTACGAATGAACATGGACAAGACGAAAGTCATGTCAAATACCCATGTCATTCCTGTACCGGTCCTAGTTGGCAATGCGATTCTCGAAGTTGTCAATCACTATGTTTACCTAGGACAAACAGTCCAGTTAGGTAGATCCAATTTCGAGAAAGAGATCAGCCGACGAATCCAACTCGGTTGGGCAGCGTTCGGGAAACTTAAGAGGATCTTCTCGTCCAACATACCTCAGTGTCTGAAAACACAGGTCTACGACCAGTGTGTGTTACCAGTGATGACTTACGGCACGGAAACGTGGTCCCTAAATGTAGGCCTCATATCAAGGCTCAAAGTCGCTCAGCGTGCTATGGAACGGGCTATGCTCGGGATTTCTCTGCGAGATAGAATCCGGAATACAGAAATCCGCAGAAGAACGGGTGTAACCGACATAGCACGAAGAATTAGCACGCTGAAGTGGCAATGGGCAGGCCACATCGCTCGACGAACCGACAACCGCTGGGGAAGAAAGGTTCTCGAGTGGCGACCACGCATCGGACGACGCAGTGTAGGACGCCCCCCCACTAGGTGGACCGACGACCTAGTGAAAGTTGCTGGGCGTCGTTGGATGCAGGCGGCACAGGACCGCACATTGTGGCGCAATATGAGGGAGGCCTACGTCCAGCAGTGGACGGCAATAGGCTGAAATGATGAGCGATAGCGTAAGAGTTTCCTAGTGTTGAGCACGAGATTTTAAATGGCAGTTGAACGATATATCTACCTGTATCGTCGTGTGAGTATGTATTTTTAAATATTCGTTCACAAGCTTCATCATCAGGACTCATATGAACTCTGCAAGGAACATTTTCGAGCTCCCAAAAGCGTTGAGTTAGCGATTCTAACGAATTATATTTAGGGGTGCATAAAAAGGATTTATCTTGAATATTATTGCAGCGATCTGTGAATGACTTAAAGTTTAAGTCACAGTCTGCCTTACCCATAATAATATAACCGAGTGTAGTTTGTACAGCAACGACTGAGGAATCGGGTGCGGTAACTGTTTCGCTTCGTAAGAGGAACGGTACTAGTTCACTTCCTATAAGGCAGTCAATTTCAGCGGGCAAATAGAACACATCATCCGCCAAGGGTAAATTGCGAATATGAGTAAGATTTGAAATATCGATAGGTGAGCTAGGCAGACCATCAGTAATACTGTCTATTACGCGAGCGTTAATATTGTAATAACAGCGAGAACCGTAACGAGAAAATATTTTAAATGTCGTTAATCCAAGACAGGGAACTTGAGCATTACCAATACCTGTGATAGTAGAGTTATCTGGAATAATTTTTAAATTTAAACGTTCACAACAAGTTTTAGAAATAAAATGACTCATTGAACCTGTATCAATAAAAACGCGTACTTTATTAGGTATATTTTGTTTATAAACATATACAGAAGCGGTTGGTAATAATACAGTAGTTTCATTGCGAATATTGCAAGAAGCTGAAGTAATTGAAAGTGCGAGAGCGTTCGAATATTCGCGGGCGCTTGTATCCATGCGTAAGTGTGAGTCGCGAGCGGGCGACGAGACGGCGGGTGCGGGGCGAGGCGAAGCGGGACGCGGCGCTGGCGCGCGCCGTTGCTCAGGCGCGCTCACCGCGTTCGTATCGCTGTTATACCTATGACTCAGCGGTGCATGCGTTGAGAATTGCGCTCGCGTGAACATGGGTTCACGTCGAGTTGAATCGAGAAATTTATCTATATGTATTAAAGTATGATGTTTTCTATGGCAAATGGTACAAGTATTTGTTGATTTACAAAATTTAATGTTGTGAAACCCAAGACAATTATAATAATAGTTATATTTGTTTACTAAATCTAGTCGAGCGTGCGGATTATAGTTTTTAAATTTAAAACATTTATAGAGCGGATGCGGCATTGAGGAGTTACATATTTTGCATGAATGATGTTCAATTTGATGCGAACTAGTATTAGCCATATAAACATGCGTAGATTTTGATCTATAATTTTTTGCGTTATTATTAACGTTACGACTAGGTAATTGCGAATTTAAATAATTATTAAAGGGATTACGCAGCGTTTCCATTTTATTTTGTTCCTTTAAAAATTTAGAAAGATCAGAGAAAGTTGGAATTGAAATATGTCTATGCGCCTGTTCAAATAAGTTAGCTGTTTCTTTGTTTAATTTAGTAAGAGCGATGTGCGTGATAATAAAATCTGAAAGATCGTCAATCTGCAGACGTCGTAAGGCAGATTCAGCTGAACAGAACTGATCAATAAACATATCTATAGATTGCATGGATTTAAAATTGATAAGTTGATTAGCGTAAATTGACGCTTGCACGCGTGTATCTTGATATTTTTCTAAAAGAGCGTTCCATATAATTAAATAGTTGACAGCAGTAGGCACAATACCCGAGCAAACCGTTAACGCTTTATCGGATAAACAGCCGATCAGATATTGAACCTTCTCGGCCTCTGAGAGTTGCGGATTGTCGTGAATAAGACTCTTAAAATTCTCATAAAATGATGACCATTTGCTTGGCGTACCATCAAATGACACCAACTTTAGCGGTGGAAGTTTGCGATTAAATAAATCGAATTTACTATTATCACTACGATTGCTTGGCGGTGGATTGAGAGCAGACACTGTTTGTTTTATATAACAGTGTAGTTCATCGAAAGATTTTAAGGCAGAGTAGTTCGGCTTTGACGACGGATCGTCTTCCAATTGTGTCATAATAAATTCATCCAGCGTATTTATAAAACTAGATCGCAACTCATCCAACGAGTGTATACGAGATAAAAACTGTAATTTAATTTGCGGATCGGAAACCTTTAAACTGAGGTCGTAAATATCTTGTACAATCTCAAATATACCATTCGTCTTAGCTTCAAGTAATAGGTATTTAGCGCTAAACTTAGGCTTATTATTAGTTTTAATCTTTTTTTCAGATGAAGTAGCCATTTTTGATATAAAGTAGGTAAGTACGTAGTTTTATCACGTGGCGGTTTGTAAGAGTAATTTTCTAGAAACAATATATATTTTATAATTATTTGGCGATTAGCGGCGTTTGGCGATTAGCGGTGTTTGGCAATTAGCGATATGTATGGCGATTTAGCGGTGTGTGTGACGATTTAGCGATATGTATGGCGATTCGCAGAGATTAGCGGCGTTTTCAGCGATTAGCAGTTGAGCGTATAATAATATTTATCATAAATGGCGGCGTAAAAACGAAACGAGTTAATACTAAGACGACGGATAAAACTACCTACATAGATTTTTTATGCAGAATACGAAGCGTTACTTAAATTATTATTTTTATTATATTATAAGCGATATATTGGCGTATAAGAAGCGTATTTAAGCGTTTAATGTTTTTAAAGAGTAGCGAAGCGAAACAAGATGGACTCCTAAGTAAAATGCGTAATTTATTTTCAATTAACGAAAGCGATACAAATGTATTAAATATTATTGAAATAATTTAGAAAAGTTTGCGTATGATTCTTAGTTATTTAGTTTACAAGGCACAGGTTATTCAATAATGCGATGCTAGACGATTTTTATCGAATAGATATGGTTACGTGTAATGGCGGCGAGAATACCTTGTAAATTTGCGGACGTTGTGTAGTGTAAATATGATTGAGTAAATAGATCCGGTGAGATGGACCAAAAAGGGGGTTGTGTGGTTTTATTCTAGGAAAGGCTGGGTACCTGTAATGTCCTTCGATAGTTCACTGGTCGCAGCAACACTTTTATTTCCTTCGGCTCGCTGATCGTAATGTTCCCACACAAAGTTCATCAATAATTACACTTCACGAACAATATTGATTTAGGTAATGAATTTTACCGAGCGGCGCGTGCGCAATTGCGTTTATTAGTTTTAGGAGTTCAACTCAACTTTATGAAAGCGTAGCGATTTTTTTTACGAGGCGGCCATTTCTTGACTTCTTGTTTTTTAACTAACTTTATTGGGGAAGCGGATATGAGAGGGCGTGGCCAAGAAAGGATGCGTTCGGAAATGTATATAAGGATTGTGTACCTTTGTAATGCGTAAAGTGTGGAGTGTATTTAATATTTTATTTAAATTATAAAGGGCGCGTACAACTTCTTTGTTTTGTATTAAGTGTCCAAAGAGTGACTTTCACAAAGCTGATAGTCTATTCCAGCTGCAAAAGTAGTCGTAGTGAGCTCGCATTCCGGTGCTTTTTCCAATTAACAAAGAACATTACCGTTGCATTCGACCTCAAGTAATTGTAAGGTCAAACTTTTTCCATGGTCATGATTTGCTCAATCGATTCTAAAGATTTATTAGTTTAAGTTCGTAGCAAATTATAAAATTTCGTTAAAATCTGTTCTATCTTCTCGTGATGAAATAATAAACATAAATTCTAAAATGATTATTACTCTAATATCAAAATGGCTGTCCTTTTAAATAATTCTCCTAAATTGTTTTTGAGTCTACTTTGAGAAGCTAGAATTTATCACATTATAGGTTTTTAGAAGAAAACCCTTATCCTAGACTTAGGGCTTACCCTTGAAATCAATTCTAATTTCAAATCCGGTTCGATTCCAATCTCACCAAACATATATTTGGTATTCTGAAACAAAATCGTGAATGAATTCTTCGCATTTGCCGTTGCTATTTTCACCAAATGTGTCGTATTTTATTACTTTAAATTAATAACGTTACCGAAGTCGATCACCACATAGACGTTTTCTTGAAATTGTGCAACATTAACGATTTTAAACTACGTCAAAATCACGTCGGGAGTAGCAAATATTTGACTTACCTAATCGACGAGAATTGAATTCATTTAGTTTAAAAAAAATCCACCGAATTTAACTCCAATCGTGAGCTGATGTCGCTTTCAATAGTATTAAATTGCTGAAATTCGAGCTGCGATTGGATTTAGGATTGGAATCGAGATTCAAGATTAAGTACACAGGAAATCGGTATGTAGCAAACTGCGCACTGTAAGTAAAATCTGTATTCAGCTGCTACAGCATTAGTAAAATATTATTTCTTTATACAGAATCTCATCAATAGATTGTTTTTGTTTTTTTTTTGGCCGTTTTTTGTTTTTATTTGATGGCCAAGCCCGAAAGACTTTTTGGTTCCCCGACGGTGACGGGCCTAGAATTGGTTTCAATAGGAATTACGTCGCAGTTGAGATGTTGCTGTTTGTTAATCTGTCCTACATACGTCTTTGGAGACTCACCTATCCTTGAATACCGGTTGTCGAGAATCAAATCAAATCATTTATTCTGCAAAGGCCCCTTGAGGGCACTTACATATTATCATCATTACCTAGTGCCTAACGGAGAACGGTATAACGGGGAATAGGCTTAAGGTAAGTAGTCTGGAAGCTTTAATCCTGAGGATGATGATTTGTGTGATCCACAAATTACTAATTTGAGTCTAGCATTTATTTCGGTTTGGGCCGACCACTAATGACAAGTAACCCTGCTCCGGTGGTCGGCCCAACGACGAAGGCGACGTGCACATGGGTGGGTTGCGGGTGTGCGTGCTTGCACCCCCCTGTCGCCCCGGACGGAGTGGTGCGAGGAGCGGGCCGACCGCAACCCACCCACCAAAAAAAAAAGCATTTATTTCGGTCTATGACACTGAAATTTAGATTGTAAAGAAAAAGAATTCGTGCTAACGCCGGTCATTTTTATTTTGGCTATGGCCTGGACAGACCACGCCTGATCAGCTTGGGGCGACGGATGTGCAGCACGCTGCCTCATAATCTACCGTATTCCCTCCCCATCACCATTGGGCTGACCACTGGTACTGATTCCTTGACATCCGTGGCCGCTCTGGTAGATCACCTTTTCGAGTACCGTTTTCTTCGACGCTCCGCCTCTCTGATATCTAAATTGATGTTTGTAAAAAAAAAATGAATTCGTGTTACTATTGAACTCGCAGCATATGCTTCGAAACATTGTGAATTTTACTCTAACAATGCATTGATAACTCACGTCATAATGCGACTATACCCCGATTCATTTTTTACAATATTATTTATAAATGCTCGTTTACTATTAATTTCACAACAACACGGCCGTGGTATTTGTTAAAAGAAACTGAATTGACATTTGTATTATCACGTGATAGAGTTCTCACGTGATGGAGTTATCACAAGAAGGCTTAGAACCATCTCGCAACTACAGTTCAGGGTGAATGAACTATGTTATTGGTTCGCTGCTTGCAGGGAGGTGAAGTGCGTGAGGGCGACACCCGGACCCCTTGTCGGGGCGTCAACGGATACTAGAATAACACCCCGGCGGGTAGACAATCGAAGTCAAGAATCAATAATAGTCGTCTGCTCAATTGGTTGTGAGAGATAATAGTTATGTATATGGATAGACAGTTTACAGACAAACACGGTTTGGGCAAAGTAAGACCTATGGTCTCACTCCAAAATGAAACGTTATATGAGATATGTAAAAAAAATATGCACTATATTTACAAGTCTCCTAAATTAACTTTTGATTATGATTAAGATTAAGATAATTAAGGTTACAATTCTTAAACTAAATTCTTTTTATATGAGGTGTATTTTTGTTTAATTTAATTAATTTTCACATTTAGATAATATTATTCATCAGCTCATATATGATTGTTAGGACAAAAAGTTTTGAGGTTGGAGAGACATAATTATTATTTATTAATAGAGTAAATTAATTAGATACCTTATCCATGAAGAAACTAATTAATCTCAGATCATATACGTACTATTATCGTGCTCGAGCCTCCTCCAAAATGGACCTGCTATATACCGGACCGGTTTAGGCCAGGTGGATTGGTATAGATTTTATTTCGAGTTTTCCTTCTCTTGTTATCGGCATCCCTTACCCCACTCTTACAATAATGGATAAGAAATGGGGTGGTGAATTGTATTTTTGCTTCGTCGCCACACGAAAAAGGAGACTCATCAGTTGGTTCAAACAAAAAGCCTCATAAGGTATTGTGAGTAGTATCTTTCAATTTCATACGAACCTACCCAAAAATATAAAATTTCAAAACTGTGTTATTTGTATGATAATGTTACGTTTGTAAGGTCTCCCGCGAGACAAGAATTTATAGCTACATCTTTACTCAGTTCGTGGGGGCTCTCAGGAGGCTGGCTCTATAAAAATGTTTTTTAATAATATGTTGCGGTCAGCGATAATTTAATAAAGAATCACTCAGCAATGGTTTACTTCTTTCGTTTTACTTTTCGTTTATTTAGCTTTTTTTTATGGGTTGGGCTACGCACCCGCCGCCTGGCTCCGTCCGGGGCGACAGAGGGGCGGCGCATGGCCCCGTAATTAACCCGATTTCACGTCGCCTTCGGCGTTGGGCCGACCACCAGTGCAGAGTTCCTTTACTTCAGTGGTCATAGACTAAGATCCGGCTGCAAAATCACTACGTTCATCGCGTAGATAATCAAACTCAGATTCTTACATACATTTATGATTAGGAGAATACATTGACAACAGGATGTCAGTCAATAAGTGGCCACAAGTAATTTTAATTAAATTAATGTTAATAATTTCCGTGTGGTGACGGCTTAAAAATACAATTCACCACTCCCTATCTTGCCCGTGGATGTCGTAAAAGACGACTAAGGGATATAATATGCGCATAAGATCTGTGCAAGAGAAGGAAAACTCGAAATAAAACCCTATGCCAACATGTCTTATCAGCACGGTATAGTAGGTTAAATTCCCTCCCATTGTGGAGGAGGCCCGAACCCAACAGTGGGACGTATGTGGGCTGCGATGATGATGATGATGAATGCTAATCAATTTTCGGAAGAAAATTTCGTTCACTTGTTTTTTAAATAAAATATCATCCACATCATAGCAATGTATCTAAAGAATTCGAAAATCGATGGGTGCCGTTGTACACTTGGCCGCAACTACTTCGCAGCCAGGTGTAAACAGGTAATATTTTGGTGTATTTATACGTTCATGAGGTACACACTCGGTTTTTATATCAGATTAAAGCTATTTTTTTAAATATAATGATATATCGCTGCCTGTAAACAAATGGCCGCAAATTAGGGCTGCCATCTGTTAAACATTCAAGGTATTCGAGATAAAGTGAAAGAGATTTAGCGCGCAACGCCACTTGTTAAAAGAGGATGGTGTGTGCCAGCTGTGCGAGTATTTAAAGCCTTTGCGCATGCGTCAATAGAAAGGGTTCTCAGTTAGCGAGGCTAACAGTAGTGGGAACGAGTTGACATTTACTCCAAAATTGTAATTAATATTCGGGAAAAAATTAAAATAACAAAACATTCATTAAATAATAAAACAATTGTTTATTGATCAATTAAAAATGAAAAAAAAGTGTATTCATGAAGAATAGAAGAAGAATTATAGTTATTTCTTACTTTTTTAACAGAAAAGATACTACGTATATAATATTTGAAAAAATATTAGTTTTTATTACAGTTAGTTAATACAGTTATTAATTTGACATTAAATAGTAGTTAAAAAGGATATCAACATTGTACTTAAAATAAACAAATGAAAGAGAACATTAAAAAAATCATTAAATAATGAATACAATGCGTGGGGAGCTGGCGCGTCGTGGAGGAGGTGGAGACCTTGTCGGACCACCGGTATATCCGGATGGAGGTCTCCCCGGTAATCCCGACGCCCAGCAGGGGTCACGGGGCGGATGGACGTCCTGCGTTCCCGCGATGGGCTGTGGGTCGCTTAGACCGGGACCAGCGGCGGAGACAGCCATCGTTTACTCGTGGCTGTCCTCTGCCAACCAGTCGGACGGGGTGGACGCCGAGGCTGGCCGCATCCGCAGTGCGTTGACGCAGATCTGCGATGCGGCCATGCCCCGGGTACGGCGTCCGCCCCCGAGGAGGGCGGTCCACTGGTGGTCCCGGGAGCTGGCGGATCTCCGGGCCGCGTGCATTCGCGCCCGGAGGGCCTACACCCGCAGCCGGCGGCGGCAACGCGACGCGGAGCGGGAGGCCTTGCTGTATGAGGGCTACCGCAATGCCGCGAGGCCGTCACCGGTGGGGGAGTGCTGTTGGCGGTGTCCCTAGACATCGCCAACGCATTCAATAGTCTGCCATTCAGCTGCATCAGGGAGGCGCTCCGGTATCACGGAGTGCCAGCTTACCTGAGGCGGCTAGTGGCAGACTATTTGGTGGGGCGCAGCGTCCTCTGTACCAACCGAGCAGGGGACGTTGTGCGAACGCCCATGACGTGCGGTGTCCCACAGGGGTCGGTCCTCGGACCCACCCTGTGGAACATCGGCTACGACTGGGCGTTGCGGGGGAGCCTCCCGCCCGGGCTGGGCGTGATTTGTTACGCCGACGACACGCTCGTCACAGCCCGCGGTGGGACCCTAGAAGAGGCGGTAAGCCTGGCGACCTATGGCACCGAAGAGGTCGTCAGGCGGATCGAGGCGCTGGGGTTGAGGGTCGCCCTGGACAATACGGAGGCCCTCTTGTTCCATGGGCGCCTTATGAGCCCTCCCATCGGCGTCTCGATCACCGTCCGATCGGTTGACATCAGCATCCGGGCCCATATGAGGTACTTGGGCCTGGTGCTCGACGGGCAATGGTGGTTCCGGGAGCATTTCCGCAGGCTCGCTCCGCGGCTCGTCGGCGCGGCGTCCGCCCTATCGTGGCTTACGCCGAACGTGGGCGGACCGAGCGCTACGTGCCGACGGCTGTACACGGGGGTCATCCGGTCAATGGCCCTGTACGGCGCACCGGTGTGGGCGGGGTCCTTGACCGTCCGACTTAGGGCCCTTCTGTGGCGACCACAGAGGGTCATGGCGGTCAGGGCCATCCGCGGATACCGCACGGTGGCGACGGAGGCAGCGTGCCTATTGGCCGGGACTCCCCCGTGGGACCTGAAAAAAATAATGAATACAATACATATACTGATAAGATATTTAACTTGAATTAATCTTGAATCCAGAGAACCCTTTTGAATAAAGTGATATGTTAGAGTTAAGAGATTAAATTCTAGAACCAAGACATTATTCTGGATCTGAGTTAAATAAACAATTTTTTAATATATATAATGAATGTTTTCTTATTTGCTTTATTTTTCCAGAATATTAATTACAATTTTGGAGTAAATGTCAAATCGTTGCTACTACGGCTACCATCGCTAACTGAGAACCCTTTCTATTGACGTATGCGCAATGGCTTTAAATACTCGCACAGCTGACCCACGCCATCCTCTTTTAACAAGTGGCGTTGCGAGCTAACTCTCTTTCACTTTATCTCGAATACCTCGAATGTTTAACAGCTGGTAGCCCTAATTTGCGGCCATTTATTTACAGGCAGCGATATATCATCATATTTAAAAAAAAAAGCTTTATTTTGATATAAAAACCAAGTGTGTACGTCATGAACGTATAATTACACCAAAATATTACCTGTTTACACCTGGCTGCGAAGTAGTTGCAGCCAAGTGTGCAAAGGCACCCATCGATTTTCGAATTCTTTACATACATTGCTATGATGTGGATGATATTTTATTTAAAAACAAGTGAACGAATTTTTTTTCCGAAAATTTATTAATATTAATTTAATTAAAATTACTTGCGGCCACTTATTGACTGGCACCCTGTTATTAATGTATTCTCCTAATCATAAATGTATGTAAGAATCTGAGTTTGATTAACTACGCGATGAACGTAGTGATTTTGCAGCCGGATCTCGTACTATCATAACATTTCGCTTAACAGATATTTGTTGTGCAAGAAAAATAATAAAATATTAAATCATTTTAATATAAAAAATATGTTTTATTTTTTTTATGATCAACTAAATATGTGTATATAATATTTGTATTCATTTAATTACCATCTACCTACTATTTGACATTTTATAAAAACTTAACCTACATATTTTTATTCGTCCATGTAATAAAGCTTTCGTAAAAGCTGGTTTTTAAAATTGACAGAGTTTGAATACAGTTTATGAAAGCTTCCTAACTATGGGTGAAGCCACCCAAAAAGGCGATTAAGGGTTGGAAGTAGGTCATCGAAATCAAAGCATAGGTTCTGATGGTGTTCAACAGGCAGTGAGGAGAAGCATGGCGGTTTGGAGCCCCACGGCACTATTTCAGCGCCTTGGACGACTAGCTGGGATTAAGCCGCGTCATACCCGACCAAGGAAGAGAAATGTGTAAATGTGCAGATTAAATAAAATCAAACCATTTATCTTTATATAAATCTTTCTCGTGTACGTGTGTATGTCACTGAACTCCTCCTAAACAGCTGGACCGATGATAATGAAATTTTTTGTGTGTGTTTAAGGGGATTCGAGAATGGTTTACATTCACAATTGGACCCAGGCGCTGCTGTCGATTTCAAGGTAGATAAATAGATAATTCTTTATTTGTACACCAATTACAAAAACAAAGTACAAAAACTTAAATACTAATATAACCCAGAATGTACAAAGGGAGACCTTATCGCTATAAGCGATGTCTTCCAGGCAACCTTGGGATGGAAATGGCAGAACAGAGAGATGGTAAGTAGTTTACTGCTAGTGTTAATGGAAATCAGTGTAAATAGTATTTATAAGTCATAGATAAAGACTAAATATTAAGTTGTATAACCTCTGTGGAATAAAACATTCACATACATATAAATATTACAGCGACAAGTAGTGATCGATTAACTGTTTTTTAAAAGCAGATACCTACAGTCTAGCTTTGTCTAATTGTTACGGGCAATGCATTACATAGCATAGTAGCCTTTACAGTAAAAGATTTACCCATGAAATCAATGTAGTGTGTTGGTATCTTTAATTTTAAATTTTCAGATGATCTCAAGGATTTTGTGTGACTGTCATGGAGGTAATTAAATCGTTCTTTAAGATAAAAAGGAGTCGTTGGACTAAATAGAATATTATACAATTTTTTTTTTTTTTTTTGTGGGTGGTCCGCGGAGAATATTATACAATAACGTGTGTGAAAATTCCGGCGAAGGCGAATTGGGAGCCACTTAAGCTTTTGCCGAAACTCCGAGATGTGATCATATTTACGTAGTCCATAAACAAAACAAGAATAACTTCTTTTATTTTATTTGAACAGAACAACGTCTGTGGGGTCAGCTAGTTACATATAATTTCTTAAGGAACTTAACTAAATACTGTTAATTTTATACTGCATCTTAAATTAGTTCAATAATTTTGGTAGTTGTTTTCCGTGTGGTGACGGAATAAGAATTTACCACTCCCTATCTTGTCCGTGGATGCCGTAAAAGAAAACTAAGGCATATACTTAATATGCATATCACTATGAAAGAGGAAGAAAACTCGAAATAAAACCCTTTACCAACCTGTCTGACCAGCCTTAGTATACTACCAGGTAAGGTTAATTTCCTTCTTATTGTAGAGGAGGCTCGAACCCAACAGTGGGACGTATATGAATTGAAATGATGATTACTAATCTTCATAGACTATCGAAATAATTTATCACTACTGTAAAGATCCTATAAGAACCTCTGGGGGTTATTCTTATTATTTTAATTACTTTTTATATAAAATTATTTGTTAAATACATATTAGATTCAGGGTGTGACCCTGCCGAGCCAGTCACGGATGTCAAGTAATCGGTGCCAGAGGTCGACCCAATTGCTATAGGGAAGGAATACGGTGGTTTATTGGGCCTTACATCCACTCTTCCGTCGCCTCGAACGGATTGGGCGGGATATGTTCTGTCCTTTTTTTAAATATAGCTTATTAAGTATTACATTTTACATTTTTCGTGTGGTGACGGAGTAAGAATACAATTCACCACTCCCTATCTTGCCCGTGGATGTCGTAAAAGACGACTAAGGGACATAATATGCACATAACATCTGTGCAAGAGAAGGAAATCTCGAAATAAAACCCTATACCAACATGTCTGACCAGCATGGTATAGTAGGTCAAATTTCCTCCCATTGCGGAGGAGGCCCGAGCTGAATGAAGTATTTCATATTTTGTAAATATTAGCTTTAGTGTACATATATCCTTGCTGGCAAATCCGTTTCCTTGTAGGAAAAGCAGAGATATTTCTATGCTTAATAGATAAGGATCACTTCATGAGAAGAATAGGTCAAAATGAAACCAGATTGTCTGACAAGCGTGTTATAGTAGTCAAGTTGGCTCTTAATATTGTGGACCGTGGATACGAGCCATATTCAATAGTAGGACGTATATGAGCTAAAGAAAAATAAATTTAATTTAATATAACAATAAAAATGTAATAACATAGTATATAAAATCTATAAGGTTACTTTAATTACTAGCATACTCAAGTGTACCTTACGTCCTTAGTACGCCCATAAACAATACGATGTGAACTCATCACCTATTTAAATAGTCATGCTTCTTCACGGTCTCGTTGTTCACATGTGTAATTGTTAGTTTGGATCAACGATATATATTTTGTTATTCAAATGTGAATTCGGCATCATGATCATCCGTATCGAAGGTTAAAATTAACATTATGGGATGAGCTACTTATGTATCCGGTTTGAAATAGTTGAATGAAGTAATTAGATGCTTTATAAGCATGTAATAGATTTTCTTTTCATTTTATTTTTTTAATAATTTCAAATGCTAGACTTTCTATAACAGTAAAAAATATAGGCGAGATGTGATTTTCCTGGAAACCTTTCTAACCGGTATAGCAGGTGAAATAGCTAACAGAATTAAGTTAGCGTAGCAAGATTAAAACGCGTTGAATGGTAATCAACGAAGGTAAAGCTACGGTGCCGGTGGTTCACAAAAGGTGGAGATAGGATGCATGTTGAATTTTCGAACATTTTGAAGTAAAACTCTGAAGATCTTGTCAAAATATCAACACGCCATAGTTTTGAAAGTTAAGTTATTAGGAGAGACATAATATTGTTATGGAAAAGATACAATAACATTAAATTAAAAGAAAAAAATTATTCCTTAATTTTACATTTTGTTTAAATATTTATTTGGATTGGTTGGTTATTAGGTTTAACAGGCGCACTGCGCAGGTCTTGGAGGGCCGCATAATCAAACTTTGAGACTGAGTTAAAGTCAAATAAAAGTCTAGCTTGCGGTTTTTTCAGAAAGAGAGAATGCTCAAATTAAATCCATAACTGACCACTTTTATTACGAGTAATGTAATGCAGGCTAATTTTATTCTTATTCTGTAGGAAGCTATTGTTCAACGTTAGAACCTATGGGCCAAAGAAAGGTATTAAGTAGAAGTATTCCGATTAAGTAAAAGATGAAAGATTAAGATTGAAAATAGTATGTCTGTCACGATAACGTGAATATATTCATGTTATTTGTATTCTAGCATCGAATTAAGACATGGCCGTGTTTCAACCGTGCGTTTAGTGGTATATTTTCGCTATGCGAGACAAAGGGTTTCTCACGTCGAAACATTTTTTACATTTAAACACAATGCATGCGTTGGGCAATTGTTTAAAGTAATGAGTATGCACTCATACATGTTGAACGGCATAATTATTTGTTTATCTATATACTTATCGATGATACCTACCTAGTTTATGTAGGCTTTATGAGTACACTAAATATTTTTAGCCAAATAATTTACGTACTTTGAGTACAGTTACAGATTCAGTGCAGTGGGCCAATACAGAAGAACGTTTATAACCGACATAGCCTGAAATATTAGCACGTTGAAATAGCAATAGGCAGGCCACATCGCTTGTCGATCCGACGCTCGTTGAGGAAGAAAGGTTTTCGAGTGGCGACCACGAATCGGAAGATGCAGTGTCTTTTAGGGTTTGAACCTTAAAAGAGACGCATTCCAGTAGCTTGATGAAGTTATTGTATATAAAGTATTGAAGGAATAGTTTCAATCTTCTTTATGATTACTTGTATTCAAGACACATCTTAATATATATAAATTACGTGTCACGTTGTTTGTCCGCGATGGACTCCTAAACTACTTAACCGATTTTAATCAAATTTGCACACCGTGTGCAGTTTGATCCAACTTGAAAGATAAGATAGCTTACATCTTAATTTATAATCGCTATATTATTTTATTGCAAATTATTTGTCTATTTTGACATTCACAATTATCTGTTAACTCCAAACGATTTTAACAGATGGCGATATCGAGTACGAATATATGGAGATATTGAGTAATTAATTAATAGATGGCGCTGCTATGTCAAACCTACAAACGTCATATACGATTTTAACTTGCTTTTTCAAAAGATGCCATTTGTAAAAAAAATATGACGACCTCCATGACAGATGTTCTCCTACAGTTCCACTTAAATAGTTTAATAAAATGTAATATAACAAAAACATTAGCCACAGCAACGCGTGGCCGGGTCTGCTAGTAAGTATATAAAACTTCATGGCATTTTCGCTATTTTTTTAATTTTATTTCTTTGTTTTCATCATCACCATCACTGATATACGTCTCTCTGCTAGGCTTGAACCTCCTTCATATTGGGAGGGAAATTGACTTATTATAGCACGCTGGTCAGACGGGTCGGTTATAGTTTTATTTCGAGTTTTCTTCTCTTGTGTAGAAGTCATCTGCAATAATTCCTTGGTCATCTTTTACGACACTCACGGGCAAGAAAGGTGGTGGTGGCATTTCAAGAATTGCCTCAGTTTCAATGAAAGGTATTACGCACATGTTTATTTTATTGTTGATATTATAATTTTATTGTAAAGCGTAGCGTGTTTTTGCAAACGAATTTATTACTTTACCTGTAGTTTGTTTGTGGCATGGTCATGCTCACTGAAAGGGCTGCTTGCAGTAGCTACGAGGAACAGGTCACTCCCCTCCTTCCATTATGGTCGAGAGGAGTGATGGCTGCTCTAGCTGTTAACTCGTGATCGAGTGCCGCTTGCGGGATCTGGTCCAGCCATAATATTTTCATTATATTTGTTTTTATCATATCATATTTCAAGAGTTTATCTGGCGCTATTAAAAGAATATTGTTGTATGTAATTTTAATTAATTGAAATTGGCAATTAATAAAAAATAGACAATCCCGATGAGATGAGAAAAATATAAAAAATGACAATATGTAAATACGTGGTGTGGTGGTGTTTATACGTAATAAATGGTTTGAATTTGATTCTTACTCTTTCACCACACAGAAAACAAATTGTATTCTTTTGCTTTACTCAGACATAATATAATATTTCTATATAAATTTACCAAACAAAAAGAAATACACTAAGAACTAATAAAAGGATTTGATATAGATTATTTTATATTATTTGTTTTAGGTTTATAAAGGCTTCTTCTCCCTTTACCTTAGAATAAATTTTACATTTTAAAAATACGTTCTTAAAAAAGTAAGTATAATTAAAAAAAGAGTCATCATGATTAGCCTGCCCTCATCTTACGCTAATTGGGGTCGGCGCAACATATACCTTATCTTCCATATACTCCTGTTAGTTTGCGTCGTCATATCTGCTCACTGTTTGCATTCGCACAATCCATCTATCACTTATTGGGTCTCCCACGATTCTTACGTCCAGCCACAATCATATTGATAACCCGCCTCGTCACATGCCTTTCATCCCTTCTCATTACATGTCCATACCAAGACAATCTCGCGCAGGGTGAAGGTAAACAATAAAACAACAAACGTTAGTCTTGACTGCACTGATGACGTACCTAGTGGTTAAGATATCGACCTGCCATGCCAGTGTTGCTGGTTCAAATCCCACGCCGAATAACACTTTATGCGATTCAGAAATTGTCGTTCTAAGTCTGGATGTAATTTGTGTCCGTTAATTATATTTGTAAAGTTACTCGCAATACAAGGATAGTTACCTTAGTGCATGGCGTTGTCTATTAAAAGAAAAGTCTTTAGATATAGTCAATTTTTGTAAGATGATTCTGTATGGCTATTCCAGTCATTACGCCACTGTGCACTATTAAAAAGAGTCACGTTAACATGATTAAATTGAAACATTCCTATCAACTTAGAATATCAATGACCGATTTGTTTATACATATATTACGATTATGTTGCTATTGATGTAGCAATATAACCGTAAATTGTACAATTAGGTAGGTATGTTAATTATTTTGATCAACTTTTGCCCTTGTTGAGTACATTGAACTCATTATAATTAAAAATTATACCCCTTTTTCATGATAGATTAGGCGAAGATGTGATATGCTCAAATTAAATGTTTTATTTTTCGTACTTATAATGTTAGTCCTATGAGTTTGGGAGCAACCCTAATCTCATCTATGAGGCTTGTCTCCATTCCTCGAAAATTAAAAAAATCAATAAAAATGCGAGCGTGAGTTTTATATGCAAGGCGTGACATTGGTTTAATTCTGGGAGATCAATATCTTGCATTGCGTTAGGCAGATGTTAATAACAGTCTTGTGAAAAAAATATGTTTTGCCTGAACTGATTCTTTTCAGAGCTGTACGAAGAACACGTTACGCCCGGGCGTGCCCTTGCTCGGACTGCAAATTGCTGTATTATACATATCATCTGCAGATTAGCACTCACAGAAACCGCAATTTGTTTAACGCTCTCGGCAAACCGTTATTTCTAATGTGGGACGCGAGATAGATAGTCATATATCGCCTTTTTTGGACTTAACCGACTCCTAGAATGAGGCATTGGATTAAGCCCGTGACCACACACATTGCTCTTCCTTGGATCGGCGTTCATTTGACATATTCTGCATTATATTCTTAAGTCATAAGCGTCATGACAACAGGACGTTGACTCCTGATTTATACGCCGTATATTTCCTAAACAACACGTCTGGACAGTAGCTTCTGGAAGCCACTGTGTCAATCAGTAAGTGTCTCTATGATTTGGATTTACCGCCAATACCGTGGCTTGTATTATAACGATATTGCCTTGTATCAATTTATTTAAAATTAAATAATACAAAATTTGTTTCTAAAGCCGAACGTAGTATTCATATTATTTTTTTATTCTGTGATGCTTTTTATTTTAATATTTCTAGAGGCTTCATACAAATAAATGACAATGGGATGTAATAGAAAATGAAAGCGTTTCAACCAGCCGTCTCAAAAGATAAACAAAAGACGGCAGCTACTAGCAATACGCGAACTGATTACGACTTCTATAGTACCCTACACAAAACAATGGTTTGTAGACGAATTAGTATTAGTAGAACATGTGAGTCTTAGAATTAGCATATCATTAAACACTTTGAAATAGGCAGTATTTAATATTCTTTCTTTACGGTCCATATATGCCCTCTGTTAACGGACACTTCCTAAGTAATGAGAGGGAAATCTGCCTGCTACTCTACGCAGAAAAACTCGTGCATAGGGTTGTATTTCGGTTTTATTTCTCTCTTAGTGATGTTCTCTATTTACCTCTTCATTCGTTCTTTTTAAATGAGCTATTTTTGTATATTCATATGTATACAGAATCTTGGCAAGAGCTACAACGAGTAGCAGTTTTTGAGAACGGTTTGGTTTCATCTATAGAAAACGTTATTTTGTCAATGTTTTCAGATAAAGAAAAAAATATTAGACTATAAAAGCAAATTTAACTACTGTCTTGAAGAATAAAACTAGCTCAGTTGGGTAATTACCCAATTGCTCAATTGAGCAGTCCTTTACTCCAGACAACCCTGTTCGATTATCGGTGCCCTTTTTATTATTTTCACATTTTCCAAAAAAAAAGAAATATCGAGGTAAGTTCGATCATACAGATACTGTACATTAATTGTACCTTCTTCTTCTTCTTATTTAATATGGCAATGAGCTACAATAATATGAGCTATTGGTGCCAGTGTCGAGTATATTGATGGTATTATTCACGTCTTTAGTCTTAGTCTTTCAGTCAGTCGTTAGCATGACTTGGTGCTGATAAAATTTGGGCAGGATGTCAAAATGCACGTAATTCACTATTATCTCATTTTCACTACATTTCAGAATTTTATCTGCATTATATTACATAAAATATCAGCAAAATTATTCAATATAACGCTTTAAAACACTAAAATAATGAAAAGAATATAAAAGCGCTACATGACATTTTGACATTCGCGTCAAAAGTCCCTTAATTATACCGTATAGAACAAGTGAAAAATGAGATCTGACATTGTATACCTTTCTTATTTATGTTACACTAGCAACCCGCCTTCGCTTCGCTTCGGTTTCAATCGCCTTACCCATGCAGTTCGCGTGCCCGTCCCCATTATACTACGTATATATACGATACAACTAGATTATGCTACGTCTATATAAGACATAACTAGATAATACCACGTCTATATATGACACAACTATATTATACTACGTATATATACGACACAACTAGATTATGCTACGTCTATATAAGACATAACTAGATAATACCACGTCTATATATGACACAACTATATTATACTACGTATATATACGACACAACTAGATTATGCTACGTCTATATAAGACATAACTAGATAATACCACGTCTATATATGACACAACTATATTATACTACGTATATATACGACACAACTAGATTATGCTACGTCTATATAAGACATAACTAGATAATACCACGTCTATATATGACACAACTATATTATACTACGTATATATACGACACAACTAGATTATGCTACGTCTATATAAGACAGAACTAGATAATACCACGTCTATATATGACACAACTATATTATACTACGTATATATACGACACAACTAGATTATGCTACGTCTATATAAGACATAACTAGATAATACCACGTCTATATATGACACAACTATATTATACTACGTATATATACGACACAACTAGATTATGCTACGTCTATATAAGACATAACTAGATAATACCACGTCTATATATGACACAACTATATTATACTACGTATATATACGACACAACTAGATTATGCTCTGTCTAATATGCAGATAAAATCTAAAAGCTAGATATGACAAAATCGAAATAAAACCCTACAGCAACACGATACGACCAATATGGGTTAATTTTCCACTTTGGAGGAGACTCAAGCCCAACAGTGGGACCTATAGTATCTGATATAATATAATTATACGATACAATGGTCATATATTTATATTGTATACGACGTTTTTAAATTTTAAATTTTGTTCTTGCTCTACGTACGTATCAATATTTTAAATGAAGAATAACTTAATTACTTATTTTTTTTTATTAAATGTTTTTATATTATAACTAGCAACCCGCTCTCGCTTCGCTTCGGTTTCAGTCGTCTTACCTGAGTAGTTCTTATTCCCGTGGGAATACTGGGATAAAATAAAGCCTATGATACTCCCTGATATTATAGCTTACTATTGGTGAAAGGATTTTTGAAATCGGTTCGGTGGTTTAAGCGTGAAATCGTAACAAACAAACAAATTTACTTTTGTATTTATAATATTAGTAAGGATATTTACCGTGAAGTACACGGAGTAAGAATTCAATATACCACTCCCTATCTTGCCCGTGGATGTCGTATAAGACGACTAAGGTATATTAGCATATAACATCATGCAGGAAAAGGAAATATATACTAATATTTTAAAGAGAAAAGATTTGTATGTAAGTATGTTTGTAACGAATTGGCTCAAAAAGTACTGGACTGATTTTAAAAATTCTTTCACCATTTTCAAATCAAATCTAATCATTTATTCTGCATAGGCCCCTTAAGGGCACTTACATATTGTCAAATTTCACAACGTTTGAACACAATACAATAATCTACCACCGGATCGGAACCCGGCCACAAACTGAGAAGATCCGACAAGAAACTCAGCGGGCAGTAATTTTTTTCTTTAATCTTTTAAATCTACACAATTTTATGCTTCGTACAACATATGTGGTATTAACTCCAGTGTGATGCCCTTCGAAATTGTATATATGTATAAATTTTCAAAATTTAGTACAAGTCAGAAAAAAATAAAGAAAGGAAGTAAATATGGCTGGACCAGATCCCACAAGCAGCACCCGATCACGAGTTAACTATCAGAGCAGCCATCACTCTCCTCAACCAAATTAGAAGGAAGGGAGCGACCCGCATCACATAGCTACCGCAAGCAGAACCTTATTCGGTGAGCATGACCAAACCATAAATAAAAATATAAAACGAACTACTACTATACTATAAAAAACTACTACTATAAAATAAACTACGACTATAAAATAAACGCAGGTATGTTAAAAAAGATTAAAACTAAAATTCGACGGGCAAATAGCATTGGAAAGCTATAATATCAGGGAGTAACATAGACTATATTTTATCCCGGCTTTCCCACGGGAACGGGCACTAGGTAGGTAAGGCGACTGAAACCGAAGCGAAGCGAGGGCCGATTGCTAGTCTTTAAATAAAACCCTACACCAACACGTCTGATCAGTATGGTACAGTAGGTCAATTTTACATCTATTTGGGAAAAGGCTCGAACCCAGCAGGAGGACGTGTTCATACACGTCCTCCTGCTGGTTAAGACGGATGACGAAATATTATAATTTGTTGCCTTTAAAATATACATGTTCTATATATTTCTAATTATCTAGACAGAAATCATACATCTACTTAGAAATTCGCGTTCCACTTATAAGAGTACTTTAAAACTAGAGCAATAGATAGATATTGCATTTCATAACAAGAAATAGTCGTAGTAGTGTTTGTGTGGTTTTGTTGTAAAATTGTGTGTAAGTATTTACACACATTATCATCATCTTAGCCTACATAAATCGCGTTTTTGGGCTCAGCCCTACTCCACAATAAGAAGGTAATTGACCTACTGTAACCACGCTGGTCAGACGTGTTGATATAGGGTTTTATTTCGAGTTTTCTTCTCTTACATAGGTGTTATATGCATATTTAATCCCTTAGTGGTCTTCTGCGACACCCACGGGAAAGAGAGGGGGTGGTGAATTGTATTCTTACTCCGTCACAACACGGAAACATATATTTTACGTTTAATATTTTTCTTATCAGGTACCTTGATAGCTCACTGTTAGGTACGTCTTCTTTGTAATAAAGGAGAGAAAAAGTGAGGAAAAATGAATAACCATTTTAAAATGAATATTATCATTTAAAAGTATGCTCATTCTCTCGCGTAAAATTTACATTTAATAACGTCTATAAGCGTTTCGTTGTAAGGTTATAATAATATAAGTAATAAATCCTCTATTTGTGGTACAAAGTATTCGCATAGATTTTCTAGTAGTTTTTTATTAATTGGTACACACATTATAATCTAATTTTAATTTTAAACAGAACTCCCTTCACTCCATAGCTATACAGTATAAGGCGTAATGTTAAGGAGATACGAAAACAATTAGTCTGTCATCGACTGTCAACGAATCTAGTGTACAACTGATAATCGATTTAATGTAGCCACACACATTTTAACCTACTCGTACAATATTATTTGATAATGTGGTAGGCCATGACACTGACAGTTTTTTGCTTGCAGCGATGAATGGGCAGGTTCGTCATGGGCAGTACTCTCGCAGAAAATCGACGCCTCAGTAATAGCAATTTATTTCTGCACTTCATAGACAACTTCATAGCAAAATAGACTAAAACACAAACCTCCTACCCTCCATTCTTGTCATGAATCCATTCCCTCCAATTCTGCAACCACAATAAGCACCAATTTGGTTCTATCCCTAGTATTGTTGAGTCCATGACCAGCGGTATCAATTTAACATTCGGTAGCTTACTTGTTTACCAACAAATGACAATAAATTCCAAACGAGAATATTTTTTAAATTATTTTTGAATTTGTTAACATTGTTATTCAAATCTACATAACAAGGTCGCAACATATAAAAGATTAAACCAATAACAGTCATAAACGACAAGAAAGAGAGTTGCAAGGTTAATCTTTATATAACAACACAAATATTAACTCAACATGTTCGATACATTCCGTTCACAATAAAAAAGCAATAAAAAAGCATTAAAAAAGCATAGCATAATATACTACCTAGATCATTTTAACACAAAACATAAAGTGACAAAGATATTTATTATTTTCGGTTGCGTGATTATTATGCATTATAATTTTAATGTCAAGATGATTACGTTAAAAATATGTATGAGTAAGTATTGTAGGTACATCCTTACCGAGAATATTGCTAACCGGAGATCCGTGTACTGTGTCAAGCAACAATACCGGTAACTTGGCGCCTTAGGGTGCATCCAGAAATGTATAATATACAATGGAACAATGAGTATTTATTTCAGCTCAAAACGGTTCGCTGTTGGCTATCGTCTTCTTTATAACGAGAAGGAATTGGCTTACTACAATACATTAGTCAGACGAAATAAGATTTTATTGATTCATCCTTCTCTTTCTGTAGTCTCAAGTTTTGTTTTTCAACCCAAATATATCCCACTATTACGCCCTCGTCTCCTCTATAATAAACAGGAAATTTATCCATTGTATATTCTGCGCAAACGTTTGCTATAGAGTACCGTTTTTGTGTGTATTGCCTAATGTATTTTACTCATCTTTAATCATCCTCCGGTAAGGTGGTAAATTGCGTTCATCATCCACACATCTTACTCCTAGACTCGAGACTATTGTGAAGAACCACAATAGGTGGAAAACTAACCCACTATACCATATTGGTCTAACAGGTCGGTATAAGTTTTTCTTCTCTTGCATAGGAAATATCATACGATTTGGTCCTTATTTAATTGACCCACAGGCGAGAGATTGGAAAACTTGTATTCTTAGTCCATTACTACACGGCATTTAACCGCATTAAAATAAATTATGTTCTACCAGCGCAAAATACAATTTCATTTAGTGGGTGATTTGTTTACTATTCAAAATCAAGAGATAAATAAAGTTGTGAGAACACAACAAACAAGTTGCTCTGATTTTACGTGTTGAACCTGCAGAGAGAAACAAATTCGGAGAAGACATACTCATCAGTGAGTCAACAAAACTGCTGATCATGTAAATAGAATGAGTCGCTAATTCTTTAATTCACTATTTTCTCCACACCTATATATATCTACGCTACGTAAAATAATCCGCCCAGTGATGTGAATTTTATGCGACAATTTATTATTATCTTTAATCTGAACGTTACTTTGTATTTTAATATTAGCCTCGCAGCCGAAGATACTATGTACTGTGCAGAAAAACTTTTCTTTTAGTCACCTTGTTTGACAACTATGGAAAAGGAGTAGTAAGGATCATATTGTGTACTAAACCTATTAACTCGTGAAAAATTGTTATATTAGAACAGTTGAAATTGCTATTTGCATTCCCAAAATGTTTTTTTGTGTCCCTAGAATACAGTAATAGTTATAGCAAGTTTCAGTATACACAGGGTATAATGTATCCCAAATACAATCGTGGTTTGGTAAAAATCAACGTTAAGGTTACTGACTGACCCAAATGCTCCGAGCCTACAGCCATTAAAATAGGATAAATTGGGGTCATGGATTGAGGTCAATCCTATAGTTACAGAGCTTTACTTACTGTTTCTCTATAACATTAAAGTAATGCTGGGAAATACAGAATTAATGGACTATCTACAGATAACGATGTATTTTTGAGTGGAGGTGAAGTTTTTAATAATAATAAGGAACAATTACATAGACCGGTGAGAAATCGAACGCAAGGCTTAGCAATCATCAGCCTTGCCCGAAACTTTATCTTTTAAATTTAAAACATTTTGTTACATGTCGATTGATTATGATGTAGCAAGTATTTTGTTTAAAATTATCAATATCATTCAACGTTGCCATCTAGAGATCTAGATTATATAACAAACCCCAAGACCATATATGTTCGATGGATATAGCGTAGCAACTATTTTGAAGTGAAACTTCTTTGGGTACCTACGTTAGGATGTCTCCGTGCTATGTCGTCACAGTGCAACGCTAGTCATACGTTCGGGTCTGCTCGGCTTATTTCGGCTCAGCCCGGCTGGCCAACGACTTCCACGCGTTCACACAGCTGATTGCAGCTGATCGCAACTATTTTAGTTATGCGCGGTTATTGTTCATTGTAAGAATGAAGAATGCATGTAAAATACTTTTAATACATGGAATATAGGGGCCAAAATTTTTGATTATATTAGTGGTTTCTAATAGTTCACTGAACACTGTGCACCATAAGTCTTATCCCAGTAGTCGGCCCAACGACGAAGGCGACGTGGTTTTTGGGTGGGTCGCGGGAGTTGCGTGCTTAAGCCCCTCTGTCGCCCCGGAAGGAGTGGTGCGGAGGCGCGCCGACCGCGACCAACCCCAAAAAAAAAAAAAAAAAAAAACCATAAGTCTTATCACTAATGCATCACAAGATGCATCACAAGTAAATTGATCATTTTAATTTAACTAAATATTACTAGAATCGTTTAGAGAATATTTTTTTATTAATATCGAGCCTAATAACTCATTTTGTTGCAGCTGGCAAAAGAATCATCCTTAAATGTGGTGTGGTAGTGGCAATAATTCGTCTCAAATTGAGAGTAACGATAAAAATTACTTTAAATTACAAGAAACGCAGTATTTTGCCAAAGAAGTTTCACTTCTCCTCGCGTGTCCGACACAGTTGACACACAGTTGTTTTTTTTTTTAATTTTAAGTAGCAAAAATTTTATAGTAATTATGAGTCTCATTTAACGTTACACGCTATGAACCTAGATTATATATGGTAAGCCCAACAGTTTAGTACAACATATATTATATTAAAATTAAGAATGTTAATTAGTGTTGCCAACATAGATGTACGGTAGATTTATGTATGTTAGCAAAATTGTCCCGTATACTGATAGGTTAATACTTAAATTGATTGAGGAACCACAAAGAGTTAGCCTCCTTAGGTTAGGTGATGTAAGGCTTTCTATAAACCTGAGGCGTTGCATTAATCGCAGTGGGAAGACATAGCGCTAACTCTGATAATTCTTACGATAATTCCTAGCGCTTACAATGCTTAATATATCTTTATCTATTTGCATGTCTGATCTAATTAACAAAAGAGGGTACTTAGTAGAACGAATATACGTCACAACATCGTTAGCTCCGAAAGATCCGTCATGATGATGTCAATATTTTTGTATTAAATCATACTTAATTGTTGTAAAAAATATATATATATGTATAATTATACCTATGTAATTGTATTTTACGTATATAATGTATATTACGTATATATGTTATATATACATTTTCCGTGTGGTGACGGATTAAGAATACAATTCACCACTCTCTATCTTGCCCGTGGATGTCGTAAAAGACGACTATTCGTGCATTCATTATGCACTCAGAATAATCGTTCTTTTTTCTTTTATTTTAAGAGTTTATTCGCTATTGCGAATGTGTCTCTGTAAATTGAAATAGATTAAATACTAGCTACCTTAGAGGTTGGTGGTTCCGGGAGCATTTCCGTCGACTTGTTCCCCGGCTTGTCGGCGTGGCGTCCGCCCTTTCTTGGTTCATGCCAAATGTGGGCGGACCCAGCGCTACGTGCCGACGGCTATACGCGGGGGTGATCCGGTCGATGGCCCTGTACGGCGGACCGGTGTGGGTGGGGTCCCTGATCGTCCGTCTGTGGGCCCTCTTGTGGCGACCATAGAGGGTCATGGCGATCAGGGCCATACGCGGTTACCGCACGGTGGCGACGGAGGTAGCGTGCCTCCTGGCCGGAACACCCCCGTGGGACTTGGAGGCGGAGATACTCGCCGAGCTTTACCGGCGGGTGTCAGAGACGCGATCTGGAGGCGGCATAGTCTCATCAGATAGATTGCCGTCTAACGGGTCGACGCCCGCCGAGACATTATTGCCCGTTGGGCAGTCCGGCTGGAGAGGCCTCGGTACTGTGTCAGGACCGTCGAGGCCTTCCGGCCGGTGCTGATGGAGTGGTTGGAGCGGACGCACGGGATGCTTTCCTTCCGACTAGTGCAGGTGCTGACGGGGCACGGTAGCTTCGCCAAGTACCTGCATAAGATCGTCAGGACACCCGGCACACCGTCTTGCTACCACTGCGATTGCGACGAGGACAAGGCGCAGCACACGCACGAGGTGTTTGCCGCGTGGGCGGGGAAGAGCCGTCAACTCGTCGCGATCATCGGTGCTGAACTGACGCTGCCGACCATCGCCAGGGAGATGCTTGACCGCGTCAGAAATTGGGACGCGGTCGCCGCCTTCTGTGAGGCAGCTATCTCACGGAAGGAGGCGGCGGATCGTGCGTGAGAGGAGCTGCTCTTCGGTGACACGTTGCGGCGCCGGCAACTCGGGCGGCGCAGGCGCGAGTACCTGCGCCTGATGCCGCCCTAGTTGAGGCTGCGGGTGACTGGAGCGGGGATTTTAGTCCGTCACCCGCAGACAGGCTGACCGCGCGACGGCGACCGACGTCCCGGGACAGGGACGTGGAGAAGTCCGGGTACCCGAAAGGTTATTCCGTCGGGCCGACCACTGACGACAAGTCACCCTACTCCGGTGGTCAGCCCAACGACGAAGGCGAAGTGGGTATGGGTGGGTTATGGGCCCGCGCGCTGTTCTTTCGTCGCCCCGGACGGAATGGATCGCGTGTGCGCTTACCATGACCCACTCATAAAAAAAGGCTACCTTAGAGGTAAAGTGAAATAGCACAATGTTCAGGTCAGTCTTAACCATTTTTAATGTGTCGGATATGTTGTCGGATAAAGGATCATGTATTTCTAATAGTTTTTTCATGTTTTCGTTGAGAATAATCGTTTGTAGATGCGATAAAGTATTGTTCCCTTGGAATCGAACCATGATACATGACCAATTCGACACACCATAACCTACACTATCTTTGTACTCAGATCATATTTTTCTTCACATCCATATAACCATAGACGTAGAATGAATATAATTGGTATAGTTAAGGTAAATTCTCGTGACTTATTTATTTTTAATATTTACGTCCTAAATTACGTACTTTAAAAACCTCCATGATGTAATAATTAAATAATTAATGAAAAAAAGGTATAATTATATAGTAACTTTATTGTTCGATGTTGACAGAAAAAGACGACGTTGAATAGCCTCGTGTGATCTTTAACGTCGAACAAAAAAATTTGCTTAATTAATAGCCATTCATAAAATTATGTACCTTAAGTTATTGGCGAGCACTATTAATTCAAGCAAAGACCCTGTTAAAGGTCGTTCTTATTGTATGATAATGTGTGTTTTCTTTACTCAGTAGTATCTAGTTAGCTATTATGTTGTTAATTAAGGTTTTAAAAAGGGTTTCGCCCAGCAAGCTCTACTATAAAATTTATCCCATAAACTTGCAGAATATTCAGCGCTTTTGACACATGTATATTGAATCCAAAGATTGATATAGTTAGTAAGGTTCATTGAAAAAATCCGAAATGCTTAAAGCTGCCTATTTTAGTTGCGAAAATAATGTTGCTCTTGATATATCTGCTATACCTATACAGATTTCTTGTGTACGTGTGTATGTCAATGAACTCCTCCTAAACGACTGGACCGATGTCGATGAAATTTTCTGTGTGTGTACTTACAAGGGGATTCGAGAATGGTTTAGATTCACAATTGGACCCGGTAGGTAGCGCTACTGTCGATTTCAAGGAGAATTCCTTTTATTTTATTTGAATAGAACAACGTCTGTTGGGTCAGTTAGTCTGCTATAAATCCTTATGATTTTCATTTCTTTACAAATTGTCTACTTTTTGAGCACTTGAGCGGCTATTTTTTTTTGTAATATTTAAAAGATGCAGGTAAAATAATAAGCCAGAATACGGTCAAAATTGTAAATTTCATAATAATATGGTAACTATAACCTAGTATGTCATTTAAATAATGATATAGAAATAAACTAATGAATAAAAGAAACCACTACAAATAAGTATTTTCAATTCAAATATTATCAATACTATAAAAATGCATAAAAATAGTTATACAATTATAACATTGTCACAATTACTTGAACTTCCATGAACTGAATACAATCTCTTCCTCGAACTTAAAAGGTTGAAGGCTCGCATTTTTGGACGATGTACAACGAACTCGCCGGATATAGAAAACAAAATAGTATTACAATGATTGTATAAAATAGTTTTTCTTTTTTCTTCAAAATTAATACGGAGTTGATCAGGTGGCGTAAAAAGGTTACCGTGTTAAGACGTAAATAATATAAATTGTATTCTGTATGGGATATCTATCAAAATTATTTATTTATAGTCGAATAATAGGCCAATAACTGGTTATTAACTTCCCGCTATAAAAATCATTACTTATAATATATGTCGGGCGAATGTCAAAATGTCATGTAGCGCTTTTATATTCTTTCATTATTTTAGTGTTTTAAAGTGTTATATTGAATAATTTTGCTGATATTTTATGTAATATAATGCAGATAAAATTCTGAAATGTAGTGAAAATGATATAATAGTGAATTACGTGCATTTTGACATTCTGCCCAAATTTCCTGAGACGCATGACTTGTATCAGCACCAAGTCATGCTAACGACTGACTGAAAGACTAAGACTAAAGACGTGAATAATAATCAATATACTCGACACTGGCACCAATAGCTCATATTATTGTAGCTCATTGCCATTAACTAAGAAGAAGAATATATGTCGGGTAGTTATTGGTTTTATCTCGATTTTCGAAATTCAAATTTTTATCAGATCTCGACGTTTCGAGGTTCTGACGATGATGCGTGTATGTGCACATGTGCGCATGCGCGTATTTGTGTGTCAACCTCTTATAACTTTGGAATTTTCGTTGTAAGTTTAAATCGAATCGACAAAGTAGATTTTGAAAAACTATAATTTTATCATCATATCTATAATTTTATCAAATTTTCTACTTATAAAACGGGGTCGATTATCGCAAACTGATTCAAAATCGGTTGATAAATATATAACAAGTTTGATATTGAACTCGAAATACTCAAATATTTGCATGTTTATATAGCTTTAAACGTAAACTTAACAATAGCGGGTAGTGCCAGGGTTGGTCTGCAAAGTAAGTAAACCATTTTTCAGAATTATTTTCTATAATTCTTTACAGAATGGTATTTCTTTCCAGAAAAAGTTTAGGGCATAAATCAGTAACTATAAATTTATCAATCACCATATCGATAAAGTTTGGAGCATTATAAATAAAAACTTATGCATTCATCAACATCATCGCAGCCCACATACGTCCCACTGTTGGGCTCGGGCCTCCTCCACAATGGGAGGAAATTTAACCTACTATACCGTGCTGGTAAGACATGTTGGAATAGGGTTTTATTTTGAGTTTTCCTTCTCTTGCACAGATCTTATGTGCATATTATATCCCTTGGTCGTCTTTTACGGCATCCACGGGCAAGATAGGAAGTGGTGAATTGTATTCTTAATCCGTCACCACACGGGAAAAACTTATGCATTATACAGAAAAATAATAGGAAAAGAGATTATTTATGAAATAATACTTTTTACTTTTTGTTGTAAAATGCACGATTAACGAGATATTTATTGAAACGCGTTTGCCAAACTAGCGGTGAAAGCTCGCGTCACTGCCTCCCGTCAATTTGGATTTTCAATAATTTCCCTTGAACCAAAATAGAAAATGTAATAATTGGGATTATGAACCTACTTTTTTGCTCCGACTCTTGCGGTATATGTCTACTGTAGTAATAAATTTAATTATACAGTTATCAGTGATTATAAGTAAAAACAGGTTATTTCTTCTTATTACTAACTAGCAATCCGCCCTCGCTTCGCTTCGGTTATAGGTTATAGTGGTTTTACCCGCGTAGTTCCCGTTCCCGTGGGAATACCGGGATAAAATATAGCCTAGTTTACGCCCTGATATTATAGCTTTCCATTGGTGAAAGAATTTTTGAAATCGGTCCAGCCGTTTTGAAGATTACCCGGAACAAACAGACAGACAAAAATTTTTTAATTGCTATTTTAGGCATAGGTGTCGTGCAAATAACCGTGTGAGCATGAAAAGCCTATTATTTTGACATTACAAACAGACACTCCAATTTTATTTATTGGTATAGATACCTAATAGGACGAGCGATCTGGGTGTAGTCTTAGTTATGTTCCCAATATCGTATCAATAGCATCAGCATGCATCTCGTAATTAGAAATTTCAATTTAAACTGACCAATGATTACAGCGTGAACTTAATATATAACCATTGTTCTAAAGATATTGTACTTAGTAAGTCGCATTTCTTAACAGCGACCTGGTTCCAATTGGAGCAATTATGTGTATTTGCTCAGATATCTCAATTGTAATAATAGTTTTCTAATATTTAATAGCTAGTTAGTCACATGATTGATAGTTTTTGATTATATTTTAATGATTTCTTTTGACTTTTTATAGACAAAACGTTTCTATAGCGAGATGTGAAGATGGAAAAACAAATTGCAGTTACAGCTGAATATATACATATTATCCTATTAGTTTAGTCTCAATTGACATGACCCAAGGTTTGACCTGGGGTCACACAAACTACAATAGCGTACTTGTGTCATTGAAAAATTTTAAGCATACCCGTAAGGCAGTCTACTAACTTGCTACGTACAAAATCTTTGTTTTTATAAAAAATATATGATGACTTTATAAATATTCAATTCACGCACAAAATGCATATTCTAGACATAGAACAACAGCCTAACGAGTCAGTTTTTATTTTTAAAAAATCCTTCATTACGGGAGTTTAATATTCGACGAATAATAACAAAATAATTGCTTTGTTATATTAGTTATGACTTAGAGGGTACGGATCTACATTTATTTTTTAAGCTTACCATACCTCTTAAGGTTCGATATTTATCTACAGTACGTAAATTGCCACCCATCGACCTATACAAGTCTTGTGGGCATAGCCCTTCCAAAAGGGAATGATATCATGATCACCACGCTTGGCAGGTGGATTGCCGTAGCGCAGGTATTAACCCGTTGCCCCGGCTAAAATAAAAAAAAAAATAAAAAAAAAAAACAGCAGCTTGTCAGTTGCAGAAAACCAATGAATGCAAGTGGCATAAGTCCATTCTAAGTGGCATTCTATTGCGGAGACCTATGCATAACACTGAACGTTTACAGGCTGGTGGATAGATGGATGGATACAAAATTCATTTAGAGCAAACATTTCTCAAGGAACTCTGCACTGGTGGTCGGCCCAACGACGAAGGTGACGTGCTATACGGGTGAGATACGGGTGTGCGTGCTTACGCCCCTCTGTCGCCCTGGACTGGGCCGGGCGAGCAGTGCGCCGACCGTAACCCACCCACAAAAAAAAAACAAAATATAAAAAAACGAGCAAACATTTCGTAATATCAATTATTCTACGTGGAAATTCACCCACAAAACCTGAGTTCATAATTTAAAGCACTGTACAGTCAAACCTTTAGAAACATGGAACATAAAATACACGTTTATAATTACGCTAACAATTTTATCGAGAATATTAATATTAAGATGAAATAATGATGATAAAATAATAAAAGCGTTTATATCTGGAAACATAAAACTTGTTAACCATGAAATTTTAATATTAAAAAAATATTTTATTAGAATGCCATGCAGGAAATTGTCATTTTTTTATTCACTACACCGCTTGTCGGGTTTAGACAGAGTAAGTAAACAGCTAAATTACTCAAATACTTTATCGAGTGCCCGCCATTGTCAATAAAGCTATAATGCATTTTATAAAAAAAAGTATCGGATGGCGATTGCTACACTAGTCCTCTTCTCCTACAAGTAAAACTGTTAAGAAGAATCTTTGCGTATTCGAGGAAAGCATATGGATGGCCTTGACTGGTCACTTGACGATACAGACATCCGTGAACTACAATTAAGACTTACTATAATTACAATTATCAATGAAAAAAGCACTACATATATTTTAGAATATGCAAAGAGGTTCTGTGGTAGAAACGAGCACAGTTAATATTTGAAATTCATAAAAAGCCCACGCACTTGGTCTAAGATTGCTATTTAGCTTCCCGTATTTGTTGACGTTTATGATCACTGTAAAACTTTCATACTACATATATGCAGTATTATTATATTTTTTTTACATTATAATATATATCTTATATCTTTAAACGAGCAATTCTTGTATATATTTATAGCTATATATATATATTCAGGATCTTGACAACGGCACCAACGATTTTGATGAAACTTGGCATACTAAAGGTTTCGAGGCCAAAAAATCGATCTAGCTAGGTTTTATTTATAGAAAATGTTATTTTGTCGGTGTTTTTAGCAAAACAATACAATGACATTCAATTTTAAAAGAATCTTGATGAAACTTGGCATACTAGAGGTTTCGGGTCCAAAAAATCGATCTAGCTAGGTTTTGTTTATAGAAAATGTTGTTTTGTCGGTGTTTTTAGCAACACAATACAACTCAGTTGAGTTGTATTGTTTTGCTAAAAACACCGACGATAGCTCAGTTGGGAGAGTGGCAATAGTTCAGTTGGGAAGGGATCCAGTTCGCTTTTTGTTTTGGCATTCAAGCAGCGTCGGATCGAATCTCGGTGTTATGATTATTCTCTTTTTGTAATTTTTTATATATTTTTCTTTATTTAATTTTTATTTTTTATTAATATTTATCTAAATAAATTCGACAAAAATACAACAAAAATATTCCGAGCGAAGCTCGCTCAACCAGATATTTTCGATTTAAATGATATCTAAGCCATCTGTTCTTTTTTGTGTAAATTACCTATACTACAACTATGTAATTCACTACCTATATTTTGAGATTAACGTATTATAAAGAAATAAATAAATTATAATAATAGCAATAAAAATGATCCTGAATATTTTTTTTAATTAGGTAAACTTACGTGATAAGGAATATCAGTAGGGTAAGGATGCCTATTATGAGATACCATTTCTATTTTTGGGTATAAAAATAAAATTATTACATTTGAAACTTTCTGAGATATGGTTTTAGACAGGAAATTTAATGTACTTTAAATGTGTAATAGCTACTTAGGGCTAAATACAATATTATTCTGGTTATGTTATAAAAAGTGAAAAATATCAGAAAAAAATCCAAGGTAAATGGTCTCCTATTATGAGATATTAGGGGTTGCTAATATGAGATAGTATCTCATATTAGGTTCCTTAAATTTTAGGGGTTAACAAACAAAAAAAACAATATTAATGTCATAATCACATTTTTATTGTGGGTAACTTATTAATTAAATATTAAAGACATCAGTCTTAATATTTTGGTACTTTAATTATTAAATTATAGACTTAACATCAGTCTTCAAAACGGGTTCACAATAATTATTTTTTGTTAAGTGTAACTAAAGTATAGTTATACACTTATACATAGTAGTTAACAGATAATGTAGGATGTCTCATCAAAAATCCACGTAGCCATTTTTTACCAGCAGAGGCTTTAGTCGCACTGAAAGGATGCCTTAGATTGTTTTTAATAGCCAATTGAAACGCCGTGAAACGTATTTGATGTCCTGCAGACGTAAGCCATACAATCGTCTATCCATTTCTTTGCAATAACTTTCCAGCTCGGCTTCTAAATCAATAGGTATGGCTGGTCGTCTCCTAATTCAAACCTGGACAAGATCTGCACAGACATCCTTTTTCACATAGCGCTCAAGGGTACCCTTAGGAACACCAAATCGTTTTGCAGCACTTAAGTAACCCATTTCTTTTCTTCTTACTGCATTCCCAGCCTGTATCATGGCAGTGTGGTCCCAGGTCTTCCTTTTGATGGGAGGCATCTAAAATAAAAAATATAGGGTTTAACCCAACACCTATAATAATTGCTCTTTTTGTGAACCACAATATGAGATATCTCAATTTAGGAACCCCAACATATCTCATATTAGGAAAACAGCAGTTTTACAAAATGGTTGCCTATTTTTTTGCTTCCAAAAGAAAACACAACTAAATTACATTTACAACTTAAAATTTATCATATAAGTTATAAACAATACATATATTAAATGCGTTAAACGTAATAATAAAGCTGTTACATACCTTGTAAACATATAATGAAAAATATTTGGTTTTACGATTTTGTAATAACCTGCCCGCACATATTCGTACATCGCCGGTGGCCGGTGTGCACTAGCAGACGTTTAGCACTGTTGCCGTGTCGATTCGAGCGAGACTAGCGCCATATGGCTGACGTGAGTAGTTTCACCAATATCTTGCTATCTCATATTTAGCACCTATCTCATAATATCCTATGGTACGCTGTCAAAAATACATATTGAAAGTTATACGTTGAAAACCTGAAACCACAGCGGCATTTTCCATTATCTTATAGACATTCATTGTTAGACATAGGATACCTCACAAGGATACCACTCAGGATGATTTTATGCCATCTACTACACACGTAACGATTCCCTACCACTTTTCGATGTCAGTCAGTTCACTCGGTCTTTAGTTGCATTTAAACAATTCAACTATTTTATTCATACTGTTGGATTTCAAATCTTAATTTTCTCCAATAAATTCTATTATTACTTATTCTATTTGTAATATCATTGAAAAGCACATATGTCTGGATGTTAGAAATAGGTATGGTTTTAAATCAATTTTATTTAATCTGTCGGGTTTCAATTGTTAATTTCCTTCAATAATTTGTATTATTACTTATTACATTATATATTATTTATTACTTTACTATTGCATTATTATGTATTATTACTTGCCGTGTGGTGACGGAGTAAGAATACAATTCACCACTCCCTCCCCTATCTTGCCCGTGGATGTCGTAAAAGGCGACTAAGGGATATAATATGTACATAAGATCTGTGCAAGAGAAGAAAAACTCGAAATGAAAGCCTATACCAACATGTCTAACCAGCATGGTATAGTAGGTCACATTCCCTCCCTCCTCCAGGAGGCCCGAGCCCAACTGTGGGACGTATGTGGGCTGCGATGATGATGATTACTTATTCTATTTGTAGTATATTATTGAAATACACATATGTCGGCGTTTTAGGTCCAGGCAAATTTTTTAAAATTTATTTTAAACATATTTTGTTTCTTGGTACACGTTAAAATTACCACTTTTCTGGGTGAATACGGAATTTTGCTGTAATTTTGTTCAGTAAAATCGTCGTTATCATCCTGCTCTAATCCCAATTACTTACGATCGAAGCAATATGTACTCCTTCTTTTTTTTACGCTGTGGAAATGCATTTACGTACTAACCCCCGCCGGTTACAGACAGGGGAGTGTGTGTGGAACTCGCCGGCCACAAAAGTGACCGAAATACTCACTAAAACCACAGCGGCCCCTTTCGCGCTTTTACGAGGTGCCGGAGAGATCGCCTGATAACATTCTATCCCCGACACCCCAACGCTTGGCCGTCTGGCCACGTCCTGTCATCATTCAGGGCGGTGGTAGGAGGAGCGCATAGCGGTGTCTCCTCCTCCCTGGTCGTCGTCGGGGGAGTGAGTCAGCGGACGCAAGCGCCTCGCGTGCCCGCTCCGCGGCCTCCTTCCTTTTCATGACAGCCTCACAGTAGGAGGCCATCGACGACCAACAGCTGTCGCTGCCGAGCATCTTGGAGATGATGGTTGGCAACGACAGGTCTGTTATTCCCAGTTCCGTTGACAGGACGAGGCGCTGAGGCCCCCAGGTGGGGTATGCTTCCAGTGTGTGGCGCGCATCGTTGCTTAGCGCGCCACACTCATGATATCCTGGGGCCTCTTCTCTTCCAATTTTGTGCAGGTACTTACCGAAGACCCCAATCAATATGTACTCCTCTTACATCAACCGTACTGCAAAAGTTAATGACAATAGTTTTATGAATAGCCGCCTGCCGAGCGTCAACCCTCCTTGGTCATTTAGTTGTTGATCAGACGGTATCAGATGGAGTGGGCCCAGGTCGACGTAAAGCTCTTGGTCGTCTTCTAAGACACCCACGAGCGATGTAAGTGTCGATAGTATTCGTAGCCGCCACCACACAGCACTCGTTGACTAACATGTATACCTACTTCTTAAATCTATACCAATAAATAAAATTGGAGTGTCTGTTTGTAATGTCAAAATAATAGGCTTTTTTCATGCCCACACGGTTATTCGCACGACACCTATGCCTAAAATAGCGATTAAAATTTTTTGTCTGTCTGTCTGTCTGTTTGTTCCGGGTAATCTTCCAAACGGCTGGACCGATTTCAAAAATTCTTTCACCAATGGAAAGCTATAATATCAGGGCGTAAACTAGGCTATATTTTATCCCGGTATTCCCACGGGAACGGGAACTACGCGGGTAAAACGACTAAAACCGAAGTGAAGCGAGGACGGGTTGCTAGTTACCAGATAAATCCGTTTGTGTATATTTACCGGAAAAAAAATCTAAAATGATTATTATATTAATTCCTCTAGCCTACTAAGACGTGTTTAATAGTTTTAATGTAAAATTAGCATGCCGTACAAATAGACGTGACCTTGCCGTGTGGCGACGGAGTAAGAATATAGTTGACAGAGTGTAGAGTAAGAGTACATCTGACCAGCGTGGTGTAGTAGATCAATTTCCCTTTTGTGGTGCAACAGGGCCGAACCCAACAATGGGACGTATATAGGCTGCGATGATGATGAGATGAACAGATAGACGAGAAACGTTAAAAAGTACACGTTTTTAAGTATACGTTTCCACCAAATTGTTAAGGAACCCAAAAATAGGGCGAATATATATATATAGCATTTATTAATATAATTTGTTACACGCCATCGCCTCTTATTAGAATCCGGTTGTAAACTTAATTTACTTTTATTGTAATACATTAGAAACAGGATTCATTTTGTTTTTCTTATATGTTTTATGTTACAAATAATCATCTCTAACTACTATTATTATCCTTACTAATATTATAAATGCGAAAGTATGTTTGTTTGTTACGCTTTCACGCTTAAACCACTGAACCGATTACAAAAATTCTTTCACCAATGGAAAGCTATAATATCGGGGAGTAACATAGGCTATATTTTATCCCGGTATTCCTACGGTAACGGAAGCTACGCGGGTACAGCGACTGAACCCGAAGCGAAGCGAGGGCGGGTTCCTACTGTAAAATAACAATATTGAGAGAGTAAGTCGTGTGTGAGCGATAAAATTAATACATGTAATAAAATTATAACAGATTGATATAGGTTTTTTTTTATGAATATCTATAATACAAAAGATATTGAAAAAGTGAGCCGTCGTTCAGGACGCCTGGCAGACGTGAAACATCGACATTATTCTGAACAAGTATATATACATATAAAAGAACAGATTAAGACAGGAGCTAATATGACATATGACATAATGTATAAATAAAATATTACGAGCTTTCGCCTGAAAATTATGATTTTTATTCAATAATCATTTATTTTCATTAAAAACAAGAATTAAAGATTCTAAAAGATTTCAAATTGTGACAACTCAATTCTTCAATCAGTGTTTTTTGTAATAATATAATATAATAGTTATATTCGATGTCTCAGACGATATTACTGTGACAATTGGTCAGAACAACACTTACTATTATATAGCGTGGCGATGCCTCGCCACGACATGGCTCGCCACGGCATGCCTCGCCACGCCAGCAATCGGTCTTAGGTGTGGCTATAGATATTTCATATGAAAAAGTTAGTAAAGATGGCCTTTATTAGAGCGACAGAAACTAAAATTTGTTTCTGTCTATCTGTAGCTTCATACACGCACCATACAAAAATACTGGATGGAATTCAAAGCAATTTTCATCGATCTCATCTCATCTTGTCAACCCATTTACGTCACGCTGTTAGGCTCAGGCCTCCTCCTTAACAGAAGGGAAATTAACTTACTGCCACGCCGATCAGACGTGTTGATATTTTTTTTTTATGGGTGGGCTATGGTAAGCGCACGCGCGGTCCAGTCCATCCGGGGCGATAAAAGGACGGCGCGCGCGCCCATAACCCACCCGTACACACGTCACCTCGTTGTCGGGTCGACCACCGGAGCAGATGTAACTTGTCGTCAGTGGTCGGCCCGACGGAATACCCTTTCGGGTAATCTCACCTCTCGACGTCCTGGGACGTCGGTTGCCGTTGAGACGCGTTGATATAGGGGTTTATTTCAAGTTTTATCTCTCTTGCATAGATGTTGCTGCATGTTATAATTATATCCATTAGTTGTCTTTTACGACATCCACGAGCCAGAGAGGAGGTAGAGAATTATATTCTTACTCTGTCACTACACGGAACAATGAACACACAACGATGTATTGCATATGAATAAACATCTAAATAATTATCGTGAGCGGGGCATAAGTAGTATTTTATAAAATAGGGTTAGAGATTATAGACGATAAACAACACGGTCCGCCACCGTCGACCCGGGCGGCGCAGGCGCGAGTACCTGCGCCTGATGCCGCCCTAGCCGAGGCCGTGGGTGACATGGCCGGGGATTAGTTCGTCAGCCGCAGAGAGGCTGACTGCGCGACGGCGACCGACGTCCTGGACGTCGGAAGGAGAGGGTATCCCACAAGGTATTACTTCGGGCCGGCCACGGAGGACAAGGAACCGGTGGTCGGCCTAACGACGAAGTGCGACCCGCCCCTTCTTCGCCCCGGACGAAGTCGGACAGCACTTGCGCTGACCCTAGCTCACCCCTCACAAAAAAGAGCTTTCAGACGATACACGATATTTTTTTTATAGCAATGTGATGTCGTAAGAGACGACTAAGCGATAGTATATGCAGGCTAAAATGGTGCCCTTGATGCTTACACCTGGTTTCAGAAATACTACTGAAGTTTCATCAGCGAGTTTATCATCCACCGTGTCGCTAAATAAAGCATGACATGTTCCGCTGTGATATTTATGAGTATGTAACGCATTGGTATTAACCTTCTTTCACTTACCTATAGTTCGCGTTTAGCTGTCAAGGTCATCCGCGGCTAACAGCTATACAAAAAAATATTAACCTTCACTTGGGTCGTCATCAAACACTATCTTACATTGACGGAAGGTGGGCTTAAATTCAGATAGTTTTAGTGATCGCTCAAAAGGCGGGGACCGGTACCCCTGCTGTCTTGCTGTCAACTCGAATGGCATCAAAAAACATGTTACAAGAAAAAGCATCCATCCCTATGGTGAGGTACTAAGAATTCAGGTCACTACACCCTTTATTAGGTGTCGTAAAAGACGATTAAGAAATTTAATATGCGAATAATATCGCTGCAATAGAAGTAAAACTCGAAATACAATTCTATATCAATACGTCTGAGCGTGGTATACTAGGTAATTTTTCCTTCAATTCTTGAGGAAGTTCGAGCCCAGCAATGGAACATAAATGATGTGACAAAACCTATATTATAATTTTATAACAAAACAATTTGTACGATGTAATTCCATTCGATATATTATCTATGTAGTTATACTTACGAAAAGTCACAGGTGTTGGTCATGGGAATAGAATTCAAAGTTCTGGGTAGCAATTATTGATCCCACACTGAGCTAATGCTGCTCTTGTTATCTTGCTCTGTAACATATAAATTATCACATATTGTCTTAGATTTACTTGTATTCATCTTCTTCTCTTTTCGCTCTTTTTATGATGATATCATTTCTTTTTCATGTTAAAGTTAGAAAGAGCAAAGATAGCCATTCTTAAAGTCAATAGTTTCCGCCCATATTTCATTCCTACAGTCCTTACTAATATTATAAATGCGAAAGTAAGTTTGTTACGCTTTCACACTTAAACCACCGCACCGATTTAAAAAATTCTGTCACTAATGGAAAGCTATAATATCAGGGAGTAACATAGGCTATATTTTTTCCCGGTATTCCCACGGGAAGGGGAACTACGCGGGTAAGGCGACTGAAACCGAAGTGAAGCGAGGGCGGGTTGCTAATAGATTTATATAATACAAAGCTTGAGTAGTACTAACCGTCAAACTGTTTCCTTACAGAAGTTTTAAAAAGGCAATCACAACTTAAAATTAAATTACAAGGGAATAGAAGAATTGCTCGTAACCTAAATATCTTTCAATAAAAAACAGTACCAAATAAGATAAAGACACCCTCATACAAATACAAATAGACACACACACGCACGCACTCATCACTCACGATTTTACGTTTTCATTAGCTTTTAATTTAATTCATCATCGTCATCGCAGCCCACATACGTCCCACTGTTGGGCTCGGGCCTCCTCCACAATGGGAGGGAATTTGACCTACTATACCATGCTGGTCAGACATGTTGGTATAGGGCTTCATTTCGAGTTTTCCTTCTCTTGCACAGATGTTATGTGCCTATTATATCCCATAGTCGTCTTGTACGACATCCACGGGCAAGATAGGGAGTGGTGAATTGTATTCTTACTCCGTCACCACACGGTTAGGTTAGGTTAGGTTAGGTTAGGTTAATTTAATTTAGTATATCATAAATTGATATCTTATTACTATTTTAATAAGATTCATTCCTCAGTATTTGAAAACATAAGTCTGCGACCTGTATGTGTTACCAGTGATGATTTACGGAACGGAAACGTTGTCCTAAACCGTAAGCCTCATAACCAAACTCAATGTTGCATCGTGTGCTATGAAGCGGGCTTTGCTCGGCATTTCTCTGCGAGATAGAATCCAAAATATGGAAATCTGTAGAAGAACAGATCTAGCCAACATAACATAAATAATTAGCACGCTGAAGTGGCAATGGGCAGACACGTAGACCACGTGTCTGCCACGTGGTCTGCTCGGCGAACTGACAACCCTTGGCGAAGAAAGTTTCTTGAGTGGCGACCACGTATCGGACGACGCAGTGTAGGATAAATTACCTTTTTTTTTTTAGGACTAATCCCACCACACATTCCCACCATTGTAACTCCTGTAAGCCAGGATCCACAATGGTCTCCATAAATGACACCGAGGTTTGACCCTCAGGCAGTCCCGGGATATGATTTTAATTGTCTTGGGACCCGCAACAAATTTAATTAGAAAAGATTAAAGAGGAGGAGTTGGAAAGAGAGATTCCACTTCCCTCCTAGGCAAAGCGGGAGACAGGAAAACAAAATGACTAGTCAGCCAATAAGTAAAAAGGTGTACAGCTACGATAGCGCAGCAGTACGGCACCACGGATACGGAAGAGCTTAACGGGGCCTATATGTGAGCGTTAAGATTGATTGTTACAGTAAGTATGGCAGAAACGCATGAACGCACGGAAATTTTCTCGAGTTGCTACAAGGTCCGTATAGTATACTACCCCACAGGTGACTTGCAAACTGTTTAACATAAGGTTACGCTCGTTTCGCCAAAGATCGCACTCCCAGAGAATGTGATGTGCTGATTGTTCATACTCGTGGTCAGATGTGGAACATTGACATAATGGTGATGGTACGAGTTTAAAAGAAAATAATTTACTTTTAAAGTTGCCATGGTCAGTTAAAAATTGGGCCACGAAGTGGTCAACCTCCAGCCACACCTTCTCCAGGCGCTCCCGGATGCATGGAAAAAATAGATAAAGATGACGACCTTTCGATAATGAATCCCATCTTTCTTGCCAGTCGGTTAAAAGTTCCTCATAGACAATAGATTGTGGTGCAAACAATCTAGCAATTTTATTTCGGTCGCGCGGTAGAAGGAAATCTGTATTCATAGTTTCCTTTGTGGTGTAATACATTGACGCTCGTCTCTGAATCTCCAAATCAACCGGAAGTACACCCGCGAGTACTGGTAAGGCCTCGGTACTAACCGTTCTATAGGCTTTACATAAGAATATTAGGGCCAATCGTTGGCTCTGTAGTAATTTAAGGCGAGCCGCCCCTATGGTGGCCCTATCGGCCCATACAGGTGCAGCGTAACAAATACACCCCAAATATGTGGCCATGTATATGGTTTTAAGTGTATTAAAACGAAGGCCCCAAGTAGATGTGGATATTCTAGTAAGCGCGTAGAAATTCCGTTTCGCTTTTTCGCCTACAGTTTTAATATGCTCAATAAATGAAAAAATTTTTTCTAAGACTAGGCCGAGATAGCAAACTGATTTTTTCTTTTTGACAGTCATATTATTGAATTTTATACGCGGCGCCGATTGTAAATGTCCTTTTAATAAAAGATGATATGTTTTTTGTGGTGCGAAGGATAAATTACCTGTGCAGTACACATTGACTTTGTAATTACTACTTGTATTTTAAATAAAACTACGGATTTTATCGCGTTTGTATTTGATTTTTGCATCCGCGTCCGGACGGCGGACCGGTCCGTCGATTGGGGTCCGCCCGTGATCACGAATGCTGCAAAGTGTTCGAAACTTCGGGCAATTAAAAATCAAATACAAATGCGATAAAATCCGTAAAGTAGTTTTATTTATAATGTGTAGTACTCACGTTCACGTAAACATCAGAAATCATTACTACTTGTATTTTTAGCGACATTCGAACACAGTTTGAATCGGATGTATTTCAATTAGAAAATGATATAAAAGTACGACATAGATTCAATGAAATTTAACTGAATTGTAACTTAAACGAAACGGTTGGCAAAAAGTCAGTTATCATTAAGCTATGAGGCCTTAATTTATATGTAATACATGAACTAGTTATAATGAAACTTTGCTTATATAGGAGATACGTAGTCAAATATCAGTTTAATAGACCATAAAATTATATATATTGCCGCCACGAATCTGCACTTATTTAGATAATCGTGATGCGTAAGAAATAAACCCTGATGCAATAGCACTAAGGAAGTCATTAATAAATGATAATTTATTAATGTGAGCCAAGTTCGTCAATATTTTAATTCTAAGAACTAATTGCAAATATAAATATTATTTAATTGTAATGAAACTGCTAATATTTGCCGAACTATTAAACAACTTGTGGATCGTATTAATGTCCTTGGGGGCTCAGTTCTACTATATTCGTCACATCTCATATGTGACACTAATATGCGTGAACATCTTCGTAATAAATTATTATTAATTATACCTGATTGACCTATTATGTATATCATCCAGTCTTTGATATGTAGTTAGCCTTTACGAATATTGCTATTCGTAAAAGTTTGCCTTTTGTAATGTAATTAATATTACTATTAAGTACGTTTAATTAAAAAAAAAACTAGCTTTTGATTCACTGCTTAAGCGATACAATGTTTCACTATCCTTGTTTATGAGTCGCATAAGTTACCTAAGGGAAGAAAGACAATAGAATCACTTCATCAAAAGGCTGTTCTATTTCGATCCTTTGATCGAAATAGAACACTATGACGCGATTTCGTAAATGCAGGCGGATTGACGAGCTAAGGAAAAAGTTTAATACACTGATCATCGATTAGCGGACAGCCAAAAAAGTGTCTGAAGCGAGCAAACCCGAATATTTGAATATCTGTGCCCTCTTTTGACAGATCATATTTTTGTTTGGGCTCAACTTACACGAAAGTAAGGGACGATGGAAGGATAGCCCGTGGTACCATAATCTGCAGTTATACCCCTCATCAGCAACTGCGTGGGCCAATGGACCTAATTCCTTGACTTCCTTGAGGTGCCTGATGCTATCTTACCTCAGGCCATGGATGATCGGCCCGAGGATTAGTCAATCACTCACAAAATACTAATTAGACTAATTAGATGTGACCGGATGGTCGAGTAACAAAAATTTTAGTATGTTCTGCGCAATTTTTTTTCTTACTATAACCATTTTGTATCCTGTAGGAATGCATGTGTAATACGAAGAAAATAAAACGAGTGTTTAAATATATGGCATTTGAATGATAATAATAAGATGAAATTTTTAAGATATCGACGTGGGTATGGGTGGGTTATGGTCCCGCGCGCCGTCCTTTCGTCGCCCCGGACGGAATGGACCGCGTGTGCGAAAAAGCTATAAATCTGTCTAACTGCTCGGGGGACTCAGTGGCTTAAATATACAATTGGTAAGGCTAAGGTTTCGAGTTCATATCCTGAATCAGGACAAAAACGTTAAATAGTCTCTCCGTCAAAAAATTCTAATTAACAAGCTTAGCGTCCGTATCTAATATTGTGCCCACTAGATAAAAATAGTATAGTTTCTTTATTAAATGAGATTAAATATTGGTATATATAATGGCGCGATATATATAAAAAAAGAGCGTGCGCACAAAGTACGTATGTCATAAGTGAAATTTCTTTGGACCCACATTTTTTTTTTGTCAATAGTAAAAAAAATGTGATATTAATTTATCAAGGAAGTGAAAATATTCACACAAATAAAAATAAACTCATTTGCAAAAAAAACGGGCGGTTTTGATTTTCATTCATATTTAAAAAGATACAATACCAAAAAGGTTTCAATCGTTTGTACACGTTACTGGCCGGTTTTAAAAATGCTGTGGTATTTAAAAAAGTACGTTCTAAATTCAATTTTTCATTTGATGTTCATTTTTACAGAAAACCCCTTTTTATCCTACATTTTTGGCGCGAAGTTCCAGAAGTTAACATCGACTTTCATAACTTTTATTCAATTTTTATCGATTAATTTCATATCCTTGACTGTCAAAGCTTTATTTAATGCTGTTTGGCTGTATCAAAAATGGTAGATAAAGTGGTAAAAGCTACCAAAATTATCGCGCTGCTTGAAGAGGGTTGCAGCCAATGTTTCGTGGCTAGGAGGCTAAATGTTAGTCGCTCGACAGTCCAAAGGACCTGGCAGCGATATCAGGAGACTGGTTCCGTCGAGAGAAGGCCTGGTTCTGGAAGAAAACCATGTACCCAACCACGGGATGATCGTTTTCTTGTGAGTCGCGCATTGAGAAATCGCAAATCTTCGTATGTGGATCTTAAGAACAACCTCCAAGAAGTAAGAAATGTGCATATTAGTCTATGGACGGTCAGGAGGAGGCTTCTCGCTGCCAATATACGCAGTCACCGCCCGGCCCGCGGCCCCAAATTACTCCGTGAGCACAGAGTTCACAGGCTTAGGTTCGCTAGAAATTGTGAATCATGGACTCAAGACGATTGGAATAGGGTTTTGTTCTCTGATGAAGCCAGGATATCTCTGTTCGGTGAAGATCGACGTCGGCGAGTGCTAAGAAGACAAGGAGAACGCTTTGCAGAGGCATGTTTCGAAGAAATCACACCTTATGGTGGGGGCTCTGTTATGTTTTGGGCAGGAATAAATTCAATGGATCGTACAGAGTTAGTCTTCATTGAAAACGGCTCACTGACTGGGCATCGATACATAACGGAAGTTCTAATTTCTCATGCACAACCCGCATTGGCCGCTCTAGGTGAAGACTCGATTTTTATGGACGACAATGCTCGCGCCCACCGATCCCGCGATGTTAATGCGTATGTGCAAGAGGTCGGCATTCGTCGTTTGGATTGGCCAGCTCGAAGTCCCGACCTCAATCCCATAGAGCATGTCTGGGACGTTCTGAAACGGCGTGTGAGATCAGTACACCCGGCTCCGCAGACCATCAGAGAGCTGAAGAATGTGATTACTGCGGAGTGGGAACGTATTCCGCAAGCAAGTATCCGGGATATACTCGCTAGCATGCCCAGACGAATTCAAGCTGTGATTTTAGCTAGAGGGGGTCACACTCGATACTAAACATTTATCTGCTTTTACTTTATTAAAGAAAAACAAACAAAAAAACTTTTTTATTTTTACTTCATGAGCATATGCACTACTAGCGAATATACACTACTAGCGAGGTTTAGCATTATTTCCCATAAATTGTATCTAAATTTTATAAAATACTGATGAAAACGATTATTTTCTTATTAATTTAGCAAATTGTGTGGATAAAACTACCTATAATTATCAAACAAAGAAATATTAACATTTGAAATGGTTCATTGCTTAGGTGCCCGTTTTTTTTGCAAATGAGTTTATATCAATAATCAACACGCTGAAATTTGACATACTAGAGGTTTCGGGGCCAAAAATCGATCTAGCTATGTTTTATTTATAGAAAATGTTGTTTTGTCGGTGTTTTAGCTAATCAATACAATGACATAAAATGTCAATAGAATATGGATTCAAATTGCGCCGTCAACCTCAAGAATGGCGATAGCTCAGTTGGGAAGTTGTCCGGTTTTTTGTTTTGTTTTGGCATTCAAACAGCGTCGGATCGAATCTCAATGTTATTATTATTCTCTTTTTGTAATTTTTGATATTTTTTCAATATTTTTTTTTTATATATATATATCTAAATAAATTCAACAAATATACAACAAAAATATACCGGTCAACCAGATATTATTAACATAAACACGTAGAACGCTCGGAAGTGGAGCAAGATATAGATATACTCCGAGAGTCCGACTGCGCGACGACGACCGACGTCCGAACAGCGGGGGAACGTCGGTCGAGGAGAGAGTACTCCTCAAGGGGTATTCCGTCGGGCCGACTACTGACGACAAGTCACCCTGCACCGGTGGTCGGCCCAACGAAGGCGACGTGTCACAGGTGGGTTACGGGGCCGCGCGCACCACCTCTCTGTCGCTCCGGACGGGGTCGACCATAGACCACCCCAAAAAAAATACTAACTATCCCACTACACAGGAGCATACATATGGACAATGCTTAGTAGACGATAGTAGAGACGCCACGCGAATGTATTCTATCTCATTCTCTCGCCGGCTGAATCCTATACATTTACGTGTTTGTGTCTCTATGGACTCGCTTTTTCGTTTCATCGAGTTTGAAATCACAACGATTCTAAAGAAGTCTCACTTCAAAAAGATTTGTTAAATTATAAACAATCTGTTATCGTTTCTCGTCCTTAAGTACTAAACATGGATTTAATGTTGAAAATATTTTTATCAGTCAATTTAAATAATCACAAAAAAAAAAAAAAACAGTAACAGGTGCACTTCCTTATTAGTGAAACAAATGAAAGCAAATTAATTAATTTTAATATATTTAATTATGTATTTATGATGTTACGAGTACATACATACACGTACACAGTGGTGACGAAGTAAGAATATAATTCACAAACATATTTCTTGTAGAATCATTTCAACTCGTATATGTCACATTGTTGGGCTTAAGTCTCCTCCATAATAGGAGGGAAATTGACATATCCTACCACGCTGGTCAGACGGTATAAAGCTTTATCTCGAGTGTTATCTGCTTTCGTGCATTAGTCATCTTATGCGTTCAACTACGGGACAAAACGGGATGGTGGCGATTGTATTCTTACTTCAATACCACATGAGTAATAATTAGGGTATAGGTTTTTATTTCGAGTTTCCTTTCTATTGTATAGATATTCATGGTCATCGTCATCTCAGTTCACATAAGGTCCTACTATTGAGCTCAGGCCTCGTCCACTACAAAAGGACAATTGACCTACTATACCACGCTGATTAGACGGGTTTTATGTTGAGTTTTTCTTCCATTGCATCGATGTTATCCGTATATCAGTCTGTATACTTGTAAGGTGGTGGACGGTATTCTTACTTCGTCACCACACAAAAGACATAGATATTATGTATATTAAATCCCCTAGTCATTTTTACAACCCACACGGGCATGATGATACTGGGGTTATTGTATTCTTACTCTGTCAAGACAGGGAAAATTATAGGAAGATTATATAAACATTTAAAATAATAACTAGTATCTATGTTATTTTATCTTATATCTTTAAACGAGCAATTCTTGTATATATATATATATATATATATATATATATATATATATATATATATATATATATATATATATATATATATATATTTTTTTTTTCAGGATCTCGGCAACGGCACCAACCATTCTGATGAAACTTGGCATACTAGAGGTTTCGGGTCCAAAAAATCGATCTAGCTGGGTTTTATTTATGGAAAATGTTGTTTTGTCAGTGTTTTTAGCAAAACAATAATGACATCAAAATTTTAAAAGAATATGAATTCAAATTTCGTTGTCAACGTCAAGAGTTACGGTAGCTCAATTGGGAAGTTGACCAGTTCGCTTTTTGGTTTGGCATTCAAACAGCGTCAGATCGAATCTCGGTGTTATTATTATTCTCCTTGTATTTTTTTTTTACATTTTGTTCATTATTTAATTTAAATTTTTTATTAATATATATCTAAATAAATTCGACAAAAATACAGCAAAAATATGCCGAGCGAAGCTCGGTCAACCAGATATTTTGTATTTTTAACGAAGGGAAGCAGTGAGATAGTCAAATCATTATCATCAGCATCTCAGTTCATATTCGTTCTACTATTGGGCTCGAGCCTTCTCCACTATGGAAGGGTATTTGACTTACTATACCATGCTGGTCAGACGTGTTGGCATAGGGTTTTGTTTCGAGTTTACCTCCTCATGTTGTATGCATATTATATCCCCTTGTCGACCCCTTTTACGACATCCAGGGGCAGGAGAAGGGGTAGTGAATTGTATTCTTACCTCGTCACCGCACAGAGATTCTCAAATTACTCTACTATTATGACTCTACTATTAAACTTTTTTAGTCAGTTCGGATAATAATGTTGGCAGGGTTGGAATTATTGTATATTCTTAGTCAACACTAGCAACCCGCCCTCGCTTCGCTTCGGTTTTAGTCATTTTACCCCCGTAGTTCCCGTTCCCGTGGGAATACCGGGATAAAATATAGCATAGTTTACGCCCTGATATTATAGCTTTCCATTGGTGAAAGAATTTTTTAAATCGGTCCAGCCCTTTTGAAGATTACCCGGAACAAACAGACAGACAGACAGACAAAAAAAAAATTTTAGTTGCTATTTTAGGCATAGGTGTCGTGCAAATAACCGTGTGAGCATGAAAAAAGCCTATTATTTTGACATTACAAACAGACACTCCAATTTTATTTATTGGTATAGATATGAACAATATTCTCGCAATTTCAATTATTTTAAAAACAACACAAACGGTCTTGAAAATCATAAAGTTGAAGACGCGTAATTAAACTTTAATGTCTTATTCTGTAAATGAATGCCACTCCAGCAAAATGACCATTTTCTTGTCTATTTTTTTAGGAAACACAGATCCTGATGACCGAGTTGTTCCGGACAGTCGTCTAGCACTGCAGAGCGTTAGACAGATTCAAGCTCGCGACTGTATTCGGTCTTTTAAATGGATCGTTAAAATAATTCTTATCTCGATAATTTTTAAGGGCTTTGTGAACTCTCCCAGGAAACTTATAACACTAACTGCGATCGGCAATCCACCTGCCAAGCGTGGTGGTTATGGTGTTAGTCTTCCGTTGTAATTATGGTCTGGTGTTAGTCTGAAACTTCATAGGTTGTGTACTGATCTATTCATCCTATGAGGTTAAATATTAAAGGGTAAATTATAGATAGAAAGTTCTTTCGCTTTCGTTCCTTCTTTCTTTCCAGTAGATATCATAATAGACGATTAAGAGACATAGGCTAATAATATGACTACAAGAGAAGATAAACTCGAAACTAGACTCTATGCCTTGTAACCAATGTAGAATTCTAGGTCAGTTTTCTTCCAGTTATGGAGAAGGTCCATACCCAATAATGGGTCATATATGGGCTGAAGAAGAAGTAAATTCAAATGAACTATAATTAAACACATTCTTGATTCCCTTCGTTCGATGTGCGCTAAAGGTGGTGGCTCAAAACCCTATCCACCTCCCCTCCTGTCTTAATTTCATTCCCTTTAATCATTTTCTCTATTACGGTATGAGTCGCTCCCGACTCTGCGCTCTGGTTCATGTGCTGCTGAAGTCCGCAAGCAGTAGTGCTCATTTGCCATTATGTGAGCTGTTTGTTTGTCTGTTGCAAATACAATAAAACTGTGTTACCGTAAAATATTGTAGATAAATATTTATTGTATTCCATTTATTATATTATCCAATTTAAATGCTTTTTGAAATTTAAATTCTATCATGAATTAAGTCTAACATAAAATGTTATAGCCAAATAATTGACGGAAAAAAGAAAAGACCGTGATACTATATACATAGCGTTGTGAGAGTGTGGTAGACTACTTCACCCCTTCGGGGGTAAAGTAAATAAAAAAATATATCTAAGTTGTGAGGTCACCTGTGGTTGATTCGTCATGTGATCGTACGTGTCTGTCGGTCTCGATGCCGTCGTCCCACCATGCGCGCGCGCACGCGTCTCATCCCCGCTACAACTACTATAAAAGACATCGCCCAAACCTGCCTCGCGTTATTACAACAGTGCCTCTGTGATTTTTCCCGCCGCGATATTTTTAAATCAACAAAAAGGTAAGTGAACTTGGGATACAAAGGGATGATTAAAAGCCTCTTTTCTAGGGACAGCTTAAGTTTTAAGTTTTAAAAACACTTGGCTTTCAAAGAATTTGTAAGGTAGCAAAATAAAATAAAGCCTAAAGCTTAAGCACGTTCAAAATAATTAGTAAAAATAACAAAAGCTACGACAATTAATCAACACATTATTTTGTGGTAATGAATTCTTGCTAAAGTGTTGACTTGAATATATTATAAACGTACATTTCGCGGTTGTTGTCAATTTTGCGTTAATTCATTCATAAGATTACTCTCATCAAAACTGACACAAAAACACAAGACGTGTCCTTAGAATTTTTACATGCTCGTCTGTCGCAGATTACAGGTGACGTATGTATGTCAAGCCGCAATTGCAACATATTATGCTGTTGAGAATAAATCTAAGAGCCCTTTTCAATGAAGTTTCAACATTCATTGGCTTTTAACGGTTGCAATTTACCGGTATAAATGTTTTCGATTCAAGTGCTAAGCGTAAATACGTAAACAAGTGTAAATAAAACGCGTAACATTGAAATATTTTTCGCATCATTATTTATTAGTGCTTAACATTGCTGTTTCAAAATATGACACTCAGAAGGTTAACAGCTGAAAGATGTGGACTTTCAAATATTTATGTCATTTGACACAAAATATGTGTGTTAAGTAATATTTGAGTGTGTCAACGGAACCAGTTCTTGATCATATGTAATAATATTAAGAGTATAAGTTATCGATAAACGAATGGCATCTGTCGTGTCGGTACAACTTTCGTTATTAATAACTGGCGTGTTACATGTATCAAATAATATGCGTAATACATACCGTTTTTTTTTAAATTAAAGTCTTTCACATTAATTACGAAAATAGTACAGCTTAACTCAGCTAAACTCTTGGAAATTATTCTAAAGAATTTTCTCTGTTTCTGTCACTCTACGGGACAAATTGCACGCTCTCATAAAATCAAATCAAACGGAGTTTTGTGCTAAGTATACAAATTTTGAGAGCATCTATAGAGAATAGATGCTCCATCTATTTGTGTCTGTCTATCAGTAAATGTAATGAGCAAACTGTTAAAATTTTATAACAAATATTAAGGGAAAATTAAATAAAAAATAATAGTATAAACACAAACACAAAAAGTGTTTTTGGTTGCTTCTTTATAAAATAGTGTAAAATACAATAAAAAGTATTTAAAACATTCATGGTATTTAATCATGTATGTTCGTTGCCTAATTCAACTCACACTTGGCCAACTGACAGCCACATGGCTTAACTTATTGATTGACTGACGGACATCCTTCAGTACAGCAATGGTTATGATACTAACAGATCCTCTCAGAATTTTTTTAGACTCTAAATACATGGTGTAAATAATATAAAATAACAACTGTTTCATATTCTCTATACTTTACCATTTTTTCTGCATTACATTGCTATTAATGATATCAGAATTGTTCCATATAACGCTCCAAATTACCAAAATATATTAAGATGCCAAATCCGCCACGATATTTTCCCTCCAAAATTCCTCAAGGCACTTATAGCTTAATATAAGTCAGATTAAAAGAAAAGAGAAGTTAAAATATCTATGAGCTATGAGCCTAAAATATAATAATTTACTTCAAGGTCAAATGTGAAGTTAATCATTAGTAACTTTTCGTTAATGATTTTACGATGAAGATTTTATGGCTTACGCCTATATATCCGACACTAAGAAATATATAAAGTTCTAATTAATATTAGATTATAGCGTGATTTGTATCAAGAGCTTATGAAAGCTCAGCGTGAGATTTGGGGTTCAATTCAGTTACTGTTTTTTCTCCGTGCAGCTCGCTTTACACATAATGTACATAGATATAACAGCTGATCCGAAAGACATTTTTATACAAATCAAAAGAAAGTGTCGAATTCAATTATGAACCTAACTGAGAAGATGAGGATGAGCGAGATATAGTTTTAGATCGAAAGAAAAATCAGACCTACTCAAACAAAAAATATCATCTAAATCTATCTAGCCGTTTAGTAGAAATTTACTCACATACCGACGCTTAGAAAATAATGTATTTTTATAGCATCTTGTTTTAGAAGATTTTTATCTACACTGGTCTTATATATCCATAAGAAATATTGTCACGTAATTATTACCTCCACATAATAGTGGTGTTCATCACTATTAATCGGGCATAGTATCAAGCTTCGAAATTGCCATTAAAATTTCTCGAGAAATTCTGTGCATACAGAATTGGATGGCATTCCGCACTTTTCTATCTCCGGATCGGTAGTCTCAGACAGTAAAAGAAATTCTTTGTTTATTTTCATTACATTCTTATATATCTGACCCTTTCAGCATCTAAAAAAATGTTCAAAATTATGATAACAAAATGATGATCTATGCTCTACGTAAACTGCACTAATTTTATTTTTTAATCACGTTAGATCATTGTCCTATATATGAGAATAAGTTGTATGAAATTCTGATACAGAATATTATGCCATAATCTGATTAAAAATATTCTGTGTCGGCAAATAATTTTTAATATTTATTAAGATTAGCATCGGGAAGAATTTGTACACAAAGGATTTATGAATCTTTAAGTTAAACGTATGACGAGTAAGATTTTATTATATTATCTCTTTTAAATATTAGTATTTAACAATTTGCCACTCTCAATTAAGTAGCAATACGGGTTCTATAGCTGCTAACACACGTAACCGTGCATAAAAAATTAGTACCTTGATTTATCGCCAGATTTCTTCAACGGTTCTTTTTTACATTAGATAGTATACCATCCACCCGCACCCAAACATGATAGTTTGCCAGTTTCTCGTAACTTGCTATGGTAATGTGAAAAGCATCTTGTGTTTCATTAATCTACGTACTATCTGAAGACTTCTGCAGATAGTACGAATCATATCATTAAAAATTGCTACCCTCATGGCCGTTTATAATTAGAGATATAAGATAAAAAAAACATTGCGAAATATCATCATCAAGGTGATTCTCTTATCCCAATTACTTGGAGTTGACTTAATATACATTTTTCTTTCGTAGAACACATTGCAAAAGATATCGACAATAGTTTTATGATACGCCTGACGACAACCCTCCTTGGGAAAGTAATTATTGGCTCTTAAAGCTCTTAGTCATCTTTCACGACACCCTCGGGCCATGTAAGCGTTGATAGTATATATATATATATAGTAGGCAATTAATAATAGATAACTTAGCAATTGATGTGCACTACATACTACATTCACAGCGAAAACAAAACCTTGGCATTCAATAAAGATTGGTTTTACCAAATAGGAATTTAATATAACAATAAAATAAATGACATAACCAACATAAAAATAAAATCTACGAACAAGTTGAAATCCTGTTTGTGAAATAAAAATAATTATTTTTAATATTCGTTCTCCGTTTTATTTTTCTTTTATTTATCGGCCCATATAAGTCTCTATTTTGCTTCAGTTTACTCCACGCTATGAGGGAAATTGACCTGCTATACCACGTTGATCAGACAGGGTTAGGGTTGCCACCCGTACTTTATTATGAAGTATTGTACGTTATTTCGGGTAATTGTACTTTATACTTTATGTGAATAATAAAGTACGCGAAAATACTTTATTTCGCGTGGGTTGATATGTGTAGGATTATTTTTAAATTAAACTTAGTGTCGTTCAATCTCTTAAAAATATATTTATTTACTCTAAAATACAGGATGTCTCAGATTATGAATAATATAGGGTTATGTCCTGTATATATAGGGTACACAGATGCTGTTTAGCAGTGATAATTATTTATTGAAGTTATCTAAATATAATTAAAAATATCTTTTAAAGTAAAACATGTAGCAAACCGTACTATATTTGGACGTAATGTCCTTTATTTTTTCTCATTTTTTAAGCAATGTACTTTATTCACGCAAATAAAAATTGGAAACCCTAGACAGGGTCATATAGGGTTTTATTGACCAGAATATTTATTCTCTTGCACTGATATTAATATATCTTAGACATGTTTTATGACAGTCACAAGATAAAGCGTGGTGACGAAGTAAGAATACAATTCACCACTTCTTTTATCCATGGCTATTTTAAAAGACGACTAAAGGATATTATATGCAGAAAACATCTCCGCAAGAGAGAGAAAACGACATAAAACACTATGTCTACACGTTTGACCAGCGTGGTATAGAAGGTAAATTTCCCTTTCGTTGTGAAGGAGGCCCGAGCCCAGCAATGGTACTTATGTAGGCTAATAGTGATATAAATACAAATAAATACATACATTTAAATTGTTTCGCAATACAATGACTAATTCGTTAGGTATTGTAGCATGCCGAAAAAATTAAGCATCTGCAGCAAATAACCAGAGATGATACAAAATGCAAAATACTTTTCAAATTTACTATTTCAAATGCAAAATACTAAATAGTTTTGCGTTTTGTATTTCAAATGCTAAATGCAAAATAGATGTTTCCAAAATACTTTTTCAAAATAAAATACCTTTTGACCAATTCTCAGATATTTTTCGTTATTTTAGGTATTTGTCATGAGAAATAGAGACAATGCCGAGCCAAAAAAAACGTCTAATAACATGGCACCTTATGCATGACATTTTGGTCATATTTATCAGTACGCATATCAATAAATTCTGCTATGTTATTATAAATAATAATAATACTCACTTAAATAATGTAAAAAACTAGACTAATAAAAAGAGAACCTGGCTCCATTTTGTGAATTGTTTGGTCATTTATTTCGATTGATTGTGTGTTTAGTTCTTATTTTATTATTAATACACTTTTCTTTCATTAATAACAACTGGACTGTGTGCTTACTTTTGAATCTCTGTTCCAATCCTAAATCCAATCGCAGCTCGATTTAAGAAAACCTTTTGACGAGGACACGGCGCAGCACACACTCCAGGTGTGTGCGGCGTGGGCTGGGGAGCGCCGTGAGCTCGTCGCAATCATCGGTGCCGACCTGACGCTACAGACCATTGCTAGGTAAATGGTCACCAGCGTCAGGAACTGGGACGCAGTTGCCGCTTTATGCGAGGCTGTCATCTCGCAGAAGGAGGCGGCAGACCGTGTGTGGGAGGAACGACTCGTCGCGGACACGGTCCTCCACCGGCGATTGGGATGGCGCAGGCGCGAGTACCTGTGCCTGATGCCGCCCTAGCAGGCGGTTGGTCACCAGCGCCTAGAGGCTGCGGGTGACCGAACCGAGGATTTAATACGGGTATCCGCGGAGAGGTTAGTCTCACGACGGCGATCGGCGTCCCGGTAGGGGACGTCGACGAGATAAGGTACTCCCACTAAAGTCAAGGAACTCTGCACCGGTGGTCGGCCCAACGATGAAGGCGACGTGCTATACGGGTGGGTTGCGGGTGTGCATGCTTACGCCCCTCTGTCGCACCGGACGGAGCCAGGCGAGGAGTGCGCCGACCGTAACCCACCTCCAAATAAAAAAAAGCTCGAATTTGAGAAATTTGATGCTCTTGAAAGCGACACTAGCGCATGATGGAATCAAATTCGGTGGAATTTTTTAAACTAAATGAATTCGATTCTCGTCGACTAAGTCAAATATTTGCTACTCCCGACGTGATTTTGACGTAGTTTAAAATCGTTAATGTTGCACAATTTCAAGAAAGCGTCTTTATGGTGATCGTGAGCAGTAACGTTATTAATTTACAGTAATAAAATACGGCGCAATTGATGAAACTAACAACGGCAAACAAGAAGAATTCATTCTCAATTTTGTTTAAGAGTACCAAATATAAGTTTGGTGAGATTGGAATTGAATCGGATTCGAAATTAGAATTGATTTTAAGGGTAAGCCCACTTCGTTCGTCGTTTTCGTTTGACATTGACACTAGTCAGACATAAGGTGCGCACTCTGACCAAAGAAGAAAAAAAAGCGCGCGCATGGCTAGCAGACGCATCTATCGGTCAAATTCGGCATTACAAGCGTCATTCGTTCATTTCATTTTGTTTGACTGGTAATGTTGGCTAAACTTAATCACAAAGTATTTTGCATTTTGAAATTAATATTTAAAATGCAAAATACATCTCAAAAGGTATTTCAAATAAAATACAAAATGTTTTTTACTAAAAGGCATTTAAATGCAAAATACAAAATAGCTATTTTGCTTTTTGTATTTGCATTTTAAATAGAAGTATTTCAAATAAATCGCATCTCTGCAAATAACATAATTAGTACATTATTTATAGTTTTACGTTTTACCGCCAAAGAAGTTGTAGAAGTGCCAAAATCCTTAGTCCCACTTATTAAGGTAATCTATTATTGCTAAAACGGGCATAACTCTATAAACTTATTGCTGAGGGCTTTTTGCCTGGCCCTGAATTCAAACCCAGGCATAAATACATCGCTGAACATACGAGGCAGTTACAGAAATAATTTATATCTACAAAAAATGCATGCTTTATGAAAATCTGTCGTTTTCGATATCTTTTAGCGTTAGTCTGCAGCGGAAATATATTCGAGATAACCTTGCGATAAGCGCTATTGTTCCCAACGGTTTCTCATTATAACATTTAAGGTTACTAAAGAAATTGTAAGCCTTATGTCCACTATATATCGTGTGTTAGCGAATAAATAGTACTACTGCTACTGCAACGAATTATAGAAATTTGCAATGGAATTAAGATATTCAGAACGAATCACTTAGTATTGTAATTCAAGTATTACCGCGTGAAAAATAAGCAGACAGATTCATTTACAAATTTTCACATTATAAATAGAGGTAAATGTAAGTTTGTTTGTGTGTTTGTTACGCTTTTATGTCTATCTCTATCTCTAAACCGATTGTAAAAATTCTTTCGCTAATGGAATGCTATATTATCAGCGAGTAACATATCTCATCCCCATATTCTACTACACATACATCTACGTGGATGAAATCATGGGTATTTGCTAGTTAATATATGTAATTCTAAGCGGTGGATTTAGATGCATTTTTTTTAAATAATACCTGCGACTTCAAATGTCGGCAATACCTAATTAATTTTAGAGAGAAATACAATCTTTCGCAAGATCATCTACTGTTTGACATAGACTCCTCATGACAGGCGGCAAACGTCACATTTTTTTCTACGACTTAATTTAATCCTTACTTAATATAATACGAAAATAAGTTTGTTTGTTTATTTGTTACGCTTTCACGCTTAAACCACTGAACCGATTTCAATAATTCTTTTACCAACGGCAGGCTATAATATCAGGGAGTAACCTAGGCTATATGCCACTCTTCCCACGGGAATGGAAACTACGCGGCTAAGGCGATTGAAACCGAAGCGAAGCGAGGGCGGGTTGCTTATCCTTACTAATATTATAAATGCGAAAGTAAGGATGTTTGTTTGTTTGTTACGCTTTCACGCTTAAACCACCGAACCGATTTCAAAAATTCTTTCACCAATGGAAAGCTATAATATCATGAAGTAACATAGGCTATATTTTATCCCGATATTCCCACGGGAACGGGAACTACGCAGGTAAGACTGAAACCGAAGCGAAGCGAGGGCGGTTGCTAGTATATTATAAAACAAAACCTTTCCGTGATTGAAGAAGAACATTATGCATTGTCGTGGATTTTTGTCTACCTTTAATCTAATGGTAATGGGGAGGGGATATGGTAGTTTATGGACCCTAACACCGCCCTACCGTCGCCTTAGACGGTTTGGACAAGCTTCGTTCGATTATAACCTACCCAATAAAAATAGTATTTTGTGCGATCAACAAATATTTATTCTGATGCAGAGTCTAATTTGTATCAATTATTAAAGTTTAACTTTAGAATTTATTTTTTGATGTGAAGAGGTCTTTTTTAAAAGCCGATGTATCTATAAGGTTTTACATGTATTTTTCTTAATAGGATTATAACTATGCAAATATATTCTGATGGTGACGTTAATACTCTTAATAAGTTATATGCTTACTTATTTAGCAAACCCAGATTCATATAAATAGATTGTTGAATTCATAAATATGTTATATTAACATAGAGATAAGTTCTAGTTTTATATATATTTTTTTAAATGTCAATTGTCTGGTTTTACGACATTTTAGCTGCGTAAATGCTTTAGTATCTAAATAAATAGTTTCTGTTTAATATTGTGAATTAGATTCCTATATACGACAAAAATTTAATTTAGTTGTACTTTATGTTTTCAATGATGGACTTTTAAGATGAATTTTTAAGAAATATTCCTATCGCTTAGGTATTGAAGTCCTAAGTGCGTTTAATTGACGTTTAGAGGATGCTCAATCTTCATCGGATAGGAGAATTAGGCGGCAGATCTAAAAAAGCATAAGTAGTAAACCACTCAAAAGGTGGAGATATGGGTCGTATAGCAGGTTAAACGGTCTCATGCCTTCTGCTATCGCCGCAAATAGAGAAAAAAAAAACGTTTACATATTCCTGAGTAAAATAGCTTGTTAAAAAATATTTAAACATATAAAATTTAATGAAATTTATTTAAAAACACGTCAAATATATTTGAAGAAAAGAAATGCACTAAAAGCTCACTAGTTAATTCCATTTTTTGAATCACTGTTGTACTAATCTACGATCATTTATGTCGTAGAAGACTTTAGAAATATAAAAGTAAAGGACATAATTACACCAATACTCGGCAAAATTATTCATAGTCACTACTTTGACTACGCCATCTATATAGTCAGCTTACACAATATCTTCTCTTGCGCACAATCAAGCAAAAAGATATCCCACGAGGGTGAACAATGCATTGGATTCTGTGTCAAACTAGACTCGGCGCTCGACCAATATTGCACATTGAAGGACGTCTTGAGTAACACGAATTAGTTCAACATCCGATATTATCGCGACGAATCGGACAACCACATCTATATTATTAACTCTCGTAATCTCTCAAATCGGATGCCCGAACTATTTCGAAAGGCATACGGACCCTCTGTAAGTAACAATTGATGCGTTATGACAAATGTCAGCCAATGCGCAACAGTTCAAGGTTGAATTATTAATGTTTTATACCTGACTCAAGAATATTCAAGACTTAATTAATTTATAGTTTAATATATGAAGAAATAAAAATATAACTCATCTCTCCTTCCTTTTTTGTCGGTGTCGACAATTACGTTTTTTTTTTAATAGAAACCATAAGGAGTAAATCCGGTGACGGACGCAAATTATATTCAGATTTATAATGCATCGCATAAAGAATATTCCTTTTTTTTTGGGGGGTGGGCTACGGTCGGCGCGCTCCTAGCTCCACTCCATCCGGGGTGATAGAGGGGCGTAAGCACGCACACCCGTAACCCACCCGTGACACGTCACCTTCGTCGTTGGACCGACCACTGGAGCAAGGTGACTTGACGTCAGTGGTCGGCCCGACAGAACACCTCCTGAGGAGTACCCTCTCCTCAACCGACGTCCCCCCCTCGGGGAGGATGTCGGTCTTTCCTTGCGCGGTCGGCCTCTCGGCGTGTGACGGACTAATTCCGCGGTCCAGTCACCTGCGGCCTCGATAAAAAATATTCCTGCGTGAGGATCAAATCTCCATGGTCACTCGGTTTGAGGGATCTTTACATAGACCACTCAGCCACCTTGCAGTCGAACTAAGGGATCCCAGGTAGCATGGCGCTAGCGTGAGAGATCCTATCTGAAAACCTGTTGTTCAACTAGAATAAGTCTTCATCTCAAAATCACGTTTTAGCTCATATACGTCCCATTGCTGGCCCCGAGTATCCTCTGCAATAGATGAGAAATTCATCTGCACCAAACTGGACAGACGGTTTGGAATAGTGTTTAATTTTAAGAATTCCTTCTCTTGCCAATTGTGTAATCGCTGAAGAAAAATAATCTTTCAGAAACTATTTACTATGCGGATGCATTTGTAAAGAAATCATCAACGATTATAGTAGCAACGATGTTTTCAGTTCCTTATTTGCAATCATAACGTTATTACATATTTAACATTCGTGAATGACAAAGCCACAAAATAAAACGCGTTGATGTCTTTTATACTAAGGTTTTTTTTATGCGGTTTATGATAAAAAAAAAAAAAAAATATATATATATATATATATATATATATATATATATTTTGTTCGTGTGAGGATGGAGTAAGAATACAATGTGTCAACTCTCCCATTTAACCGTGTGTGTTAATTCGGCTGAGAGACATGCAGAAAAACGTAACAAATATAATTTAAACGTACCTATCCAATCGCCAACACGCCTGCCAAGTATGACTATTAGGGCATTATATCTCTCTTTGAAAAGGTCTATGTTCAACGGTGGATGTCGGCAGTGGAATAGATGGATGGATTAACAATTAAAAAAAAATAATTGAAACGTTATTCATTCCATCGTAATTTATCATACCAAAAATTCATCCCTATACAGTCAGCATAATAAATGTTAATAGGTTGTTCTGTGGTGGTGGCTACGAATATTATCAACAGTTACATTGCTCGTGGGTGTCGTAAAAGGTGACTAAGAGCCGTGCGTTGACCTGGGACATCTCCATCTGATACCGATCATAAAACTATTGTCAAAATGTATGCAATATGAAAAAGTCAAAATTTATTCTATCAAAAAAGAGTGGGTTTATATTTAGTCAATCCCAAACAATCGGGTTTGTTTTTTTTTTGGGGGTGGATTGCGGTCGGCGCGCTCCTCGCACCACTCTGTCCGGGGCGACAGAGGGGCGTAAGCACGCACACCCGCAACCCACCCACGTGCACGTCGCCTTCGTCGTTGGGCCGACCACCGGAGCAGGGATACTTGTCATCAGTGGTCGGCTCGACGGAATACCCCCTATTTGGGGTAGAACGTCGGTCTTTCCTCACGCGGTCGGCCTCTCGGCGGGTGACAGACTAATTCCCCGATCACGTCACCCGCGGCCTCAGCTAGTGCGGCATGCGGCGTTAGTATTCGTGCCTACGCCGGCGGCGGATCGCCTCATCGAGGCTGCGCTCCTCGCGCAGGCGATCCACCGCCTCCTTCTGCGAGATCACTGCCTCGCAGAAGGCTGCGACCGAAACAATCGGAATAAAAGCAAGTTGATGATGATGATGATAATGGAATGTCATAAGGTTTTAGCAATCGCTAACGCTGTATTTTTTATAGCAGTGGTAAGTGTTCATAGGTATTACCAAACTTTTAGAATTGCTATGTGTGTGTGTCTGTGTGTATGTCTTGAAACAGCCGGATGTATTTAATAGTTTTGACACTTGTAAAGCCTTGATTATATGTCGCAATAGATGCACATGCATTTATTGATGTCAGTACAGGCAAGGTCTCTGTGTATCTGTTAAGAAAATTTTATTCATGTACAAGGTCGTATGTATTAGCACTTTAAGTTCACTGTATCATAAAACATGTTTGTTGCTAGGTTGAAAAATTGATTCTATAACAATACAAAACAGACATTTTAGATTGCCTTTATTTGTTTGTTTGTTACGCTTTCACGCTTAAACCACCGAACCGATTTAAAAAATCTTTCACTGATGGAAAGCTATGTTTTTAGGGAGTAACATAGGCTATATTTTATCGCGGTATTCTAACGAGCATATAATGGGCACTACGTGGGTAAGACGACTGCAACCGAAGTGAAGCGAGGACGATTTGCTATTAGTAAATAAATAACAACAACAAGCAAGTTTGCGAAGAAAGACCAAGTAATTAATATCATCTGAGATAATATTACTTCCACTGCTGGAACACAGCTTCTTCCATAATGAGAAGGACATCGCCCTAGAATATCACGCTGGTCAGACGAGTTGGTAGAGGGATTTATTTGGAATTTTCTTCTCTTTTCCTCTCAAAGATGTTATCCGTATAAGAGGACTAAACGATATTCGCTTAGTCGTCTTTTACGACATCCATGGGCAAGAGTAGTGAATTGTATTCTAATTCCGTCAACAATCGGCAAAAACTAAATAATGTAACTACATATTATATATATAACCACAACACAAATTATAAATTTAATTTATTGCGTCAACGTCAAAGATATGCAAAATCATCCTCATCATCAATATTTATTGTTGGACTAAGCCCTCGCCTGAGGGGGTGAATTATGCCATAACCATTACTCTTGGCAGTGAGTTGATGATCGCAGCTGGTGTTTAAATTTGCCACATCAGCGCTGCTGCCCATTCTTCTGGTAATCCCTCAGCCGATTTAACAAATAGTATCAGATTAATTTTACGTGCGGTGATGGAATAAGAATACAATTCACTACTCCCTATCTTACGCGTGGATGTCGTGAAAGACAACTAAGGAATTTAATACGCATATCGCATCTATGCAAGAGAAGAAAAACTTGAAATAAGCATAATGTCAATTTCTCTATATTGTGGAATAGGCTGGAGCCCAGTAGTGAGACGCGTAGAGTTCAGATGATAATGATTAGATGAAAACATTTATATAAATCTTAATACTATTTCTAGCAATCCAATCGTCTCCAGGACCTCAAGAATTGACATTGAACTTGAATATTCTCTTAGATTAACTAACTGTATTTTATGTACCACTACATATTTTTGAAATATATTGTCATAATTGAAAGACAAAACTCATTGCGCAATTTTTGAGAATTCAGCAATTCCGATTTCTTCATGCCTATTAAATCAGTCATGGATTTTTGTTTGTTTTTAAATGTAATGATATTCAATAACAGTTTATTATACATCTTTATTACGTTGTTCGATGTCATAATAGTAAGCGTTACTAAATTTTAAAAGTAACGGAAACAACATCAGGAATCCTTTATGGAGCTTAGCAAATTCATGGTTATGTTTATGTTTACTAAGAGAGTTGTTAAAGTTGAAGCAGTTCACCATTAAAACAATTAATGTTAGATATAAATTTATGACGGGTTAAGAATAAAATGTTGCATCAAATAGTAAATTATTTTACGAACTGGCTAAGGAATTACAAGGAGAAAACGCAGTAGATTACTAGCGCAACTCTTAAGTAAGGCGGTTAAAGCATTTTAAATTCATATACTATTTTTTCTTGTAATATTATATCTGCGTTAATTTATAGATTAAAAAGAATGCACGGAACTGTTTTTCATATTTGCCTTCACTTCTATGACGTTATTTACTTAACTGTCACATTTATTAATAGTAATTATATAAAATTTTAGTTAATTATATTTATATAATTACCTAATTATCCTGAGCCGAGAATGTAATTAATTATAAAACATACGTATATTTTATGACTAAGTTGCTTGGTATCATTACATTCTTAGCGACAATCTAATAATATTTTGATTGGAACTTGATGAAAACAAATCACTTGTTGCCAAATTATCCTGTATATATCATCGTTTTTTTTTTGGACAAATTGTGGTTCAGCCGCAGTTCTGCTCCTTGAGCGCTTGTTTGACTTCATTACACTTGTTGATCGCCGAGATACGCGTAATATCTACCTCACGTTATCAGTGTCACTAATTGCCTATCTCACCTCCACAACTGTGGGTATTGCAAATATTTCAAATAAATGCATATAATCAGTTGTGCCATAAGCAAAAACATATGACTTAGGGATATAGATGAATTAGAGGTTTAAGTAGGCAACTCCCATATACAAGTGCCGTATGTTCATACAAAGGACAATTCTTTCCGGAGTAAATTATTATTCTGAGTCTAGAAATAATTTGTCTCTCTCACTCTTCAAACTCTTGTAGTCTTTATATTAAAAAAAACCCTAATATGTTAAATTTAAGGTATTATAGTCACACTGAAAGAGAAACGCTGTATTGTTACCATTATTATTATTAATTCGATGCAACTATTTAAATTAAAATATAACGTAATGGTAGAATAATTATATTCTAAGATACCATCACAACTCATAGTTGATAATTATACTTTACAGTAGAGAAAGAACATCTCATTTTTAAATAATGTTTTAAAATGTAACTCTACAAGTTCTCAGTACAGACAGTACTGGGAAATGAGAACATGTTTCACTTTCAACACTTACACCTTCGCGCACAACCTGTACAAAAACATATGTGATATTTCAACTCCCCAATCTCGTGATATTGTGGGCAGAAACTTGAATAGTAATAAAATATGAAACATCATAGAGGGAAGGTTGTAACTAGTTTGTTTTCATTACTGCTTCAGCTGCTATATACTTACAAAATATTAAGCTATTTCAAAACCACTGCCACAGATTAAATTGAAATTTTATTCTAATTTCTGTCGATAGTGTCTTACAGCAATTATTTGTAAGTTTGCTTCTTGGCTTCTAATATTCTTTTTATTGAGAACATAAGAAATAGCTATCATATGTCACCAGGTTAGCTGCTTGTTCGTTAGTCGGCGTTTGTATATATAATACTAAAAATAATATTCAATACTAATAAAATCGACCTTTCAACCGATTATTATCAAACTATTTGCAAGTGTTCTACGTATATATTATCCTAATAGTATATTATTATAGCTTAATAATCGCCTCAAGTGATATTAGGCAACACGAGTTACCTGAACGGCCAAATTATAGGTGTAATAGAGCTCTTTGAATATCTTTCAAGTGCCTAGTATTGATATCTCGGTAACGATGTTTGTATTTGAATTACATATAAGGTTGTGTGAAGAAAATATATTCAATTAATTTAACCGTGAGATATAAATTAAACTGTTTGATTAGTCTGTTACTAAAACTATGCCTTTTAGAAAACAGACTATGTAGTTCAGGATACAAAAGATCCAATAACGAAATGTGATTATTAAACATTAACTTCCTGTTTAGGGTAAGACTATAGTAGTTACGGTCTACGTAAGTAGACTAGCCATTACAGGAGTAAGATAAAAGAAATACATATTGTTCTTTTCCTTGTAATGTTCGAGTAAGAATACATATTGTATATTTCTCCATTCCATCATCATTTCAGCTGATATACATTTCAATCTCGAGCATCTTCGACAATGGTAGATAATCGACCTACTATATATACTACGCTGGTATATGTTATTATTGAATTTTATTTCAAGTTTTACCTATATGCCTTACACAGATGTTATTAAATAAAATATTTATGAATGCAAGTGGTATTCCGAGTACCATTCTCGTATGGAGGCTTATGTCCAATAGTGGACGTCTACGGGCTGAGGGATGTATGGAATAAAAGATTTAAAATATCTATACTTTTTTTTTGGGGTGGGCTGCGGTCGGTGCACTTCTGTACCACTCCGTCCGGGGCGACAGAGGGGTTTAAGCACGCAACTCCCGCAACCCACCCGAAAACCACGTCGCCTTCGTCGTTGGGCTGACCACCGGAGCAGGGTTAACTTGTCATCAGTGGTCGGCCCGACGGAATACCCCCTACGTGGGGTACCCTCCCATCGATCGACGTCCCACCCTCGGCGAGGACGTCGGTCTTTCCTGACGCGGTCGGCCTCTCGGCGGGTGACGGACTAATCCCCGGTCACGTCACCCGCGGCCTCAGCTAGGGCGGCATGAGGCGCAGCTAGTTGCGCCTGCGCCGCCCCAGTCGCCGGCGGCGGATGTCCTCATCGAGGCTGCGCTCCTCGCGCAGGCGATCCGCCGCCTCCTTCTGCGAGATCACTGTCTCGCAGAAGGCTGCGACCGCGTCCCAATTCCCGACGCTGTCGACCATCGCCCTAGCGATGGCCGGCAGCGTCAGGTCGGCACAAAATATCTACACTTAATATCTTTTAGTTGTCTTTTAAGATATCCAAGAGTAAAACAGGAATGCGGTGATTTGTATCTGTACTCCGCCACTATTCCGAATTGTCATATATTACGGAATGAAGGACTATATACTCGTACTGTGGACTCGTATTATTTTGCAAGTCAACCATCTAGCTCTTGTGTAAGGACCTTTAGTTAAAAATAAAACATTGTTGCTTTCTGAATACTAACGAGTATCGGCAGTCCATCATTATATTCTATTAGCATATTGTCCTTAAATTTTATTTAAACAAATAAATCAATGAAATTAATTTTACAAAACAGCGGGTGTGTTTTATAATTACCTATATACTATATTTTTTAACTAACTGAAAATAATTGAAGTAACTCTAATATTTTTCATATGAAACATATATTATATTTGTGTATTATTTTCGTCTCATCATAATCTTACATCTAAATATTTCGTTAATTTCGAAATATATTTTCGATGTAAAAAGAAAAAAGACTTTTCAAGACATTTTAACCTCGGTTACCTTTTAAGTTTACCATGAAATAATTTATTAATTTACAGAATAAAAATGAGAAAGAAAGGCATTCCATCGAGTTGCACGTATGGCATAGTGGCTAAAATAGCGTGTCAAGTGTCGTAGATTCAATCTCACCCATAATCAACTTCCAGGTTCAATTCCAACTTAGTGCGTTCTACAAGTTGTTGTTTCAAATCTGGCTGTAATTTGGGTCTGTTAAATTATGCGTTCGTAAAGTTACCCCAAGTAAAAGTATTATTGCAACTGATGCCGCCCTAGCAGAGGCTGCGAGTGACCGGACCAGGGATTTAGACCGCCACTCGCGGAGAGCTTAGCCTTGCGAAGGCGATCGGCGTCCCGGGGGGACGTTGATGGGAGAGGGTACTCCCTTGGGTCGACCACTGAAGTCAAGGAACTCTGCACCGGTGGTCGGCCCAACTTCGAAGGCGACGTGCTATATGGGTGGGTTACGGGTCCGCGCGCCGCCCTTCTGTCGCCCCGGACAGAGCCGGGCTGCGGGTGCGCTGACCGTAGCCCAGCCCCCAAAAAAAAAAGTAAAAGTATTAGGTATGTCCTTAGTGAAGGGTGTGTGTCTTTAAAAGAAATGAATTTTTGGTTTTAGCATATAAAATTATAGTTAAAAATCAAAATTATGCAATAATAATTTTAAAATCATAAAATAACAATAAATAATTTTAAAATCATTGCTTCTCAACTCTGCCGAGTAGATCCTTAAAAATAGATTAAAAAGAAAACCAAAGTAAAGAAGAACATCTATATTTAGAACACCTTTAGCGAAAGTTATGTCCTATATTGACACTAATAACGACTTTGCATTCAAGTCATGTTAAAGTGCTGTTATTAACTAATGCTTAGTCTGCTCTTAGATTCAACATTTGTCAAGTGAATTTTTTATTGTCGTCTACGTAACGTCTGCTTGCATATATACCTGAGAAAGATATAGATAAATCCAATGTTTTGCATGCTAATACCATAATTTGAATACTTAGGCATCTAAAAGATGTTATCTATATTACTAGCTTATTTTATACGTGCCTAGAAACAGCTTATTGTAACTAAGCCGTTTAAAAGCACATTTAAAGAGTGCCGCGCCTTTATTTCTGAAATGGTAGGGTGAAAATAGTAGTGCGTTTTTTCTGGCCGCAATTTGAAATTTACATAAAGGTAAAATGAAGAATACTTTTTGGCTAATACAAGATTTATACATAGGTTATCACAATAGACAGAAGAGTAATCCAAAAAATAAAAGATTATTTTTGAAGAATTACAGTAATAACAATTCATAAACATCATTTTTATCTTTAAAATATTGTGGATTTTATTCACAAGAGATCTTTTAAAAGTTTGACGTTGTGTTTTATTTAGGATGCAACTGCGTTGATAGAGTTTATGAATATATTACTATATATTCCCGATAATTTCTTTTTTCGCAAGAACGTCTGAAATTAAACTATACAGCAATCCGCCAGCTTAGGGTGGTATAGTATATATATAGATTAATTTCATCTTTATAAGTCAAGCTTATGTTATGCCGCCTAAGATATTAAGAATTATCATTTTTTTTTTCAAAGTTTCTTCTTTACAATGAGCACATCGATTGGGTAAAATATCGCAACCGCTATTGTAATCCCATCGATAGAAATATATGTCGTAAGTAATGTCTATTATTGATCATCATTAAACAAATTAAACTAACGTGAGTACATACTTTAATAGTGGTGAGTACACTAAGTCGGTGTGTTTGGCAAGGCGCTAGACTGGCTTAGTGCACGAAGCAGCGGGATCGTGACCGAAATTGACGGACGACCGGCCTCGGGGTGTTGCAATATCTCACAGAAACATTGTAGCTTAGACTCGCACTAAATTCGCGATTGAGACACAGATTTGCGAAGAATACCATGCAGCTGTTAGAGAACAGGTATTGTTTAACGATCGTACTCAAACACCTTCGGTTCTTTGTGAGATCCTCATTCATCCTACCGTTCTATGTACCTAATAATAGCATTATGCATGATACTTTTGCCGATAAGTGTATTTCTCAACAGAGGTCAGGCCTGATATTTATCTAAAATCACTTTAGACGTTTATTTAGCTATAATGATGCGCTACTATTACACAATTATTATCTGTAGAAATAAAAAAAATACATAATTTACTTTTTAAGTAGCTATGTTTTGTTAATACTAATGCTGTATTCAGATATTTCATTATTCTAAGCTAGTGACTATATGATTTTAAAATATTATTTATCTTAATGATTGCTGTGGTTTGTTGTAGAAAATGAATTTTGAATTTATTACTTAACACTGACTGCCATAGGGAACTCATGGTGGGCGACATTTATACCATATAGTATTTTGATCCCCTAGGCGTTCAATGCTATCTATTTGTGTTGTTATTATACATACTATTGTATAAGGATTATGCAAAAATGAGTCTTAATTGCTATTTTAATGTAGTTTTCCTCTTAATGTTGAAAAAAAAAAGTTTTGTGAAAGATTTCAACAGATTTCTCAATCTTGCTTGGAATTTCCGATAAATAGTTCAAAATGTGGGATTATCGGTTGACGAAAATTAGCTGGTACTTCTGTTACGTGGTATTAAAATTATGTGGCGAAATGTGTTTCGGTGAAACGTAACAAAATGAGGATAATGGTGTAAATGAATAAAAGATAATGTTCAAATTTTCGCATATGATTCGACGTCTATAATAACCGACGTATATCTTAATGTATCAAAATATTGCTAATACTATAATTGAGATGTTAATTAGTGCGTAACAACGCAAATAAAGCTGTAGAGTAACCTAGAGTAAGAGAGTAATGATTGTTTCAAAACTTTAACATACTTCAACTATTTTATTTAACTGTTTTGCTATTAGGTATACCAATTTCAGTTGGTAGAGGTGTAACAAAATCATATTTCGAGCCGTAATTCTTATACTCTCGTAATAGGAGTGAACTCATTGCGGTTACTTAATTCCAAGCTTCATGTTGAAATTGAAAATTTACAGGTAAAATTCTCGCTGGCAAATCTGCAGAAGTCTCCAACAAATCATTTTTATTTATTGTCCACAATGCGATATGTCAGTACATAGTCTTCGCAGTATAATTGCTTATTAAGATATGAAAAAAAAATTCATAAAAAATATATATATGTAAATGTATATTATATAATTTATTTTCATACGAAATACATGGTGAATTCGATTTTCAAGTCGAACAATTATTTGTTTGACTTACAAACCATGGTTCTAAGCTTAGATCTAACCAATGGATATCTGTGGCATAAGATTTATTTATTCTTTGGTACAGAATTTTATCTTTTTTTTTGTGGGTGAGCTGCGGTCGGCGCGCCTCCGCACCACTCCGTCTGGGGCGACAGAGGGTCTTAAGCACGCAACTCCCGCAACCCACCCGAAAACCACGTCGCCTTCGTCGTTGGGCCGACCACCGGCGCAGGGTTACTTGACATCAGTGGTCGGCCCACAGAATTTTATCTTAAAAGAAACCTTAATCTCCCTATTATTTTCCAGGCAAAGTATACTGGCATATTTTTGATATATATATATATATATATATATATATATATATACATAGAACGATGCCGTTTATCCGGATTAGTTAGTACTAGGGGTTGTATGCATAATCATATTTCATTAAAGTTAGAGACAATTTTAGTTTTAATCAGATTTTTATTGAAATACACAAACGCTATTGATTTCAATTTCAGTTAAAATAATAAGTTTAAATTATGACTAAAAAGACGATTTAAAGTTGTTTCAAATAAATAACTTCTAATAGATCTAAAATTAATAAGAGTATAATCCTTTAGATGCCGACCTTATTATTTAAATTCATGGTTTTAAAAACATGTGCAATCATTTTGTTTTTGATGCTTGCAGTATTTAAAAACTAATATAAATGTAATTAGTTTCACAGTTTATATCTCGATAGTAAATAAAATTGAATAATATTCCGAGGACCTTAATAAGTGGGCTCTTCGTCCTTACCTTAGTAATCGTGATGACATGTTTTATGCCTTATTGATGAGGTGAGAACGTAATTACTTCTTACGGTCATCTGATCGATAAGTACATTTGTGTCAAGGTTGACACACGCTTGGCATATATACAGTTCTAAATGACGATATATGAACGTTACCTAGCCACTATGCTTCCGTGTAAATACGCACGAAGTTTTTATTTACTCATCTTCAATCAATATGTATCCTACTATTCGGGACGGGCCTGTTACTGAGACAAGTTAGTAGGGATAGATAGATTTTATTTCATATTTTCCTTCTTCTATGATTATTTTATCTGCTTAATTGCCTTAGTTTTCTGTTATATACGATACTCTGGCAAAATGTAGGGGTACTCAAATACATTACACGAAATTTAGTTTATAGAATATAATGATTCCATAATATAAATACAATAATGAATAGATATACCAAATATGTACATAATTAAATATTTATATACATATTATAATTATTCATTTTAAATCCTGTTTAGGTATGTGTTTTTTATTTCATCACTTCTCGAATAATACTTTAGCGACTACTTAAACTAAACAATGAACGTTATTTGCTTTCATGAATTAGTCATAAGGATTATTAGTTCCTGTTAGAAGCTTAAAAATACACATAGAAGTGTGACTTTTTGTTGTTTAATCTTAATGGCATTTTATATTTTGAATATCAATCAATTTTATTGTGTCGTTTTGATCCCATGACTTAAAAATATACTTGAAAATCATTTCATGCTTACATCCACCAGTTTTCCATGTCGTGGCGGAATAGGATTGGGTTGAGAGCCCTCAGCGTTCACCACTACTCCGCGGAAGGGTGTAACAGCCATCTGAGGCTAATCCTTCCGGCTCAAACAAAAAAAAAAGACGGAATAGGAATACAATTCACCATTAGTTACTTTGAGTTTTTAAGGGCGGTTTTCTTTTTTAAATAATAGTACATAATTTATTCTAAACACTTGTACTTCCATGTGGTGACCGTAAGAATATAATTCACCTCTCCCTATCTTTCCCATGGGATATAATATACATATAACATCTATCCAAGAGAAGGAAACTAAATAAAACCCGATATCAACCTGCCTGTCCAGCATGGTATAGTAAGGTGAATTCCCCTCTTATTGATCAGGCTATCGCTGTCCGCTTTTGCGCCATTGGGGATAATAATTGCCATGCTTGGTGGAACAGGTGGTGATCTTAGTTGATATTATGATTTTCTCAGAAGAGTACTAATAAAGAGTGTTATAGTTTTTCTTACCCATTCAAATCTGTAGGCGTGAGACTATAGATAAAAATAGGCAATAAGCCGTGACAAGCGCAATAAGTAAAGAAATGAAATTACCCATAAGGCATTGTCATTGAGACGTGCCCAGACTTGACTGTTTGGTCGCTCTTACGTAAAAACTACAACATGGGTTTGCTAATACCACGGGTACGATCGCTTAACACGAGAGGACGCTCTCTAAAACAATTGTCAGATATTCGGTTATAGTGTCGTGACATCATACCACCGTTAATATTTATTACAAGACCGTAGTAACTCATTAAATTACACAGATTTTTTTCTTCACATATTAGCGGATAACATTTGCATACTTCTTAGCTTTAGGCATCTAATAATCAGCGCTTTCTTATTTTGAAGAAATTTAATTTATTATTTTAATTAACTTATCAATATCCTGCTCTTATCCCTATTACTTGGAGTTAACGTAATATTTACTCTTCTTCCATCACACTAATTCTAAAAGTTATTGGCAATAGTTTTGTGATGTCCACCTGCCTTTTTTTTTTTGGGTAGGTTATCTTCAGAAGACACGCCGTCTATTCCGATCCGGGGCATCGGCAGAGCGACGCGCTGTCCCATAACCTACCGTAATCCCCTACTTCGTCATTGGGCCGGCCACTGGTACGAATCCTCGAAGTCTGGCCACCGGATTATCTTTTCAAGTACCGTATTCCCCGCCGCTCCTCCCGAGGCGTCACCCTGACGTGGTCAGCCTCTCTACGGGTGACGAATTATTCCCCGGTACTGTCCTGCCCGACGCGAATCCTCCTTGTAAATGTAAATGTTGACTAAACGGTATCAGATGTTGCCCAGGTCGATGTAAAGTTCTTAGTCGGTCTTTACGACACTCAAAAGCAATGCAGGGATGGTAATATTCGTAGCCGCTATCATACAGCGCATTATTTTTATTAACTACTAGCAACCCGCCCTCGCTTCGCTTCGGTGTCAGCCATCTTACCAGCGGCGTAGTTCCCGTTCCCGTGGGAATACCGGGATAAAATATAGCCTATGTTAATCCCTGATATTATAGCTACCCATTGGTGTAAGAATTTTTGAAATCGGTTCGGTGGTTTAAGCGTGAAAGCGTAACAAACAAACATCCTTACTTTCGCATTTATAATATTTGTAAGGATATTATTTATTATGTACTGACAGCCCTAATATGACATTATGATATTGTTTACTGTATAATCTCAGGTTATTGAACGTGCAATAATTGGCTACATCGGAAAAGGTAACATTGCTTAATGCTACACGCAACGTGTTCCAATGGCCCGGTCACTCACTGTCATAGACTTGACTTGCAAACTTTACTGTTTTGGAGACATAATCTTATATAATAGTGTTTGTATATTTTTACGCAGAGTTTAAGAAGTATAGTGATTTATTTTAATTTTTTTCTTTCTTACCGATTTAAAAGATATAGTCATTTTTATAAGCACTCAAATATACGATTGAATAAAAATGATAACGCACTTATATATGATATGTTTTTTTAAACTTGATCAGATTATGGACCTATCAATGCTTTAATTAACCCAATTAGAATCATTTTATGGAAAAATACTATACCTTAAATGATGACTATTAAGTGTCATCGTTCTAAATATTGAATTTAAAATTAGTGTTTAATTTTTTTTTAAATGTGTTGTATAAATACAATAATAATAACTGTTATTGTTTACTTTTCACATTTAAAGGTATGAAGCGTACAAATAATATTGACATGCGTGAGGGCCAGGCTCCTAGTTAAGGAGACAATAACTAGCATACAAGGCTTTTATGCCTGTCGTATTTTAACTCGTAGCTAAAGGAATTGTAGCTTTTGTACTGGATACGTATAGATTATAAAACGATTTTGTTGACTTAAAATTATTACAATATGTTTTCGTATTCCAATGTTGTTAGACCACGCACGCTCTCTGTGTGGTAACGGTTAATTATAAAATATTACCACCCTTTATGTTGTTAATCATAAAAATCGGCTGGTAGGGGAATGAAACACCATACTGGCAAACTTAAAATACCAAATCTGATCGTCAACCCGTCTACCAAGCATAGCGATAATGGTTTAATCCTCCATTGGGGAGGGCTATGTCGAGCAGTGGACATCTATAGGCTGATGCACTACAGTGTTAGACAGCGAACGAGAATATGATCACATCTATAAAGTTTTACTAGTATTTTTATGAAACGAGTTATTTAGGTGGAAAAATAAATCATGAATATTCTGAATACTTTAATTAAAGTATTAGATTTAAAAATATAATTTGAAGATAGAGAACGTCGAAAATCTCATTTATATTAGCTAATCAGTTTTATTTAACGCAACAAGTTTTGGCGTTTCAAGTATTTTTAAACTGGAACCTTGTACATCAATACAGTGAAGATTCATTAGTAATCACAAGAGTTGTTTTCTATTTTAATAATTATTGGCCTCGTTGGCCTAGTGGCATAAATATGTAACCGTTAAGTGCCGATTTTGAACCTTGTGTCCCCTGTTATTTGTTTTAACTACTTAGTGTCGTGTATCACAATCATCATCTTGCTCATGTTCCAATTTTTAAAGACCCTTTTTTTCTAAGCTATGGTTTGAATACACCTCACCCAATCCGTTGAGGTCGACGAATGGGCGACATGCGGCCCCATAAACTACCTTATTCCCTCCTCATAGCCATTGGGCCGACCACCGGTTCCGAATCCTTGACCTCCGTAGCCGACTTAACGTATTACCCTTTCGGGTACAACACCTTCGACGCTTCGGCAACAAAACAGTGTTACCAGGCTTCGCCTTCATACAGTAATCAAAAAGAAGAGGTGGATCGCTCAAAGAATTGTCCTCAATGAAAATTGAGTTTAAAATTCAATGGACCATCCAACTGGGGCAATGGCAAAAGGGCCCATCATCTCCTTACGTTTACCTGCTGCATATTATTGCGGATGACTAAAATATGCAAGCAAATAACTGCATTGCAAGAAAAAAAAAATCTCGTCATAAAATACTACGCCAAAACGTTAAGCCGACGTGGTAGAGGCCGTCCCTTATTGCATGAGTTAAAGCAAGAGTAAACTTGAATAGTTACATAAATGAAATTTGGTTATGCTAAGCAGTCTTTACTAACGCAAGGCTTTAAGTAAACCACAGCATATTTGCTAGTAGTAAATTACAAATGTGCCTTATACGCAGCTCTTAGAATTTTTTTTTTGCTATAACGTCATACCGTATAGTTCATCATTATCATTTTTTTACTATTCTGTTTCTAGCTATTAATATTTTTACAGAAAGAATGAAATTTGTTGTAGCTTCAAGCTATACTCTAGCCTTGTTCATCATTATTAACAGAAAATCATAAAAAAAAGAAAAGCCAGCTGAATTTCTTTCTGAATCTACCCAAAGGTCACTTAACAATAGTTGATTATTAAATTAATTTAGGATATTGTGCAAAAATTACAGCATGAGTATACAAACATCTCTTCAAGTTTTACACATCATAAATCACTTGAACTTTTTTTTTGTTGATGACAATCATTTGATTGTCATTTGTCTTACGTCCATTACCACATCGTGCCGTTTTATACTACGCGTATTTTTAAAGAATAGTTTTCATCACAATCAACTAAATTATCTCTATTCTCTAATTAGCTGCTAGTTGAATGGACTATTGTTTGGTATTTCGATGAGTATTTACGAAACTTATAAGGGAGCTGGTTTGTTGCGGTGAGCGTAATTTATCTGACCAGTTCTTACTTAACGAATACTGGTATTAGAATAAAGTAGGTTAAACTGCAGAATGTCGTATTAACTACCACATTTTTAGGGGTTACGAAGCTACACAAACTGGTATGGAAGTGATGGTTGTCTATATTATCAAAACAACACAATTTTACAATTTTATCAAAACAACAAGATTACTAAATTATCAAAATATACAAATAATTCCCTTATTTATTTTAATATGTATCACAGTATAATGCTTCAAGTATCCTCCTTGCATGGTGACTATGATGGCTTCGTTTTTCACATGCGTAAATTCTTTGTGCATACTAAAAATGGTTGTCCTAGATTTGAGTGTGATTTATATCTATTAACTATTTACATGTCAATCAAGTCTTCGGTAATACGAGCATTTATTCCATAAAGTAGGCAGATGTTTTTTAAAATAAGTAAATATTTTCGTCAACAAATTTATGGCGCACCATTGGGCAAGAGCTTTTTCATATTGAGATAGAAATTAGTTTTGTTTAACTAATCATGCGGATCATGACGATTGATGTAGTGTTTTAATGTACTCTTTTTCTAGTAGTGATTTTATCTGATTACGTTCCTTATTTACGACATTAGTGACGGAATAAAAAGAGGTAAATACACCATAATCAAAATTCGTCACTATAATGAGGCTTAACTTATAGATCATTTAATACAATGATTATTCACAATTCTTGTTATATTAATCGCCTGAGAAAATCCTAACTTTAAATAGATATAACGCCTTGAAAACGTGTCAGATAATTGAGTTGAACGAATAACGATGGAGTGATTAATTATCAAATTCTTAAAGCAAATTTCAGACTACGCTATACTATTGTACTATATAGTGTAGCAAAGAAGGACCTAATGCTATACTATATAGCATGGCATTCACATTACGCGATATTATCGCAAGCATTTATAGTTAGCTATATAGGTATATAGCAAGCTCAGTTGACCGCGATCTCTGAAAAGCTTGCGGGGCGGCCTGGGGTGAGGAAGGAAGAAGAGGGCGGCGCGTGATATAGCGCAGCATGAACTCAGCACATCGCACCAATTTATAGCGTATAGTAAGCCAATAAAATATAGTACAGCACAGTGTGAACATGTCCTTAATACTGTATGGTGCGCGATATTGTTGTGCTATGAACTATATGCTATTATATAATAGCGTAGTCTGAAAACCGCTTAATACTAAAAGTAATAGTTTAAATTCAAAACCAGAACATTGTTTTATATAATACACAGATAATTTAAAGACGAGTGTTTTTAATAGTTATAATTAAGTTATAAAAACTCCTTTCGTCCCAGACCACTTAGACTAAATCTTTATAAGGGAAAATTATTTTAACTTGGAAATAAACCTATAATGACATCAAGGATTTAGCTAGTTTAAAAAACATAGCAAAATATGTAGCCTTACTTCATATTTATACCAACGCCATAATTTTATAAGCATAAACGTTTTTGTGCAACACGTGTGTATTTGCTGGAAAGAAGGAAGATACGTACCTCATAAGGAATAAATCCTTTAACAAAAGACTCAAACATATATACTAAATACATTATATACACACAGAGCAATCAGTTGTAGATCAGACCATGGGAATCCAATTCACAATCGGCCTCAACACTAACAATCGTTATAGAAGTCACTAACTGTACATTCCGTAATATGAAAATAGATATACACTGTATTACCGTAATTTTGATTGAGTTTGAGCGTTGTCTTAATAATAGATAGTGTAAACAGTAATTAAAATATATATCATCATCATCATCATCACAGCCCACATATGTCCCACTGTTGGGCTCGGGCCTCCTCCACAATGGGAGGGAATTTGACCTACTATACCATGCTGGTCAGACATGTTGGTATAGGGTTTCGTTTCGAGTTTTTCTTCTCTTACACAGATGGTATGTGCATATTATATCCCATAGTCGTCTTTTACGACATCCACGGGCAAGATAGGGAGTGGTGAATTGTATTCTTACTCCGTCACCATACGGAGAAAAATTATAATATAGTTTTGATTGAGTTTGAGCGTTGTCTTAATAATAGATAGTGTAAACAGTAATTAAAATATATATAAATACTTGCTACTAAAATACTTACTTCTATTGAAATGTCATAAAATAATTTTCTTTCTTTCTTTCCAGATGCAGGCGTGGTTACTAGTGGCATGCGCAGCTGCGCTTGCGAGTCTCACAATGGCCCAAAAACCGGGCCGCTTCCTGTCTCTGCCCGACCCACAGAAATGCGCTAACAGTAAGTGAATAACTATTATTTTGATAACAGTCTATCCCCTGTTCAGTAACAGGATGAGAATAGCATTGTCGATACGCTTTACTTGGCGGAGGAACCGTAAAAATGGCTAACGGCTCTTACCAAGTGGATTCATTTGTGTTTTTAGCTTCTTTTTGGAGAAAGTATCATCATCATCATTTCAGCTCATATACGCCCCACTATTGGACTCAAGCCTTGTCCACAATAGAAGGGAAATTGACCTTACTATACCATGCTGGTCAGACAGGTTGATATACGCTTTTATTTCGAGTTTTCTTTCTCTTACATTTATTTTTATTTTTATTTATTTAAGACAACACCCTGCACTAAGGAAATAATCCTTGTATTGCGGGGGACTTTACAAACATATAATTAACGGACACAAATTACATAGATGTTATATGCGTATTATATCCCTTAGTCGTCTATTACGACATTCACGGATAAGATAGGGAGTGGTGAGTTGTATTCTTCATCCGTCACCACACGGAGAAAAATTATAACATCTCACAAAAATTACAACATGCCAGTAAGGTTTCGTTGATGGCACTATATTTATTAGAAGGAGAGGCCGACATCCAACAGTTAACGTCGACACAATGATAAGAATGAATCATTCTATGTTGTATTTTGCAAAGAAAGCAGAAAGAATGTTTAAGTTTTAATCACTTTCCATGTTACCAAGTCATTCTAGATAGCCTCGTAGGGAAAAATGTAGTAATTTTTGCGTGAACCTGAAACGTACACAAATAAATAAAAAATTGTAAGAACTGTATTTCTGTGTCATACCTAGATCACGCGACGGTATTTTCAACATATTTTTATGCCTCTATACACGATTCCAAATGTTATTGAACCATATCATTGATACTATTAGAATCACTTATCAGATCATATTTAAATACTTATCAAACTAAACTGAGGAATAAAATTAGTGGCACAGGACTCTCCCTGTGGGGACGGAGTAAGAATACAATTCACCACCCCCTTTCATGCCCGTGGATGTCGTAAAAACGACTAAGGGATCATCATTTCAGCCTATTGCCGTCCACTGCTGGACGTAGGCCTCCCTCATATTGCGCCACAATGTGCGGTCCTGTGCCGCCTGCATCCAACGACGCCCAGCAACTTTCACTAGGTCGTCGGTCCACCTAGTGGGGGGGCGTCCTACACTGCGTCGTCCGATGCGTGGTCGCCACTCGAGAACCTTTCTTCCCCAGCGGTTGTCGGTTCGTCGAGCGATGTGGCCTGCCCATTGCCACTTCAGCGTGCTAATTCTTCGTGCTATGTCGGTTACACCCGTTCTTCTGCGGATTTCTGTATTCCGGATTCTATCTCGCAGAGAAATCCCGAGCATAGCCCGTTCCATAGCACGCTGAGCGACTTTGAGCCTTGATATGAGGCCTACATTTAGGGACCACGTTTCCGTGCCGTAAGTCATCACTGGTAACACACACTGGTCGTAGACCTGTGTTTTCAGACACTGAGGTATGTTGGACGAGAAGATCCTCTTAAGTTTCCCGAACGCTGCCCAACCGAGTTGGATATAATATAAGGGATATAATATGCATATAGCATCTATGCAAGAGATGGAAAACTCAAAATAAAACCCTATATCAACACGTCTGACCAGCGTGGTATAGTAGGTCCATTTCCTTCCCATTGTGAAGGAGCCTCGAGCTCAACAATGAGACGTATATGAGCTATAATGATGAATGTAAAAATAATATCTATACCAATAAATAAAATTGGAGTGTCTGTTTGTAATGTCAAAATAATAGGCTTTTTTCATGCTCACACGGTTATTTGCACGACACCTATACCTAAAATAGCAATTAAAAATTTTTTGTCTGTCTGTCTGTCTGTTTGTTCCGGGTAATCTTCAAAACGGCTGGACCGATTTCAAAAATTCTTTCACCAATGAAAAGCTATAATATCAGGGCGTAAACTAGGCTATATTTTATCCCGGTATTCCCACGGGAACGGGAACTACGCGGGTAAAACGACTATAACCTATAACCGAAGCGAAGCGAGGGCGGATTGCTAGTTATATAATAGATTCTTTTGAAATTAATTACGACAAAAATTTTATGAAATAATATTTTACTTAAAATAGCAAGTAAAGTAAAGTATGTAGAATAACTCGTTAAAGAAGATGAGTAGGCTTTTATGATAATATATAATAAACGTGTTTAACAATACAATAATTATGTATAACTTAAATTATATAAAAATAAATATTTATATCTTTAATAGCATCGAGTTAAGTCAAATATATTCTGTCCTAATGTGATTTCTTTTTGTGGTTTTTTTTTTCCGGTGGGTTGTTGGCGACGAGCACAACTGATAAGTAATACCACCGTTCATAGACTTTTGTTAGGCCGCTGCCTACCATGAAGAAAATCAAGAGCGTGTGAATGCGTGGAATGTATGATACTAAAGGTATTACCAAAACCCACCACACGCGAACGCCTTCAACCCACCACACGCGAACGCCTTCAACCCACCACACGCGAACGCCTTCAACCCACCACACGCGAACGCCTTCAACCCGCCACACGCGAACGCCTTCAACCCACCACACGCGAATGCCTTCAACCCACCACACGCGAACGCCTTTAACCCACCACACGCAAATGCCTTCAACCCACCACACGCGAACGCCTTCAACCCACCACACGCGAACGCCCTCAACCCACCACACGCGAACGCCTTCTTTCGGCTCTCTTGCTTGTAGGAAAATTTCCTTATAGTGACATTTTAAGAATATAATATGTTACTCCATCCTTAGGAATTGGCAGTCTAAAAACTGACTAAACGATCACTAGAAGAACGAGCATAGTCCTTTCTCCTTTTTTTTTTTTTTTGGGTGGGCTGCGGTCGGCGCGCCTCCGCACCACTCCGTCCGGGGCGACAGAGGGGCTTAAGCACACAACACCCGCAACCCACCCGAACACCACGTCGCCTTCGTCGTTGGGCCAACCACTAGAGCAGGGTTACTTGTCATCAGTGCTCGGCCCGACGGAATACCCCCTACCCGGGGCACCCTCCCATCGACTGACGTCCCCCCCTCGGGGAGTACGTCGGTCTTTCCTCAGGCGGTCGGCCTCTCGGCGGGTGACGGACTAATCCCCGGTCACGTCACCCGCGGCCTCCGCTAGGGCGGCATTGCACGCAGGTAATCCCGCCTGCGCCGCCCCAGTCGCCGGCATAGTCCTAGGACTATATAACTCCAAATGTACTTCAACAAATGTTTATGTTTGTAATAGCACACTAATGTCATTATTATTATCCAATGTTTTTATCCCCATTAGTTAAGAGTAATTGATATGTCTCTTCTTCCATACGCTTCAGTCTGTATTCACTTTCTTTGTATCGATACTTCACGCAAACTATCTAGATTTTCTTGCCCCTTCATCTAGCTCGAAAGTCAACCTCCTTAAGCTTTTATGGCGATATTATTTTTATCTCGGCTCCTCATACACCACGGAACAGCCTCTACAAGTTTTCCATCACTCGAAAACCAGTTGCCTATATTGTGGGTTCGTTGTCTATGTAGGACTATTTGCACTATCCGTAGTATTGTATTTTTTACACCATCATAATTATGGTTAGGAATATGCCTCGCAAATCAATAACTAAAATTTCCTTTCAATTTATTTTTTATTTTTTAGTTATCGCTGGCTAGGTTTCTCAGTCTGTTCATCTCATTCAACGCATCATGGTTGCAAGGTCGTTTGCCGGTTAATTTCGAACAGTCCAGCTCTTCAATAAGGAGACAAATTACACAAGTCAAACTTATTTCAGCTTGGATCTCTCCTTTTAATTTACTCGCAGTGAGCCCTATTATTTGATACCCATATTGCAGAAGTGCATTAAAAATAACTATTCCTGTATCTTGGATGATCCTCCATATTGGATTTAGAATGACGTCCCATTATCTTTCAAGTTACTCTCAACAAGCCCTTTCATTTGATACCCATATTGTAGAAGTGCATTAAAAATAACTACTCCGTCATCTTGGATAGTCCGCCATATTGGATTTAGAATGACGCCACATTATTTTTCGAATTACTTTCAACAAGCTCTTTCATTTGACACCCATATTGTAGAAAATGCATTAAAACTATCTATTCCGCCATCTTGGGTGGTCCGCCATATTGGATTTAGAATGATGTCACACACCATATCGTGCATTGTCATCCAACTAAACGTATATACAAAATTGCAGCTCAATTGGTTGAAGATATCTACTTCAAAATTGAGTTCAAAGATTCCACCCTAACAAAATACATACATTGCAAGTTAAATAAAAGCTTTTAATATACCTATTTCGTCTGAAATGCTAATAACAAAATGCGAAGTTAAATCAATTTTCGTACGCCTACACACATTAATTAATGCTAAAGACATAATACATATGCAGTATTAGTAATATAAATCATTGACTAAATAAATTATTTGATTGACTATGAAAAGTGATATATCATTTACATGCATTTGTCCCGATGAACAGGAACTGGTAAAGCCCTTGAACTATGATGAACGCTGTCAAAACTAGATATTATTTATTAATTTATAATATGTAGATGTTATGTTGAAATATAATAATCTTGTATTATATTTTAATTTATTATTCTGATGGCTCTAAACAGATGTTATTTAATATAATTTGATTATGGGCTGGGCAACATTCTATTTGTAATAAGTTGCGTTTAATCTCTGTAAATGAACTGTTCCGTGTGGTGACAGTGTAAGAAAGTAATTTAACACTCCCTATCTTACCCGTGGATGTCGTATAAGACGACTAAGGCATATAATATGCATATAACGTCTATGCAAGAGAAGGAAAACTCGAAATAAAACCCTTCATCAACCCGTCTCACCAGCGTCGTATACGTCCCGCTGTTTGGCTCGAGTCTTTTCTTCGATAAGAGTGAAATGGACCCACTATAGCACGCTAGTCAGACGGGATTTCCTTCTCTTGCATAGTAATTATATGCGTATCCCTTAGTCGTCTTTTACTATATCCACTGGCAATATTTAGTGTGCTGAATAGTATACTTACTCCGTCACCACAGGGAAAATTATGCAACTTACTAATGTGTAATTGATCGAGAAGAGTCTTCATTTTGATTGAAAAAGGTTTAGGTCATGTTTCACAATGTCCCATGTAAAATTAACCGAATTCATACTGTGCCATCGAAGACTCGGATAATGCCGGTATTTAACGCTTACTTTTAATGCTTAAACATGGCACAAATATGTTATTTTTATACATGATTCTTTAGTATTTATATGTCATGTCACGGCAATAACTATTATCAATAAGCTACTGTAGGCTCACTTTTAATATGATGAAATAGTAATTATTATTTGAAAAAAAAAGAGTGGCAAAAGAGTCCTTAATTAATTCTTAACTAATTAAAAAAACATCATTAGGTGACGGAATGAGAATATCATTCACCGCATTTCTAGCTTGTGGGTGTGGTAAAAGACCAATAAGCCAAATAACACACCAGCTTCTGCTCGCGACTTCGTCCGCGTGGTATAGATACTTTGGGCTAACGCTAACTTTAACCTAAGACTTTGTTTACGTAGAAGGTGAAAATATTTTTTAATAATACGATTCTCTCACACATGATTTTTGCGAAAATTTTGCCGTTTACCCAACGAAAGCTTTCAAAAGTAAAAAAAAAACCTCTTTTTTGAAACATTCTTCATTGGTGCTACGCTTCTCTTAGCCTTAGCGTGATGATATATAGCCTCTGGTCTTCCTCAATAAATGGGCTATCTGACACTAAAAGAATTTTTCAAATCGGACGAGTAGTTGTCGAGATTAGCGCGTTCAAACAAACTCTTCAGCTTTATATATTAGTATAGATATAGATATCTATCTATATCATCTATGCAACAAAATAAAAACTTGAAATAAAATCCTATATCAACCCGTTTGACCAACATGGTATTATAGGTCATTATCCTTCTTGGTGTGAAAAAAACCTAGAGCCCAGCTGTGGGACATACATAGATATATGGAATTAGACAAAATCAGAAAAATATATATTAACGTTCCATTCATTTTCATTGGAAATTACATCCACCAAATACCTACATCTGTTTACACAGAACACGTATAAATAAAAGAAAGAAAGATAGTTAAAATTTGTGTTACAATACATATTACTTGTAATATATTATGTAAGTATATTGAAATGTAACATATAATGTACGTAATTTATTTATTTATATCCGGTGTGTTATACTGTTTGATATTTTATAACTTTATACTTTCGTCAATTAAATTTGATGAAAGCAAATTAATATGTTATGTGCAGCCATTAAAGAATAAATATTAGGAAATAAGTATAAAATCTCTGTTTAACGATGGAGTAAGTATACAATATGTTATTATACGTCCCCATTTTTACGGTTGCTGTAAGAGATTACTATAGGAAATTACCTGATAACGTTATTGTAGTAAAAAAGAATCTCAAAGCCCAAAGTTGCTCAGTGATTTGAGGAGAGAACTATACATGAAATTTCTCTACGAGAAAATCTGTTGAAAATGCCACGCTAAACTAAATAATTGGTAGTTTTTATCGCGCGTTGAACCAATATCCCTTAGGAAAGAAAGGTTCTCGAGAAACGACCACGAATCGGACGACTATTTCACTACTCACCATGTGAACTGACGACATAGTAAAAGTCTCAGGAAACCGTTGGATGCAGGTAGCACAGGATTATTCTAAGCGGCATTCTCGTGATGAGGTCTTTGCCTAACAGATCCAATAGTGTACGTTAATTGGTTGATAGATGGATGAATGGTTGAAATAAAATAGATCTCGAAATAAACCTCAATGCCAAGTATAATAATTAAATTCTAAAGAATATCCTAAAGAATGCTCGTTCTGAAAAAACAAACGTTTTAAAGCTGTAAAATTGTAAAAAGCTAATTAGTATTAGGACATTTTAAAATATTATCTGCAATAATCAAATAGATTGTGTAACGTAACATAGGCTACAAACCAGTGGCCAATCAAAATGCTTTCAACGACACCATATTTATAAAATTACGACAAATATTTCAAAAGTTATAATAGGAAGGAACAGATAACTGATCATACACATAAAACGGTTAAACACATAACTCTACTGCATAATCGGATATAAGCCAGAGCTTAAATATTCAAAACCATGTTTTTACGATAATATCAACGTTATCAAATAACGTCCATAACAGGTTTAAAAATAACGAAACATGGAATAAAGTAACTCAGTATAAGCGTGTTAAAAAAATGTTAATAATTATGTTAAGACTAAGCATAGCGGGTATAAAGCGCGCATAGATACGAAATGTGTATATAACTATTACCTAGGAAAGTAAAAGCTTACTCGAGTCATTGACCTACCAAGGTCGCGGGCGCGATGGAGGACACGACCGAGTCCCCTCTCCCTTTTCCCCTCTACATTCCCTCGTTACGTCCGGCCTTACTCAAGTACGGTCGGATAATCGGGAAAGCACTTTTCCGTTTTTTCTAAAGGTCTTTTTCCTCCTGCGTTATTTAATGATCGCAATATTATTTTCGTGCAAAATGTATTATACAATCATATTATTTTGTATGAAGTCGAAAATAGATTAATGCTCATCGCTAAGAAGTAAAAATTAGTTTATTGAAAGTAAAATAACAGACTCCTATTGAAATTCTGCTTTTGACTATGTTTTCGTTGGACTTAGAGCATAAGGAGCAATAGGACTAACCTATGGCAAGTCCAAGAATTTTCTGAAGATGCCTTGATTTTCCTATTTTTGTGTGTGTCTATTCTTTTGTAACAGTCTACGTTTATCTTTAAACTGTCTTACAAGTATAATATCTGTACAAAATGATAGATAAAATATATGTCATAATAGAAAATAAAAATGTATGTATGTCCTATTAAATAAATTCGTAGATCTAACTAATATATTTATAGACTAGCAACCCGCCCTCGCTTCGCTTCGGTTTCTGTCGCCTTATCTCCGTAGTTCCCATTCCCGTCGGAATATCGGGATAAAATATAGCCTAGTTTACTCCCTGATATTATAGCTTTCCATTAGTGAAAGAATTTTTTAAATAGTGGACCTATTTAGCCGTTTTGAAGATTACTCGGAACAAACAGACAGACAGACAGACAAAATAAAATATAAAGTGATTTTGAGGCATATGTATAGTGCAAATAACCGTGTAAGCATCAAAAAGGCCTATTATTTTGACATTACAAACAGACACTCCAATTTTATTTATTGGTATAGATTAAAATTTAATTATTTAACTCCCACATACTGTTGTTTTGAAAGCCAACTGACTGCTTCTGTGCCTACTCTTTTGGGTGCTAATTAATACAAATGATGTGATTAATCTTATTATTCAACATTTTACACAATAAACTGGTTCATTTTTCTGTTGTAACATTAAAACTGTATCAAGGCTATCTCTTCTATCTAAAACAATAACAATTTAAAAAATATAGTCTTTTTAAATCTTTGACGCGTTTGTAATTTGAGTTAATCTTCAATAAAATTACGTAGTTTTAAAACTGTTCAGAAATTCTAATACGACATCTTTACGTTTACTTTTTGTTTAAAACGTCGCCGTTAACATCATTTTACCACAAACAATCATAGAGGGAAAATAGGAAATAGGAAGTTCGCGCTAAATGTTATGAATAGTAAAAGTGGCTAGACTATTGATTTCTAAATTTACTCTTTATACCAAAGATACTACTATAGTAATACTATAACTGTGTTATTTATTCTACTATCTGCAGAAATTTATAATTATTCGCGATTAAGAGTAAGAACAAAAAATTATTGTAATATGAGCAACAATTGGTTTCATTCATTGAATCATTTCAGTTCATATACGTCCCGCTGCTGGGCTGGAACCTCCTCCTGGTCAGGAGTGAAATTGACCTACTATACTACGCTGGTCAGATGGGTTTTATTTCATAGTTTTCTTCTCTTGCATAGATATTATTAGGGTGTTATATCCCTTAGTAGCTTTTAAGACACCCACGGGCAAGAGTGGTGGATAATTTCACCACACGGAAATAATTGATTTCGGGTTAAGAATACAAATGTCACCGTCCCTTATTCTTTCATGTCTTAAAAATTGCCTGAAAGATCACTATTGCCAATGTGCGAGCGGGATATTATAACATGATCCCCTTTAAAAAAGCAATTATACAACAATGATTATTAATTTAAATAGATAGATAGTTCGCCACTAACACCACTCGAGTCCAACAGCAACTTGGCTGCTATATATCCCATTCATAGGAGCCAAGTTGCTGATGATATTTTGTACTTAACATCAGTATATGTTTAAATACAATATGTATACCAACGTTTGTTTTACAATTTTATACACACACAAAAAGAGTTTGCTTTAGTGCAATGTGAAAGTAATAACAAGTCGGGCATCTAAACAAACACTAAATACTTTTCACTTTTCGCTAGAATATCATAATGTGACCGCGTTTATTTATGTTTGAATATATTTAAGGATTATTCTATTCCTGTTCTTATTAGAAACATGAAGAAAATGATATTATTAGTTTTGTAAATAAAATTATTTTACGGATTTTATCGTATTTGTCTGGGCAGACAGGCGACACAGTCCGCCCTTGACCATGAATGCTGTAAAGTTTCGAAACGTCGTGCATTCAAAAATCAAATACAAACGCGATAAAATCCGTAAAATAGATTTATTTACAATGTGTAATACTCGCGTAAACACCAGCGATAATTATATTATTAGTATTTTATTATCCATGTTTGATATAAAAATAATTTGAGCAGAATGAAGAGTTAGGCGATGTAATGCACACATCAAGAAGAAAATCATAGCACACTAGTAAATCATATTAGGCGAGGATGAACTTTTGCTTCCTTCGTAGCTTAATAATGCCTAAAGTACCTAGGCGACCGAATACGCTTTACTTAACTTGTAAACGCACCCGAACATTCACATAATTATATTTCATAAAATCGTGTTTCTTAATATATTTTTATATCGATATTTGTATCGTTTCCGTGTGGTGGCCGAATAAGAATACAATTCATTAATTCATTACTTCTTTCCTTCCCCGTGGCTATCGTAATAACCGACTCAGCAATATAATATCCATATAATATCTGTGCAAGAAAAGGAAAACTTGAAATAAAACCTTATACTATCACATCTGACCAGCGTATTAGAGCTATTTCGCTATCGTTGTGAAAGAAGCTCGAGCCCAGCAGTGGGTCGTATAAGAGCTGTGATGATGATGATGATTATAGCATGTTAAAATCGTGTTTTTGCAGGAAGTTTATCTATATAAATAACAAAGAATATATAGCAAGAAGCAGAATTCTAATTAAATATAAGTTTTATGCAAATCGCTACAGCCTTTTCTAGACATGCATAAAAAAGTTAAACTAAAATTTAACGTAATTTGTAAAATAGCTTCTGTGCTAGGCCCTACATACAGAGGACGCTTCGCTTCGCTTCTTTTCGTGTTATGAAATTGCAATAGAAAGCATTGCAGTAACACAGAGACAAGAGCTTTACTAAGTATTAGACGAGACAAAATAAATTAACACGTGAGTCCATTACTCCTGCGAAAAGATTTTACTTAGATTTTACTAAGAATTCAAGTGAAAAGATTTTATTCTAGAAAATACTATTTATCCGTGTGGTTACGGAGTAAGAATACAATTAACCACCCGCTCTCTTGTCTGTGGATGTCTTAGAAGGCGACTAAAGAAAATATGCAGATAACATCTATACAAGAGAAGGAAAACTCAATATAAAACCCTAGTCCAACACGTTTGACCAGCGTGAAATAGTAGGTCAATTCCTTTCTCATTGTGAAGGAGGCCTGATCCCACCAGTGAGATTTCCATAGGCTGAGAAGTTTCAACACATAGTAGTAGTAACAAACAGTACAAATAGTAGTCTATATGAAAAAAATTAGACGAATATTTTTTTTAATTATTCATTACAGAGCCGCTTTGAAGTCGGGTTGCGTAATGACCCAACAACTGGGCGTCCTATGTAGTTTCTAAACTTCTGACATACATAATACGATATGATCTGTATTCCACACTTATAGTCTCTTAATATTCACGATGCGGTATTGTTTTAATGAGAGATTCTGGCTCACTAAAACATAGCTGTTCTTCAATTATTTTAGTTTTAATATTTTTTGATCCTCGTTCCTAGTTGATTTAGTGATATACTACTATGATTGCTAATTGCAAATTTCTCAGTCCTAGTATTTGGAATTTGGCACTCTCAATTGTGGCGTTTAGCACTTTTTCCTGAAGAAATTCTCAATAGCAGCAGTTAATAATTTGATCAATAGACGCCAATAGTTTCAAGGCAAATCTAGTTTATTATATTGGGATGTGTTACATTGTAAGTACTCTTACTTATGGTTTTGTTTCGAGTTTGCCTTCTCTTGCAGCGATATTGTGTTCTTATTTCTTTTTCTTAGTTGTTTTAACTATAACTGCTGGAAAAAAAACATAGTACATAAATACATAGATTCACACTTTTCCCATAGAGATAGGCAGAGAGTGGGGTATTTTATTCTTATTACGCTACCGTATGAATAAAATCCAATAATTGTTAATAATTTTTGACTATGCCAGGTATTTTAATTTATTTTATTATATAATAGAAAGGTTTGTATACAATTTAATACATACGTTCGCTTTTAGTCGCTTTAATTCTATTGCGTGCAACTATGAAAGAAGCTAATCCTTAATGCATTAGTGTCATACCTACAATTAGCTAATAAGTCACTCCTACATTTTCTTGAAATTATATTACATGATTTTCAGTAGAAATACATATCTGCTTGTATATCTGTGTATGTGTTCTGTGCTTTTGAAACCTCAGATTAAGTTCTGCATTAAAGAAATTATTTAATAACTAAAACTTACTAAAAGAGACCCTTCAATGACAGGTTGGACGTCAAATATCTTAATTTATCTCAAAAAATGATATAGTAAAACATCAGAGAGATTAAAATACTAAAAAAATAGTATACCTTTAATTTATAAGGCAATATGATAGGTTATGATGAAACGAACGGTGTAAGTTCAGACCATAGCACGACAAAAAAAAACCCCCTTTAATTCCTACGAGGTGTTCATCTTTCTACACATCGCATTCGTTGCTTAAGCTTGGAATATATAATAAAATAGTTCGTTATTCTAGTAAATATTAATATTATATATTCGTTGTTAATAATACTTTCAAACAATATTATAATAAAACCCTGGCATATAAAGATAAATTGTTATAACTGCGATTAATGTGAGAAGTGGCGAAATCCATGTAAATACTGAGAGTAAGCGTCTGCAATCCGTAGATGAGGTTATCTAAGCTAGCAGATTTATTTACACAAAATGTATTTACATTAATACTAACATTATGAAATACTAGTGTTAATTTGTGATTGTTGGCGCCGTACACTTTGTCTAAAAGACGTAACGCCGATATCAAAAGCTGCAATTGCCAGAATTATCAGAAGCTTAAAACAATTTATATTTTCAGATATTTTTGTCATTATACTTGCCTCAAAATACGCTGGTCTATAGGTAAAACCTGTTTCTAGCTGGATTGCTACGAAGATGTCTTTAGTACGATATCCACTCCGCGCATTTCTAATTTTTCGAAATTATGAGAATATTAAATTATTAATTATCATCATCATCTCAGCCCATATAAATCCCACTGTTGCGCTCGAGCCTTCTCCGCAATGGGAGGTATAATAGGTCAATTTCTTTCCCATTGTGGAGAAGGCCGGAGTTCAATAGTGGGACTTGGGCCGAGAAGATGATGGTGATAAATTATTATAATCACATTTAAAATTCATATAGTAAATTGTTTCCGTGTGGTGATTTAGTAAGATTTCCGTATGGTGACGGAGTAAGAATACAAATTACCACTCCCTATCTTGCCTGTGGATGTTGTAAAAGACGACTAAGGGATATAATACGCATATAACATCTATGCAAAAGAGGGCAAACTCTAAATAAAACCCTATAACAACCTGTCTGACCAGCATGGTATAGTAAGGTCAATTTCCCTCTTATTGTGGAGGAGGCTCGAGCCCAACAGTGGGACTTATATGAGCTGAAATGATTCTGACGATGCCAGCAAATTGTGTACGTTATTAAATAAACTAATAGCAGTATCATAAATAAATACAGCAACATAAGTCCGCTATTGCAAAATCGAAAGCTTCCTGCATCTCAATTCGGATGTTCATGCAATGGTTAATATAAACAAATCTTAGTTTTGCAACACAACCTTCAATGCCTTCATCATAGTTACATTCCTTTCAATTTTACCTTCCGATACAATATTACTTACCATTTACTTGAATATTAAGTCACGATTGATACAAAGAACAGCCGCGCCAATCTTTCATCGATTTGGTGCCTCGCCGAAGAATTAGTTAATCGTGTAATTATTTTTACAATACAATTCACCACTCCCTATCCATCCACCTTGCCCGTGGATGTCGTAAAAGATGACTAAGGGATATAATATGCACATGTCATCTGTGCAAGGGAAGGACAACTTGAAATGAAACCCTACACCAACTTGACTGTGTGAGTCTGACCAGAATGATATAGTAGGTGAAATTCCCTCCCAGAGTGGAGGAGGCCCGAGCCCAACAGTGGGACGTATGTGGGCTGCGATGATGATAATGATGATAATTATTTTTTGTTTAAAGACAACATTCTGCACTAAGGAAATAATTGTTGTGTTGCGAAAGACTTTACAAACATATAATTAACGGACACAAATTAAATCCAGACTCGGAACAACAATTTGTGGATCGCACAAAGTGTTGTCTGGCATGGGATTCGAACCAACAACACTGGGACGTTAGGTCGGTATCTTAACCACTACGCCTGTCGAGTCTATAATATATCTTCCTATGTCCGAAAGGAATAAAGTGATTACTTAAGCCAAGGATAATACGTTAGTCTAAGTTTAATTGCTTTAGGAAGAAACAAAATTATGTAACAATACTGACAATGACTGCTTTGTTGCCTTGTAGTGTAATCGTCCGTATTTAATTTATGTGGTAAGCTCTCGAGTAGAAAATGCAATAACAATTTATTAATTTGTTTTTGGACTCCTTACTAACTTAAAAATGAAGCGGCGTTAAATCTTATATTGGTTAGACATGCTCCGTTTACTTTTTCTCAAATAAATATTACAAAATTCCCTTCTTACTCATAGGTGTCGTAAAAGATAACTTAAGGATATGATATGCAGATGAAATCTATGTAAAAGAAGGAAAACTCGAAATAGAATTCCATACCAATACATAGTTGGTATAGTACACGGTTACTATACCGTGGAAAGGAAGGAAAGCACGATATAGTACGTCAAATTCCCTCCTATTGTGGAGAAGGCTCAAGTTATCAGTAGGTTATAAATGACGATGAGATGATTAAATTGCTAATGATATTTTATTGTGTTATTTCTAAGTTACATTCTGTGTGGTGACGAAGTAAGAATACAATTCAGGACCCCCCTTCTTGCCCGTGTTTATCGTAAAAGATGACTAAGACATATAATTTACAGGCAACATCTATGTAAGAGAAGGAAATTTTAAAGCCTTATACCATAACGTTTAATCAGCGTGGTACAGTAGGTCAATTTCCCTCCAATTATGGGGGAGGCTCGAGGCCAGTAGCAGGATGTATATGAGCTGAAATGATAGAGTGCCTGAGATGTGTTAAATGTTGACATCAACGGAACGTAAAGAGGAAGATTGGTTCGTCGTTTCGGCTCATATACGTCCCACTGCTGGGCTCGAGCTTCCTCCATAATAGGAGAGAAATTGACCTTATTATACCATGCTGGTCAGACAGGTTGATATAGGCTTTTGTTTCGAGTTTTCCATCTCTTGCATAAATGTCATATGCGTAATAAATTCCTAAGTCGTCTTTTACGACACTCACGTGTAAGAAAGGGGGTAGTCAAATGTATTCTTACTCCGTCACCATACGGACAGAGGAAGATTACGCTTGTCCAATTTCTTTGAATTGAATCTAATCCTGTTGATATATAGATACTAAAGCCTACCTATAAAGTCGGCAGGTATACCTCAATTTTAAGAAAATTTTATATTTTTAATAAAAATATTAAAAATTATTACGAAAAGTTTCTTCAGTAATTCGTCAATCTGTCATTTTACAAGGTCTAAACAGTAATTATAAGTCGTCGTGCGAAATTCGTCACATTATCCATTGTAATCAAAACTCATTACTAATATTGCAACACTATAATTATTATCTAAATGACGTATGTACCTAGTGAAGGCTTACACATTTTAAACGTACGGAGTATAATTAAATCATATAGCCTATAAGTAAAAATAACAATTGTCATATAAAGATACATGAATGTACTACGCCCATGACATATGTATTTAGTAATATTTACTACATGAATTTCCAATTACAGCACCGTATCTTAATCAAATCATTTATTTATTATATAGAAACTCTTTGGGGTCATATATTCTTAATTTTAATAATCTACCATGAGATCAGAATGCGAAGTAAAGGCGTATGCCATATGATATAATATGACTATGAAAACAAGCGAAATAGACTATTCTGTTTCAACAACGGTTATTAATCGCATTTTTAACTGTATAAGCTGCTTACTAAGTAACGACTTTTAGAAATTTTCGCTCCGTTCTTATACGATAATTCTTCTATAAGTATTCTATGCATCGTATAGGCGTGAGCTTAACTATATTTTTTTTTTATTGCCAACGGTGGCAAACGAGCAAGCAGCACACCTGATGGTAAGTGAAACTGCTGCATATGGACCTTTGCAATACCAGGGGCATAGCCAGGCCGCTGCCTACCGTGAAGGAAATACTCTTCTTAAACCTCGTTTAAAGAAGGACATGTCATAGCGCTCGGGAAACACAGCAGCAGGTAGTTCATTCCAGAGCTTGCACGTACGTGGGCGTTTCCAGGTGAAATTGATGAACCCTGCTACGATGTCGAGTGGTACGTTGGTAGAATGGTGACGGTGGTACCAAGTCAAACAGTTCCTCGGAGCACTCTCCGTGAAAGAGTCGGTAGAGTACACAGAGTCTCTCAGCTGCTCCAGCGACTCCAATCTGTCCGTAAGATTGGGATCCCGACGATTCGAACAGCCCGTCTTTGCAGGGAGTCAAGTGGGTCTAGCTGATATTTGGCCGCACCTGCCCAGAGATGTGAGCAGTACTCCACATGAAGACGAACTTGTGCTTTGTATAGCACAAGACGCTGTTTCGGTGTGAAGGTTCTGTTCAGGACGCCCAACTTTTTGCTTGCCAATTTGGCTTTGTCCTCCAAATGACTCCCAAACTGGACTTTGCTCGATATTTTGACGCCGAGAATCCCAATACTCTCAGAAATTGGGAGAATTACTCCTTGAAACAGTGGCGCCATGACAAGCAAACTTGTGTCTTTGTGGGGTTGAACTGGACTAGGTTCCGTTCACCCCATTCCGAGGCCCGCCCCAGAGAGCGCTCTACTTCAGACACAAGTTGAACCCTTCTTTCCTGAGTATTCCGAGGGATATTACGTTGCTCAGTGTACCGCTCATCACCCGTACTGTCATCCGCATAGCAACGCATACACATATATATATAAAAATCACTTTGCAGTAATGCGTCGATTTTCAATACCTAGAAAATGGCTTATTCATAAACTTCTAAGTTTCAATTACTTAAAAATAGATACAATTTCATGCAATTTTCTTTTAAATTCATAGAATAAACACTATATCGTTCATTAAGTGGTATTTCCGATCAACAGGTACTAGGAACGCATCTTAAATTGGCCAAAAGATGTTATTGCATTTTGTCGATAAGAAATTTACTACAGCAAACACCAAATCGAGAACTGTCTCCAATAGATGGTATTGCGTGGTATTGAAAGTTTTATGGCGAATTATGGATGTGTTACTTATGTGCATTTTTCTTTGAGAATAGAAAAAAAAATAAGGACTAATCTCTGCTAGATAACTCTATATATACAAATATGTAAAAAACGACGCCGTACCAATAGATGCTTACTTAAGATATAAACAATATGTACATAAAACGGTTACATATTTGAATATTTATCATCTAAATGTATACAATTATGTAGTACAACGACAATAGAAGCAAACCGGTTGTTTAAATATAAAAATCGCATCCGGTAGCGATCCTTGGCCTGGTTCACGCGGCGCGTGACCGACGCATCTATTTGCTCTGCGGCGTCGCCCTTAGGCGCAAATAGCGATTCAACACCGTCTGCTAAAATTACTTTGCACCTACATATAATCTGCATGGTATGTCCATCCATGCGTCACAGCCCATCGACGTTTACTATAGAGCGATTAGACTCCCAAGGAACATTCAGGAACAATGTCAATAACCCGCTTACTGGTTGTAATTGATGTTAAAGTTCTCTTGGTGATTCCTCTGTCAATTTTACGATTCCCGCGAAAAAGAAAGATGTTTTTTTAAAGATTTCCTTGCACTAAGGAAACAATCCTTACATCGCGAGGAACTTGACAAACATCATGAACACAAATTATACCTAGACTCAGACCAACAATTTGTGAATCGCACAAAGTCTTGCGTGGGAATCGAACCCGCGATACTTGGCACGACGCTACAGAACGTACCGCCATCGCGTCACTGCGCTCTAAAGCCACCTTGAAATTTCATCTACTCTCTTTTGGGCAACGATTCCATTGACACCCCACACATTGACCCCATCAACCCAAAACATGGCCAAAACCATATGCAACATATCTTGTTCTTATGCTATTATTACCACCTCGAAGCATTTAACTTCAGCGTCAATCTAGATTTTCTGCGTCTTTGGTTCTGCTATATACCTGAACGCATGTAAGAGATGCTCCCGCACACCACGGCAAATAGCACTTAAAAAGTAGACCTTATTGCAGTGGATAGACTGTCCGCGGTCCGTCAAATACTACATTTTCACAAGATTACCTAGAGCGAAAACCAATGAAAAGATGACATCAGTATAGTCTTAGAACAAACAGTTACACTTCGCACATATTTGATTTAATGTTGAAACCGAATGAAAACAATAAAACGTACTAAAAGAAGTGTTAGTATAGCCGCGGTATGTAGGTCGCGGATGTCTAAGTGTACTTGCATTCTGCAAGCCCTTTTGTATGCCGTGTAAGCGCTAATACGTAATGTCACTTGTAGCTAGTGAGTTTATTTAAGTATTTAAATAAATGAATTCATCATCATGTTGCTCTTATCCCAATTACTTGGGGTCGACGCAATATGTCATCTGTTTTGACATATTGCAAAAAGTTTCGGCAATGACTTTTATGACCGGCCGCCTGCCTGACGTCAACCCTCCTTGGGAATGTAATCGTTGACCCAAATGGTACCAGATGGAGTTGGTCCGGGTCAATCTAGGGCTCTTAGTCGTCTTTTACGACACCCACGAGCAAAGCAAGGGTTGGTAGTATTCGAAGCCGCTACCACACAGCACTTAAATAAATGAATTATTGATATTAAATCATTTTAAGAGGCGTCTGTCCTGATATATATTTTAAAATTATTACCAGCGATAGTTTTAAAATTAAAACCAACAATCACTCGGCCAATACATATTACATATATGTAGTTTGCTGCATTAGAAGATAACGTTTTGTATTAACTAATTAATATCTATACCATAAGCACCTACACATATTTTTTTAAAAACGATACTCTGTCCCAAAGACTAGATCCATATATTGCGGGTGACTTCATAAACAAATACCTAACTAGCAACCCGCCCACGCTTCGCTTCTGCTTCAGTCGCCTTAACCGCGTAGTTCCCGTTCCCATAGCAATACCGGGATAAAATATAAACCTAAGTTACTCCTTATATAAACAGCTACCTGGTACTAAAATATTAGCAAAATCGGTCTAACCATTTTCAAGATTACTCAAAACAAACAGACATACACCCAAAAAAGTTTTAAGCCGATTTTTTGGCATAAGTATCGTGCAAATAACCGTATCAGCATGAAAAAACCCATTATTTTTACATTACAAACAGACATTTCAATTTTATTTATTTGTATAGAGTATAGATTGACAAATTCAAATTACACGCTAATTCAGAACAATGAGTTTTGCACAAAACAAATCTGCTTGCGGATCACATATTCGGTACTAAACACCACACTACGAATAACCTACAATTAGCAGGCACATTCTGTATGAGAATCGAGCCCATTTATCTCATAAGCAGTCGCCACATTAACAACTAAATCAACTATGTAGCGTATAAAATATTAAAATATTGCATTGAACTATAACAAATCCATATATTGCAACATCTTTATTCAACGCTACTATTTCGTTATAGATAGGCATAAATTTAAATAATTTCTAGACTAAAAAAACACAATTCAATAACATAATATCGATCAACATATTACATAAACTGGCCTCAATTTGAATAAACCGCATTTTTTATTACTTTTAACTTTACAAAACTTGAAATGTTATGTTTGTATGCATGTATACTGATAAAGGTCGTATCCAGTAGTTATGTAAGACAACGTCGTAGCCTATTGCAACACGACCTCATAATAATTTAACACAATTGTTTCTTCGAAGGAATCTTCAATGTCACGACCATGGTACAGCAATTTGGAGTGTAGGTATATGACCCGCATCGAGGGTCGTCGGTCGACACCTATTAACAACTTGCTAAACAAAAATTGTACACAATTTGTTATTTCTTACGCACGACTATCATGCATGTCCTCGCACGTCCATCTTATTGCAATTGATAATGCATTTTTAAGCATTACCTCACATTCTAGCTTATTATCATCCTTGACCAAGTGTGACGGTTTAATTGATTGATTATAGAGGTTAGCGACAATAGTTTATGAGTTTTTTATTACAAATAGAATTAGTATTTCGATTAGAATTGTTCTTCATCATTGTCTTCCTGCCTTTATCCAAGTTATTTTCATATTTTATCAATTAGCAAATCGGCGTCCGCTCTTGGTCTTTCCAAGGCAGATAGTTCCTTAATTGCCATGCTCGGTACGTTTGTTTTCTTAACCCGTCATCGCACAGAAAGCCAGAGATTTCTTCCATCACAATTAGCAAATGTTAATCAATATATGTATTTCGGTAGTTATTATTATGACCCCAAGCCGAAGCCGCGGGTGACGTGAGCGGGGATTAGTCCGTCACCCGCCGAGAGGCCGACCGCGTGAGGAAAGACCGACGTCCTCCCCGAGGGGGGGACGTCGGTCGATGGGAGGGTACCCCACGTAGGAGGTATTCCGTCGGGCCGACCACTGACGACAAGTAAACCTGCTCCGGTGGTCGGCCCAACGACGAAGGCGAGGTGGTTTTCGGGTGGGTTGCGGGAGTTGCGTGCTTAAGCCCCTCTGTCGCCCCGGACGGAGTGGTGCGGAGGCGCGCCGACCGCAGCCCACGCACAAAAAAAAAATGTTATTATTATGATAATTTAGTAAATTTAAAAAAAAATTGTCTCTGGTATACAGCTTTTTTGAATATTGTTAATTTGGTATGCATCTTATATCATATACATATATCGAACGGATAAAAATAAATTACAAATAATAATTTAGGTACAATCCAGCTTTAATTGTGTAAAACCAAGTGCTAATGCAAATAACCTAAATATTATTTTTATTTATTTAAAGGGCCGAAGGAGTTCTTCTACAGAGGCCGTAACTACTTCTTCAGTGGACATGTACCCAACCTTCGTGATAAAAAGTTCGACTGGTTGGACGGTCGTAATCTGTGTCGTGAATACTGCATGGACCTCGTTTCCATGGAGACACAAGAGGAGAACAACTTGATTTTCAAACTTATCCAGCAAAGTAAGTACTTACCTATATACTCGTTTTTTAAACTTTTTGCGTATAATATATTAAAACTTTTTAAGCTACATACCAATATCTGGCATAGGCTACCTTCTCAATTGAAATTAAATTAGTCTAGCCTATCATATTTGTGAAACGCGTTAGTATATTTTTTCTATATTCCTTCTTTCGAGTATTCTTTTCTCTCCCGTATTATAGATTTTTCTTTAGTAATTGATTTCAAAAACTACTGAACTAACTAATAATACCTCTTGACTAACTCCTGTGCTGAATGGGATTCCACGAACAATAATTAATTCCTATTTCACTATCCATGTCAATATGAATGTTGTAACTTTATTTTGCCACTGCTTGAGGCAATAATTGTCTACGTCACCCAATTTTTGACTAGTTTTTATCTGGTCATAACCCCTGTTTAAACCGGCCCCGTAAGTTACCCTAATTTCTATTTTTAATTATTATGTTGGTTGAGTTGGTATCGAGTCGAGATAAATTAGTCTTATTATGTTTAAAAATACTAAATTCGTAATTAAATAATTATAGATGATGTGCCATTCATCTGGACTTCGGGTCGCCTTTGTGACTTTAAGGGTTGCGAAGGTCGCAAAGATCTAGAGCCTAAGAACATCTTAGGTTGGTTCTGGTCGGCCAACCGTGAAAAGATTTCACCTACCAATCAGGTAAATGTTTTGATACTTTAAGATTATACTAATAGAAAAGAAGAATTTAGGTAGGTATTCTTTTCTAAGATTACTAACAATGAATTGGAGTTAGATTTTTCTTCTTTTATTACCAGATATGTGAAGTGCTCCATATGAGGAAAAACTTGTGCTTTGTATAGAACAAGACACTGTCTCGGTGTGGTGTACTGCTTGGCTCTGTTGAGGATGCCTAGCTTTTTGCTTGCTAATTTTGTTTTATCCTCCAAATGACTCCCAAATTGTACTTTGCATGATATTTCGATGCTTAGGATCCCAATAATGTCGGAAAATTTGGAAAGTTGCTCCTTGATACTGAGGCGCTATGACAAACGGTTCTTTGTGATGAAGGCGCAAATTTATGTAAATTAATTTATTGGACGTAAATTTTCCAAGATATCGCACCAAGCTGTGATGACAGATTATTTCATTATAGATAATCAGGATCTTCATTATTTAAGATTCATCATCATCATCATTTCAGCCTATTGCCGTCCACTGCTGACGTAGGCCTCCCTCATGTTACGCCACAATGTGCGGTCCTATGCCGCCTGCATCCAACGCCGCCCAGCAACTTTCACTAGATCATCGGTCCACCTAGTGGGGGGCGTCCTACACTGCGTCGTCCGATACGTGGTCGCCACTCGAGAACCTCTCTTCCCCAGCGGTTGTCGATTCGTCGAGCAATGTGCCCTGCCCATTGCCACTTCAGCGTGCTAATTCTTCGTGCTATGTCGGTTACACCCGTTCTTCTGCAGATTTCTGTATTCCGGATTCTATCTCGCAGAGAAATGCCGAGCATAGCTCGCTCCATAGCACGCTGAGCAACTTTGAGCCTTGTTATGAGGCCTACATTTAGGGTCCACGTTTCCGTGGCGTAAATCATCACTGGTAACACACACTGGTCGTAGACCTGTGTTTTCAGACACTGAGGTATGTTGGTCGAGAAGATCCTCTTAAGTTTCCCGAACACTGCCCAACCGAGTTGGATTCGTCGGCTGATCTCTTTCTTGAAATTGGATCTACCTAACTGAACTGTTTGTCCTAGATAAATATAGTGATCGACAACTTCGAGAATCGCATTGCCAACTAGGACCGGTACAGGAATGACATGGGCATTTGACATGACTTTCGTCTTGTCCATGTTCATTCGTAAACCCACTAGTTGGGATACCCTGCTATATTGCTCGGTGCTCTCTCCGACGTTGTTTATCCTGCATATCAATGACATGCTCTCTATCGAGAGAATGCGTTACTATGCGGATGACAGCACGGGTGATGAGTGGTACACTGAGCAACGGAATATCCCTCGGAGTACTCAGGAAAGAAGGGTTCAACTTGTGTCTGAAGTCGAGCGCTCTCTGGGGCGGGTCTCGGAATGGGGTGAACGGAACCTAGTCCAGTTCAACCCCACAAAGACACAAGTTTGCGCGTTCACTGCAAAGAAAGACCCGTTTGTCATGGCGCCACAGTTCCAAGGAGTAACTCTCCCAATTTCTGAGAGTATTGCGATTCTCGGCGTCAAAATATCGAGCAAAGTCCAGTTTGGGAGTCATTTGGAGGACAAGGCTAAATTGGCAAGCAAAAAGTTGGGCATCTTGAACAGAGCCAAGCGGTACTTCACACCGAGACAGCGTCTTGTGCTATACAAAGCACAAGTTCGTCCTCATGTGGAGTACTGCTCACATCTCTGGGCAGGTGCGCCCAAATATCAGCTAGACCCACTTGACTCCCTGCAAAGACGGGCTATTCGAATCGTCGGGATCCCAATCTTACGGACAGATTGGAGTCGCTGGAGCAGCGGAGAGACTTTGGGTCACTCTGTGTACTCTACCGACTCTTTCACGGGGAGTGCTCCGAGGAACTGTTTGACTTGGTACCACCGTCACTATTCTACCAACGTACCACTCGACATCGTAGCAGGGTTCATCCATTTCACCTGGAAACGTTATGGTCTTCAACTATACGTTTCCAGCGATCATTTCTCCCACGTACGTGCAAGCTCTGGAATGAACTACCTGCTGCTGTGTTTCCCGAGCGCTATGACATGTCCTTCTTTAAACGAGGTTTAAGAAGAGTATTTACTTCACGGTAGGCAGCGGCCTGGCTGTGCCCCTGGTATTGCAAAGGTCTATGTGCAGCAGTTTCACTTACCATCAGGTGTGCTGCTTGCTCGTTTGCCACCGTTGACAATAAAAAAAATTAAGATTATAAATAGTTAAACAATTGGTAATATACATTGGTTTGTAAATACCTAAAAAACACAAACGCCTACTGATCCTCCACAATAGCCCTTACATCACTTTCTTCATACAGTATTAAAATGAAAGCGTAAGGTTCTTTTGTTTGAAACGGAACGAATCGAACAAATAATTTACACATACTCTCAACGAAATATGGGGACCAGACATTTGTTTGAAATCGCTATGCAAACAATACATTTCACAAAAATGAAATTATCACGCATGTCGTTTCTTTGCAAATGACAATGCTTGTAAATTTTGAACTCTTGGAAGTCGGCTATAAATGCCTTCGTGTTTTTTTTTGTATTTATTTATCCATTATTATGTCCATTTAGATTGCCAACGGTTGGGGCTACAATCCTTGGTCGCAGACTGGCCATAAGAAGCAACGCCAACCCGACAATGCTGAGTTTGATATCAACGGCACCGCCGAGTCCTGTCTCAGCATTCTCAACAATGTCTATAATGACGGTATCGCATGGCACGACGTTGCCTGCTACCATGAGAAACCAGTCGTCTGCGAGGATTCTGACGAACTCCTCAACTACGTCGCCAGTAAAAATCCTGGTCTCCGCCTGTGATCTTTCGCTTATTAAATTTGTAACTGCATACTCAAAATTCTAAATAACTATCATCACGTTTACTTACTCTGAATATTCTTAGGCACTGCCTAAAGTGTTGCCAGTGATAATAATACTTAAAAAATATCTACATGGATATAGGTTTATTAACAGCTACACGACTTCATGAAACTACATATCTATTTATTTATGCACCAATTACACATAAAACTTGCCATAAATTTCGTTTCATCGGGATCTCTTCGATGCCCGCGTATATCGTCGTACAAAATAATAAATGTACAGGTTAATAATAATTTAAGATATAATTAAGTTTATGAACATAAGGGAATTTCTATTTGTATATAAAATAAAATACAAAAACATTACTTATTGTTTCATTTCCATTATTATTCTTTTATATTACATATTTTACAATCTACTGAGCGCTAGTATTGAGGTCTACAGAAGGTTTTCTTTCAGCTTTTATTTCTGCAGTGATATCTTTGTCTTCTATTACGACACCCACGGGAAAGGAAGTACGTTGAGTTGTATTTTTACTCCGTCACCATGCCGAAAACTCTCATTTTGATTATGATGCAGGTAATTAGTGTTGCCCAAATGCAAGACCAAGACGAGACTTGGACCGGTCTTGGTCTTGGTCTTGCAACATCACACCTGGTCTCGTCTTGGTCTTGGTCTTGCGCACCCGGGTCTTGGTCTTGGTCTTGGTCTTGCGCACCCGAGTCTTGGTATTGCAGCAAGAGTCTCGCAAAGTTTTGCAGTTAGAATAACGTAACAGTAATTTATCATGGCAATGAAAAATCCAACTAAATTAATCAAATATCCTATCCTATCTATCCATCTGTTAGCCTATAGTTCACTATTAAATACAATACTTACCACTGGAGAAAATTACTCTTCTATTCCCCTGGTGTTCCATTAGACAGCGTTACTACTCTTATGACAGGACTTTCAACCCTATTTTCTTAAGACGTCACCACACGAGGCAGTTGATACAATAAATTTTATGTCATTTTATAATCAATGCGATATTTTACAATTAATGCGATTGTTTATATTCCCCTTCAAGTTAAGTGGTATGTATCTATTGTATTTCCAGTTTAGTTACTGATACTCTGGATACTTGAAAAAACCTGTTGCTCTATTGCCTATATAAATACTTTGGCCGCTGGATCCATGTAGCTCTTAATATACTATTTATTCAAGAACATATAAAACTGATTTAAAATTTTATGGTTTTAATACTTGTCGTCGTCATCGTCACAGCTCATAAAAGTGCCACTGCTGGGCTTAAGCTTCCTTCCAGTAAGAGGAAAATTGATCTACTATACCACGCTGGTCAGACATGTTGGTACAAGGTTTTCTTTCTAGTTTCACTTCTCTTGCACATATGTTATATACACAGGGTGTATCAGGTTATGGGACAACTGTTCATGTATGTTGTAGTTCAACAGTCATAGATCATAATTAGAATGTATATTACACAAAAACAATATAACGTAAAAGTTATAGTGATTACAAAAATGTATGTCTAAGAGTTTATGCCTTAAATTTTATGCATTATGTAGGTATGTACAGACAGGATATATGTAAGCATGTAAAATTTCGACAGTATAAATAGGTATTAGATTTGCGCGAACCTTTGATAACTTACATGTCTCTCAATTCATTAACGAATCGATATTTTTATTTCAATTTTTTTTCATGGGTTCCTAACACCATTGCCCGATCCGATTTGATACGACATCCACGGGTAAGAGAGTGGTGAATTATATTCGTACTCTGTCTTTTTTTTTGTGTGTATGTAGCTGTTGGTCGCAGATGACCTTGATAGCTTAACGTGGTCAATGGGTGAGCGCTGATGGCTCTCAACCCGGTAAGTAAGTTAAGCGAACATCGCTCGAGGGCTCCCCCCCCCCTGTGGGGAACGGACCTCGGCTCGGGGCGTCGCTGAGAGCAAAGTGGGCGTGGCCAAGTTTAGGTTAATGACTTTTACGCGGCGCGGTTTTCGACCTCGACGGCGAGGCCGATACCGCGGAGTTTTATCTGTTATCGCTGCGCGAGCTGTGTAGGTCCTTTCTTGGGCGATCATAATAGCGTCATCTTCTTCTTCAAGAAGATGACGAGGACGTCGGACCGCGGATATTTTTGAGGGGACGTAGTTTACCGCCCCAACCATTAGTGGATTGGGGTGAGTCGTGGCAGAGGCAAAATAGCGCTGAGAGCAACGCTTCATGTACTGCCTGATGGTGATCGTACTCTGTCCCTACATGGACATTTATATAGATTAATTGTAGGCATATTTCTATGTCCAACAGTGAACGTCGTTGGGCTAATAAATAAACGGATATATAAATATGTATAATGGGCAAGAGCACTCTCGTGATTACGGTATTTTTGTCCTTAAGCCTTTCCGAAGAGTAATTCTGAAAAGCCAACACCAACATTGAGAATCGATTGGCCAATAGATGGATATCTCAAGACTAATTTGACTTGCCGTGTAGTGACGGAGTAAGAATATAATTCATCACCCCCTATTTTACCCGTGACTGCGAACCCACGACTAAGGGCTATAATATATAACATCGGTGCAAGAGAAGGAAAACTTGACATGTATGACCTGTAACAACACGGCCGATCACCGTGGCGATTCCCTTCCGGCCACGGCCGATTCTCCTCCTGTTATGTAGAAGACACGAGCTCAACCGTATATAAGCTGAAATGGTGATTTGAATTAAATGCAAGACCGCGAGACTCTTGCAGGCCCAGTCTTGGTCTTGCTCAAGTCTTGCAGGGCCAGTCTTGGTCTTGGTCTTGCAAAAATTAAGCGGTCTTGGTCTTGGTCTCGGTCTCGCATTTCTCGCAAGACCAAGACCAAGACCGCAAGACCAAGACTTTTTTGGGCAACACTACAGGTAATCTGCATAATTGATATTTACATGCTATTACATAGTTACAGCATGTAGGTACGTACAGATTTTCAATCAATCAATTATTTGCAAATTTGTATCCAACAAATATGATCTTACAAAAAGTTTGCCAGTTCTTCCATATTTCACCATCGGGCATGCAAATTTTGGTATTACATATCTATTAAAATCGTAGGAATTTATTTACACAGTAGAAAAATTATACACAATAGTCCAAATAAATCAAATAAAAAAGAAATATAAAAGTAGTAGTTAGAAATAAGAAGTAATAGAAGCAGTAATTAGAAATATAATAATGTTAAGCCTTAAAATGATTATTACATTTAGAATTTATTTTCCTCCTTGAATTCCTTTACACTATAAAATGCTTTTTCATACAATAAACCATTTAACCTATTCTTAAATACATGAGGATCATTAATTTTGCATAATTCCGTTGGTAAATTTTTTTTTAGAAATAACAGACTGCACTAAGGCAATAATCCTTGTATTACGGGGACTTTTCAAACAATTAACGGATACAAATTTCATTCAGACTGAAACATTAGTTTGTAGATCACACAAAGTGTTGTCCTTTGTGGGATTCAAACCCGAGCCGGTAGGTCGGTATCTCAATGACTACGCCATCTGTGCAGTCATTTATTTTAACTATTACACCATCTGCACAGATTACATGCTTGTCCGTGTGGTGATGCAGTAAGAATAAAATTCACCAACCATAGGACCTGACCGTAGGTTTTGTAAAAGATGACTAAGGGATATAACACGCACATAATTATCATGAATGCAAAAAATGTAAAGTTCGAAATGAAACCCTATACCAACACCAGCGTGATCCTAGGTTCCCTTCTATGGTGGAGCTAGAGCCCAACAGTGGAACGTACAAACCTTTCGCCACCTACTATTGCACATACATATACCGCGACTCGAATGAGGAGATCTAGTGGTAATAGGCACGTTTAGCATGAGGGTGGCAGTCGCTATGAGGTGATTATACATTTTCTAGAGGAGAGCTGATCCCTTAGTAAAAAAACTTAGCCGATATTACGACTACCACGGGCAAATAAAAAGTGACGACATTTGTATTCTCATCCGATCGCTACACAAGAAAAACGTTTATGCACAGGCGAAAGAAGAACAGAACTTATTGCAAGAGATTTTGCTAAACTAAAGCGGCTTCACATCAATTTATCTTAAGAATATATCCAGTTGATGTGCTTAGGACTTTTATCTATCACTTCAGTTATTAAAGACCTAACGTCTTTAATAATAATATTTAAGATCTAATTCAAGACCTAGGTCTTGAATTAGATCTTAAATTTTAATAATAATATAAAAAGTAGATAGATGAAGGAAAATACAATGATCACCAACCCTTGCTTTTCCGTGGGTGTAGTAAAAATCATTAAGATATGTAAACAGATAACATCATTGCACGGGCAGGTAAACTCGAAATAGAACCCAATGCCTAACCGTCTTGCTAATATAGTAGGATATTTTCCTCCATCTGGAAGAGCCTGGTATCCAACATAGTGACTTATATGGAGACCATGACGAAAGTGAAGGGCGTGTGAATACCTGCACTGAAGACCGGTATCACCAAAACCCACCAAATCACACACAAATACCCCCACGAAATTGGGCTTCCGGCTCTCTTGTTCACCGAACAAATTGCAGTAACAAATTGCTACTACTCAGACATTGATATTTTTGCGAGAGTATGGTGCGACCCCGGATGGATTGGCCCACGACTGTAAACTGCTACTGTTATTGAACTTATGACTACCTTGATATTACACAAAAAATTCTTAACAAGATATGGATGTGTTCGATGCATTTTCGGTTATTTCCATTGAGAGCCATATTAATTAATAAGACCAGTATCAACAACTCTTGTGATGAATTCTATTATTATTTGATTATTAGACGCGATATTAAAAGAAATATATAATCATCATTAATCATAATTTTAACTCATATACGTCCCATTTTTGGGCTTGAGCCTCCTCCATAACAGGAGGGAAATTGACCTACTATACCACGCTGGCAATTAACTGGCAGAGGAGAGAAGAAGAGGACCTTACGAGATGCCATGTTGGCAACATGTTGGGCAAGCAGACGTGGCACGGGGCAACATTATCTTGCTATGCCAACACGTCTGACCATCGTATTAGGTCAAATTCCTTTTCATTAAGGAGGAGGCCCGAACCTAACAATGATACACATATAAGCTGAGTTGATGATGAATATCTATGCAAGGGACGGAAACTCGAAATAAAGGCTGGTATATCAGGTCAAATTCCCTGCCGTGGCGGAGGAGGTGCGAGCCCAACAGTGGGTCGTACCTGAGCTGAGATGAAGTTCTTATTTTTATCTATTTCTTTAAGTGTCCTGTTGTGACAAAATAAATAACGCCCCATAAGCAACTAGCTTCTGCTCGTGGTGGTATAGATACTTTGGGCTAACGCTAACCTTAACCTAATACTTTGTTTACATAGAAGGTGAAAATATTTTTTAATAATACGATTCGGTCCCCGATGATTTTTGCGAAAATTTAGCCGTTTACGCAGCGGAAGCTCTCAAAAGGAAAAAGAACCCCGATTTTGAAACATTCTTCATTGGTGCTCCACTCCTGATGCTTTTAGCATGATGATATATGGCTATATAAACTCATTTGCAAAAAAAACGGGCACCTAAGCAATGAACCATTTCAAATGTTAATATTTCTTTGTTTGATAATTATAGGTAGTTTTATCCACACAATTTGCTAAATTAATAAGAAAATAATCGTTTTCATCAGTATTTCATAAAATTTAGATACAATTTATGGGAAATAATGCTAAACCTCGCTAGTAGTGTATATTCGCTAGTAGTGCATATGCTCATGAAGTAAAAATAAAAAAGTTTTTTTGTTTGTTTTTCTTTAATAAAGTAAAAGCAGATAAATGTTTAGTATCGAGTGTGACCCCCTCTAGCTAAAATCACAGCTTGAATTCGTCTGGGCATGCTAGCGAGTATATCCCGGATACTTGCTTGCGGAATACGTTCCCACTCCGCAGTAATCACATTCTTCAGCTCTCTGATGGTCTGCGGAGCCGGGTGTACTGATCTCACACGCCGTTTCAGAACGTCCCAGACATGCTCTATGGGATTGAGGTCGGGACTTCGAGCTGGCCAATCCAAACGACGAATGCCGACCTCTTGCACATACGCATTAACATCGCGGGATCGGTGGGCGCGAGCATTGTCGTCCATAAAAATCGAGTCTTCACCTAGAGCGGCCAATGCGGGTTGTGCATGAGAAATTAGAACTTCCGTTATGTATCGATGCCCAGTCAGTGAGCCGTTTTCAATGAAGACTAACTCTGTACGATCCATTGAATTTATTCCTGCCCAAAACATAACAGAGCCCCCACCATAAGGTGTGATTTCTTCGAAACATGCCTCTGCAAAGCGTTCTCCTTGTCTTCTTAGCACTCGCCGACGTCGATCTTCACCGAACAGAGATATCCTGGCTTCATCAGAGAACAAAACCCTATTCCAATCGTCTTGAGTCCATGATTCACAATTTCTAGCGAACCTAAGCCTGTGAACTCTGTGCTCACGGAGTAATTTGGGGCCGCGGGCCGGGCAGTGACTGCGTATATTGGCAGCGAGAAGCCTCCTCCTGACCGTCCATAGACTAATATGCACATTTCTTACTTCTTGGAGGTTGTTCTTAAGATCCACATACGAAGATTTGCGATTTCTCAATGCGCGACTCACAAGAAAACGATCATCCCGTGGTTGGGTACATGGTTTTCTTCCAGAACCAGGCCTTCTCTCGACGGAACCAGTCTCCTGATATCGCTGCCAGGTCCTTTGGACTGTCGAGCGACTAACATTTAGCCTCCTAGCCACGAAACATTGGCTGCAACCCTCTTCAAGCAGCGCGATAATTTTGGTAGCTTTTACCACTTTATCTACCATTTTTGATACAGCCAAACAGCATTCAATAAAGCTTTGACAGTCAAGGATATGAAATTAATCGATAAAAATTGAATAAAAGTTATGAAAGTCGATGTTAACTTCTGGAACTTCGCGCCAAAAATGTAGGATAAAAAGGGGTTTTCTGTAAAAATGAACATCAAATGAAAAATTGAATTTAGAACGTACTTTTTTAAATACCACAGCATTTTTAAAACCGGCCAGTAACGTGTACAAACGATTGAAACCTTTTTGGTATTGTATCTTTTTAAATATGAATGAAAATCAAAACCGCCCGTTTTTTTTTGCAAATGAGTTTATATATATATATATAGCCTTCCAGCCTTCTTCAATAAATGGGAAAAAAATTGTTCCAGTGTTAGATACACTGGAACAATTTTTCAAATCGGACCAGCAGTTCCTGAGATTAGCGCATTCAAACAAGCAAACTCTTCAGCTTTATTTATTAGTTTAGATTATAGCACAATAATAATATTGCGCAGGAATGCATCTTAGAATAATAACTCATAGAAGGTAACACGCACAAGAAATGAAGCATTTAAATTAGAGCCTATTGGAGCCCTACGCTGGACCATTCCGTGATGTAGAAGGCCAATACGTACGCAAGGCAACTCTATTGTATAGTGGTGTGCGTGTACATGTGTGTACTAATCGCTTACATGCATGTAGTATTTTTTGCTTCGCGTTTTGGATCGCTTAAGTACCGTCACTATTCTTCTATACGTTATTATTCTAAAGCTACCATATGAATATTTCCTAAGGCATCCTTACTAATATTATAAATGCTAAAGTAAGTTTGTTTGTTTATTTATTTGTTACGCTTTCACGCTTGAACTACGAAACCGATTTCAAAAATTCTTTCACCAATGGAAAGCTATAATATCAGGGAGAAACATAGGATAGCCTAAAATATTAATTTTATCTTGGTATTCCCACGGGAATGGGAACTATGCGGCTAAGGCGACTGAAACCGAAGCGAAGCGAGAGCGGGTTGCTAGTACCTATATATCTATACCAATAAATAAAATTGGAGTGTCTGTTTGTAATGTCAAAATAATAGGCTTTTTTCATGCTCACACGGTTATTTGCACGACACCTATGCCTAAAATAGCAATTAAAAAATTTTTGTCTGTCTGTCTGTCTGTCTGTTTGTTCCGGGTAATCTTCAAAACGGCTGGACCGATTTCAAAAATTCTTTCACCAATGGAAAGCTATAATATCAGGGCGTAAACTAGGCTATATTTTATCCCGGTATTCCCACGGGAACGGGAACTACGCGGGTAAAACGACTATAACCTATAACCGAAGCGAAGCGAGGGCGGATTGCTAGTAGTATATATAAGTCGTCATTAACGGAGATCGTTTAGATCTCTGGAATGGCCATTATAAACTTGCTTACATTACATCTCACGCTAATATTGTCGCTCTATTAAAGTTTACGAACGAAAGAACGGAACCTTTATGCTGTTTATAACTCGAATATTTGTCTGTGGGCACAGTGTTGTAGTAGCGGATCCTAATACTACAAACACTTATATTGCTCTTATTTGTCATAATTATCTATTCTATACCAATAAATAAAATTGGAGTGTCTGTTTGTAATGTCAAAATAATAGGCCTTTTTCATGCTCACACGGTTATTTGCACGACACCTATGCCTAAAATAGCAATTAAAAAATTTTTGTCTGTCTGTCTGTTTGTTCCGGGTAATCTTCAAAACGGCTGGACCGATTTCAAAAATTCTTTCACCGATGGAAAGCTATAATATCAGGGCGTAAACTAGGCTATATTTTATCCCGGTATTCCCAAGGGAACGGGAACTACGCGGGTAAAACGACTATAACCTATAACCGAAGCGAAGCGAGGGCGGGTTGCTAGTTTGTCATAAAAAAATGACTAAGAGCTTTATATCGACCTCATCCTCCATCTGATGTGGTCTGGTCAACAAAATTCCCAAGGAGGGTTATCGTCAGGCAGGCGACCAGTAATGTAACTACATATTGTTAAAACTTTTTGCTATTGCAAAATGTTTTTACGATGAAAATGAGTACTTAATACGTCGTCTCCAGGTAATTGAGATAAGAGCTGGATGATGATGACATAGTTTTAGCAAGTCTTATAAGTATAGTTACCTACATAATTATAAGATACGAACGTTTAATTCCATCTAGTGAAATAATGCTGAACTATAACACAGTAATTAAATTTACCGTTCTTATCACAATAGATGGCGCTGAATACTTAGTAATGCAATGCTACTAGCATTAGATAATTTACAAAACCTATAATATTCAGTTGATATATCTAATCTATTAACTAGGAAAAAACTTAAATGAAAAAAATAAACATTTAGATATTTATTGTCTATGAAATACTTTTTAGATACTAAATAAATAAAATGTGCTTAAAATTCAGGTACTAAACATATTTTAACCGACTTCAAAAAAAGTGGGAGGTTCTCAAGTTGTCGGAATCTTTTTTATGTGTCTATATACTGATTACTCCAACACGCTTGGATTGATTTGAAATTTTATTTTGTTCGATAGGGTATACTTTCCAGGTCAGTCTCATAGCCAGGTCTTTCTCAGGTCAGGATCTATTACTTAGATCCTGTAAAAATCGAGTACATTATTGAAATTTTGTATACACAATTAGAAGAATAAGATATCTGTCTAGACTAGATAGATATAATTGCATATAAAATACTTAATTAGTCAACGTCAGTCAAGAAAAAGTATTAAATGGGAAAGAAATTGTTATCATCAGCCCATTCTTTATTTTTGAAACTCGCGTAAATCGTGAAAGCTTTAATATTTTTGCCTCATACAGAAATCGAAAATGGCGACCGTAGTCATCGCCAGTTGCATGTTTATACCGAAACGTCCATAGATGGCGCTAAACGTCCATTAAACCTGCTTATACGTGGTCGATATCAGGGGACTCGACTGGTAAAAATAAAATGAAATCTTATTTGTTACGCCTCTGCGATCTGCATTCCGGGCGAGTAAAGTATTAAACTCATCGATAGACTTACACAGTGTAATACTGTCTTAGTTTAACGGCATTTAATAAATAATAGACTTGCATAGAAATGTCCATTTATCATTTATCCGCGTCTATCTGGTCTGGTATAAACACGAAAAAATATTATACTATTATTTCTTTTATAATTTTCCGTGTGATGACGACGTAAGAATCATTCACCACCCCCTTTCTGGCCCGTGGATGTCGTAGGAGATGACTAACGGTTTATAATATGCAGATAACATCTATGCAAGAGAAGGAAAATTCGAAATAAAACTATATACCAGCCCGTCTGACCAGCGTGGTATATTAGTACGGACAGGATATCGAACAGAAAGTATCGATACTGTACTCATGAGTAGTATCGAAGAAAAAGTATCGTACTCAATAAAGTATCGAAACAAAAGTATCGATACTTCAAAGTATCGAGTACTGAGTACTTTTTCTGGAATCTGTCGTGATTTTTTTTTTTTTTTTATTATTTTTTTTTTTATGGGTGGGCTATGGTAAGCGCACGCACGGTCCAGTTCGTCCGGGGCGATGAAAGGACGGCGCGCGGGCCCATAACCCACCCGTACCCACGTCACCTCGTTGTTGGGCCGACCACCGGAGCAGATGTCACTTGTCGTCAGTGGGGAATCTGTCGTGATGGGCTTTTTTTTTAGGAGTTTTGACCCTCTGTGAACGAATTTTTTAGAAGGTTCAGTATGTTTGAACTTCATGGTGTTACCATGAATCTAAGCTGTGAGGTCAAGTTTAACATGGATACTCACTACTCTTTATTCGATACGATATCTGCCACAAAGTACTCATTGAGTAAAAGTATCGAAAGCAAAATACAAAAGTATCGGTATTGAAAGAAAAGTACTCGATACCTAAAAGTATCGATACTTTTTCGTGTCCCTATATATTAGGTCTACTACCCTTCCATTATGGCTTTACCCTGTCAGTACGAGCCGCGAGCACATATTATAAAATTATAATTAAGATTAATTTTTTGAAATAACAGGCATAAAGGACAAAAATCAGGCTGTATAGATGGTGTAATTCTCCAAGCACTGATCAACAGCGTGCTTAGTGTCGGGGTTCGATTCCCGTGCAAATCTTTGTATAATCCACCAATAGATACATGTTTTGAGTCTGGATGGCATTTGCGTCCGTTTTCTATGAGAAGCTTATAAAGTTATCCTCGATACAAGATTTAATACTTGGCGCAGGATGTTGTATTTATTAAAAACAAATAAGTATTAAAAAAGTTTGATTTTATTTGTTTATTACACTCTTTTGACAGTAACCACTACTCTGAGCTTTAATTTCCTAAGACCACATAAGCATTGTAAGGCGGTTACGTTAACTGTATGGAATGTGTTAGAAGTGGTATTCTTAAACCATCATTTAGAAAATTAATTTTTGCACTTTAGTTAGGAGCAGTATAAATGTAGAAATTCTCATAGCATTCTCTCATCTCATAGATTCTGGTCCCTGATCTGTAATTAAACTCAAAGAGTTTCCTCTTTCACTCAAGATTAGACACATTTTTTAATTTTTTATACGCAGAATAAGCATTGTATTAACTGACAGACATTGCTTCAGAAACACAACAGGCGTTTTTTATACAAATATTACTGAAATTGGAGACATTGAGTAGTTAGATATTTCGTTTTTAAAATGTCTTATTTGTCGAATCACGTATGAAAGAATCTCTTGATATGCCGAATTTTAGTACAATATAAAAATACACTGTTATTTTTATAATTCGCTGAAGAAATTTAAATTTTCAATTATAAATGCGAAGTTATGGACTTAACCGCCTATGGGTTGAAGCCTAACAAATCTGTTAATAATGATATTTGACAAAATAAGAATATGTTACGCAAGGAGTACGTGACATGATTTGCCGAATAAATCATTAAGGGATAAAGTTCCTTGAGTGGCGACCACGAATCGAACGACCAGCGTAAAAAGGCCTATAACAAGAAAACTGTCGACGTCTGAAAAGTTGTAGAAATGTGACACAGGACCGTTCCAAGTAGTACTCTCCTGGGGCAGTCTGCGTCTTATTTACAGACTGATGGGTAGATAGACATCTTTACCAACCGCTATGGAGTAAAGACACTAATTCTTCAGTACAAATATTGTATTCTCAAAGATGGTTAAAATCAGGCAGGCAGACGGTCTTAGATTAGTAAAAAGCTTATGCAGCATGTGGTACCTAGTCTTTAGCGTATGTGCCCTTACTACGTGGCCCATTTTTTACAATTTTTAACTGCCTTTGATGACCAACGGTATAATAGACTTCTTCTCTAGTTTTAAAGTATGGCACTGGTTTTAAAAATAATTGACTCGTAAAATTTTATTCGTCAGTTAATTAATTACGCTTTAAATTATTATAGCTATTGTCTCGTTATATATGCGTCAGTGATGCCTACTAAGTTGCCAACTACGTGACCAAACCTAAGGAACCCTACTAAGGATCCTGTGACCAAGCGTGGTATTTTTGAAGACCTCCTCCCTCCCATGATGAGGTCACGTGCTATGTATACGTGCCCTTAGAAATAACTGTTAAAGGAAGAAACCTTACTGTGCCGATCATATAAATTGATCGGGGGACCGTTTCAACTTACATTTATAAATATGGTTACAAAAATAGCTAACTCTACAGCTATAATCCTAAACAAGATTGATTATCAGGCAGGTGGTTTGTCCCATAAATTATCCATACAACTTTCAATAAACCAAAACAAAACAATTTTCTTTTTCTTCAGAGGGCGATAGAAGAAGTGCTTATTATTCTAGTAAACGAACACGACTTGCGACGTTTCACTATGCCGTTATAAATTTCGACTTGTTCCGCGGCTTGTCGGCGAGGCGTCCGCCCTTTCTTGGCTTATGCCGAACGTGGGCGAGCCCAGCGCTGCGTGTCAACGGCTGTACGCGGGGGTTATCCGGTCGATGGCCCTGTACGGCGCACCTTTGTGCGCGGGTTCCATGACCATCTGTCTCAAGGCTCTCCTGTGGCGTCCACAGAGAACCATGGGCCATACGCGGGTACCACACACACCGGCGTAAGCCGCGTGGGCCGAGCAGCGCCGTGAATTCGTTGCAATCGTCGGTGTCGACCTGACGCCGCCGACCATCGCTAGGGCTAGATGTTCGACAACATCAGGAACTAGGACGCGGTCACCAACCGCGAAGGAGGAGGCAGAGCGCTCGGGAGGAACGCCTCCACGACGACGCCGTCCGCCGACGAACAGCGCAGGTTCCTACTCGCGCCGGTGCTCTGTCACATCAGACGGAGTCGGGCGACGGGTGTTCTAACAATAGCCCACCCAAAAAAAAAAAAAAAAACAATCCGTTATAAATTTGGTAAATGGTTGGTAACTAATTCGAAGGCGAGGTCTTCGTAGTTGCTAACTTGCAAGTAGTACAAATTGACGCGCCATAGTCTCGAGTAAACAAAACTACTACTTTTTTAAAGTGCACAATAAGCGTAGCGGTGATATTATGCCTAATGTCGCGGGTTCGATTCCCACGCCGAATTATTGTACACTTGTGCGATCCACAAGTTACTGTCCAAAGTATAGATGTATATAGTTTTTATCCATGACTACATACATTTGTAAGTTTTGGCATTTAACATACTAGGCTATTTATAAAAATTTGTTTAGGAGCGAAAAATGATTGCCACACGTGGAGCTCGAACTTACATCTATTGGAAATCCGTTCCAATCATACTACGAACTAAACAAGATAACCAAATTCTCGCCCGTATTGTCGTCTTCATGCGCCCATAAAGACGACAATACGGGCAAGAATTTGGCCGCCATCTATCGGCAAACCTTTGTTCCAAATCTAACTCTACATCTGCACATTGTTCCAATCTTAAACTCCTAACTATTCAGTTATAACTGTATTAAGCAATAACATACTGAATATCAGTAATTTAGATAATAGGGTTTTTTTGATGTTGTGACATACGAATCATCATCTCAGCTCGTATATGAACCTGGGTTGGAACCTCCTCTACAGTGGAAAGGAAATTGACCATTATGCTGGTCAGACGGGTTGATAATTTTTTTTTTTTATTGTAAACAGTGGCAAACGAGCAAACAGTACACCCGATGGTAGGTGTTGCTGCCGCTCATGGACCTTTACAAGGCCGCTGCCTACCGCGAAGAAAGTGAAGGGAGTGTGAATGCGTGCATTGAGGCTCGGTGATACCAAAGGCACCACCAAAATCCTCAACACGCAAACACCCTCAGAAAGTTGGGCTGCCGGCTCTCTCGCTCACCGAACGAAGCGCTGTAACAAATTGCTACTACTCAGACGTCGATTTTCTGCGAGAGCGTAGTACTACCCCGGACGGACCGGCCCGCGGCTGTAGACAGATAACTGTCTACAGTGTGATCCTACCACTACCAAATAGCTTTATCTCGAGTTTTAGTTCTCTTATGATGATGATGTTGTATATTTTTATGCTTTAGCCGACTTTCAAAATACCAACGGGCAAAAAATGAGGTGATGAACTGTATTCCTACCACACGAAAAACGTACGATTAACAGCCGCAAACCACACTCATACTCGGAACAATCATTTGTGGATCATACAAAGAATTGCATCAGGTTCGAACATATGGTACCTAGTCATGACGGGAAATCGATACTTGACCGCTCCGTCATAGCGTGAAGTATTCGTCTTTGTCGAGCTACAGCAACATGTAAAAACTCGAGTAATCTTCTAAAGCACGTGCTACACGGTTTCAAACAGTGGTTTGAAACAGAAAAGGCAGAAAAGCACTTTCCTGGCTACATGGTTTTTAAGCTTGTTTGAAACCAACAGTGTTTAGAGAACGTGGCGCGGATAGGACGTCTTTAGGCTCGCGTACCGTATAATCACTACAACGACGTCATGACGCCTTACATATCAAAATAACAAAAAGTTTGGTTAATGTTCGTGTGCTTAATAGTCACGTTGGTACCTTATACCTATATAGGTAGCAGAGCATAGAATTTCTTCATTCTGTTACCTCTAAGCGAAATACAAGGCGACAAATAGCTAATATCTCGAACAGAATCGAAACGCTGTAATTTTACATACAAGTAACCTATGTAAATTTATTGCGATATTATAATACAACTAGCAACCCGCCCTCGCTTCGCTTTGGTTATAGTCGTTTTACCCACGTAGTTACTGTTCCCGTGGAAATACCGGGATAAAATATAGCCTAGTTTACGCCCTGATATTATAACTTTCCATTGGTGAAAGAATTTTTGAAATCGGTCCAGCCATTTTGAAGTTTACCCGGAACAAACAGACAGACAGACCGACAAAAATTTTTTAATCGCTATTTTAGGCATAGGTGTCGTGCAAATAACCGTGTGAGCATGAAAAAAGCCTATTATTTTGCCATTACAAACAGATACTCCAATTTTATTTATTGGTATAGATAGTTTCGCGTTCAAATGATTACGGGGTATAGATTATTCTATTTCTAAACAAGCAATTCTTATTATATTATATAGTAGCAGGCCGCCCTCGTTTCGCTTCGGCTTCAATCGCCTTACCCGCGTAGTTCCCGTGGGAATACCGAGATACAATATAGCTTATACCCTGAAATTATAGCTTTCTATTGGTGAAAGAATTTTTGAAATCGGTTCGGTGGTTTAAGCGTGAAAACGTAACAAACAAACAAACAAACTTACTTTCGCATTTATAATATTAGTAAGGATATTATATCTGTAGATATATAAATATATTTTCTATATCTCAGAAGCTGCTTTAATAAATAATAATAATTTCAACTACAGGAAAACCATTGCGGGTCTCCATTTATCGGGGACTTGCGATGATGAAACCGGTGCCACGCCGCTCGACACCCTTAGCCACTTATACCAATGTTGCCCCCTGTTGCCCGTATGGCTTGCGTGTCTATGGCGACCGTTTAGGGGGACCCAGTGAGTTGGCGAGTCACCGTCTAACAAAGTTCAAAGCATTATGGTATAGAAGGCATACGAAAGATTAAAAATCAATAGTTTTCAGTTAAACCAGTCCATCGAACGTCCAATCCCATAATCAGATATTAGATACCATCGTCACGCTATAGTTTTACACTTACCGTTGGCAGTCCACGAGTGTTATGTGCAGGCGTGGAATGTCATCGGTAGACGTCTCCTCCTATTTTTAGATTATTAGTCTTTCAAAGGACTGGGTATCTTCCCTGGGAAGAGTGTGTGCAAACGAAGATAATAATAACAATGATTTATTTCGGAATTATTTAACTCCATATATTGTAACATACTAACCATACTAAAACATGCTAAATTATATCAAATTAAATTAAATTTAAATACTAATCTTATTTACTAATATTTCTAGAAAATAAAACAAGAATCATTGGCCATCCAATCATGAGGGTGTATATTTAACTGCATGCAGTCGTATCCAACGCCTCTAGATCGGAGACTCGCACCTTTATTATGTTACTAGCAACCCGCCCTCGCTTCGCTTCGGTTTCAGTCGCTTAAACCCGCGTAGTTCCCGTTCCTGTGGGAATACCGGGATAAAATATAGCCTATGTTACTCCCTGATATTATAGCTTTCCATTGGTGAAAGAATTTTTGAAATCGGTTCGGTGGTTTAAGCGTGAAAGCGCTACAAACAAACAAACAAATAAACAAACAAACAAACATCCTTACTTTCGCATTTATAATATTAGTATGGATTGAAGCTGTTGCGTATACGGTGTATAGAGAGGCGCTTCTCTTGCACATAATGGCGGCAAAGCCATCTCTGCTTGCTTCAGCAAATATGCCACATGCGCTACAAAAATATGGCGGCCCCAATAACACCCGGAAGGTGTTGTTGTATTGGATACGCAGATCCCTGTATACTTTCTGTGTAAAGTTCACCCACAAGCTGCACGTATAAAAACAAATCGAATCAAATTTTGTATTTAGATAATTTATCTATATTGCTTGCTTTAAAAACGTAATTTTACACACAAAATATTTATTTATTTAAACCTCTAAATGCCTTAGGCATTTCCTACCAGTCGACTTAGGGTGGAGCAGAAATAATTTAAACAGGTGCAATGCAATGTAAGCAATGATTTATGATACTTATTTTTTCAAATATTGCAAATATATTATAACGCCATCTAGTAAATCTTTGAGGTACTTTCGTTGTTGATGAGATGGCATTACGATACAACGTTTTACCCGTCAGCTGATTAATATCCACTATTAGACATAAACTCTTCAGGGTTAATAGCCTTTTTTTTGGCGGTGAGTCATGGTGCGTCAGACACCCTCCTATTCCTTCGGAGCGACGGAGGGAGCAACGATGGAGCTCATAGCCCGCCGGGTGCGTACCTCTCTCTGGCGCCATGTTGACTGACCACCAGTATCCGACTTTGTCCACAGTGGCATACCCTAGGGAATATGGTGTAAATAAATACTTTGGGAACTGGTTTGGAGCATATCGGTTGGATGGTTTCAAAGTCTATAATGATCACAGAATTTGTATTAGTATTCGTTTATTTAATGTTCCTTAATGTCATCAAAGTAAAATCCTAACTAATATTATACATGCGAATTTGTTCATTTGGTTGTTACGTTTTCATGACTTTTTTTTACTTTTGGTGTTTTTTTTTTTGTGGTACCGATTCCTTGACTTCCGTCGCCGGCCCGGCGGGTTACCCTTTCGGGTATCCTCCCATTCGACGCCCCGGCTGTGTTGCCGGAGCATCGCCCTCACGCGGTCGACCTCTCTGCGGGTGGCGGACTAATCCCCGGCCCTTCCACCCAACGCTTTCATGCCTAAAAGACTAAATTGAATTTAAAAATTCACCAATGGAAAGCTTGTCAGCGCGTAACCTAGGCTATATTTTATCCTCGTATTACCACGTGAATTTGCTAGTAAGCAATGAACTAAATTAATTATAACTTCACAAAAAAATACCACGGGCTTTCTACGAAAATGTACAAAACATTTGTATTTTGTCTTTACAGGTAGAAAGGAAAGCTACTACCTGAATGACCTGAAGTTAGCAATACTAATGCCATTTCTGTTTTCATTATGTAAGACTAGCAACCCGTCCTCGCTTCGCTTCGGTTTTAGTCGTTTTACCCGCGTAGTTCCCGTTCCCGTGGGAATACCGGGATAAAATATATCCTAGTTTACGCCCTGATTTTATAGCTTTCCATTGGTGAAAGAATTCTTGAAATCGGTCCAGCCGTTTTGAAGATTACCCGGAACAAACAGACAGACAGACAGACAAAAATTTTTTAATCTTTATTTTAGGCATAGGTGTCGTGCAAATAACCGTGTGAGCATGAAAAAAGCCTATTATTTTGACATTACAAACAGACACTCCAATTTTATTTATTGGTATAGATGTTTCTCAATTATTGAATTTCTTTAAGTTGCATTACAATTAACTAAAATAATTTATGCTTGATCCATTTAAATAACATTTCACACAAGAAAATTTTGTGGATGACTTCACTACTATTTGTTTTTTCATCATTCATCATCATTTCAGCTCATATACTTCCCACTATTGGGCTCGAGTCTCCTCCACAATAAGACGGGAATTGATCTTACTATACCATACTGGTCAGACAGCTTGGTATAGGGTTCAATTTCGAGTTTTCCTTCTCTTGCATAGATGTTATATGTGTATTATATCTCTTAGTCGCCTCTTACGACACCCACGGGCAAGAGGGGGGTGGTGAATTGTATTCTTACTCCACCACCGTTTGTTTTTTATTGCTTGTAATAATTAAAAAAAAATATCTTGTAGATGCCAGAGAGAATTGTCTTTTTTTGGCGAAATATCATCGGGCTCGTCACACTCCATCGTACTATCGAGGACCATTTCCTGGAACTCCATAACATTCTGTCAACGAAACTAATGCCTTGTCCTCGGCCAGAATAAATAGTCCTGTTGAAGAATCGAAATATGACACTCAGCATAGGAACTCGCTGCTTAAAATATTTTTTTATCTCTGCAATCAATATTAGCAGTTATCAATTAAATTCAATGTAACAATAGAAGCATTAATTGAAAATCAAAACTAAAATACTTGCCGTATCTTGAGGCGCTAAAAATAAGATATCTATCTCACCACTTTTATCGTGGGAGCTGAGAACCAATTAAAACAATTATATAAGAAAAATAAAACACGAAATAAAGCCCTTTTCTTTTTTGTGCAAGCTATGGTCTGGATACACCCCGCCCAATTCGTCCCGGGCGACGGCAGGGCGGCGTGCGGCCTAATAACCAACCATATCCTCTCCCCATCGTTAATGGACTGGCCACCGATTCATTGAACTCAGTGGGCGAAATAAAATCCTATACCAACTCGTCTTGCCATTATAGTATAGTAGGCGAATTATCCATCATTTGTACACGAAGCTGTGCCTACATAAATCTATACTAATGTTATAAAGAGGAAAGATTTGTTGTTTGTTTGTATTGAATAGGCTCCGAAACTACTGAATCGAATTTAAAAATTCTTTCACCAATGGAAAGCTATAATATCAGGGAGTAACATAGACTGCAACCGAAGCGAAGCGAGGGCAGGTTGCTAGTAAGCTATAAAGAAGAAGAACTAAAAGTAATGTTATTTAATATGCACAGAATTGGCATGAAAATAAGATATGCTTTATGCTAATCTGTTTTTCTTAAATAACCTCGACCAGTATAGGCTCCAATGATGAGCACAAGTTCTTCTATATGATGAAAATTAGTCCACTACAACATCACCAGAAGCCAGACAGACAGGATACGGTTTTGAGTTTTCCTTCTCATGTAGTAATGTTACATCATCATCATCTCAGCTCATATATGTCTCACTGTTGGGCGCGAACCTCCACCATATCATCATCGCAGCCCACATACGTTCCATTGTTGGGCTCGGGCCTCCTCCACAATGGGAGGGAATCTGACCTACTATACCATGCTGGTTAGACATGTTGATATAAGATTTTATTTCGAGTTTCCTTTCTCTTACAGAGATCTTATGCGCATATTATATCCCTTAGTCTTGTACGACATCCACGGGCAAGATAGGGAGTGGTGAAATGTATTCTTACTCCGTCACTACACGGAAAGCCACCTCCACCACAATAGCAAGAAAATTTACTAACTATACCACGCTGGTCAGACGAGTTGGTATAGAGTTTAGTTCCGAGTTTTCCTTCTCTTACATGGATACATTTTTACGCCGTCACCACACGGAAAAGTAATGTTACATACTTTAATCGATTTTTACAATACCCTCAGATAAGTGCTGGTTACCGTACAACAGTTCTTACTCTGTACACGGAAGAAAACAATCTAACATCTAATAAAAATAAAGCTTTTGAAATAAAAAAGATAATTCTTCACAGATTTTAATAATGCATACAAAATTCAACCAAATATAAAGCAAATACATATCTGTATTCCGCACAAAACATACTTGTTTAATAATCGAACTTCGATACTAAGCTTGGGCAATCGCTACACCATACAGTAAACCCTATTATATTAAAGAGATGATATTTAATTTGATTGCAATATTTAATACTATAATATGTAAACACTATGTCTACGGCAAAGCTGTATGTAATATGCCAGTTATCTAGAATCTTAAGGTAATCTCGAAGACTTCCAAAATGGCAAAAGTTCTACGCACCGACCTTGATGTTAAAACAAGCCGCTTATTAACTTATCGTTAGTTCCTTACTTTAATTAGGCAAGAAAACGTCTACATACCGCCCCTTGTATACCCCCTCATGTTAAATGACGATGTTATCGTAAATGTTAAGGCACTCACAAACTCCCTCTTAAGACAAGCCTAAAAGCACTTATGGGAGTACTAAGAGAGGTAAATTATGTAACCCCGTCTTTGAATGTAGTTAAGTCTATATTCCTCAATATATTAAGTCTTTTTAGGTAGACATACAATGGATTTAATGGATAATGTAATGAGATTTCACAACTGTGGTAGTTAGGTACTTAAATCATACGGATAAACACGGAGAGGTCGGTACGGCTAGGCGGTCGCAAGGGTCACGCAGAGGTGACAGGCGTTGCGTGCGTGCGAGATATGGGGAGGTGTCAGGCGTTGATGTCAGTGGCGGCTCTCCCGACGGCGGCGGGCGCTCGCTCAGAGTGCAGCGGGGGGGCCGCGGAGCGCGGGCGGAGTCGGTGCTGCCGCGGCAACTTGTGCTGCCGCCCGCCAGTCCGCCGCGCGCCACCGACCCGAGTTGTTCGAACCGCGCGCAGCAACACCTCCGCTTCACGCAGGTACGTACTTATCGCACGTGACTTACCTACGTCTTTCTAGCGCTTCCTTCAACCACCACACGGTCGACGACTTTTTATTACATCCCTAACCGCCCTCTTAACATTCATACTCACTGTTAAATAGACGGTATAGTCCACTTCCAACTCGGCGGTCCCTGAGCGGTGCGTTAGGCACGATGACCGGTCGTGTTTGCCAAATGTAAATCCCTAAATACTAGCCGGTCATCGCTTCTACGGCTTTTATCAGTGTTACATATTTATTATTTGTCGGCGGTGCGGTGCGGTGAGGTCAGCGAGCGCGCGCGGCGAAGTGCGCCTTATCGCATGAGCCGTAGGGTCGCTGTGACAGCCGCTGTGCCGGCCGACACTCGCGGCGCCGACGACGCGGTGAGGACCGACCTCGCCTCTGCTCTCTGTCTTTGCTATGCTCTTGCGTCGCCTCGTTACCTATTGATACCTATTTCCCACTACAAGTACAAACAACAAACTGCTATAATCAGAACAACGTCAATATTGACTTCTGCGTAGGTATAACTCAAGACTTTGTTACTAATGTAATCATATAAGTCATCTGCACATATGCACATATGTGCTTGATGAAAAACTTTCTACCTGATTTCACTAACTACATTTTGTTATCTTTGACTTTGACTCATATATCCATATTCTATAAAAAAGTTATGCACCACTTCAAACTAATTGCATTAGCTTCGTTGAGAAACCACAAACAGAAACAAAAGCTTGATCCGTTTGCATGACGTCATGAGGTAATGCGATGATATGAAATGGTACCTACTTACAATGTAAGTAGGTACATAGTACAACCAGTCAAAGCAATTACAATTACTTACACATTGCTAAATAGGTTATATAAACGGCTGAAGAAGAGCAGCCCTTCACTTAAAAGCACGTAAATTCAAATATATTTAAGTGGCCTTCGAACTACCTACCTTAAATTTCTATAACTAGATAGATATTATTCTCTTAACGTAAATTGTTTTATCCTTTTTTACAAATGCCATCATTAACGTGACATCCTTTAATCAGTTCCTAAATCAGTTAGAGGCATAATATGAAATATTTGAAAATGTACGCCGGTTGCTCAGTGACGAGGGATCCAGTGCTCGGTCGGTGTTGTCTTCAGCAGCACCACACATTGCGTGTAACACTTCATGTCGCACACAGACTTCGGCCTTGTATATAAAGCTACAGGGCCGAGTATTCCCTGACGACGTGTGAATACTTATTACGCCCTAGACGCATCGCTCAAATATTCTCGACCTCGTAACAGGACCGTCCAAAGCATTTTCGTCTTTAACTGTACTGTTAATAGTTCTACATCAGTTCGCAAGTCCATGGGCGCTAACAGCTGTTCGTATCCGTTATAAGGTTGAGATCCCCAACGCACAAGAGAGTGAAAGTCGGAGGGTGGGTTGAGCCAGGGTGGCGGCTCCCTGCAGAAGTAGTCGACCCGGGACTACCAACTAGGATTTGCTAAATCTGCTTCTTTTACACCAGCTTCGTCGAAAGTGAATTACGTTTTAGATTGGACGCCTATAGATTTAATTACAATAAATTTTTTGAATATCTAGAAGTCGAGTATTGTTGATTAATCACTCGGAACAATATTTTTGCGATCCACATACTGTTTCATCGAGTATTTGTGTCTATTAATTTTGCTTGAAAAGTCATCATCATCGTCATCATTGCAGTCCACATACGTCCCAACTCCCACTGTTCGGCTCGGGCCTCCTCCACAATGGAAGGCAATTTGACCTACTATACCATGGTGATCAGACATGTTGGTATAGGGTTTCATTTCGAGTTTTCCTTCTCTTGCACAGATGCTATGTGCATATTATATCCCTTAGTCGTCCTTTACGACATCCACGGGCATGATAGGGAGTGTTGAATTGTACTCTTACTCCGTCACCACACGGACGTACGACACGACTATCCAAGTAAATCAGTTCAAAAGGGTTTTTCGGACGAAATTCGTACGGAAACTGAAAAAACTAACTTTCCCAACGCTGAACTTTATTCCGTGGAATAAAAAGTATCCCTTGCGTTAAACCAGTGTGTTAGCTATCTCCATACCAAATTTTATCAAAATTAGTTCAGCTGTAAAAGCATGAAAAGGTAACAAACATACACACACACAAACTTTCGCGGGTGGTAGTGTGATGATTGATATGAGTAATTTATTGGCGTCATCAAAGCGCAACCTCCCCGCTGCCGACATTCCGGGGACTTAGTCGTAAACACTTACTGTTAAGCCATTGTCCCTACAGTACTGCTCTAACTTAAAAGAATGGCGGATTAGAATGACTATTTCCAAACGCTCTTCGTAAATAGTTTTGTAATAGCTTCATAATTAGTTAGTTCTTCCTAATTGGTTAGGCGGGACAATGCCATAATGTACTAAAGCGGTTTGTGAGATGGTCACTGGATAGATGTCGCAGTGGTTACTATACCAACCTACAATGCCACTGTCATAAGTTGGATTCTCATGCAGAAAAATACTTTATCATCATCGCAGCCTACATACGTCTCATTGTTAGGCTCGGGCCTCCTCCACCGTGGGAAGGAATTTGACTTAACTGTACCATGCTGGTCAGACATGTTGGTATAGGGTTTCATTTCGAGTTTTTCTTCTCTTGCACAGATCTTATGTGCATATTATATCCCTTAGTCGTCTTGTATGACATGCACAGGCAAGATAGGCAGTGGTGAATTGTATTCGTACTCCGTCATCACACGGCATATATAAAATACTTTGTGCCAACCATAAATTGTTTTTCAGAGGCGGGATGTAATTTGTGTCTGTTAATTAAATGTTTGTAAAGTCAGCCGCTATACAAGAATCATTTCCTTAGTACAGAAGGGTTGTTAGTCTTTAAAAAAAATATAACAATACATATTTCTCTTACAAGTAAAAAAAAATATGCATAGATCAAAATTGTAGCCAAATTCAATCACGGCCGCTTAGTTTTAACAAACCCTCGCAAAAAATACCGATACTGGCCTAGAATAATTCATAAGACTTTCGTAATTAACAAACATCGCAATATCTGCAGAGATTATTAGACGGTTAAGGCATTCTCATAAACATAATTAAAATGATACTAAACTGACTACCATGTAAGATAAGCAAGACATAGGTAACGTTTATTGCATAAATTAGAAGCACAAAAATAGTACATAGTTATATAACATCTTATAGTTTACATCAACTCTTACTGCTCTAAATAAACTTAACAACTTTTTAAAATCATATCCACTATTTTCTCTCACAGACGTTGTTCCGTTCAAATAAAATAAAAGAAATTCTCCTTGAAATCGGCAGCAGCGCCACCTACCGGGTGTAATTGTAAATCCAAACCATTCTCGAATCCCCTTGAACACACTTAAAAAATTTCATTAACATCGGTCCAGCCGTTTAGGAGGAGATCAGTGACATACGTACACAAGAAATTTATATATAAAGACTAGCTGACCCAACAGACGTTGTTCTATTCAAATAAAATAAAAGCAGCGCCACCTACCGGGTCCAATTGTGAATCTAAACCATCCTCGAATCCCCTTGAACACACAAGAAAAATTTCGTCAACATCGGTCCAGCCGTTTAGAACGAGTTCAGTGACATACACGCGTACACAAGAAATTTATATATAAGATTATACATGTCCGTGGTGATAGAGTAGCGACTAAGACGACTAACCGTTCCATATTATGTGGGACCGTCCCGACGCGCTAGATTTAAACCCATTTAATCATAATTATCAAAATAGTCTCATAAATATATATATTTTTTAAAGACAACGCCCTGCACTTAGGAAATAATCCTTATATTGCGGAGGATTTTACAAACATATAATTAAAGGAGACAAATTACAGCCAGACTCAGAACAACAATTTGTGGATCGCACCAAAGTGTTGCCACACGTGGAATTCGAACCCGCGACACTGACACGGTAAGTGTCAGTGTCGCGGCGCATCTTAACCACTATGCCATCTGTGCATTCAATATAAACAATATTAAACGTTATCTTTGCTTGTCTAAATACAAATAAATACAATTGAAGTAAATAATACTTTTTTATACTCACACATGCCTAAAACTGCCTTTTGTGTGTCTATCTATTTGCTCCTGGTAATCTCCAAAACGACCAAACCAATTTTGAAAATATTTTACTATTAGGTAGCCGACTATATAAGGAGAAAATGCAAAGCATCTGAATCCGAGGGCGGCTCGCTAGTCTACTGTATAATTATAATTTTTTTTTTTATAATATTCTAAACTACTCTAAAATATCACTATAGTCCATAAAATATAGGATGATCTCTGTGACAGTTGTCCCTAGTGCTGTCACGCTTACGATAAAGTTCGTAGTTTTTTATCGATAAAACTCTTTATTTTTATAATTGTGATTTTCTATTATAATTAAAATACAATCGATGAAAATCTTTTTGAATTTATTTCAAACAAAAAGTGTTTTTTCACTCTTTTAATTATTCAAAAGGAGTACAATCTAGGTCTAGGTCACTATTATCGTCATCACTGGAGCGTTCCTGCTAGAACATTTATCATTTTTTGCCAAATAGGGACAGTCGTTAGATCAATCAATCAAATACGACTGTTTTGTAAATAAATATTATATTATTATATTTATTTATTATTATATTTATTTATTATTATATTTTATATTTAAGACAACACCCTGCACTAAGGAAATAATCCTTGTATTGCGGGGGACTTTACAAACATATAATTAACGGACACAAATTACATCCAGACTCAGAACAACAATTTGTGGATCGCACAAAGTGTTGTCCCGCGTGGGATTCGAACCCCCGACACTGACGCTGTAGGTCGCTATCTGAACCACTACGCCATCTGTGCAGTCATATGCCATACGTCTAGTTTATTGACAATAATGCGTACATAATGTTATCATCTACTCTGTGACGAAAAGTAGTTTTTTAATGTTTAATTAATTTAATTTATGTATTTTATAATGTAACTCTGTTCTTTTTTTTTTCCTCTTTATTTATTATTAGGGACTTTTATACAAATGTACATGCCAGTCCCATCATACCTTACAAGATTAACTATTAATTAAAACGTAACATTACAAACTTAAATAAATTATAGGCTGCTTCAGAATTAGGTGCCGACAATATATGGTGAAACATACCTATATCACATATGTTTATATTAAGCTTTTTAAATAAATCCTCTCTAGCTGACTGAAACCTGGAACACTCCGACAATAAGTGAGTGACATCTTCAATATTGCCACACACATCACAATTTGGTGAACTCCTCTTTTTCATAAGGAACCCAAACTTAGTGAGTGGCATGTGTCCAGATCTCAGTCTGTGTGCTATCACAGCATTTTTTCTGCTGAGCTTGGTGTTCATGAACCATGGAATATGAGGAGGCTCCGATACAATTGTCCTATACCAAATCCCTTTCTCTTTAGATTGCTGGTTAAAATACTCTTTCCATAGCTCGTAACATTTATCTTTATATTTAGGTAAAAGTTCCACATAATTTGTTCCACTGGCCAAAACTTTCATTCTTCCCCATTTTGACAACCGATCGGCCTCCTCATTTCCCTTTATGCCTATATGTGATGGTATCCATTGCAATTTCAGGTTTGTTTTAATTGTGAAAAATATGTTGAAAGTTTTATATAGGTACTGTATTGGGTTTATTTCTTTTATGAACAATTTAATAAAGATCGGTTATCGATTTAAGTATATCGACTGTCCCATCTCATTTTTATTTTCAGTCCAGTATGACTTTGTACATGTGTAATCGTCATTTATGTATAAAATGTTTACTAGGTATTTCAGTACTTATGAGTTACATTTTAGGCATGAATATTAATATTTTTATATTTATAATATATTGCAATTCAGTTGCAATAAAACTGGCACGAACAAAATTAAAATATTTTTGATACAAAATGAAATTGTAAACATGTCGTTCGTTCAAACTTACTTCATTAGTTTCGTTGACATCTATCTGTCCCAGAGATCAAGCTATATTTTAGGGACTATAACGATATATATGATTTGTCGGGTCGACCACTGAAGTCAAAGAACTCTACACCGGTGGTCGGCCCAACGACGAAGGCGACTTGCTATATGGGTGGGTTACAGGGCCGCGCGCCGCCCCTCTGTCGTCCCCGACGGAGCCGGGCGACGGGTGCGCTGACCGTAGTCCAACAAAAAAAAACGATATACATGATTTAAGAAATAATTAACTTTAGTAGCAGCTCCGTGTGGTAACGGAGTAAGAATATAATTCACCACCTCCTCTCTAACTCGTGCGTGTCGTGAAAGACGACTAAGTGATTAATTATGCATATAACATCTATGTAAGCGAAGGAAAACTAGTAATAAAACCCTATAGCAACACGTCTGGCCAGCGTGGTATAGTAAATCAATTTCCCTCCTATTGTGGAGGAGGCTCAAGCCCAACAGTGGTAGTATTTTTCATCACTGACAAAACTAAACATCTAGCATTCAACCCCCAACCGCAAATTTTCCGCATTTAATTTTCAAAAAGTTGGATGTCTTAGTAAGAACACAATTCACCACCCATTCCTTGGTGGCGTTATGCAGCAAAGGTTATAGGATTGAGCAAATAACATTACTGCAGAGAAGGAAATCCCAAAATAAAACCCTAGAACATTATATTCGGACAGCGTGGAATAATAAGCCTCTGTAGCATCCGGATCATGACCTATAATAGAACTTAAGTATATGGTATGGTATCATAATATGTAATGCCATCCATTTGTTGTTTAGTTGAAAAATTATAAACCGCTAGCCTCTGCAGTACCTTGAGGATTACCAGCTTATCAGTGATCCCCAATACGGGTTTCGTCGTGGCTGGTCGGATGATGATCTCCTTGTACCTCACACATCGTTGGGCAGAGGTCTTGGTGGGCAAGGGTGAAGCGAAAGCGTTCAGCCTAGATAGGGTCTGGCATAGGGCACTTTATCCAACCTACCATCATACGGAATCCCCGGTCTCTCTAATTGGATCGACATTGGATTTCTGGATAATCGCAGTATAGAAGTCGTCGTAGATGGCTCCTGCTCTAATACCATGACCATTAACGCTGGTTCACCACAAGGCTCGGCGCTCTCGCCGACGTTGTTTATCCTGCATATCAATGGTATATTGCATGAAAATATGCGTTACTATGCGGATGACAGCACAGGTGACGAACGCTATACCGAGCAACAGATTGTCCCTCAGAGTACACAAAAAAGGGTTCAACTAGTGTCAGAAGTCGAGCGCTCTTTGCGCGCCATTTCAGACACAAGTTGATGGGGCGAGCTTCGGAATATGGTGAACGGAACTTAGTCCAGGTTAATCCCACGAAGAGACCAGATGGCGCGCTCACTGCAAACAAGGACACGTTTGTCATTACGCCTTAATTTCAAGGAAGAACCGAGGGACCGACAGTCTTGGAATATCAAGCAGCTAGACTGCTTTTTTGGAGTCGTTTAGACGACAAAGCCAAAATTGGCTAGCAACAATTGGACGTCCTGAACAAAGCCAGGCGGTACTTCATACCGAGACAGTACCTTGTATTATACTAAGCACAAGTTCGTCCTCTATGGAGTACTGAGCACATCCTTGGACATGTGCGCCCAAATATCAGCTAGACCCACTTGACTCCCTACAAAGTCATGCTATTCGAATCGTCGGGGATCTCAATCTTACGGACAGAAGCGGCGAAGAGACTTTGGGTGCCTTTGTGCACTCTACTAGCTCTACTCTTTCATCTCACCAACGTACTACTCGACACCATAACAGGGTTTAATCATTTCACCCGGATGTATATATTATGGTCTTCAACTGTACTTTTCGAGCGATCATTTTTCGCGGCAAGACTTTTGCCAATTATTTTCGCATTGGAAGAAGAGAACATATTGCGTAGACCTCAAGTAATTGAGATAGATTAGGATAATGACGCCGGGCTGACCACGGAGGACAAGGAAATTAGTAGCCGTGGTCGGTCCAATGGCGAAGGAGAGGAGATACGGTGGATTATGGGGCCGCCCTTTCGCCACTCCGAACGTAGCGGACGGCATGTGCACTGACCATAGCCCACCGAAAAAAAAGCGCAAGATAATGATCATCATCATTTCAGCTTATATATGTCCCACTATTGGGCTCGAGCCTCCTCTATAATAGGAGGGAAATTGACCTACTATATCACGCTGGTCAGACGTGTTTGGGTTTCATTACAAGTTTTCCCTCTCATGCATAGATGTTACATGCATATTTAATCCCTTAGTCGTCTTTTACGACACCCATGAGCAAGAGAGAGACTGGTGAATTGTATTCTTACGCCGTCACCACACGTGTTAATGATGAGTTATTTTTGTTTTCGAAGTGTATATGTAATCGAACATACATATGTATAATCAGTTTGACTCTTATCCACGTGTTGGTTCGAATACCGTTTGGCATGTCAGGGGCGTATTCCAATGCCAACACGAGAGCTCGAATGTGCACTGACATGAAACAGTATACCTATGTGTGCGAGCGATGCACTAATTAGTTTCTTGAACTCTACCGTTGAATAGAAACAGCGCAGATGTAGCCGGCAATGAACTGCTTTAACGGACGTGTCATATGTTTGCAGCGATTTTTTGTTACAAGCACTATCTTATGATATAAATTATTGCGTTACAAATGTATACAAATATTTGCATGAACATGTAGCGGCTCGCATAAATTGAAACAAATCAGAAACCGATTGAACCAATAATTATCGATTGATTAAATCTTTTGTTTTTTTAAACTTTTGGATGCAGCTTTACTTGTTTGTTATGCCTAATGTGACCAATTATTCTTACATCAAAACGGGACGCTTGAATAATAGTTCCGTTACTTTTGTCAGAACGGACACTTCAGAAGATACAGGAAAAATTCTAAATTAACCGCTAAAAAAGAAAAAAGGCAACAAGAACACGTAGGAATACGTACAACTATAGCAAAAATAAACTATGGTCTATAGTACCATCAACATAACAAATTCTTATTTATGCTCTGTTTGCAAAAACGGGACATTTTTGTACAGTTGGGGTCAACGGGATAGAGAACCATTAAACGAGATGTATGGTCACGTTATTTATGTCAGACAACCGTTTAGAATTAATTTCCTATGCGTTGAGAACAGTGTGTGGTAGCGTAGTTGCTGTGTGGTAGCGGCTTCGAATACTACCAACCCTTGCTTTGCTCGTGGGTGTCGTAAAAGACGACTAAGAGCCCTAGATTGACCCGGACCAACTCCACCTGGTACCATTTGGGTCAACGATTACATTCCCAAGGAGGGTTGACGTCAGGAAGGCGGCTGGTCATAAAAGTCATTGCAGAAACTTTTTGTAATATGTCAAAACAGATGACATATTGCGTCGACCCCAAGTAATTGGGATAAGAGCAAGATGATGATGATGCGTTGAGAACAGTAATTTTTACTAGGTGAAATTAACCCTGAACCTGATCAAATCGAAAAGTTTATGTTTTTATTTTGTTTCTTTTTTATTGTTTTCGATGGTAGACAAGGAAGCAGCCCATCTAATTTATATAATTTTGGATTTATTGTAGCATACAATATCATAATAGATTGAAGGTATGCGCCGGACGAGGCACCGAAGTCAAGGGTTTGGTACCCACCTAAATGGTGATCCACCTAAATGGCGAAATACAGGTCGAATATGGCAAGTTATGGACCTGCACGCCGCCCCTGCCGACGCCCTAAACGGTTTGGGTGTGGTGTGATGCAATCATAATTTGTCTCATAAAAGGTCGAAGATATCAAGGCTAAAAATATGATTGTTGTTACAAAGAGCCTGCCAATTTAAATCTATAATGTCGACGTAGGTACTTTTACGAGTACAATAAAATAATTCTGGACCGGACACGGCATCAACATCAACGGCGAATACATCACTCACCTTCGATTTGCTGACGATATCGTAGTCATGGCAGAATCCATGGAGGACCTTTGGCACTATGCTCAATGACCTCAGCAGGGTATCCCAACTAGTGGGTCTACAAATGAACATGGACAAGACGAAAGTCATGTCTAATGCCCATGTCATTCCTGTACCCGTGCTAGTTGGGAATGCGATTCTCGAAGTTGTGGATTATTATGTTTACCTAGGACAAGCAATCCAGTTAGGTAGATCCAATTTCGAGAAAGAGGTCAGCCGACGAATCCAACTCGGCTGGGCAGTGTTCGGGAAACTTAAGAGGATCTTCTCGTCCAATATTCCGCAATGTCTGAAAACAAAGGTTTATAACCAGTGTGTGTTACCAGTGATGACTTACGGCACTGAAACGTGGTCTCTAAATATCGGCCTCATAAAAGAGCTCAAAGTCGCTCAGCGTGCTATGGAGAGGGCTATGCTCGGTATTTCTCTACGTGATAAAATCCGGAACACGGAAATCCGTAGAAGAACGGGTGTAAACGGCATAGCCCGCAGAATTAGCACGTTGAAATGGCAATGGGCAGGCCACATCGCTCGTCGAACCGACAACCGTTGGGAAAGAAAGGTTCTTGAGTGGCAACCACGAATCGGACGGCGCAGCGTAGGACGACCCCCCACCAGGTGGACTGACGACATTCTCAAAGTCGCAGGGAACCGTTGGATGCAAGTGGCGCAGAACTGTTCCGAGTGGCATTCTCGTGGGGAGGCCTATGTCCAGCAGTGGACGTCTGTAGGCTGATGGATGGATGGATGGATGAAAATAATTCTAAATAAACTTGATGTAAGAAAAAAGCAAATTGTAACGCTAACCTATCCGTCAGACCAGCGTGGTATAATATCAATTCCTTCCTCTTATGGAATAGGGTTGAGACTTGCCAAAAGTGAGACTGAACTGGACGTGCTATGATTTAAGGGAGCATGAGAAATGTTGAGAGAGGGGGAGGGCTACGCTCGAGATTTCTTGTGTAATTGAATATAGTCCGAAAAAAATGCACGTCTATTGAGGCAGAAAGGACTGAATGGTAACCATGATTCGGACGACACTTCGTAAAACGGTCCATCACCAGATGGACAGACGACGATCTTAAAAATCGCAGGTAACCAATGCACAACAATGTGGGCGGAATATCCAACGGTAAAACAACTTTTCAATTCGAACCAGTAGTTTTTGAGATTAGCGCGTTCAACCAAACAAAGTGTTCAGCTTTATAACATACTAGCAACCCGCCCTCGCTTCGGTTTCAGTCGTCTTTCCTGTGTAGTTCCCGTTCCCGTGGGAATACCGGGATAAAATATAGCCTATGTTACTCCCTGATATTATAGATTTCCATTGGTGAAAGAATTTTTGAAATCGGTCCAGCCGTTTTAAAATAACCCGGAACAAACAGACAGACAAAAAAAATATAAAGTGTATTTTAGGCATATGTATAGTGCAAATGACCATGTGAGCATGAAAAAAAGACTATTTTTTTTGACATTACAAATAGACACTCCAATTTTATTTATTGGTATAGACTAAAGTTATAAAGCTGAATGTAGATAATAAATAATATATGGTATTAGTATAGATTTAAATATTAATCGTGTCCAAAATAATATTCGTACTTCTGGTAAATATGCATTTCATATGTTGATTAAAATTTGTTGTTTCTTTCTGTACATGTTTTATAGTGTGATTGGAACAGAATTCTTTATCGAAACCTAAACTACGTCTTCGGTATAAAGATACCAATACCAATGGAATAGTCCAGTTTCGGTAGATATCGAAACTGAACCGTTTTCAATTATTATTATTATAAATCGATTTTTAATAAAATTCGCTTTATTTTATTCACTTATACAGAGAGTTAAAATAATAATAGAACAAAAATTACACCCCGTGTGGTGACGGAGTAAGTATACAATTCACCACTCCCTATCTTGCCCGTGGATGTCGTAAAAGACGACTATGGGATATAATATGCACATAACATCTGTGAAAGAGAAGGAAGACTCTAAATGAAATCCTATACCAACATGTCTGACCAGCATGGTATAGTAGGTCAAATTCCCTCCCATTGTGGAGGAGGCCCGAGCCCAACAGTGGGACGTATGTGATGATGATGATGAATTACAGTATGTGAAAAAATAAAATTGATAAAATTAAACAGTTGCTCTATAAAATAAACAAAAAAGGATAATCAATAGAACAAAAATTTGTGAATAATCTACAAATATAAAAAGGACCTCATTTATTGAGTATTTCCATTGCATTTAAGATCACAGCATTCATTGCGATCTTTTAATTGCAATTATGAATATCCAATCAATAAGTTATACCTATGTAAATATATATAAGATAGAGAGGTACAGGATGGTTCACATCACACATCGGAAAATCGATCTTATGGGTCAATTCTTTACATGTAGCCCGACATAGGACGCGGGAGCTGCCATACCACCCCGCATCCCGATGTGAAAGCCGCATAACGCAGAAAGCGGTAAGACAAGAGCTGCAGTTTTAGACGCCCTTAAGTCGAACGGGCCGAATGGCATCCCTGTCCTGAAGTGCGCCCTCGAATTGACCTCATTTTCACGCGCCTATATCTAATTTCTTGCAACACTAACAGGGTCCTATCTTCATGGAAAGTAGCCCGTGTCCACTCAATCCCAAAAAGGGTACACTAATCGAACCTGTCCGATTTGCAGGTCGGTTGTGATAACATCTTTAATGTCTAAGGTGATGGAAAAATAATAAACCGCCAACTGTTGATGTACCCATCATCAGCTGGAGGACTTTCAATGCGTTGCGCAGAGGGAATGGAAGGCAAGGGTGAGGTTCGATAGGGTATGTATAGAGCCCTTCTCACGAGTCTACCATCATGTAATATCCCCGAGGGACTCTGTAAATAAAATGCCAGTTTTCTGAATGGTCAATGTAAAAAAGTCGTAGTCGATGGCCCTGTTCCAAGACGATAACCATTAATACTAGCAGAGAGACGGTGAGAATATCGGGATCCTCGGCGTTGAACTATCCAGCAGTGTTCAGTTTGAGAGCCATTTAGAGCACAAAACTAAATTGGCAAGGCTAGGCCTCCTGAATAGACCCAGGCGATACTTCTCGCCGAGACGTCTTATGCTATACAAAGCACAAGGTCGTCTTCATGTGGAGTACTGTTAACATCTCTGGGCAGGCGCCGTAATACCACTTGACTCCCAGCAAATGCGTGCTTGATTCCATCGTCGGTGATCCCAATGTCACGGCTAGATTTAAATCTCTAGCGCGACGAAGACTTTGGGTTACTCTGAGTATGCTGGTTGCGTTGCCGAAGGCTCGGCAGATTTCCTGCCGAAATTGAAACTGGTGCCAAAACTAGATTTTTTGCCGAACTTTGCTGAAATCGAAACCTACACTGAATCTTCGGTCGGTCACTAATATTTTATAATATGATACGTATTATATCGTTGTGAATCACCTCTACTAGGTTAAAAATTTGTGTCCTATAAGTAAGAATAGAGAAGGAAGAGAAGAATGCCCCTCTCTGCCATGCTCGTAGATGTCGTAAAAAAGAAGTAAGGGTTATTATAATCTTCATATAATATCTGTGCAAGAGAATGAAACATCATCAACAACAGCGTGGTACAATAGGTCAATTACCTTCCTATTGCGGAGGAGTCTCGAGCCCATCACATACAAAACTATACAAATAACGCAATGAAATTTTGCACATTATATGTGATTTGGTGCAAATGAAAAGACAAGACAATTTTTATTTCTAAAGCTTTGTTGCACAAATTTTACTCAAAAGTTGCTCGTCTGACCTAAGTCAGAATTATAGATTATGTGATTAAAAATTTACCTTAAATAGAGAGCCAAAAATTGCCAGCCCATATTGGTACTTTTGGACATGTGCCTCTTCCATAATGCAAGCGGTATTGACTTATATCATGGCAGACCAGTTGGCATAGGATTTTAGTTTATCTAGCAGTGTTTATTACATTGCGTCTCTTAGTCATATTTTACGACACCCATGAAAAAAATGTAGAGCCAGTCACACAGAGTAAAAGAAAATGTTAACTCAAATGGACCTTGGCGTTTACATTCGAATAATTCGCTTATATGGTGAGTTCGTTCGAGCGCACCTCTGCCTGTCAGGCGCCGATGGGAGCCGGCAGCTGCATTGCAGCTGGCGTATGCTTTTGCTCGTTTTACTACACACAGAGCCCTGCTAACACTCTCTACCATATTAGCGTATGGTGACAATAACATGTGTATAATAGTCGTCAATAGATATTACGTATTCTAAAAAGTATAATCTTCATTGATTTCTGTTTAAAAATAATAACAATAAACTCAGCATTAACGAAAAAATTCTTATACTTACCTACTGCGGCAGAATTCACAAACATAATTAATGAAAATATAGAAATTCAGAACAGATATTTGTGGATCGTACAAATAATTATTCTGCTGTGCAGCAAATTGAAATACCTTCCTAAATGGTACAAAAGTTAATTTAAAAACCATTCTATCAAAATAAAACCTAAAAATTATAATTATGTACATTACCATTTACCACCATATGATTTTTGATAAAGAACAGAACCCCTAATACTCTATTAAATAAATAACTAAAATAAAAATAAACTTTTAAAATAGTGTCCTCCAACAACAAAAAAACCAGTAAACTTAAAACAAAAAAAAGCAGATTCAACCATAAAGACGACCTACTGATCGATTTGACGTCGGTGCCAAGTCAAATAGTAGACAGACTAAGTTCACTTCATGGCGTATTGCAAGTCTCTATTGCCGTGCAACAACTTTAGCGAACTGAAGTGATGGTCAACTCCAACCGACACTAACTGGCAACTGATTATAAGAAAGACTTTTAGATTGGTTCTGTATTTATTATTTTTTATTATGCTACCTTTACTTTAGAGATGACAATGATAATTACAAGTCTATCTTTAAATTATAAGCTTACTTATAGTTTATAATGAATACTTCTTTAGCATCTTTATCTTTCGAATCAATGAAACGAAAAACTGACACTAAAAAGTGACAAACATTTATCTATAGGACTTATTTTCCATGTAAAAGAGATAGGATACTGTCTTTATTCCAGGCTAAGCTATACCTAAGACATGTATCTACTACTAAAAGTAGTGTTTATAAAATAAATTTATTTTTATCTCTAGTTTCTTTACGTCTTAGACAGCTTAGGATAGCATTAATTTCCGATTTACGCCAATAGCAACTTTCAATTAAAAATAATATTTTGTGTCCTAGGCCTGCGAGGGTCAAACCAAGCGAAATGAAATCTTAAAAAAAATCAACATTAAGATTAGGTATGGATTTTTGAAAGTATTAATTTTAAAAATGCATATAGTTTTCTAGTATCCTAACCATTAGAAGACTAGAATCTATAACTCTTTCAATATCTTATAAGATTTTAGGCGTCTCGTAGGTTATTACCTACGAGACGTAATGTATAACGTAATGTAAAATGTATCTACATTTTTACAGTCATGGGCATCATCATTTCAGCCCACAGAAGTCCCACTGCTGGGCTCTTTGCCCTTCGCCACAATAGGAGGGAAATTGACCTAGACCTATATACCACGCTGGTCAAACTTATTGGCACAGGGTTTTATTTTAAGTTTTCCTTCTCCCCTTATTATCCCTCAGTCGCCTTTTACACACCTGCGGACGACGAGAGTGATGAATTGTATTCTTACTCCATTACCACATGAAAACACTTTTACATTATTAACTGTAACAAAAAATTGACAGCTTGAATCGTAAAAGTTACACTGTATAATTGGATGCGATGCCACAGGACCTTTCTAAAGGTTATATTATTTTGGATAGACTAAGGTCCAATAGTCAAATATATAACCGCCAGCTGATGAATCCTTTCTTCAGCATTTCACAATCAATGAGCCGACATAATTTCGCCTCATCTTCAAAGCTTCCCCGTTCTCTTTTAAATTGAGGAAACTTAGTGCCTTATTAAAAATACAGTCGTAATAAAACAAAAGCAAAAATCGATGGAGCTCTATTATCAAAAAAAAAATTGTCACATAAATTTTAAACGAAAACATTTTCATGCTGTCCAAAAAGAATAATAGTACCTACAATGGTTAAGTTAAAGCCGCAGACTGAACAAAATTAATTCGAATCCCCTACAGAAATTTTACCATGCATTGTTAGCTGTGAGTACGAATGTAATAATGTATGCCCAAACCAAATCCAAAGACTATCAAAATTCCCAGCAAACGCGTTACTAGTGTAATAATGCTCCTATAATACATGATCACGAATTGTTCATACCATTGAGTTATTCCTTACAATTTTACAAGTTAGATTTCATTTGAAATAGATCCATTCCTAAGGGCAGACTGCTGGGTAGAAAATGCTGGTAGAAATCGATCACGCAAAGTCCAGCCGGCTGCTTGCAGCCTGTAAACAGGCATCTTGCATACGATTTGTTACGTCAAAGTGACCTACTTGAGTCAGTAAAATATTAAAGCAATTTGAATTAGAACATTGGAGCATAGGTGAGAGTAATATCGATTGTAAGTCGTCACGCCATGTGCCGTAGTAGTCATATGCTTTTTAATACCCATTAGGTCTTTCTTAGTACTATGCCCCGTACCACCTACACCCAATTCTTATATTTTTGAGAGAGACTGCACTAAGGAAACAAGCCTTATATCGTGGCGAAATATTCCTCGTAATTATATGAATAAATGAAACATCGAGATTTAAAACTATAATCTCTTACTCGAATAAAGAATTGTAATGCACCATGTATTCGACGTCACGAACCCACAACACTCGGCAAGGGACCACCCCTTTTTTTTCTTTTTTTTTTGGGGAGGGCTGCGTTCGGCGCGCCTCCGCACCACTCCGTCCGGGGCGACAGAGGGGCCTAAGCACGCAACACCCGCAACCCACCCGAACACCACGTCGCCTTCGTCGTTGGGCCGACCACTGGAGCAGGGTTACTTGTCATCAGTGGTCGGCCCGACGGAATACCCGGGTGGGGGGCCCGGGATACCCTCCCATCGACCGACGTCCCCCCCCTCGGGGAGGACGTCGGTCTTTCCTCACGCGGTCGGCCTCTCGGCGGGTGACGGACTAATCCCCGGTCACGTCACCCGCGGCCTCGGCTAGGGCGGCATTGCCCGCAGGTAATCCCGCCTGCGCCGCCCCAGTCGCCGGCAGCGGGTCGCATCATCGAGGCTGTGCTCCTCGCGCTCACGACCCGCCGCCTCCTTCTGCGAGATAACTGCCTCGCAGAAGGCTGCGACCGCGTCCCAATTCCTGATGCTGCCGAGCGATGATCGGCAGCGTCAGGTCGGCACCGATGATTGCGACGAGTTCACGACCCGACTCTGCCCAAGCGGCACAGACCTCGAGCGTATGCTGCGCCGTGTCCTCGTCGCAATCGCAGTGGTGGCAGGACGGAGTTCTCTCCCTCTTAGCGACCCTGTACAGGTACTTGCCGAAGCATCCATGCCCCGTCAAGACCTGTACGAGTCGGAAGGAGAGCACCCCGTGCCGCCTTTCCAACCACTGCATCAGCACCGGCCGGAAGGCCTCCACGGTCCAAACACCGTATCGAGGCCTCTCCAGCCGGTCTGCCCAACAGGCGATGACGTCTCGGCGGGCGTCGACGCGTCAGGCGGTGAGCTCCCTCAGGGAAACAACACCGCCCCCCCCCCCCCCCAAGGGACCACCCCTTGCCGATATTTAAACTACATGTCATCTATGTCATCGTAATTCGTGATCCCCACTTTAAACATCTTAGGTTCCTTGAAAAACATGAGAACTGTATTTGAATCTGTTCTGTATTTCGAGCTATATCGATTAACCTAGTCCATATTTGGATTAGTATATTTTTATACTCTCAACAAATTTGCTCCTATAGATGAATGACGTAAAATAAACATTATTTACTACAATCAATCTGTTTCGACGTTCTCCTACTTGACCCGTGAAGGCGTAAATTTTCTACAATATACTCTCGTATTTTCTTAATTCATGTTATCGGTCCCCATAATTTTGCCACAAGCCTGCTCCGGCCCACCCATAGAATACCGGGGTCAGTTTGGACGGCAGTATTTATTATTTAATAGGTATTTAGGTCAGTGTCTGTCGGGACTTGCCTCTACTTTGGCTTTATGCTGCTGTGTGTAGTATAGAACGAGATGCTGTGAAAAGTATTTACATTATATATGTATATTACATTTATATACCCACTAGATATCTACGTGGTACTGTGTTAGTTATCTGTATTCTGATTTAAGATAAGTAAGATATAATTTAATAAATGTCACGATTATTAATCGTACTACCGATTATGTAGTTTAGATCGCATAGAATAGTCAGACTTATTATCGAGCGAATTTTATCTTCTAACATTTCACATAGTAGCAAATCCGCGCTATGTCCTACCTACATAAGTCAAAATGTAAATTTCGATCAGTAAATCGTATCAACTGTGCGAAATATCTGATTTCACGACACCTATATTAGAATCGTACTAAATTTGTAATTAAAAATATTACACCATGAGTTTATTACCTAACATCTATGACAACGAATTCTTTAAGCGGGTAGCGACAAAAAGCCATTTCAAAAATACATCATTAATAAATTGATAAAAATCATAGACAGAACTCGTTTTTATAGTAATTATACTATTGTAGAATCACGGGCTCCTAATATTGGACAAAGGTATAGCTATATTATGTAGGTATAGTTAGTCCTAGAGACGAGGTCGAGCGACCTCCCATCGTTGTTCCCCGCAGGCTTAAGGCCAGCAGGGGGCTGCTTTTCAGATTTTCCTTGTGATATTTGTACCTACATATAGCCGTTATCGTCCCTACACGTTGACTGATACTACTCTTATAATATAGCACATAAATTTGAACCATAACTAACTTTGAGCGGTGGTTTCGGGTAACGGGATTCAATTTGCGTTTCCTAAATCACATTTGTCTCCTTTTAGCTTCTTTACATATCCGTTACGAATCATTTGAATTTCATATGATGTTTTGGAAACAGCATTTGATAAATATATAACCCTACAATGGCAGACAACATCGCGATTGGCAGTGAATAATAGAATCGGAAATTAGACTGAGAAACTGACGCGTCTTTCAAGGCCATTTTTTGCGTTACTCTTACATAATGCACAAATGCTGTAACCGCTATTGTAATCCCATCAATTAGGCTGTCTATGCGCATTTCGAATATATTAACTTTAACAGTGCGGTGTATTTTAGTTTAGGTGACGGGATGTATACCAAATTGTGTTGAATTCTCAAGGAGCTTATTTATTTCTTTCAATAAATTACATTATAAAAATATTTTAAAAAGAGCAATGCAATTTATTAAAAATTCTCTGGCAACTCGGGTTGCTGTTTTCTTCTACATATTCCTTGTTATCTCTTGCGAAATATATGGACCGCATGTATATCAAAATATTTAATAAAATTAGAAGGGTATTATTCTTAGGATAGGTAAGAAAGAAGAGAGAGCTTTTTGTGAAAAGTGTAAAGTATACCTTGGATTTCAAATGTACTACGAACAAAAAATTGTCGAATTGAGAACCTCTACCTTTTTAAAGTCTGTTGAAAGTAGGTATATTATCATTGTTCATGCGCTACTACTGACTTCATTTGCCAGAAAGAGGTCTCTTGAAAACTTTACAGTGCATCAGTTGTAAAAAAATGCACTACAACTTATTTTACGTTCAAACATTTTAACGGGTTTTAAAACATCGACTTGAAATACAGACTAAACCAAGCATTTGTTTAGCTAAAACACGGGCAGGTAGAACATAAATACATACTTACTGTAGTGCTTCTAAAGAGTGGTCTGCTTGCCGTTGCAGCCGGTGCTCGAGATAACGTTATCAGCGATAGCCTTGCCGAGGATTCTCTGAAGCTACAAGTCTACCGTGAAGGCACGTATACACAATTATAATGCGTAATTATTTTGGTTTTGCAGACCGGGAACTGACAATACTCTTATAAATATATCTGAAAATGATAGTATTGTTTTGTAATAATTATTTTCTGCCGCGTTGTGAAGAAGCAAACCGTGGCTATTACCATTTTTGTTTGTATTGTATCTGATTATTATGCCAGATCGCAGGTAAGATGAGAAGTCATAAACACCCGACTTCACCTTGTCCTTAAGTATTATATTGATGAATGTACACAAGGTCAGGTAAACAGTCCCTTAGTTGAGTTATACGGAACCTATGTGTCATAATGGGGTGGACGTATTATTATTAATACTTGGACGATAGAACGTCGCTGTTTTTGTTTTACTATTGATTTAAAAAAAATGAAAGTTCTTATTGAAAAGGATTGCTTCTACGTAAAGATATTTCAGGAATATCACCTATTTAAATAAACAATGAAAAACGTGTAAAAAAATCGATATATGGTATATATTTATCTACTAGTGCTTTACTCGTAAATTCGTTTAGCTATATTCGATTATATTTATGTATTGTATTCTTTAGAATACCACTGAACCAAACGCTACGTTCCTCAATTTCTATAAAAAACCTAATGTGAATGAAATTCTATCCCTAATTGAATAGGAGTTACTTACAATTTCAAGAGTTTTAACATTTTTCACACATCAAAAAGCAAAATATGCATATTTAAAAAGGGTGGATACAAGAAAAATGTTCATTTTAGTGTTAATAATGTTGCTTTACCAGTGGTACAGGAGTTTAAATATTTGGGACTTTGGTTGGATAGTCGCCTGAGATGGGGTAAACACATTTCAGAAACATCACAAAAAGTTTCCAAATTAATTAACATATTAAAAACTTTAGCTGGCTCAGGCTGGGGACTTCATCAAAATCATTTAAGACGTCTGTATATTACTATAATTCGCAACAGAATAGACTATGCTAGTTTTTTATACGACAACAGCTGCAAAACGAACTTATATAAATTAGATAAAATTCAAAACCAATCTCTACGCGTCATAGGCGGATATATACGCAGTTCTCCAATTCATGTAATGGAGAGTGATCTTTGTCTTCCTCCTCTCCAATATCGTAGAAGATACTTAGCAGCAAAGTTTTGGTTTAAATCTAAATCATTATCATCAAATAAAACAATTCTATATCTTCAAGAACTTTCAAATAGTATTAAATCGCATTATTGGCACAACAAAAAAATACCCCTACTAGTTTCTATCCACACTGAGTTTAGTTCTGTTCCTATTCACACGAGTCTTAAACCGGAAATGTTTACGTTAACAACCTGGATGAGTAACTTTAATTTATCAAAAGTCTTATTTGACTCAATCCCAACAATTGATCATGCAAAACGATCATATGATAATCGCACTCTCCATAGTACGTGTATTAAATATATACAGCAATATTATGCGAACTATTATAAGATTTATACCGACGGATCTAAGAATGGTACAATTGGTGGTGCTGCCTTTTTCGATCCCTTTCAGAATTTACATATGAAATTTAACATTGATACCAATATATCAATAATGCACATTGAATTAATGGCTATAGCGGAATCTTTGGCTTACGTTCAATCAATAAACCATAGTAAGTTTGTAGTCCTCACGGATTCAAAAAGCTCTCTGCAACACTTGGCTCGGTGTACCTCTCACGCGGCGAGAGGCGTCCCGATTGCCTACAATATATTGGAGTCAATCTTAAACTTACAGTCTGAGCATAGAGAAGTGCGTTTACAATGGATTCCGTCACATATTGGGCTACGTGATAATGAAACCGCTGACCTATTAGCCAGACAAGCAACTGTAGACGGAATCCCGTTGGGGGTTACTCCCTTATTCTCGGATTATGTAAAGCATATTAAAGAGCAGTGTAGAATACTTTGGCAGGAATATTTTGATAAACGTTCCACAGAAAAAGGCATATGGTACAAGACTATCCAACCAAATATACTCAAATACCCTTGGTTCGGCAACAGTCAACTTAAACGTAATGCACTGGTGACAGCCCTCAGACTTCGTTCTGCACACATTCCATCGAATGTGTTTGCATTCTTAATGAAAAAGACAGAATCTCCAACATGCAATACCTGTGGAGTACTGGAAGATGTACAACACATTCTGATGGAGTGTGTGAGGAACGAAGGATATAGAAGGCACTATTTCAATATAAACAAAATTTTTGATGTGGGCTATTGTAACAGCATACTGTCTGAACCAGAGTCTGACGAGGCTATTATTTTATATAAGTTGGCGGAATTAGGTCTGCAAAGACGTTAATTGCGTCAGTTGTAATGATGTTTTATGTATATTGTGTTATTTTTGTAGTCTTTTACAGGGCGATGTGGTCGCGCAGCGACAAAGCCCTCTAAATAAATAAAAAAAAAAAAAAACATTTTTCACGGTATCCATATTTTTATCAATAGCCTCTACTACTCCTTATAACATCGGTTTCCTGCCATCTTGTGTCCTGTCAAGATTGGCAAAGGCGTTTCAGAAATCAACCTCAACGTACAGTGACAAACAGACAAAATGCATTAATTAAAAACCTATTATTTGACATTACAAACAGGTATTTAAATCTTTTTACTCTGTGTAGATTATCTCCTGTGTGATAATGGTTTAAGAATGCAATTTGCCGTTTACCCTTATTTGTCTGTGGGGATTGTAAAAACCGACTGATGAGTCATCAAGAGAATGGGCAGGTGTATTCTACTGAGAAACTTACAATTACCAAAGGCAATGGTCAACTCCCCTGCCCAGTGCATTAACTTCTCTTGTCCATGGCGGCTATCGATAATGTGACGTATCAAGAATTAAATAATAAAAAGCATTGCTGTTTTAAGATTATTACATTTTTTATTTTACTTATTTAGGTGTTAGGCTATGCCGTGTGGCTACGAATACTACCAAACCTTGCATTTCTGGTGACGTAAAACATGACTAAGAGGTTTATATTGACCCAGGCCGACTCCATCTGATGCCGTCTGGTCAACAATTACATTCGTAAAGATGGTTGATGTCAAAAAGGCGGCCGGTCATAAAACCATTTTCAATAACTACCTATTTGGCAATGAGAATGATGGGAGATAAGAGCAGGGTTATGATGATGATAGGACGTGGCCAGACGATCATACGTTGAGATGTCGGGGATTGAATGTCATTAGACAATCTCTCCGCACGAAAACCCCGTAAAAGCACGAAAGGGACCGCTGTGGTTTTAGTGGAAATACCGAACCGCCGTGGCCGGTGAGACCCACACACTCCTCCGTCTGTCCTCCACGACAGACAGACTGTCCTCCGGACAGTGCGTAAAGCATTTCCACAACATGAATAAAAAAAGGGTTATGATGACAACAGGTTAAGCATGCGGCATGTTATAAAAGTTTGAAGAATACGGCACGTTACTCCATGATCCACCATCATCATCTCAGATCAAATACGTCCGCACAGCTGGGCTCGAGCCTGTTCCGCAACAGAAGAAAATTTCACCTGCTATACCACGCTGATCAAGCGATTTGGTTTCGCGTTTTCCTCCTCTTGCACTGATGGCATATGTATATTATATCTCTTAGTCATGTTTCACGGCACCTGCAGGTAAGAAATTGTTTTCTTACTCTGTCACCACACGGAAAATATGTTATTTACCTACTATTATTTCAGTTTAAAACACATTGCAGATTTAATGCCATGAGTTATTCTCCATCTGTCAACATAGAGTAGTGCAAAGAAATCAATCGATCTTGTACCTATCTATCCTTTATCTCAAGGGCGAGATAAAGGATGTTAAATTGTATTCTTACTCCATCATCACATGGAAAATTATGATCTATCACGTAGCTGTAATTCTTAAATCTTCAGTTCCTGTAAAGATTTGTTGTGGTGGACACACTGTTTATCTCATTTCTGGAAATAGAATGATGGAATTAATTAGCACATTTGTCACAATAACATAAGACCGCGCCGCCGTCAAGCGTACGTTATGTGTAATTAATAAAACACGATAGTGATATCTGTTACATATATTGGTTTATTTTGGAATAAGAGAGTGTTATATGCAGTGGTTACAACCAAAGGGTTCCTAACAGGCGGGAAGCGATGCCCGCTTATTCGTTAAAACTTGGCTGAAATGCGCAGGCAGTCTTCGATGCCCGTAATATGGTCCTCTAGTAGCGACTAGGGATATTTTGGAGCTCCAACCATACCTGAAACTATCAAATATCCGAGATAAAAATATTTTGAAAACCGATATAAATGTATCGAATAATGTCGGATAGCGTCTGTGTATGTATCGTGCCTCATGTTAGGGGGCGTTCATAAAATACGTGAGATGTTTAAGGGGGGGAGGGGGTCGAGTCAAATCTCATCTAATCTTACGTTGGAGAGAGGGGGGGGGGGGTCTCGGCAAATATCACGCAATTTTTTTCTGATTGAAACAAAAAAAAATATGCTATTATATTACTAGTCGTAAAAAAAACCACGAAGCAATTTTTTTTCTTTTTACAATAACAACCCAACGCGGTTACGTATGAAACCCTCATTTTGAAAAATCTCACGTGAGATTGGGGAAGGGGGAGGGGGTTGCATAAAATCTCACGACATCTCACCCTACAGAAAATTTAAAAAAACACCTCACGTTATTTATGGACGCTCCCTTACGGGACAGGATTTCTATCCACCAGCAGAACTGACAGCCTAAACGTAAGCCTCTCTAAAGGGAAATAATACGATAATCACCACAATTTAATATAAATAACTGAAACTATCCGAAATTGTCGGATAAGTCGAAATAATTTCATATCCATAACCATTACGGTTACGGATATGGCATTATGGTTACCGAAATTATCCGAAATTGTCAGATAATCCGTAATAATTTCATATGAGTAACCGTAATCGGTATGATGTTATTCCGGAACTGTATATAACATCCCTAATAGGGACTATAGAGCAATTAATTATAGGTCATATTAGAATACGGTAGCGACCTAAGCATGCATTTTGGCCCAGACCCTCAGTAGGTTTTGAAAGCGGTGATTCAAACCCGAACACTACGTATGTCAATAGAACATACTAATAGGAGCTAACCTTAAATTTGAAGACGGGAGGTGGACCGAGGCTACATACATATGCCTACGCCTTGTTATACATACGTATGTACGATACTCGTACCTTATATCTATAGCCTTACAATCACATATTTTTGGACACACGATACCTTCATTGCGGTAGTACATACGGGTAATCTTATATCTTTAAACGAGCATTTCTTGTATATATATATATATTCAGGATCTCGGAAACGGCTCCAACGATTTTATTGAAACTTGGCATACTAGAGGTTTCGGGTCCAAAAAATCGATCTAACTAGGTTTTATTTATAGAAAATGTTGTTTTGTCCGTGTTTTTAGTAAAACAATATAATGACATTAAATTTTAAAAGAATATGAATTCAAATTTCGTTGTCAACGTCATGAGTTACGATAGCTCAGTTGGGGAGACGGCTGGTTTTAATTTTGGGTTTTGTGGCATTCAAACAGCGTCGGTTCGAATCTCGGTGTTATTATTATTCTCTTTTTGTAATTTTTTATATGATTTTCATTATTTATTTTTTATTAATATAATATCTAAATAAATTCGACAAAAATATTCCGAGCGAAGCTCTGTCAACCAGATATTGTTATATAAACTGTATATTAACTATTAGCTGTGATAAGACTCCAGCCATGTTGAATTTAAATCTATTTTGGACATTAATTTGTATTTAAATAAAACCTGTTAAACGTTTTCCGATGGATGGCATAGGCCCCATAAATATGACAATACGACTGACAATTTGATTGTCATACGTCAGCCCACGCTGGTCTAGTTAGTTGGATGATTGGAACGAATTTCCAATAGGTGTGGGTTCGAGTCCCACGTTAGTAATCATAACTCGTAGTTTAATCATCATCTCATTAATTTAAATAGTCCTCTACTTTATAACAAATTATAAACTGGTATCCTAGCAAATTTAAAGAAATTCGATCCATTCGTTTGTGTGATTTGTAAACAATTCAGCAGACAAAAAATTTCAAAAGTTGTGTTTTTTGTAAATAATTTACCACGTTATATACTATTTTCTCCATGGTAACGGAGTAAGAACACAATTCACCACCCCCTTTTTTTCTTGGGGGGTGGGCTACGGTCAGCGCACCCGTCGCACGGCTTCTCTTTTTTTTTTTATTGCCGATGGTGGCAAACGAGCAGGCAGCACACCTGATGGTAAGTGACGCTGCCGCACATGGACCTTTGCAATACCAGGGACACAGCCAGGCCGTTGCCTACCGTGAAGAAAAAGCTCTCCTTAAACCTCGTTTGAAGAAGGACATGTCATAGCGCTCGGGAAACACAGCAGCAGGTAGTTCATTCCAGAGCCTGCACGTACGTGGGAAAAATGATCGCTGGAAACGTACAGTTGAAGACCATATCGTTTCCAGGTGAAATGGATGAAAGGGCAAGAGAAACTGCCCAAAGGACAGTATCGTCGGTGGAGAGAGGAATTGGTGTCCCCCGTAGCAGGGCGGGGGACTGTCGAGGCGATTGCGCCCCACCTTCACCGCTGGATGAACCGAAGGCACGGCAACCTGACCTTCAGGATGACGCAGGTACTTACCGGACACGGGGCTTCGGTAAGTACCTGCACAGAATTGGACGAGAAGAAGCCCCTAGATGCCATGAGTGTGGCGCGCCAAATGATGATGCGCGCCACACACTGGAAGTATGTCCTGCCTGGGGGCCTCAGCGCCACGGCTTTCACACCGTGGGGTGGTAGATGGTGTGGCAGCTCCAGCATCCAAAGTCGAGTTACAGGCAAAGAATTGACCTAGAAGATCGGCCTTCTTTGCGCTGTGGGCCAGATTGCCATCGTGTTTCTGCAGTAGAGGGAGATTGGACTGGCAGAAGTTGCCTTGGGCAGCCTTGGAATCGTTCGCCAATTCTGGCAACATGTTCCGCCTTGACTCTGGCAATAGCTTTCTTACTAGATCTAGAAGCGGCGTTAAATTTTCGCTTCACCTCCGTGGCGTTCGGGTCCTGACATTTTTGGGCCCTATTCCAGGCCCGATATGCGGCCCGCTTCTGGCGTGCAACCTCCCTGCAGGTTTTGTTAAACCAGGGTCGACTGCGACCACCGACGGGTATTTTGTTGTTGGGGATAAATAATTCCATCCCCGTAATAACCACGTCAGTAAAGTGGTCGGCGCAAACGTCAGGGTCCCCAGAGGCGAAGCAAAGCCGCTTCCATGGGTAGGATGCGTAAAACTCGCGAAGTCCATCCCAATCTGCTGACTTAAATTGCCAGACTCTGCGAGTCCCAGTCGCCGTAAAGCGACTAGGCCTTACAACAGGGGCTCTGCTACGAATCAAGCAGTGGTCAGAAGACCCAAGTGGGGCTTCGACCACTACCCGGTATCCGTGGTGATGTGTAGTCAACAGAAGATCCAGTAAAGAAGACTCATGGCTCTCGATATCTGGGACATGGGTGGGATGTGTCACCAGTTGTGAGAGACCATAGGCCAAGACCATATTGAAGAGATGTCGACCCTGGTGGTCAGTGGATCGGGACCCCAGCCACTCTTTATGATGTGATTTATGCGTTGAAGTCTCCAAGGACCACCACCTCCGCTGATGGACACTGCTCAATATTTCGTCAATCCCCCATTGGACGTTCTCAAATAACTGAATTGACCCCGGGTCACTGCCATGGGACCTGTAGAGACACGCATAAATGCGGGTAAGCCCTACATAGTCTACGCGTAACCATAGAATTGACAGGTCACCATGTACGAGGGCCTGGAGGCGGCGACAGCAGATACCGCCCCGAATGAATACGCACACCCCGGCTTTACAACGGAAGATATGCTCCAATTCGTAGCCGGGGTAATTTAGGTACGAAAAATCATCCGGAGCACCTATCTGCGTCTCCGTTAAAAAAAGCAGGGCAGGCCGCGCCGTCTCGAGATGATGGTGGACGGCGTCGAGGTTGCTATGTAAACCCTTAATATTGCAAAAATCCACATCAAATGTGGATAAGGGGACCGCCGTGAATAACTTTCTCTTTTTATTTGTCCTTTTCATGGTTTTTTAAGAAGAGGAGGAAGGGAGTGTGCGTATGTATAATGGGGTCCGGTGATACCAAAAAAAGGGGGCGGGGCATAGTGCATGGTTGAGGGGTGAGTTTTGTGAGGAGCTGATACGAAGCACGGAAGGGCCCCTGATGGCCCCCCGTGCGTAGCAGCTGAGGTCCACTCCGGTTTCCCACACCGGCACGTCGACTACGCAACGGGATTTTCGCTGGTTGGTGGGACTGCCTCCCGGGGGGGATGATCCTGGGTTCGGGTCCCCTGCTGACCTGCAGGTGGCCGGCGGTGACCATTCCCATCGGGTCTCCCTGTACCCCATGTCAACCCCTCACGCTCAATGCCCCGACCACGACCTCACCACCGCAAGTTTCAGGTATCACCAAAACCCACCACACACAGACACACTCAGAAAGTTGGACTTCCGGGTCTCTCGCTCACCGAACGAAGCGCAGCAACAAATTGCTACTACTCTGACGTCGATTTTCTGCGAGAGTGTGGTACTGCCCCGAACGGACCGGCCCGCGGCTGCAGACAGAAGACTGTCGACAGTGTGGTCCTACTACTCTAAGCTCACCACGCTCCGTCCAGGGCGGCAGAGGGGCGGCGCGCACAGCCCCGTAACCCACCCGTGACACGTCGCCTTCGCCGTTGAGCCAACCACCGGTGCAGCGTGACTTGTCGTCAGTGGTCGACCCGACGGAATACCCCTTGAGGAGTACCCTTTCCTCGACCGACGTCCACCCCTCGGGGAGGACGTCGGTCTTTTGCCCGCAAACCATGCTTACACCACTAACCCAATGAGGCAACATCAATATATTTATTGTAGATCTACTTATTTTTTTTTTATATTGGCAGCTATAAATATTATTGGTGCCAGTGTCGAGTTATAAATTCCTTAGCTTTTTCACGTTCTTAGTCTATACAAAGTCATAATCGTTCCCATTGATTAGGTGCTGATAACCAAATCACACCACATCATCTATACCAGCTATACTCTAAGTGTGTTCCGCGGAACCCTAGGGTTCCGTGATACCTCTGTCGGGGTTCCGCAAGAATTTAGAAATAAAAAAATCAAAACACCTCTCTCTGGTCGCTCCGCGGCTGTGCGGACTCCGCGGCCGCGCGGAGACAAAACGCTATGAATGTTATTTATTTATTTATTTGTATTTGTATAAGCTTGTGTTACATTAGCTGGTACAATATCTCATAAGTTTGGTCTCAACAATTTTATACTTGTACAACGCGTTCGCTCTAAGTTTGCCGGTCTGTGGAATGCGCGTACCCTCCCCCACGTGACAACAAAACTTATAATGTGTCATAGTTTTACCCAAATATCTAACGTACACAATTTTTATTGTTACAATTAAATAAAAAATTTCGAACGTCATACACTCATACCTATCGCCAGCGGCAAACTTAAAACGAGCGGGTAGTATACTTGTAAGCGCTCAGTCTCTTTGATAAAAGCCGCCTCTGAATTAGACGCTATAGTTGTCAACTAGCGACTTTCGTCTCTAACTTCAAAGGATAAAGTCGATATTGTTTACAACGCTATTTTTAAATTTCTGTTTTTATTTTTGCTTTTTGTTTATCAAAGGTGCCGACTCGAGTATTTTCGAGAATATTTGAGATCGAGTCTAGGACTAAGTATAAAAGCGGCGATCGCGCGTTGGCGTCGTCTCTCGCTGTTCACCAGCGACATACCCCAACATAGTAGAATACAAACAGCATTATTCGCTGACGACACTGCCATCTTCTATGCAGGTCGATCTCCCGCAACAGTGACAACCGTTCTCCAAACTGCGGCTACCGCCCTAGCCAAATGGACTAGGAAATGGAGAATCGGTATAAACCCCACCAAAAGCCAGGCGATCATATTTCATAAGGGGATTGATCGCCGCTACCCAATGGCTGAATATCCACAGATAAAGATGTTCGACCAACCCATCCCCTGGACAAGGGAGGTCAAATATCTGGGTGTGACCTTGGACAGACGACTGACCTTCGGTCCTCACATAGGGCGAGTCCGCGCGCGCGCAGCCCTAGTGCTAGGATGGTTACACAGCTTAGTACACGCAAAGTCTAAGCTATCTCTCCGTAATAAAGTTAGATTATACACCGCTTGTATACGTCCTATCATGACGTATGCTAGTGTAGTGTTTACACAAGCGAAGCCACGCAGGCTACATCGGCTACAGGCATTACAGAATAGGTTCATGCGCCGAGCGACGGGAGCACCGTGGTACATGCGCAATGTGGATCTTCACATAGATCTTGGCTTGCCGACCATCAGGCAATACATGAAACAGTGCTCCCGCCGCTACTTCGACTCTGCCGCGACACATCCGAACCCATTAGTGGTAAGGGCGGCTTCTTACATCCCCTCTAAAATGTCCGCGATTAAACAACCGCGACTAATACTCGACGAACCCGACGACACTATAACGCTCGCCCAGACTGAGGCATACACAGCCCGCGCGGCCTTGACAAATAGTAGTAAATATCCACGTTACCGCCCCCGCCGACGGGGAAGGAAGACGTGTCGCGTTAAAATCATAAACGTGGGAGTGCCCACTTTGCCAGCGACCGCCCGAGCCGAGGTCCGTACCCCACAGGGGGTGCCCTCAGGATGGGTCGCTTAACTTTAAGCGGGTTGAGAGCCCTCAGCGCTCACCCACCAGTCCGGGTAAAGTTGTCACAGCCATCTGAGGCTAACAACTAAGTCACACACAAAAAACAAAAAAAAAAAGTTGGCGTCGTCAGTTGATGATTAGCGTTCGGAGCGATAAGTTACTACCTACTTACAAGCTCGCTAGCGAGAAACTAGTGTTCATTGTTTTACTGCCTGCTGTATTCTGTTGTCTCAGTTTTATACATTTCTTCCCTGTAGGTTCTAAATTTAGTCTCTTATACGCAGTAACGATTGTGCATTATTTAAACCCCACTATCCTGACTTGTAACTTTATAAATAAAGAAGAATGGAACGTTGGCTTAAAGGTGTTAAACGTGTTCCAACAACATCTTCTAATGACGCTGAATGTTCAAAAGCAATGCGCGCGGAGAATTTAGCAATCACCGATCCAGAAGATGATGCCACGAGTGCCACGACGTCAAGCTCGACGGTTTCAAAGACGAAAAAAAGGAAGTATGATGAATCTTATATCAGTTTCGGATTTGTTGATTCCAACGGCTCACCTCTCTGCATGCTCTGTAGTAAACTGCTTCCTAATAGTTCCATGGCACCTGCCAAATTGCGTCGACATTTAGAAACCGTACACCCCGAGACTAAAGACAAGAATAAAGAATTTTTTGTTCGCAAAAAAGATCAGTTATTAGAAAGTCAAAAAAATATGATGCATGTAACACAAACTACCAACGAAAAGGCCACGGAGGCATCATACTTAGTTAGCTATCGCATTGCACAAGCAGGTGAAGCGCACACTATCGCTGAGAAATTAATAAAACCATGTGTATTAGACATAACAAAATGTATGCTTGATGAAAAATCTGCAAAGCATCTTTCTACTGTTCCGCTATCAAACGATACTGTTTCACGACGAATCCATGATCTGGCAAGCTACGTCAAACAAGAACTAGTTACACGTCTACAAAATACACGATTCGCTTTGCAAATGGACGAGTCGACTGATGTCGCTGGTTTGGCTATCCTGCTGGTTATTGTGAGATATCCATATAAAAGTTCTTTTGAAGAAGACATGCTTATGTGTTCATCGCTGCTTACAAACACTACCGGGGAAGAAATTTTTAATAAAATAAATATATTTTTTGAAGAACATAATCTCAGTTGGAACAATTGCATTGACATTTGTACAGATGGGGCCAAGGCGATGACAGGTAAAACAGCAGGAGCAGTGTCACGAATGAAAAATAAAGCGCCTAATTGTAGTTCTAGTCATTGTATTCTGCATAGACAAGCACTTCCGATGAAGCAAATGCCGTCTAATCTAAAATTAGTTATGGATGAAGCGGTAAAAATAATTAATTTTATCAAATCACGACCACTACAATCCCGATTGTTCTCATTATTGTGTGAAGATTATGGCAGCAAACATAAAACACTGCTGCTCCATACAGAAGTGCGATGGCTGTCTCGGGGAAATACTTTAACAAGGCTATTTGAACTTAGAGCCGAGTTACAAATGTTTCTTTCAGCAGATACTTCTTTTAATTTGAAGGACCGTTTGTATGATAAAACTTGGTTGTTCCGATTGTCTTTTATGGCGGATATCTTTCAAAAACTTAACGAATTAAATTTATCGTTGCAAGGTAAACAGACAACAGTGTTTCAGGCCTATAATAAAATAACTGCTTTTAAAAGAAAATTAGATTTTTGGATCATTTGCATTGGTAAGAAAGAAATAGAAAGTTTTACGTTACTCAGTGAGTTTGTTAGCGAAAACGACTCAGAAATGTTTGAAGATAATGTGTTTGAAGAATTGGTCCAATATCTCAGTTCGATGCGCGCATCTTTTGAAAAGTATTTGCCCGAAGAACACAATACAAAAATTAAAGTGAACTCCTGGATTCATAATCCTTTTTTACCCAACTTGGAAAAGCCTGAAAACATGTCAAATGAGATATATGAATCTCTTTTAGAAATGTCATCAGACACAAGTATGGAGTCATTGTTCAAAACGACGCCTCTTAATGATTTTTGGTGCAGAATCCAAGATGAATATGCAATGCTTGGCCAAATGGCTCTGGATATTCTTCTCCCGTTCCCAACTACATATTTGTGCGAAACAGGATTCTCTACCTACGCAGCCACGAAAACAAAATATCGCAATAGACTGGACGCCGAAGCTGATATGAGACTCCAACTTTCTTCCATCAAACCTGATATCAAGCAATTGATGAAAAATAAAAAACAGTTTCATACCTCCCACTAGTTAGATTTTTTCTTTTTTAATGTTTTCTATTATTGTCCTTACCATGTGGTGAAGTAAATAATAATTAGTAACTGATACATTGTACTTTTATTATGCTGATTAATATAGAATACACTTATAAAAATAATTGTTTTATTGTAGGGTTCCATCAAGTATTTTGCTTCCCAAAAGGGTTCCGTCATTTAAAAAGTTTGAGAACCACTGATCTATACCAATAAATAAAATTGGAGTGTCTGTTTGTAATGTCAAAATAATAGGCTTTTTTCATGCTCACACGGTTATTTGCACGACACCTATGCCTAAAATAGCAATTAAAAAATTTTTGTCTGTCTGTCTGTTTGTTCCGGGTAATCTTCAAAACGGCTGGACCGATTTCAAAAATTCTTTCACCAATGGAAAGCTATAATATCAGGGCGTAAACTAGGCTATATTTTATCCCGGTATTCCCACGGGAACGGGAACTACGCGGGTAAAACGACTAAAACCGAAGTGAAGCAAGGGCGGGTTGCTAGTAAAACATAAAAATGCACGCAATTCACAATTAAATAATATTCACTCCAACATTTTCTTTGCATTATACTACATAAAATATCAGCAAAATCATTCAATACGACACTGTTAAACACAAATAATAGAATTTAAAAGCGCTACATAACATTTTGGCATTCTCGTCAAAAATCTATAGTAGATATACATATACATATTATATTGCTTTTGTTATCATTGCGTTTCCTCTAGAGTCATGTCCCCAATGTCACTGAAACGTAAAGAGGTCGGTCGCCAGCCATCGAGCGTCTAACCAACACGAAGACGTACAAGTGTCATATCGCACATAAATAACTGATACAGATGGTATAGTAATCTAGCTGCGTCTACCTCTGGTGTCCAGTAGCAGGGTTTGAGTATCACCTTTAATAGTGGTTCCTCAACGTTTGAACATTGGGACGCCAATTATTTATTAGGCAAACTGATTTTACCGCTAATTTAAATTAATACAAGTGCACCTTATAAATAAAAATGCTTTTATTAATTATGCAATTATATCTTTACTGTTGGGCTCGAGTCCCCTGCATAATAGGATGGTAACTGACCTGCTATATCAAGCTGATCAGACGGGTTAGTAAAAAAAAATATGTTGAGATCTCCTTGTCTTGCATAGATATTGTCAGCATATTATATCCCTTAGTCGTTTTTTACGGCATCTACGGGCAAGGTGATGGTGAATTGCATTACACTGAAGCTATTAATAGCCATGTTGTTGTATGCAATTTTATTTAAAATAAATTAGTAAATAAATAATAAAGGATAATCCTGCTAAGTTTCTTACCGGATCTTCTCGGCGCGGTCGCGTTCCGATCCGGTCGTAATTTAAGTTAAAATGTAAAAGATGACAATATGTTAGTGACCCCGCTGGGTTTATGCATAATAAATTATTTGAATTAAATTTGAATTCTTATACCGTCACCACATCTGGCCCTGGCCCTTCAGAGCGCCTATGTCCAACAGTGGACGTCAATAAATATATATTTAAAAAACAATATTTACAATTTTTTAAGAATCTATCCATCCATTTAACGACCTACCCCCCTATAGGACAGCGGTTTAACGCTGAACTCTAGGTGCCGCACCCTAGACGTAGGACAATAATATATGCTAAGCATTAATACTTGTTTTTAGTCTTGGTATTTGTGTCCATTAAAAGTTTGCCAACCCAATGTCCAAAGTTTTATTCTGTACTGCAATGATATCTATTAAAAAATGCTTCCATGCAAAAGGTTCTTTGAACTCTGAAGATCGATTATTGGAACGGGCGTTATTATGATTTTCCATAAAGAAGTTCTTGGAAGCGATAGTGAATAACTGTACTGGTAGACGGTAAGAAGAAACTATGATGGACAACTTATTACATTTTTGTAGGAAATATTAAGAAAAGTTATATATATGTGTAGATATCTAGAATGCAAATATGTCATCGCTCTACCTGAGAAAACTCATGATGTTATAAAAAATTTTAATCACAAATAATGATTCACTTGAGTCATAAACTGCATAAAATATCCGTTGCAATCCGATTCAATTGTAAAAATAATAAAAATTTCTATGCCCTCCATATATAGGAAATTTTGTCAGAAATTTACCAAAAATGTATGAATATTGAAGGGCCTTTTTGTGTCCGGAAGTTTGATTGCTATGTCTTGGATATGAAAATGGTTCAGATTAATAATTGGAACCGGTAGGTGACGCTGCTACAGATTTCGAGGAGAATACCTTTTACTATTTTTTTAGATTTGTACAGAACAACGTCTGTGGGTGGCCCCACAGCTAGCAAAAAATATAATTTGTATTAGATGAATGCTTACTTTCTTAACTCTCTGATCTACGAGGATCTATCCTCTAGGATCAAAATTGGACATTAATTAAAACTGCCTGTATTCCACAATCTCTGAAAGTTTTTCGATTGTTACTAGTTGTAGGATTTACAATTTACATAATGCTGGCTAGTTGCCAAGATAATCTTATAATTCCTGTTTTGGTAGGGCTACACTTCGAACCAGGTTACAATTGGCGATTCTACTTGCAACACTAGTCGATTTAGGTGCTATCTTCAAACACTTTGAAACATTAATTTGCCGTTGGTTGATGAAGTATACAATTTGCCATCTCTTCCTTTCTCCGCTGGTGTCATTAAAAGTGGCTAAGAAATTTAATATTGCCCTTAATAAATAATAATATTGTCCATGTGGTGACGAAGTAAGAATACAAGTCACCACTCCCTATCTTGTCCGTGGATGACGTAAAACACGACTAAGGGATATAATACGCATATAACATTTTTGTAAGAGAAGGAAAAGTTGAAATAACACCCTATATCAACCTGTCTGACCAGCATTGTATAGTAAGGTTAATTTCCCTTCTATTGTGAAAGAGGCTCAAGCCCAGCAGTGGGACGTAAATGAGCTGAAATGATGATGATGAATGAAGAAATATAAGCAAATAATCATTGCAAGTGAGAGAAAACTCGAAAAACCCTATGTATCGCGCCATCTGAGCAGCATAATATGATATGTGATTATCGGTTTTGAGAATAAATCGTACTAAATAGTAATTTTCGTTTAACATAAGTAGCTGATAAGGGACAATGAATAAAATCGTTTAAACTTTTACTTTTAATTTACGTAGTTATTTACTTCCACAAACAAGCTCAGCCTTAGGTTAAAAAAGTTGATAAACAATGACATGTTTTTTGTTTATCACTGTCACAGTTTTATAACAATAAAAAAACAACTCTTAATTCCATTCTATTTTCTCGTATTTTTTATAAAGTTTGGCAGCTGTCTAGGGTATTTAATTGGGATGGGGATATAAGAGAAACCCTGTTATATTTCAAATTGTTGTTTCGTTGAGTTGTGGACTGGTGCCGGCAGACAGGCGTCGCACTCGCCTTGTGACCTCACTGCGCAAGCGCAGACTACACCACCTAAATATGACCTAAGCGCGACCATATTGTTTCTTTTGTTTGCTGCGTTTTCAATTAAATTCACGAGCATACTGTACAGCTCGGATAACGTAATGGACTTGTAGTTTGATGCCTATGGATATCGCGTGATCTAATAAAATTGTTTCAATGATAATTATAACCAAGAGGTTATGATACTTAGATGCCTTAGACTCAGGCGCACGGAGGCCTATCAATAATCTGTATTACATATAAATACACAAATATCCGGAATATTTTTAATAAAAGTCAACCTCCGCTTTGAATATTATGCCATGAAGAGAAACTGTATATTCATTATTGTTTTCATTGTACTACCTTTAATGTAGCCATAGCCCAGTTCACACACATTGTACTATTTAAATTTTTCATAATAGCGCCTTGGCTTATATCTATCTCAGTATTTCATTGATTGACAGCCAGACACGTAATGGCCGTCAAGCAAACATATCTCTATCATTTCCTTTAGCACGCTTACATATGTAATTTGATAATATAAGTGTACTATAAAATAAAATTTGGTAATAAAATTATATCTATGTATGTTGAGTCGTGGACAGAGAGCGCGTCATTAACAATCATGCCATCACCTAATTGACTGCACCTAAATTAGTACTCGTCTGTTATCGTCGAGCACCTACATGTACGACTAAAATACGTAGTGGCAATACCTAGTTCTTATGTTGAATGTACGAGGCTACGTACCACCTGACACGAGAGCAGCTGGCTGCCGGCTGCTTGCGCACAACTAAACTCGTTTCAAAGCAGACGCCTCAATATGGCCGACCACCGTGTCGCATTATGATTACCAACACAGATTTCAATGTGCCTAATCTACGAACTTAATGATCATAACAAACATAGACGACATTGCGAGCATATTTATAACAATGTAAAAGTTATTCTTCGACTCTACGGGCGACGGTTTCTGGGAAGTAAGCGCGTGAGTTGGATGCCTTTGTTGTCGAGCGGCTGTCCTTTTGCCGTGTCCGTGATTGTATTTTTCCGTCATCTTGCTGCACAAACGTGTTGTAGCTGTTCTGTAAGTATATAGGTAGAAACATTTAGATAGGTAGACGCGTAGGCAGCAACGGTCGTGCGGCCCGCGGCGGCGTCGTCGTACGACCCTGATAATTTGCTGCGCTTATGTTACTTCAACGGCTTCTTGCGACACGTTGCGACCGCTTTCTTGCGTTTTCTACTCACTACACCATACATAATGCGTAGGTAAACGTAATCAGCGACGATGCGATATTCTCTCTCTCTTGAAAACGAAACTCAACAACTGTAAAATCGTAGGTATATAACTAGTTGTATAAATATTACAGTTGTTAGTTTATACGTTTAACGTTATCAAGTAATTATGTAACATTGTATTTGCATTACGATGATACAAATCTACAATATTTCTTTGTCATTGGACATAACTCGTGACATTGAATCTACTTTTATGGAGTGAATGCATAATCACATCTCAATGTTTCTACATCTGTATGTATCGTAAAATATCATTAAGATTGTAATAATAACGTGTGATATTAGAATAACATGTGTTATTATTACCTATAACTGTATGTTTTCTATATTGTTAACTAATTTTTAATCAAACAAACGTAATCATTTGTCATTCAGTTGTATTTTTCTGCATATGGCATCATCTGCTATACTGTTGAGGTTATTTGTACAGCAAATGCGCTTAAACATTCGTTAAAGTGTTTGGTTACAATAAATAAATGCAGATATGAATTCGTGAAAACATATACAGTAACTACTCGCTGTTATAACGCAGTGGTATGTTATACATATAATAGGTAGTTATATATCGGTTGGATGCTATTGAAACAGTGGCTATTGGCTCACAATGAGTAACTCTAAATAACAAACAAGGTGCCGTGACTGTTCACGGTATGAGTCGTACGACATCGACGATCGTTTCGTCCGTGACATCTAAACGAGCGAGCAGCACCTCTACTATCTGGTGGTTATGATAAGGCGTATTTATCAACGGGCCTCGAAGCGGGAGGATTGACATGAGAGCGGCTGCGGTCGGCTGTGTTGGGTGGCGTATGGCGGACAGAGGCAGGCAGGGCAACCGCCGCACATGTTGCGGAACGTGCAGAGGGGCGCGGGGCGGGGCCGCAGCGCCAGGGACGGCGTCGGCACGCACACACCCGCATCGCCTACACGACGCCCGCGCCCGAGGAGCGTCACGTCGCCTTATCGCAGCCATCTTTAAACGAGCACAGTGCACGCCAACCGCCACACGATACGAATTCCATTCGAGAATGCTGTTGCTACTATGGCCGTTGACGAGCGAAGTAATCCTTTCATTATATGCGAGCGTTGTGCACCGGCAATGTGCTTCAAGGTCATGTTAATTACCAGCCGGAGCGGTGACAGTCACGCTCGTTAGCGAGTATCTTCGCATAAACGACATATTTAACGCTTTCAACAATATACTATTATTCCACTGACAACTGCAAGATATCAGACTACATATAAGTACATTGCATCATGTTTTATTAGCACGCAACGCTGCCATAAACGGTCGCACAATGTTCACATACAATGTCACACCCTATAAACTTTACCCTATATACGTTCGTCTACGGTTTATACATCTCTACACTAGGGTGTGCTTTCGACCATCTGTATTGATCCCGGTACGGGTGGTGTGAGTTGCCGTACTGTCGATTACGTATATGTAGACTTTGGGAATGCTGCCGTAAAATTCTGACTAAAGGCTGCCGGGTGGGTGATAAAGGAAAACTGCCTACGTAGCCGGCCCCTGGCGGGTGTTCGGTCGGCGAGGCGTGTTGTCGCGACTCTATATATAGCACGTGTTGGACGGAGCCAGTGCGGCCGCCGACGGCGACGTCTGATGAAAGGTCAATTGGCGCGCAAATTATTTGCGTCGCAAAATTCGCGAAGTCGCTGCAACATCCCGACTCTATAAACTAACATGATTTAAATCTATATCTAAGTTTCTGCTGCTATTGCAGTATTATGGAGGCCGTGTATCGCCGCGTAATTATTGCTCGCCTACTGATCACGGATTTAACATCGCACACTGTTTAAGGCAGGAACGCGGCGCGCATTCTTATCGGACCTCATAATAGATGTTGTGAAGCGAGGTATGTACAGTACCATCCACATACGAAGCGTCTACGTACGTATGTATATCTAGACACGGCAACTGGCTGATTACTAACTATTGACGCAGCGGCCGTGGACAAAAGATTTCACATGCAATATAACAACACATTTTTCTAAATTGTTGCTGCATATTTTATAAAAAATACTCTATATTTACCGTTGGTTTAATGGAACAACCACACGTCTGGCAACCGTGAAATACCGAGTTCATATCTTGAAGTATTATTAGGTTTTACTATCTAGAAATTCTCAATAGCAGATTAAGGCACTTTATCGAGAGCAAATTTTTTGTAGATGATTGTTTGAATTGAATGTACATATACATGAACATGTTTCATCTCTGAATACACGCAGATAAAGTCGGGCTGTTATTATAAAAAAAAATTGAACACCTATCTCGAGATGGTAAAAGCAAAATAAATATCGAAAAGGGTGTCTTGATAGGGAGTTTATTCTTTCAATCTAGTTACATGAGGACAAAAACGGGTTTGAATTCAAGAAGTGGTTAGTTGAGGCCACGCCGAGGTGAGCGCTTCACAGCACCAAGGTACTTACAATGTGGTTAGTCACGCTTGGAATGAACGACTCAGCTCACTTTGACTCCTACAAGAGCGCTGCAAACAAGTGACGACACAGGCCGACATATCCACATATGTATCTACTCATATACGTACCTACATAGCGAACGTATTGGCATATACATAGAGTACATATTATTATACATAACGTATCATCCTTGCGGTTGAGTCAGTGCCGCATGCCGTGCTTACTTTTCAATTTGTTGTAAAAGTATCTTGCTGATGTCGAAGAAATCGTACAAATACTAGGCGTTTATAGACCACTGTGTAGTTCACAATTCTCGCAGATTATACTGATATTGGGTTAAGAAAATAATATCTGATTTTTTATTCCTCTTTATTCTTTCGTAGACGCCGTAAGAGTCGGCAGCAGTAGGTGTTCTATAGTGCCAATTAAAACAGCAATTGCTATCGGCTATATGTGGCGATACTGGGATTTATCCCCATTGAGGAGACATTTTCCGTGTGGTGACGGAGTAAGAATACAATTCACCACTCCCTATCTTGCCCGTGGATGTCGTAAAAGACGACTATGGGATATAATATCCACATACCATCTGTGTAAGAGAAGGAAAGCTCGAAACAAAACCCAATACCAACATGTCTGACCAGCATGGTATAGTAGGTCAAATTCCCTCCCATTGTGGAGGAGGCCCGAGCCCAACAGTGGGACGTATGTGGACTGCGATGATGAGGAGACCTAAGTCGCAACAGAGGACATGACAAATAATTGTCCAATCAAATTTTGGGTTGCGAAAGCTTTTAAAGCTTTCGCAAACCAAAATGTGTGAATTTAACTTATGACGAATATTTTATTATTGTTATCTTTTTTTCTTATAGAACATCTCCCATCTCTCATTACTGAATAAATTCTTATTTCACTAGAAATGCAAACTTATAATTAACGCAGACAACATGCAGACACAAAACAAGAATTATTGTGCTGGAATGAAACCGTCTACACTAGGGATACGAGGTCGCCACTTATAACAATATGCTACTGTAGCCATACGTGTTCTCACATGCTAAAATTTAAGGTTTATCAACTGTATAGCCTTACTAGCTTCTTCCCGCGACTTCGTTCGCGTGGAATAGTTACTTTGGGCTAACTTTAACCTGAGATTTTGTTTACGTAGCAGGTGAAAATATTTTTAAATGATACGATTCTGTCACACACGATTTTTGAGAAACTAACCGATTATTCAGCGCAAACTTATTTGCAACATTCTTCATCGATGCTGCGCTCCTATTGGTTTTAGCGTATTGATATGCAGCCTATAACCTTGCTCGATAAATAGGCTATCTAATACTGAAAGAATTTTTCAAATCAGACCAGTAGTTCCTGAGATTAGCGCGTTCAAACAAACAAATTCTTCAGCTTTATATATTAGTATAGATATAACTTTGACATATAATAATCTTATTTTCTTTAGATATATCATCATCGTCCCAGCTCATATACCTCCTGGATTCGAATGCCCACCACAATGAAAGGGAAATTGACCTATTTATACCACGCTGATCAGGCGTTGATATAGGATTTTATTCTAATTTGGCTCTTATTTGGCATGAATATTATATGCCTTAGTTGTGTTTCAAGATATCCACAGCTAAGAAAGTGAGCGGCGAATTATATTCTACTCCATTACCACACTTTATACTACACTACTATATATACTTTACTACTACTTTATACTAGCTGACCCAACAAACGTTCTGTTCAAATAAAATAAAAGGAATCCTCCTTGAAATCGATAGCAGCGCCGTCTACCGGGTCCAATTGTGAATCTAAACCGTTCTCGAATCCCCTTGTGCACATATAAAAAATTTCACCAACATCGGTCCGGAAGTGACAATTGACATACACACATACACAAGAAATATATAAATAAAAACTAGCTGACCCAACAGACGTTGTTCTGTTCAAATAACACAGCAGCGCCACCTACCGGATCCAATTATGAATCTAAACCGTTCTCGAATCCCCTTGTGCACATACAAAAAGTTTCATCAACATCGGTCCGGCCGTTTAGGAGGAGTTCAGTGACATACACACGTACACAAGAAATATATAGATAAAGATTACAATAATAATTATAATCCATCGATCTATCAGCCTAACAGTGTATATTAGATGTATGCCTCCCTCAAGGGGGAATAATAATATAATCGGATATACGCTTGGCCAGCCCTTTAGTGATGATCATATTTGGTGTTACGTTTACCAAAAAAGTGCTCCCACGGGAAATTAAGGAATAATGACATATTATATTCTTAATCACTTCACACGCGGAGACAATTGTATTTACCTTTGATCTTTCTGATCGGAGGATAAACGTAAAAGGAGATTTTAATTAACTCTACATTATATCTTCAGTAGTAGGTACTCTACCTATTAAGGGAAGTTCGTTAGTATTATCTTACCTATAACATTTAGTAACATTTCCAAAAATTGTTGTATTACAACCAAATTTCACGTTAATCGCTAATGGGGACCTAAAATATAAAGAGATAAATAATTTAGTTCTTAATTCCGTGATGCATATCCGTCATTATTTTCAGCTTATTCCAAGAGACACAATGGCGTTAACAGTCCAATAACTTTATTATACATTTAGTATATATCACTATTATATTAGTTTTAACTTTGCCAATGCTTAAAGTGATTACTAATCGGGTTTAACAGCATAGGCAGTCTGTTTACCTGTGATTTGTGTTGGTACGTCATAGGATTTTAGTCCTGGGTTGTCCAAAAATTTTATTCGCTTTCCCCTTCAAAAAAATCTCAACAACAGGCATGCAGTTCGGAACTGTAGCTTTTGGAAAGTAATAAGCTCCCTAGCCATAATGTAAAGCTATAAGTTTAATGGCAGAACGTGGCCGTGTTATATCCCTCGCTAAACTATTGGAGGCGTAATAATAAAATTCGGTCATAAATATACAGCACTAGATCTGTATGGTAAAGGACTGAAACACGTTTAACAAATAATTCCTTACCCACAGACATTGTATACAAATAAAGGATATAAACAATTCATATATACAGTACCGATGACAGAGTGGTTTAAGCATCGACCTCCCGTGCCAAGTATAGTGAATTCTGTCGCCACGCAAAGCAGTTCTCTAAGTTATTGGTACATACGTCTGTAAAGTCTTCCGTGACACATGGTTTTATCCATATGGGCGCAATGTTGTCTTTGAAACAAATACAATTACTAGTAAAGAAACTCTCTAACCATAACATTGCCCCAAACAGCCAGCGTGGGATAGCAGACTACTTTCGCTCCCATTGTTGAAACCGCCCGTTCCCAATAATGGGGCGCGTATGGACTAAAAAAATGTTATGCAAAACTAATTTGTGTGCGCTGCTTCTACGCACAAAGCATAGCTGTCTAGTTTGCCGAGTAAAATTTAATGTATTCGTAACGATTTCTGATGTTTACGCGAGTATTACCTACCTACACATTGTAAATAAAACTACTTTACGGCATTTATCGCGTTTGTATGTCTGCCCGTGAATGCTGTAAAGTGTTAGAAACGTCGAGCAAAATCAAATACAAACGCGATAAAATCCGTAAAATAGTTTTATTTACAATGTTTAATGTATTCCTTTGGTGATTTATGTTTCCTTAAAATGCCTGGCATTAAAGTAATTTACACATTAAAATTCAAAAGCGTATTTAAAAGCGCACAGATTTATAAATATAACAGATCAGTGTAAGTGGTCTGTGTAAAAATTGCATGCTTAAAAACTGTAAAAGCGATGATGACCTTTTTTGAAATATACCTGTGTGTTATTAGACGAATTTTAATACTAGTTTACAGAACTAAATCCCAGCAAAACTTCACCTCGTTCGTCTTTTAGGGGATACCATAAACTATAGGCGGGTATGTGGTTTGGAAAGAATAGATAAAGTAAGAACTGAGAAGATTCTTTTTTCGGGACATGCAGTTATGGCTCTGCCCGATCTGCCCGGGGCAACGATGAGGACGCCTCGCGACCTCATAAGCTGCCGTACATGTACGTTTCTTACGTCGTATGGACGGGCCGCCGGAACACGTACATGTCATCACTGGCCCAACTGACAGAACTCTAACTAAAATAAATTAAAAAATATTTGCATGAGTCGGGTTAATTCCGTGTCGCATAACGGACACATTTGCCAAGACTGTAATGGTGCAGTGATGCAAATGATTACCTTGCTTAGGCTTATCTCATCAAATAATGATCTTATTAGATAACTTTTAATTTGTAGCCAATTTGCTGACATTTCAGTATGAATTTACATTGTTATTAGTACGTTAAATAGTTTGTTATAATAATGCACTAATATTAGAAACTATTAAGCCGATTTGATAAAATTAAGACGCGTCAATTCAAGATAGATTATATTCACTAAATCTTAGCAATACATATACACGAATGTTCGAAATACAGAATAACTTAAAATAAATACGGAGTATCAACGTACCCTGGAGTACCTATTGGGCGTACAGAGGAGAATTTTCTATTGTGGAAAAGCTATTATTGTATAATTTTAAGCTTCTATGAGTCACGTATGCGCTCGACTTATTGTGGTCGTGGACTAATACGAAATCCGTGTGTCATGCATACCAAAATTTTGTTTTAAAAAGTAAAAATTTTCTTTTCCTGTTTTCCTGGCCAAAATTTCTGATATATACAAATTCCTTTTGTCTGTTATTCCAAATAGCTAATACGTTGGCAGTGTTTTTCCTACTATGCATCTATAATTTTATACTCATACCATCTTAAAATCATAAAATTTAAGACCTTCTTATAACTAGGGTAAAAAAAGGTTCTATTATTAAACAAATTAAAAACGTAAAATATATGATTTTTTGATATGAAAATTTATCTGTTTTAAAGTGACATAAAACATTTTCATCGGTTTCCAAATAGCAACATGCGACATATCCTGAGAATGTGTTAGTCTCAGGATCGAAGCGAGTTCATTTTTCAGGTTCAAGGGATTCAAATTAAAAATTTGATTCTAAAGACATTTTCATAACAAGGGACTTTGTTATTTATTGTTTTATAAAACTTTAAATATTATTAGGTATGTATCCCTAAAAATATTATAAGCCTATATAAATCCCTCCCGTAAATACAACTAATATAATGCATTAAGCGTTTAGGTTACAACGAGCCAAAGCGTGCCAAAGAAAGACATATACGTACATACATATACCCAAAAAACATTACCCTCCTTCTGGGGCAGTAGGGTGAAATGTGACGTAATCTCTAAATAGGTCTGTTGCTTATTTTTGTAGCTGCCAACATCATTTTCTGTTTCTAAATACAGATATATGTAAGTCTGCCACTATGCGTTTGGGTCACTGTTGCTCTCCTGTCTTTTGATTAAAATAAAAATAATAAATAATTCTTTTTTTTTAATTAGCACTTGACTCACGTTCCATGGATATGTTTTGTTTTCTTGTTCAAAATTACACTTCAGCATCTTTCTCCTAGTATTCCGCGCCCTGAAAATTCATGTCTTTTATACTAACTTTCATTAAATCTCGTGAAATTTATAAATAATATTTAATTATAGTCTCAAAATGGTAAACTATTACTGCTTTTAGATATAGAAACAGAGTACACATACGTATAGTACATCACCCTGTGTCTCTACTTTTAACTTTTAATTGCATATGTCAATGGCAAATTTCTACCCTACGCCGCTGAAGCCATAATATTTTTTCATAGTTTTAAAAAAGCAACTAAAACATAAATATGTAAATGTCTCTACCGCGAAAAACTACATACGCAGATAAAGATTACGTTCGACTCGGAACAACATTATCATGTAAATACTTGACCCATATGCAATATAAACCATAACGTTGCAGACAGGCCACGCTCCAAGATCACTAAGATATCTTGACTTACTAACTTGTCTATTCTAAGTTTTACATAAATTGACTGCACAGATGACATATTACTTAAGCATCGGTTCCTGAAGGAGATTACTCCTTGTGTGATCCATAAATGAATTTTCAGTCTGGATGTGATTACGCCTCTCGTGATAAAGAACCCCAGTATAGAACAGTTACCGTGTAAGTATACAAGAGAAGGATACAATAGAAGAAGTAAGAAGACAATCACCACCCTCTATCTTACCCACGGATTTCGTAAAAGACGACTAAGGTATTAAATATACATATATCTATGCAAGAACAGAAAGACTCGAAATAAGACCCTATACCAACTCGTCCAACCTACTTGGTCGACTTAGGTCAATTTCCCTCCTATTATGGACGAGGCTAAAGTCCAGCAAAGGAGCATATACGAGTTAGGATGACGATGACGATAGGGCACATGCTCTTCAAATATATGACTTTTTAATACTTTAGACTTTTGCTTCTCATGGTACTCAACGGTTTGGCTACGATCTATAACCATAGATAATAATAAAAAACACAGAACAAGCTATTGTAGCTCGCCATTTAATTAAATAACGTATCCGAAAATACATTTTAATTTGGAACCAACGTTGCATTTATACGAAACTAGCAACCCACCCTCGCTTCGCTTCAGCTTCAGTCGCCTTACCCTCGTATTGCCCGTTCCCATGGGAATACCGGAATAAAATATAGCTTATGTTACTCCCTGATACAATAGCTTACCATTGATAAAAGAATTTTTGAAATCGGTTCGGTGGTTTAAGCGTGAAAGCGTAACAAACAAACATAGTTTCGCATTTATAATATTAGTATTTCATTCAAGTCGGTTTAGTGGTTGTCGAGTTTAATGAAAGCGAACATAGTGGCGCCTGATTTTAGTAAATCGCTATAATCTATTTACTTATCAACTTATAGACGTCCACTCTAGGCCTTTACCAGGCTGTAAAATCCGCTCTTGACCTTGCAAAACCGCAGACAGGTTGGAGATTGCAGTTTGTATAACAAGTTTTCTAGCAGAGTCCTAAAGTCCAATCTCCTGAAGATCGCTCAGTCGGTTTATAGGCCTACCATGGGTCGGTGACATACAGCATCTATGCAAGAGAATCAAAACTCGAAAAAAGCACTATATCAACTCGTCTGACCAGCGCTGTGAAGTAAATAATATCCCTCCGACTGTGAGGAGTCTCGAACCCAGTAGTACGAGCTAAGATGATAATATTGATTCAAAAATTGCTATAAACAGCTTATCTACAATAATAAGTTACAAAATTCACGATATCAGTGATAATATTTATTTTATAATAGGTGTATAATAGGTTATAAAAAAATCCGGTACGTGCCGAGCACGAATGAAAGTAAAAGCGTCCTCGATAAACGCCAAATGGCTTGTCTCGGGAATCGAACTTGAACGAGACGAGAGTGAAAGGAATGACTTGTTATTAACATAACGATTATCATATTAAACGTTTACGGTAAAGATTCATCTCCATTGTATATAAATACTTGGGAATTGTTACTGATTGAATTACTCTAACAGTATAACAATTCGATAGCCAGCTTTGAATTCTTTTCCGTCCATGTATGTCCCACTGTTGGGCATGGGCGTCCTCTAAATAAGGAAAGTTCAAATTTTGTTCAGGTTTTATTTCAAGGTAATAGGCGAATATTGTAAGATATAGTAGTATTCGTAGTCACCAACGCACAACAAAAATGATTCATTGATTTGATTATCAGGTATTCATGGCAATTGTTGGAAATAGGTCTCCCCAAGAGGCGATAATGGCGTATTTGCCACTTTTAGGAGACGCGATGGCAGTCATAGTTGATGTTATAAGCTTCCAGAAGAGTGCTACTGGTCATTGTGCCAGTGAGCCGTCTGCCAGCTTTACTATTCCTTCGGTAAAGAATGATGAGATTAACACACGGGTAAAAAATATAAAAATTAAAAATAACAAACTTGCTTTAGTCATCACTATCGGTCAAGAATTGATGAATATATTGTATTCTTGATTTGTTAACATACAGAAAGATATTATTAAAACTTCCTAAAATTAAAATATAAGTAAAAGCCGTAGGGATAAGAATACAATTGGCGTGGGAGCACTTATGTCCAATAGAGGGCGTCGATAGGTAGTTGGTAATTTGACGTGCAGTGGAAAAAATCTATCGAAAATACAGGTTTTCTAATGAACTCTATCACAGCATTTATTTTAGTACAAAGTAAGTTCTTAAACTTGTATATACCAATATATAGATTCAGTAGTACCTGATCGAGCACTTCAGACATAGTTCGTTACCATAACCGTACCCTCAAATGATCACCAGTCATCTACCATCATGGATCCAAAGGATTCCAAAACTGGAAGCTAGTGTGCTTTACCATCTAGGACTGCATGTTTTACAAACTAGGAGCACATTACCATTTAGCGGCAGTTGCCACGTTGTCAAGCTACTACTTTCTGTTAGATAAAAAAATGTATAGAATGTAGAGTTGTCAATCTACTTAGCGATATAAAGATATAACAAAAATATTTCTTGATCGATAAGGTTTCTACAAGTCCAACTATCATCGAACTTCATGGTAAAGTAAATTATAACGACAGACCACTCTAGTAAGTCCTGGTTTCAGGTCCAGACTAGAGTAATTCTTTTACCGACCTTGCAGTTTCTTCAATATAAGCTTTGAGAAGAACGATCCTGGTCCCTCTCATCCCCATTATCATCATAGCTTAGTTGGGCTCGAGGCTCCTCCACAATAGAAGGGAAATTGCTCTACTATACCAGGCTCGTCAGATGTGTTTATATAGAGTTCTATTTCAAGTTTTCATTCTTTTGCAGAAATGTTATCTGTATCTTATAAGATTTTACATTTTCATCATCATCATCGCTTATAAGCGATGATGATGATGAAAATGATGAAATGATGATAAGCCCTTAGTCGTCTTTTATAACACCCACGAGCAAGAAAGGGGGTGAATTGTGTTTTTACTCTGTCATCATACGCAAAAATTGTCTACTGGTGCGTCTAAAAGGCGAAAAGTGGGCGTACTGGTTCATGGGTTTTTTTTTTTATTTGTGGGCTATGGTAAGCGCACGCGCGGTCCGTGCCGTCCGGGGCGATGAAAGGACGGCGCGCGAGCCCATAACCCACCCATACCCACGTCACCTCGTTGTTGGGCCGCCCACCGGAGCAGGGTGACTTGTCGTCAGTGGTCGGCCCAACGGAATACTCTTTCGGGTACCCTCACCTCTCGACGTCTTGGGACGTCGGTCGCCGTCACGCGGTCAGCCTCTCTGCGGGTGACGGACATTCCCCGCTCCGATCACCCGCGGTCTCGGCTAGGGCGGCATTAGACGCAGATACTCGCGCCTACGCCGCCCGAGTCGCCGGCGCAGCGGTGGAACGTGTCGCCGAATAGGAGCTCTACTCGCACACGAGCCGCCGCCTCCTTCCGTGAAATTACGGTCTCACAGAAGGCGGCGACCGCGTCCCAGATGTTTCATGGGGCTGCCCTGCTATCGACCGTGGGCGGTTGGGCAGAATGACATCAGACCATAGACAGGCTGCAAAAAAAACTGTTAGTAAGCTTTTAATGTTATAAAATGTACCATGTCATTGTGTCCGCAGTTTCACAATTGTTAAAATGACTATTTGCCGAGACGAAGATATGCCACACGACGCTTGTGTCTCGTCGTTATTCAAAATTTCATATTTATACGGTACTGTGAGTCTCCGATCATATGGGTTGCACATAATAAATATAATGTAGTTTTATAATATCTCTCAGTAATCAAACTATTATAAACAAAAGATTTTTTTTCAAATCGGACCCACAGTTTTAATCAGTGCCTTCAACAAACAAACAAGTCTTTAACTTTATGATATATTATAATTTATAAATACAAGTAAATTAATTGCATAATGATGTACATCAACCTGTTCTTCTCCCAATTACTTGCGGTCGACGCAAAATATACCATCGTACATACTTATTGTAAAAGTTTTGGGAAAACTATTTAAGTTTTAAAACCGGTGGCCTGCCTGATGTCAACCCTCTTTGAGAATGACACTACTGACCTGATGGTATCAGATAAACTTAGCTCAGATCGGTGTAGAGCTTTTAGTCGTGTTTTACGACTCCCATAAGCAATGGGAGGGCTAGTAGTATTCGCAACCGCTTCCAAAAAGCAATGGATCGCGTAATTTTTTGTCCCACATAATAAACGAACTCGTAACAGTTGCTAAGGAAGTGCCTATTTGAACCCCTTTACCAGCTGTGCATGCTAAAATCATGTACTAGTCCTTATTAGTGCTAGTAATGCATTACATTTACGACGGTCTGGAAATAGTGAGGTTATAATTTATAGATTATTACACTAACCATCGAAAGACTGCAATTAACATAAACGACAAAAATCAGGTAATTCTGTGAATACATTACTGTGAAATATGAAATTTAAAAAAGCCTTAGAATTATGCAATTTATGTTATATTGTTATGTCAAACTCATTTTCTACGCGGGCGTACTTCGCTCAGTTAGTATAATATGGAACTTATTATAGTCCTATAGGACTTATAGGTCGTTTTGAGGTATAATCAATAGATACCTGCTCAGCCTATGCTTTAGTCCTACATAAGATGGTTATCATTCCGAATTTAGTTAAAATTATTTATGCCGTTACATACTAGAAAACTCAAACTTTCAAACTTTTTTTCATTTAAAATGTTAGCATAATTCGCATGAAACATTGCAAACAGCACTCAGCATGCTACTTAACAAACGGGTGCTATTTTTATGTTCATTGTGACAAATAATAAAGGCGGGCGTCACTCGGTCGGCACAGCTACGTGTGTGTGCGTGCAAATGCGTGCTTATATCACATAGGTAGATGTCGACGGCCGTGGTAGACTCGACAGTCGACATCCCTGCATCCCCGGCCTGCGCTGTGCCGCTCTATAAATACACAGCAGGTGTGGTAAAGGAGCGGGGTGTGGGACGCGCGGGACGAGGGGCATCCGCCTCTGCAGCGCTCCAAACCGCTCACAGCGGCCATCGGACCTTAGCGACGCCATATCGATTGCGAGGGCTCCCCCTGCGGCGCGCCACCGCCTCCATTGTGCCCGTTCTGGGATGCCTTCTCGAGTCGTTTCCTGTCGACTTTCTATATAGACCCTTCGTTCTACTGTCCTCCAGGACACGTCCCAGATTCGTATAAGTAAATTGTATTATCAACTTGTAGTACTTCTGACAATATTGGTGGCAGGTTCGAAGCTTGTAAGTATTCACTAGGAGGCCTAGAAAGACTCGCGTGGTTTGCTATTGATCGTACCCAGCTTAACAATGACGTTAGTCTCAATAAAACGTAACCATATTATTGCGTGGTTTCAGTTTTGTAATGGATTATGTCCTCTACAGGCTAAATCTGAGTACCTAGTAACTCAGTGGTTAACTTCATTAGTAGTTCTAAGTATTTCAAAATCGAATTAATCTGGAACTCGTAAAATGTATGCTTGAATGTTTCTGAAAGAAATTATCATAATTGTGAACAATTTAAGAACCAAATTAAAACAACTGTTTATTAATGCCATTATTATGTCGTTACCATAGTAATCAACAAACTAGTACTTAATCTAATTATTTATTTTAAAGTCAATTTTTCTATCTTAATAATGATATCCCTGTTTAAAAGTAATCATAATAGCCACGATTCAGATAGCTATCCTTGATTGATTTAGGATTAATATTATAATCCATCGATTGTATCTTTGCATAATAGATGAAGTATTTATAGCTTTGTTACACTCATTTGACTCGTAAATATTTGCTAACAAAAATGACAAACATTATTGAAAATCCATTCTATTTTATATTTATTAACATAATACATATTTGCTATCCCGTTAACATTAAATAGCCGAATTAAATAAATTTGCAGTAAAGAATTGTCGCAAAATAAAAAAATATTAGAATAACAACAATTTCAAAACTACTTATTGTTATTTGCCTTATACAAATAACAAATGTTTTTAAATTGAACTGCTAAACATTACTGAATATTTTTCATTGAAAATGCCTATCACCTCTATCTACCACGGCTTATACCTCACGATGATCACGGCAAACGATAAATCATACTCGGATCATGGCTCGTTTCTCACACATGCTCTATATTATACTAAATAAGTAAATACATCATTGAACTGATACTCTTAGGCACGACAGTTATAAGTTTTGACAATAACATACACACAATATTTAACTTTATAGCTCTATATGGTAAAACTATAATCGCTCAACGATTTCTATCGAATGCTACAGCTGTGGATATGCCGTCGTATGTACACCTTAATAGATACATTTTATAAAATCTGCTTTGGTCCCTTTTGAACTCTATAACGAGTAGATAAAGTTGATAATAGTGCAACTCTGTTTGATATTTTGATCCAACTCTATAACGTCCAAAGAAGGGTTATGGTTTGTTAGTGCTGGTTAGAATCATCCTACGAAAGTACAAAAAGCACTCTTCGCTTTGAAGTGTGGTTGGATATATTACTTTGCAGAAATATTCGTATGTCTATTACCAAAATGCCCGTATGTACGCCTAAACCGTTTACTGCTCATTTATCTTTTCTCTCCCATGTTTACGATGTTCTATAGTTCCACACACCAGTTTCCATAATCATTCCATAAAATACAAAACATTTTAATATACATAACTACAATAAAAATATTAAAACAGTTACACACCAAAGACTATTATTGCTAATAATTTAATGCCTACCTCTATCAGAAAAGACATCAACGCATATTTTATTAATAAATGATATTATAAAAGTATTAGATAAATTAATTACATACCAAGTAATGTTCTTCTAACATTTCAGTAGTATGACTAGTCATTAACTCTAATATTTCTATATTAACTTAAATAGAGTAATTCATATGCTACTCATCGCTTAATATGACTTTAACATAGTTAACAGAAGTACATCGGGTTTCTTTGATTCATGATTCGCGTAAACACTGGCATGACCTTATTTCATCTACAGTGGTTGTGCGTTTAATTGTTATGCTCAACATCGTAGTACTTTGCGAAGCGATGCTGCAAAAATTATTACATGCGATTCAGTACACGTGACGGGCCTGAAGTGAAACTTCAATTGTATTTATACCTTTGCGTCGTAAGTACAAGACATTGTCGACCTCTGCCGTGTAACGATATAAGTTCCATTTGAAATATATTATCAGTAACATTAATACCATTGCCGAATGGGGGTCAACTACAATGGCTCCCCTTGCTGCTGTCGAGGATGAAAAACATAAGAACATAACATCGGAGCCGGAGGGAGCGTCCGCCAGTCGTTGCACGCCCACGGCGTCGAGCTCGGCCGTCAGCCGCCATACCGCCGGTTGTCGGTCGCGCGGGTCGGTACTCGGCTGCTTGCCTGAGTATCGGTCCGAGGCCGCCTCCGCGTCGCGCCTCATTCAGCCGGCGACGCTCTCGCGCACCGCACACGTGTCCGCTGCACCGTGCTGCGCGACCTAGCGCCTCCCCGCGACCCCTCACTCGACGTTTAACCGACAACGAATATTGTTCTGTTGCAGCGGACTATGCTACAGCAGAATATGTCCTCGCCGCCGAGTGCACAACACGGCGAGGTCACGAGTACCTTCGGCCGCTACCGTGAGGGCCGCCTCTGCGGCGACGTATCTTCAGAGGGTTCCTCGGACGCAGCTGAGGATGCCGAGTTACCACAGTGCAAGATAAAAAGGAATTATAATTGCACCAAGTGCACGTTTCATACACAAAATCCGCGTGCTTATCTCGTACACACGCGAGATGCTCACTTTGTGAAACTTAAAATATTCGATTGTCCACAATGTATATACGCAGCTAAATACCAACATAAACTTACGAGACATATAAAAATGGTTCACGAAGGTCAAGAAGCAGAGAAGAAGAATTCAAAACCGTCTTCGTCGGTTAAAATGGATAGTGAGTTGTCAATGTCAATGTCATATGAAGCACCGACTGAATCTATGCGAATAGAAGATCTCGTGGAGGAAGTAGACGAATCTGAAGATATGATGATGGAAATCGAGGAAGGCCCTGATTATGCCATAGAACACGGCGATGACATAGACGTATTGGGTGAAAACATCTCAGAACAAGCAGCGCCCTCGAACTTGTCAAAAACAAAAGGAAACGTCAAATTTTTTACATGTGATAAGTGTACTTATGTCACCCACATAAGAACTAGATTCACTAAACACGTTAAATATCATTCAACACCTATGATCAAATGTACAATGTGCGATTTCCGAACACCATACAAATGGAACTTGGATCGTCATATGAAGAATCACGGCGGTACCGGTAGTTTTCGTTGCTCAATGTGCAACTTTACCGCGGACATCAAACAAAGTTTAACCGTGCATGAAATAAATCATCATACACCACCGCTGGGGCAGTTACTGTCGAGTCGCCGTCGCAACCGGGTGGGCGCCAGTGATACGGTTACCGCCGAATGCGACACAGCTAACGCGTCGCTCCCTAGGGAGGAAGAAGGGAGCGGCGACTCGCAATCCTCACATTCGGTCTCGGTGAGTCGACGTCGTATATTATTTCTACGAGTTGCGTGGCGAGGGGCCGCGCCCCGGCCTAAGCTGCTGTCGGTAGCGACCGCTGACGTCACTTGTCGCTGTTATCACTAGCGACTCTATTGCACCCAAAATGCCCTTAACATCACAACACCTATCATATTCATCTTGTTTACATTCCTGCATGCATCATACATACCACGCTTGAGCTATTAACTATTATGCATGATTATAGATACTTAGATAGATAGTTACTTCTTCATTTCTTTCCATATCAATAATAATACTATAAATATTACCAATCAAACTTTGCTTTAACAAACTTATATAAAATTTTCAATTCAACAATAATTTTAAGTAATTTCTCCTTAGATCAATATGTATTGTAACATCTATAAGACGGCATTGTTTTCATAAAAAACTATAAATCAACACGTGTAAATATATTACAAAATAAAATATATCGTAGCTTTTAACATTAAGTTGGTCAATATACATCAGAAATTCGAATCTAAATTTTTTCTCTGTAAAAACCGCAAATCCAGTCATTGTGAAGCCTTTAATGCATTGGTTTAATTAATATTACTTAAAGAAAAATCAACCCGTGATTATTTTGTTCTAAATGCGTTGTCTTATTCAAGTTAGTTTAAAAAAAATAACACCCAAACCTTTTTAATACAATCTTTCTACCGAAGGCTCTCACGGAGACACTGAACTATTTATGTATCGCACAAATATTCGAACTCAACTAAACTCGGCCCGAGGGCCGTTACTTAAAATATTGATGGTTATAGAAACCTGCGCATCTGTGAAGTTAAAATCACTAAGTAGGTGCATGGTAATAAAAATAAAGCAAATCTTTTTAAAAGGATTTATTTTGCCTATAAAGGCGGCCTTCACGACGTCATTGACTTATGTTCTACTTCTTCCAAAAACACCTCTATAATAAATATTAAGAAAAGAATTTTTTTAATAAAAATATCGACAAATATAGTCCACAACATATCAACAAATAAGTCATTAAACTTCTCACTTTATGAACATACAATTAACGAACACAAAAAAAGACTAAAAGCAGTTATTTGTAGCTTACACAAAAAATCATCCAGCACGGAAATCAAACCCTGTGGGCTCGGCACGAGAGCACAATACTTTCATATGAAATGTAACGTTTCGTAATACCTTAAGATTTATTATCAGTTTTTATCTTATATATTATTTTTCATTACAATATTGGCATTGTTATGTCTTCTATCTTGCTCACTTAAGCTTGGGATTTAAGGCGGCTTCATGTATATTTTTTTAGACCTTCAACAAATAATGTTTGCAATATAATTAGCTTTCTTCAACAACATTTTTCAAAATTGTTATCTTAAAAAATATATAATTATATATACACATAATATAATATTATTTTAATAATCATAAACAGTACAGACGAGTACAAAAGTCTTATAACGCAAACGCACAATAAAAATGTTATCATTCTTCTAGCTTTAATGTAAGGATTAAAGGTTAAAGACGTCCCAGGCGATATGTCATTATGAAGAATTCGTTTAATGTTATCCGCTTTTATAGATATAATGAAGCTTCATGTTAGATCATCTAATCCAATCAGAGTGACGTCCCGAACTGTTTCTGGAATACGGATCCAGGTTAAAAAGTGTTAGATTTTCCGGCAAAAAATTATTAATTACAAATACGTAGTTTGAAACTATACTCAGTCCGTGGCAATAGGTGTGTCTATTAGTAAAGATGTAATATAATTATGCCTGAGGATATATAAATATTACATTATATGTACAATAAATTTACAGACTAAAGTATGCTTCCTATATTTTTTGATATGTCAGTTTGAAAATAATATAGACATAAATATTAATTACATTTGACAGTTTTTATAAATTAGGGTCTTTGTTCACTCTACTGCTGTCCAGGGTAGATCGGATCCAGCTTACAGATGAAGGATTTCATAAATACGATATATGTTCAATCCGGAAAGAATTTCTTATTTGAACTTGACTTATGATGCTTGACCACTGACCTTATTCTAATCTATTATCCTCACTTGGACATGGTATCAGTCGATTGAAGGGCAAACTTCTAAAGCAAAGCTTGTAAAATATAAATAAATAGGTTGATTAAATGTTGGATTACCGGCTGTACTCACAACTAATATTCTTATAATATCCAATAATAGAATCTCATATTGGAAATGAATAGGTAACTAGGTAGTGAATAGTAACAAAATATACTTGCACTATAGCTAGGAGGATCTCTTATGGAGATATACCTATGTAATGAATTTTGTGATTACAGGACATGGGCCTTCAGTACGCAGAAAGGGACGCGTTGAGCTGTAAAAGTGACTCTAACGATGGTACACACTCCGACGTCGCTCATAAGAAAGACAGTCTAGGATCACCTAACCACAGTTCCGATGAATCTAAACAAAAGCAAAGCAGAAAAGTGCCACGACCAATACCACAGCTCATACCGTTGAATACGTCGACCCCTAATCAAAAACCCACAGGCAATGGAGAACCACCCCTGAAAAAATTCAAAGAATCTTCACCAGTTGACTTAACTGATTCGAATTCAGGCAGCAAAATTGATAATTTACCTATCGATATTACTTTAATGCCCGTTAACAGTAATGGATCTAAAGAAACTATAGTTCGTAAAAAAAATGAGTCATTTTTTGATAGATTAAAAGAGAGATTATTAACAGAAACTGGAGAGGAAGGATCACTTAGGTGCAAAAACTGTGGGTTCGAAAGCAAATGTTTATCAGAACACTCTGTACATGAAAACAATTGTACTCCACAATCAAATCGCATTAACCCAAATTCATCACTATCCAGTTTAAGTTCGACGCGATGTCAAAATTGCAGACATAGATGTAAATCAAGTGCTGACTTATATATTCACATGCAAACTTGCGGTAAGAATGAAAAAGCTAAATCTAAAAATACAGTTGAGAATAGAAATCATAGCAATAACACCTCTACACCAAATCAAGATAAAGAAATTGAACGACATCCCATGGAAAACGTTGTTTTCGTTTGGAACAATATTGACCAAGATACTAACAAATTTGATGTACCTTTAGATATAAACATTAACGATGATTCTACCCTTCCGTCATTGAACAAGAACTTCGATATCGAGCTAGTTGATGAAAATGAAACTATGAATTTATCGCCGAGCCAAGCTGTAGGAAGAAAAGTATTTAAATGTCCTCATTGTCCATTCTTTTCAACAACAGCGTCCAGATTTCATGTTCATATTGTTGGTCACTTGAACAAGAAACCGTTTGAATGTTCTCTGTGTAAATACAAATCTAACTGGAGATGGGATATCACTAAACATATTAAACTTAAGTCAGCTAGAGACCCTGAACATAATGAGGCAAAAGTTCTAATGACTGATGAGACAGGTAGAAGAAATTATAGCAAGTATAACAAATTCTTAGCAATGCCAGTATTAAACGAATATGGAGAAAATGAATTTCATTACCTAGAGTCCAACCCGTCGGTTGAAGGAACCATGGAAGTTGAAGATTCATTAAATGATGTATCAGAACTGATGCATACACAATATGAAATGCAACCACTTAATTTACATACGCAACAAATGGGCGACCAATATGACTTCCTCGACAATAGAGGTTTAAACATTAATGATTTGAAGAAACCCAAGAAAACTTTATGGAAATGCAAAAGATGTAATTACAGGTAAGTTTACCACTCTACCCTTAATATCATTGATAAGTTTCTTTGCAGTTTTTGATTGGTGAACATAATGTATACAACTACTTAACTTGATGTGGGAGCCAATGTCCAATGTGAGGGTGGTTTAAACAATCCTTCATACGTCCCTTTCTGTCAATGCCATCTCGATCCTACCTTGATATGTACTTTGATGATAAAGCCATTTTCTGTGTGGTAATGAAGTAATAATAATGCATCACTTTCATCATGCTTTCTTGCCCGTAGGTGTCGTAAAAGACGGCTAAGGGATTATAATATGCATACAACATCTATACAAGAGAAGAAAAATCCGAAATAAAACTGTACCAACCCGTCTGACAGCTACAGCAGGTCAATTTCCTTGCCATTGTGGAGGAACCTCGAACTCAGCAGTAGTACGTATATGAGCCGTGATGATGATAAAGTAAGCTCCTTGCTGTGATGAGAATCAGTCTCGAGCATCACACCCGTGCACATGGGACGTTGATAAATTCTTCGTATTAATCCTATGGATTTAAGAGTTTAAAAAGATAGTGGAAGATAATATGCTCATTTACTTTATTCACAGAGATCCATCAAAGGAAGCCCTATTGGAACATGTTCGTGAACATGCAAAGGATGGTGGACAAGAAGAACTTCACAAGGCAGGCGCTGCAAAGAAAACAGAGAATGGTCCTGATCCAGCAGACCTAGCATATCGTTGTGGCCACTGTCATCAACTGTCTAATTGGAAACACGTGATACAGGTATGGGAACTATTTTTACTTCTTTAAGGCATCATTTCTTTGACTCGACATTTTTTATTTCTTACCATCGGACACAAGCTTTCTCATGAAACATTTGGCCTAACCTAACATGCTGTTGAGACGGGTTGGCATAGAGGTTTATTTCGAGTTTTGTTTCTTTTGCAGTAATATTATCTGCTTATGTCCTTTAATCGTCTTTTACGAAATCCACACGAAATAAAGCAGTGGTGATATAGATATAGTGGTGATATATCCTAAACCGTCACCACAACGAGTCCGCATTTATTTTTTAGTTCATTTTTGAAGCCAATCTTATTATGATTCCATTAGATGGACAAGCTAATACTTATTAAGTACCTGGTAACATAATCACATTTTATTAATCAAATTTTCTTACGTAATTGGACCACTCATATTACCGTTTTAATTTAAAATTTGAAATATTTGTGAATCACTCCACAAAAATACACTTTTTTTTATTGCCAACGGTGGCAAACGTGCCGGCAGAACACCTGATGGTAAGTGATACTGCCGCACATGGGCCTTTGCAATACCAGGGGCACAGCCGGGCCGCTGCCAAAACTAACATTAAAAACTAACTCAAAATTTGCTTTTAAGGGCTCGACGTACCAACTTTCAATAAGTGCTTTATTGAAGAAATTTCGTAATATACAGGGTGTATCAGGTTATGGGGCAACTGGTCAAAAGGGAGCTAGGCAATGCTGGTAGGAACCCATGAAAAAAATTTGACCAAAAAAATATCGATTCGTTAAGGAATTAGAGACATGTAAAGTTTTCAATTTTGTCATCGCTTTTTCGTGTAAATCCAATTGAAATGTATAAAGTCAATGATACTTAATACGCAACATATTCATACTTTGTTGAATGTTCATTAGAAATTGAATAAATCAATGATTACGTTCCCATAAGCAAGACAAACTTCGCTTTAAAACAGCTGATCGGCCGATGACCGTTGACGGCTCGCCGTTATTACCTACGCTCATTGAAGCGTTTGCGCAATTCTAGGTATGAATGAATGAAATTATACTGTCGAAGCTCTACATGCCTACATGTATTCTGTCTGTACATGCCTACATAATACGTAACATTTAAGGCATTAGACACATTTTTTGAAATCACCATAACTTTTATGTTATATTGTTTTTTGTGTAATGTACATTCTAATTACGATCTATGGCCGTTAAACTACAACATACTCGAGCAGTTGTCCCATAACCTGATACATTCTGTATATTTCTTGTGTACGTCACTTAATTCCTCCTAAACGGCTGGACCGATGTTGATGAATTTTTTTGTGTGTTCAAGGGGATTCGCAAATAGTTTAGATTCACAATTGGACCTGGTAGGTGGCGCTGCTGTCGATTTCAAGGAGAATTCCTTTTATTTTATTTGAACAGAACAACGTCTGTTGGGGCAGCTAGTATATATATAAATCAGGGATGGCAAATGACAACCTATTTATAAATAGGTAGTATAAAATACTAGCTATAGCTAGTACTAGCCTAGGACTGTCATTACATTAGTCTGCATTTCAAACCCAAAACATGCGCGATCTCCTCTCTTCCACTCCACAAACTTTTCCAATTTATATATTCCATTCACCAATGACGCCTTGTTGTAAATACTGTAATAAATTAAATACGTATTCCATTCACAAACGAATAGTTTAATTGTAAATAGTTTAATAAAATAGTATACTGACTATCATAGGTGGGCACAGTTAATCAAAAAGTTAACTTCGTTAATCGTTAATAAGAATGTTAAGTTCGATAATCGTTAAAGCATTAAATTTGCGAAAATTTAACGCAGGTTACAGTTAATCGTTATAGTTAACCATTTAAAACTTATAGGGCTTTTAGGCTGAGACAAATAGTCAAATATATTTTATAGCGTATAGTGGAATTATGTTGGCATGCATCTGTCCACACCCGGGGCGGAATAACCCTATTAGGGCGCCTAGGTATAGCAATTCTCAAGGCTCCTTTTCTTTACCCGTTATTTTATTTTTAAAATATGTATTTTCTATTATAAAAGTCTAGGCGATCAGATCGACTTCTTTAGTATTCTGTTACTGCAATCGCTTATTGCAACAATATACCTTGTTATCTTGACTTGATGCTACAGCATCACCTCAGATGCCGACTCATTGCTTTTTATATTCATTGAAATTATCTTAATGAATAGGTTATTTTGCGTGTGGTGACGGAGTAAGAATACAATTCACCACCGCCTCTCTTGCCCGTGGGTGTGGTAAGGGGCGACTAAGGGATTGAAGATGCATATAACATATATGTATATGCAAGAGACGGAAAACTCGAAATGAAACCCTATATCAACACGTCTGACCAGCGAGATACCTATAGTAGGTCAATTTCCCTCCTATTGTGGAGGCGGCTTGAGCCCAATAGTGGGACAATATGAACTGAAATAATGATGATGAAATGATGGATAGGTTATAGTTGTAGTCTGTGGTGTCTCATGATGAAGTAGGCAAGACAAATAAGATGTGATATGGTTATTTTAAATTTAAGCTTGTTAAATGCATCAAAATACACATTAATGAAAAAAAAAACGTTTTTCTTGCTCGGGGCCCCTAGGCAGTTGCCTAATCTGCCTTATGGATAATTCGGCCTTGGTCCACACTAGCTAGGGATACACTACTGCCGGTAGTCCCGATACCTAAAGATTCACTAATACTTTACGACGCTTTTTGACGTAACGACCAGTTGAGCGGACCAGCGGCTTAACTTCGTTTAGCGAGATGGGCGCCTGGCGGGACGACGCCCGCCTCGACGTCGTTGTACTTTGGGCAATCCGGTTGGAGCGGCCTCGATACGGTGTTCGAACCGTCGAGTCTTTCCGGCCGATACTAATGGAGTGATTGGGTCGGCGGCACGGGGCGCATTCCTTTCGACCGGTGCAGATATTGACGGGGCATGACAGCTTCGTCAAATGCACACGGTCTTAAGTAAGAGGAGCACACGGTCGTGCCATCATTGCGATTGCGACAAGGACACGGTACAGTACACGCTCGAGGTGTGTGCCACGTAGACAGAGCAGCGCCAGTACAAAATCGTCGCAATTATCGGTGCCGATTTCAAGCGGCTGACTATCAATAGAGCGATCGACGGCGTCAGGAACTGGGACCATATTACAGAGAGGCCGGCTCGTGCACAGGAGGAACTCCTCTACGACACGATCCGCTGGCGACTTGGAACTTACGAGCGTAGCGTGGCGCGTAATTCAAAGAAACAAAATGGCAACATGTCAATAAACGACTAATGTAACGGACTAAAATTAACGGAAGTTCAATTTAACGGAAGTTAACAAGAGCGTTGACTTTTTTTAAGTTAACTTAAAAGTTAATCAGTTAAGCAGATTGTTAACTTCGTTTATTAACGGATTAACGAGTTAATGCCCACCTTTGCTGACTATAATATGTAAACTCTACCAACCCACATAATACAATTTAGTGATTTTACAGTTTAAAACCCTTTCATTTCAAGACAAATCCTGTGCTCTCTGTCCTCCTTAATAATACAGTAACATGACGCTAATTAGCAGACTATCAGCTGTTACCTTGAATATTTAAAACCTATAATGGCAAGAGAACATAGGTACATTATATCGCTTCTTCGGCATAACTTTGTAACGAGATATAAAGCAAAAGGATGTACTTATATGGAGTACGATACACAATACGTGTAGTATTTAATAGAATATTTGCAACAAAGAAATAAAAACCTTGAGCGTTATTGGCACTATTCTTATTTCATGGAAATGGAAGACAACTAATGAAATACCTAGTCATAATTTCATCATTTTTAATTAAAATGAAGTAGAGGATTTGAGCACCCTTAATGTGCTAATTCTGTTAATTTTATATAATATTTCTTATTTAATGTTGGCTATTAATATACATTTAATATATGTCAGCTATTAATACAAGCTATTATTGCGAGTGTCGAGCGAATTTTTATCCCAAATTTATTCTACACTTATTGAATACTAGCAACCCGCCCTCGCTTCGCTTCGGTTTTAGTGGTTTTACCCGCGTAGTTCCCGTTCCCGTGGGAATACCGGGATAAAATATAGCCTAGGTTACTCCCTGATATTATAGCTTTCCATTAGTGAAAGAATTTTTTAAATCGGTCCAGCCGTTTTGAAGATTACCCGGAACAAACAGACAGACAGAAAAAAAAATATAAAGTGATTTTTAGGCATGTGTATAGTGCAAATAACCGCGTGAGCATGAAAAATGCCGATTATTTTGACATTACAAACAGACACTCCAATTTTATTTATTGGTATAGATTATAAATCAAATCATCGAGTTTATAGTCCATAAAATATAGGATGATCTCTGTGACAATTGTCCCTAGGGCTGTCACGCTTACGATAAAGTTCGTAATTTTTTATCGATAAAACTCTTTATTTTTATAATTGTGATTTTCTATTATAATTAAAATACAATCAATGAAAATCTTTTTGACTTCATTTGAAACAAAACTGTTTTTTGACTATTTTAATTATTCAAAAGGTCAAGACAATTAAGGTCTAGGTCACTATTATCGTCATCAATGGAGCGTTCCTGTAGAACGTTTATAATTTTTGCCCAGAATAAGGACAATCGTTAGATCAATCGATCAATTACGACTGTTTTATAAATAAACTAGCAACCCGCCCTCGCTTCGCTTCGGTTTTAGACACCTTACGCGCCTAGTTCCCTTAGAAGGTAAAATTGACAAATGCTCTTTATTCAGTTTTACTGAAGAGTATTTTCCGTGTGATGACGGAATAAGAATACAATTCACCACCCCCTCTCCTACCCGTGGCTGTCATAGGAGATGACTAAGAGATTATAATATACATACAACATCTATGCAACAAAAGCTCGAAACTAAAACCTATGGCAACACGTTTGACCAGGGTCGGTCATTTTTCCTCTCATAATGCAGGAGGCTCGAGCCCAACAGTAGGATGTATAAGGGTTGAAATGATGAACGAAGAGTCCTCCTCATACAAACTTTGCTACTTCGGTTCACCTCTTAGGTGTTGAATTCCAAAATATCCTTTCTTAATGGGTCACTACATCACAAAATAAAATTACGGTCAAAATTGCATGTTTATAGCTTCAGTAGTATCAGCTCGGCGTTAATATTGACCAACTTCTTCATACCTATTTACCCCTACCCTTCGAGGGTGCAAGTTAAGAAATGCTGAAAATCGTGTTTATTTATTTTATTAAATAGTATTTGTGGAGAATTTGATGAAAATCGATAAGGACTTTTTCTCCCCTTACAAACTTTGCTGCTGGGATAAACCCGGGTGGGGTTGATTTCCAGAAAATACTTTCTAGTGGGTCCCTACGTCACAAAATAAAGTTGTGTTTCAAATTGCATGTTGCCAGCTTTAATAGTTTTAGCTCCACGTTGATAAATCAGAGAAACTAATTTTTTATTAATACATATTTACACCCTTAGGGGGTGAAAATTAAAAAATGTTGAAATACGTGTTTATTTATTTTTACTAAAGAGTATTTTTGGAGAATTTGAAGAAAATCGATGTAGATTTTTTTCTCCGTATACAAATTTTGTTACTGCGGTTTACCCCCTAGGGGTTGAATTTCAAAAAATCCTGTTTTAGTGGGTTTCTACTTCACGCAAAGCAACTAATGACAAAAGTTCATATTTCTGGCTTCAATAGTTTCGGCTCTGTGATAACTCAGTAAACTGACATGTTTCTACCTATTTTACACCCTTAGAGGATGAAAATGGACAAACGCTGAAACACGTGTTTAATTATTTTTATTAAAGAGTATTTGTGCTTAATTTGAAGACAGTAGCTAAAGATTTTTTTTTCCATACAAACTTTACCGTTGCATTTCACCCCCTTAGGGGTGGAATTACAAGGATTTTTTTCTTAGTGGGTGCCTACGTCACAAAATAAAACTACGGTCTAAATTTCATTTTTCTAACTTCAGTAGCTTCGGCTCATCCTGTTCCTTTATTTGTACATTATCGTTAACGCCCCCGCAACACCCCTTGCAGGTGGAATTTCGTAAAAACCGTTTTTAGCTGACCTACACTCAACAAAAGGAATATTTCTGCCAAATTTCAAGTCCGTGCGCCTTATGGTTCCAGAGATATGGTGATGAGTCAATATATCGCTCGCAAAACCTGCCTCTCCTATGTATATATATATATATATATATATATATATATAGATATGTCTAGTTTATTCACAATAATGAATACATAATATATTATCATTTACTCTGAGACAAAAAGTAGTGTTTAATGTTTAATTAATTCAATTTATGTATTTTATAATGTAACTCTCTATGTTTTAATTGTAAAAAATATGTTGAAAGTTTTATATAGGTACTGTATTGGGCTTATTTCTTTTATAAATAATTTAATAAAGATCGGTTATCGATTTACGTATATCGACTGTCCCATCTCTTTTTTATTTGCAGGCCAGTAAGACTTTGTACGTGCGTAAGCGTTATTTATGTATAAAATATTTACTAGATATTTCAGTACTTACGAGGTACATTTTAGACATGAATATTAATATTTTTATATTTATAATATATTACAATTCAGTTGCAATAAAACTGGCACGAAAAGAATGAAAATATATTTGATACAAAATGAAATTGTAAACATGTCGTTCGTTCAAACTAACTTCGTTGGTTTCGTTGACATCTGTCACAGAGATCAAGCTATATTTTATGGAATATAATAAGGCGGCGATTTCTAGCAGCTATGGTTAAACAGTAATTTTAGTGCGATATGAAGAATTTTATTTTTGCTGTGTGGTAGCGGCTTCGAATACTACCAACCCTTGCTTTGCTCGTGGGTGTCGTAAAAGACGACTAAGAGCCCTAGATTGACCCGGACCAACTCCATCTGGTACCATTTGGGTCAACGATTACATTCCCAAGGAGGGTTGACGTCAGGCAGGCGGCGGCCGGTCATAAAAGTCATTGCCGAAACTTTTTGCAATATGTCAAAACAGATGACATATTGCGTCGACCCCAAGTAATTTATACTATTTAACTAGTATATTAAAACGGGATATAGGATGTCACACCTGACCTTGTTGTACTCGATTACAACGGCTCTGGCTGAAATATTTTCTTACTTACATTAGTTACTGCCCCTTACTACTGTTTACATCGCAAACGTCGCATTGCCACAGGGTCGGATTAACCCTATCAAGGGCTCCTAGGCAATGCAATTCTCGGGGTCTCTTGGCAATTCGATTCTCGGGGCCTCCTACCTTTACCTTTTTCTTACTTTTTAAATATATGTATTTTATATTACAAAAGTCTAGTCGATTAGTGTGCCTACTCTTGAATCTCGATTCCAATCCTAAATCCAATCGCAGCTTGAATTTGAGCTTGGTACTCTTGAAAGTGACACTAGCGCACGATTGGAATCAAATGCGGTGGAATATTTTTGAACTAAATGAATTCGATTCTCGTCGATTAAATCAAATATTTGCCACTCCCAACGCGATTTTGACGTAGTTTAAAATGGTGAATTGGTGAAAATAACAACGCCAAACGCGAAGAATTCTTTCTCGATTTTGTTCAAGAGTACCAAATATAAGTTTGGTGAGATTGGATTCGAAATTAGAGTGGATTTCCGGAGTAGGCACACAAATAGACTTATTTAGTATTCAATCGCTTATGGCAACACTATAGCTTATCACCTTGACTTGATGCTACAGCATCACCTCACATGCCTGACTCATTACTTTTTACTTTTATTGAAATTATCTTAATGATAGTTCATTACTTTTTACTTTTATTGAAATTATCTTAATGATAGTTGTAGTTAAATGATGATCCAGGTCTCATGATGGAGTCGGCAAGACCAATGAGAATTTTCCAAAAAATTGCTCTATGAAATGAATTAAATTTATTACTTGGTGCTTGCTCGGGGCCCGTAGGCGATGCGGGACCCGTAGGCGATGCGGAGCCCCTAGGCAGTTGCATAATCCGTCTTATGGATGCATTGCCGTCACGCCTCATTCACCGATTGACTAAAGCTTTACAGAAAATTTCATTAATTGTTAATTATTCAAATGATTAACTATAATAAACCACTAAACATCATATTGAAGGTTATTTAAAAAAAAATTGGACGAAACATGAAAACATTTTAAATCGGTTGCAACGACTTTAACATATTAAGTTATAGTGATACCCACAATAACTTGGTCATTTCTTCGTTTATACTGTGTACGTTTCTCACTCTCTATTGATAATGTTGACACATTAAGTCTGACTGATCCTAGCTATACAGCTGAAAAAATAATACATTCCGTCGTAACAATGTTTAGTACGACTAAATAATGCCCTGACTGGATATTTTAGTTCTTTATTTAATAATTATCTATGTTATATGATAATTAATGAATGCATGCACCATAGCGACTTGAATAATATCTATGATCCATCTAAATGTTATCACTTTCTAAACCATAACATCCATAATTTTCTACAATGACTAGATACTGGTACTGATACTACTGTGTATTCCGACCCGAACTCAAGTAGCAATCTTCACATTATTTTCCTTTAATTGATGTGGTGACGGGCTAAGGATACAAAATACCTCGTTCTCTCCCTGCATTAGGTATAGAGATACCCATCATAGAATAGTCCCTTCATTATATGTATGTACGTCATATTGTTCTTAAGAAGACTTCTACCACATATTTCTTTTTATTTAACCTGTATATCGCCATAAGATGCAATTCTTGCCTTATTTATTTAATTTTATAGGCATAGCCATATGATATCCAGATAAACTTTAAAATATTTATGCTCTATTTTTATTATTACAGAGACACTGCCGATTAAAACATGAAGGAATAATAAAAGTTATAACAACAGTGAAGCCTAAGCCGGAGCCGTTGAACATTAACGAACTCAATGATACATGCAATAAATGTCCATTCAGAAGCAGTGATAGGGCATCACTTATTGCTCATCTACAGCAACATCAACCATCGGATGAATCTATATTCAAATGTTATTTCTGTCCATACTTCGTAAAAGATGAACAGGACTTAGTACAACATTTACTCGTACATGGTGTAACTGAACCTGAAGATTATATAACGAAGGCTATGGGGAGTAAATCTCCATTACGAGACCAACAAGTACTTTCGGCAATATGTGCAGCTAAGCGTCATAAGTGTACTGAATGTCCATACGAAACGAACAGCAAATCCCAATACATGTACCATGAACAATTTCATCGTACTACAGTAGATACCCCTTACAAATGTCCAGAATGCAACTACAGCGTATCAAAGAGACATCTACTACATCAACATTTAAGAGTTCATGGAATAGTGACAAAAAGGCTTGACCTTGAATACGGAACAGATCAACCATCATTTTCAAATAAAGACGACATTCAAACTGATTATCAATCATACTTGGAAGAAATTCCATATGTCTGGGTTTCTGCAAAGAATGAGTTTCATAAAATGTACAAGTGTCGATATTGTTCATATGTGAACTCTCAAAAATGTAAAATACCAAATCATGAAAAGATACATTGCATTATTTTCGAAAATAATGATACAACACTGTATAAATGTTTAGAATGTAAATTCACATGTGACAACGCTGGTAGATTAGCGGAACATTCTAAATCACACGCTGAAATATACGGCCGTATCTATTGCCCCGTCGAAGATGATATTCCAGATGAGGAACAGATAGCGAAACTGAGAAAAGTTCTTGAAATAGAAAAAATAAGTAACGCAGAAAACTCTTCTCAAGAAATAGGCACTGAAGGCAAGGAGATTATATTATTATATTTTTGTCACAAGTGTCCAGCTAGATTTTTAGGAGTTAATGATTTACAGAATCATAACAAACTTCATGACTCTTCATTTTTGTACAAATGTAAATACTGCGAATTTTCAGTGCCTGAAGAACGTGAATTGGCTGCGCATGCTACCGTACATACAGATGAATATAACACGAAAACAAAAATGCTTAAATTCATGCATAATTCCCATCCTTCTCATAGACAACCACGATTAGAATTTATACAAAATCCAAACAATTTGGAAACAACCTGGATAGTTATAGAAGGTCCTAGTATTGTTGGAAACATTGAGAATAGTAACAAAAAACCCAATGAATCAAAGCATGTGCCAAAACAATATTTCTGCAAACTGTGTCCAGCTAAGTTTTTTAAAAGTTCAGCTCTAAGTTATCACATGGGACTGCACGGTGGAGACGGTGAACATAAATGCAAGAAATGCAGTTATGCCGTGAAGAATGTAGGGAACTTAGCCAAGCACGAATCATTACACGAACATGAAAATAAATCTGCAAATTGTGATTATGAATCTGGTGAAGACATGGATTATAAGAATATTCCATTATCAGGTACTGACCTGTTCCAAAGAAAGACAGAGGCACAGAAACGGGTGTTAATTGATAAAGATAAGTTAGTGAAGCCCAACGATCATTTTCCACCTGTATTACAAGCTGATCCACAATTCGGTTATTTAATGCATGGTAATCCTGAATTTATATACCCAACTTACTTAAAAAATGGACGTCAAAAAGAAAAGCGCTACAAATGCCATAAATGCCCTTCAGCATTTGAGAAACGTGAACAATATAAAATTCATTTATCATTGCATGGTTCCAAGCAAAGGTATAAATGTGAACTGTGTGATTACTCCGTAAAATATTACGCTAACTACGTCCAGCATATGAGGAAACATCAAATGAATGATGAAGCACAAGCAGAAAGGAAAAAGGATAATGGCTTTGTTGTATCTGAATCTCAAGATGAAGTGAAACAAGAACATTGTAATGATAATATTAAACTTGCGATTAAAACTATGCCCAAAGGACCCGTAAAAAGCGATTTTCAACAATTCTCAATCAGTGATCAACAAACTCTCAGACTTTTACAACGGAGAAGATCAATGAGTAATTGTGGTAAAGATGCTAATACGTCTGAAATCTCACCAGTAAAGGAACGGAAACTGCATATGTGTTTATTATGTCCCTACACAAATCAACGTCAGGATTCTTTAACTAACCATTACAAGAGACATGGTGACGCCGATGTTCTCTCTGGAGGAAGTCATAAATGTTCTTATTGTGATTTAGTAGTTGTACAATCACATTTCCTTCGCGAACATTTAAAGACACATTTTAATTATCACAAAAACCTGACGGCGGAATGTTTTGCAGCGAATGATGACGTTAGTTTTATTCTTACTAAATTGGAAGATGAAGGCAATGAATCGGTTGATCTCAAATTAGAAATTCAAAACAAGAATTTCATATCTAAGGACAAAATATTTGTTAAAATTAAAACTGGAGAACTCTCAGTAGAATAAGATTTAGTATTTAAGAAAAATATTCTTAAGAGTAATAGTTTTAGTATAAGCCAAATGTAAATGTTGAAGTTCACCAAAGCGTAGCTTGCCATACTAGATTATAGCAATTCTGGCCATTTTGGGTACTATGATTAAAAATGATAAATGAACAAAAAATATTGCTGTCAGGCTACTATATATTATGAGCAATGTTACAGGACACTGAAAGTATAATATAGCTATATATTTGTGTTACCAGAAAAATTAAAGTTCAGATTAATTATATGAGATTACTAGAGTTGCTACTCTTTTGCAGGGTACATGTATAAATAAAACTAAAAATATAAACATGTTTTGAATGTAAGTCTTAGTAGCTTTCTAGATCTGTCTTGTAATAATAATATTAACTGAGATCAAAAGAAATTATTTTTTATGATCTAGCAGTTGGACAATACTTTGAATTGTAGTAAATTTACATACATATTTCTATCACAAATTTAATAGTTAAATGATAAATAGGCAAATTGTAATCCAGTAGAACCGCAATAATTTATCCCGTGTCAAATTTAAAACTCCCCAAAAATGGCACACGCCTTTAAACCATATAAAATAAATATATCACACATGCCTGCTTGAAATCCCTAGCCGAGGCCGCGGGTGATCGGACCGGGGAATTGTCCGTCACCTGCAGAGAGGCTGACCGCGCGATGGCGACCGACGTCCCAGTACGTCGAGACGTGAGGTTACCCGAAAGGGTATTCCGTCGGGCCGACCACTGATGACCAGTCACATCTGCTCCGGTGGTCAGCCCAACAACGAGGTGACGTGGATACGGGTGGGTTATGGGCCCGCGCGCCGTCCTTTCATCGCCTCGGACAGACAGGACCACGCGTGCGCTTACCATAGCCCATCCAAAAAAAAAATGCCTGCTTGAAATTGTGATATGTTTGCAGTATTTGACTTATGGACTGGGATGGAGTCCAATTGGTAATTGGTTTCAGGCATTTATTTTTACGTCTTTTAATTATTATTGTCAGATTTAATCATTAAGCCCTATAGCATATTATGTACCACCCATAAATTTATAAAATTTATTCTTGATATTTTTATAAGTATGTAATCTGTCAGAAGCCACATTACAAGGACGTTAAGGGAAGTGTTCAATAATCTGACACTTCCTAGCAAAACATTTATGAGATTATTTCGGTTCTACTGTAGCATCAATAATCAGTTTGTGTAATGCCAGTTTTATAATCTTTAGGTTTTGTCCTAAAGGACACATTCCTGTTATGCGAAATGTTTTATAAATATATGATTATCCAATATCTGATCTTTAATTACATCAAAACCTCTGAAAATAAAAACATATTCTCACTTAAAGCAGATTCATTTATTTGTTTAAACTAATTCACCTTATCTACTTAACATGATTCAATAGTCAATGATAGTAAGTATTAAGGTATTATTAAAGTAGCAAAAACTAAAACCACAATTCATATTAATATGTATTATACCGAATACAATATAGTATCATATAGAATGGGTACTCTAGTCACCTTCAGATAAATAAAAGCAGTCTTAACAAAACTTCCAGCGATTACCACATTCATTACATAGTACAAAAGTGGTCATCGGTTCATCAGAACTTCTTGTCTGTAATTGGTTGTAAGTGCAGTTCTTCTTTTTGCACTTGCCACATTTCAGCATCTCGGTCTTAGTACCTTGCACAGTAGCCAGCTGAGCATCATCAATAGCCTCTTTAATGAACTTCTCTCGCAACTTCTTCATTTCATCACTAGCCATCTCTTCAGGGGTCATTTTAGCAAGACGAGAAGCAGATACCACGCCATTGAGATAATTGGTGCGCAAGGTTGGATTTTTTGGGTCTTTGAGATTTGCAACTCTTGAACGCACTCTATTCTTGTATCGCATGTCAGTATTTTTAAATTCTGCATAAATGCATTCTTCTAGTTCTTCAGCAAGTTCCTCAGGGCTAGCACAAGCATTAGGGCTTTCCGCATCTACTTTAAGAGCTTGCATAAGCAGCTCTCGGCATTTAAGCCTAACAGCATCAGTAGTATTTGATTGGGGTGGGAATGAAGATGGCAGTTTTTTATCCTTTTCTTTATCATCCTTCTTATCCTTATCTTTGCTCTCTTTTTTAGATTTAGACGAGCTGCCATTGTCTTTACCAGGAGTGCCCGGTGTTGAGAGAAACTTTTTCCAGTTTTTGATCAATGTTTTGCACAAGGATATCACCTCCTCATCCTTACTGGATTTGCGTAAAGCATTTACTGTCATACCTATTCTTGTTTTTGTCAATACGTCTAAATTAATTGCCATTGTCTGAAGAGTCTTCAAAAGCTCTAAGGCTTCTTCTTGGCCCTAAAAATAAAATTGGAATATAAAATTTTGGACAATCGCAACCGCAAAGCGTCATATATATCTGTATAAGAAAATACTTTTTAAATAGGCCAAACATTTATAACATACAATTTGGTGAATTCAAAACATATATTACAAAGGAACACAAAGATTTTAAGAGATATTTATTGTTATATATAGATAATTTCTAGGCGAAAAATGTCCCGCGCTCCATTAATGTATTTCTTATAAATTATAACACACCGTGCCATCATCAGAAGTCATCTTTGTTAGTTTCTTTTGTATTTTCATAACATCTTCTTCGACGCTCATTGTTGATGTATTAAATGGCAAACAACAGGTTCCCGCGTATATTCCGAAAACAGAAAAAATATTGATAAATCGGCCACCACACCGAAAATTTAACTAAAGCCAAGCATCATAGACAATATAGAATGCGTAAAGAAGATTCAACCTACCATTTACCAAACTTTTCTTTATGCTTATAAATATCTATTGTATATTACCTGTGGTATACTGAATAAAATAATTATCTCGTAACAGTATGCACTTGGCAACTGACAAAACTTCATTTATTTCATCTCATTATCATGTCGGCTCATCTACATCCCACTGCTGGGCTCGAATCTCCTGTACAGCGGTTCTGAAATCGACCTATTGTTATTCACATTAGGTTAGTGTAGGGTTTATTTTGAGTTTCCCTTTTCTTGCATAGGTGTTATATGCATATTATATCCCTTAGTCGTCTTTTATGACACTCGTGGGCAAGAAAGGGGCTAGTAAATCGGAAAGTTCGGTACAGGGTGACGGTATAAAAACGTTTAGTTAGACAAAAATTATCTTTCTACGCCTTGAGCTCATCTTGAAAATAATTTTATTGCGTTGCCTAACAAGAAGAACATACTTTGAAACATATACTAATAAAAACATACTTTAGAATAATATTAAGTTACTTATAAATATTATGAATAAACAATCGGATTACCGATGGTGACACTTCTACTCAAGGACTTTTGCCAGGCCACTGCCTACCGTGAAGAAAGTGACGGGCGTACGAATGCATACGATGAGTTTTGGTGATACTAAAGTCGTCATCGAATCCCACCACACACAAACACCCTCAGAAATTCGGGCTGCTCGCCCTCTCGCTTACTAAACGAAGTATAGTAACAAATTATTACTACTCGTACCCAGACGTCGATTTACTGCGAGAGTGTGGTACTACCCCGGACGAATCGGCCTGTCCTTTTAGACAGACTACTGTTGACAGTGTGGTCCTATTACATCAGAAGCTGCAGTTAGAAGTTTGAATATGTTTCTCGAAGTTAGTATTAACAATGTGTAGAATAGTAAGCTATGAGGAATTTATTCACATTCCTGTAGTAACGTTCTGAAAAGTTCTATTATATAAAAAACACGTTAAAAACTTTATCCAGCCTAGCTCTCGAATCATGGGCGTACCCAGGTAGGGGCAGAAGGGGGCAGCTGCCCCCCCTAGAAGATAAAATAAACGTCAATTTTCCTGGCAAGTGGGAATTAAAAACGTGTTACCTACTCTGCGCAAAATGAAGTGTTGGAAACAAAACATCTTTTCAGTCAGATATTTTGATTTAATATTTATTTTGATTTAACAGAGAAGAATTTGTAGGGTTCGTTGAACTAAAAGCACAAAACGCTTCAGCAATTGCCGAAGCAATTGACAATTTCTTGATTAGTTCTAATCTCCCAACCGAAGATTGCGTAGGGTTTGGATTCGATGGCTGTTCTACAATGGCAGGGAAAGTGGGTGGCGTACAAGCCATTTTGAGAAAAAAATATCCTCGTGCTTTATATTTTCATTGCTCAAGTCACAAACTCAACCTTGTTGTGATTGATGCGAACGCAGTGCCAGAAATTAGAAATACTGTCACCACTGTAAAGGATGTTATAACGTTTTTCAGAGAATCGACTACTCGTCGAAACTACGCTCCAAACCTATCACGATTGTGTGAGACGAGATGGTCCGAAAAATATAAATCAATCAGAAAGTTTTCTCAACATTTCCCAGAGCTTGTGAAATCTCTAGAAACGTTATCTGTAGAGGGAAATTATGCCACCAGAAAATCTGCATATCAGTTGCATTCAGCCGTTACAAAACCAGTGTTTATTGTTGCTCTACAAACAATAGCCAAATATTCAGCAGTTTTAGAACCAGTAGTTAACGCACTGCAAGCTAAATCGATCGATATGATCTCGGTGGGGGAACACATCAAAAATATCAAGGACATTCTCAGAAATGACCGCGAGTTTCCTGATAAAATAAGTAATGAAATGCTTCAAAAAGCGCGATCTGTTGCAATGGATTTGAACATAGAAATTTCCTGAATATCACCGGATAACTGAACCTTTGGCATAATTTATGGGTGAAGAATGCTTTATCAGATAATCAATGAAGGGACATAGAAGTAGTTGATCTGTTCAACGAAGCCAACATTTTTTACCCTGCTGTCAGAAAGGCATTGATTATTTTAAGCACTATCCCATGCACCACGGCGACCGTAGAACGGTCCTTCAGTACGCTTCGAAGAGTTAAAACGTGGCTTAGAAGCACCATGGGTGAAGAAAGGCTTACGGATTTATGTCTGATGAGCGTACATCGCAATTATTTAAAAGAAAACAGTGAGTTTATTCAAAAGACTGTCATAGACAAATTTTCGGCAAATCCGAGAAGATTACTGTTAAATTAATATATATGTATATATAATAAAAGTCAATTTTCAAGATTTTTTGTTTCAATATACCCGACCGACCATCATGACCATCATATGAGCTGCCCCCTCCTATCTGAAATCCTGGGTACGCCCTTGTCTCGAATGTTATAGAGTTCAAAAATATCCAATAATTCGCTGCAGCCAGCCAGCTAGGCTGACTTTGATTTTGATTATAGTATTCATATTAGAAAGAAAGAAAGAATAGTTTATTGATACATTTCGTTAACATAATTATAGAAACTATAATCAAAGGATATACAATGTGTGTTTGAAATGTATCAACTAGGAGTCCATTTCAGCATATGCCAGGTATAAAGTCCTGGCGCTGATTTTCAAATGGAACCTGTGAGTGAAATTACGGATGCCCATAGGGACTATAAAAAAAATCTTAAAAAGAATATTACACTGCTAATTTTTATTTTATTAGTCATTGTCTGGGAGTAAATCAAATCATGACCTTCAACAGAGCTATGGCCACGTTGTTAATGATATCTTCAGGGAATTTTGGTGCAAAACAAAAGCAGTTTAGTAAGCACTTTTATATCAAATTCTCTACACTGCAGCAGTTTATCTGCATTATATTGCACAAAATGTTATTAAGATCATTTAATATAACAAGTTAAAGCACTAAGATTTTAAATACAACATAAAACCATCACATGAGACTTTCACGCACCCGTCAAAAATTCTCACCGTGCTACGCTCATCTCAAAGAATAAACTTTATTAACTGAAAGTCATCTTGTCCACAGCCAAGTTTATACTGTCCTCGCACACTTTCCTGAATGTATGTTGAAAGTTGAAACAGACTAATTGAAATAAAAATTCCACCAACTTTAAAATTAAATACAAAAAGGCGCATAGTTCTAAAGCCATAAAAAGAAGTTAAAGTTAAAAGCGCATATTAAAAGGTTACACTTACCGTGTAAGTCCCAATCTTCAGAGAAAAATGTCAAGGTAATTATGAAACCTTCCGTGTGGTGACGGAGTAAGAATACAATTCACCACCCCCTATCTTACCCGTGGGTGATCGTACGAGACGACTAAGGGAGATAAAATGCATATAACATCTATGCGAGAGAAGGCAAACTCGAAATAAAACCCTATACCAACACGTCTGACCAGCGTGGTATAGTAGGTCAATTACCCTTCCGTTATGGAGGAGGCCCGAGCCCAACAGTGGGACGTATATGGGCTGAAATGATGATGAGTGATGAGTGATGAATTATGAAACTGCAATTATTTGTGAAATACCGGTACCATGGTATAGAATAAATATAAATACATCTACAACACAATAAATGTCTATATAATCCGTGCTAATAAAGAAACTAGTCCATAAAATATAGGATGATCTCTTCTTCTCCTTTTTTTATCTTGGCAATCAGCTACAAATACGAGCTATTTTTGCCAGTGTCGAGTTATAACTATCTTTTCAAGTTATCAGTTTCTTCATGTCAGTAATGGTCTGTCAGTAAGTCAAAGTGTCGCCCTCAACAGAGTAATGGCCACTGTTAAGGGTATCTTCTGAGAATTTTGGTGGAAACAAAAAGGTATGTATAGCAATTTTATATCATATTCACTACACCTCAGCAGTTTTGCCACTATATATTACATAAAATGCCATCAAAATTATTTAATATAACACGTTAAAACACTAAGATATTGAATACAAGAACACCACATGACACTTCAGGTTCCCGCCAAAAACTCTAGGATGATCTCTGTGACAGTTGTCCCTAGTGCTGTCAGGCTTACGATAAAGTGCGTAGTTTTTTTATCGATGAAACTCTGAATTTTTACAATTGGGATTTTCTATTATAATTAAAATACAATCAATGAAAATCTTTTTGAATTTATTTCAAACTAAAAGTGTTTTTTGACTGTTTTAGTTATTCAAAAGAAGTACAATCAAGGTCTAGGTCACTATTATCGTCATCACTGGAGCGTTCCTGCTAGAATATTTATCATTTTTCGCCAAATAAGGACAGTCGTTAGATCAATCAATCGATTACGACTGTTTTATAAATAAATATGTCTAGTTTATTGGTAATAATACGTACATAATATTATCATCTACTCTGAGACGAAAAGTAGTTTTTTAATGATTAATTAAATTTTTGGTTTTTTATAATGTAACTGTCTGTTTTAATTGTAAAAAATATGTTGAAAGTTTTATATAGGTACTGTATTGGGCTTATTTCTTTTATGAATAATTTAATAAAGATTGGTTATCGATTTACGTATATCGACTGTCCTATCTCTTTTTTTTTTATATTCAGTCCAGTATGACCTTGTACGTGTGTAAGCGTCATTTATGAATAAAATGTTTACTAGGTATTTCAGTATTTCAGTACTTACGAGGTACATTTTAGGCATGAATATTAATATTTTTATATTTATAATATATTGCAATTCAGCTGCAATAAAACTGGCACGAAAAGAATGAAAATATATTTGATACAAAATGAAATTGTAAACATTTCGCTCGTTCAAACTTAGTTCGTTGGTTACGTTGACATCTGTCACAGAGATCAAGCTATATTTTATGGACTATAATCTAAAATGACTAGGCATGGGTAACTCAGCAATAATCCTTGCGTTGACTCAGTAACTCAGGCGCAGTAAACTGCGGCGGCTCATTGCGCTAACTCAAAATTGCGCCATGGCGCAGCAAAATATAAACACGACCGAGTGAGCTACGAACGAAATGTGCGCCATCTGCGCCACTGCAGGTATAACTCCATTTCTAACTCATTGCGTCATGGCACAACACAATGAAACACAACCGAATGAGCGACGAAATGCGCGACATGCGCACCTAGGTATAACTCAATTTTTAAAAAAGTTAACTCTATTTACACTTCACAGAGTTGTTCGAACTTGAGTTTTTCGGCGGAAATATGGGAGTGTCATGTCACGCTCTTGAATTATATTATTGCTTTGTTTTTATTAAAAAAAAAATTGCTGATATTTTATCTTTATATATATATATATATATATATATATATATATATATATATATATATATATATATATATATATATATATATACCGATGTTGATGAAATGTTTTGTGTGTGATCAAGGGGATACGGGAATAGTTTAGATTCACAATTGGACCCGGTAGGTGGTGCTGCTGTCGATTTCAAAGAGCATTCCTTTATTTTATTTGAACAGAACAACGTCTGTATTGGATCAGCTAGTTTAATATGTAATATAGTTGAAGCGTTGTGAATATCATATAATAGTGGTTTACGTTAATATCTATAATAGTGTATTTGGTTTTCCGAAAACCACGGGCGTAGCCAGAGGGAGGGTTTTTGGGGATCAAACCAATTATATTAATATTGTACTGAAATAAAGAGAGGCGAGAAGTATAAATAATTATACATTCATATTTTAAATTTACCGTGCTGCCATCGGTCAGTGACAGTGCCACCAATCACCAAATGACTCCTATTTTAATCTATGGAACAGGAATTACCCAGCTGATTGTTATTGTGGCTGCACTGATTATTGCCGAGTGAGTTCGTTATGGTGCAGATTGCAGGAAAGAAAAGTGTTTTGTCATCAATTATTCTAAGTGATCATTACGTTGCCACTGTGAGAGATTACAAACTACAATTAAGTAAATAACTAAATAGTAATAACAGGTATTTTATTTTATTCTAAACATGTACCTATTCTACGTAAGAGAATGTAAACTTGAAGGATACGTTTTAAAATTTAGTGATATTCACTCATCTTCACTATACAGCCAGAACTTGATCTAGCCTGCTGCAATCTGGCCGGTACACCTCTCCAATTACTAACTTCACTAGATATCATAACTTTTTAAACGACAAGTACGCAAATTTTTCATTGTCTTTTTTTTAACATTAAGAACATAATATTTGCTACACAATACACAAAAACAATTAATACTTGCTATACAAGAATAATTAGAAATAAGCTTAAAAAATTCGTGACTTCTCCAATTGATTCACCATTGAATCTTTACCTCAATCGCGGGTCGCGCGCGAACTTCAAAATGTATCCAATTTCGGGCCTCGGGTTACGTAAATTATTGTATTTATCCGTTATTACTATACAATTTGACTATATTACTTACATAAAATATGATACTTACAAACAAAACAATAAATAGATTGCATTTATTTTTGAAGTAAAATCATGCAGGCAATTTTTTGATGTGGTGATTGGGCTCATATAAATTTTATTTCTGACTGGTATCCCGGCCTCGCTTCACTTCGATTTTAGTCGTCTTACCCGCGTAGTTCCTGTTCCCGTGGGAATACCGGGATAAAATATAGCTTATATTACTCGCTGATATTATAGCTTTCCATTGGTGAAAGAATTTTTGAAATCAGTTCGGTAGTTTAAGCGCACTCAAATATACAGGCAGAGGAAGAGTTACTAAAATAAATATTATAAAAAAGGTTAATATTTGTACTGTAGATCGAGTACACATTTGGCAAATAACTGCACTTTTTATATCTTGCCGATTGAATTTAAGCCCGAAAAACAATCTTCTGGATATTTCGAATTTTTCAGCATAAATATTAAACTGATTGTTGTGGCGTAGTGGACTGTAGGCGCGTTTACGCCAACAACATACGACGTGAGTGTTCTCAAAGGATCAGGCCTGCTGGTGTTTTCTGTTAGAATGTGCTGAACCCAACAAGCTGGTGTAGCAAATTGGGTCGAACGCGGGCAGTGAATTTATTATCTGTTACACTATACACTATGACGGTGCAGGTTCACGGTACACTTGTGAGCGTGTTGGGGTACGTTGTAATAATATAGAACGCCAACGGTGCTTAGTAGAAGGTGTTTTAACGAGAATATATAATTATGTGTTCACGCCGCGATTTACTTGACCAGTGTCAAAATGGCGGGCAGAGTCTCAGCAAAGCGAGAGCACGACGAAATCACCCGAATCTAGAAGGACTTAAAGGCGTATTACACTACACGATATTCAGGGCGTCAGGGCCCTGATTCAGGGTAGTGTAATAACAGTAAGTGAGTTAGGGTCCCTAATCAGGGCGACCGGAGCGACCCTCTCGCCCTAGCTCCCTGACTGACTCCCTTGCCACCGGGCAGTGTAATAGCGTTCAGGGAGTTAGTGCGCTTCAGTCGTCGCTAGCGATGAGACGAATTGCTTTTTTTATCAATTCGAATCATTGGAATTAAAATTACTATTGATTCGAATAGCAATTCGAATTGATTCGAATAGCAATTCGAATTGATTCGATTCGTCACATTCGTCACCTCAGCATTATAGTCAAATTCGTACTCGTATGTCGAGTCATCCGCCTTGCCGAGTTATAATTCGTTTACATTATTATTCGAACTAGTTTTATTTTGGCGGATCGGTTTACATTACGAATGAGTCGAGATTTCGAGTTGCAACAGTATGCTCGGTATTTGGTTACGAAAAGAGGCCTTACAGGTATATTGACTTTTAAACACGTAATTAATGACAATATTTTTTTTATTATTATGATTAAAATCAGCTTACTAAGTAACAAAAAAGTAGTAATAAAATCATATACAATTTTTTTTATTAAAGAAGGTTTGAAGAATCAAGAATCAAGAAATTCTAATTAGTAATTACACAATAAATTAAATTAAAAAAATGCATTTATACGTCTCAGGTATACTCATAATAGCTATTATTATTAATTACGTAAACGAGCAGTCAACAAAAGTAAGAAAACATTAAATCGCGCGAGGGATGAATTCTAATATAATCTACCTCAAACGAATCGAATTGCATCCAACCAACTCGTGATTCTTAGAACATTTCGTATTTTCTCACTCGTACAATTCGTTCTTACGATTCTTTGACTCCGTATTAGAGAGTGTTATAACGATAACGAACCGCCTGATCGTGGCGCCGATGTATTTCGTTTAAGTCAACTAACACCACGCTCGCCACCGGCCGGTACCAGCAGACGTGCCCTTTACAATGAGCCGTCTCCAGCTTACGTTACACCCGAGATGAAACCTTTACCCGTACCTAGTGCAATTAATTCGTCACCATTTAGTGTCAGCGACAGCGAACAACCTAATTATTGTGAACTAGTTTCAGAGGCCTCCACATTTCTGTCAAAAATAAACGAACTTGTCAATGACCAGGGTTCACGTATGAATAACGCGAATAAAACCGCAATAATGGACTACACTCAACGCTTTACTGCCATGGTATCATTACTAGCGTTAAAATCATCTTGCAATGAGACGAAACTAGCAAATATTGAACGGGAAATAAACCAAACCCAAGCTACACGGCCTTCAATCGATATTAAGAAACCATCGTACGCCGATAAATTAAAATTATCCAATGTCGTGCCACAAGTGGACGTTCGTTCGTCACGCGCTCCCTGTGTAATCGCATATCCTACGGCCGAGCGTTCAGCTGACTACGCGTCGTCTTCAGCTACCAAACAGGCATTACTGAAGGCAATTAAACCTATGGACGATGGTTTTCAAACTGTAGGCGTTAAAAAAGCCGCGAAATCGGGTGTCGTCCTTCGCGTCACAAATGAGAGGCAAATTAAAAAATTAGAATTTATCGATGCCATTAAAGCCGCGGGTTTACGTTTAGAAAAACCGAAACGTAGACGACCGCGCTTACTAATCAAGGACGTTCCCATTTCTATGGAAGACAACGCGTTCCTTATCGCACTTTACCGTCAAAATATCAAAGACGAAATGTCTCTTAAGGAAGACGATTTTATTAAAGCCACGAAAATTATTCGCAACCGAAAATTACAAAACGGGCGTAAATAGGTCGGTATCGAACTCGATCCCGAAGTGCGCGTTCATTTGCTAAACACTAAGGAAAAAATATTTATAGACTGGGCCAACTGCCGCTACGATGATTTGAAAGTAGTACGCTGCTCAAACTGTCAGGTACACGGACATGTCGCGAAATATTGTACGGAAAAAACACCTACGTGTGGTCACTGCACAGAAGGACATATTACGAAGTCCTGCCCAAATAAGGACAATCAAGATTTTAAACCTAAATGTGCGTCTTGTAAACGTTATAAAAAACCGTATGATCATCCTTGTGGCGCGTCAGATTGCCCCACTTACAAACTGAAGCTAGAACAACTGGTGCTCAATACTATTAGAAATGGATAGTTTGAATATTGGGCAATTAAACCTCCATAATGATAGGGTTGCGACTTCAGAGTTAGATCGGATAGTTACGGAATATAATCTAGATATCGTACTTGTACAGGAACAATACCAGAGTAGTCGCTTACGTAATAGGGTTGTACAATTGGACAACAAAGCACGAGCCGGCATCTATGTTGCAAGTTCCAAATTTACAGTGACGTCACTACAAAATCTCATGACGTCACACTGTGCTGTCGTAAAGGTCACATCACCATCCTGTAGGGTAAACATTGTGAGCTGTTATTTTCAATATTCAGACCCCGTTAGTCCACACTTACACCATCTTCGTCATGTCTTGCGGTCTCTTACGGGCCGTAAAACAATTATAGGAGCTGACGTGAATGCGTCATCTACTCTCTGGTATGGCAAATTTAGATACACCGATACGGACCGACGGTGTGCTATAGAAGATTTCATCGCTGAGATGAATCTGTCCATCTACAATACACCCGATGCACCACCAACTTTTTGCAGCCCTTTGGGCGAATCTTCTATTGACGTCACGCTTTCAAGTGCAGACGTCCGTTTGAATAGGTGGCGCGTTCTTCCGGACGCGTCATGTAGTGATCATCGCCTGATCGTGTATGAATTTGGATCGAGACTGTTGCAGGCTCCTCCCAGACAGAGTTATAATTTTAGATACAAATCTAAAGACGCAAACTGGGACTTTTTCAGCTCTCTCTTTTCTTCGTGTGCCAGGGATTTCACTCGTAGACAATTAACCGCAGAAGAAGGCGCTGAACTAATGTCACATTCTCTGATATACTGTGCTGATGTAGCCCTAGGCCGAACATCCCTGCCTAATACTAAGAGATGTGACTGGTGGAACAATCACCTAGTGGAACTCCGCAAACGCTTACGAAGGGCGCGCAGGCAGCATAATAAACTTAAAAAGTCACCTAACATGGGAAGGACTTTTCATAAATCTCTATCTGTACTGAAATCTGCCAGGTCTCGCTACCGGATTGCAGTAGAAAAATCGAAAGACGCTTTGTTAAATAGGATTGTGGAAAGATTAGAAAGTGAAGGTCCATGGTCTCCACTATATCACGAGTTTAAAGCGAATCGATCAGTCGACTTAGCGTACATACAAAATATTAAAGTGAACGGTAAACACACTACGGGTATTGAGGAGACCACGGAAGTTTTATTAAATACCTACGTTAATCCCAGACGATGACATCTCAGTCGAAAGCGAACATCATAAACAAATACGTGCATGGGCCGCCGAGCCCCCTCTCTCGCCTATGTCTGACCTTCCATCTCTTGCCGAGTTTATGAATACCGTTAGAACTCTTCCCCTCAACAAGGCTGCTGGCGAAGATAAAATATCAAATAAAATGATCAAAGAAGCTAATCGAGCATCGGGCGACTCAATGTTAATAATTTTTAATCCTTGCATAACTGAAGGCATTTTTCCTCGTATATGGCGTTGCGGTTATATACGTATAATTCCTAAAGGCGGTGATAAGCCACCAGACGACCCGAAGTCATATCGACCAATCACCTTACTGCCTTCATTAGGCAAGCTCTTAGAACGTCTCATTGTTCCTCGTTTATTGCCGGGTGGACCAACGTTCAATCATAAACAATTCGGCTTCACTCACCGCAAATCAACTATCGACGCGGCCGTTGCGGTAAGACGTGTCATTAGCGCATCCGTTTTTAAATACGTACTAGGAGTCTTCCTGGACATCTCACGTGCTTTCGATAACGCCTGGTGGCCAATGCTACTTCTTAAATTAAAGGCTCGTGGTTGCTATAGAAATATCTACCAAATCATACAGTCGTGCTTTTTAAATGGCTCGACTAAATTGAAACTTGGTCACCATGCTGTGTCGAAGCTACTGACGATGGGCTGAGATTCGGTTTAAGTCCATATCTATGGAATTTAGGTTTTGACGGTTTTCTCGAGTTACTTCTTTTTTTTTGGGACTAATCCCACCACACATTCCCACCATTGTAACTCCTGTAAGCCAGGATCCACAATGGTCTCCATAAATGACACCGAGGTTTGACCCTCAGGCAGTCCCGGGATATGATTTTAATTGTCTTGGGACCCGCAACAAATTTAATTAGAAAAGATTAAAGAGGAGGAGTTGGAAAGAGAGATTCCACTTTTCTCCCAGGCAAAGCGGGAGACAGGAAAACAAAATGACTAATCAGCCAATAAGTAAAAAGGTGTACAGCTACGATAGCGCAGCAGCACAGCACCACGGATACGGCAGACCTTAAAGGGGCCTATATGTGAGCGTTAAGATTAATTGCTGCAGTAGGTATGGCAGAAACGCATGAACGCACGGAAATTTTCTCGAGTTGCTACAAGGTCCGTATAGTATACTACCCCACAGGTGACTTGCAAACTGTTTAACATAAGGTTACGCTCGTTTCGCCAGAGATCGCACTCCCAGAGAATGTGATGTGCTGCTTGTTCATACTCGTGGTCAAATGTGGAACATTGACATAATGGTGATGGTACGAGTTTGTTGTACGAGATGGTTTAGTACTTTTCTCATACAAAAACGATCTTCGATGCCACCACCAGTTTAATCATTTTTGTGACGTGCTCTTAATCTTATCAAGAAATTACATCGAATTAAATTGCATCATTAATAAATTAAGGAGAAAGGGAGACATTGGTTCGAATAGTAAAAATTAAATACTCTTTTGCATCATATATTTCTAGAATTATAAACATTATTAGATTAATAACTCATAAATATTCATCATCATCATCGCAGCCCACATACGTCCCACTGTTGGGCTTGGGCCTTCTCCACAATGGGAGGGAATTTAACCGACTATACCGTGCTGGTAAGACATGTTTGCAAAGAGTTTTATTTCGAGTTTTCCTTCTCTTGCACAGATCTTATGTGCGTATTATGTCTCTTAGTCATCTTTTACGATATCCACGAGCAAGATAGGGAGTGGTGAATTGTATTCTTAATCCGTCACCTCACGAAAGCATTAATATTTTTAGATTGGCATTAAAAATTCATAGAAAATGGCAAATTTACGGACATCAATCTAAGTGTGATCACTTTGCCGATCTTCAATCGTTGTACAAAAACGCACAAACATCCTTTTCTAAATCTTTTGCTAGTTATTATGAAATCTTCATCGTTAAAATAGGCAGAACAAATATTTGTATATTTCGTAGGTTTCCAGTTTATCTATTGATTTTTTAAATCCATTGCTTCTTAAGATTATCATTGGCCGGTATTCTAGAACATAAAAAATACAGTTTAATTATGATATGTTTATTTAAAGTAATGTAAAATTATTTTCTTTGGTGAAAAATCCGAATATAATAATTGTATTCTAACTACGACCCTGGCATTTTGACACTTTTATGGCTCTTCATAGTTGGCGACATATGGCGCATTATTTACAAAATATTTGTGGAACTACATGTAAAAGTCATTTTTGTCCAGGTAAAAGTATTTAGATATCTATATATAAATACGTGAAGCAAAAACTTTGTACCCCTTTTTACGAAAATTACGTGGATGGACAATTATGAAATTCGACACAGTTGAAGTATGTAATGAGGAGAAGTGCATAAAACTGAAATTTCATATAATAATGGATTAGAAATGCATTAAATTCATTAAAAATGGCATTATGCACACTACAACGCTATCGCTACACACTCACACACGTTCGTGTGTGTTGCGTAGCAACGCTTATACACTTTTGTTTACGGTTAAAATCTCTGGTCGAACTGAATGTAAAACAATCATAATTATGATAACAATGTCTAATAGAGATTTGTGCTTATATATTAGTTATTAGTGAAATACAGTTTGCTCAATTTACAATTATACATAAATAAAATTAAAGAAAATTGTGTAGCAGAAAAATTTATTAAAATGAATTATGGCTGAATTTCGACCACACGGCGACCACTAGTTAATTTAAATATGTTCATTAGTTATTACGATAATCTTAATAGTCTCAGCTTTATCTACTTTTATAGTTCTAAGTCCCATTACGAAAAGTAGTGCCATCTAACGTTGAGTAGAATTATATTTGAACATGAAATCGTCAAAGGATTTTTCTAGAAAATATTTTAATAAAGTATAAAAAAATATACTTACATATGAACTATGATTCCTTTTATAGCATCTGAACGTTTATCGGAGTACTATTTACATGATAAAACACTAAAGTTAGTGATTTTCTGTGTAATAAAGCAAAAATACACCAAAAATATAACTGTGTCCACAGTACGAACACAGGCAGAGTCGACAGCAGACTAATAGGCCACGCCCACTATCTGATGTTGACATGATGACGTCAGGACCTAGTTGAGTCACGGTGCACAGATACGTAGTATCTCTTAGTAGTCTGTGGTGCACAGTTGCTTAAGCGCTTATTACACTACACGATATTCAGGGCCCTGAATCACTAGGGGTGCTCTACAACAGCTAAATTGTAAGACCTGTTTCACCGGTTTCAAACAGGTGAAACAGGTCTCACTATTTAGCTGTTGTACAGCACCCCTAGTGATTTAGGGCCCTGAATATCGTGTAATGTAATAAGCGCTTTAGACCGTCTCCTCTTTGTATATGCTCCGTGCTTGCGACACATCTTAAATGTATTGTTTTAGTTCATCAGTTTATAGATAGATGACGCTGATCCACATTAAAATATATATTCATGTTTAACAATTGTTTACTTTTAATACAAATATGATAATTTGAAAACCTGTCGATGGATTAATATAAAATGCCGTGCACTTTTAGAACAGATTTCATATATAGTCCATGAACGTCCATTATTAAATACAACCTTCACAGAAAAGGCAGTATAATGTAATAACTCACCACGCTTAACAGGTGGATTAGTGTTAAGAATTAAGAATTCCACTAAAGAGTGCTACTGCCCTAATTTTTTTTAGGAGCAAGCTATGGAGCGATCACACCCCGTTTAATCCGTCCGGGGCGATATAAGGGCCGTATATCCTGCCGTACAAGTACCCCTCTAGCGCTATGTGAGCGGACCACAGGCACCCAGTCAGATTTTTATGACTCCCACGATAAAGTCAAGAGAGGCGACACATTGTATTGTAAACTATCGCTAAATGGAAACAAGATAGGGCGGCGGCGATATTATTTGATGAAATTACACAAGGACTGTATATTATATTTATTAATTTAACTATTTTAAATATTATTTCTGATGTAATAAATATGATGTAATAAATAATGTAGGCCTCATATCAAGACTCTAAAGTCGCTCAGCGTGCTATGGAACGGGCTATGCTCGGGATTTCTCTGCGAGATAGAATCCGGAATACGGAAATCCGCAGAAGAACGGGTGTAACCGACATAGCACGAAGAATTAGCACGCTGAAGTGGCAATGGGCAGGCCACATCGCTCGACGAACCGACAACCGCTGGGGAAGAAAGGTTCTCGAGTGGCGACCACGCATCGGACGACGCAGTGTAGGACGCCCCCCCACTAGGTGGACCGACGACCTAGTGAAAGTTGCTGGGCGTCGTTGGATGCAGGCGGCACAGGACCGCACATTGTGGCGCAACATGAGGGAGGCCTACGTCCAGCAGTGGACGGCAATAGGCTGAAATGATGATGATGAATGATGAAATATGATGTAATAAATATGATGCAATAAATATGATGTAATTGTAAAGCTAGTATGGAAAATTTACACTTTAATTCTCACTTTACGTAGCACAAAACAACAGTACACAGTAGGTATACTAAAAACCTAAGATTTCGTTTGTTCAAGCTTAATCTCAGCCTACATACATCCTTCTGCTTGAGGATCCTCTACGATAGGAGGGAATTAGCCTACTATACCATACTGGTCAGACGGGTTAGTATAGGATTTTACTTAGAGATTTTGTTCTCTTGCACATTTTGTGTGCATTTTTATATCTCTAGTCGTCATTTTGGGTGTTGACTTGTATTCTTACGCGGTCATTATAAGGATAAATTGCTTAAAGTGCGTTAGTTTACAGAATTAGATAAAGAGCCTTTGTTATTATATTAGATTTCTTAGTATAGTTTCATTAATTTCATCTCAGCTCATATACATTCTACTGCTGGACTCGAGCCTCCTCTTGGGGGACGAATTGATCTATACCACGTAGTCATACGGGTTGGTATAGGATTTTATTTCGAGTTTCCGTTCGTTTACAGTAATTTTAAATGTCTGTGTCCCTTAGTCGTCTCTTACGATCATCCGCTGGTAAAAAAGGAGGTGGTTAATCGTATTACTCTGCCACCACAGGGAAATGAAGTAGTTTACTACTATTGAAATATCGTTAGTAGTTACAAATATGACTGTAGATCATCATCGCCGTGCTCTTATCCCGATTACTCGGGTCGACTCAATATGTACCTACTCATATTTTGTAGTACATATTGTAGAAATTATTGGCAATAGTTTTATGACTAGGCGCCTGCCTGGCGTCTAGGCAGGTCTGTTAACGCTTTTAGTCATCTCTTATGATATCCCCGAGCTCTGTAACAGTTGGTATTATTCGTAGCCGCTATCACACAGCATAATATCGCTAAAAAAACTTTTCAGACCTCTGAATAGCTTAATATAGCTAATTTCACTATTAATTGTCCAAGTAGTCCTTGCTTAATAGTAGGACGTATGTATATGGCCAAAAATGTATTCTTCGTTCTGCCACCAAAAGATTCTCTAGCGGTCTCTACTTACCGCGCGTGCGCTTACCATAGCCCACCCATAAAAAAAAAAGTGAGCCGTCGCTCAGGACGCCTGACAGATGTGAAACATCGAAACTATTTTGTACGAGTAGAGACACGGTATCGAATATAAAGTATCGATACTGAACTCATGAATAGTATCGAAAGATAAGTAACATACTGTTTAAAGTATCGAGTACTTTTATTTACTTTATCTTTAGGTATCGAGTACTTTTCTTTCGATACCGATGCTTTTGTATTCGATATTTTAGTCAATAAGTACTTTTTGGTAGGTATCGTATCGAATAAATTATCCATTTTAAAATTGACTTTACGACACATACGCTTGATTTGCGATTTATAAACCAGAAATAGCGGCAACTATCGAGCAAACGACCAACTCTCAGCTTCAATATATTTAATAAAGAAATTTTTAATCCTGTAATGATAATAAGACAAGCTATCTAAATAATTTTAACGTCATTGGTCCTCCTTAAATTTTCAACTTTTAAATGAAATTTGACTGTTTAAAGTGAGTCAAAATCCAATTCCTATGAAGTCGGTAATATACACAGAAAAATTAATAAGATAGAACGGCCATGTGGGCGGGGCAAGCGTGCCACAATTACGATCAAACGGTCTTAATATTGACGAAATTCGTTTTACCGGCTCTTAGTTGCGCTCATATAGTGACCTTAAACGAAGCTCCGACAATAAAGAGAAATATGCCGTCTTGCGTTATTACAACGTGTCAAAAACGAAGTCAGTTGCGTAGTTATAGTCTAAGAAGGCATTTCTTTTCATCATTAAGTCCATAAACTTATTAATTCAGTGATATTTCGTAATTTTATGAGAGTATTATGTCGTTTACATCAATCAATTATTAAATCGCAAAAAGAGCCAAACATTATGCATCGTCTGCCATACATGGATATCGCCTTTTATTAGTCCAGCCACCGCGCAATGTACTACGTTCAATGCGATGTGACTGAGAACCGCCTTACCAGCGTGGTAGTATACGTTTTCATTCAAAACATTGACGTTGATCCACGCGTATCGATAGTGTTGTCCAACATACTATAAGTTATCGATTTCAATAATTACCTGTGTTAATTTTATCATATAAATTAATATTTTAACACTTTTAATTTAGTAATCGTCTTATTTAGTTATATTAACAATATTTAAATAGGTATTTTAAAATCAATTATTCTGATATACATTATCTACTTAATTTATCTTGTATATCTATAGTACATTCTTATATATTTTCCGTGTGGTGAAGAAGTAAGTATATAATTCACCACTCCCTATCTTGCCCGTGGATGTCGTAAAAGACGACTATGGGATATAATATGCGCATAACACATGTGCAAGAGAGAGCAAACTTGAAATAAAACCCTATACCAACATGTCTGACCAGCATGGTATAGTAGGTCAAATTCCCTCTCATTGTGGAGGAGGCCCGAGCTCAACAGTGGGACGTATGTGGGCTGCGATGATGATGATGATCTATTGTACAAACTTCATAGTGCTCATTAGCACTCTTTAGCATTTAATAAAATAGAAATAACAAAATAATAGTAATAAAATATCTATGTTCGGGACCAATCACTAAATATATATATATATATATATACATATGTGGCGACTATCCGCCACTAAGATAACTTGGACCGCAACCCAACAATGCGAAGCAATCCGCTTCGCTAATGAAGATTGGCCCATACAAGAAGACGCAGGTGCGAGGCAGCTGGCGTGCACAGCTGACAGATGTGCGACGCAGCTGGTGACACAGCTGACACCTGCGTTCACACCTGCGGTGATATCATTTGCACCTGTTGGTACACGTGCACATTCGGACCACACGCAGACTGAATGCTAGTATATATATACCGCCTTTTGCTGTCTATTCATTTCTCCGGGTTGAGAGCCCTCAGCGCTCACCCATAGTCCGTGTCAAGCTGTCAAGGCCATCTGCGGCCAACAGCTGTACACAAAACCAAAAAAAAAAAAAAAATGTCTATTCATTCAGTCGACATACGATATCAGCTCGCACACTTGTACGGTCGTCACTAGTTCTATTATCAATTTATTGTACATAATTTATGAAATGTAAATAAATCGTCAGTCTTAGAAATAACTCTCTTCGTTCTTCTTCGCCGTCTCTTCACATCTTCATTCGCCAACCATAACACAATTGTAGGGTGGCTAATCTCCACACGCCATCCTACACATATATATATATATATATATATATATATATATATATGTGTGTGTGTTTGTGTGTGTATATATATATTATAATAAAGTTATCTTTGAACAGAAGATCTTACATGTTATTTGAAGTTTAATATTTTATGGTAAATACATTTTAATTTTAGATGCCCATGAAAGTATTAGAAAACTATGGATTAAGGTAATTGGTAGTTAACTAAATACCAACTAAATCTAGCACAATTTGTTCACAACATTTTGTAGAATACTAAAAATAATGGTAAAGTCATCAAATAGTATTGTATTTCATTTTTATTGGAAAACTAAATGTTTAATTAAGTAGGTATTTAGTTGTCGTACAAAATAATTGTTCTATTCTTCCTTAAGATGGAATAATTTATGATAAGAATGAATTTCTTGAGACTGGTTATTCATTACTAGTTATTATATATGTGTTGATTTCTAACTTTTCATAAGTGTTGAATTTTTATTACAAGAAATGTTGACATGATAGTCATCATATCGGCTCATATACGTTCCACTGCTGTGCCCGAACCTCCTCCGCAATAATAGGCAAATTTACCTTACTATACTATATTAATCAGACAGGTTAGTATAGGGTTTTCTTTTGAGTTTTTCTTCTCTTGCATAGATGTTATATGCTTACTATATCTCTTAGTCGTCTCAATATATTAGGATGGGACATCCGCGGCTAAGATACGGAGTGGTGATTGGTATTCTTATTCCGTCACCACACGGATAATGTTAGTATATTTTTGTTCACAATAAACAAAAATGTACTAACAAGTAGCAGTATATCAAAAAAATTAAATAACTGTTTTGTTTTTTAAGTTAAATAATAACACCAATAAAAATAAACCGAATTTCAATAAACAATAATATTTTAAGAATGATATCTGATGCTTACGCGAGCATTGTAAATAAAACTACTTATACGGATTATATCGCGTTTGTATTTGATTTAGGATTGCTCGACGTTTCGAATACTTTACAGCATTCAGGGTCACGGGCGGTCTAAGATGTCTGACGTCCAAACAAGTCAACGTTATTACAAACGTCCATGCCCCCGTCGCAAAGACCGTGCGAAAGCGCCCACAGTTGGGGCACGTCCCTGCAGTACTACCTTATGTGAAAGGAGTCACTGACGAGATTGGCTTCATCCTGAAACGGGCTTCCATAAAAACTGATTTTAAGCCACTCAAGAGGATTAGTCAATTCGTACCACCTGTCAAGTGCCAGATCCCTCTACAAGATGCAGGAGTTTATAAATTTGACTGTGGTCTCTTATTAATATGTTTTAATTGTATCTTGTGTACCGGTGTGTATATATGGGAACAATATAATATAAAAATCGCTACTCGCTTACGTAATTTATTATAGCACTTCAATTTTCTGTCACATATACAGAGTGTAGTGAGGAGTATTTCATTTGCATGATTTTACTGTTAAATTACTGACTTGCATTACAAATAACTTCAACCCATCACACAAGTAAGTGCTTAATTTAAAGGCATTAATATTTTTGTTTCGATAAAACAGGCTAAATAAATATCGTGTAGTATATCGACCATGGCAAGCACTAGCGTACATGTGCTTTTTTATATGTGAGTATACGTTGCCTACAGAACTTAGTTAAGCATGTGCTACACGGTTTCAAACAGTGGTTTGAAACAAATGTTTGAAACAGTGTAGATAGATGTTTTATGCCAAATTTCGTATGACCTTTAAACGCCCTTGGTAGCGAGGCTTGTGTTTCAAACCACTGGCCAAGCGGTGGTTTTTATCTTGTTTGAAACCATCTAGCCGCTTGTTTGAAACCAAACGAACGACAGTCACGCTGCTGAGGTCAGCGCAGGCGCACGCGACGACGTTCTGCGTACAAAATGGCGCGTGAGCAGACGGAACGCGATCGTGATTTTATTACTCAACTTCTCGAGTTATACAAAGAGTTGCCCTGCATTTGGGACTTAAATTATGAAGGGTATAAAAATAAAACACAGAAAAGAAATGCATGGGATATTTTAATTTTATCCTTCAATTGCACACAAAAGTGCAAGACTTACTCCAACTTTTTGTTGTTTTGATATGTAAGGCGTCATGACGTCGTTGTAGTGATTATACGGTACGCGAGCGTAAAGACGGCCTATCCGCGCCACGTTCTCTAAACACTGTTGGTTTCAAACAAGCTTAAAAACCATGTAGCCAGGAAAGTGCTTTTCTGCCTTTTCTGTTTCAAACCACTGTTTGAAACCGTGTAGCACATGCTTATAGTTTGTGTACCAACTGCAACTTCGAAATTGATGTGAGTGTGTCTTATGTTAGTGTGTGAAATTATTGTAAGCATAGACCTTGCATATGTGTTAACATCAACGGGAGGGAGTAATTATGCCACACTGGTTATCGAACAAAATCAGCAGAATGGCCTTTCTAAAGTATTAATATTTCTGTGGTAATATACAAAGAAATAAATATATATACACCTGAAACTAATAAAAGCCTATAAAAAAACGGTTCTCCAGTTTTCGTAGCTGAAAGTAAACTAAATACCATACCTACTGGTATATTTATATTACTAAGTTAGAGAATTTTACATTAATTTATAAAACAAGTATATATGCATAAAAGAACATTAGATTACGACAGGAACTAATACGAAAAAATAATAATACATGATCTCTAAGAAATTAGTTTTTGAAATTCAATCTCTAAGGGGGTGAAAAATGTATATCCGAAATCATTAGGCCTAGAAACTAGGGATGTGAAAAAATAATCGATTTTTATAATAATCGATTATTAATCGATTTTTTTTGTAATAATAGATTTTTACAATCGATAATCAAAATAATAAAAAATCGATTATTTTTATAATAAAATCGATTTTCCTAAAAAAAGAAGGTCATCACAATACTGCGTGCAGTATTTCATACTATATTAGAAGATGAAGCTCACATTTCCTAAAAAAAAGTCATCACAATCCTGTTGGGAAAAATCGATTATTTTATAATCGATTTTTAATTAATCGATTATTTTATAATCGATTTTTAATTAATCGATTATTTTATAATCGATTTATTTTGAAGAACAAAAAATCGATTATTTAAAAAATCGATTATTTTCCCTCCAAGTCACATCCTTACTAGAAACGTGAAATTTTGTACAAAGTTCTCTTTCTTGGGGAAAGTGCTCACTAAAAAGAGTTTTTGCAATTTTGCCCCCAAGGAGGTGGAAAGCGTAAAACCGATATCACTGAGCCTAGGAACGATCATTTTAGTACACAATCGACTTTCTTGGGTTACCCCATTATTTTTTCTTAATGCTCGCTTATCAAGATTACTTTGGATCGACGCAATATGTATTCGGTCCTCTGCCATCGTAGATATATTGCAAAGATTCCTTTAGCAACATTTTATGACCAGCTGCCTGCCAGACGACATAGCTGGCTAGATGGCATCACCAATTGGTCCAGGTCAATGTAAATCTTTGTCTTAGTAGTATTTTGCGACACCCACAAACAATGAAAGTGTTATAATATTCCTAGCCGCTACCAGACAGTAAGTTAAAATCAAGATATTAATCCAATTTTCTATCTCTAGAAATAAACAAATTTGAAGCGTCTATTTGTTGTCAAAATAATAGGTTTTATTTTTGCTCACACAATTATTTGCACAATTATTACCTACTAGCAACCCGCCCTCGCTTTGCTTCGGTTTCAGTCACTTAAACCCGCGTAGTTCCTGTTCCCGTGGGAATACCGGGATAAAACGTAGTCTATGTTACTCCCTGATGTTATAGCTTTCCATTGGTGAAAGAATTTTTGAAATCGGTTCGGTGGTTTAAGCGTGAAAGCGTTACAAACAAACAAATAAATAAACAAACAAACATCCTTACTTTCGCATTTATAATATTAGTATGGATGTCTAAAAAACCGGCCAAGTGCGAGTCGGGGTCACGCACGAAGGGTTCCGTACCATTATCTATAAAAAAAGGGGAAAATTGCGTTTGTTGTATAGGAGCCCCCTTAAATATTTATTTTATTTTGTTTTTAATATTTATTGTTATAGCGGCAACAGAAATGCATAATTTGTAAAAAAATCAACTGTCTAGCTATTGCGGTCCTTGAGATACAGCTTGGTGACAGATAGACGGACAGACAGACAGCGAAGTTTTAGTAATAGGGTCCCGTTTTTACCCTTTGGTTACGAAACCCTAAAAACGGCTCAATTTGTTTGTCTGTCTATTCGATATGGGTAATCTTCAAAACGGCTATACCGATACTGATAATACTTTACCACCAGGTCTACCAAGCCTTACATAAGGAATAACTTAGGCTATATTTTATCCAAGGCTATATTTTATCCCGGTGTGGCTGGAGCACCTGTGAGAATTTAATCGATTTTAAAATTATTTCACTAACGGAAAGCTAATTTTAAGCGAGTAACATATTTAGGTTTTATTCCGTGTGGTGACGGAGTAAGAATACAATTCACCACCCCCTCTCTTACCCGTGGGTGTTCTAAGAGACGACTCAGAGATATATTACGCATATGACATCTATGCAAGAGATGGAAAACTCGAAACAAAACCCTATACCAACCTGTCTGACCAGCATGGTATAGTAAGGTTAATTTCCCTCCTACTATGGAGGAGGCACGAGCCCAGCAGTGGGACGTATATGAGACGAAATGATGATGAACATATTTAGGCTATTTTTTTATCCCAATATTCCTACGGGCCCGGGCACAATGCGGGTGAAATCGCGGACATTTAATGGATATAAAAATTAATTTACAAATGAAAATCTACATTATCAGCGAATAACAAATAAAGGCTATTTTCATCCTGGTGTTTGCCCGGAACGAGAACTCTGCGAGAGAAACCGATGGATGTTGACCAATTTTTAAAATTCTTTCAACAATAGGAAGCTACGTTATCAGCGAGTAACATAGGCAATTTTTATCTCTGATATTTGTATGGGATTTGTTAGTACAATTTTTTTTTCACCCATGTAGACTTATAATATCAGCGAGTAACATAGGCAATTTTTATCTCGGCATTCGCATGGGAATGGGGTCTACGTGGGTGAAACTACGGGAGTTTGACCAATATTATTCTTTTTCACCAATGAAAACCTATCATGGATAATGTATTATCAGCGACTAAGGATGGCCATATTTATCATCGTCTTTCCACGTGAATTTGAACTACAAGGGTGGAAGTAATATTCAAATATAAAAATTTGTGAAGTTATTTGGACCTTTCTTACTCGATCACGCGTAAACTGTTGACCAGATTTGGATGAAAATTGACACACAGATAGAGTATTTCTTAAATTAAGAAATATCATCATCATCATCATCGCAGCCCACATACTTCCCACTCTTGGACTTGGGCCTCCTCCATAATGGGAGGGAATTTGACCTACTATACGATGCTGGTCAGATATGTTGGTATAGGGTTTCATTTTTCAAGTTTTCCTTCTCTTGCATAGATGTTATGTGTATATTATATATCCCATATATATATATCCCATAGTCGTCTTATACGACATCCACGGGCAAGATAGGGAGTGGTGAATTGTATTGTTACTCCGTCACCACAATAATACAATAAAAAGAAATATGCATGGCAACTTTTACGCGGGCGAAGCCGCGGGCAAAAGCTAGTATACATTATAAGTAACAATTTACTTTGAGGTCACTAGATGGCGTTGTACAAAATTTTAAATCGCACCATGGTTTCGTTACAAAAATGTAGGTATATGCATCCAAATATTTAATATATAATTATTATTAATATACATATATATATATATGTATATATATATATATATGTATGTATGTATGTATGTATGTATGTATGTATGTATGTATGTATGTATGTATGTATGTATGTATGTATGTATGTATGTATGTATGTATGTATGTATGTATGTATGTATGTATGTATGTATGTATGTATATTTATATTATCGGTCAGCCTCTCCGCGGCGGCTTCACCGGCGGCACCGATGATTGCGACGGGTTCATGGTGCAGCTCTGCCCACGCGGCACACACTTCGAGTATGTGCTGCGCCGTGTCCTCGTCGCAATCGCAGTGGTGGCAGGACGGTGAGCTCTCCTTTCTCACGACCGTGTTCAGGCATTTGACGAAGCAACCAACGATAGTTCAGCATGCGGGAGAATTATACTGTTTGGAAAAATACCTAAGTCGGTTGCTTTGTAGACATATGGCCGCTACAGCAAAACGTAACCGAAAACAGTTACATGCCTCTAACGTATCGTATCGGTATTGATATAACTAATAATGGCTATCAGTTATCTAGCTACAAACAAGTTGTCAACTAAGAAAAGCACAACAATTATTGTTTAGGTGTCGTGATTCTTGTTTCGCTACGTTGATAACCGAACGATCACCAATAAGCCTAATAACCAAAATAATTATGCTATCTCTCTTTCTATGCGATTCCAGACGTGCAAAACAGAGAAGGGGCGCGTATTGGCTAGCGCCTTAATAATAAGCAACATTTCACGAATATAGATAAAAGCGAAAGACGCTCTTATTTAGGTATATTAGCGTAAGACTTAACTCTCATAAACTCTGGTAATTTAAACTGTAATGGTAAAGTGGTTTTGTTTCTCGTTGCTATCGTAGGTATACTCGCAGTGTTTACTATAGTTTGACCTATGAAAGGTTATAATGGTTAAACCGTGCATTAATAGAAATAAGATCGCGATTATTTTACGCGTATTATATCGATATTTGGCAACGATTATCTATATCAATATTGACACCAAGTAAACGGTTAGTAGCCGTTGCCATAAATAGCCAGTAACGCCCATGTCTATTGCTTTGGCCTATTCAATAGGCTGAGAAGAAAAAAAAGAATAAACAAATCATGGGATAATTAATAGAAGAGAGCGTGACTAAGAATTAAAACATAGAGCAACTCGTATAGCCTAGGGGATATAGGAAAACAATTTCGAAGGTGGAAGACGCTCATGCCCGAATGTGAGCTAAAAAAATTTAAGAATGGAGCTTTAATATTAATAATTACATACTGAGAAGATAGTAGGTACTAATTATCTGTCAATGAGTATACATGTACTATATGTATATACCTAAAATGCGGTTCTTAAAAAACGTCAGCATTTTAAACATTTACATTTGGGTTGCTATCTAAATAAATTTACGAAAACAGGAATGCTAGGCGCAATAACAGTGTAAAGTTACAGGGAATTTACCGCTCTGACACATTTGCCAATACTTTTAAGTATTCATACCCGTATTGCAACTCAAGTGCAAAAAATTACTCATACTAAGATAATTTTCCTGGACAATGAAATGCGTAGTTTGTTATCAGCTATTAACTCCGTTAACTAACCAATGATGTGGTCTTGCTCTCTAGGAATTAAGGTGGTTAATAATGATTTAATTGAACTTGTAAGAAGCGCGGTAAATCCCGTTTACCCAACCTGTCTTTCAAATGCATCAACTCTTAGTTTCCTTAACCCACAGGATATAAAGCACTTAAAAATCTATCTTGTTTTCAAACAAAGGCATAAAAATAAGGAAAATGAGAATAATGATGTCTTCAGAATGAAATTAATAATTATCTATATGTTTTTCCTTGTATGACTTATTGCACTCGCAAGTTCAACATTTTCTCCTCCAATTTCGTTGTATTAAAAAAAGATCCATACGATTAACTTTTAAATGAAATGCTCACTAGACCTTACCTCTCGTGAGTCAACGTGTGTAATTTCTTTATGCGCAGTAAAGTAGACCTTCCTTCTGCAATATGGCAGAGATTACATTTAAAGCATTCAGTCAGCTCTTACAAGTGCCATTGGGACCGAACCGAGAGGTGGAAATTTACCTACTGTACTACGCTGGTCGAACGGGCTGGTACAGGTTGCCATTTCACTGGGCCGGCCATGGCCAGTTGTCGGTCCGTTGGGGAGGGAGTATAGTAAATTATGAGACGGCTCGCTGCACATCCGTCACCCTGACAAGATTGGGCAGGGTATGTCAAGATCTATCACAAAAAAAAAAACAAACGCATAGGATAGGTATTATATTCCTTAGTCGTCTTTTACATTTCACCCGGGCAAGATGAAGTGATGGTGAATTGTATTCTTACTTTGTCACCACACCACATATTTAATTGAAAATCTTTAGTTATTATTTCAAGAAATACTTTTTAAGATTAGGATTAAAAACGCTCTTGTGGTGTCAAAATAAGAATACCTACTTAGAATTTACTTAATACACACTTAGACCACTGACATCAAGTCGCTCTGCCCCGGTGGTCGGCCCAACGATGAAGACGACGTGTCGCGCGCAGGGCCGTCTTTACCAGGGGGTGCAAGGGGTGCGGTGCACCCGGGCGCGGAGCGCTGAATTTTTGGATATTTCATTGAAGTTAACGCCATTGCACAGTTTTATATACTTGTTACTTTCGACAAATATGTATGCGCAAGCAAAAAAAAAATAGTCATTAACAATAGTATTTTTTTTACTTTTATTACGCTTTCGGCGCTTGTCATGCCGCATTACTACACTACACAAATAACAATTTTATTTAATACAACACGCGCGCGGCCAATTCTCTAATCCAAAGACAGTGTATGTACGTTTGACATGTTGCCGCCCGATAGCAAAATGATCTCTAAGTCAATAGAGTGTAAGTTCATTTCAAATGGGCGCACGGCGCGGCACCTGTGCGTCTGTCATAGGCGAGTAATTGCGCCCTTTGACATTGCCGCCCGGTCGCCCGCACTTGAAGCAAAATGATCTCTAAGTCTAAGTCAATAAAGTGTAAGTTCATTTATTTGAAATGGGCGCGTGGCGCGGCACCTGTACGTCTGTTGCGTCCTTTGACATAGCCGTCCGGGCGGTCGCACTTAAAGAGAAATGATCTCTAAATCACTAAAATTAGGTGTAAGTTCATTTGAATTTACAGCGCGGCGCGCGGCCGCTATGAAAGTGTCGGTCAGTGATTGATCTGATTTCTTCTTTCAAGTAATTGAATTCCTTAGCTCATTTCGTTTGCGACAATTTTATTTTTTAAGTGTTAGTGTTAGGTACATTACAATCATTATCATCACATCATCATCATCACATCATTTGTTTATGAGAGAGAGGCATGACTGTTTTGTTTATTTGTTTATAATTGCAAAAATACAAATTCTTAGTGTTAGTGATTGATAAAAATCTACTTACTTTATTTAGAATAAAGAAAGAAAAATTAAATACTAAATTGAAATTTGATTTTATTGTAGGTGGCCAATTAGGGGATAAAAAGAAACCATCGGGTGCTCAACATAGAAAAAGGAAACTAGAGAAAGAAGAAAAAATTTAAAAAGCTAACTACTCCGATTGACTCTGTCTTTCGACCTGGTAAGTTCAGTCAGTTGGTACCATAAATAAAACATCTGAAGTAGCATAAACAGTGACAGAAGTTGCTGGTGTATCCTGCCTGGGTTCCTACCTACTTATTATTATTACACTTCTTATTTTTTGTATAAGTTACCTGTAACTGTATACCTAATGAGTCTTAAATAAAGTAGGTTTTTATGACTATGACAATATATCTAATTAATTGTTTTTTGTAGCTTGCGCACCGGAAGGCGCAATGGTTAGTAACTAACACTCACTCTTGTGCTAAAGGTCTCGGGTTCGAATCCTGCCCGGTGCAATATTTATTTAAATACCTACCTTCTCAAGTCAGAACCTTGTGTTAATTTTTTTTATTGTGTGATATGTCCAACACGCGTTCCAATCGTGGAGATTATGGCAATAAATAACCCCATAGTTTTGGAAGCTCATGTCTAACAGTGGACTGGACTGTCTGTACTTCTAAGCTTGTGTGTTTGTGATTTGTTTTTGGGAATTATGAATTATGTTTTTTCATGAAATAGCAGCAGGAGAGATACGCCAATCGCAACTAAAGTATTTTAATTTCTTACTGTTTGCGCATAGAGTGTGCGTAAGCGCCTTGGCAATTACACACTGAGCGCGCTTGCCCGGACTAACGGATTAGACTATGCCCGATTGCCCGCCTTAACTTTAAGGCGCTGTTTTTAATGTCCTAAAATATTATTGCGTGGCCCTATTACTACACTTGGTTATACAAATCGTTGGCTATCTTATGTTTTTTTAGGTATATCTTCGTCAACATCCACCCGACAGTTAGAAGAGACAGTCAACTTGGAAGAGAAAACTTCTACGAGTATTTCACAAGTTCCAGCTCATACTAGTACCAGTACCTCGCCTCGCCTGCCGATACATATTACAGTAAAAAGTTACAAAACAACGAAATTATTCATTGAGTTTGGCTTGTATATTCCACATCTGATTCTGAATTTTGTTTTCACTGTAAGCTTTTTAATGATAATGTCACTGCATTTAATGCTCCCACTGGTTACAAAGACTGTGGGCATTTGTCGAGAAATATAGAACGACATGAAAAAAGTTCAGGGCATATATGTTCTTTAAAAAAATATTTGGATCTAAAAATGACTTATTGAAAGGGCAAACAGTAGACTCGGTAAATCAAACTGAAATAGACCGCGAAAGAAAGAGGTGGACGGCAGTTTTGGAAAGGATAATCGAAATTATAAAATTTTTAGCAGGTCAAAATATAGCATTTAGGAGCACAACCGAGAAGTTGTATGACCCAAATAATGGTAATTTTTAAAGTTGGTGGAGAGTATATCTAATTTTGATAGTACACTATCAGAACACATTGCTCGAATTGAAAGAGTTCAGCATCGCATGCCACATTATCTTGGTCATAACATTCAAAATGAACTAATTAGTATAATTGCTGAAAAAATTAAAACGACTATGATTAGTCTTCTGAAGCAATGTAAATACTACTCTGTAATTCTAGATTGCACACATGATATTTCACACCAAGAACAACTTACTGTTATTGTGAGGTTTATTTATTTAAATCCATTGACAAAACGCACTGTGGTACGAGAACATTTTTTAGGTTTTTTACCTGTAACTGATAGTACCGGACAAGGGTTGGCGACATATTTGTTAGATTTCTTAAAATCATGCGATATTGAATTAGATGATTTGCGAGGCCAAGGATATGATAATGGGGCCAATATGAGGGGGAAAAATATAGGCATCAAAAAAAAAATATTGGACATGAATACTCGTGCTTTTTACGTACCGTGTGCTGCTCACTCCCTTAATTTAGTAGTAAATGACGCCGCTAAAGGTTCATTGCAAATTACAAACTTTTTCTGTATTGTCCAAGAAATCTATGCATTTTTTTCAGCATCCACATCACACTGGGATGTAATTATGAAACAGATACCTACTTTGACATTAAAACCTCTTTCAAATACGCGTTGGAAAAGTAGATTTGATGCTCTTAGAGCACTCCGTTTTAACATGGATAAAATTTACGATGCATTATACTATATTTTTACAAATAACAAGTATGACAGAGACACAAAAAACAGCGAGTTCATTAATAGCCAAATTAAAATCTTATAGATTTATATGTTCAGTAGTTATATGGTACAATATTTTACTAAAAATTAATATTGTAAGCAAAAATTTGCAAAAATCGGACGTAATTATTTCAGAAGCTACCAAAATGATTAATCTGGTTAAAAAATGTTTGGAGAAATACCGCACCGATAGCGCGTTTGAACAGTTGTTATCTGATGCAAAATTAATTGCTGAAGAATTAGAATGCGAAACAGAATTTAAAGAAACTGCTCGTCCACGTCCCCGAAAAAGACATTTTGATTACGAGGCTGCAGATGAACCCATTTTAGACCCAAATAACAAATTTAAAGTAGTGCTCGCGTAAACATCAGATATCATTAAATTTAAAGTATGTTTTATTTTTTTCTACTGGACACTGCTATCTCGAAATTAAATGAGAGATTCGATTTGCTGACGGAACACAATTCAGTTTTTTCACTCTTCCAAAACACTGAATGCTGGAATAAATTAGAGATGCATGAAAAAAAATCTCAGTGTTATCGGCTCCAAGAAAAACTAATATTTAAAAATAGATTTGATATTGACGGGGAGGATTTATATCATCTCAGCCCATATATGTCCCACTATTGGGCTCGGGCCTCCTCCATAATGGAAGGGTAATTGACCTACTATACCACGCTGGTCAGACGTGTTGGTATAGGGTTTTATTTCGAGTTTTCCTTCTCTCGATTTATATAATGAATTAGAATTGTTGCCAATATTTTTTCCCAATGCATCAACAAGTACTCCCACTGATATTTTAAGCTATATATATTCTAATAATTTAATTTCTTCATTTCCCAATATCTCAACAGCTCTGCGTATATATTTAACACTGCCTGTTACAGTAGCAGAAGGTGAAAGATCCTTTTCAAAATTAAAATTAATAAAAAATTATCTTCGTTCAACCATGACCCAAGACAGACTGACAAACTTAGCCATTATAAGTATAGAATCCAAAATTGATATAAAAATAAATGATTTAATTAAAATCTTTGCCAACTCAAAGCAAGAAAAATTAAGTTTGTTTGATGTATGTGTATGTACATGTAATAAATAGATATTTAGTAATGGAAGTTTTAAGTTTAATTTTGTTTTTTAGTGTAATAAACAATAAATTGTCAAAATTATGTGTATTGTGTTTTCTTGGTTGACTAGGACCCCTTTCATACTGCAGTATGTCGTCGGTCGCGTGCCACGCTGCAGTGTAAAAAAAAAACGAGGGCGCAGGCTGAGTCCGGCACCCCGGCGCAGAATAGATTTAAGACGGCCCTGGTCGCGCGGGTGGGTTACGGGTGTGCGTGATTATGCCCCTCTGTCGCCCCAGACGGAGTGGTGCGAGGAGTGCGCCAACCGTAACACACCCAAAAAAAAAACACACACTTAAAGAAAAAAATGTATTGAAAAGATATAAACAGGCTCGGTTGGATTCGTTAGTAATTGGTTCATACTAAAGCAATAGCTATAACTAAGTAATTGGCCGAATATTTATCTACAGAATTATGTAGGCAAGCGTAGAAATTGCAACTGGGCAAGGAGGAAAATGATTAAAATTCCTATAGGTATGCACGAGGACAAGTTTTACTTTTTTACGAAAAAAAAACTTATAAACTTTATTATAGTAAGTGGTATGTCAGGTTTTACAGTGGCTAACAAAATGTATCATCAATCTTCATTAATATAATTAATATCTAAGTAAAAAATAGATGTTTGATTATATTACTAATGATGTAGTATATAAAATGACAAATTCGATTGATCAAGATCATTTAAAAATCTAATGTTACCTACATTAGATTTTTAAAACGTAAGGTTACACATAAGTTCAATAAAATTTCGAGTAGACACCACTTCCAGAACTTTCTTATGCTGTCCCACCTTTATATCTGTATAAGATTAATAGTACAGCCACTTACCTACCTACATTTCGCCTTGCATAATTCCATAAAAAATAAATACAATAACTAAAATCCAACCACGCAAACGCAGGCAGTAAGCGTAATGCTGTTTTTTTTATCATAACAATGTAACATGTATTTTAGTTTTAGCAATCATTACGATAAAATGCATTACCAAGGTGATTAAATACGTAAAAAAATCCACACAACGTAAATACATAAAAGAATGTACCCATACTACGTCACCTGTTTAGGGTGGTCTTCAAAAATACTACACAAGAAATACTACACACATGAGTTTAATTTAGCACTACGGATGATGATCAAAGAGAGAAGGAGATTGAAAATTGTAAACAATAGCTCACATATAAGTACGTTCCCTAATAAACAAATTTACAGTTTTAACTTGACAATAAGTTTGTATTAAGAACCTGTTTAGCTCATATCCATTAAACGCAATTATTGAATAAATGTAAGCCAAGTCTATTAATGTATAGCTATTTTAAATATGCTGTTTAAACCCTTTATTATCACACTAATATAGTCTTCAACTAGCGGACTATTATGACGCTTCTAACAACACCGTATTTGTCAAATAAGATCAATATTTAAGAAGCTATGTGAGAACAGATATACTTACATACATTTACATACATCGCCTTAATGGGGTAAATACATATATAAAGGTAGACTACAGCTGTTTCGAGAACACATTTAGAGGTTCTTACTTGCTATAGAAAATTTCTTTGTTTTAACCATACTTTTAGCTTAAAATAAAATTCAAATACGAAGGAAGTTTCTCTTCATTTAGTTTACCATATAATAAGTTCAGTTCTTGCAGTGCGCATCATGGAACAGCAATGTCTTCTTAATCTTTTCTGTATTTATTTAGTTTGCAACAGTACGAGATTCATCATTTCAGCCTATCGCCGTCCACTGCTGGACGTAGACGCCATGTTACGCCACAGAGTGCGGTCTTGTACTGCCTACATCCAACGACTCCGAGCAAGGACTCACCAGGTCATCAGTGTGCCTAGTCGTCCGATACTTGGTCGCCACTCGAGAGCCTTTCTTCCCCAGCAGTTGTCGGTTCCTTCGAGCGATATAGCCTGGCCATTGCCACTTCAGCGTGCTAAGTCTTCGTGCTATATCCGTTACACCCGTTCTTCTGCGGATTTCAGATTCTATCTCGCAGAGTAATCTCGAGCATAACCCGCTCCAAAATTTCGTGTAGAGTCTAGTCTCACCCGCTCCGAATGAGATTAGATGCAGACAATTCCTGCACCATCTAATACATTAATAGCTGCATTCCAGAATAAGAATGGATTGCCCTTATATGACACCCAATTCGATCGACTTTTATTCTGTGTGGTGACGGAATAAGAATACAATTCACCACTCCCTATCTTACCCGTGGATGTCGTAAAAGACAACTAAGGGATATAGTAAGCATATAAAATTTATGCAAGACAAAGAACACTCCAAACAAAACCCTATACCAACCTATCTGACCAGCATGGTATAGTAAGGTCAATTAATTTCCCTCCTATTGCAGAGGAGGCTCGAGCCCAATAATGGGACGTGTATGAGCCGAGTTGATGATGATGATATCTTTTTTTATATTTTTATACAATCACATGTTTTCTTTTCAATATTGTTTATTTAATAAATTATATCGATCAAGTCCGTCATGATATTACTCATGAAATAAAAAACAGCTCAGTCATCCTTTCTGACTTGGAACATCTATTCTATTAGCGCTGTCATAAACCAAAGAATAGCAAATAGAATGGACATAACTTATCTGATTGAATTAACGTACTCACCTATAAGTTTATATAAAACTTAATACTGGCCTATAAGTTTATATAAAACTTAATAATGCATATTTGTGTTGCAGAGATATTTCATAATTTTATAAATCTAATTAAGACACGAATTACATACTCAAAAAAATCATTTGTTATTTGGACAAAGAATTGTCCTGCATGGGGATGAAATATGTACTATTGTGTAGATACTCTGCCATCTATCTCGCTAAATGAAGTGTGATAAGTTCACATAAATTAATATTTATTGCCTCCACCTTAGCGTGAAATGCGCAAGTATCTTAGGTTATGTCTATCTTAGGTTATTCTCATCGCTATAAACAGTATATGATATAGTAGTATTCTTAAAGATCAGTTGCAATCAGTGAATGTCCTAAACAACGACGAATGGATAAGATATTCATATAGTATTTATGCCAGAGAAGAAAAACTCGAAACAAAACCCTATAACAACCTAGGGTGGTAGAGTAGGTCAATTTTACTCCTATTATTAAGGTTGCTCAAGCCCAGTGTAGAACAGCTGAAATGATGATGATGATTATGATGATGAAATAATATTGTAGCATTACATCTTAAAAGTTCCTCAAACGATTTGTTTAATACACCCAATAATTAAGTTGGATTTCGGTTAGAGAGAGTTGGCTCCAATATCTTATCAAACCCATTCAGAAATTAGGATAGTGAATTTAAATTAATTTGAAAATGAAAACTTTTTGGCCTATAGACCTTTTGGTTGGTTAACAATTACATTTCTATTTAAAAAAACAGATTTACAAAAAATATAGATGCATCCACAACGGCCGCGGCCTGTACAAATGACAGGTAGAAATAGTTATACGCCGTACTTGTACAGAATAGAGCCATGTGTACATTCTGTCGCATAATCTTTGGCCTTCTGCCCTTCCATGTCGCGTATAGTTGCAAGATATATAGCTTGCAATTGTCAGGACCACTATTTGTATCCATTCGTACATTCGCCAAAGCAGAACGCGCGCGCTCCTTTAAACACAAAGGTAAATACAAATTCAAGATATTCACTAAATTAAATAGTTTTAACTACCAAACCATGAGTAAAACTATTGCAGAGTAATAAAAATAATAAATAACATTTTTAACAATTTTAATTATGTTAATTAAGTACATATATTAATTTTGTAACTATTTCAAAATTAATTTTGACTGTCAAAACATTATGTTTTCTGTCTTAATTTTTTCGTTATTTAAATTATATGGATCACTTCGTCACTTACTTTTATATAACGCGTTAAACGGAATACCATCTTACTCGTTAATTTTTCGAACATTATATTAATAATAGAGTGATGGCAAAGAATATAGTAAGTTGCACCCCATTCTCATGATTAAGATAATGGATTGATCCAGGCGGTAAACATTAGTTACTATCTAATAAAATTATATCGCAAAAGATACAAATTATATTTTAACAAGATGTTACGTGATATGAGATTTTTTTTTTGTATAAAACTATCACCATATACAGATGTAAAAAAATATCCCTTGTATTAAAAATATTTGTGAAGTTACAGAGAATTAAAAATAATCATACAATTTGCATTTATTTGCTTGCACTCTCTCAACATATCAGCAAACTATTATGAAAGCAGTACAAGCCTGTTCATATTTTTACCTGTCAATTTTGATATTGCATTATTTATTAACATGTCATTACAATTACAACACAAGAACTTGCCGTAACATGTCCTTTCTTATTGATGTTCGAACCTAGGCCTTCTCATAAATGGCACATAGGTCAACTCTAATTGGATAATCCTATTCGCCGTGAAAATATTGCTAACTGTTACAAGATTTGTGATATTACATTAGTTTTTATTACATTATTAAATCGTTAATGTTTGAATATATATAGTATATAATGTGAGGCAGCTTGGTGTAGCTGCAGAGCCTCTTCCTAGACAAGTTTAGGTGTGTGAATACAGAAAAGGTTTTATTGCTTTTTATAGCAATTTGAATGCTTCATGGGTGCGTTAAAAATACCAGTATAAAGTGTCTAGATATAGTGTTTAATTTTGAATATCAATAATACTGCCCATGTTAATCTTTGTACTGTAATAGATATATGTCTCGAGACGGTAGAATTGAATCTAAATGGACGGAAAATTTAAAAATTGATATCGCGCCTGATCTTATAAACATATGATGAAAACAAGAGTTATAAATACACTCAAACTCAGAAAACTAATTTGTTGGAAACCACAAAGAATTTTCGTGTATGTGAACCAGCGACACCCTACTCAGCAAATCGCCACAAAGGCACTACGCCATATGTGAAATCAAAGTCAAATTTGAGACGTAGACAACTTATATGTAGTTGTATTTCTTTTTAATAATTTTCCTTTGCTGTCATAATTATAAAAAATAATATAATTTTGTGTTATAGTCTGTCTCATAATTTTTAATCTGAGACTTAACATACAAATGTAAAATTAACTTGTAAACTCGCATCGATTTTTGTGTTATTCGTGTTACGATATTTTGTGCAAGCGTACGTTGAAACTGTTTGACTATCAGTTTTGTTACATCACTGTATACATACATATATCGAGAACCAGTCCGTGCGGCTTGTAGCTTTGTAAGAGCTGGTTGGGGGTCTGAAGAACAGAATGGACCGTGACCCGCTTACCTTTACTCTGTGTTTATTTTGATTTGGTTTATTCGGCTATCTAACGCCATCTATCAAATAAATATTGAACGTGGAGTTGGATAGAGCCCATAGTAAAACTAAGACCGTCTGGCTTTTTCTAAATTTCTTACTAAAAGAAAGAAGATATTGCTCACTCCGTATAGGTACTTTCATAACATGGAATAAACGGCACAATAATAGTCCAGCCTAAAGGTCAAGCTTTTAAACGTCCGCTGTTAGAGATAGACCTTCTCCCGAGAATGCTACTTAAAAAGATCTTGTACCAACTGCATCCAATAGCTTTTTGCAATTTTTAAGATGTTTTCAGTCCATATGATTTCATTTAATGATAATATGACTCAAATTATTATTAGGTTATTGTGTCTTCGACTTTCGAGAATTTTATTGGAAAATTCTCAATAACAAGCACGCAATACGAAACTACACGGCTACAATTAGCCATTATTCAGTGTGAAGAAAAATTAAATAATAAAGAAAATTATGCCGGGTACGGTTCGTCCTCATCCTGCCAACCGTCTAGAATAAAGTTCATTTCTGTGTCCGTTTTATCTTCTATGATTTAACGTCCTGCTGCCGACAATCTTACCATCCGTCCGTCCATTCATCTAAAGTAATAATAGGAAAAATATATATTATGGTAAATCCACACGATCATCGCGGCAAAATTCATATTTCCTGTTTTTTTACTATTCCTAACTTCCGTGTGACAGTTTTAATTAAAAATAAAAATTGGAAATGATTTCTCTCTTATCATTGGCGATTTTCGACCGATCGACAACGATGCAGTTGAGCGGTTTAGACACTTATAATAATAATCATAGAGTTGCAGCAAGTAACGGCCACCAAGATCAAATAATACGGTCAGATGAATATTATTTATCTAAGTATGGGCAAATAAATTGTATATAAACTTGACCTGAATGTCTATACAGCATACGCATAATAATTCTTTAGTTAGTAATTATGGGTCTAAATATACGAATTAAATTTGCCGTCCATCAGCCCATCAAAGTCCAATGCTGAACATAGGCCTCGGCCTGTGGGAGACAATGCAGTAATTACCACGTAGATGCTAGACGCTAGACGCCAACAATAGCTATTAGTTTTACGTTTCCCAAAAAAGTATTATTCTCCTAATAATTCCTTAGACGGCTTTTATGACTGTCGCGGTAAGCGCAAATATTTCCATTCCCACACTATTCTTAATTGTTACAAAATATGATTCTGATATATGCGTAAATGAACTAAGTAATAAACGAATGTTACGTGATTTAAATAATTCAAAAAATACTCATTTCAAAAGTCCTAAGCTAGCGAAAGTATACTTCTCTACTGAATTAAAAAATATAACAAAAAACCGATGTCAAGGTCGCCACATTTCATATCATAACTTATAATTCAAGCAGGTAACTAATAACTATTAGAAATATTTTATATTATTTAGTCGATTAAAAAAATGAATTTTATTTTTTTATTATTTTTATTTTTGTCTTTTATGCGTGATCAAAAATTTTATTTATACAACGATTAGTTCGATTCAATATGGTCAAATATTTAAATTTTATCGGTTTAAAAACCTGTTCTTAGAAGTTATAGTACAAAAATAAGGTAATATTGGAAGCGTATGTACCTATAAGAATTAAGTGTATAAGAATTAATTAAAATATGTATGTATATCTGTTTATACCAATATATTGTAGTTATCTAAGGCGTGATCTGATGGTCCAGACCTTCATAGGTACACTCTGTATTACTTATTTCAACACTTAAACTATGAACATACACAATACACACAATACGCGAATCCATTCATTCATGAACCCATCGACGCTCCTGGCTAGACATAGACCATTCCCATGAAGAGGAAATGTCACAGCCGCTACGCTGGACAAGCGGATGAGCGTTGAGATCCCAATTTTTGTAATACGTACTGGTCCTATTCTCCTGGTGATCGCTTAGACGAGTTTAACGACTTCTTGGAACAAGTAAAGAGGACACATTGTATTCTTAATCGGACATCACACGGAGGGATACGAATGTGTAGACGAGTTAACTAATGTTAAATACAGCGGTTGAATGAAATCTTCCGTCGCATTGAAGAATTTAAAATTGAAGAAGTATGATCTTGCAAGAATACAACCACATAAAAATAGCTAAATAGAAAGTGTAGGTGTTATACTGATCTTAACGAGTTAATTTACCGTCCAGATATTGAGGGCCTGATAACAGCTCTAAGGTCTAACGTTCTTCTTATAACGCTGCTAGTATATAATTTCAAACAGCGATTCGTACTTGACACCCTCTCACAGCCAGACAGATTGCATTTTTTTTCCGCTTCTGAACCACAAGAAAACACATACTCATAAAAAGCTGGCCGGATAGGTTGACATTGCGTTTTTTAATCATTAGGTAATTCATCATTATTGAAAAACTGATGAGTGAATGCTTGAAAAACTCAATAGTTCAGACGGATGACGCTGGTCAGGCGGGTTTGTATAGGGTACTATTATTATCTATATACGGCATATATTACGGCAATTGCTACACAAGACGGAGTAGTGAATTGAATTTTTACATTGCCAAAAAATTTAAGGATAATTTTTTTTCAGAAATATTCAAGATGTGGTGCACATACGTCGTACTCGCTGTATCGCTGGCTTATGCCAACGCATACTCTTCAGGAGCACCTGTGGAAGTTTGCCAGTCCATGGTACCCGGACACCCTGTCCCAGCACAGACGACTCCTTCACCATACACCATCACCACTAGCACTAAGGTATCTATTTGTATATTTTATCCAACAACTAATTTCGGCTGGATAAATTCACTTTTATTATCTCAGCTCATATATTATGTCCCACTCTTGCGCTCGAGGCTCCTCCACGATAATAGGGAAATTGACCTACTATAACGCTGGGTTGCTATATGGTGTTATTTCGAGTTTTCCTAATATGCCCATTAAATCCCTTAGTTCCCCTTAATTGTTATTCTTACTCCATCATCACATGAAATGCTCTTTATAATGTTTTAAACTTTTGACTTTAATTAAGGCAAGACAAGCACCAAAGTTTGGCTAGTAATATGGCGGCCATTAACATAAACATCAGTACGGCTTGAGTTATAACAAATTATTAATAAACCATTTTAATTAACAGACAGTGAAAGCTGGTACTCCTATGGAGGTGGTCATCAGCGGTGCGAAACCTGACAACACCATCCGTGGACTGTTACTGCAGGCGCGTCAGGGTGACAAGATCGTGGGCAAGTTCACCTTGGCACCCAATGATCCCTTCGCTAAGCTTCTGGACTGCGGAGAGCCTGGTGTAAGTTGATTTTACTAAATTTTTACCATCCTGTAAGTTTTTAGATGCGGCAATGGTTCTAATGTATTTACAATAACATAATGCCCGTATAATTTATCACCAAACCTTTTACGGAAGTGTAAACACGATTAGGGATAATATACTAAGTAGACATTATTCCTGCCAAAGATGAAAATCTATTAAAAATATCCACGAATGCAGCGCACCAGAACTAAATAACGGTAAATAATCTACTTTTATATATGCATTTATATTACACCAACAATTTAAAGTTCAATTTTAAAATATACAACTTTATCTAATCGTTATGTTGTTACCTAAAATTTTAATGTCGTTAATGAATACAGACATAAAGCTTACATGAATATCGTTCAAAATAAAATAAGAATACACAAGAATAATATACAAGAACACTATACGCCTGGACCTTTATTGAAACGATAAGGGTTCGTAACATTGTGTCTTCTTCCTTTATAAATATAGAAGAAAAGTAAAACATGTTCCTAAGCCATAGGGTTTAGCAAAATCTTAGCCGGCCCCAACACACAGTACCAGATGGAATTGACACATGTCGTTACAGACCTCATGGTATCTTTAACCAACTTTAAGGATAAAGGCAATCGTAGCTATAATTAAAAAATAATATAAAACCACTGATTTGCCACAATCAAATTTAAAACAAACACTTATCCTACGTTTGATCACCGGTCGATGGCCCTGTATGGCGCACCGGTGTGGACGGGGTCCCTGACCGTCCGTCTTAGGGCCCTCCTGTGGCGACCACAGAGGATCATGGCGATCAGGGCCATACGGGGTTACCGCACGGTGGCGACGGAGGCAGCGTGCCTCCTGGCCAGAACTCCCCAGTGGGACCTGGAGGCGGCGATGCTCGCCGACATTTATCGGAGGGTGTCGGAGACGCGCGCCCGCGGCGGCATGGTCTCCGTCAAAGAGATCACCGCCTGGCGGGTCGACGCCCGCCGAGAAGTCATTGCTCGTTGGGCAGCCCGGCTGGTAGTAGGAGTCCTCGGTACGGTGTCAGGACCGTCGAGGCCCTCCGGCCGGTGCTGATGGAGTGGTTGGAGCGGACGCACGGGGTGCTTTCCTTCCGACTGGTGCAGGTACTGACGGGTCACGGTTGCTTCGGGAAGTACCTGCACAAGATTGTCAGGAGGGAGAGCACACCGTCCTGTCACCACAGCAGTTGCAACGAGGACACGGCGCAGCACACGCTCAAGGAGTATGCTGCATAGGAAAGCGATCGCCGTGAACTCGTCGCAATTATCGGTGCTGACCTGGCGCTGCCGACCATCGCCAGGGAGATGTTCGTCAGCGTCAGGAACTGGGACGCGGTCGCCGCTTTCTGTGAGGCCGTAATCTCACGGAAGGAGGCGGCGGATCGTGTGCGAGTAGAGCTCCTATTCGGCGACACGTTCCGCCGCCGGCGACTCGGGCGGCGCAGGCGCAAGTATCTGCGCCTAATGCCGCCCTAGCCGAGGCCGCGGGTGATCGGACCGGGGAATTGTCCGTCACCCGCAGAGAGGCTGACCGAGGAAACTATGAATACAGATTTCCTTCTACCGCGCGATCGAAATAAAATTGCTAGATTGTTTGCACCACAATCCATTGTCTATGAGGAACTTTTAACTGAATGGCAAGAAATATGGGATTCATCATCGGAAGGTCGTCATCTTTATCTATTTTTTCCATGCATCCGGGAGCGCCTGGAGAAGGTATGACTGGAGGTTGACCACTTCGTGGCCCAATTTTTAACTGGCCATGGCAACTTTAAAAGTAAATTATTTTCTTTTAAACTCGTACTATCACCATTATGTCAATGTTCCACATCTGACCACGAGTATGAACAATCAACACATCACATTCTCTGGGAGTGTGATCTCTGGCGAAACGAGCGTAACCTTATGTTAAACAGTTTGCAAGTCACCTGTGGGGTAGTATACTATACGGACCTTGTAGCAACTCGAGAAAATTTCCGTGCGTTCATGCGTTTCTGCCATACCTACTGTAGCAATCAATCTTAACGCTCACATATAAGCCCCGTTAAGCTCTTCCGTATCCGTGGTGCCGTACTGCTGCGCTATCGTAGCTGTACACCTTTTTACTTATTGGCTGACTAGTCATTTTGTTTTCCTGTCTCCCGCTTCGCCTAGGAGGGAAGTGGAATCTCTCTTTCCAACTCCTCCTCTTTAATCTTTTCTAATTAAATTTGTTGCGGGTCCCAAGACAATTAAAATCATATCCCGGGACTGCCTGAGGGTCAAACCTGGGTGTCATTTATGGAGACCATTGTGGATCCTGGCTTACAGGAGTTACAATGGTGGGAATGTGTGGTGGGATTAGTCCCAAAAAAAAAAGAGAGGCTGACCGCGCGACGGCGACCGACGTCCCAGGACGTCGAGAGGTGAGGTTACCTGAAAGGGTATTCCGTCAGGCCGACCACTGACGACAAGTCACATCTGCTCCGATGGTCGGCCCAACAACGAGGTGACGTGGGTACGGGTGGGTTATGGACCCGCGCGCCGTCCTTTCATCGCCCCGGACGGACTGGACCGCGCGTGCGCTTACCATAGCCCACCCATAAAAAAAAAAAAAACCTACGTTTGATCATCTTTCATAAAATATAAAACGTTTATATTATAGCAGATTTTTTAATATATTATAATAACACACATTAATAAAAATAAGACGGTACATTTTTATTATGAAGAACATGACAATCACAATCACGATTACAAGATTTAAATAATAAAAAAATGTTACGTAATTTTTATTTTATTTTAATTCATGAACGAGACATTTTAATGTAATATAATTATAAAATCTTATAATATCCATTACAAACAAGGAAAATAGCGCAAATTAATAAAAAAAGAAAAATTTTATCGAGGATAAAAAAAATTAATAATCTGAATAATATTTTGGATTTGCCTGATGCGTCCAAATATCTTAATTAAATTTCATAAAAAACACATATTAAATGATATATTATTTGGAAGCCACAAATTTATACTTATTTATAACCTTGAAAATAAAATAATTCTATTTAAGTGGACCTACAACATTTGAATTAATTTTATCAATCCGGCTGATCTTAATATTCCATATTACATGCTTCCTTAACATCAGGAAACATCTTAGATGTATTACCTCATTACGGCCTCCTACAGATGAGGATCGCAATTTAGAGCAAATTTGGAGCAACTGAGTCTCAAATCACTTCAAAGTGATATATGATTCATGATAAACATTCCTTTTTTATTATAGCATAGGTGATCATAGGTCTGGAGACACCCTGCCCAATCTATACGGGACGACGGAAGGGCAACCCGCGGCCCCATAACCTACCGTATTCCCTCCTCAATCAAATTAGGCCGACCATTGGTATTAATTCCTTGACATTCGTGGTAGAGCCCCCTTCGACGCCCCAGTAAACAGTGTTGCCGGGGTGTCGCCCTCACGCGGTCGGCTTCTTTTCGGGTGGTGAATTAATCCTCAGCTCGCAGCTAGAGCAGTATCGGGTGTAGGTATTCGCGCCTGCGCTGCTCGATGGACCAACGGCCGCTCCTATCGCGTTAGAATAAATCCTCCCGGACCTGCTCCGCCAACTCACCGGGTTGAGAGCCCTCAGCGCTCACCCATAGTCCGCGTCAAGCTGTCAAGGCCATCTGCGGCCAACAGCTGTACACACACAAAAAAAAAAAAAAAAAAAAAAATCCGCCAACTCATTCTACGAGACGAGAACCTCGTAGAAAGCCGTGACTGGGTCCCAGTTCCTGACGCTATCGAGCATCGTCTTAACGTCGGTCGTACGGTCGGCAACGATGATTGCGACGAGTTCACGGCTCTGCTCAGCATACGTTCTACGTGGTCTACGTGGCCTGGGCCGTGTCCTTATCACAATGGCAATGGGGTAGGATAGTGTTCTCTCCCTCCCAGCGACCATGCGCAGGTCCTCACTAAGCCACCATGCCCCGTCAAGACTTGCACCAATCGGATGGAGAGGGTCCTTTGTCGCCGACCCAACCACTCTTCAACATAAGAATGGACCGGAAAGCCTCGATGGTTTGAACGCCGTTTCGAGACCTCTCCAGCCGGACTATCCAACGAACGGATGTTCACTAACGCCGTCGCTGCGCCAAGCGGCCAGGTCGCGAAACAGCCTCCATGATAAATATACCTACATCAATATCGCTTCAATGAAGATATGGTACTACTGTTAGTTCCTGTCCAACTGTTAGGCATCCACTCATTAGAAGATATGTCAGGTTGAAAGTATGCTAGCTAAAATAAAACAGTGTAATCAATTATGATATCTTTGCGGGGTTTAGAATGGAATGAAAAACGATTTCTGAGCATCACAGACCAACTCAAGAATATGTCGATTACGGCAGAATCAGTCTGTTTTAAACCTAAATTTTAATGACCAGGTGACTATTTTTAAACTAGAGTTATCCATACCAATCTCCCTCTTCCCTTTAACAAACTACCCTATGGTAGCCACCATATACCACGTGTCAAATAGTGTATGAGTTATATGGCATAGAATCCGTAGTAGGTTTATTAATCATCATTCATCATTATCTCAACTCATATACGTCCCATTGTTGAGTTCGAGCCTCCTCCAAAATAAGAAGGAAATTGACCTTACTATACCATGCTGGTCAGACAGATTGGTATAGGGTTTTATTTCGAGATTTCCTTCTCTTGCATAGATGTTATATGCCCATTATATCCCTTAGTCGTCTTTTACGATATCCACGGGTAAGATTGTAAGTGGTGAATGGTATTCTTACTCCGTCACCACACGGAATATAACACACATTTTTATGTTACATTACCACGAACAAAAATCTTTATGTAAGTTACGTAGTGTTGGCATAATTTGTTCTCGTTACTGTATTATGAATTGCTGAAAAAAAAATGTCACGCGGTAACTGAACGGCGTATAAACTATTAATTGAAATTGTCAATGTTTTTAATAGCTAGCTTATCAAGGATACGAACTTCACGTGCTGCAGTCCAGCCACTTAACGACTCACGGCCTTTCTATCTACCCATAGTTTAAATTACTAAAGATTCGATACTTCAATTTTGTCACCATTTAACGCTTATAACACTTGGATAAACGAGTTGCTAAATTTTAATTAAGATACATAGTGTAACTAGCAATATCCCATACAGGGATTCGGTTTTCACGTAAAACAACCCTCTGTGCATTACAAAGTGGACAAAACCCTACATGACAAAGATTTAATCCCCTAGTACGGAGTGTTGCTTTTAAAATAATAATATAATCGTACTATCGTTATTACGATAGAAATAATCGTTGATAACCGTTTTCAATAAAGTATCTGTAATCACAGGTATTTTATTGAAAACGGCTAAACAGTAGGACTAAGATCACTGCCAAACCGATGGTTGACATATAGGTATATGTAACTACTAGGATAATCAATACAATATGCACTGTGAACTGAGCTTCTGTGTGGCTGGTTACAGTTAAATCAAATAAGAGTCTGTCTAATTGTTTAGTCCACAACCGGTATACTATATTACAACAAAGAACTCTCTCAATACCTATTGGATTTATGCTTAATATATGCACAAATAAATCTGTTTTTCTTCTCTTCTCAACTCATAAACACAGATTATAGACAGCCTAGTTCATAATAAGATTGAAATTGACCTATTATACCACACTGATCAGGGTTGCTAGTAGGAATAAAATTTTTATTCTTCTCTCAGTGCTGTCATACATATTCTTACATTTCTTGTTCAATTATGTCATCATCATCATCTCAGCCCATATACGTCCCACTGTTGGGCTCGGGCCTCCTCCATAATGGAAGGGTAATTGATCTACTATACCACGCTGGTCAGACGGGTTGGTACAGGGTTTTATTTCGAGTTTCCCTTCTCTCGCATAGATGTTATATGCGTTTTATATCTCTTAGTCGTCTCGTACGATCACCCAAGGGTAAAATAGGGGGTGGTGAATTGTATTCTTACTCCGTCACCACACGGAAAATTCAATTATGTACTTCGTTATCATACGCAAAACAATAAATATAACCTTTAATATTAAAACTAGGTAAATAATCTTGAAAAAAATAGCCGTAAAAGCACGTAGGCCGTGATAATGAAGCAATTGAAATGTTGTTAACATACCAATGTGATATTTTTTATCATATACAATATATAGGTTTCTAAGTCACATTTCCATATTTACAGCAAAGCAAAAAATATTACGTAATATGAAACAAAATATTTATAACAACTATATACGAACCTACTTACCCGTAATTAGTATATTAAGATCTATTTGATTACGAATCAAGACATTTTAATTGAAAGTTTAATGTTTGATTTTATTAGCTATCTGCATCCACAAGATTCCTTGGTCATTCATCCTTCATCACAAGTTTTATAGAGCCGCTAAGGAATTATTGGTACCTTACCTTACCTTTATCTTATCTATTTAAGTCCGGTCCAGTCCAGTCTGCAGCACTGGTGCCACGGTAGAACTCGTACTTGTAAATATACCGATATTTCATGTTTTCCATTGTGTGGTAATGGCGACGCCTAAGAAAAAATAATGAGAAAAAACAAACGAATTACTGTTTTCAAAACTCAAATGTACCAGCTAAATGAATTTATAAATTTGAATCTGGAATTTTTCACCAAAGAGGAGATATTTCAGATCAAAGTGGTCAGTACGACAAAACACCAATTTCATATGTAAGGACCTAATATTTCCGGCGGGGGAGTGCTGTTGGTGGTGTCCCTAGACATCTCCAACGCATTTAATAGTCTGCCATTCAGCTGCATCAGGGAGGCGCTCCGGTATCACGGGGTGCCAGTTTACCTGAGGCGGCTAGTGGCAGACTATTTGGAGGGGCGCAGTGTCCTCTGCACCGACCGAGCAGGGGACGTTGTGCGAACGCCCATGACGTGCGGTGTCCCACAGGGGTCGGTCCTCGGACCCACCCTGTGGAACATCGGCTACGACTGGGCGTTGAGGGGGAGCCTCCCGCCCGGGCTGGGCGTGATTTGTTACGCCGACGACACGCTCGTCACAGCCCGCGGTGGGACGCTAGAAGAGGCGGTAAGCCTGGCGACCTCTGGTACCGAGGAGGTCGTCAGGCGGATCGAGGCGCTGGGGTTGAGGGTCGCCCTGGACAAGACGGAGGCCCTCTTATTCCATGGGCGCCATATGAGCCCTCCCATCGGCGTCTCGATCACCGTCCACTCGGTCGACATCAGCATCCGGGCCCATATGACGTACTTGGTGCTCGACGGGCGATGGTGGTTCCGGGAGCATTTCCGCAGACTCGCTCCACGGCTCGTCGGCGCGGCGTCCGCCCTATCGTGGCTTATGCCGAACGTGGGCGGACCGAGCGCTGCGTGCCGACAGCTGTACGCGGGGGTCATCCGGTCGATGGCCCTGTACGGCGCACCGGTGTGGGCGGGGTCCATGACCGTCCGACTTAGGGCCCTTCTGTGGCGACCACAGAGGGTCATGGCGGTCAGGGCCATCCGCGGATACCGCGCGGTGGCGACGGAGGCAGCGTGCCTATTGGCCGGGACTCCCCCGTAGGACCTGGAGGCGGAGATGCTCGCCGGACTATATCGGCGGGTGACGGGGGTGCGAGCGGAGGGCGGTGTGATCTCGTTAAGGGAGCTCACCGCCTGGCGCGTCGACGCCCGCCGAGACGTCATTGCCCGTTGGGCAGTTGTTGTTGTGTTGTTGTGTCGGGCCGACCACTGACGACAAGTTAACGCTGCTCCAGTGATCGGCCCAACGACGAAGGCGACGTGGTTTTTGGGTGGGTCGCGGGAGTTGCGTGCTTAAGCCCCTCTGTCGCCCCGGACGGAGTGGTGCAGAGGCGCGCCGACCGCGACCCACCCACAAAAAAAAAGGACCTAATATTTAAATTTTCTTCGCTGTGCGATAGCAGTTACGAATACTACCAACCTTTACACTGCTCGATGGTGTCATAAAAGACGATTAAAAGCTTTACATAAATCAGGGCCCACTTCATGTGATGATGTCTGGTCAAAATTTACATTCCCAAGGAGGATTTATGACAGGCAAACGGACGATATAAAACTATTGCCAATAACTTATGCCATATGTAGAATTAGATACTATAAAAGAAGAATACATATTTAAGTCTAGCCCGAGTAATTGGGGTAAAAACAAGATGATGACTACTTAATTTTTTAACCTACTTCAAAAAAAGAGGAGGTTTCTAACCGACTTCAAAAAGGAGGAGGAGGTTTCTCGATTCGACCGTATATGTGCTTTTTTTATGTTTGTTCGCGGATAACTTCGTCGTTTATGGACCGATTTTGATGATTCTTTTTTTGTTGGAAAAAGATATTTCCTATGGTCCCATAATAAGAAAATTAGGGTTTGATGATGGCAGACCAGAGAAATCGAGGGGAACTTTCAAAAATCGTAGGGGCAACTAGTGCGTTTGTAAGTTTTTTTTCATATGTAATGATAAATATTTATTTTTTAACCTACTGACCCAAATTCAAATATTTACATTTGAATAATTTCTCAGTTTGTCTTAACGTCTTTTATAACTCGAATAAGGTTGGACGGATTTTCAAGGAGATTAGTTTACAATAAGCAAATCAAACTTCATTTAGCCTTCATATGATATCGTTAAACTTTATTAAGTAGAGTTCGTAAAAAATGTGGGCAATGAAAAGTGTATAATGTCAACATGATCCACGTAAACGGATTTGCGAGTACAACTAGTTACCTACCTATAATTGTGGCAATCTCTTAATTGATTTCCTATTGATTTACATATATACCGCCTAAAAGGCAAAATATATGTACCTATAAAAACACATACCGATGAAAGTTAGGTATACTAGAACACTAGAACTAGTGGTAGGACCAAACTGTTGACAGTTGTCTGTCTACAGCCGCGGGCTGGTCCGTGCGGGCTAGTACACTCGCAGAAAATCGACGTCCGAGTAGTAGCATATTGTTACTGCGCTTCGTTCGGTGAGCGGGAGAACCAAAAGCCCAACTTTCTGAGGGTGTTTGCGTGTGATGGGTTTTAGTGATTCGCATTCACTTTCTTCGCGGTAGGTAGCGGCCTAGTAAAGGTGCATGAGCAGCAGCATCACTTACTATCAGGTATACCTACTGTTTGCTAGTTTGCCATTGTTTGCAATAAAAAAAAACCTATAAAAACTCATCCCGACGAAGTTACGTTTTCAGTTATATAAATATATTTTTATAACCTTGTGTTACAGGGACAGGCGAAATATAATACACCCATATTTAGCCATGTATTGTTTCCTTTGCTTGCATAAATGACTTGCATTTATTTGCTACATGGTCATCTGTCACCGACATAGTTACCATATTGACTCCACACAAACAAATAATATAATATGAATGTTAGATTTCTTAAAACCATTTCATCATTCAAGGTTAGAATTCACAGAAAAGGAATTAAATGTTTATTCAACTTGTATTTGTGTCGGTAAAAAACTATAAGTTACTTTTACGCGCGGCAACTGTTTCGATTACTGATGTGATTATTTTCACTGAAAAAATATGCAAGCTTTGAAACGCTCGCGCGATTTATTTATTAAAGATGTTGATATTATTTACTCTGTAGTAATCAAATTCAACCAATACATAGGTGAATATATTTTTGATTACTCAAAACGGGACGCTTGAACAATTAATTATTGATCAAAATGATAAAAAATCAAGAACACGTAAAGAGTCAGTAATAGTTACCTATTATAAATATGAACTGAAGACAAAAAAGTCCCTGTCAGTATACCAAATGATCAATTAGGTTCTGTTTGTAAAATGAGACATTTCTGTACAGTTCGGGACCGACCCCTTAAAAACGGGACTGTCCAATTTGAAACAGGACGTATGGTCACGTTTTATTAGCAGTCTATGTGTTAAGGGCTCGTAGCCTACCCCTATGGTCGATTACGATAAATTGTAATCCGCTAGGCGGGCGACCGAAATTAAAGATGCGGACTCGGAGGCCGGTGTATTGGCGAAGAGGTGTAATACTGTAAGTTTTAGGACCGCGCGTGGCTGCCTGAAGAGTGGAAACAATTACAAACGTATCAACAAAATTCGACACATATAATGTAAAAGTTTAATTCGAACGCTTAAATGCAAAGAATTATTTATATTTATTACTGTAGATATTTTGCATATCATTAAAGCGAGTATTCAAGACCAACGCCGCCATTTACATTTTCGGCAAAGAATAGCTATTATCAATTCTAACAAATTGTTCACATCCGAGGACACTGGAACCCTTCACTTGACTATAAATAATTGTAGCTATTGCTTAACAATTTCCATAGACTTACGTTCTTTGTCGTGACAAAGGCATAGTCTGAAGGCTGAACAATAATATTTTTTCGGATAGGGTTATGCTTATGACATTTTATTCTTTATCGTTTTTCTTTTTCTCGGCAAATAGACATTAGTTTTGTTGTTAGGCATGAGCGTTTCGACAATGGAAAGGCAATTGGCCTACTCGGTATTTTTTAATGCTTATGGTTTGGATATCGGCCCATATTAAAGCTATGTCCTAAAGCTGTTTCATTTCAATAGAAACTTGTTGCCATGATATCTACACAATTAAATAAAATTGAAGTGTCTGTTTGTAATGACACGATATTAGCATTTTTTTTTTATGCTTACACGGTTATTTGCGCGATACCTATGCCTAAAAACCAATTTCAATTTTTTTGTTTGTCTGTTTATTCCGTGTAATCTTCAAAACAGCTGGGCTGATTTTGATAATATTTTACAACCATATGGCTATATAAGGAGTAACTTAGGCTATATTTTCTCTCAGAAAAACCCTATGAAATTTTGCCCAGTGCGGATCTCGAACCCATAAGATGCGGGGGCAAAGAGAAGAGAACCGAAGCGAAACGAGGCGGGTCGTTAATAAAAGTATAGTACTTAATAAAAATGTAATATTGATTTTTATTCCTTACACAAGTTTTCTTTACAAAAATATCTAAAAGTCAAAGGAAATCCAAGACATTGTGACACAATTAGATACAGTTAACTAGGTGAATGGGAACTACACTTTCATTTAACTTGCACCAATCCAAATTGAACAGATTAGTACTGTCTGACAATCAGGAAATGAGCGGTGAAGGTAAACCGCTAGATTGGCTTGGCAGGCAAATCAAACAAAACTGTCTCTATAAATATAACCTTTGATTGGACCCTGATTTTATCCTAGTTAGCTATAATTAAGTACATACATACATGCTATATGTGTAATTATGGACCTTTGTGTGATTGACTATCTGACTTTAAAGTTATCAAAGATTATGGAGTACACACATATCTTATATATAAATTTCTAGCGTACGTGTGTATGTCACTGAATTCCTTCTAAACGGCTGGACCGATATTGACGAAAATTTTTATGTGTGTTCAAGGGGATTCGAGGATGGTTTAGATTGACAATTGGACCCGGTAGGTGGCGCTGTTCGGCCAGGACAATAACATATCTTGAGAACGACTTCACCGATTTCGTTCATCTTTCTTTTTAATTTTTCTTATACTTTAAAAAAGGATTTTACGGAAAAAAAATAAAAAAATTGCGCAACAAATCAGAAAACTTAAGAAAACTTAACGATTAGGTATCTAGGTTATTTATCCACATTGCAATTAAATGGCTAGATGGATTTGAATGAATTTTTCTGAATGCATTCAAATGGGGGCCTGGATCATTTAGATTCACAAATCAGCCCGGCAGATGGCGCTGCAGTCGGTTAGTCCCTATTACTGGTGTCAATTTCAAGGAGAATTCCGTTTATTTTATTTGAACAGAACAACGTCTGTTGGGTCATATGTTATTGCATACTAAATTTTCATTGAAATATCTAATTTCATTGCGTAATAATAATATATTTATGAAAATATCTATAGGAATGCGTAATCAAATATTCATGAAAGTATCTGTAAGTCTAACGTAATAAAATCCTCATGAAAATATCTGCCATTTGATCTCGTAATAACATATTAAAAAAAAAATATCTGTAACTTCAACGTTACAATTACTGATTTGTCTTCGTAATTTGTGAACTCTATTCTCTCCGTGTGGTGACGGAGTAAGAATATAATTCACTCACTTTTTTACTCATGGGTGTCGTAAAAGATGACTAAGCGATTACGATATCCATATAATACCTATGCAAGACAAAGAAAACTCGAAATAAAACCCCATACCAACATGTTTAACTAGCAGTCAATTTCCCTCGAATTGTGTAGGAAACTCAAGCCCTACAGTGGAACGTATACTAGCTACGATGATGATTATTCTTTAATTTAGAACTAGTTGTTTGATTAACATACTGTTTCGTATCTAATTATGATTACTATTCTATCTAATCGTAACTATTTTATACACTTCATCGAAAGCACTTCTATTAACGGTTTTGTATGTATGTAATTAAGCAATAAGCCTTCAAAATTGGCATTTGCAACATTATTGTTTTTAATAGAATAATTAAATAAACGTCATACACATTCGTTCTTTTTTTTTATTTGTGTGCAATGCTGACAGAATGGAGGTCGCGACCTCGACTTTATTACATAAAACTACTTACCTAAAACACTGGTTTTATTTCATAAAAAAACAATGGCAAATAAAGAGGGATAGGCAAATAATAATTCAAAGCTCTGGTGTTATGATTAGAATTAAAAAAAATTAAAAGTACCAACCATTACCAACTCTTATTTTACCTGTGGATGTCGTAAAAGGCGACTAAAGGATATATTATGCATGTACTTAATATCTATGCAAAAGAAGGAAATCTCGAAATAAAATCATATGCTAACATGTCTGACAAGCATGGTATTGTAGGTAAAATTACCTCTTATTGTGGAGTGGCCCTTGAGCCCAGCAGTAGGACGCATATGAGTTTAGATGGTGATAATGACTATTACACAATAGAAATGAAAAGAATTATCGAGAAGTTTTAATTATTATATTTATTGTTTCCAGAACGCTGTGACCCACAAGAAACACGATGAGAAGTATGATAAGCAAACAGTTGCCTTCACATGGACACCCCCTGCTGGCTTCAGCGGAGATATCAAATTCAGGTATAAATATAAATTTTCTATTTTTCTACCTGGTTGAGAGCCCTCATCGCTCATCCATAATCCGGACAAAACGGTTAAAGCCACCTGCGGCTAACACCTATAAAAATAAAATAAAAATAAATCTAACTATTTTTCTCTTATCCATGTCTGCCATACCAGTGCACTCTTTACAGCGACCCACCGGGGACGCGTGGAAAGTTCCGGGGCGGTTTTGCCCCTTTCTGTGGCATCTTTCGCAGCGATTTAAAAGCCGCCGGTCATTGTGTTCGATGTGTCCGCGGGCACCCTCGTTCTTTACTCCGCCGTGGTGGTCTGCCCGAGCCAGATGAGACCCCCGGTGACCCCGGGGGCCATTCAGCTCGGTGCGACCAGCGACACAGCGGTGACTTGGCGAGGGGCCGCGGATGATCTGTTGAGGTCTAAGAGAAATTTAATCGATATCCACGGGTCTACAGTCCGACCCCCCGAAACATGATGAACGCATTTATGTAAATGCGCGCAGATGCATAGGGCGGGGAGCGAGCCGCAGGCCCAGGATACTCCCATTTGAGAAGGGGTGATGTTAAGTCATCCCCTAGGGGCGTGCCTCCCGCCCGCGATTTTCTGGAAAGGAAGAAGGAGGATGAAGTAGGGTAAGGAGAAAATCTGTAGTGAAGGATGTCGAGGTTTTTAAACATTAAGACGGAAGAAGAAGGTCCTTCGGGACCCGAAGTCCATTCGGGAGGCGAGCGTGCCACGTACTATACGTATGTAGACAAACATTGCCCGACTAAGAACCTTAAGGTTAGCAGTCACATTACCATTCGAACACAAAGGTTGTCTTTCCATTAATAATATTCTTAATAAGAACTAAAACGACACATAAGCATCCGTGCTGAAATTCATAAATCACAACCGTCTCATAAGAGAGGGTAGGTAATAATAATAATTCATACATCTAACATCTCTCGTTTGTCCCGACACTCGCGGCTAAAGAAATTGTATTTTTTACTGTTTCATTATACGAATCTACAAAAACGAGTTAAAGAAAATAAACAAAAATATATTATGTCTACGAACAGAAAAATAAACTAAAATAAATAAATAGGTATTCCAAACTTAACAATTTTTATGTGCCAGGTACCTGCTAGCTATCTAGATATCTTCTTTTAATTCAATTACTAAATATTTCATGCTACAATCTAGCAAAAGTATAGGTAATATACACATTACTACTACAACGGTACTAAAATCAATACTTGCTCGCCTAGGATTTTAACATTCGAGTAAGTAATCAAAGGGACGACTGAGGTCGTAGCACTGCATAAGTTAGAGACCCCTAAACTTTCAATATCATTTAGAACGGTCGATTCGTCTACCAAGGGCATAATAATAATGAATCCTCATTTTTGTAGTTATCTTATTTTTACATACGTTTTTAGTGTATCATATGTACATATTTTAATGAATCATGTATCAAATAAATATTGCGAAAAATATATATATATATCGCTTTTTAAGTGTATTATGTAGGAAGACTAGTATAACCCATCTGGAGTCTTTGATATGATTTTATCCCTCCCGGTCGGATCAGAGTTCATGCTCAAATCCCAGTTGGAGCCGCTGCCTAAATAGTTAGACGATAGCGTCAAAGTTCTAATCAACGAACATCATATTTACTTCTTTGTTTCGAAGAGTTTTCGCTGCCATTTGAGGCAGCACTGAGCTGTCTACCCTTTTAATCCCATTCACAAAATCATCAAGAGCTAAACTTTCAAGAAGAATTGCAAAATAAAAATAAACCAATGTAATATTATTCTGTCACATCTTTCTTCTAGATGTTTTTTAAGGGATCTACAGTTAAGTTTATTATATAATAAGGGAGTGGCACGGTCCTTCACCGATGCAACTCCTTATGAATAAAGAACTCTAAACTTATCATCGTAATGCTGTCACATGCTACGTTAGTCGTAGCATTTGTGAAAAACATTAATTTTATCCAGTTCGGTACAGATAAGAATAATTAGGTTTTCATTTTACGTATTTAAACTACATAGATTTATCTGGTACTGCAGAACGAATCTTAATAGGTTGTTTAAAAATATCTAAATTGGAAAAAGCAACATGGGTAGCTAATCCTATTATTAAAAAGTAAAACGCATTTCAGTCACGGGTATTAATGAGTTTGTAGTACTTATGTTATTTCCCTGTGATGATGGAATAAGAATACAATATGTCCCTGCTCCGTCCTTTCTCACAGGTGAAAGACATTTCATTTCCCGTAAAAGACTACCAACGAAAGCTAGCAGATAAAATTATTGAAATAGGGAAATATCGAAATAAAATTATAGCAACCCGTGTGACGTTAGCATTCCCATTTTGGATGAGGCTGGAGAACTATATAAGCTGTTATAATAATGATAACCATGACAACTTATTCTATAATATTTATTCTTTCAGAGCTACTGTCGCCCTCAACGGTGCTGTATTCTGGGTTGGAGTTGAATCTGGCCCCGTCAAAGTGAGCAGTTAAATTATTTCAAAGTACTTACGGGTATTTGTAATTTATGTCTTTCATTTTTTCTTACGTAATATTACAAATTGTATTACATGTTTTATTTAATAAAAAAAAATTAAGCCATCATATTACTTTTATTACAATTACTTTCATGACATTATAACTTTTTTTGAAACAAAAGCGAATACCTTTACAGGAAAAGGTATAGGTAAGCCTAAGTATGGTGACGGAGTAAGAATATAATACTCCATGTCCTTTCTTGCCCGTGGGTGTTGACAAAGGCGACTATGCTATTATAATATGCAGACATCTATGTAAGAGAAGGAAAGCTTGAAATAAAACCCTATACCAACACGTCTGACTAGCGTGGTATAGTAGGTCAATATCCTTCCTATTATGGAGGAGGCTCCAACCCAGCAGCGGGACGTATATGAGCCGAGATGATGATGACGATGAGCATAGATCTCCCCAAAGGGTAATTTCATAACTCTAGCTAAGGCTTGGCAAGACGGTTGATGTTATATAAGTTTAATAGGCGATGCTAGTACCCTTTCTCCTGATGATCCGCAGACGGCATTTTTGGGCTTCCGTGAAAAAGTAAGGCATGGTGACATACTGTCGCGATTATCGGTGCCGACCTGGCGCTGTCGACCATCGCCAGGGAGATGCTCGTCAGCGTCAGGAACTGGCACGCGGTCGCCGCCTTCTGTGAGGCCGTTATCTCACGGAAGGAGGCGGCGGATCGTGTGCGAGTAGAACTCCTATTCGGCGACACGTTCCGCCGCCGGCGACTCGGGCGGCGCAGGCGCGAGTATCTGCGCCTAATGCCGCCCTAGCCGAAGCCGCGGGTGATCGGACCGGGGAATTGTCCGTCACCCGTAGAGAGGCTGACCGCGCGACGGCGACCGACCTCCCAGGACGTCGAGAGGTGAGGTTCCCCGAAGGGGTGTTCCGTCGGGCCGACCACTGACAAGTCACATCTGCTCCGGTGGTCGGCCCAACGACGAGGTGACGTGGGTACGGGTAGGTTATGGGCCCGCGCGCCGTCCTTTCATCGCCCCGGACGGACTGGACCGCGCGTGCGCTTACCATAGCCCACCCACAAAATAAAAAAAAAAGGTGACATTCTTAACCAGTTATCAATTAATGTATAAATGATTTTAACGGGCAATACCATTTGGCGATCAATGATAGATGATTGAAACGATAGCTGAGAATCGTCTTTCATGAATATTTAATATCCAATAGAATCTTCTATATCTATACAAATAAATAAAATTGAAGTGTCTGTTTGTAATAGCAAAATACTGAGGTTTTTCATGCTCACACGGTTATTTGAACGATGCCTAAAATAAGGTTTAAAAATTTCTTGTCTCTCTGTCTGTCTGTTTGTGATAATCTTCAAAACGGCTGGACCGATTTTGATAATATTTTACTACCAAGTAACTGTCCACATAAGGAGTAACTTAGGCTATATTTTATGCTCGTATTCCTACGGGAACGGGAACTACGCGGGTAAGGCGACTGAAACCGAAGCGAAGCGAGGGCGGGTTGCTAGTACTTAATAAAATCGATAGGACAAATAATGAGGTGGATGACTATTTTTCTGAACTACATTATTAGCCACGATTTATATTACCTTCTAAGTCTTTTTTTTGAGTGGGCCTTGGTCTGCATGTACACCGTCAGTTTCATCCAGGGCGACGTAAGAGTGGCACGCGGTCTCAGAACCCACAGTATTCCCTCCCCTTCGCCATTGAGCCGGCCACTACCGGCCGGCCGGTCGGTACTGAATCCTTGACGTTTATGGCCAGCCTGGCGGGATACCCTTTCGGGTACCGTCCCTCCCTGACGCCTACCTACTAAATCCGATGATGGCCCACGGGAGTGCTACGTGGCATTTGGCATATTATGAACTGCGACATATTACGAAATTTCTGTGTTGTGAAGGACCAAGAATATAATTTACTACTTCTTCTTCTCTGCGGCCATCGCAAAGAACATGTGATGAAAAACTTAAAATAATAACCCTATACACACCGTGTCCCGCCTCACCAGTGTCTGTAAATACTTCTCTAAATTGTCTGTCTACGTACACGGTAGGTATACTGTCAATTCTCCTACCGTCTGGAGTAGACTCATGCTCAACAGTGGACGTAAATACGTTGAGAAGAAACTTCTTCTTCAGACCACAAACGGCCTCTTCGTTTTATGACCTAGTATATATTAATTAATTTCAAGAATGATGTTAGTTGTCTAAAATGAACAGAGTAAATTACGAAAAAGAATTATTACCTATGTAGCATTATTAAGCTCGCATTAATGTTACTTACACTACGATGATGCTTGCCTGTGGGCGGTACTAAAGGGCGATAGGAAAAATTGTGGCGCCTTGCGCTTATAGCGAGCAAGGCGCGTTGCTGTAACTATGAGTCGCTTTTACAGCGCTAAATAAACTGATGTTATTGGCAAAGAGCAAAATATAAGTACATATATTAGGAACTACAAAAATCATTTTCTATGTTACGCATAGTACTCTTGATTGATTTCAATAGCACAGGGAAAATATCGGGCCTTACTCTCATAAGTATACACAAATAGAAGAGTGTAAGGAAAATATGGTGAATGATGCTTTGCGCAGTTTTATGAGCAGCCAGATCCTGTTTAAGAAGGCTCGCCTGGCTGCGCATAGAGGAGAGTTTGTACTAACCCTAATGTATAGAAGTGGGAGCTGGATATGGGAGAAGAAGCACGAAAGTAGAATAAATGCTATCTAGAATAGGTAAGTGTGAAATTGAGTGATAGAAATAAAAAGAGAGTTGTTCGGATATGTAGAGAGAATGAATGAAAGGAGTCTAACAAGTGGAATTTATAAGGCGAATGTGAACGGAAGGGGAAGACCAAGACAGACGTTCCACGTCTAAATCGGGGACGTCCTTAAGAAAGACCAGATTATAATTATCCTAAACCGAAGAAGATGCATGATGATTTAATATTTAAATAATCATATAAATAATATTATTTCGCTTGGTTAAAATGTGTATGTAATTGTACAAGTTTAGCAAAACTTAATATTTTTTAGAATATAGCACCGTACCGGTGTTAAGGAAGAAAACTCGTTTCAAGGAGAATTTCATAAACGTACGATGAAATTAAGTCTTTTAATTGTACGTTAAGTAATTATTTATGAACTGCACAAAATATTATGCTGCGTGGGTCGATACCGGCGGTCGAGCGTCGCTGTATTATAGGGGCGATCCCCTAAAACACACAGCGCCGCTTAATACTTAAGACAACTTGGAGATATAATATGGCAGGTTATGGAGCCGCACATCGCCTTTTGTCGCTCCGTACGGTACGGGCCGTATGCGTAAACCATAGACAATCAAAAAACTTATTTGTTGGTTAATCTTCGGGGTAAGAATGCGACTCACCATAACCTTTCTTACCCGTGAGTGTAGTTAAAGACAACCAGGGAATATGCAAATAACAAGATGCAAGAGGACATCGCGTAATTAAACGCTATATTAAATCGTCTGACCAGCGTGGTACAGTAGGTCAAATCCCCGCTTATTGTGGAAGAGACTCAAACTCGGCAGTGATCGCATATGACCCAAGTTGATAAATGATATTTGCCGACATAAACCTATACACTGTGAAGTGTACAACCTTTTTGTCGCTGCGCCATATGGGTATTTTGCAATAGTATGCTTGCAAAATATTGATTGTGAACCAGTCTGCACTTGCATTTGGTCCTTTTACTATTAGCCGTGACTATAAACTTTTTCTTTCTGTGTGTTGACGGAGTTTGAATCCAATTCACCACCCCCTCTGTAGCTCGGGGGTATCGTAAAAGACGACTCAGGCATATGATATGCAGATAACAGCTATGCAAGAAAAAGAAAACTCGACAAAAAACTATGCCAACACGTCTGACCAGCGCGGTATAGTAGGTCAATTCCCTCCCATTTCGGAGGAGCCCCGAGCCCAAGAGTGGGATTTATGTGGGCTGAGATGAACATAAACATTTTAAAAGTTACGCAAGGTACTGAGCGCGTTGGAAAATGCACATATGCATTATATCAAAGTTTAAAATATTGCGATAATACAAGTTGGCGATAAGAGAAACTCAATAAAATTTTAACAAATACTTTATTTTAGACATAGCACCTAGAATTTTTGTCTTCGAGATCCAATACAAAATTCATGCCAAAATAAAGAGGATAAAGTTAGGAACTAACAGCGTGTATCTACAGCAGGTTAAAACGACGATGAATTTTTATCTAATCACATCAATATCATAACAATCCAATCTCTACTAGCAATATAATGTGAACACATTTTTTATTACATATTTACCTGATAATTAGGTAACTATAGGAATGGACGGTATTTAAAATTCCTTTACAAATAACATTTCTGTTCTTCCGAAAATTTAAACACTGCGATTGTACAAATGTTTCCCTAAAATAATTATTTTAGTAGCATCTAAATTAGCATAGCAATCCGGATATCTCGTTGCTTTTGCCATTACCTCTATAATAGTCAATTAGTTAAAACTTGAAGATACTTATATAAATATTCCACAGGAAAAGTATTGGCGTATAAAACAATAGTTAAATTTATTTCAAGATTTCTGAAATACATTTAAACAAAGTGATTGTTTTACATTGATTAATCCCAGAATCCAATACAAATTGCAGGCGTAAACAACGTACTTTAAAGACCTGTGAATCATTGCCTGTGATTCAGAATTTTACCAAGATTTCTTTGTCCATGCTCACGTTTAATATCGTCTGATTCCAATGAAAAGTTAAGAACATAATTCCTACTTATAATGAAGTCATTATTTGCTTACACGTAAAATCTTCTTATTAAACGCAACTAACAACAAAGCTTTATTTTTTTATGTTTAAGACTGTGTGTGTTTTAATGAAAATTTAATATAGGTACAATTGAACAACCGACACAAGAAAATATCAGACATTTAAATTATTATGACTAACGGTTATACACTCAATGTTATTATTTCAAGTGCATACATTTCTAGTAATAAGTCACGTAGATATTAAAATATTCAATGTGTCATTATTTGATAAAATATTTGTGACACTTTGTCTGTGATATAAACAAAAATGATAATTTCTTTTGTTGGGAACGAACCGGCAGCCGTTGGTCTGAACATAGTCAAGCCACTGTCAACAATGTTTCTAATATACATATTTTAAAATAAAATTAGGCCTTATATCTTCTAATACTGTAGATACACGCGTAGCCTTTCAATGACTTACAAATTCCAGAATATGGTTACTATTTGGGGTTCTCGCAAGATATGCATTGATATTCGAGTCTTTACAAGGTCAGTAGAAACATCCATTTGTGAATTGATAGTAATTATGAATTATAATTCATTCCTTGATAGAGTCAAGACAATCAAAATCTGTAAAATACCTATAGACGGAGTCCATTCGTATGTCTTGCAAGGGGACTGTTTAAGGCGATTTGCACGGCACCATAGCGAAGGTAATAGCACTGGCAATTTCAGTCATATTATGGATATTTAATTTAAAGACCGTATCGGCACATTTAGCCGTCTTTTTTAAAACCGGCAATTACGATGCAATTTATCGACCAAGTAAACAATGCCAAAACAACATAAATTTCAACACCCAGGTAGGTAATATCGTAACGCCTACATAAAAAAACTTCGATTTTTATTAAGTCTTTAAAGAAGCTTAGTTGAGGAGTAACGCTAGAATCCTATACAATGAAGCAATTCCAATACAAATCACTACGCATTACAATAAACACCTATTGTTATACTCACTCTCAAAACACTTCCAAGTCTCAGTTATGCAATTGTTTCCAATTCCTTGAAAATAATTTACAAAGGAAACCTAGGTAACTAAAACATTTTTCAATGTTTCAATGCCAATCTTTCACTAAAATTGTTTTAATACAATTTGTTAACACATTTAAAAGGTCAACAACTCTCTTCAATTCAGTTTTGTATATGTACGTGATTTGAAAGGAGTTAAAAAGCTATCACACATTTGATTGCTAAATTGAAATTTATAAGCATTAAATTGAATGAAATTGCCAATATGCACACTGCAGACATTCAATGTATTGTAAGTGTGAACTAAATAACTCATATACAGAGTGTATCAGGTTATGGGACAACTGTTCGAGTTCGTAGTTTAAGGGTCATAGATCGTAATTAGAACGTATATTACACAAAAACAATATAACATAAAAGTTATGGTGACTTAAAAAATGTGTGTCTAAGACTTTATGCCTTAAATGTTACGTATTATGTAAGCATGTACAGACAGGATACACGTAGGCATGTAAAGCTTCGACAGTATAATTTCATTCACTCATACCTAGAATTGCGCAAACGCTTCAATGACATGTAGGTACAAAAGCGAGCCGCCAACAGTCATCGGCCGATCAGCTGATTTAAAGCGAAGTTTGTCTTGCTTATGCGAACGTAATCATTGATTTATTTAATTTCTAATGAACATTTAACAAAGTACGAATATGTCGCAGATTAAGTATCACTGTCTTTATACATTTCAATCAGATTCACACGAATAAACGATGACATAATTGAAAACTTCTCTAATGTCTCTAATTGTTGAAAATGTCTCTAATTCATTAACAAATCAATATTTTTCCTTCAATTTTTTTTCAGGGGTTCCTACCACCAATGCCTAACTCCCGTTTGACCAGTTTCGCCCCATAACCTGATACAGCCTGTATAATAGATAACGTAGAGAAAATTGTGACTTGAAGTAGAACTAATATGCTATCAATGATAAGTTACTGTTAACAAAGAAATAATTGTCATTCTAGTATAGTGATATCAATTGCCCAAGATTGATGCAATAATATATAATTTTCTATACAATTCTAACTATCACCATCTTGGCACGTCCGTCTTCACTCCCGTTCTATTCATGTCACACTTCACACAATCAATATATGTTTTCTTGTGTGTGAAGTGCATAACACTTCTAAATATGCTGAAATTCATAAAAAAAAATCTCTTAACTCTTCTTCTATGTTACAGAAATAAAAACACATATATAACAAATAAATCACAATTTTCTTTAAATTATTAACTATTAGTCATAGTTTATACTTTTTTTCATAGTTTATACTCTTTTACTCAAAATTAATTATTAAAACTATACTTAACGAGATTATAATAATTTGCTGAGACTTGAAAGCATATAGATACTATATTGGTACATATTCTAGAAACTATGGAAGATGATTACATTGATATGATTTTATGAATATTCAATGAGTATATAAAACACTAATTGACAACTACTTTATATAATTAATTCCATTAATACAGCCATGTGTCTAACAGTATTATTGTGAATGCTAAGGTATATAAGATATAATTGTAGATAAAATGATACATTATTATATTAAAGTGGATATGTGGCGATTATAGAGCTTTATCCAAATTTGAGAGATAGGCAATACCACTGGTTGTTTTGTAACTTATGATCTAGTGTATATATTGTCTACATTTAAACATTTAACACTGAAGTGACTAAATATTGGCAAGACAGACATACATAATTATATGTATGGATGTTATTAGAAAAGGCAATTTTGGTGATAATTGATTGTCAGTAATATTACACAATAATTTAAGCTATTGTGCAGACATGTTGACATACTAAGTAACTGACTCAATATCCTTTCCGTTGATAAATAATTTACATTATGAATAAATCACTTGTTTATTAACAGTGTAACTTCCTGTGCTATTCTTTGTTTCATTTTAAAAATGCGAACAACAGAAATAATCCACTGGACATCGAAATAAATAAATACAACTAGTTCATAGATAAAGTTTAAAACATTATCAGAAAACAAAACGGTCATTTGGTCTAAATTAAATGCACTTCAATAAAAGTCTTACATCTAAATATAAAACATCACAGTTAATACTGAATAAGTAATAAGTAAATAAATACATAGAAGTAATTAGTTAATTTTATAGGCTATCATTGCTTCTGTACGAAATAGCTTTGCCTTTTGAGCTGTCTGTATAGAGAGATATACTTCCCTGCAGCAGATGTTCTTGGAACAACATACTGTTTACAAAATAGCTTTGGATCTGTGGCCTTCTCAGAGAGTTCGCCACAGTCAAGTGCCCGCAAAAATGCAAGAACAAAGGTGAAGCAATTATGTCTATCTTCGTTATATCTATCAGCCTCCCATAAAGGGCTGGAACTCACCTAAAATAGACAAAATTTAATAATATACAGTTTCTATACATGTGAATTTAATGTAATTAATATTACCTTATGTAGCACACTGTCCCATATTTCATTCCACAATTCATCAAACTGTTCTAGCAGCAGACATTGATCCCACTGGGCACTAGAATCACAGCTACTCCACTTCTTGGTCATGGGATCCACACCACGAATCCCTTCCTCACTAAATTCTACAACACATCCTTGGGAGTTAGTTACACCTATGTGTAAATCCTTAGAATTATAATAGTCGCTGAAAGAATAATAAGTTTAGTTTAAAAATTTTAAGGTTTCAAGTTCATGTAAATTACATCTTTATCAAACAAAACCTTACTTTAGAAAATCTCCATGGGTAGGCTTCATTACAATTGCACGAGGATGTTGAGATGCTTTTACGAAGGGGTATGGAACCCTAAGATAAAAAAGAGCACTTAGTAACAACCTTCAACAGTCATCATAATAGATAATATAAAATTTACGTTATATAAATCACTACTTACCTGAATGGCAGCAAATTATAGTCATATCTGTCAAGTTTTTGTTGACATACTGGACAATTTTCTGGTATTATAGTGCAAAATACTTTGTGGTCACAATGGTGGAAACAAAGAATACCCGGATCCATTTTTATACAAAAAAATCACCAATATTCTCAATGAAACTATGACTATTTATAATATTTACTCAGATAGTAACTAATCTAAAAGCTTTTGAGCAAAATAATATCGCGATCTCTAAATACAATAACTGATAGAACAAGCAAAAGCCAAATGAAGTTTAGTCTTTCACATCGCGAGTTCGCGACTCTTGCTCGCTCAGCAGCTCAGTCGCTCTCACTCACCCGCTTCAAAGTTAATACCTCGAACGTTCGAAAACATAGTTTAATATTTATAGTGGTTATTTATTTCTACAATTAAATCAGCAATTATTACAAAATATGATTGAAAATTGTATGTATATATCTTATATGAAAACAAAAAGTTAATCAGTTACATTTTTAAATGAAATCTATATTTAAAAACGTGGGTGACCATCCTTTAAACATAACTAAATAAAACAATATTTTTAAAATTTAAAACTTGGAACGCACACGCGGTTATATCGTGTGATTGGATAAAGAAGCCGTCACGAACAGATGATTCTATTTTGGGAACTTGTATTGGTGTATTATGACAAAGTCAATTAGAAAAATCAATCTACTGGTAGCGATAAATACTTCATTGTCTTGCCCTGGACTAGCGGCAAGTTCAAATAAATTCAATTAATGAGCTTATTAGCCACGAGTCCACGACATATTTAAAATGAAAGCAATCTACTATTTTCTTTTATGATACATATCTACAATGTTGGTATATATTTATACTCTCTGAGAGTGCTCCTTTAGTTTGTAAATACGGTTAGTCTAAGGTAGTATGCGGCAAATTATGATTAGGCTAAGCTATGATAGGGATGTCAAGGTTTGAGGTTATAAACTCCCAAATAATTAAAGATAAAAAAATGCTGGCCCTCGAATTGCTGGTCTGAAATTTCCATTGACCGGAAACGTGCTAAAAAGAATTTCAAATTCAACTTTAAAACTACATGTTAAAAGTATATTTTTGTAAAGGGCAAAAAGTTATGACGCTCGTCACCATCTCTCACATCCACACCTATCCATTCCCACTCATATGCACATGCATATTTATCCATGCTTATCCGTCCCCACTTATTCCATCCGTCTCCACCCGTCACCAGCTATCCATCCACACCTATCTGTCCCCATGGATAGGATATCCATGCACAAGTCCTCTGTCGAGTAGGATATCGTGTGCACGTGAGCTTTCTACAGTACTTACCTATACACATAATAAAATGTAAGTCAAATCAGAAGTTCTTAAAGTGAAAAATAATACGCGGCGGGTTTCGATTTGTTCGTTACACGCTAATACAAATTAATTTCACTCAAAATTACTGAATAGAAATATGAGCTGGGAACGAGAACTCTAATTAGATTAAATATAATCCCGAAGAAAATGAGTGATTTAGGATTGTGAAACGTTCAAATCAATTTCTATGCTCATTGATATTACTTATTATCATGGGCGTAACCTTGGGGGGGGTGGTGGTGCAGCTGAACCCATGGATAATGTTGACGTCCCTACTAACTATGTATCTTATTAGTACTTTTATCGATACAAATTAAGAAAACAAATTTTGCCATTAGTTTGCAATACAATATTTTTACAACTAAAAATTACGCGGCGCGTTCGTTAGATACCTATAACAGAAACAGTCAAATCGTTTTGCTGAAGACCCTCGAAAGTTACTTTTAAAATAGCCATTGTATAAGTACCTAGTTAAAGAATTTATATTAAAACATATCTATTTTAATTTAAGGTTTTTTATTTTTTACTAGTTTTTGCCCGCGACTTCGTCCGCGTAGAAATCATGTGTAACTGTGTCACGGATAACTGTGTTAGTGTGTTCAGGGTTCTACAGGCTCACTGTTGCTCTTGATGATTTAATGCCAACCTGGTATATCAGAGAGGCGCTATTATCAGGGTGTGCTTCCTATACCTTAGGCGGCTGACTCCAGACTAATTGAAGTGGCTCAGTGGCCCCTGCGTGAAGCGCGCAGAAGACTTTGTGCTAAAGCGCTTATTACCCTACACGTTATTCAGGGCCCTGAATCTCTAGGGGTGCTGTACAACAGCTAAATAGTGGAACTTGTTTCACCTTTAGCGAAATAACAGTTTCAGAAAACTGTTCCAAAATAAACAGCCTGTTGTGCTGTAATACAAGAAAAAAGGGGAAATAACCATTATTTAGGAATAATGTTTAGAAGTGGTTTCAGTGTTTGTTCCTAAAATGAAAACGATATATTTTAATCATAAAAATTATCAACCATTCATTTCTAATACATAGGTAAAAATCTCAATGTGACAATCAATCTTCTCTAGGGCTTATACTTTGTCTTAAAATTGTGTCCTGTTTTTGTATAAAAGGAGTTACTAAAGTTAATAGCTCTTCAAATTCAACACCACTTATTCTTAAGTAATTTCTTAGATCTGATTGGTCCAGAACACTAAGTATCTGCATATTAGAAAGCCTAGGTCTTAATTGTAAATATTCCTTCATCCAGATTCTCTTTTTCTTTTTTTTAATTTTCATGCTTGAAACTACAGCGGCTATAGCAAAAGCAATTTTTTGTTTTGACAATGTAGGAGCCATTGTAGTGGACGTGCAACATTTGAGACGGTTACAGCAAAACTAAGTTATACTAAGATATAAGAGGCGTATATATCAAATCAGTTAAATACCTAAATAAAATAAATACGGTTTTGAAATATAACAGAATGGAACTGTTGTCTATAAATCGGCGTAACAACCCACCCGAACACATCTGAACACGGAACATGCTTTTCTCTATTCTATCCTACGCAGATCACCTTTGTTAGAAAGAATAAAAGTAGGGAACATGCTATTCTCTATTCTAGCATAAACAATTACATTTGTAGGAAAGCGAAAAAAACTGTTCTGTTCTCAGCTGACAACTGTTTTCTGTTTGCTTGTTGTGTTCATTAGATTGGATATTCACATTTTGATAGAACAATATTTTTGTTAACATATCATTATGATTCAAATGGAACTAGTAATATTAGACAAACACATACAGTATAATCAGAGCATTTATTTTTTATCGTAATATTTTCTTGCAACGAATATTAAATCTTGTGACAAATTAATGATACTCATGTTTGTCTATATATTATGATAATTTTAAAAAATGTGCTGTAACAAAGCGGATTCTTTTTCCTTTTTCAGTTTAGTATCCTACCCTAATAATTTGTGGCGCTCTTCTTAAAATTCTCCCACTTGATGCTATAGCGCCACTTCAATTTGCTCCCTTTCAACGGATACTTTTTAATACACTGAGTAATACACTGAGATGGCTCTGCTTACTTCTACCCTCCATAGTGGAAAGGACGTAGTTAAATTAATAAAGAACAATGTCAACAAGGTCTAATTTAATAAATTTATAACTAATTTTCTGTATCGGGTAGATAATTATAAATGTCTGTAATAACGATTACTTGTTGGACGTGAGACACCTTAGTCCGCCCGTGACCATGAATGCTGCAAAGTGTTCGAAACGTCGGGCAATCATAAATCAAATACAAACGCGATATAATCCGTAAAAGTAGTTTTATTTACAAAGAACAATGTATTAAAAATGAATGGTTTTTTTTTTTTGTGGGTGGGTCGCGGTCGGCGCGCCTCCGCACCACTCCGTCCGGGGCGACAGAGGGGCTTAAGCACGCAACTCCCGCGACCCACCCAAAAACCACGTCGCCTTCGTCGTTGGGCCGACCACTGGAGCAGCGTTAACTTGTCGTCAGTGGTCGGCCCGACGGAATACCCCCTATTGGGGTACCCTCCCATCAACCGACGTCCCCCCCCTCGGGAAGGACGTCGGTCTTTCCTCACGCGGTCGGCCTCTCAGCGGGTGACGGACTAATCCCCGGTCACGTCACCCGCGGCCTCGGCTAGGGCGGCATGAGGCGCAGATAGTTGCGCCTGCGCCGCCCCAGTCGCCGGCGGCGGATCTCCTCATCGAGGCTGCGCTCCTTGCGCAGGCGATCCGCCGCTTCCTTCCGCGAGATCACCGTCTCGCAGAAGGCTGCGACCGCGTCCCAATTCCCGACGCTGTCGACCATCGCCCTAGCGATAGCCGGCAGCGTCAGGTCCGTACCGATGATTGCGACGAGTTCACAGCGCTGCACTGCCCAAGCCCCGCAGGCCTCGAGCGTATGGCGCGCCGTGTCCTCGTCGCAATCGCAGTGGTGGCAGGACGGTGTACTCTCCCTCCTAACGACCTTGTGCAGGTATTTGGCGAAGCACCCATGCCCCGTCAAAACCTGCACCAGTCGGAAGGAGAGCACCCCGTGCCGCCTTTCCAACCACTGCATCAGCACCGGCCGGAAGGTCTCCACGGTTCGCACCCCGAACCGAGGCCTCTCTAGCCGGACTGCCCAACGGGCGATGACGTCTCGGCGGGCGTCGACGCGCCAGACGGTGAGATCCCTTAACGAGACCACACCGCCCTTCGCTCGCACCCCCGTCACCCGCCGATATAGTCCGGCGAGCATCTCCGCCTCCAGGTCCCACGGGGGAGTCCCGGCCAACAGGCACGCTGCCTCCGTCGCCACCGTGCGGTATCCGCGGATGGCCCTGACCGCCATGACCCTCTGTGGTCGCCACAGAAGGCCTGAGTCGGACGGTCATGGACCCCGCCCACACCGGTGCGCCGTACAGGGCCATCGACCGGATGACCCCCGCGTACAGTCGTCGGCACGCAGCACTCGGTCCGCCCACGTTCGGCATAAGCCACGATAGGGCGGACGCCGCGCCGACGAGCCGTGGAGCGAGCCTGCGGAAATGCTCCCGGAACCACCATCGCCCGTCGAGCACCAGGCCCAAGTACCTCATATGGGCCCGGATGCTGATGTCGACCGAGTGGACGGTGATCGAGACGCCGATGGGAGGGCTCATAGTGCGCCCATGGAACAAGAGGGCCTCCGTCTTGTCCAGGGCGACCCTCAACCCCAGCGCCTCGATCCGCCTGACGACCTCCTCGGTACCAGAGGTTGCCAGACTTACCGCCTCTTCTAGCGTCCCACCGCGGGCTGTGACGAGCGTGTCGTCGGCGTAACAAATCACGCCCAGCCCGGGAAATGGTTGATAATTTTTGTGATTAAAATATATCGTTTTCATTTTAGGAACAAACACTGAAACCACTTCTAAACATTATTCCTAAATAATGGTTATTTCTCCTTTTTTCCTCGTATTACAGCACAACAGGCTGTTATTTTGGAACAGTTTTCTGAAACTGTTATTTTGCTAAAGGTGACACAGGTTCCACTATTTAGCTGTTGTACAGCACCCCTAGTGATTCAGGGCCCTGAATAACGTGTAGTGTAATAAGCGCTTTACCCCTACGTTGTACTGCTCCCCGTTCCGTACTTGCGGGTGATTGTATGGTACATTAGCTGAGGCTGGTCCCTTTACGGGCTGGGCTTAATTTAAATAAGCGATATGTTTGTCCATACTCGTTATCAAGGTGGTGATTCGATGAGTCACGATGCCGCCTAGAGTAGCCCCATATAAAACGAATGATTTGCTGTTTCATAGACCCTGTTGCTATACACCTGCTGGCACAGCAATCATCGGTGATTTAGTTCCACTCGGTCGAGGACCAAATGAAATATGTGGGTTTAGTTATCGACGGGCAAAGGTAATTCAGGAACATTTTTATAAAATCATTAACCGCCTCGTTAACGCGGTGTTAAATGTTGTCGTCGGTACGGGAGACTGGTTAGATCAATGGCCCTGTACGGTACACCTGTGTGAGCGAGTTCTGACCACTTGGTACACTTGTCTTAAAATTTTCTTCTGGCACGGTGTTCAGAGCTACACACGGATACTGCGCCATGTCGACCGAGCTAGCGTGCGCTAAAGCGCTTCTGGCTAAAGCCAGAACACTCCCGTGGGACTTAAGGGTGGCAATACATGAAGCCCTCCCACAATTGTGATTCATTGTAAGCCACTTGGTTGTTTTAATACAGTGATCCGCCTGGAAGGTAATCGTTTCAGATGCCTCACTACTGAATATCGTCTAGAAACGAAGTTGGTCATAATTGGCGCACTATCATCCCTCCTTGTACCCACTGCTGAAGCGCTACTCACTACTTACCTAGTCACCTTAAAGGAGAAAGTTGATTTTGCTTATGTATTTACATGAATAATCTCATCAACTTAATCTCAGTCTAAACTCCCACTGTTGGGTTCAAGCCTTCTCCACAGTAGAAGGGAATTTGACCTATTATATCACGCTGGTCAAACGTGTTGGCATATAGTTTCATTTCGAGTTTTTCTTCTCTTACAACGATGTTATCTACATATTATATCCCTTAATCGTCTTTTAAGACACTTACAGACAAGAGAGGGGGTGGTGAATTGTATCCTCCTTCACCACACGGAAAAGAATAATCTTTCATCTATATAAAGGTCTTTACCTATGTAATTGCCGTTCTGCAGTACTTGCCATTTCAAAACAAAATAATTTTTTTTTGGCTAAGAATTCTAATTTCAAATTAATTTTATTTTAAAACATGGTATTCATTTTCCAAAAGTAGTCATTTGTTTATTGATTAGTGTTACGTTTTCATCGCATTTCAATCTTTTTCGTCATCATGGATACGTTAAAAATTCGAGTAATTATGGAATATGGGTATCGTCGTGGCAGCAACGCGGCACAAGCGGCACGCAACATCAACGACGTTTACGGAGCTAACACTACAAACCAACGCACCGCCTGTTATTGGTTTGCTCGCTTCCGTTCTGGAAATTTCGACCTGAAAAATGAACCTCGCGGTCGTCCGAAGACTTTGGTCGACAATGACGAATTAAAGGCGATTGTGGAAGCCGATGATACACAACCTACGGCTGAATTAGCAGCAGCTTTCGACGTTAGCGTCAAAACAATATTGGTCAATTTGCGTCAAATTGGCAAGGTAAGAAAGCTTGACAAATGGGTGCCCCACGAACTCAATGATCGCCAGCGCGAAGTACGCGTCGAGACATGCCTTGCATTGCTCAACAGACACACAAATGAAGGAATTTTGAAACGCATTGTTATTTGCGATGAAAAATGGATTCTTTATCAAACCGTTATCAAACCGCAAGAGCTCAGCAAGGTGGTTGGATCCTGGTGCAGCACCTAAACAATGCCCTAAACGAAAACTTACCCCTAGAAAAGTGATGGTCCCTGTTTGGTGGTCTAGCGCCGGTGTGATTCATCACAGCTTCTTACTTTGGTAAGAAGCAGTAAGAAGGGTGAGCATTACTGCAGATGTGTACTGTGAAGAACTGAACACAATGATGGCGAAGCTGGCACATCCAACCAGCATTGGTCAACCGCTCGTCTCCGCTGCTCCTGCACGACAATGCGCGACCTCATACTACACAGCAGACGGTCTCCAAGTTGCAAGAACTGGGGTTGGAAGCTCTCCGTCATCCGCTATACTCACCAGACCTTGTGCCTACAGACTACTTCTTTTTCTAGAATTTGGATAACTTTTTGGCGGGAAAGAAATTCAATACCCGAGAGGCAGTACAAAATGCCTTTGAAGAATTTGTTGCCTCCCGTCCAGTTGATTTCTTTAAGAAGGGCATCAATAAACTGCCGCTGCGTTGGCAAAGATGCATTGATTGCATGGGTGATTACTTCGATTAATACAAATAAAAAATACATGAAAAAAGTCGTTTAATTTTTTTCATACATAACGGCAATTTCATAGGTAAAGATCATATAAAAGAAAGTGTTAAGCGCTTATTACACTACCCGATATTCAGGGCCCTGAATTACTAGAGGTGCTCTACAACAGCTAAATTGTGAGACCAATAAATATATACATAAATCAGTCCTAAGCATGTAAAGCAGGAAGGATCGTTTTCATTTTAGGAACAAACACTGAAACCACTTCTAAACATTATTCCTAAAGAATGGTTATTTCCCCTTTTTTCTCGTATTACAGCACAACATTTTTTTGTTTATAAGCAATTTCAACGGCTTGACGTTGCGGGAAACGAAGCGAGTGTTACTTTGAAATTTTAATTTAAAGTAAAGAATTTAATTTATTTATTGTTTTAGTTTGTTGTTTTACTAATAAAAACATCATACATTATAATGTGCATATAACAGTGAAAAAAACTGTAAATATATCAAAAGTGTAAATAAACTGTAAATATAATCATTGTATATACAATCAATTTACTTTTAAATACGTCTGCAGTAATACAAATTTAATTAAAATAATAGTTTAATTATAACCTCTAATCAATCGTAAATACATATAATGCAGTCAGTCCTCAGCCTGAAAAAAGTATGAAAGGAAGTGAATTTATTGATTTAACTGTATAGCTACAAATTTATTTTCGTTTCGCGTGTAACTGTAGTTAGTGCAGCTATTCATACAATATGCAAACAATCAAAGTAGCTATATACAAATCAGTCGTTACAAAAATCACTAGTTTTGAAACACGTGACGTCGACCAAGTCACACACTTTCGTTACGTTTCTTAAAAATAACGTAACGACCCACGTCTAATATATTATTTAAGCATGTATTTATTTTATGTATGTTTTCTGAACCTGTTATTTCGCTAAAACTGAAACTGGTGAAACAGGCCTCACATTTAGCTGTTGTAGAGCACCCCTAGTGATTCAGGGCCCTGAATATCGTGTAGCTTATTATAAGCGCTTTAGTTACACTATTTATAACTCAAGAACGACTGTACCGATTTGACTGAAAATTGGTGGGGAGGTAGCTTAGAACCAGGAGACGGATAGGTACTTAGATAGATAGAGTACTTTTTATCCGGTTCGACCGCATTCCCGTGTGACGTGCCTGCCGTAAAATGTCAAAAAGAATACAAATCACTATGAAACCCTATTGCTACCACCCTATTGCTACCATCCTATTTCTACCACCCCATTAGTATGTTTTTAAAGATCCTCTGATACAAAAATCAGTATCTGACCAACATGATTTCTAAACACTATTTCTACCATCCTATTTCTACCAACTACCCTATTGCTACCACCCTATTGCTACCATCCTATTTCTACCACCCTATTGCTACCACCCAATTGCTACCATCCTTTACCTACCACCCTATATCTACCACCCTATTTCTACCACCCTATTGCTACCACCCTATTGCTACCACCCAATTGCTACCACCCTATTGCTACCACCCTATTGCTACCATCCTATTTCTACCACCCTATTGCAACCACCCTATTGCTACCACCCTATTGCTACCACCCTATTGCTACCACCCTATTGCTACCACCCTATTGCTACCACCCTATTGCTATCACCCTATTGCTATCACCCTATTGCTACCACCCTATTGCTACCATCCTATTTCTACCATCCTATTTCTACCATCCTATTTCTACCATCCTATTTCTACCATCCTATTTCTACCATCCTATTTCTACCATCCTATTTCTACCGCCCTATTTCTACCACCCCATTTCTACCACCCCATTTCTACCACCCTATTGCTAACACCCTATTTCTACCACCCTATTGCTACCACCCTATTGCTACCACCCTTTTTCTACCACCCTATTTCTACCACCCTATTTCTACCACCCTATTTCTACCACCCTATTTCTACCAACCAATTTCTACCACCCTATTTCTACCACCCTATTTCTACCACCCTATTTCTACCACCCTATTTCTACCACCCTATTTCTACCACCCTATTTCTACCACCCTATTTCTACCACCCTATTTCTACCACCCTATTTCTACCACCCTATTTCTACCACCCTATTTCTACCACCCTATTTCTACCACTTTATTTCTGCCACGCTATTTCTACCACCCTATTTCTACCACCCTATTTCTACCACCCTATTTCTACCATCCCAAGTCTACCATTATATTTCTACCATCCTATTTCTACCATCCTATTTCTACCATCCTATTTCTACCATCTTATTTCTACGATCCTATTTCTACCAACCTATTTCTACCACCCTATTTCTACCACCCAATTTCTACCACCCTATTGCTACCACCCTATTGCTACCACCCTATTGCTACCACCCTATTGCTACCACCCTATTGCTACCACCCTATTGCTACCACCCTATTGCTACCACCCTATTGCTACCACCCTATTGCTACCACCCTATTGCTACCACCCTATTGCTACCACCCTATTGCTACCACCCTATTGCTACCACCCTATTGCTACCACCCTATTGCTACCACCCTATTGCTACCACCCTATTGCTACCACCCTATTGCTACCACCCTATTGCTACCACCCTATTGCTACCACCCTATTGCTACCACCCTATTGCTACCACCCTATTGCTACCACCCTATTGCTACCACCCTATTGCTACCACCCTATTGCTACCACCCTATTGCTACCACCCTATTGCTACCACCCTATTGCTACCACCCTATTGCTACCACCCTATTGCTACCACCCTATTGCTACCACCCTATTGCTACCACCCTATTGCTACCACCCTATTGCTACCACCCTATTGCTACCACCCTATTGCTACCACCCTATTGCTACCACCCTATTGCTACCACCCTATTGCTACCACCCTATTGCTATCACCCTATTGCTACCACCCTATTGCTACCACCCTATTGCTACCACCCTATTGCTACCACCCTATTGCTACCACTCTATTGCTACCACCCTATTGCTACCAACATATTTCAACCATCTTATTCTACTACCCTTTTACTACCACCCTATTTCTACCATCCTATTTCTACCACCCTATTGCAACCACCCTATTGCTACCACCCTATTGCTACCACCCTATTGCTACCACCCTATTTCTACCACCCTATTTCTACCACCCTATTTCTACCACCCTATTTCCACCACCCTATTTCTACCACCCTATTTCTACCACCCTATTTCTACCACCCTATTTCTACCACCCTATTTCTACCACCCTATTTCTACCACCCTATTTCTACCACCCAATTGCTACCACCCTATTACTACCACCCAATTGCTACCACCCAATTGCTACCACCCAATTGCTACCACCCAATTGCTACCACCCTATTGCTACCACCCTATTGCTACCACCCTATTTCTACCACCCAATTGCTACCACCCTATTGCTACCACCCTATTCCTCCCGCTGCTGTTTCTACTATTTCTATCGCACCTATTTCTACCGCCGCTATTACTACCGCCACTATTTCTACCGCTGCTATATCTACTGCTGCTATTTCTGCCGCAGCATTTTCTACCTCTGCTATTTCTACCGCTCCGATTTCTACCGCCACTATTTCTACCATCCTATTTGTACCGCTGCTATTTCTACTACCCTAGTTCTAGCACTACTATTTCTACCGCTGCTAATTCTACCGCCACCATTTCTAACGCTGTTATTTCTACCACACCTTTTCTAACGCTGCTATTTCTACCGCTAATTTTTCTACCACCACTATTTCTACCGCCATTATTTCTACCGCCCCGATTTCCAAGCTGCTATTTCTACCGCTCCTATTTATTCCGCCACTATTTCTACCGCTGCTATTTCTACTGCCGCTATTTCTACCGCCACCATTTCTGCCGCCCCGATTTCCACCGCTGCTGTTTCTATCTCTTCTATTTCTACCGTCACTATTTCAACCCCTGATTTATACCGCTACAAATTCCACCGCCACTACTTCTACTGCCGCTATTTCTACCGCCACCATTTCTGCCGCCCCGATTTCCACCGCTGCTATTTCAACCGCTCCTATTTATTCCGCCGCTATTTCTACCGCTGCTATATCTACTGCTGCTATTTCTGCCGCAGCATTTTCTACCTCTGCTATTTCTACCGCTCCGATTTCTACCGCCACTATTCCTACCATCCTATTTGTACCGCTGCTATTTCTACTACCCTAGTTCTAGCACTACTATTTCTACCGCTGCTAATTCTACCGCCACCATTTCTACCGCTGTTATTTCTACCACACCTTTTCTAACGCTGCTATTTCTACCGCTAATTTTTCTACCACCACTATTTCTACCGCCCCGATTTCCACCGCTGCTATTTCTACCGCTCCTATTTATTCCGCCACTATTTCTACCGCTGCTATTTCTACTGCCGCTATTTCTACCGCCACCATTTCTGCCGCCCCGATTTCCACCGCTGCTGTTTCTATCTCTTCTATTTCTACCGTCACTATTTCAACCCCTGATTTATACCGCTACAAATTCCACCGCCACTACTTCTACTGCCCCGATTTCTACCGCCACTATTTCAACCCGCTTATTTATACCGCAACAAATTCTATCGCCACTATTCATGGGCGTACCCAGGGTAGGAAAGGGGGTTGCAGCTGACCATGGATAATGTTGACGTCCCTACTAACTATGTATCTTATTAGTACTTTTATCGATAAAAATGAAGAAAACGAATTTTGCCATTAGTTTGCAATACAATATTTTTACAACTAAAAATTACGCGGCGCGTTCGTTAGATACCTATAACAGAAACAGTCAAATCGTTTTGCTGAAGACCCTCGAAAGTTACTTTTAAAATAGCCATTGTATAAGTACCTAGTTAAAGAATTTATATTAAAACATATCTATTTTAATTTAAGTTTTTTTATTTTTTACTAGTTTTTGCCCGCGACTTCGTCCGCGTAGAAATCATGTGTGCCAGAGGCAATCACGGATAACTGTGTTAGTGTGTTCAGGGTTCTACAGGCTCACTGTTGCTCTTGATGATTTAATGCCAACCTGGTATATCAGAGAGGCGCTATTATCAGGGTGTGCTTCTATACCTTAGGCGGCTGACTCCAGACTAATTGAAGTGGCGCAGTGGCCCCTACGTGAAGCGCGCAGAAGACTTCGTGCTAACCCCTACGTTGTACTGCTCCCCGTTCCGTACTTGCGGGTGATTGTATGGTACATTAGCTGAGGCTGGTCCCTTTACGGGCTGGGCTTAATTTAAATAAGCGATATGTTTGTCCATACTCGTTATCAAGGTGGTGATTCAATGATTCACGATGCCGCCTAGAGTAGCCCCATATAAAACGAATGATTTGCTGTTTCATAGACCCTGTTGCTATACACCTGTTGGCACAGCAATCATCGGTGATTTAGTTCCACTCGGTCGAGGACCAAATGAAATGTTTGGGTTTAGTTATCGACGGGCAAAGGTAATTCAGGAACATTTTTATAAAATCACTAACCGCCTCGTTAACGCGGTGTTAAATGTTGTCGTCGGTACGGGAGACTGGTTAGATCAATGGCCCTGTACGGTACACCTGTGTGAGCGAGTTCTGACCACTTGGTACACTTGTCTTAAAATTTTCTTCTGGCACTCGCCATGGTGTTCAGAGCTACACACGGATACCGCGCCATGTCGACCGAGCTAGCGTGCGCTTTAGCCAGAACACTCCCGTGGGACTTAAGGGTGGCAATACATGAAGCCCTCCCACAATTGTGATTCCAGCTAGGACACAGTAGACATACTTATGAGGTCTGAGTTGCCTGGTTAGAGCAGGGCTGTGAATTCATCGCAAGCATCACTGTCGAAGCTACCGACCATCACTTAGATCATAGTCGACAGTACCTAGTATGAGGACGCCAACTTCTGCTTGGCAACTGCCGCTCTTCCGCTTCGACTTCTGCTCCGCCAAGATAATTATCTTGCGTAAGAGCTTGGCGGAGTGGAGTCAGGAAAAAATCTTCCAAGCTGACTCGTTCCACCGCTGTGGCGTCGGGTGGTGGCTAGCCCGAGTGCTTGCTTACGTGATAAAATCATACTTTCGATCGTCCATCTAATATCGCGTACCAGTCCATGCAAAGCGAGAGACCGGAAGTAGGCAGCAACCTGGCCAAAGGAGTATCACTTACCATGAGGTGTGCTGTTTGCTCAAATGAGCAAACACGCGTGAGTAAGTGATACTCGAATGCCAACAACAACAACTTTGCAAATAAAAAACCAACCTAGTCAAAGACACGGATGTCAGAAACGGGGATTAGTCCTCCACCCGTAGCGAGCCTGAATGCGCGAGGTCGATAGATACAACGACAATATAGTTTGCTGCCTGGGATCAAAAGGGGGTGTTCGAGTGACCCTGGACGACCTTCTCTGTCTATTCATTCTACAAACTATGAATTTTGCGCTACACCCTTCTCTAAGAAACTTTACAAACATATAAGTGACGGACACAAATTACACCCAGTCTCAGAGTAACAATTTGTCGATCACACAAAAGATTGTTCGCCGTTGGACTGTTGAACCCGTGACGCTGGCATGGTAGGTTGGTATCATAACCATTATGTTATCAGTGCAGTTAATTAATCATTGGCGTTGTATGAATTTATTACTTGTGTATTAAAGTGAAAATATCAAAGCAGAATTCATTCCTATATTTTTTTGAGGGGTGTGTTGCGGTCGGCGCGCTCCTCGCCCCACTCCGTCCGGGGTGACAGAGGGGCGTAACCGCCGACAGGACCGACGTCCTCCCTCGGGGAGGACGTCAGTCTTTCCTCACGCGGTCGGTCTCTCGGTGGGTGACGGACTAATCCCCGGTCACGTCACCCGTGGACTCGGCTATCGCGGCTCTGTTGCGCCTGAAGGCCGTGGCGACTGAGGCCGTCACTGGCGGGGGAGTGCTGTTGGTGGTGTCCCTGGACATCGCCAACGCATTCAATAGTCTGCCATTCAGCTGCATCAGGGAGGCGCTCCGGTATCACGGGGTGCCAGCTTACCTGAGGCGGCTAGTGGCAGACTATTTGGAGGGCCGCAGTGTCCTCTGCACCAACCGCGCAGGGGACGTTGTGCGAACGCCCATGACGTGCGGTGTCTCACAGGAGTTGGTCCTCGCACCCACCCTGTGGAACAACGGCTACGACTGGGCGTTGAGGGGGAGCCTCCCGCCCGGGTTGGGCGTGATTTGTTACGCCGACGACACACTCGTTACAGCCCGCGGTGGGACGCTAGAAGAGGCGGCAAGCCTGGCGACTCTAGGCACCGAAGAGATCGTCAGGCGGATTGAGACGTTGGGGTTGAGGGCCGCCCTGGACAAGACGGTATACCAGAACTAGGTCGTTAGGAGGGAGAGTACAGCGTCCTGCCCCCACTGCGATTGCGACAAGGACACGGCGCAGCATATGCTCGAGGTCTGTGACGCATGGGCAGAGCAGCATCGTAAACTCGTCGCAATCATCGGTGCCGACCTGACGCTGCCGACTATCGCCAGGGCGATGGTCGGCAGCGTCAGGAACTGGGACGTGGTCGCAGCCTTCTCCGAGGCAGTGATCTTGCGGAAGGAGGCGGCGGATCGCCTGCGCGAGGAGCGCAGCCTCGATGAGGCGCTCCGCCGCCTGCAACTAGGGCGGCGTAGGCGCGAATACCTGCGCCTCATGCCGCCCTAGCCGAGGCCGCGGGTGACATGACCGGGGAATTAGTCCAGCACCCGCTGAGAGGCTGACCGCGTGAGGAAAGACCAACGTCCTCCCCGAGGGGGGAGGTCGGTCGATGGGAGGGTACCTCAAATAGGGGGTAATTCCGTCGGGCCGACCACTGACGTCAAGTCACCCTGCTCCCGAGGTCGGCCCAACGACGTGCATCGTGGGTGGGTTGCGGGTGTGCGTGCTTACGCCCCTCTGTCGCCCCGGACTGAGTGGTGCGAGGAGCGCCGACCGCAGCCCACCCCAAAAAAAAAGTGATTAATATTAAAACAACAAAAAATCGACGAATTTCATTCATTTCTAGTCGTAGTGTTCAATAAAGTAAAATAAAGTAAAAATAATTGTTCTTTTTTTTAAAAACTTATCTTAAAAAATCTACCATAAGTAGATAGTAAATAGTAAGATAAGTTTAGGTACTTTAAAAAAAAAATATGCAAGTTCATTTATTTTGGCAAATTAGCAAAATTTATTTTTTAATTAAGGTAAATTTTCGCAAATTTAACGCTTTAACGATTATCGAAGTTAACATTTTAATTATCGATTAACGAAGTTAACTTTTGGATTAACTGCGCCCACCTATGACTATAACCATACTGGTCAGACGTGTTTGTATAGGCTTTCGAATTTTCCTTCTCTTACATACATATTATAAACATATTATATCCCTTAGTCGCCTTTACGACACCCACTGCCAAGAAAAAGGGTGGTGAATTGTATTCTTACTCCATCACCATACGGTGGACGTCATACGATTGTGGCTGGACCAAATCCTTCAAACGGCATCCGATCATGAGTTAAATACTAGAGCAGCCACGCTCCTACCGCAAGCAGATCCTTCACTGAGCATGACCAATACCATAAGGCTAGAATCGCAAATAACAGTCCAAATAACAAAAAAATCGTTAAGCAAATGCTTCTCTTTTGTTATCCCTCTGGGCATAAATACCTACGTGGGGTTATTGTGGGTGGGCTTTGTATGCTGGTAAATAAGTAACTATCGTTTAACATGCATTTGGAGATCGGCCTCTATTCGGAGCAACTAGTCACTGTTATGTATTTTTTCTACTCTCCATTAAAATAAAGGCAAAAAATTTTACATTCTATCGAAGCAATAGACCTTGTAGACGTTCAAGGCAACTGTATGTAGTGATAGTTTTCGCGAGCCTGTGATTCCTATCGTTGAATGACTTGCAATAATCTGACCTTTAAAAGCAATTAATTAATAGACAAGTACTACTTAGACTAATAACATATAGACGGTAAGTCCACGCACAAAAAGTGAGGCATTTCAATTGGAGCCTAATGGAGCTTACGTCGGAACAGTCCCGTGATGTACAAGTCATTGCACTGCACGAACGTACGCAACTCTTAAAAAATAAATAGGTAATTATGACGGCTTGTGCATTCAAATGGTGTCACAACACATTTGAAAAATATAAAAAGATTATTAACATTACTTTTAAAGGTAATTCGACGATTTATGTTAATAAAAACAAAATTTGATTTCATAATTTGTATAGTGGTGTGCGTGTGCACGTGTGTAATCGTCTGCGCGCCATTAGTACTTTTAGATTCAAATTTTGAAAGTTCGAAGTATTGACACTATCCTTCTATACGTTATTATTCTAAGCAAGTACTGCTTAAAGTGTAGAACGACTAGAAATTTCTAGAAGGGTTGAATGTTCCTCTGACGTTCAATTTAGGTAGGTATTTAGATTCTTTTTTTTGGGTAAGCTATGGTCAGCACACTCGTCATCCGTTCCATCCGGATTGACGAAACGGCGGAGCGCGGCCTCATAACCCACCGTATTCCCGCCCATTCTCCATTGGGTCGACTACCGGTACCGAGTTCCTTGTCGTCCGTGGCCCCTCCCGGGATGTCGGTCGCCCTAGCGTGGTCAGCCTCTCTGCAGGTGACGGACTATTCCCCGGTCCAATCGCCCGCGGCCTCGGCTAATGCGGCATCAGGCGCATGTAGGTATTCATATCCTGCTGATTATTTAGAAATTATTGAATACATATTGTCCGACAAAAACCTATTTCTAATTTTTTTATCATCACATTTGATCCAAATCCATATCCTAATGGTCACAAACTTTATACGTCATATTGAAATTATCACAAAGAAACAATCTCTCTTTAAACAAATTTAACCAAATTCTAGATTTTTATCTATATCTATATGCTCCCGCGTCTATTGCATCGCTCTTGCATTTTGAATTGCTCTTTCATCACTCACCTCATCATCGATCGTTTGCCAACAGCCTGCTAATCATTGCTAATGTCTGCAGTAATCAGTATTGCATACTTATTTCGTCACCTTAACGATAATATCTGTGACGTAATGGCGCTTACAACTCTAAAGATTAATTATGTCCAGTATAGATAAGTACAACAATAATTATTTCTACACATTGTAAATATAACTATTTTTACGGCTTTTATCGCATTCATGACGCGGACTACGGTCCGCCTGCCATGAACACTGTAAAGTGTTCGTAACATCCGACAATCAAAAATCAAATACAAACTCGATAAAATCCATAAAAAATGTGTTATTTACAAAATTCTGCGATAAAATAACATTTAAAAAATATAGAGAGATATCAAGTGGTAAAATCAGCACAATTGTATTAAGTAACTAGCAGACCCAACAGACGTTGTTCTGTTCCAATCTAAAAAAATACTATAAGGAATTCTCCTTGAAATCGATTGCAGCGCCATCTACCGGTTCCTATAATTAATCTAAACTATTCTCATATCGGAACAGCCACAAAAAAGCATCAAAATCGGTCCAGCCGTTTAGAAGGAGTTCAAATACAAACACACGAACAGAAGATTTATATATACATATATAAAGATCATTCGCATCCATAAATTAAAGGCCTATGCCCTTAGTTTCTTATTATAAATTTTGTAGATACCTATTACCTATTACAAAATATAACATACCTAACGCGCTACGTAAACAGCAGTGCGTACGAGGCAGGGTGTTAGAATTTAGTCAATAATCGTATGTCATAGACCCATTGCATTGTGGGTTTGTACATTGCTATGGCAACGGGCAATGCCACTACTGGCGGTAAACCACACCTAGCCCAGTTTTGGTAACAACGTGCTTTGAATAGCATGTAATCTTTTGTTATTGCCTACATGTCTACTCTATGTAAAAGGATTTTTTTTTAATTTTTTCATCCAAATACGAAAGTTATATTAAAAATAAATGGTGTTAAAAAATAAACGAAAAGCCTAAAGATGTTTTGATATTACTATATTAGTATAATAGTATTTTATCATAGTTATTATGAGTAATTAAACTTATTTTTTTTACCTTAACTTTGGAAATTATCCATTCTAATATATTATGTCGTAGTGTGGTGGCTATTTAATTAAAATGTCCGGTGAAAGAGGAACCGTTGTATTACAAACTATTTGGTGGTTGCTAGCAGCAGTGCGTGTGGTAACCGCCGGTTTATCCTGCATCAGCAATCCTTGCTTTCACGGCATATGCATAGACGACGTTAACACGTAAGTAATAAATGAACCCTTAGAATAATAACATATAGAAGGTAAGTTCGCGCACAAAAAGTGAAGCATTTCAATTGGAGCCTAATGGAGCTTACGCCGGAACCGTTCTGTAATGTACAAGTCATTGTACTGCACGTACATACGCAACTCTTAAAAAATAAATAGGTAATTATGACGGTTTGTGCATTCAAATGCTGTCATAACACATTTGTAAAACTTAAATAAAAAGGTTTTTAACGCCACTTTTAAAAGTATTTCGACGATTTATGTTAATAAAAACAAAATTTGATTTCATAATTTGTATAGTGGTGTGCGTGTGTACGTGTGTAATCGTCTGCGCGCCATTAGTGTTTTTAGATTCAAATTTCGAACCTTCGAAGTATTGACACTATCCTTCTATACGTTATTATTCTAAGGTTGAACCTTATTTTTTCGACGGCTAACTGATTCTTTGAGAATACTATCGCAACCTTATTGAATTACTACTATGATAACGATTTAGCAACCCCCTTGACATTAGTAAACACATAAGGAACTGCGACCACTCAACTGAATCAAGGCTAACCCGTCATTATTCATTACTTGGGCCTGGTGCTCGACGGGCAATGGTGGTTCCGGGAGCATTTCCGCAAGCTCGCTCCGCGGCTCGTCGGCGCGGCGTCCGCCCTATCGTGGCTTATGCCGAACGTGGACGGACCGAGCGCTACGTGCCGACGGCTGTACACGGGGGTCATCCGGTCGATGGCCCTGTACGGCGCACCGGTGTGGGCGGGGTCCTTGACCGTCCGACTTAGGGCCCTTCTGTGGCGACCACAGAGGGTCATGGCGGTCAGGGCCATCCGCGGATACCGCACGGTGGCGACGGAGGCAGCGTGCCTATTGGCCAGGACTCCCCCGTGGGACCTGGAGGCGGAGATGCTCGCCGGATTGTATCGGCGGGTGACGGGGGTGCGAGCAGAGGGCGGTGAGATATCGTTAAGGGCGCCTGGCGCGTCGACGCCCGCCGAGACGTCATTGCCCGTTGGGCAGTCCGGCTGGAGAAGCCTCGGTTCGGGGTGCGAACCGTGGAGGCCTTCCGGCCGGTGCTGATGCAGTGGTTGGAAAGGCGGCACGGGGTGCTCTCCTTCCGACTAGTGCAGGTGTTGACGGGGCACGGGAGCTTCGCCAAATACCTGCACAAGGTCGTAAGGAGGGAGAGTACACCGTCCTGCCACCACTGCGATTGCGACGAGGACACGGCGCGCCACACGCTCGAGGCCTGCGCGGCTTGGGCAGTGCAGCGCCGTGAACTCGTCGCAATCATCGGTGCCGACCTGACGCTGCCGGCCATCGCTAGGGCGATGGTCGACAGCGTCGGGAATTGGGACGCGGTCGCAGCCTTCTGCGAGACAGTGATCTCGCAGAAGGAGGCGGCGGATCGTCTGCGCGTGGAGCGCAGCCTCGATGAAGAGATCCGCCGCCGGCGACTGGGGCGGCGCAGGCGCAACTACCTGCGCCTCATGCCGCCCTAGCCGAGGCCGCGGGTGACGTGACCGGGGATTAGTCCGTCACCCGCCGAGAGGCCGACCGCGTGAGGAAAGACCGACGTCCTCCCCGAGAGGGGGACGTCTGTCGATGGGAGGGTACCCCACGTAGGGGGTATTCCGTCGGGCCGACCACTGACAACAAGTAAACCTGCTCTGGTGGTCGGCCCAATGACGAAGGCGAGGTGGTTTTCGGGTGGGTTGCGGGAGTTGCGTGCTTAAGCCCCTCTGTCGCCCCGGACGGAGTGGTGCGGAGGCGCGCCGACCGCAGCCCACCCACAAAAAAAAAAAATAAAAAAACCCGTCATTATTCATAGGTAGAAAAAAAATATTATCATAAAACCTATAATTGCTAGTGTCGCTAGAAGCGCGGGCTCTGACTCTTGTCATCGGAACAGTCTTGAGCAATCTTAAAAATGAACAATCTGTGCAATGAATTTTATTGCGGGTTACGGACAATACTTATTCCACACACTCAAAACCTCAGATAAGGCAAGACTTTATGTGTCTGCAATCTGAGTTTAGTTCGTATTCCTGAACGCTCCGCCTCTCTACTCGAGAAGAAAACCTTACAGAAGGTATCAAGTATGGTTCGATTTCTATCTCCGCCAATCATCGCATTGAAGACAATAGTTAAAGATAGTTCAGCTCTGATAATGGCAGTGTATACGTTATTGTTCTTCCCAGGCCAGACCTAACTAATATGTACGCTATAACATACACAGGTATTCACTGGAATTGCAATAACGGCACCCAATTTAATTACCTCCTTGTGTTGTAAGTAGTGGTCGAAGCAACCGTGCTTCGACAAAACTAGCACCAGAAGATCCTTACATGACGAGGGTGCCATCTATTTCAAAATATCGCAAAATCTTACAACACAGTCCTAATTTTTCTCAATTTAGACTAAGAAGCTCGTTATTTTAAAATGCCGCTGCGTAATCCACACATTTGGGATGGAGAAACCTGTAATCGACCACCGTTTATTGGATCTCTGGTCCAGACCTAATCCATTATATTTGAGAATTATGTTCTTGTACAAAGGGCATGACATTGCAGCTAATCTTAATAAACAAGCTGTATACAATTATATATAACCGTTTTAAAAAAGGACGAGCCGATTTGTTACCGCTTCTTCTCCGTGGCAGTCGCGAATTTATCCATACTAATATTATAAATGCGAAAGTAAGGATGTTTGTTTGTTTGTTTGTAACGCTTTCACGCTTAAACCACCGAACCGATTTCAAAAATTCTTTCACCAATGGAAAGCTATAATATCAGGGAGTAACATAGGCTATATTTTATCCCGGTATTCCCACAGGAACGGGAACTACGCCGCGGGTAAAGCGACTGAAACCGAAGCGAAGCGAGGGCGGGTTGCTAGTACATAATAAATCATTTTAAATTTATTATACTGCAAAAAAAAGAAGTAATAATATTTAATAGATATCATAGGCGATGGAGTTTTTTATGCAAAAAATTTCTTGTACTTCTTAATGTAGGTAGTCTAGACGACTACAAATCAGGTGGTTATGCTTACTGTTGTTTTGAACTTTTACTAAAAATCGTGTTTACTGTTATGATCATGTCAGATCCAAGTAATTTTCTGATTATTAATGACAAACATTTTCCTTATGATAAAGTAAAAATACAATAATCGTTTTAGAGATTTAAGTAGTTAATATCATGGCATCAAACAAAATGAAAATCCTATACATAATCGTCTAGTCAGCGTGGTAATTTCCATTTAGCAAACTTCATTATATGTTTGTGGATGGACGTAAGAATCGTAGGCGATCCAAAAAGATATGGATGGATTGTGTAAATGAGGATATGCGTATGAAAGTAATAAAAACATGTTGTGCCAACCCCACTTAGCGTGGGATGCGGGCAGGCAACTGATGAATTTTGATTAGTCAGACACATCAAGCCTCTGAGGCCTCTGAGGCCTTTGAGGAAGAGTGTCAAGTACTATTCAATTTAATAAGTAATTTGCTATATCTTAATGATCTTGTCAGAACCTACTCGTGTTACTGTGTTGATGGATATACGGGCGTCCAATGTCAGACCAATTGGGATGAATGTTGGTCAAGTCCTTGTCAAAATGGCGGCACTTGTATCGACGGCATTGCTTCGTATAACTGCTCGTGTCCAGATGGATTTATTGGTAAGTATTTTTGTTTTAATCCTAATTTCATTACTAATGGCTGTCACTCTGTCAGATTAAAACATTATTTATCCTATTAGCTAATGAAAGAGCCATAATGTTAAAATAAAAGTTGGGCTTCTGACTCTCTCGCTCACCGAACAAAGTGCAGCAACAAATTACTACTGCTCAGACATCGATTTTCCGCGAGAGTGTGGTACTACCGCGGTCGGATCGGCCGCGGCTGTAGAAAGACAACTGTCGACAGTGTGGTCCTATCAAATACTTCTAATGCAGTTATCGAAGTAGTAATACAGTTCTGTTTTATAGTCATTTATGAACCACAGTTTGGTATTATCATTGGTTATTGAGCCATAATCTAACCATTATTCCCGATGGTATTGCTGCTGGCCCCGCTAACTTTGCTAAGCTTATTTATAATCATTATGATATATCACAGTTCATTTGCGATTATAAATGATTGAAAATTCTTATGAAATCTTGTCTGTTTAATCTACTTTATCGATGGGAGGTGGTAAATCTATGAAAATAAGATTATTTCTTATAAGTTTGTTATCTGCTCCTATACTTGTTAGTCATCCTTTACAACACCCATATGAAAAGAAGGTTTTTTTTGGAATAAAAAAAATAAAATGTGTTATAGGGACTTAAAAATATTAAATAACAAGATAAAATTAACACTCGGAGATAAAGTAATCATTTGTGGATCACGCAAACAGTTATGTTATGTAGAAATCGAGTTTAAGTCACTTGAATTAGCTTGTTATTTTCACAACTACGCCTGTGACCGGGCAAGGATTGAAAATTTAAAGAAATCTGTTACGTAGTATGGTTTCCGTTCTCTTAGTGGTTGGCCATTTTTAATTAGGCATTTATTGACTGCTGCACATACTTGATGTTTTTGCACATACAAATGCTTAACCTAACATCAATATCAAACGAATCAGTTCAATTTGGTTCAGCCCGTGTTTATATTTGCAAACCTAAGCAAACTGTTAATACATTTATAAAACTCTAAATGCAAATATTTAATTTAATACTGGTTATATGAATAAATTGTAATTAGCTTTGAACATACTTTTAATCATACTTTCCGTGTGATGACGGAGTAAAAATATAATTCACCACTCCATAACTTGCTCGTGGATGTCGTAAAGAAAGATAAGTATTTATTTTGTGCCACAGAGGAGAGACGTTAGGAACACACAAAGAAAAAAAACCTTACAATAAATGAAAAACACATAAAATCTATAAACTAAATAAGCAGACATAATAATTGTGATCGAATGAACGTCTCAGCTCCGGCAGAAAAATGGATAACTGCTCAGCAATTGTGATGTCAATGTAACACCACAACGCTGATTTTCAGCAATGTCCCTTTTTTATTCTGCCGACGTCAGACATCAAAGCCAGACATCAAACTAAGTGGTGGCGCATAATAAAATATTTTCATGAAAAAATACTATTAATGCCATTGTTATAAAATATATTTATCAGATAAATTAATCTTACTTTCATTGACCTCTCATGTTCTATTAGCCAGGTTAGTGTGGTACCTAAGTCGTCTAGCTAACATTTTAATTCGTACGTCGCTTAAATATCGTGTTTTTTTAATGTGCGTGACAGACTTGCGACAACACCATATTCTAATGAGCGTTATCTTTTGATCTAGGTTACATTTATAAGTTCCTTTTATATTCATTATAACTAATTAAACCGCAATGGATCCTACGAAACAGCATCTTATTAAGAAGAAAAAGGTTCATTAAAAATAAACTTAAAATGGATTTTTTTATATTGCTCTCCGAAACTGTTCACCACTGCACTGGAAGATGTCTTCAAGCTCTTAGACTGGACCGGAGCGGCATCAATATCAACGACGAATACATCACTCACCTTCGATTTGCAGACGATATCGTCGTTATGGCAGAATCCATGGAGGACCTCGGCACCATACTCAATGACCTCAGCAGGGTATCCCGACTGGTGGGTTTACGAATGAACATGGACAAGACGAAAGTCATGTCAAATCCCCAAGTCATTCCTGTACCGGTCCTAGTTGGCAATGCGATTCTCGAAGTTGTCGATCATTATGTTTACCTAGGACAAACAGTCCAGTTAGGTAGGTCCAATTTCGAGAAAGAGATCAGCCGACGAATCCAGCTCGGTTGGGCAGCGTTCGGGAAACTTAAGAGGATCTTCTCGTCCAACATACCTCAGTGTCTGAAAACACAGGTCTATGACCAGTGTGTGTTACCAGTGATGACTTACGGCACGGAAACGTGGTCCCTAAATGTAGGCCTCATAACTAGGCTCAAAGTCGCTCAGCGTGCTATGGAGCGGGCTATGCTCGAGATTTCTCTGCGAGATAGAATCCGGAATACGGAAATCCGCAGAAGAACGGGTGTAACCGACATAGCACGAAGAATTAGCACGCTGAAGTGGCAATGGGCAGACCACATTGCTCGACGAACCGACAACCGCTGGGCAAGAAAGGTTCTCGAGTGGCGACCGCGTATCGGATGACGCAGGGTAGGACGCCCCCCCACTAGGTGGACCGACGACCTGGTGAAAGTTGCTAGGTGTCGTTGGATGCAGGCGGCACAGAACCGCACTTTGTGGCGTAACATGAGGGAGGCCTACGTCCAGCAGTGGACGGCGATAGGCTGAAATGATGAAAATGATGATGATGATATTGCTTTTTTTATATAGTGAATTACGCAACACAATGTCCCACGTAATAGTCTGAACTTGATCGAAAACGGAAAATTCAACATATAACTGTTCTGTATATCTCTTCTTCTTTAGGTTTTCCTGCAGATTTTTCAGTCGAAGCTCGACTCGGAATTCGAAACTGATAACACAAGAGGCTGATGGTAATGGAAAAGGATAGAATGATTGTTACCTTGTTGCTTTCCTTTCCATTGGTTTCATTAAAACAATTAACTGACTTGAGAAAATGTTTTAAAAAGCTCAAAATAAAACTACGCGGGTCTGTCTGGTCAGAGGGGTGTAGTAACATAATTTCCTTCATCTGGAAGTGTCCAGTAATCAATAATAGGCAGTACATATATAGGTTGAGAACACGGAAGAAGCTTATAACATCAGGCTAACAGACAGCTAAAATTGCAAAAATAAATCTAAATCATCTTCATTCTGCCTTTCGCTGTTCACTGCTGGCCGTGGGACTGACCTATAAAACGCCACATAATACGATAGTTCTTCTTTGGATGATTATTGCCATAATCGCCACGACTGACAGGCTGTTTGGCAGTAACGTTAAACACTGCCCAGGAGAGAACTGATTGTCCTTCCCTGGTTCTCGGTTCTTCGCTCGTAGATTCCTTAGTCGATTTTACGACTCCCACGGTCTAGTAAGTAAAAAAATTAAAATCAGTTTTACGTTCAAGGAACTCATTGCATATTTCAACACAGCTCGTCGACGTCACGACGACGTTGTTGGGCTCTAGCTTCCTTCACAATAGGAGGGAAATTGACCTCCTACACCGCGATGGTCAGACGTGTTAGTATAGGGTTTTATATCGAGATTTCCCTTCAGTGCATAGATGTTATATGCATATTTAATCCCTTAGTCGTCTTTTACGACAACCAGGGGCAAGAGAAGATGGCGAATTGTATTCTTACTCCGTCACCACACGGAAAATATTTGCATATTTACGTGAAATATAAATTAAAACTATTTACATTATTTTATTAACAAATATTATATAGTAACCTCGAATGATGGAATTATTATATGCGGGTAATATCATTAACCTCATATCATTTATTACGTCTAATTGTATTGAGGGTTGGCATTCTAATCAAACTTAATTTAATAGAGTATCAATTTACAAGGATTGCCCTCCGTAACGTAAAGGGTTATCGGTATTCTAAAATCAGAACAGTCGTTAATATATTTGAAGTTGTTGAACTTTAATAACGTCTGTCATCTCTATAATGGTTATCTCAGTTGGCACTAATGGTTTATTGTGCTTCCAGACGCTTACATTTTCTATCTACAATTTGTTTATATAACTCTCCGAAATGCGTGTTTGTGTGTTTTTGAAATTCCATGTAGTGCCGGATTAAGAACACAATTCGCCCCCTATCTTGCCTGTAGGTGTCGCAATAAACAACTAAGGGTTATAATATAGTCAGGGCTCTTCTGTGGCGACCACAGAGGGCCATGGCGGTCAGGGCCATACGCGGATACCGCACGGTGGCGACGGAGGCAGCGTGCCTGTTGGCCGGGACTCCCCCGTGGGACCTGGAAGCGGAAATGCTCGCCGGTATGTATCGGCGGGTGTCGGAGGTGCGAGCAGAGGGTGGTGTGGTCTCTCTGAAGGAGCTCTCCACCTGGCGCGTCGACGCTCGCCGAGACGTCATTGCCCGTTGGGCAGTCCGGCTGGAAAGGCGTCGGTTCGGGGTGCGGATCGTGGAGGCCTTTCCGCCGGTGCTGATGCAGTGGTTCAAACGGCGGCACGGGGTGCTCTCCTTCCGACTGGTGCAGGTGATGACGGGGCATAGATGTTTCACCAAATACCTGCATAAGGTCGTTAGGAGGGAGCGCACACCGTCCTGCCACCACTGCGATTGCGACGAAGACACGGCGCAGCATACGCTCGAGATCTATGCCGCTTGGGCAAAGCAGCGTCGCGAACTCGTCGCAATCATAGGTGCCGACTTGACGCTGCCGACCATGGCCAGGGCGATGCTCGACAGCGTTAGGAACTGGGGCGCGGTCGCAGCCTTCTGCGAGGCAGTAGTCTCGCGGAAGGAGGCGGCGGATCACTTGCGCGAGGAACGCAGCCTCGATGAGACGATCCGCCGGCGGCGTAGGCGCGAATACCTGCGCCTCATGCCGCCCTAGCCGAGGCCGCGGGTGACGTGACCGGGGAATTAGTCCGTCACCCGGCGAGAGGCCAACCGCGTGAGGAAAGACCGACGTCCTCCCCGAGGGGGGACGTCGGTCGATGGGAGGGTACCCCAAATAGGGGGTATTCCGTCGGGCCGACCACTGACGTCAAGTCACCCTGCCCCCGGTGGTCGGCCCAACGACGAAGGCGACGTACATCGCGGGTGGGTTGCGGGTGTGCGTGCTTACGCCCCTCTGTCGCCCCGGACGGAGTGGTGCGTGGAGCGCGCCGACCGCAACCCACGCCAAAAAAAAAAGATAAATATATACAAACATCGTTACCAGACATAATTATAAATTACGAACATAAACTGAGAATATCTTCAGAAAAATATGCTGAAATTCTAATTACCAATGTAAGGCACAAACATAGGATTTCACCCAAACTAAGCGATCAGAAGTCCTGTATGTCGTTAGGATAAGACGGCACTCTAATTTAAAATTCTACCCTATTTATAATTAACAGAATTCAGGCACCAAAATCAAAGATTCATATTCCGTGGTCGCTTACTCAAAGGTAGATCACAGAAAAATTAACAAGATAATTCTGTGAGGCAGATAGTAAGACTTTCGGCGCCATTCCATAGCCCCGGGCGATTAGCCGCTATGTGACTAAACTATAGATAAAATTTCCCCCGACTTAGAATTCGAACGCCGAAACCGAAATTCAAACGCCCTATCGATACTTTTGGCAATTACTGCTAAAGACAATCACAGTAATTTGAAACACTATTTTCATAATAACTTCGAATATAAAATATATACTATTTAGGGGACCTTGCCCTTTGTCTTTTTGCATCGCTTTGATTTAGCGGAAAAGCTCCATATATCACCTTAGTATTAATTATGTTTAAAAAATTTTCAGGAGACAATTGTGAGACAAACTATAATGAATGCGAGTCAAATCCTTGTCTCAATAATGGCACATGTATAGACATGGATAACGGTTATCTCTGTTCCTGCGTACTTGGCTATTCAGGCCAGCACTGTGAAATAGACGTGGCCGTTTGTAACTCAACTGAGGAAGTTAGATGCTATAACGGAGGACAATGCATCGAAGGACCTGGATTTAAATTTTACTGCAAATGTATGCCCGGTTAGTATTTTATTTTATAAATATGGCATAACTTATATACTTAAATTGACTAACACAACCTTGTGTAACAGGGAATATATATATAAACTCATTTGCAAAAAAAACGGGCACCTAAGCAATGAACCATTTCAAATGTTAATATTTCTTTGTTTGATAATTATAGGTAGTTTTATCCACACAATTTGCTAAATTAATAAGAAAATAATCGTTTTCATCAGTATTTCATAAAATTTAGATACAATTTATGGGAAATAATGCTAAACCTCGCTAGTAGTGTATATTCGCTAGTAGTGCATATGCTCATGAAGTAAAAATAAAAAAGTTTTTTTGTTTGTTTTTCTTTAATAAAGTAAAAGCAGATAAATGTTTAGTATCGAGTGTGACCCCCTCTAGCTAAAATCACAGCTTGAATTCGTCTGGGCATGCTAGCGAGTATATCCCGGATACTTGCTTGCGGAATACGTTCCCACTCCGCAGTAATCACATTCTTCAGCTCTCTGATGGTCTGCGGAGCCGGGTGTACTGATCTCACACGCCGTTTCAGAACGTCCCAGACATGCTCTATGGGATTGAGGTCGGGACTTCGAGCTGGCCAATCCAAACGACGAATGCCGACCTCTTGCACATACGCATTAACATCGCGGGATCGGTGGGCGCGAGCATTGTCGTCCATAAAAATCGAGTCTTCACCTAGAGCGGCCAATGCGGGTTGTGCATGAGAAATTAGAACTTCCGTTATGTATCGATGCCCAGTCAGTGAGCCGTTTTCAATGAAGACTAACTCTGTACGATCCATTGAATTTATTCCTGCCCAAAACATAACAGAGCCCCCACCATAAGGTGTGATTTCTTCGAAACATGCCTCTGCAAAGCGTTCTCCTTGTCTTCTTAGCACTCGCCGACGTCGATCTTCACCGAACAGAGATATCCTGGCTTCATCAGAGAACAAAACCCTATTCCAATCGTCTTGAGTCCATGATTCACAATTTCTAGCGAACCTAAGCCTGTGAACTCTGTGCTCACGGAGTAATTTGGGGCCGCGGGCCGGGCGGTGACTGCGTATATTGGCAGCGAGAAGCCTCCTCCTGACCGTCCATAGACTAATATGCACATTTCTTACTTCTTGGAGGTTGTTCTTAAGATCCACATACGAAGATTTGCGATTTCTCAATGCGCGACTCACAAGAAAACGATCATCCCGTGGTTGGGTACATGGTTTTCTTCCAGAACCAGGCCTTCTCTCGACGGAACCAGTCTCCTGATATCGCTGCCAGGTCCTTTGGACTGTCGAGCGACTAACATTTAGCCTCCTAGCCACGAAACATTGGCTGCAACCCTCTTCAAGCAGCGCGATAATTTTGGTAGCTTTTACCACTTTATCTACCATTTTTGATACAGCCAAACAGCATTAAATAAAGCTTTGACAGTCAAGGATATGAAATTAATCGATAAAAATTGAATAAAAGTTATGAAAGTCGATGTTAACTTCTGGAACTTCGCGCCAAAAATGTAGGATAAAAAGGGGTTTTCTGTAAAAATGAACATCAAATGAAAAATTGAATTTAGAACGTACTTTTTTAAATACCACAGCATTTTTAAAACCGGCCAGTAACGTGTACAAACGATTGAAACCTTTTTGGTATTGTATCTTTTTAAATATGAATGAAAATCAAAACCGCCCGTTTTTTTTGCAAATGAGTTTATATATATATTTAAAAGATACAATAAATGACCCAGATTATATCCAAACTCAGAAAAACGCTGGTTACACACACACTTCTGCATCATCACTGAACCCAAGTTACTTGGCAGGACAGCTTGCTATTAGACTGGTCACTGTAACCAATACGCTATATTATTTGCCGACGGCTGTACGCAGGGGTCATCCGGTCGATGGCCCTGTACGGCGCACCGGTGTGGGCGGGGTCCATGACCGTCCGACTTAGGGCCCTTCTGTGGCGACCACAGAGGGTCATGGCGGTCAGGGCCATCCGCGGATACCGCACGGTGGCGACGGAGGCAGCGTGCCTATTGGCCGGGACTCCCCCGTGGGACCTGGAGGCGGAGATGCTCGCCGGACTATGTCGGCGGGTGACGGGGGTGCGAGCGGGGGGCGGTGTGGTCTCGTTAAGGGATCTCACCGCCTGGCGCGTCGACGCCCGCCGAGACGTCATTGCCCGTTGGGCAGTCCAGCTGGAGAGGCCTCGGTTCGGGGTGCGAACCGTGGAGGCCTTCCGGCCGGTGCTGATGCAGTGGTTGGAGAGGCGGCACGGGGTGCTCTCCTTCCGACTGGTGCAGGTTTTGACGGGGCATGGGTGCTTCGCCAAATACCTGCACAAAATCGTTAGGAGGGAGAGTACATCGTCCTGCCACCACTGCGATTGCGACGAGGACACGGCGCGCCATACGCTCGAGGCCTGCGGGGCTTGGGCAGTGCAGCGCTGTGAACTCGTCGCAATCATCGGTACGGACCTGACGCTGCCGGCTATCGCTAGGGTGATGGTCGACAACGTCGGGAATTGGGACGCGGTCGTAGCCTTCTGCGAGACAGTGATCTCGCGGAAGGAGGCGTCGGATCGCCTGCGCGAGGAGCGCAGCCTCGATGAGGAGGTCCGCCGCCGGCGACTGGGGCGGCGTAGGCGCAACTACCTGCGTCTCATGCCGCCCTAGCCGAGGCCGCGGGTGACGTGACCGGGGATTAGTCCGTCACCCGCCGAGAGGCCGACCGCGTGAGGAAAGACCGACGTCCTCCCCGAGGGGGGGACGTCGGTCGATGGGAGGGTACCCCAATAGGGGGTATTCCGTCGGGCCGACCACTGACGACAAGTTGTCGCTGCTCCAGTGGTCGGCCCAACGACGAAGGCGACGTGGTTTTTGGGTGGGTCGCGGGAGTTGCGTGCTTAAGCCCGTCTGTCGCCCCGGACGGAGTGGTGCGGAGGCGCGCCGACCGCGACCCACCCACAAAAAAAAAAACGCTATATTATTGCAATTTAGTTCAGCCTAATTCAGAAATTGAATGTATTTTGAGAACTTAGTAGTTATTTTTAAAGTCTTTTATATTATTGACGTCATTATTTCCGAAATTCTAAAGGTGTACCCAGTTTTATCTAAAATTATGATGTTAATTTTCTTTTTATTCTTATGTATATTACCTATATAGCAATATATTGATATATCCCAGTCGCTATTTTCCATAGTAGCACATATTATGTATCATATGAATACTCCTATCATCTGAATCTACAGAAATAGGTTATTTTTGTTTTTAGGATGGGCCGGACCTAAATGTGAGCACCAAATAGATGAATGTCAATCTGATCCATGTCAGAACGGCGGCATATGCATAGATGTCCATGCTGATTATATGTGCGCTTGCACTTACGGTAAGCCGTTATTATATTTGTAAGAATATCATTTTAATGCATAACGTAAAGTGAATAATAAAACGTAAAGGTTAATCTTAATTCATTCAAATTTATTTAGGCTTCACTGGAAAAAGCTGTGAAGTGCAAATTGAGTTTTGCAATGAAAATTCATGTAGCAACAACGCTCTTTGTGTTGTGGAGGACGGATTTAGAGTATGCTATTGCGTGCCTGATTATCATGGAGAACGTTGCGAGCTGCAATATGATGAATGTTTATTAGGACCTAGGTGAGTACTAACAAGCTGAACTGATGTATATTTTCCATCTTTTTTTTTTTTGTGGGTGGGTCGCGGTCGTCGCGCCTCCGCATCACTCCGTCCGGGACGACAGAGGGGCTTAAGTACGCAACTCCCGCGACCCACCCAAAAACCACGTCGCCTTCGTCGTTGGGCCGACCACTGGAGCAGCGTTAACTTGTCGTCAGTGGTCGGCCCGATGGAATACCCTAATTGGGGTACCCTCCCATCGACCGACGTCCCTCCCTCGGGGAGGACGTCGGTCTTTCCTCACGCGGTCGGCCTCTCGGCGGGTGACGGACTAATCTCCGGTCACGTCACCCGCGGCCTTGGCTAGGGCGGCATGAAGCGCAGATAGTTGCGCCTACGCCGTCCCAGTCGCCGGCGACGGATCTCCTCATCGAGGCTGCGCTCCTCGCGCAGGCGATCCGCCGCCTCCTTCCGCGAGATCACTGTCTCGCAGACGGCTGTGGTTGAGGAGTGGTAGGATCACACTGTCGACAGTTATCTGTCTACAGCCGCGGGCCGGTCCGTCCGGGGCAGTACCATGCTCTCGCAGAAAATCGACGTCCGAGTAGTAGCAATTTGTTACTGCGCTTCGTTCGGTGAGCGAGAGAGCCGGAAGCCCAACGTTCTGAGGATGATTGCGTGTGGAGGGTTTTGGTGGTGCCTTTGGTATCACCGAGCCTCAATGCACGCATTCACACTCCCTTCGCTTTCTTCGCGGTAGGCAACGGCCTTGTAAAGGTCCATGAGCGGCAGCAACACTTACCATCAGGTGTACTGTTTGCTCGTTTGCCACCGTTTGCAATAAAAAAAAAAAAAAAAAAGGCTGCGACCGCGTCCCAATTCCCGACTGTCGACCATCGCCCTAGTGATAGCCGGCTGCGTCAGGTCCGTACCGATGATTGCGACGAGTTCACAGCGCTGCACTGCCCAAGCCCCGCAGGCCTCGAGCGTATGGCGCGCCGTGTCCTCGTCGCAATCGCAGTGGTGGCAGGACGGTGTACTCTCCCTCCTAACGACCTTGTGCAGGTATTTGGCGAAGCACCCATGCCCCGTCAAAACCTGCACCAGTCGGAAGGAGAGCACCCCGTGCCGCCTTTCCAACCACTGCATCAGCACCGGCCGGAAGGCCTCATGTATATTTTCCATCTGCAGTTACTTTGCAACGATATTTCATATGATTTAATATTAATTGCGGATTCAATAACATACATTTTAAATAACAATTACATAACTGAATTGATCAAAACAGGGAGTATTAAATAGGGCTAAGGTGAGATAGGCTTTAGGGCAAAATGTTATCTCCCGTGTATTGAGTCAGCAGAACTTGAGCTTGCAATATGCCGCCAAACATCGAATATTATTCGTAATAATAATCGTAACGGAATCATCCTAATGATGCAGTTCCTGTAGATGCTAATCTGGAAGCCAAATCGAATTAGTTTTTGAAGTGTGCATTACATATTTAAACTGTGGCAATTGGAGGGTTTACACATCTATCATTTCAAAATTAATTATAATTTAAAGCAATTGAATATTCATATTAAAATTAGTCCATTAATGATATTAATTAATATTTTTAGGGTGAATTTTACAAAAGTATGTACCTATATTATTCATAAATATTACTATTCTCCAGATGTATGAATGGAGGCACATGTATCGATGGTGTAGACAATTTCACATGCTCCTGTCCACCAAAACTAACAGGATCTTTATGCGAATGTCTTATACTTGAAGACGGAAGCTACAACTGCGATTACGTCAGTCCTACGCCTATGATAATTTTGACTTCATCGGTTCTAACTAGTTTGGTTGATGATACTTCCACAGAAAGGACTAATTATACAGAAACCTCCTCTACAAATATATACTTCAATCACACAACACAAATATCAACTATTGAAAGCGAAACTGTCACAATAAATATAATAGATTTAACTACTCAAACCAAAGCACCACGTACCTCTACAGAGCTTACTACATGGAAAGATACTAATGTAATTCCTATAACTAGTTATACAAGTACAACTGACGAAACTAGTAACGCTGGAGTATCAGAACCAACTGAACACTATGAGACAAGAGCGACTATAGTATCAGATAATTCTAGAACAGATGTAACTACAGAATGCCACGAGGCATGTAATGAGACTATTACTAAAGCTCCTTCAACAGAAATAGATATTACGACTAGATTAACGCAGAGTATTGGGGTTGTATCAACTGAAAAAGTTACAGAAAGAACTTCTACTTCTATATTTCCAAGTTTTTCTTTTACTACTTCTACAACGAAAACAGCTGGATCACCTGAAAGTACAACTACACCTAATGTGGATGTGAGCACAGACAAAATGTTTACTGACGTTCCAACTGATCGCTCTATAACTGACCATTCCGTAACTGATAGCCCTTCAATATTTTCTTCGACTCTTGAGCCAGAATTGACAAGTGGAACTGAAACAGATACTCATTATACTACGGTTCAATCCGAGTGTACCGATTCAATTTGCAATAGACATGGTAGTTGTATTAATACTCCTCATGGTATACGGGTAAGAATCATTTAAATAACTAGTTACTTGTTCAATGCAAATACAAAAGACAATTTATTATTAAAATTGTTGCCGATGTCAGACTTTTTCTGTATAAGATATTCGATAATCATTTTGAGTACTAATTTGATTTAAATTGTTGTAAATTTATAATCCTGATACATCCTAAATTTTAGTGCCACTGCAATTTCAATTACGCTGGGAGATATTGTGATGATAAAATATCGATTAAATCTGCTGCCTTTGGTGGTAATTCATTTATAGCCCATAAACTCGAGAATACCACATCAATCGACATAGAATTTAATGCGAAGACACTCATTACTGATGGACAAATTATGCATGTGGATATTGCAAAAGGTGTTTATATGCAACTTTATATGAATTCAGGACTATTAAAATTCAAGTTCTCATGTGGATATCAAACCATGCTTTTAAGTGAACTGAAGACTTTCGTTAATAAGGGGTATCCAATGAAAATTGAAACGAGGTAAATAATTTAATAAATTTAAACACGTGATATTATAAAATACTTCAGTAACGATAACAGTGACAAGTTTTTATTGTATAACTGGTTATATTCCTTATTATCTAAGGCGACACCAAATTATAATTATGTAGAATGTTTTTAACATCTAGATTACATTGCCTATAATACATTAAAATATATAAATTGAAAAGTTTATGTTTCAAAAATATATTTCAACATCTTAAGTAAAATGTCGTTTATATTATCTATTTTCTATATTTTATATGTCACAGCAGTTATGATCTTTAAATTTTTGCATTTAGAAAACACAGAAACTCGCTCTACTATGATTTATTAACTACTATTGAAAGTTAATTAATACTAAGAACAAGTTTTTATCACACAGTTGATTCCTTCATTACCTAGTTAGCGAATACCGAATTAAAAATTGAGTAATTTTTCATGATGATTTTAATAATATTATAATCATCCGTGTGGTGACGGTTTAAGAATACAATCACCCCTGCCTTGCCCGCGGGTGTCATAAAAGACGACTAAAGTATCATAATATGCATATAACATCTATGCAAGAGAAGGAAACCTCGAAATAAAACTCTATACCAACCCATCTGACCAATGTGGTATATTAGGTCAATTTCCCTCCTATTATAGAAGAGGTTCGTGCACAATAGTGGAATGTATATGAGTTGAGATGATGATAATGATTTATAACGGAATATTTTTGCAGGCTTGATTTATATCTCAAGGAGCAACATTGTAATGCGACTCTTCGATTGAATGATACCTTAGCAATGAGCGGTGGCCAAGTAGCAAATATTACATCATTGAATCATAATTCCACTCTGTATTTGGGCAATTGGCAATACATGAACGAATCAGATAATAAACCTTTCATTGGATGCATCAGAGATTTGATTGTAAATATATTTATTCATATTTTTTAATGTATTTTAAATTATAATTGTCACTACTGGATGTAAGCCTCCCACAAGGGGAGAGAAAGTGACCTAGTAGACCATACCATACTGATCAAGCGGATATGTCTCTACCTATCTGCTTTTATTTTAAAGTTTCTCTCTCGCGGCAATGCCAGCTTTAAACAAACTTGATTAGTACTGCGGGAAAGAATAGGATGAAGAGTTATATTCTTACTTCGCCATCACGCGACAAATCCTTAGTTACTACTATCGATAAGATACAGAATTTTAATACCCATTGAAACTAAAAAAAAACTATTGTACCTACATGTAAGTTGCGCAAAAAAATACGTATTGTGCAACTAAAAGCTAAACTTTTTAGTTGTGTAAAAATGGCAACTTCAAATGCAGTTCTATTTTTAGTTAAAACGGAACCCATGTGTTGAAGGATTATGAATACAATTCACCACCCGTTACGTTACATTCCATTCTTATTCCGTTACGTTACATTCCATTCTTATTCCGTTACGTTACATTCTTGTCCGTGGGTGTGGTAAAAGACGACCAAGGGACATAATATGCAAGAGAAGGAAAACTCAAGACAAAACCCTATACCAACACGTCTGACCAGCGTGGTCAATTCCCTCCCATAGTGGAGGAGGCCCGAGCCCAGCAGTGGGACGTGTATAGGCTGAGATGATGATGATGGAACGCGTTTCCTTGTTTATTAATTTTGTTTAGTTAAATTATATTTGTTTTAATTCCTAACACAATCGCAAGTGCTTGAAATTCAATTTAATACTGAGCGATTAATTTTATTAAATTTTGTCAACTTTACATGAATCTTGAACGTCTTCCGTTGTACTTTGAAGGTAAATGGAGGAAAACGGGAAATATTTGGTGAAGCTGTCGATGCGGGCGAAGTCACTGAATGTTTATCACTATCCTGTCTTTCCGGACCTTGTCTTAATGGAGGATCTTGCCATGATCATCATAATGGTGGTTATACCTGCTCTTGTGCAAATGGGTAAGATATCATCATCTTCTTCTGCTATCCTAATTTATATGATGTCGGCACATAATGTCTACTTCCTCTAACACAGGTGGAAGAATAAGTTGCATAATATTTTGATTAAGTTTCACGACCAGTCATTTTCATGGTGTGTAAGGGTTAACTTCTAAAATCTAGTTGTAAAATGCCTCATTTTATTTTTAACTGTTTATTATTTTTATTGTTTATTAGCATACCGGCATTGGAATACACTATGAAGTTTTTCATTGCTAACGGGAAAATAGTCTAGTAAGAATCCTAGTAATAAAGGTATGATAGTACACGGTATTTAGCAACTTAGTCTAGGGTAAGACTAAGTTGCTAAATACCGTGTACTATTAGTGAAATATAGTAGGTATTGCAGTTAACATTTACTTTGTGTAAAATACTCTGAGTACGATGTCCTAAAAAGTGTTCGGACATAGCCAAACAAGCATATGTTAGAATCTAAATATATACATAAATTGGCAATCTAACCATTAATTATTTAATTTACAGTTGGATCGGAGAATATTGCAACGAATCAATATGCGATAACAATCCCTGTCAGTCAGGTGGCAGTTGCGTCCAACATCCTGGAAGCGGCTTCCTCTGCTTATGCCCCTATGGAAAGCACGGCATCTTCTGTGAATACAGTAAGTTTAATATTTAAAGTGTTATGTTTTACTATGTCAATACCAAGAAAAATAATTATTGATTAAAAATAATAAGTAATGTAGTAATTTAACGTACCAGCTTTTTATATAATAAAATATTAATTAAGTACAAGGCCTTCTTCACAGAGATCTAATTGACTATCATCTCAGCTCACATAAGTCCTATTGCTGGGCTCGGGCCTCTTCCGAAATGAGAGGGAAAGTGACCTTACTATACCGCACTAATCAGATGTGTTGGGGCAGGGTTGTATGTCGAATTTTTTTGCATAGATATTATTTGCATATCCCTCGACGACGAAAAGACGACTGTCTTTTACGACACCTAAATTCAAATGAGGGGATGGAGAATTGTATACTGACTCCGTCATCACACGTTTTTTAACTTAAGGTTGCATTTCTACTTATTCTTCATTCAGACCTATTCCTTTCATGTGGTCCAATATAATAGAACATACGAGGCGCTGATGACTTGCTGTATATAATTTTTGATAGACTATACGTGCAGAACTAATTAGCATGTAGAATGGTTTAAAAAGTATCTGTTTTAATATCATCGCGATCAAGTGAAAACATAATATCAATAAAGAAGGAACGCTTTCACATTGTTATTAGCTAACTGAATGTTGGTTGATTTGATTTCAAAAATGCGTAATATTTGTACAATCTTTGTACCACAATTGCGGGAAAGGAAGGTTTGAAGACACATTGTAATCTTAATCCATCACGACCGAAGGTCTTCGAACTTAAATTATTGCAATTTTCTTTTACAGATGTTGAAATAACACGTCCATCGCTCGCTCCCATCAGTACTGGTATATCATCTTACATAATGTATGCATTGTCCCCTGCGGCTATGAACTCCGACCGTTTCGACTTAAGACTACGCTTCCAAACAACGGATATGGATCAGATAGCGCTACTTGCGTTTGTCGGACAGACTGGAAGACACGATTCGCGTAGCCAGCATATTGCACTAACATTTGTTAAGGGATATATCATGTTGACGTGGAACATGGGTAGTGGTAAGTCATTCCTAAGTTTTTATTGTACCCAAATATTTGACGAAATTAACTAGATATATATTACTAGCTTTTGCCTGCAACTTCGTTCGCGTGAAAATTATTTATAACAGAGGTTAACACACATAGCTGTGCACGATATTCAAGGTTCTATAGGTCCATCGTGTTGCTGTATAATGTGGATACTTTAAACACTGAGTAGGATATCGCCAATAATAATTATTAGGAACTATTAACCTAAATACAACATTTCATTGAAATAACTTTAAAAAGATAAATTTTCACTTTCAAAAATCATAAGTGTGTCTAAACTACTTTAGGGACTTTATCGCGTTTGTATTATATTTTTGATTACCTGACATTTCGAACACTTCACAGTATTCATGGTCACAGATGGTTTATTTATAATGTGTAATACTCGCGTAAACATCAAAGGTCATGGTGTATCTAAATTCGAACTCAAGGGTTTTGAATATCAATCTATTGGTTTCCTACAGTGACGATCTTAGTACCTAGCTATCAAAGCTTTATTATTAATACTAATAACCATATTATTCAATAATATCGGTTAGGCAGCTCTATTTCCTAAAAACAGTATTACGTAAACATAAAACAAATCCAGATAGCAGGGTTATTAAACGCTCACGTCGCATTGTCCAGCCTTATCTTACTACAAACTCGAGGACAAAATTTGCAGAAAGACATTATAGATTTTTGAGTCCAAATTTGTATAATAAAATTAATAGTAAAATTAAAATTGTTAATGCAACGTATAAGGAAGTGAAACAAAAAGTCACAGTATGGATCATCCAAAACCTTAATTATGATGACACAGAAAAGTTATTAATTAATTCTCATTGAAATATAACACTTCGATTTCAAAAGGTAATGAAATAGTGATTAACAAATTTTAATAAATTAGCTTACTTACAGTTTACATGCACATTTTATAGATTGTTTTAATTTTTACAATAATTTAGATCATCCGGAAATGGCTGTTTTAATTTTGAAGTGCCTGACTCACAAGACACAGGCTTCGCCTAGTTTGTGAGTTAGTGTCCCATACTAAATGAAGTGTGATAAGTAATATCTGTAAGGATTAGTCTTGGTATATTTTTTTTTAAGTATATTGTATGATTGTAATCAACTTATCATCAGGTACTACTCTTTGCTCGTTTGCCACCGTTTGCAATAAAAAAAAAAACCTCTTTTGCTAGCGTATAGGTCTGATTTTCCATTTCAAACCACATTAGATGATAGCCACAAAATGTTGTGGCTATCATCCAATCCTTTCGATTTTAATGTCATCGAACCATCATTTCTGTGGTCTGCCAACGTTTCTTTTTCCGGATGGACTAGGCCATTTAGCGCTTGGTAGCAATAAGAACAAGCAATTTATTTTAGAAAGTTATTGAATTGGTACGATGATTTCTAACTCTAAAAACTATTCACAAAGTTTTGACTTGTTCGACAACTCTTAATTTTTTTAAATGCCATAGGTAATCTACGGATAGTTTTAATTACGAAAGATTCACGCGTCTAAACGGAGTTATAATTCGGCACTACTCCTCTATTGATCGATGATATACATATCATCTCTAACCTTGGATTAATAAATTATTTCGGTGATATACTAGCAGCTGAATTCACCTAAAGGTACCTAACTAATTTATTTAGTTAGGCTAGTAATCTACGAAGAAGAAGAAGTAAATAAATTTATCATCAACCTGCCTTCATCATTATCATCATCATCTTAGCTCATATTGTCCCACTGCTAAGCTCGACCCCCACGGGACGACCACAATGGGAGGAGGAGGAGATGGATCTAATAAACCACGTTGGCTAGACCGGTTGATACAAAGGTTTTTATTATAGGTGTTATCCGCATATTAATTACCAATTAGTCGTCTCTTACGATACCAGCCACAGTAAAAGAAGGTGGTGAATTGTATTCTGACTCCGTTACCACACAAAATGTCCTCCCTTATTCTAATTTAAAGAGTATCGTCTTTTGGGGACAAGATGTGCATGAAATAAAACTATTTTTATTGATTTTATCTATATACCAGGACTGGAGTCCTCTTATGGCCGTAAAAACTAAAAAGTGTTTAAAACTTCAGGATAGAAAAAAACAATAATCAAGTTCTATAGTTAAAAAAACTTAACCTACTAGATCTCTTAAAATCTCTTCAAATAAAACTTTTCCTTCATTATATTTCTATTCCGTTTCTTTTATGGATGGTCAGGTCCTCGTCGAGTGTTCACATCACGTGCGTTAAGCGCTCGTCGCGGCGGTCACGCGGTACGAGTATGGAGGCGGGGCCGAAACGCAGGCCTTAGCGTAGATGGAAGACACAACATATCTGGAAATGCTCCTGCACACACAACTAAGATGACCCTTGTTCCATATATTTATATAGGTAATCCAATTAGTGCAACAACCACTTAAAAATCAATATCCTCTATTAGAAATAGGCTTTCTTGGAATTGGAAATAATGTCATATTCGCCAAGATTGACCTGATGTTTAGTTATTTGTTATCGCTGTTGATGGCAAACGAGCAAAGAGCACACCTGATGGTAAGTGATACTGCCGCTGATGGACCTCTGCTAGCAGTTGCCTATCGTGAAGAAAGAAGGGAGTGTGAATGAATGAAGTTCGGTGATAATAAAGGCATTACTACAACCCACCACATACACCAAACACCCTTATAAAATTGGGCTGCCGGCTTTTTTGCTCACCGAATGAAGTGCAGTAATAAATTACTACTACTCAAACGTCGATTATCTCCGGCTGGCCTGCGGTTATAGACACTTAGACAACGACTGTCGATAGAGCGGCCCTACCACATAATAATCCCAGTTTTTATTACGATCATTTAGGTTAACTTTTGTAAATACCACAACGAGTTGTCCTGCGTGGGAATCGAATTTACTTACTCAGCAAAGGAGGTGGTTATTTAGACACCTTCACACACACACCTTTTTTTTAAATTAACTCAAATGTTCTAAAATGTTTCCTTCACTAAAGTTTTGATTAATTTATTAATTACATATGTCATAGGTGGACATCCTTCACCTGGATTTAGCGATCTTCCTCACGACCTGCCCCTTCATTCTGGATGGCGGGGCTGTGTTTGGGAAGTTGGAGGCGGTGCAGCAGGCTCTGGTGCTCGAGCCATCGGTGGTAGAGGGCTTGGACAATGTGGGGTGGCTCAGTGTACTGCGAAATCTTGTAATGCCCCACGAGGAGTATGCATCCACTCGCCTGCTACTTACGGGTAAGTATAATAAAAAACTTGACTGAAAATGTGAAATGAACAAAACATAAAGCTATATACAATTTATTTTTATAATCTAGTACATACTTTTTATAACTTCAAAATATAACTTCAAAACAATTTTATTTAAAAATACACAATCATATCAAAATATTAGATGGCTTCTTAATAGCTGTTCTTTCAATCCTTTTCCATTTCTTGTAATGGATACAAATTCTGCCTTCTTTCGGGCGCAGTTTCTAGTATTTCACAAAATTTCCTAATAGAAAACATATTATCGCTAACACAGCAGTCGCATGAATTTAACTAAACCAATGACGGACATTGGCTTTTCGTCTCAACAGCCTATAACACCACAGAAATAGGTAAAGTTATTTTTATAATATTAAAATGTATCATATTATTCAGATGCATTTGCAATGAGGGCTGGTTCGGTGCTACCTGCTCAAGCCCACACAATCCGTGCGACCGCGCTCACACCAAGTGTCATGGACACTGCGTTATTACTCCTGAAAGTGACACTCAATGTGACTGTCCTTATGGGAAAACCGGCATCTATTGTGATCAAGGTATACTTATATAAGCTAGCTAGCTACGTATTCATTTGCATCATATAACTCTCTTTTATTGAGAAGAAGAGTGACGACTTGGTAAGATGCTATCCATTGCCATGCAATTTATTGCCAGCGCGCAGAATAAAGAGGAAATCAGACAATATATTGGCGCTCTTTTTTGGGGGGAAGGCATATATGATATGGTCGTACTGGCTGAATCCATTATGGGTGACGGAAGGGACGACGCGCGACTCCATCACCTGCCATACATGTACCTCTTTTACCTCATTGGGGTGGCCACTGGAACCCATTTTTGTTATCCATGGCCACAGATATTGGAGCTCTAATGGAATCATGCACTAGGATTTTTTTTTTATTGCAAACGGTAACAAACGAGCCGACAGTACACCTGATGGTAAATGTTGCTGTTACACATGGACCTTTGCTAGACTGCTGCCTACCGTGAAGAAAGTGTGAATGCGTGCAATGAGGTTCGGTGATACTAAACGCGCGAATGCGTCCTTTGGAACCATTGATTATTTCTTCATATTGGGAACAGGTTCATATCCTTACCTTTGTAATGATAAGCGCTCTACTTTGAGCGTGTTTTCTGACATATTGATTGGGGACAGTATGGTCCCGCTATAGCGGTATGGTATACCCATCCAAACCGCCCAAGGTGGCGAAGCAACGGCGTGCAACTTCATAACCTTCTCTGACACTATTTGTGCGGACTACCCATGGCTCGCCCAGGGTTACCCTTTCTCGTATCATTACCTGTCAACGCCTAGCAACTCTGTTTTCTAACTTGATTACAAACAAGTTGTCTAGACGAAAGATCTTAGAATATCTCTATAAAATCTAGACAGCCGCTAGGTGATGTCTAGCTTCTTTCTTTGCAATACTCTAAAGCGTCAGTTTTCCTCAGATTTGCTACCAACGGATGTCCTCTTCACTGGCACAAGATCTTACTTAAAACTACACCCTCGTTCTATATCGAGCATCAGCCTCACGGTCGAAGCGGAAATCAAACCAATTAAAGAACGAGGTCTGCTGCTGTTTCTTGAAACTCCTCATTTCTACACGACACTTTCCATGCAGGGTGGTCTACTAGAATATCGTTGGACTGGTGAGATTCTATATTAATATATAAAACAGAGGAGGCTTTCGCTTAGCACTAACGCGTATACGGTATTCTCAAAATTATACGTCAGATACGAATAAAAAACGGATATGGTACTTGATACAAACATTGCCTTTTTTTTTGTAAAGGCCTTAAAACTTACAGTGAAATTAATAATAGCCGGTTACTGATCTTAAATTTAATCAAGTTCCTGAAACCTTGTTGATTTTTTATCATAAAAACTGATGTATAATTTTTTTTTATGTCATTTAAGCACCGTGGTCAGGTATTTTTTCAAAGGGAAATAAAAAAAAATTGAAAACTTTAAAGCTCAATTTTGGAATTCAAATAAAATTTTAATTTATATCTTCAATAAATTACAGACAAATATATATTGCTGTAATGTTGTTATGTTTTAGATCGTTTATCAGGCATAATATCGTTAGTACGAAGCGGTGTGGTGGTTTCAATGTCCCAATGGCACAATGTAAAGGCAGGTCGCTATGGTAGCCGCCTTTACGTGTGGGTGGACGGCGCTCTCAGTACTGAAGCAATGCTGGCTCACGCATACCCGCACACTATCAGCAACACATCTGTATTGCTTGGTACGTATTTATACTATATTACTAAAGGTCAAATTAATTTTATTTCTTTTTTGTATCCAAAATTAAGTAAATCTTAACTGATATCCTTCAAAATTGAAATTCTTGAACCTAGCATCAACAGCACTATATAGATAAAATCTGACTTTCTACTTTCATTTTATTTTTATTCTATCGGTAGTTAATTTTTATTTGTTAAACCGTATGTGATATAACGTATGATGATAGATATGGATGGACAATTCACCACCGTTTACTTTTCTGTGGGTGTCGTAAAAGACAGATAAGAGATATAAACAGATTCCTATATTACAAGAGAAGAAAAACTCGTAATAAACATGTATGTGGTAGGTTTACTACGAGTTTTTCGTCCCGTCTGACTAAAATGCTTGCTATACCTAATAGATCAAATTTTTTGCCAATGTCGGACGATGGCAATGTTGGGCAAAAGTGAAACGTATAATAGTCTAAAGAAAATTAAATATTTTTGTTACCCAAAATTTGCAGCATTATGCCGTATATTACCGCCTGCTGTGTGGTAGCGGCTTCGAATACTACCAACCCTTGCTTTGCTCGTGGGTGTCGTAAAAGACGACTAAGAGCCCTAGATTGACCCGGACCAACTCCATCTGGTGCCATTTGGGTCAACGATTATATTCCCAAGGAGGGTTGACGTCAGGCAGGCGGCCGGTCATAAAAGTCATTGCCGAAACTTTTTGCAATATGTCAAAACAGATGACATATTGCGTCGACCCCAAGTAATTGGGATAAGAGCAAGATGATGATGATGATGCCGTATATTACCGCATGCATGAAAAAACCGAATGTAGATACCAGTTTCGCTTTATTTAAACAAAAAAATTAAATTGAAATGGTTTGTAATGTCAAAATAATAGGTTTTTTACATGTTCACAGTTATTTGCACGACACTTATGCCTAAAAACCAGTTTAACTTTTTTTGTTAGTTTGTTCTGGGTAATCTTCAAAACGGCTGGACCGATTTTAAAAAAGTTTTACTACCAGGTAGCTGTCTGTATAAGGAGTAACTTAGAAAGCTTTTAAAATTTTGCCCGGTCCGGAACTCGTACCCAAGGCCATATCTTAGCAGATATTTCAGATTTAAAATGAGGGTGGGGAAATGAGCAAAGCGGCTGGAACCTAAGCGCAACGAGGGCGGGGCGCTAGTCTATACCAATAAATAAAATTGGAGTGTCTGTAATGTCAAAATAATGGACTATTTCATGCTCACACGGTTATTTGCACTATACATATGCCTAAAATACACTTTATATTTTTTTGTCTGTCTGTTTGTCTGTTTGTTCCGGGTAATCTTCAAAACGACTGGACCGATTTCAAAAATTCTTTCACCAATGGAAAGCTATAATATCAGGGAGTAAACTAGGCTATATTTTATCCCGGTATTCCCACGGGAATGGGAACTACGCAGGCAAGACGACTGAAACCGAAGCGAGGACGGATTGCTAGTGTATTTAATATATCGTAAGTGGTCTTATGTACTAAATGTTCGTAATCAAATCACAGATTAAATAAATGTCAAATACTAAAGTTAATCCTTGTAATTAATTGTAGGTACCTTCCTTTTACCACTGGTGTGGTATATCGTAAGACTGCTAAGGATCCTAGCCGAGACCGCGGGTGGCTGGATCGGGGAATAGTCCGCCACCAACAGAGAGGCTGACCGCATGAGTTCGACCAACGTCCCTAGAGGGGCATTAGGGAGGGCGTGTCCCCAAAAAGTCATGCCGCCGGGCTGGCCACGGATGGCAAGAAATTCGATACCGGTGGTCAGCCCAATGGTGAAGGAAGATCACGGTGGTTGTGGGGCGCGCTCCGCCCTATCGTCGCCCCGGACGAAGCGGACGGCATGTACGCTGACCATAACCCAACAGAAAAAACTGCTAAGCACTGCTAAAGATACTTTAGCTTGTCATGCCGACAACGCGTCAGTTACTTTATTACTAAGCCAATACTCGAATGACGCAAGTCTTGTTGCGCTGACTTATTGTAAGTCTGCTCAATTGCGAAATTAAGAAAGAGTTTTGATCTTGCATTTAGAAAACAATAATATTGCCCAAATACAAGACGAATTCCATCTGGTCCACAATTACAGTCCCAAGAACGATTGACGTCAGACTGTCTGCGGTCATAAAACAGCTGCGTCAACCCAAGTGTTTGGGATAAGAGCAGGATTATAATGACTATTATAGTTACTTATAAAATTATAAAAACCAAAATTCAAAGCCAATACGCCATTATACAGAAAACGTATTATTTTTTTTTTAAAGAATTAAATAATATAACTTTATATTCAAATAAAATTCCAGGTGGTGCCAAAGATTTATCTACGCTGCCATTCGACGCTATGTCCGGTTCTCCAGAATTCTACACTGGTTGCATTAAGAATCTTCATATCAACAACGTCATACTACCATTGGAACAGCAAAATATACAAGGTACCAGTATCCATGGATAAAAGTAATATAAAAAATATAAGTTTAAGTAGAGCTATTGACTATAAGAAACTATGATTTATTAATTATGGTCTAGTGTCATAATTCGATTGGCGATCGTAAGGGTTCATGTACTAGGAAAACAGTAGTATTGAGATTACACACTAGAGAAGGAAAACTCGAAATAAAATCCTATGCCAGCACATCTGACCAGCGTAGTATAGTAGGTCGAATTGCAACCCATAAAGGAGGAGGCCCGAGCTATATATATTTTGGCAGAAGCAAAATCAAACCTGTGGTGACGGAGTAAGTATATAATTCTGCACTCTATTTCTTGTCCGTGGGTATCGTAAGAGATGCCAAATTATAATGTGCATACAACAGCAAGAAAAGGAAAACTTGAAATAAAAACTAACACGTCTGAACAGCGTGGTATATTAGGTCAATTTCCCTCTCACTGACCCACGAGGAAGCTCGAAAAAAAAGCCCAGCAATGGGACTTATATGAGCTGTGATGATGAGGGCAGCATATCCTGATGGAAACTTCGTGATCAACAGTATCCTACTGTTAAAGGAATGGCTTCCATGTAAGTTTTATCAGAGCCTGTTATTTTCTAAAGGACTCTGGAAATACTTGCTTAAAAATTAGATTATATCTATTTTTTTTTTATTGCAAACGGTGGCAAACGAGCAAACAGTACACCTGATGGTAAGTGTTGCTGCCGCTCATGGACCTTTACAAGGCCGTTGCCTACCGCAAGAAAGCGAAGGGAGTGTGAATGCGTGCATTGAGGCTCGGTGATACCAAGGGCACCACCAAAACCCTCCACACGCAATCACCCTCAGAAAGTTGGGCTTCCGGCTCTCTCGCTCACCGAACGAAGCGCAGTAACAAATTGCTGCTGCTCAGACGTCGATTTTCTGCGAGAGCATGGTACTGCCCCGGACGGACCGGCCCGCGGCTGTAGACAAATAACTGTCGACAGTGTGGTCCTACCACTCCTAGGTCCTACCACTCTATCTACCATATTATATCTATCTACCATTTATTTTAACACTTTATATAACGCATATTGATTCAATAACTGTAAACCGTGCGGCGATGGAGTAAGAACTCAATTCACCACAACCTCTTGCCAGTAGGTGTCGTAAAAAGAGAAGGAAAGCTCGTAATAAAACCCTATGCCAACCTATCTGACTAGCGTGATATAGCAGGTCAATTACTTTTCTGTAATGGTTATGGTCTCGCGCTTTGAAAAAAATGAGTGGCGATGATGATGATTATAATGATGATAAATTGTTCCAGAGGGTCGGAATGTAGAGGACTGTGATGGAACGGCGTGTGGTTCTGAAAGTTGTGGTGGTGGAACCTGCGTGTTAGAGCGAGGGCGAGCGCGATGCACTTGCGGGGCGGGGGGAGTGGGGCCACGCTGTCGACGACACCAAAGTGACTGTTCCACCTCTCTATGTACACCACCACGTGGTACCTGCAGGCTACACACCTGCGTCTGCGCTACAGGATACACAGGCGACTACTGTCATACAAGTCAGTCACTTAACTGTTAAAACTTACCTAATATTATTGCCGTAAGAATACAATCCGTGTGGTGACGGCGTAAGAATACAATTCACCACACCCTATCTTGCCCGTGGATGTCGTACAAGACGACTATGGGATATAATAAGCACATAACATCTGTGCAAGAGAAGGAAAACTCGATACAAAACCCAAATGTTTATTTTATTTTATATTCTATATGTCTTTATTAAATAATTTGTTTCTTTTACTTAAGCTATTCTATGTGATAATTATGATATTTTTTACAAACTAGAATATGATATAGTATAGTATTAATTTATTTCATTCTTAATTTAATGTTACTATTTCAAATATTACTGTTTAACTTTTTTAAAATATATTTGTTTTGCATATATTGTTGCTTCCGCGACTTGATTGTACGGGTCCATCAGAATTTCAGCGGTGTAGTATCATATTTACTGTACCATAAGCTGAGATGGGCACCATATTTTGGCCTCACATATTTCACTCCTTGTTTTTAGTTAGTAGTTCTTATTTCTTTCGTTGTTGTCTATATTGTGTGAGGTTTACAAAATAAAATTTCTTTCTTTCTTTCTATACCAATACGTCTGACCAGCGTGGTATAGTAGGTCAATTAAAGGCGATAAATTTCGTTAATATATATTCATTTTCAAAGGCTTTTAAAAAAAATATCATACAAATCGCAGATATAAACATAACAATCCCGCAATTCGATGGTTCATCAATGATGACTCTAACACGCTCGCCTACAACCCAGACGAACCAGCAAAAATTAGCACCAACATTTATCAAGCCCAGTTACATTGCGCTGAACTTCACCACTGCCGAACTGAATGGTCTACTCCTGTGGACCGATATGGTATGTATTTAATTATATTTGCTAAATAATCATACACAACTGGTACCTACTACATATTTCCGTAACTTTCTCCGTGTGGTAACGGAGTAAAAACAATTCACCACCCTCTTTCTTGCCCGTGGGTATCGCAAAAGACTAAGGGATATAATAGGCATATAACATCTATGCAAGAGATGGGAACTTGAAATAAAACCCTATACCAACCCGTCTGACCTGCATGGTATAGTAGGTGAATTTCCCTACCATCGCGGAGGAGGCTCGAGCCCAACAGTGGGACATATAGGAGCTGTGGTGACGATGAATTCCATAATACTTAACACATTATCTTAGAATGAAATAAAAGTTTACGTTCAGCCAATTTCACGTTAAATGATGCAAATTACGTTCCAGTGGAATACTAAGAGAGGCCGTAATCTCACGGAAGGAAGCAGCAGATCGTGTGCGAGTAGACTTCCTATTCGGCGACACGTTCCGCTGCCGGCGACTCGGGCGGCGCAGGCGCGAGTATCTGCGCCTAATGCCGCCCTAGCCGAGGCCGTGGGTGATCGGACCGGGGAATTATCCGTCACCCGCAGAGAGGCTGACCGCGCGACGGCGACCGACGTCCCAGGACGTCGAGAGGTGGGGGTACCCGAAAGGGTATTCCGTCGGACCGACCACTGACGACAAGTCACCCTGCTCCGGTGGTCGGCCCAACAACGAGGTGACGTGGGTACGGGCGGGTTATGGGCCCGCGCGCCGTCCTTTCATCGCCCCGGACGGAATGGACCACGCGTGCGCTTACCATAGCCTACCCATAAAAAAGTGTAATACTAAGATAAAACAAATAATAAAATCTTATGAATTTCATCATACAAAATCGCATGGCAACTGACAATAAGAAAGTTATAAAGCTCTAACTTTTTTAGAGAACACTTCAATCTTTTGTAAAATTACATTTTTCGACGAATACTTGCCCGAGTGCAATTAGTTTAAAGATAACATAATTATTTCATAATGTTTTAACGTACGAAAAGGCCTTTATTAAAGGCCTACATCTAATATTTTTTCCCAACCCTCCTAAAGAATAAAACTCTAATTTTAAACAGGTTGCACTTGTACGCGACATCATAAAAAAATAACACTTTATTTACAGGACTCTGATTATTTAGGCTTAGGACTTGAAAATGGATATCTCAGACTAGTCTGGTTTTACCAACACTATAATTCTACAGCCCCACATCTTAAAACAAAATATAACAGTCTGACGGGAGGTCCTAGTACGTTTTCGAAATTACTGACTTATGCAGGGTTTCTTTCCGATGCTGAATGGCACACGGTTGTGTTAAAAATTGATAAAAGGAATATGACCGTAACAGTCGATAAAGCATTGATTTACGCAGCAGAACCAAGTTTAAAGGATGATGCTGATTACGAAGGCGTAGATGTATTTATTGGTAAGTCTATCAATAAAATAGATATTACGAATATGAATGTGGCTTTATTTGTTTGCTATGCTCTCAGGCACATTCAATCGATTGCCATGTAATTTAATATACACGCTCTCAGGGTTCAAAAAAATACAGCTTATATTGTTACCGAAGAATAAATAATACGGTTAAACTTTTTTCAAGCCTAACTAGTTAGCTTAGTTTAATAAAATGTTCCGTGTGGTGATGGAGTAAGAATACAATTCACCACTCCCTATCTTGCCCGTGGATGTCGTAAAAGCCGATTGAGGGATATAATATGCATATAATATCTATGCAAGAGAAGGAAATCTCGAAATAAAACCCTATACCAACCTGTCTGACCAGCATGGTATAGTAAGATCAATTTCCCTCCTATTATGGAGAGGGCTCGAGCCCAGCAGTGGGACGTATATGAGCCAAAATGATGAATGATGATTACAAAATTTAAGAACACTGAGCTACACAATAAATTGAACGAATTCAGATTACATCATACTGGTTTTAGCTAAGTTTTTAACATCTATAAATAAGATTATTAACAAAGGTAGTCTTTCTTAGAGACAATAGGTACATATATGCCACATTATGCAGTATATTACTACAAACTACGTTCCTATAATAGTAAGGATGTCAGATTGTATTCCAAATAAAGAGTTATGTGGGTGTACTATAACTCTACATAACCATTTAAAAGTAGATGTATAACGATATAAAAAAAACTATATAATCTTTTATCTTAAAGGTACCTACATAATTTAAGTTTCTTTGATATTAAGAGAACCGGTCAATTTATAAATTATTATTGTAAGTTAAAAGTAATGTTCTTAAAATTGGTATCAATTAAATACTCTACTATTTATTCGGTCCGAGTTGAATTATGTACATATTTACTTATTTCTATACAATATTATTTTAACTTCTTGATATAGGAGATTGTTTTACTTTGCCCTGCCCAACGGACAATAAAGGGCTTCGCACCACCAGGCGGTCATTTCGCTGACTGAGACTGTGTTGCTCCTCGCCCGTATCGCCGACACCCGCCAATAGAGACAAGCGAACATCTCTGCCGCCAGGTCCCAAATGGGGTTCCAATCAACAGGCACGATGCCTCCGTCGCTACCGTGCGACAACCGCGTATGACCCTGACTGACAGAGACCTTAGACGGACCGTCAGGGACCTCGCCGTACAGCGTCATCAACCGTCGAAAAGTTGCGCTGGGCCCATCCATATTCGATATGACCCACTATAGAACGGTCACCACGCTGACAACCCGCGGAGCAATTAGTCGACAAAGAGGAAGTTAGGCTTATTTCGAGACGAATGACCTCAGAAATTTTTTTCGTGTGGTAACGGACATCACCTCGCTTTCTTGCCGGGTATGTCGTAAACGAAGACTAAAGGATATAATATACATATAACATCTATACAAGCGAAAGAAAACTTGTAATAAACCCTATACCAAAACCAGCGTAATATAATATGTTATTTCCCTCCTACTTTGGAGGAGACTCGAGCTCAGCAGTAGAACGTATATAAGCTGATATAATTATGATTTCTGATGTTTACGCGAGTATTACACATGTTAAATAAAACTACGGATTTTATCGCGTTTGTATTTGATTTTTGATTGTCCGATGTTTCGAACACTTTGCAGCGTTAGCGTTGCTTCAACTCATTCAACTCATTTAGTTATTTCTATATAATATTATTTAATTATTTAATTTTTGTTTAACATTTCACAGGAGGAATCACCGACCATGAAAGAGCCAAAAAAATATTCTCACAGAATTTCAAAGGCTGCATCGACAACATATCTACGAAAGAAAGCACTTACATATCCAACTATACTGCAATCTACAGTGAGAATGTCAAGTCGTGCCAATTGTTTCCACCTACGTAACCGTTAATTTAATTCTATTTAATAAATAAATTAGGTACATAAATACCTGTGTGAAAATACTCATAGTACAAACACTCTAGTCTTCTTATTTAATAGTTGTGGTTTTATAACAGATGTGCTAGTAAACGTTTGAAGGTTTTTTTCGTAGTTATTGTATTTGACGTGTAATTAAATATAAATCATAATTATTACCTTATTAAAATGGCAGGGATCGAAGTCTGTACTTTTATTTTTTCTCACATAAATATTTTAGGAATCCCCTTTGAAAGATGACTATTGACATTCGTCTTGGTAGACTACATTACCTAGATGTCATTTTTTCGAATACTAATGTTTAAAGAGGGACTTGACAAACATACAATTAACGGACACAAAGTACACACAAACTCAGAACAACAATTTGTTGATAGCACAAAACATGTCCGTGTGGTAACGGAGTAAGAATATAATTCACCACCCCCTTTCTTGCCCGTGGGTGTGATAAAAGATGTCTAAGGGCTTAGAATAATAACGTATAGAAGGATAGTGTCCATACGTAAGCCATCAATAATATGAAGCAAATAATACTACATGCGCGCAGGCGATTACACACGTACACCACTATACAAATTATGAAATCAAATTTTGTTTTTATTAACATAAATCGTCGAAATACTTTTAAAAGTAATGTTAAAAACCTTTTTTATATTTTTCAAATGTGTTGTGACACCATTTGAATGCACAAACCGTCATAATTACCTATTTATTTTTAAGAGTTGCGTACGTACGTGCAGTGCAGTGACCTTGTAGATTACGGAACGGTTCCGGCGTAAGCTCCATTAGGCTCCAATTGAAATGCTTCACTTTTTGTGCGCGTACTTACCTTCTATATGTTATTATTCTAAGGTCTGAGGGATTATAATGTGCATACAACACCAAGAGAAGAAAAACTCGAAATAAAACCCTAGACCGATCCACCTGAACAGCGTGGTATAGCAGATCAAGTTCCCTCCTATTGCAAAGAAGGCCCGAGTCTAGCAGTGGTTCATATATGAGCTGTGATGATGAAAAACATTGTTGTTCACGGTAATCGAACCGTGACTATTCACGCATATCTTATCCACTACGCTATCTGTGCAGTCTAATGTAATATTAAGTTCTGTTTGGCTGTTTGGATATAGATTTTTTACATTAGTGTAGCGTGCGTTTATTTTTGTTTAAAATGTTTAAGATTCACGGCAATAATTATCATGTTTTCCTCATGAGTACAGCCTGCTACTTTTTAATTTCTGCCAACTTCCCGAATCCGTAAACATTAACTTCTAACAATTAACTTCTCAAATAACTTCTCATTATCTTCTTTAATTACAACATTAACTTCTGTTATCTTGCCCTATCCGTAGACGATTAGAAAGCGACGTATCAGGAAAGCGATAACAAGAACTCCCTAAGGGAACTTAATTGAACGATAATATTGACATCTACAAACGGTGATTGATTTCACTGGAGTAGGATAGATATCTATTGCTTAAAAAAAATTAAAAACTGACTCAACCTTAACATTCATGAACGAATATAGATAATATTAATTAATTGACAAGAGTAGTTAGCAGAACAAGAATCGTCATCAATATCATCTGTGTATTAGATTATTATCACAAGTATCGCTAATATTTCTGTTTGCGCAATAAATTATGTGAATAGCTTTAATAAAAATATTAGTTGGTTGTTCATAACCAACTAAACGAAATATGTTTTTTTTTGTCTGACTTAGTTGTTAGCCTCAGATGGCTGTGACAACTTTACCCGGACTGGTGGGTGAGCGCTGAGGGCTCTCAACCCGTATGAAATATGGCTGATTTGTCTACTTATATATACTTATCTATATTTTTATTTTCCCTGATATGTTATTCGTACTTTTCGTTTGGCATATAAAAAAAAATTAAACCTTCAATGTACACAAAATATAGTTTTATTGATATATTCATGTTTAATAAATTGTATACATAACATCATCAAATATTATATTAAAACATATACATTTTCGTTATACGTTACATACTCAAACACAAATACAATATGAGATGTTATCCCCGTTAAACATATATTCTCATTAATTTAAAAACGTTTAGTCTCAACACAATGCAGTAATTTCAATTGGCATACATGTTCAGCATCTAAACATGCCCCCTTACACAAAGCTCATTAACATCAGATTTATTTACATTTCATTATTAAAGCATGTACATGTAGAATTTTATTAGGCCTATTTACAAGTGGAATATTGTTGGAATGCTTGACCATAGTACACAATTTAGCTTGCAATCAGTGTATTGTACAACAGTGTAAAACTCACTTAGGAACATTGATTCCTTCATTTGATTAAAACATACAATTTTTATATATAATTTCTAAAAAATAAATATTATATTAAGCGATAAAGAATAAATAACTGTTAATTGCACATTGACATTATGATAAAATTTTCGAAAATTAAATAATTTAATAACAGTGTAAGCTGCGCTTACTATTTCATTATGCCGTACGGAAATAGGCACAAAGTGAATTTCTTTACTAGAGCATTATAAAAAAAAATTAAAAAGTTCTTTGAAATCCAAAAGTAACACGTACCCTAGGAATGTTTCGGACATAACAATATATATACTATAGAAAGAATAGAATAAGCTAATCACAGTAGAAGTAAATATTATATATTTACGGTACATTTTATGCCTATTGGTGCGTCATTATCGTATAATAAAATAATAATTAGTAATAAATAAATACACCAACGTTACGCCCGACCGCCGCCATCTTGTGCAACGGCGGACATCGCCAACTAATTCAAATACAATACGAAGCTTATACGTAACAATGATAATATTCAATGTTTATTTATTTATTATGTACGACATTACCTCCACGAAACAACATCAAATCTGAATAATGATACTAAGAAACATCAAGTTTATTCCCATATAATGCATTAATTCATCTAACTGATTATAAATGATACTTAAATTATCTTTTTTTTTACTTATCTACAAGAAATTCGTTTATTTAAATTATATATATTTATAATAGAACATCAGTTAACAATTTTCCTAATAACGTTATTGAAGTAACGGACACCAGCATATAGAATTACATCTCTAAATATCATATTTGGAACATAATTTTTCCATAATTGATTTCCATTTACTTACATTTATACCGGGTGGTAACAATCTCATTAATTCGTAATCTCTAATATGTATAAACAAATTAATCTAATTTATATAATGTCATCAATAAAAAGTCATGTTCTGTGAATTAAACAATGTTATGAAAGTATTGATAATACAGTATATAATTAGGTATATTATCAAATAAGCATTGGGAGTATATAAAATCGGATTGTCCATTATACCATTCACATATCTACACAAATTGCAGGCAATGGAATATGCTGTTACAATTAACAATTTCATTAATACACAACGTGTGTAATCATGTAAATAGTATTAAACACAGTTACTCGTTAAAAAGTTAAGCATTCTGATTCATTTCTATAAACAAAGCATTTACTTGTAAAATCAGTCTCATTCGCATAAGGAAGTGATCACAGCACACACACTGGAAACTCGTTGCAGAGCGAGGGGCCACGTCCCTCTTAACAAAAAAAACTTTAATAATAATAATATAGAGCACCTCGATTGCGATTCTTATAATTAAATGTGGAAAAGTCATGCAACAGATCTTCGATTTTATATATAGAAATATTATAACATACATAAATATTAAGAAAATAAGAAAATATGGGAAGTAGGTGTCGTATTATTGGCGAATGAATATTTATATTTGCGTTACTCATAGTAATTGAGTGGTTGTTTATCGGCACCATATATAATATAAATTTATAAGCAAGACTAGAATTACGAAAATTTGTAAAATAGACAACACAAGGGAACAACTAAGAGCCGCAGGGCTCGCTCGCTCGACTGTAAAAATATTTATAAACACCAGAATGGCAATACGCGATGCAAATATGCATTCACGTTAAATATACATTCACATCAGACCGACACGTATCTTGAATGCTAAAGAAATAGGATTTTGTGCATTGTACACTTGTGTGTGAAAACTTGTTTGTAGTTTCCATAAAAAGTGTGTGCGAACAGCAGAGAGCGATTTATGATGACAATAATACATGTAAAACAAGTGGCACGCCCCAAAGTAACACATCGAAAATATTATCTATACGCAGATCAAATTCAGCGCTCAAGATCCGTGCCGACTATTGCGTTATGAGTTTAGTTAGAATGGCGAGTGTCGGCGCACGTTTTATCCGCGTCACGGGCGCGATTCAACGAGACGTTGTAGGAGTACGGCTACGACGACAGCTAGTAGGAGGAACAGCGCCGCCATGATGATCGCCACGTGGCGTGCTTGGAGAGTGCGCGGTGGTCGTGTACGTTTGACCCGCGGTACGACGGCCGCCGGTACGCACACACGCGCGGAGCCCGACCATGCTCCTGTTAGACCACCGCGAGTAGCGCAGACCCGTACCACGTACTCTGCACCGGCCTCGAGCTCTTCCAATTGGAACTGACACTCGCTGCCCTTATATACCTGTACACAGAAATGTCAGTTACGTACTGTATATTCGATCTAGATCTCTTACTAAAAGCAATACATATTAATGTGGACATTTGCCTGTCGCATTAAGGGGTGTTAAATGTATAAAAAGCAAATACAGATATTACTATTACAAATAGGTATTTGCTATGTTACAATTACAAATAAGTATTTAACATATGTGTGGTTACAGAGTAAGAATACAATTAACCACCCCTTCTCTTACCCGTGGGTGTCGTAAAAGACGACTAAGGGATTATAATACGCAGATAAAATCTAAGCAAGAGATGGAAAACATAAAACTCTATTCCAACACGTCTGACCCGCGTGGAATAGGTCAATTTCCCTCCCATTGTAGAGGAGGTCCGAGCCCTACAGTGGGACTTATATAGGCTGAGATAATGATTTAACATACAAACAAAATTAATGTTATCAATTAAACAAAAATGGTTAGACAACATGAACTTCTTACCTGTTTGAAAACAGGATCTTTGCCGCGTGCGCACTGCAGTACGAACTCGGCATCGTCAAGCGCGTCCCACGTGACGAGCGCAGCACGCGGTACTACCACGGTGAGAGTGGGCGTCCGGGGCGCAGGAGGCGGCGCTGCCAAGGTACTGAACGCCTCCACTGCCGACCAAGCGCCACGCCCACCACGCTCGTCGCTCGCTCGTATCCGGAACGTATAGGTGCTTGCTTCACGCAACTTCTTCACCTTACAGGAACGCGCCGGGCCGCGGTATACGGGCCGAAAATCGCGCGCCTCTGCGGTACGCATCTCTACGCAGTAGTGCACGCCATCGCCACCCGTCGCCGCCCACTCCAGCCGCAGATAATTATGTGCCGGTTGTACGCAACGCATTAGCGGCGGCGCAGGTGGTGGAGGCCGTGTGGCAGCTCGCGTCTCCTCCGACCACTCACCCAGCCCGAGCTCGTTGAAGGCAGCAACGCGCACACGATACACTGTATCTGGTGACAGCCCCTCAACTAGACGCTCCGGCGTAGGTCCATCTGTATCGTATTCTGTGTCGTCCACTTCCACTCGATAACGTAACACTTCTGCTCCGTGACAGGCGGGCGCGCGCCAATGTAAGCGTAAGCTTTCGGGAGTCGAATCATGGCGAAGGCCGGAAGGTGCGCCGGGAGGCGCGCGGGGTGTGAGCAAGTCTCGCACGCCGGACCACGTACCACGGCCTGCCATATTACTTGCACATACGCGGAAGAAATAAGGTGAAAACGGTACCAATCGCTCGACAAGATAGCTAGTCTCCATGCCTCGGTACACTTCCGCGAATGCATCGTCTACGTTCGTAGCACTCATTTCGAGGCGGAAATCCAATACTGGTGCACCATTGTCTCTGGGCGAGGTCCACTCAAGTCTAGCGGCGCAGGCTCCCTCGAGCCGCGCCAATGGAATATCAGGCGCATCCGGTGGTGCCGGCGCTGTTGTGAACATGAGGATAGGCGAACTCGGTCCACCGCCCACATTGTTGCACGCCGTCACCCAGACGCGGTAGTGGCATCCAGGTGACAAATCACGCACCACACATTCATTGTCCAGTCCTTGATAGGCCAGTCGAGCAGTGCAACCCTCCTCGGCGACTTCAACGCGATACTCGGTGAGGTGCGTACCGCCAGTGCAGTCCGGTGGACGCCAGCGTATTGCCAGCAACGTGGAGCGAGGTTCAGTGACAGGCTCAGGTATACCACAGGCATCGGGACACGCCGCCTCTGTCGTTACAGTTTCAGTTGCGGACCACTCACCGTCGCCTATTTCATTGGCACATCGTACGCGTGCGCGATATGGCGTTCCAGGTTGCAATCGATCACAGTGGGCCTCGCGCTCAGGGCCACGGTATGCAGCCTTATATCCTTCGCCAGCGTCCAATTCTAACGTATAGCATTCAATTGTGGCACCCCCATCATCAACTGGAGGATCCCATCGTAGACGAAGTGCTCGCGAGTGGATGCGACCACGAGCAGTAGGCCGCCCTGGCGGGCCGGGCCTTTCAGACACAGTCCGGTAGATGACTTCTGTAGACCAGGGCCCTTGACCATACGAAGTTTCGCAGCGAAGACGGAAACGATAGTCGGTGGCGCGTCGAAGTCCAGCACATCTATATGTACAATCTGCACCAGAATATACAGGTAGAAATCCATGACCGCGAGCAGGATCGTCCATCTGAAGTGTGAACTCCTCATCGGCACGGCGCTCCCAGCCAAGTACGAGAGTGTCGTTCGTGCCCGACAGCAGAGTAGGCGGAGCTGGTGCGGATGGCGGTAAACCCGTGGTCCATGCAACTGTCTCCTCGCTCCATTCACCACGGCCACATTCGTTGACAGCAGCGATACGGAATCGATAGCAAGTTTGCGGGCGTAGATTATTGGCGTTGTGTTGACGGTTGCGCGGGCGAGCTATCTCAGTGAAACCCTCGCCTTCGTCCATCTCAAGTATGTAGTGTAGTAAGCGCGCACCGTTGTCGTGAGTGGCAGGCCAACGTAACTGCAGCGAGGTGCGGTTCGGCTGTGTGATTCGTGGGGGGCAAGCGCGCTCCGGTGGCGCGGCAGGTGCGCGGAACGTAGCCGCTTCGCTGGCAGCGCCGGTCAGTTCGCCAGCGCGGATCTGCAGACAAACCGAGTACTCGCAGCCCGGTCGTAAGTCACGTACCCTGTGTATAATGAAAGTTATTATTATCTATTTCTTTACCTATAATAATAGGTTTAGTATTACAACTACACTCACCGACAAGATAAAGAAGGTCCGCTGTAAATTGCCTTATATCGGCCTCGGTCGCCCAGTAATAGATCGTATGTTAGCTCGACATTAGGGAGTGTCACACCTTCGGGGAGCGGCGAGTTCCATTGTACTAGTGCACTAGTAGGTGTCATTTCTCTAACCTGAAATAAGTAAATAATTAATAATTTAAAAACGTTCTTTGAGTTTTAATGCTTTTTTAAAACGCAGATATAAATTCTTCTGTCAAAGTGGATTTTACAAGCAAACAACTGTTTAGCTCAAATTACATTTTGACGAATATATACATAGTGACGAATGTCATTTTTTTTTTATCTATAAAATGGCCATAAAAACAAATATACGAAACCATTACGCCAAGTTATTATTTTATAAAATCGAAAATCAGAATCATAACAGAAAATATGAAATTTGACGATCATTTCTGTTATCAGAACCGGTAAATAAAAGAAAAAGGGGGTTACGAGTATCCCACTCTTTGAAAATTAAGAAATCTTAATGACATTTTTATTACGAATCAGTCCTTAATGAACGATGTTAATGTTTTCGTACATAAAAAAACGTGATAACAGACTAAGCAATTAAAAATAAATTATAAATATAGTAACAGCGATTTGGGTAACTGAACATTTTTTTACAATATTTGTAATATTAAATTCTGATTTCTATTTATTGCACCTTTATTTATTGAATAAATAGGGTCCTTTTGAGTTCGTTTATTTTCTAACAAAGAAAAGAACAGTTTTCCACAATTTCCTCCAAAAGTCAAATTCAGAGTTATCGTAAATTTTGGATAATTTTGAATATATTTTTCTATATGTAATTATGGCATTGATAAATTTATTTTCTTACTTTTCATTGCTATAAAATAATTTATCATTCCGTTTTACACAGACACAATATTGAAACAGTAATAAGTTTAGATTAATATTTTTTTAACAACTTTCTTAAACAATAATTGTTACCTAAAACAACTGTACAGTTTTTCAATGTTAAAAACGTAAAATACACTAGTCACAAAAATTAAGGTATATAAAAAATAGAAATTTTTAGGTGATTTTTAACGAGCTGTAAACTCCGAGGAATATGAACATACAGCAAAAAAAAGTAAATTGTAGCCCCAAGTGTCTAGTTTTCAGATACAACCATAAATATTTTTTTCTCATTTCTCAAAAAGTCTAAAGTTTTTCTCGCTTTAAAAAAGGTCTACGGGGTTCAAAAATTTTTTTCATTGTTTCCTTCCGAAGATCTTTTAGAAAATTTAACGCCCTTTAATCTGACGTTAGGAACAAGTCTGTACGATGATTTGCCGCGAAGTTATCGTCAATCAAAGCAAAAAGTACTTTTTAACTTTGACAATCAAAGTTCAAGAACACAAATATTCAAATCCAAATTATTTATTATGCATAAACCCCGAGAGGGCACTTACATATTGTCAGGTTTACAATTTCCAAAAAAAATATACTACCACCGGATCGGAACGCGACCGCTACTGAGAAGATCCGGCAAGAAACTCAGCGGGCTTGTCATTATTTTTAATTTTTTTTTTCTTCTTACTAGTTATACAATTGTGTACATGTTTTGTAAGAACTAGCTCCAGTGTGATGCCCTTCGAACCGCAAGACACTTAATATAATTTAAACGATTATGGCTGGACCAGATCCCACAAGCGGCACCCGATCACGAGTTAACTACTAGAGCAGCCATCACTCCCCTCACCCATTATGGAGGGAAGGGAGAGACCCGCTCCACGCAGCTACCGCAAGTAGATCCTTATGTGAGCATGACCAACACCACAATATGTTACAAACGGTGAAAATACAAAATTTCGTTAGGCAAAACACGCTACACTTTACAATAAAAGTTAAAAGTACATTTACAAACAGTTTATTTAAAATAACAAGGAAATTGCTGAATGAGGAGCTGCTCACAACCAATCTGTATTATCATCTACATCATCCGAGATTTTATAATAAGCTTTTTTACAAAGTCTATTCTTGATGGCTTTTTTAAACTTTTTCATAGGCAGGTCTCGGATATCTTTAGGTAATCTATTGTAAAAGCGTATACATTGCCCCATGAATGATTTGCTAACTTTTTGGAGACGAGTAGTGTGTACAACTTATCTGTCCTTATTACGAGTATTCATTTCATGAATGTCACAATATCTCTTAAAGTTAGCGATATTTTTTTTGACATATAATATATTTTCGTATATATATTGTGATACAGCAGTTAGAATATTTATTTCTTTGAATTTCTCCCGAAGTGAGATTCTTGGGCCTAGATTATAAATTGCACCGACAGCCCTTTTTTGGAGAACAAAGATTCTATTAAAGTCCGCGGAGCATCCCCACAGTAATATGCCGTAAGACATAAGACTATGGAAATAAGCGAAATAAACCATTCTAGCTGTTTCAGTATCTGTTAACATTCTTATTTTTTTTACTGCGTAAGCCGCTGATCTAAGCCTACTCGACAACTTTTCAATATGAGGTCCCCACTGAAGTTAGCATCTATGGTGATACCTAAAAAAACTGTTGACTCCACAAGAACTAGAGCCACACCATTCATTTGGACATTGGTTTCCACTTGCCTCACATTCAAAATAGTTCTTAAGTTAACTTGCACATATGTACTTCTTTATATTGAATTTTAACCTTTTTTTTCTCTATTACTCTATTAAAACAGAATTGTGGTGTTTCATTTAGATTTTCTTCTCTAACAAGCAGATAACTCTAGTAAGCAGATAACACATTCCCTTGTCGGCTTTTACTTTCACCCACAGAAATAGAAAAGTAGTGACCATTGTGTTCCTACTCTATCAACACATGTACCGGAATTGGTGGAGTCATTTTGCTGAGGCCTAAATTGAGATTATTCTAAATTTAGTTTCACAGTGAAAGCTAATTTGAATACGAATTTGAGTATAGGTAAAATAAAAAATGTTAATGATGTAATAAGTTCACCTGAGGTGTGCGTGTGGCGGACAGTAGGTCGAGCACGGCTTGCGTATCATTGTCGTCGTCGCCCTGCACGGACGCGCCAGCGGAGGAGCCCTCTCCTTCAGACCAAGCGCCTGATGAAGCACCGCCGCTACCCCCGCTACGACCATTCACCTCCTTTCTCGGTGACAGAGATGGCGTACTGGCGCCAGAGTTTGCTTCCACTATTAAAATATAAACGTTTTATTAAATTGCCATAAACAATATATGCACATGATACATAGGTAGCTTATTTATTACGAAGAATGGTAAATAAAAAAGGGAAACCTAGCATAGAATGTGGAAACAACTATTGACAATGTTTCTCATTAATAACAAAGCTTTGTTACCCAAATATAGTTACGATATAGTAGATCTACTTAGTACATTATCTAGGCATAAGATTTCATTTACAACTTTCCTTCTCTAGTAATGAAGTTATCTGTATAAGTCCCATACTTTAGCCTACCTATAGTAGACTACTTATTTCATAGAGCCCTCATCTCAGCTCATGCATATCCCTCTGTCGGGTTTGAGCCTCCTCCCCAATATGAGGGAAATTGACCATTCCACCATTTACCATGTTGGTCAGACATGTTAGTATATGGTTTTATGTTGAGTGTTCCTTCTCGTGCATAGATATTATCTGTATATCATATTTTTTTAGTCACCTTTTACGATATCCACAAAGATGGGTTGGTCAATTGTATTCTTACTCCGTCACCACACAAAAAACCTTATTTCATACTAGCAACCTGCCATCGTTTCACTTGGGTTCCAATTGTCTTACCTGAGTAGTTCCCGTTCCTGTGGGAATACCGGTATAAAATATAGCCTATGTTACTCCCTGATATTATAGCTTTCCACTGGTGAAAGAATTTTTGAAATCGGTTCGGCGGTTCAAGTGTGAAAGCGTAACAAACAAACATAATTTCGCATTTATAATATGTATTAGTAAGGATGTAAGACACTATTTCAATATTATCACAAAAATAAATCTTATACATATAACTTACTTGTGCCATTGTTTCTATTGTTATCATTTCTGCTGGCCAATTTTCTCTTCATTTTAGTGTACTGCCGTTGAGTCCTCTCATCTTTTTGGTAGACAGGAGGTGGTGGTGAATGTTGCATGTGATGTGGAGGCACATGATAATAACCGGTACCATAAAAATGTTGAGGACCCCCTGTACCATTAGTAGGCCCCTGAAAAAAGACAAGACATTCAATTAGTTAGGGATGTTGTGGAATCAAAGTGGATTTCAATTATCTTAGTATTTTTTTTTTTTTTTTTTTTTGTGTGACTTAGTTGTTAGCCTCAGATGGCTGTGACAACTTTACGCGGACTGATGGGTGAGCGCTGAGGGCTCTCAACCCGCTTAAAGTTAAGCGACCCATCCCGAGGGCACCCCCTGTGGGGTACGGACCTCGGCTCGGGCGGTCGCTGGCAAAGTGGGCACTCCCACGTTTATGATTTTAACGCGACACGTCTTCCTTCCCCGTCGGCGGGGGCGGTAACGTGGATATTTACTACTATTTGTCAAGGGCGCGCGGGCTGTGTATGCCTCAGTCTGGGCGAGCGTTATAGTGTCGTCGGGTTCATCGAGTATTAGTCGCGGTTGTTTAATCGCGGACATTTTAGAGGGGATGTAAGAAGCCGCCCTTACCACTAATGGGTTCGGGTGTGTCGCGGCAGAGTCGAAGTAGCGGCGGGAGCACTGTTTCATGAATTGCCTGATGGTCGGCAAGCCAAGATCTATGTGAAGATCCACATTGCGCATGTACCACGGCGCTCCCGTCGCTCGGCGCATGAACCTATTCTGTAATGCCTGTAGCTGATGTAGCCTGCGTGGCTTCGCTTGTGTAAACACTACACTTGCATACGTCATGATAGGACGTATACAAGCGGTGTATAATCTAACTTTATTACGGAGAGATAGCTTAGACTTTGCGTGTACTAAGCTGTGTAACCATCCTAGCACTAGGGCTGCGCGCGCGCGGACTCGCCCTATGTGAGGACCGAAGGTCAGTCGTCTGTCCAAGGTCACACCCAGATATTTGACCTCCCTTGTCCAGGGGATGGGTTGGTCGAACATCTTTATCTGTGGTATCTTAGTATGGTCACACTAAAATGTATGGCCATTTTGTAGTTTTCAAATTAATTATTTTTGTACAATAGAGAGCACATTAAAAGTTGCTCTTTGCTATTTTCAATATATCCAACCATCACATCCCTAGCTATTGACAGGTTAAGAATACAATATGCCTTCACCCCTTATTTTCCTTCAGTGTAATATTCTTATGGAAAACAGGCATATCACACTAAAGGAAACTTATGAAATCAACTGAAATGGCCGATGGCCTTAAGCATAGTGGCAATTACACCTATTAGGAAGGCTTAATGTTACTATGCAGTCTGGCATTTACCTGCCAAAACGCAGGTTTTTTTTTTTTTTTTTTAGTTATTGGCGGGTATATTGGGATTGTTGACAATAGATAATGCACCTATTAGACCAGTTGTTCATAAGTGTATGCGCCTTACCACTTTGCAAACGAGTAAACTTGTCTTGTATATTTTACTATAAGAAAGGGTATGAAAAGTATACTTGTTGCCCAAAAAGAATATGTTAGGGTAGATGTGGATAATATTACATTTTAATTGTGTGATAGACGGCCACCTTGTATCACTAATCCAAGATCATTGGTAAACTTATGATAATATAATTCTTATAATAAAAAAATATATATGATATATAATATGATGCCTACATTACATTATTTATTTTCTTTTCATAAGCAAAAGTGCTGCATGATAGCAGCAACAAATAGCTACCACCAACCCATACATCCCAACATGTCATCATTCTGACCTAAGCCTTTGAAAGTTCATTGGCATTGAATGCATCAGGAGTTTCAGCGCAAATATAGAAATGTCATGTTAAGCTCTTGTATTATATTAATTTTTTTAGTGTTTTATACTGTTATATTGAATAATTTTGCTGATGTTTTATGTAATATAATACAATTACGGTGCTGAAGTGTGGTGAATGAGATATAAGAGTAGTTTACATGTATTTTCATATTCAACCGAAATTCCCAGAGAAATCACATAATTAGGTTTTCAGCGCCTAATTAATGATAACGACTTGACTTACTGAGGGACAATGACTATTAATAAGTTATACAATATGAAGAAGTAAATAATAGCCTGCCTGTAAGGGCGATCCAAACAAAAAAGAAATTAAATGCATCAGACTCCATATGATTAAAAAAAAACTGCAAAATCATAAATCTTATATCATCATCTTATATCATCATCTCAGCCCATATACGTCCCACTATTGGGCTCGGGCCTCCTCCATAATGGAAGGGTAATTGACCTACTATACCACGCTGGTCAGACGTGTTGGTATAGGGTTTAATTTCGAGTTTTCCTTCTCTCGCAAAGAGAAGTTATATGCGTTTTATATCCCTTAGTCGTCTCGTACGATCACCCACGGGTAAGATAGGGGGTGGTGAATTGTATTCTTACTCCGTCACCACACGGAAAACACTTATATACAATAAGTTAATCAACTGCATTAGAAAAAAAAATTGCAATAAAGATCAGTGTGTGATATTAGAATTGATCAAATGAATAATATGATACATCTACTCCTTATACAGTATGTCAATTATGCAAATCCTATCCCATAAAAATAATTATCTTTTAAAATTATTAATATCTAAAAAATATAAATACTGCAACATGTTGGAGCATACACAAAGTAGCTTCCAGAAATATTATATGGGTGTTTTAAATTAAAGTACCTGCACATTTTCATCGGTATTGGAAATTTTTGCTTTGGTTTGTTCAGGATCACCCATTGTATTTTAGATAATTTGAAACATAAATCCAATTGATTTAGCGAACGTCACTGCCACGTACCGAGTGTCAACTACTTTCGTGATAACGCTACGCGAACGGTAATATTGCCACGATTAGATTAAAGTTGAACACTGAACAAGTTTATTTAATCACTAGCGCACTAAAAATAGTCGGTTAATGTCGTATACAAATGGAATCTCTCTGAATATTGGTGAATTTACAAGCAGAACAATCGATAACTATATCAACGGCTATACGTAGCCACGTAATATTTACACAGGTTTCACAATTGTGATATCTAGATATTGACATTGAATGAACACAAAAGTTTCAACGTGTTTGTGTGAATTATAACACTGAAGTAAAACGGCTTCTTATCAAATATAAGTTGAATATATGCTTAAGTTATAGAATTATAAATTTCTAACATAACATTTGAGCTCTTTATGTAAACAATACAAGCGTCCGTTGTACACTTTTGTTTATTTACTTTGACAATTGACAAAGTAGATGTTTGGGTTTGACAATGACAGTTAGACTGCGTTCGGAAAACCAGATGCGAGAATAATTAATGATATTATGGTAGGTAGAATTGAAAATAAAACAGCATATTTTGCACTAGAGTAAAATACTTGCTATTTACTTTGGTTTTACCTTCCTTTAGTTGATGTGCTGGTTTAAAATTACATTAAATAGCTATTTGACAGTTTTGAAAAGACTTAGGAACGCACAGTTTACTGATTTCCGATTCTATCAAAAGTATCTGGCATGGTATTACTCCTAGAATTTCTACTATAAATTTGCTTTAACAATCTTTTTCCGTCTATTGTTTCAAGCGACGTTCACTCATTTATGTGCATCTATGCTAATGCTAGGTACTATTGTCATCGTATCACTTGTCATTCATGCTCGAGGTAGCGTTTGTGCCTATTCCCTTACAAGCAATATTTTGTAATACTCTTCATTTCTTTAGTATTCACTCTTCCCTTTTTGTACTATCTTCAACCTTAAGCCCTAATGTGTAAGCTTTCCCTTAAGGCAATCTAATCGATTTCTAGCAGGTTAATAATCTATCATTAATGTGATCTTTCTGCTCTACTTTCATTCTCTAATTTAGTATCTAACGCCACGTATTTTTTCTCATATACTCCCTTTGCTGTTTTCCTATCTTTTCAATTCTACATTCTTTGGTTCACTCTGATAGCTCAGCAATCTATCCATGCTTTTTCTTACATACTGCACGACTTAACGTCAAATTCATCAACTTTTGTTCTTTATTACACTCATTAACCAATTACATGAACTAAACACAGTACACGAAAAGAATGCAGTACGTTTCCACCCGTTACATTCCCGTGGCAGTTGTAAAACCCGACCAAGGAACCACCAGGCGAATTAGCAGCAGCACTTTCCTGAGAAACTTATAACATCTGAGATTAACTACCTGCCAACCAAGCAAGATATAACATCAAAAATTCCCTCTTCGGTAAGATATATGTCCAACAACGGACGTCTAATAGAAGAAATACATAAATAAATTAAGATAATATTACTTAAATAGCCAATATTAAAGTGGATGACCTTATTATTATTCAATGATATTAAATGAATGTCACTAGCATATTTTGGCCTTGATGGGGCAGTGAACTGACAAAATATTCTGTGGACAATATTACGACATACCGCGAGAAAAGTGGCAATAATGCAATGTAGGAAAAAAATGTGTGTAATTGTATATACGTTTTAAGTTTATTATAATTACCATCTCAGCCCATATATTTTCCATTGGTGAGCTCGGGACTCCTCCTTTATGAGGCGATATTTGACCTACTAAACGACGGTGTCGGCATTTTTTTTTTATGGTTGGGCTATGGTAAGCGCACGCGCAGTCCAGTACGTCCGGGGCGATGAAAGGACGGCGCGCGGGACCATAACCCACCCGTACCCACGTCATCTCGTTGTTGGGCCGACCACCGGAGCAGATGTGACTTGTCGTCAGTGGTCGGCCGACGCAATACCCTTTCGGATACCCTCACCTCTCGACGTCCTGGGACGTCGGTCGCCGTCGCGCGGTTAGCCACACTGCGGGTGACGGACAATTCCCCGGTCCGATCACTCGCGGCCTCGGCTAGGGCGGCATTAGGCGCAGATACTCGCGCCTGCGCCGCCCGAGTCGCCGGCGGCGGAACGTGTCGCTGAATAGGAGCTCTACTCGCACACGATCCGCCGCCTCCTTCCGTGAGATTACGGCCTCACAGAAGGCGGCGACCGCGTCCCAGTTCCTGACGCTGACGAGCATCTCCCTGGCGATGGTCGGCAGCGCCAGGTCGGCACCGATAATTGCGACGAGTTCACGGCGATCCCCCTCCCATGCAGCACACTCCTCGAGCGTGTGCTGCACCGTGTCCTCGTCGCAACTGCAGTGGTGGCAGGACGGTGTGCTCTCCCTCCTGACAATCTTGTGCAGGTACTTCCCGAAGCAACCGTGCCCCGTCAGCACCTGCACCAGTCGGAAGGAAAGCACCCCGTGCGTCCGCTCCAACCACTCCATCAGCACCGGCCGGAAGGCCTCGACGGTCCTGACACCATACCGAGGACTCTCCAGCCGGACTGCCCAACGGGCAATGACTCCTCGGCGGGCGTCGACCCGCCAGGCGGTGATCTCCTGCAGGGAGACCATGCCGCGCGTCTCCGACACCCGCCGATAAATGTCGGCGAGCATCTCCGCCTCCAGGTCCCACGGGGGAGTTGCGGCCAGGAGGCACGCTGCCTCCGTCGACACCGTGCGGTAACCGCGTATGGCCCTGACCGCCATGACCCTCTGTGGTCGCCACAGGAGGGCCCTAAGACGGACGGTCAGGGACCCCGCCCACACCGGTGCGCCGTACAGGGCCATTGACCGGATCACCCCCACGTATAGCTGTCGGCACGTAGCGCTGGGTCCGCCCACATTCGGCATCAGCCGCGAAAGGGCGGACGCCGCGCCGACAAGCCGGAGAACAAGTCGATGGAGATGCTCCCGGAACCAAAACTGCCCGTCGAGCACCAGGCCCAAGTACTTCATGTGGGCCTGGATGCTGATGGTGACCGACTTCACGGTGATCGAAGCGCCGGCGGGAGGCCCGGCGGTACGGAAGCCATGGAACAAAAGGGCCTCCGTCTTTTCCAGGGCTACCCTCAGCCCCAGCGCTTCAATCCGCCTGACAATCTCCTCGGTGCCGAGAGTTGCCAGGCGTGCCGCCTCCTCTAGCGTCCCACCCCGGGCTGTGACGAGTGTATCGTCGGCGTAGCAAATTACGCCCAGCCCGGGTGGGAGGCTTCCTCTCAACGCCCAGTCGTAGCCGATATTCCACAGGGTCGGACCCAGAACCGACCCCTGCGGGACACCGCACGTCATGGGCGTTCGCACAACGTCCCCTACTCGGTCAACGTAGAGGACGCTGCGCCCCTCCAAGTAGTCTGCCACCAGCCGCCTGAGGTACACGGGCACCCCGTGATATCTCAGCCCCTCCCTGATGCAGCTGAATGGCAGACTGTTGAAGGCGTTGGCGATGTCCAGGGACACCGCCAACAGGACTCCTCCGCCGGTGACGGCCTCCGCTACCACGGCCTTCAAGCGCAGCAGGGCCGCGATCGTCGAACGCCCTCTCCGAAAACCAAACTGGGCGTCCGACAAAACGGTGTCGGCATAGGGTTTTATTTCAAAATATCCTTTCCTTGCATTGATGTCATCTGTATATTACATCCCTTAGTCGTCTTTTATGACACTCACGGGCAAGAGGAGGGGTAATGAATTATATTTATATTCCGTCACCACACGGATAAAGTTAATTGTATTCTTTAGGAAGTACCCAAAAAACGGCGGTCTAATGTGATAAAGTTATTCGTATTTTCCTTCCATTCTTTGCAATGACGTATTAATGTTTTATTTAGAGTTTATTTTAAATAGATGTATTATGTATTTTTATGTAAAAATAAGTAAAAATAAGAGACTTCTTAATAAAATCTAGGTATTATTCTTTTTTATTTACTTGAATTATTATTTAAGTTGTCTTTTTTTTTGTGGGTGGGCTGCGGTCGGCGCGCCTCCGCACCACTCCGTCCGGGGCGACAGAGGTGCTTAAGCACGCAACCCACCCGAAAACCACCTCGCCTTCCTCGTTGGGCCGACCACCGGAGCAGGTTTACTTGTCGTCAGTGGTCGGCCCGACGGAATACTCCCTACGTGGGGTACCCTCCCATCTACCGACGTCCCCCCCCTCGGGGAGGACGTCGGTCTTTCCTCACGCGGTCGGCCTCTCGGCGGGTGACGGACTAATCCCGGCATGAGGCGCAGGTAGTTGCGCCTGCGCCGCCCCATTCGCCGGCGGCGGATCTCCTCATCGAGGCTGCGCTCCTCGCGCAGACGATCCGCCGCCTCGCCGAGACGGCGGCTGCGACCGCGTCCCAATTCCTGACGCTGTCGACCATCGCCCTAGCGATGGCCGGCAGCGTCAGGTCGGCACCGATGATTGCGACGAGTTCACGGCGCTGCGTGGCCCAAGCGGCGCAGGCCTCGAGCGTATGCTGCGCCGTGTCCTCGTCGCAATCGCAGTGGTGGCAGGACGGTGTACTCTCCCTCCTTACGACCTTGTGCAGGTATTTGACGAAGCTCCCATGCCCCGTCAACACCTGCACTAGTCAGAAGGAGAGCACCCCGTGCCGCCTTTCCAACCACTGCACCAGCACCGGCCGGAAGGCCTCCACGATTCGCACCCCGAACCGAGGCCTCTCCAGCCGGACTGCCCAACGGGCAATGACGTCTCGGCGGGCGTCGACGCGCCAGGCGGTGAGCTCCCTCAAGAAACAACACCACCCTCCCCGCGCACCCCCGACACCCGCCGATACAACTCGGCGAGCATTTCCGCCTCCAGGTCCCACGGGGGAGTCCCGGCCAATAGGCACGCTGACTCCGTCGCCACCGTGCGGTATCCGCGGATGGCCCTGACCGCCGTGACCCTCTGTAGTCGCCACAGAAGGACCCTAAGTCGGACGGTCAACCCCGCCCACACCGGTGCGCCGTACAGGGCCATCGACCGGATGACCCCCGCGTACAGCCGTCGACACGTAGCGCTCGGTCTACCCACGTTCGGCATAAGCCACAATAGGGCGGACGCCGCGCCGACGAGCCGTGGAGCGAGCCTGCGGAAATGCTCCCGGAACCACCATTGCCCGTCGAGCACCAGGTCCAAGTACCTCATATGGGCCCGGATGCTGATGTCAACCGAGTGGACGGTGATCGAGACGCCGATGGGAGGGCTCATACGGCGCCCATGGAACAAGAGGGCCTCCGTCTTGTCCAGGGCGACCCTCAACCCCAGCGCCTCGATCCGCCTGACGACCTCTTCGGTGCCATAGGTCGCCAGGCTTACCGCCTCTTCTAGCGTCCCACCGCGGGCTGTGTCGTCGGCGTAACAAATCACGCCCAGCCCGGGCGGGAGGCTCCCCCGCAACGCCCAGTCGTAGCCGATGTTCCACAGGGTGGATGCGAGGACCGCTCCCGTGGGACACCGCACGTCATGGGCGTTCGCACAACGTCTCCTGCTCGGTTGGTGCAGAGGACGCTGCGCCCCACCAAATAGTCTGCCAATTTAAGTTGCCTTAAAACATGTCGTCTTCTGCTTCTTTTTTTATCCAGCTGCTGAATACCCATTAGTGTCGAGGCATAAATGATCAGTTTCTTTATATTTTTAGTTTTTTTTTAATATTAGTCATTGTGCGTCAGTAAGTCAAATCGTTGCCTTCAACAGTAGTATGACCACCCATTTAATGTGAGAATTTTGGTGGAAAACGAAAATATTTATAAAGCACTTTTATATCATATATACTTCACCCAGCACTTTCTCTACATCACACTACATAAAATGCCACCTCAATTATTTAATTTAACAGTTTAAAACACTAAGATATTGAATATAATACAAAACCAGCACATTACGCTTTGATATTCCCGCCAGAATCGAGTATTATATAAGATATCGTCACAATGCTGAATCACTTATTTAGAAACATTAATATTAAAGACCTGAATGAACAGGAGTTGCTTATTTATAAAGAAGCGTATCTGGAAAAAAATCGTAATGACATGTCTACTAATCAGGTTAAAACCTTCAAAGGCTTGCAACATCTCAATATGTTCTACTCTTCATCCATCTGTACATATAGGAAGAAAGCATTCTGCACATATCCGATATAAATTGGAAAATAGAAATTGACTTACGTAATGATGTGGCGGTTGATGATGAGGGGGCGGTTGGTGATGAGGCTGATGATGCGGCGGCTGGTGATGCGGCGCATGGTGTGGGTGAGCCTGCGCGTGCAGCAGGTAATGTTGCATGCTGTCGTTTATCACCGGCGGCATCATAGGTGGCATCATTGTGCCTGAGGTTACAACCGGCATGGCACCTGCAATAATCACAATAATTTACTTTAAAATTGTATAATATTTTGACAATTGAAAGCATTACAGTATCTAAAATATTTTTCACGTTAAAACATATTTATAAGGACAAGATCCGCCAAGGATAAGAAAATTCAGTGCACTTGGTTGAAAATTAAACCTCAACTTACAAAATCAGTAAATTTGCTGAGTTTTTGTAGTGCTAGACAGATAAATCATCTGGTGTGTCAATCATGATTTGGTGGGTGGTCAATGAGTCACAAAATATTATTACTGTGAAAAAGGAATGAAGACTTCAGCCAAAATGTTTCAGTAGAAAACTGTCTTTAGATCGTGTTAGAAACCTCTTAGCATTATGTTTTTAGAAATTTACCTTGGACTTTCCAACAAGATTACACCTGGCGAATACCCTAACTTGGCTCGAAATCAACATTTCGGACTTCATAAAAACCGTAGATTGCCTCGTCCTGCCCTCGTCTAGCCCAGATTTGAATTAAATTGGTCAATTTTACAAGACTTGGCTTGCTTTAAAGACTGCGACATCGAGTTTAATTTTCACGTATTTACGCCTAAACCACTAATCCGATTTTAAAAGTTCCTTCACTAATGCAAAGCTTCATTATCAGGGAGTAATTTAGGCTATATTTTATCCATATTCCTACAAGAACTAGTTTTGTGAAGCCGCAGGAATTTGTAAGTCTAACCTAAAATCATCAGCCATAAATAAATTTAGTTACATTCATGTTAAATAAAATTCCATTAATTTTAGTTTACCCATCTCCTGGAATAGAAGATCTGTTAGCCGTACAGACACATCTTTGTTATTGTTATTATGTACATTAATGTATTAAGCAACACGTAAATGAATCTAAAAATAAATATACCGCGATTAGACATAAAATAAGTTATAATCCATTTAATTATACCTACATACAAATATGTATATATGATTAAGTGTTGTGGGAGGTAGAAGGCCGCATTTGTAATATTGTTCAATGTTTACGTTTTACTCTCGATAAGAGTGTTAAAAATTAACTGTTGATATAATTACGTGGATAACAAAAATGTAACGTACTGTTTGGTTTAAGAGGCACCTCGCGTGTCGTTCATCCGGTGGACGGGACGAGCGCCCGGCGCGCCACGTCATGGGTGAGTTAATTTCGCATTTTGACATCGGCGTCGTTCGTTCCGGCCCGTAACTTTGCGGTTATGAATGAACTTGTTTTGGGTGTTCGTAGAAGTTGTACTTTTTCGGATAATCCATTTGTGTGCAAACAGTTGTCGGCGGAAATGTGCAGCATATTCGAGAGTTGTTCTGTTGTGCGCAACCAGCGATGCAACTCGACCGCAGTCTTGAGCAATGCTGCGCTCTAGGAATCCCACGAGAGCCTTAAAGTTCTTTGTTTCGACAAACAGTAAAAGGGTTTGCCTACTTTTAATTCGCAAGGTTGCCTAACTGTCTGACACAACCACTAATTGAATGTGGTTTGTCGAGACGCTACATTTATTTAGATTTAATTAGTATTTGCACATAATAAAATATATTCTTAGTGTAGTAATCAAGTAAGAATATAAGATTTCATTAGGTAGTTTATTTAATCTCGTGAGGGTTGTGTCAAACGAATAAGGAAAATAAGCAGAAATATCCAAGCAAAAGGAAGGCAAAAAGTAGGGTTGCAAAAAAGTAAGGCCAGCATAGTTCTATCTAAAGGGAGTGTCATGTCTACTAACATGGGATACATCATCTCGTCTTCTTAGTACTCCTACTCATATGGAGTTTCACTGTTGGACTTGGACCTTCTGCATAATGACAGGAAAATTTATTATACCGAGCTCGTCAGCCGTGTTATATCCCTTAGCCGTATTTATAACACTCACGGGCAAGAGAGGTGATGGTGAATTGTATTGTTACTCAGCTACCATACGGAAGATGTAATACATATGAAGCAAAAAAAAAAGATAAAATAAAACATTATAATGTTGACTTCTACAACACTTTAATTGTGCGAACTAATTTTAGTATTAGTTCGGTTAATCTAACTGAGATTATTCTCATGATATAAATAATATAATATACTACTGTTGCTGAATTACAGCAAGAACGAAAGTTGATGCGCGTTGAAAAATAAATTCTTCATAAGTCCTTATGCAGTTTCAAATTAATGCGCCGCCAGAAAGGGGTGGAAATCACGTTCAAAGCTTCAGTATAAATACAAACCAAGTGAATATCTAGAAAAGATCGTTAGCTATATTACTTACAATATATTCCGTTATAAAATACACACTTTTTACTTATCTAACCATTAATAAATTTAATTGATAAAATCAATTTCAGCAAACGAATGCATACAGTCATTGTAATAAAATATTATCGTGAATAATAAAATGTTATGTTTTATTGTAGTTACTATGCGGTTCATAAAAATTTCATGAATTAAAATTAAATCTGTATACGGCTACACAATTTTTGAATGAATTCGTATCTAGAATGCGTGAATGCCAGTATATTACAAGATTACTAACAAGTTATCGAAGCAATGGATAAATCCTATAGATAAGTTTATGGAGAAAGATTTTTTTTTTCAAGTAAACACTTTTAGTGGAATATTTGTTACTTATACTGGTTTAGGTAAATAGCAATTAAGTCGCGCCCGGTGTCTAATTACACTAATTACTATGGGTAGGTATGAATGCAATTAGTGTTGCCCAAATGCAAGACCAAGACGAGACTTGAACTAGTCTTGGTCTTGGTCTTGCAACATCACACCTGGTCTCGTCTTGGTCTTGGTATTGCGCACTCGAGTCTTGGTCTTGGTTATTGGTCTTGCAGCAAAGAGTCTCGCAAAGTCTTGCAATTGGAATAACAAAACAGTCATTTATCATGGCAATGAAAAAAAAATCCAACTAAATTAATCAAATATCATCCTATCCTATCTATCCAACTGCTAGCCTATAGTCCACCATTGAATATAACCCTTACCACTGGGGAAAATTACTCTCCTATTCCCCAGGTGTTACATTAGTCAGCGTTACTACTCTTATGGCAAAGGAAGGCATTACGACCCTGTTTTCTTAAGACGTCACCACACGGGGCAGTTGATACAATTTCATGTCATTTTAAATATTTTTATAATAAATGGGTGTGTTTATATTCTCTTTAAAGTTAAGTAATATGTACCTATTGTATTTCCAGTACAATTACTGATATTCTGGATACTTATAAAGTTGCCTATATAAATACTTTGGCCACTGCGATCCATGTGGCGCTTACTATATTATTTATTCAAAAACATAAAAAAATTCATGGATTTTTAAATCAGTTTTATGTTTTACCATACTTGTCGGTTTTATAAAAAAAACTATCAACCCGTCCCGGCTTTGCGCAGGTTAGTATTTTTGTCCTTAAGCCTTTCCCAAGAGTAATTCTGAAAAACCAAGACCAACATTGGGAATCGATTGGCCAATAGATAGATATCTCAAATATCTCCAGACTGATTTGACTTGCCGTGTAGTGACGGAGTAAGAATAGAATTCATCACTCCCTATTTTACCCGTGGGTGTCGTACTGTAATATATGTAACATCGGTGCAAGAGAAGGTAAACTTGACATGAAAGCCTGTACCAACACGTCCTATCACCGTGGTATAGTAGGTCAAATTCCCTCCTATTATGTAGAAGACACGAGCCCAATAGTTGGACGCGTATAAGCTGAAATGGTGATTTGACTTAAATGCAAGACGCGAGACACTTGCAGGCTCAGTCTTGGTCTTGCTCAAGTCTTGCAGGGCTAGTCTTGGTCTTGCAAAAATTAAACGGTCTTGGTCTCGGTCTCGCATTTCTCGCAAGATCAAGACCAAGACCGCAAGACCAAGACTTTTTTGGGCAACACTAAATGCAATGCCGGATCCATTGAAGTCCATTCATTTAGTCGGTCTATGAGACACACGGATAAAGGTACCTACGTACCATACGTAATATGACCATTATTTTTCCATATTCCCTGCCCTTCGAGATGGGGCCGACCACTGGTACCGAGTCCGACTATTCCGAGACGGACTATTCCCCGGTGCAGTTACCCGTGGCCTCCTCTAGGGCGGCATCAGGCGTAAGTACTCGCGCCTGCACCGCCGGCGGATCGTGTCACTGTAGAGGAGTTCCTCCCACGCACAAGCCACCACGTCCTTTCGCGAGACTACTGTCTCGCAGAAGGCGGCAACCGCGTATTAGTTCCTAATGCTGTCGAGCATCGTCGTAGCGATGGTCGGCAGCGTCAGGTCGGCACCGATGATTGCGACGAGTTCACGGCCCTGCTCTGCCCACGGAACACACTCCTCGAGCACGTATTGCGCCGTGTCCTCCGTCGCAATCGCAGTGGTGGCAGAACGCTGTTTCTCCTCACTACCTATTTGGCGAAAAAACCGTGCCCCGTCCTTAGACCATATAGTTCTGAGAAGATTTGTAATCTAAGAATAAAGATTCAAATATGTAGTATTAAACAATAACTAACCATATTCAGGGAGTACAGTGCACATATGTGTGTGTTGTGGATGCTGTGACGGATGTGGACACATCTCCTGTGGGACGTAGTACTGCTCGGGAGGGTAGTACTCGCCGTAGTAACCGTCACCGGGGCCTGCACTGCCCCCTCCTCCCTCTGCGACCCCCACGCCTACCATGGCGGATTCTAACACGACATGGCACGCATGCGTTCGTGCCGCTTCCGTTGCGTGTACGCAACCGCAGTACGGGCGTCAATCTGTAACAATGAAAAAAAACAACTGTCATGCTATTCCTTTATTTATAACTTCCCATCCCTTCCGATTTCATCTGCGTAGTACCCGTTCCTGTAGGAATCATCATCATCATCATCGCAGCCCACATATGTCCCACTGTTGGGCTCGGGCCTCCTCCACTATGGGAGGGAATTTGACCTACTATACCATGCTGGTCAGACATGTTGGTATAGGGTTTCATTTCGAGTTTTCCTTCTCTTGCACAGATCTTATCGCACCTTTATTCATAAACTGAATTAACACAAAATTTCAATTTTGTGGGAAATCGCATTTAAAGTTTGACATATTTAGATTGATGACTTCAAAAAATTATAAAAAAATGAATAGAAGGACTAGGTATTTAAAAAAAAAAGATAACTATAGCATAATTAGTCTATTATTGGAATGAGATACAAAATTATACAATCTAAGGGAAGAATACACCTTAGACAGCAGTTTAAAAAAAAGTTCGTACTTATTTCTCTTTTCACTAAAATATGTACCTGATTTTTTTTTATAGTACAAAACTGAAATAAAACTTAGTTATTAAAGTTCTGCTTAAACGTTTTAGTCTTAAACTGCATTAATTCAAAATGATGCCATAATTGTACAATATAATTTATAAAAAATTGAATTAAATTATAATATGTTAATAAAACATACATGTAATTTTCTAATAAAATGAAATAAGTATGAATACATGCTTTTGAATAAAGTAAAGTATCGACATGTACTCGGGAGTTAATGAAAGAGAACGACAATATTTTATCTCTGTCATTTACGTCGTATCGATTTATCTGTTAGATTGTACGTACTCTACTGACGAAGTTATTTCCTTTTTTATTGAAAACTCAAAAAACGTAAATTTTTAATTAATTCAGTTTATGATTAAAGGTGCGTTATGTGCATATCGTCTTGTACGACATCCACGGGCAAGATAGGGAGTGGTAAATTGTATTCTTACTCCGTCACCACACGGATTAAGGAATTAATACCTGTAGGAATACCGGAATAAAATATGTTACTCGCTGATAATTGCTTTCAATTTGTGTAAGAATTTTTAAAATCCGTTTAGTGCTTTAGTCATGAAAGCGTAACAAACATACTTTCGCATTTATAAAGTTAAGTTGGGATAGAAGAGTTTTGTTTAATTTAGCTTGACAATACCATTAGGAAATAATTATGTTATGGAACCGAGGTTAATCTGGTAAGTTATGGGACCGCACACGGGCCTTCTTTTGCACCACACGGTTCAGATGGATTGTGACAAGAGCTTGTAAAAAGAAAATAAAAAAGAGAGCACATGTTTATAAGTACATAGGCTATTTATTAATATATCTTATTATAAATATATATATATATATATATATATATATATATATATATATATATATATATATATATATATATATATATATATATATTGTAGTGGTAGGACCACACTGTCGGCAGTTATCTGTCTACAGCCGCGGGCCGGTCCGTCCGGGGCAGTACCACGCTCTCGCAGAAAATCGATGTCTGAGTAGTAGCAATTTTTTACTGCGCTTCGTTCGGTGAGCGAGAGAGCCGGAAGCCCAACTTTCTGAGGGTGTTTGCGTGTGGAGGGTTTTGATGGTGCCTTTAGTATCACCGAGCCTCAATGCACGCATTCACACTCCCTTCACTTTCTTCACGGTAGGCAGCGGCCTTGTAAAGGTCCATGAGCGGCAGCAACACTTATCATCATGTGTCCTGTTTGCTGGTTTGCCACTGCTTGCAATAAAAAAAAAAATTAAAAAATATCCTTACTAATATTATAAATGCGAAATTAAGGATGTTTGTTTGTTACGCTTTCACGTTTAAACCACTGAACCGATTTCAAAAATTCAATGGAAAGCTATAATATCAGGGAGTAACATAGGCTATATTTGATCCCGGTATCCCCACGGGAACGGGAACTACGCCGCGGGTAAGGCGACTGAAACCGAAGCGAAGCGAGGGCGGTTGCTAGTAACCTATATTGCTCTTTAATTTACTAATGTAAATATATAATAATATACAAAACTCCAGTACAACTGTTCGTTTTTGTCTACTGACTTAATCGATTTTATTTAAACTCAGGTATTCAACTCAATATAGCTAAGGCAGGCAGGCTGTGGGTCAAGATTCAGGAGGCACTTATAACGTCATAACATTTTTTAGTATTTTCATGTATATATATTGTCAAAAGAGAGAACACTTCAAACAAAACCCCTCTATTCAAACTGCCTGTTTAGTGTGGAAAAATATAATATTTTTCCTATTGTAGAGGCGGCCAGTGCTTTACATTGAGCACACATTATAGGCTAGAAAAGAACAATATACATGGATTTTATCGTGTTTATATTTGATTTTTAATATCTCAACGTTCTGTAATAACGATGACTTTTGGACGAGACACCTTAGTCCTCTTTTCAACATGAACGCTGTAAAGTATTAAAAAATCGATTACAAACGCTATAAAATCAATAATAACAGTTTTATTTCAGAGGCATAATAAACAATACTCGTGTAAACATCAGAAATAATTAAGATGTACCTATATGATATAAAAACAATTACCAAAACAAAAAAAAAATAACTGGGACAGGACAACGTCTGTTGGGTTGGCTAGTCGAAAGATAAAATTGTTCACTGACACATTTATCATTATTAATCAAGATAAATATAATACGAATACATAATTCAATGCCAATGGACGTGGTAGATATCCAATCACTGTTTACGTATCGTTATTAAATACAATAACACAATACACATAGATAATCTTGGATTTTATAATATTTATAGACAATTCTGGAATATTGTGTCATAATTTCAAGTTAAATTTTCTTCAGTGAATAATATTAAATTGCTCAAAGCGTATCGTATCTTAGATATCGACACACCCGTGTGTTCGCGTCGTGACCGTATTTGCCTTTTAAATAGGGTGCTGTCATGGCACCTCACGAGTTCTGCGTGGATGAGCTCGCAATCTATGTCAGTGATTGTGGCAAGAATGAAGCTCCTTGAAACTTTAGTACATGCGCTTCTTCGATATTAAAGTGCAAGAAAATTACATCTTAATTATAAAAAAAAAAGCATGAGTAAAATCAAACTGTGACAGAGTAAGAATATAGTTCACAACCCCCTCTCTTACCCGTCGGTATCGTAAAAGACGACCAAGAGATATGCATATATGTACTATCTATGCAAGAGAAGGAAAACTCGACATAAAACCCTACACCAACACGTCTGAAAGCCTGGTATATTAGGTCAATTTCCCTCCCATTGTGGAGGAGGCCCGCGCCTTACAATGGAACTTGTGTGTGATAACGATAAAATACAACTTGTTTTATCGAATTCTTCAATTCTTATAACGCATTTTTAGAAACGCAAAGCATTTAGATCTGACAAATAGGCAACCAAAAACTCATAGATTAAAGAAAATTAGATCGGACAATTACACACGGTGCTGTGTGGTAGCGGCTTCGAATACTACCAACCCTTGCTTTGCTCGTGGGTGTCGTAAAAGACGACTAAGAGCCCTAGATTGACCCGGACCAACTCCATCTGGTACCACTTGGGCCAACGATAACATTCCCAAGGAGGGTTGACGTGAGGCAGGCGGCCGGTCATAAAAGTCATTGCCGAAACTATTTGCAATATGTCAAAACAGATGACATATTGCGTCGACCCCAAGTAATTGGGATAAGAGCAAGATGATGATGATGAGATCGGACAATTACATCGTGCAATTGTACAATCTCTATCTATAACATATTATGTAATCATATACCGGGAGACTGGCCACTACGTTCTTTTACAGGATTCTGAAGTTTAAATTAATATTAAGTAAAAACACGCTTAAAGATGCCAATCGTGTTCTGGGTGTAATTCGTAAACATTATTCTTTCGTCTTACATATTATAAAAGTTATTGGCAATAATTTTATGATCACCGTGCTGAAAGCCCTCAGCGCTTACCCTTAGTCCGGGCTAAGCTGTCAAAGCCATCTGCGGCTAACAGCTAAACACACACAAAAAAAAAGTTATATGACCGTCCGCCTGCCTGACTTCAACTTTCTTGGGAATGTAATTGTTGCAGGAATGTAAACAGACGACATCAGAATTAGTTGCCCATGTAAAGCTCTTAGTCGTCTTTTACGACACCCACGAGCAATGTAGGGTACATTAATTCGTAACCGTTATCAAATCAACTCTATCCAATAGTGATCTGATATAGATTATCTTGTGCGATAAGACAGTATTTTGCTTTGTTTTTAAATTACTGTTACTATCTAACTTGTATCTATATAATCTATCTAACATTCGTCCATGTGGTGACAGAGTAAGAATACAATTCACCACCCCGTCTCTTGGCTGTGGGTATCGTAAACGTCTTTTAAGGGATATAATATGCTTATAAAATTTATGCAAGAGAAGAAAACTTGAAACAAAACCCTATGCTAACACGTCTGATAAGCGTAGTATAAGTAGAGTGTTTTTCCTCCCATAATGGAGGAGGCCCGAACCAAGCAATGGGACGTATAAGGGTCGAGATGATCATGGGGCAATGTATACGTTTCTACAATAGATTACCTAAAGATATCCGAGACCTGCCAACAAAAAAGTTTAAAAAAGCTATCAAGAATAGACTTTGTAAGAAAGCTTATTATAAAATCTCGGATTATGTAGATGATAATACTGATTGGTTGTGAGCAGCTCCTCATTATGCAATTTCCTTGTTATTTTAAATAAACTCCTTTTTAATAACTCTAATATTGTAAAGCGTAGCGTGCTTTGCCTAACGAAATTTTGCATTTTCGTCGTTTGTAACATGTTTGTAACATATGGTCTTGCTCACTGAAGGATCTACTTGCGGTAGCTGCGTGGAGCGGGTCCCTCCCTTCCCTCCATAGTGGTTGAGGGGAGTGATGGCTGCTCTAGTAGTTAACTCGTGATCGGGTGCCGCTTGTGGGATCTGATCCAGCCATAATCATTTGAATTATATTAAGTATCTTGCAGTTCGAAGGGCATCACACTGGAGCTAGGTCTTACAAAACATGTACACAAATTTATATCTAGTAAGAAGAAAAAAAAAATTAAAATAATAGACAAGCCCGCTGAGTTTCTTGCCGGATCTTCTCAGTAGCGGTCGCGTTCCGATCCGGTGGTAGTTTATTTTTATTGGATAATCTAATTTTATTTTGTAAAATTGACAATATGTAAGTGCCCTCTCGGGGTCTATGCATAATAAATGATTTGAATTTGAATTTGATGATGATGAGATGGTAATCTAACAATTGTACATGTGTATTAAGAATTATATATAAGTAAACAATAATAGGTGAAAGTTAAATATGAAGTGAATGTGCATTATCACTTAGGATCGCATTACCACTAAAGTATATATAATTACAACAATTAATAATACTGATGTTGTCAAGCACTAATTATTTTGGAAAATAAAACTAGGATATAAATATTTACTTAGAGTCGCTATATACACTTTAGATTTCACAAATATGAGGAGACAGTTTGAGTCACTCTGTGTACTCTACCGGCTTTATCAGGAAGTACTCTAAAGAACTATTTGACTTGGTACCACTGTTACCGTTTTACCGACGTAACACTCGACACTGTAGCAGGGTTCATCCATTTCACCTGGAAACTGTATGCACTTCAACTGTACGTTTCCAGCGATCATTTCTGCCACGTACGTGCAGGATCTGAAATAAACTACCTCCTGCTGTGCTTACCGAGGGCTATGACATCCTATGATTTAAGAAGAGATTTTCTTCACAGTAGACAACCTAGGCGTAGCTGTGCCCTTGGTATTGTAGAGGTGAGGAAGTATCACTTACTATCAGATGTACTGCTTGCACGTTTGCCACCATCGGCAATAAAGAAAATAGAATGAATCTATTCATCACAATTATTTCTTGCTGTAGCATATAAAGATGAAAACGAAAAATAATTTAACAACCAACTGTATGTAGACAATTTTATCACCGATTTAATTGACATTGATCGATGTTGATGCTACTGCTTATGTTACTGGTTCAAAGAATAGAAAAGTTCTTTGAACCAGTAACAGTGCCTTCGAGTTATGATAATACTGTTTTACAACATTAAGTTGAAGAGCTCTGTAATTGGAATACGGTTATCTCCATATTTGCTTTAGATAATCTGTTCACCGATAATAGTTATAAACCGTGTGGGTAAATATATAATAAAATCTCAAAAGGTGTATAAAATCGCGTGATTAATATTCTCTGTGTGGTGAAAGTGTAAGAATAATTCACCACTCCCTATTTTGCCCGTGGATGTCGTAAAAAATGACTAGGGGATATAATACACGTGGGTGACGTGACCGGGGATTAGTCCGTCACCCGCCGAGAGGCCGACCGCGTGAGGAAAGACCGACGTCCTCCCCGAGGGGAGGACGTCGCTCGATGGGAGGGTACCCCAAGTAGAGGGTATACCGTCGGGCCGACCACTGACGACAAGTTAACTCCGCTCCGGTGGTCGGCCCAACGACGAAGGCGACGTGGTTTTTGGGTGGGTTGCGGGAGTTGCGTGCTTAAGCCCCTCTGTCGCCCCGGAAAGAGTGGTGCGGAGGCGCGCCGACCGCAGCCCACCCACAAAAAAAAAATAATACGCAATAACATCTATCCAAGAGACCCAAGAAGAGATGGATGGACTGCCTGAATGAGGATATGCGTATGAAAGCAGTGAGTGCACATATGACGCCTGATAGGAGGCTATGGAAGGTAAAAACATGTTGTGCCGACCCCACTTATCGTGGGATGAGGGCAGGCAAATAATGATGAACATCTATCCAAGAGAAGGAAAACTCGAAATAAAACTCTATAACAACCTGTCTGACCAGCATGGTATAGTAAGATCAATTTGCCTGCTATTACGGAGAAAGCTCGTACCCAACAGTGGGACATATATGAGCTGAAATGATGATGATGATGAATATCTATAATGGCCGTTTCGGACATAACTCTATTAGTCTTTGGATGTAACCATAGCTTGCCGAAAAAAACGGGTAGTAACTATTAAACCGACTTATATACGATTGTTTCATTACAATCAATACTACTAAGCATGAGATATAAGCTTGACCTCATCATTAACACAGGCATGTCATCATCATCTTGCTCTTATCCCAATTACTTGGGGTCGACGCAATGTGTCATCTGTTTTGACATATTGCAAAAAGTTTCGGCAATGACTTTTATGACCGGCCGCCTGCCTGACGTCAACCCTCCTTGGGAATGTAATCGTTGACCTAAATGGTACCAGATAGAGTTGGTCCGGGTCAATCTAGGGCTCTTAGTCGTCTTTTACGACACCCACGAACAAAGCAAGGGTTGGTAGTATTCGAAGCCGCTACCACACAGCAGCATTAACACAGGCATGTATGTGATGCATAAAGTATGTACCTACTGTGACTGGAAAACTATATAAAAATCTTTTCTAATTAAAAATTGTAACGAAAGTCATCTTAAGCAAAGAATTGTGATAAAAAAAAAAACGAGTTGACATTGTAATAAGTGAGTTATTAATAAATCAAATTGCAATTGGTACCTACGTACTGAACTACATAGAAATATTTTCTAATTAAAAATTGTAACGCCAGTCATCTTAAACAAAATCAAATTGCAATTGGTACCTATGTACAATTGCAATTACGTTTCGGAGTGAATGCGATCGCAACTAGTTACGAACAAAATTTTCTGAGCACGCGATAAGCGTCGCTTGTAAAGGAAAAACTAATATACCTACCTAATTCACAGCCACTTAACTATTAAGTTTAATACCCTCATTAATTGGGTAATAAATAAGCCTTGTATTGCTTGCACACTTAATTTTATGGTCTGAATCGCTTTCTTACGGTTAGAATTTGCCATTTATTTGCTCTACAAACAAATATGAAAACAGCAATACTGTGAAATATAATCTCTCAATCATTATACCCACAGCAAAACACTTTTAGCAGGCTATGAACTGATTCATATTAGCCTAAATAAATTCCACTGTTAAGTTCGGGTCTCCTGTACAGTAACATGTGCCTATTATATTGCAATGGTTAGACGTGCGTTTAGGGTTTTATGTCGAGTTTTCCTTTTGTTGAATATCTCCATTTTTTTTTTATACCCACAGACAAAACACTTTCTTGCGAATAGTATTCTTACATCATCACATAATTGCATTTTGATGGATTTGTTGTTAATTTTCTGCAGAGAAAGAGCGGTAGGACCACACTGTCTACAGTTATCTGTCTACAGCCGCGGGCCGGTCCGTCCGGGGTAGTACCACACTCTCGCAGAAAATCGACGTCTGAGTAGTAGCAGTTTGTTACTGCTCTTCGTTAGGTGAGTGAGAGAGCCGGAAGCCCAACTTTCTGAGGGTGTTTGTGTGTGGAGGGTTTTGGTGGTGCCCTTGGTATTACCGAGCCTCAATGCACGCATTCACACTCTTTTCACTTTCTTCGCGGTAGGCAGCGACCCTGTAAAGGTCCATGAGCGGCAGCAACAGTTACCATCAGGTGTACTGTTTGCTCGTTTGCCACCGTTTGCAATAGAAAAAAAAACAGGGAGGAAATGATTATGATCTGCTTATTCCCCGACTATGCCGACCGATGCGGCTAAAGGACGGCTTATAATGCCATTGTCTGCGCACATTGAATCACCAAAAACGAGTCCTTGTCTGCCATGCCTTATCTCGCCCGGCAGGTTATACTTTCGATTACCTACGCCCAAAGCCTACTATTAAAAATCATAGCTACTTGATTAATTGTGAAATAGTTCCTTGTTCGACATCTTGGTCCCTCGGTTTTAGATGGCGCAGAACACGCCTGCGACATTAAGGGGGCGTTCATAAAATACGTGAGATGTTTAAGGGGGGGAGGGGGTCGAGTCAAATTTCATCTAATCTTACGTTGGAGAGAGAGGGGGTCTCGGCAAATATCACGCAATTTTTTTTCTGATTGAAACAAAAAAAATATACTATTTTGGTCCTTTTAATCCAGATTGTACATGCTTAAGATTTAATCTTAAGCGTAATCGTAATACAATTAAGGTCATTCACTAATTCGTTCGAAAAAAAATAGTTTCATCCATACTTCGACGTTATACCATAGATAATTCACTATAAAATAAGATAGATGTGCAAATGAGGTTTTAAATTTGTAATCTGAATCGCATGATTCTCCATGGACTGAATTAGAGTAGATATTCTTTTTTTAATCACTGTAGTTACGATTTGAGTATTCTATTGTTAAATTTTTATTACACTTATAATTAAACTCTCAGGAATATTGATTACTAGTCTTAACTAGTCGTAAATAAAAGCAGGAAGAAATTTTTTTTTTCTTTTTACAATAACAATCCAACGCGTTTACGTAAGAAACCCACATTTTGAAAAATCTCACGTGAGATTGGGGGATGGGGGAGGGGGTTAAATAAAATCTCACGACATCCCACCAGGGGGGGGGAGGGAGGTACAGAAAATAAAAAAAAACACCTCACGTAATTTATGGACGCTCCCTAATAACTTGCTAATGAATTGTATAGTACCGAATGCGAAATTTATCTATTCTTGACGCTAATTAGTGACAGAGCCGAAGACAAGCTATTATGTTTGTATTCTCTGCTTTTGTGTATATTCCTTGCTTGACACTATTGCGCATCATTTCGCAATAATTATTAGTACAAAATTGAAGGAGTCAAACCTTTTAGTTTTGAATGAAATAATTCCAATAAATATATTCCAGTGTTTTAATTTTATGGTTTTGGTAAATGTAATAATACACGCAAAGAAATTCATATCACTAAAATTTGTCTATGGCAATCAGTGACGTCACAATTAATTGAATTGCTCATATCACGAACCATTAAGAGTTAAAGTTGAGTAAAATTTTGTATAATACAGAGGAATGGCGTGCGAAAGGTGTATAGTACAATAATGTACCTACAAGCCTTTCTATAAAAAACTCTGGAAAATTGTATAAGAGTGTTTAAATGATTTAATTGGACTTTAATTGACTCTTAGATACGTTGTGGCGTAATTCCACGTTTATGATCTCATGACAAACGTTAATGAAATTAAGTTTATTTTTATGTTTTACTAGAAAACAATACATTCATATTTTTACCTAAATTGGCTATATATCAATTATGGCTACACAACTAACTAAACCTACCATTTTTATGCTTACATTAAAACACTTTTAGGGCCTGGAATTAATAAATAATACCGACCTTATGATGATTTCTAGATGTAATAACTACGTCGGCAGTAACAACAACCTATTTGTGAGCAACTTAAATACCAAAAAAACAATAAACTGACAAAAATTTCTAAAAATATTTTCAAGTTATATTAAAAGTACAGGATTTCGCTAGGTCAACAGTTTGGATGATTCAACGATGACTCCGAGTACACTCCTTTTTATTTAAGATTTTTCCTCGTATTCATAAATTTGCAAAAATGGTGAGTTTTGCTTTTTCATTTGGAAATTGTATTAGTTCAACTGTTATTATACGGGATATGCAATGTAAATATGAAAATAAACTTTTTATAAATATTTTAGGTAAGGTTGTTTAATAATTCTCAATATTTGTAATTTGGGCTCCTCATATTGATTGTAATATGTGCCACATAACATGTAAGACTGATTATTTATTTTTTATTTTTGAGTCCTAGACAAAGTGTGCTCTTTATCTTCGAGGCAGGATCGAACGAATGAACGAAGCAATTAATGTGGTGAGACAAAATAACATGAAATATTAAAAATAAAAAAATATTTTTTTGCCAAAATCTACAAAGGTCCTTCACTAACCGTTTCACGGTTAGTGAAGGACCTTCAAGAATTTTTAATACAAGGTCGAAAGGTGACTAATGTATTTGCCGTTTTTGCTGTTAGATTTTAATAGTACGTAACACTTAATCTGAGCCCCGGGAGGGCCATATAACCATCACTAAATCCAAAGATACCAAATTCTATTACGTAAACATGAATAATATTTTTGGTGATCCTGTCCGAGTTTTATTTATTCTATAGGAAGTCATATACAAACAAATGAATAAGAAGCCCTATATCTTTCAGGTTTTTGGGTCCTTTATTATTTTAATAAAGCTTAAAAAAACAACGTGAGCGAGGTCACATTACCACCTTTTCCTCTATATACATACATAATAAAGGACATAGAAATAAACTACGTCGTTATTTTGCGTCAGATATATAATGCATGACATAAAATCCATCAATGCTTCCCATGTCTAAATATAAAAATTTAAATTCATAATGTTTGCCGTTTGAGTACCTATATAAGTCTATAGACATTTTAATAACTAGATAACGGGACCAAAGTCCTTATTTAGTCATACGCATACTTAAATAGCTTCTTTTTTCTTTTTCTGAGTCACGCTAACCAAACGTCTTCTTACGTTACTCATTCATGCTCCACCACAAACTATTAAATTTCATTAAAACAATAATATTGTCTATTAAATTGTGAGACTCGACAATTCTTTATAATATAAATGACTATTTTATAAATCATTATCATCACCATTTTAAGTCCTGTCTAGGCTCGAGCTTCTTCCTGGACAGTAGCGAAATAGATCTTCTTTACCACGCTAGTCAGACGAGTTAGAATAGGGTTTGCTCTCGAATTTTCCTTCTTTCATAGATATTATATGCGCATTATATTCCTTAGTCATTCTTTACGACGCGTCGTAAAGTGAATATGGTGAAAATCAGGAAGTCGGTAAGTGGTAGAAGAATAGAAGTACAACATATCCTACATAACCGAAGATTTACCAACTGGAGTGATAATGTCCAGATAACTATGGGGAAAGAAAATTTCTGAAGTGGCAACCAACCGGACAGACAAAGTCAAAGTGGATGACATAAAGTCGTGAATCATTGAATGCGTACTGCACAAAACCACTCGACGTCACACTCTTCTTGGAGAGGCCGATCGCTGTGGACAGTGGACGTTAATGGGTTGACGAATTGATGTATGGTCAATAGGAGATAGATGTATTGATGTATTTTAATATGTCAGTATGTATCATCAGAATGAATTTCTTAGTGCTGACCCAACTCTTTAAAAAAGAATCGTTCTAAATATCAATACAGTTCATATACGTCCCACTGTTGGGCTCGAGCCTCCACATGATTCATCATTTCAGCCTATCGCCGTCCACTGCTGGACCTCGCCTGCCTCCCATCATCGAGCCTCCAAAATGAGAGGGAAATTGACCTACTATACCACGCTGGTCAGACATATTGGTATATGGTTATGCTTTGAGTTTTCCTTCTCTTGCATAAATGTTACCTGCATATTATGTCCTTTAGTCGTCGTCTTTTCAACACCCACAGGCAAGAAAGGGGGTGGCACTCCATTAACACACAAAAAATACAATGGCGAATTATTATAAATATTAGAGATGTGCCGATTAGTCCGCGACTATCCGGCTACCATCGTAGTCGGCGAATAGTCTGAGAGTATTCGACAAAGAGCGCCACCTATCTGGTTTCTTACTTTTAATATATTTCTCAGTAGAATGTATATAGGGGGAATTAGTTTTAATAAAGTTGCTCATACTTGCAGTATTTGCTATTTTGTCCTGACGACCACGAGAAATTATCATAAGACACCGGTTATACTTTCCTTTCACCATTTTTGCAGAGCGGGTCCTGAACGACGCCTCACTTTTTTATAGCCGGACTAGTTTTTTTTTTTAAGTTTTGCATTGTATTGATAATATAAAATAAATGAGTCAGTAGTTTTGTTAAAAACGTCAATGGCCAGGACGTTAGTGAGAATTACTCATTCAGTGTACACAGCTGTTTTAACCATTGAAACGGTGTGATTACGTCAACCGGGACTTATACATATATGTTTACAATTTAGTGTTAGACGAACAAAAACCTATATAAATGTAATGTATGACTTAGGATTAGGCATTAGCTTTAAGCATAAGATACATGTATTTAAAAAATTGGTTTATCCGTATATGTGAAGATAAATTCCAACACGATTTGACGATTTGATTTGAACTAAAAATTGACAATGCATATACGTATTCCCCACATTGAACGGCAAATTGCCTCTTTTTTGTAAAAAAAGACCCAGAGCATCAATGAATCTGCGATCTACATCATATAATGTAATACTTGGCTATTAGCAAAGAGATATGTAATTTAATTTACAATTAGCTTTACTTATCGGTACATAACTCGGATACCTATGTATGTAATCAAGCATTTTGATGTATTATTATGGACATACGATGATAGATAGAAGGAACGTTCTATAAGAGTTAAGGTCGTGTATCTTGGAATGCATGAATCATTTCTTAATTAATTATTGTGCACACAGTGTAAGAAACGAGTTATCTCATAGAATCCAAAAGAGACATAGATTCTGTGGACGACTGACTATTTATCGAAAATGTTTTTATTACATAGACAAATTCCCAAAGCTAAATATGTCTAGAATTCTTTATATTTAAAAGTAGATATAGATTCAAATATTAAGGTATAGTTGTATTAATATTGAAGGATGAATAAAATAACTTCGTTTCACTTTAAATCCGATTAGACGTTCGATAAAAACCAATTAAATTATTGTGAAAAAGAAAAACGACTCTCAACTTTTCTATCTCGATATTGGCGTTCTTGAGAGTCGCGTTTTCAATAGAATATAAGTGAATTCATTTTAATTCTTCGTATATTTCATTTATCTGATAATAAGTTACAAAATATGTAAGAATATGTCAACACATGCAGAGTCCAACAGTGGGACGTGTAAGAACTGAGACGACGCGAAGATCACTAAATACTTAACACGATTTACCCATTATTACCAAAATTGACAATGTTTTTATATGTTTCCCTCATTAAATGGTACATTGTCTTATTTATCCAAATAATCATCATCATCATCGCGGCCCACATACGTCCCACTGTTGGGCTCGAGCCTCCTCCACAGTGGGAGGGAATTTGACCTATTATACCATGCTGGTCAGACATGTTGGTATAGAGTTTCATTTCGAGTTTTCCTTCTCTTGTACAGCTGTTATGATATATGATGATATATGATATATATATGTTATGTGCATATTATATCCCATAGTCGTCTTTTACGACATCCACGAGCAAGATAGGGAGTGGTGAATTGTGTTCTTACTCCGTCACCACACGGAAAGTATAGAATTTATTCACATAGGACAGAAGAATAACTTCATAGAAGGAGTATCAGCTTGCAGTAATCGTCTTTAACAACATCCACATACATTCGAATATTATATTTTTATGATATGTTAATAATCTTATGTCCTGTTGGTCGGAAAAAATATGTAACAATATGTCAACACAGCTTTCTCCTAGTTGTGGCATAAGACGACGAGAGAAAATTACTCCCGGATAATACGCATTTATTTACATATTAGCTGGTGTAAGGCAGGTGTCTTGAGTTACAATCCACTTAGTGAAACACTACTGCTAAGAAAAGCAAATTGCGTTCCCGTTTTAGTATAGTCTCCTATAATGTGCTTACGTAAATGTAGGTCTCATAACAAGGCTCAAAGTCGCTCAGCGTACTATGCTCGGGATTTCTCTGCGAGATATAATCCGGAATACGGAAATCCGCAGAAGAACGGGTGTAACCGACATAGCACGAAGAATTAGCACGCTGGAGTGACAATGGGCAGGCCACCATCGCTCGACGAACCGACAACCGCTGGAGGAGAAAGGTTCTCGAGTGACGACCACATATCGGACGACGCAGTGTAGGACGCCCACCCCAGCAAGTGGACCGACGACCTGGGAAAGTTGCTGGGCGTCGTTAGATGCAGGCTGCACAAGACCGCACTTTGTGGCGTAACATGAGGTAGACCTACATCCAGCAGTGGACGGCGATAGGCTGAAAGGATGATGACGAATGTGCTTATACAATATTTAGGATCTTATCAGGCAAAATATTGTGATCCATTAGTTTGCTTAGATAAAAAAAGTGTCCCCAGTTCATATAATCAAACGTTTTTTCGGACGTAGGCAACAAAGACATGGATTGCACAGATGGCGTAAGATACTGATCTACAGTGTCAGTATCATGGGTTCGAATCCCGCGCACGATAACATTTTGTGCGATTCACGAATTGTTGTTCTGGGTCTGGATGTAGTTTGTGTCTAGGGTTGCCACCCGTAATTTATTATAAAGTATTGTACGTTATTTTTATTAATTGTACTTTATACTTTATGTAGGGGATAAAGTACGCGAAAATACTTTATTTAGCAGGAACTGATTTCTTGAGATAAAAACTAAAGACATTTTTTTTTAAATTTGTATAAAATAGTTACATATTTAATGGCGATTAATGCCACGGCAGCGTTCATATGGAGAGATTTGCATGTGATGTACAATATATTATTTAGTTTCACTTAAATAAATAGGGCAAAATAAATAATTACCACAAATAGACATCTAATTATGTTTTTGGCGAAAATTATGAAATAAAATCAATCGTACTTTATTTTGACACAATGTACTTTATTTTTCTAATTTCATTAACCAATGTACTTTATTTACACGAAAAAAAGGTGGCAACCCTATTTGTGTCCGTTACTTATATGTTTATAAAGTCCGCCGCAATACAAGAATAGGATATACATTAGTGCAGGGTTTTATCTTTTAAAGAAAAATAATAATTACATAGAGTCTTGAAGCATAGGAATGTGACTACAGAATTACAGTTGCAACTAATCGTATCAAGAAACCTTTGATCAAATTTCATTACAATCGCTTTTTTAATTGCGTAACATATGTATTAGTATCCGGTATTGTTATCAAGGGGAATACCCCAGTAATGTAAACCTTTCATTGTATTTGGTACGTGTTTGGTGCGTGTTAACTAGATTTGTTTAAAATTGGAGCCGCCAAGTGTCGCTAAGTACTTCACGAAGCACACCTTTCTTCTTCTCCAACCCAAAATCAGATCCCACTAACTAACAAGAGTCTATTCACAAAGACCAAAAATTTATTATCTGGTTACGTCCTCTAGTCGTCTTTTACATCATCATCATCATTACAGCTCATATATGTCTCACTGATGGGCTCGATCCTCCTCAACATTAGAAGGGAAATTGACCTACTATACCACGCCATAGCATAAGAATTAGTACGCTGAATTGGGCAGGCCACATCGCTCGACGAACCGACAACCGCAGGAGAAGAACGTTCTCGAGTGGAGACCACGTATCGGACGACGCAGGGGTAGGACGCCCCCCACTGGTTGGACCGACGACCTGGTGAAAGTTGCTGGGCGTCATTGAATGCAGGCAGCACAGAACCGCACTCTGTAGTGTAACATGAGGGAAGCCTACGTCGAGCAGTGGACGGCGATAGTCTGAAATGATGATCATCATACCACACTGGGCAGACGGGTTGGTATAGAGTTTTATTTCCTGTTTTCCTTCTCTTCGTCTTTTACAATAACCCTCAGACCTGGCGATAAAAATACGTTCTTATTTCTCTCAACGTCAGGGGATAAACAAACATTTGATAAATATTAATATCGAAGTCAATCGGCAGGCAATTTGAAGTGAGATTCGGGTCATATTCACAGTACTCATCTGTCTACAATTTTAATTCTTACCTATGAGTGTATTATAAATATTTGAATAAGCCGTCAGTCTTTTAAGAATTACGTTGGTTGATTGATCGTTTATACTAATCGAGTCAGCCTTGAGTACAGTATGACGTATATGATCATATTTGTTTACGTGAAAACAGGACACTTGAAAAACTGTTCCGTTATTTTTATATCAAAACGGTACACTTGCAGAATAGGTAAAAATATGAAATTAAAAGAGCAGCTAACAAAACACGAGAATATTTGGAAAATATTGAAGGATAGGTAAAGCAATGACCTTTGAACCTAAAAAAAAAAAATATTAAGAACATGTCCCTATTAGTATAACAAATGATTATTTATGCTCTTTTTCCAAACACGGAACATTTTTGTACGGCTGGGGAGATTGGAACAACCTAGAAACGGGATGTATGGCCACGTTAAAGATGACGTCATTTTACTCTCAATATTCGCACACAATTCGCATCCAAATAGTGTGGTTTAGTTGATATAAGTTTTGCACATATGATTATTATTACGATAACATTCTAAGAAACAAACTTCCTTTAGATATAGAATGGTCAAACAACTGACTCATTCTTATGTATCAACGAACCAGCAGGTTAATGTAAAACGAACATGTTTATAGATACTTTGGTTTTTCCAATTACAAAATGGAACGTGACTATCTTAAAGACGAGTAAACAAATTTATTATATTGTTCGGTTTGTTTAAAATGACCTCAATAGTGATGAACATGCGACGAATACACAGTAGGGGTAATATGGATTTCCTTAATGGAAACTATCGATTTCGGACATACGAATATGTACATCAATGATCGTATGCTGAAAAAGAATTCGATATATGATTCAGATAGAAGAAGAGCTGCTTTGGTATTTTACTCCACAGTTCCTCTCAGTTAATATACGTGTCACTGTTAGGCTCCAGCAGCTTCCAAAATATGAGGGTAATTGGCCTATCACTACGCTGGTCAGACGTGTTAGTAAAGGGTTTCATTTCGAGTTTTTCCACTCTTGGACAGATGTCATCTACTTCTAGACCTACTATAATCCCTTAGCCGTCTTTCACAGGCAAAAAAGGAGGTTGTGAATATTATTCATACTCGGTCACCACAACGAAATTAAGAGTAATTAAAAGTTACTTCAATAATATTTAATATTAATTCTCTAAACTCCAATCAGCTCGATGTTAATAAATATATCGAAAAAAAAATACAGCAAATCTGATGGTAAGTGCCAATCATGGAGCTCAACAATATCCGGGGCACAGCCAGGTAGCCTACCGTGAGGAAAGAACTCTTCCTTAACCTCATTTAAATAATAAAATGTCATAGCGCTCGGCAAACACTGCAGCAAGTATTTAATTTCAGAGGTGGACGTAAAACTTATCGAAATAAATTATATTTATCAATTATCAATTAGTGTAGTCACAAGATATCCAAATCTAGATCTTAAAGAGTATTAGCATCCCTAAAACCCTGTTATTCCATCCATAGTCATAAAAATGTTAACAAGGGCCTATTTATTCGGCGCAGATAATACGTCAGACGACAATTTTCCAATCCCCTTGAATTCTCGAGACGTTTCATCTATTGCTCTCGATCTGTTCAATTGAATAAATGCAGGGAGGTGATGGCGTGGCATTCGCTATTAACGCCAGATCCTACGTGTGCGTTGTTATGTAAATAGGGTCGTGCGTACTGATGAGCGGCTCGCCTCGATAGGTGCTTTGCCAGGGTCACGGCCGAACGTACGCTCGACGCCCTCAGCCCTCGCATATTGTGCCACGTAACAACTTGGCATAATTAAGTATTAAACAATGCCAATATTGTTAATTGATTGATTCTACAGTCAATTCATGCTCCCATATGTATTCTACGAAATATATTTTATCAACAATAGAAATAAGAAAGATCTATGTTGACGAAAAATATTCCCTAGCTGTACAATTTGGTCATAAATGCAAGGTTCGATCCCTGCTGTAGAAACCTAGTGCGACTCTAATAATATTATATTATGTTGGAACTCAAGTATGGTAGATTTAATTTTAGAATAAAGTTTTAGAGAAAATGAGAGTTTTAGGCAATAACCATCCAAAAACGGCCAAGTTTTAAGTAAATGTACTCATCCGTGATTCGATAAACAATGAAACATGATGGGTGTATCATATTTTTTCTTTTATGGCTTCAACAATACATATAATATATGGTATCTATCGTACACATTATCCCTTGTGCCACTAACACATTAATCTTTCGTCAGTTTCAACTTTGTTGTAGATTTAAATTACACAAAATGAAAATGAATTTTTATAATAATTGATTCTGTTGAACATTAGACTGTTGTACCAAATGTTAATAACAGCACGTGATGAGCGCAATCTTCTTTAGTCCTAATAATCGGTATGTACTATAATTAAGAGGAATAAATAATACCTAACAAGTAGGTTTTTCTGAGGCTAACAAGTAAGTCACATACAAAAAAAAAAAATTTGTTACGCTTTCATGTCTTTCACCATTAAAAAGATTTTAAAAATTGTTTCATGAAGGGAAAGTCTTCAATGAGTAACATAGGCTATACTTTATTCCCCGCGAATATGTCACAGGGACGGCACTACGCGGTTGAATCGGTTGGAATGGATATAAATCTTTGTATTTTATATTCTTGACTTCCTTGTTTTTCTTTCCACGACCCTCATTCCCAACTAACAGGACATTGGCCTATACTGGCCGGTTGCAAGCTGGCTGGCAGTTTGGTATCTTATAATTCGAGTTATCCTTCTTATGCAGTGATGCCAACTTCCTATATTCCTTAGTAGCCTCTTATGACACTATTTACTACTTTAACCCCTGAATTGGACACGGATCTCATCCGTAATGGGAAAGACATTGGCATGTTACGATTATACACTGATCAGAACGGCTTCGTACAGGATTTTTCTCCAAGTTTTCTTTCTCTTGCAATGGTCCATTCATGTCTCTGAGTCTTCTTACAACACTTGTAGTAAGGGCAACTGAGGTAAATTGTATTCTTACTCCGAAAAGGTTTGAGTAGCTTTCCTACTCACAAAAAAGCAAGGATAGTAAAAAATTGCATTCCTAGTCATTGACTATGGTAAAAATATTTCATTATGGCTTAAAAGTAATTTGAGGAATAAGTTTGTATAATTTTCGTATCGATGGATGGGTTATTGAAACGAAGCGTAATCTCGGCACTGACGCACGTACATTCGCGCCGGCTATCGATCCAACAATTATAATTTACGATAAAAACCAGCTCCGCAAAAGAAACAACATAACAACACGAGATTTTTCCTCTTAGCATACCTACGAGTAATATAATTCACTCGCTCATATCTTGGCTTGTCAATAATTATTTAATGGTATATTAATTTGTGGTTAGACAGGTAACAACATATTTTTAAAGATCAGCACCACCCAATAAATAAAGTCTTGTATTATTATCATACAAATTTATAGACTAACAACAGACAACTGCATCAGATTCAGGACAATCACTCATGGATCACACAAAGAATTTCCACCTAGTTAGTGAGCCATAAGCGATATCATCATCATCATCGCAACCCACGTACGTTTCACTGTTGGGCTCGGGCCTCTTCCACAATGGGAGGGAATTTGACCTACTATACCATGCGGGTCCAGACATGTTGGTATAGGATTTTATCTCGAGTTGTCCTTCTCTTGCACAGATGTTATGTGCATATTATATACCACAGTCGTCTTTTACGACATCCAAGGGGCAAGATAGGGAGTGGTGAATTGTATTCTTACTCTGTCACTCTACCCGACATTTCGATTTTTCTATCTATTAAATCCCATGGAGAGGCCTATGTCCGACGATTGCCAATGAAGTTGATGAGCTGATGGATGGATTAAGGCCTACTTCGAGTTATGACATCCCACCGAAAATGAGGTCTCGGTATCGGTGGCCCACCGAAATAGCGGCAGAAAGATGCAGTGCAGCAGGTTAAAGGGCTGCATACCCTCGCTTCTGTCACCCAGGATAATAGACGGACGTGACCAGACTATAGCCTCAAAAAAACCTGAGTTATATATAATTATATACTCTGCGTATGCTGGCAGCATCTTATATACGGAAATGACAATTACAGTAAGTATATAATAAGTAACACGACAAAGCTTTTTAACTTGAATATTGAAAATGTGCGTTCAGTGGATAGGATTTTGTTCCAGTTTTAAATTGCTACCTTCAAAACAGGTCCAACTCTTCTTTTTATGTTTCTTTTGCATCACCATATTTGTTAGTTTTATACTATCTTGTTCTTAAGATACTTTTAATAGGTGTAATAAAACGAAGTTTGTACTATAACCCATTTAAATTGAAAGTTAAACAAGATAGTATTGCTATTACAAATTTTCAGTAATTGAAAATGAACTGACTTGTGAAAGTATGTAAGAACATCAACTTCACTTTGATCCGATAACCTAAGGACAGCAGTAAACGGCACATAAGGCAAATTCAAAATTCTAATTATGTAATAAATGTACAACCTCTACGCGGTGACGGAGTAAGAATACAATTTGTCACAATTTTTGACCGTGAGTGTCGTAAAAGAACACTATGAGATATGCAGGTAACAGGAGAATGAAAACTAGAAATATAACCCCATACCAACCCATCTGACCGTAGTAAGTCAATTTCCCTCCAAATGTGGAGGCAGTCTCCTGCAGTAGGAGCAATATGAGCTAAAATGTTGATGATAACGTCACTGCAAAAGAACGCAGCCTCGAAATAATTCTTAAGCATAACCACAGCAAACATGGAATAGTAAGTACATTTTCGCTCTTGTTATAGTCCCTTGTCCAATGGTAGAAAATATTTCGACTCAAGCATATGTATGTCTAGCAAGAAACTGTTTTAAGCTGGCTGTTTAATTTTGATTTATACACAACGACAGTGGAGTTATCGGTGACGCACAGAATGGACATTAGTATTCAAAAGACTTTTTAAGGCTTTTGTTTTTGATTTCCACAAACGGCTGAGTATGAGTCATAATCGAGTTAATTTGATTTTCACACGTTGTCATTTATCAAGCAGTATGCAACGATTTAAATCTATGGCAGTATGTAGTTAGTATCAACACGTTTAGAATATTGTGACTAAAGATTTTTATGGATTTTTTTGCAGAGTATGAAAATACACGTAAGGCGCTATTATTTTATGTGCCCGACTTTTAGGATTCACTCTCCACTACATTTAAATAGTTTATTCAATATAGTTTTAAGACAATCAAAATAATACTTTCACGTGCCCGCCACTCAAATTCCAAAGAACCAATAAATATTTGTTTTATACAGAAATCTATACCAATAAATAAAATTGGAGTGTCTGTTTGTAATGTCAAAATAATAGGCTTTTTTCATGCTCACACGGTTATTTGCACGACACCTATGCCTAAAATAGCAATTAAAAAATTTTTGTCTGTCTGTCTGTCTGTTTGTTCCGGGTAATCTTCAAAACGGCTGGACCGATTTCAAAAATTCTTTCACCAATGGGAAGCTATAATATCAGGGCGTAAACTAGGCTATATTTTATCCCGGTATTCCCACGGGAACGGGAACTACGCGGGTAAAACTACTATAACCTATAACCGAAGCGAAGCGAGGGCGGGTTGCTAGTATAAAATATATCTGTTTAGTTAGCGTGTAAATCAATTATAACTACTATCAAGTCTAGCCCTGTCGCGTTTGCTTTGTAAATTAATTCTGAGAATATCTCTCGCTTTGTGGCATTCGTCCGAGACAACATAGATGTTTTCCTTTTGCGATACATGATATTTGGGAATCCCAAGAATCTCAGAATGTTTAACTACAGCACGAATATCAGTAGAATAACAAGTATTAACTGATCTATACAAGGTCTCAAAATACACATTCCAAAGACTATATGATATCTCGTACAATGTTGATCGGTGTCGAATCACCATAACTCCAATAGTGCATTAGTCAGGACTCTGTTGTGTAGATTCTTTATGAAGTGATGATCCCGCCCTTTTTACGACTAAATGCTGAGTTGGTGCATCGAGTTGAATATTTAAGTTCAATTTTGCAAAAGTCAGAAAGAACTGTTGTTTTAAATTTTGGTCTGCCTGTTCGCTTTGCTAAATTTGCTAATGTTAGGAAGATGTTGACAGGATTTCATTTAGCAGTAGTTGATTTTACATAATAATTTATACTTTTTTGACAGGGATTTTTATTAATATGTAAATTTTTTCGTGCGGTGATAGAATAAGAATACAATCATCACCTCTATCAAACGCGTGGGTGTCGTAAAAGACGATTATGAGATATAATATGCCTATAACAAATAAGCAGGAGAGGGAAAGCTCAAAATGACGCTATATTAACCCCTATGACCAGCGTAGTATAGCAGGTCAATTTCCCTAATATTGTGGAGGAGAGTCGAGAAGAAGTATTAAGATATCTGATAAAATGTAAAATAACTACGGAATGATAGCACTTACGAGTATTGAAGAGAATGTGAGATGAAGAAAATTGTCTCAATCAATATGCACTCTTCTGTTAGATATGAATGTCCTTCACGAAAAGGAAAATTCTTTTACCAGAACCACGCTAGCTGATGTGTACTACCATAGTGAGTTTATTTCGAGTTTTCTTTATACGTCCTACTGCCGCGCTCAGGCCTAAACGCTAGTCAGACGGATTCGTATAGATTTTATTTAGATTTTTCTCTCTCATGCATAGATTTTGCATGCATATAACCTTTAATCGCCTTTTACATCCCGCACGAACCAGTAAAGGGGGTGATGAATTATATTCATATGCATCTCGATTTACTTTAGTTTCATAATTTCCTTTTACGATACTCACGAAAAAGAAAGGGATGTTGACGCATCATAATCTGTCACCACATCGACATAATCACCACCGCTGTAATAACTAGTTCATAATGAAAAGTGTATATTCACAACGGTTGTGTAACCTGTATATCAGTAAACCATATACTTGTTGAGTAGGTTGAACACTAACTGGCTCGAGCTATTCGGTTTTCTAACTTTAGACCTGTGTTCGGTCGGCACACTCCGCTTTTAGCTACGCCATTGTATCCTATATGTGGTTCAGTTTCTATAAATAAAACCAATAATATTCTATATGAAATATGAACCATAGCAAAAATAGATTTTATATCATACACGGGTTCGCTAGACCTATTTTCAACAAGATTTGACAAATCATTTAATAAGAGGAGCAGTCATAGGAACCCTCAATATATACTGTATAGTTAGATAAACTATATATAGATTTATTTAATTAAAAACACAAGAACCTGCACTACGGCAATAATACAATTCACCACTCCCTATCTTGCCCGTGGATGTCGTAAAAGACGTCTAAGGGATATAATAAGCATATAACATCTGTGCAAGAGAAGGAAAACTCGAAACAAATCCCTATTCTAACACATCTGACCAGCGTGGAATAGTAGGTCAATAACCCTCCCATTATGAAAGAAGCCAGAGCCCAACACTGGGACGAATATAGGCTGAGATGATGGTGATGATGACTGCGGGGGACTTTACAAACATGATTTAACGGACACAAATTACATCCAGACTCGGAATAACAATTTTTGGATCGCACAAAGCATTATCCTTTGTGGGAATGGAATTCATGACACTGGCAGTCAAATTGGCATCTTTACCGTCGAATAAATTATAAAATATTACAACGTGTTTTAAGATTTTTTTCAAAAATAAAGACTAATTTATGTAAGTATATATCATGTCATGTCCGAGCCCAACAGTGGGACGTATGGCCTGTGATGATATAATGATGATATATCTTGTAGAACTGTTTAATTTATCAATTGATAATGTGGAGTTAAGCCCCGTGATTAAAATAAAATGCGTCAACAATCCTTGCAATTCCGTGAAAATCGTAAAATTGGGCAACAGCACTTTTCTGGGTTTATAATACCAACTAGAATTACCAATTCGTATGCTAAGCGTGGTTGGCATTATAGCATTTTCCCCATCCCGGAAGACGTATATTCAAAAGTGAATGTCAGTGAATGTAGATGATGGTGATGATTACATAACACACATAAGTGCTTCAATTTGAGAATGAATAAAGTGAAGAACGAAGGTAAAAAAAATATTTGAAAGTTGCACCAGTGACAGAGAAATTAAGGAATGAATACTTGAAGTGATATGGACATACGATGAGGCGGGATGAAAGTAATATTGGGAGGAAAGATTTAAGTATGAATGTTGAAGGTTGAATTTAAGTATGAATGACAAAAGTGGTAAGGAAAAACCAAAGAAAATATGGCTGAGCTACGTAAAGCATGTAATGGATATACATGGATTGATCACAGAATACTTCTGATAAAGTTGTATGGAAGAAATCATATTTCATCGACCCCAAGTACGTAATTGGGATAAGAACAGCGTGGTAATAAGCGCGCCATGTTTCGAAAAAACTTTCAAGTACTACGTACCCTACATATTATTATATCGAGGGTTGAAAGGCTATTTGGTTTAAACGATATCTATATTGAGTTATATACATGTTCGGAATCGTCGAATTTTTCTCCGTCGAATGATACCGAATTCATTAAAATCAGAGCATTTTTTTTCACACGCTGAACTCTTTTACACTTTTCATACGCTGAAAAACGAGGGCTTAAGGCAATTTATATTAAGCGACATTTATCTTTGTAACTAAAGGTACGTTTCATTTAGTATTAGCATCAAGAATTCAATGTTTTTAATTGAACTTTAATTAAATTTACCCCATTCAAATAGCTCAGAAGTTTTTCTGTTATGATCTTTTTTCTAAAATTTTAAACCTTAAATGGCTCTCCTGTAAAGTTACAAAAATGTCGCTTAAACCAAATAGCCTTTCACCCCTCGATATGGTCTTACAAAATTATTATTTGCCGTTATAATTCACATTTTCCACAGACGTGAATGGTGATATCAGTCTGTCAGTTAAATACGCGTATTAGGTATGTTTAGAACAAAATGGCTCTTTCATCTTGTCACGTGTCATATAGGTAATTTTTCGCACAGCTGAACGTCCGAGCGTCACATCACTCACACAAAATACGTATATGCGATAACTACCTACATAACATCAAAAGACGTTTTCAAAGCTATTATTTTAGTATATAGTACATAAATGTAGAAACAATAGCCGACTACGCAAAAATTGTTTTAACTTACACATCAATAGGTAAGATAGTTCGCAATATTGTAATTATATTCGTATTATAGCTGGAGAGCTACTGAACCCTGCGAGTAACGGTCTTCCTGTAAGGTTAGAAATTTGTACACTAATGATTTATAGCATGCTAATGGCAATAGCCGTGACCTGGCGTCAGCCCTTCTCGTCATCAGCTCCTTTATTTTTTGAATTGTAAAATAAATTGAGTAGAAATACTGGTTACTGTAAGCTTCAAAATTGAATACGATGTAGTTTATTTATTATAAATCTTGAAAAAAATTTGACAGGCGATTACAATGAGCAAAAGTATGTGACAGGTGAATTGAAAAAAGCACAGTTGATGAGGTAAAATAAACTTACTCCTGTATAGTTGAAATTTGGATATGTTTTTAAGTAAACGTTTTGGAATGAGTATGTACAAAGACAGGCGATTTTGAATAGCATAAGACCTTGACAGGCGAGAGGAAAGTCGATAAGGGCGTGCGACTAAGATGTGTTACGTGAACGCATATATCGAATGCAATATATTTTATTAGTTTTAATGTAATCTACATTAGTTTTAATATTTTCAATTTTCTTCATCATCATCCATACTTTACAAAATAGAAAAAAATATTTTAATCAATCAATAAGGTCATTAAGAATTAAATATCGAGCTCAATTATATAGGACTTTATATTAATACTTACTGAATAAAATAGTTGTATGTTACCTGAAATATATTCCAGTTTCAGTTGATTGTGCTTTGGCAGTATCAGTAGGCTCTTGTAAAAGTATATCATATATACATAGAAGAAGGAACCGTATTCCTCTCAAACCAATTGAATTCGTAACGACCATCAATTAAGTTCCAAACGTTATTTTCAGGGGTAAGAATTGTTGGTTCCTTTAAATGATAATTTCGCCATATATTTGTAATATATGCAGTTCCTAATAATCGTTGCTGTAGTTCGCGTTGGCACGGTGGTAGATTTGATGAATCATATACATGATGTATAAAAGAGTGAGTGCAGATATGACGGCTGATAGGTTATGGAAGGCAAGTACATGTTGTGCCGATCCCACTTAGCGTGGGATGAGAGCAGGCAAATGATGACTTCTTGTCGTTTGGCTCGCTCATAATCTTTAATAGACGGCAAAAAATATTGGTCGAAAATGATATCTACTCGTAAGGCATGTGTAGCTGTTAGTACTGACATATTTTTTTTTGGAAATACCACCGAATGTTTTGGAGATATTTTTGAATGTATGCAATAACTCTCACTCGCACGCCCTTAGCAGCTGTCCCCTCGCCTGTCAAGGTCTTATACTATTCAAAATCGCCTGTCTTTGTACATATTCATTCCAAAACATTTACTTAAAAATATATCCAAACTTCAACTATACAGGAGTAAGTTTATTTTACCTCATCAACTGTGCTTTTTTCAATTCACCTGTCACATACTTTTGCTCATTGTAATCGCCTGTCAATTTTTTTTTTCAAGATTTACAATAAATAAACTACATCCTATTCAATATTGAAGCTTACAGAAACAAGTTTTTCTACTCAATTTATTTTACAATTCAAAAAATAAAGGAGCTGAAGACGTGCAGGTCTGACGCCTGCCAGGTCACGGCTATTGCCCTTAGCATGCTATAAATCATTAATGTACAAATTTCTAACCTTACAGGACGACCGTTACTCGCAGGGTTCAGTAGCTCTTGGACTATTAGCTTCTTGCGTAAGTAGATAATATTTTATTGATGACAATTGTAAAATAATAAATTTAAGTGTTAGCTATTTATATTAAAGCTTTCCTAGCAAAAAAATATAGTAATTTAATTCGTATTTACGTCTACAAGTTTCGCAACTATCAATAATGGTTAATATCATTATGTATTTTGGGTATTGGTCAAGCGCATCCTCGATACAATCTACAAATATTTAAAGTGGTGACGGAGTAAGAATACAATTCACCAACCGCTCGTAGGTGTCGTAAAAGACGACCGAGGGATTACAATATACATATAACATTTATGCAAGGGAAAGAAACCTCGAAATAAAACCCTGTACCAACACGTCTGACCAGCGTGGTATAGTAGGTAAATTTCACTTCTATTGTGGAGGAGCCTCGAGCCCAACAGCGGGACATATATGAGCTGAGATGATAACGATGATTCATTGGTTGTATCTCGGATCAATCCGTGTGGCAGTATGAGGTCGAGTGCGAGAATACCCACGTTTAGCATATGGCTTCGACTCGACGTCCACAGTGGATGTATGGCAGTCGTACTCGTAGACCAGGATATAGGCGCGGTAGACGCGTACAGACAGGTAGAGGTAAAACATGGAAGGCTATGAGGCTCCAATGTTTCGCTGCGTATAGCTGAGCTTGGCCAGATGGCGCAAAAAAGGATCTTAAACATAAAACAGCCGGTTGTACAACTGGATTAACTGCAACATCAACATCACGTAGGTTGTGCTACTCCCTCACTATAGATAAATACATGCTGCGTCAGAATAAAAGTACAACAAGAATAGTAATATCGACGGAAACGTAAGAAAATCTTGAGAATGTGATTGTAAATTTCACTTGAGTAATTAACAATACTGAGAATTCTTCAAAGAACGCATAATTTCACAAATATTGTGAATAAACATAGTGCAGTAGTACAGTGCAGTAAGCAACATCTTGTCTAAGTGACTGATATTGCTGACAGCCATGAGCGGTGGCTTCAACATACCATCAGATGAATTGGATGATCACCTGCAGTCATATATCATCATCATCTTCAGCCTATCACCGTCCACTACGGGACGTAAGCCTTCCACATGTTCCGTTACAAAGTGCGGTCCTATACCGCTTGCATCCAACGACGCCCAACAACTTTCACCAGGTCGTTGGTCCACCTAATAGGGGGCGGCCTTCATTACGTAGTCTGTCGTGGTCACCACTCGAAAACCTTTCATCCCCAATGGTTGTTGCCTGATAGATAATATAAAAAAATAATTAAATGCGACCCATGGGCCTAATACATAAAATTGTGTATCTAAATTTGTAATCTGTTCCTGAATAATTGATCTCGATAAGTATTCTTTTTAAATAAGATAAAGGAGGGTGGATTTCACGTAGGTTTTGGGGTGAACGCCCACAGTGTGGCTGGCAGGGGCCGCGCCGGCGCGACGCGAACGGGCGCCCACGCATTGACGTACGCCGCAGTTCAACCTTTCATGAAAAATAATGTTAACAGCCAATCACGTTTCCTACACCTACGACGGTTTTATTATAATCGATTACAGATTCTCTCCATGAAAGATATTGCCTTAAGAAAATTATTATTGATTATATTATATGCATGGCGGCAGTCCATTATTTTAAAATGGAAGAAAAGTTTACTGCACTATTTTTCATCATCACCACAGCTCATATACGTCCCACTGTTGGGCTCGAGCCTCCTGTGCAGTGGGAGAGAAATTGACGTACCATGCTGGATAGACGTGTTGGTATAGAGTTTTGAGTTATCCTTCTCTTGGATAGATGTTATATGCGTATTGCATCCCTTACTCGTCATTTACGACACCCACGTGCAAGTAAGGGGGTGAATTGTATTCTTATTTCTTCACCACAATACTTTTTTACCAGTTGTTAAAAAAGTAGTGGCGTAATCGCATAATTTAAATTGAAAGTGAACACAGAAAAGTTGAACGGGGAATAGCATGGACTGAGTAGGATGGAATTTGCCGCAACAACGGAAAACTACGAGTTATGGAAATTGCTTGAGTCAAAAGTGAGACACATATTAGCCGATCAGTGGGACATATATGAGCCGAAATGATATAATGACTTTCCTTGTCACCTCGTATTAGATATTATATCTCAGGAAAAAATAAGCTTGTTGACATTCTAATGGGTCTTTTCTCTCGCAAAAGTATTGCCGCGAGGCTTAAAATGGCAACAGATGTGATCTGTTATATTTGAAATAATGTAAGCGCACAAATAATGATATTTTTAAAGATATTTTGCCTTATGAGCTTTGCATTATCTGCGTCTGTAATTAACGCGATAATTAAAATATTATGCAGATGGTATTAGTGTTTTTATAAGTTAATTAAAACATGTCTTTACTGCATGTCCGTGTGGTAACGAAGTAAAAATACAAATCACTACCCCCTATCTTGCCAGTGGGTGTAATAAAGGCGGCTAAGGGATATAATAGGCATTTAACACCTGTGCGAGGAAGGAAAACTCGAAATAAAACTTTATACCAACACGTCTGACCAGCGTGGTATAGACGGTTAATTACCCTCCTATTGTGGAGCAGTCTCGAGCCCAACAGTGGGACGCATATGAGCTGTGATAATGATTTTTATCGCCACATCTAAGGTAAAGGACTGTTAATCCTTTACACTACTCTGACTTTGGAACATAATATACATAATATAGTCTTTTTAAATAAAACTACTTTACGGATTTTATCGCGTTTGTATTTGATTTTTGATTGCCCGACGTTTCGAACACTTTGCAGCGTTCATGATCACGGGCAGACTAAGATGTCTCACGTTTAACAAGTCATCGTTACTGCAGAAAATTTATAATTATCTACCTGATACAGAGATTAGTTATTAAATATTGACCTACATTTTAATACAAATTTATTGCCAGTGTAAGAAGAAAATGATTCTATATGAAAAAATTATATTGTTTATGGTTAGTAATTATTTAACATTAAAATTAATAGTCATTATATTTAAAAAACCTAACAATCTAGTATACTACCACCGGATGGGAACACGGCCACACTGAGAAAGATCCGGCAAGAAAACTCAGGTGACATGATGCTAAATGAACATTAATTTGGAAGGCATTACTTTATGTTACTAAAAGTGTTCGAAACGTCGGGTAATCAAAAATCAAATACAAACGCGATAAAATCCGTAAAGTAGTTTTATTTAAAATGTGTAATACTCGCGTAAACATCAGAAATCATTACATAATATAGTCGTTAAGCCATTATTTTTAACGCTTCAAAGCCCATTTTAGCACTGGCAACATTTATGTATAGGTTATAACTTTTAAAAAGGACACTGCTCCATAAACAAGTATTGATTGAGTGGCAAAGCATGTACAGGCGTATATATTACTTAGGAACAACATTAATAACAGAGAAGAGTTTTACTGTAGTTTAAAATGTACTAACATGATCTACAACTGCCTATTACAGTTGTGGCGCCGACAAACAGTCGGGCGTAAAATTATATACCGGAAATGGCGTACACTTGAACTGTGGATGGCCTATTCCTGGATCGAGGCCAGAGACGACTCCAGGGAATAATCATTGTGCACATACTATGCCACGACACGCTCGTCGACGCTAAATAGAAATGCTTATACGCTCGTTTGTTCTTCAAATTTACGTTTCTTTTTAGGGGTATTCCCCGTTCGATAAAGTAATACCAAATATAGCATACAAATGCTAATTTCCCTTTAATGTCATTACCACATGGCTTTTGTATTTCAGGAAACGCAAACACAAATATATATATATTTTGTTTAATACAGGAAAAACGTGAATTGACGTCAAATATCCGAAATCTAGTTTTTATAGTACTCATACCCAATTATTGCAATTTAAGAGCGAATTTGTTTTCTCAACATAAAATTAAAAATATCGAAGATGTTTCTGAAGTGTTAATGTGCTCCGTGTTATGTTCACGAGGGTTTCGTAAAGAATGCAGCTGAAATTGAGTGGAGTTTTGGTAAGAACGTGAAAGTTATGTGATGGTCTTGTAACGTAATATAATAATAACTTATATAAAAAAAAATATGGCATTCTCTGTAATGCGCATACAATTAACAGTGTGGCCATGGCAATTGGCATTATTGAAGGCGATTTAACTTACTGACGCACAATGACTTGAAAGAAACTGACTAATCATAACAAAGTATTTGGCATAAAGATATTAGTAGTCATGCCATGAAATACCTTTATAAAAAAAAAGTAGAACTTTAAGTTCTTGAAATTGATTTTCGAAATAGTCTCAAGTTCTGATCGGCAACACTGTTAAAACCTTAGGGTAGATTCATGATGGTTATGAAACCAGAGATGTCAAGGAATCGGTTCCAGTGGTCGGTCTAAGGGCGATGGGGAGGGAATACTGTAGGTTCACGGCGCACATTCGTCGGCCCAGACGGATTGGGCGAAGGGTGTCCAAACCATAGCCTACCACAAAAAAAGAAGAAAGGGTCGATTCACATTACGTGATATCGTTTAATAAATAATCAATCAAATAACGTTTTAATTGTCATGGTCAAAGTATTGAAAAGTCTAAATTCACATTTTACTATGTAGTAGATAACACGAAACAGAGTACAATGATAAAAACTTACGAAATTATAATAAGAGCATAATTTATAAAGATTTAAATATGTACATTAGTTTTAAATGCAATTAATAAACCAAGACGGATAACGCAACACAGTTGCCACAGAGCAAATAGACACATTGCGTTATTAAGGCGGGATGTCCTCGAAACGTCAAGATGTAAATTTAGGATCAACCTTTTAGGGCACTGCGGCCAAATTATTGAAACGCTATGCACATAATAATATGCTAGACATATATTTATGCGCGACGTTCAAACTGTATTCTCCACGGCAAGTTACTTAAGGATACATCCATAAAGTACGTCAAACTAATTTCGTGGTTTTTGACGCCTTCCCCATCCTCGTCACAGTTAGTCACATTTGTGACTCTCCTCGGTGTGACGTCACGAAAATAACGACGTAACAGGGCGCGTGAGGCAGCGTTTGACAAAGAGGTGATGCTGCTGAAGAGATATGATTGAAAATGTTTTTAAGTTTTTCATAATTCGCATTTTTATCTTTAGGTCTATAAGATTTTGAAAAGTGACGTCATGAAACGTAACACCCCTCCCACCCATTATCATACGATGTGAGATTTCGTCGACCCCTTCCCTCCCCATTACCGTGTGACGTATTTTACGGATGACCCCTAATTAGTCAGCTAGTAATATAGTAAGTAGTATTTTCTATAAATCTTTGAAACTTGTGGCCTCTTTGTGAGTAATTGTAACTGCCAATAATTTCAAATCATCATCATCTCAGGTCATACACGACCACGGAGCATATACAAAGAGGAGACGGTCTAAGCAACTATGCACCGTGACTCAACTAGGTCCTGACGTCATCACGTCAACATCAGGTAGTGGGCGTGGCCTATTAATCTGCTGTCGACTCTGTGCGTGTTCGTACTGTGGATACAGTTATATTTTTGGTGTATTTTTGCTTTATTACGCAGAAAATCACAAACTTTAGTGTTTTATCATGTAAATAGTACCCCGATAAACGTAAAAATGATTTTTACATGTAGTTTCACAAATATTTTGTAAATAATGCGCCATCTGTCGCCAACTATGAAGAGCCATAAAAGTGTCAAAATGCCAGGGTCGTACTTAGAACACAATTATTATATTCGGATTTTTCATCAAAGAAAATAACTTTTACATTATTTTAAATAAACATATTATATATTAAACTGTATTTTTTTTAATGTTCTAGAATACCGGCCAATGATAATCTTAAGAAGCAATGGATTTAAAAAATCAATACATAAACTGGAAACCTACGAAATACACAAAGATTTGTTCTGCCTATTTTAACGATGAAGATCTCATAATAACTAGCAAAGGCTTTAGAAAACTAAAGGATGTTTGTGCGTTTTTTTGTAACGATTGAAGGTCGGCAAAGTGATCATACTTAGATTAATGCCCGTAAATTTGCCATTTTCTATGAATTTTTAATTCCAATCTAAAAATATTAATGCTTCCGTGAGGTGACGGATTAAGAATACAATTTACCACTCGTGGATATTGTAAAAGACGACTTAGAGATATAATATGCACATAAGATCTGTGCAAGAGAAGGAAAACTCGAAATAAAACTCTATGCCAACATGTCTTACCAGCACGGTATAGTCGTTTAAATTCCCTACCATCGTGGAGGAGGCCCGAGCCCAACAGTGGGACGAATGTGGGCTGCGACGATGATGATGATGAATATTAATGAGTTTTCACTCTAATAATGTATATAATTCAAGAAATATATGATGCAAAAGAGTATTTCATTTTTACTATTCGAACCAATGTCTCCCTTTCTCCTTAATTTATTAATGATGCAATTTCACTCGATGTAATTTCTTGATATGATTAAGAGCACGTCACAAAAACGTTTACACTGGTGGTGGCATCGAAGATCGTTTTTGTATGAGAAAAGACAAAAAGGAAGGCAATAATACTAAGTAACTTTTACTAACTAGTAATATTATACACTAATATTCTAACTAGGGTTTACATTCGACAATTCGTTAGAAACCCAAATATTTGTCTATTCATACGAGCAAATAATTGTATTATTTGGTCGTATGAATAGACAAATATGAAACAAATTTAAATTAAAACTTCTGAGTTAATTACATACATAGTGTGCATTTCTAGTGAATTGTCGAACGAGAAGGACAGTAAAGGAAAACGTATTTTTCTTCAAATATTAATATTATAAACAATGCTGACAAGCCTTATAAGGAAATTTGTGGATAAAAACAGTAGTCAATCACCTATTCGCTATGCAGAATTAAATTTGAATAGAGCAAACGGGTAATAAGATTGTTTGTATATAGCTTACAAATAAAAAAAATAACTCTCCCTGATATAGGTAAATTCTGAGTACGTCCCTGTAGCGCCACAACACTTACTGACATCTAATTCGAGATAGCTACACTACTTAAAAATACGAAACTAGTAGTTATGCTAATGGCCGGTAGATGGATATAAGGGAGGGAGTGAGACAGCATAAAGGAGGGAGTGAGACAGCTTATAACCCCTCACCCCCTGTAACCGCCACACATTGTTTCATATAAAATATTAATTACAACAACTCCTCTTTGCCCGGGTTGAGAGCCCTCAGCGCTCACCCATAGTCCGCGTCAAGCTGTCAAGGCCATCTGCGGCCAACAGCTGTACACAAAAAAAAAAAAAAAGCTCTTTGTCCCATCCGACGTCCTCGACGAAGAGGACGATAACATTAAACTCGCTCAACTTAGAGCCTACACGGCCCGCGAGCATACTTAGCATAGCATACTTTTCTCCGGGATGAGAGCCCTCAGCGCTCACCCATAGTCCACGTCAAGCTGTCAAGGCCATCCGCGGCCAACAGCTGTACACACAAACAAAAAAAAAAGCTCCCTCTTTGTACTTCCGTGTACACGACCCACAGCTGGATTAAAGTTTCCACCATTAGAGAAGAGCAATTGACTATAGCCACATGTTGCTCAGGCGTGTTAGTATAAGGTTTTATTACGAGTTTTTCTTCTCTCATATAGATAGTATAATAACACGCATATTATATCCTTTTGTACTCTTTTACGCCATCTAGAGGTAAGACAATTGGTGAAAAATTGTATTCTTAATACCTTGCCACACGGAAAATTTACAATCAAATACTCCTTATAATATATATTATTACCAAACAACCAAATGTTGTAAACATTTAGTTATTGAATAATATTAGAAAAAGACGCTTATACAACACTACAATGGTATTAAAAAGTGTTGTGCTACTAAAAAAAACAGAAAAGTATTTGTACAACAAAATGCATGACGATTATTTAAAGTGAAAGATGCGTCAACAAACATTCTAACTTTCCCTTTTCTCATAAATATAATTATAAGGGTCATACGTCTAGATAACTTTAAGGAAGAGGAAAAGAATCCAAGCAGACGTCACCACATAAAAATTATATTTTTTATTATGATGGAATGCCTTCTGAACAATTTAATACTTTATAGGAAGCAATTTTTAAACCATTCAGCATTGGCAATATCAATAATGTTGTCTGTCTAATCATGGTCTACGTCGATATGAATCAGTATTCTCTTGATCCACTCTGTTTACTTATTATTCATGGTCATCACATCAGCTCCAACACGCCCTACGGCTGCGCTGGAGCCTCCTCTACAATGAGATGGAAATTATAGCAGTAGGACAACACTGTTGACATTTATCTGTCTGCAGCCGCGGGCCGGTCCGTCGGGGTTGTACCTCTCGCAGAAAATCGATGTCCGAGTAGTAGCAATTTGTTACTGCGCTTCGTTCGGTGTGCGAGAGAGCCGGAAGCCCAACTTTCTGAGGGTGATTGCGTGTGATGGGTTTTAGTGATGCCTTTAGTAGGTATCACCTAACCTCGAGACACTCACTCTTCGCGTTAGGCAGCGTCCTTGCAAACGTCCATGAGCGGCAGCAACACTTACCATCAGGTGTACTGTTTGCTCGTTTGTCACCGTTTGCAAGAAGGAAGAAAAACCTAATAGGCATAAGGTTTTATTTCGATTTTTCTTTCTTTTGCATAGATTTTATCTATATACACATATTTCTGAGTCGTCTTTTATGGCACCCACGGGCAAGATAGTAGGTGTTAAATTGTATTCTCACTCCGTCATCACATCGAAACTATTATTATATATTTTATTTAGGGAAGTGATATGGCAGCCATATCTTTATAATAGGGAATAATGAAATATTGAATACAACAAAATATAACAATGTGGAGATTAAACACAATAAACTTCCAGTTAGTATGACAAAAGATTTCGAGCGGTATTTCTATAAACTCTGTTAACTTTAACATTTGCACAACAAAATAGACAATGGAAAGCTGTTTTAGTAGCTAACAGGGAAGGCAGACTAGCGGTGACTCACGTATGTGTCATTTTTATAATATCTAATTAGACTTGGCTTATAAATAAAATAATAATTAGAAGCTTTATATAAAAATGGAGTTTAGTTGTTTGCGTTATGCCAGATACTGTTCAGTATTGCCAGTTAATAAATTAAAAACAAAAGCAACACACAATGTTGTACTAATTTTTGAATGATAATTTGATTATTTTTGATGTGAAACATCTATAGGCGAGGGTGACCATGATGGTCACGTGGCGTTTAACGCCACGCCTCGCGGTCCCCTATTAATTAAATAAATATTAATTTTTCTTTTTTTGTTTTTTTTGTGACTTAGTTGTTAGCCTCTGATGGCTGTGACAACTTTACCCGGACTGGTGGGTGAGCGCTGAGGGCTCTCAACCCGCTTAAAGTTAAGAAATATTAAATAAATATTTGGATGCATATACCTACATTTTTGTAACGAAACCATGGTGCGATTTAAAATTTGGTACAATGCCATCTAGTGAACTCAAAGTAAATTGTTACTTATAATGTATATTAAAGAAAATAAATGTTTATTGAATAAAAATCATCATTTTTTGGAAAAAATCGCGATATTTTATTAATACTTTATGCCTTAATTTTATCGTATTAGTTCCTGTCGTAATCTAATGTTCTTTTATGCATATATACTTGCTTTATAAATTAATGTAAAATTCTCTAACTTAGTAATATAAATATACCAGTAGGTATGGTATTTAGTTTACTTTCAGCTACGAAAACTGGAGAACCATTTTTTATAAGCTTTTATTAGTTTCAGGTGTATATATATTTATTTCTTTGTATATTACCGACTTCATAGGAATTGGATTTTGACTCACTTTAAACAGTCAAATTTCATTTAAAAGTTGAAAATTTAAGGAGGACCAATGACGTTAAAATTATTTAGATAGCTTGTCTTATTATCATTACAGGATTAAAATTTTCTTTATTAAATATATTGAAGCTGAGAGTTGGTCGTTAGCTCGATAAATGCCGCCGTTTCCGTTTCCTAAATAACACTCTTCGTGCGGAAAGAATGTCTGTGAACGGATGAAAGCATTTCATTTTTTATAGGCTTTTATTAGTTTCAGCTGTGTATTTATTTGTTTGTATGTCACCAACTCCTTAAGAATTGGATTTTGACTCACTTTAAACAGCTTGTCTTATTATCATTACAGGATTAGAGAGTTCTTTATAAAATATATTGTAGCTTAGAGTTGGTCGTTTGCTCGATAGATGCCGCTATTTCTGGTTTATAAATCGCAAATTATTTCAAGCTACGTTTTAGAAGGTTCATTTCGTTTGTACTAAATGACGTTACCATAAATGTGAGTCGTAAAGTCATTTTTAAAATGGATAATTTATTCGATACGATACCTACCAAAAAGTACTTATTGACTAAAATATCGAATACAAAAGTATCGGTATCGAAAGAAAAGTACTCGATACCTAAAGATAAAGTAAATAAAAGTACTCGATACTTTAAACAGTACGTTACTTATCTTTCGATACTATTCATGAGTTCAGTATCGATACTTTATATTCGATACCGTGTCTCTACTCGTACAAAATAGTTTCGATGTTTCACATCTGTCAGGCGTCCTGAGCGCCGGCTCACTTTTTTTTTAAATATTTTCAAACCCCGCACTAAGAGATTCTTTATATCGAAGGCAACTCACAAATATACAAAATTAAGAGACACGAATAACCCGAAAATTCACACATATTATGATGTGAGGGAGGATTATGTGAGGATTGATCGCTCGACCTTAGAATAATAACGTATAGAAGGTAAGTTCGCGCACAAAAAGTGAAGCATTTCAATAGGAGCCTAATGGAGCTTACGCCGGCACTTTCCGTAATGTACAAGTCATTGTACTGCACGTATGTACGCAACTCTTAAAAAATAAATAGGTAATTATGACGGTTTGTGCATTCAAATGGTGTCAAAGCACATTTGAAAAACTTAAAAAGGTTTTTAACATTACTTTTAAAAGTATTTCGACGATTTATGTTAATAAAAACAAAATTTGATTTCATAATTTGTATAGTGGTGTATGTGTGTAATCGTCTGCGCGCCATTATTATTTTTAGATTCATGTTTCGAACTTTCGAAGTATTGATACTATCCTTCTATACGTTATTATTCTAAGCGCTCGACATTTTGAACTAGAGCTCTGGGAATTGAGATTTCACCTTTTGTCTAATAACATATGTATAGCGAGGGATGATGGTTGACGTCCCCAAGTAGTAACGAATTAAGAATACAATATGTTACTTTTTCGTGGCAGAACTTTACAGACCAGCATATGTCTTTACTCCTCTATCTTTTTGTGGCAGAATTAGTCTGGAAAGTTGGAAACACTTCTAGCGACAGTAGGGCGGCAAGCGGTCCATAACTCTACCTTATTACAATTATTATCTCTCGATCGCCATTCACACGTCTAATCGCCATAACCGATTCCTTGACATCGACGGACATTATTCCCCTTGATGCGCAGTGATAATTGATACACTAATGGATTGATGATTTAATTATTTGTTGGCTATACAAGTCATTAAAAGTCGAACAAAATACTTTACTATCTGTTTATAACAGTTGTAAATGTATTATTGTGTAATATTATAGGTATTTCCATATTATTACAGTGAATCTATTTATAGAAATGATAACAGCCTGATATTGCTCTCGGCATACATCAGTGAATGGACGACTGGCGTTCTGATTTCTAACAATCAATGGAGCGAGAGCGATGTATGCAACATGTAGGTAGAATAATAATATCTTGAGTGCCTCACTATTTTTTTAACTTTGAAAATAGAACAATCAATTTCAAATTTTAAGTTTTTATAATATTATTGCCAGCCTGACACATTCGAATGATCTTAAAAGGCAGGTAGTAAATTTTAAATAATTTTAAAAGTATTTTTTTAAATTTGTTTTCAAGGTATTTGGATTTTTTCTTGAATTTCGAATATATACTTCATACAACAATACGGGTGTCCTGAACAGAGCCAGGCGGTACTTCACACCGAGACAGCGTTTTGTGCTATACAAAGCTCAAGTTCGTCCTCATGTGGAGTACTGCTCACATCTCTGGGCAGGTGCGCCCAAATATCAGCTAGACCCACTTGACTCCCTGCAAAGACGGGCTGTTCGAATCGTCGGGGATCCCAATCTTACGAACAGATTGGAGTCGCTGGAGCAGCGGAGAGACTTTGGGTCACTCTGTGTACTCTACCGACTCTTTCACGGGGAGTGCTCCGAGGAACAGTTTGACTTGGTACCACCGTCACCATTCTACCAACGTACCACTCGACATCGTAGCAGGGTTCATCCATTTCACCTGGAAACCTTATGGTCTTCAACTGTACGTTTCCAGCGATCATTTCTCCCACGTACGTGCAAGCTCTGGAATGAACTACCTGCTGCTGTGTTTCCCGAGCGCTATGACATGTCCTTCTTTAAACGAGGTTTAAGAAGAGTATTTCCTTCACGGTAGGCAGCGGCCTGGCTGTGCCCCTGGTATTGCAAAGGTCCATGTGCAGCAGTTTCACTTACCATCAGGTGTGCTGCTTGCTCGTTTGCCACCGTTGGCAATAAAAAAATTAAAAAAAAACATATAATTATTAAAATTCATCAAAACTCCAGTATGCGAACTTTGAGCGAGGTGTTATACGGCTATTTTCTGAATAACTAGCAGTTTTTATGTATTAAATAAAAATGTATAATCTATGTTATTAAGTTCTTGGATGATAAATATTTAATTATTTAATATTTAATAGATAAGAGCGACAGAGAATAATATATACAATTTGCCGTAGTTTAATAGTTGTCTATTAATTTTTATCAATTTTTCCTATTACTGCTCACCTCTCACTTTTACCCTACGTAGATTTAGAGCATCATCTTTCAAACATATTATCTTTACTCCAAGGTATTTTTCGTTCCGTAGGTTCAGCTATATCCGTCTACCTTTAAAAACACAGAAATCGTTCGATTTATTAGAAAAAAAAAACAATGATTAAAGCAGATAAATGATAAATTTCAAAATAATGACGTCTAGTCCTAGTTATGGACAAAGCAAGACAATCAGCTTGCTAGGAGGGGTCGTACATCGACCTCCGAATCATTCGTGTACTAGAAGCCACGATTCGATCGTCGCCCGGCATCATGTCTCGCTCCACAGCTGAACCGAATAACAATCAACCTATGTACACTTACATTAACACCATATACACACACATACAAATATACGCGTAACGGTCGTTTGCACAGAATGATACCACATTCGAAACAATCAATGACACATAATACCGTCGTGAGATATCCATATTATCACATAGTTAGGCCAGACCAAGCTACAGAAATATTTAAATTGTTATTGTTGGTAGCTGTCTTATCTGAAGGTATTTCCAAGAGATAGCTGTTTCGAGAATTGTATAGGAAAATATTATTGTTTAGTGACATGCATTCGATAACAAAATAACAATAATAAAATTGTTAATAATGTGTTTACTATCTTAGTATGTTTGGATGTAAGATAGTGCATCTATTTATTGGCAAGCTCACACATATTGTAAATAACACGCATAATTCTAATTTACTGCCGTGATAACGTAAATGGAGCACGAACTATGCCGCATACATACATTATGCAGTAGGTCTAGGTATAATATGCGCACATGCAATCATATACGTAGACGATAGAAAAAAAATGTCATTAGCATCGAATGTATGTGCTGTGTGCGTAGTTTTATATGTATATCGCAACACGGGTTTTGTGTTTTTTATAGTCTCATAACGCGTTTACTCCCAAAGGAGTAAGTAGATATCATTTTAGTCCCACGTAACACGAAGCGCGCCTATAGTCGTTAAAATGTCATATTGCCAAATTTCATATGCTATTGAGAATTTTCTGAGAAATCATAAACATAATACTTTTTTATTCGATCCTCGGTTGGCAATAGCATACTTTTGTCATTGAACATTATAATTTTATTGAAATTTAAATATTGTTATCCGCATTATAACGAGTAATAAGCCAACGGTGTTACAATAGAATTGGCAGTCCAATCATATCTCGCCGGATACATAATAGTTTGATACGGATAGGTACATCTGCTGAGCTCTCTGTACATGTACATATTTAATATATTAAAACCTCTCTTAAGAAAATAAAATACAACTTTCAAATAAATAATATACTATACAAATTAACCATTTTACAATCTGGCAATTTTATACTTATCGTTACCATGTCATGTATCTTGTACTCTTTACACTGGGAGATGCATGAGTTGAGCTTGAGATATTCCAACATTGTAACTAACCTTACTTAAGAGTTGTAAAAGATGTCTTGAGTTGTAAAAGACGACCAGGAAAATGCTCACTCCCTTGGGAAACTTATTAACACCAACTGGGACTACCACCCTGGCTGCCTGCAATCATGCCAAAATTCCTCGCTAAGGAGACTAATGTCTAACAGTGGACGTCAAATAATTGATGGATAAATGAACAAGAAATGCTCCCTGGTTGTTTAATTAGTCACGATTGGTAATTGGCAATACATTATGCATTAAACAGTACAGTAAACTATGTTTAGACGTAAAGTTAACGATTTCATATGAAATCCAAAGTACAAGTGAAGAAAATTGCTGTTACATATTACCTTTACGTCATTCACATTATTGTAGGGCTAATGCAATAAACAGGAAAGAAAACGCGCTATGTGAAAATCAACTATCGAAAAATACATGAAGGAACGCATAAATCTAAAGAAACTACAGAAATATTTTTATATACCATTCCAGCCATGTTGATATCCTACGATGTTTCCTTTAATGTAAATCAAGCGTTTGAATTCGAAGTGAGACGGTCTTTCGACGTAATATTCTTTGCCTCCTCCGAGAAATTACTTCTGTGATATGTGAGTATCATCAGCAGTAGTGTTCACGATTTTTATACCGGTTGCGTGTCTACACAATATCCCAAATGAGTCGGGTACGGTCAATTAGTTTAGCAGCCCTTAATGGAGTCGATTCACGCGACTGACATGAATGGACTCTCTACACGAGGGATTGTTAATGTGTTGCATTAGAAAAGTAATCCACTATTCATAGTCGTAGTATCGGGCAACACGCGTGGGCAGCGGAACTCGGCGCTTACTCCATTACCGTCAATGTTTAGAGACAAACATAATTGCAATTTTTTTATTGTAATTTTATGATATTTTATATAAGCTTTGGATTACATATTTGTATAACATTATATTAAAATGAAGTGCTTTATAAATAAAATTATTCTAACTAATACTATTGTGTTTGTTTAGTACGCTTTCACACCTAAACCACTGAACCGATGTAGATAGGCTATATTTTATCTCCGTATTCCCACTACACAATTTTATTCCAACGAATGTTCTAGAACGAAATATTGTGTGCATATTAATTACATTTCGACTTTGCAAGCTCAACGTGATTGGATCAAATTTGAATGCAAATAACTTATTGTATAAAAGCTACATTGCATCGGAAATTAACAAACAGCATATTTGAAAAATATGCATATTTTTATGAGGTGTTAATACTTTTTATACACAAGCGTTAGGAATACTAATTGTTTATTATAAATGGAAAGTTTCAAACGCTACATACGTAGAAAACTGCAGTCGCTATGTAGGTTATCCCTGATGCGTAATACAACAATATTGTGTATTACTCATGGTTCATTTCGTTGTCGGGTCCAGAAACTGTTAATGGTTTGAATAGGCATAGAGTATCGCTAAAAGGCACGTACTGTGGTGCCGCGTTGAATGTGATGCAAGTAGCTACAGCTCGTTTAAGAATCAAGAGAATGACCTCACCATAACAGCACTGCAAATCTTTATTGGACATACTAAAAAAAGAATTTAATTTCCTATGTATCAATGAAGACTAACGTAACATTAATGTATTTGTAAAGTATTCGCTTTATATAATGATTTCTGATGTTTACGGGAGCGCTATACATTATAAATAAAGCTACTTTTATGGATTTTATCGCGTTTGTATTTGATTTATGATTGCCCGACGTTTTGAACACTTTACAGCATTCATGGTCACGGGCGGACTAGGATATCTGACGTCCAAACAAGTCAATGTTATTACAGACTTTTATTTAAAAGAACGAAAGACTTTTATTTAAAAGACAAAAACTTTTATTCTTTAAAAGACTTTTATTTAAAAGTCATTCGCTCGTTATAGTATAGGAGCCCGCTATACAACGACCTTCACCGAGATGCTTTTTTGATGAAACTTATTTTTTATGTAATTTAATATGTCAATAAATATATTGCATATGGGTTGCCTAACAAATTTTAGTCCAGAGTATGATTAATTAATAATTAAAAAAAAATATTTTTTTTTAACATTGCACCGGTTTGATTATTAGACAAATTCTATATCAATCGAAAGTATGAAGCCCATAGAATATGCAAACGTTAGATTGCCTATTCTTCTCCAATCACAACTCTCGGGTAGCCAGGTATAAACAAATAAATCGATACTAGCATTTTGCACCGGTCTGATTGACGTTTGCATTTTCTATGTGCTTCATACCATTCATCGATTGGTATAGAATTTGTCTAATAATCAAACCGGTGCAATGTACCTACATAAAAAAAAAATAATGAATCATACTCTGGACTAAAATTTGTTAGGCAACCCATATGCAATATATTTATTGACATATTAAATTACATAAAAAATAAGTTTCATCAAATAAGCATCTCGGTGAAGGTCGTTGTATAGCGGGATCTTAGACCAGTATCTCGTATCGCAAAATCCGTAAAAGTAGTTTTGTTTGCAATGTATTCGATTTATACGTTATTACCATTGCAGGTAAATGAAAAATTTTCTATACTAATTTACATAGTTTAGAATGCTGAAAATCCTTGTGGTGACAGAGTAAGAATACAGTTCACCACTCCCTTCTTGTCATCCCCATCTTGTCCGTGGATGTCAGAAAAGACGACTAAGGGATATAATACGCATATAATATGTGCGCAAGAGAAGGCAAACTCGAAATAATACCCTATACTAGTGATTAACGAATATTCGCATTCGCATTCGCGAATATTCGCATATTTTTTGCATATTCGCATTCGCACTCGCATTCGCGAAATTATTGCGAATGTTTTTGCGAATATTTTTGCGTGTATAATTTTTTAAGTAGGTAATAATAGTGGTTAATATAAGAAAATCCAATTCCATTCACTTCTTTTGTTTTTAATGCAATAAAAATAACTTAACCTCGTAATCACATTATCGGTCTTCACTTTATCAATTGGTATAATTTTTTTATTTAACTTTAGGCAATGAAACTTAACAATCAAACTTATAACAATTTAAAAAACAAAACTAAATACTAAATGGCCTAAATGCAATGTAATCAAACAAAAATAATCTTCTATGAATTTTTACCAAAGTTTAATGTTGTAATTATCTTCTTGAACAAAACTAAAAATAATAATCTACAAATACTTCTACAATTAATATTTATTTAACTTTGGGCAATGAAGCCTAACAATCAAATTGTCATAAGAATTTAACAAACAAAACTAAATAGTAAATGGCCTAAATGCAATGTAAACAAACAAAAATAATCTTCTATGATTTTTTACTATAATTATAATCAAATAAAAGCTTAATATGAGTTGCTGTCATCATAATCACAAAGTGTTTATAGTATATCTATATTATATAGTTTATAGTATTTATAGTATAAATATAATCATTTTACATAAGAGTTAATAGTTAACACTTTAAGCAAACAAGAATAAAATTGTCTTTTACTTTAATAAAGCTAAAAAAAATTATTGTTATTAGAACTTGTGACACAAAATTTTAATGCAATGAAACTAATAAAATTAAATTCTTCTATTAAACTTTTCTCAGTCTTTAGATATATTTTTAATATTTAAATTATCAAGATTGCGAGATAGGTACAAATGAGATCGTGACGGCAATGAAGTATATGAAGTTGCGGGATATGATAGGGTGTCGGTCGAAATGCTGAGGGCTGACGATAGGGTAGTGGTGAGTCAGTTGCACCACCTTTTCAGCTTGTGTTGTAGAAAGGGTCGAGTACCAGAAGACTGGTGCAAGGCTGTAATCGTGCCCTTATACAAGGGAAAAGGGTCGCAACAAAACTGCGCCAATTACCGCGGCATAAGCCTTCTCAGCGTCGTCGGCAAACTGTATGCTAAGGTACTGATAAGGAGAGTTATAAAGAGACGGATGAAAGAGTCTGGGATGTGCAAGCAGGATTCAGAAAGGGGATGGGATGTACGGATCAGGTCTTTTCCTTATGTTGCATAGCCGAAAAATTCTTGGCTAAAAACCAGAAGGTCTATTGTGCTTTCGTGGCTTTGGAAAAGGCCTATGATAGAGTGGTTAGGAATGAATTGTGGTCAGCATTGTCTTTGCATGGGGTGAACGGCAACCTGATACGGGTGCTGCAGTCTCTCTGTGAGAACTGCAGTGCCTGTGTCAGAATAGAGGGAGCATACACTGAATGGTTTAGCATCCAAAAGGGTGTTAGACAAGGATGTGTAGCGTCACCATGACTATTCAACCTATTCATGGACAACTGCTTGACTGATTTAAAAGAGAGTGAATATGGACTGAGAATGAATGGGTTACTTATCAAATGTCTTCACTACGCTGACGATCAAGTTCTACTTGCTTCGTCGGTGAATGAGTTGCAAGAGATGGTAACAGCAGTACATGCCGCTTTTGAAAGAAAAGGAATGAAAATTAATGTAAAGAAGACGAAAGTTATGGTATTTGAAAGGGAAGAAGCTATGACGGACTGCAAGATACGTATAGATGAGGAAATATTAGAACAAGTGCAAGAGTTTGTATATCTAGGATCTACATTTGCGAGAGATGGTAAATGTGAAAGTGATATTGAAAGAAGAGTGTGTAAGGGAAATATGGTAAATGGTGCTTTGCGCACCTTTATGGGCAGCCAAAGCCTGTCTAAGAAAGCTCGCTTAGCTGTGCATAGGGGAGTGCTTGTACCAACTCTAATGTATGGAAGTCAGAGCTGGGTATGGCAGAAGAAGCACGAAAGTAGAATAAATGCTGTGGAAATGAGAGTGCTGAGGAGCGTGATTGGCGTGAAATTAAGTGGTAGAATTAAAAACAGTGATTAGGGAACGTTGTGGAATGAATGTAGATGTAGTGACAAGGATTGAGAAAGGTATATTAAGTTGGTTCGGTCATGTAGAGAGAATGAATAAAAGGAGACTAACAAGGAGAATTTATAAGCCGAATGTGAACGGAAGTGTTGGAAGGGGAAGACCAAGGCGGACGTTCCACAATCAAATCGGGGACGTTCTTAAGAAAGGCCAGGTTAGGAGTACCCTGAACCGAAGAACATGTATGAGGAGATTAATGAATGTGGACGAGGCGAAAGTGTCAAGATCGTAGCAAGTGGAAAGAAGTGTTCTCTGCCTACCCCTATGGGAAAGAGGCGTGATTATATGTATGTATGTAAATTATCAAACAAAAATTATATTTTTCTACAATAGACCATTAAATAGTCTAATTCTAAATTAACAAAAAAATAGATTCTTACACAAAAATACTTCTCTCCCTTAAAAAAAATACCAGTTAATTATATATATTTTTCATATTAATAATTGAACCTCAGTAGGGGCATATTAAACTTTAAAAATAGTAGTTTTGATGCCTTGTTTGCTTCAAGTCTGTTTCCATGTGGCATAAATAAGTCCAGCACCACTAAATATGCACTCGTCGGAGACACTCGTTGGTGGTGTAACTAAATAATGCCGAACTACAGGAAGCAGAAGAAAGTATCTTTCTTTGTTCACTTTCCACCAAGTTAAAGGGTCAACGTCATTTGCCACACGTTTATACTGAATATTCGCATTCGCATTCGCGAATGTTGGCAGCAGATATTCGCATTGACATTCGCATTCGCGAATATCCAAAATAAGACATTCGTTACATCACTACCCTATACCAATGGGTATAGGGTCTGACCAGCATGGTCAGACATGTTGGTATAGGGTCAATTTCCCTCGTGTAGGGGACAAGGCTCGAGCCTAACAGTGGGACATGTATGAACTGAGACGACGAGAATCCTGAAAGCGAAATACAAAATAATTTTTCCGGCTACGGGTAGTTGGTTTAAATCAATGGGACATTAACCTATGAAGTTAATTTGCGAAATCAGAACCATGATTTTAAAACTCGTCTTTATAATATGGCTTTAAAAATCATATTTAAAATAAATCTTCTTGTATAATGATAATTGTCAGTATTGAGGAAAATCATTCATCATTTTTTATTAATTAAAAATAATAAACTTAAACATTTTCCTCTAGACTGGCGCAAAAACGTACAGCTAAATATAATTAAAGGCTAAAAAGAAAAAGAAAATCTAAATTTAATTTTATTTAAGTTAAAGCCACGGTGTTGTACAAACTATGTTAAGTTATTGTTGAGTCGATAGACAGGAAGGTATAAGATAGAATTTCGGGCACCCGGGGAGAGGCTAGCCTCGCGACGGCGATCGGTGTCCCGGTAAGAGGACGTCGACGGAAGAGGGTACTCCCTCGGGGTATTCCGTCGGGTCGACCACTGAAGTCAAGGAACTCTGCACCGGTGGTCGGCCCAACGACGAAGGTGACGTGCTATACGGGTGGATTACGGTCGACAAAAAAAAGGTATAAGATAGAATGACACCTGTCTACATAGACCTGGGACCGGATGAAAATGACTTGAAGATAGCTAACACAGACTGAAAAAAATTGAAACTTTTAGAACAAATTAGAAAAGAAAAGGCGGGTGGAAAATAACAAAAATATACACAAATAAGTCCTCAAGTCATCATCATTCAGCCTATAGCTGCGTACTGCTGGACGTGGGCCTGCCTAATGTTTCGCCACAAAGTGCAGTCCTGTGCTGCCTGCACCCAACGACGCCCAGTAATTTTCACCAGGTGCACCTATTGGGGATGTCCTACACTGCGCCATCCGATAAGTGGTCGCCATTCGAGAATATTTCTTCCCCAGCGGTTGTCGGTTCGTCAAGTGATGTGGTCTATGCCGAGCATTGCCCGCTCCGCGCTACGCTGAGCGACTTTGAGCTTGGTTATAGAGGCCTAGATTTGGGGATCATGTTTCCGTGCCGCAAGTCATCACACGCTGAGCGGTGGGCCTGTGTTTTCAGACACTGAGGTATGTTGGAGGAGAATATCCTTTTAAATTGCCCGAATGCTACCCAGTCGAGTTGGATTCGTCGGCTGACCTACTGTAAGTAAAACAATGAAAAATAGATTATATAAGTTTCAATACAATCCTTTACGAATGTATTCCGAATTTTGGGTACACTTATATTAATTAAATGCGGAAGCGATTAAATTGAAGAACTTCAGATCTGAAATGTAGCTCTACTGGCAAAAGTCTCCATTTTGGTTTGTGTTATACTATTGTGAAAGATAAACCTTGTAAGCTTTTTAGATGTAAATAGCTTTTCCTTTTCTTAATTACTATTAAATTAGTTTCTATTAAGGATATGTTATTATATAAAATAAATATACCATCTAGCTAATATACTCCAAGTCATTGGCAAAAGCTTGTACAAGATAAATAATAATCCATCAATATGCTAACACAACACTTGTCACTTTCGCTTTCATAGAATTTTTAAACTACAGTGGATTTCATTAATAACGACCTCGGTTGTAACGACTTTTCGGTTATAGCGACGTCGAACTTGGGTCCCTAGAATTTAAAGCATACTTTCGTAGGAAATTCATTCGGTAATAGCGACGCCGGATATAACGCCTAATTCGGGTATACCGACGAAGCTTTCTTATCTTTTGTTTATATTCGCAGATGGTCAAATGCTTTGTTTGTGAGTAGCGTTACTTAGCATGTGCGCGAAGTTAAAATTATGAATCAGTTACGCTTACTATTTCCAGTGAGTGAACAGTGTTTCTTAAACTTGTGAAAATGGCTCCTAGACGTACATTTTCTGTTAAAGAAAAACTGATTTCGGATATAGAGAGCTCCGGATATAGCGACGACATTAAAGTGGTCCCTTCGCCGTCGTTATAACCGAAATACACTGTATTTACATAAAACCCAATAATGTTTATCTTTTACGGATTTTCATTTAGTTTCAGTACGTATTCAATATAATATGTATTATATTCTTGCATTAATTACTATGTAAGGAACTCACTCGAATATTGTTACAGTAAAAATATTCGAGTGGAATACACATAATTACGTATCGTAAAAGACGACTAAGGGATATATACAGACTGTATCAGGTTATGCGGCAACTGGTCAAACGGGCGATACGCAATGGTGTTAGGAACCCATAAAAAAATTTGAAGGAAAAATATCGATTCGTTGTTATCGAATGAATTGGAGACATGTAAAATTTTCAATATTGTCATCGTTTATTCGTGTAAATCTGATTGAAATGTATAAAGTCATAATGATTTCTGATGTTTACGCGAGTATTATACATTTTAAATAAAACTACTTTACGGATTTTATCGCGTTTGTATTTGATTTTTGATTACCCGACGTTTCGAACACTTTACAGCGTTCATGATCACGGGTGGACTAAGATGTCTCACGTCCAACAAGTCATCGTTACTGCAGAAAATTTTATAATTATCTACCCGATACAGAAATTAGTTATTAAATATTGACCCACATTTTGATACAATATTTATTGCCAGTGTAAGAAGAAAATGATTCTATATGAAAAAATTATATTGTTTATGGTTAGTAATAATTAAACATTAAAATTAATAGTAATTATATTTACAAACCAACTAATAATCTAGTATACTAGTATACTAGTAACTATCTAATATATAATCTAATTTTGATACAAAATTTATTGCCAGTGTAAGAAGAAAATGATTCTATATGAAAAAAATATATTGTTTATGGTTAGTAATAATTAAACATTAAAATTAATAGTAATTATATTTACAAACCAACTAATAATCTAGTATACTAGTATACTAGTAACTATCTAATATATAATCTAATTTTGATACAAAATTTATTGCCAGTGTAAGAAGAAAATGATTCTATATGAAAAAATTATATTGTTTATGGTTAGTAATAATTAAATATTAAAATTAATAGTAATTATATTTACAAACCAACTAATAATCTAGTATACTAGTATACTAGTAACTATCTAATATATAATCTAATTTTGATACAAAATTTATTGCCAGTGTAAGAAGAAAATGATTCTATATGAAAAAATTATATTGTTTATGGTTAGTAATAATTAAACATTAAAATTAATAGTAATTATATTTACAAACCAACTAATAATCTAGTATACTAGTATACTAGTAACTATCTAATATATAATCTAGTATACTAGTATACTAGATTATTAGTTAGTTTTTAAACATAATTACTATTAATTTTAATGTTTAATTATTACTAACCATAAACAATATAATTTTTTCATATAGAATCATTTTCTTCTTACACTGGCAATAAATTTTGTATCAAAATGTGGGTCAATATTTAATAACTAATTTCTGTATCGGGTAGATAATTATAAAATTTTCTGCAGTAACGATGACTTGTTGGACGTGAGACATCTTAGTCCACCCGTGATCATGAACGCTGTAAAGTGTTCGAAACGTCGGGTAATCAAAAATCAAATACAAACGCGATAAAATCCGTAAAGTAGTTTTATTTAAAATGTATAAAGTCAGTGATACTTAATCTGCAACATATTCGTACTTTGTTAAATGTTCATTAGAAATTGAAAAAATCAATGATTACGTTCGCATAAGCAAAACAATCTTCGCTTTAAATCAGCTGATCGGCTGGTGACCGTCGCCGAGTCGCGTTTTTACCTACGCTACCATTAAAGCATTTGCGCAATTCCTACCTATTCATACTGTCGAAGCTTTACATGCCTACATGTATCCTGTCTATACATGCCTACATAATACGTAACATTTAAGGCATAGACTTTTAACACACGTCATTGAAATCACTATAACATTTATGTTAGGTATATTGTTTTTTGTGTAATGTACATTTTAATTACGATCTATGACCGGTAAACTACAACATACTCGAACAGTTGCCCCATAACCTGATACACTCTGTATATGTATATGTCGCAGCGTCACTACCTCTGGGACCATATCTTAATAGTTTTTAAGAATCAATCGATTACGGAGACGTCAAGTATTATACTTGGGTGTGTTCGATACAACGTTGGCAATGATGATGTCGTTTTTTGATGTTTGTCGTTTGACCGTTAACATTTGAAATATTACCGAGCTTTCGTTATTGAGAGCGGTCCGTTGAATACTCAGTGGGGAACGAGACTCGAGAGCGATCGGTCGTTGTTGCTGCCAGGTTGTATCCAATTCACTGTTACCGAAACTCTTAATTTATCCGTCGGCATACATAATCATTAGTAATAATGGAAAATTGTGTTAACGTTAATTATTGAATATAGTATAAAAGTAGCCATCCGAAGTATTATTTTATTACATCGCGATGTGTGACCGATCTGATAGTGGTACAGCACGGCGTGTCCACCCTATATATATATATATATAACATCTATGCAAGGAAGACTCTAAATAAAACCCTATACCAACCTGTCTGGCCAACATGGTCTAGTAAGGCCAACAGTGGAACACTGGGACATATATAAACTGAAATGATGATAATGAAAATAGAGGTATTAGTAAATTACTAACTATTCGACTTGTAGAATTTTGTGACGTAAAACAGAGACGTCTATCTACATATAGCGATGGCACTCACAGTTTAATTTGGTTCTATTTCCTGACGGATACAAAAGCTCAAAGCTAACGCACGCGCTGCGGTCACACCCGAGAGTAGTGTTCATACCGCAGAGATAAAGTGCGGTTGGTAATATTCTACCTTACTTTACACCCTTGCATCGGTTTTGATATTGATACGATACGATACTGCGTGCGGTTATTGTTAATCGGATATAAAGATATCTGTTGATAAACGCTTAGTGACTTAAAGGTGTAATTTCTACTCATATTATAAAACACTACACACTAATAGGTCTTTACCTATGAAATTGCCGTTATGTATGAAAAAAATTAAACGATTTTTTTTCATGTATTTTTTATTTGTATTAATCGAAGTAATCACCCATGCAATCAATGCATCTTTGCCAACACAGCAGCAGTTTATTCAGGCAGGCTTGGTTAATTTTTAGGGTTCCGTACGCAAAGGGTAAAAATGGGACCCTATTACTAAGAATTCGCTGTCTGTCTGTCACCAAGCTGCATCTCAAAAACCGCGATAGCTAGACAGTTGCAATTTTCACAAATTATGTATTTCTGTTGCCGCTATAACAACAAATACTAAAAACAAAATAAAATATGCATTTAATCCATACCATCCAAAACAACCTCGCGCTCCTTATCTTCTCTATCACCGGTGCCACTTTTGTGCATAATTCGAATGTTATCATAAAAAAACCATGTTCAGTATTAAAAGCCATTCCAATTATTTAAAACTAGCATTCCGCCCTCATTTCGCTTCAGTCTCAGTTGCTTTGCCACTGCATTTTAAGGCACCAATATCTTCTAGAATCTCAACGGGTTGAGAACCCTCAGCGCTCACTCAACAGTCCGGGTAAAGTTGTCACAGCCATCAGCAACTAGCAACTAAATCAAACAAAAATAAATCTAGAATCTAACGAAACACGACTGCAGTGCATGAGGCCTCTGGTTCGATTCCTGGACCGAGATAAAATTTTATGAGATTTTTGCAAGGGAAAATAACCTAAGTTACCAAGGGGTAACTTAAGCTATTTTTCTATAAGGATATAGAGCTATAAGGATATAAGGCTATAAGGATATAGAAGAAGTGCCTGGAAAAAAATATTAGTAAAATTAGTCCAGCCGTTTGGAAGATTAGCCGAAACAAACAAACAGACGCCTGTGCATGAAAAAACGTCTTATTTTGACATTACAAACCAACACTTCAATTTTATTTATACAAATATAGATATACAATGACATAATGAGTTGACTTAAAGTAATTGGGATGAGAGCAAGGTGATGACGATGGTGACAGAATAACAATACAATTCACCACTCCCTATCTTGAATGTGGATGTCGTAAAAGACGACTAAGAAATATAATACGCATAAAACATCTATGCAAGAAAAGAAACAAAACCCTTTACCAACCTGTCTGACCAGCATAGTATTGTAAGGTCAATTGCCCTCCCATTGTGGAGGATCTAGCCTAGCAGTGGGACGTAGGTATATGAACCTAGATGAATTTTATTGGATAGGCCGAAAATCTAATACGTTAATTAAATTATACATTCTAATTTAGATTAAAAGTAACACTTGCGCAAATCATAAACTTTATGTAGCAATACTACACGACTGTGTGACAATACCCAGAGTACTGAATAAGCAACAAATAAAAACATACAAGCATGTTAATTTATAGTAATTATAGGTATATAGTCTCAATAGACGATGAGGACAGGTGCAGGTCCCACGCGAAAGCAGTCGCGAATTACGAGTCACTCCCTCGAACCGCTATGCGCTGGCGCCGGCGTCTTTAATGGAGCACTCATAATACGACTATCATAATTGTCCTGTAATAATTAGTTTCATATTCATCCAACCAATACCTACTATATCACTAATACATAAAGCTGTAGAGTTTGTTTGCTTGAACGCGCTAATCTCAAACTACTTTTCCGATTTGAAAAATTCATTCAGTGTTCGATAGCCCCCTTATGGAGGAATGCTATTGGCTATATATCACGCTTTTTTATGGAATGGAGCATCAATAGAGAATGTCTCAAAATCTTTTTTTTCCTTTTGTGAGCTTCCGCTGCCTACGCTACGTAAACAGTTAGTTTCGTAAAAATCATATGTGACAGAATCTAAAGTAACTATTACACGCGGACGAAGTCGCGGGTAGAAGCTAGTACTATATAAACTTTAATGGAAGGAATAATAAAACTGAGATCCTAATCATAGAAATATATTTTTTTCAGCAATAAAGAAGTAGAATAACGAGTTTAGAATAGAATGTACCGCAAACCCTTACTCTTAAGCAGACGTCATAAAAGCTGACTAAGCGAGCAATATAATATAATCGGATTGTAAATAGTAATAGGAGTCAGCCTAAATAGTGATGGTTTTTTTTTTGTTTGGACTAGTAGTATTAGCCTCAGATCGCTGTTACACCTTTACGCGGATTAGTTGTGACCACAGACGCTTCTCAACCTAAAATATTTAAGCAATGGGACCTACTGAGAGAAGGTAGGAACAAAGTCTAAAAAGGCACTAAGGGAATAAACTACTACTACCTACCTACTACCACCAATCGGCCTGATTGTAGCATTAATAAAAATATTAAGTATCAAAGAGTATTGTTTCTCATAAGCTACATATTTAAGCGTACTAAATCGGACATAAATGTTGGCACAACACCACATTGGTTTGTTCGGCTAAACACAGCAATAACATTATACAGTGACATCCGATTACAGAGGATTAAGATTCATTTGAGTAGGTACGCTGTGGGTGGACAGAATGTCAATAAAGCCGATGTGAACAGATCATTGAAATAGGCAAACAACATAGACTACCAGTTTAGAACTGAATAAAGACAGAATTACGTATGTCTAAACGTTCCGCCGACTATTTTGTGCGACAGGAAGTATTTAGCTAGTCATTATGAGTTAGTGATTTACATTAATCCAATAGGTATATTCTGTGATATCCGTGTTCTGAGTTTTGTGATTGGGATGTTATGGAGCATAACCAAAATTGTGTGTGACATCCCTAATACATATACGAAATTAAAATAATACGTGGTAAACACAGGAACAGCGATATTAAAGAAAAACTCAACATATGCTTAGGATACAAGAAAATAAATGTCTTTTAAAAGAAATTCGTTTTATCACTTACGTTGGAGGTTTCGTACTTTCGTACTACAATTACAAAATTAATTTGAATTTGATAGTATGAATTATAAAGGAAAGACAGAGAAATTTGACATGCGAATTTCATCTTTCTTACTCGACTATAAAAAAATTGTATTAAAGTTTTCATGAAATTGTTTAATAGAGACAGAAAAGATTTTGAGCCAAATGAACACTTGTGATATAAAATGCTTTTTTGTATGATAAACGAAAACATCCTTAATATGAGTTGGAGGCAAGAACCACAGTTCCATACTGTAATCGATGCTTTATACATAAAGATAGTAATAGGTCTTGGATTTATTTATCACCGCCATCATCTCAGCTCAAATAAGTCGCATTGCTGAGCTGACAATAGATAGGTCTTTAAATCTGGATGTTATCCGCTTAGTCACCTCTGCGATCACCCACGGGCAGGATAGAGGGTGGCAAGTTGTATTCTTTCTTCGACACTACATAGAAAGATTTACAATAAAATGTTAATTGTTTAGCGTGTTAATTACCTTTACTTATATAATTGTTTATTTTATGTACAAACTCATATTGTCGAGCAATTAATAGGTTATGTATTTAAAATATCTATTACGTAGGTGAGTACAATGACTTCCCAACTTTTATGAAAGTTGTTTAATACTTTTTGTCTGTTGCCAAAATTATTTTAGAGTTACCTATACAATATTAATGAATCTATACATATAAAATAAATGTTAATGATTCCCGCACAAAATATATTTTATGCTTTGTCTCTAAATGTTTTTAACCATTATGAGCAGCTCAGTAGAGTAATTGAGAATCATAAGTCGGTTATGAACACAGTGTACGCTTCTTACATTTTGGAGATAGATACTATTATGCACCTAAACCATATTTTTTTTAAAGTACAGATAACAACAAAATTTAAATATGTATCTGAAATATCATACAAAAAATGTTCTAGAACACTGTAAACCCGCGTCTTAGAGATGTCATCTGGTTTTATCCTAGAATGCTGGTAAAACCAAAGTTTGCAGAGATCAGATGGCATGGGTTTCGTGGAGAAATGGTGTTGCTAAGGATTATACGAGAAAGCCGACTGCAAAACAATTGAGACTAGGATTACGAAATATGTAGTTCAAATACAAATTTCTCAAAGGCATTTCGTTATCATCCTGCTCTTATCCCAATTACTTGGTATAAACACAATATGTACATCTCTTCTATCGTACATATTACAAAAGTTTTTGACAATAGTTTTATGCCCGGCCGCCGGGGTGACGTTAACCAAATAGAGTTGGCTCTGCGGCTTAGCACGAATATTTGCTTCAAAGCAATCGTATCGTTATCGAGACCAATTTGTATGGGAGTTGGGGCAGCGCCTCTATCGGAAGATAGGGGTACTGCTCCAAACCCTTACACATTAGTCTCGTTACGAATACTGCAAATATTCGTAGGTACTGGTCGATGTAAAGCTGTTATTAGTCGTCTTTTACGACACTCAGGAGTAACGTAAGGATTGGTAGTATTCATAGCCCCACCGCATGTATTTTATTATTATATTTATTTTTCTAATTGCAGTACAAATCTTAAGCAGTAGGTATAACAAACTATACTAATAGCACAAAAATATTTTAAGAGAATGTACTCCCTTACCTTATACATCGAATTAATGGGATTTCTGTTGTATTCGGGTTAAATAAATTGCTTAGGATTGACCCCAGATTGAAATTGCACTATCCTCCGTACTAGTTAACACTGTATATAAATTGTACTTAATACGAAACTGTTACTTAATTCTCAAACACATATGATATAAATTATGCTTAATACAAAGTATTCCACAATCATGTGAAACGGGCGTGGCGGTAACTGGCATGCAGGCTATTGCGACAACATTATCAACTCGAGATAAACCTACTTATTTCTAAATGTACGTAATATTTACATGAAAAATCAATAACATTATAATAATGTGAACTTAACTAGTTATCTTTAGTTCAGAGTTATAATGTTATAGGTAAAGTATCAACATTGTAAACTGTGTATACATGATATTAGATATAACTACTTATTGCTAAAACTAAATTCAAATTTTTCAGGTGTTTACGCTAATATAAAAAATAGTAATTTATTTACAACGTGTACGTTGCAAATAAAACTATTTTTACGGATTTTATCGTGTTTGTTTTTGATTGTCCGACATTTCGAGTCCGCCCGTGACTCATGGTCACGCTGTAAATTATTCGAAAAGTCAAATCGAAAATCAAATACAAACTTAATAAAATCCGTAAAAATAGTTTTATTTAAAAATTCAATTTTATATCAACATTCTTGTTTAATTATTCTTTCTTGTTTAACCCATATATATTCACTGATGGCAAGCTTCTGCCACATAATAGGGGAGTAGTTGATTGTTAGATAGTATTAGTTCTGGCTTGACTGCTTTTTTAGTGATATTAACTGTCTCAATTTCTTTTTCTTACGACAGTGATGCACTATGAACAAAATACTTATATCAGCACACTTTCCTTGTGCGTTGTTCAATTTGACTAAGGGAATAATGGATTCTTGATACCCGAGTCTATGTGTAAGGGAATGAATTTTTACACGAGTTCATCCACTCGTAATATTTGCTAGAGGGACCCTTGGTATTTCACATCCATAGGTACATACTTACCGAGTGGTGACTGATTATAAATAGAATTCACCAGCTTAACCGTGGGTGTCGTACAAGGCGACTAAGGGATATGACTTACATGTAACATTTATGCAAGAGAACAAAAACTCGAAGTGAAACCCTAAGGCAACAGGACTGTATAGTTAGTTTGTAACTATACTAATAGTTATAGTTGCTGTATAGTAAGTATAATTTCCCTCTTATTGCGAAGGAGGCTTGAGCGCAGTAGGTAATACGACATTTAGAGATAGTTAGATGAATAAGTACATAGATGTAATCAAAAAATTTAAAGGACAACTCTATCTTTAGAAAATCTCATGACGAATTACGCAAATAAATGTATAATAATAAATATTAATTAACTTTACTGGCTGAATGGAACAATTAGTCACAAATTAATGTCCATATTAAACTTAATACTATAAAATACCTTTTACAGAATACAATAGAGTGACGTCAAATATTAAAATGTGTGGCATCACATCGCAAACCATATACGCTCTACTTCTGAATACGGGCCTCTTTCACAGATTGGTGGGGTGATTGACCTATTACAACACGCCTATTACGCGACTGCAGGTCTCGGGTTCAAAATTTTGCCAAGGCGTTATCGTTATTAAGAAATTAGCTGTAGATATCAGTCTAGAACTGTGCTTGATAGAGGCCATTAGAAACCGCTCCTACCACTTGAGAGTAAAATTCAAATACTACGCACTAGACAGACAGCTCCATAGTTTTAGTTCGAGTTGCCATTTTTTACATACCTCCTACGCAATAGCAGAAGAATTGATCTTCTATATTGAACTAACCAGACGAGTTGGCCTGTTACTTGAATTCATAGGTATTTGGTATCATTTTTTAAAGACACCCTTCTTTCTATGGGGTTTTTACAAACAAACAATTAAAGGACCGAAATTACGCCCAGACTGAGAACAATTTGTAAATCGCACAAATTATTATTCTGCATGGGAATAGAACCCAAAACATTCGTACAGTAGGTCAGTATTTTAACCACTACACCATCTGTGTAATCCTTGTTACCTTAAACTAACTAATGTTTTAATTCAAGCATCAAAAACTCCATTTTGGGTTTGCATTGCAATCGTTATGCCAAACAACGCTATGAAAATACATCGTTGATATCGATACATAATATCGAATATAACGATATTCGTCGTATCGATAAAAGGTACGAGGTGTGTAGGTGTACATGTTTGTCACTTGTCGCGTGTCTGTTGTTGCGTCAAGTGAACCCGGAAATGTGCCAAAGTCATCCGGGTCACTGGCTTGAAACAATCCAATGACATTTTATACGGTCTTAGTCAGCTATTTTGAATGGAATAAATCAATTCTGTGTTACATAATCAAATAGAAAAAAACGAGGTATTTAACTATCAAAGAGGTATCCACTACGCTGCCTATTTATAACCTAACGAATAAAATTTTCAATAATGTTTAGAATTGCCTCACAGTGTTTCCAATTTCGTTAAAAACCAAGCGATCATAAACAATCTAACATGTTAAAGTATTTTATGAAAATTTTCTATATATGAATGGAAAAAGACAAGGTTAATATTTATTTAAAACTGGCTTATGAACAGTTATCACAATAATCAGTCTCACTCAAGTCTCAAAATCACATTTAATACATAATTGATTACTTTTACTTATGGACGGAAAAATAACATTAGTATTAATAATTATTCATTTTTATAAGTTTAAACAAGCAGGTCTTTTTCTTTACTCCTTATAGTGTCTATTTGAAAACAGTATTCATATAAGAAACTAATAACGCAGCTTAAGGTACTAAACGTACCATAACAACTTAGATTAGATAGGTAGATACATAAACTATGGTAGCTTTGGTATAAACTAAACAAATTCTTATAGGCTATAAGTAAAGTACCGTCAATTATGGCATCTTTACTTTTCGTGAGCATCTTTACCTAAGCATACCCTCTACTAGCTTTTATTCAATATTTTTTTGGCTATGGTAGTTAACGTAATTTTAGAAATGTTGATAGATTTTGTAATAAATTGTGGAACGTCAAAAAGTGTTTTAGGCTAATAACTCGGTTAGTTGTCAAAATAGCAGCCCTTTCCTTTCCATATGGTCAATTATATTCTCAGCATCGCCACATAGAGATTAGTTTTTCTTATAGAAAATCAAAGTGCAGGTAAATGTCTTATATAAAATATTATGCAATATATGGTTACTAAAATGCATCATAATGATGCAATGCTATAAATGTTCTATATTTTGAGTATTTGTAAAAGGTAATGTTGTTTGAGGTTTGGTAAAGTTACCTCAATTAGCACTGGGGCAATTTTACCTATTATGACTAGGGTTGTCAAATAGCACATGTACATCTAAACATTTTTTTATAATCTTTTTTATATTTTTATATAAAATTTTATTTTTATATAAAATTTAATTTATATAATATTTTATATAATTTTTTTTTTTTATAATCTTTATGAAATATTTTAGTACTTACACTAAGTACCTATGTCATTGTGTTGTTTATTTTTTGACAACCCATATGAAATTTCTCCATTTTTGTAATAATGTAGAAATTCTTGTGTCAACTTTACCGATGTGTTGGTAAAGCTGATTGAAAAGGAGATAGTAGCTGCAGAAATAAATATAACGCTTTTTTATCTCCAGGAGCATTGGAATCTTTAGGTTGCATACACTCTGGGACACTCCTTCCATGCAAACTATAGGCTAGGTAAAGTCGCCAAAAAATTTACCCAGCCCATACTTTTGGTTATTACAGCGTTACTATATTAGATTTAGCACAATTTATTGATTTAAACCAATAAGCAACATCGTTTTTATAAAATAAATCAACAGACACTCAGAAAAATGGCTTCATAAGGAAGTTAATCGCATAAAAGTAAAAAAATATGGTAATGTTGCCACAATTGACGGTATTATGTTTTTTTCTTAAACTTTGGTTATTAAGACTAGCGAGTGTTACTATTACTAATAGAGCAAATAGCGAAATCTTATAGGCTAGCCTGTATTGCAACTGTAAACAATCAAACTTGTAGTCTTAACTAAAAAAATTTAACGTAAAATTGGTTGCGTTACTTGGCTTTATAAGTATACTAGCAACCCGCCCTCGCTTCGCTTCGGTTTCAGTCGCTTAAACCCGCGTAGTTCCTGTTCCCGTGGGAATACCGGGATAAAATATAGCCTATGTTACTCCCTGATATTATAGTTTCCATTGGTGAAAGAAGTTTTGAAATCGGTTCAGTAGTTTAAGCGTGAAAGCGTAACAAACAAACAAACAAACATCCTTACTTTCGCATTTATAATATTAGTAAGGATTATAACAAGACAAAAAGTATATTCTATCTTGCATAAGGCAAAACAATTCTTTTTCAGTCTGAAAGAATGATCTTAAAAGCTGGCCGTTCTAACCGGGTCCGGTGACCGGGCCCGGTAAGAATGGCCAGGCCCGGTGGGTGCTTAAAAGGGCACCGGGCCCGGGCGGGCCCGGTTTGCAATCTCTAGTACTACAATGGTCAGAAGGATAGATATAGGGTTATATTTGGAGTTTACCTCCTCTTGCACAGATGTTATACGCATCTTTTACAACCCTCAAGGAAAAGATAGAAGATCGATAAATTGTATTCTAACTATGTCAACACAGTCATTATAATAATAGAAATATTTGTCTTAAATATACCTATTTGGTATACTTAAACAGATAAATAAGCCATCTTACAACGCAAATGATAGAATAGGAGATCGATCACGTTGCTCGACTACGATTCAATGTTGCACAATTACATCATGCACACTTTCTAACTGCCAGCCAACGTGCCAAAGGATTTATATCGAAATAGACTTTAATTAAAGTACCCTAAGTAACGGGAGTTGCAAACTGCAAATAAATTGATGATAATAGCATTCGACTGAGATGAGGACAATAGAATTGTGCAACCGTACACTTTCAATTTCGTTTGAATAATTATAGGTATTCTTTTATCGGGTTATAACAGTATATCATTTTACAGAATACAACATTACACAAGTACATATTCGAACAAAGGAGTTCGGTGCAGTCAGCTCGAATCCTAAATACCTAACGCATCGAAACACAATCGTGGATGACGCGTTGCTATTGGAATGTTGGTATCGAATGCATACGCAGCAATACAGGCATTAGTTGTTAATTGGACCGCCACTCAACCAAAGAAGGTTCGTATCCATATAACATTTATTTCGCATTGCAATCACATGAGCAGAAAGATGAGAATGACGGAAAAAATGTGAAGGTAAAACGAAGCTCGGAAGCGTTGGGTGTATAAGATATAGAAAGCACTTTAGAAAGGAATCGAAGGTACTTCGTGACCCGTAGACGGCGAGGTGAGCGGCCCGCTGTGGCCGCGGCGCGGCGGTGCTTAGCATAGCAGTGAATGCGCTTACAACATCAAGCGAAACCGTCGGCCTTCGTTTACAACCTCTTAATTACTTGCTTTTTGGATTACTCCACTTCAACGACCCCAGTTTTCAATTGTATTTACATATGTTTTATTTTCTTAGCGGTGACGGGTACAGAATAAAATTTACCACTCACTTTCATACCCATGAGTGTCGTAAAAGTGGTTTTTAAAGAGATACTATGCAGGTAATATTGAAGCAAGAGAAGGAAATATCGAAATAAAGCTCTTAACCAACCCATCTGATCATCAAAGTACAGTAGGTCTATTTCTCATTCTGCAAAAGACCCGAGGCCGTCATTGGGATGTATATGATCTTACGGTTTTTAATTTTACTGTTTTATACTATAACTAGCTTTTGCCCGCGGCTTCGCCCGCGTAAAAATTTACTTGCATATTGAACTATTATCGCAAAGAATATTATCGACATAAAAAGTATTACATTTCTTAATTTAAGAAATACTCTATCTACGTGTCAATTTTCATCCAAATCTGCTCAACAGTTTAAGCGTGATTGAGTAACAAACATCCAAATATCTTCACAAACTTTCACATTTGAATATTACTTCCAGCCTTGTAGTTCAGATTGCCGTGCAAATACGATGGTATTGTGGCCTTTCCTTAGTCTCTGATAACGTACTTTTCCATTGGTGAAAAAAAAAATTATATCAATCAAACACCCGCAGTTTCATTCACGTAGACCCCATTCCCATGCCAATACCGAGATAAAAAATGCCTATGTAACTTGCTGATATTATAAATTTACATGGGTAAAAAAAAAATATATAAATCCCAGAAATATCAGAGATATAAATTGCCTATGTTACTCGCTGACAACATAGGTAGCTTTCCATTGGTGAAAGAATTTTAAAAATTAGTCAACATCCCCCGGTATAGTTGTCGTTCCTGGGCAAATACCGGGATGAAAATAGCCTTTATATGGTATTCACTGATAATATAGCTTTTCATTAGTGAATTAATTTTCGGGCATTATACCCGATCCCGTAGAAATATCGGGATAAAAATAGCTTAAATATGTTACTCGCTTAAAAATAGCTTTCCATTAGTGAAATAATTTTAAAATCGACTTAATTCATCCACACTGGGATAAAATATAGCCTAAGATAAAATAGTCTAAGTTATTCCTTATGTATGACTGGTAGACCTGATGGTAAAATATAATCAATATCGGTCCAGCCATTTTGAAGATTACCTGTAACGAATAGACAGACAGACAAAAAAAATTGGACCGTATTGTGTGAGCATAAATAAAACCTATTATTTTGATAGACAAACAGACGCTTCAAATTTATTTATTTGTAGAGATAGAAAATTGTAATAATATTTTGATTGTAACTTACTGTCTGGTAGCTGCTAGAAATATTACCACGTTTTCATTGTTCGTGGGTGTCGCAAAATACTACTAAGACAAAGATTTACATCGACCTGGACCAATTGGTGATGCCGTCTGGCCAACAATGTCGGCTAGGTCATAAAATGTTGCTAGAACCTTTGCAATATATCTACGATGGCAGTAGTAGGTACCCTACCCACATATTGCGTCGATCCAAAGTAATTAGGATAAGAGCAAGATAATGATGATATATCATTGGCTGGGTGTCTTCGACTATATGCGTTTTATCCTTTTGGGGCAGCCCAAAATTGTTTCTTAGTGCGTGCTTACCACAAATAACCGATCGGTATACAAAATTTCACATTCTTAGGCCCGGTATCTTTGGCTATACGCTTTCACCCTCTTAGGGGTTGAATTGCCAAAAATTATTTGTTAGAGCTCGCTTATCCTTGCCAAAATTATTTTCATAGTGCTTGGTAAGTGAGCACTAAGAAAATCTGGGGGTAATCCAAGAAAGGCAACCGTGTACTAAAATGATCCTTCCTAGGCTCAGTGATTTCGGTTAAACGCTTTTCACCCCCTTAGGGCTAAAATTGCAAAAATCTCTCTTCCCCCAAGAAAGGCAACTTTATACAAAATTCCATGTTTCTAGGCCTAATGATTTCGGCTATATATTTTACACCCCTTTAGGAGTTGATTTTAATAAAATAATTTCTTAGAGCTCACTTAAAACAAAGGACAGAGAATTGCATAGAAAGTTTTACGTTCCTAGCTCCAAGAGTTTCGTCTATACGCTTTTCACTCACTTAAGGGGGTGATTTTCCAAAAATCCTTTGCTAGTGCTCGTGTACCCCAAGAAATAAGACGACGTAAAAAGAAAATACTTTCCCCTATTTCAACCCCTTATACCTATTTTTTCGCAATAAAAAGTAGCCTTATATACTTTCTCAAGCTTTAGTTCATCTCTGTACCAAATTTCATCAAAATCGGTTAAGTGGTTTCGACGTGAAAGACTATATGCTTTTCAATCCCCTTTTTTTTGGGGTGGACTGCGGTCGGCGCGTTCCTCGCACCACTCCGTCCGGGGCGACAGAGGGGAGTAAGCACGCAACACCCGCAACCCACCCGAACACCACGTCGCCTTCGTCGTTGGACCGACCACCGGAGCAGGGTTACTTGTGCTTTTCAACCCCTTAAGGAGGTGAATTTCCAAAAATCCTTTGCTAGTACTCGTGCACCCCAAGAAATACGATGGTGTAAAAAAAATACGTTTCTAGGTCTAGTGGTTTCGGCTGTATGCTTTTGGTATTTTAGGGGTTGAATTTCATCCCCATGTAAGTGAAACTACCAAAATGCTAGAACGAATATTTATTTATTTATTATCAGGTGCCCTAATACAAAGATTCACGGTTCTATCATCAAAAATGACGAATTTCCATACAAAATATCATCCCCTATTTCAACCCCTTATACCCATTTTTTCGCGATAAAAAGTAGCCTATGTCCTTTCTCAAGCTTTAGTCCATCTCTGTACCAAATTTCATCAAAATCTGTTTAGACGTGAAAAACTACATGTTTTTCACCCCCTTAAGGGGGTGAATTTCCAAAAATCCTTTGCTAGTGCTCGTGTACCCCAAGAAATACGATGGTGTAAAAAAAAAATACGTTTCTAGGCCCAGTGGTTTCGGCTGTATGCTTTTTGATATTTTAGGTGTTGAATTTCATCCCCATGTAAATGAAATTTCCAAAACGCTTGAACGAATACTTATTTATTTATTGTCAGGTGCCTTAATACAAAGATTCGTGGTTCTATCATCGAAAATGACGAATTTCCATACAAAATGTCATCCCCTATTTCAACCCCTTATACCCATTTTTTCGCCATAAAAAGTAGCCCATGTCCTTTCTCAAGCTTTAGTCCATCTCTGTACCAAATTTCATCAAAATCGGTTTCGACGTGAAAGGCTATATGCTTTTCAACCCCTTAAAGGGGTGAATTTCCAAAAATCCTTTGCTAGTACTCGTGCACCCCAAGAAATACGATGGTGTAAAAAAAATACGTTTCTAGGTCTAGTGGTTTCGGCTGTATGCTTTTGGTATTTTAGGGGTTGAATTTCATCCCCATGTAAGTGAAACTACCAAAACGCTAGAACGAATATTTATTTATTTATTATCAGGTGCCTTAATACAAAGATTCACAGTTCTATTAACAAAAATGACGAATTTTCATACAAAATATTATCCCCTATTTCAACCCCTTATACCCATTTTTTCGCGATAAAAAGTAGCCTATGTCCTTTCTCAAGCTTTAGTCCATCTCTGTACCAAATTTCATAAAAATCGGTTTAGACGTGAAAGACTATATGTTTTTCACCACCTTAAAGGGGTGAATTTCCAAAAATCCTTTGTTAGTGCTCGTGCACCCCAAGAAATACGATGGTGTAAAAAAAAAATACGTTTCTAGGCATAGTGGTTTCGGCTGTATGCTTTTTGGTATTTTAGGGGTTGAATTTCATCCCCATGTAAGTGAAACTACCAAAACGCTAGAACGAATATTTATTTATTTATTATCAGGTGCCCTAATACAAAGATTCACGGTTCTATCATCAAAAATGACGAATTTCCATACAAAATATCATCCCCTATTTCAACCCCTTATACCCATTTTTTCGCGATAAAAAGTAGCCTATGTCCTTTCTCAAGCTTTAGTCCATCTCTGTACCAAATTTCATCAAAATCGGTTTAGACGTGAAAGACTATATGTTTTTCACCCCCTTAAGGGGGTGAATTTCCAAAAATCTTTTGCTAGTGCTCGTGTACCCCAAGAAATACGATGGTGTAAAAAAAAAATACGTTTCTAGGCCCAGTGGTTTCGGCTGTATGCTTTTTGATATTTTAGGGGTTGAATTTCATCCCTATGTAAATGAAATTTCCAAAACGCTTGAACGAATACTTATTTATTTATTGTCAGGTGCCTTAATACAAAGATTCGTGGTTCTATCATCGAAAATGACGAATTTCCATACAAAATGTCATCCCCTATTTCAACCCCTTATACCCATTTTTTCGCGATAAAAAGTAGCCTATGTCCTTTCTCAAGCTTTAGTCCATCTCTGTACCAAATTTCATCAAAATCTGTTTAGACGTGAAAAACTACATGTTTTTCACCCCCTTAAGGGGGTGAATTTCCAAAAATCCTTTGCTAGTGCTCGTGTACCCCAAGAAATACGATGGTGTAAAAAAAAAATACGTTTCTAGGCCCAGTGGTTTCGGCTGTATGCTTTTTGATATTTTAGGTGTTGAATTTCATCCCCATGTAAATGAAATTTCCAAAACGCTTGAACGAATACTTATTTATTTATTGTCAGGTGCCTTAATACAAAGATTCGTGGTTCTATCATCGAAAATGACGAATTTCCATACAAAATGTCATCCCCTATTTCAACCCCTTATACCCATTTTTTCGCCATAAAAAGTAGCCCATGTCCTTTCTCAAGCTTTAGTCCATCTCTGTACCAAATTTCATCAAAATCGGTTTCGACGTGAAAGGCTATATGCTTTTCAACCCCTTAAAGGGGTGAATTTCCAAAAATCCTTTGCTAGTACTCGTGCACCCCAAGAAATACGATGGTGTAAAAAAAATACGTTTCTAGGTCTAGTGGTTTCGGCTGTATGCTTTTGGTATTTTAGGGGTTGAATTTCATCCCCATGTAAGTGAAACTACCAAAACGCTAGAACGAATATTTATTTATTTATTATCAGGTGCCTTAATACAAAGATTCACAGTTCTATTAACAAAAATGACGAATTTTCATACAAAATATTATCCCCTATTTCAACCCCTTATACCCATTTTTTCGCGATAAAAAGTAGCCTATGTCCTTTCTCAAGCTTTAGTCCATCTCTGTACCAAATTTCATAAAAATCGGTTTAGACGTGAAAGACTATATGTTTTTCACCACCTTAAAGGGGTGAATTTCCAAAAATCCTTTGTTAGTGCTCGTGCACCCCAAGAAATACGATGGTGTAAAAAAAAAATACGTTTCTAGGCATAGTGGTTTCGGCTGTATGCTTTTTGGTATTTTAGGGGTTGAATTTCATCCCCATGTAAGTGAAACTACCAAAACGCTAGAACGAATATTTATTTATTTATTATCAGGTGCCCTAATACAAAGATTCACGGTTCTATCATCAAAAATGACGAATTTCCATACAAAATATCATCCCCTATTTCAACCCCTTATACCCATTTTTTCGCGATAAAAAGTAGCCTATGTCCTTTCTCAAGCTTTAGTCCATCTCTGTACCAAATTTCATCAAAATCGGTTTAGACGTGAAAGACTATATGTTTTTCACCCCCTTAAGGGGGTGAATTTCCAAAAATCTTTTGCTAGTGCTCGTGTACCCCAAGAAATACGATGGTGTAAAAAAAAAATACGTTTCTAGGCCCAGTGGTTTCGGCTGTATGCTTTTTGATATTTTAGGGGTTGAATTTCATCCCTATGTAAATGAAATTTCCAAAACGCTTGAACGAATACTTATTTATTTATTGTCAGGTGCCTTAATACAAAGATTCGTGGTTCTATCATCGAAAATGACGAATTTCCATACAAAATGTCATCCCCTATTTCAACCCCTTATACCCATTTTTTCGCGATAAAAAGTAGCCTATGTCCTTTCTCAAGCTTTAGTCCATCTCTGTACCAAATTTCATCAAAATCGGTCCAGTGGTTTAGACGTGAAAGCGTAGCAGACAGACAGACAGACAGACAGACAGACAGACAGACAGACAGAGTTACTTTCGCATTTATAATATTAGTAAGGATTACTCTACATTGTGTCAGTGGAAATATGGACGTAGCGTGGTTGTAGAAGAGAGCTTAAATATTGGCATATTCTTTTGAGGTTTAAAATAGAACGTATCAGTATATCGTCTTTTTCGACCGACGTGATATTTAACGACAAAAGAACGTTAGTAAATAACTTCACTGCTAAGAAATGTATACTCAAAAGAGTAACCTATGCCGAATCCTCTTCAGCGCTGTAAAATTGCCCAATTTCCCTCACAAAACGATAAGACATATGTTCAACTGAGATGCAGAAGCAAGGAAGATTGCTTAAAGCGATTATATAGAGAATCGAATGAAAATTTAGAACGAGCCAGTTCTTAACAAATCGTAATTGCAACATGTAGATAGTTATTGAGATGAAACATTCATACAATTCCATTAGATTGTGTCGTCTCATACGTTCTAGAGAGGAGCTCCAATCGGTGTGGCCTCTCAATTGTCGTGAGCGCACGTCTGCTCGTCGGCCCGTGGCCGGGAGCTACAATAGCCAAAGTACATATAATGTCAGTGTGTAGCTACGATACTTTGAGCGATGAACTCAACCAGCACGCTGGTATTTAGTTAAATGTTTGCTAGAGCGAGGCCGCATGACCAGCTGATACTCAGCTGTTCTACTCATCAATATAACAGTAGACATTAGCATAATACTTGGTAACGCTACTACTATTTAATGAATAATGAAATATTAGTAGAAGTTTAGGAAAACCATACACAGTTAATTCATAGTTGTTCGCAAAGTCTGTGAGCTATTTTAATAGACTTATAGAAATGGAGAATTAATATGCAGAACGGTCACGCGGGATGCCAACTGGTAACAATCAGTCGATACCAATAAATGATCGTTCGTTCACCGTATACCAAGGCTAATAAAAGTTGCAATGAAGTCTGGCGCCGATATTATGTCGCAAACTCATCACTATATAACATACTTTGTGTAATTTTAAATTAATCATTCCCAATTACGCTGTTGGATTTACATTTTATAATCTCAGCTCATATATGTATGTACGTCCTACTGTTGGGCTTCCTTCACAATAGGAGCGAAATTGGCCCACAATACTGGTCAGACGGGTTTATTTCAAGTTTTCTTTCTCTTGTATAGATGTTTTATACATATTTTTCCCTTAGCTGTCTTTTAAAACACCCACGGGCAAGACAGGGGGTGGCGAATTGTATTCATACTCCGTCACCACACGGAATTCCTTCTCTTGCATAGATGTTATATGCATAGTTAATCCCTTAGTAGTCTTTTAAAACACCCACAGGCAATTCAAGGGGATGGTGAATAAAGAACTTACATTTATTATCGACTAGCAATCCGCCCTCGCTTCGCTTCGGTTATAGGTTATAGTTGTTTTACCCGCGTAGTTCCCGTTCCCGTGGGAATACCGTGATAAAATATAGCCTAGTTTACGCCCTGATATTATAGCTTTCCATTGGTGAAAGAATTTTTGAAATCGGTCCAGCCGTTTTGAAGATTACCCGGAACAAACAGACAGACAGACAGACAGACAAAAATTTTTTAATTGCTATTTTAGGCATAGGTGTCGTGCAAATAACCGTGTGAGCATGAAAAAAGCCTATTATTTTGACATTACAAACAGACACTCCAATTTTATTTATTGGTATAGATTTAATAGTGACCGATAAACTTGTTACTTCATAGTAGCTAATGAAAATGATACGATGTGTATGCACACAATATATGGAATGTATATAACTAAATGATTAAATCGTTAAGAAACGTGCATTATAGTAAGTCTTGGGGTTACAGTAAACAATGGGAGTGCTTGTTTCTTAAAAGTCGAAACAATAGTGACCGTTTACACGATACAAAAAAGATATTAAGTTCATTTGCGATTATTTAATAAAAGACTTCGATTATTGTAATAAATAATAAAGAAAGAGGTATTGGTCATACGTTATTTAGATAGTAAAATCGTGTTATGTTTTCTTTGGATATTTTGATTGCCACTGTTTATATGTAGATAAATTACAATAGTCTGCATGTAAAAAACTGCTTAGTTTTTTATACATTATCTTATAGATTTTGGTGTACTAAAATCGAATACAAATAAAAAAATTGCAGCTCATCAATTATTTCTTATATAATTATTTTACGTAAAACTATTTATATGTATAGCTGAAAATTTGTATTTCTATTTTATAAGCTTTAAATTTAATTAAAATAAGATTTCTAGATTTCTTACCCTAATTTTAATAATATTTTTATCTGGGAATAAAAACGAAGAAAAATAATGGCCATAAATAATTTAGTGACTGGCCACCACAACATCCTGGCGGGAAAAACGTTTTCAATACCACTTTGATTTCGCCAGAAAAGGTTTTGCTGCCACTTTTTCATATTAAATTGGAGCTAATTAAGTAAATCACTGCGAAAAGATGCGACTTGTTTTAGATATACATATAATATGTTCCAAGTGCCCAAAATTGTCTGGATCAACGTTTAAAGAAGGCGTTATCATTGACCCCGACAAAAGAAAACTTGTGTCTGATCCCCTCTTTCCTGAATCAATGGGAGAAATTGAAAAAAAAAACATGAGATTCTTTCAAAAATGTAATGCAGAAGTTTCTGGGTAATATAAGATCCCGAATATAGAACTATTAGCGCATGCTGACAGCGTATTAAGCTGAAGGGTGCAAGATGAGCTTAAAAATTGCTGACCAAGGACATCAACGCTTCGATACCAGTAGTCAGCCGAATGGCGATGGGGAGGGAATCCGAGGGGATGTGGGGCTGCCCTTTTATCACTCCGGACAAAACGGACAGCGTGTGCCAGACCATAGCCAACCCAAAAAAAGACCTTTTTAAATACACATATTCAAATTGCCTTATTAGCAAAACAAATACTGAACGCTTTATATCTGTTTAACTACTCTACATTATTTGTTAAAATAAACAATTTTTCACTAAATACTTACGCACACGATTTAGAAAAAATATATTTACAATCTATTATTACGCAGTCTTATTGCGTTTGCTTTTTTTGAGTTAGCATTTATTACCAGAGTTTACATAAATACATAATAATTTATATAATTTATAACACGTGGAAGACATGATATGAATTATATATATGTTATTATAATACGCAACGCAGAAATAAAAAAAATGAATAGTAGAGAATTATATAAGTCTTGTTTACTTTATTATTAATTATATTATTAAAAACATAAGGCATTATTAACCACATAATTGCATTTTTATTATCAACCGTGAGACTTTAAAAAAAAACGTAACCTCTCAGAATCATTGTAAAGAATGGAAATATATGTAATTGAATTAGTTATACAATTCACCAGCGCATCCTTTCTATGTAAACAGAACATCATTGCAAGATAAAGATAAATCTATGCCAATAAATAAAATTGAAGTGTCTGTTTGTAATGTCAAAATAATAGGCTTTTTTCATGCTCACACGATTATTTGCACTATACATATGCCTAAAAATCATTTTATATTTTTTTTTTCTGTCCGTCTATCTGTCTGTCTGTTTGTTCCGGGTAATCTTCAAAACAGCTAGACCGATTTCAATAATTCTTTCACCAATGGAAAGCTATAATATCAGCGCGTAAGCTAGGCTATATTTTATCCTGGTATTCCCACGGGAACGGGTACTACGCGGGTAAAACGACTAAAACCGAAGTGAAAGCGGGTTGCTAGTTTAAAATAAAACCCTAGAAAAACCTGTATATACTAGGAGAATTGCCCGCTTCTTGTAAAAGAGACTCGTGCCTAATGGTGGGACAAATTAGAGTCAAGAAAAAGATATTTTAAGTTAGTGGTAGGATGAAAGACTAATTAATGTACTAAGACTTCAGGTTGGAATTGAAAGGGCATATGAACATACAATTATCATTCACTTAAGGGTGAAGGCAAACAAAAAGAAAACCTGCAGGCCTGCAGGATTGTTTTATTTCGACGCTACTGTGAATAATGTCAGTATAGCGGAAAAGGCGTCTTATCATATTTGTTCAGATGACCAATAGCGGGTAACTAATTATTATTGTAAATTTATAAGTTATTTTTATTAAGTTAGTGCTCATTATATAAAAGACAAACACACATTGAGGCAAAGTAAAAATGGACTGTATTACCAACTTATTACACGTTGCCCGCGGATGTTGTACGAATCGACTAAGACCAGGTGTATACATACAACTTTTGAATCGAAAACTGTTAAGTTGAAGTATTTCTCATAAATTCCGCACGACTAAATCATTTAGTCGCTATAGATGGACTTATCATTGATTTAGTTGATCATCGATTATCCAAATTGACCAATCGTCTTTAGACAACAGCGATTCAAAGTGCTATAAACAATCTGCTAGAAATAATGTCAATTAACAAAAGAGTTCTAATTTGTTCTTTTTTTACAGGATGATGATGGAGATGGGCTATGTCAGTAGAAAAGCGATTGGTCGCTTGTTATACCAATCAAAAGCAAATAATGTAACTTCTCTTTTTTTTTCCGAGTATCTATTGAGGTGACACAATATGTTCATTTTAATACAAGAGTTGTATAAACGCGCTATTATTCAAACGAAGGAAAACTCGAATATATGCCATCCCAACCCACCGTAGCTGAATAAACAAATTTTCTCTTATTTAATGATTTCTATTAAATAAATAAAAATATTTTACAGATTTTATCGCGTTTGTATTTGATTTTTAATTGTCCAACGTTTTGAACACTTTACAGCGTTCATGGTCTCGGGTGGACTGATTACATGGTCGAAAACGCGATAAAATCCGTAAAATAGTTTTATTTTCTCTTATTAAGATCCCACCCGATAGTGGTACATGTTTGAACTGAAAAATAGAGCGATATTTACACCAATGAGCTTGAAAATACGCGATTTAGCGGCATAAAGAAATAATGTTCAATAGTTGTTTTTATCATTGTAAGCGATAAGGGAAAACATGAGCTGAGTGATGCATCACATCGCATTATTAACAATGACAAGGTTTTTTTAAACACTGACAGACATTTCAATTGTAGGTAGGTGACTACTTACGTTACTACTTAACGAGACGGGACCCAATGCTAGCGAACACGTCCTTGTACATACCTGTAAAGATAAAAACAATACGTGAGTCATTGAATCATCACTTAATCAAATGTTAAAAGTGTTGATAACACAGTTTGCTAAAGTGGAAAGGGATTCAGCAGTAATGTCATAAATAATGGAAATGTTATTCCGATGATAAATGATAAAACTCATACAAGGTCACGAAATACCTCGGCTGGAATATTGAATTTTACATAAATAATTATTTATCTATACATACATATATTCACGCCTTTTTTCCCATAGGGGTAGGCAGAGTCCACTGCCCTCCACCTGCTACGATCTTTGACATATTCAGCGTAGCAAAGCGGTTCTCTGTGGGCCACTTTTCGCCCCCGACGGAAACGAGACGTGATGTGTCGCGAACCACATCGCCGCCAAATCTATCTATACCAATAAATTTATCTATACCAATAAATAAAATTGCAGTGTCTGTTTGTAATGTCAAAATAATAGCCTTTTTTCATGCTCACACGGTTATTTGCACGACACCTATGCCTAAAATAGCAATTAAAAAATTTTTGTCTGTCTGTCTGTTTGTTCCGGGTAATCTTCAAAACGGCTGGACCGATTTCAAAAATTCTTTCACCAATGGAAAGCTGTAATATCAGGGCGTAAACTAGGCTATATTTTATCCCGGTATTCCCACGGGAACGGGAACTACACGAGTAAAACGACTATAACCTATAACCGAAGCGAAGCGAGGGCGGGTTGCTAGTATAAAATATGTATAGAACTATTTTCAACAGGTGAGTCAATCTGGTTATAGAGTATCTGTATACGATTTTAGAAATATATTCACTAATATCTATTTATATTGCTCCTGATTTGTTTGGGTATTTTTGATAGATGCTTGTTAATCTCAAAATAAGTCTGAAACCCTTCGCTAACTATGCAATGGTGTAACCTCCAAATTCTTCAGTTCAAGATAGGGCAGTTCAGAAAACATGCTACGCAATGCAACCAAGATAGCAGTGGTTCCCTAAATTGTCAGGGTTCACATTAGTTTATTGTCGTATGGAATATGAACACGTGGTATAGTATAGTTACATACCAACAAAAAGGAACGCAGTATAATAAATATGAGTGTAGTAGAATCATGCAAATTACATTTTATAAACACCAAGATATATATACACTTATAAAAAAGACTAATTAAAAAAAAAATTAGAAAAGCTTTTTTTTAAATGCTGCTCGTCCAAGACTATTCAAAGGAGTCCAAACTCGACGGTTTTATCTTGTTTAATTTAGGAGTTCCTAGGGCCAGCTTCCGACGCCATCTTGAAACCAACTTCATGGTACCATATTATTGCATTTTCACCGAAGATACGTAAGTAAACCAAATTTTAACCAAATCTAACGCCAGGAAGTTGTTCTAATTTAACTCGCAAGATTTGTCCCATATTAACAGCGCAAGTGAAATAAAAGCTTTTAATTATCGTCAAATATTGTATTGTACTGCCAAATAAAAATGTCTGTATGAAAACATACATAAGTGCCCGTACGTTGTATGAATTTATAACTTAATATCAAAAAAAAATCCCCTACGCATAAGCCTAATTATAAAAACCATTAAACACCATTTTATGCCGAAAATGAGCTACATCATTTTGGAAAAGAGTTGATACACCTCAAACCGCTTTATCAACAGTAAAGAGCCATCGCTTTTCCGTAAAAGATCGGAATCGCATCGAAATTAGGAATGTTCATGCAAAAAAAATATCGATATATTTTTCGATATAATATATCGTAACGTTATATCGATACTTTGCGATATATCGTAAAAAAAGTATCGATATCTTCAATATATCGTAAAAATGTTTATTTAAAAAAAAACCACCTACTTTTTAAAAAACTGATATTTTGATGTGAGAATTTTCGATTGAAAATTAAGGTGCTTTTTGATAATAACTCAAAATAAAGTGACTAAATAATGACTATCATTATTGATGCTGCATATCCTCCTATGAAATTAATCTCGATGTACATAATAACTAGGTAATTCGTAATTTTAATAACATCCTAATTAGACAGTTGTATATCGATTAAACAAACTATTAAAACGACATCTGATTCATACGAAATTGTTCAGATTTGTAACAATATATTATAGATAGACTAATGATCATTTTCAGCAACAATTCCTAAATTTTAGATAGCACCTAAAGAAAAATAAATCACAGAGTGTGGAGTTTATTTATATTGATTTCTGAGGCAAACGCAAATATTACACATTTGAGATAAAACTATTTTAATAGATTTGCATTTTGTTTCTGAATTACCGATATTTCGAACACTTCAGCGTTCTTGGTCACAGGTGGACCAGTAGTGCTCACGTGACCATGAACACTGAAAATATTAATATTTTATATTAAATAATGTTATATAAAATTTCAATTTAATGTAACACCTAAGGCTGCTAAATAACGATTGATAACATTTGTATTGGATATTTTATAGTAATTAACCTAAGCTTTAGGGAGCTTAGCTAAAGACTAGTCTAAATAGCTAAAAAAGCACTTATTTGTTTCTTTTCACTCCTATTGTAAGACTTGAGCCTCCCAAATGGGAAGGAAATTGACCTACTATATACAACAATTGTCAAATAGTTTGTTTTAAGTGTCTATTTCAAGTTTTCATTCTCTTGCACAGACGTTATACAGGGTGTATCAGGTTATGGGGCAACTGTTCGAATATGTTGTAGTTTAACGGTCATAGATCGTAATTAGAATGTACATTACACAAAAAACAATATAACATAAAAGTTATAGTGATTACAAAAAAATGTGTCTAAGAGTCTATGCCTTAAATGTTACATGTAGGCATGTACAGACAGAATACACGGAGGCATGTAAAGCTTCGACAGTATAATTTCATTCATTCATTCATACCTAGAATTGCGCAAACGTTTCAATGGCATGTAGGTACAACGGCGAGTAGTCAATGGTCATAGGTCGATCAGCTGTTTTAAAGCGAAGTTTGTTTTGCTTATATGAATGTAATCATTGATTTATTCAATTTCTAATGAACATTTAACAAAGTATGAATATGTTGCGTATTAGTGTTGCCCAAAAAAGTCTTGGTCTTGCGAGAAATGTGAGACGGAGACCAAGACTGCTTAATTTTTGCAAGACCAAGACTGGCCCTGCAAGACTTGAGCAAGACCAAGATTGAGCCTGCAAGAGTCTCACGGTCTTGCATTTAATTCAAATCACCATTCCAGCTTATAGACGATGGAGCTCGTGTCTTCTACATAATAGGAGGGAAATCGGCCGTGGCCGAAGAGGAATCGTCACGGTGATCGGCCGTGTTGTTACAGGGTTTCATGTCAAGTTTTCTTTCTCTTGCACCGATGTTATATATTATAGCCCTTAGTCGTGGGTTCGCACTCGCGGGTAAAATAGGGGGGTGATGAATTGTATTCTTACTCCGTCACTACACGGCAAGTCAAATCAGTCTTGAGATATCCATCTATTGGCCAATCGATTTCCAATGTTGGTGTTGGCTTTTCAGAATTACTCTTCGGAAAGGCTTAAGGACAAAAATACCGTAATCACGAGAGTGCTCTTGCCCATTATACATATTTATATATCCGTTTATTCATTAGCCCAACGACGTTCACTGTTGGACATAGAAATATGCCTACAATTAATCTACATAAATGTCCGTGTAGGGACAGAGTACAAATACAATTCACCACTCTTTTACCCGTGGATGTCGTATCAAATCGGACCGAGGCAATGGTGTTAGGAAGCCATTATTTTTTTTTTTTATGGGTGGGCTATGGTATGCACACGCGTGGTCCATTCCGTTCGGAGCAATGAAAGGACGGCGCGCGGGCCCATAACCCACCCGTACCCACGTCGCTTCGTTGTTGGGCCGATCACCAGAGCAGGGTGACTTGTCGTCAGTAGTCAAATAACTCCGTCGCTTGCCAATCAAATTGAAAAATTCTTTTTACATTTTTTATTTTTACGTTAAATGACATAAAATTTATTGTATCAACTGCCCCGTGTGGTGACGTCTTAAGAAAACAGGGTCGAAATTCCTTCCTTTGTTATAGTAGTAACTCTGTCTAATGTAACACCAGGGAAATAGGAGAGTAATTTTCCCCAGTGGTAAGGGTTATATTCAATAGTGGACTATAGGCTAGCAGAGGGATAGATAGGATAGGATGATATTTGGGGTGCTACGCCAGAAACCTCCGCGTGGTGTACCCTGGGCACGAGCGACAATTCCTTGGACTGCTCTCTGGAATTGTCGCTCGTGGCAAATATCTGGCCCGAGGGGGGGCCCTGTTTGTGGGATGCCCCAAATTCGCTCCATGCCCTCTAATTGTAGAGGGTATTGGAGGCGAAAATTCGACGGGCCTAGTCACTCATTCGTTTGAGGACTGGGCAGGCATTTGCCAACCGCGACAAATCGTAGACCTGATTCTTGCTTCGGGACATTTATCTTGAGGCCTAGATTCAGGAGCGAGGGTCTTGGCTTAACCGCCTGGACCGCGAGGAAGAAAACCTCTATAAAACAATCACCCAGAATCCTAAGTTCTGGCGCGCGGCGAGAGGATGCATGGCTGATGGGTTGTTCAGTCGTTAGCGCGCCCCCAGCCAGGGTACCTGCGGACCCCCTGTGTTGGGATACAAATTTACGCTTGCCCGGGTATCGGGATCTCTGCCCGGGTCGACCGTTTACTTCTCCCATACTCGTGGGAACTAGATGGAAAATTGTTCACGCACACCTGACGTAGAAAGGAGGGGTGAGACGCCCAAAAACACCACGGAGAACGAAAATTCACATTGTTCCCACCCAAAAGCCTTGCCAAGCTACGGCAAAACTGGCACAGAAGAAGGAGGGGCCTCGTCCGACTGCAGCTCGGCTGCTAGTCCGGTACTGGAGGCTCCAAAATCAGCCAAGGGCCCGGCGAAAATAGGGGCCCGTAAGAAGAAAAGCGGCAGCAAAATCGCCCCTGAAACGGCGCGCGCAAGACGGCGCGCTGCAAAGCTGCGACAGGCGGCGCAGAAATTACTGGAGGCTGCCGACGTTCCGCCCAGTGATGTTGGCGCCTCTGAGGCGGACAGCTCCGCGGCCATGGAGACAGATGCGACCGCGGAGCAGTCGATGGACGAGGGCGGCAGTGCCGCAGGGCCGTCCAAGACAAAGGAGAGCCCGGCCGCTCAGGCTGCCGGGGGGCCTGCGCCATCAATCCTGGCGGCAGCCGAAACAGTGAGGGAGGAGGCCCTCCCCCCACAGGTGCGGAAGCGCCCTCTGCACAAGAGTGGCAGCTCCTCATCCGATTCGGAGGGGAGCGGAGACCTAATGCCCCCTCCCAAGGTGGCGACCTCACGCAGAGGGCGCGGAGGGCGTGGGGCTGCGGCAGCGGCGAGAACTGCGACTCCTTCGCCTGTAATGCTGGAGCGAGAGGCTGAGGCTTGCAAGCGGGCCAACGAGGCGGCAGCCGCGAGAATGATGAGGGTGTTGAAAGACATCCCTCCCTCTGGTGCGGCGGCTGCCAAGCCCGCTGCGACAAGCGTCGCCCCTAATGTGGCCACCCTGCAGGCCGAAAACACCCGTCTTGGTGGCGAAGTTTCAGGCCTGCAGGAGGAGAACAAGGCCTTGGCGAAGGAACTGTCGGCGATGCAGAAGGCGAACCGCGAGTTGGCCCAGCAAATGGCCGACTTGCGGCGCCAGGTCGCGCAGCTGATGAAGACTGCGCCGCCGGCAAGCGCTGGCCCTGCCGCCGCCCCTGCCGTCCCCGTTGCGCCAACTCGCGCGGCGCCGAGCCCTAGGACGGCCCAGCCGGCCGAAGCGGTCCCGCTGCCCGCAGTGGACGGCGTGTCGGACCTAACCATGCGCGCCATAGTGGAGGTGGTGGGCAAAATGCTCGACGCGCGCATGGCGACTCTGGAGGAGAGATTGCCTCTAGCTCCGGAGCCCCGTCTCCGGCCGCCGCTTGCTGCGGACAGGCCGAAGGTCGTGGCGCCAGCTCCTGCCGCGCTACCCTGCCAGGGCGGGCGCGTAGGGAGCTACGCCGCGGTCGTTGCTGGACCGAAGCCGAAGGGGCCCACCGCCAAGAAGAAGGCGGCACCGGCTCCTGCCAAAACCGGACCCAAGCCGCCGCCGGCAACTGCACCGTCGGCGGCGGCCAACGCAGCCGCGACGGCGACTGCTGCGCCTAGCGACGCGACTGTTGCGCCCGAAGACGGCTGGCAGACGGCTGAGCGCAGCCGGAAGAGTCGCGGTCAAAAGAGGAGAGCGGAGGCCAAAAGTGCCGCCAAAGCCTTCGCTCCCAAGGCAGGAGCCGGTAAGAAGAGGTCGCGCAGGAGGCTTCGACCGCCGAAGTCAGCCGCGGTGGTGATCACCGTACTGCCTGAGGCGGCCGAAAACGGCCTCAGCTATGAGGCCGTCTTACGTCGCGCCCGGCGGGAGCTTGACGTCTCCGATTTAGGAGGCGTCGAAGCCAGGACCCGCAAGGCCCGGACAGGGGCTCGAATTTTAGAGTTCCCTGGGGCCGAGGGCGCCAAGACGGCCGATAGCATGGCCGCCAAGCTGAGGGGTCTGTTTATTGCAGTGGATGGCGTCAAAATCGCCAGACCCGTCAAGTGTGCGGAACTGCGGGTCACGGGTCTGGACGACTCTGTGACGGTGGATGACGTCCGGGAGGCCATCGTCTCGAAAACCGGATGTCCCGTGGAAACCGTCCGAATTGGCGCTATCCGCCCTGGTCCGGGCGGCGTCGGTGCTGCCTGGGTGCAGTGCCCGGTGGAGTCGGCCAAGCAATTGGCCGGCTCAGGCAGGCTCCTCGTGGGCTGGAGCTCGGCGCGGGTGACCGTGCTGGAGTCCCGGCCTGCGAGGTGCTACAAGTGCATGGCGGTCGGACACACTCGGCCGACATGCACTAACTGCTTTGACTGCAGCGACCTTTGTTTCCGCTGCGGTCAACCCGGGCATAAGGCGGCATCGTGCGCCGCCACTCCCCACTGCCCCGCGTGTGCGGCGGGCAATAGGCCCGCCAAGCACCGCATGGGGGGTAGGGAGTGCAGACCCCCGGCTTCGGCCCCAAAGGGGCGGAGCGGCCCGACGACCCCGGCTGCTCCCGCCCCTAGCGCGACCCGAACGCCCGCCAGCGTGGAGGAGGTAATGGATACGGCCCACTAATGGCGGCCGAATCTTACCACCTCCTGCAGGCCAACCTCAACCACGCCGCCGAGGCACAGGACGTTTTCCTGCAAGCCATGGCGGAGTGGTTGATCGGTGCAGCCGTAGCCGCGGAGCCGTACGTGGTGCCTGACCGGCCCAATTGGCTGGGCAGCAGTGACGGCTCTGTGGCAATCGTCGCCTCCACGTCGTGGCATTCCCCGCCTTTGTTGCTCAAGGACAGGGGCGATGGGTATGTTGCGGCGGAATGGGGAGAGGTTACGCTATTTGGTGTCTACTTCTCCCCTAACAGGAGCGCGACGGATTTCGGGGCCTTCCTCACCATCCTGGGGGCCTCGATACGGCGACTGGCACCGCGCCAAGTCTTCGTTCTGGGGGACTACAACGCCAAGTCCACGGCGTGGGGGTCCCCCAGGACGAATGACCGCGGGCGGGCGGTCGAAGAGTGGGCGGCGGCACTGGGCCTCTGTTTGCTGAACAGGGGCTCGGTGCAAACGTGCGTGCGGCAGCAGGGCGGGTCGATAGTGGACTTGTCGTTCGCTAGCCCTAATGTCGCAGCACGTGTGAGGAGCTGGTGCGTTCAGGAGGAGGTTGAGACCCTATCTGACCACCGATACATCCGGATAGAGGTCTCCCGGACCCTCCTGCAGCCCAGCAGGGGTCACACGGCGGACGGAGCTCCCGCGTTTCCGCGGTGGGCTGTGGGTCGATTGGATCGGGACCTGTTGGCGGAGGCAGCCATCGTTCAGTCGTGGCTGTCCTCACCGCCCCAGGTGGACGGGGTTGATGCCGAGGCTGGCCGCATCCGCTGTGCGCTAACGCAGATCTGCGATGCGGCCATGCCCCGTGTGAGGCGTCTGCCCCCGAAGAGTGCGGTCCCCTGGTGGTCCCGAGAATTGGCAGACCTTCGGGCCGCGTGCATACGTGCCCGGAGGGCCTACACCCGCAGCCGAGCGCGTCACCGCGACGCTGAGCGGGAGGGCCAGCTGTACGAGGCTTACCGCAGTGCGCGGTCTGCCTTCAGGCTGGTCGTCCGTATTGCCAAGGACGTTAGTCGGCGGGAGATGCTGGACAGTCTCGAGCGTGACCCCTGGGGTCGCCCCTATCTCGCGGCGCTGAGCAAGCTCCGCGGGCGGGGCCCCCCCCTCACCGAGACTCTCCAGCCCAGCCTCCTCACCAGAGTTATCGAGGACCTCTTTCCACGGCGGGCGGAACACACGCCCCCGGTCATGGCTTCGCCGGACAGCGACCGGGAGGCCGAAGATGAAAGTGCTCCGCCCATCACGGAGCCGGAAATGGGGGCGGCAGTGGCGCGTATGCGAGTGAAATCCACCGCCCCGGGGCCCGACGGTATTCCGAACCGTGCGCTGGCCCTGGTCCTCGAGCACCTGGGACCACGCCTCAGGGGACTGTTCGACGCCTGTTTGACGTCCGGGCAGTTCCCTGGATGCTGGAAAGAGGGGAGGCTGGTTCTCCTGCCGAAGCCGGGTCGGTCTCCCGAGTCGGCCTCGGCCTACAGGCCCATCGTGCTGCTCGATGATGCGGGCAAGCTGCTGGAGAGGGTGTTGGCTGCCCGCATCGAGCGGCACCTCGTCGGGGTCGGGCCCGATCTGTCGGACGCCCAGTTTGGTTTTCGGAGAGGGCGTTCGACGATCGCAGCCCTGCTTCGCCTGAAGGCCGTGGTAGCGGAGGCCGTTACCGGCGGAGGAGTCCTGTTGGCGGTGTCCCTGGACATCGCCAACGCCTTCAACAGTCTGCCATTCAGCTGCATCAGGGAGGGGCTGAGGTATCACGGGGTGCCCGTGTACCTCAGGCGGCTGGTGGCAGACTACTTGGAGGGGCGCAGCGTCCTCTACGTTGACCGAGTAGGGGACGTTGTGCGAACGCCCATGACATGCGGTGTCCCACAGGGGTCGGTTCTGGGTCCGACCCTGTGGAACATCGGCTACGACTGGGCGTTGAGAGGAAGCCTCCCACCCGGGCTGGGCGTAATTTGCTACGCCGACGATACACTCGTCACAGCCCGGGGTGGGACGCTAGAGGAGGCGGCACGCCTGGCAACTCTCGGCACCGAGGAGATTGTCAGGCGGATCGAAGCGCTGGGGTTGAGGGTAGCCCTGGAAAAGACGGAGGCCCTTTTGTTCCATGGCCTCCGTACTGCCGGGCCTCCCGCCGGCGCTTCGATCACCGTGAAGTCGGTCACCATCAGCATCCAGGCCCACATGAAGTACTTGGGCCTGGTGCTCGACGGGCATTTTTGGTTCCGGGAGCATCTCCATCGACTTGTTCCCCGGCTTGTCGGCGCGGCGTCCGCCCTTTCGCGGCTGATGCCGAATGTGGGCGGACCCAGCTCTACGTGCCGACAGCTGTACGTGGGGGTGATCCGGTCGATGGCCCTGTACGGCGCACCGGTGTGGGCGGGGTCCCTGACCGTTCGTCTTAGGGCCCTCCTGTGGCGACCACAGAGGGTCATGGCGATCAGGGCCATACGGGGTTACCGCACTGTGGCGACGGAGGCAGCGTGCCTCCTGGCCGGAACTCCCCCGTGGGACCTGGAGGCGGAGATGCTCGCCGAAATTTATCGGCGGGTGTCGGAGACGCGCGCCCGCGGCGGCATGGTCTCCATCAAAGAGATCACCGCCTGGCGGGTCGACGCCCGCCGAGAAGTCATTGCCCGTTGGGCAGTCCGGCTGGAGAGTCCTCGGTACGGTGTCAGGACCGTCGAGGCCTTCCGGCCGGTGCTGATGGAGTGGTTGGAGCGGACGCACGGGGTGCTTTCTTTCCGACTGGTGCAGGTGCTGACGGGGCACGGTTGCTTCGGGAAGTACCTGCACAAGATTGTCAGGAGGGAGAGCACACCGTCCTGCCACCACTGCAGTTGCGACGAGGACACGGCGCAGCACACGCTCGAGGAGTGTGCTGCATGGGAGGGGGATCGCCGTGAACTCGTCGCAATTATCGGTGCCGACCTGGCGCTGCCGACCATCGCCAGGGAGATGCTCGTCAGCGTCAGGAACTGGGACGCGGTCACCGCCTTCTGTGAGGCCGTAATCTCACGGAAGGAGGCGGCGGATCGTGTGCGAGTAGAGCTCCTATTCGGCGACACGTTCCGCCGCCGGCGACTCGGGCGGCGCAGGCGCGAGTATTTGCGCCTAATGCCGCCCTAGCCGAGGCCGCGGGTGATTGGACCGGGGAATTGTCCGTCACCCGCAGAGAGGCTGACCGCGCGACGGCGACTGACGTCCCAGGACGTCGTGAGGTGAGGGTACCCGAAAGGGTATTCCGTCGGCCGGCCACTGACGACAAGTGACATCTGCTCCGGTGGTCGGCCCAACAACGAGGTGACGTGGGTACGGGTGGGTTATGGGCCCGCGCGCCGTCCTTTCATCGCCCCGGACGGACTGGACCGCGCGTGCGCTTACCGTAGCCCACCCATAAAAAAAAAAAAAAAAAAAAAAAAAAGGATAGGATGATATTTGATTAATTTAGTTAGATTTATCATTGCCATGATAAATTACTGTTACTGTTATTCCAACTGCAAGACTTGCAAGACTTTGCGAGACTCTTGCTGCAATACGAAGACCAAGACTCGAGTGTGCAATACCAAGACCAAGACGAGACCAGGTGTGCTGTTGCAAGACCAAGACTGGTCCAAGTCTCGTCTTGGTCTTGCATTTGGGCAACACTATTGCGTATTAAGTATCATTGACTTTATACATTTTAATCAGATTTACACGAAAAAGCGATGACAAAATTGAAAACTTTACATGTCTCTTGTATTTATATCATATGCCTTAGTCGTTTCTTACGACACCCATGGACAAGATAGGGGATGTTGAAATGTATTCTTGCTCCACCATAACACGGAATGATCGCTTTATAATCAGACTGCATTATTATTAAACCGGATTTCAGATAATTTAATGCAAAGGATAATTACCGAGAATCTCCGCAAGATAAGAATTGAATAAACATATTATTTTAATATAATCACAGTTTAATATGCTGGTAAACACATTATCATTATAAGCAATGTACTCAACGATAGCAAGAGCAACGTGTATGGATCAGTGACCTTATTACATAACCCTACGATACATTTTAATGTATATTATAATGGTATTTCGTTATGACTTTGATATATTATATTTCTGAATGGTTTGCGTTATTTATCGAAGTGAACATGTCTTTAGGTGCGCTGTGCGCTTTATTTCGTGGGTATTGAATGTGACTACCGTCACGCTCGCATATGTAACTCTCGTTTGAATAAAATCGGTGCTCGGTCGCATTCGGAGTATTTTTAGGGTACGATAAAAATGACGTTCATTCATTTCAATACAGTCTTCTCCACAATAGGAGAGAAATTGTCCTACTATACCATGCTGGTCAGACGTATTGTATGGACTCTAAGCAATTGAGATAAGAACAGAATGTAAATATCCATATAACATTTTTTCAAGAGAAGGGAAATTCGAAATAGAATCTTATACAAAATCGTTAGACCGGCGTAATATAGTAGATCAATTTCCCTACCATTGTAAAGGAGGCTCGACCCGGCAGTGGGACATTTTCAGATGAAACATGAGATCGAAGGAAGGAACTTTCATACTAAAGTATGGATTGTATAATAGTCTAGAACATGCTATAACACAAGTCCATCAAGCGACGATTGTTATGTCTAAAATCTGAAAGTATAATTACCAAGAACATTGCTCTTAATCAGTGTTGTTGGCATAACAACAATTCAGGGAGTAACTATCGCACACAACAGTGTTCTGTTAACAATAAATTAGGTACGTTAGTGTCACAAATCTGAAGCATTCCTGATGTGACCATACATCATATTTTGAACGGGACAGTCCCATTATCAGCTTGACTGTCTGGTTGTTCCCTGCCGTAGAAAAATGTGTCTTTCTTGCAAACACCATAAATGAGCATTTGGTCATGTACTTGTTTTTTTTCCCATTTCTACGAGACTTTTTATATGTTCTAGTTTATTTTTTGCGTTTCATTTCATATTTTTACCTATCTACAAGAGCCCCTTCTGAAACAAGAAGTAAAGGGACAGTTATTCAAGTGTCCCGTTTTGACGTAAAAAATATGGTCACATTATACAAAATATACTAGTTGTGTCATACGTAATGTTAATGTTTAATGTACATACATTAAACAAGAGAAAAAGAGGATTTGTAAAAAAAATATTTAAGTTTATTTTTCTTTTTCTCAACTAGAATACGTTAATTTCCACAAAGGAAATTAGTCTACTACACCACGTAGGCCAGACAGATTGTCATTGAATTTTATTTAGACTTTTCCTTTTATCACATTGGGATGAATGAATGGTAAGAAAAAAACTAATTAAACTGTACAGGTGACATAGTGGTTAACATGCCGACCTACCATGCCAGTGTCATGGATTAGATTCCCACGCAGCCTTTGTGCGATGCACAAATTGTCGTTCTGAGTCTGGTTGTAATTTGTGGCCATTGAATTATATGTTTGTAAAGTTCCCCGCAAAACAGGTCTTATTCCCATTGAGGGGTGTTGGTTTTTTCAAATATTACACATTTCATAAAACTAAATTTTTCTTGATTTCTGCTTTTACAATGTTTGGAACAATTTTCAGCGTTCACGGGTTACGACTGGAATAAGGTGTTTCAGCAAGTCGACGTTATCAGAAGTTTAAAAAACGGCAAAAAAAATATTTACAACTAGCTGACCCGGCGAACTTCGTAGGGCCATAATTCTTTTTTTCGTAAATACATTTTCTAAATTTCCGAATATATATTCTCTAACGGAGGAACCATTATGGATTTGTCGAGAAAGATTCGATCGTCTTGGTCTCGCCATTGTTAATGATGATTCAAAGAGAATACAAATTACTGATGATTGATTTCTGAGAAAATTATAATTATCAAATTTTAATCCATACTTAACTATAAACAAAATTACGTTTAGCTGTCATTTGCATTTTGTTATGGCATATCAAATGCGTTTTTATTATCCTATGTTTCATAGTGACTTGTATTCTCTTTGTCATGAGTTTCGGTGCGAATATGGAAATGTCATTTTTAGCTCTTGTATTATATTAATTTTTTTAGTGTTTTACAGTGTTACATTGAATAATTTTGCTGATATTTTATGTAATATAATACAGTTAAGATATGTAAGGAATGTGATATAAGAGTGGTTTACATGTATTTTCATATTCTACCGAAATTCCCAGAGAAATCAAATAATTAGGTTTACAGCGGCTAATTAATGGTAACGATTTGACTTACTGATGGACATGACTATAAATAAGCTATTCTATATAAAGAAATGTTAAATAATATGAAGAAAATTGTATCAGACTTGGCTGTATGGTTTTTGATTCCTTTGCCCGTCCGAATGGACAAACAGAAACAAAATAAAATCTATTTGACATTTTATGCCATGTCACACGGGAACGCGATCGAACGGAATAAAAAATAGCTCATTGCCATTAAGAAGAAGAAGAACGGGATAAAAAGTATCCTATGTCCGTCTCCTGGTTCTAAGGTACCTCCCCACCAATTTTCAGCCAAATCTGTACAGCCGTTCTTGAGTTATAAACATAGTAACTAACACGACTTTCTTTTATATATATAGATGTCTCATCGCAGCTCATGTATGTCCCACTGCTGGGCTCGAACCTTCCTGAATGGTAGAGAAATTGATGTACTATACCACCCACGAGCAAGAGAAAGGTTGATGAATTGTATTCTTAGTCCGTCGCCACACAGAAAGTCAAAATGTCTAATACACTAATCATTCTAATAGTTCGTAAAATGAAACCCGCTAAGATCAAAATGAAGTTTATTTTGGTAATACTTTCTGAGGGTGTTTGTGCGTGGAGGGTTTTGGTGGTGTCCTTGGTATCACCGAGCCTCAATGCACGCATTCACACTCGCTTCACTTTCTTCGCGGTAGGCAGCGACCCTGTAAAGGTCCATGAGCGGCAGCAACACTTACCATCAGGTGTACTGTTTGCTCGTTTGCCACCGTGTGGAATAAAAAAAAAATATTTTTTTATACTGCTAGATAACTTAATAACATCTTCATTTCATTTACTATTTAAACCAGTTAAATCTAATAGAAACGCAATGAACTGTCATACTCTGGTATATATGATTAGAGATCTGATATAAAACGCAGCTGGTACTATTTACGTCGCGATTGGAGGTAGCATGGCCGGGCTTCAGCTGACGTGGGAGGCGGCCGCCCCGCAGGGCGTCCCCCCCGCTACAAGTTCGTCATCCCTATCGATCGTACTTCGGTCACAACCCCGTTGCACCACTTGTTACGTCTCTGCTAAACGCCCAATGATACCGTGTGATAATTTTCAATACATTTAGTTTTTTAAATAATATAAGTACCTACATATTATAGATGATGTACTTAGTCTGACTGCCAAGTTTATTAATTAGTGGAAGTAAACAATTAAGCACACAATAAAAAGTAAAAATTATAATTTTAATTTTAGTCATCATTAATATTTTTGTATGTAGCGACAAAAATAAGTTCTTATGTATAAAGACGATAATTTGGACAACAATTTTGAATGTGACGTTCGAAATTAGCTGTGTTTATCCAAATCCATTAACTGATTTTATTTACAGGGATAAAAATTTTCCTATGTGTTAACTGAGAAAATATATTATCAATATATCAATTGACATCAAAGTCTGTTTGACAGTTTATCCGTGGTTGAATGGCATACATTTAAATATCTTCACAAACATTCTCATTTATAATATCAGCAATATTTTTAATTATCATAGATCCTTGTATACGTGGAAAAATTGTAATATGTATCATATATATAATATCCTGACAAAGGCATTATTTAATTTTTTTTAAACACTGAAACAACATAGACTGGACAGAATATAATATAATTGCATTAAACCCAGCGTTAGTCTAGGTTAGTTTAATTTATTTAGGTCTGTCAATATCGATTTTAATCTTATAAGGCTCAAGGAGAGACAAAATTATTGAAGTGAGCTGCTCAGTTGGAATGAAAGTATCTTTGGTTCATAAGACAAAATTATATTTTAATACTACTTTAACAAACCAACATATGTATGCACACATTTATTGGTATCAAAATAATGCTATTTTGATACCAATAAATATACTCGTACTTAGATGTGGCAGGACCACACAGTCGACAGTCGTCTGTTTACAGTCGCGGGGTTCGTCCAGCGTAGTCCAAACACTCGCAGAAAATTAACTGAATAATAGCAATTTGTTACTGAACTTCGTTCGAGAGAGCCGACAGCCGAACATTCTGAGGGTGTTTGTGTGTGGTGGTTTTGGTGAAGCCTCTAGTATCACCAAACTCCCTTTATTATCTTCATGGTAGGCAGCAACTTAGCAAATATCCATGAGGGAAACTATCACTTACCATAAGATATGCTGTTTGCTCATTAGCCACCAACAGCAATAATAAAAATAAAACCTAAAAAGCCCGCTAAGTTTCTTTCCTTTCTTACCTTGTGGTCGAGTTACGATCCGGTGATAGATAATTAGATTAATTTCAGACAAAATTAACGATATGCGACTGTCCAGTCAGGCCTTATACGTAAACAAATCAAAATTGATTGTAATTGTAATATGTTTGTTTTGCTTTTATTATTTGATGTGGCCACATATTAAAAACCTGTTACACAACAGATTAACATTTTCAAGCCCGGGCAATACATCGGACTTAATGAAACCTGGCAACAACAAACGCTTTGATATAAAACGTATGTTGTTGCCAGGTTGAATTATTTTTGGTGGAGAGATAGTATAGAAAGTGTACGCGGATTGGCACCACGCCAAACATTTAAAAATAACTGATTGTTTACCTTGATAAAATTTGTAACACAAGTCGAGGCCAAAGATTCGATAACAACTTCCAAGATGTTAAAACTATCGTTCTGTGGCAATGAAAATGTGACTTTTATTAGACGGGATAAGGTAATGTTTGTTTGCAAGTCTAAGTGCATGGTGAAAACATCAATGTTGAGAGTACCTACGATGCTACCACAGCTATCAGACTCATCGCTGTGGAAAACAAACACATTGCGACGATAAAGTAAATATTTTGCTACGTACTAATTTTGATAATAATTTCCTTATAGTTGCGTGATCTCGTCCTTATTTAATTTTTATAATCTTAAGTCCTTTTTAGTCCTAATCTGTATGGTGATAGAATAACAATTGGCTGCCACGGTCCTTTCTATTCGTGTGAGTTTTGTAAATGTAAAAACGTAATGCGGGTAGATAACAGTGTTGCAAGAAAAAGAAAAAATTACATAAAACCCATTTGCCAACCCGTCTGGTTGTACATGTATTATGTATGCGAGGTAAGGTCGTTTGGGGGACGCCCTTGCCCAACAGGGTACTAGACTACTTTACTACTCGGATAATGCAGTGTAGGAACCACTAGATGGACCGACGATCTGAAGGAAATTGTTGGGCGTCATTGGTTACAGCATTTGGGTGTACTTTGTGTGGCGCAACATGAAGGAGGCCTACATCCAGCAGTAAACAACGAAAGGCTGAAAGATGATGATGATTAGGATGATGATAGATACTTAGATTACACAAATATTGATAACTAAATAAAATATTACGAATTTATTTTAAAAGCTTCCATTTAACTTCACTTGCATTTGTGTCCAAGAAATTTGGAGTCACTATTTCACCAATTGGCACTGAAGCTGTCGAGCTGATTTGACCCGAGCTTCCTGTTTGGTGCTGGAGTAAGAATATAATAATTCACCACCCTTCATCACTCCTCTCTTACGTGGGTGTCGTAAAATACGACTAACGAATATGATATAGAGGAAACTACTATGCAAGAGAGGGAAATCTCGGCATAAAACCCTATGCCAATACATGTGACTAGCGCGGTATGGTAAAATTTCCTCCCTTTGTGGAGGAGGCCCGAGCCCATCGGTGAGATTTATATGGGCTAAGACGATGATGATGATATCGAGCTCGAATATCGAGCGAAAATTGATACACACATTTGCTGCAAGTGACAACGTACGATTATTTAGGAACAATTCATAATATAGGTACAAAATTCAATAACAAACTAAGAAAGCGGTGCATTGCACGATTATATTTTTTCTAATTCATGATGTTTGATCAAATCAAAATCTTGTTGAAGGTTATCGAGAAACGAAGTTGTTATATGGCATGTTAAAAATAATCGTACACAAACAATAGTTAAATTAAGCTCTATGACGCCCGCCGTGAGAATATTTATAACTGGCGGAAGGTTATTTCGAAGTACTTATCGTATTTTACTCATTGCCAGGGTTTCCAAAACGATATTCAATATTTTTTTAAAGTGACTTAAGAATAGTCGTAAAAACAGTTAAGGGAATATCTTGAGAGTGGTCAGTTGGGAGACTTACAAGTCCAACTGCGATCGCCAACCTGACTGTCAACCATAGCGATTTTGTCCTCGTGGAGAGAACTATGTCTCATAGCGGTTTTAGATAGGCTGACTGATGTACATATTTAAATTATTAGGAAAAAAATATTTACTATTCTTCTTGTATCTAATATCCTATAACGTAATTCTACTAGTCCGCTAATCTATTAGACATCATCCTGCTCTTTGCCCAATTAATTGGTTCTCGCAATAGTTTTATGACATTTACCCCTTTTTGAAATGTAATTTTTGACCAGATATCAGATGAGGTTGGTCTTTTACGACATAAACAAGCAATGTAAGAGATGGTAGTATTCACAGTCGCTATCACACACCGCTATAAATACTACCAACGAATATAATCCACTCACTGGTCAATCGGTATAAAATAATATACAGAGCAGGTCACACAATACGCGACGATTCTGTACCCTCTTATAGTAAATATTTTGAAATGATGGAAATGGTAGGTGATGGAAAGCGATAGATGAGAGATGACTGTATGTAGCAGAGATGTGAATGTTAAGATGGACATGCGGCGTGGCGAGAATGAATAAAGTAAGGAATGAATGTATAATAGAATGTTGGAAATTTGGGATAGAGGGGATAAAAGTAATGATGTGAGAAAAGTTTAAAGTATGAATATTAAAGGCTTTAGGAAGACCAAAGAAAAGACGGATGGGTTGCGTGAAGCAAAACGTAATTATACAGGGAGTGAACATGGAAATAAAATCTGGTAGGGTGTGAACATATTGCGTCGACTAATTAATTAATTGGGATGGAAGCAGCATGATGAAGTCCCTGTTTTCGTGCAAGATCATAAATATCCTGTCTGATTATCTGTATATTTTATAAAAAAATCGATATTTCATAACATTTATTAAAATAAACCAACCAACCATAACCTAAGGTCGTAAAATATTAATTAAAAACTTGATTGCGTTAACGTATGTTACACGTAAATTTAATGTACTTACACCATTCAATCGTCGTTTATAACAAAGGTGTGAACAGGATTTGATGGTATTTTATATAATTGCTGTAATAATAAAACGTGATGTGTGGCTTTCATTCGTTGTATGCGGTGAAAGTGATGATTCTGTTGTTCTACATGAGCACAAGGGAGATTGTAATCATTAAACGTGCACATTAACGTCTAAATGTGACGCTCGAACGTGAAATATATCACTTGTGTTCTCTATTAATAACGTGACCATACGGTACCGTTCTCACGTTGTCTATCCCGTTGTCCTGACTCCCGGGCCGTACTAAAAACGTCCTGTTTTTGCAAATATCAATGATCATGTGTTATATTGATGGGGTTCGTGGTTTTTTCTAGGTTTTAAGGCCATAGTTTTACATAGTGTTCCTGTGAGACTTTTCAATTAGTAGCCTTTAATTTATTTTTTTTTACCTATTTCTGCAAAAAATAACGAGCCAGTTATTTGAATGTTCCGTTTTAATTAAAAAAATATGACGCATTATCTATTGAACTTAATAACATCACCAGACCTTTATATTTTTGTAATAGATGTTACCTATAATAAGTTGATCTTTGTTTGTTTGACGAAGCTAATCTCGCAAACTTGCGGATCGGTTTACAAAATCTTTTCACGTTGAAATTTGAAGCTCAAACTCGCGGAATAGGTGGAGTATAACAAAGGTATCATCACAAAGTAAATGAATAATAAGAATATTTAACACCCATGGAACTACCGGCACGTCTAGCCACAATCTAAGCAGATTTTTAGAATATCAGATAAAGCTATGTGTGAGATAAATATTTACGTCTGAATATAAAATATGCTACGTATCGAACGGCGCAGTGTAAGATGCCGCCGCGTCAGGTGGACTGACGATTTGCTTGATGGCAGTCGTTCGATGCAGGCGACACAGCATGATGAACATCGTCATCATTATTTAATCAACATCATAGTCAACATCACGAACGAGATGATCGTGAATATAATATCAAACTTTTTTTTTGTTGTGTGTGTAGCTGTTGGTCGCAGATGACCTTGACAGCTTAACGCGGTCAAAGGGCGAGCGCGGATGGCTCTCAACCCGGTAAGTAAGTTAAGCGAACATCGCCCGAGGGCTCCCCCTGTGGGGAACGGACCTCGGCTCGGGGCGTCGCTGAAAGCAAAGTGGGCGTGGCCACGTTTAGGTTAATGACTTTTACGCGGCGCGGTTTTCGACCTCGACGGCGAGGCCGATACCGCGGAGTTTTATTTGTTAACGCTGCGCGAGCTGTGTAGGCCCTTTCTTGGGCGATCGGAATAGCGTCATCCTCTTCTTCAAGAAGATAACGAGGACGTCGGACCGCGGATATTTTTGAGGGGACGTAGTTTACCGCCCCAACCACTAGTGGATTAGGGTGAGTCGTGGCAGATAATATCAAACATCTAAATTGTTTCTTTATAGTTTGGTTAATCCCGACGGATTAATGCGGACGCATTAAAACATAAATGCTTAACAGCAAAGACAACCTGAATGTCAGTTTCTATGAAATGTGAAATTGCTCTCAGAGAACCAAAGTTACATAATAGACAATCACGCAGGATAGCTGATCATGAAATCCCTCTGGAAGTTATTTATTCCGTTATTCTCGAGGGCGTGTATCAAAACGCTGGATTAATAGTGTGATGATGATCTTCAAGAACAGCGACAAAATCTTCTAGACACAAATTTTAAGACTTATTATAAGAAATATATATTTGCTCTTCTAAATTATCCAAAGAATAAAGAATATAGTCGATGTATGTGTTTAATGTTTGTGAACTTTGGGATTGTCGAAACTTGGTCAATGTCGTAGTTTTATTAGCTGTACTAAATTGCTATTAAATTATCATAAGTTTCTGCTCTCTGTCTTCGACTGGATCAGACTCCACGTCGACATAATATGCTGTAACAACATCTTGGATTTAAGACTTGCAGATAACAATCATAACAGAAATCCTTGAGTTAAAAATAAACTAGTAGAATGCACTACAACCTCGGCGAATTCGCAAAAGTTGATAATGTGATAGTCCATTTTGCTGATAACTATATTAACATTAGGAAAAAACATATCCTCTGATATGTCTGTGGCTAAAATTACCTAACGCCACATAGCATAGAAATATGGTATCATAAAAGATTGCGCAACCGAGGTGGAGGAGCTTATGATTTTTACAAGTTAAAAAGTTTTGTGTTTCGTCCATTGGTGACGGAGTAAGTATACAATTCACTACCACCTCTCTTGCCCGTGGATGTCGTAAAAGTCGACTAAGAGATCTGCTTTGCAGATAACATCTATGCAAGAAAAAGCAAATTCGTAATAAAACCCTATACCAAATCGTCTGACAAGTGTGCCTACTCTTGAATCTCGATTCCAATTCTAAATCCAATCGCAGCTTGAATTTGAGCAATTTGGTACTCTTAAAAGCGACACTAGCGCACGATTGGAATCAAATTCTGTGGAATTTTTTTAAACTAAATGAATTCGACTCTCGTCGATTAAGTCAAATATTTGGTACTCCCGACGTGATTTTGACGTAGTTTAAAATCGTTAATGTTGCACAATTTCAAGAAAGCATCTTTGTGGTGATCGACTTCTATAACGTTATTAATTTATAGTAATAAAATTAGTGAAACATTTAGTGAAAATAACAACGGCAAATGCCAAGAATTCATTCTCGATTTTGTTTAAGAGTACCAAATATAAGTTTGGTGAAATTGGAATTAAATCGGATTCGAAATTAGAATTGATTTCAAGAGTAGGCCCACGGGTATGGTAGATAAATTGCCCTTACAATGTGAAGAAGGCTTGAGCCCATCGTTGGAACATATATGAGCTGTGATGCTGAAAAGAGCTTTAGAAAAACGGATAGACAGCATACCATAGATCAGATAAATCTTACGACGAGTAAATGTTGGAATAGGAAGATTCACGAATAGTGATCACGATTCGTACGAATGATAATGGATGATAGATCCCGAGTTGATAGTACAGCATGGTTTCCTTCTCACATAATGTAAGCGAATCTATAAGAGGAGATGCATTTCTAATTACAGTGGAATATGGGTAAGAGGAGCTTCGTGCATATGTAAAATTAGGACGTTTTGCTGAGTTGTGGCGGCAGCGAATACTACCAGTCCTTACATGGCTAGTGGATCTCTTAAAAGATGATTAAGAGTTTTACATCAGCGTAAGCCAACTCCATCTGCATCGAGTCCAAGACAAAAGTGCATCAAGTTTCACGTCAGGCGAACTTTCGGTCATAAAGATTAGCAAAACTTTGCATAATGTACAATACTAAAAAATACATATTGCGTTGACCCGGAGTGTATAGGATAATGCCCCGGTCCGTCCGGGGCAGTACCACACTCTCGCAGAAAATTGACGTTTGAGTAGTAGCGATTTGTTACTGCGCTTCGTTCGGTGAGCGAGAGAGCCGGAAGCCCAACTTTCTGAGGGTGTTTGTGTGTGGAGGGTTTTGGTGGTGCCCTTGGTATCACCGAGCCTCAATGCACGCATTCACACTCCCTTCACTTTCTTCGCGGTAGGCAGCGGCCTTGTAGAGGTCCATGAGCGGCAGCAACACTTACCATCAGGTGTACTGTTTGCTCGTTTGCCACCGTTTGCAATAAAAGAAAAAAAGAATAAAATTATAAATATTAAAATTTATTATTTTAATAAATCAGATATTACACTAAGTAAATAGACATTATATTTTATGGTAAATATGTATTTTTTGTAGATACAATAACTATTAGTCGTGTAATAAAGTGATGTATTATAAAATAAAAATATTTAATACAGCATAAATTAATGTTCTAATGTACGGTTAGCATAATGAATATTACTTTTTACAAGTTTGTTGGGATGTTAAAATGTGTATGAGTATGTGTGCGCTTGTTTGTGTGTTTGTGCAAGCGCGCGTGCGTTTGTGTGTATGCATGCGTGCGTGACTGTGTGTATACTAATAATATTAAGATGTTTTGAATCATGAAATATATTTTGCAAATGTATTTATTTCTATTTCATTGTAAAACATATATTTTTAAGAATCACTTGATTTTATATTTCAATAATAAAAAATATACATATAAGGTATTCTTTAATAAGTAAATCTAAAAAATGAAGACTTACTTCATTTCTTACATATACTTTTTTAAAATTTGATTTAATTGGAAAAAGACAAATGAAGGGCCATGGAGCCACAGATTGAATTTCGAGCACTGGGCTGATCTCTAGCCTATCACAGTTATCCAAATGAATAAATCCCAATGCATGTAAGATGTTTAAGTTAGGCTATGGAATTAACAATTTATGCTCCTATATTAAAAAAATAATCGAGATAGTTCAGAATCTTCAAAAGACCAAACCAATACCAATATTAGAAAAATGTATAAATTCAAAAATTTTCAATCCGTACTAACTAGCGTTTCATATGCTTATACATATGTATAGCACAAAAACTGGCTATAAAGTAATATTATATTTCTCGTGGCATATATGATAGTTGTATGAGATCATTCGTTCTCGTCATTTTCATATTCTAACGTTTAGTTGTGTAAATTCAACGAATGCAAAACCTGTTACTATAACCTCTAAATAGTATAAAAAGTCACTATCCGCGACTGTGAGTTTTGATGGCATGAATTTTGTCAGTTATATATATTCTGCAAGGAATTTTTAATTTTATACACAAAAGATTGTGAACTAAATTAAGTATCAAAATAAAATATCTATATTGCACTTTAATTAAATGTGTTATAACGCTCTATCTAGTATTCTACGTCGTTTTACTGGTAGTGTGTATGTATCTACAGTACTTACTACTTTTTATTGAGTTTTTATGACATTTGCAACTAGTTGTAAAGGAATTAAATAAAAAACTGCTACTCGTTTTTAGCTTTGAGCTGGTGTTCAAAGATATGTAAAACATCATTATGCACCATTACGAGCTAAGTTAAACGGATTATTATAAAGGTTTAACGTGTAACACAACGAGTTTCTCAAGAGAATCGCTTTCAATCGGCAGATTATGTTGGCATCACCAAAACCAGTTCAACTTGTCGCTGGTGCTACGGACGAGGAAATTCCGCCAACATCCTGTTTGAAAATATGGATGCGTCTTGCATTTTTATTTTAAGATTAAGATTAAAATTGCCAAATATAAATCCTGGATAAAATTACCATAAAGGCAAGAAAAAGACTGTATCAAGATTTTGTTTGCGTAAGAGGAGGGCATTGCCAACTAAAGCAACTTCGATATCTAAAAGTTAGGAGTGTTTGAACTAATTCTTTCTATTTAGGAAAAATATCAGCAATGTCAACTTGCTGTTCCCCATTAAAACGTGTTCAACTAAAAAAGTAAAATTTAGCATTTCATGAACAAACCTGCAGTCGAGAAAGTTTAAAATTTTATGTAATCATCAAAAAAAAATTATTACAAAAAGTAATTATCGAAAAAAAATTATAAGCATTACATGCCTAAAGCATCTGAAAATTTCTAGCCTTTTAGAGAACTCTTTGACATAAATAAACCCAAAATTGTGTGTAATTGAATTGGTTTATAGCTAAGATAGCTGTCAAATAGCAAGTTTTACAGGGTACCTTACATAACACAGAACAATAAAAAAAAAATGATATTTATACAATATTACTGTAAGATTCCACTAAAACCATTATATCACTTTCCCATGACACATTTTTTATAGTGTGAAAAGGTAACAAATATTTATATATTACTACAAGTTTCGAGGTTATAAATACAGTTTGATTAAACACAGCCAATTTAATTTGCTTTAGCAATAATAAATTTATATGTTAAAAATATTAAACAACTTACTAGAAAAAGGGCTTTCAAATTTTTAAAAACGTTCAATCTATCGTTGGCGATCAGACAAGCCACAGGCCAACTTATTGGTCTGTGATATATCAATTTTATTGTATTTTTAATTGAGTTACCAGTTCTAGAAATAATTATTATTACCGCTCCGCTCATGCTGATTCTCTATCTCGAGTTACAAACACCCTTTTTCAAAAAGACCTAATCAGACTTAAAATTAGCTAATTCTCTAGCTTTCTATGGATAAGAAAATAAATGATAGTAAGCATTTATAATAGTAAGTGGACTTTACATTCAGCTAAATAAGAAAGAAACCAGATCAGAATACTGGATCAGGATTAATTTGATAATATTTTCAAGGGATGAATTGATCGCGTGAGGAAACACCAACGTCCTCTGAAGGAGGGGGGGGGGGACGTCGGTCGATGAGAGGGTACCCCTAAAGGGGGTATTCCGTCAGGCCGACCACTGACGTCAAGTCACCCTGCTCCGGTGGTCGGCCCAACGACGAAGGCGACGTGTTACGGGTGGGTTACGGGTGTGCGTGCTTACGCCCCTCTGTCGCCCCGGACGGAGTGGTGGAATGCGTCGACCGTAACCCACCCCCAAAAAAAAAGGGATGAATTGATAGACATTGTAGCATTAGATTATGCACTTATTTTAATAGCACATAAAAAATCCACGCTACGACAAGATTACGATTAGAAAATGTTATAACATTTTAAATAACAACATAATTTTGATTAGTTCCAAATTTTAACAAGCTAAATTTTAATAATATACATATGTATGAATGTGGTTAATGTTGGATACAAATAATACATTATCCAGATTAAACGTCGGATAGCGGCGACAGATATAAAAAGGCTTGTAAAATAATATTAAAATAAAAATTGTGCACTTGTCGAGTTTATATTTGCTGGCCATACCTCGCGGTCAACGTTCTCAGTAGCCAACGTCGCCGCGCCCGCTCGGGCCTCACGCACCATTGCGAAAATAATGCAGCAAAATGCTCGTTACGCACTTGTTTTGGGTATTTTTATAGACTATTATATTCGCATGCATATTAGTGAAACACGCGTGGAATTAACTATTGTTTTGGTTTGTAAACTGTTAGGATTTATTGCTAATAAAACAATATATTAATGAATTCAAATATATAGGCAAAGAATGTTTTATACCCACGGTTAGTTAAATATCATCAACATAATCCTCGCCCACGTTAGTCCCACTATTGGGCGGGGATATCTGCCTCAATGGAAAACAAATTGACCTACTATACCGCGCTGGTCAGATGTGCTGGGGTTTTATGTCGAGTTTTTTTCTTTTGCATAGAACATCTATGCATCTGCATATCATTTCCCTTAGTCGTCTTTTGCAACACCTACGGGCAAGAGAGGGTGGTGAATTGTATTCTCCGTCACCACGCATATAATAATTTGAAAAATTTATATTAAATTTACGCGTTGATCATCAATGGATTGTAGAGATTACAATGAATACGTAATTGAAGAGTAAAATCCTATTACCTATTAAGATTTTTTTTTTAAACTAGATGGTAGAATTTTGAGAAATACCAAGCGATGGTATATGAGAAAGCACGTAAGACTACTTAAAATTATTTTTATAGGACATTATTATTGTCAACGAATTGTGGTGGATATAGCTGTGAGGGGGCGTATGAAGCGGGGAGGAGGTACGTGCGGGGCGGGAGGTAACGGCCGGCGCGTTCAACGAACATCCGCGGGCCGCCACGGTCCCAAGGTCGCTGCGTTCACTCGCCCGCCAGCCACACACCATCAACCGGCTGCCAACTAAGGGTTTTATTTCACCCAAGATTTTGCATTATTTTTAGCTAAACTATCACGTGTAATAATTACCCTGCGCCAACCTGAACGTGCACGCCAACCCACATTCCACTAAACTCTACTATTATTAACTTGTATAGTTGGTGCTGTAAGCAATTAGAATATTCATGCTTAAAATAATAAAAACATTGAGATTGTCTGCAGTTCACATGAATCAGACAAATGCCATTTACCGACCTTGCAATAATATTGGCAACAGGGAAAATATACCTCGCTGCTTAACTCAGACCTTTTGGAGACTAATACCTAAATATTTAATTAAGTGGTACCTATTGAGTGATTGTTTACTTTAAATGAAGTTTCATTGTTAGGGATTACCTAGTTGGATAGACCTGTTTATATACGCGTTTAATCTCATTACAGCTCATTATTTGCCTGTAAACTCAATTAGAATTAAGGGTCTTTATTAAAATACTAGCAACCCGCCCTCGCTTCGCTTCGGTTATAGGTTATAGTCGTTTTACCCGCGTAGTTCCCGTTCCCGTAGGAATACCGGGATAAAATATAGCCTAGTTTACGCCCTGATATTATAGCTTTCCATTGCTGAAAGAATTTTTGAAATCGGTCCAGCCGTTTTGAAGATTACCCGGAACAAACAGACAGACAGACAAAATTTTTTTAATTGCTATTTTAGGCATAGGTGTCGTGCAAATAACCGTGTGAGCATGAAAAAAGTCTATTAATTTGACATTACAAAGAGACACTCCAAATTTATTTATTGGTATAGATATAGATAATGTTTCACCATCCTTGCTTGAATGAACACAGGAGTAAATTAAAAAGCATCTAAGTACAGCATTTATAACCACAAACCCTACATTTTAGGTAACACCTAAATCAAAGACACAATAATTAATATTATATGTTATTTATTTGACCTCGGATGTTGGCCAAGATTTTAATCTTAACTGAATTAACATCAAAAATATCTTAAACTAGCAACCCGCCCTCGCTTCGCTTCGGTTTTAGTCGTTTTACCCGCGTAGTTCCCGTTCCCGTAGAAATACCGGGATCAAATATAGCCTAGGTTACTCCCTGATATTATAGCTTTCCATTGGTGAAAGAATTTTTGAAATCGGTCCTGCCGTTTTGAAGATTACCCGGAACAAACAGACAGACAGACAGACAGACAGACAAAAATGTTTTAATTGCTATTTTAGGCATAGGTGTCGTGCAAATAACCGTGTGAGCATGAAAAAAGCCTATTATTTTGACATTACAAACAGACACTCCAATTTTATTTATTGGTATAGATAGTGTTGAAAATTAAAAAGAAGGATCTCGTAATATGGTTATGTTATGTTCCCTAAAGCATACTACCACAGGTAGGTACATCATTGTTGTAATACATTTGTAGCTGACCTATCCAAAATATCGATTATCATCTAACCCCGTCAGTTGTGGCAAGCCGGATGTTTATGCAACGTGCAGATCATGCATAGTTTCGAAACACTAAAAGTGAAGGCTGAATGATGCAACCTTTTATTAATAACATAGGAACGAAAATGATAGTAAAAGTACCTACGAACATCATCTGTAATTAAGATTTAATAGTACAATAACATCTTGTGAAGTTTACGTAATGGATTCAATTGAATTCTGCAATGATCTAATTAGCATTTAATTTCGATTAACAACGCCAATTAAACCGCAATGTTACTACTAAAATTAACAGATTTATACATGGCGGTGCCGAAAAACTACGAAGCGGTTAAAATGTGTCATGTTTCTTCGACAAGTAAGAGAACATCATCGCTAAAGAGAAATCGATAATTCTATACTAGCTAGACCGTCTGGGTAACGACGTAGTTAGTAGACAAGGATAAGCATTGTAGACGCTTGTGCCCAATGTTAGACGGTACATAATATATTGGCAACTTGAATGATCAAAATCACTAATCCGCGTAAGGGTGTAAACAGCTATATCTAACACTCTTTAGTCTTAACAAAAAAAAAAAGATCAGAATCATAGACAAAAGTTTATATTACGTATGAATATGAGCAAGAATATTTTATCAGTTTTATCCAGTTTCCAAAAAGGATTTCATTTACCATATTTTATATTGTGAATTTTATAATACCGAAAGTAATATTTGGTAAAATAAACACGTAAAAAATGTATGTTATAAAGAAAAACGAATAATGTACAAAATATACATGTTATAAGTTGGAATAAAAATGTGTATTTTTTTTTCTATATTTTGTATAATAAGTAACGGTGCATAAAAAATTTACTCCTTTGAAATTGTAACGTAATTAAAAGAAGTCCATGGCGATATTTTGCTAGGGTACTTTATTAATCCACTGACAACACCCTGCTCCGATGGTCGACCCAACGACGAAAGCGACGTGTCACGGGTGGGTTACGGTTGTGCGTGCTTACGCCCCTCTGTCGCCCCGGACGGAGTGGAGCGAGGAACGCGCCGACCGTATACCCACCCCAAAAAAAAAGGTTTACTTTATTAATAAAATACGCTAATACAATATAGTTCACATAAAACATTATCGAACTTAAAATCGTAGTATAGATTTGCATTTCTTGCGCTTTTCGGGTAAAAATATGTTACCGAAATATTGATAAACTTTTAAATCGTCCTTTGCAATTAAACGAGACAAGTGCTTATATCTATATATATAAAAGAAAATCGTGTTAGTTACATTATTTATAACTCAAGAACAGCTGTACCGATTTGCCTGAAAATTGGTGGAGAGGTAACTTAGAACCAGGAGACGGACATAGGATACTTTTTCCCGTTCCGAGTTCCCGTGGGACGTGACATAAACCGTTAAAGAGAATACAAGTCACTATGAAGCGTGGTATAACAAAAACGCATGTATCGTGTAATAACAAAACACAAATGACAGCTATAGACAGACTATATTTTCGGAAATTTAGAAACTATATTTACGAAAAAAAATTTATGGCGGTACGAAGTTCGCCGGTTCAGCTAGTATTATACATATAAACACTAGCTTCGTTCAATCAGTCGATTACAATATTATTACTGGTTAAACTTGATAATTTTCTTTGAAGAATAAAAATTATGGAATTAATAATAAAAATGAACTAAAACAAGTAATAAAAAGCAGTAGTTCTAATTTTGACTCAAAATCTGTAAATAGAGAAACCTTAAAACTGTGGTACTTTAGTATTTAGTTCTGACCTGTCGATATGGTTTTTTTAGAAGAAAAACGTAGTGGCTCAATAGAAAGCGTAAGAAGTATCTTGTGATTAGAAATTTGAATATATATTTTGGGCCATGATGAAATTAGCATAAAACTTATATAATTAATAGTTGCCTGGCCAGCTTCGCACAGTCACTACAAAAAATCTTCACATTTCATAAAAATTACAACAAAAAATAAAGATAAATCAGATATTACAACGATGAGGATTACACGTACAAATTTATTTTCATCTAATTTATTAAGTTTAATAATTTCAATATACTGTAGGTACTACTATATACATATAAGAAAATTGTACCAGGGCGATGCATGTACTAATAATATGGGGCATCTTCATTAGAAGCTTGCTTCCAACAAGAGAAGCAGACACAACAATTTTTAGAATGTTTGTTTGTTACATACAATGTTTGTAACGCATCAAGCAAATATATTTGTATCGCATCAAGCATAAAATTGAATGATGTTGCCAGTGATTGATAGTGGTTTCTCTCTTAGCGTTGAGGGAAAGCCTCCCGCCCGGGCTGGGCGTGATTTGTTACGCCGACGACACGCTCGTCACAGCTCGCGGTGGGACGCTAGAAGAGGCGGCAAGCCTGGCGACTCTAGGCACCGAAGAGATCGTCAGGCGGATCGAGGCGTTGGGGTTGAGGGTGGCCCTGGACAAGATGGAGGCCCTCTTGTCCCATGGACCCCGCATGAGCCCTCCCATCGGCGTCTCGATCACCGTCCATTCGGTTGAGATCAGCATCCGGGCCCATATGAAGTATTTGGGCCTGGTGCTCGACGGGCATTGGTAGATTCGGGAGCATTTCCGCAGGCTCGTTCCGCGGCTCGCCGGCGTGGCGTCCGCCCTATCATGGCTTATGCCGAATGTGGGCGGACCGAGCGCTGTATGTCGACGGTTGTACGCTGGGTTCATCCGGTCGATGGCCCTGTACGGCGCACCGGTGTGGGCGAGGTCCCTGACCGCCCGACTCAGGGCTACTCTGTAGCGTCCACAGAGGGCCATGGCGATCAGGGCAATCCGCGGTTACCGCACGGTGGCGACGGAGGCGGCGTGCCTGTTGGCCGGGACTCCCCCGTGGGACCTAGAGGCGGAAATGCTCGCGGGTGTCGGGGGTGCGAGCGAAGGGCGGTGTGGTCTCTTTGAGGGAGCTCACCGCCTGGCGCGTCGACGCCCGCCGAGACGTCATTGCCCGTTGGGCAGTCCGGCTGCAGAGGCCTCGATACGGTGTCTGGACCGTGGAGGCCTTCCGGCCGGTGCTGATGCAGTGGCTAAAACGGCGGCACGGAGTGCTTTCCTTCCGACTGGTGCAGGTCTTGACGGGACATGGATGCTTCGGCAAGTACCTGTACACGGTCGCTAGGAGGGAGAGCACACCATCCTGCCACCACTGCGATTGCGACGAGGACACGGCGCAGCATGGGCTCGAGGCCTGTGCCGCCTCGGCAGAGCAGCTTCGTGAACTCGTCGCAATCATCGGTGCCGACCATCGGTGACGATGCTCGACAGCGTCAGGAATTGGGACGCGGTCGCAGCCTTCTGCGAGGCAGTGATCTTGCAGAAGGAGGCCGCGGTTCGCGCGAGCGAGGAGTGCAGCCTGGACGAAGCGACCCGCCGCCGGCGACTGGGGCGGCGCAGGCGCGACTACCTGCGTGTCATGCTGCCCTAGCCGAGGCCGCGGGTGACGTGACCGGGACGTTAGTCCGTCACCCGCCGAGAGGCCGACCGCGTCCTCCCCGAGAGGGGGACGTCGGTCGATGGGAGGGTACCCCACTAGGGTGTATTCCGTCGGGCCGACCAATGATGACAAGTAACCCTGTTCCGGTGGTCGGCCCAACGACGAAGGCGACGTGGTGTTCGGGTGGATTGCGGCTGTGCGTGCTTACGCCCCTCTGTCGCCCTGGACGGAGTGATGCGATGAGTGCGCCGACCGCAGCCCAGCACAAAAAAAAGTGGTCTCTCTTAAGACATGGCGTCATCTAGGATAAAAAATTGGCCAAGTGCGAGACGGACTCACGCACGAAGGGTTCCGTACCATTAACTAGATAAACAAGTGCCTCCCTATTGCCATTATCGATATTAAGAAAAAATCAAGTTTGTTGTATGGGCGCCCCCATTAAATAATTATTTTATTTTTAGTATTTGTTGTTATAGCGACAATAGAAATACATTATCTGTGAAAATTTCAACCGTCTAGCTATCACCTTTATTGAGATACAGCCTGGTGACAGACAGACGGGACGGACGGACGGACAGCGAAGTCTCAGTATTAGGGTCCCGTTTTTACACTTTGGGTACGAAACCTTAAAAAGAATATTAAATCACAAAATTATAAAACTCGAAATAATCAACGCGAGCAAAGCAACAGGCACAACCAGTTTGTCAATATTTTAGAACGCATTTTAACTTTTTACTTACGTACGTACTTGCATACGAATTGGTCAGAACTATTACTGACCTGGAAAGTTGCCGACTTAGGCAATTCGCAAATATGGTTATAATTTGGGAAAACACTTTCATAAAGTACAGTCTACTAGTATTCCGGTGTCTTTGCTGGCTTTAATGTAGTTTTGTCCATAATTTATATATCCTTGGGCAATATTATCATGCTCCTCGATGGAAGGTATCCTACATTTTCTTCTGTAGCTCTGACATTTGAACGAAATTTTCAAACGATCGGTTGAATAGTTAGGCGTAAAAAAAAACTCATTCACAATTATAAACCTCCTATTAATATTATATTAGTCTCCAAGTTAAAAGGGCACATTGCTCAAGATTTTTATCAACATCGTTCAATGGTTTTGCCGGGTTTTGCTGTGAAACGGGTACAGACACCTAGACATTCTTCTATAGTCTATGGTATTCGTTCTAAGGTCTATATGTAGGTTCTTCAAGGATCTGAGAGAGACAGTCTTATCGACTACTTCTCTCCCAGATTCCTGCACTGGATTCTTCGAACTTTTTTAATGTCTGAATATTTTTTACCTCAGGCGTAATAACGGTATAAATGGCGACAGGATCACTAGTTTATGTAGGTATACATATAGAATTGGTGCATTTTTCAGATGAGAAGTAATGCTAATATTTATTCTGTGATGGGGACTGTAATCCGAAGCTATGAGAACCCCAAATCAAATATTATATTTGGTGGATAATGAGAACTGAAAAATTTATATTAAAGATATTTAGCATTTGGTTTTTGTAATAACTATTTAACTATTTACCTATATTTAGTTTAATAAAATTTCATTTTACCACATAACACCTTCACGCTATTTGCAAAATAGTGCAATCAAAAACGTTAACGTCGCAAAGTTATTGTTAGCAGTTAAGTAAAGAAAATATTTCTACATTTATTAATAATAAAAACTGTATTTAAGCTAAGGATCTGCCTTGCTAATTCCATAAGTATGCGACCGAAGGAGATCGTAATCTCAAAGCTTGGCAAATCATAGGTCAAGTAATAAGTATTATAGGCGTTTAGGAAAAAATCTACCGTAGTACAAGCAATATATTCTATTGTTTTAAGGATCACTTGACTATAATATAATCAAGTCTATGAGAAGTCATAGTCATAGTCATGACATAGTCAATATGTTGCAGCAGTAGGGTTGCCAGGTCGCCAAACCTAATAGTCAGACAGACCGGCCAGTCTGTCGGGATATTTCGTTAAAAGAGCCGGACAACCTACATTACTGAGGATTGAGATTAATATTGAGACAATCTCAATATTAATAGGTACGACAAAAAAAACTAAAATCAACCTCTTTGATTATTACCATAAATCTTGTAAAAAAACCTAACTAAAGCCGCACAACCGGTTACTAGTATATATTTTGGCCGGACACGCAATCAAAAAGCCTAACTATGCCCGGCTTAATCCAGACGCCTGGCAACATTACCTAAGAGCATTTATTGCTTTCAACTCCAATCAATACGACATCAATGACGAAACTAGGAGAAAAACGAAACGAAATTGTTTGTGCCAGAGACAGTTTTTAATCATTTTAAAAGTATTAACTAAATATAATCATAATCAAATTAAGAACATAATAATGTTTTCAACTTAATTTTCATGCAATTGTTTGAAAATTTTAGGTTTCAAATAATCTGAACGTTAGTACTTTAAGAATTGATGACAATTTAATAAGTTAGAAATTATCATTTCCAACATTTTAATATATCTCTGGATCTTCACGAATATGTAGAGTTTAATTATTTACATTATTTCAACATTCTATCACAAACAAAACGCATATTCTAAAATTGCTTACTAGAGTCGTGTAATGTGAAAACATCTTAGTTTTCATATTAAATAGGTGGTGACGTACATGCAATATTATTGAATACCACATCATTGGTTTGCGCAATTAAAGTAAAGAAATCGCCTTAGTCGATAATCGTTTATCAACCAACAAAATGTCAATGGCCTTAATTTAGGATTATAGAACGATGGTAAGCGATAGTAACTTTTTTATAAACTCGCTTTCTTGTCTATCTGTTCGTAATAAAATTTATATAAGGCTTTTTTATTTTTGTAGAAATCACATTTCTTCGGAGTAATCATAACGCATATTATGCTGATCATGGTACGTCAATACGGTTTAAAAAAGGGTACATTGGTGAAGATAACGACTTAATCTACTAGCATTATTGTTCACTTCCGATGATAGTGTTGACGGAATAGACTAATATATCTTAGTAGTTTACACAAATGACGTAGTGGTCTAGGTAAAAAGATATTAGATTGCTCTTTCTGTCGTACTCAAAGTTTAAATTATTTCCAGCGTCTAATCTGCCGCGGTGTTTTAACGATACCGCACACCTCTTGCGAAAGTTGTGTAGGTATGTGTGTGACATATTTTTTTTATTTACTTACGATTTAATTTACGTACGGAGTGTCAGTTTAAAAGTGTTTTCCATTATAAAATTCTAAACTCATGGCCCTCGCATAATAATTGTAAAATGTGTCTGGAACGATTAACGAAAAGTTTGAGTAAGACCTCTTAAAACTGTAACATAAATGTGTCACATGAAATTTATTCGCATTCGAATGACAGCCATTGCCAGACCGCGCCCTGGCCCGGTATGCCGCCTATTGCGAGATACTCGCACACGTGTCTCGGACAAATTGATACTTGCCGACACCTAAATTGAGACAATAATAATAGTATCTACCTACAGCTGCGTCATTCACATTTTTGGTACCTATACATATACATAGAACATTATGAAAATACCTAGATGCAGAGGACATAAATTTTAGTTATATAAGTTACAGGAATTGCTTAAGTGAATAGGGTACTTCTATGCTTTCATATAGAATAAATTCTATTCGACTAAGCCTACCACCTGTGATAATGCTCTTCTGCAAAGCAAAGCAAACGTGGCGTTGGAGAAATTCCTCGAGTATTCGGTTCAACGGCCGCGCTACGCCGTGACTTGCGCGCTTGTGTGAACGGCGCGGACGCACACACCCGTCTCTTCCACCGTGCCTCTGCAAACATCACGACAAAACCGTTACCCTCTATTTAAATTATCTAGTAAGCCCTAAACACTACCAAATAAATCACATGTATTATAGATCTGCCAAAAATACAGCCCACATGATAGTTCCCTTAAAGTCCTGCTTTGTATTACAGCCTGTTGACACCGAATGAGCAAGTGATTTATGAAATTTCAACTAAAAGTACGTGTAAACTAACACTTATTACGGCTTGACTGCACTGCTAGCATTAAAGTCTAAGTACTGACTTCCAAATATCTAAGGTGAGATTCAATCCCCACGCAGATAATTCTTTCTAAATTGGTGTCGACTCTTGTGTGTAATTTACATTTATATCTCCGTGGCATAACAATTTATTTTTGGGTGCGAGCTGGGGTCTTTAAAAAAAACTAATTTAAATGCTCGTTAGTACTGATTAGCTAATAAGTCACTTATTGCTCAAGTAATAAAACAATCGAATTAAATTTTTCCTCTAGTGTCCGCCTCTGATTCCGGTAGACGCCTGATTGCGACTGATTCCAGATTAGGGATGCTCGATGAACATCGACGTTCGATGATCATCGATGTTGAAAGGAAAAACATCGATGTTTGAACATCGATGTTGAAAAGAAAACATCGCTGTTGAAAGGAAAACATCGATGTCGAAAAGTAAACATCGTGGCATGTCGGGGTAATGACGGAAACGCAGCTGCGAAGGAAATTCCCTAAAAAAACAGTCATCAAAATTTGCCTGGAAGATTTTATGTTCTCGTAGTAACATGGATGTCAAAAACATTCGACAGATTTCCTAAAAAAAAAAAGTGAACAAAATTTGCCTGCAAGATTTTATGTTCTCGTAGTAACATCGATGTCAAAAACATTCGACAGATTACCTAAAAAAAAAGCTCATCAAAATATGCCACTAGTTTTATATAACATCGATGTTAGTGTTGCCCAAATGCAAGACCAAGACGAGACTTGGACTAGTCTTGGTCTTGCAACATCACACCTGGTCTCGTCTTGGTCTTGGTATTGCGCACCCGAGCAAGAGTCTCGCAAAGTCTTGCAAGTCTTGCAGTTGGAATAACGTAACAGTTATTTATCATGGCAAGGAAAAATCCAACTAAATTAATCAAATATCATCCTATTCTGTCTATCCATCTGCTAGCCTATAGTCCAACATTGAATATAAAACCCTTACCACTGGGGAAAATTACTCTCCTATTCCCCTGGTGTTACATTAGACAGCGTTACTACTCCTATGGCAAAGGAAGGAATTTCGACCCTGTTTTCTTAAGACGTCACCACAGTGGGCAGTTGATACTATAAATTGTATGTCATTTTTAATATTTTTTATAATAAATGGGAGTGTTTATAATCCCTCTCAAGTTAACAATATCCGCCATACCTAACAGTTGCGCTATAAAAAGGAATGTGTTAATGACGATTTTTATACCTATAAATTACCTTTTATACCTACCTCTAGATATATTTAATACTAGCTGTCCCAACAGCTTCGCTTGCTTGACTTACCTATCCATATAATGCTATTATTTCGTTTAAATAACCACATCACCCCCTGGCATTAAAACAATATCACCATTTATAATATCCATAACAACCTACTTTTATCATAATTTTTGCTATCTCAGTAGGTAGTTACCGTAACAATGGCTCCTACGGAGAACGCTTAACAGCTTTAACATTTTGTCCGATTTGTTAGCCTTTATAGACACTGCTCCGGACCAATTTACCAATATGTATGTCGCAGTGTTATGTATTAGAGCCTACAAGTTTTCTTGATAAACAGACTATCTGACAAAATAACATTCTTTTGGAATATTTTCTGAGATTAGGGCGTTCAAATAAACAATTTCTCCCGATTTATGATAAGTAGTAGTATAGATAATAATAGTTTTTATTAATATACCTATGAAGAGGGTCACTAAATGTATGATGTTCGTCGTCATCGTCTCAATTCATAAAAGTGCCACTGCTGGGCTTGATCTTCCTCCCAGTAGGAGGCAAATTGACCTACTATACCATGCTAGTCAGACATGTTGGTATAGAATTTTATTTCTAGTAGTTTTACTTCTCTTTCACATTATTATATTGCGATCTTTATTTACGCATACCGATCTACACATAATAATTATTTTTGCGAGTCTGGGTATTATTTATGTAGATTACTTGTAGGCATATTTCTATGTCCAACAGTGGACGTCGTTGGGCTAATGAATAAACGAATATATAAATATAATGGGCACTCTCATGTGAAACTTATCAAGACTAACAGTAATTTTGAAAAGCCAACACCACCATTGAGAATCGATTAGCCAATGATGGATATCTCAAGACTGATTTGACTTGCCGTGTAGTGACGGAGTAAGAATATATTTCATCACCCCCTGTCTTACCCGTGAGTGTCGTAAAAGACGACTAAGGGCTATAATATATAGGTATACATATAACATCGGTACAAGAGAAGGAAAACTTGACATGAAGGCCTGTACCAACACGGCTGAACACCGTGGTATAGTAAGTCAATTTCCCTCCTATTATGTAGAAGACAAGAGCTCAACAGTTGGACGTATATAAGCTGAAATGGTGATTTGACTTAAATACAAGACGCGAGACTCTTGCAGGCTCAGTCTTGGTCTTGCTCAAGTCTTGCAGGGCCAGTCTTGGTCTTGGTCTTGCAAAAATTAAGCGGTCTTGGTTTTGGTTTCGGTCTCGCATTTCTCGCAAGATCAAGACCGCAAGACCAAGACTTTTTTTGGGCAACACTAATCGATGTTATACAACTTCGATGATATCGATATTTCTGTAACATCGATGTTTCCGTAACATCGATGTTCGGTGTTCGATAAACATCGAGCATCGATGTTGGGCTTTCGATGTTGACATCGATGTTAACATCGATGTTTTTCTAACATCGATCATCCCTATTCCAGATTCGGCGCGAGAGGCGCTTATTTTATTCGCGGGTATTGTATTATATCATTATTTAAAGATACATGTGGTGAATTAGTAATTAAAATTGTACAAAATTATACATATATAAATTTTAAATAAGCATTTAAAATATATGAGATTGTAAAATTTTAGGTATTTTATTTTGAGTTCTTAATTTCACTTAAACATTACTGCGTAATTAGGATAATCTTGTCTAATATTTAACCTAAAAACGAGATCCTCACACTACCGTTTTTAAGTTAAGGTATTGATTTTTTTAATTTATTATATTGTAGGCTTTGTGTGTTTTAAAATTAATAGCCTTTTTAAATAAAACTACTTTACGGATTTTATCGCCTTTGTATTTAATTTTTGATTGCCCAACGTTTCGAACACTTTGCAGCGTTCATTTTATCGCGTTACGGGCGGACTCCGCCCGTGACCGTAACGCAATAAAATCCGTAAAGTAGTTTTATTTAAAATGTGTAATACTCGCGTAAACATCAGAAATCACTAAATAGCCTTATTAAGTAAAGACTAATTAATATAAGAGAGCAATTTGTTACGCTAGCTTCAGATTTGATTTCCTTATGATTTTCAAAACGTCTTGAACATTAAACGAGAAGATACTCAAGGTTATGTAGTATAACTAGTATACTGTATAAATTAGCGTTGGAAGACCACAATCTCAGCTCAAAATTATAATGATTCTAACGAATATACTCGTATCATCACTACCCATCCTATTATTATCCCAATTACCTGTGGATTACTGAACATGCATTAGTGTATATTGCAAAAGTTATTGGCAATAGTTTTGTGACCAGCCGCCTGCCTGACGTCAACCCTTCCTGGGAATGTAATTTGTTAACTAGACGACATCAGACGGAGTTGCCAAACTCGATGAAAAACTCTTAGTTGTCTTGTAAGACACCCACGAGCAATGTAAGGGTTGGTAAAAGTCGTAGCCGCCACCACACAGCAATTTTTATGATACGGTAATACATGATATTATAAGACATTGTAATCAATATAGAAATTCTGCTGTCTGTCGAACTTTACATTGGTTTTTCCAAAAACTTTCCCAGGACAGTAAAAACAATGTTTTTATCGACTTTGCTGTCAATAAAAATAAGGTAAAGTTTAAAAGGCAGGGTACTGATCCGATTTTGAAAATTTATCAATCGGAAGCTATAGATATATATTTTTGTGACTGGGTTCTGATGGCTATTAAAAATTTACACAGACTGTTGGGTGAGCGCACCTAATTGCTTGAAGTTATATGTCGTATATACGCCATCATCTACATACATACATATAATCACGCCTCATTCCCATAGGGGTAGGCAGAGACCACTTCCTTCTCCTACGAGGTCAGCTCCTTCCTGGGATGGGGATCATCTGTTATGCAGATGACACCCTTATCACGGTGTAGAGGGCGGACTTCCGGGGGGCTGTCCGATTGGCAGAGGAAGGAGTGGCGCTCGTCGTGGACCGGATTGGGATGTTGGGTCTGAGGGTCTCGCTCGACAAAACCGAGGCCCTCCTTTTTCATGGCCCACGTCGAGGTCCCCCCCGAGGAGCACACATCAGTGTGTCTGGGGTTGCCGTGCCGGTGCAGGACAAAATAAAATATTTGGGTCTGCACCTCGATTCAAAGTAGAATTTCGGGCCACACTTTGCCCAGCTCGTCCCGAGGCTCGTCAAGTCGGCCGCGGCACTGGGAAGGCTTCTGCCGAACACTGGCGGTCCCGGGTCGTCGTGCCGGCGTCTGTACGTCGGCATCCTGCGGTCCATGGCATTGTATAGTGCCCCTATCTGGTCGGAGTCCCTCACCGCCCGCAACAGAATCCTTCTACGACGACCGCAGAGAGTCATCGCGGTGAGGGCTATTAGGGGCTACCATACTGTGTCCTGGACTGCGACAACACTGCTGGTGGGCGACCCGCCTTGGGCACTGGTGGCGGAAGCGTTGGCAGAAATATACCGGTTCCGCGCCACAGCGCGAGTCAACGGCGAGCAAGTCTCCACAAGGGGATTGGGCAGAGTTCAGGAATTGGCCCGAAGGGAAGTCATCCGGCGGTGGAGAGAGGATCTAGAGTCCCCCGTAGCAGGGCGGGGGACTGTGGAGGCGGTTGCGCCACATCTCCACCGCTGGCTCAGGAGAAGGCACGGCAGCCTTACATTTAGGATGGTGCAGGTGCTTACCGGACATGGGGTCTTCGGTAAGTACCTGCACAAAATTGGAAGAGAAGAGGCCCCAGGATGCCATGAGTGTGGCGCGCTAATCGACGATGCGCGCCACACACTAGAAGTATCCCCCGCCTGGGGGCCTCAGCGCCACGTCCTGTCAACGGACATGGGAACAGCGGACCTGTCGTTGTCGACCATCATCTCCAAGATGCTCGGCAGCGACAGCTGTTGGTCATCGATGGCCTCCTTCTGTGAGGCTTTCATGACAAGGAAAGAGGCCGCGGAGCGGGCACGCGAGGCACTTGCGTCCGCAGACTCGCTCCGCCAGCGGCGACCAGGGAGGAGGAGACGCCGTTATGCGCTCCTCCATCCACCGCCCTGAATGATGACAGGACGTGGCCAGACAGCCAAGCGTTGGGGTGTCGGGGATAGAATGTCATCAGACGATCTCTCTGGCACCTCGTAAAAGCGCGGAAGGGGCCGCTGTGGTTTTAATGAGTATTTCGGTCACTTCTGTGGCCGGCGAGTCCCACACACACGCCCCCGTCTGTTTTCAACCGACGGGGGATAGTGCGTAAATGCATTTCCACAGCGTGAAAAAAAAAAGAACAAAGAGACCACTTCCTTCCACTTGCTACGATCTTGACATACCACTTTCGCCTCTTCCACATTCATTAATCTCTTCATACATGTTCTTCGGTTCAGAGTACTCCTAAGAACGCCTTTCTGAAGAACGTCCCCGATTTGATTGTGGAACGTCCGCCTCGGTCTTCCCCTTCCGACACTACCGTTCACATTCGCCTTATAAATTCTCCTTGTTAGTCTCCTTTCATTCATTCTCTCTACATGGCCGAACCAACTTAACATACCTTTCTCAATCCTTGTCACTACATCTACATTCATTCCACAACGTTCCCTATCTATCATCTAAAATAACAAAAATATATGTCATTCCTACGGGAAGGCAAAAGACCGCTTTTACGCAGTCGTGGGCCAAATATATGATATAACTATAATATATGTAGGTATATTTATTGCTCTTACAATGTTCAACGTGTTTTTAATACATAAAAGGTGAATTTATATAATGAAACTACCTACAGGATGCATTATTATAACATAAAAACATACTCGCAACGAAAAACCGGTTGTTTTTGATTAACACCAGAAACGAATAAAAATAATACGATGTCATATAAATTATAGAACTAGGTACTGTCGGTCTGTTGAAACAAATAATTTTATGACTAACTGTGACTGTAGCTTCGGACGTATGGAAAGATAAAAAGACCTCCCTCTCATTCGCTTGTCGTCGCCAATGTCTTACATTTTGGTGGCGATTTGAAGGTGATGATGTAACATAAAAATAAGCAAAAAAAAAGCTAAAACCAGATTACGAAAAACTCGACCACAGCTATGCTTTGAACATCGGTGTGTTTAATGTTTTATTTATACTTTTTAGAGAGCGATTTATTAGCAGCGGCATTTTAGTCGATAATTTGTTTTAGTCTAAAAAGTTAAAATAAGGGTTTTCGAAGGGTTTAAAAAAAAGGGGGAAGGGTTTTCGATTATCATTCATTTCAGCTCCTATAAATCTCACTGCTGGGCTCGAGTCTCCTCCAAAATAGGAGTATAACACACTGGTCAGACGTGTTGGTATAAGATTTTATTTCAAGTTTTCCTGCTCTTGCATTGATTGATGCATGTTTAATTCCTTAGTCGTCTTTTACTACTGCCATGGGTTACCCATGGCAGTAGTAAAAGACGACTCCACCACCACCACCACCAGCCCCCGCTCTTACGAGCGGGGGGGGGGGTGGTGAATTGTGTTCTTACCTGGTAAGTAATTGATTTTATTTTACTCGAATTTAAAAAGGTAATCAAAACGCAATTAATCAAATTAACAATAATTTTATAATATGTGTTTGCCTCTTCCTAATTATCGAATGCAAGCAAAGAATTGATACATAGTAATATACAGATATTTAAAAAGTGCTTTTAAAACAGGCAACATACACTAAGAAAATAATTCGTGTATTGCGGGAGGTCTTTACAAACATAAATAACGGACACAGATTACATCCAGACTCAGAACAACAATTTGTGGATTGCCGAAAGTATTTGTCACTGTTTGTCAATATTTTTTTTAATACGGGACTGTGTCATCAAAGGCGCTATATTAAATCATCTTTACAAGTATCACGAAGCAACTAAATTTCGGACAACACATTTAAGAAATTAGGATGAGTTATAGAAAGTTATGATATTTGCATAGCCAGATGTACATCGCGGTCAAATACAACCTTCCTTTTGGTATAGTCGGATGAAAAAACAAATATGTAAATAGGACTTAGCGAATTTTTGTTTAAGTACCCAGCATAGATATTCACGATCGATATGGTGGAAACGAGTGACGGACAACATTTTTAAATTAGTAATACAATTTACCATCCATTCTCTAGGCCGTGAGCGTAGAAAAATATGACTACGGGAAGATATGTAGATAACATTTATGAAAGAGGAGAAAAGCTTGAGATAAAACTCTGCCAACACGTCTGACAAGGACGTAGTATGTTAATTTCCTTCCCATTATGAAGGAGACCCGTGATGAACAGTTGGACTCATGAGGACTGAGACAATGATGATGTAAATTAATTAAAGATATATTGGAATCCTTATACAGAGTGTATCAGGTTATGGGGCAACTGGTCAAAAGGGAGCTAGGCAATGTTGGTAGGAACCCATAAAAAAAATTGAACGAAAACTATCGATTCGTTAAGAAATTAGAGACATGTAAAGTTTTCAATTTTGTCATCGCTTTTTCGTGTAAATCTGATTGAAATGTATAAAGTCAATGATACTTAATACGCAACATATTCATACTTTATTAAATATTCATTAGAAATTGAATAAATCAATGATTACGTTCACTTAGCAAGACAAACTTCGCTTTAAAACAGCTGATCGGCCTATGGCCGTTGACCGTTTGCCGTTGTACCTACATGTCATTGAAGCGTTTGCGCAATTCTAGGTATAAATGAATGAAATTATACTGTCGAAGCTTTACATGCCTACATGTATTCTGTCTGTACATGCCTACATAATACGTAACATTTAAGGCATAGACTCTTAGACAAATTTTTTTGAAATCACTATAATTTTTATGTTATATTGTTTTTTTGTGTAATGTACATTCTAATTACGATCTATACCCGTTAAACTTTTTTTTTTTGGGGTGGGCTGCGGTCGGCGCGCCTCCGCACCACTCCGTCCAGGGCGACAGAGGGGCTTAAGCACGCAACACCCGCAACCCATCCGAACACCACGTCGCCTTAGTCGTTGGGCCGACCACTGGAGCAGGGTTACTTATCATCAGTGGTCGGCCCGACGGAATACCCCCTACCCGGGGCACCCTCCCATCGACCAACGTCCCCCCCTCAGGGAGGACGTCGGTCTTTCCGCACGCGGTCGGCCTCTCGGATGACCGTTAAATTACAACATACTCGAACAGTTGTCCCATAACCTGATACAACCTGTATATGTATAATAATATTCACAATTAACAGAATTCTGTTATAATTTTACCTATTTTCTCACATTTAATATAATAATGTTTTCCTTACTGGTGTAGTCACTTATGCAACTGCTATCTTTGAACTCCAAAGTTTATTTCGTGTATAACGCTAAACGTTATTCAGTTTTCCTGTCGGTATATTACCAAGACCAATAATACTTTCGATGGATGTTCGGCATTGGATATTTAAATTCAGCCGATAACGAGATGCATACTGTAGAATACTCTATTAATAGAAAAATGTAAATCACGATCATATACATCCCACTACTAGCCTCGAGCCTCCTTCACAATGGGAGAGAAATTGACCTACGCTGGATAGACGGGTTGGAATAGTTTTCTATGTGTTTTCCTTCTCTCGCATAAATGGTTAGATATGTCTACATTATAGCACTAAGTCCTCTTATATGACACTAAGGGTAAAAATAGGGAATGAGAAATTGCATTCATACTCCGTAACTACACGGAAAATATATTACTTTATTATTATTATTTGTTCCAAACCGTTTTGTAATCAGAAATTAAATCGTTCAATAATATTCAAGAACATACATAATACCTATATTCTTAAATATTTCTGTGCTTGATCTTTTGACATTTCATATCAGGAAAATTAAAAGTAGTCTATAATGTCAAGGAAACTGTACGTAAAACGCAGCGATTGTTTTGCTAAATAGTCTAAGAACATTTTGAATGTGGCATACAATTTTCGTTCAAATATGTATTATTGATTTATTATAGAGTTATTTTATACTTCTTCTTCCTCTTCCACACAGTGGGCGTCGTAAAAACCTGAACTAGGGAGCTATAGGGGAAAGGCAGAAACGCTGGCCTGGGAAACTCGTAATGCCTATTGCAATCGCTAACCGCTTAGGGTGGCGATTATGGCATTATTACTCCTCGTAGCTAAGCCTATGTAGCTAAGTCTTGCATCAGACGTCGTTATGCTGATGACTAGACGGGTGGAAAGCATTATACTCTTATTAATTAAGTAATGTTTTAATGTTAACAATTAAACATGGAATACATACAAATCACTACTGGCAATCACAACTGGCTGTAAAAGTGGTCTGTGGCTGGTTGGTAAATAATCCTTATTCGATGGCGAATAAGAACGCGATGATGTGTGATTAACGCTTGCGTGGATTATTTTTCTCTGTGGGGAAACCTTACTCCTTGGTAGGTTTCCAAAAATAGGTAATGCGAAGTGTATATTTATCATTAATAACTGAAATAACAGATAGATTATTGAAAAGTGCCCGTAAGCCAAGCTTCTATCGTCATAATGTTTGTATAAACAATAAAACATGATAGCAATTCTGAGAAATGACACAAAGAAACGCGTTTAACTATCTAAAGCGAGATTAAAGGTTACAATGATTGTATGAATTCGACCCGAAAACCGGACACCAGCGATAGAGAATTTGGTAACATAGATATCTCTCGCAAAGTTGAAAAACCTTAGCGACTTCTTTTTATAGACTAGTCGTAATAATAAGCTTTACTATATTTAACTTGACAGTCAGGGATGATAAGATCAGAGGTATTAAGCGCAGCCATTATGAAATCTAAACAATATTTAAAATATATCAGTTTATATTAGATCGACACTGCAAGTCTTATTGCACATCACAGCTGGAAGGTCTAAAGAATAAATGGTAATGCTTTTTCTTCCAACCGTATTATAGAAAACACAACGTACTATTAGAGGCATATAGGTTCTCGTGTGGTGACGGAGTAAATATATAATTCACCACCGACTTTCTTGCCCGTGGGTGTCACAACAGACGACTAATACTGATGCAAGAGAATGAAAACTTGACATAAAACCTGAACACATCTGGCTAGCGCGGTATAGTAGATTACTTTCCTTCCCATTGAGAAGGAGACCCGATCCCAACAGAGTGACTTATTTGGGTTGAAATGATGTTATACTCAAAATCTATAAGACAAGTTGGGCTATGATGGTAGAATCTTTATAATTCTACTCTTTATGATTACTGAATCATGCTCATTATTACGAGTTGTATAATAAACTGTTCATAATTAGGCACCCAAGAATGGAAATGATCATTAGAATCTAAACAACGATGAGCGGCTATGAAGACGTAAAAGGTTGACCAGAGGACGGTGGACCGGATATGCATATTATGTTGCTTAAACGACAATCACTTTTGATTGTTGAAATATAGAACGTATGCGACGTTATTCAAAATCGAGAATAGAGTCATTGTATGAGGAGCAGTCACTAAAATATTAAGTAGATATATGCTAAGGAAGTGCAGAGATCTCATGTGTAAATATTAAAATAACTATAATATACTAATAACTATAATATTAAAGTAACTATAATTAAATTAAACGCTTGATCCTGCGCAAATATTTTTACCTTAATTCATCGTGAAAACAAAACATAAAAGTACACGATTGTAATTTGAGAATCTTTGCCTGTCGATAGGCAAAGATTAAGATTAAAGCTCTTTCCTATTAGCTGGCTACATAGACCCATTCTGTACCTGAGACAGCAAGTGATCGTATGACTGAGAAATTTGATATTTATTATAAAAATAATATATACATAAACTACCTACTTCATAGATACACGTTCACCTAAAGTTAGTAGTAAATTGTGGGTCACAGAGCGGAAGCGACGACGGACGTATTTCGAAATATAGCACGCACTATCGAACTCATTATATTCATTATGTGAGATCACGAGTAATGTCACTGAGATAGTAATTTATCAAGGGTTTACAGGGCCCCTTTGGCTTTACTGATGTCGCATTACAGAATCGTGAAAAGCAGTAAATAGCTTTGTGAAAGCCGGGTACTTTTTTCAACTGCATTTATTTTTTCCAGGTTATGATGGCCCACGAACGACAAGGAACTCTGTACCGGTTGTCGGGCCCAATGGCGAAGGAGAGACAATATGGTGGCTTATGGGGCTGCGCTCCGCCCGTTCTTCACTCCGGACGGAACGTACGGCGTATGTGCTGACCAAAGCTGATCAAAAAAAAAAAGCTATGACGGCCCACTATTTATGTCTGCCTCCTGTTCCACGATGGAAATATAATTAGCCCCCTAGTTTTAAAAATTGCATCAACTTGTTGCCTACCCCCATTTTATTCACTGAGAATGCACATGAAATACCTGTTGTAACCGATTCCTTTAGCCTTCTTGTTAGGGACGAGCAACACAATCCGACTGCCAAAAGAGTCTCCGTCTTACTAGAATGTGGGTATCTATAGTGGTTGAATTAGCATACTAGTTTCAGATAAGACAAGACACCTAGACTTTTGACCCTTACACTCTTGTCGTCCTGGAGAAGTACATCACAAATGTCACTACGAGAAAGCTAAAACGAAATGACCAGTGTGTATGCAGTTAAATACGTAGGTAGTGTATCAACACCTTTTCATTTCGGAGAAATATAGTATCTGAGAGTGGGACCTATCTAAGATCTGTAAAAAAGTAAGCCGACGCAAGGAATATCATTCCTGGTATTTAGATTTAGGTGTAAAGCAAAGTCATTATCCTTGAATTTATTTAGCAGGTAAGGTATATAATAGCACCTGTCTACTTAGGATACATAAATATTTGTATAATATGTAATTAATGCAAAATGTATGTAATAAATGCAAACCTGAATTATTTAAATGCTTAATAATTATTTACAAAGTGAATAATTTGTTTTTAAGAAGAAACGCACAATAATTAAAACAAACAACGGTATACGTAGATACTAGGTATGTGAATTGGACCATATTGGATAAATTTATTTACGTGTGGGTTGAATTTAAGAGACTTGCGCCGTAATGTCAATCAAAGTCGCAATTGAAGTCGTGAAACCGGCGTAATCTCATGTTATAAAACGTAATTGCTCTACTAGAATACATTGTTGCAAATATGCATTGGTCAGTGCAGCAGCAGCAGCGAGCTTCGAGTCACACTGACATTGCGTATAATCCGGAATTCCATATGGAATGCGGTCGCTCGACCGCTCGACCGGCCGCGCACCGCCCCTCACCGCACCTCCATGATTTCTTACCCACTTGCTTCCGTCTACCATATGGTGTAGTGGGATAGGACCAACTCCAACAAGATTCTAATAGGATTCTAGTATAATAGGAAACCAATCATTTCATCTCAGATTATCATAATAATTAATAATTACAGTATACTGGTAGGTGTTTAAAGATTTTTAACCGTATATTCTTAAAAAAAAATTTGCACGGCAGGTCTGATAGCCTCTCCATCAAGGAGGAAGCGTATTAGATTTATTTAGATATAGCTCACTAAATGGTGTTTTTGGCAATCAATTGCGCCATGAGAGTAAATAAGCCCTAATAATCTGAAGACGTCGCCACGTAGTGGGGAATCAAACGCCTCATCAATTCAATATTCGCCGAATCGGAAATTTCACTCACCTTCGCGAGAAACCGTCGATCGTTAAAAATATCCACTCGACTCGATCGCACAGATAATACGGTTATCGTCTGTACAATCTGTACATCACAAAAATTCACCACACCAAAACGACAACATAAATAAACGCGAGAGGTAGCAGGCACCGATACCGGCACGGATTATTTGCAACCGACGGAATCTTCGCACTGATCGAAATGCAACTCTGAAAAATGCACAGGGCGGGGTTGTCGAATGTCATAAACGGTCGGTTACAGAGGTCGGACACTCGCCGTTCGGTTTGGGGAACGTGCGACACACCAACACATAACGCAACGCCGCGAAGCGGACTGACTGACTGACAGACAGAGCTAGCGCTAGCGCCTAGCGCCGCCGCTAGCAGCCCGCGGGAGGCGCGGCGAGGAGCGGTGAAGCGGAGCGGGCGGCGCGCGCCGGCTGACGACTACGTGGCCGCCGCCCGCCCGCTCCTGGCTCCCACCGCTCGCCACTTAGCAACGCGACGACGGCGACGATGCTGGCGTCGTCGGCGACTTCATGTCACTTACCTCTTTCAACTAGAGACATGTTTCAGCTCAGCAATATGCTTATTGTCATTGGCTACTATAGGTATATGCGAGTAGAAACATCTCGCATTAGCTTTGGACTATTGACGATTTTAAACCATGGATTAGATTATTGTCACACTATCGTCATTAATTTTCTACGAATTCTAACACCGACTTGTTTGTCTGCCGAGGTATTTATATGAAAGTAAGTATACCTATGTACCCAGTGTGAATTAAATTTTGGTTTGTCCAGACAATAACTACTTATTAGTAGGGAGGTTTTAGTAAGAACCTACACTACATACATTTGAATAAGAAACACAATGTTTGCTCGTTTATTTAAGGATGTTTTCTACTTTTAAGAAATCCAAATAATGTGCAAGTACTCTTACTCATCTTGTATAAATATGCAGGTACATAAGTATGTAAGTACTCAAGACTATGATAGACCAGAAGTCACTTTATCCTGAGTGCGTGAAGTCATTTTAGGTAGATACCTATTGCATGCAGCTAAGATGGGAAATCTATAGATCAGTATTGTAAACATGAGCTTGCTGATTATGATTTGCGTTACAAATTACATTTTTTTCATAAAAAATATCGATGGATTCAACCGATCGATAGATTCGACCGATCGATGGATATAAGGGACCATCCATAAAGTACGTCACACGTTAAGAGGGAGGAAGGGGCTCGACGAAGTGTGATTAGGGGTGTTGGAGGTCCAAAATGACGTGACATCAGTTTTCAAATTCTTAATCAAATAAATAATTATTTAAATTAATAGTGGTAGGCACCACCACACAGTTGACAGTTATTTGTCTGCAGCTGCGGTCCGGGTCCGTCCGGGGTAGTACCACACTCTCGCAGAAAATCGACGTCCGAGTACCTAGTAGCAATTTGTTACTGCCCTTCGTTCGGTGAGCGAGACAGCTGGAAGTCCAACTTTCTGAGGGTGTTCTTCTTCTTCTTCTTTTTTGTCTTGGCAATCAGCTACAAATATGAGCCATTTTTGCCAGTGTCGAGTTATAATTATCTTTTCAAGTTCTCAGTTTCTTCATGTCAGTAATAGTCTGTCAGTAAGTCAAAGTGTCGCCCTCAACAGTGTAATGGCCACTGTTAAGGGTATCTTCTGAGAATTTTGGTGGAAATACAAAGGTATGTATAGCAGTTTTATATCATATTCACTACACCTCAGCAGTTCTATCGCTATATATATTACATAAAATGCCATCAAGATTATTTAACATAACACATTAAAACACTAAGTAAGATATTGAATATAATACAAGAACACCACATGACACTTCAGATTCCCGCCAAAAACTCCTTCTGAGGGTGTTTGCGTGTGGTGGGTTTTAGTGATGCCTTTAGTATCACTGAACCTCATTACATGCATTCACATTCCCTTTACTTTCTTCGCGGTAGGCAGCTGACTTGCAAAGGTCCATCAGCAGCAGCAGCAACACTTACCATTAGGTTTACTGTCTGCCCGTTTGCTATCGTTTGCAATAAAAAATATATATATTAAAAGTCCAATTTTAAACTAATACAAACGCGATAAAATCCGTAGTTTTATTTACAATATTAAGGACAAACTTAAAACTAATTTCAACCATATCTGTTCGGCAGCATCAGCTCTTTGACAAATACTGCCATACGAGCTGCGTTTTTTCATGATTTCATTATTTATATTTTGTGAAATTGCAAAATGTGTTCCCTAGTGTAAACTATGGAGAGGTTCTCACAACTGTAACAAGGACGACGCCGCGGCGAAGAGGAAAAATTACGAAATTAGTTCGAATAATTTATGGATGAAACCTAAGCTCCTGCTCCTTTTTCAGATCTCAATTCTTGCAATGACATAATCGATGGCGAATTAGGTATAATAAAATCATTTACAAAATAAACTTTAGACTAGCAAATTAAAATAAATAGGAAACGATTACTAAAATCAAATCCAATCAAGTTAATAATTGCATTTCCTTTTTAGGTCAAATCATTATCTATACCAATAAATAAAATTGGAGTGGCTGTGTGTAATGTCAAAATAATAGACTTTTTTCATGCTCACACGGTTATTTGCACGATACCTATGCCTAAAATAGCAATTAAAAAATTTTTGTTTGTTTGGTCCAGCCGTTTTGAAGATTACCCGGAACAGATAGACAGACACAATTTTTTTTTAATCTGTATTTTAGGCATAGGTGTCGTGCAAATAACCGTGTGAGCATGAAAAAAGCCTATTATTTTGACATTACAAACAGACACTCCAATTTTATTTATTGGTATAGATTATATACATAATATGACTGATTTCTGATGTTTACGCGAATACATGAAGTTGAAGTTTCGAACAGTTTACAGCATTCATTCTGCTGTCGTCAGTTAGTCCTCTCGTAACCATAAACTTGGAAAGCGTTCGAAACTTCGAGAAATCAAAAAAGGTATATGCGATAAAAACCAGAGATTCACTTCAAATGTATAACTAACGCGACCAAACGTCCCGTTCTTAACAGGACAGTCCCGTTTTCAGGCTATGTGTAGTGTTGTCCCTAGCCATAACAAAAATATCGCGATTTTGCAAACAGATCAAATGATCATTTGTTTTCTGGTGCGGTTATATTCTATAACATTTCATCCCGTTTTTTTTTCATCTCCTTGTTTCCTCCACATTTCATCTCCTTGTTATTTTTTTTTTAATTTTACATTCATATTTTTACCTATGTCTGCAAGTGTTACGGACGTGTTCGATACACTTTTATGTGTCCTTGTTTTTTTAGCTTTAAAAACTATCATATCAGGTCATCTTTTAACTTATTGCCCCAATTGTATCGTTCTGACTTATAAATGGCAATTACATTATGCAAGCCTTCCGTTCTGACAAAAAGCTGGTCACATTAAATATAACACACCTTTACCGACAAGCAATCTAGCCAATAAAATGCTGTTAATTTCCTCAATTCGTAAAATTTTAGGCACAGGTAATATGCAATCAATTGAATAAGGTGTACGTTACTCAAGTTAGTTTTCCCTTATTTTCTTATTGGTTAGGATAAAAGTTAAGACATTTAATCAATACATTTCATATCCAAGGATTCAGCGAGAAAGTTTGTTAATTTAATTACTAAAGAGATATGTTGTTCAGCACGATAACTTTTCACATCATCATCATCATCATCATCTCAGCCCATATACGTCCCACTGTTGGGCTCGGGCCTCCTCCATAATGGAAGGGTAATTGACCTACTATACCACGCTGGTCAGACGTGTTGGTATAGGGTTTTATTTCGAGTTTTCCTTCTCTCGCATAGATGTTATATGCGTTTTATATCCCTTAGTCGTCTCGTACGATCACCCACGGGTAAGATAGGGGGTGGTGAATTGTATTCTTACTCCGTCACCACACGGACTAACTTTTCACAATGAGAGATAAATTCAGTTCATATAGGTACCATGTTAGATACTTACCTAAATGCCCTTGAAATAGGATTTTTTGAGAGCTAGCTTCACAAGTAGTGACGTCATTTGCTTAAGTTACATAATTGTCGCGAAGAACACTCACTGAAAGTAAAGTCCACAAAGATACCATCATGATCATCGATAAGAGATCATTAACATCCTGCTCTTATCCCAAATACTTGAGGTCAATGAAAATGTATCCTTTTTCTTCGTACATATTTTGCATATATTTTGGCAATAGGTTTATGACCGCCTGCTGCGTTAGCCCTCCTTGGGAATGTAATTGTTCACTAGACCGGATAGTTGGCTCAAGTGGATGTAAAACATTTAGAAGTCTTTTACGACACCCACGAGTAATGTAAGGATTGGTGACATTCGTAGCCTCCATCACACAGCAATCAAAGATATAGCTGTGACATTGCCGTAACCGTCACCCTTGGTAGACGGTTCGAAGATCGCAATTGGTGTATTGCCCAGGTACCCTCGGTATTAACGAATTCTACGGAAAAAAATAACGTCGCCCGACGTAGTTTATTCATAACTTGTCATCGTACAGGAAAAAGTGTACAACAAATTCTACCTACATACCACTACGCGAAAATGAAAAACCACATTTACAAGGCTATCCATAACATTCATACGTTATCTATATTATGCCTTAATATTTACAGGTCGTAAAAGCCGGTATTATTTGAAAATATTAAAATACGATATACAAAGGTTAATAATAACTGAATAGTCATAGGGACATTTAAAAATAATTCATATTTAAAACAGATTTGTCATAGACGCGTCAAGTTATTAAACAGCCGTGCTATAGACTCATACATTTTCATGATGAGAACTGAAATTAACATTTCAATAAATACATTTGTCCTAAGTCTTGAACGAACTGATACTAATACTCAAAAAGTTAAATTCTAATGCAAATAAAAATTTCAAAAAAATGTATATGGTTACAGTTTTTTTTTGTAACTTTTGACCTAAACTACAGAATATGTACCGACTGGTGGTTTAAATATAGAACGCCAGAAATACTAGTCTATGTACGTGCTTTCAATTACATAACGTAAAGCTATTACAAAATGCTTTATCACACAAGTATAAATCTCGCAAGGCGTATATTATCGAAAGGAGTTGTAACTACGTAAGTAGTTCCTGTTCTATGGCACAATTACTGCACTTTCTTTCCCATTGTTAGCGTGATGAAATCAGTTTTACTATCTCTAGCGATCAAGTGAGATTGACGTGGCGCGGATGGCACGGCCGAGGCGGTCGATGTGTACCGCTCGCTCATTAGTAGCGCACTTGATACTGTCCCGGTACTTTCACCCATGCAGGTACTTAGCTGTCACTCATACACATGCAATCGGAGCTAAGTTTGATGTGTGTCACACTTGACTAACTGGTTTTACGAAACTATACAGGTACGAGGATAAAAGGCAAAAATAAAACTGCATTGCTAATCGTTAAGTTTTTAATACTTCTTATTTGAGAATCGATACAAGTACTTATTAATATGTTTTATACACATATATTTTGAAATTTGTATCGCCAAATGCACAAGGTCATCAACCCTTGACATAGTATTTTATTTAGGCTACAATGTTGATTTGGGTTTAAATATTACGTCTTTTTTTTTTCAAAGTACATACATCCTAAGTTGAGAGACCATACATCCCGCATAAGACGGAATAGCCCCATTTCATAAACCCCTTACTATCCCTTTGTCCCCATACAAAACAAAAACGCCCCCTTTTGATTACCAAGAATAATATTAAGAATAATATTTATTACAATATTTGAAAATTAGACGCGATATTTTAAAACTGATGTCCTCGGCCTATAAATTTAAAAATATGGAAACAAATGCGACCGGGACTGCATTCCAATTGCTGTAATTGTTGATTAATTCTATTCTTTTTTATAAATAAGTAATATTTATAAGTATTTAATTTTACGTATATCTGTAAGCATCGCGTTGTTTTATAAAAAATATAGTTACGTTAAATATAAGTAAAAGAAAATTACGGTCCAGTAGCATTATTTCTATATAGGGGGTATTCCGTCGGGCCGACCACTGATGACAAGTAACCCTGCTCCGGTGGTCGGCCCAACGACGAAGGCGACGTGGTGTTCGGGTGGGTTGCGGGTGTGCGTTCTTACGCCCCTCTGTCGTCCCGGACGGAGTGGTGCGAGGAGTGCGCCGACCGCAGCCCACCCCAAAAAAAAAGCATTATTTCTATTATTACTAGCACGAAGTATAGATACAAGGAGTCCGAACGATATAAGCTTTTCCATAGTATTAATGTACTCAATAAAAAAAACCCAGATCTTAGTACTCTTTTCTACCACTGGCTGCGCTAGAATTTAGAACGTTCCGATGCTATTATTATTTATTACACGTAAATACGGGTTGGCTCGCGAATATTAATTTATTTATTTCAAATTAATAGTATTAAAAAGAAATGGGAAGAATATTCTTTTCCAGAGCTGTCAATAGCAACAAAACTTCCCGCGTAAGGATTTAACCGAGTATTTCGAGAAAAGTGGCGCGCTCTACCGGCAAAATTTCTGTCCCCTAAATGGAGACCTTTCGTGTAACATTACGTTCGGACTCCTTGTATCTATATTTCGTGATTACTAGTCTCGAAGTCTGGGTTCGAAACGATCATATTTTTTTTGTCTTCAAGAAATTCTCAATTCTTTCAAGTAAACATGAAAATTGAAACTGCTTGAAAGACAAATTTGACGGTGACAATTATCAGATATTGTCCGCGTTTTCTTACCATTTATAGACGTAACACCATAACCCAATAATTAAACAAAAATAATATAGCAAGATTTTAAAAATTAAAAACAAGTAAATTTTATAAGCTATAGTCATGTTAATCATGATTTATTATAGGAACAATTTAATATTTAGTTAACTTACAATGTCGCTGTACTTAAATTGAAGAACGAAAAGAAGTTTAGAATTTGAATGTTTCCTATGACTATTATAGAATTTTTAATAACAATAATACAGATCATTTTCTTTATTGTTATGGCTAACAACACAACATATCAAAAAGTATTAGAGATACAAATTACGTTTGATGGATCCCGAAAGAACAACGTTATAGAAAAATAAAAAAAAAATATCACAAGAACTTTAAACAGTAAACTGACATTTTCGGTATTTAAGCACATTTTACCTATAATAAATGCATTCGTATACAGTTAATTTTATTAAACTTATTCAATAGAAAATAAAAAAAAACTTAAAACTAAAACTTACAGTTAAACTAGCTATGGCGGCGACTTCGTTCAGGTTGGTAGACCGTCTAAAAGTTACTTTTACTTTTGTACCCCTTAGAAAAATTACATATTTTGGATTAAAGTTATATATATCCTTTACGGTACTCGCGATAACCTATATGCAAAATTTTACAATGATCGGTTGAATAGTAAAGGTGTAAAATCGTAGCAAATAAACTCATATTTACGTTACTAATATCAAAGAAAATTAAAAATTAGGAACGATTCACAACCATGGATGCCAAGCGGGATCCATGCGACACAAATTGTCATGGCTATTTGCTGCCGTTACAAGAGTTGCAACCTTACTATCTGGCCCGTCGAATGTCGCTAAAGAATTAAGGCGATTCATAATGACGGTCACAGCTTTATTCACCATATTAATAATAGTTTCATTATCCATCTCCACCGGTTTGTTCTGTTCTGCAGAAGTGCCTGCTGTCGGCAAACCAGATTTATCCTCCAAACGCTTCCGATAACCAGTCACCATTTCGTCACGCAAAATTGTTCGTAAAATGGATTGAATCTGTAACAACATTTACAATATTTAATTCAAATCAACATCATCATCATCACTTCAATAGGGCGGCGGTGGCGTGTATGCGAGTGAAATCCACCGCCCCTGGGCCCGACGGTATTCCGAACCGTGTGCTGGCCCTGGTCCTCGAGCACCTGGGACCACGCCTCAGGGGACTGTTCGACGCCTGTTTGACGTCCGGGCAGTTCCCTGGGTGCTGGAAAGAGGGGAGGCTGGTTCTTCTGCCGAAGCCGGGACGGTCTCCCGAGACGGCCTCGGCTTGCAGGCCCATCGTGCTGCTCGATGATGCGGGCAAGCTGCTGGAGAGGGTGTTGGCTGCCCGCATCGAGCGGCACCTCGTCGGGGTTGGGCCCGATCTGTCGGACGCCCAGTTTGGTTTTCGGAGGGGGCGTTCGACGATCGCGGCCCTGCTGCGCCTGAAGGCCGTGGTAGCGGAGGCCGTCACCGGCGGAGGAGTCCTGTTGGCAGTGTCCCTGGACATTGCCAACGCCTTCAACAGTCTGCCATTCAGCTGCATCAGGGAGGGGCTGAGGTACCACGGGGTGCCCGTGTACCTCAGGCGGCTGGTGGCAGACTACTTGGAAGGGCGCAGCGTCCTCTACGTTGAGCGAGTAGGGGACGTTGTGCGAACGCCCATGACGTGCGGTGACCCACAGGGGTCGGTTCTGGGTCCAACCCTGTGGAACATCGGCTACGACTGGGCGTTGAGAGGAAGCCTCCCAACCGGGCTAGGCGTAATTTGCTACGCCGACGATACACTCGTCACAGCCCGGGGTGGGACGCTAGAGGAGGCGGCACACCTGGCAACTCTCGGCACCGAGGAGATTGTCAGGCGGATCGAAGCGCTGGGGTTGAGGGTAGCCCTGGAAAAGACGGAGGCCCTTTTGTTCCATGGCCTCTGTACCGCCAGGCCTCCCGCCGGCGCTTCGATCACCGTGAAATCGGTCACTATCAGCATCCAGGCCCACATGAAGTACTTGGGCCTGGTGCTTGACGGGCACTTTTGGTTCCGGGAGCATCTCCATCGACTTGTTCCCCGGCTTGTCGGTGCGGCGTCCGCCCTTTCGCGGCTAATGCCGAATGTGGGCGGACCCAGTGCTACGTGCCGACAGCTGTACGTGGGGGTGATCCGGTCGATGGTCCTGTATGGCGCACCGGTGTGGGCGGGGTCCCTGACCGTCCGTCTTAGGGCCCTCCTGTGGCGACCACAGAGGGTCATGGCGATCAGGGCCATACGGGGTTACCGCACGGTGGCGACGGAGGCAACGTGCCTCCTGGCCGGAACTCTCCCGTGGGACCTGGAGGCGGAGATGCTTGCCGAAATTTATCGGCGGGTGTCGAAGACGCGCGCCCGCGGCGACATGGTCTCCATCAAAGAGATCATCGCCTGGCGGGTCGACGCCCGCCGAGAAGTCATTACCCGTTGGGCAGTCCGGCTGGAGAGTCCTCGGTACGGTGTCAGGACCGTCGAGGCCCTCCGGCCGGTGCTGATGGAGTGGTTGGAGCGGACGCACGGGGTGCTTTCCTTCCGACTGGTGCAGGTGCTGACGGGGCACGGTTGCTTCGGGAAGTACCTGCACAAGATTGTCAGGAGGGAGAGCACACCGTCCTGCCACCACTGCAGTTGCGACGAGGATACGGCGCAGCACACGCTCGAGGAGTGTGCTGCATGGGAGGGGGATCGCCGTGAACTGGTCGCAATTATCGGTGCCGACCATCGCCAGGGAGATGCTCGTCAGCGTCAGGAACTGGGACGCGGTCGTCACCTTCTGTGAGGCCGTAATCTCACGGAAGGAGGCGGCGGATCGTGTGCGAGTACAGCTCCTATTCGGCGACACGTTCCGCCGCCGGCGACTCGGGCGGCGCAGGCGCGAGTATCTGCGCCTAATGCCGCCCTAGCCGAGGCCGCGGGTGATCGGACCGGGGAATTGTCCGTCACCCGCAGAGAGGCTGACCGCGCGACGGCGACCGACGTCCCAGGACGTCGAGAGGTGAGGTTACCCGAAAGGGTATTCCGTAAGGCCGACCACTGACAAGTCACATCTGCTCCGGTGGTCGGCCCAACAACGAGGTGACGTGGGTACGGGTGGGTTATGGGCCCGCGCGCCGTCCTTTCATCGCCCCGGACGGACTGGAGCGCGCGTGCGCTTACCATAGCCCACCCATAAAAAAAAATAAAAAAATAAAAAAATATTAGCACTTCCGTATGGTGACGGAGTAAGAATACAATTCATCACCCCCTCTCTTGCCCGTGGGTGTCGTAAGAGACAACTGAGTAAATATGCATATGATATCTATGCAAGAGAAGGAAAACTCGAAACAAAACCCTACACCAACACGTCTGACCAGCCTGGTATAGTAGATCAATTTCCCTCCTATTGTGGAGGTGGCTCGAGTATATGAGCTGAAATGATGATTATGATCATCATCTTGTTCATATCCTAATTACTTGGGATCGACTCGATATGTACTCTTCTTTCATAGTACATAGCAAAGTTTTGAATAATTGTTTTATAATCGGCCGCCTTTTTTTTGGGGTGGGCGTGTCAGCGTACCCGCTGCCCGGCTCCGTCCGGGGCGACAGAGGGCCGGCGCGCGGCCCCGTATCCCACCCGTGGCACGACGTCGTCGTTGGGCCGACCACCGGTGCAGGGTGACTTTTCGTCAGTGGCTGGTCTTCCCGAGGGGGAGGACGTCGGTCTTCATCGCGCGGTCGGACTCTCGGCGGGTGACAGACTAACTTTCCCGTTCAGTCACCCGCATAATCGGCCGCCTGCCGATCTTACGGCATTAAATGGAATTCGGTCAGGTCGTAAAGCTCTTAGTTATTTTATACGACACCCACGGCAATGTAAGTGTTATCCTACGCGAAACTCGCGACAGTACGGTATAAGTAACTCAATTTCTTTACCATGCAATTACTAGTTCCTTAGCTTTTTTTTACTTTTGGCAGATTATGATCTGAATGCATCCCGTCCGTTCCGTCCGAAACGAAACGAAAGGGCGGCGCGCGACCCCATGACCCACCATATTCCCACCCATCACTATTGGGCCGACTAGTGGTACCGAATCCATTGAAGTCCATGGCCGGCCCGGCGGATTACTCTTTCGGATACCGTGTGGTTTTAGTGCTTAATCGTCAGGATGACCACAGCATCGCCATCATCGTACAGTCTATCGCTGTCTGTTGCTAGACATAGGACTATACCATAGTATGCCACATGGCGCGATCAATTCCAGGGGTTATTGCCATAATCGCAACGCCTGGCATGAGGATTGGTAATCGCCGTAAGGTGTTTTATACGATGGCCAAAAGCTATGCTACTGCCCAATCTATTGGCGAATCTGCAGTCGATTTTTGGGACTCCCAAATAAAGAATGGCTACAATTGTATTTTTATCCCGTCGCCACGCAAAAAGTGATAACATGGGCTAGAAATATTTTCTTCAATTATAAATACAACATCAGGTTTTTTTAATGGGACTAATCCCACCACACATTCCCACCACTGTAACTCCTGTAAGTCAGGATCCACAATGGTATCTGTATAAAACACCGAGGTTTGACTCTCAGGAAGTCCCGGGCAACGCTTTTAATTGTCTTGGGAGCCACAACAAATTTAATTTGAAAAGAAAAACAGGAGGAGTTGGGGAAAGTCCTATGCAAAGCGGGAGACGTGAAGCAAAGTTGGCTGATAAGCTAGTAAATAAGACTATATACAACTACTATGTACAACAACCTCAGGTTATAAAAGCTCATTATAAAAGTCTTACCTTAAAGTTGGGTGTGACTAGACACCGTGCGACAGCAATAGCCGAAGCTGTCAATGGTCCGGTAATACCTATAGTAGTCAGTAGCTCCGATATGTTAGGAGTTAACCGGAATGGTACTGGCCGATTGCAATCTAATTCACCTGTAGAATTAATGAGCGTATATTTTATAACAAATTTTGTGTATTTAAATTATTTATTACTTTGCCTCGGCTATTTGTAAAAACTTATTAACGAACTACAAAATAGAAATTGTATTTATCCTTTTTAATCGTTGGTATGATAGAGCCAGCATGGATTGAGCGTGTAGTAGTCAATTTGTATTTCGCATTCTTGTCTTTACAAAAGATTTATAAGTACGCCATCTATCAGAAACTGTTTGTACATTGCTCTGATTTAATACTCTTAACTTTCCAGCTAGCGTTGTAGTAAACAATGAGAGGCTAAAATATCATTAAAAATACATTTCTCAAATAGCTATTTATATAAAGCAGTCGGAATAAATCATCTTAACTCGTATATGTCCCAGAACTGGGCTCGAGCCTCCTCCACAGTAGAAGCAAAATTGATCTACTATACCACGCTTATCAGACGTGTTGCTTTAATTTCGAGTGTTCCTTTTCTCGCATAGATGTTATCTGTATATTATATCCATTTATAGTAAAGATGTTGTTTATTCGCACAATCTTCATTCATTCCCTGTTCATTCGCCTATATAATTTACTACCAGACCGATTTAAAAACGATCATACGGCAACATTCATTTCAGCCTATCACCGTTTACTGCTGGACGTAGGCCTCCCTCATGTTACGCCACAAAGTGCAGTCCTGTGCCGCCCGCATCCAACGACGCCCAGGAACTTTCACCAGGTCGTTGGTCCACCTGGTTTCGTTCTACACTATGTTGTCCGATATGTGATTGCCACTCGAAAACCTTTCTTCCTCAGCGGTTGTCGGTTCGTCGAGCGATGTGGCCTGCCCATTGCCACTTCAGCGTGCTAATTCTTCGTGCTATGTCTTACACCCGTTCTTCTGCGGATTTCCGTATACCGGATTCTATCTCGCAGAGAAATCCCGAGCATAGCCCGCTCCATAGCACGCTGAGCGACTTTGAGCCTTGTTATGAGGCCTACATTTAGGGACCACGTTTCCGTGCCGTAAAGGTGAACGCACACTTATACGAGTCGAACGAGACGAATTTTAGAATTCTGTATATGAAATCTCATGAAACCTCGCACACTTCCCCGCGTCGAATCGTCCGAATCTGGAAGACGCTTTCTATACAGAATTCTAAAATTCCTTTCGTTCGACTCGTTCGGCTCAGATAAGTGTGAGTTCACCTTAAATCATCACTGGTACTATACACTGGTCGTAGACCTGTGTTTTCAGACGGCAACATTACAAACAATAAAATATATAACATTAAAAAATGGCAGTTACCAGTGGTATCGTCAACATCAAACTTATAATAGGCCACATTGAGGAGTCCTGAATCTTGATGCACATACAGCATGTCAGGGTTGAGCCTAGTCAAGTGCAGCACGTACTCTGCGAAACTGGCGAGGGAAAGCTGCAACGTCAGCATCTTCCTGAACGTCCAGTAGTCGGTCGGCGCGGCAAATGTGGCAGCTGCCCATTCACGCAACATACCCTTTGGCACCATTGTAGCTTGTACCTATACAGAAAAATATATTTTATACATCCTTACTAATATTATAAATGCGAAAGTAAGTTTGTTTGTTACGCTTTCACTCTTAAACCACCGAACCGAATTCAAAAATTCTTTCTCCAATGGAAAGCTATAATATCAGGAGTGACATAGGCTATATTTTATCCCGGTATTCCCACGGGAACATGAACTACGCGGGTAAGGCGACTGAAAGCGAAGCGAGGGCGGGTTGCTAGTATGTATATACAGTATGACTGGTAAAAGATTGTACATATTCAAGGAAATGGTAGATAATGGCCACATGCAACTAATAAAAGTGTAAAAAGAAGATAATATTAATTAACTACATAGTAAACATCAACAATATTAGTGTTACAAGACTTCCAGAAATATTTTCACCCTACTGGCGATACACCGATACCGAAATCGAGTAACAGTTTTGTTAGCACTGTTGTCAAGATTTTCGATATTTATTACTAGAATTACTTAAACTAGGTGTAAGAATAATGTCATAAAACACTAAAGTTATTTGCAGATTCATAGCTCTTACCAATCCTGAGATAAAGTGATTTGTTTCTAATCAAAACAATAGGTTTGCTAGCGTACGTTGACCTCTGTCTGCGGCCCGCGACGAAAAAAAATACCTACTAGGTCGAGTCGCATAGGTAGAATATTTACCTAAAATGTAGCTAGTTCAATGCATGAACTGTTTAGTACCTACAATTGCTGACGTACGTTGACCTATCCCATGTGTCCATAACTAAATATTTTTATAAGACAATTAGTTCAAAATTTCAAAAGTACCAATTTTTTTTATATATTCGGTATCAGAATCGAGTACTGAATACCCTCCTTCAATATGTACAATCTTTTACCAGTCACCCTGTATATTAGACTGGGCCAAAAATTGATTGTTTTTGTTAAGTAAATCGAAAAATATTAGTTGAGGTGTCAAAAAAATATTGTAAAAATTTTAAGCCATAATATTAATATGAAGAGAGATCTATCGTGGCAACTTTTAAATATTTTAATTGAACAGGATTTTGGCTTGACCATCAATTCAAATGTGTGTTATTGTATATATTTCTTGAAGGAAATTAAATGCGTACAACACAGATGATTGAAATTATTGTCAGATGAACTGTTTTATTATAACCATATCTTGAACATTAGTAAGATTTTACATTACAATCTTTAAACTTTGGAATTCATAGAAATTGGTATTCGAAAAAATACAGTAAATATTCTTAAAGGAAAATGAATTCGATCTGAATCATCTGAATTAAATTCGGTTTGAATTTTTTTTAAGTCGGTCTGATGTATCCTGTCTGAATTAGAATAAATTCAGCCTGGATTTTTAGGCTAGATTTTGATGACATTTTTTGTGTGTTCAGGTGGATTTCAAAATGGTTTAGATTAATAAATAGTCCTAGTAGGTGGCATTACACTGTATTTTAAGGAATTCCATTTAGTTTTATGCAAAATTGTACAAAACCGCGTCTATGGGGTCAGGTAGAATACTTATAAATTAGTTGAGTAACAAAATCTGTGCAAAAGCAAAAGGGTGTTAAAATCATCAACAGAACAAATTTCGATAATTCTTGCCAATCTGTCCGTTTGTTAATTGTTCATAAATCACGTAAAGTTATTGGAACATTTTTTAAAATTTTTATATTACAAATAATATTTTATACTGCATTCTGCAGTAACACTTCTTCTATTTTAATTTATTCAAATTAAAAGGTATCATATAAGCGGACTCACTTCACGAAGAATATCTCGTAACACTTGATGAGAAGCTTGCGAGCCGCGTGCTTGCACAGCCGCCAAACGTTCGTAGTAACGGGCTATAGGAGCATCAAATTCCACACCCCTATAAATAATTGAATATCAATAAGTACAGATTGCCGTGTGGTGACGGAGTAAGAATACATTTTACCAACCCCTTATTTGCCCGTGGGTGTTATAAAAGACGAAAAGGGATTATAATATGCAGATAATACCTATGCAACAGAATGTAACCTCTAAATAAAACTACACTAACATGTCTGACCAGCGTGGTCTAGTAAGTCAATTTCCCTTGTTTTATAGAGGAGGCTCGGGCCCAACAGTGGGACATATACGAGCTAAGATAAGTAGAAATGGCGAAGTAACGACACAGAAGTAGTAGTGGTTAACATAACGACCTAGCGTTTGAAGTCTAATCATAGGTTCGATTCCCACGCAGGACAATACTTTTTTACGTTTCACAGATTGTTGTTTTCAGTCTGGGTGTAATTTGTGATAGTTATTTGTATGTTTGTCAAATATCCAATAATATAAGGTTTAATACCTTAGTAGTATTTAAAAAAAAAATATTATTCATATTACAAATTGTCACAAATTCAATACCAACCCTTTGGCATGTTGTAGCGACCACATTGCCATCATATGAATGCAAAAAATCTCTATATCCACCTTGAACAATACCACTTAATGTTTACTCTGTTTAATTATAGTATTCCCAAGAAATTTGACGTCAGAAAAACAACCACTTGTTAAATTTTAGCAATACGTATGCAGCATATTTTGCTTTTCTTCTAACAATGTTAGAAATACAATGCTTTTTGCTCTGAATCCATATAAATTGGGATATGGGCCGAAGAATAATGATTCGAACAAAAATTACCTGTTAGCGCACTCTGTTTTATATATATCCAGCAAAGATAATGAACTAGGATTATCTTCTACCAATCGCATTTGTGGCGACACAGAGACGACACGCGGCACTGTAAAATGCAGGAATCGCCTGGATGTTTCCTTTTGTTTTCCTAAATAATGATTCAGCATGCGCAGTAATTGTAGGACGCGTTCTTCTCTCCTCGCATCACCCAAACCAGAGTCATTGACAACAAGATAAGGGTAAATCTTGCCGTTTTGACCACGTATATACAATCTACGTGCGGACGTATTATGTTTTTGCACGATCTCAACGCGTGGCATGAATCTTGCAATCCGTACATGATAGTGAGTGTGCTTTGGTAGGAGAAATTCGCCGGGTAGCTCCACTTCAGCGGTCTTCATACCGAAGTTCGATAGGAATCTACATTTTTCTTCAATAAGGAATGATCTGTAAGAAAAATTAACAATAATTACAATTTTGTATTGATATAACGATAAGATTTGTTAGTAAATGAACAGTTTAATTATGGGCCCGGAAGCTACATAAGTGAATAAAGCACCAAGCCAAAACCCTGTCCAAAATCTAAGCGATGAAATTACTAAGTTCTATACATGGAAAATGGACGCCACAATCATAAAAGAAATCGCCTCTGTATTTACCTTAGTCGGCAGTTCTCATTGCGTGACATACTATAAACTTACTTGGGCAGAATCTTTGTTTTTGCATGGAGTATCTTGACCCACTTTCTCAATTTTTGTATGAGATTTTGTAATTTCATCGCGTTAGGCTGTGAAAAGTCGAAGTCAGCAGCGAACTGAGTCTTCATCTTCTGGAAGACCGGATCCTGGACGGTCGCCTGCGCGCGACGAGCAAGACTCTCTGATGCAGCTGAAGAGAATGCACCACTTACAGAACTTGAAACACTTTCTGTAGACATACAAAATGAGTACAGGTATAAAATAACGTCCGCTTCAGGTATAACATCAGTTTAAAACGTCGATATAATTCAATAATACACGATTATTAAACACAATTATTTGTGAATATATAAAAATGTTACCTGAAATTTTCGTATCAATACTGACACAAGTACAATTACACTGTATCTGTAAAATAAATGTGTGATACAGTGTTTTTAATTTAAACGATTGAAAGAAGACTGATGTTATCCTACGGTAGAATATGTTCAATGAAGTAAAGGAATTAATTTACATAATGCTTCGCATGATATGAAATATATAGAATAAAATAAATATATGAAATATGACTAAAACAGTGTCGTCCTATTTTTCACTTTAAAATTTGCTTTAGTAAAATTATATTATAGAAAAGATATTGAGAAATATTAATGTAAGATGTAAAATATTTTCCTTTCCGTTTTTACTATCTACATTATAAAAATATATATATATATTATAATACTCTTGGTATTATATAAATTTGATCTCATTTTAACAATTAAATATAAAAAACCACATCGGGTTACTACTCAAGACTATTACTTTATATCTTATATTTTAATGTCAATAAAACAAACCTGTTTCATTATATTTACAATCTCAATCGAAATATCCATCAATAAAGGAATTTGCTCACTACGCCTTTTATACTATGATCGTATTAGAAACGTGTCAAGCAATAAAAATATTCTTTGTATTAAAAAGTATGAGACTAGACCGTTCCACCACTGAACAATACCGCCGCGTTCCAAGCACGGTTCATCAACAGGTCGGCGAGAATATTTTACCGATACCACTACGATCAGTTCTAAAGGCCCTAATACTCCGTGACGATTTTCTTTCCGTGTCTGACACGTTCCTAACATGTTCACAGTATATAAAATTGTAGTAAACAAATTCCTTATACCGAATTTTACTTATTAACTCGTAAAATGTCACCTACAGATATATTAATTATTAAGAATAATCGCGGATTATGCAAATATATTTGTTGAATGTGTGTGTACAATTGACAAATTTGATAAGTTTGCATTTTGAGTTTTTAGAGTCGTGCCGTAAGTGTAATTCAATATTAGTGTTTTTTACAATAGTTTTTTACAATAGTTACAATACAATGTTTACAATAGTAAAAACAATATGCGACATGTATGTAGAGATAGTACTCACTTATACCAATGCCGATGCCGAAAGTGGAGACGACCTTCTTGATGAAGTTGAGCGTGTGCGGTGTGACGTTAGCATCAGCGACGGCGGCGCGGTGATGGTAAGCCACCACATGACATTTGCACAGGCCTGCGCGAAGCTGTCGCAACACTTCCTCGTACCAGTTCTCACGGAACCATACCATCTAAGACATGGAACATTTATTATCCTCCTATACTTAAACCAAATGGGATCAACGTAGTATAATTTTACTTATCCATTTATTAGAACCGCAGTGTTAGAAAAGTCTCTTCTCAATTTATGAGTCTTAAGTTATAGGTTATTATGCTGGCACAATTCATGTTCATCAATTTCATCTGTGTAACTCTTCTTTCACCACAAAGTGCAGTCATGTGTCGCCTGCCTCCAAAGACGCCCAGTCCACCAGTGGTGTAGCTATACCGTTCGAGGCCAGTGGCAAATTCATCGGACCCCCAAATATACATATAAGGAAGCTGAACCACTGTTCGCTCGATTGCCACCGTTGGCAATAAAAAAAAATCAACAATAATATTATTTATGTTGTGAGTTGGGCTTTCTCTCTAACCGGAGGCCCCTTCCGGGTGGGGGCTCCGTGGCATTTTGCCGGCTTGCCACCCTGGAGTTACGCCACTCCAGTCCACCTACTGGGGGAGCTCCTACACTGTTCGGGCAACACATGTGGTCGCCACTCGAGAACCTTTCTTCCTCAACAATTGTTGGTTAATCAATCAATGTGGCTTGCCCATATAGCGAGTTAAAATCTTATACATATTATTATCGGCGACAGTGCAAGCCAGGCCCGAAGCTGATGTTCACGACCCAGAGGATGTCCTTTATTGCTGAGTATCATCTGGTTAGACCTCTTTACCTTACCCCCAACCCCGACTCACCACCTACTCACTTTCCTTTATGGTTACAGCCCTTATAGGTTAGCGGATGGCTTTTCGGTGCAGATGGAAGTGATTGGGTTCACACTTGGTATTTTATTATCACACAGGGAAAATTAATAGTATATATAACAAAAGTGTACCTGATCGACGATACCCTCTAGTGAGGAGAGTACGGTGGGATGTATCTCCCGTTGTAGCTGCATGATTTTGGAGCAACGCCACATAGGCAGCGTGGCCTTGATTGGACCCGTCTCTCCACCAGTTGAACCGCCACTAATTGATGAGCCGCTCTCGCTCGCCTTGCTTCCACCCTACCGAGACCGAAATCCATTCATACAATCATCACAGCGGCTCCTATATGTCCAATTGCTGGGCTCTAGCCTCCTCCATAATAAAAGGCAAATTAGCCTTACTATAACATGCTGGTCAGACTGGTTGGTATAGGCATTTTTTTTGAATTTTTTTCTCTTGCATATAATTATGTTTATTATATCCCTTGGTCATCTTTTACTACATCCACGCACAAGCTATGTAGTGGTGAATTGTATTCTTATTCCGTCACCACAAGGACAATTATGTATTACGAGCAGCGCCCTGCGGTTTTACCCGCATAATTCCCTTTCCCGTGGGAATATCGGGATAATTTATAGCCTATGTGTTATTCTGATATGTAAGCTGTATTATTGTGAAATTCTTACATATTCCCATAGACACAAACTTTCGTGTTTATAATACTAGTAGGATGACTAATAATAATTCATTAATTTCGGCTCATGTCCAACTGCTGGTCTCGAGCCTTCTCCATAACAGGAGAGAAATTGACCTTACTATATATACCATGCTGGTCAGACAGGTTGGTATAGTTTTGTTTCGAGTTTTTCACCTCTCTTGCATAGATGTCATATGCGTAATATATCCCTTAGTCATCTTTTACGACACCCACAGGTATGAGAGGGGGTGGTGAATTGTATTCTTACTCCGTCGCCACAGCGATAAATAATAATTACATAATAATAATATATTTTCTTGAACGATATACCGGGTGGCCAATTTGGATCGGTCATTATGGACAAAGTGTATAAGACATTAAGATCTGATCTTAAAAAACATGTCTACGATTTTAGTGAAAAGAAAATTGCAAACATAGAAAAAAAACTTGCACTCTGTTCGGGGTTCGAACCCGGTCGATTACAAAAATAAAACTTACGTTATTTCTATTTCAATTGTGTAGATCATAAGCAGTAATGTTAAGATATCAATATAACAATAGTAAACTTACCGCAGAAGTTGTTGGTTGGTGTGCAGCTATGTTCTCTGCAGTCTTATGTCTTTCACGTTGTTCAATCTTCAAAGTCAAGTAAAGAGTGCGAATGGGGAAGTAAACTGCTTGCGGAAATAGTCGACCAACCTGGAATTATATTATTATATGAATATTGTATGCTGAAGTGAGCAGGTCACATCGCTGGACAAACCGACAACCGGACAACCTCCACTAGGCAGATCGGCGACCTGGTGAAAATTGCGGGGCGTCGTTGGATGCAGGCGGCACAGGGCAGGACTTTGTGGCGATACATGAGGGAGACCTTACGTCCAACAGTGGACGGCGATAGGCTGAATGATGATGAATATTGAAAATCATTTATTAAAAGGTCTATTAGAGCCTAGCCCATAGGTCCTTTCTCATATTCTTTAAATATTAATAACGTCAGTAATACTGAATATTGTTATTATTGACTGCAATTGTCAGTTAAAATATCAACGCTAAATAACAAATAATATTTACTGGTACAATGAGCATTTTCGAAAAGACGGCCCTTGGTACCACCAACCATCGGCCAATATAGGCTTCCACAACTAAATAGTCTTTATTTTGAGGAAAAACATTACTCCCTGTGATAATGGGATAAGAAATACCCCTTACTGGCCCGTAGGAGTCCTAAAAATCGGGTAAGGTATGCGCCAGGAGAATGGGTAGCGGCTCTCTTTTGATAGACGTATAACACCACGCCGTAATCGCCAACCCGCATGCCGAGCATGGTCATTATGGCACTATCCGTTTAATTATGAGAGAAAGCAACGTCCAGTAATTGATGGCGATATAATTGATGGTGATAGGCTGAACCTGAGTGTGTTTAACAGTACTATACTCACATGGCTTAGAAGATTGAGTATTACATTCCCATCATACTGAACGAGGCAGGCGAGGAGCTGTGGTATCCATGGCAACCACTGAACTGGTGGTACACCCACAGAATACTTGTCAAGAGCCTCGGCTAGACTATTCTTTTCATCGTCGAAACTTAACATCCAAAGTACCTGCGGTAATAAAAATTGTAGTAATAAATATGCCTACAAATCTTATTAGAATAAAAACATATTGGAGTATCTAGCTTTTTTTTTTTTTGGGGTAGGCTGCGGTCGGCGCGCCTCCGCACCACTCCGTCCGGGGCGACAGAGGGGCTTAAGCACGCAACACCCGCAACCCACCCGAACACCACGTCGCCTTCGTCGTTGGGCCAACCACTGGAGCAGGGTTACTTGTCATCAGTGGTCGGCCCGACGGAATACCCCCTACCCGGGGCACCCTCCCATCGACCGACGTCCCCCCCTCGGGGAGGACGTCGGTCTTTCCTCACGCGGTCGGCCTCTCGGCGGGTGACGGATTAATCCCCGGTCTCGTCACCCGCGGCCGCGGCTAGGGCGGCATGGCGCGCAGGTAATCCCGCCTGCGCCGCCCCAGTCGCCGGCGGCGGGTCGCATCATCGAGGCTGTGCTCCTCGCGCTCGCGACCCGCCGCCTCCTTCTGCGAGATAACTGCCTCGCAGAAGGCTGCGACCGCGTCCCAATTCCTGATGCTGCCGAGCATCGCCCTAGCGATGGTCGGCAGCGTCAGGTTGGAGTATCTAGCTTATATAATAAATTCATCGCAACCCACATACGTCCCACTTTTGGGCTCGGGCCTCCTCCACAATAGGCGGGGAATTTGACCTACTATACCATGCTGGTCAGACATGTTGGTATAGGCTTTTGTTTCTAGTTTTTCTTCTCTTGCACAGATGTTATGTGCATATTATATCCCTTAGTCGTCTTTTACGACATCCACAAGTAAGATAGGGAGTGGTGAATTGTATTCTTATTCAGTCACCACACGGAGAGATATAATAAATTACAACGTTAAATAATGTTTTAGTACCTTAGCGCAGTATTTTCGAGATTTAGATTCATTCTGATGACGGCAAGCATGTAAGAAGCAGGTCATTGCGGAAACGCCCACTTGGGTTTGCCTTGGGTCTCTTATGAATATGTGCTCCAAATAATCACCCCAAAGCGCCCATGCCTTTACTAGGGTATCGTGCAATTGAACTGCAGCGGCAAAAGCTTTGTTCGCATCCTCGGACCTTCCAAGTTGCGCTAGAAGTAAGCCTTTAAACGCATAAAATTCTGCTGTCATTTCTTTAGTAAAGTATTTGAAGTTAGTCGACTCAATCATGTCTAAGCCCTCTTGCAACTCCTCCTTGCCCTCTGTCCAGGACATTTGAATGTGACATTTAACTTGCTGCCGTATCTTTTGGAAGCAATCCACAATCGGTACACTTGGTATTGTGTATATGCGGTGTAGAGAGTCCAGGCAAACGCCTGATAGATTATGTTTTCTTGCGATTTTTGCAAAGTGGATTATGGCCTGCAAAATAAAGACACTATTAGGCTATTTTATAGCACTATTGGGTCATCGGTAAAACAATACTAATGTGTCGTCGTTTTACTAGTAATATAGTTAAGATGAACTAAATAATGGTATTCATATATAAATATATATTAACTTACAAGGAGACCCTCAGGCGTGTGGGTCGAGGATTTCCATGATTTTTGGTGGGTGGTAAAGGGGCCCGAGGGTATCACAACCTCCAGATATTAGGGTCAACTGGGTCTTTGTTAAAAAGATATTAAGGGTCAAAGTTGGATGGGTAATATATGTAGTAGAGAAATTCTCACTCGAATCTCCAATCGGTGGTAGCCTCGTGGTAACGTGCTCGCCTGCGGAATCTATGGTCTCGGGTTCGAGACCTAACAATTTTTTTTAAATTATCACAATATTTTGTAAAATTTGTATCTTTTTCATAATTTTACGCATAATTATAAATTATTTTGCTTTTTTTCACGATCTCGTTTTTTTCGCTCTTTCTCGCCCGTTCATGGAGGGAACTCCCACAGCATGTTTCCCGGGTGATCATCTACAGTCACAATGCGAATGTGGAAACAAAATGTTGATAAAATATAGCCCGTGCAGACAATGTCTGTGTTTTGTGTGCTTTTACGACGAATTCCATCCAAAAATTTATGGCACAAGCCCACGAGTATAGTTTGTAAGGATGATAATGTATGAAAGATGTACATTTATACGATAAATATAAATATTGTTTTTTTCACAATTATTTATTTTCGTTCCCTAACGCCTCAATTTTCATATTGAAGAGCTGATACATGGGAGAGAGCGAGAAAGGGAGGAGATCGTGAAAAAAAGTAAAATAATTTATAATTCTGCGTAAAATTACGAAAAAAAAAATACAAATTTTACACAATATTGTGATAATTTAAAAAAAAAGTTGTTAGGTCTCGTACCCGAGACCATAGATTCCGCAGCCGAGCACGTTACCACGAGGCTACCGCCAACTTGCGATTGGAGTGAGAATTTCTCTACTACATAAATTCCACTTTAACCCTTTGACTCCATCCAACTTTGACCCTTAATATATTTTTAACAAAGGCCCAGTTGACCCTAATATCTGGTAGTTGTGATACCCTCGGGCCCCTCTACCACCCCACCAAAAATCATGGAAATCCCCGACCCACACGTCTGAGGGTCTCCTTGTTAGATGAGATATATAACCAGATAATGTATTTTTTTATAAAAAGACTCGCGCCAATCAGTACTGACATATTATTATTGAAGATTAATGTTTTTTTTATTTAAATTAAGCGCTAAGAAGTGCAATTAATTGTTAAGGTAATTCTAGACAGTGTTCACAATTAAAAAAAGAAATTGTTTACCTGCGCGCTGGCATGAACGCCGAGCATGCTATGATTGGTAGCGTGTTCAGTCTGCGAGTCATAATGAGAAGCGATAAACTGGTAATGGTGCTGTCGCCAAGTAAATATGGCTCCCCAGTGTGACAGCGGGTCGGCCACCACCGGTAGGCGGTTTCGCCAGGTCTTCACTATAGCCTTCATATCGTGGAGAGATGTTGGGCGGCTATGCAGTAGACCCTACAAGAATTTCGTTTCGGATTTCAAATAATAATCTACACATGATTGTCTCGTATCCAATATATTAAGTATATTATGAATTTCCAAAAAAAAAACATTTATTTACAAAAAGGAAAGATAATTATCGAGGCCGTCATATTTTGGTACAATTCTAGCTATAAAATATAAGTACTAGACAGAATAATGTGTAAAATACCAGGTGTTAAAGAACCATTAAGGTTGTAGGTTAATTTATAACAAAATGGGAATGAATTCTAAAAAGATTTATGTAAATTCAAGTTCTAGTATATTTATATTTTATTTTCAATTTACAAATGAATATAAAATTGTAATTGATTTTAAATTGCCCGATGGACGTTTTGAACACTATTAAGCGTTCTGGATTACGGGAGGATTGTTCTTAGATAGGAAACGCGATAGAAGCCGTAAAAGTAGTTTTATTTTCAATTTACTAGCAAATACTAAAGTCTTATGAATATCTATTTACACAATATATTGGATTCGACACAATGAGCTAGCTTACCTTCCAGTATTTAATTTGGAATAAATGTTTGTATAATTTTGTTCCCTGTTGTGCAGAATAAATGATAGGTATTGATTAATTTTTGCAGATATTTGAAAATTTGATTAAGCCAATTAATATTGATTACGTTGACAATTGATCAAAAATGTGACGAATTTGAATTGAAAAATATTAAATTCAGTCCATCTTTGAACTCGTATTGTACTTACTGCAGTAGTGGCCGTTTGTGATTGCTGCGCAAAAGGAATTACCCTCAACATTAGTTAAATTAAATTCAACGGCGCATTTAAAAAAATCAATATTTTAAATTATTGTTAAAGTGTATAATACTAATCTCTTTTAGTCGATATTCCATCAAAATTTTTTAAATATAATTTCTCCACAAATATATCTAGTAACAATACAATATGTGAGCTGTTTAAACTGTGTGTATATGTAGGAAGTGTTTCTGTGAGGCTTTAGGATAGGATTGACTTTATACCAACGTTTTTCATTCGACAAGATGTCTCTTCATGCTTTGGAAGCTACGTAATACACAGATCGCGGTTGCTATGATACGTTTCCAGGCTACTTAATATGTAAGCAATAAACTTCAGTGATCTCTCAAATCAAGTAGAATTTGTCTTTTTTTTAAGACAATCCGCATTAAGGAATAAATAATTGCCGCGGGGAACTTTACAAACACAATTAACAATAAATAACTCATAAAGGACTATCATGGATGGGTACTGAATCCACGATTATTAGCATGGCAAATTTATGCTTAGACCAATATTATCCACATCATATATAAGTATTTTTTTTTATCTGTCACTTACAACAGTCTGTTTATAAAAGTATAAAATATGTATTAACATTTGTAACTTTACTCTTATGCTTCTTTATATGATTGACAAGAAAGGTCTTGAACAAAGAAAAAAGAAGAAAGGTCTTGAAAAATTTAAATCCATCGAGAAATAGAGGTCGTATACGGTCATTTGTACTAAGCTACTTTCGGTAATACCGAAGGATTATACATAAGGATATTTAGGTAACGTTGTTACGACTCACGGTGTGTATCTGCGCTGCCTCGCTAAGCTCCATGAGTTGTTGTGCAGCACGTAAAAGTGGTAGATGGGCGTGGGACACTAGACGCGGAAGACGTCTCCATTCACGCAGGGCTTGTGCAGCCGCCGCCTCAGCATGCCTCTCCACACCACTCAGCTGTTGTTCCCCTCCCGCGCAGATGCATAAGTAACCGCGGTAGAGGTTCACCAGCCACGCTGCATTATATTCATGTTAAGATATCGAGAAATAAAAACGAATGCGTTATTATGTTGATTTATCTAAGAGCCAGAACATACAATTCACCACCCCACGTCTGCCCGTGGGTGTCGTAAAGGACGTCTAAGGCATATAATATGCATAATATAAGATCTATGCAAGACAAGGCAAACTCGAAACAAATCCTATACCAACACGTCTGATTAGCGTGGTATAGTAATTCAATTTCCCTCCCATAGTGGAGAAGGCCCAAGCCCAACAGTGGGACGTATACGGACGGAGATGATCTAAGAGCCATTCCAAATTTAAGCTTGTCAACAAAATTTTTAGAACCCTTAAAGGAATATCATGGCAATAAAAATTCAAATCAATATTTAAAATTCAAATAACGTCACAATATTTAAAATTATAACTTCAAATGTTGCTTAAGTTAGTGAGGTCACTCTGGAATAGCATTCAAGGTTAAAATAACTAGTAAAGAAGAGAATTTCCTGTACCTACTTTAAGAAATTTAGGCACATTCGACTAATTTATTTATTTATACTTCAAGTAAGAGTAAAGAAATGAAGGATTTATGACGACTGTCAAAGAAATAAAGCTTATTAGGCAGTTAGTAGTTAATGCCAATTTACATTAGTTTAAAATTAACATTGTGCTTTATATTATACCTATTTATTTACTAGAGAAAAACATGAAAAAAATACCGTAATAACGGACGACGCTTTTCCTTGTGGTGACGGAGTAAGAATACAAATCACCTTGATCTCGGCTCGATAATTAGCCGAAACCCGTTTTTTGTCCGAAACTAGGCTGAAACCGGAGCCGAAATTTCGGTCGGACAGTAATAGCGCGATAAAATATAGCCTATGTTATTCACTGATATTAAAGCCTTCCATTTGTGAAGGCATTTTTAAAATCGGTTCAGTATTTTAGGCGTTTCACGCGTAAACACTGCGAAACTAACAAGTTAACTTAATTTAGCAATTCTATTTTTTTAAAGACTACGTCCTGCACTAAGTAAATAATACTATTAAATTACAAGGGACTTTACAAACATATAATTAACGGACACAAATTACATGCAGACTAAGAACAACAATTTATGGATCGCCAAAAGTGTTGTCCTGCGTAGGATTCGAACCCGCAACACTGGAACTGTAGGTCGGCATCTTAACCACTACGCCATCAATATTAAATTAGTATAAAATAATAGTTATTAACTTAAGTTAGTTGTGAAACAGGATAGGGTAGTTTTTATTCTAAACATACATCCATCTCTCTCCATCACTCACGAGAGAATTTGACAATAAAATCAAAATACATACCCAATTCTTTAGGACAATTATATTCCACTTCGGCGAGTGCTTCTTTCATCGTAGCCCAGTTCGGGTTCCTCCAGGAGCTCTCTAATATCAAGAATGGATCTCTGCCACTCCTTGAAAGCCCCAATTCAAGTAGCGAGTCCCATTGATTGAGTTCTTTGGCGCACTTCAACCAATGTTGTGTCCATAGCGTGCATTCTTTATGCATATTGTATGATGATGGATTCGCTGTATATTCCAGTTTCAGTTTGGACATTGCGACGTCATAAGCGGCCTAAGGAAAGAGACAAACCCTTAAAACTTACGTTGTAGCTAAATATTTTTTTATTAGTCTTATTCAAAATGACACCTAAATTTTAAGTAACACCTGAGGAAATGACGTTAATCAATGGTATTACTCGTCATGTAGACTAGTCTTGTGTTAAGATTGTGTTGTTGGTGAAAAAGGTTATTATTACTAAACTCGCCCACGACTGGAACATTTTTTCCTTACTTGCAGTATGTCTTTTATAAAAAAAATATTGTAAAATTAATACCATAAATAACATTATGTTTGTATGAATATTAAAAAAAAAGAGAATAAAGATATCATGATACATACTTGTGCTTGTTCAAAGAAACCTTGTTGTTCGTAAGCAATGGCCACATTGGTTTCACGGTAGCGTGCATGTTTCTGCCACAGACCAGACCACATGTCCTCCTCTTGCAGCAGCTCAAACATGTCGCTGAGTGAATCTAACACTTCCTATAAAATGTAGAATGAATGCAGACATACTGTCATATATAGCATAAATATGATCATATTTATGGTAGGATAGTAGGTATATTTATTACATAAGCTGATAATTAAAATTCTTTTTTCAACAAAATATCAAAACTAAATATTATCATCATCATCATTACAGCTCATATATGTCCCACTGTGGGCTCGGGCCTCCTCCACAACGGGAGAGAAATTGACCTACTATACCACGCTGTTCAGGCAGGTTGGTATAGGGTTTTATTTCGAGTTGTCCTTCCCTTGCATAGATGTTGTATGAATACTACAATCCCTTAGTCGTCTTTTACAACACCCACAGGCAAGGGAGGGGGTGGTGAATTGTATTCTTACTCCGCCACCACACGGAACAAATTATGCTTTTATTATATGGCAAGCTCATAAAACTATGTGTGCCAGCAAACAAATGATTAAAATCAGAGTTTATTATTTTAAAAATAACATTATTAATTATAATTGTGTATAAATAACAAGCATCTCAAAAGTTATTTTAGTTATGCTATATGACAAAACAGTACTAATAATAATTATTTATGCGGTATACAAATAATTGTTGTGAATTTGGTTATAATCTGCTGGTTTTTTTTTTTATTTTGGGGTGGGCCGCGGTCGGCGCGCTCCTCGCACCACTCCGTCCGGGGCGACAGAGGGGCGTAAGCACGCAACACCCGCAACCCACCCCAAAACCACGTCGCCTTCGTCGTTGGGCCGACCACCGGAGCAGGGTTATTTGTCATCAGTGGTCGGCCCGACGGAATACCCCCTACGTGGGGTACCCTCCCATCGACCGACGTCCCCCCCTCGGGGAGGACGTCGGTCTTTCCTCACGCGGTATAATCTGCTGGTAAGGGTTACCTCAAGATTGCATGCATTAACTTTCTACATGGTACGCACCAGCCTAGCAAAGAGCCAATACCATTTAGCACCAGGTGTACTGTTTGCTTGTTTGCCACCAAAAGTAATAAAAAAGTAAACAAAAAAAATCATGAAAATCGGTTTATCAAGAAAAAGTTTTACTACGGTAACAACACACAAAAAATACAGACAAATTTAAAATCTCCTTTTTGAAGTTGTTTAAAAATAATAAAAAGATAATTTACGGCGAATGCTTACAGTAGGGGTGGTGACCTCGACATCATAATCATATATATCCAAGAGTTCACGCGGGGCACGTCCGCTGGACTGGTCTATGTACATTTGTTCCAAGTTCAAAGTCATACGATGCCACAAATTATGAGTCTTGCCCAGGTATTTCATCATAGGTCTACAAATTATTATTTTTATACAAAATAAATAAACACATTCAAATGAAAATCAATAACAACTATATGTTATATAATAAATAATTTGTTATATAAATTATATAATATTAATAATCGCGAGGATGCGACAGAAGTATTCATAGTTTAGTTATCTTTTTTAATTTAGATATCATAACAAATATGAATATAAGAAACACACTAATTTATTTACACATTATTTCATTTCATCATCTTCCTTTCAACTCGTATAGATTCTATTCTTGGGGTCGAGCCTTCTCCACAATAGGAGGGAAATTGACCTACTATACCACGCTGGTCGGACGTGTTGCGTCCGAAAGTAGAGTTTTATTTTGGGGCAGCGCAGGTGCGATTACCTGCGCCTGATGCCGCCCTAGCCGAGGCCGCGGGTGACTGGACCGGGGAGTTAGTCCGTTAGGCCGACCGCGTGAGGAAAGACCGACGTCTTCCCCGAGGGGGGACGTCGGTCGATGGGAGGGTACTCCTCAAGGAGTATTCCGTCGGGCCAACCACTGACGACAAGTCACCCTGCTCCGGTGGTCGGTCCAACGACGAAGGCGACGTGTCACGGGTGGGTTACGGGTGTGCGTGCTTACGCCCCGAACGGAGTGGTGTGAGGAGCGCGCCGATCGTAACCCACCCAAAAAAAAAAATAGGGTTTTTTTTAGAATTTTCCTTCTCTTGTATGTTGTAAGCATATTATTTAATACCTTAGTTGCCTTTAACGACACTCACGAGCAAGAGAGAGAGAGTGGTGGTTAATTGTATTCTTACTCCTTCACCACACGGATTAACTTACACATTATTATTAGATTTCATAATTATTTTCTTTTACTGTTTCTTACATATTTTTTTAGAACTTGTCCCTCGTGATACAGGTGCAGTCTAGCGCAATGGTTGATTTTGGTTGAAAACTTATTTTTGTTAACTTTATATTTAAAATGTATTTAGCTTAACTTCTTTACTATTCTTCATTATATTAATCATGTAAATATACTGTTATTTGAATATAAATAAATCGAATAATCGATACTATTAATAACAATTAATAATACTCACGGTTTAATACTGACGGGAGGATTGCAACGGGCGAGCGCTTCTACAAATGTGTTCAATGCACTGAGAGGTTGATCGCGTTGTATCACATGCACTCCTGATATTATAAACGGCACTATCTCGTTCAATACCGTCTATAAACAAATAATAATTCATTAATTTATCTAATGAAAACATTGCACAAGTTTGGAGTAAGGAATTAACTTGGAATAGTTCAAAAATTAACGCAAAAACGTTTCCGTGAAAAAGTAATCATGTGAGGTTTATAAAATCATTTCTACATATAAATCTCCATTCATAACTGATATATGGTTTATTTCTGGAAAATAAGAAGAATTCCCTTCATTAATGAGAAGATAAATAATTTTCTATATAGTTGAGATCCAGAGTCCGGTCATCTCTTTTAAAAAGTATAGAAAAGAAAAAGGGAGATCGTGTTTATTAGACACTATCACATTTCCTACGAAATATGCAATACATTTAAATTGGTATCACCGATAGTTTCGGTTAAGGTTACGGTGCTCAAAAACATGACTGTTAACCACCATGATTATCAGGCAGCTAAGCACTTACAGTTGCTATAATAAGTTTAATCTAAGAGACTGCTGTTGCCCACTATTTTCAGGATCTATCCGTTGATTTTTACGACTCTCACTAGATATTAAGGTATATCTTACTTGTATTCTTTATCCATCAACCATACGAGGCGTATAATATATACTTACTCCTAATTGACGTTCGTCTAATGTGGCCCACAACTTCGGGAATAATCTCAACCACGTGTGGTGCGCAAGCGCATCGTCCATATGACACAACTGTGCGGCCGCAACTACCAACTGTTCAGTGCGAACACGACGCGATAGCTCCAAGAACTCGGACTGTTTACTCACTATTTGATTCAACGTTCGTAATCTGTACGACATAAAGAAAACATACTTAGTGTTAACTGATGTTTGGAAGAGTATTACAGCACCATTAGTCTATTCACGTCCTAGGTTGTCTATAAGTCTCCATAATAGAAATGAAACCATAATCATGGCACTTGACAGGCGGGATCTATAGATAGCACTGCTGGGTTCAAATCTCTTCCACAATAGGTGAGAAATTGACATACTGTACCATGCTGGGCAGACGGGTTAGTATAGGGTTTTATTTAGAGTGTTCCTTCTCTTAAATAGAAATTATGAGCACGTAATATCTCTTAGTCGTCTTTTACGACACCCACGGGCAAGATTCTATTCACGAACCCTAGTTAGCGAGTTGTTTTTTTGCTGCGACACCGCACAGAGTTTAGGGTTATTAGTAATAAACATGGGAATAATTTTCGTGAATGAAAAATTAAATATACTGCAATGATTTTGACTAAATCTTGGGATTGGTTGCTTATCTCACGCACTTCTATTGTAATATAAATAACAGTAGATAAAGCGGTTCTTCGTGTGGTGACGGACTAAGAATATAATTCACCACCTCCTATCTTGCCCGTGGGTATCGTAAAAGACTACTAAGAGATTAAATATGCATATAACAACTATGCAAGAGAAGAAACGCTGGAAATAAAACTCTATACCAATCTGTCTGACCAATTTCGTATAGTAGGACAATTCCTCTCCTATTATGGTGGCGGCTCCACCCCAACAGTGGGACGTATATGAGCTGAGATGAGATAAAGCGATATTTTGTTTATTTCGATTGATTTTTTTTAACAAAACATAGTGCTACCAATAACTGAATGAATCGAGTCCTTACGTTAAATGAGAATTATATTAATTATATTTCGTAAGTACCTGTTCGTAGCAGTTTTAGTAACACATTCTTCTTTAGCAGCGGAATTAGAATCAAGATCCATATCGAGTACATCCTCCTTATCGGGATCCAACGAATCACTGAATCCATCCGATGATTCCTCTTTAACAGTACTGAATATTACAAAGGATTTACGGTCCTCACTGTCTGCGGTGTTAATAACTGAAGATATACTCGGCAACAGATATTTTGGATTTGATAATCTGATTTGAGTACCTAGTAAAAAAAAAAAATACAAGATATTATATACATTAACCCCAGTTAGTTCCAATATATAGATTATTTCAAATATGAGAGTCAGAGCTTGTAAATAAAAATGTGAAAAGTATAAATATTATGTATTGTGACGGAGTAAAAAAATCGGCTAAGTGCGAGTCGGAATCGCGCACGAAGGGTTCCGTAGCATTATCTATAATATCCAACAAAAATAGGCAAAAAAAATTACGTTTTTTGTACAGGAGCCCCCCTTAAATTTTTTTTTATTTTGCTTTTAGTACGTTGTTATAGCGGCAATAGAAATACATAATTTGTAACAATTTCAACTGTGTAGCTATCTCGATTCTTGGAATACAACCTGGTGACAGATAGCGAAGTCTTAGTAATAGGGTCCCGTTTTTACCCTTTGGGTAAGGAACCCTAAAAATACAATGACGGTCATTCATTTTTCATGGGTACCATAAATGGATTTAAGCTGATAACATCGCTATAAGAGAGGGTAAACACTAAATATTTGTATAATCTATTTCATCCCGCTTGGGCCCTTGACCAAGCGGTATGTATATGGGATGTAAAGAAGAGAGATCTAAACCAGGATCGTAAGAGAAATGCGCATGATGACATTCCTAGCTGTCTTCTAGTAAACAGTTTCCATTCTTTCACCAATTGGAATAAAATTGAGAGCAGCACACTGACTATGCCACACGCTCTTCTTTTCTCTGATTTTATATAAGGAATATTAATAATTGTATAATTAATTCCACTTACTTGACACACAAGTAACGAGTAGCAGTTCAAGGCATTGCTTGATCCAGAAGTGTTGTCCAATGTGTTCCCAATTCTGAGAACAGATAATATAAAGAAGACGATCGAATATACGTTTGCGTACGCTCTGATCGTATACTTCGAAGAACTTGGCACGTATATGCGGCTGAGGGCATCGCAAACCCGCAAGGAATGCCGGTTCAAGTTTCATTGATAACTCCGTCATCTTTAAGTGTTCGTCTCTAAAATAAAAATATTTGAAATACAATTATGTAGACAATGTATTTAAATAAAAGTAAATAAAATGTATTGTTAGGAGACATCGTTTTTGTAATATTATATTACGTGAATTTAAATCCACACCATGCAAATATCGTGAAATATTTTTATAGACAATGTCTATTAATATTGTGTAAAAGTAACTTTGAAAATCAGGTCTAACTTTGGAAAGTTGGTAGATAACATTAACCATATAAGGTACGTTCATCCTGACAAAGGAAATCCCCAAACGATTAATTTTGTTAAACTATTAACATAGTTATACACATATACATAAATCCTTACTAATTTTATAAATGCGAAAGTTTGTTTGTTACGCTTTCACGCTTAAACCACCGAACCGATATCAAAAATTCTTTCACCAATGGAAAGCTATATCAGGGAGTAACGTAGGCTATATTTTATCGCGGTATTCCCGCGGAACGGGTACTACGCGGGTAAGGTGACTGAAACCGAAGCGAGGGCAGGTTGCTAGTAAAATATAAAATCTCAAATTATTTTTGTGTATAAGTCCCACGGCACATTTACGTATTGTCAATTTTCAGATTTTATCCTAAATTAATCTAATAAACTACTATCGGATCACAACGGGAGAGCCACTGTTCATATCCCGGATTTATGTATTTTTTAGTTTTCTAGTGGCTTCTTTTATACAAAAATACAAACCTTAGGAAATGTTTTTTTGGTAATTCATTAATTAAAAAAAAATGAAATTCTATTGCAAAATTCTAGACATATCCTTAATAAAAAGAGATGAGAGAGGGGTATAATAACAGCATAGGTGACGTAAGTGGTTAAGATACGACTTACTGTGCTACTGTCGCGGATTCGAACCCCACACAGGACAACACTTTGTGCGATGTACAAATGGTTGAATCTGAATCTAATTTGTGTCCGTTAAATATGTTTGTAAAGTCCCCCGCAATACAAGGATAATTTCCTTAGTGCAGGGTGATGACTTTAAAAAAAAACTGCAAACTGAAAATCAAGCAAGTTTTGTAATTCTATATACCTGTAAACGTAGTTGATGAGTTCTAAGAAGAGTGCATTCAGTTCTAAGTCATCGGGGAACCGCTTCTCAACATACTGCATCAGTTTGACGAGTAGTATAGATTTCTCTCTGAGTGATGGTGCGGCGCCAGTATTATTCGCGGCGACGGCGGCACTTGTACCGGGCGTGGAACCACTTGCGGCTGCCGGAGTTTGCGATCCGCGCCACTTTACCCATTCTTCTACCATTCGGATTATTGCTTTCATTACCTAACAGAAACATATATGAAAAAATTCGCTGCGTCATAACTATCAAATTATTTAATAAAAATACGTTCAAGATGGGCACTACTTACTGTTTCATTGTTTGCGCAGGTCGCAAGACCCGAATGAGAGATCTATGGCGACGGTTACCACCTAACCCAAACCTCATATTTTTATCTTCCATATATGTCAGAGTAATGGACATTCGAAGTCGAGTCTTTATAGAAAAAGGGTCAGGCCAATGATGAATAGGCACTTTCAACCTTAGATGATGCTAAATCGGGATTTCTATGTAGGCACCAAATATAATATTCGTTATAGTATAGGTAACTACAATATTGTGGTGGTTAAGATAGCGACCTACAGCGCCAGTGTCGGGGTTTCGAATCCCACGCGGGATAACACTTTGTGCGATCCACAAATTGTTGTTCTGAGTCTGGATGTAATTTGTGTCCGTTAATTATATGTTTGTAAAGTCCCCCGCAATACAAGGATTATTTCCTTAGTGCAGGGTGTTAAAAAAAAAAAAACTACAATATTGCATAAAATACTTCAGGTCATATCATTCCAGCTTTGCAAAGTTGAGATAGTTTTAATTTTTGAAGTTAAACTTCTTTAGAATCGTTGTGATTTCAAACTAGATGAAACGAAAAAGCGAGTCCATAGAGACACAAACACGTAAATGTATAGGATTCAGCCGGCGAGAGAATGAAATAAAAGACAAAGGATAGAGAATAAATGATGAAGGATAAAGGAGTTTCACTTCTGATATGCGTACTTTGTACACACACTCTTTTTTAAATTACTCTATAGTTTATAACTACATGCTAACATGAATTCTTTAAAGGTAATAAAATAAATATAATTTGTTTACCTTGGCATCGGTAGTTTTTTCAATCAGGCCGACTAAAATAGTTCCGATAAATGTTTTTCGAGTATCTACAGGCATCACTGACACTCTAGCCTTTAATAAATCCAGCGCTAGAATCTGTAAACAGTTACAATATATTGGTATATTCTTAATTTTCTAATTAACAATATACGCATGTATTGTACTTTGAGATTACGAGAGACAATGACAATCACCATCACAAAATCCAGTTTTCTTTCACAAATATTTTACCAAACTTAAATATATAGTTGACATTGATGTATTTAAAATTTTATATATAATATTTAAATTTTACGAATACTTTCGAAATAAACAATACTTTATATACATTCAAAAATAATTGGTTAATGTTTATAATAAAATAAAAGAACCAGGAACACTACAGGCCTCGTATGCACAACTATTTTATCAACGTCCGAAGAAAGTTCAAATAAGCAAAGTAATATCACAAAATATACACCACATGCTCGTGCATGTAGTGGTTAAGATATCGACCTATGGTGCCCGTGCCGTGGGTTCGATCCCCACAGAGGAGAATGCTTTGTGCGATCTACAAATTATTGTTCCAAGTCTGGGTGTAATTTGTGTCCCTTTGAATTATTGAAAGTCCTCCATAATACATGGATTATTTGCTTATTGCAAGGTCGGGTTTAAAAAAAATGGAGAGAGCGTACAAAGGCCGACACTTAAAATCGAACACTATTCGATAAAAAATAATTCCATTTAAAGCCGATGATGTTTAAATAAACACTCAAATCGATATTCGTTTTACTTTAATACTATTTTCCAGACGTTAACAAAGCTTTTATATGAAATGAGAGTAAGTGTAGGCTATATTATAACATGGGTAAGTACTAACGAGTAGATCTGCTAGTGCGTGATCAGGACTGGGTGCGACGTGGTCCCGCGCCATACGCTGAAGCACTCGCATTAGCGGCTGTAGCAAGCGATCAATGTATGACGGCGACGACATGCAGCACGCCTTCAGCATCATCAGCGGACCCAATAAGGCACTAGCACTGCTATTCGTAGTAGTACCTAAAATATACGCATACATTATATAAAAATATATTATATATTGTTCAAGTCAATTATGTTTGAGAATTACTATATCAGAAAAACATTACCTGTCGTTGTAGTAGCTGCGGCAGCTTGACTACCTGCAGACTTCTCGTATGTGGCCAGTCCCTCACATGCGTATTTACTCACTGATGCATATAACGTTTCCAATTCTTCATACTAAAAACAAAAATATGTTAAACTGAGTACACCGAGTCTGGTAGAAATTTGTGTCTTATAAATCCAATATCGTAAAAGAAACAGAATTTCATGTAAATAAATACTGAAATCAAAGAATTTGTTCCGGTGGCTCGCTCAATAGATGGAGATGGAAAGAGCGGTAGGATATGAGATCTGACGTTTACACAAGTATGCATTATAAATAAAACTATTTTGACGGAGTTTATACCATTTTTATTATTTGTAAGGACTCAACTCCGCCCGTGACCATGAACGCTGAAATGTTCGAAATGTTGGGCAATCAAAAATCAAATACAAACGCAATAAAATCTGTAAAAATAGTTTTTAATTTTTATACTTGTATGGGGTCCTACGCAGCCCTACCCTCACCCTGGAATATTGGGCTAGTTTGTGGTAGTCCAGAGCATAACCGACTTAAAAAATAATGATAAGAGGATTGTAAGCAGATAAAATCACAGCAAGAGAAATAAAATTCGAAATAAAAGCCTATACTAAGTTATCTAACCAGCATCATATAGTAGATAAATTTCAATCTCCTTGCCTGGACGTAAATGGATTTAACAGGGACAAATCTTTTAAAATCGCAATTTTTCTAAGTTCAAGCATTTATTACAAAAATAAAATTATACCTTTGAAGCTTGAGCGGCTCCCGTCGGCTCGGTTGGGAATATAGCAGTCAGTTTAGCGAGAAGATTATGCGTTAGCCGCACGATTTTCGTATTGGTGGACGACACACACGCTGCTAGTCCGCGTTGTAGTGGCTTCAAAGCAGCCAGAATCTGCTCACGCCTTAGAACACCCAGCAGGAAAACGAGAAGTTCTAGTGCTGTACAAGCGTTTGCGCATCCGCCCGCGTTAGCTTCTGCCGTCGAGAATACCTGAACAATTACAAATAGCATAATCATCATCAAAACATCATCATCGTCGTCTTTCTACCACTTTAAGCGACCTCCTATGCGAAGTGTCATGGGTTCGAGTCCCACGTAGTATACTTTGTGCGATCAAATTGTATCCGTTAAAGGAATGTTTTTTAAAGTCGCCTTTGACACAAAGATTAATTCCTTAGTGTGACATTATTGAAATAGAAAATATAGGTCTCGACGCATCATATTCTCTCGCTCTACAAGGTGGAAAGGATTTAGTAGTTGCTTGATTTCGATCTTCCTTAGGGATGCAACGAGGCCGTGGGTGACCGGACTGGAGAATAGTCCAGCATCCGCAGAGACTGACCGCGTGAGGGCGACGCCTCGGAGGACATTGCGGAGAGATCGTAACCGAAACGATTACCCGATGTGATGGGAGTGAACACGGTGGGTTATGGGGCCGCGCGCCGCCCTTTCGTGTTCGTGTGGGTAAGTACGTATACTAATCAAATTGTGACTCGTATTACATATTGTTTTTACGGAAGACGTTCCACATATTATCTGTAAATGTTTACACATTGTTCCATTTATATTATTATCATTTTATCCCTTTGTTCCATTTTTTTAGTCCATTCATACATATTTTAAACATAACAGTTGAAATTAACACGACTCAATAATCTGAATTACTGAGATTTAGTACTTGTCATTATCATTACCGTACCCCAATTATTTAAAGTCGACTCAATATGTACTCTTATTTCAAAGTACATGTTGCAAAGGTTATTGGCCATAGTTTTATGATCGGTCACCTGCCCGACGTCAACCCTCCCAGGGACTGTAATTCTTGACCAGACGGCATGAGGTACAAAGCTCTTAGTCGTCTTTTATGACATCCACGAATAATGTAAGGCACACAGCGTGATATTTAGTATTTGTCATACTGGGATATTTATAAATACTTACTTGCGAGCCAAAAATAATTACCATACGTGGTAATATGAATATTAAATTTAACTTATAGTACAGATTTTTCTTGCCTTGTCAAGCCAAGCCAATTTGGGTTCACACAAATGCGGCCATACGTCAGGTTTGAGTGCAGTCTTCAGTAAGAGCACGCAGCGGCGTGACAGTTGTTCTCCAGGCGAGGAGCTCGTAGATCCACTGCCAGCCACACTGCCTTCGTTCACCTGCTCATAACATAAACGAATTACGTAACAAAAAGAGAATATGAAAATTATTTGTCATTATTAAAGTACACTATTTGACTATATTTAATTATATTGTTACTTGCCACTGCTACGATCCTGCTCTTGGGTGTTGTAAAAGACGATTAAGGGATACAATATGCACATAGCATTTATTCAAAGGAAGGAAAACTCAATAAAACTCTATTACAACAGCCCAACAGTGGGGAAGTATAGGATCCGAGATGAAGAGATGGTGTTTTTTATTTTTAGCCCATAATCGTTCTCAGTGTTGAGCCCGTTTTTCCTTCACAATGGAAAACTATTTGGCCTTCCTTCTATATTACATTTTTAGTTCATCACCACAGATAATAAAGTTATAATTTAAACAATACACAGATTAATAAGGTTAAAAAGTAAAACGAATACGCTTATAAGATATTAAGGTGGTCGGTAGTGTATTTCCGTAAGGAATATGATAGGCTATAACTCGGGCCGCCCAACTGTTCAGAAGGACGGCAAGGCGGAACCCCTTCCCGTCAGTTAAGGGGCCCACCAGCTTATAATGGGTACAATTCCTTCTACGCATCCACAAATAAGTGTTTACACTCTAAATATAACTTTAGGCAATTAATATTAGTCTCCGCCGAAAAAAAAGCTGTTGGGAAGAAAAGATATAGTAAATCTAAACAGTTACCTGGCAAGCTAGTCTCAATAATAAATTGACAACAACATCAACATGTTGCCTTTCAAGTGGTTTTGCAGCGTCAGGCTCCATTCGTGACACACTGGCTTGTGGGCTCGCCCACCCCGTGTTAAGCGCTTTGCGTGATTCGCTGACGCTGTCATCGGATGAAATGCGCTTTAATGCCCCGCTTGGTGACGTCGCAACCTAAGAAATACATTTAAAAAAAGACATTAAAAACATAAAATACAAAAGTACTTCTTAAGTCCATAAACCTCTTATTAAGGGTCACAGTCTTCGCAATAGAATGGAAATTGAGTCAATATACCATGCTGACCCGACGGCTTATGACTTAAAAAGTTTTATTCCTTTCTTTTTTTTTTTACCTGCAGTACTTCTCTCTTGCTTTGCAGTTTCTTAAAAGGCGGCTAAGGTAACACCCGGAGAATGGGCAGAGTTCTACTGAGAAAACAAGAGCGACTTATGTCGAATAATGGATGTCGATAGCGTGATGGATTCACTGAAAAAGAAACATTACCACGGTATCTTCATGAGTGTGGTCCCGTATCCTTTGCAGTTCCCACTTGAGCGCGACCTCGGCCAAGTCCACGGCGAGACGACGATGTTCGAGAGATGCGGTCGTTGAGAAGCCAAGGCGTTGCATAGCTGCCACCATGTGTCCTACTAGCGCATGTCGTACTGGATAATACACCTGACGTAACACATAAAAATAAATTGTTGTCATAATCTATTAAGTACCGGTCTCGCGTGCAAAGTATCTTGTTGTTCCATTCACACGTAGACCAGTTCTATTAGTAACAATTTGCCAATAAATTAAAAAATATTTCAATGCTAAAATAATTTTAGCACTGGCCGAGAGAATCTAAATATGAAAATTAATAGTTGTGCATTGGTGTCTTTTTTAGTATGCTGTATGCCTGATCGGCATAGTGGATATCGATGGTCAGTAGCACTACCTATGATCGATACCCACTGCAAGGTTACCGCTCGTGGTTCCAAATCTGATGGTTAGAGAAGGTAAATCGCCATGGTGGCGAAATTCTGGCGGTAAGAATAAAAGCAATTCAGCCCTAGAATCACCTCATTATCTCAGCCCAAATAAGTCCCATTGTTGAGCTGAAGCCTACATTGTGGGAGAGATTTGACCACATTGGTCAGAAGTGTTGACATATGGTTTCTTTTTGAGTTTTCGTTCTCTTCATCGATGTTATATGCATATTGTATGCCTTAGTCGTCTTTTACGACACTCGCGGGCAAGAAAGGGGGTGGTACATTGTATTCTTACTCCATAGCCACAGTTTCTGTGCGTGCGCGTGTGTACATAATCACACACACACACACAGAAACACATTTTTTAAATTTAATTTATGAGTAAATATGTTTGTAATTCCCATTTTCTTTGCTTATTGACGCTTAGGTGTGGAAAGGTTGATTTCATTTCATGTGAGCTAGATCTTTCTAACCTTGTAATGTCTGACGACGAGCTGTAATATGTGAAAGAGTTGTTGCACGTAATGTCCATCTTCAACAATAATCTTCTTGGTCCAATGCGTGAGCATTGTGTTACCATCCTCCATGCGCTGCGGCATCGCCGGCGTTAATATCTCTAACGCTTGCCGAACCACTGACCGTGCTTCGACCGCATGAGCTTTTAGCAGACTGTGGAATACTGAAAAATAATTTAAGAGCTTACTTCAATTTATTAGTAAAGACATGATTCTGTAAATAAAATATCATCATCATCATCACAACTTCTATACATCCCACTGTTAGCTCGAGCCTCTTCCACAATAGGAGGGGCATTGACCTACTATGCCACGCTGGTCAGACGTGTTGATATAGTGTTTTATTTTGAGTTATCCTTCTCTTGCATAGATTTTATATGCTATATCCCTTAGTCGTCTTTTACGACACCCATGGGCAAGATAGGGTGGTGAATTGTATTCTTACTCCGTCACCACACAGAGAATTAGATGCCTTTAGTATCACCGAACCTCATTGAATGCATTCACACTCCTTTCACTTTCTTCGTGGTAGGCAGAGGCCTTGCAAAGGTCCATGAGGGGCAGCAACACTTACCATTAGGTATACTGTTTCGTTTGCCACCGTTTGCAATTAAAAAATAATCAATGACAAAAAGTCGACGCAAATGAAGATCCGATCGAATATTATAGTAAAGTAAGGAATATTTAAGCGTACTAACCTTGCAACACAATTCGTTTATGTATAGCGAATTTAGCTATTATATGACTCAATAATAAGTGTCCGTGATACCTGTAAATAAAAACAGATTAGGTAAGTCGATCTTATATCCAACTGGCGACCCGTCTCGGCTTTGCAAGTGAAAATACGTTAAGGTTTACCAAGTTTACTATTCATCATCATAATCTCAGCCTTGGTAACCTGCCACTGTTGGGCTCAGGCTCCTCCTGGCTCCTCCACTATGGCAGGGAATTTCATGTACTATACCACGCTGGTCAGACATGTTGGTATAGGGTTTTGTTTTGAGTTTTTCTTCTCTTGCATAGGTGTTGTATGCATATTATATCCCTTAGTCGCCTTTTACTAGACCCACGGGCAAGAAAGGGGGTGGTGAATTGCATTCTTACTCTGTCACCACACGGAAGTCAATTACATGAACAATAATTATAAAAAGTAATAGCTAGTAAAATCACTAAAATATCAACCAAATATAATATCACCCTGCAATAAACATTAAATTGATTATACAATAATTTTCATATATTCTTGGATACTTTTAATGCCATATAACAAGCCTTACCTAGTCGCAGGATCAACGTAATTCTTGCCAAGCAGACATGGCCAGGCGAATGTCATTAGTCTACGGAGTTTATTACCCTGTTTCTTGTTGTTAGCATCATGTATATGTGGCGACGCTTGTTCTAATAGTAGGCAAGCGAACTGTAGTAGAGAAATTCTTACGGCATCAGAACATGCGAACGGATTTTCCGGGTCGATTACCTAAAAAATATAGATAATTTTATTAATATTCATAACTTTTCGTAATTGCTGAAATTGATTTTTTTTATACCCAACCCCCACATTGCCGCTATTTTGAAAACTCTAAAAACAGGGTATATAAAAGCTTATATATAATTTTTGTGCCCAAGTACCAAATTGACGGAGAATTTGATCAAAACTGCGGTCCGTAGGGAGTAAAACTAGATATTTGGACATTCAAACGAATATACCAAAGCACCTTTGCCCAAGCTGAAACGAATATGCTAACTTGCCTTCCGAGCTCTTTTGGTCGATAGGCATTTGTGGCAAGACATTATATAAAAATACTAGCATGGCAGGCGTTTGTATTAAATCAAGGCTTGATTTTAGGATATAAACAAAAAGATGGTACACATCTTGTGCATTCAAATTTTTGAAGAAACAAGGTTGATACAGGATCACAACCATAGTAATCATAATCAAGATCATCTCAACTCATGTAAGTCCCACTGCTGGGCTCAAACCTCCTCCATAATAACAGATATTGACCTTCTGTACTAAGCTGGTCAGGCGGGTTGGTTAAAGATTTTATTTCGAATTCTTCTTTTACATAGTTGTTATATACGTATCATGTCCCTTAGTCGTCTTTTACGACGGCCACGGACAAAATAGGGGTTAGTGAATTGTATTCCTACTCTGTCTCCACACGGAAGTTCATGAAAATTATCCGGAATAATAAAAAAAAATATACATTACTAACGTTGTTTATAAACACCGAGACGACATTATCTGGGTTATCCTGATATGGTGCGGGCGGCCCGCCGACAATTTTTTGTCCTTTTTCGAAGCTGACCGCGAAGCACGGTATGAGGATCATCTGTAGCACTTTTGCTTTAAGCTCCTGCGACATGGCGTCACTAGCGAAATGCTCCACGAAGCGGAAGAACGCGGCTCGTTTCCATTCCACGTCGTACGTTTGTGCAACTGTATTCTCGAGGAAGTCTCGAAGGAACTGTTCAACACGACACAATATTATAATAGTAACAATCTTTATTACCCAATATAGAGTTACCATATAAGAAGTATGGCGTTGAAATTAATAGAGTTTATTAGTAAACATTTAGCTTGTTATAGTACAGTTTAATTTTATAAATCAACATTAGAAATATGTTTAGATATATATTACCCACACATCGACAATAACAAATGGCATTTTTATATTGTATTCCTTAGGCTTTAGATTTTCAATACATATGCAGTATGAAATGTGCGTTTTTGACATGTCTTTATGTACGTAGGCACCGTCGACATATTTATTTCTATAAGATTTTATTGGTGGTAGGACCACACTGTAGACAGTCTTTTGTCTGCAGTCGCGGGCCGGTCCGTCCGGGGCAGTACCACACTCTCGCAGAAGATCGACGTTTGAGTAGTAGCATTTTGCTGCTGCACTTCGTTCGGTGAGCGAGAGAGCCGGGAGCCCAACTTTCTGGGTGTGTTTGTGTGCGGCGGGTTTTGGTGAGGCCTGAAACCTGCGGTGGTGAGGTCTTGGTCGGGGTATTGAGCGTGAAGGGCTGGCGTGGTGTACAGGGAGACCCGATGGGAATGGTCACCGCCGGCCACCTGCCGGTCAGCAGGGGACCCGAACCCAGGATCATCCTCCCTGGGAGGCTGTCCCACCAACCGGCGAAAATCCCGTTGGGTTGTCGTCGTGCCGGTGTGGGAAACCGGAGTGGACCTCGGCGGCTACGCACGGGGGGTCATCGGGGGCCCTTCCGTGCATCGTGTCAGCTCCTCACAAAACTCACTCCTCGACCATGCACTATGCCCCGCCCATTTTTTTTTTTTTGTATCACCGAACTCCGTTGTACACATTCACACTCCCTTCCTCCTCTTCTTAAACAATAACTCATGGCCAAGAAAAATAAAAAGAGAACGTTTTCTACGGCGGTCCCCTTATCCACATTTGATGTGGATTTTTGCAATATCAGGGGTCTACATAGCAATCTCGATGCCGTCCACCATCACCTCGAGACGGCGCGGCCTGCCTTACTCTTTTTAACGGAGACGCAGATAGGTGCTCCGGATGACATTTCGTACCTAAATTATTCCGGTTACGAGTTGGAGCATACCTTCCGTCGTAAAGCCGGGGTGTGCGTATTCATCCGAGGTGATATCTGCTGTCACCGCCTTCGGGCCCTCGAACATGGTGACTTGTCAATCCTGTGGCTACGCGTAGACTATGGAGACCTTACCCGCATCTACGCATGCCTCTACAGGTCTCATGGCAGTGATCCAGGGTCAATTCAATTATTTGAGAACGTCCAATGGGGGTTGACGAAATATTGGAGCAGTGTCCATCAGCGGAGGTGGTGGTTCTTGGAAACTTCAACGCTCATCATAAAGAGTGGCTGGGGTCCCGAACCACTGACCTCCAGGATCGACATCTCTTCAATATGGTCTCGGCCTATGGTCTCTCACAACTGGTGACACAGCCCAACCGTATCCCACATATTGAGAGCCATGAGTCTTCTTTACTGGATCTTCTGCTGACTACACACCAGCACGGATATCAGGTAGTGGTTGAAGCCCCTCTTGGATCTTCTGACCACTGCTTGGTTCGTAGCAGTGCCCCTGTTGTAAGGCCTAGTCGTTCTAAGGCGACTGGGACTCGCAGAGTCTGGCAATATAAGTCAGCAGATTGGGATGGACTCCGCGAGTTTTACGCATCCTACCCATGGAAGCGGCTTTGCTTCGCCTCTGAGGACCCTGGCATCTGTGCGGACTGCGTTACCGAAACGGTTATTACGGGGATGGAATTATTCATCCCCAACACCAAAATACCCGTCGGTGGCCGCAGCCGACCCTGGTTTAACAAAACCTGCAGGACGGCTGCATGCCAGAAACAGTCCGCATATCGGGCCTGGAATAGGGCCAAAAAATGCCAGGACCCGAACGCCAAAGAGGTGAAGCGGAAATTTAACGCCGCTTCTAGATCTAGTAAGAAGGCTATTGCCAGATCCAAGGCGGAACATGTTGCCAGAATTGGCGAGCGATTGCAAAGCTATCCCGCTGGGAGTCGTGCATTCTGGTCGCTCGCCAAGGCTGCCCAAGGCAACTTCTGCCAGCCCAATCTCCCACCACTGCAGAAACACGATGGTAGTCTGGCCCACGGCGCAAAGGAGAAGGCCGATCTTCTAGGTCAATTCTTTGCCTGTAACTCGACTTTGGATGCCGGAGCTGCCACACCACCTACTATCCCACGGTGTGAAAGGTCACTGCCCGAAATCCGCATCACGCAGCGAGCGGTTAGGCGGGAGCTGCGACTTTTAGACGTCCATAAGTCGAGTGGACCGGATGGCATCCCTGCAGTGGTACTAAAGATGTGCGCCCCTGAATTGACTCCCATCCTCACGCGCCTATACCGACTTTCCTACGCTACTAATAGGGTTCCGTCTTCGTGGAAGGTAGCCCATGTCCACCCGATCCCTAAAAAGGGAGACCGGTCTGACCCATCGAATTACAGGCCAATTGCGATAACATCCTTGCTCTCCAAAATAATGGAGAAGGTTATAAACCGCCAGCTTCTGCAGTACCTTGAGGATCGCCAGCTTATCAGTGATCGCCAATACGGCTTTCGTCATGGTCGGTCGGCTGGTGATCTTCTTGTGTACCTCACACACCGTTGGGCAGAGGCCTTGGAGGGCAAGGGTGAGGCGCTGGCGTTCAGCCTAGATATCGCAAAGGCGTTCGATAGGGTCTGGCACAAGGCACTTCTATCGAAGCTACCATCTTACGGAATCCCCGAGGGACTCTGTAATTGGATCGCCAGCTTTTTGGATGGTCGGAGTATAAAAGTCGTCGTAAATGGCTCCTGCTCCGATACCATGACCATTAATGCTGGTGTACCACAAGGCTCGGTGCTTTCCCCGACGTTGTTTATCCTGCATATCAATGACATGCTCTCTATCGAAAGTATGCGTTGCTATGCGGATGACAGCACGGGTGATGAGCGGTACACTGAGCAACGGAATATCCCTCGGAGTATTCAGGAAAGAAGGGTTCAACTTGTGTCTGAAATCGAGCGCTCTCTGGGGCGGGCCTCGGAATGGGGTGAACGGAACCTAGTCCAGTTCAACCCCACAAAGACACAAGTTTGCGCGTTCACTGCAAAGAAGGACCCGTTTGTCATGGCGCCACAGTTCCAAGAAGTAACTCTCCCAATTTCTGAGAGTATTGGGATTCTCGGCGTCAAAATATCGAGCAAAGTCCAGTTTGGGAGTCATTTGGAGGACAAAGCCAAATTGGCAAGCAAAAAGTTGGGTGTCCTGAACAGAGCCAGGCGGTACTTCACACCGAGACAGCGTCTTGTGCTATACAAAGCACAAGTTCGTCCTCATGTGGAGTACTGCTCACATCTCTGGGCAGGTGCGCCCAAATATCAGCTAGACCCACTTGACTCCCTGCAAAGACGGGCTGTTCGAATCGTCGGGGATCCCAATCTTACGGACAGATTGGAGTCGCTGGAGCAGCGGAGAGACTTTGGGTCACTCTGTGTACTCTACCGACTCTTTCACGGGGAGTGCTCCGAGGAACTGTTTGACTTGGTATCACCGTCACCATTCTACCAACGTACCACTCGACATCGTAGCAGGGTTCATCCATTTCACCTGGAAACGTTATGGTCTTCAACTGTACGTTTCCAGCGATCATTTCTCCCACGTACGTGCAAGCTCTGGAATGAACTACCTGCTGCTGTGTTTCCCGAGCGCTATGACATGTCCTTCTTTAAACGAGGTTAAAGAAGAGTATTTCCTTCACGGTAGGCAGCGGCCTAGCTGTGCCCCTGGTATTGCAAAGGTCCATGTGCAGCAGTTTCACTTACCATCAGGTGTGCTGCTTGCTCGTTTGCCACCGTTGGCAATAATAAAAAAAAAAAAGAAAGATAAATACATTTAATAAAAGAATTGGTGATTTCATGACAATAAAAGATGGCGTCTTACACCTTTATAAGCTCCAATTAAATTGCCGCTAGTGGTAGAGAACTGCAGGTCAGTTATCTTTTTGAAAATTCAGTATAGACCCCCAATGTCAATTCTTACTAACAAAAAAACACTGGTTAGACAGCTAAAGTATGCCGAGCGGCCACTAGCTGACCTGCTCACGGCCCTAGCTAAAGGTAGACTAAAGTACACTACCAAATTTTAGAAAATCATACTATCACCGGCTCTAAAAATGTTTATCAAACGCGGCATATAGAATGGTTGATTTTAATTATCAATGTACCTGGAAGTCAGGAATAAATCGATCGCACAAAGCTCGTAGCAATTGAAACAAAAGATCTATATTGGACTTGTGTTGGCAGAAATAATGCAGCAATATCTTCACTATTAGTTTAGGTTCTTTCCAATGTGTGCAGTCAACTATTTCGACTTTCTTATGGATTTCCTGAAACAAGGAAAACAAACGATAAAAAACAGGTTTTATTTGCCATATAACAACTAAATTGAAAAAATTAACTACAAACAAAAATTATTATAAGAGCATTTCTTAGGATTATAATAATAGGCCGGCTACTGATGCTAATGACAATGAATTAGGGATGGAAACGATACATCAATGTTTCAATAACAAAAAATTGATGTTTGCCACCTATGTTCATTATTGTAAAACATCGATGTATCTATGTTATTTTATACTAGCTACCCACCCTCGCTTCGCTTCGGTTTTAGTCATTTTACCCGTGTAGTTCCCGTGGGAATACCGGGATAAAATATAGCCTAGTTTACGCCCTGATATTATAGCTTTCCATTGGTGAAAGAATTTTTGAAATCGGTCCAACCGTTTTGAAGATTACCCGGAACAAACAGACAGACAGACAGACAAAAATTTTTTAATTTGTATTTTAGGCATAGGTGTCGTACAAATAACCGTGTGAGCATGAAAAAAGCCTATTACTTTGACATTACAAACAGACACTCCAATTTTATTTATTGGTATAGATGATGTTTTGCCTGCATAATTTAAAATCTATGGTATTTTTGACCTGCAAAAAAAGATCCTCACACACGCAAATGTTGGTGTTTCGTGTAAAAAATATGCTTGATATAACTAGAAAAAAGCTCAACGCATAGATTTCTAGAAAAATCGATGTTTCGGTACATCAATGTTTTCAGGACGATGTTTTTTGTACATCGATGTTTGTTATCAAACATCGATGTTTTTGATTTCGATTTTTGCATCCTTACCAGGAATCTATACATGTGGTTGGCCCGATAGCGATGGGAAGGGAACACGGTGAGTTACGTAGCCCAACGCCGCTGTTCCATCGTCCCCAACGGCACGGACGGGTTGGGTACAGACCGTAATTTGACAAAAAAGGATATAATAACAAATTTACTGCTTTTTCATTATCCATCAACCTATTGAATTGGATTAATAATCGTAATTGGTACTATAAGGTACCCTATCCAATACTGCTGAATGGCTTTTCGGTTCTCTATGGCTATTCTTTAGTGAGGTTATCTTGCCGTAATCGCCACGCTTGCGGCGGGTTGGCGAGCTCAGTAAGATCTATAAATTTCCCAGGAGAGAGCTGCTGCCCACTCTCCTGATGAACCCTCAGCCGATTTTTAAGACTCCCACGGGCAAGTAAGGGGTGGCGACAAATGTATTCCCAACCCGTCGCCACACGGGAAATTAGTTAACACACGGGACATTTAGTGTTTAGCACCTAAACTCAATCTAAAGTTAAATAGGTATCCATCCATTCAACAGCATATAGACATCCCCTGTTGAACATAGGCCTCCCCGCGAGAATGCCACTCGGAACGGTCCTGTGCCGCTTGCATCTAACGGTTCTCTGACTAAAGATGTCATCTCCCCACCTAATAGGAGGTCCTACGCTGCATGGTCCAATTCGCCATACGCAAACCTGTCTTCCCCAACGTTTATCGCCTCGACAGGCGATGTGTCCTGTCCATTGCTATTTCAATGTGCTAATTCTGCTAAATAGGTATACTGCAGCATTATTAATATACCAGTAATCCGCCCTAGCTTCGCTTCGGTTTCAGTTGTCTTACCCGCGTAGTTCCCGTTCCCGTGGGAATACCGGTGTAAAATATAGCCTATGTTACTCCCTAATATTATAGCTTTCCAATAGTGAAAAAATTTTTAAAATCAGTCCAGTACTTTTTGAGCCAATTCGATACAAACATACATACAAATCTTTCCTCTTTATAATATCTATACCAATAAATAAAATTGGAGTGTCTGTTTGTAATGTCAAAATAATAGGCTTTTTTCATGCTCACACGGTTATTTGCACGACACCTATGCCTAAAATAGCAATTACAAATTTTTGTCTGTCTGTCTGTTTGTTCCGGGTAATCTTCAAAACGGCTGGACCGATATCAAAAATTCTTTCACCAATGGAAATCTTTAATATCAGGGCGTAAACTAGGCTATATTTTATCCCGGTATTCCCACGGGAACGGGAACTACGCGGGTAAAATGACTATAACCTATAACCGAAGCGAAGCGAGGGCGGATTGCTAGTTATAGTATAGATAAAATAAAACTAAATTAGACTCACGTGATATTGATCACTGCACCAAATACGTTTCAACAATTCAATCAAATCTTGCTGACTTGCAAGCCATTTATCGTCAAACTTAATCAAGAGTGAAATGGCCCTTATAGCTTGGAACTGCATTTCTGATCTATCAGATTGTGACAAACTGGTCACATTTGCACCAGTGTTGGCAGCTAATAATTGCATTAGACGGGGTTTCTTAGCTGTTTGCAAGGCTTCCCTATATGGTGGACCGGCCTTTGGATGTTTTATCAAATACACCAGGAAACGACTCCATTGTTGATCTTTAATATTATTATCGCTTAGAATGAAATCTAAAGTCTCCTTAGGATATCTGAAAGAAATTTATTATTTAGAGTAGACCTTTAAGAAAATAAATCTTATATTAAATGATATTTTATACCTATACAACAGTATATTATATCAACAAGCAATTTACACAGTGAAAGCTAAAAGTGTCTTGAGTAACTCCCAATATAACTGTCAAGTGTATGAATATATAATAAAATGTTTTACATTATATACCTCATAAGAAATTTAACAAGTGGTTCTCTAAATGGCGATCCAGCTTCAATTACTAGAGACTTCTCCGTATGGAATATGAGCCTGCACAATACATCGATAAACCTCGGCGAAGCAGCAGGTATTTGATGGAAGATACCAATTAGGATTATAATTTTTTGTTCATTCTCATTATTCTTTGACACACTTTGTAGGAAATTTCCACCTATACGAAAAGCAAAATTTTATGGGTTATTTTTCAATTGCGTGGATGTCGTAAAAGACGATAAAGGGATATAATATGCACATAGCATCTGCAAGAGCAGGAAAAAAAACCCTATACGAAAAATTAAATTATTAATTCAATTAATAATGTAATATTTAAATTCTCTCCCACTGTGGAGGAGGCCCGAGCCCAATAATGGGACGTATATGGGCTGCGATGATGATATCTCATACTCGTTTTTTTAAGTAAGAAAGAGTGTGGTAAATTGTATTCTTACTCTTACTACACTTACGGAATTCTATTTATTTTTTAGCTGAAAGACCCAGAAAATCGAGCGAAATTTGTAATTAGATATAACGTATAACATACCTCTATTAGTCTGTATGGAGTAGTCTAGGAGTTTTTTAAGTAGCTGCAACAATTGTTCACACAATTTCTCACTAAACGTGGATGGAAACAACTGTGTTAAATACGACAGTCGCTTTGCACCATTCACGCTTAGATGACGATGATCACCCAATGTTAATAATAATGGACGCATCACTGGATGAACCATTTCCATGTCGATTTGAAAGCCAGAGAGGAATTTCTGCATACATTCGAAACCAACCTGAAATATTAAAACTAGTATTAGTCCTTTTTCACATTAAAGGAGACGATTATCAATTAGGGACATTATTTCTGAATCAATTAAACAATAAAAAAAAATTAAGAATAAGTACTTAATTGATTATCGTTGGATGCGGGCGGCACAGGACCGCACTTTGTGGCGAAGTATGAGAGAGGCTTATGTCCTGTAGTAGGTTAGGGGACAGCAAAATTTTAGTGATAGTCATTTAGAGTAATAAGTGAGCTAAAACAATTACCTAAAAGCTTAATTAATTAAGGCATTTAAGAAGACTAAATTAGCATTTGCATCATCGTTTAACTTTGTAACAACAAATAAATTAAATATTGCAACAGTCAATGTAGCAACACTAAGCTAAAAATCACTAGGACTGTTAAACTGAGAATATGTAGGCAATACTTGCTTCGCATTTAACTAACAATAAGTAATAATAAATGAGATAAAATTGGCCAAAAGGACCATGAAACTAAGGAGATAGAGGCGAATATCGACGTTGTGTTGTCGCTGTTACGCAAAATATCTTTCTTTTATTATAAGTTATATTTACAATTATACCTTACGATCCACTTAACAAATAACTTACATAATGAGTAATTGACTAACTTGTAACTACATCCTAAATTCAAACCTACCTGCTGCAATTCCTGGTCATTCTTTTCAAGTGACTTATAAAGCACTTGGAATATCTTCTCTCTGCAATGCTTCTCCTGTATGTAGTGGCAAGCAGCCAGTGCTTTCAAAGCGGAGGCACGGAGGGGTCCTAAGTTAACACCCTTGTAACAAGGCAACTTGCCTAAAACCGCATCCTCAGCTTCGCAGAGAGAAAGTAACTCGCGGAAAAATACTTTGTGCTCATTTATGTTCAAATCTGCAAATTAATTAATTGAAATATTGGGATTTTTTAATGCCCTTGTGATAAACAAATCAATAGGATTTAAAAGTATTCCATATTATGTAGAAAATAAACAATAATCATCATTCCAGCCCATGTAAGACCCATTGTTAGCCTTAGGCCTTCTCCACAATAGATCTACTATATCACGCTGGTCAAACGTGTTGACATAAGGTTTTATGTCGAGTTTTCCTTCTACTGCGTTGACGTTCTCTGCATAATAAATCCCTTAAACGTCTTTTACGACACCCACGGGCAAGGTGAATTGTATTCATACTCAGTCACTACTATATGTACTTGCGATCATGACCATAATGTATTTTACTTGAATTTCATTCAAATCTGTGGAACCATTTTGGAGTGAGAAAATGTATCAGGTTATGGGGCAACTGGTCAAACGGCAGCTAGGTAATGGTGGGAGGAACCCATGAAAAAAATTTGAAATAAAAATATTGATTCGTTAATGAATTAGAGACACGTAAAATGATTCTGATTGAAATGTACATATAAAGTCAATGATACTTAATCTGCAACATATTTGTATTTTGTCAAATGTTCATTAGAAATTGAATAAACCAATGATTACGTTCGCATAAGCAAGACGAACTTCGCTTTAAATCCGCTGATCGGCCGATGACCGTTCACCGTTTTATTTTATACTAGCAACCCGCCCTAGCTTCGCTTCGGTTATAGGTTATAGTCGTTTTACCCGCGTAGTTCCCGTTCCCGTGGGAATACCGGGATAAAATATAGCCTAGTTTACGCCCTGATATTATAGCTAGGCATTGGTGAAAGAATTTTTAAAATCGGTCCAGCCGTTTTGAAGATTACCCGGAACAAACAGACAGACAGACAGACACAAAAATTTTTAATTGCTATTTTAGGCATAGGTGTCGTGCAAATAACCATGTGAGCATGAAAAAAGCCTATTATTTTGACATTACAAACAGACACTCCAATTTTATTTATTGGTATAGACTAGCAACCCGCCCTCGCTTCGCTTCGGTTATAGGTTATAATCGTTTTACCCGCGTAGTTCCAGTTCCCGTGGGAATACCGGGATAAAATATAGCCTAGTTTACGCCCTGATATTATAGTTTTCCATTGGTGAAAGAATTTTTGAAATCGGTCCAGCCGTTTTGAAGACTACCCGGAACAAACAGACAGACAGACAAAAATTTTTTAATTGCTATTTTAGGCATAGGTGTCGTGCAAATAACCGTGTGAGCATGAAAAAAGCCTATTATTTTGACATTACAAACAGACACTCCAATTTTATTTATTGGTATAGACTAGCAACTCGCCCTCGCTTCGCTTCGGTTTTACCCGCGTAGTTCTCGTTCCCGAGGGACAACCGGGATAAAATATAGCCTACTTTACTCCCTGATATTATAGCTTTCCATTGGTGAAAGAATTTTTGAAATCGGTCCAGCCGTTTTGAAGATTACCCGGAACAAACAGACAATTTTTTTTAATCTGTATTTTAAGCATAGGTGCCGTGCAAATAACCGTGTGAGCATGAAAAAAGGGCAATTATTTTGACATTACAAACAGACACTCCCATTTTATTTATTGGTATAGATACAGCCTGTATATAAAATATTAGTTTTTATTTTAGATTTTAAAAACATTTGTTTCACGGAGCAAGTTCCCTTTACACTAGCCCCATCTGAAATTGAAAGCTTCAGAATGGGTACGGATACATAATAAAAAACAAACGCAAATGTAATGGGAAACGTACCAATAGTAAAGAGCCTCGGCTTCAAAGTAGTACAGAATGTGGTTCCGTCCATCAAACCCATTTGAGCATTTGCTGGTTGATGTCGCAACAAATGTTTCTTCGGAGGTATAATATCTGCTAACACATCTCTGTGTGGGTCCATTACCTCCGTTACGGTCTTCTTCTGTAACTCTGCTATTAATTCCAAAGATTTCATGGACTGGAAAAATTTAAAAAAATAATAAAGCCAATATACTACAAACACAAAATAGTTTGATCTCAAATATTGTGTACTTTACCTGCTGACGAACAAGTAAATGTGGACTCGTAACTTGCAACACAAGTTCTTGAAGGACATCATGTAACGCCTTAGCCTTTGCTGCAGCTACCTCACTTTCCACCTCTACAGTCTGAGTACAAGGGCCGACCACACACACGCGAACCAAACGCTCCAAATTGAGTGTTGCCATATCTATTGCACCCGAAGACACTTCACCGGTCAAATCCATCATTACGAACAAAACAGCTTTCAAAAATGTGTAAACGTGTTTGTACACCCACTCTGGTGCCATTTTCTCCAACATAAACTTAACAGCAATGCAACCGCCTAATTTAGCATACCATGCTCGCTCGTAGCACAACGATGACATTTTTTCAGCTAAATACTCCATTAGAGGCAAACGGCAGGCCCTTTCACGACTACCAAGCACCGTTGCCGCTGTCTCAATCATAAGTACAAGCGCCAAATGACCAGGTTTACACAATTCCTTCTCTTCATGGCCCATAATTACAGCTATCGCATCCACAAGTACTAATGCATCGAGACCCTCTTTAGGATATAAGCTATCCACGAAAGGCCCCGCCTGTTGTGCTATAGCTACCATGGTGTAATGACGAACTAGAGACACCATCGTTGGTAGTACATGGTGCCGTAACTCTTTAATAGCCGCAGCTACGAACATACCTGTTAATGCAGTGCGGTGAGTATGTCTCACTATGCTATTACTGCACTTGTAATAGGGACCACTCTGAACCTGAATCTTTCCATCAATAAAGCTCGGATGATTGAATAATTTCTGTAGGGTAGCTTTATCGTCATCCAAATTGAGCGAAGATGATAAATAGCATCTGAGCACTTCCCAACATTGTCTTCTATAAAACGGATCAGTTACACTTGATTTGAGCGCGGAAAAAGCTGTTTCTACTACTTTATCTACTTCAAAATCTATCGGCTTCGGTTGATCTTGAAAATATGCTTGTATAGCTGGTGGTGGCACATCTGTTTCACGGTATTCAAGTCTCTGAGGTTCTATCATCATCTTTCGGTTACCACCGCCGAATTTGCCGAGAACACGAAACGCTATTCTAGCAACTTCGTTATTCTGCAGTGTCCTCCATAGGGCTTGCATCAAATCAGCTCTGACTGGTTGAATGTGTTCATATAAAAAGTCAGGCTGCAAGTTATCCACACATAATTCGAGGGTCCTTAAACCTTGTGATATCAATGTATGAGAACCATTGAGTGCGGACACAAGCGGGTCCATAAGCATTGGTAAATACGGTAATAGACTACTTAATCTGACAGGCACAGTAAGGCATAACTCAACAAAAAGATCTTTCATATGTTGTTTGTGGAGTCCGCTTTGTAGACGATTCAGTCCTTCGAGAAGATTTGGTAAGAGCGGTAAAAATTCTTGGTATAATAAATCGTGACTGCCTCCACCAATAGAGCGGAAGAGAGCTCTTAAGAGTAGGAAATAATTGTATGGTTCTTTAGCCGTCATGGCATATTCCATAGCTTTGTTAACTATACTGTGTAAATGTGGACGCAGCATTTGTTCATTTTCAGTAGGAAATAAGCTTACTGAGCCAAAAACTAATTTAAAAAGTCGTAAGTATAGATTAGATCTTTCCACATTAGTACCCATTTCCTCCATTCTCTCCAATAAATATTCTACAAGAACCGTTGCGAATATTGGCGAAGTGGCCGGATTCGACAAAAACGTATTAGCGATTATTTGCAATGTTGTATTTTTATTGATTCTTTCAACCATATGTGATATGGTGGCAGTAAATATCTCTTGGAAGGTTTGTGGATTCATCATAGAGAACTGTAACAAAAAGTAGTATTTTAGAATTAAAATCTTTCATATATGCAATTTATTATTCGTTTATAGCTCACATAAGTTCCATCATTGGAGATGGGTTTTTACACAGAAAATAATACAGTGTGACCTCAATATAACGAATTCCTGGATATAACGAATTTTTCGAAATCCTCTGGCACTGCCCGCAAAAGGTAACGCAAAATATACCGTTACATTCGAAGGTTTTTGTCAGAAACATTTATATAACAATAATATGCAATATATCAAATACATCGTAATTATAAGCAACATGAGAATAACAGATGAGAAGGTAGATAGGTGCATAAAGTTTAGGTGACTTTTCTTGACTGGACAGAGCACAAGAAGTGGCCCGAAGGAAAGTTATCCGGCGTTGGAGAGCTAGAGATCTAGAGTCCCCTGCAATACGGCGGGGACTAGGGAGGCAGTTACGCCGCATCTCCACTGCTGGCTCACAAGGACGCACTGTAACCTAATATTTATGATGTTGCAGGTTCATCGACACGGGGTCTTCGGTAAGTACCGGCATCTATATATAAATACGTGAAGCGAAAACTTTGTACCCCTTTTTACGAAAATTACGTGGATGGACATGTATGAAATTTGGCACGGTTGAAGTATATAATGAGGAGAAGTGCATAAAACTGAAATTTCATACAATAATGGATTAGAAATACATTAAATTCATTAAAAAAGGCATTACACACACTACAACGCAATCACTACACACAGACATACACGTTTGTGTGAGTGCGTTGCGTAGCAACGCTTATACACTTTTGTTTATGGTTAAAATCTCTGGTCGAACTGAATGTCAAACAATTATAATTATGATGACAATGTCTAATAGAGATTTGTGCTTATATATTAGTTATTAGTGAAATACAGCTTGCTCAATTTACTAAATAAAATTAAAGAAAATTGTGTAACAGACAAATTTATTAAAATGAATTATATATATGCTTATGCTAACTTAATCATTGATTTTGTCAATTTATAATGAACATTTAAGAAAGTACTCATATGTTGCAGATTAAGTATCACTGTCTTTGTACATTTCAATCAGATTTACATGAAAAAGCAATGACAAACTTGAAAACTTAGGAGTGGTAGGACCACACTGTCGACAGTTATCTGTCTACAGCCGCGGGCCGGTCCGTCCGGGGCAGTACCATACTCTCGCAGAAAATCGACGTCTGAGTAGTAGCAATTTGTTACTGCGCTTCGTTCGGTGAGCGAGAGAGCCGGAAGTCCAACTTTCTGAGGGTGATTGCGTGTGGAGGGTTTTGGTGGTGCCCTTGGTATCACCAAGCCTCAATGCACGCATTCACACTCCCTTCGCTTTCTTCGCGGTAGGCAACGGCCTTGTAAAGGTCCATGAGCGGCAGCAACACTTACCATCAGGTGTACTGTTTGCTCGTTTGCCACCGTTTGCAAAAATAAAAAAAAAATAAAAAAAAAACTTTACATGTCTCCGATTCATTAACGAATCGATATTTTTCCTTCAATTTTTTTTTATGGGTTACTACCACCATTGCCTATCTCCCGTTTGACCAGTTGCCTCTTAACCTGATACACTCTATATATAAGGAGCCTAATAAATTAGATGGTATATCGAGTATTTTCTAATTCCCTTGATCTTCGTTATATCAAGGTTGTACTGTAGTTGCGTGATATCATTCTAATTAAATTTAACGACAATAGAGTTAGTACTTACAACACCGCTGAAATGTTCCAACACTTCTTTCTCTTCCTTAGATCGTACATGAGGCTGTGCTGGGGGCTGCGCGGGTGCACGGGGCGCTGCTAATGTGTATATATCAAGTGATTGTAAGCCCCATCGTACGAGACGTATAAACACCAGAGTTTCACGCGAACTGAATTGCTTCTGACCTGTGGTTGTACTCGTCGTTGTACCTTCCGCGTTTGTTGTCGTTTGCTGCCAATTTATAAGCCTTATATTACTGTCTTAATATACATTTTTTATTCTATTACATTCTTAACTGTACCGTTTATTACGACATTTGAGATTCTATAATACTAACGCGTTTATTTTATTAGCAACATCTTGTATTAAGGACAATAATCAATGTATCGAGGGGGACTTTACAAATATTTAATTAACGGACTCAAATAATATGCAAGTTCAAAACAATAATTTGTATATCGCACAAACTGTTGTCCTGTATGGGAGTCAAACTCACGATACTGGCATGGTGTGTCGATATCTTAAAAACACCATATGTGTAGTCAAATACGTTTAACACCTTCTTAACTCAAATACAAAAAGAAATCTTACAAAATGTGGTCAAAGCGAATTCAACTCAAAATAAATTCATGTAGATATTAAGTATTTCTACAGTAAGTTGTTACGAAATTTCACATTTTAACTATGCATACTAGTTTATTTAAACTTTTACCGATAGAGAAAATAATGGCAACACAAAAATAAATGTTTTTTTTTTATATTTTATAAGGCCAATTCATATTTTCCAACTTCAGGATACTTAAGAAATTTAAAAGTCCCTATGATCCATAATCTCATTGTCAAAACCCGAAATTAACATTGTTATTCGTAGTACATTTTTAATATATTTTTCTAAAATAATTATTAAAACCTTGGTTTGACAAAGATAATTTTAAATTTAGCTATTTTTACGACGCCAAGCCAGTAAAAAATGTACATACTTTTTGTAAGAAAACTACTATAAAATAAGTATGGCTTGACAATATTCCCGGTGATACGGCAAATATAGTGATTTTTTATCATTTGAATTTTTAAAACTATTACCATGATTGAATTAGAACTCACCTTACACGAGGCACAACCCCATGTAATAGTCTTAACTCCACAAACCAAAGTCTTCACCAAAGTTCTATAATCTCCTACATTCAAATTACTCAATTGCGATGATGGAAAGCCTATTTTAGCTTTCTCTTCACTTTTAGCGGCCGCATCTAGGAAGTCAGGAGCGAGTTTCTCTTCCTCTACTTTGACCTCCATTGCGGTAATAGCCGGTGATGGTGTAGTAGGTGTTCCAGGGGTAGTTCCGCCGCTATTTGTGCCATTTGTCGAAATAGTTGTTTGTTTACTTTAAAGAAAATGATATTGTATTAGAACAATTGCTGTTTTGTGATATGAATAAAAAGAAATTTAAGAGTCTATATACATTATATCGAGTCTATACACGTTATATCGAATAATATATGTAGTACGTTATATCTAGTAATATTCCGTGTGGTGACGGAGTAAAAATATGATTCACCCCTCACTTGCCCGTGGGTGTCGTAAAAGGCGGCTAAGGGATATCTTGTACCAGCTATACATGAGAAATAAAAATCCTATACCAACACGCCGAACCAGCGTGGTATAGTAGGTAATTTTTCATCGCAATGTGGAGGTGGATCGAGGCGAGTAGTGGGATGTATATGAGCTGTTTGATGATACGTTATATCAATTAATGTTTTGTGTCGAATAAACATACCACTACACCTGGCACGGTAAGTCTTTACCACAATGCCATTTGTGCAGTCCTAAATGTATATGTGATCGCCAATTGTTACTATAATCGATAGGCTCCATTGCAAATGCATCGTCATCATCATCGCAGCCCACATACGTTCCACTGTTAGGCTCAAGCCTCCATATTGGTAGGGAATCTGATCTATTATACCATGCTGGGCCGTCATGTTGATATATGGCTTCATTTCGAGTTTTCTTTCTCTTGCACAGATCTTATGTGGATATTATATCCCTTAGTGGTCTTTTACGAGATCTACAGGCAAGATTTTTGATTATTGTGTTCAAACAATGTTTAAACTTGACAATATGTAAGTGCCCTTGAGGGGCTTATGCAGAATAAATGATTTGATTTGATAGAGTGATAAATTGTATTTTTACTCCGTCACCACACGGAAAAATGCAAATGCATGATGATACAGTATACTAAAATGTATTATTAATTCAGTTTCGATGCATTTTTAAGCCAATTTGAATATAATATGTACATAATAATACTTACCATTTGTTCATCAATGCGGGTAGCTGTAGTTTAGATATTGTCTTAAATTTGAGTACAAACACTTCTAGTATACGCATGAGCAACTGTCGGCCTTGTGGCTGTGTACCCGCGCCGGTCACACCTTCACTTTCAGACCGCTGACGTATACAATCCACCAAATTTAAGAGTAACTTGCATGACATTGTTTGTATGCTAGAAATACAATAACGATATTAAGGTTGGGAACACGAAAAATTAGCATGCTGAAGTGGCAATGGGCAGGCCACATCGCTCGACCAACTGAAAACAGCTGGAGAAGAAAGGTTCTCGAGTGGCGACCACGTATGTCGGACCACGGCAGTCGTAGTATAGGACGCCCCCCACTAGATGCATCAATGACCTAGTGAAAGTTGCTGGGCGTCGTTGGATGCCGGCGGTACAGGATCGCACTCTGTGGTGCAACATAGGGGTGGCCTACGTCCAGCAGTGGACGACGATAGGCGGCAATGATGATCATGATTAAGTTAATACTTATATCTTGTTTCTGTACATGACGGATGCATTCACGCGTTTACTACCTATGTTAAGTACGTACGGGCAATAAGCAGCCATATAAACAAAAGAAGGCAAGGTCACTACTATTTACTTCTTCTCTGCCCCATATTTGTATCACTTTTAACCAATAGCCTCCTCTGGATGAAGGTAATTAGCCTATTATACTTTCTTGGCTTCATTTTTGGGTGACTCGGGGTTTCATTTCCACTTGAGGCTTTTCGAAGTTGTATATATACCATTTTTTTTCCACTATAATAAATTATTAGCGTTTTCTTTTCTGGAAGTAAACTTTTTAATCAGGTAAAGGTATTACCACATCCCAGATAAACCGGGGTGATAGAAGGGCGCGGTTAAGATCCCACTACCCCACGTCGCCTACTGAGCGAGCCATCGCTCATTCATTACGTCAATCGCTTGAAGAAGAGTCCTATGTTGTACATCGTGACCTTGCTTTCATCCAAATTTCTTGGGTCGACTGAATACGTCCTCTGTTTCCACACAACGCTATCAGATTTCGTCTCTCTTTTTATATATAAGTGAACCAGATAGGTGAAGCGAGGTCACCGTGGTTCATACGAAACGTCGATCTTCACATCGACCTCGAACTGCCGACCATCAGGCAGTTTATGAAACGGTGCTCCCGGAGCTACTTAGGCTCTGCCATGACACACCCCAACCAACTAGTGGTTGGGGCAGCTTCCTGTAGGCCATCCAAAATATCCTCCATCCGACCTCCTCGTCACGTCCTCGACGAAGAGGACGACACTATCACACTCGCTCAACGTAGAGCCTACACGGCCCGCGAGGCCATAACACGTAAATACCCGCGGTTCCGCCCTCGCCGTCGAGGTGCGAAACCGTGCCGCGCAAAATCACGAATCAAAGCGTGGGCACGCCCACTATGCCTCCAGCGACGCCCCAAGCCGAGGTCCCTTCCTCACAGGGGGAGCCCTTGGGCGATGTCGCTTAGTATACTTTTACCGGGTTGAGAGCCCTCGGCGCTCACCCATAGTCCACGTCAAGCTGTCAAGGCCATCTGCGGCCAACAGCTGTACACATAAAAAAAAAGTGAACTGAGGTATCGAAAATCCAAGCATACTTACAGGCACTTGCACTTCATCTGAAGACATGGCAGGGTGTAAAATTGGCAAAACTGTCAAAATCTATACAATAGAATAAATATGAAACTTAGAACGCTTCTATCATAGAAATGAGAAAAAGAGTTTCCTCTTAAAGGTTCCTAAATTATAACCTAAGAAGATATCTGGAAAGTGCGAAGTTGTGTATATTTATTCATACCTAGTTGGCAGTGATTCATCATGCACATTCTTAGAGAAAAGATGTGCAGCAATAGCCAGATCTGTAAGCGGCAATAGTTGGCGTACATGGTGGACCAGATCCGCCAACGTCGAATACGCAAGGGGGCGGAGCGATTCATGCACAGTCCAACCACCGCCCAGCAACACGTCCTCATCGAATAATCGCTCCATGTATGGTACGAATTCTGCAATAAACAATAATTTATTAAAACCGATTTATATTTTTTTTTTATTTCATAATCATCATCATCACAGCTCATATACGTCTCGCTACTGAACTCGAGTCTCCTTCAAATTGGGAGCGAAATTGACATACTATACCACGCTGGTCAGGCGGGTAGGTATAGGGTTTTAGTTCGAGTTGCTCTTCTCTTACATAGTTGTGATATTCAATTCAATTCAAATACTTTATTATGCATAAACCCCGCGGGGGCACTTACATATGGTCACTTTTTACATTTTACCTTACACTACTACCGGATCGGAACGCGACCGCACTGAGAAGATCCAGCAAGAAACTCAGTGGGCTTGTCTTCTTTTTTATTCATTTACTATTTTTTTTTAATAAGATAATATACAACAACATGTCTATTAATAGCTCCAGTGTGATGCCTTTCGAACCATCATATAATACAGTTATTAAATATAACGAAAAAATACCATGGCTGGACCAGATCCCGCAAGCGGCACCCGATCACGAGTTAACCACTAGAGCAGCCATCACTCCCCTCAACCACAATGGAGGGAAGGGAGAGACCCGCTCCTCGTAGCTACCGCAAGCAGACCCTTCAGTGAGCATGACCAATACCATGGGCCACAAACATAAAACACAGATTAAATAACAAATTCGTTTGGCAAAACACGCTACGCTTTACAATTATATTAACAGCAACAGAATAAACATGTATGTAACACCTTTTGAAATAATGAGAAAATGCCTGAATGAGGAGCTGCTCATAACCAGTCTGTATTATCATCAAGATAATCCGAGATTTTATAATAACCTTTTCTACAAAATCTACTCTTGATTGCTTTTTTAAACTTATTAACTGGCATATCTCGAATATTAATAGGTAATTTGTTGTAGAAGCGTATACATTGCCCCATGAAGGATCTGTTAACTCGTTGAAGACGAGTACTGTGTACAACTAATTTATCCTTATTCCGAGTATTTACATGATGAATGTTACTATATTTTTCAAAGTTACCGATATTTTTCTTTACATAAAATACATTTTCGTATATATATTGAGATATAACAGTCAGAATATTTATCTCTTTAAATTTCTCTCTTAGTGACACTCTTGGGCCTAAATTATATATCGCGCGGACCGCCCTTTTTTGTAGAATAAAAATTCTATTCAATTCCGCGGAGCAGCCCCAAAGTAATATGCCGTATGACATGAGACTATGAAAGTATGCGAAATAAACTATTCTGGCTGTTTCAACAACGGTTAACACGCGAATTTTTTTTACCGCATAAGCCGCTAAGCTGAGCCTATTTGACAGTTTCTCAATATGAGGCCCCCATTGGAGTCTATTATCTATAGTGATGCCTAAAAAGGTGGTTGATTCCACAAGATCCAGAGCCACCCCATTCATTTGAACATTGGTTTCCACTTGTCTCACATTAATATGTGCAAGATATCCCTTATTCGCGTTTGACCACACCCGCCCCCTCCGCAAGAGAGTGGGTGGTGAATTGTATTCTTACTCTGTCACCACACAGACATTATATCACACTTAACGAATTTGTTCTTCAGTTTCTGCTCTGCTTTCTGTTTTTTTTTTTTTAATATAATAAGGAATAAATCCTCATAGAATCTTAAACGAGTACGAGGTTGACAGGCCATTTCCTTAGTCGCCTTGTACAACAACTACACTAAAGGTATAGAGGTTTTTTTTTTAATTACCCTGTATTGAAGTAAATTTATTCATCAAATCAGGTTTGTAAACTACTTCATTGATATCAGTTCAACCCCTAATTATATAAAATCGCTTATAATATAGAAAATAGTTTAAAGCAAAAAACTTCAGTAACAGCTACCAGTTATGATGAACTTTACTTCCATCAGCTTATCGACGTTCACTGTTGGACATAAGCCCACCACGGTTGGGCATAACACTTAGCAAAACAATCGCAATCGGTTTGATGTTAGTTATATTACTTACTGAGCCTTAAATCTGTAGCAAGAATGTGTCTTGTGGCTATCACCAGCTCCTTTCTAAGATGTGCTACTTCCGGTGGGCATAGAGTCAAAAGCCCAATAATGCCTTTCACCATTAGGCTGGCATGATTAGCTATTGTATCTTGATATATCCTAATAATGTAAGCTAGAAATGCCAACGTCTTAATTTGTGCACCCATGAAGTCCACAAACACTTCCTTGTTGAATGAAGCTGATTGTCTGAAAAAGACAGTATGGATAAGCTTTATATATGTCACCGTAAAATTGTACGAACCGTTAGTTTATAAACTATCTAGTGAGATTATAAACTATCGACAGATTGTGAACGGACACAAAAATTTACAATCTATCGCTTATAGGTATTTTCGTAAGTTTAAAAACTATGTTCAACCGTCAAATTGTGAACAAAACGCAAAGTGCACGCTGATTGGTTCAACGAACGAATCATTGTTTTCACACGCTGCCCCGCCGCCATTATGATTTTAGCGACATTACTACATTACATCAACATAAAGATATTAAAAACAGTTTTTTGAGCTTTTTAATTGCTGATAATTATCTTTGTAACTCTATGCACACGAACACATGCTATCTATAACGCCAACCAATCAGAGGACGGTTCACAAATTCGCAGGCGAGAAATTGTAAGACAGTGCTGTGATTGGGTCATTTCTTTTCAAACTGATGATTAAAAGTATTAAAATCACAATTTGACGGTTGAACACCATCAGTTTATAATCTTACGAAAATATAAGCGTTAGATTGTAAACTTTGTGTCCGTTCACAATCTATCGATAGTTTATAATCTCACTAGATAGTTTATAAACTAACGGTTCGTACAATAATCCGGTGACATATGTATTTATTAGCTAACCCAGCAGATGTTGTTGTGTTCAAATAAAATAAAAGGAATTCTCCTTGAAATCGACAGCTACGCCACCAATACGGGTCCAATTGTGAATCTAAACCATTCTCGAATCCCCTTGAACATCATCATCATCTTGCTCTTATCCCAATTACTTGGGGTCGACGCAATATGCCATCTGTTTTGACATATTGCAAAAAGTTTCGGCAATGACTTTTATGACCGGCCGCCTGCCTGACGTCAACCCTCCTTGGGAATGTAATCCTTGACCCAAATGGTACCAGATGGAGTTGGTCCGGGTCAATCTAGGGCTCTTAGTCATCTTTTACGACACCCACGAGCAAAGCAAGGGATGGTAGTATTCGAAGCCGCTACCACACAGCACACACACACAAAAAATTTCGTCAACATCGGCCCAGCCGTTTAGGAGGAGTTCAGTGATATACACACGTACACAAGAAATTTATGTATAAAGATATATGTATATACATATATATGGGGTATAGTGATGGCATAAAAGTATCATTGAAATACAATATATATAGGTACAAAGTGCACATAAAATTACTTGTGTTAACATTTTTGTCTGCATTGCAAGTTAATCATGATATTGCATAATTGAGGTGTTGAAATTATATCCTCATCTGTAATTTAATACTTGACAAAGGTACTTTTAATAAAGTGCGGCTGTTCTTTAAAATTCTATAGTTTTTGTGGCAGTATTATAAAATGGTTTCGATGTGGTAATGGAGTAAGAATACAATTCATCAATCACTATCTTGCCTGTGGATGTCGTAAAAGACGACTAAGGGGCTTAATATGCACATAACATCTGTGCAAAAGAAGGAAAACTCGAAATGAAACCCTATACTAGCAAGTCTGACCAGCATGGTATAATTCGAGGTTCAAGGTCAAATTCCCTCCCACTGTGGAGGAGACCCGAGCCCAACATTGGGACGTTTGTAGGCTGTGATGCTGATTATAAAATGGTAAGAAGAGGTAGAGGCTGTAATATATTTTGATGGACATGAATCTCTTGTTGTCTTCAACCTTAAAATATTGGTAAACTACCATTCAAACTTAGCTTTAATTATGAATTTTCATTAAATATCTTACCACAGTGAAAAGTAAATCATTCTTTCTAACGAGTAATCAGATTTCTTATTACTCACAAATTAATTTACATACATCTTAAATAGTTTAAGCTATTCACAAATAGCATTACAATTTCTAAAGTAGCCATTCGTTTCGCGAATGATCTGTCTGAAATTGCTACCCTGCTGATGTGTGAAGTGCAATGCCTTCATACATCAGCCACTTACACAATACTATAATTAATACAGATTGCCACAATCCAAATTTTCCAGACAGACATGACAAGTAAGCTCAAAAGTTTTGACACTAAGTTGGATTGATCATTGGATAAGGGGGACATTATAACATTACCTGTGTGTTGCAGCTGGCTGCAATGTAATAGTCTCCATGATGAGAGGTATGAAGTTACTCACTTCTTGATGCACATTTTGTTTGTATAGCTGATACATAAGTACCACTATAATCGGTAACTCTTGTATTACTTTTAATGAAAGGACAGATCTAGGGATGAGATTATACTGTAAAGGCAAAATAAAAGTGGTTAATTATAGTATTTATTATCAGTAAAAATTTGTAGTAACATTTCAAAAATTTGCCACAATACTTACTAATACTATAAATGCAAAAGTATGTTTGTGTATTTGTTTGTTACGCTTTCACGCTTAAACCACAGAACCAATTTAAAAAATTCTTTCACCAATAGAAAGCTATAATACCAGGGAGTAACATAGGCTGTATTTTATCCTGGTATACCCACGGGAATGGGCACTACGTGGATAAAGCAACTGAAACCGAAGCAAGGGTGGGTTGCTAGTCAACTTATATAATATTCAATTACTTGTCACAGCTCATATATGTTCCAGTTCTGGGAAGAGCCTCCTCCACAATGGAAGGTAAATTAACCTACTATACGACATTAGTCAGACAGATTGGTATAGGGTTTTATTTCGAGTTTCCCTTCCCTTACTATATTTTTTATTATTTTTTTCACAATATTCAATTACTCATTAATCTTTTATTGAATATATTTCCCAAAACCTTTATGAAGGAAATTAATAAACTTTCTATCTATCTAGCCTATTTATGTGAACATAACCACTAACCCTATACAGTGACTTTCCAATCCTATTTGATCGCATAAAACATTTAGCCATTATTAATTAGATACCAAAGCTGTTTTTTGGCACATCTATATGCCATACAGGTAAAAGATTGGTGTTCAGGTTAAGAACCCATAGTGCTCAATCAATAATCAAGGTAAATTTCTCATGGTTATTTGCAGCTAACAACTATGTCAAAGGAGAAAAAAAAAATAAAATTGCCTGGTGTTATTGAATCCTATCAATTTAGTCAAATGGAAATTTAGGAATATACTCACAGTAACAACACTGCCATCTAGCAACTTCTTCTCGGTATGAATGGGTGTCGTAGTATAAGTCTCTTGCAACAGTTGGTCTATGTTTACTTCTGATAAATCTTTCACTCTTATAGTCGGCTTTGGTTCAAATATTTTTGGCAAATGGTTTGGTAAATCTGAGTATATACCTTTCACCCATTGCAAGAACTTATGAATCTAAAAAGGAAAATAACATTATAAAGGTCTCTTTTGTTTCATGATATATATGAATGTGTGTGTTGACATGTTCTATTCAATTCATAAAACTCGTAAAACTAAAACTCGTAAAATTCATAAAACTCGAAATGAAACCCTATACCAACATGTCTGACCAGCATGGTATAGTAGGTCAAATTCCCTCCCATTGTGGAGGAGGCCCGAGCCCAACAGTGGGATGTATGTGGGCTGCGATGATGATTCAATTCATAGTCATCATCTCAGTCCCACTGTTGGGCTTGCGCCTCCTACAAGTTAAGAGGGCAATTGACCATGCTGATTAGATGAGTTGGTATAAGGTTTTATTTCGAGTTTTTCTTCTCTTGCACAAGTGTTAAATGTAAATCAAACCCTTAGTCAACATTTTTGACACCATGGGCAAGATTGGGGCTGGTGAACTGTACTCTTACTTTGTCAACACGTAGGAAATTACTCAAATGTCTGTTATGAAATAAATTAGAGGCAGCAAATTTCGCAGTGCCTACAGAGTAGAGTGTCATGACAGCAATGTGTCACTCAACTCCAAGAGTGGTTACATGTATTTTTGAAGTTGTAGAGACAGTAAGTCGGTTTAGCTTAAAATCTGGTACAAGCGCAAATGACTATGCCTAATAATGAATATGCCTTGATTACACCTACGGTCCATGTATGCACTAAGTGGCAAGTAATCGCCGAGTAAACGTCGAGTGCATGTTCAAATCTGCCAAGCAAGCTGTTATTGGGTTGAGCACCGAGGCAAGTGTTTAAACATACCAAGTATTTGGCCGAGGGCACTTTCCCACCACTCTACTCAGTATGTATAATGGAGGTTTAACGACTTGAACAGTCTAAAATATCTATCATAAAAAAAAACTATTTAAAAATTAATCAATATTTTCAGCATAGTTGTGCTGAATAGTATCTGGAGGTACTTACATCAACTTCAGTGGTATATGTAGGTCTATATTGTTTATGTAACTCCATAAAAATCTTCAAGCAGACTAAAACATTCTCCTCGTTTTCAATCTCCATCAATTTCAGCATTAGTATCAAAATGCTTTTAACATAAGGCCTTAAAGTTTCACTGATTGGTAAACGATGAATCATTTCCAAAATGAGTTTTCTTACTTGCTGTATGTTATATTCAGCAATGAAATGTGGCTCACCCTCTTGAAGGATTTTCAAAAAAATTTTTAGAGAGTGATCCAAGAATTGTGGATATTGAGAAGAGCTGAGTATTACCTGTATGACAAAATTTTGAAAAACATTAATTTCGCTTTATAGCATTTTTAGTTCAATTATTCTTTTGTAACAATTTTAATCTGTCTTAAGCCTAAATAGTTAGACAAAACTTAAAGGTCTTCAATAATCTCACTATAAAAGTTACCATAATAAGATCAGCATCATCATCGACGAGGACACGGCGCAGCACACGCTCGAGGAGTGTGCTGCGTGGGAGGGGGAGCGCCGTGAACTCGTCGCAATTATCGGTGCCGACCTGGCGCTGCCGACCATCGCCAGGGAGATGCTCGTCAGCGTCAGGAACTGGGACGCGGTCGCCGCCTTCTGTGAGGCCGTTATCTCACGGAAGGAGGCGGCGGATCGTATGCGAGTAGAGCTCCTATTCGGCGACACGTTCCGCCGCCGGCGACTCGGGCGGCGCAGGCGCGAGTATCTGCGCCTAATGCCGCGGGTGATCGGACCGGGGTATTGTCCGTCACCCGCAGAGAGGCTGACCGCGCGACGGCGTCCGACGTCCCAGGACGTCGAGAGATGAGGTTACCCGAAAGGGTATTCCGTCGGGCCGACCATTGACGACAAGTCACATCTGCTTCGGTGGTCGGCCCAACAATGAGGTGACGTTCCCGCACGCCGTCCTTTCATCGCCCCGGACGGACTGGACCGCGCGTGCGCTTACCATAGCCCATCCATAAAAAAAAATCATGACAGCGCATATACATTCCACTTCTGGGCTCGAACCTCTACCACAATGGGAGGTATCATTTCAGGTGTTCCTTCTCTTGCATAGATGTTCTCTGGTTATTATTATCAGAAGGGGGTCGATAATTGTATTTTTACTCCCTCACCGCATGTACTATGATCAAATTATGTTTTTTTGTCTTTTAAGTTTTTCTTTATTTGTACTTATGTTATCTCCTAGTATCCTTTCTCAGATCTTACAACACCCATGAATAATTTATTGTCCCATTATTAATTTAATGTATCACACATTGAATTATTAATGGAATATGGAGATTAAATTCAATAATAATATACAGGTGTACAAATAAGTTTCCGCTGTTTTGAGAATTAGTTTGTTCATTTCAAAACAACAAAACCCTATCATATTATTAAATTCGCATTAGCATTGTATATTTTTCTTCATCTAAAATGTGTAAATATGAGCCAATTAAGTGTTATATGTGGGCACTTTTGATTTATTTATTTAATTTAAAAATCTGCAGCGGAGGTGCATCAATTGCTCTTGGACGCATATAATGAAGATGCCTTGAGTGAGAGAACATGTTGTGAGTGGTTTAATCAAAAACGGTAATTTTGACCTAAAGGACAAAGATCGCAATGGAAGGCCAAAAATTTACGAGGATGCAGAATTGAAGAAATTATTGGGTGAAAATTCATCTCAAACACAAAAGGAACTTGCACTAACTTTATGTCACTCAGCAAGAAATTTCACATCATTTAAAATTGTTAGGAATGATTAATTAGCAAGGTAATTGTGTTCCATACGGATTAAAGCCGAGATGTTGAACGCTGATTATTCATGAGTGAAATTCTGCTAGTTAGACAAAAAAAAGTTTTTTTCCATTGAATCCTCACTGATGATGAAAAATGGATACATTATGATAATCCAAAAAGAAGATAATTATTATGTCCATTAAAACAATGATTAGGTAATATTGTTAATTAATTGTACTTGTACTAGGTAGCACACATCACGTAGTGAATTTGACAAGACATGACAAACATATATCAAATAAGTGGGTACTTCATAATAATCTTATTTAACAAAAAGATATTAAAGTACCTGCAATGTTTATACACAACAAAAATCATCCCAACCACCTGGCCACGCGTTAACATCCACAGCAAAACCGAATATTCATGTATTTGGTGCAATCAACTGTGTGTGATGCATTACGAGTTGCTTAATCCAAGCGAAACAATTACGGGAAGTCTGTACTGAACACAATTGGTGAGATTGAACCGAGCTCTAAAGGAAAAACATCCAGACAAGACAAAATTATTCTTCTACATGATAACACTCGTCTGCATGTAGCGGTTCCTGTGAAAAATAATTGGAAACACTTGATTGGGGAATTCAACGCCACCCACTGTATCTACCAGACATTGCATGGTCCGACTATCACTCGTTTTAGTCAATGGCACATGCACTGTCGGAGCAGCGGTTTACAACACATGAAAAATCTAAAAATGGCATTGATTCGTGGATATCCTCAAAAGATAAGAAATTTATTAGATATGGCATCCAAATGCTGCTTGAAAGATGTGCATAAGTAGTTGCTAGTGATGGACAATACTTCAATTCAAATTACTGTTCTTTCACAATAAATATTATTTTCACCAAAAACAGCGGGAACTTATTTGGACTCCTAATAATATTAGGAATTTAAAGGATAATTTGTTTTTATGATGTATTACTGCATTAACAAATGGTACTATTGCCTTTCTCCAGAAAACTTCATACCTATTTCATGTATAATAATCCTTAGGAAATTGTACTTGTACTAATTATTATATTACATTACACTTTGCAACACAAACATACTGTAAGAGCCTATGAAATCAAAACAGTATGCGAAAATCCACGCTTCTATAAAATTTTCAATACCATTTCAGATATCTTCCAATGCAATTATTATGTACTAACCTGAAATATTAAAATTCTAATATTTCTCGCAGGTGTCACAAGAGGCGACTAAAAACAAATCATTCTGTGCCAATTATATTGTCGTTTGGGCAACATTTCACACTAGGAGAGGGTAAGTGTCAAGCAGGTCGCTAGTTTAAACTTAGATAAAACCCTATGTAAGATGATGCGCTCTATTTCTACCTCTGTTAGAGAAAAAAAACCCACTGGGAAGCCTCTGAATAAAATGGGATATTGGCAGGACTAAGACATACAAGCGAATCTCATTTATTGCGCAGAAATGAGGGTATTTATATCTAAATATTTATAAAATAACTTCATACTTCAAAGTTTTCGCTAAGTTCCTGAGCGGCTTTGAGTTTGATTTCATCTTTGGCTCCAGGATCCGCCAGCATAGTCACGTAGCTTCTGTAGGTGTTCATTTGAGTATGGGGGTCACCAGGACCTCCAGAAGTCATTGCAGCCATCATTCTGGATAAACCGAAAAGTACCACACACTTTTACATTTTTGTCACATGTTCATTTTTAAATAAACAGTATCAATAATATAGCATATTATTATTATCTTGTGTAGTATCGTTATATAGGATGCAAATAATCAAATTCACTAAAACTTCGTAAAATTATTGCAATCTCGTGTTAATATTGTGTATCAAACAGAGGTAAACTTGGGTAGCTCCTGAATGAGAGAATGAGAGATACAAATGAACTATAGTTGTCACAAAATAAGTGGCCCGTTTTGACACTTGGTCTTACCGATGTATTTAGTGATGCATCCATACGATTCAGTACTCGATACTCACGATAAATCGAACCAAGTTTATATGAGTATATAATCGATGTGAATATGTAAAGTGCATTGGATTAAAGTTCTGATTTGAAAATTTTACTTAAACTGTGATATTGTAGATATTCTGAAATGATACAATGTTACGAATGGTAATTTTTCTATCATTTAATATTTTTCGGATACAATAACATTCACTCAATCACAAAAATATCGAGAAAAAGTGAATCTTCAATCAATCATTTTCTTAAGATGATGAGCCAAAATTGTCAGTTGAGTTATCGTTACCCATATATTATATATTATTTCATTTTCATATTGTGAATATTGACGTCTCGATTTTCCGTAAAAATCACTACACAGCTGGTGAAATTCTGTAAATGGTTGGTCTAAATACTAGTATTCAAATTAATAAGTAAGGCAAGTACGAGTCCGCCTTAAAAAATATATCTTGATCGATTTATTTTTCCTTAATCGATTATTAGTAGTCTGTGAGCGATATGAAAAAAATCGTTATGCCACAGCACTTAGCCCAGTGGGCGGTACCCGTCAATGAAAAATGTAATTACCTTCAACACAGTTTGAGTGGTAAATATAAAAAACTTCTTGGGCGTGAACTGTCAAAACGGGCCTTTTATTTTGTGATTATAGCTCTTTGGTTCCAATCTAGCTCACGTTAGCTCAGTAGCTCAGTTAATAGTTCAACAGTTCATTCAATCGGCTCTTTTACTCGTGTCGTTATGTCACGATAATATCCGTACACGGCGTGAATACATTGACAAGTCGACTTACACCAAATTTTAAGATATAGCAAAATTGTCATCCAGATTACCTGCTTTATATGGGAAATAAATGAGTAACTCGATTCTCTCACTTATTTTTGGAAAATCGCACTTGTGAATTATTACACAACTCTGTTTCCAACGAGAACATTATGACGTTTAGAGATATTTAAAAATATTAATGTTATTTATTTAAATAACTCAACACGTTAAGTTATTTACGCTACATAATCAAATAAACTAACAGAATAGCTTTAGATGGTCAATTATTCACATTACCCATAATTGTGTTCCCGACTATACATATCAAGTTGTCAAGTTATTACCGGCACAAAAGTGCAGCAACAGTGAGCATACATATTTGATCTTCAGCAGTACTTACCCACCCCCTATCTTAAAACTTCTGTTTCTTTTTATAAGAGACAGCTATGGTTCTATAATCTTATAATTCATGATTTAGCAACTGATAAGCCTACATGTTACATATGGGACGAAAGCATCGGTGCTCGTGGAGCTAATCAAATCGCGTCGTGTCTGGTGGCGTTTTCTTTAGAATTTGCATTCAGAAGTTAAACAGGTCATATTTTATTCAATACATGTGGAGGCTAAAACAAAAATAATACGGTCGCAATGATGATTATGTACTTTTGTGGATCCAAAGCTACAAACCATTAACTACAAGTTTCTTATCAGCGAACATAGCCGCATAACATGGTAGGACCACACTGTCGACAGTTATCTGTCTACAGCCACGGGCCGGTCCGTCCGGGGTAGTACCACACTGAGCAGAAAATCGACGTGTGAGTAGTAGCAATTTGTTACTGCGCTTCATTCGGTGAGCGAGAGAGCCGGAAGCCCAACTTTCTGAGGGTGTATGCGTGTGGAGGGTGTTGCTGGTGCCCTTGGTATCACCGAGCCTCAATGCACGCATTCACACTCCCTTCACTTTCTTTGCGGTAGGCAACGGCCTTATAAAGGTCCATGAGCGGCAGGAACACATACCATCAGGTGTACTGTTTGCTCAATTACCACCGTTTGCAATAAAAAAAATAAAAATGGAGTGTGACTCGGATCATGCGTTGATAGGGGGAACCAAACAGAAAACGCGATTTAAAATTAAACATCTTAATGACTGTGTGCATCTCATAAGATCCTGCAAGATTAATAACGCAATTGCCGCTGTATTAAGGCAGCTCGAAAAATCTTAAATTTTACATAATTAAGTTAAAAAAAGCCCATTCCCGATTAAAAAAAAATTATTAGCTTTAATAGACACAGCATTACACGTTTTTTTTTTAAACGTAAAGACTGACAATGACACACCAAACAATGAGTGAAGGACGTTTTTTTTTCTATTGTAATAGTGGCAAACGAACAAACAGTACACCTGATGGTAAGTGTTTTTACCGCTCGTGGACCGACAAGGCCACTGCCTACCGCGAAGAAAGTGAAGGGAGTGTGAATAGGTCCAATGAGGTTTTGTGATCCTTTTTTTTTTGAGGTGTACTGCGGTCGGCGCGCCTCCGCACCACTCCGTCCGGGGCGACAGAGGGGCTTAAGCATGCAACACCCGCAACCCACCCGAACACCACGTCGCCTTCGTCGTTGGGCCGACCACTGGAGCAGGGTTACTTGTCATCAGTGGTCGGCCCGACGGAATACCCCCTACCCGGGGTACCTTCCCATCGACCGACGTCCCCCCTCGGTGAGGACGTCGGGCTTTCCTCACGCAGTCGGCCTCTCGGCGGGTGACAGACTAATCCCCGGTCACGTCACCCGCGGCCTCGGCTAAAGCGGCATTGCACGCAGGTAATCCCGCCTGCGTAATACCCTCCCATTATGTAGGAGGCCCAAGCCCAACAGTGGGACGTATGTGGGCTGCGAGAATGATGATGATAATTAAGTACAAGCTTTATGTTTTAATGTGAGATGATTAATCTCCATTCAAATAGTTATGAGAGAACTGGCTACTTTTCTCAAATTTCCATAAATTGCTTAGGTGAATAAATTGACAAGTCGTCGGTGAACAACTTGATATGTCATTTTTTTTGTTGATTAAATCGTTAATTTATTATTATGCTTTCAATATCTGAAAATTGCGATTAAATTATTTAGAAAGGTATAAAAATTAAATAAATTGATAAAAAAATAGATTTACCAATAATATGTAAACTTAAAAATGGCTGCCCTGAAAAGTATGCATTTTCGACTTGTCAATATATTCACGCCGTGTACGGATATAATCTACCAGTAATCCAACTTCATACAAACGGACGAAACGCGAGCTATACCTACGCGCCTCGATCTCGGCATGCGCTCGGCATGTAGACAGTCGCGACTGTGCTGCAGTGACGAACGAACGGTGTGTTGTTTTTTTAACAATAACTGCGCGAATTTTTCACTAAAATACATAATTATACACATATTTAATATGACAAGTAGGGTATATTGTGCTGTTTTTGGTTGCATGAATTCGTCAATAACGAATCCAGAGAACTTTTTTTGTATTACCTGGAAACTCTGAAAGGTAAGATTATAAAATAATTTTACTTACTAGTAGGTAGGTACATAATGTGTGTCGTTTTAATTTCCTTTTATCTCCCGAAAAAAAGTTGTCTGGATTAATAAATAAAGTGAATAAAATGATTGACACGAGTGAAATAGGTAGTTATAGGCGGTCCATGAACATGTTACGGTACGCTTGTATTAAAACTCATAATGTGTTTAGTTTTGTTAGTTTATATAATTCAAAGTAAAGACGTGGTATTTTATTATTAATAATATATGTTTATTGTACTATGTGTATGATTAGTACTAGAAAAAAATAATTTGACCGTCTGTCTGTCACTCGATAATTTAAATTTATAGACCGATTTGTTATTTAAACATAAACATGTTTTTTTTTTTTTTTTTTTTTTTTTTTAATTAAAACTACCAATCAAAAATCAACACGCATTGTTATTGAACACTTCCTATTCAATTCACAAAGTATTTTATTTGTTTATATAAGAAAAGTATATACAAAACTAAATGGAAACACAAAGTAGACAAATGTAATTAAAATGCTGGAGGAGGGCAGCCCTATCACATGTTTACGTTTAGGCATTTAATTCAAGGTTACGGCCGAGATACATTACTGGATAGATGACTATACTGTGGTCATGTCGTATAAGCAGTCTACTATACCATAAAATATAGGATAAGTGTGCCTACTCTTGAATCTCGATTCCAATCCTAAATCTAATTGCAGCTCGAATTTGAGCAAATTTGGTGCTCTTGAAAGCGCCACTAGCGCACAATTGACATCAAAATCGGTGGAACGTTTCTAAACTAAAGGAATTCGACTCTCGTCGATTAAGTCAAATATTTGCTACTCCCGACGTGATTTTGACGTAGTTTAAAATCGTTAATATTGCACAATTTCAAGAAAGCGTCTTTTTGGTGATCCAGTTCGATAACGTTATTAATTTAACGTAAGAAAATACGGCACATTTGCTGAAAATAACAATGGCGAATGCAAAGAATTCATTCTCGATTTTGTTCAAGAGTACCAAATATAAGTTTGGTGAGATTGGAATTTAATCGGATTTGAAATTAGAATTGTTTTCATGAGTAGGCACACTGATCTCTGACTTAGTGCTGTCACGTTTACGATAAAGTCCGTAGATTTTTATCGATAAAACTCTATTTTTGTAATTGTAATTTTCTATTATAATTAAAATACAATCAACGAAAATCTTTTTGAATTTATTTCAAACAAAAACTGTTTTCCCGACTGTTTTAATTATTCAAAAGGAGTACAATCAAGGCCTAGGTCACTATGACTGCAGCGGGCTATGTTTCCGTTGCGGTCAGACCGGACACCAGGCGGCATCGTGCTCTGCGGTGCCCCACTGCCCCGCGTGTGCGGCAGGCAATAGGCCTGCCAAACACCGCATGGGCTCTGGGGACTGCAGACCCCCGGCATCGGCCCCGAAGGGGCGGGACGGCCCATCGACCGGGCCAGTCCCCGCTCCGAGCGCGGCCCGATCGCCCGTCAGCGCGGAGGAGGTGACGATGGATACGGACCGTTAATGGACCCCGTATCCATTCGTCTCCTCCAGGCCAACCTCAACCACACCGCCGGTGCGCAGGACGTGTTCCTGCAAGCCATGGCGGAGTGGTTGATAGGAGTAGCCGTAGCCGCGGAGCCGTACGTGGTGCCCGACCGGCCTAACTGGTTGGGTAGCACCGATGGCACCGTGGCAATCGTCGCCTCCACGTCGTGGCCTTCGTCGCCTCTGACCCTTAGGGACAGGGGCGTCGGATACGTCGCGGCGGACTGGGGGGAGATTACGCTCCTCGGAGTCTATCTCTCCCCTAACTGGAGTGTGACCGATTTCGAGGCCTCCCTCACCATCATGGAGGCCTCGTTACGGCGAATGGCATCGCGCCAGGTCTTCGTCTTGGGGGACTTCAACGCCAAGTCCGTGGCGTGGGGGTCTCCCCGGACGAACGACCGAGGACGGGCGATCGAGGAGTGGGCGGCGGCACTGGGCCTCTGTTTGCTGAACAGGGGCTCGGTGCATACGTGCGTGCGACAACGGGGCGGGTCGATAGTGGACCTTTCGTTCGCTAGCCCCGAGGTCGCCGCACGCGTGGGGAGCTGGCGCGTCGTGGAGGAGGTGGAGACCTTGTCGGACCACCGGTATATCCGGATGGAGGTCTCCCCGGTAATCCCGACGCCCAGCAGGGGTCACGGGGCGGATGGACGTCCTGCGTTCCCGCGATGGGCTGTGGGTCGCTTAGACCGGGACCAGCTGGCGGAGACAGCCATCGTTTACTCGTGGCTGTCCTCTGCCAACCAGTCGGACGGGGTGGACGCCGAGGCTGGCCGCATCCGCAGTGCGTTGACGCAGATCTGCGATGCGGCCATGCCCCGGGTACGGCGTCCGCCCTCGAGGAGGGCGGTCCACTGGTGGTCCCGGGAGCTGGCGGATCTCCGGGCCGCGTGCATTCGCGCCCGGAGGGCCTACACCCGCAGCCGGCGGCGGCAACGCGACGCGGAGCGGGAGGCCTTGCTGTATGAGGGCTACCGCAATGCGCGGTCGGCCTTCAGGCTGGCCGTCCGCTCCGCCAAGGACGTCAGTCGGCAGGAGATGCTGGACGGTCTCGATCGTGACCCCTGGGGACGCCCCTATCGCGCGGTGCTGAATAAGCTCCGCGCGCGGGGCCTTCCCCTCACCGAGACTCTCCAGCCCAGCCTTCTCACCCGGGTCGTCGAGGACCTGTTCCCGCGGCGGGCGGAACACACGCCCCCGGTCATGGCTCCGCCAGACACTGACCGGGAGGCCGACAACGACAGTGTTCCGCCCATCACGGAACCCGAGATGGGAGTGGCGGTGGCGCGCATGTGCGCAAAGTCCACCGCCCCCGGGCCCGACGGTGTTCCAAACCGCGTGTTGGGCCTGGTCCTCGACCACCTGGGTCCCCGCCTCAGGGAGCTGTTCGACGCGTGTTTAGCGTCCGGACGGTTCCCTGGGTGCTGGAAGGAGGGAAGGCTGGTGCTCCTGCCGAAGCCGGGACGGTCTCCGGGGTCGCCTTCGGCCTACAGGCCTATCGTGCTGCTCGATGACACGGGCAAGCTACTGGAGAGGGTGGTAGCTGCCCGCATCGAGCGGCACCTCGTCGGCACGGGGCCCGATCTGTCGGACGCCCAGTTTGGGTTTAGGAGGGGTCGTTCGACGATCGCGGCTCTGTTGCGCCTGAGGGCCGTGGCGACTGAGGCCGTCACCGGTGGGGGAGTGCTGTTGGCGGTGTCCCTAGACATCGCCAACGCATTCAATAGTCTGCCATTCAGCTGCATCAGGGAGGCGCTCCGGTATCACGGAGTGCCAGCTTACCTGAGGCGGCTAGTGGCAGACTATTTGGTGGGGCGCAGCGTCCTCTGTACCAACCGAGCAGGGGACGTTGTGCGAACGCCCATGACGTGCGGTGTCCCACAGGGGTCGGTCCTCGGACCCACCCTGTGGAACATCGGCTACGACTGGGCGTTGCGGGGGAGCCTCCCGCCCGGGCTGGGCGTGATTTGTTACGCCGACGACACGCTCGTCACAGCCCGCGGTGGGACGCTAGAAGAGGCGGTAAGCCTGGCGACCTATGGCACCGAAGAGGTCGTCAGGCGGATCGAGGCGCTGGGGTTGAGGGTCGCCCTGGACAAGACGGAGGCCCTCTTGTTCCATGGGCGCCTTATGAGCCCTCCCATCGGCGTCTCGATCACCGTCCGATCGGTTGACATCAGCATCCGGGCCCATATGAGGTACTTGGGCCAGGTGCTCGACGGGCAATGGTGGTTCCGGGAGCATTTCCGCAGGCTCGCTCCGCGGCTCGTCGGCGCGGCGTCCGCCCTATCGTGGCTAATGCCGAACGTGGGCGGACCGAGCGCTACGTGCCGACGGCTGTACACGGGGGTCATCCGGTCGATGGCCCTGTACGGCGCACCGGTGTGGGCGGGGTCCTTGACCGTCCGACTTAGGGCCCTACTGTGGCGACCACAGAGGGTCATGGCGGTCAGGGCCATCCGCGGATACCGCACGGTTGCGACGGAGGCAGCGTGCCTATTGGCCGGGACTCCCCCGTGGGACCTGGAGGCGGAAATGCTCGCCGAGTTGTATCGGCGGGTGTCGGGGGTGCGCGGGGAGAGCGGTGCGATCTCGTTAAGGGATCTCACCGCCTGGCGCGTCGACGCCCGCCGAGACGTCATTGCCCGTTGGGCAGTCCGGCTGGAGAGGCCTCGGTTCGGGGTGCGAACCGTGGAGGCCTTCCGGCCGGTGCTGATGCAGTGGTTGGAGAGGCGGCACGGGGTGCTCTCCTTCCGACTAGTGCAGGTGTTGACGGGGCACGGGAGCTTCGCCAAATACCTGCACAGGGTCGTGAGGAGGGAGAGTACACCGTCCTGCCACCACTGCGATTGCGACGAGGACACGGCGCGCCATACGCTCGAGGCCTTCGCGGCTTGGGCAGTGCAGCGCCGTGAACTCGTCGCAATCATCGGTGCCGACCTGACGCTGCCGGCCATCGCTAGGGCGATGGTCGACAGCGTCAGGAACTGGGACGCGGTAGCAGCCTTCTGCGAGACAGTGATCTCGCAGAAGGAGGCGGCGGATCGTCTGCGCGTGGAGCGCAGCCTCGATGAGGAGATCCGCCGCCGGCGACTGGGGCGGCGCAGGCGCAACTATCTGCACCTCATGCCGCCCTAGCCGAGGCCGCGGGTGACGTGACCGGGGATTAGTCCGTCACCCGCCGAGAGGCCGACCGCGTGAGGAAAGACCGACGTCCTCCCCGAGGGGGGGACGTCGGTCGATGGGAGGGTACCCCGCGTAGGGGGTATTCCGTCGGGCCGACCACTGACGACAAGTAAACCTGCTCCGGTGGTCGGCCCAATGACGAAGGCGAGGTGGTTTTCGGGTGGGTTGCGGGAGTTGCGTGCTTAAGCCCCTCTGTCGCCCCGGACGGAGTGGTGCGGAGGCGCGCCGACCGCGACCCACCCAAAAAAAAAAAAAAAAAAAATAATGTAACCGTCTGTTTTTGTGTTGATAGTTTTATATAGGTACTGTATTGGGTTTATTTCTTTTTGAATAATTTAATAAAGATCGGTTATCGATTTACGTATATCGACTGTCTCATCTCTTTTTTATTTACAGTCCAGTATGACCTTGTACGTGCGTAAGCGTCATTTATGTATAAAATGTTTACTAGGCAATCGCAGTGGTGGCAGGACGGTGTGCTCTCCCTCGCCTCGACGGTCCTGACACCGTATCGAGGCCTCTCCAGCCGGACTGCCCAACGGGCAATGATGTCTCGACGGGCGTCGACCCGCCAGGCGGTGATCTCCTTGGTCGAGACCAAGCCGCCGCGGGCGCGCCTCTCCAACACCCGCCGGTAAACTCCGGCGAGCATCTCCGCCCCCGTTGAGCGCTCCGACTTGGCGACGCCTATTGTACAAGTGGTAAAAAAAAAGACGGTAATATCAGAATTTGTGCTGACTATAAATGACGTTAAATAAAAGTTTTGGAGGTTGACCGTTATCCACTTCCACGAGTGGAGGACTTGTTAGTTCGCTTGCATGGTGGCAAAAGGTTCAGTAAAATTGATTTATCTCAGGCGTACTCCAATTTTTATTAGATGATTCAAAAAAGTATACAGTTATAAATACACATAAGGGCTTATTCATGTATAATCGCTTAGTGGACGGACTGTCTTCCGAGTCCAGCCATTTTTCAACGGCGTCTGGAGTAATTGTTTACAGATTTACTACGCGTAGGGGTGTTTTTAGATGACGTCATCATAACAGGTTCATCATATACGGTACATTTACAAAACTTACATGTAGTGTTTCAACGTTTGGATAAATATGGATTTACCCCGGGGAAATCGACTGTCGACGTGGTCATTGCCGTTAGAAAAATTGTTTCCCTATCAGATTTTAAATATATACTAGGTATTTTTCTAGATATCTCAGGTGCTTTTGATAACGCATGGTGGCCGATGCTACTTCTTAAACTGAAGGCTCGTGGATGCTTTAGGAACATCTACCAACTCGTACAGTCATACTTTCTACAAGGTTCAACCACACTGAAACTCGGTCACCATGCCGTGTCTAAATCACTGACGTTGGGCTGTCCTCAAGGATCAGTGTTAAGCCCATACTTATGGAATCTAGGGTTTGATGACCTTCTTGAGCTACCTCTACCGCAAAACTGCTCATTGATTGGCTATGCTGACGATGGTCTCCTACTTATACAGTCAAACACTAGAGACGGACTGGAGAAATTGGCGGATATATGTCTCAACTCAATACAAAAATGGGGCATACAAAATCGACTTACTTTCGCCCCCCACAAAACGTATCATCTTTTACTGAAAGGTAATTTACAGTCGAGCCCCCGTATAAAATTTAACAACACTGTAGTTAAAAAGAAGGAGTCAGTATGTTACCTCGGCCTGGTCCTAGAGAAAAATTTTTCGTTCATTGAACATATTAAAACGCTTAAACGCTTACCAGAATTTCAACTTCCACCTGGGGCCTTCGTTTTAACACACTTAAAATTATATATACAGCCACATATCTGGGCTGTATCTGTTATGGTGCACCGGCCTGGGCTGATCGTACTACCATAGGCGCGGCTCGGCGTAAGTTACTACAGAGTCTACGATTAGCGCTAATATTTCTGTGTAAGGCAAGGTAATACCGAACAGTTAGCACCGAAGCCTTACCAGTACTTGCAGGTGAACTTCCAGTCGACTTAGAGATACAAAAACGTGCGTCCATGTATTATTCCACTAGGGAAAACATGACTAATAATTTTCTTTTACCACGCGATCGTAATAAAATTACTAGACTTTTTGCGCCGCAATCCGTCGTTAACGATAAGCTCCTGACCGAATGGCAGGAAAGATGGGATTCGTCAACAAAAGATCGTCATCTATATCTATTCTTTCCATCTGTTCGTGAACGTTTGGAGAGAACTTGGCTAGAAATTGACCACTATGTAGCCCAATTCCTCACAGGCCATGGGAATTTTAGAAGTAAATTATTCTATTTTACACTAGTAGATTCACCATTTTGTCAATGTTCGACCTCAAACTCCAATTTTGAACAAACAGCTCATCACATCCTTTGGGAGTGCATTCTCTGGCGCAACGAGCGGAACGTCATGTTAGATAATATGCATGTCACGTCTGGGGTAGTATATTATTCGGATCTTGTAGCAACTCGAGAAAATTTCCGTGCGTTTAGGCGCTTTTGCCATACCTATTACTGTAATCAAACCTAAAACTCACAAATAGGTTCATTAAGCTTTGTCCAATCCGTGGTGCTGTACCGCTGCGTTTCACGTAGTTGTACAAACTCTTATTTACTGGCTTATCAGCCATCTTTGCTTCATGTCTCCCGCTTTGCATAGGAGGGAAGTGGAATCTTTCCAACTCCTCCTGTTTTCTTTTCTAATTAAATTTGTTGCGGGTCCAAAGACAATTAAAAGCGATTCCCGGGACTTCCTGAGGATCAAACCTCAGTGTCTTATACGGAGACCATTGTGGATCCTGGCTTACAGGAGTTACAGTGGTGGGAATGTGTGGTGGGATTAGTCCAAAAAAAAAAATGGGTTAAAAGTAAAAAAGTAAAAGTGAGATTTTTCGCGAAATCGATTAGTTATTTAGGATATGTGATTAGTGAGGAGGGAGTCCATACCTGTCCCAGTAAAATGAAGGCTATCTTAAACACACCCACACCGAGCAATGTGGGAGAATTACGTTCATTTATTGGTATGATTATGTATTACTCAAAGTTTATTAAAAATTTAAGTACTGTGCTTGACCCTTTATACTAGTTATTAAAGGTGGGTTCGAAATATGACTGGAGTAGTCGGTGTCACCGCGCATTTGAAAGTGTAAAAAAGGTGTTAGCGAGTAGCGAAGTCCTTATGCACTACTCGCCTGATCTGACGCTAGTGTTAACTGCGGACGTCAGTAGTGTGGGCGCAGTACTATCGCTTGTGACCAGTGGCGGCTGGTGGGTCATCAAAGTGGTGGTCCACTTTACTTCCTCACTAAGTATAAAGATCAGAAATTGCAATGGAACAACAATTTACGTAAAAAAATTTTTTAATTATTTTTGAACGCATTACATTTTGTATTTGGTATTTTGTTTGTTTTTCACACTTCAAAAAATATTTATAAAAGAGGGCCTTGGTGGTCCCGCCAATTTATATCAACTTTATTTTAAAAAGTTTTGTTATTGTCTTTAATATAGTCTATATTTATGCTCATTTTCACCCACTGTATACGCAGTATAAAATAGAACTAAGACCAAAATAAAAAAAAAAAAACAATGTAAACAAACCATATTTAACTCGTCACAGATACATCGAAACTATACCTAAGTACTTACTGTACTTAACGAGACATCATCAGCGAATTTCGTCGTAAGTCGAGTTCTCTCGGCAATGTTCGGTTCGCCCATGCGCCGTACGAGAACAGACTCATTTTGCAACATATTTCTATGAACTATCTTCTGTCTCACGCGCCAGGCGTTTTAACTCATTTCTAATACAAGTTGTATGGGCAGTCCCCGTGCGCTCCCCTCAGCGCACGAGATTTTTTTTTTTACAAGGAATATACGTTTTAATAGTTTAGTAAAGCGCTTATATTGTTTCGTCATAATTTGAAATTTTATTTGTTATGTTTTTTTATGTTCAAAGAATAAATATTAATGGTAATTTAAAAATAAATATGAAGTTAAATTTTGTAGTTTTTAAATATTTTGATTTGGTGGTTCAGCGCACGAGCGCACTTAAGGTACAGCCGCCACTGCTTGTGACGGCGGCCGGCGAGCGGCCCGTCGCATATGCATCGCGCCAGCGTTCGGAACCGTACGATAATTATCGTACACATACGATAATTTTGTGCCTACGTACGATGTCCGATAGCATATTATTATCGTACGCAGATTGTATGATAATTTCTATCATGATGCAAAATTTGAGAATTTATATTATTTCATTCATGCGCTGATAGTCTAAATCGCAGTAGCATGATTTTATTTTGTCCAATAAAATCTTGGGAAAATACCGCGAAATACAAGTTCTCTATTCCTATTGGTTCTTACGATCCGCGCTGCTAAGTTTCAGCACTGCCGATACTGTAACTTTATCCAGCGCCTACTGTACACGCTTTCTTATTGGTTAGTATAGCATCTACCAATACTATCACGTGTAAAACATTTGGGTTTCAGTGTTCTGTTGATTTGACAGCGGTGGTTTAAAAAAGATAAACTATAGAGTACTTGCATGCATATCAATATTACAATTTATATGATTTATTTATCTATAATAGACATTATCCTAGAAAATACGATAATTTCGATCCATGTACGATAATTTTACGCCCCTGGTACGATAGTCAGTCCACTACAAGTTGCTAACGCTGCATCGCGCTCGCGCACAACGGCTGATCTTAATTATGCCCAAATTGACAGGGAGGCGTTAGCTATCGTTTACGGAATACGCAAGTATCACCAGTATTTATATGGTAGGAAATTTATATTGAGAACCGATCATAAACCCCTAACATATATATTTGGTAACAAGGTCGGAATACCAGTTATGTCAGCCTCTCGTTTCCAGCGTTGGGCCGTCCTGTTATCCGGGTATAATTATGATATTGAATACGTGTCCTCCAAGAATAATTGCGCTGATGCTTTATCGCATTTGCCGGCCAAACTTATTAAGGATACAATGGTTAAAGAAGTAACATATGTTAACTTTGTTGAATTTACCGTTAAGAAACTATGACGTCAGTAAAGCTACATCTAGGGATGTGATACTTAGCAAAATTAAAATTTATATAGAATCTAGTTGGCCGAATTTCTGTAACAGTGACGAGCTGAAACCATTTTTCGTTAGGCGAAATGAATTATATATTGAAGCTGACTACATCATGTGGGGTTATCGAATGATTATACCTCAGTCATTAAAACAGATAGTATTAAAACAATTGCACTGTAGTCATATGGGTATAGTTAAGACGAAAAGTTGGGCTAGGAGTTGTGTGGTGGCCGCGTATTGATGATGATGTGGAAGCCATGTGTCACAGTTGCGAGACGTGTACGCTAGAAGCAGATTCGCCCCCTCGTTCTGTGCCTCAACACTGGCCATATGCATCTACGCCGTGGACACGTTTACATATAGACTTTCTAGGACCCTTTAAAGGTAAAACTTATTTAGTATTAGTGGACTCGACATCTAAATGGCTAGAGGCTTTTGAAATGCAACATACTAATGCAGCAGCAGTGATAAGGATCCTTCAGGCTACGTTTGCACGATTCGGTCTTCCTGTACAATTAGTTTCAGATCAAGGCCCTCCATTCATAAGTAGGGAATTTAAGGAGTTCTTGGAATCCAGATATTGGGACCCATGATGTAGCGAGGATGGGAATGTCATGCCGCCGCGTGTAGATGAGGTGACGGATGATAGTATAGATGACGTAAACCAATAACATAAGGAAGCGGTTGAAATTGAGAATCAGGCTAAAGAGAGTATCAGCGAGGTGGTAGAACGAGCTGATAATTCACACTCATACACTCTGTTCGCCATCCCGAAGTGTGCCTGAATTACACTTAAAGCAAGAACGTAAACCTGTCATAAGATATGACTTTGTGTTTGATTAGAATTTAAGTAAAATAAATTGTATATAATTATTGTGTATTAAGATAAGATATTGTACTTATATGTAATTAAGCTTAAATTTAATAGTGGAGGTGTATTATAGGGTACATGTAAAATGTTTGTGTCAGCTACTTTGTGTTTGTGACGTCAGTCGTATTATAACAAGTGTACCGCTACGACGTTGTTTCATTGCCTGTCCGCACCATACAGTTCAAGCTGTTAGCCGCAAATGGCTTTCATAGTTTAGCCCGGACTATGGGTGAGCGCTGAGGGCTCTTAACCAGGTACACAATGGAAACCCTGCAAAGGAAAAAACTAAAAAGTGGTCATGCGGCAAAATATCCATATATCGAAATACCGATATTTTTTTCCAATATGCCAATGAGTAGCGTAGCGTGGCTTTTCGCCGCCCGGGGCCCACCAAAAATTCGCCGCCCCCTATTTTAATTATAAGTCATTAAAAGTTTAAGCATTATATTAAGTGGACCTAGTGGATTAGGTAGAGATAAGCTTTAAGAGAATAAAATAAAATATTTTTTATTATTATTTTCATTACATCATCATTTCGATTCATATACATTCCTACTCCCACCACTGGGCTCGAGCCTCCTCCATAATAGGAGGGAAATTGATCTTACTATACCATGCTGGTCAGACAGGCTGGTATAGGGTTTTGTCTCGAGTTTTCTATCTCTGCATAGATGTCATATGCGTAATATATCCCTTAGTCGTCTTTTACGACACCCACGGGTATGATCCCCTCGGCAGTTTTTTTTTTTTTTTTTTCTTGCCAACGGTGGCAAACGAGCAAGCAGCACACCTGATGGTAAGTGAAACTGCTGCACATGGACCATTGCAATACCAGGGGCACAGCCAGGCCGCTGCCTACCGTGAAGGAAATACTCTTCTTAAACCTCGTTTAAAGAAGGACATGTCATAGCGCTCGGGAAACACAGCAGCAGGTAGTTCATTCCAGAGCTTGCACGTACGTGGGAGAAATGATCGCTGGAAACGTACAGTTGAAGACCATAACGTTTCCAGGTGAAATGGATGAACCTTGCTGCGATGTCGAGTGGTACGTTGGTAGAATGGTGACGGTGGTACCAAGTCAAACAGTTCCTCGGAGCACTCCCCGTGAAAGAGTCGGTAGAGTACACAGAGTGACCCAAAGTCTCTCCGCTGCTCCAGCGACTCCAATCTGTCCGTAAGATTGGGATCCCCGACGATTCGAACAGCCCGTCTTTGCAGGGAGTCAAGTGGGTCTAGCTGATATTTGGGCGCACCTGCCCAGAGATGTGAGCAGTATTCCACATGAGGACGAACTTGTGCTTTGTATAGCACAAGACGCTATCTCGGTGTGAAGTACCGCCTGGCTCTGTTCAGGACGCCCAACTTTTTGCTTGCCAATTTGGCTTTGTCCTCCAAATGACTCCCAAACTGGACTTTGCTCGATATTTTGACGCCGAGAATCCCAATACTCTCAGAAATTGGAAGAGTTACTCCTTGGAACTGAGGCGCCATGACAAATGGGTCCTTCTTTGCAGTGAACGCGCAAACTTGTGTCTTTGTGGGGTTGAACTGGACTAGGTTCCGTTCACCCCATTCCGAGGCCCGCCCCAGAGAGCGCTCGACTTCAGACACAAGTTGAACCCTTCTTTCCTGAATACTCCGAGGGATATTCCGTTGCTCAGTGTAACGCTCATCACCCGTACTGTCATCCGCATAGCAACGCATACTCTCGATAGAGAGCATGTCATTGATATGCAGGATAAACAACGTCGGGGAGAGCACCGAGCCTTGTGGTACACCAGCATTAATGGTCATGGTATCGGAGCAGGAGCCATCTACGACGACTTTTATACTCCGACCATCCAAAAAGCTGGCAATCCAATTACAGAGTCCCTCGGGGATTCCGTATGATGGTAGCTTCGATAGAAGTGCCCTGTGCCAGACCCTATCGAACGCCTTTGCGATATCTAGGCTGAACGCCAGCGCTTGCCCTTTGCAGCGCACCCTTGCCCTCCAAGGCCTCTGCCCAACGGTGTGTGAGGTACACAAGAAGATCACCAGCCGACCGACCATGACGAAAGCCGTATTGGCGATCACTGATAAGCTGGCGATCCTCAAGGTACTGCAGAAGCTGGCGGTTTATAACCTTCTCCATTATCTTGGAGAGCAAGGATGTTATCGCAATTGGCCTGTAATTCGATGGGTCAGACCGGTCTCCCTTTTTAGGGATCGGGTGGACATGGGCTACCTTCCACGAAGACGGAACCCTATTAGTAGCGTAGCGTAGGAAGTGAATTCTTACTCCGTCACCACACGGAAAATTATTATTTACTGGCCCTAAAATAATGTTTTATTTTTTAATTACTCCTCTTTATTCAAATTATATAGTAATTTAATAAAGACCATGAAGGAAAGAAATTTTTGAGTGCCCTGCCAAAAATTAGGGCTGTTGATAATATATCGAAATATCGATATTATTATTTAAAAATATCTATACTTATCAACTATATTTTTTTGGATGATATATCGATAGTTCGATACTAAAAAGTAAGTATCGAACGTCTATATTTATTTGGATAAATTTGGTGTTTTATCTTTTTTTGTAAAATATGTATTCTACAAAATCACCGTAAATTTGATCTACTGTAAAAATGGTGGCATGAAATTGACGATAAGTTAACATCTACATCTAGAATTTCTCTAAAAAAAAGCTCATCACGGCAACCTTGCAATGAACGCGAAACTAAAAAGTGGTCATGCGCAAAAATATCGAAATATCGATATTTTTTTTCGATATATCGAATCCCGATATTGATATATTTAGAAATGTCGATATATCGAAAAAACGATATTTTTAAAAATATCAACAGCCCTACCAAAAATCTGCTTCCTTCATGATGAAATTGCTCTAAAACACGAAACGTTTATTGTCCATTCTCAATAAGTTTCGACACCGACATAATAGGTACCTCTTTACATACCTTTTTTTATTAAAAATACACAAGTAGAGATACTCGTACCATAGTAAATTAGGCTCTCTTGTGGCGTTCACAGAGGGCCATGGCGGTCAGGGCCATACACGGTTACCACACGGTGGCGAAGGAGCCAGCGTGCCTACTGGACGGCACTCTCCCGTGGGACCTGGAGGCGGAAATCCTCACCGGACTCTACCGGCGGGTGTTGTAGATGCAATAGGGAGGCGGCATAATCTTGATGAAAGAACTAGCCGCCTGGCGGGCCGACGCCCGCTGCGACATCATTGCCCGTTGGGCAGTCCGGTTGGAGGGGCCTCGGTACGGTGTTCGAACCTTCGAGGCCTTCCAACCGGTGCTGATAAAGAGGTTGGGTCGACGACACGGGGTGCTTTCCTTCCAACTGGTGCAAGTATTGACGGGGTATAGTTGCTTCGCCAAGTATGTCCCGTGAGGAGGGAGAGCACATTGTCCTGCCACCACTGCGATTGCGATGAGGAAACAGCGCAGTACACGCTCGAGGTGTGTGCTGCGTGAGCTGAGCAGCGCCGTGAACTCATCGCACTCATCGATGCCGACCTGACGCTGCCGACCATCGCTAGGGAAGATGCTTGACAGCGTCAGAAACTTGGATGCGTTCGCCGCCTTCTGTGAGATACTAATCTCATAGAACGAGGCGGCGGCGCGTGCGCGTGAGGAAATTCTCTACGGTGACCGATCCGATGATCCGATGATCCACCGATGATCCACCACCGGTAATTTGGTTGGCGCAGTCGGCGAGTACCTGCGCCTGCTGCCGCCTAAGTCGAGGCCACGGTTGCCTGGAACGGGGAATAGTCCGTCACCTGCAGAAAGGCTGACCGCGTGAGGGCGACCGACGTCCCTAGAGTAACGTCCCTCTCGGACGGAGATACTCTCTGTATCTCAAAGACTACCCCACCGGGCTGGCCACTGACAACAAGGAACGCGGTACCGGTGGTCGGCCCAATGGCGATGGGGAAGGAATACGGCAGATTATGGGACCGCGCGTTGTTCTTTCGTCACTACGGACGAATTGAACGGCATGTGCGCTGACCATAGCCCACCCAAAAAGATAACCATGGTAACCTAAGAAAAGTAAGTAACAAATACCGATAAACTTACTGCCACTTTACTTTTTAACTATTTATCTATTAGACAAGTGTTGCATCTATTTTAAAGTTTTAAATCGTTAGAATTTACCGACTTTAGAGTTTAGAATTCCCTTCACCAAAAAATAAGACATCTAAACTATTCAAATAAAAGTCAACTGTACGATTAAGGGAATCTATCCAATATGAGGTTAATTTAATAAGTCATGACGCAAAGATGAATAAATAGGTGGTATGTCGAGTCGATTATACTATACTACTAGCTCAATATAAGAATACCTACATATTTTTATTTCTTTCAAACAAAACAAAAAGTTAATAAATAGTAAGTACTCTGTAATTATATATACAGTAACAAAATTATTTACTTTTAGTTCTTTACAGTGTATTTGGTTCCCATCATCCAGAGTCTTCGCGTAATGAATTGTAACGTTTTTGTTTTGTTTGATTGAAACGAGTGAGTACCTACTCGCAGTCACTTATTGGTTCGTTCGCGTTTGGGAAGACTCATGCGCCACTGCCGGGCGGTTATCGTCCTCTCTTTACGTACGAAACACAACATCAGTACGTATCATTGCGGACTTGATTTGGAATAAGTATTTTTTTTTTTCAATTATGTAATGTAATATTTTCATTTTGTACCTTATCCGCCGCCCCCCTTTTCTATGGCGCCCGGAGCCATGGCCCCCTCGGCACCCCCCACGCTACACCACTGACTCAGATATTGATATATTTAAAAATATCAATATATCGAAAAACGATATTTTTAAAAATATCAACAGTTCTAAACCCTAATAGGTTTATAAATAACTAGCAACCCGCCCTCGCTTCACTTCGGTTTCAATCGCTTTACCCGCGTAGTCCCGTTCCCGTGGGAATACCGAGATAAAATATAGACTATGTTACTCCCTGATATTATAGCTTTTTATTGGTGAAATAATTTTCTAAATCGGTTCGGTGGTTTAAGCATAAAAAGCAACAAACAAACAAACTTACTTTCGCATTTATAATATTAGTAAGGATGGTCTCGAACCTACCGATTTTTTAGTATTTCTACCTATATGAGCCATGCACTACTGAAATATCGAAATGCCACGATTTTTCAACGATTCCCGCGAATACATGGAAAATCTTCCGATTTTCTACCGATTTGGCTATTTAACACTTTTTGAATAGATAATAAATGTCTATGATTTAACGGGTTTAAAAAAGTTTCGGGGAGTCCCCCGATGGACTACCATCATATCACTAGATAGACATAAAAAAAAGGTTGAGTACTAAGTACGCATGCCAGAAGTGAAACTTCTTTGGTACCATGTAAAACACATGTTACAAAAGAAGTTACAACATGTATAAGCCTTAAAAGCCTTAAAAGTTCTATAATACCCTTGACACTTTTTGTTGACCTCCAAGTTTTCGTTGTTGATTTCCAACTTGTTTGTTATTTACATAAATGGTGACTATCTAAGGGTGTGTCTGACTGTAGTGTTAAAGAGGATGGAAGGAGGAGAATACTCTAAGCGCTTGTCTTCGTCCAGCCATGATTGACGCTGATCGCAGCTAATAGTCCAACCACGGGAACGTCAGAATCGTATGCCCAAAAGCCAAATTTCTATCATACCGTAGTCGGCGGGGACATAGGGCTACTGTGATTTTCAATGTATATTCTAATGTAGTATGCCGCTTCAGCCCTACATTTACACTTACCGTTACGTATTACATTAAGGGTTTCAGCTCAGAATGAGAGGTAATAAGCTATAATCTCGTACATATCTGAGGTTTGGGGTTTTGATGTGAAACATCTATAGCCGCACCTACAACAATGGCGAGGCATCGCCACGTTATATGATAGTATGTGTAGTTCCAACCAAATGTCACAGTAATATCATCAGAGGCATCAAATATAACTATTATATTATATTATTATAGAAATCATTGATTGAAGAATTGAGTTGTCACAATTTGGAATATTTTAGAACTTATAATTCTTTTAATTAATTTTTTTACTAATTTACTTGTTCTAAATAATTTCGATATTTCACATCTTTATTTTTGGGGTGGGTTGCGGTCGGCGCGCTCCTCGCACCACTCCGTCCGGGGTGACAGAGGGGCGTAAGCACGCCCACCCGCAACCCACCCCACATGCACGTCGCCTTCGTCGTTGGGCCGACCACCGGAGCAGGGTTACTTGTCATCAGTGGTCGGCCCGACGGAATACCCCCTATTTGGGGTACCCTCCCATCGACCGACGTCCCCCCATCGGGGAGGACGTCGGTCTTTCCTCACGCAGTCGGCCTCTCGGCGGGTGACGGACTAACTCCCCGATCACGTCACCCGCGGCCTCGGCTAGGGCAGCATGAGGCGCAAGTACTCGCGCCTACGCCGCCCCAGTCACCGGCGGCGGATCGCCTCATCGAGGCTGCACTTCTCGCGCAGGCGATCCGCCGCCTCGATATTTCACATCTGACAGGCTCAACAACGGCTCCTTTTTTTTTAATTGTTTCAAAAGTTTCATAAAATGTCATGTATTAGTGATCGGACCACACTATTGACAGTTGTCTGTCTACAGCCACGGACAGGTTCGTCCGGGGTAGTAAGCCGGCAGCCCAACTTTCTGAGGGTGTTTACGTGTGGTGGGTTTTGGTAACGCCTATAGTTTCACTGAACCTCATTGTAGGCATTCACACTCCCTTCCCTTTCTTCATGGTAGGCAGCGGCATAGCAAAGGTCCATGAGTGGCAGCAACACTTAACCATCAGGTGTACTGTTTGCTTGTTTGGTGGCCGTTTACAATAAAAAAAAGAAATAAAAAATTTATGCGCTACAAGTTATTCAAGGTGATAGGTGACAAGTGTGATAAAAATCAGTTTTTCATGACTATCTCGTTTTTTATACATAGCTCCAATAATGTCAACTTTTATTATAAAAATTGTAGAGCAACAAGTGTTGTTTTCAGAACTTTTTCATAGACCGTCAACCATTTTGAAATAGAGGACTAACTATATTCAATTTATATGTAATAATTGTTATTATTTATTATTGATGTGAAGGATCTATATATAGGTGAGGGTAACTCTGATCGTTGGCAGGCTACGTATTGCACATATTTTTTTACACCAGCTAGGTTCAAATTTAACTTAGAAAATTTTTAAATGTAAAATTTGCACTTGTTGTATGTTTTAATGTTCACTTAATTAAGAATTACGCCTGAATATCTTTTTAATTAGGAAGACTTATGTATTCTTAACTATCTTAAACAAAGAATAACAATAAAATAAAAAGATTTTGTTAACTTTAATATTTAGCGTGCATGAATGACATTTTCATTACATTACATTAAAAAAATGCTAGCTTCATAATTATAAGACCTAGGACAATAAATTTGAGTATTTTTGTTAGATAATAAGACTCACTACACCTCATAGCCCGTTGGTCCACTAGTTACGGGACACTATATTGAAGAAATAAGGTTAAAACTACCATGTCTCCCTCTAAGAAAAGTATAGTACAAATACAATACTCTATATTGTTTATTCTCCATGTCATTGGCATCGATGGATGTGTTACATTTTTTGTTGTAAATTTGTAATGGATCAAAAATGGGTTGAAAATGAAATCATAACAACGCAGTAAGTTGTGCAAAAGTGAAATTATCAAATCACTTTCGTCAAAAAATGTGATCATGGCCGCTTCTGCTATAGTGTTAGTCATAACATTTTGGCTTCGGTGTACAATAGTGTATGGATATGAATTCATATCACAATATCCCAGTCAATCCAACGAAACATTCCAATTCCACCATCTCGCTGTGGATAGAGTTAGTGGTCAAGTTTACGCGGGCTCGTTAAACTGGATTCACCAATTAAGTCCAGACTTGAAACCTATTCATGTAATACGTACAGGGCCGAAACTTGATAACCCTATGTGTCATGCAAGTGGATGTACATCACCTGATATAAAGACTACGTGGATTGATAATGTGAATAAAATATTAGTGATTGATCAAGAGTCTGGGCGAGTGATTGTGTGTGGTTCCATCGCGCAAGGTTCATGTTTCAAATATAAACTGGGAGACTTATCATCAATACCGGAGTTTTTCCCTATCAGTGTCGCAGCTAATGATGCTGAAGCTTCAACATACGCATTCATAGGCCCTGAGCGATATAATGCATGGCAACGGGCAAATGTACTATATGTGGGGACTACATTCACAAATAATGGAGAATACAGACACGATGTTCCAGCAATAGCGAGTCGCGACTTGATGACTTTAGAAGTAGCACAATTAACTTTCAATAAACAAAGTTCAATACAAATTGATGTAAAATACAGAGACAACTTTTTGGTGCAGTATGTATATGGTTTCAATGCAAGTGATTATGCATATTTTTTGTTAATACAAAAGAATTCACATCTTGCTGGTAATGAAGAATTAGGATATGTCTCTCGCTTAGCTCGTACATGTGTCAATGACGATAATTACAACAGCTACACAGAAGTTACTTTAGAGTGTCAAGTTCGTGAAGAAATTAATGGTAAGAGTGAAGTAGTCAATTACAATTTAGTTCAAGATGCTAAGATTGCGAAGGCCGGAGCAAACCTGGCTGCACAGCTAGGAATTGATACAGGAGATTCTGTATTAGTAGCAGTATTCAGTCCTTCCAAGAGTATTTCTAATGAACCCATGGCTAAATCTGCTATATGTGTATTTTCATTACAAGAAGTAGAAATTAAGTTCAATGAAAATGTTCACATGTGTTTCAATGGTAGTACTAAAGCACGCAATATGGGCTACATATCAGGCATGATATCGGATGGTAAATGCCCCAGTGTTGGTTCTACAGGCAATATACTTAATTTTTGTGAGGTAGGCCTTAAGATAAGTGGATTATATCCTATTAAAACAATGTCTGTAATATACTGGAATGATACGCTAGTTACTTCTGTTACTATGTCTGTTACTGGTTTACATACAGTAGCATTTTTAGGTACTAATGAGGGTGTGCTTAAAAAGGTACTTATTGATGCCGATAAAGCACTTGAATACTCCAGTGAAATTATATTGTCAGGTCAGAAAATCCTACCAGATACAACTTTATCCCCATATCAAAAAACAATCTATGTTTTGGCCAAGAATTCAGTCATTCAAATACCAACTGAAAGATGTGCGGAACTTAGTAATTGTTCTGCATGTTTAGAATCAAATGATCCTCACTGTGGTTGGTGTTCTTTAGAAAAACGTTGTACAGTTCAGAACATGTGCCAAAAAGGTACCCTCAGTGCACCCAGGTGGCTATCTCAATATATTGGTCAACAATGCATAGATTTTGAACAAATTTTACCAGATAGAATATCAATGAATGAAATCACAACAGTGCAACTCATCATTAGAACTTTACCCGAGTTACCATTTGGTGCAAAATATAAATGTGTTTTCGGTAATACTCCTGCTATAGATGCAGCAGTCACATCAAACGGGCTTGCTTGTCCTACACCTGATATAAAACATAGACCTAAAATACCACAAAATCAAGATCATGTATTTGTTTCATTGTCAGTACATTCGTCGGAAACTAACAAGGATTTTGTGTCAAGAAACTTTGCTTTCTATGATTGCTCTAAGCATACAACTTGTCAGTCTTGTATACTGAGTGAATGGGCCTGCAATTGGTGCATTTATGATAACAGGTGTACACATGATACATCAGTTTGTCAAAGAACTATCATTAGTGGTGAAAATAATCCTACAAAATTACTTAATCATGGTATTGGACATTGTCCTAGAATAAGACAATACAAAAAACCTATTTTGCTGCCTAACAATGTGCCTAAAGAATTGGAGTTAGAAGTTGAAAATTTACCACATCTGCAACCAGGACACACTGGATTTCAATGTATAGTTAGTATAGAACTTGCTAATATGATATTGCCTGCAAGAGTTGAATCAAACCATTATATAGTATGTGACAGAACAACATATTCCTATGAAGAAGATGTTGGTGAATATAATGTGAGTGTTAAAATTGTTTGGAATCACAAACACTATATAGACACTATCAACATTACTCTATATAAGTGTGAAATTCTAGGATCTCATAGAGAACATGCTGATTGCTCTCTTTGTATAACACGCAATTCAATCTATAAATGTACCTGGTGTGGCAATACCTGTTCTTATAGTGAAACCTGTTTAGATAACCCTGTTACTGAATGTCCAAAGCCAAGGATTGATATGATTAAGCCTCTCAGCGGGCCTATAGAAGGAGGAACAATAGTGACTATTGAAGGCAGTAATCTTGGTTTAAGAATAGAAGAAGTATCAGGGAAAATTCGCATTGGTGATGTGAAGTGCCAAATTGTAGATTTTGAGGTTTCAGTTAGTATCACATGCCAAACTGGACCATCTAATGGATCTGCTGTATCACCAGTGATTGTAGAAAATGATTCCGGGCACACCGAGTCATCAGTATTATTCAGTTACAAAGATATAAAATTACAAGGCCTCTATCCATCTCTAGGTCCAGTTTCTGGTGGTACACAGTTAGCAATAGGAGGTCAACATTTAAATATTGGTTCATCTATTTCAGCATATTTAGATGAATTACCATGTTCGGTTAATAAAACACAGACTTCTAACAGTAGACTTATATGTATTACTCCAAAAGCAGGTGTGCCCAAGGTAATTCACACATTGACTGTGATCATAGATAATGCTAATCGAACTTTAACTGGAGATTTATTTAACTACACAGCGGATCCAACTATAATGGAAATAAAACCACTGAAGAGTTTTGTGTCTGGTGGTAGAATGATAACAGTTCATGGAACCAATTTACATACGATTCAAAAGCCACTTATGAAACTATATTACTCCAATGAACTCATTCCAGTGAATCACAGTGCTTGTTCTGTATTAAATGAACATCAAATGGAATGTCCGAGTCCTGCAATTAATCAAAAATACTATGAGATTTTACAAGCAGCCAAGGAACAAACAAGTACTCCACAGGTAGCTATGAAAGTTGGATTTGTGATGGACAATGTAGAGACATTGCATGAGAAAAATTTTGTCCCCCCTCGTACACATATGGTATTCTTTGAAGATCCTCATGTTTACCAATTTATAAATCGCATAAAATCGTATAAAGGAGATCCTTTAGTAATAGAGGGTGAACATTTAGTGAAGGCGAGTGATGAGTCTGATGTTATTGTGACTATTGGAACACAACCCTGTAATGTTACTAGTCTCACGAATTTGCAACTTTTATGCACACCACCTGAAATACAACCCGCTAATACTGACGAAAATGGTCTTCAAATAACAGATATTAACTTGCCTCTAGTGGTTGTAAAAATAGGAACGAATTTAAGATTTCCAATTGGATATCTTCATTATGAACTACTTCGCAATTATAATTTTCCTCCAGAAGTGATTGCTGGTATTGCTAGTGGCACATTTTTCTTAGTACTAATATTCATGATTGTCTTGGTGATGTATAGGCGCCGAAGTACAAAAGCCGAAAGGGAATATAAAAGGATTCAAATACAAATGGATACCTTAGAGAGCAATGTTAGATTGGAATGTAAATTGGCCTTTGCCGAGTTGCAAACTGATATGTCTGATTTGGCAGCAGATTTGGAACATTCAGGGATACCAACACTAGATCATGTAAATTATGTCATGAAAGTGTTTTTTCCGGGAGTTTCAGACCATCCTATTTTAAATGTTCAGAGGCAATTTATTAATGCTCCCAGAACTAACTATGATGCAGCTATGATTCAATTTGAGCAGCTTCTAAACAATAAATGTTTCCTTTTGTCATTTATAGACACATTAGAGGCCCAGAAATCGTTTAATATTCGGGACAAAGTGAATGTAGCTTCTTTGTTGATGATAATACTTATGGGGAAGATGGAGTATGCAACAGATATTTTAAAATCTCTTTTGCTACGGCTTATTGATAAATCAATATGCAATAAGCATCCACAGCTTATGTTACGGAGAACCGAGAGTGTTGTGGAAAAGATGTTAACAAATTGGATGGCTCTATGTATGTACTATTATCTTAAAGATTATGCAGGTTCGTCATTATTTTTACTTTTTAAAGCAATCAAACATCAAATCGAAAAAGGCGTCGTCGATGCTATAACTCATGAAGCCCGGTATTCCTTGTCTGAAGAAAAACTTCTAAAAGAGCAAATTGACTATCAAACTATAACACTTCATATAGTGCAAGATGATTTTGATGAGAAAGTTCAATGTAAAGTATTAGATTGCGATTCAATTTCTCAGGTGAAATCAAAAATTTTAGATGCTCTATTTAAGAATACTCCATTTTCCATGAGACCATCCGTCCACGAAGTTGACCTCGAATGGCGACACGGCAGGGGTGGGCATGTTACCCTTCAAGATGAAGATGTTACAACGAAAACCATAAATGGTTGGCGTAAATTAAATAACTTGGCTCATTATGGTGTTAAGGAATCTGCTGTCATGTCATTGATATCTCGCCAAAACGATAGCTTTAACACTCCTTATAAAATACCGTGCAAAAATTGCACGGGAATATATTGTTCTAATTCCCACATAAGAGTGTATAACAGCGATATAACGGACCAAAACGTGCATTATTATCATCTGGTTAAACCTATTGAATATCAGCATATTATTAACAAGTCCTCAGAACACAGCCATAAAGCCATACCAGAAATATTCCTTACTAGACTATTATCTACGAAAGGTACAGTCCACAAGTTCGTTGATGATTTTTTCAGCACTATACTTACAGTTAATGAAGTTTTGCCACCAGCAGTAAAATGGTTGTTTGATCTGTTTGATGACGCGGCAAGGACTCATGGTATAATGAACCCTGAAGTGGTGCATGCATGGAAATCTAACAGTTTACCTTTACGATTTTGGGTAAATCTCATAAAAAATCCAGATTTTATATTTGATATAAACAAAACTGCAACTGTCGATTCTTCATTGTCAGTAATAGCTCAAACTTTTATGGATGCTTGCTCTCTAACAGAACATCGATTATGTAAAGATTCTCCTTCAAACAAATTACTGTTCGCAAAAGACTTGCCTACTTATAGGGAAATGGTTATAAGATTTTATCAATCAGTATCTCAATTACCTCAAGTTACAGACCAAGAGCTAAGTACTTCTATGCAACAACTCTCGGTAGAACAGTTGAATGAATTCGACACACTGTCTGCCTTAAAAGAGTTGTATATCTATGTCAGTAAATATAGAGAACAAATTATATTAGGTTTAGAAAACAAAATGCACTTAGCTCATAAATTAGATAATATAGCATGCACAATGGAAGGCGATCCTACATCTATTTGCTGACTATATGACACCATATGTCACGATTTAATTGCATTTACGTAATTTATTTATATATTATCTACATTGTAAAAAGAAGCTTTAATTTATTCTGAAAATACTCAGATTTAAATAAAACTGATACCTATGTAAAAAGACTGTAAAGTATCAGTTCCATAAATTTAGAAAGTCATTTTATAGTAGGTATATATTTTTTCAGTGAATTAATGAAATACTTAATTGACTTTTTTGTTGTTAGTACCTATGCTATAAGTGTTTATGTATGTACATTTTTTTTATTTAAGTAACACTAACTATTGGCGTATAATAATGTAGTTATGGGGCCATTTGAAGTTTTAAACGAACATGTGTTCCTGTAAAACATACCCTACTTTCAGAAATTGGAGTTAGCAGAATTTAATGCCATAGTCTGAGCTTGCCATTATTTTAATGAATTTAATTGTAAATAGTGTTATTAAATGTAATATCTGAAGGTTTTAATTTTAGTAAATACGGTTTTAATAAAATATTTGTTGCTGAAAGATCAACATTAAGTCAGAAATAGATAAGTTCAATGGGAACACAAAAAAAACTTTAGTCACGACAATATCTTCTTTTTCAAAATTGATCCCTCAAAATTTAATAGAAATGCTATTTCGTTATTAAAAGTGAAGAATATATTCAAATTTAAACTATAACTTCTGTAAAGGTCACAACAAAAAGAAAATTCTCAAATATCTAAAGGCATATAATTTTGAAAATACTTTATCTGATAAATATCTCTGACTTGACTCGCCCGTTTCAGACCTAGACTAGATGTTGATTTTTGGACAACCAAAGACAAGATTAATATTTTTCTAAACCTATTATTTAATCTTGTTCAAATGGCGCCATATAACAAAAATCTGAACTATTTTTAAAGCATTTATTCTCTCCCAGTGGCCATGCTATTTTTATAATTTTAATATAAAATGTATCAATGCTCTCTATTAAAAAAAGGTCAAATATTATTTAAAATTTATACTTACGTAGATCTGGCGCTGAAAATTATTTTTAATATGAATGTCTCATATAATTTGTATTAATCTAAATTATATAACTATTGATGTGTATTATGCTAAGATGTATGTGTAAAGAGAGATAAGATTTAATTAAGGAAAATGTTGTGATATTTGTATTTGGAATATTTATAGTGTTTATTATACATTTCTTATTTCTTTTCAATAATGTATATGCTTTTCAGGCTGCTATATTTAATGATCTAATATTTTATAAATATCATAAAAAACTCTATTTTCAATAACAAATAAAAGTGTGTGAGAGGTTAACAGACACAATGAGTTGAGAGTCTCTTTAAAATATGAATAATTTCAAGACTAAGGGCTTGACTAAATGATTTGGGGTTCTGCGCCTATAAAGTTGGCAACTCATATAATTAAAAAAAGTTGCATAAGGTCGTCCAAGCCAGACTGTCTGCTATCTTGGCCTAGGGCGTGGTTCGCCCCAATTCAGTTTGTTAAAAAGAAAGATATATTAATAATATTATTACAGTTATATTCCTATCATTTAATTAAAATTTGGCTTACTTGAGTTTGCTTTACCGTTGACCTTTTGGACAGTTTCATTTCTAAAACTACGTATTTTTAACAAGTAATTTATGCCTCGATCTCATTGTTTTTGCTCAATTCATTATCTTCTATATTCTCCATTTTATATATATTTATTGAAACTCCAGTTGGAATCTCAAATTTTGTTAATGCTCTACATTATATTGTAAAAATTGTTAGATAATATTGTAATAATATTCCATTTACAAAATATGTTTAAAATAGTAATTTGTTAGGTATAACTTGCTAGGATAAGACAGCGTAAATTCACCCGTCTTTGAAATTTTATATTATTGACTTAGAAATATACTTATTTATCAATCCTTTTGTAATGAATAATTTCAATATGAATGGGATAAAAGAAAACATTTGTGTATTATTAATTTAACCTTTATTTTAAATAAAACATCGATTTAGACAATTTCATTATTACATCGAGAATTATAAGAAACAATTGTCTGATTGATAAAAAGTGATCAATCGGCTATTGTATCACACACAAACTTTGTACTTTCTATCTCGATCTTCAAACAACAAGAACAGTGGCGTAAATCGGTGTGCGCTATAAGTATATCCACATCCCTTTATAATCATTGTTCTCCTTTGAGGTCCTATTGTATGATGGTTAAAGCTATTAAGCGGTCTCACTATATCTTTAGATTTCAGCAAATTAAAAAAAGCAATAAAATGTTTGTGTCAAAAAAATAAGTTACGTTTCTATAATACAATGACATTGCTAAAATTAAAAAATTCACGTGCTATATTTTCCCAAAATTAAATATCAAACTAAAAAAATATTAGAAGGGCATTGCTAAAAATCTACAGGAGATTCTCTTAGCTACGTCACCGGATCCGAATGTGTTACTTACACACGCGTTACTCATTTTAACATCAAATTAATATATTCAGTGGTATTTACATAGCATTCAATATACGCACGCACTTCATACATATTTAAGGATATATCCTTAAATCAATTCCTAAGCCTATAAGCGTAGGAATATATCTCTTTGAATCATGTGCAGGTAATTTCAAAGAAAATAAATGGTCCCAAAACTAACGAGTTGTAGACAAGATGCAGGCCAAAATGTTAGTACGCAGATTATTATCTACAATAATATATTTATTTATTGCTAATTAAAGATTAGGTATCTATTAATACGCATATCAATAGATTATTTACGGCTTGAGTTATTACAAAATACTAAAATAATTATTTTACAGGAATTTTTAATAATATTTCACAAAAATACTTCACTGGATTGATTGTGAACAGTCCAGTGTTCCTGTAATTTCAAACCAATGACGATTAATAATATAAGGGAAAATTAGATTACAATATCGTTTTCAGTTTGAAAACGATATTTTTCCATCTAATTATATTTTTGCAAATTTCAATAACTGCGTAGATTAATTTACTTGTCCACAGTACATGGAAATGCATACATTTACAATTATATAGAATATTTTCAGAGATCATTTATTATATTGGAATTTCTAGTGCCTTAAACATATTGAAATAATGAACACCAAATTTTACAAGTATACAATAATTTCAAACACCATCCCAGCGATTTAAAAAAAAATCCTAAAATCCAAACAGCTATTTTTCCTTTTTGTAGGTGTAGTGTTCAAAATGATAACGGACTCACTTAGATAAAATTATGAAATTAATTTGCAGGTGCAACGCATTTATGGTGTAAAGATATTGCTATGAGGAAAATTTAATATAAATTAAACAATGTTACCAACAACTTGTACATTGACTAGGCCTTGTACAAACACAACGGAGGGCAGAGATAATGGGAACAATATCTTATAAGCATCAAACTCTGTTTTCAGAGGAAAATAAATAATGGTTTTAAAAATACCTAGAATGGCGTTTGTGTTTAATAATAATATAGGGAAAAAATAATTTCCTAAATATAACCAACCAAATCTGCTGTGAAATATCACAGTAACGTAAAAAATTTGCTGTGAAAAATCACAGCAACTTAGCAGGTGTGTGTATATTTAGGAAATTATTTTGGACTACATAACATTACATTTTGAAACATAAGGGAAAAATATTTACACCATATAAGTCAACGAACCGAAAGCTTTTTTCTATATGACTGACTCAAATTTGTGGCGCTTTCTTCAAAATTTGAACTACTGTAGCGCAACCTTGATTTAAAGCATGCTGTCTTTTTTCATTTACAGAGATCGTCCCCCTTATCTCTACCTTCCATAAAACAGATACAAAGTCAACAATTTATGCAGATCATCAACAAGCGCTATAATTATACAGTTTACATTGATAACAGAAGCGCATATTACAAACTCGAATGCACACATTCAATCAGACATATTACAAAAATATTTTTTTAAATCATGGCGCATTTATACAACATTTTATAGAGTTAGTACACAAGCATAGTTCGGTTGTTAACATTTCTATAATTTGCTTTTACAGATTTTTGTAGCTATATTAATCTTGAAACAATAATAAAAACAATAATAGAAACTAAAGTACGATGTTAATGGTATAAGAATCCACGTTCCCTGCTTGGTACCATGGATACAATTCCCACATTGAAACAAACGGTGAAGGGCAAGACACTTGAGCACAATCGAATATAAGATTGTGGTTCGTGAATTTCCAAATATAAATAGCGAATGTAATAATGGCGACTAATTGACGACAGATTTAAAAAGTTAGGCCCTAGATGAACATTATTCCTCTTATAACCCTGAACTTAGGTATACTTGTGCAAATTAATTTGTACTACTAATAAAAACGAATTACCTTCACATTAAGTTTAATGTGTTAATCCTTAGAATAATAACGTATAGAAGGATAGGGTTCCTACTTCGAACATTCGAAACATGAATCTAAAAATACTACATGCGCGCAGACGATTACATACGCACACCACTATACAAATTATGAAATCAAATTTTGTTCTTATTAAAATAAATCGTCGAAATACTTTTAAAAGTAATGTTAAAAATCTTTTTATGTTTTTCAAATGTGTTGTGACACCATTTGAATGCACAAGCCGTCATAATTACCTATTTATTTTTAAGAGTTGCTTACGTACGTGCAGTACAGTGACCTTGTACATTACGGAACGGTTCCGGCGTAAGCTCCGTTAGGCTCCAATTGAAATGCTATACTTTTTGTGCGCGAACTTACCTTCTATACGTTATTATTCTAAGGTGTTAATCATTAGAATCTAGAATTATTATTACGGTAGACGTATTTTATTTATTGTATTAAGAAATAGTAGTAGTTAATAAATACAAATGTTGTGCAAATTACGACAAAAATCTATCATAAACTACTATATATGTATCGGAATCTAACATAATAATTTCAACAATATCATTATCACTCCAAGCTTCGACTAGTCACAACAGAATCATATCTAATAGCAATTATTTATAAATATAAACTGTAATATTATGTAGTGCCGTTAAAACATAAACAACATCCAAATAAATATATTTATAAAAGCTAAATAGGTAATTCATAAGTAATATTTATTACTTTTTAGGTCCTGCCTAATTATCTTACTTGGGCAACGGCTTCTCCTCAGTCTCACCTACTATACTAGGCTTTGGCTAATATGGTTTTGCCTATGTTAATAGCTTACTCAGACTATTTGTCTAGTCCTCGTATAAACAAATACTATACGAACAGCGCTAAAGTGTAGTAATAGATGACCACGCCATGTGTCACGTGTCTTTTTGATACCCATAATAGCATAAAACAGCGAACCAAATTAACATTATCGTAATACATTTTTGGATTTCAAAACTATCCGTTGTAAAATTTTCTCCAAAATAAGTATAAATTCATGATTAATAAATATAAATTACTTTTAATATTCAAGTATACTTGTTTCAAATGTCATCATTTTCTATAGTGGAACTTTTTATCATATTATTAAAATCTTCCCGCCATAAAATTCTGAGCCAATATTTTGTGACAAAAAATTCGCGGGGAAAACAGCTTAAGCGACTGGTATATCGCGTAACGCCTATTCGTCACACATTTAAACGGTCGTAGTTTTTTTTAAAGACCTAAATTATTGAGTTCCTATTAAAAATTATTGATGAAGTGTTAACATTTCCTTGTAATAGCAAAGTTTCTCTCCTATCGTGCGTCTTTAGAACACACCATATTTATTTTTTTGTTAAATTAATCGGATAATCACAAAAATATATATCCGACATTGTTAATACGGGTCAAAGAAATACTTGTAACATATAGATATATTAATAACATGTGTAATCTTCATAGCTGATGAATATACATACATATATACGTGTATACATAATTTTTTAGAGGGTATAAAACTTTGAGTAAGCCACATATAAAACTCACTATTCGTTAGGACGTATATAAAACGATGGAGAATCATTACCTCCAAATCACGTATATACTTAGCACAATATAATTATGTAAGTACTTATATTAACCGCTCACATATCGCACTACAGTAAATCGGCTATCATTGTCTAATTAATATTACACGTATATTGAAGTGCCCTATGAGCCACAAATGTAATATGTTAGTATACTTTCGTTATTGTTTTCTCAAAGGGATCGCGGTACACAATGGTAGCTGACTTGATAAGATCTGGTTCATCGTCCGAGTAATTTCTACAATCATCCGACACATCGATGTCTTTAGGTGAACATTTATTGTGCGCCATTAGCAAACCACCAGCGAGACCTACTAGTGCACGATCGAGCCAGTTCACGGGATTTGCGTATATTAATCCACCTTCATAGAAACCCAAATGTCCACCATGCGCTAACTCTAGATACATAGCTTTATCGCGTGAGCCTGAAACAAAAAATACAATGATTATTATAACATTTGATACTTTATCAATATTGTATTGATAAGTATAACAATATACCTACATATCATCTAAAGACACCGCCTCATTACCTAAGTGTTACAAGTATGCCACTTGGATGGTAAGTGCCTGAGTCATATAAAACTTGGTGGGGTTTTCTGCAGATTTGGTGAATTTTAAAGGATTTCCACAGCAGAAAATTCTCGTCAAGAAGCACGTTTGCAATTGTATATTAACGGCACTAGACTCGACTACTATTATGTGCGACTAAAGTAGAAAAAAATACAGATATGTCTAAATCAAGAGTTCTCAAACTATAGGTCGAGAGCGAATATTGGTTGGGCCCTAAACCTACATATAATTAAGCTTACATAAAGGTAAGACAAGGTACTTTGAAACAAACTGTCAGCCGGTCCACGTCGTGAGGCTTCGCGTTGACGAATAGTTTCTGACTACGTTCTAAGAAATCTCACCGTTACTAACATCTAATGGTCCCTTTCTATGACCGTCAATATGATAGGTCACGACTTTGGCTTGTGAGTCGGAACCCAATCAAGCTTGGGAACCATTGTTCTAAACTATTGCTCACTCTTTCGTGATCGGGTGATCTGAAGATATAGTAGATTACACAATTTCATTAAATAATGTCAACATAGATAACATTGTTGACCTACGACTGAAATGTTAACTCTGCCTAATTTTTCAACGATGACCAGTTGATACTATAAAAATTAAGAGTAAGTTAGTAGAATAGAGAACACAATGTGTTGCCAACTCTTACTTTTAGTGAAAGCCGTAAAAATCGTCGCATAAGACTCTGTCGTAATTGCTAAGTTGTTCGACAACAAAATCGGTAGCTCGTATTGTCGTACAACAAAAATAGTTCAGCTCGTCGTACAAAAATGCCATTGTATCAAAACTGCTGTGTCGTCAGTCGTCAAGATGGTGTTATAAAAATTTAATGTGTTTTACTTAAGTAAAACTGTTAAATTATTTATTAGGGTTAGCGTAGGTTTCTGTGTGCCATAACGATGAAAATAATAATAAAATTAAGTTTTTTACTAATGTTGCCCACTTTTTATCAACCAAAATACAATTTTGGTAGTTTTTGTCCCATTTACTTCACAATTTAGATCGCTCTTATGTTGATGTTATCAAAGAATCATTGATATCATTCATATTTGTAAACAAACAACACATGGTTCCACTCGACCGATATGACAAAACAGTTTTGAAATTCAACAGCTCCTTTAAAACAGCAGTATTTTAATTTGGTCAAGTTGGTCGATTGGACAACAAAAGTATGGTATCGCGACATCTAATTAGAACATACCTAGGTAAAACCAACGGCGATCGCATACCCGTCAAGCGTGGAAATAATGGCATTATCCATCTTGAGGAGATGACTATGTCCAACAGTGGATGTGATAGTGGATAGAAGGACTAAACTGTATTTCGATATGAAATTATAAATTGATTAGTAACTTTATACAGATAGTTTAATTATCTAATATCATAATAACGAATTTGATGTGGAGGAGTTACTATTGCAATACGTACAAAAATGTCTTCTAAGGCCATATGTCAGGCGTTCTATCAGTGAGAAAAATGTTTGTTTATGAAATGTTGCGCAGATACCACAAAAAAACTGTTCCTTACATTTGTTCATCACATAAACGTGTGGAACGATGCCCAGTGCCTCGCGTTAAATCCACATTTGCACGAAGGCATTATAATTTTTTAGCTCCCCATATTTACAACAAATGTAACAAAGTACATAAAATACGCAAATTAAGTACCCACAAATTTAAATTGGTTATAACTACTTGGCTAAAATCAATAGACTTTGACGCTGTAGAAAATCTCCTAAAAGTACCGTAGTATCGCAATTACATAGGTACACACACATACGCGCACACGCTTTTCATGCGCGCGCGCATGCACGTTCACACACACAGACCCAAATACACGCGCCCACATCCATGTCCACATACACCTAACACATACATAAACATACAAACTTACTATTTCTTTTTTATTATATTTTTTTTAATTTTTATATTGTTAGGATTTTGTACTCATTTTTTAAACCGAAATTGATGTTATTAAGGTCATATGTATAAAAGGGAAAACACTAACACCTGCAACACAGTATATGGAGCGCCTCAGTACCACTGTTTTTCAACGTTTTATCGCTGTCTTACAAGTGTTCGGACTCCACGGTTTGCCGTCTGTAGCTTCTTCGGTGTTTGTGTTGGCGTCTTGGCGTCAGCATAGGCATCGGAGCGGTTGCCGACGCGCGACCAGCATCCATCGCAGTCGCACGGGTACTGACCCATCTGCACTCTCATCATGCGTCCTCGGAGGGGCTACCCCATGCGGGGTATTCGCCGCACCAAGGAGCCATCAGCCGCCGGTTCATCATCATCATCGAGCGCCACGGGAGTGCGCCACCAGGCGTCCCCACGTTCGCCCTCGCCACCGCAACCTGCACCGCCGCAGCCGCAGCGCGTGTCAACGCGCGCGCCGCGCAAATCGCCGCCATCCGCGGGTGTGAGCACGGGTGATGCCACCCTGCTGCCCCCCGCGCCAGCCGCCTTCACCTCCCCGCCGCCCTATGAGGAGGGCAGCCGCCGGTTCTCGCTGGTGCGGTCGTCGTCGACTCGTTCGATGACGATTTACCGCAGCCGCGAGAACATCGCAACAGCCGCCACACCCACTATCAGCCCGCAGCAGCCGATGTCGCGTGCGTCGTCGTATTACGACCGCAGCGACGACTCCGATTCGTCTGACGCGTCAGTGTCGGACGATCCGCAGGAGGACCCTTCTCCCCAAAGGGGGAAAAAGAAGACGCCACTACCTCCGATGACGCCTGTCACCTCAGCGCCCGACCCCCTTGCGGGTGTTAGACGCCGGCGCAGCCCTGAAGACGTCGACGACCCGGCGAAGCGCGTATGCGCTGCCGGGCCCGCCTCGCCGCCTACGCACTTGCGGTGTGAGAACCCGCAGGGCGCTTATGCGCCTGTGAAGGCCTCCACCCCGCCTGCAGCCGCACCTATGGTGCCCTTTAGCGGCCAATCGCCGCGGCTAAGGCCGCGATCGCCAACACCGACGCCTGCGCCGCGATCATACGCGAGCGCGGCCGCCGAGCACACACCGAATACCGCTTTCGACGTGCCTATGCCGTCCACCAGCGCCCAGAGAGACGCCGTGCAGCCTGCAACTTCATCATTGAAGCCCAAATATCCCCCCATAGTGGTCGAGGTCCTACTAAACTGGATCCACCACTTGGCGGCGATCAAGCAGCAGCTCGGGCGAACAGCGAATGCTCGCCCATTCGGCAAGGGCATTCGCTTTACGCCTGCTGACGAAGAGGAATACCGCCTTCTACAGCGGTATCTTACGGTGCTAGAGACGACGGAGAAGGTCTCTTGGTACTCCTACACGATGCCAGAGAATAAGGAGTTCAAAATCGCCATCAGGGGTCTTCCCCACGACTCTCCCCCTGAACTAATCATCCAGGAATTAGGATCGCTGGGTTTCACAGTGGTCTACGTCCGCCCCATTCGTGCCAGGGGTAGTCGCCCTGGCTGCATTCATCATGCAATGTTGCAGCGCAGCCATAACAACGAGGAAGTCTTCAAAGTGACGGAGTTGCTGGGCCTCACCGGTGTGGTGGTGCAGGGCTGGCGCGGCAAAGGGCGCCCTGCCCAATGCCACCGCTGCCAGCACTTCCGTCACAGCAGCCATAACTGCCATCGCCCGCTAGGCTGCATGCGATGTGGCGGTCCGCATCCTGCCAGAGACTGCAGCCGCCCCCGCGAGACACCAGCGACGTGCATAAACTGCGGCGGGCCCCACCCCGCCAACTATTCCGGCTGCCCCGTCTTACGACGAGAGGCCCGGAATCGTTAGGCGGGCATAGAAGCCATTTCAGCACAACATAGGCGCCCACAAGCGCCTGAGCAGCCCAGCGTGGCCGCCGACCCGCAGGCGACTAGCCTGATGGCGCCGGCGAACCCCGCCCCGCTGCAACGAAAAACTAAAACAAAGAAAAACAAGAAGAAAAAGAAAGCCACCAGCGTCGCGACGCCCATAGCTGCCGTCGCGACGCCCGTAGCGCCGGCCGCGACGATAGCGGAGCCGCTCACGCAGCCGCTTTCAGAGCGCCCTCTGCCGCCAACATCAAGTTATGAAATCCACACACCAATATCCACTGTGATGTTGGTGTTACAGAACATCCTCGCAGCACTAGACGCCGGCAAGCCCTACGAAGACATCGCAAACGTCGTCGCTAAGGGCTTGTCGGTAATAATGTCAAGATCGAAGCCCTGCCCTTAAGAAGAACAAACCGCCGCGACGCAATCGCCCCGCTTAAACCAAACACTTCTGCATACTTCTTGTAAGTATACAGTTGTTGTTGGTGTCCGCGGGGCGGCGACACCGGCGGTTTACAAACCTCACAAGAATACTATGACCAGCGTGGGACGGTGTTCGACGTGTCAGTCACCGTAGGGTCGCTGGTCGTTCGGAGCGGGGCTTCCTCCGTGGTAACCGGGGGTCTCACCCTGCTCGTTCTGACCGCCCCTATGGTGTGAAGATCGTCCACCGTCCCCCCCAAACACCATCGTTTTATCAAAACACCCCAACGACACGGTATTCTTCAATACCGGCGCCAGCAACTACGGTCAGAGGGAATATCCCTGAAACCGTTTCTCCCATTCCATACGGGGGTGGAGAGCATAGTCGATGTCTGCAACACAGTCCTTACTTACTAGTGCAGGTGTTAGGGACTCCAATCAATGTAAGTGTACTTTTTACGTCAATAAAGATTTATTTATTTATTCATTACTTAACATCATGATGACGACCTTCATCAGTTTAGTAATATTCAGACAATAAACATGGAGTAACCAAAAAGTTTCAATACCTAATTCATTCAAGCCAATATTTGATATGGTAATGACCTCAATTTTATTGCGTAACATCTTAATTTACAACGGTTTGTTTTTTTAATAATTTATAGATAAAATGTATCGAACCGTATTTTCAGCTACCAGAAATTGATGAAACTTTTTTTAATACTTGACGAATATATAATTAAATTGATGTGTTTAGCAAACAGAAAAACGTCAGAAAATTGGCAATTGTTAATTTGTTGAATGAGTTCTTTGTTGAATGAGAGGTTGATTAACATTGACCCAGTGTGCCATATTAAATGAATTTCAAAGATTTGCTTGAACGCGTTAAAACGAGTGAGTATTTAGTAGATTAATTCGGTAATTTTGTGAATTGTAAAGACGTAGACCAATTAATCAAGGAGCTGTGGGCTCGGCCACCGAAGTCAAGGAATTTATTTCGGTCACTCGTTTATTTATTTTTTTGACGGACAAGGTTATAATGGCAGATTATTGGGCTGTACATCGCCCTACCGTCCTTCACGGTTTGGACAGGCCTAAACCATAGGCTGTCAAACAAAGACGGTTGGAGGACCTCAATATTTGGCACTGAAAATATTTAGAACTAGCAACCCGCCCTCGCTTCGCTTATAGGTTATAGTCGTTTTACCCGCGTAGTTCCCGTTCCCGTGGGAACACAGGGATAAAATATAGCCTAGTTTACGCCCTGATATTATAGCTTTCCATTGGTGAAAGAATTTTTGAAATCGGTCTAGCCGTTTTGAAGATTACCCGGAACAAACAGACAGACAGACGGACAAAAATTTTTAATTGCTATTTTAGGCATAGGTGTCGTGCAAATAACCGTGTGAGCATGAAAAAAGGCTATTATTTTGACATTACAAACAGACACTCCAATTTTATTTATTGGTATAGATATTAAAATTATCTAAAATAATCGTAAATCTCCATAGCGACTGAAATATGGTTAATTTTATAAATTTAAGAAAACTAGTGGTCGCCGTGTGGTTGAAAATCGGCCATAATTCATTTTAATTAATTTTTCTGCTACACAATTTTCTTTTAATTTTATTTATGTATAATTGTAAATTGAGCAAGCTGTATTTCACTAATAACTAATATATAAAGTACTAAGTATAAATGCCTATTAGACATTGTCATCATAATTATGATTATTTGACATTCGGTTTGACCAGAGATTTTAACCGTAAACAAAAGTGTATTAAGCGCACGCATGGGTGCGTGTGTAGCGATCGCGTTGTAGTGTACGTAATGCCTTTCTCAATGAATTTAACGCATTTCTAATCCATTATTAAATGAAATTTCAGTTTTATGCACTTCTCCTCATTATATACTTCAACTGTGCCAAATTTCATACTTGTCCATCTACGTAATTTTCGTAAAAAGGGGTACAAAATTTTCGCTTCATGTATTAATATATATATATATAAATAATATTCAACCCAGAATTCGAAGCCAGGATATTATTATCATAGAGGTGGATCCAGAGGATCGTGACCTTCCTCAAGTCTAATTCAAACTTGATTTTCCTATAGCGTTAAAAATTTTAAGATTCAATGCGTTATCTATCAAGATCGCCACATGTCTCGATCTTAAAGAGGTGTGACCACTAGTCAAAAGCCCTATCACTTCCTTTCACACGGGTAGTATAACCCTGTACATTTTATTTTAATAGATATTCATGGATAAAATCCACGTATGTGTAATCTTAATACTTACTGACATATTCCCGTACAATGGACAGTAGAGGCTCAGGAACAATAGGGTCGTCGCGAGCGTTGATGAAAATCATTGGGGTTTTTATATTCTTGAGGTAAAACGCTGACGAACTCCATTTATAAAGATCCGCTACGGACTCGCAAGCATGTACGCGTCTGGAATATAATTAATAAATAGCTAATTAAGAATCAATAAATGAAATTGAATAATGCCTATAATGAGAAAATGTATGAATAAAAAAAAATATGAATTAAAAGTTATTAAATATAATTGAGTATAATAACATCAAAGTAAAAGGCCCGTTTTGACAGTTCACGCCCAAGAAGTTTTCTATTTTCTACCAATCAAACTGTTTTGAAGGTAATTACATTTTTCATTGACGGGTACCGCCCACTGGGCTAAGTGCTGTGGCATAACGATTTTTTTCATATCGTCCACAGACTATTAATAATCGGTTAAGGAAAAATTTAGGTAAATTGTGTATTTTTTTTTTATATATCTCATGTAAGTGAACTTTAATTATGTTCTTATGAGAATAAAGTTTCTTTAAACCCAACCCAAAAATAAATCGATCAAGATATATTTTTTAAGGCGGACACGTACTTGCCTTACTTATTAATTTGAATACTAGTATTTAGACCAATCATTTACAGAATTTCACCAGCTGTGTAGTGATTTTTACTGAAAATTCGACAATATGAAAATGAAATAATATATATATGGGTAACGATAACTCAACTGACAATTTTGGCTCATCATCTTAAGAAAATGATTCATTGAAGATTCACTTTTTCTCGATATTTTTGTGATTGAGTGAATGTTATTGTATCCGAAAAATATTAAATGATAGAAAAATGTCCATTCGTAACATTGTATCATTTCAGAATATCTACAATATCACAGTTTAAGTAAAATTTTCAAATCAGAACTTTAATCCAATGCACTTTACAATACATATTCAAATCGATTATATACTCATATAAACTTGATTCGATTTATCGTGAGTATCGAGTACTGAATCGTATGGTTCATCACTAAATACATCGGTAAGACCAAGTGTCAAAACGGGCCTCTTATTTTGTGACAACTATAATGCTTGTAATATGTAAAATTATCAAATTGAATAAAATATAAGGAACTGGCTTATAAAAGATAGCATAGAAATTCAGTATTTAAGATTACAGAATACAAATCATGTAATTCTAAATAATAATGATTTTGTCACCATTTTGTTAGTAAATTTTGATTACTACTCTATGGTTTATCAGATAGTGGCTGGCGCCTACGAATACTATGCCTCACATTGCTCGTGGTTGTCGTAAAAGACGATTAAGAATTGTCAACAATTAAAGGTTTGATTTGATATCCAAGGAGGGTTGAAATCTGGGAGGCGGTCGGTCATAAAATTATTGCCAATAACTTTTGCGATACGCATTATGAAAAGTATAAATTGTGTCGACTCCAAGTAATTGGGATAAGACCAGAAAAATGATGATGGTTTATCAGATAACAGTATAAAAATGGTAAAAATTTTAGTGTATTTTATTACTATTTTAAACTATGTAATAAGTGAAGACAGTGAGTAAGCTCGCCACTGGGTAAAAAAAAAGGAATCGCAATATTCCTTTAAATATCATGTATTATACGACATTGCTCTGTTTGAGACATTATATCAATGTAACTTTCTTCAAAACTTCAGTGATGACAGTTTCATTTCAGTAAGTAGAAATGGAGTCCTATAAAGTAATACACAATAACAACTTCTATGAGTACGTCACACTTTGGATATCCATCAGTTTTCGAATTTTATGATAAGACAAGCATTTTCTAAAACTAGCATCTTCTAATCCGAGAATTTATAGTGTGCAGTCAGCCACTCCTACTAAGCAACAAGTGAATAAGTTTCTAACATATTTATTACATAAACTTACCTAGAATAGGCCTCATCTAAGTCAGGTAGTGTACCAGCAGACACAATCATATTCTCATCAAGATTATATCTATTCTTCATTTCGGGACTCAGCAGCATTCTCTTATGTCTAGTGATGATGTTGCGATAATTGTCGGTCATGATGTAGAGGTAGAACCGTCGGAAGTTCTGCCATTGGAGCAAGTAAACCATTGTACTATAAAAAAAACAGCATTCATTAGGCGATAAATGGCAGAATTCTAATATTATTTTGAAATTGAGTACAATAAGGTACACGATTTAAAAATATATTCCGCAATTGAAAACAAAACAGACTTAAGTTCGGATAGGATATAAGAAAAATTACTACTCCTGTATAATGATCAGCCTCGATAACTTGATGCGGGCATTTTACGACTTCGAATATTGATTCGTTACGTATTTCACCTATATAAGAACAAAGCAATCTTTAAAATGGTTCGGCTTCAAATTCGGCTATTGCTAGACCAAGTTCTGGAACCAGCTCACCACACAGGAGTAAGAAATTGCTTTGTCGCCTATTCCATTATCATCATCATCACAGCTTACATATGACCCACTGCGGGGCTCGAGCCCCTCGAGCTCCATACCCACGCTGATCAGACCTCTCGATATAGGGCTTTATTTCGAATTTTACTTCTCTTGCATATATGTTATCTGCATATTATAATACCTTAGTAGTCTTTGACGATACCTACAAAGTGAGTGACGAATTGTATTCTTACTACGTCACCAAACGAAAATCTCCTATGGCTCTATTTTTTTACAGGTTCTGTCAGATCACACACCGCCTAAACCATCCGGAGCTACGGGAAGATGATCCGAGGCCCCATAAACTGTCAGACCAACCCACTTCGCTAATTGAATGGGGCGCGGGCATCGCTTCCTTGACCTGGGCGGCCACCCTACATTGTTCCTATATCGTATCCCTTTCTATGAGGTGTGCGGTATATTGTTAAACGTGGCAAAGTTTCCTATCTTCCATTTCAAAACAGTAAAAGTCATGTTGATTACAGAATAATTATGCTGTGAGTACACTCGTTACGCTTTCCGCACCTAATGTTTTAAAGTAGTATGTACTAACATAGATACGTAGTGACTTGTCTTGTGAATGCGGAAAAGGATGTTTGACCTAGCGACAACAAATCTGTCCCATACGAACTATAACTTTAATAGCGAGTAAATAAATAATGAAATTAAATGTACTTCCAGTTAAGTAAATTACATACAGCAGAAGAGCTATAAATGCGTCTTATCTTCGTTTAGGCAAATTTAAATAGGTATTATAGTGTGTAAGTTATGAGAATAGATTAAAAGCAAAATGGTGTTCGGCGTATAATTACGTCGAACACCATAAAAATTGCTAATGCAATTTTTATATATTATAGAATTTACTAGAAACAAATCATTAATGTTTTCCTCGTTATTTATAGCAAAAGGATATTATTAATATTTAATGTCCTTTAATTTCCATTGAAAGCAATCCGATGATGTCGACTGAAAAGGTACATGTAAAGGTTTCTAGTTTTGATGTATTTTTATTATGAGTAGATCTGATAAAACACTAAAACTTGAATAAAGTAGCGGATTTCGTGTCTTGAATTAGTTATAACTGCCGACTGTCGTGACCTGAGACGTAATTCCTGATAAGACCACCGCCTTAGAGTGTTGGAGGTCAGTCAACTGATATATTTCAATATACCTATGTATCTACAATGTGAGTATGAAAAAGGATATTTTTTTTAAAGGCAACATCACGCTAAATACTGAATAATTGCATCACGGGGACTACATGAATATGTATAATCAATTGAAAATCCCACAAGAAATGTATTCATGACTCAGCAAGAAGGATCGCTAATTAGGCTACAACGTCATCGCACTAATTCCATAATTGGAATTACTGAGATAAGGTTTAATACGAGTGTCCATCCACCCATACATCAGCCCGTAAACGTCCACTGTTGGATATGGGCTTCCCAAGAACATACCACTCAGAACGACCTGTGCCATTTACATCCAACCTACGACTTTTAAGATATCAGTCCACCTAGCGAGTGACGTCTTACATTGCGTTATCCGATTCACCTCACCTGTTCGAGAAACCGTTTCAACACTACAAGACCTGCAGTTAGAAATCATACGTCATCCTCTGTACTCGCCAGACCTCGCCCCAAACGGCTACCATTTTTCCACGATTTACCACGAAAAAATTTTCTTCCGAAGTAGTACAAAATACCTTCACACAGTTTGTGGTAATTTAGTTAGACTTTAACCTGGAATTAATTATAGTCAGAATTTTTTTTGCGCCAATGTTTAGGGGGGATCATAAATAGCTTAAAACCAAAAACTCGACCAAATCCGACCGGTGCGTTAGCCGCCATATTGGTTTGAAGGTCAAACCTTTTTTTAGCTATATCTCCTTTATTTTTTTACAATAATGATAAGAACTAAAGTTGTAGCAAATTTGATTCTCTCCAACTTTGGTCCTCATAATTTTCATCGTACAATCAATATTTACGGAAATAACTGTAAATAATTGCAAAAATGAGGTTAATGTATAATTCGCCTGTATCTCGATTATTATCGAATTTAGCAAAAAAATTATAGAATTAAAGTTGTAGATCATTAAATTTCTTACAACTTTGATTCTTATTAATTTTTTCAATAATTAATATTTAAGTTCTTACGTCTATGGTAAATGTACCGGCATCCAAGCGACCAGGTAGCCTGGGCGGTGACGTCATCGGCAGATGCTATTATACCAAAAAAAAAATATATATTTTATATTATAAAAAAGAAATTACTCTGCCCGACTCCTTAAAAGTTACAGAAATAATTGGGATTGCAGATGAAAATACTTTTCAGGATAAATCTGGCAGAAAATGAAACGTGGATTAGGCCTATTGGGGATACCACGTAAAAAAAACGCGACTGGAGCTTTACCCCAGCGGCGGTGCGGAAAAAGGTTTAAATATTAATTTTTGAAAAATTCATTAGAATCAAAGTTGTAGGAAATTTAATGATCTACAACTTTGTTGCTATAATTTTTTTGCTAAATTCGATAATAATCGAGATATAGGCGAATTATATATTGACCTCATTTTCGCGATTATTTGCAGTTATTTCCGTAAATATTGATTGTACGATGAAAATTATGAGAACCAAAGTTGTAGAGAATCAAACTTGCAACAACTTTAGTTCTTATCACTTTTGTAAAAAAATAAAAAATAAAGGAGATATAGCTAAAACAAGGTTTGACCTTCAAACCAATATGGCGGCTAACGCACCGGTCGGATTTGGTCAAGTTTTTGGTTTTAAGCTATTTATGACCCTCCCTAAATATTGACGCAAAAAAATTTCTGACTATAATTAATTCCAGGTTACCCCCTATTTTTGAGCTGACCCGACTGGGCCATTTCACTTTGCACTAAATGTTGAAGTGATATGGATGGAATACTTGAACCGTGTTGAAATAGTATAAGAATACAATGCAGCACCTATGTGCATAAGACTACTTATGGATATAACTGCATAAAATCACAGCAAAAGAAGAAAAACTTGAAATAGAACTATACATATAACGACTTGTTTATTAGGTTAGGTTTAGCATAGAATGTATATTTTCCTCTCGTTGTGGAAGATTTTTTAGAAAAGACATCACCTTAGGAAATAATCCTAGTATTGCTTTGGTTAAACATAATTAACGGACACAAATTACATCCAGACTCAGAACAACAAATTGTGGATTGCACAAAATGTTGTCCTGCGTGGGATTCGAACCCACGCCACTGATATGGTAGGTCGTATCTTAACCACTACGCCTGTGTATCTGTGCAGTCAATGGCGTCTAAAAGGGACCACACATGAACTAAAGAAGAACGACGCTTATTTACATTATGAATATTGCTCTTAAGGGTGTAGATCGTGAAAATCACCGAAAAGAGTGTTACGATTTTTCATATTTAACCTATTTACATATGATTGATATCAATGATAATTTGTATATATTACAATCAAAGACCAATAAGTATGTTCATGCTTATATTAAACTCTTAAACCTAATAGTTGTTATATAATAAACGTCAACAAACGCACAAAATTGAGTAAAAATGCAAAAACATGACTTCGTATTTTTCAGATTTAACCCCATAAATCAACACAAATTGATAAAAAGAAACACTTTTTGAACACTGAAGAAACCAATAAGTATAGCTGTATACTTCTTTTTATACCTTTACAAACAAAGACTTCCTCTTTTAAAGCCCTAAAATCTAGATATATTTTAAGGTAAATTTTTCATACAAAAATGTATGGGTAAAACGTTCGTTTCATTCGTGCAATCTCGGTGGTCAAAAGCGGCAGTTCCTTTCTGTAAGTGAACGCGACACCACGCTTGTCGGCTGCAGACAGCAGAATTACGTATTGTGAATTTGTGTTTTTTGTAAAAAATTGTAAGTATAACATTTTTATAATTAATTTATTTTCAGTTATTAGAAAGTATCGATATAATGAATGTCTGAAAGAAAACCATGATGGAACTAGATATAAATCGTAAAAAATACAATATCTACACTAATAGGTATTATAAAGAGGAAAGATTTGGATTTTTGTATGTAACGAATAAACTCAAAAAGTACTGGACCGATTTTAATAATTCTTTTATCATTCGAAAGCTACATTATCACTGAGTAACATAGGCTATTTTTTTCGCAGGACTGATTGAATTTGAGTGTCATGCCAGGGAAAAGAAAGTTTTGTACGCATTATAAAAATATGAAAGCCAAAAGATCTCGGAATAAAATGTAAGTTCCTCCCTACTTATTTATTATCGCATTTGAACAGGGTACATTACAAAGCTAATACAATATGTCATATGATTTAGATCGCCCGATTCAGACATATACCTACAATAACATGTAAATATTGGTTTGTATTATCTATATCTATACTGATAAATAAAATTGAAGTATCTGTATGTAATATCAAAATAATAGGATTTTTAAAAAAAAAAAGGCGATACGGAGTTCGCCGGGTCGGCTAGTATTGTCTAAATATCAAAATGTGAAAGTAGGTAGGCGACAGCGCAACTTGGTCGACATACCTATACCGCCAAACAGACGCGAGGCGCCTAGCGTCTGGCTTAGGGTTGTACAAAATAAATAAAAAGTGGATAATATTGATGAATAATATTTCCAGTATTGAAAATAAAGAAAACCTTGGGGCCGAGACTGAGCAACAATGCTACGCGCTGTATAGAGGTAAGTTGTTATACGTAATTCTTGTAGACTTGTTACATAAATAAACAAACTACTTAGTTAGTGATGGGCGAAGACAAAATCTCAATACCTACCTATAAATTTTTTCTTGCAATATTTATTATTTTCATCGAGAGACAAACACCTTAGTACCGAAATACTTCTCAATTACTTTCTCAAAAGAAAATTTACGTTCAAATAGGTGACGTCATAAAAAAACAATACCTAATGCGTAAAGAAATTATAATTTCTATTCATCAGGAACCTAATATTGTATTAAATTCTTTTGCATTTTTTTAAATTTTTAATTATTTTTTATAAAAAAAATCAAGCCATTATCTTTCTTTACAGGAACTAGTTATTGAAAACGACCAAGAGGGAAAGGTGGATGAAATGGAAGTTGGGCGTAGAGTTGTAGACGTTTCTTTTTTTTTTAAAGCTCTTCAGGCCATAGGGGACCACGGTCCAATGGATTGTAAGTTAAGTTACCTCAGTATAATAGGTGAAGTAAAAGTTGGTCTGGACTCAAAACTCATCATGAAATGTAGTATGTGTAGTATGAAATTTACTGTGTGTTTGATTGAAAAGAAAGAAGATAGAATGGAAGTGAATCATCAAATTGTATCTGGTATCATATCATCTGGTAGGAGCTACTATCAGTTAAAAACATTAACTGCCGCAGTAGCCCTACCAATCATGTCACCTTCATTATACAATGAAATTAATAATACGGTTTGCGATTGGTGGGAAAAGACAGCAGCACATTCCATGGCAGAAGCTGTCAAGGAAGAAGCGGAGTACGCAGTGTCTATAGGTAGTGTTGATAAAAATGGTACACCATTAATATCTGTTGCTGTTGACGGTTGTTGGAGCAAGAGATCTTATGGTAAGAATTTTTCCGCCTTGTCCGGCGCAGCTGCGATAATTGGCATTAAAACTAATAAAGTATTGTTTTTTGGAGTTAAAAATAAATACTGCGTAGTTTGTGCACGAGCCGCAAAGAACGACAGTCAGCCCTCGGAACACCGTTGTTTCAAGAATTATTCGGGATCATCTACCGGTATGGAATCGACCATAATAGTTGAGGGGTTTAAACGTTCCATTGTTGATCACGGTGTAATTTATAATAAATTTGTAGCAGACGGCGATTCCAGTACTTATAAAAAAATATTAGATTCGCGACCGTACGGTAATTTAACAGTAGAGAAAATTGAATGCAAAGGTATTTGCGTTTAAGAACGGGTGTAAAATGCGCTATTAAATATTGGGGCGATCAAAATCAGTCACTCGAAAAAAAATAAAAAATCTTAGTGAAGATATCCTAAATGGTCCACAACACGTATTTGGTAATCACCAATATTGCAAAGAGTATTTCTGTAGACCTGATACTCGTCGAATAGAACCTGTTGGGTTGCTTCCAGCAATTGTTGGATGCGGATTAATGGACGCGGTACACATTTTAAGTAAAAGACTGTCATATCATTCTAGAAGTTTAATTCATAATTGTACAAGTAATATAGTTGAAAGTTTTAACGCAGTGATTGCCAAATTAGTAGGGGGTAAGCGTGTAAATTATTCTTCCCGTGGTTCTTATGCGGGCCGATGCGCAGCTGCTGTTGTGTCTTTTAATACAGGATCGATTCATAGTAAAACTCATGAAGTAATATTTAAATCTAGTCCTAATCCTTTGATCGCGAAAGTGGAAAATTGTAATCGTAGAATCCGTTTAATTGCTAAACCTAAATTAAGATTGAAAAAGAGCCACAGCGCTATATCGAAAGACGCTCACTATGGACCAAACTGCGAAAAACCTGATCTGAGTCCAGAATTATATGAGAAAGCCAAGTCATCTTTTTTAGCCGATTTAAAGTTGTGAAAGAGAAAGAAGTGAAAGAGAGGAGCTTGAAAGGTCGACCCATTTGCAAAGAAGTAGTTCTGAGTGGATGAGTACAAGGAGAAAATTACTAACCTCATCATCGTTCGGGGAAGTTTGTAAAAAACGAGAGAGCACAAGTTGTGCTGTTCTTGTTCGTAAAATCGTTTATGGTAGTAATATCTCCAGTTTGCCTGCTGTACGGTACGGTATCGAAAACGAAGAAACCGCAATTAAACAGTTAGAAATTCAAGAGAATATTAGTATACAAGGTTGCGGTTTGTTCGTCGACGATCAATATGAATTTCTTGGTACTACACCAGATGGCATTTATGCAAACGGTTTAATTGAAATTAAGTGCCCACATTCTTTAGCTGGCATGACTCTTGATGAAGCAATGGCCAAACATACCTTTTGGGTTAAGGACAAGGCTTCCAAGGGTTATGTCATAAATAAAAATCATAACTGGTATTTCCAAATTCAGGGACAGGTACATATTACTAAAAGAAACGTTTGCATGCTTGGCATCTGGTTTGGTGCTACTGTACCTATGAAAGTTTATATTATAGAAAAGGACGACATATTTTGGGAGGAGAAAATGGAGATGAAATTAGTTAGGTTTTATTACGATTGCCTACTTCCAGAATTAGTTGATCCTCGGCAGTCACGAAGCATGCCCATTCGTGACGCGCCCAGTATCATAGAGGCTATGAAAGAGAGGAAAGAAAGAGCTTTACATGTTATGAAAGAGAAGAACGCCTAATGATTTTGAAAGATACAGGTAACTTAACTACCCAGCCAGTCGATTCACGTAAACACGCCAGTCCAAAAGTCGTTTTAACTTAGGAATTTAGAAATCGCCTTTTGGTTTTCTGTTTTAAACGCACTTACTTATCTAGTCTTGGATTGTCATAAATCTTCCAATAGCTCAATTACTATACAATTTCTGAGTTACCTGGTGTAAAGAATCATAAAAATTGGTTCAAAAATACAGCGAATTGAGAATTCTCCTTTTTTTAAGTCGGTTAAAAGGGCTAAATTTGCACAAAACGAAGTGACGTCACTGCGCTACGGTTTTTATTACTTACGTGAATCGGGCAGCTGGTAACGTTTTCATTCTGATAGGTTTTGTGATAGCCATTGATTTTATCATCAAATTAACAGAAATCAGAACTTGATCCGTAATCGAATGAAAAACCATTAGAATTTTGAACTCATATTTCGTTATTGTTTAATTACATACTTTTAATTAGTATATTAATAATTTACAAACTTCTGTTAAAATTAGTAAATAAATGAATTATTTACTAATTTTTGTACAACCCTAGCACGCTTTTAGGATAGCGAGTAATGGCGACTCATATTTGTTATTGTGTAGTAAATAAATCATTTTTATACTTGTATTTCATTTATTGACATTTTTTTTAAAACCCTAGGATTTTTTTTTAGATATCGACGAGGTGATCGTAAACAAAAAGTAAGTATTTGAGTTTACGCAATAGGCACATTTCCTTGCGTAGAGATAAACACACTTCCTACTGAATTTGCAATTATTTTATTGAATGAATATTTTACGAATTAGAATAAACTTTGGTAGTGAAATTACAAATAAATAAATAGTTGGAATTTTAGGTAAGTAGAATACAAAAATGTCAGTCCGGACCTACTCTTGATTGTATATTATATTATAAACTAGTAACCCGCCCTCGCTATCTTCGCTATCTTCGGCAATATTCACTTCACATTACATACTATAAAAAGCATATTGATCTATAATAAATGCACAATTTATTTAAGGTACTTAATTGGATAAGGATTAATGCTGTATTGTATAAAATCACTTAGTAAATAATCATTTTTTAGTAGAGGATAAAAAATGGTTATGGTGGGTTATCCCTAAGAGACAGACATATGCCATCGTGGACTTTTTTGTTGAACTTTTTAAGATGGATAATACTGTAGTACATTATTTTGGTCTATCTCGTAGGGTTCAGCCAACGTTTGCAATATAAGCGCAAAAACGTGCTTATTTACGACATCACATTAGAAACCTCTAAATTAATCAGCGTTTCTCTACTATATTATGCATGTATTATACATATAAACCTTCCTTAAGAATCATTCTATTTATTAAAAAAAACTCCATCAAAATCCGTTGCGTAGTTTTAAAGATCTAAGCATACATAGGGACAGACAGACGGCGGATAGCGACTTTGTTTTATACTATGTAATGTAATGATAAAGAGAAAAACATAAAAATTGTGTCTCAACTACTCTTATTAATCTATTAAAAAGAATCAACAGCTAGTTTCCAAAAATTCAACGTTATTGTTATGCTGTAAATATTCAAGTTCAATAACAATTTCTCAACGTGGAACGTTTGTTGCAAAACATTTTGAAAATCGCGCTCTCTAGGTCATTCATCCGCCCCGTCGGATGTTACATTAAACTTTGGCGCTGCGGTCGCTCGAAATCGAGAACTCAGGCCAACAATCTACACCCTTAAGTCTAACATTATATTTCTTAATATTTTGCTAATTAAGTCCACCCCTTTAACGTCGTAATAACAGCTAACGACAGACAAATTAGCGATCGACAATACATAGGTATTAACGTCTCCTAAACCAACGGATTTTACAGATAATCGGAATCATTATCGTTAAGTATCATAATCCATTTAATTTCATTAAAAAGTACCCGCTCATAGATAAACATTAGGACAAATGTTAGAAGTCGTATACCACTCATCGTTAATCTTATCAACGAACGACAGTGACATACAAATTCCTAATGGAATCGATAATATATTACGGTTCATATGTGTCATAACACAATTTAACGATCGTAACGTTGTTGACAAATGTTGGATATTAATAATAAATAGAGCAATGGAAAAATATACGTAACACTTTTAATAAAGTCTATGGAGTCCAACTGATTACAGCTGCTTTTTTTTAAATATGAGCTGGAGGTCTATACCCCAGACGACTTGCTCCCCATAACCTGACTATCGCTATTTGGGTCGACCACCGATACCGATTCCTTGATATCGTTGATGGACTAATCACAACCTGTCCGACCATCCCGTAACATAGTATGCTGGTTTGAGGGCCCCATATCTTAAAATAATATGACAAGTTATAAGCACCAACCTCACTAGACCTAAAACGCACTGCAATACACAACCCGTCTGACAAGCATAGCAATTACATCAATATTCCCCCGTGGGACACCGATGTCCAAGAATGAATTTTGATGACCTTATAAATGCGTAAAATATTCTTAGATCCGTGGTTACGGGGTACAAATACAATGTGTCCCTACACAATGTGTTCCTTCTTTCTTTTCTGCGAGCGTCTTAAGAGCTAAACGACGTAAGCAGGTTACATGATTGAAAAGACAAGAAGAGAAAAGACCATACCATAAGCATAAGCCATATTCTCCGTGCTGCCTACGACGTCAAGGATTCGGTACCAGTGGTCGGCCTAATTGGCACGAGGAGGAAATACGACAGATTATGGGGCCGCGCCTTTCGCCCCGGACAGCACGGACGAAGTGTGTCCAGACCAAAGCCCATCCAAAAAAAGGCATACGCCATAAATAAGAGGCTTAAGATGACTATATAAAGGAAGAAGAAAATATTAATTTAATTTATTGAAACAGATCACTACTTACTCAATAGCATTGTAACCCTGGCATATGGATATGCCACCAATTATATTAGCGGGTATCTTCCTACCCTCGCCGAGGTATTTGGCTACCAAGTTGCCACCGAGACTGAAACCGACTAGAATTAACTTGGTGTGTGGATATCGCTCCAATAGGTTCTCCACCATGTAGTTGTAGTCGTCTGTGTGTCCTGCAAGATAAATTTTAATGTATTATTCATGTTTGTGAGAATTATTTACACTTTCTTGAAATGTGGTTTGACATAAGGTGGGCAGCGAGTTGTGAAACTTGTCCGATACACTTTATTTTTTTGCAACCCGTTCAGATCCCTACTGTGACCGTCTGTTCAGGACGATAGCAGCCATGGAGCCATGATCTGCCCTGCGGCCTGTATTCAACTTTTGTGCGGACTACCGCTACCGTGGAGATTTAATTTTAAGTTCTGCCTGCCGAATTACGCTTTCCTATCTTCTTGGAATGCGTTCTGTTCTTTTTTTACCTTAACCTAAAAAAAAAAATAAGATGTGCTTGAGCCTAGAAATAAGATCTCCTATGGAGATCGCTTCTCCTTAGCCGGTTTTTTAATTGCCATGAGAAAGTAAAAGGTCTCAACCCAATAACTGAGATTTAGCTTTTAACATGCTAGGTTATTTATAAAACTTGTATCATCTCTATCTCTGGCCATATACATCCCACCGATAGGCTCGGGACTCTTCCATTGAGGGAGGGACTTTGACCTACTATGCCATGCTGGTCAAACGTGTTGGTATAGGGTTTCATTCATATTCTCTTCTCTTGGATCGATGTTATCTCCACATTATACGGGGTTGTTTATGAGTGAAAAATGATTAACATACGCGGGATTTGAACCTACACCTATCAGAATACCGTTCCAATAGTCCTACTTTTAGACAGAGTGGGCTGGCATATGACTGGCATATTATTAAATTTAGATAACAAGGTAGTCATCATCATCATCTCAGCCCATATACATCGTGTAGGACTCTATTGTGGGAGGGAAATTGACCTACCTAGACCTACCATACCACGCTGGTCAAACGTATTGACATTTTTTTTTTATTAGGTGGGCTATGGTAAGCGCACGCGCGGTCCTGTCCGTCCGGGGCGATGAAAGGACGGCGCGCGGGACCATAACCCACCCGTACCCACGTCACCTCGTTGTTGGGCTGACCACCGGAGCAGATGTGACTTGTCATCAGTGGTCAAACGTATTGACATAGGGTTTCATTTCGAGTTTACGTTTGTTGCATCGATATTATCTGCATATTAATCACTTAAAAAACGATTCTTTTACGATACCCACGGGCCAGAAAGGGGGTGGTGAATCGTATTCTTACTCCGTCACCACGCAGAATAATAGATAGGGTAGTGTCATCGTTTCATATAATTCTAACTGAAAGCGTATGATTCGGAACAATGTATAATAGATGGCGCACATCTCCCATGCGAGTGACAAATTATTGTATTGAATAAGTATTAAGAATGACTTTGACAATTTTATGTCGTAAATGGTCATGATATCATGCTACTCATATAAGTAACGTTTTCCTTCTCAAAATTTAAGTTTTTTCATAGGTCTATTTTAGTACCTACTTAACATCCGCAAATATGTATGTTACTAGGTCTCAATTCAAGTATATCCGCATTAAACAAATATGCAACAATTGTAATCGTTTCCAATGACCGTATTCCAATTTCGTGGAATGTAGTGAGCTAATTTAAAAAAAATTGTTTGTTTCTAGTGTAGTATGTAATCTACATTTTATCCTGCTATTCTCACGGCAACGGGCACTACGCAGTTAAGGCAACTGAAAGCGAAGTGCGGGCGTGTTGCTAGTTATCTATAATATAATAATTATAATTGTTGCCTCTGCGATTTTGGGTGTCAATAAAAAAATAAAAACAGTCAGATAGATGTCTAATCGGTAACATAAATATATATTATGTATTTACATTTTAAGATAATATACGGTGTGCAAAAATATTTATCATACATTCTAAACATCATAATTTATTCAAAGTCGGAATCCCTTATGATTCACCGCATGGCTATTCACACATTTAATATGACTTATACTACCTAACCTTACCATGTCATAGGCAACAGCACAATTATGATTCATATAATTTCAAGAGTAAAGGAATAGTTTAAGTTTTTTTTTATCGCTACACCTGTACTTACGAAATACTCACTGCATAAACAATTTTTTTTTAATTTTTTAGTTTCATATTTAGCATGTTGTCCAAGCCAGAATACCCGTTTTCGGTCATATTTTCGTCCCTCTGGGAAAATTATAAATATAGATCTTACAGTTTCGGGAATCAAGATATTTATTAGGAAATTTCCTCCTCTTTTTGAATCTTTTTGAAAAATCTTTATTACTTTTTGAGATATTTGCAAAAAACTAAACCTCCTTTTTATTTTTAGTTAATCTATACTAATATTATAAAGAGGAAAGATTTGATTGTTTGTTTGAAATGAATAGGCTCCGAAACTACTGGACCGATTTCAAAAATCCTTTCACCTATGGAAAGCTATACTATCAAGGAGTAACATAGGCTATATTTTATCCCGGTATTCCTCCGGGAACGGGGACTACGCGGGTAAGACACTGAAACCGAAGCGAGGGCAGATTGCTATTGTTAATAACTTTTACAATTTTTGCAAGCGGAACTAAATTTTTTTCAAAAATCATCTAGATGCCATTCCGAATCGAATGACACCTCATTTATAATTTTCGGAGACACTGCTGAAAAAAGTTGGTCCAATAGGCACTTGTTGACTAGACTATTACGAGTAATGATTTTCTATTAAGACTTACGTATTTTGATTAACGATAAAGGGTAAAGGATAAAGACAATTAGGTACGTACAATATTTGTGAGAATATTGTCATCTCCTTGATAATTTACCTTTACATTTTTTTTACTATTGACAAAAACACGTGGGAGCACAGAAGTTTCACTTCTGACACGCGTACTTTGTACGCACGCTCTTATTTATCTTTGCAAAGTGCAAAGTCTGTGTGAGAATCGAACCTACGAGACTTGGCATGTTAGGTTGCTAAGTGAACTACTACGTTCAGGCGATATTTATTCTAAATCTTATCACTATATACAAATACTAGCAACCCGCCTTCGCTTCGGTTTTAGTCGTTTTACCCGCGTAGTTCCCGTTCCCGTGGGAATACCAGGATAAAATATAGCCTAGTTTACGCCCTGATATTAAAGCTTTCCATTGGTGAAAGAATTTTTGAAATCGGTCCAGCGTTTTGAAGATTACCCGGAACAAACAGACAGACAGACAAAAACTTTTTAATCTGTATTTTAGGCATAGGTGTCGTGCAAATAACCGTGTGAACATGAAAAAAGCCTATTATTTTGACATTACAAACAGACACTCCAATTTTATTTATTGGTATATAGTCGAGACGAACAGCATTCCCACGGGAACGGGAACTACGCGTGTAAAACGACTAAAACCGAAGCGAAGCGAGGGCGGATTGCTAGTCCTTACTAATATTATAAATACGAAAGTAAGTTTGTTTGTTACGTTTTCACGCTTAAACCACCGAACCGATTTCAATCCTTCTTTCACCAATAGAAAGATATAATATCAGGAAGTAACATAAAATTTCTTCCCGGTATTCCCACCGGAACGGGAACTGCGCGGGTAAGGCGACTGAAAGCGAAGCGAGGGCGGTTTATTAGTCATCTATAAACGCACGGTGACAGCTAAATCTTAACTTTTTTAATAATTAATTATCATTGTTTTTCCTTTTTCTGTCATACTCTGTGTTATTGTTCATTAAGATGTTACAAATTGTTATCGGACTTATGTAGGTGTGTACCACTGCTATCCGTGAAAACCTGTTATTGGTTTTATGTTTCTTACTCTAGTTTTCATTACTATTTTGTACAGCTGTTGGTTTTTCAAGTACTAAATAAATAAATAAAAAAATAAATAAATAAAGCACAGCACTATATTGAGTCAGTAATTACATTACATTCAGAACACTCCTGCACTAAGGAAATAACAGTTGTATTGCGGGTGACGTCATAAATATGCAAACGAACACAAACCCAACCTAAGAACAACAATTTATGGATTTCACAAAGCGTTGTCCTGCATGGCATCGAACCCGAACGAACTTGGCACTGAAGTCAGTATCTTAACCTCTATGAATTCTATGCAGTCAAATTAATTTTATCTATTTGGTTTTTCTACGATAGATGGCAGCTATCCCGTAGAAATGTAACAAGTCTCTCTATTTCGGTCTAACAAGAAATCTTTTCGTTATAATATTGGACATAATAGAAGCTAAGATGAATATCCGATGTAGTGACGGGGTAATAATACAATTCGCCACCCGTGGGTGTCGTAAGAGACGGTCGAGGGATATAATATGCATATAACATCTATGCAAGACGTGGCAAACTCGAAACAAAACCCTATAGCATTAGCAACACGTCTCACCAGCATGATATAGTACGTTAATTTCCCTCCTATAGTGGAGGAGGTATAGTTGGTCAATTTCCTTCCCTAGGAGAGGAGACCCGAACTCAACTATGGGGCGTATATGAGCCGAAATGATGAAGACGAATATAATGAATAAAAATTAACATATGGAATTGATTTTATGAATCATATTATAATAAAATGGCTCATCTACACCGCGAAGAACTTGTTCAATATAAGTAGCCTATATATCCCACCTTGACATTGTTATCGATTGAAAATGGGCGTACACTTCATTACTCTTAATAATTATTTCTCGCTATGTTATGACTCCAACGCGCACTAGTATGAGAAACAATGAATGTTTATGTAATCGTTGTTCACTTTTAACAGCAGATTATTTCGAAAGGTTCAAGAAAGGGTCAATTAATTAAATTCGCCCAGAAACCATTATCAACCAACAGTAATCACATTTGGAGTATAGTATTTGTACTTAAAGTATTTCAGAAAAAAACTTAATCACTTTGGCATGTTTCGTAATTATGGAAAAATAAATAACCTAATTAATTATAGCCAGCATCTTCCAGTATATTCTGTGCGGTGACTGATTAAGAATGTAATTCACCACCGCCTTACCCTTGGGTGTCGTAAAAGATGATCATGGGATATAACATACCACATGTATGTAAGGGAAGGAAAACTCGAAATAAAACTCTGTAGCAAACCGTTTCACCAGCGTGGTTATAGTAGGTAAATCCCCTCCTGTTGCGGAGCACGCATATAAACAGAGGTGGTAGTGACTTCCTTCTGGAATTAACAACAGAATAGTGCGATTTGGGAATCAAGACAAAACTCGGACAGTAAAGAATTAAGGTAAGGTAATACGCAATAAGGTTCGAATAAATTCAGATTGAGAGCCCTCAGCGCTCACCCAACAGTCCGGGTAAAGTTGTCACAGCCATCTGCGGCTAACAACTATATTCACACAAAAAAAAAGAACGTTCGAATGAAGGCATATGACTTGAAAAGGATACGAATAAGATTACGAAAACTCATCTATAAAAGAAACACGTAAATAATGTCAATATGTACATAAGTGCACAAGATAAATCATATAGATGAAAACGAATAAATAGATATCAACGATAAAGCGGCATTAATTAAAAAAAGTGCCACATAATACAATTTACATTTGTCACCATAAATTATTTAGTGTAATACAACAAACAATATGTTACTGTGGCGTACCATTGCCACAGTCATTTATTATACACCCTTTGACATCAAAAAATACCCATTAGCTAAAGTTCTTGATGGTTTAAAGACCCCTGTTTGACACGGGCGTCCGAATGGGAATCAGACGCAAAACCGACAGCTTTCACGAAAAGCACGAAAACCTAATCTTTATTTACATCGCTTGCATATTCAGATGAAGGAAAATGAGAAATAAAACCCTACATGTCTGATAAGCACGGTAGATTATGGCAATTTCTCTCCCTTTTTCTAGGAAGATCGCCACCAATAGAGGGACGTGTGTGAGTTGAAATGATGATGATGATACTAAGATGAACATGGAGGGGATACGGAGCGGTGGATCATAAGACAAATTTTCTAAATAACTTTATCATCTTTGTCAATCCTCCCTTGAAAATAGGATAGATATCAGTGATTAAAACAATGAAGAGTATGGATGTTACCGGACATGTATGTAATCTGTCATTGTATACAATTCCTAGGAAATGTATGTAATTCATAAAATTGCACGGAAATAAAATTGTAAAATAAATTATATTAGACACATTTCCTAGGAAATCTATACATTTCCTGAATAGCAATCGAAAAACGGAAATGTAAAACATTTGAGATATCAATGGGTACGCGGGGATAGCGGGGCGAGGGGAGGGTATTGCTTCCTCTGATCAGGGATAGGTTAGCTTTAATTAGTAAGATAATATGACGATTATTATAATAGGTCTGGGAAAAAGTTCGTGGCGTTTTTCCCGATAGATAGAATTGGTTGCAGATAACTAAAGAACAACAAATCACAGCAATACCATTGAAGGCTCGTTTTTAGGTGACCTTCCGAACGTTAGTTTGAGCGTAGAAATATTGTAATCGGTGAAGTAGTTGGAAAGTTATTCGCACTCGAAGATGACGAAGAGTAATGAGAAATTTCGCTATATTCTGCAATATTACTATGATAAGGGTAAAAACGCTTCGCAGGCTTGTGATAACGTTTGTGCTATGTACAGTGAAGGTAATCGAAATCTGACGCGCAGATATGGTTCGCTCGCTGTCGTCCTGGTAATTTCAATATGAAAGATGAGTCACGCTGCGGTCGTCCAATCACTGAAAAATCTGATGTAGTTCTTGAAAAAGGCCAACAAGATAATCATATCAGCAGTGTTAATATTGGTATAGAGCTAGGCATTGACCACCAAACTGTTTTGAACCATTTACACGAAGCTGGTTACAAAAAAAGCTTGACATATATATGGGTTCCTCATGAGTTGAGCGCGAAAAACATGATGGACCAAATTAACATCTGCGACGCGCTGCTGAAACAGAATGAAATCGAGCCGTTTCTGAAACGTTTAATAACGGGAGGTGAAAAATGAATTATGTACGATAATCGGAAGCGTAAAAGATCGTGGATAAAGAATAGTGAGCCGTCACAAGCGTTCGCTATGCCAACATTGACGCCAAAAAATGTGATGCTGTGTGTGTGTGTGGTGGGACTGGCGGGAGATCGTCCACCATGAGCTACTTCCAACTGATCAGACATTTTATTCTCAACTCTACTGTGCACAACTAGAGAAATTACGCCAGGCGATTGAAAGAAAACGGCCCGAATTGATTAATAGGAAATGTGTTGTCTTTCATCAAGACAACGCCAAACCACACACTTCTTTGATGACCCTTCTTTGATGACAAAAATTGAGAGTTCGGTTGGGAAGTTTTGATACCTCCACCTTACAGTCCGGATATAGCACCCTCTGACTATCATCTGTTTCGATCTCAGCAGAATTCTCTCAATGGAATTAAGTTGGTTTCAAAAGAAGCCTGTGAAAACTACTTGACTCAGTTCATCAACCAGAAACCACAGAATGGATGGATATGGTTATGGATCTACCAAAAAAATGGCGAAACATTGTTGATAATAATGGAGTAGATTCGGTTTAAATAAATTCATCCACGCGCCATAGGGGACCCGTCGAATTTTACTGAAAAAACGCCACGAACTTTTTCCCAGACCCAATATTTTACGATATGATTATTATCTGAACGTTGTTGTCACAACGAGTGCATTAATAAAAATTATTATTTTCATTTTAACAACGTGTTTTATTACAGAAAGCATTATTTTTATACATTTCCTAACACGATATTGGAATTGTACACATTTACTAGGAATGTATGAAATAGTTTTTAAAAAAATATTTAATACATTTCCGGTAACATAGACACAAATTTACCCACAACTCCCACAAGGATATGTATAATGTAACGTAAGAGTAATGGAGAATTTATGTGATAATAGATAAGTATGTGCAGAAAATAGTTGAGTGCAGATATGACGTTTACGAGTGCGTGGAAAAATATTTTGAAGGCTCAAGAACTTGTGATGTAACATTTACTTATCGCAATTTATTAGCAAGAGTAAGATGACTCAGTTATTTGTGAATAATGCGTTGAAGAAATTCCTTTAAGACGCCTGATAAAAATACTTGCTCCAACGGAACTATAACAATATTCTTAAGGGCTTCATTAATTATGTGAGCGGATGAGAGGGTCCGCAAGGGGTACGCAGAGCAAGCCCGCTCTCACTAAATGAGTGGGTTTCGACACACATCCCGTAATTTTTATGCGTCATACAATAGTGTAAAATGTGAAAAATTCAGATTCACTTAGTTTTCATGAACTGAATTACAATACATGTTCCCGATTCATTTTAGTAGTGTCCGTTTAAGTATTACTTAATGTTATCACTGTGACTTAATCTAAACAATTTGAAATACTCTTTTACTCTAGCCTTAATAAAAATAATAAAACAAACTCTGTTTTTTATTAAATCCAAGTCATTTATATTCAAAACGGAATTTTAAATATGAGATAGATTTTGAAATATCTCAGGTGAGGTTAGGAGAAAAATGAGGAGGTTAAGAGTTATAAATATCACGAAATCTTACCAGGGTTGAGGTTGAATTCCTCAAAAACGCCTCACGTAATTAATGGACGCCCCTATACTATAAACACTAGTTAAAATCTAAATTTGCAATTAGTTGTTTAATTATGAAGAAAATACCCTATTTGTATAAATAATTTAAGTAATCAATTGAAGTAGATAGGCGGGTATTTATTTATTCAAGCACATCAAACGTTTACACATCGCTAGCTAAGGCATTCATATGGATAGACAGTTTATGCAACTTGTATCTACATATTTAATACAAGGTTCGGTGCAAATTTTCATTTCAACGCAATACTGAAGGGTTTGTTTGTTGTACTGAAAAGTGTGGAGATGTTTGTCGATGTGGCGACCGAGTAATAACATAATCACTTCCTATTCCTTTCCTTCGGTTGCCGTCAAAGACAATAAGGAATATATCACCTATATATAATAATATCCTTGTAAATTGCATCAATCAGTATAACCATCGAAATACAGCAGGCCAAAAGAGATTAATTTGCCTATTTTCACTTTATTTAAGTAGGTAGACATAGTTACTATAAGAATAAATATATATAAGATACATTCCCATATATGATAAATTGAAATGCTCGTAACAGCCGCAATTTTCAGCCTAATCTTAAGAATGCTCTCTAAGGTACATCAGATATCGAGAAAATATTTTTAATAATATTACAAGCAGACATGTATTCCGCTTGGTTTTTTTTATGCCTGTAACTAATTTACAGCTAATAATTTTAAAAAGTAATACTTGCCATAAGAAAATATCCTGTGACCAGTAACAGGAACACTGTTCAAAGCTCCTATGTGGTTCAGTACAGCGCAGCGGTATCCGTGACATTGGGAATAATGGACGTACGTTCGAATGTATACACTCTCCGAAGTATTCCCAATGCCTGGACATATCGCCACAGTCACGTCATCTGAAAACAAATCCTTTATTAACATAACGCTTTTAAGTTTAATAACTGCATTGTCAACCATAAATGTAGTTATTACAGTTTTTTTTTACAATAAATGTCTATTTTATTTTACTCTTAAGATATCCACCACTGTGTTGAACACTGACGTTGAGTTTTAAATTTCATATAAGAATGTCATGAAGAGATCACAGATTGACAGGCACATCTTGTGTTTCACATGACAAAAATTCTTTGTTTTTGTCTTTGTTTATCGTTCCTCATTTTCAGGTAATTTACGTGCCATTGTTAAGAATGAATCTCCTAACAATGGAGATATAATTGTTTTTTTTTATTTTACTACAAGTCCAGGCGGATTATATGATTTTATCTAGCTTGATTTTTTCTGCTCTTTTGTTATTTGCTTACGACATCCGCAGCGAAGGATAGTGTGGATTCATTATATTGATTGTCACAAGTTCATATTTGAATGGTCTTTAAACGATTAAACATTCATTTTAATCATTCAACCATTCCTTTGTCTCTTCTTGGTTAAACATAGTTACTTCAGAAGTTAAGTGGTTGACGAATTAAAGTCCTTCTTGAGATTTTTCTATCGACTCTTAAACCTGACGAAACTAACAGTTTTTTTGTGGGATGTTACACTGACGTGGGTTTCATCAGCCTCGACGCTAAAATATCCTCATTATGGTAACATATAGACTAATTACTAAAGGCGACAAGATACCTATTTAATATACCCAAAGTAATGTAATCCTCGAAAATATACATTGTATGTACTACTTCCCAAGTAGGTAAATGTATTTTGTATTTTATCTCCACAATGGAAGAGAAATTGACGTACTATACCATGCTGGCCAGACGTGTTAGATTTTATGTTGAGTTTTCCTTCCAGTATTAAATGCTTTAAAACACAAAGTTACGGGATAAAAGAAATGTATTTCACCCCGAAACCGAATTTCCTGTACATCACACAAACGAACAAGCGTGTTCATATACAACCGCATACATTAACTAGTGTTGGTACAACGTTTGCATGGTTATAGTTAAGAGCTACTCTATTTCTCTCATATAAAAGCATAAAATACCTGTTTTAGTAATGAAAAGAAATAATGATAGGATAATATTCAAATATTTCATCTAATTCGTGTAATAGATAATAATATTTAAGTACTTTACAAAATTCGGCCGTTCGGGAAACTTAAGAGGATCTTCTCGTCCAACATACCTCAGTGTCTGAAAACACAGGTCTACGACCAGTGTGTGTTACCAGTGATGACTTACGGCACGGAAACGTGGTCCCTAAATGTAGGCCTAATAACAAGGCTCAAAGTCGCTCGGCATGCTATGGAGCGGGCTATGCTCGGAATTTCTCTGCGAGATAGAATCCGGAATACGGAAACCCGCAGAAGAATGTAACCGACATAGCACGAAGAATTAGCACGCTGAAGTGGCAATGGGCAGGCCACATCCCTGAATGAACCGACAACCGCTGGGAAAGAAAGGTTCTCGAGTGGCGACCACGTATCAGACGACGCAGTGTAGGACAGCCTCCCGCCCCCACCAGGTGGACCGACGACCTGGTGAAAGTTGCTGGGCGTCGTTGGATGCACGCGGCACAGGACCGCACTTTGTGGCATGACATGAGGGAGGCCTACGTCCAGCAGTGGACGGCGATAGGCTGAAATGATGATGATGACTTTACAAAATACATGATAGGTACCAAATACATATGTAATTAAATTCAACCAGGCACATGATTGATGGAGATAAGACAGCCAGTAACGCGTGACGCGAATGATTAATAAATGCAATAAGAAATTTGGCAAAATGTAGCAAACACTGATTCCATTGTACCTACCTGTTTATTTAATCATAGTGAATACGGGTCCTGGCTTCATAAATAGGTTATTGCCATACTACAACGGATGCGATAATAATTGACTTCCAAATCCTATGCCATCATATCCTTAAGATATTTACAATACTGGATACCTATGTAAGCACTTGTGTAATACGAATTCTGGTATTGGTATATTTTAAACGTTCGTGTTTAGTTTTTTTAAACATGTATGTACAAGGCTACTGAATTAGATACCTATGTTATCTTTTTATTGCATCAATGTGTCAACTACAGAAAAAAATAATAAGATAGAACGGCCTTGTGGGCGGGGCAAGCGTGCCGCAATTATGAGCAATTGCTCATAATATTGACGAAATTCGTTTTACCGGCTCATAGTTGCGCTCATATAGTGATCAAGAGAAATATGCCGTCTTAAGCTGTTATAACGTGTTGAAAAAGAAGTCCGTTATATAGCAGTATGTCAAAGAAGGAATTTCTTTTTATCGGTAAGTCCATAAACTAATTAATTCAGTGATATTTGTTAATTTTATAATAGTATTATGTCGTTTATAGACAACAACGATAAGATCGTAAACAAAGCCAAACACTATACATCGTCTGCCATACATGGATGTCACCCTTTATTACTCTCCTATGGGGGGTCAGCTCCTTCGCGGGATGGGGATCATTTTCTACGCAGATGACGACCTCGTCACGGTGAAGAGAGCAGACTTCCGGAAGGTTGTCCGATTGGCACAGGAAGAATTGGTGCTCGTCGTAGATCGAATTGGGATGGTAGGTCTGAGAGTTTTGATGGAGAAAACCGAGGCCCTCCTTTTTCATGGCCTATGTCGAGATCCCCCCCGAGAACCACACGTCAGTAAGTCTGGGTTTGTGGCAGGGGATAGTGCGAAAACGCATTCCTATTACAGCGCTAACAAGAAAGAAAGGAAAACAAAGATGTTTCAAGATGGAATGAAACAAGACAAGACGTCCTTTTTACGTATTTGATTTCACTGAAAACCAAAACTGAAGGCCACATTTTTCGTGCAGTAACAGAAGTTTTACGATCTTGACGTCATCAACATAGATAAGATCGTTATTTTATTAACATAAATTTTTCGTAAAGTCTACAGACTTTGCTAAAAATTTGACGTGCTACTACTATATTACATATATTAGTCGAAATGAAAAATTCTAAGTAACAAAATAGGAAGGTGAGAAATGCATATCCAACATCCGCGGCAGACCGAAGCGATTGGATGGCAGGGAGCTGACAGCTTAAGATGCGGCCGCCCTCTTCTGTGAGGCAGTCATCTCACGCAAGGAGGCGGTGGAGCGTGTGCGCGAGGCAATCCTCTACGAGAAGTCGCGGTTGACTGAGCCGGCCGGGGAATATTCCGTGACCCGTGGTGAGGCTGACTGCGCGGAGGGCAACCGACGCCGACGCCCCGAGATGGGCGTTAGAAAAGGAGGGTCCGGATGGAAAGGACGGCATGTGCGCTGACCATAATCTAACCAAAAAAAGGGAGCTGACAACAGTCTGAGCTATGTTTCCGTTTAAGATTCATCTCGGATACAGAATAATACAGTCTTATTTATTTATTAAAACATTGTATTCATTCCTATTCTAAAAACGGCATGATGACTAATACAATATTTGTACCTAACTACGAAAGCCTCACTTCTATGTTAAATATACATTTTATAGACTTCATTGTAATTTTGCATTTACTATATATAACAATTTTTATCGCTTTTATATTGTGTTAATTACCAGCTTACTCAACAACTCGCTATTTAGCTGTAATTGATGATCAACGATAAATAGGATGTAGTCTGAACATTGTATTAGTAAACTTTATTAATATCATTGCGGTAAGTTTAAATCAGGTTTAAATATATAACATTGGATGTATGTGATCTTGGAATATTTCTATCATTACTAATAGGCAACATACAAGCATATTGATTAATTTATTTTTATGACGTGTGTATAATATACAATAGATTGAAAGCTATATCGATCTGTGGAAAGAATATAACAGTTATTTTCATACTAACTAACCTGCGCAACTTTTTCTGCGTCGAATAAGAGATTAGTCTGTTGTCTTAAGGAGTTAGCGATCTCTCGCTAACTCCTCGCTACTCCTTCTCTCGAAAGAGTGGGTGGTACGATAAGATGCATCTGAGAAAGAGAAAGTGGGTCCCCTAATAACTTCAAAAGTTCGTAACTTCGTCGTGTACATTTTTAATCGTATTACACAACTTTTACATAAATATATTGAAGTGCCTGGAGTATAAATAATATGAAGACGTGATAACGGTCGGCAATAGGCTGACTTAAAATTCAATGCAATTGTCTAAGCATGGGTTGACTGATAAAATCTTTATCTCACGGGACTGAATTAAAGTGGGAAATGATACCGCAATTCTCAAAACTATTGATAAAATGAATCACGCGTTGGTAACATGAGGCATTATGATGTAATACAATCATTATTTTGTCGTGCTCTTAAAATTAAGCGAGGCTTGCTAATTTGCGAATAGATCGCGTATATTGTTGTCGTACCTAAACAGCGTTTATTTGTTTTCAATCTATTATTAGTAACTAACTTAGACCAAGTCCAATATAGAATCTGTTAATAGCAATGGCTACTGCCATGTACTAATACCGTGGAACTAATTCCACATACATATTTCTTAAGCTCTCTTTGGCCTATTTATATATATATCTTTATCTTATATATAAATTTCTAGCGTACGTGTGTATGTCACTGAACTCCTCCTAAACGGCTGGACCGATGTAGACGAAATTTTTTGTGGGTGTTCAAGGGGATTCCAGGATGGTTTAGATTCACAATTGGACCCGGTAGGTGGTGTTGTTCGGGCAGGACAATAACATAACTTGAGAACGACTTTACCGATTTCGTCCAGGTTTTTTTTAATTTTTCATATACTTCAAAAAAGGCTTTTACGGGAAAAAATTAAGGAAATCAGAGCATTTAAGAAAACTTAACGACAAGGTATCTAGGTTCTGCAACTAAACGGCTGGAGGGATTTAAATGAATTTTTCTGAATGTATTCAAGTGGGGGCCTGGACAATTTAGATTCACAAATCAGCCCGACAGATGGCGCTGCAGTCGGTATCTAGGTTATTTATGCCATTCGGAACATTCAAACCATTCGGTTAAGATTAATAATTGGAACCAGTAGGTGGCGCTGCGATCGATTTCAAGGAGAATTCGATTTTCTACTTTTTCACAGATTTGAACAGAACAACGTCTGTTGGGTCAGCTAGTATATATATATATATATATATATATATATGTATATTTCTTGTGTACGTGTGTATGTCACTGAACTCATCCTAAACGGCTGGACCGATGTTGGTGAAAATTTTTGTGTGTGTTCAGGGGGGGTTCGAGAATGGTTTAGATTCACAATTGGACGCGGTAGGTGCCACTTATTTGAACAGAACAACGTCTGTTGGGTCAGCTACTATACGTAAATAAACCTTAAGTTACAGTTAAGGTCATTAAATTAGAGTTATATACGTAATCTACTAATGGTGCGAAGTATTATCGGATTTTCTAGTAAAACAAGTCGAAGTTGCGTCATACATTCTTTTAAACATATATGTATAGTTGAGTTCATTTCCAACTAAAAATATATTCGCAGGTCCTTGAAAACACTAATAATAATAGATAAGGTGCACATTTTCAGTTCGTGTGCATTTAATCTTTGATTACTAAAACTATTCTAAAATTAAGAGTTTTTTAACACGCTTTCTAATGAAAGCTTCACCTGTATGTTTGTTTGTAATGTGGCGGACGTTTGAGCTCGATTTTGCCCTACTTTGAGCGATCAGATTTTCTTTAAACTTTGCACATCTATCAAAGACTGATGACAATGCAATAATCCGCTTTTTTTGGGGGGTGGGTTACGGTCGGCGCACTCCTCGCCCGCTCCGTCCGGGCGACAGAGGGAAGTAAGAGGCACACCCGTAACCCACCCGCGCGACATGTCGCCTTCGTCGTTGGGCCGACCACCGGAGCAGGTGACTTAACGTCGGTAGTCGGTAATCCGCTTAAAAAAAAAATTCAATTATCCTAATTCGATATTCGCGCTTTGTGCCACCTTTTTGTAAGTCGAGCACCCCACGCTTTTTTCACAATAATATTAAAATATTTTGTTCATTATTATTTTCTGCCTATATTGAAAATTATTTTACACTTTTTAGTTAGGTGAAGGCGTGTTTTTAATTTTTTTAAACTATATTTATTAACAATCTGTAGACGCGTGTTGTTGATGGCAACAAATTTATTTTACTTTATAATGATTTAATGCTATAATCGCCACACTTGACAGGCGGATTCAGGATTACGTGTTCATTATCATCATCATTATCCTGTTCTTATCCCAATTACTTGGGGTCGACAAGTAAGGGGTAAACCAGATCTTCCTCCAAAGTATATAATGCAAAAAGCTTTGGAGAGTCTTTTAACCAGCCGAATGCTTAACATCAAATATCATTGGGAATGTCATCGTTAACAGCGTCAGACGAACCTGGCCTAGGTCGATGTAAGGTTCTTAATCGTCTTTTATACACCACGAGCAATATAATATAGGTTGGTATTATCATTAATAGGTTGGTAGTATTCGTAGCCACCACATAGCAAGGCTTGGGATCGTAGTTGGTTGTATAAAATTCCCAGGAGAGAGACACTACCCATTCTTCTACTGACTAATCAGTGTTAAGATTACAATGTGTCATTACTACGCTTCCTATAGGAGTCGTAAAAACCGGCTAAGGGATCCCTAGAAGAATGGATAGAGCACTCTTTTGGGAAACTACTAACTGCGAAACGTGGCGATTATGGCCGTATCCTTAACTTGGCAGAGCCTATGTCCAACAAAGGACATTGATGGGCTGATAGATGTTAGATGGATAGAATGTTATGTGGTAGGTCTGCAAAGACACAAGCAACCTCCTGCATATGGTAACAATACGGTTTAATTTAAAAAAAAGGCAATGATTGACAACATTTTTTTCAAGACGTTGGCGATCGCAATCCTTCCGCCACTCATTCGATTAGGTCGACATCAAGTGCAGATTGCTTTACTCGCCTCTGCCGCCCAAACAATTACGTTCTATATGGTGAATCATGATTAGAAAATATCGCAAAACACAACTTTTACGATTTGACTGGTTTTACTGGACGAGTAGGTTTTTGTCATTGGTTGAAACTTGCCACGGAGTATTGTATAGATAGTTGTATGCGAAGTTAAATCTCATTTGAAAGCCTTGTACACTTCCGCGATAAAGAGTGGGGCAGTTCTACATTATACTATTAGTCATTCATAACAATTGTAACAATATATTTTTACCTTTTACGGTTTCCATTTTCGAGGTACGACGTCCAGAGACAACTTGGCTATTAAATTGTTTTTTAACGAGTTTCGTAATGAATACATTGGAATAATACATTGGATTTAACAATAGATTACTAACAATCTGGAAGGCCATATTAGTAAATAATTTGATTTTATGATAGAACAATTAATTACCTAGGAATAATGAAGAGTTAACCTTTGGCTATGAAGCATTTGTTGGGTTAAATCCTCAAAAGAAAAGGCCAGTATTGATATGTATAAGACAAACAAACAACAAATAATGGAATGTTTTGAAAAAAATATCAATAACGTTTTGTAAAAAAATCCCCGTTTGAGGTATCGGTATAGTAATTAAATCGTTGTACGCTTAATTAATTCAATTAATATATTTTTAGAAGACCATGTCGCCGGCTAGGTATTTTACAAAAGCGCTTCACATAGATTTGATATTGCTTTTACAGATTCATATGCAGGGTTGGGCTGATTAAAATCAAGTGATTAAAATCACGATTAAAATCATGATGATTAAAATCATGATTTAAATCATTTTTTTTCCTTTTTATTCAGAACCAGATAACAACATAATAAAGTTTTCTCAAAAATCAAAAGAAGTATCTGCTTTTAGCAAAAACAACAAAAAAGAAGTACATAATTCCAAATTCTTAAACTAAACGTAACACCTAAATTTTATTACCGTATATTTTCAGTCTATTCATTTTCGTTATACAATTTAAACAAAAACACGAGTTTTCCTCCTTTTTCTATGCCTAATCTGTTTCTAATATCCGAGTGTACAAGACCAGAAGAGCTAAATACGCGTTCTACTGAAGCTGAAGAAGCAGTTGCACACAGGAACTGTTTTATTAATGGCAACTGTTTCAAGATTTCCGGCTCATCATTTTGTGATAACCACCATTGTAGTCCGTTTACATTTTTTATTACTTCGTCCGAAAACATAACTTGCTTAAATGGAGCACTGCGGGCATTTAACTTTATTACTAAAGGTAACAGTCCATTGTTTTCATGTAACTCTTTAATTGTTTCTAAAGCTATATTCTTTTCTTCTGGTGTTAACTGGTATTTTGTTTTTTGTGGATTCAACATATACGCTATAAAATGATATGGCGTTAGTGCTTGCTTATATCGATTATTAAATTGTTGTGTTTTTTGTAATGGTAATTCCACAGATTCATCAAAGATATATTGTAAATGTTTCCACTGCTCTACAGTATCTGCGATAGTAGCATTTTTCCTCTGCACAGTATCAAGAGCAACTGATATAGGTTTTAAAATGTTTAAATAATCTTGCGCTGCATGTTTAATCGCAATATTTGAAACTTTTCGGTAAATAGTGGAATCAATCTCGTTTTCATTTTCTTCGCAGATTTTTAATATGATGTCCCACTGAGTGACATACATCTCTAAGCAGTTGCCAAGGCTATTCCATCTCACATCGCTTGGAAGGACTAAAGCGCTGCCTCCTGCTTGACTGAATTTAGCTCTAGCCAAATGGTTATTTCGAAAATATTTAACAATTTGGACCACATGTTCTATAACGTCTTTAACTTGAAAGTCCTTGCACAGTAAAGTAAAAATATGTGCAGAGCAGCCATAAGTTATAACTTTTGCGTTCGTTTTTTCTTCTAATGTTTTTCTCATAAGTGTCATATTTGCGGCATTGTCTGTCACAAAAGATTTTACGGTACACTTGTATTTTAATTCACATGAAGAAATCAGGTCACAAACTATTTGAGTTAAATATTCTGAAGTATGTGGATTTCCTGATGTGTCTATAGTTTCGTATAGGAGGGCTTGTCCATCTTCAGTGGTTATCGTTGCGCATATCACTGGTTCGTTGTGCACGTTTGACCACCCATCAATTGACATATTTACGGACTGTCCTGAAAGGGAGGAGAAATATTTTTCTTTTTCCTCTTCATAGATTTCGTCCAAAAGACTTATTGCTACCGTTTTTCTCGAGGGCGGTTTATAACCAGGCCTTAATAACTGAATGGCTTTTTTACCTCTAAATTCTCAATACAATTGATGGGTGTCAATCAATAATTCAATATCAATAATTCAATCAATAATTAAATACTATATCAATATATCATATAATTGATGATATATTGATATAGTATTGAATTATTGATTTTAAAATAAAGTTAAAATGTTCAATAGAGATGTAAAAGCAAATTTATTTTTTAAGTTTAAAATTAATAATCTAATTACCTGTATTCCTCTCTTGATAATTACAAACATCGTGGTGTGCTTTAAGTCTTTGGACTAACCCTTGAATATCTTTCTTGCACTTTCTACAAATAGCCCTACACCCCAATTTATTTGGATTTGTTGTCTTAATATAGAACTGCCATATTGGGTCCTCTTTTCTTCCACTCATTTTACTTTATTTATATGTTTTCACTTCACTTAACTAACTTAACTAAACTAGCGAAATGCGCGAACGTCAATTTATAGGTTGAAAAGGAAAACAAGCCTCGACACGACACGACAGGAATATTCTTGCAAAAAGCACAACAAACGCGTTCGTGCCTCACTCGGCACTGTATAGTGAGTGAGTGTATAGGACAGAAGGAAAACAAATCGCGACAAGAATTTTCTTGCAAGAAGCAAGAAGTGCGACAAATGCGTTGTCACAAGTTTTTGAGGCGCAAATTGTATTATAATGTTTAGACTTATACATTAAAATAATTAACAATAATTTCAAAGAATCAAAATGTTCAAATTTAAAAAACCAAAAAAATCAAATAAATCATGATTTTTTTAAAAAAATCAATGGTTTTTGATTTTTTTAATAAAAATCAGATTTTGTCCAACCCTGTTCATATGTATTTTTCGTCTAATATAACAATAATTAGCTAAAGAGAATTTAAATTAAATCGTAACTGGTAATAGAACTCGATGCATTCTATTGCGCATAGTATTATAATCTACAGTCCCAGAGGTTACTGACAAAATACCGCAGGAAACCCACTAAAGTTGGTTTGGTGGCTTATATCATTAGACACCAATATCAAATAAAAAAGCACTAAAGATCAAGGATTTTTATAATATTACGAAATAATATAATTTTATGATTATGATCCTCTTTCAAAGTACTTAGAAGATCATTGCCATGTAGAGAACATAAGTAAATAAACTATACAATCTACTCTTCATCAGGAAAGAACACGGTTGTATGTAAAGGAGTAAGAATAACATCATGTATTTTTACGTAATTAGGTATTTTTGACCATTAGTTGAAGGTCATTTGATTACTTATATATTGAGTTACTTGTAAACAACAAGAATTAATTATGTATTAAGTTACTTATAAATAACGAGAATTAAATTTGTCTCTGTTCTAAATACCACTATCTCATAAGGTATATGCCAAAGTTCAAGTTTTAACACTCTGTGAAGTTGACAAACTCGCAATGGTCCAGCATTGTCTAAGCGTTGAATACTCTAATTTTGATAGAATTCTTGTTCTGTATAAGAATTCTTGTTCAAGAGAATAAGATTTGAAGTTGATAATTGTATGAGGATGACGTCACAGGAATATATGATCTAAAATCCGAAGTAAAAACGCACTTCAACTACATATTTACTTAAAACAAATATGCCTTTTACAATTGCAGTATATACCTGTCTGCTTAAGCGACTTGAGCCAAAGAGGCATAACTTATAAAATTACACTACTTATTATATATAAATAGACAAAATACCTTCATGCTCATTTCCAACTGGTTCATACAGATCGTAGGTCAGGGTGGATTTATCCGGTAGGACTAGTGACACACGGCCACCAATAGGCCAAGGGCATCGGACTCGTCCAATCAGGCTGTGGAGTATAGTTTGGACGTGACCACTAAAGCCCCATAGCCGAGTCGGTATGTACCTGCAAGAAAAAGTAACAACTGTCTAAATATTTCTGCTATTGGACATTCATTGAAGTTTATGTTAAGTTTCAAAATATGTAGGTATGTGATAAATAAATTTATAGGTGTTATTGGTTATTGATATTATTATACTGGACTTGGCGGGGGCACTGCCGTGCCCCCAGATACATCTGGTATACTCGTAAAGTTTGGAGCACTTTTTAGCTATATGTAGGTATTTTTAATTTTGTTTGCATCATCGGCAGCCAAATTCAAGGCACTTATGTGATATATCCGAAAAAGTAACGACTTGAAAATTGTTATCAGTATTGGAATTGAAAATGTTATTGGGTACATATTTGTATCATATCTATTGCGCTTACACTTGATTGTAAAATTTAAAATGGAATTGTGTGTAAAATACTATAAATAATTGAGTTAATAGACACACATCTTCATCTATACTCTATACCAATAAATAAAATTGGAGTGTCTGTTTATAATGTCAAAATAATAGGCTTTTTTCATGCTCACACGGTTATTTGCACGACACCTATGCCTAAAATACAGATTAAAAAATTTTTGTCTGTCTGTTCCGGGTAATCTTCAAAACGGCTGGACCGATTTCAAAAATTCTTTCACCAATAGAAAGCTATAATATCAGGGCGTAAACTAGGCTATATTTTATCCCGGTATTCCTACGGGAACTACGCGGGTAAAACAACTAAAACCGAAGCGAAGCGAGGGCGGGTTGCTAGTCTGATATAAAAGAAGTGAACTTTTAACAAGTATTTAGAATATAAAGCATTCATTACGTGATCATTCGTCTTTTCAAGGTTGTCTGTGGCGTTGTCCCCAGCCGTATGAACATTTCCCATTTTTGCAAAAAGAGATCATTTGTTGTACTGATAGGGACGGGGTCTCGTTTTCGTTTAGGATTTATGTCAAATAGTTTTACCTATTCCCTGTAAGACGTTTCACGAGTAACTGTTTTTTTAGGTTTCAATTTCATATTATTGCCAATTGCTGCAAGTGTCCCGTTCTGGCAAAAATAATAACGGCATTCAACCGTTTTTACGTAAAAAATACCGCACTCAAAAAGTAAATAGTTCACAAGGTGATTTAGTTTAACTATGATTAGTTTAAGTTTTTTATATGATTTAGTTTAAGATAGAGAAACGTAGGAAGTTAAACTACAGGCTAGAAACTTATGGGATGACAGCAGCAGCGGACTAGGCTCGTTACATGCACAGGGTGGTAATACTTGGCCACGGACGACAATGAACTCGGTACCGGTGGTCGGCCTAATGTCGAAGGGGGCCATACGGTGGGTTATGCGGCCGCGCGCTGTCCATTTGTCGTCCCGGGCGGAATGAACGGCATATGTGCTAACCATAGCCCACCAAAAACAAATAAAAAAGGGTGGTAATAGTAAATAGCGATACGCTATATACAATACCGGATGATACCTGTAGGGATCGCCCGATATCGTTCAGCCGTGGACATAATAGATTAATCTAGGTGGGAACCTGGGGTTCACAGGCTCTTAAGTGCCTGTGAACCCCAGGTTCATGATTTTATTAAAGCTGAAAGTTTGTCAACGCATGCTCCCAACACAGGTAAGAACGGTGGCCCATAATGAAGTTTGGGTTACAGTGGCTTTGGCAGATAAAAGGTACTAAAGGTGAGTAAAATACCGATCTATTTCCGTCAAATTATATTAAGCGTGATTTTTTGATATTACCTTCAGAACGTTATTAAAAATCACGTCATTCATTGCATTGCTAGACACTTGCCATCGTGGCAACCCCTTGCCAGACACCCTTAACGTTCATGAAATTATAATTCCATTTACGTTATAGTATAAAAGCTGATTTTTATATATAATACTTGGGTAATGAGTAGATGATGTTTCCTCAGTAGCCAGACATTTTTCATAGTTCCAACCCCTTGCCAGACAAACATGTAGGGTAGCTGTAGGAGCAAGCGCGAAACAGTAGATATATACTTGGTGGGTGCGAGTGAGATGCGCTTATATTCTTTAGTAGTTAGTACATGCTTATAGCAGCTAAAATAATTTTATATTGTATTTTTGAAATTGTTTTTATTTTAAATTTCGAGACTATAACGAGATACAAGGGCGTCGCCAATAGGGGAAAGGGGGGGGGGGGGAGTGTTGTTTGTCATTGTATAGAGATGAAATGTAGCTAGCCGCAAAGCGACCAATGTGCGAGCAATTGACTTCCTTACCTATTAATAAATTCGAAATTTAAGAAATTAGAACCATTCTTATTACAATCGTCATCGAGACAGAGACTTCCAAAGTGTAACTCTTCATGCTTTCGACTGTAAGTATAATTTGGCTCACAAGTAAATATATTTCAATCTATACCAATAAATAAAATTGGAGTGTCTGCTTGTAATGTCAAAATAATAGGCTTTTTTCATGCTCACACAGTTATTTGCATGACACCTATGCCTAAAATATAGATTAAAAAAATTTTGTCTGTCTGTTTGTTCCAGGTAATCTTCAAAATGGCTGGACCGATTTCAAAAATTCTTTCACCGATGGAAAGCTATAATATCAAGGAGTAAACTAGGCTATATTTTATCCCGGTATTGCCACGGGAACTACGCGGGTAAAACGACTAAAACCGAAGCGAGGACGGGTTGCTAGTTACTCATATAATTAAAATCCTATTTACGGAGGTGATCAATAAAGTCATGCTGATTCATTCTAACATGATGGCATAGAGATCAATTCATAAAATAATCTGTGGCATTCAATTATTCTAAATATTATTGAAAATAGGATTGAATAAATTAACATATCGAGTAAATTAATAGTATTGAATAAAAGACCTGTAAAACATGTTCAGAATAACTACACCTAATGTATATGTTAGATGATTTATTCAATTACAATATTTATGTATTCAACATAATATGTTAAACACTAATTACACATCAGTAAAGTAGTGCTTAGGATTAATCAATGATTTAATTATTTCATTATACATATCACAGTATGCTAATAAATGTATGCAAATTTGCCACAATAATAGTACCAAAGTTTAATAACTTCACACAAATGAGTAAATATTGATTAAAGAAACTATTGAGAGCAAGCTTAATAGGTTACAAGATTTAGCCAAATATATAAATGCAATGTATACAAATTTAATAGCATGCTTTTGCTTATAAATCACTTTTCATTACAAGGTCCTTGCAAAATAATTTAGCCTACTTCTAAGATAAAAATGTAAATATCACAGGTTTTAATTCTAAATATAATACAAATCTAATCAGCAATTTTATTTTGACTAACAAACACTACACAAACAAATAAATCCCAAATAAAATTCGTTTCCATTACAATTATTGAATTGGGAGCAATTACAATAAGGGTTCAAAATAAAAACTAATAAAGAGAATATTGCAATTACTTTTGTTTTTATTAAACTTACATCAAACAGGAACATATTCTTAATGCAGCTAATCATTATTTTAAATTATAATCCATATCTTACTTAGACTTTTTTTAGCTTAAGGCTTATTTCTTATTTCATTAATCTGAATGAAATTTTAAGATGGCAGCTACTGTAAGTTATGGAAAAAAGACTAATAATCTTATTCACTATAATGATTATAAATTGTAAATGGTCTATATGTGAAGCAAAACTGAATGAAGCAAACCATCAGATGATATGTGGGAATATAATTGACATTTAGACTCAGAATGAATGAACTTTAGTAACATCAGGAAAACAAACAAACTGTTGCCTAAATTTTATTGTGAAACACTCATAATTTAATTTGAATTGGTACTAAGTAATAACATAATAAAATTATTAGCTTTCAACCACCGCAAGAGACCAGATATCGTGTGATCAAATATCGAGTAAGAAAACTAGAAAAATGTTTATAGTTCCATTAATTATTTGTTTATTTATTTGAAGAAGGCATAACATTTAAGATACTCCAAACATCGTGATGTGCAATAAAACACGAGGTAAAGAAATATCAGAAACTAAATTATGGGAAGCGAGAATAGTGGAGAACCAGTTTACCAGTATTAGTTCATATATACAAACAAAATTGCCTCGGATAACTTTGATAGTTCTTTCGAGCCTTTTCTTCAAAAATATAATTTTTGAAACTAAGAAAACTATATCTAAATACCAACAACCCGCCCTCGCCTCGCTTCGGTTTCAGTCGCTTTACCCGCGGCTACAGTTCGGTTTACCCGCGGCGTAGTTCCCGTTCCTGTGGGAATACCGGGATAAAATATAGCCTATGTTACTCCCTGATATTATAGCTTTCCATTGGCGAAAGAATTTTTGAAATCGGTTCGGTGGTTTAAGCGTTACAAGCAAACAAACAAACAAACATCCTTACTTTCGCATTTATAATATTAGTATGGATGTAACACCGGAGCACAAGCAGTGAAAGATAATGACATCATCAATTGAGTTGCATTCAATGTCACATGAACTTAGTAATGTAAATAAAAGAATATGTATGCCGGTACTAAAATAATAAAAATACTTACGGTTCATTCAGAAATGGTGAAACGAATAAAATATTTTCAATAAAGCTTCTATCCTTCCCATAGATTATGGGTTTTTGTGACTGGCTGTTAACGTTTAATATTCTAAAAAGTATACATAGAATAACCGCAATAACAGCTAAAAGCACCGTCGACATATTGAAAAACGTAATTCAGATTCCACCGTCCAAACTTATGAAGGAAAATTTACATAATAGCGGAAATATAGGAACCGCCGCTGTTATCAAGAACTAACGACGAACATCCACCACGCAAAACGAAATGCAACAGACTAAAAAATGTGATTATGATTATTCTAGAGTTATAGGGTAAATATCTGTGAGGCCACTCATTGGTGGATGTGTTAATGTTAGTTTGTGATTGGATTAAAGATATAACGCCATACTGATAATCTGATTTGATTGGTGGTAAATTTATGTTGTCTAAAACTTGACCAATCGTAGCTTTGCTTTGCCAGGATCCACCACAGATTAGACAGTTTTATGTAATTCAACAGCTAAAACAATATTCGAACAGCAACATATTTTTATATAGGTACCAAGTTCGCACTGACGGACCGCCCCGGGCGCCACTATTAGAAGGGCAGCGAAATTGGAACAAAAAAATATTTTGTACAGACACTGGCGGTGAGTCGGACAATTAATTTTTCATGAAGTTAGCTTTTACTGACGTGCACATATTAAATGTCATTTTAAATGTCAAGCCCAAAACAATTGTTGCAAAACACGAGTGGCGGTCGGTCCTTATTTGTGTTTAGACGTGTAGGTACAGGCACCCTCCATAAGAAGCTCCATAAGATTGAGTAATTTGGCAATTTTGTCGATAGAACATAGTGTGACAGACGATATTGACTTTGACGGAGTTATAAATGATTTTGCTTTTTTTTGGGGGTGGGTTACGGTCGGCGCACTCCTCGCACCACCCCCCTCGGGGAGGACGTCGGTCTTTCCTCACGCGGTCGGCCTCTCGGCGGGTGACGGACTAAATCCCCGGTCCAGTCACCCACGGCCTCGGCTAGGGCGGCATGAGGCGCAGGTAGTCGCGCCTACGCCGCCCCAGTCGCCGGCGGCGGTTCGCTTCGTCGAGGAGACGCTCCTCGCGCACGCGCTCTGACGCCTCCTTCTGCGAGACTACAGAGCCTCACAGAAGTCAGCGACCACGTCTCAGACACTGTCGAGCATCGCCCTGGCGATGCTCGGTAGCGTCAGGTCGGCACCGATGATTGCGATGAGTTCACGACGCTGCTCTGCCCAGGCGGCACAAACTTCAAGCGTATGCTGCGCCGTGTCCCCGTCGCAATCGCAGTGGTGGCAAGGCGGTGTACTCTCCCTCCTAACGACCGTGTACAGGTATTTGACGAAGCATCCATGCCCCATCAAAACTTGCACCAGTCGGAAGGAGAGCACCCCGTGCCGCCGTTTTAACCACTGCATCAGAACTGGCCGGAAGGCCTCCACGGTCCGCACACCGAACCGAGGCCTCTCCAGCCGGACTGGACCCAACGGGCAATGACGTCTCGGCGGGCGTCGATGCGTCAGGCGGTGAGCTCCTTCAAAGAGACCACACCGCCCTCCGCTCGCACCCCCGACACCCGCCGATATACACCGGCGAGCATTTCCGCCTCCAGGTCCTTCGGGGAACGGTCCCGGCCAACAGGCACGCTGCCTTCGTCGACACCGTGCGGTATCTGCGTATGGCCCTGACCGCCATGGTCCTCTGTGGTCGCCACAGTAGAGCCCTGAGTCAGACGGTCGGGCACCCCGCCCACACCGATGCGCCGTACAGGGCCATCGACCGGATGACCCCCGCGTACAACCATCGACACGTAGCACTCGGCCCGCCCACGTTCGGCATAAGCCACGATAGAGCGGACGCCGCGCCGACGAGCCGTGGATCGAGCCTGCGGAAATGCTCCTGGAACCACCAATGCCCGTCGAGCACCAGGCCCAAATACTTCATATGGGCCCGGATGCTGATATCAACCGAATTGACGGTGATCGAGACGCCGATGGGAGGGCCCATGGAACATGAGGGCCTCCGTTTTGCCACCACCAACCCCAGCGCCCCGATCCACCTGACGATCTCTTCGGTGCATAGAGTCGCCAGGATTGCCGCCTCCTCTAGCGTCCCACCGCGGGCTGTGACGAGCGTGTCGTCGGCGTAACATATCACGCCCAGCGGGAGGCTCCCCGTCAACGCCCAGTCGTAGCCGATTGTTCCACAGGGTGGGTCCGAGGACCGAATAAATGATTTCGCTGCGCGTAAGACGCGAAAAGTAGAATTTTAGACTGTTTAGACTTTATTAAACATTATTTTTATAGTGTAAATTATTAATGTTTTAACACAGTCATGTTACACATGTACATGATTTCGAAATATATATTTTTCACTCAATTCTTTCATTTCGTTACGTTTTTTCTTACCGACACCAACAATAATTATTTTTACGACGTCATAAGGGCGGCAAATTATGACTCCGCCCCGGGCGACAGTGACTCACGCTACGCCACTGTCTTTGTGACAGTTGTCCTTAGTGCTGTCACGCTTACGATAAAGTCCGTAGTTTTTTATCAATAAAACTCTTTATTTTTATAATTGTGATTTTCTATTATAATTAAAATACAATCAATGAAAATCTTTTTGAATTTATTTCAAACAAAACTGTTTTTTGACTGTTTTCCTTATTCAAAAGGTCAAGACAATCAAGGTCTAGGTCACTATTATCGTCATCATTGGAGCGTTCCTGCTAGAATATTTATCATTTTTTGCCAAAATAGGGAGTCGTAAGATCAATCGATTAATTACGACTGTTTTATAAATAAATATGTCTAGGTTATTGACAATAATGCGTACATAATATTATCATTTACTCTGAGACAAAAAGTTGTTTTTTAATGTTTAATTAATTCAATTTATGTATTTTATAATGTAACTGTCTGTTTTAATTGTAAAAAATATGTTGAAAGTTTTATATAGGTTCTGTATTAGGTTTATTTCTTTTATGAATAATTTAATAAAGATCGGTTATCGATTTACGTATATCGACTGTCCCATCTCTTTTTTATTTTCAGTCCAGTATGACCTTGTACGTGCGTAAGTGTCATTTATGTATAAAATGTTTACTAGGTATTTCAGTACTTACGAGGTACACTTTAGGCATGAATATCTATATATATATATACATATAAAGGTTGTATCAGGTTATGGGGCAACTGTTCGAGTATGTTGTAGTTTAACGGTTATAGATCGTAATTAGAATGTACATTACACAAAAAACAATATAACATAAAAGTTATAGTGATTTCAAAAAAATGTGTCTAAGAGTCTATGCCTTAAATGTTACGTATTATGTAGGCATGTACCTACAGACAGAATACATTTAGGCATGTAAAGCTTCGACAGTATAAATTCATTCAATAATACCTAGAATTGTGCAAACGTTTCAATGGTATACTCAGTGCCATATAACGTGGCAAAAGACGACCTTCACCTACCTTCACCACGATATCTTAAAATGCAAAAAAATCTATCGCTTACCATACAAATCTATCGAAAAGTTGTATCGCAAAATTCTCTTGGTAGATGCCTACCAGGCAGCAACATTACAAACAGCACAACCCAAAATTTTACGAAATCTAGTAAAATTACCATAGAAAATATATGTTTTAATATCCTATAATCATGTATTTCATTGTTTTAAAATACCAGATTAACCTGTAACTGCCGTAACTGTAAGAGGCGGGTTTTGCGAGCGATATATTGACTCATCACCATATCTCTGGAACCATAAGGCGTACAGACTTGAAATTTGGCAGAAATATTCCTTTCGTTAAGTAGAGGTCAGCTAAGAACGGATTTTACGAAATTCCACCTGCAAGGGGTGTTGCGGGGGCGTTAACAATAATACACATATAAAGGAACAGGGTGAGCCGAAGCTACTCAAGCTAGAAAAATGAAATTTAGACAGTAGTTTCATTTCGTGACGTAGGCACCCACTGAGAAAAGATTTCTTGAAATTCCACCTCTAAGGGGGTGAAACGCAACGGTAAAGTCTGTATTGCGTCACCCGCTGAGAGGCCGACCGCGTGAGGAAAGACCGACGTCCTCCCCGAGGGGGAGTGGTGCGGAGGCACGCCGACCGCGACCCACACACAAAAAAAAAAAAGTCTGTATTGAAATAAAAAAAAATCTTTAGCTACTGTCTTCAAATTAAGCACAAATACTCTTTAATAAAAATAAATAAACACGTGTTTCACCGTTTATCCATTTTCCCCCTCTAAGGGTGTAAATAGGTATGAAGAAGTTGGTCGACTAACTCATCAACGCCGAGCTGAAACTACTGAAGCTAGAAACATGCAATTTTGACCGTAATTTTATTTTCTGACGTAAGGACTCATTAAGAAACGATTTTTTGGAATTCAACCCCTTAGGGGTGAACCGCAGTAGCAAAAATTTGTATGAGGAGAAAAAAATCTTCTTCGATTTTCTTTACATTTTGCATAAATGCTCTTCGTTCATAGTTTTTTTCATCATTTCAACCCTTATACATCCCACTGTTGGGCTCGAGCCTCCTCCATTATGAGAGAGAAATTGACTATACCACAGTGGTCAAACGTATTGACATAAGTTTTAGTTTCGAGCTTTTCTTCTCTTGCATAGATTTTGTGTGCATATTATATAATCCCTTAGTCGTCTCCTACGACAGCCATAATATATAGTACGTAATAGAGAGTGTGGTGAATTGTATTCTTATTCCGTCACCACACTGAAAATACTCTTTATTAAAAATTAATAAAGAGCATTTGTCAATTTTTACCCTCTAAGGGAACTAGGCGGATAAAGTGATTGAAACCGAAGCGAAGCGAGGGCGGGTTGCTAGTTATAATATATTGCAATTCAGTTCCAATAAAACTGTCACGAAAAGAATGAAAATATATTTGATACAAAATGAAATTGTAAACATGTCGCTCGTTCAAACTTACTTCGTAAGTTTCGTTGACCTCTGTCACAGAGCTCAAGCTATATTTTATGGATTATAGTGCTTTTTAAACTCACAGATGGTAACACTGACGAACCAATACGGCAACTGATTTAATTGTAATTGAATTTGGCTTTTAAGAATAATTCCCTCCTGTAATCCCGTGCATTGTTAGTACGGTATTATTTGCACTGTATACTGAAGATTATGAGTATTTTATGAATGTGGTTTAGATGCAGATGAGGCAACTATGCTTTCTGTTCATGTCCTAATTTGTTTCTCTCTCTCTCTATATGACAAAAAGTGGGTTGCGTTCCTTAACGTCGATATTGGGGAAACAACATTGATATAACGTTTTCGTCATCCGTACTGATGCATATGATGGAATTTAATAATTTAAGCACTGTAAAGTTCTGCTCGATAATATCTAACATTAATAGCTACACTGAATATTTACTTTTGATGATAACAATGTGCCTTTTTAGTTAATCCAATATATTTATATGGTCCTTTACCTTAATGCTTATAGTATTTGAAACAAACACAACACATGGGATAGTGAAAACAAAACGCGATAAAATTAATTTCGATATCATTAATATATTTTAGTTTTAATAATCAGGTGAAACTAACATGAAACCAATGAGAAGTGAATGAACTTATTTCTTAAGTCTGCATTTAGTTTTATTATAATTGTCTGTACTGATAGTCACTTTTTGGTTTAATAGGACGTTGGTGCCTATTACATATTCCTCTTTGACAGGGTGTGAAAACACACGAGAAACAATGTTATATCGTATTAATTACACTACAGAATTTTCTCGGTATTACGCTACATAAATTAGGTACAACAAATGTATTTACTGTAACACCAACAAACTTTAAGATATTGAATATCAGAATATTTTCACGTTGCCACTAAACACATACCTACTACAATTACAAAACCAAAATCTTTAGACGAGATATTGATGAACGTTGAGCAATAGGGAATATGCATGACGTTTTTTTTAATCGTTCTCCTATTTATTACATTACTAGAAATAAATATAACACATCCAAAATATAAACCTTTACGCTAAAAAAAATTTAAAGATCGCTATCACTTTTGAGCGATGTAAACGCGGCTACTTCGGCGCGCATATTCTGTGACGTCAGAGTACTCGCACAAGTTGCTAGGGCTGTTGATATTTTTAAAAATATCGTTATCGACATTTTACAATGTATCAATATTAGGGTTCGATATATCGGAAGAAAGTATCGATATTTTTATCTCCGAGTGTCACGGGTATCTTCAAATTTGTTTTTTTTTTATTTTAGAGGAAGATACCCGGTCCTTTGGTAGGCTTACATGGGGATATGGATCCAACACGCAGAGGTCTTTAGAGAAATTTAATGTTAAAATGGGATGGGACATCTACCGATGACACTCCACGTTTGCACATAACACTCGCACACACATATTTGGACTTGAACATATTTTTATTATTATTACGATTATTAAATATATATTTACGCAATTAGATGCGAAATACGTTGTCATCATATACACGTCTATTTTAGGAAGATTATCTGACTGTACTTTGACGAAACCGGTTTCAGTCATTGTATTAAGTCTTTTATTCACAAAGATTAATACTTGAACACAGTAAACTAATAACTTATTATGAAATAACTGGGTAACAATACAAAATAATTACTAGAAACATACAAACAACTTGATATCAGAAGGAGGGCTGTTCATAAAACATCCATAAAACATCCGTTAATTATATGTTTGTAAAGTTCCCAGCAATACAAGGATTATTTCCTTAGTGCATGGTGTTGTCTTATAAATAAAATAAATAAAAAAAAAATAAAAAATATGTCGAAATATCGATATTATTATTTCAAAATATCGATACTTAATACTGAACTTTATTTTGGACAATACATTGATACTAAAAAGTAAGTATCGAGGGTCGATATTTATTTGAATAAAATTCTTTTCTTGTAAAGTATTTATTCTATAAAATCACCGTAAACTTAATCTACTGTAAAAACTCTGGCATGAAATTGATGATCAGTTATCACTTACTCCTAGAATTTGATAAAAAAAAGCTCAGCACGGCAACCCCGAAGTGAACGAAGTTAAAGAGTGGTCATGGAGAAAATATCGATATTTTTTTTCGTTATATCGAACACCGATATTGATATACATATTTAAAAATATCGATATTTAGAAAAACTATATTTTTTTAAAATATCAACAGCCCTAATCAGAAGACTCGGGAGCACTATGATGTCAGTGTCACGTTATAAACAACCAATGCGTAGCGTTATAGAAATTTTGCGCGCGAATCTCAAAAAGGGCACTTTTTGAAAATTAAATTATTAAATAATGATAAAATTAAAATATAATTGTATGGGTACGTTTTTTAATCAATAAAGATTACAAATAGAAATAATTTGTTCATTTTGGAGTTTCGTGCATATTCCCTATTGACCGTACAGATGGCGTAGTGGTTAAGATGTAGGTATCTTGGTATGCCAGTATCGCGGGTTCGAATCCCACGCGGGGCAATACTATGTGCGATGCACAATTGCTGTTCCGAGTCTGGATGTAATTTGTAACCGTTAATTATATAATATGTATTTGTAAAGTTTCTCGCAATACAAGGATTATTGCCTTAGTACAGGTGTTGTTATAAAAAAAATACATTGTTAATAATATAACTAAGCCTCCGTTCGTCTGTTTGTAAGAGGTAAGTGTTTATGCGGCGATCGAGTAATGAGTCATATATTAAGTAAAACAACCAGTTGACGCAAGCGCGCGTTATATAAAAAAGGGGCGAACTATTGTGGTGCATTGCCTATGCACCACAGATGTATCTCATAAAACGTACTAGGTATGCAGATGAAATGTTCACTGTTCACCTAAGGTTGCTGTTATTTTTTTAGGGATATTCGTATATTTAAATAATTATCTGCATTAGAAGAACATAATTTATTAGAGAAAAATGTTCATGAGTATAAAATAACTAATTACCAATAAATAACAATCACGCGATAGTACTGTATATCTAACGAAATATTTATAATAAACCATAAACTAAGAATTAAAAGAGCTGATCACTAAAATATTAGTACATATCAAAATTATATTAATAGAACAACAAACAATCTCATTTTAAAATCTGCCGAATATGTCGGATTATTTACCAAGATTCGATTAGGAAAATATTAAACCAAAAATCCTTTACAATTTCAAGTAAAAAGTATTACATTTTCAATAAATTTCTAATTGTTCCAAAAGTGTTCTCCTAATATCTTCAATGCAATGTAATTAACATCTAGACTAAAAGAAGTCTAGACGACTCTTGTGACAAGAATACATAGACTTTTAACATTTATCGATAATATAAGCTAAAATATACAGATATACATTTGTGTGAAAACATAGTGAGCAACACTTTGTAGTAAGTTTATTTATTATATAATATCTATATAATAATAATAATTATAACTTACAGCATCTGATATTCATCAAGTAAGGCATTATTAATATGTGTACTAGGCATTGTATTCATTATACAAAACAGTTATTTCTTGATAATCAGTTATTATTGTTATAATAATAATTATATTATTATAACATATATAATTATACACCCAATACGCACTAACAAAAGGTCCGCGCTTATATTACTGAATCAGTAAAATAAGAGATCAGAAGGAGATTATAATTTCATGGACAATTTGGATTTCGTCAATACATACTACAATACAATATTACAAGAAAAGTCTTAAATTAGCAAAAAGCTAGTTTTCAATTTGTAAAAGATCCTTATAAAAATATTATAGACAACTATAAATATATTGCATAACTTAGTGTCATATTAGTGTACACGCCATAATGAAAAACTTAAATATAACAAGTAATGTTCTATAAATACCTACATATATAGTCCATCCGATGTTCGACCCATCAGCCTTCTCGTATCAATAAATATCTGTACATACGCTTAAATATAAAAATTTATAAATAGATGGGATATCAGATGGTGCAGCAGTACTTAGTTTCTACGCTATACTTAAAATTACTGACAAGTTACATTCAAGTCACAAAACGATAAAAATAACAAATAATAATATTACAATACATAACAGTAGCGTAAAATTAAATTGTGATGATAATTTATTACTAAAATATAATGGCAAAAATTATCAATGTAGCAGCTACATAATTATACATTCTAATGACGACTATCTTTGTATCAAATCGATGATCTTAATTTACTTGATGAATCGATGATCTTAACTTTAAAAAAAATACACATCAACCCATAAAGACAGGAATGGCTTAAAGTATCAGACTGAAATAAGAATTGGTACCTCAGAATGGGTGTGAAAATACGCAGAGTGAAACAGCTTATAAACAAGAAATAATTAGATTAAAAAGTTAATTCAAATAAAAAAAATAAATGACGTAGATAAACCCTCCCAACCAATGAGATCAAAATTAAATCGTAATTCAAATAATATCATTGGTACACTAAAATTTATAACGTCATATTTTTTAAATTCGGATTAACTATAGCGCGATGTCTTAAAGCTACACTATAAAAATCTGCATAAAGCAACTTTTTTTTGTGTTACAAAATATTGTCCAATATTCGGACATGGATTAGAAATGAATATAAGTGTTGATACATCCAAACAGATAGCACCACCATACCTTACAACCATTTATTTTGTTTACACTTCAATCCTGGACATTCATATTTTAAAACAATAATGAACTTAAAACGCATTAACAGGTTATAATTGCATAAATTCGTTCTGTTAATGTGAAGTTTTGTGAGAGCCTATCAAAGCTTTCGTTTGACAATAAATATGAGGTTTTTCATTATAATATATTTATACAATACAGAATTGAAGATGCAACAAAATTGTTTATCGATAATCACAGCATTATTAATATCACTCTAGGAGTAAAAGTATAAGAGCGATTCCGTACTACGTCCGATCTGAATCCGATCCGAACCCGTGAAAATATGGATCTAGAAAACTCTGATCGAATTCGGATATTGCTTACGCACTAGTCCGATCAAATACACTAGTCTGAAATAATACACTGGATGGATGCCTGCCGCTTCACGTCATCCAGCCGCCTACCACGCCCGCCCCGCTGCCTCTCTGCTCGGCTCGGCTTTAACTCGGACGCAGTGCGTATGCGTTCATACAAAGAATTCTATGGCTACATAGGTCCGTCAAAAATCTTTTCCAGAATGGAGATTCTAGAATGTCGGAAAGAAATCAGTTGACGGAGATCGGATCTAATGCGTAAATTACCATAGAAATAGTTCTACGGTTACTACGGAATATATTTTCACGAGTACGGCTCGGATTCGAATCGGACGTAGTACGGAACCACTCTAAGGTATATAAAAATTCCGCTCGCGTAATTTTTGACATTTCAAAATTCAGGATTGCAAAGAATCAATAAATGTCGTGTATACTAAAAATAGCATTCATCTTTTACTGCAACGAATATAGAACATAGTAATCTCCATATAGATAAGGAATCGTACCCATACTACATGATCTATTTAGTGACAGGTGGGGGCATTCAAAAATATAACGCTTGATCAAAGCCAGCATGCTACAGATGGCCACCGGTGGGAAGGAGGTTAAAAATTGTATGGAATAGGTCACGTACTATGGGTATGTTCCCTAAATTGCTTTAGTAATTGGTTTTTCCATGCTCTATTAAATGTTTATAATGTTCAAGGCTGTATGTCAACGGACGAATGGGTATTTTGAACGTTGATTGTCAATTGTGGTTATGGCTTAACCACACCAATGACGTCACTCATCTGCTTGCTCACAACGACCTACACAAGGGTGGATTAATACTCTTCCACTTGAGACAACTGTAACGTGAAAACGTTACCATTGTTGAACAAGGGAAACGAAACATGTTACGTTCGTAACGTTGTGAGTACTTAGTGGAACCTAACTTTTATTATTTTAGTCTTTGATATGCTAAGATATTTACAAAAATCATTTCTGAACCGAAAAATAATTATCAAACGCGGAACTAGAATTTACACACATTAGAAATCCGTTCCATTCCAACTTGGAACGGATTCAAATAAGTTTTCATTGATAACTCGTTATTAGAATTATTTTTCGTACTGAACAAATATAACAAACGAAATTTTTATATAAATTATGTATACTTCCTAAAATGATGTCACTTTCAATGCAATATGTGATTCGTTTCATATAATATTATTAGCATGTAGCGATTGGGTGTGCATGTTGGTCGCTAGGCGAACAATAAAAGTCGTGGTCAGCGTATAAGACAAGTGAGACACAGTTCTGCGGAGCCGATACAATCATCGTGACAGAAGGCGCCACATTTTTTACATAATATCATTGCGCGTAAATTACATACGCAAGGATCGTCTGCGCCAACGCTTCTACACCGAGCAACACTCTGAAAAAAAAAAAACAATAATTAAGGCTTGGTAAAGACTGATGTAGATAGAAGCAGCAAACTTTTATGCCAAAATCAGTATTATACTTAAAGTATAGTGTCAGTTTTATGATATTATTAATATAAAAATATTAAGCCATCAACTTATCGACATCATAGGACGTAGGAGCTTTCGATATCATAGGACGTAGGAGCTCTCGATATCATAGGACGTAGGAGCTCTCGACCTCATGCCATGCTTGGGAAGCGAATTGGCGGTCGCACTTGGTGTTATGAGTTTCCCAAGAGAGCGCTTACGCCCACTCCCCTGGGGACGCCCACTACTTAGTTTTTATGGCTTCCACGGGTAAATGAAGAGTAGCGACATTGGAGTGTTGAATTTTTCAGCAAATGGGGACATACATATGTGTACATATGTACATAGTATCTATCCACATCTTTTCAGGTTTTATAACCACCCAAAAAAAATTAACAAATTGATGATATTTGGTACTAGAGTGGTGGTAGATACTGTAAGGAAAGTAGACTTTAAAATAAATATCTCTGCCAACAGTTAGCATGGCATTAGAGCCTAATTTCTCTTGCATTGTACGTACCATAAGCACTAAATAAGCAGGTCATTACTCTGCAATAGATTATAAAAAAATATAACAGACTAGCAACCTGTCCTCGCTTCGCTTCGGTTTCAGTCGTCTTACTCGCGTAGTTCCCGTTCCCGTGGAAATGCCGGGATAAAATATAGCCTATGTTACTCCCTGATATTATAGCTTGCCATTGGTGAAAGAATTTTTGAAATCGATACAGTAGTTTCGGAGCCACAAACAAACAAACAAATCTTTCCCCTTTATAATATTAGTATAGATAATCAATTCAAATAAATAAAATTGAAGTGTCTGTTTTTAATGTCAAAATATTTTTTTTCATGCTTACACGGTTATTTGCACGATACCTAAGTATGGCTAAAAATCAGTTTAAACAATTTTTGATTATCTGTTTGCTTTGTGCCGAGTAATCTTCAAAACGGCTACACCACTTTTGATAATATTTTGCTATCAGATAGCCGTCTATATAAGGAGTAAACTAGGCTATGTCTTATACCGATATTTCCACGGGAACTATGCGGCTAAAGCTGTGGGAATTTGCTAGTTTATAATAAAATAAATAATACTTATATAATTACTATTTTTGTAGCAGGAATATATAAATCTCTGTAATAACGACGATTTGTTCGACATGAGACATCTTAGTCCGCCCGTGACCATGAACGCTGTAAGTGTTCGAAAAGTTGGGCAATCAAAAATCGGCACGAATCAAAATTGGGCAATAAAATAGTTTTATTTACAAATAAATAGTTTAGTTTAGTTAAATTTATCGAATAAAGAATTTTATTTGGAAAATAGATAGATGAATAAGTGAAAAATTTAAATACTCACTACATTTGTATTCTGATTAGCTGGTGGAGCACTTGATGCTCTGGGTGCAACATTGGGTGTTCTCTGCACAAGTATGTACTGACCAACATTATTAGATCTATTCTCATTCATCTGCAATACACAAATAAATTAATATTAACAACAATACGCTTCGGTGTATAACTTCAATTATACAGGTTGTATCAGGTTATGGGGCAACTGTTCGAGTATGTTGTAGTTTACCGGTGATAGATCGTAATTAAAATGTATATTACACAAAAAACTATATAACATAAAAGTTATAGTGATTTCAAAAATATGTGTTAAACAGTCTATGCCTTAAATGTTACGTATTATGTAGGCATGTATAGACAGGATACATGTAGGCATGTAAAGCTTCGACAGAATGAATAGGTAGGAATTGCGCAAACGCTTCAATGGTAGCGTAGGTAAAAACGCGACTCGGCGACGGTAATCGGCCTACCAGCTGATTTAATAGGAGGGGTCGTTTAATAGGAGGGGTCGTTCGACGATCGCGGCTCTGTTGCGCTTGAGGGCTGTGGCGACTGAGGCCGTCATCGGCGGGGGAGTGCAGTTGGTGGTGTCCCTAGACATCGCCAACGCATTCAATAGTCTGCCATTCAGCTGCATCAGGGAGGCGCTCCGGTATCACGGGGTGCCTGCTTACCTGAAGCGGCTAGTGGCAGACCATTTGGAGGGGCGCAACGTCCTCTGCACCAACCGAGCAGGGGACGTTGTGCAAACGCCCATGACGTGCGGTGACCCACAGGGGTCGGTCCTCGGACCCACCCTGTGGAACATCGGCTACGACTGGACGTTGAGGGGGAGCCTCCCGCCCGGCTAAGCGTGATTTGTTACGCCGACGACACGCTCGTCACAGCCCGCGGTGGGACGCTAGAAGAGGCGGTAAGCCTGGCGACCTCAGGCACCGAAGAGGTCGTCAGGCGGATCGAGGCGCTGGGGTTGAGGGTCGCCCTGGACAAGACGGAGGCCCTCTTGTTCCATGGGCGCCGTATGAGACCTCCCATCGGCGTCTCGATCACCGTCCATTCGGTTGAGATCAGCTTCCGGGCCCATATGAGGTACTTGGGTCTGGTGCTCGACGGGCAATGGTGGTTCCGGGAGCATTTCCGCAGGCTCGCTCCACGGCTCGTCGGCGCAGCGTCCGCCCTATCGTGGCTTATTCCGAACGTGGGCGGACCGAGCGCTGCGTGCCGACGGCTGTACGCGGGGGTCATCCGGTCGATGGCCCTGTACGGTGCACCGGTGTGGGCGGGGTCCCTGACCGTCCGTCTGAGGGCCCTCTTGTGGCGACCACAGAGGGTCACGGCGATCAGGGCCATACGCGGATACCGCACGGTGGCGACGGAGGCAGCGTGCCTATTGGCCGGGACTCCCCCGTGGGACCTGGAGGCGGAAATGCTCGCCGGATTGTATCGGCGGGTGACGGGGGTGCGAGCGGAGGGCGGTGTGATCTCGTTAAGGGAGCTCACCGCCTGGCGCGTCGACGCGCGCCGAGACGTTATTGCCCGTTGGGCAGTCCGGCTGGAGAGGCCTCGGTCCGGGTTACGAACCGTGGAGGCCTTTCGGCCGGTGCTGATGCAGTGGTTGGAGAGGCGGCACGGGGTGCTCTCCTTCCGACTGGTGCAGGTTTTGACGGGGCATAGGTGCTTCGCCAAATACCTGCACAAGGTCGTTAAGAGGGAGAGTACACCGTCCTGCCACCACTTCGATTGCGACGAGGACACGGCGCGCCATACGCTCGAGGCTCGTGCGGTTTGGGCAGTGCAGCGCTGTGAACTCGTCGCAATCATCAGTGCAGACCTGACGCTGCCGGCTATCGCTAGGGCGATGGTCGACAGCGTCGGGAATTGGGACGCGGTCGCAACCTTCTGCGAGACGGTGATCTCGCGGAAGGAGGCGGCGGGTCGCCTGCGCGAGGAGCGCAGCCTCGATGAGTAGATCCGCCGCCGAGACTGGGGCGGCGTAGGCGCAACTATCTGCGCCTCATGCCGCCCTAGCCGAGGCCGTGGGTGACGTGACCGGGGATTAGTCCGTCACCCGCTGAGAGGCCGACCGCGTGAGGAAAGACCGACGTCCTCCCCGAGTCGGGGCGTCGGTCGATGGGAGGGTACCCCAATAGGGAGTATTCCGTCGGGCCGACCACTGATGTCAAGTAACCCTGCTCCGGTGGTCGGCCCAACGACGAAGGCGACGTGGTTTTCGGGTGGGTTGCGGGAGTTGCGTGCTTAAGCTCCTCTGTCGCCCCGGACGGAGTGGTGCGGAGGCGCGCCGACCGCAGCCCACCCACAATAAAAAAACCAGCTGATTTAAAAGGTTTGTTTTGCTTATTCGCACTTGTAATCATTGATTTTTTTCAATTTCTAATCTTATATCTTTAAACGAGCAATTCTTGTATATATATATGTATATATATATTCAGGATCTCGGAAACGGCTCCAACGATTTTGTTGAAACTTGGCATACTAGAGGATTCGGGTCCAAAAAATCGATCTAGCTAGGTTTTATTTATAGAAAATGTTCTTTTGTCGGAGTTTTTAGTATAACAATAAATGACATTAAATTTTAAAAGAATATGAATTCAAATTTCGTTGTAAATGTCAAGAGTTCCGGTAGCTCAGTTGGGGGACGGCCGGTTTTTGCGTTTTGTAGCATCCAAACAGCGTCGGTTCGAATCTCGGTGTTATTATTATTCTCTTTTTGTAATTTTTTTTATATAATTTTTAGTTTTTATTAATATATCTAAATAAATTCTACAAAAATATTCCGAGCGAAGCTCGGTCGACCTGATATTGAACATTTAACAAAGTACGAATATGTTGCAGATTAAGTATCACTGATTTTATACATTTCAATCAGATTTACACGAAAAAGCGATGACAAAATTGAAAATTTTGATGTTTCTAATGCATTAACAATTCGATATTTTTCTTTCAAAAATTTTCTATGGGTCCACCATTGTACCTTGTCTATTGGTGGTACCACCATTGCCTATCTCCCGTCGCCTGCCTCATAACCTGATACAACCTGTTTATAGAGACACGCCCTCCATATAGGTGAGGTCAGCCACAATGGCGTCAAAAGCCGTACACGCGCCATACATTTTCATAGCTATTAAGGTTAATTTCCGTGGATCGCGGCAGACCGAGGCCGCGCGCGATCAATCGCTAAAGGTTCATTTCCGTGCATCGCAGCCGATCGCGCGACATTCGTAAGCGATCTTCATACATTGACTGCTGTCGCATACATCTGAATGGCGCCATCCCTGTCGTTAGCCGCGCGCGACTGACGCGTACCTCGAAAATAGCGCCATACATTCTCATACATTGACTATTGTCGCATCGGCCGCGCGCGGCCGATCGCTTACGACTGTCGCGCGCCGCCGCGATCGGCCGCGATGTACGGAAATTAACCTTAACGACTGTCGCGACCGAAGTGCGCGATAGCTGCGCGCGGCCAAGGACAGAAACGGCGCCATACATTGTCATACTTTGACTATTGTCGCATCGGCCGCGAGCGTCAGCCGTAAGCGATTGATCGCGCGCGGCCGCGATGCACGGAAATGAACCTTTATCGCAACAGCCGCGCGATTCTGTCGCGATCGTTCGCGTGCGGCCGCGATTCACCGTGCTGCACGGAAATTACCTTAAGTGGCATCATTAGAAATAATTGTGTATTCTTCACAGAATTTACAATATGGCAACGTGGAACACTTTTTTGAAGATCTAAAAAAACTGTAATAATATAATCCAGAAGTAATAAAAATAGAGTTCAACCTACTTCATTATGTGGCATAACAGAGACGGGCAGGTGTCTGACAAGTACCGGAGGCGGGGGAGGCGGCCGCACAGAGCGCGCAGGCCGTGTGAGGAGCGCGGGGGGCGGCCGCAGCTGTCCGCGTAGCGCGTCGCGGTTTGGGCTGTTCTGTATCGCAGCCTGGCAGATCTGATAGCTACGCTCTAAATTCACTGTACCAGGTGGGACTTTATTTGAACTTCGACTCCTGGAAAATGCATAAAATAAACATTTATATAAGAGATGTGGCGACTAGACGACGCCGATTAGTCGGCGCCGATTAACCGGCTTCTTAATTTGTATTTCTCAATAAAAAGTCAAAAAGTGCGTGTGTGTGTGTGTGTTTCACAAAAAAATCCATACCCAAGACTTTCTTTTTGACATGATTACATTTTGATTAAGCTCTATCTCTTTAATGAACAATAACAATATTACAGCCCCATAACCCATTGTATTCCCTCCCTCTTGTCATTGGGCCCACAACTAACACCGAATCCTTTACGTCCGCGGGGTCAGTGGACTTTGTGAGCGAATCAGATGCAGGTAAACGAATCGTCACCGAAATTTCCAAAATCTCCGAAACCGTGATCGGCTGGGCCGACTAATCCGTCGATTAAAAAAGAAAAGAAAAAAGAATACCGTTGTGAAATTTTCAAAACTCGTTTTAGGTAACATGGGCCTACTCAGATTCATTTTAAAATAATCTGATTGAGGTGATGAGGCACTATCTATGTGATGTCGTTGAGTACGATCATATAATCTACAAATCAAGATGGATTTGCTAATGATGATGATTCTACTAAAAGAACTTAAAGATATTTCAGTGCAGTGAGGAACAGTAGTACTCGGAATTTCTCTGCGAGATAGGATTCCAACTATGGAAATACGAATATACGATATAGTATGAAGAATTAACACGCTGAAATGACAAAGGGCAGGCTACATCGCTCGACGAACCTATAACCGCTGTGGTTTTGGAGTAGCGACCACTTATCGGACGACGCAACGCAAGGACTCCATCCCTTCAGGTGGACCGACGACTCAGTAAGGGTTGTTTGGGGTCGCTAGATGTGGGCCGCACATGACCTCAGTTTATAGCGTTCTATAAGCCTACGTCCAGCGATAGACGGCAAAAAGCTGAATGATGATTTATAATGACAATGATAATGTTGATGATGAAGATAGGAATAGAATCACAGTAAGGACAAATTGCTCTTTAAGCCCTTTCTAAAATTGGATTGATTTCATGCTTATATTATACAGGATTAAAACGGGAATTCAGAGTGAAAAGATAGAGGTTTTTACAAACTAATACAGGTGTACAGCCATATAAGCATTGGCGATAGAACTGTGGCATTGGTCAAATTTCAGCTGATTTATAAGATTTCGTAAAGACTACAAGCAATACGTACATTTGTTGTAATTAAAAATTTTTAAGGATTTTATCGCGTTTGTAAAAAAAAGGCGTGCTAGTTACGGGCGGATCATTTTTTGTCAATTTGTCTTTCAGAAAGAAAAAAGATGTGGTAGGACTGAGTTTTTGTCTATTTAAACTGTGTTTATATGTGATGTAATTGCCAATTGTAATTAGCAGTGATTTTATTGCAACATGAGTTAAATATGATTTTTATCATATAACTATAAAGTAATTTTCCCAAATAGAGACAAACATTTATCTGTTTTTTATTATATTAACAACTAGCAAATCCCCGTGATTTCACCTGAATAGTTCCTGTTTCCCTGGATAAAATATATCATGTTCATCATTTCAGCTCATATATGTCCCACTGCTGGGCTCCAGCCTCCTCCACAATAGGAGGGGGATATCGACCTTACTACACCATGCTGGTCAGACAGGTTGGTAAAGGGTTTTATTTCGAGTTTTCCCTGTCTTGCATAGATGTTATATGCGTATTATATTACTCAGTCGTCTTTTACGACATCCACGGGTAAGACAGGGAGTGGTGAATTGTGTTCTTAATTTGTCACTACGTGGAAAATATCCATGTTACTCACTAATAATATAGTGCTCTATTGGTGAGGTATTTATTATAAATTCAAATTCTCACGTTTTTTACCAAAATATCAGGATATAAGCAAGCCTATATTACTTGCTGTTAATGTAGCTTTCCATTGGTAAAATAATATTACATTGGTTTAAGCGTAACAAATAAACTTACTTTCGCATTTATAATATTAGCTAGAAAAAATACCAAGCCTAAGCTTGCATCAAAATTAAATGTTGGATAATCCATCACCTTAGCCGTATAGAGTATTATGTTGCACTCAAATGTGCCTCTTTCGTGATACAGTTAAGTCAGCAAAATGCAACTATGACATCATATGGCAATTCAATACTTCAACTAAATTTATCTGATACAGCTTACTATTTAAAATGTCTTTGTTTTTTTTTTAATTGCAATTTGTTATTGGTATGGAAGCATATTTTTATGGTTTATTAGCAACCCACCCTCCCTTTGCTTTGGTTTCAGATGCCTTACCCGCATAGCTTTGTTCCCGTGGGCAGATTGTGATAAAATATAGCCTAAGTTACTCCCTATATAGACAGCTACCTGGTAGTAAAATATTATCAAAATCGGTCCAGCCGTTTTGAAGATTACCTCAAACAGACAGACAAAAAAAAAATTAAACTGTATTTTAAGCATAGGTGTCATGCAAATAACCGTGTGAGCATGAAAAAAGCGCAGTATTTTGACATTACAAACACTTCAATTTTATTTATTTGTATAGATGAAAAGGTCATTATTTGTGTGGTAACAGTGTAAGAATACAATTCATCACCCTATTTCTTATAAATGGGCATCTTAAAAAACTACTAAGGGATATAATATGCTTATAATATCTGTGCAAGAGAAGGAAAACTCGAAATAATAACCTATATCAACCCATCTGACCAAAGCTTATATAAGTAAATTTCCTGCCTTTTGTGGGAGAAGCTCGAGGCCAGTTGTAGAATGTACCTACATAAATTGTGACGAGGCAACGGTGATATTATGAGGCAGCAAGCAGCAATAGATTAAATATATACCTGTTAGATTCTTTGCCCATTTTCATTTTTTTACTAATGGGTCTCATATTTTGCGTGATAGTAGTAGAGTTAACAGGAGGAATAGTAAGGTTGTTGCTGGACACTAAACTTGTAGTTATCTCTAACTCCTGCTTCACCGCCGACTCTTTTATAGATTGACAACTCTCAGAAGAGTTAGAGGATTCCATATTGAAATTAGCATCCCTATCCTCTTTATACATACAGTTTTCATCATTAATATTTATATCGTCCATGCTCGTTTTAGTATCTTCACTCACATAATTTGCACTTTCATTATTTATATTTGAAAAATTATGTAAATTCATAACACTTTCATTATTAGTCCAATCACACTCTGTTTTCCATGACACTGCAGATGATTTTGGTTTTGCTGCATCCTTCATATTCTCATCGGGGTAAGATACAGTCTGTAATACAATATAAGAAACTAAAGTAAGTAAAAGTTAATAATCTCTTAACAAAACAATAAAAACAAATATATGTTAACTTACAGATGTATTAGTGACTTCCATCATTGGTATTGATGAATTTTGAGTCAATGGCATTGTGACAACAGCAGTAACATCTGTAAGTTTACAAAACAGAATAAAAATCTTCAATAACATTTATCTTCAAAGTACTGCACAAATATACCTGGAAAATTAAAAAAATATATATATTGTTCTTGAAGGTAGATATATATTCTGATAGAACTTACTTGTTTCACTCATGTATGATGATAACTCCATTAGGTTTGGATGTGATGAATATTTTATGTTATCATTTTCTGTAAATATAACACAAAATCTTTAGAATATTACATGCAATAGGTTTTTTTTAATCTCAGAGGTCTGTCAGTGAGTTTTTTGCATATGGCCAGCAACATAATGTAAAAATTGTTAAATTATCATGTTTACTCAATTATGGCATTGGAGTAATTTATTCAAATGTTTTTTCAAATTAAGTTAAAAATAAATATTGTAACTCACGGGAAGTAAGTATTGATAGGCTTGTCTCTAATATAAATGACTCTGCATCTTTAAAATGCTCATCATAATAATTTTGTGTTATATTTTGAGCTGGTACAAGTTCTTTTTCACACTTCTCAGGTGTTTTATTTACATTTATATTCAAATCAATGCTTGATGGTGTTTCACTATTTGTTTCTGGACTAAAATCATAACTATCCTGCTTAGTAGCAACTTCCTCACAAATTTGTGGACATTCTACTTCATTTTCAGGTATAGTTTTAACACTTTCTTGGTATGATTCTGATACATAATTACATAATTCTTGGTCATCGTGTTTTACAGGATCTTTAGGTATCAGGTTTTCAGTATCAAGATTATCCTTATTTTCCGTTCCTATATTGTCATAAGTAATAGATTCTGCAGCCTCAGTTAACTCATTGATAGCTATGCTATTCACAGTACCATCTATCTTTAAACTAGATACTGAAGACTCGCTTCGGGCATCATACTCATATACAGAAACAGTTGCCTTGCTATCTTCACTATTAGTGTCACCATGATCTTGCCTAGGGTATAATACATCATCATTGGGACACACTTGCTCATTCCCATAATTAGTTTCAATATCAGAATAACTAGGAGTATTACTAGCAATATCTGGATCATGCACTAAAAATCTTGTGTTATCCAATTCATACTCATTCTCAAATTTAATCCTCTTTGCTACAGAACTATAATCCGCATTTTCATTACTAGACCTTTTAGTTTTTTCATGAAAATGACTATCTTCATCTTTTTGATATTCCTCAGAATCCTTAGAGTTATATGACTCTTCTATTGTTACCACACTGATATTTAGATCTTGTTTCAATTCATTTCGCTCTGTTTCTCCTTCTGGTAGTAGAAGAGGGTCTACAGGCGTTGTTGACACTGACTCATCCATTCTTTGAGCTGATGTTGAATCAGAAAAGCTAAAGTCTACCTGACACTCTTCATAACTAGTATTATGACTTTTTGTATGCTTAAGCGGCAGTAAATCAGGCACAGGCGGAGATGGCTTTGCAATAATGGTAACAGGTTCTTCTAATATTTCATCAGCTTTGGCAGATGATCTTGTTACCGCACCTACTGATCGCATTCTTTTACTAGTACTAGAAGATTTACTTTTTTTAATTTTTGGAACAATACTACTACTTGTTATTGATGCTGTGGGTCTTAATTTTATTGTTGTTTTAAGAGAAGGTCTATCTGAATTTAAATTGATTGAAGATTTGTCTTTTCGAGATTTCTCACCCCAAATAGGTTCAAAATGTTTCAATTTCCATGGATCTATTTTGCTTTTTTCTTTTTCTGCTTCAGTCTTCATTCTTTGCTGGTTTTCTGGAGTTAGCTCTCCACCAGATAAACTGTCTTGCCATTGCAGGCAAGCACGAGCAAAAAATTCATTATTGAGACTAGAAGAATTTAAACGACCCGATGGACTTAACCTGTCTACACTAGGTAGTAGCTGCCCAAGTTTGTACTGGTATAATGGTGGTAAAAGTGAAAAAGTATGTTTATTTAATAATGCCCTAATATTTGTATTTACTAATATTGAGTCTGGTGTTTCTAAATCAATACAGCCTTCTCTTGTTTGTTGTAGTTGAGCTGCTGTAGACAGTTTTTTCCCACTTCTCTTTCGAGGTTTTATACAAAAACCTGGGATACTAGCCAAAACTTCACGCATAGTTGATGGTCTGTTAGTATTACAACTTGGCTCAGAATATGATGTTGCTGCAGTCCATTCTCTGCTCTCTGTGGGTGGAGGTGGTGGTAATGGTTTCACTATAATCCTAGGTAATTGGCGAGAATGATTCGAATTTTTCTTCCTTCTTTTCGATTGTTTTCTTGAAGAGTGTTTACTAGATTTATCACCGTCTTCAGGAATGCGAATAATCGAGTACTGGTCGTTTTTACATGGAGTGTATTTAATATCTGTTGAATTATCTTTATATTCCATGTCGTGGTCTATTTTATCCTCGGGAGATACTTCTAATTCCATTGTTATGTATAGGCGTGAGTAAATATCCAATTATGAAATGCGAATGATAAACTATTGCCGATAGCAATCACTATTTCAACCCATTGTGTTTTCCTTCACATGCAAGGTTGCTCTTGGTCTGCGATATTAATGATACGAACGTAATCATCACTTATTTGACGCAGTTTTATAGTGTTCAATCATGACAGTATTCATACAAATCAAATCTGAATTCTCGAGAATTAAAGCTGTAGAAGAGTAAAACTCAAAATGTCACAACAACGCAGAAAATGGAGACCGTCACAGATAATAAATTAACTAAAGGGTTGTTTAACTTGGTGTGTAACTTTGGCTCATAATTCAGCTTTTCATCCTACACTGCTGGGCATGGAAGTCTCCCATGCATATATGAGAGTTTATACAGTAATCGTCACATTTTACATCACAATTGCCTGTGTAAACTGTAGTTGATTTTTATGTTGATTAACTTGTGACATCAAGAAAAATAAATGTCAAGTAGCTAATATATTTACTACTTATTTAAATAACATGAAGCTTTAAATTTACATTAAGATAATACATTGCGGAGCAATCGATCTGCCTTGCCTCTAGCGTAGTTGAAGGAAGTAATGACTGATCTAGCTAGTAGTTAATTCATGTTTGAATGCTGCTTGTGGAAATTGGTTTGTCCATAATATTTTTTAGTTTATATTACATTTAAAAAATAAAAATATCTTCTGATTAGAAGGAAATACTGGAGCCAATACTTACTAGACATGTTTATAATTTCATTTAAAAGAAGCAACATAAAACACGGTAAGATACTCAGCAAGTTTCTTATTGGATCGTTTCAGCTTGTGACTAGCTTGTGATCCAGTGTTATTATATTTATAATAAATGATTTAATAACAGAATGACAACGTATGCCATGAATTTGTCCGCCACTTTCTTTTATTAATTATTGATCACATTAACTTTGAAATACCATTTAATGACTTGACACGTCAAAAGCGTAACAATCAATTGGTATTTCAAAAGCATAACGATAAATTGCTATGTTAAAATCATAGCGACTGACACCATTGTCCTGTCTATTATAATAAGAGTTTGAGCCGCAACCAAAAGTAATACTCTGGTTTGATCTCAATAGTTACCTAGAATACAATAGATAGGTACTTAATTTCGCGTAGATGCCCTGTAAGCTGATTTAATATCTAGTGCCCTCTAGCGACTCTTCAATATATGCACATTTATGTCTGTAAATGAGTTGGTAACACTGAAAGTGAAGCGAACGCCATTTTGGTTTTGCTTTGAATGGCGTTGCGCTTTGTTTTATCTTGAGTGGAAGAGCAGTATAGTAAAAAGTGTTAGTGATTTTTTGCTCAGAATAGGTTTAAAAATCTCATATATTCATCTAATAGTGTTTAATTCAGTGCCACTTCAGTCATGGGTCGTGGAAGGTAAATATAAGTCAATAATTAATAGCACATTGGAACGGTATTTTTGAGAATATGCCTAATGCACTTTATATACTTAATTTAGAGATCGTAGTCGTGATAGGCGCCGCAGCCGAAGCAGAAGCAGGAGTCGCAGCAGAAGTCCTCGGTATGGTCTTGGTTCAGGAGGTGGAGGAGGCGGAGGTTATGGCGGCAGCGGGCGTAGGAGCAATCCCGGTGCTAATCTACGTAAACCAAAATGGGACTTGAGTAGACTGAAACCGTTCAAAAAAGATTTTTATATACCCCACCCAGATGTTGAAAATCGAGCAGAATCAGAAGTCGAAGCTTGGAGAAGTGAAAATGATATTACCCTCAAAGGACGCAATATCCCTAAACCAACTTTGACGTTTGATGAAGCTGGTTTTCCTGATTACGTTATGGATGAGATAGATAAAATGGGATTTTCTAAGCCAACTCCTATTCAGGCTCAGGGATGGCCCATAGCTCTTGGTGGTCATGACATGGTTGGAATTGCTTCAACAGGCTCGGGAAAAACATTGTCTTATATATTACCTGCCGTAGTACACATTAACCATCAGCCAAAATCTAGTAGAGGTGATGGGCCAATTGCTCTTGTATTAGCACCTACAAGAGAATTAGCGCAGCAAATTCAAGAAGTTTGTGATAAATTTGCAAACACCTCTAAAATACATAATACTTGCTTATTTGGTGGTGCTCCCAAGGGCCCTCAAGCTAGAGATTTAGATGCGGGTGTGGAAATTGTTATTGCGACACCTGGCAGACTTTTAGACTTTCTTGAAAGTTCAAGAACTAATTTGAAAAGATGCACTTACTTAGTTTTGGATGAAGCAGACCGGATGCTGGACATGGGTTTTGAGCCACAAATCAGAAAAATCATTGAACAAATTAGACCAGATAGACAAACGTTGATGTGGTCTGCCACATGGCCGAGAGAAGTTCAAAGCTTAGCGGCTGAATTTTTAAAAGATTATCTACAAATTAATGTTGGGTCACTATCCCTGGCCGCTAATCATAATATTCTTCAAATAATTGATGTCTGTATGGAATATGAAAAAGAAACTAAGCTGAGTACGCTTTTGAAGGAAATTATGGCAGAGAAGGAAAACAAGACCATTATATTCATTGAAACTAAACGCCGTGTTGATGACATTACAAGAAAAATGAAACGTGATGGGTCAGTACTTCTGTTATTCTATCATTTTAATATAAATATTACCTTGCATGATTTTTTTTTAATTTTCTCATGATTTTTTTGTAATTTTCTCAAGCTTATATAATATACATTTAGAGTCATATCAATGATTCTAGCTCACAAATCATCTCAGCTTATATATGTCCCTCTGTTGGGCTAAGCCGCCTCCACAATAGGAGGTTAATTTACATACCACACTGGTCAGACAGATTGGTATACGGTTTTATTCTGAATTTTCCTTCTCTTGCATAGATGTTAACTGCATATCCCTTAGTAATTTTTTAGAACACACACAAGTAAGAAATGGAGCGGTGAATTGTATTCTTACTCCATCACCACACAAGACTCACAAATATAAAAGTCTAAAATAATTAGTGTATAAATTTCAGTATACAGTCATTCTTGATCCCTTAGTCTTATTTCATTTAAGCACTTACTGACAAGAGTGAAGCGTATCTATACATAAAAAATTGTTAATGTTTTTGTTTAATTACCTTGAAAATTCTAGATTAAAATAATAATAAGATCAAAGATTGGCACATTTAAATTTTCAGCAGTAGTAAATATCTTGCAATAATGTAAAACATAAAAATTTGCCTTTGCATACTTGTTTTGGTGTAAAAGCATAAAATTGTAAGTCTTAATATGCCTTTCCATTGGATGTCATATAAGTTAACTAAAGGGTATGTAGGTGTAGGGTGTGCATCTTGAACTAAATAATTAAGTATGATAAGCTTGATCATACTTAAGGGGGCCCAGTTACTAGGTGTTCATACAATTTTCTAGAGACTACTGTTTTGTTTGTTACTGACTGTAGTCCAATTTTAAATACAATTACCATTTATTTATATAAGTTACTAGCAATCCGCCCTCACTTCGCTTCGGTTATAGGTTATAGTCGTTTTACCCGCGTAGTTCCCGTTCCCGTGGGAATACCGGGATAAAATATAGCCTAGTTTACGCCCTGATATTATAGCTTTCCATTGGTGAAAGAATTTCTGAAATCGGTCCAGCCGTTTTGAAGATTACCCAGAACAAACAGACAGACAAAAATTTTTTAATTGCTATTTTAGGCATAGGTGTCGTGCAAATAACCGTGTGAGCATGAAAAAAGCCTATTATTTTGACATTACAAGCAGACACTCCAATTTTATTTATTGGTATAGATTGTAAAGAGGCAGAATTTAAAATTTACATTAAAGATTCACACCTTTCCAAGAATTTTAATGATAGTTGGGATGAAAATGCATGACACATTAAATGTATGAAAGCTTCAAAACAAATATTGCAAACCAATTGTATCATAATTCAAGGTATAAAACTGTGCTAAATATGTCTTGTTTGTGTTGTAGAAAAATTGAGTTCTATGAAGAAAATATTAAATAAATCTTTTGTATATACATTCACGATTGTGCAAGTTTTGTTTTGTACATTCCATACATTTTATGTCCTGATGTATGAAACATTTATGCCTGAATCTCTATTATAATTCTTGCAAAAAATGTAAATATTTTGAGGTCTATAACTCAGTTCAGTAACCGTTCTCCTTCTGTACAATATAACTATATACATAGTAGATAAATGGTTGCTTTTGTTTTTGAAAATTGTACTGGACAGTAATGAAAAATAAAGTGAAGCCTTCCTAAAAGTTATATGATAGATATATTCTTTGTTTAATTCACACTTGTTATTTTGTAGGTGGCCAGCAGTATGTATACATGGAGACAAGTCACAAAATGAACGTGACTGGGTTCTGCAAGGTATGACTATTTCCAAATATTATAATTTATATTATCCTATTTAATGATTTACATTTTATTTATTATTTTTGACAGAATTTTATTGATCTAAACAACACCAGCTCAAAGGTGGTAGTCAAACTGATTATGAATGAAAGTGCTTTATAATAATAGAAATTAAAAGAATAGCACTGTTTTTGGAGAAGCGGCGGCGGGGAGCGGCTAGCCAGTGCGTGGGAGCGGGGTGCGGCGTGCACTAAACAATGTCTGATCACGTGTGTGCATGTGCAGGCGACGGCGAGCTGCGGGCGCCGCCGGGGTGAGCTCGCGGCGGCGAGCCACGTTGCCGCGCCGCGCCCGCGCCTCGTTGTCGGGCCTAAGCCCTATGCACTCTGACTCGCTCCCGCGGCTAGTCTCAGCCGCTCGTCGCGCGTGGTGCGAGCGCCGGCGCAGGCGGCCAGCGCCACCTTCAACTGTTGGCACTCGGTTCTCGCCCACGTGCTAACGGCCGACTTCTCACCCCTCGCTCACAATTATTATTTTTTGCGCAAAATATGATGGAATCTATACCATTAGTAAGTTTACAGATACAATAGTGAATGGATTTTAATTATACTTTACGTCTCTCATTATACCTCCAAAGGTTACCTTTACCATGTTATCTAAGATTACTACATTTTTATTTCATTTTTCCATTTTATTGTATGTTTTATTTTGATTTCTTTATTTTACTACAATATATTTTATCATTTTGGCTATGCATTTATCTGTGTTACCATTGTAATTCTATGTATGTATTAAATATATAATATCGCTGGCCTGGAAGGGGTGAAATGCGAGATGAATTGTAGTTAATTAAATCATGGGGTAAAATTTATTTTTGCTACACTAAAGTGTGAAGTTTGATTACCATTGGCGCAACAAACATGTGAGCGACATGGAATATCTGCAATTACATTTAAATATATTTTTAAAGTATATGTTCTAATATAAGTTATATCATGTTTTACTGTATAATACAAGAGTCAGCAAAGCACCTTGGCTTTTCAGTAAAGTACAATGGTATATTGTTGAATACTTTTTAAATTTTAATGAAAAACTATAGTAAAGGAAATATAAATTGTATATAACATTTGAGAAGACAATGTATTATTAGTAATATTTGATAATATAACAGGTAAGATTGCCTTTTGGAGCTTATATGGTGCAACAAAGTTTCACATGAGTCTTCTATCATTGTGCTGACTGACCAATGGCCATTATCAATAACATACCAATCTATATACTAAAAACTGACAAATCAGACTTATATTACTATGGTTTAAACACTTTAAAACATAAAGGTATCTATACAATATCAATTGGTTATGGATAGCTTGCTATCTGTAATTTTATGTAAGTTATTGAAAATGGCCAAAAAATATTATTTAACAAGTCCACCAACCATCTCATCTCCCTCACTGGTGTCATGTAAGGTGTATAAAAGAATAATTGCTTGCCAGAAGACAAAACTCAAACATGGGAGTTTTGTCTACTCTATTGTCCAAGGCTGCTTGCTCCTTATCATCAGGTGTAATTTTGTTCAATTGGCTTTACAGTTGAACGATACAGGCATATAAAAATATTCAATCAGTGTTCATTGCATAAATATATTATTATCATATAAATTTAACCCAATTAAAGTAGTATATAGAATATAAAGACGAAAGGCTAAGAGATTGACTACTGAGAGTATATGAGAACTATTGATAGCTAAATTTGCACTTGTGATATAAAATAAAAATATATATGTATATATACTTTGTGTTCAAATCCCATTTCTTTTCTCTCATATGAATTCTCGACAACAAAGTTTTTGAAAATACAATGTCCAATTATTTTTATTATGTCTTTATGATATTCATCACAGCTCATATACATCTCATTGTTAGACTTGAACCTCTTCCACAATGGGAGGAAACTTGACCTACCATACCACAAGGGTCAGACAGATTGGTATAGGCTTTAATTTTAAGCATCCTTTCTCTTGCATAGATATTATCTGCTTCTTTAGAAAAGACGTTTAAATTTACACAAATCTACTTTACCTAGGTTACTTAATTATATTTTTAATAATTATAAAAGGTTGTGGTATTGCTGTAGTCCTAACATTCAATACGTAGGTTATTTGCGTGTAGTTTTTCATATTTAAAAACTCCTTATTTAGCAGAAGTGTAGTCACCTTTCTACCATAAAAGCAAATCCTACGAATAATTTACAAGACCATAAACGTATTTCACTGACGCCGCCTTCATGGACAATTCCGTCTATCTATCATTTGCATCGCGTGACGGTAGTGTGATGTAACTGCACAGTATTATTGCCGCACCTTTGTAATTCAGCTATTTAAATTCGGCTGATGAGCGCCTATTTCGAATTACAACCTATAGTATTCTGTGGCACAGGCGTGAAGATGTTATGCTTCGAAGTGATGCACAGAAATGATTTAATTTTGATATAATTAGTATCAGAGACAGCGAGTCTAGATAAAAATATAAATATCTTCTGTAAAGAGAAACTTGAGAAGAAAATCTCATCAACAGCTCGGCTCATATACATTCCACTGCTGGGCTTGAGACTCCTCTTTACTAGGAGGAATATTAACTTACTACACCACGACAGTTTGGAATTTTTCGATATCCACGGGCAAGATGGAGAGTAGTAAATTGTATTCTTACTCCAAATGGATGAACAGAATTTATATTCAATGCTTTAAGTTCTTGCAAATTTGGGTAAATATAAGTGATATTGATAAACTAACAAAACTAATAAAACACAAAATTTCATCCAAATTGATAGTGTTTCTTAAATTAGTCTCTTACACGATATTTCATTTTAATTTAAATGTATTTAAATATAACAATTTCTTATTTAAAGCTATTATACAGGTTGTATCAGGTTATGGAGCAACTGGTCAAATGGAAGTTAGGCAATGGTGGTAAGAAGCAATGAAAAGTAATTTGATTTGAAATATTTTTTTTTAATTTAGTCGGAGCTTTTTCGTGTAAATATGATTGAAATGTATAATGTCAGTGATACTTAATCTGCAACATCTTCGTACCTTATTAAATGTTCCTTGGAAATTGAATAAATCAATGATAACGTTCGCATAAGCAAGACAAACTTTACCTTAACATCAGCTGATAGGTTATCGACCGGCAGTCGCCGCCGCATGTAGGCATAGTCTCATCAGCATGTAACATTTAAGGCATAGACTCTTAGTCGCATATTTTTGAAATCACTATAACGGTTATGTTTTACTGTTTTTTGTGTAATATATACACCGTGATTTTTTTATCGTCTTACAAAAAAAAAACCTTAAAAGTATCCGACCAAAGAAACATCCAACATATTTAAATGTTCAATGGTAGTAGTTATAAAAAAAAAAATAAAGTTAATATTTTGTAACAACCTGTTTATCATGTTTACATTTTAAGAGAAATCATGCGCAATTTCGTTAGCCAATCATAGGTACGAAGTCCACGTGGACGGCTTTTACAAAGCGTAATTCCCTACGCTAGATACCTAGCAGGTATCCTTTGCGATGCCCGATTGACTCGATCGGCGCCGTGGTAAAGTGGTCGTAGTACCTACATAGTACATCAGCTGTGTTGAGTACCTATGCGCTCGCTACATTCTGTTTCCTTACTATTTTAATTAGTAATTATTTTTAATCATTTTTATTAAAAAATATTCTAGTAAACATTTTTTTAACCTCTTAATTGCACGAATGAATAGTAGATACTGGATACTTTAATTGATCTGCTTTTGTAAGATCACAATAAATGTCACCGTGTATTCTAATTACGCTCCATGATCGTTAAACTACAACATACTCAAACAGTTGTTCCATAACTTGAGACACTCTGTATAAGGTTTGGATATTACGGCTGCTCAAAATCGTACATGATAGAACTTAACTCTTTCTCTATAGGCAAATGAGCGATCACCATATATGGCTTCACTTCTGCTAATTAAGTAGAACGTTATTTATCAGTTCAGTTAAAGGGTAGATTAAATAAATATTTAAAAACCAAATTTCTTACAGACTTTCGTAGTGGGAAAGCTCCCATTTTAGTAGCTACAGATGTTGCCGCTAGAGGTTTAGGTATGTATATTATTTTTGTTATAAATCTTATCCTATAAGGTTATTTACAAGTTTACTCTCTATGAGAAGAGCCCGTTTTCCAATTCGAAAATGGTGAGGTTATACTGCAAATAAGAGTAAACATATCAGAATATTCGGCTGTACAGCACCTATGATGTAGCAATACTTAATTGGGTCTCTGCGCCGAAAGTCATGGGTATGATTCCCATAGGACAATTTGTTATGTGATACATAAGATTGCTGTTCATTCTTTGAGTGTAATTTGTGTCTATGTACTCAATAAGGCAGTTTTTCATTATTCATTCATCACAAAATCAGAATAATTGGTTCGTTAAGTTCTACGCTCTTATATACATATATTATAATTGAATACTGAAGAGTATTCAATTATAATAAATCATGTGTTTTATGTATTTAGCATCCTTTGGATAATTTATAATGAGTACTTAGGCACGTTCTTGGTTAGCTATAGATAGGTCAATTAAGTTTTTTGTAAATAACCTCATAGGCAAAAGATTTCCTTATAATTTTACTTCTTGAACTTTTATTATATAGTATTATAATTATTTACAGATGTTGATGATGTTAAATTCGTCATCAATTTTGATTACCCCAGCAATTCTGAAGATTATGTACATCGTATCGGAAGGACTGGGCGAACAAATAAAACAGGCACAGCTTACACATTCTTTACACCATCAAACGCTGCCAAAGCAGCAGATTTGGTGGCTGTATTGAAAGAAGCTAAACAAGTGGTTAACCCTAAATTGCAAGAGCTGGCAGAACGTGGTGGTGGAGGTGGCAGACGTAAGTATTTTATATTTTTTAAATAATAACAAAATCAAATGTCACCTTGAAATGTAGGTATTTCAAGCGGTTTATGGTTTTAAGAGTCATAAATCTTCATTATTTCTGCTGTATATTTTTTGTTTAAGAAGTCCCTTAGTAAATTACACCTACGAATTCTGAGATCGAACGCAAATAAAATACGAACATCATTTCTAATAAAAAAATCTTAATTGGGTCGTAAGGCAAGTTCTAACCAAATAATCGACAGACCGAATATAAAAGTTTCTAATAGTGTCTAAATTTTATAATTTATTATATATAAAGTAACAAATTTCAAACTCATAATTTCATTATTTCCAGGACATAGAGGTCGCGGTGGTCGATATCGTCGTGGACGTCGTTCTCGTTCCCGTTCACGATCGCGTCGGCGGCGTTCTCGATCGCGATCTCGGTCTCGTGACCGTCGCCGTAGACGTCACAGTTCGTCCAGATCATCGCGAAGCAGGTCATCCAGGTCTTCGAGAAGTCATTCACGCTCTCGTTCCCGCTCCCGTAGCCGCTCTCGTTCAGGCAAGTGCAGCCCACAGAAGGATACTACGGATTCGGGCCAACAACAGGCGCCCCATGCTCTTCTTCCTACTCCAAAAACACTTTTGCCGACTCCTGTTGGCCCCCAACTTTGCACTCAAATTGGCAGAGGTCCTTCTACACCTCCCACGATTAATAACAGTAATCGCACTGATAATATGGTAAATATGACTAATAATGTTTTACCAAGTAATATGAATACTAACTATCCTCCTCAAACCACCCAACTACCCCCTCCCTCTAACCAGATGCCTCCATCTAACCAAATGCAACCTCAATCGGGCCAAATACCTTCACTAATGACTCTTAACCCTCAAATGAATATGTGCACTCCACCTCCCATGAATGGTCCGGGATATGCTGTACCCACATTTTACCCTGATCAATACGGTATGATGATTCCCAATTTTTCAACGCCGCCAATGCTTGCTCCTGGCGGATGGGCAGCACAACCTCCTCCCCCGCCTCCACCCCCACCCTCCTCTGAATCTTCTGCTAACGGTAATCAAGAGCATAGGGGCCCTGGACAAAGTGGCCACGAATCAGATTCCAGAAAACGTGGAGCTCGTACAGGCGGGCTTGGCAGTTCAGCCGGGCATGCTCCTAGCCTAGGCGGGCTCGGTTCAGGCGGCCTCGGTTCAGGCGGCGGCGGTCTCGGCTCAGGTGGAGGCCTAGGCTCTGGCGGCGGACTGGGTTCCGGCCCCACAGGGCTCGGAAGTGGAGGCGGCCTTGGTTCCGGCGGCGGTCTTGGCTCGAGTGGCGGGCTCGGCTCTGGCGGTGGACTGTCAGATGGCCCGCCTCCTCGGTCACGAGGCCATAGGCGACGCCGAGGAGGAAGAGGACGTGGAGGAGATCACGACGACTCGGATTCGGCCGGTCTGAACTCGGGAGGTCTCGGGTCTACTGGACTCGGTGGCCTCGACGGCGGCGGCTTTGGTCAACCTCCTGGCGGTGGCTTCAACTCTGGCGGTCTCGGAGTACCTCATGGGAGCCTGTTGCCGCGCATGCTGCCTCAAAACGGTGGTGAAAATGTACCACAGGGTGCCAATTTTACTGCTTTCGGATCATATGGACCCAAGAACAATAAACAAGAAAATGATTTACAAAGAAATGATCATGGTCACGTTTACAATGATGCTAGTTATAAAATGGAATATTTTGGTCAACAAAATATGGGTCCTGGGCGGCCTTACGCTGCCGGTATGGATCAGAATGGTCCCAACAGTGCGCTGGCAAATGGCTCCGTGGGGTACAATAATGACCGCCAGAGAAATCGCCGACGATGAATATGACTGAGGTTTGTTACATTCAAACCAATGACAACTCACCTAATTTAACAATTCACTGTTTACCATACTGAGATTTTATTACCTTTGCAACAAAGGTGAAACATTGAACTCGTTTATTTATACAAAAATATTTTAGTGTGTGAACAATAACCAAAAGTAGATTACATTTGGTTAATGTACAATCTTAGTCAAAAGTATTAAGCAACCTTTTATTTATTGGTTTCATTAAATGATGGGCACATGTTTGAACCCCTATAAAATCGGTTTTATTCTTTCCCTCGGTAGTCTGAATTTACTGTCCCTTGAAGTAAATAAAAAAGTAACAAGTTGTATATTTTTATTAATAGAGCATAAATAATTATCATATGTTATGGACACCAGTGACTTTTAGTTGTTATTAAGCTGATGGTACCAAAGTAGGAAATATTGTTTTAAAACTTGTTTTCATTTTGTTGGGCTTGCTTAACACTATTGTCTGAGGTTGTTATAATTACACAACATGCATACTGTGATAACTGATTTGTAAGGAAAATTTACTATGTTTTATAAAAAAAATATATGGTTATATACATATTTTTTTGCAGAAAATGGACATAATGGAGACTCTCGTCGACGCAGGAGACGTTAAACGCCACTGGATTTATTATAGTGCTTAAGTTTGTTGTAGTGGTAAAGTAAATCTTGACACAGACTAAGATTTCCATTCCATGATGTATTTATACAGTTGTAAAAAAATTGTTTAGGAAATGTCTTTTGTAGCCAGTAGCCCAGCTATCAATTATTTAAGTCATATTCGGTACATTTGTAAATAGTCAGTCATGCTTTAACTATTTGATCATTATAATTTAGAAGTATATTATTATTAATTATAAAATCGTTGTGTGTTACAGCTGTTCAAATTGATTTTTGTATTTTTCAAACTAAGAATGCAGCATACATTATTCTTCACTAATGTAACGAGTCTTTACATGCATATTTCTATAATGTTATCATAGAGTTTATAAATGAATGTCTTATTGCAATAGGCAGCATATTATTTTTGTACATATCATTTTATGGAATATTTTCATGCAATTGGTATATTACCACAATAGTAGTAATGTGCTCAAGTATGCTTATTAAATTTTTATTATATTGTTTTTGTAACTCCATTCTATTAGCCATTGTGGTTATTGATGTGCCACAATTGCTCCAGTCTGGGTCCCGCCAGTCATAACATGTTTTTTTTATGTACCCTGTTTATTATATTTTGTCAAGTTCAGTGGTTTGCTTTTTATTTGCACATAAGCTTTATGCAGAATTAAAAAAATTAAAATTATTGGAGAATTCATACAGAACATTGATTTCTTATGTTTTTTATAGCAACTTAAACACATATTTATAAGCTTTGTATCTCATATAAGGTAAAGCAATTCAATGTTCGCATATTAATTTAAGTTATAGACTTATAGTTCTTACCCATGAATCTTGAATTAGTGAATTATATTCCTTCTGTATGAAATAAAAGTTTTACACTCAAGTCATTTTATTTTATTGAAAGTTACACTCACAATTACGAAGATTTAATAAAAGTATTAGAACAATTTATATAAGCTATGCTAGCTAGCCTACTCCGATAGCATAAATTGTTGTAGCGCCTTTATTTTCGACTTTGAAACTAAATAAATACTACTTTCACCTATAAAGGAGTCGCTCGTTTCTACTTGGATATTTTTTTCGTTAATATAAAAAATTGGCGAGTATATCGATCTACTTAGAGTGGACCGCGGATGTCAAGGAATCCGTGCCAGTGGTCGGCCCAATGGCGATGGGGGGAGTAGGATGGGTTATGAGACCGCAGGTCACCTTTCTATCGCAAGGAATTCTTGAAAATACATGTAATGGCATAGCAAACGAAGTATCTAATATGAGTGCGATATAATAGGCTCATGGTAATTTTAAATTACAATGGATTATATCAGACTCGATGCGTTTATGGGTTAGAGACTGAGATGGCCTTTGTTTTGGGTTTATTGCTGTTAGGGGTTCCTAAACTTTAAAGATAACGGAACACATTCCAAATTCCTTTATTTTACGGAACGCCATCCAAATATCTTTTATTTTACGGCACCCCATACCAAATGATAATACGGGATATGCGTGAAGGTCCGAATCCGTTGAGCAACGTCACGCATTGACACTGGCTACGTGCACTGCTGTCATTAGGAGCTGAACTCTTACTATTTACCTACTTACATAATAGTAATGAAATCTTCTCATCACTAATTTTGCGCTACTTTAAAGTAATATTTATAACTGGTAGGTATTATTTCACATTCAAATTACTAAAATTAAAAGCTATTTAATTTTAGCGGAACCCCTAAGTTCCGCGGAACACACTTTGGGAATCCCTCCCTGATATAGATAACATATTTACTGTGTCAGAGTATTATACTCTAATGTATAACCACCCCATTTTTGGTGTGGTTGGTTTGAGGGGAGTGCCATTTCGTAAGCAATACCTACCTAGTTACCGCTGAAATTAAATCCAGGCATAATATTGCATTTTTCGGGTCTAAATTTAGTATCATTGTTGATAAGATTCATCTACTTAACACATGGGTAACGCTTAAATAATATGAATGCAGTAAAGGTAAATTACTACAGTTACGATACTTTTTAGCTTGCAATCGAACAACAAGAGTAATACTGCTGGTATCACCCTTAGTTCTTAGTGCATGGTGCCTTCTAGTTCTTGCTCTTAGACTTGGCTTAATCTATGACAATAGGGGTTATGTTGCCATGGTAATCAATGAGAAGTTTTGTTTGTTTATTCAATCATCAAAATCTGTTCTATTCTCAGATGGTTCAATAAAATTGCCTCTGCATATTATAGAGTTTATGAAAAAGAATCTTGTATTGTGAAATTATTAGTAAGTTGTTGATATAATAGTAATACAGCAAATAATTGAAAGAATGACTTTCTGTGTTGATCTAGTCTCTGAAGATTCATTCTATGAGAATATTACTTTGGGAGTAACTAAGCTTTTGGGTTTGTATTAAATAAGAAACAACTTGGAACAAAATATAATCTTATTTTATTAATATGAATTAATGGTGTAAAAATAACAAAAGAAAGCGTACCCGTATGTATTCGTTACTAGAAGAATGAGTACTCGTTACTTTCGTATCGTTACGTTACTCTTGATACGTGTATCTTAGGACACCGAATCGAGTCGTATTCCCTTACAGTATAACGTCACGCCATAGCAACATTCGTTATCTGTAGAATACATTTGTATACCTACCAAGCTACATAAGGTGCATTTTTCACTTTACCGTATGTTGAACCCGATTTGTGTTAAAGTTATTCTTAATTTAGATTCATTTAATAGGTAACGTGTAAAACTACAAATGAACTATTAACAGAATCTACAAAATTTGCAATGGATTTATTATTTTAAAAATGTTGACAATGAGCTCATGTTATTTCTAATCTTAAACTTTATTTACAAACGCAATACATTCAACAAACAGTAAAAAATTTAACGATGAATTGCCAGATTATATATTACTTATCAAACAAACATCGTTCTTTGTAACATACATCTTTAAATACACAGAATAAGCGCGCGAATGTATAATATATACGATCAGCAAACGTTATAGGCATCAACGTTACACGTTACTTGTGTGAACTAAAACAGTGTAGGTACCCATAATACGAAACATGCGAGTAACGAAATGGATTCGTGAGTAACGTTTCGTTACTTCATACTAAATGCCGTACCCGTTACTTAGTACCGAATACATACAGTTTGCTACAGTTCTAATATGAATTAGCTTTATGTTTTGGTAAGAAACTAAATCCTTCAGGAACAGGACCTAATAACATTTCACTAATTTTTACCCAGTCGGCACAGTTGCCTGATGCCATCATAGTTTCTAAATCATCTCTTCCAAAATATGTTGGAGGTCTTTCATTAATTTTCTGAGGAGGTTGTTCCAACAAACCAACTGGCACATATCTGTATAAGAATGATAACCATTCTAGTAGGAATCTACGTGTGTTTTCAACACCTTGTATGTCTGAACCCCAATGCTCTAGTCCATAATTTGTATATTTTTTAAGGATTTCATATCGTTCACTGCTACGGATATCCCACAATCTGTGTTCTTTAATTTCAGTAAAAATCCAAGGCTTTATTAATGCCCCTCGTCCAATCATCACACCTTGCACTGTTGGAGCTGTATTTCTTTTCTCAATATAATCTTCATAACACAAAATGTCACCATTGCCATATACTGGACAAGGCGTTGCTGCTTTTGCACATGTTTCAATATATTCCCAATCAGATGATCTGGTATACCTTGCTTCCCTAGATCTCCCATGTACTGTTATAAGTGATGCACCCCATTCCGCCATTTTTGGTACTATAGTATGTGTAATTTTTTTATCTTGGTAAACACCTGTCCTCATTTTCACTGTAAATGGTATGTTAAGTAAATTTGATGCACATCTTACAGATGCTTCTAGTGCAGGCAGTCTATGCATCATGCCACTGCCACCTCCTTTTTTATAAATTAAATCAATAGGACAACCTAAATTTAAATCAATAAAATCAAGTTCAGTATTTTCTTGTAGCAGTTGTGCTACTTTTGTTATTAGGTAAACATTATTGCCACATATTTGCGCACCAAATAGATCTTCTGATTCATGTCTTTTGACTAAAGCCCATTCTTGTTTTAGCCCTTTGAGCAAGGACTCGCATAAAGCCATTTCGCCACATGTAATGTCTGCACCAAATCCTTTACAGATTCGCCTGAATGGTAAGTTACCAACTGTGGTTAAAGGGCTAAGATATAATTTATCTCTCCAATCTATTGTTTTCTTTTCTCTTGGGAGTAATTTTATTAAATCTTCATCTGTGACAGTACCACTACTATTATTATTTAGTAGTATTTCTTCTTTAGTTTGATCTTTATTATTTTGTTCTTCATTTTGATTACTTAATGTTTCTGCTGGTTCATTGCCAGTTGGTTTTTTTCTCTTGTCCATATGTTTGATCAGTCTTTCAGAAAATTTGAAGTCGTACTTCTTTTTCTGGAGTAAAGTTTGTAATGAAGGTTGTATAGTATTCTTTGTGTCTTCTTTCCATTGTTCCCATTTATTTACGTCAATAACATTGTAACCTTCTGCAGTAATATGTGAAGAGCCATATCGACAGGCTATTCCTCTTGAACATTTCCCACGAAGATTGTAAATATGACATGAGTCTCCTAAATCTTTAGGTTTTGATTTTAAATAATCGAGGGGGTCGTGTATGTATTTACAGTTTTTATATTCACAAGGCGTTGAGCTAGTAGATGATACTGCAGTAATAATAGATGGGCATGGTTTGTTTTCTTTATTATCTTGAAAGGTTTTAGGTCGAGCTTTATTTTGCCCTCTTTTTTTATTTTTGTGACCAGATTTATCATCACCGGCATTTTCTTTAGATCTTTTATTGTCATCTATGAGAGGATCACCATCGGACTTACGTTTAAATGGATTAATGTTATCTTCAGTTGCGTCATTAACTGGTCGTTGTATAATAAATTCTTCTTTAATTGCACACACACCTGGCGCTAATTTGGCCATTATTTAGAATATTAATTACCACTTAAAAGTTACATTTGAATATCTATTTTGTAATAAAATATAAATAAATATAAATTTTAGTTGAGGTTATGACTTCATGCGCGATGTGAACATGACATTGACAGCTGACAAGTGACAGCATGCTCAATGCTGTCATTGTAGTTCCTGAACGAACTGATTCGAAACAGCGCGCTTCTCAACGAACTTGTTTGCCGATGAGCTTAGTGTTATGTAGTTACATTTAAATTTACTTTTTTGGCAACTGCATCATAAAGGTCTTCCACAATTCACATTATAAGCATCGGTCGCATCGCTGCAAACAGATCGTAATATATGCAATTATGACAAATTTTCTTTGTTTTCTTTATTATTTTACAAATACATTCCACACGTATAGTCATTACGAAGTCTGACTGAAAGTGGAGATGGTAATCCAATTACTGGCGTGGACAAATACAGTGGATGCAGTGAAATAAAATAATCAGTTTGATGTAGTGCATCCGATACTTACGATGTGGTTAAGTATGTGAATCCCTTTTTTAACGAGGTAAGTCCTTAGAACGAACTAGTTCGTCGTTGGATTGAGAACTAATGTGAAGTTCAAAATAAAGATCAATTTAAACTAAATCATTAACGAAAAGCATTAGTGAAATAGTTCGCCATAGGCCTGCAAACTAAATTGAATGCTGCCAATGACAACCGACCGGACCGACTACGGCATACTGTGACGAGACCGACATTTAATGTAATTTTTTATTTTGTGTGGTTATAATTATAGCTACAGATGGGTTAGCGCTGAGGACTTTCAGTTTGAATATATATTACCTGTATACGACCTATCATAACGTGGAGGGTAGAGGTACGGAGCACTCTGTCTGTGTTGCAAAAAATGTCACCTCAATAGACTTAAATTAAGGTGGAGTTGCTGTAACAGAGGACCTTTTTTAATTGCATTCATGAAATATATTTTTTTAAATTTCCTTCAATTCGTATATTACTGAAAATTAAATATAAAATAGAAACTAACATGTAGTTTCCAGTTAAAGCTAAAAGATATTCTGGAATACTTTTACGCATGTTAAAATTAACAGACTGTTAGTTGACATTGGCTGTTTATGGGGTTGCTGAAGATTAGAGAATTAGTCGTAATTTCGTGTTAAGTTTAGCGTCTATTTGAATATTCAAACGACAGCAAGAGAGCCGATGGTTCATCGGTGCAAGTTTTCCGCCAAAAGGCGGAGGTGTCCCATTTCCATAACTTGTACCTATTCAAACAAATTTTGTTACGAAAATTCAAAACAACGCTAAGCTCACATTACACTATTATTATATAATCTTATGTAATAAATGTGTTAATTGTGATTAAAATTTTAGAATCGGATCCTCGCATATGTAATGTCAACGTGGAACGCAAATCTCCTTGTGACCGGGTAGCTCTTTCTACCTGGGAACAGAGACATTCTGCTGTACTACCTGAAGATTTACGAAATTTTTATGCTTCCTCTGACGGGTTTCAACTCACTTGGCATTACAAGTATTCAGGTAACTCTTCGGTTAAGATGTAGATTCTCTCCTTTTCCTGTCATAAATATCCCACTTTTGGGCACAAGTCCTATAGAATGGTTGAGAAATTATCTTAATAAATGGTGTTAGGTAGACGTGTTAGTGGAGTGGTCCGGCTCTGTGTGGTGACGGAGTAAGAACACAATTCATCATTCCCTATCTTGCCCGTGGATGTCGTAAAAGACGACTTAGGGACATCATCTGCATATAACATACGTGCTAGAGAAGGAAAACTTGAAATAAAACCCTATACCAACATGTCTGACCAGCATGGTATACTGGAAGATTTCCCTCCTATTGGGGAGCGGACTCGAGCCCAACACTGGGACGTGTACGAGCTGAGACGAGACGTGTTAGCTAATTTATATTTCAAGTTTTTGTATTTTGAAGTGAAACTTACTTAGAATCGTTTCAATTTGACACTCAATGAAACAAAAATTATCATCTCTAATATAATGAATTTTCTCTCGATGTGTCATTTATTACAAATAGTACGAAGAATTAGCACGCTGAAGTTGCAATGGGCAAGACACAGCGCTGGACGTATCGGCAACCGCGAAAGACGAAAGATTTTTGGGTGGAGATCATGTATCGGACCATGCAGTATAGGACGCTTGCTACTTGATGGACCGACGACCTAGTAAAAGTGGCTGGGCGTCGTTGGATTCAGGCGTCACAGGACCGCACTCTGTGAGAAACATGAGGGAGACATACATCCAGCAGTAGCGGGCGATAGGCTGAACGATGATGATGTGTAATTTATTTACCTACTCATAACGCAGGCTTTTAAAAATTGTTTTGCTACGTAATACTCAGACTCAGACCAATAATTTGTGAATCGCACAAAGCATTTAACATACTGCGTAGGAATCGTAGGTCGCTAAATATAGCGATTAAAAAATCACTATATGCTTTATGTGTAGTGAATACATATTCACTTTTTAAAAGATATGTACATACATATCTTTTAAAAAGTGTTTAATATTTTACGCTTTACTAAATCAAACAGGACGCTCCTGCATTTCTAGCTTCGTTTTGTTATTATTATACTTAATATATCCTTCATATTTACAGCTGACGAAATTTTACCCGTTGGTTCAATTCATGTGAATTCTTTGAACGAGTTATATCTGTCGCCTGCATTAAAAGATCTACTAGACTTCTCTCTTACAAGACCAAACAACGGACAGCGTCCAATTTTGAACACTAAGAGTAAAATATTTGAGTTGGATACCTGTCGCACTATTGGAAAGGTAATGGAACCTAATTAGCAATTGACGCATCTACCTATTTACCCATTATTCTATCCATTCACAGTTGAAGATGTGAAGCCTTTCTCTCTAGAAAGTAGAGTAACGTAGAACGTAGTGTGACGTAGAACGTAGCGTAACGCAGAACGTTGCGTAACGTAGAACGTAGCGTAACGTAGAACGTAGCGTAACGTAGAACGTAGCGTAACGTAGAACGTAGCGTAACGTAGAACGTAGCGTAACGTAGAACGTAGCGTAACGTAGAACGTAGCGTAACGTAGAACGTAGCGTAACGTAGAACGTAGCGTAACGTAGAACGTAGCGTAACGTAGAACGTGGCGTAACGTAGAACGTAGCGTAACGTAGAACGTAGCGTAACGTAGAACGTAGCGTAACGTAGAACGTAGCGTAACGTAGAACGTAGCGTAACGTAGAACGTAGCGTAACGTAGAACGTAGCGTAACGTAGAACGTAGCGTAACGTAGAACGTAGCGTAACGTAGAACGTAGCGTAACGTAGAACGTAGCGTAACGTAGAACGTAGCGTAACGTAGAACGTAGCGTAACGTAGAACGTAGCGTAACGTAGAACGTAGCGTAACGTAGAACGTAGCGTAACGTAGAACGTAGCGTAACGTAGAACGTAGCGTAACGTAGAACGTAGCGTAACGTAGAACGTAGCGTAGCGTAACGTAGAACGTAGCGTAACGTAGAACGTAGCGTAACGTAGAACGTAGCGTAGCGTAACGTAGAACGTAGCGTAACGTAACGTAGAACGTAGCGTAACGTAATGTAGTACATAGCGTAATGTAATGTAGCACATAGCGTAACGTAGAACATTGTGTAACGTAACGTAGAACGTAGCGTCCTCGTTTAATAGCTGCCACTATGCTATGCTGCCAGTTCTCTTAATTCCATTCTGTATTGGGTCCTCCAAATAATGATCGTCGTTTGGAGTAAATTTCGTTCCGAATAACTATTAGTGCTTTATGCTATGTACCCTGCCCTTTGCCGTATCAATGTATGTGCGTTGCATAAGATTTTCCAATGGATTTCTATAACTTTGAAGTCATGTCGTAGCGAAATTCTAAGCAAACTCTTTCACATAAAGTTCTGTATGACTTAGTTAAGTTAGTTAGATATTTCAGTTCTCATTGATGAGAACGTACAATATTGTTTACAGACACTATGAAATATCGGGCAGATATTTTTTGAAGATTTTTGAAGTATGGACACACTCGGCCTGATCCGTCCGTGGCGGCGGAAGGCTCGGCGTGCAATCACATACCCTGCTGTACACGTAACTCTCTATTGGCATGTGGGCGGGCCACCCATATATGGCCCTCGTCTTTGGTGGCTAAGCTTTCAGCAATTGAGTGTGATTTGTAGGCTGACCTTTTCAGTAGGATCGTGTTATCTACATAAACTCAAAACTCGAACAATTGAATGTTAGACATACCTATGTACAGACCATTAAATTCCTCCTTCCTCCCCCAAAGATAATCTGAGATTTAATCTAAGAATATTTAAGACAATCTATAGATTGTCATAAATAAGTTGAATCCTTCCGTGTGGTGACGGAGTAAGAATACAATTCACCACTCCCTTTCTTATCCGTGGATGTCGTAAAATACGACTAAGGGATATAATAAGCATATAACATCTAAGCAAGAGAAGGAAAAGTCGAAATAAAACCTTATACCAACCCATCTAACCAGCGTGGTATAGTAAGTCAATTCTCCTCCTATTACGGAAGAGGTTCGAGCTCGAGAGTGGGACGTATATGAGCCGAAATGAAGTTGTTGAATTTAGACCAGATTCGATTCTTAGGTATTGTTCTTTTAATTAACTAAAGCATACTTTGACAACGGCCATTAGATTTCAAAGACATAGTCAACTTACCTTCTATAAGTTGGTTAATGTCTGAACAATGTTTTTTTCTTAATGTTTTCCAGGTTTGTCTAGTATATACAGGTGGCTCATGGTCAGTTTGGTTAGCAACTCGCGAAGGAGCATGGGGGTGGCTAGCCGATTCTTTTACACAATATTTTCGAATGGGATTAGTCCATTTGGGATTACCTGGATGGCAGGCAGCTTTTGCTAACTTACCATTGATTCCTTGGGCTGAAGTGAGTATTAAACAATTTTAATATCCAGATTGCTTTAATTGTTTAAGCAGTTGACAAGCTACGCCTTTTGTTACTAATTGCTTGTAGTAAATATACATACATACTTAAGTTTCCGTGTGGTGACGGAGTAAGAATACAATTTACCATCCCCCTAACTTACCCGTGGGTGTCGTAAAAGACGACCAAGGGATATAATATGCATACAAGAGAAAGAAAAATTTACATTAAATCCTATATCAACCCGGCTGACCAGTGTGGTATAGTAGGTCAATTTCTCTACCATTGCGGAGGAGTCTTGAGCCCAACAGTGCGAGATGGTGATGAAATATTTGTATCGTAATAATTTTCTATGTTTTGAAAATTTTACTCATTTAACTGTCAATCAGATCGTCATAAGGGCTTGGTACAGGCTCTATATACAGAGTGCATCAGGTTATGGGGCAATTGTTCGACTATGTTGTAGTTCAACGGTCATAGATCATAATTAGAATGAAATTTTTTACACAAAAAACAATATTACATAAAAGTTATAGTGATTACAAAAATGTGTGTCTAAGAGTCTATGCCTTAAATGTTACGTATTATGTAGGCATGTACAGATAGAATACATGTAGGCATGTAATACTTCGACAGTATAAATAAAATAGGTATGATTTGCGCGAACTCATTAATGGTAACGTAGGTACAAAGGTCATTGGCCAATCAGCTGATTTAAAGGGATGTTTGTCTTGCTTATGCGAACGTTGATTGATTTATTCAATTTCTAATGAACATTTAATAAAGTACGAATATGTTGCAGATTAAGTATCAGACTTTATACATTTCAATCAGATTTACACGAAAAAGCGATGACAAAATTGAAAACTTTACATGTCTCTAATTCATTAATTAATGGATATTTCTATTTCAATTTTTTTTCATGGATTCCTAGCACCATTGCCTAGCTCCCGTTTGACCAGTTGCCCCATAACCTGATACACCCTGTATGTATCGACAACTTTGTTTAGAAAAATAACTGTGTGCAGAACATGACAATCATTATGCAGCAGCATCATTTGAAAGTTTAATATGTTTTCTTTGGTTACAGCAATTATTCTTATTACTTGCACCACATTTACTGGACAAGTCAACATCGGAGAACAATAATTCCGTAGCAGCTGGCAATGAAACTGGTTTAAATCACATTGATCCTAATATATTTAAGACATCTATACGTCATCTTAAAAATACGTCTCGTCAAGCAAATTAGTAAAAGTTGTCCTAAATGAAAGATGATAAAGAATTTTCTTTATGGAATTTTATTTTAAGACATCCATGCCTTAGTAACCATTATGCCAAAATATAGTCATATTATAAGTCTACTATGCCACAGTATAAGCCTTATTTATCAATTATCACTTTTAAAGTCATTGTCAGTCAGGAAATCATCGCCTTTAACAGTACCATCGCCTTGCTATTAATGTTTCTTCTGGAAATTTATTGCAAAACATGTAAAGCACTGTCTTATTATATTTACATCACCCCAACACTTTCTCCGCATAACATATCAAATATTATTAAAATACTAAGATATTGAATGTAATACAGAACCACTATATATCACTTCCAACCAAAACTCATAAACATTGATGTTTGATAGAGTTCATATAGATTTAATAAAAATATTAAATTATAAGGCAGTTTTATTACGCTATTTTTTATGAAATAAAATACAGTAATGCAGTTACATAATGTATAATTAATAATTATTGACACAATAAACTTATACTGCTAAATAATATAACGAAATGGACGGAATGTGAGATTCTTAATAAAGTAAAAATTTGTTTACAATAAAATACCGCATATAAGTCATACAGTACAATACATATAAAATACAATTCGAGTTTACTTTGTGGACAAGACATTTGTCGTAAGTCAACAAAATAAAAAAAAACCCGGTCTCTTATTCGCTATGACCATACAAACAGTAATATCTGATTGGACTTTCCATTATTTGGAGTTTTTTTTTTCACATGCAAAAGGCCCTATGACGTCATACGACAATGGCATAGAATCTCTAATAGTATAGCGAATAAGGGTCAGTCTTATGTCAACCGGATTTTAGACAACTTAGTTCATTTACGTTATTAAAATAAACAATATAAATTCATGCTTCTGTAAAATTATATGACGTTATTCGTCTGGGAGATTATTTTGACATTTTAAGAACCGTCTCGCACTAAGAGGTAGAAGTCGATGTGAGCCAGCATATCAGCTAGCCAGTTAGCCACATGTATCATTACTGTACCGTACAGTACCAATACTGTACCGTACCAATGTGGTTAATATATCGTACATAATATTAAACATTGAAAATAGAGGCCAAAATATTTTTTAATTGCCTGATAGATAGCTATTACCTGCGTATTGCGGGCAATAGTCTTGACCGATTCAAATTCCGGCTAAACTTTGCGACTTGGCATCATGGTCCAAAAGTCTTGGGCGTTTGGGCTAAGGGGTTTCTGTAGTCTATAGGTAGACAAAATGGAACGATGTTGAGACGGTCTCAACACTTTTAAATATTATGGAAGCTAAAAACAAGTATATTATAATTGAAAAACCGTAGTTGTCTTCTCTCCAATATATAATAATTATTGTAAATACAATAAATAAATAATTATTGTAAGGCGATATAAATATTTCATCAGGTAATTGATAAAAAACAATACCATTGTGTAAAAAAGTTACACCTGTAAAAATTTTTGTAAAAATAATAATATTTTAGTATAAAATTCGGCAAAATAAATAAAAATCCGTAAAATATAAAACAAATAAAACAAAATGTGATCCATTTACTGTGATGAGAGAAATATTGATAATAAAGCAATCATATTTAGAATATAGCAATGCTTTTTTATCGGCAGTGGATAAGTCATATATCTATCTTATATTAGCTAAAAGCAAAGTGTTAAATACTAAACGCTTATATTCAATCATACAAAATATACGCAATTCTTATCATTTATGCCTATTATTAGCTGCATAATTATTAATTAAAAGACATCTTAAAATCTAGACACGCTGTATTATCTTAGGTGGGAATATAATTGAATCAGGTGAAGAAATATGAAGTTTTTGTTAATTAGAAATAATATAAAACTTGATATAGCGTAGATTTATATAAGAGTATAAAATTGAAAAAAAAAAAAAAAAGTAGATTTACATCTTTTTAAAGTATTCCTATGGTAACAAAATTAGGTTAGAATTAAAGAAATTGGAATGCCTTATAACAAAAAATTGCTACTTAATAGCTACTTCGTATTTTATCGAAGTTTATACATAGGTACGTGGCACTTTTTAATATATATTTTTTCATAAGAATATATTACACACAAAAATTGCACTTTAATAAGAAAAAAATTGCAAAACTAGTTTTTTATAACCAAGTGATGGTTTTTTTTTCGTTTCACCATAAAGATACTATTTTTTTTTTATCTTTTCGTGTTTAATTAGAAAATTTTTGTTTGTTTTTGATTGAACTACTTATTTACTAACTTTTAATCGCTTTGCACGCACAAAGATAATGAATACTAATTCATATTTTTTTATAAATGGCAAAGTGTCTATCAGCATTTTTAATGATGTATAGAGATTTTTTTAAAGACACTAAATTTAGATATGTTAAAATATTATTTATGCTCATTTTAGTGTGCTAAGACGCATCTAGTCTAGCGTATTCCAAATAGAAATACAACATAATTAAGTTTCGATCAAATAAAATAAAAGTATTGTATTATTTATTTTCCGTGTGATGGCGGAGTAAGAATACAATTCACCAACCCGCTTTCATGCCCATGCATGCCTTAAAAGAGGACTTTTTTTTTCTTAAAAGAGGACTAAGGGATGATATGCAGCGCGAATGGGGCAAATTCTAAATATATGCCTATACCAGCCTGTCGAGAATAATATAATGTAATAGGTTCATTGCCGTCATTCGAGTGAAGTCCGTCGTCATGAACGGGGCTCATGCTCGGTAGCGGGATGTATACGATCTGAGATGATGATTTATATCATCATCTCAGCCCATATAAGTCCCACTGTTGGGCTCGGGCCTCCTCCACAATGGAAGGGAAATTCATCTACTATACTACGCTGGTCAGACGTTCTTCTCTTGCATAGATGTTATCTGCGATCTCTGACGATAGGCGGGAGCGAATGAGCCCATAGCCCGCTAGAGCGTACCTTTTGCAAGCGCCAAGTGGGCGGGCCATCGTTACCCAACCTTATTATCATTACATTAGATAACTTAACCTAAATATGATTATCTTATAAGCACTTCTATTTGGAATAAACCATGTATTAAAGGTGATAGCAAGAAGCTAGGTGCGCTTGCTGTTCTTTCAAAACCACGAAATAGTATTTTAGATAATAATATATTGATTAGTAAATCCAACTGACAGGAACCCACTGATGATCTGTTGATAGAGAATGCAATGCGTCCATGATTTTGGAATACGTAGTATCCATGTTATTGTTTGTAATAACGAGATCTATATATTTTTCATTCTGTCGTTGAATGCGGGCGCTCTCTTCTAACGTTTGCTTCATATCTTCTTCCTGTGAATTTACGTATTTAGTTGTGAATCAAAGTATTTAATATAAATTAATTTTGATGATTTCTTGTTTGGTGACGTAGAAACTAACGTAGTGCATATAACCACTATGCAAGAGAAGTTAGACTGGAGATAAAACCCAAACGAACCCGTCTAACCAGCGTGGTAGCATCACAGCATGTGTATGTCCCACTGCTCAGCCAACCTCCTCCACAATGAAAAGGAAATTGATCTATTATACACCACGCAGGTCAGTGCTGGTATAGTGTTTTATTTCGAGTGTTTCTTCTCTTGCATAGATATTATCTGCATATTTTAATTCCTTAGTCGTCTTTTACGACACCCATAGGCACGAAAGGGGGTAAAGAACTGTATTTTTACTGCGTCACCACATGGAGCACGACGTGGTAAAGTAGGTTAAATTCTCTACCAATGTGAAGAAGGCTCGAGTCCAGCCGTGGGACGTGTAGGAGTTGTGATGATGATGAATTTTGATGCTAATTTAATATATGATTATGTATCTACTAGTCCGTGTGATGACGTTTAAAAATGTAATTTAACCTTATTCTTTCCTTGCAATACTTTATTCTTTATGGGTAGTAAGCAAATAACATTACCGTAAGAGATAGTAAGCTCTTAAGCTTTAATTAAAAGGATTACCAAATTGCTAAAAAAGAAATGAGTACTGATATCAGCACTCCAGCTCATATACGTCCCACTGTTGAGTTCAAGACTCCTTCACAAGGGGAGATATTAACCTACTATACCATTCAAGCCACACGTGTTGGTATAGTTTTATTTCGCATTTGTCTTTTTTGTATATATGTTATATGCACATTTTATCCCCTATTTTACGATACCCATGGGAAGGAGAGGGGGGTGGTGAATTGTATTCTTACTCCGTCACCACATAGAAATATCGAAGTTAAAATTAATTGGAGTAAAGAGATTTCTCTATCTTTGTTCTACTATCAGACGATTGGTCAATGTTCACCCTTAGATATCTTATTCAAACGGTTGCAAAAGGTGTGGCTAGCATGTTATAGGTAATGGGTCCATCATTCCTTCCATTGCGTAGCAACAAAAGTATTTATACCGGCTAGGAAGTGAGTTATTAATAGAAATTGCTAAACACAATTTTTATCAAGAAATTAATCTTAAAATACTATCGTCTTATTCGTTTCTTACATTACTCGCAACGAAACATGTAAAATTATAATATTTAGAACTTACCTCATAAAGTGATGCCAGGGATTCGAGTGTACGCGCTCGTCTTGAACTGTAGCGGATGGAACTCTGTCTGTCGAACTACACAACCCATGCGCAAACGTCAATGCATAATAAATACAAATAAATCAATAAAATTAACAATACATGCCTAAAAAATCGAAATAGCAAATGTGAAGCTTGGACATAGTTCTTGCAATACCTAATCTGTTTGCCTCATTCGATTTTCATTTTCACCATGTTTGTAAGAAATTAATGTTATTTAAAAAATCTTTAGATAAAGTTTGTGTATTTTTTTCAAACAAAAATGCCTTTTATTATTGTCTACACAGATGGCGTAGTGATTAAGATATCTATCTGCCTGATCTATACAGCCAGGTGTCAAGTGTTCGATTCCCACGCAGGGCAATATTTTGTGTGATCCATAAATTGTTGTTCGGATTTAAATTGTGGATAGGCGTAGCTATAGGTGGGTTTGTAAGTTCAAGAAATGTTCAAAATTAAGAAAAAAAATTATAAAACTTGCCTATGCCAGTGAATTTGTGTCTGTTAATCATATACATATTTGTAATGACCCCCGCAATACAAGGATTTATTTCCTTAGTGCATTGCGTTGTCTTGTAAAAAAAACACAGTTACCATTTCTCAAATGCATTTTATTATTTAGTTATTATGAAATAGCTACCAAAATATTGCATCAATTTCAATGTTTGACGATTACTTTAACTTCGAAGATTATATTAGAAATAAATAATTAAATATTGATTACTTCATTAAATATTCAGTAGGTTTTCACGGGTAGAACGTATGTTTATCAAAATGTAAACACATGATACATAACAGTCATTTATATAAAATCTCCTTCACTAATGGTGAGTATATGCATGGGTCTTTTATTTATAACGTATACTATATTTACGCTAAGACATGCATTACAAAATAAAATTTACTGCATATGATGTTACGTCATCTAAGACACATTTGAAATTATTTAAAAAAATAAATCACTCGCCGTCTAACAGTCACAACTTTTTCATCTACAAGCAAATACCATTCTAGCATTCAACTATTATATCGCATTAACCTCTAATCACTAAGAACGTAAATTTATATTCTGATTATATAATACTTTCAGGATTTCTACAACTTTGTTTTGTACCCGTCATGGTCTCGTTCTGGCTTACAGACCCATACAATCGTACCGTATCGTACACAAAGGCATTATCGGAATTTTATAGCCCGCCGTGTTTATCCTCTCCGTCTACTGAGTGGTTTACCAGATTTGATTTAAGTTAATAGGTCCACTGGGCGATCTCCTTTTGGGGTACCGTTGACTTTCAAGCAACGAGTGCCGAAACATTGGCTTCACTAGTGGCGGCGGACTATATACTCTACGATATCACCACCTGTAGTTTCTGCCAGGGAGGATTTTCACCGCGCCTATATTTTTAATTTAAAACTCAAATATCGAAAGTATTTTTTAACTTGCTTTAGAATTTCACTTCTTATTATTTACAAATAATGCTAGGTTAATAACTATATTTTTTCATAACGATATTTTCAGCTACTTTGAATTAATTTCAGGTAAATCGGAAATTAAGCTATTTCGATTAATAATATTATCATTAGATACTATTCTTATGATGCAGAGATGTATTTTGATGTACACCATGTGGTACAAATAAATAACTAATAAGAAAATCCTAACAGTTCATTCATTTTATTCAGCATTTCACATGTAAAAGGGAAAAATTATCTCACCGTCAAGTTCCTATTCGAGGCGTACGTAAGATTCCTGAGTTGTTCGATGCCCGGCGCCCCAATCATCACGACAAATGGTAGAAATTCCCCGCTATTATGTAGCAGTTTCAGAGATTGAGGAGCACAGTCCAGAATGCACATTTTACCTGTTAAATTTAAAGAAAATTTACTTTCAGATTTACCATGAATATGTTATTTTAGTAACCTACTTCGAAAAATGGAGGAGGCTCAATTCGACTGCATATTTTATGCGTGTACCTCAGAACTTTTGTCTAGGATTTTGTTGATTCTTTTATTATTGGAAACTGGTGCTTCCGATGTGGTTAAATTTGTTAAAGATCTCAGGTAGTTTTTGAATTGGACCGGGGAGTTGGTCCGTCACCCGTCGAGAGGCCGACCGCGCTAGATAAGACCGACGTCCTCCTCGAGGAGGGGACGTCGGTCGAGGAGAGGGTTTTTTTATTGCAAACGGTGGCAAACGAGCAAACAGTACATCTGATGGTAAGTGTTGCTGCCGCTCATGGACCTTTGCAAGGCCGCTGCCTACCGTGAAGAAAGTGAAGGGAGTGTGAATGCATGCAATGAAATTCGGCGAAAATAATGGTATCACCAAAACCCACTACACGCAAACACTCTCACAGAGTGGGGCTTCCGGCTCTCTCGCTTACCGAACGAAGCGCAGTAACAAATTGCTACTACTCAGACGTCGATTTTCTGCGAGTGTGTGGTACTACCCCGGACGGAACGGCCCGCGGCTGTAGACATACAACTGTCAACAGAGTGGTCCTACCACTGCAATCTAGGAGAGATTGCAGGGGGTATTGTTATTGTTACCACTTACGACAAGTCACCCTGCTCCGGTGGTCGGCCCAACGACGAAGGCGACGTGTCACGGGTGGGTTACGGGTGTGCGTACTTACGCCTCTGTCGCCCCAGACGGAGCGGAGCGAGCAGCACGCCGATCGCAATCCATCCCCTCCTCCCCCAAAAAGGTAGTTTTTGAATTATCATGACACGAAGTTATATTATTTTGTTAAAATTTTGTATTCTATGTACCTTCTTTCATAACCGCTCGTATAGAGTCAAGATGTGTGCCATACAGATGTCCATTATGTTCACCGTACTCTAGAAATCGTCCAGCATGAGCATCACGTTCCATCTCCTCGCGTGACACGAACCAATACGATTGACCGTTCTCTTCCATTGGCCGTGGAGGTCGCGATGTATCTTAAATAAAGGAATTAATCATCATCAACCATTTTTTTCGCAGGCTATGGTACGGACGCGACCTCATAAATCGCGTATAAACCCCCCCTTCGCCCCCCCACCTTGCCAATATTCCTTCTCCTTCGCCAATCATCATCACCCTGCTGTTACTTCAGGTCCCCCCAATTACTTTCAGGTCATTCCAATTACTTTAGGTCGACGAAATATGCATTCTACTTCTATCATAGATATCATCATCCCTCTTTGAAAATTTAATTGTTGACCAGACGCCATCAGATGGAGTTGGCTCTTTTACGACATCTATGAGCTATAAGGATTGGTAGTATTTGTAGCCACACAGAACTAAAATAAAAAGGGAAAAAAATAAGCGCCCGAATTTGCACTAAATAATAAATCCACTACCTTACGATTACCGTAACATCCACTCATCCATCTTTCAGCTTATTGACGTCCGTCGGTTAGGCATATACAATGAAGCCCACTGTTGGCTGCCCAAAAGGGGGCGATAATCAAGTATTATAAGTTTTTTCGGTAGAATGCTTCTGCTCATTCTTCTGATGTTCTCTGAGCCGGTTTTTATACATACCTATCTGTATTTTTTTATCAGTCTGTTTGTTCCGAGTAATCTTCAAAACAGCTGCACCAATATTTATAATATTTTATTACCCGATAGCTGTCTATATAAAGAATAACTTAGACGATATTTGAACTCCATATTTTTTTTTTTTTTTTTTTATTGCAAACGGTGGCAAACGAGCAAACAGTACACCTGGTGGTAAGTGTTGCTGCCGCTCATGGACCTTTACAAGGCCGTTGCCTACCGCGAAGAAAGCGAAGGGAGTGTGAATGCGTGCATTGAGGCTCGGTGATACCAAGGGCACCACAAAAACCCTCCACACGCAATCACTCTCAGAAAGTTGGGCTTCCGGCTCTCTCGCCCACCGAACGAAGTGCAGTAACAAATTGCTACTACTCAGACGTCGATTTTCTGCGAGAGCATGGTACTGCCCCGGACGGACCGGCCCGCGGCTGTAGACAGATAACTGTCGACAGTGTGGTCCTACCACTCCTAATATATCCAGGGGAACAGGAACTACGCGGGCGAAATCGCGGACAATTGTAGTAATAACTATTTTTGAAGCGCACACAGCCTTAAAATACTTGGAACTGCACTTTGGCCGGTATTTATGTTACAAGCCATGTACACAGTTTCTTTTATTTAACAGCTTGAATTGATGCATAGTTTTTTCTTACCAAGTCAATAAATATTTACTCGACGATTTTACTTCTTTACTTACAATGTATTAAAACAAATAAAAAAATAATACGGTTATTATCGGATTTGTATTAGGTCTTCTTGCCCGAAGTTTCGTACATTTTTCAGCATTCATGGTTAATTTGATAGTTAGTTGATATTGTCTATAAAACAGAAACTTACGGGGTATGACAACACCAAATCTATCAGGGTGCTCTTGAATCATACGGTTTTTGATGGTGCGGCGACCGACGCCGCGTGTGCCCACTAGTGCGAGCACACGCCGAAGGAAGGGTGGAGTCCGCGCAACCTCTTCGTAGAGAGCCAACTCCGCGCCCTCTAGTTGCACGCTCGACCGCGACTCATAAACAAACTTTTTCTTCTTTTTTGATATCTATAAATAAATTTATCTTAAGTCATATCACAAAGCAAGTAACTAATATTATAAATAAGAATGTGAGTTTATTTGTTCTGTTTTCATGCTTTAATAACTGAACTCTTCGTTGTGAAATCTTGTATGTACGTTAGGGGACATCCTATACTACGTGACCCACTTATTACAATATTAACCCCATTCCCTCTTCGAAGACCACAAGTAGCGTACAACGAGCACCCCATCCACATTTAGATTTCATATAGTCTATACTAATATTATAAAGAGGAAAGATTTGTTTGTATTGAATAGGCTCCGAAACTACTGGACCGATTTCAAAAATTCTTTCACCAATGGAAAGCTATAATATCAGGGAGAAACGTAGGCTATTATTCCCACGGGAACGGGAACTACGCGGGTAAGACGACATAAACCGAAGCGAGGGCGGATTGCTAGTAATTAATAAAGTTGGTTCTAAATAATTTTTTCAGAAACAAAAATAATAATTTGGTAAGAGTAATTTACCTTTATCAGTTAATTAATTCAGCTTTAAATTAGCTGACGTCCCCGTATACGCGTATGAGTGTTGTTACCTATCAGTTTAAAAAGCGCTAGGAACCTATTCCTGGCCCTGTCACCAATCGTGGTATTTATTATTAAAGATCTCCCTTACTCCGTCAAGGGGTACGTTCACTGATCACCAATACAGAAAAGGCCTTACAAGTGTATCTTTCATCTAGGAAAAAAATAGTGTTCACTTGGGACGGAAATTTTTTTGACAAAATCTACAATAACAAGAGCAAAACCACAGGCATGTTAGCTCTTTACTGTATAAATAGTGGCAAGTTTACTTCATAAATGGATCCTAATGTATTCTAAAATATAAAGTAAATTTTATTGTAATAAACAATACAATACAATTAGTACGGGACTAATGAATAGAATTTAGTTCCGTCTATGCTACTAGTTATTTTTAAAGACTCATAGAAAATATTCTAACATAATATTATAAATAATTGAACAAAGAATACCAGCGAAGTAATTTGTTTTCTTTTGCACAAATCTTAATCGATTTCTTTATTCATTTGCACGGATGAGCGGTTTCTTTAGGTTTGAGACTTGTTCAAAATAAAAATATATATTCAACAATTCGTTTCAACGAAATAGTTTTCTGTGAAAGTTGTAATTTTAAAAGTAAAGTAATTTTGTATGATACTGTAATCTCTGCTTTAAATGTGAAGTGTATAATTACATATTTCAGTTATATAGGTCCCATTGGGCCCCAATGACACCTATATAACCCCAATCAAACCACTTTCATAAAAGGAGGGAAATTGACACACATACCACATTAGTTAGACGAATTGGGATAGGATGATAGTGTTTCTTCTTAAATAGTAATAATTTAATAATTTTACGACTGGACGTTTGAATAGTCCAGTTGTAGCAGGAACGAGCGCCACGCGAGTTATTCCACCCCGCGAGGGATACATTTGGCATTGAACGGCCCAACCAATATTATTTGCTTGGATCTGTTAGATCTTTACGATTATCAGAGGCAGGTTAGACATGCATGCATTTTTACGCTGTCACCACACGGAAAAATGAATGTTCGTTTTCTATCGGCTAACATTGGATTTGGTTTATTTTTTATTACTTGGCAAAATTCACTATATTAGCGTACGTGGTATTTTTGATTTATAGAGTCGATTTGAGAGAAATATCTAAGTTATGTTTTTTCCATTTGGACAACAAAAAGTTTAGTTTAACATCGGGAGGGTAGTCGGTCTAAAAATTTAAGTCTCAATTCTACTCTGTGTCAGACGACACAGAGAAGAAGACATAAATTATTCATTTCAGCACATATATATCCCACTTCTGGACTTCGGCCTCCTCCATTATGGGAGGGCATTTAACCTACTATATCACGCTGGGTTTTATTTCGAGTTTTCATTATCTTCTTCCCACATAAATAATTCATGTGCCCTTTTCGAAATTGCATATTCAATTATAACTGTAATGTAAATACCAGAACAAAAGGTGAATCAAAACATTACATAATAGTTGTGTAACAATATCGGAAGTAATGACAAATTTATTATTCAACACGTTTGCAATCGAAATTAAGGTGTCAGCATTATTGATGAAAATTCGTGAGAATATCTTGATTCACAATTTGTTATAATTGCCGCGTAATGTAAATAAACAATTACTATAACAACGACACTATTTTCTCCCAGATGACGGAGTAAAAATACAATTCACCACCCGCTTTCTTATCTGTGGGTGTAGTAAAAGACAACTAAGGGATTATAATATGTGAACAAAATCTATGCAAGAAAAGTCGAAATAAAACCTTATACCAGCCTGTTTGACCAGCTTGGTGTAGTAGGTCAAATTCCCTCACATTTGGGAGGAGGCTCAAGCCTAGCAGTGGGAAGTATATGAGATGTGATGATGATGATATCAACGATATTTTAAATGCACAATTAAATGAATAATAATTTTGACTGCAGTAATTGTTTAATGAGTAGGCATTCCTTGTGTTGACGGAATGAGAAAATGATAATTTGTCTTCCTTATTTTGTCGCGGTTGTCGTAAAATATAGGAAGTCTAACCAGATAACACTAGGATAATGCAGTTGCTGAAAACGAAGCGGCAACTTTCTACGTCAAAGGCTTTCGTTCAAAAAATTCAAAGTAATGATTAGTGCTTCCTTAGCCCTTTTGATGGCCTAACTCCATAGGAGAGTTCATTTAAGTATTAGAAGATTTCTAAGTTGATCGATTAACTTCGGCGTCTGGATCAGATCTGTCAAAATCTCACACAATTGCCAATGCACTGGGTACCTACTTGCGTTACTGATGAACATTCAAAATATTTATCTCTTATTTTTTAGGTTGTAATGCCGCGATGGATCTAAGTGAAGTTACGAATAGATATAGTTTTCTAAATAAACTTATACAATAGGTTATTAGGATTCTAAAGAAAAGGTGCTTTTAGAGGGTGTAACAGAAATTTTAGAAGTTAAATTACTCTTGTACACAAATCCTAGAAAATGCATCGATGAAATGATTTAGTTTTCAGTAGAAAGAAAAGTGTGATCAAAAGATATTATGTACATTTACCCGAGCGCCGCAAATGCTGATTTTATGAACGAAATCGGCTTCCGGAGGCACATATGCCTTGCGCCTTTCCTCCAACTCTGGTGAAGGTATCAGACCAACAACATCGGTATTCTGAACATGACTAGCTTGCCACCAATTTGGATCCTTCCTGTCTGACACCTAGAATAAAAAAAAAGCTATATTTTATGATAAAAACAACATTTGGGCTTGACAACACTATATGCGTCAGGTAGGCCATAAAAATTTAATACGCATCGTGTGCAGTTCTCGAAGGGTAAAGAAAAGGATTTCATGGCACCAGGTCTCCTTACGTCATAAAAGGCGTAAAATTACAGGTATTGCAGAGAATCCCATAATCTAACAATAAATAAAGCATATACCAAGATATAAGCTAGCTATACATATGTAGATCGTAAAAATACATACTTGGTTAGGGAATCAATCTATCAACATCTCTTTCATCTCATTGGTGTAAATGAAAAATTTAATAATTTGTAAAAAAAACTTATAAGTATCAACAAATTGTTTTTGATAAATATTTTTTTACAAGTGATTTTGTAAAAATAGCAATTTTACTCACTTGTAAAATATCGCCTTTTTTGAATTCTAAACCAATTTCTTTACATGGTAGTAATGTGTCTTCTTTCGGGTTGTAATCAAACAACGCTCTCACATAACACTGAAAACAAACAAATTTTATAATCAATGAATCTATTACAGAAAAGGATTCCCAGTAATAACAACCTAACCTTAGAATAATAACATATAGAAGGTAAGTCCACGCACAAAAAGTGAAGCATTTCAATTGGAGCCTATTGGAGCTTACGCCGGAACAGTCCCATAATGTACAAGTCATTGCACTGCACCAACGTACGCAACTCTTAAAAAATAAATAGGTAATTATGACGGCTTGTGCATTCAAATGGTGCCACAACACATTTGAAAAACATAAAAAGGTTTTTAACATTACTTTTAAAAGTATTTCGACGATTTATGTTAATAAAAACAAAATTTGATTTCAGAATTTGTATAGTGGTTTCCGTGTGTACGTGTGTAATCGTCTGCACGCCATTAGTATTTTTAGATTCAAATTTTTAAAGTTCGAAGTACTGACACTATCCCTCTATACGTTATTATTCTAAAAACATAACCTTCACTCCATCATTTAAAGAATAACGGCGAATTGGGTTGGTTTTGAGAAAAATATTTTCAAACAGAATTAAGAGATTCGAGAAAATTATTTTTAAACATGTTGGATGCAGGCGGCACAGAACCGCACTTTGTGGCGTAACATGAGGGAGGCCTACGTTCAGCAGTGGACGGCGATAGGCAGAAATGGTGATGATTTTTAAACAGAATTATCACTGAGCTTTATTGTATGGGGATAACTACAAATACTACCCTGACTTAACCTAATCATTAATTGCGAGATTAAGAGCAAAAAAAAACAGCCTTACTTTAGATCCCCTTTACTTAGCTTTAGATCGATCTGGGCCAACTCCATCTTATGCTGTCTGGTCAACAATTACATTCTCAGAGGTTTACATTTGGCAGGTGGCCAATCATAGAACTATTGCCAAAACTTATACAATATTTACAATATTAGAAGAATATATATTTTGTCGACCCTAATAAGTAATATATAAGAAATTATGAAATTTGTAAATAGTAATTAATTTTATGGATTTTATCAAGTTTGTATGTATTTGGTTTGGACAGACAATGAATATTGTATTGTTTGGTCTGGACCAATGGTGGGCAAACTTTTTTAATGGCGGGCCTCAAAGTTATACCTTTTACTTTTACGCCTAACAGGCGTGTGAGACATATGTAATTGTTTTTGATTTTCCATAATAATTTAGCTTCACCGATAGGTGAATAGAATGGAATTTTTCCAATAAATAAACTAATACCTGTGACAGACTGCCGAGATAATTATAATTATGGTAAGTTAATTATGAGATAATGAAAACTATTCAATTATAAACGTCACATTTTATTTTTCGCGCCAAAATGCTGACTAGAATATTTAGGATGGATGGACTCTCGGCGGGCCGGATTAAATACTTTCGCAGGCCGGAGTTGGCCCGCGGGCCGTACTTTGCCCATCACTGGTCTGGACAGAATTGTCTATCCAATATTCATTGGAATATTGTAAAATGTTTGAAAAGTCAGGCAATTAAAAATCAAATACAAACATTATAAAATCTCTAAAATAGTTTTATTTACAATGTGTAATATGCATAAACATTATGGACTCTTATTCCTGCAAAGTTATTGGTAATAGTTTATTGGCACCTGGCTGACATCAACCCTCGTAGGGCATACAATTGTTGACCAGACGTCATCAGATAAAGTTGGCCTAGGTTTAGGTAAAGCTCTTAGTCTTAGAATAATAACCTATAGAAGGTAAGTTCACGCACAAAAAGTGAGGCATTTCAATTGGAGCCTAATGGAGCTTACGCTGGAACCGTTCCGTAATGTACAAGTCATTGTAATGCACTAACGTACGCAACTCTTAAAAAATAAATAGGTAATTATGACGGTTTGTGCATTCAAATGGTGTCACAACACATTTGAAAAACTTAAAAAGGTTTTTAACATTACTTTTAAAAGTATTTCGACGATTTATGTTAATAAAAACAAAATTTGATTTCATAATTTGTATAGTGGTTTGCGTGTGAACGTGTGTAATTGTCTGCGCGCCATTAGTATTTTTAGATTCAAATTTTGAAAATTCGAAGTATGGACACTATCCTTCTATACGTTATTATTCTAAGCTCTTAGTGATTTTTTACATGTAAAATAAGAGTTGCTAGTATTCGTAGCTATTATCAGACAACAAAATATAAAAGGTATCACTATAAAAGGTGTGACTTAGAATTTAGAGGTGCTTGAAGAACTGGCATTAATGTGTAATTTAAACATTGAGAAAAAGTAGTAAATTACTTACACTAAGTTTATTAGTTAATTGTGCAGTCTTTTCTTTGAGATTAGGTCCTACTTTCAATGTTATTCTATCATTAGGCTTAGCTACAGCTTCCTTGAGCTGATCTTCAGAATCTATATGTACTCCATCTACTTCTAATAAAACATCACCCACAGATACTAGTGCTTGTTTAGCAGCTGCACTTCCGGCGAGTATCCTGGCTACTATGAGTTGACCATGTTCATCAGTTGTTACCTGCATAGTTATTAAAAATATAAACTTAATTACAATGGTGACATTTAAAGTAACTTTAAATGTCACCATTATAATAAGTTTAAATAGTTAAGGTTACCTTGAGCCTCTCACAATTCACTTGCAAATTACAAATCAAAATAATATATGCAGTTTTACACAAGGTTATGATTCAGTAAATAGAAGTGAACAGCCCACATAAGTCCCACTATTAGGCTCGGGCCTCCTTCATAACTGGAGGGACATTGACCTACCATTCTGGTCAGACAGGTGAGTATAGGGTTTTACTTGTCTTGCATTTATGTGATCTGCATATTATCATTTTTTATGACATCTTTTATCCTTAGTCATCTTTTACGACACCCACAAGTAAGAAAGGGTATGGTGAGTTTTATTCTTACTCTGTCACACAGATGTTTTACAAGTATTCTATTTAAAATTATTTAACTTACAGTTAATCCTAACGGTTGTCCAGGAACTTTCCTTAGGCCCACAACTTTTACTGTCTCTATAGGCATATCTCCGTTTTCTTCGGTATTACCTTCAGCTAAGTCTTTATTGGCTGTATCTGGATCTTTTTCATCTACACCCGATCCTCTTTCTAACCAAATTGCACCTATTCTATCATGAGCATCTATTAAAGCCTGTAAATAAATGATATAAGAATTAATTTAGTTTATTGATTAAATAGTAGGCATGTAACAAGAAAATTAAATGCATTGTATTATTGATTAAATCAATATTTACTATGTAAAAGTGTTAGAGAAATGATATCTGATAAAGTGATTGTAAAATGCATTCCACTAAACCATAATACTAACAAAGTGTGCTGTAAACATTTGTTACTTTGTAGAACAATTTGATGGCATGCTAATATTAGTAGAGGCGACCTACCTTAAAGTGTGCTCTGGACACAATAATAGCTAATTCGGCTTGTTCTATAGTTCGTATATTGTTACCACGGTACTCGCTTAGTGAACGAATTATGTTTACGTTACCCAGGGAGACTGGTTTTACGATCAAGTCCTCCTCCAAATCGATGGACTGTAATAACAACACACACCAGTAATTAAAATAGAACTCACGAATTGTTGCACTTTAAATACGAGCGTCAATAGGCGTGGCACCTCTTGTCGTTAAACTTCTGAATGAAAACTACTTTATTAAAGGCTGAACGTTACGAGTCATCACGGATAAGATATTAATCTTCTATTTAATAGTTAATACTGGTGCAAATAACAATAAATATTTATATAAATAATATTTTTTTCACGTATCAAAATGTACACATACACCTAACAATAGAAATATGAGGCACGCACGATTTCACTCACTCAAATCTCGATTTCGACCTCCCGTTCTGACAGTAAAAATATTAAAATTGTATACAATTTTAGACCATAATTCGACACATAATTAAGTTCATTTTAATAAAATAAGCTCAATAATTATATGATAAACTAAAACTTTATTTGAAGTATATGACACATCACGTCTGAGTGTTGCATGATGTTAGAATTTATTGATGTATTTGCGAGAGAATGAATTTCGCTGGCGTAAACAAATTAATTTTATTTCTAAAACACCGTAATTACAACAAGTAAGCATTATAACAAATAATAAAAACATTCTATATTTGTACTTGTACATGTTTAGCATTACAGTAACATTTTCTGGCAACTTTCATTTTTAGCCTGCCAGCGGCGTCAATTCCTATTTTTTTTAAATTAAGTCCACCGACCACGAGTGCCACGACTAACCAACGATTAGAATATCTTCTTAAGTTAATAAGAACTAATGTAACACACACATTTATTAAAACAATAACTATCTAATAAAATAGTAATAAAGCTTTAATATTACCTACACATACATACCTCATATTTTCGACCAAAATCAGGGCTTTCAACTATACTTCTTAGAAATATAAGTTCATGGTTTGATAAATCTTCTTCTGGTTTTGGATTTTCTTTCTCTACAATATAATTACTTAAATTTTATATATATGTATATAAACGTGTTTATTAAAATATGTTTTTTTATTGCAGATGGTGGCAAACGATCAAGCAGCACACCTGATGGTAAGTGACTCTGCTGCCCTTTGCAATACCAGGCGCACAGCTAGGCCGTTGCTTATCGTAATGAAAATGCTCTTCTTAAACCACGTTTAAAAAAGAGCATGTCATAGCGCTCGCAAAACACATCAGCAGCCAGCAGAAATAAACTATCATTCGAGAGCCTCCACGTACGTGGGAGAAATTATCGCTGGAAAAGTGCAAAATTGATGACCATAACATGTGACCACAACTGTGAAATGGATGATCTATGTTAAATGTTCCTTACTCTCCATGAAAGAGCCGGTAGAGTACACTGAGTGACTCAAAAGTGTCTCCACCGCGGCAGTCAGTTCAACCTGTCGGTAAGATTGCGTTTCACGATGTTTCGAATAGCACGCCTTTGCACGCAGTCTAGTGACTCTACTTGATATTTGGGCGCGCCTGCTCAGAGATGTAAGCAGTACCTACTCCCCATGAGGACTTAGAATATGTATTTAATATTATCTTGAAATAATTAACACGTTTAAAGTTTTTAGATTATTATAGTTCGCAAAACACTAGATACGAGTAAATGAGGAATCAAAGTTGTAGACGTGACTAATCTATGTGGTGACGGATTACGAATAGATACTATAGGAATTTTATAACCCCTTTTTTGGTAGGCCGTGCAAAGGTACTGTTTTCTTTTGTTTGAAAGCTGACGTAATCGCGATGGTTCTTAGCTACGATTTATGAATATTTGTTCAGGCGTTTAGCTGGAGTAGTAATTTTACATATTCAAAATAAGTTAATAGAGCTATTTTAATATCGGTGAAAAGTTTGAAGTGACGTTTCACTCATTAGTTGAATAGAAAAATGTAATAATTAATATGTAGTATTTGTATCTTTCAGAGAATAAAGTTTTATTTATATAATTCTTGGTACATCTATATGTGACTGAATTCCTCCGAAGCTGTGGGACTGATTTGGATGTGATATTAGTGTGTGTTCAAGTGGAATCAAAAATTCACAATCGTCCGATATATTAAAAATAAATATTTTTGATTTCAAAATGTTTGAACAGCGCCTGTCGGTTCCGCATTCTATAATATGATTTCCACACAACCGGGTTGTTACTTATAAATAATGTTTGATAACATTTTTTAAATGGCGGTCTTTAAAAAGTGTGGACTGTTTTATATCGTATTTGATACTATATGACTATGCTTACTACTTATTTTATATTCTTTATAGAAGTCCAAAAAGTCGCCTGTAATAACTTTATACTATACTCGTTCCAACCATTTATTTTACTTTTGACACATGCTTTAGGACGTAACTGTTTCATTATACGCAATTATTAACTTTGAAACGAGTGAACAGAGAAATATATAAACTGCCCAATAATATTTATATATCTTAATTATTACCCACTAAATACATTAATATGCCGTAAATAGCTCTATTCATAAAATTTAAGTGATAATTCATTTCCGTTATAAAAAAAGTTACGTTCTATCGCATCTAGTGACAGGATCAAAAGTATTCGGTGCAAACTAATGAATCGCAAATAATCGATTACACTTATTTGCAGTTAAGTCAGCTGACAACTGAGTTTTGAATTGTTGTAATAGACAACACGTTAAAATTGTATCAGGGAGATATAAAAATCTTCTCATCATACCTATAACACGAAGTAAAACAACCAAAATATTTTAATATTATTTTATTATAACGAATCGTCGGATTCTTCATACGAACTCGAATCGTCGCTTGAATCATCTGCAGTGTTTATTATTAACTCCTGTGTTGTGTTGTTGTTGTGTTGTCAAATTCAATTTCCCGATCCCAATCAGAGAATATTATATTTTTTGTCTTGTTGACGATACTCGCCCAGTTTTCAGGCGTCACACTAGCACATGCGTTTTTTAAAAGTTCAAGCATTTTATTTGCTGTGAAAGGAGGAGCTGTATTGTTTCTTGCGGCGTGTCCTTTGACTTGTGCCCAGATCATTTCAATTGGATTATATTGACAGTGGTACGGAGGAATTCTGATTACAACATGCCCATATTCTGCTGCCATTTCGTCGATGACATATCGTTTTGGCTGCTTTTTACTTTTTAATATTTTAAGTAATTCTACTTTTAGTAGGGATTCGTCCACATCTTCCCCATTATCACGAAGCCAGTTTATAATCTCGTGTTTTTTGTTGGCCTGTGTTGGCATTTTATTAATTTGGCGAGAGTGATATGGTGCATTATCAATAAATATTGTTGATGGCTCTTCAAGTGATGTAAGCATTTCTCTGAACCACTTTTCATACACGTCCACATTCATCTCCTCATGATAGTCTCCTGTTTTTTTTTGATTTGAACGCTAACAGAGCGTCTGGTACAAATCCCTTTGTAGTTCCCGTATGGCAAATGATGAGGCGTTCACCTTTCCCCATTGGCATTGCAGAAGTAGAAGCAGCAGTATCGTCAGTCCAACCTTTTGGTATGGAATGATTGGCATTGAGCCAAGTTTCATCTGTGAAAACGACATTCGACCAGTCTTCTATTTTCTTCGCTTGTCTTAAAAATTCACAGCGAGACAAGGCTATATCACGACGTTCCATTAAAATTTTTCTGCAGATTTGGTGCAGCACCTTTGACAAAGAAGATTTTTGACCACGAAACAAGCCACAATTTCGTAGAGATGCTACTAATTTTTTCAAAGTAGGAATCTCTTTGCTTGTGTAATAATTGTATATATGACGACGAATAGCATCAGTATCAAAACTGTCAATTGCTGTCACTTTACGGGGCTGACGTTTTTTCTTAGGCGTAGATAGCTTGTTCTGTTCAATACCACTACTACCATAGGCTTCTTTAGTGATTTTCGCCACCGGCACTAATACCTAATGCTGCTGCAACACGGTCTCTAACTTGGGTTACTGGTATAAGGAATCCGCCATTGCGGCTTTCCTTTTCAAAAAATTCACGAAGCCGCAGCACTAACTCTCTGGATTGTCCTTTAAGCACCATACCTTTCGGCATTTTGCAAGTAAAATCTTACTGGGAGGAACGATACGCTCAACTCAATCAAAGTAAGAACAATGAAATCAATACGGTGGAATATAAATACTCAACACAGCGTATGAAAAATATGAAAGAGCACTCCGCGAACAGAAATGTGACTAGCACGGGAGTCTTGTTGCGAGTGACAGACAACACAACAAAATGGCGTCGCCGGCGCGCCGTTCAGTGTTGCCAATTCGGCTTAAAAAAAAGGGGTAGGCTGGATGAGAAAATTAGTGATTTACTACCGCAGACGAGGGCACCATTGTCTCTAAGTAAAGTTTGGAGCAGCGGACCCCGCTTAATGGAAAAATGCTTCATAAAGTAGTTATTTTTTATTTTGCAAAGTACAAAGTAAAATATTTTGGGAGGACTGAATTAGTGGGTATGCAAAAATTAATGTGCCCAAATAACAAATATATTTACAGAAGTGAAGTTTTTAAATAATATGAAATATGTATTTAAGCAAAAATAAAATATCCGTGTTAAATCGATTAAAAGTTCTTCCTGACTAAAATCGATTATTACAAAACATAGTATCCGTAATACATTGGTACAACACTAATTGATCAGAATTCGACCTGCCAAAAGTAAAATAAATGGTTGGAACGAGTATAGGTACTGTTTTTGTAAACACACCTTTGTTAGAGGCATAAGATATAGCGACGATCTCAAGTAAATTGGGATAAAGGTAGGAGAATGCTGAATAAAATGTCTAGGTGCTACATAGGTACCAAATTTTTGGACTTTGAATTTGACCAAAAATTTTAACAAATATTGAGAAATGGAACTTCGTAATAAGTTTAATTAAACTTTATATTCAATTAAACATATTTCTTTACCTTATAAGTATAAATCTTTATGTAAGTGTTTACAAGTTAAGCCAAAGTTTTTCATCTGTGGTGGAATAAATCACATAGACAACACACTGTATACCGAGCATCCTTTGTTCTTTAGCACAGTTGATTAGTAGCATATTTACGTTAGATCGTTTGAAGCTTAGTGGGAATAGGCCACGCATTTTAATATGTAATAAGATAAATATAAATCATCAAAAGAATAACCAACATTGATGGATACCATACTTATAGATCAATGGTTGAAAGAAAGCGTAGGTAGGTACATCAAATATAATAACAGATATTAATATATGATTTATGTTTATATGAATATCCACAATTCTTAGGTATATACGCTGCGGCTAGAAGTTTTTTGAAGTTGCACTTCTTTTAACACGTTAGGGGAAAATGGAAGTGAGATTTTACGGTATACGCGCACACTGTCACGAAAAATCGACATCATGAAATTAGCTATACTCCGGCCGCTCTGAGTTTGCGTTCCTGACAGGTCATGATAGAATGGGCGATGTAACTTTGAACTGCCGTACTATTTACGGCACAATTTTAAATATTTTATATTTACCTTATTAAAGAGTAATAACATTAAAAATTTAATAATTATGCCAACTTACAATAAACGTATTAATTTTCGGCTAAAATTATTAACAATTACTCAATTAACAAATATAAAAACAATAGTTTTGAAAATCAAAACATGTCAAACTGCACTGTTTCAAGGTTTTGTCTTATGTTTGTTTTTGTAGTGATGGGACAAAATAACGAGGCAATTGTAATCGCATATTTTTATAATCTTAATTTAATCTGTCGGTATAATATTAATAAAACGTTATAATTTTATTTTATAATATATAATGTATTTACTATTTAATAAAGTTAGTAATATGACAAAGGTACGCCCAATCAAAACTTAAGAAAATAAATATCGTAATAACAATCCCTATTAACCTATTAAAAAAATTAAAATAAAATGACTTACTACTTTATATTACTAGTGAAAAATGTCTACCCGTAATAGCGTTGTGGGGACCGCCATTTTATGACAGTCACAAAGAGTCATTTCTTGCCGTCTCGCGCGCATAGAGTACGTTCTCCAGTGTTTCTCAATATGTATTTTCTCCCGACTGTTATTGTTGTTTATTTGACAGATTCTCCTTGTTATGTGAGTAAGAGGTCAACCTCTGCGCTAATCTAGACTTTTGTTGTGTATCGTATATTACTGTTTTACACTTTCGGTGCAAAATAATAATGCCGAAACACGGTTAAATATTGAAAAGTGAAACACGAGAACTAATTATCAAGCTTCAATAATACCTTGAGCTTGAAAGACAAAATGGCGGACCCCGTAATTATAACAAGACAAGAGCGCATCTCTCAGGCGCTTAGAGTAAGCGAACGGAAAATAACAAATATTAATACAGAAAAGTTCGGCTCCTCGGGCACTGGAGAAAATATTTTACGAACACCAAAAAAGGAAATGCAGAAATGAACCTATAACAGACAATGATAGCTTTGAGGCTGATGCTATAAGGAATCACATTCATTTGTCATCACTCACCATAGTTCATAAACATCCAAGTACTGAGCTCGAGTCGCCTCCACAATGGGAAGGAAATTGACCAACTGCACCACGGTAGTTAGACGTATTGGTATAGGGTTTTATTTCGAATTTTTCTTCTCTCGTTTAGATATTGTATGCATATTATAATCCCTTAATCGTTTTTACGACACCCACAGGCAGTAAAGGGGGGTGGTGAATTGTATTATTATTCCGTCATCACACGGAAGCATATATATAGCAGTTATTATCCCAGAAGTGAATACCTTAATAGGTCGTCGCTTCTAGCATCGTCGCTTCTAGCATCGTCGCTTGTGCGAAGTACGGTTTTGTGGAAAACGGTTTATTGGCTTTTGAGTCAAAAACTGCTACTGACTACAACGAAGAAATGAATGCGACTGCATTCAAGGAGTGGTTCCAGGATGTGTTGCTACCTGGCCTCCCAGAGCCTTTAGTTATGTTAAAAATAACACCCCTGATCATTCGGTGCAATTAAATAAAGCACCTACCAAAGCTAATAAAAAGAGGAATCGGTGGCTGCAAAGACGTGGCAATGACGAAAATATGTCTACACTAAAAGCAGAGTTGATGAAATTAGTCAATGACCATAAGTTCGTTATGTTTTAGATGAGTTGGCTCTGGAGAACGCTTATTGCGTTTTTGGAATTCCCCTATTCCACTGCCAGTACAATACCATAGAGGGGGGCTTGGGCTCAAATTAAAGATTATGAAGCCGGCCATAATACTTCTTCACCGTATAGCATAAAAAAGATGAAGGCACTTTTAAAAAAAACATGCGAAATAATTCCTATAAATTTACCAAAATCTATATTGAATTTAATAAATATAATGAACGTTATTAAATATAATGAATGTTATTTATTGTACATCACTAGTTATGACGAATTGACATGTGTCAGGACCGCAAACTCAGAGCGGCCGGAGTATAGTCAACATCTTTTACGATGCGCCACAAACTTAGTAGTACTATAGACGGTCATCTCTAGTACAAGCTTTTCGACCGTAAGAAAATCAGTAAATTTGAACATAACAGCCACAGTATAGTCATCTATCCAGTAATGTATCTCAGCCGTAACCTTGAATTAAATGCCTAAACGTAAACATGTGATAGGGCTGCCCGCCTCCAGCATTTTAATTACATTTGCCTACTTTGTGTTTCCATTTAGTTTTGTATATACTTTTCTTATATTCTTAAAAAAATAAAATACTTTGTGAATTGAATAGGAAGTGTTCAATAAGAATGCGTGTTGATTTTTGATTGGTAGTTTTAATTAAAAAAAAAACATGTTTATGTTTAAATAACAAATCGGTCTATAAATTTAAATTATCTAGTGACAGACAGACGGTCAAATTATTGTTTTCTAGTACTATTCATACACATAGTACAATAAACATATATTATTAATAATAAAATACCACGTCTTTACTTTGAATTATATAAACTAACAAAACAAAACACATTATGAGTTTTAACACAAGCGTACCGTAACATGATTCACGAACCGCCCATAACTACCTATTTCACTCGTGTCAATCACTTTATTCACTTTATTTATTAATCCAGACAACTTTTTTTCGGGAGATAAAAGGAAATTAAAACGACACACATTATGTACCTACCTACTAGTAAGTAAAATTATTTTATAATCTTACCTTTCAGAGTTTCCAGGTAATCTAAAAAAAGTTATCTCTGGATTCGTTATTGACGAATTCATGCAACCAAAAACAGCACAATATACCCTACTTGTCATATTAAATATGTGTATAATTATGTATTTTAGTGAAAAATTCGCGCAGTTATTGTTAAAAAAACAATACACCGTTCGTTCGTCACTGCAGCACAGTCGCGACTGTCTACATGCCGAGCGCATGCCGAGATCGAGGCGCGTAGGTATAGCTCGCGTTTCGTCCGTTTGTATGAAGTTGGATTACTGGTAGATTATATTACTGTGTAACAGCTAATAAATGACAGCTGATAGCGATGCGCACACACCGCCACAAATGTCAACTAAATTATGCGTTATAGTAAAACTTTTAATGTAGGTATTAAATATCTTTTTTATTATTATTGTAGTTTTTTCTACAAGCGTAGGATAACGTTAATAGTAAAATTTTTAGAAAGTTTTTTATCTTGTTACGGCAACGAAGTATAACTTCTTACGTGCCTAAATAAGTACACACACAAATACACTTTTCATTTGCAGTGCTGTGTGTTTGCGGCTACGAATACTACCAACACTTACATTGCTCGTGGGTGTTGAAAAGACAATTAAGAGCTTTATATCGACCTATTGACCTATTGCGACGACCAACTCCATTTGGTGCCGTCTGGTCAATAGTTATTCCCCAAAGTAGCAGTCGGTCAGAAAATTATTGCCCAAAATTTTGTAATGTGTTCGATGGAAGAAATGCAGATATTACGTCGACTTCTAGTTATTGAGATAAGAACAGGATGACAACGAGCTTTTTTTTTCGTTAATCAGTTCTTATCATTATTGGGTATGGGTTAATAAGAACATTTTTTTTTAAAGATATATTTAAGTTAAAGATGCGTTTGGTTGTATCTGGTATAGTTCAGCGAGATAGAAGAATTTGCGTGGTCCAGAAATCCCGGGGCAGATAGATTCCTCGTGATGTTTATAGTCTCGTTTTTACTGATTAAGACTGATTGTGCTGAATACAATATGTCATTGCTGCATTATTGCCCACAATTATTTAGTTCAAGATGACCATGAAAAGAATTCTTGGTCACTGTTGCATACAACTTTTAGATGACGAAGAACTTTCACTAACTTTATACCTATTAGTTGAAGTGAAACCTAATTACCTATGAAGTTACGGCGAGACTAGAAATTAGGGAGTTTGTAGATCAGGTTAGTAGTGGATATGAAGTTATGGATTTGGATATGGACACTAGACAATGGCGTAGCTTGGTGGGTGCCGGGGGGCCATGGTGCCGGGGGGGCCATGGTGCCCTCATGGCCGCGGGCGCCATAGGAAAGGAGGCGGCGGATAAGGAACTGAACGAAAATAATTGGATCGCCAGCTTTCTGGATGGTCGGAGTATTAAAGTCGTCGTAGATGGCTCTTTCTCCGATACCATGACTACTAATGCTGTGTACCACAAAGTTCGGTGCTCTCCCCGACGTTGTTTATCCTGCATATCAACGACATGCTCTCTCTCCATCGAGAATATGCGTTGTTATGCGGATGACAGCACGGGTGACGAGCGGTATACTGAGCAACGGAATGTTCCTCGGAGTACACAGGAAAGAAGAGTTCAACTTGTGTCTTTAAGTCGAGCGCTCTCGCTCTCGCTCGCTCTGGGGCGGGCCTCGGAATGGGGTGAACGGAACTTAGTCCAGTTCAATCCCACAAAGACACAAGTTTGCGCGTTGACTGCAAAGAAGGACCCTTTTATCATGGCGCCTAAGTTCCAAGGAGTAACTCTCCAAATTTCCGACAGTATTGGTATCCTCGGCGTCGAAATATCGAACAAAGTCCAATTTGGGAGTCATTTGGAGGACAAAGCCAAATTGGCTAGCAAAAAGTTGGGCGTCCTGAACAGAGCCAGGCGGTACTTCACACCGAGACAGCGCCTTGTACTATACAAAGCGCAAGTTCGTCCTCATGTGGAGTACTGCTCACATTTCTGGGCAGGCGCGCCTAAATATCAGCTAGACCCACTTGACTCCCTCCAAAGGCGTGCTGTTCGAATCGTCGGGGATCCCAATTTTACGGACAGATTGGAGTCACTGGAGCGGCGGAGAGACTTTGGGTCACTCTGTGTACTCTATCGGCTCTTTCATGGGGAGTGCTCTGAGGAACTGTTTGACTTGGTACCACCGTCACCGTTTTACCAACGTACTTGACACCGCAGCAGGGTTCATCCATTTCACCTGGAAACGATATGGTCTTCAACTGTACGTTTCCAGCGATCATTTCTCCCACGTACGTGCAGGCTCTGGAATGAACTACCTGCTGCTGTGTTTCCCGAGCGCTATGACATGTCCTTCTTTAAACGAGGTTTAAGAAGAGTAAATTTTTCTTCACGGTAGGCAACGGCCTGGCTGTGCCCCTGGTATTGTAAAGGTCCATGTGCAGCAGTTTCACTTACCATCAGGTGTGCTGCCTGCTCGTTTGCCACCATCGGCAATAAAAAAAAATATTATATTAAATGATTGAGAAAAAATACTTATTCCAAATCAAGTCCGCAATGTTACGCAAAGAGAGAACGATAACCGCCTGAGTATAACTGGCTGAGATTTAAATCGACTCGATGTACCACCTATTTATTAATCTTTGCGTCATGACTTATTAAATTAACCTCATATTGCATAGGTTCCCTTAATCGCACACCTGACTTTTATTTGAATAATGTAGATATCTTATTTTTTGTGAGGGGAATTCTAAGCTTTAAAGTCGGTAAAATCTAACGATTTAAAACTTTAAAATAGATGTAACACTTGTCTAGTAGATACATAATTAAAAAATAAAGTGGAAGTAAGTTTCTCTGTGTTTGTTACTTACTTTTCTTAGGTTACCATGGCTATCTTTTTTGGGTGGGCTATGGTGGTGACGAAAGGGCAGCGCGCGGTGATTATCCTATTATTCACCTTTGGAGAGACTTACGTTAAGACTATCAGTTTAGCTGATTGATAGAACTCCTTCCGCATCATCGCCCATATAAACACTGGCCTTATCCAACATTATACGAAACTTTTTTATCGGATTCGTTTACGGTTTCAATTATATTTTCATTTCGATTTTTTTTATATTTTAAGTACGCGCTGTGTGAAATTGTGAATATACATAGAGTTATTAAATTTGTTCTCATAAATATAACCACATCAGGCATGATTATGGGTTTTAGCTTAAAAAGTAAACGAAACCGGTGTTCATAAACAATACGAGCATTAATAATACAATAAAAATAAACTATTGATTGTTTAAGTACCAACAATATTTTATTACCTTTTTTCATGTCAGTTATAATTATAAAAATAAAGCAAATTGGTTATTATTATAGCATACAATCTCAATATTAAAAAGAAATTCACTAAGAGAGGAAAATAATTAATTAATCATCTCTGTAAGGATGCTCCTATTTTACCTACCACAAGTACCTAGGTATAATTATTTTGATAGACTTTATCATTTAATTTTTTGCTTATTCGTTGAGTTTACCAAAATTAATTTCAATACGGATCACTAATTGCAGCTTTTATATATGTATATTCGGCTGCACAAAATATTTTATTACTGTTTAGAATGATATAAATTGCACACTGATTTAGAAATATTTGCTGACCATAAGTTAGTGCCCAACTAGCTATTTTAGCACACCGATTACATTTTTTTTTGGCCATGAAGTAACGAATAATTTGCTAACCGTTAAATTACATCCAATAATATGTTAATACAAATCTAAAACGTTTTAAACAACTTTGTCAAGGCAGTACACAATTCTTTCGATAGCATTATCGAACAAGCACAATTTTCAATAATGGGCACAACATCTTTTCAATAGCAGAAAAGATAGATCTCCGGGCTCTCTTGTATGGAAATTGAACTTAATACCGTTTCCTTATCTGTTCATTATTAAGGTATTGCTAATATTAAGACTTAGGCAAGATCTTAGTCGTTGCACTGATTAAGGTTTATTTTTGTTTCAGGGTTTAATTTCTACCGGTGGGGGAGTGTTGTTGGCGGTGTCCCTAGACATCGCCAACGCATTCAATAGTCTGCCATTCAGCTGCATCAGGAAGGCGCTCCGGTATCACGGAGTGCCAGCTTACCTGAGGCGGCTAGTGGCAGACTATTTGGTGGGGCGCAGCGTCCTCTGCACCAACCGAGCAGGGGACGTTGTGCGAACGCCCATGACGTGCGGTGTCCCACAGGGGTCGGTCCTCGGACCCACCCTGTGGAACATCGGCTACGACTGGGCGTTGCGGGGGAGCCTCCCGCCCGGGCTGGGCGTGATTTGTTACGCCGACGACACGCTCGTCACAGCCCGCGGTGGGACGCTAGAAGAGGCGGTAAGCCTGGCGACCTATGGCACCGAAGAGGTCGTCAGGCGGATCGAGGCGCTGGGGTTGAGGGTCGCCCTGGACAAGACGGAGGCCCTCTTGTTCCATGGGCGCCTTATGAGCCCTCCCATCGGCGTCTCGATCACCGTCCACTCGGTTGACATCCAGGCCCATATGAGGTACTTGGGCATGGTGCTCGACGGGCAATGGTGGTTCCGGGAGCATTTCCACAGGCTCGCTCCACGGCTCGTCGGCGCGGCGTCCGCCCTATCGTGGCTTATGCCGAACGTGGGCGGACCGAGCGCTACGTGCCGACGGCTGTACGCGGGGGTCATCCGGTCGATGGCCCTGTACGGCGCACCGGTGTGGGCGGGGTCCTTGACCATCCGACTTAGGGCCCTTCTGTGGCGACCACAGAGGGTCATGGCGGTCAGGGCCATCCGCGGATACCGCACGGTGGCGACGGAGTCAGCGTGCCTATTGGCCGGGACTCCCCCGTGGGACCTGGAGGCGGAAATGCTCGCCGAGTTGTATCGGCGGGTGTCGAGGGTGCGCGGGAGGGCGGTGTTGTTTCCTTGAGGGAGCTCACCGCCTGGGGCGTCGACGCCCACCGAGACGTCATTGCCCGTTGGGCAGTCCGGCTGGAGCCGCTTGGGCCACGCAGCGCCGTGAACTCGTTGCAATCATCGGTGCCGACCTGACGCTGCCGGCCATCGCTAGGGCGATGGTCGACAGCGTCGGGAATTGGGACGCGGTCGCAGCCTTCTGCGAGACAGTGATCTCGCAGAAGGAGGCGGCGGATCGCCTGCGCGAGGAGCGCAGCCTCGATGAGGAGATCCGCCGCCGGCGAATGGGGCGGCGCAGGCGCAACTACCTGCGCCTCATGCCGCCCTAGCCGAGGCCGCGGGTGACGTGACCGGGGATTAGTCAGTCACCCGCCGAGAGGCCGACCGCGTGAGGAAAGACCGACGTCCTCCCCGAGGGGGGGACGTCGGTCGATGGGAGGGTACCCCACGTAGGGGGTATTCCGTCGGGCCGACCACTGACGACAAGTAAACCTGCTCCGGTGGTCGGCCCAACGACGAAGGCGACGTGGTTTTCGGGTGGGTTGCGGGAGTTGCGTGCTTAAGCCCCTCTGTCGCCCCGGACGGAGTGGTGCGGAGGCGCGCCGACCGCAGCCCACCCACAAAAAAATAAAAAGGGTTTAATTTCTCCTTTTTGAACAATAATCTAGTTCCTAATGTTATTTAGTTATTAGAGGAAGCTAGTCAAAATCCATCTCCAGGATAAAACAATTTTTGCAACTATTCTATTTATTTTTACAACTATTTGTCCAGTCAGTCCGCCCATGAGCATGAACGCTGTAAAGTGTCGCAAATGTTTGGCAATCAAAAATCAAATAGGTACAAATGCGATAAAATACGTAAAAACAGTTTTATTTATAATGTGTAATATTCGCGTAAACATCAAAAATCTTCTCCTGGATGTAAAGGAATTTGTCTACTACACCGTTCGGTACCACGATCGTCTCCTAACACGATGTCGACATGTCAGGTAAAAGGTTCTTAATATTGAAAAGTATGAGATATATCGACTAAACCGTTTTGCCAGTGCCGTTATAATCCGTTAGTAGTCCGTTTCGTGTTCCTTTTTTTGTGCATGATACGTTCATGGCCTGATTATAGTATGAAATGGTACAGCGGACGGACTCCTTCGGACTCCTTCAAGCCTCCAAGCCTTCTTTACAGTCTACATACGCATGTAAGTACATGCGTGTGTAGAATTTAATCTCACACTACTACGGACTAGACGATTTAGTCACATGTATTTTACTTCTAAAAACGTAAGATTATTTTTTACTAGTAATCTCTAATCATTATTTATAAATAGTTATAAAGAACATTTATTCCGAGTTTTTATCTTATACCTAAACATAATATATTATTTGTAGCTACACATTGATAGTAGCGATCTTAAAATTCTCAGAAAAAACTTACGTAGAACTCCCGATAGGTATAGTTATCGGGAATGAACTCACTTGTTTAAAATGTTTTATCAACTATATCTGAGGGCCTTCATTCGTAAATTTGTAAATTTAATAATAATAATAAATATAAACATAATAACTGGTGTTAGATAAGCTTATCTAAAACACGAGCATGTACTGAAGCCACGGTTGAATTGAATGACACATGTTAGTGGGTTAAATTAATATCTGGTCGGAGCCAGGAAGCGGCTCGAAGGGAAGTCATCTAGCGGTGGAGAGATCTAGAGTCCTCTGTAGCAGGGCGGAGGACTGCGGAGGCAGTTGTACTGCATCTACACCGCCGGCTCAGGAGAAGGCATGGCAGCCTTACATTTAGGATGGTACAGGTGCTTTTTCCGTGTGGTGACGGAGTAAGAAAACAATTACATTCACACCAAGCCCTGTCTTCCCCGTGGGTGGCGTAAAAGTCGACTAAGGGATATGATATGCATATAACATCTATGCAAGAGAAGGAAAACTCGAAACAAAACTCTATGCTAACACGACAGACCAGCGTGGTATACTAGGTCAATTTCCCTCCCACAGTGGAGGAGGCCCGAGCCCAACAGTGGAACGTGTATGGGCTCAGATGATGACGATGAGGTGCTTACAAGACATCGGGTTTTCGGTAAGTACCTGCACAAAATTGGAAGAGAAGAGGCCCTTCATTAGATAGTTATCCTCTTCTTCTCTTTTCAACCTATATATGTGGGGGACATATTTGTAAGGCATAGTACCTATTAAGTTATACACACGGGGAAAAAATGACCAAACTGCGCTGTGGAAATGGGTTGGTAAAGGTTTTTATTTCGAGTTTTCATTATCGTATAATGGATGTTATCTGCTTACTTATATGTCTATACTCAATTCTTGCAATAATCATGGGATTGGAAAGGGTGTTGACTATTGTTTTTTTTTACTGTATCACCACACGAATAAGTATAAAACATTCATATATAACATACCTACTTATGTTTCGCCCAAGCAAATTTGATAAGTTCTACGTATTACAGTTTATTACGCTATTGGGCGCCGTCTCGACCTCCGTGCCGCTACTGTCAATTGTTAAACTAAAAATGTAAGTAAGGCTAAGCCCATACATACAAATTTTGTATTGACTAATTGATGCTCGATAAAAAAATTGAAAAGCAGCATCGATTTATTTTTGACTAAATTGTCGATCAATTGCTCTTCTGCTAATTTGGTGCATTTATATCAGAAAACAGAGAACAAACTAAAATTGTCTTGTTAATTAAGATTAATTGTAGCACCCTGCCTCGCGCGTTGATGAAAGAAGACAGATTAGAAAAAAAAATACGATCGACTAAATATGTAAATTCTATGCCCACTTACAGCGATTTCATGATTTAGCGTTCAATTTACAAGAAATTCAGGAGTCTACTAAACAGTTTTATCTTAGGGTTTGAGTCTTCGCAATAGAAGGGACATTGACCAACTACACCAGGCTGGTCAGACGAATTGGTACGGAGTTTCATTTCGACTCCTCATTCTTTTACATAAGTGTTATCTGCATATAATATTCCTTAGTTGTCATAATACCCACGGGCAACACCACAATACAATTGAGCAGCCCCTTGATAGTGAATTGTATTCTTACGCCGTCACCACACGGAAAAGCCTTTAGTTGGCACAAAAGTTGTTCACATTCACAAGGCCTTATACAGAATTCAAACTCTTCCATCAAAGTACTTTTAGGTAAACTAGAGATTCACTGGCTGTTATGACGAATATATTAAACTATTATTATTATATTCTTAGCTCAGTAGTTTTAAAAAACATAGTTTTACGTAATAAACCTGATTGATAGTAACGTTGATTTATGGAATTGCAATGGTGTATTAAAATATAATTCATCTCAGATCATATAAGTCCCACTGTTTGGCTCGGACCTCCTCCACAATGGAAAGGAAATTGCCTCACTCTACCTCGCTGATCAGACATGTTGGTATAAGAGGGTTTTATGTTAAGTTTTCCTTATCTTGATATTATTTGCATATCATATCTCTTAGTCGTCTTTTACGATACGCACGGGTAAGAGAGGCGGTGGTAAATTGTATTCTTACTGCATCGCCATACTGTAGTAGGTACGATTAATAAGCGAACAGAAAAACATTGGATTTAAAAAAAATATATTTAACTGATTCACTATGAAAATCTGACAAAACATTTACATCTATGTTAATTAATGTTCGCATAACATCGTTATTTTGTATGATTATTTACTCAACGCATATTATAAAGTGTTCCTTCTTTAATAAATTATATTTGCCCGCTGATTATTTGAATGAAGTTTGTCTGTTTTAATACTATCCATAAATTCTACGAGCATTACTAGCATAAAATAGTATAATGTAGGTACACATAACAGAATATTGGCTATCGCGATCTCTAAACACGATTTTACACCGCTATTTACGATTTACAGTTCCACATAATATTTTAGATGGATTGCGTGAAATATGTCGGCATTGTATGAAAACACCTTTGAGGTTATAATAGAAATTGGATTTTTCATTGTACGGTTGTGTTAAGTTCGGATAAATAACTCACCTTCGTCTGGTGGTTTATTTCCGAATGCAAAATCCTTAAATCCTCTCCAGTTAACAGTGTATCGTCCGCTCCGTCGAACCATCATTGATAACCGGTAAACACTGCACAGTAACGTGCAATAGACGGATAACACGTTGCTCACTAGCGGATAGACAGAGGTATTAACCAGGACCGACAGTAATTCGCAACAGACGTGCGCGGTATCGATGCGTATGGACGCGTCATTCGGCCGCCACGGCGTCAGCTGAGCTCGTGACGTCACACCTCCGCCCGCCCCACGCGCTTGCGCATAACCGCCCGCCCGCCTTTTTCTTCGACCTTTGCTCTCATCTCCCACACTGTTCATTAGATTTGCCCTTATAAATATCATTAACTTTTATCGTTCAACTTCAAACTTTCAAAGAATTAGAGATAATAAATAAACGAACAGATGCTGGGTGCATGTAATGAATAAAAATTCATCACGTGTACAAGTGGTATATCAATTGCTAAGTTCAAATCGATTATTTGCGTGCTTAAGTATATATATACCTTTTGAGTGCCAGAAAAAATTTAATGTGGCAACAGCGTTTATCAATAATGTAACTATTTACTATGTTACAAATAGATTTCTTAAAGCTGAAATAAATGTTGCCGCAGTTTACACATATTTTATTGAAATTACAGGAAATCTGTTTCCGTGTCGTGATGGCATATTAATAAAATGTGTCTCTAAACTTTATTGCGAATATCGCGAAATACGATAAGGGACGTAAGCAGATAACTTAATAACAAAAAAAACGGCGTAGTTACCCGAAGCAAAATTATAGGTCAACCTGTGTTATCAGCGAATTATTTGCAATATCTCCTCTCTCATTGTGAAAAAGTTTAATGGCCGTCTGGCACAAAGGAAATATCTATACGAACAGCATTCTAATAACTCTTAAAATACACTTATTTATTAAGAAAGTTCTTGACTTTATATACGATCTGCGGGTACATATATTTTAAAGATATCTTATTCAAAGCTATGAAAATGTAGCCATAAAATAAGGCACATAAAAATATTACGACCGAACTATAAAAATTGCGTACCACTCACATTTTGCTATTCTTCACGTCCATTTATATGTTAATACCAACCTTTTTATTTTTAGAATATGTACAATGTACATACATATCTACGTGTTGATGAAAGAACCGCTTTAGCAGGGCTAGCACATAGAGTAATATTCGTCCGACACTCTCGAGTAAAGAATTATATAAAATGGTCTCTGTCACGCTACAGAGTGTTCCATATTATATACAACTAGCTGACCCGACAGACGTTGTCATGTCTTAACTATGAATATTGATTTCTGATGTTTAGCGAGTATTATACATTTTAAATAAAACTACTTTACGGATTTTATCGCGTTTGTATTTGATTTTTGATTACCCGACGTTTCGAACACTTTACAGCGTTCATGGTCACGGGCGGACTAAGATGTCGAAACGTCGGGTAATCAAAAATCAAATACAAACGTGATAAAATCCGTAAAGTAGTTTTATTTAATATGAATATTGAATTCGAATTGAATTAAAAAACATGTTTATTATTCTAATTCCTATATACAACATACTTATTTTTTTTCCTTATGCTAATTCATGTATTTTATTAATAAAATAACTCCAGCCGAAGCATCTCTTTTAAACAATTTTCAGTTTTTTTACATCCTCTTTGACGATATTTGCAGCACGCGTTCTGTCAATTCTATGTTAAACGTCATAAGGTTACATTAAAAAAGTTTATATTATCCAAAGCGGTTAGATTAGAAATAATTTTATATGATGGTTAAGTATTCTTAAATTTTCTAATTTTCTGGGCAATTTTCTTATTTTTTCTATCATAAGGACCTTCTCCTGACATTAACAAATACAACAAAAAAAGAATTAATGAAATTGGTCCAGCCGTTCACGCGTGATGGCGTGACCAAGGAAAACAGGGATTCATTTTTATATATATAGATTATGTTAGCAGCATAGATGTTTGTAGCGTGGACGTTTTGCAGCTGTAGTCGGCTAACCAAAAGTGCGAGAAATGTGGCGAGAAATGACAGACTAATTTAATTGTTCTAATTTTAAGTGCTAGACTTGCTGAAACTGAAAGCAATGTCTCGATGTTTTGTAACCAGGACATCGATGGAGTAGGCCATCGAAAGGATTAGTAAAGTGAAAAAAAAAATGGTTCCAGTTCTCTGGTCATTTGGCAGAGAGGAGTAATACGGCCGGTTATAGGGCATTACGTCCAGCACTCATTGAAGGATCAATCACCCTAGCAAGTGAGCATAGACAAAAAAAAACCAAAAAGCGGCTTCTGAATTTGGAATGAAATTTGAAAATTTGAACTCGATACAGATATCACTTCACGTAGTAAACTTATGATATTATAAGTGCCGTGTTGTTTATTTAGTTTGGGGAACCGATATGGTGACTTATAACCAATTCCATATTCCATTCTTCCATATGGTCGAAGTACATATTTCAAAGGCAGTTCATTAACCTTTGCCTTAATTGTTTTTTATTTAAGAATAAAGTTGCGATTTACATTGGGATATTTAAGATGCAGAACTAAATCAATAACCTCTGTACCTATCTGTACATAGAGCGTGGCATAGTATGTCATTTTCCGTTTCATTATGGAGAAAACTTAAGTGGACATACGTGGACTAATGAAGAAGATTTATTGAAATTATAGTAAAATAGCTGCTCGGTTTGGCTTCTTAAGGTCACATGTTTAAAATACATTTAAGACCTTTTATTTGGCATTTTTATTTTCAATTTTAGATGAGATATACCTTGAGATTTGTTTTTTTTTATTTCTTTAATTAGGATTCCAATTAAACTAATACTACCCGTCAGACCAGCTTCCGAAATTTCTTTTCTATTAAGGAGACTCGACTCGCACATATGCCGTTTGGTGGTGGTTACGATTATTACCTATCTTTATAATGCTCGTAGGTGTCGTATAAGACGACTAAGAACTTTACATCGACCTGGGTCAATTCCATGTTGTGGTTAAAATACTGCCCTCTTGGGTTAGTCGTCGTGGGGTCGACTCCCACGCCGTAGTTTTTGCGATCCACAATTTTTTGATCTGAGTGTGGATGTAATGGTGTATCTGTTAATTATATTTTTAAAGTCCTGCAATACAACGATTATTTTCTTAGCAGAGAGTTTCGTTTTATGTGTCAAGCCGTTAGCTGCAGTTGGCTTTAACAGTTTTGTCCAGATTTTGGGTGAGCGCTTTCAAATCGGTAAATGGGTGAGCGCTTTCAAATCGGTAAAAGGCGTTATCGAGAAAGATGTATTTTTGAAAAAAGAAAATGACAGATTTTTTTTTTGTGGGTGGGTCGCGGTCGGCGCGCCTCCGCACCACTCCGTTCGGGGCGACAGAGGGGCTTAAGCACGCAACTCCCGCGACCCACCCAAAAACCATGTCGCCTTCGTCGTTGGGCCGACCACTGGAGCAGCGTTAACTTGTCGTCAGTGGTCGGCCCGACGGAATACCCCCTATTGGGGTACCCTCTCATCGACCGACGTCCTCCCCTCGGTCTTTCCTCACGCGGTCGGCCTCTTGGCGGGTGACTGACTAATCCCCGGTCACGTCACCCGCGGCCTCGGCTAGGGCGGCATGAGGCGCAGGTAGTTGCGCCTACGCCGCCCCAGTCGCCGGCGGCGGAACTCCTCATCGAGGCTGCGCTCCTCGCGCAGGCGATGCGCCGCCTCCTTCCGCGAGATCACTGTCTCGCAGAAGGCTGCGACCGCGTCCCAATTCCCGACGCTGTCGACCATCGCCCTAGCGATAGCCGGCAGCGTCAGGTCCGTACCGATGATTGCGACGAGTTCACAGCGCTGCACTGCCCAAGCCGCGCAGGCCTCGAGCGTATGGCGCGCCGTGTCCTCGTCGCAATCGCAGTGATGGTAGGACGGTGTACTCTCCCTCCTAACGACCTTGTGCAGGTACTTGGCGAAGCACCCATGCCCCGTCAAAACCTGCACCAGTCGGAAGGAGAGCACCCCGTGCCGCCTCTTCAACCACTGCATCAGCACCGGCCGGAAGGCCTCCACGGTTCGCACCCCGAACCGAGGCCTCTCCAGCCGGACTGCCCAACGGGCAATGACGTCTCGGCGGGCGTCGACGTGCCAGGCGGTGAGTCCTCCAATCCCTTAACGAGACCACACTGCCACCCGCTCGCACCCCCGTCACCCGCCGATATAGTCCGGCGAGCATCTCCGCCTCCAGGTCCCATGGGGGAGTCCCGGCCAATAGGCACGCTGCCTCCGTCGCCACCGTGCGGTAGCCGCGGATGGCCCTGACCGCCATGACCCTCTGTGGTCGCCACAGAAGGGCCCTAAGTCGGACGGTCATGGACCCCGCCCACACCGGTGCGCCGTACAGGGCCATCGACCGGATGACCCCCGCGTACAGCCGTCGGAAAATGACAGGTTAATGATGAATTACAGCCCCAGTATATATGTTCAGTTAGTTGAAATTACAGGTTGAATCACAGAGCATCACTAAAATTATATTCTATGTCCTATTGACCTCATTTCTTATTTTTAATCGGGAACAAATAAACTGAGAGTGCGTCATGAAAGCAATATTATATTGAAGAGGCGTCAGTACTTATTGGCATTTATCTAAAGTAATATCGTCAGTTAAAAAAATAAGATGACGAACAATTATGGTTATATCACGATAACAGGATAATGGTCTGATTTTAATATATTTACGAAGAATTCAACTCGTGTTACTTACTACTTGTATTGAATAAGAAAATAAAAAATAATTATAATAAAAATATTGAATAAAAACGTTTTTATCTTTATACTAGCAGACCCGGCCACGCGTTGCTGTGGCTAAGGTTTTTGTTATATTACATTTTAGTAAACTATTTATGCTATTGAATTGTAGCTTATATGACACGTTTGTAGGTTTGACATAGCAGCGCCATCTATTAATTACTTACTCAATCCAGTCAACAGATATCGCCATCTGTTAAACTCGTTTGGAGTTAACAGATAATTGTGAATGTCAAATAATAGACAAATAATTTGCAATAAAATAATATTGCGACTATAAATTAAGATGTAAGCTATCCTATGTTTCAAGTTGGATCAAACTACAGACGGTGTGCAAATTTGATTAAAATCGGTTAAGTAGTTTAGGATTCCATCGCGGACAAACAACGTGACACGTAATTTATATATATTAAGACTAGCAACCCGCCCTCGCTTCGCTTCGGTTTTAGTCGTTTTACCCGCGTAGTTCCTGTTCCTGTGGGAATACCGGGATAAAATATAGCCTAGTTTACGCCCTGATATTATAGCTTTCCATTGGTGAAAGAATTTTTGAAATCGTTCCAGCCGTTTTGAAGATTACCCGGAACAAACAGACAGACAAACAGACAAAAATTTTTTAATCACTATTTTAGGCATAGGTGTCGTGCAAATAACCGTGTGAGCATGAAAAAAGTCTATTATTTTGACATTACAAACAGACACTCCAATTTTATTTATTGGTATCCATACTAATATTATAAATGCGAAAGTAAGGATGTTTGTTTGTTTGTAACGCTTTCACGCTTAAACCACCGAACCGATTTCAAAATTCCTTCACCAATGGAAAGCTATAATATCAGGGAGTAACATTGGCTATATTTTATCCCGGTATTCCCACAGGAACGGGAACTACGCCGCAGATAAAGCGACTAAAACCGAAGCGAAGCGAGGGCGGGTTGCTAGTAGATTATAAAGAGGAAATGTTTGTGATATCTGATGTTTACGCGAGCACTACACATTGTAAATAAAATAAATAAATAAATGTCTGTAATAACGATTACTTGTTGGACGTGAGACACCTTAGTCCACCCGTGACCATGAATGCTGCAAAGTGTTCAAAACGTCGGGCAATCATAAATCAAATACAAACGCGATATAATCCGTAAAAGTAGTTTTATTTACAAGGAAATATTTGTATGTATGTTTGTAACGAATAGGCTCTGAAACTACTAGAACGATTTCAAAAATTCTATCACCAATGGAAAGCTATAATATCAGGGAGTAACATAGGCTATATTTTATCCCGATATTCCCACGGGAACGGGAACTACGCGGGTAAGGGACTGAAAACGAAGCGAAGCGAGGGCGAGTTGCTAGTAATTAATATATTTTATTACTAGCAATCCGCCCTCGCTTCGCTTCGGATTCAGTCGCCTTACGCGCGTAGTTCCCGTTCCCGTGGGAATACCGGGATAAAATATAGCCTATGTTACTCCCTGATATTATAGCTTTCCAATGGTGAAAGAATTTTTAAAATCGGTCCAGTACTTTTTGAGTTTATTCGTTACATACAAACTTACAAATTTTACCTCTTTATAATATTAGTATAGATTTATAAATCTTCTGTTCGTGTGTTTGTAATTGATGACATTTTTGTGGCTGTTTCGATATATATAAGAATGGTTTAGATTAATAATTACAACCGGTAGGTGACGCTGCGATCGATTCCAAAGAGATTTCTTTTACTATTTTTTAAATTTGAACAGAACAATGTCTGTTGGGTCAGCAAATTGTACTATATTATTATTACATTCATTTTGGTTATTGAAGATTAACTCGTTATTGTACTTTTGCTTAAACAGTTTACAAATAATGATTTCGTATTTTAATTACATACTTAAGGGTCGAATCAATATGCAAGTACGCTCGCTTCGACTATATGCGCTATACATGTTGCAAAAGGTTTGGCCATGATTTTACGATCAGCCGCATGCCTGATGTCAAGCCTACTTTTTATTGGGGTAAGACGACGACAGTGTGGTCCTCGACAAGTAACATGTCGACAGTCGTCTGTCTATAGCCGCGGGTGGTCTTCCACACCTTCGCAGTCGAAAATCTTCAAAATCGACGTCTGAGTAGTAACAATTTGTTACTGTACTTCGTTCGGTGAGCTAGAGAGCCGGCAGTCCAACTTTCTGAGGGCGTTTGCGTGTCGGTCGCAGCCTTTTGCGAGGCAGTTATCTCGCAGAAGGAGGCGGCGGGTCGCGAGCGCGAGGAGCACAGCCTCAATGATGCGACCCGCTGCCGGCGACTGGGGCGGCGCAGGCGGGATTACCTGCGTGCAATACCGCCCTAGCCGAGGCCGCGGGTGACGTGACCGGGGATTAGTCCGTCACCCGCCGAGAGGCCAACCACGTGAGGAAAGACTGACGCCCTCCCCGAAGGGGGGACGTCGGTCGACGGGAGGGTACCCCGGGTAGAGGGTATTCCGTCGGGCCAACCACTGAAGACAAGTAACCCTGCTCCAGTGGTCGGCCCAACGACGAAGGCGACGTGGTGTTCGGGTGGGTCGCGGGTGTTGCGTGCTTAAGCCCCTCTGTGGCCCCGGACGGAGTGGTGCGGAAGCGCGCCGACCGCAGCCCACCCCAAAAAAAAAGGGCGTTTGCGTGTGGTGGGTTATAGGGATACCTTAGTATCACAAAACCTCATTGCACGCATTCACACTCCCTTCACTTTCTTCGTGGTAGGCAGCGGCCTTGCAAAGGTCCATCAGCGGCAGCAACACTTAACATCAGGTGTACTGTTTACTCGTTTGCCACCTTTAGCATGCCTTTAGTATCACCGAACTTCATTGCACGCAATCACACTCCCTTCACGGTAGGCCTAGCAAAGGTCCAAGTGGCAGTATCATTTACCATCATGTGTGCTGTTTGCTCGTCGTACACTGCATCGTCCGATACGTGGTTGCCACTAGAAAACTTTTTTCCTAGCGGTTGTCGGTTCGTCGAGCCATGTGGCCTACTTATTGCCAGTTTAGCGTGCAAATTTTTCGTCCTATGTCGATTACACCCGTTCTTCTACAGATTGTTGTATTTCAAATTTTATTTTACAGAGAAATCTCGAGCATTGGAGCAGTCCAATGCACGTTGAGCGACTTTTAACTTGGTTATGAGGACTACGTTATTTATTTATTTATTTAAACTTTAGCACACAAAAATAAGGTACATGGCGGACTTAATGCCTTAGGCATTTTCTGCCAGTCAACCACGGGTGGAGCAGAATTAATTTAGGCAGGTGCAATATATTGTAAGGGGTAATTTGTAAAATTTGGTTATCCAAGTATAGCAATTATATTCTTATACACTATACACACAAACAATACACATATATATATATACACATAGAAATACATATATACATACATAAACATACATACATATAAATTTTATTAAAAGTAGAGGAGAGCCATCATTGATGAGTTGACTCCGTCAGAAAGTCTAGGTATAGACGTTTTACCATAGCTTTAAAACCACCACGGCTAGCGGCCATTCTGATCTTTAATGGTAACGCATTCCAGAGAAAAATAGCCTGGATATAAAACGAAGAGTGTACTAGAGGAATGTATTAGAGGAATGAGAAGGACAGTGAAGAATAAGATTTTTGGAGGAACGAAGATTACGGTCGTGAGTGGTACATAGAAATTGAAAGTGAAGTTTTAAGTATTATGGAATGTATTATGAAAGAACCACAGAAATAATTTTTCTGTGGAAAGAACAGTACAAATTGCGTTGAGTCCAAATAATTGGATTAAGAGCATATTGATGATGAAAAGCTGGAAGGGTAATGAGAATAATTAATCTAGATGAATCATATCTTGGGTATCTTGGGTTTCCACTATGTGAATGACTAATTTCATTATGAACTCGAGTGTAAGTTCGCCGTTTATCAGTAGTCACTTTATACAAAATGCAAGACTGTCTAGATTACTATATTAATTTGATGTCTGCAAATGTGCTTATTAAGGATGTGATGAATGTGAAGTTTCGGACCTGGATACGGTTACGGATTCGGGAATTGTAAAAGTAGGTATATCTAGCTAATTGTGGAGATTATTGTATTATTTCTCTTTGGAGAGTCTTATGTTTTAGCTGTCAGGTCGGCTGGTAGATAGAAAACCTGTCCTAAACTTTCTCATGACACCGACTCTGTTCGAAAATATCCTAAACTTTTATATCAGTTTCGGTTATATTTTCATTTCGGTTAGCAGATATTTCGGTTACGGTTACGGAGCTCAGTAACATCCCTAGTATTTATTACCGTTAAAGAGAGTTGCAATTATTTTAAATAGATATGCTTGAATCGTTACAGAAGTCCGATTGGCGTTGCGTTGTAATTCGAACTTGAGGATCCAAAATCACACCGCTATCATTGTATATTAATTTACTGACTAAAACAGTTTAGCTGAATTTAATGTTGGAAATAGTTTGATTGTTTTGACTGATTGACTAAAATAGTTTAAAAATTAAGAGCTTCAATTATGATTGCAAATAAAATTTTAATCTTTCATCATTTTCAATTTGTTATTGTTTGTGATTGAAAATAGCACGTTTTCTTTGGTGAACTAAAATAAATGTGCATTTATTAGACCGCATGAAAGTCTCATTGTTTGAAATAATATTTTACAAGTTCCTAATTTTGTGACAAATAACAATGGTTTCGCCTTTTGTTTTTATACTAACAGCGCCTGTACCCGTATAGTTCCACTTTCCGTGGGAATATCGGGATAAATTATAGCCTATCTGTTATTTTGATATGTAAACTTTATCATTGTGTGTAAATTTATCAAAATCCATTCAGTAGTCTTTGCGTGAAAGAGTAACAAACATACTCACATACATACTCACAAATTTTTACGTTTATAATCTTAGTTGGATAATTAGTAGACTATTTACCTACAGAAAGCATAACCCTTTCCTCCCTCAAAGTAAAGGAAGATATAAATACATCAATCATGTGTACATTAAATAAATTATAAATTAATGAGCATTACAATATCGCAGCGGCTATAAAGGCGCGTGCTCAGAGCTGATAACACAGGTCACTGTTGCCTTTGACCTGTATTATCAGCTGTTATAAGGATGGTCTGGCGGGGATGCCTATCAGTGTAAGTTGGGTTATGCTACGGCGCTCATTTCTACATTCCCTTAAAGTGAAGTGATTTTATGGAGTTAAAAATGCCTTGGACTAGTATCAACAGGTAATTTTATACAATATATTTTATTATTGGCACCTAAATAAAATAAAGCCAACGACCTATAAACAATAATTCTTTTACAAACCATAATTTTAAATTTGCTAATTTAAAATATGTCAATTTTAAATTGTTTGTTTCTATAAAATTACGTAATTTTGCTGTGATTTTAATAATATAATAAACTTTTAGGATTTACGCAAAACCTTCGAATACAAGCTCAGAAACTCAAGCGTCAAAATCAGTTGGACCTGTATTGACGGCTGCGGCGGACACAGGTGGTCGTTTTGAACTGAGCCATCATGGTTATGGCAAAAGTGCTATCAAACTTCTTCACGTCCACCGCGATAGCGACTATCATTCGATACGTGAATTTGAAGTGTTTACGGAACTAAAATTGCATTCTGAAACCGCTTACGTGGTAGGAGATAATAAAGATGTGGTTGCAACTGATTCACAGAAGAATACCGTGTACCTTTTAGCAAAAAAACATGGAATAAAAACTCCAGAGGAATTCGGTGTAGTAGTTGTCGCACATTTTCTATATATGTATAAACAAGTAGTGGAAGCCAAATGTAGAGTAGTGGAATATCCTTGGGAAAGGTTGCAGGCAGGAACACCACACAATCACGCTTTTGTGTTTTCTCCAACAGCGACGAGGTGGAGTGAAGTATCGCAGTGCCGACATGGTAAGCCTTCTGTATTACTATAAAATAAATAGGACTCGTAGTAACTTAATTTGAAATTGACTGCTTATTAAAATTAACTCGACTAGGAACATCCACATATTTGTATTTCAGAGTACGTACCGAGGCATATTTTGTTTGATAAAAGCACTGTAGTTTTTTGTTTAGTGCATGTAGTATTAAATATATATGTACATTATTAGAAATATTCTTCTGGCTTAAAAGTGTATTTTTGATCAGAATTTTCTGTGTGGTGACGGATTAAGAATACAATTCACCAGTCCCTATCTTGCCCGAAGATATCGTAAAAGACAACTAAGGGATATAATTTGTAGTTAACATAATTTGCAGCTTGAAATAAAACCCCGTACCAACCCTTTTTATATAAATTAGATATTGCTATAAAATATTTGCAACTTTGATTTTGTTAGTTCAAATTTAATTCAATCATTTTTTAATCGAGTGTTTTATCGTTATACAGCGGCTGTTGTAGTGAAATCTGGATTAAGTGGACTCCGGGTACTTAAAACAACGCAATCAGCGTTTGTTGATTTTGTACAAGATGAATACACAACCCTAAGCGATGCGGCTGAAAGAATATTCAGGTATTAATATTATGTGTTATTTACACTTTATAAATTATGGGTGTAGTGGCGTCTTACTACCAACCCTTAAATTGCTTGTGGGTGTCGTAAAAACATCTAAGAGTTTGTATGTTGTAAAAACAACAGCTGTGCTGCCTGATTAACAATTATATTTACAGCCAGGTGGCCGGTCGTAAAACTATTATTTTTGCAATATGCAAGATGCAAAAAGACTACATATTGCGTCAGGAGCTGAGCAGGTTGATAATAAAAGGATAATAAGAATAATTGAATGGTGATAAAAGTGATTTCTCAAACAAGTCTTAAATCATCATCATCATTATTTCAGCTCATATACGTCCCACTGTTGGACTCTTGCCTCCTCCACAAATAGGAGAGAAATGGACCTTACTATACCATGCTGGTCAGACAGGTTGGTATAGGGTTTTATTTCCAGTTTTCCCTCTCTTGTATAGATGTTATATGCGTAATTAATCCCATAGTCGTCTTTTACGACATCCACGGGTAAGATAGGGAGTGGAGAATTGTATTCCTACTCCGTCACCACGGGGAAATCTTCTTATCTTATATCGACCTGAGTTAAATTAATGTAATGTCGTCTGTTCGACAATTATAATTAAAAGGAGTGCTGACGTCAGGCAATCGGCCGATCATAAATCTATTGCCAGTATTTTTGCAATGTGTTCGATGGAGAAGTATACTTATATTGCGTCGACCCTAAATAATTAGGATAAGAGCAATATAGACATGATGATATTACTTAACATTCATAATAAATTACAATTACAGAGACGTGTATAGCTTATATATATATATATATATATATTCTAATATTTATAAACTAGGATTGTTTTCTTGGTCTAGTTGCATAAACGTATATATAGCTCCGCGGAGTTTGCGATATATGAGTGAGTATATAAGCTTGCCTGCACTTTCTATATCTATAAAATTTAAGTCCGCTATTGGACTTATGTAGACTTCTCCACAAATTAGTGGATAATGACTTAATTACCACGATTAGTAAGCGGGTTAGCTGTTCCAGTTCGTGTTATAAGTTCCAGGCAAACCCTGTTGTTTAATCCCGTATGCTTAGCGCTAACTATATTTTACAGCAACTATATTTTAACAGGATGTGTGTGCCTGCTGATATCTCAATTACTCGGAATTGATGCAATGCGTACTCTTCTTTAGTAGTTTTATGACCAACCGCCTGCCTAACGTCAACGCAAATGATATAATTGACCTGACTTTGAATTGTTTCAAATAGTTTTGAGGAAGTGGATATATACGAGAAACTAAATTACTTGGTATTTTTACATTAAGTCCGTAGCAAAGAGTAAGGTGTTGCCATATAATTAAATATGTGTTAAAGTGTTTTTTTTTTATTATAGTACGGAAGTAGAAGCGGAATGGCTATACGACAGTGTGCGAACAACAGACTTTGATAATGCCTGGTTAACAGTTAAAGATGCAATTTTGGATAAATTCGCGGGTCCAGCAGATATTGGAGTTTACTCACCATCAGTGCAACACACCTTGTATCAGGCACAAAAAATAGTTTTGGAGAAAGTTGCCGAGGTAAAAATTGCCATATATCTATACTAATACTAGCAGACCCGGCCACGCGTTGCTGTGGCTAAGGTTTTTGTTATATTACATTTTAGTAAACTATTTATGCTATTGAATTGTAGCTTATATGACACGTTTGTAGGTTTGACATAGCAGCGCCATCTATTAATTACTTACTCAATCCAGTCAACAGATATCGCCATCTGTTAAACTCGTTTGGAGTTAACAGATAATTGTGAATGTCAAATAATAGACAAATAATTTGCAATAAAATAATATTGCGACTATAAATTAAGATGTAAGCTATCCTATGTTTCAAGTTGGATCAAACTACAGACGGTGTGCAAATTTGATTAAAATCGGTTAAGTAGTTTAGGATTCCATCGCGGACAAACAACGTGACACGTAATTTATATATATTAAGACTAGCAACCCGCCCTCGCTTCGCTTCGGTTTTAGTCGTTTTACCCGCGTAGTTCCTGTTCCTGTGGGAATACCGGGATAAAATATAGCCTAGTTTACGCCCTGATATTATAGCTTTCCATTGGTGAAAGAATTTTTGAAATCGTTCCAGCCGTTTTGAAGATTACCCGGAACAAACAGACAGACAAACAGACAAAAATTTTTTAATCACTATTTTAGGCATAGGTGTCGTGCAAATAACCGTGTGAGCATGAAAAAAGTCTATTATTTTGACATTACAAACAGACACTCCAATTTTATTTATTGGTATCCATACTAATATTATAAATGCGAAAGTAAGGATGTTTGTTTGTTTGTAACGCTTTCACGCTTAAACCACCGAACCGATTTCAAAATTCCTTCACCAATGGAAAGCTATAATATCAGGGAGTAACATTGGCTATATTTTATCCCGGTATTCCCACAGGAACGGGAACTACGCCGCAGATAAAGCGACTAAAACCGAAGCGAAGCGAGGGCGGGTTGCTAGTAGATTATAAAGAGGAAATGTTTGTGATATCTGATGTTTACGCGAGCACTACACATTGTAAATAAAATAAATAAATAAATGTCTGTAATAACGATTACTTGTTGGACGTGAGACACCTTAGTCCACCCGTGACCATGAATGCTGCAAAGTGTTCAAAACGTCGGGCAATCATAAATCAAATACAAACGCGATATAATCCGTAAAAGTAGTTTTATTTACAAGGAAATATTTGTATGTATGTTTGTAACGAATAGGCTCTGAAACTACTAGAACGATTTCAAAAATTCTATCACCAATGGAAAGCTATAATATCAGGGAGTAACATAGGCTATATTTTATCCCGATATTCCCACGGGAACGGGAACTACGCGGGTAAGGGACTGAAAACGAAGCGAAGCGAGGGCGAGTTGCTAGTAATTAATATATTTTATTATTCTTCTCTTCCTCTTCTTAGCTTATATACGTTTAACGCATGGGTCTCCTTTAGACTAAAGAAATTATGATTATCTGGCACGCCTACGATACTATGCGTGCCAGATAATCAACTTTTCTTTCCTCTGTTTTTTACTCACATCTCTTAATCTATTTTTACGTACTTAGGTAACTAAGTGAACCTTATCAAATTACTGTCTCAACACATTAATATTTAAATTATTTCGTTGTCGTCAAACCATTACCATCTTACTGTGGTCTACAAGTTTTCTTCAGAGTTAATCGTGTATGAAAATTGTAATATAAAGACATGTATCTCATTATTAGCCTTGGATGTTTAGGATTAAAATATACATACAAAATGCTTTCCAAAACATATTCTCGTGACCTGTTTCTTACGAATTGAAATTACATCATTTTTAAAATGTTTCGTTTTGATTGACTCCATTTTATTTTATAGCACTTAACTCTCTCAAAAAACCTTTTTTACATCCACTAAATGTCGGCATTGAATAATAGTTCTCAACAAATAATGTTGTATCGTAAACTTACTCGTAAAAATATTTGTCTGCTATTTAAAATTGATATACTATTTAAGATGTTAAAATTATATCATATGTTTAAAAGATCAATGAAATATGATATTTAGGCAATTCATCGTACATACATACATAGCCTCACGCCTGTTTCCCAGAGAGGTAAGCAGCCCTGACAAATTATAATCGCTTCACTCACACTCATCAAAGTTTTCATGCATTATCTATGGTTGCGAGTTTCGGCGCGGATATGGAAATGTCATGTTAAGCTCTTGATTCATTTTTTTAATGTTTTTTTTTTTATTTATTTAAGACAACACCCTGCACTAAGGAAATAATCCTTGTATTGCGGGCGACTTTACAAACATATAATTAACGGGCACAAATTATATCCAGACTCAGAACAACAATTTGTGGATCGCACAAAGTGTTGTCCCGCGTGGGATTCGAACCCCGACACCGGCGCTGTAGGTCGCTCTCTTAACCACTACGCCATCTGTGCAGTGCAGTTTATAGTGTTATATTGAATAATTTAGCTGATATTTTATGTAATATAATACAGTTATGGTGCTGAAGTGTGGTGAATGTGGTATAAAAGTGGTTTACGTATATTTTCATATTCTACCGAAATTCCCAGAGAAATCATTTAATTAGGTTTTCAGTGCCTAATTAATGGTGATAACTTGATTTACTGATGGCCAATGACCATAAATAGGCTATTCTATATAAAAAATGTTAAATAATATGATAAAATTATATCAAACTTGGCTTTATGGGCTTTGATCCCTTTGCCTGTCCGAATGGACAAACAAAACAAAAAAAATATCTATGGTTGCGCATACTCTTAACATGATCATTCACAAGCACGTCTCGAATTTACGTACAGCGGCGTATGTCCCAGAAACATAGGGCGTGGTCTCCCTCTTGTAATCGTTCTACTTACACGTTTTTGTATACTTGTTTCGTCAATTTATCATCTTTCAGAAATTCTTCATATTAGTTTATATATGTCTCACTGCTGGGCTCGAGCTGACGCCTGGATAGGAATGAAACTGACATACCACGCTGGTCAGACGGGTTGGTATACGGTTTTATTTCACATTTTCCTCTCTTGCATAGACATATCTGTCGTATTTTATGACAATCGGGTCCAAGAGAGGTGGTGCTGAATAGTATTCTTAATCCGTCACCACACGGACAATGAATTTAGGCAAGTGTATTTTTTTAAATTCTGTTTCTAAATCAACCTCAAAGTGAAAAAATGTATGATATATATGGGTATACAGTTATGCTCGAGACGTTTTTTTTTTCTAAATTCAAAGCTTTATTGTAAACTACTGATACAGGTATACAACCATTTAGGTAAATTTATATTACAAAGTATTATGGATACCCTGATTCCAATGATTTTCAGCGGGTTATCTTAAAAAAACATTTTTTGTCACAAGTTACATTGCGATGCAAAAATCCTTTCCGTTTTTGTCTTCAAAAATCACCGTTCGAAGCGTTCAAACCATTCAAGACACGTTCTTTCACTCATAGCAACTTGACTATAAGAGTTTGAGAGCTTTCGGCGAGTCTCAGCCCCAGATTTTTTAATATAATAATAAATTACACTTCCCGCAAATGACGATGATTCGGCTCATAAGTTGATATTCTATTAGAGAGTAACTATGTGATATAAACACAAATGAACTATATGTGCTATCAAGTTATGTTCACAAGATACTATAGAATATTGTAATGTATGTACCCGACATCTACTTGTCGCTACCATCATCTATAGGCAAAGCGGCGGTAGTTGTTGGTATACCTAATAGTTACAAAGAATAAATATTATTATTAAATCTATCATCATTTAGTTTAACTTCAAATTATAGTATACACATAATATGTAATAGTGTATTATTCCAATATAATCAAATACCACGCCCCATTTCATAGGAACTTATTGGATATTCAGACAATATATTGTGATTATTCATCAAGTACTAGGAATACTAATATTCATCTTGATCAATATATTGTTATATAATTGATTTGCAATATGTTTTTGTATAAATAAAAATATTAGACAGTCGTCTTTTGAGTGTCACAAAAATAACTGGGCGTAATTAGTATCGCTATATTTAACTAGATCGGTTAATGGCCTGCTGAAAAGCCACAATTATTTTGAGAAAATATTTAACGTTAAAAACAAAACATAATAAGCCCACCTACCTAATCTAACAAGGATATTAATCCTACTTACGTGTAAATTCAACTGTGAAATGGATATCGTCTTCAATCTTCAAGGATTGAACAAAATTTCTATTTCTTTATTTGGTAACAGAGTAAAAATATATACCCCCAATCATTCCTTTCCTGTAGGTATCACAAGAAATAATTAAGAGATCAGCTGATAACATCAATGCAAGGGGAGGAAAAATGTAAATAAAAGTCTTTATCGTATATTGAACCATTGTGGAGAAGATTCGTACTCAATGTTGATATATGAGTTGAAGGATATTTACATTTTAAAATGATTAATTAAACGTATTATAAAATTAATTAATAATTACGAAGACAACAAAGAGTTTACAATCGGAAGTGACCCTGCTATACCGTGTAGTAATGAACGATATAAATAAATTGAATCGTGTGGTAATAATAACGATATCAATAGTGGACGTCATCGTTATTTTGTTTGTGAACGGTGTCCATCACGTGAACAAAGGGTCATAATGCTATCAGCAGATTAAACCCGGAGGCGAGTGCGTCTGTTTACCCGTAATATTTAGGTATTAAAAAATCCTTGACATATGGTCGGATATAGCGATGTTGCGGTTAGGATATTGATACGGATATTAATACAAAATTATACCGGTTTCGGATAGTTCGCATTAATTGCAATCATTTTGTGAAATTTCGTATAATTTTGGTTACGGATATGAGATTTTTACGTTTAAGCTGGTTGTTTCGTTTGGTTAATAGAAAATCTGTCGTAATGTATAAGACAACACCCAGACCGTGACCCGAAATTATTTAAAACTTTCACATCCCATTCGGTTTTGGATATGTTATCATTTTGAAATATCTGATAATTATGGCTACAGACCTTCATAACATCCCTAATCAGATATAATCATTTGGTTTTTCTCTACTTTCTTTCATATACAGCTCATATTTTACTATTCGTGGGCACAAATCATCAGATGTAGTAAAATGAAAATTGCTATATTTTACCAGCGGTAGTTAGATGGTTTGGAGTATTGGTTTCGTTTGCAGTTTACCGACCTTTGAAGTAATGTTGTCTCATACAACAGCCATGAGAAAGGAATTTGGTGGTGATTATATCTATTAAATTATACTTCCAAGAGACGCAAAATTTTGAGACAGCGTTTAAGAAATGTTCAGATTGGTAAATGCAATAGAAAACTCGATTTAGTTGTTGTATTAAATATATACAGTAAAACTGATAATAAAATAATCAAAATATTTAAATATAAATAAAATTATCTTACTGGTTTTATCGCGTTTACATTTAATTTTAAATGTCCCGACGTTTCAAGCACTTTTCATGGTCACGGGAAGACTGACTGATTGATCTTGAACGCTGTAAAGTGTTCGAATCATTGGGATACGCATTACAAATCAAATACAAACGCAATAAAATCCGTAAAAGTAGTTTTATTTCAATTTCATATTATCATCGTAAGGATATAATGATTTTAATTAGACGTATAAAAACCTATTTTTTATTTATCTTACTTTCATGTTTTTTATTACATAAATAGACAGTAATTAATAATCATAGCGCTTTCTATTCGCCTACGTAATAGTTTACTTATAATAATGATTTACCTACATGTATTCAAATTGAATATAGAAATGGCGTTGTAAACTTGTTTTAATTTTAAAAATATAACTTTGTGCATTATTTCGAGCATGTGGCATTTGTATAATTATTAAAAGGACTCTAAAAATTCAAATGAAGACAAAAACTTGATATTCATGTAGATAAAATATTTCTTCAGATGATTGTCTCATTTTACAACTATTCAAATATTTCAAAATTAAAATTATGTATTAATATATAATTTTATTGTCCACAGATCACATGGATCAAGATGACGATGCCGAATAAGCACTATCTTAACATTGATATGTCAAAATTTCCCGCCAATGTCACGAAAGGTGACCCTCGCCATCAAATTTACCAGCCCATAGACAAACCAGCAGGCCTTATCTACGCGCAACTACGCCGTAGACCTAAAAGCCACTTGTGACGAAAATGCCGCTACGCCTCGTACAACGTCTCTGTTATTTTGTGTTTTATATTGTAAATAATGGTAGATTTTTTACTTCCAAATTTTGTATGTATGTATTTTTAATGTAAGAGATATGAATTTAATGTTTAACTATGTACGACATGTTAACTATTTGTATATAATTATTAACGATTATGTATCTAGTCAAGGTATTATTTCGCTGATAGAAAACACCAAAGAAAATCTACTTAGATGGTGCTATTTATAAGATTAATCATAAGCTTATCAGTAATGATAGAATTTTTCATAGAATGATATTCACGTTTAGGCTAAGTAGGAATAAAATAGAGTATAAATATAAATTTTAAAAAACTTAAAAAAATTATAAATATTATTTATAATTTCTAATTCTAATTCAATATAAAATTAGTAAAATAAATAACATTCAAATGATAAGGACTTTTATTGCATACAAAAATCGACGTTTTTTAAGTAGTAACTGACAGTTTATATTATTTTTATTACCCTTTAAGTCGTAAATAAAAAGAATATAATACAAAAAACGATATTAAAACGACATCATTATTCTTAAAAATAAATAAAAATCACTACAGACGTTTCACACCTATAATCTTGTCGGCCAGCGCGTATAGCTCTTCCACCGTCTGTAATAAAAGAAATAAATCATTAGAAGTTAAAACAATCTATTAAACTGAATGATATTTACGAGCACGTTCCTAAATTAATGCTTGTAGTTGTTAATACCTAGAAACAATATGCGTCATTTTTGCATATTAAAACAAACTATTTTAAATATTAAGGTCATCTACATATTATCTTATATATGTATGTATATACAGAAACTATATACACATGTTTGCGCAGCGATAGCTGATTTATTGACCAATAGATAGCGACGTAGAGGCCGCGTGTTCGGTATGGACATCCGAATTTTTTGGAATTTGTTTTTTTAAAAAATAAAATAACGAAAACAGATTGCTTTTTAGGAATAAGGAAATAATGTCAGCAATTAGGGCTTTCTAAGAGTTCTTTAAATAAACCATGTTGGGTTGTCGGATCTAGCTATCAGGAACATCAAAGACTGATTGCGATGAATAAAAAGCAGTATCCTATAATAGTCTGACATCTGGTCTAATTCTACAATAGAGACCCCCATTTTTGAGGATTTATGTATATCCTGCCATGGCCTTGAATACTGTAAAGTGTTTGAAACGTCGGGATATTAACAATCCTTACAAACGTGATATATGTTTATTTCAATGATAAAACATTGTTTATTTTAATGTGTAATACTCGCGTAAACATTAGAAGTGATTATATAGTTATCTCTTTGGATTATGGATGGCAGATTCTAGTAATTCTCACGAATGGTATTCGGGTGAAATTACTTAGGGTAAAAAGCCGACTGTCATATTATTGGAATAATAAAGCTTCAGAGAATATACATGCACAAATTTCAATGAAATCTCAATACGTGTTTTTTGAAAGTCATTATTATTTTGTTAGTCAAATCTGTTATTACCAAAGTTACATGGAATCATAGAAAATGAAATGATAGTTTCTGCTGTCTAAAGATGGATGAAGAGCAAAACACACATCCGTTGGGTTTTGACGAAACTTTATCCAGATCTCTGATATCCATTCTCTTGAGAACGACAACGGTGAACAGACGACAATAAAAGAGCAACATTTGTGTGTATTGTGGGTTCCTGTCACAATAAGCTATGCACCAAAGTTGCGCGTTGTGATATTTAGAAGAAAGGAAGGCAGTCCTTTGCCTGGTACTGGAATCATCTAGGTTCTTTATATACTATAACTTATTAAATATTAAGGTATGATACCTATTTTTGTCACTATAGAGCTGTGAATTTTCGATAGTGTTTGTGTATGCTATCACGCGACATAATGGACGCTCGTTGATAATGAATCACGTAATCATATAAAATAAATATAATGGGGGCCAGCCAATGTTATCACTCTTTAAACAGGTCAACGATTATTTGACGTTATGCTGTCACGCTATACGAACTTCTGAAATGCTAGAAATAAATCTCTATAATGAATACATATTTGTTATTCGTTGTATTTATATTTGCATGCAAAGGCAAGCAAAGGCTTCTTATCGAGTCGACCACTAAAGGCAAGGAACTCGGCCGGCTCCGGTGGTCGGCTCAGCGACGAAGGTGACGTGCTATGGGTGGGTTACAGGGCCGCGCGCCGCCCCTCTGTTGCCCCGGACGGAGCCGGGCGGCGGGTGCGCTGACCCTAGCCCACCCCCCAAAAACGAGGCTTCTTAAATAAGCAAGGTAAATTTTTTTATTCCGATTTTTTTACCGTTTTATGATTTATATTACAAATGAAAGTATGTAACAGTTATGTAGTGATATTATGCTGTGTGGTAGCGGCTAAGAATACTACGAACAGTTAACATTACTCGTGGGTCTCGTAAAAGACCATTAAAAACTTTACAGAGACCCAGTTCAACTCCACCTGATGCCGTCTGGTCAACAATTGAAACATTCTCAAGGAGGTTAACATCATGCAGGCGGCTGATAAAAACTATTGGCAATCACTTCTGTAATATGTACATATTGTACATACTATAAAGGATAAGAGGAAGGTGATACTGAACAGGTACATATTCGTTATTAATAAACCTACTATTGATATTTAGTTAAAAGTAATAAAAATATTTTTTTATATTTTTTTTAACGTTAAAATATGGGATGGATGAAATTTTGCGAATCTACGTGTTTTGTTATGCAAAAGTAAAATGGCGACAAAAATTTAATTAATTCAAATCCTCTCAGAACTAGATTAAAAAGGAATGAATAGAAAACAACCATATAATTCTAATTCTGAGACTATTTATGATTCTAATTCCATCCAGGAAGCTACTCAAACAGTCATGTTATAACATGAGCTTGATAAACTTTTAGAGCGTGCGCGATCATCATGAGCTTGATAAACTTTTGGAGCGTGCGCGATCATCATGAGCTTGATAAAGTTTTGGAGCGTGCGCGATCATCATTAGCTCGATAAACTTTTAGTGCGTGCGCGATCATCATGAGCTTGATAAACCTTTAGAGCGTGCGCGAGCGTCATGAGCGTGATAAACTTTTAGAGCGTGCGCGTGTGACATGGGCATGATAAACTTTTAGAGCGTACGCGAGTGTCATGGGCGTGATAACTTTTTAAAACCACGTGGCTTATAGTATTTGGTAAGTAAAGGTCCGTGTTTATATGCTATGTGATAATGACTGAGAGTCTATGGTCATTAATCGTGCACAGTTTTAACTTGTAGGTTACTTTGATTTTTTATTGAGAATATCTTCGCAAATTTGTAGAAGAGACCAACAATACATTTGATCAACATTTTTCTCCTTATCTTCTTACCCTATCTTCCAGACCTCATAGAGGACAACCGGTACCACTACTGTACTAAACCAATGGCCTATTACATAACCGTCAATACCTAGTTATTATGTTAGAAAAGTTATAAACTGGTGGAATATACGACAGTTAAATATTTATTGCTTATATAGAATTGGAACTATTGTTGTTTATATTTTATTATTTAGTTACAAAGTTCAACGAGATATTTATGGGTCGTAGCGAGCTTACTTTTGTTTTAGGCTAGATCGTAAAATGTAGACGAAAGTTTTCGCTCCCTAGCCGTAATATAGTAAATTTTAGTCACGAAATTCTTCAATAAAACTTCAAAATTTAAAGTATTATATCATATTTTAGATCAGAATAATTTTACTTCTTAATATATATTTAATAGTTAGATTATCACATTACATAATTTAACGCATTTCGTTCCAATCGTTAAAAAAGTGTGGCCATAAATATTGTTACAACTTAAAAACTTCTGTTATTTTTTTTTGAGGTTATATTTGGAATATGTTTCTCATATATAAAAGACGTAAGTGCATAGGTCCGTGGTCAGAGAGATTAAGGCCTGAATTAAGGCAAAAGGAAGTCATTTCGCATAGACAGACATATTTGCTGAGATTGTAATAATCCAATACATATACTCCATAAACAAAAATGCATTTTTAAAGTAGATAAAATAATTATATATAGTAAATAATTATATATAATAGATTAAATAATTTAACAGACCTTCTTTAAAATGAAAAAACAAACACATAATTGAAACTTTTTTTTTTCAAAAAAATTTAACCATGTGTTTTATCATATAAACTAATAATATAAAAGGTTTCGTTTGTGCGTATATTTAACAGGTATAATATACACTACAGTAAATAAATAGTAGTTAGATACTCTAAATAATATTTTGCACCAAAATATAAGTAGGTAAATGTTGTGGAAATCATTTCAATTAAGACAATCGGTAAATATAATGAATACTCAAAAAATTTGATCGCTATTATTATTTATTTAATAAAATTGTAATATGTAATTTAGTTTTTGGATATTTGAATTAATAAGTACATACATAAACATCTACGACGTAAAAGTTTCATCTACTATTTCATTTTACGGGCGCATTGAACCGCTTAAAAATGATCTAAAACAATACAATGTGAGGTTTATTATAACTGAAATGGATTTAAATTACTGTAATCAAACAAGTAGAGCCTAAAATCTGTGCGATTTATTGCCTACGTTTCTCATGGTCAATTGACGAGACAAACGGTTGGAAATCAGGAGTTAGTTTAGGTAGGTTAAGTTCGGTCACGTTCGATTAGTTCTTAACTTTGTGTTAATTTTCGTTCAATTTGACAGGCACAATCTATTTAATGAAATCCAAAATCGATTAAACCCGTTATAGATATGTATGTATAAATTTTTATTTTTAACTGACTTCAAAAAAGTAGGAGGTTTCTCAATTCGACCGTATATATGCTTTTTTATATTTGTTCGCGGATAACTTCGTCGTTTATGAACTGATTTTGATGATTCTTTTTTTATTGGAAGGGGTGTACTTCCAAAACGGTCCCATGAAAATTTTATAGGTTTTTGAAAAATCAATAAAAATCTAAAAATTTATCTACATTATTGAAGGCGGTTTCTTTTTATGCAAAAAATAATTATTATACTATTTCCATTTCTTTATTTTCTCGATGACAGCTCCTGTGGAAACTTGAACGAGCGTCTTTTTTACATTATGTGTACATTATTTAATAAAAATATGACGCTTACGCGCGTACAAGGTCATAGCAGAGTCGGAGAAACTGATAGGGATGGAGCTATCGATAAACGTAACACGATAAGAGACCCGATATTTTTTTACAAAGTGTAAGAAACTAAACTATTGCCAGATAATTTTATACAAATTTATTATCTAATATTACATTTCATTTCAAGATGTAATTATATTATGTTGATTGTTCATTTATTTATTTTAATCAAAATCTGATAAATCGCCACTATCACTCGATGAGCTCTCCTCAACATTTATTATAAGTTCCTGTATTTCTATACTATCTAATGCCACATGAATTTCCCAATCCGACGCTATAATGTTTTGGGTTCTTCTCACAATTTTTTCCCAGTGTTCGGCGGTTACTTCCGCACATGCATTTTTTAATAAATCTAATATCTTGTTTGCCGTAAAAGGGGGATGTTTCGAGCGGCGTGTCCTTTGATTTGTGCCCATATTAGTTCTATAGCATTGTACTGGCAATGATACGGCGGAAGTCGAAGAACCCAATGACCACATTCGGCAGCTATTTCGTCAGTAATATATCTTTTAGGGAGGCTTTTTTTAGATTTTAAAATATTCACTAATTGTACTTTTAATAAAGTATCATCCACATTTTCGGCATGGCGTTTGAGCCAGTCAATTATCTCTTGTTTTTTATTGGCCTGCGTCAGCATTTTATCAATTTGTCTAGAGTGATATGTAGCGTTGTCCATAATAATTATAGACGGTTCTTCCAGAGATTGCACCATTTCTTTGAACCATCCTTCGTAAATCTCCGCGTTCATTTCTTCGTGGTAGTTCACTGTTTTCTTGGATTTAAAGGCCAGTAAAGCATCTGACACGAATCCTTTCGTAGACCCTGCATGGCATATGATAAGGCGTTCACCTTTTCCCATTGACACTGAACTAGTGGAAGCGGCGGTGTCGTCAGTCCAGTTCTTCGATACTGTGTGGTTTGCATTTAACCAAGTCTCGTCAGTGAAAATAACATTTGACCAATCTGATATCGTTTTGGCTTCGCTCAAAAATTCGCAGCGAGTCATAGCAACGTCGTGACGCTCCATCAATATTTTACGTTTGTCCGATTTTTTATAAGAAAATCCAATTTCTTTCAAAACTAAGCTTAATGACGATTTTTGGCCATGGAACAAACCACGTTCACGCAAAGAAACAATAAGTTTTTTAAGTATTGGAATTTCTTTGCGCAAGTAATAGTCATATATATGACGACGAATAGCGTCAGCGTCGAGGTTGTCAACCGATGTCATACGACGTGGTTGGCGTTTCTTCTTCGGCGTACGAAGCTTATTTGCTTGCATGCCGCTTGTACCGTAAGCTTCGGTAGTAATTTTTGAAACAGTAGGTCCACTAATTCCTAATGCGGCCGCAACACGCTCTCGCACTTGCGACAGTGATAATAGCGGGCCACCATTTTGATATTCTGCTTCAAAGTAATTACGAACCTTGATCACCAGTTCTCTCGCCTGACTTTTCAGAACAGATCCTTTAGGCATTTTGATATTTGACAGCTGGGCAGCAATCAACACGGAGGAACACAAAATACACAACGTAACGTATGGATAATGTGAAAAAACTCAGCGAACAGAAATGTAGTGACCATATAGTACGACCGTCTTGTTGCGAGTGACAGATTAAAACAAATACAAAATGGCGGTGGGTCATTGAGTGTTCCCAGCTTGAAAAAATATATTTGAATGTTTTTGTTGAATTTGTCTTAGTTCAAAATATATATGCGATCGATATCATTACTTATTTGGTCACAACACTACAACTATCAAATTAGAACTGTCATCGAGAAAATAAAGAAATGGAAATAGTATAGCTATTTATTAGATTTACGTGTGGCGATAGAGTAAGAAGACAGTTCACTAGCTCATATATCATCAATGTAAGAGAGAGAAAACTAGAAAAAGAAGAAAGAATATTAGAAAGTTGGAAAGTTATATTAGAAAGTTGTTAAATGAAAAATTAATTAAGAAAATCTATTTCACCCGAGACCCAAAACTGCAAGGAATATGCCTGCAACACGGAGATGCATATACAGTAAAACCCGTTTAAGACGATTTCGCAGGGACCCGACCAAAAACGCGTCTTAGGCGGGAAATCGTATTATGCGGGAAAGGGTAAAAAACGTGCCATTATTATTGATTATATTCTATTATTATTTTGAATACCTAGGTATTGAATTTAACATTAATAATTACCTAAAATAAAATAATCACTTATTTTAGTTTGACAAAAAGATTTTGAGACATTACCAATTACAAGATTTTCAACGTAATTAAATTTTCGCAGTGCGTTTTCGCTTTGATTCAAAGAAGTTACATAGCGTCTTAAATCATTAACTGCTAATAATGCCTGGGCATGTGACAAAATCGGAGTTGTCTTATCTTCTTCTTGGTCATTATCACTTAGGGTCGCTCGACAGTCGTCACTTCATTAGTCGCTGGCCGCTGCCGCAAGGGGTAATATGTTGGAGAGGGTGCTAGCTGCCCGCATCGAGCGGCACCTCGTCGGCACGGGGCCCGATCTGTCGTACGCCCAGTTTGGGTTTAGGAGAGGTCGTTCGACGATCGCGGCTCGGTTGCGCCCGAAGGCCGTGGCGACTGAGGCCGTCACTGGCGGGGGAGTGCTGTTGGTGGTGTCCCTGGACATCAGCATTCAATAGTCTGCCATTCAGCTGCATCCGGTATCACGGGGTGCCAGCTTAGCTGAGGTGGCTAGTGGCAGACTATTTGGAGGGGCGCAGCGTCTCTGCACCAACCGAGCAGGGAACATTGTGCGAACGCCCATAACGTGCGGTGTCCCACAGGGGTCGGTCCTCGGACCCACCCTGTGGAACATCGGCTACGACTGGGCGTTGCGGGGGAGCCTCCCGCCCGGGCTGGGCGTGATTTGTTACGCCGACGACACGCTCGTCACAGCCCGCGGTGGGACGCTAGAAGAGGCGACAAGCCAGGCGACTCTAGGCACCGAAGAGATCGTCAGGCGGATCGAGGGTTGAGGGTCGCCCTGGAAAAGACGGAGGCCCTCTTGTTCCATGGGCGCCGCATGAGCCCTCCCATCAGCGTCTCGATCACCGTCCATTCGGTTGATATCAGCATCCGGGCCCATATGAGGTATTTGGGCCTGGTGCTCGACGGGCAATGGTGGTTCCGGGAGCATTTCCGCAGGCTCGTTCCACGGCTCGTCGGCGCGGCGTCCGCCTTATTGTGGTTTATGCCGAACGTGGGCGGACCGAGCGCTACGTGCCGACGGCTGTACGCGGGGGTCATCCCGTCGATGGGAGGGTACCCCAAATAGAGGGTATTCCGTCGGGCCGACCGCTGACGTCAAGTCGCCCTGCTCCGGTGGTCGTCCCAACAATGAAGGCACCGTGCATCATGGGTGGGTTGTGGGTGTGCGTGCTTACGCCCCTCTGTCGCCCCGGACGGAGTGGTGCGAGAAGCGCGCCGACCGCAACCCAACCCCAAAAAAAAGGGGGGTTAATATGTGTATTTGAGTGGCACGTGTTGGCGTATTAAACGGGATGACAAGCGTATTAAGCGTTAAGAAATGTATGAAAACATGTCTCAAGTTGCTGAGACTGACGCAAAATGGCGTATTATGCGGGAAATCATATTAAACGTGATCGTATTAAACGGGTTCTACTGTAACAGCTTTTGTGTTTGGTAAATATGAGTGCTATAACAAATTATTGTTTTAAATCATTATTATAAAATCAGGAAATGTACCATTTAAAAATTATGCTAGAAGCGATAACGTATAATGTAATCAGCAAAACCATAATAAGTATTCAGATTTACCGTCAGGTTTTTGAGCAACTTGACATCATTAGTTTCGTACTTCATTCGTGCGTACTCGTCGTCGGTAAAGCGAACACCTTTTTCTATATCCATTTGCTTCTCATATTCTAGATCTGTTTGCCATTTATTTAGTAATTGTTCAGCTGTTAATTTTTCTCTTTCTTCTTCTTCTTCAGGTTGCGCTTCCTCATCCATTGACTAAAATATTTATAATGATACTGTTAATAAATTGGCGGCTTGCAAGTGCCATTATAAATTTATTCTATACAGATATTTAACGATTATTCAAAATAAAATATTGCACAAGTTTAAAATACGTCTTTAATGAGGTCTTTCGTTTTTTTTTTTAATAATATTTATGTTATCGTTAATAGCTGTTGCTGACCGGTGATAGATTAAATATATTGGTCTATTAATTTAATTTTTAATGGAGCAGAGCTATCAATTAACTACCTATTACGCCATATTTTATAGAGAAATTTGTTACCTGTTCGAATTTCTGGGATGCTTTCAATTTTCTGTAATAGGCGTCGGCTCGTTTCTTCGAAGCACGGGCTACTTCACGGTTAACCATCCGCCAAAATACAAAGACTGGGTGATGGAACAACTCCGGGGGACATTCTTTAAGAGGCGTTTTGCCGACAAGGATTAGCCGTTTAAGCCTTTCCATTTCATCCATCTGTTGAGAAAAAATTGTGCTTGGATTTCGTTTAAGGATGTTCTCGTATTATGTGTATTAACAATTATGTTTTCTTTCTTTAATTATAGAAATTTTTTAACTAACCTCACATACTGCACCAAATTAGTGTAAGCATCCATACGGCAATTGTGACATCCTGAAGTCCAAATTTGCGTAGGGCGTTAAGTACCTATCACTTTCCGTGTGGTGACGGAGTAAGAATGCAATTCATCACTCCCTATCTTGCCCGTGGATGTCGTAAAAAACGACTAAGGGATATAATATGCGTATAACATCTATCCAAGAGATGGAAAACTCGAAATAAAACCCTAAACCAACCTGTCTGAGTATTAAGTATCACCAAATATCCTCGTGCATTATCTCTAAATATCAAGCACGGCGTTTATAATGATGCTTGATAGACGCCAGAAATCTTCTTTTCTTTTAAGTAGAATTACTACAACATGGGGCAATATAGCTGTGTTTTATATTTCCACTTACGCCTCAAGGATAAAAGTGTGAGATTATAAAAGACATGGAATTTCTTCTAAATGTTAAAATAAATTCTTAGAAGTTTTTATTAACGAGCAATGTCAATGTTTATTGCACTTTCTCTTTTCAATCCAAATAACTGCACTATGAGATGCTAGAAATGAAGATATTAGTTAATAACATCTTGCTAGCCAAAGGAATTGTCACCTTTTTTTTCTATCATGATGTTACTATCAACCATAATAATTTCTTTTTAAGGTAGGCTGTAGTCTGGACCGACCTCACCTAATCCGTTCAAAGCGACGGAAAGGCGACGTGCCCATAACCTTCCGTATCTCCTCCCCATGGCCATTGGACTAGCCACTAGTGATGGCTCTGTGACCTTGATGGCCAACCAGGCTAAGGTTCTTACGAATGGGAATGAAAGAGGTGATGATTAATGTGTATCGCTACTACCTACACGGAAGGACGGCGAATACTAATTCAAAAAAGTTAAAATGATATACAAATATGTTTTGTTTTTATAAATTATCTCTAAATGACGTAATTATTATATTACGTGGGTAATAATTGCATGAGATAGGTTTGGCAAATTATGTTTTCCAGCAAATATGATAAGGAAGTCGATATAATTATCATTTATGCTTGTTTCTTTAGAGTTTACGTCATTCTTGTTTAAATTTAAATATTGGCAGTGATAAAAGCTACCAAGTGCCAGTTGAATTTTAAGCAAATTGTTTCTTTATTAAAACTATTTAACCTAAAATATGATAATTATACTTGATAATTCTACTTGATTAAATTAAAATAATTACAAAAGTTTTATGCACAAGAACTTAAGACTGGGATTACTTTGTATTCATTTTGCATAAAAATATTTTTAGGAGTATGAAATATCTCGGGCTAGAGGCCCTATCTAGGGCTAGAGGCCCTATCTAGGGCTAGAGACATGGAATCGGTTACGGTGACCCATTTAATACATCAGTTACCTGAAGTCCAACGCCACCTCTCCGTCGCACCTAATGGTCTGCCAGACTATACCTATCTAAAAAGGACGCGAGAAAAAAAAACTTACCACTCTCGACGAGATCCTCTTGTTGAGGTTTTCCTCGTTAACAGCACGAATTCTTTCTTCTAAATCGGTCATGTAGGACTTATCCGTGAGTTTAACCAGGTTTGAGCCCATATGTTTCTCCAAACGGGCCCGAACATGCGGATGCGCGAAGCTGATAGGAATACCAAATTACATTAATTAATCCTTACTAATATTATAAATGCGAAAGTAAGTGTGTTTGTTTGTTACGATTTCACGCTTGTTTCAATGAACCGATTTCGGCAATTCTTTCACCAATGGAAATCTATAATATTAGGGAGCAACATAGGCTATATTTTACCCTGGTATTCCCACGGGAACGAGAACTATGCGGGTCAGATGACTGAAACCGAAGCGAAGCGAGGACGGATTGCTAGTAATCTAAATAATAGCTGTACCAATATAGGACCTTACAAATATTTTACTTCGCACTGCGGAACATTCGTGGTATATTTTATCCGACATTTCAAGTGGGTAACGCATCTACTAATCATTGCTATAAAGTTAATGATAATTTTAATGAAATACATGTAATCTTTTATTTTATTCATTGAAAATTGTAACCATTTTTCAATTTCTATGACGTTTTATATCGTACTAGGCTAACCGGCTTTATACACCGTAAAATCTGATTGGCTGTTTTCCTGAAACGTATGTACTCATTGTCAGTTAATTATTCTTAATATCCCCACATAACTGAAAAAATAATACATTTAGAAAAAAAGTCTGATAATTAGACATTCTTAAGTTTGCCTGACATGCAACGGCATTGTTCCCAACATGCTTACGACATAGCATTCGTATTAAATCGCAATAATAGGTAAAACAAAATAATTTTAGGCATAACACCTCGGAGCTCGGTGTCGCATCTCACTCGCTCGTGCCCCGCACCCCTTTTTTCTTTTGTGATACGCCCAAGTCGCGCGACCTTGGTCTGTTTGAATAGGTCAGTTAGCAAAATTACCATCAAGCTGGGATCCTGTTATAAACATTATTAAAAACAAATCCAAAAAGACCACCACAAGACTGCAAGACACCGTGAGCTCATATTGTATAGATTTGACCCACAATAATAATAACTAAAGATAATTTTATAAATTAAAACCTTTTAGTAACATAAAGTAAGCCGCCTTCAAAATTAACTTTAATTTAGCATCATGTTACCTGAGTTTTCTTGCCAGATCTTTCTCAGTGTAACCGTGTTCCGATCCGGTGGTAGTATACTAGATTATTAGTTAGTTTTTAAATATAATTACTATTAATTTTAATGTTTAATTATTACTAACCATAAACAATATAATTTTTTCATATAGAATCATTTTTCTTCTTACATTGGCAATCAATTTTGTATCAAAATGTGGGTCAATATTTAATAACTAATTTCTGTATCGGGTAGATAATTATAAATTTTCTGCAGTAACGATGACTTGTTGGACGTGACACATCTTAATCCACCCGTGATCATGAACGCTGTAAAGTGTTCGAAACGTCGGGTAATCAAAAATCAAATACAAACGCGATAAAATCCGTAAAGTAGTTTTATTTAAAATGTATAATACTCGCGTAAACATCAGAAATCATTAAATAGCCATTTACCTCGAAAGTATTTTTATCTGACTGCCCAACGAAATCAGGGCTAATGTGTTAGTCAGCCTATGTATATGTATAAGTACATACGAGTACATTTATTACTTTGTGGCGCTCTGGGACCAAATCCATGAGGTGATTTTGATAATTATTTTAGCAATTAATGCGTTTTTATCATGCGAATGTTGGTAAGTATAAATTACAACATTCAGTAATCCAAATTCAATATGGCGATAACCGGACAATATGTTATGACAATGAACGAAATGAAAGTCAATGAACTATATTATACCGTGTGATGACGGAGTAAGAATACAATTCACCTCTTCCTATCTTGCCCGTGGATGTCGTAAAAGACGATTATGGGATATAATATGCATATAACATCTGTGCAAGAGAAGGAAAACTCGAAATGAAACCCTACACGAACATGTCTGACCAGCATTGTATAGTAGGTTTAATTCCCTCCCACTGTGGAGGAGGCCCGAGGCCAGCAGTGGGACGTATGTGGGCTGCGATGATGATGATGAACTATATTAAGTGATTTATCATTAAATAGGCATGTATTACGCAGTCAATTTTTTCTTTAATTTTTAATTCATAATTCTCGTCTCAGTTCATATCTATTCCACTGCTGGGCTCGGGTCGTCTCCATAACGTCAAGAAAATGGACCTATTATAATATACCGCTCCAATGGGTTGGTTATGCGGTTTTATTTCGAGTTTTCCTTCTCTTGGACAGATATTACTTCATATTATATTCCTTAGTTGTCTTTTACGACGATTATTTTAATTATCTAAATCATTTTAATTTTCAGTGTGGTGATTGAGTAAAAATACAGTTCACCACCCCCTTTCTTGCCTGTGAGTGTCGTAAAGGACGACGAAAGCATGTGCTACACGGTTTCAAACAGTGGTTTGAAACGGAAAAGGCAGAAAAGCACTTTCCTGGCTACATGATTTTTAAGCTTGTTTGAAATCAACAGTGTTTAGAGAACGTGGCGCGGATAGGACGTCTTTACGCTCGCGTACCGTATAATCACTACTGTTTGAAACCATGCACACATAGCACATGTTTAAAACATGCAACAACAGTGGTTTGAAACAGTGTAGATAGATGTTTTATGCCAAATTTCGTATGACTTTTAAACGCCCTTGGTAGCGAGGCTTGTGTTTCAAACCACTGGCCAAGCGGTGGTTTTTATCTTGTTTGAAACCGTCTAGCCGCTTGCTTCAAACCAAGCGAACGACAGTCACGCTGCAGAGGTCAGCGCAGACGCACGCGACGACGTTCTGTGCACAAAATGTGCGTGGGATATTTTAATTTTTTCCTTCAATTGCACACAAAACTGCAAGACTTACTCCAACATTTTGTTGTTTTGATAGGTAAGGCGCCATGACGTCGACGACGTTGTAGTGAATATACGGTGTACGTGAGCGGAAAGACGTCCTATCCACGCCACGTTCTCTGAACACTGTTGGTTTCAAACTAGCTTAAAAACCATGTAGCCAGCAGAGTACTTTTCTGCTTTTTCTGTTTCAAACCATTGTTTGAAACCGTGTAGCGCATGCTTAAGAGATTCAATACGCAAATAATAGGTACCTATACAAGAGAATGAAAAATTGAAATAAAACCCAATACCAAACTGGTATAGTAGGTGATTGCCCTTCTATTACGAAGGAGGCTCGAGTCCAATAATGGGACGTTTATGAGCTGAAATGATGATGATGAATTCATTTTAATAGTGCATGGGAGTATTTTTTAAAATTTAATAAACGTTGTTGTTAGATTAATAAGCAATCCAATTAATGGTAATTGCGCTCATAGACTTTAGTAATAGCTAAATCGTTGTTTAGCATACAAATAAAACGATTTGGAGGTAATGTAATGAGATAATAGAAAGATGAACGGAGGGAAGAAGACTTGGGTTTTCAGCTCTCTGGCATAGCTCAGAAGATCATAGTGGCAGGACCACATTGTTGGCAGTTGTCTGTCTACTGCTGCGGGCCAGCCCATCTGGGATAGTACCATACTCTTGCAGAAAATCGACGTCCGCGTAGTAGCAATTTGTTACTGCGCTTCGTTCGGTGAGAGCGAGATTCGGAAACCCGAATTTCTGAGGGTGTTTGCGTGTGGTGGCTTATAGTATCAGCGAACCCTGTTGCACGCATTCACACTCCCTTCACTTTCTCCGTGGTAGGCAGCGGCCTTGCAAAGGTCCATGAGCGGCAGTAGCACTTACCATCAGGTGTACTGTATGCTCGTTTGCCACCGTTTGCTATAAAAAAAACGAAACGCATTAATTATAGAACTACTCCAAACGAATCTGCACATTATAGTTGCCAGCAATAATTACAATAAAAAACCACCAAATCGACTTCTACGTGGATATATGGTGTTAACTTATTAAGTATATAAAGGCGATGGATAAAGGGGTGGTGACCTGGAGACGCGAGTACTGATAAGTTTATCTGCCGACTTGTTACAAAGCGTACTGTTTCATATGCTCTTGTTAATCGCGCGTATAACATATGTGTATGTATTTCAAATCGAGACGTTGATGTCATCAATATCATTATTATCTATAGGAAAATCGACCGTTTTTTTTTTGTTAACGCTGTGGAAATGCAATTTACGCACTATCCCCCGCCGGTACCAGACGAGGGGGTGTATGGGACTCGCCGGTCGAATACCCACTAAAACCAACAGCGGTCTCTTCCGCGCTGTTACGGAGTGCCGGAGAGATCGTTTAATGACATTCGATCCCCGACACTCCTACGCAAGGCCGTCGGGCCACGTCCTGTCGTCACTTAAGGCAGTAGGAGGAGATGCGCATATCGGCGCCTCCCCCTCCCTGGTCGCCGCCTACGGAGCGAGTTAGCGGACGCAAGTGCCTTGCGTTCCCGCTCCGCGGCCTCCTTCCGAGCGAAAACCTCCTTGCAGAAAGAGGCCATTGACGATCAGCACCTGTCGCTGTCGAGCATCTTTGTTGTGATGGTCAACAATGACAGGTCTGTTCCTATGATCGCCGACAGGTCGCGGCGCTGAGGCCCCCAGGCGGGACATACCTCCAGGGTATGACGCGCATCATCATTTGGCGCGCCACACTCATGGCATCCCGGGGCCTCCTCACGTCTGATTCTATGCAGGTACTTACCGAAAACCCCGTGTCCGGTAAGTACCTGCGTCATCCGGAAGGTCAGGTTGCCGTGCTTTCGTTTCATCCAGCGGTGGAGGTGGGGCGCAATCATCTCTACAATCCCCCACCCTGCTACAGGGGACTCCAATTCCTCCCTCCAGCGCCGGATAACTATCCTTCGGGCCATTTTTATTGACCTACTCCCCCCTACCTACCCTGACCTAGTCCCCTTGTGGTGATACCTCCGCCACTGACCCGCGTCGCAGCGAAGAGTCGGTAGACCTCTGCAAGCGCCCTAGCTTGTAGAGGCCAGGGTGGATCGCCCGCCAGCAGTGAGGCTGCAATCCAGGATACTATACGGTATCCTTGAATTGTTTTCACCGTCATGGCTCTCTGCGCTTTTCGCAATTTCGCCTTATTGGAGGCGGTGAGAGACTGCACTGCGGCACCGTACAGTGTCATAGACCGCAAGATACCGGCATATAAACGCCGGCAGGACGATCCAGGGCCTTCAGTGTTTGCCAGAAGCCTACCTAACGCCGCGGCCGCCTTGGCGAGTTGAAGGATGAGCTGGGCAAAGTGCGGCCCGAAGCTCCATCTACTGTCTAGGTGCAGACCCAGGTACTTCATCCGAGTCTGCACCGGCACGGCAACCCCAGACACACTGATCTGTGCTCTGCGGGGGAGACCTCGGCTTGGGCCTTAAAAGAGGAGGGCCTCTGTCTTCTCCCGTGAGACCCTCAGGCCGAACATGCCTATCCGGTCGACGACGAGCCCTACTCCAATCCTTGCCAGTCGGGCGGCCTTCCGGAAGTCAGCCCCCCTCACCGTGACGAAGGTGGGATCTGCGTAACAAATAACCCCCATCCCGGGAAGGAGCTGGCCCCGGAGAAGCCAGTCAAATCCGACGTTCCACAAGGTCGGACCAAGGACCGAGCCCTGTAGAACGCCGCACTCTACGCGATGATGACCTATGCGCCCGTCGTCCTCCTCTCAGAGCACATGCCTCCCCTCGAGGTACGCCTCCAACAGCCTCCGGAGGTACAGAAGCACCTCATGAAATTTTAGCGCCTCCTTTAGCGTCTCATGTGGGAGACTGTTGAAGGCATTTTTAATGTCGAGCGAGACTGCCAGTACTACTTCCTTTTGGGCCACCGCTTCGGTGGCCAAGCAAAAATTGATCTGCTAATGTACTATATTTTTCGTGTGGTGACGGAGTAAAAGTACGTAAAAATTGTAAAAGACGATAGAGGGATATAATATGCAGACAGCTAAATGTTAGTGAAGGAAAACTTCAAATAAAATCCATTTTTTTTTTGGGTGGGTTACGGTCGGCGCACTCCTAGCACCACTCCGTCCGGGGGGACAGAGGGGAGAAGCACGCACTCCCGTAACCCACCCGTGACACGCCGCCTTCGTCGCTGGGCCGACCCCCGGAGCAGAGTGACTTGACGTCAGTGGTCGGCCCGACAGAATACCCCCTTGTGGGGTACGCCCCCCCCCCCCCTCGGGGAGGACATCGGTCTTTCCTCACGCGGTCGGCCTCTCGGCGGGTGACGGACTAATTCCCCGGTCACGTCACCCGCGGCCTCGGCTAGGGCGGCACGAGGCGCAGGTAATCGCGCCTACACCGCCCCAGTTACCGGCGGCGGTTCGCAAATAAAATCTTATACCAAAACGTCTGATGAGGCCCGGTATTGTAGGTTCATTTCTCAATGATTGTGGAAGAGGCTCGAGCCCAGCAGAAGGACGTATATGAGCCGAGATGATGATGAATATACTATAAAAGACCTACTAACGATGGTCTCTCGAATTGGTATAGGGTTTTATTTTGAGTTTTCCTTCTCTTGCGTAGATGTCATCTGCATTTTATATATTCCTATAGTCGTCTTTTACAATATCGACAGGTAATAAATGATGAGGTGAACTGTATTTTTACTCTATTACCACGCGAAAGTATTTAAATGTAAAACGTACATTACGTACGTTTTTAACTTCTATACATTTAAATACTTTCATCAATCATCATTCATCATCATCAATCATCATAATATTTAAAAATAATGTTACGTTATTACCTTCAGCACTGTCCCACCAATAGTCTATACAGGACAGGTGGACAGTGCTATAATGGCCACTCTTGACAGGCGGGTTGACGATTACTGGCAAGACTTTTTATAACACCCTGATCGACGGTAAACTATCATAGAAAAGAATGGGATGGTGACATATTGATATTGTTACACGTCAGGGTTGTGTAATTAAGACGGTTCTAATATGAGCTGAAAAGATGTGTAAAAAGCATAATAAATTATAACAATTTACAAAAATGTTCATCTCTTTGACTGTTGCCGTGTTCTACATGGTCCATAATTGTTTCAAACTTTAGTAATTAAGATCTTTTATACATTATGGAGTGCAATAAAATATGAAATTGGTTTGGATTCCTATGATGATGGAGTAAGAATACAATTCATCACCAATTTTCTTAGGCTCTGAATGTCATGAAAGATGACTAAGAGATATGTATATATGTAACATTAACATCTAAAATACTCTCGAAATAAACTATATACCAATCCATCTGACCAGCGTGGTAGGTCAATTTCTCTCGCAATGTGGAGGAGGTTCAAGATTAGCAGTGGGACATCCGTGACTTTAAATGATAATGGTTTTTAATCCGTCGCTACACAGAAAGTTTTGTACAAGTTTATAGTCAAGAAAATCAAATCTATTGGTTCATTTAGTTAATAACAGGTAAAAGATTATAAAGTTTATTCAGATAGTTATTGTATTGTAGTTTACATGTTGCTTAGAATTTTAGATAATGTATATTAATAACTAGCTTCGTGGCAAGTTGTGATAAGTTAAATACTCGTAAATTAAGCAAATTGCTAAACTTTCTATTGCTATATCTATTTTCTATTAGCATAATAAAGATACACATACTTTTAGTATTTCAATAAAACTTAACAACTTTTTATTAAGGCAAATAATAAAATAATAATTTAGTCATTATGGCGCCTCACGAATAAACATAAATGTGGGCATATAAAATTTACTAGTATTGCCTTTACTTGCCAACATAAAAATCAAAGAACATAGGTACTAATGTAGCGCGATTGTAAAACATTTACACGTAAATATAAAAAGCGTAAACAATAAAGATATTGAATGTGTTCATTTGGACGATCTTACCAGAGCCGCGAAGACTCGTTAGGACTCCTTTCTACACTCGTTTTTATGGAGCACTTGGTTAAAAACTATTTACAGAGCGCTAGTAGTCAGACGTCTCGTCGTCGCCGTAAAGTTTTAGTAGTTTTGACGCTACATGCTCAGTGTCATAGTTGAGACCTTTGTCGTGGTGTACAATGGGCCTGGCACGGTATGGCACGACCCGCGCTGACACCACATGTTCGTAGAAAATTTGTATAAAATAACGTTTACACTTCACCGCCCCACAGGATCGACGTCAATTTAAACGCGGGAGAAGTTCTGTGGACTGTTTTACCAAATGATTTGGTTCAATAAAACCAAATTATTTCTTGCCAAAGTGCACATTTATAAAATGATCAAAATAAAGTTTTGTATTTCCGTCACCTGTGAGAACTAATCTTATAATTTAATTCGAATTAAAGTTTTGTACAGTTTACATATGCGCGTCCGCGTAAATACAAATCTAATCTGTAAAGAGTTGAGGCTTTGTCAAAGTTATAATATATAAAAAAAAAAAACAATAGCGTAACCATAAGAAAAAAATATAACATAATATAAAAATAAAATATAATCGTATTAGAAATGTCCTATGTCTAGCAAAGAGACTTGGTGGACTGACAGAGACATGGATGGAGTTTATTAATTTTCCAAGTCTAATACAATTTCCCTCCCACCAGGAGTTCATGCCTGGCAATGAGACGTATATGAGGCGAGATGATGATAATGACTACAAATCTACAATTAACAAGTACTAAACAATAAACAAACTCATTCATTCATTCATTCTTTTCAGCTCACATACGTCCCACTGTTGGGCTCGAGCCTCTTCCAAAATAGGAGGGAAATTGACCTTACTATACTATGCTGATCAGACAGGTTGGTATAGCGTTTTATTTCGAGTTTTTCTTCTCTTGCATGGATGTTATATACGTATTATATACCTTAGTCGTCTTTTACGACATCCACGGGCAAGATAGGGAGTGATGATTTGTATTCTTACTCCGTCACCACACGGAATAAACAAACAAATACAATTAAATCGTGTTATTTGTTTTACTTTGTTTATTATTTACAAAGAAGAGAGACAGTCGTGGTTTTTTTTAAACAAGTATGTAGGGACTCTTAAGTTCACGTGATTGTTAGAAATTTAGACATACATGGCACCGGTATAGCAATTTTGAGTTATTGCCTCTGGAATGCATAAAGCTGCATCTTTATGACACATCGTTCAGAGCAAAGTAATAACTGTTGACATAGAGCAACAAATGTTCATAATTATTAATTCTTAACGTTTATGTGAATGTTATACATTCTAATCTATGTATACCTACATACAAATATTTTCCGTGTGGTGACGGAGTAAGAATACAATTCACCACCCCCCTCTCTTGTCCGTGGGTATCGTAAAAGATGACTAAGGGATATGTATTTATCTGCATAGATAACATCAATGTAAGAGAAAGGAAACTCGAAATGAAACCCTATGCCAACACGTTTGTCCGTTGTATAGTAGGTTAAATTCCCTCCCATAATGGAGGAGGTCCGAGCCCAACAGTGGGACGTATACGGACTGAGATGTTGATGATACATACAAATAATGTAATTTCTAAAGTTTTTAGAATTTATGATTATAATTAGTCTTTTAATTAAAAAGAAATGTACAATATTTATATCTTTACTAGCAACCCGCCCTCGCTTCGCTTCGGTTTTAGTAGTTTTACCCGCGTAGTTCCCGTGGGAATACCGGGATAAAATATAGCCTAGGTTACTCCCTGATATTATAGCTTTCCATTGGTGAAAGAATTTTTGAAATCGGTCCAGCCGTTTTGAAGATTACCCGGAACAAACAGACAGACAGACAGACAGACAAAAAAATTTAAAATGTATTTTAGGCATATGTATAGTGCAAATAACTGTGTGAGCATGAAAAAAGCCTATTATTTTGACATTACAAACAGACACTCCAATTTTATTTATTGGTATAGATACTGACTGCACAGATGGCGTTGTGGTTAAAATATTGCCCTACCGTGCCAGTGTCGTGGGTTCGAATCCCACGCGGGACAACATTTTGTGCGATTCACAAATTGTTGTTCTGAGTCTGGGTGTAATTTGTGTCCGTCAATTATGTTTGTAAATTCCTCCGTATCATAAGGATTATTTCTTAGTGCAGGGTGTCATAAAAAAGTATCTTTCTACACATCAATTGAATTAGATATTTACATAAAATAATAGTTATATTTGGAACTAGCAACCCACCCTCGCTTCGCTTCGGTTTTTGACGTTTTACCCGCGTAGTTCCCGTTCCCGTGGGAATACCGGGATAAAATATAGCCTAGTTTACGCCCTGATGTGATAGCTTTCCATTGGTGAAAGAATTTTTGAAATCGCTCCAGCCGTTTTCAAGATTACCCGGAGCAAACAGACAGACAGGCAAAAATTTTTTAATCTGTATTTTAGGCATAGGTGTCGTGCAAATAACCGTGTGAGCATGAAAAAAGGCTATTATTTTGACATTACAAACAGACGCTCCAATTTTATTTATTGGTATAGATACGATATAAGGACTCCATGGATCCAACACTAAAATAATTTTTCAATTCAAACTAGTAAGTAGTTCCTATGATTAGCGCGTGCAACCAAACTAACGCTTGAACTTTATATTGGTATAAAGGAAGTGCTTAATTTTATTTCATAAAATTAAATTATCATAATTATGCCCATTGATGTTTCCTATCCTATCTTCTTCAGTACAACCGCATAATAATTCGATGATACCACATTAAGACGTCGTTTCTTGTCTAAATTAATATATGAAATATGATCATATCGATTTAATCGTGTGAAAATAGATTGAATAATGGTCACTATCCTTTTCTTTGCCGCAGGCTTTTTTCATGCTCACACGGTTATTTGCACGACACCTATGCCTATAATACAGATTAAAAAGTTTTTGTCTGTCTGTCTGTCTGTTTGTTCCGGGTAATCTTCAAAACAGCTGGACCGATTTAAAATATTCTTTCACCAATGGAAAGCTATAATATCAGGGAGTAAACTAGGCTATATTTTATCCCGGTAATCCCACGGGAACGGGAACTATGCGGGTAAGACGACTGAAACCGAAGCGAAGCGAGGGCGGGTTGCTAGTAGGATATATAAAATTACGCTATGAGCAATAAAAGCGAAGCATCAATGAAAAATGTTCCAAACAGGCTACAATTTATTCCTTGTGAGACCTTCGGTTTTCTGCGTTGCAAGTTATAGAACGAGCTGTTCTCTATTTTTTATGTGACGCCAACGAAGTTGAGCGAGCAGCGAGTCAGCTAGTTAAACTAAAGTTAAGTCTGTCTTAAACATTTTTATTACTTTTATACATAGAGCACGACAATCGTTTTTGTTAACAAGACTTCACTATGTACAATTCATCATCATCTCGTCTATATACGTCCCACTGCTGGGCTCGAGCCCTCTGCACAATTGGAGGGCAATTAACCTTGCTATACCATGCTGGTCAGACAGGTTGGTATTTTTTTTTTTTGGTTGGGCTATGGTAAGCGCACACGCAGTCTAGTGTTGCCCAAATGCAAGACCAAGACGAGACTTGGACCAGTCTTGGTCTTGGTCTTGCAACAGCACACCTGGTCTCGTCTTGGTCTTGGTATTGCACACTCGAGTCTTGGTCTTGGTCTTGGTATTGCAGCAAGAGTCTCGCAAAGTCTTGCAGTTGGAATAACGTAACAGTCATTTATCATGGCAATCAAAAATTCAACTATATTAATCAAATATCATCCTATCCTATCTATCCATCTGCTAGCCTATAGTCCACTATTGAATATAACCTTTACCACTGGGGAAAATTACTCTCCTATTCCTCTGGTGTTACGTTAGACAGAGTTACTACTCCTATACTTACTTACTTACTTACTTACAGAGTTACTACTCCTATGACAAAGGAAGGAATTTCGACCCTGTTTTCTTAAGACGTCACCACACGGGGCAGTTGGTACAATAAATTTTATGTCATTTAACATTCCTCCTTTCCAACAAAAAAGATTTTTTCAATTTGATTGGCAAGCGACGGAGTTATTTGACCACTGACGACAAGTCACCCTGCTCTGGTGGTCGGCCCAACAAAGAGGCGACGTGGGTACGGGTGGGTTATGGGCCCGCGCGCCGTCTTTTCATCGCCCCGGACGGAATGGACCGCACGTATGCTTACCATAGCCCACCCATAAAAAAAAAATAATGGCTTTCTAACACCATTGCCTCGGTCCGATTTGATACGACATCCACGGGTAAGAGAGTGGTGAATTGTATTCGTACTCTGTCCCTACATGGACATTTATGTAGATTAATTGTAGGCATATTTCTATGTCCAACAGTGAATGTCATTGGGCTAATGAATAAACGGATATATAAATATGTATAATGAGCAAGAGCACTCTCGTGATTACGGTATTTTTGTCCTTAAGCCTTTCCGAAGAGTAATTCTGAAAAACCAACACCAACATTGGGAATCGATTGGCCAATAGATGGATATCTCAAGACTGATTTGACTTCCCGTGTAGTGACGGAGTAAGAATACAATTCATCAACCCCTATTTTACCCACGACTAAGGGCTATAATATATAACATCGGTGCAAGAGAAGGAAAACTTGACATGAAACCCTGTAACAACACGGCCGATCACCGTGGCGATTCCCCTCCGGCCACGGCCGATTTCCCTCCTATTATGTAGAAGAGCTCGCACGAGCTCCACCGTATATAAGCTGAAACGGTGATTTGAATTAAATGCAAGACCGCGAGATTCTTGCAGGCTCAGTCTTGGTCTTGCTCAAGTCTTGCAGGGCCAGTCTTGGTCTTGGTCTTGCAAAAATTAAGCGGTCTTGGTCTTGGTCTCGGTCTCGCATTTCTCGCAAGACCAAGACCAAGACCGCAAGACCAAGACTTTTTTGGGCAACACTAACGCAGTCTATTCCGGTCGGGGCAACGAAAGGACGGCGCGCGGCCCCATAACCCACCCGTACCCACGTCGCACTCGTCGTTGGGCCGACCACCGCAGCAGGATGGCTTGTCGTCAGTGGTCGGCCTGACGGAATACCCTTTCGGGTACCCTCACCTCTCGACGTCCCTCTACCGGGACGTCGGTCGCCGTCGCGCGGTCAGCCTCTCTGCGGGTGACGGACTAAAATCCCCGGTCCTGTCACCCGCGGCCCCGGCTAGGGCGGCATCAGGCGTAGATACTCGCGCCTGCGCCGCCTGAGTCGCCAGCGGGAGAACGTGTCACCGAAGAGGAGCTCCTCTCGCGCACGATCTGCCGCCTCCTTCCGTGATATTTCGGCCTCAGAGAAGGCGGCGACCACGTCCCAGAGGCAGATTGGTATAGGGTTTTGTTTTTGATTGTTTTGTTTTTGCTTCCCTTGCATAGATGTTATATGCGTATTATATCCTTTTGTCGTCTTTTACGACATCCACCGTGCACCGGTAAGATAGGGAGTCGGGAACTGTATTCTTATTCCGTCATCACAAAAAAATCAAAAATTAAATGTATGTAATGTTATTATGCGTAATAATTATACATAGTTCATTCTCAAGTGTCGTACTAGACGCAAACAGTGCTTGGGTCAATAGAAAACGTGACCACTCGATTAACTTTGTTTTCTTAACAGAAAATTCTATTCATTATATTTTAAGACAAGGGTTTTTTTTTTGTAAACAATTAGAGATATACCATAGCTTAAAAATTAACAGTGATCTACCTTGGATCTTTTATGCAATTCCTATAATTATTGAACCAAACGTGTAGTGATTTTATTTTATGCTGAGATTACTTCATAGTTATATTTTTTAGTGTGTTGATAGACAACAACGAACATAGAATAATACCATATGTATATTGACAACAAATTACAAAAGTTATTTAATAAGCTGCTTTTAAAACTATTCTTGTTAACGTGAAGTAGCAGTGTTACAGAATGTTCATGCTGATATATTAATAATTTTTTTTAAAACTATTGACTTATTGTACCTGATATTATATGACAAAAAAAACATGGTTTTCTGTAAAGTCGGTTTACGGATGATAGTTTAACGTGACAACGTCATAATAAAACATTTATGAAATGACTGCATACTTTTATGAATGAAATTGAATCAGCGTAACCAGTATCCATTGTTATAAGCTATTGAAATTAAATCGGGTCGGCAATTACCGTAAGTCTCGATAGATGGCGCTGTTCAGTTTAGCTGAATCGCATTGTACTAAATGAATATATTTGAAATCCTTTCACATCGATAGATGGGGCGCTTTAGTACAGCTAAATCGCATACTACTTAATAATAAAACAATGAGCGTAACGGGACACTTTTTCGTGTATGCAGCCAGCGTTCATCGATTTATTAGACGTTGTCACGTCAATAAAATAACCTCACGAGAGATTTTATTAATAACGGATACTGATAACATCACAGATTTGTTGACCGCATAAAACTGTCCTGTGTCTGGTCGAACCTTTGACAGTCGACATGGGAGGTTGCTACTTAGACTGCTACGGACGATAAAAGACTCGGTACCGGCGATGGGTCCAATGGCGAAGGGGAAAGAATACGGTGGGTTATGGAGCAGGGCACTGTGCTTTCGTCATCCCGGACAGAGAGGACGGCGTGTGCGCTGACCATAGCCTACTCAAGAAAAAACAAAAAAAAAAGACGGCTACGTCATTTTTACCGTCAAATGAAGTAACATTAACAATATTAAATGTTTTTCTTTTCATATATTCAAAAGTGTGTATAGCACTCACGTATTTATATGCGAGGAGTTAAATGGCGGTGTATAACAGTTAAATTTCTTTATATTATTTGAATTAATAATATATGAAATAAAACTTTTTCTAGATTATTTTGTGTTTGTATTTGAATCCTACTTCCGACGTTTGAAACACTTTATATTGTGTTCGGTAACGGAAGGACTAAAGTGTTACACGTCCAACAAGTTGTGGTTATAACAGAGGTTTTTAGCAACCTTCTACAATATTTGGTATTAAATTTTGAGTTTGAATTATTTGAGTAGAATTTTACGTATTTTTTTAAGCTGTGATTATCTTTCTTAAAACTTGTTTATCTGTTCATTTATAAGGCCACTTTAAGCACGCTTAAATAATTCAGATAATATAGTTTATATTCAGAACAGTTACACATGTTCATGACTGTCGAAACTGATGAAAAATGTACTCTCTAAGGTAGCGACCTTTTTATTATCAATAGTGGCAAACGAGTATACCTGATGGCAAGTGATACTGCCACACATGGACCTTTGTCAATACCAAGGGCACAGCTAGGTCATTGCTTACCTTTTTTATTATCCATATTATTCTGCCGAGATAATATTAAAAAATATATTTGTGTATTAATTATATTACCGCGCATTATAATAGACACGCTGTGCAAAGATAAAATGGATCCAAATGGCATTTAATATATGGTATCTAGTGGCCGCTAGAAATTAGAATCGGTAGTTTTGTTTACTATAGGTATTATCATCATCATTATTCCAGCTCATTCACGTCCCACCCCTGGCCTCGAGCCGCCTTCATAATCGAATAGAAGAATAACAATCTAGCTTGCAATAATAATAACCAAGAAGTATTTACTTTAAATGACATAGAAACTTAATATAAGAACAGGAAGAACCAGCTTTCAAATTAAAAAAAATCATTACAATCCATTCACCCAGTCGAAAATTCTGAGAAACATAAAAAAAATACAATAGAATTGAGAACCTCCACCTTTTTTTGAGGTGTGTTAAAAATAGCAAAATGCATTTGATCGATAAATACTACATGTAAATAAAAGTCAATTAAGGGTTTTGTATAAATATATGTTTACATCAGTTACTGTAGCACGCGCCTGGCCTCAAATAGTCGATCAATATTTACAAATCAAATGTCATTTAGTCATGAGTTATCGTTATTCTACTTAGCATGCTTATCATAAATATGACTACGAAGAAAACATTCATTATATTACTCACTAGATTCTGTCCGCGACTCTGGACATGTTGCTCTATCTTTAAGATAAGAGGCAGCCTCCAACAAGTGTGTGAAAATTTAAACCTTGCTTCAAGTGCTTGTGTAAAAAAGGTATTTAATAAAACTATATTTTTTTTTATTTCTATGATATTTTAATGATTAAAAATGATAATGCACCTAACCTACCTACCACAGATAATAGGGTATAACAGTTTTTATTGGCTTTTCGAGACGAGTATGTGGCCCACCTGATAGCAAGTGCCATATGCCACTGATGGACCTCAGAAATATCAAGGACACAGTCAAATCATTGCCTACCGTGACGAAAAACCTACCTACCCTATAGATCGGAGATTCCATAAAGCTACAACCTGGTAGTTTCGACAGAAGGCTTCTGCCCAGACCCTGACGCTAGTCTTAGCGATATCTATCTGAGAGCTATGGGCCTCCAAGCATTCTGCCCAATGGTATATAAGATTAGTAGTACACATAAAGATCGTCAGTCAACTGACCATTACGATAATATTACTGGTCGTATTATTGATAAACTGATCTTTAGGTACTGCAGAAGCTGTTGGCTCATTATTCTCTCCATTACTTTAGAGAGCAGAGAAGTTATTGCTATTGGCCTATAGTTCGACTGATCTGACTAGTCACTGTTTTGTTGGATCGGGGGATTACATGAACAATAAAAAATGGAACGTTTTCTTTATAATTAACTAGCAACCCGCCCTCGCTTCGCTTCGGTTTCACTCGTTTTACCCGCGTAGTTCCCGTGGGAATATCGGGATAAAATATAGCCTAGTTTACGCCCTGATATTATAGCTTTCCATTGGTGAAAGAATTTTTGAAATCGGTCCAGCCGTTTTGAAGATTACCCGGAACAAACAGACAGACAGACAGACAAAAAATTATTTAATCGCTATTTTAGGCATAGGTGTCGTGCAAATAACCGTGTGAACATGAAAAAAGTCTATTATTTTGACATTACAAACAGACACTCCAATTTTATTTATTGGTATAGATGTACATACCACATTTGAACAGCCACTTCACACGACTAGGGTAATTACCCTCCTTATGTGAAGTGGCTATATATAAGCAATTGCTTAAATATTTCTAAATATAGCAGGGTTGAAAAGAGGTTTTTACCCACACTGAGATATTTGTCAAATTTTTGGAAATATTTTATAAACTAAGCAAACTAAGGAAATATTTTATTTCCAAACGGAAATTTCAGAAAATCTGTAAATTATCCTTAAGTGTCGTAAGTACCTACCGATGCTCGTAGTTATTTGCATTTAAACAAATAATATCACTATCGCCAATATTACGAGAGTTGTATGCTATCAGTCATGAGATGGGTGAATACTCAGAATCGTCGTCGAACTTCGAACGTCGTACAAACTCGACATAATATAAACTAGAAGTTGTCAATAAGACTAAACTTTGACATACACATTGATTGATCATTAATTCATTGTGTAATGCGGTACTGTCCTATTACAACTAGAGTTAAAGGTTCAATTAAGTACGCTACTCGCATTTGTAGACGTTGGCAAAAATTATGTAGCTATTCTACTATAATATGTTGTTTACCATAGTTTTTATCTATTGAATACTAGTTTTTTATTGCTCTCAGTGGCACACATTACACTGATAGTGATACTGAGTGATACTGCCGCTCATAGACTTAGACTTAGGCTAGGCTGCTGTCTACCGTAAAGAAATTGAAAGGTCTATGAATGCCTGCAATAAGGTTCAGTGATACTAACGGTATCGTGAAATCCCATCATGCGCAAAAACACCTCAAAAAGTTGGGCTTACGGTTCTCTCGCTCACCGAATGAAGTGCAGTAATAAATTGTTACTACTTAGACATCAATTTTCTACGACAAGGTACTACCACAAACCGGGACCAGCCCGCGGGTGTAAACAGAAGACTGTGGACAGTGTGGTTCTACCATATATACCTACAATATTTTTCGATAATAGTTATAATAGGTCTTTACCTATGTAATTGCCGTTCTGCAGTACTGGCCATTTCAAATCAAAATAATTTTTGTTTGTCTAAGAATTCTAATTTCAAATTAATTTTATTTTAAAACATGGAATTCATTTTCCAAAAGTAGTCATTTGTTTATTGATTAGTGTTACGTTTTCATCGCATTTCAATCTTTTTCGTCATCATGGATCCGTTAAAAATTCGAGTAATTATGGAATATGAGTATCATCGTGGCAGCAACGCGGCACAAGCGGCACGCAACATCAAAGACGTTTACGGAGCTAACACTACAAACCAACGCACCGCCTATTATTAGTTTGCTCGCTTCCCTTCTGGAAATTTCGACCTGAAAAATAAACCTCGCGGTCGTCCGAAGACTTTGGTCGACAATGACGAATTAAAGGCGATTGTGGAAGCTGATGATACACAATCTGCGACTGAATTAGCAGCAGCTTTCGACGTTAGCATCAAAACAATATTTGCCATTTGCATCAAATTGGCAAGGTAAGAAAGCTTGACAAATGGGTACCCCACGAACTCAATGATCGCCAGCGCGAAGTACGCGTCGAGACATGCCTTGCATTGCTCAACAGACACACAAATGAAGGAATTTTGAAACGCATTGTTACTTGCGATGAAAAATGGATTCTGTTTGATAACCGCAAGCGCTCAGCAAGTTGGTTGGATCCTGGTTCAGCACCTAAACAATGGCCTAAACGAAAACTTACCCCTAGAAAAGTGATGGTCACTGTTTGGTGGTCTAGCGCCGGTGTGATTCATCACAGCTTCTTACCAAACGGGGTGAGCATTACTGCAGATGTGTACTGTGAAGAACTGAACACAATGATGGAGAAGCTGGCACATCTCCAACCAGCATTGGTCAATCGCTCGTCTCCGCTGCTCCTGCACGACAATGTGTGACCTCATACTGCACATCAGACGGTCTCCAAGTTGCAAGAACTGGGGTTGGAAGCTCTCCGTCATCCGCCATACTCACCAGACCTTGCGCCTACAGACTACTTCTTTTTCCAGAATTTGGATAATTTCTTGGCGGAAAAGAAATTCAATACCCGAGAGGCAGTACAAAATGCCTTTGAAGAATTTGTTGCCTCCCGTCCAGCTGATTTTTTTAAGAAGGGCATCACGGCATCAATAAACTGCCGCTGCGTTGGCAAATATGTATTGATTGCATGGGAGATTACTTCGATTAATACAAATAAAAAATACATGAAAAAAAAATCGTTTAATTTTTTTCATACATAACGGCAATTTCATAGGTAAAGACCTAATATATCTTTTTTTTTTGGGCTGGGCTACGGTCAGCGCACCCGCCGCCCGGCTCCATCTGGGGCGACAGAGGGGCCGGCGCGCGGCCTCGTAGTAACCCACCCAAATAACACGTCGCCTTAGTCATTGGGCCGACCACCGGTGCAGAGTTCCTTGACTTCAGTGGTCGACCCGACGGAATACCCCTCTCCCATCGACGTCCCCCCGGGACGCCGATCGCCGTCGCGAGTCTAACTTCTCCGCGGGTGCCGGACTAAATCCCCGTAATAATTATATATCTACGTAAATTCAATTTTCAAACATACGCACAACAATTAAAACAATTTTTTTAGTATGAGTTATAATGAATTCTATACTCTTAGAAAGTAAGATTATTCAATCATCATAAAATGTTTTATCTGGTGGAGAAGGTACAATTCGTTATAATACTTATAATAAGTTATTACGTAAGCTCCGACTAACACTCGATAAACAGTATTGATACCAATATTTTCTAGTTAAGCATTGAACGATATAGATAATAATAATGTTATTATTATATAATTAAGTTAAATAATATTGGTGCGTAATATCTATCTGAACACAAAGGGCAAATAAACTCGATCGATTATAATCATGGATTTAGGACAAATTGTAAACAACGTCTGTAATAGGTAGCAAGGTGCGATAGTTTAATAATAAAGTGTTATTTACAAAGAGTTACTATTAATATAATGGTGTTACGAGCCTAATGTAAATAATCGCTAATACATTTTCGCTAAATGCAGTGATTAAAATTATTGTAGATACAGTTTATATTTTATGGACCGGAATGTTGTTTAATGATGGATGAAAATATAACGCCCGTATTCCCTTCGCTCGAGTGTTGTTTGACAAAGGCCGTGATGTTATCTTACGCATGCGTTATACGAAAGATAAAATCACAGCAATAGAAGATTTCTTATAACAAAAGGGAAGATGAAAAAACGTAATGATCTGACGCTTACGCGAATCCATACTAATATTATAAATGCGAAAGTAAGGATGTTTGTTTGTTTGTATCGCTTTCACGCTTAAACCACCGAACAGATTTCAAAAATTCTTTCACCAGTGGAAAGCTATAATATCAGGGAGTAACATAGGCTATATTTTATCTCGGTATTCCCACAGGAACGGGAACTACGCCGCGGGTAAAGCGATTGAAACCGAAGCGAAGCGAGGGCGGGTTACTAGTATTACATAAATCAAATCCTTATTAATATTATAAATGTTTGTTGCTCTTTCACGATTAAACCATCGAACCGATTTCAAAAATTCTTTCACCAATAGAAAGCCCTAATATTAGGGAGTAATTTAGTCTATATTTTATCACGATATGCCCACGGGAACGGGAACTACGCGAGTAAAGCGATTGAAACTGAAGCGAAGCGGGGGCGGGTTGCTAGTAATACATATGTTTCTATCAAACAAAGTATCCATAATCCTATTTCATAATAAAGACAGAGAGATTACTTTTGACGTCTTATTTTCTATATATTTACTATAATCCTGCTTTTCATATTCAAATAATTCGGGGTTATCGATATATGACCTCTTCTTTCATAATTCCTAGGAAATGTTATCTCATGTTGTTTTCTTTGGTATTTCCTTAATATTAAAATCTTTTATCAACACTCATATCTGAAGGCATTAACCGTGGCCCCGCCAAGATGAACCCAGCGGAGTGCTAGGGGATTTTGTCGTTCTTTTAACCCTCATACTACACTAGATATACAAAATTCTCGATACATGATATTAATAGTGTTTAATTAAAACATATAAAGTTTGAATTGTATAGCTCTTATACTTTAGACTTTATTGGTATCTAAAATAGCCCTGATTTTGTCACAGACTCATGATGATCATTAAAACTTTTAGGGTACAGCCTGAAATTCCAGAAAGGTGAAATCTGTTATCTAAGCTAATATTAGCGAACGAACAAAAAATTCTAAAATTCGGAATTTTTACCACATTGCTAAGACGAGACCATATAGCTCGTACTGTCAAAAAGTTATTAGATCTCATGTAGAATCAGCTTCTAACTCTACAAGCCCTAGCTTTACAAACTCTACACTTTAATAAAATAAGGCTTAAAATAATAAGTTCACTTTAATCAAATAAGGCTTAAAATTATCAATTTATTTTTTAAGAGTTGCGTACGTACGTGCAGTACAACGACTTGTACATTACGGAACGGTTTCGGCGTAAGCTCCATTAGGCTCCAATTGAAATGCCTCACTTTTTGTGCGTGAACTTACCTTCTATACGTTATTATTCTAAGCTAGATAGTAGTTGGTGAAAATGGGCACTATTAAACTCTGTAACATTCTCATTACTTAAATTTCTCATTCTTTTCACATGGCACGTATATTGCGACATTCGAATGTGATTCACATATAGTCACTAGAGCGGCGGAGAGGCTTTGGGTCACTCTGTGTACTTTACCGATTTTTTAATGGCCAGTGCTCTGAGGATTTGTTTGAATTGGTACCACCGTCACCGTTTTACCATTGTACCACTCGATACTGCAGCAGAGTTCATCCATTTCACCTGGAAACGTTATGGTTTTCAACTGTACGTTTCCAGCGAGCATTTCTCACACGTACGTGCTGGCTCTGGAATGACCTACCTGCTGCTGTGTTTCTCGAGCGCTATGACATCTCTTTCTTTAAACGAGGTTTAAGACGAGCATTTTTTTTACCGTACACCCAGCTCTGCCCCTGGTATTGCAAAGGTCCACGTGCGGTAGTATCACTTACCGTCAGCTGTGCTGCTTGCACGTTTGCCATCATCGGCAATAAAAAAATCGTCTCTCATAAGTTTCTACAAATTACTGTATATTGTCAAAAATGAATCTTTCAATACATTTCACTAAAATAGAGACCAAAAATACAATAATTAGTAGGCTGTTTATTATGTTGTATATCTCTTAGACTGTTGCTATGCGTTTCATTTAATCAGTTGTATGATAACGAATAATATATAATTGTAATTAATTAAAACAATGTAGAAAACAATTCATATTGTTGCTTACCTATATTTCAAGCCTATTTTACTACGAGTGAACAAAGTTCGCGTATCACAACGATAAGGTAGTAATGGCTGAGTAAACAACATGGCGTCTCAATAACAAGCCGAAAGTATTCATAACTAATAAAATGATAATAAGCGATTGCTTTTGTGTCAATATGAAAACAACTAGTACCTATTCCTGGGATTATTAATGCTGTCCAAACAAGCGGGACGCTTCTAAGATATTTAAAACACGGACCTGAATATACGTATTTCATTTGTTTTTGTACGCCTTGTAATGAGGTGAGGGTAGATTGCATAATGTAATTTTCTTTCTAACTTTATAACAACCAAGGTCATCCAGTTTGTCTGATTAGAGGCTTTAGTTGTCGATTATTTGTTCCAGACTTAGCCATTTCGCTCAATAGTATCGCACTAAAACTAGAGTGAAGAGTGATGTTTTGGTGCCACAATAAAAGGCATTCGAACATAAAGCTTTACCAATTAGGACTGCATTAGTAAGCATGAAATGAAATTCTAACAATTAATAACTTTTGAATCACAGTTTCGCCTATTTTTATAGTTCTTTTACGTTATTATATTTATTTTTAATGGTTTACTAAGGACAGTATAAGCTTTGAACTTTAAGTCATCGTAAGGAAAAGCAATTTCAAAGTAGGTCTTCATTTTGTATTTTTAAAAAGGTTTGATGATTTTCCTTTGTCTTGGTATAATGATGAACCAAGATCCCTGGTCAAAATCTTAAATAATATCCTTTGTTGTTAATGTGAAAATGTTAATTGTCTTTGCATACGTTCGTACAAATTACATTTTTAAAGTTATTCTTTGTAACAACTACCTATATATGTAGTGAGCTGTAACAAAACTATTTTTTTGAGATGAGACTCATTTCCTAAAGCGTAGGAGTATAATTACCAAATGTTTATTTATTTATTTATTTATGTTAAAGCTTTTGCACAAACAAAGGTATACGGCGGACTTAATGTCTTAGGCATTCTCTACCAGTTGACCGAGGGTGGAGCAGAAATAATTCAAGGCAGGTGCAATACAGATAGTTGAAGATCAGAATTTATATATAATTACCAAATGATACAAATATATAAATATGAATACATATATACCATATAAATACATATACATATATACATAAGTATACATACATATATAAAAAAGGATGTGAGCCGTCACAGATGAGTTGACTCCGCCAGAAAATCTAAGTAAAATCGTTTAACTTTAGCCTTGAAAATGTCACGACTAGCAGCCATTCTGATGTCTAGAGGTAATGCATTCCACAGAAGAATAGCCTGGATATCAAAAGAGAAATGCACCAGACTAGAAGAGTGAGAGGGACAGTGACGAAGAAGATTTTTTGAGGAGCGAAGAGTACGGTCATGAGTGGTGAAAATAAATTGAAACTTTGGTTTTAGATAGGAAGGGGCATTAGGAGAGTTAAGAATTGAATAGAGTAAAGAGAGAGTACGCAAGCTCCGTTTTTGTCTAATTGGTAACCAATTGAGTTCTCCACAATATTTTAATATTTCATACGAATTCGCGACTTATCTACCATGTGTATTTATAATGGAACACTGTATACAGTAGTCGAATGTTTACGAATTCTAAATCACTAATCGTGTCGATGCATTTGTTCATCACGTCATCGTTAATACGAGCATAATATTACTTCTTGAGCTAACAAATTGTGTACGTTTCTTGAAAACGAATGTGATTAAATTATATTTTCAAATCATGTGAATGACTCAGGACTGTCAGTACATTGGCATTTCATTTTAAAATAAATCTGAATCAGGATTAACGTTAACTCGGCAAAAGTATTACTTGATTATTTATATTTATAAAGCAGTGTGTGAAAGTAATTCAATACATATTCTTTGAAATATTTGGGTTCCCAGGAGTTAATATAATTTTAAAAAGTGAATTCTGTAGTGGGTTGATATAAATCACAGTAATAACGATGACTTGTTGGACGTGAGACTTCTTAGTTAGCCTTTGACCATGAACGCTGTGAAGTGTTCGAAACTTCGGGCAATCAAAAATTATTAGTTAAAAAGATTCTTTTTTCTCTTGCACTTATACAGGATCGAATATATTTAGAACTAGCAACCAGCCCTCGCTTCGCTTCGGTTATAGTCGTTTTACCCGCGTAGTTCCCGTTCCCGTGGAAATACCGGGATAAAATATAGCCTAGTTTACGCCCTGATATTATAGCTTTCCATTGGTGAAAGAATTTTTGAAATCGGTCCAGCCGTTTTGATGATTACCCGGAACAAACAGACAGACAAAAATTTTTTGATTGCTATTTTAGGCATAGGTGTCGTGCAAATAACCGTGTGAGCATGAAAAAAGCCTATTATTTTGACATTACAAACAGACACTTCAATTTTATTTATTGGTATAGATTACTGTAATACTTAAATATAAACTATCTCATATATCCACAAGCCAATCGGTGTACACTGTTGGACATGGGCTTCCCCAAAGAAGGCTAACGCCATAATGCTTTCTTTTTTTTTGGGTGGGTTGCGGTCGGCGCACTCCTCGCACCACTCCGTCCGGGGCGACAGAGAGGCGTAAGCACGCACACCCGCAACTCACCCGAACACCACGTCGCCTTCGTCGTTGGACCGACCACCAGAGCAGGGTTACTTGACATCAGTGGTCGGCCCGACGGAATACCCCCTGAGGAGTAGGTACCCTCCCATCGTCCTTTCCTCACGCAGTCGGCCTTTCGGCGGATGACGAACTAATTCCCCGGTCACGTCACCCGCGGCCTCAGCTAACGCCATAATGCTTGTACGTGCTTGGTATATGTGTTGGCAATCGCAGTTGGTGTTATAAATTTCCTAGAAGAATAATATTCTCCTAGAGATGCCTCAGCTGGTTTATAAACTGCCACGGAAAACTAAGGTGTCATGAGCACACGTAGTATAGATACACTTTCTTCTTAATCTATTACAACACGATGAAGTAACGTCAGTAATTACCTCAATATTTTCTTTTAATAATTTAAAATCATTTCTTTGTAGTCGCAGACTTGCCATTGAGCTTACGCTATCGTAATTCTAATTCTGTGATCTAAATATTAAAATTTTCTACACCAATGTAATCCGTAAATAACTTGTTAATACTAGTTCAATCTATTTATACAGAATATAAGCTCATTTAGTCTCGTCTCTCTCGTCATGTGTTAGTCTTGAATCTCTCACAATAGATTGAAACGTCATACGTTTGCAATGTTACGTTGTATTTTTATAGTAAGCAAACAATAATATTTAATAAGTTGAGATTTTTTATTTACCTTCAGAAGCAAATACTAATAGGTTTATCAAAGGCATTTTCGCGCCATAAAGTAATAAATAAATAGATCGTGAGTTATCAATTTAAAATTTTGAACAACTGATATATTGGAATACATAGCATTTCTCTTTTCAATTACATATTTTAGAATTGAAGAAGAAAAATAAATAAATGTAAGATCCTATTAAAGAAAACAGGAACAGATTTTCTGAATACAATAGTAAGTATTACTGGATACAGTAGTAATTGCTAAATATAAAATTACTCTTATTAATTACACGAGTATTCATTAATGCTAAAAATTGTTCGAAACGTTGGGCAGTTAAAAATAAAATACATACGCGATAAAACCTGTAAAAATAGTTGTATTTCAAATGCTCTTAAGAAATTTGACAGTTTTTTGGGATATTAATTTATATTTTAAGTACGTAACAACCCAAACATTATAATTAAGCCTGATAATAACTAGTTTATTTTTATTTGATTTAAAGTTTAAATATAAATTATTAAGGATTTAAAAAGTTAACCGTTAACATCACAATTTCATATTTCTATGCTAAAATCTAATCTAAGTAAAACCGTTCGAGTTTTCATGAGGACTTTAATTTACGATTTTATCCGTAAACATTGATGATGTTATTCAGACTGTGAATGGGCGAGATTCCAAGATGTCGTCATCAGCGTTACTGACGTTTAACGATTGCTGTTTGCAATTAAAACAGAAATGTGTCATGGATATTTACAGTAGTGATCAGGGGATCATATAATGGAGTATTTACGTAGAATTTGTAGACAGCCAGGAGCCTTAGAATGTTTAAATTTTGTTAAAAGTCTGTTATCTTTTGATTTACATTAACTTATATGCAAAAATATAATACGTAAAAATATTATCTTTACAAGAATGAAGGTCAATATGAGGCTTTCTATGTGTCCAAAGAAAAACTAATAGCAATGCTTTGGAAAATATGTGCTTCCATAAAATTTTAAAGAGCGTAAAATTTACTAATAAAATAATTAAAGAAAAATAAAATTTATTGTAGCATTATGAAGGTGAACTAAATAATTATAATGAAAGTTTAAACAATAAGATAACATGGAGTTCACACTTGCAATAGGTAGATTGTGATACCCTTAAATTCTTACTGATAAATTTAAGTAAATAGCGATATACCAAAATAAAAAAAAGTATTTTGTCATTTTTAAAGGTTATCAACCAAGATGTAGGTTGAGTTGTTTAATTAACGACAGTTCGTTAGTTATTTTAAATCATCATACAACCATTATTGAAGACTCATTGTAATGTACAGGGCATAAATCTCTTCCCAAAGTGTGAGACTCTGCTACATGTGATATACAAGACTACATGGCACAAAATGTAAAATTTACGAATATTTTCTCACATCACCGGCGTATCTATATAAAATTTACAGGAAGCTTCGTGAACGTAAAATTCTATCAAATATATTCAGTGGTTTATTCTTGAACTTTTTTTTCCGTATGGTGACGGGGTAGGAATACAATTCACCAGACCCTTTATTATTTGTGGATGTAAAAAAAACCGTGGGTGTAAAGTTAAAGATTACTAAGGAATAATAGTATGCAGATAACATCAATACAAGAGACTCAAAACTCGAAATAAGACCCTATATGAATTCGTCTGACTAGAGTGGGATATATAGGTAAATTTTCCTCAAATGATGATGATGATAATAATGATCAACTAGACCTTCACAAACTATTGCATTTATGATTAAACTAACTATAGATTAGCCTAGACATACATCTCAGTAACTACAAGAATTAAAAAAGAGTAGAATAAAAATCAATTGAGGTGAGTCAACCTTTTGCCTTTTGATTGATTAATGTGGAATCAAGTAAGCGCTCATGGGGATTGATTTAACATTTGGCACACAAGACGTCAACCCCATACGAGGTGACGTAAAGGCGGCGCGCGGTCCCACACCCACACCGTATTCCTACCCCTTCACCGTTAGTACCACTGGTATCGAGTCTGTGGCCAGCCCAGTGTGACCTTTCAGGTATCGTCCTTAATATAGGTAAACCTGGAATAATATATAAACTCTACTTTTTTTAATATGTCATCTTACAGGATGATGATTAAGGAAGGAAAGTGAGGCTAATTAAATAAGCTAATAATAATAATAATAACCACCTCTGGGCCAGTCGTTATCTCACCATGAGACTAACGCAAACCTCGGAGGAACATTATATGGCTCTCTAAATTCTTTTGATATAAAAGAAAAAATGTATCACAAGATTTATAGGAAAGCCAATAAACCGCAGGGCAGCTTGTGGCGTGCTGAATGTGAGTGGCGACACTGCGGTCCTGAGTGCTCCAGAGAGTCGGCCAGGGCCTCGTATCCAGCTGACCTTTATTGGCTGGCCGGAGTGGAAACCGAAGAGTGCCCGCAGGATTCTCAACTCTGGCTTGCCTTAAACGGCTGGTCAGAGAGGGGTCGCCAGTGCTATATGCTCGGGGGTGGAAGTGTCATTTTCAAGGGCATAACTACGGGGAAACCACTGCGATGGTGAAACCGGCGCCGCACCGCTCGACACCCCAAGCCACTTGCACCAATGTTGCCCTCCTGTTGCCCGTCTGGCCTGTGTGTCTGTGGCGACCGTTTGGGGGGGCCCATTCAGTGAGTTGGCGAGTCACCGTCTGCCAAAGTTCAAGACGATAAAGGTATTGAAGGCAGACGACAGTTTTTCAATCAATAGTTATTAGCTTAGCCAGTCCATCAAACCTCCAACCCCATAAACAGTTATTAGATACCATCATCACACAATAGTTTTACACCTACCGTTGGCAGTCCACGTGTGTTATGTGCAGACATGGACTGTCATCGGTAGACGTCCCATCCCATTTTTACATTAAATTTCTCCAAAGGCCTCTGCGTGTTGGATCCATATCCCCATGTAAGCGTTTCAAAGGACCGGGTATCTCTATCCCTTGGGAGATAGCCGTGAATCGGAGATACATCAAAATAATAATATAAAATATTATAAATTCATCAAAAGACTGGATCATATTACTAATCTTTGACCAGATGGCTTCATGTCTTACAAATTCCTCTTAATATCAAAAATATGATTGAACTGTATAAAAGTATCACAAGTGCGAGTGCTTGATGAATAACCTTAAAGCACGCACATTTCACATTTAGGTAGAATTGTCTCTATTAGTGGAAATTGCATTTAGTCTACTTGAAATAAAATGAATATTGAAATTTCATAGATTATTTAATCTTTATTTATCATTTTCCGTGTGGTGACGGAGTAAGAATACAATTTACCAGCCTCTCTCTTGTCCGTGGGTGCCGTATAAGATGACTAAGGGACATAATATGCATACAACATCTATACAGGAGAAGGAAAACTCGAGATGAAACCTCCACATCTGACCCGCGTGGTAAAGTCGGTTAATTTCCCTCCTATTGTGGAGGACAAGAACAACAGTGGGACATATATGTGCTGAAATATGATGAAAAAAAAAATTATTTGGCACAGAATATCATGATTAAGCATGGTACATCCGTTGTATATAATGTTTTAATGGTTACATAATAAATAACATCAAATAATGCAATTGATAGATATTGATTACATCAGAACTTTGACCGATGCAAGTGCATGTCGCGCCGGATACAGTCGTCCGGATACCAGATAACACAATGAAAATTACTTCGATGATATCATATTATAATTTATATTGCAGTTAATTTGTCGATAATGAGGTTTGAAGTTAAAATTTCTACTTAACCTTTCGGGAATACAAAAAATATTTTGGAAATAAATGAACCTAAATTAACCTATTTTCATCCATCCATCCATCAACCTGTCGACATTCACAGACACGAATATCATTTACTAATTTTGAGCATTACACTGTTTCAATTGCTGTTAACTGATTAAGTTTTTTTTCATGTTTATAGAAATTATTTGAAATAAAAAAGATTTAAAATACTGCCAAATTAGCTAACTAAATGACACTAATCGTCGTTCAATTGCTGCTAATCAGTTATTAGTTAAGTAAGGTTTTGCTTTTTAAGTTTATGGAAATTTTCTGAAATAAAAAGGTTTCAAATAATGACAAACTAGCTAGCTTAGCGACATTAAGCCTGTGTCACTCAGCACTATGTATATGCTTAACATATATGTTTAATAATTAAAGAGTTATTGTTCCAATTATCTAATAAACAATTTCTCTTGGACGGTCTTATAACTTATATAAGTTTGAACATTGTTTGCTCCTGACGTTCATTAAGTACTAATGTTTGCCTACTTGCGTGCTTGCATCTATATTTTATAGTTAAAAAGTTAACTTTAAAACCTTTATACTAGGCAAAGGAGAGATGTTTTAACTAGAAGACAGGACAGAATCGTAACTTTTTATAATAAACGACTACACCATACATAAAAAAATGCATCCTTGCCAGGCGAAGAACTTTATAAATATGTAGGTACTAAGCGCATGCAAATTTTTAGCCCACGTCTATGATCGGTAGATCTGTAGTGTTGAGTAATTGGAAGTCATGCTCATTTAGAAAACTACTAAAATATCACCAAGCCGTTCATTGGACACGTTGTTTAACAGCTCACGGAAATGTGAAGTGGTTATAAAAATAATTAGCACATAGAATACTGGAGTGAAAACTAAAGAAGACTAAGTGCTTTTTAAAATAACACAACAAGTAAACCTGAGAGAAGATGCTCTTCTTCCAGGTACATCGATGAAGGTGGCATAATCGTCAGCATCAGCAGTAGATCGTCTCCGCCCACGATCAGCTAATAGTTCTATGGTCGTCCAGAATGAGCCGTCAGAAACACTTGAAGGTGTCCGCTGCATATTAGTTTTTATAATCACAGTTGCATGTTGCTCGAGTCACGGCTTAAGGTGCAATGACTGCCGCCGCTATCATAGTTATAACCACCCCCTTCCCCCATAGTTCTGACACTAGTGTTTCCACACGCGAACATTAATCTCCGTTTAGACACCTTTCATGTATAGTTTCAACACGTATTCATTGAAAGTCAATAGACACGTAAACCAATTTTAATACTTCTTTTCAGAAATAATAGTCAATTTAGGTGTTGATTCATAACCAATAGATTTATTAATTGATTTTCATAAATGCAGTTTTCGGCTATGTATAATTTTGTTCTTATGGAAACGGAGTAAGAATACAATTCACCAACCCCTCTCCTGCTCGTGGGTGTCGAAAGACACTATTCATCATTGTAACCCACATAAATCCCTCTGTTGGGCTCAGGCCTCCTTCACAATAGGAGGGAATTTAACCTACTACACCGTGCTGGTCAGACATGTTGGTATAGGATTTCAGTTCGAGTTTTCCTTCTCTTGTACAGATCTTATGTGCATATTATATCCTTTAGTCGTCATTTACGACATCCACGGGTAAGATAGGGAGGGAAAGACTATTCAGAGATACAATATGCATATAACATTTATGCAAGAGAAGGAAAACTCGAAATAACACCCTATGCCAACCCGTCTGACCAGCGTGACATAGTAGGTCAATCCCTCCAATTGTGGAGGAGACTAGAGCCCAGCAGTGGGACGTATATGAGCCGATATACACAGGTGGGTGTCGTAAAAGCCGACTAAGGGATATAATATGCACAAAATATCTATTATTAATTATACCTACTTTTCAATCTAAACTATTAATACCACGTTCGTGTAGTGACGGAGTAAGAATATAGTTTACCACCCCTTCTCTTACCCGCAGGTGTCGTAAAAGACGACTAAGGGATATGATATGCAGATAATATATATGCAAGATGGAAAACTTGACATAAAATCTATACCAATATGTTTGACCAGCGCGGTATAGTAACTTAAGTCAATTACCCTCCCAATGCGGAAGGGGCCTGAGCCCACCAGCGGGATTTGTGAGAGCTGAGATGATGCGTAAGTAGGTACATAGATGTTTACAAATAAGTATTCAGATAGTAGGTATATGTTATTATAAAGAATTTAAATAACGTTTTTTTTTTTACTTAAATTGGCATAAATACGGCGCATTCGTAGTTCATCCTGCATTGACCCGGATAGCACCAACGTCGCCGGTCACGACCGGGTCAGCTAGCTACCGGCACTATGACCTTACACACGATAATAGGTCTTTTTAGGTTAACACATTTTTTACTATTATCTATGTTGGCTGCGTGATATCTGTAATGATTACGTGTATTTTAATAACTACCTACTGTATTTGTACATTTAACCACATATTTCGAGTTCAATAAACCAAAATTATTATTTTGTTAATAAATTATGATCTATGCAAGAGGAGGAAAACCCCAAACAGAACCCTATACAAATCTATCTGACCAGCATGGTATAGAAGAGTTAATTTACCTCCCATTGTGTAGGATGTTCGAACCCAGTGGTATATGAGCCGAGATGAAATAAATTCTAATAAAATATGTGAAATATATAGCTTTTCATCATTCATCTCAGCCTACAGAAGTCCCACTGTTAGGCTCGCGCCTTCTCCACAATGGAAGGGAAATTGACCTACTATACCGCGCTGGTCAGACATGTTGGCATAAGGTTATATGTCAACTTTTTCTTACAGCTTTTAATATACACTAAATTTATCACTAATATATACATTTAAAAATGCTGTTAAAGCAAGCAAGCTCTGTCTGCCAAATTAAGGGTGAAAGCTTTAGGTATCTATTTTATAATCTTACTAGCAGATCCGGCCACGCATTGCTATGGCTAATGCTTTTGTTATATTACATTTTATTAAACTATTTAAGTGGAACTGTAGGAGAACATCTGTCATGGAGGTCGTCATATTTTTTTACAAATGGCATCTATGTAAAAAAGCAAGTTAAAATCATATATGACACGTTTGTAGGTTTGACATAGCAGCGCCATGTATTAATTAATTACTCAATCCAGTCAACAGATATCGCCATCTGTTAAAATCGTTTGGAGTTAACAGATAATTGTGAATGTCAAATAATAGGTATATATGGGTAATACAAATAATTTGCAATAAAATAATATTGCGACTATAAATTAAGATGTAATCCTATCTTTCAAGTTGGATCAAACTGCACACGGTGTGCAAATTTGATTAAAAACGGGTAAGTAGGAGTCCATCGCGGACAAACAAAGTGACACGTAATTTAGATATTTTAAGAAGAAGATTTGACGATACTGACAAATATGTGATCAATGAAATCCTATATTTTATAAAGTAAAACTATAGAAGACTATCGAGGCAGTATTATTTGACGAAATTACTTATACTCCGGCCGCTCTGAGTTTGCGTTTCTGACAGGTCATGACAGAATGGGCGATGTAACTTTGAACTGCCGGCCGTACTCTTTACGGCACAATTTTAAATATCTTATATTTACCTTATTAAGGAGTAATAACATTAAAAATTTAATAATTATGCCAACTTACAATAAACGTATTAATTTTCGACTAAAATTATTAACTACTCAATTAACAAATATAAAAACAATAGTTTTAAAAATCAAAACATGTCAAACTGCCCTGTTTCAAGGTTTTGTCTTATGTTTGTTTTTGTAGTGATGGGACAAAATAACGAGACAATTGTAATCCCATATTTTATAATCTTAATATAATCTGGCGGTATAATATTAATAAAACGTTATAATTTTATTTTATAATATATAATGTATTTACTATTTAATAAAGTTAGTAATACGACAAAGGTACACCCAATCAAAACGTAAGAAAATAAATATCGTGATAACAATCACATCTATAAAAAAAAATTAAAATAAAATGACTTACTACTTTATATTACTAGTGAAAAATGGCTACCCATAATAGCGTTGTGGGGACCGCCATTTTATGACAGTCACAAAGAGTCACTTCTTGTTGTCTCGCGCGCATAGACTACGTTCTCCAGTGTTTCTCAATATGTATTTTCTCGTGACTGTTATTGTTGTTTATTTGACTGATTCTCCTTGTTATGTGAGTAAGAGGTCAGCCTCTGCGCTAAGCTAGACTTTTGTTGTGTATCGCATATTACTGTTCTGCACTTTCGGTGCAAAATAATAATGCCGAAACACGGTTAAATATTGAAAAGTGAAACATGAGAACTAATTATCAAGCTTCAATATTACCTTGAGCTTGAAAGGCAAAATGGCGGACCCCGTAATTATAACAAGACAAGAGCGCATCTCTCAGGCGCTGAGAATAAGCGAACAGACAATAACAAATATTAATACAGAAAAGTTCGACTCCTCGGGCACTGGAGAAAATATTTTACAAACACCAAAAAAGGAAATGCAGAAATGAACCTATAACAGACAATAATAATAAATAATAATAATAATTTATTTATTTACATCTCACAAGGAATATTGTTACAGGTTATTGATTTAGCAACATTTAAATTATTATTATTACCTATAACAGACAATGACAGCTTTGAGGCTGATGCTATAAGGAATCATATTCATTCATCATCACTCACCACAGTTCATAAACATCCAACTACTGAGCTCGAGCCTCCTCCACAATGGGAGGTAAATTGACCAACTGCACCACGCTGGTATAGGGTTTTATTTCAAATTTTCCTTCTCTTACTTAGATATTGTATGCATATTATAATCCCTTAATCGTCTTTTACGACACCCACAGGCAGTAAAGAGAGATGGTGAATTGTATTATTATTCCGTCATCACACGGAAGCATATATATAGCAGTTATTATCCCAGAAGTGAATACCTTAATAGGTCATCGGTTCTAGCATCTTTGAAAGCAGCTGATTTGTTTCTTCTGGAAAATTCTTTTAGAAAGAAATAACATAATTTTAAAAACAATTAACTTTTTGAAAGAAGCGAAAAATATTGATAATTGGCACAATACCGCTTTCATCGACGAGATAAGGCTAAACCCCAACCACACGCTTTCTCGTTCTTGGACAAATTACACTCAAGCGTCATCGTCGAAAGTGCCAATGGGTAAAGGAACACGACTCATAATATGCTACGCTGGTTGTGCGAAGTACGGTTTTATGGAAAACGGTTTATTGGTTTTTGAGTAAAAACTACTACTTACTACCAGGAAGAAATGAATGCGACTGCATTCAAGGAGTGGTTCCAGGACGTGTTGCTACCTGGCCTCCCAGAGCCTTTAGTTATGTTAATGGCTAACACCCCTAATCATTCGGTGCAATTAAATAAAGCACCTACCAAAGCTAATAAAAAGAGGAATTGGTGGCTGCAAAGACGTGGCAATGACGAAAATATGTCTACACTAAAAGCAGAGTTGATGAAATTAGTCAATGACCATAAGCCGGCATAAGTTCGTTATGTTTTAGACGAGTTGGCTCAGGAGAACGCTTATTACGTTCTTCGAATTCCCCTATTCCACTGCCAGTACAATACCATAGAGCTAATCTGGGCTCAAATTAAAGATTATGGAGCCGGCCATAATACTTCTTCGCCGTATAGCATAAAAAAGATGAAGGCACTTTAAAAAAAAACATGCGAAGTAATTCCTATAAATTTAACAAAATCTATATTGAATTTAATAAATAAGCATAATTAATGCAATAAATAACGTTGTTAAATATAATGAATGTTATTTATTGTACATCACTAGTTATGACGAATTGACATGTGTCAGGAACGCAAACTCGGAGCGGCCGGAGTATAGTTGCAATAGAGTTCTAAAAAATACAAATACTTATTTAAAACAAAGTTGTTTTGTAGATTATATGTTATCAGAGATGCCACGTGAAGACATTGACGGCACGTGCTCTTAAGATCTCTGTGTTTATTCAGACTATACTTATGCAGATACCCCGGCACAGTACGTTGTGACGTCAATTGTTATGGCAATTAGTACAATAGATAATTATTATATTCGTAATTATAATTGGATTTATCATTGCTCTGACAAAAATATGATTTCATAGTATAGCATTAAGCAATTTTTTTTGTTATATTTTTTGTTATTTCATACTGTTTTGGTATTTAGCTTTGCAATAGGTATAAGACTTAGTTCCCAATGTTGGTTGCTTTAATAGTAATTAAGGAACTAATATTTTACTAATATTTTAATTAATATAAATAATAATAAGAGAAGGAAATCTCGAAATAAAACCCTGTATTAACCCGTCTGATTAGCGTGATATAGTAGGTCAATTGCCTTCACATTATAGAGGAGGTTCGAGCCCAACAGTATATGAACTGTGATGATGATGATGATGACGAAGTGATAATAGAATGCCTTGAAATACATCGCAACGTCACCTATCGCGGTTCTAATGCATTATTTTAGTGGTATAAAACCATCTTCGCATGCCTTTCTAATGAAACCGGTGTAGGGTAAATAGGTGGGATCACTTCAAAATCTATAATCGACATAGTAACATTTTTCGTAAAAAAAAATCATACATAAATTTAACAACAGTTTAAACAATATAAATTTAAAAACAAAATAATGAATAGTATGTAATTAAAAAAAAAATAATAATAAATACTGTGAAAGTGTGTGGATGTATGATGGCGTTCATGCATCCGCCATATAGCCCTGACCTTGCACCTTCAGATATCATCATAGCATAGCAACGGCATCTTGTCACTACCTTCAAGATGGCAGACAGTCATCGAATAAAATCATATATGTATATACATTGTAATAAACTTTGATAAAGAATGTCTTGAATTTTCATATAGAATGCGAAAAAACTTTTCCCCGACCTATTAAAATATCTGTTTACCTATAGCAATTGCAATTTGATCTTAATCTTTAAATGTAATTTATAAGCATTGAAGTTCGAAGAACTCATGTAAATCGAGTTTAGCACTGTAGCCATGTTATATCAACAAATGCATTAATTGCCTTAATAAAATACATATTACTTAAAATATTTATGCGAGAACTCAACGTTCGATGAAACTATTTAAAAGCTTGTAAACTATTCAAAAGTCTCTTATTCAGTCTTTGTTTGCAATATATATGTATATCTTTATATATATATAAGGAGAGTCATTTTTGTGTTTATATAATATATGTATAGTATATACATACGCACAATAGATGGCAAGGAATTATATTTTGACTTTTTTTAATTTGTGTAGAACAATATCTGTCGCGGAAGCCAGTAGAAATATATTTCTATATTTAAATGTTATGGCTGGGTACCACAAAATTGTAGGGTGTCTGGACCGGGGATTTTAGTCCGTCACCCGTAGAGAGGCTGACCGCATGACGGCGTCCGATGTCCCGGGAAAGGGACGTCGAGAGGAGAGGGTACCCTCTCAGGATATTTCGTCGGGCCGACCATTGATGACAAGGAACTCGGCACCAGTGGTTGGCCCAACGACGAAGGCGACGTGCTACACACATACCACGTGGGTGATGGGGCCGCCCCAAGACCCCGCCCCACCCCGGACGAAGCCGGACGGTGGGTGCATTGACCATAGCTTACCCCAAAAAAAAGAGACACCACAAAATTGTAATAAATATATCAAAAAAATAACACTCCATCAAAAACTGAGCAGACCGATCATTAATCAAGCACTCTGTAAATATGAGCGATAATAATAATTGAAATTAAAAAATGCCTATTCTTATCTGTTGTCTACTTTACGAGTCTAGAATAAGCCCCATATCTTACAAGTTTTTTTTGCCAGTTCTTTATCAGTATGGCCTCGTTTCGATCCAGTGATAACTTAATCGGTTTGTGTTTTTAACTTAGTAAATTGACATAATATTATAGCCACCCCATATTATTCAATCCTCAGAAATCATTATCAAAATAGGTATCTTTATATATCCTTAAGGTATTTTAATATTTGAAAGAGAGGCTGGTTCACGTGTGAAATGATAATTAGGATCTTGTTTCAGAATGTATTTTTGTTAACCTTCTTGCTCTTTGTCAGTAATATTGTATGTGTTTTACTTACGCATATTGGATGATTTTCGCCTGCCACCATCTTGGTAAATTTGGTAGTTGGAATCTTTTCATTTTCTTGTGTCCCATTTCACCTTCACCAACTTGCTCATCTTCTCCCTCCACCTGAATTTGTTGTTAACATGACGTAGATTATGTTTACAGACTGTGTGTTAGTTGGATAAATTGTATTTTGTTTGAAGGATTGTGTTGAATTGCATTGTTCGTTGATTCTAAACATTAATCTAGTAACCAAAACACCTATTAATTTAGAAAAAGAATCTTTAGTGGCAAAGCTGTTGATGACGGAAGTAGATGCCAATACTTGAGCTGTACTATTGAGGCTATTAGGCCGTCTTAACTCCAATATAGTTCCGCTTTTTTTAACAGCAGTCCCGAAAACAAAATTCAAATACTATTATTGCCCAAAATTTTATGTTAGTCTAAAATAAAATAACAGAATTTTATAGTTCCGTACACACCTGAAGTTTAACTCGCTTTTCCTTTACATCATCATCTTCTGTTGGAGCTATAGTATCTATATTATTATTAGTCATTTTAAAACTATAATTTTCTTTTGAATAAAATAATACTTGGAATTTGGAAATAAGAGAATTTATGATTAATTTAATAAGCAATTCACATTTCAGTCAATTTTTGTAAATAATACTATAAAATTTTGAGTAGGCCATGACAAAGTGACAGATCTTTACTTAGTTATGACCGCAAGGAAAGTGATACTTTACTTTTATTTAAAAAAAAAATAAACTGATGCCAGTATAAATAATTGTAAGGGCTTATGACGGAATTGTGAAAGTGTTATGTGGTGATCTTGTATTATATTCAACATTTTAGTGTTTTAGCGCGTTATATTAAACAATTTGGATGGCACTTTATGTAATATAATAGGGAGGAACTGCTAGGGTGTAGTAAAAGTAATATAAGAGTGCTTTACAAATGTTTTTGTTTGCCATCAGATTTTCCAGAAGATCGCATTAACATTATGGCCACAGCACGCTTTTGAGTCAATGACGAACAATAATTAATGTGAAGAAACTAAAAACTTAAAAAAACTGTTAAATTGTGAAGAAAATTATAATTCTACCCTGGAAACGTTTATTTGGAGGCTTTCACTTTAAGGCATGCGTAATTAATATATTATTAGTGTTTATAGTCATAAAGCACTGTTAATATCGCTAGATATATAAGTGACTAGTAATCCGCCCTCGCTTCGCTTCGGTTATAGGTTATAGTCGTTTTACCCGCGTAGTTCCCGTTCCCGTGGGAATACCGGGATAAAATATAGCCTAGTTTACGCCCTGATATTATAGCTTTCCATTGGTGAAAGAATTTTTGAAATCGGTCCAGCCGTTTTGAAGATTACCCGCCACAAACAGACAGACAAAAATTTTTTAATTGCTATTTTAGGCATAGGTGTCGTGCAAATAACCATGTGAGCATGAAAAAAGCCTATTATTTTGACATTACAAACAGACACTCCAATTTTATTTATTGGTATAGATAACCTATTTTTGTGGTGAATGAAAGCATTCCGCTTAGGCGTCTGTATAACAGCATGGGATTGTGTCTCAATAGAATAGACTAGTGGGCTGGCACCAGAAGTGACCGAGAAAATAAAACTGCCTTGGACCTTAGGGGTTGTGTGTTTGCTTCCCACCCACGGTCAAATGTGACGAACACATATGTTGGCTGTGTAATATGTTACAGAGATGAGTTGACGTCAGGTAGTCCGCCGGTCGTCAAAATGTAACCGAATTTTAGGACAACAACAGGTGTGAATTCTGATGTTTACGCGAGTATTACTCATTGTAAATAAAACTACGGATTTTATCGTGTTTGTATTTGTTTTTTGATTGCCCGACGTTTCGAACAGATTGCAGCGTTCAAGGTCACGAGCGGACTGTCCGCCCGTGACCATGAACGCTGCAAAGTGTTCGAAACGTGATAAAATCCGTAAAGTAGTTTTATTTACAACAGGTATGAAATCATGTTGTGCCGCCCCCACCAAGCAGGGGACAACGGCAGGAGGAATAACATAATACTTATTCTACCCACGATACGTATTAACATTTTGAAAGTTAAATGTTTTTGGTTCGCTTAAGGATTTTGATCGCAGGGGAAGTTTGCTTAGGGCACCAAGTTACCTTTATCCGGCACTGATGCCTGTGCCATTTTATACCAAGAAAACATTTCTATATGATCTCTAGATTGATGAGATAGGAAAAAATTTTTCATGAAAATAAAATAATTCGTCTCAATTAAAATTAGTTTTATTAAAATATCTTATTTATCCAGCTCCTTGAGTAAAACATCTGCATTTTGTTTGTTCAAATCGTTCCAACGTTGTCGGATGCTAGCTTCAGCTGGGCCCCATTCGTTGTTCGGGGCGCAGTTGTGACGAATACGCTAAAAACATAAATATATAAGAATTTACAAGACAGTAGCTGACCCAATAGACGCTGTTATGTTCAAATAAAATAAAAGGAATTCTCCTTGAAATCGAACGTGGCGCCACCTATCAGGTTCAACTGTGAATCTAAACCATTCTCGAATCCCCTTGAACAGACACAAAAAATTTCATCAACATCGGTCCAGCCGTTTAGGAGGAGTTCAGTGACATACACACGTACACAAGAAATATATACATAAGAAGATAAATATAAATCCTGCGTTGCAGATTTATGTCTTATAATTAGCGTGGGGTTAATGGGACGAGATCATTATCATAATAATAATGAGCTTTCTGATTCGAATACCAACCCATCGGCCTCGACTATTGGACATAGCCAAAGTCAACTTGGCTATATGGCAGATAAAAATTTGGGCATCTTCAACAGAGCCAGGCGGTACCGAGACAGCGTCTTGTGATATACAAAGCACAAGTTCGTCCTCATGTGGAATACTGCTTACATCTCTGGGTCGGTGCGATGAAATATCAGCTAGACTCACTTGACTCCCTACAAAGGCGTGCTGTTACAGATCAGATTGGAGTCATTGGATCGATGAAGAGACTTCGGATCATTCTGTGTAGTCTCTTGGCTCCATCTTTAATACCCTGGTCATACGGATTTTATGAGTTTTCTATTAAGCTTTTCTTCTTTATCAAAGATATTATCTACATATTATATTCCTCGGACGTCTTTTACAACACCTACGAAGAAAATGGGGGTAGTGATTGAGTTCTTATTCCGTCACTATTTGGAAATAATCTACACTGGAATCTGGTCCAGCCATATTTTCTTCCTTTCTTTAATTATTTTTTCGTATTGTACTAAATTTTGAAAATTTATACATATATACAATTTCGAAGGGCATCACACTGGAGCTAATACCATATATATTGTACGAAGCATAAAATTATGTATATTTAAAAGATTAAAGAAAAAAATGACTGCCCGCTGAGTTTCTTGCTGGATCTTCTCAGTTTGTGGCCGGGTTCCGATCCGGTGGTAGATTATTGTATTGTGTTCAAACGTTGTGAAATTTGACAATATGTAAGTGCCCTTAAGGGGCCTATGCAGAATAAATGATTTGATTTGATTTAACTAATATTATAAAGAGGTGAAATTTGTATTTTTGTGTGTGGGTATGTTTGTAATGAATAAACTCAAAAATTACTGTGCTGATTTAAAAAATTCTTTCACCATTGGAAAGCTACGTTATCCCTGAGTAATATAAGCTATATTTTACCCTGGTATTCCCACGGGAACGGGCACTACGCGGGTAAGGCGGCTGTAACTGAAGCGATGCGAGGGCGGGTTAATAGTTATTTATAAAGAAAAAGAGTTTTGCTTGAATATATTATCTTATTAAATTTATAACTAATTATAAACGTGGTCTGTATAGGTATCTCTATAAACATGTTATCAAATAATTTTAAGACACAGATTACATTGGAAAATAGGTGGATTTCCATCAGTCTATTAACGTTCACTGTTGGACATAAGCCTCTCTACGAGAGGATATTGTTACCTGTCCCCACATAGGGAGTAGGAGTTTACCTTATTATGACGGATAACTTTATGATTTCATGTAAGCCTAACTAATATTATAAAGTATGTTTCTTTGTTTATTTGTTACCATTTCACGCCGAAACAACTATAATGATTTTAATAGTTTAATTACAGAAGAAAGTTACATTATCAACGAGTACCGTAAGCTATATTTTATAGAATTAAGAACTTGTAAATAAAACTACTTTACGGATTTTATCGCATTTGTATTTGATTTTTGATTGCCCGACGTTCCGAACAATTTGCAGCGTTCATGGTCACGGACGGACTAAGATGTCATAGTCCAATTCACCGTTATTACAGAGATTTATAATAAGATTTTCTTGCCGGATCAAACCGCGGCAATTATAAGGAACTAGCAACCCGCCCTCGCTTCGCTTCGGTTTTAGTCATTTTACCCGCGTAGTTCCCGTTCCCGTGAGAATACCGGGATAAAATATAGCCTAGGTTACTCCCTGATATTATAGCTTTCCATTGGTGAAAGAATTTTTGAAATCGGTCCAGCCGTTTTGAAGATTACCCGGAACAAACAGACAGACAAAAATTTTTTAATCTGTATTTTAGACATAGGTGTCGTGCAAATAACCCTGTGAGCATGAAAAAAGCCTATTATTTTGACATTACAAACAGACATTCCAATTTTATTTATTGGTATAGATAGAATATTTTTATAACTTTTTTTATATCAGTTTAAAAAAAGAACAATATTAATCTTTGTTATTTTATAATTTAAACAAATTAAATTAAGAGTAAATATTATGCACCTGAATTCAGATATTTAGATTTTATCAAAGCGATTCAATTCGTTTATTTATTCACTTAACTTTACAACCGTCGTGTTTATACATACCTGTATCAGTGTACCATTTGTACTATAGAGTAATTTAGCAGCGTATATTGGTATACAAATTACAGATATAAGAGCTATTGACCATCCAGCCAACCCTGATGCTTCCTTTAGCGTATATACTAGAATGACCTGGAAGATAAAAAAAGAATAAGTAATTGGTTTTGTCAGAATCATATTAGATTTTCATATAGGTAATATGAAAAATCTAGCTTGTGATTGGTAACACGTTTTATTTTTAGAACACAATGCGCTGTACAAAGAAATAAGACATATCGAGTGTTTTAGCAGGGTTCAGGGTCGAGCACCAGTCCCAAGCACCTCATATGGGCCCTGATGCTGATGTCAACCGAATGGACGGTGATCGGAGCGCCGATGGGAGGGCTCATGCGGCACCCATGGAACAAGAGGGCCTCTGTCTTGTCCAGGGCAACCCTCAACCCCAGCGCCTCGATCCGCCTGACGATCTCTTCGGTGCCTAGAGTCGCCAGGCTTGCCGCTTCTTCTAGCGTCCCACCGCGGGTTGTGACGAGCGTGTCGTCGGCGTAACAAATCACGCCCAGCCCGGGCGGGAGGCTCCCCCGCAACGCCCAGTCGTAGCTGATGTTCCACAGGGTGGGTCCGAGAACCGACCCCTGTGGGACACCGCACGACATAGGCGTTCGCACAACGTCCCCTGTTCGGTTAGTGCAGAGGACGCTGCGCCCCTCCAAATAGTCTGCCACTAGCCGCCTCAGGTAAGCTGGCACCCCGTGATACCGGAGCGCCTCCCTGATGCAGCTAAATGGCAGACTATAGAATGCGTTGGCGATGTCCAGGGACCCGCCAGCAGCACTCCCCCGCCGGTGACGGCCTCAGTCGCCACGGCCCTCATGCGCAACAGAGCCGCGATCGTCGAAAATAATGCCGAACTACAGGAAGCAGAAGAACGTATCTTTCTTTGTTCACTTTCCCCCAAGTTAAAGGGTCAACGTCATTTGCCACAAGTTTGTACTGAATATTCGCATTCGCGAATGTTGGCAGCAGATATTCGCATCCGCATTCGCATTCGCGAATGTCCAAAATACGACATTCGTTACATCACTAATATAAATAAAAGACGAAATATACATCTTAACCAATGTTTTCTTTGGCGATTTGTACAGAGAGTTGTATAGGAATGGAAGTCATAACTCCCTACATGGGAAGTCACCGTTACGTCAAATGTACAATGTTTAATTTTCTATTAAATCCTTCGATACCTGAATATGCAGCTAAAAGCCGGTTTTAATCTATACCAATAAATAAAATTGGAGTGTCTGTTTGTAATGTCAAAATAATAGGCTTTTTTCATGCTCACACGGTTATTTGCACGACACCTATGCCTAAAATAGCAATTAAAAAATTTTTGTCTGTGTGTCTGTTTGTTCCGGGTAATCTTCAAAACGGCTGGACCGATTTCAATAATTCTTTCACCAATGAAAAGCTATAATATCAGGGCGTAAACTAGTCTATATTTTATCCCGGTATTCCCACGGGAACGGGAACTACGCGGGTAAAACGACTATAACCTATAACCGAAGCGAAGCGAGGGCGGGTTGCTAGTGTCACATGAAATTTCTTCACAATTTATTTTCGGCATTAAAAATGTCAGATTTGTCTAATTTGACATCTTTAGTGCTTAAAAAGTAATACGTGAATTTACTATCTTGAATCTTGCTACAAGAATAAAAAAACATTTTTCGAGTATAACGAGCCGATCGTGGGTGTTAGCGCTGGGCTTTGCTAATACACTGGGCTTTGAATAGCGTGAGCGAAATCAAATAGACGAAATCGTATAGAGTACACCACAATTTACTACGTGAAGCGATGCGAATGACATTGTGAAATTGAGCGAAACGGAGCGGAGGAGTGAGCGGGGCCTGATCGCACAACTTATCATACTATCATCGTACTAGAAACATGTTAAGCACTGAATGAAGCAGTATATTTACTGTTGATGTGAAACATCTATAGGCGAGGGTGACCGCAATCGTCGCGTGGCGATTAACGCCACGCCTCGCGGTCCCCTCTTAATTAACTATAAAATAAGTATCTGGATACACATATCTACATTTTTATAACGAAACCATGGTGCGATTTAAAATTTTGTATAACGCCATCTAGTGAACTCAAAGTAAATTATTACCTATAATGTATACTAATGAAAATAAATGTTTATTAAATAAAAATCATCATTTTCTGGAATAAAATCACGATATTTTGTTAATACTTTATAACATATTAGTTCCTGTCGTAATCTGTTCTTTTATGCATATATACTTGTTTTATAAATTAATGTAAAATTCTCTAACTTCATAATATACATAAATATTCAGTAGGTATGGTATTTAGTTTACTTACAGCTACGAAAAGTGGAGAACCGTTTTTTATAGGCTTTTTTATAGGCACCGACTCCTTAGGAATTGGATTTTGACTCACTTTAAACAGTCAGATTTCATTTAAAATTTGTAAACTTTGCAACTTCTAAAATTGTAAGGACCAATGATGCTAATAATTTAGATAGCTTGTCTTATTATCATTACAGGATTAAGGATTTCTTTATTAAAAATATTGAAGCTGAGAGTTGATCGTAAGCTCGATAGATGGCGCTATTTTTGTTTCCTAAATCGTCACTTGCAGAAATAACGTCTGTGAACGGATGAATGTATATCATTTTTTTATAGGCTTTTATTAGTTTGAGCTGTATATTTGTTTGTATGTCACCGTCTCCTTAAGAATTGGAGTTTGGCTCACTTGGAACAGTCAGATTTCATTTAAGATTTCTAAACTTAGCAAGAATCAATGACGCTAAAATAATTTAAATAGCTTGTCTTATTATCATTACAGGATTAGAGATTTCTTTATAAAATATATTATAGCTTAGAGTTGGTCGTTAGCTCGATAGATGCCGCTATTTCTGATTTATAAACCGCACTTATCGTACTAAAGAACGCCTGTGAACGGATGAAAGTATTTCAAGCTACATTTTGGAAGGTTAATTACGTTTGTACTAAATGACGTTACCATAAAATATGAGCCGTAAAGTCAATTTTAAAATGAATAATTTATTCGAGATGATACCTGCCAAAAACTACTTATTGACTAAAAGTATCGAATGCAAAGTATCGAATACAAAAGTATCGGTATCGAAAGAAAAGTACTCGATACCTAAAGATAAAGTAAGTAAAAGTATTCGATACTTTAATCAGTACGTTACTTATCTTTCGGTACTATTCATGAGTTCAGTATCGATAACTTATATTCGATACCGTGTCTCTACTCGTACAAAATAGTTTCGATGTTTCACATCTGCCAGGCGTCCTTAGCGACGGCTCACTTTTTTCATTTGTATAAATAACTTCTCAGAAGCGATGCAATTTCGCCATCACACTTGTCATGCCTCTGGTTCTACCCACTAAGGAATTTCGCAATAAGTAAAACTTCATTTAACGATTTGTTAAAATATATAGCACCTTTCTTTTTTTAAAGCCTATATGCATTGTTTCGTGTAGTGACGGAGTAAGAATACGTTTCGCCATTTCTTCTCTTGCCCGGGGGTGTCGTAAAACACGATTGAGGGATATGGTATGTAGATAACATCGAAGAGAAGGAAAATTCAACATAAAACCTTGTACCAATACATGTGACTAGCGAAGTATAGTAGGACTTTTGGCTGAAATGTTGACGAATATATGTGTATCAATATTGACTACGTATCTCTTTTGCAATGTGAAGGAAACTAATATATTCCTGATTCACGTTGGAAATCAATCCTCATAGAATCATGAACCAAGTCTTTCTTTTTTGCAGTGTTGATTACATCTTTCAGATCTTAAAGAAAGTCCACAAATTTATTGTATTCTTAATTCATCTGCACACTAATTGTAAGAATAGACCTATTATTACTACCGACATACAGATCCCATCATGATTCATCATTATAATTTCAGCTTATACAGAGTGTATCAGGTTATGGGATGTTGTAGTTTACCGGTCATAGATCGTAATTAAAATGTATATTACACAAAACAATATAATATAAAAGTTATAGTGATTTAAAAAATGTGTGTTAAACAGTCTATGCCTTAAATGTTACGTATTATGTAGGCATGTATAGACATGATACATGTAGGCATGTACAGCTTCGACAGTATGAATAGGTAGGAATTGCGTAAACGCTTCAATGGTAGCGTAGGTAAAAACGAGACTCGGCGACGGTCATCGGCGGATCAGCTGATTTAAGGCGAAGTTTGTTTTGCATATGCTTTTGTTGTTTTTTTTTATTGCAAGCAATGCGAACGTAATTATTGATTTTTTCAATTTCTAATGAACATTTAACAAAGTACGAATATGTTGCAGATTAAGTATCACTGCCTTTATACATTTCAATAAGATTTACACGAAAAAGCGATGACAAAATTGAAAACTTTACATGTCTCTCAATTCATTAACGATATTTTCCTTCAAATTTTTTTACGGGTTCTACCACCATTGCCTATCTCGCGTTTGACCAGTTGCCCCATAACCTGATACACCCTGTATATGCCCCACTACCGGGTTCGAGATTCACCTACAATGGGAGGGAAATTGACAAACGTATCAGACAGATTGGTATAGGATTTTATTTAGAATTTAACATCTTATACATATGTTATTTGCATTTCATATCCCTTAGTAGTACTTTACGGTAACCATGGACAAGAAAAGGGACGGTAAATTGTGTTCTTAATCCATCAACACACGGACATACAGATATAATTTTAAATTAGAATGAATGTACCCAGTAATTTCGTAGAATTTAATTCTTTGTTGCAATTTCGATAAAGCAATCCTGCCTGATTATACATTTAATATAATTTATTAAAAAATTTACAGTAGCGTGCCATAGCATTGTAATAGATATGTTTCCATTGTTATTCCTGAGTTATAACCTCTCCAATAAGTAATGTTAAAACTTACCAATAATATAAAAGGAACGATATATTTCCACAGCACGATCCAAGTCTGATTCAACGGCTGGCCGGTCATGAATAGCACATCAGCAGACAACCTCTTCGGTCCGTACGTGTACAAGGAGGCAATGATTTCAAGAGCACAGACTATGGGCACACAAGCAATCGCCACGTGGGCATCGAGAAGACCAATTATGTGAAGACCACCCTGTTGATTCAGAAAATATTTAGATTAATAATGACTTTTACATACATCCTACTAACCTTATTCGGTTGTCGACGCTTGCTTTAAATAAAACCTTCGCTAATATATTATACATATGCACGCATACGCACTATATATTTGTTTGCGTGCGAGTGTGTACATACATATACATATAAAATGCATTTAAATCGATCATAGCGCCACCTATTTGGATTATGCAATTGTCAATCTAAACCATTCTTCATTCTACTCATGTTGTATTGAAGAACACATAAAAAGTTTATCGACACCGATCCCGCCGTTTAGATATGAGTAGTTTAGTGACATATATAAGTAACAAAATTTATTACTAGCGATCTGCCCTCACTTTGCTTCGGTTCTAGATGCGTTGCCGCCACATTTTAAATCTACATCTTCCCCTAAAAGCTTTGAGTTTGAGTTCCAGACCGGGTAAAAGTTTATAGGCTTTTACTGAGAGAAAAATAGCCTAAGTACTCCTTATTTAAACAGTTACCTGGTATTAAAATATTATTAAAATCGGTCCAGTGCTTCTGAAGATTACCCGGAACAAACAGACAGACATAAAACTTTTAAACTATTTTTTAATCATATAATATATCGTGCAAATAACCATGTGAGCATTAGAAATAGCTATTATTTTGTCATTACAAACAGACACTTCAATGGGATAATACGGCACGTTATGGAGCGATTGCTTCGAAACGGTTTGGGCTAGCGGTTAAATCATAGCCTAATAAGGACTAATATGCAAAAGCTTACTACAAACCTTTACATATTATGAATATGGATATTATAAATATCTGGATACACTATTACGGATATTAATAAAACACAAAAATAACTTATTAGATTATTAATAACACAATTTATTTATCTACCGTATGCCTTCTTATCGTAAAAGTTAATAAAGCTTTAACAGTTTAACAAAACTCATTCTGAATCACTCTAGTTCAATGAGTTGAACGATAATTCTAACAGAAATGTTGTTTTGATAGCGTACGAACGCACTGGTTGTCATGAATGCGGAAGTTTCAAGCTTAACAGTCACGCGAACACCTCAATCAATTTCAATTTATAAAAGGCAACCCTAAACTAGTCGGTGAACAATCATTTTATTGAACATTATCAAATTTGTTTCATTTTGTTGTAATGTCGTATAAGTGACTGATATAAGATTTATTGTTTCAATCGCTAACTCTTTAAGATGCTACTATGGTAATAAAATTATGGCTAGTGGACAAGTTAGTTTAATAAAGCACTATGCCAACTCATTTGGCGAGTGCGTTTGCTAATTTTTCTCGAGGCGGGGCTTGTATCCAATACTAAAAAATATAACAGTAGTCTAAATGGTGGGTGGTGTCTTGTGGGATTTGGTCGTAATATTTTGCATAATATTTGAGAATTATATTATAGCATAGAAATTTGAAACGATTGCTTGCCAAAAAGAAATTAGTAAAAACTTGCAACCCGCCCTCGCTTCGCTTCGGTTTCAGTCGTTTTAGCCGCGTGGTTCCCGTTCCCGTGGGTATACCGGGATAAAATATAGCCTAGTTTACGGCCTGATATTATAGTTTTCCATTGGTGAAAGAATTTTTGGAATCGGTCCAGCCTTTTTGAAGATTACGCGGAACAAACAGACAGACAAAAATGTTTTAATCTGTATTTTAGGCATAGGTGTCGTGCAAATAACCGTGTGAGCATGAAAAAAGCCTATTATTTTGACATTACAAACAGACACTCCAATTTTATTTATTGGTATAGATTAAGTAAATAAACCCGCTGAGTTTCTTGTCGGATCTTTACAGTGGTAGTCATGTTCTAATCTAGTATTTATCATCATTCATCATTATTACATTTCATATGTGTCCCACTGTTGGGCTCGAGTCTCCTCCACAATAGGAGGAAAATTGACCATACTATACCACGTTGGTCAGACAGGTTAGTACAGGGTTTTATTTTGAGTTTTCCTTCTCTTGCATAACTGTTTTATGCATAATATATCCCTTAGTCATCTTTTAGGACACTACGGGCAAGAGAATGGGTGGCGAATTGCATTCTTATTCTGTCCCCAGACTGGAGAGTATTTGATTAGGAAGCCCTTATAACACCATCTGTTACCCTGCCACGGTTATCACCAAAATGGAAATGAGTTCTCTAGCCACATTTACACACAACTAACATAAATGAACTGTCCTAGTTCTACGATGAATAAATAATTAAATTTTTATAGTTTATTAAAAAGTCTTATTGATTAGTAAAATATGAAGAATATTATTTAAATTACTGTGTAATATACATATATATGTATATTATTTGTATCTATTCATATTTATAAACTAAAACGATAGATAGATGACATATTTATCTAAATAGATTATTTAGTGAAACGTCTTGAGAATATAGGGATATTTTAAGCACAATACTCTATGCGGTGGAAGGAAAATTAGAATCGATATAACACGCTACCGCTGACTAAACAGTTTGGTGTAGGATTGTATATCGAGTTTTCTTATCTTGTTGTCTAGTATGTCAAGGAATAGAATATTTATCTAAGGGGTCAAGAAAGTAAGAAAAAATTATATATGTTGAGTTTCTTCACACAAATAATCTTTATATTTGCTATAAAGTATTTATTTATTAAATTATTAATTTATACCAACCTCTGTATTGCAGATAATTGAAATTCCAAAGAGCACCATACATGTCAATAGAGTTATAAGTCTCTTTCGTGGTCGTAATTGAGGAAATTCGCCTAATACACCAGCTATTATTGTTTCTATAGTCACGAACTGAAAGTGGTATGAGATGGTTAAAGTGCCTTTAATTTTATAGGTCTTTGAGCATGACAGTCGGAACTTTTGACGCGAATGTCAAAATGTCATGTAGCGCTTTTATATTCTTTTCATTATTTTAGTGTTTTAAAGTGTTATATTTAATAATTTTGCTGATATTTTATGTAATATAATGCAGATAAAATTCTGAAATGTAGTGAAAATGATATAATAGTGAATTACGTGCATTTTGACATTCTGCCCAAATTTCCTGAGACGCATGACTTGTATCAGCACCAAGTCATGCTAACGACTGACTGAAAGACTAAGACTAAAGACGTGAATAATAATCAATATACTCGACACTGGCACCAATAGCTCATATTATTGTAGCTCATTGCCATTAATTAAGAAGAAGAAGAGCATGACTGTCATATTTTAACAGTGAAATTATCGTGAATGTGACATTATATATTTATTAGATTTATTATTGAAAACCAGTAAGACTATCTTATAAATGAGATTAAGATGTCCCAGACTGTACAATTTATTTTATATGTGGGATAATTCAATTTTACCTTCAACTTTGAACGCATGTATTTCGCGCTTCTCACCGCGGGCATCACTTATTTTCCCGGAAGAAAAAGAAGTCTAAAACACTCTGGAATAACTCGGTCCTTTTTAGTGAAATAAATTGTAATATAGGAACTGTGATTTACAAAGTTTATACATACGTTCAATTTACCAAAAAAAGTTAAGCTGGTATATAAAAGCCTTATTTATACAAATCTAAGTCCACAATACGCCCCAACTCCAAGTTTAAGAATTGATAAAAAACATGCATTATAAAATACTTCTAAGCACTATATATACTTACCATTGTGTCTATTCCAAGGAAAAACAACATGATAAAGAATGTAATAGCCCAGAAATTGGCTGCAGGCATCATTGACACAGCGGCAGGGTACGTCACGAAAGCCAGCCCCGGTCCAGCAGTAGCTACTTGACCTACTGGAACACCTGCTTTCTCTGCTGCAAACCCGAGTATAGAGAACACTACGAACCCTCCCCATATACTGGTTCCACTATTTACTAGTGGTATTATCACTGAAGATCTGCCAAAGTAACATAATTATCGAATTTTTGTTTTGCTAGCTATCACAAAATTAGTTAATTGGTCTGGGTAAGTAACATATTTTAAAAATATCAGGCACTGATGCCTTAAAACCGTTAATATACATCTGCAGGTCCGACACATCATCATTACAGCTCGTATACGTCCCACTGTTAGGCTCGAGCCTGCTCCTCAATGGGAGGGAAATGACCTCTGACTGTCTGACCACGCTGGTCAGACGTGTTGGTATAGGGTTTTATTTCGAGTTTGCCTTCTCTTGCATGTAAAAGATCACTAAGGGATATAACTAAGGGATCTTTTACGGCACCCACGAACAAGGGGGTGGTGAATTGTATTCTTACTCCGCTACCACAGAGAGAATACAGGCTATTCTAGATAAATAATTTTATGTCTTTATTTGGTGATGGTATACTAACCCGCTGTATTATATGGGTCAATATGTTAGCCTATAAAAGCGACGGATAAAAGATTGCATGTAACAGATATGCGAATGTCGAGATGGATTTACGGCGTAATGGAAATGGATAAAAAACGAATAACAAGTTAAAGACTAAATGCTTGATGGGGTATGAATGAAAATATATAGATAGTATGTCACATAAGCTAATCAAATGGCAGAGATTTACAATTATGTAACTAGCGTGTATTAGAAACAAATAACAGACTAAAAATTGCCAGAATTTTTTGTAAAAATAGTGGTTTCAATAAACAACAGCGCCTAATATAAATTTAATAGTAATTGTGCCATATCTACTAAACATCGATGGGTAGGCAATAATTATATTTCCGTGGAGGGTTGACGTCAGAAAGGCGGCCAGTCATAAAATATAACTTTTACAATATATACTATGTTAGAATTATATTGTGAAAAAAATATTGAGTCGACTCCAAGTAATTTGGATAAGAGCAATGTGATAGTGACATGGGTATCAAAAAGTAAAAAAAGAACTACGATAACATAAACAAAAATAAACATTTTTAAGAAACAGTATTCTACAGTTACTATCAAGGTTTCCACGAAATTGGCGGATTCAGAATATATAACAATGTGTCACAATCTTTTATTTTTTGCTTAAGTGTCGTTTGGCGTAGGCAGATGACATTACTGTAACAAAAAGAAAATTCAAAAGTATAATTTAATGACAATCAGTTTAGTCAGCATTGCCATCATCATCATCATCGCACATACGTCTCACTATTGGGTTCGGGCCATGTTGGCATAGGGTTTCATTTCGAGTTTTCCTTCTCTTGCACAGATCTTATGTGCATATTATATCCCTCAGTCGTTTTTTACGACATCCACGGGCAATATAGGGAGTGGTGAATTGTATTCTTACTCCGTCACCACACGGAAAAACCAGCATTATAGAAAACCTTTGTCCCTTCTATAGAGAAGGTTTGTGGTGAACAATGGACCGTATGGGTTGAAGAAAAGCTATGTATATTGTACATAAAATATCTTTTATAAATTATTTGAAAACGCTTTTAATATTGCTCGTTTGTTTTATATTTACAATATAATATGGTTTATTTAAAATAAATCAAACCAAACCTGTAATTTTGATAATGGAATTTATTGAAACTAGCCATACTCAATAACCCACCCCAACCAGGACCTAAGGAATAGAATAATTGTGTAGCAGCGTCTGCCCATACCTACAACAAATATACTTTTATATGATTTATGACAAAATATGTGTAAAGTAGTATATAATATTCATGATTAATCTTGACGATCCAGATACTTACTTTAGGTTTCTTTAATTGCCCCCAATCTGGTAAAATGTAAAATAGAATTCCCTTCAAAGCGCCGGGTAACGTGACGCCACGTATGAGTAATACAGTCAGAACCACATAAGGAAACAGGACTGTGAAATACACGATCTGCAGTTAAAAATACACAAGTTTTCAGGGAAATATATATTTAAGTGATTGACAAAAAGGCATCGTGCCAACGAAGATCAACCGAGATCAACATGAATTTGTTATGAAGCTTACCTTTCCGACGCTCTTGACACCGTTACAGATACAGAGGTAAACGATGATCCAACAAAATACATTACACCAGAACACAGGCCATACTATACCGCCAATATGATTAATGCTTGGAGACATTTGTAGCAGACGAATGCTAAAATACACAAGTGTTGTTTTGGTAAACAAATAATAAGTAGGTCGAGGTTCATAAAATATTAGGTCGCATCGAGTCAGTTGGTTGTTTATCATGATTTTACTGCATTAAAAATATTATTCTCAATTTGATGTTGATGAAAAACAACCTCGTAATACGACACTGTTAGGTTAAGTATATAAATTGGTAAACAATGCTTTATGATAAAAGATAGTGCTATTATTGTTATGCAGTTATGTGGTAGGACCACACTGGCGACAATCGTCTGTCTACAGCTGCGAGTCGATCCATCAGAAGTAGTATCATTTTCTCACAGAAAATAGGCGTCTGTGTAGCAGCAATTTGGTACTACACTTCATTCGGCAAGCGATGAAGCTGGAAATTCATCTTGCCGACGGTTGCGTGTGGTGGATTTCGGTGTTGCATTTAGTACATCATTGCACGCATTCAGACTTTCTTCACGGTAGATAGCGGCCTAGCAAGAGTCGATAAGCAGCAGTATCACTTGCCAACTGGTGTGCTATTTGCCCGTAAAAAATATTACAATATTTTTACGACTCCTACGGGAAAGTAAACGTTGTTGATACATCCTATTCTTATTCATATTTGAGAGATATTTTGGATTATTTCCAAACGTAGATACTGGATGGATTATTTCCAAACGGAGATATTTTATACTTACAAAATAAATAAAATCAAACTTACTGAAAAAATTCATCTTCGGGTGTGGTAATTGAAAGATTTGTCATGCGATAACTAGAGTTATCGCGCAACTGAAAATAAATTGCTCATATAAATAAATCCCACCGCTATTAATATATTTTCTTAATCTATAAATCTAAAATTATCTAACCTCGATGCACTTGTCGGTATTCCAAGAATTGCCACAATTCTGCCAAGGCAAAGGCGAACTCATTGAATGGTAAATATACAATATCGGATACGACATGATACATGAAAAATAAGTTATTGCTATTACATTCATTACAATCGTTGCATAACCGGCTCCTGTGGAAATTAATTTAAATATAGCATACGTTATTACATTAGTAAATTTAATGAATGTGTCAAAATATTGTGTAGTTTAGTTAGTGGATCAATGGGATTCCTTTAGCTCTACGGGATATATCATCTATGATAGATTAAGGATGCATATTATCTACACCAAAAACCAAAGGTTTATAACCAGTGTGTGTAACCAATGATAACATACGGCACTGAAACGTGGTCTCTATATGTTTGTCGGCCTCAGAAAAAGGCTCGCTCTACGTGCCATAGAGAGTACTATGCCCGGTATTTCTTTACGTGATAAAAGTCAGAATACGAAAATCCGATATAACCTGCAGAATTAGCATAATGAAATTGCAGGGAACCGTTGGATGCAAGTGGCACAGGACCGTTCCGAGTGGTATTCTCGTGGGGAGCCCTATCTCCAACAGTGGACGTTTATAGGCTGATAGAAGGATTCTCCACACCACAGGTACTAATTGATTAAAGTGAAGCAGATATTACGATGTGGTGACAGAGTAAGAATACAATTCACCACTCCCTATCTTGCCCGTGGATGTCGTACAAGACGACTATGGGATATAACATGCACATAACATCTGTGCAAGAGAAGGAAAACTCGAAATGAAACCCTATACCAACATGTCTGACCAGCATGGTATAGTAGGTCAAACTCCCTCCCATTGTGGGGGAGGCCCGAGCCCAACAGTGGGACGTGTGTGGGCTGCGATGATGATGATGATGAGATATTACGATTATATTTCCCTTATCCGTGGGTGTCGTAAAAGACGAGTGAGGGTTATATTATATGCACATATAACAACTGGAAGAGATATATCAACCGTCTGACCAGCGTGGTATAGCAGGTCAATTTGCCTCCCATTGTGGAGGAGGCTTAAACCCAGCAGTGGGACGTATATGATAATGATGATAATGACTTTTATAACATAGTGGTAATAGCCGAACCAAACCCTTCAAGTTTACCAAATTTGCCAAACTCCTCGTACGTTATGTATTTACATCACAAAGTTATACATACATTTGTGTGTATTCCATGTAGTGACGGAGTAAGAATACAGTTCGTCACCCTCTATCTTCCCGTGGGTGTTGTAAAAGACGGGTAACGGATATGATTTGCAGATAACATTTATGCAAAAGATGAAAAATTCCACATAAAACCCTATGCCAACGTGTCTGACCAGTGTGGTATAGGATGTTGATTTCCCTCCTGTTATGGAGGAGGCTCGAGCCCAACAGTGGGACTTATATGGGCTGAGATGATAACGATGATTTATGTATGTTGTATGTAATGAAATCGAAACATATATTAGAGTTACCTTTTAGAAGTGGGTTGATATTGAATACTGATATACATCCTGCACTAGCAAATTGTCCTAAAGTAGTCTCTAAATAGACGAGTGGAATACCACATATGAATAAAGTTAGAAAATATGGAATAAGGAATGCTCCTGAAACAAATATAAATAATTATTATACTATGAAGAGAAGTCATGTCATTATTAAAAATATACAATGTTTTGATTCTTCTTGTAATGCCTAAAACAAAGGTTATGCCTGGAATACCTAGGAGAGGATACCAAGCAGGGTATTCCGCCAGACTGACCACGAAGGACAAGGAGCTACGATGGGTTATGGGGCCGCACGCCACCCCGAATGGAACCGGACGGCGAGTGTGCTGATCATACCCACCCAAAAAAAAAAAAAATTACTGGAATGCCTCTCCAGGTACTATTTAGAAAAGAAACGATTAATGAATGTTGTTATGTACTTACTGGTATTAGAATCCAAAAATAGGAATACGGATGATTTGTCTTCGGCGGCAGATCAGGTCAAGTTATTCGTATACTAATATAAAACTGTTTTTGTCTGTGAAGAATTGTATTGTGAAGAAATAATTTGTCGTTGGCAATCATCATCATCATCATTTTAGCCTATCGCCGTCCACTGCTGGACGTAGGCCTCCCTCATGTTGCGCCACAATTAGCGGTCCTGTGCCGCCTACATCTAACGACGCCCAGCGACTTTCACTAGGTCATCAGTCCACCTAGTGGGGGGGCGTCCTACACTGCGTCGTCCGATACGTAGTCGCCATTCGAGGACCTTTCTTCCCCAGCGGTTGTCGGTTCGTCGAGCGATGTGGCCTGCCCATTGCCACTTCAGCGTGCTAATTCTTCGTGCTATGTCGGTTACACCCGTTCTTCTGCGGATTTCCGTATCCCGGATTCTATCTCGCAGAGAAATCCCGAGCATAGCCCGCTCCATAGCACGCTGAGCGACTTTGAGCCTTGATATAAGGCCTACATTTAGGGACCAATAGGCACATATATTTGTTCTTAAAATTATTTTCTTGTAAGTATGAAGATTGGCGATCAACACCACTGCCATAAATGACAGCAGTGGTGAAAATATGGATCCAAATATCTTTTAATATTTATAAGGATTAAAAATTAACAGATTCGAAGTTTCAGACGAAAAATGAGAGTGATCAAAAAAGAAAGCGTAAGTGTATGACGATGATACTGAATTTTACTGAAATAAATATGCCTCACCTCCACCATTCCGATAGCATAAATAAGGAAATCGCCAAAGGTTTCCTATACCAACAGCATATCCGAGGCACGATAGTAAATACTCCACTTGGTTTCCCCATCGTTCATGCTGTTCAACAGCCATTCACAAATAATCCAACCGCTGGACACCTTATCTGACCATATACTGAGATCGCTATTGACCAAATTGAGGATATGAATACTTGTTTTGAACCCTTTAGTGAGAATAAATGCTTCGTTTAGCCACTTAATAATTTGGTTACTCTCGTCGTAGTCGCTTCTATATTTAGACAACGACTATAATCATTAGAAATTGCATTTTTAAGTATTCTAAGCGTATTTCGTAAACGAATAATGACCAAATCATCATCATCTCAGCCCATATACGTCCCACTGTTGGGCTCGGGCCTCCTCTATAATGGAAGAGTAATTGACCTACTATACCACGCTGGTCAGACGTGTTGGTATAGGGTTTTATTTCGAGTTTTCCTTCTCTCGCATAGATGTTATATGCGTTTTATATCCCTTAGTCGTCTCGTACGATCACCCAAGGGTAAGATAGGGGGTAGTGAATTGTATTCTTACTCCGTCACCACACGGAATGACCAAATACTCAGGTATAAGAGACAGCGTGGATGAGACACTATCTCAAAAGCAGAATGTTTTAATGATAAATCATATTAAGATCTAAAGTATTACAGCGTTCAATATAATATGAACATTACGGATTTTAGCGGTCCTTTAAGACGTATGTAGGTAGGGTCGCAAATAAAACCGCTTTTTACCTTTTAATCCATATTAGGTATATGTTTTATTACTTTATAGTTTTACTTATTTATCTTAGAAATGGTAGGCACAGGTGTATTCGTTATACCGAATTATAAGCAACGTAATTGATGGTCTGTACAATAAGCAGAGAAGTATGGTGATTTGTAGGTCGCAAAGTGACCTTACCAGTCTCTTGGTCCGCTGGGTCGTATGTGGCGAGACCATAAACAGCCTAAAACGTATAAAAATAGCCACGATATAACTTTAGGCCGATGTAAAAGTGAGCTAGGTTATTGCTAAGTAAAAATACAAAGTTCATGCTAGTTTTGAAATATTTTTAATGGAAAAGTAATTAGGTACATAGTCCACAATACTTCTCTCTTCACTGGGCCTCACTGACAACTGTAATTCGTTTATGTCATAACCCATTAATGCAGCGAATTCGTGTCTTAGAACTAGAATGATGAAAAATCAACTACCTTACTAAGTTGAGCTATAAAACAAATTCTTTTCCCTCTTCATAAAACTGGACATTTAAATTGTTTTAACGATGAATTAAATATCAGAGAAAATGTGAACGTCTTAGGGATTTATTGGATGGTTTTTGCTTATCGCTGTGGTTACGGAATAAGATTCAAATTCCTCGCGGGTGTCATTAAAGCAAAGTCGACCAAGAGATATAACTAAATAACATGAGTGCGAGAGGAGGCAAATTTTGAAATAAAATTCTAAATCAATCTTTTTGAATGGTTTGTCAAAGTTCATTTTATTGGCATTGTCAGCGATCGTGCCAATTACTAGCGCCCACTACTAGCTATGTATACCGATAAAAGAACAGAAGATGGATTCGAAGTTCAAAAATCTCATTAGAGACCTTTGACTTTAGAAACTCATCATGCAATGTGACCTTTTAACTACCTCGTGTGAGTCTTAAAAATCGGCTAAGGGCGCGCCACAAGACATCCTTGGCAAGTCCAATATCTGCAAAAGTAGGCGTCGCTGCGATGATGGACGGTTTAATGCAAATATATTCTGTTGATTCACTAGGCTTGGTCCGGATCCTATATTGACTTTTTTTTTTTTTTTTGGGGTGGGCTGCGGTCGGCGCGCCTCCGCACCACTCCGTCCGGGGCGACAGAGGGGCTTAAGCACACAACAACCGCAACCCACCCGAACACCACGGCGCCTTCGTCGTTGGGCCAACCACTGGAGCAGGGTTACTTGTCATCAGTGGTCGGCCCGACGGAATACCCCCTACCTGGGGCACCCTCCCATCGACCAACGTCCCCCCCTCGGGGAGGACGTCGGTCTTTCCTCACGCGGTCGGCCTCTCGGCGGGTGACGGACTAATCCCCGGTCACGTCACCCGCGGCCGCGGCTAGGGCGGCATGGCACGCAGGTAATCCCGCCTACGCCGCCCCAGTCGCCGGCGGCGGGTCGCATCATCGAGGCTGTGCTCCTCGCGCTCGCGACCCGCCGCCTCCTTCTGCGAGATAACTGCCTCGCAGAAGGCTGCGACCGCGTCCCAATTCCTGATGCTGCCGAGCATCTCCCTAGCGATAGTCGGCAGCGTCAGGTCGGCACCGATGATTGCGACGAGTTCACGACGCGGTTCTGCCCAAGCGGCACAGACCTCGAGCGTATGCTGCGCCGTGTCCTCGTCGCAATCGCAGTGGTGGCAGGACGGAGTTCTCTCCCTCCTAGCGACCCTGTACAGGTACTTGCCGAAGCATCCATGCCCCGTCAAGACCTGTACGAGTCGGAAGGAGAGCACCCCGTGCCGCCTTTCCAACCACTGCATCAGCACCGGCCGGAAGGCCTCCACGGTCCAAACACCGTATCGAGGCCTCTCCAGCCGGTCTGCCCAACGGGCGGTGATGTCTCGACGGGCGTCGACGCGCCAAGCGGTGAGCTCCCTCAGGGAAACAACACCGCCCCCCCGCGCACCCCCGACACCCGCCGATACAAGTCGGCGAGCATTTCCGCCTCCAGGTCCCACGGGGGAGTCCCGGTCAACAGGCACGCCGCCTCCGTCGCCACCGTGCGGTACCCGCGGATGATCCTGACCGCCATGACCTTCTGTGGTCGCCACAGAAGGGCCCTAAGTCGGGCGGTCATGGATCCCGCCCACACCGGTGCGCCGTAGAGGGCCATCGACCGAATAACCCCCGCGTACAGCTGTCGACATGCCGCGCTCGGTCCGCCCACATTCGGCATCAGCCATTGTAGGGCGGACGCCACGCCGACGAGCCGCGGGACGAGCCTGCGGAAATGCTCCCGAAACCACCATCGCCCGTCGAGCACCAAGCCCAAGTACTTCATATGGGCCTGGATGCTGATCCCAACCGAATTGACGGTGATCGAGACGCCGATGGGAGGGTCCATACGGGGCCCATGGAACAAGAGGGCCTCCGTCTTGTCCAGGGCCACCCTCAACCCCAGCGCCTCGATCCGCCTGACGACCTCTTCGGTGCCTGAGGTCGCCAGGTTTACCGCCTCTTGTAGCGTCCCACCGCGGGCTGTGACGAGTGTGTCGTCGGCGTAACAAATCACGCCCAGCCCGGGATCCTATATTGACTAAAGTGTTGTTGGGTTTTCCTGTTGAAAAATTCTCAGTAACAGTATGAAATTTGGCGCCGTGCCCGTTGCTTAATATTAGGATCATTCTCTACTATATGGGCGCTAAAGTTATATGTTAGAACTCTGTCTGCAGGTGTAAAATTAAAACATCCTTTAAAACTATAAAGAGGTTCGTGAGTTTATTAAATGTAGAAGGCATCATTGTAACTTGTAATCCGATTTTAAAACTTTAGTTCACTAAAGTTACATGTCGCTGATATACCTATAAACCTACATATCCCTCATAACAAAATTGATCAATCCCAGCGGGAGGTACTACGCCCAAGTAGTAGTAGTCAAAATCCAACGGCGAGCAAGTTTCTACAAGGGGATTGGGCAGAGTTCAAGAAGTGGCCCGAAGGGAAGTCATCCGGCGGTGGAGAGAGGATCTGGAGTCCCCCGTAGCAGGGCGGGGGACGGTGGAGGCTTTTGCGCCGCTTCTAGACCGCTGGCTTAGGAGAAGGCACGGCAGCCTTACATTTAGGTTGGTGCAGGTGCTTACCGGACATGGGGTCTTCGGTAAGTACCTGCATAAAATTGGAAGAGAAGAGGCCTCAGGATGCCATGAGTGTGGCGCGCTAATCGACGATGCGCGCCACACACTAGAAGTATGCCCCGCCTGGGGGCCTCAGTGCCACGTCCTGTCAACGGACATGGGAACAGCGGATCTGTCGTTGTCGACCATCATCTCCAAGATGCTCGGCAGCGACAGCTGTTGGTCGTCGATGGCCTCCTTCTGTGAGGCTGTCATGGCAAGGAAGGGGGCTGCGGAGCGGGCACGCGAGGCACTTGCATCTGCAGACTCACTCCGCCGGCGGCGACCAGGGAGGAGCAGACGCTGTTATGCGCTCCTCCTCCCACCACCCTGAATGGTGACAGGAAGTGGCCAGACGGCCAAGCGTTGGGGTGTCGGGAATAGAATGTCATCAGACGATCTCTCAGGTACCTTGTAAAAGCGCGGAAGAGGCCGCTGTGGTTTTAGTGGGTATTTCGGTCACTTCTGTGGCCGGTGAGTCCTACACACATTCCCGCGTCTGTTTTCAACCAGCGGGGGATAGTGCGTAAATGCATTTCCACAGCGGCCACAGCCACTTGCAATGTATACGATAAAGAAGGAACAATATTGCGTCAATCTCAGGTGATTAGGCTAAGAACAGGATAATGATGACGAAAACTCGTGTTACAAAAATATGTCCATTTTAGCGGCAGTTAAGTGCAAGGAGCAGTGGACAAAATGTAGTAGTATTAGACCATTACTACCACCCTTTTTTGGGTCAGCTATGGTTTAACCACATACCGTCCAATATCAGCCCACGATTTGTAAAATTTTCCACACTATTATTTGTCTAATAATAATAATTCTATTAAATGTCATCTTTCTATTCAATTCCTTTATAGGTATATATCATACTTCACGTATTCTAAGCATGCTTAGTTTCTCCGTGTGGTGATGGAGTAAGAATACAATTCATCACCCCTTCTCTTGCCTGTGGGTGTCGTAAAAGACGACTCAGGGATATGATTTGCAGTAAATAATTTGCAGTCTATAGTGGCAGGATCAAACTGTTGACAGTTGTCTGTTTACAGCCGCAGGCCGGTCCATCCGGGGTAGTAGTACCACATACTCGCAGAAAATCGACGTAGAGTACGACGACTGAGTAGTAGCAATTTGATATCTGATGTTTATTTACAATAGTAGCAATTTGTTACTGCGCTTCGTTCGGTGAGCGAGAGAGCCGGAAGCTCAACTTTCTGAGGGTGTTTGCATGTGGTGGGTTTTAGTGATCCTTTTAGTATCACCTCATTGCACACATGCATACTCCCTTCACTTTCTTCGAGGTAAGCAGCGGCCTTGCAAAGGTCCATGAGCGGCAGCAACACTTACCATCAGGTGTACTGTTTGCTCGTTTGCCACCATTTGAAATTTAAAAAAAAATATCTATGCGAGACAAGGAAAACTCGATTGAAGAATAGGCTGCGATTAAGCATGTTTAGTTTATTCTCCCAGTACTACAATGAAATATAAATATAATTTATAACAGCTGTTTATTTTGAATACTACGTGAAGCGTAAAGTCTCAATGCCGAAACCAAAGTGACAAGTGAGATTATCCGGCGGCGATTGACGGGCGCTGGGTATTGTATCTGTATCTTGTTTCCCCTTAACCGGCTTTGATGTCACCTGACCGTATTGGAGTACCTGGCGACACATTACAAAGAAATAATTTCATCGTCATTATGTGTACCTGTACGCCCACTGTTGGGCTTGAGCTTCACCTACAATAGGAGGGCAACAATCTAGCGACACCTTATAAAGAGATATTATCATCATCATTTCAGTTCACGTACGTCCTGCTTCTGGGATTGCTCTATACCTATAATAGGAGGGCAACTGACCTACAATTTTCCATTATCGTTTTATTTCGAGTTTTCCTTCTTTAGATATAGAAGGAAAACTACTTAGTATTAAAGAGATATATAATCAAGTTATTTATTACCTATATACACACAACTCTCAACATATGTTCTCATTGTATCCTTACTAATATTATAAATTCGAAAGTAAGTTTGTTTGTTTATTTTTTGTTTGTTACGCTTTCACGCTTAAACCACCGAACCGATTTCAAAAATTCTTTCACCAATGGAAAGCTATAATATCAGGGAGTAACATAGGCTATATCTTATATATTTTATCCCGATATTCTCACAGGCACGGGAACTACGTGGGTAAGGCGACTGTAACCGAAGCGAAGCGAGGGCGGGTTGCTAGTTGGTTATAAATTACTAGCAACCCGCCCTCTCTTCGCTTCGGTTTCAGTCGCCTTAACCGTGTAGTTCCCGCTCCCGTGGGAATACCGGGATAAAATATAGTCTATATTACTCCCTGATATTATAGCTTCCCAATGGTGAAAAATGTTTGGATTCGGTTCGGTTGTTTAAGCGTGAAAGCGTAACAAACAAACAAACTTACTTTCGCATTTATAATATTAGTAAGGAAATACATTGCAATAGCGACTCTTATGCCACTCTTAATTAGATTCATGATTCACTTCATTATTCGTAAAACCAATCCGTGTGGAGTAATTAGAGAAAAATAAAATGATCCTATCTCATTATTTAGTACCTCTTTATTACCCTTAGGTATCGTAAAATGAATAAGGGGAGATAAGTATAAAAATTTATTGAAATATAATCGAAATGTTATACAGATATTAGGCTAGTTCGCATCATAAAACTTATATTTTGAAAAGTTACGACAGTTATTAACTAAATTATAGTTCTAAAGAAATGTACTTAAAATTTACTAAAAATGTTTTGTACAATTTAAAATATTTAATAACTAACAACCCGCCCTCGCTTCGCTTCGGTTTCAATCGCCTTACCCGCGTAGTTCCCGTTCCCGTGGACATACTGGGATAAGATATAGCCTATGTTACTCCCTGATATTATAGCTTTCCATTGGTGAAAGAATTTTTGAAATCGGTTCGGTGGTTTAAGCATGAAAGCGTAATAAACAAACAAACTTACTTTCGCATTTATAATATTAAGGATATACGACATAGATCAGGCAGAAAACTTGATATAAAACCCTATACCAATACCTCTAACGAGCGGGGTATAGTAGGTTAATTTCCCTCCCATTACGAGTAGGCTCAAGCCCAACATTGGGACTTGTGTGGGCTGAGGTGTTGATGATGATGAAGATGATAAATCAGGTCGTGGTGACTATCGGATACTACCAATCCTTACAATGCTCGTGGGTGTCGTAAAAGACGACAGAGCTTTAGGGCCACCTCCATCTAATGTCGTCTTGTCAACAATGACATTTCGGAGGATGATTGACGTCAGATTGGCAGCCAGGTCATATAAGTACTGTCAAAATTTTTTCAATATACATATATAATGGATTATTGCGTCGACCCATAGTTATTGGGATAAGAGAAGGATGAGAATTAAAATGATAGATAAGGGAGACCTAATTGAGGCAAGAACCTTTATTTACATTACATATGACTGTTGGATGAGGATCGAACAGTGGAACTTAAATAAGATAAGAAGAACAATATGTAATAAATAAAATAAACAAAGGAAAAAACGTTCTCGAGTGGCGACAACGAAATCAGACGACGCTGCGTAGAAGGACCCCTTACCAGGTGGACTGACGACATTTTGAAAGTTACAGGGAATCGTTAAATGCAAGTGGCGCAGGACCGTTTCGAGTGGCATTCTCGTGGAAAGGCCTATCTCCAATAGTGAACGTTTACGGGTTGATGGATGGATAGATATAATAAATAGCCTAACAAAAACATCCGGTACTTCCAAAGTTAAGTCACTAGATACTTAACATTTTGGCTATTCGCACATTTATCATATAGCAAATTGTTATAAAATATCTATAAGTTTATTCCCTTAATTTATTACATTCTTAATATATTCAAAGCGTTACTATTAGGTCTTTAGACTAGCATAATCAATAGTACAATCTGCTTCAAATAAATGGTACTATACAAATCAGAGGTATGGGATAAGAATCTCGCAGCACGCAACTCTTTTAATGGCAAATACGTGTTTTAATTTTAATATTAAATTTCGATTACGGCGAAGGCCGTTGTAATGAAATTTCACTCACAAATGAAATAATAAGAGCTAAAATTTTATGACAAGTCGCAGGGACTCGTTGAATGTAAGTGCCACAAGACCGTTCCGGATGGCATTCTCGTGGGGAGGCCTATGCACATCTAACAGTGGACATCTACGGGCTGATAAATAGATGGGTGGAAATTGTCAATCAATCTTTTTTTTATATTAATATTTCTCTTTAAAGCCTGTGTGGTGGCGGTTACGAATTCTAGCAACTCTTACAATGTTTGTGGGCGTTGTAAAAGATGGCTACGATTTTTTCATCGGACTGTGCCAACTCCGTTTCATGCCGTTAGGTGAATAATTTCAAGGGAGGACGTCAGGCAGGCGGCTGGTCATAACCATGGCGGTTGGCTATTGCCAGAACTTTTGTAATACATATATACTATGTGAACAGTGTACCTACATATAGGGTCGACCCCAAGTAAATGAGATAAGAGCACATTGATAAGTATATAAACGTTTCGCCACGTATTAAAAAAATACGGCTTCCACTCCATGCATGCAATTTTTAACAGACTTCAAAAAGGAGGAGGTTCTCAATTCGTCTGTATTATTATATTTTTTTTTTAGCTTTTTGGACAGTGTTCATGTATAAATAAGTATTCTTAAAAAATCAAAATGTAAAAAGTCCTTACTTTATTCTTTTAAGGTTCATCATCTCATCATCTCGGCTCATATACGTCCCACTGCTGGACTCGAGCTTCCTCCACAATGGGAGGGTAATTGACCTTCTTATACCATGCTGGTCAGACAGGTTGGTATAGGGTTTTGTTTCGAGTTTTCCTTCTCTTAATGTTATATGCGTATTATATCCATTAGTCGTCTTTTATGGCATCCACAGGCAAGATAGGGAGTGGTGAATTGTATTCTTAATCCGTCACCACACGGAAAAAGTTTATTAAGGTTAGGATATCTTTTCTATTACATATAATAAATAGGTATTTACATTTTTACACGAAGACTTGCTCCGAATCTCTCATAGTACTTTATTTACCGAACTACAATCTATAATTTAGATTATATTTGATTTAAACTCAAACAGTACATTAGTAAATTTATGAGTTTTAAGAATAAGAGTACTATGATGGAGTTTATATTAAATGCCATAAATCAAATAACAATAAACAGGCGGTTGAAATGAATCACAAGAAACAATATAATATTTTCCGGCAAGTATTATTATAGTATATAGTAGAGCAGTTTAAATGTTACTCACCGGCAATATTGTTTCCAATCTTGCCAGCTTTTCACTTATTTTATTACTCTGGCAATTTATAAGTATGTAGGTAAATATTTCTAATTTATTGTTGAAAGCAAATAACAGCTTACTGAATACATAACAACATACTTATATTTTGACGCTAATGCCATTGAAAATTAAATTCATATTCATAAAAGTGGCGCAGTTCTTGCAAATGTCAGTGTTAAGTTACATCTAAACGATATTTCAATACGTATCCTGGCCAAATTTCATAATCATTTAGAAACAAATGAAGCCTCCATAAAATTATCTATTTCTCAGTTGAATTCATACAGAGTTCTGTTTTTCATATTATGTTACTGTGGCACTTTCGCCGTATTACGATTGATAAAATATTTATCTAAAATATTTGAGTTAACGATTTCTAATAATGATGAGTTACTTACTGAAAGATCACCATCACCCCAATGTTTAGCATCTTCAGTGCCGAGGGAGTCGTCCCAATGAAAGTGTTGCGAGTGCTGGCTCCAGTCTGGATTCCTTAGAGTACATCTGATAGTGGCCAAAACTACTCTTTGTTCTACCGGGACTTTTATTACGGTGTGTATGCTTCTTTTATCTGATTTAGAAGGTTTTGCGTTTACCTATAACATGTGTAAAAATACTACAATAACTTAAGGGGTTACCTAGCTATTGTCTATATGTGGCGTATTATCTGCTAAAACAATACATACATTAATATATTTCTATAAATAGAAATATTTAGTATTTACTTATTTATAAAAGAATACTTGACTTTTTATGTTAGTTGAATTTGTTTTACTGTTATCAAATTCAGATATAATCACGAATTTAGCTCTTGTTGATTGCACCTTTAAAGTTGCTTAAATTTGTTCCAATTCAAATTTAACTAAATAAATCAAATGAAAAGAATAATAACGGTTTAACATATGAAAATAATATAGGAGATTGAAAAAAAAAATCTAAAACTGATAGGAGCAAAATTTATATGTGCGAATTTCTTGGAAATATATGTAATAAAATAAGCCTTTGAAATTATACCTTTTTTTTTTGGGGTGGGCTGCGGTTGGCGCGCTCCTCGCACCACTCCGTCCGGGGCAACAGAGGGGCGTAAGCACGCAACACCCGCAACCCACCCGAAAACCACGTCGCCTTCGTCGTTGGGCCGACCACCGGAGCAGGGTTACTTGACATCAGTGGTCGGCCCGACGGAATACCCCCTACTTGGGGTACCCTCCCATCGACTGACGTCCCCCCCTCGGGGAGGACGTCGGTCTTTCCTCACGCGGTCGGCCTCTCGGCGGGTGACTGAATAATTCCCCGGTCACGTCACCCGCAGCCTCGGCTAGGGCGGCATGAGGCGCAGGTATTCGCGCCTACGCCGCCCCAGTCGCCGGCGGCGGATCGCCTCATCGCGGCTGCGCTCCTCGCGCAGGCGACCCGCCGCCTCCTTCCGCGAGATCACTGTCTCGCAGAAGGCTGCGACCGCGTCCCAATTCCCGACGCTGTCGACCATCGCCCTAGCGATAGCCGGCAGCGTCAGGTCGGCACCGATGATTGCGACGAGTTCACAGCGCTGCACTGCCCAAGCCGTGCAGGCCTCGAGCGTATGGCGCGCCGTGTCCTCGTCGCAATCGCAGTGGTGGCAGGACGGTGTACTCTCCCTCCCAACGACCTTGTGTAGGTATTTGGCGAAGCACCCATGCCCCGTCAAAACCTGCACTAGTCGGAAGGAGAGCACCCCGTGCCGCCTTTCCAACCACTGCATCAGCACCGGCCGGAAGGCCTCCACAGTTCGCACCCCGAACCGAGGCCTCTCCAGCTGGACTGCCCAACGGGTAATGACGTCTCGGCGGGCGTCTACGCGCCAGACGGTGATCTCCCTTAACGAGACCACACCGCCCTCCGCTCGCACCCCCGTCACCCGCCGATACAATCCGGCGAGCATTTCCGCCTCCAGGTCCCATGGGGGAGTCCCGGCCAACAACCACGTTGCCTCCGTCGCTACCGTGCGGTATCCGCGGATGGCCCTGACCGCCATGACCCTCTGTGGTCGCCACAGAAGGGCCTTAAGTCGGACGGTCATGGACCCCGTCCACACCGGTGCACCGTACAGGGCCATCGACCGGATGACCCCCGCGTACAGCCGCCGGCACGCAGCCCTCGGTCCGCCCACGTTCGGCATAAGCCACGATAGGGCGGACGCCGCGCCGACGAACCGTGGAGCGAGCCTGCGGAAATGCTCCCGGAACCACCATTTGAAATTATACCTTAATACTTCTTTGTTCTGCCTATTTGTGCTCCCAGTGTGAATCATGGATCTCCTCCGCAAGGCATATCAGGTAATTTGAGATAACTTACCATACTGACAAAATTATTAGTGGATCTTCTAAGCTGGATTCTCAGCATGCATTTTTATTACTATCATTGCCTATACAACCCACGTTGAGCATGTGCCTTTTTCAGATGTGTGAAAATAGCGTATAGATCGCACTGGCCAAAAGGTAACCCATTTGGGTGTAATAAAATCCTATACTACCGTATAGGTGCGATGTTCCACAGGGGTCGGTTCTGGGTCCGACCCTGTGGAACATTGGCTACGACTGGGCGTTGAGAGGAAGCCTCCCACCCGGGCTGGGCGTAATTTGCTACGCCGACGATACACTCGTCACAGGCCGGGGTAGGACGCTAGAGGAGGCGGCACGCCTGGCAACTCTCGGCACCGAGGAGATTGTCAGGCGGATCGAAGCGCTGGGGTTGAGGGTAGCCCTGGAAAAGACGGAGGCCTTTTTGTTCCATGGCCTCCGTACCGCCGGGCCTCCCGCCGGCGCTTCGATCACCGTAAAGTCGGTCACCATTAGCATCCAGGCCCACATGAAGTACTTGGGCCTGGTGCTCGACGGGCATTTTTGGTTCCGGGAGCATCTCCATCGACTTGTTCCCCGGCTTGTCGGCGCGACGTCCGCCCTTTCGCAGCTGATGCCGAATGTGGGCGGACCCAGCGTTACGTGCCGACAGCTGTACGTGGGGGTGATCCGGTCGATGGCTCTGTACGGCGCACCGGTGTGGGCGGGGTCCCTGACCGTCCGGCTGAGGGCCCTCTTGAGGCGACCACAGAGGGTCATGGCGGTCAGGGCCATACGCGGTTACCGCACGGTGTCGACGGAGGCAGCGTGCCTCCTGCCCGGATCTCCCCCGTGGGACCTAAAGGCGGAGATGCTCTTTGACATTTTTCGGCGGGTGTCGGAGACGCGCGCCCGCGGCGGTATGGTCTCCCTGCAGGAGATCACCGCCTGGCGGGTCGACGCCCGCCGAGGAGTCATTGCCCGTTGGGCAGTCTGGCTGGAGAGTCCTCGATACGGTGTCAGGACCGTTGAGGCCTTCCGGCCGGTGCTGATGGAGTGGTTGGAGCGGACGCACGGGGTGCTTTCCTTCCGACTGGCGCAGGTGCTGACGGGGCACGGTTGCTTCGGGAAGTACCTGCACAAGATTGTCAGTAGGGAGAGCACACCGCCCTGCCACCACTGCAGTTGCGACGAGGATACGGCGCAGCACACGCTCGAGGAGTGTGCTGCGTGGGAGGGGGAGCGCCGTGAACTCGTCGCGATTATCGGTGCCGACCTGGCGCTGCCGACCATCGCCAGGGAGATGCTCGACAGCGTCAGGAACTGGGACGCGGTCGCTGCCTTCTGTGAGGCCGTTATCTCACGGAAGGAGGCGGTGGATCGTGTGCGAGTAGAGCTCCTATTCGGCGACACGTTTCGCCGCCGGCGACTCGGGCGGCGCAGGCGCGAGTATCTGCGCCTAATGCCACCCTAGCCGAGGCCGCGGGTGATCGGACCGGTGAATTGTCCGTCACCCGCAGAGAGGCAGACCGCGCGATGACGACCGACGTCCCAGTACGTCGAGAGGTGAGGGTACCCGAAAGGGTATTCCGTCGGGCCGACCACTGATGACAAATCACATCTGCTCCGGTGGTCAGCCCAACAACGAGGTGACGTGGGTACGGGTGGGTTATGGGCCCGCCCGCCGTCCTTTCATCACCCCGGACGAACGGGACCGCGCGTGCGCCTACCATAGCCCACCCACAAAAAAAAAAAAAAAAATAACTACCGTATAGGGTTTTATCTATACCAATAAATAAAATTGGAGTCTGTTTGTAATGTCAAAATAATATTCATGCTCACACGGTTATTTGCACGACACCTATGCCTAAAACACAGATTAAAAAATTTTTGTCTCTGTCTGTTTGTTCCGGGTAATCTTCAAAACGGCTGGACCGATTTCAAAAATTCTTTCACCAATGGAAAGCTATAATATCAGGGCGTAAACTAGGCTATATTTTATCCCGGTATTCCCACGGGAACGGGAACTACTTGGGTAAAACGACTAAAACCGAAGCGAAGGGAGGGCGGGTTGCTAGTTTGTAATAAAACTCTATACTAACGTATAGGGTTTTATTTGGGCAAGAAACATTGGTAACGGCTATTATTTACACAAGGTGTCCACCGAGGTATTACGTTTAATTAGGAAGGAAGGTTCTATTTGTGAAAGGAAGGATATTGTTATTTACCACAGAGTACACTAGTTTAACGGTAATCACACTTCGGAAGGTGTTTCTCAAGGCTATTAAATCAGGACAAAATATCTTCACAGTCGGTTCTTGGAAGTTAATGATCTTAGCCCATTGTGCTTTGGTGCTTTCGAATACAGTGAAATGTTTGATTTCACGCGAGGACTTCGCTACTAAATGGTCGTAAACGTCCGACACCACGAATGATGCTTCGTCCAGTTGAGGGCCTGTAGTAAAATAAATTAAGGAGTTTTTATGGTATGAGTAAAATTAGAATTAATGGAATTAATTTTGATATTAGATACTGTTGAGGACAAGCTTGATTTATAAGGCGCAATTGGCCAACAGCCCAACAATACTGTTATCCAGACGAGACCCTAGGGGGTTTTGTTACAAGTTTTCCTTCTTTTGAAGTTTAGTTATCTATTTATATTAGTTAGCCCTGTATCGGCGTGAGGGTGACACATTGTTACCTTGATGCTTTGCCACACAAATGATTGTATTATAGTCCATAAAATATAGCTTGATCTCTGTGACAGATGTCAACGAAACCAACGAAGTAAGTTTGAACGAGCGACATGTTTACAATTTCATTTTGTATCAAATATATTTTCATTATTTTCGTGCCAGTTTTATTGCAACTGAATTGCAATATATTATAAATATAAAAATATTAATATTCATGCCTAAAATATACCTAGTGTTGCCCAAATGCAAGACCAAGACGAGACTTGGACTGGTCTTGGTCTTGGTCTTGCAACATCACACCTGGTCTCGTCTTGGTCTTGCGCACCCGAGTCTTGGTCTTGGTATTGCAGCAAGAGTCTCGCAAAGTCTTGCAAGTCTTGCAGTTGGAATAACGTATCAGTCATTTATCATGGCAATGAAAAATCCAACTAAATAAATCAAATAGCATCCTATCCTATCTATCCATCTGCTAGCCTATAGTTCACTATTGAATACAATACTTACCACTGGGGAAAATTACTCTTCTATTCCCCTGGTGTTCCATTAGACAGCGTTACTACTCTTATGACAGGACTTTCGACCCTATTTTCTTAAGACGTCACCACACGAGGCAGTTGATACAATAAATTTTATGTCATTTTATAATCAATGCGATATTTTTACAATTAATGCGATTGTTTATATTCAAGTTAAGTGGTATGTATCTATTGTATTTCCAGTTTAGTTACTGATACTCTGGATACTTGAAAAAACCTGTTGCTCTATTGCCTATATAAATACTTTGGCCGCTGGATCCATGTAGCTCTTAATATACTATTTATTCAAGAACATATAAAACTGATTTAAAATTTTATGGTTTTAATACTTGTAAAATGTACGATAGTCGTCGTCATCGTCACAGCTCATAAAAGTGCCATTGCTGGGCTTAAGCTTCCTTCCAGTAAGAGGAAAATTGATCTACTATACCACGCTGGTCAGACATGTTGGTACAGGGTTTTCTTTCTAGTTTCACTTCTCTTGCACATATGTTATATACACAGGGTTTATCAGGTTATGGGACAACTGTTCATGTATGTTGTAGTTCAACAGTCATAGATAATAATTAGAATGTATATTACACAAAAACAATATAACGTAAAAGTTATAGTGATTACAAAAATGTGTGTCTAAGAGTTTATGCCTTAAATTTTATGCATTATGTAGGTATGTACAGACAGGATATATGTAAGCATGTAAAATTTCGACAGTATAAATAGGTTTTAGATTTGCGCGAACCTTTCAATGGTTACGTAGATACAAAGGCGACTCATCAACGGTCATCGGCCGATCAGCTGATTTATGTTAAAGCGAAGTTTGTCTTGCTTATGCAAACGTAATCATTGATTTATTCAAATTCTAATGAACATTTAACAAAATACGAATATGTTGTAGATTAAGTATCATTCCTTTATACATTTTAATCAATTTACACGAAAAAACGATGACAAAATTGAGAACTTACATGTCTCTCGATTCATTAACGAATCGATATTTTTATTTCAATTTTTTTTCATGGGTTCCTAACACCATTGCCCGATCCGATTTGATACGACATCCACGGGCAAGAGAGTGGTGAATTATATTCGTACTCTGTCTTTTTTTTTGTGTGTGTGTAGTTGTTGGTCGCAGATGACCTTGACAGCTTAACGCGGTCAATGGGTGAGCGCTGATGGCTCCAAACCGATAAGTTAAGCGAACATCGCCCGAGGGCTCCCCCTGTGGGGAACGGACCTCGGCTCGGGGCGTTGCTGAGAGCAAAGTGAGCGTGGCAACGTTTAGGTTAATGGCTTTTACGCGACGCGGTTTTCGACCTCGACGGCGAGGCCGAAACCACGGAGTTTTATTTGTTATCGCTGCGCGAGCTGTGTAGGCCCTTTCTTGGGCGATCGTAATAGCGTCATCCTCTTCTTCAAGAAGATGACGAGGACGTCGGACCGCGGATATTTTTGAGGGGACGTAGTTTACCTCCCCAACCACTAGTGGATTGGGGTGAGTCGTGGCAGAGTCAAAATAGCGCTGGGAGCACTGCCTGATGGTGATCGTACTCTGTCCCTACATGGACATTTATGTAGATTAATTGTAGGCATATTTCTATGTCCAACAGTGAACGTCGTTGGGCTAATGAATAAACGGATATATAAATATGTATAATGGGCAAGAGCATTCTCGTAATTACGGTATTTTTGTCCTTAAGCCTTTCCGAAGAGTAATTCTGAAAAGCCAACACCAACATTGGGAATCGATTGGCCAATAGATGGATATCTCAAGACTGATTTGACTTGCCGTGTAGTGAGGGAGTAAGAATATAATTCATCACCCCCTATTTTACCCGCGACTGCGAACCCACGACTAAGGGCTATAATATATAACATCGGTGCAAGAGAAGGAAAACTTGACATGTATGACCTGTAACAACACGGCCGATCACCGTGGCGATTCTTCTCCGGCCACGGCCGATTTCCCTCCTGTTATGTAGAAGACACGAGCTCAACCGTATATAAGCTGAAATGGTTATTTGAATTAAATGCAAGACCGCGAGACTCTTGCAGGCCCAGTCTTGGTCTTGCTCAAGTCTTGCAGGGCCAGTCTTGGTCTTGGTCTTGCAAAAATTAAGCGGTCTTGGTCTTGGTCTCGCATTTCTCGCAAGACCAAGACCAAGACCGCAAGACCAAGACTTTTTTGGGCAACACTAAATATACCGCGTAAGTACTGAAATACCTAGTAAACATTTTATACATAAATGACGCTTACGCACGTACAAGGTCATGGACTGAAAATAAAAAAGAGATGAGACAGTCGATATACGTAAATCGATAACCGATCTTTATTAAATTATTCATAAAAGAAATAAACCCAATACAGTACCTATATAAAACTGTCAACATATTTTTACAATTAAAACAGACGGGTACATTATAAAATACATAAATTGAATTAATTAAACATTAAAAAACTACTTTTCGTCTCAGAATAAATGATAATATTATGTACGCATTATTGTCAATAAACTAAACATATTTATATATAAAACAGTCGTAATTGATTGATTAATCTAACGACTGTCTCTACATATTTGGCAATAAATGATAAATGTTCTAGTGGGAACGCTCCAATGATGATGATTACAGTGACCTAGACCTTGATTGTACTCCTTTTGAATAATTAAAACAGTCAAAAACAGTTTTTGTTTGAAATAAGTTCAAAAGATTTTCATTAATTGTATTTTAATTATAATAGAAAATCACAATTATAAAAATAAAGAGTTTTATCGATAAAAAAACTACGAACTTTATCGTAAGCGTGACAGCACTAGGGACAACTGTCACAGAGATCATCCTATATTTTATGGACTATAGTTGTAACTACTTACAGAAGAATTTACCTGATGAAAAATAATATTCATTTCTCTTGAAAATTTGTTCAAAAATGAAATAAATAAAAACAAGGGATATTAAAATTAAGCAATTAACACCAAATCATTTATTTTTTAATTATTAATAGTGTTTAGCTCTTTTTTTGGTGGTCTATGGTCAGCGCACACGCCGTCCGCTCTGTCTGGGGTGGCGAAAGGGCGAAGCGCGTCCCCATAACCCCACCGTACTCCCTCCCCTTCGCTATTGGGTCGACCACAGGTACCGAGTTCCTCATCTTCAGTGGTCAGCCTGTCCTGTCCTTATCACGATCGCAGTGATGGCAGGACGATGGGTTCTCCCTTCTCATGACTTTGTGCAAGTATTGGGCGACGTAACGGTGTCCCGTCAATACCTACCAGTCGGAAGGAAAATACCCCGTGCCGCCGACCCAACCACTCCATCAGTACTGGCCGGAAGGCTACGACGGTCCGAACACGGCACCGAGGTCTCTCCAGCCCGACTGTCCAACAGGCAATGACGTCGCGGCGGGCTTCGGCCCGCCAGACGGCCAGCTCCTTCAACTAAGCCGCCTCCCGCCTGCGTCTCCAATACCCGTCGGTAGGGCCCGGCGAGCATCTCCGTCTCCAGGTCCCACGGGGGCGTCCCGGCCAATAGGTTCGCTGCCTTAGTTGCCACTGTGCGGTAGCCGCGTATGGCCCGGACTGCCTGATCGGATCACCCCCGTGTACAGCCGTCGGCACCAAGTGCTGAGTCCGCCCACATTCGGCACAGGCAAGAAAGGGTGGACGTCGCGCCGACAAGCCGCCGAGCAAGTTGACGAAAATTCTCCTGGAACCACCATCAATGTTTAGCCTGAGAGAAGGAAAACTCGGAATATAATCCTACACCAACCCGTGTGCCCAATGTGATATAGTACTTAGGTCTATTTTACTTTTATTGAGGAGGAGGCTCAAGCCCAGCAGTGGGACATATATGAGCTGAAAGGATGATGATGAATTAGTCTTTTGTTGTTCGTTGCTAAATGTAGGCCAGAATGCAAAATAGTCAGTCATTGGCTGCCATAATTGCAACGCATCTCAAGTGGGTTGTCGACCATAATCTACTGTTATACATTTCCTAGATCTACTGATCTAGGATCTCTACTCCCAAACGATTTAGTCTGATAACTATTACGAAGCCTGCCAACTTTAACTTTAACATTTCTTTATGGTGTCGTAAACATGCAATAAACCTAATTTGAATTGTTGCGCTATTGTGAATGCTATTACTATAGAGGGGGATGTCAGGTAAGCGGTTGGTCGTAATAATTGGCAAAAATTTTACGCGGTATTACATCCACATGTGTTAAAATAGGAAGAGAAGTAGGTACCAAAAAATTGGGCTTTTAGTCCAATTTTTGGGGTACGGCTGCAAGGCGATGATGAAATTTCGGTGAAATTCGGCTACGTAAAAGTGTTGATTCGTTACAAATTAAAATTTGCAATAAGTAATTCGAGTGAGCGAAAAGTTTTAATTTCGATACTTGCGAAAAAATAACTTACCAATAGCAGATTTACTGAGATGTGGCGCTGAATTCGTGTTGGATATTTCTTCCTCATCTTCGGGAGGTGGTAACATTTCTGTTAATGATTCATTACGCCGGAATAACAAAAATCTTCTTCTAGCGACATCTAGTAACGGTATTTCTAACTCCACATGAAATGTCGTTAGGGCGCCCTTAAAATAATACCAGACCAGATGACATTATTCTTTATGTAGATACTGAATATAAATAAATATATTTTTATATATTGGATATTTCTATAGGAATATACTTAGAATACCTTTTCGGGTTTTGGCGGTTGAGGTACGCTCATTATACGAAATACAGTGAAAAAAAAATATGATGACCGTAAGTCATCAGGGTGTACTTCTAAGGTTTCAGGTGATCTATCCGTGCTTAGAATTTGACGTGCGTCAAGCCATTCCAAATTTCGCAAAGTCATTAAAGTAAGTCGAGCATATCCAGCACATACCTGTAAATAAATTGATTTTAGTAACATCTGCAAGTATACAATAATATAAAATACCGACATCTAGGTGTCTACTAATAAATTGCTACTTAAACGTATCAGCGAGGCAACTACAGTACAAAATAGTTATGATTGAAAATTATAGATAGCACTAATAAACAGTAAAGCGACATCTATGAACATAATATGGTAACCTGTAAACGATCTGCTTACCGAACAAGGGTTGCCAGCGAGGTACAGTGCATTAAGATTTGGTAATATGACCAAAACATCTAGTACCGGCTGAAGATGATAGATGTCGTTATTAGATAAATCTAAGACTGTAAGTAGGCGTGGCAACAGAGATAATTTGTCGATGCTTACTACAATACATTTAATAATATTATTATTATTTGGAGTGTGATTGGAATTACGGGTGAGCGGATCGGGGATTAGTCTGGCCACCCGAGGAGCAACCCCTGCGTTAGAACGACGTCCAGACGGCGACAGTCATCGAGGAGTCGACTCTAGAAGGAACCCCAAGGAGTAACTTGCCGAATAGTCCACTGATGATAAGGACGGGCCCTGAGAGCCTGCTCACACGGCGTATGATAGGTACTGCGTACGGCAGGTATGGGGTGGCGCACTATCCCCTCCACTCACCCCGAATAGATTGAATGTAGTGTGATCATACCTGCCTATTAAAAAAAATGTGTGCCACCGAGCTTCTGCTAGCATTATATTTGTAAATAAGTGTTTTGTCGGAGGCATCTTCTGCGACATTTTTTTTATATAAAACTTGGAAAATAATTGATTAAATTATGCGATGTATAGTGGAAATATATTATTAACTAGCAACCCGCCCTCGCTTCGCTTCGGTTATAGTCGTTTTACCCGCGTAGTTCCCGTTCCCGTGGGACTACCGGGATAAAATATAGCCTAGTTTACGCCCTGATATTATAGCTTTCCATTAGTGAAAGAATTTTTGAAATCGGTCCAGCCGTTTTGAAGATTACCCGGAACAAACAGACAGACAGACAGACAAAAATTTTTTAATTGCTATTTTAGGCATAGGTGTCGTGCAAATAACCGTGTGAGCATGAAAAAAGCCTATTATTTTGACATTACAAACAGACACTCCAATTTTATTTATTGGTATAGATTTGAAATAAAAAAAAAACCAACACAGTTAATCAATGTAACTCACACCTCGAGAAATGAAGTAATAAGGATTAGAATATTAAAGAACGTGTCAGGGTGGTCGTCCCTAAATCTTTTCATCGCCTCCTGCCGCGATAATACTGCCTCCCAGAAGGCCACGACCGCGTCCATGTTCCTGACACCGGCACACACCCCGAGCGTGTGCAGCGCTGTGTCCTCGTCGCAAACGCAGTAGTAGCAGGGCGGAATTCTCGCTCCTCACGACCGTGTGCAGGTGTTTACCATCTTGCCAAAGCAACCATCCCCGTCAAGATGCACCAATCGGAAGGACTATGTGCTCCCAACGCAACCACTCTAATAACACTGGCTGGAGGGTCTCGACGGTCCTAACGAGACTGTGCCGCACCTGCCCGCGTTGTTGCAAATAATTATAAAAATTATAATAAAGGAGTGTTAGTGTAGGTATACTTGTTACCATCTGTTAACATATTTTTTGCTAAACCCAAATACAGTAAATTGAGAGGCAAAAATTCAGCAAAATTAAAATCAATTAAAAGATTAGCTTGCAGTTCTAGACTTCTGACACTCTGAGGAATAAACGCAGCATCAATATTTTGAATATAGTTTCCGCACAGATTGAGTGACACTAGTTTATCAAACTCAAAAAGGCGTTTATCTAAATGAGTCATCTGAAAAAGAGTAATGTGATAAGTATTAATGTGTTATAAGCTTTTATGTTCTCATCAATATTATCGTTTAATTCTGGTAATTTTTTTATTTACAATGGAGGATTTTTTTTGCCATTTGTGAAGGAATTAAACAATGTAGGTAAACGAAAGAAATCAACGTCCTTAAAATTAAGGTCGGTCAGACGGGTCCGAAGGATTAGCATAGCTCTGCACTTTGTTTCAAGATTTACTTGTCTCATAAACTTTTGCTCCAGGAATTAAAATGACGATCACACACTGTATTCTTATTCCGTCATCATATACATACCTTTCATCATTCATCATTTCGGCTCATATACGTCCCACTGTTGGACTCGAGTCTCCTCGATAATAGAAGAGATATTGACCTACTATACCACGCTGGTCAGATGTGTTGATTTGTTTCGAGTTTTCCTCCTCTTGCATAGATGTTATATGCATATCATATCCCTCGGTCATCTTTTACGACATCCACGGGCAAGGTAGGAAGTAGCGAATTGTATTCTTACTCCGTCACCACACTGATAAGTGCAAATATATGGAACCAACCTTTAATAGGTTGTATTTAAATAATTATATTATGCAGTGAAGAATGCTTCTTCTATCAGGAGGACTGATAACATTGAAAAAGTTGGAAGGTGGCTGTATGTTAATGACCAAAGATCATTCTGAGTAGCATTCTTATGGTGGAAGAAACTATGTTCAATAGTATTATGTATAATATAATAGTATTATGTATTATTAATATAAATGTTCTGCTTCTGTTACTGATAACCGTGTGTAGAGACTATAATTCAGCACCATTTCTGCAAAAAGAGGAAAGCTCGAAACAATAACTTTGTCAACCTGTCTGGCCAGCGCGTAAAAGCGTAATGGCCCTCTCATTGTGGAGAAGAATTATTATTAAGAGGAAGGTCGTGCGTGATAGTAAGATATATATGGAGAACGTTCTATAAAAGGTACCTACTTGCTCATCTGTAACTCTCAAGACATCAATCGTTTGCATTTGTTCTCTTAAAACCTCTCGGTTATTTGCTCGAACGGCCTTTTGTATTAGATTTAGTAAATCGTTTGTAAGACAATTTGAATTATGGAAGCATATTTTTTCTTCGTCATTAGCAAATTTATCGACATCCCACAAACTCGTTGCCAGTATAACTTCCCATTGCTGATCAAGAGATATATTAGACATTTCGTTTAGGAAACCATTTAGAATACTATGTTTCATTTTATTTTCGAGGGCTTGAGTAAACGACAGAGCAGGTACGTCTTTTTTATTATGCACATATCTTTTGTGATGTCGGATTGCTAGTTCTGCAAGAGTCCAATCAATTCCTGTTTCTAATCGTTCTTCAAAACCTGAGCTTAAAAAAGATTTTCTCTTAATTTGAGATCGATATTAAAATTACTGTCTCGTTCCATAGTATAAAAGTATTTCTTTTTAATTGCTGTTGGTTGCAAATGAGCAAGTGGTACTGCCGTTCATAGAGATTTGCTAGGCCGCTGCCTACCGTAAAGTAAGTGGAGGGAGTGTGAATACGTGCAATAAGGTTTAGCGATACTAAAGGCATCACCAAAATTTACCACATGCAAACATCCTCAGAAAATTGGACTTCCTGCTCTCTTGCTCACTGAACGAAGTGCAGTAACGAATTGACCTTCTCATACGTCGATTTTTTTCGAGAGAATACACCGGACGGACCAGCCTGCAGCTCTAGACAGGCTATTGTCGATAGTCTCTGCCTACCACATATAAATTCACATACATATGTAGACAGCAGTACCAGTCTCTGATTACTATCCAGTTCTAGATAAGAAGTTTGGTTCCTTTTTAGTAGGTTTATCTAAATAGTAATCTTGGAGTTCGGGACAGTGTCGAAGAAACTCGCCTTCTATTATTGTATAGCCACATAGGTGGAAGCTAAAATGAATGTTGATGTGCAGGTGGCTGCTTACTCCTTCATCATCATCATCAACTTGCTCTTATCCCAATTACTTGGGGTCGACACAATATGTCATCTGTTTTGACATATTGCAAAAAGTTTCGGCAATGACTTTTATGACCGGCCGCCTGCCTGACGTTAACCCTCCTTGGGAATGTAATCGTTGACCCAAATGGTACCAGATGGGGTTGGTCCGGGTCAATCTAGGGCTCTTAGTCGTCTTTTACGACACCCACGAGCATAGCAAGGGTTGGTAGTATTCGAAGCCGCTACCACACAACACTGTGGCTGCTTACTCCTTCGCAAACAAAAATCTAGCTTCTTAAAAAAATAAGTTACTAAGTTAGTTACTCATATAATAATAAATTAAGTGATTAAATAAGATCTGATTTAACGATTTCACGATAACATATATATACATATTTACCTATCTCTAGTAATATTTAGAGTATTAGCCGGGTTCAGCTAACTTAGGTTTACAGTTGACTAAGGCGTTGAACTGAGGCATTGTACTTTGTAGACTAAATATAATGAACTATTACCTAGACTAAATATAATGAGCACTTCCGCATATAGATACAATATTTCTTTTAGGTATGTTTGCTTTTCTCTCATTTGTTCATAGAAAAAGGTCCAACATTACGTCAACTACCGATCGAGTGGTATAATAAAGAAATATGACATGGTATCAGTTAACATGTCATTTTTGAACAAGGTTTATCATACGTTAAGATTATGTTCAGATGATCTAAAGTAGTTAACAAAATAATAAGAAAAGAATGCATGTAGGTACCTTCGACAGCATTATCTGGAATAGTTACAAGACTAGAATTACTAATAGACGGTCGCACGACTGCGGGTGGTACTTTTTTATATACTTCTTTATTTTTCGGTGGCATATTTTTGATCTGTAACTAGCGACATGTAAGTAATTATTTGATCTAGAAAAATATTTTTGTACAGTAGATAAAACAGAATATATTTAAAAACGTCAAAGTGTATCAATAGATGGCGCAAAGTTAAATATTTTACAATGTTCGATCAACTGCAACCACGTGCAAACGTTATTTGCAGCTGTTGTGTTTTATGGTGAACTGTCAGCCATATGTAATGTAATTGTCATTGACTGGTTTCGCGACAGACAGCTGCCAAAGAGCACGTCTTTTATCGAGTATATTAATGTAGAGAATGAAACGAAAATATATTTATTTAATATAATATTCTTCTAAAGAGTTAATTAGCAACCTCGTTTTAAATTTTCTTATTGAAAGAATACACACACGTGTTGCTTTTTATTGTTTGGATACAATTTATTTTGGACGATTTGACATTGACATATGAGTGCGCGGCATATTTGATTTTACGTGCAAAGGCAGGCTTGTTCGCTGCTATGTATTAGCGCTCGTACAGTATTTTGCAAAAGTTATATTGAGTGAAAGTAAACTGTGCAATGCGGTTGTGTAGTTTTAGTGACGTTATATTGCCAATGTAAGTTCATGTTCGTGTATGGTTGGCAAGATATCACATAAGCAAACAATCTGACTTTATTTACTTCAACATAACACTGATAATATTTTGCCGCTAAATTGTTTTTTAGAGTGTATGTAGGTAAGTTAAACTTCAACAAATAGCTTTTTAGAAATATACGTGTTAGACATTACGATCGTTTAGGTAATTATTTAATATTCTTTTTAAGCCATAAAACTAAGTACTAATCTACCTAACCATCTTCTTACATTTTCGGCAATAGTTTTCTTGTAATATCACAATTATTATTTCGTTGTATTCAAGACATCATTTTATTTATTTTCTATGAACTAATGTGTCATAATAACAAGAATGAAAACTAGAGATGCGATTACTTTAAAAATCCCGCCACAGATACAAAATACTGGTAACTCTCGATATGTACGCGCGAGGGTTACCATTCAGTAACCTGTTCTACTTTAATACATTAAAGATCGCAATGAAAGTAAAACAATAAACTGTTATGCATATAATAGATATCAGAATATATAGTTATAATCATTTTAAATAATAAAGTAAAAATAAGTAAGGATATCGTAATAATCATTTCGGTTCGTATACCTACGTTCCAACATTGTTTCCTTCAAGTAAGTAGGAAGGAAATTCATCAATTGTATCCTACTGGTTAGGCCGGTTGGTACAGGATTTTTATCAAATTGCATTTTTTGTTTAGGAATGCATATTTTGTCCTTTAGTCGTTTATTACGACAGCGACGGGCAAGGGTGTGGTGATTTATACTATTCTGTCACCATACGTAATGTTCTTAACATATTTAGATGTTTTTTTCATACTCCTACCTTGTAGCTATAGGTAGAATGGGCAAAATCGATCTCCTGAATATATAGGAGTTTTAAGAAATTTTGTTCATTTTATAAAATCAACTTGGGCATAAAATTTTTGAAATGAATTATGGAACTATTTACAGACTGTAATTCTGAAGTGTAACCTATTTGTGCGACAAAAACATTGCGCGAAAGAGTTTAAGCGACTGCTAAATCACGTATTCGTCACTCCATTTTAAACAGTCATAGTTTAATATTAATCTTAGACTATATTATTTTATCACCGTTACCCCACGGGAAGAAGCACTACATACATACGCGGTTGAAACCGTGGACATTAGCTGGTATATGTATAACACACATAAAATGTTTCGCTTCTGTTGTGTATTTTTACACCCCAACCTGTGGTTTTTATTGAAGTGAAACTTCTTTGCGCACATGAGGGTAAAATTTTTACGGATGAAACGCAATTTAGTGACACAAAAATACCGTTCCGTAATGTACAAGTCATTGTACTGCACGTACGTACGCAACTCTTAAAAAATAAATAGGTAATTATAATGGTTTGTGCATTCAAATGGTGTCATAACACATTTGAAAAACTTAAAAAGGTTTTTAATATTACTCTTACAATTATTTCGACGATTTATGTTAATAAAAACAAAATTTGATTTCTTAATTTGTATAGTGGTGTGCGTGTGTACGTGTGTAATCGTCAGCGCGCCATTAGTATTTTGAGATTCATGTTTCGAACGTTCGAAGCACTGACACTATCCTTCTATACGTTATTATTCTAAGATTTTAATATTGACAAAAACACGTGGCACTAAAGAAGTCTCACTTCTGACATGCAGACTTTGTAGGCACGCATTTTTTTATAGAACCACTAGTTGCTGGCTGCTGTAAAAGCAACTTAACTAATGTGGAGCTGTTATTCCAAGGAAACATATTATCGGGATAAAAGGAAATTAATTTAGGAAACGGACTATGTATGTGCCAAATTTCATACAAATCTGTTCAACGGTTTATGCGTAGTTGAGTAACAAACATTAAAATATCTTCACAAACCATATTTATAATGTTAGGAGGAAGTAAGAGAATATCTTTAAATTTAGCTACTTCCAATGTTCAAAGAAAAAAAATAGGAATGACTTCCATGGTAAAAAAATAACATCGCGTGGTGATGTGTTAAAGGTATAGATTGTCATAATTCCTTATTTTCCTGTGCCAGTCGTAGAAATCGCTTAAAAAATACCAAAAGTGTGGATATCAGCGGGTACTCTCATGAGGAACTTATAATTATAACACCAGTTGTGATCGCCAAAATGCATGCCAAGCAAGCCGATTACATTATAGCCCCACCAACCACACCTAAAATATAAATAAGGTAATTGAATCTCAGTCACAGCAATTCCATTATTCTACGTGCCCATGGTATCGTTGCCTGTGACGATAGCTGCTAAAAATCTCCGGTTAAGATACGGTTACCATAACAATTAATCTTTGGCCCTAGTCCTGATCCCTAATACAACTTTCGGACACTTTGCATCTATGAAAAGACAACCAAGCTGTAAGAAAAAATAAGCGAATTTGACTATATTGTGATTATTGAGAATGGCGCCAAGAGAGCGAACCCTATATCTAGAATTATTAAGTTTATTCGTTGAAGGTATATACACGTCTACACACAACCTGGACAGATTGTGACAAGGTAGAAGATAGTTTATATGAAGGTATCTCGATAGTTATCTGTACGTCCAAAACCTATATTATGGTAGCTATGGGAGGCTGTAATCTCGAAACTAGGTAAAAGGACGGACGATGAACTGAGATTACGGGATGGTAAACGAAGCACTATCTACCGTTCAAGTTTTTTCGGCAGTGCTGAATTGGCTATCGAATTTGTTGAAGAACGGTGTATCCTACATGAAGGATTAGTACGCTGAAGTAGCAGCGGACACGCCATATTTTTCTATGAAAAAGCAACTTTTGGGGAAGAAAGATTCAGGAATGGCAACAATGTATAACCCGACTCAGTGTAGAACTTTCCCACAACGGGTTGAGAGCCCTCAGCGCTCACCCACCAGTCCGGGTAAAATAGCCATCTGAGGCTAACAACTAAGCCATAAACAAAAAAAAAAAAAAAAACTATCCCACTGCTGGACAGATGTCATCTAAAGTACCTCGCCCTCTATTACATGCATTTAAGAAATCGTGTGGCAGCATAGTGCATTATAAGCTATGTTTACCCTTACCTTGGTGATTAGATAGTGTTTACAAGTTTATTTTAGTAAAGAGAGTGTTCAATAAAACGTAGGTATAAATTCGAATAAATTTGAAATTAAAAATACCAATTACCTTAGAATAATAACGTATAGAAGGATAGTGTCAGTACTTCGAACTTTAAAAATTTGAATCTAAAAATACTAATGGCGGTCAGACGATTACACACGTACACACGGAAACCACTATACAAATTATGAAATCAAATTTTGTTTTTATTAACATAAATCGTCGAAATACTTTTAAAAATAATGTTAAAAACCTTTTTATGTTTTTCAAATGTGTTGTGGCACCATTTGAATGCACAAGCCGTCATAATTACCTATTTATTTTTTAAGAGTTGCGTACGTTCTTGCAGTGCAATGACTTGTACATTACGGGACTGTTCCGGCGTAGGCTCCATTAGGCTCCAATTGAAATACCTCACTTTTTGTGCGTGGACTTACCTTATATATGTTATTATTCTAAGCCAATTACCTATTTAAAAAATAAACGAAAACGGTTACATTGACCGCTCAATCGCTCGCTCGGATCGAATGCCTATATACCCACGTAATATTGTAGAACAAGTAATTATAAAAATACTAGCTTTTCCAAAATGAAATTTTATGGAATTCCGTTCAACGGATTATGTTTCATTATGCTTGTGTTTATCAATTTAATCTGAGCCCATTCAAAGGTATAAGCGTGAAGGAATAATGAACTTCCATACAAACTAACGCATTTATAATATTTATGAGTAGGATTTTAGTAAAAATTTATTACTAAAACAATCCGGGCGCCTGTTTGATGCACTTTTAGAGATGAGAAGACTGTGGTAAACTAGTTAAGCATCTAGTGTATTTATAATACTGCTATACTACTACATAATACCACTGCAATAGAAGCTCGAAAATCCTATCCTAACCGATCTCACATTTGTAGTATGTATCAATAAAATCCTTACAATGACGGCAAGGATGTGGATCGAGCGCGGTAGCGGATGGTTTTTAAACTCAAATGATGTTTTTTTTTTATTTAAACCTTTGGGTAAAGCAGTGATGTAAACTCACCTACATTTAGTCACAAAATTCTTGGTTTCACGTTATAGGAAATGAGCCTATTGCAGCAAATTTAACTTGCTGCTGAGAATTTCTTGGCAAAATTCATGAAAACCGAACAAATCTGCAAAAAGCTACAAAAACATTTATTTTTGTTCGACCTTGTACTCAGATCCTCACTTAATCGTAATATAGTAAAATTATCCATCTAGAACAACAAGGCAAGGCTGCCTTAGGTAGCTAAGCTGTCTATTGAAATCTTAAATTATACCGTACTGATTATCTGAAATAGGTTTGATGACGCAACAGAACACATTTTGATTATTCTTGTAGGGCGTTCACCTTTGCTTACATTCTTCAACCTAGCACAACAATATACCATTTGTAACGAGTATTTGTAACGAGAGAATATATCTTTTTAACCTATAGTTCAGTACCATATTTCTCTTATTTGGGTAGTATTACAGCTGTAAAAAGATTGTTTGTTTGTATGATAGCGCCAATTTGATGAACTATCAATCCGATTTGATTCTCTTTGCTGGAACAGGTAGGTAGACTGGTCTGGATTTTGAAGGTTAAATACTGATCAAGGGGGCGCCGCGGCAATTACACCAAAATGCGTTCGTTTGATCCCTTACTGTTCTTATTTCCAACGCTTTAGTTGTGTAATTCTTATATAAGATATATAAAGATTGACTCTATGCATTATACATTTTAAAAGCACGATCACTTGTAATTTCCTCGATAGAAAAAAATCCAAAATACCTCTAATTGAAAAAATAAACCCACAATACGGCGTAAATACTTTACAAAAGCTTATAAAATTTTGAATATTGATAAAACTTTATATTTACTACATTTTAGATTTTTAAAATGTGTATTTGTTTTAATAATATAAAGGGAATACCTAAATTCGTTCGCAGTTCATCCACCATAGCTAGAGCTAGGGTTGCCAGGTCGTCAACCTAATAGCCGGACAGACCAGCCAGTTTGGACGGACATTTGGGTAGAAAGGCCAGACACCCTACATTATTGAGGATTTTGTGTTTTACTATTATATTATTAGGTACGACAAAAAATGTATGTAAAATTAAGCTTTTTAGATTATTATGACAACAGGTCGACTCGCCTGCGCTCGGCCACGCTCGGCGCTAGCTCGTTTGCGAAGTGTAAAAAGCCTAATAAAAGCCGGACAAGCCGGACACCAATTATTTTGATCGGACACGCAATTAAAAAGCCTAACTATGTCTGGCTTTATCCGGACGCCTGGCAACGCTAGTTAGAGCCAGAGTTGCCAACGTAGGCGATTTGTCGCCATTTAGGCTACTCAGGAAAAAAATTGGTGACTAAAAATTATGAAAGGCGACTGGTCGCTTTTTAGGCTACTTGCTCGACATAGTCTTTGAATAAAGTGAACGAATGAATCACAACATAAATAATCATAATCATTTAAAAAATAATACTTATCCCTTTATCCCCTTAAAACCTTATCTCTTTATCCCTTTATGTCTTTATCCTTTTATCCCCTTATCCGGATAAGGCCCTTTATGTCTTTATCCCTTTATGTCTTTATCCCTTTATCCCTTTATGTCCGCTTAAACGACATGCTATCCCTACTCCACTGGAGAAAGTACTCTTTATTCGAATCGACCGTGGTGGGGACGAGAAAAAGATGGCGCGTAACGAAAAATGTGACGGTAATTTTTTTCCAACGCCGATAAAGAAGTTTCACTTCAAGAATTTGTTAATTTGTCGGTGATAAATATTTTAAAAACATTGGTGATTGTAGTCATGAAACGAGCCTTTTAAAACTTCTAATAGAAAAATATTTGCAAATAAGATGTCACTGTATTTGTAAATTGGATAACATAACCCATAAAATCTAAGACGAAATTATTCCGAAAACAAACCCAAAGGGACGGGTTTTAATTTAAGATATTTCCTTTATTATTGTATTTGCAATATTTAAATAAAACACTATTCTATTAATTATATTATTTTTATATTTAACCTCCATCTTATTAAATTTTTGAAAAATAGGGAAAATAATTTAACAGTTGGTATTACACACATTGACAGTTTAAATAGAGTAAGAACACAAAGCGTACTTACACATAGCGAAAAACCGAGGACACTGTTTGTGTATTGTTTGTTCTGCATTACTCCATCTAGACGTGTATATAATCAAAGCCCAATATATAACAATAGGTATAAACTAAAATATAATAGCGAAGTTATAGGTAAATAGCTAGCTAATGAAATATCTAAATCTTAAGAAATCAGACACACTAAGATTACATAATATATGCTTAATAACAGTTCTAAGTAGTTCTAACTGCCAATTTCGTAATATGAATATATGTACATACATAGTTTACTGTATTACATGAAATGATTAGGTACAAATTAGATTATACAACGTTCATAATTCTACTACGCGATATCTAATATCATTCATCAACAGCTATAGTATTATTTGGTTGATAGTAAAAAAAAAATAATGAGTGCCATACTAATCGTCTCGCCATAAATCTTTTTGAATGTATATTATGTTTCGAGATGTACTATTACGGACTTGTTATAGCATTAAACCTTTATAAATAAATTCTAGTATTATAGCCCGGCCGCTCTGAGATTGCGTTCCTGACAGGTCATGATAGAATAGGCGATGTAACTTTGAACTGGCGTATTATTTACGGCACAATTTTAAATATCTTATATTTACCTTATTAACGAGTAATAACATTAAAAATTTAATAATTATGCCAACTTACAATAAACGTATTAATTTTCGGCTAAAATTATTAACAATTACTCAATTAACAAATATAAAAACAATAGTTTTGAAAATCAAAACGTGTCAAACTGCACTGTTTCAAGGTTTTGTCTTATGTTTGTTTTTGTAGTGATGGGACAAAATAACGAGGCAATTGTAATCGCATATTTTTATAATCTTAATTTAATCTGTCGGTATAATATTAATAAAACGTTATAATTTTATTTTATAATATATAATGTATTTACTATTTAATAAAGTTAGTAATATGACAAAGGTACGCCCAATCAAAACTTAAGAAAATAAATATCATAATAACAATCGGACCATTAAAAAAAAAATTAAAATAAAATGACTTACTACTTTATATTACTAGTGAAAAATGTCTACCCGTAATAGCGTTGTGGGGACCGCCATTTTATGACAGTCACAAAGAGTCATTTCTTGCCGTCTCGCGCGCATAGAGTACATTCTCCAGTGTTTCTCAATATGTATTTTCTCCCGACTGTTATTGTTGTTTATTTGACTGATTCTCCTTGTTATGTGAGTAAGAGGTCAGCCTCTGCGCTAATCTAGACTTTTGTTGTGTATCGTATATTACTGTTTTGCACTTTCGGTGCAAAATAATAATGCCGAAACACGGTTAAATATTGAAACACGAGAACTAATTATCAAGCTTCAATATTACTTTGAGCTTGAAAGACAAAATGGCGGACACCGTAATTATAACAAGACAAGAGCGCATCTCTCAGGCGCTTAGAGTAAGCGAACGGACAATAACAAATATTAATACAGAAAAGTTCGGCTCCTCGGGCACTGGAGAAAATATTTTACGAACACCAAAAAAGGAAATGCAGAAATGAACTTATAACAGATAACGATAGTGATATCTGATGTTTACGCGAGCACTACACACTGTAAATAAAACTACTTTTACGGATTATATCGCGTTTGTATTTGATTTATGATTGCCCGACGTTTCGAACACTTTGCAGCATTCATGGTCACGGGCGGACTAAGGTGTCTCACGTCCAACAAGTAATCGTTATTACAGACATTTATAATTATAAATGTAATTACCACCTTTAGGTGTGGTAGGACCACACTGTCGACAGTTATCTGTCTACAGCCGCGGGCCGGTCCGTCCGGGGCAGTACCATGCTCTCGCAGAAAATCGACGTCTGAGTAGTAGCAATTTGTTACTGCGCTTCGTTCGGTGAGCGAGAGAGCCGGAAGCCCAACTTTCTGAGGGTGATTGCGTGTGGAGGGTTTTGGGGGTGCCCTTGGTATCACCGAGCCTCAATGCACGCATTCACACTCCCTTCGCTTTCTTCGCGGTAGGCAACGGCCTTGTAAAGGTCCATGAGCGGCAGCAACACTTACCATCAGGTGTACTGTTTGCTCGTTTGCCGCCGTGTGCAAAAAAAAAAAAAAAAAAAAATTATAATTATAAATGTCAATACAAGATAACGATAGCTTTGAGCCTGATGTTATAAGGAATCATATTCATTCATCATCACTCACCACAGTTCATAAACATCCAACCACTGAGCTCGAGCCTCCTCCACAATGGGAGGGAAATTGACAACTGCACCACGCTAGTTAGATGTATTGGTATAGGGTTTTATTTCAAATTTTCCTTCTTTTGCTTAGATGTTGTATGCATATTATAATACCTTAATCGTCTTTTACGATACCCACGGGTAGCAAAAGGGGGTGGTGAATTGTATTATTATTCCGTCATCACACGGAAGCATACATATAGTAGTTATTATCCCAGAAGTGAATACCTTAATAGGTTGTCGCTTCTAGCATCTTTGAAAGCAGCTTATTTGTTTCTTCTGGAAAATTCTTTTAGAAAGGAATAACATAATTTTAAAAACAATTAACTTTTGAAAGAAGCGAAAAATATTGATAATTGGGACAATAACGTTTTCATCGACGAGACAAGGCTCAACCCCAACCACACGCTTTCTCGTTCTTGGACAAATGACACTCAAGCGTCATCGTCGAAAGTGCCAATGGGTAAAGGAACACGACTCATAATATGCCACGCTGGTTGTGCGAAGTACGGTTTCGTGGAAAACGGTTTATTGGTTTTTGAGTCTAAAACTACTGCTGACTACCACGAAGAAATGAATGCGACTGCATTCAAGGAGTGGTTCCAGGATGTGTTGCTACCTGGCCTCCCAGAGCCTCTAGTTATGTTAATGGATAACGCCCTTAATCATTCGGTGCAATGAAATAAAGCACCTACCAAAGCTAATAAAAAGAGGAATCGGTGGCTGCAAAGACGTGGCAATGACGAAAATATGTCTACACTTAAAGCAGAATTGATGAAATTAGTCAATGACCATAAGCCAGCATAAGTTCGTTATGTTTTAGATGAGCTGGCTCTGGAGAACGCTTATTGCGTTCTTCGAATTTTTTTTTTTTTTATTGCCAACGGTGGCAAACGAGCAAGCAGCACACCTGATGGTAAGTGAAACTGCTGCACATGGACCATTGCAATACCAGGGGCACAGCCAGGCCGCTGCCTACCGTGAAGGAAATACTCTTCTTAAACCTCGTTTAAAGAAGGACATGTCATAAGCGTTCGGGAAACACAGCAGCAGGTAGTTCATTCCAGAGCTTGCACGTACGTGGGAGAAATGATCGCTGGAAACGTACAGTTGAAGACCATAACGTTTCCAGGTGAAATGGATGAACCCTGCTGCGATGTCGAGTGGTACGTTGGTAGAATGGTGACGGTGGTACCAAGTCAAACAGTTCCTCGGAGCACTCCCCGTGAAAGAGTCGGTAGAGTACAAAGAGTGACCCAAAGTCTCTCCGCTGCTCCAGCGACTCCAATCTGTCCGTAAGATTGGGATCCCCGACGATTCGAACAGCCCGTCTTTGCAGGGAGTCAAGTGGGTCTAGCTGATATTTGGGCGCACCTGCCCAGAGATGTGAGCAGTACTCCACATGAGGACGAACTTGTGCTTTGTATAGCACAAGACGCTGTCTCGGTGTGAAGTACCGCCTGGCTCTGTTCAGGACGCCCAACTTTTTGCTTGCCAATTTGGCTTTGTCCTCCAAATGACTCCCAAACTGGACTTTGCTCGATATTTTGACGCCGAGAATCCCAATACTCTCAGAAATTGGAAGAGTTACTCCTTGGAACTGAGGCGCCATGACAAATAGGTCCTTCTTTGCAGTGAACGCGCAAACTTGTGTCTTTGTGGGGTTGAACTGGACTAGGTTCCGTTCACCCTATTCCGAGGCCCGCCCCAGAGAGCGCTCGACTTCAGACACAAGTTGAACCCTTCTTTCCTGAATACTCCGAGGGATATTCCGTTGCTCAGTGTACCGCTCATCACCCGTACTGTCATCCGCATAGCAACGCATACTCTCGATAGAGAGCATGTCATTGATATGCAGGATAAACAACGTCGGGGAGAGCACCGAGCCTTGTGGTACACCAGCATTAATGGTCATGGTGTCGGAGCAGGAGCCATCTACGACGACTTTTATACTCCGACCATCCAAAAAGCTGGCAATCCAATTACAGAGTCCCTCGGGGATTCCGTATGATGGTAGCTTCGATAGAAGTGCCCTGTGCCAGACCCTATCGAACGCCTTTGCGATATCTAGGCTGAACGCCAGCGCCTCACCCTTGCCCTCCAAGGCCTCTGCCCAACGGTGTGTGAGGTACACAAGAAGATCACCAGCCGACCGACCATGACGAAAGCCGTATTGGCGATCACTGATAAGCTGGCGATCCTCAAGGTACTGCAGAAGCTGGCGGTTTATAACCTTCTCCATTATCTTGGAGAGCAAGGATGTTATCGCAATTGGCCTGTAATTCGATGGGTCAGACCGGTCGCCCTTTTTAGGGATCGGGTGGACATGGGCTACCTTCCACGAAGACGGAACCCTATTAGTAGCGTAGGAAAGTCGGTATAGGCGCGTGAGGATGGGAGTCAATTCAGGGGCGCACGTCTTTAGTACCACTGCAGGGATGCCATCCGGTCCACTCGACTTATGGACGTCTAAAAGCCGCAGCTCCCGCCTAACCGCTCGCTGTGTGATGCGGATTTCGGGCAGTGAGCTTTCACACCGTGGGATGGTAGGTGGTGTGGCAGCTCCGGCATCCAAAGTCGAGTTACAGGCAAAGAATTGACCTAGAAGATCGGCCTTCTCCTTTGCGCTGTGGGCCAGACTACCATCGTGTTTCTGCAGTGGTGGGAGATTGGGCTGGCAGAAGTTGCCTTGTGCAGCCTTGGCGAGTGACCAGAATGCAACTCCCAGCGGGATAGCTTTGCAATCGCTCGCCAATTCTGGCAACATGTTCCGCCTTGGCTCTGGCAATAGCCTTCTTACTAGATCTAGAAGCGGCGTTAAATTTCCGCTTCACCTCTTTGGCGTTCGGGTCCTGGCATTTTTTGGCCCTATTCCAGGCCCGATATGCGGACTGTTTCTGGCATGCAGCCGTCCTGCAGGTTTTGTTAAACCAGGGTCGGCTGCGGCCACCGACGGGTATTTTGGTGTTGGGGATGAATAATTCCATCCCCGTAATAACCGTTTCGGTAACGCAGTCCGCACAGACGCCAGGGTCCCCAGAGGCGAAGCAAAGCCGCTTCCATGGGTAGGATGCGTAAAACTCGCGCAGTCCATCCCAATCTGCTGACTTATATTGCCAGACTCTGCGAGTCCCAGTCGCCTTAGAACGACTAGGCCTTACAACAGGGGCACTGCTACGGACCAAGCAGTGGTCAGAAGACCCAAGAGGCGCTTCAACCACTACCTGATATCCGTGCTGGTGTGTAGTCAGCAGAAGATCCAGTAAAGAAGACTCATGACTCTCAATATCTGGGATACGGGTGGGCTGTGTCACCAGTTGTGAGAGACCATAGGCCGAGACCATATTGAAGAGATGTCGACCCTGGAGGTCAGTGGTTCGGGACCCCAGCCACTCTTTATGATGAGCGTTGAAGTCTCCAAGAACCACCACCTCCGCTGATGGACACTGCTCCAATATTTCGTCAATCCCCCATTGGACGTTCTCAAATAATTGAATTGACCCCGGATCACTGCCATGGGACCTGTAGAGGCATGCGTAGATGCGGGTAAGCCCTCCATAGTCTACGCGTAGCCACAGGATTGACAAGTCACCATGTTCGAGGGCCCGAAGGCGGCGACAGCAGATATCACCTCGGATGAATACGCACACCCCGGCTTTACGACGGAAGGTATGCTCCAACTCGTAGCCGGGGTAATTTAGGTACGAAATGTCATCCGGAGCACCTATCTGCGTCTCCGTTAAAAAGAGTAAGGCAGGCCGCACCGTCTCGAGGTGATGGTGGACGGCGTCGAGATTGCTATGTAAACCCCTGATATTGCAAAAATCCACATCAAATGTGGATAAGGGGACCGCCGTAGAAAATCGTCTCTTTTTAACTTTCTTGGCCATGATTTTTAATTTAAGAAGAGGAGGAAGGGAGTGTGAATGTGTATAACGGAGTTTGGTGATACCAAAAAAAAAAGGCAGGGCATAGTGCATGGTCGAGGAGTGAGTGTTGTGAGGAGCTGACACGAAGCACGGAAGGGCCCCCGATGCCCCCCCGTGTGTAGCCGCCGAGGTCCACTCCGGTTTCCCACACCGGCACGACGACTACCCAACGGGATTTTCGCCGGTTGGTGGGACAGCCTCCCAGGGAGGATGATCCTGGGTTCGGGTCCCCTGCTGACCGGCAGGTGGCCGGCGGTGACCATTCCCATCGGGTCTCCCTGTACACCATGCCAGCCCCTCACGCTCAATACCCCGACCAAGACCTCACCACCGCAGGTTTCAGGCCTCACCAAAACCCGCCACACACAAACACACCCAGAAAGTTGGGCTCCCGGCTCTCTCGCTCACCGAACGAAGTGCAGCAGAAAATTGCTACTACTCAAACGTCGATCTTCTGCGAGAGTGTGGTACTGCCCCGGACGGACCGGCCCGCGACTGCAGACAAAAGACTGTCTACAGTGTGGTCCTACCACCAATAAATTCCCCCATTCCACTGCTAGTACAATACCATAGAGCTAATCTGGGCTCAAATTAAAGATTATGGAGCCGGCCATAATACTTCTTCACGGTATAGCATAAAAAAGATGAAGGCACTTTTAAAAAAACATGCGAAATAATTCCTATAAATTTAACAAAATTTATATTGAATTGAATAAATATGCATAATGAATGCAATAAATCACATTATTAAATATAATGAATGTTATTTATTGTACATCACTAGTTATGACGAATTGACATGTGTCAGGAACGCAAACTCAGAGCGGCCGGAGTATAAAAGATTTGCTATTTGCTTTACTCAAGATTTGCTGCATTCATAAACCTTATTATTATTATGTATAAAATAAAATTATAAAATTGATTATTATATATATATATATATATATATATATATATATATATATATATATATATATATATATATATATATATATATAAGAGAGGCGGGTTATGCGAGCGATATATTGACTCATCACCATATCTCTGGAACCATAAGGCGTACAGACTTGAAATTTGGCATAACTATTCCTTTCGTCGAGTAGAGGTCAGCTAAGAACGGATTTTACGAAATTCCACTTGCAAGGGGTGTTGCGGGGGTGTTAACTATAATATACATATAAAGGAACAGGGTGAGCCGAAGCTACTGAGGCTAGAAAAATGAAATTTGGACCGTAGTTTCATTTCGTGACGTAGAAACCCATTAAGAAAGGTTTTTTTTTTAAATTTCACCTCTAAGGGGGTGAAACGCAACGGTAAAGTTTGTATGGAAAGAAAAAAAATCTTTAGCTACTGTCTTCAAATTAAGCACAAATACTCTTTAATAAAAATAAATAAACATGTGTTTCATCGTTTGTCCATTTTCATCCTCTAAGGGTATAAAATAGGTAGAAAGATGTCAGTTTACTGACTTATCACAGAGCCGAAACTACTGAAGCCAGTGTACCTACTCTTGAATCTCAATTCCAATCCTAAATCCAATCGCAGCTCGAATTTGAGCAAATTTGGTACTCTTGAAAGCGACACTAGCGCCCGATTGGAATCAAATTAGGTGGAACGTTTCTAAACTAAATGAATTCGACTCTCGTCGAATAAGTCAAATATTTGCTACTCCCGACGTGATTTTGACGTAGTTTAAAATCGTTAATGTTGCACAATTTCACGAAAGCGTCTTTGTGGTCATTGAGTTCGATAACATTATTAATTTAAAGTAAGAAAAGATGGCATATTTGGTGAAAATAACAACGAAGAACGCGAAAAATTCATTCTCGATTTTGGTCAAGAGTACCAAATATAAGTTTGGTGAGATTGGAATCGAATCGGATTCGAAATTAGAATTGATTTCAAGAGTAGACCCACAGAATTATGAAATTTTGACATTAGTTTCTTTGCGTGACGTAAAAACCCACTAAGAAAGGGTTTTTTGAAATTCAACCCCTAGGGGGTAAACCGCAGTAACAAAGTTTGTATAAAGAGAAAAAAAATCTACATCGATTTTCTTCAAATTCTCCAAAAATACTCTTTATTAAAAATAAATAAACACGTGTTTCAGCATTTTTTAATTTTCACCCTCTAAGGGTGATATACACTAATATTATGAAGAGAAAACGTTCCTTACGAATAAGCTCAAAAACTCCTGGACGGATTTCGATAATTCTTTCACCATTAGAATGTTACAGTATCCCTGAGTAACATAGGCTATATTTAATCTCAGTACACCCACGGGAACGGGAACTACGCGAGTAAGACGATTGAAACCGAAGCGAAACGAGGGCGGGTTGCTGGTAACATATATAGCACTGATATCCATAACACAGACCCTTGGCCTAGTATGGTAGTTAGTAGATAAGATGAATCTTACATCGATGTTAAGTAATTGTATCACTTTTACTTATAAGATTGTAATTTCAAGTACCAATAAATCATTATTATATATATCTTCGTTTTGACGGGATCTTCCAAATGAAGATACCCGGTCCTTCGAAAGGCTTACATGGGGATAAGCAACCAACACGCAGAGGCCATTGAAGAAATGTAATCTAAAAATGGGATAGGACATCTACCGATGACACTCCGCGTCTACACATAACACTCGTGGACTGCCAACAGTAGGTATAAAACTATTACGTGATGATTGTGTCTAATTAGGAATTGCAATCCGAAAAAATGGATCCGGTAATCCGGCGGATCCAGCACTATTAAACGTGGCGAGTACCAAAGCACAAAATATGGTGACCGGATACGGTGCTAGCAATTTATGGCAAAATAATAGAGCTGGTGCGTGAGAGAGATATGTCTGTCATAGTTATAAGACTTGTTTGTTAGCAAAAGTGAGCATTCTCAAATACTTATATATATTTACTTATTTATTTTATAATACTTATATATAATTATTGTGACCTCATCCTAATAAATTACATAAGGTTAATTATATTAGATTTTATAAAGTTACTAAAATAATCGATCTGTGAAAGTGAAATCTAGAAAGACTACTACTCGTTACATCGTTAAAATTTTATTAGTTATCTTCACTATTGAATTTTATTTGTTTACTTATATATACTATAAGCTGTGTGGTAGCGGCTTCGAATACTACCAACCCCTGCTTTGCGTGGGTGTCGTAAAAGACGACTAAGAGCCCTAGATTGACCCGGACCAACTCCATCTGGTACCATTTGGGTTAACGATTACATTCCCAAGGAGGGTTGACGTCAGGGAGGCGGCCGGTCATAAAAGTCATTGCCGAAACTTTTTGCAATATGTCAAAACAGATGGCATATTGCGTCGACCCCAAGTAATTGGGATAAGAGCAAGATGATGATGACTTATATATACTATACTACCAACCATTCCTCGTGGGTGTCGTAAAAGACGGCAAAGAGCTTTATATCGATCTGTATCAACCTCAATTGATGCCATCCGTTCAACAATTACATTACCAAGAAGGGTTGATGTCAGGCAGGCCGCCAGCTATAAAATTAATGCCAACAACTTTTGCAACACAGTCTGCGCTAAGGTAATAATAAAATTAATGTTTTGGACGGCACTATTGGATTTGATGGTAGGATCTGGTCATGTTGAAAAATAAAAAATAATCATAGAACATTTAGACACGAAAATTTACGATTCATGAAAATTATCACGAATTTCGCGGCATAGGCATTTTAGGTACTTTTTTGCAGATTGTGTACGTTTAAGAAATAAAAGACAGATATGAAAATTCCTCCTATTATCGGACTAGGTAGGTAAATGTTCTATAAATGATTCTGCTACAGTTCATACTATTTTTCAGGCTTTTTATTCAATTCGTTTCACCCATTGTACACCTATCTTTGCAATGTTATCATTAAATATAATTTTGACCCACGGAAATTACGCGAATATAATTAAAATTAGGACAATTTTTAACTTTACAGGCTAAGTAATTGTACGGGACTGAAAATAAATAAAATTAATCATTATAGTTTAAAAATCAAGTTAAAAAGTGTGGGCTGCTCTGTACTGTATTTTGGTATAACCCAATTTGAATAAGAAGCGAATAATGAACAAGGCATTGAGATAAAAGTTGATGTCAAACAACACACGTTTATTGAACTATATTTTTAACAGATTATTATTTTCTTTTTAATTCGAATTATTATTATAGAGCTTTTTTAGTTATTTTAAACTATAACTTATTTTCGAATGTCTCGACTAAATAGATTTTATCTCACTACTCTTTATTATAAGTATAGACACACTACAGGTAACATAATTTCCGGTTGATTAATTGCCTACATAAATGTAGATATATTTTGACACTTATGATAAATTACTCTGTTTTACAAAGACTTAAATAATCCCATTCGACCTATTTATATCCACGCAACATTACCCTGTAAAATTACAGTAATTTTTAAACACTTTGAACATCATTAAAAGTTGTAGCAAAAATACCTAATTGTTGTTTTGTCGTATTACTATATAAGTTCATACATTTATATAACGATAAGGTTACCTTTGATCTCTTCGAATCAAAAGCACTTCGATTTGACAACCACTAATATGAAATAATAATATTGTTGCCGATCGGTATGAGTAATAAGCAAATTTATAAGTCTGAATAACAAGACCTCTTAGGTGAATAGGTGAAGAATGCCGATTGCATATAAACCTATGTACTAAAATAAAATTATTTGAAATGATTTTATTTTACACATATCAAACACCGTAAATATATGTATAAAATATGAGAGCTGAAATAGATTTTCAAGTTCACTATCAGATCTAGATTTTATTCGTTACGTTACAGAAATAACTTAGTTATTATATTATACTATATTTTTCTATATATTAGTAGTGACAGCTGTAATTACTCACCTTGTTTCTGTTAATCTTGTAACATTTATTTAAAACCAACTCCTTGGCCCAAATAATTAAGTTTGGTATTGCGGGGGACTTTAGAAACATTATGAATGGGTATCTATATATTACATTCAAACTAATAACAACTAAGAGAAGAAAAACGAAGAAGAGAAGGAAAACTGAAAATAAAATCAATCGAGCCAATATGGCTGAGTATGGTATAGTAGTTCAATTGCCTAGTATGGAGGACATTACTCTTAGTATGGAGGAGTCTCGAGCCAAATAGTGGGATATTTTTTGTGTGATTGGTTGTTAGTCGCAAATGGTTATCACGGCTTTATGTGGATTATGGGTAAGCGCTGAGGACTCTGAACCCGGAAACGCTACGCATTTCCTGCCTGCAGTTCTAAATGCACCGGCTTATTCGGGTTAGTAGCAAACTCTTGCAGAAAATCGAAGTCTAAGTAATAGCAATTTCCTACTTCACTTTGTTTGGTGAGCGAAAGAATAGGAGGCTCAAACCTCCTTGCAACAGCATCACTTACCAGTACTTAGTTAGCCTTTTCGTTTGCCCCTAAAGGCAGTAAAAATATCATTAAAGTATTAAACCGAATTTCTTCAACGATAGGTTTTTAATAATTCACGGTTAACTATAAAACTTTTTTTTTTTCATTTCAGCTCATATACGTCCCAAGACTGGGCCCGAACCTCCTCCTTCACGCTGGTCAGACGTGTTGGTGTATTGTTTTATTTTGAGTGTTTCTTCGTTTGCATAGATATTATATGCGTGTCTTTTACCACAGTCAAGATAGGGGGTGGTGAATAGTATTCTTACTTCGTTAACATAGGGAAAATCTGTAAACCTGTATAACAAATAGGTTTTATTGTAAATATAACAAAATTAGCTGAGGCAGCAGCTTCACCGGCGTAGATAACTTAGTCAGTTTTGTACTATTTATTATATTCTTTGCCCAATCATATTCTCCCACGACATTAGTAAAAATATCGACATTAATAATATTCTTAATACGTTAATAATAACTTTTGTGATCACGTTGCGTGAATACGGTGGTTCTGCCACCGCTTTGAAGGCAATGGTTACTAATACATTGCTGACTTGCTAATATGGATACGGCTGTGCTCCTATTTCTCTTAGCGTTATGTACCTATATTATATTTGTATCCTTCTTATCAATAGGGTTATAACCTTTCTCGATAAACAGGTTATCGAATACAGTAACAGTAATTAAAAAATCCAGCTAATCCAGTAATTCCTAAGATTAATGTATACAAACAAATAAACAATCTTTCTCTCTCTATATAATAGTTATTTAATGTATGATAAGTATAGTTTTAATGCAATTTTTTTCGTTATGAATTTTGTTGATTTTGATACGATTTTTTTGGAAACAGGTATCAAGATGACGTCTTTCACGATGCAAGAAGGTGGATTTGGGGTGGGAGATTATGTGGTTTTTGGCGTGCTTTGTGCAGCGTCATGCTCTGGAGGACTGTGGTACAGCGCCGTTGGCTCTAAATCAAAGGCGGTAGCAGATATCAAGGATTATTTGCTAGGTGGGAGAGCGATGGCAACATTTCCTGTCGCCATGTCATTAATTGCTAGGTGAGTTTATTCTATCCGACCGCCAAGACGTTCTACTCAAATCTCAATTATTTAAATTTTTGTGCATGTAGTTCTTTCTTGCTCATCTCGCGTAAGATGTAGTGGTATGATTTATATCCTATGCTGATAACACATTATGTCTAAAAATGAAATAAAATCCATTCAGTAATTATAGCTATCCTTACTAATATTATAAATGCGAAAGTAAGTTTGTTTGTTTGTTACGCTTTCACGCTTAAACCACTGAACCGATTTCAAAAATTCTTTCACCAATGGAAAGCTATAATATTAAGGAGTAATATAGGCTATATTTTATCCCGGTATTCCCACGGGAACGGGAACTACGCAGATATCACGACTGAAACCGAAGCGAAGCGAGGGCGCGTTGCTAGTAATTTCACAAAAGCGTATAAACAATACGTTTCTTTTATTTTGCAGATCATAGTTACAAAATTTTTAGAGAATCCAGCTAATTTTTGTGGGTTATTCTAATGTACATACATACAACCAGATGTATAGACTAAAATTTTAATAACTTGAATAATTTTTATGTTACATTACATGGGCAGCAATATCATCATCGGGTGTGCTGTTTACTCGTTTGCCATCAACAGCCATAAAAAAACGTCTAGTCAGTTTCGGTATATCGGAGTAATTTTACCGAAACATAGTTTCAATACTATGATTGCAATGATTTATTCTGCTTTTGGAGACAATGTTCTGATGTTCTATAATTTAAAATCAAATTTGGAACATATTTATTTTTTTGGCTTCGAATTAACATTTGCCATTGTCAAATTTCAATTTTATATGTGGTGACGGAGTAAGAATGCAAATCACCACTCCCTATCTTGCCCGTGGATGTAGTAAAAGACGACTAAGGGATATAATATGCATGCAGCATGTAGTTTTCGAAAAAATTAAGGAATAGCCATAACAAATGTATATTTTTTTTATGTTATTGTTACATGTCTAGTTATAATTGTATTTTTGGTCGATAGTGCAGTTATCTGCGCTTCCAACAAAAAACATCCGATGCTAAAACTAGCCTATTTGTTGTTATAGTACTTGAAAATATCGTAGACGGTCTGATTTTTCACCAATTTTAGTAATATGCTCATATCAAAAAAAAAGGTGACATGGATTTTTCTTTTATTTTTTTCAGAGCTGTCATAAAGTCATCTACCACCCACTTTCATTTGGACGTTTACTTTAGGGATACCCTGTATAAATCAGTAGCTGACCGACGCAACTTCGTTTGCGTCACTTAAGAGAAAGAGAGGGTTAGAGAGAGGGCGTCATAGGTAACTCTAACTCTTAGCACACGCGAAACTCTCAGAAGGAATTGATATTCTCAATTTTTGCGAAGTATTCTAATTTCATTATAAAAAATCCAGAGTAATTGAAAATATTAAGTATTTGACAACAGTTATTTATTATAATTCAAATTCAAATTATTTATTATGCATAAACCCCGAGAGGGCACTTACATATTGTCAGGTTTACAATTTCCAAAAAAAATATACTACCACCGGATCGGAACGCGACCGCTACTGAGAAGATCCGGCAAGAAACTCAGCGGGCTTGTCTATTATTTTTAATTTTTTTTTTCTTCTTACTAGATATACAATTGTGTACAAATTGTACATGTTTTGTAAGAACTAGCTCCAGTGTGATGCCCTTCGAACCGCAAGACACTTAATATAATTCAAACGATTATGGCTGGACCAGATCCCACAAGGGGCACCCGATCACGAGTTAACTACTAGAGCAGCCATCACTCCCCTCAACCACTATGGAGGGAAGGGAGAGACCCGCTCCACGCAGCTACCGCAAGTAGATCCTTCTGTGAGCATGATCAACACCACAATATGTTACAAACGGTGAAAATACAAAATTTCGTTAGGCAAAACACGCTACACTTTACAATAAAAGTTAAAAGTACATTTACAAACAGTATATTTAAAATAACAAGGAAATTGCTGAATGAGGAGCTGCTCACAACCAATCTGTATTATCATCTACATAATCCGAGATTTTATAATAAGCTTTCTTACAAAGTCTATTCTTGATGGCTTTTTTAAACTTTTTCATAGGCAGGTCTCGGATATCTTTAGGTAATCTATTGTAAAAGCGTATACATTGCCCCATGAATGATTTGCTAACTTTTTGAAGACGAGTAGTGTGTACAACTAATCTGTCCTTATTACGAGTATTCATTTCATGAATGTTACAATATCTCTTAAAGTTAGCGATATTTTTTTTGACATATAATATATTTTCGTATATATATTGTGATACAGCAGTTAGAATATTTATTTCTTTGAATTTCTCCCGAAGTGAGTTACAATCGCAATGGTTGTCTTAGCAACGTTTAAAATGCACAATGGTTTCAATAGCAATGGCTCAAGAGCTACCAAGGCATGGAAATATTTGTTATGTTAGATAAAACAAACACTTTGTATAAGATTTCAGTACAGTCCTTTCTAGTACGCGTCTACATTGCAAAAGTTCAACAATCTTTAAAAAAAGTTAGAAGTATATCTGTGTTGCATACAGCTATCTTCTAATTAATAGTTAAATAAAATTAGTTTGAATAATTGTTCCCTCACCTTATACAACTCTCAAGTTATTTCTTAATTAGGAAACCGCATGTGAAAGTTGACTGATGAAAAGTTTTCTCAATTAAAGAAGTTTAGTTTTAATTTTTCTCGGTATAGAGCAACTCCACAGAAAAGATCCTACATAGGGGTAACTTATTGAGTATATCGTGGAAGTGTGTGATCATTAGCCTGACCTCATCTCACACTAAGTGGGGTGGGCACAACATTTTCTTACCTTCCATGGATTAGTGTCAGCCGTCATTTTTTTTTTCATTGCAACGGTGGCAAACGAGCAAACAGTACACCTGATAGTAAGTGTTGCTGCCGCTCATGGACCTTTACAGGGTCGCTGCCTACCGCAAAGAAAGTGAAGGGAGTGTGAATGCGTGCATTGAGGCTCGGTGATACCAAGGGCACCACCAAAATCCTCCACACACAAACACCCTCAGAAAGTTGGGCTGCCGGCTCTCTCGCTCACCGAACGAAGCGCAGTAACAAATTGCTGCTACTCAGACGTCGATTTTCTGCGAGAGTGTGGTACTACCCCGGACGGACCGGCCCGCGGCTGTAGACAGATAACTGTCGACAGTGTGGTCCTACCAGTCATATCTGCACTCACTGCTTGCATACACATGTTTTCATTTATACCAGACATCTCTTCTACCGTTTCCCTCGATTCTTACGTCCATCCACAATCATATTGATAACCCTTCTCATTACATGCATATAATCTTAATATATATAAATTACGTGTCACGTTGTTTGTCCGTGATGGACTCCTAAACTACTTAACCGATTTTAATCAAATTTACACACCGTGTGCAGTTTGATTCAACTTGAAAGATAGGATAGCTTACATCTTAATTTATAGTCGCAATATTTATTTTATTGCAAATTATTTGTCTATTATTTGACATTCACAATTATCTATTAACTCCAAACGATTTTAACAGATGGTGATATCTGTTGACTGGATTAAGTAATTTGTGTGTGCTCAAGGGGATTCAGAATGGTTTAGATTCACAATTGGACCCGGTAGGTGGCGCTTTATTTGAACAGAACAACGTCTGTTGGGTCAGCTAGTACATACATATAAAACAAAAAAAAAATAATATAATTTTTGCATTTTACTCAAAACTGGAGGGTGACCGGGCCAAACGGACTTGAAATTCAGATTCAGCGGGTCGAAATACATGTCGGTAGGTAGGTCCGGTCCAAAGTACATTCCACTTTTTTTTGTGTGCCGGTGTAATCTTTGTTAATGTAATTAAAGATTAATTTCATAAATTAACGAAAGGAACTAGACAATGTAGTGATTAAATCATAGAGATAATATTATAACGTATGCAAAAATATATTTCAGTATTATATTTCTTTGCAGTGTGCCATTTATTTTAAATTGAATACGCACTGTCATGACTTGCCGTGTGGTGACGGAGTAAGAATACAATTTATCACCACATGTTTTGCCGTGGGTGTTGTGAAAGACGGCTAAGGGATTATAATGTAGCTGACCACATCTTTGCAAGAGAAGAAAAAAACAAAATAAAAAGCCAACAGGTCTGACCAGTCAATTTCCTTCACATTATAGAGGAGGTTTGAGTCCAGCAGTGGGATGTAGGTATACAGCAGTTATATGTCATCGTCTCAATCTCTTGAGTGTCGCACAGTGTAACTAAGGGATGACGTCACGACGTGTTCCCGTCGGGTAGTAGACTATGGATTAGTTTGCCAACCGCAGAGAGGTCTTATCCAAGAGAAGGATGCCCTGACAACAAAGCGCTGGACATTGGTTAATGCCCGAAAGGAAAACCCGCCAGGGAATTACCCGAAATAAGGGAATCGATAGAGGTGGCTGCTCAACGCTTCTTCTTGGCTTCTTCATACAACAAACGCGATTTTTAAAGATAGTGAGTACGGAACCTTACGTGTGCAACTCCGACTCGCACTTAACCGGTTTTTTCAGACGAACAGAGCGGAGCGTGACCAGACCATAGCCTGACATAAAAAAAGGATTACGTATTCTTGACTTGATGTACATTTTCCAGTACCTAGTAACAGATTTGGGATATTATTAACTTAACAGCCAACATTAATTCTTCACTTTTTCTTCTCGGTGTTTTTGACAGATTATATCTCTCTCAACTCAAACCGTCCGCAATGATGAAAAGGCCACCTTTTCATCATTGCGGATGGTTTGATGTAGGGCTAATAAACTATCGTATTACGCTCTCCACCAATTAAACAGTTCATCATAACGGGTTTCTTGAGGTTGACCATGCCCTAACCATAGCTTCTCAAGCGATAAGGTAGCCTTCTTGCTTGAAACATTGGGTTTTCAGGGTGAACCAAAAATATAATTATAATTTTTCTTTTAGTTACGTGTCTGGTGTGACGATATTGGGTACGCCAGCGGAGATATACAACTACGGCACGCAGTATTGGCTGGTAATCATCGGAGTGGCGCTCAGCTGCGTCATAGTGGCCACTGTGTATTTACCTGTGTTCTGTACTCTGAGACTTTCTTCTTCCTATGAGGTAAGACGCTAATATTTCAACATAGACTTCACTTTGAAACAGTAGAATAAGTAAAATTGAAAATTTTGAATAAGCCCCGACACAAATTTAAATAGTTAAAAAAAGTATTACGTTCTCTTCAACAGGAATTATCAATTAATTGTTACGATTATACTGGCACGCGTGAAGCACTTATGCACAAAAATGACATTGTGCTGGTAGACTGACACAGACCTCCCGTTTCGGGTGTCATAGATTACATTTCGACGCAGGACAATATCTAATGTTATCCTTAAATTATGCTATTATGTTTCTCGTTATAATTTGTATGAATGAAGCTATAAGAATAGTAATTCCAAGCCTCTATTCTCTCTATATCGATACGAAAATATGAGTTTAATTTCTAAGTAACTGCCTATATAGTTGTTCTTGTAAATAATTTAAACAATTTTATTCGTGTTAATTGAAATCAACTAATTGACTGGAACAGTTTCATTGTCTTAGTACGAATAATTATTTCAGAGATATAATAAATAAGTTACTCAAACATATAAATAAATAAGTTACTCAATCGTTTGGAAATTAAGGAAAAAATTAATTAGTTTATCTTTGGGCTTTATACATCTAACAATATTCTATGGTTAAAATCTTGGGGGTTTGAGGCTCCTTAAGTCGGGTTCAAATCCCTGCATATTATAAACCTTAATGTATTTATTTGTTACGTTCTTCGTACGCTAGCATCTATTATGCGATTTACATGTATTATTTTTTTATTTTAATAATTTTGTTAATAATAGTTTTTTACATGAATGTAACAAATAATTTCTATCGATAGTGATGATTTAAATCGCAAAAAGACACTTTTAGCATTTTCAAATGGCTTGAAATGGTAGGTATATGAGAGTAATTCTCCATAAGAATCAAATCTCGGATCATTCATCATTAATCAAACACAAAAACTATATAACTCTGTTTATATATTTGAAAAAGATTATTCTTAAGATTCATAAGTAATCATAATAAATTAGGAGCTAATAGACTAAAGGCACGCCTGATTATCTACTTTAATATATTTTTTTTGTACACGTGATAGCGGATTAAGAATAGAATATGTCCCAAGCTCACATTGACATCGATGTCTTACGAACGAGTCCTTGATCTCGTGCAAGTTCATCTGCACTGTACCACACACTTAGCACAAGCATGTCGCCAAATATGATGTAAGTTGTATCACCGTTTGGCATTATACTATTAACTAAAACTTACGGAGTGTACTTGAAGCTAGTGCATTTTCTATTTAGAACTATATTTTACCATCAAATAGAATCTTGTCAATATTTAAGTACTTGTTTAAGAATCAATGTCATCATCATTTGTCTGCTTATCCCAATTTATTTACGTTGGTACAGCATGCCTTCTTGCTTTGATGCATGCGGAATACGTTGCATAGGGTTTTGACTAAGTATTACAACAAGTCGCCTGTTTGCCTTCAATTATTTGTAGGAATATTATCATTCACGTTACGTCATTAAATGTAATTGGCTCAGTACAGTATAGTAATTCATGATCGACTATTTCTAATCAACATATACTGAATATAAATTTTACGCCAGATAATTAAATAGTAATTTAGATGTATACTGAAAATAATAGTAATTAGACATTACTAGTATATTTACGAAAATCTCCAGAACAACGGGTGTAACTGACATAGCACGAAGAATTAGCACGTTGAAGTAGCAATGGGCAGGCTACATCGCTCGACGAACCGACAACCGCTGGGTAAGAAAGGTTCTTGAGTGTCGACCACGTACCGGACGATGCAATGTAGGATGCCCCGCACTAGGTGGAACGACGACCTGGCGAAAGTGTCTGAGCGTCGTTGGATGCAGGCGGCACAAGATCGCAATCTGTGGAAGAACATGAGGGAGGCCGACGTCCAGCAGTGGACGGCGGTAAGCTGAAATAATGATGATGGTGACTAGGTATAAGAATTGTATAGGAATAGCGTTGCGGGTAGACTGACCAGGGATTAGTCCGCCACCCTCAGAGAGGCCGAACGCCTGAGGGTGACACCCTGGCCGGCAACACTGTAATGTTGTCGGGGAGTCAAAGGGGACGGTGCCCGAAAGGGTAATCCACCGAGCCGACCACGGAAGTCAAGGAATGGGTACCGGTGGGCGGCCCAATGGCGACGAAGAGGAAATACGGTGGGTTATGGGATTGCGCGCCGCTCATCCGTCGCCCCGGACGGTTTGGGCGGGGTATGTCCAGACCATAGCATACCAAAAAAAAGGTATAGGAATTGTACATTGATTCTGTAAAACAATTGTCTATTTCTTTCAATTCATTTGCATATATTAGTAATGGTTCTATTGTTTAAATAACTATTCATAGCATAACATAATTACATTCATGATCATGTCATACATTTATGTGCCGCAGTTTAATAAAACATGAAAATGTTCGTTAAATATAATCATCCATTTATTGTTAAGGTAATTTATCTTAAATGTTCAGATCTTATCTGATCGTTGGGTAATCCATCATTGAGGGACAATTGCGTTTTGTCGTGGACTTTGCTCCCTGCAATTGCAAAAACTAAAAATATAAGATAAAGTCACGTTCATAATAAACGTGTGAATACATAAAATTGGCAGCCTTTCTTCAATTGAATTTACAATTTCAATTTGTATAGTGATTTTGTAGGGACCATGTGTGTTACCTAGCTTCTGTACCTTAATAAAACATTTTCTTTCTATCTTTCTTTGACTTTGATAAAATTGTCAACAGTTTTGTTCTTGAGACTTCATCGTTCAGCCTTCGAAGGTTACTTCTCACCTGAACGGATTACTGGTTGTTTTATTGGCAACTGCAAGGCCGAGTGCTTGACGAGTCTGTGAGCCATTATTAAAATTTATCTTTTGAAATAAAGTTGTAATATCATCATTCAGCCTATGGCCGTCCACTGCTGGACGTAGGCCTCTCTTATGTTTTGTTGCAAAGTGCAGTCCCGTGCCGTCTGCATCCAACGACGCCCAGCAACTTTCATCAGGTAATCGGTCCATAGTGGGGGGAGCGTCCTAGACTGAGTCGTCCGATACGTGGTAGCCACTCGAGAACGTTTCTTCCCCAGCGGTTGTCTGTTTGTCAAGCGATGTGGCTTGCCCATTGCTATTTCAGCATGCTAATTCTTCGTGGTATGTCAGTTACTCCCGTTCTTCTACGGATTTCCGTATTTCGGATTCTATCTCGCAGAGAAATTCTGAGCATAGCCCGCTTCATATCTTGATGAGCAACTTTGAGCTCGGTTATGAGGTCTGCATTTAGGGACCACGTTGGGTGTTTGTGCCTTATTGGTAACAATCTGCTATCGTATTTAATGTGAATGCCAAAACATGGGTGTCTTATCACCTCCGCTGGCGCTTCAAGGGATGAAGGCGACCGTATTATTAAATAAATACATAGATTTTGATTTCTGATGTTTATGCGACTATTACACATTTAAAATAAATGAAATTAAACTATTTTTACAGATTTTATCGTATTTGTATTTGATTTTTAATTTCCCTACCTTCTGAACATTTTCCAGCATTCATGGTGATTGATGATGAACTAATGATTTTATTTCAAACATTTATTATTGATCATCTTTGTCAATCATATGCAATAAATCTATTTCTACAGTTTTTATTACGTTATAGTTAAGTTTTTACCAACTCGACCTTTTGCATACTTTTATGGCCACCGTTAATCCTGTTAAGATATTCGATGATCGACCTGTATTAGTTATCCACATAAGCGGTTTTATTTCATATGTAAGTAATATAAATCAACGCTGGAAATGTTAAATTGTGCTTTAAAAAAATATCTCTAATATTCTGTTATTTAATATAATTGAGATACGAAGATGTTTCGAGTACTTTTGCGTGCAAATTGTTTGTTCCACTAAAGTACATATTGGGTTAATTTATTTTCTAAATCTATCTGTGTTTGGTGGCCCGCTCAATAGGCTGATAAGGAAAATCTCACTATGGAGCCCCATGGCGCCCTTCCGACCCAAGTAGCTGGACCATAGTCTGCCAAAAATAGGTAACACTTACGCTACCAATGGGCCGCCTAAACTGCAAATAGTTGCGCGACGAGGTTATGAGAACTTATAACCCCTACCGCTGTTGTTATCACAGATAACAGGAGGAGGATGAGGTACAGTCTAAGTCTGAGGTACAGTATAAGATGTTACATGCACATTAAATCCCTTTGTCGTCTTTTACGACACCCGGTTGCAAGATGGTAGTGAATTGTATTCCTACTCTTTCAACGCGTAGAAAATGAAATTGAGGCCTAATTTACCGATATTATGGCGATTATATTTGATTTTGTTTTATGCCGTAATTTCTGATACATTGCAGCATTTATAATCACAGGGGAATTAAGTTTTTAACCTCTGATGAATTATCATTATTAGGTATAGAGATTTTATGCATCCGCCATATCTAGAGCCAAGGTGTAAAATTACTAAAATTAAAACTATGTATAAAGTTTGTAAAAATATTTTTATATCATTTACCTATTATTTACAAAGTTGTTTGTTGCAGTACCTGGAGCTGAGGTTCAACCGTCACGTGCGTGCTGTAGCATCGGTACTGTTTCTTCTAGACGAAGTAAGTTTTTTTTTACATATTTAAATTAGTCTCCTCTACAACTACTTAGTGACTGGTCATAATTAGGATTGCAGTTAAGTAATCGGTAACAATGGTCACTTTAATTCGGCGATTGGGAGGTAATACCTAACACGGTAGGTACACTATGGGGCAGTAAACTTATACCTATTAGTACCTATACCAAACTTCTGAATAAATCTACTCGTTGAAAAATAAAATTTCTTTCTTCTCTGTCAATTTTTCAATTAAGGCCTTTTAACAAACTCATTATTCGAATTATTTTATTACTTTAATCCTACTAATATTATAAACGCGAAAGTTTGTATGTGAGGATGTGAGTATATGAAGATGTTTGTTGCTCTTTACGCCAAAACTACTGAATGGATTTTGACGAAACTTCACAATAATATAGCTTACCTACATATCAGAATAAGATCATGGAAGATCAAATAATTCATATAAGATCGAATGTATTTTAAGATAAATTCAAATAGTGAATTATATAAGAAAAACACACAGGCTATAATTTCGCCCGATATTCCCACCGGAAGAGTGACTGTGTGGGTAAAACCGCAGGGTGCTGGTAGTACCTATATATAACAATGTTGTTGTATTCAGTTTAATATGGTAGGACTCGTAAAATAATAACATATAGAAGGTAAGTTCGCGCACAAAAAGTGAAGCATTTCAATTGGAGCCTAATGGAGCTTACGCCGGAACCGTTTCGTAATGTACAAGTCATTGTACTGCACGTACGTACGCAACTCTTAAAAAATAAATAGGTAATTATGGCGGTTTGTGCATTCAAATGGTGTCATAACACATTTTTAAAACTTAAAAAGGTTTTTAACGTCACTTTGCCAAGTATTTCGACTATTTATGTTAATAAAAACAAAATTTGTTTTCATAATTTGTATAGTGGTGTACGTGTGTACTCGTCTGCGCGCCATTAGTGTTTTTAGATTCAAATCTCGAACCTTCGAAGTATTGACACTATCCTTCTATACGTTATCATTCTAAGGGTAGGACCACACTATTGACAGTCGTCTGTGTACAGCCTCGGGCCGAACCATCTGCGTCAGTACCACGCTCATGCAGAGAATCGACGTTTGAGTAGTAGTAATTTGTTACTGCACTTCGTTCAGTGAGCGAAAGAATCGGATGCCCAGCTTTAAAAGAGTGTTTTCGTGTGGTGGCTGTAGTATCGCCGAACCTCATTGCACGCATTCACACTCCCTTTACTTTCTTAACGGTAGGCAGCGGCCTAGCAAATGTCCATGAGCGGCAATATTATTTACCTTCAGGTGTGCTGTTGGCTCGTTTGCCACCAGCAGCATAAAAAAAACAAAGACGAATCGACAAGTAATTACATCCATACTAATATTATAAATGCGAAAGTAACGATGTTTGTTTGTAACGCTTTCACGCTTAAACTACCGAACCGATTTCAAAAATTCTTTCACCAATGGAAAGCTATAATATCAGGGAGTAACATAGGCTATATTTTATCCCGGTATTCCCACAGGAATGGGAACTACGCCGCGGGTAAAGCGACTGAAACCGTAGCGAAGCGAGGGCGGGTTGCTAGTAATGAATATAGTTATTAATGTTATGGCCACATACTGGCATTTTATAAATATTTCGATAAAACGTTGTTGGAACAAATTTAACGACTGCAATCACATAAATGGGTACTTGTCTACCTTTGACTGTCATGATTTACATACTTGTCTTTCCATTCACTTATAAATCATATTTCCTTTTCCCTGCAGTTAAAATATATGATTCTTATAAGCTACATATTTTCATCGTCATCTGACCTCATATACGTCCCACTGCTGGGCTCGAGCTTCCCCAACAATAGGATGATAATTGTCCTAGTGTACTAAGCTCGTCAGGCGGGTTGATATAGGCCTTTAGTTTGAGGTTTCACTTCCTTGTACAGGTGATATATGCATATTATAACCCTTAGTAGTCTCTTCTACACCCAGGGGCAAGATAAGGAGTGTTGAATTATTTACTTACTCCGTGATCACACGAAAAGCTACTTATAATTAAATATATTTTACTCAGCTAATTAGTAAGACTGGAGAGACTTTGTTGTTATAAGTTTCCAGGCAAAATATGTTGCTCATTCTCCTGGTGAACCAGGCCACGGGTAATCCGATTGACGATTAGTTCGTCACCCGCAGAGTGGCCGACCGCTCGAACGCAATATGCAACAATATTCTCGTTTGTTGCCGGGGCAAGAGGGGATGATACCGGAAAGAGTAAAACGGCCTCCGCATTATGGTTGCAATGTGATAATACGGTACGAACTGCACGACGCCCTTTCATCGCCCCGGACGAAGCTGTTGGGATATATCTAGATCATAGTCTATTTTTTTTTGGGTGGCTATAGTTAGCGCACACGTCGTCCGCTCCGTCCGGGGTGACGAAAGGGTAGAGCGCGGTCTCATAATCCACCGTATTCCCTCCCCTACCCCACCGCCACCGAGTTCCTAGTCGTCCGTGGCCAGCCCGGCGGGATCTAGATCATAGAAATCACAAAAAAAGTTGTGGTTTTACATTGTATTTTCAACCCGTCAACATACGAGGTATCAATATGCGTAATCAATTTTATAATGCGGATGTTGGTGGCGTAGATAAGATAGATACTATTTGTTACTGTTGAGATGAAGATTAATCCCTTCGTTATTCGACCGATAACAATCGACAATCTTTTCAATGTGAGATGAAATGTAGTGTGTCGATTCTGATAAGGGAACGTACACATGCGAGATCTGTTTTTTTTTAAGAAGAGAGTCATCACAAATTCTAGGCTTGAACAAAAATGGGTCTAATTTTGGACTATGGATAGTCACCTGAGGGATGGGATTGAAAATTGTACAAAAATGGATCACGTGATAGGTTCCCTAATTAAAGAGATGACGCAATGAATTAAACAGAAAACAGCTGTTGTTAAATAAGTTCGATTTCCAAGCAAAGCAAACAATTATTTGTACAAAACACATACAGATGTTCTGAGGCCATCATTTAAGTTAACGTTTGTGAAGCTTGCGTACATGATGTTTTGTAATTTGATCGAAATTACAGATTTTTTGTTTGCAAGAATTATGACAGATATGATTTATGACATGGATTTGATATGTTTCGACTAAGATTTTCGTTGTATTTTTTATTATTATAATCTTTATAAAAACTGCCTCTGTGAAATAATATTAAGAAGAAAGGTCCAATTATCCAACAGAGGACGTCAATACGCTCCGAGAAATAATAATATGCATTTAAGAAATATATATTTATTATTTCAAACAGATATTTCAATTTTTATTTATATTTGTAGAAAAAAATCGTATAATGCAATTAAATTATTAAAGGATGTGATTCAAGGTGTTATTAAAATAGCAATTCTTTAAATTCTTAGGCTTAAAACTTTACGTATTTTTTTAATTTTATTGCGCAGACGCAATTGAAATTACGTTTTTAAACGACAGAAACGATTGCATTTTGATTCGTAATTGCCGTATTACTTTGTCTTACAGATACTAAAATAGTATAAACTTAAAGTACTTCAGAGTTTTACGGATGACAGGCGATTTCTTATATACAATGTAATAACATTGATATTATAGTCGATGATACAATGTAACAAGTTTATTGCACTCTTTTTAAGTCTTGCTAATTCCCTTGACACGTACTTGGGGAATGCTTAAAATTATTAGTGGTATTTATCATATTTTTAGACTAAGATAAACCACAGCGTAATGAGACGTTATATCTATGTATAACCGAAAAGAGGAAGTAAAGAGGTCTGGAAGGTGATGAAAATGTATATACATACAGTTAAAAACATATTGCAATTTGGGTAGATGAAGTAAACAGAAAAGAACAGGAGAACTAGGAGCGTATAAAAAGTAAAAAAATACCTTTCTTGGGCAGTGTGGGAGAGGGACAAAGTGAAATTTGTGATGGGTTCAGTTGCTTAAAACATTTTCCAACTTATATTAAACAAAAGAACAGTGTTCATAATCTATTGGCTATTTTGAATAATCTGTCAGAAATTACGTATGAATCCTTTATGAAGACTAAATAATAGAACACAGCGAAGCACACGCTCGAGGTCTGGGTAGTCAGCGCTGTAAAGTCGTCGCAATCATCGATGCCGACCTGACGCTGCTGGACATCACTAGAATGATGCTCGACAGCGTCAGTAACTGGGATGCGATCCCTGCTTTCTACGAGGCAGTTGTCTCGCAAGAAAATTGTCTGCCACCCGCATAGGGGCCAACCACGTGAGAGCGACGCCCCAGGAACATTGCCTTGTTGCTGGGGGTCAAAGGGGACGGTACCCGAAAGGGTAATCCGCCGGGCCGTCCCCGGATGTCAAGGAATCAGTATCAGTGGTGGGGTCGGCCCAATGGCGATGGGTAGGGTATACGGTAGATTATGGGCCCGCACGCCACCCATCCATCGCCCGGGATAGATTATGATAGATTGTCCGGACCCTACCGGAGCCTACCACAATAAAAAAGGGTGATATTAAAAACAATGGTCCAAAAATAAATTTAAACTCTTGGTTAAATATGTACGAGTTAATCAATTTATACATATATGTATGTCCATACATGTAACGGAACGAAATATTACGCTGTTCCAATCAGCAATTCTTATTAGTATTGTGTGTGAAAGGTCGTTTGCTTGTTTCCACATTGGACTTTGTCTTTGTAATTCCGTTGATAGAATCAACATCAATTGTCTGTTAGGCTACAATGACGAAATAATACCATGGCCAGAAATATTTCTCTTACACACTTTCCAATTAGATTGAGGTATTTATAAAGATTTATAATTATTGAATTAAATAAAAAAATATGTTTTGTGAGAATTCGAGTATAACTTATAAGTGATTCAGATGCGATTGGTGCTTCGTTAAAATCAGACCGGTTGTCGCAAAACTAGCTATCTCATTGAGACGAACAGGTCCGGTACAAGGCTAATCATTCGTCCCAGAGACCGATCATTTTAGCGTCAATATTTTTTAATAATTTACTTTCAATATTAATTTACAAAATGTTATTTTAATTATCTTTTAATATTTGTAATTCTGTATGGTTACGATTATAGGTCGTGGGTGTCGAAAACGACGACTAAGAGTTTTTATTTAGACCTGAATCGACTCCATCAGCCGTCATCTAGTCAGCAATTGCTTTCCCGAGGAGTGTTGACGTTATTCAGGCGGCTGGGCCTAAAACTATTGCTAATATCATTTGTAATATATACGTACTATAAAAAGAAGAGTACATAGTGAGTCGATCCCAAGTAATTGTGATAAGAGCAAGGTGATGATGATGATGAACTTTTAGTGTTTGTACTGTAATTATTAAGTAGGTAATCCGGTAATCCGTAGGTGTATCCGTTTTCTTGTTCCATGTGTGGTGATGGCTTGAGAATGTGTCACCAACCACTTTCCAATGGAAGGAATCGTAAAGGCCGACGGTGGGAGCATTCTGCTGGGAGACTTGTAGCACCAACTGCGATTGCCAACCCACCTCCCATGTGTGGCGATAATGACATTATTGCTCATTGGAGCACCATATTTTATGTCTAATAGTCCATGACAACTGTTGAATATTGTGTCTTCGATATGCAACTTCCTCGAATAAATGCATACTAATTTTTAATATTGATTTCAAATACATAAGTAGTTTACATAAGCATCTCATTATAAGTGGCCACAACACATACATTAGTAGGTAACTAATTAAATATTAACGTAACATACGTTGTTAACGTATATATTACAGAGTTATATTTGACTACTTAATTATATGTTTTATTTCGATCTTGTTGGAAATTTCTGAAATAAAAAAGTTCTTACGGTTCTGGAGAGGACTTTCTTAGGAAATTTTTAGCGTCAAGCAATTTATGACGTGCTCTATCTGAATAAATTTAGTTGTATTTACAAAAACTCACCAACTGAGACGATCTTTTAATTTCCACCAATATACAGCAATACATATTCAAACATATTTTTTATATAGCGCTCAAATTCAAATTCTAATCCTTTATTATGCATAAACCCCGCGGGGACACTTACATATGGTCACTTTTTTACATTTTACCTTATATTACTACCGGATCGGAACGCGACCGCACTGAGAAGATCCGGCAAGAAACTCAGTGGGCTTGTCTTCTTTTTTATTCATTTACTATTTTTTTTAAGTAAGATAATATACAACAACATGTCTATTAATAGCTCCAGTGTGATGCCTTCCGAACCATCATACAATACAGTTATTAAATATAACGAAAAAGTACCATGGCTGGACCAGATCCCGCAAGCGGCACCCGATCACAAGTTAACCACTAGAGCAGCCATCACTCCCCTCAACCACAATGGAGGGAAGGGAGTGACCCGCTCGTCGTAGCTACCGCAAGTAGACCCTTCAGTGAACATGACCAATACCATGTGCCACAAACATAAAACACAGATTAAATAACAAATTCGTTTGGCAAAACACGCTACGCTTTACAATTATAGTAACAACAACAGAATAAACATGTATGTAACACCTTTTGAAATAATGAGAAAATGCCTGAATGAGGAGCTGCTCATAACCAGTCTGTATTATCATCAAGATAATCCGAGATTTTATAATAACCTTTTCTACAAAATCTACTCTTGATTGCTTTTTTGAATTTATTAACTGGCATATCTCGAATATTAATAGGTAATTTGTTGTAGAAGCGTATACATTGCCCCATGAAGGATCTGTTAACTCGTTGAAGACGAGTACTATGTACAACTAATTTATCCTTATTCCGAGTATTTACATGATGAATGTCACTATATTTTTCAATGTTACCGATATTTTTCTTTACATATAATACATTTTCGTATATATATTGAGATATAACAGTCAGAATATTTATCTCTTTAAATTTCTCTCTTAGTGACACTCTTACGGCCTAAATTATATATCGCGCGGACCGCCCTTTTTTGTAGAATAAAAATTCTATTTAATTCCGCGGAGCAACCCCAAAGTAATATGCCGTATGACATGAGACTATGAAAGTATGCAAAATAAACTATTCAGGCTGTTTCAACATCGGTTAACGCGCGAATTTTTTTTACCGCATAAGCCGCTGAGCTGAGCCTATTTGACATTTTCTCAATATGAGGCCCCTATTGGAGTCTATTATCTATAGTGATGCCTAAAAAGGTGGTTGATTCCACAAGGTCTAGAGCTACCTCATTCATTTGAACATTGGTTCCCACTTGTCTCACATTGGGAGTAGTAAATTTAATACATTTAGTTTTTGTCTCATTTAGAACTAAATTGTTAGAATTAAACCAATGAACAACGTTAGACAGTGCATTGTTCACATCGTCATAGTTGAGCATTTGTCGCTTAATCTTAAACAGTAAAGAGGTATCATCTGCGAACAACACAATGTTTTGATTGTCCCCTACATAATAGGGTAAGTCATTGATATATACAAGGAACAGAAATGGCCCCAGTATTGACCCTTGCGAAACGCTCATTTTGATAACAGAACCAGACGATCGTGCACCGTTAACATCGACTCTCTGAATTCTGTTGCTTAGGTAGGAAATTATAAGTTCCAGAGCGTTTTTCCTGATCCCATAGTGGTGTAATTTCTTGATGAGAGTTTCGTGGTTTACGCAATCAAATGCCTTAGATAAATCGCAAAAGATGCCCAAAGCCTCGTGCGATTCCTCCCAGGGAGAGAAAATGATTTTTAATAATTCTACGCCCGCATCAATAGTAGAGCAATTCTTAGTAAAACCAAATTGATTTTTATGAAAAATACCATGGTTGTTAAAATAACTCAACATCTGAACAAGTATAATTTTCTCAAATACTTTAATAAGTGTAGGTAGTATGGATATTGGTCGAAAATTATTAACATCTGACATACTACCCGATTTAAACAAAGGAATTACTCTACTCATTTTCATGAGTTCAGGAAACACACCTCGAGAAACACAACCATTAAACACAGAAGTCAAGTGGGGGGCAATAATATTAATTATATAGTTAACTGTATTTACTGATAAACTCCACAAATCAACTGTTTTTTTTTAATATTAAGGGATTTAAAAGAGCGTAAAATATCTTTCACAGTGACATCTGAGAATTCAAAGGTTGTGTTGTATTTTACAATACATTGCTTAAGGAGCGATTCAGCTATAATAGGAGATGAAACTAATGATTTTGTAATCAGTACAGGCACATTTGTGAAATGGGTTTCAAATTCAGCCGCCACTTCTTTATCTACTTTCACATTCTTATCACCTATCCTTAAACTAAAGTCCTTCTTGCGTACAGTATTCCTACCAGTTTCACTATTTATCACATTCCAAGTCATTTTAATTATATCACCTGATTTTTTAATTTTATTTCTCAGATAAATAGATTTTGCACAGGAACAGGCACGTTTAAATATTTTGGAATAGTTCTTTACATATTCTAAAAATACTGGATGATGGTTATAAGATTTTTCATGATAAAGATCATATAACCTTTTTCTACTTTTATAAATACCAGGAGTAGCCCATTCATTAAAACCAGCAGGAACCCTAAAAGTCAATATTTTGGGTTTGAATATTTTATTAAATTCAGTATTGATTATGTGAGATAGAGATTTGTCATGAATAGGCAACAGCGGCACTCTCATACTCAGGTTATCTCTAAAGTTTTCTAAACGGTTAACATTCATAGGAATAAAGGTAACACTTTCTCGTTGAATCCTATTAGTTCGAGGCAGTACAACAAGTTGTCCACAGTGATTTGAATCCAGTGTGTTTAAGATGTATTTACTAATTGGCTTAGCATTTATAAAGACATTATCTATACAAGTTGCACTCCCAGCAGTTATTCTAGTAGGTTCCAAGAAAGCATTATACAAATTATAAGATTTCATCAAAGTTATAAAGTTTTGTGTAATATTATTTTTTCCAATAAGTTTATATTAAAATCACCACAAATCACAAGAGTTTTATTACTGGCAGAGATTTTGAACACAATATCCTCCAACTGTCTCTCAAAATTATCATATGGTGAACATGGAGGTTTGTATACGCACACAACTATGAACTGCTCAGACTCTATGCAGGCAATTTCAATAACACGTTCAATAGAGAGCCTCACAATATCATTTCTTTCCTTAAATTTCATCATTTTGTTTAAAATTATTAACGAGCCACCTCGTATCATACTGACTCCATTGAACGAGCTAACAACCTGGTGATTAGGCAAATTGAACAATAATTGATTATCTTTGAGCCAGTGTTCAGTAACGCAGAGGATATCTACCTGGTAATCATTCAAAAACAGTTAAATTTCCAAATCTTTACCTAACATTCCTTGAATATTCTGATGTACCAGGTTGATTGATTTATAATTATTCTTAACACTTAAAATACTATGGCAAGAGGAATTCTCTGTTGTCTTAATATCTAATTTAAATTAGTTTGTGAATTAATGTCACTATTTACATTAGTGTAAATGTCATTATTTAAATGAATAATGTCAATACATTGCCCAAAAGAGGCAACTTTGTTAGCCAAGTTCTTGGCTGATGTAAAAAAAAATAACATAGTGAATCAGCTAATAGTTTTTTTATAATGTCTAGCAAGATTAGAACTATCTTTTGTCAAAAAAGTTTTTTCTTAACATAATTGTTAATGTCAATTACATGCATACATGCATGCATGCATTACATGCTCAGACACAGACTTTTTCATGCTCCATGTATGCCTTCATAGCTAGCGATGTTTAAGAATTTAATACTCCGAAAGTTAAAGCTGTCTGTCATGAGTTCGAACTCAAGATGTCTGCGTTATAGTCCACCGATCTCTTAGGCTACAGCTGCTTGTTCAATAAGATGTAGTACTTTATATTAAAAATAACTCGCAGTTTAGTCAAGGTTGTCCGCTACTTGGACTTTGGACGTAACAATTTGCAGCTCGAAGTAAACTATATTGGTACTGTTTTAAATTGATCACATATGGAATTGTTTTTATTGTGATGGAATTATATGGTTGTATTGTTTATTGTGTGCTGTAGTGATATATATCTGAGTTATGTGGCAAACGTGCTATAATAGCCTAGGCGATTTGAGCAATGTTTGGCACATGAAATATATTGTTTCAAAGAACGGCACGTGATTGGATTGATCTAATGACGATTAATGTATTAAATACTTATCTAACTTTGTTATTGAAATGAATTGACATTATAGAAATATTAATAGAATTTTATTAGATCGATCACTATTAATAACTTTTTTCTTCTGACATAAAACACAGTTAATGTAATAATATTGTATAGAAGTTACAAATAACATTGGCACCCAAAAGTTTGTATATTTGACGTCACCTATCTACTAGTGAATCCGAATTTAAAGTTAGTTTGGACCGTATATCCTATGAGGGTGGGTGTACGGTCCAAACTGACTTTAAATTCCGATACAATATAAGGGCCCAGACGGGCCGGGTTGAGAGCCTTCCGCTCGCCCATTGCCCGTGTTAAGCTGTCAAGGTCATCTGCGACCAACAGCTAAATACACAACAAAAAAAAAAAAAGGGCCCAGACAGAGGACACGAAAATTTTCTTGCGGCTGCCGTGCGTTGGCCGCGTATTGGCCGCGTACTAGGTTTGGTACGTATTCGTAGCCGCGAGCATGTATAGCAATAGTATCATTATTTGAATCAATATGCATTATGTATGTATTTATTAAAGCTATCTTTATATATATCTCTATATTGTACCTATGCAATGTTACAATTTGAAAGATTTCACAGATAGTTTGACAGTTTCTTTTAAAATTCATTACTTACACGGTAATCCTCCCAACGCAGATTTCTAACGCCCAGTTTTGGTTTTAGCAGATGCGTACCTAGTAGTTTTAAATACATACAGCTATGTATCTTTTGTTCTAGGTATTATTCCTGCCGATGGTGTTATACGTGCCCGCATTAGCCTTTAATCAATGTAAGTATAATATAAATATAATATATCTATGTATAAAAATATGTTATTACAAAATAATTTACTGAATAACTGCCGTATTAAAGAAAAATAAAATTTACTAATAAAATAAACTTCATTGCCTTCTGATAAGTAATTACACCCGCCAACACATGTTACTTTAACAGTCTTTCATTGTATTTTATTTTATCCACGCTGTTATTAAAGAAGGATAAAGTCATATAGTGATCAAAACTAAACCCTCGTATGCTACCCGTATGGTAACTTCTCTTTCTTTTCTCTGGGTGATCGTAAAAAAAGACTAAAGGACGGAAGGAGATAACATCACAAGAGAAGGATATCTCGAAATTAAACTCTATATCAACCTATTTGCCAGCTTGGTATGGTAGGTTAATATCCTTACTATTTTGGAGAGGGTCAAGTCCAGCAGTGACAGATATACGAGCTGAAACGATGATAAATGATTTGTTTTAGATCAAATTGTGTGATTTGGTTTAATCATTTTTTCATTATTTTTAACATTGCATTTTGGGAATAGGTCCTTGAGTCGTGAGAGACTTTACGAACATATAATTAACGGACGCAAATAACATTCAGAATCAGAACAATCAAACAAATGTTCGGTGTTTGGATCGAACCAATGATAGCCGACATAGGAAGGCGATACTTATACCACCATGCCACTACAGCGTATTGGTATGACTATACGCCACTACGCTATTTAGTCAATGAAAAAAAAATAATATTGCAAGTTTAGATATTTCTTGTGCCCTAAATGATTCTTTAATACTTATAGTACTATTTTAATTTACAGTGACTGGTTTCAATGTATTTGCAATCGGTGGCGCTATGGTTATTATTTGTGGCCTTTATACAGCATTAGTAAGTACATCATTTTATGTTTATTATGTTGCAATTTTATTTTCTTTTTATACATCCTAGATCACTCATTTTGTTTATTTTATTAAATGCCCTTGAATATTTTCACGTTTTACAGGTTAGTAAGTTAGTTGATTAATGTTAGCAATGGATGCAGCTTATATTGTAATAGACAAATATTTCATATTCTTTATTAAAACAAGCTAATTAATTTTATCACAGACAAATTCCCTGTCTGTGTCGGGCGTGGGTATTTAATTATATATTCAGTACGATAAATCTTAAAATAATATTGTATTATTGGTTGTTAACTATACGAAGAGATAAAAATATGTAACATATCGCACCTTATTCGTCCAATACCGTCACTATCCTAAATAAGCAAATTTTACAGGAGAGCTATTTAAAAATTTATGACAAATATTAACTAATATAAATAAGAGTATATTAGCGTTTCAGGAATAGTCGTCCTTTACTTTTATTTTATTAACAACTATTATTCCTATTAAAACACATTTTTTTTTCATTTTAATTATTATTAATTAGTGGATATAAATAATTTAAAATATTAGTGACGAACACATGTTGGAAAAAAATTTAAAAGTTAAGTGAAATTAAAATATATAAATTGAAACAATGTGTAAATTCAGTGCTCAGCAAATAGATGACATTACAAACAGTTTTTCGAAAAATTTCGTTTAGTGACGGTATGGGATTAAAGGTGCGATATGTAATATTTTTTTTAAACAGGGTGGTCTACGAGCAGTTGTGTGGACGGACTCAGTCCAGACGGGTATTATGTTCATAGGCGTAATATTAGTTGCGGCCGCCGGGACAATAGCCGTCGGCGGCGTGAAAGCCGTACTTGAAATCGCCAACGAATCCGGAAGGCTGGAACTCTCCAAGTACGTATGCATTTGAATATGTTTAGTCTATTTAATATATAAAATAATTTAAGTTTAGGATACTCGTTGAAGTATAATTTTAATTTTCCCTTGGTTGAAAGCAATGTAAGATCTATTATATCACTGGTGAGGCTTCAATGATGAAGGAAAATAAAGTAACGCAAAGCTAAGTATATAAGATTTTCTAGGTGTTTTTATATCTAGGTATAATGGAGGCCCTAACTCGTAGATCAAATAACGAGGATAATTTTTTAATCTTTATTTTAAGTGTTTATTCGTTTATATAACGGAGGTTTGCGAATTCCCCACTAGTACGACTTGAGATTGCGAACACCATGTCGTTTTTTACCATTTTACCGCGTCTGAGGTAAATTTTGAACTGTGGCTAATTTATCTTAAGGTTTATTGGTAAATTGTTTAATGCCGAAAAGCATTTATCGTAGTTCGGTTTTTTACATTTGTTTTATATACATAGATATGTTGATTTTCCTTGAAAGAAATAAGTGTCAGAATATTGACACGACTACTTGTCGAACTTAGTAACATATCTAACAGGATAATTCATTGAATTAAGCAATACAGGGTGGAAATCCATTATTATTTTAAAATGGAGGAAAGGAACTCCACCACTTTTTCACGGTTGATCAATATACCAGATATGACAAAAAAGAAGGAATGCGCAATAGAATCAAGTATTTAGCCTTTCATTCAATTTGTAAAGCACGAGACTGAACGCACGAGGGTTACGTCCTTACCCTCCAGGCGGACCACCCCGTTAAGGAATCGGTTCCGGAGACCCTCTCAATTGGACAGGAGTAGTGATATTTAAGATAAGAAAGAACAAAAATAGATATAATTTATTTTCAGTTGGAGTTTCTCGCCGTACGAGCGTCAGACAGGTTGGGGCGCGGTAGTCGGTGGTTTCTTGTATTGGACGTGCTTCAACTCCGTTAATCAGACCATGGTGCAACGGTACATAGCACTGCCTAGCAGGAGGAAGGCTGTCGCGTGAGTTTAATCTAATTTTTAAGTTTATGCTTTGTCATCATCAATTCGGCTCATAGACGTCCCACTGTTGGGCTGGAGCCTCTTTCACAATAGGAGGGAAATGGACCTTACTATACCGTGCTGGTCAGAAAGGTTGGTATAGGGATTTGTTTCGAGTTTTCCATCTCTTGTATAGATGTCATATCTATACCAATAAATAAAATTGGAGTGTCTGTTTGTAATGTCAAAATAATTGGCTTTTTTCATGCTCACACGGTTATTTGCACGACACCTATGCATAAAATACAGATTAAAAAAATTTTTGTCTGTCTGTCTGTTTGTTCCGGGTAATCTTCAAAACGGCTGGACCGATTTCAAAAATTCTTTCACCAATGGAAAGCTATAATATCAGGGCGTAAACTAGGCTATATTTTATCCCGGTATTCCCACGGGAACGGGAACTACGCGGGTAAAACGACTATAACCTATAACCGAAGCGAAGCGAGGGCGGGTTGCTAGTCTATACCAATAAATACAATTGCAGTGTCTGTTTGTAATGTCAAAATAATAGGCTTTTTTCATACTCGCACGGTTATTTGCACGACACCTATGCCAAAAACAGCATTTAAAAAATTTTTTGTCTGTCTGTCTGTCTGTTTGTTCCGGGTAATCTTCAAAACGGCTGGACCGATTTCAAAAATTTTTTCACCAATGGAAAGTTATAATATCAGGGTGTAAACTAGGCTATATTTTATCCCGGTATTCCCACGGGAACGGGAACTACACGACTATAACCGAAGCAAAGCGAGGGCGGGTTGCTAGTACGTAATATATCCTTTGGTCGTCTTTTATGACATCCACGGGCAAGATGAGAGAGAGCAGTGGCGGCTGGTGGGTCAACAAAGTGGCGGTGCACTTTACTTGCTCACTAAGTATTAAGATCAGAAATTGAGAAATTGCAATGGAACAACAATTCATAAAAAAACAATTCATTTTTTATTATTTTCGAACTCATTACTTTTTGTAGGTATACATGTGAAGAAACATGTGGTTTTATTTGCTTTTCACACTTCATAATAAAAGAGTGCAAATCAAAAAATATTTTGATTTGAACTCTTTTATTAAATTTAACGAGGGCCTTGGCGGTGCCGCTAATTTTATATCAACTTTATTTTGAAAAGTTTTATCATGCTAGGCTCATTTACACTCACACCACACATGGTACACGAAGTATAGAATAGAACTAAGACCAAAATAAAAAACAATTACTTAATGTAAACAAACAATATTTAACGCGTCACGCGATGTATCCTACATCGAAACTATATCTACTTACACCGCCGCCGCGCCGCCAGGCAAATTTCGTCGAAATTCGAGTGCTCTCGGTAATGTTCGGTTCGCCCGTTCGCCGCTCGAGCAGAGACTCATTTTTCGGTATATTTCTATTATTTTCTATGAACTATCTTCTGTCTCACGCGCCAGGCGTTTTAACTCATAACTAATACAAGTTGTATTAGAAGTCCCCGTGCGCTCGCCTCAGCGTACGAGATTTTTTTTTTACAGGGAAAATAAATTTTAATAGTTTAGAATAAAGAAGAAAAGCGTTTAAAATGTTTCGTCATAATTTGAAATTATATTTGTTATGTTTTTGTATGTTTAAATAATAAATGTTAATATAGTAATTTAAAATATAAAGATGAACTAACATTGTAATTATTAAATCTTTTGAATTGGTGGTTCACTGCACGAGCGCACTTAAGGTACAGCCACCACTGAGAGAGAGAGAGAGTAGTGAATTGTATTCTTACTCCGTCACCACGCGGTAAGTTTATGCTTACCTTTAAAATAAAATATTTTACGAATATATTCGCGTTTGTATTATTTTTTCGTGTGGTGAGGGGGTAAAAATACAATTCACCACTGCCTATCTTGCCCGTGGATGTCGTAAAAGATGACTAGGGGGTATAGTATGTTATACCAACATGACGATTAGATTTTAAATTTGTCGACGTTTCGAACATTTTGCAGCGTTTATCGTTACGGTAGGATATCACAGCCCTCCCATGACCATAAAATTCGTAAAAATCTTTTTTATTTCAAATATGTGATACTCGCATAGACATATATATATAATGATGGTGTCTACATTATTGCTCTAAAGATATACCTCAGCAAGCTATTTATGCTTGTAAGCGTGGAGCGAAACTTGCATATAGTATTTCGATATCCCTTAGGTCTATAAACATCCACTGTTCTATAAGCCTCCCCAAGTTTGAAGGCATAATTGCCACGCATGGCAATCGGGTGGGCGGTCGCCGTTAGTTGTTAATCTTTTTTCTGGCGATTCCCTAGTGAGTTTCTGCGAACGTAGAATATAAAAGATATATATGGAATTTCGTTGTGCGTATGTTAGTAATTCTTTTCTTTTTCAACGGTTGCCGCGGTTTTAATATTTTTTGCGTAATTGTAATTCTTTTGTTAGCTGAACGGTCTCTAGCTTTAGGTACTTCTCATATATTTCATGAATTGATTCTAATACAAAATTATAATGCCGAGTTTTTAGAATTGAGTTAGTTGGGACTATAGTTACCTATTAATTTGTACACTAAGTTTGCTTACGCCTTCTAAGATAAACGTAAGTTTTTTTTTCTAAGATAAACTAAGCGATCTGGAAAAATCCCCTAAAAATATTTAGTTTTATTTTTCTCAAAGCAGGTTAACAAATTCTAGTGTGCTTTTGTTTAATGTAATATTAAATTTTAAGGTCTTGAATGTAATCTTAAATAAATAATGTTATCTAGGTTACAATAATAATCAAACACTGTAAAATCCATTACGACCTCGAGACACTTAATATTTAATGAGAGTCTTATATACAAATTCAAACAATTTATCCTTGTACTCTACATATAACTTCTAACATTTAGGAGTGTAATTAATCATTATAAATTAAAGTAATGAAAGATTTTTTTTTTAGTGTTTGATATAAGTGTAGATGTATCAATCCATATAAGAAACATCATCAAAGTACCTGACGTATAACATATTTATAAATAAAACTAATTTAATGGATTTTATCGCGTTTGTATTTGATTTTTGATTGCCCGAAAACACTTTACAACGTTCATGGTCACGGGCGAACTAAGATGTCTCGCGTGCCATCATCGTTATTACAGAGATTTATAACTACCCGCTATAGTATTAGTTATTAAAGTTTGACCCACATTTTTATGCAAATTTATTACAGAAGAATGATTCTCTATGATGATATTATTTTGTGTTTGATCAGTAATTATTAAACATGAAATTTGTAATATGTAATAATTATACAGGGTGTATCAGGTTAATGGGGCAACTGGTCAAAAGGGGGCTAGGCAATGGTGGTGGGAACCCATAAAAGAAATTTGAACGAAAAATATTGATTCGTTAAGAAATTAGAGACATGTAAAGTATTCAATTTTGTCATCGCTTTTTCGTGTAAATCTGATTGAAATGTATAAAGTCAATGATACTTAATACGCAACATATTCATACTTTGTTAAATATTCATTAGAAATTGAAGAAATCAATGATTACGTTCACATAAGCAAAACAAACTTCGCTTTAAAACAGCTGATCGGCCTATGAGCGTTGACCGCTTGCCATTGTACCTACATGTCATTGAAGCGTTTGCGCAATTCTAGGTATAAATGAATGAAATTATACTATCGAAGCTTTATATGTCTACATGTATTCTGTCTGTACATGTCTACATAATACGTAGCATTTAAGGCATAGACTCTTAGACATATTTTTTTGAAATCACTATAATTTTTATGTTATATTGTTTTTTGTGTAATGTACATTCTAATTACGATCTATGACCGTTAAATTACAACATACTCGAACAGTTGTCCCATAACCTGATACACCCTGTATTACGACAATTTATCATCGTCATATACCACCACCGGATAGGAACGCGGCCACAATGAGTAAGATCCGGCAAAAAAACCCAGAGGCCAAAATGGTAAATTATTATTCATTTTTAAGATAGTTTACCTTACTAATTTTTTTATTCGCTTTAAATACTTTTTAGCGTTCATGGCGACCACGTTCAACAAGTCATTTTTATTACAGAGGTTTTTATCAGTTGAAAATCTCTTTATTAATGATGACGAATGAAGAAGGAAGATAAACTCAGTAAAAATATTTTTATTTCATATCTATCGTAGTCGTAATATCAGCGCATAACATGTTTTCCGTGTGGTGACGGAGTAAGAAAACAATTCTCCAACCTCTTTCTTACCCACAGAAAAATGAATATTTCTGTGCTCTTACCCGTAGGTGTCTTAGAAGATGACTAAGGCATACAATATGCATATGAGGTCTATGAAAGAGAAGGAAATGTGGAAATAAAGCTCAACTCGTTTGAACAGCTTGGTATAGTATAATATAACGTGAACATTAGATATCAGTGTAAGTGTTTCGTCAGAGGGAAATGGCTTTGTAGAAAATTGCCATACTATAAAACGTGTCTTAGGTGCGGAAACCCATTCTCCGAAAGAGTGACCCCTTAGCTGGCTGTGCCGACCCCTACTAGAAAATAATGCATGGCGACCATTGATGTAACAATTTAACGGTTCAATTTAAGGGTTTTTTGTTACATCAATGATGGCGACACATCATATTCTTATTCATAAATATCATATAGTTTACTCAATACTTTTATGAATAATAGAATATTCAACTGTGTGCTTTAGAGATTAGAAAACCGCGGCAAACCAGAGCAATAAATAAAAAATGTTTTTAAATTGTAAATAAAACTACTTTTACGGATTATATCGCGTTTGTATTTGATTTATGATTGCCCGACGTTTCGAACACTTTGCAGCATTCATGGTCACGGGCAGACTAAGGTGTCTCACGTCCAATGTCGTCTGTAATAACGATTACTTGTTGTGAGACACCTTAGTCTGCCCGTGACCATGAATGCTGCAAAGTGTTCGAAACGTCGGGCAATCATAAATCAAATACAAACGCGATATAATCCGTAAAAGTAGTTTTATTTACAACTAGCAACCCGCCCTCGCTTCGTTTCGGTTATAGTCGTTTTACCCGCGTGGTTCCCGTTCCCATGGGAATACCGGGATAAAATATAGCCTAGTTTACGCCCTGATATTATAGCTTTCCATTGGTGAAAGAATTTTTGAAATTGGTCCAGCCGTTTTGAAGATTACCCGGAACAAACAGACAGACAGACAAAAATTTTTTAATCGCTATTTTTAATCGTTATTTTAGGCATAGGTGTCGTGCAAATAACCGTGTGAGCATGGAAAAAGCCTATTATTTTGACATTACAAACAGACACTCCAATTTTATTTATTGGTATAGATGTGTAGTGCTCGCGTAAACATCAGATATCATTATGTTTTTTAATTGTTAAGCTATATATTTCATGAATTGTTTTTCACATAAAATTGTTTCAATCGCTTTCGCGTCTAAACCACTAAACCTTTTTTTTATTCTTTCACCATGGAAAGCTACTTTATCTCGTATTATGTTACCACACTGGATAAATATTTATGTTTACTTTAAAATATTATATTTGATGTGGCGTTCCTAATCCGAGTAAGAGGAACCGACGACGGCTACGCTAGTCATTTCAATTTTTTCGTCAACCATAAATTTAGCTATTATTTTGTTAATGTGAGCTAACAGAATAAGGTACAGGCTCATTTTGAAAACGAGGTCAGAATTATGATAAGATTGAACGATGGGATTTAATTTTAGGTCGCTTCGTATAGAGTGCTTTAAAATCCAGGTTCAACTTATTGGAAGTGATTTTAAAAAATTACGATGTATATTGTATATTCTAAAAATGTATCATAAACCATTTAGATTAAGAATGCTCTTATTTTTTTTAATAAACAATAAAAAATTACATTTTATCATAAATAAATCACGTGACTTAGAATGTCACGCTATTGATCACCATGTTTATGACGTCATAATGTTAAAGGAATTATAATTCCAGTGAATGGCAAAATACTTATAGAAAGAAGGAATGCTTGTCTCTAAAGTAGCGAAAGACCACTAGAAAACTTGCATATCTGCGTAATTTTCATTAAGGCTATCAATCTCTATTAGAATGTCATCATCATCATCTTGCTCTTATCCTAATTATTTGGGGTCGACGCAATATGTCATCTTCTTCCATACGGCCCTATCGGACGTCATCTCTGCAGTCACTTCCAGGCTATCCATGTCATGCCTCACGCAGTCCATCCATCTTTTTCTCGGTCTTCCTTTACCCCTAAAGCCTTCAACATTCATAACCAAAACTTTTCTCACAACATTACTTTCATCCCGCCTCATTACATGTCCATACCATGTCAGCCATTCATTCTTTATCTTTTCCGTCACTGGCGCAACTCTATTAGAATGTATAAATTGCTTATGATTATTTAAAAAGAGAATAGTTGTTCACTGGTGCCTTGCATCTAGTAGTAGCCCACATGGCGACGAGTACAATAGGTCAATAGCCCTCTTTTGCTATGGGAGATTTTTGTCCTACACTGCCTCGTCCGATACGTGGTCGCCACTCAAGAACCTTTCTTCCCCAGCGGTTATCGGTTCGTCGAGCGATATGGCCTGCCCATTGCTACTTCAACGTGCTAATTTTTTATGCTATGTCGGTTACACCCGTTCTTCTACGGATTTCCATATTTCGGATTCTCAGAGAAATCCCGAGTCCGCTCCATAGCACGCTGAGCGACTTTGAGCTTGATTATGAGGCTTACATTTAGGGACCACGTTTCAGTGATGTAAGTCATTGTACACATTGGTTGTAAACTTGTGTTTTCAGACTCTGAAGTATGTTGAATAAGAAGATCCTCTTAAGTTTTTCAAAGTAATAATAAACATTTATTTAATTTTACAGCGCAATAGGAATATTCTGCATCGGTGCAATCTTAGCGATCTCACTTTGCGTATGGAGCGGCCTTACTGCTTGGGGTGCGTGGGTCTTGGGTGGCTGCGAACAAGGCGGAATGCCTCTGGTAGATGATAGACTTCTGCCTGCGTTCGTTACATACATCTCTAAGACACAGAATTTACCTGGATTGGCTGGCGTGTTCCTTGCAGGAGTATTTGGTGCTGGATTAAGGTAAGTGCAGAAAACTGTTAGTATTAATAACTATGGGCTCGATCGTCCTCCATAATAAGAGAGAATCTACTGTATCATGCTGATCAGACGGTTGGTACAGAATTTTATTTCAAGTTTTCTTTATCTTATATAGATGTTATATGCATATTTAGTCTCTTAGTCGTCTTTTATGATACCTACAGGCAAGAAAGGGTACAACAGGTCCAGTGTGGTCAATTTACCCAAGAGTGGGATATGATTCAAAATTATGATAAGAAAATCTTTTGATTAAAAGGCTTGATGTTGTAATTATATTTTTAACTAGCAACCCGCCCTCGCTTCGCTTCGATTATAGGTTATAGTCGTTTTACCCGCGTAGTTCCCGTTCCCGTGGGAATACCGGGATAAAATATAGCCCAGTTTACGCCCTGATATTATAGCTTTCCATTGGTGAAAGAATTTTTGAAATCGGTCCAGACGTTTTGAAGATTACCCGGAACAAACAGACAGACAGACAAAAAATTTTTAATTGCTATTTTAGGCATAGGTGTCGTGCAAATAACCGTGTGAGCATGAAAAAAGTCTATTATTTTGGCATTACAAACAGACACTCCAATTTTATTTATTGGTATAGATCGGCAAGTCGATGTGAGTCCAACAAGGTCCATAAAAAAATCACCTATAAGACGTAATTAATCGTTATTATGACCATATTTGAGTTGTTTTTTTTTCATTTTACTTATATGTCATCATCATATCAGCTCATAAATGTCCCACAGTTGGGCTCGAGCCTCCTCCGTAATGGGAGGGATATTGACCTTACTATACCATGCTGGTCAGACAGGTTGGTATAGGATTTTATTTCAAGTTTTCCTTCTCTTGTAATAGATGTTATATGCGTATTATATCCCTTAGTCGTCTCTTACGACAGCCAAGGACAAGATAGAGAGTGGTGATTTGTATTTTTACTCCGTCACCACACGGAAATGCTTATAACATATGTTATTTTCAAAAATAGCTCAATTTTAAATAACAGGTAACGTTTAGGTACATATGTACGTTACATACCTACCTATTTTATTTAGAAACTAGCAACCTGCCCTCGCTTCGCTTCGGTTATAGTCGTTTTACGCGCGTAGTTCCCGTGGGAATACCGGAATAAAATATAGCCTAGTTTACGCCCTGATATTATGCCTTTCCATTGGTGAAAGAATTTTTGAAATCGGTCCAGCCGTTTTGAAGATTACCCAGAACAAACAGACAGACAAAAATTTTTTAATCTGTATTTTAGGCATAGGTGTCGTGCAAACCGTGTGAGCATGAAAAAAGCCTATTATTTTGACATTACAAACAGACACTCCAATTTTATTTATTGGTATAGATTAATTAATTTATTGTTTTTAATTTTAAGAATACCATCTTTTATTTATCTAAGACCTGCTATTGCTAGAAACCATTCCACTTATTATATGTGTAATATGTTTTAAGTCGATCGCAGTTGGTCTTGTAAATGTTGCAGAATAATTCTGCTGCCCATTAACCTGATGAACCCTTAAACGATTTTACGACTCCTATGAGAAAGTTGGGGGTGGTAACACAATGTGTTTTCATCTCGTCACTATACGGATGCCTAGATATTAGCCTTGGATTATTTGGGTGCTTGCTCTTCAGTGTAAAAATTAATTCAATACTATTTTTCTTTAGAAAGACCCTGTATTGAAGAAATAATCCTCGTATTGCCAAAGACTTTACGAATATTGAATTACGGATACAAATTAGATTTAGACTTAGAACAACAACTTGTGAATCGCAGAAAGTATTGTTCTGTGTGAGAATCGAACCAGCGACACTTGGTACGTTGTGTCGGCTAGGACTGTTGATAATATATCGATATTATTATTTAAAAAAAAATATCGATAATTATGAACGATATTTTTTGGACGATATATCGATAGTTCGATATTAAAAAGTAAGTATCGAACGTTGATATTTATTTAGATAAATTTGGTGTTTTATCTTTTTTTTTGTAAAATATGGATTCTGCAAAATCATCGTAAATTTGATCTACTGTAAAATGGTGGCATGAAATTGACGATAAGTTAACATCTATATCTAGAATACTCCAAAAAAAAAAAAGCTCATCACGGAAACATTGCGAACGCGAAGCTAAAAAGTGGTCATGCGCAAAAATATCGATATATCGAAATATCGATATTTTTTTTGATATATCAAACCTCGATATTGATATGTATATTTAGAAATATCGATATATCGAAAAAACGATATTTTAAAAAATATCAACAGCCCTAGTGTCGGCATCTTAACCTCCACATCACCTGAAGACGAAGTAGGGGTGTAGATATTGTTTTTGCATTGATTTTTATAGATTTTAATATTTTTTTTGTTTTATATATAAAATACAGCGTAGAGAAATCTGCCCTATATCTTTACTTCGCCTTTGAGCGAACCACTGGTCATACATTATTAAATAATTTCGATTTTTTAAATTATATACAGAAACATTATTCTTCCTCTAGTTCACTGTCTGCTGTATTAAATGCGTGCGCACTGGTGGCGATCGAAGATATAATGCACGGTTGGCTCCAAATCCACCTCAAACCATTGACCGAAGGAATCCTAGCTCGTGGCATCACAGCTGTTCTAGCTATCATCTCTGTCGTCATGTTAATCGTTATACAGAAATTGGGAGGTGTATTAGGTACGTTATTTTGAGTTTTAAAAAAATATATTTATTGTCTATAACAATTATTAGTATCCGACCGAAATATCGGTTTCAGCCTAGTTTTGGCCACAAAACGAATATGATTGATTAATGAAATTATTTGGATCCCATAGTTATGTTTTGTAAGTTTCATTTTATGTTTATATTAGTAAAGATTAAAAAATTACTGATTATGATAGACTATTCTTCTTCCCACAAAAATATTGATCGTATAATTTACACAGAAGTTTCGGTTTCGACCGAAACTGAGACTTAAGCCGAAATTCAGTTTCGGCTGTAAAAAGCAGTTTCGGTCGGACACTAATAATTATGTTTGATTTGGTTCTTATAGCAGGGAAATCTTTGGGAAGGAATTTAATACCACACTGGTCAGATGTGTTGGTATAGGGTTTTATTTCAAATATTCCTTCTCTTGCATATATATTATATGCGTCTTAATCATCTTTTATGACAACCACGGGCAAGAGAGGGGGGTGGTGAATTGTATTCTTACTCCGTCACTACAAGGCCTATATTTTACATAACCTTAATAGATACTAGCATACGAGTATATTGGAATAATCGCGTATTTAATACAAAGGTCCTGTTTAGGTGTAGCAACAGCATTATCAGCAATAGCAGCGAGTGCCACATGTGGTGTGTTTACGCTCGGTATGATGTGCTGGTGGGTGGGACCGCGTGGCGCTTTTGCTGGGGCCACTGCAGGCGCTCTCGTCTCAGGAGCTGTCTCATTGGGGACACAAGCAGCAGCTGCTAGAGGTCTACGAGCTCCTCCTCTTAATTATACAATGCAATGCGTGGTAAACGCAAGTTTGGTGGATACCAATGATGATTTCGTAAGTAGCTTTAGTAACTGTTTTGTTTGACTAGTAGTATTAATATGTCTTCATGGCATTTGAGTGCTGGATCGGGTAAAAAAATTAAGAATTCTTCCATATTCGAGAGGATTTCTTCATAAAGTAGCCTCAGCAGCAAGAATTTTGGATCTATGCAAATTCAATTTTAAATTCAAATCGTTTATTACGCATAAACCCCGAGACTTACATATTGTCAAGTTTACAAAATTAAAATAAATTACCCAAAAAAATAAACTACCACCGGATCGGAACGCGACCGCTACTGAGAAGATCCGGCAAGAAACTCAGCGGGCTTGTCTATTATTTTAATTTTTTTTTCTTCTTACAAGATATGAAATGCTTGATTAGCTGAAGCAACTGGAGTCAAATTCCTGTTGAATGGTATTAAGAATTGCAGCAGAAATGTGTTTATATCTCTACTATGAACGCAGACATTACTTCATCTATACCAATAAATAAAATTGGAGTGTCTGTTTGTAATGTCAAAATAATAGGCTTTTTTCATGCTCACACGGTTATTTGTACGACACCTATGCCTAAAATAGCAATTAAAAAATGTTTGTCTGTCTGTTTGTTCCGGGTAATCTTCAAAACGGCTCGACCGATTTCAAAAATTCTTTCACCAATGGAAAGCTATAATATCAGGGCGTAAACTAGGCTATATTTTATCCCGGTATTCCCACGGGAACGGGAACTACGCGGGTAAAACGACTATAACCTATAACCGAAGCGAAGCGAGGGCGGGTTGCTAGTACGACAATAAAAATTGTATTCTTTGAATTCAATCGCTACCTATTGGGCCCTATTGTGAATTTATCTATTTAGAGACTCAGTTAAATACTCAAAAATGTTTATCTCAAAAATATTTATCAAAATAAATCCAGCTGGATACTTACACATGTACCCGAGAGATTATATCATCATTTGAGCTCATATATGTCCCACCGTTGGGCTCGAACCTTCTCCACAATAGGAGGGCAGTTAACCTTACTATACCATGATAGTCAGACCGGTAGGTGTAGGGTGTTATTTCGAGATTTCCTTCTCTTGCACGGATATTATGAGCATATTATATCCCATAGTCGTCTTTTAAGACATCTACAGACAAGATAAGGAGTAGGGAACTGTATTCTTAATCTATCACACAAAAAATGTATAATTGTACATAAAGTTAATTCAAAACAAATTATTTTATTTAAAAGGAGATGTAAAATAAATGTACAGTTGTACACGTTTTTTAAGATACAAAATAATATAAAAACAGCTACTTGAGGCATTTTCGTCAGTCTTGACTGATAGGTATTTACCGTACGTAGTAATTAATATTCAATGCCGAGTGAAACTAAGAATATTTATTTACAAGTATAATTTTCTATAGGTACCAATAAATTGAAATGTCTCTTTGTAATATCAAAATAGTAGGTATCTGTTTGTTCCGGGTAATCTTTAAAACGATTTGAACGATATCGATCATGTTTTACTAACAGGTAGCTTCATGGGCGTACCCAGGTAGGGGCAGGGGGGGGGGGGGGCAGCTGCCCCCCCCCCAGAAGATAAAATGTTAAGAGATGAATTTTCGAAAATCCTTTCTTAGTGCTCCCGTACGCTATAAAGGGAACCCCTGTGCAAAATTTCAAGGTTCTAGCTCTTATATTTTAGGCTCTGCGTTGATATGTTAGTCAGCTTCTCCTTTTATATGTATAGATAAGCACCTAGCGTATAAAAAATCTGACTTGCCCCCCCCTGGCCCAGAACCTGGGTACGCCCCTGGGTAGCTTGGCTATAGGTATAAGGAATAATTTAGAGTAGGTATATTTGATCTGGTGTTCTTACGGGAATAGTAATTAAGCAGATGAAACCGCGGAGCATTTGCTAGATAATTATGTAAGTTTTCCAGGCAATTCTTCTACCGGTTATTTTAAGCGTTTTAATTTGTTTGGATTGGCTATCATTTTTGACAACTGTCTGCAGTGAAGATTGAGAGCCCTCAGCGCTCACCCACTATTCCGGGTAAAGTTGTCACAGCCATCTGCGGCTAACAACTAAGTCGGACAAAAAAAAACTTTTAGACCGAGATATCTATGTCCATCTGTGCAGTCAAATATTAAGCAATTTTTTTTTGTTTTATTTTTGTAATTTTGTATTTGTTTGTTTTTCTTTTTTGGGCATGTTTAAACGGACAAATTTTTTTAGAAACATTATACATATATCTAACTCGATATTATCGTTTGTAAATTTTTTGAAACCATCATCATCATCATCTTGCTCTTATCCCAATTACTTGGGGTCGACGCAATATGTCATCTGTTTTGACATATTGCAAAAAGTTTCGGCAATGACTTTTATGACCGGCCGCCTGCCTGACGTCAACCCTCCTTGGGAATGTAATCGTTGACCCAAATGGTACCAGATGGAGTTGGTCCGGGTCAATCTAGGGCTCTTAGTCGTCTTTTACGACACCCACGAGCAAAGCAAGGGTTGGTAGTATTCGAAGCCGCTACCACACAGCAATTTTTTGAAACCATATATATTAATTAAATTATTCTTCCATCAACAGGATCCAGAAACAATATTTCCTTTATTCCGCATTTCGTACCACTGGATAGCGCCGCTTGGCCTGTTGGCGACTCTGACAGTGGGCTCTATCGTGGGTTGGTTGTTTGACAATCGCCAGGAAATTAAGATGGACGCAGAGTTATTTACGCCACTGGTGTGGAGATGTTTACCGCAGCGTGCGCACGAACATTCGGGCAGTACGCGGCGTGCTCGAGCCTGCCAGGATGCCCCACTTCCCCATGCTGCACCACTTATAATTTCTACTGTAGATAAGGTGATCTATTTTTACTATTTCAAAACGGGGGCTGTTTCATGCGGGGTTATGGGGTCTATCTAATACCGGTCTAACACCTGGAGAGGTGACGTCTCGGGTTTTGACTCATCATTATATCAGCTCTTATACGTCCTTACTATTATGGGAGGGAAATTGACCCACGCGCTGGTCAGACGTATTGGCATAGGGTTTTGTTTCGCGTTTTCCTTCTCTTGCATAGATGTTATCTGCATATTATATCCCTTAGACGTCTTTTACGACACCCAGGGACAAGAGAGGGGGTTGATTGGCTAAGGGCGGATTGACTGCCAAAAATAAATCAGTCACGTGGGAATCGCATTCGTTTATATGAAAAAGCAACGGTACTACTGTTGGGTATATAAAATACTAGCAACCCGCCCTCGCTTCGCTTCGGTTATAGGTTATAGTCGTTTTACCCGCGTAGTTCCCGTTTCCGTGGGAATACCGGGATAAAATATAGCCTAGCTTATGCCCTGATATTATAGCTTTCCATTAGTGAAATAATTTTTGAAATCGGGCCAGCCGTTTTGAAGATTACCCGGAACAAACAGACGGACAGACAGACAAAAATTTTTTAATTGCTATTTTAGGCATAGGTTTCGTGCAAATAACCGTGGGAGCATGAAAAAAGCCTATTATTTTGACATTACAAACAGACACTCCAATTTTATTTATTGGTATAGATAATATGTAACATCTGTGGAAGAGATGAAAACTCGAAATAAAACCCATACACCAACACAGCTAGCCACAATTTCCCTTCTAGTATGTACGAGGCTTGGGCCTAATTGTAGGACGTACCTACATGAGTTGAGAAGATAAAAGAATTATCCTGCTCAGTAATCAATTCACGTTGCTCAGTATATATTGCTATTTAGACCGCTATGTCATCCAATGGCTCATCGTTTGCTCCGGTGGTCGGTCTAACGACGAAGGCGAAGTGGTGTTCGGGTGGGTTGCGGGTGTGCGTGCTTACGCCCCTCTGTCGCCCCGGACGGAGTGGTGCGAGGAGCGCGCCGACGGCAGCCCACCCCAAAAAAAAAAACTTGAACCTCCTCGACAATGGAAGGAAAAATTTACTTACTATATTATGCACCAGACGACAGGTTGGTTGGTTTATTTCGAGTTTTCTTTTGCATAGATGTTGCATGCATATTAGTTGTCTTTTACGATACCCATGGGCATGAAAGGGGGTGATGAATTGTATTCTTACTCCGTCACTTCATGGATTAATAATTTAACTTAATATTCATATAATAAAAATATTTGTTTTTTTACAGATTGAAATGAGCGGTGAACCGAGCAGGTGAGATTACCAACTAATTCAAAATTTGTGTACTTATTCATCGTGACCAAGATTATATTTAATCACGTACGTAAAACATGAGTATATGTATAGATAAATCAAGTTTTTTATATATTGTTACAGTCTTAGAATAATAACATATAGAAGGTAAGTTCGCGCACAAAGAGTGAAGCATTTCAATTGGAGCCTAATGGAGCTTACGCCGGAACCGTTCCGTAATGTACAAGTCATTGTACTGTACGTACATACGCAACTTTTAAAAAATAAATAGGTAATTATGACGGTTTGTGCATTCAAATGATGTCATAACACATTTGAAAAACATAAAAAGGTTTTTAACATTACCTACTTTTAAAAATATTTCGACGATTTACGTTAATAAAAACAAAAATTGATTTCATAATTTGTATAGTGGTGTGCGTGTGTATATGTGTAATCGTCTGCGCGCCATTAGTATTTTGAGATTCAAATTTCGAACGTTTGAAGTATTGACACTATCCTTCTATACGTTATTATTCTAAGGTTACGTATTAGTGATTGAACTAATGAAAGTATTATGTGAAATATCTGTTTTAGTCTAGAGAGAGAGAGTTTGTTAAAATGTAGGTGTGTTTTATTTTAATCATTCCAGATGGTTAGTATAAAAACCGTAGGATGTAGACAAGTATAAAATGTAGCCAGGGATAAAAACAAAATTTTGCATTGTATAGTCAAAATACTTTTCTATTAAGAATGTTGTCCGAACTCGAATATTTTTTTAAGATCTTCTCTTCTATTAAAAAATAATTTTGTTCATTTTAATAAAATATTATGTAGATAAAACATTCACTAAAAATATTGAACGACGATGACTAACTTAAAAAATCATTTATTTTCGTTTGGTTTAGAAAAGAACCTAATAAATTCTTATATGTTCATTAAAACCACTCTTTTCTGAAACGGAACGCTTGTAATATAAATCTTTATTTTGGCGATTTACAAATACAAAACTTCATAAGATTCAGATATTTTTTTGGGAATTTTCAGTTCTATTTTGAATGAAGTCATTTTCACATAAGGATAATATTGTAGTGTCAAAATTTTGTAAAAATATTCATATTTATTTTCAAACATTTATATTTATTTTCAAATATTTATATTTGCTACACTAATTTGTGCTTAATGCATTCTTGGCCAAAGCGCCTGATATTATTGAATACACATCCTCGTAGAGACGCAATTTTGAATCAATACAATTTTACAACAGGCCATAAAAATTATATATGTATCATTGTAATTGTTATTTACTTCCCCATGTCGATAATTATTTTCATGCATAAACGGCATGCACGTGAATACTTGTAAAAACGTAAAATTTTTGATACCTAAACTTATATAAACACGTTATGCCAAGTGTAGTGCGAACGGAATGAAATGTCAGATACTAAATATTTATGTAAATAAATCATGTGACGAATATTATGTATATCTATGAATATAGGCAATATACAATAATGGGGACCAATTTATAAAGATACAGTAGAAACTCGATTAACCGGACTAATTGTTGTCGTTAGGCATTCGGATAATCGAAAAGCCGGATATTTGAATATATAAATAACCTTTGCTTTTGTGCTTATGTAGTATGTACATAATTTTATGCGTTTATTAAAAGACGAATACATATCCCGGCACGCATTTCAGAGCGGAGTATCAATTACTAACAAACTCAAAACTAACAAAACAATAACGAAACGCGTGGGGCAGCGATTCCGCGGGGCGCGGGCGGGACATGCCATCACAGTACGTTTATACTTGCATAAATTCAATTTGTAGGCACAATACATAGGTCGCGGTTGGTAGTCCGGATAACCGCGAATCCGTTTAACCGAGGGCCGGATAATCGAGTTTCTACTTTATATGAAATGGCAGCTAGCAATTCAATATGGTGTGATTCTGCTATGGGCATCATAGATTTTTGGCTTTCTAACTTCCTAAATATTGAAATATCTCTAAATATTAATAATTGAGTGTTTGAAACTTATGAACAAATAACACTATTTTAAAGTTTTTTTTTTATTTGTAGTCACATACCTATATCTGTAAAAGGCTACGTAATCCATTATTGTGTTATTAATACTCGGCAGTCACATGACCTCTTTTTGGAAGTATAGGTGTAAAAATATTTTATTGATAGTTTTTTATCAATGTGATATCTTTAGATTCAAAAGTGAATACCTTATAGCAGAATCACATATATGAATACAAAAAGTTCCTATAGTAATAGGTATCTTGACTAAGTATATTTATTAGAGACAATTTTTCATCACAATTTTGTATTGAAATGTAATTATTTCACACGACTAAATCATTTAATCCGTCCACATATAAAGGTACAAATATCATTTAAATAAAGAAATGTAAGTACCTTTGAATAATCTAAAAATGGACCTTATTTTATAACTAATTGGGTTTAATTAGTCATTATGATACAATACGTATCGGTTTTTACAATTGTTCTACACAATAATCCCTAAATAAATTATTTTAAAACATGTCCTTAATGTTGGCACACATCGGTTATCAAGACCATGTTTAGCTCTCATGTGTGGTACAGTTTTCTTAATAATGGAACGGGTAATAATGCTGCTATCTAGTACTAAGCATAGTATGAAATGAATGGCGGTGATCAAGTACTTTTTGTACGTTAAATATCGATTGATCCAGCCAGATATTAAAAATATTATTATGTAATATAATATGTATGTATAATTTCTTTCTTTATGTCTGAAAGTTGTTGAATATGAAAATTATAAGTGAACGTCACTTAACATAGTCCTTGACTGTAGATACTAGGTATCAATACACATGTAATTATATAAATAATGCTAATTTTATGGTTTAAGGTAAGTTTAAGGTTATCAAGTTAGAATAACTGTATTTCAGGCCTTATTCGCTATGATACCATGATTCCAACTTGTGAACTTATAAAGTGTGAAAAGTTTATTAAAATATTGTCACAGCGTAACTGTTACTTTGATTTCGCGCCGATATTTTCATTTGGATGCGTTGCTTGTCATTATCATTGTTTATTATCGACCTTTTATTTTTTTTTGGGTGTGGGTTACGGTCGCCACACTCCTCGCTCCATTCCGTCCGGGGCGACAGTGGGGCGTAAGCACGCACCCCCGTAATCCACCCGTGACACGTCGCTTTCGTCGTTGGGCCGACCACCCGAGCAGAGTGACTTGTAGTCAATGGTCGGCGCGACGGAATACCCCCTGAGGAGTACCCTCTCCTAGATCGACGTCCCCCCCCTCGAGGAGGACGTCGGTCTTTCCTCGCGCAGTCAGCCTCTCGGCGGGTGACGGACTAATTCCCCGGTCCACTCACACGCGGCCTCGGCTACTGCGGCATTAGGCGGCGGCGGCGGTTCGCGTCCACTTTATTATCAGCCTGTCGATGTCCACTCTCGCACATGGGCCTCTCCACAGTACAAAAAAGCATTATATCTATGCCTAGACTGTGGTGGACGATAGTAGTAGTATAAGATTCCCAGGAAAATGCTGCTACACATTTACCCGGCAATCTATCAGCTGGTTCTTACGACTGTCACGGAACCGGTTCCTATACGAAGAATTACGTATCATAGCGAATATAGTCTTTGAATAATATATGCTACCAAATTTCGGTAGTTTAACTGTAAAATCTTATACATGTACCTATATGTAACGTACGTATGCATGTTTAAATAAATATGTATTATGGAATGGGAATAATAAGTACCTATAAGTAACTGTTAATTGAAATATCTGTATTAACTGTGATATATGTATTTTTTGAAGAGTTGTTATAACCGAAATGTAATCTACACTGTAGTAAATAGCTACACTTTAGTGAAAAGTACTTAATTTGGATTTCAACAGTATTTTAAAGTACTTGTATGTTAATTTTAGACAATCGTTTACAACAAAATATTTAATGTAAATAATAGTAATAATATTTAGACGAATCACACAAATAATTCACAAACTTACAATTAAGAATCGCTTCAATTATTTTAAATACAAAATTTAGTATTTTTCTTATCGTTTATTATATTTTATTGAAATAAATGATAATATAGCACGTTATACATTAATCCTCATTATAATACATATAAATAAATATAGTAAATTCACGAACTTTGTGCGGTGTACTTTTCTAATATGTCGCTTAAAGGTGAACGCATGCTTATCCGAACCGAACGCGTTGAACGAAACGAATTTTAGAATTCTGTATATGAAATCTCATGAAACCTCGCACACTTGCCCGCGTCGAATCGTCCGAATCTGGAAGACGATTTCTATACAAAATTCTAAAATTCGATCCGTTCGGCTCGGATAAGTGTGTGTTCACCATAAATCTTCCGATAATTATTTGACGTAAATATTGTTATAAAGACCTATTTTCTTTAACACAATATTTTAGTATTATGTATGTTTAGGGATATATTTTATATATAAATGAAATTGTTTATTAATTTATACTATTTTTTTTTATTTGTGTCCGTGTCGTATAGCTGAAGTTTAAATGATTATAAATACAATTTATTATAGTAAGTTGTAAATGATGGGCAAATATTTGTTCTTATACTTATTTTATACTTACACTAGCTGACCCAACAGACGTTATTCTGTTCAAATAAAGCGCCATCTACCGAGTCCAATTGTGAATTTAAACCGTTCTCGAATTCCCTTGAACACACACAAAATATTTCGTCAACATCGGTCCAGCCGTTTAGGAGGAGTACAATGACATACACACGTACACAAAAAAATATACATATATACTAGCTGACCCAACAGACGTTGTTCTGTTCAAATAAAATAAAAGGAATTTTCATTGTCTAATGAAAAAAAAATCCTAACTGACGGAATAAAAATACAATTTACCACTCCTCTTGCCCGTGGATGTGGTAAAAGACGACTAAGGGATACAATATGCATATTACTATGCAAGAGAAGGAAAACTCGAACCAAAACCCTATATCAACCTGTCTGACTAGCATGGTATAGTAAGGTTAATTGCCCTCCTATTGTGGAAGAGGCTCAAGCCCTTGGGACGTATAGGAGCCAAGATGAGTATCATTCGTGAATATTATAATTATATGAAAGGTTAGGCGAGTGATGGTAACCTGCTATGGTGTTAATATTTGCTGGTTTATGGCTTAACCCCTCGAGCGCTTCTGGGACACCGTTAGACCCAAAAAAAATGTACTCAAAGCGCTTTTGTGACACACGTTTGACTCAAATAAACACTTTACAATTAGCAATTGCTTTTAGTACTTTTATTTAAATCAACCAATCAAAAGCTATTGATATATATTTTATTTCATACTAGCAACCCGCCCTCGCTTCGCTTCGGTTATAGGTTATAGTCGTTTTACCCGCGTAGTTCCCGTTCCCGTGGGAATACCGGGATAAAATAGCCTAGTTTACGCCCTGATATTATAGCTTTCCATTCGTGAAAGAATTTTTGAAATCGGTCCAGGTGTTTTGAAGATTACCCGGAACAAACAGACAGACAGACAAAAATTTTTTAATTGCTATTTTAGGCATAGGTGTCGTGCAAATAACCGTATGAGCATGAGAAAAGCCTATTATTTTGACATTACAAACAGACACTCCAGTTTTATTTATTGGTATAGATTTCCTTGTCAACAATAATAGTTTACGTAAAACCATAAAATTCACTGAACTTTTTTCAATATACCAAAGCGCGCGGGGCACTAGAGAGCGCCGCGATGTTTGGCGCGTGAGGGGTTAATGATTGCTTAGGTAATAACACTGACATAAATAAAATAAAAATCTAACATACCAACTAAAATGTACATGTAAATCATTATCTAAAATGTTGCTAATAGAATTTACAAAATTGTATTTATCCGTTACCTTACCATACAGATAGGGTTTTATAAAAATGTATATCATAACACTTTATCAATTTGATTTTTCGAAATAAAATTCAATTTTTAGTTCGCATAATTGTTAGTATTTTTAGTTTGTTTTTAAACTAAAATCTATTTACTTAAGTTTATTTAAATTGTAAAGAAAAATAGTTATCATGCTCAGGATAATGGAATAAACTTATTCAATTATTGAGGCTCCTCGCTAAACCTGAAAATTTTAAATATATCAAAATCACTTCCTAACATTGGACAGATATTTAAAATACTACATTCACAATCATGTGCGGACTCGCAGAAAATTGTTTAAAACTTCAGCAAATTAAAAATCAATACAAACGTGATAAAAACCGTAGGAGTATTTTTATTTTATACTAGCAATCCACCCTCGCTTCGGTTATAGGTTATAGGTTATATTTTTTTTTTTTTATTGCAAACGGTGGCAAACGAGCAAACAGTACACCTGATGGTAAGTATTGCTGCCGCTCATGGACCTTTACAAGGCCGTTGCCTACCGCGAAGAAAGCGAAGGGAGTGTGAATTGAGTGTATTGAGGCTCGGTGATACCAAGGGCACCACCAAAACCCTCCACACCCAATCACCCTCAGAAAGTTGGGCTTCCGGCTCTCTCGCTCACCGAACGAAGCGCAGTAACAAATTGCTACTACTCAGACGTCGATTTTCTGCGAGAGCATGGTACTGCCCCGGACGGACCGGCCCGCGGCTGTAGACAGATAACTGTCGACAGTGTGGTCCTACCACTCCTCCTTATAGTCGTTTTACCCGCGTAGTTCCCGTTCCGGTGGGAATACCGGGATAAAATATAGCCTAGTTTACGCCCTGATATTATAGCTTTCCATTGGTGAAAGAATTTTTGAAATCGGTCCAGCCGTTTTGAAGATTACCCGGAACAAACAGACAGACAGACAGACAATTTTTTTTTAATTGCTATTTTAGGCATAGGTGTCGTGCAAATAACGGTGTGAGCATGAAAAAAGCCTATTATTTTGACATTACAAACAGACACTCCAATTTTATTTATTGGTATAGATATGTAATAATCCATTATGAAGATATATAGAAATAGTTCACCCATTTGCTAAAAAACTTCATACACAATAAGTATTGGATCCAAATATAAGGATATCATATAATAGTTCTGCTTATCTTAAATTTATATTATTAACGCGATGATGTTTAAGGCTAATTTTATCGAAAAACAATTTATATACTGGTTTCAAATTATCAACAGCCCGCAACCAGCTATAAGGCCATATTGAGTTTATCTAAATCATTAAACGGCGCACAATAACTAAAGTTACCGATAATTAGTAAAATAATTGTATTAACTATGTTATAAATATATTTTAATGGAGCGATTGATAGCTAGGCATTTCCTTGTTATTAATTTTAAGCAATATACATATGTATATATTAATAATATATATTTGTCTTATAAATTTGATATTAAATTTTGAGAAATGTTATTGTATTATGGTACTTATTCATAATTCTCGAATAAAGTGTGAAATAATTGCCAAATTGTAAATAAAACTGCGTCCACTCGTGACCATGAACGCTGCAAAGTGTTCGAACGAAACGTTCGGCTATCAAAAATCAAATACAAACTCGATAAAATCCGTAATTTTATTTACAATGGTCGCGCAAACATCAGAAATCATAATTGCCAAAGTATAAGCAATTTTATGTTTTAATAGAAAACCTACAATTGACCTACGTGAGAATATATTCAGATAATGTAAATATAGAAATGAAAACTTCATTAGGCGCGCTATGCAGTTTGTTTTGTGGGTATTGAATAATGCTGAGGCGTCACGCCTAACCATGTAACGCTCGTTCGACTAAATTCAGGTCTCATCGACTAAGGGAGGGAGCATTTTTGTGATGTGAAATGTTATTACCTTGTTTTTGAAGTGAAACTTCTTTGCGCGCATGAGGGTAATTTTTTTACGGATGAAACGCAATTTAGCGTCACGAAGATGTGCAGCGTTTTTATCGAAGAAGAGAGATAGAGCGATTCCGATTGAGAGAGAGTGAGAAAGGGCGAACATAGCACGAAGCACAGCCATGGGGCGAGAGTAGGGAGCAAGCGAGTGAGAAAGATTTTTTTTAATTTTTGACGTGACAACGTCTAATAAATCGATGCACGCTGGCTGCATGCACGAAACAGTGTCCCGTTACGCTCATTGTCCCGTTATGCTGATTCAATTTTATTCATAAAAGTATGCAGTCATTTCATCAATGTTTTGTTATGACGTTGTCACGTTAAACTATCGTCCGTAAACCGACTTTACAGACAACCATGTTTATTTTTTTTAAATACTAATAATAACACATGGAACCAAAGAAGTGTCACTTCTGACATGCGTATTTAGTACTCACGCTATTTTTTTTATTGCCGATGGTGGCAGCACACCTGGTGGTAGCAGGTACTACCACATATGGACCTTTGCAATACCAGGTCCCGCTGCTTAGCCGTAAGCCACACAGCTGGGCTATTGCCTACCGTGAAGATAATGCTCTTCTTAAAACTCGTTTAATGAAAAATATAAAACAAAATATTTCGTGTTATGAACTACGCCTTGATGAAGTTTTCACTTCTGTCGTATGGTCTTGAGCACATATCAATATTTGTTTTTATTAGATATATATTTTTAATATTAACGTCATATTCAATATATGTATTGTTATGAAATAAATGAAATTGTAAGAGAAACCAAAGTGTCGTTATTTGAAATCATTTCACATTCAGAACGTTTAATGGCAGTTATTTCTGAAACGTGGTACGATTTTATGTTAAGTTTGGAAAGTTATAAAATTGTGGAGACGAGGGGGAGTAACGTAAATAGTCAGGTGTTGGCAAATGTGGCGTTCTGTAGGTTGATTTACATGCGACGCGCATCGCGATGCTATTAAAAGTGACGAGATTGTGCCTGTGTATACAATGTCTTTACGGTATAATCGAGGGATGGAACTGGGGAAGAATAATGCCACGTGAAGTTTCTTAAACGAGATTCATTTTAGAATTTTGATGGCATTGTAGTTGTTTATTTTTTCATTTACCACTTTCACTCCTTGTTTTTAACCCCCGATGCAAAAAGAGGGGTGTTATAAGTTTGATATTGGGGTGTTATGAGTTTAAAGTTTGATATCTGTGTCTGTCTGTGCGTGTTTGTCTGTCTTTGCCATCGTAGCTCTCAAACGGATGGACCGATTTCGATGCGGTTTTTTTCATTTTAAAGCCAGTTTCCTTGCTGTGGTTCTTAGCTATGATGGGTTAATATCGGTCCAGCAGTGTCAGAGCATCAGCTCTTTACCAAAACGATGTAATGGCGTGTGATTACTACATTATAATCGTTAAATGACAATTAATTGATAAAACCTGTTGAAGGGAACATAATACTTTAATTTTATTATTTTAATTTGTGTCGGGTGTTATTCAAAGTTTTCAATTTTACTTATTGAAAAAAGACAATCATATGTTAATAATAGACTTTTACTACATCTATGAGGAAATAAGGAGTGGTAGAAATTGTTATTCAGCCACCATATACGACATGTATCGATTGTTTATTTGTTGGAACGCTAATAAATATCAAGAAGTACTAGGTCACTTTGCATTAGACACCTCATCTAACCACACATTCCCACCACTATAACTCCCGTAAGTTGACATCCACAACGGTATCTATAAATGATACTGAGATGTGACCCTCAGGATGTCCCGGAAAACACTTTTAATTGTCTTGAGACCTGCAACAAATTTAATTATTATAGCAGTATTGTATCTTACAAGCGAAGTTGAAAAACTTTGACTTTCCTTCTATACAGAGTCAGAAATGTAAAGAAACATTGACTAATTAGCCTATAAAGAAGATGATGTACAGCTACGAGAAGTGTAGTAATATAACTCCATGAATATGAAGGAGCTTAAAGCCCTACCTACTAAGGTACGGCAAAAATGCCTGGGCTTACGGCAATTTTCTAGAGTTGCTGCAACGTCCATGTAGACGTGACTATTCTATACGTGACTTACACACAATCCAATATGAGTTAGAATCATCTTAAAATTAAGGTTGAATATTACTACCAGCTCCTTTTTTTTTTATTACAAACGGTGGCAAACGAGCAAACAGTACACCTGATTGTAAGTGTTGCTGCCGCTCATGGACCTTTACAAGGCCGTTGTCTACCGTGAAGAAAGGGAGTGTGAATGAGTGCATTGAGGCTCGGTAATACCAAGGGCACCACCAAAATCATCCACACGCAAACACCCTCAGAAAGTTGGGCTGCCGGCTCTCTCGCTCACCGAACGAAGCGCTAATTGCTACTACTCAGACGTCGATTTTCTGCGAGAGTGTGGTACTACCCCGGACGGACCGGCCCGCGGCTGTAGACAGATAACTGTCGACAGTGTGGTCCTACCACTCTTTCAGATCGATAAGTTTGGATGACAGATGGTTATAGATTAACACCAGGAAAGTTGTTGGTGTAATACCACAAAAGTTAAGGATTCGCTACCAGTGGCTAGCCAAATGTCAAAGGGGAGGGAATAAGGTGGTTTACGAAGCCACGCGCCGCCTTTCGTCACTTCGGACTATAGCCTGCAGAAAATAAAGTCAGTTGTATTTTCCCAAAAGTAAACATTTTTTTCTACTTTTTTCACTTGTTTTATCTTCTGTTTCTTCGTCTCATATTATTTTCCAATAAAATCAAAAATATATCTACCTAGTTGATTTCTCTATAATTAAAGTGGATGGTAAATAAATGCTGCATAACGTGTTGGCCTATCAAAGTTAAACCGCCTACGCGTAAAACGACTCCACAGAAACTTATTGAAGCAAGCTATAAAATCGCAAATTTCTGACAAAAAGCATCGTAAAACTGATTGCGGCGTCGAAAAGCCTCGAACGGAGGCTCGATCGTAAACCGAATTGGCCTAGGAGCTGTTTAATTGCCAACAGTAACTTGTAATTAAATATGCGTAAAGCGAATTACATTCTTGTTGGTGCAAGAGGAATTTTACATTATAAAACCGTATACAATTTCAAAACTAACACAAAGATAAATGTTGCATTAAGAGTATAATTGAAAGCTTCTTCTTTCTTTGAATGAACTTGCCAAAGTTATGTACTTTTTTTTGGCAGGTCATGGTATGGAACCAACGAGAACCTTTCTGCCCCAACAGTTGAGTTTATTAACTTTTATTTTCTAGTGCCAGTAACATATGTACATTCCTATGTTCTTCCTTTTGTGCCTTTACTTGCCTTTTTAATGTACCTAATCAATTTGGCTGGAACACATTTCTTGTTCTTGCTTCTCAGCATTATATTGCCTAATTTAATATGACTGTTCCCAAAGTAATATCTCAAAAAAGAAATTAAATATAGATGTTTTAAATGGAACTTCATTTCGACAAACTAGCGTCCATGTTCACATCCGGAGCTAGAAACTGTGAATTAAGGATTATGGATGTTTATTTAAGTTTTTTTGGCTAACCATACCTGATTTTATTACTCTTCGCGATAAATAACAATTGTTGACCACATTTAGCATTCATCATCATTTCTACACATATTCGTCCCACTGTTGGGCTCGAGCCTTAGGAAAATTGACCTTATTATAGTAAGGTAAATTTTCATGCTGGTCAGACAGATTGGCATAGGGTTATATTTCGAGTTTTCCTTCTTTTGCATAGATGTTATATGTATATTATATCACTTAGTCGTCTTTGTGAATAGGCATGATGACAGTTGCTAAGAATCATTGAAATTATGGTTTTAAATAATAATATAGGATAAAGAGATTCTAAATAAAACACTTACTTTTAAATTATGATTGCGATTCTATTTATTTTAATAAACATTAAAATACAAAATATAACAATCCGCCATGTCAGGTCAAACACCAATCAGAGCGTGTAACGTCAGATATTCGTAAGAGTATTTTGGCCTCTTGTATATTGTTCGAACTTACTTTGTATTTACTCGTTTCGATATTAATTGCACCGTTTATGTGATATTTAGTTGTTAAATGATACTTGACTTACTTCAATTGTGTTCATAACTAAAAAATAAAAATAATTATTTAACAACAAGTACATTATATGTGTAGGACTGTACCAAATTATGTAACAGACTATGTTGTAAAAGGTACCACACAGATTGTTTTCAATCATAACTAAGCCCACAATTATATTATTCTTTGTTATTGATATTGTCCATGTGGTGACGTAGTAAGAATACAATTCACCACTCCCTATCTTGCCTGTTGATGACGTAAAATATGACTAAGGGGTATAATATGCATATAACAACTATGCAAGAGAAGGAAAACTAGAAATAAAACCCTATATTAATACGTTTGACCAGCGTGGTACAGTAGGTCAATTTCCCTCCCATTGTGAAGAAGGCTCGAGCCCAATAGTGGGACGTATATGAGGTGCGATGATGATGATGATGAAGTTATTGATAATCTCAATAAATATACATTTTAACCCTTTAAAACAGAAACTTATTCGCTGACATTATAGTGAAAAAGAAATTGGTATGTACCTAAACTTTCCGATGAAATGCTTGCAGGTTCTAAATGTTTTGTAGGTGTACTTTTTTCTGCTAAATCTTTTTCGCTATCTTCATTCAGTAGCTTTCTTTGTATTTTAAGAAAATATGGTAATTCTGAAGTATTAGAAGTGCGTTTTCTTCTGTCTGGTTGCCATTCAAATCTTGTGGGAATACACCTTGACTTCATGAGCACTTATGAAACCAAGCCCATCATCTGATATCGAATATAATTTTGCATATCATTTGGTAACTGAAATAAGAATAGAGGTTTCAGGTAGGTACAAATAAGTATACATAGAGTGACATCTTCTCTTATAAAGCCAATGGAACATAAGCTGAAACGTGATCGCTAGTATTAGTGACAATTTTATTAATTGATCTCTAGTTAACTTAATTACTTATTATAATATAAATACTTACGTCAAAATGGTCTCACAGAAATAAATTACAGATTTTGAAGAAATAGCCTCGCCGTGCCGTGAGTTAGCCACATATTTATAACTTTTTTCTTCATTGGAACTCTAACAAATAACTTGTTTGGAGTTTTTATCGATGTATTACTACATTGTGGAACCGCACACCATCGATACACATTAGAATTCATGACTGTCGTATAAAATAATTCAAATTATGTATCAAAATAAACGTTTTACTAGCGTGCTGTGAAACGCTTGCAAAAATGTGACATCATAGACACGCCTTTACTATTATAGCGTTTTGGTGCAAAATTTAAAATGTACTTTAAAAGATAATTTTTTTCCTTGTAAACTTAATTTTTTGCAGAAATATGATTTATTTTGGATAATGTAGATATGTAACAACATGGTCGAGTAGTTTTTTAAAATCTGTCATCATGTCTATTGTATTCTCACTCCGCCACCACACGGAAAGATAGCGGTTGTTTTCTTTTTCTAGAAAAGTTATGTTGTTCATTCACTTGGTTATTCCTCAGCCTTTCTTTAAGATCATTTTCGCATCCAACATCAGCAAATGCAGTCCACGTTTGACACAATCAACTTTTAAGTAATATGTAATCATCATCATTATCTCGGCTCATATACGTCATACGCCACTGCTGAGCTTCAGCCTCCTTCACAATAGAGGGGAAATTGACATTGAAGTGATTTTCAGACAGGTTGGTATAGGGTTTTGTTTCAAGTATTCCTTCTGTTGCATAGATGTTAAATGCGTATTATATCCCTCAGTCGTCTTTTATGACATCCACGGGCAAGATAGGGAGTGGGGAATTGTATTCATATTCCGGCACGGAAATAATATTTTGTGTTATATCTTTAAACGAGCAATTCTTGTATATATAATTATATATATATAATTATATTCAGGATCTCGGAAACGGCTCCAACGATTTTGATGTAACTTGGCATACTAGAGGTTTCGGGGCCAAAAAATCGATCTAGCTATGTTATATTTATAGAAAATGTTGTTTTGTCGGTGTTTTTAGCTAATCAATACAATGACATAAAATGTCAATAGAATATGGATTCAAATTCAAATTCAATGACATAAAATGTCAATAGAATATGGATTCAAATTTCGCCGTCAATATCAAGAGTGGCGATAGCTCAGTTGGGAAGTTGTCCAGTTGTTTTTGTTTTGTTTTGGCAGTCAAACAGCGTGGGATCGAATCTCAATGTTATTATTATTCTATTTTTGTATTTTTTTATATTTTTTCATTATTTAATTTTTTATTAATATATATCTAAATAAACTCAAGAAAAATATACCGAGCGAAGCTCGGTCAACCAGATATTTTTGTGTTATAATGTGTAATATTTACTTTCAATTATATTTGTATCTCACTATAATTTTTTTAAACTAAGATGTTGTGGTTTCCATATATTATTAATAGATGGGTACTATGATGACGCTATCCCACAATGCGCACGCCACATATATACCTATTGGTATGGTGACGCAGTAAGAATACTATTGTTGGTGTTCACCATCTCCTCCTACTTTACGACACCTATGGCTAAAATACCCATGGGTGTCGTAAAAGACGACTAAGGTAATTTGATATGCAGAGAAAATTTATGCAAAGAGAAGTAAAACTCTAAATAAAATCCTATGTCAACACGTCTGACCAGTGAGGTATAGTAGATCAATTTCCCTCTCATTTGGAGGAGGCTCGAGCCCAGCAGTGGGACGTGTATGAGTATATCATCATCAGTCTATATATGTCCCACTGTTGGGCTCAGGCATCCTCCATAATAGGAGGGGAATTGACTTACTATTCCACGTTGGTCAGACGTGTTGGAGTATGAGTATATACTTAGATGATAAATATATTATCATCATCGTAAGTCACAGTATTACCATCGGGCCTCTTCTATGATGGGAGGAAATTGACTTATACCATGTTCGTCAAACGCGTATAGGGTTTAATGTCGAGATTTCCTTCTTTTGTATAAATGTTTTCTGCATATCATATGCTTTAGTCGTCTTTTATGACATCCGTGGGCAAGAGTGGAAGTGGTGAATTCAATGCCGGATTAGCCATATAGCAAGAGTAGCAAATGCTACGGGCCCCTCGAATTGGAGGACCTCGCGCTCCAATGTCTATCTGACTGTAATTTAAAAAATATCATTTTAGCGTAAAATATCTTGCATGCCTTAACAGTTTTGTTTTATTTAATACCCTAAACTTGAGAACCTGAAGCAAACCAAGAGCCTCTCGACAGAATTTGCTACAGGCCACGCGCTGCATTAATCCAGCACTGGGTGAATAATATTCTTACTTCGTCACCACAAGGATTATAACGTTACTTAGCTTTATTTTTGAAGTAAAAGGTTCTATAGGCGGGTTTGAATGGGGAGTAAATTCATATAAATCATTATCGACATAGTCACGAGACGTACTCGTATACGCTAACACCATATCTGTACACGTACACGACACGATACCTACTTGGTTTCCCCAATTTATTTTTTATCAGTTTTCACAATTACCTCAGCTCATGGCAGATTTAAAAATACATTTATGTCTAAATCGTATAATATATTATTCCACCTTGTTAACAGTGATGAAAGTTACATAGGATGTAACAGATAATGAAACCGCCCGCGGTGAGACAGCGCTATACAACTTTATAGTCATCGTAAAAAGCACGCGGCCCATCGCTGTAGACTGCCAATTAATTAATGAGTCAACTTGAAAATGAATTACCCAAGGAGTCCCAAGGTGTCCAGAATAACGGTGCTTATGCCACCATGAAATAAAATTTTATTGTTTTAAATTAACTCCTTTAAATTGTTATTGTTGGTATCATTTATTTATTTATTTATAAGCTTAACTGGCTAATTTTATTGCTCTGAAATAATAGCAGTCATTTTGTTCTAAGTGGGATGTATTTTTGTAAATTTAAACATAAAAAATATTAGTGCAAAGGGGAAGCAAGTAATATGAGCACTTATAAATTTAGTACCTATATTAAAGAAAATAATAATTGCAATATTTTTGTTCGGATTTGTGTTACAATTATATACATCTTATACATACTTGAATTTTAATATACGTATGAGCGTTTTATCTTCTTCCCTTTTAATATGCATAAATGTAATTCATGTATACATATGGTGACGGAATAAGAATACAATTCACTATACTCTTCCTTGCGCGTAAAAGACGACTATGGGATATAATACTACTTACTAGACTATAAGATAGGTTATTTAATTTTGCCGTCTCTAATAATCTTTGTAAATCAATACCCTAACTAAAAATCATGTCAATTTAAATAGTGTGATTTTTATACTATCTTCAGCATTATATCAAGTTCATCATCATCATCGTCATCATCTTGCTCTTATCCCAATTACTTGGGGTCGACGCAATATTTCATCTGTTTTGACATATTGCAAAAAGTTTCGGCAATGACTTTTATGACCGGCCGCCTGCCTGACGTCAACTCTCCTTGGGAATGTAATCGTTGACCCAAATGGTACTAGATGGAGTTGGTTCGGGTCAATCTAGGGCTCTTAGTCGTCTTTTATGACACCCATGAGCAAAGCAAGGGTTGGTAGTATTCGAAGCCGCTACCACACAGCACATTATATCAAGTTATTGTGATAAATTTGCCACCCTCCCAAATTTGTCAGTATAAGCCTCCCAAATTTGGCGCTATACAGCCATGGTAAATACACCACTGAATGTGTACATCTATGCTCAAAAATAAACCAACCCGTCTGATCTTCGTGTTAACCGCGTAGGTCTTTTTCGCTAATATTTTGGAAGCGGCTCGAGATTAGCAATAGGAGGTATATGAGTTGAGATGATGGCACTGTAAACAATAGATACGTAGACAAAATAAGTTTTTATTGACTGGCAATTCAGAAAAAGATCGTTACTTAAACGTGTTGAATGTATACAAAATAATTAATAAGTATATGTACAAAATAATTGTCATTCCGTACACCTACTTAATTAAATTTGTATGCAATGCATGCAATGCATTTTATTCATTTTAAATATCATTCTTCATAGTATTATATACTGCTAAATATCGCCATACCTAATTGTTATGCAAATAGAAATATGTAGTAAAATTTATTTTTCAAATCGACCGGCTTCAATTCTCAAAGTTAGTACAAGATTTTTTTTTAAATCCATGTAGGTATGCTTTTCTTGTTACTAAAACCGATGACGTGATTTTTAAGAACAGATCTTTGTATGAGTATGTCTTATACTTTGAGACTTGCCCATACTGATTGATCTAAATGGGCCACACAGTATCCTGCTAAAGAATTGGTGAAATTGTACACTCTTTCGGTTCCAAATCTGACTAAGAACTACCTTCAAATATGTAAGTCTGAACGATTATTCTGGGTTTCAAAAATTGATCTAGCTGTTTAGCCAGACATTTCGGCTTTCGTCACGTAAAGAAACATGAAGTATAGCCCTTTCAATAGCACGTACAGCGACTTTGAGCCTTTAAATGAGGTCAACATCGCTGATCACACTGTAAAAAGCTGTTTTACGGCTTTTATCACATTTGTATTAGATTTATGTACATACTGGTTATAAACTTTTTTTTTTCAGATACTTTGGACATTGGACAAGAAGATCCTTGGTTGCCGAAAAAAAAAACGAATACGTTTACTTAGGATATTTTATAAAACAATCTAGTACGTATCCGATAACGTTCCACATAAAAGTAAATAATTATCTACTTAGTATCATATTGTAACAAGATTTGATACAGCGGTGGCAGGGTGTTACAAAACTGCATACTGCTTTTATATTGTTTGAGGTTTAACTTAACATACGGTATCTAGGATAAAAAGTAGAAAGTAACGCTCAAAATAATAAATATCTAAATATTTAATACAAGCAAGGCAACGGGCACAGTTAGTATTACATAATACTACGAAACCCTTTTTTAAACAGAGGTAATCTGATGAAAATGTCTGCTCGCAGGCACCTTCATTTGGCTGTTCTTCTATTCGACGTGATTGTTTAAAAAAAACCAGAGTATTTATACCACAAGTTGTCATGGTCAAAAAATTATAATAAAATAAATACTAGGGCGTCGACATATATGTTATTAACACAGAGGCACAGAACGACAGCATTTCGGGGCAGTTTTAAATTTGCTGCATCTCTTTGCTGGAATGATCTGCCGCCTTCATTACGTGAAATAAAATCAGTTAATAATTTTAAACATAAATTCAAGGACTATTTGCTTAAAAACCAGAAAGAATCCTTGTAAGTTTGTTGAGTATACATACTGTTTGTACCCTTGTTTTTCTTTAATGACCTACAACCAAACTTTGCGAGATCACAGAATGCGCTCTGGGATTTATGGATCCGTTCATATCGAACACAACGATTGGATTGAACGAGCCCGATAGAGGACAGTACTCATGTGCAAAACGGCTCGGTTTGCCTATGAGTTGAGGATATTGCAGTAACAAATATTGTTAATGTGTTCGTTAATCTATGTATATGAAATTGAGTATTTAGTTATAATTATTAATTTTCTAATTTGTTGATCTTTTTACTTTATTTTTTATGCTCACTATTGTACATATATATATATATATATGTTTATTGGTAATATTATTTATATATATTAATAATAATATTTATTATATTGCGATTTAATTGTGTCGTGACGGCCCGTGCTCAACGTAATGGTTTTATCTGAAAACCAGCGCTGTAGCACCTCCGTGTTGCAGCTTATGCTGAGATAGAACCTTTTTTGGTCTACTACAGCATTTTAAATATTTGCTATTATTCGTATTCTTTTTAATAGTCTTTGCTTTTATAATAGTAATATCTAGTAAATAAGTTAGTTTTAAAAACAAAACAGTTGTAAAGCCCAAAATAAACATTCTTTCTTTCTTTCTTTCTTTCAAACTCGAATGAATTCATATATATTTTTCTTATTGATTGTTTTAGTTAAGGCATGCCGATCATTCCCAAGCGAATCGAACAAGCGAACGAGCTTATTTATTAGAGGAATCAAGAGGATTTGTGTGCGAAATGTGTCCTTTATCTTTGCTCGTATTGAAGAAATCACCTCCCTCGAAGGCACTCATTGGTCAGATTCTCGTCCATTTACGCCCCAAACTATTATAGTCACACTACGAAAAAATCTCTATGTTCGTACTTATATAACTATACAAAATGTAGAGTACATACTTATATTTCTTTGCTATTGCTTATAAATTATAGCAACTAAGACTATATTGAATTCGATGCTCAGGCAACTAAGACAACACAAGGTTATAATAATTGAATATAGTACTTTATATTTTTTTATCTTTTGTTTTGTTTTACTATAGTCTCTATTAGGATTTTCTTGGTGGCAAAATAAAGCCTTTATGTTCGCCAAACCATCTGGTGTGCGTGATATAGTAAAATTTGCCTCATAGAAAAGTCACGTACCCAACAGTGGGACATACATAAGCTAAAAATAAGAGGATAAAAACAGAAAGCCAATTATAGGTTTTCACGTATTGCTAGTAGACGACTTTATATATTTATGAAACACTTGATATTAAAATAAAATCATTAAAGTAGATAAGTGTTATTACGGAAGGTTTTTATCGTTCATGCTACGATAGTTAGCTAATTTTGGTATCAAATGGGTTATATGAAATGAGAATTTGGTTTATAATATTAAGATTAAATTATTAATAACTTTTCTTTGTACATTGTAGGATCGATACGGGATTAAATGAAAAATGTAAGAGAGAAATACTGTAGAATGCCTATATTAAACACTAAAAAAGGGACTTCACTCGTATCATCATCATCTCAGCCCATATACGTCCCACTGTTGGGCTCGGGCCTTCTCCATAATGGTAGGGTAATTGACCTAATATATCACGCTGGTCAGACGTGTTGATATAGGGTTTTATTTCGAGTTTACCTTCTCTCGCATAGATGTTATATGCGTTTTATATCCCTTAGTCGTCTCGTACGATCACCCACGGGTAAGGGGGTGGTTAATTGTATTCTTACTCCGTCACCACACCAGAAGGTAACTAGGAGAATTACCTACGTTTCTAATGTTTTGGTTGAATAAAATCAGCCGTGGTTACCGCCAAGGATCCATAACCCAGCCAAGACAGCGGGCACAAACGTTTTATGTGTTTAATTGATTACAAACACGATTTAAAAACTTATAGTATTTTTATACTTTTCATTTATTCCTTTGAAATATTAAGTAATAAATCTTTAGACTTAGAAACATAATAGACAAAATATTACTCGGACTCAGAACAATAATTTGTGATCATACCAAGAACGTACGTAGAGATCAAATCAAATCCATTACACTCGGGAGATCACCTCATAGACTACTACGCTTTTAGTCGATTAGATTAGAGAGGTAGTTTTTAGGTGATAAAGGCGTGATATTGTAATAAAACATCTATGCATACCTAGATATTTATGTGGCTACAGGTTTCTTTTAGCAAGCTTAATCGTGTGGTAATGTGAGCCGGCCAGCTTTACAAGCACGCCGTTGTTTTAATTGAGTTTTCTTCCCTTTGCACCTTTGTGGCGACGAGTGGTGTCACCCTCAAACGAGAGGTGGATAGGGTGCAACTGAGCGGACGAGTATAAATGTCGACACTATATCACTTGGATTCATACGACTTAATAACAATTTGATGCGGCTTGAATTCTGAAGTTGTGTTTTTCTGTCAATTATTAGCACATCTTTCTGTCAATTTTTTAAGAGCAAATACAAAGTTTTTTAAGGGTACATTTTCTAATAGAAATAAAATGTTCCTTGATGTTTATGCGAGTAGAAATTAGACTATTTTTATGAATTTTATTTAAAATGAAAACAATGTGTATGAAAATAAAACATTGATCATCAGATGTATTTCCCGTATAGTGACTGTATAAGAATACCATGTCTCTACTCCTACTTTTACGTGAAAAACGTGTTAATTGGCTGCAACTTATTACTTAGAATATTCTAAAATCTGCGTAATCTTCATGTAACTCTGGAGAGTTACTGACAAGATACTGGTGATGCTGAGATTTCTTCTGCTGCTTTTACTGCTTTCATAACTGTGGCACTTCTGCGGGATTTTTTTTAGATACATTTTTGTTTCAGTTGACGCACCTTTTATAACGGTAATTTGAGAGGAACTTTACGATGTTTGAGGAGAGTATAGTCTAAATTTTTTAATTATATTTTTGCCCGGCTATTCTGGGCACACTCTCCACCCAATCTGTCCGGGGCGACGGATAAACGGCAGGCAATCCCATAACCTACCTCTCCATCGTCATTGGGCCGACCACTGGTACCGGCCGGCCCGGCGTCTTACCCTTTCGGGTAGCCTCCCTTTTGATGCCCGGCAACATTGCAGGGTTCGTGGTCGGGGCGTTATCCTTACATAAAGTCGATGAAGATTTTATTATTAATAATATTAGAAGCAATCATATAGATTTTATCATATTGATTTACTTAAAAATTGCAATATAATAATGTACTTTGTTCATTGTATTAACACTTCCGCATTCCTTTCCAAATTGGTTTTCATCGCTGTTACTGTTATGACAATTCCTTTTCATTACAAGCAGATCCTTAGTCACAATGATCGTATTCTGGCAATAATTAATATGTACTTATGGAACATATGATCAGTTTATCTACTTAGTAGACTATTGGATTATATTTGGATTAATTAGTGTTAAATGAATATTCAGTAAACGGACTGACTACAAGACTGAATAACTTATGTGTCAAATTAATAATACTTTTCTTTATTAAAATTAAGATACGGAATAGATTTTTCGCACATAATTAATCATTTGTATGGAGTAAGAGTATAATGGTTATTATGTGTAGACCGAAGGCGGCAAGGGTGACGGCGAAGGTAATGAAGACGCACTTTGTACTTTACAATTTGTAATTAACCTTACAGCGGTTACAATACGTATGACCTACAATATTCAAGATGGCGGTATTTATAGATACACGCGGCGTGAACTAATATGAAATACACAAACTTAATAGATAATACTAATTATAAAATATCTTAATAATTCTAATAGTTATTTACGTGCAAATATTATACAGGATTATGTAATATTGAATATTTATTACGACGGAAGTTGACACGCAGACGTGTTAATGATGACATCATGAATCAGTGAAATAAGAATCTAATACATGTAGTAAAATATAAGGAATATAGGTGCGATTAGTCGACATAGTGTAAGAGAGTACCGAGGTCTACAACAATAAGTACTATTTAATAGTGGCGCCGGAAGCTGACAAGCGGAAGGTGCCCATTGTATAAGAATTATAAACTATTTACCTAATTATAAAAATATCAGTTAAATTATAAAACTATAATCAAGTCTGTAAATAATTAGGATGTATCTAAATTAGCCGTACATCTGAGGCCGGAAGTAGTACTTGATAACATATGCTTTCATTTAAGTATCATAAAAATTTATTAAGAGATGTAAGCAGATATCATTACTGTAAGAGAAGGAAAACTCGACATAAAGCTTATGCCAACCTAACTAGCCAGCTGCGTGTGTTAATGCTAATTTCTCCCATCTGGATGAGACCAAATCTCACCAGTATGGATATCTATATAAGAAGAAAAAGAAAGTAAACAGTAGTTTTTAATAAAAAAATCTCATGAAATAAAACTAATAATACAGCTTATATCGCGTTTTATTTTCACCATCCCAATGTTTCGCATTCATATTCATTTATAAATATTGTACCTTCAGCATTCGTTATCACGAGAAAACTTACAGTTCGAATAATTTTAAGCATTCATTCTCAGAAAAATATTTGAAATAAACTGCTGCACAGATGGCGTAGTGGTTTAGGTACCGACTTACAGTGCCAGTGTCGCGGGTTCGAATCCCGCGCAGGATAACACTGTGCGATCCACAAATTGTTGTTCTGAGTCTGGATGTGATTTGTGTCCGTTAATTATATGTTTGTAAAGTCCCCGGCATTACAAGGATTAATTTCCTTAGTGCAGGGTGTCTTTAAAAAAAAAAAATAAAAAAAATAATAAAAATAAAATAAGATTGTATCCGTAAACGTATTTTTATTTCATATGTATAATACTCACATAAACTTAAGTTATTCATCATCATCATCTTGTTCTTATCCTAATTACTAGGGATCCATTCAATATATAGTTTCTTATCCCAATTACTTGAGATGGACTTAACAATATGTAGGTACTCTTCTTTCATAATATATATTGCATACGTTTTAGGAAAAGTTTTATAAACGGTCACTTGCCTGACGTCGATTTTCTTTGCGAATGTAATTGTTGACCAGAAGGCATTAGATGGAGCTGGCCGAAGTTGATGTAAAGTTTTTAGTGAAGTATTATTTAATGCTGGTAGTGCTTTTTGTTTCTTTTTTAAACAATGCACAGCACTAAAATAATCCCTGTATTGCAGAGGACTTCACAAACATATAATTAATGCACACAAATTACATCCAGACTTAGAACAATATTTTGTGGATCGCAGTGTTGTCCTGCGTAGGATTCAAACCCGCGACACTGGCACGGCAGGACTGTATCTTAACCACTATGCCATCTGCGCAGTCAGTACTTATAGCCGCCATCACATAGGTACTTAACTAATTATTATAAAATAATTATCTTTGAAAAAAGCTTACAGGATGTTCGTAATATTTTATGAGCATTATATAGTAGGCGTTCACAAACGTAGTTGTCGTCTCATTTAATCACCACATTACATGCAAAATGCATCTCTTACATGTAAAACAGTCCCGGCGGGTATTTAAATTTTCGCCTTTCCCCGTAATTCGTTGAGTGCAGACAAAGGCTTTCAGGTGAAACATTGTTAATGTGTATCTGCGATGCATTTTACCTGACGCGCCTGCTTTGCATCTGGGGCCTGCACTACACTGTTTTTGTTGAACTGATGCGGAAATTGATAAATTAGCGGGCTTCTTCCCTAAGTTCATTCTGTACAATTTATCGGATACTCCATTTTATGTTTCGTTATAATCAATTTGTTTGACAACCTGTACTAAGGTGTTTTTTTAACCATAGTTTGATGGTGAGATAGCTAATAGCTTAGAAAATCTATACATCCATTGATTAATTTTACGTCCACTGCTGCCAGAATAGTCTCCACGGAAATGGTACGATAAACGGTGCTACTTCCCATCTAAAGGAGCCGTACGACTTTAACTATGTTTTTTACAAAATCTACATGGTAATATATATAATATATACATAATAACTGTGCCAAGTGGAAGCACTAATTCTGTGTGTTACTATAAAAGTTACTTTGTAAATGTGAAGACCAGAATATGTACATCTTCAGTAGGCCTTCTAAAAGACCAGTGGAACTAAAGTGGATTATGGAGCACCCTATGTTGTCTTGTTATCATTCCGGGCGGTATCAAGGGTGAGACTACAATTGGATAGTAAAGGCAAATAACCTAATTGTAAATAAAATATTTAAATTCGATGACGTTTACTTTCTCTTTCATATAATTATGGCTAAGATGGACTTGTGCAGTGTTAAGCTTAGATACAATAGTGAATGATCAAAATCGGAATGTAACGCTTGTAATAGATCGGATTGGCCTTGAATTAGCCAGCCACTTGACTGTACCCCGAGTATTTTTGAGGTCCATCAGTGGCCCTGGCAAAAGTTATTGCCAATAGTTTTATGACCAGCCGCCTGCCTGCCGTTTACCCTTCTTGGGAATATAGTTCTTGACCAACCGGCATCAGCTAGAGTTGGCACTAGTCTATATAAATAGGTCAATATAAATAAGTCTCTTAGTCGTATTTTACGATACCCACGAGGAATGTAAGGATTGATAGAGTAATTGTATCTGCCACGTTCAGCATATATATGAAAATCATACAATAAAAATGTATATAAATGTTAAAGTACGCATGCTTCAGCTAGTTCTATTAAAGTTTGACTAAAGAAACGATGAATAGATTGTATGAAAGACGATGTGTGTGGAATAAGAACATGAAAATAACTAATAAGAAAGAATATGGAAAAACAAACGCTTCTGGGGTGGATATATCGTTTGGTTTACTTCTGAAGTGGGACTAAGGGGACAAAGAAATAAATGAACATCTGGTGAATATCATATTCTGTGTGATGATGGAGTAAGACTACAATTAACCACGCCCTCTCTTGATTGTAGATGTCGTAAAATACAACTAAGATATAATGTGCATGAAACGTCTATGTAAGAGAAGGAACACTCGAGACACGTATGACCAGCGTGATATGGTAGGTCAATTTCCCTCCCAAGGGGTCCCGAGCTCAACAGTGGGATGTAATTGAGATGATGATGACGATGATGAATATTATACTTTATTAAGACTTATATTCAAAATAATGGATATGTTACGGTGAATATGATTAATTGCAAATTATTAATAAATATCAATCATTATTAATAATTACCAAAATTCGAGGTAAAAGTAAGAAATTAATCACATTTATCGCTGATTATTAATAATATAACCTTCATCATCTCATCATCATCTCAGCCCATATACGTCCCACTGTTGGGCTCGGGCCTCCTTCATAATGGAAGGGTAATTGACCCACTATACCACGCTGGTCAGACGTGTTGGTATAGGGTTTTATTTCGAGTTGTCCTTCTCTCGCATAGATGTTATATGCGTTTTATATCCCTTAGTCGTCTCGTACGATCACCCACGGGTAAGTTAGGGGGTGGTGAATTGTATTCTTACTCCGTCACCACACGGAAGTAGTATAACCTTAACCGATAAATATAATAAATTTTACAAATAACAGAGGCGTACCCAACGAGAGGGCCAGGCTGTACGAGGCTTACCGCAGTGCGCGGTCTACCTTCAGACTAGCCATCCGTCACGCCAAGGACGTGAGTGGGCAAGAAATGCTGGACAGTCTCGAGCGTGACCCCTAGGGTCGCCCGCATCGTGCGGCACTGAATAAGCTCCGCGCGCGCAGGGTCCTCCTCCTCACTGAGACTCCAGCCCAGCTTAAGGGCGAAGCAAACGACCGGAGGGTCATAGTTTTACCAGACAGTGACTGACCGACCGATCGCCGAGGTCGGCGAGGCCGACAATAATGTTACGCTCATCACGGAGGCAGAGATGGGAACGGCGGTGCCGCGAATGCGTGCTAACACCATCGCTTCCGGGCCGGACGGTGCGTCAGCGTCCTCTACGTGGACCGAATAGGGGACGTTGTGCGGACAACCATGTCGCGCGGTGTTCCAGGGTGGTCGGTCTTAGGGCCGACTCTGTGGAATACCAGCTACGACTGGGTGTTGCGAGGTAGCCTCACCCTGGGTTGGGCGTAAATTATTATGCCGATGACACGCTCGTTACAGCCTTTGAACGCTAGAAGAGGCAGCATGCCTGGCAACTCTCGGCACCGAGGAAATTTTCAGGCGGATCGAGACACTGGGACTTAGGGAGGCCCTATAGTTTCATGGGCTCTGCAACAGTCCACCCGCCGCGTTCATTGCAATTCTAAGTAGCACAGAAGTCTTTCTTGCAAAAATAAATAGTACTTAATATAAACAATTTATTAAGATTGTAGTGTTGATTTTATGACGAGTCTGAAATTGTGTATTATTTTTTAAATAGTATTTGAATTCAGCACGTAATAAATGATTTTGCATGTCAATGTCTGTTAATTATGTAATTGTATTGTAATACTACCATCAAACACCAGCTGGACAAATAACTTTGGGACTAATTTTATTACTTTTACCAACGAGAGTAGCGAATTATTAATAATAACTGCTAAAAGTGATGAATTTTAATTTTATATTCACATTTACCAAATCACGTGGTAATTATTAATAATGATTGAAAATGATTAATAATTCTTAATTATTCAAATTTACCGTAACAGATATATAATACAATTTAAAATTTACACCTCTATACTAGAAGTTAAAGTTATAATATTCCTGCTTATTTTTACACAATTTACTCCTATTACAATAAAATAAAAAAAAACCGGCCAACTGCGAGTCGGAGTCGCGCACGAAGGGTTCCGTACCATTATCTATAAAAATCAAGTTTGCTGTATGAGAGCCCCCCTTAAATATTTATTTTATTTTTAGTATTTGTTGTTATAGCGGCAATAGAAATACATCATATGTGAAAATTTCAACTGTCTAGCTATTGCCGTTCTTGAGATACAGCTTGGTGACAGACGGACGGACAGCAAAGTCTCAGTAATAGGGTCCCGTTTTTACCCTTTAGGTACGGCACCCTAGAAATGATTAGAAATCATTTTAACATCATGATTCATCTCAGCTCAAATATGTCCTACTGTTGGAATCGTGCCTCCTCCACGAAAGGAGGATTGACCTACCATATCACGCTGGTCAGACGGGTTGGTATAGGGCTTTATTTTGAGTTTTTCTTCTCTTGCACAGATGTCATATGCATATTATATCCCTCAGTCGTCTTTTACGACACCCACGAGTGAGATTGGAGTTGGTGAATTGTACCAATGTTTACTCCGTCACCACAGAGAGATGACATCATGACTACTGTCATTAAAATTTTGTTAGAAATAATCTCTTTTAAATGTATTAAATCTGCTTAAATTTACGGTTCGATTAAACACTATTTGAGCAGGGCTATCAACAACGTACGCTAATCTGTATTTGACAGATATATACACATTTAACAGATAAAAACGCACGGACTTTTATTTATGATAATTTGACTTACCAAGTTTTAAAAATTACATTACTTTTAATGTAGTATTTTATACGCTTTAAAAGTTAATAACTATACACTCTTCCATTTTCACAAACTGAAAAATTTCCTTGTAGAAAATATATACATTACCATAGGTCCCGAATCAAAAGAACGTTCGACAATTTTAACCGCAATTAAGCTTCTGGGGTGAAGAAAAACGGGCAAAACAGTGTGCGAAATAGACATTCGAAATGGCGGTGGAGAATCAACAAACGAATTTCCGACATGTCAAAGTAAATCTCTAGTCGACAATACGAATGGCAATAAAATCCGCAGCCGGGGGGTTAAACTGGCGATTGGTGAACCATCCCCTACTATGTGATAGCTTAAAATGATTATTACTGTTTTCTTTTTTTTATTTCCGACCAAATTTACAATAACATAAGGCGTTTTAAGCTAATACTTTTGTATAAGGATTTTAATTGAAATATAAATTGGAAGTTCGCAGCAAAAATTTATGCCAATCTGTCTTACTAGGGTGGTATTATCACTTACTATAGTAGATATTTGCGTTATACTTTAGCATGTATACAGGGCTCAAAAAAAGAAACATACAAATCATAGAAATACTCTGAAGTAATTCCAGACAAATAAACGGAGAAATTTTGTATCAAATTATCTCTGATAACGCTAGGTTTATAATCAGGCAAAATTGTTATTTAAGCAATGTTTTCGCGTTTTATGGAAGCTGCTATATATTTTGTTTATTCAGTAATACGTTATCCACCAATCTATATTGTGATATAATCATTAATTCAATATTTTACCCTAAGTACTCATATCGCAAGATAATTTAACAATAATTAAGAGCGAAAAATTACACTTAGTGCGTCTAAGTGTAATTTTTCGATACGAATACGATAATTATGAGTCACATAACAAATTATACTGCATGGAAATTAAGCCCATATCATTCTGCATGAGAGGTCAATACTTAGACCACTACTTCGTCTATGAGATATGTTCATTTTCTAGGAGTAAAATAAAAATTCGTACCTAACTTGGTAACTATATTTCCAAAGCAAATAGTAGGTGCTATGATCTAAGCTGAGCAAAAAAACTCAACTTTTAGCAGTTTTTGAGAGAAACCAGTAAAACGGTGTAATTTGTTAGATAAGAGATGGTTTAGCTGAACGCCGGACACTGATACCGATCATCCAATAAGAGGGTATCACAATAGTGTGGCGGAGTTACTCGAAGCTTTTCACTTGTGGATTACTGGTAGAATAAATTAGTATTATCTACTTATCTTACATCAGGTTTAGCTGACCAAAGTCTACGTACGTTTTAGTATTCGAATCGCCTCTAACGACAAATGGAACAAGATTATTTTCAGTTATTTATTTTGCATCCAGCGGTAGATAAGTTAATAGATAACTAGGTAAGTGTTAATCACCATTAATTATACTAGAAGTGTATCCAAGCAGTTTTTATAATAATATTGAATGTATTGTTGACATTATACTACGGTAAAAGAAGATATTAATAGAAAAGCCGCACTATTTGAATGGGAATGTTGTTCTTGTTTTTTTTTTGGAATATAGGAATGTTGTTCTTGTTTTTTATTCGCGAGGTGAGGTAATAAAAAAGGTTTAATGAATGTTAGAATTATTAAGAACTTTATTTCCGTATTGTCACTGCCAATCGGGAAGTATTACTTTGAAGCCTGAGGCGGTTTAAAAGTACTAATGGGTTTATCCTAGGATTATTTCATATAAGTCTCTATACTTAAATAAATTTAAGAATTAAAGTCATTTAGCAATTAGACTTATTGTGTATCTCATTCTTACAGGACAAAATTTGGGTGTTTTAACTTTCATTTCACCCTTTTGTGTTACATGTTTCGCCTTCAAGTTATAATCGTAAGTCTATAAAAAATATATTTAAATTCCCCGTTTAAAATCTTACTAAATAATTTTTAGAATTAATTTTAGAAAACTGAAAAAAATGTTATTGTTTTAAACTACAGAGTACTTATTTTAATAATCATATTTGAGCACATGTTAATAATATATCCCGGATGGTGACGAAGTAACAATATAATTCATCACTTCGTATCTTGTCCGTGGATGACGTAAATGACAATTAATGGAAATATTATGCAGATAACAAGGAAGGGAAGGTAAATTTGACATAAAACCCTATGCGAACACGTCTGACCAGCATGATCTAGTAGGTAAATTTCCCTTCAATTATGGAGGAGGCTTTAGTTCAATAGCGGGACTTATGTGGGCTGCGATGATGATGATATTAATCATATTGTAAAACTTCGTATGTGAATATTCGTTTGTTGCAAGAGTACGACGTCAGGCTTGGGTATATCAAACATTGCATTCCGCCATTGCCGTATATGATGCATAACGTTATTATTTGCTACAGACAAAATTAATTTAAAACCTGAAAGTGACTGCCGCAAAAGATTCTTAGAGTTTCCTATTAGTTTTATTTAAGTTAATTATTTTGCGCCATCTTCCTCAATAACAGTATTATACTTCCATGTATATAATAATTGAAAGACAAGAGCGGTTTGTTAATGAAGACTGATTATCGAGCTGTATGTGAAGACCATGAAACCAGACTTTCTAACGCAAGCCTCGCAGGCATTAATTGGACTCTGTCGCAGGCACTTAATTTTCAATAAGAGGCGAGTCGCCTCCCACCAGGTGGACGCTTTGTGAACTCTGCTGTTTGCTAAAGTCCTCGTATTTATTTTAGATTCTATTGTGCTACGCTCCGACGCTTTGTCAGAAAATAGCCCTCTCATGTACCACTGCTTTGTTAATTTTATTAATACGTGAAACATTTATAAACGCGACCGCACGAAATTTAATGAGATTCATTGTATAACAGAGAGTAATGTGCTCGCAATGAAGCGCGTTCTCGGCTTAGATGTTGTCTTAATTCATACAAGCGTGGAGGATTTTAATGTGTTCATTCCACGTTATTTTACAATGCTTACTGGCGTTGTTAGCGGCGAAGAAACACCTGCTACCTTGCTTTTGACATATTATATTATCAAGTCAACTTGTTTTATCACCGCTATAGAGGTTGTTGCCTGTAAAAGTAAAATGATGCAAATAATCCTTTTTATCCCGCAATCTAGAAGAGTTCAAAAGGCAACCTGCCGGAGATATTTACGTTGATCCTTTAGAGCCGGACGGCGGCTAAATAACTGGGCATTGCGCGGCTAACAAAAGAATTTAATAACTCTGTGAAGGTTAGGGCGGGTTTTGGGCGTTAGGCGGCCCGCCCTCGCCCGGTAAGCTTATTATCGCGGTCGGGTCGACAGGTCGGGCGCCACCGACAAGAACATATTTGCTTTGTTGAATGTCAACTGACGGTAGTCGCCGTTACCGCCGCCCTCGCACACTCAATACGGAGTTTGTGCACCCGTTTAAACATTTAAGAGCTCGCAATGTTTAGCGAACGACGCAAATTAAAATAGGCTTTATGCGAAATCTAATTTGGCAAGTAGGGCACCGAGCGCTGTTAGACGAGAGGCACCCGGACTGGAGGTAGATGTTTGTATTGGGAATTGAATTAATTCTGCTTTAGAATTACCTTCTAAATATAATTGATATTACGTATTTTGTCCTCTTTTCTCATCTACAGTGTAAATATCATTAAGAGAAATCAGAAGCTTTTTAAAGCATTAAACAATTTGACACAATTTTGTTAACGAAGTTTCCGTTTTGTTGTGATAATTAGATTGAAATGGCGCCATAATTATTCTTCTCTAGCTATATATTGAAATATATATCAATTGTTCAGAGCAAGTAAAACAATGGATATACCAGACGCGTCCCAGTTATGTAGTTATGATGATATCTTGAATTTAATTTTTACGAAGAGTCTAAGTAGTTATCGTAATACGTACCCTTCCTTAATCTATTGATATCTATTGAATAGACCTACCCAGCGAAGGTAACATAATGCCCTAATCGCCGCTTGGTTCCCGGGTTGGTTATTCCCCGAATTAATAATATATGAATTACTAAGTTTCTTTAGTAGTAAACGAGCAACAAACCCGATGGTAAGTGGTAACTGCCGTTAATGGATCTCAGGATTACCAGGATTACAGGCACATAACCAGGTCGCCGCCCACCATTGAGATATCGACCTTCAACACAGTCGCTCGCCGAATGAAGCGCAATAATTAATTGCTTCTTAGACGTCGGTCTTCTCCAAGAGTGCGATACTACATCAGAAGAACCGGCTCAGTTATTAGGCAGTACACAGAAGAATGTCAGTATGTCTTTACTATAAATTACGTCATTTCAGTTAGGATTCACTCGATATAAAAACATTTTTTAAACTGAAAGATTCTATATGGACGTTCAAGGAATGACCACTCTTTCCATACTAAGCGTGAGTAACGTTACGTTACACGCGAGCGTTACACGTTATATAAGTATATGTACCAATGATACATTGTTGTTGCATTGCTATTAAGATATATATCAAATCAAATCATTTTATCTGTATAAACCCCTTAAGGTCACATACATATTGTCAAATTTATACATAGTTAGAAATAATCTACCACCGGATCGGAACACGGCCATAAGTTGAGAAGATCCGGCTAGAAACTCAGCGGGCTGTAATTTTTTTTAATCTTTTAAATATATATAACTATATACTTTGTACAACATATGGTATTAGCTCCAGTGTGATGCCCTTCGAAATTGTATACATGTATGAATTTACAAAATTGTACTAAACAAAGAAAAAAAATAAGTAAAGAAAAAGTAAGACAATATGACTGGACCAGATCCCACAAGCAGCACCCGATCACGAGTTAACTAGTAGAGCAGCCATCGCTCCCCTCATCCACATTGGAGTGAAGGGAGCGACCCGCTCCACGTAGCTACCGCAAGCAGAACCTTATAAATAATAAATAGTATACATTCATTCATTTCATCTCAGCGTATATAAGTCCCACTGTTGCCTTTTGTATCTTGATGATTCGGCCTATATGACCAAAATGTCGAAAAGACCGTGGGTGCCTGGTGGGATTTGTTGCCCTTAGGCCTCCTCTACAATAGGATGGGGCATTAACCTACTATTTCATGTTGGTTAGACGTGGTAGAATAGGATTTTTATCGAGTTTGCCTTCTCTTATGTTACCTGCTTATATCCCTTAGTCGTCTTTTACGACACCCTCGGGCAAGAGAGAGGTGCATTATATGAATGCATCTTAATTATATACGCATTGATGTATTATTAATAAGATATTTTATAGAATATTTTTCTAAAAGTTATTTTACGGTTAGTTTCTATTCTTTATACTGTAAAGGTTCACTTCTATCGGGCGTCGCTAGACAGCATTGTTCTTTTTTTATAACAAGACAACATCCTGTACTAAAGAATTTATACTTTCACTGCGGGTGATTTTATAAACGAATAATTAACTGATACAAATTACAACCAGGCTCAAAACAACAATCTGTGTATCGCACAAAATATTGTCCTAAGTAGGAACCAAACTCACAAAATTGGCATATTAAGTCAGTGTATTAATTCATTTGTGCAATCATGATATGTTTTTGAAGTTATTATTTTCTTCTGCGTATGTATAACCAACTGTATAAAACCCAATCAGATGAACGATGCGTGAACGCATAGTGAACGAATAGTTAACCTATACTTACTATATTATACTTACTATATACTTACTATATTATGTTACACGTAGAAATTCTTCATCTTTATATATATATACAGGGTGTATCAGGTTATGGGGCAACTTGTCAAAAGGCAGCTAGGCAATGGTGGTAGGAACCCATAAAAGAAATTTAAACGAAAAATATCGATTCGTTAAGAAATTAGAGACATCTAAAGTTTTCAATTTTGTCATTGCTTTTTCGTGTAAATCTGATTGAAATGTATAATGTCAATGATACTTAATACGCAACATATTCATACTTTGTTAAATATTCATTAGAAATTGAATAAATCAATGATTACGTTCACATAAGCAAGACTAACTTCGCTTTAAAGCAGCTGATCGGCCTATGGCCGTTGACCGCTTGTCGTTGTACCTACATGTCATTGAAGCGTTTGCGCAATTCTAGGTATAAATGAATGAAATTATACTGTCGAAGCTTTACATGCCTACATGTATTCTGTCTGTACATGCCTACATAATACGTAACATTTAAGGCATAGACTCTTAGACACATTTTTTTTTTTGAAATTACTATAATTTTTATGTTGTATTGTTTTTTGTGTAATGTACATTCTAAGTACGATCTATGACCGTTAAACTACAACATTCTTGAACAGTTGTCCCATAACCTGATACATCCTGTATATATTATATATATATATATATATATTTCTTGTGTACGTGTGTATGTCACTGAACTCCTCCTAAACGGCTGGACCGATGTTGATCAAATTTTATGTGTGTGTTCAAGAGGTTTCGAGAATGGTTTAGATTCACAATTGGACCCAGTAGGTGGCGCTGTGATCGAGTTCAAGGAAAATTCTTTTTATTTTATTTGAATAGAACAACGTCTGTTGTGCCAGCTAGTATAAGTATATAATTTACCACCCCCTTCTTACCCACAGGTGTCGCAAAAGACGAATAATATAAGAAAAGGAAAACTGAACATAAAACCCTTCAAAGCATTTGTCCAGCGCGGTATATTAGGCCAATTTCCTTCCCATTATGGAGGAGGTCCTAGCCCAATAGTGAGACTTATGTGGGCTGAGGTGATGAACAATAGTTCTCAGATGCAGCATCTCCCGATCTTCAAGTGTCGAAAAACACGAATAATTAAAAAAAAAACCTTGGGGACGCTATTTTAATAATAACACAAGATTAAGTGAAATTAGTAAACAGTAAGTATAGATATGCGTAAAACTTAATCGCCTTATACAACATATACTGACAATATTGGTATTATTCGTGGTCACACATGATATTTTTATGATACATATAAAGATTATTCATATTATTTTTTATTGAGGTTGAAACGGGCGAACATGATTATAAGTGATACCGCCGCTTAAAGACCTTTGCGAGATTGCTGCCTACGGTTCGATGATACTAAAGGCATCACAAAAACCCACCTCATGCAAACAACCTTCGAATGTTGGGCTACTGGCCAGAGGCATCACTATACCACCTGGCGCCCGTGGCAAATTCTTTGATGAGGGCCTATCAGTAAGAACCATCACGTTGTACTTAGGTAAAATAAGTGTTATATAAGTGAGTATCATCGGTACTTTTCAATCTGTACTGATTAAGTACCTAGATGATATTGATTCATCCCTAGGCATTTTGGGCCGGGGTCATCTTGGGTTGGGGGCCCGTGACATTTTGCCACCCCTGCCACCCTATAGTTACGCCACTGCTACTGGTTCTCTCGCGCACCGAACGAAGTGCAGTAAGAAATTGCTACTTATCAGTCGTCGTTCGTACAGAGTGTGATACTATCCCGGACGGACTGCGGCTGTAAAAAGGCGACTGTCGATAACGTGCTCCTGCCATATAAAACATATACATATCTTATATAGATATATGTATAAAAAAAAAAAGTCGTGTTAGTTACACTATTTATAACTCAAGAACGGCTGTACCGATTTGGCTGAAAATTGGTGGGGAGGTAGCTTAGAGCTAGAAAACGGACATAGGATACTTTTTATCCCGTTTTTTAAATGGTGTTTACAAGTTTTCACCAATAACTCTTTTATCCCGTTCGATTGCGTTCCCGTGTGACGTGACATAAAATGACAAAGAGAATACAAGTCACTATGAAATATAGTATAAAAAACGCATTTGATATGTAATAACAAAATGCAAATGACAGCTAAACGTAATTTTGTCTATAGTTAAGTATGGTTGAAAATTTGATAATTATAATTTTGTCAATGTAAAAATCAAAAATGTAGAAATCAATAATCAGTAATTTGTATTCTCTTTGAATCATCATTAACAATGTCGCGGCCAAAATAATCGAATCTTTCCCGACAAAGCTTAAGCTTAATTTAGAAAATATATTTACAAAAGAATTATGGTATTACGAAGTTCGCCGGGTCATCTAGTATTATATATAAGAAAATATTATATACAAGAAAATATCTTTACTAGGTATATTATAACTTAAAATACATTTATCTAAATGGCGGTCACTATATCCGCAAAGAGGAGTGAAATATTATTAATATTTAAACAGATATGTATGTTTAGGCAACAGTATGATTATGTGAAATTTCCATACACGTCAAAGTTGACCCGTTACAAGTTAAATAGTGGAGTGTTTGGAAAGTTTGGGTATACTAACATTAAATGAAACTATATTAAAGATTCAGAAAGGGTTCGGTAAGTTATACTTAACCGCAGGTGAACCGCGAAGCCTTTACTCTGCTACTGAATAAGTCAGTATTGTGTAGAGTTAAATTACTGGAAAAGATTTACAGCTGGCTTTAAAATGGCTAATTTTAAATTTATATAACAAATGCTTTCCGTGTGGTGACGGAGTAAGAATATAATTCACCACCCACGATTTTGTCCGTGGGTATTGCAATCATATTGACTAAGGAATTTAGTATGCAATATATACGCAAGAGAAGCAAAATTCCATCCAATCAAGATGAAGCTATCCGCCAACCGGTCTGGTTCTTATAATATATTAGGTCCATTTCTTCCCTAATATGGATCAGGCTCACGGCCCAGCGGTAGGAGGTATATGAGCTAAGATGAAGTATAAAATTTTGTGGTTTATTTTCCAGTCCATCTGTCTACAGATAGGCCTATATATAATAGTGGGTATTATATATAGGCCTATCTGTAGACGAGGATAATCGGATAACAATTACGCTTGGCAAGCGGTTTGGCTATCGCAGTTAGTGTTGCGAATTGCCTAGGTTAGTATTGCTCGTGGGAGACGTCGGGATGGGACGATATCCTAAATGGACCATAACGTGACCAAAAAAAAAAAAGAAAAGAGAAAATGGCACTGCTGGCCATTTCCTTGGTGCTAGAAAGCACAAATGGACAGTGCTTACAACTCCCAAGGAGAGGTTGGGGATGACGATATATTGTATGTATACATTATTGTACAACTCTAAATTGCTTGTGCAGAATAGCCAATAAAATCATACCAAATTGCTTATTTACATATATGAAACAGAAAACGTGTTTCTAATTATTTCAATCTCTTCAAATTGCTTATCTACATAAACAAAACAATTTTTTTTCTAGCTATACCCGTTAAAGACTTTGATACTATCCAACCGATGTGCCCTACATCGCCACTGAAATAATGAGTAGAAGACTAAAGAGTGTTTATTACAATTTTTATTTCTACAGAACAATATCCATTGGATCAGTCTGTTATCTATAAGCCCGGGTACATTTATACATTGTTAATTCTATATTGTACAGCATCGAACAATATTTAATATATATTTTTGTTCTTATCGATTCTAGAAGTTAGTCATGATATATATGAATGCTTGTAAGGAAGGCATACTTGCACTCTCCTCGTGTTAAGGAGCACAGCATCTTTTGATGGATAACAATTTCATTCGGATACTATTTTACTGTCAGTTTACTCGTAAAAGCAAGCCACTTAATAGTCTCTAGATAAAACTTTTATAGAAATATATTGCTAAGGCGATCGTTTAAAATATTATTGTTAAATGATATTAAAAAGTTCGTGTGTGAGTAATGTAAGTCAATATCAGCTCTTTCTTATCCGTGTGTTAAGAGATGACTACGCTTGATATCTTAGGCGGCTGACGTCACTACGGAAGAAAAATCTACATAAAACCTTGCACTCACCTGTCTGGTCAGAGTAGTATAATAGCCAAATCACTTTGCTATTGTAGAAGAATCCAAAAGAATATTAATATCAATTTTAATTGATATCTTTCAATAACTAGAATTTGTATGTTAAGAAAATATTTTAGAAATTTCTACGCTGACCTAAGCTTCGTCAATTTATTAATATTTACTGTTACCGTATATTACCAAAATTATTAATAAATTGAAGACACTCTTAAAAGTCGCCGAAAATCTATATATCTAAATACTTGTAATATCTAGACTTGTCTGTGTGGTTACGGAATAAAAATACACTTCACCACTCCCTATATTGCCCATAGATGTCGCAAAAGACGACTAAATGATATCATACGCATATAACATATATGCAAGAAAAGGAAAACTCGAGATAATACACTATACCAATCTGTCTGCCAGACGAGGTATAGTAAGATCAATTGTCCTCCTGTTGTGGTGGAGGCTCGAGACCAGTAGAGGCACGTATATAAACTAAAATAATGAGGTAATAATTTACTTTTATGTGGAACGTTATCGGGTACGTACTAGATTGTTTTATAAAATTATCCAAGTAGACATATCCCCTTGTTTTTTTGGGAAACTTAAGATTTTCTTCTCGTCCATTGCCCATAGCAATTGAAACTAAAGGTATATAACTAGTGTGTATTCAAAAATCTCATACAAACGCGATGATGAATATCCAGACTTATAAATGCAAACTTGAGTTTATTTCTTTGTTGATTACAGTTTCACACCTTAATTACTTAACCGATATTTTTAAAATTTGATTTTAATGTTTTCAGGGATATAAAATAGCCTATATGGTGTCTCCCGTCCCAAAAGTAATGTTCTCGCGGAATAGAAAAATTGATTGACGCGAGTAATGCCGTGGTTATCGTACAAAATATGTTACTAAAAAGCGCTATAAGAGAAATTATATGTACTATAGGCAGAAGAGGCTAATATTTAAACTTAGCCTCGAGAATTTATTGCATATATGCTGAGTAATGATTTAGCAGTATTTAATCAATAAAACAATCAATAGTTATTAAAATTAGTAGCAGCTATTAGGCATATTTAGCAAAAACTAAGTGACGTCAATATATTCAAAAACGATGACTATGATTATCGTTACTTTTTAAGTATATGTATATCCATTATATGTAAAAAAATGTCTCGCTATACCTAGAAACCTACTTTATGAAGTGAAGAAATTATAAAATACTAGCTGACCCAAGAGACGTTGTTCTGTTGAAATCTAAAAAAATAGGAATTCTCCTTGAAATTGATCGCAGCGCCACCTACCGGTCCCAATTATTAATCTAAACTATTCTCATATGCATCGAAACATCCCCAAAAAATCATTTAATTTGTAAAGATAAACATAAGGAGGAAGAATGGAGAATTTTAAATTAGGAATTTTATATAGGACAATTATCCTCTTATCTCTTCCTCCTTATTCCCCATATTTCTTTGAATAAAGGGTCATCGAATAAACAATAAATAGTCGCTTGTAACGAGTTAAAGCCAGTGTTAGATGATGCTAAGGTGAACGGGTCATCTAGTAGTTAATATACCTAATGCTTTCCTAGTGGTAGGACCACACTGTCGACAGTTATCTGTCTACAGCCGCGGGCCGGTCAGTCCGGGGTAGTACCACGCTCTTGCAGGAAATCGACGTCTGAGTAGTAGCAATTTGTTACTGCGTTTCGTTCGGTGAGCGAGAGAGCCGGCAGCCCAACTTTCTGAGGGTGATTGCGTGTGGAGGGTTATGATAGTGCCTTTAGTATCACCGAGCCTCAATGCACGCATTCACATTCTCTTCACTTTCTTCGCGGTAGGTAGCGGCCTTGGAAAGGTCCATGAGCGGCAGCAACACTTACCATCAGGTGTACTGTCTGCTGATTTGCCATTGCTTGCAATAAAAAAAACGCTTTATTATATTAAACTATTACGTCATTACGTTACGTTATTACTCTATGTTTTCATAAGCAAATTTGATTAACATTTTCACCAATCACATCTAACGTTTTGTCAGGTAGAAACTAACAGGTTTCAGTTCACCCGTTACATGGAGGTAGCGGTGCTGGCTAATCGGTTTATCTGACCGCAGACCGCGGCTCTCAAAGGACCTTCGCAAAAAGCCAGCCCTTTGACTACATCTTCAAATATTTGCACCGAACGCCACAACCGCGCATTATTTTCAGTATAAACATTCATAATACCGTGGAACTTTGTTGGGTCAAAGCTTATTTTATTTTATGCGGAATACAGGTATTTGCTTGTCAGAAAACTGTTCATGAAATTTTTACAATATAAATTGATCCTTGGTACATCGAGATGTACATCGATAAATATTTTAGTAACGTTTCTTTTTTTTGTATTTATACATATTAATCATTTTTCCTCCGTATGGGAAAAATATAGTAAAGAAATTCATAATTTTCGTACTATATTATATATATATATATACTCTATCGTCGCTTTATTTTTTTTCGGTACTTACAACTTCGGTACATTGTTAAATTTCTAATTAGTGCTTAGAAATATATTGAGAATTATTTTAATATATTAGTATTTTTCTTTATTATACTTGTATTTTTGTAATTATGTACCTCTGTGAAGGAGATAATAAAGAAATATTTTATGTGTTATAGATATAGAAAGTTATTATACATATGGTCTTCACCATTTAACATGTTAATAAATGAGTTATTTATGAAGAAATGCATAATCTAAACAATTTTACGTGATAAAGAATATGGATACTTTATAATTCTTATAATAAGACAGATACCATGAAATCGAAATCAATTATTATAATATGTTTCTTCCTTAGAATGATAAGGTATAGAAGATAAGTCCGCGCACAAAAAATGAAGCGTTTAAATTAGAGCTTAATGGAGCTTACGGCGGACCGGCGCGCTGGTCCGTTCCGTAGTGTACAAGGTCACGGTACTGCACGTATGTACGCAACTCTTAAAAAATAAATAGGTAATTATGACGGTTTGTCCATTCAAACAGTGTCACAGCACATTTGAAAAACATAAAAAGTGTTTTAACATTGCTTTTAAAAGTATTTTGACGATTTATGTTAATAAAAACAAAATTTGATTTCATAATTTTTATGCGTGTATACGTGTGTAATTGCCTGCGCGCATATAGTATTTTTGGCTTCATGTTTTTGATCTACTATCCTTCTATACGTTATTATTCTAAGGTTTCTTCATACTTGTATAAACTGTGTTCTTAAGTTATATATAACTTAATATTTACAATTGCAATGACGTGATACGTAATAAATTAATTCTACTATCTACCAGCTAAATAATTAAACCAACTAGTCTAGTGAATATTGACTAAATTTGCTAACGTCAACAGCAGACACCGACGGTGGAATTAATTAAAACACTACTGATTAAACTTATACAGTAGCTATCGTAGACATACCTTTGCACTGCGTTACACTTAATATTGATAGAGGATGTTACTCTCAATCACTGTAAGAGCGATAAATCGACTGCTTCACATACCTCACGGCTTACAACTACAGACTGTGTACAAATACACCAACTTGCAAATACTATTAACGATCTAATAGACATCCCTAGAGAAATAATTCAAATAGAATACCCTAAGAATCCACCGTCTACCCTTCACTCAAACGTACATTTTGACATGCCAACTTTCATAAATATCAAAGGAGGCTTCCCAAAAAAACAATTTCTTGGGCATCCAACGTTCACACGTCTCTCGTTGCCGGTGGCTAACACAATTTTATTCGAGCATAAAAAACGAACTCATCATGCAAACGCCAAAGTTGTGGGACGTGGCTTGCTCCCGCGGTAAAACAATTTATCTGCATCGACGGAATTACGAGCGCTGCGCCGTGAATAAAATATGTCGTCGGCTCCCGGCTGTCAGTCCGAAGAAGACGTTGTCTGGGAGTCTGTCCGTCAAGCGTCAGGGATGCCTTGTACTTCATGTTGATCTACATGTCCAACTTGACAATGAAAATAAGTTGGCTCGTTTATATTTTATGAACTTGTTATATAATAGAAACATTGGGAATCTTTAACGATCTTAAACAATTATACTATACTTAGCTTTGGGGATGAGGTCCAGCCATAATTGTTTGAATTATATTACGTATCTTGTGGTTCGGAGGTCATCACACTGGAGCTAGTACAAACAAGACATGTTGTACACAATTTTATATCCTGTATGAAAAAACAATAAAAATATTTCTTGCCGGATATTCTTTGTAGCGATCGCGTTTCGAACCGGTGGTAGTTTAATTTTTTGGATAATCTAATTTTGTTGAAATGGACAATATGTAAGTAAGTGCCCTCTCGGGGCTTATGCATGATAAATGATTTGAATATATTAGAAGGAGGAAGGTGAGGACTGATTTCTAATGTGTTCATGCATATTAGACATTGCACATTCACACTAATCACATCAGGTGAAAGTTTGTAGCTATGCAGATATGTTTGTTACCTTTCACGCTCAAACGGCTAAACTTATTTTGATAAAATTTAGCATAGAGGTAGCTGATACCTTGCTTTAATTTAATATTAAAATTTTTTATTTTACTGGAGGGTCATATCATCAATGAATGTTGAAGTGATCTCGAAACATGAAAATAGTTAAAACAAAATTTAAACGCTAGGATTCTACCTGAAAATTTTTGTATGTTATAACGCATTTCATGTTTTGGTGTGTCTTTTTTTATAATCTTTTCATTTTTAACATTATATCGGCTTGTCAACGGCTACTATCAAACATAGGCAACTTTAAAAAGAGAAAATACAATAATCGTCAAGTTTGGTAAGCGAATTGGTGATCACGTTTGTTATAAGTTTTTCGAGAAGGATCTCATTCCACTGATGAACTTTTCAGTCGTTTGTTATTATTACCACGGGATAATAAAGATTGATGATATGTTGTATACTTAGCCGTCACCACAAAAAGAGCAATTCAGTCTTCTCTCTCAAATCTTAAAATTTACGAGATGACTTTATGAAAAAAACGCGTCTTTCTAAGAAGATGCTTAGATAAATTTAAAAAGCGGATCAATTCAAGTCACTAAATATAAAATTTGATTAATAGAGCCGTTTTCAAAATACACGAAATAATAATATAGGTGGTGTAGGATCTATGTCGAAGTTATGTCGATTGAAAAATTAAAATAAAATAAATTATAACTTGCTTATTAAAAGTATAAAAATTACCTTTATGAAAGTAAGCTTACCCTATTTTTAGGTTTTGAAATAAGTTAGAAGATAAAAATATTTGATTGTTATGTTTTTAATTCCGTATATATTTACACTGACTTAAATTTACTATAGGTGTAAATTTGTATTAATAAATAGTCTTAAATACAAAAGCAATAAAAGTTCATAAAATATATAATTTATTCTTTAAAATATTTATTATATAATTTTATATACTTATTGAGGCAAGGGGCAACAATATTAAAATATGCAAAAGCGTTCATGCTTTTATAATTCTATACAAGGGTCTCTCCTCAAAAATTGTTATACAAGTGTATGATAATTTGAAGCGATTGGGTATTTTAGTAATTCAATGTATAAAGCAAATGGTTATAATAATGAACTAAAGAATTTAAAAAAAAAATGGAAGTTTTTACTAGAATGGGTTAACACCGTAGTCTCCATCCATTAACATAATGTTAAAGTCAAACGAAAAGGGGCGTAAGATTGTATATTTTTAGTCCGTTAACACAAATTTAATAGTTTTACTTGTAAGCAATTGACAATGTTTTAATTACTATTTGTTTTTATCCAAGCCTAAGTTTCAATGAATTTATAAAAGTTGCACTGTGTAGCTCAATTCCTTAATTACCACGGGCATTTTAAATGTTAATTATTGTATTTTGAACTAGCAGCGCCCTGCGGTTTCACCCGCAGTTCCTCTTCCCGTGGGAATATCGGGATAAATGATAGCCTATGTGTTATTTTGATATGTAAGCCATATTATTGTAAAGTTTTATCAAAATCCATTCAGTAGTTTTTGCGTGAAAGAGCAACAAACATCTTCACATCCTTACATACAAGCTTTCGCGTTTATAATATTAGTAGGAAGGACTATTCATCATTTTCATCATTCATCATCATTTCAGCTCATAAACGTCCCATTGTTGGGCTCGAGCCTCCTCCACAATAGGAGGGAAATTGCCCTTACCTACTATACCATGCTGGTGAAACAGGTTGGTATAGGGTTTTATTTCGAGTTTGCCTTCTCTTGCATAATGTTATATGCACATATCCCTACCCTAGTCAGCTTTTACGACATCCACGGGTAAAAAAGAGAGTGGTGAATTGTATTTTTACTCCGTCATCACACGGAAAAGAACCTTTACTATTTTGTCAATTTTAGTTACACGTGGGTGTAACTGTAATTTAAACAGCTCACCTTACTATCTAGGAGTGTGATGTTTCTGTTGTAATGAGTACAACTTTATGTTATGCAGTCTGTAAGACACATCTGGAATAGCATACTACACGAACAGAGCAGCAGAGACCTTATAGACCTATACCTCGAGAAAAGTAAGTCAATTTTGTGTCATCAAGTTCCGCTTTGCATAAGAGAGAAGTAGGGTTTTTTTCAATTCATCCTGTTTTTTTTGTCTGTATAAAATTTTTGCGGATGCCAAGATAATTAAAAGCATTTCCTGCGACCTCCTGAGGTTCAAACCTTGGTGTCATTTATGGATACCATTGGAGATTCTAGTCTATAGGAGTAATAGTGTAAATTGTTATAGTGGAAATGTTTAGTGACATTAGATTTCATAAAAATTATTCGCAAAATTCAAATTTTAATATAAAACAAATATCTTCCATATGAAGAGAAAATAAGTATACAATTCACCGTAACTACCATCACCCTTTCTTTTCCACGTAAATGAACTTAATCAAAATTACAATCAGTATATGTATACAGAAAAGACAGACAGACAGACAAAAATTTTTTAATTGCTATTTTAGGTATAGGTGTCGTGCAAATAACCGTGTGAGCATGAAAAAAGTCTATAATTTTGACATTACAAACAGACACTCCAATTTTATTTATTGGTATAGATAGATATTAGATATATGGATATTTTAAATAAAACTACTTTACGGATTTTATCGCGTTTGTATTTGATTTTTGATTACCCGACGTTTCGAACCCTTTACAGCGTTCATGGTCACGGGTGGACTAAGATGTCTCACGTCCAACAAGTCATCGTTACTGCAGAAAATTTACCCGTGACCGAGATACTCGCGTAAACATCAGAAATCATTAATATATGGATAATTGCATGGTTTATGTCTTAATCTTCTTGTGGTAGGACCACACTATTAACAGTCGTCTGTCTATAGCCGCGGGCCGGACCCTCCGGGGTAGTATACTCTCGCAGAAAATCGTCGTCTGAGTAGTAACAATTTGTTACTGCACTTCAATCGGTGTGCGAGAGAGCCGGCAGCCCAACTTTCTGAGAGTGTTTTCGTGTGTTGGGTTTGGGTGATGCCTTTATCATCACCCAACCTCAGTGCGCGCATACTTGCTCCCTTCACTTAGGCCTTCTTCATGTAGGCCTTTTTTCTTTTAACGCTGTTGCCACAGCATTAAAAAATGCAATGTACGCACTATCCCCCGGCGGTAACAGACGAGGTGGTGTGTGGGACTCGCCGGTCATCTGTGCAACCGGAATACCCACTAAAACCAACAGCGGTCCTTTCCGCGCTTTTACGAAGTGCCGGAGAGATCGTCTAGTGACATTCGATTCCCGGCACTCCTACGCAAGGCCGTCGGGCCACGTCCTGTCGCCGTTCAAGGCGGTGGGAGGAGATGCGCGTATCGGCGGAGATGCGCGTATCCCTCTCCCTGGTCGCCGCCTACGGAGCGAGTTAGCGGATGCAAGTGCCTCACGTTCCCGCTCCGCGGCCTCCTTCCGGGCGATGACTTCCTCGCAGAAAAAGGCTATCGACGATCAGCACCAGTCTTCATGTAGGCCTAGCAGAGGTCCATGAGCAACAGCATCACTTACAATCAGGTGTACTCTTTGTTAGTTTGTAATAAAAAAAAACATACATAGCCCTTTTGGGCTCAAGCCGCTCCTGCCATGGCAGGGTAACTGACCGACCGAGTTGGTCAGACGAGTTGGTATAAGGTGAGTTAAGTGCTGGTAAATTGTATTCTTACTCCGTCACCACACGGAAAATGCTTTGTATTGACTTATAATCTATTTGATGAATTATTTTATATTACTTGAAAATTAAATCATTGTATTTTTATCTTCTATTATTTGTAGAAGTGAGCACATTATTTGCTAATCTAAGTAGGTAAAGGGGTGATAATATTTTATGTGTCGGTAATGGCAATTCAATTTTAGTTGTTAAAGCATTCAGGTTCTTCCAAAGGTATTAATTTTTTCTTAAAATACCAAGCCAATCATTGTAAATGTAAAATTCGCTGACAATGTGAAGGTATCGAGTGGAAACGTGCTTTCACGACATAGAAAAATAAGATAACAGAAAAACAAGCATAAAAATAAACAGCAAATGGTCAATAAAAGTTAAGTGTGGTTTTATTTCCATATTTTTACAATAATCTGTAAATCGGGTGGCAGGTGAAAACCATATTGACTTATACGACTTCTTTATAAGAATGTGTGGTTCTGTGCTATTAAGTTCTTAACAATTCATCATCATCAACCTGCTCTTATCCCAATGAATTAGGGTCGACACTCTTCTTTCATAATATACATTTCAAAAGTTATTAGCAATATTTTTATGACCGACCGCCAGCCTGATCTCAACTCTTCTTGCAAATGTAATTGTTGACCTGACCGCAACAGATGGAGTTGGCCCAGATCCATGAAAAACTCTTAGTCATCTTTTACGATACCCATGAACAATTTAATCGTTGCTAGTATTCGTAGATTCTTAATAATTCAAAATAAGAAATCGAGAAATTAAATATTTTTGTATTGTAGCAACCCTACGCGTAAATTTGACGGGAGAGACGTGCGGGCTCTAAGAATTAGGTCCTTAGACGACGTATTTTCGCTCGCTAAGTTGTCTTGAAATGACGAGTAGGATGAAATGACGTGACGTGTCGCAGGTAACACTGTGAACTCGTTGGCACTAAAAAATACTAAATTATTAGGCCACGGCGTAATACATAGATACAAAAACATGTTTTACAAATATATGACGTACTAGCTGATTTCCGCGGGACATATTACTGAATTATGTTTACTTAAGTTTTACAATCAGACTAAAAAAGACAGCATAGTAATCGAAAATAATTTTTGATTTTAAATAGCCATTTACTTGAACACGAATATTATCTACCCTAAAATTGCTCGTGGGCGTCGTAAAAAAATTTCTAAGAGTTCTACATCGACCTGAGCCAACTCACACATTCCCAAGGAGGATTGACATCAAGCAGCTAGCCGACCGCGTGATGGCGACCGACGTCCCAGGAGGGGATTGGGGATTTAGGGAGTGAGGGTACCCGAAAGGATATCCTGTCGGGCTAGCCGCAGACGACAAGAACTCGTTACCTATGGTTGGTCCAATGGTGAAAGAAAGGCAATCAAAATAATCCACCGTGGATTATGGTCTTTTAGTCGAGAGTCGAGCCCCTAATAATTGGGATAATAGCAAGATGACGATGTTGACTAGACACTAGACACATCTTTAATTCGTGAATAGACGCACGTACCAAATGTTATTACTTACCACAAATCACATTCAAATTGAATACTTAACATAAACCGTGATAATTTCTTTCTTGCAAGTCAAATTATCAAAAATCCACTTTAAATCTGTGACAAGTGTATTTTCTATTCAATTGCTTCACCGCTCGAATGTCAATCGAGTCTGTTTAACATTCGCAATGTGGGTGGGTAGGGTGCCGATTGCGGGACGACGACGAAGCGTCTGTGGTACAACCACAGGTAGGTGCGACTAAAGTAAACTTGTAGAGTGGCGCGTCTCGTTAACGTATTAGCGAGTTGTAGAAGATTGTGCTGCGAAGAAATGGAGTTATTATAAAGAATATCGATATATTTAATTTTTTAAACGAGTTAAACGTGATTAATGAAAGCGGCCATAAACTACCATAATCTAACAGTTTATAAGAAAGTTAGTCAAGTAGTGCACTAAGTTTATGTGCGGATAACACGAGACTTTGTTAACGCTGTGGAAATCCATTTACGCACTGTCCCCCGCCAGTGATAGGCAAGAGGATGTGTGGGACTCGCCGGTCACTGTGCAACCGGAATAAAGATTACAATTGAACAGAACAGCGTCTGTTCAGTCAGCTAGTTACTCTATATAATACATAAATCCGGAAAAATGTAGAATAATATCCCAATTAATTTACCTATGAGATAGTTGAAACGACATTTCCATATTCATTAACATCTGGTTGGTTGGTATAGGGTTTTATTTCGACTTTTTCTTGTTTTTAATAATCTTATATATAAATTTCTAGCGTACGTGTGTATGTCACTGAACTCCTCCTAAACGGTTGGACCGATGTTGACGAAATTTTTTCTGTGTGTTTAAGGGAATTCGAGGATGGTTTAGATTCACAATTAGACCCGGTAGGTGGCTCTGTTCGGTCAGGACAATAACAAAACTTGAGAACGACTTTACCGATTTAGTCCATATTCTTATTTTTAAGAGTTCTACTATTTTAGAAAAGGCCTTTACGAAAAAAAAAATAAGAAAATTGCGCAGAAAATTAGAAAATTTAAGAAAACTTAACGTTTATACTTTTATACTTTTCTAATGTAACCTTTTTTCGACTATATAAACTTTTCTATCTTTATATATATAAATCTTCTGTTCGTGTGTATGTAACTGAACTTTTAAACGGCTGGGCCAATTTTGATGATTTTTATGGCCATTGCGATGGATATGAATTCTCGTAACCATCGATATAGCCATTCGGAACATCCAAACCATTCGGTTTAGATTAATAATTGGAACCGGTAGGTGGCGTTGCGATCAATTTTAAGGAGAATTCAATTTATATTATTTTTTTACAGATTTGAACAGAACAACGTCTGTTGGGTCAGCTAGTATCTATATATTATCTTTTACTTTAGATTTTTCTTTCAAGACACACACGGATAAGAAGATGGTGAATTGTACTTTCACGTCCTCCTTTTACGACTCCGTCACTCTTGTGCGCGAATTAGATCCATTAGCTCTTACTTAGTTGCAATGGTATATTCATAATTTCGGCTCATATATGCCTCACTGTTGGGCTCGAGCCTCCACCGCAATAGGAAGGAAATTGACCATACGATACGATGCTGGTCAAACAGGTTGGTAAAGGATTTTATTTCAGCTTTTCCTTCCCTTGCATGTTATATGCGTATTAACCGTCCTTTCCTTATCCACAGGCAAGATAGGCAGCAAGTGGTGAATTGTATTTTTACTCCATCATATTCTAATTCCGTCACCATACGGAGAATGGTACCTTATCAACGTATCAATAATTAATTCGAATTCTAAAATATTGAAATTGTTCACGTCACTTACATCTCCACTAACTCAAGACAAAACTCTCCGTGAATTGAAAACGTTTCGGATGGTTTGAATATTGATAAAATAAATATTGGAATACGTGACCGCGCACCCCTGACGGAGCGAGGAGGACATTGTGTTTGCTACCAACTCGTTCAATGCCTCATTGGTTTACTGGCTTTGTTGAAATTAACAATGGATTTATTTTAATAGTACCTTCTAGTTCTTGAAATTAGAAAATAAATTTCTCTTCTCAACTCAAATACCTACATTACATCTGTCGAGGCGGTATCCGAAAGAGTAATCCGTCCGAACAGGCTACTGATAACAAGGTCGAGTAGGTACTGGTGGCCTGCTCATATGGTGCTTGAGAGTGGTACGCAGTCAGCAGGCTATAGACGTGCCACCGCTCTGTTCGTTGTCCCGGATGGAGCGGATGAAGTATGACTAAACCATAGTCATCATTATCATCTTGCTCTTATCCTAAATACTTGGGGTCGACGCAATATATCATCTTCTTCCATACGATCTTAACAGACGTCATCTTTGCAGACTATCCATGTCATGCCTCACGCAGTCCATTCATCTAGCCCTCGGTCTTCCTTTACCCCTAAAGCCTTCAACATTCATATCCAAAACTTTTCTCAAAAAATTACTTTCATCCCGCCTCATCATTTGTCCATACCAAGGCAGCCGTTCATTCCTAAACTTTTTCTTCACTAACTTTCAAACTTCCTCTAATGTGTTCTAGTCTTACTTTATTCATTCTTGTCACACCACACATCCATCTCAAACATTTGTATCGTCGCTACATGCAGTCATCTCTCATCCGTCGCTTTTGTCGGCCAACATGCTGATCCATACAGTACAGCAGGTCTTATTAGGGTTTTGTATAGTTTGCCCTTTAATTTGCGGGGTACTCTGGAGTCGCATGTTGTACCTGTGACCTGCCGCCACTTCATCCATCCCGTATTATATTCTGTGCTTCACCGCACGCTCCAGGTCGCCATTGCTTTGGATAAGAGAACCTAGGTAACGGAAATCCGAGCACTAGATACTCCATCCGAGGACATGGGTGTAAGATTGGAGAGACCACCGAGATCCCAGAACATGTATTCTGTTTTAGGTCTGCTGATTTTTAAGTCAACATTCTCCAATTTACAGCCGCTTTTTCAGCATGCTCTGTAACTCAAGGCCCTCTTCTCCTACGAGAACAATGACATCAGCGAATAGGATGCACCAGGGTGCCTCTTCCTGCATCTCCGATGTTAATGCATCCATTATTATCAACAGGAAGAGGTAAGGACTTAACGCCGAACTATACACACTACAACTATACACAAATATAGACTAAACCATAGTCTACATCCAAAAAAAAGTTGTGATACGTTATTCTACTGGACACAAGCACGTTTTAAAGTGAAAGTGGCCAATATACTTACTAATAATATAAATGCGAAAGTAAGTTTGTTTGTTTGTTACACTTTCACGTTTAAACCACTGAACCGATTTCAAAAATTTTTTCACCAACGGAAATTCACAATATCAGAGAGTAACATAGGCTATCCTGGTATACCCAAGGGAACTTCGCGGGTAAAGCTACTGAACCCGAAGGGCGGGTTGCTAGTTCTTATATACTACATAGTGGAATTGTTGTAGTGCTGCTGTGGTTTGCCCAGTTGCTGTAGTTTGTTGTAGAGTTTTCCTTCGCTTTTAATTATATTATCTGCATGTCCTCTCTTTGTCGTATTCTAAGAATCTTGTGATACTCGAAAATGTAATGTGGTTTGAGTTGCATTCTTATTCCATCAACACACGGTAAGTTATAGCAAGAATTAATTGTCAATATATGTATTTTTTTCCGTGTGGTGACGGAGTAAGAATACAATTCACCACTCCCTATCTTGCACGTGGATGTCGTAAAAGACGACTATGGGATATAATATGCACACAGCATCTTTGCAAGAGAAGGAAAACTCGAAATGAAACCCTATACCAACATGTCTGACCATTGTAGGTCAAATTCCCTCCCATTGTGGAGCCCAACAGTGGGACGTATGTGGGCTGCGATGATATGTATTTATATGACGTAGTACAACAGACACATAGTTAAAAAAAATAACAAATAGATATTGTAGTTCTTTGGTTTTCTTTTTATCAAGTACAAATAAAAAAAACGTATTATATAGCGTAATTTAATTAAAATCATACAACTTTACAACTGTTTGTACTTACACATTAGTATAAGATTTTTGTATATTAATACAAAAATCTTTTTTGTCATTATTAACAGCTCATATACATCCCACTGCTGAGCTCTAGCTACCCCCTTAATATGATGTAAATTTACCTACTATACCACGCTGGTCAGACTTGTTGATATAAGATTTTATTTCGAGTTGTTATTCTGTTGCATATATGTACAGTACATATATTTGCGTTACAATAAAACTTTCAATGTGTTAAATACCATTTTTTTTATTATTAGATAGTGTCATGTTTTCTATAAACGTAGGATAACGCGGATGATAAAATTTTTAGAAAGACTTTATCTTGTTACATTAAAGAATTATAATTTCTTACGAACGTACATAAGTACACACAGTTTTTTTTAAAGTTTGTATGACGCCGAATTCAGCATAAAATGTTTACTTATAGTAAGTAATCCATATTAAGTACAACGAATACATTACTATATAAATAAAGTTATATAGCTATCATTCTAAAATCTCTCAGATATTTGAAGTTAGATGGTCTGTTTGTCGAATCAAGAGATCCCTTCCATGGCCGGCAAAGCAAACGGATATTCAGTTGGAGCTTTACTAAGACTTCCATGTGCGGAAATATTGTCTTCGAATCTCTTCACGTTTCGTTTGTTTTGTTAGGTATTTGTTGGACTGCGATCGTGTGATTTAGAAGTGTTACCTTTTCAGGAGAATAGTAAAGATTTTCTCAAGGATGCATTTTAATATTTTTACTAAGTTATAATAAGTTATTTAAAAAAAAGTAACTTAAATCATATATTTATGATTTCAAAAGAGTTTTCACAAATATTTGCAGGTATGTGTAGAAAGATTTGAGCAGTTTGCTTAGATAATAGTAACTCCTTTAGTTAACAACTAAATAATAAAATATATAATATTTTTAAAACAGAAGAGCATGAAAAATAGTTGGAGCCGTAAGATAAATCTTTTAGTTCATAAAACGCTAATGAACATAAACGACTGTGTGTTCAGGCCAATACTGTACAATTTTGACTTTTTCAAGTTATGAGTCCAATTACCCATCTTGACTATGTCGCACAGATCTTCCGTTGATAACTTCTGGCGACAAACACGTGAGTATTTATATCGACACTACTAATTAATTTTGACGATATTAAATTTACCGTCGGTAAATTAAACTTCTAAATAAACTCGTAATGAAATTTATAAAATCCGTCGGTAAATTGACGTGGTTTTAAAATACCATGCAGGCACAACACCCTTTATACCCGTTTTGTGACTCCTACGGGAGTAGAAGTCACAAAACCAGTTAAGAGAGAATGGCCAGCAGCGCTTTCCAGGAAAGATTATAAAATCGAATGCAATCGCCATTCTGCAAAACATGATGATTATGGTATAATATTCTTTCTTGTGGAAGCTAACAATGGACGTCTGATAGGCTGCTGAAGATATTATCAGTCCACCAACATAGACTTTATTCAGTAAACTGAAATAAGTAACCTTCGTAATGATTTCTGATGTTTACGCGAGTATTACACATTTTAAATATAACTAATTTACGGATTTTATCGCGTCTGTATTTGATTTTTGATTGCCAGACGTTTCGAACACTTTGCAGCGTTCATGGTCACTTGGTGACAAGTAGTTTTATTTAAAAAGGTAACCTTCGATTAAGCCCTAGGCAGCTAGTGTTAATTGTTGATACTAGGTATTAAAATAGATACGTATATGTTTCTTGTAGTGACCGAGCAAGAATACAATTCACCACCCCCTCTTATACACGTCGTAAAAGACGACTAAGTCGTAAATTACGTATGTGACATCTATGCAAGAGATCGAAAACTCGAAACAAAACCTAATACCAACCTGTCTGGCTAGCATGGTATAGTAAGGTCAATTTCCCTCCTATTGTGGAGGAGGCTCGAGCCCAGTAGTGGAACGTACCTATATGAGCCAAAATGATGAATGATGATGATTAAAATACGTACAACAGCTTGTTGGAAATGTTATGACGTCTAAAAAAAATGTGCGAAAATATTAAACTCGCACATAAACAATTTCAAAAGGTAAAAACAAGTCAAATATCGAAAAAAGGGGTCTACTTGATGCCATGGAATTTAAAAAAAGAAGGTTTTAAGAGAAGAAGGCATTTCCTAAAAAAATCGTTACTCCTGGAGCTATAGGACCAATATTTACAATTTACTCAGCGGACTGAAAGTATGGTCTAAAACGGGAACTTGCTTGCGTAGCTTCGAACACTTTCATAAAAAATATTATTAAACATGCAATATGAAAATTAAAGAATTAAGTAATTCAGGCCCGTAGGGAATAGGTAAATGAGTAATATTCCGCTGTCAATTTTTTATATCGTATTTATCTATTTATTATGCATTAGTTTATGATATGTTTTTTACTTGAATATAAAAATTGTGAATGCTATGATTATTAAATAAAAGATTTTGACGATGTATCGCTTCGTATAGTCTTTGTGATAACTATACTTAATGAAGTAATCATTATGCTGTATTTTAATTATTATTATCTATTAGTTATGAATTGTTTAAATAGTTATTGTTTGGCATGTTAGTATTCCACATGAGGACAAACTTGTACTTTGTATAGCGTGAGATGTTGTTTCGGTGCAAAGTATCTCCTGGCTCCGCTGTGTAGGACGTCCAGCTTTCGGCTTAGGTACTAGTTTTCACCAAAACTGATTCCTCAACTTCGGTAGGTATATAATGCAATACTTAGTAATCTATAGATATAAACGCTGGTTGACTATTCGCCACCGAACTGAAAGTATGGATACTAAAATCATCGAATTTTCACAGTAAGTACTTTCTTTTTAATAGACCTAATATCTTAATAACATTTTCATAAAGAAAGGTAAAACAAAGTGTCCAAGTTTGTATAGGTAGAAAAAAAAACTAAAACCTATCTTCAAATTAAGCATAAAAACTTTTCAGTAAAGATAAATAAGCACAGGCATTTATAAATTTTCATCTTTCAACAGTGTACAGAATTAAATTTTTCTTCTTTTCTTTCATTTTAAATAAAACTACTCTACGGATTTTATCGCGTTTGTATTTGATTTTTGATTACCCGACGTTTCAAACACTTTGCAGCGTTCATGGTCATGGGCGGACTAATAGTGTGGTCCTATCACTTATAGTTAAGCTCTATTATTTTTTTACTCATTTATTAAATTATGATAAGTAGTTTAGAAGTTATGAGGAAACAGATGAACATTGGTCCATTCATATATACTTATATACCGCTTTAATTGAGTAAAAATATATGACATATAATATTTAGTCTTCGTTAGTTTACTGTTTAATGACGGAGTAAGAATATAATTCACCCCTGTTCTGGCCGTGGATGTCATAGAAGACTATTAAGGTATAGGTATAATATGCATGTCCCATCGGAGCAGTATGGTAGAGTAGTCAGTTGCTTTCCTATTGTGGACGAAGCTCGAGCCCAATAGTGATATGTAGGTATATGAGCTGAAATGGTGATGTAGAAGAAGTCTGTAAGCCATCCTTCCATTGTCCTGGACGGTTCACACGGATTGTGACCAGACAATAAATTTGTCAAAAGAAAAGGTGTACACGAATAGAGCCAAGTGGTGGGTACTACACATCCACTCAATGATTTTCATTAAATAAAATACAGTTAGATCCACACAGACTCAAATCTTAACAACTTGTCTAATTGCTCAAACATCTAACGTCCATTTCCTAAATCGTACAACAGTAGGTACTGGTAGAGAGGTAGCGCAAGACAGTTGATGATCCACAGCGTTCGTTGTTCTGCACATTATCAGCCCATTATCAGCCCATTATTAGATAAAGGCCTTCCCAAGGATAATATCATAATTATCAAATTTGGCAGGTGAGTTGGAGATCGCGGTTACTGTTATAAATTTCTCAAGAGAATTATGGTCTATGCTTCTTGTGATCAGCGGCGGCCTTACCCATTGCGAGGCTCCGGGCGGCAGGTCTTTGCGAGGCCCCGGGCGGCAGGTCTTTGCGAAGCCCTTTGTCCTTCGTGAAAAGTATCAGATACGAAAGTAGGTCTGGTTGTTTGGTTTAGGGATTTGTTATGTTTGATGAAAAATACTAAAGTTGTACAAATAAATAAAATTTAAGTTTTATAATATTCAAAACAAAGTGAAAAATATAATTAATAAGTAAAAATGTAATTTGAAATCTATATTTTTTTTTAATTTGCTTGGGTTGTTGCGTGAGGCCGCTGTAAGTGCGAGGCCCCGGGCGATTGCCCTGTTCACCACCCCCTAAGGCCGCCACTGCTTGTGATCCTTTAACCGGTTTTAAGACGTCCACGGGAAAGTAAGGGATATATTCTATTAATCACATTATCGTACCTACGGTGAATGAATTGTGAACTATCAATCGTCCCACTGCTGGGATAGAGTCTCCTCCACATTAGGAGGGCAATTGACTAAACAACATGCTGGTCAGATAGGTTGATGTAGGGTTTTATTTCGAATTTGTCTTTTAATTCGTAGGCGTTATAGACATACCTACTAGGTATATATATCCCTTGGTTGTTTTTTATGACACCCATGGGCAAGATATAGGGAGGTGAATTGTATTCTTACTCTGTCACCACACGGAAAAGGATCTTCATTCTTCTGAATTTCTGTTTATTTTCAATGTTTATTATCAATTTCAGAATTAAAAGCATTAAAAATTACGTATTGCACTTTATATTTAGTTTAAACACGACAGAAAATAGGAGATTCATTCGATTATAACGAGTATACTAGTTCGAAATGCCAATAACAGTTTGAAATATCAGTTTTGATGAGGTTTCGCTAATCGCCTATGCATCGGCCAATTTCGGCGTGAATGATCCGCTGGCGGGAAGCTTTTGTGCCTTGTCCTCGATTCTAATTGAAACTATTTTGGACGTAGGACAATGCGGTATTGTCCGCGTGTCCACTGGTGTTTGCCGCCTTTATTAATTCATGTAGGCGTGGTTGTTAGTGGGCGGAGCAATGGGCGGTGCGTGATTTAGACCGCCCAGTGCGCGACGTCGCCGCGCCGGCACTACAAATCGCCGACAGTCGGTCTGTTGACGCGGCGTTTAACGCTCATCTACGCGCGGATATCGGCAGAACTTTTTACCAGTTTACGACGTGGTATGCTATAGTAACTTTTAAACTTTACAAAATCCTGTTCTTTCTTAGATTAATAGACATTTTCTGGCAAATTGATTGACTGTGTGTGCGAGTGGCTGGTAATTTTGGCTACGCTCTGACACGTGCTTTTGACAGTTGCTGCACGACCCCACACTCACGCCAAGTAAGTTATCTATTCAAAGATTTAAAACTAATGGTATAATACTTTCGATAGATTCTTATTTGATTATATATTTTCACTTTCCAATTAGTAGAATATAAAACTTATATGATTAAAGAAAATAAATGTTTAAAACTTACAATAACTTAATTGCAATAAAGATTATAAAAGCATATTAGGTGTTATTGTAATAAACGACTTTTTAATGACTTCTTTAGATTAGATAGGACTTCGCCTATTGTCTACGACCGTATCTACCTATTTATATGCTTATATATACTTTAAACAAAATATTAAAAATGTGTGTGGCATGTGGTAAAAAATATGCATATGATTTTTTTAATAGATGAATATTCTCAAACTTGTTTGTTATCCAATTCAACTTGAATTATGATTATTATCACAGCTTATATGCGTCCTACACTAATCAAGTCTCCTCCACAATACGAGGAAACCTACCCTATTATATCATGCTGGCCAGACGGGTTGGTATAGGGATTTAATTCGAGTTTTCCTTATCTTAATTAGATGTTATTTACTATAATCCAATAAACATCTTCTAGTCACACACTGTCAAGAAAGAGGGTGGTGAATTGTATTCTTATTCTATCACCAAACAGAAGAATTATCATTGAATTATCATTTGATAATAAAGTGTACCTAAATATTGGGACTTTATCCCCTTTTTGACGGTTTCATGTAACCTACCTAAGGAAATTAGTCCTTGGTCTTATACAAGTTCTTCTACACAAAAAATACGGCGAGACGAAACTCTAATTTGATTTGATTATTGTCCGGGTAAAAGCATTTTCTAAATAATATATATGGCATAATAAACCTGACCAAATCTGATCAGAGAAGAAAAACTAGAAATAAAACCCTATACCAACACGTCTGACCAGCGTGGTATAATAGTAGGTCAATTTCCCTCCTATTTTGAAGGAGGCTCGAGCCCAATAGTGGGATGTATATGAACGGTGATGATGATTAATATATCTATAACGTATGGTAATTTAAAACTGAACATAAAATAAACTTGCTCTTGTAATCTAGGATTCCATTATCATCAGGTAATATAGTGCCTTTTAGCACACGATTTTATTAATTGAAAGTATCCATTAAATAGTAATTTAAAATTGAACATTTTATTTTATATATATATATATATATATTTTTTTTTTTGCTATTGCAAACGGTGGCAAACGAGCAAACAGTACACCTGATGGTAAGTGTTGCTGCCGCTCGTGGACCTCTACAAGGCCGCTGCCTACCGCGAAGAAAGTAAAGGGAGTGTGAATGCGTGCATTGAGGCTCAGTGATACCAAGGGCACCAACAAAACCCTCCACACGCAAACACCCTCAGAAAGTTGGGCTTCCGGCTCTCTCGCTCACTGAACGAAGCGCAGTAACAAATCGCGCAAAATACAACTGAGTAGTACTCAGACGTCGATTTTCTGCGAGAGTGTGGTACTGCCCTGGACGGACCGGCCCGCGGCTGTAGACAGATAACTGTCGACAGTGTGGTCCTACCACTCCACAATTATATTTATATATTTTCTTATCAACGGATATTATATGGATAAAGCAAAAACAAACTCTATCGGAATACTTCAAAAAGTAATAACTACTAAATAAAATCGGCTAAGTGCGAGTCGAAGGCGCGCAGGAGAGGTTCCATACCTTTATCTATAAAAATCGCGTTTGTTGTATGGGAGTCCTCCTTAAATATTTCATTTTGTTTTTAGTATTTGTTGTTATAGCGGCAAAAGAAACATAATTTGTAAAAAAATCAGCTATCTAGCTATTGCTTTTCTTGAGATACAGCCTGGTGACAGACAGACGGATGGACAGACGGCGAAATCTTAGTAATAGGGTCCCGTTTTTACCCTTTGGGTACGGAACCCTAAAAAGAGAACCAGTTCTACCACTTTCTTATATATTCAAAATAAAACTCTAGAATTGATAAGAAGTAAATAAATAATAGACGATCAAGCACAAATTACAGGAAACGTCTTATTTTGTTATATTTATTATATGGTCTTTAAAAACCTAATAATATCAATTCGATGATATTTTTTATACATTCTCGTTGTTCCTATTTCTCTGCAGTAAGAGTATAAGATTATTTCACAACAGTTTTCTGTCTGGTGATGGAGTAGGAATACAATTCACCACCTTCTTGCCCCCAGGTGTCGTTAAAGACGACTAAAGCATATAGCACGCATACGATCTATATAAGCGAAGGAAATCTTGTCAAATATGCCTATGCCAATCTGTCTGACCCGCGCGGCATATGGTCAACGTTCCTCCTATAGAGGAGGAGGCCCCTGCCCAATAGTGGGATGTGTATGAGCTAAGACGACTACGACACCATATTTTCCTTTCTCGGGAGAATCCTATACGAAGGGATACTAGACTAGCAGGTTTGAGCACTTCCACGCTAGCGTTTGAGCACTGCCACGCTAGCTCACTCCTACACACATAACATCATTTTAACAGAAGGAAAACTTGGAGTATAACCCCCTACATTATTAGGTTTCATCTCTTATTGAAAGAAGCTACTTAGTATTGCAACGTATATGTGTTAAAGTACCCAATATTACAACGTTAAATGAGAATATGTCTTAAAAATAAGACTACTAGATTAAGAAAGAATTAAGAATCTATATATAAAAAATATCCCTGTAGTTACAGAGTAAAAATACAGTTAACGACCTCCTGTATTGTCTGTGGGTATTGTAAAAGATAACTTAGGGATATATGTAGGTAATATCGATGCAAGAGAAGGAAAACTCGATATAAAACCCTATTCCAAAACATCTGACTGAGCCCAATAATACGACTTATATATCTTTAAAATAAATTATCTACCCATCCATTAGTTCATAAATGTCCACTGCTGGATATAATCCTCAAGAAATTGAATCGTAAAAATGTTGACTGCAATTAAAAAATTATCACCTAATAGTTTTAAACTACATATTTACGAGTATATATCTGTTTATTGATAAGCAGTAATTGCGAAATATAGCAATAAAATTTTATGTTATTAATAACAAGTATTCAAATATGTTGTAGCATCAAAATTAAAATATTAAATGAATTAAGTTGCAATAACATATTAAAATATAGACTAAAGAGAAATAAGAAACTTGTATTAATTATAAGCCTTAGTCATTTAATGATGCTAAAGATGAGTATATATACCCTAGATTAGTTCATCATCATCATCATCATTACAGCTTATTTATGTCCCACTGCTGGGTTCGAGCCTACTCTACAATAGGAGTGAAATTAACCTACTATACCACGCTGATAAGAGATGGGTCAGGGTTTCGTTTTAAGTTTTCTTTCTCTTCTATTTAAATTTGTTGCGGGTCCCAAGGCGATTACATTTATATTATATGCTAATTAATATCCCTTAGTCCTCTTTTACGACACCCACGAGCAGGAGTGGCAGTGGTGAATTGTATTCTAACTCCGTCACGGAAAGTAAGTCCTTAAGCCTGTATCATCATCATCATCATCATTTCAGCCTATCGCCATCCATTGCTGGACGTGGGCCTCCCTCACGTTACGCCATAGATTGTGGTCCTATGCTGCCTATATTCACCAACTAAGGGGCCTGTATAATATAAAGGAATATATACCTAACAGTAAATGCAAGATATAAAAAACATTTTTGAAGAAAAATTGTCTAGTAACCAATTGAAATGTCAACAAATCACTCGTCAATGACTCTACTTTGAAATGTAGAGATTTTCCTATCCCAGTATAAAAATTTCCGCCCGCCCAAACCGTGTTACCCGTCCCCCCACTAACATTACCCTCCTTGAAATCATCGCGGCATCGCTGACAATGTCGAATCCGTTTTATTGTCGACGATCTTTTTATGGCAATTGGTATGGATCGTTTTTCCATTTCGATTGGGGTGCTTTGTCGTCTTTGCGGTTCTTTATTTTTTCGTTCGCGACTAAACTGAATCTTTATTCATTATTTGTTTTTTGATAGTGTGTGGTATTTTTTTTTTATTGTAGCATATAACGTTTAATGTATAAAAATAATAAATATATGGATAATATAGATCTCATATTAATAATATTCTTTACAATACAAAGTATATAATTCACAGCTGGTCTTGCAAATTTAAAGATTAGTTACTTAAATGATATCTTATAAATTCTTGACATATAACATTATTTCCGTGTGATGACGGAGTAAGAATACAATTCACCAACCCTTACTTTGCCCATGAGTGTCGTAAAAGGCGTCTTAGTGATTATTATATGTAGGTAGATAAAAAAGTGTTCTCCGGGTCACTTCTCTTCATCCATTTTTCTCATGGTTGTCGTAAAACACAACTAAGGGGTCTAAGCAGATAATCTCTGTGTAAGAGGCGAAAATCTCGAAATAAAAGCCTATACCCAACGGTCTAACCAGCGTGGTGTAGTAGATCCTTTTTCCCTTCCATTGTGGATGAGGCTCGAGGCCAGCAATGGGACGTATATGAGCTATGATGATGAGGATATAATATAGGTCTACTCTTTGTAATGACAGAAAAAGAGTAGGTAGGTATATAGTACTATCATCTCTTGTTGCCGCGAATGTTATAATTGATAGCATTTGATGTAAAAAATAAACAAAGTTTAAAAAACCTCTACGTTAATCTTATTAATTAACTTAATCTGATCATATAGCGTAATTTTCCTTTAATTACTGAGGCTTATACGCAGCAATTAAACACCCACTCATCGTAAGAAAATCTACACGTTCGAGTTTTGTTATTCATCATCACCATTTCATCATAGCTTAATAGATTCTTCCGAGATCTTTAAAGGTACTTTACTGGCCTGCATTACGTTCTTGCCTTCGCTAAGATAATCGTAAAACTTTTCGATCATCAAAATGCAAACATAATATGTAGTACCTACTACTCATTCTACTGTAAGATTAACGTAAAAAGTTCTATTAATAATATATGTGAACTATAGTGAACCAAAAAAATTAATTACACAATGTATTAAGTTTGATTTTCAAGCTTTTTTACTTCCACTTTTCTTCGTAATATAAAGAATTATTTTAAATTTATAATCTTTTATTTAATTTGCCTTGTTATACGTAAGCAAACCTTATTATGGAATTTCAAACAAAGCATCTTAAAATATAATAACATTCATTATGTTTTTTTAAGGATAACAGGAAACATATTTGACAAACCTGCATATTAAAGAGATTTACTCATATTATATTAAGATAATGAATCAGTGTGAACAACTATAGCCTGTATGTAGGCTATAACCTTTTCATCTAAAAGCAGTCACATAATTAAACTACAAGAAAAGGGTTGATGGGTGGAAATGAATATACAAACGTTTCTTCCCCACGCCTTAAAATTCATAAAGCCCTCTAGGATACTAATGAACGAAACAAAAAAAAACAATAAAGTTCGTTTGTAAATTTTCAACTTATAACTAGATTTATACATCGTTAGGTGTATCAGAGTAGATTCAAAACGTGCACTAACAAGGGAACCATTACGCGCTACGTCGCATTGCTGCATCACGACACTGGCTGTTACAATTTTGTGTACCAGTTACATTTCACACGTAAATAAAATTCTTTTTAAGTTTGATGAGTTGATTTCAACTTTGTAGTAATACGTGCTTGTAAATTTACATTTTAAACTACAAGAATAATACCTATAATAATGCTTCGTATTTACCCGTTAAGAGTACAATGTTATCACTGCTTACTTTACTGTTGAAGGCGTGAAAATTGTGTAAGAGAATAAGGGAAAAGGTAAACAGGCAGCAGCACTCTCCTGCAAAACTTAACACCTGTCTGCAAGACGTGGCTATTAAGGCATTATTTATGAAGAAGAAGCAATATATGTCTGATAGACTAACGGTGTTAATTATGGTGAATAGTGCTTCACACGTCACACTTTATTAGTCTATATAATCTATTCATCATCATCATTACCATTATCATCAAAATCATAGTTCTATCTAGTAATAAGCTATAGTTGCTTCAAATAATAAGTAGAAAGCTATATACAGTATAATCTCACTAATCCGGCACTTCAATAGACCGACACGTCCAATAATCCGGCACCCTCTACTCACCTTTCCCTCAACCCTCTTCGCCTATGCGCTCTGGTCTAACCTCAAACCTTCTCACGTGCATGTAACTTATCATGTGCATACATAATAATATGTAAATTCAATACATTATACGTATTCTCTATATGAAATACTTTAATTTTTAATTGATTTTTCTATATAATCCAGTAATCCGAACATTCCATTAATCCGGCACCCTCCGATTTTGTGAGTGAGATTACACTGTAGTTGTGTAAAGAACTATAGATATATAAATATGAGCTTAGTGGTCAACCTGATGCAAGATGACCTAGAAACCCGAAAGCTTTAACAGCTGTTGTATTGTTGCAACAATCGAAACAGGTTTGCTAAGTGCCTTGAAGCACAGAATCGATCATGTCGAAAACCATAATATAATAACCTGACTAATCACACCAGCCCGATTGAATCACATTATCGCGTACAGATCAATTAATACAGAACTTTCGCGGCAATGCGAAAACATCATGAGGTGTTAAAATAAATAATTTTATACGATATACTGCAGAGAAAGTGTTAAAAAACTATCTTTAGTGTTATTGAAGTAAAAATATAAATCACATCTCTTTTCTTTCCTGTGGGTGTATCTTAGAAGACAACTAAGGACATAAATAAGAAAATAAGGACAATATCAAAAAAGAAAATCACTAAATAAAACTTTATGGCAACTCGCGTGATAAATGTGGTATCAGTTAATTTTCCTTCAATTGTGAGAGATCCTTAAGCTCAAAAATGGAGTAAGGGAGCCGAAAAGAAGAAGAGAGATCGACAACTCAGTTCTCTTATAATATCAGATTAGGGGGCGTTCATAAAATACGTGAGATGTTTAGGGGGGGAGGGGGTCGAGTCAAATCTCATCTAATCTTACGTTGGAGAGAGGGGGGAGGGTCTCGGCAAATATCACGCAATTTTTTTTCTGATTGAAACAAAAAAAAAATTGTTAAATTTCTATTACACTTATAATTAAACTCTCAGCAATATTGATTACTAGTCGTAACTAGTCGTAAATAAAAGCACGAAGCAATTTTTTTTTCTTTTTACAATAACAATCCAACGCGTTTACGTAAGAAACCCACATTTTGAAAAATCTCACGTGAGATTGGGGGATGGAGGAGGGGGTTGAATAAAATCTCACGACATCTCACCAGGGGGGGGGGGGGGAGGGAGGTGAATAAAATTTAAAAAAATACCTCACGTAATTTATGGACGCACCCTTATAGGACTTTGATATAAATTATAGTAGATACAGTAATTCTTTTCTGTACATAGTCATATTTTTGAAAAATTACTAAACTAAGGATTAGGTCATTAATTAAGATCAGAATAGCATATTGGGAGTTCCTGTATTCTGAACCTGAATTGGGCACCAAAATTTTGTTTGGGATTTCTTTCGGAATTGAAATGATTTATCAGAATATTCTCCATAGAAAATTTGTAGTTTGGAGCTGTGTCCAGTTCGGACACTTCTTGTTACATGGGATCGGTTTGTACTTATTTTTTGAAGATAAAAAGCATTTTTTTTTTCTATGGGTCGGCTATGGTAAGCGCTCGCGCGGTCCTGTCCGTCCGGGATGATGAAAGGACGGCGCGCGGGCTCATAACTCACCCGTACCCACGTCACCTCGTTGTTGGGCCGACCACCAGAGCAGATGTGACTTGTCATCAGTGGTCGGCCCGACGGAATACCCTTTCGGGTAACCTCTCACCTCTCGACGTACTGGGACGTCGGTCGCCATCGCGCGGTCAGCCTTTCTGCGGGTGACGGACAATTCCCCGGTCCGATCACCCGCGGCCTCGGCTAGGGCGGCATTAGGCGCAGATACTCGCGCCTGCGCTATACACACGCACACGATCCGCCGCCTCCTTCCGTGAGATAGCAGCCTCACAGAAGGCGGCGACCGCGTCCCAGTTCCTGACGCTGACGAGCATCTCCCTGGCGATGGTCGGCAGCGCCAGGTCGGCACCGCCAGGTCGGCACCGATAATCGCGACGAGTTCACGGCGCTCCCCCACCCACGCAGCACACTCCTCGAGCGTGTGCTGCGCCGTGTCCTCGTCGCAACTGCAGTGGTGGCAGGATGGTGTGCTCTCCCTCCTGACAATCTTGTGCAGGTACTTCCCGAAGCACCATGCCCCGTCAGCACCTGCACCAGTCGGAAAAAAAACATGACTTTATAATATTTTTTTTATTTAGTTATAATTAAAATTAAATTAAATATTTTTTTATTTAGTATATATATATATATATAAATAAATATATATATATATATATATATAATAGGTCTTTACCTATGTAATTGCCGTTCTGCAGAGTAATATATATTAATCAAGTCAACTCGGTTTTGTCAACCCTGTTTTAGGAGCAATCGAACAGCCTAATATCAGTTTATCGACCATTTTAATTTGCAATAAAGACATTCCTATCTCGCTATTAACGTAATATTTGCATAATAATTACGTATGGGCCAGCAACGGATTCATATTTTACGATACAATAAAAAATACTATTAACTTTAATATAGGTATAATAAAATATAATTTTATAGAGAATCTTTCTAATTGTTGTTAAATATGCTCCACCTGCAGTTTCAAAACTTTATCTAAATCTGTTTCCTGTAATAAAAATGTAAACATAGTCTAAATTAATGTTGACTGATCTAAATCTAATTTTCAATTTATTGTCCATATGTTTTGGTACTTTAGTTTCGGCCGTTACTGTACAACGTTTTCATTATTTTTAATCTTGTAATAGATCTTGTATAAGATTTTTATTAATAGTTTTCATTTATAAACTAGTTTTAAAAGTAAGTTTAAATCCAACTAGTTTTATAGTAGTTAGAGTTGTTTACGAACGTGCTGTCTTATGAGAATCTGTCAAACACAGAGATACAATTTTAAATATCGTCTACACACATATTATCATTTAAAACTGATTATTAAAAGCAATGGACTATTAGTGCATATTTATTGTTACTTATAAAATGAATATATTTAATTAGTTATGTTAACGATTCAGATATACGCTTGGTGTGATATATGTATTTACAGTTTAATATATGGTCCAATATTATTAAAACCTTTTATACAAAATGGTCTCTCATAAGTCAATTCGCTATTCACAATCTTGTTCGTGGGTATCGTAAAACATGACTAAGGGGTATGATAAGCAAATAACATCTATCCAAGAGAAGTATAACTCGAAATAAAACAGTAAACCGTGTGAACAGCGTAATATACTAGGTCAATTTCTTTTCCATTATGAAGGAGGCTCGAACCTAATTATGAAACGTCTGACCTGATACAGGGATCAATATTCTACTGTTAGTTAATAATTTTCATGTGGTGACGGAATAAGAACATATGACTGACTGCACAGATGGCATAGTGGTTAAGATACCGACTTACCATGTCAGTGTCGGGGGTTCGAATCCCACACAGAACACCACTTCGTATGGTCCACAAATAGTTGTTCTGCATCTGGGTGTAATCTGTGTCTGTTAAATATTAAGTTTGTAAAGTTTCTTGCGATACAAAGTTTATATCCTTAGTGCAGGGTGTTATCTGTTAAAAAAGAAAAAAATCGCATCAATTCCAAGTTATTAGAATAAGAACAGGTTAATGATGATGTTTGGTATTTATACATTGTATCAGCTTATATCATTATTGACATTATAAACTTTATTTTACATACTCACTTATCGCTATAAGTTTATTCAACTATAATAAAATAATCCTCCCGTGGCCATGAATACTGAGAAACATTCGCAATTATAGTAAAAATTAAATTAAAACGCGATATTCATAAAAGTAACTTTTATTCCATATAATAATTTAATTTGAATTGGAAACGATTCATAATTTATCTTTAATTCTATCTATACAATTAAAATAATCGTATGATATTACAACGTTAATTATATATTTTACCGTAAATTAATTGCTAATTTAGAGTAAATGCAAATTACGTTTACATATGTGATGGCTCTGATTTTAAATTTCAAATAAAAGTCGCTTATGGTATATGATACCATAGAAGGTTAGAAAATGGTTCCATCCATCCATCAGCCTACAGACGTCCACTACTGAAAATAAGCCTCCCCACAAGAATGCCACTCGGAACGGTCCTGCGCCACTTGCATCCAACGGTTCCCTGCGACTTTGAGAATGTCGTCAGTCCACCTAGTGGGGGGTCGTCCTACACTACTAGAAAATGGTTAATAGTCAATAATAGTATGATAACGCCAATACAACTATTAGGAAAATTAAATAACAAGTTGGCCGGAGATTATATGTATAAATATTACCACACCGTTGACAGTTGCCTGTCTACAGCCGTGGTCCGGTCTGTCCGAAGTAGCCTACCACACTCTCGCAGAAAAACAAGGTCCGACTTGTAACAATTTGTTACTGTGCTTCGTTCGATGAGCGAGAGAGCCGGCAACCCAACTTTATGAGTATGTTTGTGTGTGGTGGGTTTCAGTGATGCCTTTGGTATCACCGAACCTCATTTCACGCATTCACACTCCCTTCATTTTCTTCGCGATAGACAGCGGCCTTGCAAAGGTCCATGAGCGGCAGCAACACTTACCATCAGGTGTACTGTTTCCTCGTTTACCATCCTTTTCAATAAAAAAAGATAATATTTAGACCGCAAAACAGTAATGTTATAAATTAGGAAGAATTTTGAAATTAAAAAGCTGTATATTACATTAACTTGATTCCCTTCAAAAGAATTTCAATTATACAATAAAATTTATAATAAAGAAAGCATTCTATATAAAGTGATCTCAAAAGCCAACGTTATTAAATCTTGTAAGGAATTCATTTAGAACTAGAGAAAAATACGTGGCGGTGTATAGTTTCCGAGTAAGAGAATACGAAAGGCTTCAGCGGTCGCATTTAAAACAAATGAGGTTTAAAGGCAGGACCTGTAAATGATGTCAAATGATCGTTCAAATAAACGTGCTTAATACGGAAAAACGCTCGATTGTATTTATTGCTTTTGAAGTGAAACTTAAAAAATATCATCATTTCAACTTATATAGATCTCACTGTTGTAATCAAGCCTCCTCCATAACGAGAGGGAAATTGACCACTATACCACGCTAATCCAAAGGGTTGTTCAGACAGGGTTTTATTAAGTTTTCTTCTCTTGCGGCGATGTTTTAGGCATTATATCCCTCAGTCGTCTTTTACGACACCCACGGACAAGAGAGTGGTGGTGAATTATATTCTTACTCCATCACAAAATGAATTACTAATTTTAACTTTTGAAATTAATTGCTTAACTCCAAATTGAGCGGTCTTTTCATTTATATCTCATAAAAGTTTTTCTTTGAACATAATCAAAATAGATAAATGCACTTTAACAGATTTTTTGTATCTCCAATTGCAACCAAATCCTCGTCTAATCCTGATATAATCAAAAATTAAATGTTATTTCAAAATCATTATCATGATAATCGTATTATAAAAGCAACTGTTATCTCACTTGTAGGCTTTCGTGCCCTTAAAATAACGAAAGAATAATAATGAAAATCACTAATAACATTTTAAATGACTACCACTATTGAAAGTTATGTCTTAATATATTATAGAAAGTTATCTAATAAAAGATAATTTTAACATACTCTCCACTAATACGTGCTTGCATATTTTATAGAGAATTTAATAAATCTTGACCAGCCGTACACATCAGCCCTCATACGATTATAGCAGAATATTCTACTGTATAGAAACCTCTAAAAATTAAATTAAATTATATGAAGTTTATTAAAATTGAATAAAACTGAATAAAATGAAAAGAAGTTGAATAAAATTTACCACAAACCACTAGAAAATTCTTAGTGATAAAAGTGCGTAAAATGAGCGTGCCAAACGCTAGTCTGCATTTGTAGCATAGCCGATTGGTTTAGTTAGCAGTGAGCGTTGCGCCTCATTTGCTTGCCACGTCATACCGCCTCGTCCGCCGTTCGTTTGACTTTGTTACCACTCTTTTCATTCCAATACCATACTAACTATCAGCTCAAGTGATAAATCGTTGTCATAAAACTATATGACGTTTTGTGGAGTTCATTTTATGGTTTATTATCGTCGCCTTTATGCTGGACAGTGGATTTATAGAACTGTCTACATTTAAATGACAATAAAATGCACTTGAGTCATGGTTTTAACAATTTCGTGAAGCTGTTATTATCTAAGTCTTTATCGTAATGACTGACAATTGACAAATTATTTAAATGTAGCAAAAATAATTGGAAATAGTATTTCTAGTATACAACATTGCTTCGTCTTTCGCTAATATAAGCGTGAGATCCTGGCTTTCAGCCCTGGAAAGGCGCTGAAACTTAGAATGGAAAATACAATAGGTTTGGGTTGGTTGATTCGGCAATAAGTTTAACTTGGTTGAAAAGGGCAATAAAAAATTAATTAACAAAGTGTCGGTTTGTAATCCGTTTTTTTCTTGTTCTCGAGGGAAAATTAACCATTGTAGTATTTTAGTCAAACGAGTTTTCATAGGGCTCTGATTAAATTCCATTGTAGTCTTTTACTATACCCACTGCAAATGAAAAATACTTTTCCACTATAGGCAAAGACCTGTAACTCCCTTGATAATAAAGTAAGAATCTACACGAAACCTAATTAGGTATATTGTTAGTGAAAGATAATTAAGAATATATTTCATTTTAAGCAATTATTATTCTTAAAACAAGCTCATTATTTAAAATTTTAAAGCTGCCTCAAATGTTAAACACACGAGCAAAAAAGCGTCGCCTATTAACGCTGCGTAATTTTTATCACTCTTTAATTAAGTCTCAATAAGAATAAAAATATTCCACATCTAAAAAATATTGACCCTATTTTTTAAATATGTTTAACATAAAACACAACTTTGTATCAAGATAATTAGGAAGATGATAGATTTAGCTAAATAAGTTTTCAATATATTTTTAAATCCTTAATCTCAGCATTAAAATATTAAACGTATCCATGATTAAATTAGATTTTAAGATGTTAGAGGCTTTTTCCTCCCCATAACGACTATCGCAGACATTTTTGACCGACCGAACGTCACCCACAAGTTACGAATTTCACAAAACCACAACATTTTTGCATATCTATGCACTAACCGAGAAACTTACAATGAAACCCTATACCAACACGACTGATCAGAGTGGTATAGTAGGAGAATTTCCCTCCTATTATGGGGTAGATTCAAGCCCAACAGTGGGAGTGTGTATGTGCTGAAATGATAATGATGATTTTTTACAGAATTTTTACAAAAGTTATAATTTTTTTTTTATTGCAAACGGTGGCAAACGAGCAAACAGTACACCTGATGGTAAGTGTTGCTGCCGCTCATGGACCCCTACAAGGCCGCTGCCTACCGCAAAGAAATTGAAGGGAGTGTAGTATGCGTGCATTGAGGCTCGGTGATACCAAGGGCACCACCAAAACCCTCCACACGCAAACACCCTTAGAAAATTGGGCTTCCGGCTCTCTCGCTCACCGAACGAAGCGCAGTAACAAATTGCTACTACTCAGACGTCGATTTTCTGCGAGAGTGTGGTACTGCCACGGACGGACCGGCCCACGGCTGTAGACAGATAACTGTCGACAGTGTGGTCCTACCACTCCAACAATATAAAATAGATATATAAAATAGATTTAATACACATATAGCAATGCAAAATCAGGTGTAGGCATCGAACCCTAGAGAGACTACTACCCTAGAGAACCTTGCCTAGCAGATGTCCTGCTTGATTATTGCTGCTAAAATATAATACATTTATAAATTTTAATAATTATCGAGAACACACAGAAACCTTTGAAATATGAACGTGGAAGTAAAGAAAAGGCATCGGTTGAACGCCCAACAGGTTGACGGTGGACTTTTAATGATCCCATAATGATTGAGCCGCCGGCGACACGATGCGTTTCACCCCGATTATATAAGAATGTATAACCTGCACTCTCATGATATAGAAAACTTTAGATTATAAACTGATAAATTTTCTATCTAACTTGCTTAGATTATACCTTAGATTGTATATTACTATATACTGGCAATTTATAATCTAATTTTATTTGTATAATATTATTATCTTACTATATATAACTGTATAAATTTTCTAATTTTACTTATAATATCGCATTAGGTTAAATGTCCTGTAAAGGTATTATAATTGCTTGTAAATAAATAAATAAATAAATAATTAGAAAATTAAAAAGTCCAGTAAATTTTTCTGTACAGAGCACAAGTTACATCTATTATTTTATTGTAAGTATCTTCATCATCAATATAAAAATGAATTTTTGTCTATATGTCCTTTATAGAATGGTAAACTTTCCATTTGATCATGTGAGGATCTTCAGCAATGTTGTGCATGAGCCCATGAAGGTTTCCGAGTTGATACGATCCGACCTGGTGGAACCGGCAGGTGGCGTGGTGATCGATTTTAAGCAGAATTCCTTTACTATTTTTTTTAGATTTGAACAGAACAACGTCTATTATTATTAAGTATTCTGATATGTAAGCTATATTATTGTGAAGTTTCATCAAAATCCATTCAGTAGTTTTTGCATGAAAGAGCAACAAACATCTTCACATTATCACATACTCACAAACTTTCGCGTTTATAATATTAGTAAAGTAATAAAGTAAAATAATAATAGTAAGGATAAGGATTTGTAAGTAACTGATTAAAATTCCATAAATTTTTTTAATTATTAGCCACTAGATTATTTATAAAAAAATCGTCGTAATCATATTATATCATCATCATCATTTCAGCTCATATACGTCCCACTGTTGGGCTCGAGCATCATCCACAATAGGAGGGCGATTGACCTTATTATACCAAGCTGTTAAGACAGGTTGGTATAGGGTTTTACTATGAGTTTTCCTTCTCTTGCATAGATGTTTTATGCGTATTATATCCCTTAGTCGTCTTTTACGACAACCACGACCAAGATAGGGAGTGATGAATTGTATTCTTACTCCGTCACCACACGGAAACATATTACATATATTATTTTATTGTATATATTTCATAAAAAAATTAAATTTTGAACAAAAATATTATAAATAAAAGTTAATAATAATTCTTGTTAATAATTTGAAAATAACGAAGATTCGATAACATATTGTCGTCTTAACAATATTACGTATCCAAAATATTAATATTATCTATGTGCGTGTGTAGATGCTAATCTCTGAATATCTGAATATTGGTATACCTAAATAAAACGCGAAACGTAAGCGGTCACAGAGCGTATTAATTTGTAAAAGCTTGTGCAAACAGCGGAGGGTGACACGAGAGCCTGTCGTTAAGCGCCATTAATGATTTCTTAATGATTGTGTCCACGGCCCACGACACAACCGAGTTTAGTTGTTTAAAACTCGTTCGGTGTACAGATCGACAACTTTTGATAGCGACTATATTTATTAGTGTTATTTAATTTTGAGGATTAAAATTTATGAGTCGGAAGACTTATAGTATTCTATTAGACAATAATATAAGTCTGTCCTTAGCCTACTTTTACCTGTAGGCATTCAAATCCAAGTATAATAAAAACATATGCACCATTTCCTTTGCGCACTATTTGGTTGCCGCTTAATACTACGTGAAATATTGTCAAATAATAACTTTTATGCAATAAAATAATACTAAGATAAAAAAAAAATAATGTATATTATGAATCAATATACGTACTATCAAATTACTTGGTAAGCTCTCTAGTAAGTGCGGCATACCTATGCCGGCGGCGGCCCATTAAAAATAATCGATGCTTGCGAAAATATCGAGGGCTTTCCACTAATGACATCGTGCGAGAAAACAAAGCACACCGGGTCACAACGGAGCAACGAGCACAACCTCTAACTCTGCTCCGATTCAAATACGGCTTGAAGATGTGTAATGAGGCCTTAAAGAGTTTACGGGACTTTTGAGCTTTAAAAACTCAACTCATTTACATATCGATGGATTTTAGTACCGCTCGTGTACCCATGGAAGCGTAAGACGTCATTTTTATGTTAACAAATTGTCGATAAATGAACACCAATAAAATTATTTTAAGCAATAAACTACCTAGGAATGTAAACAACAAATGTATTTCAAAATTTTAACGGCATTAAAAAATATAACACGATTTTACGAGTACAATAATGTCGGTAACCGAAGTTTATTTCTTGAATTTGGTGTTTAATAGGTTAATTCACGTGGAAGATGTTTGTGGAGCACCGAGCACCGAGGCTTGAGCATCGCTCCACCGCCCGCCTTGTTTTTCTTACAAATGAAATTATTGCACGAATAAAATATTTTACTGTCTGTCAATTTGGCTGGTTCACTTCGTCGAAATATTTCGTCAGATATTAAGCAGGGTTAAAATTTTATTTGCACCGAGTTATTGCCCGAATGTCGACGTCTCGGCGTGATGTTGTTGAATTCGCCGCGGTACATCGGCTCGTTCGTGGCCCATTATTGCTTGATGTAAGACAATACCTACAAATAAAATAAAATACTCTTATTTATTGCTTCGTAGAATATCGGAGGACAGGACTTGCTTCGCTAGGAGTGTCTTACTTTATGTAATAGATGGACATCGTAAGAAAATAATAAGATAGCTCGTGTTCGCTTATTAAGTGTTTGGTACCAGACTAGACAAGTTTGAAAGAGAGTTCAACTCAAGATTTATTTATGTTCTTTCTTAATATATACAACATAATTGATAGTAGTCATCAATACAGTTTATGAACTAGTCGACATGGTTGGCTGATTGGAGATATGATTATTTTTTATTATTAAAATTAAAAGATTACATAATAGTGGAAAAAGTCAGCTTATTCTTTTTCAGTTGGCAATTGTGAAATCATTTCCTATCAGGCCAGTAATTACAATATACATAAAGATGTGTTTAATGTAGTGTTTCTATTAGATTTTAGTAAATTATTATCAGGGCGGCTCGCCTTAAATTACTACAGAGCCAACGATTGGCCCTAATATTCTTATGTAAAGCCTATAGAACGGTTAGTACCGAGGCCTTAGCAGTACTCGCGGGTGTACTTCCGGTTGATTTGGAAATTCAGAGACGAGCGTCAATGTATTACACCACAAAGGAAACTATGAATACAGATTTCCTTCTACCGCGCGACCGAAATAAAATTGCTAGATTGTTTGCACCACAATCCATTGTTTATGAGGAACTTTTAACTGAATGGCAAGAAAGATGGGATTCATCATCGAAAGGTCGTCATCTTTATCTATTTTTTCCATGCATCCGGGAGCGCCTGGAGAAGGTGTGGTTGGAGGTTGACCACTTCGTGGCCCAATTTTTAACTGGCCATGGCAACTTTAAAAGTAAATTATTTTCTTTTAAACTCGTACCATCACCATTATGTCAATGTTCCACATCTGACCACGAGTATGAACAATCAGCACATCACATTCTCTGGGAGTGCGATCTCTGGCGAAACGAGCGTAACCTTATGTTAAACAGTTTGCAAGTCACCTGTGGGGTAGTATACTATACGGACCTTGTAGCAACTCGAGAAAATTTCCGTGCGTTCATGCGTTTCTGCCATACCTACTGTAGCAATCAATCTTAACGCTCACATATAGGCCCCGTTAAGCTCTTCCGTATCCGTGGTGCCGTACTGCTGCGCTATCGTAGCTGTACTCCTGTTTACTTATTGGCTGACTAGTCATTTTGTTTTCCTGTCTCCCGCTTTGCCTGGGAGGGAAGTGGAATCTCTCTTTCCAACTCCTCCTCTTTAATCTTTTCTAATTAAATTTGTTGCGGGTCCCAAGACAATTAAAATCATATCCCGGGACTGCCTGAGGGTCAAACCTCGGTGTCATTTATGGAGACCATTGTGGATCCTGGCTTACAGGAGTTACAATGGTGGGAATGTGTGGTGGGATTAGTCCCAAAAAAAAAAAAAAAAAAAAAAAAAAAAAAAAAAAAAAAAAAATTATTATCATTAACGAGTAACCAGTCCTCAAAAAACCACATATTTTGTTTACGGCCGCTTATTACCGATAACGCTTTTTTAACTATTAAAGTTTTTTTCGGAATGTTAACAGAATCACAGTTTAAGCACTGTTATATCATATTCCCTATATTTTAGTACTTTCCCTACAATACATACATAACATCAAAAATCACTAAAATATTTAATATAATTTAAAAATCTCGCATGACATATTTACCCACCAAAATTTTAAACAATCATTTCATATTTTATTTTACATATTTTATTATTCGTGTGGTGACGGAGTAAGAATACAATTCACCACCCCCTCTCTTGATCGCGGGTGTCGTAAAAGACGACTAAAGGATATAATATGCATATAACATCTGTGCAAGAGAAGGAAAACTCGAAATAAAACCACACGTTTGACCAGCGTGGAATAGTAGATCAATTTCCCTCCCATTATGGAGGACGTTCGAGTCCAAAAGTAGGACGTAATGAGCTGTAATGATGATGATTTTGATTTTATTTACCATAAAAATAGAATCATGAAGAAATTTAGTATTTTTTAATTTTAGTTTAGTGTACAATAGATTGTAACATGCAATTTATAATTAAGTTGTAAAATAATATGCCTCTATCATAATTACTTAGCTTCACAATTAAAATGTATTTATTATAGTGCTGTAATAAGTATAATGACAGGCAATGCAGGTAAAAACAAAGAAACACTTTCAATCATCATTTCAGCACATAAACGTCCCACTGTTAGGCTTGCTGGAGCCTCCTCCAGAATACGAGGTAAATTGACGTACTACACCAAGCTGGTCAGACATGTCGGTATCAATATAAAATGGTACTATGTCGTAGTAATTTTCTGAGGTAATCAACGGATGCAGGCGGATATATATGGCATCTTTGCTTTTTTATTGCTATTGGTGGCAAAGGAGCACACCTGATGGTGAATGATACTGCCGCACGTGGACCTTTGCTAGGCTAAAGTGAAGGGGTTGTAAGTGCGTGCAATGAGGTGATACTAAAGGCATAATAAAAAACCCACTAAACGCAAACATCCTCAGAGAGTTGGGCTCACAGCTTTGCCGCTCACTGTACGAAGAAGAGTAACAAATTACTACTACTCAGACGTGTATTTTCAGCGAGACTGTGGTAGTACCCCGGACGGACTGGCCAACGACTGTAAACAAAAAACTGTCTGTAGTGTGGTTTATGTCCAATAGTGGTAGATTTTTTAAAAACAAAATAAATAATAAGATTTTTTTCAATGAATGTAACAATACTGCATTGATAAACAACGCGCATTTGATGTACTGAATGTGTTATACAAATGGACTCGCAATAAAGCTGATGTAATTGGTGCATTGTAGGCGGCCGCGGGCAGGCATCGTTAGCCTTTCTTTCGTAGACTCGGTTTTGTCCGGGCCCAACTTGCTAATTAACTATGAAATTAATTGACGCGGCAAAGTTTCCGAGTGAAACTTGAATTAATTGGCACGTCCGACTTCAGCCTAATTAGGAGCCTGAGGCTTTTCAGTATCGCGTTTGTTGATGCCATGAAAAATACACAAAGGTGTTGTATGTAGTTAGGATGTACGCGAGATCTTTCTCGAATCAAAATATGGTACAGGTAATTGTGTATTTGGATTTTTTTTGTAAATTTTTTAGCAAATATTTCATCACCATCACAGCTCATATACGTCCCACTGTTGGGCTCGAGCCTCCTCCACAATGGAAAGGAAATTAACCTACTATATACTACGCTGGTGAGACGTGTTGGAATAGGATTTTATTTCGAGTTATCCTTCTTTTCTATAGATGTTATATGCATATTATATCCCTTAGTCATCTTTTACAACACCCATGGGCAAGAATGGGGGCGGTGAATAGTATTCTTACTCCGTCGTCATACGGAAATAAAATGCAAATATTAAGTGAACGGTGAATTTCGAAAGTCCTCTTTGAAATACTTTTTCTCTGATAATATAATGAATGATGAAAATTCTTTTGAAAAGTCCCATTATTGGGCAAGGATATTTTCCATTCGGGCTGACCATTGAAGTCAAGGAACTCCGCACCGGTGGTCGGCCGAACGACGAAGGCGATGTGCTTATTGGGTGGGTTACGGGGCCGCGCGCCGCCCTTCTATCGCCTCGAACGGAGCTGGGCCACGGGTGCGCTAACCGTAACCCACTCCAAAAAATAAGATATTTTCCATACTAACATATAATAATAATGATTTTTATATTTTCTGGCACAAAGGTACTTACGGACTAACTGCTATAGTTTTACAATTAACTCACAATGTGAGAAAAAGTGACCTTCCATCCGTGGCTTGTCAAATAGACTGACAATGGACATTGAGGTTTTACTTTAATCGGAAAGATAAGATGATGTATTCTTACTCCGTCTCTACGTTCCATAATAACACAAGAGCCTGTGGACCCCAGACCTTCGTTATTTTATTAAAGCTGAAAGTTTGTCAGCGCATGGTCCCAACACAGGTAAGAACGGTGGCTCATTATGAAGTTTGGGTTACAATAGCTTTGGCAGATAAACGGTACTAAATAAAATCAGGAAGGTAAGAATAGTTTAATTTACCCAAAAAAATTTGGCGACCTAGTCGTCTGTAATAAAAGATACCTAATATCGTCCGACCTTTAGATGGTAGGTAACATAGCTAATACAAAGTATGGCCACTGCTTTCTGTGGGAGACGTAGAAACCAGCTATAGAACCAAGCTGTGGGTAGTAATGCTCTTTAAGGAATTTCAAGCTAAGAATAGTATTTATGGCATTATATTCAGCTATATTCAATGTTTTCCGTGTGGTGGCGGAGTAAGAATACAATTCACCACTCTTTATTGTAGAGGAGGTTGGAGCCCAGTAGTGGCACGTATATGAGCTGTGATGATGATGACTCCCTATCTTACCCGTTAAATACCACTAAGGGATATAATGCGTATATAACATCTATGAAAGAGAAGGAAAACTCGAAATAAAACCCTATACCAACCTGTCTCCCTAGCCGAGGCCGCGGGTGATCGGACCGGGGAATTTAGTCCGTCACCCGCAGAGAGGCTGACCGCACGACGGCGGCTGACGTCGCAGGACGTCGAGAGGTGTGGGTACCCGAAAGGGTATTCCGTCGGGCCGACCACTGACGACAAGTCATCTTGCTCCGGTGGTCGACCCAACAACGAGGTGTCGTGGGTACGGGTGGGTTATGCTCCCGCGCGCTGTCCTTCCGTCGCCCCGGACGGAATGGACCGCGTGTGCGCTTACCATGGGCCACCCATAAAAAAAAAGAAAAAAAGCAATACCAACCTGTCTGACCAGCATTGTATAGTATGATCAATTTTTCTCCTATTGTGGAGAAGGCTCGAGCCGAATAGTCGGACTTTGTCTAACAACGGATGACAATAGGCCCATATGTGATTGGAACCTAGTTAAGAGTAGATGTAAACCACCGAGTAGGCCACCGAACTTAAATACATTCGGTGTTAATAGTGCATTTAAGAATCGGCAATATTTCGCACAACGGGTAATCCAGTACCGTGTCCCACTGCTGTTACTGCAAAAGATAGGAGAGCTATAGGGTTAGACTAGCTTGTTTTTTAGAGAATAGCAGCTGCCCAGTACACTACAAAAATAACTGTTAATATATATTAAAAATGTAAAATTACAATAAAAATTAATCCTCGTAAAATAACACCAACTGCTTTAACGTAGGACGGCTCCATTTTAAAATGATGTTCATAATTTGAATTTAGAAACAAAAAACAAAATGTCCGCATAAACCCAATTAAAACGTAATAGGGCATATAATATATGATTCATCCCAACAAAGATATCTAATAAAGGTCGGCAACACATATTAATAAAATACAAAGCTATTAATTACTTGTACCCAGCTCGACGGACGCGGTAACGTGTAATTAGGGCTATCGACTCGGTCATTTTCGATAATTCATAATGTATGTTAATTATGGAGGTCCCTCCGCCTCGGGACAGCCCTCTCTCGCTCGCTAGCCCTTTAGTACGAACTATGTTTATATTGTGCGCTTACAAATAAATAATGATAGGTAACAGTCGGTATTCTCAACAAGGAAACTAAAATAACAGCTATTGTTATTAAAGGAAATCACAATATGCTTTATAGATTTCTTGAAGATATGCTCGGTTAGTTATTTGATATGCTAAAATCTAAACCTTTGATTTATTTACAGCCCATAAATATACCTCATTTATAGAGAAGTTAACCTCTTAAATAATGGTAAAACAGTTTCATGCGGGTTTTTTATTTTCTTTCAGTCATAATATTTGCTTATGTAGATGTCCTTTAGTTGTTTCTTACAACATCATCGTTAAATTATGATGATACATTGTAGTAATACATCATCATCACAGCTGATATACGTCCCACTGCTGAGCTCGAGCCCACTCCACAATGGGAGGACAATTACCCTACCATAACCACGCTGGTCAGAGGTGTCGGTACAGGGATTTATTTCTAGTTTTTCTTCTCTTGCACAGATGTTGTATGCATATTATAATTAATGATTTCTGATGTTTACGCGAGTATTACATATTTTTAAATAAAACTACGGATTTTATCGCGTTTGTATTTGAATTTTGATTTGAAAGACTTTGTAGCGTTCATGGTCACGGGCGGACTAAGATGTCTCACGTCCAATAAGTTATCGTTATTGCAGAAAATTATAATTACTAGTGGTCGCTGTGTGGTCGAAATTCGGCCATTATTCATTAACATTAATTTTTCTGCTACACAATTTTCTTTAATTTTATTTATGTATAATTGTAAATTGAGCAAGCTGTATTTCACTAATAACTAATATATATGTATATATAAGCACAAAACTCTATTAGATATTGTCGTCATAATTATGATTGTTTAACATTCAGTTCGACCCTCTGGTCGTATTCGTCATTTTAACCATAAACAAAAGTGTATAAGCGTTGCTACGCAACACTCTCACACAAACGTGTGTGTGTGTAGCGATTGCGTTGTAGTGTGAGTAATGCCTTTTTTAATGAATTTAATGCATTTCTAATCCATTATTACATTAAATTTTAGTTTTATGCACTTCTCCTCATTATATACTTCAACTGTGCCAAATTTCATACTTGTACATCCACGTAATTTTCGTAAAAATGGGTACAAAGTTTTTGCTTCACGTATTTATATATAGATTATAATTCCTTAATCGTCTTTTACGCCACCCGCAGCCAATATACGGAGTGGTGAATTGTATTCTTACTCCCTCACCACATGGAAAAGTCAAAAGTTTTTATTAACAGTCCACACGAGTTATACTAGTAATAAAATACGAACAAATTGACAACGATGCGTGAAAATATTTTCCAAGCAAATCAATATACAGCTCAGTGATTTTTCAGTAAGTACTTTTAACCGAATAAACATCCCTTGGAATATTCAGTACCTTTATATTTATAAAATATTTATCGATAAAAATGTATATTTCAGTTTATATTTTGCTATTACTATAAGAAAGAGAAATAAGCCTGTAGATCGCTTTCAAGTTGGTCGCACAATCTGAACGAGTGTATTACGATACAAAAAATCCATAATTCTGTGAATTCTAAACATTGTAGGTACGTTTTAAAACTGTGGGAAATATGAATGTTCAATGCATATGGTGTTTCTTTTGAGTTTATAGATCTGAGTTAGTTTAGCATAGGTAGGTAATCATCATCATCATCTCAGCCTATATATGCCCCACTGTTGGGGTTAGACCTCCTCCATAATGGGAGAGTAATTGACCTACAATTTCATGCTGGTCAGACGTGTTAGAATAGGGTTTTGTTTCGAGTTTTCCTTCTCTTGCACAGATGTTATATGCTTATTATATTCCTTAGTCGTCTTTTACGACATCCACGGGCAAATGGTGAATTGTATTCTTACTCCGTCACTACCCGAAGAGAGGTAGGTAATATATAATTTCAATAGCAAGTATAGGTCTTAATATAGATACCTGTATCAAGATCTTCGTCCTGCTCGTATCCTAATTATTTGAGGTAGCGTCCTTATGTACTCTTCTTTCATAGTACATATTGAAGAGGCTATTTATTGGCAATAGTTATTTAATCACCCGCCTTTTTTTGGGGGTGGGCTGCGGTAAGCGCACTCGTCGCCCGACTCCGTCCGGGGCGACACAGGGGCAGCGCGCGTAGCTTCGTAACCCACCCGTGACACGTCGCTTTTGTCGTTGGGCCGACCACCGGTGCAGGGTGACTTGTCGTCAGTGATTGGCCCGACGGAATACCCCTTGAGGAGTATTCTCTCCCCGCTGTTAGGGAACGTCGGTCGTTGTCGCGTGGTCGCCCTCTCGGCGGGTGACGGACTAACTCCCCGGTCCATTCACCCGCGGTTTTAACCGCCTGCAAATTCTTTCTCAAGGAAGGTTGTGATTGTTTATCAGACGGCATCAGGTAGAATTGTCCCAGGTTTATATAAAGCTATCAGTCGTCTTTTGAGATGAAACCCACGAGCAATGTAACGGTTGGTAGCACTCGTAACTGCTATCGCGCAGGGTAATATAGTATTTCATTCTATGCAGGGCATGGAACCCATGACATTCGGTAGGATAAATTATTATCCTAAGAGGCAGCGGATCGTGCGCGGGAGGAACTCCGCTACCAGCAACTTGGGCAAGCACCTGCGCCTGATGCCGCCCTAGCCGAGGCCATGGGTGGCTGGACCGGGGAATAGTCCGTCACCTGCAGAGGCTGACTGCGTGAGGGCGACGCCCCGGAGGCCATCGGGAAGGAAGGGTACCTGAAAGGGTGTCCCGCCGGGCTGGCCACGGACGTCAAAGATACGGTACAAGTGGTCGGCCCAATGGCGGAGGGAAGGGAATACAATGGTTTATGGGGTCGCACGTCGATCCCTCGTCACCCCGGATGGGAGGGACGGTGTCAGGCCGCACTATAGCCTGTAAAATAAAGGGTAAATTGTTATAAGTTAGTAAGTACCAACATTTAGTACGTTACACCTTCTGTTGAAGCTACACAATTTTGTGATCTGAACTCGTGCTTGATAACGCTCGTACTAGCATTTCATCTATAGTTCAATACAATTTTCTTCAAATAGTACAAACAATAATTAATTTATATATTCTTTTTAGAAATTATATTTAAAACAACTTGGCGGCAGTCTTGGTAGTCATTACCACGAGTGGTCGCAAGTCGGGGCCGAAGTGACCGCTAATGGCCGTGCTGTCGCAGAATCACCTCGTTACCTCACCCCATTGTCGGATAGAGAGTTCTCCAGGCATTGGACACGTTCTTCATTTTATCTTCATTTTAATTTAATAAAAATATGTTCTTACATTCAACTTTTATAATAGCCTCAGAACGTTATAGTCAATGGCGCTTATCGTTAGCCGTTAGTGATGTGTTTAGTGTTGTCATGTCTAATAACACTTAGTAAGTTAATTGTAGATTTACAAAGCTCTAGCAGGCTGTTTTCAACCGACAGGGGATAGTGCGTAAATGCATTTCCACAGCGTGAAAAAAAAAAGGCTGTAACTTATAGTTAACGGATACAGATTATATCCAAACTCAAAACAACAACTACCAAATTGTAGAGTGTATAAAATATTGTTTTAAGCAGGCTATCATATGGACGCCTGCTGAACGTTCCGTTGTGGTGACGAAAGGGTAGCATGCGATCGTCTGGCTTGAGGGATCTCCACGCCATAGACTTGGGGTTGAAGTCCTATAGCACGAAGACTTAACACGATGCCAATTGTCATATTTAAGATGTTGAGGGATACCACAAAACTGCCACGCTTCTGTTAGGGAAGAAACACCGTAGAGCATAAAAATATTCTTCTGCATGGGAATCAAACCCGTGACACTTGGTACGGTAGGTCGGTATCTTAACCATCGCGTCATTTATGCAATCAAAGCAGTTTGGTGAATCTGTAATTGTTACAGTTAAGCATTCAATAAATCTGTGTGGTCACGGAGTAAGAATACAATTCACCTCTCCCAATTTGGTCCGTGGTTGTCGTAAAAGACGACTAAGGGATATAATATGCATATAACATCTGTGCATGAGAAAGAAAACTCGAAATAATTTCCTATACCTACATGTGTGACCAGCATGGTATAGCAGGTTAATTTCTCTCCTATTGGGCCTCCGCAATAGTAGAGAAATTCGGCGACTCGAACGTCGTCAGGCTCGAGCCCAGGAGTGGGACATTTAAGAGCTGAGACGAATCATACAATAAAAATGGAGAATGTTCTACAGAACAGTTCGCAATATGTACTTATACGTTGTATATGAAATTCTTCTATAATAACATGATCGTAGCCTACGCATTCTTTATTCTTTCTTTTGACAGTAATAAGGTAAAATATAAGGCGTCTCACGCTGACGTGACCGTGACGTCACCGTTTCTAACCAATTTACTTTTAAAACGTTCACGCCATGTAATCATAATTTTAAGGCACTTCCTGAGTTTTTGTTTATTTTATGATCTTTGATTTGTGATAAGGAAGTTGTTAAATATATGTAGCTATAGGATAGAAACAGGTTCAGAGAAATATAGTTTATTGCATAATATTGTCTATGGCCATAAGGATGGGCATATAAACGGCGCAATGATAAATCATATATAGACTAAAACGGTTATAAAGTTTCAGCATTTTTTAGTGAAGAAATTTTAAATAAAAGGTTCGAAATTTAAAAATGTAGTCGGCGATAATACAATTGCTTCTACATGTTAAGAGGTCGAGCAAGCATTTTTTTTATTTCTAAAATCGTTTATATTCTTATTTTTACTTTATTTTAACACTCGTTATTTCATAATTTATTACAATCAAAAAATAAAGATTATGAATATTTCAAATCGATAATTTGCTATTTATGAATTGCCAATTTTTTTTTTAATTTCTAAATAAAGTAATCATCTATTCGACCGACATCTAAATATGTATGAATATTAACAATCTATTTTTTTCTTAAAATTGACATAAGAAAAAATAGGAAAGAAGCAAAGGAAGAGACGAAAAAAAATACAGACGATTTTCTCAATCAACAGATAATCGACATTTTGTCTCTAGAATTTATTTATACAAATGTAGTAAAAAATTGTGGCTTTTAAAAATGAGGTAAATTTAACGAACATGAAAAGAAATTAATTTTGGTCGATTACATTCTCATAGTGAAAACTGTCTTGGATATTGATGTGAAACATCTATAGGCGAGGGTGACCGCGATCGTCGCGTGGCGATTTGACGCCACGCCTTGCGGTCCCCTCTTAATTTACTGTAAATTTTTTTTTTTTTTTTTTTTGTGTGTGTACAGCTGTTGGCCGCAGATGGCCTTGACAGCTTGACGCGGACTATGGGTGAGCGCTGAGGGCTCTCAACCCGGAGAAGAGTATGCTAAGCGACATCGCCCAAGGGCTCCCCCTGTGGGGAACGGACCTCGGCTTGGGGCGTCGCTGGAGGCAAAGTGGGCGTGCCCACGTTTTTAGTAGTGACTTTTGCGCGGCGCGGTTTCGCACCTCGACGGCGAGGGCGGAACCGCGGATATTTATTTGTTAAGGCCTCGCGGGCCGTGTAGGCTCTTTGTTGAGCGAGTGTGATATTGTCGTCCTCTTCGTCGAGGACGTGACGAGGACGTCGGATGGAGTTTTACTGTAAAATAAATATCTGGATATACATATCTAAATTTGTAACGAAACCATGGTGCGATTTAAAATTTTGTACAACGCCATCTAGTGAACCCAAAGTAAATTGTTACCTATAATGAAAATAAATGTTTATTGAATAAAAATTATATTTTACTGGAAAATCGCCATGTTTTATTAATACTTTATGCCATACTATTTCCTGACGTAATCTGTTCTTTTATGTATATTTACTTGTTTTATAAATTAATGTATAATAACTTTATAATATAAATATACCAGTAGGTATGGGATTTAGTTTACTTTCAGCTACGAAAAATGAGTAACCGTTTTTATAGGCTTTTATTAGTTTCAGCTGTATTTTTATATATTTATTTCCTTGTATGTCACCGATTTCTTAGGAATTGGATTTTGACTCACTTAAAACAGTCAGATTTCATTTAAAATTTGTAAACTTTGCCATTTGTAAAATTGCAAGGACCAATAACGCTAAAATAATTTAAATAGCTTGTCCTTATTATCATTACATGATTAAAGGTTTCTTTATTAAATACTAGCAACCCGCCCTCGCTTCGCCTCGGTTTCAGTCACTTAAACCCGCGTAGTTCCTGTTCCCGTGGGAATACCGGGATAAAATGTAGCCTATGTTACTCCCTGATATTATAGCTTTCCATTGGTGAAAGAATTTTTGAAATCGGTTCGGTGGTTTAAGCTTGAAAGCGTTACAAACAAACAAACAAACATCCTTACTTTCGCATTTATAATATTAGTATGGATTCAATATATTGGTCTGAGAGTTGGGCGTTAGCTCGATAGATGCCACTATTTATGTTACCTAAATCGCGCACTTCGTGCTCGATGCTGCATAGCTCGATAGATGCCGCTATTTCTGGTTTATAAATTGCACCTATCGTGCAAAAGACCGTCTGTGAATGGATGAAAGTATTTCAAGCTACATTTTGGAAGTTTAATTACTTTTGTACTAAATAACGTTACCATAAATATAAGCCGTAAAGTCAATTTTAAAATGGATAATTTATTCGATACGATACCTGCTAAAAAGTACTTATTGACTAAAAGTATCGAATGCAATGTATCGGTATTGAAAGAAAAGTACTCGATACCTAAAGATAAAGTAAGTTAAAGTACTTTAATCAGTACGTTACTTATCTGTCGATACTACTCATGAGTTCAGTATCGATACTTTATATTCGATACCGTGTCTCTACTCGTACAAAATAGTTTCGATGTTTCACATCTGCCAGGCGTCCTGAGCGACGGCTTATTTTTTTAAAACATACTTAAGAGATATAAAATGCATATCTTATTTATGCAAGAGAAGGAAAAAAATCTGCCAAGTGCGAGTCGGACTCGCGCACGAAGGGTTCCGTACCATTGACTAGGTAAACAAGTGCCTTCCTATTGCCATTATCGATATTGAGCAAAAAAATTAAGTTTGTTGTATGGGAGCCTCCCATATATATTTATTTTATTTATAGTATTTGCTGTTATAGCGGCAATAGAAATACATCATCTGTGAAAATTTCAACTGTCTAGCTATCACTGTTCTTGAGATATAGCCTGATGACAGACGGGCGGACGGACGGAGAGCGAAGTCTCAGTAATAGGGTCCCGTTTTTACCCTTTGGGTACGGAACCCTAAAAAAATAGCGTGAGTACTAAGTACGCATATCAGAAGTGAAACTTCTTTGGTTCCATGTATTTTTTATCAGTAATACAAAAAAAAAATCTCTCGATCTTTCTCACTCGCTTGCTCTCTACTCTCGCCCCATGGCTGTGCTTCGTGCTATGTTCGCCCTTTCTCATTCTCTCTCAGTCGGTCTCAATCGCTCTCTCCCTCTTCTTCGACAAAAACGCTGCACATCTTCGTGACGCTAAATTGCGTTTTATCCGTAAAAAAATTACCCTCATGCATGCAAAGAAGTTTCACTTCAAAAAACTCGAAATAAACCTCTTTACTAACAGTGTGGCGTAGGTCAATTGTCCTCCTATTCCGGTGTAGGCTCGAGCCCAACAGTGGTTCATAAGTAAAAAAGGGTCATAAGAATGAGATAATGATGATCATCATTATTATTCTTCTTAATTTTATTAAATTAATAATACTTTTAAAATATAAAGGTCCTCATATTCTTACTTATAAACTAAATGAATGTATATACTTGGTAGTAGAGTTCTAAACTTAATTACCTTTATTTGCAACTTGTTAGCTCCGTTTCATATTCAGTTACTGTGAGTACTTTCAACTAAATGAGTTATACTAAATAATATAAAGGAATGCAAACGGCTGACTGGTCCAATCGACTTCTTGTGTCGAGTATCGTTGGTTCGATACGCACGCAGGACAAATAAGTAATCGAACTGAAAAGTACGATGCCAAAAGTATTAAATATCGATATCTATCTCAGCCACGGGTATATAAAAATCGCTGTAAGGGAATGTAGCTGTAAGGATATGTAGCTTAATTATGAAGCTTAATTATTGCATTGTCATCGGTCGTTGATAAGTGTCCAAAGTTTCAAATTAATTCAACATTTAGAAGGGGGTGAAAATCACGTTTAAAGACTCCGTTATAAATCATCAATATATGTCACCCTGCTTGGCTCGAGCTTACTCCACTACGGGAGGAATTTATTATTACCCCGTCGGCTAACTACGGATCAACCTAATGGTAGGTCCTCACCGCTGCTTATAGAATGTAACCATCGACTAGTACAACTTAACCATGCGGTCACGGCGACATCTACGATGAAAACTACACTTAAAAGGTATACAAGCACGTAAGACAAGGAAAACTCGAAATAAAAATCTCATATAGAGCTGGGATAAGATTTTTACTGTTAAGAGTCGAGCCTCCTACATCATAGAAAAATTTGATCTACTATAACCACGCTGTACAGGGCTTTATTTCGAGTTTCTCTTCTATTACATAGACTTTATTCCATATTATATCCCTCAGTCGTCTATAGGCAAGATGAAAATGGTAAAATTTATTCTTATTCCGTCACCATACAGAAAATAAAAAATCTATACCAATATAATTGATCAGCGTGGTATAATTAGATTAATTTCTGACTCATTATGAAGAGGACTCTAGAGTCTAGTGAACATCTGTCGGGTGAAAAGAAGGAGAGGATTACGTACTACGTAAACTCTCTTATCTGTACTTTATGTCCTATAAATTGATTTAATAATTCAATATGTTGAAACTTTCGTCGCATGCGTTTGTATACTTCGTACTTAATGCTAGAGGACTTTATAATTTTACTAGCCTCACGCGTATAGGTACATATATCCCAACATTAGTTAAGAAATTATCAAAAAGTGCCTATGGCTGTGCTTCGTGCTATGTTCGCCCTTTCTCACTCTCTCTCAATCGGCCTCAATCGCTTTCTCCCTCTTATTCGACAAAAACCCTGCACATCTTCGTGACGCTAAATTGCATTTCATCCATAAAAAAATTACCCACATGCGCGCAAAGAAGTTTCACTTCAAAAAATCTCTCGATTTTTCTCACTCGCTTGTGCCCTACTCTCGCCCCATGGCTGTGCTTCGTGCAATGTTCGTCCTTTCTCACTCTCTCTCAGTCGGTCTCAAGCGCTCTCTCCCTCTTCTTTGACAAAAACGCTGCACATCTTCGTGACGCTAAATTGCGATTCAACCGTAAAAAATTTACCCGCATGCGCGCAAAGAAGTTTTACTTTAAAAAAATTTGACGTTATAAACAGATACTTCAATTTTATTTATTTGTATGGATTTAGTGGATCCTTGGTTGTTTAGTATTTACTCTTGGATCTGGTAAGTTGATGTGAATGGTGGTAGATTTTTTTAGATTTGTTTATAATAAACAAAATATGATCATCATAATCATTCAGCCTTTCACCGTCCACTACTAGACCTAAGCCTTCCCTCATTTTACGGCACTAAACGCCTACATCCAATAATATCCAGTAACTTTCATCAGGTCGTTGGTCCACCTGGTGTGGGAGTGACCTACAATTACAACGTCCTATTCGGGGTTGCCACTCGAAAACCTTTCTTCCCCAGCGGTCGTCGGTTTGTCAATCGATGTCGTATGTCCATTACCATATCAACTGATTCTTCGGCCTATGTCAGTTACAAACGAAACAAATCATATCATTTTAAATAAAACTACTTTACGGATTTTATCGCGTTTGTATTTGATTTTTGATTACCCGACGTTTCGAACACTTTGCAGCGTTCATGGTCACGGATGGACAGTCTACCCGCGCGGTAAAATTCGTAAAGTAGTTTTATTTAAAATGTGTAATACTCGCGTAAACATCAGAATTCATTATCAAATCATATCAATCAAATTTCAATTGCAGATTTTGGTCATTCACGTTCGTGTTTGGCTCTCACTTGATCAATTTCCAATTCTTAAACATTTATTCAACGCGTATAATTAATGAAGCTCGTGCCCAATTACATTTCACGATTTCTTAAACACTTCACGTGTTGTACACTTCGCCGCATAAGTACCTACCAGCCCACTAAACATTGACAACGCGGCAATTTGTTAGCGTTAACAACAATAATACAACAATAAACCATTAGACAAGTTGTGGAAATTTTCCGGTTATTTCCGATTCACACCGATTGTTACGGCCGAAGCGTCCATTCGAAGGGCCATAACTCGACCCGAACCCGCTTCGAGTGAGGTCTATGGCCAACGACCACGGAATCGTGTATTTATGGTATGTTTGTGGTATATTTACGGCCTATATTATGCGAGAGATTTATTGGGTGCTGTGTAATTAGTGCGCGTTTAGATTTATAATCTGAATTTGTAGAACCAATTGTGACCACTTTTTAATGGTACACTTATCGCTAATGAGGCATTTCTATTTTGTTGTAAGTTTTAATGACACGCATAACAATGTCTAAGATTGCACGAAATATAATTAATTGTAATATTTTAGCGGTCAATGAGATTCTTGACGTTCTTCTTTTTAGATATCCTGTTTTACCAACAAGCCTACTTTGGTTAGAACAAATTATCCTATCATGACACATGCGTTTTATTTCGAGATGTCCCTCCTTACAGTGACCTTATTTATTTTATATATCCCCTTAATTCTATTTTCCGTTTGCCGTTTGATCACGGAGAAGGAATACAATTTATCATCCCATATCTGATCGTGGGTGCTGTAAAAGACAACTAAGGGATATAAATATACATACAACATCTATGCAAGAAGAGAAAAACTCGAAATAAAACCCTACCTTAACCCATTTGACTAGTGTAGAGTAGTAGGTTAATGATTTTCTTGTTGGGGGAAGAGGCTCGATCATAGCAGTAGTACCTAGGAGGTGAGTTGATTTCTGCCGATATTTGCTAGAATAAACAGTATTTTTTTTTGATGATGTATTGCGAGATTGCATTGTTACCGTTTTTTTTTTGTGATTACAGGATGAAATTTTTGATTTCGCTGTTTGGAATGTGATCAATAAAGTCAATCAAATAACATCGACGTACATGAAAATTTAACACATAAAATATCACAATCGGAGTTAACTCCCCTCATTGTTATATTTAAAAAAATCCCAGTATAAGGTTAAGAAGATTAAAACTTTATATAAATAAAAACTAAAATTATATAAACATTTTATTTTGAAAGGATATTGTTGTTCAAACCGGAGATATATTTTGTTAATGATGATTTTATGTTTTCGTCTTAATATTGCAAAATAAAATCGATGTTTATTTGTAATAAATTAGTATAAACAGCAAGAGGATACGAGCGAGTGCGCCGGCGCCGCAAGCGTAAGTAAATCAGGCACAACCGCTTATTAAGTTGTTAGGGGCGGCCATGTCTGCTGCCCACGCGTGCCTGCGTTCTCGTATTCTTTCCACGCCTTTATGTTTGCCCTAGTACACAACCTTGTATCTTAGCATAAATGCCCATAAATTTGTTTACTACTTATGTACACCAGTAAATAAAGTTCCTGATGGGCTCAAGCCTCCTTCACAATAGGAGCAAAATTGACCTATTATACCAAGCTGGTCAAACGTGTTGGTATTGGTTTCATTTCAAGTTTTTCTTCTCTTGCATAGATGTTATAGGCATTATTTTCCTTAGTTATCTTTTGTGACACGTACGAGTAAGCTAGGGAGTGGTGAACTGGTCACGTGGTCTTTACATGGTAATAAAGTTTTCAAATCACTTATAGTCCATAAAATATAGGATGATCTCTGTGACAGTTGTCCCTAGTGCTGTCACGCTTACGATAAAGTACGTAGTTTTTTATCGATGAAACTCTTTATTTTTATAATTGTGATTTTCTATTTTAATTAAAATACAATCAATAAAAATCTTTTTGAATTTATTTCAAACAAAAAGTGTTTTTTGACTGTTTTAATTATTCAAAAGGAGTACAATCAAAGTCTAGGTCACTATTATCGTCATCACTGGAGCGTTCCTGCTAGAACATTTATCATTTTTTGCCAAATAGGGACAGTCGTTAGATCAATCAATCAATTACGACTGTTTTATAAATAAATATGTTTAGTTTATTGACAATAATGCGTACATAATATTATCATCTACTCTAAGACGAAAAGTAGCTTTTTAATGTTTAATTAATTCAATTTATGTATTTTATAATGTGTCCGTTTTATTGTAAAAAATATGTTGAAAGTTTTATATAGGTACTGTATTGGGTTTATTTCTTTTATGAATAATTTAATAAAGATCGGTTATCGATTTCCGTATATCGACTGTCCTATCTCTTTTTTATTATCAGTCCAGTATGACCTTGTACGTGTGTAAGCGTCATTTATGTATAAAATGTTTACTAGGTATTTTAGTACTTACGAGGTACATTTTAGGCATGAATATTAATGTTTTATATTTATAGTATATTGCAATTCAGTTGCAATAAAACTGGCACGAAAAGAATGAAAATATATTTGATATAAAATGCAATTGTAAACATGTCGCTCGTTCAAACTTACTTCATTGGTTTCGTTGACATCTGTCACAGAGATCAAGCTATATTTTATGGACTATAGTAAGTAGTTACTTATCTATCATTTATGAATTGCAATGTAATTTGTAAATTATTTTTCCAATTTTTGGTTTTTTAACTTAATTTTAATAATATATAAATTAATGCGGGGAGTTAATGCGCATTTACATAGCTTTTTTGGATTATAGAGAAGGTCAAATAGGCTATAAATTATGTTGGGTGTGTCACTAAAGTTGAGCGCTCATAGTACCTGTGCAGTAATAATTTGTGCAACTCCAAGATGACCGTCGCCTCAAAATGCCGGGCGTAGTCAGACCTTGGCTTACTATAAAAAAAGGACTATAAAAATTAATGCCGGGACCCGTAAGACCGGAACAGAGAAAATAAATGTCAACAAATCCGACAATATGTAGATTATCGACAGGATGGGAGTGTCTGCGGAATGCCCAATAGGAAGTTTAACATTTGTTGAACTATGGATATATATTGCAGTATAGAAGCTAAGAAAGTACATTACTAATTATATCTTCATCAGTTATTTTTTTGAAGTCGGTACCGGTAACATCGAAGACAAGGAATTTTAATCAATTTAGTTATGAATACACGATTAGATCATTATATGACTCAGAAATTGATAACATTAAAATTGAAATAAATAAACCCTAATATCTGATGGTATTCACTCTTAACTGACCCTTAAAATAAATTACCTGATAATTAATTGTAAATTTGCTTACTTTTAATTAAAGTATTTAAAGGCGTCAACTCCACTATAACCAATGTCTATATAGTTGCGGAATCCTATATAAAATGCAAATTGAAGGTTTACATATGTATATTCATAATCATCATCATCATCACAGCTCATATACGACACACTGCTGGGCTCGAGCCTACTCTCCACATCGGGAGGGTTTTATAATTGACCTACTACACCAGGCGGGTTGATATAGGGATTTATTTCAAGGTTTCCCTATCTTGCGCAGTTGCTGGTAAGATAGAGGGTGGTAAATTGTGACCAACAAAATTTGAGGGCGCTAAGAAATGGCATAAGACTGCATTTGTGAATCGCACAAGATATTGTCCAGCGTGGGAATTGAACCCAGGACAATGGCAAAGTAGCTTAACCACTCTCTCTAGCCATCTGTGCAGTCGTTAAAGTTAAATAAGTTTCTAAGTTTGGTTCACATTACTCTTTGTATTCAATTTTAAATTCAGATAATTGGTTTTATTTGACTCAGAATTTGATAGTTGCGAATGCTTTATTTAAAGCTAGCAACCCGCCCTCGTTTCACTTCGGGTTCAGACGCTTTATCCGCGTAGCTCTCGTTCCCATGAGAATACCGGGATAAAATATAGCCTATGTTACTACCTGATATTATAGATTTCTATTGGTGAAAGAATTGTTTAAATCGGTTCGGTGGTTTAAGCGTGAAAGCGTAACAAAGAAACAAATTTACTTTCGCATTTATAATATTAGTAAGGATTATCGAGTCCTGAAACGAACATTCGCAACGAATTCTACATAATGTCAATAAGTTTTGGCGCCAATAGATTCTCAACGAGCCCGTCTGACTTGTGTGGGTTAGTAAACTATTTACCCTAACATTATGGAAGAAACCCTTATCCGCTGAATCTTCAAAAGTAAATAGCCTGCGGAAGAAGAAGGCAGCAATAGGTTCACCCTCAATTAAGCATTAGAACTTCCATATTCCATGTGGTGACGAAGCAAAAATACAATTCACCGCTCTGCATCTTGCCCGTAGATGTCATAAAAGACAACTAAAGGATTTAGTATGCATATAACTGGAAGACGAGGTCACTGACCATAGCCCACGCCTAAAAAAAGTACATAAAGGATATTTAAATGACACTTTTTTCACAACCAGTAGTTTTATGTTACAACCGTGGAAAACGACAGCAAATATTCACACATCTTAAAATTAAAATGGCTATTTAAAAATACTTTGTAGAGTTAGTATTCTCGCATAGTTTAAGGCAGTTCAGTTTAAGCTTAAAAGTGTCTGTACTATTGTGTAAGAGCCAATATCTATGGAGTTGTATGCCTTTGTAGATGCAGACAACAATGAACCATTTCGAATTAGCTATCGATTTATCTGCCAATGGTTTTCACGACTAAGTTTTGTACGCCCATCGTATAGGTAATAGTACGGCAAAAAGACTATGACGAATGGCGATATTAATACCTCATGTTGTCTTGTTTCTTGGAACTATAAAGGTTATAAGATTGCAGATTGTACTGCTATATTAATAACTATTGTTACATATCTGTGATTGCGGTTGACTGAACTCTATATGCTGTGATCTTAGAATAAGAACGTATAGAAGGATAGTGTCAGTACTTCGAACTTTCAAAATTTGAATCTAAAAATACTAATGGCGCGCAGACGATTACATACGTACACACGCAAACCACTATACTAATTATGATTTCAAATTTTGTTTTTATTGACATAAATCGTCGAAATACGTTTAAAAGTAATGTTAAAAACCTTTTTCAGTTTTTCAAATGTGTTTTTCAAACGCCATTTGAATGCATAAACCGTCATAATTACCTATTTATTTTTTAAGAGTTGCGTACGTTCGTGCAGTACAATGACTTGTACATTACGGAACGGTTCCGGCGTAAGATCCATTAGGCTCCAATTGAAATGCCTCACTTTTTGTGCGTGAACTTACCTTCTATACGTTATTATTCTAAGGCAGTGATATTAAATAGAGTCGATTATAATTTTATCTAAATCATACTTCAAATTTTTCGTCGTAAAAGACCACTTTTTCTTATATTTTATTTTAGAGATGGGCCATGGTCAGCGCTCCCGCCGCCCACTCCGTCCGGAGTGACAGAGGGGCGGTGCGAGGCCCCATGACCCACCCGTGGCAGGCTGCTTTCAAAAAGTAAGACCACTAAAGGATACTTCAGTGCATATAATATCCAGCTGTCCGAATAATATATATTTTTATATTATCAAAACTCGATAATGACTTATCTATATATAAATACGTGAAGCAAAAACTTTGTACACCTTTTTACGAACATTACATGGATGGACAAGTATGAAATTTGGCACAGTTGAAGTATTTAATGAGGAGAAGTGCATAAAACTGAAATTTCATATAATAATGGATTAGAAATGCATTAAATTCATTAAAAAAGGCATTACGCACACTACAGCGCAATCGCTACACACACACACACACACACACGTTTGTGTGAGTGTGGTGCGTAGCAACGCTTATATACTTTTGTTTACGGTTAAAATATCTGGTCGAACTGAATGTCAAACAATCATAATTATGATGACAGTGTCTAATAGAGATTTGTGCTTATATATTAGTTATTAGTGAAATACAGCTTGCTCAATTTACAATTATACATAAATAAAATCAAAGAAAATTGTGTAGCAGAAAAATTAATTAAAATGAATTATGGCCGAATTTCGACCACACGGCGACCACTAGTCAATATTATTACGTTTGCCAAAAACAACGTATTTCTTTAGTTTAACGAACATCTTTCCATCTTATAAAGCCTTAGAGCAAGAGTCTTCACTCAAAATTAGTATTTTAAGTCACAGTCCAATATACTCGTCTCATCATCTTCATCATCATTACAGCTTATATACGTCTCACTGTTAGGCTTGAATCTCCTCCACAACAGTAAATAGAATAGTTTACCTATTATATTACGCTAGTCACACGGGCTAATATAGAATTTTATTTCGAGTGTTACTTCTCTTGCATAGATGCAATCCGTTGATAGTCTTTTATGACACCCTACGGGCAAGAATGTAAGTGGTGAATTGTATTCTTATTCCATCAGCACTGTAAAATATAGTAACATAAAATAGTAATACATTTGTAGATTAAACTTTAGTAGTTTATTAAGTATTACGTCTATGTCTGAAGCATCCACAATCCCGGCATCTATACCATAAATCGGTTTGCCTTCAACTACACGACACCGACCCCAAATCAAATTATGATTAATTGACAAATTTGACCTAAAATTAAATTATGACAAATTTGTTTACTACTTACTAATTATGATAATTGATTAATCATTTTACATCGCAGAGATCTATTAACCACTTCTATCAATTTCTGTAGTGACTAATAACCTAATATTTGGAGGCTATTGTATACCCAAATTATTAGTTATGTGTCAAACCGCCAAATTTTGTATTTGCGGTGTTGGCTAATGGACAATTTGCATGTTTATAGAATCCACTAAATAGATAATATTCCCTATGGAGATGTTTCCTGTATGGCGATGGAGTAAGAATACAGTTCACCACCCCCTTTCTTGTTTGTGGGTTTCGTAAAAGACGACTAATGGATATAATACGTAGATAGAGACTTTCGGCCACTCTGTGTACTCTACCAGCTCTTTCATGGGGAGTGCTCTGAAGAACTGTTTGACTTGGTTCCACCGTCACCATTTACCAACGTACCACTCGGTACCGCAGCAGGGTTTATCCATTTCACCTGGAAACGTTATGGTCTTCAACTGTACGTTTCCAGCGATCATTTCTCCCACTTACGTGCAAGCTCTGCAATGAACTACCTGTGGCTGTGTTTCCCGAGCGCTATGACACATTCTTTAAACTAAGTTTAAGAAGAGTATTTTCTTCACGGTAGGCAACGGCCTAGCTGTGCCCCTGGTATTACAAAGGTCCATGTGCTTGCTCGTTTGCCACCATCGGCAATTAAAAAAAAATAACAATTAGGCAAGAAAAGGAAAATTGGAAATAAAATCCTATAGTAACCCATGCGAGTAGCTTGATATAGTAGGTCAATTACCCTAACTGTGCGGCGTACATGAGCCGAAATGAATGGTAACAAAATCGAGTGATTTTATTTATTCGTGACTCTCACTCACCATTTAACGGTTAGGTGAGATAAAAAGTGCCTCTGCTTAAGCAAGTGATACTAGTAGAAAACAAGAAATACCACTTAATAATGAACCTTCTTACTCTTTAATTGACTTCGCTACAGCTAGGTTAAGACAAAAAGCGCCTCTGCTTAAGCAAGTGATACTAGTAGTAAACATGAAATTCCACTCAATAATGAACCTTCATGCTCTTTACTTGACTTGCCTACGGTTAGGTTGATATAAATAGGGCCTTTGCTTAAGCAAGTGATACTAGTAGTAAACAATAAATACCACTTAATAATGAACCTTCCTACTCTTTAATTGACTTGCGTATGCTGTTTAGCTTGATCTAATCATACAACTTAGTTGCATATAAATATACTATCTAACTAATTAACTTTAATGATGAGTCTTTTACAACTAAGCGTATATTAATAGATTGTATTTATTTAACTGGTGGATTAATGGCTTCGTGGATGATAATCTATTAGAGTTATTTCTTTCTTTATCTATTAGTTGATTAAGAGGCTGTGTGGCCTCAAATAAAAACCATTGCTAGAAAGTATTGTGAGAAGCTCACTTCACCACTGAATTTCCACATCTTAAATAATCTTACTTTTTAGATAAAAAGGTGATGGCATTTTAAGCAAGTCAATAAACCTCGTATTCAGATATCTATATTGTTTATCGTATCGTCATATTAAGATATCCATAATGTCGATTATATGCAAAGTTGAAAATAAATTTCTTCGAAATAACTGGTTACTTATAAGTTTAAAAAAAATAAAATACACACTTGTATATTTTCCGTGTGATAACAGAGTATAAATACTATTCACAACTCCAGTTCTTGCCCGTGGATGTCGTAAAAGATGAATAAGGAGTGGAAGGAAGTGAAGGAAGGAAACCCCGAAATAAAACCCTATACCAATCTAGTCCGAACAACGTGGTATCAATATCCGTCCTATTGTGGAAGAGGCTCGGGCCCAGCACTGGGACGTAAACGAGCTGATATGATGATGATATTCTGTGTGTATTTTTTTATAAAATCGATTATGTGGAGGACCACAGTATTGATAGTCGTCCGTGTACAACTGCGGGCAGGTCCGTCTGATGTAGCACCATACTCTTGCAGAAAGACAATGGCTGAGAAATAGCAATTTGATACCACTTTTTTCGGTGAGCGAGAGAGCCGGCACCCCATCTTTCTAAGGATGTTTGCGGGTTTTGGCGATGTCTTAGTATCACCGTAACTTCATTACACGCATTCACTACACTTCCTTCAGGGTAGGCAGCGCCCTAGCAAAGGTCAATGAGTGGCCGTATCACTTACCATTAGGTGTGCTGTTTGCTCGTTTGCCACCAACGGCAATAAAAAACAAATAACAATGTAATTATACTCTGTTGTTTATGGGCAAATTATTTGATGCAATTTAGATCGTCATTTTAAATGTAACTCTTATTTTTTTAATTTATCATGTATTTATGCTGAAATATCATTAAACTACATTTTAAATGAAAATTCTTTCGTTACGGTAGGCTCGTAAAATAAAATATTATTATAGTCTGTGGCGCGATTAGATTAGATCAAACCATTAGTTGACATCAGCCCTTTATATCTATATAGCATTTTAATGTAAAATTTCTGTATACGTTTATTTATTTTGTGTATTTAGTAATCAACCTGAGAGTTGTACATAGGTACGAGTAGTACCTCGGCGACAATAGATTTAGCGTTCACTCGTTACTAAAAAAGTATAATAAAAAAGCTATTTCATAACCAGTCTTCAATAAGTTTAATGACTCAATAAGTGTTAAAATACAGAATTGACCATTATTAGATTTGAGATTACCATAGGGAAACAGCATAGTAGCTTAAACAATTCAAATTGACCATATCCGCAACTTAGTTATTAAGAACGGATTCACGTTATATTAAGAGGAGCCCCATTTATTTATTATCCCCCGTTTAGTTATCTGGCATGTCTTAGAGAGAAGGCATCTAGGGAAGGGTATGCGAGTGGACGGACCGAGAATTAGTCCGCCACCTACAGAGAGGCCGACCTCGTGAGGGCGAACAACACGGCGGGCAACACTGTCTTGTTGCTGGGACGTCGAAAGGGACCAGTCCAAACCATAGCCTACCAAAAAAAGGGAAACGGCATGTAAAGAAATATTAGAAAAAAAATCAATAATCTAGTACAGTATTAAATATTAATATCACTTTTATTTTTTTTGTAATAGGCTATGTAGTATCCGTGTATGTACTATCCGTGTGGTGACGGAGTAAGAATACTATTCACCACTCCCTATCTTGCCCGTGGATGTCGTAAAAGACGACTATGGGATATAATATGCACATAACATCTGTGCAAGAGAAGGAAAACTCGAAATAAAACCCTATATCAACATGTCTGACCAGCATGGTATAGTAGGTCAAATTCCCTCCCATTGTGGAGGAGGCCCGAGCCCAACAGTGGGACGTATGTGGGCTGCGAGGATGATGATGATGAGACGGAATACCCTGAATGGTACCGTCTCCTCAGATTGTTTAATACCTGGGCAGTTAATTTTCGAGTGTTATTGAGTTTTTGTTGCTATACCTAATAAACAAGACAAAAAATTCGCCTATTATTATTCATTAATCGAGGATCGAGGTTCCTCCACAATGGCAGGAAATTGACCTACTACACCAAGTTGGACAGGCAAGTTCAAATAGTGTTTTATATCGAGCTTTTGTTCTCTTGCATAGCTATTATCTGCATGACATCAATAGTCATCTTTTACGACTCTCATGGCAAGAAATGGGGATGACGAATTGTATTCTTAGTCCATCATCGCAAGCTGACTATTAGGTACGTGGGAATATAACATAAGATTTAATTTACCCCTCTTATAATTTCCTATAAAATAAATTAATAGACAAAATACTTTTATTTCTCAAAAATACTTTTATAACTCAATAATGCGTGTAGTCGAATTACTATGATATATTATAATTTACGATCCGTTCGAAGAACGCGGTAACCGACATAGCACGAAGAATTAGCACGCTGAAGTGGCAATGGGCCGGCCACATCGCTCGACGAACCGACAACCGCTGGGGAAGAAAGGTTCTCGAGTGGAGACTACGTATCGGACGACGCAGTGTAGGACGCCCTCTCAAGACGCACGACCGACGACCTATTGAAGGTAGCTAGGCGTCGTTGGCTCCAGGCGGCTCAAGGCCCGCTTTTTGTGGCGAAACATGAGGGAGGCTTACCTCCAGCGGTAGATGGCGATAGGCTGAATGACTATTACTTCCAGTACCTGTCTACATAAATGATATGATATGGTAATCATACAATTAGGCCTGATAATTACTCTTGCAATATGGTCACTTTGCTATGATATCCAGCACGCACATCGCACTGTTAACCAACTTCGAAAAATGAGGAGTTCTCAATTCGACTATATGGATTTTGATGATTTTTTTATTTAGTAGATCATGCATTAGGGGTGGTTTCATAAAAAAATTAATCAAATTCTGAACAGTTTCACTTAGGTACATTTAATAAATCGTATTTGGTTCAGCTCGACTAAATTGTTTTATAGTCTATTCTTGTTTGTATTTTTTTTTTGTTTTATTAATGGTAAATATCAGGTTGACCGGCATATTTTTGTAGAATTTATTTAGGTATATATTAATAAAAAATAAAAAATTACAAAAAGAGAATAATAATAACACCGAGATTCGATCCGACGCTGTTTGACACACAAAAACTAAAATTTAAACCGGTCAACATCCCACCTGAGTTACCGTAACCCTTGACGTTGACAACGAAATTTTAATTCATATTCTTTTAAAATATAATGTCATTGTAATTTTTTGCTAAAACAACGACAAAAGAACATTTTCTATAAATAAAACCTAGCTAGATCGATTTTTAGGACCCGAATCCTCTAGTATGCCAAGTTTCATCAAAATCGTTGGTGCCGTTTCCGAGATTCTGAATATATATATATATATACAAGAATTGCTCGTTTAAAGATATAAGATCTTTGCACGTGGCCTTAGCGTTAACAGCAATTTAGAGAAACTTTCTGGGGCTGTTTGTGTGTTGTGAGTTATGGTGACACCTTTAATATCACCGAACGTCTTTGCAGGCAGTCGCATCCCCTTCACTTTCTTTACGGTAGACAGCGGTCCAGCAAAGGTCCATGAGCGGCAGCATCATTAACCATCAGATGTGCTGTTTGCTGATTTACCATAAACAGCAAGAAAGATACTGAAAGTCTAAGAAACTGATCTATTTAACCGACAATGAGATAAATACCTATTAAATGTTATGTCCTGTCATCGCTTAATACTTGCATTTGATGCCGCCCTTTTTTTTTTTTTTCTTTTCATGCTGTGGAAATGCATTTACGCACACTCCCCCACCGGTGACAGACGGAAGAGTGTGTGGGACTCACCAGCCATTGCGTGACCGGAATACCCACTAAAACCACAGCGGCCCCTTCCGCGCTTTTACGGGGTGCCAGAGAGATCGTCTGATAACACTCGATCCCCGACACCCCTACGCATGGCCATTTAGCCACGTCCTATCGTCATTCAAGGCGGTGGAAGGAGTTGCGCATATCGGCGTCTCCTCCTCCCTAGCCGCCGCCGACGGAGCGAGTCAGCGGACGCAAGCGCCTCGCGTCCTCGCTCCGCAGCCTCCTTCCTAGTAATGACGGCCTCACAGAATGAGGCCATCAACGACCAACACCTGTCGCTGTCGAGCATCTGTGAAACGACGGTCGACAACGACAGGTCTATTCCGGGTTCCATCGATAGGACGTGGCGCTGGGACCCCCAGGCGGGGCAAACTTCCAATGTGTGGCGCGAATCGTCGATTGCTGCACCACATTCATGGCATCCTGGGGTCCCTTCTCTTCCAATTTTATGCAGGTACTTACCGAAGACCCCGTGTCCGGTAAGCACCTGCACCATCCTAAAGGTTAAGTTGCCGTGCCTCCTCGTGAGCCAGCGGTGGAGATGCGGCGCAACCGCCTCCACAGTCCCCTGACCTGCTATCGGGGACTTCAGGTCTTCCCTCCACCGCCGGATGACTTCCCTTCGAGCTACTTCTTGTGCTCTGCCCAGTCTCCTTGCGGAGACTTGCTCGCCGTTGGCCCGCACTGTGGCGCGGAACCGGTAAACCTCTGCCAACCCCTCAGCCACAAGCGGCCAAGGTGGGTCGCCTGCCAGTAGCGTCGCCGCAGTCCAGGACACTGTACGGTAACCCCTAATAGCCCTCACCGCCATGACCCTCTGCGGTCGTCGCAGGAGGGCCCTATTGCGGGCAGTAAGAGATTCCGACCATATAGGGGCACCATACAGCGCCATGGCCCGCACGATTCCGGTGTAGAGCCGCCGACAAGACGACCTAGGGCCACCAGTATTTGGCAGAAGCCTTCCCAGTGCCGCAGCCGACTTAGTAAGCCTCGGAACGAGCTGGGCAAAGTGTAACCCGAAGTTCCAATTTCTATCGAGGTGCAAGCCCAGATATTTCATCTGAGCCCGCACAGGCACGGCAACTCCAGACACACTGATGTGTGCTCCTCGGGGGGGACCCCGACGCGGGCCATGGAATAAGAGGGCCTCAGTTTTGTCCAACGAGACCCTCAGACCCAGCATTCCAATCCGGTCAACGACGAGCGCTATTCCTTCCTGTGCCAACCAGGAGGCTCCCTGGAAGTCAGCCCTCTTCATCGTGATGAGGGTGTCATCCACGTAGCAAATAACCCCCATTCCGGGAAGGAGCCGACCTCTCAGAAGCCAGTCAAATCCGATGTTCCACAGGATCGGCCCGAGGACCGAACCCTGTGGAACGCCGCACCCCACCCGATGGTGATGAATGCGCCCGTCGCCTCCCTCCCAGAGCACATGTCTTCCCTCAAGCCTCCGGAGATACGGAGGCACTCCATGGTACCGAAGCGCCTCCCTCAATGTCTCGTGTGGGAGACTGTTGAAAGCGTTCTTTATGTCGAGCGAAACTGCCAGGAGTACTTCCTTGTTGGCCACTGTTTCAGTGGCCAAGGACTTTAGGGCGGCCAGCGCATCAATTGTGGAGCGGCCGCCTCTAAATCCATATTGATTCTCTGACAGTCCCGGCCCAACTTCCTCGAGGTGCTGGATGAGACGATCCGCAAGCACTTTCTCGAACAATTTAGCCGTCTCATCCAGCAGCACCAGTGGTCTGTACGCGGAAGGGGAGTCGACTGAGCGACCTTCCTTCCGCAGCAAGCATAATTTACCGCACTTCCATTGCTCCGGAAACTGCCCGGACCCCAAACATGCGTTGAGCAGTTCCCGGAGCCCATCCTTAAGGTATTGCGCGGCGATACCGAGTACGAACCCCGGGACGCCGTCGGGACCGGGCGCCTTTCTCTTTCCGGAAAGGCGGGAGAGAGCCGTTTCCATTTCAACATTGGTGATGGGTGGGATTGGAGTCTCCACTTCCGTCACCGACCGAGGAGCCATTCTGGGGGGAACGTGTCCCACAGACTGCGGGAACAGCTCCCCCATTAACACCGACAGGAAATCCGGGTCCATCGATTCGATAATGGGAGCGCCACATGCGCGAAGCTTGTTCCGCGCCCGCTGGTATGGGCGCCCCCAGGGATCCCTATCGAGGCCTGCAATGAGCTCCTCGTGTGCCCTCTCCTTTGCCCGCTTGATGGCCAGCTGCAGAGTCTTTTTCTTGGTCTTGTAGTCGGTCCGCAGCCGACCCTCAAGGGCATCGTCCCGGTTGGCTCGTTGACGGCATCTGACATAGGCACGCCGCGCCTGATTAGAGGCCACCCGATGATTAGCAATCTCGGGTGACCACCAGTATACTTGACGACGCGGCGGCCTCCTCAAAGACCTCGGCATCGCTGCATCACACACTGCCTCAAGGGCCCTTCTTATTTGGCCAGCGAGCCCCTCCACACTTATTGCCAGCTGTCCTGTCACACCCCAGCGCTGTACTATGGCAGACTCCCGGGCCATTTCCAAGTTTAAATGACCAATGGCCCACTTTGGGAAACGGCCTCTTATTCCGCGCCGGGGCCCTAGTGGTCCTCGAGGGGCGGAGATCTCAAAACGTATATAACGGTGGTCCGACAGAGTCTCCACCCCTTCTTCCACTCTCCAGTCACTCACCCCACGAGCGACACCGGGTGTAGCAAATGATAGGTCTACAATAGACCCACCCCGATGCCGCACGCATGTGTGGACTGTCCCTCTGTTAAGGAGAGACAGACCGGAGAGTAAGGACCACTGTTCGACGGCCGCGCCCTTCACATTTGTCGTGGGGCTCCCCCACGCGCGAGACTTCGCATTGAAGTCGCCGAGTACCACAATTTTTCTCGGTGACTGCCGGCGGACCGCGGCACTGACAGAGTCCAAGAATAACTGAAACTCCGCTAGGCCGCGGTTGGGGGAGAAATAGATTCCAATAATGGCGTAATCTCGCCACCCGACCACAATGTAACCATTGCCCCTCTCAAGAGGAGAGAGGGGAGGCCCGGCGCATCCTCTGGACAGAACAGCTACGTCTTCTCTGAGGTCCCCTACCCAATTGGGTGAGAGGGGGACAAAATAGGGCTCACTGGCCACGGCTATGTCTATGTCCCACTCCGCCATGGACTGTACAAATAAATCTTGAGCCCCGGCGCAGTGGTTTAAATTTGCCTGGAGGAAGCGTACTCTGTCTCTCATTAAGTGGACATTTCGGTTTCCTCCTGAGCTCTGCAGCTACTGCTTGATGCGGTGGTTCGGGGTCCTTGAGCCACCTTGCCTTTCGATGAGGGGGCTTTGCAAAGCCTTCCCCCCATTATGTGCTCTGCTGGGCGACGAGCGGCGGCGCACACCGCACAGCGTGGCATGGCAGCCGCACATGTAACTGACTTATGTCCACTGCCACCGCAACGGAAGCAAAGTTCAGAGCGGTCGACAGCGGACGGGCATAGCGGGGCTGTGTGCCCCAGTTCCAGGCACCGGAAGCACCTCAATGGAAGGTTTTCGAGCACCTGAACGCCAGCCGAGCTCCAGCCAACCAGGAGCCTTCCTGCATCAGCGAGCATTTTAGCGGCGGCAACAGGGCAGCGCACCTTGACCATGCCCATGCCGCGGGGTCCACGCTGGATTTGTCCAACCTGGACTTCCGCGGCATCACAGCTACATGTGCGGGCTACTGCTGCCTGTACCTTCTCTTCGGTGGCGGAGTCATCCATTCCGGTCACCCGGATATCAGCACGTTTGACAGGGCAGATGACATCCGCCACACCTACTAGCGCCGTGCGCAAATTGGTGGCCAGCTGGTCAGCAACTTCCATTGACTGGGACTTGTGCAATTGCAGGACCCTGGCCCCAGTTACAGAGCGCCTTATTTTGAGACCCTCCTTAATACCCATCTCCTGAAGATTGACTCCCTGCTCGGCGCGGAGCATGGCGTCAGCATATGTAACGCCCTTTTTTTCAGCCTCCGGCTGCAGTTTCACAATTACAGCTGGGGAGCGGGGGGCGGCAAGTGCAGCCTTTAGTTTCCTTTGCGCCACAACAGTCGGGGCAGGAACTGTGGATGGCGCAACAGTCGCGGGGATGTGTGCAGGAGAGGAAGATTTTTTTTTCTTTCCCTTCTTCACTACGGTTGCCCAGCTATCCGTAGTCACCGGGTGGATCGACGGAGTGACTGCCAGAGTACCAGGGGCCGCCTGGGCAGAAGACGCTGGTGGAACCGTAGGGACGGCGGATGTGGCCATAACAGACGCTGCGTTCTTCCGTTTGTTGGCAGCTAGTGGTGGACGGTTTACCTTGGCGGGGAGAAGGCGATCCCGCAAGCCGGGCGTTCACTATCTCCCCAATGGACCTCATGATAGAAGACTTGAGTTCCTCTATGGTGTCCGCTTCCATTAGAGACGAAGTAGTAGACGAGTAGCCCTCATCGCTGAAAATTCCCGGCGATAAGCTTTAAGTTCCGCCTTGAGGGCTTCAACTTCCTGGCGCTGCCTGATATTATCTGCTCTCAGTCGGCGGGTCTCTTCTGCCTCCGATTTTGAGCACAAACTGTCAATAATGGCTTGCATCTCTGCTGCTGCATCCCTTAACTTCTTTATGTAAGGACCCTGTAGGTGCCCAGATTTCCGAGTAACTTCCAGGATTATTGCTGCATTACGGCCCCCACGGGCACGTATCTCCTCCGGCCCTATGGTAGAAAGGTTCTCCGTGGTGGGACACTCCGAAGCTGAGGTATCCGCTGAATCCAAGCGTGGTGAATCTAGAACTTCTTTGCGGAAGGCCCGGCTTCTAAGCACACGTTCGCACTCAATTTCCTCAGCCTCGGCATCTCTATTTTTGAGATCCACCTTGGCACGTGTGAGTCCTGTGTTATGGCCCCTTTGTACTGCCTTACCTCGACGTGAGGTATTAACCTTAGATTTGGGTTCCACCTCAGTATCAGATCCCAAATACTTTCGCCCAGAGTGGCAGGTCTTCACAAAATGACGCTTTCTGCCCATAGAAGTGGTGTCAGTTTCACCTGTGTCACATTCGACAGCTGAGGGTGCGTCTGTCTCTCCTTCAGTATCATCATCCATTTTGTGAAACGAGGATTTCACTAGATATTAAATTTATCTGTTTCGATAATTTAATAGTACGGCTAAATCGCGATATGACAATTGCCTAGCAATATTAGCAAGGCTGAATCGCGATATCGAAGTTTTCTAACGATTTTATACAGGGTGTGTCGTAAATAGTGGTTCACCGTTAAGGATTCGATAAACCAGATAATTTACTATAACAAATTCCATTTTTAACCATTTTTAGCCGAGGGTTCCGTAAATATTAATTTTTAGTTATTTATTTACCAAATTTCTACCTCTTGTAACAAATTTGGTTGTAGTTTTATCAAAAACCATTATATTTTCATTTTGATTACTGTTAATTACTGCTGAATACAAGAGCTATCGTTTATTAACATGTTATTTAATGAAGATTTAGATCTTCTGCAAAAAAAATGATTGTACTCGAATTTTAACGGATTTTTTTAACATATCATGCTAATTCAAAAGCGATTTATGTAAAAAAAATGTACTACACTGTCAGTGCCCATTAATTTAATAATATGCCTATTTAATACCAATTTCAAAATGGTATCATAATACCAGATCCCTATAAAAAACAGCAAGATATCTAATTTTAATTGAAGAAAGTAAGATTTTCATTAAAATTAATTTTAAAATTTATTGCTATAATACTTACGATTTTTGTAGTTGATTTTTGTAAGTTTTTTGCGGACTGACTTGCCAATGCTTCTTCAAAACGTCGCTCCTGAAGTCCAAGAAGATATGTGGCTCCAGAACGATGGCTGTCCCGCTCACTATGCTGTTAGAGTACGAGAGCACCTACACACAGCGTATCCAAATAGGTGGATAGGACGCTTAGGTCCAATACTATGGCCACCGCGCTCGCCAGACTTAAATCCCCTGGATTTTTTTTACTGGGGTTGCCTGAAAGAACATGTGTACAAAGAAGAAATAACGTCCATTGATCACTTGAGGACTAGCATACACACAGCAGCTAGAAAAATAAACGAGAGTGGGTTTGCTCGGCGACTTAAACGGTAGTTTATTCGACGTTGCAGAGCATGCATAGCTGCAAATGGGGGCCATTTCGAGCACTTGGTGTAATTTAAATGTTAAAGAATAACAATAAATGATGTATGATGATGTATGACTTGTTTTTTTTCAATGCCTTGTTGTAATTTACAAGTTAGGTCTAGATCACTTTGCAACAATAGTAAAAAGTTGTCTTTTATAGTCGTTTTTAACTAAAATTTCATTACTTGTTTTATTAATGGGATAGTAAACCTTTTAGAATCGGTATTAAGTAGGAATATAATTAAATAAGTAGGCACTGATAGTAAAGTTTTTTTTTTTACAAAAATCGTAAGTATTATAGCAATAAATTTTAAAATTAATTTTAATGAAAATCTTACTTTCTTCAATTAAAATTAGATATCTTGCTGTTTTTTATAGGGATCTGGTATTATGATACCATTTTGAAATTGGTATTAAATAGGCATATTATTAAATTAATGGGCACTGACAGTGTAGTACATTTTTTTTACATAAATCGCTTTTGAATTAGCATGATATGTTAAAAAAATCCGTTAAAATTCGAGTACAATCATTTTTTTTTGCAGAAGATCTAAATCTACATTAAATAACATGTTAATAAACGATAGCTCTTGTATTCAGCAGTAATTAACAGTAATCAAAATGAAAATATAATGGTTTTTGATAAAACTACAACCAAATTTGTTACAAGAGGTAGAAATTTGGTAAATAAATAACTAAAAATTAATATTTACGGAACCCTCGGCTAAAAATGGTTAAAAATGGAATTTGTTATGGTAAATTATCTGGTTTATCGAATCCTTAACGGTGGACCACTATTTACGACACACCCAGTATATACGAATCAGTCACGACCAGTAGACTGGTCGCAACTTTTTGAACACTGGTCGACGTGACTGCAACGCAGTAGACGTCCCAGTACCCAAGCGACCCCTCCTAACCCCCTCCCTCAGTCAACCACGACAACATCCCGACAAGACACGACAACAACCCGACCCGACAAGACAACAACCTGACAAAGACCGACCTACAATCCATCCAGAGCACACGTCCGACCACTACGAGTGCCAACACCTATCTCAAACGAAACCTGACTACTTCGCCACTGAGCTATCGCAACCCATTTGATGCCGCCCTAGCAGAGGCTGCGGGTGACCGGACCGAGGATCTAGTCCGGCACCCGCGGAGAGGTTAGCCTCGCAACGGCGATCGGCGTCCCGGGGCGACGTCGATGGAAGAGGGTAGTCGGGGTAATCCGTTGGATCGACCACTGAAGTCAAGGAACCCTGCACCGGTAGTCGGCCGAAGAAGTGATAAACGCCGCATTAATGAGCAGCACTTACCACTTCTTCGTCCGTGTGGTAATGGAGTAGGAATACAATTCATCACCCCCTACCTTACCTATGCTTGTTATGAAAAACGAGTAAGCATACAACATCTATACAAGAGAAAAAAAGTAAGCCGTCGCTCAGGACGCCTGGCAGATGTGAAACTTCGAAATTATTTTCTACAAGTATATATGATTTATTCATATATACTTGTAGAAAATAGATTACGACAGGAACTAATATGTAAAGTATTGAATAAAATAATACGATTTCTACTATTATTTAAAATATTACAAAGAAATGATATTAGTTCACCGCTCAGTCGCTTACGACCTAACATAGCGTCGCTACGTCTCCCTCACACACTTCTACGTAGTTCAAATCAAAAGGATCAGTTAAGAAAGTATGATCTAGCTAACAGAAATAACGACATCTATCGAGCTAAGACTAAATCTCAGCTACAAAATATATTTTATAAAGAAATCTCTAATCCTGTAATGATGATAATGAGACAAGCTATTTAAATTATTTTATCGTCATTGGTCCTTGTTAAATTAACAAATTTTAAATGAAATCTGACTGTTGAAAGTGAGTCAAGATCCAATTCCTAGGAGTCTGTAACACAAACAAATAAATATACATCTGAAACTAATAAAACACCTATAAAAAGCGATTGTCCAGTTTTCGTACATGAAAGTACTGTAAGTAGGTATGGTATACTTATGTTGGAAAGTTAAAGAATTATACATTATTTTATAGAACATACATTATTTTATAGAAGTATATATGCATAAAAGAACAGATTACGACAGGAACTAAAATAGCACATTAATAAAAATAATATTACGATTTTTTTTCCACGAAAATGATGATTTATATTCAATAAACATTTATTTTCATTATAGGTAACAATTTACTTTAAGCGCACTAGATGGCGTTGTACAAATTTTAAATCGCACTATGGTTTCGTTACAAAAATGTACACATGTATCCGAATTTTTATTTGTAGTTAATTAAATTGGTATCCCAAGGCGTGGCGTTAACGCCACGCGACAATCGGGATCACCCTCGCCTATAGATGTTTCACATCAAAAAGCTTCAAGTTAAAACCCTACATTAACCTGTCTGACTAGCGTGGTATAGTAGGTCAATTTCAATTCAATTGCAGAAGAAGCTCGCACGCAGCGGTGGGGCGTATGTGAGCTGAGATAATGACCATTTAACAGCAGTTACCACTTAAGATCAACTGCCTGCTTATCTGCCAATAAATGCAATAAATAATCATTTATTATTTAAATCTCTCTTATGATAATCACACATTCACTTCACAGAATTATATTTATAGCCTAGTATGTCTTTATATATAAGCTAAAACGGCTAGACCGATGTTGATGAAATTTTTTGTGTGTGTTCAAGAGGATTCTAGGATGGTTTAGATTCACAATTAGACCCAGTAGGTGGCGCTTATTTGTACAGAACAACGTCTGTTGGGTCAGGTAGTTAAATTATAATTACTCTTTAAAAATAAAAATATTAGAAAGAAAACTATTTTATGCATTTTATCGCGTTTGATTTTGAATTTTGCGACGTTTAGGGATGAACCACAAAGTTTGAAACATCGGGTCCAATACAAACACTAATCGTGTTTGTATGCGTACTCCGTGTCGTAATGGAGTAGAATACAATTCACGACAATGATGAAAGTTCGTAAAAATAGTTTTATTTCAAATGTTTAATACTCGCAGCAACATTAGAAATCAATAAGATTAAAAATAAATAAAATTTATTACAAATATTTGAGCTGCAAAACTTGTAATAAATTATTATTAAAGTTAATAATAAGCTTATAAAAATAAAGATTGTAGAGATAAAACTTTTATTCAAACTTGGTTATAGGCCGAGGGCATACCATCCGCGTGTTAGAGCGATAACGTATGATACTGTTTCGTCAGACGTTACATCGACGCGTGAGAAGATTCTCAGCATCTTTTCAAAGGACCACATAAAAAATGTTTGCTTATGGTAAAGGGCAAATACTTTTTTATAGATTTACACCAGTTTTGTTACTCCACACATAATACAAGAAACATATATTGCAACAAAAACATATATTTACGTTGTAAACGGTAAGATTTTACCGTTTATAAAAAAAAATGAGCCGTCGGTCAGGATGCCTGGCAGATGTGAAACATTGAAATTATTTTGTACAATTATATATGTATAAAATAACACATTACGGCAGGAACTAATATTTATTTATTTAAGACAACACCCTGCACTAAGGCAATAATCCTTGTATTGCGGGGGACTTTACAAACATATAATTAACGGACACAAATTACATCCAGACTCAGAACAACAATTTGTGGATCGCACAAAGTGTTGTCCCGCGTGGGATTCGAACCCCCGACACTGGAGCTGTAAGTCGCTATCTTAACCACTACGCCATCTGTGCAGTCAAATATGCCATAATCTATACCTATAAATAAAATTGGAGTGTCTGTTTGTAATGTCAAAATAATAGGCTTTTTTCATGCTCACACGGTTATTTGCACGACACCTATGCCTAAAATAGCAATTAAAAAATTTTTGTCGGTCTGTCTGTCTGTATGTTTGTTCCGGGTAACCTTCAAAACTGCTAGACCGATTTCAAAAATTCTTTCACCGATGGAAAGCTATAATATCAGGGCGTAAACTAAGCTATATTTTATCCCGGTATTCCCACGGGAACGGGAACTACGCGGGTAAACGACTATAACCGAAGCGAAGCGAGGGCGGGTTGCTAGTGTATAAATAAAATCAAGTTAACGCTGCTCCAGTGGTCGGCCCAACGACGAAGGCGACGTGGTTTTCGGGTGGGTCGCGGGAGTTGCGTCCTTAAGCCCCTCTGTCGCCCCGGACGGAGTGGTGCGGAGGTGTGCCGACCGCGGCCCACCCACAAAAAAAAAAAGTGTATAAATAAAATATTACGATTTATATTAATATTTAAAATATTACACAACAATCATAATTAATTCACCACACAGTCGCTTACACAACATCCCGTCGCTCCGTCTCACTCCCACAATACTACGTATAGACTACATCATCATCTCATCATCATCTCAGCCCATATACGTCCCACTGTTGCGCTCGGACCTCCTCCATAATGGAAGGGTAATTGACCCACTATACCACGCTGGTCAGACGTGTTGGTATAGGGTTTTATTTCGAGTTTTCCTTCTCTGGCATAGATGTTATATGCGTTTTATATCCCTTAGTCGTCTCGTACGATCACCCACGGGTAAGATAGGGAGTGGTGAATTGTATTCTTACTCCGTGACCACATGGAGTAATATAAATAGACTACATATAGTACTTATATTCCATCATATAGCGTGGTGCCACGCCAACGATCGGGATTACCTTCGCATATTCCGTCATATAGCGTGGCGTTGCGTCGCCGCGATCTGTTTACGCCACGCCAACGATCAGGTTTACCCTCGCCTATAGACGTTGCACATCAAAAAATTTGGTTGTTTGTAAATTCGGTTTACGGACGATAATTTTACGTGATAACGCCACAAGAAAACATTGATGAAAAATTGCATACTTTTTTGAATTGAATTATTATCACTGAGTTATTTTGTAAAATGCAAAAGGAGTTAATTGAAAATGATTTTTTTTCGATAAATTACCATTTATTAGCACTCGTAAATTCAAATATTTTTTTACTTAAATTATATAGATTAATTAGAAGTAACAATTTCATATTAACAATTTTATATTTATTTACAACTTGGTATTGGGTGACTGTAAAGCGTCACAAGCCAAACCCTTAGGCCGATCTAGCCTCTCTATCACTTGTTCTGCGCTTACGCTTGCACGCTCGGCTCAGGTGGAACGTGACAATGAGTCATGCTTTTCATGCGTGCAGCTGACCTTCATAGATTTACAATACGTTATCACGTCAAAAATATTAAAATTCATTTTTTTATCCATGTAGTGAAGGATTAGGCATGAAATACGTCACTACTTCTGCCATTGTCGCAGACTTTCCCTATTATCTAAAATCCTGTAGAGAAAGCTGGTGCCTAACGTGATCAATATTAGACATAAGAAGATGCCACACTTATAAATCGAACTTATATTTAGAAGTGCACAAAAACGAACACAAGACACCATCATATTCAAAGAAATTCTGCTTCAAAATGTTACCTACATTTCTAACGCCTACATATAATATAGGACGAATTAAATAATTAATAAAACAGCTGTTCTTAACACGCGTTTGTACTTTACGTGCATCGTTTAAAGGATGCGTGTTGATGACGTCACATCACAGTAATAAGCATCATTACGTAATGACACCACCACGTCATTACTCGCGCACTGCGCCTCTTTGACGCCATTAACGGTTTTTTCGCAATTTGCCGGGGAACATTAATTAAAACACTCCCTCGGTATTTGAGACAGTGTAACGTTTCGAGTAACGCATGTCTTCTTTGAAAGCACAAATAGCTTCATATTCCATATCATTGCGTAATTAATATCACTTTTCTTTCCCCTTAAAATATTAATTGAATTATTTTTATATATTTTCTACATATAAGCTTTTGTCTCAAGCGTTTAGCAAATGTGTAATACAACCATATTTTTTCTATATAAATTGATTTAATATTAGGCTAACTATAAAGAACTAAAAAAAGGTTAATAGATTTTTTCGTAATAATGATTACTTTTAATTTAGGTGTCGCTCTTATGCTATTAAAATAACTAGACAGTCCGTATTTTATTCCATAGCATTATTTAAAAATATATTAATTATTTATTTAGAAAATGTACCGTACGTCTGAGGTCTCTTTTGTAGCATCCAAAGAGGGCCATGGCGGTCACGGCCATACACCGATACCGCACAGTGGCGACGGAGGCAGCGTGCCTCTGGGCGTGGACTCCCGTGAGACTTGGAGGCGCAGACGCTCTCTGATGTTCACCGGCGAATGTCGGCGACGCTGACGGAGGGCGACTATGTCTCAGCCCGCGAGCTGGTCGGCTGTCGGGACAACATTATTTGTGCAGTTCGGCTGAATAAGCCTCGATAGGGTGTTCGGAATGTCGAAGCCTTCCGGCCGGTGCTGATAGAGAGGTTGGGTCGGCGGCACAGGGTGCTTTCCTTCCGACTGGTGCACGTCTTAACGGAGCACAGTTGTTTCACCGAATACCTGCACAAGGTCGTAAGGAGGGAAAGTATACCGTCCTGCCACCACTGCGATTGTGACGAGGATACGGTGCAGCACACACTCGAAGTGTGTGCCGTGTTTCAACCACCGCAAGGCCACTCTCTTTCATGTAAAACAAATCGCACCGATATCGGTCCATTCGCTCAAAAACTACGATGCCAGAGACAGACAGACGTTGGCGTCAAACTTATAACACGCCGCTATTTAGGTCGGGTGAATAAAAAGATTACGTCGAGATGACCTACTAGTAGTAAATATAACATGCATACGGTGTTTATTAATTTAGATGTTTATTGTTTTATAAAGACCTTCTAATATAACAGCAACAGACGGTATCGCGGAACAAAACGGCGATCTCGTAAAAATTATTCGACGTTGCTAAATTTTAATAAGGCAAAAGTTTGTTTTGTAGTAATATTTGTTTCTTGGCTCATTTCGATGCTCACGTCGCTACGTGCGGGTAGGGGCAGCGTGCGATGTGCCGCCTGCTTTGCACGTCGTCATTTCCTAGAAAGTAATTCAAATGGAATCGTGTGCGCCGTTATTAAATATTTCATAACTTACCTCACCTCCCACCCCTATCTCGGCAGGTCTCAGTGTCTCAACCCCCCTCCTCCCCGGCGACCGCATATTAAAGTCATAAAAAAGGGTTGTTTGATCTATCCCCTAAAACAATTTACATATCTCGGCTCAGGCCGCCGCTAAATTATTTAATTAAGAGAGGCATAAGTTTTTATTATTTTAATATGTTGGGTATAAAATTGTGTTAATGGAACAATGCCGCCATTGTGGACTGAATTTTAACCCTCGAAAGCGGGGAGATTACGAGCATCGACGTAAATATACGAAATACTGAAAGTGTTCTAATTTAGTTTCTCAAATAAATTAATGGTTTGTGTAATTAAATAGATTTAACGATAATCTTTCTTGATCTCGCTCAGTGTTTCTTTGAAGCTTTTGTTTTAGGTATTAAGACTTAATTGGTTATAGACTTGACGTCAGATATAATGGGCAAAAGTTTTAGTTAATCAAGTATTCGAATATCAGAACAAAAGCTCTAATTTTTCTTATTTATATCACGCAAGTAAATTACGTATGTCATCATCATCCTCTTCCTCTTACTACAATTATTTGGAGTCGTACTTGGAGCCCAAATAGTCCCAATATTCACTCCTTTTCCATTATACATTTTGCAAAAGTTATTTGCAATAGTTTTATCACCCGCATGCCTGACGTCAACCCTTCTTGGGCCAGGGCCCAGGTCGATATAAAGCTCTTAGTCGTCTTTTACGTCACCTACGAGCAATATAAGAAGTAAACTACATATGTATAGATATAATAATCTTGTGTCACATTGTTTGTTCCACTAATCTCGAACACCCAAAAATGTAAATGCGTCTTAATTGTTCCAACTTATAGAAGACCGTCTTTAATGAAACCAGGTCGGATCATTTTAAGAACTTTAATATATAGGAACTATGTATAATTAGATTACAATTAGAAGTCGCTCAGCGTGCTATGGAGCAGGCTATGCTCGGGATTCCTCTGCGAGATAGAATCCGAAATACGGAAATCCGCAGAAGAACCGGTGTAACCGACATAGCACGACAAATTAGCACGTTGAAGTGGCAATGGGCAGGCCACATCGTTCGACGAACCGACAACCACTGGGGAAGGAAGGTTCTTGAATGGCGACCGGCAAATAGGTAAAAATATGACCTGGAACTGGGACGCGGTCGCAGCCTTCTGCGAGGCAGTAGTCTCGCGAAAGGAGGCGGCGGAGCGCGTGCTCAAGAAGCGTCTCCTCGACGACGCGACCCGCCACTGGCGACTGGGGCAGCGCAGGCGCGAATACCTGCGCCTGATTCTGCCCTAGCCGAGGGCGCAGGTGACTGGACTGGGGAGTTAGTCCGTCACCCGAGGGAGGGCGTCACTCAAGGAGAGGGTACTCTTCATGTGGTATTCCGTTGGGCCGACCGAATACCGACTGTCGACAAGTCATCCTGCTCCAGTGGTCGGCCCAACGACGAAGGCGACGTGTCACGGTCGTCACGGATGGGTTACGGGTGTGCGCGCTTACGGCCCTCTGTCGCCCTGGACGGAGCGGAGCGAAGAGTGCGTCGACCGTAACCCACCCCTCAAAAAAAAAGATATAGGTAAAAATATGAAAGTAACCGCTAGAAAAAACAAGGACACGTGAACTGTCTTGCAGGGAGTAAGCAAAACTACAGATTTAAAAAATCTAGAAATAACAACAAGATCACCTCTCTATCTAACTAACAAACGATCATGTATGCTCTGTTTGCCAAATCGGGACATTTTTGTACGATTGGGGACAACGTGAAAACGGGACTATCCTGTTCAAAATGCGACGTATGGTCACGTTACGTATATCTAAACAATCTGTAATTTTTTTCTGTTATATTAGTGCCATCTATATCTATAAAAAGATATTTGGATGTTTTGTTTGTTTGTTTGTCAAGATCAACGTCGTAAGTACCTTATTTATGATCACGGGAGCACTGAGTTATTTATCTTTTAACACATCATCGTAATTATCAAAATTATAATTAATATTAATTACCAATAGAAGATATTATTCTTTGATTACTAAAAACAAGAAATTATTATTATACGAACATAATATTGCAATACCAATGCTACGGATATTGCAAAGTACAGCAAAATCAAAATACTATAAAATGCATAGCAATTATTCTTTAAGTATAATCCTCATGTAAATATCAGAATTTATTATAAAAACATTTATTTATACGAGTTTAATATTCATATACGCCTAAACCGTTTTAGCTTTACGACGGTAAATTAATGGGACCTTACTAAAGGAAAACATGCAAAATAGTACATTACTTGACCGGTGAGTAATAAATGTTTAAACAAAATTAAAAGAATTGTCGGTATGCTGAGTATAGTAAGGTATGTTAAGCAGCGGTAATGAATACTACGTCACAGCCATGTTTACTCTAGTCCTCTGATCTTTTAGGGCATTTGTACACTCTGTATATAATTCTGTGTACGCTGAATATAGGTGCGATTATAGTTTTTGTATATAGAGTGTTTCCGATAGTGTATTTTAATATAAATATAGAATGTAATGTAGTAATTAAAAAAATGTAGTAATTACAATAAGTAATTACAATTAAGCTTCTTAGCTAATAAGTAATATTAAATTAGCCTAAATTAATACAATGAAATTATAAAGATAACAATGTGACCGTTTTCACTATTCTTTGTGTCTCTATTTAAGGCACTAAGTCCTTAGTTCATTCGTCGTTTATAAATAGTACTTACGTTTTGCACTATCACTTTCACTTGTTTTTCCAACTCAAAAGGTATTATCTTTTTCAGTCTTACAACACATATGTTCATGTGATTAATAAGCCGGCATGGCCTCAAAATTCAATGATGATGAAGTCTGTGTTGCGGCGATTCGACAACTCTATTTATAATTTTGCCTTTGCTCACTTTAATGAACATACACACATCGCGTGCGCACGCACGCACACATATCCAAGCTCGAACCAAATATAGACATTCACTAAATTTGATTTTGAAATTAAGCGGGAGGTTTAGAAATTAGCAGAATTTGGACTATAGTCTCACATAAACCGTCAAGGACGGTAGAAGGATGACGTGAGGCTCCATAACCTGCCCATTAGCAGAACCACCGCCTCGTCTTGACTTCGGGGGTTCTTGCTAGCATATTAAATTGTGGGGCGGCGTAGGCGCGACTACCTGCGCCTCATGCCGCCCTAGCCGAGGCCACGGGTGACGTGACCGGGGAATTAGTTCGTCACCCGCCGAGAGGTCGCCCGCGTGAGGAAAGACCTATGTCCTCCCCCAGGCGAGGACATCGGTCGATGGGAGGATACCCCACTAGGGGGTATTCCGTCGGGCCGACCACTGATGACAAGTAACCCTGCTCCGGTGGTCGGTTCAACGACGAAGGCGACGTGGTGTTCGGTTGGGTTGCGGGTGTGCGAGCTTACGCCCCTCTATCGCCCCGGACGGAGTAATGCGACGAGTGCGCCAACCGCGACCCACCTAAAAAAAAAAATCATATTAAATTGGGAGTTTTTTTTCGCGATAAGTCGCTCCAAGGTACGATTCTAAGGGCGATTCTAACTACGATTCAAATATATTATCAGATAACATATTTGAAAATGTTCGTGAACTTCAATTTAATAGCCAGTATATAAGCAAAAATGAACAAACACGTATTACACGTATTTATAATAAAATTGAAGATAGGGAAAGAGTCACACACAAAGAGCTATAATTTAGAAGTTAACATACTAAAAATAGACATGATGTGTAACAATACCGCACCTAACATAGTCGTATATATTATAACACATTCAGAAGGATCGTATACAGGGGGGGCTATTCTCATTGTTGACCACCCGAGGTTAATGAGAGCATTTTTATGTGCTCTCGCAATGAGGAATGCAAATTCGGCGGCAGTTACCGTCGCGTTTATCCTATTGTTTTAACACCAGTACACCCTTGGACGTTTATACCTTTAAGTATGTAAGCTAGGTACGAATGACGCTACGGTTTGGTACTAATCCTTTGTTTTTGTTTTCAGTACGAAGCAATGTTGGACATTGAATGTGGCTTTACATGTGGCACAATGAGGTGCTTAAGGGTTTTTATTTTCCAACGAGCTTATACTCGCCTTTATCTCCTCTTTTATTAAATACTTTATTTATTTTTATTAATTTAGTCTTACTTTATATGGATTACTATGCTTATGCAATCGATCATATCACATGTATTAAGATCGAATTTGCAATTTAATAGTTTATGTAACCTAAAAGTAAAAAGGTTGTGCGGTCGCGGGATCCCTGTCAGGAACAAAGTTCCTTACACTCAATGTTCCTCAATTCAACATGTGATATGTACAATAAACATATGTAAATAGTAAATACTTGTATCAATTTGTACAATTTTATCAACTTACTTTTCTAAATTTGTATTACACGTATTTGCTGCAGTTTCCATTTTTCGAAAGTTAATTGCAATTATAAAATATTTACGTATGATCTATTTATATAACGCCAAAACACAAATAAATACGTTTTCACGAAATTTACACGGGTCTATACAACGTGAGTCTATACAATGTGTTGAGGTACTTATACAGGGTGTATCAGGTTATAGGGCAACTGTTCGAGTATGTTGTAGTTTAATGGTCATAGATCGTCATTAGAATGTACATTACACAAAAAACAATATAACATAAAAGTTATAGTGATTTCAAAAAAATGTGTCTAAAAATCTATGCCTTAAATGTTACGTATTATGTAGGCATGTACAGACAGTATACATGTAGGCATGTAAAGCTTCGACAGTATAAATTCATTCAGTAATACCTAGAATTGCGCAAACGTTTCAATGACAGTGTAGGTTTGTACCTACGAGCGACGAGCGGTCAACGGTCCAAGGCCGATCAGCTGTTTTAAAGCGAAGTTTGTTTTGTTTATGTGAATGTAATCATTGATTTATTCAATTTCTAATGAACATTTAACAAAGTATGAATATGTTGCGTATTAAGTATCATTGACTTTATACATTTCAATCAGATTTACACGAAAAGGCGATGACAAAATTGAAAACTTTACATGTCTCTAATTTCTTAACGAATCGATATTTTTTGTTAAAATTTTTTTCATGGGTTCCTACCACCATTGCCTAGCTCCCTTTTTACCAGTTGCCCCATAACCTGATACACCCTGTATAAAAAGAGACCGAGACAGAGAGTACCATATCATTTTACTCGGTAATTGTCGTTGATAACACCGATGTAGTTAATTAAACAAATTCCAAGTATAATGACGGGTACAATCAACAAAATAATACCCATTACTCTTAAAAACCAAATTCAGCACTGGCTATAGTTTTCAATAGAGATCATTCATACACCCATTTGTTCGGTGGTGACGAATTAAAAATACAATTACCCCCCCCCCCCCCCCTATCTTGTTCGTGAAATATAATTTGCATATAACATCTATGTAAGAGAAAACTGAAAAAAAGAGCGTGCGTATGCATGTCAGTAGTGAAACTTCTTTGGTCTCACGTGTTTTTGTCAATAGTAAAAAATATAGATATACTGATTCTCCCACTACACAGGAGCGTACATATGAACAATGCGTAGTAGACGATGACGGGGAGGCTATGCGAATATACAAATGTGTTCTACCTCATTCTCTCGTCGGCTGAATCCTATAGGTACATGTACGTGTTTGTGTCTCTATGGACTTGCTTTTTCGTTTCATCGAGTTTGAAATTACAACGATTGTAAAACAGTTTCACTTCAATAAAAGCCTATATGAATCCATTTTATTAGCGTGGTTTAGTGGGCAGTTTCATCAATCCATCTGACCAGTATGGTACTATTACCATTGTCCTATGACAATTACCGTCCTATTGCGAACAGTACGAACAGTAAGAGATATGAGCTGAGATAATGATGATAATGTTGAGATGACTTATACGAGACAGCAGTGATCGAAATCGCGACGCACAACATATTTAGACCTTTTTTTGGGGGGGTGGGTTATGGTCGGCCCGCTTCTCGTTCCACTCCGTCCGGGGCGACAGAGGGGCGTAAGCACGCACACCCGTAACCCACCCGTGACACGTTGCATACGTCGTTAGACCGACCACCGGAGCAGAGTGACTTGCCGTCAGTGGTCGGCCCGACGGAATACCACCTGAGGAGTACCCTCGCCTCAACCGACGTCCCCCCTCGGAGACGACGTTGGTCTTTCCTCGCGCGGTCGGCCTCTTGGCGGGTGACGGACTAATTCCCAGTGCAGTCACCCGCGCCCTCGGCTAGGGCGGCATCAGGCGCAGATAATCGCGCCTGCGCCCCCAACATATTTAGACGCCATCTGTGAAATCAAATTACTATCATCGTTTATTTCGCCGTCCACAGCTAGATGTATGCTTCCCTCATATTGTCGCTTATAATGAGGATAAAACGTTAATCGCCAGGCTTGGCAAGCGGACTGCCCACTCTCCTTGTGAGCCTTTAGGCATTTTTTTTGTCCTCCCACGGGCAGGCAGGGGTTGACATAACAAGCGATGTATTCTTATACCACAAGTCATACGGGGAAAGTATTATATAATATTATTATTTCAATGAAATTATTTAATGCAATTACGATATATTGCAGCAGGTTCTCAGAAACGGAAACCTGTAAAGGATCAAATTAAGTTCTACTAACATATGGGATTGAGTTAGCAGACACTATATTTAGTTACAGCTAACCGTATAATATTTATCAAAGCGGATGTTACGTGCTCGATTAATTGTTCAAACATCATTTACTGAGATGTGACGTAATTTCATGCACTATTTTTGTATTGAACTTATTATATCGGTGTATTTTCCGTGTGATGATGGTTTAAGAATACAATTCAGCACTCTTACCTGTGGGTGTCGTAAAAGACGACTAAGGGATTGTAATATGTACACAACATCTATGCAAGAAAAACCCTAAATAGAATCATGTACCAACCAGTATGGTAGGACAACTTCTTTCCTATTGTGGAGGAGGCACAAGCCCATCAGTGGGTCGTATATGAGCTGTAATGATGGTGACGATGCATATCATAGGTGTGGTGACAACTAAAAGACTGTCACCACACATATGTGTAAACGTACATATGAGTGTTGACGGAGTAAGAATACAATTTAAGAGTGATAGGACCACACTGTCGTCAGTTCTCTGTCTACAGCCGCGGGCCGGTCCGTCCGGGCTAGCACCACACTCTCGCAGAAAATCGACGTCTGAGTAGTAGCCATTTGATACAGCGCTTCGTTCGGTGAGCGAGAGAGCCGGAAGCCCAACTTTCTGAGGGTGTTTGCGTGTGGTGCCCTTGGTATCACCGAGCCTCAATGCACTCATTCACACTCCCTTCACTTTCTTCACGGTAGACAGCGGCCTTGTAAAGGTCCATGAGCGGCAGCAACACTTACCATCAGGTGTACTGTTTGCCAATTTGCCACCTTTTGCAATTAAAAAAATAATAATTCACCACTCCCTATCTTGCCCGTGGATGTCGTAAAAAACGACTATGGGATATAATATACACATAACATCTATGTAAGAGAAGGAAAACTCGTAATGAAATCCTATACCAACATGTCTCGCCCGCAGAGAGGCTGACCGCGCGACGGCGATCGACGTCCCGGGACGGGGACGTCGAGAGGTGAGAGTACCCGAAAGGGTATTCCTTCGGGCCGACCACTGACGGCAAGTCACCCTGCTCCGGTGGTCGGTCCAAAGACGAAGATGACGTGGGTGTGGGTGGGCTACGGGCCCGCGCGCCGTCCTTTCATCGCCCCGGACGGTATGAACCGCATGCGCGCTTACCATAGCCCACCCATAAAAATAAAAAAAAAATAAAAAAATTACCAACATGTCTGACCAGCATGGTATAATAGGTCAAATTCCTTCCGATCGTGGAAAAGCTCCAAGTCCAACAATGGGACGTTTGTGGGCTCCAATGATCATGATGATATAAATACACCTATTAGCTAACTTAACCTACAATTGCTATCTAGCAATTGTAGGTTAACCTACAATTGCTAGATAGCAATTGTAGGTTAAGTTAAGTTGTAGATAGATATCTAACCTACAATTACTATCTGAACCAATTAAAATAATAGGCGTCAAAGGGGATAACTGAAACCCCGGCGCGGAAGAAGAGGTGGACTTCCGAAATGGGCCATTGGCCAACTTGATCTGGAAATGGTCCGGGAGTCCGCCATAGTACAGCGCTGGGGTATAGCAGGACAGCTACCCACAGATGTGGAGGGGCTCGCAGGTCGAATAAGGAACGCCCTTGAGGCAGTATGTGGTGCGGCGATGCCCAGAGCTCGGCGGATGCCGCCGCGTCGTCAGATGTACTGGTGGTCACCCGAGATTGCTAATCTGCGGGTGGCCTCCAACAGGTCGCGGCGTGCCTACGTCCGATGCCGTCAGAGGATCAACCGGGATGACGTCCTTGAGGGTCAGCTGCGAACAGAATACAAGACAAGGAAGAAGATACTGCAGCTGGCCATCAGCCAGGCGAAGGAGAGGGCCCGTGAAGAACTCCTTGCGGGCCTTGACAGGGATCCGTGGGGGCGCCCATACCAACGGACGCGTAACAGGCTACGTGCCTGTGGCGCCCCCATCATTGAATCAATGGACCCGGGTCTCCTGTCGAGGCTAATGAACAACAGACCTGTCGTTGCCGACCATCATCTCCAAGATGCTCGGCAGCGACAGCTGTTGGTCGTCGATGGCCTCCTTCTGTGAGGCTGTCATGACAAGGAAGGAGGCCGCGGAGCGGGCACGCGAGGCGCTTGCGTCCGCTGACTCGCTCCGCCGGCAACGACCAGGGAGGAGGAGATGCCGCTTTGCGCTCCTCCACCCACCGCTCTGAATGATGACAGGACGTGGCCAGACAGCCAAGCGTTGGGGTGTCGGGGATAGAATGTTATTAGACGATCTCCGCGCTTTTACGGGGTGCCAGACCCCGTAAAAGCGCGGAAGGGGCCGCTGTGGTTTTAGTGGGTATTTCGGTCACATCAGTGGCCGGCGAGTCCCACACACACTCCCCTGTCTGTAACCGGCGGTGAAATAGTGCGCAAATGCATTTCCACAGCGTGAAAAAAAAAAAGTGGGACAACTGGAAAACCAAAACGCTATTTTTACAAAAAAGAAATGTGCCGGTGATCTGTGTCAAATTCATTCATCCATTAGCCTATAGACGTTCCACTCTTGGACATAAGCCTCCCCACGAAAATACCACTCAAAACGGTCCTGTGCCGTTGCCACAACACTTTGAGCTACTTTGAGCCATTTTATGAGGCCGATATGTAGAGACCACGTTTCAGTGCCGTCTGTCATCGCTGGTAACACACACTGGTTATAAATCTTTGTTTTCAGACACTGCAGAATATTAAACGAGAAGATCCTCCTAAGTTTCCCAAACGCTGCCCAGCCGAGGTACGAAATATCCTACGCTTCTTTAACCACGTTGCCCGTCGGGAGTCGGTATAATTTATATACAGTAATAACGGTATAATGTCAGTGGGGAGGGGAGAAGGAGCAGAGAAAGGCTGCCTAACTCACGGAAGGATGTGCTTATAGAGTCCATTAAATTCAACACCCAGAGGACCCAAAAGCTAAACTCTTCTCTAATTATGGTGGTCTCGACCTTAGGCTCTTGATGGTCATGGTTGAGGTTATAAAGAATCGATGAAGACGAAAAAGAAATAACAGACAAATAATCAGATAAACATAATGATTTTTAATTAAATTAACCTGCAAAATATAGGGACGCGGAATCGGCAAAGCATTAATCCATCGCCTAATCGCATTAAAGACATTTAAGATCAACATGGACCTTTCAATTGCGGCTCCAGCTAGACCTGGTTTAGGTGATGAAAGTAACACGCCGAATCCAACGCCGGCAATGGATCAAGTCAACCTTCCTTCACTGCCTCCTGGCGCGAGATAGCGATCTTCCACAGAGAAGCATGTAATAAACATGAAGTATTTGGCCTGTACATAATTTAATTGAATATTGTAAGCCGATCCTCTATACTACCTAACGCGTCCAAGAATTATAGACAAAATATTTCATTTGCCTTTTAAAATGTACACATAATTAAAATATTTTCAAGCGTAGCGGATAAGGTATGTGATGTGATTGAAGCATAAAAAATATAAAGTACAGATGACATAATTTTACGCGTTTACGCAAATTATTATATTGTAATCAATTAATCGCGTGGTTAGAGGGCCGGTGCAGAGAGCGAGATACAAACCGACCAAATTACCGAATGTACCATGTTTTCATTTTTCAACGACGAATATTTTAAATCGTAAACGCTCAATTTTGTTTCATTCACAAGAGTTATTTGCTTACGATATTATTGTTAACTGCATTTTATTCTCAATATTTTTCAGTACATTTTTATGAAAGGCACCAATTATCAAAAATGTTAAATATTTATTGAAATGAAAATTTGTATAGACAGGTTTGGTCGGGGAGTAAATTATGTAAGTCATCATTGACATAGTCACGAGATACGCTAACGCTAACACTATATCTGTAGCTACCGCAATTATCTGTGGCGATAGATCAAAACCTGATAAATATAAAATTTCAATTTACACATTTTAATTCAAGATCAAGAAACTAATTTGAGTATAGGTACAAAATTAAACAATTGTTTGTTCATAGTTTTAAGTTATCACTTCTGTCAACAGTCCTCATAACTGTTTTGGTTTGTTTTTGTCAATAAGACATCACTCCGCACCATAGAACAAATCTTTATATCCCAGGTAATTTTAAAATCATAATTTTAAATCGCCTTCGTCGTTGGGCCGATTTTGGGTTACGGGTGTGCGTGCTACGCTCTTCTGTCGCCCTGGATGGAGTGGAGCGAGGAGGGCGCCGACCGTAACCCAACTCCAAAAAAAAAGATGACTTTAGAATTCAATGTATACAAATAACACCCAGATTCAGAACATTCATTTAGGGATCGCAAACGTAATTGACCTAAGTGGAGGTTCGAACCTACAACATTCGGTATGGGACTTCCTAGTATCGACCTCAGTACTCAGATTTCGCTATTTGTGCTCTCCATTAATTAAAGATGCGAGATGGCGAATACAGAAGAGTTAAATTGGACTTGCGGTTTTTATTCCTAAACAGATAAATAACGACGTTTTATAATTAAGTGTTACGTAATAGCAGCGTTATATTAAAGTCTAGCAGGTACTCTCTAAAAAAAACTCTTAATTTTTTTAAGTTTTTGGTTGGCAGATCATGGTTTGGACACACGCTGTCCGTTTAGTCCGTGACGATGAAAGGTAGGTACCACCGTACTCCATCCCCATCGCCAATGCACTGGCCTCTGTTGCCTTGATATCGGCCCGGGACTAAAAACAATATCTGGCTCTAGGGAAATCATCCTTGTATTGCAAAGACCTTACAAACATATAATTAACGGACACAAATTCCACCCAGATTCAGAATAACAATTTGTGGATCGTACAAACTATTGTCCTTTCTTTTGGGAGCTACGGTCAGTGCACCCGCCGCCCGGCTCCGTCCGGGGCGACAGAGGGGCGGCGCGCGGCCCCGTAACGCATTCCATAGCATGTCGCCTTCGTCGTTAGGCCGACCACCGGTACAAAGTTTCTTGACTTCAGTCGTCGGCCCGACGGAGTAACCTCTCCCATTGACGTCCCCGTCACGGGAAGGGGACGTCGGTCGCCGTCGTGAGGTCAGCCTCTCCGCGGGTGACGAACTAAGGCTGAGGCCGCACTACGGTGAAAACGCGGCGATTTTTAATCGCGTGAGTTTATGAAACAGGAAACCGAATACAAGCGACCGCACCTGCGATTTTTACCCCCGACTGATTTTAAACTGCGATATGTTACAGAATTGTCGCGGTGAAAAACCGCAGCAAAATTTGTAATCTATAGAACTAAGTGGCCGCACACACACTATGCGTTAACCGCGGGTGGTTTACTGGCCTAGTATTCGGCCTACCACCGCGAAGAATGGCTGTGTTGTCGTCTCGTTGCAATTAAATTAATTATATTTTGTATCCATGAAGTTGGTAAGGTTTGTATCATGTAAGGACGCACATTGTGCAAAATTTTTATCGAAGCTAGCTACTGACTGAATTCGATCGTAGTTTAAAATTTCTCTGGATATTTTCTTAAAATTTATAATTTATTCTGAAAAAAAAACCTTTCTCAAATCTACGGCTAGTGAGGGAATGGACCCACCAATATTTGCGAAATTTTCGTGGACGACTTTTTTTTCTATTTCTTAGTATCCGAGTAAGAACATATACTGCTCGTTTGAAATCCATCTTCAAACTGTGCAAATCACGGGTGGTTTCGCGGTTTAAAATCGTAGTGTCTGCGGTTCGAGCGGTTTCGCCGTTACAGCGGTTAACCGCTCGCGGACAAAAACCGTAGTGCGGCCTCGGCCTAAATCCTAAAATATTGTCGTGCGCGGGAAGCAAAGTCACGGGACTAGCGCGGTAGGTCGGTATCTTAACCACTACGCTATACGCGATTTCGTGTTTAGAATGAATTGTGGCACGAAACTTATGATATTTATACATATGTCATTAAACTCGATAACGATTAGAACTGGTTATAAAATCAATCTGAAAACTGACCAAAAATATTTTATTAGCGTAACGTTTCAGAAATCAATGACAATTTTTAACTAGTGCTAGAGTGCCTAAAGGCAGGTTCAATTACGGGACGAGTTGCGCAGCCAATAATTGGTAACAGGGCCCGCGACAAAGCGGCCACAATGGGCCCTGATTAATTTCCGAACTACAGCCGAATTCTAACTAGCAAACACGCGACGAACGCTCTGTGAAACCAACAGGGGAAAATTACTTCGTCGTTCTTTCACCCCTGCACTAGACCAGACTACTCTCATTGTCTCCACACTGTATGATCAAAGCTTTTTGTACTAGCACTGATTATTATTGACGTCTGATGTTTTATAGGCTTCCTGACTGGATAGGTTGATAGTTAACTCTTTAATAATATGGTCGTATTACGTCGTATAACGGATTAAGAATATTTCCTCACACCCTCTCTTGCCCGTGGATATCGTAAAAGACTACTAAGAGATATAATATACTGATATAGTATACTCATAGATATAATATACTGATATAGTTTTATTTAAATTTAAATAAAACTCTATACGTTTGACCAACTTAGTATATATAAGTCAATTTGCCCTCCGATTATGGAGAAGGCTCGAGCCGAATAGTGGAAAGCGTATGAACTGATATAATGATGTGCAAGATAATATTGTATTACTTTTTAGGGTTCTGTACCCAAAGGGTAAAAACGGGACCCTATTACTAAGATTTCGCTGTCTGTCCGTCCGTCTGTCTGTCATCAGGCTGTATCTCAAGAACCGCGATAGTTAGACAGTTGAAATTTTTACAAATCATGTGTTTCTGTAGCCGCTATAACAACAAATACTAAAACAAAATAAAATAAATATTTAAGGGAGGCTTCCATATAACAAACGCGATTTCTTTGCCCTTTTTATAGATAACTAGCACGCTGCCCTCGCTTCGCTTCGGTTTCAGTCGTCTTACCCGCGCAGTTCCCATTCCCGTAGGAATACCGGGATAAAATATAGCCTATGTTACTCCCTGATATTATAGCTATCCAGTGGTGAAAGAATTTTTGAAATCGGTCCAGTAGTTTCGGAGCCTATTCAATACAAACAAACAAACTAACAATCAAATCTTTCCTCTTTATAATATTAGTATAGATGGTACGGTAACCTTCATGCGCGACGCCGACTCGCACTTAGCCGGTTTTTATGAGAATAACAGCTTAAATAACACCAAAGACTCCTAACATCATTTTTAAGGTATGAATAATTTGAGGATTTAAAAAAAATAAATATAGGTATGTACCTACTCGTAATTATAAAAGGCAATTTCAATTGTAAAACAAAATTTTGATTTATTAAACATTATCAAGCTGTACAGCCTGATCTTGATTTCAAAGCTCTAGATATGGAACAAAGGCTCAGTTTCGCTGCATCGTGCTAATTGAAACGCCAACTATCAGATGATGCCAGAGTACTCACAGACGAGGAAATTAAATGTCATTCGGTCATTTTCTTTAGCTGGACAATGCGTTGCTGATAATATTTCTTGTGTAATCTGTTCTGTACTGACGACTCTTTTATTCTCCGACATGTTTTAAACCAACTGTTATTGAGAATTTATAGGAATGATGATATTTCTATGATATGTACAATAACCATGATTGCACAGATAATGCTATGGTTGAAACATCGACCTTCTGTGCTGGCTGGTTTATTCGATTGACATGCAGGACAATACATTTACTACTGACGTCAAGTCACCCTGCTCCGGTGGTCGGCCCAACGACGAAGGCGACGTGGGTACGGGTGGGTTATGGGCCCGCGCGCCATTCTTTCATTGCCCCGGTCGGAATGGACCGTGAGCGCGCTTACCATAGCCCACCCATAAAAAAAAGGACAATACATTTACTGGATGCAATTTCTTTCCGTTAATTATATATTTGTGTAGTTTCCTCGCAATATAAGTATTAGGTATAAAACAGCCTGCTTCTAGTAAGCAGTTTTATTAAATAAAAAAATACCTTATACGTGGGCCCTGTAAGGTATGCAACTTAATTTGAAATATAATATATATCTTAATTTATTTCATTGAAATATCATGCTGTGTGGTAATTGGCTGCGAATACTACCAACTCTTACAATGCTTGTAGGTGTCGTAAAAGACTTTACATAGGTCAGGACCAGTTCCATCTAATTCTGTCTAATCAACAATTACACTCCTAAAGAAGGTTAATATCAAGCAGGCAGCCGGTCATAATACTGTTGCCAATATCTATTATAATATGTGCTATGAAAGATGAATATAATATATTAAATCGACCCCAAGTAATTGGGATAAGAACAAGAAGATGAAGATGATAATTATCTTTTTATAAGGTATTCATATAATATATTGCTAAATTACAAGTTTTGTTTGTAGTAAAGGATGCCATTGCGTCTCTGCCGTAACAAGCCTGACTCCCTTATTAATTATTATAATTACTATTTCACACGCCCCTCGTTAATGTTCCTTATCAACATCATTCTGTTACCTTTAACCCAATCCATTGGTATTCAAATGGGATTCAAACATTAAAAAAACGAAACATTCTTCAAAATAATTAATATCGTATTAATTATACAGGTTCACTATCTAGCAATTATTATTGTTGTTGTGTTGAAAGTTACACGAATGTAGCTACAAAAAAAAGTAATACATCCATCGGCTCCTTTTGCTGTATTGTTTATTTTTTTTTTAATAAATGAAGCAATTTATGACTTGAGTGTATTCAGTTTACCTAATGGGAGGTGTCCCACATTGCGTTGTGCGATTCGTGGTCACCCCATATGTGTATTTCGGTTAACTCCGGCGAATTGAGGTTCGGCGAAAATTATCAAAATACGCGAAATTATGAAATTTCCTATTCAAATATTGTATGCTTCCATCAGTATAGACATATTGATAGCAATATGCACTTATTTTATATAGGTGTCACCTAGGGTGAATAATTCTATAATAGCCGCACTTGGCAGGTAGTTTGATAATCGCTTTTTGTGTTATAGATTTGCCACTGTATATTTTTCTGGTGATCCATCAGCTGATTTACGTGTCTAAGAAAATTGCGGGGTGGTAATATTTGCAATTGCTTTTGAAAACTAGCTAATCCAACAGATGTTGTTCTGTATAAATTATAATGACATAAAATTTAATGTCTTGAAACCGTTCGCACTGCCATCTACCGGGTCCAATTATAAATATAGAAAAATTTTGAATTCACGTACAAAAATTTAATTCAATTTTCAATCGTTTAGAAATTGAGACAGATAAACACGTATAGAAGAATTATACATAAAAAGTGGTCATCTACATTTAAAAAGAAACTAATCGACATCGATGCAATGCTTAGTAAACACTTAAACCTAACTTTCGCCTTGGCTCATACAAGTGTCGTCTCAACCTAGAAACTAATCTACGTTGTGTTGGACGTACGCAGAGAATCTGTTCTCAGGAAATTAAACGACGATATACTGAGCACTAGTTGTCTATGGCTGCTCAATTAACTTGCTTACTCTGTGCAGATGGGATCACTTGTTTTTAATAATTACGGCCTTAGGAGTTTTTTTCGTGTGGTGATGGAATAGGAATATCATTCATCGCTCTCTTGCTTATCTTGCCCATGGATATCGTAAAAGACAATTAAGAGATACAATAGGCATATAACGTCTATGCAAGTGAAGGAAAACTCTAAATAAATCCTATATTAACCCGTCTGACACGCGTCCTATTATGGAGGATTCTTCGTATTATGGAGGATTCCTCGTATTATGGAGGAGGCTCGAGCCTCATAGTGGGACGGGATGGATATGAGCCGTAATGATGATGAGGATGAGATCTTAGCCTATATTATTTTTAAATCATCGTTATCATAATTTCAGCCCATACATGTCCCACTGCTGGGCTCGGGCCTCCTCCACTATAGGAGGGAAATTGACCCAATGTACCACACTGGTCAGACGTGTTAGTATAGGGTTTTATTTCGAGTTTTCCTTCTCTTGCATAGATATAATATGCACATCACATCTGTGCAAGAGAAGAAAAACTTGAAATGAAACCCTATACCAACATGTCTGACCAGAATGGTATAGTAGCTCAAATTCCTTCCCATTGTGGAGAGTTTTCATTCTCATACCGTGATGTCATCAAGCATTATAAGGAGAAAGGCATGGGCGATGAGACATTTCAATTTTTATGCATTACCAAATGATAATTCCATGTCGTTCGTATTTAATATTGTAAAGCGTAGCGTGTTTTGCTTAACGAAATTTTGCATTTTCGTCGTTTGTAACATATGGTCTTGGTCATGCTCACTGAAGGATCTACTTGCGGTAGCTGCGTGAAGCGGGTCTCTCCCTTCCCTCCATAGTGGTTGAGGGGAGTGATGTCTGCTCTAGTAGTTAAATCGTGATCGGGTGCCGCTTGTGGGATCTGGTCCAGCCATAATCATTTGAATTATATTAAGTATCTTGCAGTTCGAAGGGCATCACACTGGAGCTAGGTCTTACAAAACATGTACACAAATTTATATCTAGTAAGAAGAAAAAAAAATTTAAATAATAGACAAGCCCGCTGAGTTTCTTGCCGGATCTTCTCAGTAGCGGTCGCGTTCCGATCCGGTGGTAGTTTATTTTTATTGGATAATTTAATTTTATTTTGTAAAATTGACAATATGTAAGTGCCCTCTCAGGGTCTATGCATAATAAATGATTTGAATTTGAATTTGATTTAGACAAAAAGAAAAGCTAAGTGGATTTTTTTAATTCTCTTTCATTGATACATTTTAGTGTATAGTCCGGTCATTTTAGACATTTGAAATAACAAATATCTAAAATGAAAAATGATAAGGACCATTTTTGTAGAGAATTTTCAGATCTACACCATTAGTCTGTAATAATTTTTCGATAAAACCGTTTTCGAGAAAATCCGAAAAACCTCAAACCTTGACCTTTGACCCCAAATAACTTTGGTAGCACACATGGGATCGATGGGGACTTTTGAAATTTTCTTTATAGTGTTGAACCCAAGCTTCCCACAAAAATTTGGCTCTGTCGGAACGTTTGTTATTTGACCACTATTTTTTATGTCTAACTTGGCTCGACTAATAATGAAGCGTGTTATTACATTATGCATTTTTATAGAGAGCGAGTATATTTTAAATTAGTAAAATAAATAAATTATTGTAGAATATATTAACAATAACAAAGTACACGACTATGTACAAAAACAAAGTACACGACCACGTACATGCAAGCTCTGGAATGAACTACCTGCTGCTGTGTTTCCCGAGCGCTATGACATGTCCTTCTTTAAACGAGGTTTAAGAAGAGTATTTCCTTCACGGTAGGCAGCGGCCTAGCTGTGCCCCTGGTATTGCAAAGGTCCATGTGCAGCAGTTTCACTTACCATCAGGTGTGCTGCTTGCTCGATTGCCACCGTTGGCAATAAAAAAAAAAATTGCTACTACAGTGGTAGGACCACATTGTTGACAGTTGTCTACAGCCAACGGCCGGCCCGTCCGAGGTAGTACCACATTCTCGCAGAAAGTCGACGTTTGAGTAGTAGCAATTGGTTACTGTACTTCGTTCGATGAGCGCAGAAGTTGTAAGCCCAACTTTCTGAGAGTGTTTGCGTGTGATGATGCCTTAAGTATCATCGACATTCTTCCGCCTTCCGTCCGCATTCACACTCCCTTCACTTTCTTCACAGTAGTCAGTGGCCTAGCAAAGGTCCATAAGCGGTAGGATCACTTACCATCAAGTATCTTGTATGCTACCAGTGATGACTTACGGCTGTGTGTTACCAGTGATGACTTACGGCACGGAAACGTGGTCCCTAAATGTAGGCCTTATATCAAGGCTCAAAGTCGCTCAGCGTGCTATGGAGCGGGCTATACTCGGGATTTCTCTGCGAGATAGAATCCGGAATACGGAAATCCGCAGAAGAATGGGTGTAACCGACATAGCACGAAGAATTAGCACGCTGAAGTGGCAATGGGCAGGCCACATCGCTCGACGAACCGACAACCGGTGGGGAAGAAAGGTTCTCGAGTGGCGACCACGTATCGGACGACGCAGTGTAGGACGCCCCCCACTAGGTGGACCGATGACCTAGTGAAAGTTGCTGGGCGTCGTTGGAGGCAGGCGGCATAGGACCGCACATTGTGGCGCAACATGAGGGAGGCCTACATCTAGAAGTGGACGGCAATAGGCTGAAATGATGATGATGATGATCATGTATTGAGCATACACCAACTGCAATAAAAAAAAATTAAATTTCATAGGAATTAGGTACATGTTTAAGTATGTAATATACATACTTACATTTTGCTGGTCAAAAATCTCCCAATAATCAAACATCGAATCCATCCATCATTCTATAATTGGACATAGGCTTCCTCATAGGAGGATAATACCACAATCGCCACGCTTCACAAGCAGATTGGCGATCGCAATTGCTGTTATAAATTTCTCATAAAGAAACTGCTGCCTATTTTATTAAGAATCTCTTAGACGATTTTTATGATTGCCACATAAAAATAACGCACTGCATTCACAAATGGTTACAAACATCAAATAATCTTCTTAAGTTGCCAACTGTCAATAGCAATCAACAACACATCTTAATTATTACTTAATTAAAGCTCTATTAATCTCAAAAGGATTGGAACAAAGAAGAGGTGCTCACTCAAAATCCATCTGTAAATAGAGGCATCGTACTTTGAATGACGTGACGGTGGGTTCTATTGCAGCCTGTACTGTGCAACCGTTTAATTTCCTGCTGACGCCGCTAACTGAGAGGAGCCTGTTGTCCAGAAGAACTGTTGCAAATGTATTTTTGAGAGTTCTCTAGACTTATGGATAATTATACTCGTGAATAATTGTTTAATATCTTTTGAAATATTATGTCTTAATTATATGGGGTGGGTGCAAATATTTAAAAAAAATTAAAAAGATGTCGTGGAAACTAATACGATTACTACATTTAAAATGAATTGAAAGTTTTACAAAATTATCCAACACTCAAAGCTTACATTTTTCTAGCCTTTACCTAGTACATAGATTTAAGCTTCTTAGATAAACTAAGATTTTGACTGAATTTATCTATGTAAACTGTCTTAGTATAACTTAGAATTACTAATTATAGTACAATTAGCTCTTTATGATTATGGGCTTAGTTGCAATACTTGTATATATATATATATTCAGGATCTTGGAAACGGCTCCAATGATTTTGATGAAATTTGGCATACTAGAGGTTTCGGAGCCAAAAAATCGATCTAGCTATGTTTTATTTATAGAAAATATTGTTTTGTCGGTGTTTTTAGCTAATCAATACAATGACATAAAATGTCAATTATATTAAGAAATTAATAAAAAATAATACTTAATTAATAATATTAATATTATTTTAATATGGATTCAAATTTCGCCGTCAACGTCAAGAGTGGCGATAACTCAGTTGGGAAGTTGTCCAGTTTTTTTTGTTTTTTTGTTTTGGCATTCAAACAGCGTGGGGTCGAATCTCGGTGTTATTATTATTCTCTTTTTGTAATTTTTGATATTTCTTTCATTATTTAATTTTTAATTTTTATTAACATATATCTAAATAAATTCGACAAAAATACAATAAAAATATTCCGAGCGAAGCTCGGTCAACCAGATATTAAAGTTCTTATGATAAACAATTATCTTACATTATATAGTACAGTTTAGTTTACTCTTATGTAAAGAGTATAAAATCTCTACAAATAAACTTATGTAAAATATGGAAACTTTACATAATTAACATATATTATTATTATTATTATTATATTTATTATTATTTATTATCTCTAAAATAAGGTGTTATAGAAATATATATTTTTACAGCTATTTTATTAAGGAATTATTCTATATATAGTATCGGACTTTATAAACATACTAGGTATTAACGGATCTGTCCGTACAATAGAACTCAGAACATTATTTTACGAGTCATATAAAGATGTGTCCTACTTTTTTCTTATGTATTATAGAGGCTTTTTTAAATGCTCACACATCAATACTATTAATGAGTGTCCTACTTGAGAATCGGAGGGAATATCTTAATTAAAGAAGCGAATTAACACCTTGAGTCTAATTATATATGAAACAAATATACTTCACGACATTGTTAGATTAAAAATATCAACATAAATTACCACCGAATCAATTAAACCACAATCAAAATATAAGCTAAGTATAAATAGGCAATTAAGTATCCGAAAATAGTGCAGTTAGCGTGCGTGGTATCAGCGCATCTAGCGCGTGCTAGGTCGCCTCGAGGCGAGGGAGTTGCGGGGCGAGCGTGCATCGCGCGGCGTGCCGGCGTGCTCGTCCGCCAATTAGACGCCCGTCGCACCACCGGCTAATGGCCCATTAACACTCGCTTTACACCATGCGGCCATCGCTCACCTCCATCTATTCGCCTGTTATTGCACCGCCAATCTACAGCGTACTTCCATACCGCCCACACTATTATCTCTGTTGTCTGTATACTCTGTAAGGGAAGCCCGCTTAATTGACGGGAATCCACTGTCGTAAATAAACGTTCATATAATCCAATTTATAGGCTCTGCAGATTATGGGCGTACGAACTTGTTTATGACACAAATTCTTGAAATTTATGACGCTTTTGTGGTTTTGGCGGTCAATGTAAACATCGATTAGTTTCACGTTTAATTCTTTGAATGCATCTTGTAAGATATTCATATTCGAACTACTACCATAAATACAATATTTGAATGTGATTCGTGTTCGAATCAATTCGCCTGCGTATTTTAATTACTGCGTAGTTCTTGTGGAATTTAATAAAAAACGGTCATAGGTTGGCAATGCTATGTTTAGCTTACAAAAGATCGTTTTGAATGAAACAGTACATAATAGAAACTGAGTATCGACTCACTAATGTCAGGTTGAATGTTTCGCACGCGAGGTGCGATGCCCCGTGATCAGGTGAACGTTTCACGTTAATTAATTGGGTATTTTCACACGTCAGCGGCTAGATCTCACCAAATAGATCGACTCGCCTGGCCCTTAATTAGCTATATCTGCGCAACCGATCGCCTGCGCCCGCGCACTCCGCCACGCCAATTTGGTGCTAGAATCTGCTTCGGAATAGCTCGAGATAAGGCAACTAGAATGCTCAGTAATAACCTCATTATGAAATATACGACCCTCTACTGTTTGTTAGATAACGCGACAACTTTGTGTATCTTACGTTGTTAAACGAAGCTGCCCGCGTTATTTATGACTATACGCTTTGTTCTAACCATTATTAGAGTTAACGATGTGCCTTGATAATTCTATATTAACTAAATAAAATTTATTGCTTACTTATAAGTTATTTATAACTAATTAAGTTACTTTATGTAGCTTTAAATCTGAATAACTTTCTCAGCACAGCTTGTCGAGTTATTCAAAAGCAATATAATAATTATATACATTTTCTGTCTTTGCTTTCAAACTTGTAGTTATGTGTAGATGTAATATCAAATCATGACATACCTAGGAGTGGCCCGCACGTGTCTATCGCGCTCTATTGTCTCACTAGGCCCGCCAAGTCAGCGTCACAGATTGACGGCCGCTCGGCCGTCAGGAAACAATTACGTTTTTGTTGGCCGAGCGATACACCGCTAATTACAATAAGTGATCATTGATTTTTTTAATTGTGCCGCCCATTGAGGCGTCGATCATTGCGACTAATAGTTGCCAGTCAGTGCATTTAATAATATCCGCGGCACGACTACGGTACATTTGTAATTTCACTCTCGCGGAATTTCTATTAACTCCTCCCGCTATAATTAATTTTTAAATTGAACTTTTGATTCAGAGATTACTGGTGAATACTAGCCAATTGTATTTAACCGTTATTATAAACTGCCACATACCCTTTTATTTCAAAAAGAGAGCAAAAAGTTGATGAGTAATAAGTAAGGTACACACTTATTTTATTATTCATATTTTATTACTAAAAATATCTTCGGCGTACAATGGATAACCAGTTTTACGCTAACATGCGTTGTATTCTTTTATAAAAGAGCATTATGTGATTGTGACGTTACAGTAGGGACTCGATACAGAAGCGCATCACATCTGACTACAGTACCGCTCAGTACCGTGCTATAACGTGCATTCCCCGTCCCGTGAGAAATGAATGTTCCCGACCTCTAATTACGTTTTATGCGATATCGCCATTTAATTAGCAACATGTTTCTCATTCCGAAACATTAATTAATATTTTCATCAGAGTTCTCCGCATTTAACTGTGCTTTTATTACTCTCTCGAGATTTTAATAAAGATTCTGGACCACCCTCGTTCGAGTGTTATTGTTTTAAAAAATCTTATTATGAAATTTTTATTGCTGTGTCGCGAGGGCGATCATTTATTTCATTGTCGACAGCTTTTCGATCGAATGCCTTAAATGAGTTCTCTTAAGTGAAACGAGAAAGTTTTTGTCGTTCACTCGAAATGGCGACAAGCGGTTGACATTATAATAACGCGCGATCACATTGTACAGTTTTTATTATAATAAAAATAATGAAAACGAACGTTTCTTGACAGCTACACCCACAAGGAACTTAATATCCCGATATGTTGGCATTCGCCAATTCACCACAAAAGGGTTGCAATTAATTTAATGGTCAGAGAGTAATTGTAGCAACATATTAATAACCGATACACGTAGCGAGCGACAAATTGCAGCAGCTGACGAACGCGCGACTCGAGAGTCGCGTGCAAGTTACAACTTATGCCCTATAGTCGCGCCCTGCTTTATTCTCAACAATATAATTAATGACAAATTATTTCTTCAAATGATTCAACTCGCTTAATTATGATTGTTAATTATATTAGTCTTATTTGCATAATTGTAATCGATGAAATTCCAACATTTTCGCGATGTTGAAAGTCCGAGACCGTGAGAACACCCTTCGGAGTGAACTAATTACACCGAATGTGGCTTGGGTCTTCGGTTAATTAGAGACGGAGTGGTTCTACCCTCTTAATTAATACTTGTGCCTAGAAGGCCCTCATGCTTACCTCGACTGTTTTGTTTGAATTGTTAATTCGTGATAAAACATCAGTGGGTATTGTGTTAACATTATAATTAAATGTTAAAAAACCATTATCTAAACTTTCCTTTCAACTCCTTTTACCCTTTTATTATATTAAAAAGGTCTTTATGTTTGTAGACAATTTATCAATGCATAAAACATTTTAAAATCCTTTTTCTTTTGCTCTGGCTATGGTCGGCCGTCATCCATTTCGTCCGGGGTGACGCAAGGGCTGCGAGCGTCCCCATCCCCAGAGTATTCCCTCCCTTTAGCCATTGGTCCGGCCACTGTTTTTTTTTTTTGGGGGTGGGTTACGGTCGGAGCACTCATTGCGACGAGGACACGGTGCAGCACACACTCGAGGTGTGTGCCGCGTGGGCGGGGGAGCGCCGTGAACTTGTCGCGATCATCGGTGCCGACCTGACGCTCCCGGCTATCGCTAGGGAGAAGGTCGCCAGCGTCAGGAACTGGGACGCCGTTGCCGCCTTCTGCGAGGCTGTCATCTCGCAGAAGAAGGCGGCGGACCGTGTGCGAGAGGAAAGACTCCACACGGACACGGTCCTCCGCCAGCGACTGGGGCAGCGCAGGCCGGCTGCGAATATCCTATCCTAAAGAATGCAATAATGAATGAGGAAGGAGAACCCAAAAATATCAACTTCAATATGCTCACCATAAATAACAATATAACATTGATATTATATATCCTTTATTATATAGTTAAAAGCTAAATAAATGAAGATATTGTAATATATCTTGGTTGCGTGGGTGCTTGCGTAGGAGAGCGACGTTTGAACAAACACATGGTGCTTTTGATACTAAACACTGCTTTATTTATGTTACTGCTTTATTTGTATGAATTGAGACATCTTATAATCTTTATTAAGACTAAATCTGTTCATTCATAACTCAGCACATCTTTAACGTGATTAGAACCTATTCACGTTAAACATGACGTTACCTTCGCGTTTTATTGGCCATCCCATATTTACTATTCTGTTATTATAGGTCGTCGTGCTAATTGTTTTTGAGATTCTTCAGATTTTTTCATTCCTTGTAGACCATTTAGTTTTGATTAAGGAATATAAGGAGGTACCTAATACCTAACCTGTACACGTAACACGGCGTATCACAAAAAAAATAAAAATAATTATAAATATTTTTGTCCGTGTAAACTAATAAAGTGTAAAATAATAATAAATAAGTTAAGTAATTCATACTATGAGATGGCTATGCAAGATCAAAAGATATAATCACAATAGAAAGAAAACATGAAATAAAATTCTATGACAACCTGTATGACTAGCGTGTTGTAGTAAAGAAGAAGAAAATTCGTAGAAAGTAATATTGAAGAAGAAATTCCTGGGGCTAATTATCCGGCCATTTCATAATAATATGTATAGGAATAATAATATAGAAAACTAGTTGTAATGTAAATCCTGTCTCTATCTTAATACGTTAATTCATGCAAAAGCTACTGTATAATTCATAAACAAACTTTGCGTAGTTACAGCATAAGCCATTTTTGTTGCTATTTATTTATGCATCTTATAAAAAGAGAAAGAGACTTTTATTACGTACATTTATAACACACAAAAAATAACATACCTAATAATAAATTTATTAGATAATAATGAATTTATAATCTATTATCCCAATAAAGATAGAAGGGATATGACCAAATGTATGAAATTCTATCTATACCAATAAATAAAATTGGAGTGTCTGTTTGTAATGTCAAAATAATAGGCTTTTTTCATGCTCACACGGTTATTTGCACGACACCTATTCCTAAAATAGCAATTAAAAAAAATTTGTCTGTCTGTCCGTGTCTGTCTGTCTGTTTGTTCCGGGTAATCTTCAAAACGGCTGGACCGATTTCAAAAATTCTTTCACCAATGGAAAGCTATAATATCAGGGCGTAAACTAGGCTATATTTTATCCCGGTATTACCACGGGACCGGGAACTACGCGGGTAAAACGACTATAACCTATAACCGAAGCGAAGCGAGGGCGGGTTGCTAGTGTTAAATTAAAAAGCTAATGTAAAATTTAAAAAAATCTAATTCAGGTAACAGCTACCTTTATGACTGAAGCAACGAGTTATCCAGTTCAGCTACGCTTCGTGGACATAACATTGATTTTCTACTGATACGCAAATGAATCCAGATTATTAGTGGAACAACTAATCAATCAGACCAATTACTGGATATAGTCAATATTAGCACCAACAACGTGGTTATTTGAGGTAATCGTGCATATACCCACAATACATACTCGTATCTAAAGACTTATTTTAAACCGGCTTTTTAGACTTTTTTTAAGAATATTGGTAGTAATCCCGGTTGATAGCGCTCCCTATTTAATCTTATCACTACGGGGTTGAGGTATTCTCCACTATATTATAGACTTCTCTTAATCTACACCATAATATTCAGTACTACGGCTTCTACAGCCAAAGTATCCTAACAGCCTTTTAAGGAAGTCGCATTTTCTGGTTGGAAGTCATCTCATCCTAAGCTTAAGCTGAGGTTTATGGTCTACATGTGGTTTTTCATTCCACCAATGGAATTGGCATCAGTGACCATCACTCCTAGACATAGCCATGGACATATTTGTAACCAATTTATATAGCTGTAGCGCGTTTTGCTTGCATTCGTTGGTTTTCACATGACTGGGACAAACGATGCAAATTAAAGTAAATAATGGCTCGTCCATGGTACAAATTTATTTACTATTAAGTTATTGGACACATCTGAAAATTTCTTTTTCCTTTTCTTTAGCACTCTAATGTGGTAGAATCACCTTGCCTAAAGACGCGGGCCGGTCCGTCCAGGGTAGTACTGCTAGTATACTCGCAATAAATTGATGTCTGAGTAGTAGCAATTTCTTAATGCATTTCACTCTCTGAGCAAGAGAGTCGGAAACCCAACTTTCCAAGGGGGTTTGCGTGTAGTTGGTTTTGTTGATGCCTTAGTATCACCAAACTTCATCGCAATTTCACACTTCCTTCACTTTCTCCACGACAGGTAGCGCTCTAGCAAAGGTCCATAAGCGACAGTATCACTTATTATTAAGTGCGCTGTTTACTCATTTGCCAAAAATAGAAATAAAAAATTGTTTTCAATGATATTATGTGCAAATAAAGCCACAATTGTAACGATAAAATCAATTTACAGCTCGTCGGTACAAAGTCGTAAATGTGAAATTGTTCTGGCTGTGGATAATGGTGCATTTAATGCATTTGTGTCTGGAGGTTCCTTATTGCCTAACAGATGTATTATGTGGGTATGTTTATATCCATGTATATCAAGACGACACAGTTCTTCGATTAACATAGAATCGAGGCGAACACTTGCGAACCCGCGTGGGCGGAGCTCTTGCGCATCTGCCGTCCTTTTTATTAAGATCTTGGTCCCTCCAAATCAGCACTTAATACTAAACAAACTTACATAGCAAACAAAATCCCATTACTTCACCGAGATAATAACTTATATATTTCGTGACCACTAAACCGCATTTAGTTGGTTAGTCATCATAAACCAGCTGATGTCGTAACTACGTTAGTCGAAAAATAATTAGCAGTTAGCCGGCCTCGCGAAACGACTGCGAAGGAAAACCGCATGGGCTGACATTGACCCGTCGATCCGCATTCAATATATACTACCTAATTCAAGCACAATCATCCACGTTGCCAAGAATATTTTTTGTTTGTTTTACGCTTGTAAACATACTTTGTAAGTAATCTATTTCGTAGATATTTATATTGTTTTTAGCCCTAACAAACAGGAACTTGAAATCAAATATATTTTTTAGCAATATCAATTAATAATAATGCTTCCGTATGGTGATGGAGTAAGAATACAATTCACCACCCTCTCTCTTACCCATGGATGTCCTAAAAGACAACTAAGGGATATAATACGCATATAATATCTATGCAAAAGGAAAGGGAAACTCGAAACAAAACCCTATACCAATACGTCTTCGGGCCGAGCACTGAGGACAAGGAATTCGGCACTGGTGGTCGGCTCAACGACGAAGGCGTCGTGGGTACGGGTGGGTTATGGGCCGCGCGCCGTCGCGCTTACTATAGTCCACCCATAAAAAAAAAAATACCAACACGTCTGACCAGCGTGGTATAGTTGGTCGATTTCCCTCCCATAGCGCCTTCGCTATCAGGTCTCCTTAGACCTGAACCCAATTGTGGAACGTGTGCGAGCTGAGATGATGAACAGAGAAATCTAGACCAATAAATAAAATTGGAGTGTCTGTTTGTAATGTCAAAATAATAGGCTCTTTTCATGCTCACACGGTTATTTGCACGACACCTATGCCTAAAATAGCGATTAAAAATGTTTGTCTGTCTGTCTGTTTGTTTGTTCCGGGTAATCTTCAAAACGGCTGGACCGATTTCAAAAATTCTTTCACCAATGGAAAGCTATAATATCAGGGCGTAAACTAGGCTATATTTTATCCCGGTATGCCCACGGGTACGGGAACTACGCGGGTAAAACGACTATAACCAAAGCGAAGCGAGGGCGGGTTGCTAGTTAATAATAAAAAGACAATTCACCAGCTGCCACAGGAGTTTAATGCGACGTAAATCTACGTGTTGTATGTGATTGTGTTTTCAATTAATTTATCTGTTCATTACTAAGTAGTTTATAATGTAGCACGCACAATACTGCCACGCATCTTTGACGCTGAAGCGATGCATCACGCTGATAACATTCCGGTTCAGGTATCGAACACGAAATTCCTGGCGCGGTCAAACTCAAACCACGTATAAATTACATGACGTTTTGATCTAGACGTATATATGTTGCATTTGTGGAATTTACGGATAATTGTTTGAGGCATCCATCGCTTTCTACGTGCAAATCTAGTTGTTAGAGCAGTCAACGCCGCGCATTGCTTTGCATACCATTCGATGAGAGGCCTCGACATCGGCTGATAGGATCGCGATAGTGAATTCGTCGGTCGACTGCCGGCCGGTGGAATGTGAGCTATAATTGATTTGTCCCTGTAATTGATGGTGAACGGGACTGACGGGAATATTGAGACATCACGCTAGAAGTCGTTCGTTCGAAACGTGTAACCACATTTTTTGATAGCGATTTAGTATTTCGAACTGGTATTGTTATAAATAGTTGTCTCGTCAATAATTATATAAAACATTCGACTGATTTATAAGATAGTGCTGTAAAGTTTTAGTATATTCTAATTTCTGACTGTGAAGCTACTTTTAAAAGAATTACAAATATAAACGTGTTAAATATAAATAGCGTGATAAAACGATAAGTAAATATTAAATAACTAGACTTGGATACCTCAGTATTTTCGTAAGTAAAAATAGCTGGAAAATATTTCTAGAAAATTTTGTATATGAAATAGAAAAATTGGTTGACAATTTTTTCTAATTTTTTATTATAGTATTCTTGCGTATATGTATCTAAAAGTTCTTTGGCAAATTGTTATTTATCAATCACGAAACTTAGTACTAAAAGTTGAACAACTTTCTCTGAAGGTTCTAAGATTCTTTACAACTCCGTCATCAATGGTATATTATCGGTCGCACGCGATCCACAAACTGGTCTGTTCAATAAAAGACCACGAAGTCAAATAAAATTAATATTCATAGCCGTTGTATTTATTGGCTTTCAATTAGTATAATCTTAATGGAGCATTAACATACGCGCGGGCGACGCGTTGGAGCATTACCACAGTTGTTTGGGGTTGCCAATGTCTTAACTTCAACAGAAATGTTGGTATGTATTTACCACAGCGACGAAGACGGGAATACCTGCGCTGCGTCCTAACTGAGGCCGCGGGTGACTGGACGGGTAATAGTCCGTCACCTGTAGAGAGGCTGTCCGTGGGGAGTCTTCGGGAGGGCTCTGCGGGCCACCACGGACTTCAAGGATTTGGTACCAGTAACCGGCTCAATAACAATGTAAAGAGAATACGGTGAGTTATGGTGCCACGCGCCGCCCCTTCATTGTCCCGAACGTAACGGCCGTCGTGTGTCCAGGCCGTAGTCCCCCCAAAAAATATGCCACTACCTATATCAAAATAAATCAATTCTTATCATAGCTCGAAATTTTATCGCTGAATAAAATGAAATGTTTATTCAGCTTTACATCAACAGATGTTAGTCATTCAGTCAAAAAAAAAAAGAGTTAAGCAAAGATGTGCATTTTGGGCAGTTCTTCATAATAGGTGGCGAGTATATTATCCTTAACTGTAAACAATTCCAAACGTTCAGGATGCTATTAGGTTTCCTCGGCAATTTCTCGAAATACTGACGAAGACTCCAACTATTTACTTTTAATTTGAATTTATCTACGTTATGTGAAATTTGAAAGATCCTGTTCTGGTCAAATAAATAATATGCTCTAAATATAACGGGGCTATACTAGTTCACCTCATAACTATATTTATGGCAGTCAAGGCGGTCTGCGCTGGCAACATCGGTCGCGGAAGGCTCGCTGCCGATGACCTCCGGAGACCGGTTCCCGCGACTCCCTCCCCGACACTCCTCGCGCCATCCCCGTGCCCCCCTCTCGTGAGACGTTTCATTACGTTATTATTATATTAAATGCTATAATACACATTGTAGGCATTAGTCCGCCGAGACGTCATCCTAAGAAAGGGTAATGTATTGCCCACGTAGTCGGGCCATTTGGTTTTATTTGAAACGCTCAGGGATTAACGCGTTGATCTTTATGACCGTTTTGAATGGCGAATTGTTCTACAGCAATAATTTTTTTTTGCCATTATTTTGTATTCTTAGTATTTAGTCTTAAAAATTCCCGAGTAATTTTTTTTATTCGAAGCGCGATACAATATCTAATTGTTATAGATTTTCTGTCTTAACTCCTTGAACGCCGTGGGGCTCAAAATACCATATAAATGTCGCCCAACGTGTGTACCCTATATATAGTATTCAACCTGTTAACTGCTTCTACTAACGATTTTTCATGCGATCAATTGTCCATTGGTCGTATCGTAACCCATATTTTTATACTACACTACATTCTTACGTAAAGTGACGTTTCTCATCTGTGGATGTCGTAAAAGACGCCTAACAGATATAATATGCAGAAGCAGTATTGCAAGTGAAGGAAAACTCTAAACAAAACCCTGTCCAGTCTGACCATGGACGTCGATTTCCCTTCTGTTGTAGAGGACAACGGAATGTATATGAGCTGTAATGATGATTATGTTCTTCCGTTATAGTCTACAATATCATATTATGCATTCCGTAGTTACCAGTATCTTTCAAATTAAGAGTACTCTCTCACCTATCTACAATTATGGATACGCGAAAAATTTGTCATTTATTTCTTTCTAATTATGCTGTTTTTTTTGTAGATTGGCATCTTTTTACCTGGATAACATATTTCACTTTTTCTCAGCCAATATATGACACATTGTTGGACGTGGTCCTTTTTCAAATGGGATTTATTAGCCTACAATCAAGCTGACATTTGCAGACCCGAGCTGAGTATTGTTTTTCTTGCTATTGTCTGTCCGTTAATCTAATTTACTCTCACTCTTCACTCCCACGGGAAAGGAAGGAATGACAATTTTATTCTTATCCCGTCACCCCACGGATATCTCTATAATGTAAATCAAACTCAAATATACTTACTGTGAAACTTACATATGTATCTGTGATTAATAATTTATCAAACATTAGATATAGAAAGCAACCCTATACTACCCCAAAATATAATAATGGTCTTTGCCACTACACCCTTAAATTTTAGGTAGCACCTAATATAATATAAACATCACCTAAAATCAATGTTACATTTGAAATATTACCATAAAATTTTATTGCAATATTGTGATTATTTAATATAATATGATCTTTTTCGTTAATTGTTGTAAACATTTAATTAATTGCTATTTCAATTAACATTAAAAGATATCAATGTTTTTTTTTGATTTATCAATGTTTTGTGACATTTATATTGCTAGTGTCACCTAAAATTTAGGAGTCGATGAAAACAGTCATATAAAATTTAAGTGCCAAAATCATGGGTAGTTTAGTTGCTACCTACCTTTTATCGATTAGAGAAAAGTTATTCCTGGTTACGAAAATAGAAATAAGGACAAATGTAGCTTGCTTATCAATACATAGTTTATTTAGCACGGCTGTTAATATAGCGTTCAAGGATAAAATAATCACAAAAGAAGAATGTCGCTTATTGTTTTTGAATGCTATATTTAATGATGTAACAATAAATTAACCATAATTAAAATTGATATTCATTATTTAATTTACGGCTGCAGAAATATAGAGCCCTCTCGTAAATGCGAAAGCGCTAAAAGCTGCTAATGGTACCTAGTAAAGATATAAACCAAACAGTTGCTAAGCAATTGTAAAATGCAAATGCTATCATATTAAACTCAGTAATATCAAAATCCATTATAACTTTTATCCGCTTTTAAGCCAGTTTATAGAAGAATTTATAGTTGTTCAAAAAGCTACGAGTACTCAGTAAAAAGTTAAAAATTAAATGACAAATTTACATTTGTTTAGTTAATTTTCCATGTGGTGACAGATTAAGAATACAATTCACCATCCACATTTTTGCCCGTGGGTATCTTAAAGACGACTAAAAGATGATATGCATATAACGCTATGCAAGAGAAGGCAAACTTGATATGAAATACTTACCAACTTGTTTGAGTCGGTTTAGTGGGTTATTTTCCCTCCTATTATGGAGAAGGCTTCTAACCCGGCAATGGGACGTATATGAGCTGAGATTAAATAATCACGATGATTATTTAATTAAACATTTCTGTCAGTTTTTATCACATATTTGAAATATCTTCATCATCATCGTCATCATTTCAGCCTATCGCCACAGTATAGTCATCTATCAGTAATGTATCTCGGCCGTAACCTTGAATTAAATGCCTACATCCATGCGGTATGTAAACATGTGATAGGGCTGCCCGCCTGCAGCATTTTAATTACATTTGCCTACTTTGTGTTTCCATTTAGTTTTGTATATACTTTTCTTATATAAACAAATAAAATACTTTGTGAATTGAATAGGAAGTGTTCAATAAGAATGCGTGTTGATTTTTGATTGATAGTTTTAATTAAAAAAAAAAATATGTTTAAATAACAAATCTGGTAACAGACTGACGGTCAAATTATTTTTCTAGTACTATTCATACACACAGTATAATAGACATCTGTTATTATTAATAATAAAATACCACGTCTTTACTTTGAATTATATAAACTAACAAAACAAAACACATTATGAGTTTTAACACAAGCGTACCTACCGTAACATGATTCATGAACCGCCTATAACTACCTATTTCACTCGTGTCAATCACTTTATTCACTTTATTTATTAATCCAGACAACTTTTTTTCGGGAGAATAAAGGAAATACTTATACATTAAAACGACACACATTATGTACCTACCTACTAGTAAGTAAAATTATTTTATAATAGGTAAGATTTCAGAGTTTGCAGGTAATCTAAAATAAAGTTATCTCTGGACTCGTTATTGACGAATTCATGCAACCAAAAATAGCACAATATACCCTTCTTGTCATATTAAATATGTGTATAATTATGTATTTTAGTGAAAATTTGCGAAGTTATTGTTAAAAAAACAACACACCGTTCGTTCCTCATTGCAGCACAGTCGCGACTGTCTGCATGCCGAGCGCATGCCGAGATCGAGGCGCGTAGGTATAGCTCGCGTTTCGTCCGTTTGTATGAAGTTGGATTACTGATTGATAATATTACCGTGCTATCGCCGTCCACTGCTGGACGTAGGCTTCCCTCATGTTACGCCACAAAGTAATTTAAAGCTGCTAGTAGTCTACGAGCAATATAAGGGTAGTTAGTACATGTAGCCACTACCAGACAGCATACACACTATTAGAAAAACATTATCGTATCAAAATATTGATCAAAAATGGATGTGTACGTTACATTATAAAGTTTGATCGATCAAATCAATTCAATCGACATACACTGCTCGAAATAGGTCTCGCTAACAGAGAAGTTATAACTCCACGGAGGTTATTAGGAGTTATACTCGTATCTCGAGTCATAACTTCTTCTTTTGTAATAAGTAAGAAATAAGCTACAATTTTTCCGTGTAGTGACGGAGTAAGAATACTATTCACCACTCCCTATCTTGCCCGTGGATGTCGTAAACGATGACTATGGGATATAATATGCACATAACATCTGTAACAACTCGAAAGGAAACTCTATACCAACATGTCTGACCAGCATGGTATAGTAGGTCAAATTCCCTCTCATTGTGGAGGAGGCCCGAGCCCAACAGAGGGGTTACGCATGTGGGCTACGATGACGATGATGAAGCTACAATTATGAGCTATTGGTGCCAATGTCAATTTATTATATTTTTCTTCACGTCTTTAGTCCTTGTATTTAGTCCTTGTCTTTAGTCCTTGTATTTTATTTATGTATTTATACTTTATTCCACACCTATGTTAACACATTTATAATAATAATTCTAAGTGGAGAAAGTACAATGGGCGGCCTTATCGCTAAAAGCGATTTCTACCAGGCAACCTTTGGATGGAAACATGTAAGGAAAGAGCGGTAGTTGTACGTGTACTGCTTAACTATGTATATAATATATAAATAGCATATACATACGATATATACATAAAAACACATATATAAGTATATACATACACATACATGCATACATATAAATAAAATAAATATACCAAATATATTTATATAACGCGGTTAGTAGTTCAAAATGTGAAGTTTATTAAAGTAATGAACAGAATTTAGGTTATATAATAAGGTACCTACATAGCAAATACTAACTGATCAATTCTAGATAATAATTTTTAAGCTTTATTCTAAATGTCGCTAGTGTCTCTGAACGTTTTATATCTAGCGCAAGTTCATTTCACAGACGTACTGCCGTGACTGTGAACGATTTCTCGGCGAATGATGTAAAATGCAGCGGCATTTTCAGTTTCATGTTATCTGATGACCTCAAATTTCTATTATGCGTATCATGAAGATATTGAAAACGAGCTTTAAGATAGGAAGGAGTGGAAGAAATAAATAATACACTGTATAATAGAGAAAGAATATGAGAGTTGCGACGAAGACGTATAGGTAACCATTTGAGCTGCTGGCGAAACTGAGTAACATGGTCATATTTGCGTAACCCAAATATGAATATTTTAGTCATAGTCTTTACCGTTGATTAGGTGTTGACAACCAAATCATGATTACTCTGGGAATATGAAAACGCAGGGTATTTCAATGTTCATATCCACTACATTTCAGCGTTTTATTTGCATTATATTACATTAAATATTAGCAAAAATATTTAATATAATATTTTAAAACACTAAAATAATGAATAAAATTTAAAAGTGCTACATGACATTCTGACATTTCCGTCAAAAGTCCCAGTCATAACTGAACTATAATAGTATAGCAATACTTGTCAAATTTGGCAGGCAGTTTGTCGATAGTAGTGGGTGTTATAGGTTCTAAATTCGTCAACATGTCAAAACTATTTTTATTAGCACTTAGCTTTAAGTTAGATATAGTGTTACGGCATGGCGAATGAAAGTTGGTCTATATCATGATAATGATGATTACAGCATGGCGAATAAAAATTGATCTTTATAGCAAATAAAAAATTTAAGAAAAATAAAGATTATAAAATCTTTAAAGATAATGTTGTTCACATACTAAAGAGTTTTCATTTTGAAAACCTGTTATTTTGATTATCTTATATCTGTTATTGTTAATATATTATTATCTTAATCTTAAGTTACTTTTATTCCTATTTATCCTATATAATATAAATCTATGAATTGTCATTTAAAACGGAAAAGGAGACGGAGCCAAAATGATATATATATATACAGGGTGTATCAGGTTATGGGGCAACTGTTCGAGTATGTTGTAGTCTACCAGTCATAGATCGTAATTAGAATGTACATTACACAAAAAACAATATAACAAAAGTTATAGTGATTTCAAAAAAATGAGTTTAAGAGTCTATGCCTTAAATGTTACGTATTATGTAGGCATGTACAGACAGAATACATGTAGGTATGTAAAGCTTCGGCAGTATAATTTCATTCATTCATACCTATGAATGAATGAAATTATACTGCCGAATATATATATATATATATATATATATATATATATATATATATATATATATATATATATATATATTCATACCATGTTGCGTATTAAGTATCATTGACTTTATACATTTCAAACAGATTTACACGAAAAAGCGATGACAAAATTGAAAACTTTAGATGTCTTTAATTCCTTAACGAATCGATATTTCTCGTTTAAATTTTTTTTTCATGGGTTCCTACCACCATTGCCTAGCTCCCTTTTGACCAGTTGCCCCATAACCTGATACATCCTGTATATATATATATATATACCTACGACTCCATTACATTCTGTATATATATATATACCTACGACTCCATAACACTATTCTTTTTGTATCGCCTGAACATAATAATTTCGCATTAAACAGAATTTTCGGCGCTCTCGTACCCTATATCGATTTGGGACAATTAAGTGAGAGATTTTAATACTTATTTTATGAAATATAAAACTGGCAAAACCGGTGCAGAAATTAGCGGAGAAATAATTTTTTTGTTCATTCAAGATTTTGGATGAACCAAATTGAAGGTAAACAGTTTTAAATACAGGTATCACGGTATATGAAATTTTGTGCACAATTTATGAAATTAGTACCACCCACCCATTAGACCTTTGGATCGCATTTTTAAATTTGGACTTCTGAGGCGATGCTATTCCCACTACAATTTGAAATAAAAATGTTCTAGATAAGATTTAATGGAATAAAACATAATTGTTCTTTTCGGGCCAACAGTATTAAAGAAATAATGCTAATTACTATATTAATTAATATTAGATCATCTCAGTCCATATATGTCCCACTATTGGGCTAGGGACTCCTCCATTTTTGGAAGGAAACTGACCTACTATACCACACTGGTCAGACGTGTTAGCATAGGGTTTTACTTCGAGATTTCCTTCTCTTGCCTATGCAAGACAACATCGTATATGTTATATGCATATTATAACCCTTAGCCATTTTCTGCGACACCCACGGGTAAGAGAGGGGGTGGTGAATTGTATTCTTACTCTGTCACCACATGGAAAGTAATTAACATTAGATAATTGCTTATAATTTTTTTTGCAATACATAATTATAATATTCACCGGTAAACATAACTATGTATTAATTTAAATTATATCGTTCCTCATCTCCTAGCCTCATTTTAGCTTATCTTGATCTAAATATACTCATTATGAAAATATAAATATTTTTAAAACTATTCAGTGTCACTATGAACTGAGCTAATTATAGAATTGACCAGTTCTGGGCGAGGGCACTGGATCTTTCGTCGGAATAAATAAGGCACACCACAAAGTATCGCGTTACACTGCGCGGTACACTTGATCATGCCGTTGTCTGCGTTCTTTTATTTATGCTTTATGTCCATCCTTTATTTTTATTGAAACTTGGAACCACTTTGTACGATGACCGCACCGACCGCACCGCTTAGCGCTCGCCACAAATCCGCCCGACCGAATTAGTCTTACTAAAATACAACATGTTCCGCCTCAAACCACAGACAAAATCAATATTCACTAACTTACAGGCGGAGTTTTGTAGACTAAGTCTTTTTTTGGTATATATTATGATAATTTTCGAATTAATTATCGGCACCAATATGTCTGAGGAGATTGTGTGTGCGGTTCGCTTGATCTTACACAGCTAATTTGGATTTGAGCTCCAACATTCAGCGGACCTCTTAATCATTTTAATACAAGTAAGTTCAATGTAAACGCCACTCGAATGATTATTTAAATAAATTATTCTTTGTTTCGTACCGGTTATTTCATACCTTATTTAGACCACATTATTTAAGACGTTAGGAAATTTATGTATATAATAGTTACCGCAATAAAAACTGATGTCCGTGTGACTTTAAATAGTTTTATTTCTTGATTAATAATTAGTAATATAGCTATAATCACATAAGTTTCATTGCATTGTATCCTTATGATTCTTCCTTTTAAGTTAACTTTAAGTCGGTGTTTGAAACTTATTAGAGTCGTTAAAGTAAGTACAATAGTAAGCATAAATCGAGTTGGCACGTCAAAATATCAGTGGTAATAGAGCGAATGGAGTGCGTGAACGAGGCCGTGGCCCGGCCGACCAATTTATTGGTCGGGACGTCAGATTTCGAGGGCCTCGTTACGACTAAGCCTCCAATTAGACTTATCCCTAATTAAGAGATGCCAATAAATTACCCTCCATCACGGGCTAACGAAGACGCGCCACACTAATAACGCTAATTGATTTTGAGTAATGAGCTCGAGTTTTGATGGAGCTGATTGGGGGATGCGAGGGGGTGCCATCGATCGGGGGACTACACTGCTAATATGGGAATGCCTCTAGATACTGCGTTTATCCTTTATAGTTAAATTATAATTTCTTAATTAATCGTATTAATTTTATAATTAAATCTAGTGATTTTTAGATTTACCTGTGCGCGCGTTCGAGAATTTTAATTAATTTAACGTTGCAGGTTGAAGTAATTTTTAATTAATAGTATTCAGAGGCAACTCTGCAAGTAACTCGGTATCAATGAATGTATAAAGTGCATTTTAGTTTTAATTGAATTCCATTAGCGTAGAGAAAGCTCACGCTTAATTACCGACGGAGACTAAACAAGGCTTCTGATAAATTAAATTTAAACGTAAATAGTGCAATTGTGGTTTTCTGCAGAAGCAATGGTCGTTAATTTATTGCGTCACACCTGCTGCTATCGTACGTGTTATGCTAATAAAATGGAGGTAATATTAAAAAAATCATAAACGGATCGGTACTTGGTTGACCATCTTGTCGCTGTAACGAATGTGTATGTTCAATATTCAAATAGTGATGTTACTATTCGTTGTCTCAGCTCGTATCCATCCCACTGATGGGCTTGAGCCTCTTCCCCTCTAGACCTAATATACCATGCTGGTCAGACATGTTGGTATAGGGTTTCATTTTGAGTTTTCCTTCTCTTATACAGATATTATGTGCATATTATATTCCTTAGTCGTCTTTTATGACATCCACGACCAAGGTAGGAAATGATGAATTATATTCTTACATCGTCACCACACGAAACAAAGTCAACTAAAAACTCCAAAGAAGGAAAACTGGAAGCCATAAAGATGACCTAGAAGATGAATTTTCTATCCACTGGGGCTGAGTCTCTATCAGCCATCACCCAAGGCGACAGAAAGGGGATGGCCTACAACCCCATAAACTGTCGCATTATACATATCGCTACTTGGGCGATATCTTCAGTGGTACACTTGTCTTCGATAACATAATGATGGCCTTAATTGGCGGAGTGATGCCATGAAACCACGACGAGTCCCTGACGTTGGAATGGTCAACTCGCTCCAATATAAATTAATTACATATAGACTCTCATTTTAAATTAAACTATTTTTAAATCGTAACATTAAGTTTTATTTATATTTTAAAAAGGGTAATGAAGTCTTGTAAAAGCTTTCACTTAAAGGACTAAAATATCAAGTTGTTATAAGTCCATTTGATAGTCCAGCAGCGTTGATAATTGCTTTTTACAATGTTTTCGTTAATTTGTTATCAAAAAACATTAAAGTGCTTTAAATATTTAAAAGCTTTTTAATAAACATGTAGAAATGTATATAAGAGATATGCTAATTAGAGCGTTTATTCAACATCATCATCATTTCAGCTCATATACGTCCCACTGTTGGGCTCGAGCCTCCTCCACAATAGGAGGGAAATTGACTTTACTATACCATGCTGGCCAGGTTGGTTGGTTTAATGTTTTATTTCGAGTTTTTCTTCTCTTGCATAGATATTATATGCATTTTACATCCCTTAGTAATCTTATACGACAACCACGGGCAAAATTAGGGGTGGTGTATTGTATTCTCTATTGTATTGTATTCTACTGCGCTCTCCATTTGAAAATGATGTTTGTTATATAAATATTAGGGAAGCAAATTTTGAAATGGATGGTCCCCGAAATAATAATCCACCGAGTAGGATACAGATGTCAAAAAATCAGTATCAGTGGTCACCGCAATGACGAGGGGGAGGCAATACTATAGGTATTAGGTCGCACGCCGACCTTTCATCGCTCTAGACGAAAAGGGCAGGGTATAATCCTCCCAAAAAAACAATACCTTGAAATGCTAAGAGCATAGCTTATCCAGATTATACATTATTTTTTTTTATTGCCAACGGTGGCAAACGAGCAAGCATTACACCTGATGGTAAGTGATACTGGCGCACATGGACCTTTGCAATACCAGGGGCACAGCCAGGCCGTTGCCTACCGTGAAGAAAATACTCTTCTTAAACCTCGTTTAAAGAAAATATTTAAGGGAAACACAGCAGCAGGTAGTTCTATCCAGAGCTTGCACGTATGTGGGAGAAATGATCGCTGGAAACGTACAGTTGAAGACCATAATGTTTCCAGGTGAAATGGATGAACCCTGCATAAAATCAAAAACTTGCATTCGTCATATATACTTTTGTATTTAATAATGATCTATTCAGACACATTCTAAAGTAAGTACATAGTTCAAAGTGAGAGCAGAGCTATAACTACCTATGTTTTGTACCTGAAAACATACCTTTGAACCATAATAGTTTCTATTCATCATCGTCATCATCATCGCAGCCCTCATACGTCCCACTGTTAGGCTCGGGCCTCCTCCATAATGGGAGGGAATTTGATCTACTATATTATAGTGGTCAGACCTGTTGGTACAGGGTTTTATTTCGAGTTTTCCTTCTCTTGCACAGATTTTATGTGCATATAATATCCCTTAGTCGTCTTTTACGACATCCACGGACAAGATAGGGTGAATAGTATTCTCACTCCGTCACCACACAGATAACTGACACAGATAACAGGTTTCTGTTCACCTGAGGATAATAACACTGATCGTGTGATGACGAAGTAAAAATACAATTCACCACTCTCTTTCTAACCCGTAAATGTCATAAAAGACAACTAAGGGATATGATATCCATATAACATCTGTGTAAGAGACGGCAAACTCGAAATAAACCCTATTGTTATAGGGTTTATTTCGAGTCGTGCGATCGGCTGGACCGATTTCAAAAATTCTTTCACCAATGGATAGCTATAATATCAGGGCGTAAACTAGGCTATATTTTTCCCGGTATTCCCACGGGAACGGGAACTACGCGGGTAAAACGACTAAAACCGAAGCGAAGCGAGGGCGGGTTGCTAGTAATATATAAATAAACTAGCAATCCGCCCTCGCTTCGCTTCGGTTATAGGTTATAATCGTTTTACCCGCGTAGTTCCTGTTCCCGTGGGAATACCGGGATAAAATATAGCTTAGTTTACGCCCTGATATTATAGCTTTCCATTGGTGAAAGAATTTTTGAAATCGGTCCAGCCGTTTTGAAGACAACCCGGAACAAACAGACAGACAGACAGACAGACATAAATTTTTCAATTGCTATTTTAGGCATAGGTGTCGTGCAAATAACCGTGTGAGCATGAAAAAAGCCTATTATTTTGACATTACAAACAGACACTCCAATTTTATTTATTGGTATAGATGAATAATAAACACAACACATCTAAGGTAATTAAATGATAAATGTAAAAATGTTTCTTTATTTTACTTCTATCGTGTGTTTTTACGACATATCCGACTAGTTTTTCGTAATCCATTAATATACTCGTATGAATACATTTTTGCTGTTTTGCTTTAATTCTATAAGCGGAAATATTTAATATACACATATTTTTTGTAATTGGTCGTAAATGTTGGTAATAGCGTCTTAATTAATTACTATACATGTAATAAAATAGGAAATTGTTCATTAAAATATATTAGCAGTATTTATATCTTTCACATACCTATATTTTATACACGTTCATAATAAATCACGGGCTATATATCGGCCATGTTTAGAAAATTTTCTTTTAACTAGAACAAACCATGCCGTGTGGTGACAGTTTAAGAGTACAATTCACCACCCCCTTTCTTGTCCGTGTAAAAGACGGCTAAGGGATATAATATGCAGACAATAGCAAGAGCAAGGCAAGAGAAGGAAAACTCGAAATAAAACCCACCCATCTGACCAGCGAGTTATAGTAGGCCAATTTCCCTTTAACTGTGAAGGAGGCTCGAGCTCAGCAGTGGGACGTATATGAGCTGAAATGATTGAATTTAAAGAAATAGCTAAAGATGGGTTCTTTAGTATTTTTTTTTATATCTTCCTCGTGTTCACCACATGATCAGATTATCCCATAAATCTCTAAGAAGTAAGCATCACGCCCTTGTCAGCAGGAGAAATGATTACAACTAGGTAATACAAATCCAGTAAGCACAATCTTGACGGGTTTACTTATAGGAAATCCAGATTTTAGTTCCTTACCTTCGAGTTCCATCTATAGGCGGTGATATCATCATACTGGGTACATGGATATTTCAAATATTAAGTCACAGATATAATTGAAAGTAAAATAAATATACATTATGCATTTAGAATCCCTACGGCAGTTAATACAGCTGATGACCTTGTAGCTAAGGATCACCTCAAACACCGTAATCCGTCCATTCGTTTAAAAGTTACGGTACCACAAACAGATACACAGAGACTGACACGCTAAACTTGTAACACCCTTCTTAATTTTGAATTAGGGGTTAAAATGTGGGGAACATTTCTACCATGTGGGCATCATAAAACTCGTTTATACGATCATCATCATCACAACTCATATACGTCCCACTGCCGGACTCAAGCCTCTTCCACAATAGGAAGGATTAGCATCCCGCACTCGCTTCGCTTCGGTTTTAGTTCGCCGGGAATACCGGGAAAAACGTAGCAGCATTACACAGCAGTAATGAAATATTATCAAAATCCATCCAGTCGGTTTGAACATTACCTCAAACAAACAGACAAAAAAAAATAAACTGATTTTGTGACAGATGTCGTGCAAATAACCGCGTGAGCATGAAAAAAAACCTAGTATTTGACATTACAAACAGACACTTCAATTTTATTTATTTGTATAGATGTATAGATAGGGAACTAGACCATGCTGGTCAGCCAAGTTGGTATAGAGTTTTACCATTTTCCTTCTAAATGCTATATGCTTATTATTTCCCTTAGTCGTCTTTTACAATATCCACGGGCAATCTTATTCCGTCACCACATGGACAGACAGTTTAAATAATGTCAATCAGATAATGTCACTATAAGAGAAAAATATAGATTCCACAGCAATCGGTGTTACTCAAAAAAAAGAAGAGAAGCTTGACCACAGTCTCATCGTAACAGCACATCAATCCGCATCAACTGTGTCTGTAATTATTAGTTGACCAAAACATGGCTCTGGTGAAGACCGCCACAGCAGATGAAATTTATAAAATTCGTCGGCGTCGAGGGAGAAATCAGTAACTGCAAAAAGTCAGTTTCGAGATAAAGACGTTTGAAGTTTATTTTCACACTTTGAACGCAAAATCTCGGTAACGGTTTCAGATACAGAAACGGTTTCTTTGAACTTTATGTTTGTTATTATTTGTTTAATGCAAATATATATATTTAAAAATATATTTATATGTATTATATTGAAATACACAAGAAAACCTCAGTTAGTGATTTTTCGTATACACAATATTTTCGCTTACTGTCAGTTACTAAGATTTTTGTAACACTTAGATAGTATTTGGTATAAGTTATTTTACAGAACAGTAGTTAGTGAGTATTGGAAATTAACTGAAAATAATAAAACACCATTATACTAATCAAAATATCTTTAATTTTACTTCACTTTACTTACTTTAATACAAATAAAAACAATCAGTTAGAGTTACATAATTTAAAATAATTATTTCTCTCTTTAAACCAAAGAATTACTGATAAAAAATGTTACTATTTGCAAGAAAAAATGCTGAAATAGGGAAGTAGTGACCTCAAAAAAAAAACAATAATCTAAAAAATTAAAGTGTGAATAGCTTAATTATCATCTTCACCGTCAGTATTTTCCAAAATGTCTGGCTCTGGAAGCTTGTCTGAACCCTCCTGGCTCTGCACTGGTAACGACTGAATCCAGGCGTGATATTCACTAGGAAAAATATCTTTTCTGCAAAGTTCCATTAGATCATTTTTCTTTGCTTTCGTTATTGGTAGGATTGATGAATAGGCTTTAGGAATATCAAACGGACTCGAAACGGTCAGACCACTTTTCGACTTCTTCCTTGTCATCTTCTGCTTTATGTCTAAGATCGAGTATTCGCCACTATGGCCGTATCTGAATTTGATAACACCAGGATTCTCTTTTTCATAACGCAGACATTTTACTTTAAGCCATTGTAATTTTTTGCTATCTTGAGCCACAAATTTATTCGCTATTGACATTACACTTAATGCTTTGGTGTCTATAACCTCATTATACTTCATTTCGGATACTTCATAAGGAGGAGCATCTTTCCTGTTTCTTTTTGATCTGGCTCGTTTTGCTACATTCTTCCAATCGTTCATAGAGAAAATCGACGTAAATTGAAACTTCTTTTATTTTTGATGGAATCTGGTCTAACCATTTTTTCAAACATGTTGCTATTTCCGAACTGCCCCGTTTTCCATTTAGCTCATTCCACATGAAACAAAAAGCTTTATTTGGTGTTTTCGATTCATAAATAGTGAAATTGTACACACACAATTTTCTGACATAGTACAGCTCTCCCACATCCCCACTAGGTATCTGTAAAACACTCTGAAGATCTACAGTAACTGACAAAAATGAATCGTCATTTTGCGATCGTTCCTTGTCACGTTGCTTGGCTTCTTCAGCTGCTTTCTTTCTTTCTTGGTGTTCTAGGTAAATAGTCTCATATTTTTGTCGATCGTTTTTATATTTGTAGCAGGTTGAGCACTGGTCTTTTTTTGGAACAAAGAACGAATAATTGTATTCAGTTCCAAAAATTTGCTTGTATTTACTTTTTGACAGTGGAATTCTATTTTCAGCGGTACAAGCTTGCCCATAGAGTTCATACATTTTTGAAATTGAGAGGTTTTGATCCAAGTAAAAACGTTTGGAAGATTTTCTGCCGTAATGAGACTGCATTTTCGGAAATTTTTCAATATGTTCACGTATAAACTGAACGTCTTCAGGTTTGCTTTTATTTTTAGGTGGTCTTCGCCCTCGGTTGTCATTGCCATCGTATAAACCAAACTCATTCACATCCATAAAAGCTTTATTAATAGGCCCATTTGATATACTGAGCGTAGCCATAAAGAAACTGCTACAAACTCTAATTTCTTCATCATTCTTTGTGAAATGATATTTCCTAGAAATGTTCCTATTTTTGGTTTTTACTACAGAGTAATTTCTTTTTGGTTTTTGCTGTTTGATGTGCTGCAAAATGAATTGTTTTTGTTCTTTGTACGTTTTAAGTGCCCAATAAGATCGGCAAAGAATTTCTCGATCTTCTTCTGAAAAGTTACGACATCCAAAGCGGCAGTTTTGTCTACAGGACGATAACTGTGGCTGCTTGGCAGGTATAGTTTTTCCTGATTTGCTAAGATATGGTCGACCATCATGTTTATTGTTTTTGTTTGTATTTATTTTCCATTTGGAGGGGTCTGATTTTTTCCACCGGCTATGAGTAAGTTTATTTATTTGCAAGTTTGAACTAGAAACTACCTCCTCGTCGTGTTCTGAAGATTCTAGACAATATAATATTTTATCAACATTATTATCCAGTAACGATGGACTGTCTGCTTGAGAAGATTTTGGAACATTAATTAACTCTGTCGTACTACTTATAGATGTAGCATCAGAATCAGGTACTCGGAATGAAGATACTTTTTGCTTTTTTTTAGAATAAGCGACGCATTCCTCATCAGTATCCGGTATCCATGAACTGTCAGATACGCAAAAATCATCCAGGCTCGACGGTTCTTTTAGAATGGAACTTGGTGGATTTGGATAGTCATTGAAATCGCTTGATGTCACAGAAGGTATTGCCATATCGAATACAGGAGATTCTCGCAACGGTAGACATGCAGATTTTGGTCCTTGTAAATTATCGTATTCTTCTTCACGTAATACTGAGGAGGGCTCCGAATAATTTCCAACTAAATTCATAATTGAAAATGGTGAAAACGTGATGGTAGGCTGCACTGGTTCAAGGTTTACGTACTGCTTTGGTGTTAGACAATCTGAATTTGATACTGAAGGCATATTAACATCCAATTGTGGATTGACCTCAAATTTTTTATGATTTTGTGACATTTCTTCCGGTTTCTGAAATAAAAAAAAAAATACATCTAGTTATTAAGCTCTTTTTCAGGTTAACAACATTCATAGATACATAGCACATCTAGTTAATAAGCTATTTTTCAGGTTATCAACATTCATACATACATAGCACATCTAGTTGAGAAGTTACTTTAAGCGTTATCAACATTCATACGTACGTAGCACATTTAGTTCATATGCTTTTTTAAGAGTTATCAATATTCATACATACATAGCACATCTAGTTGATAAGCTTTTTTAAGGGTTGTCATCATTCATACACACACACACACACACACACATAGCACAACAAGTTAATAAGCTCTTTTTAGGTTATTAACATTCATAATAGTGCATTACAGTAGTATATGGGTTATATAGCTTATTATATAAAAGTGTGGTCAATTTTAAGGGTCGTTAAATACACACGATTATGAGTGCTTAGTATCAGAAACTATCGAAATTTAGTTATGCCAAAAGTTATTTGTTTATTTAGTTATTAATATCGATATAAAGATGTCAAATTTCTATAGGTTATACCTTGTCCTTTACGTAAAGTTATAATGCAATGGCATTGCCGGAGCGTGAAATTATTGTGAAATTTTAGGGACCCTAAAATATAATTGCCGATAAAAAGCACTCGTTATCGTGTGTGTATATATAACGACCTCTAAATTTGACCACACCTTTATATAATACTATATAACAATCCTTAAATTGACCACACCTTTTTGTAACACCCTGTATAGTAGTGATAGTGAAAATTATAAAGAGGAAATTATTATAAGGTTTATTCAAATAATAATGAAAGGACGTGTGTTTTATAGTTTTAAGAAAATTTATGTTTACCCTTAAAATGGTATTTCCTTAATACCACGCGGGACTAACGCGACCATTTTCGTTTATATAATTATTATGTACTAGATAAAAATTAAGGGCCAAAACCTTACACGGGGTACCATCCTTATACATGAATGGAAAACAGGGGAACTGGTCTGCTCTAAGTTGCTAAGTGGCTACACTTATTATTGTTTTCGAAAGCGCTGTGCACGCAACTGTCTATACCTATTTTTTAATATCTCACCGCCAAAATAATACATAATTACTGTTTTTACTTTAAACCACGTCATTTGCCGGGTTTCGTTATTAATTTCTATTAAATTGTATTATTAGTATAACGTTTTTAGTACTTACTTCATTTTCCTCTATTTTCTTCATTGCGAGGGACAGTAGGTAGTCAGCACGTCTCTTCATGTTCGAACAATGACCGATCGCAACGGTGAACGGTCACGGAATAAAATGTTCTTAGAAGCCGGTACACGGTGACTGCGCCACCTCGTGCTAGACGTTCATGAATGAACGCAAAACAGGATTTAAAAAAAATACTATTGTTGTCATAAAAATAACACTTAAGATACATTAATGATTTTTTATTGATATAGTTCGTTTGTATAATGTTAATTTTAATATGCGATAAATAAATAAAAGCCATTAATGAACAATTTGTTTACGTAATGTTATTAAATAGTACGCGAGAAATAATTAAGAGCCATTCATTTAAAGAACGCGTCGCTGACTAGCTCTGCGAAAGTTAACTAAGTGCACTAAGTGATTTTGGTTGAATGATTCGACGTCCTAGTGTGCTAAAACATATAAAAAAGAGATCTACTTAAGTGCATTCAATAATTTTCGTAGATATGTTTATGTCAGAATAAGAACTTAGTTATTTAATCACTTGTTATGATTTCTAAGTTTTATGACGGTAGAATACTAAGTACTTCTTTATTATGGTAGATTATGGCCTAAAAGATGTTTTTTCATCATTAACTAATTTTGGCCAAAAATGTCACTAAGTGACTTCTCCCTCGACGCCGACGAAATATTTATTACAAATAGAGTGGTCACAAAATACCGCTATTGCGGTAGACTTCTACGTTATGTCTAATGAGAAACGTATTTTCTTCTTCTTCATAGATCATATATATCTAATTTTGGGTACGATCCTCGTCTAGATTTGGGAAATTAGCATAGTACACTAGTACTGCACTGGCCAGATAAGGGTTTTATATCAAATTTTACTTTTCTTACAGTGATTTTATCTGCCTATTCCTAAAAGATTCATCCAACAATCTATTCCATCCCTACACTGACGCTTGGATGGCTGTGGTAGTGCACGGAGGTATAGAATGTGTAAATCATTTGAAATGAAAGACAAGTTACAAAAAAAGCTAAATAAACTCAGTTTGTTTAGCTTTTTTCTATTTCAGTAATACTTTTATTTAACATGGTAATACTTAATTCTAATTCTTAGTTATGAAACTGTTCGCTCCTAAGGGTGGCTGATTGCAGGCGTCGATAGATTAATAAATATCCGAAACTAACCAAAATGTAGAAGATTATTTATTCACATAAGAGTGATTCGCAAATAAATTTATGAATTAAGAACTATAAACCTACAAACACATTCTTAAAAATAACAGTATTCTATTATGACAAGAACATAAATATAAATATGTAACTTCAAAAAACTCATCTCGTATAAAACCAACAACAGAATTGACAATAAAATTATACAAGAAACCCATAAAACAGTTTAATTACAATAGTCGGACATTAATTTGTTTCAAGCTTTACCATATACAGTAAGGTTCCAATGAAGTTGTAGAACGTGCGCGGGCGCAACGTGACTTGCTCTTACGACTATCTGTAGATCCTATCCGCAGATACATCGCCGCTATCACAATCTCATTATTCCATACAATCCGATTAGCCGTGTCTTTTCGTGTAATTTCTTTTAATAATAGTATCATACTGTATTTTTTGAATACTTTAACATTTAAATATAGACAGATACCGATTTTGGTGTGAGTTAATCAGCGATCTCTTGGATATTATGGATGACTTGGATATGTTTTTGAGGTTTGTTACAATGCCGATTCAAATATTACAAATGAAAGTGTTAATATCTTCATTATACAACGCATTGCATTGATCAGATTATGACTCTGCTGAAGGAAGAATAACATTGGTGTACAAAAATTAAAGCTTTATCTAAATTAATAAGTTTTTATAACCAATAACACATTTGTTGGGCTAAGGAGTTCAAAATAAAAACCTTTATTTTTGCTGCACTGCACCGAAAGAAAGGTATAGGTATTGATTTTTAATATCTTTGTAAATGATTACTAATACTTTGTACATTATTTTTATATCATCATCATCATTTCAGCTCATTTACGTATCATTGTTGGGCTCGAACCTCCTCCATAATAGAAGGAAAATTGATCTACTATAAGCACGCTGGTCAGAAGTGTTGGTATAGGGTTTTATATCTAGTTTTTCTTCTCTTACATAGATGTATTATGCATATTTAATTTCTTAGCCGTCTTTTACGATACTCACGGGCAAAATATTGAGTGGTGAATTGTATTCTTACTCTGTCACCACACGGAAATTATTATTATTTTTATATAGTTATTCATTATTATTCAGATTAGTTTATAGCATTATTTCTGCTGTGATTTTATACATTTATTTATTAATACGACCTTACATCAATTTATTATTTAACATTATAAATTTTATATTTTAATTTCAGATAAATGTAATAGCCATCATATCATACCTTGATCTTATCTATTTTTCCAAATAATACCTAACAATAAGCTTTCTCCGAGCGCTCTTCAGCATACTTCTCGATATAAATACATTTATTACGGGATTTACTTGAATAATATTCATATTTACAAGTCAACTCTTTAAACTTTCACCTTTACCTTACAGCTATAAAATGCAAGTTTTTTATTACCACATACAGTCCACTTTACATAGAAGCTATATGGTATGCGACCGCAGTCAACTAATACAGAGTACCAATTAAAAGCATTGCTTTATCTAACACAGCTCATTATAACAAGTAATGGTGTTGTAAGTGGCCTCGGTAAAACTTCATTATTTAATGTCAAAGATTGGAGTTTCGCTTGCTCATCATACGGAGACACTCTTGAGTTTGTTCATACCAATCTAGTCATTTTTTCATTTTGAACTTTATATATATATGTCTTTAAAATTGAGATTTATTTACAATATTTATAGTACAGTTGACAGGAAAGTATTTATGCGTTGAACCGTTATAGTGAAGTACTGATAAAATAAATTTTACTGCGCACACTGATCGCGTCATATACTGGGTCTGTTGTAATAGAGCCATTTGAAATAATGCATTAATTTGTTTGATTTCTATTTACACTTGTAAAAACTTCTGACGCATGATTTCTGAAGCTTACGTGACAACTTGTCTTATAATGTGGATATTTTCCGTATAGTGATGAATTAAGAATACAATTCTTCACTACCGTGGATGTCTTAAAAGACGACTATATAATAATACTACATACGACGACTATATAATATGCACATAACAGCTGTGCAAGAGAAGGAAAACTCGAAATGAAACCTTATACCAAAATGTATGACCAGCATGGCATAGTAGGTCAGATTCCCTACCATTGTGGAGGAAGTGGCCAACAGTGGGACATATGTGGGCTACGATGTTGACGATGATGAATATGGATATTTTGGACTTGTTGTATGGTAACGGCTACCTTAAATTGTTCGTGGATGTCGAAAAAGATGACTAAGAGCTTGACATCGACCTGAACCAAGTCTATCTGAAGCCGACTGGTCAACAATTGCATTCCCAATGTGTTGATGACAGGCAGGCGGCCGATCATAAAACTATTACCAATAACTTTTGAAGTATGGATGATGGAGGAGGAGTACATATTGCGTCGACCTCAAGTAAATGGCAAAAGAATAGAATGACGATGATGATGCTATTTTATACATCTAATTCTCTCGTAGCTACAGACGATGTAAAGTATCCAAAACATTATGATAGTAAAAAAAAATTCTATATTATAAATAATTTTACACATAATACATATAGATGTAATTTATGATAAGTAAAATTAAAAATTTTGAAAACGCACTATAAAAACTAAAATAATTATAAAAAAGTATTACGTTCTCTTCAACGGGAATTATTAATTAATTGTCATTTAACGTTTATACTGGCACGCGAGAAGCACTTAATCGGGTAATCTTACGCCATTACATTATTTTGGATACTCTTAGACTGCTGGACCGATATTAACCAAACATAGCTAAGAACTACCACAAGGAAACTGGCGATCAAATGAAAAAAACCATATCGAAATAGATCCATTCATTTGAGAACTGCGATGCCACAGACAGACACACACACAGGCAGACAGACAGACGTACCCATGACAATCCTATTAAAAGATTGATTTATTTTCTCTACAATTTATTTTTGAATATAATTAATAAGTAATTTGCATAACCAATCACAAATGATTACATACTAATTTCATATACGGTATAAAGTTAATTATAAAATACATTACATGTACAATAATTAATTTAAATGAAAGTATTAAAAAGAACACATATCTGTATAACAAAAACAGACAGTAACTTAACAATACCTATTAATAAATATAATTAGGAGAGTAAACAAGAATACAGAATAAAATAAACTTCGGCGTTACAAGGTGAACTCCCCTGTCTGGTGATTAATTAGCAAGGTGGCTAATTAGCGAGCACAAGTCAACTCATTACTAACCGTAATTGAAACAAGCAAGCCTTGGATTTTTCCGAGAGAAAAATCTTCGCTTAATTTTATCTATACGCAGCGTGACCATGTTTTGAATTTGTAAAAGGATATAGACATTTTATTTAGCTTGATTGAACTTAAAATAAATTACACAATTTCATAATGATTGAATCAAAGATCAAGTTGAATATTAGATCTAGCTTCTAAATCTATCTTAACCAATTTAAATAGGTAAAACCTCAAGTGAAAGAGCTAATTTCATGCAGTGTTATTAGATTCACGTAATTCATTCATTCTTTCCGTATAACGACAGAGTAAGAATTCACCACTCCCTATCGTGTGGAAAGGAAATAAATATGCATATAACAAAACAAAACACGAAAAAAAAAACCTATACCAATACATCTTACCAGCGTGGTTGTAGTAGGTCAATTTCCCTTCTATTGTGGAAGAGGCTCCACCATATCAGTGGGCCATATTTTCTGCATTATTTTATATAAAAATAAGTATTTTCATACCAAGCTGAGTAGACTATAAAATGAGACATTCCTCCAGAATGCAAAACTTATGGTATCACTGTTTCTACATCAACTATTCTGTATCCAATTTAATGAACATGTTTTTACATAATTTTAATTTAACTTTTAAAATACGCAGCATATACATAACTCCAACATTAAAAATAAATGATGTACATTACTATGTATAGAAATATATAAAGAAAAGTAGTTTCGTGAAAAATACTTATTCAATCGGTATAAAATTGAGATTCGGCTCGTTACAGATGATATGCCCAGAAGGATGACAACATTGACTAATTGTGTAGCAATACTGATACACTAGACTCTAGAGAAGAGACGTCTAGTGACTAGAGAAAGCCAGTCTTTTAATCACACAAAGGGTTTGCGCGTTTTAATTCAATTTCCTTTTCGCTTCCTATTTTTAATTTCAGAGATATTAATGATAAAAAGTGCGCTTCTTGTATTCAAAGCCATAGTTAATTCTACTAGCTATAATCATTAAAAAATAAGCATAATGCAAAATTTAAGGGGACTTTTTAAACATATTTTTATGACATTTCATTAAATAAGTCTTATCCGCTATATTTAATTATATCTACAGGGCACCCATTACATGTTATTTGTCGGGTCACAAGAAAAAGCTCGATCCAGTCTGTGGTTAATCAATAATTTCATGGATGGCGCATTATCGGGCTAATTTGGTTTAACCCAATCGATCAAAGGCGCGGGCGGAGCGCAGGTGGGCGAACGACACAGAACCATACCGCCAGAATTATGATACCACTGTGAATATGATACTACATTTTTACCGAAATATAAAACCACAAATCTAACAGGTAATTCAAAACTGTGAAATAAAAGCATACTTATGACTCATTCACGTGGCCATGAATGCTGAACAGCGTTCGAGAATGAAAAATAAAATGCAAACACGACAAAAATCCGTAAAAGTAATTTATTTTACATGTGTGTCTTTATGCGAAAGATCGAAAATTATTAATTGGATTAATAATCGGGCAAAATATTTTTGCAAAAATCTATCTATCAGCCAATCGACTTATACTATTGGACATAGGCCTCTTCGTGAGAAAGGGGATGGTGATATAATCGCCACACAATCGCCGCACTTAGCAAACGTATAGACATTTGACATTATACATATCCAGGTCCAGCCGTTTAGAAGGAGTTCGATTACAAACACACGAACAGAAGATTTATCTTTATATATAAATTTCTTGTGTACGTGTGTATGTCACTGAACTCTCTAAAGGGCTGGCCCGATGTTGATGAAATTTTTTGTGTGCGTTCAAGTGGATTCGAGAATGGTTTAGATTCACAATTGGATCCGGTAGGTGGCATTTATTTGAACAGAACAACGTCTGTTGGGTCGGCTAGTATATACATATATAAAGATAATAAGGTTGTTGTTTTTCTGTGATTACAGTGTATTTCGGTTATAACGACGGTGGACCACTTTAATGTCGTCGCTATATCTGGATGTCTATATATCCGAAATCAATTTTTCTTTAACAGTAAATGTACGTCAACGAGCCATTTTCAAAAGTTTAAGAAACACTGTTCACTCACTAGAAATAGCTACGTAACTGATTCATAATTTTAACTTCACGCACATGCTAAGTAACGCTACCCACAAACAAACCATTTGACCATCTGCGAATGTAAACAGAGGCTAACGGTACACACAAACAATGCATTTGACCATCTGCGAATATAAACTAAGGATAAGAAAGCTTAATAGTTAAAGCTTATGAATGAGACTTTGTACCTTTGCCGACTCAGTCACAACATCCGCAAGGAATTTCTAAGAATCTGTCCCATATAGTTCATAAAAACAAGTCGGTATACCCGAATTAGGCGTTATATCCGGAGTCGCTATTACCGAATGCATGCTTTAAATTCTAGGGACGCTAATTCGACGTCGCTATAACCGAAAAGTCGTTACAACCGAGGTCGTTATTAATGAAATCCACTGTATTTGTATATGCTCAGTCAGAAATACCTATATATTCAATAAAAAATAATAATATGAAATGGAAACAACGCAATTTTTAAGCAATGATCTTAAATAACATTAAGAGAAAAACAAAAGGTTTATTTACATTTTCAAATTTAATATATATATGTAATTATGTATGTATATTTACTTCCCATATATAATTATAATTCTACAATTATTGCTCATAAAACTTTTATGCCCTACAAGATTATAATACAACTTAATCATTCTATCAAGAGATAAACTAAATTGGATAATTCTTGAGATACACCGGAAATAGTGATCATAACAGATAAATCATTACGATGACGAATCGCTTAGATAATTTGGTTAGCGACCTTCCTTACCGAGAATCATCGGTTACATTTTTACGTAAGCAAATATTTGAATATTAAATTCTAATTCTAAACTATTATATTTATTAGGTAAGTAAAAGAGAGAAAACATATTTTTGTAATAGATAATGTTTAATTAGGCCGTATACCTTACATTATTGAGAAAGAGAAACAAATAGCTTACTGTACCATGCTGATAAGACGAATAGCTGGGGAATTGTATTCTTATTACCTCACAACATGGCAAACCAGCCAATACACCTTGCATGATTGGGAAAGGGAAGCAAATACACTTACTATACCGTGCTGGTGAAATGATTGCTATGGTTTTATTTAATTCATTCTTATTTTACAGTGATGTTTTATGCTTATATCTTAATCGTCCTTTACAAGGGAAATAAAGAGTCCGTAAATTTCCATGTGGTGACGGAGTAAGAATATAATTCATCACCCTCTCTTGCCCGTGGTGTCGTAAAAGACGACTAAGGGATATAATATTCATACGTATAATATCTATGCACGACGACTAAGGGACATGATACGCAGATAAGATTTATGCAAAAGAAAAAAGCTTGAAATGAAACCCTATACCAACAAGTCTGCGCCAACGCCTTCAGCAGTCTGCCATTCAGCTGCATCAGGGAGGGGCTGAGGTATCACGGGGTGCCCGTGTACCTCAGGCGGCTGGTGGCAGACTACTTGGAGGGGCGCAGCGTCCTCTACGTTGACCGAGTAGGGGACGTTGTGCGAACGCCCATGACGTTCGGTGTCCCACAGGGGTCGGTTCTGGGTCCGACCCTGTGGAACATCGGCTACGTCTGGGCGTTGAGAGGAAGTCTCCCACCCGGGCTGGGCGTAATTTGCTACGCCGATGATACACTCGTCACAGCCCGGGGTGGGACGCTAGAGGAGGCGGCACGCCTGGCAACTCTCGGCACCGAGGAGATTGTCAGGCGGATCGAAGCGCTGGGGTTGAGGGTAGCCCTGGAAAAGACGGAGGCCCTTTTGTTCCATGGCCTCCGTACCGCTGGGCCTCCCGCCGGCGCTTCGATCACCGTGAAGTCGGTCACCATCGGCATCCAGGCCCAAATAAAGTACTTGGGCCTGGTGCTCGACGGGCATTTTTGGTTCCGGGAGCATCTCCATCGACTTGTTCCCCGGCTTGTCGGCGCGGCGTCCGCCCTTTCGCGGCTGATGCCGAATGTGGGTGGACCCAGCGCTACGTGCCGACAGCTGTACACGGGGGTGATCCGGTCGATGGCCCTGTACGGCGCACCGGTGTGGGCGGGGTCCCAGACCGTCCGACTCAGGGCTCTTCTGTGGCGACCACAGAGGGCCATGGTGGTCAGGGCCATACGCGGATACCGCACGGTGGCGACGGAGGCAGCGCGCCTATTGGCCGGGACTCCCCCGTGGGACCTGGAAGCGGAAATGCTCGCCGGATTGTATCGACGGGGTTTTGGGGGGGATGTGGTCTCGTTAAGGGAGCTCACCGCCTGGCGCGTCGACGCCTGCCGAGACGTCATTGCCCGTTGGGCAGTCCGGCTGGAGAGTCCTCGGTACGGTGTCAGGACCGTCGAAGCCTTCCGGCCGGTGCTGATGGAGTGGTTGGAGTGGACGCACAGGGTGCTTTCTTTCCGACTGGTGCAGGTGCTGACGGGGCACGGGTGTTTTGGGAAGTACCTGCACAAGATTGTCAGGAGGGAGAGCACACCGTCCTGCCACCACTGCAGTTGCGACGAGGACACGGCGCAGCACACGCTCGTGGAGTGTGCTGCAGGGGAGGGGGAGCGCCGTGAACTCGTCACGATTATCGGTGCCGACCTGGCGCTGCCGACCATCGCCAGGGAGATGCTCGACAGCGTTAGGAACTGGGACGCGGTCGCCGCCTTCTGTGAGGCCGTAATCTCACGGAAGGAGGCTGCGGATCGTGTGCGAGTAGAGTTCCTATTCGGCGACACGTTCCGCCGCCGGCGACTGGGGCGGCGCAGGCGCGAGTATCTGCGCCTAATGCCGCCCTAGCCGAGGCCGCGGGTGATCGGACCGGGGAATTGTCCGTCACCCGCAGAGAGGCTGATCGCGCGATGGCGACCGACGTCCCAGTACGTCGAGACGTGAGGTTACCCGAAAGGGTATTCCGTCGGGCCGACCACTGATGACAAGTCACATCTGCTCCGGTGGTCGGCCCAACAAACAACGAGGTGACGTGGGTACGGGTGGGTTATGGGCCCGAGCGCCGTCCTTTCATCACCCCGGACGGACAGGACCGCGCGTGCGCTTACCATAGGCCACCCAAAAAAAAAAAAAATACCAACAAGTCTGACCAGCATGGTATAGTATGTCAATTTCCCTCTTATTACGGAGGAGGCTCGAGCACAACAATAGGACCTATAGGAACTAAAATGATGATGAGATTTTCATTACAATTCCTACATTAAACATAGGAATATGTTACATATAAATATTCATTTGGTAAGAAGGCCTCATAATAAACTATTCAGTTGTTTCTGTGAAAACACTTAAGATCTGATAAAACATTCACCATACAGCTCATAAATAAAACGGTTAAACGTTCATAGTTTACGTGGTAACAACAGTGAAATCTTTTATAGAGTGCTCTGCTTTCAAATTAATCTTTGTTTAAAGTTAATGGGGCTTATTAATCATGAACATTATGTTTAGATGGATATAATATAGTAATCGGTGACGCACTTGAATGATATTCAGGCCTTTATTACGAATACAAATGCACCGTTACCTAACTACTCTATGAAATATGAAGTTATGTTTTAAATGTAATTATTAAAATTTAGGGTTATGTTCGGTATTTCTCTATGTGATAAAATAGGGAACTCTGTAGAAGAATAGATATAACCATAGCCCGAAGAATTAGCAGATTGAAATGGCAATGGGAAGGCCACATCATTAGTCGAAGCGACAACCGCTGGGAAGGAAGTTTCTGGAGCGGCGACCGCGAGTAGGACGACGCAGCGTAGGACGACTCCCTACTGGGTGGACTGATGATATCTTGAATTTCGCAGAGAATCGTTGGATGCAAGTGGCACAGGACCGTTCCGAGTGGCACTCTCATGGAGAAGGCCTATGTCTAACTGTAGAATGTTTTGACCCTAGAATATAACCCCTAAAGCTGACAAGGTGCCCAGTCAGCACTTTATCCATGAGGCGTCATACACGCTGTCGGTAGTTCAGTCAGTTGAGAACGGGTCGTCAAACAGAAAGGGTTAATCGAATTTCTCAATGACTAATCCTTAATTCATTCCGTGTGGTGATGGAGTAAGAATACAATTCACCACCCCCTATCTTACCCGTGGATGTCGTAAAAGACGACTATAGGATATAATATGCACATACCATCTGTGCAAGAGAAGGAAAACACAAAATGAATCCCTATACCAACATGTCTGATCATAATGGTATAGTAGGTCAAATTCCCTCCCATTATGGAGGACGCCCGAGCGCAACAGTGGGACGTATATGGACTGTGATGATGATGATGATGAATCCTTAATTCTGAGAACTTTTTACGCCATTCTCTAGTTTTTAATAAATTCCTTTTTAAAAACAATTTGAATTGAATTCTCAATTTCTAAAACGACGTTTATGGACTGATTGATGAACGGATGGATTAAAATTTAAATTTATTTTGTCGGTTTATTAAGGCAGGTAGATATGTTAGCAATATTATTTCTTAATTAATATCGTTAAGAGCACAGATCCCAGGAAACTGCGGAACTGGTATACTATTAGTGGGTAATACTAATAATAGTCTAGTAATTTTATGGTTCATGCTGTTTTATTAGTTAAAATACACTACCGTAAACGCAACAGCTTTATATGATATACTCAACTAGTCTTTATTATGTAGAATGTTTGTATATGCATATTATATATTCTACATAATTATAGCATAATAGATATTATCTATGGAGTAAGAAAATAATTTATCACCCCCTTTCATGCCCATTGGTGCAGTAAAAGATGACTAAGGGATTATTGCAGATGACATCTTCATTCTGATCGTGTGCATTCTTCTTTCCTTGTCCAGGCAGTTCTCCTCTGGAATTCACTACCTCTCGGTATCAGGATGGCAACCAGCCGTCAAACATTTAACAAGAGCGTTCGTCTGCATCTCTTAAACGAGTTGGCAGAATCATCACAACTGATATAATGTCCTTATAATGTCCTTATGCATATATACTGTGTATATATGTGTATATATATATTTATATATCTTAATATATACCATACTAGCAACCCGCCCTCGCTTCGCTTCGGTTTCAATCGCTTTACCCGAGGTGTAGTTCCCGTTCCTGTGGGAATACCGGGATAAAATATAGCCTATGTTACTCCCTGATATTATAGCTTTCCATTGGTGAAAGAATTTTTGAAATCGGTTCGGTGGTTTAAGCGTGAAAGCATTACAAACAAACAAACAAACAAACAAACAAACAAACATCCTTACTTTCGCATTTATAATATTAGTATGGATATGGATGTATCTATGCATTTGCGTATGTATGTAAATATTTTTGGTATGTATTATATGTTTTTGTATAAATCTATTTATCTATGCAATATGTATTTTCTTTTTCATTTTAGAATAATATAACTATCTCGGAACTTGCACCTACCTTTTTTCATCTCTGCATCACCTATGGTTAACTGGTAGAGAATGCCTCTGGGATTAAGTCCGTCATTATATTTGTTGCATGAAGATTAATAAATAAAAAAATAAAATAAAACATCTATGCAAGAGAAGGAAAGCTCGAAATAAAAACCCTATACCATTCTAACGAGCGTGGTATAGTAGGTCAATTTCGATGTCATTGTGGAGGAGGCTCGAGCCCTGCAGTGTTACGTATGTGAGCTGCGCTGATGAGATATTATCTAATTATGGATGATTTGGAAGAAATTATTATGCTTAGAATAATATCGTATAGAAGGTAAGTTCGCGCACAAAAAATGAAGCATTTTAATTGGAGCCTAATGGAACTTCAGAACCGTTCCGTAATATACAAGTCATTGTACTGCACGTACGTACGCAACTCTTAAAAAATAAATAGGTAATTATGACGGTTTGTGCATTCAAATGGTATCAAAACACGTTTGAAAAACTTGACAAGGTTTTTAACATTACTTTTAAAAGTATTTCGACGATTTATGTTAATAAAAACAAAATTTGATTTCATACTTTGTATAGTGGTGTGCGTGTGTACGTGTGTAATCGTCTGCGCGCCATTAGTATTTTTAGATTCATGTTTCGATCTTTCGAAGTATTGACACTATCCTTCTATACGTTATTATTCTAAGCTATTATGCCTATAAACATGATCATACGTCTTTAGTGACCTTTATATTAATTATTTAACTGCACATTTGTTTATCATCTCAACTCATATACGTTCCACTGTTGGGCTTAAGCCCCCTCTACTATGGGAGGGACATTAACCTACTTTTTTTTTTGTTGTGGGTTGCGGTCGGCGTGCTCCTCGCACCACTCCGTCCGGGGCGACAGAGGGGCGTAAGCACGCAACTCCCGCAACCCACCCACCTGCACGTCCCCTTCGTCGTTGGGCCGACTACCGGAGCAGGGTTGGTCGGCCCGACGGAATACAGGGGGTATTCCGTAACTTGGGTACGCTCCCATTGACCGACGTTCTCCACTCGGGGAGGACGTCGGTCTTTCCTCACGCGGTCGGTCTCTCGGCGGGTGACGGACTAATTCTCCGGTCACGTCACCCGCGGCCTCGGCTAGGGCGGCATGAGGCGCAGGTATTCGCGCCTACGCCGCCCCAGTCGCCGGCGGCGGATCGCCCCATCGAGGCTGCGCTCCTCGCGAAGCCGATCCGCCGCCTCCTTCTGCGAGATCATTGCCTCGCAGAAGGCTGCGACCGCGTCCCAATATCTGACGCTCCTGACCATCGCCCTAGCGATAAAATTAACCTACTACGCCACACTGGTCAAACGGGTTTGCAGAGGATTTTGTTTCGAAATTGCCTTCTCATGCATATATATTGCAAATGCAGACTACTTTTTCTTCTCTTTTTTAAAAAAAATCATGCATACTCTACCCCTTAGTCAGCTTTTACGACACCCATAGGTAAGAGAGGGAGTGGCGAATTGTATTCTTACTCAGTCACCATACGAAATATTTAATATATGACCAAATGTCTTTTAATTGTTTAAACCAACTGATAGAACTGTTAACCTGTCCAGTTAAGTATACAGAATATTAAAATTTATATCCAATCTCTATATAGGTTATTAAAAAGAGTCAATCATTATTTCGTTAACAATATATTTACTAAGAAAACATGCCACTCTTAGCAAGTCATTCTTACATTCTGAGTAACTCATTCTTGCAATAAAAGAATAAGCGACTAGACACATAAGTAAAGATCTCTTAGTTAAAGATAAGCTTAACATATAGTAACACCTAGACAAGGGCACAATTAAGGCGGTCGCACATTGCACCGTTGCAACGAAGGGAGAACATCACAATACGCTAAATGACGGCCGGTACGCAAATGAAGAATATTGTAGGACGGACTGAATGCTCCTTAATGACGCAGACACAGCGCCCCCGTATGATATTCGTCACCCACAGTCCCACACTACATTTGCGCGATTGTCGTCTGTTAATTATTAAATCATTGTCGTAACGCGACCACTCAAAGTAATTAAGCTTTGTGCGTAATTAATTAACTATCTATACATGTACTTACAATGTCCATAGTTTCATATAGTTTACTACCTGATGGGTAGTTTATGCAATGATCGTGTTTCATGTAGATTTGATTTTAGCTTTGTAAATATCTGTGTTGTATAATAGGCATCGTAGGGTTGCCAGATCGTGAAACCTAATAACCGGACCCACCAGCCAGTTTGGCCGTACATTTGGGTAGAACGGCCGGGCACCCTACATTATTGAGGATTTTGTGTTTTAGTATTATTAGCTACGGCAAAAAAATGTATGTAAAATTAAGTTTTTTGGATTATTATGACAATAGTCGACTCGCCTGCGCTCGGCCACGCTCGGCGCTAGCTCGTTTGCGAAATGTAAAAAGCCTAATTAAAACCGGACAAGCCGGACACAGGTTATTTTGGTCGGACACGCAATTAAAAAGCCTACCTATGTCCGGCTCTATCCGGACGCCTGGCAACGCTATACACATGCATATCCGTCCGTGTGGTGTGAGTAAGAATACAATTCACCACTATCTTGCCCGAAATGAAACCCTATACCAACATGTCTGTCCAACATGGTATAGTTTCGGGGATAGAATGTCGTCAGATGACCTCTCTGGCACTCCGTAAAAGCGCGGAAAGGGCCGCTGTGGTTTTAGTGGGTATTTCGGTCATATTTGTGGCCGGCGAGTCCCACACACACTCCCGTCTGTAACCGGCGGGGGAATAATGCGTAAATGCATTTCCACAGCGTGACCAAAAAAAAAGCATGCTATAGTTAGTCAAATTCTCTTCCATTGTGGAGGTGGCCCAAGCCAAACTGCGATGATGATGATGACGATGATAATATGCATATAACAACTATACAAGAGATGGAAAACTCGAAATTAAACCCAATACGTCTGACCAGCATGGTATAGTAGGTAATTCCCTCCTATTGTGCAGGAGGCTCGAGCCCAACAATATCTATGTATGTCCATTGCTTTAATTCGATAGTTCACAGATGCGTACTATTTAGATTTTGGTTTCAGAAAATTGCAATAGGTACTCAAAAACAGAATAAATTTAAATAATCCAAAATTGCATTATGGCAAACAGAAGATCTAATTAGTTGAAATCGAGATCTAACTCTTTTAAAATTTAGCGGCATTGAAATATACAAGACTGTCATTATCTGATTCCAATGCTCAACGATATACAATATTTATACACGTTAATCAGATTTTTGTTTTGTTCTTATTCTTTTCTTTTAGAAATATTATAAGCAACTAAATATAAAGTACACCGGAAGCCTTTAAACGTGTAAACAACTTGTAAGAACCGTTCAACAGTTGTCACATCGACCTGGTATTCCATAAGTGAGTAAGTATAACGTTAACATGCGTGTAAGCACGTTCAGTCTTAAGTAACAGTTACACAAACTGTTCTAGAGTGGTATGCCAACATTACATACGTACATATTCACACCAACCTACCTAAAATATAGTAGAATATAATATATATTAGATAGGACCAGAGACAATAATAGATAACCCTATTTATAGTATTATTAAAAAGGTTAATCTAGTTTTATACCTGTTGAATAAGGGAAATGAGAATTAATATAATAAGTAAATGTTAAATTATTATCATTACCCTATTGTTATTCTAATTACTTCAGGTCGACGCAATATGTACGTCTACCTTTGACAAAAGTTTTATCATCGGCCACTTACCTGACGTCAACGTCCTTGACAATGTAATGCTTCTTCTTCTTCTTCTTTTTTGTCTTGGCAATCAGCTACAAATACGAGCCATTTTTTCAAGTTCTCAGTTTCTTCATGTCAGTAATGGTCTGTCAGTAAGTCAAAGTGTCGCCCTCAACAGTGTAATGGCCACGGTTAAGGGTATCTTCTGAGAATGTTGGTGGAAACAAAAAGGTATGTATAGCAATTTTATATCATATTCACTACACCTCAGCAGTTTTGCCACTATATATTACATAAAATGCCATCAAATTATTTAATATAACACATTAAAACACTAAGATATTGAATATAATACAAGAACACCACATGACACTTCAGATTCCCGCCAAAAAACCCCAATGTAATGCGTAACTGACGGCATCAGATAGAGTTGGCCCAGGCCGATGAAAATCTTTTAGGCGTCTTTTACGACAACCACTAACAATGTTGGTAGTATTCGTAACCGCCATCACATAACCTGATGTTCAATAAGATTTATTATAATTAACTCAAATATGGAGGTACTAATGGGCGAGTACATGTAAAATTATCATGGTTATGATGATGGGTTAAGAATGTATTGTTTCCCCATGTCTTCTCTAAAGGACGAAATAACACCACTTACAAGAGAATGAACTGTTGAGCCCGTGCCTCCTCCATAATAGGAGGGAAATGGGACTGCAATGCCACGCTAGTCAGACAGATTGGTATTGATCCTACACTTACGTGGGAAAAAATTCATATGGCCTTAACTGTTAGGACTCCCTGAGCTCTTCGACAAAAAGAAACAGCATAATTAAGAAATATAATAAACCAGGCAATGGTAATAGCGTATTTCTACTTCTTATTTGCAATAGATGTTTGTGATAATATCAGAATTACAGCAAAGTGTAGATTGTAATTTTTACTTGGCTAATTCTAACTAATATTATAAATGCGAAAGTAAGTTTGTTAGTTTCTTTGTTAAGCTTTCACGCTTAAAACACTGAACCGATTTCAAAAATTCTTTCAACAATGGAAAGCTATAATAATAACATAGTAACATAGGCTATATTTTATCCCGGTATTCCCACGGGAACGGGAGTTACGCGAGTAAAGCGAGTGAAACCGAAGCAAAGCGAGGGCGGGTTGCTAGTATATCATTTCAGCTCATATACGTCCCACTGTTGGGCTCGAGCCTACTGCACAATAGGAGAGAAATTGACCTTACTATACCATGCTGGTCAGACATGTTGATATATGGTTTTATTTCGAAGTTTCCTTCTCTTTCATAGGTGTTATATGCGTATTATATCCCTTAGTCGTCTTTTACGACATCCACGGGTAAGATAGGGAGTGGTGAATTGTATTCTTACTCCGTTACCACACGGACAGTAGCGGGTGCTAGTATATAATAAGGAATAAATCAATCGCTCGCCAAGGCCACAACACGATATATCACAATATAGTCTTATATAAATATAATATTCGTGCTAAGTGTAATACAGTTAAATATATTATGGTTATAAAAGCGAAGACGACAAACGTTTGTAATATATTAGGGCACTAAATGTCGAATACCGACGTTTGCCAGCTACCAGTATAAGGGACTATATTAAAATTATTTCGAAACTAGAACTGTTTGAACTTTATGTCGACTATTAATTATTATGCTAGTTTTAAAATTTTACTTAAAGGATTCATTAGAACAATATTTTACTAAACAGTTTTTTTATTGTCATTAGGTAAGTGACAGATATCCAAGCAGCTAATCTGACGGTAAGTTGGAGCTGCAACTCCATGAGTACTACATTACATTTACATTACACATGTACTCCATGAGTACTAATATTAGTAGCAGAGCCAAGTAGGCGTTTACCGTAACAGAAGAACATAGTGTCGAAAGAAATGAAATGCAAACAGGAAGAGAGGAGTAGGGGTTTGAGCCTCCATTTATCTCACTCACCGAATAAATCACAGTAGCAAGTCGCTTCTAATCAGACGTCGATTTTCTGCGAGTATACTTAGTACCTCGGATGAATTGAACTGTTTATAGTTGAGTAGGAATTTACAAACATAGATACAAATATTTAATTACTCATTTTATGAAAGACGGATAGGAATGATAGGAAATAATTTTCTCTTCCTTTTTTGGGCATAGCAAAAGAGGGACTGAAGGACCTTAACATCTAACATCACTGTAAGAGAATACAAATGATGACTAATGGATTAAATATCTGTATAACATCTATGCAAGAGGAGGTAAGTCAGTTTCCCACGCAGTCAGATGTGTTGATATGAGGTTACATTTCTGGTTTTCCTTCTCTCCACCCTCCACAATAGGAGGCAAACTGACCTAGTAGACTCGAACCCAACAGTGAGACGTATATGAGCTGAAATGGAGAGAATGCAAAATCGATGCAAAACTCCGCAAGCCGTCTAACCAGCGTAGTCCCCGGTCTACTGTAAAGTTAGCTTCTAATATGATAAATACCTATCATGCTCAGACCAGGGACGTACTCGTAAATGGTCTGTAAAGAAGAAGTAATAATAATATCAATTATTCTAAAAGTAAATCATTATCAGTATCTAATGAAGATACTTTTTTTTTTTTATTGCAAACGGTGGCAAACTAGCAAACAGTACACCTGATGGTAAGTGTTGCTGCCGCTCATGGACCTTTACAAGGCCGTTCCCTACCGCGAAGAAAGCGAAGGGAGAGTGAATGCGTGCATTGAGGCTCGGTGATACCAAGGGCACCACCAAAACCCTCCACACGCAATCACCCTCAGAAAGTTGTGCTGCCGGCTCTCTCGCTCACCGAACGAAGCGCAGTAACAAATTGCTACTACTCAGACGTCGATTTTCTGCGAGAGCATGGTACTGCCCCGGACGGACCGGCCCGCGGCTGTAGACAGATAACTGTCGACAGTGTGGTCCTACCACTCCTACTTGATACAGCAATAACTTATATTTGTTTATCTTACGAATAAACTTATCTAATGATTGAAAATAAATTTATTACAACATTATTTAATTTTCGAGCCTAATGAGGTGTAACAAGACTACTAAAAAATAAAATATGTGTGAAATGATTTTTTTTCTGTAATAAGTAAGTCAGAGAAAGCAATATTAATAAAATTAATTTAAGTTGACTGAGCACGTTACTTGAAATACTTTCGTTATAAAGATACGATCTGTTACTGATATACTTAAATTAAAGCATTGTTTTAATTTAAAAATGCATAATTTTAGCTGTTTAGAAGTCGTTCTAGTAACCCTTTCCTGTCTACAGCTTGTACTAATCACATATTACTTAACTTCTTAAATAAAACTACATTTGTATTTGATTTTTGATTGCCCGACGTTTCGAACACTTTTCCCGGTGAACGCAGGCACCTCGCATTCATCACCAGGAGAAATGAACAGTTGGCTTAGTACAAATATTTACGTCAAAGTATTCGTAACATTATCAAGTCTCGATAACGATATGCAACTATTACTGATACTTACTGATATTACTGATACTTTGACGCAAATATTCATGCTAAGTCTACGGAACTAGTTAAGACGATTCAAATGAGCACAAAATTGATGAGTTTACTAAAAGACAATGCAGAACGCCATCATTAGAGTAGCTTAGAGGTGCTTTTGAAAGTTGGTTTTGAAAGTAAATACCCATTATAGGTCTTTTTTTTGGAGGTTGGGTCGCGGTCGGCGCACTCCTTGCACCACTTCGTCCGGGGCGACAGAGGGGCGTAAGCACGCACACCCGTAACCCACCCGAACACCACGTCGACTTCGTCGTTGGACCGACCACCGGAGCAGGGTTACTTGTCATCAGTGGTACCCATTATAGGTTTAAGACTTTATGGCAGATCTAAAAAGAGCTAATGATCTTGAAACCTCTATGTAGTTTATTCTTAAATTGTATCTATCAACCATTTCAATCACTTCAAGGTTTAATCAAAAAAATCGCATCATAATCGATCATGACAGACACCCAGACATACAGACACGTCCAACTTATAACGCCCACGATCCTATTTGCGTCAGGGGTTAAAAATCAATAATTAACACTTTATTATTATTATGTTCATTGAAACACAGACATCTGTAGTATGAGTATAATTATAATCAATTTGACTGCATTCTATATTGCTTTTATTTTATTTGTTTTCTGATTCACATAATTTATGTATCACCACAAAAGCTAAAGAAATAAACCTTGTAAATTCGCAGAAAGTTAGTAAAACATAAGCAGGTGTAAATTTTACGGCGTGCAGTTGACCCGGACCTCTGGCAAGCAAATTGCCTTCACAAAAGAAGCGTTGACTGGGACAAGTCTGACCTCAACCTTGGCTGCCTCCCGCTCTATGAAAAAGCGTTTAATTGCAGCTCTTAATTACTTCTTTAGAGATTAGTTATAATACTACTAAGTATGAAGTTTCCGTATTATAATGAAAAATATTTAAGTAAATGAACATACGTGAACAGAAAAAAATAATAATGATTTCAGATGTTTACGAGCGTATTACGCATTATAAATAAAACTATTTTTACGGATTTTATCGCGTTTGTATTTGATTTTTGATTGCCCAACGTTTCGAACACTTTTCAGCGTTCATGGTCACGAGCTCTTTAAGTCTCACGTTCAACAAGTCATCGTTATTACAGAGATAGATTTCTATCTACGCGCTACAGAAATTAGTTAGGACTATGAAGGCTGAAAAATATTCGAAACATCAGGTAATTAAAAATCAAAGACAAGTATGATAAAATTCGTAAACATAATAAATCAATTCCAATTATGGCGGAAGTCATTACTGAATGTTTGAAAACTGGAGAACACGTTTCAACTATGAACATCATCAAATCGATATACACTAACTTTTATTTGTGTAATGATGTACGGGTAACCACTCAATATAAATATTTAAATTACAAGCTATTAATAAACATACAACAGAGGTAAATTGATTATTAGAAGACCAAGGACGAGGCATTCGTGGCGTCATCGAACGAGCACATTAAGTTCGATTGTAGGGCCAGGCACGGCCTAATTGCCAGCATTGTGTCGGCATGCAGATGTGAATGGGCTTTGATTTGGGCTCCGGGGTTCGGGGATCGGGGCCAGGGGACAAATCGCTCGTTACGGCTGCAGGTAAACTTTCATTGAGCGTCGGAAGGCGTCGGACGTGAGAGGCGGCCGACAAAATGCCCTCGTTATTCGCCGCCGAATCACTCGCTCATTGTGCTCCGGGAAACGGTAGACGCGGTCGCCGAATCACGAAAAAGACTTTAATGAGGCGTGAGAACGTTCTAAATGAACGATTGTGCAGAGGGCTCGCTTTAATGAACGATTGATATTAAAGTGGCCCTGATTAACATCTACGTGATGTTTCGAAACAAAATAACGGCGCTTCTTTGTCATATCTTTGTATAGCCGTCTCTCAATCATACTTTTTTTTTTTTGAAAATTCGGCAGTTCATCGAACCACCTGTTGCTATAAACAGAGTGAGAGAAAAACAGTGTCGGACGAGAGGTGATCCCCGTTCTCTGCGGCTTGCCCCCATACTCCTCTAGTCCGAACTCGACACCGTGCCAATTAAAACCTGACTTGTGGCGTATATGGCACGTGTTACTATTAGACGTATAGTGAATTTAAATATTAATTGAATTAATATTCCATTGTTTTTTTATATAATAGAAGCATCATTTAGTTTAAATTGACAGTAGGTATCTGCTGCTTGATAGGTGCGCTTTGAATTTCCTGTTGCCAACCCTGTAAATATTCCCGTCCTTGTCATAGACAATCGTTTATTAGACAGATTTGCCAATAATTTCAGTCACTGCTCTGCTTGCATAGACAGCTGCACAGCACCTTCCTTTTTATACAAAGCGGGAGACATGGAGGAAAATTGGCTAATAAGCCATCAGATAAGGGGATGTACAACTAGGAGAAGTGGAGGAGTACACCACCACGTATATGACAGAGTTTAATTATATATGATCTTTAGGATTGGTTGCAATTCCACTATTGCGTAAACACGTATCGTTATGCGATACGATATACACTTGAAAGCACGAAAATTTTCTCGAGTTGCTTCATGGTTCGTATACCCGTATACTACCCCAGATCTGACTTGCAGACTGTCTATCATTGCGGGTCGCGCTCGTTAAACCAGAGACCACACTCTCAGAGGACGTGGACCTGTGTGTTTAAAATCGCAATTAGAGGTGGAACATTAAAAAAATGGTGAAGCTTGAAGTTTTAAAGTAGAATAATTTACTTCGAAAATGCCTAAGGCCAGAGAAGAATTAGACTATGTACATTGTAGTCAATTGCCAGTCATATTTTCTCTAAACGCTCACAAACGAAAAAATAGATATAGAAAACGGATCTTCGTTGATAAATCACATCTTGCCTGCTATTCGATCAGAACTCATCGACGGATTGGCGACGCGAAAATTCTAGTAACTTAATTAATCTAGTGTATGAGCTGAGATGAATTGATCTAGTGTAGTAATTTGATTACCATCCATCAACCTACAGACGTCTACTGCTGGACATAGGCCTCCCCACGAGAATAGCACTCGGAACGGTCCTGCGCCACTTGCATCCAACGGCTCCCTGCGACTTTTAAGAAGTCGTCAGTCCACCTAGTAAGGACTCGTCCTACGCTGCGTCGTCCGGTTCATGGTCGCCACTCAAGAACCTTTCTTCCCCAACGGTTGTCGGTTGGATGAGCGATGTGGCCTGCCCATTGACATTTCAACGTGTTAATTCTGCGGGCTATGTCGGTTACACCTGTTCTCCTACGGATTTCCGTATTCCGGATTTTATCACGTAGAGAAATACCGAGTATAGCCCTCTCCATAGCACGTTGAGCAGCTTTGAGCTTTTTTATAAGGACTACGTTTAGAGACCACGTTTCAGTGCAGTATTTCATTGCTGATAACACACACTGGTTATAAACCTTTGTTTTCCAACACTGCGGAACATTGGACGAGAAGATCCTTGATTACAAACCTGTCCAAATATAATAGACATGTATTATTATATCATTAGGAAACATCTATTTATTATAATTTTAATGACATGCATGCGAAGTGACTACTTAGACTACTGTGTCACATATGCAGACAATGTTATAAGTATTCCGCAAAATGTGTTACTATTATACTATATTTATTATTTTAATTCATAGTTAAGGTGCATACATATGTAAAGTGCAAATGTATGGAGCCATAGACACCCCATCGTTAGAGGCAGGTGGCGGGGTTGCCCGGGGCACAACGGTGTAACAGTTGCCCACTACTGCTGACATGTGCCCTCTATTGCTATGCAAATTAAAAATTTAATTAACAGCTCTATGTAAATTACTATCTACATTTTAATGGCTATAAGTTTCCGTATATCTAAAACTAGTATATAATTAGACATGTATTGCTAAGCCTTTCACTTCGTAACGCCCGCGGTTCTAAGTTGGAATACTTACTCATTTGATGACGTAACTTAAGGATTAATCGACTTAATGATTTAATGTGCAAAGTAGGTACTAGTTGAATGAGTGGGTGGATATTGTTTGGTAGCGATGGTAATGTAACATTGATCCTATTAGGTTAAGAAGAAATTGATGAATAAATTTGCTTAAAACAAAAGAGTGTTTGAAAGTTTTCCTTCTGATGGTTTACAAGAACTACGGCTTCGAGTTTTAATTCCACTTGAATGAAAAAAATAATATCATACATATACTTATAAACTATTTATAAACAAAATTATGTGTATGCAATGAAAGTATAAAGGTGTTCAAGAGTACGTATTGCTGCTAAGTAATTACAACATGTATATAATCCCTCGTAAGGGGGTGGGGTAAGAATATAATTCGTCACTCCTTACTGGTCCGTAGTAGGTCGTACATTCGACTAAGAGTCTCACAAAAAAAGTAGGCAGCAGGTCTCCAACAGTCGGTTATTAAGAAGAAGAAACATGAAGTAAGTGCACTATACTACCCAGAACCAAAGTGTCACTAACCATCAGAAGGAATGCTCTTAATATTTTCTGCATAATAAAAAATGAAGCACCAAAATGCATTAAAAACGTGACCCTAAAATCTATACCAATAAATAAAATTGGAGTGTCTGTTTGTAATGTCAAAATAATAGACTTTTTTCATACTCACACCTATGCCTAAAATAGCGATTAAAAAATTTTTGTCTGTCTGTCTGTCTGTTTGTTCCGGGTAATCTTCAAAACAGCTGGACTGATTTCAAAAATTCATTCACCAATGGAAAGCTATAATATCAGGGCGTAAACTAGGCTATATTTTATCCCGGTATTCCCACGGGAACGGGAACTACGCGGGTAAAACGACTAAAACCGAAGCGAAGCGAGGGCGGGTTGCTAGTCTGATATATAAATCCAAGAAAAGAAACTACTTTTACGGATTATATCGCGTTTGTATTTGATTTATGATTGCCCGACGTTTCGAACACTTTGCAGCATTCATGGTCACGGGCGGACTAAGGTGTCTCACGTCCAACAAGTAATCGTTATTACAGACATTTACAATTATCTACCCGATACAGAAAATAGTTATAAATTTATTAAATTGTTACCCACATTTTAGTACAAATTTATTGCCAGTGTAAGAAGAAAATGAATCTATATGAAAAAATTATATTGTTTATGGTTAGTAATTATTAATTATTAAATTTGTAGCAATTATTATTACAATTTGTTGATTTAAAACTAACAAGACTAATATACTACCACCGGATCGGAACGCGGCCACACTGAGAAAGATCCGGCAAGAAAACTCAGGGGACATGATGCCAAATTAATATTGATTTTAATTTCGATATAATCCGTAGATTTAATATCGATATAATCCGTAAAAGTAGTTTTATTTACAATGTGTAGTGCTCGCGTAAACATCAGATATCACCAAGAAAAGTATTTAAAAAAAAACGAGATGAAACTTTTAAAAAATCGAATAATATATCTTTGTCATAATATATTAACATTTTTCGAGGGGCTCGGACCGTAAAATGGAATCAAATGTCTTTAACTATATCAGCTGTTCCACCTACGCATACATACATAAGTTCACAATGCCATGAACATGATACTTTATTTTATTAAAACACATGAACAATAAACTTTTCATTTAAATAACAAGGACTATGAAATTAAACGAGTCATGCTCTAATTAAGGATCCAGTTGTTGGATGCATGGAAAGACATTGCACGTGATTTCAATATTTCATCTCAGAGGCTGCATTCACATTGCGGTCTCGGGCCTCACGCGTTACACTCCCACAATTACGCGCTTGTGTCATATTTACAGCCCAGGTAATTGCCATTCAATTACGAGGCGAACCCGCTGTGCATCTGAAAGAAAGGTCCGATGGCTCGTCAATACTGCTGTCTCGTTCCCTCCCGGCGTGCAGCCGACCAGCCATCAATCATCGAACACCCCCCGCTGGGCGCCCGTAGGGATGGGCAACGTTATAAAGCGAGTGTCTCGGTTCAACAATAGTCGATAAGTGGACAAATCACACTTAGAACCGATTCAGATTGATTTCAAATTAAATTTTTATATTATCATATTGCTTTATATATAATATACGTGAATATACGAAGCTTCACCAGCGTGGATTTAATTGCTTACCTGCATTTTCCGCACTGCTATTGCCAATGATCTAAGAATCTTATCGTCATCATCATTGCAAACCATATACATTCCACTTTTGGGCTCGGACCTTCCTTCTTTCTTCTGTAGGAGCGAGATTGACCTACTATATGACGCTGGTCAGACGTATTGGTACAGGATTGTATTTCGAGTTTTTCTTCTCTTGCATAGATGTTATTTGCTTATCGTATCCCTTAGAGGTCTTTTACGACACCCACGTTCAAGAGAGGCAGTGGTAAATTGTATCATATGTATCATCATCAATATATTTTTATTTGGACAATAATCATTACGACAGATTTATATAAAAATGTTTAATAGTCGAAGTAAAAGATAAAGTAACTTATACAACTAGAGAAACATCAATTCCAGAAATAGTACCTATCGCAAGTGCTCGCGAAAAAGTATCGATATACAGACCTCGATTCTCACTATTTGAATTTATTTATTACGACTGAAAATGACTAAAATAATATGCCAAATAAAATTGTAATGTATTCATTTCATTTTAATATTGTGCGTACCGTTATAACGCGGTGTGACCATTGCTAAGAAAAAAGTACTTTGCTTATTGAAGTGAATTTTTTATCAACACGACAGAGAATATTTATTACAGTATACAAAAACAAAACTGTAGTTTATGATAATACGTCGGACCTGCACCTAAGAATAAACAGGAACCTAAAACTAACTGATATGGTAATCCTTTTTTTTTTTTTTGTGTGGGTCGGCTGCGATCGGCTCGCCTCCGCACCACTCCGTCCGGGGCGACAGAGGGGCTTAAGCACGCAACTCCCGCAATCCACCCGAAAACCACCTCGCCTTCGTCGTTGGGCCGACCACCGGAGCAGGTTTACTTGTCGTCAGTGGTCGGCCCGACGGAAAACCCCCTACGTGGGGTACCCTCCCATCGACCGACGTCCCCCCCTCGGGGAGGACGTCGATCTTTCCTCACGCGGTCGGCCTCTCGGCGGGTGACGGACTAATCCCCGGTCACGTCACCCGCGGCCTCGGCTAGGGATATGGTAATCCTATGACAGATTTACTCCTATTCCTATTACATTTTCATTTCGCAGACGTCAGAATTTTCTTTTATTCATCAACTCTTTGTAAATTCCTACTTAATATAGGTCTCTTTGAGAGAACACCAAAAATAATACTTTGACTAAGTCATCAGTCTTGACGGCCTGAAGTCCATCCCTATATGGTCAGAATGACGGTCGCGATTCGAGAGTTCTTTTTCTACAATACAAGAAGTATTTCTCTTCCTCCCAATCCTGTTCAACCTGAAAAATATTTCACATACAAGAAATGAAACAAGTGCAAAATTACTTTATGTACATAAATTACGTAAAATTAGAAATCTGAAACACTAGGCAATTTTTAGTGAAGGCAACTAGTAGGAATAAAATAATAATAAAGTAGTTGCCAAATTGTTTTTATCGAGTCTTTCAAAAGTATCAAACGCACTCTGCACTACGTAAATAATTACTGCATATATTTTATTTATTTATATAATAAAAACATCATAATTTAAGTGTATTACTTTCTTTATCTGCAGTAACATAGTTTGAGGCGAATACGGTAAAAGATACAAAAATACTAAAAAGTTTGGTTGTCTTAAGCTTCACTTACCTTTACCAAAAAATAATATACACCTAGCATAAAAATTTAGAACATATCCTAATTCTATATATACTATGTTATGGATATATATCCTTCGTCTATGATTTTATTTCTTGAAATAGAAAAAGATTACCAATTGTGAGAAATGTGCAAACACACCTAATAGATGGCGTAGTAAAACATGGCACATAAAAACAAGCGAATATGAAATTGGTTATAATTCCTTGGTTCCCCTATAGCACATGTAACTTGTTAGGGCTAAATGATTTGCTAATCGAACTACTAACTAATCCTTATAGGGGGACTTCACAAATATTTAATTAACGGACACAACTTACACCCAGACTCAGAACAATAATTTGTGGATCGCACGAACTGTTGTCCTGCGTGGGATTCGAACCCGTCGTCAGTACGTAATAACATTATATGACGAAATAAAAGCTTATATTATGAATATTGTATATATACCTACCGCAATTATTAATATAATATTACGTACCTAATTGTATCGATAGTTTATTTTCTTCACTATAACAACCCTAATTCAGTACAGGTATGCAATCTCGAGTTCATACCATCACCCTATTGCACTTCGGAACTATAGCCAATCTTTCAAATTGAGTTCAGTACGCAATAATGAGATTTAAACGCCGTAAGTCGATTATTTTTGTCTGTTTATCAATATATTATAATAACCTAAATAAATGAAACTAAAGTGCCTGTTTGTAATGTTGAAACAGTAGGTTTATTTCTAGCTCACACGGTTATTGACATGATACCTATGCCTAACCAGTTCAAATATTTTTGTCTGTTTGCTTCGAATAATCTTTAAAACGGTCGAAGCGACTTTAATAATATTTTACTAACAAGTAGCTTGTCTGTATAAAGAGTAACTTAGGATATATTATATACCGATATTTCTACGAGAAAGCGTGTGTTAATCCGTGGGAATTTGCTAGTAATACATAAATTTCTTTGTACATATGTAGCGATTAGCTTACTCTTTGGGTACACTTTAATAGCCTATTTATATGTTACATTAATTAGTAAATATTTGAGTAAAAGTATAGGTACCTATTGTCACATCCCACCTTTTATACTATGAGCCGATAAACGGTACTAGACCATGCAACTGGATTAATTATTTATAGAATAATGCATAAATTTTTACCAAATATGAAATTTGTAGTATTAACTTTAACACAATTGTAAGCTCTATAGCGGATATATCTTCTCGTTATCGCTGCAACATTATCGTTGCGATAGCGGCGGTAAGTCCCGTCGTGGATGAGTGGCTACAGAGATGTCATGGCGCCCTCGCTTACCGTCTGACGCAGGTACTCTCGGGTCAAGGTTGCTTTGGAAATTATCTGTGTCGTATAGGCCAGACATAGCCCATTGCTATCACTGCTAAGACTGTCCTGATGACACGGCCTGCATACGCTGATGAAATAGCCAGCGCAGTCAGAGTAGCATCATGTAATTATTCAGGCAACTGAAGTAAATTACCTCACACTTTCGAATATGGTTCAAGTTATATGATACAAGTTACTCTAGTGCCTTATTCTGCGAGGAACTGATATACGTAGAAGAGGCGGCAAAGGGAGAAGAGTACAGTCTTGCAGCCGATGGACCTGGCCTGAGGGCGACGGACCTAAGGCAGTCTATCGTCCTACAGAAGCAGGCTTGAGACGGCAGCATACATGTTTGCCACGAAAGTCGCTCCTCCCCGAGGGCAATACCCAAACTCGTTGAAGAAGGGAGGAATGAGTGGTTGAAACATAGCCCTCTCCCTTAGCAATAGGTTGATGGAAGAAATACCGCGGGGTTTTAGCAAGTCGATAGTGCTTACACTGAAAGTCCGGCATAACTTCTTCGCTATCATGGCAGAGTACCTACAAAGAGTTACCTCGTATTATAAGCCGAACGAAGCCGCGACCATGGTTAACAATTGAAATGAATTTCTGTAATTTTTATAATGTCTGTCTGTATTTTTATTAAAATAGATACTTTACCGAATTTATTAACAGGAATATATATTTGCCTCCTCAATTGTTGTTTGGAAATACCACATATTTTGTCTTTAAAGAGGATAATTGTTGTTGGAAATTTATTTTACTACTTTGATATTTTGCATGAATCATTGCTTAGTTTAGCTTAGCTTTTCGGAAGGAAATAAGCCGTCACCGTTGCAATCACAAAAAAATTAACATTCAATTAATTTCACTCATCAGTCTGACTAAGTGCACTGTTGGATATAGGGTAAAACACTGCCCATTCGTGTTGTTTTCTAAGCAGAGAAGAAAAGAAAAAAAAAAGAGGGCATAATGCCATAATCGCCACGTTAAAACGCTTATTACACTACACGATATTCAGGGCCCTGAATCACTAGGGGTGCTCTACAACAGCTAAATTGTGAGACCTGTTTCAGTTTTAGCGAAATAACAGTTTCAGAAAACTGTGCCAAAATAACAGCCTGTTGTGCTGTAATACGAGAAAAAAGGCGAAATAACCATTGTTTAGGGATAATGTTTAGAAGTGGTTTCAGTGTTTGTTCCTAAAATGAAAACGATCCTTCCTGCTTTACATGCTTAGGACTGATTTATGTATATATTTTAGACATGAGCGTTATTTCACGTTATTAGTTACAATAACCCATTACGCGATATGTAACAATCACTATTTACGACTCGACAAGTAAAAGAGGTGATTTTTGTAACTACGTTATACTTAACACGACTCACAGATATGGGATAACAGTATTATATTCGAGCGAGCGAGAAAGAGCCGACCGCACAACGTTGATTACGCTAAGTACATTTCTTTCGCATCGCGGCCGAGCGAGCGAGCGAGATGGCTAATCGAATGACACAAAAATATTCGAAGTAATCCGACCAAACAACGAACACTCACGTGCCGTGGTATGCAACAAAGACCAAACAGCGTAACAATACATTTTATACCATTAATTTTCATACATAAAATTTCATTTATTGATAATAAAATAGAGTGATTTTTGTTTATAAGTAATTTCAACGGCTTGACGTTGCGGGAAACGAAGCGAGTGTTACTTTGAAATTTGAATTTAAAGTAAAGAATTTAATTTATTTCTTGTTTTAGTTTGTTGTTTTACTAATAAAAACATCATACATTATAAAGTGCATATAACAGTGAAAAAAACTGTAAATATATCAAAAGTGTAAATAAACTGTAAATATAATCATTGTATATACAATCAATTTACTTCTAAATACAGACGTATTTAATTTACGCATTAATACAAATTTAATTAAAATAATAGTTTAATTAAATTAGAACAGTTTTCTGAACCTGTTATTTCGCTAAAACTGAAACAGGTCTCACAATTTAGCTGTTGTAGAGCACCCCTAGTGATTCAGGGCCCTGAATATCGTGTAGTGTAATAAGCGTTTTAGCAAACGGGTTGGCGTTAGCAGTCCCATTCAAACCATTTATCATGTACAACCACGTCTAACCCTAGACCTTACCTGTTACCTCTTATATATTGTAAATTTAATGTAATGTCTTAAATTAGGTAATCCAATTAGTCTACTACCTGAACGAAATGTGAAGAAACTTAGAGCTCTCGCCTTTTTTCAAATTGCTTCTATCATATAAAATCTTATATAAGATGTGTAATAAGTATTAGCTCCGGTGTGATGATTTTTCAACCTGGATAAGTTTCTTTTTCAAAATATAATGCTAAAGATTATAGCTGTACCAGAGCCCAAAAGTGACACCCGATCACGTCTTATTTCAAACATACCGCCCAACTACATTGAAGATAAAAGACCCTCTGAACGTAGTGACCGCAAACAGAGACCTTTCAGTGAGTAAGGCCAAATTATGTACCTACGGTTTACTAGCAGACTGTTGCTGTCCATTCTTGATTTTCATGACTACCACAGGCAAGTAAGCAATGTATTCTTAACTCGTCACCACATGGGTATTTATTGCAATTAATTCCAAGTAGATTAATTAAAAGTAATAATACAATAAGCCTTGTATACTTGACACAGCCTTAAGCGTTTATCTATGTCTTAAGTCTATTAACCTTGGAGCATTATCATTATAAGCAATCAAATGACCTTAATATTCTATTTAAAGGTTTTTAAAAGATTTAGCCTTTTCAATGAGTATTCCGGACATACCTAATACATTTCATGACAGCCGATAATTGCGTTTGGATATACCTACCTAGTAATGGAGCATCGATATTTAAAAAAATGAGATGGGGAGATTTGAAGCTTGAGACACTGACATGGCAACTTTTATGTTAGATAACTGCTTAAGCTTTTAAAGTTTTTATATAAGCTTTTAAAGTTTCTATATAATCAATGTACAAATATGACAAAAGTCTGTCAAATTTATTTTTATCTTCAACTTTTATATACCATTTGGTCTTAATATATTTTTACTTTCAATATAATACTTACTAGGATAAAAATACTATACTTTATAGAAATATAGAATCTTTTTGGATTTGTAAATTATCATCTTCATTCTTTTACAGCTACTATTCACTGATAGAATCAATTCTGGCAGTTTTTATAAGCAACACTATTAGAAAAAAGAACTGCATTTCGTAATTTTATTTTAGAATTTGGCTCTATCTACTAACAAAAACATATATAATACAAGTGTTAAGTAAATACTAGGAGAATAATATGCTTATAGTTCCGTATATTGCAAGGTAAGTAAGGTATCTTGGCACAGCGATGCGTCTCTGTGCGCTTGTGTTATGAAATAAAGATCTTTGTTTGTTTGAGCAAAAAAGATATCTGGTACTTTCGGCGGGCATTTTGGAATAAAATTTCAGTTAACAAGTGTTTTTTTTTATAAACAAAGCTTATGCTAAAAGTGAACAACAGTGTTAAGAAGTTGATTGTTTTAGTTCAACTTGAAAGTTAAATTAAATCTGGCATTGGCAACAGTAGCAAAAACAACAAATGGTAAAAACAAAACAAACACTAATAAATGGTCCTTCGTTTGTTATATTGTATAGAGCTATAATTTATTTCTGAAACAATTTAATCATATAGGATAATATGGTACATTTAATAATTTTAATTGTAATAACAATCTATCAACGTCCACTATTGAATGTAGGTATCTCCACTAATTGTAAATATGGCATGCCATAATCGTCACGCTTAGCAAGCGTATTAGCAAACCTATTTGCACTTATAAGATTCCCAGGCGAATGTAGGACATTAGTAGTAGAGAGGATTCCGTAAAAGACGATTCAGTGATATACCTAATATGCATACGAGAAAAGGAGAACTAGAAATAGAACCCTATACACATACACATCTGCCTAGCGTGGCATAGTAGGTCAATTTCCCTCCTATTATATTTAGGCATTATGAGAATCTTCATACGCCATCACACAGGTGGGAGTAATGCCTAGATATAGTTCTTTTCCAAGTATAAGCCCTATGATTTAAATCTGAATGTAATAAAAATAATAACAATCTGTGAAATGAAACGATTTTTACTCGTTTCTAACACTTTTCAACATTCATTCTCCCGTGATCATAAAAAAAACCTACAAATAGGTACAAAAGCAATAAAAGCCGTAAAAGATATTTTATTTCACATGTGTAATACTTTTTTTTTTGGGGTAGGCTGCGGTCGGCACGCTCCTCGCACCATTCCGTCCGGGACGACAGAGGGGCGTAAGCACGCAACACCCGCAACCCACCCGAACACCACGTCGCCTTCGTCGTTGGGCCGACCACCGGAGCAGGGTTACTTGTCATCAATGGTCGGCCCGACGGAATACCCTCTACTTGGGGTACCCTCCCATCGACCGACGTCCCGCCCTCGGGGAGGACGTCGGTCTTTCCTCACGCGGTCGGTCTCTCGGCGGGTGACGGACTAATCCCCGGTCACGTCATCCGCAGCCTCGGCTAGGGCGGCATGGCACGCAGGTAGTCGCGCCTGCGCCGCCCCAGTCACCGGCGGCGGGTCGCTTCGTCGAGGCTGTGCTCCTCGCACACGCGACCCGCTGCCTCCTTCTGCGAGATCACTGCCTCGCAGAAGGCTGCGACCGCGTCCCAGTTCCTGATGCTGCCGAGCATCTCCCTAGCGAAGGTCGGCAGCGTCAGGTCAGCACCGATGATTGCGACGAGTTCACGACGCTGCTCTGCCCAAGCGGCACAGACCGAGCGTATGCTGCGCCGTGTCCTTGTCGCAATCGCAGTGGTACATGTGTAATACTTACGTAAATGTCAGAAATAATAAAAGATGTTTGAACAGATAGTGTTGTGGTCTAAGTAGCAATTCTGTGCCTAATGGGGAATAAATTCCTTGGACATGGAGTACTGGACTATTCTTTCGCTTGGGCTGAAAATCAACGACTGGGGTACGCTTGCATTCTCAGCCATAAGTTGAGCCCAATTCCATTTTGTTTTAGCGTTATTTTATGATTTCTTTGTTTTGGAATGTGTTTTTCATATTGTAAAGACAAATAAAGACATTTATTTATATGTGATCGTAAACACTTATTCCGCGTAACACAAATTTGTAAAGGCCTTTAAGGATTTATTCTTTAATATCGTGTGGTGAAAAGTTTTTATACGAGTATATGGCTGGTAATAAGAATCACAGTCCATGCCAAAAAACGTGTTATATGTTGTATGACAGATAACATCGATCAATTACTGATATTAAATATCATATAGATTGCCTTAGGTGTAGCCTGAAATTTAAGTATCGCTGGTGAAAATAGGCATACGCCTGTAGCATTGATACATAGTACAAATCGATGTAGATAAACAAAATAACAAATCTTTGGCGCGCTATCGTGTAAAGTAAAAGAGAAGGAAAAATTGACAGCTACTTGCGCTGTTATATCACGCAGATATATTATTTCATTTAATCATTCTTTGTGATGACTCGCTTTGTATCGTTTTAAGATACGTGCTTGTCCTAATGAACTAGCTAAGATAAATATCTAAAATAAAAAAATATGTAAGTAGAATTGTATATGATATGGAAGCCCATCGGCCTCACAGGACATATCTTGGATGAAAAGCGAAGAATCTTCTCATCATATATGTATATTTTAACCAATTTTTAATTCTTCAATCTATTTATGTTGAGCTCTATTGCACACGTTCACAACGGAAAGTAAATTGATTTAATATTATAATGTCAAAATAATAGAAGGTTATATATTTATTCCGTCATTCTTGTGGGCACCACTCCACAATTGTGGACCAGAAGTGTGCTGGTGCTGTTCTTCAAGAAGGGCGACACAGCTCTTCTAAAGAACTACAAACCCATCTCACTCTCGAGCTCCGTCTACGTCGACAAGCTGTTGTTCGAGGGTCATTACAAATTAAGTCACTTGCAAGCTTGATGATTTCCAGTCGCTGGAAGAAGCTCGCTTCTCAAAAAGGCTATAGCATCATAGATCACATCCCCACGCTACATAAGATTATCCAGAAGACCAAGGTGTCAGTGTATAGCATGTGTGTGCCTTTGATTCAGTCAAAACTTAGGAGATGCTGCAGTCCCTTCAGCGGTGCCAAATCGACCAACGTTGTATCAAACTGCTGAAATGTTTGTATAGGAATGCCACAAAATGCCAATCCATATGTGGAGAATACGAAACCGATTCAATAGCAGAAAGGTGTGAGACAGGGAGACTTCATATCTCCGAAACTATTCAACACTGTCCATGAAAGCTGTCTCCAAGCTTGTTGTCTGAATCGGACGCAGCATCAACATCAACGATGATTACATAACTCATTATTTGCAGACGAGACGTTATGACAGAATCCATAGAGGACCTTGGCACCATGCTCAACGATCTAAGCAGAGTATCCCTACAAGTGTGTTTATGAAAGAGCATGGACAAGACGATAGTCGTGTCATATGCCCATGCCATTCCAGTACCGGTCCTAATTGGCAATGCGATTCTCGATGGTGTACATCAGGCAAATAGTCCAGTTAAGTAAATCGAATGTCAACGGACAAATCCAACTTGGCTGGGCAGCGTTCGGCAAACTTAAGAGGATTTTCTCAAACAAAATACCTCAGTGTCTGAAATCACGGGTCTACGATCAATGTCTGTTACGAGTATGACTTACGGCACGGAAAAGTTGTCACTAAATGTAGACCTCTTAACCAAGCTTATGCAAGCAAGAGTTATGTTCGAGATTTCTCTGTTAGATAGAATTCGAAAAATGGAAATCCGTATAAGAATGGTTGTAACCGTCATAGCACGAAAAATTGGCACTCTGAACTAGCAATGGGCAGGCTACATCGCTCAACGAATCGACAATCCCTGAGGAAGAAAAGGTTCTCGAGTGACGATCATGTATCGGACGACGCAGTGTAAGAGGACTAGGTGGAGCGCCTGGTGAGATTCTCAAGGCGTCGTTAAATGTAGGCGGCACAGGACCGCACTTTGTGTCCAAACATGAGGGATGTCTACGTCCAACATTGGATGGGAAATGGGGGATAGGCTGAATTATGAGGATAATGAAGGTTAAATTTCAAATTTTCCCTTTCTTGCAGCTTTAGGTTATTGGATAATTAATTATATTAATAAATTATTTTAATAAATTATTTTATTATATATAGTACACAGTTATTTTTAGCTATTAGAAATCCAACAATGTAGAATTATTTCCTCATATTTATTTTAATTTAATATAATTTATAGTCGACATTATTAATATACCTATAATATATAGGGTAATAAGTATCTAGTTACTTATAATATACAAGGTAAATGATATCCTACAAAATCTTGTATACTGTTTGCCAAATAGCATGGCAAAAGAGGTCATTTGGTGACCTTCACCACGATATCATCAAATTCAAGTAATTTATCGCTAATTCTATCGCTTTCCATACAAACCGTCTTATCGTTGTAATATCGTGGTGAAGGTGTCTAGACCGAACAGAGGTTACAAACATTTGTCTGCATGTAATTTGTTTAGAATTTTAATTAAGAAATTATTAAACACCTACACGTGCAATAATAAAGCATACGTACACGTTACCTACCTTACCACTGCCCTAGCATGAAACTGATAGCTAACCTATCTTAAGGCTAACTTTTTGTTAAATACGTATGGTGAGGTAAAATAATATACTAAAATAATTTGTTTATAACTTTACAAAAATCTATAGTTCTGAACTGTCACTTCCACTACTATTACTATCACCGCTGTCTGATACATGAATTATGAATGCATCAACCTTTCGGTATATACTGTCATCGAGGCCCATCATATTTTTTTTCAATATCTTTTACGTGCTCTACACGGAATGTCAAACAAAATGGCGACTGGGTCACATGACGCCACTGATCTCGTACACCTGACGCTAAAATCAGTTAAGAAAAGATTTTATGTTTGATACACATAACCTAAAATCTTGCATCTACTTGTGCGACCCTTTTAGGTTTATTACACCTGACGGTAAAATGTGTTGAAAGAAATGTGTCATAACTTAAAACTTGGCATTTTTGGGCGTTACATAATTCTTCGAAGCTAATTACGTATTTAATTATAGGATCTATATTATATTGAATTTATATAAATATTCTCGGTACTTTAATTTCAATGTTACTTAAAAACTTTTGATTTGAAAGTAATTTGGCATTGTTATCAATGATATTATTTATAAAATAATGAAATGTCACCAGTTACAGGTTTATCTGGTATTTTAAAACAATGAAATACATGATTAAAGGATATTAAAAACATATATTTTATATGGTAATTTTACTAGATTTCGTAAAATTTTGAGTTGTGCTGTTTGTAGTGTTGCTTCCTGGTAGGCATCTACCAAGAGAATTTTGCGATACAACTTTTCGATAGATTTGTATGGTAAGCGATAGATCTTTTGCATTTTAAGATATCATGGTGAAGGTAGGTGAAGGTCGTCTTTTGCCACCTTATCTGGCACTGAGTATAGTATATTTGTGTATTTCGCGAACAAATCAACAGACAGATACGAAAATTTCAAAACTCGTCTCAATGAATTCTATCAATGATTCTAAGGCATACTTTTTTCTCATATAACAATTTATATGTATATACAATACTAGCAAACCGCCCTCGCTTCGCTTCGGTTTCAGTCGCCTTAGCCGCGTAGTTCCCGTTCCCGTGGGAATAGCGGCATAAAATATGGCCTATGTTACTCCCTGATATTATAGCTTTCTATTGGTGAAAGAATTTCTGAAATCCGTTCGACGGTTTAAGCGTGAAAGCGTAACAAACAAACAAATTTACTTTCGCATTTATAATATTAGTAAGGATATGCTTATATTATTAAGTTTTTGTTCAAATAAATGGAATCAAATAAATCATAGCCAATCTATAAACATTTCATTATTAGCTTTTAACGAGGCATAATGGGGTCGACATTTTAGTTAATCAAATGCATTGATAGGGTTTTATATACCTAGGCATATTGCTATTATACCAACAAAAGTCATAATTAGGTGATTAATGTGGTCACACACTTACCTATTAGTTTTCCTTCAGAAAACGAGAGATTTGACTCAGACTAAAGAATAATGTACAATGCTGTCATGTAACTAGGTAGATAGATATACCTATACCATGGCTTGCAGACATCTGACGTCTTAAATAACTGATTCGAGACTTTAATTTACTTCTGTATGCAAATGCACCAATTAGCGTTTCTTACATTTCTCAGCAGGAATACTCATTATTTCAAGATGGGATTTTTTCCTGCGAACGACGATCGTACCACAACCGTGGACGTTGTAGATAATTAACTACGAACGGTACTCGTCCTTCAGCATTTGCTTATTAACATCTAATCTATGTTGGCGCCCGTCGATCTTAATTAATTCAATTAAAGTATTAAGGAGTAGGTGAAGGTTGCGGTCCTCTCACTGAAATTTAAAAACTTAACGTCGTTGTCGTAACGAGTCACCGAGTATAGAAGGGGGAGGCGAATTAATCAAATAATACCGCGGAGGTGAGGGGCCGGCGCCTCCTGCTCTGCACCCCCCGCCGCAACCCCGCGCGCGACCGCGTGGCTCAGTTGCGACCGAAACGCTGTACGGGGAGGTGTTGTCGATCCCCATTATCGTAACTACTTTTTTCGAAGTTCTCTATACAGTTTTGTTTTAAAGTTTTACAAGGAAGTTTTAGTGTGACCGTTCATTTAACCTGTAGAACTATAAAGTTAAGAGACTGTAATCGGCGGTGTAGTTTCTTAAGTTCATACGTTTATTGTGTTTTTTTGTTATTGTTAAGTTTTTTTGTTTGGTGCATCGTGCCGGTCCGCAGATCGGCGGTCCCTTCGAGGCAGCAAGCCTGGTCGCTCGGCCTACAGACCTCAGAGAGGACAAAGCCATTAGGTAACTATACAGAATAATTTAGAAATTTACATTTAACGTTTGTACGGTCATGGCTTCAAACTACAATGCAGCATGTTTGTAAATAGACGGCATCACGTAATAAACTATGACATGCTAAACTCATTTCAATACTCTCTATGATTTACAATAATAATAACCGGTGCTTATAGGTCTTCAAGACTTCTTGATGTCTTAAAGATCACGACGGCGCGGTAACTTTAACTGAGACCACGTGATATTTCTGCGATTTATTTAAAGCTCATTAACAAAATGACTAGATGCTGTATAATAATTAATTAACAATAATATTTTAAGGTTAATATACCTTACTTTTAAAAGTAATTCATTGCGGAAATCGTTAACCGTTTCCGCATAATCCTGAAATGTTTAATTTAAAAATATTTAATAACTAGTTTAATTACTGTTGTTAATCTATTGGATAATTAACTTCAAGGTAAGTTGTTCAGTTGATGATTTAATAGATAAATAGCTTAGAACAAAGAAATACGCATTTAATGTAACGTATATAAACACAGAGCTTTTCCTCTCATTAATTATATACATATAAAAAGCAAATGATTATCAGACATGATAGTATACCCTTTACAGAAATATCTCCGAAATCCGTAATTAATAGCAAGTACTTTGTGAGCACAACACTAATTATTTCACCGTCAGGTGAAACTCAATTACTAAGAGATAATTAAACCATCAAGGATTTATTTACTTTGAACATCAATTTTCTTTAAAATAAACCTACTTTTAATTAAAGCTTAGCGAAAAACAAATACAGGAGAGGGGCAACCCTTGCGTACGCAGACTACCTCGTACCGTAGACTCTATTATTGTTTGAGGACTTAAGCTCATTTTGAATCGGACAACCCCTAACTTTAAGCCACAGACTAAACAAAACATATTAATGTTTTATTTGACGAGGATCATCATTATATCAGTGTTGTTTGATACGAATCACACGACACAAATTAGGGTTTATGAAAATATGTCAGCTAGATAAGAAACGCGTAGAAATTATTTCATCAAATCATTCGTAATAAGACGGGTTAAAATTAATTTAAAACATGTCTAAGCAATATTATACGGACCACTTCATTTCATCGCCGGTTTAATTAAAAACGAGTGCCCGCTCCCCCCTCGTTTTCGGGTTGGAGTACCCCCTGCACCCGCGTGGGCGTCTCGCTCCGCTTATATTTAGATAATTGTACAATCATCTAAATTAATGAGTCCTCTCGTCCGGCCCTGGCCTCTATTGTTATTATGTTTGTGGTACCCGCAGAGCGGATACACGGTGACAATTTTAAATTAAAAATTCTAATTAATCCATTATTCATTTCGTGTTGGATTCAAATAATATTCCGAGAATTTTAATTTTAACGTTCTTAGAAGTTAATTTTATAACGAAATTTTAATAACCTTTAAATATTTCGATTATTTGTTTGTGGTACACGGATAACAAAGTAATACACGTTTCATGACTGGCAATTAGTATTTATGTGATTAAAAATTATTACTTAGTTGCACGAGAGAGAAAGAGACTGCGACAGGGCTCAGAGAGAGAAGAGTACAATCTCAGTGGGTGTTCATAACTCCCGGTTGACGACAGTGATAGAGCTCAATGCAATTAAAAGTTTCACTACGTGCGTGGACGAGGCGCCTCGCAAATCTACCTTAATTTATGATAAGCCCAAGTTATAAGAGTTAATTAATTACTTATTTTGACTAAGACTAATTTGATTTCGATGTAATAACGTTCATTTTTAAATAACGTATGTATATAATAATTAATCTATACCAATAAATAAAATTGGAGTGCCTGTTTGTAATGTCAAAATATAGGCTTTTTTCATGCTCACGCGGTTATTTGCACTATACACATGCCTAAAAATCACTTAATATTTTTTTTGTCTGTCTGTCTGTTTATTCCGGGTAATCTTCAAAACGGCTGGACCGATTTCAAAAATTCTTTCACCAAGGGAAAGCTATAATATCAGGGCATAAATTAGGCTATATTTTATCCCGGTATTCCCACGGGAACTACGCGGGTAAAACGTCTAAAACCGAAGCGAAGCGAGGACGGGTTGCTAGTGTATAATTCTTCTTATCTGTCAACAAAGTCGACGACTTTACATTTAAGATAGTTTAAAATGGATATAAAATACAGTTTAAGATATCATGGTTTTAAATGTCGATCTATACGACGGACGGTGGTTCCGTTGCTAAAGTGAGTTTAAAAAGTGATACGGATACATATTATAATAAATAGTGGAAAATTGTTTGTTTCGAAATATTAAATCACGAACTATCGATCTAAATCGAATTCTTTTCTGTAGCGTGACTATTGAAGAAAAAATTACAGGATATTGAACAGGAAATTTAACATGAAACAGCCAGCTAGTCAATTTATAAAACAATGTAAAAATCTAATTGATATTACCAATGCGTTGATGGCCAAATAGAGTTAGCGATGCATCACTCATCGAATTCGCTCGCAAAATTAAATGCATTTAGCAACAGAAGGACGGTGTATTATGGAGAGAGCCGGACGGACGACACCCCGGAAGGCCCGCGGCGATCAGCCTAATGAACCAGTACCACCCTCCAGACTGATTTATTAACGAATTAAGTGCATTCCGATGCGCCCTCATGTTATGATATATTTTAAAGGAACATATAAATATACTAAAAGTGAGAAGATATATTTGGAGAAACTGTTATCCATCATTAATATCCCATTTCGTTATTTTAGATTATATATTCAAATGATACTTACCTATTCTTATGAAATCCTTATACACATAACTTACTGCGGTCGCCAATCAGCTTGTCATTCGTGGCGAATATGGCGATGACTCCACCAGGAATGACTGTACCAAGTAACTTACTGTTGGGGAGGCCTGCATCCAGCAGGGTACGAGGGGCTGAACTATGATGAAGGAGAAGAAGAAGAAAGTTATTTCTGTTTTGGAACAGACTCGTATCCCACAGTGGCTGAAGAAGAAGAATGTGAAACGGGAGACGTTTTTAATACTTTAAAAAAGGAATGGTTGCCTTTTTTCTTTTTCCTTGTTTGGACTGGCTTAATTCTGGTTGCTCCAGTCCGGAAGAGTGCTATGGGGCCCAACCTGCCTGTCGCATTTCCTCTCCCCATGCCTTGCGCGTGGCATTATTTAATCTTACACCCATACCACGATAGAATTCCTTAAATATTCTGTTAGTAATCCAAAAGCTAGTCACAAATTTTATAAATGCGAAAGTAAGTTTATTTGTTTGTTATGCTTTCACGCTTAAACCACTGAACCGATTTCAAAAATTATTTCACCAATGGAAAGCTATAATATCAGGGAGTGGCATAGGCTATATTTCATTCCGGTATTCCCACAGGAACGGCCACTACGCGGGTAAGGCGATTGAAACCGAAGCGTAACGAGGACGGGTTGCTAGTAATATAATAAATAATATATGCTGTATATAAATAATAATGTGTATAAGTTTTATGGTGCATATACAAACCAATGAAATATGTCCCTTCAAAACACCCAACAGATAATTTTCCTTAGTGAAACATCACTGAGCAGAACATAACCAGTTCCGCTTGGCTAACTCTCTACCTACACATTAGTGCCTTACGTTTAAAGAGCATCTAAACGACTCGATTACTATGCAAATAAAGCTTGTATAGCATACATTTCTAAGAAATACTTTCCAATTTTAATTTCTCTAAAGAACAAGGATACAAAATATCAATTGAAATTTACATTTCTGTAAAATATTCTGGAATGAACACTTCGTCTGTGATACATTTCAATTGTATACTAATATGTATATTTAATACTCTAGCCAGACGTCTAAAATACGGGGTGCGACAGGTGTACGTTCCCATGTCTCTCTTATAAAAGCCTTTTATTCAGACGAGAATAGTATAATACTATAAATGAGAGTTGATTGTTGAACTAAGAGGATTATTAAGCATCAATAATACCAATATTTAATAAAAAATTTATTTCAATTTGAACACCAAATATTCACGAAATTCTTTACGAGTTATGGTCAGGCAATACGGAATTTTGTATTGAATAAATTTGGACGGTGTGCTCGAGTCATATTATTGTTGTATGTATTATTCACGAGGACAGGCCGGCAAGGGACGGCGCGCCTTCAGACCTTAAATTATTAAACACGCGTTAGTTGTTGCTATAAACTCATCGTCGAATGTCTATAGAGTCTGATGGTGGAATCATTGGCTAACTATTTTTTAACAAGCGTGTTTTTGGTCTAAACAAATCAAATTCGCATCGCACATGAATTTACTCAACAACCAGCTGTGTGCCAAGGTTTTCTTGAGTTACGGCTAGATTGAAAAGTAAATCTCAGACAAACTATTTAAGGCTCGAATTGGAATTCTCATTGAGGTAGTAGGCTCGGTGGAACACCTGCTATGATATCGCGCATGCCCTCTCCCCAGTCCGTAAGTCCACATTGAATAAACCGGTTTGGATTACAGGTTATAGCTACTTATCCGTTTGGCGGAAACGAACCTCCACATAGCTCGTTGCGCATATTCATCATACAAAATACAATTATATGATTGTTATTAAATCTTAAAAAAACAACACGTAGTAACTAACATGTGAGAAAGAAGTAATTTTCATTGTATTCATAAACGGTTATAATTTTGCGCTGACCATAGTAATAATGTGAACAAAACTTTCTCGAAAAAATAAAAATGTTGATTTTTTTACTATGTCACTTGTTAATTTCTACTAAACACGTATTACAAGCTTTCTCAAACTGGAAAACCTCTTTTGCTATCTTAATTGTTTCTCTATTTCTATTTAACTCGCCGTCATCATTATCACTTTTAGCAAGATGAAAGCATTTTAATAGCAATTATCATGTAGGTCTAGCAAATACCTTTAGACAACGTCTCTTTAAAATCTCTTATTCTATGTATTTCCTAACAGACTGCATTCATTACTAGGATCTCAAATGCAGCTATTTGCCACTCCACAGAACTGCTACAAAATTAATACTATTTTTTATTTACCTATCTAACTATAACCTACTTTAGTCATTATTAGAAATTGTGTAGATATTTACAGAACGATTACCAATATTACCCACGTTCCGGGAAGAAGCAATTCAAGTCCCATACAAAAATAAACAGTCAACCGCAGTTTATTTGTTCTGTAGGTAAGAGGGTCTCGGCCCATGAAATAATGATGTTTGAAGAATTTTGGAACAAACGTTTAACCTCTGTCATAACGAGATGAGCATTCCTTAAATCCAAGAATTTTAATATAGCTCAGACTGAAGAAAATCAACATGGCAATGATATTAACTACGTTACGTTTATTTAAGTCTGTCAAGTTAGATATTATTTAATTTAAATACAGTTTTTTTATAAGAATAATTGCATACGTCTTACAAATACCCTGTCAAAATCTTATGTGTCAAAGTTTTAAGATAATTGGGTTATTTTGTCGTTTTTAATTAAAATAAATCCGTATATCACTCAGTGTTTATTATACCTGAAGAATCATAATATAATAGGCGTGATATTTTTAAAATCAGTAACCTTACGCTTATCTGACATAATTTTAATAAGTATGTTTTCCACTGCCAAAATATAAAAGTTTTATATAAACCAAATGTTTATTTTATGCGACTATGTCTACCGTAGTGTGTGATTAAACTTTAATTTAAACTTTATTTGATTTTCATTCCCCACATCTTTCGCCCTTACTCTGAATACTACTAATAATAAAAAACTTGGAATAACTTAATTACAAATACACCACTTGTATCAATTCCGAAAGAAAGGAACAGGACAAAAGTTTTTGGGCTTTTACTGAGAGAATAACGTTCTATTTCTCCGCGTGCGGTCAACTAGAGATGCCAGTCATCCTAATTGATTGTGTCGGAATTCTTACAATAATTGCTCTTAATTATTGTTTTGAAGCACTTGGCAATTTGAACTTTACTACCAATTGCGATCGAAACTATAGAATATGTTTTCTATTTGTTATTAAAAATAAATGTACTTAATTTAGATGTCTTGGAACGTCTCTGGGGAAAATGTTTAGGTGCTCGATAGAAAACCCTGAATACACGTGGACCTAAGTCAACTCAAAAGATCGCTATTGGATGTATGGTGGGGCTTATCTTCTTAAACTTTGGTCAATTGCTATCACGGCCTAGCGAAAAGTTTTGTTAGACCATCAAACAAACATGTGCTGATGTTAGCTCCGCTTGAAAAAAGAAAACGTACTTACTCGACCTCTTAAATAATATAGCAATAGCAACAAGATGATAATTGATATGAGACTTTTAATATTAAAGGTACATATTTATTGTAAGTTATTGTATGAAATAACTTTACATTATAATTATGCAATATAAGCCACATAAATCACTGACGCTATAGGCATTTTGGGTATATACATAGATGGGCCTTTCTCTACTAACTGGAAACTTGTCTATTGACAGTTGTCCCGACCCTATTTTTCTAGAAAATTAAAAATATGTTAAGTCGATAGATAGTTATAATATAAATACATATAAACAAGAAACCATTGTAATTTTCCCTTATTTTTCGAATTATAGGCAATTTTGTAAAAAAAATGCGGCAGAGGACTGTTTTTGCCACCCAGAGGACTGTTTTTTCCACCCAGAGAATAGTTTATGTCAATGTTTATATGAAGAAAAACACAATATTAATTATTAAATGTAATCAAATAAATTCTCTTTATTGAATACTGTATCACATACAGAATTTAAATACTTATATTTATCAGGAACAAATTGCGAGCTTAGCTCTAAGTAACGAGTTAAAATAATTATAATCAAAATTAAGCTTAGGTACTAAGAATCAGCCTTGTTTACTTATCAATGCAGACTTATTTCTCAAAAACAGGTACAGGTATATTAAAATAATAAAATATTCGTTTCCCTTTTAGGGCAATATCTGGGTTTGGCAACCTCTTTAATTGTATAAATTCTTGTAACTTGTATAAATTCTTGTAACTTGTATAAATTTGCAATGCTATCCGTTAGATATCTTTTCTGTTTTTTAAGCCCTTTTCTGGTCAGGCATTCTCGTTTTCCTGCGCCAAGTCTGCTGTTGTCATCATTTTCATAGAAGGTTCGTACAGTGTTTATGCAATCAGATGAAATTTTGTCTTTACGAGTCCGAAGCTTGGGTACTAAAACTGATTGACGCGCTGACTTCTGAATTGTTTTATAAGATATAGAACTATCTTTGCTTCGCCATAACTTGTACTTGTTGATTAGTTTACCGGACACGACTTTTTCGAATATTTGTTTTTCTTTGCAGGTTTTTAAATTAGCGTAGTTTTCTTTTAGCTGGGCATTCAACACTTCACTAAATAGCGCCTTTTTGACTACTTCTCTTCGAGTTTCTGGTGAATCACACATTTTGATAAGTTTACTGTTAGGTGTGTCTACATTTTCCTTTGTCTTAGCTTTTTCCAAACGTTCTAATCTCTTCCTATACTTCTCGGATTTATTTCTGAAATACTCGATCTTTTTGTCTTTATCCTTTATAATTTTGTCACGTTCCTTTCTAGTTTTACGCTTTCTACCATTACTTGCATCACTTCGTGGAATGGTCATAGGTAGTATTGATGAAGAGACAGAAGTTTGAGGAGAAGGTGAACCCTCGGATTCGGGCGTATTTTGTCGTACAAAATTGTTTGTAATTTCTTTCAAAACTTTTTTCTTTACGCGATACGTAGCACAGTGCTTTCTCCATTCTTTAGTCACAGCTTTGTGTTCACGTTGACTCATATCTTTGACCGACTTTCTTGTACCTTTTTCCTTCTTTCTTTGGTAGTTTCGTCGTTCTTTTTCCTTCAATTGCTCTCTTTTTACAGGGTCATGTTTTAGCCGTTGATATCTTAATCTGCCTGCAATTCGTTTCTGCTCTTTTATTTCTTCTTTGGTTTTAGGTTTCTTTTTTGGTGGCATTGCGGCAATACTAAAACAATAAAACATACTTTCAATATTTAAAAAAAACCGTAAGGGTTTAAAAACAGGTAGTTACTAGGTACATATTATTTTATATTCCAATATCCATAATAATAAAAAACAAAAGACCTGAATAAGCGTGACAGGCCAATGTAAGAAAAAAAGAGGCCATCGGCAAGCAGTAGGTTAGTGCAGACTATAAAGAATATTAATAAAATACACGGACGTCAGATAAAACAGTCCTCTGTCACATTGAACAGTCCTCTGTGTTATAAATTTCCAGAGGACTGTTATTTTTACGTAAAAAATGACATACCACGTATCAGTTTAAATATTACTTCTTAACACAGAAGCAGCTATAAATTATCACACTGAGCAATTTTTTGTTAAATAAATATAATTATAACACATAAAACGCCGTAAAATAGACTTACCAGAGGAATATTCACTCAACATTACAGAGACGTGGCTCCCACACAGACGCGGAGTTGTCACTCAGTGTTACCAACTCCCTAAAATATTTATACCTAAATCATAGTTAAAAACCCCTAAAACTGCCACAATTACATGAAAATGCCACTAAAAATGAATTCATTAAAATAAGAATAAATAATAAATTAGTACCCGTACTGAAAATAAATATACATCCGGGCAAAAAAGAAATATGCCTCATATATGTGACATTTATGAGACATAGTTACTTAATAAACAATAATAATAATAATTAGGTAAACTCCAAGCTCTACTGGGCCCGGTCTATATCCACGGACAGGACTATTCTTGCGAATAAGCCTGATATCGTGCTGATGGATACTAGATGTCACTACGCTGGTATTTTAATTTTTTTTATACAAAAAATCCCTAAAAGAGCCCCTAAAAATAGAACGCCCCTAAAAAACCCCATTCCACTTATTTACCAAATTTGGGGGGAAAACCCCTAAGTTGGCAACACTATTGTCACTGCGCAAAATGGCGGTGGCGGCGACTTGTTTAGCATGCCGACCAAGTAAACTTCACACTGTTAACGTTCCGTTTCACGCGAAATGTAACCACAATAGTGTTTAGTATTTTTGTGGCGCGATATTCAAATTGTGACAGAGGACTGTTCAAAAATCGAATGGACAAAATTCGAACACTAGTTTTTAGTACTAAAATATACTGTAAAATTATAATTGTTTTTTGTTCACATGCATCTGGGGGCACTGCCGTGCCCCCGCCAAGTCGAACATTCAATATTCTTTATGTTCATAGAGTTATAAGATTTTACATTTTTAAATACCACTAATAAAAACCGAATCGAATCATACTCGATCCGGAATTAGGACATCACAGAGGACTGTTTTTAGTGGCTTTTAGACCGAATTTATGAAATGATTATGATTCTAAATATTGATTAAGCTTGGCTCCTTAAATAACAGGTTATATATTATGTGTTTTAATAAACAAAACTATGCATTAATATAGCCAAAGTAAAAAAAAATTCTTGGACCATGATTTTCCTGTTAGTAGAGAAAGGCCCAGATATCAATACTGGTTTGGGTTTGTAAGTAACTTTGCAAATATACAATCAATAAATTAAATCGAGATTTAGAACAACTGCTTGTGAATCATATAGTGAATTATAAAATCTAATCTTAGATCACTACAGTATCCTTGCAGTCATCAAATTAATCTTAAGGAACGAAGGATACGTCAAAATTATAAAAACTAATTCTGTAAATAAAACTTTTTACGGATATTATCACGTTTGTATTTGCGTCTTGATTACCCGACTTTTCGAATTCTTTACAGCGTTCATTGTCACGGGCGGACTAAGACTCATTCCAAACGCGATAAAATCCTTAAAATAGCATTTACAATGTGTAATGCTCACGTAAACATCAGAAATCGTTATGAATTCTGTAATAATAATGACATACAGAGAACCGAAAATAGCGTAGTTCTGAGATTCTTTTGAAAATTTTATAATGTTGATGACACTAATATTATTATCCTTTAGAGCACTGAGGAAAATCTTGGAATCTAGTTTAGTTAGTCGAGCTGATAATTGATAATAATAAAGGCTAAGCTTATGACTGAGCCTCCTAGATGTGTTTGATCTTGATTAATAAAGGTACAAGTTGCTAATTTTCCTATTTGCTGGAATTATCGCTTTAGCCGATATATTACCTATATCGCAGCTTAATTACTAACGATAATGCTGTACGTGACTGATCGTAGTATTAATAATTGCCAACTCCTGTTTTACTTTATATAATTTAGCTTGTGGCGGGCCCTAAGTTAATAAAAAAAAAATCTCATGCTGACTTAAGGTTTCTTAGCTATACGTTCTCTTTTAAGAGTATTATGTATCTTAACCACAGTAGTTAAGTGGTAGATCACTACCACTGTAACACCTGCTCGAGGAGACCCGTTCCCCTAAAGAAATATACATATACTAGCTGACCCAACAGTTCCTGTATTGTATAAAATAAAAATTCTTGTAATCGAATCCAGTGCCGCTTACCAGCTTGATAGGTAATAGGTAGGCCACTTATCCATGGTTAGACCACACTGTCGACAGTCGTCTTTCCACAGCTGCGGGTCGATCCGTCCGGGGCAGTACCAAACTCTAGCAAGAAACAATGTCTGAATAGTAGCAATTTGTTATTGCACTTCGTTCGGTGAGCGAAAGAGCCGGAAGCCCAACTTTTTGAGGGTGTTTCCGTGTAGTGCTTTAGTATCACCGAACCTGGCCCGCATTAACACATTGCTTAACTTTTTCACGGTGGGTAGCGGCCTAGCTAAGGTCCATGAACGGTCGTATCACTATGCTGTTTGCTCGTTTGCCACCATTAGTAATAAAAAAGGTCCTTTAGTTGTCTAAAACCGTATTCGCATTATTGGCTTTCTAATGAAAGCGTATAGAGGCACCTCGGCTAGAGGGTTTCAAAGTCTTTAACCGATATTTTATGTTTTATACATGTATAGATGAATAGATTAAAGCTTAAACACTAGATAATGCCCAATTCAACTAAGCATTTGTTTTCATGTTATAACTTTTCAAAGTAATAAGAGCGTTGTAAATTGTAATTAAAAATGACAAATTTCCTGCCCTGGTAGATTTCTTTTAGTAAATAATTCAGTTATTTACAGCATAGTAAGTTTGTACTAAAATAAAACTTATCCCTTTGGTGAGGGAGTAAAAATACAATTCACCCCTATATTGCACCTGGGGGCGTATAAGAGACGAAAAATTCGAAATAAAACCCTGGAATAGGGTTTCGTCCGACCAGTGGCACAGTAGATCAATTGCCTTATAATGGAGGAGGCAGTAGTAATAAAAACAAACCAAATCGATTGTATTACTAATAATACCAATAAAGCTTATATTAAGTGAGGTGCCATATTTTATTCGTTGCCATGGCAACAGTCGCACCAAACACCACGAGATATATTGCATTGCACATTAAATAACTATTTGAGTAATAGATGGCGATAATGAACGTAATTGATAAGAAGCAATGTTTATTCTTTGCCCACACATTTCAACAATACGAACGTTATTTCTTAGTATTTTTTTTCTCGACATTATTACCTAATATTTAAAATATTGTAACGGCTCTAATATCGAATATGAGTATACATATATTATTATTTCATCATTATCATCATCGTCTCAGCCCACACAAGTCCCACTGTTGGGCTTGCGCCTCCTCTACAATGAGAAGGAAATTTACCTACTACACCGCGCTGGTCAGACGTGTTGGCATTGGGTTTTACGGCGAGTTTTCCTTCTCGTCCATAGATGTTACCGGCATATTATATCCTTTAGTCGTCTTTTACGACACCCACGAGTAAGAGAAGGGGTGGTAATTGTATTCTTACTCCGTCACCACACTAAACATTATGTATTATAGTTGTATTAAAATCTACCTATGTGAACTTGGCAGCCGACTTTTAGAAAAAAATTTTTTGTTATTCTCATAGGATTCCACATCGTTTGTACCCGTATGTACCACTTTGATTTTCGTTTGTACCTCAAACCAAAAAAAGTTACAGCGTTTTCAAAATTTGACCCGCAGCCGACTTTGGAAAATTAAAAATTTAGAAAAGGGGTCTGATTCGGGATCGTTTGTACCCGTTTGTACCACCTTCATTTTTCATTTTTCTCAAAACCCAAAAAAGTTACAGAAGTTTGAAAATTTCAAAAAACCAAATTCCACAATTTTTGGATTTTCGAAAATCTGCAAACGCAGATCAACGTTGAATCGTTTGTACCCGCAGAAATCACTTGTCTTTTCGTTTGTACCTCAAACCAAAAAAATTAGGGAGGTTTTCTAATTTTTCATAAATAAAATCCATGTAATTTCTGTAATTTTTGCGATATCTCAATTCTGCAAACGGGGTTCGATAAGGGACGGCGTCGTGAGGTTTGTACCGCTTTAAGTTTCGTTTGTACCTCAAACCAAAAAATTATGGGGGAATTTCTAATTTTTCAAAAATAAAATCCATGTAATTTCTGTAATTTTTGAGATATCTCAATTCTACAAACGGGGTTCGATAAGGGACGGCGTCGTGAGGTTTGTACCGCTTTAAGTTTCGTTTGTACCTCAAACCCAAAAAAAATGCGAGCGTTTTAAAAATTAAAAAAAAAATAAAAAAAAAGCAATTTTCAGATTATCTAAAATCTGAAAACGTGAATCGACGCTGAATCGTTTGTACCCGCAGAAATCACTTGTCTTTTCGTTTGTACCTCAAACCAAAAAATTTAGGGAGGTTTTCTAATTTTTCACAAATAAAATCCATATAATTTCTGTAATTTTTGAGATATCTCAATTCTGCAAACGGGGTTCGATAAGGAACGGCGTCGTGAGGTTTGTACCGCTTTAAGTTTCGTTTGTACCTCAAACCCAAAAAAAATGCGAGCGTTTTAAAAATTAAAAAAGAAAAAAAAAAAAACAATTTCGAGATTTTCGAAAATCTGAAAACATGAATCGACGCTGAATCGTTTGTACCCGCAGAAATCACTTGTCTTTTCGTTTGTACCTCAAACCAAACATTTTTGGGGGGTTTTCTAATTTTTCAAAAATAAAATCCATGTAATTTCTGTAATTTTTGAGATAGCTCAATTCTGCAAACGGGGTTCGATAAGGGACGGCGTCGTGAGGTTTGTACCGCTTTAAGTTTCGTTTGTACCTCAAATCAAAAAATTTTGGGGGGATTTCTAATTTTTCAAAAATAAAATCCATGTAATTTCTGTAATTTTTGAGATATCTCAATTCTACAAACGGGGTTCGATAAGGGACGGCGTCGTGAGGTTTGTACCGCTTTAAGTTTCGTTTGTACCTCAAACCCAAAAAAATGCGAGCGTTTTAAAAATTAAAAAAAAAAAATTAAAAAAGCAATTTTCAGATTATCGAAAATCTGAAAACGTGAATCGACGCTGAATTGTTTGTACCCGCAGAAATCACTTGTCTTTTCGTTTGTACCTCAAACCAAAAAATTTTGGGGGTTTTCTAATTTTTCAAAAATAAAATCCATGTAATTTCTGTAATTTTTGAGATATCTAAATTCTGCAAACGGGGTTCGATAAGGGAAGGCGTCTTGAGGTTTGTACCGCTTTAAGTTTCGTTTGTACCTCAAACCAAAAAATTTTGGGGGGTTTTCTAATTTTTCAAAAATAAAATCCACGTAATTTCTGTAATTTTTGAGATATCTCAATTCTGCAAACGGGGTTCGATAAGGGAAGGCGTCGTGAGGTTTGTACCGCTTTAAGTTTCGTTTGTACTTCAAACCCAAAAAAAATGCGAGCGTTTTAAAAATTAAAAAAAAAAAATAAAAAAAGCAATTTTCAGATTATCGAAAATCTGAAAACGTGAATCGACGCTGAATCGTTTCTACCCGCAGAAATCACTTGTCTTTTCGTTTGTACCTCAAACCAAAAAATTTAGGGAGGTTTTCTAATTTTTCACAAATAAAATCCATATAATTTCTGTAATTTTTGAGATATCTCAATTCTGCAAACGGGGTTCGATAAGGAACGGCGTCGTGAGGTTTGTACCGCTTTAAGTTTCGTTTGTACCTCAAACCCAAAAAAAATGCGAGCGTTTTAAAAATTAAAAAAGAAAAAAAAAAACAATTTCGAGATTTTCGAAAATCTGAAAACATGAATCGACGCTGAATCGTTTGTACCCGCAGAAATCACTTGTCTTTTCGTTTGTACCTCAAACCAAACATTTTTGGGGGGTTTTCTAATTTTTCAAAAATAAAATCCATGTAATTTCTGTAATTTTTGAGATATCTCAATTCTGCAAACGGGGTTCGATAAGGGACGGCGTCGTGAGGTTTGTACCGCTTTAAGTTTCGTTTGTACCTCAAATCAAAAAATTTTGGGGGGATTTCTAATTTTTCAAAAATAAAATCCATGTAATTTCTGTAATTTTTGAGATATCTCAATTCTACAAACGGGGTTCGATAAGGGACGGCGTCGTGAGGTTTGTACCGCTTTAAGTTTCGTTTGTACCTCAAACCCAAAAAAATGCGAGCGTTTTAAAAATTAAAAAAAAAAAATTAAAAAAGCAATTTTCAGATTATCGAAAATCTGAAAACGTGAATCGACGCTGAATTGTTTGTACCCGCAGAAATCACTTGTCTTTTCGTTTGTACCTCAAACCAAAAAATTTTGGGGGTTTTCTAATTTTTCAAAAATAAAATCCATGTAATTTCTGTAATTTTTGAGATATCTAAATTCTGCAAACGGGGTTCGATAAGGGAAGGCGTCTTGAGGTTTGTACCGCTTTAAGTTTCGTTTGTACCTCAAACCAAAAAATTTTGGGGGGTTTTCTAATTTTTCAAAAATAAAATCCACGTAATTTCTGTAATTTTTGAGATATCTCAATTCTGCAAACGGGGTTCGATAAGGGACGGCGTCGTGAGGTTTGTACAGCTTTAAGTTTCGTTTGTACCTCAAACCCAAAAAAAATGCGAGCGTTTTAAAAATTAAAAAAAAAATAAAAAAAAAGCAATTTTCAGATTATCTAAAATCTGAAAACGTGAATCGACGCTGAATCGTTTGTACCCGCAGAAATCACTTGTCTTTTCGTTTGTACCTCAAACCAAAAAATTTAGGGAGGTTTTCTAATTTTTCACAAATAAAATCCATATAATTTCTGTAATTTTTGAGATATCTCAATTCTGCAAACGGGGTTCGATAAGGAACGGCGTCGTGAGGTTTGTACCGCTTTAAGTTTCGTTTGTACCTCAAACCCAAAAAAAATGCGAGCGTTTTAAAAATTAAAAAAGAAAAAAAAAAAAACAATTTCGAGATTTTCGAAAATCTGAAAACATGAATCGACGCTGAATCGTTTGTACCCGCAGAAATCACTTGTCTTTTCGTTTGTACCTCAAACCAAACATTTTTGGGGGGTTTTCTAATTTTTCAAAAATAAAATCCATGTAATTTCTGTAATTTTTGAGATATCTCAATTCTGCAAACGGGGTTCGATAAGGGACGGCGTCGTGAGGTTTGTACCGCTTTAAGTTTCGTTTGTACCTCAAATCAAAAAATTTTGGGGGGATTTCTAATTTTTCAAAAATAAAATCCATGTAATTTCTGTAATTTTTGAGATATCTCAATTCTACAAACGGGGTTCGATAAGGGACGGCGTCGTGAGGTTTGTACCGCTTTAAGTTTCGTTTGTACCTCAAACCCAAAAAAATGCGAGCGTTTTAAAAATTAAAAAAAAAAATTAAAAAAGCAATTTTCAGATTATCGAAAATCTGAAAACGTGAATCGACGCTGAATTGTTTGTACCCGCAGAAATCACTTGTCTTTTCGTTTGTACCTCAAACCAAAAAATTTTGGGGGTTTTCTAATTTTTCAAAAATAAAATCCATGTAATTTCTGTAATTTTTGAGATATCTAAATTCTGCAAACGGGGTTCGATAAGGGAAGGCGTCTTGAGGTTTGTACCGCTTTAAGTTTCGTTTGTACCTCAAACCAAAAAATTTTGGGGGGTTTTCTAATTTTTCAAAAATAAAATCCACGTAATTTCTGTAATTTTTGAGATATCTCAATTCTGCAAACGGGGTTCGATAAGGGAAGGCGTCGTGAGGTTTGTACCGCTTTAAGTTTCGTTTGTACTTCAAACCCAAAAAAAATGCGAGCGTTTTAAAAATTAAAAAAAAAAAATAAAAAAAGCAATTTTCAGATTATCGAAAATCTGAAAACGTGAATCGACGCTGAATCGTTTGTACCCGCAGAAATCACTTGTCTTTTCGTTTGTACCTCAAACCAAAAAATTTAGGGAGGTTTTCTAATTTTTCACAAATAAAATCCATATAATTTCTGTAATTTTTGAGATATCTCAATTCTGCAAACGGGGTTCGATAAGGAACGGCGTCGTGAGGTTTGTACCGCTTTAAGTTTCGTTTGTACCTCAAACCCAAAAAAAATGCGAGCGTTTTAAAAATTAAAAAAGAAAAAAAAAAACAATTTCGAGATTTTCGAAAATCTGAAAACATGAATCGACGCTGAATCGTTTGTACCCGCAGAAATCTGCTAAAAAGCTTAAAGCTGTACAAACCTCACGACGCCGTCCCTTATCGAACCCCGTTTGCAGAATTGAGATATCTCAAAAATTACAGAAATTACGTGGATTTTATTTTTGAAAAATTAGAAAACCCCCCAAAATTTTTTGGTTTGAGGTACAAACGAAACTTAAAGCGGTACAAACCTCAAGACGCCTTCCCTTATCGAACCCCGTTTGCAGAATTGAGATATCTCAAAAATTACAGAAATTACGTGGATTTTATTTTTGAAAAATTAGAAAACCCCCCAAAATTTTTTGGTTTGAGGTACAAACGAAACTTAAGGCGGTACAAACCTCACAACGCCGTCCCTTATCGAACCCCGTTTGCAGAATTGAGATATCTCAAAAATTACAGAAATTACATGGATTTTATTTTTGAAAAATTAGAAAACCCCCCAAAATTTTTTGGTTTGAGGTACAAACGAAAAGACAAGTGATTTCTGCGGGTACAAACGATTCAGCATCGATTCACGTTTTCAGACTTTCGAAAATCTGAAAATTGTTTTTTTTAATTTTTTTTTTTAATTTTTAAAACGCTCGCATTTTTTTGGGTTTGAGGTACAAACGAAACTTAAAGCGGTACAAACCTCACGACGCCGTCCCTTATCGAACCCCGTTTGTAGAATTGAGATATCTCAAAAATTACAGAAATTACATGGATTTTATTTTTGAAAAATTAGAAATATCCCCAAAATTTTTTGGTTTGAAGTACAAACGAAACTTAAAGCGGTACAAACCTCACGACGCCGTCCCTTATCGAACCCCGTTTGCAGAATTGAGATATCTCAAAAATTACAGAAATTACGTGGATTTTATTTTTGAAGAATTAGAAAACCCCCCAAAATTTTTTGGTTTGAGGTACAAACGAAACTTAAAGCGGTACAAACCTCAAGACGCCTTCCCTTATCGAACCCCGTTTGCAGAATTTAGATATCTCAAAAATTACAGAAATTACATGGATTTTATTTTTGAAAAATTAGAAAACCCCTTAAAATTTTTTGGTTTGAGGTACAAACGAAAAGACAAGTGATTTCTGCGGGTACAAACGATTCAGCGTCGATTCACGTTTTCAGATTTTCGATAATCTGAAAATTGCTTTTTTAATTTTTTTTTTTTAATTTTTAAAACGTTCGCATTTTTTTTGGGTTTGAGGTACAAACGAAACTTAAAGCGGTACAAACCTCACGACGCCGTCCCTTATCGAACCCCGTTTGTAGAATTGAGATATCTCAAAAATTACAGAAATTACATGGATTTTATTTTTGAAAAATTAGAAATCCCCCCAAAATTTTTTGATTTGAGGTACAAACGAAACTTAAAGCGGTACAAACCTCACGACGCCGTCCCTTATCGAACCCCGTTTGCAGAATTGAGATATCTCAAAAATTACAGAAATTACATGGATTTTATTTTTGAAAAATTAGAAAACCCCCCAAAAATGTTTGGTTTGAGGTACAAACGAAAAGACAAGTGATTTCTGCGGGTACAAACGATTCAGCGTCGATTCATGTTTTCAGATTTTCGAAAATCTCGAAATTGTTTTTTTTTTTTCTTTTTTAATTTTTAAAACGCTCGCATTTTTTTTGGGTTTGAGGTACAAACGAAACTTAAAGCGGTACAAACCTCACGACGCCGTTCCTTATCGAACCCCGTTTGCAGAATTGAGATATCTCAAAAATTACAGAAATTACGTGGATTTTATTTTTGAAAATTAGAAAACCCCCCAAAATTTTTTGGTTTGAGGTACAAACGAAACTTAAGGCGGTGCAAACCTCACGACGCCGTCCCTTATCGAACCCCGTTTGCAGAATTGAGATATCTCAAAAATTACAGAAATTACATGGATTTTATTTTTGAAAAATTAGAAAACCCCCCAAAATTTTTTGGTTTGAGGTACAAACGAAAAGACAAGTGATTTCTGCGGGTACAAACGATTCAGCATCGATTCACGTTTTCAGACTTTCGAAAATCTGAAAATTGTTATTTTTTTATTTTTTTTTAATTTTTAAAACGCTCGCATTTTTTTGGGTTTGAGGTACAAACGAAACTTAAAGCGGTACAAACCTCACGACGCCGTCCCTTATCGAACCCCGTTTGTAGAATTGAGATATCTCAAAAATTACAGAAATTACATGGATTTTATTTTTGAAAAATTAGAAAACCCCCCAAAATTTTTTGGTTTGAGGTACAAACGAAAAGACAAGTGATTTCTGCGGGTACAAACGATTCAGCATCGATTCACGTTTTCAGACTTTCGAAAATCTGAAAATTGTTATTTTTTTATTTTTTTTTAATTTTTAAAACGCTCGCATTTTTTTGGGTTTGAGGTACAAACGAAACTTAAAGCGGTACAAACCTCACGACGCCGTCCCTTATCGAACCCCGTTTGCAGAATTGAGATATCGCAAAAATTACAGAAATTACATGGATTTTATTTATGAAAAATTAGAAAACCTCCCTAAATTTTTTGGTTTGAGGTACAAACGAAAAGACAAGTGATTTCTGCGGGTACAAACGATTCAGCGTCGATTCACGTTTTCAGATTTTCGATAATCTGAAAATTGCTTTTTTAATTTTTTTTTTTTTAATTTTTAAAACGCTCGCATTTTTTTTGGGTTTGAGGTACAAACGAAACTTAAAGCGGTACAAACCTCACGACGCCGTCCCTTATCGAACCCCGTTTGTAGAATTGAGATATCTCAAAAATTACAGAAATTACATGGATTTTATTTTTGAAAAATTAGAAATCCCCCCAAAATTTTTTGGTTTGAGGTACAAACGAAACTTAAAGCGGTACAAACCTCACGACGCCGTCCCTTATCGAACCCCGTTTGCAGAATTGAGATATCTCAAAAATTACAGAAATTACGTGGATTTTATTTTTGAAAATTAGAAAACCCCCCAAAATTTTTTGGTTTGAGGTACAAACGAAACTTAAGGCGGTACAAACCTCACGACGCCGTCCCTTATCGAACCCCGTTTGCAGAATTGAGATATCTCAAAAATTACAGAAATTACATGGATTTTATTTTTGAAAAATTAGAAAACCCCCCAAAATTTTTTGGTTTGAGGTACAAACGAAAAGACAAGTGATTTCTGCGGGTACAAACGATTCAGCATCGATTCACGTTTTCAGACTTTCGAAAATCTGAAAATTGTTATTTTTTTATTTTTTTTTTAATTTTTAAAACGCTCGCATTTTTTGGGTTTGAGGTACAAACGAAACTTAAAGCGGTACAAACCTCACGACGCCGTCCCTTATCGAACCCCGTTTGCAGAATTGAGATATCGCAAAAATTACAGAAATTACATGGATTTTATTTATGAAAAATTAGAAAACCTCCCTAAATTTTTTGGTTTGAGGTACAAACGAAAAGACAAGTGATTTCTGCGGGTACAAACGATTCAGCGTCGATTCACGTTTTCAGAATTTCGAAAATCTCGAAATTGTTTTTTTTTTTTTTCTTTTTTAATTTTTAAAACGCTCGCATTTTTTTTGGGTTTGAGGTACAAACGAAACTTAAAGCGGTACAAACCTCACGACGCCGTTCCTTATCGAACCCCGTTTTCAGAATTGAGATATCTCAAAAATTACAGAAATTATATGGATTTTATTTGTGAAAAAGTAGAAAACCTCCCTAAATTTTTTGGTTTGAGGTACAAACGAAAAGACAAGTGATTTCTGCGGGTACAAACGATTCAGCGTCGATTCACGTTTTCAGATTTTCGATAATCTGAAAATTGCTTTTTTTTTTTTTTTTTTTTTTAATTTTTAAAACGCTCGCATTTTTTTTGGGTTTGAGGTACAAACGAAACTTAAAGCGGTACAAACCTCACGACGCCGTCCCTTATCGAACCCCGTTTGTAGAATTGAGATATCTCAAAAATTACAGAAATTACATGGATTTTATTTTTGAAAAATTAGAAATTCCCCCATAATTTTTTGGTTTGAGGTACAAACGAAACTTAAAGCGGTACAAACCTCACGACGCCGTCCCTTATCGAACCCCGTTTGCAGAATTGAGATATCTCAAAAATTACAGAAATTACATGGATTTTATTTTTGAAAAATTAGAAAACCCCCCAAAATTTTTTGGTTTGAGGTACAAACGAAAAGACAAGTGATTTCTGCGGGTACAAACGATTCAGCATCGATTCACGTTTTCAGACTTTCGAAAATCTGAAAATTGTTATTTTTTTATTTTTTTTTTAATTTTTAAAACGCTCGCATTTTTTTGGGTTTGAGGTACAAACGAAACTTAAAGCGGTACAAACCTCACGACGCCGTCCCTTATCGAACCCCGTTTGCAGAATTGAGATATCGCAAAAATTACAGAAATTACATGGATTTTATTTATGAAAAATTAGAAAACTTCCCTAAATTTTTTGGTTTGAGGTACAAACGAAAAGACAAGTGATTTCTGCGGGTACAAACGATTCAGCGTCGATTCACGTTTTCAGATTTTCGAAAATCTCGAAATTGTTTTTTTTTTTTTCTTTTTTAATTTTTAAAACGCTCGCATTTTTTTTGGGTTTGAGGTACAAACGAAACTTAAAGCGGTACAAACCTCACGACGCCGTTCCTTATCGAACCCCGTTTTCAGAATTGAGATATCTCAAAAATTACAGAAATTATATGGATTTTATTTGTGAAAAAGTAGAAAACCTCCCTAAATTTTTTGGTTTGAGGTACAAACGAAAAGACAAGTGATTTCTGCGGGTACAAACGATTCAGCGTCGATTCACGTTTTCAGATTTTCGATAATCTGAAAGTTGCTTTTTTTTTTTTTTTTTTAATTTTTAAAACGCTCGCATTTTTTTTGGGTTTGAGGTACAAACGAAACTTAAAGCGGTACAAACCTCACGACGCCGTCCCTTATCGAACCCCGTTTGTAGAATTGAGATATCTCAAAAATTACAGAAATTACATGGATTTTATTTTTGAAAAATTAGAAATTCCCCCATAATTTTTTGGTTTGAGGTACAAACGAAACTTAAAGCGGTACAAACCTCACGACGCCGTCCCTTATCGAACCCCGTTTGCAGAATTGAGATATCGCAAAAATTACAGAAATTACATGGATTTTATTTATGAAAAATTAGAAAACCTCCCTAATTTTTTTGGTTTGAGGTACAAACGAAAAGACAAGTGATTTCTGCGAGTACAAACGATTCAACGTTGATCTGCGTTTGCAGATTTTCGAAAATCCAAAAATTGTGGAATTTGGTTTTTTGAAATTTCAAACTTCTGTAACTTTTTTGGGTTTTGAGAAAAATTAAAAATGAAGGTGGTACAAACGGGTACAAACGATCCCGAATCAGACCCCTTTTCTAAATTTTTAATTTTCCAAAGTCGGCTGCGGGTCAAATTTTGAAAACGCTGTAACGTTTTTTGGTTTGAGGTACAAACGAAAATCAAAGTGGTACATACGGGTACAAACGATGTGGAATCCTATGAGAATAACAAAAAATTTTTTTCTAAAAGTCGGCTGCCAAGTTCACATAGGTTTAAAATCTACAAAGGTAGCGGTGGCGTATATTTTTAACACTTACTATTTTTAATACCGTGTGGGTTGTCCATTATCTGTATTGCTGTATTGTTTCCGTGTGACAGTAAGAATACAATACACCACCCACTATTTTAGCCGTGGATGTCGTAAGGAACGACTAAGGGATATAATAAGCATAGATATTACATATCTGTAAGAGGAGAAAAACTCGGAGTAAAACCTTATTATACCAACTCATTTGACCAACGTGGTATAATAGGTCAACATTGTTTTTCTTTTTTAATTCTGTTTCTGATTTAATAGGAGTAACATGTTATTTAATAAAAATCACCAAATTAAAAAAGATTTAAGAAAATCTCTTTTCCCGTCTCTGTTTTCAAAAACCGAAGATGGATGGGCCCGTTGAAAGATAACGTAACAGCAAGAACATTCTCAGCACTCAAAATAGGGCATATTTATTACTGGGAGTATTAAAGCAAAAAGGGTTTGCGCAAAAAACGCATTCCTGAGGTTGAAACCTTGGGTCTTATCCATGAAAAATGAGATGATTCCAATCTTACAGCGGCTATAACAGTGGGAATACAATACATACATATATGCACGCCTCTTTCCCATAGGGTTAGGCAGATACCACTTCCTTCCACTTGCTACGATCTTGACATTCCACTTTCGCGTCCTCCACATTAATTAATCGCCTCATGCATTTTCTTCGGTTTAGGATACTTATAACCTGGCTTTTATAAAGGACGTTCTCGATTTGGACGTTGAACGTCCGCCTTGGTTAAGACCAAGAAAGTTAAGTCTTTCCAACACTTCCATTCACAATCACATTAAGAGGGAATATAGGTTGGGATTAGGTCAGGTTCTCATCATTATCATCCTGCATTTATCCAATAGTTTTATGACGGGCCACCTGCCTGACGTCAACCCTCCTTGGGAATGTAATTATTTACCAGATGTTATCAGATGAGGTTGGCCCAGGTCAATGTAAAGCTCTTAGTCGTTTTTACGACACCCACCAGTATTGTAAGGTTTGGTAATATCCATAGCCGCCAACTTACAACAAATTAGAACAATAGAACAACAGCAAATTGGATCTATGGAGTAGGCACAATTGTACACTATAATAAGTCCAGCACAATTGGCTGGTGAGATCGAAATGAGGCCAGAAGGATGTTATTATTATTTAAAATTTAACGACTTTCAAATGGATAAAGCCATTATAACGTACAATGTCCATTACAACAGAAAGATCTTATGACTGCTTAAATCCTTACTAATATTATAAATGCGAAAGTAACTCTGTCTGTCTGTCTGTCTGTCTGTCTGTCTATCTGTCTGTCTGTCTCTCTGTCTGTCTGTCTGCTACGCTTTCACGTCTAAACCACTGGACCGATTTTGATGAAATTTGGTACAGAGATGGACTACAACTTGAGAAAGGACATAGGCTACTTTTTATCGCGAGAAAATGGGTATAAGGGGTTGAAATAGGGGATGACATTTTGTATGGAAATTCGTCATTTTCGATGATAGAATCACGAATCTTTGTAATAAGGCACCTAATAATACATAAATATTCGTTCAAGCGTTTTGGAAATTTCTTTTACATGGGGATGAAATTCAACCCCTAAAATACCAAAAAGCATACAGCCGAAACCACTGGGCCTAGAAACGTATTTTTTTTTTTCACCATCATATTTCTTGGGGTGCACGAGCACTAGCAAAGGATTTTTGGAAATTCACCCCCTTAAGGGGGTGAAAAGCATATAGCCTTTCACGTCTAAACCGATTTTGATGAAATTTGGTACAGAGATGGACTACAACTTGAGAAAGGACATAGGCTACTTTTTATCGCGAAAAAATGGGTATAAGGGGTTGAAATAGGGGATGACATTTTGTATGGAAATTCGACATTTTCGATGATAGTACCACGAATCTTTGTATTAAGGCACCTAATAATAAATAAATAAATATTCGTTCAAGCGTTTTGGAAATTCCTTTTACATGGGGATGAAATTCAACCCCTAAAATACCAAAAAGCATACAGCCGAAACCACTGGGCCTAGAAACGTATTTTTTTTTCACCATCATATTTCTTGGGGTGCACGAGCACTAGCAAAGGATTTTTGGAAATTCACCCCCTTAAGGGGGTGAAAAGCATGTAGCCTTTCACGTCTAAACCGATTTTGATGAAATTTGGTATAGAGATGGACTAAAACTTGAGAAAAGATATAGGCTACTTTTTATTGCGAGATAATGGATATAAAGGGTTGAAATAGGGGATGATATTTTGTATGGAAATTCGACATTTTCGATGATAGAACCACGAATCTTTGTATTAAGGCACCTAATAATAAATAAATAAATATTCTTTCAAGCGTTTTGGAAATTTCTTTTAAGTGGGGATGAAATTCAACCCCTAAAATACCAAAAAGCATACAGCCGAAACCACTGGGCCTAGAAACGTATTTTTTTTTTACATCATCATATTTCTTGGGGTGCACGAGCACTAGCAAAGGATTTTTGGAAATTCACCCCCTTAAGGGGGTGAAAAGCATATAGCCTTTCACGTCTAAACCGATTTTGATGAAATTTGGTATAGAGATGGACTAAAGCTTGAGAAAAGATGTAGGCTACTTTTTATTGCGAGATAATGGATATAAAGGGTTGAAATAGGGGATGATATTTTGTATGGAAATTCGCCATTTCGATGATAGAACCACGAATCTTTGTATTAAGGCACCTAATAATAAATAAATAAATATTCGTTCAAGCGTTTTGGAAATTTCTTTTACATGGGGATGAAATTCAACCCCTAAAATACCAAAAAGCATACAGCCGAAACCACTGGGCCTAGAAACGTATTATTTTTTTACCCCATCGTATTTCTTGGGGTACACGAGCACTAGCAAAGGATTTTCGGAAATTCACCCCCTTAAGGGGGTGAAAAGCATATAGCCTTTCACGTCTAAAGCGATTTTGATGAAATTTGGTATAGAGATGGACTAAAGCTTGAGAAAAGATATAGGCTACTTTTTATTGCGAGAAAATGGGTATAAGGGGTTGAAATAGGAGATGATATTTTGTATGGAAATTCATTATTTTCGATGATAGAACCGTGAATCTTTGTATTAAGACGCCTGATAATAAATATATAAATATTCGTTCAAGCGTTTTGGAACTTTCTTTTACATAGGGATGAAATACAACCCCTAAAATACCAAAAAGCATACAGCCGAAACCACTGGGCCTAGAAACGTATTTTTTTTTACATCATCGTATTTCTTGGGGTACACGAGCACTAGGAAAGGATTTTCGGCAAATCACCCCCTTAAGGGGGTGAAAAGCCTTTCACGTCTAAACCACTTAACCGATTTTGATGAAATTTGGTACAGAGATGGACTACAACTTGAAAAAGGACATAGGCTACCTTTTATCGCGAAAAAATGGGTATAAGGGGTTGAAATAGGGGAACGTATTTTTTTTACATCGTCTTATTTCTTGGGGTACACGAGCACTAACAAAGGATTTTTGGTAAATCACCTCCTTAAGGGGGTGAAAAGCGTATAGACGAAACTATTGGGGCTATTCTATGCAATTCTCTTTCTTTTGTTGTAAGTGAGCTCTAAGAAATTATGTTATTAAAATCAACTCCTAAAGAGTGCAAAATATACAGCCGAAATCATTAGGCCTAGAAACATGAAATTTTGTATAAAGTTGCCTTTCTTGGGGAAAGTGCTCACTAAAAAAGAGCTTTTTTACAATTTTAGCCCTAAGGAGGTGAAAAGCGTTTAATCGAAATCACTGAGTCCAGGAAGGATCATTTTAGTACACGGTCGGCTTTCTTGGATTACCCCAAGATTTTATTAGTGCTCCCTTGCCAAGCACTATGAAAAAATTTTTGGCAAGGATAAGCGAGCTCTAACAAAGATTTTTGGAAATTCAACCCCTTTTTTTTTGAGGTGGGCTGCGGTCGGCGCGCTCCGCGCACCACTCCGTCCGGGGCCACAGAGGGGCGTGAGCACGCAACACCCGCAACCCACCCGAAAACCACGTCGCCTTCGTCGTTGGGCCGACTACCGGAGCAGGGTTACTTGACATCAGTGGTCGGCCCGACGGAATACCCCCTACTTGGTGTACCCTCCCATCGACCGACGTCCCCCCCTCGGGGAGGACGTCGGTCTTTCCTCACGCGGTCGGCCTCTCGGCGGGTGACGGACTAATTCCCCGGTCACGTCACCCGCGGTCTCGGCTAGGGCGGCATGAGAAATTCAACCCCTAAGAGGGTGAAAGTATATAGCCAAAGATACGGACCTAAGAATGTGAAATTTTGTATACCGATCGGTTATTTGGGATAAGCGCGCACTAAGAAATAATTTTGGACTGCCCCAAAAGGGTAAAACGCATATAGTCGAAGACACCCAGCCAATGATATATCATCATTATCTTGCTCTTATCCTAATCACTTTGGATTGACGCGATCTGTAGGTACTCTTCTGCCATCATAGATATATTGCAAAGATTCTAGCAACATTTTATGACCGGCTGCCTGGCGGACGACATTGTTGGCCAGACGGCATCACCGATTGGTCCAGGTCGATGTAAATCTTTGTCTTAGTAGTATTTTCCGACACCCACGAACAATGAAAGTGGTAATATTTCTAGCAGCTACCAGACAGTAAGTTACAATCAAGATATTATTCCAATTTTCTATCAAAATAATAGGTTTTATTTATGCTCACACAATACGGTCCAAATTTTTTTGTCTGTCTGTCTATTCGTTACAGGTAATCTTCAAAATGGCTGGACGGATATTGATTATATTTTACCATCAAGTCTACCAGGCGTACATAAGGAGTAACTTAGACTATATTTTATCCTAGGCTATATTTTATCCCGGTGTAGCTGGAGCAACCTTGAGAATTAAGTCGATTTTAACATTATTTCACTAATGGAAAGCTATTTTTAAGCGAGTAACATATTTAAGCTATTTTTATCCCGATATTCCTACGGGACCGGGTACAATGCCGGTGAAATCACGGAATTTAATGGTTTTAAAAATTAATTCACTAATGAAAAGCTATATTATCAGTGAATAACATATAAAGGCTATTTTCATCCCGGTATTTGCCCGGGAACGAGAACTAACCGGGGAATGTCGACCAATTTATAAAATTCTTTCACCAATGGAAAGCTACGTATGTTATCAGCGAGTAACATTGGCAATTTTTATCTCTGATATTTCTGGGATTTATATTTTTTTTTTCTCCCATGTAAATTTATACTATCAGCGAGTAACATAGGCATTTTTTATCTCGGCATTGGCATGGGAATGTGGTCTACTGCGTGAATGAAACTGCGGGTGTTTGATTGATATAATTTTTTTCACCAGTGGAAAAGTACGTTATCAGAGACTAAGGAAAGGCATATTTATCATCGTATTTGCACGGGCGTCTGAAATGCAAAGCTGGAAGTAATATGCAAATGTGAAAGTTTGTGAAGATATTTGGATGTTTGTTACTCAATCACGCGTAAACTGTTGAGCAGATTTGGATGAAAATTGACACTTAGATAGAGTATTTCTTACATTAAGAAATGTAATACTTTTTATGCCGATAATATTCTTTGCAATAATAGTTCAATATGCAAAGAAATTTTTACGCGGGCGAAGCCGCGGGCAAAATCTAGTATTTATATAAATCAATATTTATCTGTGTTGGCAAGTGAACTCTACTAAACAGTACCTGGTGGGTGATTTCAGTCCGGAATGTGTGGATCAAGTTGTCTCTCCACGTTATAATTTGAGAATAAAGACTACTTTTTTGATTGATACCATAAATTCTTGAGTCTTTACATGACCATGGCAAGTATGAAATATTGTCTTTCCAAATTAACATTAAATGCGTTAAATTATGTATAGTTGTAATGTTTCAATATTGCTTATAAACCCTTAACATATTGCTTCTCCTAATAAAGTTCAAAGAAGCATTTTATATATTATGGTAGTACTACACTCTCGCAGAAAATCAACGTCTGAGTAGGTAGTAGAAATTTGTTACTGCACTTCGTTTGGTGAGCGAGAGAGCTGACAGTTGAACTTTCTGAGGGTGTTTGCGTGTGGTGGAGTTTGATAGAGTTTGGTAATGCCTTTAGTATCATCGAAATTCATTGCACGCACTCACATTTTCTTCAATTTCTTCACGGTAGGCAGCCTAGCAAAAGTCCATGAGCGGCTGTATTACTTACCAGCAGGTGTGTTATTTGGACCACTGACGTCAAGTCACCCTGCTCCGTTGGTCGGCCCAACGACGAAGGCGACGTGTCACGTGTGCGTGCTTACGCCCCTCTGTCGCCCAGTACGAAGTGGTGCGAGGAGTGCGCCGACCGAATCCACCCCAAAAAAAAAGTTGTGTTATTTGCACGTTTGCGCCACCAACAGTAATAAAAAAAAAGATAGGTATTCACACAAAAAAATTTTTTTTTTCAACTGATTTACGTCAATCTTGTTCTTAACGAGAACAATATCATTCACCATTTAGCAGGCAATTGGTACGAGTCATTGTAGATAAAATTGGCGTAATATACGTATTAGGTCGAGCTCTTAATCGCTCAGTATCGCACAGCACAACTTACCTTATAATAAAGCTGCGTCTTATATTCGTGTAAGGAATATAAATAATTAAGTTAGTAATCATTTATGTTACGTGTATTAAAAAGGAAACAGACACGTACTTTAATTAAAAGTAAATTATATGACAGTTCATGGTCAGACCGCTAGGCACTGTTGATAAACATATTATTAAAATTATATTTAATTTACTGAATAAAAATGTTTATGATAATTCTTTAATATTGTCCGTGTGGTGACAGAGTACGAATAAAATGCACCACCTCCTCTCCTATAAGATAAGGTAAACTCAACAAAATAAAAAATGCCCTATGCCGACATATCTGACAAGCTTGGTATAGTAGATCACGTTCCCTCCCATTGTACAATAGGTTCGAGCCCAGTAGTGGGACATATATGAGCCGAAATGTATTATATATTTATACATAGTATTGCCAACAAAATTTATTATATAAACATATTCGTTATTATGAATATCATAAGTCAAGCTTAGAACAATTTGTTTCTTCATTATCGGCGCGTCCCGAGCGCTAACAGCAACTAAGTAGATAACAATCAGCTGAAGGCTTGTTCGAGACACGAAATTAATTAAAACAAGTTTGTTCGCGGATCCTATGCAGGGCGAACAAAGCCGTGCTGAGTCACTAGCTAATTACACCGTGGCAGACGGCAGAGAGGCGCCTTAAATCTAACATTATCTTGAACCCCACCCTAAACCTCCAACTGTATATTGAAACAACGTCATAATCAATCCCACGATCATTTTCTAAGACAAATCAAATATTACTGATTTGCAAGTCACATTATTTTTAAACTGTACATTCAAGACTAACCCTATGGCTAAAGGGTTAAAAATGACATTTCATTATTGCGTCAAACACCAATATTCTTTAAGGCTTTTAGCATGAATATTGCGGTAATCGCGCCTTGTCATCGGGAATTTTAATTAGATTCCATGATTAATTATGTGTAAACAGTAAAGACGAGGCGTAGCTGTGGTGTTATAGCTGATTGATGAGGACCCAAGAAGTTCCCAGTTTAGCGAGCTCCTTCGCACGGTATTGTTTCGACTTTAATTGTAACTTAAAACGGTATATTTTGTTTCATTGTTCCCTGCATAGTGAGCGATGTAATTTGATTTATTCAGCTTACTGAGTCATTGTTGTTATTAATTTTATAATGGTTGTATACAATATTGATATTTGCCTTAACGCTGATTCATAAAAAAAATGTATTATTGATGTAATAATTTTATTTGGGCATCTCGTTAATTTGTTGACAAAAATTAATGTAAGATAATAGGTTATCCAGACGGAAGAAAGTTCAATAAACTTACGCAATTAACCTTATTTTTACTATGATCTGTTGTAAATTGTACGTTGTTATGTTTCATAAAAAATGTTTTATTTAGAATTAATTATACTAATCAAGGTTGACTATAATATGTATTAAATATTTTCCATTCCATACATCAATATGGCTACTTACTTATTTTTAAATCTTAGCCTTGTTATTAGGTGAATATTGCTACTAAGCGGTTACTGCTGGAAGAAGTCTTATCTCTGCTCTTTAACATAAAGAGCCATCTGTTCCGTGGCGACGACTGACAGTATCCATAACCTAATGACAGCATTTCTTTCTGGCTCTTCACTGGCTGATAATTATCTTAACGTTTAAATGTATTTTTCTTAATTTGCTAAAAAGGAGAGTTTCGTAATGAAATAATGTAATATGTACCAGCATTATATTCATTGTAATCCTAAAACTTATATGTTTTAAATACCTAAAGTAGTTATCCATCCATATTTACAACGAATGTCGATAAATTTAACGATAGTCGTAAACCGTGCTACTAAATCCTCTCACACATCTACATACTAGTAATATTGGCTGAATATATTGTCCACTCCGAATGTAAATAGATTATACTGAGTGCTCCCAGCGGCATATATTATTAAACAAGCGATTACTCTCTAAATTTAGATCTGCATAGATACTGAACGATCCGGGAATCACGATGTGCGCGTGCCTTGCAAATCCGACAAATTTGACAAATTATGCGCATTCATTTTCACTGCTATAAACAGTGATATTCCTATAATACCTAGTAACTCGTGTTCATAAATCAATGCAGCGGGTCAGTAACCTAATTGCTTGGTGATTTTCATTGTTTTTTTTTTGTATGCAATATCAAAATATCTTTTACCAAACATGTTGTCTGGCCAGCGTGGCATACCAGAACAATTACCCTAACCAAGAAAGTTGCTTGAGAAATAAATAGTTGCTAGCTTTAATGCCTATTAGTTGCTTTATGATAATGATAACCCAAATGTGTTAAAGAAACGGAACTCAAATTAAACATTATGTATGTATACGAATACGTTAAAAAGTAGTAATAGTTTATCATCTTACAATTTTACTGACGAAATTGATTAAAACTTGATTCTCACTAACTCTCAACGACATCATTATTAAAATTTAACATCATAATAATTCTCGTTGACTTTTCACGTCGCGCCATTTTCTGTAGTTTATCTAATCTGCTCAGGGCGGGTTATTTGCACTCCGATAATAATGCGAATGGCCCTTAACGGGTCGGCATTTTGCAACAGCGTTCCACTTTACTACAAAGACATGTTTTTTTTTTTTGCTTTTAAAATATCTCACGGCAATAATATCACGAATACTTTTTGAATTATTTCAATGTAAATGCTATATAAACATGTTTGGGAGCGTACCCGCTTTGCAAGCACAGGGGGTGCCGTCCAAATTGGCAACGGTTCACGAGGGTTGTTCCCATACGTTAAATACGCAATTTCGGGCTCTATACAATCAGTCAAATGAGCTCGCGTCGATGCAATCAATTACGCATCTTTTTATTTGGGGTGAAAATCGTTGAGTTCACTGGGTCAACGTTCACAGTCAATATCAATTATTTTCATATTCGAAGATATTTACTATTTATAAACAACTCTTAATTATGTTAAAGCCTATTTTTATTTTCACCCGACTACGCGATGCAAAAGAATTATCCTCTTTCGGCTGTTCGTCATAAGGTTCTGTTATTCTAAATATTTGATTAGCTGGTTAAAACTAGCCAAGTCAAATATTTTGGCTCAATAGATCATACGTTTATTGTCTTGTGTAAATAATTCAACAATTGAAATTTAAAGTCATATTTATCTATAGAAAATATTTTTGTTGTAGAAGAAATATAAGAGATTGTATTTTAAATTTACCTAAGAATATATACGTTACATTATTCTAATAAATAAATTTCAAGACTTTCTAGAAAACGTGGCACCCATTACTATCTCAGGACTTTTGTCGATGAAGTCGACAACCACACTATAATTATTATAATAATGAACTTAGCTGCCACTTACACATATATGTTTGCTGCTTGATTATGCATGTTATGGAATATTTATTACGAATTCAGATTGAATTTATTTTATTTTGTTCAACTTATCTTTTTTTATTGTCTTTATGACGAGCAGCTGAGCAAATATTAGAGGTATAATGAATGCATCAGTGTGTCGTGGGACGTCTATATTAATAAAGCAGATACGTAATATCTTTGTAGAAATAGAAATACTCGAAATATGGTTTCGAGCATTTCTATTTCTACAAAGCACACACTGCTGATTATGCTGACATTCAGGACTTCTTAACCGTTGGATTATAATATGTATCTACTGAAAATTTATTTAAAGAATACTTATCTAAAGTCTTAATAACTGTCATCTTACAGTAAATTATAATATGGACACAGCAACTAATAACAAGTTGTAATTATGTTGATGTTATGATAATACCCTATGTTTACTTTTATCTTTAAATTACAGACGTTTGAAATTAAGTTTAAACGTTGACCTAAGTAAACAGTGACCTGCATTTCAATCGACATTTTTACACCAGTCTCATGATTTGGAAGTTGGTTAACATAAATGTAACGATTTGGTGTTTTAACATACATACATTATTGTAATTAAAGAATACTTTGTTGATCATTTTTTCGAAAGTTTTCTATATCGTTCTTGTTAAAGTTTTGAGCAAATAACGCGTAGTAACGACTTTGACATTCTGAACATAGCGTATCCTCATTGAGAAATAGACTCATTAAATCTACTATAATTAATTGTTATAATTGATTATTAAAAGATTTATTTGTAATTTATTGTTTTGCAGTGTTTCTATTCTAATATATCTAAAAGGAAATGAGTTATTTTATTTATAGAATTATCTTTGAGTGACAAGTTACATGACAAGTTTGCCTTACTGTGGTGTCGGAATAAGATCATGCCCTTGGGTGTCGTTAAAGACGATTAAGACAGATAACATTAATACAAGAGAAGGAATACTTGAAAAATGTTTGAACAGCGTGGTTCAGTAGTTCGAGGCTCCAGCCCCCGCAATGGCACTTATATGGGCTAAGATGATGATGACAGGTACTTTGTTTTTATGAAATTGTTACTCCTGGTACTTTTTCTTTATTTAGAAATTATTATGTGAGACTCTTACTGAAATAGTTTTATGTCATTATTGTAATCTTCTCAGCTGTCGGTTTCTCTAAAATAATAAACTTCTCAACGAGTGGAATACGATTGCTATAATCACCAGGCTTGGCAGGCAGGTTAGCGATTGCTGTTAATTAATCAAAATAATCCCACCCTTTCTCATCAGGCGAAATTACGACTACCATAGGAATATAAGTAGTGGTGATACCTTACCGCATATGAAATTTTCTACAAATCAAAATCTGCATCGGTTTTTCATTTGTCTCATATAAAAATGTAAATTACAATTCAACACTGAATTATTTTCGTTGTAAAGAAACATCATGTCATTTATTCAGTCATTTGTTATCTACTTTAATTAAAACGACAACTGGCCAATTATTTAAATTGAAGACGTGGCCTTCATACGCTCACGGGTTCTAGTCGCTCACAAGTTGCGATAATTTTTTTCCATATGATATTAGTGCTTGAAGAATTCGAATATCTTCATTTTCTTATTCCAAACAAATGCTTCGTTTTCTTGCAATGATGTTATCTGCATATTACATCCTTTACTCGTCTATTAAGTAGAATAGAATACCTTGAACTTAATCGCAGCTACAGGATTTAATAGTTAAACTAAAATTATCGATCCAGCCGTTCAGGAGTTCAATTATACTCACGTACAGAAGCAATATATATATATATATATATATATGTGTGTATATATTAGTTATATGTCAAGATTATCCATCCATACTCACCGACATTCACTGTGGACATAAGTTTTCATTATAATGCCGCTTAGGATGTTCATTTGTCGCCTCCATCCAACATTTTCTTGCTAAATTCATAATATTAGCAATCCAACTGGAAGTAATGCCTTCCTTTAGTGCGTCATAAAATCATTACTACACCTAAAGTACCTAACTTCATAACTGTTGTCAGATAGTCGATTGAATCTACCCATTGCCATTTCTTTCTGTTCGTTCTGTATTGGATAAAATCGTAAAAAAAATGAGTCACTAATATGTTTTTTTTTTATTTTTTTTATTGCCAACGGTGGCAAACGAGCAAGCAGCACACCTGATGGTAAGTGATACTGCTGCACATGGACCTTTGCAATACCAGGGGCACAGCCAGGCCGTTGCCTACCGTGAAGGGAATACTCTTCTTAAACTTCGTTTAAAGAAGGACATGTCATAGCGCGTGTAATTTCGTATTATTAAAATCAGAATTAGTAGTGACACATCTATCTGTGAGGTGGCGGCTTAAAAACGCAATATATTCCTCCACCCATTCTCTCCTGCGATTTTCGTTAAAAATGCTAAGAGACGTCAGTAGATAACATGTTTTGAAAGAAAATTTTAATTAATTTGGACTTCTCAAATCACAATTATATCAATCAAAATTAAACAGATGCTACTAGTAAAGATCTCAGTTATTATAAATAAAACTTATTACGGATTTTATCGCGTCTGTATTTGATTTTTGATTTCTCAATGTTTCGAACACTTTCAGCATTCATATTCACGGGCGGACTGAAATGAACGCTGAAAAGTTTCCGAAACGTCGAGAAATCGAAAATCAAATACAAATGCGATAAAATCCGTAAAACTAGTTGTAATACGTAACATTAGAAATCATTATCCCAGTTTAAAAAAAAAACCTTTCTACAAAACTGTTATTTGGTTATAATAAGCAGCTTGTAATAAATAATGATGTCAATTTTATGTGACAGCATTAATTTGTATCAAACAATACTTGCCTCGTTATAACTTATTTCTGATTTAAAGTAACAAGTGAGAATTAATGTAAGTCTTCTAAAATCATAAAGAAACTGTGAACTTGTTAAAGTTGAGAATACGTGTGAAGTTTTAACGAGGTTGATCCAGAAACCTTTGCGATACCTAATAGTAACTTATTATGGGTTACGTGTTTATAATTATTATGAAAATACCTACCTCAGTCTTAATAAGGACAAATGGTAACAAGGCTTGCCGACTTATATTCAAGCTTTAATTCGAGGCCATGCTTACGCAGGACCTATAATTAATACAAAATGATTACACAGTGAAATAGTTTAAGTGGCCACATTTCTATGATCATAATAATGTGCTTTGGATCCGTGCACAGGACAAATTAGTTTTTAATTGATAAATGATTATTTTAAGCGTTTTAAACAAAATTCTCTAAAAACGTACTTGTTCAATAAATATTTTTACGTTTAGTATACGAGATGTATTGAAAAAGTAACAACATCCATTTTTCCAGAATTGTCTATACCCCAATCTGATTTTTTTTTTTAATATTTGTGCATTTGCTTATGTTTTATGATTTCATTTCCATTGTATAAATGAGATGTTATATTAATATATCTATTAACGCAATGATAACGGACCAACGGCGCGCAACGATATAATTTGGACACTAACTTAATTAAAGCATTTAGTTCAGGTACTAGCAGTATATTTATTATATCCAAATTAGTGCATAAAATAATGCTAAACTTTTAAATTATGTTAGCCCTCTGGAGATCAAAATAGCTAATCTTGTAAAAATGCCATTCCTTGATATTATTATGTACCTATATACGACTTAGTTTAACAATTAAACTGTTAGAAATCAGCAAGGATGATCAGATATCTTTATGTTAAATATTATGACCTTTTACTGTTTTTTTTTAATTGTCTGTGTTTAGGTACACCAGTTAGCATTGTTTGATATGACCTCTTTGCTGACATCGTTCATCAACATGAACAATGGCGTGGTGCGCGTGCGCACTTGAACGCTTTGCTACCTGTTTATGAATTATTTAAAACATTTTAAACTTGAGAATGTGCTTTGACCTCAACTTATGTACAGTTTTAAATTGTATAATAAATGTATATGTATAATTATATAGTAAAACGTAATTAATACTCTTAAATGATAAATGAAACGAGGTACGCATGACTTTCTGATTAGATGTACATTTGTATCATACTTATGATTTTCTGGAAAACGATGGATACATCGTCCGGATAATAAAAATATCACAAATAAAAATATTACGTCTTTTTTTTAAATGTGTGGTGTGAGCCCAGGGAATTAGTTTTATCACAGAGAAATATATCTTGTATGTATCCCAAGATACTTCATTACAAAAAACCTATACCAAATTTTAAATCGTTCCGTCTCAATAACTGCTATGGTTTTTTTTTTTGGGGTGGGTTGCGGTCGGCGCGCTCCTCGCACCACTCTGTCCGGGGCGACAGAGGGGCGTAAGCACGCACACCCGCAACCCACCCACGATGCACGTCGCCTTCGTCGTTGGACCGACCACCGGAGCAGGGTTACTTGTCATCAGTGGTCGGCCCGACGGAATACCCCCTACTTGGGATACCCTCCCATCGACCGACGTCCCACCCTCGGGGAGGACGTCGGTCTTTCCTCACGAGGTCGGTCTCTCAGCGGTGACGAACTAATTCCCCGGTCACGTCACCCGCGGCCTCGGCTAGGGCGGCATGAGGCGCAGGTATTCGCGCCTACGCCGCCCCAGTCGCCGCGGCGCCTGCGGCGATCCGCCGCCGGCTTCTGCGAGTTCACTGCCTCGCAGAAGGCTGCGACCGCGTCCCAGTTCCTGACGCTGGCTACCATAGCCCTGGCGATAATCTCAGCGTCAGGTCGGCACCGATGATTGCGACGAGTTCACGACGCTGCTCTGCCCAAGCGGCGCAGGCCTCGAGCGTATGCTGCGCCGTGTCCTCGTCGCAATCGCAGTGGTGGTAGGACGGTGTACTCTCCCTCCTAACGACCATGTATAGGTATTTGGCGAAGCACCCATCCCCCGTCAACACCTGCACTAGTCGGAAGGAGAGCACCCCGTGCCGCCTTTCCAACCACTGCATCAGCACCGACTGGAAGGCCTCCACGATTCGCACCCCGAACCGAGGCCTCTCCAGCCGAACTGCCCAACGGGCAATGACGTCTCGGCAGGCGTCGACGCGCCAGGCGGTGAGCTCCCTTAACGAGACCACATCGCACCCCCGTCGATACAATCCGGCGAGCATTTCCGCTTCCAGGTCCCACGGGGGAGTCCAGGCCAATAGGCACGCTGCCTCCGTCGCCACCGTGCGGTATCCGCGTATGGCCCTGACCACCATGGCCCTCTGTGGTCGCCACAGAAGAGCCCTGAGTCGGACGGTCAGGGACCCCGCCCACACCGGTGCACCGTACAGGGCCATCGACCGGATGACCCCCGCGTACAGCCGTCGGCACGTAGCGCTCGGTCCGCCCACGTTCGGCATAAGCTACGATAGGGCGGACGCCGCGCCGACGAGCCGTGGAGCGAGCCTGCGGAAATGGTCCCGGAACCACCATTGCCCGTCGAGCACCCGGCCCAAATACCTCATATGGGCCCGGATGCTGATCTCAACCGAATGGACGGTGAATAACTGCTATAGTGGCAAACATAGTTATCAACTTTTGCAAACTGTTTTTTCTTTTTGTTCACTTTAGAACGTTATACGAGGTTTCATTGTGGGTGGCGACAATCTCCGGCCTGTCCATCTGGCCTCTACAGAAGCCTATTATCAACCTGTTCACTATTTAGAGAAATCCCTGCATTCTATAAATACTTTAGGAGTCCTTTCGTATTCATGTTACATCTAGGTTATGTTTTGCATTCACGTGTTTGTGACGAAGTTTGGACGAACTAATTTATACGAAGAGAGATTTTTGTAACTCTGCAGTATTTCGTCAAGTTGGTCTTCTTTTTTCAGTATCTGTTCTTGTAATTTATTACACAGAATATTCAGTATCTTATGTATTTAGGTAACTCGGTACAATACGTAAATAATATCTCCAGAAATCATAATCAGGCCTTTACTATTTCATGTGATTTATTATATACATTTCGTCCTTCTAAGTTTTGGCAGAATATATTCTGAAATGAAATCATATATGATTTTATAACGCCGACGCAAAAAGAGTGGTATTGAAAGTTTGACGTTTCTATGTGTCTGCGTTTCAAGTACATCAGCTCTCTATTAGCTATCGCAATAATCTTAAACGTCTAATACGTTTCTTTACTATTTATGGATATTTAATGTGGCCATATATCTACTAGGCGTCACATATTTAAAATGCACATCATTTAAGCAAATTATTATCATTCGGCCTATCGCTGTCCATTGCGGCACTTAGGCTTCCCTCATGCTTTACCAGAAAGTGCGGTCCTGTGCCGCCTGCATCCAATGACGTTCGCAACTTTCACTAAGTCGTCGGTTCATCTAGTCGCGTCCTACGCTACGTCGTCCCGTACCTGGTCGACATTCTGGAAACCATTGCCACTTTAGTGTGCTAATTCTTGGTGCTATGTCGGTTACACTTGTTCTATTGATTTTCATATTTCGGAATATATCTCACAGAGAAATTCCGAGCATAGCCCGCTCCTTAATACACTGAGCAATTATGAGCTTGGTTATCATGTCTCCATTTAGGGACCACGTTTCCGTACCGTAAGTCAACACTGGTAACACACACTGGTCGTACCTTTCAGACAATATGTATTTGCAAGCAAACAAATTATAATAACAATTAAATGCTTATTCCCTCACCGTATAGCTATATGAGAAAAATATATTTTGTTACCATTTAGGTTGGTTCCATAATAGTAGCCAAACTTTTTTCACACATACTTTCACGGACGTGCTTTTAATAACTACAATGAATTTTAACTCAATCAGATAAACGATGCGTGAACGCATAGGGAATGACAACGCATACATTAATTTTAATATATAAAAGAAAAAGGTAAAAGCTAAATTACCTGTATTCACAGTGAAAGTCTAAGAAAGAGTTTTTAAGGTAGACAAGGAACAAATTAAAGTGTCCGCTGACCTCGTTGCGAATACAAACGGCGACGATGTGCTTACTTTATCACATTGATTTAATGTTATTACAAATACCGTTATAGTATTTAAGACGCATTAAAACATAACATGTGAGAGATATTTTGACTTGTAGCAGTCGTTAAGGAAAAGAAATTGGGAATCGGGTTAAAGGTCAATCTCTGCAGTCAATTTGCCTTTGGCCTTACCACGCATATTTGCATCAAAGTATTCGTATCGTTATAGAGACCGATTTGTTAGGGATTGCAGCGCCTCTATCGGGCGTTAAGGGTACTGCTCCAAATCTATACAAATTGCCGGGACCAATTGTATTTTCAAAACCATCGAGGGACTCGATCAAATATACACACAAAATTTCACCTAATTCACTAGTACCATTTAATACAAGTCCTCTCTATAAAATAACCGCTGTTGTGGTCTTTAATGGAAGGGACGAAATGAATGAAGACTGGCATGTTGAGTGATATAATCAAGGTACAAAAAATCCAGTGGTCTATACAAAATGCCTTGAGTAGTCTCTCAGTGGGTTGTGGAGTCTTATGTTGTCCTAGTGCCAAAAATCAAAGAAAAAGAATACAAAGCAGCAAGATTGCCGACAGAAGTGAAAACTTAAAACTATGACCAAGCAGTTGTTATTTGTGGATATTCAAATTAATTGTTTGATCTTAAATTCAAATTTGGAAATTAACACTTTTCATTTATCTGGTTTTGTCATCTATCGACACAGATATATTGATACAGGTACAGATTAATGGAGTGTTTTGTTTGTACTAGGGGTGTTAGCCTCAGACCCTTACGCGGGCTAATAGTAAGCGCAGAGGAGTTTTAATCTAAAACATTTAAGTAATGGGCCCAAGGCCATCCTCTGTGGATCACGAACTTTAGCTTGTGCGTTGCTGAGAGCAATACGACGAGATTTCACACCTTGATGGCGAGGATGGAACCGTAGTTTCTTATAGCCTCACGGGCCGTCTAAGCGCCTATCTGAGCTTTAGTGATCTCGTCGGACTCGGTCGTTACGTGACCATGTCGATGAACTTACACAAATTTAATCCCCATCCAAATCTGCCTATAGAAGTTTTCGCTTCAAAAAAAAACAAAACTCATATCAACTGTTTTGCTCGATTCTTGTTAGGACGGTTTGTAGCTTCATATGCGGCATTTCTATACGTACTATATACTAATAGCTTTAATTTTTACTTCTGTCGGCCCTCAATAACTGTTACGTTATTAGTTATTTTAGAAAAAATTGATAATTATGTAGCACGTAAGTAAAAAAATACTCTTTAAATTAACAAATTCTATAAATTATCCTTAACAATAATAGTAGTATTCGGCGTCACGATGTCTGTAGGGGAACAGATGGGGCAGGGGACCCCTGCCGGGTAGTTAACTGTACACACATAGATACATTTACTTTTGTCTGCCAATTTACCCCAATCTCATCTATTGTAGAAATGATGACAGTTATCTATAGTGACAAAATGTTAATTCATCAACAATGAGAGGGCAGATTATATCACTATTATTATTTAGTTATATTTCCCTTATCGTGACGGGTTAAGAATACAATGTGTCACCACCATTGTTTTTCTATGAGAGACGTGAAAACTGGTTAAAGGCACACCAGATAAATAGGCCGTAGCACTTTTTTAGAACATAACACTAACTACGAGCGACGACCTAGCTACCTAGGCCAAGTGTAATGTTAATGGCTAAATCGTTCATTGGAGGACCTATGTCCAGCAGTGGACTTCCCGGAGCTGATAGATGGATTTTTTATTTGTTATTAAAGAAGAGTTTATTAGAGGAACAAATCAGAGATAGATCATAATACATATTTTCTAATGCTTAAAACACTTTTGTGGTTGTTTAACCATAAAAAAATTGTTTAAAACCACCATATTAGTTGAATTTTTATTAATATGTAGAATTTTAACGTAGATAGATCTACTTAGTCTAGCTACTCTTCAAATATTATACAATAAACGTAACCGCTTGTAACAGTAACAGCTCGTTGAATATACAAAACGATAGTTTTAAATATTCAGTGTCTATTTAAATTAAATAATTTTAAAGATGTATATTATGATACATTTAAATAAGTAGTACAAAATTCATTAAAAGCTTTACATGCTATAATGATTCTTGATCATTCACCTCGACGCTTTAACGAATTCCTGTGCCCGGTATAAAATGCTCCAAGTGTGAAGTCTTGTCTTTGTTTTTATTTTTTTTCACGATATAAAATTCACTCAATTATAAGCTATTATTTCAAAATAAAAACTAAATACACGAATAAATGATGTGATTTATAATGTTTTTAAGACGACAACCTGCACTAAGGAAATAATTCTTATAATGCAGGGCATGAGCATGTTATTAATGGACACTAACTACAACCAGACTTCGACCAACAATTTGTGAATTGCGTTTATACTTTAGTATTGTCTCGTGTGGAAATCGCATCCATGACACCGGGCACGTTAGATTGGTATTTTAACCACAACGCAATCTGTACGCCGACTACGTCATTCTTACCGTATGGTGACGGAGTAAGAATACAATTCAACACCCCCTCTCTGGCCCATGGACATAATTTGCATAAAGAATCTATGTGAAACTGACCAACGTGGTATAGTAGGTCAATTTCCCTCCTATAAAGGAGGCCCGAGCCCAACAGTGGGACGTATATAGGCTGAGATGATGATAATGTGTGATCGTTTGTGATATCATTATATATACACGTGCATTTTGTATTTTATTAACAATCTATACCAATAAATAAAATTGAAGTGTTTGTTTGTAATGTCAAAATAATAGGCTTTTTTCATGGTCACACGGTTATTTGCACTATACATATGCCTAAAATACACTTTATATTTTTTTTGTCTGTCTGTTTGTTCTGGGTAATCTTCAAAACAGCTGGACCGATTTCAAAAAATCTTTCACCAAATGAAAGCTATAACATCAGGGCGTAACCTAGGCTATATTTTATCCCAGTATTCCCACGGGAACCGGCACTACGCAGGCAAGACGACTAAAATCGAAGCGAAGCGAGGGCGGGTTGCTAGTATGTAATAAAATACAAAATGCACGTGTATAATATAATAATTTGCCTTCAGTTTAGAATAAAAAAATCAAGACCGATACAACACAATTTAAAATGGCCGATCTCTGAGTGCGATGACATCTACAGAAGATACTATAAGCATTCCGTTTTAGAAACTTTATTAGGCAATACTAAAAATAATTCGGTGTCGTCAGTCCACATCTACGGACCGTATCTCCGGGCGCGCGCTAACAAAAGCGTTATCTTATCATTACCGCCCCATCCCCACCGATAAATTACCATAACTCTCATTTACATGCACCTACGTACCGACGAGCATTGTTTACGAGCTACAGATGACGGATTTTCTTCCGCTTTCGTTCCGCCTAAAACTCGGATTCGGTAATTTAGGAGTTATGTTTACGTTCTATGCATAGGTAGATGCGCGTATTTTTATATTCCTTCATGTAAACTTTGGTTTGTTTTTTTTTACATTTGTGGTTTGATACTGTTAAACATTTGCTTGGAATTTATATAAGAAATACCAAAATAGGGACTTAAACAGAATAAACGGGTTATCATTTTATGTTATTCACTGTCTGCGGATTCACTTATGTTAATGTACAATTGTCAATCAACTTTCTGAGTGTGAATGTGGTGGGCTTTGGTGATTTGGTGACACTAAATCACCGAATTTCATTGCACGTATTCAAACTCCCTTCACTTTCTTCATAGTGGGCAGCGGTCAAGCATGAGCGGCAGTATCATTCGTTAGAAAATTGCTGTGCGGCTATGAATACTACCAACGCGTACCTTGCTTGTGTATATAGTAAAAGACGACCAAGAGCTTTACATAGAACTGGACCATGGCCTTCTGGTCAATATTCCCAAGGAAAGTCGATGTCAGGCGGACAGCCGGTCACAAAACTATTAGCAAAATTTTGCAATGTGTATTATATACTCTACATATTGAGTGGACTGCAGGTGATTTGGATACGACCAGGGAATGAATGACGAATTCGGTAGAATAATTATAGTTAGCTATTATATTATTTATGTGGTGACGGAGTAAGAATACCATTTTTACCATTCCCAATCTTACCCGTGGATGTCGTAAATAACGGCTAAGGGATATGATACGCATGTAACATCTACGCAAGAGGAGGAAAACTCGAAATAAAACCCTATACGAACCTATCTGACCAGCATAGTATAGTAAGGTCAATTTCCCTCCCCATTGTGCAGGAGAGGCTCGAGCCCAAGAGCCACGGTTGGACTTATATGAGCTGCAATGATTAATGATTCGATTAGAAAACTAATCTTAATACGCCAGCACTAAAATTTATAGGGCAATAATGTGTTATCTATATATTCATATATTACGAATTTGAATTTGAAGCCTGATAAATTTAGCAAACGTTCTCCTCGGTTAAGATTCGCACATTTGAAATATTGATTCTTATCACAATGAATTAAAAATTTCTTATGTTTTATTAAATTAAATTCATAAACTTCAAGTCCAATGAATATTGATGGCGATGCCAAAGGAATTTTAGTTATGCTAAAAGCTATTTTATATTCTCTAATTAATTATTTCTCTTTAAATCGCGTCAAGAATGTAGTCCATTAAACCAACTGTTACAAAATTGTTCTAGCCTTCGTCGTATTACAACTTAATGTTTTAATGTGCACTCTAATTTGGGAAGCACTGATAAAATAACTAGTCTTATATTACTCACTTACAGAGTAGTTATCCGAAAGAGCTTTTAAATCATTCACAAAACACTAATGGACGTGGGGTGCGGGTCGCGGGGTGTGAGTGCGAGCGAGGGAAGGACCGAGCAGATGTAGTCCCCGATGAGCAATGAAATGGAGATATAACAATATAAAGGTGTACGTTTTGAATTGCCGTGAATTGCAATACGAGATAAGTTGTAGACATCCCATCTCACGAAAACAACGCCGAGCATTTTCATGATATCAACGTACTTAAAGTTTCAGGTTTGAAAAACTGTATATACCTAATAGATATAAAAGCGATAAATTCAGTCATTTCAATAATTGCAATGTGCAATTAGGTACTTGTCATATATTACAATATGTAATAATCCTTCAAATTTATGTAATATATATTTTTCTTGTATATTTTTGAGCTGACGTTACTATAATATTAAATTCTTTGATAGGTAGGTAATTAGAGTAGATATACATGATTTAAAGATAAACTCCTTGGTATATTTTCGAGCATATCTATTCTAGCCCTTTAATTGGGTTCCTTCACCTGTCCTTGTTCCACTTACTAGATTGGACCAGTTGCGAGCTATTTACATTTAATGAGAAACAAAGCTAAAAATAAACCGTTTCCACGTTTTGTTCTTGCAAAATATTTTGTTATTTAAAAAAAAAGATTGTTCGATTCTGTGTTATGCAGGTAGGGACTAGTCGAATAACACATGTAGAGGGGTCTGCAAGGGGAGCCAGAGTGCCATTATTATCAGCGGCAATTTAATTACATCCCCTCCGTTATTACAACTGATTCGTTTCATAATGGCCGTCTAATATCAATCTACTGCAGACTTGTTTGTTGTAGAAAACTTAATTCGACAATTCAAATTATCATATATGAATATTTAATTTTACTATGCACAATTAGCTGTGTAACCTTGCATCTTGTGTTGGTATACTTTTCTGACGTATTAGTTATTCATTTGATTTATGTACCTACTTACATAATTGAACGAAACCATGTAGTTACAACATCGGCGACAATAAATTTCGGATTAAACTAAAATTTAGTTTAAGAACCATAAAATTACTTTCTGAGCGACGGAATTTTATCAGTCGATGCAATCACCCGCGCCGATAGGCTTCCGGCTCATCAATATTCGTAACGAATCGTCAAAATTCAATAATTATCCCGAACACGACTTCATTCACCAAAAAACATTATAAAAAGGTGTGAATGAAAAGAGGAAGGCAGCGTTTGGTTTTTTGGGCCGAGTTGGAATCGGCCAATCGCAGCGGTCGCTCCGTGACGGTATAAGTTCACGTGGTGGTTCGAAGTCGTGTAGTAGATAAGATTAAAAGTGGGTAAGCGGTAATCAGTGCGCGACCAAACTGGTTGAATGGAGCCCGAACGCTGTTCATTCATGAAACTGAGATGCCATCACGCAGGGGACACCGCCTTGCACCGTTGCGTTCACAACGTGTTTCTTCGCACACTGCAATACAATTCGATTGGAAATATCTTTAACCACACTCGCCTCTCTGTAATTACATACAGACCGTTTGAATTAATTTAATCTTAGTACATTAAGTCGTTCCAACAATTAAATTCATTCACGAGAAATTGGGTGCTCGGCTTAAACGGAATAATCCTAATTAACACTGTCATTGAGTCTCTCGATATGTCCGCTATTCGAACTCCACTCGGCTTCCTTATTACGATCTATTATTATATATTGTACAGGTGTTGACAATTATTACAATGTTAAACAATACATGGTTCTGGATTAGGGGTTAATAGATTTGGAACTGGATCATATTTTCTCTGAATTTTATGAAATTATGACGGCAGATTATATAAACTGTATTTCATAGAGCTTTGATCTATATAAAAAGGTCAAATCAAAGTGTAGGAAATGTGTTAGTAGTATTTTTATTAGTGGCTTTAAAATTTATAGTTAGTTTTGTAGGTATAGATGCGCCCACGCGGCGTTTCTCTCAATAAAATGGCCAGCACTGCGCCCGGCCCACTGTAGAACACACATAAAATAGGTTTATTCTGAAACCAGTTATGACGAGTGTTTCAAATATTGTACATATTTAAATTTGTCCGCAGGTACACAAGATTTTCTGCTCATATAGAAATGACACATTTCTTTGGGGAACATTACCCTGAAGGGTAACGTAGCTTTTCATTAGTGAAAGAATTTTAAGATTCGACACGTAATTGCAGTACTTCGCAAAATTTAACAGCAAACTTTTTATGATATTTATTAGCATAGATATGTAGTATATCTAATGAAAGATTAACTAATATGGTTTAATATTTCGCTAGCTAAGATAATATAATTAAGCAGGTATAAAGCAGCTCATGGATTTGAAAATGACTGATTGTATGTTTACTTACTTCGATGCGTTAACATTTTGTTTACAATTTTAGAGAGAAACAAGATGAATCTTTTTTGTGAACGTTTCTCATTAAATTTACATAATTTCATACAACACAATGAAGTGTAGTTTACATTTACTTTGGATGAATTGTAAACCAATAAGTACTATACTAGTAACCTACTAATCTCTTATCGGCATGTTAGTCGACTAGTATGAGTATAATATATCAGAATACCTTTCTCGCGTGTATAGAATTAGGTGTAGAATCCCTTGCATATCAATACGTATATCGTGATCTAGCTTAGTTAACACACCATCGTCTAGTAAGGTATGCTACCTTATGACGTTTATACATCGTGCTCAGATGGTATACTTAGATATACATTACATATATCCCAAAACTCAAACTTCAGTGTGCTTTATCGTCGTAGTTTCAGCAGGTAGAATGGCTTTTTATTTAAAAACTAGCAACCCACCCTCACTTCGCTTCGGTTATAGGTTATAGTCGTTTTACCTGCGTAGTTCCCGTTCCCGTGGGAATACCGGGATAAAATATAGCCTAGCTTACGCCCTGATATTATAGCTTTCCATTGGTGAAAGAATTTTTGAAATCGGTCCAGCCGTTTTGAAGATTACCCGGAAAAAACAGACAGACAAAAAATTTTTAATCGTTATTTTAGGCATAGGTGTCGTGCAAATAATCGTGTGAGCATGAAAAAAGCCTATTATTTTGACATTACAAACAGATACTTCAATTTTATTTATTGGTATAGATATATATCTTCAGAATATCTCGGTGTCAATATTAAGTATTTTATACTAGCAACCCGCCCTCGCTTCGCTTCGGTTATAGTCGTTTTACCCGCGTAGTTCCCGTTCCCGTGGGAATACCGGGATAAAATATAACCTAGTTTACGCCCTGATATTATAGCTTTCCATTGGTGAAAGACTTTTTGAAATCGGTCCAGCCGTTTTGAAGATTACTCGGAACAAACAGACAGACAAAAATTTTTTATTTGTTATTTTAGGCATAGGTGTCGTGCAAATAACCGTGTGAGCATGAAAAAAGCCTATTATTTTGACATTACAAACAGACACTCCAATTTTATTTATTGGTATAGATAAGTTAAATACGTTAAGTATTTATTCATTATCGTCACAGCTCATATATGTTCCATTGTAATTGGCTTTAGGCCTCGTTCATAATACCTCCGATGCGCCGAGTTCGCGAGTGGACGGGCCGGAGATTAGTCCGCCACCCGCAGAGACAGCAACAATGTCTTGTAGCCGCAGCGTCGAATGGGATGATAACCGAAAGGGTAACCCTCCAGGCCGGCCACGGATGTCCAGGAATCTGTTCCAGTGGTCGGCTCGATGGCAATGGGGAGGGAAATACGGGATATAGGTTATAGGGTCGCACGCCGCCCATCCGTCGCTCCGGGCAGATTGTGCGGGGTGTGTCCAGACTAGAGATTGCAAACCGGGCCCGGTGCCCTTTTAGGCACCCACCGGGCCCGGCCATTCTTATCGGGCCCGATCACCGGACCCGGTAAGAATGACCAACTTTTTAAAAATCATTCTTTCAGACTGAAAAATAATTGTTTTGCCTTACAAAAAGTATATTCTAACTTGCATAGTTAGAATATACTTTTTGTTTTGTTATAATATACTTATAAATCCTACGTAACCAATTTTAGGTTTAATTTTGTTAAGACTATACAAGTTTGGTTGTTTACAGTTACAATACAGGCTAGCCTATAAGATTTCGCTATTTGCTCAATTAGTAATAGTAACATTTACTAGTCTTAATAACCAAAGTAAACAAAATAACATAAAACTTTACTTTTAGCAGATAAGAATTTGTTTTGTTTATACCAAAGCTACCAAAGTTTATCTATCTATGATAATCTAAGTTGTTATTATGACACGTTTAGTACTTTTAGCTGCGTTATTAGTCTCTTATAGGTAGACACTATAAGGAGTAAAGAGAAAGACCTGCTTGTTTAAACTTATAAAAAGGAATAATTACTAATACTAATGTTACTTTTCCGTCCATAAGTAAAAGTAATCAATTATGTATTAAGTGTGATTTTAAGACTTGAGCGAGACTGATTATTGTGATAACTGTTTATAAGCCAGTTCGAAATAAATATTAACCTTGAATCATTGTCTTTTTCCATTCATATACAGAAAATTTTCATAAAATCCTTTAAAGGTTTCAACGCTAATACAGCCCGAGACCCGGCCGGGTTGGCGACGAATGCAACCGGGCCCGGCCGGGTTGAGAAACATACCGGGTTGCAATCTCTAGTCCAGACCATAGTCTACAAAAAAGGCCTTCATAATGTAGGGTAATTCACCCATAATACCACGCCGATTAGACTGATTGGTATACCATTTTAATTAGAGTTCTCATTTTTTGTAGTGATGTTGTTAAATATGAATATCCTTTAATCGTCTTTTGTGACTCCCACGGGCAATAGAGGGGTTGGTAAATTACATTCTTACTCCTCCACCACACAAAAAGAAAGAGGTATTTATGAAATATAATCACGTTTATGAGTTATAATCCTGTATTGGAAAAACTGTATTTGAGCCTTTTTCGAGATTTTTAGTGACGTTTTAATAGCGTAGTAAGGCCCGCAGAATTAGCACGTTGAAATGACAATGGGCAGGCCACATCGCACGTCGAACCGACAATCGTTGGGAAAGAAAGGTTCTTTCTTGAGTGGCGACCACGAATCGGACGACGCAGCGTAGGAAAACCCCCAATAGGTGGACTGACGACATTCTCAAACTCGCAGAGAACCGTTGGATGCGAGTGGCGCAGAACCATTCTGAGTAGCATTCTTGTGAGGAGGCCTATGTCCAGCAGTGGACGTCTGTAGGCTGATGGATGCAGGGAATAGCGTAATCATCTCTTAAGATTAGATTTTTACCTGTTTAATAGTGTTAGAGTCCTCCATTACGTAGGACTATAAGTTACGCAATGAAATTAAAATATTTTAAACATTTACTTCTACCCTTTGTGGTGGCAGATTAAGTAGACAATATGTCGCCATGTTCCATGGAAGTCATAAAAATCCGCTGGGGGGAGAGTCAGGGGATCAGTCAGCAGCACTCTTATAGGAAACTTGTAACACTGAGTGCGATCGTCTACTCGCCCAACAAGAGAGACGATTATTGCATTAGTTCTCTTCTGTAGGAAGGCTTATTTCGATAGTTTGGTGGGTCGCTGGAAATTTCTATTCACCGCTTAAGGATACGAGTATGAAAATATAAAAATATCTTTATACAGCACGTATTTACTTTCCGTGAAGAATATAATTATAAACCGTGTGCAAACTGGGCGTTGATTACAACCTTGATCTTTTATTAATTTTACGCCTATTTTCATCTCGCCCTCAACGGTGACTCATGCGCTTACGCATACTTTGATAGACAATATATATAAACCAAGAGTGATAGTTTAGTAAATTGGTTGATTGAGATGATAATATTCTATTCATCCACCAACCCATCGGACGTCAACTGGATATAACTCTTCCTAAAGGGGTTAATGGCATAATGGCTACGTATATATATACGCATTTGTTCGTGGGAGACATAAAAATCGGTTAAGACCTCACACCACGAGCATGTTCAGTCATATTCTACTGGAAAACTTATAACATGACCTATGAGCTTCAACCTGTCTGCCATTTAATGAATGTAAATAATCATAAACCTAATACATTTTATTTTTTTGTTACAGGTAATAACATTTTTCAACCATCCATCGGATTTACTAGTATAAGTCTTATCATCATCTCAGATCATATACGTCCCACTGTTGAGCTCGAGCCTCCTCCACAATAGGAGAGACATTTGACCTACTATAGTACGCTGTTCAGACGGGTTGGTATAGAGTTTTTACTTCAAGTTTTCCTTCTCTTGCTTAGATGTTATATGCATATTTAATGTCGTCTTTTACTACATCCACGGGCAAAATAGGGCGTGGTGAATTGTATTCTTACTCCGTTAAAAGACGGAGCAGTCTTGCGGTACAGCAAAAATCAGTGAGTTTAGTGTGCGTACCGTGGTCAGTTAATTGCTGACCTACCCACTATATCTACTTTTTCTTTTCATGTTGCTTATATATGGCCTTCTGCCAATTCATATAGGATCAATGTCTTCTTTTAACACTAGTAGAAAAGGTAAAAGAATCTTTGTAAGATTTTATCTAAGTTTTATACCGGCCGCATGTTTGAGAACACAATTATTAATATGTTGTCTCTATTCATTGGTGGTTGACAAACCACTTGTAGACAGTAAATAGTAGGTAGAACTTGTAGACAGTAAATTTTTTGGCCCCCTAAATTTATTAAAAAATAAATAAAAATAACCTAGGTGTTTTTGTCTATAGACCTTTACTAAATTATAAAATATGGATAATGCTTAGATTAAATCTGAAGGATAATATCTTTAGGTGACTTTAATAATGACAAAGATTCCCGTGTCCCGGTCCCGCGGCCGCGTTTGGCGGGCTGAGAGGGGTGGGGTGCCGCGCGGTGCAAGGGGCCCGACCGGAATGCGGTCTACCTGCGCGGGACCACTGCTAATCAATTTAGCTTTTATTATCGTACCAATAACGCTTCATTACAACTTTTAAATTTATGCCTGTGTTGTTTGCTTTGCCCTCTAACATTTTTGTTACCGTAACAACTATTGACTTGAGACGCGGTTAGTACTTTGGAAACTTGGCTAGAATATTTTTTATGAGCGGTTTACGTTGGTAATGTTTCGCCGCGCTCGTTAAAGCGACATGTAAAAGGAGAAAATCGTGCGCATGGAAACGGCCCGGTCTAGTACTGATGAGAGTTTTTATACTAATGCTAACGTCATACGCGACAAATAAAATGTACCATTTATTGTATAACCGTCGACAGTTGTATGGAAATTATGTTGGATATAAAATAACAATAGAAATATCATAGTCTGAGACCACCTGGCAACTGTACGACGCGTCAGCCGAGTCAAACGTCAATCAATATGAACGTCGAGCTTATTATCCCGTCTTTCGATAATAAAACTTTTAATGCGATCGTGAAAGCGGTGTTGAAGCGCATTACACGTGCAAGGGATATGTTTCTTTAGTACACCATAAGGTTTTAGTTATTAGAGCTTAATTTTAAACTAAATACTTTTCTATGTGTGGTGATGGACTAAAGTTACAAAGTAAAAATATATAGTGTCTGTGTACTTGTCATCTCTCCTTTATTTTGTGATGACAGAATAAGAATACAATTCACCATTTTCTCGTTCGACTCTTCTCATTCAGCCTTGTTAGTCTCTACAAAGATTACATACAACAAATTATCTTAGCCGTAGCATGTTCTATTTTTTTTTAATATCTTCAGTCTGGAGTGGTTAGTTTAATATTTTACAATGGTGAAATTGAACGAAATATTTTTCTTACAAGGATCATTATAATTGATTGAATTAGGCGAAACATTGCGGAAAACTATTATTATTTTTAAATTGAAGGAAGCAATTCCTTGTATTTTAAAATAAGCATCACTGTAAAAACCTTTTTTTTTGCTTATATCTTAAATTGACGTCGTTGGATATGAGCATTGGGTACCCTTACGTTCAAATTTTGTATTTACAATTATTACAAGATAGACCTAGGATGTTTGATCATACTATCTATACCAATAAATAAAATTGAAGTGTCTGTTTGTAATGTCAAAATAATAGGCTTTTTTCATGCTCACACGGTTATTAGCACGACACCTATGCCTAAAATAGCAATTAAAAACTTTTTGTCTGTCTGTCTGTTTATTCCGGGTAATCTTCAAAACGGCTGGACCGATTTCAAAAATTCTTTCACCAATGGAAAGCTATAATATCAGGGCGTAAACTAGGCTATATTTTATCCCGGTATTCCCACGGGAACAGGAACTACGCGGGTAAAACGACTATAACCTATAACCGAAGCGAAGCGAGGGCGGGTTGTTAGTCCTCAATATATTACGTTTTTCTAAAGAATTTCACTGCATCGATATTGGAGTGTTCCAAGTGCCGACCCATACAACACAGATTTGATAATACTCTAAGTCTATATATGAAAGAAATATGTCCTAACATACCTACATAATAAATACTAGCAACCCGCCCTCGCTTCGCTTCGGTTATAGGTTATAGTCGTTTTACTCGCGTAGTTCCCGTTCCCGTGGGAATACCGGGATAAAATATAGCCTAGTTTACGCCCTAATATTATAGCTTTCCATTGGTGAAAGAATTTTTGAAATCGGTCCAGCCGTTTTGAAGATTACCCGGAACAAACAGACAGACGAAAATTTTTTAATTGCTATTTTAGGCATAGGTGTCGTGCAAATAACCGTGTGAGCATGAAAAAAGTCTATTATTTTGACATTACAAATAGACACTGTTACGGTATAGATATAAACATACAAATCAAGAATCTCCTTTTTTGAAGTTAGTTAAAAATAATCTTAAAATGTTAGTTCGGGGAATAGTTTTTGTTATTTTAAATTAGACAGAAAAATGTTATATACGATTACCACAGTTAGATTGACATAAGTTTTTGAGATTGCATCCTGTGCAGACCGCCTGCCGCTTTCAAACTACTGCCCACGTCTACGTGTCACTCAATGTCACTTCTCATTCATTCGTAGATAACAAGAACGCCGCTTACTGGTGCGTTTGTTAAAACAACATATTTTTAAGAATCTCAAAAAAATTACTGATGTTTTTATAATTGTAAATGTATGATAAAGTAATTAATGGGTACTAGTGATCGCCGTGTGGTTGAAATTCGGCCATAATTCATTTTAATTAATTTTTCTGCTGCACAATTTTCTTTAATTTTATTTATGTATAATTGTAGAATGAGCAAGCTGTATTTTACTAATAACTAATCTCTATTAGACATTGTCATCATAATTATGACTGTTTGACATTCAGTTCGACCAGAGATTTTAAACGTAAACAAAAGTGTATAAGCGTTGCTACGCAACACACTCGCAACAAACGTGTGTGTGTGTGTAGCGATTGCGTTGTAGTGTGCGTAATGCCTTATTTAATGAATTTAATGTATTTCTAATCCATTATTGTATGGCGTTTCAGTTTTATGCACTTCTCCTCATTATATACTTCAACTGTTCCAAATTTCATACTTGTGCATCCACGTAATTTTCGTAAAAAGGGGTACAAAGTTTTTGCTTCACGTATTTATATATAGATACTTTAAAATTCGCTGCGGTTATCTTTGATTATACTTTTTGATATATACTATTTTGGGAGAGAGACTAGCTTAGGGTATGGTCACACCCTGCCCAATCCGCCTTGGGCGATTTAACCTTACGCCGCGTGGACGGGCACCGGTATCGGTCCTTGTCATCAGTGTGATTCAACACGTATTGGGAATTCTTGCAACATTACACGCAGTAGGTGTCGAGTGTGCGACACCTATTGGACATTTCGTAGTTACCTTCAAAGTAGGGAGCAGTTTTTCAGATATTCAGGATTTTCTCGAATCTTTATATCATCATCTCAGCCTACACACGTCCCAATGCTTCCGCCTTTATGAGAGGGAATTTGACCTACTCTACCACACTCGTCAGACGTGTTGCATAGGGCTTTTTTCGAGTTTTCCTTGTCTTGCATCAATATTATCTGCATATTACATCCCTTAGTCGTTTTTTACGACACCCATGATCAAGTAAGGGGATGGTGAATTGCATTCTTACTCCGTCACCACACGAAAAAATCTTTATATCGTGGTTAATAATTTATTATATTGGTACGTGTCGAAAACCCATCGTTACTTTGGAATGGAGGAAAAGAAGATAGCCCCACCACTTTCTCACGGTTAATCAATTTACCGCACATTTATTAAAAATAAATAAATACAGGATAGCATCCAGGAGAAAATTCGACGACAGAGATAGAGAAACGATAAAGAGGTAGTGTACGGCAGGTTATGGGGTTGCACGCCATCTCTTTCGCCGCCTCAGGCGTTTACTGCGAGCTTTGACCTAACCACACTTTGTTCCTAAAAAGGTGGAATTAGTGCATTTTTTATTCATACGTAAGAGTAACAATAAGAACTTCAACTTGAAATTTGCCATTCCTAGGATTGACCGATACTGCGACATAGACCTGGCCACAAATAGTGTCCCAGTTTAAATTTATAATTTAATATGTGATTTCGAACATTCTATTTAATTTGCAAATATAGTCTGAAGAATAATGACTGTCTGTATTTTTAACTAAATAAAATAATTAGTGATATCTGATGTTTACGCGAGCACTACAAATTGTAAATAAAACTACTTTTTGTTGCCGGACTTTGCAGCAATCATGGTCGCGGGCGGAACGTCTGCAAAGTGTTCGAAACGTCGGGCAATCATAAATCAAGAACAAACGCGATATAATCTGTAAAAGTAGTTTTACTTAAAATAAATTGATAATAAATTTAATTCCTACTAATTTGTCCGTATATTTAAAACAAAACGTAATAATTTTTAATCTCGGCGCGTTTAAAAATCAACGTTTTATTATTAAATTCAGTAAGTTGGTAGCTAATACACGTGTAGCAATTATTGAGAAAACCCAGCTTTGTAAGCAAAACATCGTACTTTTAATTAGTTAATATAAAAAGTATTTGTTTAAGAGATGGCATAGCCGCAGGCTTACGATAATTAGTCCATAATGAACGAACGCTCAACATCTTTTTTGACTTTTCGACTATCAGCTAACAACATTTATTTTTGATTAGGCAGGTATCATATATTCTAAATCTTCAATTAAGTAAGCAACTTATTTATTATTTTAGTATAATACAGCTTAAATTTACAGACGTCAGTTTCTTGATTTTCGAATTATCCATTTTTTATGTTGTATTAAATTACGTTACAAGACTAAGCATTTATTACTACTAGAACCTTCTTTGGAAATGTATTTGTTGACTAAACGGCATCAGATGGAGTTAATCCACGTCGATATAAAGTTTTTAAACGTTTTTAAAGACAGAAACACCCAATAGTAATGTAAAGGTTGCTAGTTTTGATAACCGCCACCACACAGCACTTCATAAGGTTAATTAGGAAACATTAAATAAACTATTACCTATTTTTTTTTGCAATATTAAATAATTTACTAGGAAATAAAATCGCTTAGTTGATATGCAAGCCCTTTGCTAATAATAGTTTCTAACTAGTAGAGAAGACATTTACGATGGACGAAGGACCTACCTTGATATACCTATCAATTACAAATAATTAAAGACAAGATAAAATACATAAATTCACACATTTACTTAATTGTAGCCGTATTATTTAATTATAGCTCTTCTACCCACTTTTTATAATTTTTTTGTTCGTAATAGATTACCTACAAAAATGACATTCTAGTCAATAAATCTATTTCCATCCGACGTCCTCGTCACGTCCTCGACGAAGAGTACGACACAATCACACTCACTCAACGTAGAGCCTACACGACCCGTGAGGCCTTAACCCGCGATTCCGCCCTCGCCGTCGAGGTGCGAAACCACGCCGCGCAAAAGTCACGAACACTAAACGTGGGCACGCCCACTTTGCCTCCAGCGACGCCCCAAGCCGAGGTCCGTTTCCCACAGGGGGAGCCCTTAGGCGATGTTGCTTAGCATACATTTCTCCGGGTTGAGAGCCCTCAGCGCTCACCCATAGTTCGCGTCAAGCTGTCTAGGCCATCTGTGGCCAACAGCTGTTCACAAACAAAAAAAAATCTATTATTCGCAAAGGAATACTTAATACATACATACATTTTTTTGGACATAATTTGCCAAGGTACAGCCAAAGTTCTACCGAGGTCAAGGAATCAGTAATATCATTTCATCATCATCATCATTTCAGCTCATATACGTCCCACTGTTAGGCTCGAGTCTTCTCCACGATGGGAGAAAAATTGACCTTACTATACCATGCTGGTCAGACAGGTTGGCATAGGGTTTTATTGCGTATTATATCCCTTAGTCGTCTTTTACGACATCCACGGGTAAGACATGGAGTGGTGAATTGTATTCTTACTCCGTCATCACACGGAAAATCAGTAATAATGGTCAGTCTAATAGCGATGGGGAGGGAAAAAGAAAGCTTATCAGGTCGCGCACCGCCATTCCGTCGACCTGAACGTATTGGACAGATTGTGTCCAGACCAATCTGCCAATTAAACAAGGTAAAGGAACTACGCACTAAATTTTGTAACTTGAGCCCGTGTATTTGTCTATCAGAAAATATTTCAAATTTTCTTTTCTTTTAAATCTTAAAATGAACACGGGCAATATCAGTTCGTCAATCCATGGCCCATTGTAGTCCAATCAAGAGTTTATATAGTCTCTTGTCTTTATTTCGAAAGGATTAACCTGAAACGTCAAAGGACGCTGTACTAAAGAATGTGGCGAAACCGAAGCTGGTGGGCTGATGGATCTAAGGATGGAGTGAGGGACGAGCCTATTACCGTTAACCGGTATTTGCTTCGATTGCTCTCACATGCATCCACCACAACTCATAAACGTCGCCTTACTGGGCTTTTTTTTTTTTTTTTTTTTGTGTGTGAGTTAGTTGTTAGCCTCAGATGGCTGTGACAACTGTACCCGGACTGGTGGGTGAGCGCTGAGGGCTCTCAACCCGCTTAAAGTTAAGCGACCCATCCCGAGGGCACCCCCTGTGGGGTACGGACCTCGGCTCGGGCGGTCGCTGGCAAAGTGGGCACTCCCACGTTTATGATTTTAACGCGACACGTCTTCCTTCCCCGTCGGCGGGGGCGGTAACGTGGATATTTACTACTATTTGTCAAGGCCGCGCGGGCTGTGTATGCCTCAGTCTGGGCGAGCGTTATAGTGTCGTCGGGTTCGTCGAGTATTAGTCGCGGTTGTTTAATCGCGGACATTTTAGAGGGGATGTAAGAAGCCGCCCTTACCACTAATGGGTTCGGGTGTGTCGCGGCAGAGTCGAAGTAGCGGCGGGAGCACTGTTTCATGTATTGCCTGATGGTCGGCAAGCCAAGATCTATGTGAAGATCCACATTGCGCATGTACCACGGTGCTCCCGTCGCTCGGCGCATGAACCTATTCTGTAATGCCTGTAGCCGATGTAGCCTGCGTGGCTTCGCTTGTGTAAACACTACACTTGCATACGTCATGATAGGACGTATACAAGCGGTGTATAATCTAACTTTATTACGGAGAGATAGCTTAGACTTTGCGTGTACTAAGCTGTGTAACCATCCTAGCACTAGGGCTGCGCGCGCGCGGACTCGCCCTATGTGAGGACCGAAGGTCAGTCGTCTCTCCAAGGTCACACCCAGATATTTGACCTCCCTTGTCCAGGGGATGGGTTGGTCGAACATCTTTATCTGTGGATATTCAGCCATTGGGTAGCGGCGATCTAACCCATTATTAAATATGATCGCCTGGCTTTTGGTGGGGTTTATACCGATTCTCCATTTCCTAGTCCATTTGGCTAGGGCGGTAGCCGCAGTTTGGAGAACGGTTGTCACTGTTGAGGGAGATTGACCTGCATAGAAGATGGCAGTGTCGTCAGCGAATAATGCTGTTTGTATTCTACTATGTTGGGGTATGTCGCTGGTGAACAGCGAGAAGAGAATTGGAGAGAGCACCGATCCCTGGGGGACGCCGGCTTCTAGTTTGTGCGGTGCTGATAAAGTACCTTCCACTCTGTAGCGAAAGCTACGCTCGAGTAGGAAGTCTCTAACTATCATAACTAAATAGTGGGGGATTTTGAGCTTTATTAACTTGAAAATAAGGCCGTTATGCCAGACTTTGTCAAACGCTTTTTCTACATCAAATAGAAGCATACCCGTATATAAACCGCGTTGCAGTTTATAACTTGTATACTCGACTATTCGATGTACTTGCTGAACGCAAGAGTGTTGCGTGCGAAAGCCGAACTGAATCGGCGGGATGAGGTTGTTTTCCTCAGCGTACTTTCTTAGCCTAATAAGTAGTACGCGCTCATATATTTTACCTAAACTGTTAAGTAAACTAATCGGGCGATCTTACTGGGCTCGAGCCTCCTCCATAATAAGAGGGCAACTACTATGCCACGCTGGTCAGATGTGTTGGAACAGGGTTTTACTTCGACTTTTGCTTTTGCATAAATTTTGAACGCACATTATATCCCTTGGGCGTCTTTTAAGACACTTATGAGTAAGACAGGAGATGGTGAATTGTATATTCACTCTGTTACCATACGGAAACTTCGATTAAACTAGGAATAAAACTCTAAACACACATTTTAGGCATTAAAATTATAGGTATATTTTAATTGAATCGCATTTCGCATCACACGGGGATCGATTCCACAAAACTCCACGCATTCTAATCACTCGAACCGCTACGCTGTTTTCGTGAAGTGATATCCTATTACATTCTGATATCGTGACTATATGAACCTCAAATGACTTGTTATAATGAGGCCGCAATGGCCGGACTATTAACAACATCAATTGAGTCATTTGTTAGTCGGTCCGCACAAAGAAGGCTCCATGTCAGCTAATTAGTGGTATTATTTGATTGAAATTAGCTACATTTATTATAATTGAACCTTTATAATCTCGATCATAGCTCCGAGCGATTGATCAAAGAGGCTAATTAATCGTTGGATATTAATAATCGTGTATTTTCCCAAGAAGGTTTGACGGCAGAAAGGCGATCGACCGTAAAACTTAGCAATAACTGCTCTTTTATTCTGTGAATAGAACAACATATTCTATATAATATGTACATACAAGCGACGCTAGAAAAAGAGCTAATAATGGTGTCGGGTTAAGAATAAAATGTTTGGCAATAATTTTTCTGTAGGAGTCGGAAAACTGTGGCTAGGCTAGGTCTATTCTATATGATCTTTTTGACAATTAACATCAGCTTAACATTATCGTTCGCCGATAAGAAGGGCCAAGTACCGGTAGCCCGCCCACATAGTGTTAGAAAGGTTCGTGTACGGCAGGTTATGGAATCGCGATTCGTCCGTTGCATCGTCTCAGATGGATCGAACGGTGTTCACACCCATACCATATGGTCACCTACACCACAATCTGTCCAACAAAAATTTTCAACACTCGTTCTTCCAGAACCATACGTAATTGACAGGAATAAGTTTATGCACTCTTACGTAGAACTTAATAATCGCAAAGGTGTTATTATATGCGTATTACATTGCTATTTAGATCTACGAGGATAACTATTAATGAGAATAATAGTTGTTTCAATATCCACTCTTCTGAATAAAGATGAGGTATCATTTGTATCAAAAGTGGTCACTCAAAACACACACAATCACCAAGGAAAGATATAACAAAAGGAATGTATAGTGCAAAGAGGAGCGATAATACTACGATTTACAAATACTATAAGACGGCCTTCCACCAGATGGATGACACTAAAAGTAAAGAAAGCATTGAACTTATTGCATGTACAAACTCAAGGAGAGATCTTTTCCAGCTCAACAAACGTTGATACGGTAATTGATAGATGGAGATTAAATTGGTCCTGTCCTACAATCATACAGGTTGCAGAATGGTTTCCTTTATAGATAAGCACTGATACTACAGCAATTATTTACCATCAAGTCATACCGGTCATCAAAAACAATAAGAGAAAGAAATTAAAAAGTCATATGTTGCGTCTGACAACGCATGCGCAATATAACGGTAGACCGCTAGTTAACCGCTTAACTTAACAGTTATTGTACAAAAAGTGGTCACAAACAAAAATAATTCGTACCTTTCTCACTTATGAATGAAGTTAACACTAAAAAATATTTTCCATTGGAACGGTAAAATTTTGAAGTACGAATAATAAAATAATATGAAAAGCGGAACGAAAAGACATCATTGCACATTTTTCAACAATTTTAAAGCATACCTGTCTTTTATAAAAAAAAAAGTAAACCTGAAATTTGAGTTAACCAATTGTACTACATACTTGCAAGAGTGCTCTTAAACTATTTATATCGTCTACAGTCAAAACGGGATTTTTTTAATATTATTTATATCCCACCAAAACATTTTTATATAAAACTAGCTGACCCAACAGATGTTGTTCTGTTCAACTAAAATAAAAGGAAATTCTCCTTGAAATCGCCAGCAGCGCCAACTACCGGGTCCAATTGTGAATCTAAACCATTCTCGAATCCCCAAGGGGGGGGGACACACAAAAATTTTTACCAATATCGGTCCAGCCGTTTAGGAGGTGTTCAGTGACATACACACGTACACAAGAAAAAAAAATATATATATAAAGAAGAAGATGTGGCCAAGGCAAGTCCATATGACTCGCATTGTTAAAAAGATACCAAATCTCATCTAGAGTTACGCTTCTACCTCTAAACGCTGTAACTCTTCAAGCCCTAACTTATATAAACTCTATACCTTAATCAAGAATATGTTTCGCATGGGCGTAAGGTGTAAAATTTATTCACTCTACATTACTTTTGTTGTACATTACGCTTGTTAAGCGACGATTATTGGAGGCGGCGGATCGCCTGCGCGAGGAGCACAGCCTCGATAGGGCGATCCGCCGCCGGCGACTGGGGCGGCGTAGGCGCGAGTACTTGCGCCTCATGCCGCCCTAGCCGAGGCCGCGAGTGACGGGATTAGTCCGTCACCCGCCGAGAGGCCGACTGCGTGAGGAAAGACCGACGTCCTCCCCGAGGGGGGGACGTCGGTCGATGGGACGGTACCCCAAATAGGGGATATTCCGTCGGGCCAACCACTGATGACAAGTAACTCTGCTCCGGTGGTCGGCCCAACGACGAAGGCGACGTGCACGTGGGGTGGGTTGCGGGTGTGCGTGCTTACGCCCCTCTGTCGCCCCGGACGGAGTGGTGCGAGGAGCGCGCCGATCGCAACCCACCCTCGATTATTGCGACAATTATTGCGTTATCACCTTCTTTGTTGGGAGGTCCATATCCAACATTGAGCGTCGATGGGTTGCTGGATAATACTGGATATAGTAATTACCAGCTGCCCCGCACTACTTAGTCCACATAAGAAAGATGGAGGCTTAGAGAAAATTAGGCACCCATAACACTTAGCGCACACAACGGCGGCTCTTAAAAAGAATAAAAATGGCCCATTTTTTTGCATCATTTTTCATTAATGCTCCGTTTCTTTTAGTCATAGCGTAATGTTATATAGCCTATAGCCATGCTCGATAAATGCATCTATCATCTACACACTATCGTCTGCACTAAAAGAATATAGCAATTCAAGCCAGTAGTTTCTGAGATTAGCGCGTTCAACCAAACTCTTAAGCTTTACAATATTTATATAGATCGGATACTAGAAAGAAGAAGAGTGATTGTAATTCGTGAGAAAGCTCTGTTCTAAGAGGCTATCCTATCATATATTCTTATAGTGTATGCGCCTGCGTCTTATTGGGCACGGAACGCTATAAAATGATTCGAAAGTGTACTAATAACGATAATATCCATTCGATGTAAGATACGCTAATAAAATGAAGTAAATCTAAATAGATAATAGTAAGATATATGTCTTTTTTATTACCAATTTTTATCATCCAAGTTCCATTAACTAGTCTCAATTCTTTATCGGTTCAGGTGGACGCAAGTGTGCTCGGAATGTAGTATTTTTAATAGAAAAACTATTCACAAAGGCTATAACTATTTATATACAAAGAGTTGACATTATGTAATTTCGATTCTCGCATCTTACAGCACATAACTTATTTCAATATTTTTTAAAGACATGAAAATACTCCCTGTATTGCCAGAGACTTTACAAACATCAACTTAATGGACACAAATTACACTCAGATTTAGTACAACAATTTGTGCAACGTACAAATTAATTTCCTGCGTGGGAATCAGCAATTGGCAAGGGCGGTCGGTATATTAACCATTAACCCATGTGTGCAATCAAATAGTCACGTGTGGTGAAGGAGTAAAAATACAATTCACCACCCTCTCTCTTGCTCGTGGGGATCTTAAAAGACGACTAAGAGATATGATATGTAGATAACACCATGCAAGAGAATGAAAACTTGTAATGAAACTTTATGCCAACACGTCTGGTTGGCGTGGTATAGTAGGTCAAATATTCCTTCCAAAATGGAGCAGACCCGAACCCAATATTAGGATGTATATGGCTGTATGTAAAAAAAAAAGTATGTATGAATATTCGTAAAGTATGTTTGTAGTAATAAGATTAGTATTCGCTTATCTCGCATTTTATGATAAGGCAAATTACTCCTACCGTGTAAGTTTATTATTCATTAATTAATGATAAACTCGTGATAGCTTGTTCTAATTACTTTTGAAAAACCACTATAAGTTCCACATATTATTACAATACAATTAAATTGAAAAGTGTATATATTATTATAAAACCCGCTAAGACCAACCAATTTAAACTCTGGTTCAGTAATTGTCTTTTAATTAATGAAGAAAAAGAAAGCCATTTAAAATGATAGTTATAGTCGGGCAATGTTTAATCTCTTACAAAACTATCATTGAATATACAAACTGAAAATATAATATTAAAATGAAACTACATATTAAAGGTATTTGAAAAAATTAAGTTTTAAATTGTACGAGTTTGTTGTAATTAAAATGGTTATAATGATATACCTATTACTTTGTTTTGTCTCAAGGTGCTTAATGCTTTTTATTATCAAAAATTATTTTCATGAGGTCTTTAGTATCTGGCAAACAAGTTACGTATCGGTACGGTACGGTATTACGGTCGGTACGTTGATACTAATATCGTCATTTAGCCTATCGCGTCCACTGCTGGATGTAAGCCTACCTAAAATTTCGCCACAAAGTGTGGTCTTGTGCCGCCTGCATTCAAGCTCGGTTATGAGGTCCTCATTTAGGGACCACGTTGCAGTGCCGTAAGTCATCGCTGGTAACACACTGGTCGTAGACCTGTGTTTTCAGACACTAATATAATACTTTAAAATATTTTAGATGTTTATTTATTTTAATTGTCATAAGGGATGTGCATTTGAATTATGAATACGGTTATAAAAGAACCGTTACAGTGGTTGCTTTTTATGACTTTTTTAATTTAATATATTTTATACCGCAATAAAAATTCGCACTCGTGATTTCAGAAAATAAATGGTATGTAAATTAAAATATTCCGTTGCTATAATCATCATCGTTTCAGCTTATATCCATCCCACTGCCACCGCTTCCTCCAAAACAGGAGGGAAATTGATCACTCTGATCGGACTATTAGTATAGGGTTTTATATCGAGATTTCCTTCTCGTTAATAGATAATACATGCATGATACCTACATGTAAAATAAGAGGGTGCTGAATAGTATTCTTATTGCATTATCAACGGAAAAATTTTTGTTTGGTTGAAAAATTTTTTATTTGTTTGTAATATTTTCCTATCTATACTAAGATTATAAAGCTGAAGAGTTTGTTTGTTTGAACGCGCTAATCTCGGGAACCGCTGGTCCGATTTGAAAAATTCTTTCAGTGTAGGATAGTCCACTTATCGAGCAAGGTAATATATTTTCAACAAAATTAGGGATCCGTGCTAAAAGTCCAATAATGTAACCCAAGGTGTAAAAAAATGACCCGAAAAAATCCTTACATCGCGTGTGCTGCGAAAACTATTGATTATAGAACAAAACAATGTACTACAACTTTGCAGAACATATAATTTTCTACAAAAAATATCGCGACACCATATGTCTAACTATTGTAGTTATAATGATTTCTGATGTTTACGCGAGTAAAATGTGTAATACATTTTAAATAAAACTACTTTACGGATACTACTACTTGACCCACAATAATAATAGCTAAACATAATTTTTAAAAAATTAAAACCTCTTAGTAACATAAAGTAAGCCGCCTTCAAAATTAATATTAATTTAGCATCATGTCACCTGAGTTTTCTTGCCGGATCTTTCTCGGTGTGGCTGTGTTCCGATCCGGTGGTAGTATACTAGTTTGTTAGGGTTTTCAAATATAATTACAATTCATAATGATATCTGATGTTTACGCGAGCAGAAGAATCTTCTTACACTGGCAATAAATTTAAAGAAGAATCTTCTTACCCTGGCAATAAATTTGTACTAAAATGTGGGTAACAATTTAATAAATTTATAACTATTTTCTGTATCGGGTAGATAATTGTAAATGTCTGTAATAACGATTACTTGTTGGACGTGAGACACCTTAGTCCGCCCGTGACCATGAATGCTGCAAAGTGTTCGAAACGTCGGGCAATCATAAATCAAATACAAACGCGATATAATCCGTAAAAGTAGTTTTATTTACAATAATTACAATTCATTTTAATGTTAAATAATTACTAACCATAAACAATTTAAATTTTTTTCATATAGAATCATTTTCTTCTTACACTGGCAATGAATTTGTATCAAAATGTGGGTCAATATTTAATAACTATTTTCTGTATGGGGTAGATAATTATAAATTTTCTGCAATAATGATGACTTGTTGGACGTGAGACATCTTAGTCCGCCCGTGACCATGAACGCTGCAAAGTGTCCGAAACGTCGGGCAATCAAAAATCAAATACAAAAACGATAAAATCCGTAGTTTTTATTTAAAATATTGTAGTTATCTCACAATAAATGTTTTTTTTTTAATAATTAAAATGCCGTCGCTTTAAAACCTCTTTATTTTATACCTTGGTATTAATCCTTATCAAAATAAATTACTTCATTTTCAAGACGGATTCAATACCTTTCTAGAACTTTTTAAATTATTAAATTCGGACATTTCATTCAAAAGATATCACGATATTAAAAATGTAAGTGTTGTAGCTAAATAAGTATTGCGCGTGCATGTATAATGTGACTGGCGGCCATGAGGGGCGAGGGGGCGGTAGCCTCTGCGAAATGCCTAGAAAAAGACCTCCACTTTCTCGACAGTCTGCAACTGCAAAACGACTGCGACTTATGCGCAGCAATGAGACAGAGGGTGAATATAGGCAGAGGTTGGCTACTCAACGAGGAATCGCTGAACGAAACCGTGCTAGATAAACAAACTCGAACTTCGCCTAATAGACAATGGCAATCAAGGACTGAACGTTCTCAACGTTTGGCCACAGAAGTTTTAAAATAAATAAATCTTGAAAGTCACTATACCCCTCAAGTCACTATTCCACGCGGACAAAGTCGCGGGCACTGCTAGTAATATTATATATATACGTCCTTGTTGGATTGTGGTTGCGATTTTTGAACGTAAATGGTTACAAATCCTATTGTCGTCATATTGAGTTGTCTAAAAAGTTTTGATTAGGTCCATAAAGTCTGACCAAAATAGAACGCATACATGCTATAATGTTACTTCACATATGTTGACGTTAGGCAAAAAACAGTACATAGTGAAAATCATCTATCCACCCATTAATTGAAAGCGTATTGAAATCCATTGCCACATAAAAGCCTCCCCGGAAAGGGTATAGTGCCGTAAGCCTACGCTTGATGTGCGGGGTGTCGATCGCCATTAGTATTAAAAGTTTCCCAGAAGAGACGTGCTGGCTCATCTTCTAGTCATTCCTTAGTCGATTAATAAGATTCTAACGAGAAAAGATGGCGAGAAATTTCATATTTTTAAACCCGTGGAAGGAGGAAATGTGTATGTAAAAATTATTGCACATCAATTACTTCATGTATCATTAATATTATCATCTCTGCCCGCATAGGTCCCACTGTTGGGCTCAAGTCTCCAATAATAGAAGGGCAATTGACTTATTATAATGGGTCATACGGGTTCGTATAAAGTTTTATTGCAAGTTTTTCTTCTCTTGGACAATTATTATATGCATATCATATCCTTTGATCGTATTTTATAACATCCACCGTTCATCCACCATCCACTTTCCGTGTGATGACGGAGTAAGAATTCATCAGTCCCTATCTTTCCCGTGGATGTCGTAAAAGACGACTACGGGATATAATATGCACATAACATCTGTACAAGAGAAAGAAAATTCGAAATGTAACCCTATATCAATATGTCTGACCAACATAGTAGGTCAAATTACCTCCCATTGTGGAGGAGGTCCGAGCCCAATAGTGGGACGAATGTGGGCTGCGATGATGATGATGATGATAATGACATCCACGGGCGGGATAGGAACTGCTGAACTATATTCTTTGTCACCACACGGAAAATCATTAGTATCTATTAATCAATATCTCTTTTAAGGTGCCATGCCAACCTCGGCTGCAGGGTGCAGATGCAGGCTGCGGATGCAGGTAGCACACGCATGACTCGCAGCCGCTGCCTGCATTCGCAGCCGATAGTGATTCCGAGGCTGGCTGCACGTGTTGCGGCAGGCTGCGGAAGGAATAAGAATTCCTTCCAGACAGTATCTTAGCCACATTATTCTTATATTTCATGTGGCTTGTATCAAAAAGAATAAGATATTTTGTTACAAGATTACTTAACTGATCTTTTTCAGCCCCTGAAAAATCAAATTTTCTTGAAATAAATATTGATGCTAAATCTAAATATCGCGAGCCGATAAAAATTCTATGATTCTATCCAATATGAGCGCTAATTTGATTGCAAATTAAGTTTGGAGAGATTGGCTCCAAGTAGCGACTACTTGGGACTTCTCTCAACAGGTTGGAGTGACGTAACTACGTGCGCATCGACCTGCAGCCGCAGCACTACTGGTCTGCGATCGGCTGCGGCTGCAAGTTGCAGCCGAGGCTCGGCAGCACGTGCAGCCGCAGCCGCGTTCGGAATGTTTTTCACAGAAATCCATATTACTACATAGAAAACCAGTCGTGCAGCCGCAGTCGGCTTCATGCAGCCGCTGCATGTGCTGCCTGCAGCCGAGGTTGGAATGGCACTTTTACTCGGTCTGTCAAACCATAGCAATCTATAACCACCTTACCTGAAAATATAGAATACTAAATAATGACTAAGTAACATATGTAATGATTTCTGATGTTTACACCATTATTACGCATATGAAATAAAATTATTTTTACGGATTTTATTTGGTCTGTATTTGATTTTTACTATCCCTAATGCCAAACTGTCTGGTCAGCGAAGTTGGTCAATTTCTCTGCCATTTTGGAAGATTCACATGTCTAAAAGTAGTTCGCATATGGGCTGAATCAAAATAATAATAAAACTCATTTACAGAATACAATAGTATACAAAACAAAAAGAAAAACTGAAAACTTTCATATATTTTGTAAAATTCACATATTAAGTGAAAGCGTATGATTTGTACGTTCCAGTTTCATCAATTCAAATTGTGACCTTGGTACAAAATATAAAATTATCAACTTAAATCTTTATCACATAAGATTCAAATTTAAATGCATGAGTTTTGATCTCGGGTGGCTAATTGTCATGATGACATGGATGTGTGGATGGTAGAACATTTAGTGAAAATTTATAGTTGACTGAACCTTTTTTTATTTTTATTGAACCATTTTCACAATGGGAATTCTACTTCTAGACTTTTATATGCAAAAGTTATTACATCAAACAAGCATTAGTCTTAAAATAATTATTGAAATCGCTGCCCTTTTTCGTATTTTTCTTTTCAACATTGTGAGGCTATTAGTGAAATAATTGGATTATTAAAGTTATTTTTTTGTATATAAATGTTTTACGGACAATAATCTTAATTTCTTTCGTGTGGTGACGAAGTAACAATACAATTTATCACTCCCTATTTTGCCCATTAAAATACGGCATAATATTTATATCAACGCAAGAAGGAGAAAACTCTTTTTTTATTGCCTACCGTAAGCAAACAAGCAAACAGTACACCTGATGGTAAGTGTTGCTGTCGCTCATGGATCTTTGCTAGGCCGTTACCTACTGTGAAGAAAATGAAGCGAGTGTGAATGCGTGCAATCAGATTCGGTGATACTAAAGGCATCACTAAAACCCACCACAAGCAAACACCCTCAGAAAGTTGAGCTGGCGGTTCTCTCGCTCACCGAACTAAGCGCAGTAACAAATTGCTGCGAGAGTGTGGTACTAACCCGGACGATCCGGCCCGCGGCTGTAGACAAGACAACTATCAAGAGTGTGGTCCTACCACTATATATAAGTTATTGGATGGAATTAGACAAGTCCTCTGAAAAACTCTTAGTCCTCTTTTACGACACTCGCGAACTATACACAGCATGCTGTGTGTACGTAAATATGCATGTTTAATATTACTTGAAAACATTATTATTTGACGGTCATATATCGATAAGACAAAATACAATGCGACCATTGTTTTCACCAGTGAACGAACTTTGTATATTTTATACATACGCTTATTGTCATAAAAATTGTTATTTTTTAAGTACACGAGTTCAATGTGCAGTCTGCTTAATGCAAATTTTATGTTCATGCGATTTAACTCAACATTATTAATGCATTTATGAAGCATATTTTTACACGTCTTTTTGCACTGAATTACGTTATTGCTAGAAATATCCGTGTGGTGACAGAGTAAAAATACAATTCACCACTCTCTCTCTTGTAAGTAGATGTCGTAAAAGACGACTAAGGGATTAAATATGTATATAACACCTTTGCAAAAAAGGAAAACTTGAACTGAAACTCTATACCAAACACGTCTGATCAGCGTCGTATAGTAGGTCAATTTCCCTCCTATTGTGGAGGAGCCCAACAGTGGAATGAATGATTGCGAGAAACAACTTACTCCATCATCATCTCGGCTCACGCACATCCCACTACTGGGCTCGAACCTCCCCCACAATAGGAGGGAAATTGAAATTACTATACCATGCTGGTCAGACAGGTTGGTATAGGGTTTTGTTTCGAGTTTTATACAGCTTATTGAAGTGATAATCCTTTGATTAATTATTTTTTTCAGACACGATTATATACGCTACGTATGTATGAAATATGTTTAATAAATTGGATAATAATTTTAATATTCATAAATTATCCAATGAAATAATAAACGACTTTATTAATACAGCTGTATTTTTTATGTTGTATTAAAATGTCTCGAGTAAATTTTATCTGATGAATCAATAATACGTGTGTAAAAATAGACTGTCCAAATTAAGAAACATTTTATTAGGCGAAGGAAACGTTTTTCTTGGTGCAAGCTACTGTCTGTCTCCATAGTGTTTAGCTACCCATTTTTAGTTGTAAGAATTTTAGCATTTATGCCTCTACTTCTAAGAGGTCCTTGGTGGATCCTATAACCCAGTCGTTCGCGTTCCAGTGTAGGGCTCGAGCCTCCTCTCCAATAGGAGGAACATTGACCTACCATAGCATCCTAATCGGAGATATTGGAATAGGGTTTTCTTTCGAGATTTCCTTCTCTTTAATTTAACACTGGTATAACCCCAGTATTCGATAACTTGACCTTTCTTAAAAGCTCATGAGTGCAAGTGGGAATTTTTCACTGACTGCTACAATGAGTCCACGGCGCTGCTTTCGCTTCAAGGCAATCCTCGCAGTGTGTCTTACATTGCCAGTGTTCTTATCCAGTAGCGTTAAAGTTACACAGTATATATTGTTCTAAATATAATTAATAAAAACAATTGAAGCTTTATTGTAACCCTGTAGGACTTTTAAAAATCGACTAAGAAAATTAACACTAACCAGCCAAGTGTGGCTGAGAATAGTAGAACACTTTCCTTCTCAATGTAAAGAAGGATCATGCTCAATAAGATAAAGAGTATTGGCTGAATAAGAATATGAAAATGTAGCCTCCAAATTGATATGTCATTACAATTCATATAGACTAGGAAAGATTTAAATATTCTTCTAAAAAGAACTTCGGTTTCCAAGAAAGATTTTTGCTGAGCTGAAAAATAAAACAAAACACACAATGACTTGTGAAATACATTACAAATTGCTTAATATAGAGAATTAATTAAGTCTTACGAATGCTAAATATTTTAATTATAAAACATAATTAGCCGCTGTTTTCTTAATTAGATATTTAAACAATGAATATAAATGCCTACATAAGGCATAAATGTTGTTATTATAAACATTATATTGTACCTATGAACAATATAATGTTTTTATTCTTAAACATAATGCTGTGTAATTTTAATTTTGAAGTAGTTAAAGCCGACTAAGAACTCGCCGGCCTGGGCCAGCCTCACTTAGTGTCGTCTATTCAAAAGCATATTCCTGAGGAAGTTTAACTTCGGGCATATCTTTCCACCTCACTACATTATTCCGTTTGTTTGAACTACAATATCACATGATGAAGTGTGGATCTTTTATAACTGCTTACTTCTTTAAGGATTTAGCAATGATGCAGAAAAAATCAATAGTATGTTCATCATCATCATCATCATTTCAGCCTATTGCCGTCCACTGCTGGACGTAGGCCTCCCTCATGTTGCGCCACAATGTGCGGTCCTGTGCCGCCTGCATCCAACGACGCCCAGCAACTTTCACTAGGTCATCGGTCCACCTAGTTCGTCCAACAATGCGTCGTCCGATACGTGGTCGCCACTCGAGAACCTTTCTTCCCCAGCGGTTGTCGGTTCGTCGAGCGATGTGGCCTGCCCATTGCCACTTCAGCGTGCTAATTCTTCGTGCTATGTCGGTTACACCCGTTCTTCTGCGGATTTCCGTATTCCGGATTCTATCTCGCAGAGAAATCCCGAGCGTAGCTCGCTCCATAGCACGCTGAGCGACTTTGAGCCTTGATATAAGGCCTACATTTAGGGACGTATGTTACAATAGTATAGGAGGGAATAGTACGTTACAGTTGGCTTATTTTTTAAAATTTAAATATGAGTATCATCCTGTCAGTATCTTTGGTATGAATCGTACAGGTTTTCAGAGAAAATTAATTATTATAGGAAAACATAAAATTTGGAAATTTTAATAATTTTAATTACATATATAACTGTACATTATGAGATACATAAAACGGCAATAGATTTGACCGTCGAGAATAAACGTTTAAACTGTTGGATTACCTGACTCCAGAATCTATTGCGTCTATGTAAATGTACGAAGATATTCTCCTGTAAAATCAAATACTGGTTCTGTGAAGAATCATGCTACGAGTTCTGGCTTTGCTTGAAATGAGGCTTTATGTATTGTGATGCAAAACGGGAGCAAAGCGGATTGTATGTTACCAGGAGAGGAATCGTCAGCAATCTCCGTGCACAATACAAAAAATCAGACTATGAAGACGACAAAAACTTTTTCATCGACCTCTATAACTCTATCTGACCCGTCTGGTGAACAATTACATTCTCAAGAAGAATAAACGTCAGGTAGGCTTGCGATCATAAAATTATTGGCAATAATTTTTGCAATTTATATGACTGCACAAATGGCATAGTGTTTAAGTTAGCGATCTACAGTGCCAGTGTCGTGGGTTCGAATCGCACGCGGGATACCTCTTTGTGCGATCCACAAATGCTGTTCTTAGTCTGTATGTAGTATGTGTCCGTTAGTTATGTGTTTGTAAAACCACCGCAATACAAGGATTATTGCCTTAGTGCGGGGTGGTCTTTAAAAAAAATGTAATCTATACCAATAAATAAAAGTGGAGTGTTTATTTGTAATGTCAAAATGGCATTTTTCATGCTCACATGGTTATTTGCACTATACATATTTCTAAAATACACTTTATATTTTTTTGTCTGTCTGTCGGTCTGTTTGTTCCGGGTAATCTTCAAAACTGCTGGACCAATTTCAAAAATTCTTTTACCAATGGAAAGCTATAATATCAGAGCGTAACCTAGGCTATATTTTATCCCGGTATTCCCACGGGAACGGGTACTACGCAGGAAAGACGACTGAAACCGAAGCGAAGCGAGGGCGGGTTGCTAGTATGAAAGAATAGTATATATTGAGTCGACCCCAAGTATTTGGGCTAAGGGTGTTGATGATGCTTTCAGAGAAATGAGCATTAGCACTTACCTAACTGACGACACCAACTACAATCACAAATTCGTTTAAGCGTGATGCTTATAGCATTTCCACCTGTTGGGGAACTTTATCTAACAGTGACCGTTGATATGCTGATCGGTGGATAGTAGTCAAAACAAAGTAAAGTACGAGATGTCATTATCCTAATGCTCGTCCACTTAAACCAAAAAACATTTCTTTATTTTTTTAACCAAGGTTTGTAATTGGCTGTCTATCAAAATTTCTTCAGATTTTAACATACCATATAAATTATTTTAATAACAAGAAGTGACTACATTGCTGTCTCTTCAACGATGTCAAAACCAAGGACAAAGTTTGTTAATAATTACGTGTGGTCTCGCTACGCTAATTCACGTACGTTTATTTACACAGTCACCACTCAAAGCAAAGTATCTATATACATTAATAAGAATTACTCCTTTTAATGTAATAAAAAACTGTATTTTAAGTAGTACGAGTGCACTAGAGAAGGATCCTACTTGTTACTATAGTGTTTGCCAAATAGCATGGCAAAAGAAGTCATTTGGCGACCTTCACCACGATATCATCAAATCCAAGTAATTTATCGCTAATTCTATCGCTTTCCATACAAACCTTCTTATCGTTGTAATATCGTGGTGAAGGTGGCTAGACAGTACAGAGGTTACAAACATTTATGTCGGCGTGTAATTTGTTTAGAATTCTAATTAAGAAATTATTAAAAACCTACACGTGCAATAATAAAGCATACGTACACGTTACCTACCTTACCACTGCCCTAGCATGAAACTGATAGCTAACCTATCTTAAGGCTAACTTTTTGTTAAATACGTAGGTAAGGTGAGGTAAAATAATATACTAAAATAATTTATTTATGACTTTACAAAAATCTATAGTTCTGAACTGTCACTTCCACTACTATTACTATCACTGCTGTCTGATACATGAATTATGAATGCATCAATCTTTCGGTATATACTGTCATCGAGGCCCATAATTTTTTTTCAATATCTTTTACGTGCTCCACACGGAATGTCAAACAAAATGGCGACTGGGTCACATGACGCCACTGATCTCGTACACCTGACGCTAAAATCAGTTACGAAAAGATTTTATGTTTGATACACATAACCCAAAATCTTGCATCTACTTGTGCGATCCTTTAGGTTTATTACACCTGACGGTAAAATGAGTTGAAAGAAATGTGTCATAACTAAAAACTTGGCATTTTCTGGGCGTTACATAATTCTTCGAAGCTAATTACGTATTTAATTATAGGATCTATATTATATTGAATTTATATAAATATTCTCGGTACTTTAATTTTAATGTTACTTAAAAACTTTTGATTTTCAGACATTTGAAAGTAATTTGGCATTGTTATCAATGATATTATTTATAAAATAATGAAATGTCACCAGTTACAGGTTAATCTGGTATTTTAAAACAATGAAATACATGATTCTAGGATATTAAAAACATATATTTCCTATGGTAATTTTACTAGATTTCGTAAAATTTTGAGTTGTGCTGTTTGTAATGTTGCTTCCTTGTAGGCCTCTACCAAGAGAATTTTGCGATACAACTTTTCGATAGATTTTTATGGTAAGCGATAGATTTTTTTGCATTTTAAGATATCGTGGTGAAGGTAGTGAAGGTCGTCTTTTGCCACGTTATCTGGCACTGAGTATATTATAATTTACAATATTCATAATTACATTATAAATGTTACTCAATCACGCGTAAACCGTTCTACAGATTTATATGAAAGTTGGCACTTAGGTAGACCATTTCCTGGATAACATATAGGATAATAATTATTTGGGTAAGGTGTTCTCTTAGGATAATAATTCAAATATACTTTTCTAATCAAGCAAGCGTAATCCATTGAACGGATTTGGATAACATTTTATCTTGGAAAAGTTACTTTTTACGGGACAGAAACTGGTACTTCATTAAATAACTGTAATATACATACAAGAGAAGTTGCAAAGGTATATACAAGTTGTATATCTATCCTTAATATATTATATTTGTTTGTATATTGAACCATAGAATTGGTAATAATATAACTAGAATTCAATCAGCTCAGCTTTAATGTATCCATGTATAACATTTTAGCGATGGTTTAAAAGGTTTCCTTACAATCAGCGGCATAATCTCTACTGTTCACGATTAAATCGTCAGATGAATATCAATCGCGCTCAGTGATGTCTCCTTGATAAAAAAGCGAAATATTTTATTTCTACAATGCAATTATAATTTTTAACCTTACCAGAATTAGTGCTTATAAAAAATATTGGCATATCAATTCACAAATAGAAATTAATGTCTGTATTCTAACAGGTATGTTGTTACTCCTTTGCTACCAACAGCAATAATAAAAAAAACTCGATGAATGATGTTTCAAAAAATATTTCAGATGAATTAATGTCCGATTTGATGACTGGGGATTTAGTCCCGGCACCCGCGGAGAGGTTAGCCTCGCGACGGCGATCGGCGTCTCGGTAGGGGACGTCGATGGGAGAGGGTACTCCTTCGAGGTATGCCGTCGGATCGACCACTGAAGTCAAGGAAGTCTGCACCGGTAGTCGACCCAACGACGAAGGCGACGTGCTATACGGGTGTGCATGCGTAAGCAGGGCGTAAGCGGGGCGACAAAGGGGCGTAAGCCCCCGGACGGAGTCGGGCGAGGAGTGCGACGACCGTAGCCCACCCCAAAAAAAAAAAGTACTTTTATAAAATTATTTTCATTTATTATTAAGAATTAGTAGTCAATGACTAGTACCCATTAACGGTTACATATGTCATCATCATCCTGCTGTCATCGAAATTACTTGGTGTTGACGTATATCGGAAGAGTTTTGGCAATAGTTTTAAGACCGGTTGTCTCATTGACGTCATCCCTCTAAGAGGATGTAACTGTTGACCATACGGCAGGCTCAAGTCGATACAAAATTTTTAGTTGTCTTTTACGCACGAGCTATGTAAGCGTTGTCCCCACCACGAAGCATATAACGGGTTTTTCACCAAGAACTTTGTTTTCTTAAACAAAATAAAAGAAGAAATTTAGATGAAGATGATTCAAATTTTTATTGTATTACGAAGAGAAAAGTTCGGCAATTATGAATGAAAAATGATATCTGGCAAATGTCCACCACGACCACGCTGACAGATGTCGATTCTTTCATCAAAGTTTTTAATCACTTTTTGGCAAAATGGCGGGTCTATTTCGTTAATCACATCACGGATTTTGAGTTTTAAGGCTGCAATCTATTCGATTGGCTCCGTATAGACTCTGTCCTTAACATAGCCCCACAAAAAATAATCCAGTGGTGTTAAATAACACGATCTGGCTGGCCACATAACAGCTGATTTTCGTGAAATTATGCGATCGGGAAATTTGGTTTGCAATAAATTGATCGTTTCATTGGATGTGTGACATGTGGCACCGTCCTGTTGAAACCACATGTCAGTGATATCCACGTCATCAATAATAGCCCAAAATTGAGTTGTTAACATCTCGCGATAGCGTGATCCATTGACCGTTACCGCATTTCCAGGCTCATCTTCGAAAAAAACGGCCCAATTACGCCTCCAGACCACATAGCGCACCATACAGTAACACATTGAGCATGCAAAGGCTTCTCAATAATCGCTCTAGGATTTTCAGAAGCCCAAATACGGCAATTTTGCTTGTTGACGTACCCTGACAAGTGAAAATGGGCTTCGTCTGAAATTTGTCAGAAAAACCAGCGGGTTGTTCTTGAATGAATTGAGCGAATCTACGGCGATGTGAATGGTCGGACGGCTTCAATTTCTGCACCAGTTGAACCTTGTAAGGCTTCAAAGCCAAATTCTTACGCAAAATTCGCCATGTGGTGGTTTTGGATAACCCCAATTGTTGAGAACGTCGAGGAATTGACAAATTTGGATCTTCTTCAACACTGGCTCACGGCTACGATGTTTTCAGTTGAACGACCCGGTCGAACACGCGTTGGTGTTGGCAAATTTTGTATCGAGCCTGTCGACTCAAATTTAACGACCAAATTCTTAATAGCGGTCTCAGAAGGACGATTATGTTGTCCGAAAATATCACGAATTTTACGAAATGTAACTTTAACAGAACCACCATTTACATAGTGGATTTTAATTATTTTGATGCGATTTTCGAGCGAAATTGAATTCATTGTAACAATTGCCAATGCATCTACTACGAATACGTCAAAAACTAAATGCCAAAACTATCATGTGGTTGGTGTTGCCACAATTGAAAAACAAAGTTCTTGTTGAAAAATCCTTTATTTACTATCTATTCTTATTTGAGGATGTATAAATTTATTTATTCTATTGGCTTTATTGAAATGAAAGCATCAACAAAAATCGTGTTTTTTTCTGTTTAACAGTTATTATGACGGTTAAAAATCATTGAAAATGACCGTTGGTCAGTATGAAGTAACCATAACGATTATTTATGTAAGTTCTAGTACAAGTTCAAGTGTTCAGTCCGGCCCGAGGCTGACATTTGAGGTAAAACGCTCTAAAATTACACAGTGCTCGCTTCTATCACGAATAGTTAATATATTTGTCGGACGAGGCACAATTATGGTCAGTCCGCCGTGACGAACCGCTTCGTTGGCCATAGAGTCTTGAACTTGACAACGCTTTGGAGAAGGCACTTGGAATGTTAATATGTTTTCTGTATAACCTACACTAGCGCCATTTGTGTTATTCGATACTTGGAACTAAACAACTGAAGAATTGAGATACTTTTTTAAAATAATGTTTAAAATATTGTGTAAATTTCTGTATGGTGACGGAGTAAGACTACAATTTACCACCCAGGGGTGGTGAATTGTATTCTTGCCCGTGGGTGTCGTAAAAGACGACTAAAAGATTAAATATGCATATAACATCTATACAAGAGAAGGAACACATGAAATAAAACCCCAACACGTCTGACCAGTGTGGTATACTAAGTCAATTTCCCTCCTATTTTGGACAGTGGAACATATATGGGCTGAAATGATGTTGATAATGAAAATAATGTCAGTGGCATAACTTTATACTTTTCTCGGCCTATATAGTACCAGTGTTGGACTCAAGTTTCCTCTACAAATATCAGGAAAATTGGCTTATTATACCTATTTTAGACAAGGCAATTGGATCATGTTCTTCTAGAGAATTTTTATAAGGCTCATAGTATTTTACAGAACCTACAAGAAAGAAAGGGATGGTGGCATATCTTACTTTTACTCCCCTTTGACACGACAGATATTATTATTTGCTAATAGGTTTTTTTTTCAGTGTGGTGACGGATTAAGAATACAAATCACCACTCCCTATCTTACCCGTGGAGAAGGAAAACTCAAAATAAAACCCTATATCAACCTGTCTGACCAGTATGGTATAGTAAGGTCAAATTCCCTCCTATTGTGAAGGAGGCTCGAACCCATCAGTAGGACGTATGTGAGCTGAAATGATGATGATGAATATGTTTTTGCGTAGGTTAATTAAAAATAATTAAGTATTTAGAAACCCAATTTGATATCAAGATATAACTTACAACGGGTGGTGGCGAGTATATAGAGTGCAACATTACCACTCTTTAATTTTCCCGTGGAAAATGAAAATAACTGATCATCAAGATCGGGATTATTGAAATCATCAGAATAATGGTCGATAAAATTATAATAATAATGGTCACAACTGAGAAAATTAGGAATTTCTAAAATATAAGAGCAAATTCCGTTTTTCAATTCCTTTAATTAATATTTTTTTAGAGACCTAGAATATATTTAATACCTAAAAAATTTCGATGTTACATCATCTATTCAAACTTATTACACTACAATCGATATCAATTTAATTAACAACCTTGTTCAACAGAGTTTATACCAATTAGCAAGTAATCTACCATCTCTAATAAAATTAATCAGAGATAGATTATTATCAATCTGCAACGATCAATATCTGTGCATTGGTAAACGGTAAGTTAAAACAACTAAAAAACTAATTATCCGATTATAAATTGATTTATATATTCTTTTTAAAAATGCGTAATCCGTGTTTTTTGGCCTTCTTTTGTGCTATTGCGTAAATGTATATCAATCAAGATACAAGCTAGTAATCAGTTACTTATTGCAATATGATGAACACATGACATATTATTTTTTATTTAACGCGAAGTACGCGGGTAAGGCGACAGAAAGCGAGGCGAGGGCGGGTTGCTAGACTTGCTAGTCTTTAGTACTTTCGGGTAACCTCATAGGCTGTATTTTTTTTATCGCGGTATTCCCACGGGAACTGGAACTACGCGGGTAAGGGTTGCTAGTAATTAATAGATTTCATAACTGTCCAAGGATTGATTAATTATAATTATTAAGGAATTGCAATAGTGATTCATTGGGACAACAATTGTTGATACATTTTCCTCATTCCACTTTTTGTTACGTACTTTTAATTCTTGCATGTATTTTTTTGTAATAGTTTTTTATTTATTATTATATATAGTTTCAACAAAAGATTCAAGTACTTTAACATAAGCAAATGCAGGTCTACCATCTGGTATATTGCTTAATCTTGGCAGTTACTCATTGCGAAACACAAGTGCTTTCTGCGATTCGTAGCTTGCGGGCACCCTCGGTCGGCCGCCTGTAATTACGGGTGAGAGCGCCCGATCCGTCGTAGACAATGTCCACGCTTGTTCGGTCATTATTACGTGTTCTTCGTCACGACACACCTGTTTGGCGGCAATGACAAATCCTTAACCATTAGTGTACTACAAAACGCTCGAATTAGCATTCTCCGCGCACGTCCGCCATTACATTCATTCACTTACGTTCCGCTTGTAATTCTTAAAGCTAGGGGTGACCGCTCTATGGGAAATGTATGTACAAACATAATTGTTTCAACATTTTATTATATTAAAATATAAAAATTATTTTCTATACGTTTCATTATTAATATTAAACAGTTGTTTTAGAGTACTGTAACCATAACCGATGCCATCGGATAACCAGAACATAAACCGAATTAAAAGCTACATATAATTTCGGATAGTGTCGGTGGCCGTATGAGATAAGTTACGACAGGTTGTTTATCAACCAGCTGAACTGACAACCTAAAGGTAAGCCTTTCCAAAGGTCGTCGGGCCGACCACTGATGACAAGTAACCCTGCTTCGGTGGTCGGCCCAACGACGAAGGCGACGTGGTGTTCGGGTGGGTTGCGGGTGTGCGTGCTTACGCCCTTCTGTTGCCCCGGACGGAGTGGTGCGAGGAGTGCGCCGACCGTAGCCCACCCTCAAAAAAAAGCCTTTCCAAAGGAAAATAATAACAATCTCCACGACAACGGGGATTTTTATTATTAAGGAGTAGGAATCCCATCTGACCGGCGCGGCGTGGTATATTAGGTCAATTTCCCTGTCGTCGTGGAGGAAACTTGAACCCGGCAGTGGAATGTTTATGAACTGTGATCATGGTGATGAATCACCACAATTAGCATTTCCTTTTTACGAAACTGTCGGATATTTCGAAATATTATCATAACCGAAACCGACAACCGCTGGAGTGGCAACCACGTATCGGACGACGTAGAGTAGGACGTCCTCCCACTAGGTGGACCGACGAGCTGATGAAAGTTGTTGTGGGTCCTTGGATGCAAGCGGCACAAGAGCGCACTTTTTGATATAACACGAGGCAGACCGACGACCTGGTGAAAGTTGCTGTGGGTTCTTGGATGCAAGCGGCACAAGAGCGCACTTTGTGAGCACGAGGTGAAACACGAGGCAGACCTACATCCAGCAATGGACGTCAGTAGGCTGAATGATGAAGATGATAATGACCCGAAACCGATATGATGTTATTCTAATATTCGTACCCAGATCAGAAACATGTCTATAACATCCATAATGAAAAGTTTTAAATTTTATAATATTTTAATTGCTTCTAAATGATTTTCGGAATACATTACCTATCAAATTCCTAGTGCACATACTTAGTTATTACTATGTAGTTGTAAAACCTGAGAATTAGTTAATTTTGCTATTATTATCAACAAGAATTATTGCGACTATGTATTTGTAAACGATAGATTAGGTATAGACATAACAAATATGTAGCAGGTAGATAAATAGTTATTTAAATATAGATTTCCTGGTACGAGGTCTGTTGTAGTCTGGCTAATTACGATTTATTATGGTGGCTTAGTAAATCATTTACAATCGCTTACCAATATATGTCAATGTCGTTGTTCCAAGTTCTACTAACGACAATATTTCAACTTTTTTCAGTTACAGCAGAGCAGCTGATCACTACCACGGGGCACGTGATGCCAGAAAGTAAGGAAATAACTCAAAACCCTACAACCAAAACTTTAAGCCAAAGCTTTTAAGCATGGTAAAATGGAGCGTTTCCTCGTATTTTAAAAGAGTGTCTTTCCCAAATACTGGGACGTATCTAGGTTTTACGTATATAGGAAGGAAAAGAATGCAAATATTATAAAATAAATTCCCAAAATGAATTTCACTTATTAATTTTCAGTTACGGGAATAGCCACGAGGAAGTGAATCATGATTTTATAACAGCTTCTACGTAAGACCATTATTCGTGTGGTGACGGAATAAGAGTACAATGGCTACCACTCCTTACTTTGCCGTTGCTAACCGTAGTAGATGATTAACAAACGCAAGCAAATAACATCAAGAAAAGGCAAACTCAAAACAAAAGCCTATACCAACCCGTTTGGCAAGCACGGTCAGGCAGGTTGGCAGTAAAATGGATGCTACTGTATAGCATGCTAAGTCGCGGTTATGAAGTTACAAATCCTAACCTATTAAAATGCCAATGACAATCTGTTTGTTTATTGCCCTTTTACGTCTTAGTTCCCTGTCGATCGACGAGAATCACCTTCCCAGGGATACAGAGTAGACTATAAAGACACCTTACTGCTGAAGTCAAGGAACTCTGCACCGATGGTCGGCCCAAGGACGAAGGCGACATGTTTTATGGGTGGGTTACGGGGCCGCCCCTCTGTCGCCCCGGACGGAGTGGGGCAGCGAGTGCGCTGACCGTAGCCCACCCCAAAAAAAGTGGATACCTTTCATCTGAGCCAATGAGGATCTGTTTGTTTATTACACTTTTACGTCTTAATTCCCAATCGGTCGACTTGAAATCACTTTTCCACCTTCCCAGGGATACAGAATAGACTATAAGGATACCTTTCATCTATAGAAAAATCCGTTGCCAAAGGACTTTAACTGTCAAAATGTACGTTAAAGGGAGAGAAATCGCGTGCATTGCTACATATTAACAAGGCATATATAACTATAGAAGTAGCTACAGTTTAAATGGCCATATTTAGTTTTAGATTTTTATTCCGTCGGTCAGTAGCGTACAAGGTAAACTGCTTTATTACATGTTCGTCTTATTAATTAACGCAGTGTACTAATGGAATAATATCTCCATTAAACAAGTATAACACGAATATTCATGAAAAATGAATTTGTAAGGTTTATAAAAATAGTTAAAATTGTACTGTGATATTAATTTCAATATCTGGTTGACCGAGCTTCGCTCGGAATATTTTTATCGAATTTATTAAGACATACATATATTAATAAAAAATAAATAAGGAAAAAATATATAAAAAATTACAAAAAGAGAATAATAATAACACCGAGATTCGAACCGACGCTGTTTGAATGTCAACTTCCCATCTGAGCTATCATAACTCACGACGTTGACAACGAAATTTGAATTCATATTCTTTTAAAATTTAATGTCATTGTTTGGTTTGCTAAAAACACGGACAAAACAACATTTGCTATAAATAAAACCTAGCTAGATCGATTTTTTGGACCCGAAACCTCTAGTATGCCAAGTTTCAACAAAATCGTTGCAGCCGTTTCCGAGATCCTGAATATACAGTATGACTGGTAAAAGATTGTACATATTCAAGGAATCGATAGATAATGGCCACATGTAACTAATAAAAGTATAAAAAGAAGATAATATTAATTAACTACATAGTAAACATCAACAATATTACTGTTACAAGACTTCCAAAAATATTGTCACCCTACTGGCGATACACCGATACCGAAATCGAGTAACAGTTTGGTTAGCACTGTTGTCAAGATTTTGGATATTTATTACTAGAATTACTTAAACTAGGTGTAAGAATAATGTCATAAAACACTAAAGGTATTTGCAGATTCATAGCTCTTACCAATCCTGAGATAAAGTGATTTGTTTCTAATCAAAACAATAGGTTTGCCAGTGTACGTTGACCTCTGTCTGCGGCCCGCGACGAAAAAAAATACCTACTGGGCCGAGTCGCATAGGTAGAATATTTACCTAAAATGTAACTAGTTCAATGCGCAAACTGTTTAGTACCTACAATTGCTGACGTACGTTGACCTATCCCATGTGTCTATAACTAAATATTTTATAAGATAATTAGTTCAAAATTTAAGTACCAATTTTTTTTACATATTCGGTATCAGAATCGAGTACTGAATACCCTCCTTCAATATGTACAATCTTTTACCAGTCATCCTGTATGTATATATATATACCAGAATTGCTTGTTTAAAGATATAAGATAGATTATGTCTGACAGTTCCTTTTTCAGGTTGTCTGTCCAGTGCGCCGATTATTTGCGTCATAGTATTCCTAACGTCATCGAGACCAATTTGTATAGATTTGGAGCAGTGTCCCTATCGTCTGCTCCAAATCCCATACAAATTGGTCTCGAAAACGTTACCAATACTTTGACGCAAATATTTGTACTACCCGCACCATTGTTCCTAGAAAACATAAATGTCCCGTTTTGATTATCAAGACTCGATATCAATAAATTTCATTGATATTTCCTACTTGTACTTGAAAACTAAATGCGATATTTTAAAATTATTTATGCTGCGCCGACAAATATATAATATAAACAATAAAAACAAATGCGTCTGAGACTGAGAATGTTGATTAATTCTAATTATATTTTCAAATTTAATTTTTTTTTTTTATATTATTCTGTTAACATTTTTTTTTTATATAATTATGACATGAAATTATTTTTTTTTTTGACTGGGAAAATCTAATGAATATGAATAAAATTAGAATTTCAAATGTAAGACTCAGAAGTCTAATATCGAACAAAAAAAACATGTAAGTATATATGTATTATGTTGCATGTCGTAATGAGCGACGAAGTATGTGAGACCTCTTTGTGAACCATTAACCACACAATGTAAACCATATTTCTTGCAATAAATTCATTTCATTTCATTTCATTTCATTTCAAATGGCCTTGATTTTTTTATAATTATTAATATAAATTCTTATTTTTACTCATTTCTGCAATTGTTCCGTCGTAACAAAAAAATTAATTGTCTCATCAAGTATATCATATCTACGTAGTGATATCAAGGACTCAATCGAATACTACTTGTGTAAGTTTTAATCCTAGTAAAACATATAAATGCGAAAATGGGAGCCAAGTTGAATGTTATGTTTAATTATGGTGCGGTCGTCGACTTCACCGACAAAAGACTTTTTTTTTTTTGGGGTGGGCTGCGGTCGGCGCGCCTCCGCACCACTCCGTCCGGGGCGACAGAGGGGCTTAAGCACGCAACACCCGTAACCCATCCGAACACCACATCGCCTTCGTCGTTGGGCCAACCACTGGAGCAGGGTTACTTGTCATCAGTGGTCGGCCCGACGGAATACCCCCTACCCGGGGCACCCTCCCATCGACCGACGTCTCTCCCTCAGGGAGGACGTCGGTCTTTCCTCACGCGGTCGGCCTCTCGGCGGGTGACGGACTAATCCCCGGTCACGTCACCCGCGGCCGCGGCTAGGGCGGCATGGCACGCAGGTAATCCCGCCTGCGCCGCCCCAGTCGCCGGCGGCGGGTCGCATCATCGAGGCTGTGCTCCTCGCGCTCGCGACCCGCCGCCTCCTTCTACGAGATAACTGCCTCGCAGAAGGCTGCGACCGCGTCCCAATTCCTGATGCTGCCGAGCATCTCCCTAGCGATGGTCGGCAGCGTCAGGTCTGCACCGATGATTGCGACGAGTTCACGACGCGGCTCTGCCCAAGCGGCACAGACCTCGAGCGTATGCTGCGCCGTGTCCTCGTCGCAATCGCAGTGGTGGCAGGACGGAGTTCTCTCCCTCCTAGCGACCCTGTACAGGTACTTGCCAAAGCATCCATGCCCCGTCAAGACCTGTACGAGTCGGAAGGAGAGCACCCCGTGCCGCCTTTCCAACCACTGCATCAGCACCGGCCGGAAGGCCTCCACGGTCCAAACACCGTATCGAGGCCTCTCCAGCCGGTCTGCCCAACGGGCGATGACGTCTCGGCGGGCGTCGACGCGCCAGGTGGTGAGCTCCTCAGGGAAACAACACCGCCCCCCCCCCCCCGCGCACCCTCGATACCCGCCGATACAAGTCGGCGAGCATTTCCGCCTCCAGGTCCCACGGGGGAGTCCTGGCCAACAGGCACGCCGCCTCTGTCGCCACCGTGTGGTACCCGCGGATGATCCTGACCGCCATGACCTTCTGTGGACGCCACAGAAGGACCCTAAGTCGGGCGGTCATGGATCCCGCCCACACCGGTGCGCCGTAGAGGGCCATCGACCGGATGACCCCGCGTACAGCTGTCGACATGCCGCGCTCGGTCCGCCCACATTCGGCATCAGCCATTGTAGGGCGGACGCCACGCCGACGAGCCGCGGGACGAGCCTGCGGAAATGCTCCCGAAACCACCATCGCCCGTCGAGCACCAGGCCCAAGTACTTCATATGGGCCTGGATGCTGATCCCAACCGAATTGACGGTGATCGAGACGCCAATGGGAGCGTCCATACGGGGCCCATGGAACAAGAGGGCCTCCGTCTTGTCCAGGGCCACCCTCAACCCCAGCGCCTCGATCCGCCTAACGACCTCTTTGGTGCCTGAGGTCGCCAGGCTTACCGCCTCTTGTAGCGTCCCACCGCGGGCTGTGACGAGCGTGTCGTCGGCGTAACAAATCACGCCCAGCCCGGGTGGGAGGCTCCCCCGCAACGCCCAGTCGTAGCCGATGTTCCACAGGGTGAGTCCGAGGACCGACCCCTGTGGAACACCGCACGTCATGGGCGTTCGCACAACGTCCCCTACTCGGTTGGCGTAGAGGACGCTGCGCCCCCCTCCAAATAGTCTGCCACCAGCCGCCTCAGGTAAGCTGGCACTCCATGGTAACGGAGCGCCTCCCTGACACAGCTGAATGGCAGACTATTGAATGCGTTGGCGATGTCTAGAGACACCACCAACAGCACTCCCCCACCGGTGACGGCCTCAGTCGCCACGGCCCTCAGACGCAACAGGGCCTCGATCGTCGAACGACCCCTCCTAAACCCAAACTGGGCGTCCGACAGATCGGGCCCCGTGCCGACGAGGTGCCGCTCGATGCGGGCAACTACCACCCTCTCCAGTAGCTTGCCCATATCATCGAGCAGCACGATAGGCCTGTAGGCCGATGGCGACTCCGGAGGCCGTCCCAGCTTCGGCAGGAGAACCAGCCTCCCCTCCTTCCAGAACCCAGGGAACTGCCCGGACGCTAAACACGCGTCGAACAGCTCCCTGAGGCGGGGACCCAGATGGTCGAGGACCAGGGCCAGCACACGGTTTGGAATACCGTCGGGCCCGGGGGCGGTGGATTTGCCGCGCATGCGCGCCACAGCCGCCCCCATCTCCAGTTCCGTGATGGGCGGAACACTGCCACCATCGCCCTCCCGGTCATTGTCTGGCGGCGCCATGATCGGGGGCGTGTGTTCCGCCCGTCGTGGGAACAGGTCCTCGATGACCCGGGTGAGGAAGCTGGGCTGGAGAGTCTCGGTGAGGGGCGGGGCGGGCCCCGTGCGCGGAGCTTACTCAGCGCCGCGCCATAGGGGCGACCCCAGGGGTCACGGTCGAGACTTTCCAGCATCTCCCGCCGACTGGCGTCCTTGGCGGAACGGACGGCCAGCCTGAAGGCCGACCGCGCATTGCGGTAGCCCTCGTAAAGCTGGCCCTCCAGTTCCGCGCTGCGATGGCGCCGCCGGCTGCGGGTGTAGGCCCTCCGGGCGCGAACACACGCGGCCCGGAGATCCGCCAGCTCCCGGGACCACCAGTGGACAGCCCTCCTCGGGGGCAGACGCCGTACCCGAGGCATGGCCGCATCGCAGATCTGCGTCAACGCACTGCGGATGCGGCCAGCCTCGGCGTCCACCCCGTCCAACTGGTTGGCAGAGGACAGCCACGAGTGAACGATGGCTGCCTCCGCCAGCAGGTCCCGGTCTAAGCTACCCACAGCCCATCGCGGGAACGCAGTACGCCCAACCGCCCCGTGACCCCTGCCGAGCGCCGGGTTTGTCAGGGAGACCTCCATCCGGATATACCGGTGGTCCGACAAGGTCTCAACCTCCTCCTCGACGCACTAGCTCCCCACGCGTGCGGCGACATCAGGGCTAGCGAACGAAAGGTCCACTATCGACCCGCCCTGATGTCGCACGCACGTATGCACCGAGCCTCTGTTCAGCAAACAGAGGCCCGGTGCCGCCGCCCAGTCCTCGACCGCCCGTCCTCGGTCGTCCGTATAGGAGGACCCCCACGCCACGGACTTGGCGTTGAAGTCCCCCAGTACGAACACCTGGCGCGGTACCAATCGCCGTAACGAGGCTCCCAAGATGGTAAGGGAGACCCCGAAATCATCCGCTCTCCAGGCAGGGGAGAGATATACTCCAAGGAGCGTAATCTCTCCCCAGTCCGCCGCGACGTATCCGACGCCCCTGTCCCTAAGGATCAGAGACGACGAAGGCCACGACGTGGAGGCGACGATTGCCACGGTACCGTCGGTGCTGCCCAGCCAATTTGGTCGGTCGGGCACCGCGTACGGCTCCGCGGCTACGGCTACTCCTATCAACCACTCCGCCATAGCTTGCAGGAAAATGTCCTGCGCACCGGCGGAGTGGTTGAGATTGGCAAAAGACTTGAGATATAAATAGGTGCCAAGTTCTGTAGATAATCCTGAAATTTATTTAATAGAAGAACGTATAATTTTTAGCTAAAGGTAAAACACATATTCTTATTCCTCCAATTGAGTGGAAACGTTTCTTTGATGAAAATCGCAGGATGCTACAACTCGTTGGATGTGGAAGGTCCCCTACGATAGGACGTAGGGGATGCGTAAACGCATATGCTTATTGGTTTAAAATCCAATGGGGTATAATATGTATTAAAAATATAGAAAAAGCAATTGAAATATGACTATGACGTGGACAAGGTGCCGTTTGTTTTAGTGATGATTAAGGGGTAAAAGCGTTAGGAACTGGGCCGCGGTCGCAGCCTTCTGCAAGGCAGTAGTCTCGCGAAGCAGGCGGTGAAGCGCGTGCGCGAGGAGCGTCTCCTCGACGACGCGACCCGTCTCTGGCGACTGGAGCGGCGCAGTCACGAATACCTGCGCCTGGTGCTGCCCTAGCTGAGGCTGCGGGTGACTGGACCGGGGAGTTGATCCGTCACCCGCCGAAAGGTTGACCGCGTGAGGAAAGACCGACGTAATCCCCGAGGGGGGGCGTCGATCGAGGAGCGAACTTAAGGAGTATTCCGTCGGACCGACCACTAACGACAAGTCACCCTGCTCCGGTGGTCGGTCCAACGACGAAGGCGACGTGTCGCGGGTGGGTTACGGATGTGCGTGCTTACGCCCCTCTGTCGCCCCGGACGGAGTGGAGTGAAGAGCGCTCCGACCGTAACCCAGCCCCCAAAAAAAAATAAAAAAGGGGGCAATATTATCTTTGAGCGTATTAAAAACGACGACAACTAAAATATTATTGCTCATCCCTCCAACGCATGCGACAAGCCTCAAACGATTTTATCATACCTTAAGTATCGAATGCTCGAGAAGAAGTACCGAATAATTGAAATTTAATTGTAATAATAAAGAAATTGTAACACCAAACTGGTTGCCCCGATTTTGATATATCATTAGTTTTGATATTGATATATCATTAGTTCTAAAAACCTTATAAGACGGTTATATTAGCCGTTTAGCCCTATCCTATCGTAGGCACTGCGCTGCTACACTGCGAATGGGAGTATAATCTATCTAATTCTTGCCCTTTATGTAAAATAAAAATAAAAACATACAAGATCTATTAAGGAAAACGGTGCCTTATTTAAAGAGTTAAGATAATGAAATACGTTAAATACCGTGATAACAACAAAATCACGTATAATTTTGCATATAAAATTTGTTCTGCGTGGGAATTATCCCAGTAAAGATAAAGTATCTTTGTAAACATGTTACGGTGCTCCGAATCGTAAACGCGTAATGTAATTTATCGTTGAATGTAATACGAATTCTTTATGCCTGCGCCCGCGCCGATATGTCAACCGTTTTTGTTGTGGAAGACATGCGCATTTCAGATCACGCTTGTACTGCGTACGAAAAAATTCCCATCGTTTTACACAATTCATTACTGACATTTCATTCGAGTGGATACATCATTCCAATACCGTTTACCTGTATGGTGCATCTTAAAACATTTTAAAACATTATTTTATTTAATATTCGCATGATAACTGCAATTTAAAATTTAGTTCAAACTGAAGCATCGTGCGTCCATTATGCCGTTTACCACTCATGATTCCTATGAAATTATCTATACGTTACGTGATTCTTTAGTAATTACCTATCATGAAACAAGCGTTTTAAAATACACAGACGTATGGAGGGAACGTACATACGAGTACATCGATCAAAACGGTTCTTGCGGCAATTTTGAGGTCACGCCAGATGAATAATGCGCCAGCCATATTAACGATCATTATATGCAAATAATATTACACACATTAGCCGCAAGTACTGTATACCTGTTTACTGTAAGTGGGCTGGATAAGTTTGAATAATTGATATTGATTTCTTTCGTGGCGACTCGAAATAGAATAGCCGATACGTCAACGTACCTGACGCGACACCACTAATGGAATAACGCCGAAAGTCACTTACCTAATGAAGCATGACAATTAACTGCTGAAAAACTTGAATTCGCATCCGATTGGATAAAATTAATCAATGGCAGACCGGTGCCGTCAATGGAATGGATATTTTATGTTCCCGTGGGCGAGGAGTGGGCTCCAATTTGTCCGCAGTTTTTTAATTAGTATGGATGTGAGAGAAAACGAATTGGATTTATGCTTGCGACCGACGTGCATTTGCGGTGTGCAATATAAAAAGCTGAAAAAGCTAATATTTTATGGCTTCGTTAAAACGTGGCTCATTAGCGAAGAATTAATTTTACTAGCTTAGTTATAGATGTCATTAGTTCGCTTGGCAATTAAAATTAATTGGCATTTTTGCATACACTTCGATATTTAATTTAGGATTGGCGTCGTTGGGTCAAGTCATTAAGTGGTTTAGGTTAGCAAAAAGATTTACGTGAGTTTGTATTATGATAATATATAGTATTTGGTAGGGTTGAGTTCCGGGCACCTATGCAGCTTATACAGGGGAGTTCAACGCGAGGGTTAGTCGGAACGCTTGTAGTATCTTCCCCCCTCTCGACTCTAATTAGGCTCACATTCTCATTCCGTTTTCGCGTTTAATTTCGTCGGTGGTTTCGCCTTAATTACATTATTCGCGGCGGCGGGCGGCCGGTTCTTCTTGGGGAACCCTGCAGTTAAAATAAGTGACCGATACGTTTACTTACATTAGCTTTTATAATAACGATAAAACTTTCTATCTAACTTTGAATATTAAACTCCTTAGTTTTCTAGACGTATTTAAACATTATTTTTGTATTGTAACCAAGCTTTGTTTATAAATTAATTGAGGTGTTGTGTTTTACGGTACTCTAAAAGTCATCTTTGGGTAACATTATTCGTTGATAAATACATGGTTATTGATAGAATAGCGGCAATAAACACTCACTAACAAGTGAAGATGACTTACACTTTTGCAGTCTTAAACATTACGAACCTGCAGTTCATCGCAGTAATTGAAAAAAAAAATCACTTAGCAGGTAAATAGAGGGGCCCGAAGGAGGCTCATCGCGTTCGCTTTGTTGTCGGGCGGTTGCTAATAAGATTTTTAAACGGCAACAAAGTATCCAATCAATGGGGCTTGAATAATGAAAACGGCACCTGCCAAGTTCTCAGGCCTCCCCCGCTAGCCTAAACACGCACTAAGCGCGCTACCCTTATATCTAAATATTATAAACCATCACGTTATGATAATAAGATTCATTTCATTTCACACCACGTTAAGTTTAAATTTGAATAGACATAAGTTTGAGTAATTACGCGCAATTGTATGTCATGTCCCAAAAACAGTCATTATTTTATTTTATTTATGAGCGGCACAGTTCGTGGAATAAATAAGAAATTTTAGTTTACAAAATGTATATCACAGTACCTGATATAATGACTAATGTTGGTTTTCAATATCCACATTTGTCTATTAGCCGTTTTAGTTATCCATCTATTAAACTATCGACGTCTACTGTGGACGTAATTCCATAATCGTCGCATTTGATGGGTTGGTGATCGCAGCTGGTGTTATAAATTTCCCAAGGGAGTACTGCAGCTCAACATTTTGTGGAGTAAGAATACAATTCACCTCAATCTGTCTTCTCGCGTGTGTCTTGCCGTAAAAGACAACTAAGGGTGTAAAATGTGCATAACATCTATGTAGGAGAAGGAAAATTCGAAATAAAACCCTTTACCAACCCGTTTGACCAGTGTGCTATAGCACTTTCTATTAACCTCAATTGCTTTCCCATTATGCTCCCATTGTGAAGGAGTATCTCTATACTCCTCCACAATTAATCGCGTATTGTAATCGCGCTGTTAGTTCGCGAAAATGTGAGAGGGTAGAGGAAGATTTTACCTATTGTTATCCCGTTACTACACGACGAAATGCAACTACTATTTTGAGTAATTAAATTATTTAACTGTAGGCATCTGTAAAATTGAGATTTAGATATTTTAAAATTTTGAAGCGTACTTGTTTTGCGTTATTTTCTATTTTTAAATTTATTATCATTTGTCACGATGTCAAAAGAGTTTTACTTCAACCGTGTGTAATTGTTACTCGCGCTTTGCTTTTTTGCGACTTAAATGGTGTAGTAGTAGGAAGTTGAATTCCGCGTAGTCTCATGAAAAACTAATATATAGAGGTTAACAAACTAATTAATTGAAAAACATTTTAAGAAAATTATAGAGATCTATATATATCTATCTATATATATCCCCTATACCAACACGTCTGACCAGCGTGGTATAGTAGGTCAATGACCCTTCCATTATGGAGGAGGCCCGAGCTCAACAGTGGGACGTACGAGGGGTGATCCAAAAGTAATGATAATCAATAATAAACACAATGAATAAAATAAAAAAATATATTTATTTCTCAACATAGTCTCCTAGCAAGTCTATACATTTAGTCCATCTCTTTTCTAAACCTAAAATTCCCTTACAAAAAAAATCTTTATCTTGACTCTCAAAAAAGTCCTCAACCGCGGCCATCACGTCGCTATCATCATCAAATTTCTTGCCTCGGAGGTGTTCCTTGAGTCGTGGAAAGAGATAGAAGTCACTGGGGGCTAGATCTGGTGAATAGGGGGGGTGTTCCACCAACTCAAAGCCCGCTTCCTGAATGCCAGCCATGGCAATTGCAGCTTTGTGAACAGGTGCGTTGTCTTGATGGAACAACACTCCAGCCCGCAGTTTGCCTCGCCTTTTCTCCTTAATAGCCTCCCGCAATCTTCTTATTTGTTCTGCATAGTAGGAGCCTGTAATAGTGGCCCCCTTTTCCAAGTAGTCCACCATGATTATTCCTTCAGCGTCCCAAAAAACAGACGCCATAACCTTCCCTGCTGAGCTTGACACTTTGAATTTCTTCGGCGTCGGTTCATCGGATCGTTTCCATGTCATCGATTGTTGTTTTGTTTCAGGATCAAAATGGTGGATCCAGGTCTCGTCCATGGTCACAAAACGTGACAAAAAATTGTCCTTGTCTGCCTGGAACTTTTCGAGATTTGCTCTTGACATGTCGACTCGTTTCTTCTTTTGCTCGTCGTTTAACATTTTCGGTACCCAACGCGCGGAGACCTTTCTCATATGCAATTCGTTCGCAAGGATTCTTTGAATGCTGCCATATGAGATCCCTGTGACCTCAGCTACATGCCTGATAGTCACTCTTCGATCTTCCAATACAACTTCTTCAACTTTTTTCACATTTTCTTCAGTGAGGGACGTCGATGGGCGTCCTTCGCGGTGTTCGTCTTCCGTCGATGTTCTTCCCAGCTTAAACTCCTTAGCCCAGCGTGCAACTGTGGAATATGGAGGAGAAGAGTCCCCTAATGTTTCCACCAAGTCGCTGTGTATGTCTTTGGTAGACATTTTTTTCAAGCAGAGGTATTTAATGACAGCTCTGATTTCGTGTTTTTCCATTTTGATGTTCACTCCTTGACAGTCCGTATTCAAATGAATGTAGCTCCCGGGAATTGTGGCCTATTTATATGATTTTTTTTTCCTGAACTAGTGGGTAACTGAGCAAGTGACTGAAATTTTTTTGTATTTTTGTGTGCACTAGAAATAACTGATTATCATTACTTTTGGATCACCCCTCGTATATGGGCTGAGATGATGATGATGATAGAGATCTATGAAAATGATAGACCAAAATAGAAATAAATATAAATTAGGTTGTTGCAAATAAATGCATTTTTGTTCCATCCATTGACATCCACTTTTAGTCATACGCGTTCCCATTAATAGAGAAAGAGTCTTTTGGAACCGGTAATGGCTTATTACCGCTACGGTTGGCAAATAAAGTGTCGATCGTAGTAGGCGTTTACAGTTTTACAGAAACGCGACGCTCCTTGATCTTTCAATATCAAATATGGGGACATATTATTATATTTAAACATCCATGTCGACCTGTGATATTGGTAACTAGCTTCTGCTCGCAACTTCGTCCGCCTGGTATAGATACTTTGGGCTAACGCGGTTAAAGTTAACCAAAAACTATGTTTACGTAAAAAGTGAAAATATTTTTTTAATAATACGATTCAGGCACACATGATTTTAGCGAAAATTTAGCCGTATACGCAGCGAAAGCTCTCAAAGGGCAAAAAAAAACCGATTTTGAAACATTTTTCATTGGTGTTCCGCTTCTCTTGGCCTTAGCGTGATGATATATAGTCTATAACCTTCCGCGATAAATGTGCTATGTAACACTGAAAGAATTTTTCAAATCGGACTAGTAGTTCCTGAGATTAGCGCTTTACGATTGCTACATGTCATGGCGTTATATCTGTTGTACCAGTAGCTTTCTAGATATCTGGTAATGTACAATTTTTGCAATCCTTAATTTAGTAAATTAACGCGTCCAATTAAACAAATTCTTCAGATTTCATCATCACCCTGCTCTTATCCCAAATCCTTGGGGTTCGTTCTGTCCTTTTCTTTCTTAGTACACATACATATTGCAAAAGTTACTAACAATAGTTTTATGACCGTTGTGAATGTAATTGTTGACCAAACGCCTTCAGGTGGAGTTGGGCCCCAGTCTATGTAAAGCTCTTAGTCGTCTTTTACGGGTAATTAAAGGTTGGTAGTATTTATAACCGTTGCTACACAGCACAAAAAAGAACAATTCTGCCTTATAATTGTGATATAATAATATAGTATGTAGAAATTACGCCGAGACGTTTTTATATAATACTAGGAACCCGCCCTCGCTTCGCTTCGGTTTCAGTCGCTACCCGCGGCGTAGTTCCCGTTCCTGTGGGAATACCGGGATAAAATATAGCCTATGTTACTTCCTGATATTATAGCTTTCCATTGGTGAAAGAATTTTTGAAATCGGTTCGGTGGTTTAAGCGTGAAAGCGTTACAAACAAACAAACAAACATCCTTACTTTCGCATTTATAATATTAGTATGGATGGCATGGTGGGGTTTAACAGAGACATTAATAGAAGCCTTTAGGATCGCGTACCTCGGGTGCGATGTAACAAATGCGATAGGTGCGCACCCAACGTTAGCTCATTAGCACACACGCAACTTGCGCGGCGCTGGATACACGCCATCGTTCCTCGCCCTTATAGCCTTCATTAGATATGCTCGCTTGCCAACAAGTGTAATGTCTTTGCACACGCGCATCGTCATGATATAAGCTACGGCTTTAGCATGGCGAAACTAGCTTTCTTATTCAAAAAAGGACCAGACACTTAATGGTAAGTATTAATGAAGTTTAGGTTTCAATTAGTACAATACTGAAACATGATTTAGCACTATGTAGGTGATAATAACCTGCGGCGGATATCGGCCACAAGATGAGTAAATCGGCAAATAGCTATAGAATCAAAGACCCATTTTGTACGATACACAGGACGAATTTGTTTAGACGTTCTGCATTCTTAATAATATACATTTCTTATAATTGTCTTCATCGTCACGTAATTTTATAATATTAACCATGATATGCTGATCAGTATCTCGACGACATTATGTAGGTACTCACCGTTTTTATTTAAAACGCATACTCGACTTATTAGTTATTAAAATCTACACAGCTAAATAAATAAATCTACAGCAACTTCAACCCTTTATCCTGTTGGACACAAAAATTAAGCAAATTACATTCAGCAAAGCAAATCGTTCCAAAAGAAAGGGCTACTGAAATAATTGTCTACTTTACTCTGGGAGAAATAGAATTACAATCTAAATTAATTACGCTTTTAAAGCGTCCGTTATTCTTAATTAGTTTCTGCACCGCAGCGGAAGCTCCCGCGCCCGACTCGCGCTCTCTTAATGAAGGGTAGTTTCAAATCAGTGCGTTTGATCAAGTCTGTGCAGTCTTAATTACGGCACCGTTCTGCGCGGGACAATCCGGTTATTTATGACTACATAAGCTTGATTATTCTTTAATGAATACTTGTTTTAAAACGTTTAATTAAGTTTTATGGCGACAGGACCGCTCAGACGGCACGGGCGTCCCGCCGCTCCGACGGCCACGAGCTAATTGGATCGAGTTGACGGGATTCCCGCGACCCGCGCTAACCATCTACCCTTACACCCCGCTACCACCAGCCAACACCCTCGCCCCGCTCCTAATTGTACGAAATTGCTAATTGGCAAATTTTATAAACGCGGCCACCCGCAGTCCCGGATATGCTGTGACCTTTGTTTTTATCGTAGTAGGAATGCATTTCTGCATTGTCACTGCTTTTTATTGTAGAATCAGTGTAAAACTTGCTGACACAGTAGCGGCCGTGTCTAATAGAATTCTTCCTAACCTTAGATACCTCTTATAGATTCACAGCGCATAAAGCTCAAGGATGAAAGACGTGCTTAAAAGTTCACTTCTTTCGTAGTACATATTGCAAAAGTTTTAGTGACCGGCCGCCTTTGTGACGTCAACTCTGTTTGGGAATGTAATTGTAGACCAGACAGAACGACACGGAGTTTACCCAGGTCGATGTAATTTCTTGTCGTCTTTTACGACACCCACGAGCAATGTAAATGTTGGTAATATTTGTAACCGCTACCACACAACAATTTCTGATAAACGATATCGTTTTTAATTCCTTTCCAGTGTGGTAACAGGTTAAGAATATAATATGTCGGAATAACTTATTCGAAAACTCAACATCAAGTCGCCTCCGGCGGGAGGTCTCTGACCAACAGTGCAGGTTGATGGATTGTTTTTAATTACACTACGCTATTAGATTTCTACATATGTTCCCATGTTTCGCGTTAAATACATAGCACGACATCTGAGCAATAAGATGGGTAACGTTCAAACAATTCATAATGATTTCACAAGCTCTCTATCTTAATTCAATCAAGGTAAAAACAGAGACTATATAAATAGCGTAGTGATTAAGGTAACGACCCACACTGTCATAGGTTTGTTTCAATATATTGTATTCCAGACAATATATTGTGCGATCCATAAATTATTAATCTGAATATGTGTGTTATCTACGTCTGTTAATTGCATGTTTGTAAAATCGCCTGCTTGAATACAAGGATTAATTGCCGAGTGCAGAGGGTTGTCTTAAAAACAACCAAGCTAACGAAATCACAGATTTATACACTTTCGAATCTTAAATTTCATTTACATTCTAAGTTGTAAATTAGAGAAATATACAAATATAAATATGTTTGTCAACAGGGCGTGTAGTTGTGGTGGTCGGTGTGAGCGGTTACCGCTCCAACCGTCAAGCTGGCAGCGAGCGCGTTAAGCATGAACCCGCACTACCACGGGTACGCGGAGCTAAGCTCGCCGCACCCGCCTTCGCCCGAGGCGGCATTTGCTGCTAACGGGCACGACTATCCCCATAACAACAACAACCCCGCGCTAAAAGAATGTGCGGGCTGCAACGGCAAGATCGTCGAGAGGTTCCTTCTACACGCGCTCGACAGATACTGGCACCATGGCTGTCTTAAGTGCGCCTGCTGTGGCCAAGCCCTCGCGGATATGGGTAGATCCTTCTACTTTAAAGGCGGAATGATATTATGCAAAAGCGATTACACAAGGTGAGCTACGTAATTTATTATGTACCAGTTAATTAATCCGAACCTCTTTTCTCTTAACAGAACTAATTGGTACCTTTTATGGCATGGAATTTGAAGTGTTCGACTCCGCATCGATCGCTTCCATTGATCATCAATAAAAGGTTTAGTTTTTAGTTTGTCATCTGACAATGACAATGGCGTGTCTGTCAAATGCATTGCATCCAAAAAATATACTGAGAAAGCGACAGGCGCATTGTTATGAAAATGCTTCCAACCGTTCTGTTTTCTACCTGGGAGGGTAGCAAAAAGTAAAGAGTTTTGCACACAAGCGATCGACGGCGTCTCTGGACGAGTTAAATTGGATTCGTTAAAGGCTAAGGACTAATTTAAGATGTAGGTAACAAGGTTTTTATTTGAAGGCGGTAGATAATCAAGGTTTTGTGCTCTGTTGTAAAACATGGTCGCTATCGCTTTCAGACAAAATTACACGGCATCTACGATTATGGTAATTTTATGTTTCTTTGCTAACTAATGAATAACCATAGTTGGTTTTACTTCGTTGTTGATAAATAGATCATATTTGCATTATATTGCTGTATTTGTTACTATAAAATATTATAGTTTTTAATGCCCGCATGACGGCTTACTTGATGAATGTCTTAAATTAGATATGTAATTAAAGTTTATACAAATGATTAATGGACATAATTATAAAAATGCCTCATGGATCAACTAAAATAAAAATATAAGTTCATATCGTTAGATAACCGTTTAAACAAAGTAAATGTTTTTTAGATTTTCCCGAAATTTGATGATGGTCCCCATTTCCCAAAGCAAATTCTTCAATGCTTATACTTACAGTGTAATTAAAAAACACCACCGATAGATGCATTTATGTGCAGTTAAACAGATTATTAAAAAGCAAATGTTTTATATTAATCTGGCCTATTTCTAACTAGAACTTAGAATGCAACCTCACCTTTGACCAATGCGCCAATCAGTGTTAGGAACATTTTAGATTAATATCGATCAAATGGCTATTTGTTATACTCTGACAATTGTGCACAAAATATATTGTTCTGTCATCATCATTATCCTATTATCACAGCTCCTATACGTCTCACTGCCGGGCTCGAGTCTCCTCTGCAATGTGAGGAAAATTGACCTATAATATCACGCACGTGGTGAATTGAATTCTCATTTCGTCACCACACGGTAACTACTGTTCTATATAGCATAAGTCTTACTCATTTACTTTTTGAGGATTAGAGAAGGAAAACTCTACGTAAAACCCTGTGCCAACACGTGTGACCAGCGCGAGATAGTAGGTCGATTCCCCTCCCCTTGTGGAGGAGGCTCGAGCCCAACAGTGGGACTTACGAGAGCTGCCATAAGGCATAGCATGCTGCCATAGGCATTTTCTCCATTGATTTTTATAGGTCGTAGTGAATATTATCCTGGTGTAGATATATCTCTATCGTCGTTGGTAGGTAGAAAATTAACAGAAATGTGTAGGGTTGGATACGGTGCACACGTGAACCACAGCTGCCGGGCCGCCGCGTTAATTAGCTAAACGCATGCTATTTTGTGAATAATAATTTCATTCCAACAAAATGTTTTGCACGCACGTGACTATTTAAATTTTTATCTTGCATATTCAACAAAATATATATTACACTAATCTACATTCTTACCTTATATGTATGTATTATGTGAAAAAAATAAAATAGACGTTGCCTTTAGTTGCTTTTACTTTACTGTATGATCTCAAAGCAGGTTTTAATTTGTGATATTAGGTTTAAAATTTGTGATATTTTATTTAAAATTTTGATGTGCTGTCGGTGTAGTGACAAAGTATTAATAAAATACATCAATACCAATTCAATAAAAAATAATAAGGGCTAGAATAATCATGATCATTATGTCTGCTCTTCGTCAATTTTGGTTTTGACTTTCTATAAAACTTACTATAAAAGTACACTAGCAACCCGCCCTCGCTTCGGTTTCAGTCGTCTTACCTGTGTAGTCCTTGTTCATTTGGGAATACCGGGATGAAATATGGCCTATGTTACTCCCTGATATTGTAGCTTTCCATTGGTGAAAGAATTTTTGAAATCGGTTAGGTGGTTTAAGCGTGAAAGCGTAACAAACAAACAAACTTACTTTCGCATTTATAACATTAGTAAGGAGGCATTGTAAAAGTTTTGGCAATAGTTTTATGACTGGCCGCCTTCCTGTCGTCAACCATCTTTGAAAATGTAATTGTTGAGACAACGCCATCAGATGTAATTGGCCCAGGTTGATGTGAAACTAATAGTCATCTTTTACGACAGCCACAAGCAATGTCCATTACATTGCTGGTATTCGTAGCCGCCACCACAGAGCAAGGGCTATAATAATAATGATGACCTTACCATTCAATGTAAATGTACTTTTAAAGTAGGAGTCGTAATATAGAGCTTTATTAATTGAGGTGAAGATATGCCCTCCAATGACCGTATTTGAAGCATACAATTATAAAGATACTCGTATTTTAAACGTTTTACATTTCTTCGTTCAATCCTTGGTTCAGAACAAATTATTAGGTTTACAATTTTTTTTTGCTATGTGTATAGCTGATAGCCAAAGATGGCTTTCACAATTTTGCCCGGACTACGAGTGAGTGCTGAGGGCTCAACCCATATCATATCGGGCTATTAATTCATTCTTTCGACAACATCACTTACTAGATGGATTGATACTAAAATGCAATCGAACTTTTTACAGCTATTTAGGCAGTAAGACTTTCCGTCTGGTGACGTAATATGAATACATTTCACCATACCCTCTCCTGTCCGTGGATGTTATAAAAGACAACTAAGGCATATAATATGCATATTATAATATTCATTCAAAATGAGGAAAACTCGAAACAAAATCCTATGCCAACGCGTTTGATCAGCGTGGTATAATAAGTCAATTTTGCCTCCCATAGTGGAGGAGGCTCGAGCCCAACAGTGAGACATATATGAGATGATGATGCAGGAGACTCTGTCTCTATCACTTTACACAACATTATTAAGGCAGATTGATATATTATATTCTCAACCCATCGCCATAGGGATAGCATTATATAGGAATCGCGAGTTCTGTTATTAGTCATCGCGATTCAAAACTTGCTACAAAAAAATCTAATTTCGCATTTTGTTTCTAGGCGCCGCGTTCACGCTCAGTTATAATTTGCCTTCGGGATATTTAGCCCCTTCTATTTGACGTTCATATAAATTCGTTTTACACTGATTTCCCTTGTTTACTGGCGGTTGCGAGTCAAACTAGAGCGAAGAGTGGGCCAGTGGCTGCGCGGCTCGTGCGTCGTAGATTCGATAAGCTCGTCTCACAGTTGACAGAGACGGCGAGGCCTAACGAGCGGTGCGGGGGGGGGAACAGGTGGGCCGCACAGGGGGGATGGAGGCTGAAGAAGTGCGGTTCCGTGCATGTCTCTGCTGATTGACCCGCGTCACTTGGCAAACAACAACTAACGAGTCGGCCCCGCGCCTCCAGGTACGGTAATTCGCTCGAATCGCTCCCGCGGCGGTCGCGTCGCTTTTACTTACACGCTCTCACTGATTGAGACTCTTTAACGAAATTAACGTTCTCTCACGCAAACAACTGGCACATTTATCCGCCTCCTTTTGTCCCGATATGATGGATTGCGGTCTTGCTCCACAGAAACGCTGATGATGTTCTTGCTGCTGATTACTGTGTACGTATCAAATTAAGCGGCGAGGTGTTACGCATCGTGTGTGAGACTATAAAAGCGTCGGAAGCGTTACATAAACATTAAGCTGCCGTAATTCGAATTTTATAATGATTTATTGCGTCCGCTATTGTTTAAATGAAGACATTATAACGAAAATGATGTATTAAGATATTGTGAACGACTTGTTAATCGTGAATATTTTTCAGTGTTCCTCGACATGTGTTTAACTTATCCGTGTGATGAAGGAGCGCGGTTGTTGCGTTACGCGTAAAAGATCACTAAGGGATACAATAAGCATATAACATGATGCAAGGAATACTCGAAATAAAACCCTATACTGGCTGGTTAAATACCATCGCGGTAGTAAGTCAATTTCCCTCCTATTGTGAAGGAGGCCCAAGCCCAACAGTGGGACTTATATGGGCTAAAATGAGTAATAATGTGTATAACAAATATCGTGGTCGCCGTACCTAGTAATGGATCTTCTTACCTAATTTCCTTATAATTAACTAAGTATATATTCTCTTTTATAAAGCAAAGAAATAGATAACCACAAATGGTACTTGAGTTCACGTCTGTTGGAAATACGTTCTAACTGCTTTACTTAATTAGTAACCAACGTGGTAATCCAACCAACCAACTCAATATCAAGTGCATAATAACAAAAAGCAAAAATATTAATATGCAAGCTCTGTCGCTGGACGGACCACCGAAGGAATGGAATCGGTTCCGGGCCGTTTAATTAGCGGAGGGAGTAATACAACAGGTTATAACCTGTTGGCAACGCGAAAGAGAAATTCACATACTATGGCTTGTGATCGCCATATAAGGTTATCCTAGGTGTACACCACTACCTGCGCCTGATGCCGCCCTAGTCGAGGCCGCGAGTGACCGGACCGGGGATTTTAGTCCGTCACCCGCAGAGAGGCTGACCGCGCGACGGCGATAGGGACGTCCCGGGACAGGGACATCGAGAGGTGAGGATACCCGAAAGGGTATTCCGTCAGGACAACCACTGACAACAAGTCACCCTGCTCCGGTGGTCGGCCCAATGACGAAGGTGACGTGGGTACGGGTGGTTTATGGGCTCGCGCGCCGTCCTTTCGTCGCCCCGGACGGAATGGATCGCGTGTGCGCTTACCATTGCCCACCCATAAAAAAGAAAAAAAAAAAGGTGTAATATTTTAGCAATCATATCAATATGAAACTTTGCACTCTTATCGAGATGACAATGCAATAAGTTCAATATTTTGGTCTAATATCCTTACAGGATAAGCGATTTTTTTATGTCCATGGCTGAAATTTTAGTGTGACTATGTATTTAGCTATGCCCTAGTTTTTTTAACTGCCAACGGTGTGGTGACGGAGTAAGAATACAATTCATCACCCCCTTTCTTGCTCGTGGGTGTCATAAAAGACGACTAAGGGATTGTAGTATGCATACGACATCTATGCAAGAGAAGGAAAACTTGAAACCCGAACGAACCCACCTGAACAGTAGGTAAATTTCCCTCTCGTTGTGGAGGAGGCTCGAGCCCACTAGTGGGACCTATATGAGCTGTGATGATGATGATGATGACCAACCTATTTTATTCAACTACAATTCAATTCATTGTTGAATTTACTGGGTTATTATTATTTATCATTAAAATATATTTATACTATAGTGGATTCTTATGACAAAAACGTGCGTCAGACATAACGAAATATATACGAAAATAATTTACTGTATACAGAAATGACACAAATGAATACAGAAGTATACTTCTTGCAGAGAATGAGGCCTTAGTTTTACATTAAGTAATAATCATAATAGTACTATACTCGATATCATTGAATTGACCTAAATCGTAGCAGTTAAATATAAGACGACAGACTGTATATGTAACGGGGCACGTCCACGTAGCCGTTGAAAGCAGGTTCGTTAGGGCCGTGCGGGCGCCGTCAATCAAGGCAATTGCTGCTCAATCGGCAATCAGTCGCTCCCGCACCGCACACCCAGCCGCTGCCGCGCCGTTAACGAGGTCCCTCTAAAATACCAACTTCTTATCCATTCTTAACAACACGTACGATAACTAACGTGCTTTACTTGAAAAGTATTGTAATACAATTTGTTGCTTGATTTTTTTACGCAATGCGTAAACATAACAACTAAGTAGGTACACCAAAATATAGAATAGAAAAATTAATATATAATTATAAAATAATAATAATTTATTTTGGACCATCATCTTAATTCGTATTCTTGGCTACTGGATTAGATTGTCCTCCATATTGGGAGGGAGATTGACCTACACCTGAACTTTGCTATTCACACGTGTTAGTATAGGGTTTTATTTCAAGTTTTCCTTCTCTTGCATAGATGTTATATGCTGTTTCTCTGTCATTGTGGAGGAGGCTCGAGCCCAACAGTGGAACGTATATGAGCTGAAATGATAAATGATGATGAAGGTAAATTTCGCTCCTGTCAGCATGAATAGGTACAAATAGCTCGATTGGGAAAATGAGCAGTTTAATTCAGACAGCCACGATTCGGTCCTTGGGTTTCCTTTCTTTACTATTTTCGTTTTTCATTATTTCATTAAATATTTTTCATTATTTTATTAATTATGTTTTATATTTTTACAGTGCGTTTTTTTGAAAAATACAATTTAATTAAAAAATACCGACATCCTGATTTTCCTTTTTTTACCACTGGTATTCTATCAATGCATAAGTTAAGGGCAGGCTGGTTATGTGAAATCTTTAATATAATTAATAACTAAAAGTCTATATGTTGAATATAAAAATAGCCTAAATCTCTACAACACTTGTGGAGTCAATAAGAATCCTAACATAAATATTCCAGAATACACAGAATTTGAATGAAATTGAAAGAAACATTATTTATTTTTTACTATAATAATGGAGTAAGAATACAGTTCACCCCTCTGTTGCCTGTTGATGTCCTAATAGACAACTAAGGGATGCATATAACATTTATGCAAGAGATGGAAATCTTCGATTGATTGTTTGGCAAAAAAAGTTGTTTGGTACTCCATCTGACCACCAATTATCCTCCTATTGTATAGGACGCTGAAAATCTATAATGTGACCAACAAGAGTGGAAGTGACGATGGTGAAACATTATATAAAATGTTCCATAACATTTGAAATAGGATAGTCACTTAATGTGTTTTAACACTATACAAGTAAGGCTTTAAATCTTTAATTAATTAATACTACTATTTTTACTAATAGTAAGTATTGTACTATTTATTATGTATCTCCCTGATGCACGGATATCTTCCAAAGGAAGATAACTGCTCCTTTGAAAGGCTTACATGGGGATATGGATCTAGCACGCAGAGGCCTTTGGAGAAATTTAATGTAAAAATGGGATGGGACGTCTACCGATGACACTCCACGTGCACATAACACTCGTTGACTGCCAACGGTAGGTGTAAAACTATTGTTGATGATGGTATCTAATATACGGTTATGGGGTTGGAGGTTCGATGGACTGGTCTAACTTAGCTATTACTGATTTAAAAACTGTCGTCTGCCTTCAATACCATTATGTTTTGAACTTTGGCAGACGGTGACTCGCCAACTCACTGAATGGGTCCCCTAATCGGTCACCAGACACGCAGGCCATACGTACATTGGTGCAAATGGCTTGGGGTATCGAGCGGTGCGGCGCTGGTTTCAACATCGCGAGTCGCCGATAAACGAAGACCCGCAGTGGTTTCCCCGTAGTTATGACCTTGAAAATGACACTTCCACCCCCGTGCATATAGCTCTGATGACCTCTCTGACCAGCCGTTTAAGGCAAGCCAGAGTTGAGAATCCTGCGGGCATTCTTCGGTTTCCACTCCAGCCAGCCAATAAAGGCGAGCTGGATACGAGGTCCTGGCCGACTCTCTGGGGCACTCAGGACCGCAGTGTCGCCACTCACATTCAGCACGCCACAAGCTGCCCTGCAAATTATTGGCTTTCTTATAAATCTTGTGATACATTTTTTCTTTTATATCAAAAGAACTTAGAGAGCCATATAATGTTCCTCCGAGGTTTGCGTTAGTCCCATAGTGAGGTAACGACTGGCCCAGAGGTATTATTTATTATTATTATTACTATTGAAATAGAACTACTTTTACTAATTTTATCGCGTTTGTATTAGATTTTTGATTTCCAGACGTTTCTAACACTTTTCAGTGTTTCTGACCACGGGAAGACTGAGTCTTACGTCCAACAAACCATCGTTATTAAAAAGATTTGTATCTACTCTGCAGAAAACTGATTCTGTAAAGAGTAAATATAAATTAATTTTGATCCACAATTTTGATATAAATTTATTGACAGTACAGAAAGAAAATGATTCTATATGAAAAAAAAATTGACCCGTAATGATTAAACATTAACTTCATGGTAATTATTACATTATAACAATTTATTAATTTAATCCTGACAAATCTAATATACACAGTACTATCGGATCGAAACGCGGCCACAGTGAAAAAGGTTGAAAAGAATCCTCAGTGGGCATGATGCTAAATTATTATTGATTTTTAAAAGGCGATTTACTTTATTTTAAAAATTGATAATAATATAGCTGCTGTAAATCCGTAAAATAATTTTATTTCAAAATACTCGCATAAACATCAGAAATAATTAATATTTTTATAATTATTTTTGTATGATACAATTGACCTGGTTTATACGAGAACATATTCTTTAAACCTAACCTAAACATTCATTATAAACATAAATCCTTACTAATTTTATAAATGCGAAAGTAAGTTTGTTTGTTTATTTGTTTGTTACGCTTTCACGCTTAAACCACCGAACCGATTTCAAAAATTATTTCACCAATGGAAAGCTATAATATCAGGGAGTAACATAGGCTATATTTTATCCCGGTATTCCCACGGGAACGGGCACTACGCAGATAAGACGACTGAAACCGAAGCGAAGCGAGGACGGGTTGCTAGTATTTTATATATTTGTGTGGATCAACATAATAATGAAGCGATAAAATGCAGCTTAAACTTGGTTTCATTGATCGCACATGAATCAAACGATCAAAACACATAAACATCGATGTCGAAGAAATCGGCAAATATTTCCAATAAGGATTACCGCAGTCTCATTACCAAGTAACATATATTCCTCATTTAAACCCAAAGGAAACACAACATTTCACAGCGATAGCATCAGAGAATATATTTATTGCGTCACGTCCAAATGTATATTTATTAAAACGCGTGTCCAGGGTGGGCGGGGCGTCCAATTTGGGCGCTCGTTAACTCGCAAAAGACGCACGGTTTAATTGCAACCGCTCGCCTCTAATGAGGGCCTGTATCCAGGACTCGGGAGTTTCTCGTGCGCAAATTGACATTGTACGTAAATGATGTCGCCAAACTCCGATACGCGATGCCAAACGATGATGTGGGCGTTAATTAAAAAGGTTTATCAATTATTGCGTCGTAATGGCGGTCTATGTTTAACACATGTTACGAGTTAAGGATACTGAAGCAAAATTTATGAGCGTTTGTAAATTAGATTTTATATTAGGTATGTTTTTCTTTCACTTTTTCCGCTACTGTTTAGTTGTTTATAATTAATATCTGTGATAATATTGAATTAATTAGAATCCTTTCATCAACGTTAAGTCGATATAGAACGAAATTAAAGCTTATATGAAATTTTATTATGTTGCACCTATTATTTACAATGTGTTCTCATATTTTTGATTTCCCTTGGGTGGTAGTAGACAAAATACAAGAAGTTTACTTCGAAGACAATTTCTAAAATTACATCACGATGATAATAGATACGACATATGTATGTGCATATTTGTTTGACAATTTCCTTATCTTTTAAATATGCCTTTTACAAGACTTACAAGAACTGAAATTGAACTTATTAATATACTCTTTTAAATGTGTTTAATTACTATATGTGATACTGAGTGGGGGTAGCAGGATGTCAAATACGAATGAGTATTGATGCAACTCTGTCTGTACCTATTAGCCTATAGAGTAAAATGGATAGTAATAAGTACATTTTCACTCTGTAGGCAGGGGCTTGGCTGTACCCTTTGAGCGGTATCAGACCGTCCCTCTTACTTGTCTGCTAATAAAGGCAATATTTTATTATTATTACTTATTTATTACGCTTCTTCCTGCAGGTAATATACAATATGACTTTCATACTACCACTAATTCTATCTACTCCATGATGTGAAGAATATTGATACTACACATGCCATCAACGTGAAATAACAATTGTGTGACTTAAAAGGTGTACGTCACTTATGCTTTATATTTGCTATTTGGCTGGGAAAGACTCATCATAATGATTCAGGACGTTTTGGAAATCTATACCAATAAATAAAATTGGAGTGTCTGTTTGTAATGTCAAAATAATAGGCTTTTTTCATGCTCACACGGTTATTTGCACGACACCTATGCCTAAAATAGCAATTAAAAAATTTTTGTCTGTCTGTCTGTTTGTTCCGGGTAATCTTCAAAACGGCTGGACCGATTTCAAAAATTCTTTCACCGATGGAATGCTATAATATCAGGGCGTAAACTAGGCTATATTTTATCCCGGTATTCCCACGGGAACGGGAACTACGCGGGTAAAACGACTATAACCTATAACCGAAGCGAAGCGAGGGCGGGTTGCTAGTTGCTCAATATAATCAGACTAACAATTTTTTTGTAAAATTGTTTTTTTTATTACAAGTATTGTGTATACTGTCAAATATATTTTTAAGATGTATTAAACTTTTATGTTGACATTACTAGCAGACACTTTAATTTTGTCTAATTAAGTTCATACTTATGTACGTACATCTTAACGTCACAAAACCACGTCTCTATAATGTTATATTGGTTCTATTTCTTGAATATTGGCTATCCGAACTCCTTGCAAAAGCGTTGCCCGCAGCCACAGTTGATCTATTTAAAAGGTACTGGCTAGGCAGACGCGATTGGATTATGCTGTCGGGCCATGTCCCGATTAATTTCGTTTGTCTCTTTGTCCGTGCGGCCGGCGTCTCCGTCTAAACAAGGACTAAAGATCGTCCAGTGATGGATCTTTGCTCGCAATTTGATTACCAATATTCCATCCTATATTGAATATGCTAGTTTATAGATTTTGTTTTGAATATGTAGAGTAATACTAGCCATTCTCCCGGACCCTCCTGCAGCCCAGCAGGGGTCACACGGCGGACGGAGCTCCCGCGTTTCCGCGGTGGGCTGTGGGTCGATTGGATCGGGACCTGTTGGCCGAGGCAGCCATCGTTCAGTCATGGCTGTCCTCACCGCCCCAGGCGGACGGGGTGGATGCCGAGGCTGGCCGCATCCGCTGTGCGTTAACGCAGATCTGCGATGCGGCCATGCCCCGTGTGCGGCGCCTGCCCCCGAAGAGTGCGGTCCCCTGGTGGTCCCGAGAATTGGCGGACCTTCGGGCCGCGTGCATACGTGCCCGGAGGGCCTACACCCGCAGCCGAGCGCGTCACCGCGACGCTGAGCGGGAGGGCCAGCTGTACGAGGCTTACCGCAGTGCGCGGTCTGCCTTCAGGCTGGCCGTCCGTACCGCCAAGGACGTTAGTCGGCGGGAGATGCTGGACAGTCTCGAGCGTGACCCCTGGGGTCGCCCCTACCTCGCGGCGCTGAACAAGCTCCGCGGGCGGGGCCCCCCCCTCACCGAGACTCTCCAGCCCAGCCTCCTCACCAGAGTTGTCGAGGACCTCTTTCCACGGCGGGCGGAGCACACGCCACCGGTCATGGCTTCGCTGGACAGCGACCGGGAGGCCGACGATGAAAGTGCTCCGCCCATCACGGAGCCGGAAATGGGGGCGGCGGTGGCGCGTATGCGAGTCAAATCCACCGCCCCCGGGCCCGACGGTATTCCGAACCGTGTGCTGGCCCTGGTCCTCGAACACCTGGGACCACGCCTCAGGGGACTGTTCGACGCTTGTTTGTCGTCCGGACAGTTCCCTGGGTGCTGGAAAGAGGGGAGGCTGGTTCTCCTGCCGAAGCCGGGACGGTCTCCCGAGTCGGCCTCGGCCTACAGGCCCATCGTGCTGCTCGATGATGCGGGCAAGCTGCTGGAGAGGGTGTTGGCTGCCCGCATCGAGCGGCACCTCGTCGGGGACGGGCCCGATTTGTCGGACGCCCAGTTTGGTTTTCGGAGAGGGCGTTCGACGATCGCGGCCCTGCTGCGCCTGAAGGCCGTGGTAGCGGAGGCCGTCACCGGCGGAGGAGTCCTGTTGGCGGTGTCCCTGGACATCGCCAACGCCTTCAACAGTCTGCCATTCAGCTGCATCAGGGAGGGGCTGAGGTATCACGGGGTGCCCGTGTACCTCAGGCGGCTGGTGGCAGACTACTTGGAGGGGCGCAGCGTCCTCTACGTTGACCGAGTAGGGGACGTTGTGCGAACGCCCATGACGTGCGGTGTCCCACAGGGGTCGGTTCTGGGTCCGACCCTGTGGAACATCGGCTACGACTGGGCGTTGAGAGGAAGCCTCCCACCCGGGCTGGGTGTAATTTGCTACGCCGACGATACACTCGTCACGGCCCGGGGTGGGACGCTAGAGGAGGCGGCACGCCTGGCAACTCTCGGCACCGAGGAGATTGTTAGGCGGATCGAAGCGCTGGGGTTGAGGGTAGCCCTGGAAAAGACGGAGGCCCTTCTGTTCCATGGCCTCCGTACCGCCGGGCCTCCCGCCGGCGCTTCGATCACCGTGAAGTCGGTCACCATCAGCATCCAGGCCCACATGAAGTACTTGGGCCTGGTGCTCGACGGGCATTTTTGGTTCCGGGAGCATCTCCATCGACTTGTTCCCCGGCTTGTCGGCGCGGCGTCCGCCCTTTCGCGGCTGATGCCGAATGTGGGCGGACCCAGTGCTACGTGCCGACAGCTGTACGTGGGGGTGATCCGGTCGATGGCCCTGTACGGCGCACCGGTGTGGGCGGGGTCCCTGACCGTCCGTCTTAGGGCCCTCCTGTGGCGACCACAGAGGGTCATGGCGATCAGGGCCGTACGCGGTTACCGCACGGTGGCGACGGAGGCAGCGTGCCTCCTGGCCGGAACTCCCCCGTGGGACCTGGAGGCGGAGATGCTCGCCGACATTTATCGGCGGGTGTCGGAGAAGCGCGCCCGCGGCGGCATGGTCTCCATCACAGAGATCACCGCCTGGCGGGTCGACGCCCGCCGAGAAGTCATTGCCCGTTGGGCAGTCCGGCTGGAGAGTCCTCGGTATGGTGTTAGGACCGTCGAGGCCCTCCGGCCGGTGCTGATGGAGTGGTTGGAGCGGACGCACGGGGTGCTTTCCTTCCGACTGGTGCAGGTGCTGACGGGGCACGGTTGCTTCGGGAAGTACCTGCACAAGATTGTCAGGAGGGAGAGCACACCGTCCTGCCACCACTGCAGTTGCGACGAGGACACGGCGCAGCACACGCTCGAGGAGTGTGCTGCATGGGAGGAGGATCGCCGTGAACTCGTCGCAATTATCGGTGCCGACCTGGCGCTGCCGACCATCGCCAGGGAGATGCTCGTCAGCGTCAGGAACTGGGACGCGGTCGCCGCCTTCTGTGAGGCCGTTATCTCACGGAAGGAGGCGGCGGATCGTGTGCGAGTAGAGCTTCTATTCGGCGACACGTTCCGCCGCCGGCGACTCGGGCGGCGCAGGCGCGAGTATCTGCGCCTAATGCCGCCCTAGCCGAGGCCGCGGGTGATCGGACCGGGGAATTGTCCATCACCCGCAGAGAGGCTAACCGCGCGACGGCGACCGACGTCCCAGGTCGAGAGGTGAGGTTACCCGAAAGGGTATTCCGTCGGGCCGACCGCTGACGACAAGTGACATCTGCTCCGGTGGTCGGCCCAACAACGAGGTGACGTGGGTACGGGTGGGTTGTGGGCCCGCGCGCCGTCCTTTCGTCGCCCCGGACGGACGGGACCGCGCGTGCGCTTGCCATAGACCACCCAAAAAAAAAAAAAAAAAAAAAAAAAAAGAGTAATACTAGCCATCGTTAAGATGTATTCGTAACATTAATTTTAGATTGAGATTTGGAAATATAAATAGTCCCACTATATACATATATTAAAAAATTCCGTGTGATGACGGAGTAAGAATACAATTCACCACCCCTTTCTTGCCCATGGTTATCGTAAAAGACGGCTAAGGGATATAATACGCATATAACATCTATGCAAGTGAAGGAATACTCGAAATAAACCCTATACCGACACGTCTGACCAGCGTGTTATAGTAGATCATTTTACCTCCTATTGTGGAGGAAGCCCGAGCCCAATAGTGGGATGTATATCGGCTGAAATGATGATGATATTCAAAGATGTGGCCAAACTTTTTAAATTTTTTCGAAACATATTATTCTTGTATATCATTATCCTGCTCTTATCCCAATTACTTCGGGCCCATTCGATATGTACTCTGTCTTCATCGAACATATTGCAAAAGTTTTTCAATAATTTATGACTAGATGCCTATCTGTCTTCAATCCTCCTTGATAATACATTTATGGAAACATAATTGTTGACCAAACGACAAAAGAGTTGCTCCAGATCTATACAAAGCTCTTCCGGCGGAGTTGTGGTGCATGTGAAAACAGACACATAACTTCGTCGTAGGCAAGGGACAGGAACAGCGTGTGGTTTTTAGCTAGTAGTGGAGCTGATAATAAATCGATTTTGAGCCCGGCACACCCTATCTATCAAAGGTGCGTAAAAAATGCATTTTCCCACGGGAAAAAAAATCAAAAAAGGTCTTAGTTGTCTTATATGACACCCATGAGCATTATAAGGGTTGCTGTTTTCATATCCACCGCCACACAAGTTATTCTTTCATATTATGTACTTTCATCTCGGCTCATATACGCCGAAATGCTGGGCTCCAGCCTTGTCTATTATAGAAGAGAAATTGACGTTACTATATCCTGCTGGTTAGACAGGTTGGTATAGGTTTGTATTAGTTTGTGTATTAGATTTTGTTTCTAGTTTTCCTTCTCTTGAATATATATCATATGCGTATTATATCCCTTGGTCGTCTTTTAGGATATCCATCGGCGGGGAACCTCCATCCATAGGGAGTGGTGAATTGTATTTCTGCTCCGTCATCACACGGAATATATACTTAACAATATTGTAAATCATCATCATCACAACTCAGATACGTTACTGCTGGACTTGAGCCTCCTCCACAATGGGAGGGAAATTGACCTTCTATACATCGCTAGCTAGGCGGATTGGCATAGGGTATTATTTCGAGTCTTTCTTCTTTTGCATAGATGTTATCTGCCCTTAGTCGTCGTTTATGACACCCACGGGCAAGATGTGGTGAATTGTATTCTTACTACGTTCCCATACGAAAAATTATTATAAGATAATGGCGGTATAAAAATACTGTACTAACGAGTAAATTCACTTTTCATTCATATATACCAATAAATAAAATTGGAGTGTCTGTTTGTAATGTCAAAATAATAGGCTTTTTTCATGCTCACACGGTTATTTGCACGACACCTTTGCCTAAAATAGCGATTAAAAAATTTTTGTCTCTCTGTCTGTTTGTTCCGGGTAATCTTCAAAACGGCTGAACCGATTTCAAAAATTCTTTCACTAATGGAAAGCTATAATATCAGGCCGTAAACTAGGATATATTTTATCCCGGTATTCCCACGGGAACGGGTACTACGTGGGTAAAACGACTATAACCGAGCCGAAGCGAGGGCGGGTTGCTAGTGTAACTATATAAATGAAAAATTTAATATCTATAACAATATATAGGTACAATATTATAGTGGATTAGGACGTTGCAGGTTTACCTTGGCTTGAGCTATTTAGTATGAAACCTGCTAGTGGAATGCCGATGCGACGTCTCTCTCTGGTTTACTAACACGTCGCCTGAGAAATTTATTTGTACATACGATTATTTTGCTTATTCAAGGTGACATTTATGCATTGTGCAAATTTTATGTCCGTTTCTAAAGCAGTTACGATCATGTAAATTCATTACAACTAAATTACTTATCTAATATCTTTTAATCTCCTAAAATTATGTTGCAATTTTTGTCGAACCTAATAGCTGACATATCTTGTTTTGTTTTTATCAACGCAACTCATGCACATCCTACTGTTGGGCTCAAGCCTCCACCACTTATTAGACTTGTTACGAATTAACTTCCTCATACCACGCTGTAACTGTAGTATTTTATTTAGACTTTTTCTTTTGTATAAATTTTTATATGTATATTTATAATCCTTAGTCGCCTGGTATTGTACCCGGGTGTATATAGGATTTTATTTTGAGTTTGCCTGCTATTAATATTATCCACTTACTTCAATTAGTCTTATTTTATAACATCCACGGAAAAAAGAAGGACTGGTGAATTGTTTTCTTTCTTCCTCACTACAGAGATTTAAGTTTCGTCTACTAAATTTCAATAATATATTTTCCGCGTGGTGACGGAGTAAAACTACAATTCACCACCCCCTCTCATACCCGTGGGTGTCGTAAAGGACGGGTAAGGGATATATAACGTATATGACATCTATGCAAGAGATTGCACACTCGAAACTAAACCCTATATCAAACTTTTCTGATATACTGAGTATACTAGATCAATTTTTTCCCATTGTGGAGGATACTGTACCACTGTACCACTGAGGAGGTGGCTGTATTTTACGACAATGAATTTCAAATTCATTTACATCTAAAGGCATAAATAACATCAAATAATATTTATAAACCGTGTCTAACTACTAAACGTTGAGTTCAAATTATAATGCAAATTAATATATAGTTAATGCATCCTGATTCTAATTAAACTGCTTAATTCAAATGATGAATACATTAAATAATGAATATTTATTCAAAGAGATCTAAATACAAAGCTTAAGAAAATTACTTTTTAATATTCTATGTCAAGGCGTTGAACGTTCGCAATAACTTTTCTTTGTTATTGTGAAAAGATGACGTTAAATTTTAATTAATTACCTTGTTATAAATAAATTAAATTTTATATCCGTGATTACTTCGAAGCCTTAAGATATCAGCCTCCTTGTCGAAACTGAATCGGCTTAATAGGCACAAGTCTATTGAAAAAATAATCTTATCTTATATACGTATTGATTGCAAACTTCTCAATATTTTTTTATTTATGTTATCACTGAATTAATATCTTTTTTTTTAAGTCAAATCTATACAAATAAATAAAATTGGAGTGTCTGTTTGTAATGTCAAAATACTGAGCTTTTTTTCATACTTACACGGTTATTTGAACACCTATGCCTAAAATACAGTTTAAAATTTTTATCTATCTGTCTGACTGATTGAGGTAATCTTCAAAACGGCTGGACTGATTCTGATAATATTTTACTACCAGGTAGCTGTCTATATATGCAGTAACTGAGGCTATACTTTATCGCGGTATTCCCATGGGAACGAGAACTATTTGGGTAAGGCGACGGAAACCGAAGCGAAGCGGGTCGCTTTATAAAATTCAAATAAATCTAGTAACTCTCCGGTCTTAATAGCAGACAGATGACCTTTACCACCCACGATAGAATAGAAATACTAATTATTCTTAATATCAATCTTTGATCTAATTTTATATTAACGAACCCACACTCGTAATCATTAATTGCACTTAAATCTACTTTTGAATAAATATTTAGCTTAGTTGAAACACTTTAATCTGTTTATTAAAAGAATATAAACGCTAAAAGTTCAAAAATAATATTTTTCTAATTAAACGCATTAATTACATATAGATAAAGCTAACAGACTTCGTAATCCGTTTCTCTAACGACCTTAAATTTAAATAAATTAACATACTCGATAAATAAGATTCATTGCATAAGTTGTCTAACAAGTCGTATTAATTAATACAAAGAAATCATTAATGTTTCCTTGCGTATTAGGTATGTACCTACTGTTAACTGTTAGCTATTTGTTCGTGGGACTATTTTGAATAAAATTATGTCGCGTCAATGGCCGATTTAGTTTTGAATACCAAGTTAAGTTTACTGATTTAGCATATTGTTTTCATGACTGAGATAAACATAGATTTACTGATTCACTACACGAATCATACCTATTATATATAAGTGGTGACCTCGTTACTGCCTTTGTTCTTAATGTTGTTAATATAATTCTAATACAAGACGCGTATATTTGTGAAATCAAAAAATAATTAGGTATTATTGTTCAGAGCAAGATTGCTCTGTGACTGTACGCGTTTATTTAGATCGCATTATATTGGCACAAATAACAAAAATTAACCATGATACATACATATATAAACTACTAGCAACTCGCCCTCGCTTCGCTTCGGTTTCAGTCGCCTTACCCGCGTAGTTACAGTTCCCGTGGGAATGCTGGGATAAAATATAGCCTATGTTACTCCCTGATATTGTAGCTTTCCATTGGTGAAAGAATTTGTGAAATCGGTCTAGTAGTTTCGGAGCCTATTCAATACAAACACAAACAAATCTTCTTTTTATAATATTAGTATAGATACATACGTAACTGCTAAGTTCATAGATTGCGACAATTAGTATTTAAGTTCATAGTAGTTCTTAGTACTTACAAGTAAGTGAATCGCTGTTTCATTCTATCAATTCACCCTCGCCGTCAATGATCTTTAATCCATATAAAGCCTACGTTTGTGTCCGATCCGAATCTTGTCCACAATCTGAGGCGAACTGTAGTTTGCCTTAGATATACCTGCAACCTATATAACTACAATCTTACTATATCAAACTAGCCAAAGCGATTTGTATAAGGTTTTTTTTCGAATTTCCCTCTCTTGCACCTTTATTTCCTTATAACTCTTAACCGACTCAGAAAAATAGTGACTTTATTGTATTCTCAGTTCATTATCACTGTGACAATATAATGTAAATGTAAATATATTTTATGAAATCAGCCTCTGCATAGGTGCTTACCGGACATGGGTTCTTTGGTAAGTACTTGCACAAAATTGGAAGAGAAGAGGCCCCAAGATGTCATGAGTGTGGCGTGCTAATAGACGATGCGCGCCACACACTGGAAGTATGCCCCGCCTGGGGGCCTCAGTGCCACGTCCTATCAACGGAACTGGGAATAACAGACCTGTCGTTGCCGACCATTGTCTTCAAGATGCTCGGCAGCGACAGCTGTTAGTCGTCGATGGCCTCCTTCGCCAAGGAAGGAGGCCGCGGAGCGGGCACGCGAGGCGCTTGCGTCCCCTGACTCGCTCCGCCGGCGACGACCAGGGAGGAGGAGACGCCGCTATGCGCTCCTCCTCCCACCGCCCTGAATGACGACAGGACGTGGCCAGACGGCCAAGCGTTGAGGTTTCGGGGATAGAATGTTATCAGACGATCTCTCCGGCACCCCGTATAAGCTCGGAAGGGGCCGCTGTGGTTTTAGTGGGTATTTCGGTCACTTCTGTGTAGTGTTGCCCAAAAAAGTCTTGGTCTTGCGAGAAATGCGAGACCAAGACCAAGACCGCTTAATTTTTGCAAGACCAAGACCAAGACTGGGCCTGCAAGAGTCTCGCGGTCTTGCATTTAATTCAAATCACCATTTCAGCTTATATACGGTTGAGCTCGTGTCTTCTACATAACAGGAGGAGAATCGGCCGTGGCCGGAGGGGAATCGCCACAGTGATCGGCCGTGTTGTTACAGGTCATACATGTCAAGTTTTCCTTCTCTTGCACCGATGTTATATATTATAGCCCTTAGTCGTGGGTTCGCAGTCACAGGTAAAATAGGGGGTGATGAATTATATTCTTACTCCGTCACTACACGGCAAGTCAAATCAGTCTTGAGATATCCATCTATTGGCCAATCGATTCCCGATGTTGGTGTTGGCTTTTCAGAATTACTCTTCGGAAAGGCTTAAGGACAAAAATACCGTAATCACGAGAGTGCTCTTGCCCATTATACATATTTATATATCCGTTTATTCATTAGCCCAACGACGTTCACTGTTGGACATAGAAATATGCCTACAATTAATCTATATAAATGTCCATGTAGGGACAGAGTACGATCACCATCAGGCAGTACATGAAGCGTTGCTCCCAGCGCTATTTTGCCTCTGCCACGACTCACCCCAATCCACTAGTGGTTGGGGCGGTAAACTACGTCCCCTCAAAAATATCCGCGGTCCGACGTCCTCGTCATCTTCTTGAAGAAGAAGATGACGCTATTATGACCGCCCAAGAAAGGACCTACACAGCTCGCGCAGCGATAACAGATAAAACTCCGCGGTATCGGCCTCGCCGTCGAGGTCGAAAACCGCGCCGCGTAAAAGTCATTAACCTAAACTTGGCCACGCCCACTTTGCTCTCAGCGACGCCCCGAGCCGAGGTCCGTTCCCCACAGGGGGGAGCCCTCAGGCGATGTTCGCTTAACTTACTTACCGGGTTGAGAGCCATCAGCGCTCACCCATTGACCGCGTTAAGCTGTCAAGGTCATCTGCGACCAACAGCTACACACACACAAAAAAAAAGACAGAGTACGAATATAATTCACCACTCTCTTACCCGTGGATGTCGTATCAAATCGGATCGGGCAATGGTGTTAGGAACCCATGAAAAAAAATTGAAATAAAAATATCGATTCGTTAATGAATTGAGAGACATGTAAGTTCTCAATTTTGTCATCGTTTTTTCGTGTAAATTGATTAAAATGTATAAAGGAATGATACTTAATCTACAAAATATTCGTATTTTGTTAAATGTTCATTAGAATTTGAATAAATCAATGATTACGTTTGCATAAGCAAGACAAACTTCGCTTTAACATAAATCAGCTGATCGGCCGATGACCGTTGATGAGTCGCCTTTGTACCTACGTAACCATTGAAAGGTTCGCGCAAATCTAATACCTATTTATACTGTCGAAATTTTACATGCTTACATATATCCTGTCTGTACATACCTACATAATGCATAAAATTTAAGGCATAAACTCTTAGACACACATTTTTGTAATCACTATAACTTTTACGTTATATTGTTTTTGTGTAATATACATTCTAATTATGATCTATGACTGTTGAACTACAACATACATGAACAGTTGTCCCATAACCTGATACACCCTGTGTATATAACATATGTGCAAGAGAAGTGAAACTAGAAAGAAAACCCTGTACCAACATGTCTGACCAGCGTGGTATAGTAGATCAATTTTCCTCTTACTGGAAGGAAGCTTAAGCCCAGCAATGGCACTTTTATGAGTTGTGACGATGACGACGACTATCATACATTTTACAAGTATTAAAACCATAAAATTTTTAATTCAGTTTTATATGTTCTTGAATAAATAGTATATTAAGAGCTACATGGATCCAGCGGCCAAAGTATTTATATAGGCAATAGAGCAACAGGTTTTTTCAAGTATCCAGAGTATCAGTAACTAAACTGGAAATACAATAGATACATAACACTTAACTTGAAGGGGAATATAAACAATCGCATTAATTGTAAAATATCGCATTGATTATAAAATGACATAAAATTTATTGTATCAACTGCCTCGTGTGGTGACGTCTTAAGAAAATAGGGTTGAAAGTCCTGTCATAAGAGTAGTAACGCTGTCTAATGGAACACCAGGGGAATAGAAGAGTAATTTTCTCCAGTGGTATGTATTGTATTCAATAGTGAACTATAGGCTAACAGATGGATAGATAGGATAGGATATTTGATTAATTTGGTTGGATTTTTCATTACCATGATAAATTACTGTTACGTTATTCTAACTGCAAAACTTTGCGAGACTCTTGCTGCAATACCAAGACTCGGGTGCGTAAGACCAAGACCAAGACCCGGGTGCGCAAGACCAAGACGAGACCAGGTGTGATGTTGCAAGACCAAGACCAAGACCGGTCCAAGTCTCGTCTTGGTCTTGCATTTGGGCAACACTACTTCTGTGGCCGGCGAGTCCTACACACACTCCCCTGTCTGTAACCGGCAGGGGATAGTGCCTTAATGCATTTCCACAGCAAGAAAAAAAAAGCCTGTATAATCACTTAATCATAATGCCACGTAATTAATATGATACCTCAAATAATTGTTCAGAACGGCCTACAAAATGTTTGATGCATTTTATTCGTGTTTAATTTAATAGATAATCTAAAGCTTTGCACAGTGCATACGATCTAAGTAACAATCTTATTGAAGTCTTCAGGGATTGAATCTCACGCAAGACAATTCTTTGTGCGATACAATATTATTGTGACTACGGGTGTTATTTGTGTCCTCTAATTGTATATCAAATTTATAAAGTCATATTCATTTTTCTCTTATCTACATTAATTGAGATCGACGCAATATGTACTCTCCTTCCATTGTACATATTACAAAAGTTTTGAACGTCAAACCTTGAGAATGTAATTATTGAGCACTAGCAACCCGCCCTCGCTTCGCTTCGGTTTCAGTCGCTTTACCCGCGGCGTAGTTCCCGTTCCTGTGGGAATACCGGGATAAAATATAGCCTATGTTACTCCCTGATATTATAGCTTTCCATTGGTGAAAGAATTTTTGAAATCGGTTCGGTGGTTTAAGCGTGAATGCGTTACAAACAAACATTCTTACTTTCGCATTTATAATATTAGTATGGATATCAGATGAATTTTCCCCAATTTGATGTATAGGGCTTTCGTAGTCACCTACGCCTCAATAAATTTCGATATAAATGACTAAAATAACTGCAGCAGCTTAAGAGTTTCTGACAGTTCCATTATACATATAAAAAATATTCATTTTCAAACATGAGTCAACTCCATTGACTACTCTATTACATATATATGTACTAAAGTTGTATATACAAGTCGAAGTGAATATGACTCGGCAGATTGCACAGATATTTGTCGTCATCAATTTGGCTTCGTTGAACGTCATCGGACATGTTTGCGGAGCGTCGTCGGGCGTCAACAAGTCTTGTACTACGGTAAAGCCACGAGAAATTCGCTAGATGAACCAATCTTGTACATGTACGGCCAAGGCACTGTTACTCTGTTACATTAAATCGATGTTGTGTTTGGTTTTCTTAATTGGACGGTCTTAGCTTAGGTTGTAAATGCTATCATACTGTTTTATTGTACTAACAGGAGTAGCGATTAAGGAAACATTTGATATCTCTTGAGCCGTGGTCATGGAGTGCTTAAATTCTTTATAAAATAATTGGCTCTTCAAGTTAATTAGTATATTTATTGGATATATTCAATACGATCAATGTCTTAAATTCAAAACCGTCGATCAAATTTTTATAGTCTGTTTATACTTGTACTTTTTATAGTCACATTTACACCGTAATGGGTAAACAGAGGTGTAACGTGCACTTCTCTCACCATGCAAGCTTTATTCAAATGTAATAGAAGGTGAGTTTGCCGCCGGCCAAGACCTTTCTCACGTCGTGCTCCCATTAGAAATATCATAATGGAAAATCCATTAACATATCATCTACGATCCAAATATTTTTTTACTGCTATTGGTAGTAAAGGAGCTAACAGCCCTCCTGATGGTAAACAATACTGCCGCTCTTGAACTTCTGCTAGGCCGCTGCCTACCTTGAAGAAAGTGAAGAGAGTATGAGCGCGTGCAATGAGGTTCAATGTTATTAAAGGCATCACCAAAACTTCCTTAGAAATCCACACGCAAACATCCTTAGAAAGTTGGCCTTCCGGCTCTCGCGTACCGAAGTGCAGTAACAAATTGCTACTCCTCTGAGGCCGTTTTTCTGCGAAGATGTGGCATAACCCGCGATAGACCGGACATAAAAATATAAATATATGATATTTTGCGGTCAATAGTTGCACATTTGCAATATACATATTAATATTTCCTTATGTATGTAATATCTGTGAACTAATTTATATTATGAGCTGAATCAGATAAAATGCAGTGCTTCCCTATTCCTATAGAACTAGTATTGTTGCATAATGACTTCTGATGTTTACTCTACAAATAAATAAAATTGAAGATTTTTATTTCATATTTCTTTATCTGTAATACAGTCAGCCCTTAATCTAAATCAGTTGATTTTAAAAAGTCACATAAAACCATAGACCACCGATCGGGGCCATGGGGGACCGTTAGGCAGGGGCGGGGGTCCGTTGTTAATTAATTACGTCTGTCCCACGAACACTAACAACGCGACGCCGTCACGACTACATTATTTAACCACCTGATTAGTTCATAGGAAGCAACTCGCCCGGAGCCCTAATTAGTGACTCAAATAGAACTCGGATATATTATGATTTGTCATTGCAAAACCACTAATTGGAAATACCTAGTTTGTAATTGGATCCTGATATTCAAGCGCTCTTTATTCTCCATCTAGTCACGTCCTCCGCATATTTTTCATGTTCATACATACTCATGGTCTCCAATGTTTATCGACGATTGAATAATAAAATATTAAAATTAAACTCTCGTTACTTCTATGTTGTCATCAGAAACGTACCAATTTTATTTCTATTCTATTATTAAAATGTTTAATTTAGGACAACAGTTTTACACACAAAACGATCAAAACGCAATCGCTACGGCCGAATAGAAAACCTATTCGAAATTGATATGGGTGGAGCAGCGCACGGGCGCAATGCCGCGTCGCGCCTATGCAGACTCGTAAACGATACATGCGCGATCGAAAAAGGCTCAACGCGTCACCAGCTGACCACTCAATCTTAAACTTTATTCACTCTATATGGAGTTCATATCAACATAAGCATAACGTTGAATGAAACGTGCTACATTCACGGACGAATTTCGTTAATAAATAAACGCAGTGGCCGGTGTCCGGCTCGCCGTCAAAAAATAGTAAAAAATCCTGTCATTGAAAATTTGACGCAAGTATTGCAGAACTCGGTACACAAATCATTATTTGATAGCTACCGCTATCAAAAGAATTTTTAATATTGTTTACTAGCCGAGATTCCGTTATAGCCGTAATACTACTTGTTACTATGGTCAAAGCCGGACAGTTCATATAGAGATAAATGATTGCTCTATGCGCTGATAGAGAATTTTATTGTCAGTTGTCAATCCTCTTCAGGTATTCCGTGTGTTTTAACATCACATATCGGCGGGATGCGGCAACTAACCAATTATGTATATCGACGGAAATAAATTAAATTATCGTAACATACATTTTAATTAAATTATATAGGGGGAATAAGCGAGAGGTTGACGATCAAATCGTATCAATTAAGGGGAAGCACTCAGTAAACTCACTGGGAGCGTCGGTAGCAACGTTAGCTAGTTATAGGTCCCGCTTCTGATCTTAATTAACCTCATGTGTTAACCTTGCCATAACTATGAGGCGCGTGCTCTGCACTACTAACTTACTACGACTTACTTATTAATAACACAACTATATTCTACCGATATGTAAATTTATGCTTAACTTTATTGAAGATGCTTTCATTATGTGTAAAGGCTTAGTAATTTAATAGTAAAGAGCTTATTTACTGGATTGCTTTTCACATATCTACGCTTTTATTTTACTTTATTTAATTGTATTACTTCGAAATTCATATTTAATTATAAACATTACGTGAACAAGTAATGTGGAAATAAATAAATATTAATTGAAATTGTAGGATTTATCGGTAATTATTACGCATCAGTAACTATTGTCTTGATGTCTGATATTTACGCGAGTATTACACACCGTACATGAAACTACTTTACGGATTTTATCGCGTTTGTATTTGATTTTTGATTGCCCGACGTTTCGAACACTTTACAGCGTTCGTGGTCACGAGCGGACCGAGTCCGTAAAGTGTCGCTGTGAAATATGTAAAATCCGTAGTTTTATTTACAACTATTATCTTATACTTCTATTTTTCTCAAATGTTCGCAATGTACATTATTCATGTCCATTAAAAAAACTACTTATCGAGTGTAAAATTAAATTCAAAACACTTGGTATAAAGGTATAAGGTGCAAAGGTAAATTGGTTGGGTAGATAAACACATTAGAGTAGTGAATAGATTCAGAATAAAATGTGTCACCATCTCTTTCTATGAGAGTGGTAAATCTGGAGCTATGAACGAGATATCACAAAGAGAATGGATAGTAGTACTATTCTGGTAAACCGCTTGACAATCATGTGCTATCATGGCACTATCCCCTTTAAGGAGATCATTGTCCAACAGTGGATTTCGATAGTTGTTGGATTAATCAAATTGGATGAAAAAATACATTAGTATTACTTAATACACTACCAATATACCTCAGTCACTAACGTGTCTATTTCGAAACTTCCTAATACCTAGTTCATCAACAAATTCATTATGTCGTAAACCGGCATGCGCGAGACCGAAATATCGCGGGGCTCGTAAAACCGCTCGTAAAGACGTTTGTTTACTAATTCGAGAGGGCAGGTGGGGAGACCGCAGCACGCGAGGGATGCTGCTAATAATAATAGTGCGCCATACATATAAATAAAATATTTATTAAGGGACGAATACGTCTGTCCGCAGACAAAATGATAGTGTAAAATCGGGCCGTTAATAACTAGCGGGAGAAGCCGTCGCAAGTCTCCAAATTGCCTCCTCTGCAGGTCACAACTTTTAATGAGGCGAAATTCCCGTCGATTCGACGTCTACGTCGCCTTAACGCAACCTGTTCGTTAGCACAAAAACGGGCCACGCTAACACGCGATTAGAATACACCCCTGTCGTCCAAAGTACGGGGCACACCGGACGCAATATTAAATAAATTATTTAATTATAATGTAATTAAAGACACCTGCCCTAGATGAAGGTCATTGTTTTGTGTACTTCTATTTAAAAGATGGTTATTTGAAAAGTACGTATTCATTATATAACACTATACTTATAAGTAGTATAATTCCACAGTAATTAAATATTTAAATAAATAATTTATTCCAAAATTAAACTGCCATTAAAATGTATTAGTATAACAATTATCTTTTTGTTTTCGCTTATATAAAGCTCTATAAAATTATTTTATAGCTTATTTTATTGTATTATTATAATGTATTATTTAAAATAGTAGGTAATACATAATTACAGAAGACCATTTAAGTTTACGCCGCCGCATTAATACGGTATATAATTTTAATTATTATGTATTCAAAAACAAAAAATGCACATAAAAGCATCACGTGCAGCAGCATTTTAATAAAATAAGATAATTTAAATAAGATTAATTGCCCCGTTATTATTTTTACACGGCAGACATAGGTTTTTTTTTAAATAACGGTTTCCAGAGTACATTTATTATGCTTTCAATTGTGATTCCAAAGCGCCAAGTAAAGCCAAAGTACATAGTTTTAAACAGTTTTAATAACATTTGCAGCTAAATACATATTTATACAAGATACAATCTAATTCTCTTTTAATAATCAAAATGATAAGACTACCGTTATGTAACTCGTTGTGCCCTAATCCTTAGCCGAAAAGATGGTCCCTCATTTGTGGCGGGCTTTCTCTGTTGTTGTCACATTAGCGAATAACTTCGGCCAACTTTGTCGATACGTTAATGATGTCGGCGGGACGTCTATTACGAGGAAAAAACCTCTCTTTTGTGCTGCAACCGCGACCCGGCAATCTATAGACTCGCAAGTCTTAAGAAAATTTATTTTAAGAGATTCAAAATTAAACTTAATTGATATAATATACTGTTTTCTTAAAACATTATATTAATCAAAATTCTGCAGCGTTCAATTGTAGCCATTTTTTATTGGATACAATACGGTTAGTTTCCATTTCGAATATCTACTTATTTAGACCTCAGTAGGTTGATGGTTGGTTAGATAAAAAAGTGAGGCTAGCGAACACTACAACGAAGAGTTAATATGATATAGAATATACGCCGTATAAGTAATTCTAATTATCTATCAGCATAAATACCTATACAACTAATTAATTAATTATCGAATTAAATTATCTTAATTTTCGAATTCAAATGTTGAAAAGAAAGTACGTTCCCTTACGGGACCATACATCCCCTTTTGTATGGGACATTCCCGTTTTTAAGTTGTCTGTCCCGTGTTCCATAGCCGTATAAAAATGTTCCGTTTTTGCAAACAGCACATATGTACCTTCATTTGTTATACTGATAGGGAGGTGTTCTTGTTTTGGGCTTTGGATTCTTATTTTATATTTTTACCTATTTCAAGTGGCCCGTTTTGGCATATAAATGAACGGGACTGTTATTCAAGCGTACCGTTCTGACGTAAAAAAAATACTATCATATTAGTAATGATAGTAATAATAGGAAAAACAGCAATAGGACTTACCTCATACGTACTCTTTCGGGTATTTGACGTGCGATTAAAAAAAGCATCCCAATGATTCACTTTCCAACGCATGCTCCAAAGTTGTTTTTATATTAAATATCATATTATAAGGATAAATTACTGTACAGTGTAATAATAAACACCTCTAGTTTCAAGCAATTAAGAAATTTTTAATTATCCTTTTAAAAATATAGTAGTTATTAAATAAAGCTGTTTTATTTCACACTATAAAATGAATATTCACAATGTCGGCGTAATTAAAGAAAACATAACATACCTGCTGGCTTTTCATTAAATGTTAACGTAGTTCCACTAAATAGCCATGATAGTTATAATGCTGTAATGATGAAAAAGCTTAAAACAATATCGCTGTCCATGTCTAGTGCTTTCTTCGCTTAGACCACGGAATAAATTTTGATATTGCATAATCTAATTTAAATGGAACTCGATCGTGCGCCTTCACTAGGTCAATAAATACCATGTGCAGGTTTTTATGCGCACTTTGGTATTTTTCTTGAGTTGGAGTAAGGTAAAAATTACATCCGTTGTTCCTAGCCCTAGCATAAAAGCAAACTGGTTCTGGGTTCTCCTAGCTTCCACTCATTCTTTTCTCTATCACTTTCGCCAAAAATTATCATACTTTTTTTTTTTGTGTGTTACTTAGTTGTTAGCCTCAGATGGCTCTGGACGCATGCCGTCCGTTTCAAGGTGACAAAAGTGCGGCGCACAGCCCCATATCCAACTATATTCCCTCCCCTTCGCTATTGGACCGACCACTGGTACCGAATCATTGATGTTTGTGGCCAGCCCATCAGGCAGCGGTTTACACTTTTGGGTACCGTCCCTCGCCGCCGCTGTGACATAAGCTTATTCCTCAGAGTAAAGGAGACAGACATCTATGTATGGGAAATTTGAAATAAATTATGGGTAATTCCAATAGATAATTCGTCTTGCGTATGTGTTATAATCAGCCAATATTTCCTCTTACTTTATATGAAGTTGAATAATAAATACTAGGATGTACATGGTTTGCAAAAAAAGAACGGAAGGCGATGTAGTTATAGATAGGCCCGGTCTATATTTTAATCCGCTTGAAGCGCGTTACGTATACTTCACGCATCACGCCTTTATGATTGATTGACCTTTCAATTACTAAACAAATACATTAATAATGTATACAATTATTAGTTCTATTTTTTTGTATTTGCACTGTAATGGTAACATTACATACATTACAATAAATATATGCCTTATGTAAATAAGGCATATATTTATTAACGATGTTAACTCAACAGAAACTATTGTGTACAAATCTACTAAATACAATTCCAAAATTCAATCGCAACATCGCATATTGTATTCAATTATAAATCTCGATCATACAAAGACTTGCTCCAATACATAAAAACTCTAGCGCTGCTGTCTATTCTCCTGGTGGTCCCTCAACTTACTCCCACGACTAAGTTTTCCGTGTGGTGACGGAGTAAGAATACAATTTATCACTCCCTATTTTGCCCGTTGGTGTCGTAAAAGATAATTATCCATATAACCTTTATGTAAGAGAAGAAAATTGACAATTAGACCCTATACCAACATGTCTGCTCTCGTGATATATTAGATCAATTTCCCTCCTATTGTGGAGGAGGCTCGAACCCAGCAATGGGGCGAACATGAGCTGAGACGACGCCTAAGTCATCACACAGTGATAAACACACATACAGAAGAATCCTTATGAGAAATATCCATTGCGCCTGATGCCGCCCTAGCCGAGGCCGCGGGTGATCGGATCGGCGACTTTAGTCCAGCATCCACAGAGAGGCTGACCGCGGGACGGCGACCGACTTCCCGGGACAGGGACGTCGAGAGGTGAGGGTACCCGAAAGGGTATTACGTCGGGCCGACCACTGAGGACAAGGAACTCGACATTGGTGGTTGGCCCAACGACGAAGGTGACGTGGGTACAGGTGGGTCATGTACCCGCGCGGCGTCCTTTCGTCGCCCCAGACGGAGTGGATGACCTGTGCGCTTACCATACCCATAAAAAAAATGATACCATACCCATAAAAAAAGGATAAATTTCCATAGATTCTATTCTTCTGTTCCAATACCTATTTAGTGTTTAATTTGTCTCTGACCGCATTTAAAATACATTTTTGTTGGGCTGTGGTTTCTTGCTGTCAACTCTAATGATGGTTTTGTTTGTCACCAATTTGGACCAATTTTAACTAGGCCCCTGTCGAAGATTGCGTCCCAAAGAGTCTGTGTCTGCAAGCAATCAACCGGTCGTAAAGCTTAGCCTATGCGGTATATGTTGCTCGTTTATTCCGGTTTTAACAAAATATTTGGAATTCTATTCTTATTTCGTCACCTCACGAAAATCACAAAATATCTCCTGTAAGCCAAGATCCACAATGATCATAAACGAGGTCAAAGCCTCAGAAAGTTTCGGTAAGAGGTAATAAAGCAAATAATTTTGGATCGGGAAATATCAGAGCAACACTGTGTGGTGACGGACTCAGAGTATCAAGACATAATATCGAAAGATTAGAAGGAAAACTCTAAATAAAACTTCAATATCTACATTACCGTGGAAACAAATTTAGATACAATTCTAGGAATAAACTTTTATTTATTTATTAATAAAAATTACAATACAAAATGTAAAAAATGCATTCATTGCTCTATGTTAATTTAATGGTTATATATTTGAATATATCTAATTTAATGGTCATTTAAATATAAACAACCAGAAAATTATATTAACGGACGAGTTTTATATCTAGTTATTACGTCAATGGTTCCACGGCGATACGGTACTGGTATACGACTGCCTGTCCTTAGTTATTAGTTCGAATTCGTAATGGAATTATTAATAAATATATTCTAGATATCAAGGACGAAGGATTAAGCACCAGTCTGTTTTGAATGATTATAAATGGTAAAAATCCAAAAGGCAAATGCTCGTCTAATGTTACATCTGTGCTTACCTACCACACGTCCTACTGATCACTCAACCAATCTTTACGACTCCAACGTAAGGAAGGACCACACAAAACCCTTACCATATGTGTATAAAAATGTAATTTAGCAAAATAGGCATTTGTAAATTAGCCTCTGCACTAATAAGGGACAATCTGAGCCAAAGCGAAACTTTCTAAATATAATTTTACGATCTACGTCGTAAATATATTCTTAAAGTTAAACAACGCATAAGATTACAATGCGAACAATTCAAGTAATACCACAGAGCAGATTAAAACAATTTAAGTAGTCATATATCTACAACTAATGATTCAATTTAAACGTTTGAACTTCTGCAAAAATGTTGTTAAGATACTGACCTGCAAGCCGGGGTTCGATTCCCAGATAGGGATAATTTGTATGATCCACCAATTGTTCTTCTCGTAATACATTCCTTCTCTTGCAGTGATGTCATCTACATATCATGTCCATTAGTCGGCTATTTCAACACCCAAATTAAAAAAAAATAGTGCTGAATCGTATTCTTACTCCGTCACCATACAGAAGGAACACCACCAAGGTACACCGTACATCTGTATTTACAAAATATGTTCACTAGATCCTACTGTTCGGGTTGAGAGCCCTCAGCGCTCACCCAACAGTCCGGGTAAAGTTGTCATAGCCATATGAGGTTAACAACTAAGTCACACACAAAGAAAAAAAAAACTAGATCTTTTTTTTTTGGGGGGGTGGGTTGCGGTCCGCGCGCTTTCGCACCACTCCGTCCGGGGCGACAGAGGGGCATAAGCACGCAACTCCCGCAACCCACCCACGATGCACGTCGCCTTCGTCGTTGGGCCGACCACCGGAGCAGGGTTACTTGACATCAGTGTTCGGCCCAGATCCTACTGTTAATTTATGTAGTTAACTCATACATATTTACGCAATCCAATGACCCAATAATTTTGTTTTTTCTTCTTTTTAAGCACATGTTGGGTATCAATCATCATCATCATCATTTCAGCTCATATACGTCCCACTGTTGGGCTCGAGCCTCCTCCGCAATAGGAGGGCAATTGACCGTACTATACCATGCTGGTCAGACATGTTGGTATAGGGGGGGTATCAATACATTATATAATTTAGTAACCCACATCATCATCATCAGGATCCTGCTTTTATCCCTTAGGTACTTAGACTCGACTCAATATGAACTCTTCTTTCATAGTAAATATTCCAAAAGTTATTGACAATATTTTATGCCTAAGGGCAGTCCTCTTTAGGAATTTAATTCTCGTCCAGACGGCGTCAGATGGACTTGGCCTAGGTCTGTATAAAGCTCTTAGTCGTCCTTTACGACACCCACGAGAAAAGTAAGGATGGGTAGCATCTATAACCGCCACCACATAGCGTAATTTATAAATTCAAATGTGGTACCTAATACTCCTCTTACAATATTCCCATCCATCCATCAGTCTAAAGACGTCCACTGCTGGACATAAGCCTGCCCACGAGAATGCCACTCGGAACGTTCCTGTGCCACTTGCATCCAACGGTTCCCTGCTACTTTGAAAATGTCGTCAGTCCACCTAATGGGATTCGTTCTACGCTGCGACGTCCGATTCGTGGTCGCCACTTAAGAACCTCTCTGCCGCAGCGGTTGTCGGACAATATTACTACTGTCTTCGTAATATCCGAAATTAAAAAGAAAATTTTATACGAAAATAGTTTCTTAGGAATAGAATAAACAATCTAAATGGTAACATTAATTTAATTGCTCAATTCATAGTAGAATATAATAAAAACACTTATTTGTTTTGACGAAAGGTTTCCTAACATCGCACAAGTTTTAGAAATATTAAACTAACTTTCGTAAAATAAACCAAAAGCGATATAACACTGTTAACTCAGAAAATATTAAAATAAGTTTTAGCTAATTTTAATTAAATTAATTTTATTTAAGACATTTCCTTTTTTTGCCATTATTATAATCGCCCAAAATTTGTCAAAAACATTGTTCCATGGTGACCCTATAATTTGTAAATATATTGTCGACAAAAACTATGCACTAAAAATTAACTGTCTATTACGATTTATGAGATGTAGACTACCCTTTATTACCCTTTGGGTATAGAAACTTAAATAGTTAAATGTTGTAAATAAAACTACTTTTACGGATTTTATAGCGTGTGTATTTGATTTATGATTGCCCGACTTTTCGAACACTTTACAGCATTCATGGTCACGGGTGGACTAAGATGTTAGATATCTGTCAGTCAGAATCATAAATCAAATGTGACTCCAATCTTACGAACAGATTGGAGTCGCTGGAGCAGCGGAGAGACTTTGGGTCACTCTGTGTACTCCACCGACTCTTTCACGAGGAGTGCTCCGAAGAACTGTTTGACTTGGTACCACTGTCACCATTCTACCAACGTACCACTCGACATCGTAGCAGGGTTCATCCATTTCACCTGGAATCGTTATGGTCTTCAACTGTACGTTTCCAGCGATCATTTCTCCCACGTACGTGCAAGCTCTAGAATGAACTACCTGCTGCTGTGTTTCCCGAGCGCTACGACATGTCGTTCTTTAAACGAGGTTTAAGAAGAGTATTTTCTTCACGGTAGACAACGGCCTAGCTGTGCCCCTGGTATTGCAAAGGTCCATGTGCAGCAGTTTCACTTACCATCAGGTGTGCTGCTTACTCGTTTGCCACCGTTGGCAATAAAAAAAAATACAAACGCGATAAAATCCGTAAAAGTAGTTTTATTTACAACTAGCAACCCGTCCTCCCTTCGCTTCGGTTTCAGTCGCCCTACCCGCGTATTTCCGGTTCCCGTGGGAATACCGGGATAAAATATAGCCTATATTACTCCCTGATATTCTAGCTTTCCATTGGTGAAAGAATTTTTGAAATCAGTTCGGTGGTTTAAGCGTAACAAACAAACTTACTTTAGCATTTATAATATTAGTAAAGATGTGTAGTGCTCGCGTAAACATCAGAAATCATTAATTAAGTGTTAATTCGTATATCATCATCATCATCATCATCATCATCCTACTAATCCAAATTACTACCATATCTTTTCATCATACATATTGCAAGAGTTATTGGCAATATTATTATGACCAGCCGCTTCATGTCAAATCTCATTGAGAATGATTGTTGACAAGACGGCATCAGATGAAGTTGAATCAGGTCGATTTTAAGCTCTTACTCGTCTTTCACGACACCCATGAGCATTCTCATCATCATCAACCCAGCCCACATACGTCCCACTGTTGGGCTCGGGCCTCTTCCACAATCGGAAGGAATTTGACCTACTATACCATGCTGGTCAGACATGTTGGTATAGGGTTTCATTTCGAGTTTGTCTTCTCTTGCACGTTATGTGCACATTATATCCCATGGTCGTCTTGTACGACATCCACGGGCAGGATAGAGAGTGGTGAATTGTATTCTTACTCCGTCACCACACGAAATATGAGCATTCTTAGGTTGGTTAATATTAGTGACCGCTACCACACAGCACAATTAATTCGTATATCATCATTATCATCATCATCACAGCCCACATACGTCCCGCTGTTGGGCTTGGGCCTCCTCCACAATGGGAGGCAATTAGACCTATTAAATCATGCTGGTCCAACCTGTTGGTATAGGGTTTTCCTTCTCTTGTACAAATGTTATGTGCATATTATCCCTTAGTCGTATATTACGACATCCACGGGCAAGATAGGGTGTGGTGAATTGTGTTCTTATTCCGTCACCACACGGGAAAATTTCGTATATATAACCAGTAAATTTGGAGTTCTCTGATTCCATTTAGTTGTACTATATACATATGCTATCATACTCATTCTCTTTCTGCCCGAAGTAAGTGAAATTCCAGCATATCAGATGCATACGGAAACAAAAATTAAATATAATTAAAGTATTACTATGACTTATTTGTACTCAACTCTCAGGTACTTATCATACTGCGCTATTGTTAACCAATGGCGGTTGTAATTTCGTAAAACAATTGAAGGTCAACTCAATACATTAATAATAAAAAACACACTCTAATTTTAAGAAAATAAGGCCCATATTTAGTATTTGAATACCGCGAGGCGATTGAGTTAATGTTTATTCATAGCCCCGGATTGTTCGGTTATAATCTACAACAGAATCTACTTAGCGGCAAGAAACTCATTTTTCAACTTTATAAATTATCGGCCGATATCCGAGGCTATTTCCCACCGACGTTACCTACCATAATGAGGTTGTAAACAACACTGTCTAATTAAACTCCTTAATCGCAAAACTCAAACGGTAACCGCTTTTAAAACAAAACCTCGCAATTTTCAGAACGACCACCGCGTAAATAGCCTTCGTTATATCGGAGCGGCGATCGGGGCTCATTACCTTTGCCCCCACTCCCTAATTAGACACCCTTCCTTTGAGCACCCCTATCGCCGACCTGAACTCCCTTTCTGACCGGATTGTTTTCTAATAATTCCTTTATTTTCGTGCAGGTTAAACTCCTAATTACCCTTTTAGGTTACAAATTGTTTTACGATGCGATGGCGAAGATTGCGAGAACAAGTGAAATATGATGTAGGCATGTATACGTTTACATATAAATCCAAAAAGAGCTATTTCTGTCACGTCTCCTATTATTACATTATTTCTATATTCACCATCGTTTTAGAGAGCCGCTTAAAATCACCGTTACACCAGGATATCTTTTTGTTCATAATGTTTTTATTTAATGCTGGTTGGATAAATTTAATTAGCGTTTATTTTTATAATGCAATAAAAACTTCAGTTAATTTGTCTGCGTTTATTGTTCTACGTTTTTTGCCAGCTTTTTTAACTCCACAGGTGTGAATAAAATAAATATACTCGTTCGTATTAAAAACGATGTATTCGATATATGATTTAATAGCTCTCCAATTAATTGATTCGTTACGGAAGAAATTCAAATTGGCTCTCATTTCCTGTGCCCACCGCGAGACGATGCACGCACCTGTGCACTGCATCCGGCGAAGCCAATTACGGTGCCTTTTGCCCTAAATAAAACGTCCTATACAACGACACTGGACACTACATTAAATAGACAATCATTATTATTACATCTAGAGTGCTATCAAAGCAGCTTTATTGAAGTGAAAACTTTTTAAGCGTGCTGTCTCCTTTATAAATATTGCACCGTCACGTTCGGATACGTAACGCTCATTCGAGTAAAATCGGCTCTCGAACATCAAAAGTATTTATTTTATATTTTAATTAAAACAAACCTATTGTTTTATTTTTAGAGTACAAGTGACTATTAGTTAAAGCGTATAAATTACACAAATAATTTATGCTCAATTATAATTATGTATATTGTGTTATAGGAACAAAAAATAGTTATTAACCTTGCCCTCATAGCGTTTTAACTTCTTTCGTGTTCAGCACACAACAATCTTGTTAAGGTTTTCATCTATCCGTCCATCAACCCATAGACGTTCACAATTGGACGTAGGTCTCCCCATGAGAATGCCACTCGAAACGATCCTGCGTCACAAGATATAGTTAGCCAACCTAGTAAAAGATCGTCCTACGTCGACGTTCTCAGTATTAGTTGATAAATGTTGACCCGAATTTTGACAAAAAATTATTTTGATAAAATTTATTTTGCATTTTGATAAAAATATATAAATAGACCAATAACAACAACAATATGATGTTATTTGAAAAATATATTGTTTTGGTCAGTAATTATTAAACTTTAAATTTGTATTAATTATCACATTATGACAATTGAAAAGGCGGTTTATTTTATCTTACTAGATTTTTTTTGTTTTAATAATCTTTAACTGTTATGGTGGATTTTCATTAAAGTTATCTGCTTATTGTCGTAGCAAACGAAATAATCATTGGTTTTTTCGGTTCTAAAAATCTTAATATCATAAACGAAATTGTGCTCAGTCAACGGCAATGGATTGGCGTCCTCCATTAGTTGGGACTAATATTTATATGGCGAAATGTAAAAATTCCTTGTAAAACTTGCGTTAGTATGTTTACGAAATAAAAACGTTAAATGCCGTTCTCATAAATGGTGTATAAATATATATGATTAATTGCCTTCTGCCCACGTCTTAGCCGGTGTAAAAAGTACTTTCACAGAGGTGAAATGTTATGTCAAGGGACTAAATTATCACCAGTGGTCGACCCAACGACGAAGGCGACGTGCTATACGGGTGGGTTACGGGTGTGCATACTTACGCCCCTCTGTCGCCCCGGACGAAGTGGACAGAGGAGTGCGCCGACCATAATCCACCCAAAAAAAAGGGACTAAATTATCGGACTAAAACATATTCTATGTATTAATCAAGGAAATGGCCTACCTATGTGCCAATTTTCAACATCACCTGAATGGTTTACGCGTAATTGAATAACAAACATCCAAATATCTGTCGGTGTATTCCGTGTGGTGACGGAGTAAGAATACAATTCACCACTCCCTATCTTACCCGTGGATGCCGTGAAAGACGACTAAGGTGTATATAATTAGCGTATAACATTTATGCAAGAAAAGGCAAACTGAAAATAAAACCTTACACCAACATATCTGACCAGTATGGTATAGTCAGTCAATCTCCCTCCTATTGGGGACAATGCTCGAGCCCAGCAGTGGGACGTTTATAAGCTGAAACGACTAAACATCTTTAGAAACTTTATAATATTAGTATGATGGTAGCTATTTCTTGGAATCTACACCTTATTTACTTTATAACTAACGCATTAGCACACTAAATATGAAGTGCAAACCTTCAGAGTTTGCTTGTCGTAAGCATCCATCTTGCCCATCTTGGAACTTAACTAACAAGACAATACAACCAATCAATTCTCAAATGCAACACAATAAGGACTCAGAGTTCAAGCGAAATAACTGACTATTAGATACATGCGATTTCATACATCGAAACTTAGTCCTATTATCTTATATAAAGAGGTTGTTTCATCGTTTTCGCTTCTATAAATGTCCCAAGATGTGTGATAAGATCTGCCCAAGCGTCTCCGATCGCCACCTATTTATTTATTTAATCAGGTTGAGCGACAGACAATGTGCCATTGTGTCCTGATTTATTGCTTTAGGTTCATCTATAATGGACTCCCTACTCGGTTTTTAGTACATATCCACATTAAGTCTAAATTTAATTGGTCACCAAAATTGTTACGCACAAATTCACATGGAAGCCACTAGATTATAGAATTCAAGTGTATGCTGTATCGATCCCTCTATTCATCACCCTGTCAACGTCCACTGTAGAATGTAGGCCTCCCCAGGAGAAGGAATTATCCTCCTGGTAGTCAACACACTTGCGTCATATTGTCGGATGTCTATATGTATAACAATAAATTGGTAATTATTATCCCCCTTTCATATATATTCCTTTGCTGGCCTGGGTGTCGTACAAAAGGACTAAGGGATATAATATGCATATGACATATGCAAGAAAAGGAAAACTTGAAATAAAGCCCTATAGCAACCCGACTGACCAGCGTAGTATAGTAATTAATTTGCCTTCTATTGTAGAAGAGGCTCGAACCGAATAGTGGGACGCATATTAGCCGAGATGCACTCGAGAAATCTTGCTGGTACCTTGTTTGTCTTACCATTAAAATGTCACTGACAAAATTTACAATTTACCATCCCCTTCCTTGCCTGTGGGTGTCGTAATAGGCTTCTAAGGGATATAACATGCGGTGGACCCGCTAATGGAAGGGAGTACGGTGCGTCGCGGTCGCGCGTTATCACCCCGGATGAAACGGATGTCGTGCGTCCAGAGCATAGGACCCCAAAAAAAAAAGAATTGATATAATATCAAAAAGGAAAACTTGGAATAAAACCCTAGTGCAATCCGTTTAACCAACATGAGAGGTCAATAACCCTCCAGTTGTGAAGGAGGCTAGAGCTCAGCATGGGGACATAATATATGAACTAAGATAATGATGATGAATATTCTTATTTTACAACTAGCAACCCGCCCTCGCTTCGCTTGGGTTTTAGTCGTTTTACCCGCGTAGTTCCCATTCCCGTGGGAATACCGGGATAAAATATAGCCTAGTTTACACCCTGGTATTATAACTTTCCATTGGTGAAAGAATTTTTGAAATCAGTTCAGCCATTTTGAAGATTAACCGGAACAAACAGACAGACAGACAAAAATTTTTTTATCTGTATTTTAGGCATAGGTGTCGTGCAAATAACCGTGTGAGCATGAAAAAAGCCTATTATTTTGACATTACAAACAGACACTCCAATTTTATTTATTGGTATAGATTAGATACATCCTACTGTTAAATACTGGTCTTCTCAGTTATAAAGCATATAGGTATAATTAGCTAGTAATAATTTTATATAATCTATATCACCGACAAATTTTAACTATCAATCGTATAACATAATCGATTCATTTCTATAATTATTAGTTTGAAAATGAATTGATTAAAACACATAACTGAGTCAATAACCAATTAATTATGGTAACTACCCAGTTTGTTTACGAATCTCACGTTTGGAGCCCACAATATTTGCATAATATGCTATTATCTTGTATTGATATATAACTTATTAGATATCTTAATTGAATACTTTCCACACAGAGCAACATAGTTATAATTTGATGGCGTACGAGTTAAGATTATTACGATATTTTTATTCAAATTGTGGTATTTTATTACTTATATTGTGTATAAAGTTATCAAATCACTATAAAGCTGAGATGGGTTTCGTCTCTATAACATACGATACAGTTAGTTCGGCTATAAGAAATAAGATTTATTACGTATTAAAACTAACCATAATGTGTTATATTTCTCGACGTGGCTTGAAAACTTCAATGCGATTTTTCAAGAGGTTATTACCACTTCCTTAGATCTATTTATTTTAATTATATCATAAATATATTTTCTCCATATGGTAACAGATTAAGAATACAATTCACCACCCTCTCTCTTACCTGTGGGTGCCGTAAAAGTCGATTAAGGGATGTAAAGCATGCTAGTTATTAGCATGCTTTCATAGCATCGATGAAGGAAAACTCGAAATAAAACCCTACCAACATGTTCAGCGTGATATAGTAAGTCTAATAACCTCCGAACACCCATGTCTTTCGGTATACCACAGGGGTCAGTTCTGGGGCTCGCCCTGTGGAACAACGGTTACGACTAGGCGTTGAGAGGGAGCCTCCCACTCGAGGTGGGCGTAATTTGCTACGCCGACGGTACACTCGTCACAGCCCGGGGTGAGACGCTAAAGGAGGCGGAACGTCTGGCAACTCTCGGCACCAAGAAAATTGTCAGATTGATCAAAGCGCTGCTGGGGTTGAGAGTAAGCCCTGGACAAAACAGGCACCGCTACTTCGCCAAGTACACGGTCGTGAGAATGAAGAGCACACGTTCGAGGTATATGCCGCATGGGCAGAGCAGCGTCATAAACTTGTCGCAATCATCAGGGCTGATCTGACACTACCGACCATCGTTAGGGATCTTCCTCCGCTCGACAGCATCAGGAATTGGAACGTGGTGACCACCTTCTGTGAGGCAGTCATCTCACGGTAGATAGCAGTGGAGCGTGCGCGTGAGGAAATCCTCTACGGTGACATTATCCGCCGCCGGCAACTTGGGTGGCACAGGCGCGGATACCTTTTTTTTTATTAACGCTGTGGAAATGCAATTTATGCACTGCCCCCCGCCGGTAACAGACAAGGGGGGTGTGTGGGACTCGCCGGTCACCTATGCAACCGGAATACCCACTAAAACCAACAGCGGTCCGTTCCGTGCTTTTGCGGAGTGCCGGAGAGATCGTCTAGTGACATTCGATCCCCGGCACTCCTACGCAAGGCTGTCGGGCCACGTCCTGTCGTCGTTCAAGGCGGTGGAAGGAGATGCGCGTATCGGTGCCTCCTTCCCCCTGGTCGCCGCCTACGGAGCGAGCTAGCGAACGCAAGTGCCTCACGTTCCCGCTCCGCGGCCTCCTTCCGAGCGATGACCTCCTCGCAGAAAGAGGCCATCGACGACCAGCACCTGTCGCTGTAGAGCATATTTGATGTGATGCTCAGCAACGACAGGTCTGTTCCTATAACCGCCGACATGTCGCGGCGCTGAAGCCCCCAGGCGGGACATACCTCCAGGATACCTGCGCCAGATACCGCTGGTGACTGGATTGAGGAATAGTCCATTACCCGCAGAGAGCCAGACCGCGTGAGGGCGATTGACATCCCAGGCGGGGCATTTGGGAGAGACGGTACCCGAAAGGGTATCCCGCTGGACTGGCCATGGACGACAAGAGACTCGGTACCAGTGGCCGGCCCAGTGACGAAGTTGAGGGAATGCGGTAGGTTACGAAGCCGCACGCTGCCCTTTTGTCGCCCCGGGCGGAATAAACGGCATGTATGCTGACTATAGCTCACTCAAAAAAAAAGAAAATGTCAAATAATCGAACAAAATGGATGAGATCAGAACCCAATACTGGGACTCTGGAATAGGCTTAGATGAAATGATAATAGGTATATATTACTTTTGTACTTTTGTTTGTTCCATGTGGTGACGGAGTAAGAATACAATTCACCACTCCCTTCTTGCCGTGGATGCCGTAAAAGGCGTCTAAGGGATATAATAAGCATGTAACATCTGTGCAAGAGAAGGAAAGCGCGAAACAAGACCCTATTCCAACAAGTCGGACCAGCGTGGAATAGAGGTCAATACCCCTCCCATTATGTAGGAGGCCAGAGCCCAACAGGGGGACATATATAGGCTGAGATGATGATGATGATGACGACAATACTTTAGTGAGAAGTGATAATCTATTGATCACCAATTCTTCTGAATTAATCAAATCATTAAGCCAAGTAACAGGTTTGATTTGATGACCAAACTTCCTAGTCAAACTAACATATGATGCACCAAACACACTAAATCTTGCTCGTACATTTTACAATAGTATAAATGTTCAATTATATCTTGATCTTTGGCATGACCTTGGCTTATATATCGTATTCGACTGTGACCAATGAACTCTGGTAACCAAGGCTGGCAAGTTGCTTGTAACTTGCGTAATATTGCTCATTTCTTCGACGACTATGTTGATTAGTCTTATTTTGACCCGAAGACGATTAATCAACTAAAACAGTCTTTTAAATAATTCTGTTCATTTTTAATCCTTCACAATTATGGTTGCCGTTTATTGCACCCAGCTTAACTTTTTAACCATTAGTGAATACTGGAAGTGTAGGTACGTACACTCAGTTTGCTCTATTATAATATAGAGCTTATGATGATGATTATATATCATCATAATCACAGATCATATATGTCTCATTACTGGGCTCGAACCTCCTTCACAGTGGGCGAGGAATTAACCTGCTATACCACGCTGGTCAGATGGGTAATATAACCCATGGGTTTTATTTCCTGTTTTCCTTTATACTAAAAGGATAGAATATTATACGACTAATAGGAGCTGAGCATCAATAAAAAAAGTATGCATGGCAGAAGTGAAACTTCTTTATCTTTTATCTCATTCTCTCGTCGGCTGAATCGTATACATTTACGTGTATGCTATATATTTATATCTCTATGGAGTCGCTTTTTCGTTTCATCGAGTGTCAAATCACAACGATTCTAAAGAAGTTTCACTTAAAATATGTTGCAAAAATTGAGAATTGTTTCCTTTGAGAGCTTCCGTTGCGCATGCTGCCCGTTACAGGTGCCTACCTCTACTCTCCGAAAATTATCGAATCTCTCTCGTGTGGCACAGACAAAGTTGCCTGAGTCAACTAGTGTATAATACAAACACTTAGGTTTCATCTTTGTTGATTACTCCTGCTGAAGTCGTGATAAAAACCTTCGTTCCACTAATAATAATTAGTTGCATGAAAATAATTAGAAGAATGAGATGAAACAGTTCTTCTCGTTGAATGCGTTGTTTCGTTCGCCTTATTTTATCCATTATAATTAGTACATTATAAATATTTAACGTAATCAATTATTATGCGGTCTATTAGAATTACCGTTGTCATTTCTTAAGTTAATTAACAGAACCAACACATCTTATTTTTATCTAGTCACCCGCCCTCGCTTCGCTTTTGTTTCAGTCGCCTACCCGTAATGTTCCCGTGAGAATACCGGGATAAAATATAGCCCAAGTCATTCTTTATATAGACAGCTACCTGGTAGTAAAATATTATCAAAATCGGTTCAAGCGTTTTGAAGATTACCTCAAACAAACAGACAGACAAACCAAAAAAAATTTTAAACTGAGCATTAAAAAAGCCACAGAGCTTTTTAATTAAATTAAATTGAAGTGTCTGTAATCAATTTTATTTATTAGTATAGATGTTATATTTATTTACTTACATATTTTTATTTATTTTTTCGATTGATTTCGAGTTCCACGTAATATTTAACGAGACTTTGCCTAAATTATTATGAGAAATTCTAAGTAAGCGCCAGTCGCAAAGCGAAGCTGCGGCTACAAATACTATAACATAAAGACAATAAAAATTAAACGTTGTTAAAAGTTTTAAATCTCTATAACAATGCACGGAGGCCCATAACTATGCATAGTTATATTCGCTCCTCGTTTTGCATTTAAATTAAAACTATTCACAATATTAGCATAGAAATGGGTTCGATGGCTAATCGTTGCGGTGTCAAAAATCGTTGCGGTGTTTAATTAAAAAGATTGATGCTTACCGTCGGAGTGGAGCACCAGAAGTACAGTCGAGTTGCAAACTTATCTAATTAGTTAGGGGAGGGCGGGTGAGGCGCCCCTCCGTCGGGCCGCCCCATCGCGGCCTCCGGGCCCCGGGGGGCCTGCCACGGCAATTAGCGGTGATAGTCGATTAGCTCATCGTGCGAGTGCGGCTTTTGACAAATGTTGCCACTTATAAATTATTATTATTATTTATGCGTGAGACCGATAATTGCCATAATTAATACTTAACATCAATCACTGTATTACATTTTTGACTAAATTGCCGTGTGAAATTTAACATAGATAACTTACTTTATTGATTACAGATATATTTTATTGAACTGTTGGTTGAAAGCATTTTAATTTCAAGCTACATCAATTTTAGTTCTATGAGTTTAATTTTCAGAATTTAATCATCATCATCATTACAGCTCATATGCGTCCCACTGTTGGGCTCGAGCCTCCTTCACAACGGGAGGGCAATTGACCCACTATACCACGCTGGTCAGGCGGGTTGGTATAGGGTTTTGTTTTGAGTTTGCCTTCTCTTGCTACGATCTTGACATATCACTTTCGCCTCCTCTACATTAATTAATCACCTCATACGTGTTCTTTTTCAGGGTGCTCCTAACCTGGACTTTCTTAAGAACGACCCCGATTATATCGGGCAATGTCCACCTTGATCTTCCCCTTCCAACACTTCCATTCACATTCACCCTATAAATTTTCCTTCTTAGTCTCTTTTATTCTCTCTTCATGTCCGAACCAACTTAACATACCTTTCTTAATCCTTGTCATTACATCTACATTCTTACCACAACGTGCCCTAATCACTGATCGCATCTTACTCATTTTACGATATCCTCGGGTAATATACGGAGTGGTGAATTGTATTTTTACTCCATCATCATCATCATCATCTCAGCCCATATACGTCCCACTGTTAGGCTCGGACCTCATTCATAATGGGAGGGAATTTGAGCTAGTATTTAGTAAATTGATTACAAAGGATTAAACTGCTAGGTAATTGAACCGATGACACTTAACATTAGATCTTGCTTAGACCGGTGCAGTGAGACGTGCAGTAGATCCAGTTGGCAAGTCATCAAATGATTAAACTTTTCTCTCTAAATAACTCATACCACACATGCCTCAAAAACATAGTTATAAAGTTAAGATATAATCAACATTCAATTAGAATTAATTACTGTAGAGGCTTTTATAAGCAGCTACTGAGGACATGAATACGCAATTAATTACAATTCCATCCTCAGAGCCTGCCATGTTGGATTTAAACAGCTAAAGTCTATTATTTATGTCTCGTTTCAAATTCATAAGAACGATGCTGTTCTCATTAAGTAAAATATAGTGGTAATTTTATAAAATTATGTTATAGCTATGTTGGCTACTTTGGAAGATTGATTAGTGAAAGTTTAGTAATAAATGAGGGACCGTAATACCGACATAATTAATTCTTAGCAACTTAATTGGTATTGGTATTAACACTAATTAGAAAAGTTTGCTGTAGCGTTTTTGTTACTCACTTATTTACAGCCCTGTATTTCATAGTTGCGAGTTTAGAGAGAGAGCTTAGAATCTTTTGCAGTATTTATAGATCTACCCTATAAAACTATGCAACCCTATTCCAACACGTCTGACTAGCGTGAAATAGTAGGTAAAGTCCCTTTCTTTGTAGAGGAGGCCTGAGCCTAAAAGTAAGACTTATATAGGCTATGATATCCTTGGAAAACCAATACTGTTAAGCAAATTATATAGTACTTCTCCCCTGGATCACCAATGAGAAAACCTTATTAAATCTAAAACTATAAAACTATAAAACCCTATTCCAACACGTTTGACCAGCGTGGAATAGTAGGTCAATTTCCCTTTCTTTGTGGAGGAGGCCTGAGCCTAACAGTGGGACCTAGATAGCCTGAGTTGATGCTATCATGAGCTCAAGCAAACTAAGTTCCACTGTTAGGCATTTACTTGGAAAACCAATACTGTTTAGCAAAATTTTATAGTAGGTATTTCTTCGCTGGACCACTTGCAAGTAAACCTCGTTTTAACGCACATGTCCCTCCTGGTCTTGCTAATAATACATTAGGTCTTAACCAAGTAAGATTCTCACTTTAGGATAACTCGTGTTAGTAATTAGAACATCACAATGCCGCGTGAGAGATAGAATTTAGCTAGGCAATTGGCGGCATACACGCCCCTAACACTTGTTAGATTTTTCCACGTTAGTTCTAGTAATAGTTTTGCTAAGCGACGGCTACTGGAGTAGAACAAGGCGTTTAATTAAAGGACGCTCACCTCACAGGGCACTGTTGTCGGCGGGCTCATCGCATGCGCCTTAATTAGTTCAGACCGCCCTCTAACGGGCTTATTTTGTTTTTCTCGGATAATTTTTAATTAAACGCTTGATTAAAATGAAAGTTTGCGTAAGTAGCGAGCGAGGAACAATCGAGTTTAGGATAATGAATTGATGGTGTTACTTTACTCGCTTGGCGCTCGCTAGGGACTTAATTAAAAATCGCCGATAGAGTGTGTAGAGGGGAGTTCGAAACGAGTTTATGGAACTTAGTCCGGAGGCTCTGTTGTTTTACTATGTCAATTTGAATACGAGATTGCTTCACGGTTAACGAGCGTAACTCAAAATAAAATTTCTCCGCCATGTATGTATAGAATATAGATCAGTTATTAATTGCGTGGCGTAGTCTCATTTATGCTGATTGACTACTACGATAATATCCAAGTTGTAGACATCAAACACTTTTTATTAATTTATTAGGACTAGTAGTCGCCGAGTGGTCGAAATTCGGCCATAATTCATTTGAATTAATTTTTCTGCTACACACAAAAGAAAAATCTTTTAATTTTATTTATGTATAATTATATATTGTCAAGCTGTATTTCACCATCGCCAATCTATACCGATACCAATAAATAAAATTGGAGTGTCTGTTTGTAATGTCAAAATAATAGGCTTTTTTCATACTCACACGGTTATTTGTACGACACCTATGCCTAAATTACAGATTAAAAATTTTTGTCTGCCTGTTTGTTCCGGGTAATCGTCAAAACGGCTGGACCGATTTCAAAAATTCTTTCACCAATGGAAAGCTATAATATCAGGGCGTAAACTAGGCTATATTTTATCCGGGTATTCCTACGGGAACGGGAACTACGCGGGTAAAACGACTAAAACTGAAGCGAAGCGAGGGCGGGTTGCTAGTAACTAATATATAAGTACAAATGTCTATTAGACATTGTCATCATAATTATGATTCATTTCGACCAGAGATTTTAACCGTAAACAAAACTGTATAAGCGTCGGTGTGTGTGTGTGTGTGTGTGTTGTGATTGCACATTAGTGTGCGTAATGCCTTTTTTTATTAATCTAATGTATTTCTAATCCCTTATTATATGAAATTTTAGTTTCATGCACTTCTCCTCATTAAATACTGCAACTGTGCCAAATTCCACACTTGTCCATCCACGTAATTTTCGTAAAAGGGGTACAAAGTTTTTGCTTCACGTATTAATATAAAAATAATAAACAGTCAAACCTTAAATAATTATACACATTATTAATAAACATAGTCTTCAAACTAAGTAAACGTGTAATCCACATTAATGTTAGTATGTATAGTGCATAATAAATACAATATGCAACAAATAATATTTACAGAGGAAAATTTATATAAATTCATCATCATTTCAGTTTATACACGTCCTGCTGTTGGACTCGGGTCTCCTCCACTATGGGAGGGAAATTGAGCTACTATACCACGCTGATCAGACGTGTTGGTATAGGGTTTTGTTTCGAGTTTTCCTCCTCTTGCATAGATATTATATATATACTAGCAATCCGCCTTCAATTCGCTTCGGTCTCAGTAGCCTTACCCGCGTAGATTCCATTCCCGTGGGAATACCGGCATAAAATATAGTCTATGTTACTCCCTGACATTATAGCTTTCTATTTGTGAAAGAATTTTGAAATCTGTTCAATGGTTTAAACGTGAAAGCGTAACAAATAAATAGACAAATAAACTTATTTTCACATTTATAATATTAGTAAGGAGTATATCCTTATCCCTTAGTCGTCTTTTATCTCACCCAAGGGTAAGAAAAGGGGGTGGTAAATTGTATTCTTAATCCGTCACCACAGGCGAAACACTTATTAATAGTGTGAATAAAACTGTTGAAAAATGGCAAAAAAGAATCTAAGCTGAAAGAGCCTGCGATGATACATCAAAGTCGGCTAACTAGTTATGTATACTTTAACACCACGTTCAGTCATTATCGCTGTATCGTATACGCGTCGTTGTGAATAACAAACACGATATTCATTAAAGCGATCCGATTTGTCAAACCGCTTGATTCATCCGCGTGCGAATTGTAGACGGGCCGACTGCGATTCCAATCAGGGTTAGCATCATTTATAAAAAGCACTGAGCTTGTAAGTGCCTTGAGCGCTTTTCGTTGCTCAGTAATTTAAAAGTGTTATTCCTGTCTAAAATAGTTTACTCTCAATAACATATTATTAAAATATAGTGTTATTTCAAACTAGCAACCCGCCCTCTCTTCGCTTCGGTTTCAGTCTTTCCTGCGTAGTGCCCGTTCCCGTGGGCATACCGGGATAAAATATAGCTTAGGTTACTCCCTGATATTATAGCTTTCCATTGGTGAAAGAATTTTTGAAATCGGTCCAGGCGTTTTGAAGATTACCCGAAACAAACAGACAGACAGACAAAAATATATAAAGTGTATTTTAGGTATATATATAGTGCAAATAACCGTGTGAGCATGAAAAAAGTCAATTATTTTGACATTACAAACAGACACTCCAATTTTATTTATTGGTATAGATTATACTATTATTTAAAAATGAGATATAGAAGAATTAGTTATTTAAAAATTATGCGACTATGCAGTACGTGAAGGGAAATCTATACCAATAAATAAAATTGGAGTGTCTGTTTGTAATGTCAAAATAATAGGCTTTTTTTATGCTCACACCATTATTTGCACTATACATTTGTCTAAAATGAACTTTTTTTTTGTGTCTGTCTGTCTGTTTGTTTCGGGTAATCTTCAAAACGGCTGGACCGATTTCAAAAATTCTTTCACCAATGTAAAGCTATAATATTAGGGAGTAAACTAGGCTATATATTATATGACTAGTTATTTTATATGACTAGCAATCCGCCCTCGCTTCGCTTCGGTTATAGGTTATAGTCGTTTTACCCGCGTAGTTCCCGTTCCCGTGGGAATACCGAGATAAAATATAGCCTAGTTTACGCCCTGATATTATAGCTTTCCATTGGTGAAAGAATTTTTGAAATCGGTCCAGCCGTTTTGCAGATTACCCGGAACAAACAGACAGACAGACAAAAATTTTTTAATTGCTATTTTAGGCATAGGTGCAAATAACCGTGTGAGCATGAAAGAAGCCTATTATTTTGACATTGCAAACAGACACTCCAATTTTATTTATTGGTATAGATTGCACTATTTTTATTATAACATGTTGAAGTATTATTTCGTTAAATTAGTTACAGACGGATTGTGAGTTTTAAAACTGTACAGTCAACCCTGTAGCGAGGATGTGTCATTAGCAAATTCTTGGCTTGTCGCCGCCACGCGCGGCTAACGAGTTGCTTGCTAACGACGTGCTAACTTGATACACCGACGGTGCCTTCGTCTTCGACATATACTGTGATCACTGTGAACATACACAATAAAATGATTAACAATACCTTACATGCCGCTATGAATGGAGAAATAAATTATTTCTTCTTGTGTTGAAGAAGTAAGCGTACCATTCATCACTCGATCCTTTTTTATGCGTATTGTCTGAGACAACTCTTCCGCTAATATACATAATAATACCTATTTTAAAAATATTACAATACATATGACATGCGTTATCGTATAACTGAGATGACTAAGGGATATAAGGCGAGAAATAGCAGCGATAAAGAGATAACTCAAAATAAAATGTTACTAGAAGAATCGTGCGCATACGTTGACGAAACTTCTGTAAAACGATTTAATAGAATCATATCGTCCCATCTATTGAATTCAGGTTTCATTCGAATATATATTATCTATGGTGCCCTCAGGTTATATTATTATTGGATTAGTAGAGTTTGCCTATGCAAACTATACTTTGATCTATTTTGTGTTAACAGTATTTTGTTATGTAGTAATAACTTTAACTTGCTAACCAATAAACACCATAGCATTGTCCCATACGCAATAAAATCTATAAATACAACAAAACGATACTATACGAATCAAATTACAATTAGCAAGTGCCTGCTTTTATTTTTCTTATTTTTCATTAATTTTTTTTTACTATTTATTATCAATGTATTTTTAACACGCTTTTATTAGCTTCACCTGTATGTTTGTTTGTAACGTCCACCTTTGAGCTCGATTTTGCCCTACTTTGAGCGATCAGATTTTCTTTAAACTTTGCACACCTATCAAGGATCGATGACAATGCAATAATCCGCTTTTTTTTGTTGTTTTTTTGCAGTTGGGTTACGGTCGGCGCAATCCTCGCCCGCTCCGTCCGGGGCGACAGAGGGGCGTAAGCACGCACAATCGCAACCCACCCGAACACAACGTCGCCTTACGTAGGGACGCTACGTAAGCGTAGCGTCCCTACGTAAGCGCGCACGCCCGTAACCCACCCGCAGGTGACTTGACGTCAGTGGTAGGATGCAATAATCTGCTTAAAAAAAATCGATTGTCCTAATTAGATTCGTCAGGATTCATCAACTTCTTTCCGCATCCTTTGCATGAGAGTAAGAGAGATAGAGCTAGTCGGGCACTCAGCACAACACAAACGCGTAAAGACTTTCCTATGGTAATAATTGCGTCTTGAGCCGTATACATTCATCGATGTACCGACAAATCTAATACGCATACTAATTACAGTCCGGTGGCTATTCACTAAAAAAATTATAAATAAATATAGTTTAAAAAAACTAACTTTGTGCTTAAACGCTTTGTGCCACATATTCGTAAGTCGAGCACCCCCACGCTTTTTTCACAATAATATTAAAATATTTCGTTCATTATTATTTTTTGCCTATATTGAAAATTATTTTACACTTTTTAGTTGAAGGCGTGTTTTTTTTAAACTATATTTATTCTGTTAAAATTGTGATTTTTAGTTACACGTTTTCATTATGGTTATAAATGTTTTTAAATTCTCTATAATGCATACAGTGCAATCGCAGCTTTTAATTTTGCCGGATGTTATGTGTTAACTCTCTCTCTTTAGAATCCTCTAGTTGAGGGCACCATAATCATCATCATCATTTCAGCTCGTATACGTCCCACTGTTGGGCTCGAGCCTCGTCCACAATAGGAAGGAAATTGACCTTACTATACCATGCTAGTCAGACAGGTTGTTATAGGGTTTTATTTCGAGTTTTCCTTCTCTTGCATAGATCTTATATGCGTATTATATTCCTTAGTCGTCTTTTACGACATCCACGGGCAACATAGGGAGTGGTGAATTGTATTCTTACTCCGTCACCACACGAAATTTAGTAGCATTGGCACATTACCGCATCAAGCTCTTAGGCGCCTTTTACATAGCCTCGCGAAGTATTCGTAGTCGCTACTAACACTGTATTGGATAATACCATAAATACAGGTTACAAACGCCACCTGGGGCGTTACACTTAACAGCGAAAGTTTTAACTTTCACAGCACTGGATATAATTAGAAAGTACATATTTCATTAATTATGATAAATGAATTAAGAGTTTTGATTGAATACGAAAATTCTCGTAAATAGTAATGTGTTAAATCTGCGCGTCCGCAATGCGTTCACGGCAGTCTGTGTCAATTGACGTATTATGGTATCCGTCTGGATACAGATGAACACTATATTCCGTCAGTCATGGCCCTACAAGAGGGTAATGGTAGTGGTAGGACCACACTGTCGACAGTTATCTGTCTACAGCCGCGGGCCGGTCCGTCCGGGGTAGTACCATGCTCTCGTAGAAAATCGACGTCTGAGTAGTAGCAATTTGTTACTGCGCTTCGTTCGGTGAGCGAGAGAGCCAGAAGCCCAACTTTCTGAGGGTGTTTGCGTGTGGAGGATTTTGGTGGTCCCTTTAGTATCAGCGAGCCTCAATGCACGCATTCACACTCCCTTCACTTTCTTCGCGGTAGGCAGCGGCCTTGTACAGGTCCATGAGCGGCAGCAACACTTACCATCAGGTGTACTGTTTGCTCGTTTGCCACTGCTTGCAATAAAAAAAAAATCGTGAAGGAAAAGAGTGGCACGGAAGGTAAATAAGAATCTTGTATATCCTCGTACATTTATGACCGAAACGGTAAGAGAAGTAACTTTGTAGTGGCCGCTACGAACACTACTAACTCTTACCTTTTTCATGGGATAAAGTAACTACGTACTTAACAGCTGACTGACTGACTAATGACTGCACAGATGGTGTAGTGGTTAAGACGACCGACCTACCTTGCCAGACTCGTGGGTTCGAATCCAATGCAAGATAACCACTGTGCGATTTGCAAATTTTTGTTCTGAGTCTAGATGTAATTTGTGTGCGTTAATTATATGTTTATTAAGTCTCCCGCAACACAAGTATCATGTCATTAGTGCAGGGTGCTGTCTTAAAAAAAATAAACAGATGGCCGATCGTAAAGCTATTACCAAAACTTCTATCCTACTAATATTATTAACGCGAAAGTTTGTATATGTGAGGATGTTTGTTGCTCTTTCACGCAAAAACTACTGAATGGATTTTGATGAAATTTCACAATAATATAGCTTACATATCCGAATAACACAGAGGGTATAGTTTAGCCCGATATTCCCACGGGAAGGGAAACTATGCTGGTAAAACCGCAGGATGCTGCTAGTGCTATATTATATGATAGAAAGTCAGAAATATATTGCGTCGACCCGAATTAATTACGATAGGAGTAGGATAATAATGAATAGCATACTCATATTTCTGCATGTGACTCTTAAATTCTGCTATATTCTGTGGCTTTTAACTGGTCACAGTTCCAAACGTCGAAGTTCTTTTTAACCGACTTCTAAAATGGCAAGTTCTCAATTTGACTGTTTTATTTTATAACTTTGTTACCTCAGAATTTTCGACAGGATGAATTGATTTTGATGATTCTTTTTTTATTTGAGAGCTGGTGCTTCTCGTATGGTCCCATTTCAATTTAATTCGATTAAAGACGTTATTTTTTTAATTATGTATGTTTATATATCGTCTAAATCATTCTGCTGAATTTATAAGAATCTTTTCGACTGTAAGCTATCTTATAAATTCTAACAACACTTTAAATTTTGCACATTTATCCAAATGTGTTATAATAAAAATCGTGTTCACTTTGGGAATAACATTGTCCATGTTATTCCCAAAGTGTAATCTATTATTATTTTTACAAAAGCAATATACGTAATAGGAAATTGATTTAATAGTCCACAGTGGAAAAGAGCACTAATATTGAATTCAAAATAATTTTAGCGAAATTATTCGTGGGCTTGGTCTAGTATAAAGCAAATTTAAAGCTATAAAATAAAATGCATTTTGTTCTATGATTTTCAAGTAAAATTTATTTTGTTTGATGTTAAAAAATTAGAAAGTACTATAACTATTGTAATTCAAATCAAAATAATGTTACTTTTGCAATTTTACTGAAATTTTATGAACCAAAAGAGCTAATAATAATAATTTTTACATTAAATTATCTCCTTTATAATAATAGTGGCATCGCTTATTTATCTGGTCCTTTCCTTAAGACTGATAGCAAACAGGATCGAAGCAACAAGTAAGTTATCCCGGTCGGGGACGCACCTCGTCGCTATTGAGAGCTATTCGTCTCGGGGACCCAATCGCACCCCCCTTATCTCCTCACAACACCCCATCTCTTCCACACCTAGCCTGCGCTTATTCTTAGGTACTTTATTTGTTTAGTAGCTATTGTAATCAAACCTTTTAACTAATTGAGATTTTTGATCTTTATGTTAAACACGAAATAACTGTTAATTGGTGAATAATTTGGTATTAATGTAAAAAGTTATAATAAATATTTATAATAACATTAGCTGTCCCAACAGACGTCGTTCTGTTTAAATAAAAAAGCAGCACATGCTACTGTTCCAATTGTGAAATCTAAACCATTCTCGAATCCCCTTGAACACACACAAAAAAATTCATCAGCATCGGTCCAGCTGTTTAGGAGGAGTTCAGTGACATACACGCGTACACAAGAAATATATATATATATATAAAGACTAACTGACCCAACAGTAATTGTTCTCTTTAAATAAAATAACGCCACCTACTAGGTCCAATTGTGAATCTAAACCATTATTGAACCCCCATGAACACACACAAGAAATTTCATTAACATCGGTCCAGCCGCTTAGAAGGCGTTCAGTGACATACACACGTACACAAGAAATTTATATGTAAAGATATAAACTTAGTGGTAACGGTGTAAGAATACTTTTTGCTTACCCGTGGATGTTGTAAATATCCTCGCTTTTGCCTACTGAAACAAGGAAACTCTCAACCTATAGAAAACCACAGGCTAGCTGTACGAAGTTCATGGCACCATAAAGCAATGGACTAATGCCTATTTTCACCACCGACTCCCCTAATTATTGTAAAAATAATATTTTAAATAAATAATATTAAAATTATATGGATCATCTAAAGCGATATATCGCTACATACCACACATAACATCGAAATTATTTGTTACTAGCAACCCGCCCTCGCTTCGCTTCGGTTATAGGTTATAGTCGTTTTACCCGCGTAGTGCCCGTTCCCGTGGGAATACCGGGATAAAATATAGCCTAGTTTACGCCCTGATATTATAGCTTTCCATTGGTGAAAGAATTTTTGAAATCGGTCCAGCCGTTTTGAAGATTACCCGGAACAAACAGACAGACAGACAAAAAATTTTTAATTGCTATTTTAAGCATAGGTGTCGTGCAAATAACCGTGTGAGCATGAAAAAAGCCTATTATTTTAACATTACAAACAGACACTCCAATTTTATTTATTGGTATAGATTTGTATTATCCTAGATATCACCTAAACTTTAGGAATCGTTGGGGAAAATGAGCATAAGTATCTGCATGTCGCAACAAGATTGTTGTTGAGGATGATTGAAACATTCTCTATTATGACGTTTTTACCTTTGGATAATTTTAATTGCACGACTATTCGACGACTTTCTCCCGTGACCATGAACGATAATTGGGAAATTAAAAATCAAATAGAAACTCTATTAAATTCGTAAAAATAATTTTATTTCAAATATGTAATACTCGTGTAAACATACAACTACGAAATAAATTTGTATTTTACGATTTAATTCATAAAAAGAACACTAGTACCATTATTATGACTAGGAATATATATTCCATAAATATATTTGTATGTTTATGAATGTATATGTCTATAATTATGTCGTTTTATAAGATCGAAAAAAATATTTTGTTCATTAACAATATAATATGTTTTTCGTTATACACGATAACAGATTAGGCAGAGATAGGGGAAGGAAAGATTGGGGGACAACAACAATAAATTAAATTATTCACTAATGAGCTCTAGGAAAATTAATGATGATAATTTCTTATTTTTTCTGCATTTATATAAAATGCTACACAACAAAAATAAACGTGAACGCCTACGGCAGTAGAGACGACTGCCGACAGTGTGGACCTACCACTGATAAACCATGCTGAGGTATCCTCAGACTAATCCTTTGGAGACAATATCAAGAAAATGTAAAATATTTATATATCTGGGATATTATACATAATTATATTGTATTTTAGACGATAACTAAGCACCTTTCGTATGTCCCTTACACCCCCTCGCAGCTCTAATGATCTCGTTGAGAGGTTTTAAATTATGTGCCGTACAACAATCCGAAGTCGACACGTATACAACCGTGCGACTCAAGACCTTCCCTTAATGAATAAAATAACATGCCAAGATACAGACTACATCTTAAATTAATGAGGATTCACAGCGACGTATTCCATTTTACAAGTAACTAAGGCAAATAAACTTCGAGTAGGGAACACACACGCGTCAAACTTTCGCATTTATTAAACTCATGTTAAACACACATTCGTTAATTAATATTAGTTTGAAAGGAAACCCTAAAAGTTGGCGATTACACTTTGAAACATTCATACTACATAAATAAAATTACGAATCCTAATGAAAAGTATTGAACTAAACGTGTTTATCAATTTGAAGTTCTCAAAGACGAACAAGCTTGTTAAATAAAGTAATGTACGGCGGAATAAATGTAACGAGTTTTGCGTGTGTTAATGTCCCTATCTTAATTAAGTCTGTTCCCGGAATTGACGTGTGATACACAACATTCTAAAGAGTCCTCGCGAAATATGAAATGTATTCATTATCTTAATTAATTGTACCTACATAATGTATGCCGCTAGCCTTTACAGTTAGAAAATAATAATATCACAACATAATTCATCTCTTTCATCGAGATTTAGTGTTAACCATTAATTGGTTTCAAAAGAGTTAATTTTGGCAGTCACATATTTCGACCCACTTAGGATAAGAGAAAGATTTATTAGTCTGTCAACCTTGCATTTGACTTGTGTTTTGTAGTTTAATTAGAATTTAGTTTTCAACATAAACACGTTATTATAGAGTGTGTAGATGTTTGCTGAATTTTTGTGGGTATTATCCCTACATCTTTCCATATACACGACGTTCCCGCGATCGTCCAACACAAATAGATTCGTACATGTTTGTCTTGGCTCGGTTTAATTAATTTTACCTTCATACGCCGATACTGTTTGTCGGGCGCTCCTTAATTGAAAACGCTCTTACCGGAGTAAATGAAACGAAATCCTATTTGCTCCGAGTGATTGAAGTGAATTTATCTTTTAAGACTTTAAAATTTATCTTCATCCCATTGGTTATATTCAGGTATGAATTATTCGAAAATGAATAACAGTAAGAAATACAGGTAATTAATTTTTTATTGCTCTCGGTCGGGATTGTTATTGCGATTTATTAATATTCAGGCTGGTTGTAAATAATACAGGCTCGCCGGCGACGCTAATAGCGATTGCAATAATGACTCATTAAGTATTAAATGCGGCTATTAAACTGCCACAGTCGCGTTTACTCACACATACATCAGTTTTCGGAAGACTATATTGGCTCTAGATTGTAATGACATATCATTTATAACTAATTTACATTATAGTTAACGTTATAAATGTAATAATCATTTTAGAAAGTCACGTTTGCTAACAAGAAAATCATTACAAACTGACATTATCCCAGCAGTGAAAGTGTATAGCAATTAAATATGAACACACATAACGTTTTATTATTTGTCTAATGAGTGTATTTTTGCAGTGTTCTTTTATTGTAGCGTCATAAGCTGAAATAATATTTTCGATATACTGACAGTAAGAATACAATTCACCAGACCCTTACTTGCCAGTGGATGTTGTAAAAGACGACTGAGGGATATAATACACATATAATTTCTTTTCAAGAATAGGAGAACTCGAAACAAAACTATACTAACCTCTCTGACTAGCATGGTATAGTAAGGTCAATTTCCCTCCTATTGTGGAGGAGGGCCCAGCAGTGGAACGTATATGAACCGAGATGAAAAGTTATTTACCGTATGTCAGACGTCTATCTAACACTCCAATTTTAAAGGCGTGAAGTTAATAATTTCATACAGTGCATGTAATGTACATAATAATTTTAACGGTAAAATAATATTTTACGAAAAATATTGACAACGTTTACATTGTGTCATAATTATTATTACATTCCCACCGCTGAGAGCATGTAGTTAACAATTAGCGTAAATGGAAAAAAATTCAAATGAAAACATTAATATCATAATTCACAGCAGTGTATCAATAACTAGCGGTATGTTCAAAATTAGTACATATAATCAATAATTTGGTTAGAATTGAACGTTTTCGTTTCGATTATGAGTGTTCACATTTATTCTTTTTTGCTGGCTGATTATGGGCTGACCGCAATCTGTCTAGCCGTACGTAGTAACAGTAGAACAGCAAATGAACTTATTACATCCATGCTGTCACATCCATTCTTTTTAACATCGGAAAGTACGAGTACAGAGTACACTTATGGCGACTCAACTGCACTGATGCCGTAGTGGTTAAGATACCGGCCTACCATGCCAGTGTCGTGGGTTCGAATGCCACATAGGACACTACTGTGCGATCCACGAATTGTTGTTTTGAGTTTGAATGTAATTTGTATCCATCTTGTAAAGTCCCCCGCAATACAAGTATTATTTCCTTAGTGCAGGGTGATATGATAGTTATGAAAAATAATGATATAATAGTTATAATTACTAAAAAGTGACAAGGACATTGCCGTATCGTAATAAAATAAGGACACAATTTCTTATTATTTGATCTCCGAGGAATGTAGCAAGAAGAAGAATACTAATACTCGTTATCAATAACGACCCATAAATTTAGGTAACACTTAATCTACATATATAACACAACATCAATGATTGATTGATGCGATGCGTCATTTAACATGTAACGTTTAAATTGTCTTAAATATTATCTAAAATTTAGGTGTCATTAGTGAACCGGGATATAAGTGATATGTAAACCGATAACACCATTGCAAGAGAAGGAAAAATCAAAACAAAAAAACTGTATAAAAATCGCGTTTGTTGTATGGGAGCCCCCCTTAAATATTTATTTTATTTTGTTTTTGGTATTTGTTGTTATAGCGGCAATAGAAATACATCATTTGTAAACATTTCAACTATCTAGCTATAGCGGTTCTTGAGGTACAGCCTGGTGATAGATAGACGGACGGACAGACAGCGAAGTCCCGTAATAGGGTCCCGTTTTTACCCTTTGGGTACGAAACCCCAAAAACCTTAGCCAACCGATCTCACCCGCATGGAATCACTTTCTCTCCTATTGCAAATGAGCCTATGCCAAGTACTAAAACTGCCCCAATAGTGGGATATATATGCGCTTAAGTATGTACTTGAATGTTGGTAATCTCTATAGTCTTATGTGAAAAATATGATTTGTTTAAATCTGAAAGTTAATCTAGTAGTCTGCCTCATTAATTTTTATCACGTCTCGTAAAGGCAGACGACACCTGTCAAAAAGGCAATAAACATTATCTTATTATTCCTGTTTCACACATTTTATTAAGCTATAAACCATTAATTATAATTCCTTTAAGCCTTATTAATTATCTTAAGTAATACCAGAACGAATGATTGATTTAATATCGTACCGTATAAAATGATTTAATAAAAATTAACGCTTTTTAACTTTACCGTTATGAATGACGATTAATTAATATAGTAGGTACTTGGCAACATTGAGTGTTAAGCGTCAGTCTATTATTGACCGTTGTCCAGTCTATATTGAATACTTCTTTTTCAGTCCACAGACACAATTGGGAATAAGACTCCTCCAGGATCCAATGAAAAGGAAAATGATCTAATATTATTATGATAGGTTGCTATCTACTGCATAAATATAGTAACAGTAAAAAGGTTTAATTGCTTTTTATAGTTTTACGAGAAGTAGAAGTCGTTCATTCTGCCACTTTATTGTATACATAACTGTGTTTATCCATGTGGTGATGGCTTAAGAATGCAAAGAGTCGCCCTTAAAAAAATCCTATGGTAGTCGTAGAAAAAAGTTAAGGGATCACTAGGGACACTTCCCTAGTGTGCCCTAGTGGGTATCGGAGGTTTTTTATAAAAATATTTCGTGGCAAAGCATACATATATCCAGTCCAGCATTGACCGTGGACAAGCTGATAAATGGTTAGATGAAATAAAGGGTGGGCATATTGAAATTAACTGGGCATAAGTCCAAAGCTTGCTATTAAACGTTTCCTGTTAAAAACCTCGAAATGTGAAAGAATGCAAAAACTTAAACCCACATTTTGGACTTAGATATCGAACTTTGATGATATTTGATTTCTGTTCCTTTATTAATGTTAAATTATAATAAAAATTTTCATCAGAGCGTATGTATGAATACAATTGACTTGGTGTTTAAGTAGCCTGTTAAATAAACGCTTGAATTCCTGAAGAAACACAATTCTAAAAAAAGCTACATCACTTATGCCTATGAAATCAAAACGAATGATCATCTTTATCATCATTACTACTTATAATCCCGAGACATCATTGTCTCGGGATTATAAGTAATTAGGATAAGAATAATCTAATCCCAATTACTTGGGACCGACGAAACATGTAACTTTCGTAGTACATATTGCAAAAGTTTTGGCAATAGTTTTATAACCGACCACCTTGAAATCGAAACGAATGTATTATCTCATAATAATATATAACATATTTACTTTAATAAAAATATGTTTGTCTTGCCATTAGGCCTTTAAACCTTGAAATAATTTAGAGTTGTTATTATTTTCTATGACTTCATACATAATTGCGTATATACTTTGTAAGCGTACATAATTGGCTAGTGAGGTAATAACGATATTTAATGATGCCATTTGATTCGTAATTTGAGTTTACCGCCATCGTTATGATTGCTATAAACTGACGGCATAATTACTTATATGTACCTGTGTTTTCCGTGTATTAATGGAGTAAGAATACAATGTGTCACCACTTACCCGCTCTTGTGTGAGACGAGTGAACGATGAATACAAATTCCATTAAAATAGTGATCTACTAGAAAAGAAAGTCGTCTGGAGAGCGTGCTATAGTAGATCAAGTACCCCCCTCTTTATGGTTAAATGGTGTCTAATAGATTGCCTCTACGACGGTCTCTTCCAAAACTTAATCCCAATGCTTTTAAATGAGCTATAAGTTAGAAATCTTCTCGCTTTGAAAGAGGTACAATCGCAACTAAGACAATGAGGTTCATGATGACTGATAATAGGTTCCCATTCATTCGCCTGTTATTATATTGCTTTTTCGCGACATCTCTTTGTTATGTGCGAATATTTATGGTGGATATTAAGGATAAAGTACGTATAATCCAAATCACTGTTTCTCATTTTTAACCCTTTCCATTATCGTAGCTAGAAGAAAGGTGGTAGGCATAGCTTTTAACTTAAGCCAACAAGATTTATGATCACTTGCTTATTATAGAGTAGCTCCATAAGCGATGATCTAAAGCAGTAATCTCGTAGCAATCGTTTGCCCTACCAAGGCAGGCCTGAGACGCTAACGTATCTCTTGTTCAGAAAAGATTTAGCACTCTGTTTCGATATGGTCACCAGAAATGACGATGCGAAGAAAAATGCACTCAATGTAGCCCTCATAAAAAATATATAATAATTAAAAGTATTATAAGGAAAAACCGTAAGATTTTATTTTAGCCCATCTTTCTGAGTGTGTTTGTGTGGGTTAGGTTTTGATAATGCCTTTAGTATCACCGAACCTTATAGATGCATTCACACTCTCTTCACTTTCATCACTTTAGGCAGCGGCCCAATAAAGGTTCATGAACCGCAGCATCACCTACGCTTAGGTGTACTGTTTTCTCCTTGGCCACCGTTTTCAATAAAAGAAAAAAAAAACGAGAATACGGTGGTGGGCAACAGGTCTTCAATTATATTTAATTATATTCCCTTTATTTAGGTAGACAAGAAATTTCCTTGCATATCAAAGAAAAGGTGTTAAATATATCTAAGTCACAAAACATACAAATAAATTTTAGTTATCAATTGTCATTATAGCAGTTATCAAGAAAAACAATCACATGACATAGAATCACTTCTGTCAATGTAATTTGTTTAAAGAATGTTCTTAGATCAGTGGATTATCTTTAAATTGTAAAATAAATTAATAGTAAAATGTTATATAATAAATATAATTTAGTTTTCAAATACACCTAATGATACAAATACGACGCGAACAAGTGATTTATTGTGAACTTCTTTACTTTATTATCCATTTATCAAAGCTTAACGAGCAATAATAGTGGCATTTTAACGAATTGTACGTAGCTTGTTAAAATACCTCTAGATGTGACGTTGAATATCGATCATTTTTATCTTTGAATTCTAGTTGATTATACTAATTCCATTCTTAATAATCATAGACACAACTGGTATTATTTATACAAATAAATAAAATTGAAATGTCTGTTGTAATGTCAAAATAATGGGCCTTTTTCATGCCGATATAGTTATCCTATGCCTAAAAACCGGTTTAAAAAATTCTTGTCTATTTGTCTGTTTGTTTTGCGTAATCTTCAAGTAACTTAGGCTGTATTTTATCCCCGTATACCCACGGGAACGGGAACTAAAGCGGCTAACCGAATCGAAGCCGGGTTGTTAGTTGTAAATAAAGCGCAAATATCCGTCTGTCTTTTGCGGATCATACGGTTATCAGCTTTTAAATAACGAGGACACTGTCATGGCCATTATTTGACGATATTTAAATAGATATACAGAGGTTAACATTTACGTAATTATATTGCATTCATTATGGTGGCAGTTAAGATTATTATAATCACAGTTTCCGTGTAGTCAGTGACGAAGTAAGAATACAATTCACAACCCCTCTTGCCCATGGGTGTCGTAAAAGACGATTAAAAGATTAAATATGCATATAACATATAGATGTTATATGCATATTTAATCTTTTTATCTTCTATAGAGAAGAGAAGGAAAACTTGAAATGAAACCCTGTACCAATTCGTCTGACCAGCGTGGTATAGTAAGTCAATTTCACTCCTATTGTGGAATAGGCTCGAGCCCAACTGTGAGACGTATATGAGTTGAAATGATAATGTCGATAGTCTCAGTCTTTATAGGTAAGGTCACGCCTTTGCCACGATGTAGACAGGTATAAAATTACCATATTTTACTGTTATCAATCGAATAAGAATCATTGGATCCTCCACTCGAAAACTGAAGCGGGCTTTTCTCGCATACCAGTAAGCTATCGAAGAAATCAGTAGAATATATCTATCTTATATATATAGAAATGAATTGCTGTTCATTAGTTTCGCTAAAACTCGAGAACGGCTGGACCGATTTGGCTAATTTTGGTCTTGAATTATTTGCGAGAGTCCGAGTTGCGAGTACTAAATCCAATAATTTTATTTTCTCATACAAACCGTTCTTACCTGTCAAACATTTGATGTTCGTCCCGTCGGTTCGGCATTTTTGGTATAATTACATGTAGATCTACATTAAAAAAGGAATCGATAAGAAAAGGCGGTATATCCCTTAGTCATCTTTTACGACACACACGGGTGGTGAATTGTATTCTTACTACGTCACCGCACGGATAATACTAAAACCAAAGTGATAAATACTAAAATAAAATTATTACGAAAAGGCGGTGCGAAGTTCGCCGGGTCAGCTAGTTGTTCAATATAATTCAATAGTCTTGGGCAATATTTCTATAACAACAATTAGTACGCGTATAAGCACAATTAAAAGACCATTACGTCTGTGGTTTGATAGATGACACAGTTATCTGTCCTTAAACATGACAACACTTTGAACATGACCAGTGACTACACGCCGTTAATTAACACCTAAAAACGTAGCTGGTTTTTTTTTTTTTTTTTTTTTTTTTTTTTTTTTTTTTTTTTTTTTTTTTTGGGTGGGTCGCAGTCGGCGCGCCTCCGCACCACTCCGTCCGGGGCGACAGAGGGGCTTAAGCACGCAACTCCCGCAACCCACCCGAAAACCACCTCGCCTTCGTCATTGGGCCGACCACCGGAGCAGGTTTACTTGTCGTCAGTGGTCGGCCCGACGGAATACCCCCTACGCGGGGTACCCTCCCATCGACCGACGTCCCCCCCTCGGGGAGGACGTCGGTCTTTCCTCACGCGGTCGGCCTCTCGGCGGGTGACGGACTAATCCCCGGTCACGTCACCCGCGGCCTCGGCTAGGGCGGCATGAGGCGCAGATAGTTGCGCCTGCGCCGCCCCAGTCGCCGGCGGCGGATCTCCTCATCGAGGCTGCGCTCCACGCGCAGACGATCCGCCGCCTCCTTCTGCGAGATCACTGTCTCGCAGAAGGCTGCGACCGCGTCCCAGTTCCTGACGCTGTCAACCATCGCCCTAGCGATGGCCGGCAGCGTCAGGTCGGCACCGATGATTGCGACGAGTTCACGGCGCTGCACTGCCCAAGCCGCGCAGGCCTCGAGCGTGTGGCGCGCCGTGTCCTCGTCGCAATCGCAGTGGTGGCAGGACGGTGTACTCTCCCTCCTCACGACCCTGTGCAGGTATTTGGCGAAGCTCCCGTGCCCCGTCAACACCTGCACTAGTCGGAAGGAGAGCACCCCGTGCCGCCTCTCCAACCACTGCATCAGCACCGGCCGGAAGGCCTCCACGGTTCGCACCCCGAACCGAGGCCTCTCCAGCCGGATTGCCCAACGGGCAATGACGTCTCGGCGGGCGTCGACGCGCCAGGCGGTGAGATCCCTTAACGAGATCACACCGCCCTCCCCGCGCACCCCCGACACCCGCCGATACAACTCGGCGAGCATTTCCGCCTCAAAAAACGTAGCTGGTATACGTACCTAATTATGTTACATTTATTACTAATTAAATTACAATTTGTTAAAGATTTTAAAAATCGTGTATCGTAACTATGGTGGTTTTTTCTGATGGGTTTTATTTTTACATATTTTAAACAAGCGTTTGACTATAATATTATGCCATTCATATATTGATAATGTGTTTTTAAACACCTGTTTTGTAATGGTTTACCAACACTGGTCTTTTTAGGATTCCGTACCCAAAAGGTTAAAACGGGACCCTATTACTAAGACTTTGCTGTCTGTCCGTCCATCTGTATATTACCGGGCTGTATCTCAACAACCGCAATAGCTAGACAGTTGATTTGTTTTAAGAATTATGTATTTCTGTTGCCACTATAACAATAAATACTAAAAACAAAATAAAATAAATATTTAAGGATGGCTAACATACAACAAACGCGATTTTTTTGCACCTTTTTGCTCGATATCGACAATAGCAACAGGTAGGCACTTGAAATATTCACAAAAAAATTCAGTTGTATTTTTACTTTATTAATAAATAATAAAATTTAAATAAAATAAATATTTAAAAAAGGCTCCCGTACAAAAAACGCCATTTTTTGCCCATTTTATAGATAATGGTACGGAATCCTTCGTGCGAGACCTCGGTTTGAACTTAGCCAGTTTTTTAATAATAATATTCGTATAGACGTATGTATTACGAAAGTATGTACATTCTACAGGTATAGCCTCTATGAATAAGAATACAATTCCCCACCGCCTTTCTTGCCCGTGGGTGTCATAAAAGACGACTAAGGGACATATAACATCTATGCAAAAGAAGAAAATCTGGAAAAAGACCCTATACCGACACGTCTGGCCAGTGCGGTGTAGAAGGTCAATTTTCCTTTTATTGTGGAGGAGGCTCGAGCACAACAATGGGATGTATATGAGCTGTAATGATGATATTGAGTTTTCTTGTATTTTCCTCTACAATATTATCTCTTTACATCCTAGTTGTCTTATACGATACCGGCGCAAAAATACTTGTATCTTCTACAATAACTTATTTTTATTTATTTCAGAATGTTTGGTTCAGGCGGCGCGTGCGCAGCGTGCGGGCAGGCGATTCCGGCAAGCGAGTTTGTGATGAGAACAAACGCACCACAACAGCCGCTGCACGTTTTCCACATAAAGTGCTTCGCGTGCTCCAAATGTGGCTCACACCTTATGCAAGGAGATAGGTCTGTACTTATATTTCTCCATTTTCTCGGTAAAAAATATTTAGCTCACCTCGGATACGTGCTTCTTCTATAACAGGAAGGAAATTGGGCTACTGTACCGCGCTGCTCCGACTATTTCGAATAGAATTTTATGTTGAGTTTTCCTTATCTGGTAACATAATTATGTTAGTCATTTTCTACGACTTCTGCAGGATAGGAAGGCGTAGCAACACATGTTATCGGTTGACTGTTTGCTTCTCTTGACAAGCCTGTAAGAAATGTTGAAACACAGTTCATATACGTCACTTTGCTGGACTCGATTCTCCTCCATAATGAGAGGCGTATTGAAGTGGAAATTGCTAACCTACTGCCACACTAGTCAAATGCGCCGGGCTGGCCACGAACGGAATATAGTGGGTTATGGCTGCGCGCTGCACTTAAGTCATCCCGGATGGAAGGGACGGCGTGTGTATAGGCCATAGCCTGCCCACGAAAAATAAAACACTGGTCAAACGTGTTAGTATTACATTTACCACACGGGAAATATTTAATGCGTAATAACTGAATTCTTACTGAAATACTGAATAGGTAATTCAAGGTATCACCGTCGTGTCCATTTTAATCAGCCATACAGCAGCGTCTCGGTTTACGTACCCACTCTTCTGTAACATAGTAGATAGATAGTACGTCTGGTTTTGTCACTCATTGTAACCCCATACGACCAGGTGGGCTGAGTTCAAACCATAGTCCATTCACAACTGCTTATTATAGGAAAATATAATATTTCTTTCAGATCTAAATTAATTTTCTTTTCTTAATGGACATAAATTGTTATATTTTCATAAAATATATAATTTTAAAGTACATTTAAAAAAAAGATTATATGTATTTATATTATCATGGTCCTAAATTCATTGTCGTTATCGTCTGATATGACGTTTGATGGGCGAGGAAGTAGTGGTAAGAGTGGATATAGATTTCTTCTTGCTTGCTTGCTTCTGCTCGCGACTTTATCCGCGTGGTATAGATACTTTGGGCTAACGCCAACTTTAACCTGAGACTTTGTTGACGTAGAAGGTGAAAATATTTTTTAATAATATGATTCTATCACACATAATTTTTGCGAAAATTTAGCCTTTTACGCTGCGGAAGCTCTCAAAAGAAAGAAAAATGATTTTGAAATATTCTTCATTGGTGCTCCGCTCCTGTTGGTCTTATTGTGATGATATATAGCCTATAGCCTTCCTCGATAAATGAGCTATCTAACACTGAAAAAAATTTTCAAATCGAACCAGTAGTTCCTGAAATTAGGACGTTGAAACAAACAAACTCTTCAGCTTTATATATTAGTATAGAGTATAGATTAGGGCATTCTCAGTCTGTCACCACACTGAATAAAGTGTATTGATGAACTCCACTTTAACCATTACCGGGAAATCAAATTGACGGTAAAAGACTAAGCAGATTGTGTCATTGATATTTTGTAATAACTTAATACTTTCAAAGCTTTATTACTAATACTCTTGCATATCTTGTAGGTACTATATGCTCGCGGGTTCACTAGTGTGCGAGCAGGACTGGCAGAAGTTAATGAAGAGCGCAAACGCGACGGGAGCGCCCGGCGCGCCGATGCGCAAGAACAAGGTGGGGCGTCCGCGTCGCTCACGTGAATGAGCACCAGCGCCTGCGCAACAACACTCGAGAGACAGAGATTATGAGGAGGTTCGTACTCTATACATCATATTCTTTGTTTTTACCAGTACTACCGTCTATTAATGTACATGACACAAGCTTACCTTACGATCATATATTCTCTCTATCTACTTATTTCGCTGTTACGTACTTTTCTTTTACGGAAGTACAGCAAAGCTAGAGATTACGTTTAGGAAACGGAATTTATGTTTCACTGATAAGACCTCAAATGTTTGGTTACCATAAATATTAAAAAAAATAAGTGCAATGAGAGAACTACCGCAATAAATCGCATCCTTCGTCACACAATAGCGTCGAGCTTAAATCCAAGTAAATAGCGTGTAGTATTAAAGGCCCGAACTCAACAGTGGGATGTATATGGGCTGCGATGATGATAATGATGATATTATTAATTATATCGTTATTAATGTTATGATCTTTTGTTAGAGATTATACTGGTGTGATAAGAAAAATAATATAATTATAAAGATGACGCACTTGAACCTATACGTAAAATAATAATTAACTCGAGTTGAATAAGTCACGAATACACATTATAAACTAATTTGGCCATGTTAATAAAAAGTAATTACATACCAAAGGCGAATTATAATTTTTAAATGTTGCCAATTCACTCATCGTAACTATGCGAAACAATCTAATCAAATTCATTAACCATTAACAAAATTGGAAAATTAATTATTCTGGTATAATTAATAAAGAAAACATACAGTATTAATTGATTTTAATGAAATAATAATAATAAATTTATGAACTCGCCTAGAGTATAAGAACTCAATTCTTCTTTTCCTGATTCATAAATGGTTCATTGTAGAGAGAAAAGAGAGAGGGAGGTGATAACGTTTTGAATTTTATTTTACTTTATTGAAAAATAGTCCATAAAAACATATTTATTTTTCGCTGTAGCAGCTGGAGTAATAACAACTATATATTTTGATGGTAGGTGTCACAATATGGTTTTTGATTTTTTTGACAGTAATTGTCTAGAAAATCCGCTGACTGCCAATGTTATCGAATTTGAATAGCATCGTTGAATTTTGGAAAACGCCGAATTGTTGAATGAAAAATTGCGTTTTTAACCATTAATTGTCTTCTTAGACAGGAGTTTTAGTCTTACAAGTCCCCTTCGTAATCTTGTCGAGTTTTCATCGACTCAAAGAAAAATAAATTTGCTGGCATTAACGCTAGCGCATTCTTGTAAATTATAATAATTATGGTCCCCACAAATCCCATTAATTTCTCGGACCGAACGATCAAAAGAATATTATTATTATTATATCTTACAATTATGTGTTTAATCTAGACACACGGCAGTGTGTTAAACAATGTTCTACACGAACCATTCCGAGCCACTTTTGACCCCTTCATAACTCAAAAACTATTTAACGTAAACCAATTTCGGCATATACATATATTGAGATCTACTAGATAAACTGGTATTCTAAATTTTATGAACACATCTTAAACGGTTATTTAGATTATTAAATTCTAATAATTAAATCATTTACGTAAAGTGATAAACTTGGTCTATTGGGTAGTGTTAAACTTGGTCTATTGAACCTCAATAATTGACTTGTCTAGTTTTTATGTGCAAATCAATTATGTAGGAGAATAAAACCGTTCCATATAAAATCATAAAGAAAATAAGTCAACTTAACTAAATATAAAATAATTAGTGTCTGAAAATCAGTCAAGTAAAATTTTTAAGTTCAATAGACCATAAGTTATTTGCTTTAGGTAAATAATTTGACCATTGGAATTTAAAATCATATTTATAAACAACCATTTTTTTTAGTAAAAGGAAAGCAGAGATTGTGTTTCATATTTACCTAAGAATATTATACGTTATTGTAATAAATATATTTCAGGATTATCTGTAGAACTTGGCACCCGTTTATATCGCAATTCTTTTGACGATGAAGTCCACAACCACACCATAATTATTATAATTTGGCTGCCATTTACACATTTTTTTTTACCGGAATTATAATTACAATATATGTGGAAAATTGATAAATATTTTCTTCTGTATTATATATTATTTTGCTTTATTGCATTGTAAAACTCCACATGCTCACACCAGATGAGACATTTCACCAGGTCATCCGTTGTTTCTCGTGCGCTATCACCACAATTTTAGCAATAATAATAGCTAAAGATAACAAAACAATAACAATAGCTAAAGATAATTTTATAAATTAAAACCTCTTAGTAACATAAATTTTGAAGGCGGCTTTCAAAATTAATATTAATTTAACTTCATGTCACCTGATTTTTCTTGCCGGAACTTTCTCAGTGTAGCCGTGTTCCGATCCGGAGGTAGATACTAAATTGTTAGGTTTTTAAATATAATTACTATTAATTTTAATGTTAAATAATTACTAACCATAAACAATATAATTTTTTCATATAAAATCATTTTCTACTTACACGGGCAATAAATTTGTACCAAAATGTGGGTCAATATGTAATAACTAATTTTAACTGTATCGGGTAGATAATTATAAATTTTTCTGCAATAACGATGACTTGTTGGACGTGAGACATCTTAGCCTGCCTGTTACCGTGAACGCTGCAAAGTGTTCGAAACGTCGGGCAATCGAAAATAAAATACAAACGTGATAAAATCCGTAGTTTTATTTAAAATGTGTAATCAAAAACACATCAGAAATCATTACCATAATTTTAGTCTGTATAAGGCCCACTGCTGGACTCAAATCTACTTTGAAATAGGAGGGCAATTCACCTTCTCTTACATATATTTTATATGGAAATCGTGAATTGTATGCTTACTCTGTCAACATACAAAAAGTTGTTTGTGTCGTGTCTTAAGAATCGATTAAGGGTTGTAGACAGATAACCTTGCAAAAGAAACTTAACTGGAAATAAATATATACACTACATTGTTCCTCTGACAAATATGATAGGCACGTGTTTAATTATATACCATATAAGAGCTGTTAAGGAGAAGAATGGACTAAGGCAGATATGTATCCACAATCAATGAATCGGCTTTTAATAGTAGAAGTTATGGCAGGTTGTGGAGGCTCCATGCTGCCCTTCCGTCGCCCCAATTCGGGTCGGATGTGGCCACACAATACAGATTTAAAAAAATAATCACATAGCCATTAAATAGAATGTTAACAATCCCAAACTTTATTTAACTAAAAAACAATAATGTTTTGGCGTTTGTCAGAGGTCCCAAATAAATTCCTTAATAAATTCTCAAAGCTCACCTGTGGGCGGGCTCACGCTTGACCTTTGTCGGAGTTATTAACACTCGCACATCGTGAGCGTCGTTCATTAATTAAGGTATTTCCTAAGCTTAATTAATTACTTTAATGATTGTCTACGAGTTTGATTGACGCTACGAATTGCCAATTCATGTTGCGGTTTATATGAAGTACTTTGAGGTCTCTTTGCCGAATGTTATAATTAAATTAATTATGAAATATATGTATGATGTGTGTAATGCGGATTTAAATACTACTTTAAAGACTGTACTAAGGGAATTAATTCTTGTGTTACGGTAACTTACAATTGATGTCACAAATAACACACTCAACACTAACACACTCAGAACAAACGTTTGTAGATCGTACAAAAAGATGTCTCGGGGATCAAACATATTCTAACTCGTCATGGCAGGTCCTAGACTACCTCACTGCCTGTTCATTCGATTATTAACTATGTATTTTGAAAAAGTATATGTATCCTTACTAATATTATAAATGCAAAAGTAAGTTTGATTGTTACGCTTTCACGCTTAAACCACCGAACCGATTTCAAAATTCTTTCACATTGGTGAAGGCTATATTAGGGAGTAACATAGGCTATATTTTATCCCGGTATTCCCACGGAAAGGGGTAAGGCAACTGAAACCGAAGCGAAGCGATGGCGGGTTGCTAGTATATAATAAATTAAGTTTTGAAATTAATGAAAGCATCATAGTTTAACTAAAATAGAATAAACCAATTACAAACATGTAAATAAGATTTTATCGTGCTTATATTTTGTTTTGACTTGCCCGACATTTCGAACACTTTTCACCTTTAAAAATAGTTTCATTTCATACTAGCAACCCGCCCTCGCTTCGCTTCGATCTCAGTCGCTTGGCCCTGAATTTTAAATCTCCATTATCTTCTAAAATATTACTACGACGTTCATGAGGCCTCGGGTTCAATTCCTGGACTCAGCAAAATTTCATAGGGGCTTCTTGAGATGGAAAATAGCCTAAGTTACTCTTTATATGTGTAGACTGGTACCCGGTGGTAAAACATTATTAAAATCTGTCCAACCATTTAAAATATAACCGCAAAAAGAGAGAAAAAAATTACAAACTGGTTTTGAGGCATGGGTCATTCATCACCATTTCAGCTCATATACGTCCCACTGTTGCGCTCAAGCCTCCTCCACAGTAGGAGGGAAATTGACTATAATATAAGAACTTGGCAATTGACTAGAATATAAGGTTTAATTTCGAGTTTTCCTTCTCTCGCCTTAGATGTTATATGCATATTACAAACATAACGAGTCCACGGAAAATCAGTGCAGGTTTTTTTTTAACCTGCAATATGCTGAGTAGGAGTCGTTTTGTGACGAGCTGTTATGTAGGTATATTTAAAATGTAATTCATGCTTTTCTATGTCAATTTAGCTAGTGACAATAAATCTTTTTCATTTCATTTCCTAATTTATCCCTTAGTCGTCTTTTATGATATCCACGTGTAGGATATGGAGTGGTGAATTGTATTCTTACTCCGTCACCACACGGAAAAGAGGCATGGGTATCGTGAAAATATGTATGTGAGCATAAATAAAATACATATTTTGACGTTACAGACACTACAATTTTATTTTTATAGATGCATAGATTGCGCAAACGTTAGAAATGATTAAATTGACATAAAATTCAATATTGCTGTCACATCAGTTTCTTTATTGAGTGCATTCGTAATATACCTACATACGTAAACGCAACAAATGACACACTTACAGACAGTAGTGCATTAGTTATCTGTAAATATTTCCTGCTTCTATTTTTTGTTACATACGTAATGTAAACCTACATAATGTGAGTGTTTTTTGATGACTGCACCGTTTCTTAAAATAATTCCGAGAATCCTTTGAGAGCGTACTAACTCTGACATTTGCCCAGGTGCTATGCCTCCTAATATTGATAACAGATCATCACTAAACGAAGGCAATCAGTCTATTATATCACGATGGCCCACTCTATTTTAAACTTGCATTACACAAAAAATATGAACTAAAAAGTTTGCTAAAACGGGACCTTTTTGTTATTCTGAGGTCAACGGGACGGAGAACCTGAAAACGGAACTGTCTCATTGAGAACGGGAAGTATGGTCACGTTAATTGTAACCCATTATATAATTTAATTAAAAAGCATATAAATAATCACAAGGTTGAAAATTATTTTGTCTTTTGCATAATTCTTTTCGAAAATGGTAACATTTCACGTTAATTTAAGATATATTCCAATCATTAGGTGTCGACTGAAAGCTGGTGGAAAGGGCACCAGAACCTTGAGTACAGTAAAAGTTGCATATTCGCGCTTTCTTTATTCGCGTTTTCACTATTCGCGGATTAAAAAAAATGCGACCCAATTCCTTTATTCGCAGCAAAAAACTTTATTCGCTGATCTAATAACTACATACATAATAATAAAAAGGATTCCAATAGGTATCCAACCCAATATTCTTTGTAAATGCCGTCAAATGGACTTAAAAAAGTGCAAAATAGATCTTATTGGAGCCAAATATAAAAGTGTCATTTTTACCTACCAACACGACGGCTTTGCTTCAACCTTCCATAGGTTGAAGCAAAGCCAAGGAATAATCTTGGCCTTTAAGCTCTATTACATTAGACGAACATCTTTAAAATCATATTGGATAATATGGAAGGTAATACTGTTATGATTGTTATGGAATGCTGAAAGAAATTTAACATAGCAAAATGCATCGTAAACATAAAAGAATCATTGAAAGAACTGAAGCCACACACATTGAAGTCATGCTGGAAAAACTGTGGCCTGCTCTGACTGCGGCAAATGACGAGGAATCTGTGCAAGTTCAAACTTTGACTGCAAACATAGCCGAAATCGCGAATAGAATAGGACGAGGTGGGTTCGAATACATAGAATCAAGTGACATTCAGGGATTGCCTGCTTTTTTATTTTGTCACCTAGGAATGTATCCCCTATAATCCCATATAAATTACCATTCACGGTTCCGTACTCACCGTTTCTGTATTCGCGGCATACTTATGGAACCTATACCCCGCGAATAAAAAACTTTTACTACATACAGAGGAGGTAACACTCAAACTACACGAGGCCATGGCTTAAAGCATTTTCATCATTATCGTAGCCCACATACGTCCCACTGTTGGGCTCGGGCTCCCTCCATAATGGGAGGGAATTGGACCTACTATACCATGCTGGTCAAACATGTTGGTATAGGGTTTCATTTCGAGTTTTCCTTCTCTTGCGCAGATGTTATGTGCATATTATATCCATAGTGGCGAATTGTATTGTTACTCGATCACCACACGAAAAAAACGCAACCGTTATAATTTTTTTATATCTGTCAGCCTATTTACGTCCACTATTACACTCAGGCCTCAAAGAGATCATACGAGTAAGTACAACGCTTGGCACGCGGATTGGCCATCACATTTGGTGTAGTGTATAAGTTGTACAGAAGAGTACTTACTGTGCAGCCCGTGCTACGTCAATTTTTACCACTCACATAGATCATTTATTTTTATAATTCCATAAGAAATTAAAATCTAAGAAATACAAAGTACATATTTTTCCATGTAGTGACGGATTAATAATACTAATCACCACCCGCTCTCATACCCGTGGGTGTCGTAAAAAACGACTAAGTGGACTATAATCCTTACTAATATTATAAACGCGAAAGTTTGTATGTGAAGACATTTGTTGCTCTTTCACGCAAAAACTACTGAAATGATTTTGATAAAACTACACAATAATATAGCTTTCCGTGTGGTGACGGAGTTAGAATACAATTCACCACTCCCTATCTTACCCGTGGATGTCGTAAAAAACGACTAAGGGATACATTATGCACATAACATCTGTGCAAGAGAAGGAAAACTCGAAATGAAACCCTATACCAACATGTCTGACCAGCATGGTATAGTAGGTCAAATTCCCTCCCATTGTGGAGGAGGCCCGAGCCCAGCAGTGGGACGTATGTGGGCTGCGATGATGAATATAGCTTACATATCAGAATAACACATAATTTATCCCGATATTCCCACGGTAAGAGGAACTGCAGGTGAACAGTGAAACGTATATGGTCTGAGACGATGATAACGATGCCAGTACATATATAATTTGGGAATCGCTAATAGAAAATAGTTGACAAACACTGAAACAACTAGAGGCACATCAAATAGTAACCTATTTACATTTTTAAGTACTTTTTATGCTGATAAAAGGTAATTTTTAGTCGGAAACTGTTTAATTAAACAGTCGTCTGTCACCGTTGTCACTACTACGCCTACTAAACTTTATCTACCAAGTGATAAAAGTCACATCGCTCGTAAAATGAGTGACACGTCCATGTTGAGGTTATTTTAGCACTTCAGGATGTCTTATGGATGTACTTTGTTAATTGTTGTCGTATCTCCATGGAAATGTGACGACAATTATGTAATAAACTAGCTTAGAATAATAACGTATAGAAGGTAAGTTCGCGCACAAAAAGTGAGGCATTTCAATTGGAGCCTAATGGAGCTTACACCGGAACCGTTCCGTAATGTACAAGTCATTGTACTGCACGAACGTACGCAACTCTTAAAAATAAATAGGTAATTATGACGATTTGTGCATTCAAATGGTGTCACAACACATTTGAAAAATATAAAAAGATTATTAACATTACTTTTAAAGGTAATTCGACGATTTATGTTAATAAAAACAAAATTTGATTTCATAATTTGTATAGTGGTGTGCGTGTGTACGTGTGTAATCGTCTGCGCGCCATTAGTATTTTTAGATTCAAATTTAGAAAGTTCTAAGTATTGACACTATCCTTCTATACGTTATTATTCTAAGTGCACAAGTCTATTTTCTATCCTTATTCTCTTATCCTTTAAGTTATAGTTTCAAAAATTATGCATTTGTTTTCTGATCGAGGTCTGAACTATCACTATAAAATAAAAAGGTGGATGTTAATTTTCAGACACTATTGTATATTATTATCGAAATATTCATGTTTTGGAATGTATGCCGAAATATACCTGTATAAATTAATTTCGCACTTACAATATTAGTAACTCAATTCATACCGAAATTGAAATTAAATTGAATATGATAATTACATATATAAGGTCTCTAAATAATTGGTAAATCGATATTTTTAGATAAATGACTCTTCATTTACGCGCGTACGCGACGTTTTTTTAAAATTCTGAATAATATTATGCTATTATTCTGTTGTTAAAGTGTCCAAGTTAGTGTAACAAGTGATTATTCTGATTAATCATATTTTTAATCCAACCGCATCATACCTAACCGGAGTGTTGAAAGGGGTGGCCTCATAACCCTTTCACCCATCTCACTGCGGCGACCATATCATCCCTGCTGTGATTGATCCTAATCAAAATTCTCTTTCATTTTACAATAATTATAAAAGTAAAAACGCATCATAACACGAAACTCGAACAAAATACTCTTTGTATACACTTTCATATTTTAATCTCAAAACAAATATTTTTTAAAAAACGAACTAATACTTGGTCGGAGTAGAAGTCCTTTTAGACGCGTTAAAAATTCACGAATCATAAGCGAAATAGGAATGAAGGCGGGTTGCGGCAACCATTTCCACTCGCAACACCGGCTCAGGACGTATTACGTACAGACTGCTATCATAATTACTCGAATACAAAAACATAGCGTATAAAATACGAAAGAAATTTAAAGCATATTTCATTAAACACCCGTTAATTAGTGACCACTTGATTTATTTTCTTTTCTTTGATGTTTTCTTCTATAAAGCATTATTTGGAAAAATTACAAAAATGTTAAGAAAAATCTTTACATTACACCATGTCTCCAAGTAACAATTGTCCCATAGAGTCGGCGCTTTGTATTATCTTCGCATAATTCTTGTGAACAGCTCATACATGGTTTTTATCCATAGTAGAGCAACTATGGATAAAAACCTTCTTCAATATAAAAGGAAAATTGAAAGATTTTGGCACAGCGCATTTTAGTGTACACCCACATTCTTTATAGGGCGTTCAACTGATATATTATTTATTGCATTTAAAATTTAATTTCAATAGCTAAGCTAAATAAAATGTAATACCTACCTCTCGCCTGTGATGATGGATTGAAACTACAGAATATCACCACATCTTACTTGTCCGTAGGAATCGTAGGCGTCAAAAAACCGCCCAAGGGATCACTAGGTTAAAAGGTAGCAGCACTGTCCTGGGCAACATATAACACGAATTCGCCTGCCAAGTGTGACGATTATGGTACTATAACTCTTGGAGAAATCTATATCCAAAAGCGTACGTCGACAGAATGAATAGATTTTTTTCGTGTCTTCAAATAGAATTGTAGTCTTCAAATGCCTAATTTATAATGAATTTCGGCTAGCTTACAATACGTGTTCCCAAGCTGTTTTGTTACTAGGAACGTTATTCGCCTGATTTACGGCTTCAGCTACTTACATAGATCAGGGCAAATTCCATCTAATGCCTTCTGGGTAACAATTACAATCCCAAGGAGGGTTGCTGTCAGACAGACGGCCGGTCATTAAACTATTGCCATATGTGCGATAGAAGTAGAGTACATATCGACCCCTAGTAAATGGGACAAGAGCAGGATGATAATGATGATTTGACTTCAAATACTACGCCAGATTAATATAATATATGAATCTATAATGCTCTAATTAAGATTTATAAGTCTAAACTCAATAAAATATAACAATAAAAGCGAAGGAAAACTTAAAATCACAGCGTTGGCATGGCCTAGTAAGCCAATTACTCTACCTTTAGAGATGAAGCACGTGCGAACCCAACGGACTGTATAAAGGCTGTGATGACATTTAACGAGGTCACTTTAGTTACCTTAATTAATAAACGATTACGACCCGTTAACTGCTTCAGTAATCGACAGTGTGTAGTGTTTAGAAGACTATCGACGTGTTTAATTTAGTAATTAATTGCAGAGAGTTGGGTATTGATAGATTAAATGAACTACACAAGTTACACTGACTTGTGACAACGTATAATTAGCCTTCTTTAATCTTAAAAATGGATGTTCAATCCTAACTATATTATAAATACAAAAGTTTGTTTCCCAAAGTAAGTTAGTTTGTTATACTTTCGCGCTTAAACCACTAAACTGATTTAACAATATCTCTTACCAATGAAAAGCTACATTACTAGGGAGTAACATAGGCTTTATTTTATCCTCGTACTCCCACAAGAATGCGAACTACGGGGATATTTGCTAGTATTAATTAAATTCCAAAAGTCATGACCCCACTTGCAGAAATAATAACCAAATCTGTCCAGCGAATCTCAAAGGTTTCTATATTGCGGCTCGATTTACGCCTATTTGATTTCTGCTTTTTACGCGAGTATTTATTTACAATATAAACAAAACTATTTTTACATATCATATCGCATTTGTATTAGATTTTTGATATTGAAGACGTTTCGAACACACCTGATTATTTTCATTGGTAAAGATTAATAATATGTATTATCCGATAGCATATAGAGAAAAATATGACATAAAGAAATATGTAAAGAAAAAAGGAACCAAATATTCAAATCCAATAGAAATAATTATTTAATACGATTAATAATTTTATATGATAATGGACAGGTAAATTCAAAAACAACTATATTAGAATTACTTTTACAATTAAATTAGCAGAAAATCTCTTCACAGACTCTATTGGGCTTATAGAACCAGCTTAGGAAAGCAATTAGCCTTGTATGGGTTTGCATTTCAAGTTTTATTTTTCTCGAAGAGTTTAATTTAGTAATTAATTGCAGAGAATTGGGTATTGATAGATTAAATGAACTACACAAGTTACACTGACTTGTAATAACGTATAATTAGCCTTCTTTAATCTTAAAAATGGATGTTCAATCCTAACTATATTATAAATACAAAAGTAAGTTCGTTGCCCAAAGTAAGTTTGTTTGTTATTCTTTCGCGCTTAAACCACTAAACTGATTTAACAATATATCTTACCAATGAAAAGCTACATTACTAGGGAGTAACATAGGCTTTATTTTATCCTCGTACTCCCACAGGAATGGGAACTACGGCGGTATTTGCTAGTATTAATTAAATTCCAAAAGTCATGACCCCAGCTACAGAAATAATGCCCAAATCTGTCTAGCGGCTCTCAAAGGTTTTTATATTGCGGCTCGATTTACACATATTTGATTTCTGATTTTTACGCGAGTATTTATTTACAATATAAACAAAACTGTTTTTACGTATCATATCGCGTTTGTATTAGATTTTTGATATTGAGGACGTTTCGAACACATCTGATTATTCTCATTGGTAAAGATTAATAATATGTATTATCCGATAGCATATAGAGAAAAATATGACATAAAGAAATATGTAAAGAAAAAATGAACCCAATATTCAAATCCTATAGAAATAATTATTTAATATGATTAATAATTTAATATGATAATGTACAGGTAAATTCAAATAAACTATATTAGAATTACTTTTACAATTAAATTAGCAGATAATCTCTTCACAGACTCTATTGGGCTTATAGAACCAGCTTAGAAAAGCAATTAGCCTTGTATGGGTTTGCATTTCAAGTTTTATTTTTCTCGAAGTGTTGCTATACACTAAATATAGCAATCGTGTCGCACACGCCCGAGAAAGCAAGGTTTGATGATACTTTACAATCATAGTTCGTCATCTCACGAATAAATAAATCATAAATAAACTCACATCTAATAATATTAATTAACGTTTTAAAGTTTCTAGTTTATAGTATTTGTCGGGAAAGAGTACACAGTACATAGAGTTAATTATCCCGTGGACTAAAGCGTTGCCGTCGTCCGGTTGCCGCGGGCGCCACTTCGTCTAGCCCGCGCTTGCTTACGGGAACAGCGTTCACACCAAATGTGCTGTTAACCAATTCTAAAGTTTAAACGCTCCAAAACTTATTTTGGAAACTCATAAAACTACTGTCCATGTTTGTTTATGAAGCAAACATTTCCTGGATCTGGATATCTATATTTAATAGCCATGTTATGATATTTTCAAAAAGTACCAATGTATGAAATAAAGCCGCCTTTGGAATTAGAGTAAAAGATATTATTATTATTATTATTTATGATATTATTATTATTATTGATATTATTATTATTATTGATATTATTATTATTATTTTATGAATATTTTTGGAGATGTGTGAAATTTATGGTGACTCAGACCAAGAGATTTGACCAATATTCTATGCAACTTAAGATATCTGCCAAGGTGTTTATACCTAAATTCATACATTCAATTCATAGCTATGTTTCACATCGAGATGACAAAATGCTAAAATATAAGTTTTAGACCTGTACTTGCCGAATTAAAGATAAAGTACTTAAAATCATTTCGTGAAGTGACAGAGTTAAAAATACAATTGACCATCCCTTTCTTACCCATGGTTGTGGTTAAAGCCGAATAAGATATATAAAATGCAGATAACATCTCTGTAAGAAAAGAAAAACTGGAAATAAAACTTTATATGTATGTATCAACCCGTCTGACCAGCGCGATATAACAGTTCAGTTGCTCTAAATGGCGATCCTGTTAACTCCGCCAATGGTCAATAATATAACAGGTCTATTTGCCTTCTATTGTAAAGAAGGCCCTGGGAAAGTCTTTTCGCATATAGTCTGCATAAACTTGTATTAAAATCTCTTTGGCTTGTACTAGTTGTATCTGGCTGGCACTGGCTGGACATCATTAAAAAGGTTACATTTCAAAAAAAGGAACAATTATTATAGTAAAATGTTGTTTGCCGCCGTTTTTTCTTTGTTTGGCTTTTTGTCAAAATGAGTAAAAATAAAGAAATTTTCATATAGAATGCGAAGAAACTTTTTCGCCGATCGTATGTATGAATTGAGAAGGTGATGACCTAAAATCAAATCATCCGAAGCATATAATGTGTATAGTATTAATCAATCATCCATCACTCAAAAAATAAATTGCATAACAAGTGCAACGAAACAGCCGCTTAAAATGTAAATTGAATATAATTTTTGTCCGCGAGTTAATCAAAGCGTGTCTGTATTACGGCACCCCTTTAATAAAACTACGGTTTTAATAACAAAGGGTGTAGTTGTTATTACTTTGTGTGGACGTGGTCAAAGGCGCGATGTTAATTGGAAAAACACCTGAAAATGACAGCGCCTTTATGGTCGGTATGTTTGGCGTAAAAATCAAGTACGGAACAGCCGCCGGCTCAAAGACTTGACCGTTCACCCAACGGCTTTGTAACACGATTACGCCGACTTGTCGAAAGTTAATTAAATAACGTTTTTCAAAATTACCTGGCGAGGCCGACATCAAAGTGGTCTGGCACTCGCTCTGGGAATCTTTCTACAAAGGGCTGGCTCCGGGCGAGGTCCGGTTCCCTCTGATCTCGTGGCTATAATATAGTGCAGCCGACAGGTGAGAACTTCAACTCTTTGTCGAAGAGTTCGTGCTGACAGCCTTTAACTTACCTCGGCCAGTAGGTATTAATACCTTAATAGATATAGAATTTTGCATATAAAACATACAACAAAGATTTACCTAGTAACTTATTTTTATTCAGGTTATTTAACAGTTTCTAAAAAACTTATGGGAATCTTTTTACATTTGAAAGTGTTCAGGATGAAATTTAAGGAGAGATTTTTCGTCTGATGTCAACGTAGGAATACATCGTCTGCTGTGTGGTAGCGGCTTCGAATACTACCAACCCTTGCTTTGCTCGTGGGTGTCGTAAAAGACGACTAAGAGCCCTAGATTGACCCGGACCAACTCCATCTGGTACCATTTGGGTCAACGATTACATTCCCAAGGAGGGTTGACGTCAGGCAGGCCGGTCATAAAAGTCATTGCCGAAACTTTTTGCAATATGTCAAAACAGATGACATATTGCGTCGACCCCAAGTAATTGGGATAAGAGCAAGATGATGATGATGATGATGTCAACGTAGGAATACAGTTCACCACCTTCTCTCTAGCCCGTAGGTGTCCTAAAAGACGACTAAGGGATATAATATGCAGATAACACCAATGCAAGGCAGGGAAAACTCGCAATAATACTCTAAGCCAACATGTTTGACCAGTGTAGAGTGTAGAATATAGATTAGCGGAGGCCGCGGGTAACGTGACCGGGGATTAATCCGTCACCCGCCGAGAGGCCGACCGCGTGAGGAAAGACCGACGTCCTCCCCGAGGGGGGGACGTCGCTCGATGGGAGGGTAACCCAAATAGGGACTATTCCGTCCGGCCGACCACTGATGACAAGTAACCCTGCTCCAGTGGTCGGCCCAACGACGAAGGCGATGTGGGTGGGTTGTGGGTGTGCGTGCTTACGCCCCTCTGTCGCCCCGGACGGAATGGTGCGAGGAGCGCAACAACCGCAACCCACCTCCAAAAAAAAAAGTCTAGAATTGATCAAATACGCTCTCATAAAGGAGGAGACCCGAGCCCAACAATGGAATATATAAATGGCCTCAGATGATAAAGGATGAGATACATAACCAATTTTATGCAATCGCTTATTAACTCTTAATTATTTATCTTAATGATGTTATGATTGTGTGCTAATTTAGCAGAATTTGCGAATACCGCGAGACTCGTATTAAACACGTAGTGACCTTAACCAAACTGGAACACACACGATATATCCTCTAACAGATTGCTTACTGCACTGTCTGACAATGTTCTTATGCAAGAATCAATGCAGTAATATAATATCACGACACAAATAAAGCACTTTCTACAATTAAATTCAGACGTTTTGATTGATGTACAGTATATATTGTCTATTTATTTCAATCGGTCTTAAACGTTTGCTGCACGCAAACTTTGAGTTGTTTGCACTACGCTGCACGAAATGATAACTATTTTATAATTATAGTTATATATGTATAATTTAAATTGTATTTAAATAAGAATCACTGAATACAGAATTTCTACACAAGAGGAAGGTAGTTGAACTATTATATCAAGCTGATCAGAAATGTTATAAGGTTTTTTTATGTCATGTGACTGGACCAGGGCATAGGCCGTTACCTGAAAAAAGGCTGACCGCATGAGGGTGACGCCCCGAGGGGCTTCGGAGAGGGAGGGTACTCAAAAGGTTATACCGCCGGGCTGGCCACATACGTCAAGTATCCGGTACCAGTGGTCGGCCCAATGGCGAAGAGGTGGGAATACCGTGGGTTATGGGGCCGCGTGCCGCCCTCTCGCCACCCCGGGCGGGATGGACAGCGTACGGATGCACCATAGCCTGTCAAAAAAAGGCTTTTCATATCGAGTTTTAATTGCAAACCACTATACCGATTTAAAAAATTCTCTTACCAATGGAAAACTACGTTATCAGCTAATAATATAGGCTATGTTTTATCCCCGTATTGTCACGGTAATGGAAATTACGTGGATGAAATCTCAGAAATTTATTACAATTTATAATAATTGGCTAAGTATTTGTGTCAATGGTGAAATGGCCATTAATTTTCTTTTGCCGTTGTTGGTGAAAATGGGTATTAGTTTACATTTTATTCTGACCTATGCGAGAGCCGGTGGGGCGTCGAACTCACAATATTGCGTGCGCGCCTATGCAGTTGCTTTCACTTTTAATCACTCCCGCACTCATTATCCAATTAATTAAAAAAATCTATTGAGATCGACATGTATTACGTTTCACTAGTGAAAATAGACATGTACATTATTTTGAATGAGGTCAACCCTCCCTTGGGTATATAATTGTCGAGCAAAGGGCATCAGATGGTAGTAGCCCAGGTTGATGTAAAACTATTAGCTATCTTTTACGACATCCACCAGCAATACTGTATTGATAGTATTCGTATCACCTCGACCATATTCGACCACCACACAGCACACAAAGTTCATAATTTTATACTACAAGTATAAAAAAACCGCAATCGCATTCGATAGAATTATGTGGTAGAACCACACTGTCGATAGTCCGCTGTCTACAACCGTGAATCGGTCCGTTCGGGATATGACCACACTCTCGCAGAAAATCTGAATAGTAGCAATTTATTACTGCACTTCGTTCGGTGAGCGAGAGAGCTGGGAGGCCAATTTTCTGAGGATGTTTGCGTGTGTAGGGTTTTGGTGTTGCTTTTATTATCACCGAACCTTATTGAACGCATTCACACCCTTACTTTCATCGCTCTAAGCAGCGGCCTAACAAAGGTTCATAAACCGCAGTATCAGTTACCATCAGGTGTACTGTTTGGTAGTTTGCCACCAACGACATATGTCATGTTTAATATCACTAGGAATCGATTCGAATTGTTTATGGACGCTACAGAAGTCAAATTATTCTAGAGCGCTGGTTAATATATTCTATAATGACTTCTCAATTAACGCATTATATCAGAATAACCTATAAGTTATAAACTAATTTGTAAAAATCACATATTCTCAATTTTTTACTTTTATATAATTTTTTCCCAAGAACCTACAGAGATAACGAGTCATAACTTGAAGTAATATTCTGAATACTAATCATCATTACAAAGCTAAGATATTGTGCTCGCCATTACTCCAAAATTGTTACTTTCGTTTTAGGTATAATAAAACCTTATTAAAAATATAACAGTTATTACTCGCAAGGCGATCCGCTTCAAGCGAAGTATGTCAAGAAATTAGTATTTAATTTATTCATTGGGTCCGGGTTCGTGTCTAGTTTAGTTATTACAAAGGTAGTTAAGGCGTCAGGAGGTTTAGAAATTAATCACGTCGTGACATTAAGGCTCAGTCCACACATATTTATCACGAAAAATCGTACATTCCAATAGTGCTGAATTGCCCTTAAGTACTTTAAGTTAGACGGTGCGAACACAGCTAAGTTATGAACACCGCTCGTAATTCAGTCACGACTTGATCATGTTAAGTGGCAGTCCACGGGTGTGTGCACGGCCTAATACAGCGCGTGCTTCGAACGGTGGGTAGAGAACACGAAATTAATACTCCATTATCGAAATTAAATCTTTATTTCTTGGCATGAACCGACGGAGGGCTTAACAATAATCCGAATGCAAAAAATACTACGAAGTTCATTATGCACAATAATTAAAAATCGGATTTATAGCCACAACAAAATAAAATACTGTCGCTTAATGGTTATAATAAAACACAGTGAAACAAAGAAATTTTTAATTAACGCAAGTCGTTCACATGTGGAAACAATTTACGTCTCTGGCTCTAATTTAAAATTAATACCGTCGGGCCTTGTGGAAAATTTGAAAAGTTTGAACGACATCGCCGGGCCTTCGTGCCGCCCGCGCCGATTGTATTTTTATACAAGTAAGACAACCTCTTAGCTTATTAGGGATGCCAGTTATTAGAGGTCCGTGGGATTTCTCTGCGGACGCTCTGCGTGGCCCCAGAACGACTTCGTCCTACTTAATTAGTTAAATGGAAACATTGTTCTTTTCTCTATTTTCATAGTTTTACACAGTAAACCTATTTTCTCTAGTCCCAAGTAAATGGAACCTCTATTCAAATTCGCTAAATTGAAACTTGAGCTTTATGCCGTTTAATTTGGGATCTGGCTACAATTTGGGGCACCGATGCACTTATGCACCGGCACATTTCCCGTAGCCCGGTGCACGGGCTCTGCATCCGCACCCGACAAAGGACATCCGGTCACAATAGTTCCATTAAAATAATGCAAGTAAATGAGAATTTGCGGAGAGTTGGCCAAATCCGCCCGCCGAGTCCCGTTCACAATACGCGGTCGCTCGTTCGTTGCGACGTCGCTTAAAACACTATACGCGAACATGTTTCATTAGCTAAGTGGGAGGCTTTTGGTGGCTGAATCTCTGTAATGCAGCTATCTAGACTAGACACAGCATCGCTTTTACTTAAACGTCGTAATTAAAACGTCTCACCGCTAAGGGCGCAGTTTTAAACTCGCTTCAACTAGTTTCGAGTGGCCAATTTAGTTTTAATGTCACTTCGTGTTGTAGATACAAATTTTAGATTTATGTATCAAAACGTAGGAACGTTTGTAACTAACTCGAGGTTGATTGCAATTTGCGTTTAGTTGGCGATTAACAAGTAGTTATTTACTTAGTCACCAAGTATTTAGGGCGTTAGATTTATTTATAAACGTTTTATCCGGCTATTATAACAGTCCTAGTATGGTATAGTATCTATCAAGCGACCTTATTATATGAAAGTGTGAATCGAGCCTCTCTGTGTTAAATATTCGAATATCTTATGGATATATTTTAAATAATATATATAAGCTGAGTCAAAGCTGGTCAAATTCAGTCCCATTATGGAGGAGTCCCGAGCCCAACAGTGGACGTGTGTGGTCTGCGATGATGATGATATAAGCTGAGGAGTAACATTTCCACTTTTTACTATGTAACTTGCGAAGTCTTGTTTAACACTTGGCGAACTAAATACCACAGCAAGCACAATGCCAGATTCCTATATTACTGAAGATTTTGTAAATACTGGTTACCTATTTCAGTTATAAAAGGACAGTCCGTTTTACGAGCTTAAACATGTTGACGCAGAACTCTTCAAATTATTTACCCATTTAATAGGATTTTCGGTGTCCGTGTCTTTTGCATAGACGTCTTACTTCTACTCTTCTATCAAATCACCACGCTTATAAATGCATGCATGATTTTTGTTATATTTAGAGCTTTACGGCCTTTATATTTTAAACAAAACTATATTAAGTTCTGGCAGAGCCGTTCCGGTGATGATTTGATATTTTTTATCATCATCGTCATCATCGCAGCCCACATACGTCCCACTGCTAGGCTCGGTTTTCCTCCACAATGGGAGGGAATTTGACCTATTATACCATACTGGCCAGACATGTTGGTATAGGGTTTCATTTCGAGATTTCCTTCTCTTGCACAGATGTTATGTGCACATTATAACCCATAGTCGTCTTATACGACATCCACGGGTAAGATAGGGAGTGTTAATAATGCACAGTTGTATTATGTTGATATGTTATAACATACTAATTATATATTTCCTCCAAAACCCCTATGTCCAGCAGTGGACGGCGATAGGCTGAACCATAATGATAATGACTCAAATTGAAATAAATTATAACCTTCATTTACATTTATTACATATTTATATCAATTTTTTTTAATCCAAATTATTTATTTAGTACTCTTTAAACCCCCGTCATTGAAATCTAATACGATGATATAATTGTAGATATTAATCAAATCGAGCAACTTAATATTCACCCTTTTTTTAAAGAAACCTCGCAATATATCGCACCTGGCATTGCATGTTTGCCTAGGGGCGTACTTAATAACTTTATTGATAGCTAACGAGTAAAATTGATCGACATTAACGATCTTAATCGAATCGTGGCGGCATCGATCCATTGCGTGTCGATGCCCCCGATCTCGAGTCAATTTAATTGAAACTGAGTTGAGTAATTAATTAGGGGCAATGGGAGCTCTCAGCTGGATGAAGCACGCCTGTAGTACCCTCCTGTTTACACCTTCATACATATAGAGTAACGACAACGTATCTTAACACAGATTGCATACATTTTCTTCGCAAAAACACGCATAAAAATTTTATTTCTACTAAAGATGTAACCTTATTATGAATACTAATAAGGTCATTACAGAAAACAAGTTTAAAAATATTCTAATAAAAATGACATGCTGAGATATTTTTCCAAGGCTTTAACAAGTTGTTAAGTGGAGCGACGCTTTGCAAATTACATAGTACTTGAAATAGATAAACATCCTACGATCGTTATAAATACGAGACTTGGAATTATTTCTTTATTTCAATGATTAGGTATTTATTCCATAATGCTAAATTAAAAAATAATAATAATAGGTCTTTACCTATGTAATTGCCGTTCTGCAGTACTGGCCATTTCAAATCAAAATAATTTTTGTTTGTCTAAGAATTCTAATTTCAAATTTATTTTATTTTAAAACATGGAATTCATTTTCAAAAAGTAGTCATTTGTTTATTGATTAGTGTTACGTTTTCATCGCATTTCAGTCTTTTTCGCTTAGAATAATAACATATAGAAGGTAAGTCCACGCACAAAAAGTGAGGCATTTCAATTGGAGCTTTTCAATTCAAATGGAGCCTACGCCGGAACAGTCCCATAATGTACAAGTCATTGCACTGCACGAACGTACGCAACTCTTAAAAAATAAATAGGTAATTATGACGGCTTGTGCATTCAAATGGTGCCACAACACATTTGAAAAACATAAAAAGGTTTTTAACATTACTTTCAAAAGTATTTCGACGATTTATGTTAATAAAAACAAAATTTGATTTCATAATTTGTATAGTGGTTTCCGTGTGTACGTGTGTAATCGTCTGCCCGCCATTAGTATTTTTAGATTCAAATTTTTAAAATTCGAAGTACTGACACTATCCTTCTATACGTTATTATTCTAAGCTTTTTCGTCATCATGGATACGTTAAAAATTCGAGTAATTATGGAATATGAGTATCGTCGTGGCAGCAACGCGGCACAAGCGGCACGCAACTTCAACGACGTTTACGGAGCTAACACTACAAACCAACGTACCGCCTGTTATTGGTTTGCTCGCTCTGGAAATTTCGACCTGAAAAATGAACCTCGCGGTCATCCGAAGACTTTGGTCGACAATGACGAATTAAAGGCGATTGTGGAAGCCGATGATACACAATCTACGGCTGAATTAGCAACAGCTTTCGACGTTAGCGTCAAAACAATATTGGTCCATTTGCGTCAAATTGGCAAGGTGAGAAAGCTTGACAAATGGGTACCCCACGAACTCAATGATCGCCAGCGCGAAGTACGCGTCGAGACATGGCTTGCATTGCTCAACAGACACACAAATGAAGGAATTTTGAAACGCATTGTTACTTGCGATGAAAAATGGATTTTGTTTGATAATCGCAAGCGCTCAGCAAGTTGGTTGGATCCTGGTGCAGCACCTAAACAATGCCCTAAACGAAAACTTACCCCTAGAAAAGTGATGGTCACTGTTTGGTGGTCTAGCGCGGTGTGATTCATCACAGCTTCTTACCAAACGGGGTGAGCATTACTGCAGATGTGTACTGTGAAGAACTGAACACAATGATGGAGAAGCTGGCACATCTCCAACCAGCATTGGTCAATCGCTCGTCTGCGCTGCTCCTGCACGACAGTGCGCGACCTCATACTGCACAGCAGACGGTCTCCAAATTGTAAGAACTGGGGTTGGAAGCTCTCCGTTATCCGCCATACTCACCAGACCTTGAGCCTACAGACTAGACATTCTTTTTCCAGAATTTGGATAACTTTTTGGCGGGAAAGAAATTCAATACCCGAGAGACAGTACAAAATGCCTTTGAAGAATTTGTTGCCTCCCGTCCAGCTGATTTCTTTAAGAAGGGCATCAATAAACTGTCGCTGCGTTGGCCAAGATGCATTGATTGCATGGGTGATTACTTCGATTAATACATAATGATTTCTGATGTTACGCGAGTATATACATTTTAAATAAAACTACGGATTATATCGCGTTTGTATTTGATTTTTGATTACCCGACGTTTCGAACACTTTACAGCGTTCATGGTCACGGGTGGACTAAGATGTCTCACGTCCAACAAGTCATCGTTACTGCAGAAAAGCTACTGCAGTAAATTACTGCAGAGCTACTGCAGAAAATTACTGCAAAAGTTACTGCAGAAAATTTCTAATACGATCACGTATCAGACGAAGCTCTATAGAACCCCAACCAGATGGACCGACGTCTTACCGAAGGTTTCTGGGTGTCATTGGATTTAGTCGAACAGGAACGCACTTTGTAGCAAAGCATACGGGAGGCCTTCGTCCAGCAGGGGACGGTGAAAGGCTGAATGACTACGAATCTAGCATAGTACTTGTAACAAGAAAATGAATTGCGTAGGTACACCAATTAACATATTTACAGGAGAAATAATCCTGAAACGTTTTAGACTGTACAAACTATTTGAAGCAGTTAAAAATATTTAAAAAGGCATTACTTCACCTTTTACCTTATTTTTTTTTTGTAAGTTTATAGTCCACACCATTCCTGGTGGTCCAGTGGAACTGTGTAGCGATATGAATTCCGAAATGAGCCGTAGGATCTCGTCTCTTGGCGATAGGGAGTCCCGTCCCTTCGAACTAATTGGCTGGTTATATCCCGACCAGACATAACAAAATAGGAAAAGGATCTTGGCTCTTGACTGTGACTTAACTTCTGTGATCTGTCCAGCGACATATCTAGTCTCTTTTAATACTACCAGGCTCAATCAATTACGACAATAACTGACTTAAGTATGGACAATGAATTCTGATTATAAAGTATCTAAAAACGCAAGATATTTATCGCCAATACTTACTAAAATACGTTGTACCATAACCTGATACATCCTCTGTATATTCGGAAATTTAGAAAATATATTTACGAAAAAAATTATAAAATTATGGCAGTACGAAGTTCGCCGGGTCAGCTAGTATCTAATAATATTTAAAAAAAATACCAAAAAAATCATGCCGAGCTAAGCTTGATCATTCAAGCACTATATTATACTAACAACAACACTATATTTTATAAAACGAATTCGATCTTGAATCATATTAAGGAAAAAAAATTATGTAATAACAAAGTACGAGTATTATATTTATTATACGGTATTGTATTAAATTTGTATTCATTACACAGTAGATTTTACGAAATCATTACGCATATACATAATTCAGAACTAATCTTCGAATGTTACATTATTTTTTATATTAACATATCAATTCGTCTATTAGATAATACATCTACTATTTATAATTATAAATGACATATTGGCAGTAATAGCTAAAAGCTTTTCAATAACATTATTGAATACCGAATGCAACTAGCATTGTGTTTCTTTGCATTATACTAAGAGCGATTGATTAAGTTGAGAGCACAGCGACATGGGTTAATATCGTTTAATCCCGCTAAAACGCTCTGCGATCCGTCATAATGAATATTTATCCTCGACAGAAGTCGACGCATACTTTTACGACTTATACATATTTTAGTAGCCAACGTAATTTCACTGATTACTTTCTTTAATTTTTGTGAAAACGTTGTGCAGCCTGTACTTAGCTAAGTGTATTGAAGCTTCGGAAAGAGCACACATTAAATGAATGAACATTTTACAAAATATACCTTTTTGATTCTTGATGTTGTAATGTAGGTTAAATATATAAATATATATTCGCTCGCAACACATATATATCCCACTGTTGGGCTTTAGCCTCCTCCTCAATAGGAAAGGACATTGACCCATACCACGCTTTCTTTTCACGCTCTGGAAATGCATTTACGCACTCCCCGCCGATTACAGACGGGGGAGTGTGTGTGGGACTCGCCGGCCACAGAAGTGACCGAAATACCCATTAAAACCACAGCGGCCACTTCCGCGCTTTTACGAGGTGCCGGCGAGATCGTCTGATGACATTCTATCCCCGATACCCCAACGCTTGGCCGTCTGGCCACGTCCTGTCATCATTCAGGGCGGTGGGAGGAGGAGCGCATAGCGGCGTCTCCTCCTCCCTAGTCGCCGCCGGCGGAGTGAGTCAGCGGACGCAAGTGCCTCGCGTGCCCGCTCCGCGCCCTCCTTCCTTGTCATGACAGCTTTACAGAAGGAAGTCATCGACGACCAACAGCTGTCGCTGCCGAGAATCTTGGAGATGATGGTCGACAGCGACAGATCCGTTGTTCCCATGTCCGTTGACAGGACGTGGCGCTGAGGCCCCCAGGCGGGGCATACTTCCAGTGTGTGGCGCGCATCGTCGATTAGCGCGCCACACTCATGGCATCCTGGGGCCTCCTCTCTTCCAATTTTGTGCAGGTACTTACCCCATGTCCGGTAATCACCTGGACCCATACCACGCTGGTCAGACGTGTTGGTATAATTATGTTTTATTTCGAGTTTTCCTTGGGTAGATGTTATCTGCATATTCTATCCCTTAATCGTCTTTTACAACACCCAGGGCCAAGACTAAAGGGGCGGTGAATGGTATTCTTACTTGGTTACCACACGAAAGTAAAAATAAATATATTACATATCTAAGCATATTGACTTATCATCATTATAATCATCATCATCGCAGCCCACATACGTCCCACTGTTGGGCTTGGGCCTCCTCCGCAATGGGAGGGAATTTGACCTACTATATCACGCTGGTCAGACATGTTGATATAGGGTTTTATTTCGAGTTTTCCTTCTCTTGCACAGATGTTATGTGCATATTATATCCCAAAGTCGTTTTTCACGATATCCACGGGCAAGATAGGGAGTGGTGAATAGTATTTTTACTCCGTCAACCACATGGAAATCATAATGATCACATCATTATAATGCCCATCACCAATACAGCGGACTAATTATACTTTTTTTTTATTGCTATTGGTGGCAAACCAGGAAGCAGCATGCACAGTTGATGGTAAATGATTCTGTCGCTTACGGACCTTTGCAATACCAGGGGCACAGCTAGACCGCTACCTACCGTGAAAGTGCCCTCTTAAACATCTTTTAAAGCAGGACATAGCGCTCGCGAAACAGCAGGTAATTCATTCCAGATCCTTTACGTACGTGGGAGAAATGATCGAAAAAAAAACTAATTAAATTATGTACCTGCATTGAACCGCCCATTAAAATATAAAATCTCTATTAGAGATAAAAAATAAATGACTTTTGTAATTTAAAATATCTGTAATAGTAATAATTAGTTATCTAATCAGTTTTGAAAAGTTAATTAATTTTATGCGGCGTTCATTTGCTTTTTTGTTTAGGACCAGCAAAAAACTTACACATCTGCTGGTTGATGCCAGGCTGAACGCCAGATCACTGTATACTTCTTCGCCCTATAATAAATTTAAAACATATTCTGTTAGTTTTTTAGAGTTAGTTCAATAATTGAAATTTTAATAAGTATTATTTACATCCATACACATACCTATATATATATATTTTTCTGTCTGTGACTGAACTTCTCCTAACGAAATTATCGAAATTTTCGATAATATTTTGGAGTTTGTTCCAGTAGATTAAGAGAATATTTTAGATTAACAATTGAACCCGGTAGATGGCGCTACGATATATTTCAAAGTAGTTATTTATTTGTGATGATTTTGTCTTTGTGTACTAATCGTCTCATAAGACATGCCGGTATCATCATCATCACCATAGGTCCCACTTTTGGGCTCGGGGCGCCTCCACTATGGGAGGGAAATCGACCTAAGACCTAAGTCTGACCAGCGTGGTATAGCCACGCTGGTCAGACTTGTTGGTGTAGGGCTTTGTTTCAAGTTTTCCTTCTCTTGCATATATATATTACATTCATATTATATCTCTTAGTCGTCTTTTACGACATCCACGGGCAAGAGAGGGGATGGTAAATTTTATTCTTACTCCGTCACCAAACGGAACTTTTCAGGGAAAAACCCAGCATCATAATCATCACAGCTAATATGCATCTCACTATTGGACTTGAGCCTCCTCCAAAATATAAGGGAAATTGATCTACTGAACCACGCTGGTCTCACAAGTTGATATAGGGTTTTATTTAGAGTATTTCCTCTCTTGCGTAAACGTTTTCTCTATATAATAATCTCTTAGTCGTATGTTACGACACTCACGGGCAAGTGTAGGAAATTGATGCGTGATTGTGGTAAAGAATACACTTATGTACGTATATATCACTTGTTTTATTTTATAATTACATAAAGAATGACGAGGAACACAGACCATTACAATATGAGAGAGAAAAAAGAAAAAGGGCGCCGCCAGTGGCATATTTGTGAAACCCCCTTTTTTTAATATAAACTCATTTGCAAAAAAAACGGGCGGTTTTGATTTTCATTCATATTTAAAAAGATACAATACCAAAAAGGTTTCAATCGTTTGTACACGTTACTGGCCTGTTTTAAAAATGCTGTGGTATTTAAAAAAGTACGTTCTAAATTCAATTTTTCATTTGATGTTCATTTTTACAGAAAACCCCTTTTTATCCTACATTTTTGGCGCGATGTTCCAGAAGTTAACATCGACTTTCATAACTTTTATTCAATTTTTATCGATTAATTTCATATCCTTGACTGTCAAAACTTTATTTAATGCTGTTTGGCTGTATCAAAAATGGTAGATAAAGTGGTAAAAGCTACCAAAATTATCGCGCTGCTTGAAGAGGGTTGCAGCCAATGTTTCGTGGCTAGGAGGCTAAATGTTAGTCGCTCGACAGTCCAAAGGACCTGGCAGCGATATCAGGAGACTGGTTCCGTCGAGAGAAGGCCTGGTTCTGGAAGAAAACCATGTACCCAACCACGGGATGATCGTTTTCTTGTGAGTCGCGCATTGAGAAATCGCAAATCTTCGTATGTGGATCTTAAGAACAACCTCCAAGAAGTAAGAAATGTGCATATTAGTCTATGGACGGTCAGGAGGAGGCTTCTCGCTGCCAATATACGCAGTCACCGCCCGGCCCGCGGCCCCAAATTACTCCGTGAGCACAGAGTTCACAGGCTTAGGTTCGCTAGAAATTGTGAATCATGGACTCAAGACGATTGGAATAGGGTTTTGTTCTCTGATGAAGCCAGGATATCTCTGTTCGGTGAAGATCGACGTCGGCGAGTGCTAAGAAGACAAGGAGAACGCTTTGCAGAGGCATGTTTCGAAGAAATCACACCTTATGGTGGGGGCTCTGTTATGTTTTGGGCAGGAATAAATTCAATGGATCGTACAGAGTTAGTCTTCATTGAAAACGGCTCACTGACTGGGCATCGATACATAACGGAAGTTCTAATTTCTCATGCACAACCCGCATTGGCCGCTCTAGGTGAAGACTCGATTTTTATGGACGACAATGCTCGCGCCCACCGATCCCGCGATGTTAATGCGTATGTGCAAGAGGTCGGCATTCGTCGTTTGGATTGGCCAGCTCGAAGTCCCGACCTCAATCCCATAGAGCATGTCTGGGACGTTCTGAAACGGCGTGTGAGATCAGTACACCCGGCTCCGCAGACCATCAGAGAGCTGAAGAATGTGATTACTGCGGAGTGGGAACGTATTCCGCAAGCAAGTATCCGGGATATACTCGCTAGCATGCCCAGACGAATTCAAGCTGTGATTTTAGCTAGAGGGGGTCACACTCGATACTAAACATTTATCTGCTTTTACTTTATTAAAGAAAAACAAACAAAAAAACTTTTTTATTTTTACTTCATGAGCATATGCACTACTAGCGAATATACACTACTAGCGAGGTTTAGCATTATTTCCCATAAATTGTATCTAAATTTTATGAAATACTGATGAAAACGATTATTTTCTTATTAATTTAGCAAATTGTGTGGATAAAACTACCTATAATTATCAAACAAAGAAATATTAACATTTGAAATGGTTCATTGCTTAGGTGCCCGTTTTTTTTGCAAATGAGTTTATTTAGGTTGCGTTCAATGGAACGTGATAATGATCACAAACAGCAAGATATGGAGTGATGTAATGTATTTTTACTTCATCATCATATCTAAAATCATTATAAATATTTAACAAAACATATGTGCAATAATCATTACACAAGCTCTGCATAAGACTACAAAATGAAAATTGTCTCGCAAAACACCGATAAACAGTAGCCGCTTTTATATTTAATGTACCTTCTTCCATTAGTCATATGAAACATGTGCCAATACAAATTATATGGAGGTTTATGAATGACAGACTGATGCGCGGGGCGAGGGGTGCACGTCGGGGGTCGGGGAGCGCAAACGGAGAGCCCCGAAGAGGAGGGAACACTAATGGATTACATTCGCACGAGTGAATTAGGATATTGTCGTGCGATCTGTTCCGGTGCAGTCCTTTATGATACAACCACTCATACATATATGAATACATGCACTCATATATAATTGATACAAATTAAATATTGATACAGCAATACAATTAGTCGACCCTCGTTTCTATTAGGATTTAAAATAAAAGTGGTTATAATATCAGCTCATACCATTGCCAGACTTGAATCTTGTCTACCATAGGCGGGAAATTGGTTTTTGTTTCGAGTTCTCCTTCTCTTGCGTCGATATTACTTACATATATCTCTTAGTCGTCTTTTACGACACCCACGGGCAAGATTAGGAATGGTAAATTGTATTCTTATTCCGTGAAATAAGTTCATATATCGATTTTTATTATTCGTGTGGTGACGGCGTTAGAATACAATTCACCACTCCCTATCTTGCCCGTGGATGTCGTAAAAGACGACTAAGGGATATAATAAATATATAACATCTGTGTAAGAGAAGGAAAACTCGAAGCAAAACCCTACTCCAACACGTCTAACCAGCGTGGGATAGTAGGTCATTTTCCCTCCCATTATAGAGGAGACCTGAGCCCAACAGTTGGACATATATAGGCTGATATGATGATGATAATGATCATCTTGACATATTGGTATTTTTTTTTTTTTTTTTGGGTGGGCTATGGTAAGCGCACGCGCGGTCCTGTCCGTCCGGGGCGATGAAAGGACGGCGCACGGGCCCATAACCCACCCGTACCCACGTCACCTCGTTGTTTGTTGGGCCGACCACCGGAGCAGATGTGACTTGTCATCAGTGGTCGGCCCGACGGAATACCCTTTCGGGTAACCTCACGTCTCGACGTACTGGGACGTCGGTCGCCATCGCGCGGTCAGCCTCTCTGCGGGTGACGGACAATTCCCCGGTCCGATCACCCGCGGCCTCGGCTAGGGCGGCATTAGGCGCAGATACTCGCGCCTGCGCCGCCCCAGTCGCTTGACACATTGGTATAGGGTTTTGTTTTGAGTTTTCTTCTGTTATATCCCTAAGTCGTCTTTTAAGACAAGTAGTAGTAGTTTATGAGATTGCACGCCATCCGTTCCACAGTCCTGAGTGGTTTGGACGTGGTGACCAGACCATAGACTATCCCCAAAACCAACGACATTAAAATAATGAAATATGAGTTCCAATTCTATAACATAAATAAATTGTTCTCAGTTTGGGTATCTATCTGTTTAATTTGTAAAGTTTCTATATTTGTTAAGTTGAAAAAAGGAATTGTTTCTCTATTTCCTTCCTTTTTAGTCTATATACGTTACGACACGAGCAACCATCGTAATGAGCAGGGAATTATTATTAGTCTGTTAACTATGCAAACTGAGCTATTATAAGCTTATAGCCGTTGCGTTAATCTACACCAATAAATAAAATTGGAGTGTCTGTTTGTAATGTCAAAATAATAGGCTTTTTTCATGCTCACGCGGTTATTTGCACGACACCTATGCCTAAAATACAGATTAAAAAATTTTTGTCTGTCTGTCTGTTTGTTCCGGGTAATCTTCAAAACGGCTGGACCGATTTCAAAAATTCTTTCACCAATGGAAAGCTATAACATCAGGGCGTAAACTAGGCTATATTTTATCCAGGTATTCCCACGGAAACGGGAACTACGCGGGTAAAACGACTAAAACTGAAGCGAAGCGAGGGCGGGTTGCTAGTATAAAATAAAATTTCAGTTAAACAATTTGGATGAAGATCCATAAGGCACTACAGTCATATTAAAATAAATATTCGACTTTTGAAAGAATCAAGTGTTCAAAATATACAAATAGATATTTGGTTACTAGTATTTGACCTATAATCCGTGTGATGACGGAGTAAGAATACAATTCATCACTCCCTATCTTGTCCGTGGATGCTGTAAAAGACCACTAAGGGATATAATATGCAGATAACATCTGTGCAAGAGAAGGAAAACTCGAAATGAAACCCTATACCAACATGTCTGACTGGCATGGTATAGTAGATCTAATTCCCTCCCATTGTGGAGGAGGCCCGAGCCAAACAGTGGGACATATGTGGGCTGCGATGATGATGATGATGATTTGACCTATAACTTTGTTATCTTCTGATTTAGATGATATTTCGAACAGACTTTTAGATTTATTAAGCCTACCTTGGGCTCGAGCCTCCTCCCCAATAGGTGAGAAATCGACCTGCTGGTCATCAAACATATTGGTATAGGATTTTATTACAAATTTTCCTTTTCTGGCACAGATATTTTATGCATATTATATCCTTTAGTCGTTTCTTACGACTTCCACGGACAAGACGTGCGCAATAATTATCACGCTACCTTTCTTTCTTTCTTCACTGTGAGCCGTATTGATTAAAAATAAGTCGGCGTCAAATTATGTTCATTTGCGCTCTGCCCTTTTTCTATTCAGCACTATCTGATATTCGCATTCATTTTAATATAGAAAATTAAATTAAAAGGAAAATGTCATACAGTTATATCATATCAACTGGCTAAACAAATTTATGGCTATATTTATTAGTTGGCAGTAATTATAAAACGTTAATTATGTATATTATTTCATTATAAATTAAGAATCTGTGGTCTCTGATGATTAATTAAGATGGCACTAAGAGACTATTCACGACGATATTTAAAAGTTTTCCAAATCGCTATAAAGAAACGTGATGGTCTATTATTTTTATTTTTAAAACGCACAAAAATACTATCCTTCATTTGTATAAAGAGAAAGAAGAAAGGTAGTGCGGCCCGCGTGACGTGGAATTTTAGCCAGAATGTTGGCAGTGCCAAACTGTAGCCTTCTCGGTACAAGGGTTTCAACTTATCAATTACACCGTTCGCTACTTACCGCGCGGAAAGGGCAAATTGATTTAATGTAACCAGAGTGCTTTGACGAATATTATTAACGTCTTTTTCACCCCTCCATTGTGGAGGCGTAACGCGCGCTTTGTTCTTTCCCGCGGTTTTGTATAACATCGAATCACACTTATCTAAATCTCAAGAACGGGTTGAGATTTAGTAGGACCGTGTCGCCTTTATCTTTAACTATGTAGGAATTGTGCCGGGAATTCAATTAGCAGTCCATGATGATGGGACTTTTTTTAATGAACGCAACATTTTCAACAAGAACGCAGATAAAGTTTATTACGTATGAAGCGTATAATAACGTTATTAAACTGTACATTGGGGCTTCGTTATCGTTTATTTATACTTACACAGTTATTAATTATTTGAAATATCTTTTTTCGTTTCTATTATATCCCTTTTGAGTTTGCTCTCAAAATTAGAGGGATTTTAGGTCATAATCCCCTATATAGGATCAACGCAAACTTTATGTATGCGATAGATAAAATCTGCAATTATAAATCCTGAACTTTATGAAGAAATTCTGTGAATTACTAGTTGAATTTAACCAAAGGTACATTGGAATCTTTTGGTCTCCATTCTCCTCACTTAACAACTTCTGCTATGATGTTCATCGCATTTGGTTCAAATCATTGCTACTCCATGTACAATATAGTACTCAACATCATCATCACACCTCATATACGTCCCACTGTTGGGTTTGAGCCTCCACCACAATGGAAAGGTAATTGACTTACTACACCATGCTGGTCAGATGGGTTGGTATAGGGGTTTTATTCGAGTTTTCCTTCTCTTGCATAGATGTGGGATGCATATTATAATTCCTTAGTCGTCTTTAACGATACACGGGCAAGAAAGGGAGTGGTGAATTGTATTCATGCTCCGTCACCATAGGGAGAAACCTATACATATGTAGCTTTGATGAGCATAAGCATCTAATTTAATTTATTACTCCATAAAGTCTGCCTTATTTTGGATTTGTAGAAGTAACCATTATGATGGTTACTTCTACTACTATTTACGAATTTTCTTGTGTTGTGTTTATAAATAAAGTCTATATCTAATCATCCGTCAAGTGTTTAGTAATTTATTTATTTCTTTAATGTAGTAGGACTATTTATTTACAGGCTAAAAACCTAATACGATAGTCCTTACACTAGTGTTAATCCTAAGTTTACTTCTATATAATTTACAATTTTATTAATCTATACCTTAATACTACTTTTAACTTAATTTATAACATAGGATAGAAAGAAGTGTCTTATTGAATTCACTCAATTGACATGTGAAAATATCAATTTTACGTACAGAATCATTTTGTAAGCTCAGTGACATACATTATAAAAAATATATATTTAGGTGTGCGTAACAGCACTTACGTTGGTCAGTCCGAGATTCTATATAATAGTCGGTCGGCGGCACGTGTTAATAAATATGTCACGTATAATTCTTCTCATTAGAGCGCCATAACTCCTCATTAGTGGCCATGCTAATTAATGTGACGTTTACGAGTACTGAGACTCGTAAGTCACTCCCCGGACGCGGGCCCAGCCCGCTCCCAATACGTCAATTCTTATTTCCTGAGAAAAATATCGCACATTTCTTTTCATTATAGCATCAAAGTCTAATTGCCTTAATTGCCACTAAAGCTTCGCTTGCTTTGAATTGTAAAAAATACTATCTTGTCTGTTCCTAGTAATTCTATTTCTGGCTTCATTTTAATGACTGTGCTACATTTATACTTTTCAATATGCTTTTCTTCATCAAGTATGAAATGATCTTTGTATCTATAAAATGAAAATTAGTCTAATTATGCACTGTATTGCATTAGATTAAAGAAAATATGTTTCGTGTTCTATAAAACTTCTCCGCCATTGTATGTTAAACAGAAACTATTCAAAAGCTCATTTTAAGTGAATTACGCTCTTAATAAAGGTTTTACGGTCCCTACCTTTCTGTATTTTTATTTCTAGGCCATTCAGAACTTTTAACATTGAAATTAAAAATAGTTACAATAAAAGAGATCGTTATTTCGACTGGGTTTTGATGTTTGCGACATAATATTGTAGGCACACCGTCTCAGTGTCTTTACGCTAATAGCTAGTAGTTTGCATAATTTATCACTAAATACTTTTTAAACTGTACAGTGTCAGGGATATGGAGGTATCAGATTAAAATCATTAATTCTAACTTTTGTAATGTCAAGCCGTGCATTAAATGCACTACAGCAATGTTTATTACGATGCAGTTTATATCCAGCTTTTATTAGCAATGACTATATTATGGTGAGGTAGTCATATCACCCGGCTCCATCGGGGATCACAACTGTAATTAAAGCTTGGGGGGCGAAAGTTGAACGTGAAGATCGTTATCACGAGCATAATTTTAAATCAAATTAACACTTCAACTTTAAACCGAGGTCATTAATGCCATTACAACGAAACAATATGAAGTCGTGACCGCGCCGGCCGATATCTAAATAATAAATAAATAGACGAGCGGCTATCGCGGCATCGCATCAGCGCGTTAATGTTCCATGCTGGAGTTTTATAATTAACAATAAATTCTGTACGTTTTTTGGTACAATCGTAGTGAGCTGAAGGTTTGCTTACATCCATTTCCAACCCCCTCGATATCGATATTATTAAAATAATACGTCATAACATCAGTATAATTCTATTCTCATTTTCTAGTTTTTTTTTTAATCTGCATTCAAATAACCATGGAAAAACGAACAAGTCTTCTTTCGAAATTGAAAATAATTAGCTTATGCCCACAAGTCCCCGCCAATAGAGCAATACTTCGTAATTCCTTGAATTTCTCTCAAAAACGCCAAAACGCACGGGCTAAGTACTTGAGTCGGGCTCCGTTATCTCGTTATCCTAATGAAGTCTACGCTAATGACGAGTAGGTAAATAATAGGGCGGCTAATGGGGGCTTTATCATTCTCGAGTGCGCTCCAGGTAAGGGCCAATTAGAGAGGCCGACATCGGTCCATATTGTTCAGCGCAGTGCTCGCTTCGATTACGATTATTTTCGAACGACTCTCAACACTGATAAATTGGACAAACTATTGCGATATGACGTCCGCGGTTTGTGGCACCAACTTTAATTTCCTGTTAAATTGTCGTATTTCACGTATACTATAAAGTGGCTTATTAGGTACTGAATGTAATTGCATTGTTTTGTAATTGATAGGGTAGTTCAGTCGGCCAGTTGTCGGATATGTTTCATAGCCCTAATGAAAGAATTCTGCAGACAATATAATTAGTTTGTATTATCGTTTCATGCGTACACAGAATTTCTCTTTTATGTTATTTAGACTTATTAAGAGCAGAAATTAATAAAGTATACCTACATTTGCCATGCTAAATCATTATATCATATTGTCTTCATATGTGACTTCTATATTCGACTATCGGATATTTGTTAACTCTAATAATTATGCTGTTCCTTTTATTATACCATATATTAAATTCGTAATACATTGTAAAAACTAAGATTCATGATTAAAAAAATTATAATCAAAATAATTTTCAAATCATCATCATCATTTCAGCTCATATACTTCCTACTACTATTGAGCTCGAGCTTCCTCCACAATAGGAATAAAATTAACCTACTATACCTCGCTGGTCAGTCGTGTTGGTATAGGGTTTTGTTTCGAGTTTTCTTTCTCTTGCATAGATGTCATATGCGTATTACATCCCTTAGTCGTCTGTTAAGACATCCACGCACAAGATAGGTAGCGGTGAATTGTATTCTTACTCTATCACCACACAGATAAATTTTTAAATACCACTAAAATTACATTTGAAAAACCTATGTTAATCTTTAAGACTGTTTAAGAGTTGCGTGAAATATTACGAAGTCTATTTTCTAATACATTGATCCTCCTATTTTATACCAATAGTGTGCAATTTTTTAAAGCATCAGGTCAAATGACCCAGGGGGAATACGAATATAGCCTCGAGTAGATAATAACTAAAATATTTTTAACACCATTACATTTAATCATAAAAGTAACATTAGCACCTGTGTGTAGTACTACCAACGATTACTTAAGGCAGGCAGAGGTGGTCTCTAAATGAAGACCGCATAACTGAGCTCAAAGTCGTACAACGCGCTATAGAGCCTATACTCGCGATTGCTCTACGAGATAAGCTTGTGGTCAAACAAATTTACAGAAGATGGGTGTAAAGGAAGGAAGTAGGAAAGGTTTTAGCAATAAGCGACCATGCTTCTGATGACACATTGTAGAATGACCTGCCATTATTTTTACTAATAATTTATTCTCATCTTAGTTACAGGCGACCCATAATTGCGCTATGTATTGTTCTTTAGACAACTCCTACTGCCTAGAATAGAATATAACTTATTTTAAAAGTGCATGTGCTAAGCTCTTTGTAACCCAAGAATCTTACTTGCACTATATTAATTTTTTTTTATATAATTAAATTAATAAAAAAAAATATTTTACTTATTAAAAATTCCATGTGATGACGTAATACGAATGCAATTTACCACCTCCTTTCTGGGCCGTTGAGTGTCGTAAAAAATGACTAAAGTATTATAATATTCAGATAACATCTATGAAGGAAAAGAAAAACTCAAAGTAAAACCCAGCGTGGTATAGTAGGTCACCTGTAGGTCCATTGTGGAGCAGGCTCGAGCCCAACAGTGGGACGTTTGAGAGCTGTGATGATGCTGATTAATAACATTTATACAACTACTATATTAATAATATTTCATTAGACAAAATTAGTTTTAAGCATACTTTTGAAGGTACATATGTATATTGAATCCCAGATATTGAGCTTTTCAAAGCACGGTCCTCGCCCATTTTCTAGTTTGTTTTCTAATTTCTTTTTTATAGAAAATTCAAAATATGTATGAATAAATAAATAATTATGAACTAGGTTGTGAAACGAAAAGTTAAACAAGTCTCGTAATTTTATAACATTCAAAAGGATTTTACTTCCGTGTGAATAATTAAGATAGTTTACGATACATTTTAAACTTGAACGTTCAAATTTACTTCAGCAGATATTACTAGATACAAAATACACAGAATCTCGGTGCTTCATTAATAGTTGAGAAAGGTTTCTTACTAATCTGTGTACAAGATTAATTCAGTACACCATCCAATGTACCGGCAAGACTAAACTTAAACAACAAGGAATGAGGACCTATTGAGTATTGTGTACGAGTATTCTTCGATGCAATGAGCCAATTGCTTCTAAAAGCAAGTGCCTCAAACTATAGAGTTCGTTCACATTTCACTTATTTTATGAAACATTTTTATTAGTAAGTAGATTGGGGATCTCGTAGAGTGCGGCTGGACAGAAATTGTGTAGTGCTATAAAGCACACGGGTTGGAAGCAAGCGTCTTCAATCCCCGGGCCGCTGCAAACTTCCCGCCGCTGTTTTTTATTGCGCAGAATTTAAATGCATTTTTGATGTTACGAGATGACACGCGGCGGACGTCCGCCCCGCCCCGCCCGCGTCGCTCTCCGCGCCCTATAATTTCCCAACTTGAAACTTCACTACGGTATTAAGCCTTGATTGCTTGAAGAAACTTGGAACATTCTACCGTATTCTTCGAGCTCCCTGTAGATGTAGCGCTGGCGCAGACGTTTATTACTAACAGTGATTTGAATTAATTCTGAATTATTTTCGGCTGGTATTTCATACAACTAAATTTTCGTATTTCAACTGGCTCATTGATCTAGTGGTAAAATCATGCAATTATTGCTGTAGGTTTGTTTTCCATTTCGGCCATTATTAGGTTTTACAATCAGAAAATTCTCAGGAGGCTGGAATTCTTTTCAGTAGACAGTAATTACTATTTTACTGAACACAATTTCACACCACAATAGACTTGAAATATCGTGAATTGTGATGTATACGTGAGTATTGCAAAGTATATTATATAGTAGGTATATACACATTGTAAATAAAACTACTTTTACGGATTGTATCGTTTGTATTTAATTTTCATTTACCCGACGTTTCGAACACACGTTCATGGTCACGGGCGAACTGACCAAAATCAGTAAAAATAGTTTACAATAACTACATCGTTTTAATGTTAATTTATCACAATTCGTCATACTTCAGGAATACAAATTATATTGTATTCAATTACAGAATACATTATAGAGAGAATCAATTAATTTCTGTATCGCACCTCTAATATGCCGATCAAAAGGGATACTGTGTATTTGGATTCTATTACGGTTTTCAATTAAGTAGTTGGGGCTTAGTTTGGACCACATTAGACGCGATACACGACAATACATTTAACGGCGGGAGACTGGAGCGCGGCCACGGGCGCCACCTGTCTGCGGATTGACTTCCTCGTCTTCCTCTGCCGTAGTTTTTAGCGCTTACTAAAAGGATTGCCGTGTAGTGATACTTCAAAGCGAAAGAAACTTTCGATCGACCTATTTCTGCTTGAAAATTATTTGATTGTAAAACTCTGACTAGGACTGTCTTAAAATAGATTATATAGCTAGTATTGAAATTTCTTTTAACTATAAACTTAATTGATATGGAAATTGTGAAATGGGATGGTGATTTAAATATGTGAATTATATTCTGTAATTGAGTGTAATCTACATTTGGCGTCGCGTCTTAGGATTGAAAGGCGAGACAAGCTGCCCGTGGGCGCATTAATTAGCAGGACAAGAGCAGCGATGTGGGGGTACGGTGGGAGGGGGCTACTCATGAAAGTTTACCATTTAATTAGAAGGAGCTGGCGCCCACCCCTTACCTTTTGTCGTAATGCTACGAGTATAAAGCTTAACTTAGGATTTCTCATTAGACGTGTATTAAGTTTCAAATTATTAACGCCTATCAATTTGTGTTTTACAATAACTGAACAAATCATAATGAAATATAAAACATAAATTAAATTATATTTAATTAAGTGTTATCAATTAGTTTCGTAATTAATATTTATTGAAAGTATAAAATTAAAATTATTATTTTAATTAAGTTGCTTTTATTAATTTATTAGAATTAAATATTAATGCTATTCCGTGTTAGTGACGAATTAAGAATACCATTCAGCAACCTTCGTCTGGCATGTGAATCTCGTAAAAGACGACAAATGGATATACATATAAAATCCATACAAAGTAGGAAAAGTCGAAATTTAACTAAACCCGTCTGATCAGCGTGGTGTAATGGATCATATTCCCACCCACTGTGGAAAACGCTCGAACCCAGCGGTGGGTCGTATATGAGCTGAGATTATATTAAAACGTTTAAAGGAAAATTTTATATTGTAACTAATAATTTTATTGAATTATTTAGATGTCGAAAATATTCCCTAATCTATAACTACAATAATAATTTCTTATATACATATTAGATATATATTTATTTCTACTACAAGACCCTGTTAAGTATTGTTGAAGACTATTACTTTAATATTTATGAGTATTATGAAAGAGGGCCGTAATAACAAAAATAAATCTAAACATAATTTTATTTTTTGAAGAATTTGTTAGACTTTGGATATTTATTTAAATAATTTTGAACGGATAGGCGTGTATTATTTCAAACCATTATTGCGATCTTTTCACAGTAGAAACATTAAGCGATGTTTCTATTTGATTTTTGATTACCCGTAGTTTTGAACACTTTTCAGATTCATGGTCACAGGAGGACTTAGGTGTTCCGCATCCAATAATTCATTGTTATTACAGGGATTTATATCTACCGGTCTTTGCATTAAAATGTAGTGGGTTAAAATTGAATAACTAATTTTGTAGTGGGTAGATATAAAGTAATTACAATCACTTGTTGGACATGAGACGCTTAAGTACTCCCGTAACCATTTACACTAAAATGTGTTTGAAACATCAAGGGATGAAAAATCAAATAGAAACGCGATAAAAATGCGTAAAAATAGTTTTATTTCAAATGTGTAATAATCGCGTAAATATCGGAAATAATTGTGAATCGTTTCTTTTATTATATTTAATAAAGCTAGTATGTTAAATAACAATGGAACCGCAGCGGTCTATTAGCAGATTCCAGTGAAATTTAGTATATGCAATAACAAAAGGTCGTGTTGTAGGTGGCGGTACACCCGTCTCCAATTAGGCTAATGGACACCACCCGACCTGCATTCATACTCGAAATCCTCTACACCAAGCTGCAGCTAATTTTCGCTTAAACGTCTAGCAATGCAGATCAACGGTTCACACGTCGCGGCTTGGACGCTAAGAATTTACACAAAAATAGATTAGCGGTGTAAACCATAATGATTTTTTATGTTTACGCGAGTATTACACATTGTAAATAAAACTATTTTACATATCTAATCTAGTAAAATCTAGACTAGTCCGCCCGTGACCATGAACGCTGTAAAGTGTTCGAAACGTCGGGCAATCAAAAATCAAATGCAAACGCGATAAAATCCTCATAATACTTTTATTTACAAGGTGTATACCACTTCAATAGGTTTTTAATTTAATGAAATGCAATCCCAAAACAATAACCTATCCTAAGCCAAGTAACAAACTTCGGATGTTAAGCTATTTTTCTCCTATAATCCCAATATCGTTATTTCAGTTTATACATGTCCCATGCGGGGCTCGCGCCTCCTTAACAATAGGAGGGAAACTGACCTACTATACTACGCTGGTCAGACATGTCGATATAGCGTTTTATTCCAAGTTTTCCTTCTTTTACATAGATGTTACCTATATGCATATTATTTTCCTTAGTCCTCATTTAAAACATCTATGGGCAAGGTAGGGGTGAATTGTATTCTTACTGCGTTACTAGACGATTTTAAACGTAATATTAACCGGTAAAATATTTTATATTTCAACTTGTAATGCTATTAAGGTATAATATTTACAATAACAACAAATTGAGTTGATAGTGCCAGGCCAGTATATATTCTGGCAACCTATCACGACTAGAATTGTATTGTTGTTGCGGCAAAGTATTAACCAAGTATAGAAAAAAAATTAATATGATTTTAACACTACGGGTATAAAAAGTATTTAAATAAATATAATGGATGAGGGGAGTGATGGCTGCTCTAGCAGTTAACTCGTGATCGGGTGCTGCTTGTGGGATCTTGTCCAGCCATATTTTTATCTCTTTTCTTTATTTTTTTTGTTTTGTACTAATATTTGAAAATTTATACATGTATACAATTTCGAAGGATATCACACTGGAGCTAATACTATATGTTGTACGAAGTATACAATTATATATATTTAAAAGACTAAAAAAAAGTGACAGCCTGCTGAGTTTCTTGTCGGATCTTCTCAGCTTGTGGCCGCGTGCCGATCCGGTGGTAGATTATTATATTGTATTCAAACAACGTTTAAACTCTGACAATATGTAAGTGCCCTTAAGGGGCTTATGCAGAATATTTGATTTGATATGATGAATATTTGATGATAATGATGATGACTAATAATAATAATAGGGTATAATGATAATAATATCTTTAAACAAAAAAGCTTGAAATTTATGCTATAGTTGAAACCTTGAATTTTTTACTACAGCACAATAGCGTATATCACAATATCCAATTGTTTTAGTATGGATATTGCAGTAACAATTAAGTGCATAATTTTCGTCTACTGAAGTCTCTTCCCTACAAATACGATGTCTGTTCCTGCCTCATAAAGACCCCATAAGGTTTCAACGCCAGTAGGTTCTACATCAGTTGCTTAATTTACTTGACACTACTTATTTTAATATAATAATAGTGGTAATATTCTCTCAATACTTTGTTCTAAGTAAATAAGTTTCATGTTGAAAATTAGTTGTTGTCTTTTAAAAATCGGACCCATTCTTCGAGCGCTTAAAATTTTTCATTTACCCGTCTGCCCATACCCGCTTCACCATGCATCGCGACTCATTACTTCACTAATGGAGATCGTAATGAACCAATCTAACAGATTGCTCTCGAATCTTCAACCACTGATTTGAAAGCCCCGAGATGTAACTGCCTTTTAAATTAAATACGACAGTCACTGAACGAGAATTAGATGTATATACGAATTACTTTACCAGTATAATCACAGCTACTTAGTAATGTGACTAAGAGAGCTACTAACTAAATGCCTAATGATTCACATTAACTTAACACCTAGTTTAATTTGTGTGACATCCCAACACGCGAATTCTAATCGCCAAGGTTAACTTGCGACTTTAGCAAACTTGTTCGTAACTCCAATTTGTAGCTCCGTTTGTGCGACTGGGGAAGTTATATTAAAAGGTCCACAGTAATTTTCTTGACAAACACAATGAATAATGAATGGCGCAATATAAAATTCGGATTGAGGAGGACGCCTCATCATGTGTCCCGCCCGACATGTTTGTCTCTCTTAATTCTGTGTGTTTTTGCTAATTGAGTCCCGCTTCGGCATCACCTGAGCTCCTGTACTTTCGCTGCTCGTCATAAGCTCGCTTCGTTAATCTATTATTCATCTGAAAAGACTAATTAAAACGTAAGCGTGTACTCTTTAAAAGTGTGCTCAAATCTTGTGACGTTTTCTCTTGCGTTACTGAGTGTGAATTCAATCAACTCCCAAATTCAACATAAGGCGCAAGATTTATGATCGACACAAATCGAATTCGCTAACAAACAATATCGTATTCGAACGCGGTACGTGCGGGATACGTACGAGTATATCAATATTGCAGGCGCTATTAATACGTCCGTCTCATGAGCGGGCGGGGTAGTAACGACACCCCCGCGCCGCCAACTCACACCCCTTAGTCGCCGCTCTTAATTGAATGAGGAGCGGGAATTGTTTCCCAAAATGAAACAATTAATTGTGCAACGGCTATTCCGCCTTACATGGATAATACGTTCGTTTATGGCCTCCTAACGCGGCTGCATGGCGTCCTTTATTGGACCGACTCTAGAAATTTGTGTTCATTGGAGCTCGTATCCAAAATTTAATGGAGAATTTATAAGGACATTATTTATTCCTTAGAGAGAGAGAGAGAGAGAGCGTTTTTGCAGCTGCCCCAATTACTATCACATTGGGTACTGTTTAAAAATACGTTGGTTTTAAAACCCTCAGACAAACAAATGTATACTGTACTTTATACAGCTCTTTAACGTCTGAAGATGTCTTGAAGTGTAGAACGAGCTTTAGTTTGAAGCGAGACGTTTAAAATTTTCATGGTCAGGTCATAGAGCACGTGTAATGTGGTTATACCGGGAGGAAATTCAGTGGAACGCGCTAACATGTGGCGCATTCAACTCGAAGACGCGTCGTAAACCGCCTTTACGCCTCTCGCCGAGAGCTTCTCAAAACTTTTCATATTCGCCAACCATAAAACAAGCCAAAAAATACGACCGACGAAAAACATTGTAAATACTAGCATGTTATCGAAGCTCGCCTGGAAATTAGTTCTAGACTAATTTATAAAAGGATTTACTACTATACGTTGCAGCAAAATTTAGTTTTCTTTTCCTAATTTTAAACATTAACTTTTTTTGTAAACAGCATACATTACACGGCACAGTTTAACATTTTAAAATATTCACGTATAAATTACAAACACATGAACGTAATCCGCGAGTTGACGGAGTAAGAATACAATTCACCACCTCCTCTCTTACCCGTGGGTGTCGTAAGAGACGACTGAGGGAGTAATTATGCATATGACGTCTATGAAAGAGAAGGATAACTCGAAATAAAACCCTATATCAAAACGTTTGACCCGCGTAATATAGTAGCTCAATTTCCCTCCTATTGTGGAGGAGGTTCGAGTCCAACAATGGGACGTATAAAGAGCTGAAATGATGATCATGATGAAAAACGTAATCTTTTGATATCGTAAATATATATCGATGATGAACGGGCACTCGAATCGATTCACTGATGGAATTTCATTTGATTCTGCTTTCCAACTTTAATATAATGCCGACTTTAGAAATTACCACTGAAGTGGTGAATATCATGAGCATCATTCACATAAAAGCCAGGATTTTTGGTAGTTCCAAGTAATTTAAAATTAGATTATATATAATTTATAAATAAAAAATAATAAACAGCTGGTACTTAATCACTGAAATCTACAAATATCATTATTGCGGCACGCAAACTAGTAGCATGCGTGTACATACGGGGCACGCACACACCTGCACTAGCGGGCAGGCGAGACGGGGTGGCGCTGTGCTACGAGGAGCACACATTCAATTTGCTATTTATCCGGGAATGGATCTAAGTCATTACTTAGCTGAGCGAGAGAGATGAGAACGGGATGCACTGGAAATTACACGTTGAACTAGTGTTCACAACTAGAACTGAGTATGCGTGCCTTCATTTACAGCTTAATATGTACGTATCTAACTTATTTGTTAAATAAGCATGATAAATACGCAATTCCACATCGACATTCACCATATAGGAGAATCGCAAACTAATTTTCTTTTATAATAATTGCGGTGTCACTTTTTAATGACCTAAAGGTCTGATGTACATACAATTACGTAATGACCTGATGTACAATGTTTTATAAACAATATTTTTTACTTTCCCGTCTATTAAGTTAGTAAAGAGAACTAACGCGTGTTTTCTGTACGGGGTGAAATTGAATTGTTTAAAAAAGTAATGACGTATATGTCGGCGTTGCGCCAGGAATTTGGACGATGATAGTAAAATACTGAGTATGTAATCACTGTATTTATTAGGAGTTCTTGCCGGAGAAGTGAGTGAAGTAAAACTGTCCTCTATTCTAATCTTACAATGTTTTTATAACCTCCGCTTTACAATGAAACGGTCTAGTCTTAGCAACTACAATTACTTTTTATAACAAACAAATAAAACAACTATTAAATAACTATCGGCATATAGCTAAATAATAATGATAAATATTCTAATGCATTCAACATAATTCCAAATAGTCAATTTTACACAATTTACATTAATGTAATTAAAGGAAATATTGTTCTCATATATTGTTCAACAGACGGCGCTGTAACTAGAAATAAATTGCAATATTTATTGTGTAAAAACAACTAAATATGGTTACAAATAATTACATTAATTCTAATCGATTTTAATTTAATCAACTATATAAATATTTAAACAACTAAATCAAATATATCTAGAAATACATTCAAAAAGTGTCTTTTAAATAACATAGCATGATAAATAGCAGTGTTGTTACTACAAATAATTATTTAAATATTAGTTGCAAATATTTCAAACACGTTTACAACTATAATTGATAACACATACATCAACAATTTACAAATATTGCCGATAGAGGGCGATATGCGCCCATACGGCCATACTGACTCCAGCGCGTCCCTTGCGCTGTTAAGGCGTCACCCACCAAGGGATCTAGCCAACCACAAGGCATCACCCATCCTGGGATCTAGCCAACCATAAGGCATCACCACCACGGGATCTAGCCAACCATAAGGCATCACCCATACTGGGATCTAGCCAACCATAAGGCATCACCACCACGGGATCTAGCCAACCATAAGGCATCACCCATACTGGGATCTAGCCAACCATAAGGCATCACCCATACGGGATCTAGCCAACCATAAGGCATCACCCATCCTGGGATCTAGCCAACAAGACCAGGTTTAAGGATACGCATGGTGGCCAGCCAGCGCTTTAGGAAGGATGGTTTGGATAGGAAAAATAAAAAGCATTTGTTTCAAAATTAATATTCACCCGCCCATACGGCATTGCTGTGATCAAAAAAAAAAAACAGTCTGCAACAGGCGCTGGTCATAAAAGTCATGGCTAGCGATACTTACATCACATCCGCGGAGATAATTATGCTTCAACATGTATCGGTCATTAGGCAATACCTCCTAAAGTGCCATGAGACCCTCGAAGAGAGTGCGTCGGTGACGATGCACGAGAACAAAATTGCCAAAAATACATTTATTTTGGCTCCATCTTTGTCAAATCAATTAACTCGGAAAAGACCGCTCGTCCATCCTCATCGTACAGACGTTAAATCTTTTGTTCGTTCGTCGTAATTTACCTGCAAAATCTTAATAAGCGGCGGTCAATATTTTGCCAAACAATACTCCCAGTAATATTGCAGTTTATAGCCAACTGGAAATCGCAAATAGCACTGTGGCATGGTTTATCAAGCTCAAGTACAGACATTAATATCTTTGATAATTTTCACAACTAGTCCCACTTAACCATTTGCTCTACTAGTTCCCTTAGCCACAAGGTATATTCCATACCGTATTTATTCATTATTATAAGAAGAGACGAGTTCCAAATACAGTTACAACTTCACAAAAGACCTCATAGCCGATTGTGACGTCTTTAGTGTAAACTACTATAAAGACATTGCGTATTCTGGCTGATGACGTCCGCCATGAATGTAGCCTGTAATGTCAGCGAACACAGTATGAAAATTATATTGCAATTTTATAGATTGGAAGTCGATTGTTTTACGCCCGATTTCGGTTTTACGAATGTTAGCTAACACAATTCTTCACAAATTTTCGAACATATTCGGGTACCAATATTGTTCGCCGATTTTAGCCAGTACCTTTTCGCAACAAAAGTTGTGGTAGTCTCGCAATAGTCCTTATATTGCGGTGGAGGTAATAAACACATTAATGGAAACAAATTAGATCCAAATTCAGAACAAAAATTTATGGATCGCACAGAGCTGTCCTGCGCGGGATTCGAACCCGCGACACTGGCACGATATCCTAACCACTACGTCATCTGTGCAGTGCAGTGTGATCGTAACACGAGTTTCTAACGGTAATTACGTGAAACGATACTATTTGAACATTATGGCTCAGCAATATCTTGTTAAATGACATAAAGTATAGACTACTGTCAGAGTCAATCTCCTTTATTGAAGGATCACTCTTCTGCCCTACATGAAGCCAAGTATGGTCAAGAGTGGATGAATTTACGACGAGATAAACAATTACTTCGTTTTAGAGCATATGGTTTACTTAACACAGATTAAGACTAATCTGTATTAACCAAGCAGTCACCCTTTCGATATTCTACTTTAAACTAAAAATTTTAAAGAAATGCTACCAGTTATGCACTCCTGGAGTGTGCTCTTTCTGCCTTGCCTTGAAACCTCAAGTGAATTTCAGTTACAACATAATCAGTTACCACTTTAAATAATTGACCACCTAAGAAGTGACGGAAATGCTTAATAGCTTTAAACGAAGTCTAGCGTCTTCAGCTCATGAGCGGTATTTATTTCAACGCACACGGTTCGCATACTGAACTACACGGGGACTTTTGAACATTTAGTGATATTTAAAGTGAAGGCAGCTTATCTCATTTTCATAGCGTTATAGAGGTGATAATCTATAGGGTCTGCGTTGAACTATTTAATCAGCCTTTTAGTTTATTGTTAACGCACTGGTCTTTGTTTGCGATACACAGTTGCAGAGTATGAAACTAGATTTAAATGATGTTCTCAAGGAACATCATTTAACTTAAAACAATATTGAGTCGTTTAGATTGAAGTTAAAATCAAAGTTATAGATAGCATGGAGGGTTCATTTATCAGCAGTTACAGTTTTCTATATTATACCCTCTTTAAGACTTACGGTAATACCAAACAGTACTAATAATGTCCTAACCAATTCTACCTCGACACGTCATGGAAACTAACTTTGGTTGTAATACAAGTAACATCAACGATCTGGCGTTTGGCCGGAATCGAACCAGTAAACTTATTTCGGATCAGAGAACAATCAACACCAGTATGGAATAAGCTATTGAAAACTTTACCTTGTGATTATGCGATCTCTAGAAGTAAAAATAGTCCGATTGTTAGTTAACCATAAATGTTATCGATTTGCTTACGGAAATAATTATTTTCACTATGGTATTTTCTATAACAAAAACGGTATTATAAACTTCGTCGTATTAAGGGGGTTATGAAAGTTTTAAATCGAGAACTCTGCAGGCGTGATAAGTAGACGCTTCTATACTAGACAGTGTAAGCGACGCGAATTATTCAAAATAAGAACTATTTAATAATTGTAAATATGTAGTAGGCATTCTATTGTTGCTATGCAAGTGCGCGCGGGGTAACCGGCGCGCGGGGTAATTGGTCGCGCAGAGAGGTTCTCGCGCGCTGCCGCGCTCACGTCACCTGGACTTGAGCGCCTTTTACGTCACGAAAGGTGCCAAACACGGGCCTTATCATTTTTAAATGTCCCGTGCTGTTTACTATTATTATTAGTCAATATCTATACCAATAAATAAAAATGGAGTGTCTGTAATGTCAAAATGGCTTATTTCACGCTCACGCGGTCACCTGCACGACACCTATGCCCAAAATACAGATTAAAAAATTTTTGTCCGTCTGTTTGTTCCGAGTAATCTTCAAAACGGCTGGACCGATTTCAAAAATTCTTTCACCAATGGAAAGCTATAATATCAGGGCGTAAACTAGGCTATATTTTATTCCGGTATTCCCACGAGAACGGGAACTACGCGAGTAAAACTACTAAAACAGAGGCGAAGCTAGGGTGGGTTGCTAGTTATTCAACACATCAGTACTTTTTGGCGTCAATAGTCATCACATAACTCTTCACCGCCTGCACACCGGTGAAACCCCCGGCGTCGTCTCCAGACAATTACTGTTGGACAGTAGTTTTCGCTAACGAAAAGTTAACAAAACAAACACGAGCCTAGACAAAATCTAGGCGTTTCGCAATAGCTCAGATCTTATTAATTCAAGATAAATACCTGTTATTACGGCGTCGATCACCTCAGAGTCCGTAGCCTCACGTCTCAAAAGTTTGAGCAGAGCCCGGCCCGTTGTAGCGTAGTCTGCGTAACTGTCAGCTTGTTCAGAGGTGCAGCTGCGCCACCACTGGACGTAGCCAGCATACCGGAACTCCTTGCCGAAGGTTGTAACGATGTCATCTTCCACTTGTTGCCATGTAATTGATTGAAGCGCCCATGTGTCTGCCATACCGTGGAGTTCAAGAATAGCTTCCATTCTTGCTTCTTGCGGCTTATATGTTGAAAGCCATGATCGTCTCGTTAACATTTGCCCACCAGTCCGCGATGTCGATGATTATCGATGCGATCTCTCGTCGGGGTTGAACGGCGGTAGATAAAAATTTTGGTGCCGCCGTTACATTGTAGCCTCCGTAGAAGATGCGGCTCTCGCAGCTGTTGTTGCAGCAGTATTTTGTAATCGAGGTCAGGAGATCCATCATTTGCTCCATAGTGATGGTCATCCGTAGATCTTGAAGAGTTTTGGGGCTGTGATCCCACCGCTGCTGTCGGCGTTGCGCCAGGAATTTGGACGATGATAGTAAAATACTGAGTATGTAATCACTGTATTTATTAGGAGTTCTTGCCGGAGAAGTGAGTGAAGTAAAACTGTCCTCTATTCTAATCTTACAATGTTTTTATAACCTCCGCTTTACAATGAAACGGTCTAGTCTTAGCAACTACAATTACTTTTTATAACAAACAAATAAAACAACTATTAAATAACTATCGGCATATAGCTAAATAATAATGATAAATATTCTAATGCATTTAACATAATTCCAAATAGTCAATTTTACACAATTTACATTAATGTAATTAAAGGAAATATTGTTCTCATATATTGTTCAACAGACGGCGCTGTAACTAGAAATAAATTGTAATATTTATTGTGTAAAAACAACTAAATATGGTTACAAATAATTACATTAATTCTAATCGATTTTAATTTAATCAACTATATAAATATTTAAACAACTAAATCAAATATATCTAGAAATACATTCAAAAAGTGTCTTTTAAATATCATAGCATGATAAATAGCAGTGTTGTTACTACAAATAATTATTTAAATATTAGTTGCAAATATTTCAAACACGTTTACAACTATAATTGATAACACATACATCAACAATTTACAAATATTGCCGATAGAGGGCGATATGCGCCCATATATACGTCGACAAATCTCTTCATCAGGATGGTTTTCCAAGAGACCTAAGTAATTGAAATCAACTCATTCAATAGTAAGTACGACATCTGCCACTTTGCTCGGTGTACAGGTTCGCCTCCTATGGTGCATCGTGTGCATGGAGTAAGGCTCAAAAGTTCTGTCTTACCCACATTGCTATCTCTCTCTATCTATTTATACGCCATGGTATACAGGCCCATAAAATATAGAGGATAGTATGTGTCAAAAGTAGCATGCTGTAAGCCTACAAGCATACACCGTCCGTCTGGATAGACGGAGCCACAGATTCTGATATCAATTTTCTATCCCATACATTAGTCTATAAACCCGGATATAGGTCCAAAAATAGACATTTATAGGCTAATGGATGGCAAGGAAGATATAGCTCAATCGCCACACTCGTTAGGCGGGGCAACAACCGCAGCTAGTATTATGAGTTTTCCAGAAGACTACTATTGCTCATTTTTCTCGTGATAACTCAACATGTTTTTACTACTATCACGGGAAAGTAAGAGGTCTCGATATAGTATAATCTTAACCCCACATCATACGTAGAAATCAAATCAGATAAATTCCATAAAATGGTTTATTACATACTGAAATTTAATAATAGTTCATTTTTCACCATGCGATTAATTGAAAACTAAAATAATTGTTTAAACGCTCATGTTCGTTTCGTAGATATGCTCGTTTGCTTTTTTGTAAAAAAAACTAGAATTTTTGGTATTTATTCGCGTAAACATCAGATATCATTATTTATTTTGTTCCCTGTAACAATGCGAATCGTATTTCATGTTAACTTATTTAACATGAAAAACGAATTGGTAGATCGTATTTTTAATTTTATTAAATTTAATAGTTTCCTAAAAGTATTTAGTGTTTCTGTGTGGTGACGGAAGAATATATAATTCTCCACTCCCTTTCTTGTCCGAGGATGTCGTAAAGGACGCATATGGGAATAAATATGCATATATCATCTATGCAAGAGAAATTAAACTCAAAATAAGACCCAATACCAACCGCCGTCTGACCAGCGTGGTACAATAGGTCAATTTCTCCAGTGTGGCTAACCGCGCGATCAGTGTGGCTAACCGTGTGACGGCGACCGACGTCCCAGGATGTCGAGAGGTGAGGGTACCCGAAAGGGTATTCCGTCGGGCCGACCACTAACGACAAGTCACATCTGCTCCGGTGGTCGGCCCAACAACGAGGTGACGTGGGTACGGGTGGATTATGTTCCCGCGCGCCGTCCTTTCATCGCCCCGGACGGACTGGACCGCGCGTGCGCTTACCATAGCCCACCCATAAAAAAAAAAACAAAGGTCAATTTCTCTCCTATTACGGAGGAGGCTCAAGCCCAACAATGACACGTGAATGAGCTGAAATGATGACTTATCACCAGTTCACCATTAAATTCTTCATTTTCTTCAGCCCATATATTTCCCACTATGTATTAGGCACGGTTCTGCCTAATCAATGGGAGGTAATATAACCAACTACCTCGTACTGGCCAGACCAATTAACAAAGAGTTGTATTTCGATATTTACTTATTTGCAGTGATGTTTACGTAACGTTTTTATAACACTTAATTGCCTTTTACAGCACCTTCAGGAAAGGGATAGGTTTTGAATTATATTCTTATTCCGTCATCATTGATCAAGTTCGATATCTATCAACGAAAAAAAGAAAGGAAGGTCCTTCATTCAAAAACAAATTTCTTTAGATTGATATTCATACATTTTATTTGTTATTTTTTGATAAATTAACCACTGTTATCTATAGATTAGTTGATGTTATACTAGCATTTTCTTTGCTATAATCAGCTCAAATCATTTGCGATATTGTAAAGAGCAAACTTTATAGCGTTTCATGGCGTGGGGTGCATAAGGGCCACGCCAAACTCTCAATAACTCTCAATTATTAATGTAATTTTCTTGTACAGCTAATTTCACATTTGAGAAAGTTTCGCGCTCGCATAAGAACCGATCCGGTCAGGGCGGCACGGGCGGCCAGCCCTCAATCACAGGAAGTGCGCCATCTCATTCCGGAAGTGGTTTCTGTTGTCGTTCATCTCGCTCGCGCCTCGTTTCTCTTGTTTTGTAAACTTGTGCCGTTAATGGACATGTTCGCGTATTCTTGTGCTTCATATACTCCAATCGAATGCATTTCACTTGATGAAAAATACATTACCTACCCAAAACAATATTTTATATTTTTTTAATCTAGTTGCTTTCGTTACATTTTTTATAGACAATAACTACACAAAGGATGTATGATGGATGTATCCTTGTATTGCGAGGCACTTTATAAACATATAACTCAAGGAAACAATTATATCCAGACTCGGAACAAAACTATGGATCCTACAAAGCTTTGTCCTGTGTGGCACTCGAAACCAGGACACTGACGTGGTAGTACGGATCTTAACCACTAAGTCATCTGTGTCGTCATTACGTGTCCTTAAGGTAGCAGACGGCAGTTATATTGGTTGGAAGTTTGAATCCTTCTCAAAAGGTTGTTAATGCCATAATCAGCCCGCGTTGCGAGCGGATTGGCAAACGCATTTGATGTTGAAACGTTTCCCAGGAGTGCTCCTGCCCATTGATGTGATGCTCTCTTAGTTGGTTTTTACTATTCCAAGGAACTATTTCCATACAAGGAACATAATATGTCACTGTCATCTGTAACATTTGGAAACTATCAAGTTCATACTCATTAAAGACTCAGTTGCTTAAAATGGCAATGGAAAACTTGACAATAAAACACATATCTCCAGAGATTATTTTCAATGTTGGACGTCTAAAATTTTTCAACCCGTAGATATTCTACAGCATATTTAGTTTCCAACTCATGTATATGTTCGGCAGAAGCCTCGAATTAGATCTCTGGAAAATGCCCAGTATACCGCGCTTTTGCGAGTTTTCTTCTCTTGCCACGATATTATCTACTATAATCTTTGATTCTTCTTCAGTCTATGTATATCCCAATTTGGCACACAGGTCTCCCTTAGAATGCTAGGCAAATTGACCCACAATTGGACTCTGATTAGACGTGGTGGCATAGCTTCCTTCTTTTGTAGTGTTGTTATATACTTACATCCCTTAGTCCCTTACACGACATCCACGAGAAAGGAGGAGTTACTAAATTGTATTCATATTCCTTCACACACAGAAAAAGTCCTTGTAGGTTTGGTAAAAATACACGGGATAGAAACGCGCCATGAATGACTTATATGAATTGTTGTTGTCTTTTCCATTAGTCTGTGATTGATATGTTAAAATTGAGTCTGAATAATTGATACTTATTTGTTATTACTTATTTTTATGTGGTACGAATTTCACTGGATCATCACATTTTTTTTTTGACTTGCATTAAAATACGTATTTATGGATCCGTCTGGTGACGGAGTAAGAATGCAATTCATCGTTCATTTTGTGGGTGTCGTAAAAGACAACTGAGGGATATATTGTACATATAACAACTATGCAAAGGAAGGAAAACTCCACGTAAAACCCTATATTGACCCGTCTGGCCAGCGTGGTACAATAGATCAATTTCGTTCCCATTACAGAGGAGGCTCGAGCGTGGAAGTAGGAATTTTTGGCAATTTATGAATCTAAGCATTGTCCTACGTGAGAGTCGAATCCATGATTCTCGGATTCCGAGGTAGGTAGTTTTAAGTACTAATCTGCCACCTTACCTTTACAAATTATTTACAAAAGTTTATATTTTTGTTTTTTTTTACTTTCGCTCTTTTATTACCTATCATACAATTCGTATTTCATAAATGATCAAAAATAATCAAGCAATAGATACGACAACGTTAAAGCTAGTTATTTTTCCTTGAATATGTACCTAATTGTTAAATAACATGTGTAATTACATAAGTTATTTAATTATTAGCTATATAATAGTGTTAAATAAATATACACAAGTGTATTTGCCAGACGACCTTTACTTGTTTTTTTATTAATGCAAATTAAATGTTTATCATTTATTACCCGTGTGATAATATACTTTTCAAAATATGAGTCGTTTGAACATGTTGGAACTGGTGTAGTTTCATCACACGTCGTGATGCCCTCAGCTGCTCTCGAGCCATGGTTGTTTTGAGTGATAATTTTGTAGTAAAATCGGCCCCCGTATAATAACCGCCAGGTCTATTTTGAAAACAGGCCCCAGAATTTCTGTAATGGAATGCTGTATCACAGTCCAGCCCCGGCAGTTAATTGAAATGGGCTTTTGCTCCCCGCTATGGTTACTATGATTCAAGGCAAAAGAAAGTGAAGGGCAATGCCACGACCATCTTCTCCACAGACTTAATATTGGCGAAGTACGATCGGGTGATATCCCATAGAAGGAAATTAAGGGTTTTGCTGCATCTCCTATGCAAAAGTAGTCCTTCACTATTGCTGGATCATGGAAGGCATCTAAAACTAATTATACTTGATACTAATTAGGCTGGAGTACTTCGAGTAAGATTTTGATTGCGAGCAGATTTTGGAATCTAGAAACAATATCACTTCATCATCTCTGCCCATATACATTACATTGTTGCGCTCGGGCCTCCTCAATTGAAGAACAGAATTTGGCCAAATATACCACACTGCTCAGAGGTGTTCGCATAGAGTTTGACAAAATCACTTACAGACCTGCTATGTCAGTAACTGACACAAAATGTTTGCCCTTGTGCCACTTAGGGAAAGTGCTCTTTGGCACGTAAGTCGTATAAGCGCCTCGCTTGGCAGACGGGTTATTAATCGCACTTGGCATTATCAGTTTCACAGAAAAGCTAGTGTCCATTTGCTTGTATGTTGCCCTTAGCAATATATTTTGAATCCCACACGACGAAATAATAACATACAAATACTTCAAATCGTAAATAGATATTTTTTAAGGTGAAAACTCATCCACAACCACAAGTGGTGCACTGATAAGGGCGCCCGATTAAAATGAATCACAACGGTGCTGCTAATTGGGCTGGCCCGGCGGCTCATCCAATTAGGCGAGACTTAGAAACCCGTGCCCGCAGGCCGCCGGGACCGGGCCGAGCACCCCCGCTTTAATCTACCCTGTCTGCTCCATTAATATGAACCTTCACAAAAATATACACGTTGCCTTACTTGTATAAAGATAAGTGAGAATAGATAAATTATAGCTAATTGCTATACTAATCACTCGACATCATATTCTGTTTATTCATTTTCGTATGCACATCGCCGCCCTTATAATACCTCAATTATTTTCAATGTAGCACCTCTCAGCTCGAGTGCTAAGTAATTTGAGTGTATATTTCGGAATGTTGATGAAAACTCAGTTGTTTAGGCGAAGCGCGGTAACGACTCCTTTCAAGATTTCGCAACGCCTTTAATGACATCGAAGTCGGTGAGGCCGGGTTCGCGTGCGCAGTTCTTGTTATTTCTTTATTACAAAGGAGTGCCTCATTAATTTGGCAGCCCCTCAGGGTTGAGGGAGTCGCGAACCCTTGACCTCGTTCGCGAGAGCCCGCGACACTGAACCGTTCCCAAATTGTAAAGCTTACGCACATAACGATACACAATTAACGATCCTCATTATAGTTGAACAGATGTTGCAACTCAAGGTATTGGCCGGGCAATAGTCTTCAACTTACTCGTGGCCATATACACAGTTTGTTTTTTCATTGAACAGATATAAAAGTCAAAGTTATAAAATTCCTTTTCCAGATATAATTCCTCAACTTATCGTTGCAGCGAGACAGTTTCTATTATCCCTAATAGCAATCGTGAGAGTTTTAAAATGGCTAAAATAGTAAAACTTGTTCTTAGGAAGTGTTCGCAGGCCAAGTTGAGGACGAAATCAGAGGAAGTTCGATATTGAATGTCGCATTTTATTGGATAAATTGGATGGCAAAGCAGGGTAGCGGCAAAGTGGTACTTTGTCGCTTAATAACAAAATAGTGTCGGTAAGAGGTTGAGATATAGTGTGTCACTGGTTAATTTGAAAGAGGAAAGGCATGTAAAGAGGCTAATGAAGGCGAGCCTCGACGAGTGGGCTCCGTGTCCGTGGACTCGTGCATTTTTAATGGCGCACGCTAACACACTCACTATTAATATTTACCGAACACGTCAAGAGGGTGCACTTTACCTTTTAGTTAACTAGCGTCCGGCCGTTCATTAAATTTTCACGCGCGTCAGTTTCGGGCGAATTTTACGCGGCGCTGACCGGGCCGAACCGCCGATAACGAGTGCAGACCACGCTCGTTACAGCGACCTACCCGCCGCACCATACCGCCGCTGCCAACGACAACCCGACCAAATTTTATTAATAATAAACTGTAACTGAAACGTCAGCTTTGAAGTTAGAGAGCGACTCAAACGCTCGTTATCGAGAATTATGCGAAATCCTTTGGCGTATATAATACTCTTATTTCTTTAAAGTTACCTTAAGCATTCTAGGTTATTGTTACATTTACGTTCTTAGGTATTATATACAATATTTTAGTGAACTATTAAAATGAACTTTGAACAGAAACCTATTAGCAAATTAATTTAATATCGACATCTTCATTTTAGCTCCTATTCAGCTTTCAGCATATAAACGTTAAAATATCGCATCCAAGTTTCAAGTACAAGTATGAAATATCACTAGATTGATTGATATTGGTCTTAGTAATCAATACTAGCTAATAGCTTGAAAGCAGACTGTCCCGTCTAAATTAAGACGTATGGTCACGTTAGCTATGCCACACTGATCTTACGAACTATTATAGAATTTTATTAATTCATTATTCAAATATTTCTCTCTATTATAGTGATGGTCTTTTTACAAAAATGCAATCAAGTAATCTTCTAACATCGATTTAAAGCGGTACTAATCTAAGTATGCAATCGGTGTAATATCGCAGCTTTTAACCCATTATCAGTAACATTTTTCTAGCATGGTGTGTGCTCGCCGTGCGTGCTCGACGTGCATGAATAAGCAATGAGCGCCCGCGCACGCAACGCGACAAACGGCCGCAGCGCACGCGACATCCCCGCCCGCCCTACAAGCCACCCGCCCTAATTTATTACCGCCCGCCCTACTACTATCACTCTTATATCTTACCTTACCATATCTTTAGCGCTTCTTATTTTTATTGTTGCTACTAAATTATTTGCTATTTAGGGTGTAGTAGTAGTGCATAAATATAATAATAATCTTTTTTAAACCTTATCTTTTGCTTAAAGATTAAATCCTTGTATTATAGACTTACAAACATACAAATAATAAATTATATACCACTCAGAGAATTTTTTTTTTTATTGCCAACGGTGGCAAACGAGCAAACAGTACACCTGATGGTAAGTGTTGCTGTCGCTCATGGACCTTTACAAGGCCGCTGCCTACCGCGAAACAGTGAAGGGATTGTGAATGCGTAAATTAAGGCTCGGTGATACCAAGGGCACCACCAAAACCCCCCACACGCAAACACCCTCAGAAATTTGGGCTTCCGGCTCTCTCGCTCACCGAACGAAACGCAGTAACTAATTGCTACTACTCAGACGTCGATTTTCTGCGAGAGTGTGGTACTACCCCGGACGGACCGGCCCGCGGCTGTAGACAGATAACTGTCGACAGTGTGGTCCTACCAAATTCTCTTGAAGTTCGATCAAATTATCCTGTGCGGAAATTAAACCATAACACTCGGCCCAAGAGGTCTCTACTTAAACTACAAAGTCCTATATACAACAGTTTAGACTGTAATCATACTAGTGGTATATCTAATATCTTGCTCGTGGATGTCGGCAAAACCACTAAGAGATACGCAGATAACATAAATTCAAGAGAAGGAAAACACGAAATAAAACCCTATGCCAGTGCACCTCACCGACGTCAACTCTGCCAACGACGCCGGCGACGAGAGCTGTCCCTGCTGCGTCGACTCGCGCCACGGGGCGTGTCCCGGCCGCAGAGATGCCTCTTCCTGTGGTGGACGGCGTGTCGGATGAGGTGATGCGCGCCATTTTCACCAGAGTTGGTCGGATGGTCGAGGCACGCATCGAGGCCGTGGAGGCGAGACTCCCTCCTGAGGCACCTCTCCGGCCGCCACTCGCTGTGGACAGGGCTAGGGCCGCGCGGCCGACGGTAGCGTCGAGTCCCACCCCGCTACCATGCCAGGGTGGCTGCGTGGCCAGCTTTGCGGTGGCCGTGGCTGGGCCTAAGGGTCCCGCCACAACTAAAAAGGCGAGGGTGGCGCCGGCTCCCGCCGTACCGCAGTCGGTGGGCAGGTAGCTGAGCGGGGCAGGAAGGCTCGCGGTCAGAAAAGGAGGGCGGCAGCCAAAAACGCCGCGGAAGCTGCTGCTCCCCAGGCGGGAGCCGGAAAAAAGAAGAGAGGCAAGAGGTCGCGCAAGGGGCTCAAGCCGCCAAAATGAGCCGCAGTTGTTATTACTGTGCTGCCTGAGGCGGCTGAGAGGGGCCTAAGCTACGAGGCCGTCCTGAGTCGCGCCCGGCGGGAGTTAGACGTCTCTGACATTGGAGGCGTCGAAGCTAGGACCCGCAAGGCCCAGACAGGGGCTCGGATCCTGGAGTTCCCTGGGGCCGAGGGCGCCAAGGCGGCCGACAGTTTGGCCACGAAGTTGCGGGGTCTGTTCGAGGAGGAGGGTGGCGTCCGAATCGCCAGGCCCGTAAAGTGCGCCGAAATGCGCATTACGGGTCTGGACGATTCCGTGACGGTGGAGGACGTCCGGGAGGCTATCGTGGCTAGAACCGGATGTGTCTCGGACACCGTCCGAATTGGCGCCATCCGCCCTGGTCCGGGCGGTGTCGGTGCCGCCTGGCTGCGGTGCCTGGTGGAGTCGGCCAAGAAACTGGCTGACTCAGGCAGGCTCCTCGTGGGCTGGAGCTCGGCGCGGGTGACCGTGCTGGAGTCCCGGCCTGCGAGGTGCTACAAGTGCATGGCGGTCGGACACACTCGGCCGACATGCACTAACTGCTTTGACTGCAGCGACCTTTGTTTCCGCTGCGGTCAACCCGGGCATAAGGCGACATCCTGCGCCGCCACCCCCCACTGCCCCGCATGTGCGGCGGGCAATAGCCCGATCGCCCGCCAGCGTGGAGGAGGTGATGGATACGGCCCACTAATGGCGACCGAATCCTACCACCTCCTGCAGGCCAACCTCAACCACGCCGCCGAGGCACAGGACGTTTTCCTGCAAGCCATGGCGGAGTGGTTGATCGGTGCAGCCGTAGCCGCGGAGCTGTACGTGGTGCCTGACCGGCCCAATTGGCTGGGCAGCAGTGACGGCTCTGTGGCAATCGTCGCCTCCACGTCGTGGCATTCCCCGCCTTTGTTGCTCAAGGACAGGGGTGATGGGTATGTCGCGGCGGAATGGGGAGAGGTTACGCTATTTGGTGTTTACTTCTCCCCTAACAGGAGCGCGAGGGATTTCGGGGCCTTCCTCACCATCCTGGGGGCCTCGATACGGCGACTGGCACCGCGCCAAGTCTTCGTTCTGGGGGACTACAACGCCAAGTCCACGGCTTGGGGGTCCCCCAGGACGAATGACCGCCGGCGGGCGGTCGAAGAGTGGGCGGCGGCACTGGGCCTCTGTTTGCTGAACAGGGGCTCCGTGCAAACGTGCGTGCGGCAGCAGGGCGGGTCGTTAGTGGACTTGTCGTTCGCTAGCCCTAATGTCGCAGCACGTGTGAGGAGCTGGTGCGTCCAGGAGGAGGTTGAGACCCTATCCGATCACCGGTACATCCGGATAAATGTCTCCCGGACCCTCCTGCAGCCCAGCAGGGGTCACATGGCGGACGGAGCTCCCGCGTTTCCGCGGTGGGCTGTGGGTCGATTGGATCGGGACCTGTTGGCGGAGGCAGCCATCGTTCAGTCGTGGCTGTCCTCACCGCCCCAGGTGGACGGGGTGGATGCCGAGGCTGGCCGCATCCGCTGTGCGTTAACACAGATCTGCGATGCGGCCATGCCCCGTGTGCGGCGTCTGCCCCCGAAGAGTGCGGTCCCCTGGTGGTCTCGAGAATTGGCGGACCTTCGGGCCGCGTGCATACGTGCCCGGAGGGCCTACACCCGCAGCCGAGCGCGTCACCGCGACGCTGAGCGGGAGGGCCAGCTGTACGAGGCTTACCGCAGTGCGCGGTCTGCCTTCAGGCTGGCCGTCCGTACCGCCAAGGACGTTAGTCGGCGGGAGATGCTGGACAGTCTCGCAGCAGCGTGACTCCTGGGGTCGCCCCTACCTCGCGGTGCTGAACAAGCTCCGCCCCCAAACCGAGACTCCAGCCCAGCCTCCTCACCAGAGTTGTCGAGGACCTCTTTCCACGGCGGGCGGAGCACACACCCCCGGTCATGGCTTCGCCGGACAGCGACCGGGAGGCCAACGATGAAAGTGCTCCGCCCATCACGGAGCCGGAAATGGGGGCGGCGGTGGCGCGTATGCGAGTCAAATCCACCGCCCCCGGGCCCGACGGTATTCCGAACCGTGTGCTGGCCCTGGTCCTCGAACACCTGGGACCACGCCTCAGGGGACTGTTCGACGCTTGTTTGTCGTCCGGGCAGTTCCCTGGGTGCTGGAAAGAGGGGAGGCTGGTTCTCCTGCCGAAGCCGGGACGGTCTCCCGAGTCGGCCTCGGCCTACAGGCCCATCGTGCTGCTTGATGATACAGGCAAGCTGCTGGAGAGGGTGGTGGCTGCCCGAATCGAGCGGCACCTCGTCGGGGTCGGGCCCGATTTGTCGGACGCCCAGTTTGGTTTTCGGAGAGGGCGTTCGACGATCGCGGCCCTGCTGCGCCTAAAGGCCGTGGTAGCGAAGGCCGTCACCGGCGGAGGAGTCCTGTTGGCGGTGTCCCTGGACATCGCCAACGCCTTCAACAGTTTACCATTCAGCTGCATCAGGGAGGGGCTGAGGTATCACGGGGTGCCCGTGTACTTCAGGCGGCTGGTGGCAGACTACTTGGAGGGGCGCAGCGTCCTCTACGTTGACCGAGTAGGGGACGTTGTGCGAACGCCCATGACGTGCGGTGTCCCACAGGGGTCGGTTCTGGGTCCGACCCTGTGGAACATCGGCTACGACTGGGCGTTGAGAGGAAGCCTCCCACCCGGGCTGGGCGTAATTTGCTACGCCGACGATACACTCGTCACAGCCCGGGACGCTAGAGGAGGCGGCACGCCTGGCAACTCTCGGCACCGAGGAGATTGTCAGGCGGATCGAAGCGCTGGGGTTGAGGGTAGCCCTGGAAAAGACGGAGGCCCTTTTGTTCCATGGCCTCCGTACCGCCGGGCCTCCCGCCGGCGCTTCGATCACCGTGAAGTCGGTCACCATCAGTATCCAGGCCCACATGAAGTACTTGGGCCTGGTGCTCGACGGGCATTTTTGGTTTCGGGAACATCTCCATCGACTTGTTCCCCGGCTTGTCGTTGCGGCGTCCGCCCTTTCGCGGCTGATGCCGAATGTGGGCGGACCCAGCGCTACGTGCCGACAGCTGTACTCGGGGGTGATTCGGTCGATGGCTCTGTATGGCTCACCGGTGTGGGCGGGGTCCCTGACCGTCCGGTTGAGGGCCCTCTTGAGGCGACCACAGAGGGTCATGGCGGTCAGGGCCATACGCGGTTACCGCACGATGTCGACGGAGGCAGCGTGCCTCTTGGTCGGAACTCCCCCGTGGGACCTGGAGGCGGAGATGCTCGCCGACATTTATCGGCGGGTGTTGGAGACGCGCGCCCGCGGCGGTATGGTCTCCCTGCAGGAGATCACCGCCTGGCGGGTCGACGCCCGCCGTGGAGTCATTGCCCGTTGGGCAGTCCGGCTGGAGAGTCCTCGGTACGGTGTCAGGACCGTCGAGGCCTTCTGGCCGGTGCTGATGGAGTGGTTGGAGCGGACGCACGGTGTGCTTTCCTTCCGACTGGTGCAGGTGCTGACGGGGCACGAATGCTTCGCGAAGTACCTGAACAAGATTGTCAGGAGGGAGAGCACACCGTCCTGCCACCACTGCAGTTGCGACGAGGACACGGCGCAGCACACGCTCAAGGAGTGTGCTGCGTGGGAGGGGGAGCGCCGTGAACTCGTCGCGATTATCGGTGCCGACCTGGCGCTGCCGACCATCGCCAGGGAGATGCTCGTCAGCGTCAGGAACTGGGACGCGGTCGCCGCCTTCTGTGAGGCCGTTATCTCACGGAAGGAGGCGGCGGATCGTGTGCGAGTAGAGATCCTATTCGGCGACACGTTCCGCCGCCGGCGACTCGGGCGGCGCAGGTGCGAGTATCTGCACCTAATGCTGCCCTAGCCGAGGCCGCGGGTGATCGGACCGGGGAATTGTCCGTCACCCGCAGTGTGGCTAACCGCGCGACGGCGACCGACGTCCCAGGATGTCGAGAGGTGAGGGTACCCGAAAGGGTATTCCGTCGGGCCGACCACTGACGACAAGTCACATCTGCTCCGGTGGTCGGCCCAACAACGAGGTGACGTGGGTACGGGTGGGTTATGGGCCCGCGCGCCGTCCTTTCATCGCCCCGGACGGACTGGACCGCGCGTGCGCTTACCATAGCCCACCCATAAAAAAAAAAAAAAAATGCCAGCGCACCTCACTAGCGTGGTATACGAGGTCAAATTTCTTCCCATAAAAGGGCAAGCTTGAGCCCAACAGTGAGAGATACATGGGCTGAGATGATGATATCTAATTGGTCCGCAGTCGTCTTATGAAATGATTACAAACATTGACTGTTTTAATGGTATGTTTGAGTAACTGACGTATTCTTCTGTTGCTTCTTCTTGGGTTGAATGCATTCCACTATTAGGCATACAATCATCCTCCACAATATTCATCTACGCTAGTCAAACCACTCGTTATAGGATTTGATTTCAATTAGACAGTATCGGTGATGTTATCTACCTCACTCCCTAGGTTGTCTATCATGACCGCTAAAAAGAATGGTGGAAATGGAAGGTGATTTATATTCTGATACCACAAGGAAATAACTATTTTATTAACACAGTTAATATGCAGTTAACACAGTACATTCGATGTCGCAACCTAATTGACTTCACAATTTCAGAATGAAAAACTTTATAAAGGTCCTCGCTGAAGTATGAAAGTTTCTTGACTGCAATTATTTTTGCCTTGATAACTTTTAATGCTACAGTTAAAAGTTCAAAATTGTGATCTATCGACTGAGAAAAGTAGCATTTCAATATGAACTCATGATAATGTTTAAATCGTGTCTAATTATAAATATATTTAGTCCGTTCGTATGGTGACTGTGTAAGAATACAAATCACCACCCCCTCTCTTGCCCATGGGTGTCGTAAAATACGACTAAGGTATTAAATATGGATATCACATAAAGAGAAAAGAAGGAAAACTTGAAATGAAACCCTATGCCAACCTGTCTGACCAGCGTGATATAGTAGATCAATTGCCCTCCACTTGTGGAGGAGGCTCAGCCTAACAGTAGGACGTATATCAGCTGAAATGATGAATGAAGGCAATACTTCGCATGTTCCACAAATTACTATTCTGAAGGTGTAATTTGTGTCTATTAATTGTATGTATTACTGTATGTAAGAGAAGGACAAAATAAAACACTATAACCAACACGTCTTACCAGCGTGGTACAGTTGCTAGGTCAATTTTCCTCCTATTATGACAAAGGCTCAAACTCGAGGACCTGGATTGAAAATTGTTTGTAAAGTCCCTTGGAAGACAAGTACTAGTTTATAATGCAGTCCTTAAAAAATACATCACAATAGATATAATGTGACGGCCCGGTTAGTTCGCCAGGATAAGCTTGTGACTGCCGATTGTAAAGTCGTGGGCTCGAATCCTTGGTAGAGAAAAATTGTTCAGAATTTTTGTAAATTACTCTATAGTAGATAAGTCTGTATATTACGAGCTTGAAATTTATTGTGCATGATTAACAGCAATAGACGCGCCCACTGCGCAGCTCAATATAATTACGTGGCGAAAAGAAGGTCAGTTACTCTGCTGTGGGTATAACATTTGCTTAAACCTTCGGGAATAAAGTCGAGAAATTAAGAAATTCAGCTAACCATTGTAATTATGCTAGTGAAATTCCTTCCTTGAATAAAGAATAAACCATGCGAGTACCTTATTTTATTTCGTTATCTCAGCCTATATAAGTCCCACTGTTGGGATCAGGCTCCTCTACAATGGGAGGAAAATTGACCTACTATTCCATGCTATCAAGTATTCCATCTCTTGCTTAGATATAACTGCGTGTTATAATCCTTGAATCATCTTTTACGACACCCATCAGTAAAAGAGGGGGTGGTTAATTGTATTCTTACTCCATAACTACACACCTTCCGTGCGGCCAATTTCCCTCCTAAAATGGAGGAGGCCTGAACCCAATAGTGGAACGTGTATGGGCGGAGATAATGGTCATGATGAACCACGCATATTCCTTCACGGAACCTTATTTCTACGCAATTTATAATGAAAAGTAATCTTGATAACTAATTAATTCGCTTATAACGCGTATAAACGAATATATTGGCGTTTGATCAACAAACTTAAGTGATCGCATCCATTACATCAACATATTACATGTTAATTTCACCACAAAAGACAAAAGGCTTGCATTATAAACCTTCCAATTCCCAAGCAATATCATCGAACGTCGGCCGAATATTTGCCGACCGCTCGACGCAACAACTATTAAATTATTTAGGCCCAGTCTTGCATTGTCTCGCGAAAGTCGCTCGGACGAGCCGACGATTGTCGTCCGAATCGGACCGAACCCGACGCCAATATAAACAATCGTTAGTGTTGTTACAATCGAATAGGAATGTGTCTGAATGTTGCTGAATGTCCCGATGTCCCGAATGTGCTAGTATCGCTCGCTAGAAATCGTTTTGTATTGAATTAGTGCCCGCACGCGTCCCCATGTTTGCTTTACTAGTTAATGGAACGCCGTCGGGCCATTGTGAAAGGAGAGCCGTTTTCTATTCAATAGACGATATTAAATTGAACGCACGTATATATGTACGCTAAAGTTCCTTAACGGTATGTGTAATAACTGAAACTTGAATTGGAAGCGCTTCCATTGTCTCCAATAAATAAATGAATATTTGACATAATTACATTATATTTTGAGTAAAATTAATGCAGATTGTCCATATTCTTTTATTATAATGACAGGAGAAATAAAAATAATACACTTACAAAGCTATGTGCGATAAAGATATGTGATGGTTTATTAAAATACTATACGGATTTTTAAGTTCCTGTTAGATCATTATTTATTTTATCAATTTAGTTTAACGAGTATTAATAAAAAAACATAGAATGCATTTTCATTAAGAACTAGTGATCCGCCCTCGCTTCGCTTCGTTTTCAGTGGTTTGCCCCCGCATTTTAAATATCCAATATCTCTTAACTACACAACTTCAGTTCCTGAAGCCTCGTGTTCGATTCCCGACTGGGGCAAATTTTTTTAGATTTTTCTGAGAGGAAAAATAGCCTAAGTTACTACTTATATACCCAGCTACTTAAGTAATAAAATATTATCAATATCGGTCCACTTGTTTTGAAGATTACCCGGAATATACAGACGGACAAAAATTTTTTATACTGGTTTTTAAGCAGAAGTATTGTGCAAATAACTGTGTAAGCATGAAAAAAGCCTACTATTTTAACATTACAAACAGAGACTTCAATTTTATTTATTTGTATAGATATAATATTTGCCGCAAATATCCATATCTTTATTCCGTTCTATTTGTAGGCGCTATCTTATATCGGTGATTATGTTGCATCGGGGTCGGGAGGTCACGCGACCTCACCCCAGCCGCGTCCGTGACCTTAGCTTACACAGTTACACACATTTACTGTATATGTAAAAGCTTTCGTAACCGTATTTGTTATGGTAATTAATCATCTAATAAATTAATTTCTAATACAAAATTATTTATGTCATTCTATTTGTTTTGAATTCAATTGTAATTTTTAATTAAAAATTTTCTTATCGTTTTTCATTTTAAATTTATAATTTGCATTTTTTGAAATATATGCTGGTAAGATTCATCTAATACCCATGATAACACCCATTCCGTGTGGTGACGAAGTAAGAATACAATTCACCACGCCCGCTTTAGCCCGTGGGTATCGTAAAAGACGACTAAGGGATTAAATACGCACATAACATCTATGTGAGAGAAGGAAAACTTGAAATGAAACCATGACAACACGTCTCATATAGGTATATAGGTAAATTTCCTTCCTATTGTGGAGGAAGATCGAGTCCAAACATGTATGAGCTGATGATGATGAATAAACTCATCTAAAGGTACTTTTATTCCCGGGGAATAGTATTTTTTTTGCAAATAAAAGATTCCTTTTATACTTACATCTCTGCAATATTTCACAAAGTTTAATTGAGAAGTTGTGTATGAATAAACAAACTTACATTCATCATCATCATCATTTACGGCCCGTTCACGACCTTGCCGCTGTGAGCGGCAGCTAAGCGCGGAGCGGCGCACAATGGGAAAATCGCGTAAGTTTCGTCTCAAAACTCCGTATCTCAGTTGTTTCAAAACTAAATGAGCTGTAATTTTGCACACATATACTTGAATATTTAAAGTTTAAATTAAATAACTTTGATTTTAAAAAATGTGTTTATAAATTAATTAAAAAAATAAAATTAAAATACATGAATTATATAAGAAAAAATACAAAATATGCTTGTTTAATTTACATAAAATGGTAGAACATAGTAATAACATATTATAAACGTATACTACACTACTACTACATACTATATATACTAAAATGGCAGACCAAACTAGAAAAAAAAATTGTAAATAAAACTACTTTTACGGATTATATCGCGTTTGTATTAATTATTTATATATGTATTATATATTAATTTATAAATCTTATTCTATTACAACGACTTTCACATGAAACACTTTTGAGACGGCTTTGTGTGGGGCTTTACCATCGTACGCCGCTCGTCACGCCGCGCCGCTCGTCGCTAAGACCAAAGTCGTGGCCAGGCCGTACAGACTTACATTGCTGGTGCCTTCATAGATCGCTACAAAGCGCGGTGCTGTAACGGGCGCATAGAACTTCCATGTTTAGTTCATCTGGTAGTGCGCCGTTCCACACTGCGTTGGCCGATACGTGGTCGGCCCCGGAGAACCTTTCTTTCCCAGCAATTATCGGTTCGTCAAGTAATGTGGCCTGCCCATCGCCACTTAATCGTGCTAATTCTTTGTGCTATAATTCTGTCGATTACACACGTTCTTCTACGGATTGCCGTATTTCGGGTCCTATCTCGCAAAGAATAGCCTGCTTTATAACATTTTGAGCGTCTTTGAGCTTGGCTTTGAGTAACTTAGTTATACAGAGTCCACGTTTCCATCCCATAAGTCATTGCTAGTAGCACACTGGTTGTATATGTGTGCTTTCAAATACTAAGGAATATTTAATGAGAAAATCCTCTTAAAAATTTATATGTGCATATATTTTTTTTTATTTTTTATTTATTTAAGACAACACCTTGCACTAAGGAAATAATCCTTGTATTGCGGGGGACATGACAAACATATAATTAACGGACACAAATTACATCCAGACTCAGAACAACAATTTGTGGATCGCACAAAGTGTTGTCCCGCGTGGGATTCGAACCCCCTACACTGGCAATGTAGGTCGCTATCTTAACCACTACGCCATCTGTGCAGTCAATATAAATGACTCTATACTATATACTCGTAAATATTAAATGATTAATTTTTTTTTGTTATTGTGTGGTGTTGAAATAAGAATATAGTTAACCACCCATTTTTTACCCGTGAATATCGTAAAAGAGACTGTCAACTAAAGGATATAATATGCGATATGAAACTCGTAATTAAACCCTCTGATCAGTGTAATATATTTTATCAATGTCCCTCCTATTATGGAGGAGTATCCGGTCCAGCAGTGGGACATATATGGGCTGAGATTACAATGATATTTTTTTCAAAATATTTTGGGTTATATTTCGAGAGATATTCTTCATAGTGGCATATAGGATATAATTATTTTCTAACATATAGACGAAGGTGCAATTTGTTAAGGTTAGTAGCGTACGAAACTGCGGCCTCTGACCTCTCACTGCTCAAGCAATATATAATCTCAACCGATACTGCACTCGAGAATATGTTCATTATAAAATAAAAATTTCTGTGTACGGAATAAGAATACAATTCACAAATCTTCCTATGTTGCCCGTGGATGTCGTAAAAGACGACTAAGGGCAATAATACGCATGTAACATTCAGAGCAAGAAAAGGAAAAGTCCAAATAAAATCCTATATCTACCAACATGTGTGTCCATTATGGTAGATATAGTAAGGTCAATTTCCCGCCTATTATGGAGGAGGTTCGAGGCCAGCAGTGGAACGTATATGAGTTGAGATGATCACGAATAAAACAATATTAAATCATTAAAAGAAATATTGCTATAAAAACCTATTTATATTTCGATATACCGAGGCAAAAAGGACTCGTATCGCTACATCTTCACAAATATTATGCATGTTTAATTAACGCCATTCCTAATTCATAATCCGACAGTGATAAATTAGACAGCTCCGTCCGCTCGTAATTAGGTACGCAATTATCGCGGGCGTTTGAATTCATTACCGCTGAAAGTACCGCGAGGTGAATGTGATTTATTACCAACACACCGTCTTCATACTAATTAATATCGCGTTACTATCGTGCCCTATCGCAACCAACAACGATTTTTAACACGAACGTTACAAATAATTAATTAGCTCACAAGATCCTCATATTTTCTTCCCTATGTTCTATTATTAGGCAATAAGGGTGTTTGCCGCGACCACCGGGCGGACGTAATTGGAATCCCTATACAGCTATTTAATTTACCTAGCCGACTGAGCGCCACCTGGCTCGATGGCGAAACAATTGCCGAGCGCCTAATTATATTTTAATCGCAACATGCCCCCCCGCTCTACGACGGGCCAGTCGGGAGGCGAGGTCTCGAGTGGGGGGGTAGGGTCACAACACCACTAATTCATTTGTGCGGTGAGGCTCGTCCAGTTCGCCTCCAGTCCCTGTTTATTCTCATAGGAGAGTTTAGGTCTCCTAAAGCAATACCGACGCTTAAACATATCAACCAAAGCGTTTACGCAAAGGGTTTAATTATGCACTTTACGTTCTTGGGTACAATGGCGTCAAGTTAATTAAGTTCTGCTTGTTTAAAGACTTGACGTGAGTGGATTGTTGTTCGAAAATAAATTTAATTTATGCATGAAATTTGGCGTTTTTTGATCCGAGCTCGCGTGGTGGATGTTTAAAGTTCTATACAATAACTTGAACGAGAGTTAATCAAGTGCAATAAATATTAAAGTTAGGTACAATATCATTGTGAGAACTCCATGTAGGCGAGCAGCTGGTGCTTCCAACTACGGCAATTGTGTTGAGGCTTTTGTACGACGTATTAACTATGAAACTATTTTAACAATAAGAGGCGATTGAACTATTATATAAATCAATTTACGGTTTGTGGCGAAATAATTAATATTTTGAAACTTGTGCAATTGAGCATATAGTATAGCTGTACATAATTACAAAATATTTAATACTCTGCATTATATTTAGGAATTTTAATTAGGATTATAAACAGAAGTAGGAGAGTTATTCATTCTTTCTTATGAGATATGTTTACTATAGCGTTTATTACGTATTTCCTATTAATAATAACTTGTTACTACAAGTAATATGTACGTCAGTGACCGTCTGCAAGCGGACGCTTTGTGCATTGTATCGGTAATCAATTTTCACGCCGATATATATGTGAAAAATGGACGCCAAAGGCGCCTGCACCGGCTTCGTAATATATCATTACTAAATGCTTTACTTACAATTACTTTGAGATATATGGGCAAACGTGAGAAGTTAAATACAACGTAGATATCGACGGCAAAGAAGTATGAAATCTGTACGAATATATCTCATATAGTAAGCAAAACAGATTGTACACGAAAACTTGCACTTGCAAATATTTTTAATATATTTACTAGGGGAATAGTTTTAATTTTGTAATAACTATTTAGCACCGAAACTGCCCCTGCGCCCAATACGCATTAACATGAAAGCCTCCTTGAACGTTGAAGGAGCGGGGAGCGCGGGCCGCCGGCTATGCTGCGCATTGGCCATTAGCGTGATTAGGAAACCACCCCCTCCAACATCCACGAATTCTTTAGGCTCGTATCTCATAATACTACATATTACATTATTTATGTAAGCCCTATTTTTGCTTCATCTCTCTAGAAAATTACGCGCACAATCAACGTAAATTGTACTCCAAAATTATGTGCTAAAGAGAAATTTAAATTGTGAAATGGTTTTTTTACAGATGATGGCCTGTTCTTACCTGAGCGCTACTGGGATGGGTGAAGCTTCAGGAGCGGCATGTTGGACACCACCTTCCATGGCGTGTTTACCGCCGGAGATTGAAAGTCCGTCAACTACGCAGCCGGGCATGTATCTTCGGCCGCATGCTGCTCCGTTAAACTTGCCGATCATGCCTGTCGTTCCGCCGCAATGTCCCGTAGCTGCAAGATCCATACAAGAACCCGCTTTGGATCTTACAACATCGTCCACAATCCTCAAATCTCATTTACCGTCACCGCCGAGCGACGACGAAGCCGAGTGACAGTGTTGTGCCACAGACAATGAACTAGCGACTTCAGCAAAATTATCACTGATAAAGCGAATAAGCTCACAGTAATAATTTTACTTTGTCAGTGAACTGTTAAGTTATACTTTAGTACCTATTACATATTTAATTTCGGTTGTGAAAAATGGCAATTTATATAACTTGCCGTATGTAAATTTCCATTGCTGGTACTTAAGGTTTGAAAAAAAAAAACTATGTGTTAAACACAAGGGTGTTGTTTCAATTGTAAAGTGATAATGAATGTGGATGTGGCGATTAAGCATATCTTATATTTAAATGTAGGCGGATAACAACTTTACCCAGTTGTTAGCCGACAAGAGCTGTTGATGGGTTATTGTTTTTATTTTATACTTTCCATCTTTTGGACAAATGTATTGTATTTGTAATTAAATGTGAATATTGTTATATTTTACGCAATTTACATATTGAATGGTATTAATAAATAAATTACATTATTTAAAAGAATTAATTAATCGGACAAAAAAACTTAATAATTTTTACTTAATCTCCAAAATATATTAAAAAGATTTTTATAAAATGTAAACACTTAATAACAGATTGTCAGGTACTTTTTTTATCTTGCTCAATTAGAGTAAAACGATTTAAAACCCTTTTCCCCTCGCTCAGTTCTTCCAATAGTAAATAAATATACACAAACCTTTGCATTAATTTACAAGAATCCTTTCAATCTTTAATATACTTTGCAATACTGTATTTTAAATCCACGAGGAAATAAATAAGACATTGTCTAATCTTGCCAGAGACTATGATTTTACTTTAATTTTAAGTATTGCTAGAAAACAATGTATTTTATGCGCACGCGTCTCTGTGATGGCAATCTTGCTGTGTAAATATTTCTCTTGACTTTTGTTATTTCATTATAAACGAGTTTAAAATCAATTCACTCGTTATCATTATTATTATCTTTTGATATTGTAAATATTAGCATAAATAGATATAAGTAGACACATCTTGTACCTAACAGTTTGGGCGCAAAAACATGTTAGCAATAAACTTGATGCTAACATCTTTGAAGTTTTAAAATTCATGTTACTATCTCTGTATATATTGAGCTACGTTTTACCAGTTCTTCAATCCATTTTTAATATATACAGTTGTAAATAAGTGACGATAAACGCTAACATTCCTTTATATGTGTATCTAAGTCATTCAATTTACGTCAACAATTTTATAGTTTAAAAATTATCATTTCAATAGAGTTATTGATTTCTACAAGATAGTGATGTTTTATGGGCCCCATATACGGAACGATCCGTCTGTACGATCCGTCGTTTCAAACCCGGACTCACACACGAAAAAAATAAATAACTGAATATCAATATTATGATATTATTAATAATTATTATTAATATTAAATCGAATCGTTGATCGTATAGAGCCATGCACAGTCGATTTATCGTCACGATATACATGATTGCATGAGATTTTGTTGCAATCTCCGACATCGTCTTCGATGAAGTAAATCGTTAACGATCTTACACTATCGATCCATCGTTTCGATCGGTCTGAAACGACGGATCGTACAGACGAATCGTTCCGTATATGGGGCCCTTTATAGATTATAAATATTCATTCGTTGATTCATTAGATATTTAATGAACGTTCTTAGATATTGTAACTGAGCGTAAAGAACAACCGGCATACAATAAAATGTTAGCGTTTAGTGAATCTTGCCATCTATTTAATTTATGAAGAACAACACAGGCTTGAGGTTTCGTTGTTGTTAATTATGAACTGTACCACTAGTGTTTATTGAATGAAACCTTGAGTCAGTGACGGTTTTAGAACTACAGTTATGGGTGTTACCACTACACAAAGAAAGAACATACATACCTAGCCTAAGAGAGCCGGTGACAGGAGGAGAAAATAAAAGTTTTGTAAATTATTTAAGTAGTTTTATTACTTTTAACAAACAATTATATCTATAGAATATACGATACGAATAATTGTCGTATTACCTACTTTCCTCAAGTGCTCAAACGATGACAAAGCGAATAACTTTAAAAAAGAAGCACATAGAATCAAACGCTTTAGTAATCAACCGAGCCAGATAATTCCTATCACACTGTGGACTATAATCATGCCTAATCATCATCCTATCAGCCCATATACGTCCCATTGTCGGCTTAAGCCTCTTGCACAGTGAGAGTAAAGTTGACCTACAATACTACGCTGTTCAGAAGGGGTTGGTATTGGGTTTATGCCAAGGTTTCCTCCTCTTGCAATAATGTTATTAAGTTTCGACCCTTGAGAGACGACTTTTGAGACAACTTCTCATACCAACAAGAAAGAAAGGGAATTGTATTCTTACCCCGACACTACAAAGATGATGCCCATTAGTCGTCTGTATTTATTCCTCCATCGGACTAACGACGTCCACTGCTGTGCAGAAATAGTTCTCTATACGGGGAAAGATAATGTCATAATCGGTAGGCAGGTAGGTAAGTTTTCCAGGAGAAAGATTCTGCATATTGTCCTGAGAACTTCTTTAGAAAGGTAAATATATTCTTAAACCGTCGCTTCACTGATAAGTATTATGGAGCAATTAAAACGGTTAATCAAAGACAGAAAGATGTTAGAACTAACCATGACGTGCTATTCTTCTAAACAAAACTATTGAAACAAATGTAAATCTCAATAGACATTGAATGTCCAATGCATCTGGGGGCACGGTAGTACCACTGCCAAGTTGAGCAAAAACGCAACACTGTCGTAACATACTTTTCTCGAAGCAATTCAGGCCATTGTCGACCTCCTATAACTTCGTTGTGAACAAAACTAGAAGCCTGAATTTTTAGTAACCCAGCAGGCATTGTATACACATGCTATATTTCAAATTTTATTCAATTTGAATCAATAGTTTAAGAATTATAACTAGTCAAAATTTTGTAATTTTGTCGCTTACTGACTGACTAACCGATTATCAATATTATTGAGGCACTTCTAGCAGACATAGATGCTTCAAGTTTAAAATACAAGTAGTATTTAGTGTACAAATGAAGGAAAAATTATAAAACATTGTAATTTTCGTCCAGTTACCGAGATACACTAACTGCATACATAATTTTGTAATCCTATATAAATATATAGGATTACAAAGTTACATTTGCAGTTAATGGAACGGGATAAGAATACAATTATTATATAAATATTCCGTGTGGTGGCGCAGTAAGAATACAATTCACCATTCCCTATCTTGCCCTTGGATGTCGTAAAAGACGACTAAGGGATATAATATGCACATAAGATCTGTGCAAGAGCAGGAAAACTCGAAAGAAAACCCTATACCAACATGTCTGACCATGTCTGAGATTAGATCAAATTCCCTCCTATTGTGGAGGAGGCTCGAGCCCAACAGTGGGACATATGTGGACTGCGATGATGAAGAATACAATTGTCACCATCCCTTGCTTCCCTATGGAAGTCGTAAGAACCGGCTATGGACTGCTCAGATGGCGTAGTGGTTAAGACACCGACTTACCGTGCCAGTGTCGCGGATTTGAATCCTATGCAGGACAACACCTTGTACGATCCAGAAATTGGTGTTCTGAGTCTACATGTAATTTGTGTCGATTAATTATATGCTTGTAAAGTCCCCCGCAATACAAGGATTATTCCCCTAGTGCAAGGCATTGTCACTTAAAAAAAGAAAAGATTCACCAGGCAATCGCCAACTCGCCTGCCAAACGTGGCTTTTACGGCATTATTCCTCACATGGCGAACAGAAATGGGCCCTGGTCATGGCAGCTCTGCTACTCTACGAGCTAATTTTCGTGGCAAGCCCGGTAGCGGTGGAACACGGGGTGCAAAGAATCTCTAACAGCAATCCGGCTACTAAACAAAACGACCTTTGGCCCTGGTAGCACACAGCATTTGGACACTCAGGCAGGACTGATGAGAGGATCATCGTGCTGGAAGAGATATTAAGCAATATTCGGTGGGAACATGTAGGATTATCAGAAACCTACTCTTCTACGTTGGGACGATCACCCGCCCTGAGGCGGTATATGGTTTATCGATCGCAAGTCTCTCGTGTACAACGTGGAAAGAATCGAGAGTGTGTCAACAAGCGTAACGTACCAGAATTACCAAGAAGTATTCTTTGAATCTCATACAGGTTTACCCACCGACCTCGGCATACTCCGACGACGAGGTGGAGACCTTTAACGAGGACATCTCGAAAGCCATACACGCGTCTAAAATTATACAATTGATAGCAGTTGTTATCAGTGATACTACTGATAACAGTTGTTATCAGTGATACAACTGAAAAACGTTATCTATGATTCAACTGATAACAGCTGTAATCAGTGATTCAACTGATAACAGTTGTTATCAGTGATACAATTGAAAAACGTTGTTATCTGTAATTCAACTGATAACAGCTGTTATCTGTGATTCAACTGATAACAGTTGTTATCGGTGATTCAGCTGATAACAGTTGTTATCAGTGATACAACTGATAACAGTTGCAACATTTAAATGCCATCAAAAACCGGCCAAGTCAATTTGTTTATTCAAAATATAAAAGATCGTTAATATTGATAACGTAACTATAAGAAATTGTTAGGATCGCTAATTACGCAATAACACAGAAGGTCCCTTAAGTAGGGACTGAATAAATTAACCGATTTGGTATTACATGGATCTCACAATTTTTTATGGTAGAAGCACTCAGTTGCGCGGCTTGGTTTTTTTACAAGTTTTGTTTTTGATGGCATTAATTACTCTCAAAGTATTCTGTACGAGTATATATGTCATTATGTTCACCTTAGCATAAGACGGCTGTTGGAGCAACTTTAGCCCTATCTAGAACGTACAAATGAATCTAGTAATATCATTCAATCATCATCATTTCAGCTGCTGTGTGGTAGCGGCTTCGAATACTACCAACCCTTGCTTTGCTCGTGGGTGTCGTAAAAGACGACTAAGAGCCCTAGATTGACCCGGACCAACTCCATCTGGTACCATTTGGGTCAACGATTACATTCCCAAGGTGGGTTGACGTCAGGCAGGCGGCCGGTCATAAAAGTCATTGCCGAAACTTTTTGCAATATGTCAAAACAGATGACATATTGCGTCGACCCCAAGTAATTGGGATAAGAGCAAGATGATGATGATCATCATTTCAGCCTATCGCCTTCCACTGCTGGACGTAGGCCTGCCTCATGTTACGCCACAAAGTGCGGTCCTGTGCCGCCTGCATCCAACGACGCCCAGCAACCTTCACCAGGTCGTCGGTCCACCTAGTGGGGGGGGCATCCTACACTGCGTCGTCCGATACGTGGTCGCCACTCGAGAACCTTTCTTCCCTAGCGGTTGTCGGTTCGTCGAGCGATGTGGCCTGCCCATTGCCACTTCAGCGTGCTAATTCCTCGTGCTATGTCGGTTACACCGGTTCTTCCGTATTTTGGATTCTATCTCGCATCTAGTAATAATATACTTGATATTTATATTGGTTTGGATACAAAATCGTGGGTATTTTTTTCGATAGTTACCAATCTATCAGTTAGGAAGATGGAAAAGAAATAGTATACTTGTATATCTTCATTGTTCATCATTATGATTTCAGCTCATATACGTCCCACTGTTCGGCTTGAGCCTCCTCCACAATAAGAGGGAAATTGACCCTACTTTTTCCCTTATTATTATATCCCTTAGTCGTCTTTTACGACACCCACGGGCAAGATAGGGAGTGGTAAATTGTATATCCGTCACCACACAGATCCGTTCGGTTCATTGTTATCGTCGTTAATATGCAATATACTTTTAGTTTTTTATTTTTCATTTCTATATTAATTGAGTTTATTATATTATGTATTCAAATTTACTTTTTCCTCTTTAATGTAATTTTATTTCAATGTCTTAGCTTGCGTACAGACGTGCTCTACATGGAGATGTTAACCTAACCTATAATTAATTTTAATTGTATAAACAGTCATTGGTGAACTCAGTAAATAAATAAAAAAATATGAAGAATATTCTTTTAAGTAGAAATAATTTTAGCTACTGAGAGATCTTAGGAGCTTGTATGAAGGATATTTCTTGAAAGAATAAATTCAAATAAGGCTTGACCTTCCATCCGTAATAGAAATCTCTATTCACGGATTCGCTAACATCAGGGTTATTGCAAGATGCTATCTATCCTCAAAGAATTACTTTTCTCAAATCTCGCCTAAAAGTGTACAATCTCCTAGCGCGAATAAAACAAATAAGCAAATTTTCAACTATTTATTTAATTTATTTTGAGAAAAAATAAATTAGGATGTACCTAGATCATGTTTTATTTTAGCACTAAAACTTTTGTGTTATATCTTTATTTATAAATTTCTTGTGTACGTGTGTATGTCACTGAACTCCTCCTAAACGGCTGGACCGATGTTGACGAAATTATTTGTGCGTGTTCAAGGGGATTCGAGAATGGTTTAGATTTACAATTGGGCCCGGTAGGTGGCGCTGCTGTAGCCTGTATTTGAACAGAACAACCACTGTTGGGTGAGCTCTTGTAATATAATACATTTTGCGCATACATATTTATTGGGATTTCGTAAGTAACTAGCGTCTTTATGTTAGTCTAATTAAGACATGCTTATTGTATGATAGATTCCAATTCAATCCGTAGTGACCGAGTAACAATATCACGGCCGCCATCCTTTCCTTTTGCCGTGAAGATATAAAAGAGTCTAACATCACTGATAGAGAAGGAAATTAACTGCATGTCAACCTATTTGACAAACGTAGTCAGCTCGTTTGCTTTATATGATAGAGACCTGTGCTCAATCATGAGACGTAGGTATACATGTGTATGGGATAAAAAGAAGATGAATGTTCATTACGAAGTGTTTCACAATTATGACATTCTGTGAAATTCTAACAGAGACACCTATTAACTGGAGCTTCGAAGCGCGTTTCAGACTGCTTTTTATCATTTTGGCTCATATAGGTAAGTCCACTGTTGGGCTCGAACCTCCTCTATAATAAGACAAACTGACCTACAATACCACGCTGGTCATACAGGTCGGTATAGGGGGTTTATGGGGGGCTATGGGTATTGGGGTTTGGTAATGTTGAGGGTTAATTGTATTCTTACTCCATCATCGCACGGTTAAAGTATTATTTCCCTTAGCAATACTCAGCATACTGTTATGCGTACATCTAGAAACGTAAGATATTGTATTAACCAGCGACCCGCTCCTGCTTCGCTTCGGTTTCTCCTAAGACATTACAGTACACGATTGCAGTCCATAAGGCCTCGGGTTCGATTCTGGGACCGAGCAAAACACTTACCTGTAAAATATAATCAAAATCCATCTAGCCGTTTTGAAAATTACCTGGCACAAACATCCGAAGACCTTTAAACTGGTTTTTAAGCATAGGTATCGTGTAAATAACCGTATGAGCATGAAAAAACTGCTATTTCGACGTAATGACATGTTTTTTTTAACAGACACTTCAATTTTATTTAGTCATACGTTCATAGCGTTCTGTTTCAAATTCTACAAATTACAAGTCATCGTACCATCTACATGTTAAGATTATGTCAAAGATTGGTAAAATGGGAGCTTTAAAATGTAATTACGGGGTTTGAAAAAGTGACAAACAAATACATCTCAACGACATTGCTTTTAATAAGATACTTATTACTTGGAATTCCTGACATAAATAAGACTATGTACTTCTAAAAATCTGCTAATTATTATTTAAATTAATTAGTCGTGTGGCTCTGCGCCAAGTAGGCCTATATACAATGTGGGTACCTTATAGATGGGCCTGTATTGTTTATAAACAGTTATTGTTTATAATAGTGGTAGGACCACACTGTTGACAGATATCTGTCTGCAGCCGCAGGCCGGTCGGTCCGATAACCGAACCACGATAAATGCCGATTCATCATCATCATCTTAGTCTATATGTATAGTATAGGTCCCACTGTGGGCTCAGACCTCCACAATGGGAGGAGAAATGAACTGCTATTTCATGTTGGCCTGACGTATTGGAATAGGGTTTTGTATCGAGTTTTCCTTCTCTTGCACCGATGTTATATGCATATTATATCCCTTAATCGTCTTTTACGACATCCAGGGCAAAATAGGGAGTGGTGAATTGTATTCTTACTCCGTCACCACACGGAAAATGCCGATTAAAATCACTTTATTTCATACATAATTATATGCTCGCGTAAGTATCTCAAGTAACCTAGCCTAAACGTTGCAAAAGGAATTGTAAATGATGTTACTAACTGCTACTTATCGTGAAACAAAAATTTTAAAGTAAAATCTTCTATAGACAAGTTTGAATGGTGAGTAAATTCACTTAAGTGTTTATAGACATAGCCACGAGAAGCTGTGTGTAGTGCCTACGCGTACACGATATCTGTAGCTATGTCAATGTTACTATATCTGTGCCGATAGATGTCAAAACCAGATACAATTAAAAGTTAAGATCAAACAATTAATTTGAATATTAAAAAATAAATATTTATTTATAGTTTCCATATTTCACTTTTGTCGACAGTCCTCATAACTGCTTTATATTCTTTTTTAATTTAAATTAAACACCAATGTTATTGGTAGGTACGAATATAGGGGTGCGAGGCCGGGGCACCTCCACGTGGTGCACCCTGGAAACGTCCATTAGGACGGCCAAGATGCCGGCGGGAGGGGGGGTCTCCGCGTGCCGATTCTGAAGGCAGAGCGCACGGCGGATTTGGCCCGGGGCCAATGGGGCGGATGTGTCTCATGGCACTCCGTCGCCAGGGACGGTTGCGTCACGGCCCGGGGGCGTGACGGGTCGGTCGCTCGCGAGCGGCCAGACCCGGAAGGCCCAAACCGTAATCCTGAGGGGGGTCAGGACCGGGGGTCTGCGGACTGCGGGGAAGAAAACCCCTATAAAAAATCACCCCAATCTCAAGTTTTGCTACTCGGCGAGGAGATGTATGGCTGGTGGGTTAAGAAGCGCGCGCGAAAAAAAAAAGCGTCCAGTCGTTAGAGTAGTAGTCAAGGAGGACTTAAACTTCCAAACCACGATGGCAGAAGTAACATCATGACTTCACCAGAGGGTCCCGGCCAGGCCGGGGAATCCCTTGCTGCCGAAGCTTGCGCGCGACGAGGAGTCGCGCTCAAGTTCCGGCACAGTCAGCTCCCAATCGTATGGGTGGGGGGCACCTTCTGCTCCAGCCGCGAGCCCGGCGAAACAGGCGGATCAAAAAAAGAGGAAGAGGAGGAGGAAGGGCGCCGTAGAAACTACGCATCAACGTAGGTTGCGCCTAAAGCGGGAAGCGGAACGGCGGGCACAAAAGGATGCCGCCGTGGCCGCGCGCGACGAGGGCGGTGCATACGCAGCTACCGCAGAGCCGTCGCGGGACGGAAACGGCGATATCGCCGGGGCGTCGAGAGAGAGGAGTGGCAGCTCAGGACTGTCAAGCGACGAGGGCGGATCAGCCGCAGGGCCGTCGCGGGACGAGGGCGGCGGGGCCGCAGGACCGTCCGAATCAGGAGGAGGTAGTGACTCCGAGGAGCGGAGCGCCTCCGGAGGAAGGAGAGGCAGCTCCAGTATTACGCTGTCGAGCGACGAGGGCGGCAGTGCCGCAGAGCCGTCGCAGGACGAGGGCGGCAGCGCCGCAGGACCGTCGGAGCGTGTTGGCTCTGGGTCGGAGATGTCGGCGGACGAGGGCGGTGTCGCAGGGCCGTCCGCCGAGGATGGTAGGGGCCGGAGTGGGGACGAGGGTGGTGTATTCGCCGCAGGGCCGTCCGTAGCTCTGGTCAGGTTGCCCGTAACGGTAGGCGGGTCGTCCGGAGTGCTAGGCAGGTCGTCCGGTAGAGGTCGAGATAGGTCGTCCGGCGATCGAGGGGTCGCCGAGGAGTCTGAGCCGCATCCTGCGGCGAGGGCTCTGACGGCGGCTTTAGGTGTCAAGGGAAGGGAGAGGGAGGGGGCCCGCTCCCCCCTGGAAAGGGAAGGCAGGTCCGCGTCCGACTCGGAGGGGAGCGACACCATCAGGCCTCCCCCCAAGGTTGCGACCGCGCGCAGGGGGCGCAAGGGTCGGGACGGTACGGTGGCGGCGAGACCGGCGACGCCGGGTTCAGTCGACCGGGAAGGCGGGGTGGCGGCCCTTCAGGCCGCGAACACCCGCCTCAGCAAGGAGGTCTCCGGCTTGCGAGAACGCAACCGTAAGCTGGAGACGGAGTTGGAGGCGGTGCGGAGGGAGAACCGCGGGTTGGCCAAAGACATGGCTGACCTGCGGTCCCAATTTGAGCGCCTGGTGCCGGCTGCGCTGCCGGTGCCGGCCCCGCCGCCGAAACGGGCCGCGCCAGGGAGGGCGGGCCCATCGTCGTCTGCGCCCGTCGCGGCCGTTAGGGCCTGACAGGGGCGTCGGATACGTCGCGGCGGACTGGGGGGAGATTACGCTCTTCGGAGTTTATCTCTCCCCTAACTGGAGTGTGACCGATTTCGAGGCCTTCCTTACCATCATGGAGGCCTCGTTACGGCGACTGGCATCGCGCCTGGTCTTCGTCCTGGGGGACTTTAACGCCAAGTCCGTGGCGTGGGGGTCCCCTAAAACGGATGACCGAGGACGGGCGATCGAGGAGTGGGCGGCGGCACTGGGCCTCTGTTTGCTGAACAGGGGCTCGGTGCATACGTGTGTGCTACAACGGGGCGGGTCGATAGTGGACCTTTCGTTCGCTAGCCCCGAGGTCGCCGCACGCGTGGGGAGCTGGCGCGTCGTGGAGGAGGTGGAGACCTTGTCGGACCACCGGTATATCCGGATGGAGGTCTCCCCTGCAATCCCGACGCCCAGCAGGGGTCACGGGGCGGATGGGCGTCCTGCGTTCCCGCGATGGGCTGTGGGTCGCTTAGACCGGGACCAGCTGGCGGAGACAGCCATCGTATACTCGTGGCTGTCCTCTACCCACCAGTCGGACGGGGTGGACGCCGAGGCTGGCCGCATCCGCAGTGCGTTGACGCAGATCTGCGATGCGGCCATGCCCCGGGTACGGCGTCTGCCCCCGAGGAGGGGGGTCCACTGGTGGTCCCGGGAGCTGGCGGATCTCCGGGCCGCGTGTATCCGTGCCCGGAGGGCCTACACCCGCAGCCGGCGGCGCCATCGCGATGCGGAGCGGGAGGCCGTGCTTTACGAGGGCTACCGCAATGCGCGGTCGGCCTTCAGGCTGGCCGTCCGCTCCGCCAAGGACGTCAGTCGGCAGGAGATGCTGGATGGTCTCGACCGTGACCCCTGGGGACGCCCCTATCGCGCGGTGCTGAATAGGCTACGCGCGCGGGGCCCTCCCCTCACCGAGACTCTCCAGCCCGGCCTTCTCACCCGGGTCATCGAGGACCTGTTCCCGCGGCGGGCGGAACACACGCCCCCGGTCATGGCTCCGCCAGACACTGACCGGGAGGCCGACGACGACAGTGTTCCGCCCATCACGGAACCCGAGATGGGGGTGGCGGTGACGCGCATGCGCGCAAAGTCTACCGCCCCCGGACCCGACGTTGTTCCTAACCGTGTGCTGGCCCTGGTCCTCGAACACCTGGGACCCCGCCTCAGGGGGCTGTTCGACGCGTGTTTAGCGTCCGGACGGTTCCCTGGGTGCTGGAAGGAGGGAAGGCTGGTGCTCCTGCCGAAGCCGGGACGGTCTCCGGAGTCGCCTTCGGCCTACAGGCCTATCGTGCTGCTCGATGACACGGGCAAGCTACTGGAAAAGGTGGTAGCTGCCCGCATCGAGCAGCACCTCGTCGGCACGGGGCCCGATCTGTCGGACGCCCAGTTTGGGTTTAGGAGGGGTCGTTCGACGATCGCGGCTCTGTTGCGCCTGAAGGCCGTGGCGACTGAGGCCGTCACCGGCGGGGGAGTGCTGTTGGTGGTGTCCCTAGACATCGCCAACGCATTCAATAGTCTGCCATTCAGCTGCATCAGGGAGGCGCTCCGGTATCACGGGGTGCCAGTTTACCTGAGGCGGCTAGTGGCAGACTATTTGGAGGGGCGCAGCGTCCTCTGCACCGACCGAGCAGGGGACGTCGTGCGAACGCCCATGACGTGCGGTGTCCCACAGGGGTCGGTCCTCGGACCCACCCTGTGGAACATCGGCTACGACTGGGCGTTGAGGGGGAGCCTCCCGCCCGGGATGGGCGTGATTTGTTACGCCGACAACACGCTCGTCACAGCCCGCGGTGGGACGCTATAAGAGGTGGTAAGCCTGGCGACCTCGGGTACCAAGGAGGTCGTCAGGCGGATCGAGGCGCTGGGGTTGAGGGTCGCCCTGGACAAGACGGAGGCCCTCTTGTTCCATGGGCGCACTATGAGCCCTCCCATCGGCGTCTCGATCACCGTCCACTCGGTCGACATCAGCATCCGGGCCCATATGAGGTACTTGGGCCTGGTGCTCGACGGGCGATGGTGGTTCCGGGAGCATTTCCGCAGGCTCGCTCCACGGCTCGTCGGCGTGGCGTCCGCCCTATCGTGGCTTATGCCGAACGTGGGCGGACCGAGCGCTGCGTGCCGACGGCTGTACGCAGGGATCATCCGGTCGATGGCCCTGTACGGCGCACCGGTGTGGGCGGGGTCCATGACCGCCCGACTTAGGGCCCTTCTGTGGCGACCACAGAGGGTCACGGCGGTTAGGGCCATCCGCGGATACCGCACGGTGGCGACGGAGGCAGCGTGCCTACTGGCCGGGACTCCCTCGTGGGACCTGGAGGCGGAGATGCTCGCCGGACTATATCGGCGGGTGACGGGGGTGCAAGCGGAGGGCGGTATGGTCTCGTTAAGGGATCTCACCGCCTGGCGCGTCGACGCCCGCCGAGACGTCATCGCCCGTTGGGCAGTTCGGCTGGAGAGGCCTCGGTTCGGGGTGCGAACCGTGGAGGCCTTCCGGCCGGTGCTGATGCAGTGGTTGGAGAGGCGGCACGGGGTGCTCTCCTTCCGACTGGTGCAGGTTTTGACGGGGCATGGGTGCTTCGCCAAATACCTGCACAAGGTCGTTAGGAGGGAGAGTACACCGTCCTGCCACCACTGCGATTGCGACGAGGACACGGCGCGCCATACGCTCAAGGACTGCGGGGCTTGGGCAGTGCAGCGCTGTGAACTCGTCGCAATCATCGGTACGGACCTGACGCTGCCGGCTATTGCTAGAGCGATGGTCGACAGCGTCGGGACGCGGTCGCAGCCTTCTGCGAGACAGTGATCTTGCGGAAGGAGGCGGCGGATCGCCTGCGTGAGGAGCGCAGCCTCGATGAGGAGATCCGCCGCCGGCGACTGGGGCGGCGTAGGCGCAACTATCTGCGCCTCATGCCGCCCTAGCCGAGGCCGCGGGTGACGTGACCGGGGATTAGTCCGTCACCCGCCGAGAGGCCGACCGCGTGAGGAAAGACCGACGTCCTCCCCGAGGGGGGGACGTTGGTCGATGGGAGGGTACCCCAATAGGGGATATTCCGTCGGGCCGACCACTGACGACAAGTTAACGCTGCTCCAGTGGTCGGCCCAACGACGAAGGCGACGTGGTTTTCGGGTGGGTCGCGGGAGTTGCGTGCTTAAGCCCCTCTGTCGCCCCGGACGGAGTGGTGCGGAGGCGCGCCGACCGCGGCCCACCCACAAAAAAAAAAAAAGGTACGAATATATTATTAACCAAAAATATATCAAAATGAGGATGTAATCTTTAATAATTCACAAAGAAAAATGTTTCTTCTCCATTATTTGCACATAATAAACAGACCTTGATATTTATCATTAGTGTTTCAAATTAATTAAAAGTATGATTCGCAAGAAATCTCAGCATCATTTATAATTTAATTTACGTTAGACCTTGGTTGAACTTCTTGTTCCAGTGCAAAAAAGTATAATTATGTACATTTTATTGGATTAAAAAGCAAAGAAACATCTGGGACCAAATTATTTAACATTGCAAATTGAACGATTATGTAAACAAGCCTTTCCTAAGCCTTTTTTGACGACCTCATGACAAAGAGAGTGGACGAAACGACTAAGTATTATTCAAAAATATGTCAATTTCATTTCTTTGGTAGAGAAAATCTAATTAAACTTTATTATCTTTATAATTTAGGCATTTTATTATGCCAGTTTACAGTAATACATATTTATAATGGTTTTATCTGATATGTAATCGTATTTTTTTTTTCGTTAAGATGGCAGACAAACAAGCAGCACACCTGATGGTAAATGATACTGTTCTTCATGGACCTTTGCGATGCCAAAGGCATAGCTAGACGGCTGCTTACCCGCGAGATGGAGGCAGCAGTCTCAATTAAGGAGATTGCCGCCTGGCGGGTCGACGCTCGCCGAGACGTCATTGCCCGTTGGGCAGTCCGGCTGAAGAGGCCTCGGTACGGTGTCAGGACCGTCGAGGCCTTCCGGCCGGGGCTGATGGAGTGGTTGGAGCGGACACACGGGGTGCTTTCCTTCCGACTGGTGCAGGCGCTGACGGGGCATGGTTGCTTCGCCAAGTACCTGCACAAGATCGTCAGGAGGGAGAGCACACCGTCCTGCCACCGCTGCGATTGTGACGAGGACACGGCGCAGCACACGCTCGAGGTGTGTGCCGCGTGGGCGGGGGAGCGCCGTGAACTCGTCGCGATCATCGGTGCCGACCTGACGCTGCCGACCATCGCCAGGAAGATGCTCGACAGCGTCAGGAACCGGGACGCGGTCGCCGCCTTCTGTGAGGCCGTCATCTCACGGAAGGAGGCGGCGGATCGTGCGCGAGAGGAGCTCCTCTTCGGTGACACGTTCCGCCGCCAGCGACTCGGGCAGCGCAGGCGCGAGTACCTGCGCCTGATGCTGCCCTAGCCGAGGCCGCGGGTGACCGGACCGGGGATTTTAGTCCGTCACCCGTAGAGAGGCGGACCACGCGACGGTGACCGACGTCCCGGACGCAATGGACCGCGTGTGCGCTTACCATAGCCCACCCATAAAAAAAAAGATGGCTGCTTACCCTAAAGCAAGTGGTCATCTTAAACCTCGTTTAAAGAAGGACATATCAGCACTCAGATAACACTGCAGCAGTTAGTTCCTTCCAGACCCTACAAGTACAATTGTAATCCATATTCCCTCCCCTTTTTGCGTAAAGAAGAACCCTATTAGTGTGATAAGAAAGCCGCTATCGGCGAGTTAACACGGAGATTAACTTAGGGGCGCACGTCATCAGGACTTCTGAGTCTGTAGGGATGCCATGCAGTCCGCTCGCATTGAGGACATGTAAAAACCGCAACTCCCGTCCACTGCGTGATGCAGATTTTGGGGAAAGAGCTTTTCTTCTTATAATCATGGACTAGATAGATTGCCAACTTAACACACAGGGAATTTGGGAAAGATAGATAAAAACAATGACCTGAATTTGAATAGAATAAGTTCTCTCCCATATTGAATAAGTTCTTCTAGCTCATAAATAGTTATTTTGAATGTGGATTTTCATTTTGTGTTTCTTTTTTTATTTTAGTATTATCAATAAGAAACAAAAATAAAAGCTATTTGATAATGTTTTAAGAATACAATGGGCTGCAATTTCATCACCTGCACGGTGCAGGTAATGAAAAAATCTTTTCCATTGGGTTTTAATGAAACTTGTTTAATGTAATTTATGAAACACTATTCAACGGCACGTTAAAGCTCAAGGGATGACTTTCTTTTCTAAATAACCATCATTCAGTAATGCCGATAAAGCTTAATTCCCAATATGTTTTAAAACAATTGTGCAAAAAATCAAACCAAAAGTATTTCAAATGTATTTTCTATTAAAACAGTCTTTATTGGCAAACGGTTTTGGGTATTGTGTGACAAATCTCTGCACGTTCACGTTACATCGACTCTGCCGTTCAATGAGTCCGCGTGAAACCCACCGAGCTGTTTCGTATCACTCTGTAATCTGGGCTCGAATATCTATATATCATATCGAACCCTTACTATGCTCAAGTTATAGATGGGAGAATGATCAGAAATGCAGAGAATACGATAAACTTTAATTCTCTATAGGTATGTATAAATATTTACGTGGTATAAAACAAAATCGCCGCTGCCCCTTGTGGATAAGCTTAGATATTTTAAACTACGCAACGGATTTTAATGTGGTTTTCGGCATACAGCATAATACATGCATATATATTATAGAAAGAAAGTCGAGAATTTCAAAGATTTGCAATGTGATGAATGAAATTAGTTTTAAATTCAGTGGCAGAGCGGCTGGACCCAAAGCAAAGTGAGAATTGTGGCCTCCTATAGTCCCGAAATGATTCACATTTCGTTATAAGTGCCATAAAGGATAAATTTCTTTCATTATCATCATCGTCATTTCAACTCAATACTTCCCACTGCTGGGCTCGAGCCTCCTACACAATGGGAAGCAAATTGACCTACCATACTGGTCAGACGGTTTGGTACACAGTTATTTTCCTTTTCTTGCATTAATGTTATTTCTATATTATATCCGTTAGTCGTCTTTCACGACACCTACGAGGAAGATTGGAGGATGGCGAAATGTATTCTTCGTCACCATACCGAATACGACGCAGAAATTTTCTTTAATGTAAAAGAATTTCGCTGCAAAAATAGAGATTAGTATTTAAGAGTGATACACGATCGAGTATAGTTAGTAAATGCTCAGTGGAGTGCTCAGATGAAAGCGCCTCATGCTTGTTGGGCACGAGTTTGGTCTGACAATTGGATTATCTTGTTGTACCGGCAAGTATCTCACAACAGAAAAATATTATCCCGATAACTTTCATGCGATAGTTAATTTCAAACAAAATCTTTATATCGATAACTTTTAGTTAAATAGTTTTAAAAGCTTTTGCGCTAATAGGTACCAATGGAATTGCGTAAACATTCTTAATTTGCATTTTTTTCGTTCATAAATTTTTATTCGAAGATAATTATTTTGGTACTGATTGCCTGTTCTATTAGTGGTGAGGAGTAACAGGACAAGTTATGGGGCCGTATGCCACCCTTCCTTTGTCCCGGACGGTTCAGACGATTTGTGACTAGACCATAACCTATCGACAGTAAAAGGTAGAAAAACAAAAAAAAAATCCTGTATCGATTGATATTGTAATAAATTTTTCCAAAGCTTTCTTTACATTTTTTTCCAAAATAATAAAAATTTGTTATTGCATGACATGAAACTAAATCTGCATTCTAAAAGATATTGATCGATTTTACCTGTTTTAAGAACACTCGCACTTAGATTAAAAATGTATTCCAAGATAATTTTCATAAAAAAACAGCGTGAAATTCCTAATGCTATTACCTGATTTTAACAGTAGCTCTATAACAATTAAAAAAGGTAATAATAATATGTTGGTCTTACCATGCATCTCGTTATTATACACCCGCCTGGTTTCATGTCAGAAATTTTGACTGAATTTATCCGCCGGCTGGACCAATTACGCAGGTCTGTTTCCTTCCTTACTGACGTACCATTAAATATGCACCTCGGCCGATGGCGAGGAACGCCGGGAAATGGATCAAATTGTGAAAAAATAGCGGTGAGCCTGAGTGACGTTGAGGTGCGGACAGGACTATGAATGAATGATGGCGCATATGCGAGAGACTAATCAATAGACTCGCCTCCAGGCTACCCTGCAATATTGACGTTAGTAATAGCTGGAACCACTCGCCCCAAACTGAAAGCTCAACTACACTATAACCTATTTGTATATTATATTTTGGTTCCAAATTAGTACATACTCGGAGTTTATTATTTGCGTATAAGTTATCCTTTTCTAGAATTTGCTTTTGTTAGATTTAAAATAAAAAAAGCTGTATTAGTCTTATTTACCCATCAAAATTCATAGCAATTTTGACAGACAAGTAAAGTTATATAGTATAACATTTTTATACCCATTAAGAATTATCGAAGAAGAGAAAAATTATTAGAAGTGCCTTCGTTGTTGTTTTTCTTCTCTGTTAAAGGAAGTGATAATTACTAAATTAACATACAGACAGCTTCAACAATTTTCTACTTAGTGCATATTCAAGCGATCTATCATATTTTGGAGTTCCACGCAATAGAACATATGATCCACACTAGACATTCGTGCGATCCACAAGTATTTGTTTTGAATCTAGAGTAATTTGGGTCTATTTTTGTTGCTGCGATTGTATATTTGTAAATTCGCCTGCGACGAAATGCTTTACTTCTTCTTTTTTACTACTACTAATTCGAGTTATTGCTGCCAGTATCGAGTTATTATTTTCTTCACAAATTATCAGTTTCTTCCTATTAGTCATTCTACTGACATAAGTCAAATCATCGCCTTCATTAGTGCTACGACTCGTATGGCCATGTGATTAATAATATCTTAATGCGAATTTTAATGAGAAACGAATACATTTGCTCATTTTCGCTACACCTCAGCAGTTCCATCAAGTCCTCTAAATGTTTTATTCCTTCATCATTCATCATGGTCATTTCAGCCTATCGATATCCACTACTGTACGTAGGTCTTTCTCATGTTACGCCACAAAATGCAGTCCTGTGCCGCTTGCATCCAACGACGCCCAGCTACTTTCACCAGGTCATCGGTCCACCTAGTGGGGGGGCGTCCTACACTGTGTCGTCCGATACGTGGTCATCTCTTGAGAAGCTTTCTTCCCCAGCGCGGTTGCCCGATCGTCGAGCGATGTGGCCTGCCCATTACCACTTCAGCGCGCTAATTCTTCGTGCTATGTCGCTTTTACACCCGTTCTTATTCTTTAGTGTAAGATTTTTTTAATGGAGATGTAGACGGCGCCCGTTAGAGGTTTCGAAATCGTATCATCTATACAATCCCAATCGGTCTCCTCACTAGACTGTATAGAATTTAAAATAAATAAAAATAATTTAATTTTCTAATAACATGGACATATAGAGGGACATACCCGTAATTGATAACTGTGTAAGTCAGTGAGGGGTCACTTAGAAAGCGCTGTCCACTGTACAACCCGCACAATAACTTCTGCCTTTATTTCAAGTATTTATTATATTTTTAGCATTTTGTTTAGTTCAAAACCAATTTCATTGTGATATATTAAATAGCGCGGTTTTGGATTGATCAGCTCACGTTGTTCTGAAAGATGACAATTTAAACAAATTAATCTTAACTTAAAACTAATGTCTTCAACTCATGGTTGGTACGACCAGGAATTGGTTCATATGAACTAGCGAACCGTGACAGCTCTTTCGACTCAATTCTCCCGTGTCCGTAGACAAGACCCGACTTCCTTCCTCTAATATAATGTACATCATCATCACTGCTCATATGCGTCCCACTGCTGGACATGAACCTTCTCCACAATGGGAGAAAATTGACCTACTGTACCACGCTGGTCAGACGTGTTGGTCCTATACCATCATCGTCACATACGTCCCACTGTTGGGTTCGGGCCTCCTCCACAATGGGAGGGAATTTGACCTACTATACCATACTGGTCATACATGTTGGTATAGGGTTTAGTTTCGAGTTTTCCTTCTCTTGCACAGATGTTATGTGCATATTATATCCCATTTTTTTTTTTTTTGTGGGTGGGCTGCGGTCGGCGCGCCTCCGCACCACTCCGTCCGGGGCGACAGAGGGGCTTAAGCACGCAACTCCCGCAACCCACCCGAAAACCACGTCGCCTTCGTCGTTGGGCCGACCACCGGAGCAGAGTTAACTTGTCGTCAGTGGTCGGCCCGACGGAATACCCCCTACTTGGGGTACCCTCCCATCGACCGACGTCCCCCCCTCGGGGAGGACGTCGGTCTATATTATATCCCATAGTAGTCTTTTACGACATCCACGGGCAAAATAGGGCGTGGTGAATTGTATTCTTACTCCGTCACCACACGGAAAGGTCTTATACCAACGTCGTTTTATTTCGAGTTTTTTCTTGCATAGATGTTATCTGTATATTATATGTATAGTGGGTCAAATTCCTCCCATAGTGGAGGCCTAAGCTCAGCAGTGGAACGTATATGAGCTGCGATGAATCTTTCATCTATTACTGCATGTATTTCTCAATACTACCAGGCGCAGATTTACGGCTAGATTACATTGAAGAAATATGTAAATCTCTCTGGAATGCGCTACCATTAGAGACCAGAATGGCCGCTAGTCGTGATGGTTTTAAAGTTATGGTCAAACGTCTATACCTAGATTTTCTAACGGAGTCAACTCATCAGTGATGGCACTCCTCTACTTTTTATAAAATTTATTTGTATGTATATGTCTGTTTATATATACATATACATATACATATACATATACATATACATATACATATACATATACATATACATATACATATACATATACATATACATATACATATACATATACATATACATATACATATACATATACATATACATATACGTATACATATACGCGGGTGTATGTGTGTGTATTGTTTGTATGTATTGAGTATAGAGTATACGAATAAAGTTGCTATATTTGGATAACCAAATTTTATAAATCATCACTTGCATGAAATACACCTACTTAAATTATTTCTGCTCCACCCTAGGTTGACTGATAGAAAATGCCTTAGGCATTAAGTCCACCTTGTACCTTATTTTTGTGTGCTAAAGTTTGAATAAATAAATACTTTAATCGCGACCTTTATAATTCTTAACGACAATTTATAATGCATAACAACAAATATTAAAAAATATTCTAAACTAAGATCATGAAAACATCTATTGAAACTTGCGAGGTAGTCTGTACGTTGTTTCCTTTCAGCCGCGGCTTATTATGATACACTTTAATAATGTTAGCATACATCATTATGCGTATTCGTTGTCCAGCCACCCATGCCTAACATGCCTGCAGCATAAGAAACTCTACAAAATAACAACCGTATTTTGAGAAATATTAATGAACGACTAGCGTGTATGTATAATGTATATAGATTTGAAGTCAGTGGATATTTTCTTTATGTAAATGATTTCAGAACGTTTAATATATGCGATCGTACCTATTCAAATTATCTGTTCACATCAACTTGAGGATAGTTTTCTTAGTAAATAGTGATAGTAATTTAAGTAGGCATGTTGTCGGTGTAAGATGGATTTATTTTGGATTATCTATACCAATAAATAAAATTGGAGTGTCTGTTTGTAATGTCAAAATAATAGGCGTTTTTCATGCTCACACGGTTATTTGCACGACACCTATGCCTAAAATACAGATTAAAAATTTTTTGTCTGTCTGTCTGTTTGTTCCGGGTAATCTTCAAAACGGCTGGACCGATTTCAAAAATTCTTTCACCAATGGATCAATAATAACCAATATCAGCGCGTAAACTAGGCTATATTTTATCCTGGTATTCCCACGGGAACGGGAACTACGCGGGTAAAACGACTCAAACCGAAGCGAAGCGAGGGCGGGTTGCTAGTACAAAATATTATTATCAAATATCTTGTTAATTTATTAATTTATATAACTATCCTATCCGTGTGGTGACGGAGTAAGAATACAATTCACCACTCCCTATCTTACCCGCGAATGTCGTAAAAGACGACTAAGGGATAAAATATGCATATACTATCTATATAAGAAAAGGAAAACTCGAAATAAAACCCTATACTAATACGTCTGATCAGCGTGGTCAATTACCTTCCCATAGTGGAGGAGGCCCGAGCCCAACAGTTGGACGTGTATGGGCTGAAATGATGATAAAAATCCTAAATAAATAAATAAAACACATATAGGCATTGATTAAATGAAAGAAAAATCTTAGGTCGGTGTACGGCTGAAGAGGTCTTCACACTTCTACATGGATTGACTACGGTAAGAGGTCACATTACCATCATGGCTTATTACATATATAAACACATTGATTGAATGGTATTGAAAGTAGCTAACCATCATCTCCAGATACATCTAAAAAATAATTGGTCTCGCAAATCGGTCAAATGGGTGAACAGAGAATGTGACTTACGGCGCACAAACGAACAGGCGAAGTTAAGAAATTCATGGAATGGAATAATTATCATCATTGCATCTCATACACACTCTCTTTTCCGTATGGTGACAGAGTAAGAATACAATTTACCACTCCCTATCTTGCCCGTGGATGTCGTAAAAATGACTAAGAGATAAAATATTCATATAACATCTATGCAAGAGAAGGAATGGAATCTATGCAAGAGATGCCATAACATCAGGTTTGATAAACCACAAATCCTCGCAAAAGAACACCGATACCTGCCTAGAATGGTACGCGAGGCTATTGAGATTAAAAAAAAACACAAAAATTTCAATAGAGGTTGCTGGGTGTTACCATCAAGCTGGGATCCTGTTATAAACATTATTCTCGCGCCTCCTCAGCTATAGGATTGAAATTAAACTGACGCTGTTCAGACGTGTTGATATAACGTGCAAGCAGTACAGCTGATGGCAAGTGTTGCTGCCGCTCATGGACCTTGCAAGGCCCCTGCCTACCTACTCCCTGTGAAGAAAGTGAAGGGAGTGTGAATGCGTGCAATGAAGCTCGGTGAAACTAAAAACATCACCAAAACCCATCACACTCAACACCCTCAGAAAGTTGGACTTCCGGCTCTCTCGCTCAGCGAACGAAGCGCAATAACAAATTGCTACTATTCAGACGTGGATTTTCTGCGAATATATGGTACTACCCCGGATGGGCCGACCCGTGGCTGTAGACAAGACAACTATCAACAGTGCGGTCCTACCACTAACAAATAGAGAAGAATATCTAGTGTATATTTAATTTCGAAATTTCCTTCTCTTATATAGATGTTTGTCCGTGTGGTGACGGAGTATGAATAGTTCATCACCCCCTCTCTTGCTCATGGGAGTCTATGAGATACAATATGCATATACCATATATGCAAGAGAAAGAAAACTCGACATAAAACCTTATGACAACACGTCCGACCAGTGTGGCATAGTAGGTCAATTACCCTCTTATTGTGGAGGAGGCTCGAGGATCAACTGTGGGCTCAGATGATGTACTTACTATGAAATTTGAATAATACCCCAAGTAATAATAAGCTAAGTAATTTAGATAAGGGCAAGTTTTGATTGTTTGTTCATTCTCTGTTTGCCTGTTTGTTTATTCTTTGTTTGTCTGTTTGGTAAAAAGTATTTGGCAAAAAAGAGGCACATCTTTTTTGGCAGGCTTTGGTCTGGACATACGCCATCCGTTTGTTTCGGGCCGACATAAACCTCTTCATTACCATTGGCTGGTTGAGGCCGGTAAAGTCCGCCGAGCATTTCCGCCTCCAGGTCCTACGGAGGTGTATCGGTCAGGAGGCACGCTGCCTCCGTCGCCACCGCGTATGGCCCCGACAGTCATGGCTCTCTGTGGGCACCACAGAAGAGCCCTGTGACGGACGGTCAGAGGCCCCACCCACACCGGTGCGCCGGGGCCATCGACCGGATGACCCCCCGCATACAGCCGTCGGCACGTAGCGCTGGGTCCGGCCACATTCGGCAAAAGCCAAGAAAGGCCGGACGCCGCGCTGACAAGCCGCGGAGCAAGTCGACGGAAATGCCCCCAATGCCCGTCGAGCACTGATAACTGACAGTTTGCCTAACGTCAATCTTCCTTGGGAATGCAATTGTTGACCAGATCGCATCAGGTGGAATTATCCCAGGTATATGTCAAGCTCTTAGTCGTATTTTACGACACCCACGAGCAAGGCTTGTTAGTACTCGTAACCGCTACCACACAGTATTAAATACCAAAATAGATTTAACAATATGTAACAAATTTGCGCCAAATAGAAACCTCATTTACCCTTACACAGTCTAATTGTATTGCTTTAATGTCCGCAATCAACTCAGTAATAAATTAATGCTATTACTAAATTATTCCCATTTCCCAGCTTCTAGATTAATCTAGAAGTCGGGTCGCAGTCCGACGCGGCCGCTCTTACATTATTACAGCATTCATTAGAGTTCGCTAATTACTCCTTGCTTTAATGAATAAGCTCTAATGAACCACTTTCTGTTAATTAAAGGCGGCGTGGGGGTGAGCGGGGGGTCGGCTGAGGTACAACGGGGGCGGGAGGAACTTTTCTCCGGGCTCTGATTGCAAATGTGAATTTGTGTAAGTCTGAGTGGAAAGAGTGTTTCTACTGAAAAGGGGTAATGAGGCGGTCGAGTGAGGCCGAATTAGTTCCAACTAGCCGCCTAACATAGTAATACGCCATAAATTCTTAGTTGTTTCATATCTATACGAAAGATTAGCTGATTAAGTTTCTGCAATTCAAATAATTTCAAAAATATTAAATTGACGTTAATTATCTAGCTGCTCTTATCCCAATTACTTGGGGTCGATTCAATATGTAATCTTCTTTCATAACACTTAGGTATTGCAAAAGTTATAGGCAATAACTTTATGACCGCCCGCCTGATGTCAATCTTTCTTGTGTAAAACACTATGCCAATGCCGTATATCATATAGTATCCGTTACACGTATGCCCCCACAATTACATCTTTATAAATACACAGTAACATAACCTTAATAAGCACTTGTAATAGGTCCAAATGTTATAGGTACTTCTTCCTTTTTTCTGTTGACTCTTCCATGTGTGACCACCGAATGTCCTCAACTCCTTTGTGACTATCTATTTACAACCGTTGCTCGCTAGTAAACCACTCAAGCGTGACGATACGCAGCTATAAATGTTGTCAGAGCATACTTTATGTTGCCACCTTTCGATAGGCGATAACACTTGGGAATGCAATTGTTGACCAAACGGAACTAGATGGAGTTGGCCCAGGTCTATGTAAAGCTCTTAGTTGTTTTTCAAGATACCCACAAACAACTCGAAGGCATGCATAAAATCATATAAAGTAATTTTTAATTGACAATAAATTACTAAGAATTAAAATATTTGAAAAAAATACATAAAATAAACTCGAAGGCGTGATTAAAATCCTTTAGAATCATTTTTAACAAAACATACCGTATAGGGCAGGCAATGGATACAAGAAAGGGTAAGCCATTGGGCAGGCCACATAGGTCAAAGTAGCTTTATCGGTAGTCCGCCCAAACGGCAGAGAAAGCCGCGAGCTGGGTTATAGCGTCTCACGTCCCCCTTATGTCGCCTCAGATGATGGGGCAGATTCAGGTACAAAATGAGTACAGATTCAGATCAAGTATTACACCTTTGAAATAAAACAGTTTTCTCGGATTTTATCGCGTTTGTATTTGATTTTGGATTTCCCGACGTTTCGAACATTTTTCAACATTTATTTAGAAGCATTCACAGGAAATTCGGTCATCAATAATCGCTTATTCATATCATAAGACAGGACATTCGACACGCAGGACACTCTTTATATGCATGAAAGTAATTATTATGCTACGTACCTGTAGACTAAATTCACATTTAGTTTTGCATCATGCAAAGTACCTGGGCAAATATTCACTCTATTCCTTATATTCGCCAGGATACTCATAAAGCAATCATTTAATTTTATTCAATTTCAACTAATTATAGTTGCTTTTAGGACACGTTATAAAAACTTAGACTGTTTGTAATATCGTGAATAATCAATAAGCGTGGAACTGCGATTAATTTGTAAGCTGTTAAAGCATGCTATACATGATTTTAAATTAATCTTTCCGAGTAGTGACGGAATAAAAATGTAATTCAACACTTCATCTTTTGTCCGTGGTTGATGTAAAAGATGACTAAGGGATATCATATGCAGATAACATTAATGCAAGAGAAGGAAAACTCGAAATAAAATCCTATGCCAACACGTCTGACCAGAAAGCAGTATAGTAGGTCAAATTCACTGTCGTAAAGGAGGAGGCCCGAGCCCGACAGTGGGGCTGAGGTGATGATGATGAAATAACTACGAAATAGGAGTATTCGTAAATTAAAAACTTTATTATTTGTTTTCTTATTTTTTGGTAAGTCTGACCGCCTGACGTCCTTAACAGGACAGCATGTGGCAAGATAACCTACGGTGCAAACTCTCTCAGTGATTATTTATCGTATAATTCATGCAGCATATTTACTTTTTAATAGGCTTTAAATTTGATAAAAACTGTAACAAAATACAAATTTTATTACTTTTGTAGAATTTAAATGGTTTTAAAATTCGATTCGTCGACAGGTAAGAAGTGTCCTTATACCTAATGTGTTTCAACTGGTTTCTGCGAAGTATTAAATAGAGGTGTATATTCACATATACCAGAACGCAAACCATAGTCCCAAAGAAAAGAAAATGTGGCTATAGTTGCTAATTGGGCATAATCCCAACCTTAAAGCTTTGGAAATTCTCAGCATGATGCTGAGAATTTCTAAAGAAAATTCAAGTGAATAGAGAAAATATGTTGAAAACAGCTGCTGCTTTCCAGTCTTAACAGTCCTTAGGTGGTTTTTACGATTACCATGAGAAATCAAAGTATTTACACTTAGTAATTTTAATAAAGTTTGCGGACAAAAAGAATAATTTCTATTTGCTCAAACGCAGTATGTGTTTGAACAAATTTAATCTTTTTTATTAGTTTAAATAAGACATAAAAAATATCTATTAGTTTCTATAAATTATTGACATTTTTATTCCACGTGTGTAAAAATTAAATAAGCAACCTCCCAACTAAGGTGTTTGCATTGCCACTTTCCAGAAATAAACTTAAGAATTAAAATAATATAGGTAGGCATCCTTACTAATATTATAAATGCGAAAGTAAGTTTGTTTGTTTATTTGTTTGTTTGTTACACTTTCACGCTTAAACCACTGAACCAATTTCAAAAATTCTTTCACCAATGAAAAGCTATAATATCAGGGAGTAACATAGGCTATATTTTATCCCGGTATTCCCACGGGAACGGGACTGTAAGACGACGGAAACCGAAGCGAAGCAAGGGCGAGTTGCTAGTCTATACCAATAAATAAAATTGGAGTGTCTGTTTGTAATGTCAAAATAATAGGCTTTTTTCATGCTCACACGGTTATTTGCACGACACCTATGCCTAAAATAGCAATTAAAAAATTTTTGTCTGTCTGTCTGTCTGTTTGTTCCGGGTAATCTTCAAAACGGCGGGACCGATTTCAAAAATTCTTTCACCAATGGAGAGCTAATATCAGGGCGTAAACTAGGCTATATTTTATCCCAGTATTCCCACGGGAACGGGAACTACGAACAGACACTCCAATTTTATTTATTGGTATAGATAATAATACAATTTTTTAAATTTTTTTAATATGTATAATAATTTATTCATATATCCCCCGGATACATAAAGCCTCAGATTATAAAATTTGTTAAAAGTGACTAAATGCTGAATGACCGGCTTTTCATTTTTTAACAATGTATTTTTTTCTTATTTCACTTATTTAAAGTGAATAAAATAAATGTATTTGATTAAGCCTAGCTCACATTATTGATCTTGATTTATATCACATCATTTTAATGAAATTTTCAGTTTTTTTACAGTGTGTATACCAGGCATAAGGAATTGACAAATAAGTAACCATTGCATATAAATAGGAACGTCGGGTTATAATGCATTACAGTGCTGTAAATTCAGTTAATTTAACGTTCTGAGCAGTAATTGAATAGCCTAGCTGACAACATGTTCAGTTTATTAACGGTAAGAACTATTTAATTCTTCCTTTCTCACTTATCACTTTGGATACAAGCATGGTCTATAATGAGACGATATATGACCTCTGATTAGTAGCAATTTATTACTGCACTTCGTTCGCTGAGCGAAAAAGCCGGCAGCCAAAGTTTCTGAGGTTGGTGTTTGCGTGTGATGGGTTTTGGTGATGCCTTTTGTATCCCTGAACCTCATTGCATGCATCCACATTTCTTTCGCTTTTTTCACGGTAGGCAGCGGCTTAACAACGGTGGAAGTATTAACGTGAGCGGCAGTAGTTACCATCAGGTGTGTCGTTTGCTCATTTGCCACTTATAATATTAAAAAAAAGAAATCTACTTTAGTATGCTAGTTAAATAGCTACCCATTTAGCTAAAGGGTTTTTCAACAAGAACTTTGTTTTCTAAAACAATATAAACAAGAAATTTAGATGAAGATGATTCAAATTTTTATTGTATTACGAAGAGAAAAGTTCAGCAATTATGAATGAAAAATGATATCTGGCAAATGTCCACCACGACCACGCTGAGAGATGTCGAATCTTTCATCAAAGTTTTTAATCACTTTTTGGCAAAATGGCGGGTCTATTTCGTTAATCACATCACGGATTTTGAGTTTTAAGGCTGCAATCGATTCAATTGGCTCCGTATAGACTCTGTCCTTAACATAGCCCCATAAAAAATAATCCAGTGGTGTTAAATCACACGATCTGGCTGGCCACATAACTAAGTATATGTTTTAATTTTGAGTTGTCTCTCAGAGTGGGAAAAGAAGAATACGTATTCTTGACACTTGTGTAAAGATAGCACTTCAGTATAAAACAAAAGGATGCCATTTGTTTTATACTGTACAAGATAACTATATATTCAGCCTCTGATGATTTTTTGTTTGTCTATTTTCTTTTCAGATTGCCTGCCTCTTTGGAGTTGTAGTAGCGGCACCCTCGGGTTACGGAGCGCTGCCTCTCGTTGCCGTCACTACCCATGACAGCATTGTTAGTAATTACTAATGTCCGATAGTCTTTAATGTTAAAATATAAATGAGACCATGAACTTCATTTCATAATTACAACAGCGTTACAAAATTCTAAAAAAAAAGCTTAGTAAACTTTCAAATATGTAAACAAAAATGAAAGAGTGCCAATATTTTTTAGCTATTTTTTTATATCTGCTTTGAGGAATACAATTACTGCAACGCGCCTTTCGAAAGACACAAACAAAATTTTAGTTTTACTAAAAATTGTTTTCACATTTTTTTTTTTATTTTTTTTATTGCCAACGGTGGCAAACGAGCAAGCAGCACACCTGATGGTAAGTGAAACTGCCGCACATGGACCTTTGCAATACCAGGGACACAGCCAGGCCGCTGCCTACCGTCTATCTGGGCGGAGTCTCTCACCACCTCCAATAAGGCTAAATTGCGAAAGGCGCAGAGAGCCATGGCGGTGAGAACAATACGAGGATACCGTACAGTGTCCTGGACTGCAGCCACACTGCTGGCGGGCGATCCACCCTGGCCTCTACAAGCTAGGGCGCTTGCAGAGGTCTACCGACTCTGCGCTGCGGCGCGGGTCAGTGGCGGAGGTATCACCACAAGGGGACTGAGTAGGGTAATAAAAACGGCCCGAAGGATAGTTATCCGGCGCTGGAGGGAGGAATTGGAGTCCCCTGTAGCAGGACGGGGGACTGTAGAGGCGATTGCGCCCCACCTCCACCGCTGGATGAAACGAAAGCACGGCAACCTGACCTTTCGGATGACGCAGGTACTTACCGGACACGGGGTCTTTGGTAAGTACCTGCATAGAATCAGGCATGAGGAGGCCCCCGGATGCCATGAGTGTGGCACGCCAAATGATGATGTGCGTCACACCCTGGAGGTATGTCCCGCCTGGGGGCCTCAGCGCCGCGACCTGTCGGCGGTTATAGGAACGGGCCTGTCGTTGTTGACCATCATAACAAAGATGCTCGACAGCGACAGGTGCTGGTCGGTGATGGCCTCTTTCTGCGAGGAGGTCATCACCCGGAAGGAGGCCGCGGAGCGGAAACGCGAGGCACTTGCGTCCGCTAACTCGCTCCGTAGGCGGCGGCCCCGATATGCGCGTCTCCTCCCACCGCCTTGAGTGACGACAGGACGTGGCCCGACGACCTTGCGTAGGAGTGTCGGGGATCGAATGTCATTAGACGATCTCTCCGGCACTCCGTAAAAGCGCGGAAGGGACCGCTGTTGGTTTTAGTGGGTATTCCGGTTGCATAGGCGACTGGTGAGTCCCACACACCCCCCTCGTCTGTTACCGGCGAGGGGTAGTGCGTAAATTGCATTTCCACAGCGTTAACAAAAAAAAAAAAAAGGCCGCTGCCTACCGTGAAGGAAATACTCTTCTTAAACCTCGTTTAAAGAAGGACATGTCATAGCGCTCGGGAAACACAGCAGCAGGTAGTTCATTCCAGAGCTTGCACGTACGTGGGAGAAATGATCGCTGGAAACGTACAGTTGAAGACTGTGGCGACTGTCCGCCACTAAGATAACTTGGACCGCAACCCAACAATGCGAAGCAATCCGCTTCGCTAATGAAGATTGGCCCATACAAGAAGACGCAGGTGCGAGGCAGCTGGCGTGCACAGCTGACAGATGTGCGACACACCTGACACCTGCATTCGCACCTGCGGTGATATCATCGAATGCGCACCTGTTGGAACACGTGCACATTCGGACCACACGCAGACTGAATGCTAGTATATATACACCGCCTTTTGCTGTCTATTCATTCAGTCGACATACGATATCAGCTCGCACACTTGTACGGTCGTCACTAGTTCTATCATCAATTTATTGTACATAATTTATGAAATGTAAATAAATCGTCAGTCTTAGAAATAACTCTCTTCGTTCTTCTTCACCGTCTCTTCACATCTTCATTCGCCAACCACAACACAAGTGTAGGGTGGCTAATCTCCACACGCCATCCTACATCTGGTGACCCCAACGTCTGAACATGCAACCATCCACGTGATCTGAACATGCAACCATCAACGCGATCTGTACACGCAACCTGCGAAGAATCTGCATTACCGTTCGCACAAACATCAAGACCTATAACTACTGAGATGGTCCTCGACATGAGCAAGCTGGGCGAATTATCCTACAAGAACACGAGATAGCACCATGAATACTACGACCAGCGAGCACCCTTGTAGCACAATCATCACCTTACAGCGACATGGCACAACAGATCGCCGAACTAACCAGACCACGACTAGGCCGGTTCTACTACGCCGGTACGACTACGCCGGTACTACTACGCCGGTACGACTACGCCGGTACGACTACGCCGGTACTACTACGCCGGTACGACTACGCCGGTACTACTACGCCGGTACGACTACGCCGGTACTACTACGCCGGTACTACTACGCCGGAACTACTACGCCGGTCCTACTACGATGGTCCTGTTACGCCGGTCTTGTTTCGCCACAACAAGATGACTACTCGACTGCTGACGTCACCCGGTACGCGACACGTCTTAGCGCGTACATGACGAAGCTGTCTCCTTGTCCAACGTCTTGGCACACTACATCGCCATTTTACGCATCGCACGTCTTCGTCTGACAAGATCGCCTGAGAGGTGCTTGGAGCCACTATACACCGACCCCCACAAGGCTCAAACCATCATATATGGCTAGAGAAGCTTAGGTTCCGGTCCAACCAGTCCCAGATGACATCAAATGGACTTCCAGTGGAAGAAAAGTACGCCTACTAGACTTTCATCGCCCGTAGCCACGGTCTTCAGGGGGGAGTACTGTGGCGACTATCCGCCACTAAGATAACTTGGACCGCAACCCAACAATGCGAAGCAATCCGCTTCGCTAATGAAGATTGGCCCATACAAGAAGACGCAGGTGCGAGGCAGCTGGCGTGCACAGCTGACAGATGTGCGACACACCTGACACCTGCATTCGCACCTGCGGTGATATCATGACCACACGCAGACTGAATGCTAGTATATATACACCGCCTTTTGCTGTCTATTCATTCAGTCGACATACGATATCAGCTCGCACACTTGTACGGTCGTCACTAGTTCTATCATCAATTTGTTGTACATAATTTATGAAATGTAAATAAATCGTCAGTCTTAGAAATAACTCTCTTCGTTCTTCTTCACCGTCTCTTCACATCTTCATTCGCCAACCACAACACAAGTGTAGGGTGGCTAATCTCCACACGCCATCCTACATCTGGTGACCCCAACGTCTGAACATGAAACCATCCACGTGATCTGAACATGCAACCATCAACGCGATCTGTACACGCAACCTGCGAAGAATCTGCATTACCGTTCGCACAAACATCAAGACCTATAACTACTGAGATGGTCCTCGACATGAGCAAGCTGGGCGAATTATCCTACAAGAACACGAGATAGCACCATGAATACTACGACCAGCGAGCACCCCTGTAGCACAATCATCACCTTACAGCGACATGGCACAACAGATCGCCGAACTAACCAGACCACGACTAGGCCGGTTCTACTACGCCGGTACGACTACGCCGGTACTACTACGCCGGTACGACTACGCCGGTACGACTACGCCGGTACTACTACGCCGGTACTACTACGCCGGTACGACTACGCCGGTACTACTACGCCGGTACTACTACGCCGGTACGACTACGCCGGTACGACTACGCCGGTACTACTACGCCGGAACTACTACGCCGGTCCTACTACGATGGTCCTGTTACGCCGGTCTCGTTTCGCCAGAACAAGATGACTACTCGACTGCTGACGTCACCCGGTACGCGACACGTCTTAGCGCGTACATGACGAAGCTGTCTCCTTGTCCAACGTCTTGGCACACTACATCGCCATTTTACGCATCGCAAGTCTTCGTCTGACAAGATCGCCTGAGAGGTGCTTGGAGCCACTATACACCGACCCCCACAAGGCTCAAACCATCATATATGGCTAGAGAAGCTTAGGTTCCGGTCCAACCAGTCCCAGATGACATCAAATGGACTTCCAGTGGAAGAAAAGTACGCCTACTAGACTTTCATCGCCCGTAGCCACGGTCTTCAGGGGGGAGTACTGTGGCGACTATCCGCCACTAAGATAACTTGGACCGCAACCCAACAATGCGAAGCAATCCGCTTCGCTAATGAAGATTGGCCCATACAAGAAGACGCAGGTGCGAGGCAGCTGGCGTGCACAGCTGACAGATGTGCGACACACCTGACACCTGCATTCGCACCTGCGGTGATATCATCGAATGCGCACCTGTTGGAACACGTGCACATTCGGACCACACGCAGACTGAATGCTAGTATATATACACCGCCTTTTGCTGTCTATTCATTCAGTCGACATACGATATCAGCTCGCACACTTGTACGGTCGTCACTAGTTCTATCATCAATTTATTGTACATAATTTATGAAATGTAAATAAATCGTCAGTCTTAGAAATAACTCTCTTCGTTCTTCTTCACCGTCTCTTCACATCTTCATTCGCCAACCACAACACAAGTGTAGGGTGGCTAATCTCCACACGCCATCCTACACCCATCCTACCTAACGTTTCCAGGTGAAATGGATGAACCCTGCTACGATGTCGAGTGGTACGTTGGTAGAATGGTGACGGTGGTACCAAGTCAAACAGTTCCTCGGAGCACTCCCCGTGAAAGAGTCGGTAGAGTACACAAAGTGACCCAAAGTCTCTCCGCTGCTCCAGCGACTCCAATCTGTCCGTAAGATTGGGATCCCCGACGATTCGAACAGCCCGTCTTTGCAGGGAGTCAAGTGGGTCTAGCTGATATTTGGGCGCACCTGCCCAGAAATGTGAGCAGTACTCCACATGAGGACGAACTTGTGCTTTGTATAGCACAAGACGCTGTCTCGGTGTGAAGCACCGCCTGGCTCTGTTCAGTTGAGTTTTTGCTACTTGATGCTGAGAGCAACCGCACTTTTCGTTCTGGATCGGCAACGGGTATAACTGTGACTTTGATGCGTATCGTAAATTCCAAGCGCAACACTACCCTTTCAACAGGTTGAGCACTGGTTCATCTAGTAGATATTTTACTTCATCGTTGTAACCACATTTAACACGTGAATGATTCATCCCGGCTCATATGTCCTACTGTTGAGCTCGAGCCTGCTCCACAACAGGAGAGAAATTAATGCCGCACTGGTCAGACGGATTGGTATAGGGTTCTATTTCGAGTTTTCTTTCTCTTGCACAGATGTTAAATGAATATTATATCCCTTAGTCGATCTTAAACCGCCTTTGCGTATTTTAAAAACGGCGAAGACATTCCAAAGACAACTTAGGGGAAAAGGGGGTAATGGGAGTCACTTAAGCGAGAAATCATATAAAACCTTAATTAAACATAATATATTTATTGCAACTGCCAATACACTAAATTTACTTAAATAGCTAAGATATGAGATGCATTCCAATCACTTTGGTAATCATATTTGATAATTATAATACTTTAAAAAAATAACAGATATGACTCTCATTGCCCTGACGTGAGGGTAATGGTAATCACCCTGTGGGCAATGGGAGTCAAAGAAAATTTAACATAAGTCTCAAACGTACTCTCTGCCGAATCCCATCCAGAACACTCTGCGTGAGCCCATAACCCACATGCAGTGCACCTGTACCACATTACATTATTCCTGCCGAAGTTGGAGCATACTATACACTTATTTCCGGCATCTTCTTTATCATTAAGTTCATCCTCCTGGTCTTTCGTATTACAATCTGATACCGAGGTTTCCTTTGATTCTTCAAGTACACGTCGCTTTGCCTTTTTATTGTCTTTCTTATATATTTTTGTCATTTTTCCTTGACTTTTGACCTTTGGACTTCTTTTCTGTTTTCTCTTTCTGTTCGCCTGCTTTTTTAATTTCTTGTTTTCTTTTTCTATTAGGTTCTCTTTCATAGACGTCGACGTTAAAACTGTGCCGTGTTGCTTGTCTCTCCCCTTTCTTAATTTGATAGTTGGTGTTTTTTTAGGCAACTTGATAACATTATTCAATATAAATCATATCTCTGATATTCTGGGGGGAGATGTTGTCATAACTTGCTCAGGAATTAGTGGGGCTTCTTGGTTGGGTATGATAGGAATAGGTGAGTCAATTTCTTTAGAAGAGCTCAGAACAGGTGAGTAAGTAAAGGCTTGCAAACTGTGCCAGTCGCTGGTAGAGGTTCATCGCAATCTTGAACTGTAATAGTCTCCGATAGGATAAATTCTGCTGCCATAAAATCTTTATCCGGGAATACTCCGGGGTTCAGTGTCAAAATACCCGTTGCGGTAACAGCTTTTCTTATAGAATAACCTTCAGCGATTAGCTTTAGATCTTTTTCCAGACTATCAAGAGTTCAGAAAATTTTCTGAATAGTTCTGACTCGTACTTTCGGCATCTAAAAAAAATAAAAAATAAATAATTTTACACACAACTTACTTCTGGATAATGGGAGTCAGATGACTCCCATTACCCGCAACTACATTAATGAAATAAAAAATGAAAATAAAAAACCTACGAGTTACTGATACATACATACATATAATCACGCCTCTTTCCCGTAGGGGTAGGCAGAGACCACTTCCTTCCACTTGCTACGATCTTGACATACCACTTTCGCCTCGTCCACATTCATTAATCTCCTCATACATGTTCTTCGGTTCAGGGTACTCCTAACCTGGCCTTTCTTAAGAACGTCCCCGATTTGATTGTAGAACGTCCGCCTCGGTCTTCCCCTTCCAACACTTCCGTTCACATTCGCCTTATAAATTCTCCTTGTTAGTCTCCTTTCATTCATTCTCTCTACATGGCCGGACCAACTTAACATACCTTTCTCAATCCTTGTCACTACATCTACATTCATTTCACAACGTTCCCTAATTACTCTGTTTTTAATTCTATCACTCAATTTCACACCAATCATGCTCCTCAGCGCTCTCATTTCCACAGCATTTATTCTACTTTCGTGCTTCTTCTGCCATACCCAGCTCTCACTTCCATACATTAGAGTTGGTACAAGCACTCCCCTATGCACAGCCAAGCGAGCCTTCTTAGACAGGCTTTGGCTGCCCATAAAGGTGCGCAAAGCACCATTCACCATATTTCCCTTACACACTCTTCTTTCAATATCACTTTCACATTTACCATCTCTCGCAAATGTAGATCCCAGATATACAAACTCTTGCACTTGTTCTAATATTTCCTCTTCTATACGTATCTTGCATTCCGTCATAGCTTCTTCCCTTTCAAATACCATAACTTTCGTCTTCTTTACATTAATTTTCATTCCTTTTCTTTCAAAAGCCTCATGTACTGCTGTTACCATCTCTTGCAACTCATTCACCGACGAAGCAAGTAGAACTTGATCGTCAGCGTAGAGAAGACATTTGATAAGTAATCCATTCATTCTCAGTCCATATTCACTCTCTTTTAAATCAGTCAAGCAGTTGTCCATGAATAGGTTGAACAGCCATGGTGACGCTACACATCCTTGTCTAACACCCTTTTGGATGCTAAACCATTCAGTGTATGCTCCCTCTATTCTGACACAGGCACTGGAGTTCTCATAGAGAGACTGCAGTGCCCGTATCAGGTTGTCGTTCACCCCATGCAAAGACAATGCTGACCACAATTCATTCCTAACCACTCTATCATAGGCCTTTTCCAAATCCACGAAAGCGCAATAGACCTTCTGGTTTTTAGCCAAGAATTTTTCGGCTATGCAACGTAAGGAAAAGACCTGGTCCGTGCATCCCATTCCCTTTCTGAATCCTGCTTGCACATCCCAGACTCTTTCATCCGTCTCTTTTATAACTCTCCCTATCAGTACCTTAGCATACAGTTTGCCGACGACGCTGAGAAGGCTTATGCCGCGGTAATTGGCGCAGTCTTGTTGCGACCCTTTTCCCTTGTATAAGGGCACGATTACAGCCTTGCACCAGTCTTCTGGTACTCGACCCTTTCTCCAACACAAGTTGAAAAGGTGGTGCAACTGACTCACCACTATCCCGTCGCCAGCCCTCAGCATTTCGACCGACACCCTATCATATCCCGCAGCTTTACCTAACTTCATATACTTCATTGCAGTCATGATCTCATCTGTACCTATCTCGCAATCACAGTCATAATCACTCTGCTCCTGTTCTAGCATCTGAATCAGTTCCTCGTCCTTATCAAATAAACTTTCAAAATATTCCTTCCACCTTTTCAACACGCAATCTGGTCCTTTCATAAAACTTCCATTCTGACTTCTGATTTTAGTAAGCTCCGAGTTTGTAGAGCTCCCTCGAGCAATCCTTATGGATTTCCAGAATAGCTTTATGTTAGACCGGAAATCCTCAGCAAGCTTCCTGTCAAGCTCATCTTTTCGCTTATCTTTCTTTTTATTTACTGCTTTCTTTGCCATCTCTTTCAAACATTTATACTTCTCTTTTGCTTCGTCTACATCCTCATTTGTCGCCTTTTGCATTCTTAAGTTAGCTTTTGTTGCTAACCAGTCCATCCATGCTTTCTTTTTCTTACCTATAACCACTTGTACGTCTTTATCCATACAGACCTTATACTGCTTCCTTCCCTTTTTCCTTTTCGAAACACCACATACCTCAACAGCAACATTCACAACTCCTTCCTTAAAAGTCTTCCACACTTCCTCTATCTCACTGAACTTGTCTACATCTTTAAGTCTCTCATTCAACCTTTCGCAAAAGACTTCCTTTACAATCGTATCTTGTAAACTTTCCACTTTTATCCTTTCTAAATCATTCGCAAAATTCTTACTGATGCAAACTACATTATACATCACTATTTTGATTGTCTGGCTAAAATGTATATGAATATTTTATTTGGGTAATGTAAAAATATCGACACTTACCTTTTATTTTATGACAACTAAAAATAACATCTGTGGAGCGCGAAATCAACAAACATCCATATCTTCATAGCGCAGCCGCCGATTGGCATGCGCCTTTGAATACAGTGCCGTGGGGTAGGGGGTGAGAGGGTCATTCCGTTTAAACGATGCTCGTGTATTTTGTTGCCTAGATATGTGGATGACTCCCATTGCCCGCTGACTCCCATTACCCGGTTCTCCCCTAAACAAATAATAATTGACAGACAAAAACATAACAAATATTAACATTACTGTTCCAATACCAACGGGTTGCGCGTCTACTCCTGAAGCGCCCTATAAAATTATAGTATCTACCCTCATAATATATAGATTAAATATTAAAAAATTTTGTTATTTATGTATATGCTTTAGGGAAATGTGAGGTTGCAAAATAAAATTATTTTCTGTCTTTTTCTTAATCGGGTTTAGCGATATTTACGGGCATGATGGGATAAGGGTTGGTGAATTGTATTATTACTCCGTCACCACACGAAGTGAAATCCTTTTACTGGAGCTATATTTACCTTCCGTGTGGTGACGGATTAAGAATACAATTCACCACTCCCTATCTTGCCCGTGGATGTCGTAAAAGACGACTAAGGGATATAATATGCACATAAAGTCTGTGCAAGAGGAGGAAAACTCGAAATAAAGCCCTGTACCAACATGTCTTACCGGCACGGTATAGTAAGTTAAATTCCCTCCCATTATGGAGGAGACCCGAGCCCAACAGTGGGACATGTGTGGGCTGCGATGACGATGATGATATTTACCTATACAAATACATACAACCTATTAATTATAAAAAATACCAATGCCGTTAAAAAAATCAATTTTAATAGATTTATAATATTTTCTAATTACATTCCACAGTCGATCCCACGCTACGGGTTCAACTATGCAGTGAACGACCCCATGACAGGTGACCATAAAGCTCAGAGCGAAACTCGCGATGGTGACGTCGTCAAAGGATCCTATTCTTTAAGAGAACCCGATGGTACTCTTAGAGTAGTCGACTATACTGCCGACTCCGTCTCAGGATTCAACGCAGATGTGAAGCGTATAGGACCAGCTGTTCACCCTCAAACAATCCCCACAGCTCCTATTATCCACAAACAAGTTGTTACACCTATATATACTGAACCAATCCTTTCAACTAAATTAGCTGCCGGCTTAAGTGGTCTTCATGGAATTGGACATGCTGGACTTGGAGCTCACTATATGGACTTTGGTCATACAGGACTCGGCCTTGGCTACGGACTGGATCACACAGGTATAGGTCACCTAGATTACGGTATCGCAGGACTTGGGGGATGGAATCATTAAGCGATAGAACGGTTCCAGCATCTCCGAACGGATCTATATTATATCTTAGCATCTGAATGCTGGTCTTCAGATTATAAGAGATATAAATATAGGTTGTATTGTATGTATTTATAACACAAATTACAAGATATTGTAAATATTTGTAATGTATATTTTATTTTTCATTTCTCCCATTCCTCCTCTATCAACTTATTAGCTTATCGACGCTCATTGTTCGACATAGGTCTTCCCAGTCGGATAATGCCTTAACAGTCACGCTTGGCAATAGTTTTATGACAATGGCCCGTCGGAATGCAATTGTTGACCAGAAGACATTAAATGGACTTAGCCCAGGTGTATGTAAAGTTCTTAGTCGTCTTTTACAACACCGTAGAGCAATGTAAGGGATGGTAGTTGGTAATTATACATGTTAATAAATTTCCCAGTAGAGTATTACCGCCGATTGTCCTCCATCGCGTTTTAAAACTTGCATGGAAAATAGGTAAGAGTAACACTGACATTGCATTGCCACCATACGAGGTATAATTACAGCAGATAATATCATTCCACTCTTATTTTAATTACTTGGGGTTGACGCAATATGTTTTCAACTTACATCGTATATATTGCAACATATTTTGATAATAGTTGAAGCTCAACGATATTTATGATGTCAATTTTATTCTGGGAATGGTGGGATATAACAGGCTCGAAGTAAGAAGGGAAGTAGCTCTTGCCACCTACATATTCGGTGTAATGCGCGGTAAGATCCACAATCCGGATATCTTGTCGGAGGTTCAGCTGTGCGTTCCGGACGAATACATAGGTCGTCGCCGGCGGCCGCCGCTGCTGGCGGTGCCCCGCGCGCGCATCAAACTCCTGCAGTGCACACCGCTGGTGCGGGCGCTGCGTGTGCTTAACACACTCTCCCACCAAATAGATTTGTTCACGTGTTCACTGAACGTATTCACAAAGGCCGCTTACTTCCTCTGTTGTTTAGAGTGACTTGTTTATTTATTTCATTTTTTCTTTTAGATAGTGAGAACATAACACTAGGTATAATATAGATTAAGATAGTTCACTACTCTGTCGCATTGGGCTTGTTGCCTGTAATGATAGATGTAAGTTTTATAGTAATTAATAAAATTAGAATAATAAGTCATAGAAGGTAACTCCACGCACAAAAACTGAAGCATTTAAATTGGAGCTAGATGGCTCCCTACGGAAGGGCGTAGTGTGCAAGGTCACTGCGTACGCAAGACAATTGTAATGTATAGTGATGTGCGTGTGTAATCGCTTGCACGCATGTAGTATTTTTGGCTTCACGTTTTTGATCGCTTAAGTACCGACATTATCCTTCTATAAGTTATTATTCTAAGGATGTGAACTTGTGCTGGGAATGTAATTGTTAACCGGACGGCATTAGGAGTTTGCGCAAGACGAAGTAAATCTCTTAGTCGTCGTTTACGAAACCCACGAATAATATAATATTTGGTAATATTCGTAGTCTCCAGCACACGACATTATAATCAACATCTTCTCACACACGTCCCACTACTGGGTCTCCTCCACAATAGAAGGGCAATTTATCTACTATACCATGCTGGTCAAAAAACCGTTAGGCATAGGGTATTTTTTTATTTTTCCTCCTCTCGCATAGATGTATCAGCATATCATATCACTAACACCGAATCTTTTATGACACAGATGGGCAAGATCACTATCATAATTTCAGCCCATTTAGTCCCACTGTTGGGACTCATCCACAATGGGAGGAAAATTGTCTTACTGTACTGCACTGATCAGACGTATTGGAATAGGGTTTTATGTCGAATTTTCCTTCTCTTGCATAGATGTTATCTGCATATTATATTACTCAGTCGTCTTTTACGACATCCACGGTCAAGATAGGGAGTGGTGAATTATATTCTTACTCCGTCGCCACAGGAAAAATTACAATCGGTAATAAATAAAACAAAAATAATTAAATTTAGCTAGACCAATTATATTTAATAAATACCATCGACACATTTAAATGCAAGGTATACTTGAGCGGTTACAAAGTGCCAACACGCAGGTCCTTGGACACATTCACACATCACATGACAACAGTACAATCTGTAGTATAAATTATTTACAAATAACACAATTATTGCAGCCGCACGAGTTGATTGCCTCCTTCCTGATTACTTTATAGTCTTACGACTTTATATCCATCGAGGGCAAACCCTTTATTGAACGTATAGTAATTTAAAATTTAATATAATCGCTGGTTTACGAGAATATTCACGTAATTCAAAATAATGTCAAATGAATATTGTATGCCAAATGATCCTTGATATCTAAAGTCCTTGATTGAAACAAGGACATTTTCCTTTATCAATACAGTCACACCCTCAATAAATCATTTAAATAATATTATTTAATATATTAAACATTTATAAAAAATAATTAAAAATACTCATCTCAAAAGTCAGTAATTTTTATTTGCATCTCTGGAGGGTAGAAGTAAGGAGAACCATCTCAGTGTATTAAAAAGTGTCTGTTGAGAGGGAGCAAATTAAGGTGGCGCTATAGTAACAAGTGGAAGAATTTTAAAGTAGCTCATAACGTTACCTTCAAACCAATTGAAGTACTTTTTGACACGGGTATTTTTTTTCAAGATTTTCCCCATTTTGAAATACGTAAATAATTGAGATTTTAAATAGGTACTGCATATTTCTTAACTACAGAAGTCGGAGAAATATTAAACTTTTCAACTCTGCACACTTCACTCTGTTTATAACTGCTACATTCATATCGTTTCCACTTCCTACACTAGCGCTATGTCGGTGAGTGTTCTAACAATAATTTGCCGTTTACAAATGGACACTTTTTCGACTAATACAATACAAGACGGTCCTCCTTACTGCTTCCCTCCATATTTGCGTCGCTATTCTCGTGAACCAGCGATATTTTTCCCGCACTTCTATTTACATTGATATATAATAATTAATCATCAAACACTGGCGAATATGAAATCGGATAATTTAACTAAATACTCGTATACAAAAGCATAGTTAAAATAAAATTACACGTTTAAAAAACTATGAATCACACTTGTTTAAAAACTGCTCTTCCCCAGAGTAAAGTGTAATAGAAATTACTAATGGATCATATTAAAAAAATACTAAATTCCAAGAATATATTAATTGAAGTCAGCAATCAAACTCATTGCAATTTTATTTCAATCAAAGCTGATAATTTTATAAATAAACTATAGTATGAAATAAAGGACTTATTTTGAGTGAAGAACGCAGTTTGATTTTTGACTGTCCGATGTTTCGAACATTTTACAGCCTCCATGGTCACGGACGGACACAAGCGGTTCGAATTCACGGAAATCAAAAATCAAATATAAACGCGATAAAATCCGTAACATAGTTTCATTTACAATGACACGTAAATATCAAAAATCATTACGAATACTTTGTTTTCAATTGAATAAATTTTAGAAGAATGTATTAAGTATCTTATGCTCGTTCTCGCCAATGATGTCTAAATTAAATGTAACGCATATGTCATTATAATTGTCATATAACAAATTTTATGTCATTTATATCGCATTTATCATGTCAGCTATACATCCGACGCCTGTGGGCTTATTACCCTTGAAATCAATTCTAATTTCGAATCCAATTCAATTCCAATCTCACCAAACTTATATTTGGTACTCTTAAACAAAATCGAGAACGAATTCTTCGCATTTGCCGTTGTTATTTTCACCAAATGTGCCATATTTTATTACTCAAGCTACGCTATTACACAAGCAGCGCTACAAAGACGCTTTCCCGAAATTGTGCAACATTAACAATTTTAAATTACGTCAAAATCACGTCGGGAGTAGCAAATATTTGACTTAATCGACGAGAATCGAAGTCATTTAGTTTAAACAAATTCCACCGAATTTGATTTCAATCGTACGCTAGTGTCGCTTTCAAGTACCAAATTGCTCAAATTCTAGCTGCGATTGGATTTAGGATTGGAATCGAGATTCAAGAGTAAGCACACTGAGCTTGAACCCTCTCTCGTCAGACGGGTTGGTATAAAGTTTTATTTAGAGATTTCTCTTGTTATATGTATATTATAATCCCTAAGTAGTCTTTTACTACATCCATAGGCAAGATAGAGAATAATGAATTATATTTTTATTTCGTCACTACACGGAGTATATATCTATATATTGCATTAGTATTATCTAATACATTATTTTATTTAATATAAATTACCATCAATAAAATAAGTTTACATTACAGTCATGTGTTATTTAAAAGGTGCTACCTAAAATTTAAGAGTCATTGGTGACAATGGTTATTTGAACTATTTTCAAATATTACATATTTTTTGCCATGGATAATTATCGCCAGTCTAACAATATATTTGCAGTTCATATATGTCCCACTGCTGGGCTCGATACTCCTCCATAATAGGGGAGAAATCAACCAAACATAGCACGCTGGACACACAGGTCGGTATAAAGTTATACTTGGAGCTTTCCTTCTCTGAACTATATACAGTGTATTCCAGTTATAACGACGCCGAAGGGACCACTTTAATGTTGTCGCTATATCCGAAGGTCTCTATATCAGTTTTTCTTTAACAATAAATGTACGCCTGAGAGCCATTTTCACAAGTTTAAGAAACACTGTTCACTTACTGGAAATAGCTACGTAACTGATTAATAATTTTAACTTCGTGCACATGCTAAGTAACGCTACACACAAAGCATTTGACCATCTGCGAATATAAACAAAGGATAAGAAAGCTTAATAGTTAAAGCTGAGTTAATGAGACTTTGTGCCTTTGCCGACTTAGTCACAACATCCGCAAGGAATTTCTAGGAATCTGTCCCAAATAGTTCATAAAAACAAGTCGGTATACCCGAATTAGGCGTTATATCCGGAGTCGCTATAACCGAATGAATTTCCTACGAAAGTATGCTTCAAATTCTAGGGACGCAAGTTCGACGTCGCTATAGCCGAAAATTCGTTACAACCGAGGTCGTTCTTAATGAAATCCACTGTATTTCGATATTTTCTAAGTCGAAATGACATTGTAAACTATAAATATTGAGTATTAATTAATAGAACAATAACTATATTTTGTTTAGAAATTCTCCAGCTTTGATTGAAATGTACTATCCTTGTATCGTTATAATAGTGTCTTGTGAAAATATGAACCTTGGACAACGGGCTGTGGGTTATGGAACCCTACGCACGAAACTACCACCAAACAGAAATAGACAGATGCGGTCCACTAAATACGCGAACATCATATCTGCTATTAAAACTTGTACTAATATGAGCCGATACTGAAACAAGTAAAAAATATATATGTATAAAAAATATCGTAATAATAAATCCCTTCATCATTATCTCAGCTCATATACTTCCCACTGTGGGGCTTGAACCTCCCCCACAATAGTAGGGAAATTGACCTTACTATACATGCTGGTCAAACAGGATGGTATAGTTTTATTTCCAGTTTGCCTTATCTTGCATAGATATTATATGCGTATTGAATCCCTTAGTCGTCTTTTACAACATCCACGGGCAAGATGGTGAATTGTATTCTTATTCCGTCACCACACGAAAAATAAATGGCTTAAACAGTAAATTTTAAGCCAAATATTTGAAATAAATACCATATTTAAGTAAAATGTATGTACATATATTAAAAAAATAAATGAAATTGGTCTTGAAATTAAAGAGGTTCAGGAAACTTAAGAGGATCTTCTCGTCCAACATACCTCAATGTTTGAAATACCAGGTCTACGACCAGTGTATGTTCCCAGAGATGACTTACGGCACGGAAACGTAGTCCCTAAATGTAGGCCTCATAACAAAGCTCAAAGTCGCTCAGTGTGCTATGGAGGGGGCTATGCTCGGGATTTCTCTGCGTGATAGAATCCGAAATATGGAAATCCGCAGAAGAACCGGTGTAACCGACATAGCACGACGAATTAGCACGCTCAAGTGGCAATGGGCAGGCCACATCGCTCGACGAACCGACAACCGCTGGGGAGGAAAGGTTCTCGAGTGGCGACCGCGTATCGGCGACCCCCCACTAGGTGTACCGACGACCTGGTGAAAGTTGCTGGGCCTGCACCACTTAATATTTTTTTAATTATCGTAGGGATTTTTTCACACACATATAACATATATATACATATAACAAAAATCTAAGAAAAATAATAAATAAATACTTACGTCCGGCGGGAAATAAACAATTTCGAACATATTGGAGAGATCTGGAAAGATACCAGTAGCCAGCGCCAATACAGCACCGCCCGATATCAGTATACTATACAGCAGAGGTTTATTGTCCTTCAGTCCTTCCATAAAAGGCTCACCCTGTTGAACATATATTTTTTTTAATAACGAACAAAACGATTTATCGCTGTTTATATATTTGAGAATAGATTCAAAACGCAGACTGCGTATATAGTGGTCAAAGCAGAGCCCTACCACAACCTCGGTTAGAACGACATCAACCGCTTGCGCTAACCCACAGGCCAGTAATGGTCTATATCACAAACCTAAGTCATCATGAACGTTGTATTTCCTAGATTAAAATCATTTTTGAAGTGAAACTTCTTTAGAATCGTTGTGATTTCAAACTCGATGAAACGAAAAAGCGAGTCCATAGAGACACAAACACGTAAATGTATAAGATTCCGGCGGGAGAAAGGATGAAGGATGATGGATGGCTGCTCTAGTAGTTAACGTATGATCGGGTGCTGCTTGTGGGATCTGGTCTAACCATGGTTTTCTTTCCTTTTTTATTTGAACTAAATTTAAAAAAAAATAGTTATATCCTATCTCGAAGGGCAGCACACTGGAGCCAAGACTATATGTTGTATACATGTAATTTTATTCAAAAAATGATAAAAAAATGACAGCTCGCTGAGTTTTTTACCGGATCTTCTTAGCTTGTTTTGTATTGTATTCAAACAATGTATAAATTTGACAATATGTAAGTGCCCTCAAGGGGCCTATGCAGAATAAATGATTTGATTTGGATAAAGGATGCAAGATGAAGGATGATGGATATAGGATGAAGGATGATGGATAAAGGATGAAGGATAAAGGATAATGGATAAAGGAGTTTCACTTCTAATAAGCGTACACACTCTTTTTTTATTGGCCATGGCAAACGAGCGGGCAGTATACATGATGATCAGTGATACTGCCGCACATGGACCTTTGCAATACCAGGGGCACAGCCAGGCCGTTGCCTACCATGAAGAAAATACTCTTTACTGTAAATAAATTTTATGTGATCTCACCCTATAGTTGATAGCGAAGGTAGATAACTGTAATGACATAGAGATGATGTATACGGTGCTGTTGAGTAAGTCCGGTTGAAAAACGCGTTCCTCATCCTCAGCTAAGTCCATGTCCAACTTCACTTTGTTATCCCTGTAAACAATTTTTTTTAAGCATACATTAAGGAAAATATTCTTACTTTGCAGGGGATTTTACAAATACAAAATTAACAGTCAATTTATTTGTGTCTGTTAAGACTTAGAATCATTTGGATCGTAAGAATACAATTTACGCTTTCTTACCCGTGTCTGTCGTAAAAGACGACTAAGGGATTATTGCAGATAACATCTATGCAAGAGAAGGAAAACTCGAAATAAAACCCTATACCAACCCGTCTGACCGGCGTGGTATAGTAGGTTAATTTCCCACCCATTGTAGAGGAGGCTCAAGCCCAGCATTGGGACTTATATGAGCGTAGAGACATTTGTGATGATGATGATGATATCCAAAGATTTTATTTTATACTGCGGTTGAATATTACTGAATATGCAGAGTGATAAAATGCAGACAAAATGGCGTCTAGTCTTACCTGCCAGGTGAACGTGCAATGGCCTCATTGACTAAGTATATGAGACATACAAAATGCACCGCGAATTGTGATAATACAGTCAAAATCGTATACAAGTTGAATATATTCGGCAATGGACGCTGTTTTGATAGTTGTTTCAAAGGCTGGAAAAGAGAAAATAGTAAATTTGTTATTATATTAATCTCGAATGAATTTTAAACTTCTATACGTAAATGAGAAGAGCGAATTTCTTTGCAATAGGAAGGAAGGAAGAAAGGAAATATCGAAATGAAATTCTATTGCAATCCGCTTTCGGGCCGACCACTGAGGACAAGGAGCTCGGCATTGGTGCTCGGCCCAACGACGAAGGCGACGTGGGTACGGGTGGGTTATGGTCCCGCACGCCGTCCTTTCGTCGCCCTGGACGGAATGGACCGCGTGGGCGCTTACGATACGCCTACCCATAAAAAAAATGGTAATCCGCTTGAACAGAATTGTGTATTATGCAAATTCTCATATTTGGAGGAAGCCCGTTTTGAAAGTCATACTTCTTTTAGCGCTTTAGGAAAAAATGGTGTGAATAAATTTTTACGATGCGCGCGCTCACAGTAACAAATGTCAACAAGATAATGCGTTATATTAAAACTTCAATGTATTTTTTTTTCTATTATTAGTGTCGTTTTTCTACAAATGTAGGATAACGCAAAGGATAAAATTTTTAGAGATTTTTATCTTGTTACGATAAAGAGATACAATTGCTTACATAAGTACAGACACTTTTTTTTATTGCCAATGGTGGCAAATGAGCAAGCAGCATACCTGATGATAAGTAATACTACCGCACATGCACCTTTGCATACCAGGAACACATAAATAATAACAAATATTACAACACGGAACATGGAAATCTGTAGAAAAACGGGTATAACCGACATAGGCTGCAGAATTAGCACGTTGAAATGACAACGGTCAGGCTACATCGCTCGTTGAACGGACAACCGTTGGGGAAGAAAAGTTCTTGAATGGCGATCACAAATCCGACGACGCAGCGTAGGACGACCCTCCACCTAGGTGGACTGACGACATTCTCAAAGTCGCAGGGAACCGTTGGATACAAGTGGACCGTTCTGAGTGGCCTTCTCGTGGGGAGGCCTATGTCCAGCAGTGGACGTCTGTAGGCTGATGGATGGATGGATTACAATTACTATAACCCCATCATTATATATATTACGGTCATCAGCCATGCCGAGGATATCGTAAAAATTTATTAAGGGACACTTACACAAGTAACCAGATAGCATAATTGAAAAACAATAGAAGCCCGAAATGAAACCTTACCTACCAGTCTGCCCACCGTGTATATCATGATGGACTCATTTCCCTTCTCTGGAAGACCTAACCCAGCAGTAGGGTGTACAAGGTCTGAGAAGGAGAGATAAAAACAAGCCCCAGTATATATTCAAGGATCTGATGTTTATCAAAATAAACTTTACTTGTACCCTGTATATATTTTTTATATGATTTTTAATAATACATACTTTTCTCATCGAAGGAACTATGACTAATTATTGAATCATTAAGCTGATAAGAACCGATATCTATTAAAATTTAAGGAAATTATAAAAAATCCTAAAACTCACCTTAGACCTGGATATGAACAAGAAACAAGAAGCCAGCAATAAACTCTGTAACGTAGCTTGCGTATCACTAAACTTGATCCCGTCGAGGTACAACACGGACTGCGAGTACGCCAAGATGAGTGCATTTAACGCTAAAATCTTGAACATTTGCAGCGTCGTCACCAATGTGCAACGGCCTTGCTTTATTATGTGGCAAACTGGAGACAATTTATTTTATTAATAATTTGCCTATTCTTTTTTTTAAACATAGATACTATGGTCTGGCGTACAGCCACATAACCTGGCGTACTACCTATCTATCGCCACCGCATCGCTCAAAATGGCCACCGGTTTCGATTCCTTGAAATCAATATCTCAGCGGTATAGTTTGTCCAGTCTGACTTAAAATATATTTTCACGAGCAGTGTTGTAACGGAGTAAGAATACAATTCACCATCACATTCACAAATAGTAAGCAAGGTATTTAAAAATGCGAATAAGTGTTAATTGAAGTCAAGAAGAAGCAGTTTCAGTACTTTTCTAAAACATACGCGAAGCTGGTCAGCTGGGTACATAATTAAAATATTATTTTTAATCTCTCCGTGTGCTGACGGCGTAAGAATACAATTCAACACCTAACACCAACCCATCTGACCAGCGTGATATAATGGGACAATTTCCTTTCCAATATTGAGGACCCCATATGAGCTGTGATGATGACGATGAATGAAAATTAATCCATTTGCCTCCTATTGTGGAGGAAACTCGAGGCCATCTTTTTTAATGCAAACGGTGGCAAACAATACACCTGATGGTAAATGTTGCTGCCGCTCATGGAACTTTGCTAGGCCGCTTCCTACCGTGAAGAAAGTGAAGGGAGTGTGATTGCGTGCAATGACGTTTGGTGATACTAAAGGCATCTATGAAACCCATCACGCGCACCTCAGAAAGTTGGGCATCCGGCTCTCTCGCTCACCGAACGAAGAGCAGTAACAAATTGCTACTACTTAGTCGTACTTACGTCGATTTTCTGCGAGAGTGTGGTACTACCCCGGATGGACCGTGTCAACAGTGTGGTCCTACCACTACTCGATTATTATTATTGAGATATATGAGCTGAAACTCAAAACCGCAAATACAAACTTACTAAAAATGTAAATATAGGCACAAAAATTTACTGAGACTTACTACAAAATATACTGGAAAGACGACTAGTAAAAGGTGCTGCCACACTGGCATCGCCTAATCTCACTAGTTGTGGTTGATCCTCTTCTTCAAGCTCCTTCATCGCCTTACGCAGTCGTGCTGCAGCCTCAGCCCGGGCGTCGGCGCGTCCCATGGGCCCTCCGCGTCGCACTGGTTCTTCAACAACACGCTCTTCTTTCACTCGCTCCCTAAGACGTTCCGGTGCATTCGCCAATATAGCCACCCCCACCTGTTATGGAGGTTTTAAAAACTAAGTAGATTTTAAATTCAGAATGCATCATTAAGTAAGAAAAGTCAAGTGGAGAAAGTAAGAAAAGTCAAGAGTGAACCTAAAGTTAAACGGGCTGAACTCGACCTAAGTTCAGCGATTACGGCAATCTCTTCACTTTTTAAGGTTCCGTAGCCAAAGGGTAAAAACGGTACTCTATTACTAAGACTTCGCTGTCTGTCCGTTCGTCTGTCTGTCACCAAGCTGTATCTTAAGAACCGCAATAGCTAGGCCGTTGAAATTTTTACAAACTATGTATTTCTGTTGCTGCTATAACAACAAATACTAAAAACAAAATAAATAAATATTTAAGGGGGGCTCCCATACAACAAACGCGTTTTTTATAGCTAATGGTACGGAACCCTATGTGCGCGACTCCGACTAGCATAGAATTCAATGAATTAGATAAAGAAACCACACTAGTATATGCTTCAATCTTCGTGTGGTGACTGATTATATGTAAATACAATTCATCACCCCCTTTTTATATCTATAAAAAGACGACGACGTAAAAGACGAATAGGGCATTATTGCAGATAACATATATACGTATGCAGGAGAAGGAAAACTCGAAATAAAACCCCATACCAACCCTTCCGACCAGCATGGTATAGTAGATTAATTTCCCTTCTATGGTGGAAGAAGTTCGAGCCCAACAGAGGACCATATATGAGTTGTGATAATGATATGCTCCAATTGCATCATATCACTTTTGAAACGGCAGCAAAAAGGATTGTGTATTTATATATAATTAATGCATCCTGAAATTAACAGGAAGAAAATAATATTGTTAGGAGAGTAATATAACATTGTAGGAAGATGGACCATATTAAGACTAAAAAGACTGAAAATAAGCTTGATAGAATTTTTAATAAAAAATATACATAATATAGAAAATGCATTAACGCAGAAATAGCGTCTGACAGAATGGTGTGAGAGAGAGAAACATATTGCTCAGACACGAATAGGATGCGCGAATCTAACTAATCCTATCAATAAAGATTCTACCACTTATAGGAATTTTATCACAGTCCACCTCAAGCCAAGGTTGGATTATTGACTATTTTCATTATTGGCGATAAAAAAATATATAATGCAGTAGCATCATTAGCATTTTAACTACATAATAATTAATTTTGCAAATAAAGTAACCTTGATTTATTAAAGCATACCTAACGCTAAAATATATATGGATATGATGATAATATGATTTAATAAACCAGACTACCACAAAGAAATATTATAATTAATATGTTCTATACTTACATCAGCATGTTTCAAAGCTCCTACGTCATTTGTACCATCACCGCACATAAGAGTCACATAACCCAGAGATTTCAATGTAATTATTACAAATTCTTTTTGTTTAGGTGCAAACCTGGCAAACACTTTTATATGGGGCATTAACTCCAACAAAAATTTATGGTGATTCTCATTAAGATATGTCAAACCCTCTCCAGTTATACATAAGTCAAATTTCGAAAACAATTGCTTTGACGTCTTGAATGGATTAACTGGAAGGTCAAGCTCCTCATCAATAGACTTCCAACTCCATTTACTATCATTTGCTGATAATATTAAAATTTCAGGTTTTTGAACAAACTTCAACTCTTTAGCTACATGGCATGCTGTTAATGGATTGTCACCGGTAATCATGACTACAGAATGTGATGCATGAATGATTTCAGCAATAGCCTTCTTGGAATCGTTCTTCAATGGACAAGAAATAATTACAAATCCGACAAAAATCAGATCAGATTCTGCATCCTCACGGGACATATCTCGTATTTCTTGCGAGGATAACTTTCCTAAATTTCTAAAACCTAATGCCAGAACTCTTGCGCCTCGCCTCGACAATGATAAATATACGTTATCGTAATGACTAGGAACCTCCTTCAGCATGCCTTTAATAGTTTCCGGTGCACCTTTCACACTACTAATATAATGCGTCTCCATGAAACCACGTTCATTTACCAAATAGCCTGCTATCACAGACATCCTTTTAAGAGCACTAGAGAAATGATTTCTATGAACAATCTTAAGTCCTGGCGATTTACCTTTCTTTGGAACAACAGCATCTCCTTTGGTTAGATTCCACTCTGCCGCTTTTAAAGTGGCTTTTTCCAAGGGATCACCAACTACTCCATCATCAAGTTGGACAAGAGAATGACAAGACGCAAGTACTTGTATTGTCTCAGTGGGAGCTTGAGATAATGGAATGACTGTAGCATCTTTGTGGTCACCTATACCAGCTACACCTTCTACAACTAAATTATCACTCGTAAGTGTACCAGTCTTATCAAAACAACAAATTTCTACTTTGCCCGCAAATGGTATCCTGAATGGCTCTGTACAGAATACCGCTAGCTTGGACAAAGATAACAAGGATGTATTAACTGCAAGAGACAACTCTATAGGCAGTTCTGGAGGGACAACTGATGTCAGAATAAGTGTACACTCTAAAAATAGCAAATATCTGTTTCTCTCTGGATCCTCACAACCCTTAATCCAAACATAAGCAGCAGCGGCAATTGCGAAGATCAACAGGAATAAGATAAAACCAAATGTTTCTAAATTATTCGCTGTCACTCTCTTCACACCAAATAATATAGTTCTTAACAGTTTTCCCTGTGATGTATTAAAGCCATTTCGAATTACATATCCAATACACCCATTGTCAGGAGCCTTGAGTGCAGATGAAGCATTTTTACTAGGAGAAGAATGCTGAACTATTTTAGTACCTCCAAATAATGTGTGCAGTTTTCCATCGCCTTCAGGATCTAAATATAATTTCAAATTACTTTCGGATTCTATAGGTTCTTTCATTTGAGGAACACTTTCGCCTGTTAACATTGATTCGTCTACTATACAAGAGCCTCTTAAAAGGACAATGTCACAGGGAACTAAATTATCATTGCTCGACCTTGTAAGGGACATTACGTCTCCCGGTAGGAGCTGATCACTCATTATTTGGCGCCATCTTCTATTTCTGTAAACGTTAATGTTATAAGGTTTGTTGCCCATCTTTCTTATCTCGGCCATATTTCTCAATTGCTGCTGTACTAAGGTGCATTCGAACATAACAAGCATTACCAGAGTAAATATAGAATAATACCAATATTTGTCTAAACACCACAGTGCTACACAGAACACTTGAAACACAAAGAACGGCGCTGTCGCTCTTTCCTTAAATAATTCCATGAATTCAGGTACAACCTGAAATTAAAAAATAAAAGTTATTAGTATTTACCTAAAGAAATAATTAAGATTTGTTTCTTGTTAGTTTTATAGATAAAATTAGTCTATAGGCAGTATTTGGGCATATTTCACTTCATGAATATGACTGTGTAGTCCTGTACTGTAACGTCTTTGCGCGCTAAGTCTACCCCCACACTGAATAATATATTATTATTACATTAATCTCTCATATTACATAATACAATTTTAAATCTACAATGCAAGCAATGAAGCACGGTCCATTTAGGTCAACTACGTGTTAGACAGTTTTACCGGCGGCAATTTCCCTAAGGATAATAAATTCCTGCCATTAATTTTATGCATATTAGGGATCCTACAGTCAACGACAATATTCCGTTAAAACCGATATCATCACTACATAGTATAAAACAAAGTCGCTTTCTCTGTCCCCATGTCCCTATGTATGCTTAAATCTTCAAAACTACGCAACGGATTTTGATGCGGTTTTTTCAATAGATAGAGTGATTGAAAAGGAAGGTTTATATGTATAATAACATCCATTAGATAGTGGAGAAATACTGCTATTTTTGAGGTTTCTAATGTGATGTCGTAAATAATTACATTTTTACCGCTTACATTGCAAACGCAGGCTGAACCCTACGAGATTTATCAAAATAATGTACTAAGTCTTAGAATACCTATAGAAGGTAAGTTCAAGCACAAAAAGTGAGGCATTTCAATTGGAGCCTAATGGAGCTTACGCCGGCACCGTTCCGTAATGTACAAGTCATTGTACTGCACGAACGTGCGCAACTCTTAAAAAATAAATAGGTAATTATGACGGTTTGTGCATTCAAATAGTGTCACAACACATTTGAAAAACTTAAAAAGGTTTTAACATTACTTTAAAAAGTATTTCGACGATTTATGTTAATAAAAACAAAATATGATTTCATAATTGATTGTATAGTGGTTTGCGTGTGTACGTGTGTAATTGTCTGCGCGGCATTAGTATTTTTAGATTCAAGTTTTGAAAATTCGAGGTATGGACACTATCCTTCTATACGTTATTATTCTAAGGTACTAAGTATTGTACACATTGAAAAGGTCTATAGAAAACTCCGCGATGGTATATGTCTATTTCTTATGGATATCCCACAATAACATTTTTTTGTCATTTACTTTTTACGACAAATAATGGCTAATTTTCGAAGCGATTTTAACCAATATAGTATTAATCCTTATCCAATTAAATACCTTAAATACATTGTAGATTTAATATAGATCTATATGGCCCTTTACAGCATATGATTTAAATGAATATTTTCGAAGATATTACAGATTTAAGAATTGCGGGATGTAGCGTTGGTGTGGCACTCTGCTCGGCACAACAGAGCCAGAGACTTTTTCAAAGTAGCTGCGTTCTCAAAATTTAATAAACCAAACTAAAAAGTAAAAAATAAATTATAGTTTAAAAAACTAAAAAAAACTACTCTTAAAATTTATTGAATTAAAAATAAAACTGTAGTAATCAATTGAAAAATTGATGTTATATTACAAAAAGCGTGGGGGACTTGATTTTAACTGTTGTTAATATTTTATCAATAGTTTATTATATCTGTAGTTATTATCACAAGCACCCCACGTGTTTTGTTCAATAATATCAATTTTTCAATTGATTTTTCAATTGATTACTACAGTTTCATTATTAATTTTTTAATTCAATCAATTTTGAAATCGTGTTTTTTTTAGTTTTTTAAACTATAATTTATTATATACAACGTTCACAGTTTTTCTGTAGTGTATTTAATATCAGCATTGCACCCGTGCGAAGCCGGGGCGGGTCGCTAGTTATACATATATTTCGTGTGTACATATGTGGGTACATGTCAGGGAGCGATGATGAGTTGAGGGTAGGGAATAGGACATAGGATGGGTCATAAACTGCCTGATTTTCTGGAGAAGGAAAGCCTCCTTATAATGAATTCCTTCTTGAGGAAGCAGCCACAAAGGAAATGGACCTGGGTTAGCCCCGATGGTTCAGCAATAAACGAAATAGACTTCATCTTGTCGGACAGGCGACAAATATTCAATGATGTCTCAATGATCAGCAGGATTAAAATTGGGAACGATCATCGGATGGTACGAGGCACATTAAATATCCATACAAAAGTCGAACGGTCACGCTTGATGAAGTATACACTAGAGATTGCAACCCGGTATGTTTCTCAACCCGGCCGGGTTGTATTAGCGATGAAACCTTCAAAGTATTTTATGAAAATCCCCGATCGACCGATGTCCCCCCCTCGGGGAGGACATCGGTCTTTCCTCACGCGGTCGGCCTCTCGGCGGGTGACGGTCTAAATCCCCAGTCACGTCACCCGTGGCCTCGGCTAAAATATTACACCCCTGGGATTCACCACTCCTTTCTGCCTGTGCATGTCGTAAAAGACGACTAGGACAAAAACTCAAAATAAAACCCTATACCGACATGTCTGACTAGCGTGGTGTAGTAGGTCAATTTCCCTTCCATTGTGGAAGCTCAATACCAGCAGTGGGACATATGTGAGCTGTGATGATGGGAGAATAAATCATTGCAGATTTATATCTCAGTGTGGTAATGTTTTAAAATTACAATATTTTCTATTCATTGTTATTATATTCAATATTTTTTCATTATTCTCCCCTTAGTTAAAGTGTCTTAAAAACTGATTGAGGTGGCTCCAGGGGAGTGGTGACATTATATACAATGAAAATTAACATTAGACATTAACACTAGTCGCAATACTGTATCGAACATTCACAATACAATGTATATTATATTGTGAATATGTCAAGGCCATGCGCAATGTATTTAACCTAGATAATAAAAGTAGCAAAGGTAAGTAAACAAGAAAATAGATAATTAATAATCATCAATACCGTCATCAATTCTGTGTGATGACAGAATAAGAATACAATTCACCACTCCCTTTCTTGTCCGTGGATGTCATAAGAGAAGACTAAGGAATATGATAAGCATATACCATCTACGCAAGAAAAGGCAAACTCGAAATAAAACCCTATACCAACACGTTTAAACAGTGTAGTATAGTGGGTCAATTTGCCTTCTATTTTGGAGGAGGCCCCATTTCAACAGTGGGACTTATAAGAGTTATGATGATATTTTTTTTTTATTGCCGATGGTGGCAAACGAGCAGGCAACACACCTGATGGTAAGGGACGTTGCCGCACATGGACCTTTGCAATACCAGGGGCACAGCCAGGCCGTTGCCTACCGTGAAGAAAAAGCTCTTCATAAACTTCTCTTCTTGTATTAATGAATCATTAATACCAAAGGACTCAACATTTTTATACAATTTCATGTTTGTACGCTTAAAATGTTCTTCTTTTACCCTAGTTCTTCATTTACCACTCAAACCTCACTTGTATTCTTGTACTAGTAACAGTTCTAAATTAACCAGAGTAAGTTTATACAATGCCTACTTGTGGTTAGAAATAATATCACGGACAAGCTATACACTTTATACATAAATCCCTACTTAAGTAAATATAAGCATAAATTTATGTTCATAAAAAGTATGAATTAATTTTTAATTATTATTAACTTATACTTCTGCAAAACATATGTTCTTAAAGATACATGAGATATACAATTGTTAGCAATTATTTCATAAAATGTTAATTTTAAAATATTGTAATCTGCTTATATTTCATTATTAGCCATGTAAATAATCTTCAAAATGATATAATAAATATTAACATTGATATGGTAACTGTTATGTGAGATATATCTCTCATAATATAGATCGATATTGATGGTCCCTACATACATAAAGACATGTCAAAAATGGCATTTTTAACACGCTTTTATTAGCTTCACTTGTATGTTTGTTTGTAACGTCCACCTTTGAGCTCGATTTTGCCCTACTTTGAGTGATTAGATTTTCTTTAAACTTTGCACCCCCAACAAAGACCGATTACAATGGAAAAACTTGTTTTTTTTTTTGGCCTGGTTTTTAGGAGGTGGGTTTCGGTAGGCGCACTCCTCGCCCGCTCCGTCCGGGGCGACAGAGGGACGTAAGCGCGCACGCCCGTAACCCACCCGCAGGTGACTTGACGTCAGTAATAGGATGCAAAAATCCGCTTAAAAAAAAAATCGATTGTCTTAATTAGATTCGCCAGGATTCATCAACTTCTTTCCGCATCCTTTGCATGAGAGTAAGAGAGATAGAGCTAGTCGGGCACTCAGAATAACACAAACGCGTAGAGACTTTCCTATGGTAATAATTGCGTCTTAAGTCGTTTACGTTCATCGATGTGCCGACAAATCTAATTACATTCCAGTGGCTATTCACTAAAAAGTGAAAAATAAATATAGTTTAAAAAAACTAAAAAACACGCTTTCAACTAAAAAGTGTAAAATAATCTTCAATATAGGCAGAAAATAATAATGAATGAAATATATTAATATTATTGTGAAAAAAGCGTGGAGTGCTCGATTTACGAAAATGTAGCACAAAGCGCGCTTTTAAACTATATTTATTATATTGTATTCTTTAGGCTTTTTTTATTGTATTCTTTAGGCTTTAGATTTTCAATATACAGAATGTATCAGGTTATGGGGCAACTGGTCAAAAGGGGGCTAGGCAATGGTGGTAGGAACCCATAAAAAAAATTTGAACGAAAAATATTGATTCGTTTAGAAATTAGAGACATGTAAAGTTTTCAATTTTGTTATCGCTTTTTCGTGTAAATCTGATTGAAATGTATAAAGTCAACGATACTTAATACGCAACATATTCATACTTTGTTAAATATTCATTAGAAATTGAAGAAATCAATGATTACGTTCACATAAGCAAAACAAACTTCGCTTTAAAACAGCTGATCGGCCTATGAGCGTTGACCGCTTGCCGTTGTACCTACACGTCATTGAAGCGTTTGCGCAATTCTAGGTATAAATGTATGAAATTATACTGTCGAAGCTTTACATGCCTACATGTATTCTGTCTGTACATGCCTACATAATACGTAACATTCAAGGCATAGACACTTAGACACATTTTTTTGAAATCACTATAACTTTTATGTTATATTGTTTTTTGTGTAATGTACATTCTAATTATGATCTATGACCGTTAAACTACAACATACTCGAACAGTTGTCCCATAACCTGATACACCCTGTATATACAGTATGAAATGAATACAATAAAAAAGAATAGAATAAAAAAGCCTAAAGAATACAATAAAAAACCCTAAAGAATACAATAAAAAAAGCCTAAAGAATACAATAAAAAAACCTAAAGAATACAATAAAAAAATGCCGTTTTTGACATGTCCCTATGAATGTAGGGACCGTCAATATATTGTATCTTCATCCTGCTCTTATCCCAATTGTTTGGGTGTGACACAATATTTACCATTCCATCTTCTATTGTACAAACAGTTAACCCTCGATACTCCGACAAACGCTTTACACGGAAATGTCAAACTAACGAATTTGTCGAATCATAGAGTACTACCTAAGACCCCTTATAGACCTGATTTTTTTCTATAAAAGAGTACTTTGTAATCCAATAGGTATGTATAAGTAATAAACAATGAACAAACTAAATTATAAATGCACGTTAGGCCATACCGCTATTACATGTAGTCAAATTCAAACTAAACTATCAGAATTAAAACAAAAGCAGAATAGTGGTGCTGACAAGTTATAGCCTGTTCAATAATGCATTACTTATATTAACAAATATTGAAGAAAAATATTCAATAATAATAGAGATGTCAGATTACAAGGGGTGCCGTATTAGACAGAGGCTGGATTACAGCATGTCTACTGAATTGCAAAAGCTTTGGCAATAGTTTTAGGACTAGCCTAACATTCCTGATGTCTTCTTCGGGAATTTAATTGTGCACTAGACGGCATGAGATGATTTAGACTCCGATCAAGGTAAACAGTTTTCCATGTGATGACAGTGAGAACACAATTCACCACTCCCTCTCTTGCTCGTGGGTGTCGTAAGAGACGACTAAGGGATATAATATGCATATAACATCCATGCAAAGGAAGGAAAACTCGAAATAAAACCCTATACCATCCTATTTGACCAGCACGGTATAGTAGTCAATTTCCCTCTTATTGTGGAGGAGACTCGAGCCAAACAGTGGGATGTATATGAGCCGAATGATATACAGATAGATGGAATTTAAAGTAAATAAGTATTCTCATTTATCTCTGAGCCTTTCAACACCCACACCTGCATACAGCCAAAGCAGACGTGATGCCATAATTTCCAAACTTGGTATGGGTAGCTATAGCATTTGGTATTTTGAGTTTCTCATAACGTAACTACTTGCCACTTTGCTATAACATAACTACAGGCCACATTTTGAGTTTCCCATAACATAAGTACTGGCACCGTTGTACTTCCTAAGTGTAGTGTAGATTAATTTAATTTATTATAATTAATACAAGATAATTAAGGAGTGGTAATCAATTTGTGTTTTCAACCCATCACAGAAAATATTATAATCTATAGAAATCTTACCATAATCATTTCATTCTTCCCAAATTCCTTTTCAGCAATGTCAATTGCCTCATCATCAGAATAACCTTTAGATTCCATATACTCTTCATATGTTTTATTAATAGGAAATTTAATGGTACAAAAAGATTTTTTCTCCCAATCATAGAGATATTTACTCTTTTGAAATATAAACCACACATCAGGATGAATACTGCCCCTTCTGGTTGACTGAAAAGTATAAACATAAGAATTATATATACCATCACAATAAAAAATATATATAATGTAAATATCTATATTTATAAAAAAATTACCTTCGTGTGGTGAAGTTTGACAACTTCTGCAAATCCATTATTTGATGTAGGCACAACCTTCACTATTTCAGCTTGAATAGGATCTTTGACCTAAAATTGGAACAGGCACTTTAATATTTAGACTTGACATATCAATATTACAAATGAAACTAATCTCGAAGCGTGTAAGTTGCTTACCGATGAACATGATAGAAAACATTGAATGTGTACGCTCCAATAGCAACAGAGACAAATAAGAATTTGTATAGAGGCAACAACTGCCACCGACACGAATCCTGCCTCGAAATTTTCCTCAAACCCATACACAACGATCCACGAATAAAACACGATTGGATATATTATTATAAAAGGCAATATAGTTCCTTGAAGGACAGTCGGCACCGGCTTAAAAAGTTGTGTATATTGAACTAAATCGTCTAATGACGATTGCATTTTATTAGACACCATTGTAAATGTATCTTTACGTTAAGCCTGGTTTAATAATACAGATAAGTATTTTAGGTAATTTTTATAATAAAGAGAACCATAATTTATTACTTCCTTCTAAAGAAATAATTTTAAAACGTAAACCAAATTCCAATTCGATCATTTAGTTTACCCAAGTTGACAGATTGACAATCAGGGAGGAGGAGGGAGTAAGTGACAGAGGGGGTAAGGAAAACCGGAACAACGTGCTGAATAGGAGAATGCGTGTCACGTGTTTTTCATTATAAGCAGATTTCTTAAATTTAAGTTTTTCATAAAAATTTGCATAAAACTATCGCTTTTGGATCAAACAATTTATAAGGAAATCTTCCAATTTGATTGGAATGTCTTTATCTGAAACATTATCATATTATCAAAACGTATCATATTATCAAAATTATACAAATTATCAAAACGCATTCCCTTAACACCTAGATTTTATAATATTGTTTAAAATTAATATATTTCTGATTTTATGGAAGTCCTTGCATTGTATGAGATTAACGCAACTTAAACCAACGCAGATAACGTCATCCACTGACTTTTGTCTTAACAAGCGTGCTAAAGTGTCGCATTTTCGCCAAGTTAGTGATGTACAGGATGTCATATTGCGCTTTGATAAAATAATTTACATAATTTCTATCTGAATTATCATTATTTTGTACTTATGTAAGTTGGTGAAGGTTTGATTCTACATTAAAGTAAGTTTATCCTTTTTTGTAAATCATACGTCAATGGACGAACCATCTGATCCGGGTGATGGCGTATTTGAATTGCAGCCCCACTCTCGATTCCCAAATGCTGTACCTCAGCCTTCACATTATTTAAAGAATGCTATGGAAGCAGACGATTCTCTCCATTTCAGCCTAAATAATAGAAAACAGAATAAAGCTGTTAATAATTCCCCTACATATCTCCGTCTAAAAAAACGATTTTAGACCCATTCCAATCCACCCCTTCAACGTACTTATTCGCATCCAGACTTCGAAATGAATAAAGGGGCCTATTCAGATTTAAATGTAGCTCACTTATTATCAAGTTTGGACATTTTTATACTGCAACAACTTTAAAGATATACATAATTCGTGGAGGGGTTAAACGGGTTGGTAGGAATAGGTTTCAGTGGTGTAAATCTGTTCCTTACTCGTCCTGCCATCGCCGCTGCCACGTATAAAGCCACAATTCTCTCATACAACATGATCTGCATGGGTTTAGTTAGAGAAGTACCATCGAGTGTTCTCTAGACCATCCCTTCAGTGCCTGCACTGGTTACCTGTTGCAGGCAAACTATTCAGAATCCAGTACAGGTTACGACACCCGCGCACACCAGGCGATTGTAGAAATTCCTCTAATAGTTGTGCTATTCCTGGCTCATCATCAAAGGATAATCTATTTTAACTTCTCCCCTGCACTTTGATCTATATCTTATATTCTCTCTATAGACACACCTTAGAAACTTACAGCTTATGCCTATTATAAATAACATTTTAAAAAATCCTTCAGTAGAACTACCGAAGCATACGTAATAAATAACCTGATCCAATATACCTGATGAATAAACACAAACCAGTCATTCTTGCCATTTAGGAGATGTGGCTTAGGCCGAGTATCCACTTCAGGGTGCCCGGTATTTCATATTTCCGCGATGACGAGTGATAGTCTGGTTAGCCGGTTCACCTATCCTAGTCTCCCGATCTATAAAAATTACTCAAATTACTATTGCTAACCATGCTCCGGTAGGCTATACCAATGTACATAATTTCTATTTAAAAATGAACCAGGGTTTTATTATATCTGCTGACTAGCTGCTGCTCGCGACTTCATGGTGGTATAGATACTTTGGGCTAATGCTAACTTTAACTTAAAACTTTGTTGACGTAGAAGGTAAAAATATTTTTTAATAATACGATTCTGTCACACATGATTTTTGTAAAAATTTAGCCGTTTGCGCAGCGGAAGCTCTTAAAAGGAAAAAAGAAACCCTGCTTTTGAAACGTTCTTCATTGGTGCTCCGCTCCTGTTGGTCTTAACGTGATGATATATAGCCTATAGCCATCCTCGATAAATGGGCTATCTAACACTCAAATAATGGGATCAGTAGTTCCTGAGATTAGCGCGTTCAAACAAACAAACTCTTCAGCTTTATGTATTAGTATAGATATGTGTATTGTATATCCCTATAAGTCATCTTTATTACCGAGATTCATATCAAGCCACTACAGAATTAATTATTAAGTTTGATCCACATTTCTATATAAAATTATTTTGGTCTCTCGTACATTGGTCAAACAAAAACATACACTAGAACTCGGATCAAAGAACACATAGCTAATGTAAAGCACCGCCCGCCGGCACACTAGGTCTGCAATTTGTGATTGCTGTGAGCGTGCTGTGTGTTTTGTGTGAACGCAGTGATATATAAAGTTACGCCCGCCCGTCATAACATACAGATTTGTAAAACCACAAATCGTCGCAAAAGAACACCAGTAGGTGCCTACCTAGGATGGTTCGCGAGGATGACGATATTACCATCAAGTTGGGATCATGTTATAAACATAGTTCAAAATAAAACCAATAAGACAACCACAATATTGCAAGATATCATGAGCATTTATTGTATAGATTTGACCTACAATGGCTGCAATAATATTTAAAGGGGAACGGATGTAACCGACATAGCCCACATAATTAACACCTTGAAATGGCAACGGGCAGGCCACAACGCTCGTCGAAGTGATAACTTTTGGGAAAGAAAGATTCTCGAGTGGAGACCACGAATCGAACGACGCAGCGTAGGATGAGCCCTTTCTAGAATGACTAACGACATCTTGAAATTCGTAGAAAACCGTTGGATACAAGTGGCACAGGATCGCTCCGAGTGGCATCTCGTGGGGAGGCGTATCTCCAACAGTGGACGTATACAGGCTCATGGATGGAATATTTAAAGATTCTTTTATAAAGCAAAAATTATAGTCTGGTAAAGTAAGCCGCTTTATTTTTAATTTAGCTCCTAATTTTTAAGATGCAAAATGTACATCATAAATAATCATGCATTAATTTTTTTTCTCATATTTTGTTTTATATTACCTATTTAATTATCTCAAGAAAGATATTGTGAAAATAATTCTAGTTTTTTTTTTTTTATAAAGTTTGATATCTAGAGGTCTTTCTATGGAATTTTATGATTTTCATGTAGCAAAAGCATGAGCGATATCGAGTTTCGGCAACTATGGAAATGTCATGTTACGCTCTTGAATTATATTAATTTTTTTAGTGTTTTATAATATTATGTTATATTGAATAGTTTTGTTGATATTTTATGTAATATAATACAGTCAAGGTGCTGAAGTATGGTGAATTTGATATAAGAGTAGTTTGCTTGTATTTTCGTATTCTACCGAAATTCCAAGAGAGATCTTTTAATTACATTTTCAGCGCCCAATTAATGGTAACGACTTTACTTATTAACGGACGATGACTCTTAACAATAAGCTACTCAATATGAAGAAGCGGTAAATAATATGTGAAGAAAATTTTTTGTAAGCTTCGTAAAATAAGGCAGTATGGTCGAAAAGACTTCAGCATACCCACAAGGGCGATTAGAAAAAAAAAGAATGAGCGAGATGTCACTGTCATTGTTAAATGTCTGGTTATCTGGTATGCAAAAAAGGCGCCAAATATTTCGTGAGGTAAACAGACTGTTATTTCCTTTTATTATTATTATTGGTTTCAACTTGTATTGGATTATTTAAACTATTGCACTCTAATATTAACAAACTACTAATTTACTTACATATTTGATTAAGTACACAATATGGATTTAAACATTAGAAGAAAGTCGACCAAAGTTCTCCCCACGGGAAGTCTTATTGAATCATATCCACATGATCTTCAAATGTATAAGGTACCGCCTCTAGAAAATATTTCCCTTCAGGAATTTGAAAGTTTGGCTCTAGAAAGAGTGACTTTATTAAGAAGTTTAGCGACAGCAACTACACTTAAAGGGCTTCGTATATATTCAGATGAATGGACAGACTATGTTATTGGTGAGCTAAGGAGTCAAGGCTTAAAATATTATGCCAAACTCTGTGAAAAATCCGCCTGTGGATTAACCGAGGCAGATTTGCAAGCTAGACGCAAAGATCATATAGCACATTTTATTCTACGCTTAGCATACTGCAGAACTGAAGAATTACGACGCTGGTTCATAGCAAGAGAATTAGAATTGTTCAAGATGAGATTTGCTACTATGAGGGGTGAATCAGTTGAAACATTCTTTAAGTTAAACAACCTTTATTATAAAGGTATAAGTGATGAAGAAAAAGGAGAATTAATACATTTCTTGAGAGAGTGTACACCATATCCTAATATAGAGAATATGAAATTTTATAAAGTAAAATTTTATGAAGTATTAGATCTGGTCAAAGTAAGGAAAGTATATCTCAGTGGTGGATATGCTTATATACCTCATAAAGACTTTATATCGGTGTTGTCTGCTCAGTATAGAATACAACTTAAACAGAGCCTAGCTGTAGCTTGCCATCATCTTGGTGAAATTGAGCAAGATGAACGTCTAGTAACTTTACTGAGGGGACTACATCAATCATATTCTGGTAATGACTATAGCAGTGCCAAGGCAGTTGTGCCAATAGAGAGTATTGACTCCCTGTCTACTAAGTCATTCCCATTGTGTATGCGGCAGCTGCATGAACAATTACGATTGGCCCATCACTTAAAACATGGGGGTAGATTACAGTATGGTCTGTTTCTCAAAGGTATTGGAGTTACATTAGAAGATTCATTAAGATTTTGGAGAGAGGAATTTACAAAAATTATGGATCTTGATAAATTTGAAAAACAATATGCTTATAATGTAAGATATAATTATGGCAAAGAAGGTAGCAAAAAAAATTACTCTCCTTTCAGCTGTTTGAAAATTATAAATGGGACAGTTGGTCCTGGAGATTGTCATGGATGTCCATATAGACACTGTGATGTTAGCAGTCTTAAAAATAGACTACAAGGATATGGAATTGATGCACAAGGTTAGTTTTAATTCATTTGAAATCAACTCTAGATTTGTGTAACTTAATATTTACTAAAGATAAGCTTACATGTGCCGATAGAGTAAGAATACCATTCACCAACCCTTTTTGATAATGTCAAAAGACGACTGAGGAACTAACATATATCACTACAGGAGGATAATTCTCGTCATACAAATAGATCACGAAATATAGAAAATATTGGTCAGTTCTGAAAGACTCGTTGAGAATAATCAGGAAATAATCTCTAAATTAAGCTATATATTATGTCTTAAGACTGATCAGCATGGTTACTTTCCTCCCCATTAAGTAGGTGGCTTCTACTTAACATAATGTATATGGGCTGACATGTTAGGCTAACAAATGTTTTCACCTATCCATTCATCAAGCTATCACTATGTTGGATGTAGGCCTCTCTGAAAGGGTTATAGTGCTATATTTGCCATTCAGGTTGGCAATTTCATTTAGGTTCCTTAGGAGAAAGCTCCTGCATTCTTATGGGATAGTCTAGGATCTGCTCATACACCGTCCAAACGGTCTGTATGGAGATTATTTAACCACATAACTTGCTGTACTGTACCTCCCTCATCATTTGGATAGATCACCAGATGCTGCACTCCTTGGTGTTCCCTTAATTGGTATTTGTGACCCACACGGGAAAGTAAGGAATGGCATCACAGTGTATTCTTAATCTGTCACCACATAGGGGGCATTCATAAAATACGTGAGATGTTTATGTGGGGGAGGGGGTCGAGTCAAATCTCATCAAATCTTACGTTGGAGAGAGAGGGGGGGGGGGGTGGTCTCGGTAAATATCACGCAATTTTTTTTCTGATCGAAACAAAAAAAAATACTATTTTGGTATTTTATTGGATTGTACCTATTTATATATTTATTTGATTTATATGATTGTACCTATTTATTTATTTATTGGATTGTACCTACATGCTTAAGATTTAATCTTAAGCGTAATCGTAATACGATTAAGATCATTCACTAATTCGTTCGAAAGAAAATAATTTTGAAATTTTTATTACACTTATAATTAAACTCTCAGCAATATTGATTACTAGTCTTAAATAAAAGCACGAAGCAATTTTTTTTCTTTTTACAATAACAATCCAACGCGTTTACGTAAGAAACCCACATTTTGAAAAATCGCACGTGAGATTGGGGGATGAGGGAGGGGGTTGAATAAAATCTCACGACATCTCACCAGGGGGGAGGGAGAGACAGAAAATTAAAAAAAAAAACACCTCATGTAATTTATGGACACCCCTAAGTAGACATATTCCTGGATTATATATATTTTTTTTGGGTTGGGCCATGGTCAGCGCACTCGCCGCCCGGCTGCGTTCGGGGCTACAGAGAGACGCCGCGGGCCTCCATGACCCACCCGTGGTACGTCGCCTTAGTCGTTGGGCCCACCAACTGTGTAGAGTTCCTTGTCGTCAGTGGTTGGCTCGACGGAATACCCCGGTCGCGGGGTACCCTCCCTCCTCACGGTCGCCATCGCGCGGTTGACCTTTCGGTAGATAATTCCCGACCTAGTCAGCCGCAACCTCGCCGGCGGCGGACCGTGTCGTCATGGAGGCGTTCCTCCCGCGTACGCTCCGCTGCCTCCTTCCGCGAGACAACTGCCTCGCAGAAACTATAAATATATCTGAAATAATGATGGATGGATATTATAGAATATTTTTATGATTTTCATTTTCCTATTACAGCTATCAATGAAATCGTAGATGTGACAAAAAAAGGCCATTTTCAAGTGGCTTGTAGCAAATACTTTGATGCTGTACATCATACTGATATTGGTATTGGAGTCAATCATCCCAATCAATACTTTGAGGAAAGTCAGAAGATAGATAAAGGTGATATAAAAGTGGAAGTAAAGAAAGAACCTAAAACAACATCAGTGAAGAAGGAGGTTGTTGATGAATTTTTAGAAATAGATTTCGATGAGATCATGTAATTAAATCATGTTAAATACATCTTAGACTACCTAAATCAAGTAATGGTAATATTCATCATTTGTATAAGTTACCATGAAAATATCATTGATGATGAATCTTTTGTACCAGATTTTCCTTTCTTCAATCATTTCTAGGGTACTAATGCATATAAACTACACTTTAAACAACAAAAAAGTAGTTTTATTTTGGGCTACTTTAAAGCCCCCTCCACATGTTGGCCGAGCCTAGGCCAACGCGAGCGTCGGCAAATAGGTACAAAGCAAGTGATAGCGACCACACGTTGGCCAAGTGCGGCGAACGCCAACGCGAGTGGCCAACGTAGACGAGTATTTGTAGAGCTGGAACACATTGGCCTCGGACAGTGTTCATTGTGCACTGAAACACTATGGACGTTGACATTGACGTTGCTGCAGCTTCAGCTATTTATTTAATGAGCGTATATAACTATTATCTCAATGTATACCGCCATTAAAGTGGTAAAAAAAAGGTGATTGATACTAAGTATTCACAGAAATAGAACAATGTAAGATATATCCGTGTGGTGAGGGAGTAAGAATACAATGCACCACTCCCTATCTTGCCCGTGGATGTCATAAAAGACGACTAAGGAATATATATATAATACGCATATAACATTTATGCAAGAGAAGGAAAACTCTAAATAAAGCCCTATATCAACCTGTCTGACTAGCATGGAATACTAAGGTCAGTTTCCCTTCTATTGTGGAGGAGGCTCGAGCCCAACAGTAGAATGTATATGAGCTGAAATGATGATGAATGATGAAGATACCTTTTGATACTATAGGTGACATATAGGGTGACTTTGATCTAACTATTTACGTCGCATATCTAGAAGTAGTGGTTGCAAATTTGAAAATATCATCATTTATGTTGAGCGACATTATCACATTAAACGCGTCTAACAGCGATGGATGTCAAACGTGTAATGACGAGCAGGCCAACGTGTGGACAGCATTGGCCGAGCGCAGACGAGCGCCTTTGATTTTTGCACAAAAACCGACACCGAGGCGAAATGAGCCAAGTGATCACGAGCGACGGCGAGTGAAGACAAATCAGCTGTCCACACGTTGGCGTTTGTATTCACTCGGCCAACTAGGCGAGCGTTGGCCAACTAAGGCAAATTGGGTGTACACACGTTAGTGTTGGCCATCGCATCGCTCGCCTACGCTCGGCCGACATGTGGACGGGGCATAAGGTTGTATATTTAACCAATTCCAGAAACTACAAAGCAACATACAACTACATGAACCCCTCACAACCAGAAACTTTTTATAGCAGTCTAGTCTTACTGAATAGTTCAAGATTTTAAATGTTTATGTTCATCATAGATTATTGAATTTACATGTGAATTGTTTTTATATATACAAATAAATAAGTAAAACAAAAGATAAATAATTTCGAAGACTTTTTTATTATTTTAATAATACCATAAATTATTTATTTTCGTTTAACATACATAGCTTTTCTAGCTAAACTACCGCAATATAAACCACATATAAAAATTAATCCTATAATTGAGATGCCTACAACTAAAAAGTATTTCTTAGATGGTGAAGACGATATTTCGTTATACATATCGCCCAAGCCCTCTATCATGTTTAACTGAAACAAAAATTTCAAAATTAGACAACAATTTCAATAAATAGATATTGATCCATCCGTTGAACACCCTATTTATGTGTATTGTTAGACATGGACCTACCTATGAAAGGGTACTCTCGCCATAAGTTTGACAGGCGGATTGGAGATTACAGTTATGATATGAATTGTCAAGAAAAGTGCTGCTGCCGTAGTGCTCTCTCAGACAGATTTTACGATTTCCACGGAAACTATGTGACACATTGTATTCTTCCATATCGGTGAGAATGATTGATACTAATATTTTTTTTTTTTTCATAATTTTGTAACTCATCGGTCAATTGTAGTGCAATGTTCCAAGGCGGAGGATTTCACGTAGAAGCTGTGTGCCGCCTACATACAATGGTGCCCTGCTATTTTTACAGCAACATGCATTTAGTGACTTCAATGTGCTAATACATCCACATGCTACCATATTCAGATTTTTTTTCTCAGAGAAATCCTGAGTACAATCTATAACTCTATTGTATGTTTTGCAAGTTAAAACTTCTTTATGAAGCTTTCATATAAAGCTTAGAACAATAACGAATAAAAGGATAGTGTCGGTAGGCACCTAAGCAATCAAATCATGCGTGCAAGCGATTACACACGCACACCGTTATACAATAGAGCTGCCTTGTACGCAGTGACCTTGTACACTACGGCACGGTCGTGCCTAGGACGCCACCTGGCGCCGATTTAAGTCCTTCGAATTTTGTGCGCGGAGTTACTTTCTATGAGTTATTAATCTAAAATATAAAGACTATATTTTTGAGCAGTTAGCTGTCCGAAAGACCGACATCCTCCCCGAGGGGGAGACGTCGGCCGATGGGAGGGTACCCCGCTATTCCGTCGGGCCGACCACTGGCGACAAGTAACCCTGCTCCGGTGGTCGGTCCAACGACGAAGGCGACGTGGTGTTTGGGTGGGTTGCTGGTGTGCGTGCTTACGCCCCTCTGTCGCCCCCGGACGGAGTGGTGCGAGGAGTGCGACGACCGCGACCCACCCAAAAAAAAAAAATCTGTCCGTGTGGTTATGGACTCTCCTTTCTTGCACCTGGGTATCGTAAAAATTATTGGAGGATATGACCCGCAGATGACATCGATGAAGAGAAGGAAAACTTTACTTAATACCCTATGCTAACCCGTCTGACCGTAGATCAATTTTACAACAATAGACTGACAAGAAAGCAGCAATTCTGCTTTTGAGTGCACACCATCATTGTCCGCGCTACTGGGACGAATTTTATTGAAATATTTTATGATTAAAATGTACCTATAGAAAAAAAAATTGCACGCTGATAATTTATACTCTGTAGAGAATTATCAGCGTGCAAAATTTCAAGAAAATCGGTACAATGATTTTGTGTGATTCGCAAACAAATCAACATACTGTACAACTGTGAGCTAGAACAAAAAAGGTTCATAATCCAATTTATTAAAGTGATAGATAACTACTGATGCTACATTAAAAATGTGGTAGTAACCAGATATGTCTACATATCTGGTTACTACCACACACAAAATTTCTTATCAATTTCATTCGAAACTGTTGCCACACATTTATATTTAAGAGCTATAAACTTGGTAAAACTTGTACCTCTTAAATAGTCGGTGACAATGTTGCTCATAGTATACGGTAATAACGAAAGTGGTTCCAATAACGCATAAAAGACTTAAGTGTTATAATAACAATAATTATAAGATGAAGATGAGAATGAAAGAGTTTAATTCAAATTTCAAGCTAAACGAGTCGACGCACAATAGCCACGAGATAACACTATTTTCATGATTACAACACTATAGTCCGTGTGACAGAGTAAAAATACAATAGTGTCCTCCTTAATGGTGCAGGAGTTTCGCACTTAGGATACTATGGGGATATTTTATGGGATATGCCCAAATTCACTCCATATCCTCCAACCGTAGAGGATACAAGTAGCCGAAGGTCGACGGGGTTCAGTTGCCCACCGAGGCAAATCGTAAACTTTATTCTTGCTTCAAATCATGATCCTGTTTTGAGCTTCAGTTTCAGGAACAAAGGTCGAAGGTTAACCGTCCAGACTTCGAGGCAAAAACCGTCTATAAAAATCATTCGCAATCTCAATGTCTGGCACGTGGAGAGGGGTTACATGGCTGACGGGTAATGGCGTCGCGAGTGCGCCCCCCACCAGGATACCTGTGGTCTTCCTATATTGGGTAACACATGTACACTTGCCCGGGTGGATCTTTTTCTTCAATAATCATGAGTACATGATGGACTATTCAAATTTAAATCTAATAGGAGGGGTGAGACGCTCAATAGCACCACTGCTAAGAATGGGGATTCAGCTGGTTCAAAACTGGCCTGCGACAGCCTATCGGGATGATTCGTCGCATTTCAACTGCCAATCTCGCTTTTGAGGCGACTGCCATCTGGCCATCCGGCACGCCAAGGACGTAAGTCGGCAGAAGATGCTAGACAGTCTCGAATATGAGCCCTGGGGTCGCCCATCGCTTTTTCGTCGCCCTGGACGGAACGGGCAGTGTGTTCATAGCATGCAAAAAATGCGTGCGTACAAAGCACGCGTGTCAAAAGTAAAACTTCTTTGGTGCCACGTGTTTTTTGTCAATATCAAAAAATATAAATAAATGATTTCTGATGTTTACGCAAATATTGCACATTTTAAATAAAACTACTTTTGTAGTGTAAGAAGAAAATGATTCTATATGAAAAAATCATATTGCTTATTTTTAGTAATTATTTAACATTAAAATTAATAGTAATTATGTATATTTAAAATCTAGTATACTACCACCTGATCGAAGCACACTGGCAATAAATTTGTATCAAAATGTGGGTCAATACTTAATAACTAATTATTGTTAATTCAAGTGTAACATTTGTGTCAATTGTTTTACATCAACTAAATTATTCTTTAAATAATTGTGAAATAAAACTCTACTTAGTACTATAAATTACATTATTAACATAAATACATATATTTAAAAGACGTATATAAGAGCAATTGTTGTTTTTTAAAAAATATTAACTTATATCCTTTTTCGAGAACCGTTTAAAACATATTGATAAAATGCGTTCAAAAGTGTTGATCTTCTTATGCATCTGTTTTTTGGTAATATCTACGACATCGGCTAGTATATCTGTAAGTTTGTTTTTTATATATTTCAATTGAAAAAGAATTGTTTAAGGATTCAATTTCCTATCTAGACAGAATCCAAGTCATTTTCAATTGTTAATGTTGCATTCTCTCCAATAAGAGGTCATAACAAACAGCGGCATGACTAACCACTGGATCACAGAGGTGAACAAAACTATTATTTTTGTATATTAGTCATTTTCTTTTGTGTGTGTGTGTATAGCTGTTAGCCGCAGATGGCTTTCACAGCTTAGCCGGAACAATGGGTGAGCGCTGAGGGCTCTCAAACCGGGGTAGTAATTTTTTTATAGCAATGAATTTATATCAAAAATCTGGGTCAAAATTATAAAAGTTATTGTAATGTGTGTGCGTGTGTATATATCTTCTTTATATATAAATTTCTTGTGTATGTGTGTATATCACTGAAGGCCTTCTAAACGGCTGGACCAATGTTGATGAATTTTTTTGTGTATGTTCAAGGGGATTCAAGAATAATTTAGATTCACGATTGGACCCGGTTGTGACCCGGTGGCGCTGCTGTTTTTTATAATTTAAACAAAACGTCTGTTGGGTCAGCTAGGTCAAATAGGTGTATATATATATATATATATATATATATATATATATATATATATATATATATATATATATATATATCAGCTATTACATCGCAAGGAGGGTTGACATGAGGCAGGCGGCTGGTAATAAAACTATAGTCAAAGAGCAGGATGACGATACAAGAATGGCTGGATGTGGATAGATCCTCCCGCAACCCTGCGTTTAAAAACTGTTCAAAGTCAAATATAAAAGCGATAAAATTCGTAAAAATAATTTTATTTCAAAAGCAATAATGGTCATCTATTTTGTTTCCAGGGTGCAGTAAATAGGCAGTATATGTCTGCAATAAAAGAGACTGAAGAAGACGACTGAAAAATTAATACATCATGTTCAGTTGACTATCCGCCAATATGCATTTTTATAGTTACCTTTTCTTTTGTTTGATCATTGCGTGTCCAATAGGACCCAACCTTAGTGGGTTGTTTAATATAATTATTAATAAAAATGTTTTACTTCATACAATTAACGATTCTGTTTACGTTTTACGAGATATATAGCCATCAAAAGCATTATTGAATATTAACAACCAATAACAAATAAACATTATTATCGAAATAAAGATTTTTATTATTAATTTTCATTGCGTGTAATGACAGAGTAAGAATACAATTATTGTTTATATTAGCAACCCCTTACTTTGTCCTGCATACAACATCTACGCCAGAGAAGGAAAACTCGAAATATTTTGGTCTAGCTATAGTAGATTAATAATTCTCCCATCGTGGAGGAGACTTGATTCCACTTAGACTTATATGAGTTGAGATGACGATGAAAAAATAAGTTTTTTTTGTCTTCCTATGATATAACGTTATGTTTATGTGAAAATATTCCCCGAGAAGTTATACTGTAGAATATTATTTTCAACATCTAAAAACAAAGGCCATAGACCCGAGGCTATACTAGACAGAAGGTATATTTTAACAGCGAAGTTACAAAAAAATTGGTCTTTAAATGATGGTATCATAAATCTGCCCACTACATTTCACAATTTCACCATGGACTAGGAACATTCGAAAAGAAAATCTTCGTAATAAAAAGTAAAACTAACAAGAGTATACTGGTTTACTTATCGGCCCTTAATCATCAAAATAAAGAACGACACTACAAAACAATTATGTAATAAAAATTATTATTGTTATTTTTTAGAAATAAAATTCTACTTAATATCATTTATATTATATTATTAACATAAATACATATATTTAATATAAGTTTTTTTTTTATTTTTATTGCAAACAGTGGCAAACAGTACACCTAATGGTAAATGTTGCTGCCGCTCAAGGACCTTTACATGGTCGCTGCCTACCGCGAAGAAAGTGAAGGGAGTATGAATGCGTGCATTGAGGCTCGGTGATACCAAGGGCACCACCAAAACCCTCCACACACAAACACCCTCAGAAAGTTGGGCTTCCGGCTCTCTCGCTCACCGAACGAAGCGCAGTAACAAATTGTAAGTTGCAGATTATAGTTGTTTTTAAAAACGTTCACTTGTATGCTCTCTCGAGAAGGATTAGGTTGGATCAGGTACAGTTATATACAAATCAATTTTTTTCATGCTCAAACGGTTATGTACACGATACCTATGCCTAAAAACCAGTTTAAGAATATTTTGTCTGCTTGTCAGATAGGTCTGTTCGTTCCGGGTAACTTTTAAAACAGATTGACCGATATTGATAATGTGGGTATCTTATATCGACACCACACAAGAATAACTTAGTCTATATTTGATCCCAGTATTCCCAAGCTGATGTAAAATGTAACATAATTTGTTTCACTTCTAGTGAACAAAATATGGTAATGTGCTACATGTATTAAACTATGCCAACTAAAACGAAATAGAAGAAGAAACAACCTTCGATTCATGTCTTTAGTATATGGTGGAAGTATAAAATATATACATATTTTCAAAGCGATAAGTGTCTACCTTCATTATCAAAAATAGTCTCACAGTGAGTGTTACATCACGTAACAAAATATTGCGACACTTTTGTACGGAAAGAAATATTTTAGTTTGATTATTATTTTCAAAAATTAATTGCTCTTAATTAAATTGAATTCTTTCATCCTTATATTCACCTTCTCTATCTCATTACAAGTAATATGTTTCTCCTTTTTCACAGGATCTCGGGAAGATATCCGGTCCTTTGAAAGACTCACATGGGAATATAACACGTAGAGGCCTTTGGAGAAATTTAATGTTAAAATGGGATCGGACATCTATCGCTGACACTCCACGTTTGCACATAACATTCGTGGACTGCCAACGATAGGTGTAAAACTATTGTGTAATGATGATATCTAAAACCTGACTATGGGGTTCTGAGGTTTAGTGGACTATTTTACTTGAACTATTGATTTTTAAACTGTGGTCTGCCTTCAATATCGTTATGCGTCTTGAACTTTGGTAGATAGTCACTCGTCAACTCACTGAATGGGCCCCCTAAACGGTCGCCACGGACACGCAGGCCATATGGACAACAAAAGCAAGTAATATTATTATTATAATACTTTAGGCCGTTTTATGCGTTATAATATGTTTACCGTACACTACGAGCAACATTGTCACTGACAAAATTTACGAAGTAAAGTTTGACACTGACAAAATTTATATATATAGCTGTATATATAGCTTTTAAAGTACGAATGTGACGAGAAAAAAGTTACTATGGAAATTTGTAGGAAATTTTATATTCTACAAATTTGGTAAGTACGTTTTTTATTGTAGCATCAGCCGTTAAATACAAATTTAGCAATCATCATCTCGGTTATATAGGTCCACTGCTGGTCTCGAGCCTTTACCATAATAGGAAGGATATTGACCTGCTATACAGGTCAGACGTGTTGATGTAGGGTTTTGCTTCGAGTTTTCCTTCCCTTGCATAGATAGTCTCAGTCGTTTTTTTACCACTTCCACGGCCAAGACGGCGTGGTGAATTCATACTCCGTCACCAAATGGATTATTTATCAATTAACCAAATTAAAACAAAGTTTGGAGCTTCGTCCTTCGTCGAGCCCCGTCAAGACCTGCACCAGTCAGAAGGAAAGCACCCCGTGCCGCCGTTTTAGCCACTGCATCAGCACCGGCCGGAAGGCCTCTACGGTCCAGACACCCTACTGAGGCCTCTCCAGCCGGACTACCCAACGGGCAATGACGTCTCGGCGGGCGTCGACGCACCAGGCGGTGAGCTCACTCAAAGAGACCACACCGCCCTCCGCTCGCACTCCCGACACCCACCAATACAAATCAGCGAGCATTTCCGACTCCAGGTCCCACGGGGGAGTCCCGGCCAACAGGCAAGCTGCCTCCGTCGCCACCGTGCGGTATCCGCGGATGGCCCTGATCGCCATGCCCCTCTGTGGTCGCCACAGAGTAGCCCTGAGTCGGGCGGTCAGGGACCTCGCCCACACCGGTGCGCCGTACAGAGTGATCGACCGGATGAACCCCGCGTACAGCCGTCGACATGCAGCGCTCGGTCCGCCCCACATTCGGCATAAGCCATGATAGGGCGGACGCCACGCCGACTATCCGCAGAACGAGCCTGCGGAAATGCTCCCGAAATCACCAATGCCCATCGAGCGCCAGGCCCAAATACGCGCCGGGCCCATAGGCCTGGATGCTGATATCAACCGAATTGACGGTGATTGAGACGCCGATGGGAGGGCCCATACGGGGCCCATGGAACAAGAGGGCCTCCGTCTTGTCTAGGGCCACCTTCAACCCAACGCCTCGATCCGTCTGACAATCTTTTCGGTGCCTAGAGTCGCCAGGCTTGCCGCCTCCTCTAGCGTCCCACCGCAGGCTGTGACGAGCGTATCGTCGGCGTAACAAATCACGCCCAGCCCGGGCGGGAGGTTCCCCTCAACGGCCAGTCGTAGCCGATGTTCCACAGGGTGGGTCCGGGGACCGACTTCTGTGGGAAACCGCACGTCATGGGCGTTTACGGTGTACGGCTAACGAGATATCTAATGAAACGTGATTCCTGCTGCAGCTCGCACCCCGGCGTCCCTCGTAATTGGATTTACATTCGGCTGGCTATGGTGCGGACACACGCTGTCCGACTCGTCCGGAGCGACGAGAGGGCACCGCACGACCCCATAACCCGCCGTATTCCCTTTTTTTCGCCATCGGGCCGACCACTGACTTCCGTAGTCAACCCGGCGAGATATCCTCCCTCCCCGACGACTCTCGGGGCGTCGACCTCACGCAGTCGGCCTCTCTGCGAGTGACAGACTATTCCCTGGTCCGGTCACCCGCGATCTTGACTAGAGCTGCATCAGGCGTAGGTGCTGGCGCCTGCGCCGCCAAGGCGCCGACGGCAGATCGTGTCGCTGTAGAAGAGTTCCACTCGCGCGCGATCCGCCGCCCCTTTCTGTGGGATTTCTACCTCACAGAAAGCAGCAGCCACGTTCCGGTTCCTGATGCAATCGAGCAACGCCCTAGCGACGGTCGGCACCAATAATTGCGACGAGTTCACGGTGCTGCTCTGCCTTCGTAGAATCGCAGTGGTAGCAGGATGGTGTACGCTCCTTACGATATTATGCAGGTACTTGGCTAAACAACTATGCCCCGTCTAGATCTGCACCAGTCAGTAGAAAAGAATCCCGTGCTGCTGACCCAACCACTCCATCAGTACCGGCTAGAAGGCCTGGACGGTCCGAAGACCTCTCTCCAGCCGGTCTGTCCAAAAAGCAATGACATCACGGTAGGCGTGGTGCCAGGCGGCCATCTCGCTCAGCGAGACCATGCCGCCGATAGAGTCCGGCGAATATCTCCGCCTCCACGATCCCACGGCGGAGTCCCGACCAACAAGTACGCTACTAGGCTTTAGTGGTAAGGAAATCTGCACGGTGAAGGAAAGGTGTTCAAAACCGTTGAAGATATGCCAAATTCACGGGTTATTTAGAGAGCATATCTTCTCTGTCCTAACCTAACGAATGCGGTGGAAATGCATTTTTATACCTACATTTTGTATATGCTTAGGTATAAAACAAAAGCTAAGATAGCAAAGTAGTTGATTAGGTTATACTTACAGCTTGCTTATACATTTCTAGTCTACTGGAAAGCAATTTTTCACATTCAGGTTTTAATTTTCTACTACCATCATTGAGAATTATCTTCAAACACTTTAGACCTGAAAAAAAACAGTTTTATAAGTTAAAAGGATGAAGCACGCGCGTCAAAATACAAAACAACATTTTTTTACGTAATATATTAAAAAAGGTATATATTTAAAAAAAAAGTAATAACACGATATAAAATTTAATCGTTTAACTTAAAACCCGTCTTATTGGTCTAATGGCATCACTACTACCGACCGTAAGGCCCCAGCCCCGTAGCTTCTAGTCATGGTCTGAGTATTTTTACGTTAACTTCTAAGTAACCCAATAACGGATGAATGGAAACGATAATTGCACCGCTTTCGCCGATTCGATACCGTGATCAAACACAGTCTATCGGTAAACTGCGATAAAATATCGATGAATAACTAAAATGAAGACAAACGCAGCTAAGTTTCTCCAGAGTGCTGTGACTATTTCTACAGATTGTTCAGCTGATTTTTTAACACTTCCATGGGGAAAGCAAGGCTATTGTATTCTTAAATTATTATCACACAAGTATCAATGAAATTTAATTAATGATGCCTCAAATTTAATTAATGTTTCAGTACGGACTCGGGATTTGAACTCGAGACGTCCCGCTCAAGAGCTGTAGCAGCAAAGTGGTCAGTTTATGCATCCAATTCCATTATTTTATGAAAAAAAGATTACAAATTTAATAAAATACTCCAATGAGTAATTAGTGCTGTGTGGTAGCGGCTTCGAATACTACCAACCCTTGCTTTGCTCGTGGGTGTCGTAAAAGACGACTAAGAGCCCTAGATTGACCCGGACCAACTCCATCTGGTACCATTTGGGTCAACGATTACATTCCCAAGGAGGGTTGACGTCAGGCAGGCGGCCGGTCATAAAAGTCATTGCCGAAACTTTTTGCAATATGTCAAAACAGATGACATATTGCGTCGACCCCAAGTAATTGGGATAAGAGCAAGATGATGATGATGATGACTCCAATGAGTAATTAATTAATAAAATTATTATGTAACTAACTTCTGCTCGTGACTTCGTCCGCGTGGTATGGATTCTATGGGCTAACGCTAACTTTAACCTAAAGTCTAACTTTTTATTAGCTGCAGTAAAATGACGTTTCTAAATGTCATTCCGTAAAATAATGTTGACAGCCTAATCTCAATAGGGATGTGATTCAGTTCACAAAAGTTTACAGAATATCTAATCGTTCCATAGCTGACTCATAATGATCATACTAAATTCTATTTAATATTAATGTAAATAAAAGGCTATATAAACGTTGATCCTTTTAGACATATACAAGGTAACACTCAAGAAAACGCTCTCTCAAGTTGGTAGTACTGGTTTTTGGTTACGGTGCTACGATGACGCTTGACCGCCATTTTGTTTCGATTGTCATTCGCTCATTCGGCTTCATACTTCTGTTTTGAGTGCATGAATAACTTTGATTTGCCCACTGCGCGTTGTTTTTGTTATCATTATTGTTAAACTTATGTTACGTTTGTTTTTCATTACCTGTTTTCGTTAATCGTGTTAAGTTTTTTTTTGTTTGATACATTGAAGACATGGATGCTCTGCCGAGCACATCGCAAGATGGAGACACATTTTTATCTCCTAAGAAAAAAAGGCCACGTGTAGCTCTAAGTGCAACTGAAAAACTTTGGGTCCAAAACGTTTACAAATATGTGTTTGAAGTGAAATCTTCAGAATCAAACATTGAAGTTCCAAAAACAAGTGAATGCGTTAACAAGGTGGCTGAAGTCTTGGGAATATCCGTCCGCACAGTTTATTCCGTTTTAAAGGAGCACAAGGAGAACGACAGCGAATCACCAAAACCTCCCGAAAAAACGGGCCCAAAACTTACATTTAAAGATAAACTTGATGATTTCACATTCACTGCTGTTAGACGAATTGTACATCAGTTCTTTCATAGAAATGAAATACCCACCATCGCAAAAGTTAGTTTACACATGTCGTCACTCATATTTTTATTATACGTTATGTATGTTTTCTCCCATCCCATGTGTAATCTTAACCAATTAGGTAATAACTTTAATCATTTTTAGGTGCTGCAAGTTGTAAATGATGACCCAGGATTGCCCAACTTCTCGAAAGAGACATTGAGAAAAATTATGAAGCATCTTAATTTCGAATTCGCTACTCGATCACGCAAGAGTGTGCTTATTGATAGACAAGATATCATATCATGGCGCCAGCGCTACCTGCGTTTAATTAAACAATATCGTAGGGAGGGAAAATACATATATTATCAAGACGAGACCTGGGTCAACGCTGGTACGTGTCAACTCTTAGTTTCATCTATTTGTTCCCTTTTTGTTTTGATGTCGAAACTTATGATTCTTTTTTGTTCTTTTCAGGTCATACTACAAAAAAAACCTGGATTGACGGAAGTATTAAATCTTCTCGACAGGCATTTTAGACGGCCTGACTACGGGATTAAAAAATCCCACAGGAAAGGGCAAACGACTCATAATTAGTCACATAGGCGGAGAAGAAGGCTTCCTGGTCGACGGACTTCTTTTGTTTGAAGCAAAGAAAGGTACAGAAGACTACCATGATGAAATGAACGCGGAGTGTTTCGAGGATTGGTTCGGCAGTATTCTACCTAAACTCAAGCCGAATGCAGTAGTCGTAATGGACAATGCGCCCTATCACTCTCGGAAGATCGAAACAATCCCGAAGATGTCATGGACGAAAGCACGAATTCAAGAGTGGCTACTAAAAATATTGCGTTTGAACCAAATATGGTCAAGGCCACTCTCATAGATATTGTGAAACAACAAAATCATACTGAGAAATATGCCGTAGACGAGATGGCTGCACAAAAAGGTATCACACTTTTAAGACTGCCCCCTTATCACTGTGAATTGAACCCCATTGAGTTGGTATGGGCGCAGGTAAAGAGTCACGTCGCAAACAATAATAAGACGTATAAAATGCAAGAAGTGAAAACTTTATTCCAAGAAGGAATCAAGAAAGTGACACCGGCTAAGTGGAGTGACTGTGTGTCTCACACTATTAAAGAGGAAGATAAAATGTGCCACCTCGATCATATTATAGATGAAGTGACAGATAGATTTGTTATTAGTGTGACCGAAAGCGACAGTGATTTCGAAAAAGATTAATTAAATAACATTATTATGACGTTTTTGTTTCATTTTGAATGTACCTCCCTATACTTCCACTAAAAAAGATCAATCCTCTAGTATAGTAATAATAATAGGTTAAAAAAATACATTACAACTTAATATTAAATCTCAAAAAAAAACCAAACTGATTATTCATTTATGATTCACTCATTTAGCTACATCCCTATTTATTTTTCTTCAAAAAGCGGCAACCCACAAAACGTCATTTTACTGCAGCTAATAAAAAGTTAGACTATAAGACTTTGTTTCCTTAGAAGGTAAAAATATTTTTCAATAATACGATTCTGTCACACATGATTTTTGAGTAAATTTTGCCGTTTACGCAGCGGGAGCTCTTTAAAGGAAAAAAAACCCCGCTTTTGAAACATTCTTCATTGGTGCTCCGCTCCTGTTGGTCTTACCGTGATGATATATAGCCTATAGCCTTCCTCGATAAATGGGCGATCTAACATTAATAATTTTTCAAATCGGACCAGTAGTTAAGATTAGCGCGTTCAAACAAACAAACTCTTCAGCTTTATATGTTAGTATAGATTTAAACTTACGTCTGCCAGCACCCTGCTCTAAATCTTTACAGTATGTTAGTAAATCAAAAGCGCAAGCCCTTTCCAATAGAGGATCTGCTTCAATATCCACTTCAGTCTCTTCTATTATTTGTGCAACTTCCCGAGCACATTCAGCTGATACAATTTTATGATTCATTAGAGCATTTTTTAAACATTCTTCTACCTATACAAAGAAAAAAAAACCATTTGAATAAAGTAAATTCTTATACTGGGTCAATGTTGATTGGCGATGTTGATAAGCAGCTGCAGTCTCGAGTAACTGACTAATCTAGAATTTACTTATACTACATATTATGAAATTGAACTACTTAAGTTTTTTTATATGAAAGCTTTCTGTTTATATAAACTTGGGTACTACCAATCCGCACTGAATTCAAAATCAAATTCGTAAGATAGAAATATGAAATTCCTACTATAATATTATAAACGCAGAAGATTGTATGTTTGTGGCTCTTTCAAACAAAAACTACTGTATGGATTTCGATGAAACTTCAAAATAATATAGCTTACATATCAGAATAACGCAAAGGCTATAATTTATACTGATATTCCCATGGAAAGGGGAACATGCGGGTAAAACCGCAGGGTGCTGCTAGTTATTTATAATCCTGACATGGATATGTTTAAATAGACATAATTTTCTTTCAACTTGTAAGACTTTACAACTCTTCTAAAAATCTATCATAAATATAAGTTTAACGCACCATCACAAATATTCAACTGTAAGTGAATCAAGAGTAACATAAAATAAGATCTTTTCAATATATAAATTTCTTATAATCTCAATAGTCTCTGTTAACAGGAATTTCAGAATGATGGCGTCACTTACGTGACCATGTTATACAAAGAGGTAGTATGTGAATACAAGTGTTACCATTATAAATATAATGAGATGCCTATTTTAACAGTAGTCATTGCCAATATATAAATACCTGTCCATCAGCATTAGTAAGCTCTTTTGATACTGCACATATTGTCTGAATTTCTGCTTTACATAATTTTCCAATAAGAGGGTCCAGTCTATAGTTCAATGCTTGTTCTTTCAAAACATTTGCTAGTCCATTTTCACAAGATTTTGATAATTTTGATTCCCTAAACTTTTCTTTTAAGCAATACAACATTTTGCCTTGCAGTTCCATGTCCTGCGGTTCTTTTGCTACAAAAACAATCCAAAAGAATGAATTTTAATAAACGAAAACATATTTGTTTAATAATATTTAAAAGATTTAATACCAATTATATCTGAACAGAATTTAAATATATCCTGTTTGCAAGCAATTTGTAAATTATTATTAAATCTATAATCCATATTTTGTTCTATCATTCTATTTACAATAACTACTTTGCAGTTTTCATCAAAGAAGTCTTCTTGTCGATGAGCCTGTAAAATTATAATAATAAAAAATATTATAATGATAAATAAACAATATAAATAATCAATGAGTAAATTAAAATACCTTTAAACAATCTAAAACATGGGTTGCATCTGTATTATGACAATACATGTCTATCATACTATTACAGCTTGTAATTAAATGGTAGTCAATAGCATTATCAGTAAATTCTTGTTTTCGAACCACAAATATAGCTTTTCTGCATGCATCGGATAACTTTCCATTAGCAGTTTGGAGGCATTCCAAAGCTGCCGATTCACCATGGGGCACATTGGCACAATAAGTTAGCAGATCATTTTTACATGCTTGATTCAACTCAGGATCTAACTCTATATTTGCCTTCTGTTGGAACAGTTGTTGCCTCAACTGCTGCCTGCAATCTTTAAATATTGTAGGTTTTCTTTTAGATATTGTATCATTTCTCACAATTTCACTTAAGCATGTGATAACTTGATTTTTAGTTTGTGCTTTTGGACAAAATCTTAAAACATAAGATTTGCAAGCATTTTTAAATTTCCTAGTAAATCTATAATTCTTTAAAGAGATTAATTGCTCATGGTCAATAGCAGCCCTACAATTTGTATTTGATTTAATATCCGGATGATTCTTATGAGATATCAAACACTCCATTATGTCATCCTCTTCCTTCTTGCTTTTTAATTCAGACAGACACAGCCTCTGAATGGGTACTCTACAATTAACATTTACCACAGCATTAAGTTCAATATGACCACTTTGTGTCTCAGTAAAGTTATTTACAATTTCTCTACATTTTGGTCCAAGTTCTTTTATCTTAGTCTGTAAACAGGATATCTCTTCTCCTTTGCCAGTATTTTCGAAACACAGATTTATCAATTCATCCATGCAAAAGTCTTCAATTTCTGGTAACAAATCTACACTAATAGCTCTCTGTCTCATTACTCTTCTCACTTGTGACTCACAACCTGGCTTCAATTTGCCTCGGACATCAGGATTGTAAGCATAATTATACAAGCAAGGTAACACAAGAGGATCCTTCTCAGACTGGTGTTCATTGATGTCTGCCCACTGTAGCTTTGCTTTACATATAGTAACAGCATCATATTTACATGCTTTATATAGTTGTGGATCTAACTTAAAATCTCTGGATATGAAATATTGTATTTGTAGTAAGGCAGCTTCACAATTACTGGTCATTTGGTCAGTGCCTAAGTTTTCCATGAGACAAGACATAACTCTACCATTGCCACCATTTATTTCGCTACAAGCTCTATCCACAACAGGCTTGCAGGCTCTGCGTAGAATAGGATCCACTCTCCAGTCTTCTCCTGGGTCTGCTTCTTGGACCAATATTTCTAATGATTTCTGACATGCCACACTAATTCTTTTATCCTTCCTTTTTCTTGGTCTGGCATGCTCCATCAAGCAATGAATAGTTTTACCTCCTACTTCAATACCTTTACATAACAATGTGATATCACTGGCACAGTTCTGCATTAATTCTGGCGAGAGCCTATAGTCTTCCATAAGCATTTTTCTGTGATCAATCATTTCTACAGTACATTCTGGGGATAAGTTTGTGCTTTCATTTCGAGACACATTTTCTAAACATAGTAAAATTTGTGCAAGTCTAAAGTCTCTATGTTCCACAATTCCTTTGCGGCAATGATATTTTCTGATATCCTCTTTACATGCCTTTGCTAAACCTTTACTCATTCTATAATTCATAACAATATTTCTTTGGTCATAAAATAGTTGATCTTGGCACTTTTTTCTCATACCTGTAATGAGGTGATATTATTAATTTCATTTATTCAATGGTTAGAGTCATATTTCATTTGACATATATAAATTTGCACTCGACAACAATCTACATTATGTTAGGTGTGTATACAGTATAGTTATAAATAATAAAGAACAAGTAACTTTCAGTTTTGTGTTATGCCTAAATAATTTTGAAATACAAAAACAGGTTTCGTCTGGTGATAGGGCTGAAACCGAAACTGATTTCCTGAGTTTTTGAGCTACGCCAGGACATGCTCAATGCACGAGGTGTTAAAGACGAAGTATAATTTTACGTGCTCATAGTCGTCTCACAATTTTGGTTTTTTCGTTTGGGCGTCGCGAATTTCGCAGTTTGAGATAATCAGTTCAAAACAAGTATATTTTATTTCACTATTTATGTGGTTTACATTTTTTGTCTTTGCAGTTTTTTAGAAAAACAAAAATATTAACCTTATAATTTACACAGAAAATTCGATTACGGCTCAAAGTGAGATTGAAACCAAAATTCAGCTTCAGTTTTGGCTGTAAAAAGTAGTTTCTGTCGGACACTAACCTACTTCTATTTACGGCAATAATTTCCTAGATTTCTGTGTGATGACAGTAAAAATACAATTCATCACCCCTACCTGGCTTGTGGGTATTGTAAACGATGAGTAAATATCATATGCATATAACATGTGGGCAAGAGAAGGGTAACTCAAAGTAAAACCCTATATTGCCATGTCTGTTTAGCATGGCATCATCATCATCTAGGCATATATAAGTCCCACTGTTGGGCTCAGGTCTTCCCATAATGGGAGGGGAATTGACCTACTATTCCATATTGGTCAGATTTGTTGGAATAGGGTTTTATATTGAGTTTGCCTTTTCTTGTATCAATGTTATCTGCATATCCCTTAGTCGTTTTTTATGACACCCATGGGCAAGAAAGGAGGTTGTAAATTACTCTGTAACAACAGCATGGTATAGTGGATGAATTTCCCTCCTGGCACAGAGGAGGCTCGGGCGTGGCATATGAGCTAAAATGACAGTGACGATAATGAATTTTCGAGATAGACTTGCACAGGGTCTAGTAAACAACCAAAGAGCCAAGCATGTTATCAATGTAATCATTAATTTGTGCACTGAGACCTAGGTAAGGCTATAGTAGTAAGTATATGTTAAAAACACTTTTAAGTTTGATGCAAAAATAGAAATTTTATGAATATAAAATCTATAAAAAAAGCAAGTAGAGCACTAGCAAAAAATATGCATAATATTTCAGTGCAAGAAATTGTTTTTATGAATTGAATAAGATGTGAAATTTCTTGTTAAAAGTGAAACTAAACTTTCTAAATTAAAAGGTCCCTAACTTATTTCAAATCAAATTTGACATAACTTCTAGATGAATTGAGAAATAGCAACATATAGACAATTTCCTCCAGTTTATAATATAGGTATAATAACAATGTCATAATTACCACTTTCATATTTATGTCGCAAAAGACATTTATACATTAACCACGAGCCTGGTACTTCATCAGGACAAAAATCCTTTTGATCCAGATTACAAGCAGCAAATATAAGTTTATCCAATTGCAGCGTATCATATTTCATTTCTTGTAATACAGCTATCTCAGACTGGCATTCTGGTTTAAGATTTATGTCTTGCTGATTTAAGCATTTTAAAGTCTTTTTTTGTGATAAATTTTTAGGATCTGATGGGATTGTACCACAGGTATGAGCCTCAATGTCATCATAACAATTCTTTAAAAAGTTCCCTAAGATTTGCCAGTCATTAAAAATAAGAGATTCAATTTTATTGATCAGCACCCAACATGTTTTATCCCTCACGCCTGGTTTTTTTTTTAACACACAATCTATGCCAAATAATCCAGGATCGAGGCAGTTTAATATTTCAGATTCCTTTCGACATGGTTCCTTCAGCTTGTAATTCAAATAAGAATTATCTAATAGCAAGTTCTGATGTGTCCATAATTTGTGCTGACAAAGTGATAATACTTGTGTTTTGTTGTACGTCGCGTCAAGGGAGCACGACAACATTTCGAGATCATCATCCAATTGCGAACATAACTTTTGATACAAAGCACAGCCAGATATGTCTAGAGAAAATCTATCATTTGATCGATTTATCACATCACCCAATACCTGTACATCTTGAACGAATATGAATAAATATACAGCAATAATACCTATGGTTTTTGTTACAACTTTTATGTTATACATTTTGTTACCGGCTACAAAGAGTTATGCATTTATTCCAAAATATTTATATCATTTTAAGTTATTTGTAGTTACGTACCAATTCACTATACATAACGTTCGTTTATTTATGCATTGGATTCTTAATAATATTAATAAATTATAGAAAACTTTGTAGCAAAGCGTACGCAAAATATTTATTTAGGCCGCGACTATTTTACAAATAGGGATGATGTTGATCGATGTTGAAAGGAAAAACATCGATGTTTTAACATCGATGTTGCTATAGGCAAAACATCGTAACATCGATGTTAACTGTTTTTAACATTGATGTTGAAAAGGAAACATCGATGTTGAAAAGGAAACATTGATTTTGAAAGAAAAACATCGATATTGAAAGGAAAACACATCGATGTTACTAGAAGCAGAACGAAATTTCCTAAGGAAAAAGCTCATCAAAATTTGCCTGGAAGATTTCATCGTCGTAATATCGATGTCAAAAATATTCGACAGATTTCCTAAAAAAAAAAAATAATGCTCATCAAAATTTGCCACGAGAAATATCGTAACATCGATGTTCGATACTTTTGTAACATCGATGTTAAGTGTTCGATAAACATCGAACATCGATGTTGGACTTTCGATGTTGACATCGGTGTCAACATCGATGTTTTTCTAACTTCGAACATCCCTATTTACAAACGTTCCACAGACTACTAAATATTAAATAATAATAGGAAAATATCAAATACAGAGTACTAAATTTCAGTGCGCAACAAATCTTACTCAAAGAGTATGCCATAATGCCACCACTATGTTATAATCTTACTTTTATTTAGAAAAGGCGATATTGAACATGGGAGTATTGTTTAATTATTTAGTAATTAACTCACCCGTTAGATATATTTTTTGATCAAATAGGGTTGTGTTTTTTATTTAGCCTAATCGTCTAGAAACAGCCCAAATATTATAAAATGAGTAGGATTTATGCCCCAAAAAGACAAGAATGTGCCACAATTCTTAATTTTTAGACACAGCATAAATGTATTGAATAATCTTTATTCAAAATGGCCTTATTAAGAAGACTTTGAATAAGTCGGTTATTAATTCCCTCAGAAAAGTAGGCTTGCAGACTTTATTATACAAACAGCAAGGCTGGCAGCATTGTAAATGCTGGAGGTGCGACTGATTAAACTTGGTCGCAAAGGTTAGGTTATTTATTATATTGAAAACGCATTATAACGATACGCTACTTATAAAGCACCTATTATTTTTACGTTATAAAATATTACTTCGCTTTGTAATGGATTAATATTGTAATTATTATAAAAATTATTCATTATTTTAATAGTAATTATGACTAAATATAATATATAGAGGACAGCTTTAAATGAGGTGGTACACTGTTCTACCTCATTTCACAAAATTATCTCATACAAACTCGTCAATTTGGTTCGTCCTACTCTTCACTAGATTCTATTGTTTTTCGGCAATTTTAAAAAAAAGTTGTGAATCGAAATGTTGTCCTGCGTAGGATTCGAACCCACGAAACTGGCACGGTAGGTAGTATCTTAACCACTACGCCGTCTTTGCAGTCAAGTAAAATGAAATTATATCCCAAACCATTAACCGTTATCGTTAAACGTTTAACGCAACCTTGTTGGAAGTTGCATTAGAAGTTTCACTTCAGTAAACTATTTCCTTTAATATTCACTTCATTTCTTGACACTGATTAAAATATAGTTCTTAACCAGTCGTATTAAAGTATAATTTGACATGCAACTTGAGATAAAATATTATGCGGCAAATTGAAATTGACCTTGAGTTGAGTCAGTGTTATTGCCGGTAAGGGGGCGTTCATAAAATACGTGAGATGTTTAAGGGGGGGAGGGGATCGAGTCAAATCTCATCTAATCTTACGTTGGAGAGTGGGGGCGTCTCGGTTAATATCACGCAATTTTTTTTTCTGATTGAAACAAAAAAAAATTGTTAAATTTTTATTACACTTATAATTAAACTCTCAGCAATATTGATTACTAGTCTTAACTAGTCGTAAATAAAAGCACGAAGCATTTTTTTTTCTTTTTACTATAACAATCCAACGCGTTTACGTAAGAAACCCACATTTTGAAAAATCTCATGTGAGATTGGGGGATGGGGGAGCGGGTTGAATAAAATCTCACGACATCTGACCAGGGGGGGGAGGGAGGTACAGAAAATTAAAAAAAAACACCTCACGTAATTTATGGACGCCCTCTAATAGACGTGCTACGGGGCATGATAGCACTGACTTGTGGTCGTACAATACCTACGTAATAAAATAGGGTGTAAAAATATAACGTTTCCCTCATGTAATAAATAACTTTATTTATTAATAATAGGTTATTTTTTCAGTTGTACATTTCTAATATTAGTCATTTACATTTATAACAGTCTAAAGCGCTTATAACACTACCCGATATTCAGGGCCCTGAATCACTAGGGGTGCTGTACAACAGCTAAATAGTGAAACCTGTTTCACCTGTATCAGTTTTAGCGAAATAACAGGTTCAGAAAACTGTTCCACACACACACACACACACACACACATGACGGTGACTGGTAAAAGATTGTACATATTGAAGGAAACTATAGACAATGGTCACAAGTAACCAATAAAAATGTAAAAAGAAGACAATATTAATTAACCACATAGTAAACATCAACAACATTAGTGCCTCAAGACTCCTAAAAGGTGGGTCACCCTATAGGCGATACGGTGATTCTGATAGCGTTACAATTAACGTTTTGTTAGAACTGTTGTCAAAATTTTTATATTTATTATTAGAATTATTAAAACTAGGTGTAGGAATAATGTCATAAAAACCATTAAAAGTTGCAGACTCAGCTCATACCAATCCCGAAATAAGGTGATTTGTTTCTTGTCAAAATAATAGTTTTGCCAGTGTACCTTGTTACGACCATACGTCTCACGACGAGGGCGCATTAGAAACCGAAAAACACAAGTGTTAACATATGATAACACATTGAATCACACTTAACACTTTCTTAGCCAAATTGCATTAGCGGGAAACAATCCCGTTCACCAAAGTCTTGAACACGTTGAAAGTGACATATGTGTAATCACTGCTAAATTGTTATTGACATAATATTAAAAAAACAATAACGAACTGCTTAAAAACAATACAGCGTGCGGAGATACGCAAGGATTAGAAATACATTATTACGATTCCGTAATTATTTTAGGTTATGTTATTTTAGATTGCAGTGTGACCAGATTTAAATTATGCTATCTACTCATTTGAATTCTGCTAAAATCTGCTATTTTTTTTAGGAAGAAATGCTAAAATTCTACTATAGATGAAGTTTTAATGTGCATGAATATTAAAGGAAAACGCAACTTAATATTTTCAAATGTTTATCAACAAAAAGTTTCTAAATTCTATTCACATTTGTATGCAGAATGTATCAGGTTATGGGCAACTGGTCAAACGAGAGTTAGGCAATGGCGGTAGGAACCCATGAAAAAATATTTTAAGGCAAAATAACGATTTGTTAATGAATTAGTGACATGTAAATTTTTCAAATTTATCATCTCTTTTTCGTGTAGTAGTAGTATCTGATTGAAATGTATAAAGTTAGTGATACTTAATCTACAACATATTCGTACTTTGTTAAATGTTCATTAGAATTCGAATAAATCAATGATTACACTTGCATAAACAGACAAACTTCGCTTTAAATCAGCTGATCGGCCGATGACCGACCAAAAAAAAAGAAAGAAAAAGTTCAGAAAAAAAAAACTTACACTATTTAAGAAAATAGATTTTTTAAATATGTTTAGGGCAACTACCCTAGTGAAACACATTTATTTAGTCAATGTCTAATTCTGTTACTTTCCTGCAAGGCTTTTTAATATTATGCTAAAATCTGCCAAATTTTCGAAATCTGCGACATAATCTGCTAAGCCCTAAATTAGGGATCGAATTCTGCTAAAATCGCAGAATTCTGCTAAATCTGGTCACACTCAGCTCAATGGGAGTAGCGCGCAGTGTTTCCACTTTTAGGGATTTCGCCCTATTTTAGGGTGAAATTACGAATTTAAAATAGGACTTAGGGCTATTTAATACTTTTAGGGTTTTAGGGTAATTTTGGGGTAAAATTGAATATAAAAATAGCAAACACTATTTTATCATAGACTTTGCCGACCACAAACAATGGTTACCCTCTATGGGCTCCCAGAGTTCACCGAAATTACTTTGTGTAAGACACGATAATAGAATTTAAATTAAATATTGCAGTGTTTAGATGTCGATATTTCAGTGTGATACTAACAGCTGGTATAGGAAAATTGCCCATTGGGTAACCCCGCTACGATGTTGGGGTCGTCAAGGCCTTCCGGCCGGTGCTCTTGGAGTATTGAGGATGCACGGGGTGTTTTCTTGCTGACTGGCGTAAGTAGTGACGATGGACGGTTGCTTCGCCAAGTACCTGCACACGGTCGTGAGGAGAGAGTACATCGTCCTGCCAACGTTGCGATTCCGACGAGGATCCATCAGGCGAAGGGGAGGGTTATGAGACTTGCGTCACCTTTTCATCACCCCCGGAAGAAATGGACGGAGTATGCGTTGGCTCAAAAAAAACAACCCAACCCAAGAAAAAAGCGTCATAATGAAACCCTCAATGGTTTGTTGCACACCAGACTAAGTATGACAGATTCGATTTAAGAACCCGACATACAAGTAAAGAATTTAATTTATTTATTGTTTTACTAATAAAAACATCATACATTATAAAGTGCATATAACAGTGAAGAAAACTGTAAATATATCAAAAGTGTAAATAAACTGTAAATATAATCATTGTATATACAATCAATTTACTTTTAAATACGTCTGCATTAATACAAATTTAATTAAAATAATAGTTTAATTATAACCTCTAATCAATCGTAAATACATATAATGCAGTCAGTCCTCAGCCTGAAAAAAGTATGAAAGGAAGTTAATTTATTGATTTAACTGTATAGCTACAAATTTATATTCGTTTTGCGTGTAACTGTAGTTAGTGCAGCTATTCATACAATATGCAAACAATCAAAGTAGCTGTATACAATTCAGTCGTAAGCATGTATTTATTTTATGTATATATATATCTATATATACATAAAATGTGTTCCATATGATATATATATATGGAACAGTTTTCTGAACCTGTTATTTCGCTAAAACTGATACAGGTGAAACAGGTTTCACTAATTAGCTGTTGTACAGCACCCCTAGTGATTCAGGGCCCTGAATAACGTGTAGTGTAATAAGCGCTTAAACTCTAATTTGAGTTTGCTTGCTGTAAACTTGAAGAATGGGATATAATTTACTTACTCTGTGCTCAGTATTGTTATTTTATGTTTTTTGATCGAAGTCGCACGTAATTTTGTTCAATCAATGAATCAGTTAACTATGCAGTGATCCGATGTTATTTTAATTTTAAGTATCTGAAAACGTTTACTTTAAGTTCAAAGATTAGTGTTATAAAAAATTAGGAAGAATTTTAATTATAATATCACATAAACATTTATAATGGAAGAATTTGTGGAAGTTAATCAAATATCCGATTTTATTTCGTATCTCCGCAGTGTAAGTATAACTTTTATGATTAAAGTCAGATCTGCGTATTGCAAATATCTATTTATTTGTATATCATGTTGAATTGGTAAAACCATATTCCGCTAATATTCACAGCTCCGGCAAATGTCCATTTGTGATTAATAACTCCTTTTTAAAAGATATACGTCGCATTATCGGCCCGCAACTTTGCAATAGGACGGCATTTGGCCTACCGTACCTCGCTTACCCTATGGTTAGGCATAGGGTTTTATTTCGAGTTTCTCGTCTCTTGGAGCAGTATGACCCACCTACGTTTCGTAGGTGTTTTACGACCCAGGTAAAGAAGGGCGACACAATGCATTCTTAGTTCATCATCACAGAGCACAGAACCACTTCAGCTATAATATATTGATTAATTTTGTAATAATAAGCACATAAAATTATGAACAAACATTAATGTATATATAGATGTATATGAATGAATGTATTTATATGTATATATTATCCATATCATAATATCCATATAAACTAACCAATTTAAAATGTGAATATCCTTACTAATATTATAAATGCGAAAGTAAGTTTGTTTATTATACTTTCACACTTAAACCACCTAAACAATTTCAAAAATTCTTTCACCAGTGGAAACCTATAATATCAGGGAGTAACATAGGCTATATTTTATCCCAGTATTCCCACGGGAACGGGAGCTACACGAGTAAGACGACTGAAACCGAAGCGAAGTGAGGGCGGGTTGCTAGTTAGGTATAAATGATGTATTGTATATTTCAACTTGATTTGCTAAACCCTAATAAAATAATTTCACGTCATCATTATCATCCTCATCATCACAGCTTATAAGCGGTCCACTGCTGGGTTCGAGCCTCCTCCACAATAGCCGTGACTTTGACCTACTATACCATACTAGTCAGATGTGTTGGTATAGGGTTTTATTTTCAGTTTTCCTTCTCTTGTATAGATGTTATTTGCATACAATCCCTTAGTTATCTGTTACAACATACATGGCAGAAAAGGGGGTGGTGAATTGTACTCTTTTCACACTGGTCTTCCAATAAATCTAAATTATGTTAATGTGCTAATGTCGGGTACTACTTATGTAAACTTAAATTTCCTATATGGCTTAGTCATATAAAATCTTAATACTGGACTGTCAACATCCTGGTTAGTTTAAGTACCATATTGATGGCATGTTAGTTTTCTGAGCCTGGCTTAACACATTTTTAGTGGATGATAATAAGTATTGTTAAGTTATATTTTGAAATATGGATGTTACATTGGTTGCCTATCTCTTATTATACTTTTAAAGTAATTGTTAAAAAATCTATGTACTAATGTAGCCTTTTAGCTCTGCTTATAGATATCCAAAACATTGACTTTCAAGTTCATCTTCATCATATAGTCAGCAAAGTGTATTCACCTGAATGTGTGTGATATTGGATGACATTTATCTTAATCCTCAATATTTTCTCTAACATATTCTTACCTGGCAATGTAAGTCACTAGTCAGAACTACCCCACAGTTTTGTTATCCCAACGGTATTAATGCACTGCTCAAATTTGGAGTGGTTCAAAGGTAGGATGTGGTGTCCCATGCCGCCTTATTGTATCCTGGATACCAAAGCGCAATGAGATTAATGTGTAGCTTATTAAAACACAAAAAAGATTAAGACATTTGTGTACTAAAGTCGGAAGCTCACAAACCCTGCACTCATCCTGATGATTAGCTTCTGACATGCTCGAAGTACGAGTGGAAGATAATATGAGTTAATTGGTTTTTACATAGATTTCTAAGACCTGAAATGCAGGATATTTGCAATATTAAAAAAACTAAAATTACATAGCAGCTTCTGCAACATGAGCTTTGTAGCTTCTGACTGTTCATGCATATTGCTGGTATTATTAGTATTATTAGTATTAACTGCACAGATGGCGTAGTGGTTGGTATGCTGACCTACCATTTTTTTTTTTGGGTGGGCTATGGTCAGCGAACTCGCTGATAGAGGGGCGGCGCGCAGCCACATAACCCACCTAACACGTCGCCTTCGTCGTTGGGCCGACCACCGGTGCCGAGTTCCATTTTGTCGATGGTGGGCAAAATGGAAATTTGACCTACCATGCCAATGACATGGGTTCAGTTCCCACACAATACTTTGTATGATCCACGAATTATTCTTTTGAGTTTGGGTATAATTTGTGTCCGTTAAATTATATGCTTGTAACGTCCCTTGCCATACACGGATTATTTCCTTAGTGCAGGCTGTTTGTCAAAAAGAAAAAGTTTTCTCTAACTAGGAAGACAGATACAGCTAGTAAAAGGCCTAGAAGTCGAGATTAATACATTGACCATGAACTAACAACACAAGTCTTACAATATATTAGGCGCGTTACCTAAACATCGACCGTTCCCCGAGGCGATGTCGGCCAACCTCGCCCGAGTTGCTAGTGCTGACCTTGTTTAACGTATATGTAGTTGCTTTGTACATTTGTTTATATCACTGTTTCTTCATTTCTTTAAAAGACAACAACACGCTGTAAAATATAAACCTTTCGATTCTGGATCGGCATCGATTTCTGGATCACTCGGCATGGAAGGTTGCTCTTTAAACCACTATGCCATCTGCTGCTGAAAGGCGGAGGAGTTTTTTTTCTATTAAGACGAAAATACCGGTTAGTTTTAAAAAATTCGTGTGTCAATTAACAGATCGAGTTGAAAATATGTATTGGTACCTATTTATCGAACGCAACCATCGCTTGTTATCATTTCTTTGATTAGAATGTTTGGTAGATATCCGAAGGTATAACTCGCCCATCCGGCCTGCGAGGGCAAAATATCCGAGGTGCCGATGTGGCCCATTCATAGGCCTATAGAGCTCGTGCGTTGGGTTATGGTATCCTACGCCGTAATATTGTTGTTCCGGATGTCCAAACAGGGAATACGGTAGCTCAATGTTTACCAAAAATAGGTGTAGTAGCGTAAAAGATAAAGGTTTTATTTGACCTGGAAACCAATCAACTTGATGACTAGACTTATGATTATTTTAATTTGTCTTTACATGCAATGAATAGACATAATTACATTCAATTTTGTACAGGCGCAATTGGCACGTTCTCGAAGACTCGTCGAAAGCGAAACAAGTCGAATTTGAATTTTGTCTTGATTTCGTGATCTCTTCGTATGACGAGATTTGCTAAGATTCAAAATATTTATGTTTCGCACAAACAATTATCCTGCGTGCGAATTGAGCAAGTACTGTTGAGCCAGTACTAACACGCTATTTGTGTAGTTAAATTACCATCGATACCACGATGCGTCTTGGGTCATAAATACTGTATCCGGGTTGCACTGATATAACCGTCCGTTATCGCGGCATTATTTAGGACTTTACCCACGAAGAGTAATGATACCAGAATATTAAAAAAGCAAAGATTGATCTTTGGCTAGTTTAACTTTTTGTAAACTTGTCAATTACGACTGACAACAAAACTATTATAACTATAAGAAAAGAAAAAGACAACACCTATACGAATGATTATGTGCGTTAATGATTAGCGCCCTGTGGTTTTACCCGCATAGTTCCCCTTCCCGTGGGAATATCGAGATAAATTGTAGCCTATGTGTTATTTTGATATGTAAACTATATTATTGTGAAGATTCGTCTAAATCCATTCAGTAGTTTTTGCGTGAAAGAGCAATAAACACCCTCACATACTCACAAACTTTCGCGTTTATAATATTGGTAGGATTACAAATATAATATACTCGGAATTTTTATTTCTTCAGTATGGGAATGAAACCATGTCAATCGACAAGGGAGGTGGCCACCTAAAACGTTGTATCCTCTGTGCAGTCACTTTCTGACATTACACCAGCCTTCATAATATCTAGTCGAATTTTTTTTTTACTTTTTTATGCCTTTACTTGGTGGCTTTAACGAACTTTAAATGTGATAATGATAAGGCTCGCAAAATTAAAGTAATTTGAAGTAATTAAAATCATAAAAACCTTTGGTATATAAGGAAATACCAAAGGTTTTAATTATCGTTATTATAAACAAGGGTTTATAATAATGATAATTAAAATATTAAATAAGGATGATAATACAATATGTATTATCATAGCAAGGAACATTAAAGCTAAGAAACTGCGGTAATAAAAAATTTTGATTATATACAGTATGTGAATGATATTGTATTTACATATATTAAAGTAAATAAAATACCGCATTGTTTGTGGAACGTCAAAATATTTATTATTTGTGGTTTTTAAATGGCTCTTTAACTGTTCGTGCCATTTTTGTTGCCTATGACATTACTGTGTGAAAATTTTGGTCGCAATAAAAATATCTATTCTGTACTTTCAATTGTCGCTAATGAACTACGCCAGTCAAGGCGCTGTTAATCTAGCAAAGAAAGACTGAAAGATCAATCGGTTTGTCTATTAAGTAGACCATGAACATTTCTGTCTTCATGTCAATACCTTAAAAATTCGCCCCAAAGGAGCTAGCCTATTTATGGTTACAGGCAAAAAACTGTCAGCAACATGACCTAACCTTATCTAATACAATATTCTATCAATCACACCATCAACAGTCCTAGCTGAATATGTCTTCATATGAGAAACCACTACAAACTGTCTAACTGCTGCATGCAATAGTTTATTGAGACTTGTATAACCTTATGTAAACAATATTAGTCATCATCATTATAATCATTCAGCCTATTGCCGTCCACTGCTGGAAGTAGACATCTCTCTTATTTTGCCACAAAGAGCGGTCCTGTGCAGCCTGCATCCAACGGTGCCTAGCAATCTTCACCAGGTCGTCAATTCACCTAGTAGGGCGTCCTACATTGAGTCGTCTGATACGTGGTCGCCACTCTAGAATCTGTCTGCCCCAGGGGTTATCGGTTCGATGAGCGATGGGGTCTGTCCATTGCCATTTCGGCGTGCTAATTCTCTGTGCATATAGACATATCGATTACCTCCGTTCTTCTACGGACTTCCGTATTTCAGATTCTATCTTGCAGAGAAATCCCGAATCCGCTTCATTGCACGCTGAGCGATTTTCAGCTAGGTTATGAGGGCCACATTTAGGGACTATATTTTCGTGCCGTAAGTCTTCGCTAGTAACACATATTTAAATTTTTCCTCTTTATAATATTAGTGTAGAAAAGCATGCTCAGCGATATACAGTTTGTGTTTAAATAAGTGTGCAAATATAAGAAATGATATGTATTTTGAGTGCATTCACCTACAAATATGTGGGCGTAAACCTGTATAATAATAGCATACGCACATAAATTTATTCGATTCACACTGATGACATGGTTATTAATATTTCTTTTTATTCATGCGACTATCTCTCCGAAAAATTAAGTGCAGGCAACACAAATGTGTTGCAAAATGTAATATATGTATGGCAAATATAAATGCATTTCGCCATGCAGTTATTAGTTTTACTAAAGGTCTAGGCTTAAGTTTATTCATCTACCCTTTGTAGCAAATGCTTTGGAACAATCTGTCAAATGGTCTACGGAATTGCTTTAGTCTAATGTCTCATAATTAAAATAGATTTATACATATCTATAATATTATCGCTGCATTTTTTTTCTTCCGTGTGGTGACGGAGTAAGAATACAATTCACCACTCCTTATCTTATCCGTGGGTGATCGTACGAGACGACTAAGGGATATAAAACGCATATAACATCTATGCGAGAAAAGGAACACTCGAAATAAAACCCTATACCAACACGTCTGACCAGCGTGGTATAGTAGGTCAATTGCCTTTCCATTATGGCAGAGGCCCGAGCCCAACAGTGGGACGTATATGGGCTGAGATGATGATGATGATTTATATTTTTTACATCATCATCATTCTGCTCTTATCTCAATTACTTGGGGTTGACCCAATATATACACCTCTTCCATCGTACTTATTGCAAAACTTATTGGGTTGTAGTTTTATGATGGGCCGCCCGTTTAAGGCGCCATCAGATGCAGTTGGCCCAGGCTTGATGTACAGTTCTTATTTATCTTTTAGGACACGCACAAGTCATGTAAGGACTCATAGCTACCACCACACGTATTATAATATGATTTAAAAGATAAATATTTAACTGATTGAAAGGATTAAGAAATGAAATACAGTCGAATTGAGAATCTTCTCCCTTTAGAAGTCGGTTAAAAAAGCATCACGTGTTGTTTGACCTAAAGCTTATTGCTTACATGATAAGCCGGTATAATACAATACTCACTGGGTAAGAAACTTGAAGCTTATCTGCGAAAAAATGTGTATTTAACCAAATAATTGCCAAAAGTACGCTCATTCTTCTTTCTACGTACTGTACGCATGTCGTTTAGGTGCTCTTTATAAAGGCGTGTTCTACTCTCTGTTTTATATTATGAGAGAATATCCCCTGCTGCATAGCATGACTAATGGTTTGTTGGTGATAATATAGCTCGGATATTTTTGCGAAAACCAAACCGGATCATATTTACTCAATCTATTTTTTATCACAAAACATTAATTATTTCGTTAATACCAAATAATATTCTTATTTCACTGTGTAACTTAAATTTTCTAAAATTGTTTACGGTAAAGGAAATATCTATGGAGATTTGCTCTATACATATTGAAGAGCAGTGAAACTTGTAGATATATGAATCGATAGTTTAAATTTTTCTGCCACGATCAAATTACTTTTTCGTCTTTATCATACTAATTCGTGCTCCTATGACTAAATATTTTCTATATTACGTGTAGCTACACAGAGATGTGTACTGCATCTCTTATTAATCGCTTAAGTGCATTCTGTGTTCTTATTATTTGCTTAAAATCATTCTGCAGACAGTGTAAAAACGTTCTCTCAACAGTCTGTTGAAGTTGCAGTATTTTTTCATTGTATTCTAGAAAATAGGCTTCCGATACTGAAGAAAACCAATTTAATAAATGACATGTATTTTTTATAGATTGAATGGCGAGATCCTTGGCTGATAGCACTCATATCTTTCCACATTATAATAACATTCACATGTTTCTCAACGAGGAATTATGGAAACTTTCAAGTTATATTGTTCATAATTTTATGTAAGTACTTTTATTATTAGCTTTTTGCCTGCGCTTGGCACGTATGCAGCCACTTGATGTATCTAATTTCGGTATTCTACAGGAAGCCAGATCTTTATTATAAAATTCGCGGATGAGTAAAATTGAATATTTAAGATCAAAAATGACAACGAAGATTGTGAAGAATTGGTCAAATTGAATAAATACGTAATATTCCTTATATTTCTTATAGATTCTTATATTTTTATTGAAATAAATTGCTGGACGCTTTGCAAACAACTGAGGGCATATAGGTCATAATAGTTATAATGAATGCGATTTGCTTCTCTGCCATACTCGTAAATGAACACGACTCAATTTTTATGTATGGTCCACAAACTTGGTGTTCAACAATGACTTCCTTGACCGTTTATGTGGTTTGCCAGCTAACGACAGAATAACGTCTGGTATATTTTGTCTGCTAAATAACTAGGCTATTTTCCACTGTAATCGACTACCCTTCTGTAATTAAAAATTTAGACGCAAAAGTTACAATAAGTACCTATAGTCACAACAGTAAATGTATTTACTTTTACAACAGCAACTTTATTACATTCATAATATGCTGTTACAAAATTGCTTTTCTAAGTTGCAAATACAATATTTAAAGAAGATTGAAGATAGACATAGTAAATTAGAGTACAACTAAAATCCACTAAGAAATTTAAATTTTCTGAAGTTATGTACTTCGAGTAACCTAAATCTATTAAACTACTTTGTGGTGACCGAGTAACAACACAATGGTCACCATCTCTTTCCCGCGGGAATCACAAAAATTCGTTTTATATATGTAAGCATAGGTTTTTTTTTTTTTTTTTGGGGGTGGGCTGCGGTCGGCGCGCTCCTCGCACCACTCCGTCCGGGGCGACAGAGGGGCTTAAGCACGCAACACCCGCAACCCACCCGAAAACCACGTCGCCTTCGTCGTTGGGCCGACCACCGGAGCAGGGTTACTTGACATCAGTGGTCGGCCCGACGGAATACCCCCTATTGGGGTACCTTCCCATCGACCGACGTCCCCCCCTCGGGGAGATCACTGTCTCGCAGAAGGCTGCGACCGCGTCCCAATTCCCGACGCTGTCGACCATCGCCCTAGCGATAGCCGGCATCGTCAGGTCTGCACCGATGATTGCGACGAGTTCACAACGCTGTACTGCCCAAGCCGCGCAGGTCTCGAGCGTATGGCGCGCCGTGTCCTCGTCGCAATCGCAGTGGTGGCAGGACGGTGTACTCTCCCTCCTTACGACCTTGTGCAGGTATTTGGCGAAGCACCCATGCCCCGTTAAAACCTGCACTAGTCGGAAGGAGAGCACCCCGTGCCGCCTCTCCAACCACTGCATCAACACCGGCCGGAAGGCCTCCACGGTTCGCACCCCGAACCGAGGCCTCTCCAGCCGGACTGCCCAACGGGCAATGACGTCTCGGCGGGCGTCGACGTGCCAGGCGGTGAGCTCCCTTAACGAGATCACACCGCCCTCCGCTGGCACCCCCGTCACCCGCCGATACAATCCGGCGAGCATTTCCGCCTCCAGGTCCCACGGCGGAGTCCCGGCCAATAGGCACGCTGCCTCCGTCGCCTCCGTGCGGTATCCGCGTATGGCCCTGATCGCCGTGACCCTCTGTGGTCGCCACAAGAGGGCCTTCAGACGGACGGTCAGGGACCCCACCCACACCGGTGCGCCGTACAGGGCCATCGACCGGATATGTAATCATAGGTGAGGGTATTCCGTTGGGCCGACCACTGACAAGGAACTCGGCACTGGTGGTCGGCCCAACGACGAAGGTGACGTGGGTACGGGTGGGTTATGGGCCCGCGCGCCGTCCTTTCGTCGCCCCGGACGGAATGGACGGCATGTGCGCTTATCATAGCTCACCCATAAAAGAAGGTACGTAATCAGAAAGTCTAATAAAAAGTAAACATTTTTTTTTATTTCCACACTTTGTACCACTAAGCATCGCTGATATTTGGTAACTGGTAGGCCTAGTTTTTCAGAGTGTGTAAAATAAAATTTTACCTTATCTAGCTTTTACTATTTGTTTAAAGCATTGTTCGGCATCATGTTTTTTCTATCTTTGACTATGATGCACGATCATAACTTCTAAAACAATAAATTAGATTTGACCCACAATAATAATAGTTAAAGATAATTTTATAAATCAAAAATCTTTTAGTAAGCCGCATCTAAAATTAAAAATCAATATTAATTTAGCATCATGTCCCCTGAGTTTTCTTGCCGGATCTTTCTCAGTGTGGCCGCGTTCCGATCCGGTGGTAGTATATTAGTTTTGTTAGTTTTAAATCAACAAATTGTAATAATAATTGCTAGAAATTTAATAATTAATAATTACTAACCATAAACAATATAATTTTTTCATATAGAATCATTTTCTTCTTACACTGGCAATAAATTTGTACTAAAATGTGGGTAACAATTTAATAAATTTATAATTATTTTCTGTATCGGGTAGATAATTGTAAATGTCTGTAATAACGATTACTTGTTGGACGTGAGACACCTTAGTCCGCCCGTGACCATGAATGCTGCAAAGTGTTCGAAACGTCGGGCAATCATAAATCAAATACAAACGCGATATAATTCGTAAAAGTAGTTTTATTTACAATAAATTATATTATGAATAACTTAAGTTCTAAAAAAATGTTTTAACTTCAATTTTTATGCGTTCAAGTTAATTTATGTGTGGTGATGGAGTAAGTATACAATTCACCAACCCTTTCTTGCCTGCGGATGTCGTAAACGAGAAATAAGGGATTATAATACGCATACAACATTTATGCAAGGGAAGGAAGTCGAACTAAAACCCTGTACCAGCCCGTCCGACTAGCGTGGTATAGTAGGTCAATTTCTTTCCCATTGTAGAGGAGGCTCTAGCCCAGCAGTTGGACATACATATATGAGCTGTGATGATGATGAAATTACAGTAAAACCCGTTTAAGACGATTTCGCAGGGAACCGACTAAAAACGCGTCTTACGCGGGCAAGCGTATTATGCGGGAAAGGGGATAAACCGTGCCATTATTATTTATTACTAGCAACCCGCCCTCGCTTCGCTTCGGTTATAGGTTATAGTGGTTTTACCCGCGTAGTTCCCCTTCCCGTGGGAATACCGGGATAAACTATAGCCTAGTTTACGCCCTGATATTATAGCTTTCCATTGGTGAAAGAATTTTTGAAATCGGTCCAGCCGTTTTGAAGATTACCCGGAACAAACAGACAGACAGACAAAAACTTTTTAATTGCTATTTTAGGCATAGGTGTCGTGCAAATAACCGTGTGAGCATGAAAAAAGCCTATTATTTTGACATTACAAACAGACACTCCAATTTTATTTATTGGTATAGATATTCTATTATTATTTTGAATACCTATTGAAATTTATTATTGTACTAGCAACCCGCCCTCGCTTCGCTTCGGTTATAGGTTATAGTCGTTTTACCCGCGTAGTTCCCGTTCCCGTGGGAATACCGGGATAAAATATAGCTTAGTTTACGCCCTGATATTATAGCTTTCCATTGGTGAAAGAATTTTTGAAATCGGTCCAGCCGTTTTGAAGATTACCCGGAACAAACAGACAGACAGACAAAAATTTTTTAATTGCTATTTTAGGCATAGGTGTCGTGCAAATAACCGTGTGAGCATGAAAAAAGCCTATTATTTTGACATTACAAATAGACACTCCAATTTTATGTATTGGTATAGATTGAATTTAACATTTAAAAATTACCTAAAATAAAATGTTGTTTGTTATTATTACGTTACTTAGAGTAATCATTTATTTTAGTTTGACAAAAAGATTTTGAGGCATTACCAATTACCTATAAGATTTTCAACGTAATTTAATTTTCGCAGTGCGTCTTCGCTTTGATTCAAAGAAGTTATATAGGGTCTTAAATCATTAACTGCTGATAATGCCTGGGTGTGTGATAAAATCGGACTTGACTCTCCTTCTTCTTGGTCATTATCACTTAGGGTCCCTCAACAGTCGTCATTTCGTCAGTCGCCGGCCGCCGGCCTCTGCCGCAAGGGCTAATATGTGTATTTGAGTGGTACGTGTTGGCGTATTAAACTGGATGACGAATCGTATTAAGCGTTAAGAAATGTATGAAAACATGTCTCAAGTTGCTGGGACTGAGGGAAAATGACGTATTATGCGGGAAATCGTATTAAACGTGATCGTATTAAACGGGTTCTACTGTAATTAATATTCATCTTATATAAAACACTCTAAATTAAATAAAACGTTAATAAAAGATAATCTACTCAATCTTTCAAGCTAGAAACAATCACAAAGGTTTACAAAAGCCATTGGTGCTTAGCGTGGCTAAAAAGATTTAATAGGCAATGCGATTAGCTTATTGAGTAGATTATTGAAACGATAGTAAGATCGTGAAGTTAAATTTATTTATTTTTATAACTGAAGCATAGGATAGATAGAATTGTAATCGGCAGTTATAAGTTGCGTTGACCTTGCCACCTCATATTTCAAGGTTATGCATGGTTGTTACGTAAATCGGTATGTCGTACTCGAACGGAAAACGGTATCAATGACTTAATAATTATATTATTTATCATTTATTATATTGTTTGACTAGCAACCCGCCCTCGCTTCGCTTTGGTTATAGGTTATAGTCGTTTTACCCGCGTAGTTCCCGTTCCCGTGGGAATACCGGGATAAAATATAGCCTAGTTTACGCCCTGATATTATAGCTTTCCATTGGTGAAAGAATTTTTGAAATCTGTCCAGCCGTTTTGAAGATTACCCGGAACAAACAGACAGACAGACAAAAATTTTTTAATTGCTATTTTAGGCATAGGTGTCGTGCAAATAACCGTGTGAGCATGAAAGAAGCCTATTATTTTGACATTACAAACAGACACTCCAATTTTATTTATTGGTTTAGATTTGATAAGCACATAACGAAATGTAAACAAGTCTGCCACTTACCTATAATGATTATAATAACTTTCCTTGACGTAAACTGTATGACGCTTCAGACAGATATAGATTATAAGCTGTTTTTATTATAATACTAGCAACCGCCCTCGATTCGCTTCGGTTTCTGTCGCTTTATCCCCGTAGTTCCCGTGGGAATACCGGAATAAAATATAGCCTAGTTTACGCCCTGATATTATAGTGTTCCATTGGTGAAAGAATTTTTGAAATCGGTCCAGCCGTTTTGAAGATTACTCGGAACAAACAGACAGACAGACAAAATTTTTTTAATCTGTATATTAGGCATAGGTGTCGTGCAAATAACCGTGTGAGCATGAAAAAAGCCTATTATTTTGACATTACAAACAGACACTCCAATTTTATTTATTGGTATAGATACCAGCTCTAATGACATGATTGGTTTGTTCTTGAGACAAAGCGCTTTCGCTCTCCTATTACCTATTAAATAACACTTTTCTTTTTCAATGTACTCAAGAACAGAATAACAAAAGTGCCATGTTTTATTTGCCTGGCTCCTAATTTTCATATTTGGCTTACCTAGCATGGCAAGTTACAAGTCGAGCACCTTAACCCATTGGAACTTTCGACGCTTGTGTAGTACGAGAAAGCAGCCATGTCTTTTCAATGAAAACGATATCACAGTTGAGGTCGATATCTTTTAACTTCCCTTAAAAAGTAATTTTTAAAATAATATCATATCGTTTTAAAAAAGCATCTCTTTCAACGGTTTTTTTTTTATATTGAAAATCAATATCTGTTTATAATTTTGGATTTAACATTTGCTTAAGAAAGTCAGCTGCTCTCAAAGATGTGCCATCTTCTATCAAGGTATAAAGAAAGTGGGATACTAAAACAAGTCTATGCGCAGGAGACGACTGTTTTAATGGCACAAAGTGCAGTGGTCCATCACGCGGCCCGCTTGGGGTAGGCATTTTCAACACGAAATATACAAGTAGTTAGAGTGATATTACTATATTTTCTTCGCACCATTTGTTTGGGCGCATCTTTATTATATATTAACTTTATTAATTACTAGCAGCCCGCCCTTGCTTTGCTTCGGTTGCCGTCACCTTACCCGCATAGTCCCCGTTCCTGTGGGAATACCGATATAAAATATAGCCTTAGTTACTCCTTATATACACAGCTACCTGATAGTAAAATATCAAAACCGGTCCAGCCGTTTTGAAGATTACCTCATACAAACAGACAAACAGATAGACAAAAATAAACTGTATTTTAGGCTATGTCTAATATATCTCGCATATAACTAAAAATAAGCAGTTGGCAAAACTTTGTAAGAGCGCAATATGAATTTGCCAAAATATTATTTCTTTACTCATTTAACATAAAATTTAGCGCAAATTTATAACATTTATTGTAAGTTGGCATAGTTTAGTTTTCAATGTACTCACACTTGTTGGGAGAGCAAATAAACGACAGTAATGTTTTTGCTGCAAATTGTTCACTTCAGTTACATCGCCCATTCCATCACAACTGGTCAGGAACGCATTCTCTCAGCGGTTGGACTGTAGTTTCTATTCCTTCATTTATGAACGCTCTAAAATATAGGCATTCAAAAGTTTTATTGTAGTTTACAAAAATATAATCATAACTGATGTTTACGCGAGTATTACTTACACATTGTAAATGAAACTATTACAATTATGTATTTATCGCATTTATATTTGATTTTTGATTCGCTGACGTTTCGAACACTTTACAGTAATGATCATGGGCAGACTAAGATGTCTCCCGTGCAACAAGTCATCATTATTTCAAAAAATATTTGCCCGTTACAGAATTGTAATTTATCAAATTTTGAGCCACATTTTGATACAAATTTATTGCCTGTACAAAAAGAAAATGATCCTATATGAAAAAAAAATGTTCTTTTTATCAGTAATTATTATTAAACATTAACATTAATTCCTAGGTTTCTTTATCATATAGCTGTTTATAAAGCATACTTACTATGAATTTTAAGGAAATCATAGCTCTTCGATAGCTATAACCCAACAGACGTTGTTCTGTTCAAATATAATAAAAGCAATTCTCCTTGACATCGACCACCCACCGGGTCCAATTGTGAATCTAAAATATAACCCAACAGACGTTGTTCTGTTCAAATATAATAAAAGGAATTCTCCTTGACATCGACCACCCACCGGGTCCAATTGTGAATCTAAAATATTGTCGAATTCCCTTGAACACGCATAAAAAATTTCATCAACATCGGTCCAACTGGTTAGGAGGAATTCAGTGACATACACACATGCACAAGAAATATAGATCATCTTTATATATATATATATATATATATATATCTTTATATATATATATATATATATATATATATATATATATATATCTTTATATATATATATATATATATATATATATATATATATATATATATATATATATATAAAGATGATTGTTGTTGTTGACGATTGTTGTTCTATATGAAAGACAAGTTAAAATCAACAATCATCTTTTATATAGAAGAACGTCTAAGAACATCTTTCTATATAGAAGACAAGTTAAAATCAACATTCTATTTAGACTTGGTATTTGGTTTTATTATAACCTTCAGTAATGTTTTTAATTAATGATTTATTTTACGTTCTTTTTCGGTCTACATTAGCCCTTTTTATGTGAGATATCTCCATTTACTTATTTTTATTTATTATTATATTTTATGCAATGACATGAGTCAAGACCGATTATCCACTTATTATGTTTATTTTAATCTACCAATTTTTTGAGCTTGAGATGTATCTTTTTTATGTTTCTTATGCTTATCTTGTCCTTTATTGTTTTTATCTCTTTAATATTAGTTTTTTCATTAGCTAGCATTTCTTTTCCTTATTGTATACATTTAAATTTTAGAGTATTGTTCCTATTTGGCTTATTTGATATTCCTGATCATATATTCCAGTTCAGTTACTAATGTGATTGGCTGTGATAATAATGATATTTCATGTAGGGTAGTCCTTTTACACTCTTTACATATAATACAAGACACAACCCATTTGGTTAACATAGATGATATTTTTTTTTTTTTTTTGCAAACGGTGGCAAACGAGTAAACAGTACACCTGATGGTAAGTGTTGCTGCCGTTCATGGACCTTTACAAGGCCGTTGCCTACCGCGAAGAAAGCGAAGGGAGTGTGAATGCGTACATTGAGGCTCGGTGATACCAAGGGCACCACCAAAACCCTCCACACGCAATCACCCTCAGAAAGTTGGGCTTCCGGCTCTCTCGCTCACCGAACGAAGCGCAGTAACAAATTGCTACTACTCAGACGTCGATTTTCTGCGAGAGCATGGTACTGCCCCGGACGGACCGGTCCGCGACTGTAGACAGATAACTGTCGACAGTGTGGTCCTACCACTCCTAATATAAATGATTACCCAAATTAACTTTTTATACTTATGTAAAGCTACGGTACGGATTACCTTAACCATCTTTTTTTGAGTGTAAAACAATTTTCATGGTAATCTCGCTCATTATTTTGATCTAATGTAATTTAAGCATTGGGTAGTAATGGTTGGAGTTGCTGATCCGTATGATTGATACGCGGGCAATAATTGGGTACCAGGGTGGGTAATTGGGTTGGACAACGATACAGAATATCATTCATTCATATAAACTTATTCATTTTTATACACTCATTGTTTATAAAAATATATTTGGTTCTTTTCTGAAAACTGGTTAGTATGTTCTTGAATTAATTACTATCAAGGCCACATTTTTTTTAAATTCATACAATGTACTGAATATCTCATATTAAAATCAATTATATTTAAAAAAATGTATGTTTAAATCATATTTTTGTTAATAAATAGTAATAAGGTTATTATTTGATTTTTTTTGGAGAATATCATATGCTTCGATTTGGTTTTTACCTTGACACACATATAATAAAAATACTGTAAATATTTCAATCATAACAATAATTATAATTTAGTTATAATGATGATGTAATTATTAGCTTCGTCTATACTGTGTTTAAAACAAAGCCGCTCCCCGCTGTGTGCCCGCTTGGATCTTTTAAGAGACTCAACTGATTTTAATGTGGTTTTCATCAATAGACAGACTAATAGATACTGAAGAGGAAGGTATATTTATAAAACATGAATATTTGTAAACAGAAAATTTTTAATTTGTAATTAGAGTCTTTTATCACACCCACGGACAAGATAGGGAGTGGTAATTTGTATCCTTATTCAGTCACCAAACGGGAATAATTGATCAGTATCACGGATCATTAAATCAGCAGGCGGCAAACCGGTCTTAAAAGCCCTTCAAAAGCTATTTAATTCTGGTATTCTCGGAACGACAAACCCATCTCACTCTTGAGCCACATCTACAAGCCGTAGGAAGTATTGATAATGACTGTTATAGCATATGTCTCAACTGATTTAGGTGGGGTTTGGTATTCCAGACATTATTATATAACTACGGTGATGCCACAGTGTATTATCGGAACTGATGTGTAGTGTTGCCCAAAAAAGTCTTGGTCTTGCGGTCTTGGTCTTGCGAGAAATGCGAGACCGAGACCAAGACCAAGACCGCTTAATTTTTGCAAGACCAAGACCGCTTAATTTTTGCAAGACCAAGACCAAGACTGGCCCTGCAAGACTTGAGCAAGACCAAGACTGGGCCTGCAAGAGTCTCGCGGTCTTGCATTTAATTCAAATCACCATTTCAGCTTATATACGGTTGAGCTCGTGTCTTCTACATAACAGGAGGAGAATCGGCCGTGGCCGGAGGGGAATCGCCACGGTGATCGGCCGTGTTGTTACAGGTCATACATGTCAAGTTTTCCTTCTCTTGCACCGATGTTATATATTATAGCCCTTAGTCGTGGGTTCGCAGTCACGGGTAAAATAGGGGGTGATGAATTATATTCTTACTCCGTCACTACACGGCAAGTCAAATCAGTCTTGAGATATCCATCTATTGGCCAATCGATTCCCAATGTTGGTGTTGGCTTTTCAGAATTACTCTTCGGAAAGGCTTAAGGACAAAAATACCGTAATCACGAGAGTGCTCTTGCCCATTATACATATTTAAATATCCGTTTATTCATTAGCCCAACGACGTTCACTGTTGGACATAGAAATATGCCTACAATTAATCTATATAAATGTCCATGTAGGGACAGAGTACGATCACCATCAGGCAGTACATGAAGCGTTGCTCCCAGCGCTATTTTGCCTCTGCCACGACTCACCCCAATCCACTAGTGGTTGGGGCGGTAAACTACGTCCCCTCAAAAATATCCGCGGTCCGACGTCCTCGTCATCTTCTTGAAGAAGAAGATGACGCTATTATGATCGCCCAAGAAAGGACCTACACAGCTCGCGCAGCGATAACAGATAAAACTCCGGGGTATCGGCCTCGCCGTCGAGGTCGAAAATCGCGCCGCGTAAAAGTCATTAACCTAAACTTGGCCACGCCCACTTTGCTCTCAGCGACGCCCCGAGCCGAGGTCCGTTCCCCACAGGGGGGAGTCCTCGGGCGATGTTCGCTTAACTTACTTACCGGGTTGAGAGCCATCAGCGCTCACCCATTGACCGCGTTAAGCTGTCAAGGTCATCTGCGACCACACAGAACAGCTACACACACACAAAAAAAAAAGACAGAGTACGAATCTAATTCACCACTCTCTTACCCGTGGATGTCGTATCAAATCGGATCGGGCAATGGTGTTAGGAACCCATGAAAAAAAATTGAAATAAAAATATCGATTCGTTAATGAATTGAGAGACATGTAAGTTCTCAATTTTGTCATCGTTTTTTCGTGTAAATTGATTAAAATGTATAAAGGAATGATACTTAATCTACAACATATTCGTATTTTGTTAAATGTTCATTAGAATTTGAATAAATCAATGATTACGTTTGCATAAGCAAGACAAACTTCGCTTTAACATAAATCAGCTGATCGGCCGATGACCGTTGATGAGTCGCCTTTGTACCTACGTAACCATTGAAAGGTTCGCGCAAATCTAATACCTATTTATACTGTCGAAATTTTACATGCTTACATATATCCTATCTGTACATACCTACATAATGCATAAAATTTAAGGCATAAACTCTTAGACACACATTTTTGTAGTCACTATAACTTTTACGTTATATTGTTTTTGTGTAATATACATTCTAATTATGATCTATGACTGTTGAACTACAACATACATGAACAGTTGTCCCATAACCTGATACACCCTGTGTATATAACATATGTGCAAGAGAAGTGAAACTAGAAAGAAAACCCTGTACCAAGATGTTTGACCAGCGTGGTATAGTAGATCAATTTTCCTCTTACTGGAAGGAAGCTTAAGCCCAGCAGTGGCACTTTTATGAGCTGTGACGATGACGACGAATATCATACATTTTACAAGTATTAAAACCATAAAATTTTAAATTAGTTTCATATGTTCTTGAAGAAATAGTATATTAAGAGCTACATGGATCCAGCGGCCAAAGTATTTATATAGGCAATAGAGCAACAGGTTTTTTCAAGTATCCAGAGTATCAGTAACTAAACTGGAAATACAATAGATACATACCACTTAACTTGAAGGGAAATATAAACAATCGCATTAATTGTAAAATATCGCATTGATTATAAAATGACATAAAATTTATTGTATCAACTGCCTCGTGTGGTGACGTCTTAAGAAAATAGGGTCGAAAGTCCTGTCATAAGAGTAGTAACGCTGTCTAATGGAACACCAGGGGAATAGAAGAGTAATTTTCTCCAGTGGTAAGTATTGTATTCAATAGTGGCTAGCAGATGGATAGATAGGATAGGATATTTGATTAATTTAGTTGGATTTTTCATTGCCATGATAAATTACTGTTACGTTATTCTAACTGCAAAACTTTGCGAGACTCTTGCTGCAATACCAAGACTCGGGTGCGCAAGACCAAGACCAAGACCAGACTCGGGTGCGCAAGACCAAGACCAAGACGAGACCAGGTGTGATGTTGCAAGACCAACACCAAGACCGGTCCAAGTCTCGTCTTGGTCTTGCATTTGGGCAACACTACTGATGTGATCATATAATCTTACAATGTAAGCAAATATTTATTAATGCGTTGTCAAGTGACATATGAAATTGCTTTAATAAAGGATTTTTCAACAAGAACTTCGTTTTTCAGTTGTGGCAACACCAACCACATGATAGTTTTGGTATTTAGTTTTTTAACGTATTCGTAGTAGATGCATTAGCAATTGTTACAATGAATTCAATTTCACTCGAAAATCGCATCAAAATAATTAAAATCCACTATGAAAATGGTGGTACTGTTAAAGTTACATTTCGTAAAATTCGTGATATTTTCGGATAACATAATCGTCCTTCTGAGACCGCTATTAAGAAATTGGTCGTTAAATTTGAGTCTACAGGCCCGATACAAAATGTGCCAACACCAACGCGTGTTCAACCAGGTCGTTCAACTGAAAACATCGCAGCTGTGAGCCACAGCGTTGAAGAAGATCCAAATTTTTCAATTCCTCAACGTTCTCAACAATTGGGGTTATCCAAAACCACCACATGGCGAATTTTGCGTTAGGATTTGGCTTTGAAGCCTTACAAGGTTCAACTGGTGCAGGAATTGAAGCCGACCGACTATTAACATCGCCGTAGATTCGCTCAATTCATTCAGGAACAACCCGCTGGTTTTTCTGAAAAAAAAAACATTTTTTCAGACGAAGCCCATTTTCACTTATCAGGGTAGGTCAACAAGCAAAATTGCCGCATTTGGGCTTCTGAAAATCCTAGAGCGATTATTGAGAAGCCTTTGCATGCTCAACGTGTCACTGTATGGTGCGCTATGTGGTCCGGAGGCGTGATTGGGTCGTTTTTTTTCGAAGATGAGGATAGAAATGCGGTAACGGTCAATGGATCACGCTATCGCGAGATGCTAACAACTCAATTTTGGCCTATTATTGATGACGTGGTTATCACTGACATGTGGTTTCAACAGGACGGTGCCACATGTCACACATCCAATGAAACGATCAATTTATTGCAAACCAAATTTCCCGATCGCATAATTTCACGAAAATCAGTTGTTATGTGGCCAGCCAGATTGTGTGATTTAACACCACTGGATTATTTTTTGTGGGGCTATGTTAAGGACAAGGCAAATTGCACAGGTAAACTACCTGATAGTCATACTGAAGTTCATTACTTACACAGTTACCCTTTATGGTGTTCAGAATCGGCCACGGACGTCAAGGAACTACCGGTGGTCGGTCCAATGGCGAAGGACAGGGAATACAGAGGGTCATGGGGTCGTGCGCCGCCGTGAACGGACAGTTTGCGTACAAGCCATAACCCGCCCATTAAAAAAAGAATGGTCACACGCACTATTCATCTAGCGTTGTTGGGTTCGAGATTAATGAATTTGCTTTGACAAGTAATAGATGTTTGGATTTCCCGTAGTCTCGTGATGGGTCAGGAAAGGGCTTATAGTATAGTATATCGGATCCTCATCTACTCAAAAAGGGCTTAGTGTATCCATATTCTGTGGATGAATCTGGCAGATATATATGTAAACAAATAAAAAAAGTATGTAAAGTAATGTATGATTTCTGAGGTTAATGCGATTATTTACACATAAGTAATAAAATGGCCTTTCTATCTGCTAAGGTCGCTTGTAACCAGTACTGGCGTGGGAACACGTTTGTTGAGAGGAATAAGAACAAAAAAGAAGTGTAAATAAAACTGTTTTTACGGATTTTATTGCGTTTGCATTTGCTTTTTGATTACCTAACGTTTCGAACACTTTACAGCGTTCATGGTCGCGGGCGGGCTTACCTGTAATTATTAACCAATATAATTTTTTTATATAGAATCATTGTCTTTTTGCACTGGCAATAAATTTATATCAAAATGTGGGTCAAAACTTAATAACTAATTCTGTAGCGAGTAGATATAAATCTCTTTAATAGCGATTACTTGTTAGACGTGAGACAGTTAGTCTGCCCATGACCACGAACGCTGTACAAAGTTTGAAACTTCGAGCAATCAAAAATAAAATGCAAACGCGAGAAAATCCGTAAAAATAATTTTATTTACAATGATACTCGCGTAAATATAAGAAATAATTAAAAACAAGTGTGTTTAATATATTTACTGTTTCTTTTTTTTCAGTGTTGTTAGTGTATTTTTCGGAGAGTATCAACGAAGTAGCTGCTAGGAACTGGGCACTGTTCTCAAGACAACAGTACTTCGATAGCAAAGGATTGTTCATATCAGTAGTGTTCTCCATTCCTATATTATTGAACTGTATGATAATGGTGGTAAGTTAATACATAATGATTTAAATTATAACGATATTCTGATAAGTTATCTTGTGTCATTTACTGGTGTTTTGATTGAATATATCAGGTTTATTTATAAGATAAATACCAGATTTAATTATGTCTGATGTTATGAAATAGCCAGTGATAATTTCATTCATAATTTCGGCTCATATACGTTCCACTGCTGAGCTCGAGCCTCCTCCATAATAGGAAGGAAATTCACCTTGCTATACCATGCTTTTTTTTTGGGTGGGTTGCGGTCGGCGTACTCCTCGCACTACTCCGTCCGGGGTGACAGAGGGGCGTACGCACGGACAACCGGAACCCACCCGAACACCACGTCGCCTTCGTCGTTGGACCGGCCACCGGAGCAGGATGACTTGACGTCAGTGGTCGGCTAGACGGAATACCCCCTTGAGTACCCTCCCATTCACCGACGTCGCCTCCTCGGGGAGGACCTCAGTCTCCTCACAAACTATATACTATACCACAAACATTACTATACCATGCTGGGCAGACAGGTTGGTACAGGGTTTTGTTTCGAGTTTTCCATCTCGTGCATAGATGTCATATGCATAATATATCCCTTATTTGTCTCTTACGACATCCGCGGGTAAGAGAGGGGGTGGTGAATTGTATTCTTACTCAGTCACCACACGGAAGCATGTGATAATTTAAAGGAGATGTAATTTATACCCGTAAATCTTTAACACCAAGTTACTTAATTGATTGAATTAAAAATCTCCAATCCATTATTAAATGGCCCCAATGCGGCGTCCTCCGTAAAGCCTAACCGTCCCGAGAATGCCTCGTTGATTGATTCGAAGTTCTGGGCAAAATACAAATAGATCTTCTGCAGGCAGCTCATCACATAGAAGGAAGACTTTCTTATATCCTATTCTACCTTTATTCATTCCCGCATTCCTTCCTTGCTAGTGATGTGTGGTATATTGATTAACCGTGGGCAAATGGCGAATCCCTTCGTTTCCTCTTATTTAAATTACCAAGTGACTATTAGGTACTACTTACTTTTAGGTATTGCTTACTCGATACCCAGTGATAATTTAAAAGAGATGCGATTTAGGAGTCATTTATCTACAAAGCAATGATTAGATACTACTTAGTGCTTTTAATTTTTTGGCTTTCTCTTTGACTTTTGGTGGCAAACAAGCAAGCAACTCACCTGATGATGAATGGCATCTGTCGCTCATGGATCTCAGCAATACTTATTAAGGGCACAGCCAAATCGACTGCCTATCGTCATATAAGAGCTGTTCTTAAACATCGTCTAAAGAATGACAGCATTCAGGAAACACTGCAACAGTTACTTTATTACGCCTGGCACGTACGTGGGATAAACGTACTTCTTAGTTTTATGTGTAGTTGAGGGTGAAAGAATTCAAGTTAGCGTCTCTTACCTTCCATCATCATCCTCTCGGCTCATTTACGTCCCACGGCTGGGATCGAGTCTCCTTCATGATAGGAGGGATATTGATCTATTATGCCACGCTGGTCACACTGGTCGGTTTTTTTTTTTACACCGGTCGGTATAGAGATTTATTTCGAGTTATCCTTTTCTTACTTTCTAGCGAGTGTAATAATCAGGTGACATAACTGAATGAGTTGATAGTCCAAATATAACAATCGTAGGTATTATTACCCACGTAAATGTCATTTATAACATACACGTGTAGAATTTATCATAGTTTGTGTTATTATAGTAATTGCTTTTTTATCTCAATATCACATCGATTGATTAATAATTTTAGTCACGTTTATTGATTTATGTGTGGTAAGGGAATAATTCACTCCCTCTCTTGCCCGTGGGTGTATAAAAAGACAACTAAGGGATTAAAGCATATAATACAGTGTATTTCGGTTATAACAACGGCGGAGGGACCACTTTAATGTCGTCGCTATATCCGGAGGTCTCTATATCCGAAATAATTATATTAACACCTTTTCTTTAACAGTAAATGTACGTCTAGTAACCATGTTCACAAGTTTAACAAACACTGTTTATTCACTGGAAATTGGCTACCTAACTGATTCATAATTTTAACTTCGTGCACATGCTAAGTAACCCTACACATAAACAAAGCATTTGACCATCTGCGAATGTGAATAAAGGATAAGAAAGCTTAATAGTCAAAGCTTATGAATGAGTCTTTGTGCCTTTGCCGACTCAGTCGCAACATTCGCAAGCAATTTCTAAGAATCTGCCCCAAATAGTTCATAAAAAAGTCGGTATATCCGAATTCGGCGTTATATCCAGCGTCGCTATTGCCGAATGTATTGCCTACAAAAGGATGCTTTAAATTCTAGGGACGCAAGTTCGGCGTCACTATAACCGAAAAGTCGTTACATCCGAGGTCGTTATAAATGAAAAGTTTTATTATTATCATTAAATGAATAACACACAAATACATACCAAAAATAACTAGCAATTTCATAAGTACATATACATTATACATATAATTGTCTTAAGAACTTACTTTTGATAATAAAGTATGTATAATGTATATCTATAATCCTTTATTTCCTTTGTTATAAATGCAGTTTCTTTTTAATTTTGAGTCCGTGTGGATCCTAACCCTTGAGTTTTACATGTAAACATAAGAAAAAAATATGTCTCACGTCGTGTATTTCGAGACCTAACATGCCGTAAGTACGAGGACTGCCTGTATATGCAATATACATATAAATAGTGTCCGACCGAAACTGGTTTTTACGACCGAAACCGAAACCGAATTTCGGCAACGGTCTCAGTTTCGGCCGAAACCGAAACCGAAACTTTCTTATAAGGATCATGTTTTCAGAGAAAAATAAAGAAAATGTATTATAATCAGTCAGTTTTAATTTTTTTCTTTAAATCACATAGGTAGCTTTAATACTTATTTATGTTGTTACCTAATATCACAATAGTTATAGGTGGATAGGTACTTAATATTTAAGTAATGAACAAAACAATATAAATCACTTTTATTTTAAAAACAAATTAACTTCTTCTATACTTAATCGTCATATTGACACTTCAACAAAGAACAAAATTCGATATTCCATTTGTCTACCATTTCTCGTAATTTTTCTTCAATATATGATCCGGTGTGGTCATTCTCGAGTACTTGAGCACCTAGTATGACTTTAAGGCGTTTAGGTCCAACAATAAAATGGCCAGTGAGACTTAAGAGTGAGCATGTTTTAGGCGGATTTGTCCATATATCACAAGTTCCACTAATCCACTCACAATTAGTAATCAAATCCTGTACTTTTTTTCTAACTTTTTCGTAAGTTTGTGGCATTAAAGTGGTTCTAAAATATTTTTCTGATTTTAAATTGTACTTTTGGGGACTATGAGGATCTGTAAAATTAAGTCTTTTGAATGCCTCACTATCTACTGAAGAGTATGGAAGCATATCGACAAGTATTAAATCCATGATACTTTTATCAATTCTGCGTGATATTACATGATGATCTGGCCATTTTGACGATTTTGAAGCTAGCGTTTGGGCGTGCGCGATGTCAGGGATTGTGGTCTGCACCAGTTTGCTACCACTGCCACTGTCAATGCTGGCTACTGAGTTTTGTGAGTCATATCGCTTTAATTTAGCTTCAGATTTGTGCTCATCGATTTTCAACTGACGTTTTAGATATTGCTTATGTTTTGGTGCATGGAATTTAGACAAGTGTAGCTTCAAACCGGAAATAGTTTGCCTTCTAGGCTCGGAACTTCCAAGTGAATATAATTTATTGCACTGTTTGCACTTGGCTTTAGATGAATCAGACGAACTTTTCTCTGCCATTCAGCTGCATCAGGGAGGCGCTCCGGTATCACGGAGTGCCAGCTTACCTGAGGCGGCAGACTATTTGGTGGGGCGCAGCGTCCTCTGTACCAACCGAGCAGGGGACGTTGTGCGAACGCCCATGACGTGCGGTGTCCCACAGGGGTCGGTCCTCGGACCCACCCTGTGGAACATCGGCTACGACTAGGCGTTGCGGGGGAGCCTCCCGCCCGGGCTGGGCGTGATTTGTTACGCCGACGACACGCTCGTCACAGCCCGCGGTGGGACGCTAGAAGAGGCGGTAAGCCTGGCGACCTATGGCACCGAAGAGGTCGTCAGGCGGATCGAGGCGCTGGGGGTGAGGGTCGCCCTGGACAAGACGGAGGCCCTCTTGTTCCATGGGCGCCTTATGAGCCCTCCCATCGGCCATATGAGGTACTTGGGCCTGGTGCTCGACGGGCAATGGTGGTTCCGGGAGCATTTCCGCCGGCTCGCTCCGCGGCTCGTCGGCGCGGCGTCCGCCCTATCGTGGCTAATGCCGAACGTGGGCGGACCGAGCGCTACGTGCCGACGGCTGTACACGGGGGTCATCCGGTCGATGGCCCTGTACGGCGCACCGGTGTGGGCGGGGTCCTTGCCCGTCCGACTTAGGACCCTTTTGTGGCGACCACAGAGGGTCATGGCGGTCAGGGCCATCCGCAGATACTGCACGGTGGCGACGGAGGCAGCGTGCCTATTGGCCGGGACTCCCCCGTGGGACCTGGAGGCGGAGATGCTCGCCGGATTGTATCGGCGGGTGACGGGGGTGCGAGCGGAGGGCGGTGAGATCTCGGTAAGGGAGCTCACCGCCTGGCGCGTCGACGCCCGCCGAGACGTCATTGCCCGTTGGGCAGTCCGGCTGGAGAAGCCTCGGTTCGGGGTGCGAACCGTGGAGGCCTTCCGGCCGGTGCTGATGCAGTGGTTGGAAAGGCGGCACGGGGTGCTCTCCTTCCGACTAGTGCAGGTGTTGACGGGGCACGGGAGCTTCGCCAAATACCTGCACAGGGTCGTAAGGAGGGAGAGTACACCGTCCTGCCACCACTGCGATTGCGACGAGGACACGGCGCGCCACACGCTCGAGGCCTGCGCGGCTTGGGCAGTGCAGCGCCGTGAACTCGTCGCAATCATCGGTGCCGACCTGACGGGCGATGGTCGACAGCGTCGGGAATTGGGACGCGGTCGCAGCCTTCTGCGAGACAGTGATCTCGCAGAAGGAGGCGGCGGATCGTCTGCGCATGGAGCGCAGTCTCGATGAGGAGATCCGCCGCCGGCGACTGGGGCGGCGCAGGCGCAACTACCTGCGCCTCATGCCGCCCTAGCCGAGGCCGCGGGTGACGTGACCAGGGATTAGTCCGTCACCCGCTGAGAGGCCGACCGCGTGAGGAAAGACCGACGTGCTCCCCGAGGGGGGGACGTTGGTCGATGGGAGTACCCTCCCACGTAGGGGGTATTTCGTCGGGCCGACCACTGACGACAAGTAAACCTGCTCCGGTGGTCGGCCCAATGACGAAGGCGAGGTGGTTTTCGGGTGGGTTGCGGGAGTTGCGTGCTTAAGCCCCTCTGTCGCCCTTGGACGGAGTGGTGCGGAGGCGCGCCGACCACAGCCCACCCACAAAAAAAAAAAAAAAAAAAAGACGAACTTTTGTCGATTTGTTTTTTAACGACATTGTTCTTTCATAATAGATGATTCAATATTACAACAAAAGAAAGGTTCTCTATTAGGTTTAATCAGTAGGTACTCAATGTATTTTAAATTATTTATTTATATTCGTGAACTTGCTGTGTCGTAGCGGCTTCGAATACTACCAACCCTTGCTTTGCTCGTGGGTGTCGTAAAAGACGACTAAGAGCCCTAGATTGACCCGGACCAACTCCATCTGGTACCATTTGGGTCAACGATTACATTCCCAAGGAGGGTTGACGTCAGGCAGGCGGCCGGTCATAAAAGTCATTGCCGAAACTTTTTGCAATATGTCAAAACAGATGACATATTGCGTCGACCCCAAGTAATTGGGATAAGAGCAAGATGATGATGATTTATATTCGTGAACTAAGCATTATGGATAAGGTTTTAAATTGAAAAACAGAAATAAAATAAGTATAAGTGTTAATTTTATTCAGTTAACCAGGTAGGTATCTACTTGTTTAATTATAATTGTTAATTTGTAAAAAAAAAACAATTATTATATTGGTACCTACTTAATAATTATTAAATTGAACGCGAAACTCTAAATCCTTAATATTATCACCACTAATGCACTATAGTAAATACCATGTACCTAACTAATGTTTTTTTACATATAGCATTAGCGAAAGAGTTAAATTAACCACAAAATGTTTACATTTTTAATTTTTTATGGTAAACTTGATTCTACTATAATCTAGGTACTCCTTTGTTATATTAAATTACTTTTCGAGGTACTCTTATATTATATCACATGATAAAACTTACCGAATTCAAAACATATCACACGAAAACTCACAACAAACAAAATGCACTGCAAACAAACAGGTTACGACATGATTACGCACGTGGACGCGGCCAAATGTCATCGTCGCTTGGATGTCATTTACCGCGCCGAACACACTCGAGCACAGCGCGGAAACTCCCGAATGCAGTTTCGGTTTCGGTCGTAGTTTCGGCAGGTTTGCTGCCGAAACCGAAACATAACGGAAACTCGTTTTTTTGCCGAAACTCGACCGAAACCGAAACCGAACATTCGGTCGGACACTACATATAATATATTGTCCGGTGACGGAGTTAAAATACTATTCACTCCCTATCTTTCCCGTGGATGTCGTAAAAGACGACTAAGGGTATAATAAGCATAAACATCTCTGCAAGAAAAGGTAAATTCGAAACAAAACCCTGTATCAGTCTGTCTCACCAACATGGTATAGTAAGGTCAATTTTCCTATTGTGGAAGAGGCTCGAGCCCAGTAATGGGACGTATATGAGCTGTGATGATGATGATGATGATGATGATATATGTATGAGAAGGTAAACTCTGAAAAGACGTCTGACCAGCACGGTATAATAGGTCAGTTTTCCTCATTTTGTGAAGGAAGCTCGAGCCCAACAGTGGGACAGATATTAGCTGAAATGATGATGAATGTTGAAGATAATTGATTTATTGTAATGTGACGTCTTAGATTATTATATAGGTAATACCTTCTATACTGGGTTATTATCATCATCTCAGCTTGTATCAATTGGCCTACTATAACACGCTGGTCAGGCTTTTATTTTGAGTTTTGCTTCTCTTGCATAGATGTTACATATATGCATATTACAATCTCTTATTCGTCTTCTACGACACCCACGAGCAAAAAAGGGGTTGGTGATTTGTGTTCTTATTCCGTCGCCACATGGATTTTTTCTTGTAGTTAACGGAGCCAAGTAATTCGTGTAGTTAATGTGTAAATATTTCTGAAGTAAAAATAAAAACCGCCTTCAAAAACACCTTCAAAACCAAAAAATAATATGATTTCCTATAAACGTATAAATCAAATTTATTTATACGTTTTTTCTTATTTTTTAATAGTTTTTGGAAATCGGTTTCTTAGGCTGAAGTTCGTATAAGATAGTAGTAGTTGTTTGGTGCTTTGGTTCAATAGTAACAAATAATTGAATAGAATGAATAGCTTTAGAAAATATATGGAAAAGGTAATATCTGCCTATAAAATTTGTGAGTTCTTTCGATTTCCATGGATTCCTTTATCAGAGCCTGACTTTGTGACAATAGAACCACATCAATATATTCTTTAGAATGAAAAAAGAATTTTGAAGATCGGTCCACAATTGATAGAGATATCAGTGAGCATAAAAAAAGACATAAAAAGAAATACTTATGTACAATGAACACAGAATATAATGGCACATAGAATCTCTTTTTTTAACTCGAATAATAAAATCTAACATGGTTATCGTTCAAACTTCCTTTCGGATGTCATACGTGACTAACAAAATTTAATAGTTAATTAATTTAACATAACCGTTGGACCGATAGTATAGGTCGATGTCAGGAGGTCTAATCTTCATTTAAGGAGGAAGTTGTCATATTAGCTCTATTTGCTGCTGTCTATTCTCCTCATGATGATCCCTCAGAATGCTTTCTCGATCCCGATATTAAAGTAAGAAAGAGATAGGTGACACTTTGTATTCTTACACGGACAATTAATTTCATTTTTAATCCGAAGAATAAAAGTTGAGTTTTTGGAGTCCTCAATAGCAGGGTGATACCCGGTTATATTTACGACTGTTTAATGCGAATTGCGTGAGGTTGATTCTGTTCAAACCCTTCATCATGATTAGAACGTAAAATTTTAAAATAATCCGATTGATTTATCTGTTTATACTATAATATTAAGTATGTTTTTATCAAATCGTCTATTATCTTTCCTAATTATTATAATGATCGTATTATTTTAAGATTAAGGCATAGATTAGGTAATATAGCCTACCCCAAGTTCGCTTGTGGTTTAATAAATATTTTAAAACATCGTTCGTATACCCACATACTTATATATTTCCAGTTAGTTATTTTCTGTACTTAAAATATTTCTCTCCCATTTTTTTTTGGTGGGTTACGGTCGTCGCGCTCCTCGCACCACTCCGTTCGGGGCGACAGAGGGGCGTAAGCACGGACGGGTGTCCGTAACCTACCCGTGACACGTCGCCTTCGTGGCTGGGTCGACCACCGGAGCAGGGTGACTTGACGTGTTTAATGGCGGCTACAGGCACTCAGTTTGATTACAAAGTTGTATTTGATGATTAACTTTACATTTTAACTAACATCATTCTTGTAGCCCCGAAATTAAATAATAAATATGTAAATTTGGTGGCTTAATATTTTCCATGAAAATATTGCCCTTTGCTGCAGCCCCGAAACCTTTCCGTGTGGAGTAAGAATACAATTCATCACTCCCTATCTTGCCCATGGATGTCGTAAAAGAGGAGTAAGTGATATAATTTACATATAATGTCTGTGTAAGAGAAGGTAAACTCGGAATAAAACCTTGTACCAACCCGTCTAACCAGCGTGGTATAGCAGATCAATTTCCCTCCTATTGGAAGGAGACTCAAGCCCAGTGGGACATGTATAAGCTGAGACGACGTAGCCCAAAGGGATAATTTACTAAGCAATTACTGACTAACAATTTATTTTTTGAATGTTTTAGGGTTCATGGCTGTACCAATCTACGCAAATTATGGCAAATTTGAAGAAGGCACAGTTGCGACAACGGTTGAAAGAGATAAACATGTTAAAGGAACAGCAACATTTGAAGGCAGAGTAAAAGTTTGAAGTCAATTATTATATAAGGAGTCAATATTTTTACTAGCGCTGTGACAGAATCACGAATGTGTACGAATACATATTTGTCGGCATGGCTATAGCGACGACACTTGCCATATTATATCCAGATTAAATAAAAAATGATACTAGAACAGAAAAAAACAACTTTCCTTTTATGATTTTACAATTTTTATGTAAAATAACAAAATACTGGCGATAGGCACGATTCTTATCCAGATGCCGCGAATCAGAACGGCAAGAGTTCCGTTTCCTTTAACAAAATTTGCAACTCTGTGAATCAGAAATCTGCGAGGAGATATAAAAATAAAGTCCATAAATAAATATGTTTTTATACTCAACTAGACGCTTTTTCGTTACTTATTTCTTTGTAATTCCCATGGAGTTTATTTTAACGCAGTCCATAGAGTCGGGCAATATGAAATTTTTTGGCTATTTGCAATTTCGTTCGCTTGACAGTCATATTACTAAAGTTCTGTAACAGACCAAGTTGACAATTTAATCTCATTAGCGTTGTTAATTTAAAGGCTTTAATCTAATTAAATTCGACGAAATCTAATTTATTGCATTCATAGTTAGACCGTACATGTATTCTTGTTCTTCTCCGATCACGACAGACATATGCCTGTCATTTTTGTCCGTGTCAGAATAATAGGCTTGTAAATATTTCTCTGAAAGAAAAGGAAAACTCGTATACCAACCTGTCTGACCAGCGTGAGAAACCTCAGCCCCAGCAGTGGGACATATATGAGCTTAGATGATGATTATGAAATAATATTTAAGCTTTTTCTTATAATCTCCATATTAGCTGGGGTATTATTTCCCTTGGAACTTAAAACCACCTAAGATTACATCTCGAAGGATTAACTATTGACACTGAGGTGACCGGTTATAAAAAAGATATGTTATATATAAAATATTATGATAACAATAAAAATATTTATTATAAAAACTATAAACGAGTTACGCACACATTGTTAATAACATGAATTGGTAATTTAAAATAGACGACTTATGTATGTATGTACCTACATGTCGTTTTTAGACCCACTTAATTTTATCTATACCAATAAATAAAATTGGAGTGTCTGTTTGTAATGTCAAAATAATAGGCTTTTTTCATGCTCACACGGTTATTTGCACTATACATATGCCCAAAATACACTTTATATTTTTTTTGTCTGTCTGTCTGTTTGTTCCGGGTAATCTTCAAAATGGCTGGACCGATTTCAAAAATTCTTTCACCAATGGAAGGCTATAATATCAGGGAGTAAACTAGGCTATATTTTGTCCCGGCATTCCCACGGGAACGGGAACTACGCAGGAAAGACTGAAACCGAAGCGAAGCGAGGGCGGGTTGCTAGTATTTAATATTATTATTCTAAGGTCATATGACCAAATTGTATAAACTGTTTATTTAAAGACCAAAGTATGTCTTTAATATTGTAAGAATGTATTATATCATTACGTCAGAGGCAGTCTGTTTGGAATTTTTAATGCTCTTCGCCTAATATACTTAAAATAAATTAATAATTCACTCGAAACATTCGAAGTCAAGAAAATTCATTTTAATTAAAACATTTTCACTTTGAAATCATAACTTAGGTACCGTCTTAAACTAAACTATGAACGCACGTTAGGCCGTTAGCTCGCTGGGCTGACTACGGACGACAAGCCACAAGGAACTCACCAGTAGTCGGCCTATGGCGAAAGCTAGGGATACGGCGAGTTATTCCCAGGCGGGTATTTCCCTTCTGGCACCCCAGATGGAACGGGCGGCGTGTATGCTGAACATAGCCCACCCAAAAAAAAAATCGGATTACAAGGGGCGCCGGATTAGACAGGGGCCGGATTGCCGCGGGTCCACTGTATACGAAGGTTTTTTTAGGTAGGTAATAGTAGGTATAAAACAAATAGGTATATAATGTCACAGTTGTAGCAAGTCATGTTTAACTATACGCACGGCCAATAGAATGAAAACTCATTGTTATACAAATTAAAACATTTACAGACAATGACATTGTAACGCCTTGTTAATTTTAAATATGCCCAGTTACTAAGTCAGAGTAATATTTTGTTATATTTTGTGCAAGTGCTTAACACATAAGAAGTAACCTTCGTTTTTAACTATAATACACATATGTTTCTAAATGCTCTGCTGCTGAGCTGACCTTAAAAAAGGCTAGGTAAATTATTAATTGCTGAACTATGCCTTCATACAGTGTTACCAACTCCCTAAAATATTTATCCCTAAATCATAGTAAAAAGCCCCTAAAATTGCCACAATTACATGAAAATCCCCCTAAAAATGATTTCATTAAAATAAGAATAAATAATAAATTAGTACCCGTACTGAAAATAAATATATATCCGGGCAAAAAAGAAATATGCCTCATATATGTGACATTTATGAGACATAGTTACTTAATAAACAATAATAATAATAATTAGGTAAGCTCCAAGCTCTACTGGGACCGGTTTATCACCACGAACAGGACTATTCTTGCGAATAAGCCTGATATCGTGCTGATAGATACTAGATGTCGCTTACGCTGGTATTTTTATTTTTTTTATCCAAAAAGTCCCTAAAAATGGCCCTAAAAACCTCCATTCCACTTATTTACCCCTCAAATTTGGGGGGAAAACCCCTAAGTTGGCAAGACTGCAGGGGCGTACCCAGGTTCTGGGCCAGGGGGGGGGCAAGTCAGATTTTTTATACGCTAGGTGCTTATCTATACTTATAAAAAGAGAAGCTGACTAACATATCAACGCAGAGCCTAAAATATAAGAGCTAGAACCTTGAAATTTTGCACAGGGGTTCCCTTTATAGCGTACAGGAGCACTAAGAAAGGATTTTCGAAAATTCATCTCTTAACATTTTATCTTCTAGGGGGGGAGGGGGGGGGGGCAGCTGCCCCCCCCCCGACCCTACCTGGGTACGCCCATGCAAGACTGCCTCCATAAGACAGTCCAGTGACGATTGGTCAATTACATTACAGTTAGGGTTGCCACTCGTAGTTTATTATGAAGTATCGTATTTGTATACGATTCGATTTCGATTAATTATACTCTGCACTTTATTTGAACAAAGAAGTACGCTAAAATACTTTATTACGCATGAGTTGATTTCTCTAATATTAATTTCGAGATGAAACATACTTTCTAATAAACAACATTTTGAATAAACAAATATCTTCAAAAATAAATGTCAATACAATTTTTAATAAACCAATGTCTTTGAAAACTGATAAAAATATGTTATTTATTAACATTAAAATAAATATAAAGTACAAATGCTGTTTAGCAGTGATAATTGTATATTGAAATTTGTTAAAAATAATCAAAAATAAAATGGCGACAATAGTTTGTGCAATTGCTTGATTTCGGTAAGGCCTGTGGAGCACTAGCATAAACGCTTCGCGTTATGAAATGTATACAGCAGGTATCTGATGGTAAAATATGATTCAAATCGGACCAGCCGTTTTGAAGATTACCCAGAATAAATAGATAGACAAACAAAAAATATTTAAACTGGTTTTTACTCATAGGTATCGTGTAAGTAACGGTGCGAGTATGAACCTATTATTTTGACATTACAGACTCTCCAATTTTGTTTATTTGTACAGAGATTATATTATTTATACTACTACTGCAAACTGAAAAAAATAACGCCATTCAATAACTGCATAAAATAAGGTTACATACCAATTCTAAGACTATTTATGCTTTGACAAATGTTTGTGAAAGCTATGTACTATATAAGTGTCTTCAGAAAATCTTGACAACGAATTTTGTTTAGTCTAAACACTATAAAAAATCTCTACAAAATTACCAATAGGATTTAATCTTATACCGATGACAATAATTGTATTAAGATCTGTTTAATAGAAATAATTTAACAAGGTTATGACTAATGCCGTTATTTAAATTACATTACCATTTTTATTGTTAATGCCGTCCAGCGTGATAACTAAGCGCTTTTGTAAATATATTGATATGTTACCCATTAACTGAGAATTTTAGGTGAAGAGGATTATTATCTATGCTACTTAGTATCTCTTAAATTATTAAAATAATTGATCAATAAACATGGCGCGAAAGTAAAGGGAATCAGTTTCAAAATATGCTAAGTATTTTATAACTTTTATCCTTGTACTTCATTGCGTAGGTCCTGTCTTGAACCACGTCTATATTTTTTTTTTTTTAATTAATTTTATCGCGGCGACTCTCCGATTTGTCTGAATCCATTTATCAGATAGAATCTGCAGAGCCATTATCGCAAAATCGAAATAAAAATTCGAATTCGAACTTTTTACAAGCGGGATTGGTCTCAAAAAACGTCTAGATTTAATATACAGGGTGTATCAGGTTATAGGGCAACTGTTCTAGTATGTTGTAGTTTAACGGTCATAGATCTTAATTAGAATGTACATTACACAAAAAACAATATAACATAAAATTTATAGTGATTTAAAAAAATGTGTCTAAGAGTCTACGCCTTAAATGTTACATATTATGTAGGCATGTACAGATAAAATACATGTAGGCATGTAAAGCTTCGCCAGTATAATTTCATTCATTCATACCTAGAATTTCGTAAACGTTTCAATGACATCGTAGGTTGTACCTACGATCGCGCAAGCGGTCAACGGCCATAGGCCGATCAGCTCTTTTAAAGCGAAGTTTGTCTTGCTTATGTGAATGTAATCATTGATTTATTCAATTTCTAATGAACATTTAACAAAGTATGAGTATGTTGCGTATTAAGACTTTATACATTTCAATTAGTTTTACACGAAAAACGATGACAAAATTGTAAACTTTGCATGTCTCTAATTCCTTAACGAATCGATATTTTTCGTTCAAATTTTTTTCATGGTTTTCTACCACCATTGCCTAGCTCCCTTTTGACCAGTTGCCCCATAACCTGATTCATCCTGTATAACAAGAAAATTCTGATTGAATACTTAACCACTTGTCTTTGCCTCACCATGAGAAGTCCATTTTTGTGTTCCGTTGTTTCTTTGCAGTAATTACTGTTTGTTAGCCCATTAATAAATGGGCAGCAGGCACATTTTTCACTGTTTACTATAAAAAAATATTCCTGTACAAAGATCAAATACGTCTTGCTGTTACAATCTTATTATATACATATACATCATGTAATTAATATGGAAACCCTTTTGGAATTACTCATTACAATCTTCTAAAACCAGCTGATTACGGCCTAACATTTTTAGTTGTGCAATCCAATTTTTTTATATATATATATTCTACTACATGCGTTTTTGAACATTTTTGTAATGTTGGTTATATTAAATTATCTCAATACAATAACATCATTAATTAATTGCATTTTTGTCGTAACGTACGTACTTAAGGTTTTTGATTATTTATTTATGGTTATATAAAACTGCGCACGCGTTTTGTGTTTTTGTATAAATTACTTATATTTTTATGTGTGCCGATATAAGAAAGGTGAACTTTAGTGTGAGTGCCTACTGAAATATAAACTTTAGCTACAATATGTATTGTTCCATGTCCTAATGATCGTTGTGTGAAACATATTTTATGTTATACAAATCAAAGGTAACATTAAATTACTCAAATAGATGAAAGAATTGCTTGCTATATGTAGTGTCGATGTTTTTAAATTTAACGCCTTGGTTCATAAATGAATGTAACCCCATGAATTTAATTCCAATATAAAAAAAATATCGACACCAAAACAATTGGACACTGATGATGGTAAAATATTTTTTACCATTATCCAATTAGCACTAATTAGATGATGGTAAAATGTTTTTTTTTTTGCCATTATCCAATTTAAGATTTCGTTCAGTTCTTTTTGCCATGTTTTTCGATAATAATTGAAATAATCTGTGTTAATAATTATTAATGTAATTTTATTTATGCTTCTTACTAAATTGGTATATTATCTATGGCAGATACGTTGTTGTGAATGTTTTATTAAATTTACTTTATCTATGAAATTCTAAGACAATCTCAGATTTTTATGTACTAATTTTATATAATATCACAGTAATATGATTATGTTATAGCGTTACGAATATACTTACGCATAACAGTGTGCATCCTTACGTTTGTTAGTATGTATGTACGTACAGACCTTTTGCTATTATGTAGGTATAAGACAAATGTTGATATATATACATTGTTAATAAGTTTTGGTTCTTATAGGTGAAAAAAGTATACAATATATACCGTAAAAAAATTATAAAAAGCATATTTTTTTTTGTAAATAATAAGCTAGGTACGTGGAATTTGTGGTCATAATTTAAAAGTATTTATTACGTTTGTTATCACTCTGAGGCACAACGAGTTTATAGATATTAATGTTAATTTTACATTTATCCCAATTTCATCGAATAATCTACCATTATACCGGAACGCAGGCACCAATGACACGATCTGTCAAGAAAATGTATTGTACACGCCTAAGCAGTCTGCATGATCAAGAAATGCAGGCGCCAATGTCTCACTATCCGACAAGAAAATGTAATGCCCATGCCTAAGTCGTCTGCACGATCAAAAGGTCTTAACTTTCATATATCATAATACTGTGATTGGTATATTAGATAACATTGTTAGAATTATTCATGACGCGAAGAATCATAATGATGATAATGGTAGTATCATTAGTTTTAGTTATATCTTATGTGAGCACGTCCTCACATATAAGTTCACTATAAACTAGGAGGTAAGAATAACAATAAAAAATTGCAATTTTAGCTTCTATAATAATCTACTTGTTGTATAGATTTATGTACCTGTGGGCTTAGCACAAATATTTGTGTCAATGTATTCGTAACGTTATCGTGACTAATTTGTATGGATTTGGAGCAGTGCCCTTGTCGTCCGATAGAGGCGCTACTCCAAATCCCATACAAATAAGTCTCGATAACGATACGAATACTTGAACGCAAATATTTGTGCTAAGCGCCACTGTTGTAGTTACGCAAGTGCCATTAGTAAACATTCACAATGACTTTAAACGCGTATGTGATATACATATATATGATATAGTAATAAATAGAAAGTGCAATAAAATAGATTTGTTAGATACGGCTAGATTTTTTTTTATGTATAGAAATTTAGCATTTTTTGTCTTACAATTTGCGATTTTCCTTATATACATTTTAATTTCAGACAATCTTAAACAGTTGCAATTTTAACAAGCGACTATTTTATAACGGATTGATCGGCGAGATCAAAGTATCAAATACAAGTGACCAGTCCAATACGAATAGGGAAGAGATATGGTAGTTTATGGGGTCACACACCACCCGCCCAGTCACTCCGGACGGATTGGGCAGAGTGTGTCCAGACGGCAGCCTACCCCAAAAAAAGATCGCTGTTTAAAGGTTGTCTCAAATTGAGCGTTTATAAGTAGAAGAAATAGGAAATGCGGGTAGCTAATAAGAAAGTTTTAATAGAATAGCATTGCACCATCAGTATCGTAATATTCTTCGTAACATAGCTTCTTCTCGGCTCTTGATTTTATGTAACGTGAAATATTCATTGATGACGTCATTTCATATTACCTATGAACGATTTGCATTTGCTTCACATTTGCTATTTGTAAAATTTCTGAAGCTTAAACCCAGTCTTCCTCGTGTTTGTAAGATTGAAGGGGCATTTTAAATATTTATTTCATATTGTATGTGTTTTACAAATAAAGATTTTAACAAACTTTATTTTATGAAAACTTAAAAATATTTGTAATATAGTTTTAGAATTTAATCAACAAATAAAATGGAGACTTATAAGCACGTCTAATATTTGTTTATTCAAGCAATTGATTTTATAAGATTGAAAGCTGTATGTAAGGTATTGGTATCAGCATAAGTGTTCGACTGATATTAAACAGAATTTTATTTAATGTATTCCAATCATAGACAATCTTTGAATGCTAAATCTTGTATCCTATTTAAAATATAATTTGACACACTTTCAAATGAGAAACACACACACACTTTCAATGACAGATCATTCTTTTACAACTGTTATATGGTACTTTTGACGGGCATGTCACAATATCATGTGGCGCTTTTAAATTTTATTCATTATTTTAGTGTGATATTGAATAATTCTGCTGATATTTTATGTAATATAATGCAAATATGATGCTGAAATGTAGTTAATAAGATATAATAGTGAATTGTCTGCATTTTCATATTCTGCCAAAATTTCCAGAGGAATTTGATTTGGTTGTTAGCACTTAATCAATGGTAATGACTACGACTGAAGACTAAAAACGTGATAATGTTATAACTTGACACTAGCACTAATAGGTCATAATTGTAGCTTATTGCCATTACAAAAGACGAAGAGGCTGTTATATGTCATATTTACTTATTTCTTAACCTTCATTCAATAGTTCTCCGGTATCAAGTTGAGCTTGTACATAGCTCAACTTGATACCAGAGGCGTTTCTATCAGTGCACCATATAATGGCGCACTTGATATCTATCCTTTAATTATACTTATAATTCAATTGTCTCAACTCTATAAAACGCTTCCGTCCGTGATGAATATCCTTTTTGAAATATTCAAAATTTTTCACAACTTCTAAATTTTAGAGTTTCAGCTTTCATAAAAATAATATTGTCTCCAATTTTTGTTCTAATAATATAAATGTACTTGACATTTTTGGCAGGTCTATTATTAGCGAAACGATGACATCTATTGGCGCTATTAAACACTTGCTCTTGGTACCTACGTCATCTAACTGCCGTACTCATAACTTGACGATCACGTCAAGATTAAAATAATCATAACAGCATAATAAGTAATAATAATAAGTAATACAAAGGAAAAATAAATTATAAAAATATCGTATTTTGATCAATGTCATTGGCAAATTCATGTTTGATTCCATTACCTTGCATATCTTATAATTTGCCTGTGTAAAACAATAATTATGTATATTTTGTTACGTCCATACTTGTAAATATTTTCGGGCATAAAGCAGACTTATTATGTACTTTAATTATTGTAGAATTACGTAAGAAAAATTATCATTTTTGGCGTTCTGATATTTCAATATTACATTTATCGCAATGTCTATTCATCTTCAAAGCAATAATTAATATTTTGTTTTTACCATGATATTTGAAAAGGTAAAAATGTACTTTTTGAAACTGAGCTTCTGTAAACCTTTCTTTTCTTCATTACTTTTACATGTATCACTGTTTCTCTTAAGGCTGCTCTACAATGGACGGGCAATCAGTCCCTAGTACGGCATTAGCCAGATGGATCAACTGAGATTTCGAGTTTCCCCATCTCTTACTTCATCCGCGGGCAAAGTATGTGTTGATATGTAGTTTTAAATATTTACCACACGTCCACTAATATACACTAACATACCATAATGAATTTTAATGTTGTTTTGTCACAATAAAAATCTGCTTTGTGCCACAGATAAAATGTATGTGATCATGTTGCCATCGAGTAACACAACGCAAGACTGAGTTGTGTATAGTGTGAATTTAAAGTCATTTTATTTTATAAGTTATCCGCATTACTCATAAATACTTCTCGATTTTGAGACGATCTTTATTGTTGAGAGCTCTTAAGAGGTGTTTATAAGTAAGGCCGTTAATGTTTTAATATGTAAGCAACACCAACCATGAGTTAATAATTACAATTTATGCCTATTTGTTCTTCTAATCTCATGGTAGGTGTCATATTCAGTGTGTACTTGTGTTTATGCTTAATATTTTACTATTTCTTTTAATAAAGTTGAATATTAATTTGTTTAGTGCTTTTAATAAAGGAATTGATAGTGATATCCCGTTTGTTTTTGTTTGTAACTATCAAGTTTCTTTATCAACATTAGCCTATCACAGCTATACTCTAAGTGTGTTCCGCGGAACCCTAGGGTTCCGTGCTACCTATGTCGGGGTTCCGCAAGAATTTAGAAATAAAAAAATCAAAACACCTCTCTCTGGTCGCTCCGCGGCTGTGCGGACTCCGCGGCCGCGCGGAGACAAAACGCTATGAATGTTATTTATTTATTTATTTGTATTTGTATAAGCTTGTGTTACATTAGCTGGTACAATATCTCATAAGTTTGGTCTCAACAATTTTATACTTGTACAACGCGTTCGCTCTAAGTTTGCCGGTCTGTGGAATGCGCGTACCCTCCCCCACGTGACAACAAAACTTATAATGTGTCATAGTTTTACCCAAATATCTAACGTACACAATTTTTATTGTTACAATTAAATAAAAAATTTCGAACGTCATACACTCATACCTATCGCCAGCGGCAAACTTAAAACGAGCGGGTAGTATACTTGTAAGCGCTCAGTCTCTTTGATAAAAGCCGCCTCTGAATTAGACGCTATAGTTGTCAACTAGCGACTTTCGTCTCTAACTTCAAAGGATAAAGTCGATATTGTTTACAACGCTATTTTTAAATTTCTGTTTTTATTTTTGCTTTTTGTTTATCAAAGGTGCCGACTCGAGTATTTTCGAGAATATTTGAGATCGAGTCTAGGACTAAGTATAAAAGCGGCGATCGCGCGTTGGCGTCGTCAGTTGATGATTAGCGTTCGGAGCGATAAGTTACTACCTACTTACAAGCTCGCTAGCGAGAAACTAGTGTTCATTGTTTTACTGCCTGCTGTATTCTGTTGTCTCAGTTTTATACATTTCTTCCCTGTAGGTTCTAAATTTAGTCTCTTATATGCAGTAACGATTGTGCATTATTTAAACCCCACTATCCTGACTTGTAACATTATAAATAAAGAAGAATGGAACGTTGGCTTAAAGGTGTTAAACGTGTTCCAACAACATCTTCTAATGACGCTGAATGTTCAAAAGCAATGCGCGCGGAGAATTTAGCAATCACCGATCCAGAAGATGATGCCACGACGTCAAGCTCGACGGTTTCAAAGACGAAAAAAAGGAAGTATGATGAATCTTATATCAGTTTCGGATTTGTTGATTCCAACGGCTCGCCTCTCTGCATGCTCTGTAGTAAACTGCTTCCTAATAGTTCCATGGCACCTGCCAAATTGCGTCGACATTTAGAAACCGTACACCCCGAGACTAAAGACAAGAATAAAGAATTTTTTGTTCGCAAAAAAGATCAGTTATTAGAAAGTCAAAAAAATATGATGCATGTAACACAAACTACCAACGAAAAGGCCACGGAGGCATCATACTTAGTTAGCTATCGCATTGCACAAGCAGGTGAAGCGCACACTATCGCTGAGAAATTAATAAAACCATGTGTATTAGACATAACAAAATGTATGCTTGATGAAAAATCTGCAAAGCATCTTTCTACTGTTCCGCTATCAAACGATACTGTTTCACGACGAATCCATGATCTGGCAAGCTACGTCAAACAAGAACTAGTTACACGTCTACAAAATACACGATTCGCTTTGCAAATTGACGAGTCGACTGATGTCGCTGGTTTGGCTATCCTGCTGGTTATTGTGAGATATCCATATAAAAGTTCTTTTGAAGAAGACATGCTTATGTGTTCATCGCTGCTTACAAACACTACCGGGGAAGAAATTTTTAATAAAATAAATATATTTTTTGAAGAACATAATCTCAGTTGGAACAATTGCATTGACATTTGTACAGATGGGGCCAAGGCGATGACAGGTAAAACAGCAGGAGCAGTGTCACGAATGAAAAATAAAGCGCCTAATTGTAGTTCCAGTCATTGTATTCTGCATAGACAAGCACTTGCGATGAAGCAAATGCCGTCTAATCTAAAATTAGTTATGGATGAAGCGGTAAAAATAATTAATTTTATCAAATCACGACCACTACAATCCCGATTGTTCTCATTATTGTGTGAAGATTATGGCAGCAAACATAAAACACTGCTGCTCCATACAGAAGTGCGATGGCTGTCTCGGGGAAAAACTTTAACAAGGCTATTTGAACTTAGAGCCGAGTTACAAATGTTTCTTTCAGCAGATACTTCTTTTAATTTGAAGGACCGTTTGTATGATAAAACTTGGTTGTTCCGATTGTCTTTTATGGCGGATATCTTTCAAAAACTTAACGAATTAAATTTATCGTTGCAAGGTAAACAGACAACAGTGTTTCAGGCCTATAATAAAATAACTGCTTTTAAAAGAAAATTAGATTTTTGGATCATTTGCATTGGTAAGAAAGAAATAGAACGTTTTACGTTACTCAGTGAGTTTGTTAGCGAAAACGACTCAGAAATGTTTGAAGATAATGTGTTTGAAGAATTGGTCCAATATCTCAGTTCGATGCGCGCATCTTTTGAAAAGTATTTTCCCGAAGAACACAATACAAAAATTAAAGTGAACTCCTGGATTCATAATCCTTTTTTACCCAACTTGGAAAAGCCTGAAAACATGTCAAATGAGATATATGAATCTCTTTTAGAAATGTCATCAGACACAAGTATGGAGTCATTGTTCAAAACGACGCCTCTTAATGATTTTTGGTGCAGAATCCAAGATGAATATGCAATGCTTGGCCAAATGGCTCTGGATATTCTTCTCCCGTTCCCAACTACATATTTGTGCGAAACAGGATTCTCTACCTACGCAGCCACGAAAACAAAATATCGCAATAGACTGGACGCCGAAGCTGATATGAGACTCCAACTTTCTTCCATCAAACCTGATATCAAGCAATTGATGAAAAATAAAAAACAGTTTCATACCTCCCACTAGTTAGATTTTTTCTTTTTTAATGTTTTCTATTATTGCCCTTACCAAGTGGTGAAGTAAATAATAATTAGTAACTGATACATTGTACTTTTATTATGCTGATTAATATAGAATACACTTATAAAAATAATTGTTTTATTGTAGGGTTCCATCAAGTATTTTGCTTCGCAAAAGGGTTCCGTCATTTAAAAAGTTTGAGAACCACTGGCCTATCAACATCCACTGTTCAAAATAGACTTCCTACCCTACAAGTTTTTATTATAAAGCCTGCTTTATAAGTTTCCCTGGAGAGAGTTTTTGCCCATATTCCTGGTAATTTTTAGTCGTATTTTACGATTACCACGGCAATGTAAGAAGTTGTGTGTCATTAATTACCTTAACTATAAGTAATATGATAACTAGGATACTTACAGAACTATTTCAAATCAGCATCGTAAGTCCACAAGTTCAGTTGTGGTTCTGTGTGGCACCTTTTTATTACAAGTCGACGGTAAGCTTCAGGCTAACCAGGCTTCCGCTAGGAGCCTTGTGGAAGGAACATGTTCATTATTTTCATTCATTAAGTGTAAGTGGGTGGTAGATAACCACTTACCGTTGGACGTTTAATTTAGGGACACCTGTATATCAGCCGCCTATAAAACAAGGACCGGCTTTATAGGTTAATTAATTTGGTCGTTTCCTTTTGCCACACTGCGGCAGAAAGATTTTGTGTTTGACCTGTATCTATAAATGTATTAATTAAGTTACCATGTCTATATAGTTTTTGCACTGCAGAATAATTTATTCAACACTTTTTTATAAGAACCTGATAAAACTTAAGCAGATCGTACTTTACATAGTTTTCATTACATTATTTCGTCATAAAATTTCATTGAATATGGCAAACTTTGTACCACCATATTTTTTTTCGTCTCGTTAGTCCCCTTAATCTCTAATGGCAGAACCATTACGGCTTTGTCGGGAAAGATTTGATCGGCTTGGTCGCGACATTGTTAATACATCATTGTCAAAGAGAATACAAATTACCTATTTGATTTCTGACAAAATTATAATTATCAAATTTGCAACCATACTTAACTATAGACAAAATTACGTTTAGCTGTCATTTGCGTTTTATTATTACATATCAAATGCGTTTTTGTATCCTACTTTTCATAGTGACTTGTATTCTCTTTGACATGAGTTTCGGTGGGAATATGGAAATGTCATGTTAGGCTCTTGTATTATATTCATTTTTTTAGTGTTTTGTAGTGTTATATTGAATAATTTTGCTGATATTTTATGTAATATAAAATATTATAAAGCTGAAGAGTTTGTTTGTTTATTTGTTTGTTTCTTTGTTTGAACGCGCTAATCTCAGAAACCGCTGATCCGATTTGAAAAATTCTTTCAGTGTTGGATAGTCCATTTATCGAGGAAGGCTATAGGTTATATTATATTTTCAAAAAAATTAGGGATCCGTACTAAAAGTCCAATAATGTAACCCAAGGTGGAAAAAAAATTACCTGAAAAAATCCTTATGTCGCGTGTGCTGCAAAAACTATTGATTATAGAACAAAACAATGTACTACAACTTTGCAGAGCATATAATTTTCTACAAAAAATATCGCGACACCATATGTCTAACTATTGTAGTTATCTCACAATAAGTGTTTTTATTTTATTTTTTTAAATAATTAAAATGCCGTCGCTTAAAAACTCTTTATTTTGTACCCTGGTATTAATCCTTATCCAAATAAATTACTTCATATTTAAGACGGAGTCAATACCTTTCTAGAACTTTTTGAATCATTAAATTCGGACATTTCATTCAAAAGATATCGCGATATTAAAAATGTAAGTATTAGTGTCAAATAAGTATTAAGTATTTTCCGTGTGGTGACAGAAGAAGAAGAATACAAATCACCACTCCTTATCCTGCCCGTGGATGTCGTAAAAGACGACTAAGGGATATGATACGCATATAACATCTATGCAAGAGAAGGAAAACTTGAAATAAAACCCTATATCAACCTGTCTGACCAGCATGGTATAGTAAGGTCAATTTTCTTTCTACTGCGGAAGAGGCTCGAGCCCAACAGTGGGATGTATATGAGCTGAAATGATGATGAATGATGATTGCGCGCGCATGTATGTACCTATGATGTGGCGGGCGATCATGAGGGACGACGAGGCGGTAGCCTCTGCGAGATACGCACGAGATGGGCACTCTTTCTGAAAAAGATCGATTTGAATCGTCATCCAAAGAATCGTTTCACAAGGAAATCGAGGTCTGAAGGATCGATTTCCGATTAATCGATCTATCGATCTTTTTTCTACGGGAGCTTTGTTTTAGGACCTCTGAAGAGTGAATATGTGATGAACTTTATTTTGGGAAATCTGAAAATGTTATTAATCTTATTATCTAATATCACTACATAGTATAAAACAAAGTCGCTTTCTCTGTCCCCATGTCCCTATGTATGCTTAAATCTTCAAAACTACGCAACGGATATTGATGCGGTTTTTTTAATAGATAGAGTGATTGAAGAGGAAGGTTTATATGTATAATAACATCCATTAAATAGTGGAGAAATACTGTTATTTTTGAGGTTTCTAATGTGATGTCGTAAATAATTACATTTTTACTGCTTACATTGCAAACGCAGGCTGAACCCTACGAGATTTATCAAAATAATATACTAAGTATTGTACAGATTGAAAAGGTCTATAGAAAACTCCGCGACGGTATATGTATATCTCTTATGGATATCCCACAATAACATTTTTTTCATTTACTTTTTACGACAGATAATGCCTAATTTTCGAAGCAATTTTAACCAATATAGTATTAATCCTTATCCAATTAAATACCTTAAAAACATTGTAGATTTAATATAGATCTATATGTCCCTTTACAGCATATGATTTAAATGAATATTTTCGAAGATATTACAGACTAGCTTTTGCCCGCGGCTTCGCCCGCGTAAAATTTACTTGAATATTGAACTATTATCGCAAAGAATATTATCGGCATAAAAAGTATTACATTTCTTAATTTAAGAAATACTCTACGTGTCAATTTTCATCCAAATCTGCTCAACAGTTTAAGCATGATTGAGTAACAAACATCCAAATATCTTCAAAAACTTTCACATTTGAATATTACTTCCAGCCTTATAGTTCAGATTCCCGTGCAAATACGATGATAAATATGCCTTTCCTTAGTCTCTGATAACGTACTTTTCCATTGGTGAAAAAAAAAAAATTATATCAATCAAACACCCGCAGTTTCATTCACGTAGACCCCATTTTCATGCCAATACCGAAATAAAAAATGCCTATGTTACTCGCTGATATTATAAATTTACATGGGTTTTTTTTTTTTTTTTTTTGTGGGTGGGCCGCGGTCGGCGCGCCTCCGCACCACTCCGTCCGGGGCGACAGAGGGGCTTAAGCACGCAACTCCCGCGACCCACCCGAAAACCACGTCGCCTTCGTCGTTGGGCCGACCACCGGAGCAGCGTTAACTTGTCGTCAGTGGTCGGCCCGACGGAATACCCCCTATTGGGGTACCCTCCCATCGACCGACGTCCCCCCCTCGGGTAGGACGTCGGTCTTTCCTCACGCGGACGGCCTCTCGGCGGGTGACGGACTAATCCCCGGTCACGTCACCCGCGGCCTCGGCTAAGGCGGCATGAGGCGCAGATAGTTGCGCCTGCGCCGCCCCAGTCGCCGGCGGCGGATCTCCTCATCGAGGCTGCGCTCCTCAGGCAGGCGATCCGCCGCCTCCTTCCGCGAGATCACTGTCTCGCAGAAGGCTGCAACCGCGTCCCAATTCCCGACGCTGTCGACCATCGCCCTAGCGATAGCCGGCAGCGTCAGGTCCGTACCGATGATTGCGACGAGTTCACAGCGCTGCACTGCCCAAGCCCCGCAGGCCTCGAGCGTATGGCGCGCCGTGTCCTCGTCGCAATCGCAGTGGTGGCAGGACGGTGTACTCTCCCTCCTAACGACCTTGTGCAGGTATTTGGCGAAGCACCCATGCCCCGTCAAAACCTGCACCAGTCGGAAGGAGAGCACCCCGTGCCGCCTCTCCAACTACTGCATCAGCACCGGCCGGAAGGCCTCCACGGTTCGCACCCCGAACCGAGGCCTCTCCAGCCGGAAAATTTACATGGGTGAAAAAAAAAAAATATAAATCCCAGAAATATCAGAGATAAAAATTATGTTACTCGCTGACAACATAGGTAGCATTCCATTGGTGAAAGAATTTTAAAAATTGGTCGACATCCCCCGGTTTAGTTCTCGTTCCCGGGCAAATACTGGGATGAAAATAGCCTTTATATGTTATTCACTGATAATATAGCTTTTCATTAGTGAATTAATTTTTAAAACCATTAAATTCCCGTGATTTCACCGGCATTGTACCCGATCCCGTAGGAATATCAGGATAAAAATAGCTTAAATATGTTACTGGCTTAAACATAGCTTTCCATTAGTGAAATAATTTTAAAATCGACCTAATTCTCAAGGTTGCTCCAACCACACCGGGATAAAATATAGCCTGGGATAAAATATAGTTTAAGTTATTCCTTATGTACGCCTGGTAGACCTGATGGTAAAATGTAATCAATATCGGTCCAGCCATTTTGAAGATTACCTGTAACGAATAGACAGACAGACAAAAAAATTTGGACCGTATTGTGTGAGCATAAATAAAACCTATTATTTTGATAGACAAACAGATGCTTGAAATTGATTTATTTGTAGAGATAGAAAATTGGAATAATATCTTGATTGTAACTTACTGTCTGGTAGCTGCTAGAAATATTACCACGCTTTCATTGTTCGTGGGTGTCGCAAAATACTACTAAGACAAAGATTTACATCGACCTGGACCAATTGGTGATGCCGTCTGGCCAACAATGTCGTCCGCCAGGTCATAAAATGTTGCTGGAACCTTTGCAATATATCTACGATGGCAGAAGAGTACCTACATATCGCGTCGATCCAAAGTAATTAGGATAAGCGCAAGATAATGATGATATATCATTGGCTGGGTGTCTTCGACTATATGCGTATTATCCTTTTGGGGCAGCCCAAAATTGTTTCTTAGTGAGTGCTTACCCCAAATAACCGATCGGTATACAAAATTTCACATTCTTAGGCTTAGTATCTTTGGCTATACACTTTCACCCTCTTAGGGGTTGAATTTCCAAAAATTCTTTGTTAGCTCGCTTATCCTTGCCAAAAATTTTTTCATAGTGCTTGGTAAGTGAGCACTAAGAAAATCTTGGGGTAATCCAAGAAAGCCTGTACTAAAATGATCCTTCGTAGACTCAGTGATTTTGGTTAAACGCTGTTCACCCCCTTAGGGCTAAAATTGCAAAAATATCTCTTTCCCCAAGAAAAGCAACTTTATACAAAATTCCATATTTCTAGGCCTAATGATTTCGGCTATATATTTTGCACCCCTTTAGGAGTTGATTTTAATAAAATAATTTCTTAGAGCTCACTTACAACAAAAGAAAGAGAATTGCATAGAAAGTTTTACGTTCCTAGCACTAATAGTTTAGTCTATACGCTTTTCACCCCCTTCAGGGGGTGATTTTCCAAAAATCCTTTGCTAGTGCTCGTATACCCCAAGAAATAAGACGATGTAAAAAGAAAATACTTTCCCCTATTTCAACCCCTTATACCTATTTTTCGCGATAAAAAGTAGCCTATGTCCTTTCTCAAGCTTTAGTCCATCTCTGTACCAAATTTCATCAAAATCGGTTTAGACGTGAAAGACTATATGCTTTTCACCCCCTTAAGGGGGTGAATTTCCAAAAATCCTTTGCTAGTGCTCGTGCACCCCAAGAAATATGATGGTGTAAAAAAGAAAATACGTTTCTAGGCCCAGTGGTTTCGGCTGTATGCTTTTTGGTATTTTAGGGGTTGAATTTCATCCCCATGTAATTGAAATTTCCAAAACGCTTGAACGAATATTTATTTATTTATTATCAGGTACCATAATACAAAGATTCGTGGTTCTATCATCGAAAATGACGAATTTCCATACAAAATGTCATCCCCTATTTCAACCCCTTATACCCATTTTTTCGCAATAAAAAGTAGCCTATGTCCTTTCTCAAGCTTTAGTCCATGTCCGTACCAAATTTCATCAAAATCGGTCCAGTGGTTTAGACGTGAAAGCGTAGCAGACAGACAGACAGACAGACAGACAGACAGACAGAGTTACTTTCGCATTTATAATATTAGTAAGGATTTAAAAATTGCGGGATGTAGCGTTGGTGTGGCACTCGGCTCGGCACAACAGAGCTAGAGACTTTTTCAAAGTAGCTGCGTTCTCAAAATCTAATAAACCAAAGTAAAAAATAAATTATAGTTTAAAAAAGTAAAAAAAAACACTCTTTTGAAATTTATTGAATTAAAAATAAAACTGTAGTAATCAATTGAAAAATTGATGTTATATTACAAAAAGCGTGGGGGGCTTGATTTTAACTGTTGTTAATATTTTATCAATAGTTTATTATATCTGTAGTTATTATCACAAGCACCCCACGTGTTTTGTTCAATGATATCAATTTTTCAATTGATTACTACAGTTTCATTTTTAATTTTTTAATTCAATCAATTTTGAAATCGTGTTTTTTTTAGTTTTTTAAACTATAATTTATTATATACAACGTTCACAGTTTTTCTGTAGTGTATTTAATATCAGCATTGCACCCGTGCGAAGCCGGGGCGGGTCGCTAGTGTAATATAATACAGTTAAGGTGTTGAAGTGTGGTGAATGTGAAATAAAAGTGATTTACGTGTATTTTCATTTTCTGCCGAAATTCCCAGAAAAATCATTTAATTAGGTTTTCAGCGCCTAATGGTAACGCCTAATGGTAGCGCTAAATGGTAACGACTTGATTTACTGACAAACATGACTATAAATAAGCTATTATATATTAAGAAATGTTAAATAATATGAAGGAAATGGTATCAGACTTGGCTGTATGGGTTTTGATCCCTTTGCCTGTCCGAATGGTTAAACGGAAACAAAAAAAATCTATTTAACATTTTATGTCATGTCACACGGGAACGCGATCGAACGGGATAGAAAGTAGCTCATTGCCATTAAGAAGAAGAAGAAGAACGGGATAAAAAGTATCCTATGTCCATCTCTTGGTTCTAAACTACCTCCCCACCAATTTTCAGCCAGGCTAAACTTTTCCATTATGGGCCATTGATTTCGAAGTTCATTTTTTTTATAGATAGTATTCGTAAATAGAAGGCTTCTTACAAATTTTCAAGTTGCGGAACATCACGGTTTACGAGATATAATTTTTTAAAGTTCCCAACTTCCCGTACAAATTGGAAAACAGCACGCCATTTACAAATTTTTAGGTTAGTTAAAATGTCATTCGTTACAACGAATGTTAGGATTGAGACATTCGCGAATGCGAATGTGAGTGCGAATATTTATCTCCAACATTCGCGAATGCTAATGCGAATATAATATATATGAATGTTGACTTTCAAATAAAGCGCGTGCAAAATATCATACGGGTTTAACATTTCGTACCAGCCATGTTTAAGCCAAAAATAGCAAAGGTTAACCGTTACAAGTTGAACGAATGAAACTAATCAGATTCGTTCGAAAATATTCGTTGTAATTTGAGATTAGTTTATTATTATTATTGTATTTGTCAAATTTACAAACATGAGTAAAGCACATGTTACTGAAGTGTGGAGTTATTTCACAATTTGTGACGCTGAGAGTGTTAAGTGCATGGTATGTCAGAAAAGTTTAATGATTATTTAACAAAAATAATGTAATTTTTTCATATAGAATCATGTTCTTTTTTTATTGGCATAATTAATTATTCATTCACACAAAAAATCGGCTGTCTGTCCGACTTTCGGTTTACTGACGATAGTTGAACGTGACAACGTCATAAGAAAATACTGATGGAATGGTTTCATTTTTTAAAAGAAAATTTTAATTTTATTTGTTTGATAGATATTTTGTATGGCAAGCCTTAAATGGAACTGGAGGCGGCAGTGCTCGCCGAATTGTATCGGCGGGTGTCGGGAGTGCGAGGGGAGGGCGGTGTTGTTTCCTTAAGGGAGCTCACCGCCTGGCGCGTCGACGCCCGCCGAGATGTCATCGCCCGTTGGGCAGACCGGCTGGAGAGGCCTCGGCCGGTACGGTGCCTGGACCGTGGAGGCCTTCCGGCCGGTGCTGATGCAGTGGTTGGAACGGCGGCACGATGTGCTCTCCTTCCGACTCGTGCAGGTCTTAACGGGGCATGGATGCTTCGGCAAGTACCTGTACAGGGTCGCTAGGAGGGAGAGAACACCGTCCTGCTACCACTGCGATTGCGACGAGGACACGGCGCAGCATACGCTCGAGGTCTGTGCCGCTTGGGCAGAGCAGCGCCGTGAACTCGTCGCAATCATCGGTGCTGACCTGACGCTGCCGACCATCGCTAGGGAGATGCTCGGCAGCATCAGGAACTGGGACGCGGTCGCATCCTTCTGCGAGGCAGTTATCTCGCAGAAGGAGGCGGCGGGTCGCAAACGCGAGGAGCACAGCCTTGACGAAGCGACCCGCCGCCAGCGACTGGGGCGGCGCAGGCACGACTACCTGCGTCCCATGCCGCCCTAGCCGAGGCCGCGGGTGACGTGACCGGGGAGTTAGTCCGTCACCCGCCGAGAGGCCGACCGCGTGAGGAAAGACCGACGTCCTCCCCGAGCGGGGGACGTTGGTCGATGGGAGGGTACCCCGGGTAGGGGGTATTCCGTCGGGCCGACCACTGATGACAAGTAACCCTGCTCCGGTGGTCGGTCCAACGACAAAGGCGACGTGGTGTTCGGGTGGGTTGCGGGTGTTGCGTGCTTAAGCCCCTCTGTCGCCCCGGACAGAGTGGTGCGGAAGCGCGCCGACCGCAGCCCACCCCAAAAAAAAAAGCCTTATATGGCACGCCTCAGAGCGAGGTAACGCCGCATACGTCATGTTTTTTCGTGTGTGCAGCTGGCTCCATCGAATTATAAGACGTTGTCACGTCAAAAACAAATATAAATTCCGGATAAGTATTCACCAACATATCATATATTAAATCTTTCTCCGAAACATGCTGCATCTTATGGTATAAATATTATTCTGATCGTTCAGTGGTTTTCGCAGTATAACCGAACAAAAAACCGGCTCCCCATTCATTAGTTTATATTAGTGTGTTTTGCAGACGACATGAAAATATTCGCTACCATTAGCTCAATCGATGATGTCAATGCATTACAATCTGACTTGAATCGCCTCACTGATATAATAAAAAGTAGAAAAAGTAATATAATAGAATCTAAGTACGTCATAAAGGGAGAAGAACTTTGTAGAGTTGATAGTATATGCGACTTGGGCGTTGTTCATGATACTAAGTTGTTATTCGATGAACATATTAATAATATTATAAATAAAGCGTCGAAATCTCTAGGCTTCGTATTACGCAACTCAAAAGCCTTTACTAGGATCAAAACTATGAAAATAATTTATTGTATGTATGTAAGAAGCAATCTAGAATATGCGTCCCAGATATGGAATCCTAGGTACAATACATATATAAATAGAATTGAAAATATACAGAAAAAGTTTCTTAGGTATGTTAATTTTAGGCTTGGTGTTAATTATAATTCTTGTGATTACGAGAGAACTTGCATTAAACATCACTTATTACCGTTATACGTTCGTCGTGACATATCTGATATAGTTTACCTATTTAAAATAGCTCAGAATTATGTCGACTGTATAGAGTTAGTATCAAAACTGTCATTGCAAGTCCCCCATAGAACTCTGAGAAAGAACCGTCCGCTTCATGTACCATTAGTCTCAACCAATTATCGGCAGAACTCGTATCTGTGGAGAGTGTGCAGTAGGTTCAACGAACTAACGCCTGTTCACGATTTTGATTTGTTTAATACAAGTATTACCTCTGTAAAAACTAGACTAAGTGAGCATTTCTCTATTTATGGGGGTGTCAGTGGTAGCATTCCTTAGTATAAGTATTCTTTCTTTTTCATTTCTTCGATCTTTGCGTTTGAGTATGTGATTGGTTTCTCCTCACTGTCGACTGATGAATTTCTCCTATTGTAATAAATTATCTATCTGTAAGAACCTATAATTGGCTATCTGTTGTTATTCTGCTGTAATATGTTACATGTAAGCTGTTGGTTCTGCTATAAATAAATTAGACTAACAAAAATAAGAGAGACAGTATTTCTAATTTAGTTGCCGACCTGAGTGTTCCATAATATTGTTTTATTCAAATATTATGAGTAAATAAAAATAATAAATATTATCATATCATTACACAATTACATATATAATTTGCTTTTAGTTTGTCAATTATATTCTCCAAACATTCGCATCGTTCCTTGCGAATGCGATTGCGAATGTCAGAAACATATGCGAATATTCGCGATGCGAATGCGAATATTCGTTACATCACTAATATATATATATATGCATTTTATGTAAATAGAATAATATCCATTCATCAGCCTACAGAGGTCCACTGCTGGACATAGGCCTCCCCACGAGAATGCCACTCGGTACGGTCCTGCGACACTTGCATCCAACGGTTTCCTGCGACTTTGAGAATGTCATCAGTCCACCTAGTGGGGGGGTCGTCTTACACTGCGCTGTTCGATTCGTGGTCGCCACTCAAGAACATTTTTTCCACAACGGTTGTCGGTTCTACGAGCGATGTGGCCTGCCCATTGCCATTTCAACGTGCTAATTCTGCGGGCTATTTTTCTACGGATTTTCGTGTTTCGGATTTTATCACGTAGTGAAATACCGAGCACAGCCCTCTCCATAGCTCGTTGAGCAACTTTGAGCTTTTTATGAAGCCGACATTTAGAGACCACGTTTCAGTGCCGTAAGTCATCGCTGGTAACAAACACTGGTTATAAACCTTTGTTTTCAGACACTGCGGTATATTGGACGAGAAGATCCTCTTAAGTTTCCCGAACGCTCCCCAGCTGAGTTGGATTCGTCGGCTGACCTCTTTCTCGAAATTGGATCTACTTAACTGGACTGCTTGTCCTAGGTAAACATCCACAACTTCGAGAATCGCATTCCCAACTAGGACCGGTACAGGAATGACATGGGCATTAGACATGACTTTCGTCTTGTCCATGTTCATTTGTAGACCCACTAGTTGAGAAACCCTGCTGAGGTCATGGAGCATAGTGCCAAGGTCCTCCATGGATTCTGCTATGACTACGATATAGTCAGCAAATCGAAAGTGAGTGATGTATTCGCCGTTGATGTTGATGCCGCGGCCGGTCCAGTCTAAAAGCTTGAAGAAATCTTCCAGCGCAGTGGTGAACAGTTTCGGAGAGATGACGTCTCCCTGTCTCCCACCTCTTTGCAACTGGATCGGTTTCGTACTCTTATTCTGGATGCGGACTGACATAGCAGCGTTTCTATACAAACACTTCAGCACGTCAATGTATCGATAGTCAATTTGGCACCGCTGAAGGGACTGCAGCACTGCCCAAGTTTCGATAGAATCAAAGGCTTTCTCATAGTCCACAAACGCTAGACACAGGTGTCGATTATAGTCCTCGGTCTTCTGTATAATCTGGCGTAGCGCGTGGACGTGGTCTATGGTACTATAACGCCTGGAAGTCGTCGAGCTTGCACGCGAGTCGGTTCGTAATGACTCTTGAGAACAATTTGTAGACGTGGCTCAAGAGTGAGATGGGTCTGTAATTCCTTAAGAGAGTTTTATCGCCCTTCTTGAAAAACAGCATCACCAAACTCCTGGTCCACGACTCTGGAACGTCGCCCCGACAATGACAGAATTAAACAACTTCTGTAGGGCTTTTAGAACTGGCTTACCGCCTGCCCTCAAGAGTTCTGTGGTAATTCTGTCATCTCTCGGTGCCTTCCCATTCTTTAATTGTTTCAGAGCCATTCTGATCTCGTACAAGCTGACGTCCGGAATTTCTTCGGTGTAGTGCCGAGTTAGCTTGGATCTGGGATCTTGGACTAAGCCGGCAAGCAGGGTTCTGGGATGATCTATACAACTGCCCATAGAATCGTTCGACCTCTCCCAAGATCTCACCCTGGGATGAAATAACAGTGCCGTCATCGGTCTTCAACTTGGTCATTTGGCTGTGCCCGATAGACAAATCACGTGCGAACACTTTAGAGTCACGGTTCCGCTCTATTGCCTCTTCAATACGCTGTGTATTGAATCGGCGAACGTCACGTCGCACGGACTTTGAGATTTATTTAGCTGCCTATGTGTGGACCAGTCAACTGAAGACTGCACCGTTATTTCCTTTCTCCGCTCCATGAGCTTGAGAGTCTGGTCTGAAAGTTTACTTGGTCTATTTGCGTGACGGGTCTTAAAAAACTTTGAACCGACAGCGTGGACAGTTGCCAAGAACCTGTTGCTCACATCGTTCGAGAATTCGCACTCTTCTAGACATTGGAAGCGATTATGTAATTCGAGCTGAAAGATCTCGGGGTTCTGGTATTGGACAGGACACAATAGAATAATATACTCATCATTAAATTCAAAATAACTTTATAAATTAAGTACATAAAAATAACTCAATCCCTCAAATAATTCGTTGCTTTAATATAAAAAACTGACATAAATGGTGCTTGAGATAATTTGAACTTTTGTAGCTATGTTCGTAAGTCGCTCTTTGTATAACTACAGATTCTGTAGCTTTATTGACAAAGAATCGCATTATGAGCCATTAAACCCATTGGCTACAATTTTTTCTTTCACTTCTTTTATCATGAGCTTCACAAGATTATCCAGGTCGACTTCAGGTTTCCAGTTCCAATCCCGTCTTGCTTCACTGTCGTCGAACACTTGTGGCCAGGAATCAGCTGAAATAAAATTAATCAGCGAATGACTTACGGCACGGAAAAGTGGTCCCTAAATGTAGTTTTCATAATTAAGCTAAGTAAAGTCGATCAGCTTGCTATGAAGCGGGCTATGCTCGGGATTTTTCTGCGAGGTATAACCCCAAATAAACGGGTATAATTGACATAGCACGAAGAATTAGCACCCTGAAGTGGCAATAGGCAGGCCACATCGCTCGACGAACCGACAACCGCTGGGGAAGAATGGTTCTCGAGTGGCGACCACATGTTAGATGTCGCAGTGAAGGACGCCTCCCACTAGGTGGACTGACGACCAGGTGAAATTTGCTGGGCATCGTTGGATGCAGGCAGCACAGGGCCGCGTTTTGTGGTGAAACGTGAGGGAGGCCTACGTGCAGCTCCGAAATTTTGTGATGATGCTCCTATCCATACGTGGGATATGTATTATAGTTTTAAAGCAAACGATTGAAGTGATTTTCATAAAATTTTGTAGTAGTATTATCTGACCCGAAATAATAGATTCCTTTTTGATGAACGATTGAAAGGAATCTTAAAAACGGAATCTGCTAGAATCTGGTAGGGTCCAATTATTAGGCATTTTTGAATTCATTCTAGAGTGCCCTAAATATAATGATTAGTGATATTTACGAAATAACTCAGTAGAACTTTTGTAATTATGTTATTCCTGAGAATCGCAATCAAACATTATATGTTTTTGTGTTATGAATGGTAAACGGACAAGTATTTTGAATGAAATACGTGCCTCGGCAAGTTAAAAACAGACTGTAATGAATATCTATCACAACTGGTGAGTAGTAATTGGTTCATTGGGTGTATATAAAAGCCTCGGTAGGTGATGCCTATAATCATCATCATATCAGCTCAAACACTTCCCACTGCAGGGCTGGAGCCTCCGCAATAGAGGGGCAATTGACGTGCTATATCATGCTGATCAGACATGTTGGTATGAGGTTTTATTTCGAGTTTTCCTTCTCTTGAATATATGTGCATATGATATCCCTTAGTCGCCATGTACGACATTCAATGGTGAGATAGGGAGGGGTGAATTGAATTATTACTCCATTACCGCAAAAAGGTGCTATAGGGGTAGTAAAAAAAGAAGTATAAAACTGCACACAAAACAACTGTTATCGCGGAGTTTATTGCCAAGTAAAACACATTGCTATGTGACGATAACACAACTAAAAAGAATAAGTAATTGTCCAAGGTTTTGAAGATATGCGACAAATACGGTCGCACTATGGGGGCTTGCTTGCGTCATTACGCATAAAAATTAATCCTTACTATAAAACTCGCAAGTAACACTATATATTTAGCCAAAATCTTCTTTATATTTCCTATTAGGTATTGATGTGGACATTCTCATTGACATGAGTAAGTACTGCATGTGCCTATAAAAATACCTCTACCTAACGTGTTGCTTTAACATATGGCTGTCGCAATTACATTTCACTAAGCGCACCTCTCTTTCTGTTGAGGCGACACTTTTTCTATTATCATCATCATCATCATTTCAGCCTATAGCCGTCCACTGCTGGATGTAGGCCTCCCTCATGTTGCGCCACAATGTGCGGTCCTGTGCCGCCTGCATCCAACGACGCCCAGCAACTTTCACTAGGTCATCGATCCACCTAGTGGGGGGGCGTCCTACACTGCGTCGTCCGATACGTGGTCGCCACTCGAGAACCTTTCTTCCCCAGCGGTTGTCGGTTCGTCGTGCGATGTGGCCTGCCCATTGCCACATCAGCGTGCTAATTCTTCGTGCTATGTCGGTTACACCCGTTCTTCTGCGGATTTCCGTATTCCGGATTCTATCTCGCAGAGAAATCCCGAGCATAGTCCGCTCCATAGCACGCTGAGCGACTTTGAGCCTTGATATAAGGCCTACATTTAGGGACCACCTTTCCCTGCCGTAAGTCATCACTGGTAACACACACTGGTCGTAGACCTGTATTTTCAGACACTGAGGTATGTTGGATGAGAAGATCCTCTTAAGTTTCCCGAACGCTGCCCAACCGAGTTGGCTTCGTCGGCTGATCTCTTTCTCGAAATTGGATCTACCTAACTGGACTGTTTTTCCGAGGTAAACATAGTGATCGAAAACTTCGAGAATCGCATTGTAGTCCGGTCAATTTAGACATTCGAAGTTACATAAAGTCCCAACAAGCTGAATTTCTGTGAAGTTGTTCAAAACATAATTATAAACAATGTCTAGAAGTTCCCCATCATTCCCCTGTAAGGAAAAAATTTAATTCAAGGTCAAAGGTCAAAAAAATGAGTTTTTCGCGATTTTCAGCAAAACGGTAAGTTTTATCATAAAAGTACCTCAGACAAAAATTGTAGATCATAAAATTATCTATAAAAAATGCATCAATACTTTTTTTCTTACGAGCCACCGTTTCTGAGATATAACGATTCAAAAAGTTATAAAAGTCGTTATCGTCATAATATGCACACGTTTCCACGCCACCTATGAGGTAGTGTACTTAGCGCGTTTTTTTTAACATGGTTTCCCCAGTAGGCCTACTCCACGGGTCAGTTGTGATCCTGTTTAATGTAAAACTATTGCAAAATAACGGAAATTTTCAAAGATTGGGAAAGATAAAAGCGATGTAAATGAAAAAAAAGTGTTGAAGTTTATTCGTCTTATTCGTAAGTTTCAAATTCTTGTTCTTCTTCTTGATCTTCTTCTTGTTCTTCTTCTCCTGCTTCTTCTTCATCTTCATTTTGGATGCAAGTAAATTGCGTCAATAGCGATGTATCGCATGATACTTCGTCGGAGTCAAACGAATCCTCCATTGTTTGTGATTCAATATTAGAGCACGACCGGCCTTGACAATTTGTGCATGCCAAAGAACAAGACAGTCCGACTTTTTTGCAACCACATTTAGCACTGCATCCCTTTTTGCAGTTGCATAAAATACTGTTCAGCAGTTTTTCCGGCGCAGGTGGAAGTAAAGTTTGAACTGGCTCTAATATATTGTTGACCAACTTCCAACCCCAGTCTGTAGGGTCTAGCTGATAACCAAGCCACACTTGAACTTGGTAATATACTCGAAAAAGATGTTGGTGAGCAGCAACTGAGGTTGGAGGAAGACAAGCTAATTGAACTTGTTTGTTCTTTTTAGTATTTTTAACGAAACATGCATATCGATGCTTATCTAAACAGGTAGTTTTTTTAGGAGCTCCGTACATAGAAAGAAGAAAGCGGATGCCGTTGGTAATAACTTCTTGTTGAGTTGAATTACTCTTTTTAAAAACTTCAGCACATTGAATTAAATCTTGTTTTTCAAACATTTTGAAAACTGCTGTTTTACCCCTCCTGTAAAATGCAGATGTCGTATCACAGCCAGTTATTGCGTGTAAAAATAGTACATGATCTTTACACTTTACTAAAGTAAATAAACTTTTTGATGAATATATATCTGATTGATGCTGAGCTTTTCCTGGTTTTAAGAAAAAAATAGTTTTTTCAGTTGGCGTTCGAGCAGTGAGTAATACAAGTAAGTCAACATCTTCACCAACAACAATAGTTGTATTTGTCAAATTGAATTGCTCTATTGCTGTTTCAATAATCAATACATCAGCATCATTATTAGCTTGTTTTACCAATATATTTTCAGCCGTAAACTCTAGATGTATATACGTGGCGTACTAATGCATATTATGACGATAACAACTTTTATAACTTTTTGAATCGTTATATCTCAGAAACGGTGGCTCGTAAGAAAAAAAGTATTGATACATTTTTTATAGATAATTTTATGATCTACAATTTTTGTCTGAGGTACTTTTATGATAAAACTTACCGTTTTGCTGAAAATCGCGAAAAACTCATTTTTTTGACCTTTGACCTTGAATTAAATTTTTTCCTTACAGGGGAATGATGGGGAACTTCTAGACATTGTTTATAATTATGTTTTGAACAATTTCACTGAAATTCAGCTTGTTGGGACTTTATGTAACTTCACTCTCATTTTTTGGTCTAAATTGACCGGACTATTGCCAACTAGGACCGGTACAGGAATGACATGGGCATTTGACATGACTTTCGTCTTGTCCATGTTCATTCGTAAACCCACTAGTTGGGATACCCTGCTGAGATCATTGAGCATTATGCCAAGGTCCTCCATGGATTCTGCTATAACGACTATATCGTCCGCAAATCGAAGGTGAGTGATGTATTCGCCGTTAATATTGATGACGAGTCTAGTCCAGTCTAAGAGCTTGAAGACATCTTCCAGTGCAGTGGTGAACAGTTTCGGAGAGATGACATCTCCCTGTTTCACGCCTTTCTGCAACTGAATCGGTTTCGTACTCCTATCCCGGATACGGACTGACATTGTGGCGTTCCTATACAAACACTTCAGCACTTCGATATAGCGATAGTCGATTTGGCACCGCTGAAGGGACTGCAGCACCGCCCAAGTTTTAACTGAATCAAAGGCTTTCTCATAGTCCACAAACGCTAAGCACAGGGGCCGATTATACTCCTCGGTCTTTTGTATAATCTGCCGAAGCGTGAGGATATGGTCTATGGTACTATAATAGCCTTTTCGGAAGCCGGCTTGTTCGGGCGGCTGGAAGTCATCGAGCTTGCGCGAGAGTCGATTGGTAATGACCCTCAAGAACAACTTATAAACATGGCTCAGGAGTGAGATGGGTCTGTAGTTCTTTAGAAGAGCTTTGTCACCCTTCTTGAAGAACAGCACCACCACACTCCTGGTCCACGACTCTGGAACGTCGCCCCCGAGGATAACGGAATTAAATAGCTTCTGAAGGGCTATTAAGACTGGCTTCCCGCCCGCCTTCAGAAGCTCTGCCGTAATTTCGTCATCTCCTGGTGCCTTACAGTTACGTAGTTGTTTGAGAGCCATTCTGATCTCGTACAAGTTGATGTCCGGGATTTCCTCGGTATAGTGCCGAGTTAGCTTGGATCTGGCATCTTGGACCAAGCCGACAACAGGATTTCTGTCCATAGAACCTTTCGACCTCTCCCAAGATCTCACTTTGGGATGAAATGACAGTGCCATCGTCGGTCTTCAGCTTAGTCATTTGGCTTTGCCCAATAGACAGATCTTGTGCGAACACTTTCGAGCCATGATTCCGCTGTATCGCTTCTTTGATACGGAGCGTATTAAATCGGCGAATATCGCGACGCACAGACCTGGAGATCTGCCTATTTAGCTGCCTATGTTTGGACCAATCGACTGAAGACTGCACCGTCATCTCTTTTCTCCGCTCCATGAGCTCGAGAGTCTGGTCAGAAAGGTTTTATTAACGCGGTGAGCCTTGAAAAATTTCGACCCAACCGCGTGGACAGTTTCCACGAACCTGTTGTTCATATCGTTCGGAGATTCGCACTCGTCCAGACATTGGAAGCGTTTGTGTAGTTCGAGTTGAAAGCTTTCGAGGTTCTGGTATTGGACAGATGTAGATGTAGATTTCTATTATCAACTTAGGTAAAACCTGGACTCTTACTGACTTAAGTTTGGTTGTTGATATGTTCGTAATTGCTGACTAAATTAAGTCTAGCTATTTGGCGGTATGTGGCAAGAAGGGGGCATTGGAAGGCCAATGTAAATTCAGCTCGGCTGTATCTAGTACTTTTCTGACAATGTAGAGCTACAATTTGTTTTTTCAAAAGTTTGGGCTCGTTTCTAAGCAAGCTAGTTAGAATAAATTGAACATCTTTGGTCACGGTTTACAGTCTTTAACGCCGTCCAGACTGATCTTTTGTCAACTCGGCGTGATACGGGTTTGATACTCCTAATATTTAGGCTACAGATTTTTAGGAATAGGTATCTAGGCTGGGTGTCTGTTTCAGAAACGTTACGCTAGGTTTTTTTTCAACCAGCCATACTGACAGCTTACATGTACTTAAGCTACTCTGCGGGGAAATAATATGATAAACACCACACTTTGCACTTTTACAATTCCTTAAAATTCCAATATCCGTAATCGTATCCCAAACCAGTAATGTTATTCTAATATGAGTAAGCGTATCTGAAAACTTTATACCCATAATATGCCTAGTTATAAGTTTAACAGGAGTGCTCCGTTATCCTGGTGATCCCTCAACCGTTTTATACGACGCACACGGCAAAGTGTGATGTGATGATGAATCATCTCTGATTCGATGACGCGTCGCCACATAAGTAGTATGAAGAACGTACTATTACGTAACATTCACATAAACATAATTGTTAACAAAATAAAAGATTTTTTCTTGAATAGGATTCACCATCCACTAATCTACAGACCTTAATCCAGTACGCAAAGAAAATTATTCATTCCTCTAATTTCTATAAGTTTACTACATGTTAAAAACTAAATAATTTTATTTCAATAATAGGTACTCCTGCGTCTCTTCTGTTCTTATAGATAAAAACCAACTCAAAACTATACCAAAACATAAAAATTAATTATATTCACTACTATTTTCTTTTTTAATTTCCTTGTTTTCAACCCGAAATATAATTAAGTGTGGGTAAGTGTGATATTTACTCACCTATGTCCTGTCTGCTATCAGGTGTGTAGGAAATCTTAAATTCCGGTATATATGCAGCCATTTTATCAGCTAGTTCTTCTGGTGTAAAGCTCATTGATGTAACATTATAAACTCTTCTAGTGAGATTCCGATTAGGAACTTCGAGATATTCTGAGAGAGCTCTGAGAGCATCCCTGACGTGCATCATTGGAAGCCGTGTGTCAGGTTTTAAATAGCATTGGTATTGACCTTTACGAAGTACGTCATGAAAGATAGCAATGGCGTAGTCTGTAATACATATATCAAATTAATGTCACTAAATAAAACGTGTTCATTAAATGATAGCGTAACGTAATCAATGGCGAATTCCGCCTACTTTGTTTCATCACATAGTGTAGGTTACACACATCACGGAGGCGTCAAAAAGATTATAACTGGGTAATTTATTAAGAAAACGTAATGAACTAGACTCAGGGATCTGTTCTCTACAACCCTTAGTTGTGTGAGTGTAATATAAATTTAAATTCTTATATCTTTAAACGAGCAATTCTTGTATATATATATATATATATATATATATATATATATATATTCAGGATCTCGGAAACGGCTGCAACGATTTTGTTGAAACTTGGCATACTAGAGGTTTCGGGTCCAAAAAATCGATCTAGCTAGGTTTTATTTATAGAAAATGTTGTTTTGTCCGTGTTTTTAGCAAAACAAATAATGACATTAAATTTTAAAAGAATATGAATTCAAATTTCGTTGTCAACGTGATGAGTTACGATAGCTCAGATGGGACGTTGACAGGTTCTAATTTTGATTTTGTTGACATTCAAACAGCGTCGGTTCGAATCTTGGTGTTATTATTATTATCTTTTTGTAATTTTTTATATATTTTTCATTATTTATTTTTTATTAATTATAAATGTGATAAAAATATTCCGAGCGAAGCTCGGTCAACCAGATATTATGTATTTATGTACGCAAGTAAGTAGTTAATTTAAAAATGTAATTCTAAAATTTTATCTTTCGTTATTACATTTGTAGAAAAACGACATTAATATTAGAAAAAAAGGTATTTAATATATTGAAAGTTTTATTATAACACATTGTCTGGTTGACATTTGTGACGGTATTAGCGCGCACGATAGAAAATGTTGATTAGCTAACTTCAGGGTGTCGGTTCTCGTGACGGTGTGAGTGCGCAACGTAAAAATTTACTCTTATCATTTTTCTCTAACGCGTCAATACTAACTAGTATAGGTAATAACTTCAAAAATGTATAAATCTGAAATTTGAATTGTCGTGTTCAGGCCTTGGGCACAGATTCCCAAAAATTCGTATTTATACATTTTTGATATATAAAATTAGTTAAGGGTAATTGGTCAATATCATCACAGTTTACTTTACATGCTGTAAGAGCTGACTTTCGTGTGGTGACGGAGTAAGAATACAATTCACTGCTCCCTGTCTTGCCCGTGAATATCGGAAAATACGACTAAGGGATATAATATGTAAATAACATCTATGTGAAAGAAGGAAAACAGGAAATAAACGCATTAACCTATTTGATTAGCATGGTTAGAGTAGGTCCATTTCCTTCGGCGAAAAACGACTAAGAGTTTTTCATTGTCCTAGGTCAACTCCTGGTAAGTATATTAGGTTACTTTTGGTCTATAATTCTAAAATTACGTTTTTTTTTCTCGTTTTCTGATAGATATATAAACATTGTTTAACTAATATCATATTGCGTATGCATACACTGCTTAGTAATAAGAAAGAACCTTGTATGAATAAATAAATAAAGATACTAAGAAATATTTTAAGTAAATTTGGCAAACAGAATTTTATTGACTTCATTAAGTAAGTTATTTTGATAGACAAATGTCTCCTTCGCTGTAGTTGAAGGTAAATTCTTTAACAGAAATAAATTGAAGAACATGAAGTATGATTTTAATACAACTAAGGAGTATCCAGTCATATTCAAAATATTCATCATACTAACATATATTGTGTGTTACGCGGAAAAGAAAATGTAATGTAGTTCGTAGCAGCTTAAAAATTCTCATAATTAGCATAATTATTTAGTTCATTACGGACGTTTAAAACACGGAAAATTTAAGTTGCATTTTTGACATAATTGTGTATAGTTCCTTCCTGAATTCTGTAAGTATTTGCATTCAGTTTTGTTTTATCTTATATCTTTAAACGAGCAATTCTTGTATATATATATATATATATATATATATATTCAGGATCTCGGAAACGGCACCAACGATTTTGATGAAACTTGGCATACTAGAGGTTTCGAGGCCAAAAAATCGCTAGGTTTTATTTATAGAAAATGTTGTTTTCTCAGTGTTTTTAGTAAAACAATATAATGACATTATATTTTAAAAGAATATTAATCCAAATTTTGCCGTCAACGTCTTGAGTTACGATAGCTCAGTTGGAAAGTAGTGCAGATTCCTTTTAGTATTGTTTTGGCATTCAAACAGCGTCGGATCGAATCTCGGTGTTATTATTTATCTCTTTTTGTATTTTTTTTTACATTTTTGTCATTATTTAATTTTTGTTTTTTATTAATATATGTATATCTAAATAAATTCGACAACAATACAACAAAAATATTCCGAGCGAAGCTCGGTCAACCAGATATTTATTATTTGTATTACAAATTATAATAAGACAATTTCATATTGTTATCTTGCTTTATAGGCGCGAAAAGATCTAGGAATGATAAGGTTTACACGGTTACAGTAGGGCGGGATTATCCATAAGGCGGACTAGGCGACTGCCTAGGGGCCCCGCACAGATTAGGGCCCCCGAGCATGCACCAAGAAAAAAACATTTCATCAAACGATTTTTTTGAAAATTTGTATGCTTCCTCAATATTATTCCTTTTTATCGCTGTTTGTGGCAAAAGAGAAAATAGCACACCTGATGATAAGTACTACTGCTCATAGACTTTGGACCATGGACTTGAGAATCGCATTGCCTAGAGGCCCTGATGGGATTAATCCGGCCCTGGTTGCAGTCAGTAAGGTGTACGCAGTGCATTTCCATAATCTCTCAAGCGTACTTAATATGATTATGGATATCGCCTTACGAGGCTTTCTTTCATTTTCGCCTTTTATAAATAGGTTTAAAATATTTATATTTACCTGTGGTGCCTCCACCTGGTGGATCGCTAGATATAACTCCAGGGAACCTCAGGCAACGGAAATCTAAACCGAACTTGTGATAATAATATTCCCCCATCAATTCTGCGTGCACTTTAGAAACACCATAAATTGTTCTTGGTCTTTGTATAGTAATATTAGGTGTAGGATTTCTAGGGGAGTCTGGACCGAAAGCTCCAATTGTGCTAGGCACAAAGATTCTAAGGTTGTACTGTTTGGCAAGTTCTATAACATTGTGTACTCCTTCAATATTTACTCTTACAGCTAGAGGAACATTTTGCTCGCCGATAGCACTCAACAGAGCGGAGAAGTGGATCAACCAGTCCACTTTATGGTCGACTACGATTTTCTGCAGTCCTTTAAAATCTAAGATATCTACGAATATGTAGGGTCCATCGTTGACTATCTCTTGAGTTGGCTTGATAATATCTGATAGTATGACATTTTCACGGCCATATTTTCCTCGAAGATACTTTGCACATTCGACACCGAGTTGTCCAAGACCACCTGTAAACAAAAGAGGTTTACAAAATATTGTCCATCTAATCAAATTTTATCATCATCTCAGCACATATATGTATGTCCCACTGCTGGGCTTGAGTTTCCTCCGCTATAGGAGGGCAATTGATCTACTATACGACTTTGGTTAGACCGGTACCAACCCGGCCTAAGTGTAGATTAAACTCTATACTAGATATGTGCAGACTAATCGGCCGATTTGTCGACCCAACAGATCACGGTTTCGGGGATGTTTGGAAATTACCGTGACGACTCGTTAACCTGATTCGTGCACAAGGCCTACTGCTTCCACCGACTTCAAGGATTCGGTGTTAGTGGTCAGCCCGACAATGGTGAGGGAACGCAATGGGTATTTTATTAATTATTTAATTAAAGTAATTATTAAAGTTATACAGCTTAATTAAAATTTAATTATGTCAGAAAAAAGTCTTGGGTATGGATTTTTTTGAGAAACACATACACTTTTTGACGTTTTATTGAGAAATACATTCAGAGTAAGAAGCCGGATAGTCGGGGTTGACTAGTCGGCACATCTCATCTCTACTCTATACATATTATAAAGCAGTAGAAATTATTTTTTTTAATGAACAAGGAGGGTCAGAAACGTGCGTCAGTTTTAAAAAAAAATTTTTTTTTATTGCACTCGTTGGCAAACGAGCAAACAGTACATATAATTCTCGAAATGGTAATAAAGTCTATTTATATATAACACTCACATTTTACCACATGTTTTTACTTTTTTAGCACCGCATAATAGATTGCAACTTGCAAGTCTATTGCAGCTAACTGGACACAGCTCCAACTTAGGGTTTGCTATTAAGAGGTTTCCTAATAAAATCCTTTCTAGGAAAATCGAGAGCAAACCTCAATTTTTCCCGATCCATAATTTGTACTTATGTGCCTACTACAACCACAAAAAATAAAAAAAATTACTTAATATCAACTACTTGTCACAAGGGCCTAGTGTGGTTTAAGTAAAAATAAAACTATTGAAGCATAGTTATTTACATGTTACGTACATGTTTTCACTTATTGTTTTTATCATTTCTAAATACATAAACATCTATTGCGTCTTATATAGAGCCTTCAGCTACGCAGCCAATAATTTACTGCTAATAAACATGTTTATGTACTCTCAAGACGTCACCGTCTGAGACGTAACCAAGCGGATATGAGTAATAAAAGGAAGACTAATGAATCGGTAGTTTTTTTTTTATATCCTCACCTCTATATTACCAAAAGTAAAGTTGGCAGCTGACACACCTACATTTCGAGGCATATTATTTAAAACCCACGTGATATGATTCGAGCCTAACGCTGTTTACGAACCACATTAAAAACTTCATGCCTCTGAATCCGTAAAATAAGGGAAATCTGCAAAAAGCTCCCAAAAATCCTTTTATCCGACTCACAATTAATTCTAATTCAGGACCTCAGGTGTCAGTAATCATATAAATATGCCGCTATTTAAAAAGCAACACTCGTACTAAATAATGAATTATCTTTGTTATGACCATATCGATACAAGCATACAATTAACGGACCCAAATTAGACGCCGATACGAACCCACGACAATCATCACGGAACGAGGATAGCTATCCCTATCCTATTTGCAATCTGAATACTATTAGCTCTAGCAGTCAAGTAAAAGTAACCGCATAAAATAAATACACATTATACTTTTAGATATGTAGATCCAAACCATATATTCATCGATGTTATTCGACATAGACCTGTCTAATAGGGATAATAACATAATTGCTATGCTTGGCAGGCGAGTTGGCGATCGCAGTTACTAGATATTATAAGCTTTCCTAGAGAATTCTGCTGGCACTTTATGGATGACTAGCAGTGCCCGCGGACTGCGTGCCGCGTTAGAAATATTTTTGTCCCGGCCCGTTTATCCCGCGTAATACTTCAGGTTAAAAGTTCTGCATAAATAAAAATTAAGATGAAGAAGAATTTTTTTGTTATTTTGGTTTATTGTTTTTTTTTATGTTTTTTTTATGTTACTGTTTTTTGTTGTTATTTTTATTACTTGATGTTAATATACACTATTTACATTATTTACATCATGTTTACTTATTTTAATTGTTCAAAACTTCTCGATATACTACATTAGTAGTAATGTTAACATTTGGTACTAAAATATATTGTCTTTCAGGAGTTCCAACCCGAGATAAGCCAACATATAACTGCCCATTTTTTTTTTGTTTTTGCGGGTGGGTTGCGGTCGGCGCGCTCCTCGCACTATTCTGTCCGGGGCGATAGAGGGGCGTAAGCACGCACACCCGCAACCCACCCACGATGCACGTCGCCTTCGTCGTTGGGCCGACCACCGGAGCAGGGATACTTGGCGTCAGTGGCCGGCCCGACGGAATACCCCCTATTTGGGGTACCCTCCCATCGGACGTCGGTCTTTCCTCACGCGGTCGGCCTCTCAGCGGGTGACGGACTAATTCCCCGGTCACGTCACCCGCGAACTCGGCTAGGACGGCGTGAAGCATAGGTATTCGCGCCTACACCGCCCCAATCGCCAGAGGCGGATCGCCTCATCGAGGTTGCGCTCCTCGCGCAGGCGATCCGCCGCCTCCTTCTGCGAGATCACTGCCTCGCAGAAGGCTGCGACCGCGTCCAAATTCCTGACGCTGCCGACCATCGCCCTGGCGATAGTCGATATAACAGCCCATGGGAAAAACAGTGCTTTGTCCGGTCAATGCCCACCAGAGAAAATGTTTGACCCTGGGACTTATTAATAGTGAGGGCAAAAGAGACCTTGACGGAATACTGTAACCTTTTAAACGGTACCTATAGGTAAATCAGTCGCAATCATGGGCACCCGTGGAATATAAGCAAGTTGTCCCACTGCTGGCCCTGTGAGAAAGATCGCCACGGTTATATTCTCCTGCAACTCTTTTATGAGCAGCCTTGTGCCATTGCACATGTTGGGGGTCTCAAGTTCCTTAAAAGCATGATAGGAATGCCAACTTTTAGGATAAGGTCGTGGGGAGGTAAGCCAGGACTCAAAGAATTTAAAAATTCTTGGTGATAGTGCGACATCCACGGACAAGAGGGAGTGGTGAATTGTATGCTTATTCCGTCACCACACGGATCTTATTCTATTTAAAAGTTATTCTTATAACAAATAATTCTCACCAAAAATCATTCAGAAGCACCAGACTTCAAAAAAAAAAAGAATCATCAAAATCGGTTCACCCAATCACTAATCCGAAAAATACAGTGGAATTGCGAACCTCCTCCTTTTTGAAGTCGGTTAAAAAATCAGAAGCATCATAGGAAACCACCAACTAATAGAACAGGCGGGTTTCGGCAGATGATTTTCTATTGTGAACCTTATCCACTCTATCGAAATGTTTATAGGTAGTATAATATAGTAAGTAGTATAGTAGGTACCAAAACTTCCAGAGACCCCTCTCACTAATGTAAAGCTTTTTATACTTTGTGTCGTCACTCAATATGGGAAGCCGAACATTCGCAAAGTATTGAACTGAATATTTAGTTACTACAAAATGCGACAGTAGAATTAGATTGGAGAAGACTGGACCCCTACTTATAAAAAAACCTAAAAATGAAACATAAATTCAGAAAGCTTTAGAAGATCCCCTGGATTGTTTTTATTATTCGACGGCCACCTTCTCTTGCACAGCCTCATCAAATAGGCCATGACCAGCCGTCACCCATTGCTGTCGAGCATTTTCTTGGATAAGACTATAAACTAACTATAACTAATTATATTTAGTAGTGATAGTTCTCTTTTACTTACTGACTGTAACGAGGAGGCCCTCATTCGCGGCACACACATGCCAAATTGTTCCCAAACTAGTTTGTAAACTTAGCATTTTATCTAGTATTTTTAAACAGGTTTTCATTTGAAGTGAAGTAGCTAGTGCTCGTCGCATATCACTTAATAATAAAGATAATGTATAGTCAGTTGCTAAAATATACTCATCCTGAAGTTTTGATATTTACCTACGAGTTATCACGCTGGTAGCATCGTTTGATAGAATACAATTTACCATGCCTTCTCTTACCCGCGGTTATCGTAAAAGACGACTAATAGATATGTCAGTTTCCCTCGTATCGTTGAGGAGGCTCGAGCCCAGCAGTGGGACTTGTATGACGTTATGATGATGATTGATGACTAATCTGCAGCTTTAGTCTCTCACCAGGTAGAGTAAAGATAGTCGTGTGTAGATCAAAAGTCCATTCTTCTAGTTACCTCTTACGAGATCCACGATTAAAGGACGCTATCAAAGATATATGTCTACCATCCAATCAAGGTTTGCTCTTTGGACATACCCATTGATAATGACATAATCGCAAAGTTTCACAGGCGTATTGGCGATCGCATTTACCGTTATGAGTTTCTCGGGATGATAGTGTTACCCCACTTTCCTGGTCTAATTAAAATCCTTCAGCCGATGTTACGGCTCCTACGGAGAGGGGTGGCACCATATTGTATTATATCGTCGCTATACGGATATCAATTATTTATCTGAGATACGTAAATATATATAAAATATATGTGAAGTTCATTATTATTTGTAATAGAGGCTACGGATACTACCAACCCTTAAATTGCTCGTGGGTGTCATAAAAGACAATTCAAAGCTGTACACCAACCTGAGCCAACCCCATCTAGTGCCTTGTCAACAATTATATACCCAAGGAGGGAAGGTGTCGGGCAGCCGATCATAAACCTATCCCCAATAAAGTTTGCAATATGTGCGGTGAAAAAAAAAGTACAGCTTGAGTGACTCAAGCTGTACTTTTTTACGATAAAAGAAAATACAATAAAATCAGGATGATGGTGATGTAAAGTTCATTAATCTTATAATTACTTGCTATAACAAGATCTGGCTCTTAGAATAATAACATATAGAAGGTAAGTTCGCGCACAAAAAGTGAAGCATTTCAATTGGAGCCTAATGGAGCTTACGCCGGAACCGTTCCATAATGTACAAGTCATTGCACTACACGAACGTACGCAACTATTAAAAAATAAATAGGTAATTATGACGGTTTGTGCATTCAAATGGTGCCACAACACATTTGAAAAACATAAAAAGGTTTTTAACATTACTTTGAAAAGTATTTCGACGATTTATGTTAATAAAAACAAAATTTGATTTCATAATTTATATAGTGGTTTCCGTGTGTACGTGTATAATCGTCTGCCCGCCATTAGTATTTTTAGATTCAAATGTTTAAAGTTCGAAGTACTGACACTATCCCTCTATACGTTATTATTCTAAGGTCTATTATTTAAATATATTAAATATATAATTAAACATGGTGACAGCGGTATAAATATACGGTAAAACTACGCATAAATACAACGCTCATAATAATATAATGGAAAATCAGGCAAATATGGCAATGCTTACAGCACCGATATTCTCGGGCAAAGGTGAAGACTGGAAATCTTTTATCAGAAAGTTCGAATGGTATCGATAAGCATCAGGACTTTCAGTACAACCCGACATAAAACAGGTTAGCATGCTCATGTATGTAATAGGAGACAAAGCTGACCATTTGTTAACAATGTTCAACATAAAACAAGGTGACAAACACTATACATATAACAAAATTACAAAAAAAAAATGATGAATATTACTCAGCAGCACAAAACAAAATTCATGCTCGTGCAAAATTTAATAAGATATGTCAGGAGCAGGATGAAAGAGTGGACGATTTTATATCCCGAATATATGCAGCAGCAGAATACTGTCAATATCCAGTAAACGTGAAAGATGAATTAATACGAGACAGGATTATTGTAGGACTACGAGACATAAAAGTGTCGAATAAATTACAACTAGACCCCGAAATCACACTGGATACAGTAATAAAAATAAAACAAGAAGACGAAGTTGCGCGACAACAAAATACAATTAGACCAAGCACACTTGCCGAGGAAATAAATAACGTCCAACATTATACAAATAAAAGAAATAGGATGTATAAGCAGACAAATAATACGTTCCAAAAACCCTTCAGAAGTACATGTGGTAGATGTGGTAAATCACCGTCGCACGCTTATTCAAAGTGCCCAGCAAGGAATAATGTATGTATTAAGTGCCGGGCAAAGTATTTATGGTAGTAATTGATTACTTTCGCGTTTTCCAGAAATGTTTTCTTTGCATTCTACAACTTCAACCACTATTATATCCAAACTTAAAGAATTATTTGCTCGATATGGTATTCCAAAGATAGTAAGGTCAGATAATGGACCACAATTTAAAGCTGCTGAATTTAAAAAATTCGCTGAATCATGGGGTTTTAAGCATATTACTAGTAGTCCTCATGCACCCTGGAGTAACGGTATGGCTGAAGCTGCAGTAAAAATTGTGAAGGGCATAATCTTGAAATCTGAAGATATTCATTTAGGATTAATGGCCTATCGGAGTACGCCAACCGAAAATGGTCTTAGTCCAGCACAACTTCTATTTGGTAAGCGAATTCGAACAACTGTGCCTATACTAACAGATTTACTAATACCAAAATATATAAATATAAAGACAATTAGTGATCACAAGAGGGTTAATAAAGAAAGAGTTAAACAAAACTATGATAGAATGCACAAAAGTAAGGAGTTGCCTGCTTTGGCTCCTGGCACGCATGTGTGGGATGCGATTTCAAGGAGCTATGGAGTAATTGTCAAACAAAGAAATGAACCAAGAAGTTATGACGTTAAGACATCAAACGGTAATTTGGTACGGAGAAATAGGCGGCATATTACTGAAACATCCTATGACGTCGCTAAAGAGAAAGAAAGGGAGCGCAGACAAGAAAACAATGAAGATTTGAGCAGTAGTATGAGATGGCCGACTCGATCAGCAAGATTCAACTCGTAGCTGAATTACTTATTGAACGTACAGTTGTTTTTCATTTCTTTTATCATTATTATTATTACTTTTCTTTTACAAAAGGAAGGATGTTGTATTAAGTTTCTATGTCATTTAAAGTAAATACTTCTTGGTTATTATTATTGCTAGATTGTTATGAGGAAAAAATATATTAAAAATTAGAACTATTATACACAGATTAGAATATACATATGAATTTGAATAATGTCTATTATTTAAATATACTAAATATATAATTAAACAGAAAGTAATTATTCAATATTTCAAAATACAAAAATTATTTCGTTTCTAATACAAGGTTAGTTCAGCACTTTCAGAAGAGGCCACGTTTTTTTTTTATTAATAAATCAATCTGTGTTTTCCTATTCAAATGCAAATAGGCACTTTAATATACATTTTTAAATTTAAACTTCTACTAGTTCTACCGCTTAAAATACGTGTACATATTTATATCATAAAATATAAATAATAATTGACCATTATTTCAAGCCAAAACAAAAAGTAGCGAGGATATTAGATTATTATCACAATTATATCACATCTATAGGCCCTTTCACTCGTTCGAGTGAACGTCATTGAAGTGAATTGAATACCATAAATAGAAACAACCATTAGAATTACCTTCAGAATGCCTAAACGAAAAATCGATTTATTTTCTTCCACGCAGTGTTCTAATAACGTACGATTATTTTATTATTATTATTTACTGTTTTATAATTTAAGAGCTATTGTTATTATAATGACTATGTCTCATTTCTCTAATACAGGTTTAGCAAAGAAACATGCTGTTTAAGTTTTTGGCTACGGTTTAAACCCGGACGACCACCTGACGTCTAACGAAACTATTTTGTTAAATAGCAGAATGAAAATACCTTATAGTTGAAAAAAAAAAGTCAACGCATTAGCGATATTTCATTTATTTTATGATTAAATTATAATAATGAAACTTACCGGTAATCAAAATCTTTGGCGCATTTCTTAATAAACTATTCTGTGAATAATTTCTGATATTTAATTGAGCACTAGTACGACATAAATGTCGGAGAAACATGATCACGGAGGTGTGTACCAAATGACAACACGATTAAACACTGTGTAAGGCGAACGATAACTGGTAATTCAGTTCCGTGGAGGTCGCGTGATGTAGAAACAGGTTGTAAAGCATTATAACTTGTAAATATGCATACGTAAGTCGTAACACGAGCCTTGATCGATCAAAATAGACCTTAAATATTTAACAATAAACTACGTTTTTTGATATACACGAAAGGTGGGTGTGTCGCTGTTAAGTCGATTCGTACTAACATAACATTGAACTTTTTGTGGCTTCTTAGAATTTGCAATAAAATATAGAAAAAACAAAGGTAATATAATTCCTAGTATAAATTAAAATAAAGAAAAAAAAAGACGCTATTGATTGCATTTAACTAATGCACTAAAATTGTCAAACATCCGTATTTTACTTACATAATAATTAATGTTAATAATTATATAAATTACTATTTATTTTTTATTATCATCTCAGGCCATACACATCCCACTGTTGGGTTCGAGCCGCCTCCATTATAAGAGGTAAATTGACCTACTACTACACTGGTCAGACACAGGGTTTCGTTTCGAGTTTTCCTTGTGTTACATAGATGTTATACGTATGTTATAGGTATCCCTTTGTCGTCTTTTTAACGACACCCACGGGCAAGAGAAGGGGGTAGTGAATTCTATTCTTACTCCTTCACCACATAGAACTATATATCTTAATATATAATTATTATAATAATGCCATAATATGTAATTATTTTTATTATGAGGATATAAGCAGGTTTTTGCCTTAAGCGCTTATTACACTACACGTTATTCAGGGCACCTGAATCACTAAGCGTGCTTGCTATACAACAGCTAAATAGTGGAACTTGTTTTACCTTTAGCGAAATAACAGTTTCAGAAAACTGTTCCAAAATAAACAGCCTGTTGTGCTGTAATACGAGAAAAAAGGGGAAATAACCATTATTTAGGAATAATGTTTAGAAGTGGTTTCAGTGTTTGTTCCTAAAATGAAAACTATATATTTTAATCATAAAAATTATCAACCATTCATTTCTAATACATGGGTAAAAATCTCAATGGGACAATCAATCTTTCTCTAGGGCTTATACTTTGTCTTAAAATTGTGTCCTGTTTTTGTATAAAAGGAGTTACTAAAGTTAATAGCTCTTCAAATTCAACACCACTTATTCTTAAGTAATTTCTTAGATCTGATTGGTCCAGAACACTAAGCATCTGCATATTAGAAAGCCTTGGTCTTAATTGTAAATATTCCTTCACCCAGATTCTCTTTTTCTTTTTTTAATTTTCATGCTTGAAACTACAGCGGCTACAGCAAAAGCAATTTTTTGTTTTGACAATGTAGGAGCCATTGTAGCGGACGTGCAACACTTGAGACGGTTACAGCAAAACTAAGTTATACTAAGGTATAAGAGGCGTATATATCAAATCAGTTAAATACCTAAATAAAATAAATACGGTTTTGAAATATAACAGCATGGAACTGTTGTCTATAAATTGGCTTAACAACCCACCCGAACACATCTGAACGCGGAACATGCTTTTCTCTATTCTATCCTATGCAGATCACCTTTGTTAGAAAGAATAAAAGTAGGGAACATGCTATTCTCTATTCTAGCATAAACAAATACATTTGTAGGAAAGCGAAAAAAACTGGTCTGTTCTCAGCTGACAACTGTTTTCTGTTTGCCTGTTGTGTTCATTAGATTGCATATTCACATTTTGATAGAATAATATTTTTGTTAACATATCATTATGATTCAAATGGAACTAGTAATATTAGACAAACACATACAGTATAATCAGAGCATTTATTTTTTATCGTAATATTTTCTTGCAACGAATATTAAATCTTGTGACAAATTAATGATACTCATGTTTGTCTATATATTATGATAATTTTAAAAAATGTGCTGTAACAAAGCGGATTCTTTTTCCTTTTTCAGTTTAGTATCCTACCCTAATAATTTGTGGCGCTCTTCTTAAAATTCTCCCACTTGATGCTTGATGCGCCACTTCAATTTGCTCCCTTTCAACGGATACTTTTTAATACACTGAGATGGCTCTGCTTACTTCTACCCTCCATAGTGGAAAGGACGTAGTTAAATTAATAAAGAACAATGTCAACAAGGTCAAATTTAATAAATTTATAACTAATTTTCTGTATCGGGTAGATAATTATAAATGTCTGTAATAACGATTACTTGTTGGACGTGAGACACCTTAGTCCGCCCGTGACCATGAATGCTGCAAAGTGTTCGAAACGTCGGGCAATCATAAATCAAATACAAACGCGATATAATCCGTAAAAGTAGTTTTATTTACAAAGAACAACGTATTAAAAATGAATGGTTGATAATTTTTATGATTAAAATATATCGTTTTCATTTTAGGAACAAACACTGAAACCACTTCTAAACATTATTCCTAAATAATGGTTATTTCCCCCTTTTTTCTCGTATTACAGCACAACAGGCTGTTATTTTGGAACAGTTTTCTGAAACTGTTATTTTGCTAAAAGTGACACAGGTTCCGCTATTTAGCTGTTGTACAGCACCCCTAGTGATTCAGGGCCCTGAATAACGTGTAGTGTAATAAGCGCTTTAGACTAAAACAACTTATATATATGCAAACTTGATAATAAAAATAAGAAATTACAATTATTTTAAAATTAAATAATACGCCATGAAAGATACATCTAATTCATATACCTTCTAAGGATAATTAATCTTCACAATTACCTAGGTACTGAAGGCAAATACTTATAGCCTGTAGACACTGGGGAGAGGCGGAGGGAATTCGTACGATGGATTAGGAAGCCCTACGCCATTGCAAAACGTTCGTATTGGAATATAATGCCGAGTAAGATCAATTTGCTATGCAAATGGAATTTGAAAAAAATATTCAAGTCAATAAGTTCGTAACTATGAGTGTGATCACCTTGTCACATCGTCTCTTGATATTTTAAGGTTAAAAGCGTGTGGTGAGGCTTTTAGCCACTTTTCTGTCTTTCACCTTTCGTTTTTTTATTGCCGTTGGTGGCAAAAGAGCAAACAGGACACCTGATGGTAAGTGATACTACCGACCATGGACCTTTGCTACCTACCATAAAGGACCTACCATAAAGAAAATGATGGGAATGTGAATGCGTACAATGGGGTTCGGTGATACTAAAGGTATCACCAAAACCCCCACACGCAAACACTCTCAGAATTCTCGGAAAGTTGGGCTCTCTCGCTCATCGAACGAAATACAGTAAAAATGGCTATTACTATAGTATTCATGCAAGAAAAGAAAAACTCGAAATAAAAACCTATTCCAACCCGTCTAATCAGTTCGGTGTAGTATACCAATTTTCCTCCTGCTGTGGAAAAGGCTCGAGCCCAGCAGTGGAAAGTATTTCTTTTTATGAACCGATATGATGACGACATTTTGTACCAAGTTTAGGGCTCTTAAGAGAAGCAAAAATTGAGGTAAATTTACGTAAGTAAATTTAAGCCAGTCTTTTGTATAAAATTGCAAAAGTCATTTCATTAACTAATAACAATCATTTCAATAGTGTAATTAAGGCGACACTTGGCAATTTTATTGTCCAAGTCTACCACCCTTCCTAGTTGCCACATTGCGCATTGTACGATTTAATACAGATAAGTCTAGTAAACATTTTTCATTTTGTAATAACCACAGACTAAAAAATAAAATAGATGTGAACATCAATATCATATTTCAGGGGTATTTTACAATTGCTCGCCGGATTGCATAGGCGGGTAACGGGGGTGCGAGCGGGGGGCGGTGTAGTCACCTTGAGCTCGCCGCCTGGCGCGTCGACGCCCGCCGAGACGTCATTGCCCGTTGGGCAGGTCCGGCTGGAGTGGCCTCGGTTCGGTGTGAGGACCGTCGATGCCTGCCGGCCGGTACTGATGCAGTGGCTAGTGCGGCGGCACGGGGTTTTTCCATCCTACTGGTGCAGGTGTTGACGGGGTATGGATGCTTCGCCAAGCACCTGCACACGGTCGTAAGGAGGGCGAGCACACCGTCGAGCCACCACTGCGATTGCGACCAGGACACGGCGCGGCACACACTCGAGGGGTGCGCCGCGAGGGCGAGGGAGCGTCGTGAACTTGTCGCGATCATCGGTGCAGACCTAACGCTGCCGACCATCGCTAGGGAGATACTTGGCGGCGTCAGTTACTGGGACGTTTAAGAAGATAATTCAATTTCAATGTCAATTTTAATTAATTTATTATATCTCTTCTGGGAGAATTAATTCTAGAATAGTCAACATCACAATGCAGAATAGTCATCAACATAAAATAGTCATGATCTTTCATCATATAGGCGATAGGCTAATATCGCCATTCACTGCTGGATGTAGGCCTCCCTAATGTTTCGCCTCAAAGTGCGGTCCAGAATTATGTCTGTTCAAAAGTGCCTATAAATAGGGAAAATAGCGGCAGCAAACCTGATGCCTATATTGACTATTAAAAAAATATACCATCACTTTATTTTTATGCATTTGTACTTAACGTGATATGATAAATTTAAAAAATAATCTAATTACTACTATGTCATTTCTAATTGAAAATTATGCAAAGACGTTATTTTGGATTACAATTTCATTTATTTTTAACCCACCCAGGGATGTTATTAGAGACACGATATTGAAAAGACAGTATCGATACTGTACTCATGAGTAGTATCGAAGGAAAAGTATCGAACTAATTAAAGTATCGAAACAAAAGTATCGATACTTCAAAGTATCGAGTACTTTTCCTAGAATCTATGTCGTGATGAGCTTTTTTTTTGGGAATATCCGTCTGTGAACGGATTACAGTATTGCGAGCCACATTTTAGAAGGTTCATTACGTTTAAACCAGATATATTATATGATAATAGATTTATGGTAACGCCCCATAAATATAAGCTGTAAGGTCAAGTTTAACATGGATATTCCCTACTATTTATTCGATACGATACCTGCCAACAAGTATTCATTGAGTAAAAGTATCGAAAGTAAAGTATCGAGTACAAAAGTATCGGTATCGAAAGAAAAGTACTCGATACCTAAAAGTATCGATATTTTTTTCGTGTCCCTAGATGTTATAAGCAGGGCCGGCCCGCCCATACGGCGAACAGAGCAGTCGCTCCAGGCGCCAAATCCTAGGGGGCGCCTAAATGGTTCCACACTGACTTTACACTCACAATTGGTAGAGGTATATATTATTAACGACATACTACTGTCGAAATTGTCAGCATTAGGTTACACGCCACACTTGCTCAAATTTTTTGTAAGTTACTTTAGCGAACGCCAACAATACGTAGAATACGCTGGTTACAAATCTAGGCCATATTATACATTTTCAGGTATTAGCCAGGGATCAAATTTGGGGCCTTTAGAATTTATTCTAATGGTTAATGACCTACCAGCAGTCATCCAGCATGCAGATTGCCTTCTCTTTGCGGATGATTTGAAGGTATATTTATCTATAAAGGATGCCTCGGATGCGAAGCGATTGCACGAGGATATTAACCGCATAGTGCAATGGAGCATTGAAAATAAACTGTATTTTAATACCTCTAAATGTGGTATCACAGAAATATTAATACTTATTAATTTTTCTTATCTATTAATTTTTCTGTGTGTGGAATAATGAGTTACTGCCGAGCAAAAAATCCACAACAATACACTTATAAAATTGATAGTGAAGCTATTCCACGTTTAAGTTATATACGAGACTTAGGCGTTGAAATGGTGCCTGAATTAAGGTTTCGTAAAGACATTATCAAAATTTGTAGTAAAGCATTCCGAAAATTAGGTTTAATTTTGAGAATTTGTAAAGATTTCAATAATATTTTGACCATCAAAATTTTATATAACGCTCTTGTACGCAGTCACCTAGAGACATCCGCAATCGTTTGGAATCCTCACGAGTCTAAATATAGTCTAATGCTAGAAAAAATTCACCCGTTTTTTATATATGAAAGAGTACGGAGTTTATCCGTTTTATCCACTTATGTACCCAAGCCTGTTTGTGTTGGGTATGGTTGGCTATGACCAGTTGAGCGTGCGGCGTAATGTATCGCTGGCCCGCTACGTGTGGCGTGTACTTCGCGGGCAACTACATCACCCCGCTATACTGGCAATGCTACACCTGTGCGCACCAGCAGGTCGCATGGGCATACGGCGCCGGCCGTTTGCGTTAAGCTTGCCAACGGCCAGAAGTAATATGCTCCATTACGCTCCACTGACACGTGCTATCAGACTAATAAATACAGTCCACTATTCCACGGATATTTACAACTGCAGTTTGCGAGAATTCTCAGACGTTGTATATAAGTGCGTGGCTTATAATTAGTAAAACATAATATTAAATTATAATTAATATTTTGATATTATTTTTATTAATTGTTTTATATTATTGCCATATTGTATTACATGTCTTAATTTATTATTTAGTTAAATATTATTTGATAAAATATAATGTTAACTTATGATTAATATTTTGATATTATATTTTATTATTCGTTTATTGCCATATGTATTACATATCTTAATTTATTATTTAGTTAAATGTTATTTGGTAAAATATAATATTAAATTATGATTAATATTTTGATATTATATTTTATTATTTGTATAATATTATTGTCTTACTTTAAATGTGTTTTTAATTTTCTAATTTTACTTATAATTGCATTAGGTTAAATGTCCTGTAAATGTATTATAATTGCTTGTAAATAAATAAATTATTAGGAGCTTTTTTTTTTTTGTGGGTGGGTCGCGGTCGGCGCGCCTCCGCACCACTCCGTCCGGGGCGACAGAGGGGCTTAAGCACGCAACTCCCGCGACCCACCCAAAAACCACGTCGCCTTCGTCGTTGGGCCGACCACTGGAGCAGCGTTAACTTGTCGTCAGTGGTCGGCCCGACGGAATACCCCTAATTGGGGTACCCTCCCATCGACCGACGTCGGTCTTTCCTCACGCGGTCGGCCTCTCAGCGGGTGAAAATTATTAGGAGCTAACGGGAGAGGCGCCATAATTGGATCTCGCTCCATTCTAAAATTTAGTTCGGGCCGGCGCGCGGCGCTGGTTATAAGTTTGGCGTATCTGTGTGTCTTCGTGTCTATCTGTGACAACGTAGTTTCTAAATATATGGACCGGTTATGCTGTATTTTTTTTGTTTGTAAGACGACGAGATGGTTCTTAGCTACAATTAATGAATATTTTTCAGGAGTTTCACACCTCTTATTTTTAGCCGCCATTGGGATGGGTTGGCTTTACTTTCAAACTTATCTGTGACCTAACATGGAAATGTCCACGTACAACGTTATCACTGAGCCATTCTTATGATGGATCTCGAAGGAAGGAGACGAAACTTAGGATTGCCTATTAGCAAACGCATCAAGTTTGGGCTTACAGAATTCGTACTGGGAGATGTGAAACATCGTAATAATTTTGTACAAGTATATATGGGTAAAAGAACATATTACCACAGGAACTAATATGGCATAGAGCATTAATACAATATTACGATTTATTTCCAGAAAATTATGATTTTTATTTAATAAACATTTATTTTCATTAGTATACGCTAATGGTATGTATTTAGGTTAATAATTTACTTTGAGCTTACTAGATGGCATTGTAAATAATTCTAAAACAGGTTATGGTTTCGTTACACAAATATACATATCCAAGCGTGGCGTTAATGCCACGCAAACCTTAACTTTAAACGGGTTGAGAGCCCTCAGCGCTCACCCAACAGTCCGCGTAAAGTTGTCACAGCCATCCGAAGCTAACAACTAAGTCACACACAAAAAAAAAAATGCTACGCAAACGATCAGGATCACCCTCGCCTATAGATGTTTCGCATCAAAAATTATCCCGCATAGGGCTCGAAGTTATGATCAAAGTTACGGCCTTAGCAGTCTGTAATCAAATCATCAGCATTCAGAAATAGGGGAACTTCGGTACAAGATTCCTCTTCCTCTATGAGGAAAAGAATAAAATAGTAACAGATAAACGGTCTATCGTATCTATAATAGTAATGCAGTCACGGGCGGTAGCACGCGCCACAATGGTGAAAGATAAGTTACTTGGTGTGCATCGAGCTGTGAACCGAAAGTCTTCTGTTTACATGCGAAATACTCGCATCCCAGTTGATGTTTGGCAACCATAAGCCACGCTTGTCCAAGTTCTTTTTTGTGATCAGTTTGAATAATAGTGTATTCGAGAGCCATCAGAAATATTGACTGTGCATATTTATCTTTGACGGTAAGTCATAATTATATTTTTATGATTTACACTGCTATTTGTTTACCAAACAACGTTTGCAGATCTGCATTCTTTGTGTTCCTACTCAAAGAATGCAGAGATTATATTTTCTTAAGATTATATTTTCACAATAAAACAATTTTAAGTGCTGTTTTCGTGTGCCAATTCGGAGCGAATCGTAAAAAGCTGACTACGGAATAAAAAAAAAACCAAAAAGAATAAATTATTACTACCCTTGAACCTACTTGTATTGGAATTGGACTGAAGAAGACAAAGAACGTGTTGTGTGGAAACCAACATCATCATTGGCCTAACTTATCTCTAAATGCAGTCGGCACAACATGTCCTTACCTTCCATAGACTCCTGGCAGCCGTTATATTTGCACTTTCTTCTTTCATACCTCTTCTTCTTCTCTCTACTTATATCCTCCTTTACTCAATCCATTCATTTTGGGTCTCCCAAGATTCTTACGTACATCTACATTCATATTGATTATCCTCCTTATAAGGTACCTATGGTCTCTCCTCAACGCATGTCCATATCGAGACAACTTCGCACTTCTAATATTTATTACTTTGGGGCTTTTCTATATTATTGTTTAAAGATATAATGAATACAAATAATAATTGCACTCTTCTAGCAAATATATGACCGGTCTTTTTTTGTTTGGGACTCGAGCGTTCTATGTTATTTAGTTGATTCGAAAAACCTGCTGAGCTGTGGTATATTATAAGGTTAAAAAGGTGATATTTGTTAATAGACAACATTAATATTATTGTAAATGATAAATATTTTTAGTTATGTTCATGGAATTATCAGTTATAGAGTTTCTGTGACTTTGTATTATAACGAATATGTTGAATATTAATTTCTATAGTAATGAAGTAATAATACAGCTTGTTAAACTAAATCCTCTGTTTTCGCTAGTCATACAAGACGATTAATGAGTGTAAATAAAAATAGCACCACAATAGAACCAAAAGAAAACTTGAAACAAATACTATGTGAATCCGTTTGGGCATCGTAGTACAGTAGGTACATCAATTTCCTTCTTCCTATGGAGAAGTGGAGAAACGACAGTGACATGTTTTAAACATTTTTTAAGGTTTTTTTTTTTTTTTTTTGTTTTTTTTTTTTTTTTGGGGTGGGTCGCGGTCGGCGCGCCTCCGCACCACTCCGTCCGGGGCGACAGAGGGGCCTAAGCACGCAACTCCCGCAACCCACCCGAAAACCACCTCGCCTTCGTCATTGGGCCGACCACCGGAGCAGGTTTACTTGTCGTCAGTGGTCGGCCCGACGGAATACCCCCTACGCGGGGTACCCTCCCGTCGACCGACGTCCCCCCCTCGGGGAGGACGTCGGTCTTTCCTCACGCGGTCGGCCTCTCGGCGGGTGACGGACTAATCCCCGGTCACGTCACCCGCGGCCTCGGCTAGGGCGGCATGAGGCGCAGATAATTGCGCCTGCGCCGCCCCAGTCGCCGGCGGTGGATCTCCTCATCGAGGCTGCGCTCCACGCGCAGACGATCCGCCGCCTCCTTCTGCGAGATCACTGTCTCGCAGAAAGCTGCGACCGCGTCCCAGTTCCTGACGCTGTCGACCATCGCCCTAGCGATGGCCGGCAGCGTCAGGTCGGCACCGATGATTGCGACGAGTTCACGGCGCTGCACTGCCCAAGCCGCGCAGGCCTCGAGCGTGTGGCGCGCCGTGTCCTCGTCGCAATCGCAGTGGTGGCAGGACGGTGTACTCTCCCTCCTCACGACCCTGTGCAGGTATTTGGCGAAGCTCCCGTGCCCCGTCAACACCTGCACTAGTCGGAAGGAGAGCACCCCGTGCCGCCTCTCCAACCACTGCATCAGCACCGGCCGGAAGGCCTCCACGGTTCGCACCCCGAACCGAGGCCTCTCCAGCCGGACTGCCCAACGGGCAATGACGTCTCGGCGGGCGTCGACGCGCCAGGCGGTGAGATCCCTTAACGAGATCACACCGCCCTCCCCGCGCACCCCCGACACCCGCCGATACAACTCGGCGAGCATTTCCGCCTCCAGGTCCCACGGGGGAGTCCCGGCCAATAGGCACGCTGCCTCCGTCGCAACCGTGCGGTATCCGCGGATGGCCCTGACCGCCATGACCCTCTGTGGTCGCCACAGAAGGGCCCTAAGTCGGACGGTCAAGGACCCCGCCCACACCGGTGCGCCGTACAGGGCCATCGACCGGATGACCCCCGTGTACAGCCGTCGGCACGTAGCGCTCGGTCCGCCCACGTTCGGCATTAGCCACGATAGGGCGGACGCCGCGCCGACGAGCCGCGGAGCGAGCCTGCGGAAATGCTCCCGGAACCACCATTGCCCGTCGAGCACCAGGCCCAAGTACCTCATATGGGCCCGGATGCTGATGTCAACCGATCGGACGGTGATCGAGACGCCGATGGGAGGGCTCATAAGGCGCCCATGGAACAAGAGGGCCTCCGTCTTGTCCAGGGCGACCCTCAACCCCAGCGCCTCGATCCGCCTGACGACCTCTTCGGTGCCATAGGTCGCCAGGCTTACCGCCTCTTCTAGCGTCCCACCGCGGGCTGTGACGAGCGTGTCGTCGGCGTAACAAATCACGCCCAGCCCGGGCGGGAGGCTCCCCCGCAACGCCCAGTCGTAGCCGATGTTCCACAGGGTGGGTCCGAGGACCGACCCCTGTGGGACACCGCACGTCATGGGCGTTCGCACAACGTCCCCTGCTCGGTTGGTACAGAGGACGCTGCGCCCCACCAAATAGTCTGCCACTAGCCGCCTCAGGTAAGCTGGCACTCCGTGATACCGGAGCGCCTCCCTGATGCAGCTGAATGGCAGAACATTTTTTAAGGTTAAGAAAAAAAGAGATCAACCATAAATATTAATGAAATTATTACGTTAAGTAATACTTTTAATAGATAGCAAAAGTTTAATTGCACCTAGGTTCAATTTGATCCTATCATATTATAAGTTAGTTCCAGATAAGTAGGGCACACAGCAAATTCGTTAATGCAGTAGGTGTAAAGTAAATTTTGCAGATGGAATATTCACGAGAGATCATGGCAACCATGATCTCTCGTGAATATTCATAATGAACAACAGTTGTCTTTAAAATTTTAATCATGAATCACATTTCGTGTCATATTTTTAATATTTCTGTGGTCGCTACCTACTTATATACGATAGATACCTCTTGTATAAGACATTCAAGAAAAGTCTTACTTAAATAATATCATGTAATCTGTGACTTTATTTTTTATTTCGAAAATTGTATAATTATATTTTATACATTAACTGTTAAAAATAGTTTTGTATATTCATCTTCTTCCTTTTTTACTGCGAGAAAAAAGATAATAAGTAAAAAATATCGTAATTAATATAATTTATTTAATATTTTATTTTATTGAGATTTTGAATATTCAGTGACTGAAGAAATAATAATGCAATATACAACTCTCTCGCTGTCATTCAATCTCGCGGACGTCCAGAAAATTGATAGGAACAAGCCGATCACCATTAGGCTAACTCAAAACAGCAAGGGTGATATAACAGGCTAATTCAATTAATCTAATCTATCGTGGAATAGAGTCGTGCCCATATTGGGCTACCTATACATAGGTTAAAGTAGATTGCTGTATGGTGGCGGCTATGACTATTACCAACGCTTAAATTGCTAGAGGGTGTCGTAAAAGACGGCTACGACCTTTACATAAACTTAGGACATCTCCATCTGATACTGTCTGGTTAATAATTACGTTTCCAAGGAGGGTTGACATCAGGCAGGTGGCCAGTTATAAAAGTATTGCCAATAACTTTTGCAATATATTACTAGGAAAGAAGAGTATATGTTGAGTCAACCCCAAGCAGGGCGATAATAGGTTCAAGAAAATTTTAAAAAAACTTATAAAAAAAAATTTTAAAAGATATAATAAGGACATATTATGTTCGGTCAATTTGGTGACTGATGTAGAAAGCATATTATCACATCAAAGGCCCGTGGTTTTCAGGAGTGAATTAATACTTGGTTTGCCTTGGCTTGTGATCATCGGCTATCACGTTGAAAGATTTTTTTTGTTGGGAGCAATGAGCCTATCGCGCTATATGGCTAACTTCTTGGTGAGCCGAAAATTTGTATATTTGCCGTCTTGATAGATCCATTGATACCGAATGTATTAGTTTATTAGCCATGTCAGTAGCTTGCTCTTTCTGATATATTTAAATAGCTTGTTAATCGTTTGATCAATTCTCTAATTAATCTCCATGGCATTTGACGACCCTGTTGCCTCATTACATTACTACCGTTGCTGGGTAACATACGTAATATTTGATTAATAAGAAATATTTTTTGGTATGAGGATACATATTATTATAACATCTAACGACCTTCATTTCGCAATGTTACTACCATTTTATCGAAGCAACTATTGTTCTATGTCCGATCATAAAATGTTCAGAAATATTTGCATATTGTAAGGATTTTCGAGGCTTTTATTAGACAGTTTTCCATAACCATTTCAAATTTTAGAATTACTTCACGTTAAGTTAGGAGATGTGAATATATTACCTATACTTAACCTTTTACGGATAAGGTCGAGAGACTAAACAAAAATAGAACAAAAAATATACCTACTTCAGATAGAGATCAATTCGCGTGTGTTGATGCAATGCCTCAGCTTTCTAATAGCTAGTTATATTATTGAAAATAGGGAACTTGCACGCCGCTCAAGATAAGCATCAGCACGCGAATCCATTATGTGCTACGTATAAACGGCGACAAAAGACCTATCTCTAAGAATCAAGTCGCTATGATTCTATAATACATATACTGTTCTCTGATGCTGTCCCCCCCATCCTTCTACTGTTATAAATATGAAACCTAATAGGTAACATAAATAAATAAAATTGAAAATTTTGAATAACCTCCCGATCCAAACTAAAATTATAAAAAAAAGTATAACCTTCTCTTGAACAGGAATGATTAATTAATTGTTATTTAACAAATATAGGTTTGGTACCCGTGAAGCACTTAGAGTAATCATACGCCATTACATCATTTTGGAAAGGGCTGATACTCTTACACTGCTGGACCGATATTAACCAAACATACCTAAGAACCACCGCAAGGTAACTGGCTTTCAAAAGAAAAAAACCGCAACGAAATAGGTACATCCATTTCACAGCTACGATTCCACACTTGGACAAACAAATAGACATCGACGTCAAACTTATGAGAACCCTCTTTTTGCGTCGGGGGTTAAAAAGGTATAATACTCGTAAAAATATTATATGTAATCTAATTGAAAAAATATTCACGAAAAATGAAAGTAGTTTAATATAGTTTAATATTAAGTAAATTCATTTGAAATTTATATTTAACTAGCTGACCCAACAGACGTTGTTATTGTTCAAATAAAATAAACGAAATTCTCCATGAAATCGACAGCAGTAATAGGGACTGACCAACTGCAGCGCCACCTGCCGGGCTGATTTGTGAATCTAAATGATCCAGGCCCTCACGTGAATGTTGAATACAAAAATTCAGATCCATCCAGCCGTTGAGTTGCAGTATAGATAAACAACCTAGATACCCAATCGCTAAGTTTTCTTAAATTCTCTGATTTTCTGCGCAACTTTCTTAATTTTTTTTTTGTAAAAGTCTTTTCAAAGTATTAGAAAAATTAAAAAGAAAGATGGATGAAATCGGTAAAGCCCAAACAGCGCCACCTACCGGGTCCAATTGTGAATCTAAACCATCCTCGAAATCCCCTTGCATACACACAAAAAATTTCGTCAACATCGGTCCAGCCGTTTAGGAGGAGTTCAGTGACATATACACGTACGCTAGAAATTTATGTATAAGATTACCTAAAATGAGCCCAATATTATAAATACTAATTAAAAGATACGAGATACTAAACGTTTTAGCAAATATTACCTTTAAGTAGATATTTTTGCTCATCTATCACGCCATATGCGATGTCTCATAAATCATGTCATATTTATGTCTATAACATCTGAAAACATGTTCATATTTTGCATATTTGTAATGTATAAATATTAAATTCTAATTAAAGCGGAACAAAGTAATTTAGTATTTTATATTACGTTGGTTGAAATCTATGCTTAAGGTTCTAATAAACATTTTTAACAGACATCTAAAAAATGAGGAGGTTCTCAATTCGGATGTTTGTATTTTTTATGTTTGGTCGCGCATAACTCCGTCGCTTGCTAACCAATTTGAAAAATTCTTTTTTTATTGGAAAGGTATACTTCCCAAATGGCCCCATGAAAATGTTATCGAAATCGGACGAGCGATTTTTGATAAATCAACAAAAGTCTAAAAATTTTCGACATTGTATTAACGATCTTTTTTCTTTGTAGTCGGTTTTATTTTTAATTTGTTATAAAAGATGATAAGCAACAAATTAGGAATAAAACCAACAACAATTAGATTTCAGCGCAAGCTTAATTTGTTTATTTTATTTGCATATTTCGATTTTAATTTTTTTATCGTATTAATATATACCAAAAATCAATCATAACTAAATTGTCCATAGAATTAATTATATGATTAAAGCGACATTTTTTGAATAGGATTAGGTACTTGTTTGGGGTTTTCTTTTTCATATTTTACAGCATATTCGACATTCTCTAAGATACTCGTGCTATCAAAAATCTTGATACTCTTTTAAGTTAGTAATTAATCTATGATTTTGATCAAAGAAACCTAATTTTTTTATTAGAGCTTGACAACTTTTTATCTAAAGATAAGTGTTAATGAGGGTTTTGTCCTTTGTATTACTAAATACTCTGTAACACGAATTGACCTATTTTTACTTCTCTCATCTCGTAAATGCAAATCGGCCGTCTATTAGGTAATTTTCCTTACTTGTGCTAGTTTTTACATTGCGTATTTTTATTTTACTAGTGCTTTTTACTAGTGCTTGATATCTTTCTATCCAATGATAAAAGTAATGAGGGCTTGTTTTTGTCCGTTATTACATCTGAATACGAATTGACCTATTTTTACTTACCTCTCTCACCTCTTAATGCAAATTGGCCATCTATTCAGTTTTTTTACTAGTAATTTTTTACTAGTGATTGAAACTTTTCTTTCTATCTGAAGGTAAATGTTATGGTAATGAGTGCCTGCTTTTGTCCTTTCGCAATTACATTGGAACACGAATTGATCTATTTTTATTTACCTTTTGGCCGATTCGGCCGATTTGCGGCGCTCACGGACCTTTGCTAGGCCGCTGTCTAACGTGAAGAAAGTGAAGGCAGTGTGAATACGTGCCAATGAGGTTCGGTGATACTAAAGGCATCACCAAAACCCACCACACGCAAACATCATCAGAAAGTTAAGCTTTACCTTTGTGGATAAGTAATAACAAGTATTTGACAAAGGATATGGTGAGGGTGTTTTTCCTTTAATAACAAATGCCTGGCTTAATTACTCATTCCATAGCTCACGGCTACGTAAATATAAAGACGCATATACTCTATATACATTCATATTTTGCTTTTTAATGTATTTGTTTAATTTATGCAAACACGATATGCATCTGTAGGCAACGTGACCTGCTTCGAATAACATTATACCTACAAACGATAGGTACTTATAGTACGACCTACATACATACATACCGAACATGTGGCAACTAGCGTAAATAATAAATGCATTATAGTTAAAGGTAGATAATATCGGAAATACACAAACTTCCCAAAAGGGTCATAAACTTATTTTTAATCGACTCTCCAGAGAAAAAGAGACTCTCTCTCTCCCTCAGGAGGTTCTCATTTCGACTGTATTTTTTTTGTGTGTTCAGTATTTTCGACTGGATGAACCGATTTATATGATTCTATTTTTATTTGAAAGCTGGTGCTTCCCGTGTATTCCCATTTCAACTTGGTCGAGTTCTGTTAGTGGCATTCATGAGAAAACGGCTGTAGTCGTTTTTTTTTGTACAGAAATATTTTCTGATAAGTTCTATATATTTTGAATATTGCAGGGTTTTGAAATTTACCGGCGGGGGAGTGCTGTTGGTGGTGTCCCTGAACATCGTCAACGCATTCAATATTCTACCATTCAACAGGGGTCGGTCCTGAGACCCACCCCTTTTTTTTTTGGGGTGGGCTGCGGTCGGCGCGCTTCCGCACTACTCCGTCCGGGGCGACAGAGGGGCTTAAGCACGCAAAACCCGCAAAACACCCGCAACCCACCCGAACACCACGTCGCCTTCGTCGTTGGGCCGACCACTGGAGCAGGGTTACTTGTCATCAGTGGGACCTCAGACCCACCCTGTGGAACATCGGCTACGACTGGGCGTTGAGAGGGCGCCCGGGCTGGGTGTGATCTGTTACGCCGACGACACGCTCGTCACAGCCCGCGGTGGGATGATGGAGGAGGCGGCAAACCAGGCGACTCTCGGCACCGAGGAGATCGTCAGGCGGATCGAGGCGCTGGGGTTAAGGGTGGCCCTGGACAAGGCGGAGGCACTGTTGTTCTACGGGCCCCGTATGAACCCTCCCATCGGCGTCTCGAGTCTCGATCACCTTCAATTGAGACCACCGTCGGTTGAGATCAACATCCGGGCCCATATGAAGTATTTGGGCCTGGTGTTCGACGGGCATTGGTGGTTCCGGAAGCATTTCCGCAGGCTTGCCCCACGGCTCGTCGGCGCGATGTCCGCCCTATCCTAGCTGATGCTGAATGCCCGCAGGAGGTGCGTGTGGAGGTCGGTATGGTCTCGTTAAGGGCACTTACCGCCTGGCGCTCGACGCCCGCCGAGACGTCATTGCCCGTTGGGCAGTCCGGCTGAAGAGGCCTCGGTTCGGTATGAGGATCGTCGAGGCCTTCCGGCCGGTGCTGATGCAGTAGCTAAAGCGGCCGCACGGGGTGCTCTCCTTTCGAGTGGTGTAGATTTTGACGGGCATGCTAGCTTCGCCAAATACCTGCACACGGACGTTAGGAGGGAGAGTACACCGTCCTGCCACCACTGCGATTACGACGAGGACACGGTGCAGTATACGCTCGAGGTTTGTACCGCTTGGGCAGAGCAGCGTCGTGAACTCGTCGCAGTCATCGGTGCCGAGGTCCTCCCCGAGGGGGGGACGTCGGTTGAGGAGAGGGTATTCCTCAAGGGGTATACCATCGGGCCGACCACTGACGACAAGTCACCCTGCACCGGTGTGCGTGCTTACGCCCCTCGGTCGCCCCGGACGAAGCCGTGGGACGAATACGCCTACCGTAGAACAGAAAAAAATGGTTTTGAAATATTGATCCGTTAATTTTTTGTGTGACGATAAGTGGTGAGGTTAACCACCGGAGTAAGACTAGAGGGAACAGTGTCTCCTTTCTCTTTGGGTATTGGCCTAGAGAAGGTCAAACGCTTTTCTCGCTTTCATAATTTTATGTAATTATGTAAATAAATGATATAAGTATGCTATTCAAAATGATCGATGAATAATTAAAATGTTTCTCTGATATAAAAGTTTCTTCTATCGTACGGCTTACGACACACCCTGTCAATATTTTTTATTTTTAAAATGTGACCTGGAAGCAACGTAACTACAGCACCTTGTCTAGTTTCTCTATTTTTAAAATGAGTTCTAGAGGCAAAGATACTGGGTCATATATGTATTATTATATGCTTAATTTAACATTGTTGTATTTTACAGAGCAATGATTCTGGTCGAGTTTTCAATCAATTCAAAGAGATCATCTCTTTGAATAGGTGCGTTTTATTACTTATATGCGTAACGTTGCTATTCTTACGCTACTTCGGCGAAACAAAAGTGAGGGATATGTTTTTGATTATGTATCGTTGGAAGCGTTTGTCCGCTGGTTATAGGCTACAGATATGATAACACGTTATTTTGCCTTGCATATGAGGGCATCTACATATACCTAGAGGGCACCTCTAGGTGGAAACAAGAAAATATTCTCGTCCAAAATTATTATGTAGAAATTATTCGATACATAGTGTATTAAAAAAAAAACAAATTAAATGTATTAACTATTTTATTATATTTCATAAATGTTCTTAGGATAGTCATGGTGGTACGCCACCTACCATTACAAAAACACACAGTCTGCTGTTGTAAACATATTTATTACATACGCACGTGTAAGTGCACAGGTGTCGAGACGAAGTAAAACTGTAATCTCCAGTTAAGTATGGCGTAAATACAGCATTATTATAATATCTAACATTTACTAACTCACAATCTAGATTCATCATCTCCTACTCCTTCACAATGGGAGGGAATTTGACCTACTATACCATGCTGGTCAGATATGTTGGTATAAGGTTTCATTTCGAGTTTCCCTTCTCTTGCGCAGATATTATGTGCATATCATGTGTCATAGTCGTCTTTTACGACTTCCACGAGCAAGATAGGGAGTGGAGAGTTGTATTCTTACTCCGTCGCCACAGTGAAAACAATTTAACACTCCCTTCTTTGCCCGTGGTTGTCTTAAAAGACGACTAACGGATACAATGTGCAGATAGCATTACTGCAAGAGAAGACTCGACATAAAACTCTATACCAATACGCCTGATCAGTGTGGTATGATAGGTCAATTTCTCTCACACAGTGGAGGAGGCCAGAGCCAGAGTGGAAGATCTACGGATTGAAATAAGTAATGAAAATTGAATGAAACAAAGGAACAGACACAGGGGAAAATAACATAGAACCTTCATATTGTAACTGGCTTCGGATACTACATGCATACAGCCATAGTAATAAACATAACAGTCACGTTAAATCTATTAGTAGCTTTTTTTTTTTTTTTTTTTTTTTTTTTTTTGGGTGGGTCGCGGTCGGCGCGCCTCCGCACCACTCCGTCCGGGGCGACAGAGGGGCTTAAGCACGCAACTCCCGCAACCCACCCGAAAACCACCTCGCCTTCGTCATTGGGCCGACCACCGGAGCAGGTTTACTTGTCGTCAGTGGTCGGCCCGACGGAATACCCCCTACGCGGGGTACCCTCCCATCGACCGACGTCCCCCCCTCGGGGAGGACGTCGGTCTTTCCTCACGCGGTCGGCCTCTCGGCGGGTGACGGACTAATCCCCGGTCACGTCACCCGCGGCCTCGGCTAGGGCGGCATGAGGCGCAGATAGTTGCGCCTGCGCCGCCCCAGTCGCCGGCGGCGGATCTCCTCATCGAGGCTGCGCTCCACGCGCAGACGATCCGCCGCCTCCTTCTGCGAGATCACTGTCTCGCAGAAGGCTGCGACCGCGTCCCAGTTCCTGACGCTGTCGACCATCGCCCTAGCGATGGCCGGCAGCGTCAGGTCGGCACCGATGATTGCGACGAGTTCACGGCGCTGCACTGCCCAAGCCGCGCAGGCCTCGAGCGTGTGGCGCGCCGTGTCCTCGTCGCAATCGCAGTGGTGGCAGGACGGTGTACTCTCCCTCCTCACGACCCTGTGCAGGTATTTGGCGAAGCTCCCGTGCCCCGTCAACACCTGCACTAGTCGGAAGGAGAGCACCCCGTGCCGCCTTTCCAACCACTGCATCAGCACCGGCCGGAAGGCCTCCACGGTTCGCACCCCGAACCGAGGCCTCTCCAGCCGGACTGCCCAACGGGCAAATCTATTAGTAGCTACAGTTCACGCTCCACACAGGAATCAAGAAACTATCCTACCTTCTTTACAGTCCATGTCTCAAATCTGTGGTTACGTCTCTATTAAAATGGGAGAAATTCAGACTATTATGCCAAACTGGCTAGGCAGATTTGAATAAAGTTTTATTGTGATACTAGCGTGATTTTACACACGAAATTCTTCTTGCCATGGGAATTCGACAATAAAATATAGCTAGAATAAAATATAGCCTATTTACTCGCTAATATACATTTTTTTCTTGGCATTTTTAGTGGCTTTCCATTGGCGAAATAAATTTTAAAATCGTCCAAATACCTGTGATTTCACCCTCGTAATTCCCGTAGGAATACGAGTTTATAATGTAGCCTATGTTACTCGCTGATAATGTAGCTTTGCATTGCTGAAACTTTTTTAAAATCGGCTAAGTTGTTTAAGCATGAAAGCATGACAAACAAACCCAGATTTGTATTTGTAATATTAGTTAGGATGTTTAAACATATGGTATTCAAACATATAGGTACAGTAGAAACTCGATTAACCGGACTAATTGTTGTCGTTAGGCATTCGGATAATCGAAAATCCGGATAATCGAATGTATGAAAAACCTCCTTTGGTTTTGTGCATATGTAGTATGTACATTTTATGCGTTTATTAAAAGACGAATACATATCCCGCGGGGCACGCACGTCACCACTTAGTGGTAGTAACAATTACCTTCTAACTAAAACTATAACGAAACGCGTGGGGCAGCGATAGTGTTGCCCAAAAAAGTCTTGGTCTTGCGGTCTTGGTCTTGGTCTTGCGAAAAATGCGAGACCGAGTCCAAGACCAAGACCGCTTAATTTTAGCAAGACCAAGACCAAGACTGGCTCTGCAAGACTTGAGCAAGACCAAGACTGACCCTGCAAGAGTCTCGCGGTCTTGCATTTAATTCAAATCACCATTCCAGCTTATATACGGTGGAGCTCGTGTCTTCTACATAATAGAAGGGAAATCGGCCGTGGCCGTAGAGGAATCGCCACGGTGATTGGCCGTGTTGTTACAGGGTTTCATGTCAAGTTTTCCTTCTCTTGCACCGATGTTATATATTATAGCCCTTAGTCGTGGATTCGCACTCGCGGGTAAAATAAAGGGGTGATGAATTGTATTCTTACTCCGCCACTACACGGCAAGTCAAATTAGTCTTGAGATATCCATCTATTGGCCAATCGATGCCCAATTTTGGTGTTGGCAGAATTACTCTTCGGAAAGGCTTAAGGACAAAAATACCGTAATCACGAGAGTGCTCTTGCCCATTATACATATTTATATATCCGTTTATTCATTAGCCCAACGACGTTCACTGTTGGACATAGAAATATGCCTACAATTAATCTACATAAATGTCCGTGTAGGGACAGAGTACGAATACAATTCACCACTCTCTTACCCGTGGATGTCGTATCAAATCGGACCGAGGCAATGGTGTTAGGAAGCCGCGCGCACGCTGGGTCCATTCCGTCCGGGGCGATGAAAAGACGGTGTGCGGGCCCATAACCCGCCCATACCCACGTCGCCTCGTTGTTGGGCCGACTACCAGAGCAGGGTGACTTGTCGTCAGTGGTCAAATAACTCCGTCGCTTGCTAATCAAATTGAAAAAATCTTTTTTGTTGGAAAGGGGGAATGTTAAATGACATAAAATTTATTGTATCAACTGCCCCGTGTGGTGACGTCTTAAGAAAACAGGGTCGAAATTCCTTCCTTTGTCATAGGAGTAGTAACTCTATTTAATGTAACACCAGGGGAATAGGAGAGTAATTTTCCTCAGTGGTAAGGGTTATATTCAATAGTGGACTATAGGCTAGCAGATGGATAGGTAGGATAGGATGATGTTTGATTAATTTAGTTGAATTTTTCATTGCCATGATAAATGACTGTTACGTTATTCCAACTGCAAGACTTGCAAGACTTTGCGAGACTCTTGCTGCAATACCAAGACCAAGACCAAGACTCGAGTGTGCAATACCAAGACCAAGACGAGACCAGGTGTGCTGTTGCAAGACCAAGACCAAGACTGGTCCAAGTCTCGTCTTGGTCTTGCATTTGGGCAATACTAGGCAGCGATCCCGCGGGACATGCCATTTCAGACACGTTCATGCTTGTATAAATTCGATTTGCAAGTACAATATATGTCGCGGTTGTTAGTCCGGATAATCGCGAATCCGTATAACTGAGGTCTGGATAATCGAGTTTCTACTGTAATAATATGTTTTTTTTTTTGGGTGTGTATAGCTGTTAGCGGCAGATGGCTTTCACAGCTTAGCCTGGACTATGGGTGAGCGCTGAGGCCTCTCAACCCGGAGTAGTAATATGTGACTGCCCGCTACATTTATACAGACACATTTTATGTTTTAAATATCATCTCAGTCATAATGAAAATTTATATTTAATGAAATCTGTCACTGTCATTTACTATTAATACTCAAAAATAGAAATTGATTATTGTCCCTGGTGTAAGATCGGAGTGCTAGTTACTTTGCACCTTATGAAGCCATATTGAAACTACATAGATGTGATAAAAATTTTTTAACATCGCTCAAGGTCGATTTGTGACATAGTATCTATCAGACGGAATGCTGTCAAACACTAATATTTGATTTAAAAAATGCGAGTATTCTAATTAGTTGTCTATACTCAAATTTTAAGGGACGTTTCACACCATAAATCTCAGTTATATTAAGCCAATATGAACCGCACCCAATAATAATGTCATCATCGCAAATCGTGTATGTACGTATCGTGTGTACTGCTGGGATCGAGCCTCTTCCAACAGGAGAAGTGACTCTCCACACGAACAAATATAACAACACATAAAAGTAATAAGTACAATTAGGCTTAGAATAATAACGTTTAGAAGGTAAGTCCGCGCACAAAAAAAATGAAGCATTTAAATTGGAGCCTAATGGAGCTTACGTCAGACCGTTCCACACCTCTTAAAAATAAATAGGTAATTATGACGGTTTGTGCATTCAAATGGTGCACAACACATTTGAAAAACATAAAAAGGTTTTAACATTACTTTTAAAAGTATTTCGACGATTTATGTTAATAAAAACAAAATTTGATTTCATAATTTGTATAGTGGTGTGCATGTGTACGTGTGTAATCGCCTGCGCGCATTTACTGTTTTTGACTTCATGTTTTATCCTTCTATACGTTATTATTCTAAGACAAATAGGTATAAAAACAATAAAAGTGTAATAAGAAGTTATGATAGGCCAAAACGTCATAATTTAATGCACTCACGCTATGAGATGACAAAGACCGTTACAGATAAATGCGATAACTGTACTGTAATCACTATTGTCCCGTTCGTCGGCTGCGCATAAGTGTTGTATATACACATTGAGGTTTTAAGATGATGCGCCAAATCCAAAATTGTGATGAGTAACTAAACTAATCTTGAAGGCTTTTGATGTTTACGTGAGTATTACACATTATAAATAAATAAAACTATTATTACAGATTTTATTGCGTTTGTATTGAATTTTTGTTTGCCCGACGTTTCGAAGACTTTTCAGCGTTCATGGTCATGTGGTCGGCCCAACGACGAAGGCGACGTGCATCGTGGGTGGGTTGTGGGTGTGCGTGCTTACGCCCCTCTGTCGCCTCGGACGGAGTGGTGCGAGGAGCGCGCCGACCGCAACCCAACCCCAATAAAAAAAAGAAAGCGTTCATTGTCATGAGCGGACTAAGATGTATCACTTCCAACGAGTCATAATTATTACACAGATTTATATCTACCCGCTACAGAATTAATTATTAAATATTGACCCACATTTTGATACAAATTGATTGCCCAGTACAAATACGAACACTACCAACCCTTACATTGCTCGTGCTCGGGTGGGGTAAAAGACGACTAAAAGATTTACTTCCAGCTGGGCCAACTTCATCAGATGCTATCTGGTCAACAATTACATTCACGAGAAGGACTGACATCAGGCCGACGGCCGGTCATAGAACTATTGCCAACTTTTGCAATATGTATATTGCGATGACTCCATGTAATTGGGATAAGAGTAGGATTATGATGATGAATACGAATTATTAATTGAGCTTAACGTTCTTGTATTAAATTTAATAATTTAATAGTTTAAGATGTTATATCGAATATATTTAAATGAAGATGAAGACGACGAGCTCGTAATTTTTCAAGTAACCTTATTCTTTTAAATAAGATTGTATACAATACGTTTATCATGTATTAGGTCCAGTGTGATCGTTTTTCTTGAAAATTACTTTTTTTTTTATAACATAAAACCGATAATGAGTCAACTTCTAGAATGTTTGAATGCATTAGTACTAAGCCATACTATTAAACTCAAACGAGTTATTAATAAAACTACTTTACGCATTTTATCGCATTTGTATTTGATTTTTGATTGCCCGACGTTTCGGACATTGCAGTGTTCATGATCACGGGCGGCCTAAAATGTCTCACGTCCAACAAGTCATCGTTATTACAAAACAATTATTATAATAATAAATTCTATAATAATATTATAATAGGTAATAAATTTTCTCCGTAAAGTAGTTTTATTTACAATATGTAATACTCGGGTAAACATCAGAAATCAAACTAGTTATACTCGTTCCAACCATTTATTTTACTTTTGGCAGGTCGAATTCCGATCAATTAGTGTTGTACCAATGTATTACGGATACTATGTTTTGTAATAATCGATTTTAGTCAGGAAGAACTTTTAATCGATTTAACACGGATATTTTATTTTTGCTTAAATACATATTTCATATTATTTAAAAACTTCACTTCTGTAAATATATTTGTTATTTGGGCACATTAATTTTTGCATACCCACTAATTCAGTCCTCCCAAAATATTTTACTTTGTACTTTGCAAAATAAAAAATAACTACTTTATGAAGCATTTTTCCATTAAGCGGAGTCCGCTGCTCCAAACTTTACTTAGAGACAATAGCGCCCTCGTCTGCGGTAGTAAATCACTAATTTTCTCATCCAGCCTACCCCTTTTTTTTTAAGCCGAATTGGCAACACTGAACGGCGCGCCGGCGACGCCATTTTGTTGTGTTGTCTGTCACTCGCAACAAGACTCCCGTGCTAGTCACATTTCTGTTCGCTGAGTGCTCTTTCATATTTTTCATACGCTGTGTTGAGTATTTATATTCCACCGTATTGATTTCATTGTTCTTACTTTGATTGAGTTGAGCGTATCGTTCCTCCCACTAAGATTTTACTTGCAAAATGCCGAAAGGTATGGTGCTTAAAGGACAATCCAGAGAGTTAGTGCTGCGGCTTCGTGAATTTTTTGAAAAGGAAAGCCGCAATGGCGGATTCCTTATACCAGTAACCCAAGTTAGAGACCGTGTTGCAGCAGCATTAGGTATTAGTGCTCCAACAGTGGCGAAAATTACTAAAGAAGCCTATGGTAGTAGTGGTATTGAACAGAACAAGCTATCTACGCCTAAGAAAAAACGTCAGCCCCGTAAAGTAACAGCAATTGACAATTTTGATACTGATGCTATTCGTCGTCATATATACAATTATTACACAAGCAAAGAGATTCCTACTTTGAAAAAATTAGTAGCGTCTCTACGAAATTGTGGCTTGTTTCGTGGTCAAAAATCTTCTTTGTCAAAGGTGCTGCACCAAATCGGGTTCTTGTATAAGAAATCCGACAAAAGAAAAATTTTAATGGAACGTCGTGATATAGCCTTGTCTCGCTGTGAATTTTTAAGACAAGCTAAGAAAATAGAAGACTGGTCGAATGTCGTTTTCACAGATGAAACTTGGCTCAATGCCAATCATTCCATACCAAAAGGTTGGACTGACGATACTGCTGCTTCTACTTCTGCAGTGCCAATGGGGAAAGGTGAACGCCTCATCATTTGCCATGCGGGAACTACAAAGGGATTTGTACCAGACGCTCTGTTAGCGTTCAAATAAAAAAAAACAGGAGACTATATCATGGGGAGATGAATGCGGACGTGTATGAAAAGTGGTTCAGAGAAATGCTTACATCACTTGAAGAGCCATCAACAATATTTATTGATAATGCACCCTATCACTCTCGCCAAATTAATAAAATGCCAACACAGGCCAACAAAAAACACGAGATTATAAACTGGCTTCGTGATAATGGGGGAGATGTGGACGAATCCCTACTAAAAGTAGAATTACTTAAAATATTAAAAAGTAAAAAGCAGCCAAAACGATATGTCATCGACGAAATGGCAGCAGAATATGGGCATGTTGTAATCAGAATTCCTCCGTACCACTGTCAATATAATCCAATTGAAGTGATCTGGGCACAAGTCAAAGGACACGCCGCAAGAAACAATACAACTCCTCCTTTCACAGCAAATAAAATGCTTGAACTTTTAAAAAACGCATGTGCTAGTGTGACGCCTGAAAACTGGGTGAGTGTCGTCAACAAGACAAAAAATATAATATTCTCCGATTGGGATCGGGAAATTGAATTTGACAACATACCTACACAAGAGTTAATAATAAACACTGCAGATGATTCAAGCGACGATTCGAGTTCGTATGAAGAATCCGACGATTCGTTATAATAAAATAATATTAAAATATTTTGGTTGTTTTATTTCATGTTATAGGTATGATGAGAAGATTTTTATATCTCCCTGATACAATTTTAACGCGTTGTCTATTACAACAATTCAAAACTCAGTTGTCAGCTGACTTAACTGCAAATAAGTGTAATCGATTATTTGCGATTCATTAGTTTGCACCGAATACTTTTGATCCTGTCACTAGATGCGATAGAACGTAACTTTTTTTATCACTTAAATTTTATGAATAGAGGTATTTACGGCATATTAATGTATTTAGTGGGTAATAATTAAGATATATAAATATTATTGGGCAGTTTATATATTTCTCTGTTCACTCGTTTCAAAGTTAATAATTGCGTATAATGAAACAGTTACGTCCTAAAGCATGTATCAAAAGTAAAATAAATGGTTGGAACGAGTATAATTAGAATGCTTAACAGCACTCTCATTGACACGTGATCGGGTGTCGTTTAGTAGGGCTTAGAATAGATCTTCTTAGCAGTCTTAGAATAATGAAGCTTAATCGAGATGTGTTTCTATTCTTTATATAATTTTTAATTACTTTGTTGCTTTCGTCATAACGAACAATAAAGGAACATTATGTATGTTATTTACTAGCGTTAGAGAGCGACGCCTTTCACTATATCTTAGGGCCGGTACTGTATTTTATATATCAAAAATTAACATTTCACAAGTGAATTTTAGTTCATAGCCCATTACGCTTGCCAAACACGAGGAAATAAATTTCACACTCCATTGCGAAAAATCAAACACAATGGATTCCTCAAGCTATTTACCGTCATTAATAAATCTATAGAATCACTTTGAAAATGGGGAGAGGTGCTTTAATTTTAAAATCTAGACCGATTGATAGTGATCTATTAATATCCCCTTTTCCGTGTGGTGACGGAGTAAGAATACAATTCACCCCCTTTCTTGCCCGTGGATGTCATAAAAGAAGACTAAGGGATTATAATATGCATACAATATCTATGCAAGAGAAGGAAAACTCGAAATAAAACTCTGTACCAACACACCTGACTAACGCGGTAAAGTAGGTCAATTTCCCTCTCATTGTGGAGGAGGCTCGAGCCCAGTAGTGGGAAGTTTGAGAGCTGTGATGATGATGATGATGAATATCTCCTTTATACTATCAATCAATTTAACCCGAAGTCGCTAGAGTACGGAGAGTCACCCAAATATTATCTACTGAATCTATCACCGAAACGACAAGAGGTGAAGAGTAGGCTTAAGACAGGTTGAGAGTCCCTATACTGACTTTCTGTCAAATCGAGAGGTGGGCAAGATTACTGTTGTTAAGGCTTACTGTTAGGCATGAAATTCTTCTACAGCGGGAGGAATTTTAGACTACAATACGACAACTAGAAGAGTTGGTAATGTAGTGGCCAGGTGTAATTAATTGATAAAAACGACTACTTAGAATGACAACAGAATAAGGGCTATTTTTCCTATTTACTACTTAAGTGCACCATGGTCACGATGGTCCTCCTCTAAGACTTAAAAAAAAAACATCGTTTCCTGTTCCAGCGTTTTGAAAAACTTCCTTCCTCGATCGTTTCTTAACCCATTTTTTCAAACCGGCTCTTCTATACGTTTGATGTTCAGTTAGTGTGTGGGAACGGCTACGAAAACAACTAACCCTTATTTGGCCCGTGGGTGTGGTAAAATATGACTAAGAGCCTAATATAAACCTGGACCAACTCTCATCTGATGGCGTCTGATCCACAATTACATTCTCAAACAGAGTTGACGTCAGGGAGGCGGCGGGTTATAAAAGTATTGCCAAAGCATTATGTAGTATGAAAGAAGAGTACCTACATATTGAGTTGACCTCAACTAATTGAGATAACAGCAGGATGATAATAGGTTCCGCGTGAGGGCGACGCACCGGCAATATTATAATTATATTTTTTTTATTATATTTTTTATTTATTTACCTTGGCGCCGCGGTGTCGAAGGAGGCGGTAACCGAAAGGGTAACGCGTTGGGCCGGCCACGGAAGTCAAGGAATCGGTACCAGTGGTCGGCCCAATGGCGACGGGGAAGGAATACGGTGGGTTATGAGGCCGCACGCCGCCCCGGGCAGATTTAGCGGGGTGTTTTATTTTGGGTAGGCCTACCCAAAAAAAAAAAGGATGATGCTAGGTTGAAGAATGTTGTAAAAGAACTTAAAATACATTTTAATAAAGCTATAATAATAACCAAATATATTTTAATCTATTTGGTGACTGATAAAGAAGCGTCTCCGTGTGGTGAAGAATACAATTCACCACTTCCTATCTTACACGTGGATGTCGTAAAAGACGACTATGGGATATAATATTGCGCCTCATGCCGCCCTAGCCGAGGCCGCGGGTGACGTGACCGGGGATTAGTCCGTCACCCGCCGAAAGGCCGACCGCGCGAGGAAAGACCGACGTCCTCCCCGAGGGGGGGACGTCGGTCGATGGGAGGGTACCCCAATAGGGGGTATGCCGTCGGGCCGACCACTGATGTCAAGTGACCCTGCTCCGGTGGTCGGCCCAATGACGAAGGCGACGTGGTTTTCGGGTGGGTTGCGGGTGTTGCGTGCTTACGCCCCTCTGTCGCCCCGGACGGAGTGGTGCGAGGAGCGCGCCGACCGCAGCCCACCCCAAAAAAAATGGGATATAATATGCACATAACATCTGTGCAAGAGAAGGAAAACTCGAAATGAAACCCTATACCAGCTTGTCTGACCAGCATGGTATAGTAGGTCAAATTCCCTCCCATTGTGGAGGAGGCCCGAGCCCAACAGTGGGATGCAATGAAAGAAGCGTATTATCACATCAAAGCCCCGTGCTATTCGCGGAGATAATATTTGGGTTGCCTTCGAGAGTACGGTCATTACTTATAGAGGTTTTTTTGTTAGGAACTGTGATCCGATCGTTCATGCTTACCTAGCCGTCTTGGTGAGTTGAAAATTTGCGGATGTTCCGCCTTGATAGGTCCATTGTTACATTTGGTATGTAGCGTTGATAGCAATGGACCTATCAAGGTGGATGTTTTATTTCCACTAATTGGGATAAGAGCAGGATGAAAATGAGTTATAATATCCAAAGAAACTTCGTAACCATATGAGTTAGGTACGGTAGGGTACCGCTTTGAAAATGCGGGGTCTGCGATATCTCCTAAGCTACGCGACTGCGGTCCACGAAGCTACCTCGTCCTCCCCCCAACCTCGATTCCCGGACCGGGCAAAAATGTATAGGATTTTTCGAAGAGGAAAAATAGCCAAATTACACCTTATATATACAGCTACTTGGTAGTAAAATGCTATAAAAAATTAATCCAGCCGTTTTGTGGATTACCCGGAACAAAGAGGCAGATAAACAGGCTGAAAATGTTTAGTTTTTAAAGAATTATTTGCACGATACCTACCTATTACCGTATTAATTTCGTCATTAGACAGAATTTTTTACTGAATGTTATTTCATTGTTCCTCAACTAAGCTTTGCAAAACTATAAATGTGCAAATCTTATACAAAACTATTAAATAATATTACGAGCACGTTTATTATCTAGAGCGCAACATGTATCTATTTACTTGGTAAAAGAAGCAGACACGTCAACATAAAAATATCTGAGTATTATGTAAATGCTTACTAGCTGTTATATTAGAAATGCATTGCATAATATATTTAATTAGTTTACAGGAAATAAATGTGCATATAATATAATATTATCTACTACATTTTACCTTGTAACTTTATTCGCGACGATTTAGCTATTTACATTGACACTATAAGTTTGTGTATTTTTAAAATGGAAATGACTGAACATTAATTTAGATGGCTCTTAAACATAACTCATGAGTGAAATGATTTCAAGGCTTAGTGTCTAGAGAAATCAAGGAATGGGTTCTGCTCGTCTCCTGAATAGACGCAGAAGGGAAACAACCTATAAAATGTATGAGGGCAATCTTTAGGACAATCGGTCCTAAAAATGTTTAAAACGTCTGTATTTAATTTTACTAGCGAAACGGTATTGTACAAACAAAAATATATACTGGTAAACGGACAAACTATGGTGGACTAATCTTAGAGTGGGCCATGTCCGTCATAATAAGCGTTATAATAGCTATAATCTTCTTCGCGCTAACACTGATCTCGATAATTCGATTTATTCAATATCAAGTTTATATAGCGAGCTGTCTACTTAAGCGTAAGCAGAAGTAATTAACGGGAAGAGGAAGTTATTAAAGAAATATTGGAAATATTGACGATCATCAGTGGCAGACTAAGACACTGAACCAACGTGACCACCATTAAACTCAATTAACGTCTGATTTTATCTAGTTAATACTTAACTTATTATTTATTGGTGACAGTAATTAGTTTGTTATTCTACTGCTAACACAAATTGACATTAATTATAGGATGAGTGTGATTTCCCATGCCTTCTCAATGAGCAAATAAATAGTATAAACATTTAATTTCATATAAACCACTTTTCATAATTTATTTGTGAACATCATTGAAGATATATGTAGGCAGACAAACATTTGAAAAACTATAACTTAATTTATCTTATATGTAGTTAATCGGTTACAATTTTATTTTAAACATATATAGTCCATTTTAAATTAAAAAAACTACGAATTTTATTGCGTTCGTATTTGATTTTTTATGCCCGACGTTTCGAACACTTTGCAGCGTTCATGGTCACGGACGGACTAAGGTGTCTCACGTCCAACAAGTCATCGTTATTACAGATATTTATAACTATCTACCCGCTACAGAAAATTAGTTATTAAATTTTCACCCACATTTTAGTACAAATTTATTGTCCATATTAGAAGAAAATGATGCTATATGAAAAAATTATATTGTTTATGGTTAGTAATAGTAAAAGAAAACTAAGTGGTCTAAAAACTCAAAATAGGAGACAAATACTTATTCAAATAAACAGCTGCCAGTAGGTAACGTGCCCAGAATGCTGGCAGCATTGCCACGTTGGATGGCAATACTTAACCTGTTTGCCAAGTAAAGCCCAGCATTCCGGTCACGTGTCGCTTCATTAAGGCGTTTACTTAAATCTTTAAATATATTATGGGCGCCAGGCCTCCACGGTCCCAAAGTTTCTACCCCAAAAGGCTCAAATATGTATACACTGTCTAGAGTAGGGGAGACCTAGGAGAGTTGTGACAGAGGTGAGTTGTGACAAGCATGATTTCTCCCAACCTATTATAGGTAGCGAGCTGGCAACACCGAATGCATGATGCTTTCGATACGCCCTACTCGACTCAGTACTTGCCGGTGACGCACGAGTCGCTGCTGCGTAAATACGACGGCTGTGTGCAAAAAACCCAAAGAGTAAGTTTTTCTTCAAAATTTCATTTGAATTTATATCATTTCTTATTATATGTGCTTTGCTTTCTTATTTTTTCTTAAGTTTTATGGTTATTCAACTCTCAAAACATTGCAATATTTTTTTGTGTGCGCATCCTGTTTAGAAAATATGAATTATTATTCAGATCAAGTCGTCATTTGAAGCACCTAGGTGAGTTGTGACAGCCTGTCACAACTCTCCTATATTACTCCATTTTTAACCTTGGCTAATTCCTTAATGTTTTTTATTAATTTTTGGATTTTGTTTGTCTTAGTCGGTAGGTACATAATGTATATAATGGCATACTGCATGCTGAATGGCTCTGTTTTATTTCAGAATGCCTAATAACTACACGAAAAACTGATAGAGGACCCGCTAGTCTCGAAATGTACGACCTAGCTTTTGAAGAAGTTAAGAGGTAAAAATTTAAGAGATGCTGCGGCCTCTTACAATCTAAACTTCGTGTCTTTATCAAGATATATTAAGAAGAAAGAGGCTTTTCAAGCAAACCCAGAAGGCGATGCTCCGTCTATGGGTTATACCATTCCGACTATTTTTATAGAAGAGGAGGAGAATATATTAAGCGACTATTTGCTAACATATGCAGCATCTAATTATGGTCTGACAACGAAAGAAACTAGAGTCATTGCATATAAGTTAGCCAAAAAATATAATAAAAAAGTTCCAGAGTCATGGGACAATAATGAAAAAGCAGGAGAAGTGTGGCTCAAGCTATTTATGCAACGACATCCTAATGATGAAGTAAGAGCCATTACTCCAGGTACATCTGCAGATCAAAGCATGCCATCTAGCAATTCATCAGTTGTGAATAATAATGTCAATGAACCTGTTGCCTCCACGTCCACAGCCCATACCCCAGTTCTGAATAATATTGCTATTGAACCAATTGCATCCACATCTACAGCTCCTAGTCCACTTGCCACTATTTCTAATGTGTTCTCGCCGGAATCAGTTAGGCCATTGCCGAAAGCTCCGCCAAGGAAAAACCGTCAACGAAACCGACGTAAAATCAAATCTGCTGTTCTTACTGACACTCCCACGAAGGATGAAATAGCTGCAATAGAGGCTATTAGCCTCAAAATTCTCCTCAAAAATCTGAGAATTTTAAGAAGCGTATCTTCAGCGAAGGAAAGAAGAAATCTAAAACTGCCAAGAAGACGTATAAGAAGAGGTTAATAAGTGGTGACGAAGAAGAAGCAGAAAACAATTGTTTTTGCTTTGTTTGCCTTGAAGCCTATGCAAACAGCAGATCGAATGAGCAGTGGGTCCAATGCCTAGTATGCAAAGGCTGGGCACATGTAGATTGCACTGGAGACGAGCGGCATTACATTTGCCATAATTGTGAATCTGATTAAATTAAGATTTTGGACTGATTATAATAATAATGATTGATCTCAAAGCGATGCCATATTAGGCTAATTAAAACTATAATTACTTTTTATGAGAATGTTAACATGTTAATTTAATTGATACTTAAGCATAATAAAAGTACTTTTTCCTAAAAAAATATTAAGTGTTATGATATTTTTTATCCTTACTAATATTATAAATGCGAAAGTAACTCTGTCTGTCTGTCTGTCTGTCTGTCTGTCTGTCTGTCTGTCTGTCTGTCTGCTACGCTTTCACGTCTAAACCACTGGACCGATTTTGATGAAATTTGGTACAGAGATGGACTAAAGCTTGAGAAAGGACATAGGCTACTTTTTATCGCGAAAAAATGGGTATAAGGGGTTGAAATAGGGGATGACATTTTGTATGGAAATTCGTCATTTTCGATGCTAGAACCACGAATCTTTGTATTAAGACACCTAATAATAAATAAATAAATATTTGTTCAAGCGTTTTGGAAATTTCATTTACATGGGGATGAAATTCAACCCCTAAAATACCAAAAAGCATACAGCCGAAACCACTGGGCCTAGAAACGTATTTTTTTTTTACACCGTCGTATTTCTTGGGGTGCACGAGCACTAGCAAAGGATTTTTGGAAATTCACCCCCTTAAGGGGGTGAAAAACATATAGTCTTTCACGTCTAAACCAATTTTGATGAAATTTGGTACAGAGATGGACTAAAGCTTGAGAAAGGATATAGGCTACTTTTTATCGCAAGAAAATGGGTATAAGGGGTTGAAATAGGGGATGACATTTTGTATGGAAATTCGTCATTTTCGATGATAGATAGAACCACGAATTTTTGTATTAAGACACCTAATAATAAATAAATAAATATTTGTTCAAGCGTTTTGGAAATTTCATTTACATGGGGATGAAATTCAACCCCTAAAATACCAAAAAGCATACAGCCGAAACCACTGGGCCTAGAAACGTATTTTTTTTTTACACCGTCGTATTTCTTGGAGTGCACGAGCACTAGCAAAGGATTTTTGGGCATTCACCCCCTTAAGGGGGTGAAAAACATATAGTCTTTCACGTCTAAACCGATTTTGATGAAATTTGGTACAGAGATGGACTAAAGTTTGAAAAAGGATATAGGCTACTTTTTATTGCGAAAAAATAGGTATAAGGGGTTGAAAAAGGGGATGATATTTTGTATGGAAATTCGTAATTTTTGATGATAGAACAGTGAATCTTTGTATTAAGGCACCTGATAATAAATAAATAAATATTCTTTCAAGCGTTTTGGTAGTCTCACTTACATAGGGATGAAATTCAACCCCTAAAATACCAAAAAGCATACAGCCGAAACCACTGGGCCTAGAAACGTATTTCTTTTTACACCGTCGTATTTCTTGGGGTGCACGAGCACTAGCAAAGGATTTTTGGGCATTCACCCCCTTAAGGGGGTGAAAAATATATAGTCTTTCACGTCTAAACCGATTTTGATGAAATTTGGTACAGAGGTGGACTAAAGCTTGAGAAAGGACATAGGCTACTTTTTATCGCGACAAAATGGGTATAAGGGGTTGAAATAGGGGATGACATTTTGTATGGAAATTCGTCATTTTCGATGATAGAACCACGAATCTTTGTATTAAGACACCTAATAATAAATAAATAAATATTTGTTCAAGCGTTTTGGAAATTTCATTTACATGGGGATGAAATTCAACCCCTAAAATACCAAAAAGCATACAGCCGAAACCACTGGGCCTAGAAACGTATTTTTTTTTACACCGTCGTATTTCTTGGAGTGCACGAGCACTAGCAAAGGATTTTTGGGCATTCACCCCCTTAAGGGGGTGAAAAACATATAGTCTTTCAGGTCTAAACCGATTTTGATGAAATTTGGTACAGAGATGGACTAAAGTTTGAAAAAGGATATAGGCTACTTTTTATTGCGAAAAAATAGGTATAAGGGGTTGAAAAAGGGGATGATATTTTGTATGGAAATTCGTAATTTTTGATGATAGAACCGTGAATCTTTGTATTAAGGCACCTGATAATAAATAAATAAATATTCTTTCAAGCGTTTTGGTAGTCTCACTTACATAGGGATGAAATTCAACCCCTAAAATACCAAAAAGCATACAGCCGAAACCACTGGGCCTAGAAACGTATTTCTTTTTACACCGTCGTATTTCTTGGGGTGCACGAGCACTAGCAAAGGATTTTTGGGCATTCACCCCCTTAAGGGGGTGAAAAATATATAGTCTTTCACGTCTAAACCGATTTTGATGAAATTTGGTACAGAGGTGGACTAAAGCTTGAGAAAGGACATAGGCTACTTTTTATCGCGACAAAATGGGTATAAGGGGTTGAAATAGGGGATGACATTTTGTATGGAAATTCGTCATTTTCGATGATAGAACCACGAATCTTTGTATTAAGACACCTAATAATAAATAAATAAATATTTGTTCAAGCGTTTTGGAAATTTCATTTACATGGGGATGAAATTCAACCCCTAAAATACCAAAAAGCATACAGCCGAAACGACTGGGCCTAGAAACGTATTTTTTTTTACACCGTCGTATTTCTTGGGGTGAACGAGCACTAGCAAAGGATTTTTGGAAATTCACCCCCTTAAGGGGGTGAAAAACATATAGTCTTTCAGGTCTAAACCGATTTTGATGAAATTTGGTACAGAGATGGACTAAAGTTTGAAAAAGGATATAGGCTACTTTTTATTGCGAAAAAATAGGTATAAGGGGTTGAAAAAGGGGATGATATTTTGTATGGAAATTCGTAATTTTTGATGATAGAACCGTGAATCTTTGTATTAAGGCACCTGATAATAAATAAATAAATATTCTTTCAAGCGTTTTGGTAGTCTCACTTACATAGGGATGAAATTCAACCCCTAAAATACCAAAAAGCATACAGCCGAAACCACTGGGCCTAGAAACGTATTTCTTTTTACACCGTCGTATTTCTTGGGGTGCACGAGCACTAGCAAAGGATTTTTGGGCATTCACCCCCTTAAGGGGGTGAAAAATATATAGTCTTTCACGTCTAAACCGATTTTGATGAAATTTGGTACAGAGGTGGACTAAAGCTTGAGAAAGGACATAGGCTACTTTTTATCGCGACAAAATGGGTATAAGGGGTTGAAATAGGGGATGACATTTTGTATGGAAATTCGTCATTTTCGATGATAGAACCACGAATCTTTGTATTAAGACACCTAATAATAAATAAATAAATATTTGTTCAAGCGTTTTGGAAATTTCATTTACATGGGGATGAAATTCAACCCCTAAAATACCAAAAAGCATACAGCCGAAACGACTGGGCCTAGAAACGTATTTTTTTTTACACCGTCGTATTTCTTGGGGTGAACGAGCACTAGCAAAGGATTTTTGGAAATTCACCCCCTTAAGGGGGTGAAAAACATATAGTCTTTCAGGTCTAAACCGATTTTGATGAAATTTGGTACAGAGATGGACTAAAGCTTGAGAAAGGATATAAGCTACTTTTTGTCGCAAAAAAATGTGTATAAGGGTTGAAATAGGGGATGACATTTTGTATGGAAATTCGTCATTTTCGATGATCGAACCACGAATCTTTGTATTGAGGCACCTAATAATCCTTACTAATATATCCTTACTAATATTATAAATGCGAAAGTAACTCTGTCTGTCTGTCTGTCTGTTACGCTTTCACGTCTAAACCACTGAACCGATTTTCATGAAATTTGGTACAGAGATGCACTAAAGCTTGAGAAAGGACATAGGCTACTTTTTATCGCAAAAAAATGGGTATAAGGGGTTGAAATAGGGGATGACATTTTGTATGGAAATTCGTCATTTTCGATGATAGAACCATGAATCTTTGTATTAAGGTACTTGATAATAAAAAAATAAATATTCCTTCTAGCGTTTTGGAAATTTCATTTACATATATGGGCATGAAAATCAACCCCTAAAAGATAAAAAAAGCATACAGCCGAAACTACTGAGCCTAGAAACGTATTTTTTTTTACACTGTAGTATTTCTTGGGGTATACGAGCACTTACAAAGGATTTTTGGAAAATCAACCCCTTAAGAGGGTGAAAAGCGTATAGCCTTTAACACCTAAACCACTGAACCGATATTGATGAAATCTGGTACAGAGATGGATTAAAACTTGAGAAAGGACATGGGCTACTTTTTATTGTGAAAAATGGGTATAAGGGGTTGAAATAGGGGATGACATTTTGTATGGAAATTCGTCATTTTCGATGATAGAACCATGAATCTCTGTATTAAGACACTTGATAATAAGCAAATATTCGTTCTAACGTTTTGGAAATTTCATTTATATGGGGATGAAATTCAACCCCTAAAAGATAAAAAAGCATACAGCCGAAACCACTGGGCCTAGAAACGTAATCTTTTTTACACCGTAGTATTACTTGGGGTACACGTGCACTAGCAAAGGATTTTTGGAAAATCACCCGCTTAAGGGGGTGATAAGGGTAATAAGCCTTTAACGCCTAAACCACTGAACCGATTTTGATGAAATCGGGTACAGGGATGAACTAAAGCTTGAGAAAGTACATAGGCTACTTTTTATCGCGAAAAAATTGGTATAAAGGGTTGAAATACGGGATGACATTTTGTATGGAAATTCGTCATTTTCGATGATAGAACCATGAATCTTTGTATTAAGGCATTTGATAATAAATAAATATATATTCGTTCTAGCATTTTGAAAATTTCACTATCATGGGGATGAAATTCAATCCCTAAAAGACCAAAAAGCATACAGCGGAAACCACTGGGCCTAGAAACGTATTTTCTTTTTATTCCGTCGTATTTTTTGGGGTATACAAGCACAAAGGAATTTTGGAAAATGGGATGAAAAGCGTATAGCCGAAACTATTGGAGCTAGGAACGTGAAACTGTGTATGCGATTCTCTTTCTTTTGTTGTAAATAAGCTCTAAGAAATTAGGTTTTGAAATTCAAAAATGTATAGCCGAAATCATTAGGCCTAGAAACGTGAAATTTTGTATAAAGTTGTCTTTCTTGGGGAAAGTGCTCACTAAAAAAGAGATTTTTGCAATATTACCGCTGAACGATAGGAACAATCATTTTAGTACACGGTCAGCTTTCTTGGGTTACCCCAATATTTTTTCTTAGTGCTCGCTTAACAAGATTACTTTGGATCGATGCGATATGTAGGAACTCCTCTGCCATTGTAGATATATTGCAAAGGTTCTTCTAGCAATATTTTATGACCAGCTGCCTGCCAGACGACATTGCTGACTAGACGGCATCACCAATAGGTCCAGGCCGATGTAAATCTTTGTCTTAATAGTATTTTTCAACACCCACGAACAATGAAAGCGTGATAATATTCCTAGCCGCTACCAGACAGTAAGTTAAAATCAAGATATTAATCCAATTTTCTATCTCTAGAAATAAACAAATTTGAAGAGTCTATTTGTCTGTTTAAATAATAGGTTTTATTTATGCTCACACAATTATTTGCACGATACCTATGTCTAAAAACCGGCCAAGTGCGAGTCGAGGTCGCGCACAAAGGGTTCCGTACCATTATCTATAAATAGGGGGAAAAATTGCGTTTGTTGTTTAGGAGCCCCCCCTTAAATATTTATTTTATTTGGTTTTTAATATTTATTGTTATAGCGGCAACAGATATACATAATTTGTAAAAAAAAACAACTGTCTAGCTATCGCGGTCGTTGAGATACAGCTTGGTGATAGACAGACGGACGGACAGACAGCGAAGTTTTGGTAATAGGGTCGTTTTTGGGTACGGAACCCTAAAAACGGTTCTTTTTATTGTCTGTCTATTCGTTACGGATAATCTTCAAAACGGCTGGACCGATACTGATAATACTTTACTACCAGGTCTACCAACCTTACATAAGGAATAACTTAGCTTATAATTATTTTATCCCGGTGTGGCTGGGAGCAACTGTGAGAATATAGTCGATTTTAAAAATTTCATAATGGAAAGCTATTTTTAAGCGAGTAAGATATTTAGGCTATTTTTTATCCCGATATTCCTACGGGACCGGCCACAATGTCGGTGAAATCGCAGGAATTTAATGGATATAAAAATTAATTTACGAATGAAAATCTATATTATCAGTGAATAACAAATAAAGGAAGGAAGGAAGGGGGGGGGGGAGTGGTAGACCCACCCATCCTTCCATTTTAAAATAAAATAAAAATGGATTTCTACTATGTATCGCCTAATTCAATCAATTATTCAATCAATTGACAAATAAAGGCTATTCTCATCCCAGTGTTTGCCCAGGAACAAGAACTCCGCAAGTGAAACCGGTAGATGTTGACCAATTTTTAAAATTCTTTCACCAATAGGAAGCTACGTTATCAGCGAGTAATATTGCCTATGTTTTTATCTCGGATATTTCTATGGAATTTGATTAGAATATTTTTTTTTTCACCCATGTATGTAACTTATAATATCAGCGAGTAACATTGGTAATTTTTATCTCGGCATTCGCATGGGAATGGGGTCTACGTGGGTGAAACTACGGGAGTTTGAACGATATTTTTTTTTCACCAATGGGTAACTATCATGGATAATGTATTATCAGTGACTAAGGAAGGCCATATTTAATAAAATTTGTGAAGATATTCGGATGTTTGTTACTCAATCACGCGTAAACTGTTGAGCAGATTTGGATGAAAATAGATACATAGGTATTTATTAAATTAAGAAAAATAACTTTTATGTTACTTTAACTTTTAAAGACTATTTTTTAAATTAAGAAATATGCAAGTTAACTTTTACGCGGGCGAAGCCGCGGGCAAAAGCTAGTATCTAATATAATGCTGTCACAACTTACCTCGGTGCCTGTCACAACTTACCTCGGTAGTAGGAGAGTTGTGACAGAGGGAGTGGTCTTTAATTTTGTCGATTTTCTCAGAAACCATAATACTTAAATTAGTTCTGGTGATTGGTTTGAAAACAGAAGGAATGCCATAAATTATTCACATGGGTCCATAACTGTGGAATGTTTCTTGAGCGAAATATGGCCCCAAAAGTAAAAACTGTCACAACCCTCCTAGGAGACCTAGGAGGGTTGTGACAGTTTTTACTTTACCCTACAATATTTGCGTATTTTTTGGTTAGTAATTATTAAACGCTAGCAGCCCGCCCTCGCTTCGCTTCAGTTTCAGTCGCCTTACTCGTGTAGTTCCCGTTCCCGTGGGTATACTGGGATAAAATATAGCCTATGTTACTCAGAGATACTGTAACATTCTAATGGTGAAAGAATTATCGAAATCCGTCCAGGAGTTTTTGAGTTTATTCCTAAGGAACGTTTCCTCTTTATAATATTAGTATAGATTACACCCTTAGACGGTGAAAATTAAAAAATGCTGAAATACGTGTTTATTTATTTTTACTAAAGAGTATTTTTGGAGAATTTGAAGAAAATCTATGTAGATTTTTTTTCTCCTTATACAAAATTTGTTACTGCGGTTTACCCCCTAGGGGTTGAATTTCAAAAAAATCCTTTCTTAATGGGTTTCTACGTCACGCAAAGAAACTAATGTCAAAAGTTCATGTTTCTGGTTTCAGTAGTTTCGGCTCTGTAATAAGTTAGTAAACCGACATCTTTCTACCTATTTTACACCCTTTGAGGATGAAAATGGACAAACGCTGAAACACGTGTTTATTTATTTTTATTAAAGAGTATTTGTGCTTAATTTGAAGACAGTAGCTACAGATTTTTTTTTCTTTCCATACAGACTTTACCGTTGCATTTCACCCCCTTAGGGGTGGAATTTCAAAAAATCTTTTCTTAGTGGATGCCTACGTCACGAAATGAAACTACGGTCCAAATTTCATTTTTCTATCTTCAGTAGCTTCGGCTCACCTTGTTCATTTATATGTATATTATTGTTAAAGCCCCCGCAACACCCCTTGCAGGTGGAATTTCGTAAAACACATTCTTAGCTGACCTCTACGCGACGAAAGGAATATTTCTGCCAAATTTCAAGTCTGTACGCCTTATGGTTCTAGAGATATGGTGTTGAGTCAATATATCGCTCGCAAAACCCGCCTCCCCTATATATATATATATATAGTTAAATTTGTAGTAATTATTATGACAATTTATTAATTAAAGGAACCTAACAAATCTAATATACTACCAACGGATCGGAACGCGGCCACACTGAGAAAGATCCGGCAAGAAAACTCAGGGGACACTGCTCCGGTGCTCGGCCCAACAACGAAGGCGACGTGTCACGGGTGGATTACGGGTGTGAGTGCTTACGCCCCTCTGTCGCCCCTGACGGAGTGGTGCGAGGAGTGCGCCGACCGTAACCCAACCTCATAAAAAAGGGGACATATTTCGTCTATATAGGTTCTCAAAATACTGTATTAAAACATAAAAATCTTTTTTACAAGGTAGATAACATTTAGTTTTAGTTTCTTTTTTATCGTTGTCAATAAAACTACTTTTACGGATTATATCGCGTTTGATTATTTGATTTATGATTGCCCGACGTTTCGAACACTTTGCAGCATTCATGGTCACGGTTGGACTAAGGTGTCTCACGTCCAACAAGTAATCGTTATTACAGACATTTATAATTATCTACCCGATACAGAAAATTAGTTATAAATTTATTAAATTTTGACCCACATTTTAGTACAAATTGTATTCTAGAAGTAGTTTTATTTACAATGTGTAGTGCTCGCGTAAACATCAGATATCATTCTTTTTTATCATTTTGTTAAGCTATGGTTTCTTGTTCCTATGTTAACAAGAAAGTTTTTTGATGTGGGGGTCACTCAGTCTCGCATGATTTGGTCATTATAGCCTACCTATTTATTTATTGACCTGCTGTAGGTATATCAGTGACCCACATTGCCAAATTGTGGTAATGGGTTGCATAACCTTCGATCGTGACGTAAATAACAACTACCTACTATAGATCGCCGTTAATAACAATAGAGTTAGTGAAAGTACACCTTAACCACCGGACCGTTGTCTATAGTCCATTGTTTCTTAAACACATTGTTATTATTAGCGCCAGTCCTTCACGCTACCAGATTACGATTACGTATGGTCGCTACAAGGACTGTTTTGTAGTGTGTTGTTAGAATCCTGTTACTGTAAACTTCCCACTTCCTTCCGTGCGATGACGGCCTCACAGAAGGCGGCAACCGCGTCCCAGTTCCTGATGCTGTCGAGCATCTCCCTGGCGATGGTCGGCAGTGTCAGGTCGGCACCGATGATCGCGACGAGTTCACGGCGGCGGCGCTCCTCCACCCACGCGGCACATACCTCGAGCGTGTGCTGCGCCGTGTCCTCGTCGCAATCGCAGTGGTGGCAGGACGGTGTGCTTTCCCTTCTGACGATCCTGTGCAGGTACTTGGCGAAGCTACCGTGCCCCGTCAGTCCCCCGTGCACCCCGTGCGTCCGCCCCAACCACTCCATCAGCACCGGCCGGAAGGCCTCGACGGTAATGACACTGTACCGAGGCCTCTCCAGCCGGACTGCCCAACGGACAATGACTACTCAACGGGCGTCGACACGCCAGGCGGTTAGCTCCCTCAAAGAGACCACACCGCCCTCCGCTCGCACCCCCGACACCCGCTGATATAAACCGGCTAGCATCTCCGCCTTCAGGTCCCACGGAGGAGTCCCGGCCAACAGTAATAGTTTAGGCTTAACGTTAAGCCGAGGTAGTATGACAGACAGTTTTATGCCTACTCTGTGGTTTACATTAAAATAAGCCGCACGATAATTTTACGAAAATACCCGCGTACCAGGCAGTACTTCACCTCGAGACAGAGTCTTGTGCTATAGGTCAGCACGAGTTTGTCCTCACGTGGTACTGCTTAAGTGCTTACATCTCTGGGCAGGTGCCCCTAAATAGCTACCTACTAGACGCACTTGACTGCCTGCAAAGGCATGCTACTCAAATCGAATCATCGGTGATACAAATCTCACGGACAGACTGTAATTGGCCAAGTTTTTATTAGATTTCAACAACTTCCTATCCTCATCCATTCCCCCCTCAGCTCAGCGGCATTCAATGTTGGACATGAGGCTCCCCAAGGTATGAATACAGGTAGGTTGGCAGTCTCAGTTCGTCTTATGATTTGCCCAGGTTATTGTAATTTTTACTGCCCATTTTTATGGTGATCCTACCAATGATTTTGACAACTGCGACGAAAAGGTAAAGGCAGTACACAGAATTCTTAATCCGCACATCTATTGCCGGTGAATAACAATAGGCATGCCTCTATGTTAATAAGATGGGACAAATTTGTATCATTCGTGAACAATAGTGTGAGAAAAATAAATACACAGACGATAGGACACACATCTTTTCTCACCTGGAGAAAGCCTGTAATTTCATAAAAAAATTAGTTAGTATGGGTAAAAAAATCTACGATTGAGGAAATGAAAAAACTATGAAATAAATATAATTTTGATTACTTACCTACTGGTTAATGGCTAAAGCTACAGTGTCACTATAGCTTAAACCTTATCATTATTAAGAAAGAAAGAAAGAAAATGCTTTTATTATCACAGTCTTATTATATTTTTTTATAGCAACAGTAGGGTCTTGGACAAGATCTTCGCATTTTAAACTACATTAGATCAAGGGAGGATTTAAATGGTGCATACGTAGATTATAAATCTCTCCCCTTGGACCCGTTAAAATATGGGCGTCTCTTCCATTTCTAATCTATGTAAAGTATTCAAAATGAAGAAAGTTTGTAGTTTTATAAAAGTTTATGCCCCGTCCACATGTTGGCCGAGCGTAGGCAAGTGATGGCCCACGCCAATGTGTGTACACCCGATTTGCCCTAGTTGGCCAACGCTCGCCGTCGCTCGCCTAGTTGGCCGAGTGAATACAAGCGCCAACGTGTGGACAGCTGATTTGTCTTCACTCGCCGTCGCTCGTGATCACTTGCCTCACTTCGGTTTTTGTGCACAAATCAAAGACGCTCGTCTGCGCTCGGTTAATGCCGTCCACACGTTGGCCTGCTCGCCATTACACGGTTGACATCCATCGCTGTTAGACGCGTTTAATGTGATAGTATTGCTTAACACAAATGATTTTATTTTCAAATTTGCACCACTCACGTAAATAATTAGATCCAAGTCACCCTATATGTTACCTATAGTATCAAAAAGTATCTTCATCATTCATCATCATTTCAGCTCATATACGTCCTACTGTTGGGCTCGAGCCTCCTTCGCAATAGGAGGGAAACTGATCTTACTACTCCATGCTAGTCAGACAGGTTGATATAGGGCTTAATTTCGAGTTTTCCTTCTCTTGCATAGATGTTATATGCGTATTATGTATTATATTCCTTAGTCGTCTATTATAACATCCACGGGCAAGATAGGGAGTGGTGAACTGTATTCTTATACCGTCACCACAAGGATATATCTTACATTGTTCTATTTCTGTGAATACTCAGTATCAACCACCTTCTTTTTTACCACTTTACTGCGGTATGCACTGAGATAATAGTTATATACGCTCATTAAATGAATAGCCGAAGCTGCAGCAACGTCAATGTCAACGTCCATAGTGTTTCAGTGCACAATGAACACTGACCGCGGCCAACTTTTTTTTTTTTTTTTTTGTGTGAGTGTTTAGCTGTTGGCCGCAGATGGCCTTGACAGCTTATCTCGGACTATAGCCGCAGCCAACGTGTAGACAGCTCTACAAATACTCGTCTACGTTGGCCACTCGCGTTGTCGTTCAACGCACTTGGCCAACGCTAGCACTTGCTTTGTACCTATTTGCCGACGCTCGCGTTGGCCTAGGCTCGGCCAACATGTGAAGGGGGCTTTAGACTTAAACAGATTAGCCTGTTTAACATACCATGAAGATCTATTGAAACATTGTTAAATGTTGTCAAATTGATTCACGACCTTTTTTTAATACCTACTATTCAACAAGCGGTAATTTCATTTTTTTTAAGACAAACCGTTACAATAATTAATAAACTTTTAAATTAAAGGGGACTTTGGGATCCTAAGGCTGTCTTTAAGGAACACAAACTCAATACAAATACTTGTGTATCACACAAAAAATAAAAAAAATATTTTGATTGATTTCAGATAAGGCGCATTGACTAGAGAGAAACATGCAACAATGATCAACACAAAAGTCAAGGAATGGACATAAAGAAAGGAGAAATAGTCCCATGGCTCCTCCTGCTACTTCCTTGCGTCATAGGACAAACTTCAATATGCCCTGCACCAGAAACCATACTTCCATGCATCTGCACAAATCGAAACGAAGACATACAAATATGGTTGATAATACGTCAACATTTTTATTCAAGTTTTAATGAAAAGAGCTTTTATGTAATTAATTGTAACATCTTTACAGGTGCACACACAGCGATCTAACACAGGTATTAAAAGGTATTCAGAAAGTTGGAGAATTCATCAAAACACCCATAGATGAACTTATAATAGAGAATAACTACCTTCCGTCTTTACCTGGCAAAGTATTCCAAAATATTAAAATTATGAGATTAATGCTACGCCATAATGGTTTGGAACGACTATCAGCGGCTTGGTTGGAAACTCAAGAGATGAATTTAGTTGAAATATTTATTGTTGAAAATGATTTAAAAAGTCTTCCAACGGAAAGTCTTATGAAATTACAAAATCTCCAAGCTCTTACAATACAATCTCAAAATCTAAAAAGGATACCGACATTTTCAAGCATGCAGAAATTACGTTACATAAACATAGAGTCGGGCAGTTTAAACGCTCTTAACGAAAATACATTTGAGAACCTGCCAAATATAGAAAAAATATTTATCCAAGGCAGTCCAAACCTTCGTGACCTTAAAGAAAATGCATTTTATAATCTACCAAAACTAAGAAAGCTAGAAATAACTCACTGCGGTATTAATGCTATTCACATAAGAGCTTTATCTTTACTACCGGCGTTAAGTGAATTATCATTTAGTAACAACAAAATTGAGGATGCTACAATGGTTGGGAGAGCTATAAGAGATTTGCCTATGTTGTCCAATTTAAATCTTAACGAAAATCTCATAGACAAATTAAACGAAGGTGCTTTTGTCGATCAAACTATACTAGAATATCTAATCCTTTCAAATAATAATATAAATATAATACATCATGGCGCTTTTCACAGAGTTCCAAAACTAAGAATTGTAGATATGAATTACAACAAAATCAGTCATATTCATCCGGAATCTTTTTTACAACAGTCCAGTAGTGGTGTTCAAGAGCTAACACTGATCGGAAATCAAATCACGCATATATCCGAGTTTAGAGCTTTACTTGATACATTACCTCGTTTGAAGTTTTTGGATATAAGTGATAATTTGCTGCAGGAAATTCCACGAGGTGCCCTCAGAGGTCACCCTAGTTTAGAGAGGCTACACTTAAATAATAACAGAATCAAATATATACAAGCGGACGCATTTGTGGCTATGCCCGCTTTGAGAGAATTACATTTGAGTAACAACTCACTATCAGAATTGAACGAAGGTCCCTACTGGAATTTACCAACTTTAAAAGGATTAGATTTATCTTATAACTATTTCACACGCTTACAGCCTAAACTTTTATATAATCTGCCGTCATTAAGGAGGATTAATTTTAGTAACAACCAATTAGGTATTATAGACCCAATTACATTCATGGAGTCACCTTTATTAGAATACATAAATATATCAAACAATGCTTTAATTTCTATACATCCTGCCACTTTTCGAAATTTGGCTAATCTTTATGAGTTGGATGCAAGCTCAAACAGGCTCATAGAATTCGTACCCGGGTTACCAAGAGGACTTGAACAGTTATATATCAATCAGAATCAAATTACTAATTTACCTACGCCTCCTTCACCAGATCTAGATTTACCTTCGTTAAGAACTTTAGATATTTCTAGTAATGGAATCCAAAAAATCCCTCATGGTTGTCTCAAAACCTTACATAATTTGCGTAGGTTTTATATGAAACGAAACGGTTTACGTCAAATTGAAGTAACGACATTCGGTGACTTACAAAAACTTGAAATTTTAGATTTAAGTTATAATCAAATATTGACTGTTCATCCGAAAAGCTTTAGCAAACTTTCAAGTCTGAGGCAATTAAATCTTCATGGAAATATTCTGGAAAATTTTGATTTAATCACTATTCAAGATAATGTTGAGCTCTCTTCTTTAGATTTCAGCAAAAACAAATTAAAAAACATAAGCCCAAGTATGATAAATAAAGCTTTGGATGTAGAAACATTAAATATTTCTTCAAATAATCTGTATGAACTACCTAGCACTTTAAATATGTTATTTAAATTAAAGAAGATAGACGCTAGTTTCAACCACATAAAGAATTTTGATGGTAATTCAATTAATAGCATCAATACATTAAAAGAATTGAAAATGCCAAATAATAAACTCACTGAACTGAAAACGGGAAGTTTTAAAGATTTAAGAGACCTAGAAACGATTGATTTAGATAATAATGACATTGAAATAATTCATCCGAAGGCAATATCGAATTTGCCAAACTTAGTTTCTGTATACTTGAGTAGAAACCATATCATAGATTTACCAGACAGAGTACTTTCAACTTTACCTAAGCTAAAGGTTATAGAACTACAAGGAAACAGATTGCAATACATCTCTTCACGAGCGTTTGATAATCTACCATTAGTACAATATTTAAATTTGAGCAATAATCATATTGCTAATATCGATGATTCTGGTCTGAGACAATTATCTTCTCTAGAAGTTTTAGATTTAAGTTTTAATAAACTCAAGATTTTAACCCGAATATCGTTTCAATACATGGAATGGTTGATTGAGCTAAATTTGGATAACAATTTGATCTGCCATATTAGCGGTCAACCTTTCGACCTGATGACAAGACTGAAAATACTTTCACTAAGATATAATAGACTCAGTACAGTATCAGAGAATACGTTTGCTAAACTACGAAATAATATCGCTATTCTGGATATTGATGGTAAGTACTCTTCTAGTAATAGATATAAAATAGAGTTGGGAAAATATAAATTAAACATTACGTCGTTCAACCTCTTCAGTAAATGTATAAAAATTGGAAACCAAACATGGGCAACGCGTTAGCTTCATTAGTTATAGTAGTTGTCATAGCCTTATTGGAGCTTGAGATCTCATAATTTAAGTTATTCTGGATATCGTCAAGCTTACATATGTTTTCATGCTAACATCACCTAAGTCAGTCATCATATGAATATATAGTAAAAAGTGAATACGCCAATCATAAATGAAGAAATTTTTTGTTGAGATGAAAACTGAAGCGTGTGTGGCGCATCGGTAAAAGATTAATTAAGATAATAAACTAAATACGAGATGAGCGCCTATCTGTCGGCCGGCCAGTAAGGTTTTCGAAATGAAGCGTCATCAGCGTGCAGGCCCAGAAGGAAGTGGCGGTCAGCATCATACAGGGATACCACAGTGCTGCCTCGGTCTACAAAGTGAATACTAACTAGAAATTGAACGGAGACGCCGTCTTCTGTGAGGCTGTGTAGAAGGCGGCTGCACAAATCAAGCGTAACAACGTTTATGACTTGTCCGCCACCAGCCTGTGTGGTGGTGTAGGCGCGAGTACCAGTTCGTGATGTCGTCCTAGTCTAGGTCGTGGCGGAATCCTGGATAGTTTGACATCCGCAATGAGGCCGATGTTACAACATTTTGAAGTGGGCTGCACTTGAAATGGAGTACCATTTCAGTCTTGGGCTAGGCATCAAAACCAAGGGATCGATTTCCATCTTTCGATCACGCCGCCCTTGGCTCGCCTCGGACGGTTGAACGTGTGGCGAAACCAGAGACCGCTCACTACAATAAAGATATAGCTAGCTAAGCAAGGGCGATCTTTGTCCCTTAAAAAGGAATATATTCTATATTCTCTATCCCTATTTCGGTAATAAACCAAAACTCTAAACGGTATCATTTAGAATTTTGGGTAATTTACGAAATCATTAATTTCATTGATCATTAAATGGTTTTCTTTTCAGGTAATCCATTAATATGTAACTGCCACATGATCTGGCTGAAATCATGGCTTTTAGAATCGACATCGGTTGGACCTAAATGCGCTGATGGGACATATGTTAAAGGAATGCCTTTTGGAAGAAATGATTGTCCAAACATCCATCAAATTGATGAAGATGATTTAAGATTTTGCATGACACATGAAAATGAAGCCCTTCTGCCTAATTTAGCCACATCACAAGTATTCTCTACAATAGACAAAATTAAAGACTACACATCGCAAATCAAAAATAATTACCAAGCTAATAAAATTAATCGTCCTTTACCTGAAGAATCGGAATATTTTTATGATGAGTATGTCGATTACCCTTACAATGAAACTTTACTAGACGGTCTTAATAATGAAATCAGCGCGTCGCAGAACCATAATAAGTCTTCTGGAGTTCCAACAATTTACGCAGCAATGAACAACTCTAGTCATAAAAATACGCCTGCACACTCCGCTAAGGGTTCGAAAGGAGGCTTTACATTTTTCGGTATGCCATTACCATCTATAGATGTGGGAAAATTGTTGAATACAGGAAGGAAAATCGATTGGCCAGAAAAACAGAATTCGAATATTTCTAACACACATGGCAGTAAAAATAAATATCATTTGCCTGAAATTCCTAAATTTGAAACTGGTGGTTTCTCTCCAATTCTACCAACGACAGCTGGGGGTTTCATGCCAATACCAGATCCAACTAATATTTCTAATATACAAGGAAATACACAAGGTAATAATAATTACAACAATGAAGTGAATACGCAGGAGACGATTGCAGTTGTTTCAACCAAACCACCCATAAAGTCAGTTCAAAATAATACAACACATCAGAAAAGTAAAAGTGAAATTCATGAATTACAAGCTTTTCTAGATGATGATAATGGAACTCACATAGCTTATAACAGAACTAAGAATGTAGAAGAACAAAAAATTGAGCCTAACAATATGAGCAAATACAATTTGATGGAGTCCAATCTAACAATAAGCCAAGTCACTGAAAAGGAAACTATGCTAATAACAACAGACACAACTAATGATTTGTCATTGCAAGTTTGGATGGAAAGCAGTACATCATCTTACTCTTTATCTACTGCAGTTACTTCTAAAACACCTATGAAAAAGCATATAGACCAACCACCACCTACAGCTTTGTCAGCAATTTTGGTGCCAAGTAATGCAGAGCTTGAACATAATCATAACAAGAGACCTGCCATAATTACAAAAGTGAACCTACCACATACAGAAAACTTTGAACACAGAGAGGGTTTTTCTCCAAATAGAGAACCAAAGACAAGATTTTCAGATCCTATGAGTACAAGTAATACAAAGATAAGAGAAGTAGATGATAATGATTGGTACTATAAAAATTACAATAAATCTAATTTAGAGCCTTATGTTGCCCCAGGAGTACATAAAGAAACATCAAGCGGCAATATAAGTCATTATAATATTTTCTCAATATTTCTTTTCTCATTACTTATTCACAATTTAGCATAATTATATACTTATAAAAATGTATAATAAGAAATAAACTTATAATTAATATTATACTTGGTTTTATTACAAAAACATTTTAAAGACATTATAAATAACATTAACCATATAAGTAGAATAGGATACTACTGTTATTAAAAATAAAATGATAAAACAATCTTTGCACTTATCAGAGAAATTAAGGGTATATAATACAAATATATTACAAATGAATATTATTAAAAAGATGTTAGCAACCAGAAATTAATAACCAAAATTACATAGTGCTCAACATTTAAAATTTATTTAAACATATAACTTTTCTATGCAGATAATTGTTATCTTTATGGGTCGAGGCTCCTTAATAATAAAACTAAACCTGTTAACATCATATAACTTAAGATGTGCATGAACAGTAACAGTTGCTGTATCATAATACAGTTTGTCTGAGAGTCGCACAACATAGTTCTCACAATAACATCAGCAAATAGTACTGCAATTCCAAAATAGAATTTATGTAAGATATTGATAATGTGTATCTATTTAAACAGATAGTTAAAGTTCTGTCTTTCTTACATAATCTTTAAATTTTTCTAATGCTTTGTATCTATGTGATATTTTATTTTTCTCTAGCTTTGGTAGTTCACCGTAAGTTTGTGTGTATCCATCTGGCTGGAAAACACAATCCCACCCGAAATCCCTGGCACCTCTCGGCTCTACTATTTGCCCGTTAGTTATTCCTTGAAACAATATAACCTTGTAGTCTTCAGAACTGGGTAAACAGTACGCGAAAGTGCAAACAGCTTGAGCTGATTTGTCTTCCCATCCTGTCAAAAGTTTTGTAAGTCCTTCAGGTTCTAATTTGTCTAAAAACCATTTGATGTAAGGTCCCGGTAGACCTTTCAATGCATTGAAACACAAGGCTGTATCCTCGACTAGTACAGGTCTATTTAAAAGACGAGCAGCTTCTTGGCATTTTTTAATAGAAACCTCATCTATTTCTCCTTGAAGTTCAGGTAAGTCTAGCTTGTGACTAACTACCTCTAGAGGAAAATTATTGCCAAGAATAGCTCTCAACTCCTCTAGCTTTTTTGAGTTGCCAGTGACGAAGGTTATAGTTCGACGAGACATGATTTTAAAGTGAAAAAAGAATAAGCCCTGTAGATAAATTAAATATTTATCTTTATTAAAAGTCGAATTTCTACTGGGAATAGTACTATGTATAGGTAATAACTATTTTCTACTACCTCTACCTACTACATAGGGGAAACATAACCACAACCACATGCGAAAATGACACTCAACTAGGAAAGCGCACAAAATATCGATAATAATCGATTTATCAAAATATCGATATTTTCTTAAAAAACAATAAACATCGTCCATATTTTAATCTTGATTTAAGGATATCCGATATTTATTTTTCAATAAAGACGAGTCTCGTCTTTATTGCATTAGGCGGCAAGCATACTTAAATTACTAATGAATTATATATCATCAAAAATTATTCGAATATAGGTAAAAAAAATATGAGATTTTTCTCAGTAAAATCGACTACGTGACCAAAACCTGAGAAACGACCCCGGCTGAATCCCATACATTTACATATTTATGTCTCTATGGACTCTCTTTTTTGTTTCATCGAGTTTGAAATAACAATTGTAAAGAAGTTTCACTTCAAAACGTTACGAATTAAACATTTAAAGGGATCACATAAATATTTTAATTAAAAAAATTTTTATATTTTAATACCAAATGTTAATTTTCGTACCTGAAACATCAAATAAACATTTACTGTGTAGTGACGGAGTAAGAATACAATTCACCACTCCCTATTTTGCCTGTGGATATATAAAATATGTATATAACACATATGCAAGAGAAGGAAAACTCGAAATAAAACCCCATACTAATATGTTTGACCAGCATGGTACAGTAGGTCAATTCCCCTTGTATTGGGTAGCAAGCTCGAACCCAGCAGTGGCGTGTGAGCCGAGACGATACAAAACATGAAATTCAATTAGAAGATTCAAATCAGTAAATTTGTACAAAACGAAATATTATTATAATCTTTCCATTTTATATAAATTTACAATTGTTTTATTGAAATTTAAGTTCGTACTACGCTTTTTTTTAAATTCCTTACAAAATATGAACATTTTTAGTTTTTTATTTTTGGGATGGGTCGCGGTCGGCTCACTCCTCGCACCGGGGCGACAGAGGGGCGTAAGCACGCACACCCGCAACCCACCCGAAAACCACGTTGCCTTCGTCGTTGGACCGACCACCGGAGCAGGGTTACTTGTCGTCAGTGGTTGGCCCGACGGAATATCCCCTTAGGAGTATCCTCCCATCGACTGACGTCCACCTCTCGGGGAGGACGTCGGTCTTTCCTCATATGGTCGACCTCTCGTCTGGTGACGGACTAATTCCCCGGTTACGTCACCCGCAACCATTTTTAGTCTACGGTACCATCCACTAAAAGTAAAGTTGGCAACCCTTTTGCCGACTGTTTTATTTGTATAGTCTGTGACAATGAATGACTGTCAAATTTTACTTGTGATAGCATTGACCCATTCAATAAAGTGAATTGTTTGTTTGTAGATTTTCAGTGTATTAAATTATAATTTTACTGAATAGTAACTAACTTGTTTGTAGAATTATCGCTTACATTTTAGCAATACAATGCCTAGTCAAGAAGTTATGACCACCAAAGTGGTTGTTCATCCTTTAGTCCTGCTAAGCGTCGTAGACCATTTCAATCGAATGGGCAAAATAGGTAACCAAAAACGAGTTGTCGGCGTTCTACTTGGCTGTTGGAGAGCTAAAGGTGTCCTGGATGTGTCGAATAGTTTTGCAGGTATACATTTTGTAATATGTGTCATTAGTGTCCTTTCGCCCGGGTATCGAGTACTTAATGCTATATTACACCCGGCAGATAATATCACTTCAACAAAATAAAGTATATATTACAAACATATATTTCAATTAGATATTATGATTCAATGAATTTGTGCACCTGTCATTGAATCACAAAAGAAAATAGTACCAGCTTAGTTCAACCAATTTGCCTTATTGTACTCATGATTTGGAGTTAAAATGATACCCATATAATCATGTCCTGTTTCTTAATCAGATATACCTTATTTAAAACTGACCAACCTTTGATTATATGGTTTAAATCAAATTTGTCTAAATTTTTCATACATATAATTACCTTATATTATTTTTATTAAAAGATTGTGATTAAATTATCTATCTTCGTGGTTATGGAGTACAAATATATAATTCTCCACTCCATATTTTGCCCATGGGTGTCATTAAAGATGACTAAAGGACATACAGATGCTATCTATACAAGAGAAGGAAAATTTGACATAGAATCCTATGTCAATCTCGCTAACTTGCGTGACTTACATAGTAGTTAATTTTCCATCATATTGTAGAGGAGGCCTGAGACCCCGCAGTGGGACTTATATGGGTTGAGACAAGACAATGGTGAGACTAAATCATCTTCATTATCACATCTGATATTTATCCCACTGCTGGGCTCGCGCCTCCCTCACAACGGGAGGGAAAGCAATCTACTATATCAGTCTAGTCAGACCTGTTGGTATAAGACATAATTTTTTTTATTTAGATATTATATGCATATTAAGGGATATACCCTTAGAATAATAACGTATAGAAGGATAGTGTCAATACTTCGAACTTTCAAAATTTGAATCTAAAAATACTAATAGCGTGCAGACGATTACACACATACACACGCACACCACTGTACAAATTATGAAATCAAATTTAGTTTTTATTAACATAAATTGTCGAATTACCTTTAAAAGTAATGTTAATAATCTTTTTATATTTTTCAAATGTGTTGTGACACCATTTGAATGCACAAACCGTCATAATTATCTATTTATTTTTTAAGAGTTGCGTACGTTCGTGCAGTACAATGACTTGTACATAACGGAACAGTTCCAGTGTAAGCTCCAATTGAAATGCCTCACTTTTTGTGTGTGAACTTACCTTCTATACATTATTATTCTAAGGATACCCTTAGTTATCTTGTATAACACCCAGGAGCAAGATAGGGGATGGTGAATAGTCTTCTTACTGTATTACCTCTCACTTCAGCCCACACACGTCGCACTGTTGGGTTCCAGCCTCCTCCACAATAGGAGGAAAATTGACCTTACTATACCATGTTGGTCAGACAGGTATTAGGATTTGTTTCGAGTTTCCTTCTCTTGCATAGATGTTATAGGTGCATTATATTCCTTAGTGGTCTTTTATGACATCCACGGGCAAGATAGTGAGTGGTGAATTGTATTCTTACTCTGTCACCACACGGACATGTATATTACCAGATGGAAAGATATTAAAATATGTTGCGAATTAAGCTGAATGGCACAATGTCAAACATTATACTTCTAGATAAATATTCTTTTTTTTATTTTCAGTTCCATTTGATGAAGATGACAAAGACAAATCAGTATGGTTCCTTGACCATGATTACCTTGAAAACATGTATGGCATGTTCAAGAAAGTCAATGCCAGAGAAAAAGTAGTGGGCTGGTACCACACCGGACCTAAACTTCATCAGAATGATGTAGCCATCAATGAATTGATTAGGCGCTATTGTCCCAATTCAGTTCTAGTAATTATTGATGCAAAACCAAAAGATCTTGGTCTTCCTACGGAAGCTTATCAGGCAGTAGAAGAGGTGCATGATGATGGTACACCTACTTCAAGAACTTTTGAACATGTCCCTAGTGAAATTGGTGCAGAAGAAGCTGAGGAAGTAGGTGTAGAACATCTTCTAAGAGATATCAAAGACACAACTGTTGGTAGTCTTTCACAAAGAATTACAAATCAGCTACTTGGTCTGAAAGGTCTTCATTCTCAATTGAGCGAAATAAGAGATTACCTTATCCAAGTTGGCCAAGGATCTTTACCAATGAACCATCAAATTATTTATCAGCTGCAAGATATTTTCAACTTATTACCTGATATTGCTAATGACAGTTTCGTTGACAATCTTTACATTAAAACTAATGATCAGTCGTTGGTTGTCTATCTAGCTGCTTTAGTTAGATCTATTATTGCTCTACATAATTTAATTAATAATAAGATTACAAACAGAGATGCAGAGGAAGGTAAGAAGGAAGAAAAAGATAAAAAAGAAAAGAAGGATGGAAAAGAGAGCAAAGATGATGATAAGAAAACAGATGACAAAACAAAAGGTGATAAAAAAGAAAAGGATGAAAAGAAAAAGTAATTTAAATTGTCTTTGAATTATGTTGTTTGTAATGCTGGCTTATTTTTAAATAAATTGTATTTACTAATTCCATTTATTTTGTTTCTTGTATACTATCTTAAAACATCTTTGTTCAAGTTTTTCTTAAATGCCATTTTTAATCTAAACATTTAGTTTCAGGAATACATATATCAGATTTTGAATTCAGAGTTTCCTTGAAAAGATTAATATTATTTGAATAATATTTATGAGTCTTTTCTTCAGGGTGATAACAAATTCAGAATACAATCTGTTGTCCCCATTTACTTTTTCATTACCAATTTTGCACCAATATCCTTCTGGACAAATCATAACATCAGTTAGTTATTTTGATAAGCTGATCGATGTATTAAAAACTGCAAAATGAAATTACATATATGTACTTAAATCAATGTTATTGATATAAATTAAAAGTTCATAGTTGCAGGTTCAGTTCTCATGAGAAGTTCAAATCTAGATTTTCTGCTTCATTTATCACTTAACATGTTTGTGATCCAACAAGTAAGGTGGATTTTTTTTTTATTGATGTTGGTGGCAAACGAATAAAAAAAATAGAGAGGCGTCGCTCAGGACGCCTGGCAGATGTGAAACATCGAAATTATTTTGTACAAGTACATATATGCAGAAAAGAACAGATTGCGACAGGAACTAATACGGCATAAAGTATTAATAAGATATTGCGTTTTTTAATGATGGTTCTTATTCATCATTTCGGCTCATACGTCCCACTGCTGGGCTCGAGCCTCCTCCATAATAAGAGGGAAATTGACTTTACTATACCATGCTGGTCAGACAGGTTGGTATAGGGTTTTGTTTCGAGTTTTCCATCTCTAGCATAGATGTCATATGTGTAATATATCGCTTAGTCGTCTTTTACGACACCCACGGGTATAAGAGGGGGTGGTGAATTGTATACTTACCCCGTCACCACACGGAAAGATTCTTATTCAATAAACATTTATTTACATTAGTATACACTAGGTATGTGTTTAGGTTAATAATTTATTTTGAGCTCACTGGTTGGCGTTGTACAATATTCTAAAACCGGTTATGGTTGATTTGAATCAATCTGAAGACTACGGCGTGTTTCAGCAATATAAATGTCACACGGGTTGAGAGCCCTCATCCATCCGACGTTCTCGTCACGTCCTCGACGAAGAGGACGACAATATCACACTCGCTCAACAAAGAGCCTACACGGCCCGCGAGGCCTTAACAAATAAATATCCGCGGTTCCGCCCTCGCCGTCGAGGTGCGAAACTGCGCCGCGCAAAAGTCACTACTAAAAACGTGGGCACGCCCACTTTGCCTCCAGCGACGCCCCAAGCCGAGGTCTGTTCCCCACAGGGGGATGTCGTTTAGCATACTTTTCTCCGGGTTGAGAGCCCTCAGCGCTCACCCATGGTCCGCGTCAATCTGTCAAGGCCATCTGCGGCCAACAGCTGTACACAAAAAAAAAAAAAAAAAAAAGAGCCCTCAGCCACGGTAATATAATCTATCAGTAATCCAACTTCATACAAACGGACGAAACGCGAGCTATACCTACGCGCCTCGATCTCGGCATGCGCTCGGCATGTAGACAGTCGCGACTGTGCTGCAGTGACGAACGAACGGTGTGTTGTTTTTTTAACAATAACTGCGCGAATTTTTCACTAAAATACATAATTATACACATATTTAGTATGACAAGTAGGGTATATTGTGTTGTTTTTGGTTGCATGAATTCGTCAATAACGAATCCAGAGATAACTTTTTTTAGATTACCTGCAAACTCTGAAATCTTACCTATTATAAAATAATTTTACTTACTAGTAGGTAGGTACATAATGTGTGTCCTTTTAATGTATATAAGTATTTCCTTTTATTTCCCGAAAAAAAGTTGTCTGGATTAATAAATAAAGTGAATAAAGTGATTGACACGAGTGAAATAGGTAGTTTAGGCGGTTCATGAATCATGTTACGGTAGGTACGCTTGTGTTAAAACTCATAATGTGTTTTGTTTTGTTAGTTTATATAATTCAAAGTAAAGACGTGGTATTTTATTATTAATAATAATAGATGTTTATTGTACTGTGTGTATGAATAGTACTAGAAAAAAATAATTTGACCGTCTGTCTGTCACTAGATAATTTAAATTTATAGACCGATTTGTTATTTAAACATAAACATGTTTTTTTTAATTAAAACTACCAATCAAAAATCAACACGCATTCTTATTGAACACTTCCTATTCAATTCACAAAGTATTTTATTTATTTATATAAGAAAAGTATATACAAAACTAAATGGAAACACAAAGTAGGCAAATGTAATTGAAATGCTGGAGGCGGGCAGCCCTATCACATGTTTACGTTTAGGCATTTAAATCAAGGTTACGGCCGAGATACATTACTGGATAGATGATGACTATACTGTGCCTTAGCGCTCACCCACCAGTCCGGGTAAAGTTGTCACAGCCATCTGAGGCTAACAACTAAGTCACACACAAAAAAAAAAACAATATAAATGTATTTAAACTTCGTATTATTAGTCAAGTGCCCCTTTTCTATAGCAGAGCTAGTAATAATTAATATTAGAGCGATTCGATTCTTTGCGACATAGTTTGAGTGTACCAAAAAACGTCTAATGGACTAGTGGAAGATTTTCTTTCAAGACATGTACACAATATCCTGTATTAAGGAATATATTTATATAATTTTTTTGTAGGTGTCATGTGATTGAACTCCCTTAAACGGCTGAAATGGTTTTGATCTTTATTTATGTAAGCGTATATTTGTGACTGAACTCTCTTAAATGGCTGAAATTATAGAATTGTCGTTAATTATGATTTTTTCTGCTTATCTTCCGAGGTAGGTAGTTTTAAACTCTTTAGCTAAACTTTCCAGCGCCGCCTGCTTTTTACTATATTTTTAATCACTGGATCAAACATTCGAAAAAGCTTGTAGCCCTTTATAAGGTTCTTTATTGTTGATTGCACAGATGGCGTAGTGGTTATGATACCGACCTACCAGTGTCATGGGTTCGAATTCTATGCAGGTCACCATTTTGTGCTATATAAAAATTGTTGTTTTGGATGTAATTTGTGTCCGTTAGTTAACCTATATGTTTGTAAAGTCCCCCGCAATACAAGGATTATTTCCTTAGCGCAAGGTGAAGTTTATTTAAAAAAAAAAAATAGTATCTATCCTTTTTCCGCTTAAAACTTATTTTGTGCAATCAATAGCGCTGCGGTGTATTGAAAATATCGAACTTGTTCAAATTTTTTCAATTACACTAGACACTTCGGCCCAACGTATTTACATAGCGGCTGATGCGACACTAATAGCGTGTCACAATACAGGTGAACACTTATCCGCGCCGAACGAGTCCAACGAAACGAATTTTAGAATTCTGTATATGAAACCTCGCACACTTGACCGCGTCGAATCGTCTGCATCTGGAAGACGATTTCTATACAAAATTCTAAAATTCGATCCGTTCGACGCGTTTGGCTCAGATAAGTGTGCGTTCACCATAAATGTCGCAATAAGAAGTCGCGTTCATACAGAGACATTAGGTGTACCTATATACCTACTGAGTGTACCGATCGTGTATAGTGTCGTTGTCTAACTCTACCATTATAGGTTTTCGAAGAGAGTACCGCTCTCTATTCCCTTGCCGATTCGATTATCCCTCAGGCGGTTTCTTAGGACTTGCACGAGAATATAAAGTGGTGTTTAAGAAATAAAAACTTTCAGTAGGTATTTGTTTTTTGGATTGATCAAGTTGAATCGATCGCTGAATACCCAGGTCTACGTGTTGGATTTCGTCGCTTAAAATCTACTTATGTTGTAATTGGCAGGATATCTAATATGCTCAACTAATGATAATTTTTGCAAGATTGTTACTGAAGGGCGTGACCATACCATAGTCTGTCCCAAAAAAAAAAAGATTACTTGCAAAAGTTATTGGCAATATCTAGTCGTCTTTTACGACATCTATGAGCAATGTAAGGGTTAGTAGTATTCGTAGCCACTACCACTCAACTCGTAATAACTATAGTTATTTCTTTGTACGTGTGTATGCCACTGAACTCCTTCTAAACGCCTGGACCGATCTTGATGAAATTTTTCTGTGTATTCAAGGGAATTCGAGAATCGTTTAGATTCAGAACCTACCGGATCGGTAGGTGGTGCTGCGATCGAGTTCAAGGAGAATTCTTTTTTTTAGATTTGAACAGAACAACGTCTGTTGTGTCAGCTAGTCTATTATGTAGTTATTCGACCTTTTTTTTGTTGTGTTTGTAGCTGTTGGTCGCAGATGACCTTGACAGCTTAACGCGGTCAATGGGTGAGCGCTGATGGCTCTCAACCCGGTAGTTATTCGATCGACTGCAGCTTTATTTATGCTCACCTTTCTTCTGGGATGGCCATGGTCTAGCCTCAATCATTCGGACCTACGGAGGTGTAATGTGAGGCAGGACCTGCTATATTTCACTTCACCACCTTTTGAGCGGACCACCGATTCTTTGTTTTTAATGATAATATACCTACCGTTTTCAATACGTATATGTAAAAATAGCCGTTTTATTCATGAGTCATTAATTTACGAATATCGACGCTAATCCATGTTCATTTTTATAGTGATAGATAGTAAATATATGAATATTTCAAAAATATTTATGATAACTTGGCTACTATCTGATAGCGATAAGACAAGCTTTCCGAACAAATGATATCATTCCTACAGTCTTTGCGTAGACAACGCAGTATTGTGAATGTGAAAATGTATGTGTTTGCTATTTTCGTGAGGTGAATCTCAATAGCTCAAGATGGCTGGGGGACGTTTGCAATTATCAGTAAGTTTGACCATGTTCGCAGATAAGACATCACTATGTATTAGTAGTCTTAAAATTGTTATCGTTATCTAGAAAGGAAATTATGATAGTTATTTAGTTCACGTAACGAAAATATAAATTATCTCACCATTCCCACCTAGCTAGATGGCATAAGGTTACGGGAATTAATGAGAATTGATCCGTGAATCCACACGGAATCAATGCTAAACTCCTAGTCAGCCATTAAGGTTATGATAGGTATATCCTACCTAAGTACTTTAGTTGTAATCTATATTCTATACATGAAGTTAGCGTACCTAAGTGTTACGCACGTAGATTTAGCTTCAATGGTTGGCATTTACAAACCAGAAGTTGTCATACAAAGCCTTTTTAGGTTTACGTACGTCCGAATAAAAAATAGAATCATTATGCGATCACAGACTTCTATTCGTGTCCGTTTGTCACATCCAATTTGTCCGAAGTTTACTAAAACCTTTCGTGGGCGAGTCCACTCGCACTTGACCGATTTTCTAACTGCAATCAGTGATATGGGGGGTTGCTATCAATGAGCCGTAATTATGAAATTTGCTATACACACCCTCTTTTCTCTTAGTAGTTGTTGATTTGCAAAGTTTTATTATTTTGATTTAAAATATAATATCAATGTATTTTTACTATCTTCGACAATACATTGATAATGTTCTACGTCTGAACAAATAAAGTCTGTGACGACGGTGCGCACGTCTTTCGAGCGCGCTTTCGTTGAGAACGTTTTAGAGCCTGTAAACTAGCAGGATACACTGTAAATGGCTGCCCAGACGAATCAGAATAGAGGAAAGGAAGCAATATATATTTCGCCCAGGAAATAGGTAAACAGAGAGAAGTACGGGGTTACCCGTAAGTACACTCTGGAAAAACTTTCGCACGCACAGGGAAGGATTACCCACAAAAGGTTTCAAGAAAAGCGGATCATATCAATAGGTCAGAAGAAATTTGGAATCGTTAATGATAGATGCGTGCGTTAATTGTATTCTTACTCAGCCACCAGAATACAATTAACCACACTCTGTTATGCTGCATGCACGTACCGCCTAGGGACAGACCCTTAAGGGATATTATATACAGATAAAATCTATGCAAGTGAAAGAAAACTCAATATAAAATCCTAGAGTTATAAGTCTTCGGCGGCGCAGGCGCAAGTACCTGCGCCCGATGCCGCTCTAGCCGAGGCCGCGGGTGACCGGACCGGGGACTTTAGTCCGGCACCCGCAGAGAGGCTGACCGCGCGACGGCGACCGACGTCCCGGGACAGGGACGTCGAGAGGTGAGTCGTCGTCAGATGGGTACCTGAAAGGGTATTCCGTAGCGCCCACCACTGAGGACAAGGATCTCGGCACTGATCGTCGGCCCAACGACGAAGGCGACGTGGGTATGGGTGGGTTATGGTCCCGCGCGCCGTCCTTTCATCGCCCCAGACGGAATGGACGGCGTATGCGCTTATCGTAGCCAGCTGACCAGAGTGGTATAGTAAATTAATTATCTTTCCCTTGTGGAGTTCCGAGCCCAACAGTGGGACTTATATGCGCTGAGATGGCGATACGCCGGGGATGCTAACATCATCGCCATCTCAGCACACAATCCATTGTAAATATCTAAATACTTACAACAATATCTAAAAACAATGGATTTCTTTATAATAATGTTAGATTGTTTTCGTGTACTTACACTATTTGACATTCTTTTAAGGATTACGTCTGGCTGAAAGCGTCCGGATCATCGGAGTTCGAAGTTCCTCTGGCTGTTAAAGTTCTTAAAAGTGCTGGAGATGTATTGGAGGTTCGGGATGATCACGGCAATCTCTTCAAGACTTCCAAGAATAATGTCATCAAACCGCTACACGTTACCTCCGTAACGGGGGTTGAGGATATGATTACCCTAGGAGAACTACAAGAGTATACTATTCTTAGGAATCTTCATATACGATACAATAAGCAGCTCATTTATGTAAGTAATTTATTTATTTCCTTTTTTTATGTACTATAGTTGACATAAAACAATTTTTATGGATTGGTGGTTCTTCCCACGATGGAGTGAATGGTGACACTTCTCGCGTGACCGTTGAAGTGTTTGAAGCGTAGTAAAAATAAAACTCAAATATAAAAACAACAAAACGTATAAATAGTTTTACTTCAAATGTAGGTATTTTACATTTGTTTTGATTATCCTACTAATATTATAAACGCGAAAGTATATGAGTATGTGAGTATGTTTGTTGCTCTTTCACGCAAAAGCTACTGAATGGATTTTGATGCAATTTCACAATAATACAGCTTACATATCAGAATAACACAGAGGCTATAATTTATCCCAATATTCCCACGGGAAGGGGAACTATGGGGGTAAAACCACAGGTCGCTTTTTTATCCGAGACTTACTTTATCCGAGGCTACTTTACCCGGAATATTGAATGAACATTGAGGGTCATTAGAGTTACCTTCGTTTTTTATAGTATGACTATTGTTGTTAGCCACAGATGGCTGTGACTACTTTACCCCGACTGATGGGTGAGTGCTGAGGGCTCTCAACCCGAGAAAGAGAGAGTTGAGAGTAGAGTTGCCTTCACTAAATACATACATATATCACTAATAATAATACCGTTTATCTTAGATTCTTCGGTGTAGTTGAATAAAAATATCTTAATTAAAGATTTTATCGTGGGGAAAATTAAAAAGTATGTAGATAGATACTTTTGTAGGTATATTATGCTTACGTTAATGATTTATGTGCTTACTTTGTAACAATCTTTTTTCAAAAGAACTTAGCTATATTAATCGAGAACGTTTGAAAACATAATATTCTAGATATAAAAAAGTAATCCTTACGTGCGGTGATCTATATCTATACCAATAAATAAAATTGGAGTGTCTGTTTGTAATGTCAAAATAATAGGCTTTTTTCATGCTCACACGGTTATTTGCACGACACCTATGCCTAAAATAGCAATTAAAAAAATTTTGTCTGTCTGTCTGTTTGTTCCGGGTAATCTTCAAAACGGCTGGACCGATTTCAAAAATTCTTTCACCAATGGAAAGCTATAATATCAGGGCGTAAACTAGTCTATATTTTATCCCGGTATTCCCACGGGAACGGGAACTACGCGGGTAAAACGACTATAACCTATAACCGAAGCGAAGCGAGGGCGGGTTGCTAGTAATATAATAAAAATAGATAATCGAAATAAAGCAGTACACCAACCCGTCTGACCAGCTTGGTATAGAAGGTCAATTTTGCTCCCATTGTGGAAAAGGTTTAAGTCGAGCAGCGGTGGGATGTATATGAGCTGTGATGATGGTGTATAATGCCCTTCAGCTGTTGCTAGTGGAGTGGATGGGACGACAGTATTATCATTTCAGCTTGTATACGTCCCACTGTTGGGCTCGAGCCTCCTCCGCAATAAGAGGGAAATTGACCTTACTATACCATGCTGGTCAGACAGGTTGGTATAGGGTTTTATTTCGAGATTTCCTTGTTTTGCATAGATGTTATATGCGTATTATATTCCTTAGTCGTCTTGTATGACATCCACGGGCAAGATAGGGAGTGGTGAATTGTATTCTTACTCCTTCACCATACGAAAAGGATAGTATAGGACGACAGTATAGTTCTTTCATTCCGAGACGATTCGATCCAGGACAACTATAGGGTTTATTCGCCAGTGCTGATATCTACCTAGTTATTTGAGTCTAATTATACCAAGTCCAAAAATGTAATGAAGATTCGAAACTTTCAAATATCCGTAATAATTTCATATCCGTAACCGTATCCAAAACCAGTAAAACGTTATTCTAATATGCATATCCAGATCCAAACCTTCATATTCGTAATATCCCTTACTTAGTCCATCACCACATTAGACGTTTTAGTTTTCAATAATTTGTATTATATATTCTTTTTAATCATGTTACAGACCTACACTGGCTCCATGTTAATAGCTATAAACCCGTACGAGATTCTACCAATATATACGATGGATCAAATAAACTTTTATCAAACACGAAGCATGGGGGACATTCCGCCACACATATTTGCTATTGGAGACAGTTCATATAGAGAGCTTTTAGATACATCGTCAAACCAATGTATCGTCATCAGGTAAATTTATAAATGCGTAATAAATAACGTTATCTTTATTATGAGCATAAAGATAATAAACTTTCAAGGAACCCCCTTTTTACTCAAGTAGCTAATTGATAAAAATATTCAGTAAAATGCTAATATTACACTAAAGCTGTAATGATTTAAGATAATATAGTATCTGTAAAGTTTTAATTATCCGTGTGGTGACGGAATCCTGCCCGTGAGTGTCGTAAAAGACTAGTAAAGTATATAATATGCATGTAATATCAAGGCAAGAGATGAAAAACTCGAAACAAATCCCTAGACCAATACGTCCGACCAGCGTAGTATAGTAGGTAGCTCTCTCATGGAGGAGGCCCGAGCCCAACTGTGGGACGTGTATGGGCTGAGATGATGAGATGGAGATAATCGCAAAAAACGACTAAGAGCTTTATCTTCACCTAGTCTAACTGCAGTCTGGTCAACATTTACATCCGCAAGGCAGATTGACATCAGCCTGATGGTTAATCATGGAACTATTGCCACAAATTATGAAATATGTGTAATGAAAAAGGTGTATATATTGCCTAGATCACAAGTAATTTGAATAATAACAGAGTATGGAATGTACTTTAAAGTAAGGAGTAAAATAAAAATTACGCTTTCATTTAAATTACGTGGATCTTTTGTTCTAGTGGAGAAAGTGGTGCCGGTAAAACTGAGAGCACAAAATTACTATTACAATATTTAGCTGCAGCCAGCGGTAAACATTCCTGGATTGAACAACAAATCCAAGAAACAAATCCTATTTTAGAAGCTTTTGGCAATGCCAAGACAGTGAGGAATGATAATTCATCCCGGTTCGGCAAATATGTTAATATTTATTTTAGCAGAAAAGGAATCATTCAGGGTGGTAATATTGATCAATATCTTTTGGAAAAATCACGTATCGTATTTCAAAATAAAGGTGAAAGGAATTACCATATTTTCTATTCTCTACTTGCTGGATTAACACCTGACGAGAAAAAGAAATTAGAATTAGGTCGGTCTCAAGATTATACATATCTAAATTCTGGCAATATGTTAACGTGCGATGGTCGAAACGACAGTTTGGAATTTAACGACATTAGGTCCGCTTTTAAAGTTCTTAACTTTCCTGATAATGAAGTTTGGGGTGTATTTAGTTTATTAGCAGCTATTTTGCATTTAGGGAATTTAAAATTCAAATCATTTAATTTTAACAATATTGAATCATCTGAAGTTGGCGATGCTATAAATGCAAATAGAATTGCTAGTCTTTTAGGAGTTAACAAAGCTAAATTATGTGATACGTTGACAAGAAAAACCTTTGTAGCCCATGGTGACAAAGTTGTATCTACTCTTACAACTGCTTCTGCTACTGAAGGTAAAGATGCGCTTGTCAAAGCTATCTACGGTCATATTTTTGAATATATTGTAGACATGATAAATAAAACACTATTCAAAGATCAACAGCTTTCCAGTGGTTCAATTGGGATATTAGATATATTTGGTTTTGAAAATTTTGACTATAATAGTTTCGAGCAACTATGTATCAACTATGCAAATGAAAATTTGCAACAATTCTTTGTGAAGCATATTTTCAAGATTGAACAAGAACAATATGAAAAAGAAGGCATTGTATGGACAAACATTAATTATGTGGATAATCAAGAAAATCTTGATATGATTGGTTTGCGGCCAATGAATTTGCTCTCTCTAATTGATGAAGAATCTAGATTTCCGAAAGGCACGGACATTACTTTACTGTCAAAATTGAACAATAATCATGCTTCTAAAAGTTGTTATATTAATCCAAAGTCATCACATGAACATAGATTTGGTGTCAGACATTTTGCTGGAGATGTATTTTACACAGTAGAAGGTATGTGATAAGTGTTTTTGTCATATAAAAATATATTAGCAGTAAAAATATTCATTTTTGTTTCTTCTTACAGGGTTCCTTGACAAAAATAGGGATAAGCTAACGGCAGATGTTAAAGACATGATAATAGAATCCAGTAATGATTTTCTGAAAAATTTATTTACCGTCGAATTTTCTAGCAGTCAAAGTGGTAGTAGGAAAACGGTATCACTCAGTCATCAATTTAAAACTTCATTGGAGTCTCTCATGAAGACCTTGTATGCGTGTCACCCATTCTTTGTGAGATGTATCAAACCTAACGAGTTCAAAAAACCAAAGGTAGATATTATACACATTCGATAATCAATTTGATTAAGGATATAGCGTTTCATTTTTATACATATATACTTATTTCTCGTTATAGCTCTTTGATCGTGAATTATGTGTACGTCAGCTGAGATATGCTGGTTTGATGGAAACTGCGAAGATAAGACAAGCTGGTTATCCCATACGTTACTCATATTCTGAATTTGTACATCGCTATCGTTTGGTAATTCCCAATATACCACCAGCAGAAAAAACAGATTGTAAGAGCGCTACTAAGAAAATTTGCAATGCTGTTTTACAAGATCAAGAATTTCGTTTCGGGCATACTAAAGTTTTTCTTAAAGATAATCATGATATTTTGCTAGAAGAACTAAGACATAAAGTAATGATAACAGCCGTTATAAAAGTGCAGGCAAATGCAAGAAGGTTTATTCACAGGACCAGATTCTTAAGGTTACGTTCAGCTGCGATAGTAATTCAGAAGAATTTCCGTGCTCGAGGTTACCGAAGTAGATATTTAGCGATGAAACGAGGATATTCACGCCTGCAAGCTGTTATAAGATCTAGAGAATTAAGAAAAACTTTCCTTAATATGAGAAAATTCTTTAGCAATATTCAAGCTTATTGTAGAGGCTATCTCATAAGAAAATTAGTAAAGGAGAAGGGTCACATTATTAAAGCTACGCAAATTCAATTGCATAAAGAGAAATCAGAATTACAAAAATCAGGAAAAAGTGAAGATGCTGCGGCTAATCAATTCGAGAAAAAATACAAGGAATTAATGAAATCTATTTGGTTTGTAAGTGAAGTTACAAGTAATAATAATGCTCAAAATGCAGCAATCGACGATAGGTATGTGGATGACGTGTTTGGATTCCTCAAAGATTCACCAACGCCCGCAGGAACTGTGAGGGGAACTGGTTTCGGTGTGGTAAGTTTAAAAGTTTTCATAGTTAGAATACTAAATAAGGGGCGGCTACGAATACTACTAAGCCTACATTGCTCGTGAATGACAACTGAGTCCTTTACATAGATCCGAGGCAACTCCATCTAATACCGTCTGCTCAACGATTACATTCCTGTGGAGGGTTTACGTCAGACATGCGCATTGTTATAAAACTATCGCCAATAACCATTACAATGAGTATGATGGAAGAGATCGGTCGGATCTCACGAACATATTGAGACACTTTGGGTCGCTCTGTGTATCCTACAAGCTCTTTTACGAGGAGCGTTCTGAGAAACTGTTCGACTTGGTAGCACTGCTATCTTTTTATCACCATACCACTCGATACCGTAGTTAGATTTATTCATGCCACCTCGAAACAACTGTAAGTTTGCAGCAATTATTTCTCCCACGTACGTGTAGTATCCGGAATAAATTAGTTGTTGTTGCATTGTATGAGCGCAATGATATGCCCTTCCTTGAACGAGGTCAAAGACGAGTACTTTCTTTACGGTAGGCAGCCTGGTTTTACTCCGGGTATTGTAAAGGTTCATGGGTGGAAATATCACTTACCATCAGGTGTGCTGTTTGTTCGTCTGCCACCATTAGCGATAAAAAAAGAATTATAAACTATGTCAACCTCAAGTAATAGGATGAGAATAGGATGATGATGATGAGTTAGTACAATTTAAAATGGCTAGTTTATTAAAGTTAAAACGTTGTCTAAATCATAATTATTGTTAGATAATAAAAAATGTCAGTCATCCTATTTTTCTATTTTCTCATGTTTGGTAATTAAACACGTAATTGAATCACACTAATACGAAAAAGCGTACTCACAAATTCTTTGCACACTTAAATCTATTGTTTAATGAAAAGATACCTTTATTGGTTACTTGCTTTTTAAGTTTTATAGGAATATTCAGACTAACACTTATTTTATGTCTTTGTATGTTGCAGACTACTACAGTTAAGCCAGAAATATCAACTGTTATTCCCTTACCTCAAGAAATTGAAGAAGAATCTTTTGATGAATTCAATTTTAGAAAATTTGCAGCAACCTATTTCTTGGGCAATACGACACATCAATATTCTCGAAAACCGTTAAAGCATTCTCTCTTAGAGCTGCCATCACCTATTGATAAGATGGCTGCACAGGCATTATGGATAACAATACTTAGATTCATGGGAGATATTGCGGAACCAAAGTATGTGGATGATAAAATTGACAACGTACCTGTTATGACGAAATTAACCGATACAATCGGACGGGCTTTCCAAAAGAGCAAGGAATTTGAAGTAAGTGTTTATGATCAACAGTCGCATATTTAATAACCATTATGTATTCTTTTAATATTTATTATTTTTAATACTATGAAGTCTTTCTAATCTAACTATATTATCACTGAATGAACACATAGTGGTAATAAAGTTTTCTTGTCCAGCGGCCTACTCAAATGATGGAGCTCGACCGCAAAGGCGCCATACTGCCTATTGGGTAGTTGCGGTCACTTTAAGATATAGCAAAAAGAGAATGTAATAACCATATTCATTCATATATAAGCGTTTATATTGATAATTAATTTATGACATAAATCTTCAGATCTTCAGACATAGATCTTCAGATTTGTGAAGCATGTTTTTCCTACATCGGGAATATTGTAAGGAATGTGTATTCTTTAGTAGAATAAGTAGATGTGGAGATTTACTCAAGGTTTTTTCTTCTATCGGTGCAGGAAAAATTAGATATGTTTAGTTTTGAACCCGAAAATTTTGCATCAAGTCATACGCAGAAATCACTAAGCTATCTGTAATTAATAAGAGTATAATTTCAGCTTTAAAAGAGAATAAAATAAGATACAACGTTAGAAATTAATTAGGCTATCATCTCAACTAAAATATGTTTTACAGGAGTATCTACAAAAAGACAGCAATATAAATAGTAGAAGTAAAATGATATCAAAAACTTTAAAACGTCAAACAAAATTGGACGAGGATTTAATGAAGAACTTATTAAATGATGAAGTCACCAATGAAATGTATAGTAATTGGTTAAATTCACGACGAAGTACAAATTTAGAGAAACTGCACTTTGTTATTGGGCATGGCATCATCCGGAAAGAATTGAGGTAGGTGTCACTTAACGATAAATTGAATAGTGAAACGACTAATTACTGCATTATTACGAGGAATTAGTAGTAGATTCTGATGTTTACGCGAGCATTACATATTGTAAATAAAACTATTTTACGAGCATGATCCGCCCGTGATAATGAAAGCTGCAAAGTGTTTGAAACATCAGGGAATCAAGAATCAAAATCCAAACGTGATAAAATCCGTAAATTAGTTCTAGTTACACTGATTTATATTCATAAAATATTTCCTTCCATCAAAAAACTGCTTTTCCAAAAATTTTTCAAAAATTTACGTCATTGTAGATTGATCGTAGCTAGCATTTTCCCTAAGTATTATACATCTTTTACTTCAATTGTTATAATATTTTCTGATAGTTTAAAGTCGATAAGACTTTAAACTATCAGAAAATATTATAACAATTAGTTGTATTTATTTTGTGAAGCGCCCTATTAAAAGTAGTGTATATTTTGTTACAGAGATGAAATATTTTGTCAATTATGTAAGCAACTCTCAAATAATCCATCTAAAGCATCACATGCGCGTGGATGGATTCTGATGTCCCTATGCGTTGGTTGTTTCCCACCATCGGAAAGATTTGTAAAGTATTTGCGAGCTTTTCTAAGATCTGGGCCACCCGGATATGCTCCATATTGTGAAGGTAGACTAGTCAGAACATTCAAGAATGGTCCTAGAACCCAACCACCCAGCTGGCTTGAGCTTCAGGCTACGAAATCCAAAAAACCTCTACTTCTTACAGTTACCTTAATGGACGAAACAATGAAAACCGTACAGTCAGATTCAGCATCAAATGCTGAAGAGATTTGTCAACAAATAGCAGAAAACATAGGATTAAGAGATGTTTTCGGTTTCTCGTTATATATAACTTTATATGATAAAGTACTTTCGTTAGGTAGTGAGAGTGAACACATAATGGACGCTATTTCACAATGTGAGCAGTTTGCTAAGGAACAGGGCACGCCAGAAAAGAACGCTCCTTGGAGATTATTCTATAGAAAAGAAGTTTTTACACCATGGCATAATCCTGTTGATGATCCTATTGCTACTAATTTAATATATTATCAAGTAGCTAAAGGAGTCAAATTTGGTGAATATCGGTGTAATTCTGAAAAAGATTTAGCCATGATTGCTGCGCAGCAACACTATGTTGAATATGGAGCACGGATTGATCCAAATATTCTCAGGAAAGTTATAGTTAATTACATACCTAACCAGTTTCTTCAATCAAATGATGTAGCTTTAACAAAATGGGAACATTTGGTCACCAAAGCCTTTGAATCTTCAACAAGTATTCAAAGTAAAACTGATCCTTTGAGATGTAAAGAAGATATCGTTATCTTTGCGAAAATAAAGTGGCCAATGCTCTTTTCGAGATTTTTTGAAGCTATTAAATTAAAAGGTGAAACTATAAGTAAAGATATAGTTATTGTGGCTATTAATTGGACTGGTATTTATATCGTTGATCAATTGGAACAAATTCTTCTAGAAATATCCTACCCAGAAGTTACTTACGTGGCTTACGACGCAGACAAAGATTATGATAATGTGGGTAGAATTACTTTAAGAACAATACATCAAGAAGAATTCGAGTTTCAGAGTGTGGATGCTAGTGAAATGAGTTCATTATTAATATACATGATTGATGGTTTAAAAAGACGGTCCACATATGTCGTGGCTCAATCAGATGTACAGGGTTACAGTGATGCGTCATCTTTCTTGCAATTTAAAAAAGGTGATCTAATTGTTCTATTGCAAGATTGCACAGGAGAAACGCTGATGAATGCAACTTGGGGACATGGTATTTGTAATAGTCAAGAAGGCTTATTTCCGACGGAGCAAGTTTATATTTTACCAACTTTAGAAATGCCCTCGTCTGATATTCTGGAAGTCTTTAAGAAAAGTAATATTAATACTGATAAGAAATCCTATTCAAAGTATAATACCTTACAAAGAAAGAGAATGCACACATTAGAAAAATACGCTAAGGAATATTTTAGAGAACACTTCGATATTAATGCAACGATTTCTAAGCAGAACACGTTAATTACAGCTAAAAGAGCAATCGCAGGCGATCTTTGGGCTCATAGTAGAGAACCGCTCCGTAAGCCATTATTGAAGAAATTATTAGACGAAGAAAAGTTATCTAAGAACGCAGTTGCAGCTTTCTTTGAAATTCTCAAGTACATGGGTGATATGCCAGCTCCAAAAGCTCGTTCTGCCACTGAATACACAGATGAAATATTTAGAATTGCTGTGGCAGAGCCAACCTTGCGAGATGAAATTTACTGTCAGATAATGAAACAATTAACTAATAATAGAATACAACTCAGTGAAGAGAGAGGATGGGAACTAATGTGGCTTGTAACAGGTATATTTGTTTGTGGGCAAACACTTTTTAAAGAGTTAGTTGAGTTCCTAAAGACGAGACCTCATCCTATAGCCAAAGAATGTTTAAAACGTGTCTTTAAAACGCAAAAGAAAGGATCCAGAATGTATGCTCCATATGTGGTTGAGGTAGAAGCCATCCAACACAGAAGTATGCAGATTTATCATAAGGTATACTTTCCTGATGATACTGATGAGGCATTTGAAGTAGATTCCTCTACAAAGGCTCGAGATCTATGTGAACAAATAACAGGCAGATTGAGTTTAAAGAATAGCGACGGATTTAGTTTGTTTGTTAAGATTACAGATAAAGTATTTTCTGTTCCTGATAACTATTATTTCTTTGATTTCATTCATGAGCTTGTTGAATGGATGAAACAAACTCGTCCCATACGTGGTAAGTTTCTAGTGTTATTGGGCTGTACCTCTATAACAGCCATTAAAATACTAAAACAGTTATTGTAAAGTTAAACTTGTGGTATGTATTTTTAAATAATACATAGGTTTTCAATTTAATACCTTTTGTTTTCGTAGGTGGCCCGCAACTACAAATGCAAATGAATTACCAAATATTTTTCATGAAGAAACTTTGGATTAATACAGTACCTGGGAGAGATAAAAATGCAGATCAAATATTCTACTTTCCACAAGAGCTACCAAAGTATTTGAGAGGATACCATAAAACTTCGAAGCAAGATCTAGTAGAATTGGCAGCATTAATCTACAGAGCGAGATATGGCAGCGATCAGTCTTTATTGCCACAAATCACGCAGATGTTGGAGGACTTTGTACCTACTGATATAGTCCGAATGCAAAGCAACTCGCATTGGAAGTCCGCCATTAGTACGGCATACTTACAACAAGGTCCAATGACAGATAGTGAGGCAAGAGAACTATTCTTAAAGAAAATTTATCAATTACCAACCTTTGGCACTGCTTTCTTTGAAGTGAAGCAAACATCTGATCCGTCGTACCCAGAAATGGTAGTGGTTGGAATCAACAAAAACGGTGTTAGTGTGATTCATCCTCAAAGCCGAGTTAGTAACATTTCCAACTTTACTATTCAATTCTTGAATCATCGCCATCAGTCTTCTATACTTTCTTTATTGCCTGAAGATCTAAACTTCTTTTTGGATCCTGGGTATGGTTATCTGCGATACATGTAAATAAAATTTTGTATTTTTCCAGGATGTATTAGTTACACACCCATTTTCCCAGCTCTCCAATTGGTCTTCGGGTAATACATTTTTCCACATGACTATGGGCAATTTCTTACGAGGAACGAAGATACTATGTGAAACATCTTTAGGATACAAAATGGATGATTTGATATCATCGTACATCGCGGTCTTGAGACAGTCTTTAAATCAAAAATCAAGAGGATAGCCTTTTTGATGAGTAATATAAATGAAAATAAACGACTCATTTACTTATTTATAAATAAATAAATAATACATTGTTATATAAAATTATTCTTTTTTGTTAATTTTGTTTTTCCGTCAAAGCAGAGCGATCAAGGTTTTTTTCTTTGAGAGATAGATACGTTTACAAATACTTATACTGGAGAAAATCATGAGGAAAAGATACAGATGTGTGCAAAAAAATAATGGACTAATAAAGGCCACAACATGACCTTGCCTGCCTGTGTATGCGTTTTTGATTGTAGGGGAGATTGCAAATGTACAAATATTTTCAATCTTTCTATAAGCCCGTTAATTAAACAATATAATCCTTAATAAAGAAGGTCATTTGATTGGTTCTCATTATGGTGACGGAGTGAGAACAATATTTAACAATTTGACAGTGGGTGTCGTGAAAGAAGACTACAGAATATAATATGCATACAGCATCTACGCAAGAGCAGGAAAACTCAAAATAAAAGCAAGCCGTCTGCACTGTCTTGTTGCCGGGCATCGAAGGCAACGGCACCCCAGAGAGTTTATCCGCCAAGCCGGCTGCGGATGCCAAGGCATCGGTACCAGTGGTCGGCCTAATGGCGATAGAGAGGCAATACCGTAGGTTTTGGGGCCACACGGTGCCATCCGTCGATACGATATGTTATTCAGCTCCCGTTGTATATATTACAAAAGTTTCAGATATTATATTTTTATGCCCGTCCGTTTGTAATAACACTTTCAGATTTCCCAAAAAAAAGCTCATCACAATCCCGCCAGCAACATATCTCGTATTGAATTGGAAGAAAATTCGAAAAAAAAATCGATTAATCGGAAATCGATACTACAGACTTCGATACTACAGACTTCGATTTTCTTGTGAATCGATTCTTTCGACGACGATTCATATCGATTCAAGAATCGATCTTTTTCAGAAAAATCGCCCATCCCTAGTTTTATTCTGTGTTAAGTGATTATTGAGGAAATGATCATTTATGACTAAAATACAAATATAGAACCCGTTCAAAACGATATCTTGCGTAAAACACCATTTTAAGTCAGTACCTGCAACTAGACATATTTTCATATCTTTTTTAATGCTTAATAGGATTCATCATCCTATTTATTATGCCAGACGTCCGCCTTTAGCCTAGTTAGTCTTAACAAATCTACCAGTCATCATTTGTTACACGTGTTCTGTCACGCGCATTGTATACGTCATCGAGCACTTATTTGTTACAAAATGACTAAAATTAACCGAAAGGCAATGCACATTTCTTCATTTTCTTCAAGAAAAAGAAATAAATTTCAATCATATGAATGTATTTAAAATGTGAATAACACAAAACGAGGCGATAAATGATAATGATGAAGATGCGCCAACTCCCGTTTTGTCAAACGATCAGGCATTATCAGCAGTAAATGATTTGAGACAAAGCGGAGGCGCAAGGGAATATGCACGTAACTCCAAAATGAACAAATTATTTTTATTTGTAATCTTTATTGCTTAAAAAACCTACCTATACAATTATTTTTCAATTTTATCATTATTTAATAATTAAATTTATTATCAAAAAGTGCCTTTTTGAGATTCGCGCGCAAAATTTCTGAAACGCACGGTATTGGTTGGAGTACTATGATGTCACGTTTTGAACACGTGACACCCGAGTCTTCTAGTTAGGGCTGTCTATTTAAAAAAAAATAGTTTTTCGATATATCGATATTTTTAAATATATCAATATCGAAGTTCGATATAACGAAAAAAATATCGATATTTCGATATTTTCCCCATGACCACTCTTTAACTTCGTTCATTGCGGGGTTGCCGTGCCGAGCTTATTTTTATCAAATTCTAGGAGTAAGTGATGATAACTGATCATCAGTTTCATGCCAGCGCTTCTATAGTAGATTAAGTTTACGGTGATTTTGTAGAATAAATACTTTAGAAGAAAAGATAAAATCAAATAAATATCGACCCCTCGATACGTACTTTTTATTATCGTCCAAAAAAAGTTCAGTATTAAGTATCGATATTTTTAAATAATAATATCTATATTTTGACATATCGATATTTTATCAACAGCCCTCCTTGAACCTTGGATAGGAGGAGAACCTTGTGATATCAAGTTGCTGTTTGTATGTTTCTAGTGATTATTTTTAGGGATGTGAAAAAAGAATCAATTTTAATAATAATCGATTTTTACAATCGATTATCAACATCATCATCATCATCTCAGCCCATATACGTCCCACTGTTGGGCTCGGGCCTCCTCCATAATGGAAGGGTAATTGACCTACTATACCACGCTGGTCAGACGTGTTGGTATAGGGTTTTATTTCGACTTTTCCCGACTTTTCCTTCTCTCGCATAGATGTTATATGCGTTTTATATCCCTTAGTCCCTTATCAACATTATTATGATTATCAACATAAAAGTCGATTATTAATCGTCTTTTATTATTCAATATTCGATCAAAATTCATCATACTTTGTTAGAAAATAAAGCTCACATTTCCTAAAAAAAAGTCATCATAATCCTGTTGGGAGAAAAATCGATTATTTTATAATCGTTTTTTTTTAATTAATCGATTATTTTATAAACAATTTTTTTATTAATCGATTATTTTATAATCGATTTATTAAAATTAATCGATTATTTTAAAATCGATTTTTTTAAAATTAATCGATTATTTTATCATCGATTTATTTTAAAGAACAAAAAATCGATTATTTTATAATCGATTTTTTGTTCAAAAAATCGATTATTTTATAATCGATTTTTTGTTTTATAATCGATTATTTTATAATCGATTTTTTGTTGTATAATCGATTATTTTATAATCGATTTTTTTTAATTAATCGATTATTTTACAATCGATTTTTTTAAATTAATCGATTTAGACATGTATATGATGACAACATATTTCGCGTCTAATTCAGATTTAATGTCTGTTAAACTCGGAGGAATAAAAGCTGCAAGGTAAATATAATATATTTAATAATCGTAATAATAATATAAATATCGCTATTTTTATCGATATATCGATATTTTTCCGATATAGCGAACCCCGATATTGATACATTGTAAAATATCGATATGTCGAAAAACGATATTTATAAAAATATCAACAGCCCTAGTTGGCAGCCCTAGCAACTTGTACGAGTGTCGAGTACTCTGACGTCACAGAATACGCGCGCCGAACTAGTCGCGTTTACATCGCCCATAAATAATGGCGATTTTTAAAAATTTTTTTAGCGAAATGGTTTATATTTTGGATGTGTTATATTTATTTCTAGTAATGTAATAGCTAGTAGAAACGTTTAAAAAAATAAAAAAATATCATGCATATTCCCTATTGCCGATGCAAATAAATAAAATCGTTTTCTCAAACAAAAAGGAGTGATTAACGTTTTTTATTGATGACGTAATTACGTTTCCAACTAGGGACACGAAAAAAGTATCTATACTTTTAGGTATCGAGTACTTGTCTTTCGATACCGATACTTTTGTACTCGATACTTTCTATTCGATACTTTTACTCAATGAGTACTTTTATGGTCGGTATACACGACAACGATATATCGTAGCGATTTAACTGCGCAAACCATTTGTGTAGTTTTATCAATAGTGTGGACGAAAATCGACGCTGTTATCGTTGTTGTGTGTACTCTCTATGGACGTTCGATTAACTACACAAACGGTTTGCGCAGTCAGATCGCTACGATATATCGTTGTCATCTATACCGACCTTTAGGCAGGTATCGTATCGAACAAACTGTAGAACGTATCTATGTTAAACTTGACCTTACGACTCATGCTTATGGTAACGCCATCTAGTTAAAGCGTAATGAACCTTCTAAAAAGGGGCTCGTCATATTTTAATCCGAACACAGACGGACAAATTCCAAAAAAAAAAGCTCAACACGAGCTAGGTTCTAGAAAAAGTACTCAGTACGCGATAATTTGGAGTATCGATACTTTTGTTTTGATACTTTATCGATACTACTCGTGAGTATAGTATCGATACTTTCGTTTCGATATCGTGTCCCTATTTCTAACCACTTTTAGGGATGAAACGATACTATCCAGGTATCGATACTCACTCGTATCGGTATAAGAATCGTTTTTAAAGTATCGAGCACTTTACCGGCGGGAGTGTGATGAGCTTTTTTTTAGGTAATCTAAAAGGAAGTCAAAAAAGTTTGGTTGGCACGAAATTGATAAATTGATGATAAGTTACCATTTACTACTACTATTTAGCTAAAAAAAGCTCATCATGTTAAACCCGGCAATGAAATCGAGCTCTCCTCCGCAATACCATTACCATTACAATTCCTGCGCCTATCAATAGCATTGTTTTCATTCGATACCGATACCATAATTTTCCTTCGATATTAGTATACAGTATCGAATGTTTGTGTTATACGAAACTAATACTAGTATCGAATGAAAAGTATCGATACCATATGAGTGCTCATTAGTATCGATTCATACCTAACAACTTTTTATAAATGTAAAAGGCAAGAAAGGGGGTGTTGAATTGTATTCTGTCATCACACAGAAAATGAAGAGTAATAACTAAACATTTCGTTTAAAGATAAACGTTAACGAGGCCATAAACTCCAAAGAAAAAGTTGGAGTAGCCTATAGCTATAATATGTCTGTGCATAAGACAATGACCAAAGAGTATAAAACACTATGTTTTACATAAGTTTCGGCGGGAATATGGAAGTGTCATGTCACGCTCTTGAATTATATTAATATTTTTTGTGTAATATAATACATTTAAGGTGCTGAAGTATGGTGAATATGAATATGTATATAATAGTATAAAAAGTATTGAATAATGTGTGAAGAAAATAAATAAGACATGGCTGTATGGGCTTTGTTCTCTTTGCCTGTCCGAATGAACAAACAGAATCAAAAAATGTCTGCTCTGCATTATTTAAAAAAAGTAAATTCAAACTTTTATTATTTGCTAGTTGTACGTAAATAACTTGAAATATATATGAAACCAATAAAAATAATAATTTAATACTGACTGACATAGATGCAGACTACGCTGTATTCAGGTTCCCTTATCAGAAGTATTAAAATCCTCACTTTAAAATGACTTCTTCCCTGAACTTTATGTTGGAAAGTGGATTAAATTTAAGGTAGGTACCAGTATTCTTATGTGCTTATAATATAAATGTATTAAACTTAAACCAATAAAGTATAACACCACGTTATACGTTACGTTAGTCTCTTTTTGATATCGCTTGTTCAAGAACTTCATATGGGCATATTTTATGAGCTTGTAGCTATTATACCAGTTTTAGATCTCTACTTTCGAAAATAATGGCAAAACTACATAAAGTTTTTCTTTTCTATTGTTCTTTTTATTTTACAAAGATTATTAAATTACAAAGATTAACTTCATATTGATTATGAAATTAAAATGAGAAGAAACTTTTTGGTGGCATTGTTAATATATTTTTTTTTTTGTAAATTAGATCATAATATTGTATCCATACTAATATTATAAATGCGAAAGTAAGGATGTTTGTTTGTTTATTTGTAACGCTTTCACGCTTAAACCACCGAACCGATTTTAAAAATTCTTTCACCAATGGAAAGCTATAATATCAGGGAGTAACATCCATACTAATATTATAAATGCGAAAGTAAGGATGTTTGTTTGTAACGCTTTCACGCTTTCACGCTTAAACCACCGAACCAATTTCAAAAATTCTTTCACCAATGGAAAGCTATAATATCAGGGAGTAACATAGGCTATATTTTATCCCGGTATTCCCACAGGAACGGGCACTACGCGGGTTTAAGCGACTGAAACCGAAGCGAAGCGAGGGCGGGTTGCTAGTCTTTTTATAAATTACTTTCCCGTGTGGTGACAGAGTAATAATATAATTAACCGCTCCCTATCCTGTCCATTATTGTCGTAAAATAGGACTAAGTGATAAAATATGCATATAACAGCTATGCAAGAGAGGGAAAATCGAAATAAAGGCCTATATCAACCTGTGTGACCAGCATTGTATAGTAGGACAAATTGCACTTCTATTGTAAAGTAAATACAAGCCCAGCAATGCAATGTATGTGAGCTGAGATGATGACAACTTTTTTTTGGACGCTATAAATAAATATTTTAATCTTTAGCTTTGGTATAAACCCACTACAATTATTTACAGAGATGTTATTACCACCGGTTCTGTCCTACATATTAATCAAGATTACGATGATGATAAAACTGAACTTGATGACAAGTTTGTAGCAAGGAACGAGCTTGATCATAAGCTTATAGATATAATTGGAGAGCCAGTATCTAGTTTTACCAGTATATCTAAAGATATGGTGACTGTTGACGAACATGGTTTGGTGAAGAAGAAAATTTTAGATGAAGGAGGTGGTTTACCGGTTCATGAAGGTTGCACTGTATCTATTTGTTATTCTGGTTATTTTGAAAATCAGCCTGAACCATTTGATGTGGTGTCAATTAATAAACCATTGGTAAGAAAGACTCTAACATATTAATGTAGGTATCTTTTTTTAAGTTTAATCGTAAGGTACAAAACTTGTCTATTGGAAGAAGGGCATTGGCCTATTGTATCAAACTTGCTGAACAAATTCTAATTATTTGTTGAGCAATGTTATATGTTTATATTGTTGAATGCAAACTTATTTGGATGGGGAGTAAATTCAAGTAAGTCATCATTGGTATCATGTTAGTTGTTAATTTTTTATTTAAGATCGAACAATTAATTTAAATATCCAAAAATAATGACTGTTTATTCATAGTTTTAAGTTTTCACTTCTATCGGAAGTCCTCCTCCGTGAACCCATTTGCTATAAGTCTATGGCGAAGACTTGTGGTGAGATGTTGTATACCTAATTTATCACCCTGTGGTGATGTGAGGTACCTAATATTTTCGTGTTAATTTAATATTTTTAGAATGTTTATCAAATAATTACAAGGGAGTGGAATCTTATTTCATGTATATTGACTAATAATAATATTACCCTCTGACTAAATATATATAATAACATTACCCTCTAAATAACAAGGACCTTACTAGAAAGTAGGGTCCTTATTATTTAGATCAATATTAAATTAGGGATAGCACAGATAATAGAACACCATTTACATTTCACATTAAAATTAGATAAAATTTAAAGTTCAATCAGATTTTTATTGGCATCCATAAATATTATTGCAATATTAAAATAACTTAGGACATACGGATAAAGATATTCAGGTTTTCAGATAGTTGGTCATTTGGTATACACATATATTTGTGATTCTGTAGTGCCTGGAGTAGTTGTTGACTATGGGTTTGATAGGACCCATCTAAAGCATATGGTGAAGTTCTGTACCAGTGTGCTACTTAAGTTTAGTTATAAGAATTAAGTTTAAATTTTACCTATGTTTTACTAGTCTAATATAGTTCTTATGCTATTCTTTACCTCTTCTTAGCCCAAAAATCTTACTATTGAGCTCCTCCACAATGGGAGGGAAATTCAACTACTATATTGCGGAGGTGAGACATATTGGCATAGGGTTTTATGTCAAGTTTTCCCCCACTTGCATAGATGTTATCTGTCTGTTATATTTCTTGGAAGTTTTTTACGTAACAGGCAAGAGAGGGGGTTATGATTTGTGTTCTTACTGAGACACCACACATCTTTTTTATGCTCATTCACATAATGGTTTCCCAAAAGAGATTAGGAGCTTGTAAAAATTGACAGTGAAAAATAGATAAACAATATTTAACTGTGTACTTACTTTCCTGCCTTGTCTAATCCCTCCCTTTTCTATTATAAGTAACTTGTGTTCCTCTCCCTCTAGTAATCCATGTCTCATTTATGAGGCAATTTGGAAATATTCTGAATATCTATTAATTAAAACTTATGTTTTATTTAATATGAAAAAAATTGATCCTGATATAATTTGATAATATAATACCTGGTATAATCAGAGTTAAGAGAATCAGAGAATTCATTTGTTTTAAACATTTCAGATTGAAGATCTAGGTGACAATGGTTTGTTGCCTGGCCTCCAAATTGCAGTTAAGTCCATGTTGGTTGGTGAAATGTCAATATTCCTTTTTTCTTACAAAGTGATGTATGGAGAGATGGGGATACCACCAAGAATCAAGCCAAAAGCTGACTGTGTTTTTTATGTTAAATTAGTGAAAAGTATTTTGACACCCAGCGGCGGGTAAGTAAATTTAAAAACTAAGTCTAATATTCATTCTTACTAAAATTATCTATCTCGGCTTATAACATCTCCTTGCTGGGCTCAAGCTTCCTCCACCAATAGGAGGAGAAATTGGTCTAATATACCATGCTAGTCAAACATGTTCGTATGGGGTTATGTTTCGGGTTTTCCTTCTATGGCATAGATTTTATATCACATCCCTAAGTTGTCTTTTATGATGTCTATGGATATGATAGAGAGTGGTGAATTGTATTCTTACTCCATCACCACATGAAAAATAAACCTACTCGCAGTTTTAATTGCTATGCCTGACAGATGCATTGGTTTTTATTTTCAGATTTTCTTCTGATCAAAAGATGTTATTTTCTTACATGTTTAAAGCTGAATCCTGGTGTAACGCTACTGCCACATTGAACTCGTCAGTGACACAAGGTGTAGACCGGACATTTGTGCTTGCTTTTGCATAAATAACTTTCACTATTCTTCTATACTTCTCTGGCACTTATTACTCTTTTAAAGCCCACCACAGAACTTCTCTGGGAACTGGATCGTACACCTTCTCTAGGTCAATACAATACTCTGTGCAGATTTTTATGTGTACTTTTGTCCATGAGTTGGGGTAAGACATAAATTGCATCCGTGATCCCCATTCCCCTCACGGAAATTAAATGAAGGATTAAAAACATGTATTTATTTTGTTATCAGGAAAATAGACTTTGCGGCTTCGAATATGTTCCAAAGAGTAAATCATGACGTTAAATTATTGTATGCATCGGGTAGTACACTATACAAAACAAATAATTATATAGCAGCAATACAACTGTTTAAGAAAGCAGTGAATATGCTTCACAAGTGTCGACTTGCTGATGAGAAAGAAGAGCAATTACAAGAAAAAATGCTTAAAAAATTATTTATAAATTTAGTTGTGTGTTATAATAAAATTAATAAACCATTAATGGCGTGTACTGCTTGCAATGAGCTGAATAGATTGAACAGTTTGTGGAATAATGAGAAAGTACTCTTCCAAAATGCAAAAGCTTTAAGAATGATTGGGGAGTATAAAGAGGCTAAGAAAAAATTGCTGAGAGCAATGAAGCTAGCAGGTGAGCATGATTTAATGAAAGCAGAGTATGAGCTGCTGGAGAATGCAAGAATTGCACACAGCAAAACACAAGATATGGTGGAAAAGGTTAAACGTTTAGCTGCAATCGATTTGGTCAGCGATGAATTTAAAGCAGAAATAGATGAATTAATAAGGAAATTTAAAGCTTGTGAAGAAGAATATGAGTTATCGTTGCCCACAAATCTAAATTCAGATGAAATGGCTTATGTTAAAGAAGTTTGTATCAAAGAAAATTTGTTTTATAGTAAAAAAGATCCTTCTGAATAAAAATTGTTTTTTTATACTATTTGGATACATAATTATTGTTTTGATGGATGTGGAGTATAGTTCAAGCTGAGGGAGGTGTGATCAAAAGGGCCCGGGGCGTCGCTGAGAGCAAAGGCGTGGGCGTCGCTGGGCGTGGCCGCGTTTAGGTTTATGAATTTTTGGCGACGCGGTTTCCGACCTCGACGGCGAGGCCGGTATCGCGGCCTTTTACGTGTTATCGCTGCGCAAGCGGTGTAGGCCCTTTGTTGGGCGATCCTTATGATGTCATCCTCTTCATCGAAAAGATGACGGGGACGTCGGACCGCGGATATTTTAGAGGGGACGTAGTTTACCGCCCCAACCACTAGTGGATTGGGGTGAGTCATGGCAGAGCCAAAGTGGCGCCGGGAGCAACGTTTCATGTACTGCCTGATGGTGGGCAATTCGAGATCGATGTGTAGATCGACATTGCGAATGAACTACAGTGCTCGTAGCCCGTCGCATGAACTTATTTGGTAGTGTTTGTAACCTGCGGATCCTGTGTGGCCTAACGTGCGCGAACACTACGCTAGCATAGGTTATGATCGGCCGTATGCAGGCAGTGTATAATCGAACTTTATTTTTAAGTGATAATTTGGACTTTGCATTTAGTAAACAATGAAGGCGTGCCATCACGAAGGCTCCGCGCGCGCGAACTTACCTCATGTGGGATGCGAAACCGAGTCGTTATCAAGGGTCACGCCTAAGTACTTGGCCTCCCTGCTCCAAGAGACAGGTTGGCCGAAGAGAGTGTGAGGGGGGACACTGTCCGGAGGGCACAGGCAAGCAGTTCGTTTAGTGAACATGACCGCTTGGCTCTTCTCGGGATTAATTTCTATTCTCCATTTCCTATACCAATTGGCAAGGGCGGTAACCGCTTTTTGGAGTGTATTGACTACGGTTGTCGGAGACGTACCTGCACAAAAGAGTGCGGTATCATTAGCGCAAAGCGCTGTGTGAACACGTCACGGGTAAGATAGGGGGTGGTGAATTGTATTCTTACTCCGTCACCACACGGATAGTAATTCAATATATATAATTTATAAATTAAGCCCTCATGCCAAACTTTGTCGAACGCTTTTTATACTCAGAATTACCTAACGGTATTTATTGAGAGTATGCAGGTTTACGCGCCGACCTCTACATACCCCGACGACGTAGTGGGGGCCTTCTATATGGATATCTCGAAAGCCGTCTACACGTCCAAAACCCACTTCACGTGGTTATGGACTTTTCTACTTATTCAACGCGAAACTAGGCAAAAGAACAGATGATAAGCTGGGAGTAGAACAATAAGGGTTTGGACAGAGAAACCAAACGGCCAAAAACTGAAGACCAAATGGGCCGCTTTATAACGAATTTTTCCTTTAAAAAGCGGCCACAGAAATAGTGGACCTAGATCGAAGCTACCGATGGTTCTACAAACGAGATAATGACGAATCTGCCAAGTCTACGTGAAGTATCGTTCGCTGATTCAATGCACAGCGTATTGAAGACGCAATATTGTAGAACTGTGACTAGTGTTCGCACGAGACTTATCTATTGGGCACTCAGGTACCGAGGGATATAGTTTCCAACTGATACACTTTAAAATCAGGCAATATCTGATTTACATTCTAGATTAGACTACGATTTACATTCAAGAAACTAGGCAATACAATTTATTTCTTATGGACATTGCATTTATATTTATGCTACAATAGAATTGGACTTCTACCCATCCTATCAACGACACAACGTCCACTGTTGTACAGAATAACACGAAAGTAGGAAAATGCCATAAAAGTTAAGCTTGGCGAATGCAGTTTCTCAAAACAGCCGCTACTCATTATCTTTGTGAGTTTTCAGCCGATTTCTACGAGGCCCTGCATTTACTAGCAGAGTAATCAAAAATATTTCGTATGGTAATTTACTGGGTTCATTTGAATTAATATTTCTATTTTTATCTTGTTGCAATATGTTAATATTAAATTGAAATAAAGACTAAATAATGGTAAGAAATCGGTAGATCCCTAATAGTTACCTAACAAAAGATGTAAGACAAGGCTTCATTGAAATAAAACAAACTATATCAACAAAATTAAAGTATAATGCGTAATTACAATTTTTCATAAAGCTAATATCGGACTACTGTGTATTGTCGCAATCATACTGCATATCTCAACAAATGCAACATTCTTACATGAATAATTACAAAAAATGCATAGTACAGTACCAACCCCCCTTTGTAAACTTGTCTCCATCATTATGATATAGGAATTTATTGTTGTGTGGGTAGATTTAGAAGTACATTTTGTCCTTGTGGTAGATAAGTAACATTGCGAGATTTAGATAGTTGGTAAGCAATATCTTCTGCGGCTTCAATACGTCGAAGTTCAACAAGACCTTCACCAGCCCCTCCAAATGATTTGGCGAGGAGAACTGCGGCTTGAGCGTCACCCTCAGCGGCAATAACAGCTGCTTTCTTCTGTTGTTCAGCTTTCTCTACCAGGAATCTCGCCTTTTCTGCCTCTTGTTGTGCTACTTGTTTCAACTCAACGGCTTGTGTGAACTCCTTGCCGAATGTCAAATGTGTAATTGAAATGTCGTCCAAAATAAGTCCGAATTGTTGAGCTCTTTCAGTTAAAAGTTCGCTAACTTTTTGTGACACTATCTGTAAAATGAATTAATTGCCCTTATTAATCATAATAATTATTGTAATGTTTTTTTGTTATTTTTCAAGTGGAATGATAGTCCCAATAGGAAATATCACAATATTTATGATATTGGTCTTTGTCATCACAACGAGACTGGTTTTGGCCAGACTGTCCTGTTAAGAGATGTTGTATAACAGCAAAATCTTGTCCCAAATGCTGTGTGACGGTACGGTACTGCAATGTCAAAGATTTCATTCATGCATAAAAGTTCTAATTACAAATCTATGTGTCACAGCACATATAAGTCTCACTGTTAATTTCGAGCCTCCTCCATAATGGTATGGAAATTGATCTACTATACCAGAGAGGCTGGTCAGACGTGTTAGTTTTATTTTGAATTATTTCTTCTTTAGCATTTTTTTTTGTGTGTGACTTAGTTCTTAGCCTCAGAGAGCTGTGACAACTTTACCCAGACTGTTGGGTGAGCACTGAGGGCTCTCAACCCGTTTAAAGTTAAGCGACCTGTCCCGAGGGCACCCCCAGTGGGGTAACAGCATTCCCACGTTTATGACTTTACCGTGGCACTATTTCCGTCTTCGCGGCGGGGCCGGAATCGTGGATATTTATTTGTCGGGGCCTCGCGGGCTGTGTATGCCTCCATCTGGGCAAGACAATTCTTTTACATAAATGTTATCTGCATATTATTATCGTATCGTTATCGTCTTTTACGATACCTACGCGCAAGAGAGGAAGTTTGAAATGTATTCTTACTCTGTCACCACACTACACTTCTGTAAATTACATACGTATTTATACCAATTACAAACTTTGTCAACAGCTTCCTTAAGGTGTTTCGTTCAATGACCAACTAAAGCCTATCTTACTTTCTTCAATGATATAAAAGTCTATTCTTAATGAAACCCCCACAGGTTATCTAAACTCTTAAAACTAGCAATAACACAATTTGAAACAAATAGTCACTATTGTGGGCGGTGAATTTAAATTTGACATTTCTGTGTGCGTGTTAATAAAGTCTTTCCACCAGCGAACTGGGTGGCGGCAATCAGGGACTAGAGTAGTGCAGCATGGGATCTACCATGCTAACTTTGTTTATAATAAATAATAAAAAGCAGTGCTTTCTTTCAGTGGTCCACACAGTAGGAAGACAGAAGGTATTTATTTATTTATTTTTGGAAGACCAACAGCACAACAATAATATCGAAATACTTGTTATACATCAGACCGCTAATTACAGGTCTCCGCTAATATGATACGTTTTAAACAAACAGACTGTAGACACTATAAATAGGTAATCCAATTAGGTAGGTTACATACAAACATAGTTTTTAAAAAATTCCTGGCTTAGCAATCTTCTCACTGTTACTTCGCTTGTGTTAAATACGTCAACGTCGTGCACTTTGCGTTAAGTGTCCTTCCTGCTCGCCACAAAAAACTATTTTGTCTGTAGTTAGTAGGTACTACGGTTAAACTTAATGGAGTATGATGCCGTGTTGATTTGAGTGGAGTATTAAAATTTATTTTAGAGAGAAGCTCGGGACTTTCAACATTGTTACGGATGATTTTTAAAATATAAGTAACATCTGAGATTTCGCGTCTATTAGACAGTGGAAGAATGTGAAATTTAGCACATAGTTGTAAGTATTCGGCAGATCTAAATGTTATATTGGCGCGGTAGCATAAATATTTAATAAACCGCTTTTGAATACTTTCAATCCTGGTAATGTATTTATCATATCTAGGATTCCATATTTGTGAACCGTATTCCAGTATGCTCCTGACAAACGTACAATAAAGTATTTTAAGAGTTTTAATCTCTCTGAAACAAGTCGAAATTCTCATCACAAAGCCTAAGGATTTCGTGGCTTTCTTAACAATCTCATCTATCTGATCATTGAAAAGTAATTTTGAGTCATAAATAACACCGAGATCACGAATCTTATTATATCTACTAATGCTTTGCCCACATAAAGTATAGTTTGATAGAATAACATGTTTCTTTCTAGAGTAAGTGACAACAGAGCATTTAAGTGGGTTGAGTTCTAAATTGATTCTATGACAATAGTCCTCAAGTCGCAACAAGTCTGATTGTAGGGCCTGAACATCATTAAACGATGATATCGAGCTAAAAATCTTCATGTCGTCAGCAAAACACAGTACTCTAGATATGTGGAAGCATTGACCGATATCATTTACAAAGATAATGAACAACAGTGGGCCCAAAAGCGAGCCTTGAGGAACGCCCCTAGGGACGGTTATCCAACCAGATATATAGTTTTTAATGGCAACTGCTTGAGTTCTATTTGATATTTAGGATATAAACCATCTTAATAAATCTCCATGTATACCCATTGACTTTAATTTGTGAATTAAGATGTTATGATCAATTCTATCAAAACATTTCGTGTAGTCATTGTAAATTACGTCCACCTGCTTACCCCGTGATAGGTTATCCGTTATATATTCGTCCAGGAGAATTAAGTTAGATATAGTAGATTTGCCTTTAATAAAACCATGCTGAGAATCGCTAAAAGAGCTCTTTAAAATATAATATAACTGTTTGTGAATGATTTTTCAAATAATTTCGCTATTAGGCACATTTTTGATATGGGACGATAATTCATTACATCCACCTTTGAACCCTTCTTGTGTACAGGGGTTATGAAGGCAGACTTCCATATAGAAGGCATAACGCCCTCATGCAACGATGACTTAAAAAGAATAGAGATAGGTATATCAATATTTTCTGCACAATTGACCAAAAAAATAGCAGGTATTTGGTCAGGCCCAACAGATTTATTAAGATCGAGCCCTTTTATTAATAGCACCAATTCGTCCCTGCTTATTATTATATTTGAAATATGGGCAAGCGAATTGCTGTGATAATTAAAGTCAGTTAAATTTGAACTAAGTGAGGAATGTAAAAATGTTGAAAAAAAAAATTTTGAAAATAGGTCACAAATATCTCCACCACCAGTACCTACCGTATCCCCATATCTAACGGTGTTGGGAATGTCAGAATTACTAGATCTCATTTTAACGAACCGCCAAAAATTTTTAGGATTAATTTTTATAGAATTTTCAACAGAATTGATATAATTTTGATAGCATTCTGCTTCCAATTTTTTTACTCTAATTCGCAATAACTGGTAAGTAGCAGTTGTCAGATGTGTTACTATAATTTTTATATTTTTTAAAGTATTTATATTTTTCTTTTATAGCTCTCTTTAGACCCAAAGTAAACCATATAGGATAGCAATCTTTCCTATACATTTTATTTGGCACATACTTTGTAATAATTTCGTTTAAGATTGAATAAAAACATTGTACGGCAATTTCGATCGATGTATTTTTAAGCTTGACATCCCAATCGATTTCCGCTATCTCCCTATTAATTTTTTCGTAATCACCCTTGTAGAACATAAACTTATTTCGCATAGCTGGCAACAGGTAGGTAAATTGTAAAAAGTTGACATTTATTGTAAGCGCCTTGTGATGGGGGTCTATATGTACCAGGGCATCCTGGCACTCAAAGACTGTGACTACATCATTCGATAAAACGAGATCCAGTATTCTTCCATAACAATTTGATATACCGTTATACTGATTTAAATTATGAGTCCACAATAAGTCCGTTAGAGAATGTTTGTCAACACTGTTAACATTAATTGGTGATAAAAATGACTCACCGATACTCGACGACCATGATATGCCACTCATATTGAAGATATAGATATATATAGGTATAGAAATGTAACCATCTGACACCTGGATAGGATCTGCCCTATATAGTTTTGCTACTATGGGTCTTCTAAAAGATACATAGACACAATTTTATGAATGTAGCCATCATGAAAAAAGTTTAGAATAATAGTTACCTCTCTCTGTGTAATTAGCTCGCCAGCATCAAACTGAGCAACAACTGCCTTGAGGACTTCAGATGTAATAGATGGTAGCACTCTCTCATCATAATCAATACCAAGAATAGTATATATCCTTGGAAGTTGATCAGGAACAGGTCTGAACAAGATACGGAGTGTAATGTTTACATTTTGAAGATCTGGAAATAAGAAAATAGTTTTATTTCTACATAAAAAATATTTCTACAAATTTTAATTGCCACTAATTTTTTTCCATATTACAAACAGATTTCTGTGTTTATGTGAATAATATTTACATCAACACCATAAATAGCTTAATTCCTTTAACAATGATGAATAGGGCACACTATTCTTCTTACAATTGTATGAATCTAAATAGAAAGTAGATAAAAAAGGTAAAGATCTTTAATCATTCTTAAAGTTAACACTATTATTTTAAGTAGATGAAATACTTATAAATAATAGTGTGTCTTTTTTAGCCATAAGTACAAGCAGACCAGTTGATGGTAAGTGGTAAGTAATAATTATTTATGGCTGCAGGTATAAAACTATCAGGTAAGTAGCCTGGATCTAAAACTGATGGGTCTCTTAGGTTTTATATCAATGAATGTTTCTCATTGTGGATACGAAAATATAAAATACAATTCAGAAAACAACAGTGTATCAAACAAAGATACTTGCAATTCTCTACAAATTGCAAAAGAAATGTACACAGAAATAACTTGTAACACGTTAGTGTTGCAGATTAAAATGCTAACTGATACTGAAGACAATTAACAATAAGTTACAATTTACTTCAGCAATGTGTTACTATTAGTAATAGAATAATATATAAAAACATTAATTAAAGAAAATAATATATGTGATTTACAATTAAATATTTTAACAGAATTAACTACCTTTACTGCCAGTAACTGTTGGTACATTTCTGGGACGAGATCTGATGTCAAAAATTATAGGTCTTTGCACCCAGGGGATAAAGAAGTGGGTGCCCTCTCCCATAACATGCTTTTTAACACCTGCAAATCTGTCAAAGATTACAGCTCTGTGGCCACCGTCAACTGAAACAGAAAATTTTTGGTTATATAGTAACACTAATAATTTTCTTTCGACTTGATATTCATTTTATTACAAAATATATAAAGAGATATAGGGAATATGTATATTCTTCCTCCATCAACATGTGTATGCCCATAATTCCTACTTTTATTCCTGCGTGAACCAAGAATCAATTAGGGTATTTAAGTAGATAAGAGAATTTCAGAATCATTCTGCAAGAAAAGAGTATTTTGTTATAAAAATCTTTACCAACTCATCTGAGCAGAGGAGTGTTATCAACCATGGCACTGCAGGGGTTGATGAATAATTCTACTGATGATGTACATCATCTACAACATTTACATGGTATATTGTAGGTTCTTGTAATGGTGTGGTGATGAATTAATAATTTAATGTGTTAGAACAGCTTCCAATGGTTGTTATAGGAGAGTTCTGCAAAGCACTGATTTATATGTCTACAAGAAAAGGAAATTTTTATAGCCTTTGGTGGCAGATAAACTGGCTATCCACTGTATGGTAAGTGATAACTAATGGTTATGAAGCTCTGCAAGGAGAGGTTTGAGCTTTTAGCTCCCTCGCTCTCCATATAGAGCACAATTGCAAATTATTACTACTTAAACATCACTTTTCTAGAAATAGTATTCTAGATGAGCTGACCATTTTCTATGTCAGCAGAGGGGCTAAACCTGATTTGAAATATAAAAGCATTATTACAAGACCAGTGCAGTATAATAGGTTGATTGCCGAAGGGGATTCATACGGAATTATTGTGAGATGCATGGGTTTGGAAGACTTTATTATATATGTACAAAAATAATGCAATTTTACCATTATATAGAGCAGAGTTGACGACTCCACCAACTAACGCCACCCCAAGGCCGATCTGACCAATACGGTTGAAGAGCTGAGCAGACATTTCTATAATAAATCAAAACAGGCTATATTATTTTAACTAGATTATCATAATTATTCAAAACTGCTATATTATTTTAACTAGATTATCATAATTATTCAAAACTATGTTATAGATTTAATAAAAAAATGTAATAGGTAGGTATGCGAAACATTATTGCAGCATACGATAAACAATTAAATCATAGCCACACAAGCTCTTTGTGCATTGTGCCTGATCATTTAATTTAAATCTTCATATTATTTAAAAGTAGAAAAATCTCCTTTTCCCATTAAAAACTATTGGGAATCGGCACGAAGTCTAAAATTATCTAATTCCTCGATATGTTATCTAACCTCAAAATATGATTTGGGAGATATTTATTGAATTTACGAGTAAGAAGTATGATTATATTTACCTGTATTCTTTTAAAGCTTTATATTTCTTTAGTTTTAAATACTTTATTTATTTTATTAGTTTTAACACAATCTTAATTCAGCAAGACCGACTATAGCCGAAACAGATAAAAAATATGGCCAATTCTATTTTGACGTTTAGACCACAGAGTCAGCAGAAACTAAGCAGTAATAAAATTTCTTGGGCTTTTTGGCGATAAAATAAAGTTTTATTTCGAGTTTTGTTTCTCTTGCACAGATATTATTATATTAGACATGGATGATATTAATACCTTAGTCGTCTTTTACGACACCTTCGGGCAGTAGAGAGGTAGAGAGGTGGTGAATGGTATTCCTATTTCATCACGACATGGAATAAATACCCTGCTTAGTATTTATTATCAAACTATATTAAAAAACATCACATATCGCGCAGTCCTATTTTGCTGACGGTCCAACGTGTTATTACAAGTAGCTAAAAAGCTTTGATGCCAATCTCACTGCAGTTATAGCCCTAGTGAAGGCCACGGATGGTTGGATAGGTACGTCAGGCAGATCGACCTCGACAGGGGCAACGTTTCGGGGCTTAATTCCCTGAACGTACCCGAAAGTGTACAGTATAGTTTAAAAATACAGCATTTTATTGTTTTTCCTCAGAATTATAACGTATAGAAAAATAATGTCGGTACTTAAGCGATTAAAAATGCGAAGCCAAAAATACTAAATGCGTGCAAGTGATTACACACGCAAACCAATATACAATAGAGTTGCCTTATACGCAGTGACCTTGTCCACGTCACGATCCGGCGTAGGGAGCCATTTTGGCTCAAATTTAAATGCCTCATATTTTAAGCGCGAACTATTCTAGCTTTTTTTATTCGTTGCCTTTGTTATTAATATGCTATTGTAAAGGCGGGTTGAGTTACAAAAGCAAAGAAAGAAATAACTAGTAAGGGTAGTGGAGATGCAACTGCTGAGTTGGCATACATGGTTAATAATAACCGATAAAATATGGAAAAACGAGATATTGATATAAAATGCAGAAAATTTTATGTGATTCTTAGCTCAATAGAACTTTATTTGAAGTGAAAAGACAGATTAAACTATATAATAAAAGAAGATCTTTTATTGTAATGTTAGATTTTAAAGCTCATCAAATTCGTTGTTTTATGATTACATTTATTTAAAAAAAACTAGTTGTGTTCCTTGTTTTGCTTACGTTGATGTATTGGGATTATAACCAAGAAATACATTCAGTACTTATATTGAGATTTATAATAATTTTTATTCTAGAGGACACCAAGTTTAAGTTACAGCTCTAGCAATACATGGGATTGGGACGCGGTCGCAGCCTTCTGCGAGGCAGTTATCTCGCAGAAGGAGGCGGCGGGTCGCGAGCGCGAGGAGCACAGCCTCGATGATGCGACCCGCCGCCGGCGACTGGGGCGGCGCAGGCGGGAGTACCTGCGTGCAATGCCGCCCTAGCCGAGGCCGCGGGTGACGTGACCGGGGATTAGTCCGTCACCCGCCGGGAGGCCGACCGCGTGAGGAAAGACCGACGTCCTCCCCGAGGGGGGGACGTCGGTCGATGGGAGGGTACCCCGGGTAGGGGGTATTCCGTCGGGCCGACCACTGATGACAAGTAACCCTGCTCCAGTGGTCGGCCCAACGACGAAGGCGACGTGGTGTTCGGGTGGGTTGCGGGAGTTGCGTGCTTAAGCCCCTCTGTCGCCCCGGACGGAGTGGTGCGGAGGCGCGCCGACCGCAGCCCACCCCAAAAAAAAAAAGCAATACATGGGAGAAAAAACTGCTTTTAATTCCATGCAGTAATTTTTGAGTGCGAATGTACAGACAGATATTCTGAAAATCCTTGTTTTTGGTGCCTTTTGCTCAGTTAAAGACTAGCCATATTAGTTTTCTTCAATATGTAAGTATAACTTATAGAATGTGATTGAAAATGGCGTCGGTACTGTTCTCATCTTACTCGTACACTGTCGCTATTTATACTCACACTCGCCAGTACGGACAACAACACCTTTATGATGACCGTCTTTTATATTCGTAACAATCTAGTTTCGGTTATTTGTGATCTAGACGCAATCTAAGCTTATTCGTATTTGTTGAATATTGATTTTGGTTGTATTATAGTAGGTTCATCTTGTTGTTGCAATTTGTTATTTCATTAAATACTTAACAAAAAAGCAGTAGGCACTTTAATTTTTTTTAATGGAAAGAGCAAATTTATGAAATAACAATTGAGACTGAAATTAATTAGAGGGAAAGTAACCAAATATGGAATACCATTTTGCTTTTGTGATATAGAAAAAAGAGATAATGTAAATATTTATTTTTATTTTTATTTATTATCAGTCATACAGTTGCGCATAAATTATTGACAGTCTTGTTTTATATATATTAATTTAAAATATAAAACTTTCACAAAAACAAAATCAACATAAAGGTACCCAATTATGGAATGGGTGCCCAAATATGGACTACTATAAAACTATAAACAATAAACCTTTATGGTTATGAGATACTAACAGTAAATTTGGTCAATTTTAAAAAGTTACGCAAGTAAGTAACATAGTAGCAAAAATCACATAACCAGGTATCGAACTCTGCACCTGCTCAATGACTGTGGGCACAGAGCCCGCACATAAGACATTTGATCCATGTCTCTCCTCTTTTTTTTTTTTTTGCTGTGTGTGTAGCTGTTGGTCGCAGGTGACCTTGACAGCTTAACGCGGTCAATGGGCGAGCGGAAGGCTCTTAACCCGGGTGTCTCTCCTCGAGTATCTTGAGAAAACAGGCTGTTACAGAACATACACTCTGCATCTTCTGAGTCAAGAGCTTCCCGTCCTATGACGGCTTCACAGCCAGCTCACAGTCTGTGTCAAACTGTATTTCTTCTTCATCATCTGAATCTATTATTAGACTTAGTTTTCTCTTTTTGCTGTTTTTCTTAAATTTTTTTTCTTTGTGTATCTTATTTTATGACTTTGATAATTTATTCTGTTTTTCATTCTTCTTTCTATTACTGTCAATGAGTTGATTTTATATGGAGAATATTTCGGTATCGGACTGTCCATATTCGGAAATTTCATAATAATCAAAACGAACTATCAGTTTTTAAAACTAAACACAATGAGACAAAAAAATCCTCTAAAATAATCAAACAAACATGTAAACAATGCAAAATCATAAAAATACATTATTATTACGAACTAAGTATTAAGAAATACTGATAATTTTTACGTATCTTAAAAGCTTTTCTCACAATGCCAAAACAAAACACTCTCACTGCGGCAAGCGTCGCCCGAGTCGAGACCTGTACGTGTGTATAATGATGGAAAGAGGTAAAAGATCACTGTTTTTAGCAACTAGGAGTATTTCTTTCCGAGAAATGGCGGTATTCCATTTTAGGGTACTATTCCATATTTGCTTACTTTCCTCTAATTATAATTAAAATAAATAGGCAAATGTATGGAATAATGAACGAGATGTTTGGATGGACAAATTTAACATTGCTGACATTAATAATTTTATAAATATGATCTATCTATACAAAAAATTGTAGATATTATTTATCTAAAATTAAGCATGATCTATGAAAATTCCATGTGTGGTTTATCCAGCCTTGTCCCTAGTAAGGTACATATTGCGATTTGTCTGAAAAATAATGAAAAATAAACATGAACGTTTTTCATCACTGCCTGAATGTAATACTTATTTTAAATTTAAAATATGCTTTAAAATAACCAACTATAATATAACAATATATGTATGTGGAATAAAACATTGTATATTTCTACGTTGCGCCTATAAAGATCTAATAGCAAATTAGAAATGAGTAGATTGGTAAATCTATATTTCGCTGGGGCTAGAAAATATAAAATGCTAATTATTTAATAATGTATGAGTATATAGTGACGTAATGTATATTTTCTTGAAAATATCTAAGAATATAATATTCATCATCATCATCATCTCAGCCCACATACGTCCCACTGTTGGGCTCGGGCCTCCTCCATAATGGAAGGGTAATTGACCTACTATACCACGCTGGTCAGACGTGTTGGTATAGGGTTTTATTTCGAGTTTTCCTTCTCTCGCATAGATGTTATATGCGTTTTATATCCCTTAGTCGTCTCGTACGATCACCCACGGGTAAGATAGGGAATATAATATTAGTAGCAGATATATTTGTTGAAATTATACATAAAGCTACTGTAGGAACATAAATAATGTTACATGTATCATTTGAAGACTACTTCGTTTTCCGTATTGTGAAGGAGAAGAATATTCATCACCCATTCCTTTCTCATAGCCTTAAAAGAGCGTCCTTTTATGTTAAACTTTTATCATACCGTATCGGGATACCTACTTATACGCCGAGATATTGTCGGGGCGTTGAGGCACATTCTTCTAGCGTAGAAGACTCGACGTGTGTAGGTTAATACAAGCTAACACCTTACAGGCACCACATTGCGCTATACAGTAAATGGCCGTTGGACAGATTGTAATAAAATAAAAACTCCTGAATATACTCTTAGAAGGTTTTTAACGCAACGTTATAAGAAAATACAATACTTCTTTTACTTAGTACATATGTGCTTATTGGCAAGGTCCTCCTCCTTGATGATATCGAAATTTACTATACCACGGCTGGTCAGATGGGTTCATATAGGCTCCTCCATCCGTCCCTCACCCCGTACGTGTTCACCGCTGGACATGGCTCTCCTCACGAGAATGCCACCCAGAACGGTTCTGTGCCAACTGCATCCAATCCAACTCGACTTTTAAAATATCGTTAGTCCACCTGGTAGGGGTCGTCACACACTGCGTCGTCCAATTTGTGGTCGCCACTGGAGACCTTTCTTTCCCCCACGGTTATCGGTTTGACTAGCGATGTGGCCTGCCCATTGCCACTTCAACGTGCTAATTCTTCGGGCAATGTCAGTTACACACATTCCTTTACGCCTTGCCGTATTCCGGCTTTTATCAGGTAGAGAAATGGCGAGCATAGCACTCTCCATAACACGCTGAGCGACTTTGAGTGTTTTTATGAGGCCGATATTCAGAAAACGGGAGAAGTTATATGCTTATATTCCTGCTATATGACCATATTTCTGCTCAATCCCAACGATAGGTAATTAATACATCTTAGTGTTGCTGCTATTTAGCAATAAGAAATATATTTATTCAGTTTTATTCTTCTTTGTTCTTCGCGTTCGCGTTCTTTTAGTATTGGATCTCTTGTGCCAATTTGTGTCTGATTTTTTCATTGGACAATTTTTCTGCTATGTCCAATGTATGGTTAGACCAATAAGTAATTTGTATAAATGCATTACGAATTCTTGGTTAAAAGCGATACAGAAATTTGATGTTAAGTGCACTGAGATTGTGTGTATTTGCCCTAATCTATACATCTTCTATACAAAAAGATGACATTGAAGTGTCTGTTTGTAATGTCAAAATACTGGGCTTTTTCCTGCTCACACGGTTATTTGCACGACAGCTGCATAGCTGTCGTGCAAATAACTAATTAAAATACAGTTTAAATATTTTTTTTCTGTCTATTTATTTGAGGTAGTCTTCAAAACGGCTTCACCGATTTTGATAATATTTAACTACCAGGTAGCTGTCTATATAAGGTACTCCTTAGGGTATATTTTATCCCGGTATTCCCACGGAATGGGAACTATGCGGGTAGGGAGACTGAAACCGAAGCGAAGCAAGGGCGGGTTGCTAGTTATTAACATATGTATGTGTCATGAAGAGATTTCAATTAAACATATCTCGAATATAAAGCACTTGTTCAATCAACGTACCCCTAATTTGGTTAACTGGAACGAGATAGCAATTGAAGGAAAAACAAACAAATGGGAGGATAAGAATTCATTGCTGGTGGTCCTGTCTTAGGGGGGGGGCTCAATTATGCAATAAATAGCAACGAGCAAATCGGACACACAGCGAGTTATACAGAGTTTAAATGAAATTATAAACTCATACCGGATTGTTTCGGTTAGTTAAAGAGCACAGAAACGAATCTCACTTAGTTGGTTTTTCATTTATGCAATGGTCTGTGGAATAAATGCATATATTAATTTATTCTGTGATTATTTATGTAAAAATCTAAAAGTTAGAAACCGATAATTTTAATTACTTCGTATTACGCAATTTATTTAGTTCAGTGTTATTTATCTGTTGGTTTAAGTTCACAACAAGATCGTTGACCCTACAGCGCTTTTCTTATCTATGTATCTCTTACACATTTATGGATTCTTAGTGTGACTTAAGGATCTCGCGACGGCCATTGGCGTCCCAGTAGGGGACGTCGATGGGAGAGGGTACTCTCTCGGGGTATGCCGTCGGGTTGACCACTGAAGTCAAGGAATTCTGCATCGGTGGTCAGCCCAACGATGAAGGCGACGTGCTATATGGGTGGGTTACGGGTGTGCGTGCTTACGCCCCTCTGTCATCCCGGACGGAGCCGGGCGAGGAGTGCACCGACTGTAACCTAACCCCAAAAAAAATGACAAGGATATTAGCAGATATAATCAACATTCCCTCTTTCGCCGTCCACTGGTGTATGTAGGCCTGCCTCATGTGCCGCCCTCATCCAAAGACTCCCAGCAATTTGCCTTAAGTCGTCAGCCCACTTGGTGTTGGGGTGGCCTACAGTGCGTCTTTCGATACGTGGTCGCCACTCGAGAACCTTATTTCCTCATCGGTTGTTAGTTTGTCGAGCGATGATGCGTGCCCTTTGCAATTTCAGTCAAGTCCTATACAAAATAAATCGTGAGAAATCAAGTCCTATACAAAATAAATCATGAGAAATCAAGTTTTTGGTTCAAAAAATTATGAAGAACATCTTTATATCTTTTTTGAGATTCACTTCATGCTGTCGTATATGACGCCAGATGGGTCGCATAGACTGACGTCAGCCACCGTATTTCTAGTCTCCGCCCATGGAGTGGGCCAGCAGAACTACAAGACTTTGGTAGCATTGTCTGGTAGCACTTTTTTTTGGTGAGCTGTGGCCAGCGCATACGGTCTGGTTGGACTGTAGGACCTTTGTTAAAGGACCGCTCAAAAAACAAACGTGTAACATGTAATCAGTGACCAACATTTTCGGTTGAATGTGGCCAGTACGATTAGAACACTGTTCGCCTAAAAAAGGTTAGATTAAGTTGAACAATTTGAATGTAAATCTGTTTGCGTACACAAAAAACTTAAAGTACTACCTACATATATACATGTTTTTGCATCATAGTTAAGTCCAAAGTCCAAATAATTTTTCGCTTTGTTCATATCATTGTAAGATGATAGCTACGTAGATAGCCTTACATTAAACTTTGTAATTAGAACTGCAAGCATTGCTCAATTAATCGTGCATTAAATATAACATTGTCAGTATGTTTATGAACTAATAGCTATATTTAATAGAAAGTGTGTTTGTTTATGTCGATTACAAAACCCAGAATCATTTTCACATATTTTTAAAATATCTACATTTGATTATTAAATATTTTATTCCAGATGGATATAAACAGGCTATAAATTATAATCATTACTAACCTGCATTTATTTCAATTACTTGGGGTCGGTGCAATATATACCTACTACTTAGAATAATAACGTATAGAAGGATAGTGTCCCTACTTCGAACATTCGAAACATGAATCTAAAAATACTACATGCGCGCAGACAATTACACACGCACACCACTATACAAACTATGAAATCAAATTTTGTTTTTATTAACTTAAATCGTCGAAATAATCTTAAAAGTAATGTTAAAAACCTTTTTAAATTTTTCAAATGTGTTGTGACACCATTTGAATGCACAAACCGTCATAATTGCCTATTTATTATTTAAGAGTAGTGTTGCCCAAAAAAGTCTTGGTCTTGCGGTCTTGGTCTTGCGGTCTTGGTCTTGCGAAAAATGCGAGACCGAGACCAAGACCAAGACCGCTTAATTTTTGCAAGACCAAGACTGGCTCTGCAAGACTTGAGCAAGACCAAGACTGAGCCTGCAAGAGTCTCGCGGTCTTGCATTTAATTCAAATCACCATTCCAGCTTATATACGGTGGAGCTCGTGTCTTCTACATAATAGGAGGGAAATCGGCCGTGGCCGTAGAGGAATCGCCACGGTGATCGGCCGTGTTGTTACAGGGTTTCATGTCAAGTTTTCCTTCTCTTGCACCGATGTTATATATTATAGCCCTTAGTCGTGGATTTGCACTCGCGGGTAAAATAGAGGGGTGATGAATTGTATTCTTTCTCCGCCACTACACGGCAAGTCAAATTAGTCTTGAGATATCCATCTATTGGCCAATCGATGCCCAATTTTGGTGTTGGCAGAATTACTCTTCGGAAAGGCTTAAGGACAAAAATACCGTAATCACGAGAGTGCTCTTGCCCATTATACATATTTATATATCCGTTTATTCATTAGCCCAACGACGTTCACTGTTGGACATAGAAATATGCCTACAATTAATCTACATAAATGTCCGTGTAGGGACAGAGTACGAATATAATTCACCACTCTCTTACCCGTGGATGTCGTATCAAATCGGACCGAGGCAATGGCGTTGGGAAGCCGCGCGCACGCAGGGTCCATTCCGTCCGGGGCGATGAAAAGACGGTGTGCGGGCTCATAACCCGCCCATACCCACGTCGCCTCGTTGTTGGGCCGACTACCAGAGCAGGGTGACTTGTCGTCAGTGGTCAAATAACTAAGGTCGTTAGGAGGGAGAGTACACCGTCCTGCCACCACTGCGATTGCGACGAGGACACGGCGCGCCATACGCTCGAGGCCTGCGGGGCTTGGGCAGTGCAGCGCTGTGAACTCGTCGCAATCATCGGTACGGACCTGACGCTGCCGGCTATCGCTAGGGCGATGGTCGACAGCGTCGGGAATTGGGACGCGGTCGCAGCCTTCTGCGAGACGGTGATCTCGCGGAAGGAGGCGGCGGATCGCCTGCGTGAGGAGCGCAGCCTCGATGAGGAGATCCGCCGCCGGCGACTGGGGCGGCGCAGGCGCAACTATCTGCGCCTCATGCCGCCCTAGCCGAGGCCGCGGGTGACGTGACCGGGGATTAGTCCGTCACCCGCCGAGAGGCCGACCGCGTGAGGAAAGACCGACGTCCTCCCCGAGGGGGGGACGTCGGTCGATGGGAGGGTACCCCAATAGGGGGTATTCCGTCGGGCCGACCACTGACGACAAGTTAACGCTGCTCCAGTGGTCGGCCCAACGACGAAGGCGACGTGGTTTTCGGGTGGGTCGCGGGAGTTGCGTGCTTAAGCCCCTCTGTCGCCCCGGACGGAGTGGTGCGGAGGCGCGCCGACCGCGGCCCACCCACAAAAAAAAAAAAAAAAAAGTGGTCAAATAACTCCGTCGCTTGCTAATCAAATTGAAAAAATCTTTTTTGTTGGAAAGGGGGAATGTTAAATGACATAAAATTTATTGTATCAACTGCCCCGTGTGGTGACGTCTTAAGAAAACAGGGTCGAAATTCCTTCCTTTGTCATAGGAGTAGTAACTCTAATTAATGTAACACCAGGGGAATAGGAGAGTAATTTTCCTCAGTGGTAAGGGTTATATTCAATAGTGGACTATAGGCTAGCAGATGGATAGGTAGGATAGGATGATGTTTGATTAATTTAGTTGAATTTTTCATTGCCATGATAAATGACTGTTACGTTATTCCAACTGCAAGACTTGCAAGACTTTGCGAGACTCTTGCTGCAATACCAAGACCAAGACTCGAGTGTGCAATACCAAGACCAAGACGAGACCAGGTGTGCTGTTGCAAGACCAAGACCAAGACTGGTCCAAGTCTCGTCTTGGTCTTGCATTTGGGCAACACTATTTAAGAGTTGCGTACGTACGTGCAGTACAGTGACCTTGTACATTACGGAACGGTTCCGGCGTAAGCTCCATTAGGCTCCAATTGAAATGCTTCACTTTTTGTGCGGGAACTTACCTTCTTTACGTTATTATTCTAAGACCTACTATTTCATCCCACTTATTGCAAAAGTTATTGTTCAATTTATGACCGGCCACCCAACGCGACGACGTCAACCTTTCTTGGGAACGTTGACCAGACAGCTTTGTTGATGGTTGTCTACAGCCGCGAGCCGGTCCGTCCGGGGTCACACCACACTCTTGAAAATCGACGTATGAGGAGTAGCTAGTAGTAGTAGTAGTAGTAGTAATTTGTTACTGCCCTTCGTTCGGTGAGCGAGAGAGCTGGAAGCCCAACTTTCTGAGGGTATTTACGTGTGGTGGGTTTTAGTGATGCCTTAAGTATCACCGAACCTCATAGCCGTATTCACACTCCCTCCACTTTCTTCGCGGTAATAAGCCTTGCAAAGGTCCATGAGCGAAAGCAATACTTGCCATCGGGTGAACTGTTTGCTCGTTTGCCACCGTTTGCAATAAAAAAAGTATTAGTATCAGTAGCTCATACTGACCTATCATGCCAGTATAGTTGGTTCGAATCCCAGGCAGGACATCACTGTGCGATCCATAAATTCTGAGCTTGTTCTGAACTTCTTTTTTGGTAGGCTATGGTGGCATGGCTGAACACACCCCGCCCAATCTGTCCGGGGCGATGGATGAGCAGCGTGCGACCCCATAACTTACCGTATTCCTCCCAGTTGTCTTTGGGCCGACCACTGGTACCGATTCCTTGACATCCGTGGCCAGCCCGAACGTCCGTGGCCGGCCCGGAGTTATTCTGGGCCTGGATATAATTTGTGTCTGTTAGTTATTTGTTTGTACTGTCCCCAGCAATATAAGAATTATTTCCTTAGTGCACAATGTTATCGTTTAAAAAATAAAAAACAAGTGTAGGTATTTTTTCAATCTTTATTGTAGGTACTCCATAATTCATTTCAAAATCATAATCACTATATTGACAATTCCTCAGTCAGGCACAGCAAAAAAATATTTAGTTTTTTTTTACACGTAAACTATTAATTTCGCCAAATATTTTTAAATTTCAATATTTAATCAACGTGCTGTGTATTCGACTGAGTTAAAATTTACAAGCGAAGTTGTTGACGCGAGTTAGTGTTTTAATAAAGTCAATGAACTTATTGACATTGGTTGCATTTATGTTATTATTTACTTAACAGTTCTAGATAATGTGTGCATAATAATTTTGTTTGTTTAAGAGACGTGTATTGTGACACAACTTTTTTATTAATTATACAAAGCATTAGTTGAAATTTGTTTCGTTATGCGTGTAAAAGTGCCAGAGGTGAAGCGATGCTGCTTTTGTTGTCCTTTGCGGCAAGGTGTCATATTCTTTGGATTTATCAATGTTGTAAGTACTTTCTATTGATTATTGTTCCACGTGGTGACGATGTAAGAATACAATTCACCACGTCCTTTCTTATCCGTGGATGTCGTAAAATGCGATAGTATGCAGTTAGCATCTATGCAAGAGAAGGAATTCTCGAAATGAAACCCTGTACTAATCTGTCTAACCAGTATAGTATGTCAATTACTCTGCTATTGTGCAGGTTTGGACTCGTTGTGGAACATATATGAGCTGATATAATGATGATGATTGCTATTATTTATAGACAAGTTGGCGGTCCACCTGATGGTGAGTTGTCAATTTCGTTCCTGGATTTAGGAATCTTAAAGGTGAATAAGGTTCCTGTACCCACAGAAGCGAAGTGGGGATTAAAAAATACCAAAACACAAAATCGAACAACATCAGAAAACCTGAATGAGGGATGTCCGTGATTTAGAAAGGAACAATAAATTATTATTTCAGTTGTCCTAATTAAGGATTTCAGTCCCTTTGTGTTAAGCACATAAATTTAAGGAAATGTTTTCAAAAATTAATGTAATGTAACATTAATAACGGATGAAAATATTGTATGTGTGCTATGTTGTATGCTATTTCTTAAAGTGACTTCTTAATTATTAGTATAGAAGACATGGAATCTGGGGAGGCTGACCAGCTGAAGAAGTTTTGGAATCTGGTGAAGCTGGGAGAAGGAATTACGTATTCATGAAATACCATATTGGACAATTGGCCGAAAAAAAGAAAAATAACCTGTTTGATTAATCAATTAACTCCACATTTCCTAGTCTATTAGAATTGTCATTTCTATTTATACATTATAAGTCTGCGTTGATTTTTCTTTATTATTTGTAAATGGATGTAAAACAGAATATCCGATAACTTTAAAAACGATATTTATAGCGACATCGCCCTACATTCAATATGGCCGTCGCGACAAGATAGCAGATTATATTTAACTTTTTAAATCCCTTTATATTAGTATCAAAGTAAAGGACTTGAAGAGTAACCAATACCTACTATTTACGAAATAATGTTAAAGTTTCCAACTGTGAAATCAATTTGAGATCTTAAGTTAAATTACTTTCTGCTGCTGGCATATACTAATACTAAATAGTTAAAAAAAGGGAGCCGTTGCTCAGGACGCCTGGCAGATGTGAAACATCGAAATTATTTACACTTATATATGCATAAAAAACAGATTACGACAGGAACTAATATGGCATAAAGTATTAATAAAATATTACGTTTTTTTTCCAGAAAATGATGATTTTTATTCAATAAACATTTATTTTCATTAGTATATAGGTACTATAGGTACGTGTTTAGGTTAATAATTTATTGTGAGCTTACTAGATGGCGTTGTATAATATTATAAAACAGGTTAAGGTTTCGTTACACAAATGTACATATCCAAGCGTGGCGCTAACGCCACGCCAGCCATCAGGTTCACCCTCACCTATAGATGTTTCACATCAAAATAATGTATAATTAAAAAAAGACAGTAACAATACAAATTATCATTCCGTTTTTATCCTTGTTTGTCGTAAAATACAATTAAGGGATATGATATGCATGCAAGAGAAGAAAATTTCGACATATGTATCCCACTACTAGGCTCGAGCCTTCTTCTTCCTACTTATATGCTGTTCGGGAAACTTAGGAGGATCTACTCGCTGAATATTCCGCTACACATTCCATGCAAATGTTAATAACTAGTGTGTGATGCCAAATGCCAACGATGACTTATGTCAATGAAGCGTGGTTTCCAAATGTCAGCCTCATAAAAAGTCGCTCACCGTATTATGGAAAGGGTTACGCCCGGTATTTCTCTATGTGGTAAAATCCGGTATACAGTAATCTCCAGGTACAGTAATGAGCAAGTTACATGGTTCGTTGAATTGATGACCATTGGGGAGAAAAGGTTCCCGAGTGACAAGTGACAACCATGAATTAGACGCGTACAGGACCGTTCTGAGTAGTATTCTTGTGGAGAGACTACGTCCAACAATGGGCGTACCTATACATACTGATGGATGAGTTTTATGAGTAAGAATTGCCAAGACAATCATCAGTCGTTACCGAATCCAAGTCTATTTTTACATGTATTTAAAAATATGTACAGTAATACCCCGGACTTACGCGATAGGGACTGAGCGATAATCACGTAAGTCGAATTCGCGTAAGTCGAGAGTTAATTTTGCTCATTAATATGAGCAAAAAAGGCCATTTGAAACTAGTTCAGAGAAGACAATAATTTTAAAGAATATGGTCAAAATGTTAAATAAAAAAATTGAAATTTTATGATTAAAAAAAAGTGAGCCTAAGGCCTGAGCGTTCAAAGAGAAAACCGCATATCGTTGAATTCGCGTAAAACGGGGTTGCGTAAGTCGGAGTGTTACTGTATATTACTTTTTTATGTATATTGATTTTTAATTATTGTTCTAGATATTTTCGTTGATGGCTGTAACATGTTTGGTTATAACAACGGAGATTAAGAAATCAAATGCAAACGATGGATCTATGATGGAAGCTATTACGGCAACGATACTATTCAGTATATTTGGAATGGGAGTGATTTTGAATATTTTGCTATTATTTGCTGGTTTCCAGGTATGTTTATGGATTTGAAGGCTGTAATTTTTTCTACAACCCGCAATCTCCTTCAGGATAGAAGCTAAATTGGCACATATAGGACCCCTAACCTACTAACACTTATTTTGCATATGATTTTAAGTTGAGTATTGCTTCTTTCCGTGTGGTGACGGAGTAAGAATACAATTCACAACCCCCCCCCCCCCCCCTTTCTTACCCGTGGGTATCGTAAAGGCTGACTAAGCTGTAATATATACGTATAACATCGATGCATTGATGTTAAATGCGTATTATATCCCTTACGTCGTCTTTTATGACATCCACAGGCAAGATAGGAAGTGCTCTAGTGGATGATGGTGAATGGTATTCTTATTCCGCCACCACAGGGAATACAATATCTGCACATTGATTTATTATCGAAATTAAAATTTATTTGTCTAAATTATTAGTTTACTAAATCTATGATTATACTTTAACAAAAACCAAATCTGTTCAAATGAAATTGATCCCTCTCTTACCCGTGAGTATCGTAAAAGACGACTTAGTGATATGATATGCAGATAACATCTATGCAAGAGAAAGAAAACTCGACATAAAACCCTATGCCGGTGGTGAATTGTATTCTTATTCCGTCACTACACAGAATATCGACATCAAAACTTAGATTAAAAGTATTATTACACTTTCAGAAGGATGTAGCTATGCTACGTCTTTATTTGTATTACGGAATAGTGACTACGTTAGCAGCTTTGGTGCCCACATTCATGCTGCTATCCGGAATGGAAATCTCCGATGTATGCATTGCGCTGTTTGCTATTTGTAAGTAATTTCTTTTTTTAACAGACGAACACTAAGAAAATAATCCTTGTGTTTTTTTTTTTTTTTTTTTTTGGGTGGGTCGCGGTCGGCGCGCCTCCGCACCACTCCGTCCGGGGCGACAGAGGGGCTTAAGCACGCAACTCCCGCAACCTACCCGAAAACCACCTCGTCTTCGTCATTGGGCCGACCACCGGAGCAGGTTTACTTGTCGTCAGTGGTCGGCCCGACGGAATACCCCCTACGTGGGGTACCCTCCCGTCGACCGACGTCCCCCCCTCGGGGAGGACGTCGGTCTTTCCTCACGCGGTCGGCCTCTCGGCGGGTGACGGACTAATCCCCGGTCACGCCACCCGCGGCCTCGGCTAGGGCGGCATGAGGCGCAGATAGTTGCGCCTGCGCCGCCCCAGTCGCCGGCGGCGGATCTCCTCATCGAGGCTGCGCTCCACGCGCAGACGATCCGCCGCCTCCTTCTGCGAGATCACTGTCTCGCAGAAGGCTGCGACCGCGTCCCAGTTCCCGACGCTGTCGACCATCGCCCTAGCGATGGCCGGCAGCGTCAGGTCGGCACCGATGATTGCGACGAGTTCACGGCGCTGCACTGCCCAAGCCGCGCAGGCCTCGAGCGTGTGGCGCGCCGTGTCCTCGTCGCAATCGCAGTGGTGGCAGGACGGTGTACTCTCCCTCCTTACGACCCTGTGCAGGTATTTGGCGAAGCTCCCGTGCCCCGTCAACACCTGCACTAGTCGGAAGGAGAGCACCCCGTGCCGCCTTTCCAACCACTGCATCAGCACCGGCCGGAAGGCCTCCACGGTTCGCACCCCGAACCGAGGCCTCTCCAGCCGGACTGCCCAACGGGCAATGACGTCTCGGCGGGCGTCGACGCGCCAGGCGGTGAGATCCCTTAACGAGATCACACCGCCCTCCCCGCGCACCACAGAAGGGCCCTAAGTCGGACGGTCAAGGACCCCGCCCACACCGGTGCGCCGTACAGGGCCATCGACCGGATGACCCCCGTGTACAGCCGTCGGCACGTAGCGCTCGGTCAAATAATCCTTGTGTTGCGGGGAGCTTCACAAACATAAATAACGGACACAAATTACGTTCAGACTCAAAACAACAATTTGTGGTTCTAATGTATGACTGATGTATAGTTTGACTTTATACAGAATGTACCAGGTTATGGAGCAACTGGTCAAAAGGGAGCTAGGCAATGGTGGTAGGAATCCATGAAAAAAATTTGAACGAAAAATATCGATTCGTTAAGGAATTAGAGACATGTAAAGTTTTCAATTTTGTCATCGCTTTTTCGTGTAAATCCGATTAAAATGTATAAAGTCAATGATACTTAATACGAAACATATTCATACATTATTAAATGTTCATTAGAAATTGAATAAATCAATGATTACGTTTGCATAAGCAAGACAAACTTCGCTTTAAAACAGCTGATCGGCCGATGACCGTTGACGGCTCGCCGTTGTTACCTACGCTCATTGACACGTTTGCGCAATTCTAGGTATGAATGAATGAAATTATACTGTCGAAGCTATACATGCCTACATGTATTCTGTCTGTACAAGCCTACATAATACGTAACATTTAAGGCATAGACTCTTAGACAAATTTTTTGGAAATCACCATAACTTTTATGTTATATTGCTTTTTGTGTAATGCACATTCTAATTACGATCTATGACCGTTAAACTACAACATACTCGAACAGTTGTCCCATAACCTGATACAACCTGTATATGAGTATTTCGTATGTTTTGGTTTGGATTCCACACGTTATAACTTTTTTATTGCATATAAGCAAGCAGTACGTCTGATCGTAAGTGCTGCTGCCGCTCATGGACTTTTGCTAGGCCGCTGCTCACCGTGAAGGAGGTGAAGAGTGTGAATGACGTGCCAAACCCACCACACACAAACACCCTCAGAAAGTTGGGCTTCCAGATCTTTCGCTCAACGAACGACGCACAGTAATAAATTGCTACTACTCAGACGTCGATTTCCTGCGAGAGTGTGGTGTAGGACCACACTCGAACGGACCGGCAAATAACTGTCAACAGTGTGGTCCTACTACTAAGACATTATTGCCGTGATCCACTCATAATCCTCTATATTTCTAAGGTTCCCTGAGATACAAGGATTTATTTCTTTCTGTGGCGTATCGTATTATGTATGTAGTATTTGTTGTTAAAAAAATAAAGATTTTCGAGTAAAGGTTTGAAGTTTCATATTCACAATAGGTGGTTTGGTGAACTAAAAGTTTCCATCAAAATCAATCGATTTAAATAAAACTGCTTTACGGATTTTATCACGTTTGTTTGATTTTTGGACTGATGGTCCGCCTGTGACCATGAATGCTGCAAAGTGCTTGAATCGTTGGGCAATCAACAATCAAATACAAACGCAATGCAATAAAATTCGTAGTTTTATTTATATGGTGTTATACTGGCGTAAACGTTAGAAGTTAGTCGATTTAATTACTAATGTTATTAATTTAATTAATTTAAATAAGAGTGATTTAATAGCACCTTCTAGATAAAGTTTATGTGCAAAACAGTTGATAATATTTTTTTGCTTGTCAGCATGTTTTTTTTTTAAGTTAATAAAGATATAAAAAGTAGCGCGAAAAGGTCATTATACTGGGGTTTCCATAACTATACCAATAAATAAAATTGGAGTGTCTGTTTGTAATGTCAAAATAATAGGCTTTTTTCATGCTTACACGGTTATTTGCACTATACACATACCTAAAAATCACTTTATATTTTTTTTGTCTGTCTGTCTGTCTGTTTGTTCCGGGTAATCTTCAAAACGGCTGGACCGATTTCAAAAATTCTTTCACCAATGGAAAGCTATAATATCAGGACGTAAACTAGGCTATATTTTATCCCGGTATTCCCACGGGAACGGGAACTACGCGGGTAAAACGACTAAAATCGAAGCGAAGCGAGGGCGGGTTGCTAGTTTTCCAATATAACGCGAGTGTATATTTTTAAAAATGATTATTTTAAAATAGTTTTTTGTTTAAATTCACTCATTAGGTATTCGCCTTTCATTTCCCTATGTCAGGCATGTCCTTGTGTAAATGCTTATGGTCTTGTGCGAGCAAAAACCAACTTATCATTATTTTATAATTACAAATGACGTGATGAACTTTTATTTGTGGAGATTACATGCTCTATGCGTTTCCCTACTAAAGAATAATAAATATTGAATAGTAATAAATAAGTAGTCATATCAACTTTAACTGTCAGTTTAAATTTGGTCTCTGATATAGACTTATTTCAATAAAAAGGGTTTTAAGTAGTTATGTGATTCCCGAAACTCGTTTTTTTGATATGAAACATCTATAGGCGAGGGTGACCGTGATCGTCGCGTGGCGTTTAACGCCACGCTTTGCGGTCCCCTAATAATTAAATATTAAATAAATATTTGGATGCATATACCTACATTTTTGTAACGAAACCATGGTGCGATTTAAAATTTTGTACAACGCCATCTAGTGAACTCAAAGTAAATTGTTACTTATAATGTATATTAATGAAAATAAATGTTTATTGAATAAAAATCATCATTTTTTGGAAAAAAATCGCGATATTTTATTAATACTTTATGCCTTAGTTTTATCGTATTAGTTCCTGTCGTAATCTAATGTTCTTTTATGCATATATACTTGTTTTATAAATTAATGTAAAATTCTCTAACTTAGTAATATAAATATACCAGTAGGTATGGTATTTAGATTACTTTCAGCTACGAAAACTGGAGAACCGTTTTTTTATAGGCTTTTATTAGTTTCAGGTGTATATATATTTATTTCTTTGTATATTACCAACTTCACAGGAATTGGATTTTGACTCACTTTAAACAGTCAAATTTCATTTAAAAGTTAAACATTTAAGGAGGACCAATGACGTTAAAATTATTTAGATAGCTTGTCTTATTATCATTACAGGATTAAAATTTTCTTTATTAAATATATTGAAGCTGAGAGTTGGTCGTTAGCTCGATAAATGCCGCTGTTCATTACCGTTCCCTACTGACCTAGGATGCGCAGTGGAAGGGAACACCAGGCCAGTGAGGGATACCAAATGGGTAATAACATTGGCTTGCGATTACGCAAGGCTATTTTAAGTTCTCCTAAATGATAGTACAAGAACAGATTTTAACACTTACGAGTAGATACCGCGGAGGTAGCTATAACGTAACCTAACTCAGCGTTCGGTCTGGCCAGACAAATAGAAACTAACTGAGGGGTTACTTAGCTTGTATCCAAAGGCGCGGTGATGACAACGGCCTCGTACACTTCAAGGACCCAGGCTTGCTACTCGTACACACAATTTAATGTTCACAAATATATACTTAATTCTAATTAACTCGCGTACATAAGCGGTACACAAAACAAAGGGTGGCGCGCAATATTACAAATACCACGATTTCACGGCTTTAGTCCACAAAAGACATAGCAATTACAAAATATGTGCGTACGCGACCGTTACTTCCAACGCAAGTCGATCCGCGAACAAAGCGAAAGTGAAAGTGCAGTAACCAAAAGGGCGGAAACAAAACGACCCCGGGGCCGGCCGACGCGACGGCCCCGTGCCATCCGCGAACCAAAAGTCCAGCTTTAGTCCCAAAAAGGGCGGAAACAAAACGACCCCGGGGCCGGCCGACGCGCCGGCCCCGTGCCATCCGCGCACCAAAGTGAAAGTGAAAGTGGCGGCCGGCTCCGAGCCAACCGCGAACCACAAAAAACAGAACTACCCTACATGGATTTAATTATTAAACTAATATAAAAATGTTTGGTACCGAACATCTACCCGCCTCGGACAGGTCTACCTGGCCGCTAATCAATTGGTAAACGGGACAATGTTGCTACCGCTCCCTTCAGTACCGAACCGTCCACCTGAACCTCAGCAAAACGAGGCACATTATCTGCGCCATATACTAAATTTAAAATTCGGCCTCGACGCCAGCATAGTGGCGGCAAATTGATATCTTTTATCAAAACGAGGTCACCAACTCGAGGTGGATTAGTCTTGTCAGTCCACTTAACGCTCTGCTGGAGAACAAGAAGATATTCTAAGCTCCAACGCTTCCAAAAGCTTTGAGCAAGCTGTTGGACCAACTCAAACCGCGAGAGACGACTTGATCTCACATCAACAAAGGGGTACTCAGGCAAAGCATTAAGTGGCTGACCAATCAAAAAATGACCCGGTGTGAGAACCTCCAAGTCACTCGGGTCTGAAGAGATCGGACACAACGGTCGCGAGTTCATTACGGCCTCTATCTTACAAAACACAGTTGCGAGTTCTTCAAATGTGAGTACAGACTCACCAATAACTCGTCGCAAATGTGCTTTAGCAACCTTAACTGCGGCTTCGAAAATACCACCCCAATGTGGGCATGCTGCCGGACTAAATTTCCAGGTTATACTACGACTGGTTAGTTTATTACCAATATTTGTGTGATTGCTGGCTAAAAAATCATGTACATCTTTCAAATAATTATTAGTTCCTTTAAAATTTGTGCCACAGTCCGAACGTATCAAAGAAGGCAGTCCTCTCCTTGAAACAAATCTATCAAGTGTCGCAACAAATGCCTCGGTGGAGAGGGATGACACTAATTCAAGGTGCACCGCTTTACTTGACAGACATACGAAGACACACAAATAGGCCTTGACTGTTTTACTATTTCGCAGGGTTCTCGATATTCTCGAACAAATGCGGATCTTGCTGATGTTCATCCGGAAGTCCCTTCAAAAGCGCAGGTGAGTTGGATATCCACTTCCGTAACTCATAGCCCGCGGTGGCTAAGATGCCTATCAATTCATCCCGTAGAAGGATGGCCTCTTTCTCAGAGGGTGCACCAGTACAAATGTCATCGACATACAAATCCTCTTTCAAAATCGCGGCTGCGCGAGGAAACTTTAAGCGCTCCAGGTCCGCGAGCTCCCACAGAGACCGTATAGCCAAATAGGGGCTTGACTTTAACCCGTACGTGTTTGTATTGAGCTCATAAACAACCATGGGATCCTGGGGGCTTTCACGCCATAGAATCAACTGATACCGACGGTCATCCGGGTGAATAATCGTCTGTCTGAACATCATCCTTATGTCGGCCACAAATACGACCTGATGTCGACGAAACCGAGTGATGACGTCACAGAGATCCTTGATCAATTTAGGACCAGCATACAAACAATTGTTCAACGATACACGCGTTGAAGTTTGCGCAGAACCATCGAATACTGTACGCAATTTGCCATTTGATGCCTTAATTACAGCATGATGCGGTAGAAAGAAGTGATCCACGGTTTGCCAATCTAATTTCGACACAGACATGTGTCCCAACTCCTCATATTCACGCATAAAATCAATGTATTTCTCCTTTAGGAGAGCATCTCGAGCCATTCGGCGCTCCATAGCCAATAGTCGTTTCTCAGCAGCAGGCCGCGAGGTGCCAAGTGGTGGCCGTACGGCGAGAAACGGCAATCGAGTCATAATCTGACCAGTACGTAGGCGACTCGTATTGTTTTGGTAAAACAATTCGCACTCCTCATGCTCCGGATCAGTGCGCGGAGCCTGTGGTGGTTCTTCCACTTCCCAAAACCTCTGAACCGCATCAGAGAGAGCAGAGCCTACCATCAAGCCAATGTCAAGACGGGTATCCGTGAGGACCGGTCCCATCAGTGCAGAGCCAAATATGGTCGGGATGGCTACCATGCCTCCTGGTTGCATGACCTGAATGCTACCCAAGAATATGTTTCCCAGAACATCGGCGCCTAGCAACAAATCGACCGATCCAGGTATACCAAATTTGGGGTCTGCCAAGTTCAAACCCGACGCTAAACCAATAGCATACGGAGACAACTGCTTCTCCGGATGGGTGCCCAAAATATTGTTCATAACAATGGCTGAACACTCAAACAATGGGCTTGACGAGTTTATAGGAGAGAACGCACATAATACTTGGCCTTCAACATTGGCCACAACTGCGTTGCCAACACCTCTAGTGACATGAGGAAAATCACGCATACTTAGGCGTACCTGCCCCACCAACCAAGAAGACGCTATACACCCCTGAGAGCCTGTGTCCAGAATTGCCCGGACCACAACAGAGGCACCTGTCCGTCCCCAGACCCTTACAGAAGCAGTGGGTAGGAGTACGGTTTCAAACGGGGGTGGTGCATGACGGGGGGAGGCGCCGTGTTCCTAATGTCGTCTAGGCAGCGGGTGATTCTCATGTTCACGGGAAGCGTCATCAAAGGTAGGTACCCGCCCGTGACGATACGGGCGCGAATCGTGGTTATCACTCTTGCCACGGGCTTCCGATGACGGCGAGCATTGACCTTGTGGGCGCCTCGCTGCGGCAGAATCTACGACGCGCGGGGGTGAGCGACTAGGTCTCGAACTGCGGTTTTCATACCGGTGCCTTCGCTCATAACTACCCGTAGGTGAGCCTTGACGTTCATGTTCACGACCAATCCCATTATTATTCGCACAAAGAAGTTTCAAATGCTGGCCTCCGCAGTATGTACATGGGCGAGGATTAGGGCAATCGCGCTGGAAATGGTTTCCCAAGCAAGAAAAGCACCAACCTCGAGCCTTAGCCAAACGCCTACGCGAGGCCACGTGCAGCGCAGTAAAATCTGAGCAACTGGCAACTTTATGACTCGGGGACTTGCAATAGGTGCACTCAGGTCGCGACTGTACAGCAGCAAAACGTGGTGGGTGACGAACCTCTGGCCTTCTAAAGGCGTGATTGCGGGTCGGAGCCGATGACCGCGGCAACTGTTGACCAAATGACCTGTCAACGACCGTCATGTCTACCATCCTACACTCGTCTTCCAAAAACTTCTTAAGGTCATCAAAAGCAGGCAAGTGAGTTGCATCATCACCTCCATATTTTTGCTCGAAACGAGCCCTAAGTTCCGCAGGAAGCTTTTTCAAAACAATATGCACCAGCATATATGACCAAGTGCTCACCGGAAGGTCTAACCTTTCCAGTGCGTTGATCGCAATCATCAATGGGTTCAATAAGTCGGACCTTAAAGCCGAGACCCTAGATACCACTGGCAGACCCAAGAGCTGACCAATGTGTGTATCTGCCAGGCAACGCTTATTTTGGTAACGCTTTATGAGAAGGTTACGTGCCACTAGGTAGTTTCCATCATTGATCTCCAGGTGCTGAACTAAACCTCTCGCCTCACCTTCCAACACGGAGAACAGGTAGGCCAATTTTTGAGCGGAACCTAAGTCAGAACGCGCGTGGACTAAGCTCTCAAACAAGTTTATGAAACCTAGCCATTGGTCCAAACGACCATCAAAACGCGGCAGGTCCAAAGTGGGCAGTTTACTCAATAAGCCCGACGTAGAAGGTTTCACATCCCTAGACGCGGGAGACTCACCCCTTTTCGACGCGGAAATTTCCCTAGCACGCTGTGAGATTCGATCTGCATAATCCATGATCTGGTCATAATCCGCGTGTACCAAGTCACGATACGTTTGTGGGTAATCTTCATCAGAAATATCTAAAATTTTTGTGTTGAAGTTACGGTACACATCATCAACAAATTGTAAGCGCGTATCCAATTTGCTGTACCTATCCAGGAGAGACTCATTTCGATCAGACCTATCAACCAAGGCGGTTGCAGTCGAGAACCATCTCAACTCAGAGCGCAGCTTACCTGCCGAGTCCTTAGCGCTAGCAAAGGCAGCCATAATAATCGAATAAAATAATTAAATTCCAACAACAAAAAAAAATATATATATAATCAACTAAATAAATCAACCAATTGAAACAACAATCAAAAAATACAAATTACAAAATTGAACAACAATTAAATTATTGCGCAAAGGGAAACGTTAATATTTGTCTGTATAAGTACCATAAACAAAACGCAAAATAATATTAAACTAATTGTCTATACAGTTCAATTCATTCGTTCATTCAATCACGAGACTGCACTACTCTGTGGCACAATGTACTACGCAAATTATTTTATTACTCTGTGGCACATTAAGTAAACAATGATATTCAAAATTTCAAATGTTGCAGTGAACTTATTTATATGATATTTTTAATAACTAATAACAATAAGTACACAAATGATCAATCACACAAATATTTAATGTGTATCTTTATACACCAGACTATTTATTAAACTGGGCCGTAATACGTAAAATTCAAGTAATTATATATCGATTTATTTTTCAACACGGGCACTTGTAGATATCAATACCAAACAAAATTACTAGATTCACTAGAACCACGCTCTGCTACCAGTAAGTATGTTCATTACCGTTCCCTACTGACCTAGGATGCGCAGTGGAAGGGAACACCAGGCCAGTGAGGGATACCAAATGGGTAATAACATTGGCTTGCGATTACGCAAGGCTATTTTAAGTTCTCCTAAATGATAGTACAAGAACAGATTTTAACACTTACGAGTAGATACCGCGGAGGTAGCTATAACGTAACCTAACTCAGCGTTCGGTCTGGCCAGACAAATAGAAACTAACTGAGGGGTTACTTAGCTTGTATCCAAAGGCGCGGTGATGACAACGGCCTCGTACACTTCAAGGACCCAGGCTTGCTACTCGTACACACAATTTAATGTTCACAAATATATACTTAATTCTAATTAACTCGCGTACATAAGCGGTACACAAAACAAAGGGTGGCGCGCAATATTACAAATACCACGATTTCACGGCTTTAGTCCACAAAAGACATAGCAATTACAAAATATGTGCGTACGCGACCGTTACTTCCAACGCAAGTCGATCCGCGAACAAAGCGAAAGTGAAAGTGCAGTAACCAAAAGGGCGGAAACAAAACGACCCCGGGGCCGGCCGACGCGACGGCCCCGTGCCATCCGCGAACCAAAAGTCCAGCTTTAGTCCCAAAAAGGGCGGAAACAAAACGACCCCGGGGCCGGCCGACGCGCCGGCCCCGTGCCATCCGCGCACCAAAGTGAAAGTGAAAGTGGCGGCCGGCTCCGAGCCAACCGCGAACCACAAAAAACAGAACTACCCTACATGGATTTAATTATTAAACTAATATAAAAATGTTTGGTACCGAACAGCCGCCATTTCTGTTTCCTAAATCACACTCTTCGTGCGGAAAGAATGTCTGTGAACGGATGAAAGCATTTCATTTTTTATAGGCTTTTATTAGTATCAGCTGTGTATTTATTTGTTTGTATGTCACCAACTCCTTACGAATTGGATTTTGACTCACTTTAAACAGCTAGTCTTATTATCATTACAGGATTAGAGAGTTCTTTATAAAATATATTGTAGCTTAGAGTTGGACGTTTGCTCGATAGATGTCGCTATTTCTGGTTTATAAATCGCAAATTATTTCAAGCTACGTTTTAGAAGGTTCATTTCGTTTGTACTAAATGACGTTACCATAAATATGAGTCGTAAAGTCAATTTTAAAATAGATAATTTATTCGATACGATACCTACCAAAAAGTACTTATTGACTAAAATATCCAATACAAAAGTATCGGTATCGAAAGAAAAGTACTCGATACCTAAAGATAAAGTAAATAAAAGTACTCGATACTTTAAACAGTACGTTACTTATCTTTCGATACAATTCATGAGTTCAGTATCGATACTTTATATTCGATACCGTGTCTCTACTCGTACAAAATAGCTTCGAGGTTTCACATCTGTCAGGCGTCCTGAGCGACGGCTCACTTTTTTTTTTAATTGGCCTTAATAAAATAAAAGGCGTCGTTTCTATATTGATTTTTAAAATTGCATTAAAGTTTAAGTAAAAGGCAATATTTTACTTTAATTTCATTCATCCATTTCGGCTCATATACGTCCCACTACCGGGCTTGAGCCTCCTCTACAATGGGAAGGAAATTGACCTTACTATACGATGCTGGTCAGACAGGTTGGTATAGGGTTTTGTTCCGAGTTTTCCTTCTCTTGCATAGGTGTTTTATGCATATTTAATCCCTTAGTCGGCTTTTACGACATCCACGGGAAGGATAGGGAGTGGTGAATTGTATTTTTACTCCGTCACCACACGGACAATGTTACTTTATGAACTTACTATTAAAATATTCAGTAAGACTATAAAAGTCTGTATAATTTGAACTGTGTACCAGTGGGCGGCCCAATGGCGAAAGGGTGGGATTACGGTGGATTATGGGGCCGCGCGTCCTTGCATTGCCCCGATTGGAGGGGACAGCGTGCGTAGTGACCATAGAACACAAAAAAAAGATTGTGATGTTTCGAACTTTACGTTACAGGTATGCAGTGGTATGTCATCATTGTTGTGAGGAGTGAAATACTCAAGTTGGAAAAGGCTCAACTAATCGACAGAGCGGCAGATGAAGCTCAAGCTGTCGCCATCGATATACCTGATACAGATAGTTTGATTTAAAATACAGCATCATCGTTTGTTTTTGTTATTTGCGTGGTCCATAGATTCAAACTGTAATAAATGTCAGCCTATAAATAATAAATTAAAAAAAAATATCTCACGCAAAGAATACTAATAATAAAAAATAACCCCTTAAATTTCATTTTATACTGAAAATGCCTTATCTTATTTTGGTATAGAGTTGATAGTTTTCAACAAACATAACTAAGAACCACCGTAAAGAAACGAAATCGGGGTCAATCCATTCGAAAACTACTATGCCATAGATAGACACACGAACGTGGTGTGGGGGTCATAATTATAGCACCCCCTCTTTTGCATCGGAGGGGATTAAAAAGAGAATCTGTAAATGTGCATCATAGTTTATTTTGATGTTTCTTTTGAAAACGAAGAAATCTTTGCTTGCTTTATAGATTAATGTCAGTCACAAATTTGTTATACGCTACATATATTTTGTTATTTTTCTGTTTGAGACCCCTTCACTGACGCTTTGTCCTATATATGAATTTAAATATAAGAAATACAATTGTGAAAACTAAACACTTGTTTTAAGCCTAGTTATAGGAAAATTAATTGAATCAAAAGGAAGATTTGCGAAGAAATCTTTTCATTTCTGATTATCAATCACTTAATAAACACTCAATTAGCAAGAAATAAAATGTTTTATTTAAGTTTCCTTATTCAAAGCAAAAGTTCGTGACCTTGTGAATTAAATGGCATTAATTGATAATTCAACATAGTTAATTATTTAAGGATATAGTCATTTTGACTTCGTGTGCCAACGAAATAGAGCAAATATGGAGTGTTCCAAGGGTTCTAGTAAAGTCTTGACCTTCCGTCATCCCGTGTGGCTGGGGTAAGTGAGGATCGACCATAGGCGATCTGAAAAAAGTATATAGTCAATTATGATTCTTTTTAAAAATAATATCCTGAATTAAGAAAACAGTCCTTGTGACTAGTGAGTGACTTTACAAACATATATTAGGGGTTAAAGTATGAAATTGCCGTTTCGTACTGATAATCATTTTTTTTTGTTCATAAAACCGATTTCTTTCATTATCTCATCATCATAATCTCAGCCCATACACGTTCTACTGTTGGGTTCGGACCTCCTCCAGTATGGGAGGGAAATTGACCTTCTATACCACGCTAGTCAGATGTGTTGTGATTGTGATGTCGTAATCTGTGGGTTTTATTTCGACTTTTCCTTCTCTTGCATAGATGTTATCTGCATATATACCTTAGTCGTCTCTTACGACACTCAAGGGTAAGAGAAGGGGTGGTGAATTGTATTCTTATTCCGTCACCACACGGATTTCTTTAATCAAAGTATTTACCCTCGTTATCAATACATTTCTGCCATCTAATTGAAATATCATTTAAATTTTTGCGATAGATTTCTGGGGTCCTGGACTCCACAAACTGTGTGAAGATATTTTGTACTGCTTTCTCGGCAGATTTTTTTTTCCGTGCAAAAAATTGTCCAAATCATGGAAAAATGGTAGTCGGTTGGGGCGAGTATGGAGGATGACGTATGGTTTCTAGCTGCAGGTCTTGTAGTGTTAATATAGTTTCTCGAACAGTATGAGGTCTTGTATTATCATGAAGCAATAATGGTGAAGATCAACTGACAAGTCGGGGCTGTTTTACTGCGAGTTTCGCCATCATTGTTCGGAATTCTGCTCAGTTGACATCTGCGTTTGATGCTTGACCAGATCTGAGGAAGCCGTATTGAATTATACCATGAAGTGACCACCGAACAATTACCATCATCTTTCTATGGGTAAGCTTCGTCTTAGGACATTGATGTGGCGTATGACCTGGGGTCAGCCATTGCGTTGTTCGCTTGCGATTATCATAAAGAATCCATTTTTCATCACACGTCACAATTCGGTCCAAAATCCCTTCATTTCTGTATCCGTTTGACAGGATAAGGCAAGCTTCAACGCGCGCTGCTCTCTGCAGATCAGTCAAATTATGAGGCACCCACTTTTCAAGTTTTTTTATTACACCGATTTCGTGCAAATGGGTTAATATGGGTATGCTAACGTCAAACCACGCCGTTAATTCCTTGGTAGTTTGACTCGGATCGGCTTCCGCCATCACCTTCAATTCATCGTTATTTACCTTAGTGGTCTACCTCCTTTTTCATTCTTCAAGTCCCAGTTTCCACTACGAAAGCGGAACAAAAGTGCGTTTTTGGTAGTGGTTTTTTCCACTACCAAAAACGTACGGTGCGTTCGTTCGTTATCTCCAAATACAGCATTGACACTACGGGCCGTTTCTGCTGCGGTAGTCCCACGTCGGAACTCGTATTAGAAAATTACTCTGATTTTAGCTGTATCCATGTTCACTTCAAAAACTGAATGTAAAAACAATTAAATGTCGAACGATCAAATGTCATAGATTTTTGAATTTAGAATGTTATAGTATTCGTTTGAAATAAATTTCACTTTGATATCTGACACCATGCAGGTTTAATTTTAATTCAAATTGGCTAGTACGTTAAAACGGCAATTTCATATTTAAACCCCTATTATTTCACAGACACACACTATACCCAGACTTGCATCAAATTTATGTGATGATGGAATAAGAATAAAATTCACTACTCCCTATCTTGCTCGTGGATGGCGTAATTAAAATAGGACTGAAGGATATAATACGCATATAACATCTATGCAAGAGAAGAAAAACGTGAAACAAAACTTGTCCAACCAGCATGGTATAGTAAGATCAATTTCCCTCCTATTGCGGAGGAGGCTTAAGCCCAGTAGTGGGACGTATATGAACCGAGAGGATGACTGCATCAAAAATCTGTGTATCTGCTAGAATGAAAGACTGCGCAGGTTTTTGTTGCCATAAGTTATTGTTTCAAACTATATAATCTCCCCATGTATTGATAGATTAAGAATACAATGGCCACCACCTCTTTCTTTCCCGTGAAAGTCGTCAAAATCGGCTAGTGTAAAAAGCATTGGGGAGGAGCGCATGGCAATCCTGGCAGATTCATAACACGGACCGCAAACGCCAAGCCTTCAATTTTTTATCACGTGACCGCTTTTTTTTTTTTAGGGTGGGCTGCGGTCGGCGCGCTCCTCGCACCACTCCGTCCGGGGCGACAGAGGGGCGTAAGCACGCACACCCGCAACCCACCCGAACACCACGTCGCCTTCGTCGTTGGGTCGACCACCGGAGCAGGGTTACTTGTCATCAGTGGTCGGCCCGACGGAATACCACCTATTTGGGCTACCCTCCCGTCGACCGACGCTAAAATCTGGTTGAACCCAGATGGTTTATAAAATTACTTTTGTATATACCTACAATCATTATCATCGTTTCTGTTCATATGGGATAACATGTATTACTGGGCTCGAACATCCCCTATAATGAGAGGAAAATTGACCTACACCCCAGACAAACGTGTAGACATAGAGTCTTAGAATAATAACGTATAGAAGGTAAGTCCGTGCACAAGAAGTGAAGCATTTCAATTGGAGCCTAATGGAGCTTACGCCAGAACCGTTCCGTAATGTACAAGGTCACTGTACTGCACGTACGTACGCAACTCTTAAAAAATAAACAAGTAATTATGACGATTTGTGCATTCAAATGGTGTCATAATACATTTGAAGAGCATAAAAAGGTTTTTAACATTACTTTTAAAAGTATTCCGACGATTTGTGTTAATAAAAACAAAATTTGATTTCATAATTTGTATAGTGGTGTGCGTGTGTACGTGTGTAATCGTTTGCACGCATGTAGTATTGTTTGCTTCATATCTTTGATGGCTTACGTATGGACACTATCCTTCTATACGTTATCATTCTAAGCATAGAGTTCTATTTCCAGCTTGCCTTTTATTGCAAAAATTAACATGCATGATATATCCCTTAGCCGTCTTTTACGATACCCGTGGGCAGGATAGGCATTTGCATATAGATAGATATGGACAAAAAATCTTCACTACCGTCCATTCCATTCACATTGCCGTGTGGTGACGAAATTAGAATACAATTGACCACTCCCTATCTTGCCCGTAGCTGTCGTATAAGACAACTAAGGGATATAATACGCATATAAAATCGATGAAAAGAAAAACTCTAAATAAAACCTTATAGGTACCAACATATCTGACCAAGTATGGTCAATTGCCCTCTTATCGTAGAGGAGGCTTGAGCCTAGTAATGGGACATGTATGAGCTGTGATGATGATGATGATGATGATGAATATACGCATCATACATCAGCCTATTGCCATCTACTGTAGGGCATAGGATTCCTAACTAATGGAGGGATAATGCCACGATTGGCAAGCGAATTTGTGATCACAGCAGCAGTTCAGGGTATGAATTTGGGATAACGCTGAAAAGTGGAAGGTGGCTATACTTTTTATTCTTAATCCTTCACAACACGACAATCAAATACATTTATGTAAATCTAATAAAAATGTATCATCATCGCAGCCCACATATGTCCCACTGTTGGGCTCGGGCCTCTTACACAATGGGAGGGAAATTGACCTACTATACCATGCTGGTCAGACATGTTGGTATAGGGTTTCATTTCGAGTTTTCCGTCTCTTGCACAGATTATGTGCATGTTATATCCCACAGCCGTCTTTTACGACATTCACGGGCAGGATAGGGAGTGGTGAATTGTATTCTTACTCCGTCACCACACGGAAAAAATGTATAAAAATGTATAAATTTAATTAATTTTAGTAATATTATAAGTCCGTACGGTGAGGGAGTAAGAATACAGTTTACCAACCCCTTTCTTGTCCGTGGGTATTGTATAAGACGATTAAGGAATGTAATGCAAATAACATCTATGCAAGAGAAGGAAAACTCGAAATAAAACTTCATATCAATCCGTATGACCAGTGTCGCATAATAGGTAAAATCTTTTCCTATTATGGAGAAGGTATCAGCTGAGCAGATGATGATGAAATACTATTGTTATTTCTGATGTTAACGCAATTATTGTTTATACAATTCCGACGCTTCAAATTATTTTCAACATTCATGGTTACGGTGGAGATTAAGTTATTGATTGTTCAACAAGTCGTCGTTATTACAGAGCATTTTCTATGCAGCTTCCCAGCTAGATTTTCATGATCACAGATTCCGGGTGCTCTTTGAAATGCACTAATTAGTTTTCAAAGATAATAAAATTTTCCATTTACCGGGGTTGTCTTTCGATAGACTGTGAAACTAAACTTGCTGTTAAGTTTGCGATACTTCAAACTATCTAAGAGCCCTAAAGAGTTCTTTTGTTCTTATAGTTGATTTAATTTTTGGATTGACGGAGTTACGAAAACTTAATTATATGCAATGGGTAGATTAAAACCTTTGTTGGACCTTGGCTTTATAATAGACTAGTAGGATATCAAATAACTCGGTCTGCTCGTGACCATAAATACATGTTAATAAAAACGAAAATAATTTTAAATGTGTTGTAGTATTTTTAGTAAATTTAATGATTACTTAGTATCATCATCACCATTTCAGCTCATATACGTCCCACTGTTGAGCTTGAGCCTCCCTCATAACAGGAGGATAAATGAACTTACTATATCATGCTGGCCAGACAGGTTGGGTTTTATTTCGAGTTTTCCTTCTCTTGCATAGATGCTATATGCGTATTATATCCCTTAGTCGTCTTTTACGACATCCACGGGCAAGATAGGGAGTGGTAAATTGTATTCTTACTCCGTCACCACATGGATGATAGTTAGAATACTACCAAAGTATGTCTAAGTATAGAAATTTAATACAACATAATTTTGAACAGGAAACCCTAACATTATTTAATAATAACACTAATAAGAAAAATTATATATTTGAAAGCAATCTGGCATTTCAACACTTACGCACAAATATCGAAATAGCCCGAATTTATGAATCATTCAGTTTAGCAACAATGAATGTGTGGACTCGTGGTTCACAATAAAACATTCACGGATATTTCAAAATATGCTTAAAGTAGCTGTACCTTTGTTCCCGCATCACGCTCACGATAATGATGCCGCCAAATTATTAACGAAAAAAACCACCAGAAATATTTCTGGATTTTCATGTATTGGCACAGGTGGGTGCCCCCAGGATATTGAGTCGTGACTTACTCCAGCCGGACTATTGTCGGGAATTTATTGAAATAAAGATAAGGTTGGGTTTGAAAGCGGCGGCACATATTGTATGACTACTCCAAATTGGCAGTTACACCGATCATTTGACGTGAAAGACACCGCAACACGAATCATTCAGTTTACGTTCCGCGGAAGCACTTAGTTACATGCTATTGTTGCATTACTAATTATTACTAAATAATTAAAATTTAATAAAATGTTTTATTAGTTTAATCTGTATATATTTTTTTTGTGGGTGGGCTGCGGTCGGCGCGCCTCCGCACCACTCCGTCTGGGGCGACAGAGGGGCTTAAGCACGCAACTCCCGCAACCCACCCGAAAACCACGTCGCCTTCGTCGTTGGGCCGACCACCGGAGCAGAGTTAACTTGTCATCAGTGGTCGGCCCGACGGAATACCCCCTACTTGGGGTACCCTCCTATCGACCGACGTCCCCCCCTCGGGGAGGACGTCGGTCTTTCCTCACGCGGTCGGCCTCTCGGCGGGTGACGGACTAATCCCCGGTCACGTCACCCGGGGCCTCGGCTAGGGCGACATGAGGCGCAGGTAGTCGCACCTGCACCGCCCCATTCGCCGGCGGCGGATCTCCTCATCGAGGCTGCGCTCCTCGCGCAGGCGATCCGCCGCAGTTTAATCTGTATATAGGTAATATAGGTATATATGAATATACTAATGAAAACTTTGGAAAACGTTTTTACACCCTTTGAAATATATTATCTACTAGCAACCTGCCCTCGCTTCGCTTCGGTTATAGGTTATAGTCGTTTTACCCGCGTAGTTCCCGTTCCCGTGGGAATACCGGGATAAAATATAGCCTAGTTTACGCCCTGATATTATAGCTTTCCATTGGTGAAAGAATTTTTGAAATCGGTCCAGCCGTTTTGAAGATTACCCGGAACAAACAGACAGACAGACAGAAAATCATCATTTTCTGGAAAAAATATAAAAATGCTCGTACCAAATAATTTCGATGTTTCACATCTGCTAGACGTCCTGAGCGACGACTCATTTTTTTTAACATATACACAGATAACAAAGAAGATAAATTTATTTCTACTTTCTGAGAGATTAATATTTGTTTTATGTTGTTAAAACCTATTTATACTGCCCTGTCTATTATAGTCCATAAAATATAGCTTGATCTCTGTGACAGTTGTCCCTAGTGCTGTCACGCTTACGATGAAGTCCGTAGTTTTATATCGATGAAACTCTTTATTTTTAAAATTGTGATTTTATATTATAATTGAAATACAATCAATGAAAATCTTTTTGAATTTATTTCAAACATAACCTGTTTTTTGACTATTTTGATTATTCAATAGGAGTACAATCAAGGTCTACGTCACTATTATCGTCATCACTGGAGCGTTTCTGCTAGAAAATTTATCACTTTTTTGCCAAAACAGGGACAGTCGTTCGATCAATCAATCAATTGCGACTGTTTTGACAATAATGATAATAATGCGTATAAAATATTATCATTTACTCTGGGACAAAAAGTAGTTTTTTAATGTTTAATTAATTTAATTTATGTATTTTATAATGTAACTGTTTGTCGTAATTGTAAAAAATATGTTGAAAGTTTTATATAGGTACTGTATTGGGTTTATTTCTTTAACGAATAATTTAATAAAGATCGGTTATCGATTGACGTATATCGACTGTTCCATCTCTTTTATATTTTCAGTCCAGTATGACCTTGTACGTGTGTAACTGTCATTTTTCTATTAAACGTTTACTAGGTATTTCAGTACTTACGAGGTACATTTTAGGCATGGATATGAATATTTTATATTTATAATATATTGCACTTCAGTTGCAATAAAACTGGCACGAAAATAATGAAAATATATGTGATACAAAATGAAATTGTAAACATGTCGCTCATTCCAACTTACTTCGTCGGTTTCGTTGACATCTGTCACAGAGATCAAGCTATATTTTATGGACTATAGACTTCGATAGATAGATTCGATAGTAAGCCTTACTGTGCCGAGAGGTTATCAGGTTAGTTGCTAAGAAATTTCCTACGTAAGTAAAAAGTTGTATCACATATACGTTATTAGGCTAGCCTCTAATAAGTCACATGTGACTAGACGACTATATGGGGACATACATATTTTTGAGTGTTATATATTATTAAAATTAATTCTTTTGTTAGAATTACAAGTTTGGAAAAGGACTGTTATTATATCAAACTGTGGACAGTCGGTAATAAATAAACACGTATGTAGATAACAGATTGAAGTTATGTGATAATATTTTCTTTACAAAATGCGTATTCTCATAGTTATGTAGTGTATCGTAATTATATTTTATACTTTTTCTCAGTCTATATAGGTTGCCTTAAGGGGGAAATTAATTTAAAACCACCATGTTCGTTATTAAAATTCATGCTAAGCCGTGTAGGCTTAGCATAAATTTTAATTTTTGTAGTTTTACTTCTCTTGCAAAGACGGATATAGGTAAATAGGTACATAACCCATCTGCTTACGTCCCATTATCGTCTCCTATAACACTGGCTGGAAAGGAAAGAGTATTGTATAACGCATTCTTATGCCTACTTTCATCGAACCTAAATTTTAAGTAATATAGGTGTCGCCAAAATGTATATTTTTATTAATTACATTTTGTTATTCGTCACTTATATTAAGATATAAATATCACGTAACAAAAAAAAAATTAGGTAACACTTAAGGTGATTTGACATGAACCATGATTGCATGTGTAATTGTAATTTATATTGTCTTTGGTGTTACCAATAAAAAAAAAATAGGGTCGTTGTCAAACCAATCGTTAGTTCAGCACATGGAGATTTTTATCCATAAAATATATCGTTCATCAAAATCATCGTTATTAATCAATATTGTGTGTATACTCAGTTAAATTTATAATATATATAAGAACAAAACTATAGGTTAAAACATAGCAAATAACCAATTTGCTATGTTTTACATAAATATTTGACAATATATACATAACATATGTATAATGTATAAATGTCATCTGGTAAACGAGTGAAAAATTTACGATAACCGCAAACTGGGCGGGTATATTCAGACGGTTACTAGAGACAAGTTTAAGGACGAATTTAATGTTAATAAGAGCAATATAATATCGGAAATAATTATATATTTGTGTTTAAAAAAATGTGCCTCGATTCCACTGCCCTTGAAACGCCTTTCTTCTTCTTTTGTGTTGGCAATCAGCTACTAATACAAGCGCATTATTGCCAGTGTCAAGTTATTACGTCTTTAATTTTTTTATATTACACATTTTCTGTCAGTCGGCTTCGAATACTACCAACCCTTGCTGTGCTGTGTGGTAGCGGCTTCGAATACTACCAACCCTTGCTTTGCTCGTGGGTGTCGTAAAAGACGACTAAGAGCCCTAGATTGACCCGGACCAACTCCATCTAGTACCATTTGGGTCAACGATTACATTCCCAAGGAGGGTTGACGTCAGGCAGGCGGCTGGTCATAAAAGTCATTGCCGAAACTTTTTGCAATATGTCAAAACAGATGACATATTGCGTCGACCCCAAGTAATTGGGATAAGAGCAAGATGATGATGACACATTTTCTATCAGTATGTCGATCGTCGATACCGACAGTGACCGACTATGGTCACATTGGTATTTTCTGGGCAATTTTGTGAAAAACAAAAACATTTGTAAAGTATTTTTATATCGTATTCACTACACCCCTTTTTTTGGGTAGTTTTGGTCTGGCAACACCACTGCCAATATTAGCAATTTTTTTTATTGCAAACGGTGGCAAATGGGCAAACAGCATATGGTAAGTGTTGCTCCGTTTCATGGACCATGGAAAGTGAAGGGTGTGTGAATACGTGTATTAAGGCTCGATGATACTAAAGACATCACTAAAACTCACCACACGAAGACACCCTAAGAAAGTTGGGCTTCCGGCTCACCGAACGAAGCGCAGTAACAAATTCCTACTGCGAGAGTATGGTACTACCCCGGACGGACCGGCCCGCGGCTGTAGACAGACAACTGTCCACAGTGTGGTCAACAGTTTGTTCTCTGTAACCATATCATTGATTTGAAATGGTTCCTCAAAACCCATTTGATGTAGTTCCTAAAAAGCTATTTGACATGCTTCCTAAGAACAGATCTTTGTATGTCTTAACTTTCAGATTTGCCCCTGAGCTGGGTGTAAAGCGTTACGAAAAAGCATATTCAAAGGAGTTTATGGATTAATACAAAAATTAGTTGATGATTCTCTCCAACTCATGTCAATTATTCAATTCAAAACTAAAATTCACTCATTCGCATGCAATTATTCAAATAAATTACTATATTAATTAATTAAATAAATTACATAATAACAGCGATTATGTACTAGCCATTTTAATATTCTGTTGAAGGCAAAATGGCATTTAAGAAAGTAATTTCTAGGGTTCCGTACGTAAGTATTGTCAATCCTATCATTATGCGTCTGCCGTGCGCTTATTAATATTTTTTTATTTATTTAAGACAACACCCTGCACTAAGGAAATAATCCTTGTATCGCGGGGGACTTTACAAACATACAATTAACGGACACAAATTACACCCAGACTCAGAACAACAATTTGTGGATCGCACAAAGTGTTGTCTCGCGTGGGATTCGAACCCCCGACACTGGTGCTGTAGGTCACTATCTTAACCACTACGCCATCTGTGCAGTCAAATATAGTATTCTACAGTTACTATAACATTCTTACTAATATTATAAATGCGAAAGTAAGTTTGTTTGTTTGTCACGCTTTCACTCTTAAACCATCGAATCGATTTCAAAAATACTTTCACCAATGGAAAGCCATAATATCAGGGAGTAACATAGGCTATATTTTATCCCGGAATTCGGACGGGAACAGGAACTACGCGGCTAAGGCGACTTAAATCGAAGCGAGGGCGGGTTGCAATTTAAATCATAAAAATAAAATATTTTTAAATGAATTCCGTCTGTTGATGGAGTAAGCATACGATTCTTCACCTTCCTTGCCTGTGGGTGTCGTAAAAGAGACTTTTACTAAGTGATTTAATACACAAATAACATCTTATGATTGAGAAGAAAAATTTCGATATAATACCTTATACCATGCTTATACCTCTTACCATCATGGATGTATTAGGTCAGTTTTTCTATTGTGAAGGAGATTTGGATTCAGCAGTGGGACATATATGACTTGTGATGAATTTTAAAATTGAAAGCTTTAAAATATAAAGCCATGTGTGTCACACATATGGCTTTATATTTTTTTCAATACTTATAGCGGTCCCAAGGCAATTAGAAACATTTCCTGGTATTGCTAAAGGTTATGGTGTCATCTATGAAGACCCTTGTGGATCCTAGTTTATAGGTATTACAATGGTGGGTATATATGGTGGGATTAGTCAAAAAAACTATTTTAAAATATTTTGATTTGTGTTGAATATTATATGATGTTTTCGTGTGGTGACAGAATGAAAATACAATTGACTATCCGAGGGAAGAGACACTTATGGTGACGCAAGAGACAATTAAGGGAATAAAATACGCAGATAACATCTGTTCCAGAGAAGATAAATCGAAATGAAACTCTGTACCAGCCCGCCGCGTCCGCGATCAGTATGGTATAGTAAGTCGATTCTCCCCCACTGTTAAAAATGGTCGAGCCCAGTAGTAGAATGAACATGAGCCGAGATCATGATTATATGATGGTACGGAACCTTTCGAGAACAAGTTCGACTAGCAGTTAGCCGGTTTTTATAAATGTAGACGTTTTAACTGTGGCACTAAGGAGTCCTATAAAGGAAAATGCACTTATTAGCTGAGGAGGGCGCGTTGAGGGTTCTGCCTAATGGTTGCTATTCACAGCTTGAATGGAGACGTAAAATTACCAACAATTATATACTCTCGCAATGATAACCGGTGGATACTCTACTGCAAACTCAGGTTTGGAGCTTCAATGCGTTTTAGCAAAGATCCTCATCAGCATTGCGTTATCGTATATTTTGATCTCTCTGTTAAGAATACGGTACATAATAAATGTATAATTAGAATACTGTACAAGAACAGTCTTATGTTTGAATCATCTCGGCTATGTATCCACAGATGAGCTCGAGCCTCCTCCGCAGTGGGCGAAATTGACATACTATTCCACGTTGATTAGATTGGTATAGGGTTTTATTTTGAGTTTATCTTCTCCTGCATAAATGTTATCTGAGTATTGTATGAATTTTGAATTTGAATTTGATGACCATAGCTTTGCCAAAAAAGAGTTATGACCATATTCTCATATAGGATGGCCTATATTTGTGTGATCGGACTGGGATGAGTCCGTTACCCGTGAACAGGCAGATTGTGCAAGAGAGATACCTTGGCAACTTTCATAGTACTCAAAAAAATAATCCACCAGCAGGGTACCGGTGGCCCAACAACTAGGTACCGGTGGCCCAACCATATGACAACAGACAAGTACGCGTACGGTTATGGGATCGCACACCGTCTCTCTCGTCGCCTTGACCACACCATAGTTTGTAAAAAAAGGCAAACTATGTTCAACAACGGATAGAATGATGTGGTGAATAATATTCTTACTTCGTCACCACAAAGTAAGTTATTACTGTATTTTTATTAATGTTATTCATATCTAGTCGACATTTAATGTACAGTTTAATGGTAAAACTATGAAATGATGCGAGGAAATACCCGATTTTGAGTGACAGAACAATCCTAAAATCTAACCATTCTGGTGATATTGTATGGGCTGTGTCAGCGCCCCAGCGGACGAGGTGACGTCACAACATGGCCGGCAGGTAGGCTGGAGCCGAGCGGAGATAGGATCCGGTCATCCTGCCCATTTCCGGTCTTCATGCGGCCGTGACGCTTCCGGACACGCGTCGCCGCCGCTGTTCACGTAGCATAGGTATAACTAGAAGTAATTTTGGTTATTAATTATTTAGTTATTGCTTGCTGTTTTAATAATTTGCATGATTTTCTTTGTGAAAAAAGTATAAATGCATATCTATTTATTATGTATCCAGTCCGAGTCTGATTGTACCTAATACAATGGCGTCTATTTTGAACTCAGCAATTTGGGACCAGATGAAAACTAGGACGTTTGTGAAATATATCCTAGTCGTTTGATGATAATTACTCCTAGTCTGTGATTGTTTAACAATCACATTATCAATAGTTAGATATATTAGGAAAAATTACCCACTAGTTAAAACATCTTGATGTAATTGTCAACCAGTTGGTACTAGGCAGAATTCGACCAGTCTCCTTACCGCGTAAGCTAAGATCTTCATAATGTCAAGTTGGGAAACGAAGAAAAGGTTGAGTTAGGGAATGTACCCATACGTGATCTGTATATTGCGTAGATAGTCTTCAAAAATACTAAGCTACAAAAAAATCGGTTTAATTTTGTCCTGTGGATGGACAACCATTTTGAAAACCGTAATAAATGGGTTATTGTACCATTTGACTGTTTTACGCAATTTCATTCACTGAGGACCACTATAAATACGTGGAGATAATACACTGCGACAAGATGGTTAGCACAGAGCTATATTTTGACTTTTCCTTGTAGTGATGAGATTTGTGCACGTCCCTTAATTCTATTATCTTTTATGACATACAACAACACGCCCTCGCTTCGCTTCGGTTTCAGTTGCCTTACCCACTTTGTTCCCGTTTCCGTAGGAATACGATAAAATATAGCCTATTTTACTCCCTGATATTATATCCTTTATCCTTATATCCTATATCCTTTATCCTTTATCCTCTATCCTTTATCCTCTATCCTCTATCCTCTATCCTCTATCCTCTATCCTCTATCCTCTATCCTCTATCCTCTATCCTCTATCCTCTATCCTCTATCCTCTATCCTCTATCCTCTATCCTCTATCCTCTATCCTCTATCCTCTATCCTCTATCCTCTATCCTCTATCCTCTATCCTCTATCCTCTATCCTCTATCCTCTATCCTCTATCCTCTATCCTCTATCCTCTATCCTCTATCCTCTATCCTCTATCCTCTATCCTCTATCCTCTATCCTCTATCCTCTATCCTCTATCCTCTATCCTCTATCCTCTATCCTCTATCCTCTATCCTCTATCCTCTATCCTCTATCCTCTATCCTCTATCCTTTATCCTCTATCCTCTATCTTCTGTCCTCTGTCCTCTGTCCTCTTTCCTCTGTCCTCTGTCCTCTGTTCTCTGTCCTCTGTCCTCTATCCTCTGTCCTCTGTCCTCTATCCTCTATCCTCTATCCTCTGTCCTCTATCCTCTGTCCTCTATCCTCTATCCTCTGTCCTCTATCCTCTGTCCTCTGTCCTCTATCCTCTGTCCTCTGTCCTCTATCCTCTGTCCTCTATCCTCTATCCTCTATCTTCTATCCTTTAGCCTTTATACTTTATCCTTATATCCTTTCAATTGGTGAAAGAATTTTTGAAATCGGTTTGGTGGTTTAAGCGTGAAAGCGTAACAAACAAACAAACTTCCTTTCGCATTTATAATATTAGTAAGGATGCACGCATGAAAGGATTAGTGTTAGAGATTAGGATTAATGTACATAATAATATATGCTTGATTTGTCACTACATGATAATTGCGTGTGTGTGAGTTGTATTTGAAACTATTTCTTTGCAGTATAAAACATATTTATCTGTAATGACGAAGTAAGAATACAAATCACCACTCCTTTATCTTGCCCATGAATATCGTAAAAATGACTAAAAATTATATATGAATTTAACATAGTTGTTATGAATATATAATGAAGAAGAGCAAGAGAAGGAAGTCCCGAAATAAAATCCTGTACCAACCCGCCTGACTTGCGTGGTATAGTAGGTCAATTTTCATCTTATTTTAGAGGAGGCTAGAGCCTGCAGTAGGATGCCTATGCTCTGAGATGATGACATCTGTGAAACAAAAATGTTATGACAATTAAGCTATCGATGTCCACTATGGGATAAAGGTCTCCCCTAAGGGAAATAATGCTTGGCAGGTGGTTTGCCGTCTTAACAGGGCATAAAATGTTATAAGTTGTATAGAAGAGGTCCGCTGTCCATTTTCTCGTTGATCTTTCAGTTGGCCAATAGAGCCACATTCACCCCAATGCATAGAGTCATAGTAGAATATAAAAAGGCAAGAAATATAAATAATACAAATACAAACGCTATAAAATCCATAAAGTAGTTTTATTTACAATAGTACTCGCGTAAACATTAGAAATCATTAAGGCATAAAATAATTAAAGTTTTTAATGTCTCTTCCATAGGTGAAAGTTTTCTCTCAAGTTCTGTGTCATGCCGTCACAGGACGTCTGCAAGATGAGTTTTGTGAAATGAATTCGTTTGTAGTGACAATTGAACACTCTCGTTGTCACCCCTCAGCTATGTGTGTATGCTATCTTGAATCTACGAGAACTGAGCGAGTTGGAAGAGAGTTAGCGATATGAGAACTGTTGCTCTCTGCTTTGATATTTTATATAGCATAGAATTTTAAAAATTGATAAAACAGTTTAAAAAAAATATAATCTGTTTTTATTATATACCGTTTTAATGCGGTAACCATATTTTCTTTTTCTTTATTCGTTTGATGATATCTTTCTAAGGAATACAATATACGAATAATATCTATGCAAGAGAAGGAAAGTTTAAAATAAAGCCCTGTATCAACCCGTTTGGCCAGCATGGTATAGTAGGACAATTTTACTCCTATTGTGAAGAAGGCTCGAGCCCAGCGATGGGCATACATGAGTTGAGATGATGATGATGACGATCACGCATATTTTGTTATTTGATTAGTGTAATTATGAAATGCGAGTCGCTCCTGTGGCCGGTCATAGTTGATAATAATTGTAACTGCGGCCAATAATAGCAGCTCTTTTAAAGTAGTGTCTGTTATTTTATTTGAATAAAAGTGAAAATAATACCAATTCAACTTTATTTTAAATACCTTAAAATACCGTTCTTGGTCAATTGTAATAGAAATGATAAATAGTATACTTATACTATACCTACATAATGTTACTAAATTTGAACGTTTTTATAAAATTTATGTAAGTACACCAGTATGAGACTTCAAAGATTGCCCTTTTAAAGAAAACGAATAAAATGCAGATATAATTTTATAAACCAATATCACCTAGGCAACTACGTACTATTAATGTGCATATAATCACAGAGTAGGATAAACTAAAAACCAGACTTTCTAGAAAGTTGATAGATAAATTCACGAGAGAATATGATGTGGAACATCATTAGACGTCATTAATATACCTACTACAATGTCATATTAAAAACAGGTGCCTATAAGACCACCTGACAGCGGTCATGCCCATATGTCGACTTCTGCTGGTTACACTGTGGCCGCACGCAAGTTACGCCCTTTTTTACCGAAACGTTAATATGATTTTGCTTCTATCCATTGACAACTTTACTAAACACACTACAATATCTTCTCTTAAAAGCGAGCAATATACGCTACTTATTGATAACTTTCTTGTAAAAAATTATGTGATTATAGATGTTAAACATGTAAAGGAATACGAAATAAAATGCAAGTTAAACAATACCTAAGTGACTGTTACATATAATTAAAGTTGTGTTTTGAGCGACGCCCTCTTAATTTGCTCCCCCCTTTGTGGAGATACTGCGACATGTGCGAAGTGCCACTTGCCTACTTTTTAATAAACTCCAAGAAGTTTTTTTTTAGTTGGTAACACTTAATTATTTTAATTACTGTATGTTTTTTAAATTATTTGTTTTAATATATTTTACTCGAGTGTAGTGTAATATATTTTTAGTTGTTGTTTATGTACGTTCGTGTATTGGCGAAGTATCTAAGAATACAATTCACCACTCCCTATCTTGCCCGTGGGTGTTGTAAAAGACGACTAAGGGATATATGCAGATAATATATCGATGTTGTATCGGAAAGAGAAGGAAACTCGAAATAAAAATCTATTCCAACACATCTACCTAGCGTGGAATAGTAGGTCACCTTCTCTCCTATTGTGGAGGAAACCTGAGCCCAAGTGTGGGACGTATATGGGCTGAGATTAGATGAGTATGTAACTTAAATTATAATAAGTAATATGTCCTCCTCACCGCACAAATTTCCCAAAGTTTTGGAATAGTTCTATGACCGGCCGCCTGGGAATGTAATAAAGGCATAAGATGAGGTTTAAATTAATGTACAACTCTTAGTTGTCTCTTATCACACCCACGAGAAATGTAAGGGTTGCTAGTATTGGCAGCCATTACAACACCGATATTATATTAAATTAAATAATAACTAACTTAAATATAAAGTGAATAAGTACATGTAAAATTGTGATTTGAAATTCGATGAAGCGAGAAAAACTACACTAAAAGAGATATACACAGATGCATTGGATTTGGTTTGAGAGAAAATGAGATGTACTATAAATATACAGCATACTTGTCTAGCAAATGGTTTTAATATGGTCGTTCTGTATAGGACGAAATGGAGTTTGAATAAAAGTTCTTTAACAAAAAAAGAAATCCTTTCTTCATCAGATCTCTACAAAATTTTAATGAGAATATTTCGGCACAACTTCTTTCAGATAAATAATATTTTGCCGTTGAAATACGAGTATGACAGAACGATCTCTGTATACACATAACAAACATCTCAATTGTGAATCGCTTAAAATCGGTTAATAATAAAATGTTAAGTTAAATTTTAAGCTGGGTAACATTATCTTATATCTTTAAAATTTTGTTGAAACTTGGCATACTAGAGGTTTCGAGTCCAAAAAATCGATCTAGCTAGGTTTTATTTATAGAAAATGTTGTTTTGTCCGTGTTTTTAGCAAAACAAACAATGACATTAAATTTTAAAAGAATATGAATTCAAATTTCGTTGTCAACGCCATGAGTTACGATAGCTCAGATGGGAAGTTGACAGGTTCTAATTTTGATTTTGTTGACATTCAAACAGCGTCGGTTCGAATCTCAGTGTTATTATTATTCTCTTTTTGTAATTTTTTATATATTTTTCATTATTTATTTTTTATTAATATATATCTAAATAAATTCGATAAAAATATTCCGAGCGAAGCTCGGTCAACCAGATATTAATATCTATAATGGCAAAACACGTACTGAGATCGATTACGTCGACTCGGGTTTCGAGCATATTCGATGCTCATCATCAGAGCGAGTGGGTAGGTAACATTATAAAATCCGTATGATGACGGTGTAAGAATACAATTCACCACTCCCATCTTGCCCGTGTATGTTGTAAAAGACGACTGAGGGATATAATATGCATATAATATCTATGCCAGAGAAGGAAAACTTGACATAAAACCCTACACCAAACACGTCTGACCAGCGCGGTAAAGTAGATCAATTTGCCCACCATTAGAGGAGAGGCTCGAATCTAACAGTGGGATTTCTGTGGGCTAAGATGATGAACATTATAAGTAAGGATTTTAGTTAATCACTTCATGATTGGACATTCCAGTTCAGTTTTTTTTAATCTTCGCACATCTTCTGTGTGAACTCCAAAAGTGTTTTTCTTTTTTATAAAAAAATCTCCTTTTTTAATAAAAGAAAGCACAGTTGGTGTTGAGAGACTTAATAAAATTTCAATGCACTAAAAACTAGCAGAAACTAATTTATTACAGTTTCAAAAATATATAACGAGCGTGGCGTGGACGGGCGTGACGAAATATAATATTTTGTTTTTATGTAATTTTTCGACGTGATACGAATTACAAAAAGGGTGACGGTGCGTTTCGTTCTGAGACAAAAAGTTCGATAGCGAGACGAATATGTATATTGATGTAGAACTATAAATATTTAGTTAAAACGTTATGGAATCGTAAGGTTGAGTATAAATATTTTACACAGCTTGGATAACCTTATTTAAATAAATAAATCTATAAACCTCATCATTATCCCAGTCCGCCTAAGTCCCATTATTGGACTAGGCCTCATCTATAATGAGAAATTGACCTATACCGCGCTGGTCAGACGTGTTGGCATAAGGATTTATGTCGAGTCTACCTTGCATGAATGTTATCTGAATATTATTTCCCTTAGACGTCTTTTACTAGATCCTAGGATCTAGTAAGAATACAATGCCCTAGGGCATTCCGTCACCACACAGGAATTTATAAACATTCTCTTTTATTTACTCTAAACATTAAAAATTAAATAGGTATATTTGTTGCTAGGTAAATAGGTAAGTGATAGCTGCTCTAATTTTTAACTCTTCATGGTTTACTCATTTTATAAAGAACGTTAACTGAACGGAGTAAGAATACAATTCACCACTCCCTATCTTCCCCGTGGATGTCGTAAAAGAAGACTATGGGATATAACATGCATATAACATTTATGTAAGAGAAGGCAAACTCGAAATGAAACCCTATACCAACATGTCTGACCAGCATGGTATAGTAGGTCAATTTCCTCCCCATTGTGTAGGAGACCCGAGCCCAACAGTGGGACGTATGTGGGCTGCGATGATGATGGTGATGACGATGAACTAATTTTCACAGCTATTATTTACGTCACAGTGATCAAAAAGATTTATTTGATTGACAAAGATGTCAATTACATAATAGCATAAAATCTCTTGCAAAGATCACTTTTAAAGTTAGACACTGGGTGTGATAATAGGTAGGTAGGTACATATATGATCTTATCACTTAATTATTTCATTGTTTATCTATATTTGATTACTATTTACCTGTACCTGTAATATTATATATGATCTCTGGCTGATGATATTGATTGCAGCGTCATCTACCAGGTCCAATGGTTAATCTAAAGCATTTTTGAATTCATCTGAATATACACAAAAAAAAAATCAACATCATAAAATATTTAAGAGGAATTCAATCAGAAGAATTATATGTATAAAGACTATCTGAACTTTTTCTTTTCCTTTTGTTCACGCTGTGGAAATGCATTTACGCACTCTCCCCCTCCGGTGACAGACGGAAGAGTGTGTGGGACTCACCAGCCACTGCGTGACCGGAATACTCACTAAAACCACAGCGGCGCCTTCCGCGCTTTTACGGGGCGCCGGAGAAATCGTCTGATGACACTCAATCCCCGACACCCCAACGTATGACCGTTTGGCCACGTCCTAACGTCATTCAAGGCGGTGGATAGAGTAGCGCATATTGGCGCCTCCTCCTCCCTGGTCGCCTCCGGCGGAGCGAGTCAGACGCAAGCGCCTCGCGCTCTCGCTCCACAGCCTTCTCCCTTGTAATGACGGCCTCACAAAATGAGGCCATCGACGACCAGCACCTGTCACCGTCGAGCATCTCTGAAACGACGGTCGACAACGACAAGTCTATTCCGAATTCCATCGATAAGACGTGCCCCCAGGCGGGGCAAACTTCCAATGTGAAGACTAGCTGACCCAACAGACACAGTTCTGTTCAAATCTGAAAAACTAAAAGCAATTCTTCTTGAAATTGATTACAGCGACACGTACCGAGTCTAATATTAATCTAAACCATTCTAGAATCCATTGGCATACACACAAAAAATCATCAAAATCGGTGCAGCTGTTTAGAGGGAGTTCAGTCATATAGATACGGACAGAGGAATCATATAATACTAGTTGACCCTAAAATAAAAGGAATTCTCAGCAGCGCCACTTACCGGCTCCAATTGTGAATCTACATTATTCTCGAATGCCCTCAAAGACACACAAAAAATTTCATCAACATCGGTCCAGCCGTTTAGGAGGAGTTCAGTGATATACACACGTACACAAGAAATATATATATATATATATATATATATATATATATAATTATATATATATGTATATATATAAAGAAGATAAAGGTTTTAATTTGTAATAATATATATATATATATATATATATATATATATATATATATATATATATATATATATATATAAAGAAAATATATTATCTTTATTTTATTGTTTATGGCGCTATAATCAATACGATGGTTACTAATAATGGCAATATTGGATTTCGTTTGGCAACACTGAAAAACAGGAAACGCATAAAAATCGTGACTAAAAAAATTGAGAATAAAAGTTTATATAGAAAAAGGAATTTGTAATCTGAATAATATACTTTAATCGTCGTTTCTTTGTTTTTACAGGTAAGATATGTGTCATAGTTATATATTAGTTATACTAACAATGTTAATATTAAGATTCGTGTTTAATAAAATAAACTCATTTGCAAAAAAAACGGGCGGTTTTGATTTTCATTCATATTTAAAAAGATACAATACCAAAAAGGTTTCAATCGTTTGTACACGTTACTGGCCGGTTTTAAAAATGCTGTGGTATTTAAAAAAGTACGTTCTAAATTCAATTTTTCATTTGATGTTCATTTTTACAGAAAACCCCTTTTTATCCTACATTTTTGGCGCGAAGTTCCAGAAGTTAACATCGACTTTCATAACTTTTACTCAATTTTTATCGATTAATTTCATATCCTTGACTGTCAAAGCTTTATTTAATGCTGTTTGGCTGTATCAAAAATGGTAGATAAAGTGGTAAAAGCTACCAAAATTATCGCGCTGCTTGAAGAGGGTTGCAGCCAATGTTTCGTGGCTAGGAGGCTAAATGTTAGTCGCTCGACAGTCCAAAGGACCTGGCAGCGATATCAGGAGACTGGTTCCGTCGAGAGAAGGCCTGGTTCTGGAAGAAAACCATGTACCCAACCACGGGATGATCGTTTTCTTGTGAGTCGCGCATTGAGAAATCGCAAATCTTCGTATGTGGATCTTAAGGACAACCTCCAAGAAGTAAGAAATGTGCATATTAGTCTATGGACGGTCAGGAGGAGGCTTCTCGCTGCCAATATACGCAGTCACCGCCCGGCCCGCGGCCCCAAATTACTCCGTGAGCACAGAGTTCACAGGCTTAGGTTCGCTAGAAATTGTGAATCATGGACTCAAGACGATTGGAATAGGGTTTTGTTCTCTGATGAAGCCAGGATATCTCTGTTCGGTGAAGATCGACGTCGGCGAGTGCTAAGAAGACAAGGAGAACGCTTTGCAGAGGCATGTTTCGAAGAAATCACACCTTATGGTGGGGGCTCTGTTATGTTTTGGGCAGGAATAAATTCAATGGATCGTACAGAGTTAGTCTTCATTGAAAACGGCTCACTGACTGGGCATCGATACATAACGGAAGTTCTAATTTCTCATGCACAACCCGCATTGGCCGCTCTAGGTGAAGACTCGATTTTTATGGACGACAATGCTCGCGCCCACCGATCCCGCGATGTTAATGCGTATGTGCAAGAGGTCGGCATTCGTCGTTTGGATTGGCCAGCTCGAAGTCCCGACCTCAATCCCATAGAGCATGTCTGGGACGTTCTGAAACGGCGTGTGAGATCAGTACACCCGGCTCCGCAGACCATCAGAGAGCTGAAGAATGTGATTACTGCGGAGTGGGAACGTATTCCGCAAGCAAGTATCCGGGATATACTCGCTAGCATGCCCAGACGAATTCAAGCTGTGATTTTAGCTAGAGGGGGTCACACTCGATACTAAACATTTATCTGCTTTTACTTTATTAAAGAAAAACAAACAAAAAAACTTTTTTATTTTTACTTCATGAGCATATGCACTACTAGCGAATATACACTACTAGCGAGGTTTAGCATTATTTCCCATAAATTGTATCTAAATTTTATGAAATACTGATGAAAACGATTATTTTCTTATTAATTTAGCAAATTGTGTGGATAAAACTACCTATAATTATCAAACAAAGAAATATTAACATTTGAAATGGTTCATTGCTTAGGTGCCCGTTTTTTTTGCAAATGAGTGTACTTTGTTTTTACAGAGCAACGCAAGGTTTTATTTATTTATTTTATTTTATTGCAAACGGTGGCAAACGAGCAAACATTACACCTGATGGTAAGTGTTGCTGCTGCTCATGGACCCTTACAAGGCCGCTGCTCATGGACCCTTACAAGGCCGCTGCCTACCGTGAAGAAAGTGAAGGGAGTGTGAATGAGTGCATAGCGCAATAACAAATTGCTACTACTCAGACGTCGATTTTCTGCGAGAGTGTGGTACTACCCCGGACGGACCGGCCTGCGGCTGTAGACAGATAACTGTCGACAGTGTGGTCCTACCACTCTAAATTACAATTCCGATATAATAACGATATATATATATATATATATATATATTATATATTTATAGGGTAATTCTATACATATAAAATGTTAGAATGTTTTACTTTTTATGGTATACATATGTACTTAAATACAGGTATATAATAAATCCATGATGAATGGTTTCTCCCCATGCGTTAATTGAAAACGACATATGTGAGCCATATCATTGATTTCCGTCCCAAATAGGTCGTAATTTGACGTATCTAATAAGAAGGTAAGTCTGTTAGAAGTATAAGATTTATGTGGTTTGAAGTAGAGTAGCGTATTCTATTGATCATTTTATCATTTCAGCACATACACATACATATGTTGGGCTCGAGCCTCCTCCACGATAGGAGGGAAATTGACCTTACTATACCATGCTGGTCAGACAGTATGGTATAGGTTTTCGTTTCGAGTTTTCCCTTTCTTGCATAGATGTTATATGCGTATTATATCCCTTATTCGTCTTTTACGACATCCACGGGCAAGACAGGGAGTGGTGAATCGTATTCTTACTCCGTCACCACACGGATTTTATTGATAGGTGTGATAAAATCCTATATAAACAGTAAGACCCCATCTCATCTCATCATCTCATCTCAGCCCATATACGTCCCACTGTTGGGCTCGGGCCTCCTCCATAATGGAAGGGTAATTGACCTACTATACCACGCTGGTCAGACGTGTTGGTATAGGGTTTTATGTCGAGTTTTCCTTCTCTCGTATGGATGTTATATGCGTTTTATATCCCTTAGTCGTCTCGTACGATCACCCACGGGTAAGATAGGGGGTGGTGAATTGTATTCTTACTCCGTCACCACACGGATAAGACCCCATACCTTGCCGTATTAACCCTCAAAGACAAATGGGTGGGCCACTCTAACCAGTTCCTAGGCGAAGCAGTTATGTTTGACGATCTGTGATTATCAAAACCTTTTACTGATCAGTGAAAGGCCTTGGAATAGATTTTCTCGAGAGTATGTGAAATCTAACAGCCCGTTTTGAGCGTGGTGAACCGATGTCCTATGCCTTAAATCTACGATTCTTCTGATGTCATTAAAAGTATTAAGTGACGATAATTATTTTTTTTTAATACTGCACATATCGCGTAGTTATTACACCGACCTATAGGGCCAGTGTCGCGTATTCAAATCCCACGCAGGACAACATTTTGTTCGATCCACAAATTGTTGTTCTGAATCTGGATGTAATTTGTGTCCGTTTATTATATGTTTGTAAAGTCTCTCGCAATACAAGGATTATTTCCTTAGTGCAGGGTGTCATCTTTTAATAAAAAAAAAATATATGGAATTTTTTATTTGCATTCATTCATTTCTGCTCATCTACGTGCCACCGTTGGGCTCGAGCCTCCTTCACAATAGGGGGACAGCTGATGTTCTATACCACGTTGATCAGATGTGTTAGTATTTTGTTTTGTTTTTTTTTTTTTACGGTTGGGCTATGGCAAGCGCTCACGCGGTCCATTCCATACCTGGCTGGGGGCGCGCTAACGACTGAACAACCCATAGCCATGCATCCTCTCGCCGCGCACCAGAACTTAGGATTCTGTGTGATTGTTATATAGAGGTTTTCTTCCTCGCTGTCCAGGCGGTTAAGCCAAGACCCTCGCTCCTGAATCTAGGCCTCAAGACGAGTGTCCCGAAGCAAGAATCAGGTTTACGATTTGTCGCGATTGGCAAATGCCTGCCCAGTTCTCAAACGAATGAGTGACTGGGCCCGTCAAATTTTCACGTCCAATACCCTCTACAATTAGAGGGCATGGAGCGAATGAATGAATCTCACGGAAGGAGGCGGCGGATCGTGTGCGGATCGTAGAGCTCCTATTCGGCGACACGTTCCGCCGCCGGCGACTGGGGCGGCGCAGGCGCAAGTATCTGCGCCTAATGCCACCCTAGCCGAGGCCACGGGTGATCGGACCGGGGAATCGTCCGTCACCCGCAGAGAGGCTGACCGCGCGATGGCGACCGACGTCCCAGTACGTCGAGACGTGAGGTTACCCGAAAGGGTATTCCGTCGGGCCGACCACTGATGACAAGTCTCATCTGCTCCGGTGGTTGGCCCAACAAACAACGAGGTGACGTGGGTACGGGTGGGTTATGGGCCCGCGCGCCGTCCTTTCATCGCCCCGGATGCACAGGACCGCGCGTGCGCTTACCAAAAAAAAAAAAAAATAAAGAATGGAGCGAATTTGGGCATCCCACAAACTGGCCCCCCCCCTCGGGCCAGATATTTGCCAAGAGCGACAATTCCAGAGAGCAGTCCAAGATATTGTCGCTCGTGCCCAGGGTACACCACGCGGAGGTTTCTGGCGTAGTACCCCAGACGTGTTCGTATTTTTTTTTTTTTCTTATGGGTGGGCTATGATAAGCGCACGCGCGGTCCAGTCCGTCCGGGGCGAAGAAAGGACGGCGCGCGGGCCTATAACCCACCCGTACCCACGTCACCTCGTTGTTGGGCCGACCACCGGAGCAGATGTGACTTGTCGTCAGTGGTCGGCCTGACGGAATACCCTTTCGGGTACCCTCACCTCTCGACGTCCTGGGACGTCGGTCGCCGTCGCGCGGTTAGCCACACTGCGGGTGACGGACAATTCTCCGCTCCGATCACCCGCGGCCTCGGCTTGGGAGACGTGTTCGTATAGGGTTTCATTTCAAATTATCCTTTTCTCGCATAGATATTATATGCATATTTAATTCCTTAGTCGTCTTTACGACAGCTACGAGCAAGAGAGGGGGTGGTGAATTATATTTTTATTTCGTCACCACAAGGAAAGAGAATTATAATTTTAATCATTTCACACACTAGGAGGGCAATTGACCTTACAATACCATGCTGGTCAGACAGGTTGGTTGGTTGGTTGGTTTTATTTCGAGTTTTCGTTCTCTTGCCTATGATCTTATATGCGTTTTACATCCCTTAGTCATCTTTTACGACATCTACGGATAAGATCTAATATATAAGGGTGAAGAGTTTGTTTGTTTGAACGCGCTAATCTCAGGAACTACTGGTCCAATTTGAAAAATTCTTTCAGAGTTAGATAGCCCATTTATCGTGGAAGGCTATAGGCTATATATCATTACGCTAAGACCAACAGGAGTGGAGCACCAATGAAGAATGTTTCAAAATCGGGGTTTTTTCCTTTTGAGAGCTGCCGCTGTGTAAACGGCTAAATTTTCGCAAAAATCATGTCCGACAGAATCGTATTATTAAAAAATATTTTCTCCTTCTACGTAAACAAAGTCTTAGGTTAAAGTTAGCATTAGCCCAAAGTATCAATACCACTCGAACGAAGTCACGAGCAGAAGCTAGTTTATTAATAATTCGAGTTGACACAAAGAAATTTACGCTCGAAGTCGTGACACTGTTGTCGTGACACTTGCAAAATGTTTTAAATATATTAAAATTGCGTTTACATACTTGGAATAACAAGTCATTTTAAGATGTCATTATATAATTTTCAGCATGTCTCCATGTACTATTAGCAGTAATGAAGTATAATGACAATAAGTTCGTATAATCAGGACATTAAATGATGCGCAATGCCTTCGGCTGGACACCGATACAACGATTTACCAAGCAATTGGAGGTGAAATACAGTCGAATTTCAATTTTGCTGCGATTTATGAGAGCGTTTGGTCACATATTTAAGCTGCATATAGGATAAAACTTTGCGTGTGGTGACGGAGTAAGGATAAAATTCACTACTACCTATTTTGCCCGTGGATGTCCTAAAAGACGATTATGGGATATAATATGCACATAACCAAAGGTATTAACTCGTTAATCCGTTAATCGTTAATTAACTATCTGCTTAACGAGTTAACTTTTAAGTTAACTTCAAAAAATGTTAACTTCCGTTAAATTGAACTTCCGTTAACTTTAGTCCGTTACATTAGTTTGTTGACATTCTATCATTTAGTTTGTTTGAATTACGCGCCACGCCAAACTCATAAGTTCCACGATGCTTGCGTCGCCCATGTCGCCGGCGGAGGATCGTGTCGTAAAGGAGTTCCTTCCGTGCACGATCCACCCCCTCTTGCCGTGACATAATTGCCACATAGAAAGCGGTGCTCGCGTCTCTGTTCCTGACACGAGCGACAGTCGGCAGCTTCAGATCGGCACCGATGATTGCGACGAGTTCAAGGAGCTGTTCTGTCTACGCGGCACACATCTCGAGCGTGTACTGTGTCGTGTCCTCGTCGTTATTGCAATAGTGACAGGACAGTGTGCTCTCCTTCCTTCCACGACCATGTGCAGGTACTTAGCGAAGCTACCATGTCCCGTCATTACCTGTACCAGTTACCATTACCAGTCGAAAGGAGAGCACTGTCCAAACACCGTACCGAGACTTCCCTAATCAGAGTGCCTAATGGGCAATGACGTGACGGCAGGCATCGTCCCGCCAGGCGGCCATCTCACTAAATGAGACTAAGCTGCTCCCCGCCACGCCCAGCGAAAAAGGAAATTGAGCCCGAGTCTTCTTCAATTGCTGTGAATTCTTCTATTGTAGATTATGATGGTTGCGGAAGGGGTTCTCACCTCCACCTGGTTATTACTTAAAAAAGCGTCGTAAAGTATTGGTGAATCATCTGTTTGGTATCCCGGCCACTGGCAGTAGCGTATCCCAAGCTAGTGTGGACAAATGCACGCGAACATAATTCCATTACGTGCTGCAGAATTTATCTATTTCTCTCTACCTAAAAACAGTATAAGTTTTAAATGGTTAACTTTAACTTGCATTAAATTTTCGCAAAATTAACGCTTTAACGATTATCGAAGTTAATATTTTAATCAACGAATTAACGATTAACGAAAGTAAGTTTTGAATTAAGTGTGCTCACCTATGCACATAACATCTGCGCAAGAAAAGCGAAGCTCGAAATGAAACCCTATACCAACATGTCTGACCAGCATGGTATAGTAGATCAAATTCCCTCTCATTGTGGAGGAGGCCCGAGCCCAAGAGTGGAATGTATGTCGGCTGCGATGATAGGATAAAACGTTTGCGTTGTCTTCGTATATAATTATTATTCCATCATTATCATTTGAGGCCTGCATCTTAGCCCACTGCTGGCCTGGTGTCTCAACAATAGGAGGGAAATTGTCTTACTATTTCACGTTGATTAAACTAGTCGGTATAGGGTTTTATTTCGCGTTTGCCTTCTCTTGCATAGCTGTTTTGCATATGATATTCCTTAGTTGTCTTTTATGACACCCATGGGCAAGAAATGGGGTAGTGATTTGTATTCTTACTCTGTCACCACACACAATATTTTTATACTTATGAAACACTAGCTTATGCCCGCGACTTCGTCCGCGTGGAACAGTTACTTTGGGCATTAGCCCAAAGTCGTGACTTTGTTTACGTAGAAGGAGATAATATTTTTAAATAATAAAATACTGTCACACATGATTTTTGCGAAACCTAACCGTTTATATAGTGCGGAAGTAGCGGAGGCTCTCAAAAGAAAAAAAAACTCCGATCCTGAAATATTTTTCATTGTTGCTCCGCTCCTATTGGTCTTAGCGTGATGATATATAGCCTATAGCCTTAGTCGATAAATGGGCTACCTAACACTGAAAGAATTTTTCAAATCAGACCAGTAGTTTATGAGATTAGCACGTTCAAACAAACAAACTCTTCCGATTTATATATTAGTATAGATTGTACTATCTCGGCGTCCCGCAAGGGGCGCGAGAAACAATTTCAAGGTATAACCCTCTGACTGTGGTATCTTTCTTCATCACTGGATAGTGGACGGTCCTGGGGTTGATGTCCGGCAGCCCCCCGTTCTTCACACCCTGCGGCGGTCAACCCGAGCCGAATGAGACCCCTGGTAGCGCTCGCCGGTAATCTTCTGCTTCCTGTGGTGGTAATTGGGGTCTTCTAACAAGAGAGAACACAAATCAAGTACGGTTGTGAGCCGTCTGCGTAGCCGAGCTAGGTGGCTCGACTAGGAAGCTACGTTTTAAGAATAGTAGCTAAGAATTAAGAGTAGTACCAATCAAATTAAAAGTTTCATATCGATGATCCGGCTTCAACATATTATGTCATAGAAAATGAAATTGTATGCACGCCGTTTGATTTCTACCGAGCATTGTGCCAAACTTTGAACTGCTAAGGATTTTCCGATGGAAACCTAATAAATTACATAGTTATAGGTTATATTACTAGTTCAATGATCCAGTCGTTAACCTAACTCAGTAGCGGATTATGTTAAAACGTCATTCTATATTATACTTGGAAATATCGCTGATTTTTATAGCAATAAAAATTGCTTCAGTCGGACCTACTAGTCATTAACTTTCGTTGTGATAAACCGAAACCGAGTAAAATTGAACCGAGATTCTCGATCTCCCTGTATGGTGACGAGGTAAAAATATAATTTATCATCATCATCTTGTTCTTATCCCAATTACTTGGGGTCGACGCAATATGTCATCTGTTTTGACATATTGCAAAAAGTTTCGGCAATGACTTTTATGACCGGCCGCCTGCCTGACGTCAACCCTCCTTGGGAATGTAATCGTTGACCCAAATGGTACCAGATGGAGTTGATCCGGGTCAATCTAGGGCTCTTAGTCGTCTTTTACGACACCCACGAGCAAAGCAAGGGTTGGTAGTATTCGAAGCCGCTACCACACAGCACTAATATAATTTATCAAAAATATAATTTATCATTACCCTGATAATACAAGTAAACAATAATTTGGCTGAAACATTAGGAGAATGGGCAGCATCACTTCTCTGCGAAAATAACACCTACTGCGATCGCGAACCCGCTTGCCAAGTGTAGTAGTTATGGTATCATGTCCCGGTGGAAGGCCGAAGTCCAACAGTGGACGTGGATAGGCTGATGAATGGATAGACGAAGGAGTTTATATTCTCTTATTCTAGGCGCTCTATTATTTTAATAAATATAAAATAATTTGTGTATTCTTTTTACTAAGAGTGCATCGTGACAAATATAATGCCATGTCTAATAACTCAATTATTTTGTCTGTAGTATTGCATTAAAAATTTCCACGAGTCAATGAACTCGCCCACAGTGTCGCCTTAAGCTTACGTTTAGTGTCATCAAAGCGGTGCAAATTGTAAAGCATTGGAGATATACTTCCATGTCATTTACAGCGACACGTCTTTTAATTTTATATCTGTCTCATTCGTCAAGGTAAAGACCAGAATTTGTGAAGCTAGCTTAGTAGTCAATATTTGCGAGGTTTGATTTAGAATATAGTGTTTCAATTAATAATGAATGAGAAATAGCTAGTTTATTAACAGAAATATCTACGAGTTCTTAAAACTAGGATTCTTAAAATTAGTATTAGGAGTTCTTAAAATTAGTATCAAATCAAAAGTTAATCCGAGGAGACGGGTAGTTTTGTCATTAAATTTTTCTATATATCGCCTGTGTTCCCGATAACTAATAATTGAAATGTTTTATAATATATTTTGAAGTGTGTTTTCAGTTACTTTAATTTCTTAAGGGACTCTAAGTAGTTAAACTAAAAGATTTTCTGTATGTGCCAGAGACTAGCGATAGTGTTTTGAAGGGTAAGCAAGTTTAATGAGCCCTGTAGGTGCAGCGTCACGTCCGGTAACAAGCAACGCATACCGTAACTTAAATCTTTAACTGTTATTGCAAATATACCGAGAAAATCATCAAGATTTCTAATTAATATTATTTTACGAACTATCTAACCTAAAATAGAGTAACTTAATAAATAAAATTTCAAAATCATCACAGCTCATTCACGTCCCATTACCGGGCTCGAGCCTACTCCGCAAAGGAAGGGAAATTGTCCTACTATTTGGTCCTACGTTGGTCCAACGCGCTGGTATAGGGTTTTATTTTGAGTTTTCCTTCCCATGCATAGATATTATATTCCTTAGTCGTCTTTTAGAACACTCATGGACAAGAAATGGGGTGGACAATTTAGGGTTGATGAAATCAGAGGAAGAGTAATTATTGATGGAATTGATATGAGTTGACTATAAATATGAAACTATTTTACATTTTCATGGTTTTACATCCACTCTTCCTTTTATTACACTGGTCAAAAGTGGTTTTGTTGCCCTTAATCTAAGAGTAGGTTTAATTAGCTCGATAGCAACTATTTCCAAAATTATGTTTTTTGGAGATTGGCTCTTGTTTTTTTTTAAATTCATTTTCGCCTTGTATGAAATAACCAGTAAGAATGGTAAATAATTCTGCAATTATATTTTTAAATATCAACTTTCCTTTAAATTTTGTTACTAGCTGTTTCATTTTAATATATAATTATTCTATCTAGAAAATAAAAAATAGAATAATTTATATTAAGCTTCAAAAAGGACTTCTATTAGTCTCTTACTCTTCTTTATATTTTTTAGGAACATTCTCTTTTCAAAGACCCGCAGTAATCTGCCATCATATGACGGTCCCATCTACACTGATATCATTCTTTTATCATGTTAACATCTTGGTAGAAGCACTATAAGTATCATATTTCTTGCAATAATTTCTCAGATTTTCATAAAATGTGTACAGATAACTGTAGAGGAAATGTAACTTTACGCTTATAAGCGGGCCAAAAACTTAAAATCTTTACGACATCATATACACAATTTAATTGTAATTTAGTGCTTTATAGATAGTTATAGTTTGTTACTAAATAATATCTAATGTTGATAACCATTAAATAGTCCAGGTTTCGCATTTTCCATGCCCAGCTCAGGAATTGTCTTTTAAATGTATCTAAAGTATTTTTCTTTGCTGTACAATGCTTTCACAAATTGTTTTATCATACCTCACATGATATTTTGAGACAGAAATGTGATTTATTCTCTACTTAAAAATTGCTCACTTACATTAATGACTTTATAAACAAGCAACGATTCTCAAGAAGGTCGTACATCTTATTCTCAGTAAACTTACTTCGCTCTACTATCAGACTTACAAATAAGGCAAGGATATTTTGTGTATCTATTTTACTGACCAAATAAAAAGTTCACTAATCGCCTTACTTTATTATCAGTTATACAGAATACGTCGAAACACCTAATCAGAGTACAGAAAAGGAATTTTAACAATATAACTAAAGAATAACGTGTCATCAAAATCAGTTTTGCTAATGGCTCGAGTCTGCTCTACAATATAGTTTTGTTTCGAGTTTTACTTCTCTTGCGTAATATTATATGTATATTTTAGAATTTAATCATCTTTTACTATAACTACAGGTAACATATATAGGGGTGGTACATCATATTTTTACTCCGTCACCGTATGGAAATTTTAAACTACGTTAATCAATCAAGTTAAAATGTAAATTATTAAAAAAAAAATACACCAAAATCATAAAAAACAGAGCCAATTCATATCTTTCATTAATATATTCTAAAAATGGGCACTTAAAAGCATATAAATCTGTAGAAATATCCACGGCAACATACAAAAAATGGTTTTTTGTTGACCAGTGTTATATAAATTTGAGAAATATGTTACTCTCCCAAAAATCTACACCTCAATTTGGACAACTTTTAGTCTCAGTTGGTCTGCAAAGAGCCTACACATACCAGGATGCAAGTTTGTGAAATGCTTATGAAGTTATGACAGTTTTAATGCATGTTAATTGATTATAAGGATTAGTTTACACTGAAAGTCAGCAAATTATCAATAACTATATAACTACATACTCAAAATCACATCATTGTTTGGTTTTCCGTAGCACAAAATAAAGAAAATGGCAAATACCTTTGCCCTGGATAATTATAGTTTAAAAAAGTTATCACAAGTAGGTAATTATGTCAATACAGTAGCTATTGTTATCAAAAGAATGCCCACCCGATCACAGCACAAAGGGGACCAAGCATTAATATAGCGGAGAAACAATAAAAAGTTTCTGTTTGAATAATAACAGTACATTCGATCCGTGTTGCTTGCTCGCATATCGGACAGTCGCATCTCGCAGCAACCTGCGTCGCGTATCGCATTACACATAAAATATTTATTATTTATAGTGTATAATTAATAAAAACACACAGGAGTCACAAAAACAAGTAGCCCAGCCGTCCGAAGGCAGGAAGATGTAATAACTCAATCGCGAGAACATCGCTGGACTCGATTTGTTACAGTCCTGATTGGATCTTGAACCACTCTCTCGCACAATGTAAACACCGTTTTATTTGCTTACAGTAGCATAATGTCTTAACATGATACGTCTGTTGCGTTTACTTAGAAATTGTACGCCTTCGCTTCTAGGCGGGGATATATAATTACTTGTTATATAAGTAGTTTTAGTATACGCTGGTATCGGTAATAAGTTTCCAGTCACTTACAATTTTAATAACTCAGCTTTCCTCTCCGAAAATGTAATTACGTTTTTTTTTTACAGTTATCTAACATATTAATTTTAAACATTATTATAAAATGAAAAGTAACTATGTAAGTGTATTGAAATCATTTATAAATGATGCGTAATATGTTTTATCTATATCATCCGCCATTTTAGACTCGGAATGTTTATAGTTTAAACATTCCAAAGGTTTTAAATATCAGGTTATTATATAGATTTGGTTGAGTTTGTTACCATTTCTTTGATTTAATAGGCTTTGTTTTATACATATATGTACATAGTTTCATAATATTAATGATTATTATTGTACAAATATTATTTTACAAATATTATTTTACAATAGATCATCTAAAATTCTAGAAACCAGCTAAGTGATTACCACGAGAATGGACATCATCACTCTCCAGGCAAAAGTAAGACTCCAACTGTCATTGGCATTGCACCTGCCAAGCATGGCAATTAAAACTGCGAGCGGATTAATTTCCCTGTGGTGATGGAATAAAAATGCGGTTCAACACCTCTTGCGCCTGGGTGTCGTAAAAGAAGAGTAAGAGATATGATACGCATATAATATCTATGTAAGAGAAGAAAAACTCGAAACAAAACGCTATGCCACACTGCCCAGCGTGGTCAATTTCGCTCCCATAATGGAGGAGACCCGAGCGGCTCGGGGCTCGGGCCGAGCCCAATAGTGGAAGGTATATAGTTGATGATGATGCGATTGTTGTATACAAGTAATCTTTTTAATATCATTGGTGGGGTATATTTTTGTAAACCTAAGTCGAGCAAAGGAATTGAAGTCAATTTAGCGAGTGAGTCAGCTTTATCAATAAGTAAAATTTAGACTATATATTCTAGCATGTAAAATTAACTGCGTATCAGAGGACATTGATAATCTTAGAACGATGTTTAAAATATAATAATTTGTGCCAAAATATTCAATATTTCGAAGGGGAGTTATACAATTTAAGAGCATTGCACAGTAGCTATGTCTATTATATTACCATCATAAAATATTTATATTACTAACATGGTGTACATTTATTAAAATATATTCATATTTAATGTAAGCAACATTTCACACGAGCTGTAAGAGCCGTAGTTTATTCTTGTGACGGAGTAGCAGGGGCGACAGGCTCTCGCTGGGTCGAGCGTCGCGTGGGCTTGAAATACGACTATTGTATGTGTAGAAGACTTTATTAAAGTTCTCGTGAAAATGCAACAATGACCCGGTGGTGGCACTAACTTAATCTAAGAGAATGAATTCGCAAATTAAATTTAGATCTAGACCGTATTGCAATCTGTTTCTGTACTCTTGTTGTTTTATTGCACGTAATTTTTTAAGTTGCTGTATTTATTAGTTTATGTTTCATTATTATATTTAATTAAACATGATATTCCAAAGTGCGTGTCCATTGTGAGAGAGATGTGAATTAATGATTATTAAAATAATTTAAAGATCTTTTTTTTTTTTTTTTGGTTTGGGCTACGGTCAGTGCATCCGCCGCCCGGCACCGTCCGGGGCGATAGAAGGGCGGTGCACGGCCCCGTAACCCACCCATGTAGCACGTCGCCTTCGTTGTTGGGCCGACCACCGGTGCGGAATTTCTTGTCCTCAGTGGTCGGCCCGACGGAATATCCTTTCGGGTACCCTCACCTCACGACGTCCCTGTCCCGGGAAGTCGGTCGACGTCGCACGGTCAGCCTCTCTGCGGGTGCCGGACTAAAGTCCCCGGTCCGGTAGAAAATAATTTATAATTAGGGAAGTTTCTTGACTGTTCAATAAATAAAAATATTTTATTAATAACGTAAATATATTTTCTTATTATCCTTATAATAATCCATACTAATATTATAAATGTGAAAGTAAGGATGTTTGTTTGTTTGTTTGTAACGTTTTCACGCTTAAACCACCGAGCCGATTTTAAAAATTCTTTCACCAATGGAAAGCTATAATATCAGGGAGTAACATAGGCTACATTTTATCCCGGTATTCCCACGGGAACAGGAATTACGCGGGTTTAAGTGACTGAAACCGAAGCGAAGCGAGGGCGGGTTGCTAGTATTATATACAATTTAAAAGAATACAAGACAATTGAGGGACATAATATGTATATAAATCTATGCAAGTGAAGGAAAATTCGAAATAAAACTCTATACCTACCTACTCGTCTGGCCAGCGTGCTATAATTGCTACAGTAGGTCAATTTCTCTTTCATTGTGGAGGAGGTGATGATGATGATGAATATTATTTACAAAATATTTTATCTTTGTCTGTGTGGTGACGGAGTAAGAATACAATTCACCACACCCTATCTTGCCCGTGGGTGTCGTAAAAAACGACTTAGGGACGTTAGGGCTGTGGATAAAATATCGAAATATCGATATATTTATTTTAAAACATCGATATTTATTACTGATATTTTTTTTGGACGATATATCAATAGTTCGATACTAAAAAGTAAATATCGATGGTCGATATTTATTTCAATAAATTTGTTATTTTATCTTTTCTTGTAAAGTATTTATTCTCAAAATCACCGTAAACTTAATCTACTGTGAAAATGCTGGCACGAAATGTTGAATAATTAACGATAAGTTGTCACTCACTTCTAGAATATAGCTAAAAAAAGCTCATCACGGCAACCCCGCAATGAACGGAGTTAAAAAGTGGTCATGGGGAAAATATCGATATATCCATATATCGATATTTTGTTTCGATATATCGAACTCCGATATTGATATATTTAAAAATATCGATACGATATTTTAATAACTATCAACAGCTCTAATTAGTATACAGTGAGAGAAGAAAAATTCGAAATAAAACCTTATAGGTACCAATACGCTGACCAGCGTGCTGTAATATGTTAAATTCCCTCTTCCTAATGATTTCTGATGTTTACGCGAGTATTACACATTTTAAATAAAACTACTTTACGGATTTTATCGCGTTTCCCCTTCCCCTCTTCTTGCAGAAGAGGATCGAGCCCAGCAGTCGGACGTATATAAGCTTTGATGACGATGATGATACAAAAAAAAATATAAATACAGTATACAATAATAATAATATATAAATGAATATTAATATACAATAATAATAATATACAAATGAATATTCTTTTTAAATATTACAAGAAGGCCAGCTGACCAAATAGACGCCATTCTGTTTAAATAGCAACGCCATCTTTGGATCCAATTCTTAATATAAACTATTCTTGAATGTACCTGAAGGCACATAAAAAAATTCATCTAGGTGAGCTAGACGTTTAGGAGGCTTTCAGTCACATACTTATAGAAGAATTATATATACATACTTACTAATATTATAAACTAGCAGCGCCCTGCGGTTTCGCCCGCAGCTCCTCTTCCCGTGGGAATATCGAGATAAATTATAGTCTATGTGATATTCTGATATGTAAGCTATATTATTGTGAAGTTTCATCAATATCCATTTAGTAGTTTTTGCGTGTAAGAGCAACAAACATCTTCACATCCTCACACACTCTCAAACTTTCGTGTTTATAATATTAGTAAGAATACGAAAGTTTGTTTGTTTGTTTGTTACGCTTTTACGCTTAAACCACCGAACCGATTTCAAAAATTTTATCACCACTGGAAAGTTATAATATCAGGGAGTAACATAGGCTATATTTTATCCCAGTATTCCCACCGGAACGGGAACTACGCGGATAAGGCGACTGAAACTGAAGCGGAGCGAGAGCGGGTTGCTAGTATAACAATAAAGAATCATGCGTTTTGCTATCACAGAGCATATGGGTTTGTCATATCCCTACGGCGTATAAATAGATATTTCACATCAAAATGTTTCGAATATTTTTAAAACAAAATATATGACTTCTTCTAAATTCATGTAGGTACGCACGTTCTCGATATTACGACCAATAAAATCATGCGATATATGTCAAGTAGATTGTATAATAAAAGTTACAGAATAAAAATATTTTATTTTTCCTTTGTCCTGTTTGAGCTGTTATAATTGTAGCTATGGATTTACGATCCAACGTCAGTCAGTTTGATTAAAATTATAATAATTAGTCCATATGTAGTAAAATTCTGATGCAATAAAATGCTTCAATGTTTTATTGGTTCAGCGCATATGTGACTATCAATCGTAAGATATCTGATTGGAAATTAGTGTCATAAATCACATTATTAGAACTTTTCGTCTAGATTTTCTCAGTAGCAAGCTGAAATTTGTGTTTGTCAACTAGAATATCTCAATAGTTAAGCTAAAAGTAGTATTGTAGGTTATTAGAATTCACCGTCTAGAATTTCCTCAATAGAAAGCTCTATCTACAGGAGCGCATTTTGTGGCGTAACATGAGGGAGGCCTACGTCCAGCAGTGGACGGCAATAGGCTGAAATGATGATGATGAAATGATGAGAAAGCTCTAAGTAGTGTCATGAGGCTATTGTTTTTAATCTAGAATATCTTAATACAAAGCTCAAAGTAGTGTCGTAAGGTTATTGAACTTCTTGGTCTTTAATTTCTCAAAAGGAACCTTGATAGTAGTGTTACAAGCTTATTGGACTTCTTCCTTTTGAATTTCTCAAAAGTAAGCTTGAAAGTAGAGGATGAGATTTCCTCGTCTAGATTTTTTCAATAGAAAACTTACAGTGGTGTCATAAGATTATTGATTTTTTTTCGTCTAGAATTTCTCAATAGCAAATCCAAGTAGTACCATAAAGTTATTGCCCTTTTTGCCTAAATCTAATGACAAGAACAAGAAGATCAATACAGTGTCGTAAGATTTAGAGGAGTGGTTATCAACAGTCTTCTGGGATATACATAACAAAAATTGTGTCACTATCCCGCTTGCATTCTGAGGTCTATATCTATGCTGATGGTCGTGAATAGTTCAATAGGATGATTTCTCAGCATGATATATTAAATAAAATGGTTACATCCCTATCTTTATATATAAATTTCTTGTGCACGTGTGTATGTCACTGAATTCCTCCTAAACGGCTGGACCGATGTTGATGAAATTTTTTGTATGTGTCCAAGGGGATTCGAGGATGGTTTAGATTTACAATTGGATCCGGTAGGTGTGGCAATTTGAACAGAACAACGTCTGTTGGGTCAACTAGTTTATATATAAAATATAAGTGTCACATGATATATAATAGTTATCTTTTAAAGTACAATTGAGAGAACAGTTACTAGACTGAATGTATGAGATATCTTTTAGCATTCATTATCATCACACATCACATCATCATAAACAGGATCATTTATCCCAATTATTTGGGGTCGACGCAATATATACTTCTTTTCCATCGTACATACTAAAAAAATTATTGCCAATAGTTTCATAACTGACCACCTGCCTGATGTCAACCCACATTGGGAATGTAATTGTTGATGGAACGGCATCAGATGGAGTGTTTTAAAGCTCTTAATCGTATTTTACCATACCAACAAACAATATAATCGTTGGTAGTATCAGAATACGTCACCAAACAACATATAATTATCCTTCATTACATTTGAAAATTATAAAGAGTTTAAGGATAGTGAATGTAAAATAATATCGATTTTATTACGTGTTCATAGTATTACTAAATTAATAAAAGAAAATTTAGCTATATTAAATTATAGTTTGATTTATTTTTAGTTTTAATAACTTATAGAATTAGACAAATTATTTATTTTATCTTCAAAAAAATTATAAGTTTTTGCATGAAGTGCCTGTGTTCATTTTGCCCGTCCAAACGGAATAGTCACTCAAAAATGATTTTTTTTTTTTTTTTTTTTTTTTTTTTTTGGGTGGGCTATGGTAAGCGCACGCGCGGTCCTGTCCATCCGGGGCGATGAAAGGACGGCGCGTGGGCCCATGACCCACCCGTACCCACGTCACCTCGTTGTTGGGCCGACCACCGGAGCAGATGTCACTTGTCGTCAGTGGTCGGCCCGACGGAATACCCTTTCGGGTAACCTCACCTCTCGACCTGGGACGTCGGTCGCCGTCGCGCGGTTAGCCACACTGCGGGTGATGGACAATTCCCCGGTCCGATCACCCGCGGCCTCGGCTAGGGCGGCATTAGGCGCAGATACTCGCGCCTGCGCCGCCCGAGTCGCCGGCGGCGGAACGTGTCGCCGAATAGAAGCTCTACTCGCACACGATCCGCCGCCTCCTTCCGTGAGATAACGGCCTCACAGAAGGCGGCGACCGCGTCCCAGTTCCTGACGCTGACGAGCATCTCCCTGGCGATGGTCGGCAGCGCCAGGTCGGCACCGATAATTGCGACGAGTTCACGGCGATCCTCCTCCCATGCAGCACACTCCTCGAGCGTGTGCTGCGCCGTGTCCTCGTCGCAACTGCAGTGGTGGCAGGACGGTGTGCTCTCCCTCCTGACAATCTTGTGCAGGTACTTCCCGAAGCAACCGTGCCCCGTCAGCACCTGCACCAGTCGGAAGGAAAGCACCCCGTGCGTCCGCTCCAACCACTCCATCAGCACCGGCCGGAGGGCCTCGACGGTCCTAACACCATACCGAGGACTCTCCAGCCGGACTGCCCAACGGGCAATGACTTCTCGGCGGGCGTCGACCCGCCAGGCGGTGATCTCTGTGATGGAGACCATGCCGCCGCGGGCGCGCTTCTCCGACACCCGCCGATAAATGTCGGCGAGCATCTCCGCCTCCAGGTCCCACGGGGGAGTTCCGGCCAGGAGGCACGCTGCCTCCGTCGCCACCGTGCGGTAACCGCGTACGGCCCTGATCGCCATGACCCTCTGTGGTCGCCACAGGAGGGCCCTAAGACGGACGGTCAGGGACCCCGCCCAGACCGGTGCGCCGTACAGGGCCATCGACCGGATCACCCCCACGTACAGCTGTCGGCACGTAGCACTGGGTCCACCCACATTCGGCATCAGCCGCGAAAGGGCGGACGCCGCGCCGACAAGCCGGGGAACAAGTCGATGGAGATGCTCCCGGAACCAAAAATGCCCGTCGAGCACCAGGCCCAAGTACTTCATGTGGGCCTGGATGCTGATGGTGACCGACTTCACGGTGATCGAAGCGCCGGCGGGAGGCCCGGCGGTACGGAGGCCATGGAACAGAAGGGCCTCCGTCTTTTCCAGGGCTACCCTCAACCCCAGCGCTTCGATCCGCCTGACAATCTCCTCGGTGCCGAGAGTTGCCCGGCGTGCCGCCTCCTCTAGCGTCCCACCCCGGGCTGTGACGAGTGTATCGTCGGCGTAGCAAATTACACCCAGCCCGGGTGGGAGGCTTCCTCTCAACGCCCAGTCGTAGCCGATGTTCCACAGGGTCGGACCCAGAACCGACCCCTGTGGGACACCGCACGTCATGGGCGTTCGCACAACGTCCCCTACTCGGTCAACGTAGAGGACGCTGCGCCCCTCCAAGTAGTCTGCCACCAGCCGCCTGAGGTACACGGGCACCCCGTGATACCTCAGCCCCTCCCTGATGCAGCTGAATGGCAGACTGTTGAAGGCGTTGGCGATGTCCAGGGACACCGCCAACAGGACTCCTCCGCCGGTGACGGCCTCCGCTACCACGGCCTTCAGGCGCAGCAGGGCCGCGATCGTCGAACGCCCTCTCCGAAAACCAAACTGGGCGTCCGACAAATCGGGCCCGTCCCCGACGAGGTGCCGCTCGATGCGGGCAGCCAACACCCTCTCCAGCAGCTTGCCCGCATATCGAGCAGCACGATGGGCCTGTAGGCCGAGGCCGACTCGGGAGACCGTCCCGGCTTCGGCAGGAGAACCAGCCTCCCCTCTTTCCAGCACCCAGGGAACTGTCCGGACGACAAACAAGCGTCGAACAGTCCCCTGAGGCGTGGTCCCAGGTGTTAGAGGACCAGGGCCAGCACACGGTTCGGAATACCGTCGGGCCCGGGAGCGGTGGATTTGACTCGCATACGCGCCACCGCCGCCCCCATTTCCGGCTCCGTGATGGGCGGAGCACTTTCATCGTCGGCCTCCCGGTCGCTGTCCAGCGAAGCCATGACCGGTGGCGTGTGCTCCGCCCGCCGTGGAAAGAGGTCCTCGACAACTCTGGTGAGGAGGCTGGGCTGGAGAGTCTCGGTGAGGGGGGGGGCCCGCCCGCGGAGCTTGTTCAGCGCCGCGAGGTAGGGGCGACCCCAGGGGTCACGCTCGAGACTGTCCAGCATCTCCCGCCGACTAACGTCCTTGGCGGTACGGACGGCCAGCCTGAAGGCAGACCGCGCACTGCGGTAAGCCTCGTACAGCTGGCCCTCCCGCTCAGCGTCGCGGTGACGCGCTCGGCTGCGGGTGTAGGCCCTCCGGGCACGTATGCACGCGGCCCGAAGGTCCGCCAATTCTCGGGACCACCAGGGGACCGCACTCTTCGGGGGCAGGCGCCGCACACGGGGCATGGCCGCATCGCAGATCTGCGTTAACGCACAGCGGATGCGGCCAGCCTCGGCATCCACCCCGTCCGCCTGGGGCGGTGAGGACAGCCATGACTGAACGATGGCTGCCTCGGCCAACAGGTCCCGATCCAATCGACCCACAGCCCACCGCGGAAACGCGGGAGCTCCGTCCGCCGTGTGACCCCTGCTGGGCTGCAGGAGGGTCCGGGAGACCTCTATCCGGATGTATCGGTGGTCGGATAGGGTCTCAACCTCCTCCTGGACGCACCAGCTCCTCACACGTGCTGCGACATTAGGGCTAGCGAACGACAAGTCCACTATCGACCCGCCCTGCTGCCGCACGCACGTTTGCACCGAGCCCCTGTTCAGCAAACAGAGGCCCAGTGCCGCCGCCCACTCTTCGACCGCCCGCCCGCGGTCATTCGTCCTGGGGGACCCCCACGCCGTGGACTTGGCGTTGTAGTCCCCCAGAACGAAGACTTGGCGCGGTGCCAGTCGCCGTATCGAGGCCCCCAGGATGGTGAGGAAGGCCCCGAAATCCGTCGCGCTCCTGTTAGGGGAGAAGTAAACACCATATAGCGTAACCTCTCCCCATTCCGCCGCGACATACCCATCACCCCTGTCCTTGAGCAACAAGGGCGGGGAATGCCACGACGTGGAGGCGACGATTGCCACAGAGCCGTCACTGCTGCCCAGCCAATTGGGCCGGTCAGGCACCACGTACGGCTCCGCGGCTACGGCTGCACCGATCAACCACTCCGCCATGGCTTGCAGGAAAACGTCCTGTGCCTCGGCGGCGTGGTTGAGGTTGGCCTGCAGGAGGTGGTAAGATTCGGCCGCCATTAGTGGGCCGTATCCATTACCTCCTCCACGCTGGCGGGCGATTGGGTCGCGCTAGGGGCGGGAGCGGCCGGGGTCGTCGGACCGCTCCGCCCCTTTGGGGCCGAAGCCGGGGGTTTGCACTCCTTGCTCCCCATGCGGTGCTTGGCGGGCCTATTGCCCGCCGCACACGCGGGGCAGTGGGGAGTGGCGGCGCACGATGCCGCCTTATGCCCGGGTTGACCGCAGCGGAAACAAAGGTCGCTGCAGTCAAAGCAGTTAGTGCATGTCGGCCGAGTGTGTCCGACCGCCATGCACTTGTAGCACCTCGCAGGCCGGGACTCCAGCACGGTCACCCGCGCTGAGCTCCAGCCCACGAGGAGCCTGCCTGAGCCGGCCAATTGCTTGGCCGACTCCACCGGGCACTGCACCCAGGCAGCACCGACGCCGCCCGGACCAGGGCGGATGGCGCCAATTCGGACGGTGTCCACGGGACATCCGGTTTTCGAGACGATGGCCTCCCGGATGTCATCCACCGTCACGGAGTCGTCCAGACCCGTGACCCGCAGTTCCGCACACTTGACGGGTCTGGCGATCTTGACGCCATCCTCCGCAGCAAACAAACCCCTCAGCTTCGCGGCCATGCTATCGGCCGTCTTGGCGCCCTCGGCCCCAGGGAACTCTAAAATCCGAGCCCCTGTCCGGGCCTTGCGGGTCCTGGCTTCGACGCCTCCTAAATCGGAGACGTCAAGCTCCCGCCGGGCGCGACGTAAGACGGCCTCATAGCTGAGGCCGTTCTCGGCCGCCTCAGGCAGGACGGTGATCACCACCGCGGCTGACTTTGGCGGCCGGAGCCTCCTGCGCGACCTCTTGTTACCGGCTCCTGCCTTGGGAGCGGAGGCTTTGGCGGCGCTTTTGGCCTCCGCTCTTCCACTCAAAAATGATGGGATCAATTTTCGTATAAATTTCCATTATATACTTATACTTTACTATAATACATTTTCAAAAAACATCCTGATAGAAAGTGTCAATTATAACACGATTTGACCGTGTAGTATTTTAAATCGTCGTGTCTTTAACAGGTGGTTTATCAAGCTAAGTATGAAAGTAAAAACAGGATCCAGACGCCACAACTGGGGCAAAAAATAAACCAATTACCAACTTATCAAATAACAACATCTTAGTTAATCTAATACTCAAGTAAGTGGAACTTACTGCCATATAGATTGTTAGTATCGATACCAAATTGAGTGTATCAATTTGGATCTCATTACACTAATCATAACGGGAAACTGATCTAGGAGTCAATTAAAATGTAGGTACATATATTGTGATTGTTTAATTAAAATTAGGTACATATATTTTCCGTGTGGTGACGGTGTAAGAATACAAATCACCACTCCTTGTCTTACCCATGGATGTCGTAACATCGTATCGTAATCGATCTAGCTAGGTTTTATTTATAGAAAACTAGCAACCCGCCCTCGCTTCGCTTCGGTTTCAGTCGCTTTACCCGCAGCGTAGTTCCCGTTCCTGTGGGAATACCGGGACAAAATATAGTCTATGTTACTCCCTGATATTATAGCTTTCCATTGGTGAAAGAATTTTTGAAATCGGTTCGGTGGTTTAAGCGTGAAAGCGTTACAAACAAACAAACATCCTTACTTTCGCATTTATAATATTAGTATGAATGTTGTTTTGTCGGTGTTTTTAGCAAAACAATACAATGACATTAAAGGGGAATGCCCAAGTGACTAAGGAAAATAGTATCGGTATAAATATTACAGTGACAAGACGAAAACCACTGTCTAAGATTCGTATTAGTACGTAGTTTAAGTAAAAATAAACATCGAATGCGCAATTTGCCGGGTTTCTGAGAAATCGATGGGTGAACATTGTAGTTAAAAAAGTATGAAACTTATTATTTATCTTTTAAGAACACGAAAGTACACGTAAACCACAATTATACCATATTCACTACACTTCAGCACTTTAACTCTATCATATTCCATAAAATACCAGCAAAATTATTCAATATAACACTACAAAACACTAAAGAAATGAATATAATACAAGAGCATGACATGACATTTCCATATTCGCGCCAATCTGTTTAGCTGCGAACAACAAACATGATAAGATTGCCAAGTAAGGTTACAGTATTACTAAAATAAAAAAAATACATCAAAAATCGATAACGATTAATTATTTCGATTTTTCTTACTGATGTAAAAACACAAGTTTTCACTCACGATAAGACAGAAGGCGAAATATTTTTGTAAGTTTTTCTGTTTATGATAATCTCATGATCTCATGATCTCATATCTCACCTAGTTTTTAGTGTTTCAAAGCTAATGTTTTGCTACATTGGCTAACTAAAAGCTGTGTCTAGTTTTCGTACAGTTGTTTGTCAACTGTACGAAACTAAATTAAAATTATATTTTAATAAACACATTTTTTTCCATTGAATAAAAATATTATTGTTGTTTTGAACTGTTAATAATCACAAATAATTACGTTTAATCGATATTTTATTATATCAGTAGAACATCGATTAATCATAATTATCTACACAGATATATAAATGATGCCATTTATGCTTTTTTAAATACAATAATTGCTAACATTGATAATAAAAGGCAAGCTTGTGCTTTGTACATGGATTTAACCAAGGCGTTTGATTACGTTCATCATGAAACATTATTAGATAAACTATATGCATATGGTGTTAGAGGTAATGTACTGAAATTAATAAAATGTTACCTCAGCAATAGAACACAAATCACACAAATAAACAAATTGTGCTCTATTAAAACATTTTCTTCCTCGATAAAAAGCGTACAAACATATTCTTCTGGTAAAAGAGAAGTAAATTTTGGCGTACCGCAAGGAAGTGTGCTTGGACCGCTTTTATTTATTATCTATATAAATGATTTTCCAAAAGTAATACACCATGAATCTATTCTTTTTGCTGATGATAGCACAATTATTTTTACAGGACATGACAAATTACTGATTGAGAATGACATAAATAATACTCTACAAGATACTATTAACTGGTTGACATTGAATAATTTAAAAATTAATCTTCAAAAAACATCTATAATGACATTTAGAAATAGATCAAATAAATTAGTTGACTTAAATATCCAATTTAATGACATAAAAATCTTAGAAGTAGAAACAACAAAGTTTTTGGGTATCCATATTGATAATACTATTAATTGGAAAACACACCTTGAATTTGTTTGTTCTAAAATTAGTAAATTTTCTTTTGCTCTAAAGAAATTAGCAACCACAAATAATACACCAACAGTTTTGACAGCATACCATGGACACGTAGCTCCCATACTAAATTACGGTATTATTTTTTGGGGAAATTCTGCTAATAGAGATCACGTCTTCAAAGAACAAAAGAAATGCATACGGGCCATATGTAGGTTAAAAGTAATGGATAGTTGTAAACCTTTCTTTATTAAACATAAAATTTTGACATTACCATGCATGTACATCCTTGAAGTTGTTATGTTTGTTAGAAAAAATTTACATTTATTTGATAAAATTCATAGTATAAGACATAATCTGAAAATAAGTTGTCCTCGAAATGTCACAACATTTCACAATAAGAGCATACTGTGCATGGCTTCAAAGGTGTATAATAAATTACCCAAATTGATCCTGGAGATAAAAATGATTAAGACATTTAAATCTAAAATAAAGGCCCTACTATTAGAAAAAGCATATTATTCGATAAATGAATATCTTTTTGACCAACTGTAATTTCAATACATATTTATGAGACTTTGACATCTGTAAATAAATATTTTGACATCTTTATGTAAACTTGACATTATAAATTTAAAAATTTCAATATAAGTTTAAATTAATTGTATGTAATTGAATATTTCATATGTATTATATTTTTTTTTTGTTATGTAACACATTGCACGCTGAAAGGTAAAATACAGTGATACTAAACATAGAAGTAACTAACAACTAATGTGAAAATTACCTGTATTTGCAATAAATTAATAATAAATAAATAAATATAATGTTGCTACAACAAATCTATTCAACGGATAACTATGATCCAAAAAAATACTATTATTACACGTATATAAACCCGGCAAATGTGAGACTCCACAACACGTGATAAAATTATTTTAATAATAAACTAAGATAATCCATTTCATGAACTCGTGTCACAGTTTAAAATTAAATGCATCAAGCGATACTGAAAATGGGCATTCCCCTTTTAAAAGAATATGAATTCTAATTTCGCCGTCAATGTCATGAGTTACGATAGCTCAGTTGGGAAATCGTCCAGTTTCGTTTTAGTTGTGTTTTGGCATCAAACAGCGTCGGATCGAATCCATTATATGCGATGGGAGAAGAGTACATATTGCGACTACCCCAAGTAATAGGAGATGAACAGGACGATCATTATGTGGTGCATATGTATTAATAAGGTGAGCGAAAATGAAGGATACGGAACTCCGTATCCTTTTATTCACATAACTCCGTATTCACATAACTCCGTATTCACATAACTATGTGAATTATTTAACATCAGGCTATCCTTATCTGGACCAGACCTGGTCCTGATGCAGTTATGCCTTACCATACTTTATTAATCACCGTCCACTCGGTCGACATCAGCATCCGGGCCCATATCGCTCCACGGCTCGTCGGCGCGGCGTCCGCCCTATCGTGGCTTATGTCGAACGTGGGCGGACCGAGCGCTGCGTGCCGACGGCTGTACGCGGGGGTCATCCGGTTGATGGCCCTGTACGGCGCAATGGTGTGGGCGGGGTCCATGACCGTCCGACTTAGGGCCCTTCTGTGGCGACCACAGAGGGTCATGGCGGTCAGGGCCATCCGCGGATACCGCACGGTGGCGACGGAGGCAGCGTGCCTATTGGCCGGGACTCCCCCGTGGGACCTGGAGGCGGAGATGCTCGCCAGACTATATCGGCGGCTGACGGGGGTGCGAGCGGAGGGCGGTGTGGTCTCGTTAAGGGATCTCACCGCCTGGCGCGTCGACGCCCGCCGAGACGTCATCGCCCGTTGGGCAGTCCGGCTGGAGAGGCCTCGGTTCGGGGTGCGAACCGTGGAGGCCTTCCGGCCGGTGCTGATGCAGTGGTTGGAAAGGCGGCACGGGGTGCTCTCCTTCCGACTGGTGCAGGTTTTGACGGGGCATGGGTGCTTCGCCAAATACCTGCACAAGGTCGTTAGGAGGGAGAGTACATCGTCCTGCCACCACTGCAATTGCGACGAGGACACGGCGCGCCATACGCTCGAGGCCTGCGGGGCTTGGGCAGTGCAGCGCTGTGAACTCGTCGCAATCATCGGTACGGACCTGACGCTGCCGGCTATCGCTAGGGCGATGGTCGACAGCGTCGGGAATTGGTACGCGGTCGCAGCCTTCTGCGAGACAGTGATCTCGCGGAAGGAGGTGGCGGATCGCCTGCGCGAGGAGCGCAGCCTCGATGAGGAGATCCGCCGCCGGCGACTGGGGCGGCGTAGGCGCAACTATCTGCGCCTCATGCTGCCCTAGCCGAGGCCGCGAGTGACGTGACCGGGGATTAGTCCGTCACTCGCTGAGAGGCCGACCGCGTGAGGAAAGACTCGGTCGATGGGAGGGTACCCCAATAGGGGGTATTCCGTCGGGCCGACCACTGACGACAAGTTAACGCTGCTCCAGTGGTCGGCCCAACGACGAAGGCGACGTGGTTTTTGGGTGGGTCGCGGGAGTTGCGTGCTTAAGCCCCTCTGTCGCCCCGGACGGAGGGGTGCGGAGGCGCGCTGACCGCGACCCACCCACAAAAAAAAAAAAAACCATACTTTATTATATTTTACATCAGGCTATCCTTATCTGGACCAGATCTGGTCTTGATAGGGATTGCCGGATCTGGCATGCCTCATTCTATGCTGATCCGGTCCAGATACATGATCTGGTTGAGCCTAATATTTTTTCTACTCGGGTATGAGATTAACTTAAAGGTTATATGGAGAAGTCATCATCATTATCATCGCAGCCCACTCTTGAGCTCGGACCTCCTCTATAATGGAAGGGAATTTGACCTAAAAATTAAATAGGTATAGTTGTTGCTAGGTAAATAGGTAAGTGATAGCTGCTCTAATTTTTAACTCTTCATGGTTTACTCATTTTATAAAGAACGTTAACTGAACGGAGTAAGAATACAATTCACCACTCCCTATCTTCCCCGTGGATGTCGTAAAAGAAGACCATGGGATATAACATGCATATAACATTTATGTAAGAGAAGGCAAACTCGAAATGAAACCCTATACCAACATGTGTGACCAGCATGGTATAGCCATGCTAGTCACACAAGTTGGTATAGGGTTTCATTTCGAGTTTTCCTTCTCTTGCACAGATATTATGTGCATGTTATATCCCATAGTCGTCTTTTACGACAACCACGGGTAAGATAGCGAGTGGTGAATTGTATTCTTACTCCGTCACCACACGGAAAGTGCAGAAGTGCGTATAGTTAATTTAATCTTTACATGTGGTGATAGAGGAAGACTACAATTGTCACTACTCCTTCCTTTGTTGTGGGTATGGTAAAAATCGATCGTTGTAAGCAGATAACAAGAGAAGGTAAATTCAAATTAAAATCCCGTTCCAATCCACCTGACTAGCGTGCTGTAGTTGGCTAATTTTATTTATTTGGAGGAGACCTGTGGCTGACACATCATCAACATTGCCTTACATAAAATCTATTAATTTTCACGCGATAGCAGACGTGTTTATTGGCAATTACTGGTTCCAGAAAATTTTCTTAAAAAATATATTAATAATAGTTAAAACAAAATAAAAGATACGCTTTTGTAGGTGCGTGATGCAAAAAAATGGCTTCAGTTTTCATTTATTTCAGTTCATATATGTCCCACTGTTGGGCTCGAGCCTCCTTCTTAATAGGAGTGAAATTTGCACACTAGTTCGCTGGTCAGATGGGTTGGTATAGGGTTTTATACTTAACTTTGTTTTTCTTTCATAGATATTATTATTGAGGCGGCGGATCGCCTGCGCGAGGAGCGCAGCCTCGATGAGGCGATCCGCCGCCGGCGACTGGGGTGGCATAGGCGCGATTACCTGCGCCTCATGCCACCCTAACCGAGGCCGCGGGTGACGTGACCGGGGAATTAGTCCGTCACCCGCTGAGAGGCTGACCACGTGAGGAAAGACCGACGTCCTCTCCGAGGGGGGGACGTCGGTCGATGGGAATGTACCCTAAATAGGGGGTATTCCGTTGGGCCGACTACTGACGTCAAGTAACCCTGCTCCGATGGTCGGCCCAACGACGAAGGCGACGTGCATCGTGGGTGGGTTGAGGGTGTGCGTGCTTACGCCCCTCTATCGCCCCGGACGGAGTGGTGCGAGGAGCGCGCCGACCGTAACCCACCCCCCAAAAAAAATTGATATTATTATCTGCATAGATTATTTGCATAAATCATAAAAGATTCCTTCATTCATAATATACAACCAAGTTAATATAAGCGTGTTAAAAATAAATCATTAAAGATTTCGTTACATACAAACTAGTTAATTTAAGCGTTTTAAAAATAAATTATCAAAAATTTCTTTACATGCAAAACAAGTTAATATAAGCGTGTTTAAAATAAACCATTAAAGATTTCGTTACATTCAAACCAAGTTAATGCAAGCTTGTTAAAAATTAATCTTCAAAGATTTCGTTACATGCAAAACAAGCTAATATAAGTGTGTTTAAATTAAATATAATTTATTCTTTTAATCGGGACCTGTATATCAGCAGCAAACTGGCAAACCACTAGTCCGATCAAAAATAAAGTCTTTAATTTATACTGTCTATGATCACAAAACTATTTTAAGAGTGAAATTATTCGAGCTTTATCTTTTAATCATATCGAATATCGCATTTGAAGATCTTCCACTCTCTATTTCATAGGATTGGATTTATATTAAAACTTAATTTAAACTATATTTTTTTTTGTAAGTGATGTGTGCCCGTATCTGAGTGAACGCCATATCACAATTAGGTGAGCCAAATATAGAAAAGATTTCCAGTTGGAATGACCAACTCATTGCAACAATTTCTAGTAGAGATTTAATTGGATTTTAGAAGGGCTTTCATTTTCTGCAGTTTAAATTACAGTGCAGCTGTACTTTACTTTTTTAAGCTTTATGTATCTAGGTACTGAACATAAATATTCGCAGGAGCGTAATTTTAATTTTGTAAGTAAAGTTTTAAGTTAAAAAGTATATTTTTATGCCATAATTTCATTAATTAATTTTTGTTCTTATACGTACCACTGTAAGATTCGAGTTTCCTCCACAATAGAAGGGTTTTCGACCCACTATACTATACAACGCTGATCAAATACGTTGGTATTGGGTTTTATTTCGAGTCTTTTTTGCTTCCATAAATGCTAGCTGCCAATTGTTTAAGCCGTGTTTTACAATAACCACGCACAAGAATGAGGGGTAGTAAGTATTATTATTCGGTCCCCACGTGGAGCATTGCAGCATATGCGGAGCGGAACATATTATAGCAATACATTAGGTACTGAAGATAAAGTTACTCCTAGATAACGAAACACTGAAATGTAACGCTAAACAAATCCGTTCCATGTTGCCATCTAATTTCTCACCTTGGGCAAGGCGGTTACCCTTCCATTGCGCAGGAGGCTCGTGTCAATAGAATGTTTATAAATTAAAAACTGTAAAGCACAGTACCAAAATCATGCCTCTGAGAATTTCCCCATAAAGTGTTTTTTTTTATTCTGGACAAATTCTCAATATTTTCTTTCGAGCATTTGTTTATGATTGATTGAACAGATTGATTTCACACCGCGCTGTTACTCCAAACTGGAGTTAAAAAAAAATTCCCAAGCTATTTTGCGACTCCACGATCACAGTAACATAATTATGCCATTAGCAGATCAATAAATTAATTATAAAATAACATTCATATATCCCTTATATTAAGATACAATCTATTGTAATATATTCCTACATTCGATCGTGTAATTATTCCGAAGATGCCATGAGAGTATCGAATTCTGTCCATCGATGCAAATTAGTCGACATGATGTTTCATTTTTTTACACAATTATATCCACTTACGTATATTAATACATAAGTGGATATAATTCTATTAGTAATTGAAGATGAATTATCGTGAGAAGTGCCTTGGGCTACCTTGATAATTATTATCTATAGATAGTTATATATCTAAGCTATGTCATACGGTGTGATAGAGTTTTTTATGGGTCTAATCCCACCACATATTCCCACCATTGTAACTCCTGTAAGCCAGCATCCACAATGGTCTCCTTAGATCACATCGAGGTTTGACCCACAGGCAGTCCCGGGAAATGATTTTAATTGTCTTGGGATCCACAACAAATTTAACTGGAAAAATTTAAACAGGAGGGAGTTGGAAGAGATTGTTTCCACTTCCCTCTTACGCAATGCGGGAAACACGAAGCGAAATTCACTAGTTAGTCAATAAATAAGAGAAGATGCAGTTACGATAAGTGCAGCCGCACAGCACCAGAGATATGGGCGAGCTTGACGGGGCCTATATGTAAGCCTTAAAATTGATTGCTATAATAGGTATGGCAGAAACGCCGAAACGCACGGAAATTTTCTCGAGTTGCTACAAGGTCCATATAGTATACTACTCAAGAGGTGACTTGCAAATTGTTTAACATAGGGTCGCGCGCCTTACGCCAGAGATCGCACACCCAGAGAATGTAGTGTGCTGTTCGTATTGGTGGTCAAATGTGGAACACTGACATAATGGTGAAGATACGAGATTAAAAGAAAATAATTTACTTTTGAAATTGCCATGGCCAGTTAGGAATTGGGCCACACAATAGTCAACCTCAAGCCACACACTTTCTCCATGCGCTTGCGTGCTACGTATACATAGGAAAAATAGATAGAGGTGATGTATTTTGGCTGTTCTAAAAGCTGACTCAAACGGTTATACTGGTTAGTATCAGTTTTAAATAGAAATTTAAAATAAATAAAAAGTATATACATTGTAAGATAGAGATCTAAAATAGATAAAAAGAAAATAGGTAGATAATAATTTTTGGAATTATTTAATAGATTTTTCTTTCTTATTGCAAACGGTGGCAAACGAGCTGATGATACCTGATGGTAAGTGTTGCTGCCGCTCACGGACTGTTTCTAAGCAGCGGCCTACCGTGAAGAAGGTTAAGGGACTGTGAATGCGAGCAATGAGATTCGGTGAAACTAAAGGCATCACCAAAACTCACCACACGCTAACACCCTCAGAAAGTTGGGCTGCCGGCTCTCTCACTAACCGAACGAAGCGCAGTAACAAATTGCTACTACTCAGACGTCGATTTTCTGCGAGAGTGTGGTACTACCCTGGATGAACTGGCCCGCGGCTGTAGACAGACAACTGTCAACAGTGTGATCATACCACTACGTTATAGTACTTCAGTTATACTAGAAAATCAACCATACAGCTTCGATTTATCGAAGTAGTTCATCATCATCATCATTTCAGCCCATATACGTCCCACTGTTGGGCTCGGGCCTCCTCCATAATGGAAGGGTAATGGACCTACTATACCACGCTGGTTAGACGTGTCGGTATAGGGTTTTATTTCGAGTTTGCCTTCTCTCGCATAGATATTATATACGTTTTATATCCCTTAGTCGTCTCGTACGATCACCCACGGGTAAGATAGGGGGTGGTGAATTGTATTCTTACTCCGTCACCACACGGAAGTAAATTAGTATGTTAGTACACATCGAAGTAGTTAAAACCTTAAAAAGTTGGCAGTTATTTGGATAATAATCGAATAAAAATATTACATAAATCATGAAGTTTATTAAATTTTGACACCGAGCAAAACAAAATAAAAAGGTTTAAAAATCAACAATAACAAGAAATGATAATATTTAAATGTATAAATAAATTACATTTAAATCGGCCTCCATTCTCCGACTATGCAGTAGCCGTTCAATAAATCTTCGCCCCCGCACTACGAAGCTCCTAGGTCATGTCTTGCAGACAACGATCACAATTCAAGGAGGATTTCACAGGTGTATGCAGCAAGATATGTACTAACAATCATTGAAACCAGTTAAGTGACCTCTCCAAGATGTATCCAATTTTTTATCATCGTTTTAATAATCATGACCTTATTAAATTATGACTTGTGGGTAAGAAATATATGTATGTGCTCATTAATTTGTTATATGTGTGAAGTATAGATTACTATTATGTTATGATAAAAAAATATCATTGAGAAAAACATCTAAATTCAATATAATTCATATGAAGTTTTAATTCGTATTATTCAGACAGTTGATGTTATAATCTGTTTTTTAATTAACGGTGTATGCAATTAAATAAATTTGCAATAAGTACGTAAAATAATGTTAAATAAAAATATATATTTACACTAGCTGACTCAACAGACGTTGTTCTGTTCAAATTAAAAAAAAAAAGTAATTCTCTTTGAAATAGATCTCAGCGCCACCTACCGGGTGCAATTGTGAATCTGAACCATTCTCGAATCCCCTTGAACACATATAAAAAAAATTCATCAACATCGGTCCAGCCGTTTAGGAGTTCAATGACATACACACGTACACAAGAAATATGTATATAAAGACTAGCTGACCCTACAGACGTCGTCCTGTTCAGATCTAAAAAAATAGTAAAAGGAATTCTCCTTGATATCAATTGCAGCGCCACCTACCGGGTCCAATTGTAAATCTAAACTATTCTCGAATCCCCTTGAACACACACAAAAAATTTCGTCATCACCAGCTCACATCCAGCCGTTTAGGAGGAGTTCAGTGACATACACACGTACATAAGAAATATATATATAAAGATTATGATTCAGCATTTGAGCTCATTTATGTCCCACTATCGCGCTCCAGCCTCCTCTACAATAGGAGAGAAATCGACCAACTAAACCACGCTGGTCAAATGTATTGGTATAGGGTTTAATTTCGAGTTTTACTTCTCTTGCATTAATGTTACGTGCATATTTAATCCCTTGTTCGACTTTTTCGACACCCACGGACAAGAGAAGAAAGAGATAGTGAATTCTATTCTTATTCCATTTAGTTTTCCTTCCTCTTTGAATTAAAAATTAATATAAAACAATCAAGAATTTTCTTTAGGACATTTATATGGGCACATGTTTATTGGGCATGGGCCTGTTTCGGACGAGAGAATTAGCTTGCCATCGTGCCCAAACGGGTGGCCATGATCGTATCCGAATGATTTCTTGTTACGGATTTTTTATGATAAATTATAATGATTAAAATCTACAACACTAAGAATACTATAAATCACTGCCCTTTCTTTTCCAAGATTATCGTAAAATACGATTAGGGTCGCATCAAGACAGCAACGGTATGGGGTTGTTATAGGTACCCAAATGAAGTAACCGGGTTGAGAGCGCTCAACCTTCACCTATAGTCCGCGTCAAGCTATCAAAGTTATCTGCGGCTAGCAGCTATACACTCTATAAAGAAACAAATGAACTCAGGGTTGAGAGCCTTCAGCGTTAAGCTGTTAAAGCCATCTGCAGCTAACAGCTATAGATAAAAAGGCAGATCAATATGATGCAGATTCGGGAGGGGCGCAATAAGACACAAATTATGAGACTGTAACATAGCCGGCCCAAAAAACAGCTATAGAAAAGAGACTTCGTAAGGACTACTAGATAGCATTTAAACAAGAGAAGGTTTTAAAATAAAATATCAGTCAATGTGCTAAAGGACGTGAGCAAATAAAATTGCTACATGATGAGGAAAACAAAATAAAACCCTATGCCGACAAAAATTTTGTTTTAACTTCGAGTATTTTGTCTATTGCTTATCCTCTTTACCTTTTAATGCTCAGTATGGGCTTTCCCCAGACTGGGGAAAGTAGCCTTTCCAACCACATTGCTCACATCGATTGGGTTTCATTTCATTCATTCATTTTTACCCGTAAAAAGCAAGCATGGTGACCAATTGTATTATTAGGATACAAAGAATTAATGATGAACTTCGCGAGACATTTGACATTTTTTCTAAGATGATATTGCATCGCTGAGTGCCAATTCATTTAGTGAACTATTTATTAATTTTTTATATGCTGGTGTATACCCACACTTTTTTTGTTTAATCGTAAATTAATTGGACGTTCACGGTGACAGCAAAGCCGAACATGGTCTGCTAAGCCAGATTTATTCTTAGTCTGTTATTAAAATTCTTAGACTGTTATATACATTTTCCATGTAGTGAGGGAGTAAGAATACAATTCATCACACCCTATCTTGCTCGTGGATATCATAAAAGATGACTAAGGCATATAATACGCATATAACATCTATGCAAGAGAAAGAAAACTTGAAATAAACCCCTATTTTTTTTTTGGGGATCGGTTACGGTCGGCGCACTCCTCGCACCACTCCATCTGGGGCAACAGAGGGGCGTACACACGCACACCCGTAACCCACTCATGACACGTCGCCTTCGTCGTTGGGCCGACCACCGGAGCAGGGTGACTTAACGTCAGTGGTCGGCCCGACGGAATACCCCTTGAGGAGTACTCTCCCATCGACCGACGTCCCCCTCTCGGTGAGGACGTCAAATAAAACCCTATACCAAACTGTTTGACCAGCATGGTATAGTAAGATCAAATTCCTTCCTATTATGGAGGATGCTCGAGCCTAACAGTGGGACGTATATGAAAATGATGATTAAAATGATTCGTTAAAATATCAAGTTTCAGGTAATACTTTTAAGTGCATATTCTACATTTTATAATACCTAATAACTATCATCGTAATTTATACATATAACTCATATGGACTCCAAAACCGGACCGAGAGGAGTACAGTGTCATAATAAATAAAATTCAAACGTTTTACTTAAAATATATTAAACCTTCGTGTTTCCTTCCTGTCCAATAAAAATGGCACCGGCCTGTATCGTATCTCGTAGGAAACCCGGCAGGCCGTAATAAGTCTAACAAATAAAATAATTCTCGAGTAAAATATACACACTAATGCGACTAATATTATAATATCTTACGGTAAGGATATCTACTAGTAATGGCGGAAGATTTAAGTGAGGTTCAGGATGTATTATGCAAGAAGTGGTTAGGAACACACTAATTTTCTTTTGACGAAGCGGAAGAAGAATGGTTTGTAAGTTGTAACCCAATAATGTACCGTATTATCCTCGCATCGTCATTTGAACTCGGTGGACCGAGTTCTCATCTAAGGGGTCTCCTCGAAAGAACTTAAAACGCTCTTAATCTGACTGTACAATGACATGGTGATGGAGTAAAATTATAATGATTTATCACTTTTAGCTAGTTAACGTGAAATCGCTTAAAAGCAGATAAAATCTTTGGAAAGGAAGAAAAACTGAGAATAAAATTAAACTGAAGGCTCACCCGTTATCTCATATGGAGGCGACCCATTTTCAATAACATAAAATAAAACATTAATTTTGGCCAACTGGAGAACAGAGAGACATAAAATCGTTTATGAAATATGGCTAGCTGTTCTAAGACTAAGTAGTACTGTACCCGTAATACTAGCATACAATAATACGAGTCAGTATATTGCGAAAAGTGGTGGGTTTGATATAGAAAAAGACATAGGGGTGAGTATAAGATAACCAGACATAATAATTGCAGACTCTTTATGTAAATGCAAATAACCGAGTTATAAAGTATTTCTTTTGCAATTTTTTTGTGTATAACTGTGGCTTTTTTTTTTTTGGGATTGGGTTGCGGTCGGCGCACTCCTCGCACCACTCCGTCCGGGGCGACAGAGAGGCGTAAGCACGCACTCCCGCAACCCACCCGCGATGCACGTCGCCTTCGTCGTTGGGCCGACCACCGGAGCAGGGTGACTTGACGTCAGTGGTCGGCCCGACGGAATACTCCCTATTTGGGGTACCCTCCCATTGACCGACGTCCTTCCCTCGGGGAGGCCGTCGGTCTTCCCTCACACGGACGGCCTCTCGGCGGGTGACGGACTAATTCCCCGGTCACGTCACCCACGGCCTCGGCCAGGGGTATAACTGTGGCTGGCCCATAGATCATTATTTATTTTCGTGCTTTAGTTCTTTCGATTCAGTAAAATATTGATGTTGCGACTAGAAACCACGTTATTGTGATGTTATTATCGGCCGCTTTTAAAACTTTTTGGATCTTTAACCTTTTAATCTTTTAAGATATAGAATTTTTGGGTAATCTCTACACTCCGATTTGCTTGACGGTCACTCATTTTTTAATAATAAAAATATTTGGTTCCTTATAACATGAACCGGTAAGCGCGCGCAGCAGCCCAGTGCTTGCTCATAAACCGCCGGACCACACGCGGGCGGAGGTGTGAAGGCAGCGGCCGCTCGCCCCGGGGGCCTGTGCATAGCTCACTAGCAGCGGGGCGCCGGCCATTCATGCCTACCTGAACACACATCCACATACAGACACACTGTCTACAGATCTCGTTACCAAATTGCTGCCACCTGATGGGGACATTAGGAAAGGACTCATGTGACATACCTACCTCACAACTTTCGTGGTAGCGTTTGATATTGCATTAAAATCATTTCATAGGCAATTGTCTAATTCAAAAAGCGGATCTATTTTAGATTTAGCTGTTATTTTAAGGGACTCTTCTTTAGGGTTCAAAAGGACCAAGATAATCCAAATATTTTTTTTTACAAGATCGACTGCCTGATCTACTACTTGTAATAAAATTTAAAAATTTATCATTTTTGTGCTTTATTAGTTTTAGTCCTATTTTTTTCCCATCTTAAGATATGTTAAAAGTTTTAATTTATATAGGCGGAAGCGAGCGCTTATAAAAACTAAATTTGCGTAAATTTTGTCCATTTAGATTGTTTTTGGCAGACTTTGGATAGGAAATGCCCCGTCTAATCCATCCGGGGTGACGTATGGGGGTCGTGCAGTCTATCTATTGTATTTTACTACCCATTTGACTGACTACTGGTACCCATTCCTCGACTGCGATGGCAACAAACAATAGCGTTATCAGGCCGTTGTCCTCATACAGTTGGTATCTCTGCGTGTGTTGGATTAATCTTCGGTCCATCATCTCTCGGTTAGGAAAAGATAGCATTAAGAACATATTACTTGCATTAAGGATTAGTACAAGGACTTTACACACATAAAAATCATTGGTGACCTTTGTCCCTCTTCCATACACGAGAAAGAGGAAATTGACCTAATAAATCACGCTGGTCACTATAGAATTTTAATACGAGTTTTCCTTATTTTGCATAGTTGTTATTAAGATATATATTATCTTAGCTGATTTTACAACACCGATGACCAAGAAAGGGGGTGATGAACTTCTTACTCCGTCAGAATACTGAAAATCGTCAATTTCGGACGCATGGACTGAAATCAACAACTTATGAATTGCACAAAATAACGTAGGAATTGAATCTCCGACACAGCATGGTTGGTCAGGATATTAACCACACGCCATCTGTGCAGCCAATAATTATTTATTTATATATAGGATGCATACTAATTTATGTGGAGAAATACATGGTTGGGTTTTTGTCAAAATTATATGTTAACTAAGTCGCTCAGCGTGCTATGGAACGGGCTATGCTCGGGATTTCTCTGCGAGATAGAATCCGGAATACAGACATCCGCAGAAGAACGAGTGTAACCGACATAGCACGAAGAATTAGCACGCTGAAGTGGCAATGGGCAGGCTACATCGCTCGACGAACCGACAACCGCTGGGAAGAAAGGTTCTCGAGTGGCGACCACGTATCGGACGACGCAATGTAGAACGCCCCCCCACTAGGTGGACCGACGACCTAGTGAAAGTTGCTGGGCGTCGTTGGATGCAGGACCGCACATTGTGGCGCAACATGAGGGAGGCCTACGTCCAGCAGTGGACGGCAATGGGCTGAAATGATGATGATGATGAATGATATGTTAACTTCATTATAATATTTTAAATTATATATTTAGCTCACACACGTGGTAACGAAGTAAGAATATAATTCATCACCCCTATTTTTCCCGTGGGTGTCGTAAAAGGTGCCTAAGGGATTAAATATAGATTTCATAGTGGTAGGGCCACACTGTTGACAGTTGTTTGTCTACAGCCGCAGGTCGGTCCGTCCGGGTAGTACCTCACTCTCGCAGGAAATCGACGTCCGAGTAGTAGCAATTTGTTACTGCGCTTCATTCAGTGAGCGAGAGAGCCGGAAGCCTAACTTTCTGAGGGTGTTTGCGTGGGTTTTAGTAACGCCTTTAGTAACACCAAACCTCAACTCACTGCATGCATTTACACTTGTGGAAGGTATATGAGCTGAGATGATGATGATGAGTTATGTGTTGAGTTATGAGTTAGTGATGATGGTGATGATAATTCATCCCGTCTCAAATATATTCCTCTGCTGGGTTTGTTCGGTATAGTTTTATTTTGAGTTTTGCTTTCTATGCATAGATGTTTTTTTTAAGACAAGATAACACTCTGCATTAAGGAAATAATCCTTGTATTCCGGGGAACTTTATAAGCATAAATTACATTCAAAGTCAGAACAACAATTTGTGGATCGATGTGTGATCGGATTTCAACCCTCGACACTGGCACGATGGGAGTATCTTAACCAGTACGCCATCTGTGCGGTCGTATATACATATTATATCTATTCATCATCATCATTTCAGCCTATCACCCTCCACTGCTGGACTCCTCATATTACGTCACCAAGTGCGGTCCTGTGCCGCCTGCATCCAACAACGCCCAGCAACTTTCACCAGGTTGTTGGTCCACCTGGTGGCGATATTGATCTTATATATATATATTATGATTTGATTTATATCTATTAGTTGGCCTATATACCAACGGGCAAGTTAGTGGTGGTGAATTTTCTGTAAACACACGTATGTAATACAACAATAATAAAACTTATAAATAACGCGTTCACCTGTTCAAGCAAGTCGAAAGCAATGAGTTTCCGTTTATTAAACAGGCGTACTAATACATATAATCAATAAAGAACAAACTTAACCAAACATAATAAATAGGCTACGAGGGGTTACGATATAATGACATATCTAGCGCGTGGCATCCTACAATTTACCTCTTATAAATTAGACATAACCCGTTATTTAAGTATCGGTAGCGATATAGCGTGCATCGTTATAATAATTTGATTTCTTTCACGAATCGTTCCTGCCTTACGTACGCCATTTGGCCGCTAATAGGACCCGTTGTGGCTCATCGCTTAAAAAGAGAAGTAATTTGACTTAAAACACAAAATAAGTTGTGTTATAACCATAAATTTACATGAGTTAAACCGATTTGACGTGAGCTTCGTGCAATTGCTTATTGCTCATTATGATAATTCGCGGGCCATTTAAGTGTCTGGGATATTACCGCCGTTCATGGGGGCTTAGCACTTTAAGTTTTGGATATAACGAGAGATATTACGTGTTCCATATGGCAAATTGTGGTAGTAACAATGTAAGATTAAGAGAGGTCGGCGGTACTTTCAATGAATGAACGCGGTCATTGATACAAGTATTGTGTTTGAAACACATTGGTGATCGTTTTAGTTCATATCAACATTTCCGTATGGTAACGGAGTAAGAATACAATTCACCACACATTTTCTTGCCCGTGGGCGTCGTGAAAGACGATTCATTTAGTTAAATACAGCTTGCTCAATTTACAATTATACATAAATAAAATTAAAGAAAATGAATATGGCCGAATTTCGACCACACGGCGACCACTAGTAAGGTTAAATGGACAAAAACAAGGTCTAATAATTAAAACAATTATAACTTACTAGCAACCCGCCCTCGCTTCGCTTCGGTTTCAGTCGCTTTACCCGCAGCGTAGTTCCCGTTCCTGTGGGAATACCGAGATAAAATATAGCCTATATTACTCCCTGATATTATAGCTTTCCATTGGTGAAAGAATTTTGGAAATCGGTTCGGTGGTTTAAGCGTGAAAACGTTACAAACAAACAAACAAACATCCTTACTTTCGCATTTATAATATTAGTATGGATGTTGAGTTATAATTATTTTAATTATTAGGTAACTTTTTATTCTTAACATAACCTTTCATTTCCCACAGTATAAAGTTCTAGTTTAGTGCTAAACAAATCATTTGTTTCTTCTTTTTTACAGTAAGTATATAACTTCTGTTGGACAAAAAACTCTTCCGCAATAGAATTTGACTTTTACGCCTACCCTAGTAATTGGCCTTGTCTATGACGAATAACTAGCATATGGAGTTTTTATGTCCAAATTGAGTTTTTATTATAGGAATTGCTAACTATTTATGTTTACAGAAAAGAAGTTGTTATCGTAAGTAGAATATCTGCATCTTTTCCGTATGGTAACGGAATAGAAATGAGCACCAATTTTATGTTCCTCGTAGGTGATCGCAAAGGACAATAAAAGAACGCAAGCAGATAAAATTATTGCAAGCGAAAGAAAACTTGAAATAAAACGCTTTTTGTTACAGGTGGTTTGATTGTATTCTTCATAGATTTACTCTGTATAATAGCGGTTACTTAATTTCAAGGTACATCTTCAATTTACTTCACTACCATAACAATATAAATTTTCCATGTGGTGATGGAGTAAGAATACAATTCACCATCCCCTCTCTTACTCGTGACCACTGACGACAAGTCACATCTGCTCCGGTGGTCGGCCCAACAACGAGGTGACCTGGGTACGGGTGGGTTATGGGCCCGCGCGCCGTCCTTTCATCGCCCCGGACGGACTGCACGGCGCGTGCGCTTACTATAGCCCACCCATAAAAAAAAAAAACATCTCTCTTACCCGTGGGTGTCGTATAAGACGACTAAAGGATTAAATATGCATATAACCTCTATTCGAGAGAAGAAGTCCTTGCAATGAAATTCTATACTATCACGTTTGACTAGCGTGGTATAGTAGGCCAATTTCCCTCTTATTGTGGAGGAGGCTCGAGCCCAGCAACGAGATGTGTATGAGCTGATGTAATAAAAAAATAGCAAAATAATATTTAGGTTAAACGGTTTTATTGAGATTATGTGAATAATATACTAAATATTAATAAATAGGCAGATCTTAGGTACCAGACAATACCCCAGTCCTCATCGATCTAGGCCCTTGATTAGATAAAAAAAATAAAATGTGTGAAATTTTCATAAGCAATCAACTGCTCACATAATTTTAAATGCTATTATTTATACAGGTTACAATACGATTTTTTATCATATCAATGCCTAGGCCAAAGTTAATTCGATGAGGAGATTGGTGTGTTCACCGGTACCTAGATCTACCTAATTATTTCTTAGCGTTTAGTATATTACTCACATTCATATTTACAACTAGTTCGCTCGTTTGCCATCAATCACCGTTTGCAATAAAAAAAAAAAAAAAAGCAACCCGCCCTCGCTTCGCTTCGGTTATAGGTTATAGTCGTTTTACCCGCGTAGTTCCCGTTCCCGTGGGAATACCGGGATAAAATATAGCCTAGTTTACATCCTGATATTATAGCTTTCCATTGGTGAAAGAATTTTTGAAATCGGTCCAGCCGTTTTGAAGATTACCCGGAACAAATAGACAAACAGACAGAAAGACAGACAGACAGACAAAATTTTTTTAATTGCTATTTTAGGCATAGGTGTCGTGCAAATAACCGTGTGAGCATGAAAAAAGCCTATTATTTTGACATTAAAAACAGACACTCCAATTTTATTTATTGGTATAGATAAACCGTTAAACTTAAAATCTTAATGCTAAATTTTATTTTAAAATTTTTGGCTTTTTATTTTATTATTTAATGTTGCTCATTTTTTTAATTCATTTAACGTCTCATTAAGATAAGATTTATTTTCTGACAATTTTATTACGATTTTTACCTATATTGGAGGAAATATGAAATCTGAAATATGGTTCCAATTTTCGTAGTACAGTATTCTATTAGTCAATACTTTTTATTTGATACTTACATTTAGGGAGTTGTGTAAAAATATGCAAGCCTCCTTTTTATGGCGGGCGCCATCTAAGTATTACAATGATACTAAAATCAGAAAGTAATATTGTCAGAATTAAAGACCAAATTTCAGATCAATCGGTTAACAGGAAGTTTCAATTAGCAAATTTAACCCAAAAAATAAGCAGCGTAAGCTAAATAAACCGGTTTAAAAATATGGTTTTACATTAAACATTATTATTCTAGTATACCTACTCGCATAATGTTTCATTTCAAACATTGTGGGAGGCGATTGTCATTGTTCAATCAATCATTAAGTACTTAATGATTGATTGATTGATCAATGACAATCACCTCCCACAATGACGTAGGTACTTCAGGGGAATCCGAAAAAATAGCTGCCATATATATGTATATCATTGAATTGAAGTTAAATATACACGGTCAATGTTCTACTTAATTAATTTATGTAGTAACATGATCTTAGTTTATCAACTCACATAAGGGAAAAATAATACTAATTTGGATAATACTCTCTTCATCATCATCATCAGAGTTCACATGCGTTCCACTGTTAGAGTCGAACTTCCTTCACAATGGAAGGGAAATTGACCTAATAATTTCCTTCTCTTATCCAGATGTTATCTGCAAATAATCTCTTAGTCGTCTTTTACGATAGCCACGGGTAAGAAAAGGGGGTGGTGAATTGTATTCTTACTACGTCACCAAAAAATAATCTTTTAACATCCATAAATTAAATAAGCCCAAATCTATATAACACTAGCAATCCGCCCTCGCTTCACTTCGGTTATAGGTTATAGTAGTTTTACCCGCGTAGTTCCCGTTCCCGTGGAAATACCGAGATAAAATATAGCCTAGTTTACGCCCTGATATTATAGCTTTCCATTGGTGAAAGAATTTTTGAAATCGGTCCAGCCGTTTTGAAGATTACCCGGAACAAACAGACAGACAGACAAAATTTTTTTAATTGCTATTTTAGGCATAGGTGTCGTGCAAATAACCGTGTGAGCATGAAAAAAGCCTATTATTTTGACATTACAAACAGACACTCCAATTTTATTTATTGGTATAGATATCATTTAATGGCTGGGACTACACTTTCATTTCACTACTTTTATTTTTATATTGGCTAAAAGCCCCATATGACAGAATAAGAACACAATGGTCACCACGCCTTACTTGCCCGTGAGATTTCTAAAAATCGGTAAGGCGTTTCATCAGAAAAGTCGGCAGAAATGTATGGCCCCACGACTGGTGTTTACGATACTATTTCCTCATTCGTAGGGGAGGTTGGATCATCGCTGTACGACGAAAAGCATGCAGATGTCGATGGTTAGTTAATTTAATTATGTTGATATTAATAATGAAGCTCTACCACTAAACTCTATAGGTAATCGGCTAGTAACAATCAGTGATTAACCGTTACCTCACTCTCAATTGAGGCGGAAATGACGTCACACATGCAGATCAGCACGGTGTGTGCGCACGCCGGAACCCTTGCCCCTTCCCCCCTGCATGCGTGGGAGCAGTATCCGCTTCCGATGTCACACACTTGTTAGTTTACCTGTTCAATGTTATGGGGTTTGAACTTTGTAATAATCTTATGGTAATTGATTCTAAATTAGATAGTAACTCTTCATCAATCAATTTAAAAGATAATTCTATTTACATACGTGTCGTATTTTCAAAAATGTTAAAAATATAAGCCAAGATAATTTATTTTAAGCAGCATTAGTAGTATTTAAGTTTAACAATGTTGAATAAAACAAAATCTTCAAGTTGTATACTATTATATTAGATATTAAAATATGTATTAAAACTTCATCATCATTTCGGCTCATAAAAGTTCCATTTTTGGGCTCGAGACTCCTCCACAATGGAAGGATTATTGATCTACTATACCATGTTTGTCAGACGAGTTGGCATAGGGTTTTAAGTCGAGTTTTCCTTCTTTTGCATAGATATTTTTTGATAATATAATTAGCTTATTTTACGAATTTTAAAAGAATTTTCGAGTGCAGTAGAAATACTGCAATTTCTTCTTCAAATATAACAAGTTTGATCTATATGACTTCTTTTAGATACGATGACCCAATGTTATTCCTTAAATAACTTAATGTTATTAAAAATATCTTTTGTGGTAGTTATATGAGCAAAATTGTCATGGTTTGTCAGAAATCTGACGGAGTAGCAGATGAAAAAGACAAGTGGCCTTACTTAATTGCAGGTCAATTTTGAGCGTCATTTTAAGGATCTAAATGATCCTTAAAGTAAACTTTTTTTATTATACCTACTAAAATTGTAAGGCGTTCATAAGTAAGGTCGAAGACCTTTTAGTATCACGATTATTGTAACAAATGAGAGGCATAGTGTTAATGACATTTGTTAGACGGCACATGACGTTAGATTCAGAATTCTATATGCGGTCAGGCAGCTAACCACATAGAGCACATCGACGATGATTTTTTCGCTTAACAACAGAATATTAAGCAAAAGAAAATTTTAATATGTTAGCTGTACATACTTAGGCTTTTTGATAGTAAATTAGTAACTATAATGATTAATTTATCGTGATTTACAATGTGCTATTTATATATATATATTTTTAACGTTTAAAATTGATTGAAGTAGTGTTTATGTCTAATGCAAGCTAATTAACTCTAGTTTTACGTGAATTAATAAAATGCCCTTTTGGAGTTTTAAAGATAGTAGTTACCATGGGCAAAAATCATGTATAAGCTATAAACCAGATCATTCGGAACTAGGATCCGTGTGTCAAATGTTTTGGCGTCATGGACCGCCGGCCACCGGAGCATCGACCTCGTTTAATTGTTCCGGATGTGACAGGTATACAACGTGGGTGCGCCAACAGATTTGTTTTTAAAATAAGCCTCCAAAATATATTAGCAGTGATTTTTGTCTTTTTTATCAAAGTGCCAGTTTTGCATAAAGTATTGTTTTTATATCATTATGGAGGTTAGTAAGATATATATTATTATATTAGCAACCCGCCCTCGCTTCGCTTCGGTTATAGTCGTTTTACCCGCGTAGTTCCCGTTCCCGTGAGAATACCGGGATAAAATATAGCCTAGTTTTCGCCCTGATATTATAGTTTTTCATTGGTGAAAGAATTTTTGAAATCGGTCCAGCCGTTTTGAAGATTACCCGGAACAAACAGACAGACAGACCGAAAAAAAAATTTTAATCTGTATTTTAGGCGTAGGTGTCGTGCAAATAACCGTGTGAGCATGAAAAAAGCCTATTATTTTGACATTACAAACAGACACTCCAATTTTATTTATTGGTATAGATATTTTTATATTATTATATATTAGCAACCCGCCCTCGCTTCGTTTCGGTTATAGTCGTTTTACCCGCGTAGTTCCCGTTCCCGTGAGAATACCGGGATAAAATATAGCCTAGTTTTCGCCCTGATATTATAGTTTTCCATTGGTGAAAGAATTTTTGAAATCGGTCCAGCCGTTTTGAAGATTACCCGGAACAAACAGACAGACAGGCAGACAGACAGATAAAAAATTTTTAATCGCTATTTTAGGCATAGGTGTCGTGCAAATAACCGTGTGAGCATGAAAAAAGCCTATTATTTTGACATTACAAACAGACACTTCAATTTTATTTATTGGTATAGATTTTTAATGACAATAACGTGTGCTATGGAAAAGATCGCTAATATTAGATACGTTGTTTACTTTCACCTTATATTCTACCGAGGATTGATTTGTGCCTTTTAGCGGAATGGAGTTTTACGACTACCGCGGAAAGAACGAGCTGCTGACACATAATAGTATTAACGTGTCATCTCATGGAGTTAGATGTGGGTATTAAATATTGCGACGAGGACACGGCGCAGCACACGCTCGAAATCTGTGCCGCTTGGGCAGAGCAGCGCCGTCGCAATCATCGGTGCCGACCAACGCTAGGGTGATGCTCGACAGTGTCAGGAACTGGGACGCGATTGCAGCCTTCTGCGAGGCAGTAGTCTCGCGGAAGGAGGCGGCGGAGCACGTGCACGAGGAGCGTCTCCTCGACGACGTGAACCGCCGCCGGCGACTGGGGCGGCACGAATACCTGCGCCTGCTGCTGTCCTAGCCGAGGCTGCGCGTGACTGGACCGGGGAGTTAGTCTGTCACCCGCTGAGAGGCCGACCGCAAGAGGAAAGACCGACGTCCTCCCCGACGGGGGAACGTTGGTCGAGGAGAGGGTACTCCTCATGGGGTATTCCGTCGGGCCGACCACTGACGACAAGTCACCATGTTCCGGTGGTCGGCCCAACGATGAAGGTGACGTGTCACCGGTTGCGGGTGTGCGTGCTTACGCCCCTCTGTCGCCCCGGGCGGAGCGGAGCGAGGAGTGCGCCGACCGTAATGCACCCAAAAAAAGGTGGGTATTAAATAGCGGGACATAGGAGCCTGGCCTTCTATCAATATAGCAACATGAAATGAGAGCAGGATAATTGTTTGCTATGTCGCTCCGTTCTCGCCACTTTGCCATTTGGTTTTAGATAGCATCTACGAAATTTATGCACATAAATGCGAGAATACTCTCAGATTAATAGTTTTCCGCACTATATGTTTTAGCAGTAATTCGCTTATTTTCACGCTTCATCATCATCATCCTGTGATGTACAATTTTGCAAATTAAAGTGTAACTTTTGTAAAATATCTGTGCTTTAATTCAATATTAAATCACAGATATTTTACAAAAGTTACACTTTTATATTAAGAAATAAAAAATATGTAAAAACTGTTAATTTAACCAAGATATTTATTTATTTATTTTTTTTAAATAAAAAATACATATATTAATTATGTCGTCAAGGGACATATACAATATGACCACGGACGAATCTGTTAAGGCTTTACAACGAAAGCTCACCATAAAAAGCCATAAAACGTATTTTAACATCCATCCGATAATCAATCTAACACGTCATAACTTTGACATCCAGTCTGCCTGAACCTAACTGGTAAATTGCGTTACAGAAAAATATGCCATATATCAATAACAATAGAATTTATTTTATTATTTTATGTTTGGAATGCAAAAAAAAACTATAAAAATCTTCGACCAAATGAGTCTCTATATCTACATGTTAATTCATAATAAAAATGTGGTTTTTGACGCACTATAGCCCCTACGTATATTTACTTACAAATTGGGAAGGTGCGTCGTAACCGTATTAAAGACTCAATTTTTATGTTGTTTATAAAAGATAAAAAAAAAAGATGAAAATATTAAACTTTAGGAAGGCACTTTAGTTTACAAAAATTATACAGTTATTGCAATTAATCATGATTAGAAAATCAATAAAAATAATACGACCAACTTATCAAATACTTGATTGCCTTAGGTCTTTACTTACTAATTCCAATGTGATTTATATTGAGCTCAAGCGACAAAATATAAATCAAATTAGAATTAGTAATTGATCAACAGCGTCTTTTCTAAATAAAAAAAAAGAGAATTTTACGCGCCAAGACTCAGATTCTTTTTTTAAAATATTAACCTAATTAAGTTCGATTCAACATTAATGTGGAATGTATAATAAAAATATTTAGTTACCGATTTAAAAAAGGAATAGGACATCGGATTTAAATGAGATCGACATGATGTACAAATCGCTACATCATCGTGTTGTGTGGTAGGTATGCGCTTGCGTTGCTCGACCACCGCATCGACCACAGATGGACATTTCGAAGTTTATTAAATGATTTAGAAAGTAATTAACGTTAATAAAAAAACGAACATTTTGCGGTTGATAACTGTAATAGTGAATTTGGTGGTTTTATTGTTCATTTTAAACATTTCGGTAGATTAGATAAATTTAGTGGTTATATGATTTAATTTAATATTTTAATAGAATAAATTAAATATTAATGGGGTACCTAATACGAATTCTATGGAAATGTGAAGATTGTATTTAATAATTATGATGGCAGTCATACTTCGCGCGTGGCTGAGTAAGAATACAATCTTGTCCGTGGATTTCGTAATAGAAGATGCAAGGATGTGATGTGCATATACCTAACACAAGAGAAAGAAAATTCGAATTAAAATCATATGCCTACACGTCTGACTATCGTGGGTAGATCAATTTCCGTCATATTGAAGAGGAGGATTAGGCTCAACAGTGGGACATGAGTGGTAGGAGTGGTAGGAGCACACTGTCGACAGTTATCTGTCTACAGCCGCGGGCTGGTCCGTCCGGGGCAGTACCATGCTCTCGCAGAAAATCGACGTCTGAGTAGTAGTAATTTGTTACTGCGTTTCGTTCGGTGAGCGAGAGAGCCAGAAGCCCAACTTTCTGAGGGTGATTGCGTGTGGAGGGTTTTGGTGGTGTCCTTGGTATCACCGAGCCTCAATGCACGCATTCACACTCCCTTCGCTTTCTTCGCGGTAGGCAACGGCCTTGTAAAGGTCCATGAGCGGCAGCAACACTTACCATCAGGTGTACTGTTTGCTCGTTTGCCACCGTTTGCAATAAAAAAAAAAAAAAACATGAGCTGAGATGGATGGATCAATGAAGATGCCATTCATATTTCCATGAGCCTATTGAGGTCCATTGCTGGATATAAAAGCTTCCCCCTATAATGCCATAGCCGCGACATTTGGCCGGATCATTGGGGATTGTAGTCTTATAATTTTCCAGAAGAGTATCACCGCCCATTCTCATGGTGACCGCTTAACCTATCCCCCTGGTGAGCCGTACCTTTCGAGTCCCATAAAAACATTCATTTTTGATGTTTTCGCGACTATAACACGCATTTATATTCAACATTATTTTTGTTAAATTTCATCGCGATCATATCGAAGTTTTGAACACTTTCCAGTATTTACTGTTACGGTAATGCTCCCATGGGAAGGTAAGGATTGTTGAAACCTCGTATTCTTCCATCGACGTCTCTTTTCAGCTCATATATGTCCCACTGCTGGGTTCGAGTCACCTCCCCAATAGAAAGGAAATTGATCTACTATACTATGCTGGTCAGACATGTTGGTATAGGGTTTTGTTTCGAATTTTCCTTCTCTAGAACAGATCTTATATGCATATTATATCCCTTAGTGAATTTTTTACGACCTCCACGGGTAAGATAGGGAGGGAGCTCAGTAAAAATACAATTCACCACTGTGAATTGTATTTTTACTCCACCAAATGTAGAGTACATGTGAATGTGATACAGCAAATCACATTCAAAGGAAAATGTTATGATAACGCACATCGCATTTGAAATGCATCGGTTTATTTGCAGCCCAGATAAAGCTCAGGGTTTGATCTAAATCAGTGTCACTTTAATTTATATAGTAAATAAATAATACATTTCAAACTGTATAGCATAATTTGCACCACTTAATGTAGTTTCTCGTATAGCACATGACAGATGTAGAACTTTCTAATTCCATCTGTTTATTATTTCTAATTAAATTTGCTGCAGTTTCTAAGACAAATAGAATAGAGTTCTGGTACTGCTCAAGATTCAAATCGAGATTCTATGAGAATTCTGTATATTTATAGTACTCTTATGGATTTTGTTAGCAAGTTAATCGATGTCATTGAAGGATTTATGCAGTTTTTTACATTCAAATATACGTCTTAAATCTTAATACACAACTTCCGTGTGGTAAGAATACAATTCGCCACTCCCTATCCTGCCCGTGGAAAATAAAATAAAAAAAAATCATTTATTTCCAATTATTATTACTGTCGTTACTAGTCTATTTCTATAGACGTAGTTCGATATTCGAGTCTAAAATATCTCTGGCGATATAATGAAAATATAAAAGCAATATTTTTATACCTGTTAATATCACATCTGACAGGTACGTATGAGTAAATATGAAATATCAAGGTGTATTCTCGGTTCGGTTTTGATTAATCACAAACACGAATGTTATGATTTATGGCCGGTCGACGTCGGCCGAGTTCGTCCAGCGAGTGTCCGAGTTATGCCTTCTTGTCGCAAGTGACTGATTAAACTAGAAACATATATTCAATCGCGAATAATTTATTAAAAGCTTTCTATAAATTTCGAATAGAGAACTATATTTTTAAAAGCTTTTATTTAACTTGCCCTGTTGGTATGTTAGTATGGGGCAAATTTTGCGAGTTAAATTAGAACCACTTCCTGTCGTTAGACTAGGTTGAAATTTGATTTACGTAGAAGTTACGTAGACTTCGGTGATACTGCAATAATATGGTACCATAAAGCTGGTCTCAAGATGGCGTTCGAAGGTGGCCATAGGAACTCCCAAATTAAACGAGATAAAACCGTCGAGTTTGGACTTGTGTGAATAGTCTTGACATTTAAAAAAAGCTTTGATTTTTTTTTAAATTAACATTTTTTTAGGTTATAAATCTTTTGGCGCGTTAGGAAAAAAATAATGTGAAGACATTTTTCATCATCATCATTACAGCTCATTCACGTCCCACTACTGGTCTCGAGCCTCCTCCATATTGGGAGGGAAATTGACCTACTGCACCAAGCTGGTCAGACCGATTGGTATAGGGTTTTTTTTCGAGTTTTCAATCTCTTGCATAGTTGTTATATGCACAAGATATCCCTGAGTCGTCTTTTACGACACCCACGGGCAAGAGAAGGGGTGGTGAATTGTATTCTTACTCCTTCACCACGCGGACGAATACATTTTTTACGTCACGAAAAACCGACACCATAAAGTTAGCTAGTCAACATTTTTTACGATGCGCGCGCACACCATCGCAAATGTCAATTAGATAATGCGTTATAATGAAACTTTCAATGTATTACTTATATTTTTTTCTAATAGTAGCTTTTTCCCTAAACTTAGGATAACACCAGGTATACATTTTTTAGAAAGATTTTTATCTTGTGGCACCAAAGACGTATAAATTCTTACGTGCGAACATAAATAAGTACACACACACACTTTTATTTTTCATTGAAACTGATAACGCAGTCATCAGTTTAAATCAAATTACCAAATTTTCAAGTTTTTACAATAATTTCCTTTTACATCTAGAATAATATTACACATTTTCGTATTGATCGCTTGCTCGTAATCAATGTCCGTCAGTAAGTCAAAACGTTAAGATAATTTTGGTGCTAACAACCAAATTACGATAACCTCTGGGAATTACAGTATAACATGAAAATATTTGTAAACCACTATTATATCATATTTACTGCATTTTAACTTTTTCTCTGTACTATATAACATAAAATAGCAGCAAAATTATTGAATAAAAAACCTTATAAATATTTAAAGTAATGGCTTATTTACCCGCCAAAATTCATAAATATTGAATATAGAATAGCTTAGTTTTTTTTTCCAAATTTAAAGGCAGGCATTACTATAAACCGTATCAGTATATAACAGTCAATGTTGTACGTTTTAATCTTGCTCTACATATTTATATTATTTTTGACCATTAAGCATAAAAAGATTACTTTAATATTCAATACAAGTAACGCCCTTTTGCCTGGATATGCAAATTCGAACAAATCTCACATAAAATCCTACACATCGCAAGTCTAGAAAGTAATCCCGCCATAATTTTCTTCGTCAAGATCTTAACGTCTACGTTTCTCAGAAACTATATAATCTGGGAGCAATGTGCAGATGAATATATTAGTGCAATAACGCAGACGGTAGCTATCACATCAGTTGTAAATCTCGTTGACGTACGTCGGCCAATCTCAAAGTGATGCAATCAATGCTAAATCATAGTAAAGTGACACATCGATCCAGGTTAAATAAAAAAATCGAATGAGAATGTGAAAAAGATCCCGACCGTAGATCGCAGCTGACTTTAACCCTTGACTCTGAATACGTAAGTCGAGTCATTCATCAACGTACATGGTGACCATAAAAGTTAATAAAAACTTGGAATGTATTCTCATATAACTTTCGTTTTCACACTTAAATACCAATTCAAATAACAATCATTTTGAAGTTTACGTTTATTTTATGAATCCCATATAAATATAGAATGAATAAACTAATGAAACTCTTTTAAATGGAAGTCCATAGACTAACAAAAAGTTTGGTCGTAGTAACATTAATAAATATAAATCTCTTCATCTTGTACATATCTAGTGATGCTGAGCGATGGCGTATGGCGGCGCGTTTGTTGGGGGGATGTCAGGTGCGTACGCGCAACGACCAACGCGCATTTGTCACTGTTGCTGGCAATTATTCATCTCATTGAAACATTAACGCTCTCGAGAACTAATCACGCTGACTAATGGAGGCCCCCCGTCGACACTTCCTAAGTTTCATATTCGTATTGGTTCGTGTGAAACGCCGACTCAAACGATTGACGCCTCCACGTCAGGTTTGATTTAGTTGACGAGAACGAATGATGTCTAGTGATCAATGAGCGCACCAATTACAGACCGAAAGGGTTCAGTAAGTGCTTGCCGAATCAAGGGGCTTAGATTAAAAATAATTCTGTATTATATCGAATGTTTATTGACAATGTTTTAGATGAATAAATATACGTACCTAAATTATGTATTTAAATTATGAAATTAGTATTTTGACTATTGACTAAAGACTATTGGAAAAGATTCCTTTGTATTGTCTTTGATCTGTAAAGAACAAAAAATTTGAAATTAAATGTAATATAATGTAATATTAAGTCAATGGACGATTAGAAAACCATATATTTTTTTTTTTATAAATCAGAAGGTACTGAAATTCTTATTTATTGATAAGACGAATATTGATAATCTCGTTACAAAAAAAAAAGGATATATGTACTTATAAATACATAAATTTTAATTTTATTGACCACGTCAATACACAACGTCAGTTCAGTAAAAAAAATTAATGAAATAAATTATTTATTTCGTTTTGTCTTTCCAACCCAAATAATCTTGAATTAAGCAAATTAGGAATTTCATGTGTTTGCAGTAAATTGTATTTTCACTTCGTCATCCGATGGATGATTGAATGCTCAAAAAAAGTTTGATATCTACAAATGACTAAATTACATCAGCTTATAACTTATTAAGGATAACAGCTTAGTATAATGAAAAAAAAAATACAGTTATTCGCTATAAGAGTGAAATCTTTAGGGAAACTAAGCTGTGTTTCTGTATTCCATTTCATTCTTTCGCAAGCTAAATCTTAATAAAGTCTCTTTTTAGGATCAAAACGATTTTAAAAAGTGGATCTTCTATTGAGTTTCAAATCACAACGGTGCTAAAGAATTATTCACTTTAGAAACGATTTTCGCACATATAATTACGTCTTGTTATCTAATTTAAAGCGCAGTGAAACGCAAGCGGAGACCGTGACGGCGCATACGATTCAAGAGCTACAAGAAAACAATAAAATATTGGAAAATAAAGCGATAGCCGCGCGCGAGATTAGATACGCGCATTTGTATTATTTTACACTTTTAAACGATGAAGTTGAGGACAGGTCCGACTGAGTAATGATAAAGAGAAGGTTTATGTGCGGCTCTGACCGACCACGGCCAGCACTCGCAGCAAAAAAGTACACCATAAACAGAACGTTTATGACAGCAAATAAAGGCCGTCTTCCCTGTAGTCCCGTAGTGAATTATTGCTTTATTGCTTCGGAAATATTTCACAAACAGAAAATATTTTATGATTCTCCAGTTAAGAGCGCTCATATATCATTTTAAGCCATAGATAATAAAATTCGTAAGTCACCAAGCCGGACGAAAGTGCAGAAACGGGAAGCCGTGGCTGGATTATGTGTTTGAATACCTGCATTGTAATTGCGAACTCAAGTTAGACAAACAACTTTTTGCAGTCGATGGTAAATATATTATTTTTGTTATAGTCTCACGGCTTTATCATTGGAGTAATAGACAAAGGTGAGAAATAAATATTTTGCCAAACAATAAGCTACTGTAAAAAATTGAAGACGTCAATTGCTATATATAGGGCATAGTTCTACATATAGTTTGCATATTGTGTTTACTGCTTTAAAAAAACTCATGAAAAAAATAGTTCAAATTTATTTTTCCTAATTCAAGATTGGCGGTTCATATTTCGATCAAGAAATTCTATTTAAAATTGCACATTCGTGTCAGCAGATTAACGATACACTTGAAACTAACTAAATCAGTAGAACTATTATAAAACGTGGAATTAAATGACAGGAGTACGCCATGGAACTGTTATTTGAAATTATTAACTATATTTTCTTAATTGGATTTTACACATACAAGATTTTTTATAAAACATATTTGTGAGCCAAAAATGATTTGTCTATGTATGTGTAAAAATCCGGTATATGGGGTGGTAAAATTTCTGGGGAAATTTGAAAAAAATGTTGTTTACTAGACACAACTGCCGAAGTAGTTTAATTTAGAAACCATTAGGTTTTCTGACGTGTATTCTAATCCTAACTATAGTTATCAATTTTTTTATTTACCAATAAGTTTTTTTTAAGTTGTAGTCTTTTGTAGCTGTAGGTTTATCATACCAGACATAGTTCTACACTTGGCGCTGCTATAGAGAACACTCAAAACGATATTCTGACCTTGAGGCATCACGATAATTATTTCACAGATCAAAATAATAAAGCCTATTTCTTTAGTCTGAAACAGTAAATAATTGATACACCACACGAGCAGACACACATGATTTGACTAGTATTCAATATTTATTGCCTTAAACGACTAATATTATATGGATGTAATCTTAACTCGTCAAGTATTTCACGTTTGGTCGGACTTTAAAACATAAAATTGGAATAGTTAATGCCCAGCGAAATCGTTAACCAAGTGAACACTGTAATTGGAAGACATTAAAATAACCAGTTGTTATAGCTGACTGTTAAATGTTTTAACGTGGGCATTAGTACTTAGTATTTACACATGTGTTACAATGTACCGATATGATATTGTATCTACTCTATCGCGTGCCTACTTATTACAGGTATCGTTACTCTATTGTCTATGGTTATGTTTAACCTTTGTTTCTTTATTATGACACGCGTGCAATTTTTTAAAGACTGCTTGTTGTTTTTTTGTCATGTTTAATTTGAAATGAGGCTTCAATTTTGAGTTTCGTCTAGAAAATTTTAAGTTAAATTATTTCTGCAGTAGATAATCTCTGGATATTTAAACATTATCATTATTATCATTTCAGTTCATATACGTTCCACTATTGGGCTCGGGCCTGTTATACAATAAGACGGAAATTGACTTACTGTCTTGCTGGTGAGACATGTTGCTATAGGGTTTTATCTCGAGTTTTCCTTCCCTTGAATAAATGTTATGTGCATATTTAATCTCCTAGTCGTCTTTTACGACGCCCATGGGCAAGAGACGGGGTGAAGAGATCGATTGATTTTTATCCATTTATTTATCAGCCTATCGACGTCCACTGTTAGTCATAAGCCTCTCAAAATCTGAATAATGCTACTTGCACCTAGGGATTGTAGTTGGTATTAATAGTTTGTTAGTGCTGCTGAGCAATACCCTGGTGAGTTCTTAACCGTTTTTATGAATCCCACAGTAAAAGAAATTGGGGCATCTTTGTTTATATTTACTTACTATTTACTTTTGGTCGAAGTATTTTCATTAGATGAATTGATTAAATTCTCTTCTTCTCAGAACATAGGTATATGGCTAATTATTGAGTGATGTCCTCCTACAACATTTACCAATATAGTTAGCCAAATAGATTGGTATTTAGTAATTTGTGCTTGATTTTTTTATTTCAACTCTGTACTGCGACCTATTATACTTGCAAACTACTATTATACTTGCAAAATCGTGTCAACTAAGCACATTAAAGCCCTTTCGTGTACTGTCTGGGTCGGATAAAAAAATAAATCTTTTTAATACCTATTTAAGACCAAACAATTGTTGTGTAAAATAGTTTGTCAAAACATATGCCCGCTATGTCTGCGATAACAACGCTGTCGCCGCAATTCGGCTCGCTCCGGGAACGGTGCGCTCGAAACAAAAGAAAGTCACCGTTCCGTTCCTCGAATGTTAAAGCATTTACAACAACAAAGTTGTAATTGTCGACTATTTTTTTTTTTCGGAATTTTACAATAATGTTGTTTTCTTGGAAGGTTGAAGGACGTCCGAAGGTGTGTCGAGATTGTAAAAAAATGTGTGCATTTACAAAAAGATTTGTGGCTCTCATTAGGATGGAACCGACATTATATTTGATGACCAACATTAACTCTCATTGAAAAATTGCAGTAATGTTTTTCGGGCTATCATCATCTGTAATGTATGACATTTTATAATCTCACGAAGCCCATTAGCGATTAAACACATCTTGCATAACGTTCTCAGCACTTGCGGTGATGAAATATTCCACATTAAAAGAAGCTAGGTATCGTAAATTTTGTTAAAATCATCACCCCCTTGATCTTATCCTAATTTATATGGAATCCCAATAGCGTGTATTCTTTCTCTAACATAAATGAAAGAGGAACAAAATGTGATGCATAGTTAACGTGACCATAAGTCCTATTTTTGAGAGAACAGTCCCGTTTTCAGGCTCTGTCCCGTTGTCCCCAGCCAATATAAAACCATCTAGTTTTTGGATATGATCATTTATTATACTTGCCTCTTTACCTATTATTTAAGAATTTCTTAACAATGGCTAAAATACTTTTCATGTGAAAAGTCAACAAGGATATAGATAGGATAAAGAATGTAAAAAAAATTAACAAGGATATTATGTTCCTTGTTGATTTTCTTCTAGGGTTCTCTACTGTGGCAACCACAGAGGGCCATGGCGGTCTGGGCCATACGGGGGTACCGCACGGTGGTGACGGAGGCAGCGTGCCTGTTGGCCGGGACTCCCCCGTGGGACCTGGAGGCGGCAATGCTCGCCGGTTTGTATCGGCGGGTGTCGGAGACGCGAGCGGGGGGCGATAAGGTTTCCTTGAGGGAACTTACCGCCGGGCGGGTCGACGACCGCCAAGACGTCATTGCCCCTTGGGCAGTCCGGCTGGAGTGGCCTCGGTTCGGTGTCCGGACTGTCGAGGCCTCCCGGCCGGTACTGATGCAGTAGTTAGAGTGGCGGTACGGGGTGCTCTGCTTCCGACTGGTGCAGGTTTTGACGGGCTTCGTCAAATACTTGCACACGGAAGGAGAGTACCTACACCGTCTTGCCACCGCTGTGATTGCGACGAAGACACGGTGCAGCACACGCTTGAGGTATGTGCCACTTGGGCAGAGCAGCACCGTGAACTCATTGCAATCATCGGTGCCGACCATATGATGCTTCCGATCATCCCTGATGATGCTCGGCAGCATCAGGCACCGGGATCTGGTCGTAGCCTTCTGCGAGGCAGTAGTCTCGCGGAAGGTGGCGGCGGAGCGCGCGCGGGAAGAACGCCTCCTCGACGACGCGAACCGCCGCCGGGGACTGGGGCAGCGTAGGCGCGATTACCTGCGCCTGATGTCGCCCTAGCCGAGGCCGCGGGTGACTGGACCAGGGAGTTAGTCCGTCACCCACCGAGAGGCCGATCGCGTGACGAAGACTAAAGTCCCCGAACAGCTGGGGGACGTCGGTCGAAGATAGGGTACTCTTCAAGGGGTATTCCGTTGGGCGGACAACTGACGACAAGTCACGTTGCACCGGTGGTCGGCCCAAAGACGAAGGTGACGTGTCATGGGTGGGTTAGAGCCTGTCCAGATGAGGCGTTTTACGCGCGAGTCGACTCGCGCATTTCAATTCATATTACGTCCAGATTTCACATTTTACGCGTGTTCCTATTTCATCAATAAGAAGTTCGGTATCGAAGTTAACACGCTCCATTTTGTAATAGGTACGTTCTATGTATATGACACTGTTAGGTTCGAGCCTCCTCTGCTATGGGGGGAAAAATTACCTATTATTCCACGCTGGTCAGACGTGTTGGAATAGGGTTTTATATCCAGTTTTCCTTCTCTTGCATCGATGTTACCTGCATATATCATAGTCGCCTTTTACGACACCCACGGGTAAGAGAGCGGGTGGTTAATTGTATTCTTACTCCGTAATCACGCGGATAACAGAAGAAAATATATGTATTGTATATCAAATTTAGTAAAAGTCAGAACTATGGTTTGAAAATCATGTCACAAAATTGAGGTAGAACAATAACTAGAAAATATTGTTACAAAAATTTTGATACAACAGACAATTAAATTAAAAATTAACGAAAATAATCCACCGATTGCAGTGAGCATTCGTAATATATTAACCCACGTTGTTCGAAGTTGTTCATGTAATTTTTCAGTGTTCGCAATGCAATCGGAAGCGACCGGCGGCGTCTGCCTTTTTGTTTCTGCTGCGGTCGACGTTGTGATGGTTTTCGGAAGCCAGGTCGCCACTCATCGCAATTCGAATATCGACAAATAATTCACTTTTGACTTATTAATGACTTCACAGTTCAGTTTGCTAGCCTTTGAGAAATATTTTATTACTCTTTTCTATTCATTGCATTTGGTACTTCACTAATATTTAGTGTTCATAATAATTGAAGACACAAATTTGTTGTTTAAGAGAAACCTTCTTAGATGTGTTTTTAGGTGGAAAAAAGGAATTACAATTTCGATTTTCGTAATGAAAACATTACGTTACAGATCATTACAAATCGGATCATTACGTTACAATAAAATATTTCATTACACAAAGAGGGTATGTATGGGTATGATGAATGTTTATTTGTGTTTCATAAATATAGCTAAAATAGTCAATATATATATTTTAAAGTAAGTATACTGATAATCCACATATATATCTTCATCTTGAAATATGACGTCATTTTCAATAGTTTAATATAATATGATACACAATAGCACAAATACGAAATTTCTTATAAAGAAACTGTCTGTCCCAAGGGACGCTGTTCTGTTCAAATTAAAAAAAAAAACGGCTAAGTGCGAGTTGAGTCGCGCACGAAGGGTTCCGTACCATTAATTATTTAATTTATCATATCATTATCTATAAAAATAAACCTAATTTATTGTATGAGAGCCCCCTTAATTATTTGTATTATTTTATTTTAATTAATTATATTTAAAGAGAACATAAAAATAAATATAAAATATAAAAAAATAAATCTGTGAATAGTTAAAGTGTCTACCTGTCATCATTATTAGTATCGACCAAGAAAAGGTAAAAAAATCAAGTTTGTTGTATGGGAGCCCCCCTTAAATATTTATTTTATTTTTAGTATTTGTTGTTATAGCGGCAATAGAAATACATCATCTGTGAAAATTTCAACTGTCTAGCTATCATTGTTCTTGAGATACAGCCTGGTGACAGACGGACGGACGGACGGACAGCGAAGTCTCAGTAATAGGGTCCCGTTTTTACGCTTTGAGTACGGAACCCTAAAAAATAGTAAAAGGAATTCTTCTTGAAATCGATCGCAGCACCACCTACCGGTTTTAATTATTAATCTAAACCATTCTCATATCCATCGGAACAGCCACAAACAAAATCATCAAAATCGGTCGGCCGTTTAGAAGGAGTTCAATTACAAACACACGAACAGAAGATTTAAATACATGTTTAAAAATGCACCTTATTTAATCGGCAGCGGGTACAGAGATCATACTTTTATTGGGACTGCAGAAACGAGGTTGAATAGCCTTTTACATGAGGCGATTGACTCAACTACCTCACTCGAGCATTTTAAGGAATTGGTTGAGGCTTTAAGTCATTAGGCCAGTCATCGACATATTCACATATCGGATATACAGGGCGTCCACAGTGCAGCAATCGGTTTATTGAACAATATGCTGACCTGCTGTCAACTAGAACAACCGGAGTACGCCGTCCACGGTCCATGAACAGAAAATGTTGTTATATAAAAAAAAAATAAGAGACCAAAGATAGATCCAAATGGAAAAGTCCACAAGGCCAAAGACGCAAGATAAACCTGTAGCTTGTTGGGAGAATAAGGTCAAAAAATACTTACCACCCTTAATGGATTCAAATTGCCCAACCTAAAGAGGATTGGCAATCTCTGGAGGAAGCGTGCAGAGGGGGTTCTTGCAGCTGACTAAATATAAAATAAATTTAGCGTTATGTATTATTCAGAAAACGTACTCTACATGTTTTTCTTTTTTGTATCATCATCATTTTCACATACGTCCCACTGCTGGGCTCGAGCTTTCTCCACAATCGGAGGGAAATTGACCTACTATATCGCGCTGTTCAGACGAATTGGTTTAGGGTTTATTTCGACCACTGAAGTCAAGGAACTCTGCACCGGTGGTCGGCCCAACGACGACGTGCTATATGGGTGTATTCTTATTCTATCACCACATGGAATCTTTTTTGGATTCTGCTATAGAATGGAAAAATGTATTTCATTTTTATTATTTGAAAAAATCATGTTCCAATTTTTTTATAAATCTTGCGACCATTAATTGGTTTAATAAAATGATTACTTACTAACACACTTGACGTGGGAAATATTTACTTTCACATGTATACACAATGTATCTGAATATCATTAAATGATTATACACTTGTCCAAAAAAATTCACGTTTATTATTCCGTGAGAACATATTGTTTATGTTGTCATATAATCAAGTCGAATGTCACGTATTATTTTGTTTTACAGACATACCTGCAAGCCTATTTTTAAAATGGGTAGACTTTAGAATAATAACGTATAGAAGGATAGTGTCGGTACTTAAAGCGATCAAAACATGAAGTCAAAAATACTACATGCGCGCATGCGATTACACACGCACACCACTATACAAATTATGAAATCAAATTTTGACTTTATTAACATAAATCGTCGAAATACTTTTAAAAGTAATGTTAATATACTTTTTATGTTTTTTAAATGTGTTGTACCACCATTTGAATGCACAAACCGTCATAATTACCTATTTATTTTTTAAGAGTTGTGTACGTACGTGTAGTACAGTACCTTGTACACTATGGAACGGTTCTGGCGTAAGTTTCATTAGGCTACAATTTAAATGCTTCATTTTTTGTGCGCAGACTTACCTTCTATACGTTATTATTCTAAGGGGTAGACTTAGACTACGAATTGCTATAGGCCACGTTCCCGGTATATCTGCCTTGCTCTATTAAGACTCATCATCTTCATGGATGCTTAAGTTGGAGCATGCATGAACATGCTCTAGTCTTCATGCATGCAAATGCTCTAGTCTTCATGCATGCAAATCTATATGCATGCTCTACAGTTATGGATTATTTTATATGCGACTATAGTTGTTAGATTAACAAATTTGCCCAGGCTGTTGTGACAGGATAAGATACAATTTGTTTCCATCCCTTAGGTATTTACCTGTAGAGATTGTTAAAATCGAGGGACGGATCAACAGGAGAAAGTGCAGCAACACTTTCCAGGGCAATTATTAACATCAACTGCGCTTGCCAACTTGACGTTTATGGTGCATAGTGCAAAAACGCAAAAAAAAACAACTAATAAATTCAAAATATATTTATTATCCTGTAAATATTGGTAAAATTAGTAAATAGTTGTATTCACTGTCATTTTGGTAGTAGTTCTTCATTTTTGTGATAGATGGCACTGATATAAAATTTTAGTGTTGCTGTAAAAATAACGTCACTATATATGAAATAAAACAATTTTTTTTCTAACTATGCAAAAGGCTTCGAACGCGTAATTTTTAATTTTTTTCATTTATTTGTAAATCACTTGGGAACAGTACTTTTTCCTGTATGACACCCACCTATTTCTGTATCTTTGTGAATTTTCAGAATGATCGGTTCAGTAGTGAAAGTATGAAAGCATAAACAAGATTACATTCGCAACAACAATTTGCATTCAACAATATAAATATATTGTTATAGCTACGAATCAGTGTAAATAACGATAGCGCCTTCTCAATTTGCATGTACCCTGTCTGTCAATAGTTACAATTCGGCAATGTACCCATGCTACGTGACCAGTTCAAGTAGGCCCTCCTCCACTTTTAGGTTGGGTTTTCGTCACGTAGTCGAGTTAGGTTCATTTATCATTATACACAAGCAGGTTTTTAACTTTTTGTTTGCGAAAAAGGATTTAAATCCATATTGATGACATACTACGTGAAACCTAAGTTCTACTTAAGTTCTATGGAGGTGCGAGAGGTCTTGGCGTATAATACAAGTAGTCACCGAGTGGTGGGAGGGGGTAAAATTGTGAAAAGGCTCACGTAATGTGGTTACATTCTCTTATCTGCAAATCCTCCACCAAAAATTCCAATTGATATTATGTGTTCTTTCTTATAATACCTGGTCTCAGCCCAAATATGTCCTACTATTAGACTTGGGCCTTCTCCACTATAAATTTCTTGCCGGATCTTAGCTTGTAGCCGCGTTTCGATCCGGTGGTTGATATTGTATTGTATTCAAACGATATATACATTTGACAATATGTAAGTGCCCTCAAGGGGCCTATGCTGAATAAATGATTTAATTTATGGAAGGAAATAGACCTAATTCACCATGTTGGTCAGACGTGTGGGCACAGGGTTTTTTCTCTTGCTTCGATATTATTTGTATTTCATATCCCATAGTAGTCGTTTTTACGACATCCACGGGAAGAGATAGGGTGGTAACTTGTATTCTTACTTCATCACAACACGGAGCCTACAATACCTGTACCTAGTTAATCAATAAAACAAGCCCCGTAAAATAAATCTATTGTAATATCTAAATAAAATAAATCGTATTATTCAGACAAATGATTATCTTTCAATATAAATTATTTATTAAGTGTTAAATTTCAAGCAATAAAATGTATATCATAAAGCTTATAATACCAATTAATTTGGATCCATAAAATACAACCATAATGGCTGCGTTAGGAAAAACAACAAAATTTAATAGGCACAACGTTGCTTGTAACTCAATTAAAAATAGAGTTCATTTTAAATTACGTTCTTAATAATAGTCTGACCATTGGCGCTACCTGATTTTTGTAAATACGGCATAGAATATATTCTGGAAGTGATCATGTTTTAATTATTATGGTAGGTGTGTTAGTGAAAGAATGTTTATTTACAGATTTGATTTTTGTTTTAGAACATCATAAGCATATTCCAAATTTATGTTCGGTAATTTTCTGATCCGAAACACTGAAATACGTAGAAGAACGGGTGTAACCGACATAGCCCGCAAAATTAGCACGTTGATATGGCAATGGGCAGGTCATATCACTCGTCAAACCGACAACCGTTGGGGAGGAAAGGTTCTTGAGTGGCGACCATGAACCGGATGGCGCAGCGTAGGACGACCCCCCCAATAAGTAGACTGACGACATTCTCAAAGTCGCAGGGAACCGTTGGATGCAAGGGGCGCAGGAAGGACCGTTCCAAGTGTCATTCTTGTGGGGAGACCTATGTCTAGCAGTGGACGTCTGTAGGCTGATGGATGGATTTTTTTATTCCATGAAAACATTTGAAGAAGTATCCGAAGTATATAAGTGATTCGGTAAATGAAAAGTTTATATTTCTTCTTATTGATATGGGATGGGATGTCATAAATATGGGACTGCTAAACCTGAAGTCCTCAGTTTCTATCTTGGCTGGGATAAAAAAACTCCAGCCTCAATCGATAAATAAAAAGCCTTATGTAATAGATCTTTTATGAGCAAATTTTTAAAACATTTGAAATTGTATTTAATGTAATGAATTATATAAATTTGATGTAGATAATATAACAAATATTATGATGTACTATCCGTGTGGTGACGGAGTAAGAATAAAATTTACCACCCCTCATCTTGCCCGTGGGTTCGCAAAAGTCGATTAAGGAATATAATATGCATCTAACACTTATGCAAGAGATGGAAAACTCGAAACGAAACACTGTACCAACGCGTCTGACCAGCCTGTTATAGAAGGTGAATGTCACTCCCATTGAGCAGTAGGTTGGAGCTCAGCAGTAGGACGTTAATGAGCTGTGATAAGAATGTAGATAATTTACACAAATAATATGCTATTGCCACACCCAAAGTCTCTAATTACCGAAATAAAATTGACGAAATTTCAAAATAATCCTTACATTGGTATACTACCACGCTATGCAACCAGGAGAAAAAAAAAGTTCATGTGTCAAATTTTTCATATACATTCTACAGTAACTCTACTAATAGGGTGACGGTTGGTCTTGATCTTGCTGTAATATTTGGTGTTTTAATTTTGTGCGACACCCATAAGACACTCAAAATCTTAAAAGCCTTAAAAATAAGTCAATCTCTACTTGAAAATTACACCATCTAGTTTAGAACTTTAGTTCTTTGTCTAAGAATATTCTAACGGCAGCAATTATGAGAACTGTGGCTTGTCTAAAATAAATAATGAAAAATTGTACACTATATGTTTTAAGTCGACACCGTACTCGGCAATTAGCCCTGTCATCCATCACGCTTCCAAGATTAGTTAGTTGCCAGAAATAGTATTGTACGCAATCGTTGAAGGTAATCTGACTCTGTCGCTAATATCACCATTATGATTTTATTACGTTTTATTTATTATGATGATTTATTATTTATTTTTGCGGCATCAAGAGGAAGCTCTGATGAATTGTATTCTCACTCCATAATTTAGAACAAAGAAAAAAATTAAAGAAAAGAATGAAAATATGGCTGAACCAGATCCCACAAGCAGCATCCAATCACGAGTTAATTATTAGAGCAGCCATCACTCCCTCAACCACATTGGAGGGAAGGGAGCGACCCGCTCCACGTAGATACCGCAACGGAACCTTATTCATCATTCATCATCACCATTTCAGCCTATTGCCGTCCACTGCTGAACGTAGGCCTCCCTCATATTGCGCCACAATGTGCGGTCCTGTGCCGCCTGCATCCAACGACGCCCAGCAACTTTCACTAGGTCGTCGGTCCACCTAGTGGGGGGGCGTCCTACACTGCGTCGTCCGATGCGTGGTCGCCACTCGAGAACCTTTCTTCCCCAGCGGTTGTCGGTTCGTCGAGCGATGTGGCCTGCCCATTGCCACTTCAGCGTGCTAATTCTTCGTGCTATGTCGGTTACACCCGTTCTTCTGCGGATTTCTGTATTCCGGATTCTATCTCGCAGAGAAATCCCGAGCATAGCCCGTTCCATAGCACGCTGAGCGACTTTGAGCCTTGATATGAGGCCTACATTTAGGGACCACGTTTCCGTGCCGTAAGTCATCACTGGTAACACTCACTGGTAACACACACTGGTCGTAGACCTGTGTTTTCAGACACTGAGGTATGTTGGACGAGAAGATCCTCTTAAGTTTCCCGAACGCTGCCCAACCGAGTTGGATTCGTCGGCTGATCTCTTTCTCGAAATTGGATCTACCTAACTGGACTGTTTGTCCTAGGTAAACATAGTGATTGACAACTTCGAGAATCGCATTGCCAACTAGGACCGGTACAGGAATGACATGGGTATTTGACATGACTTTCGTCTTGTTCATGTTCATTCGTAGACCCACTAGTTGGGATACCCTGCTGAGATCATTGAGCATAGTGCCAAGGTCCTCCATGGATTCTGCCATAACGACGATATCGTCTGCGAATCGAAGGTGAGTGATGTATTCGCCGTTAATGTTGATGCCGAGTCCAGTCCAGTCTAAGAGCTTGAAGACATCTTCCAGTGCAGTGGTGAACAATTTCGGAGAGATGACATCTCCCTGTCTCACGCCCTTCTGCAACTGGATCGGTTTCGTACTCTTATCCCGGATACGGACTGACATTGTGGCGTTCCTATACAAACACTTCAGCACTTCGATATAGCGATGGTCGATTTGGCACCGCTGAAGGGACTGCAGCACCGCCCAAGTTTCGACTGAATCAAAGGCTTTCTCATAGTCCACAAACGCTAAGCACAGGGGCCGATTATACTCCTCGGTCTTTTGTATAATCTGCCGAAGCGTGAGGATATGGTCTATGGTGCTATAGCCTTTTCGGAAGCCGGCTTGTTCGGGCGGCTGGAAGTCATCGAGCTTGCGCGTGAGTCGATTAGTAATGACCCTCGAAAACAACTTATAAACATGGCTCAGGAGTGAGATGGAACTGTAGTTCTTTAAAAGAGCTTTGTCACCCTTCTTGAAGAACAGCACCACCACACTCCTGGTCCACGACTCTGGAACGTCGCCCCCGAGGATAACGGAATTAAATAGCTTCTGAAGGGCTATTAATACCGGCTTGCCGCCCGCCTTCAAAAGCTCTGCCGTAATTCCGTCATCTCCTGGTGCCTTACTGTTACGTAGTTGTTTGAGAGCCATTCTGATCTCGTACAAGCTGATGTCCGGGATTTCTTCGGTATAGTGCCGAGTTAGCTTGGATCTGGGATCTTGGACCAAGCCGACAACAGGATTTCGGGATGATTTGTATAACTGTCCATAGAACCTTTCGACCTCTCCCAAGATCTCACTTTGGGATGAAATGACAGTGCCGTCATCGGTCTTCAGCTTAGTCATTTGGCTTTTCCCAATAGACAGATCTTGTGCGAACACTTTCGAGCCACGATTCCGCTCTATCGCTTCTTTAATACGGAACGTATTAAATCGGCGAATATCGCGACGCACAGACCTGGAGATCTGTCTATTTAGCTGCCTATGTTTGGACCAATCGGCTGCAGACTGCACCGTCATCTCTTTTTTCCGCTCAATGAGCTCGAGAGTCTGGTCAGAAAGTTTTTTAGGTCTATTAACGCGGTGAGCCTTGAAAAATTTCGACCCAACCGCGTGGAAAGTTTCCACGAACCTGTTGTTCATATCGTTCGGAGATTCGCACTCGTCCAGACATTGGAAGCGATTATGTAGTTCGAGTTGAAAGTTTTCGAGGTTCTGGTATTGGACAGATGTAGGTCGGAGTGTAGACTTCATCAAGCGTGACCGCTCGACTTTTGTATGGATATTCAATGTGCCTCGTACCATCCGGTGATCGCTCCCAGTTTTAATTCTGCTGATCACTGAGACATCATTGAATATCTGTCGTTTGTCTGACAAGATGAAGTCTATCTCGTTTTTTGTTGAACCATCGGGGCTAATCCAGGTCCATTTCCTTTGTGGCTGCTTCCTGAAGAAGGAATTCATCATAAAGAGGCTTTCCTTCTCCAGAAAATCAGCCAGTTTCTGGCCCCTCTGGTTTCTCTGTCCATATCCATGTTTCCCCACTCTCAACTCATCATCACTCCCTTTGCCTAGTTTCGCGTTAAAGTCTCCCATAACCACCGTGAAGTGGGTTTTGGACGCGTGTATGGCTTTCGAGATGTCCTCGTAAAATGCCTCCACCTCGTCGTCGGAGTATGTCGAGGTCGGTGCGTATACCTGTATAACCTTCAGCGAATACCTCTTGGTAATTCTGAGTATAAGGTACGCTACCCTTGTCGACACACTCTCGATCCTCTCCACGTTGTCTATGAGAGACTTACGAACGATAAACCCTATACCACCTTGGGACGGGTGATCGCCCTCCCGGTAGAAGAGCAAGTTTCCAGACTGGAGGATTATCGTGCCCTCGCCCTCTCTTCGCACTTCTGATAATCCTACAATGTCCCAGCGGATTTTGCTCAATTCCTCTTCCAGCTCGATGACCCTCTCGTCAGTCCTGAGTGTCCGAATGTTGTGTGTTACCAGGGCCAAGGGTCGTTTTTGTTGGTAGCCGGATCGCTGCCGGAGATTCCTCGCACCCCCCGCTCCACCACTACTGGGCCCGCCACCAAAATGAGCCCGTAGGGTACCGGAGCCGCCATGACTGGGGGCCATTTTTTTGTTGTACGCCATTTTTAAAAAGGGGATATTGCCGTAATCGCCACGCTTGGCAGGCGGGTTGGCGATCGCAGTATGGATGTTTTACGTTTCCCAGGAGAGAGCTGCTGCCCACTCTCCTGGTGAACCCTCAGCCGATTTTTACGACTCCCACGGGCAAGTAAGGGGTGGCGACATATGTATTCTCAAACCGTCGCCACACGGCCAACCTTATTAACATGGAAATATCTTGTCTGCTATAAATTAAAAAAAATATATAGATACAAAAATATAAATAAAATTATAAATTAAAAAATATAAATTATGGACTCCTAAGAAGGTTTTAAGTGTCAGAGTTATACACAAATTAATATTTATTTAGAAAAATGTGAGGAATTTTAGGTGAAAATAACTACAAGGCACAGATATACAGATTGATAAAACTTGTAACACCCCTGATTCGGGGGTCAAAATATTAACTAACTCTTTTTTAATAATTCATCATGTACGTTACATTCATGGGCACGAACCCAGTGAACGACTGAAAATATTCAATTAGGAAAGAAAAATAACTTGAAAAAGTTTAAACAAGGATCGCACTGAATTAAGGCATTACTCGATTTTGTAACTGAGCAATTTTTATTCTCGATGGCAATAGCTAAATTTATTGCCATCATCATCATTTCAGCTCATATACATCCCACTGTTGGGCTCGAGCCTCCTCCACAATAGAAGGGAAATTGACCTTACTATATTATGCTGGTCCGATAGGTTGGTTATATTTCGGGTTTTCCTTCCCTTGCATAGATGCTATATGCCTATTATATCCCTTAGTCGTCTTTTACGACATCCACGGGCAAGATCGGGAGTGGTAATTGTATTCTTACTCCGTCACCACACAGAAAAGAGAGATTTATATAGTAACTAGCAACCCGCCCTCGCTTCGCTTCGGTTTTAGTCGTCTTACCCGCGTAGTTCCCGTTCCCGTGGGAATACCGGGATAAAATATAGCCTAGTTTACGCCCTGATATTATAGCGTTCCATTAGTGAAAGAATTTTTGAAATCGGTCCAGCCGTTTTGAAGATTACCCGGAACAAACAGACAGACAGACAAAATTTTTTTAATCTTTATTTTAGGCATAGGTGTCGTGCAAATAACCATGTGAGCATGAAAAAAGCCTATTATTTTGACATTACAAACAGACACTCCAATTTTATTTATAGGTATAGATGAAAAAGTGTAATGTTAATGAAAGTTGTAGTAGTCAGATTGTACACAAATAAATTTTCAGGTTTTTAATAGAAATTAGTAGATATGTATATAGAATTTGATGATTTTGATTTCCGGAGTAATTATTATTGACCGGATATTTTTATGACAACAACAAATATACGTGAAGAAATTTGTAGAACTTAATTTATCATGATTCATTATCACAATTATAATTTAAATCTCCCATGTCAATTAAAAAAAACAACTGTATAAACCGAATCTGGTAAACAGTGTTTTGTGTCTGTGGCCGGGTGATGACGCAACGTAAAAAAGTATTTACAGCTAATTAAATCTACCCACGCTGCGTGGCGCAACGCCACGCCTCCGCGGGCCCCCATGGTATTAATTAGAGAAAGGATTCGATTATCTCATTATCTTTGTATCTAGCGCAGTCTCAACTCTATTTTGCAACAGAAATATTCATCCTATTATAACGAATGAACAAAAAGAAAAGGCATTTCACAAGGAATGGATTGTGAGAGAAGTGGTATATCAGAATACAGAATATAAGTATTTAGGGTAATTCGAGGAGAATGCTGAAACTAGAAGCCATAGCTTTATTAAGGCTATGCTGTGCGGTGGCTACGAATAATACCAAATCTTACATTACCCGTGGGTATTGAATAAGAGCGCTAAGGCCTGGATCAACTTCATCTGATGCGGTCAACATTTTTTTTTTAATTTTGATAATAATTCTGAGCAAGAAAACTGACTTTCAACCGTTTTCTGATAGATACTATTCTCAAAACTGGACCAAATGAGACTATGGAAGGCACCAGCTTTCAAATAAATAAGAATCATAAAAATCGGTTCACCCAGGCGAAAGTTCTGAGGTAACAAACATAAAAAAAAACAGGCGAATTGCGAACATCCTCCTTTTTTGAAGTCGATTAAAACCTCTTTAATAGATAATGTCGCTCTCATTGGAAAGTACATAGATATTATAACTAACTATTCTTAATTACGAATTTAAACATATCATAAATCTGCTTGCATTTGTCAGATAGAAGATCCGACAAAGTGCGAAAGTATTGACGGACAATATATTTATTAAAATTAAGATCTACTCTTTGCGCTTCGCTTCGGGCATATTCTATAATAATATGATGAATGCCTTCAAGGATATATTAAATACATTTCGGCGATATAGTTTTTACATTATATTACATAGATTCACGCCTCTATTCCATAGGGGTAGGCAGACACCACTTCTCTCCACTTGCTACGATCTTGACGTACCACTTTCGCCTCCTCCACATTCATTAATCTCCTCATGCATGTTCTTCAGTTTCAGGTACTATTAACTAGGCCTTTCTTAAGAACGTCCCCCATTTGATTGTAGAACGTCAGCCTTGGTCTTCCCCTTCCCAATACTTCCGTTCTCATTCGCCCTATAAATTCTCTTTGTGAGTCTCCTTTCATTCATTCTTTCTACTTGACCAAACCAACTTAACATACCTTTCTTAATCCTTCTCACTACATCACTGTGATCTTAATTCTATTACTCAATTTCACATCAATCATGCTCTTCAGTGCTCTCATTTCCACAGCATTTATCCTACTTTCATGCTTCTTCTGCCATACCCAGCTCTCACTTCTATGCATTAAGGTTGGTACAAGCACTCCCCTATGCACAGCCAGGCGAGCCTTCTTAGAAAGGCTTCGGCTGCCCATTAAGGTGCGAAAGCACCATTCACCATATTTTCTTTACACACTCTACTTTCAATATAGTTTTTCGCATCATATCATTAAAATTATTTAGGAGAAAGTGGAACGAAGCCTCTAAGCTATGGTTTAACTCATTTCATATATATAGGCAAGTTGGTTTGCATTACGTTAAACCAGGTGTGTTTATGTAAAGATCATTCATCGAAGTATTCCAACCATAAGTTACGATACTTCCATCTCACCTCGTACATAATGTCTGTTATATAACGGCCATAGTATGTCGCCTGTAAAACCACCCAAGGATGTTAGGCAGACGATTGGTCATAAAACTATTGTCAATAACTTTTACAAAATCTAGGATAGGAGAGGAGTACATATTGCGTCGACCGCAAGTAAATGTGATAAGAGTGATGACAATGAAATCTTTCAAGACAATAATTTGATTTAGAAATTTGAAATAGAATAAATTAAATCCTGATTAATTGGTCGTATGTAGTAGGAATAATGTGGAGCTTCATAATCGTATCCGAAACTAAAGTACAAATATTATAGTCCATAACCGAACTCGAATCGAATATGAAAGTTTCGAATACTTCTGAATAGGGTCGGTGTTTATATGAAACACGTTACAACAATTTTTCTTTTAACCAGGCGAATTGACAGCCTAAACCTAAATCTCTCCAAAGGGGTATAATACAATTGTCACCACAATTAGCATTTTCTTTTTTAAAATTCTTTCATTGATTCATTCATCACAGCTCAAATACGTACCACTGCTGGGCTTGAGCCTCCTCCACGGGGGAAGGTATTTGACCTATTACACCACGCTTGTCAGACATGTTTGTATAGGGTTTTATTTCGAATTTTCTTTCTTTTGTACAGATGTTATATGCATATCTTGTTTCTTAGTCGCCTTTTACGACATCCGCGGGCAAAATAGGCGGTCGAGAATTGTATTCTTACTCCGTCACCACACATTAATTCTAAAATTAACTTAAAATGCCAATATCTGTGACTGGAACTAACTAAAACTGTAGGATAACGTGAAATAATTTTATGTCCGTAACCGTATCCCAAAACAGTATAATGTTATTAAAATATACGGATCCAGGTCCGACACTTCATATCAACATCTTGAATTTTTGGCGTTTTTCATTTTCCCCTAATTTTCCCTTTAAAATACCTTATAATGGCAATAACTGTAACTAGAATTAAATGAAACTGTTGGATAGGTTGAAATAATAACATATCTACTTTATAGTACTTAGGTATCTTTACAGTACATAATATAGCTTCTTTGTTGATGAGAGGAGTAGTTAAAATGTTTCAAATCAAATCATTTATTCTGCATAGACCCCTTAAGGGCACTTACATATTTTCAAATTTCACAACGTTTGAACACAATACAATAATCTATCACCGGATCGGCATGCGACCACAAACTGAGAAGATCCGGTAAGAAACTCAGCGGGCAGTCATTTTTTCTTTAGAGCGGCCGCAGACATACAATTATAAGTTAGCCGACTAAATCGTAAGTAGGTGTATTAGGCGTAGTTACTTATGCTAGCCCGCACATCGTCTCCAACTAAATCGTCCAACTAATTAATTGGACACCGATCGTATCAGAATCACGATTCCCTTCCGATTAAAAAGTTGTCCAACTATCGGCCAACTGCTTGTTAGCATGGTTATACTATGCAAGTTTGCACACTATCCAACTTAGTTGGACAGTTGTACGGCAAAATACAGGGTGACCACACGCGTGCGCGTGATTTCCCCACGCTCGTATCTTCATCGACGGGTACGATGTCTGTCTCGTGATCAGTTGTTGCAAACGAAAAAGTAGAAGAGCTCATAGAGGAAGTTCAAAAAAGGCCAACGTTGTACAAAAAAGACTTGAAACAATTTGTCAGGGTAATATCTAAGTTAATAATGCAATGTATGATGCTACCCGCACCGCGCTGGCAATACTGGTACCAACTAAATCGGTTAAGTCTGCGGCGTGTAACCAATTAAATAAAGTTGCCCAACTAAATTGTAAATGTACGCAATTTAGTTGTACGATAGTCGTCCAACTTGCAATTGTATGTGTACGGGCTCTCTTAATCTTTTAAATATACATAATTTTATGCTTCGTACAATATATATGGTATTAGCTTCAGTGTGATGCCCTCCGAAATTGTATATATGTATAAATTTTCAAAATTTAGTACAATACAAAAAAAAAATTAAAGAAAGGAAGAAAATATGACTGGACCAGATCGCACAAGTAAATTGTACCTCTTCATATGTGTAATCCTTTTCATTTTTATCTATATCCGTATGGTCGTGGACTAAGAATATAGATTAACCCATAATTACTTGCTCATTGGTATCGTAAAAGTCGCCCTAGTGATGTAATTTGGAGAGAACACCTACACAGAACAAAAAATTCTAATATGAAAAGCCCTATATCAACCTGTCTGACTAGCATTATATGGTAGGTCAATTTCTTTCTAGTAGGAGGCTTGAGTCTAACAGTGGAATATATATAAGCTGAGCTGATGTTGTACTTTTTAGGGTTCCGTATCCAAAGGGTAAAAACGAGACCCTATTACTAAGACTTGTTTCTTCGTCCGTCTGTCTGTCACCAGGCTGTATCTCAAGAACCACGATAGCTATACAGATGAAATTTTCACAAATTATGTATTTCTGTTGCCGCTATAATAATAAATACTAAAAACAAAATAAAATAAATGTTTAAGGGCTCCTATACAACAAACGCGATTTTTTCACCCTTTTTATAGATAATGGTACGGAACCCTTCGGGCGCGACTCCGACTCGTACTTAGCCAGTTTTTTTTGTATCCGTTTGTGAACTTCTAAACAACAGGATAGAAAGTCAATAGAACATTTCGAAAAAGAAAATGTAATTGAGTGTGTTTCTAGACAATTTAAATTCATAATAGCATCCGGTAAGTCGCACTGTCACCGAGTTTTAGATTTTGTTCATCATCATCATCACGGCTCACATGCGTCCCACTGCTGGGCTTGAGCCTCCTCTACAATGGGAGGAAAATTGACCTACTGTACCACGTTAGTCAGACGGTTTTATTTTGGAGTTTTCTTTCTCTTGAATAAATGTCATTTGCAATAATCCCTTAGTCGTCTTTTACGACATCCACGGGCAAGAAAGAGGGTGGTGAATTGTATTCGTACTCCGTCAGCATACGTATATTTTATTAGATAAGTAATATTTGTTTAGCTAAAATTAGTATAAATAAAAATTTAAATAATAAAGTCATTCGATTCATTTGCTTCGATTGACTTTGCAACTTATTCATATAATATTGTGTGTAATGTAGCGAGTGCTATGACCTTTTGATTCAGCAATAGTTACTTAAATTTTCGATTGATCGACATAAATGCTAACTTACAGTCAGTTAGGCCTACCTTAAAATCCAATTATAATTAAAAATTAAGAATATAGTATTGACTAGCAACTCGCCCTCGCTTCGCTTCGGTTTTAGTCGTTTTACCCGCGTAGTTCCCGTTCCAGTGGGAATACCGGGCTAAAATATAGCCTAGTTTACGCCCTGATATTATAGCTTTCCATTGGTGCAAGAATTTTTAAAATCGGTCCAGCCGTTTTGAATATTACCCAGAACAAACAGACAAACAGACAAAAATTTTTTAATCTGTATCTTAGGCATAGGTGTCGTGCAAATAACCGTGTGAGCATGAAAAAAGCCTATTATTTTGACATTACAAACAGACACTCCAATTTTATTTATTGGTATAGATTATCTCTTTATATATAATTCTTCTATCCGTGTCTATTAGATTCAATTCCTCCTAAACGGCTGGACCGATTTTGATGATTTATTTTGTGTGAGTGTCAGTGGATTAGGGGATAGTTTAGACTAATAATTTGACCCGATAGGCGGTGCTGCAATCGATTGCAATGCATGTTTTATTTTAATATGTAGTTGCAGAAAAGTTTCTTTTGGGTCAGCAAATATATCATATACTTTTTTTTTTTGTGGGTGGGTAGCGGTCGGCGCGCCTCCGCACCACTCCGTCCGGGGCGACAGAGGGGCTTAAGCACGCAACTCCCGCGACCCACCCAAAAACCACGTCGCCTTCGTCGTTGGGCCGACCACTGGAGCAGCGTAAACTTGTCGTCAGTGGTCGACCCGACGGAATACCCCTAATTGGGGTACCCTCCCATCGACCGACGTCCCCCCCTCGGGGAGGACGTCGGTCTTTCCTCACGCGGTCGGCCTCTCAGCGGGTGACGGACTAATCCCCGGTCACGTCACTCGCAAATATATCATATACTAGCAATCCGCCCTCGCTTCGCTTCGGTTATAGGTTATAGTGGTTTTACCCACGTAGTTCCCGTTCCCGTGGGAATACCGGGATAAAATATAGCTTAGTTTACGCGCTGATATTATAGCTTTCCATTGGTGAAAAAATTTTTGAAATCGGTCCAGCCCTTTTGAAGATTACCCGGAACAAACAGACAGACAGACAGACAAAAATTTTTTAATTGCTATTTTAGGCATAGGTGTCGTGCAAATAACCATGTGAGCATGAAAAAAGCCTATTATTTTGACATTACAAACAGACACTCCAATTTTATTTATTGGTATAGATTAATAAGAATTAAGTATTTATATAATTTATATATTTTCCGTGTAGTGACGGTGTAGGAATACAATTCACCACCCCCTCTATTGCCGTGGGTGTCGTAAAAGACGACTAAGGGATTAAATAAGCTTACAACATCTATGCAAAAGAAGAAAAACTCTAAATAAAAATCTATAGCAACACGTTTGACCAGCGTGTTTTAGTAGGCCTATAACCCTCCTATTGTGAAGGAGGTTCGGGCCCAACTGTGGGAAGTATTTGAGCTGAAATGATGATGATGTATGATAATATATTATTGAATGAGGTAACATCATATATGCTGGAAATCTATTACTATTTGAAATGGAGTTCCAAATGGAAATATGCTTCTACTTCACAGTTTAATAATAGGTATACTACACATTTCGCGTCCTATGGAACGGGCTATGCTTGAGAGTTCTCTGCGAGATAGATCCGAAATACGAAAATCCGCAGAAAAACGGGTGTAACCGACATAGCAAGAAGAATAAATGGTACGTTGAAGTGGCAATGGGTAGGCCACATCGCTCGACGAACCGACAACCGCTAGGGAAGAAAGGTTCTCGAGTGGCGACCACGTATCGGACGATGCAGTGTAGAATACTAGGTGGACCGATGACCTGGTGAAAGTTGATGGACGTTATTGGATGTAGACGGCACAGGATCGCACTTTGTGGCCATTTCGAACATTTAGTTTTGCAGTAAATTACGACATAGTCGAGCTCTGGAAGCTACTTATCGTATAAGAGAATGATTTTTTTTTATCTCTTGATATTAACCCTTATTTCCTTATGTGTTCAGAGTGTGAGGAAAATTATTAAAACACTAGCAACCCGCCCTCGCTTTGCTTCGGTTACAGTCGCCTTACCCGCGTAGTTCCCGTTCCCGTGGGAATACTGGGATAAAATATAGTCTATGTTACTCCCTGATATTGTAGCTTTCTATTGGTGAAAGAATTTTTGAAATAGGTTCAGTGGTTTAAGCGTGAAAGCGTAACAAACAAACAAATAAACAAACAAACAAATTAACAAACAAACAAACATCCTTACTTTCGCATTTATAATATTAGTAAGGATAATAAACTAATGTTTTGTTTTCTATCTTCGATGTTATCTGCATAAAATATCCGTGTGGTGACGGAGTAAGTATACCATTCACCACCCCCACTCTTGCCCGTGGGTGTAGTAAAAGAGACTAAGGGATATAATATCTATGCAAGACAAGGAAAACTCAAACTACATCTCTATACCAACACGTCTGACCAGCGTGGTACAGTAGGTCAATTTCCCTCCCATTGCGAAGGAGGCTCTAGCTCAACAGTGGGACATATATGACCTGTGATGATGAATTGTCTCTTATGATATCAACGGGTAAAAGCGGGGGGTGGTGATTCCATTAGTGAAGTGACCGACGTCCCCCCCCCCCCCTCGGGGACATAGGTTGCCGTCGCGCGTTCAGCCTCTCAGCTGGTGACGGACTAAATTCCCGGTCCAGTCACCCGCAAAACAATTGTCCTGCTGATTTGAAAAAGAAGTAGCTACTTAGAACCCCACGCCAATGTGCAGTCGTGTTAATAGAATAGTCATATATTACATCGACTCGTAATTTATTAAATATAAACCGTATAATTACAGAGAATAAACATAACCACATAGTATTAATCCATCTCCATATGGCAAAGTTACTTTAAGTCCAACAGAAGAAAAGAAAAACTCGAAATAACTATACCGACCCATCTGATCAGCTTAGTAGGCATAGTCGGTTAATTTCACTTCAGTCCACTTGAGCCTCACTTGAGGCCAAGAGTGGGACGTGTGTAAGTTGTGATGATGATGGTGAAGCGAATAAAGTCTCACTGCCTATAGTTTACTATTAAAGTGACAATACGTCCCGTTTCGAACAGAATAGTCCCGCTGTTCGGACGTGTAGTATTTTTAAGTGGTTTGTCCCGTTGTCCTGAACTGTACACAAATGTCTCGTTTTACAAACAAAACCTAATTGATCATTTATTATACAGACAGGGATATTTTTGTTATTTTCAGTTCATATTTATAATAGGTAACTATTGCTGACTCTTTATATTTTCGTGATTTTTTGCCTTTAATTTCATAAGTTTACTTATTTTTGCAAGTGTATGGGACTTGATTAATCAACCGTTCAAGCGTTCCGTTTTCAATTAATAAAGATTATGATCACCTTATTTATTACTCTCTATAGTCCATAAAATATAGCTTGATCTCTGTGACGGACAGATGTCAACGAAACCAACGAAGTAAGTTTGAACGAGCGACATGTTTACAATCTCCTTTTGTATCAATTATATTTTCCTTCTTTTCGTGCCAGTTTTGTTTCAACAGAATTGGAATAAATTATAAATATGAAAATATTAATATTCATGCCTAAAATGTACCTAATAAGTACTGAAATACCATGTAACCATTTTATACAGCAATGACGCTTACGCACGTACAAGGTCATATGGGACTGAAAATAAAAAAGAGATGGGACAGTCGATATATGTAAATCGATAACCAATCTTTATTACATTATTCATAAAAGAAATAAATCCAATACAGTACCTATTTCAAACTTTCAACATACTTTTTACAATTAAAACAGACAGTTACATTATAAAATACATAAATTGAATTAATAAAACATTAAAAAACTACTTTTCATCTCAGAGTAAATGATAATATTATGTACGCATTATTGTCAATAAACTAGACATATTTATTTATAAAACAGTTGTAATTGATCGATTAATCTAATGGCTGTCCCTATTTTGGCAAAAAATGATAAATATTCTGGCAGAAACGCTCCAGTGATGACGATCATAGTGACCTAGTCCTCCTTTTGAATAATTAAAACAGTCAAAAAACAGTTTTCTTTGAAATAACTTTAAAAAGATTTTCTATGATTGTATTTTAATTATAATAGAAAATCACAATTATAAAAATAAAGAGTTTTATCGATAAAAAATTACGGACTTTATTGTAAGCGTGACAGCACTAGAGACAACTGTCACAGAGATCATCCTATATTTTATGGACTATAAGGTCATTCTTCTTTGGAAACTCTTAACTTTCAAATATCAAATTTTAATAATCAGACTGACGTTCAATTGGCTTTGAATATACATATACGTATCTCTTTTCTACACTAATATTATATAGAGGAAACGTTATATTTTATGTTTTTGTATGATTGTTATGAGTAAAACTCAAAAACTACTGGATTGATGGATTTCGATAATTCTTTCACCATTAGAGTACTACACTACCCCTGAATAACATAGGCTATATTTTATTCCGGTATTCCCACAGGAACGGGCACTACGCGGGTAAGGCGACTGAAACCGAAGCGAAGCGAGGGCGAGTTGCTAGTAAAAAATTTATTTAAAGTTCATTTCATCAAGTGTAGATTCATCTGATGTAGAGATCAAGGAATCAGTGCCAGAGGCCAGTCAGCCAGAGATAATATGGTAGGTTATGGGACCGCACGCTGCCCCTCCCTCGCCCTGTGCAGGATCAGAGAGCAGAGAGCAGCAGAGTGTGTTCAGTCGTTTTTTTTTCGTCTCGATTAAGTAACCAAGCGGATAACAAGATTTCATCATCATCATATCCTCCTGTTGGGTTCGAGCCTCTTCCACAATAGGAGGGATATCGACCTGTCATGAGTGTGGCGCACCAACTGATGATGCGCGTCACACATTGGAGGTATGCCCCGCCTGGGGGCCTCAGCGCCACGACCTGTCAGCGGTACTTGGAGCGGACCTGTCGCTGCCGACCGTTATCGCAAAGATGTTTGGCAACGACAGGTGCTGGTCGTCGATGGCCTCATTTTACGAGGCCGTCATATCCAGGAAGGATGCGGCGGAGCGGGAACGTGAGGCGCTTGCCTCTGCTGACTCGCTTCGTCGCGTGGCCAGACGGCCATGCGTTGGGGTGCCGGGGATTGAATGTCATCAGACGATCTCTCCGGCACCCCGGAAAAACACGGAAGGAGCCGCTGTGGTTTTAGTGGGTATTCCGGCCGCGGATGTGGCCGGTGAGTCCCACATAACCCCCACCCACTGGCGGGAAACAGTGCGTAAATGCAGTTCCATAGCGTGAACAAAAAAAAAAGGTGTCTTGGAAGGCGACTTTGAAAATGATCCGCTTTTCTTCTAATATTCCTGCACCGTGTATTTATAAAAGTATGTACATGGGTTTCATATGCCGTTCCTATCTAAAATTATGATGCTTATTTGCTTCTGTAATGGTGTGTGATATTACTTCTAAACATTTGCAATAATTGTATTAATACTAACTATCGTTATTTAATAAAATTGTAGCTAGAAGCGAAGTGCACAAATAGAAATAAAATAAATAAACAAAACAAAAATCTTCCTTGTAGCAAAGATTATTTGTTAGCTACTTTTGCGTAACTTAATTTTTAACTTACTAAAAAAGGAGAGGGTAGGATTGTCCCAAATAAATTTAGCAAAGATCTGCTGAAATAAATTGTTATTGCTAAAAAGCATTTCTTGTGGGTTTGAACTATGCATAAGTTAATTCAGTACATAACTGGGATGTTTGAATCCTTGCTATTTGGTAAAGGCAAATATCGTGCTTTTAAGTCTGCCAGAGATTTGAGGCTATAATAATCCATGTAATCATATTTTAGTAGAGGTCTACGTGTTCGAGTACATTTAACGAATATATTTTTAATTAATACCATGATTTTAAGCGTTTCGACTTTTGTGGTGGTGAATTAAAAATATGATTCCAAAAAAAAGGTTCATAACCTTTTTTTTTAGTTTCATCATCATTATCACATTCCACATACGTCCCACTGTTGGCCTCGGGCCTCCTCCATAATGGGAGGGCATTTAACTTACTATACCATGCCGGTCAGACATCTTGGTATAGGGTTTCATTTCGAGTTTTCCTTCCCTTACACAGATATTATGTGCATATTATATCCCTTAGTCGTTTTATACGATATCCACGGGCAAGATAGAGTGGCGAATTGTATTCTTACTCCGTCACCACACGGAAAGTTTTTTTGGTTTATCACTTCCTAAATTATGCGACCAAATGGCGCATTATTTTTCACTTCGATTAAAACTCTAAGCAGTATTCTTTACTATCACCATTCTATTTATTTCATTTCTTCAGTTTTAAACTGTGATAGCGTTCCTGAATCAATAAAAGTGAATGTTATACTAGAAAATATCCTTACATAGAATAAACTTTAAATTATATGTATAAATATCAGTAAGACGTAAATATTTGTATAGAACATTACCTAACAATTGTATGATTTTAAAAGTCATTTCCCATGAGTTCTACCCTTACCAACAACCGGTGAAAAGTGTTCGAAACGTCGGACAATCATAATCAAAGACAAACGCGTAATAAAATCCGTAAAAATAGTTTTATTTGTAATGTGTAATACTCGTGTAAACATTAGACTTTATTATGCTTCTAAAAGAATTAAGAAATAATCTTGCTGTTAAACTAGAGGTTTCGGGGCCAAAAAATCGATCTAGCTATGTTTTATTTATAGAAAATGTTGTTTTGTCCGTGTTTTTACCAAATTAATACAATAACATCAAATTTTAAAAGAATAGGAATTCAAATTTCGCCGTCGACGTCAAGAGTGACAATAGCTTAGTTGGGAAGTTGTCCAGTTTGTTTTTGTTTTGTTTTGGCATTCAAAAAAATTCAACGTGGGATCGAATCTCGGTGTTATTATTATTGTTTTTGTAATTTTTGATATTTTTTCATTATTACTTTTTATTTTTTATTAATATATATCTAAATAAGGACGGCAAAAATACAAAAAAAAATATACCAGATATTAACAAGACTATGAGTTGTGCCCACCACGTTTGATAGTCCATTTGACGTAAAAAAAGTAATGAATAACCTTAGAATAATAACATATAGAAGGTAAGTTCGCGCACAAAAAGTGAAGCATTTCAATTGGAGCCTAATGGAGCTTACGCCGGAACCGTTCCGTAATGTACAAGTCATTGTACTGCAGGTACATACGCAACTCTTAAAAAATAAATAGGTAATTATGACTGTTTGTGCATTCAAATGGTGTCATAACACATTTGTAAAACTTAAAAAGATTTTTAACGTCACTTTTAAAAGTAATTCGACGATTTATGTTAATAAAAACAAAATTTGATTTCATAATTTGTATAACGGTGTGCGTGTGTACGTGTGTAATCGTCTACGCGCCATTAGTGTTTTTAGATTCAAAATTCGAACCTTCGAAGTATTGACACTATCCTTCTATACGTTATTATTCTAAGTGAATAACAAACTTTTTATTGTTAAAACAATGTACTATTATCAAAAATATTGCAATTTCCACAAAAGTAGTGATTTCTGTGCGTGCGCGTAACGAGTGCCCGTCGACACCTACCGATAGCATCGCTATGACTGGCTGGAAATTATTCTGAATCGTAATTACGACGATTATTCACGGCGGGCCGGGGGCGGCGGCCATTTTTCAACAGTCACCGTTCTTAATTATGAGCCGTGCTGGACGCCTGTCGAAGCTTTGAGCCGCGCCGTCACCTCGGGCCGACTTCGCGCCGCGCGTATGACGGTATCTTGGCAGTTGGCCGACTCGGCACATGTATGTGTGTTTGAGAAATAGCTGCTTGATGAAATAATCTTTTGAGATAAATTTTATTAATTTCATATGTTTTAACATTTTTAAGAAGTTAATTGCATAGAGTCATTGACGTTGTGGTATATACAAGTTTTTTTTTATATCGACAGATTCAAATATACTGGATTTCATTCCTAACATTAATTGTGATGGTATTTTTCTATTCAATGTGATGACAGACTAAGAATACTATTCACCACCCCTATCTTGCCTGTGGATGTCGTAAAAGACGGAAGAAGGGATATAACACGTATGAGAAGGAAAACTAGAAATAAAAGCCTATACCAATCCGTTTGGCCAGAGTGGCATAGTAGGTCAATTTCACTACTATCCAGGATAGACTCGAGCCCAGCTGTGGGACGTATATGAGCTGAAATGATGAATGATGATAATTTTTATTTGGCTCTCAAATTATTATTACTATAGTTAAATAAATTTTTTGTGTTTGATTATTTGTGCAGTGTTCAAAATGCATTCATTCTGCTATTAATACTTACTTTCTTGACACAAATTCTCCAAGAGTGAAGGTTGATAATTCGTTAATAAATATAAAATTATAGATGAGTTTTCGAATATTATTTAAATTACTTCCATTAATTCATGAATTTAATCCTGAGTGGTGATATGAATGTAATTCGTCAACATCTCTAATTTCCTGCGTAGTCGTAAAATCCTGCTAAGGGAGTTCAAAGTAAAGCAGCATTCTTGTGGGAAGCTTATAACCCTAACTACAATCATCAATCCAACTGCCATTGCAGCGATTATAAGGGGACCTCTATCCAACGTTAGACGTTGATGGGCTTTGGATGGATAGATTTAAATCACAACCATTTCATCATCATTTCCGCCTATATACGTCTCACTATTGGGTTTGAGTCTATTCCATTATGGGAGGAAGATGCTCTATTATATCAAGCTTATCAGAAGGGTTTTATGTCAAGTTTTCCTTCTCTTGCAGTGATGTTATCTACATGTTATAGATTATCCCTTAGACATCTTTTCCGACCAATAGGCAAAAGACGGGATGGTGATCTATACTACAATAATGGTGGCTACGAAATGCTACGATCTGCTTTATCTCATTTATACACTGGTATAAACGCGTACACGTCCCACTGCTTAAGCCTCCTACATTATGGGAGGGAATTTGACCTATTATACCACGCTGGTCGGACGTGTTTTCATAGGATTTCCTTTCCAATTTTCTGTCTCTTGAATCGATGTTATCTGTATATTAGTCGTCTTCACGTCGCGCATTGGCAAGAGAGGGGGCGATGAATTGTATTCTTACTCCGTCTCTCAAGAAAAATGATTGCCGAGTTTAATGATACATAACTACGTAACATTAAAATCTTTCAAATATGAAAATTATATTATTTAATTTAAAATGAATAATCAAACAAAAATTTTCCGTGTGGTGACGGAGTAAGAATACAATTCACCACTCTCACCCGTGGCTATCTTAAAGACGGTCAAGGGATTAAATATGCCTATTGCATAGGCAAGAAAAGGAAAATTGTAATAAAACCTTACACCAACACGTCCCACGTCTGACCAGCACCACAATTGACCTACTATGCCATAGTAGGTCATTTGCCATTATTGTGAAGAAGGCTGGAGCCCAATAAACGGACGTGTATAAGCTGAAATGATGATGATGAAACAAAAATAACTTGGCTATATTAAGTAATTTTTGTTTACGTATCTGTTTTTTTAAAGACAACGCCGTGCACTAAGGAAATAGTATTCATATTGTGGCAAATTGTGAGTGATTACCCAGGGAGCTTCATCTGCCAACAAACTGTAATACAGTTTGGCAGAAGTAATTAATTAATTGTAAATATGTACATTTTTCTTTGAATACATTTATTTTTATTCTATTTCTATTATTGTATTGCGGAGGACTTCACAAACAAATAATTAACGGACACAAATTACATCCATACTCAGAACAACAACTTGTGGATCGTACAGTGTTGTTTTGGGATTCGACTGGCACGGTAGGTATCTTAACCACTACGCCATCTGTGCAGTCAATCAATCTAAACCAAATATCGGTGTATCGTTCGACATCAAAGCGAACACTACAATAATAGCAGTCGAACGTTACTCGATGCGAGAACTCGTCTAGTGTTTATTTATCGTTTTGGAAGGCTTAGTGAAGACAGATGGAATGCTGTGTTTTTTATCTGACGATGAGGTGTAAAGTAGAAATAATCTTTTTTTTTTAATACAATATGTAAACAAAGTACCGTGGACGTTAATATCGTGACGCATGTCTTTGGATGCTTTTTTATCGCCTCGTTATCTTGTAGATTTGTTGTAATTCGTCGCAATTTTTTGTGGATGATTTATTTATTATATAATTATTAATATATACCTATTTATATATTAATAATATATATTTATATATTAATAGTTATTTATCTTTACTTATTTTTTGATGTGAAACATCTATAGGCGAGAGTTCCCCCTGTGGGGAACGGACCTCGGCTTGGGGCGTCGCTGAAGGCAAAGTGGGCGTGCCCACGTTTTTAGTCGTGACTTTTGCGCGGCGCGGTTTCGCACCTCGACGGCGAGGACGGAACCGCGGATATTTATTTGTTAAGGCCTCGCGGGCCGTGTAGGCTCTTTGTTGAGCGAGTGTGATATTGTCGTCCTCTTCGTCGAGGACGTGACTAGGACGTCGGATGGATGAGATTTTGGAGGGTCTATAGGAAGCCGCCCCAACCACTAGTTGGTTGGGGTGTGTCATGGCAGAGTCAAAGTAGCTCTGAGAGCACCGTTTCATAAACTGCTTGATGGTCGGCAGTTCGAGGTCGATGTGGAGATCGACGTTTCGTATGAACCACGGTGCTCCCGTAGCTCGGCGCATGAAACGATTTTGTAGTGTCTGTAGCCTGTGGATCCTGTGTGGCTTAACATGCGCGAACACCACGCTGGCATAGGTCATGATGGGCCGTATGCAGGTGGTGTAAAGTCGGATTTTGCTACTCAGGGGCATACGCGACCTAGAGTTGAGTAGGCAGTGGAGACGGCCCATCGCAAAGGCTGCCCGCGCGCCGACTTGCTTTATGTGAGGGGCGAAGCTGAGTCGATCGTCAAGGGTCACACCCAAGTATTTGGCTTGCCTGGTCCAAGTGACCGGCTTGTTGAAAATTTTAAGGGAGGGAATGCTATCGATAGAGTAGGAACGGGCAGTTCGTCTAGTGAACATGACTGCCTGACTCTTCTCGGGGTTGATTTCTAATCTCCATTTCCTAAACCAATTGGCTAGGGCGGTAACCGCTGTTTGGAGAGTCTTGGCTACTGTTGTCGGAGATCTACCAGCACAAAAGAGTGCGGTGTCATCAGCGTAAAGCGCTTTATGTACCCGGTTGAATTTGGGCATATCGCTAGTGTATAGCGTGAAGAGAAATGGGGAGAGGACCGACCCCTGAGGAACGCCGGCCTTGATAGGGTGGGAGGTCGACAACGTCCCTTCCACCCTGTAGCGAAAGCTGCGATGACTTAAGTAGTAATGTATAATGAGAATTAAGTAGTGAGGGATCTTGAGGAGATAGAGTTTGTAGATTAGGCCTTCATGCCAAACCTTGTCGAATGCTTTCGCTACGTCTAGGAATAATACACCCGTATATCTGTTCATGATGAACTGACTACTTGTGTATTCTACCAAACGGTGAACTTGTTGTACGCAGCTGTGTTTAGCTCGGAAGCCAAACTGTGCGTCGGGAACGAGGTTGTTAGCCTCGGCGAATGTACGTAGTCTACTGAGAACTATTCATTCGTAGATCTTACCTAGACCTTTTAGTAGACTAATCGGGCGGTAACTACTAGGTTCGGTACGGCGCTTGCCGGGTTTGTGGATTCCTATTACCGTGGCCTCTTTCCATTGCGCGGGAAAGATGTTATTATTTAGTGCTGCATTGAAGATGCAGCACAACAGGATTATCAAGTGGGTGGGGAATAATTTAATGACTTTATTTGAGATTCCGTCCGAACCTGGGGCTTTCCTGGTTTTGAGACCCCTGACTAACGATTCGACCTCATCGGTGGTCACTGCTGGGATTGGCTGATCGGGGCTGTCGTTTCCTAACGAGCGTGAGAGAGTGGTACGACGTTCCACTTCGTCGGCGATGAAGCGTTGATTCGCGGCGTCGGGGTGTAGTGTACTTGGTGTACACTGAAGCTCCAAGCAGTCGGCGAGGCATTCTGACTTTTCATCGTCCATGAATGCCGGAGGCTGGTTGGGTCTGGTGAGAGGAGGGAGAGTGGACACGATGTCTTTTTTGAGTGAGCGGGAAAGCTGCCAAAAGGCTGTGTGAGAGGGTTCTAGCTCCTCGATCATGGCGTCCCATTTGCTCTGTCTCAATTTTTTAATTGCTTGTTTAACCTCCCTCTGGAGTGACCGTAGGCGGGTACGGTTGTCCTCCGTAGGGTAGCGGTCATAAGCGCGTGTCGCGGCGTTTTTCCGTCTCAACAAGTCACGGACGTCGTCTGGCAGGCGCCATTTACGATCGCTCGTATCTGGTACCAGCCACGAGCAGTCGTCCATTATCGACTGCACGTGACTTGTGACCCAGTCGATCGCCTGAGAGGTATCTTCCTTAGACGTAATGTCTTTGGGAATTTGATCAAGGTGGACCGACGAGGTTGACTTGAGATTTTTCTCTAGCCGTGCCGTCAGTCGCTATCTTGGTCCTTTCGTTGTTGTGGCCTGAGGGGCCGGGGGTGCGGGAGGCTAATTCCAGAGTCACCGGGCGGTGATCTGAGTCTAACTCGTGTTGAACTTCTATTGAACATAAACGAAGGTTTATGTTTTTGAGAAGAAAGATATCGAGTATGTCCGGCCTGTGCGAAACGTTAAAGGGGAAGTGTGTCGGCTCTATGGGTGCTATGACATCAAATCCCAGTCTGTCAGCGAATAGCTCTAAAGTCTTGCCCCTCTTATTGGAACTTTGACAGCTCCAAGAGGTGTTCTTGGCGTTAAGGTCACCGCCAATGATGACGGCGCCTCCCAATTCTAGCAAGGCTTTTAGATCTTTTTCAACCAACTGTTTCGAATGTTCTCTATTGGGAGAGAGATATGCGGATACAAGGGTGATAGGCTGATGGCCTGAGAGGGCTAGCCTGCAAATTGAAGCTTCAATGTACATCAGAGGGGGCGGATCCACAGGTGTGCAATGCAGTGACCTTTTGTAGTAGATAAGCGTTCCGCCCATTGGTGAGGTTGTCCTATCGTTGCGAACTATATTATAGTTCGCGACTCTAGGGTCCTTGTTAAATGGTTTAAGGAACGTCTCTTGTACTAGCAAGATGTCGAGCTGGTGTTCCCGAAGGAATGTGCCTACTTCATCCCTCTGTTGGGTTAGGCTATTGGCATTGAATGTCCCTATTTTGAGGTGTCTGGGTTTAACTCTGCCTGGAGTGTTATCCATTTTATTTGAATTTAAGCGAGCCTAGACGCTCTAACGTGGGGGCAAATTTAATTGCGGTATTGAGGAGGGCGAGGTTGTTTCCCTCGTTCCTTCTTAATTCGGCTGCAATTTCGCGGATTTCCGTGAAATTGATTTGAGCTGCGAAGTTGGCCACCAGGGCTAGATCTGGATCTAGTCCTTGGGGGGCTTTTGGAGGCGCGCTTTTAGCGACGACGATAGGAAGGGGGGCGCCCTGAGGGGGCTTGGAATTACCACCGGTGGGCTGGTTTGGCCCGGTTGTTGGTGGTTTGGGTTGAGATGTTGCGGGTGGGGCAGCGGGCTGCCTGTTGGGCAGGGTTGGGAAAGCCTCCTTGCTGGTTAGCAGGGGGCGAGCCCACGCATTGTGGGTTGGTAAGGGGGCTGGGACGAAGGTCTTGTTATAGTACAAGGCCTTGCCGTTTGTGTTGGACTGGCGGACTAACCTCCTCGGCGCTCTTGGGCAGCCGCGGTAGTTAGCCGGGTGTCCGTATTCTCCACAGAGAACATACGCTGGTGGCTCTTTGCAGAGTGAGATGTCCTTTGGCCGTTCACACTGAGAGGTGTGATGGTCACCTAGGCACTTAACGCACCTAGGACGGGCAAAGCAGTTCTTGGACGAGTGTCCATACAGTTGGCACTTATGGCATTGTGCCAGGTTGCCATTTTTGTGTGGGGTCTCAACCGAGACCCCAGATAGACCGCAGATGGTCTTAATTTTAAAAATACCTTTACCCTCTGCGTTATTTGTAAGGCAGACGAGTATCATGTTGAGGGGATAACGACCCCTACCCCGGATCATCCGGTGTACTTCTACAACCGGTAGATCCTGGGTTTTAAGAGATTCTAGAATCTCTTTGGTCTCAATTTCCCTCGGTACGTTGCGTATTACAGCACGCAGAAGTTTGGCTTCAGGGAGGGTGTACGTATGGTAGGGAATCTATTGATTCCCTAGCATTTTTGATACAGAACGGTGGTCGGCTGAGGAGTGAAGGTCCACTCGTATACCTTGGGGGTGGATTTCGCAGATTTATACGAAATCCTGTTAGTGTTTAGCCATGCGGAGATGGCTAGCCACTTCTCCTTGTCCCTAATATATAGGGGCGGCGGAGCAAGTGATTTTTTGACCGTCGGTGGGGCGACGGTGTTGCTGTCCGTAGGTGGTGGGGCAGCGGTTAGGGCTGCCTATGAGACGACTGGGGGGGCCGCAGCGGCCGTGGCGGTTGTTGCAGGCGGGGCTGCGGCAGATGTTATTGCCGAGTCAGTCAACTTAATTTTTGGGGTCTTAGAGGGGGCCTCTTTGGTGTTTTTGGTCCTTTTGCTCCGTTTGCGAGAGCAGACCTCGATGAATAAGCTCATTGGGCGAATCTTCCGACTCGGAGGAGGAGGAAGACGAGTTTGAGGAGGAAAAGGCCGACTCTGTTTCCATCGCCGTACCGACGGCCGGTAGTTCCGGTTCGAGCGGCTGGGCAGTGGATCGAGCGGGTTTGGGTTGCGGAGGGAGGATCGTTATCGCTCCGAAATGTTGAGCGATATATCCTTTAATTTCTGGAATTGCAAGAAGGGCGTCAATAGTGATGGTTTTATCCGCCATCGTGGGCTAACGGAAAAAACGATAACTAAGAGGGAGTGTAAAAACCTAGCGCCCTGGGTGGGGTACCCTGGGTTGTGTGTGGTGCGTGTCCCTCCCAACCGGGTGCAGGTCGGGAGGATGAGTACTTAATTAGTGTGCCCTAAGCTTGTAATCCTTCGCCAATCTTAATGTGCGATAGGTTCCTAGCTGCTCGGGCCGTTAGGCTTTCGCAGAAAAATGTTGGAAAGCCGTAGATTAGGTCCGACTAGGAGATCCCCCAAGGCCGGATGCTCTAACCCCTTCCGACTTAGTTAGCTCTGCTCTGAAGGGACTCGGCAGGCAAATCGGGGCCTTGCCTCACCCGGCTTCGTTGACACCGTGAGGTTTCCGCCGGGGACCAAACAATATGGTTTTCTGCCCTGAGGGGGCCAAAATGGGTTGACTTTTTATCTAGCAACGGTAGAAATCTGTACTCGACGTCTTGAGAAAGTCGACTCGTGCAGTTGGGATCCGGCAACACCTGCGTCCAAACAGCGGAACTGCCACAGACAACCGTAAAAACGGCCACCCGGAGCGGGCCACTGAACGGCAACAGACGTTGAACAAAATGGCGGCGTGACGCGACGTGTGGTTCGCTGCGAGAGCGAGCGAGACGGAGCGAGATCACACGACCGCAGGGGGCGGGTGCGGGGTGAGCGCGGCGAAATGGAGAGCAGCGAAGCGCACGTCCGTGCGCTACGGGTCTCCGACGCAGAATGGTTAACTATTAAATAAATATCGGGATATATATGTACATTTTAGTAACGAAACCATGGTGCGATTTAAAATTTTGTACAATGCCATCTAGTGAACTCAAATTAAGTTGTTATCTATAATGTATACTAATGAAAATAAATGTTTAGAATTCATTCAGTGTGCGGTGGATTAATTTTATTTCTGTGTAATATTTCAAATAATAATGGAAATCGTATTATTTTATTCAATACTTTATGCCATATTAGTTCTGTCGTAATCTATTCTTTTATGCATATATACTTGTACAAATAATTTCAATGTTTTACATCTGCCAGGCGTCCTGAGCGACGGCTCACTATTTTTTTGTTTATCTGGCTATTTCTTTTGAATATTTTTCGAAACAGCTGCACCGTATAGATTACTTTCAATATTGGTAGAACCACACTGTTGACAGTTGTTTGCCTACAGCCGCGGGCCGGTCCGTCCGAGGTAGTACCTCCTCGCCAATAGGAAGGAAATTTACCTACTATACCAGGCTGGTCAGACGTATTGGTATAGGGTTTATTTTTAACTAGTTTTCCTTCTCTTGCACAGATGTTATATGCATATTATATCGCTTAGTCGTCTTGTACGACATCCACGGGTAAAATAGGGGTGGTGAATTGTATTCTTTCTCCGTCACCACGGACTGATGATATATTTATAAATATACATATATTCATATATATGAATGTTGAATATTTTATTTTGGAAAAGAATCCGTTACTTTAAAAAGGAGGAAAACGGTATTTTTGTAAGTGGGATAAGAGAATGATTAAAAATGCTGCAGTACGAGTTCGTGAAATGACTTCTAGATAATAATTGAAATCGCTCTCTGGTCACGACCATACCTCGGTACAGTCGATGACAAAACTTTTTAGACATTTTTATTTAATAGTAGTGGTCGCCGTGTGGTCGAAATTCGGCCATAATTCATTTTAATAAATTTGTTTGCTACACAATTTTCTTTTAATTTTATTTATGTATAATTGTAAATTGAGCAAGCTGTATTTCACTAATAACTAATATATGCTTATATATTAGTTATTCAACAAACTCTATTAGACATTGTCATCATAATTATGGTTGTCTGACATTCAGTTCGACCAAAGATTTTAACCGTAAACAAAAATGTATAAGCGTTGCTACGCAACACACTCACACAAACGTGTGTGTGTGTGTGTGTGTGTAGCGATTGCGTTGTAGTGTGCGTAATGCCTTTTTTAATGAATTTAATGCATTTCTAATCCATTATTATATGAAATATCAGTATTAAAGCCAAATTTCATTCTTGTCCATCCACGTAATTTTCGTAAATAGGAGTTCTATTCAAATAAAAAAAAAATAGTAAAAGGATCTCTCATTGAAATCGATCGCAGCGCCACTTTATGGTGCCAATTGTTAATCTAAACCATTCCTATATCCATCGCAGCAGCTACAAAAAAATCATCAAAATTGGTTCACCCGTTTAGAAGAAGTTCAGTTATAAACACACGCACAGAAAATTTAAATATATAAAGATATTCTTGTTATTCTTGAGCCCATATTAGTCAATTATTAATGGTAGAGAAAATGACCTATATTACGCTGTTGAAACGGTTTATTAAAAGACTTTATTTCTAGTTTTTTTTTTGTTTGCAATTATCTGCTTGCAAATCACGTGTATTATGACATCTACGATAAAGAAAGGGCAAAAACACGTGTATTTTTGTAATCTATATTGTTTTTCTTTTAATCTATTATCCAAGAATATATTTGATATTAAAAAAACACAAAACTTTTTGTCGAGTGACATAAGTAGATTACGTTGATAATAAAGTATTGGATTTAAATATCAGGTTAGTAAAAAGAAGGGTAATATTGACGTTTTCTTTAGATTTCCTCAAATTTTCAGCTTTTACCGTCAAATTCTTAAGCAGTATGATAGAAGTTTAGAATTGTTCCCGATTAGCAGCCCTTAATACGTGCGGCTACGAATTGCATAGCGAAATATGTGTATGTTTCTACTTCACCTCGTAGGCATGGGTAATGAATATAAATAAAATAAAAATAAGACACAAATTTAAATGCTGATGTTCAAAATATTATTAACAGTGGCATACGAGTGTTGTGCTCGACAGTATCGGCTAGTCCAGTCCCGGGCGTGCTGACGCCGGCGCGTCTAATCGCCGTTTATTGGAGAAAACCGATTACTGAGAACGCCATGGCCGAAACCGTTTCGACATGTCACCACTCACTGATTGACGTACAACGGTCAAACAACTAATGACTTTTAACAAGAGTTTGAATGACTTTTCTGCTAGAAGGTACTTTTTTTTTCAAATTAAGACTTCGTGCAGTGACGAGGCAAGAATATATTATAGCAATTTCCTTGAGTATCGCAAGAGATAACTAAGGAACATAAGAGATAACTCAGTTACCAGATAAGGAAAACTCGAAATATAGTAGAAACAGTAAAATGTATTTATAAAATCGGTGAAATTTGAAATTAAACATTTTAATTTTGAGTTAGACATAATAAGGAGCAAACATTGTCATCAATTCGATATAATTCCAGACTGAATATTTTTGCTTAGAACTATTGGATAAAATCCCGATAGCATCCTGGTTGAGATTTTTTCTTGGTAGGATATGGTTCGGACACACATCGTCCAATCTGCCCGGGGCGACGGATGAGCGTTAACCTCACGCAGTCAGCCTCTCTGCGGGTGGCGGACTATTTCCCGATTCGTCCACCCGCATTCTGCTGATCTGGGAATTTATTTTGCAGCATTAGGTACAGTTACTTATAGTGTGATTGAAATAAATACAAGGTATGTACAAGAAAGTATTTGATGTGTATTTCTGATAAATGTTCTATGTTAAGCATTTCCCACGCATATGCGGTGATAGAGCAATAATCGCCACGCTTGGTGTCAAGAGTATGAAATGCAAATAATAATAGTAAATGTAGTGACCAACCCGCCTGGGTTAGAGATGCATTTGCTGTTATGAGTTTCCTAGTAGACGACTTCTACAGGAAAGTTTAGAATGACATATTTTAGTTTTAATTCATCGGCATATAGAAATATCTCAAGATCTCAAAAATATTATAAAATAATATAGGATAAAATTATTATTGCATTTTTTGCTTAAACCAACAGCACGCCTGGTGGTGTGTGGTCACTGCCACTCATGGATTTCAGCAATACCAGAGGAATAGGCAAGTCACTGCCTACCGTCAGAAAAGAATTCTACTTAAACATTATCATCATCAGCCTATACAAGTCCCACTATTGGGCTTGGGCCTCCTCCACTATTAAAGGAAAATTGATCTACTCCACCACGCTGGTCTGACGTGTTGGTTTTGTCTCTAGTGTTCCCTCTCTTGCATTATATGTAAAATATATTCTTCAGTTGTCCTTTACAACACCAACGGGTACGACACCCAGAGTGAATTGTATTCTTACTCCGTCACCACACGGAAACTCATTTAAAAAAAGAACAAGTCATAGAGTTCAAAAAACATCCCAGTGGGTAGTTTACTCCAAAATCTGCATGTGGATAGGAACGTAAATTAATATCACAAAATTGTGTAATTCAGTAGACGTAAACTACGATTACGAACTCAATATGTATCCGTGTTACGGATTGATTTTCAATTCATCTGTAAAATGAACGGTCTGCAAAGAGATAATACAAAACGACACAATAACATAGTAAATTTAATAAATCAATTTCGAGTACGGTATAATAATTATTTTATTACGTCTTTTTACAATAGCAGTGATGTAGTTTTTGTAGACCACTTTAAAAGGGTAAGTAATATTTAGCGAGCTTAAGGTTAGAAACACATTAGGCTGTTATTAGTCGCGTAGAGTTATTTGGATATTTTTCGTAGCATGATATAATTTAACGAAAATTTTACGTTGATGCAAAAATATCTGTGAGGGGATTATGAACTCTTATTTTAAACCGTGAAGTCAGCAAGTTGTAGGCCAATGTCGATATACGTATATTAAGTTGAGAAAATGAAGAAAGATGTTATATAATACGAGAAGAACAGCTGAGTACGAGGCATGCCTTTTAAGTTTTGTCGTTTGAAGAAAAAACACAACCTTATAGTACTTTTTATTGTTTATCAAAGTATTCACCACGTAGCTTAATACACTTTTCCATTCGCTCAAACCAGTTATTATAACATTTATTCCACTCTTTTTTTTTTTTTTTTGTGGGTGGTTCGCGGTCGGCGCGCCTCCGCACCACTCCGTCCGGGGCGACAGAGGGGCTTAAGCACGCAACTCCCGCGACCCACCCGAAAACCACGTCGCCTTCGTCGTTGGGCCGACCACTGGAGCAGCGTTAACTTGTCGTCAGTGGTCGGCCCGACGGAATACCCCCTATTGGGGTACCCTCCCATCGACCGACGTCCCCCCCTCGGGGAGGACGTCGGTCTTTCCTCACGCGGTCGGCCTCTCGGCGGGTGACGGACTAATCCCCGGTCACGTCACCCGCGGCCTCGGCTAGGGCGGCATGAGGCGCAGATAGTTGCGCCTGCGGCGCCCCAGTCGCCGGCGGCGGATCTCCTCATCGAGGCTGCGCTCCTCACGCAGGCGATCCGCCGCCTCCTTCCGCGAGATCACCGTCTCGCAGAAGGCTGCGACTGCGTCCCAATTCCCGACGCTGTCGACCATCGCCCTAGCGATAGCCGGCAGCGTCAGGTCCGTACCGATGATTGCGACGAGTTCACAGCGCTGCACTGTCCAAGCCCCGCAGGCCTCGAGCGTATGGCGCGCCGTGTCCTCGTCGCAATCGCAGTGGTGGCAGGACGGTGTACTCTCCCTCCCAACGACCTTGTGCAGGTATTTGGCGAAGCACCCATGCCCCGTCAAAACCTGCACCAGTCGGAAGGAGAGCACCCCGTACCGCCTCTCCTACCACTGCATCAGCACCGGCCGGAAGGCCTCCACGGTTCGCACCCCGAACCGAGGCCTCTCCAGCCGGACTGCCCAACGGGCGATGACGTCTCGGCGGGCGTCGACGCGCCAGGCGGTGAGATCCCTTAATGAGACCACACCGCCCTCCGCTCGCACCCCCGTCACCCGCCGATATAGTTCGGCGAGCATCTCCGCCTCCAGGTCCCACGGGGGAGTCCCGGCCAATAGGCACGCTGCCTCCGTCGCCACCGTGCGGTATCCGCGGATGGCCCTGACCGCCGTGACCCTCTGTGGTCGCCACAGAAGGGCCCTAAGTCGGGCGGTCATGGACCGACCAACAGTTGTCGCTGCCAAGCATCTTCGAGATGATGGTCGACAACGACAGGTCCGCTGTTCCCATGTCCGTTGACAGGACGTGGCGCTGAGGCCCCCAGGCGGGGAATACTTCTAGTGTGTGGCGCGCATCGTCGGTTAGCGCGCTACACTCATGGCATCCTGGGGCCTCTTCTCTTCCAATTTTGTGCAGGTACTTACCGAAGTCCCCATGTCCGGTAAGCACCTGCACCATCCTAAATGTAAGGCTGCCGTCCCTTCTTCTGAGCCAGCGGTGGAGATGCGGCGCAACCGCCTCCACAGTCCCCCGCCCTGCTACGGGGGACTCTAGATCCTCCCTCCACCGCCGGATGACTTCCCTTTGGGCCACTTCCTGAACTCTGCCCAATCCCCTTGTGGAGACTCGCTCGCCGTTGAATCGATGTGGCGCGGAACCGGTATATTTCTGCCAACGCTTCCACCACCAGTGCCCAAGGGGGGTCGCCCGCCAGCAGTGTTGCCGCAGTCCAGGACACAGTACGGTAGCCCCTAATAGCCCTTACCGCGATGACTCTCTGCGGTCGACGCAGGAGGGCTCTGTTGCGGGCGGTGAGGGACTCCGACCAGATAGGGGCACCATACAGTGCCATGGACCGCAGGATGCCGACGTACAGACGCCGGCACGACGACCCAGGAATGGTATACCACTCTGCGTTAACCGTTCTACGATTTTCATGTGCAATAGTCGCAACATGGCCGGTTTTTCCAACGAACGTGGCCATCATCTTCTTTGAAGTGCTTCGAGAACGAACAACTTTAGTCGGCTTTGGCTCGTCTTGAAAGATCCAGATTGTAGATTGTTGTTTGGAATTAGGATCGTAGGCATAGATCCAAGATTCGTCACCACTGATGATGTAGTAGACGTGATTTGACTCTCCTCGGTTGAACCTTTGCAGAGTTTCTTACACCATCTGATGCGGGCCGCCTCCGACGATCGGAAAGCAGAGGCGGTATCCAACGGCAAACTAGCTTTCTTACACCAAGCGCTTCATGCAAGATCTTCTGAATGGTTGTCCCAGAGATGCTTAATAGAGCATCTATCTCTCGATACGTCACATGACGATCTTCGAGAATTAATTGTCTCACAGCAATGATGTTATCTTCAGTGAAGGCGGATTTTGTGCGTCCTTCGCGAGATTTGTCACTAACACTAGTATATCCACGCTGGAATCAGTCCGCAGACATGGGGCTTCATCAGTGAACACAGATGTTAGCTCTTCAAAACACTGAAGCCGTGTCAGGCCTCCTCTAAAGTTGTAGAAAATTATTCCATGAACATTTTCCTTTGAAAGATTCAGTTTCGTACGTAACTTGACAGATTCCAATCGACGCTGTGACTAAACAATTGTATTAATCCTAATACTTTCAACTATTTTGAGATTCAAAATTTAAACACATTCGAATATAGAACAGTTCCAAATTCAAAATTGCCGGGAAATATGAAAACGACAGAACTTAAAAGGCATACCTAGTAGAATAATTGAGCTCGAGTTTGAAAATAGTTTTCGCTGCGATATGCTATAGGCGTTTGTTATCAATCGATCAACGCTTCAGTTACAGTGCCTTGGGTGCAGATGTTACTCGTATCGTATCTGTGTAAACGGTGAGCCTGGAAACTATCTACCATCCTTATTAATATTATAAATGCGAAAGTAAGTTTGTTTGTTTATTTGTTTGTTACGCTTTCACGCTTAAACCACCAAACCGATTTCACAAATTCTTTCACCAATGGAAAGCTATAATATCAGGGAGTAACATAGGCTATATTTTATCCCGGTATTCACTCGGGAAAGGGAACTACGGGGGTAAGGCGGCTGAAACCGAAGCGAAGCGAGGGCGGGTTGCTAGTGACTTTAACAAGCCAGTCTTTTCAATACAAGGATCTCATTGCAAATGGCGTTCTTGTCGTGTTAATGTCTATCATAGTTTTCAACAACCAGCGATGACTATAATGATTGCAGCGAATTTAAGGCTCGCGGCTCTCGAAGTCATACATTAGACTTTATCAAAATGATACTGATACACTACACTAAAAGCGACAAAATCGTTTATCTTAAGAAATTGTCGCTTGAAATGTTTATTTGATAATTGCGACAAATTACTGGTCTGGTATTTTCTGTGACGTTGAAAAAATACAAACCACCACGCATTCGTTCCCGCGGGTGTTGTAGCGAACGATTAAAGGATGTACGCCACTAATATGCCAGAGCGAGAAAATTTGAAACGAAACTCCTTATCAAATTGTCAAACCGACATATTTTATTAGGTCAATTTGCCAATAGTTATGGAGCAGGTTCGTCTCTAGTAGAGACACGTAAATGACTGAGGAAAAAGAGTGAGAAATGTGGTCGTACGCTGTTTGCCTAATGCAATTCCAGCCTTAGCTTCGTTACCGCTATATTACTATTGTTATAGTATTTGCAGCACGTGTAACGACGACTTAGGTGTTACTAACCTCCATCATTTCTATTAAGTAGAACGTTTTCTTCATTCTAATCTGTTTTCGCGGCATTCTTGATTTGTACATTTTATTTTTTTATTGTTTAATGGCAAATTTTGTACATTTTTTTATTATAACAAATCTTTTTTGCAAGAATAAGAAGGACTAGAAATAAAACTCTATGCCAACTCGTTTCATCAACATTGTGGAAGACGCTTGAGTCCAGTTGTGGAACGTAAATGAGCTGAGATGATGATCTTTATGATATTGAAATAAAACTATTTACGGGAGGTCCTCTCATGACTATGAACGTTAAAAAGTGTTTGAAATGTTAGAAAAGAAAAATCAAAATACAAACGCAATAAAAGCCGAAAAGGGACTTTTGATGCGAATGTCAAAATGTCATGTAGCGCTTTTATATTTTTTTCATTATTTTAGTGTTTTACAGTGTTATGTTGAATAATTTTGCTGATATTTTATGTAAAATAATGCAGATAAAATTCTGAAATGTAGTGAATATGATATAATAGTGAATTGCGTGCATTTTGACATTCTACCAACATTCCCAGAGAAGGCATGACTTGGTTATCAGTACCAAATCATGCTAACGACTGACTGAAAGACAAAGAATTAAAGACATGAATAATTAATATAATATTCGACACTGGCACCAGTAGCTCATATTATTGTAGCTCATTGCCATTAAATAAGAAGGTGAAGAAAAGCCGAAAAAATAATTTTGTTTCAAATGTGTATAGTATTCGCTTAAACATCATAAATCATTGTAATTATATTATCTGAGAAGAGAATTTATTCATATGGTTTTGGAGAACTAATAATTTTGACTACTTCTTCGTTACCAGTGGGTATGAGATATATAAAGTTGGTACCTACTTACGAAGGTAAATCCAGTACAAGAAAGCTTAAAATAATCTATCCAACTTATAAACAACTTTGATTTAGCTAAATATACTCCAAGAGTGGTAGGACCACACTGTCGACAGTTATCTGTCTACAGCCGCGGGTCCGTCCATCCGGGGTAGTACCACACTCTCGCAGAAAATCGACGTCTGAGTAGTAGCAATTTGTTACTGCGCTTCGTTCGGTGAGCAAGAGAGCCGGAAGCCCAACTTTCTGAGGGTGTTTGCGTGTGGAGGGTTTTGGTGGTGCCCTTGGTATCACCGAGCCTCAATGCACTCATTCACAATCCCTTCACTTTCTTCGCGGTAGGCAGCGGCCTTGTAAGGGTCCATGAGCGGCAGTAACACTTACTATCAGGTGTACTGTTTGCTCGTTTACCACCGTTTGCAATAAAAAAAAACAAACTAAACATATAATAATAAAATTAACTGAATGAATGAAACTTGAAACAAATATTTAAAGCAAATTGCAAAAACATTACTTCTAAATTTTTTTTTTTCTATTATTAATTATTTTTAGTTCTAATTTATTACTTACAAAACAAAATTATAAAAATATTACTTCGCAATGATTATCAGTTTACTTTTCAAATTGAAATTGAAATCAATTACAGAAATGAATTTTAGGTATTATATAAACTATACTCGCTCGTGAAACTTATTATTAGAGGTATACAGTTGGTACCTGGCAGGGCCGCGCAAGTTGCGAGTCACGGAGGGAGCTTTCGGGTAAAAACTACAAAAAGTAAATTATATTGATGGAATCGAACCAGTTTGATTGATGATGAGTGAGCATTTTTTAATTTATTTCGAGGATTCAACCGCACCGTTTGTTGAGGTCACATCATGTTGTAAAGCTAACTCATGAACGCGCTACGAGTTTGAAGGTCCCTATAAAATATGTGAAACCAATTAATTTTCTTTTCAATTTGTTGGATGTTTCTTTGCACTGCGCTAGTTACATTTCAAGGTCCGTAGCCTTGTTAAGTCGTAGAGTTATTTTTATTGATATAGTTTTATTTTAAACTGACCAGAAATATTAATTTGTAAGTAGAGATCAAGATATTGGTTGGATAATCTGTAATATATAATTACGGAACCTTACACAATGTAGAATATTAAAACGTTGAGGCCGGCTGTCGGCAGCGCAGTTTTCTTGTCGGTGTTTTAGCTATAAGGTGTCTATTAATATTAATTGACATTTGTGAAATTTAGTTTTCGGTGTACGCAGAACAATGACGGTGCAATGTTGTCTTAAAATTTTATGATGTTCGTTCTCTCTTACAAATTGTTATTTAATTACTCAACCTCTTTCACTGAATGATTTTTTAGTTTTATTTTTAGGGAAAGTTGTTGATTTTGATTAAAAAGTAAAGAGAAATATTGAGTATGTTTAATCTTCAGTAAAATTAACTCTTATTTTGGTATGTTAGAACTAGAAACATGTACTAAAGTGCAAAAGAACCACTATCCATACTAATATTATAAATGCGAAAGTAAGGATGTTTGTTTGTTTGTTTGTAACGCTTTCACGCTTAAACCACCAAACCGATTTCAAAAATTCTTTCACCAATGGAAAGCTATAATATCAGGGAGTAACATAAGCTATATTTTATCCCGGTATTCCCATAGGAACGTGAACTACGCCGCGGGTAAAGCGACTGAAACCGAAGCGAAGCGAGGGCGGGTTGCTAGTATATAATACATAATAATATCTTTGTTTAACATAAGAATAGATAATTTTTTAAAAGAAGAGTTGATAAATATTTTCCTTTATAGAAAGAATCATTTTAATATTCGTTTATAGAAAATAAAGGTTATAAGTTTAGAAAATCTGCTGGCAAAAGCCAAAACACTACTTCCCGACACGTACCTTCTATAAAACTGGGACTTCATGATTAGTAGTCGTATATGTGTACTAACAAATCTACGAGGATACCCAATCTATGAGGATTACTGCTAATGAATGGGAATTAAAGTTTTTTGTATCATCTATACAAATATATAAAATTAAAGTGTCAGTTTGTAATGTCAAAATAATACGTTGTTCACATACTCACACAATTATTTACACGACACCTACGCCCAAACACCACTTTAATAATATTTTGTTTGTCTGTTAGTATGTTTCGGATAACCTTCCAAACGGCTTTTTTTTTTTTTTCGTCTCAAGAAACAAAACGATATAAAATTTGCCCGCTCCAGAAATTGAACCCGAGGCATCATGGACTGTAGTCGCGTATTTTAAAAGACATTGAAGATTTAAAATGTGAGGGTAAGGTGACTGACGGATTGTTAGTTTAAAATAAAAAAATCACTTCTCCTCATATGATGTAAGTCCGTTTCTCAGCATTGATGAAAAAAAAACCTTTCATTTAATCTCAACTCACCCTTAGTTAGTATATAACCACTAGGAGGCTCGCGCTTCCTTCATTTTGGGAGAGAATTTGACCTAATCCCTATCCCGGTTTGACGTGAGCATTCCATTTGCAATTTTCTACTATTGCATCTATGTTATCTATGTTCACTGTTGGACATAGGCCTCACGAAAATGCCACTTGGAACGGTGCTGTGCCAACGGTTCCCTGCGACTTTCAAGATATCGTCAGTCCATCTAGTAGGGTCGTCCTGAGTTGGGCTGACTAGGACAAGGAACTCCGTACAGGTGGTTGGTCCAACGACGAAGGCGACGGTACGGGTGGGTTATGGGCTCACGCACCGTCCTTTCATCGCCCCGGACGGAATGGACGGCGTGTGCGCTTACCATAAGCCACCCAAACAAAAAAATAATAATAATAAAAAGGGCTCATCCTATGCTACATCGTCTAGTACATGATCGCCACTCGAAAATCTTTCTTCCCCAACGGATGTCCGTTTGACGAGCGATGTGGACCGTCCATTGCCATTTCAACGTGGTAATTTAGTAGACTATGTCAGTTACAGCCGTTCTTCTACGGATTTCCGTATTCTGACTTTATTACGTAGATAAATACTGGACATTGCCCTCTCCATAGCACATTGAGCGACTTTGAGCCTTTTTATGAGGTCGTCATTTAGAGACCACGTTTTAGTACTGTATGTCATCGCTGGTAACACACACCGTATATATTTAACGGTTATAAAACTTTTGCCTTAACTGTCACGAAATGTACGATAAAAGATTATTTAATAGGTCTGCCCCAAGTTATTCGGATAAGATTAGTATATTGATGGCTTAGTAAATAAGTATATAACATCACTACGGCTTAAATACGACCCACTACTGGGCTTGAGCCTCCGCTTTAATGGGAAGGCAAAACCAAACTGGTCACACGGCTCTGAATGGAGCTCTGAATAACTGATTGTCCAAACATAAGATAAGATTAGGTAATCTCTAATTATGTTAGAGGCTTGCGGTGCCGGGAACAAACACGGATTTAAAAATAAAAAAAAAAAAAACTGGTCACACGAGGATTTATTCTAAGAGTTACTTTTTTAGTAGTAGTTTTTTAGGATAGGGTTTTATTTTTAGTTTTTGTTCTTCTCTTGAACGAATCTTATATATTGAATCCTATAGGTGTCTTTTACGAAAAATCTGCGTCAACCTTGCTTTTTGATATCCCAATATCAACTCTTAAACACTACTATTAAATCATCATCATCATTATTATTATAATCTTTATTCAGCTTATCGCCGTCCACTGCTGGATGTAGACCTCCCTCATGTTTTGCCACAGAGTACGGCCTAGTGCTGCCTGCATGCAACGACGCTCAGAAACATTCACCAGGTTGTTGGTCCACCTAGTCGGCGGGGTTCTACACTACGTTATCCAATACATGGTTGCCCCTCGTGAACCTCTCTTCCCCAGAGGTTGTCGGGTCGTCGAACTATGTGATTGTCCATTAGCACGCTGACCGACATTGAGCTTGGTTATGAGGCCTTCCTTTAGGGACCACACATTTATGCCGTAAGTCATCACTGGAAACACACACTAGTCGTAAACCTGTATTTTCAGACATGGAGGTATGTTGGACGAGAAGACTGTCTTAAGTTTCCCGAACGCCACCCAACCGAGTTCATCGTCGACTGACCTCATTCTGGAAATTGAATCTACCCAACCGAACTGTTTGTCCAAGGTGAACCATAATGTTTGACAACTTCGAGAATCGCATTACAACTAGTAGAAGTACCGGAAGGACAAGGGCATTTGACATGACTTTCATCTTATCCATGTTCATTCGTAAACCCACTAGTTGGGATATCCCGCTGAGATCGTTGAGCATTGTGCCAAGGTCCTCCATGGATAACTATAACGACAATATCGTCAGCAAATCGAAGGTGAGTGATGAATCCGCTGTTGACGTTGACACCGAGTCCGGTCCAGTCGAAGAGCTAAATAGTCTACTCTTAAATACTACCTTTAATAGTCCACTTACACACATAGCAAGGTCATATGTATATAAGGTCTGCTGAAATGGATAATGATATTGACGTATATTTAATGACATGTGCGACACAGACACTGTCTTTGAAGGGGCCAGTAATGGCTTCATAGGTTTAGTTTGCTATTTGTTTCTATTTTAATAATTTATTTACAAATACTATTATTTAAAATCAATGTAATTACAAACGTGATGTGACAATGAATGCCATGCATAACTCTGTGGAATTACTTCTAAAGTAAATATGTAAAATAAGCTCTGTGCATTATTATAGAGAGTTTTAAGACATGGTTCATAAAATGCTTCAAATCGCAAAAGTGAAAAGAATATATAAATCAGTGCCGCTATGAACGTCTTAAGTAAACTAGCTAAAAGTACACCTGTTTTTATATATTATATGATACACACGGTATTTAGTACGCACCTGAACAAACCTACGTCATTCGGAGGACAGCGCAATGTTTGTTGGGCAATTTAATTACAATCTGCATGAATTCAATAACTGAACATATTATATATTTGCATGGCAAAAATGTGTCATTCGATTTGCAACTAGATTTCGTTCTGATTTTCTTATGAAATATTTGTCGAATATTCGAATTAGGATGCTTCTCTTATACTTGTTATTAGAATTAAGTGAGCTAATACCAACTCGTCCGACATGAGTATAGTGTAGTCTGTCAGTTTACCTCCAATTTAGCATTTCGGCTCATATAAATTAAAACAATACAAACTTATTACATTTTTATTATTCGGATTGAGAGCCTTCAGCGCTCACCCAAAAGTCTGGGTAAAGTTGTCACAGCCATCTGCGACTAACAACTATAGCAACACAAAAAAAAAATAATTTTATTATCAACAAATTTTATAATTATTTCAGTTATACATATATCCATTGCTCCTGCATATAATTGATGATCATGAAATTAAGGATTGGATTCGTGAAAATAAGTATGTTTACTTCGTTTTCTCTTATTATTATCATCGATACATTGAATTTCATTATCAATATAGAATGGACTATTAATATAAGTATTAGGGTGGTTCATTTCCGCAAACATTTTTTTTCGTTGCTCATGCAAAGTATTAATCTACATATAGAAAAAAAAATTCTCAACAAGTTTGAGCTCTTAATATTAATTTTAAGTACTTACAATTTAAATTTAAAGTTTTACCATTCAAAATGCATGTAAATAAATCTTTTTTTTTTTCAAATTTCTAATGCTTACCCGGCTTTTACAATATTGCAAATCGGTTTGATGGAACTTGTGGGGAATTTCACGCTCTTCAAAATAGTCTTAGTGGTAATAAATAGAAAAAAATAATCTAAATAACATTATGAGTTAGTATTTATCAATTTCTTACATTTTGTGGTATAAAATGGCTGTGTAATGAATTATTAAATATTGGTCGGATAACTTTTTTTATGAGTCAGTTCTTTTTTTCTTCCTACTTTTGGCGGTTTGCTCGAAAAATTAAAAGAAAATATATTTATTTCAAAAACTGTACTTTGACGACTCCTACTGGTGAACCAGTGCGAGTTACACAAAGAAACACTAAGACTATTTTAAAGAGCGTGAAATTCTCCACAAGTTCCATCAAACCGATTTGCAATATTGTAAAAGCCAGGTAAGCATTAGAAATTTGAAAAAAAAAAAAAGATTTTTTTACATGCATTTTAAATGGTAAAACTTTAAATTTAAATTGTAACTACTTAAAATTAATATTAAGAGCTCAAACTTGGTGAGATTTTTTTTTCTATATGTAGATTAATATTTTGCATGAGCAACGAAAAAAAAAATTACGGAAATGAACCACCCTAATAAGTATGTTCTACAACTTCGACTGACCACGTGGTCACGGAATAAGAATACAAATCACCAACTCTTGTCTGTGGATGTCGTAAAAGACGACTGAGAGAGATAATACGCATATATCACGTATGCAAGAGAAGGCAAACTCGAAACAAAACCCTATACTCTATATTTCTATACTATACTGATTGCAGTATAATATATATAGAAAAGTCAATTTGCCTTCTATTGTGGGGGAGGCTTGAGTCTAGCTGTGAAATTCATGTGGGTCGAGATAGTTTCAATAATATTCCACTGCCTATTTTTTTGTTGGATGAAAAGATATTTTATAGTCTCATTTGACAAGACATCACGAAGTGCCATTTCATGTAAAGTCATTTAATAAAATGTAACCAGCGAAATAGAATTTTATTTATTTAATTTGACCCTTGATTTCACATACGTTTGTATTCCCAGTGTCCTGCGAATCCTTTTATATCGATATAACAAGACATTATGCAAAATAACAAAGACGATTAACAAGCCGTTTGTCAGTTACTACACTAGTTTTGATTTCAATAGTCCAAGTTGCAATTTATCTACGTGTCTAGGGTTCATAAACTGGTTCCGTTTTTGTATTGAACTTGCGTCAGAATAGAGGCAACAAATCAGACTATGCACTGTGAGTTATCTGTGCCATATTAGTTATTTGTTTTGATAAGCTCGGTTTGTTAAGTCCATAATACAACGAAATAAAAATAAGAATAATATAATATTATTTCCTCATGATTTACGTTCTTAGTGCTGCAAGTTACGAATACTACCACCCTTTACATTGCTTATCGGTCTCATAAAATACAACTAAGAGCTTTACTTCGATCTTGGCCAGCTCCATTGGATGCATGCTGCTTCATAATTACATTCCCAAGGAGGGATAAAGTCAGGCAAGCGACCGGTCACAAAACTATTCCTTTTGCAATATGTATAATGAAAGAAAAGTACATATTCTGTTTATTGTGTACATATTGTGTCGTCCAAAAGTAATTGGAATAAGATCAGGGTGATGATAGGCATGATTTATGTTCTAAGTATCGAAGTATCAGCCTTTACACAACTATTTCATGGAAATCAAATTTTACCAAATAAAACATGTTTCTATATACATATTCTCAATAGGATTGCGTGATTGAAAATATTCGTGGCTATAATTAATTAAAATCCTAATAAATTATAAAAATACATTTATTGCGGCAACCCATTTGGAATAATGTTCAGAATAATATGGTGTTATAATTTTTCTCATAAAAACGTTTCATAATTTATTTTTTATGACATTTATCTATCATTAAAAGTAGATTTCTTTTTATAACTTTAATAGTAAAAGCATAAAATATGTTTTTAATCCAGTAAGTAGATGGGTGAAGTCTTACTGCGGGTGCTCAGCTACTACTGTTGGATACAAGTACTTCAACAGAAATAATTATAATAGCAATATAGTTCCATTCAGAACATGGGATGGGATAGGAATATCCATTTTGCCGGCGGTTATTATCCCACATGGGGTGCTTTTGGGCGATGTCGTTTAGTTTACTTACATCGTTGACAATCTACAGCGCTCACCCATTAAACGGGCAATGCTTTGATAGCAGCCGTCGATGGCTAACAGCTAATCCATTTACATTAAAAAGAAAAGAAATTAAAAATTATTTTATACGACACAAATTGTTACGCAACGTGATTGTCAATAGAATACTTTTACAACCGAAAAGTTCCATATCTCCTTATGTAATTGAAATAATCACTACATTACAATCGTTCAGATACTTATTGTTTTTTACATGTTTATATTAAAATCTCTTACGTAAAACCACTAATGATGAAATATATTTTCAAATTAATTGTGTATATCTATTATAACTGACATTAATGATACACAATGAGTCAGCATGTATAATAAATTGACGTGAAATACAAAAAATGGCGTTTCATTCCTTCGTATTATTAAAAGTATCATAATATTTACCTCGGAAATAATTAAGCAAGTTTCTGGTTCTAACGACAAACTCTTCAGCAATGTAAATAAGTTGACCACAAATTAAATGATTCTAAGGGTTTCACGTTAGGAGATCAATAATTAATATTTTAGTATTTGTATGTCTTGTGTGCTCTCTATAAATTTTTAAGAATTATAATATATCTGCTTATAATATTGTGCGTGTGGATTAAAGATTTGTTATTACTATTTTTATGCCCGCTAGAGTCATACACAGTTATTTTTTTTTAAGAAAGCATGCTGTACTATTGAAATAATTCTTGTAATGCGGCTAATTTTTAGATATATTAAATTGAGTCTCAATATTTGATACGGTAAGTATTTTTACAATTAAAATCTATCCATCAGCTTATCCAGATCCATTCTGGGACATAGGCTTACCCGAGGGTTGGTAATTTTACCTATAATAAGTGGATGTAAAAATCTGTCGCTGTCTCCATCACAGCAATCCGCAACTTTGAAACCACCTGAAGATATGTATACACACCTATCATACCCCGGTTTTCTATCAGTTAAGACGACTGCCCCAAAGACCCGCCGCAAATTTTAGCGGCAGCGACAGCAACCGCGGGTAAAAAAAAAAAACAACACGTTCGGTACCACCGCTCTGTTCCTTTTAGGCTTCAGAAACAGTTATTTCGCCACAAAAGGGGGACGAGGAAATTAAGTCTGTCGTCTGACCTGCGTGGTAGTAGCTTAAAGTCCTACCCGCAATGGAGGAGACTCGAACTAAAGACCCGGCTGAGATGATAATAAATATACATATAAGCGATTAATATAAGCCGTTAAATTCTATTAAAAACCAGTAATAATTACTATTAAAAATCGTAGATTATTAAATGCTTTTATTTATTTTATTTATTACTTTTCTAAAATGTGTCACAATTGTGATATAAGCAAATAAATATATAGGTATACTTGTATATTTATTTTGAAGACAGTTTTATTGTCTTATTGGCCCGAATTTTCTGCGAAGGTCGGTATTTGATCTAGATATTCGGAGCAACATAGCTCATCTAGAACTGTGCTAGATAAAGGCATGTCCTAGATCAAAATAAGCAATTGCATATGCCTATCTGTGTTTAATTCCTGTCTATCACTAAAGATAAAACTCTGATATTACAAAAAATAATTAAAAAACATATTAACCTTAGTTGTAAATCTATTAAGTATATAGATATTTGAGAGATAGATAAAAAGAAAGTTTAGTTATAGATAATCGCAATTTTGGCTTATTATGTACCACATGACTTGTGAAAAAATTAATGTCTTCATATAAAAAAAATCTTTAATTTTATGTCTTAAAACAATTATAAATCATTATATGACTACATAGATGGCATCGCAGTTAAGAAACCATCCTAGCGTACCAGGTGTCGTGGATTCGATTGCCATGATTATATTTTGTGAGATCAAAAAATCGTTGTTCTGAGTCAGGGTGTAATTTATGTTCGTTAATTATAATTGTAAAGATCCCCGTAAATCCGACCAAGAATTCGTTTACATCGTTCGTTATATAATAATTTCTAAAGAAAAACCTTCACAAAAGTAATAACCTTTTTAATTCAACATACGAATCGAACTTGCGATATGAAGATCACCAATCACACGCTTACACCAATACACTAAAGAGGCAGCCGAGTAATACTACCAATAATCAGCATTTATATCTAGTACAGTCATTCTTTATTTACGAGAATGATTTACACATTTTTTTTCGACAATAATAATATCAAAAACCTAAATAATATCCCTAAAAAATATATAAAATAAGAGCGAAAGTAGTAATTTGCATATAACAATGCAACACCTGTTTGTTGGCGCTGGCATGTGGGCGACTGTGTCCTCACAATAGCTCTCATTCACTATAACAGTTGCAGTGTAAATGAACCTTTTTTATCATTATGAATCGTCAAGGTCACCTCCTTTATATGCCATCATATGGTCTATTGTATACCGGTCGATGTATAAGTCGATTTAAAAAGCCGAAACTGTTTCAGATATTACAAAGACAATAATGTTTTGTTTAACCGTTTGGTGACGGACTAAGAGTATAATGTGTTACTACCTTATTTCTCTCGTATTACCCGTTTGTTTAACACAATACGCAAATCGATTTTCCTGTAGTTATGTTAGAGTATCGTACAGCCTGAGAAGAAGAAGTATCTATAAATCCTTTCGGTCTATGCCGCTCCACTAATCAGCTAACTCTCTGGGCGAGAGGCAGTCTGGACTTGCCTGTGGAGTGGAGTGTAGTTGGAGTGGTTTACGGTCGGCTCACTCCTCGCACCACTCTGTCCGGGCCGACAGAGGGGAGTAAGTACGCACACCCGTAACCCACCCGTGACACATCGGCCCGACGGAATACCCCTTGAGGAGTACCCTCCCGGCGACCGGCGTCCCCACCTCGGGGAGGACGTCGGTCTTTCCTCACGCGTTCGGCCTCTCGGCGGGTGATGGACTAATTCCCCGATCCAGTCACCCGTGAATATAACACACTTAAAAATATTTCGATATTTTGAGAAAAACTCAGTCTTTTATTCAAGAGTTAGGTATTTAACCAATCTAAATTGCTCTTTATTTACTTATAATTACTGTACCGTTGTATATTAATAGTATGAAAAAAGTGTACAAATAATAATAGGCTATCATTATTATCCTCATAGTTACGTTCATCTATTGTCAAACAGACTTATAATATCTTCAGTGACCGTTGGCCGTCCCTAACCCTTACCTAGAGACACGTACAACCGCTTCCTCGCTAGAATTATTGTAATTTAATAACCCCGCTCATTCTACTCGAACCAGTCACCCTTTCCTATTAAAGACCATTCATTCGCAAAAATAACACAATTGATCACTTGTCAAATTCTTTTATTAAATCCATAGAAAATGTTTTGGATCGTAAATTTACGAAACGAATAGATTCATATCAAAACAAGTGGTTTAATTTATAACGTGTAGATATGTAGATAACGGGTGTGTAATGTCTTGTAGCGGCTTGTTTAACTTGCTAATCGCCTTTCGTGTTATAGATGCGCTGATAAATCAAACACAAAGTTATAACGTGTTCAGTTTTCTCGGTTTTCAATTAAAGAGCACGGTGTATAGTTGTAGTTACGTGTTCGGAATAGCTAGTGAGTGTGGTATAATAAAACGATTTCCCTTAATTTAATGACTTGTCAACTTTGAGTCAGTTAAGATATTTGTTGAAATAACTTATATTTACGCTTATATATGACACTATTTTTCTTCATGAAATTAATATTAAATTTATAACATCATCCCAGATCATGTAAGTCAATAAGAGGGAAATTGATCTACTTTACCACACTGGTCGGATGTGTTTGTATTTATGTGGCTTTAATGTCGAGTTTTCTTTCTCTTGCATAGATGTTATCTGCGTATCATATCTCTTTGTCGTCTTTTACGACATCCACGTGTAATAAAATGTAGTAGTAAATTGTGTCTCTACTCCGTCACCATATAAAAATTGTAATTTAGATTAGGTATCATTAAATTTTTAAGCATCATGATGTGTTCAAAGAGTAACAGCATTATCCTGTTACTACCAGTCAAGTGAGTGCTATCCTTGAAGAACACAAGAACAAAGTGTATTTTATTATTATTAGAGACAATAAGAAAAGTGCCAATGGACACATTCTTTACTCTGTAAGTTTTAGCAAATTAAGTTAGATTTAAATTACTTATTAGCCTCATAGCTAGATTGAAATTATTAAGAAGTAACTGTTAAGTTATATCATAACTAGAAAAAAAAAAACTACCAGTCAAGATAGCAATGTTAATTGCTTATCAGTATTGCCAATAACTGCCATGGTACTGAGCAGGCAACCGAAGTCATGGGATTGGTGCCAGTTTTTAGCCCAATTGGCCGTGGAAAGTCAGGTTACATGACCGCAAACCATCCCTTCGTCGCTCCAGATATTTAGAACAGAGTGTGTTCAGACAGTTCCAAAAAAAATTATTTCATATTAGATAAAATACCGCATGGTCTATATTATTATCTTGGTATTCTAACTTCATTCCTTCCACATAACAATCCTCACCTAAGACGGAACATCTCATCGTTCCTGAAAGAGTCAGTTGCTATGCAAGACAGTTTTTGGATAAGGCACTTTTCAAGCATTCAAAGCAGCAAGACAAAAAAAAACAGTTTTTAGCAAGATAATTGCTGCTTTGAATGCTTGTAAAGCAACATTATCTTCTTGAGCCCTGATGTATTCCGATTCTCTTATGATCTTCATTAATGGTGGCAAATTGAATTAATTTATCAAACTGGTCAGGTAGTTTGAAACAGGATATTAATCCTCCCATGACCAGGAACGCTGAACAGTGTTTTAAACGTGGGGTCTATTTTCTGTGCGATTGACCTAACCTGCATGAATTGACCTATTTATTGCTGCTTACAAATAACTGTCCGTGGCATGATATTACTACTTAAAATAACAATATTTAGTATATTTAGCTGTAATTTACCAGCTCAGCTCATACGTCCTACTTCTGGGTTCGAGCCTTTTCCGTACGACTCAATCTCACTCAGCAAGATGACCACCTGCGAAGCGATGCCTGCTGTGAGATAATTGCCTGTTGGGCAGCCTGGCTGGAGAGGCCTCGATATGGTATTTAAGACCTTCCAGCAGATGCTGATAGAGTGGATGTTTTCCTACTGATGCAGGTATTGATGGGGCACGGTAGCTTCGTCAATTACCTGCACACGGTCTTATGGAGTGGGAGCACGTCCTTCTATCTCCTTTGTGATGGCGACGAGGAACACGGCGCGCCACCTCTTCGTCACCCCATTATATTCTTACTCTGTTATCATACGGGAAAATTAAATACAAATGTGATAAAATCCGCAAGAATTGAAAGGAATGGAATGAGGACAGGAATGAAGGTGAAGGAATTAGCGCTATCGATTCGCTCGCTCACTGAATGCAATAGCAAATTGCTACTTCTTATACGTCAATTTTCTGCAATGTCCTAATCTACATGACCCATTTATAAATACAGGCAAACAACTGTCCGTAGCGCGGCTTACGACTTCAAATAACATTAAAATAAGACTTTAAATAACACTAAAATTTATTTAAATTAATTTAAATATCAAGGTAGCAACTCGATAATTGACTGCTAGAAGTTTTTCGTTATTGTAGGACAGTAGCCTTCACCACTCATTTATTGCTGAAGGTCGATAGCTATGTCATAATACAGCTAGCACCTTAATAATATATTTATATCTATCGTGTGCTGATGGGTTAAGAATACAAAGTTACTTTATCGTGGATATGTTAAAAACTAACTACGTAATGACCAGATTAATATGCAGTTGCACTCTCCTAGAACGCTTATAAGAACAAATATGACCATCCATTATCTGCTCAAGCGTGATTGCATTAAACCCGCGGTATATCCAATGATACAATTCAAAGATGGATTCAACAGTGGACACAGATAGACTCGTGAAGGGAATGTCAATTCTTATAGTACTTTAATATGTGAAGGCAATCTTCTATCTCGAGCATCTCGTTATGTGTTGAAATTTATTGAGATTTATTATTAAAAAATACATCTATGTTCCACAATTTGACACGGACTTTATCCAAAGTGAACGGAAAATTTATTGAATTGTATTTTAACTCCGTTACCACACGGAAAACATTATTATTCGCTAGCAAATCAGAAATAATTTCACGTTACTATCTTACCTCACAAATAGAACGTAATAACGACGAAAACTGTATCTAATGAAATGATATTATATATCTTAAAAATAGCTTCAAATTGTTATAGATATAAATAAAAAGCGAATAATACAATTTTGTTCAACAACCTGAAATTACGCTCTTGAAATTAAATGTAATCATTTCACTAGAACCTTTACGTAAGTCTACATCTACGGTTTCTTCAATCGGCAGTTTATTTTTTCGTTGCCAAGAGACACGCCGTTCGATCCGTTATTACGTTACGAAATAACGTTCGCAAATCGTTATAACGAAAGTTGCGCAACGTCGTAATTTCGTTAAATTTATTTCACACTTCAATGCCTTTGTGAGTTGTATCGCTCGCTCTGAAACTGTAACGAAATTATTCATTTATTAGTATTTGCGTTTTACTTTAGGTATTGAGTACGTTTTTTGCGTACGATGACAAAAATAAATGTGTTAGCAGTTTCACTTCGAATTATTGCGTAAATATTTTGATTAAAATTTCATACAGCATCTATGTTGGTAGTGCCTTGGCAGTAGTCACTTTTTTGCATCTATTGCATTGTAGTTCATTTCTTCTTCTCAATTCATATGCGACCTATTGTTGAACCGCCTTCGCAAATAGACAGAAAATTGGCTTTGTAATGCCAGTTAGGCACGATAGATTTGATTTTCTTCTTGAGATGTGTAGGTATAAATCGGCTTATGTTTTTCATTTAACACACAATTTAATATTTTTGTAAGATTTTCTAGCGAAAAGAAAGTGTAATGGCATATTTAATTTGCTCATATGGTCACGAGTTAAGAATACAATGTCACCACCAACTTTCCCTTGGAAATCGTAAAGAAGTATCAGGAGAATAGACAGCAACTCTTTATTGAGCAACTTACTGCCAATTGTAACCATCAACTCTTGCGAAACGTGGATTTTATAGTCATATTCTCGTAGAAACTTACATATATCCAACCGTGGACGTTGATAAGTTGATGGGTGGGATGGGGATTAAGTTATTACTACTGAGATGTTATTTGATTAAATTAAAATTATTGATAAATATAAGATATTCTCAACATTGTTATGCTTTACTTGCGACATTCTCAATCTATATTTCAGAAAAAAAAATCACTGACGAAGACGACAATATTATTAATGAAATTTTCTTATTAAAGTGGCTTCAATTACATGAAAATAAACTTCAATTTTTTCAAGTGAACGCATGTCTGTGCTGCATTTAATGAAAGTCTCGCTTATATATTAAAAAGAAAGCAATCGACATATAAAAAGTCATTTACAAGGTGGTTCTTGTAAAGGGGAGCGTGTGTTGAGGGGTAAGTCAGGGGTTCGTTCTCACGGTACAGTAAGAAAGCTAGTACTGCAATACGATCTAGATGTTAATATTAGTATAATGTTACTTTTAGCTGTTCATTTAAAAAATAGATATCATTCGATATTGTCGATAATAATAATAAAAATATTTCTTTTGTATGTTGTCAGAATTAGAATGTCTCATCTTTCCCTTATATGACTCAATGTTGGCCACGGGCCTTTTTTTTCAATCTGAGAGAATATTGACATAGAGTTTTATTGTGAGTTTTTTTCTTGTAGTATTTTTTATATTATCAACCACTAAAGAATGTCGTTTCACCTTTTTCGTCTTTACCGACACGCACCAAAAAAGAAAGGCCACTAAATTATATTTTTATTTTGTTACCGCACAAAAAAATTCATTTACAATATAAACAAGATAAATTATTATTATTATAGTTAAATTTCTTATTTATTTTTTAATTAACAATGATGTTTACGTGACCTACAAATATAAAATAAAATATATTTTATTAATTTTATAAAGTTTAAATTTATTTACCATTACTTTCATATTTCGTGTATTTTATAGTAGATGTTTAAGTAACTAAAGTACATATACAATTTACACTACGAAATATCATAGCTCCTTAAGATGGTCAGTCATTAGCATCTTAGTAATCATTTTTTAGTCAACCTGTTTAGTTCCTATGGTAACTATAGTAGGTATATAATCTCTTCTATTCTCGAATACATCCTTACTAATATTATAAATGCGAAAGTAAGTTTGTTTGTTTTTTACGCTTTCACGCTTAAGCCACTGAACTGATTTCAAAAAATCTTTCACCAATGAAAAGCTATAATATCAGGGAGTAAAATAGGCTATATTTTATCCCGTTATTCCCACGGGAACGAGAACTACGCGGGTAAGACGACTGAAACCGAAGCGAAGCGACGGAAGGTTACTAGTACAATATATACGTTACTATAGTCCATAAAATATAGCTTGATCTCTGTGACAGATGTCAACGAAACCAACAAAGTAAGTTTGAACGAGCGACATGTTTACAATTTCATTTTGTATCAAATATATTTTCATTCTTTTTGTGCCAGTTTTATTGCAACTGAATTGCAATTATTATAAATATAAAAATATTAATATTCATGCCTAAAATGTACCACGTATGTACTGAAACACCTAGTAAACATTTTATACATACATAACTATTACGCACGTACAAGGACATATTGGACTGAAAATAAAAAAGAGATGGGATAGTCGATATACGTAAATCGATAACCGATCTTTATTAAATTGTTCATAAAAGAAATAAACCCAATACAGTACCTACATAAAACATTCAACATATTTTTTACAATTATAACAGACAGCTACATTATAAAATACATAAATTGTCTTAATTAAAGAACTTTTCGTCTCAGAGTAAATGATAATATTATGTGCGCATTATTGTCCATAAACTAGACATATTTGTTTATAAAACGGTCGTAATTGATCAATTGATCTAGTGACTGTCCCTATTTTGGCAAAAAAGATAACTGGTCTAGCAGGAAGGTTGCAGTGATGACGATAATAGTGACCTAGACCTTGATTGTACTCCTTTAGAATAATTAAAACAGTCAAAAACATTCTTTGTTTGCAATTAATTCAAAAAGATTTTCATTGATTGTATTTTAATTATTATAGAAAGTCACAATTATAAAAATAAAGAGTTTTATCGATAAAAAACTACGGACTTTATCGTAAGCGTAACAGCACTAGGGGCAACTGTCACAGAGATCATCGTATATTTTATGGACTATAGTACAATATGTTTCCGTGTGGTGACGGAGTAAGAATACAATTCACCACTCCCTGTCTTGCCCGTGGAGGTCATATAAGACGACTATGGGATATATATGCACATAACACCTGTGCAAGAGAAGGAAAACTCGACATGAAACCCTATACCAACATGTCTGACCAGCGAGGTATAGTGGGTCAAATTCCCTCCCATTGTGGAGGAGGCCCGAGCTTAACAGTGGGACGAATGAGGGCTGCGATGATGATGATGATATACATATACAGTGTATGTATGTATGTATATAGATATTAATACGTAGGTAACATAGAAGTCTCTCAATTTGAAGCCTAGGTAAACCCAGGCTTGTATTTTTAACAAGAATTTGTGGATTATCTATAGTTACCAATAAATAAAATTGGAATGTCTGTTTGTAATGTCAAAATAATAGGCTTATTTCATGCTCACCGTGTGAGCACGACACCTATGCCTAAAATACAGATTAAAAAATTTTTGTCTGTCTGTCTGTTTGTTCCGGGTAATCTTCAAAACGGCTGGACCGATTTCAAAAATTCTTTCACCAATGGAAAGCTATAATATTAGGGCGTAAACTAGGCTATATTTTATCCCAGTCTTCCCACGGGAACGGGAATTACGCGGGTAAAACGACTAAAACCGAAGCGAAGCGAGGGCGGGTTACTAGTTTAAACATAAGTTTTATCATCATCTAAGCGCTAATGCGTCCCACTGTTGGACTCCTCTATAATAAGAGGGAAATCGACCTACTATACTACTAAATATACTGACTTCTCTTGCATTCATGTTATATGTATATTTAACTGCTTAGTCGTCTTTTACGATACCGACGACCAAGAAAGGGGATGGTGAATAGCATACTTACTCCGTCACCACATGGAAAAATATTATAAATTCTTTTGTATTTTGTTATTTGTTTGACCATTGTGTGAAACTACAGTTCCAATTTAAAAGTATACTAATAAATTTTCAATAATAACGATGATTTGTTGGACGTGAGACATCTTAGTCCACCCGTGACCATGAACGCTGCAAAGTGTTCGAAACGTCGGGTAATCAAAAATCAAATAAATACAAACGCGATAAAATCCGTAAAGTAGTTTTATTTAAAATATACTAATAAATATAGTAAAAAGCAGTTACGTTTTTTATTTGAACGATATGTTTTAATATTTTATATAAATATTGAAGTCAAGCTTGAGGTATTAAGATATAGACAGCATTCATCGTTCAATTTTATTTTTATTATCAAAACATAAACATTTCAAAATAATTTCATGATCCTGCGACTTGTATACAAAATTTTAATACGATTATCAATATACGTTCCAATAAGTACTAAGAACTTATACAAATTATATTTAGACTAAGGAAATTTATACCCAATATACAGTTATACAGCGTAATACGTGTTAATACTGTTATTCAATTTATATGTTTCAAAGCAATATAATTTCTACGTACACTTATCACATACCGTATTCAAACAGTTCCGGTTTGGTATAATAATAATTGGTGCAAAACAGACAGGACGTCCTGTGTCGAATCATAGTGTGCAAACACAAATTTATGTTTACCGTTACAAATAAATCTGCCACAGAAAATTAAACCTATTATCTTTAAGATAAGAGTATGAATTAAAAGGGATGTTTTAAGAATAGTTTTCTATTCTCCAATCTAGTCGAACATCCTTTATTCGAGTGACGGGTCAAAATCGCGATTTTATTTATAACATGTTGTATTATACCAGCTGGGGTTTGTCAAGACGTATAAAAAATAAGAAAATGAATTCGCGGGACCCCTCTATCGGTCTCGAGGACCTCAAAAGGGTGGACCACCCTTCGAACGGGTTTCAACGTCGTAAATCCCACGTTCGTGTTTCAAAAGATGTTTTAAAATCCGTATAAAATTATTCAGGGCAGAAATAATTCGATGTATTATAGGACTTGTTCATACATATGTTTGTAATGTGTTGCAAAATATTTTATACTTGCTATTAAATATACGATTATTTTAATGTATTAGATTATTATTTTGATATATGTAGATGCATTATTTGCACAATGAATTCTGATGTTAACTCGACTATTACGCATGAGGCTATTATTTATTTAAATTAGGAACATATTATTTATAAGTATTAAATATGCTTAATAAAATATTTTGAAGAGGAGGCAAACTCAAAATAAAACCTTATACCAACACGTCTGACCATGGTGGTTTTAGTAGGTCAATTTACCTCCTGTTACGGAGGAGGCTCGAGCCCAATGGTTAGACACATCTGAGCTGAAATTAATGAATAGGTGAGGAATTAGGTAGTGAGTGTAATAAATAATAATATTTTTGAGAAGGGTACTAATTGAGTGACGAGCAATATATATGTCTTTTTTACGTCCCAACTCATATTTTTTTTACTAGTATGATGGACGGGGATGTGGAAATCTACTATACCAGACCAAATGATTGCCATATACATATCATATTGAAGTTTTATATTTACGATTTTTTAAGCAATCCTTTCGGCGCGGGTAAACCGCGGCAAAATTACTAGATATTTTTTGTATTATTTTACTTTCACTACACAATACTATATATATTAAGATTAAGAACTTTAATGAAACTAGAATTTGATTTTCTAAATTAAAAATTTTACTGCTAGTTTACTCTTTTGAACGAATATTCACAGCGGTCGAATTACATATTTCAATAACTAATTCATACCTCAATCTTGAATAGCTACGATATAACAGTTCCTTCACATTTTATTACTCAAGTAAATAACAAAATAAAAATAGCAACATACCAATATGCAATAACCTTATTAGACGCGAAATATTACGCAACCCAATGATATACTATTATCAATATCAAACAATCATTCCATTGTGATTCACAAACAAACAGACACGCCCACTACCAAATAAAAGCAAACGACGTCTTAATTACTACAATAATAATAAAAAAAAATCTTTGAACATCTCATGATCAACACAATAGTTTAACACAATGCAATGTATGACTAAACATTGTGTACAGTTTACAGTAATAAATACTATGCCATTTACGATACAATAATACTTCGAAAGAAACGCTTCGGTACATAAGTGCTTCGCTAATAAGGTCAGTGACCTTTTGTATAGTTGTTCATTTCGATTCAATCGTTTTATATTTTAATTACACGGTGTTACTATCTATGTTCGATTGATTGCAGCAGATAATATCTTAATGTAAATAAAATTAAAATACGTAAAGTAGGTTAAAAGGTGCATTTGATTGTGGTACATGATAATTTTCATTTTATATTGGTATAAACTCTAATTACAGTTTTATATTGTGACATATTATTGCGTAGTTGGATGTAATAGGCACAACGGACTTTCATAACAAGGAAGAGTTTTGCGTTATTCTTTAAAGGTAGGAAGGCTTTTTTAGAAAGAGAGCAAGGAATTAATTCTTATATTATGAATGACTACAATCATATAATTAACTAGCAATCTGCCTTCGCTTCGCTTCGGTTATAGGTTATAGTCGTTTTACCCGCGTAGTTCCCGTTCCCGTGGGAATACCGGGATAAAATATAGCCTAGTTTACGCCCTGATATTATAGCTTTCCATTGGTGAAAGAATTTTTGAAATCGGTCCAGCCGTTTTGAAGATTACCCGGAACAAACAGACAGACAGGCAGACAGACAAAAATTTTTTAATTGCTATTTTAGGCATAGGTGTCGTGCAAATAACCGTGTGAGCATGAAAAAAGCCTATTATTTAGACATTACAAACAGACACTCCAATTTTATTTATTGGTATAGATAGACTAACTATATGACTGCACAGATAGTGTAGTGGGTAAGATACTAACCTACCATGCCAGTGTTATGAATTTGAATCCCACGCAAGACAACTCTTTGTGCGATCTACAAACTATTGTTCTGAGTCTGGATGTAATTTGTGACCGTTAGTTATTTGTTTGAAAATATTAAATTTACACGCCGAACTTCATAAATTCTAAAAAAGATTGATCTGCATTAGGTATCATCTCCAGGGAAATGCGGCAGAAGTTATGGTAGCAGATTTTGATATCTGCTTAATTTTATTTATCTTGACGCACAGACTTCTAATACTGCACCATTTTGGATGTCAAGTGTCGGTTTATGTTATGTAAAAATAGAATATGTACCTAACTGTAATTATGTATTTTTAGTTTCAAAACTAGAATAACTGCTAGTATTCTGTCATTTTATTAAAATCATAAGTAATACGCCAAGATAATTTGATTAAAGAAACCATTATCAGTGACCTGGAATTTGTATTCATGCATAAGCCTGTATAATCCGAAATCTGGCATCACGGGTACATTTTATATTATTTTATAATGGACTATTTATTTGGTAAGATTAAGTGATTTAAAATGTAACGATGTAGCTTAGAGAAAGAGAAAAAGTACAAATATAGAAGAAAGTTGAAAGATATCATTGCACCCCGTGCGTTTTCTGTGTAGTGAGCGAGTAAACACAACTCGCCACCTTTTTATGCCCGTGGATGAGGTAAAAGAAAACTAAGGGATGATAATGAAATATTTGCATATTACATCTACGTGAGAGGAGAACTCGAAATAAAACTCTATACCCATCCATTTGATCAGCATGCTGTGATAGATCATTTGCCTTCTTATTAAGGAGGAGGCTCTAGTCCAGCCTTGGGATAAAAGAAATTAAGATGATGATAATACATAGCGTAAGTGATGATACAAAATCCCACCAAAAATTTAAACGTGAAAATATGAGTATTACGATATAATAATGTCTTTGCACTTGTTACATTCAAAGTTGTATAAAACTATATAAAAATTATGATCAATTGAAAGCACATTTGAATATCAAAAGATACAAGTACCCAGATCTTGAAAATATTATAAAACTCATGAATAACAAAAGATTTTATTAAAATTCACTTTCATAATATCACTAGCTTTAGTATGTATGTATGTATAAAAAGGTCGTCGAACTTTATTATTATCTGACGATAACTAAAGAATGTAAACAAAATAATTTAATACATTGTAATTGCATAATAATGTGTGATAGTCACACTTTTTGATAATATAGTCGCGTGCTAAGTATTTAGGTAGCTAACGTGAATAAGCTCGTGCTATAAGAAATTTACATAAAATTCAACTTACAAGGCAGTATTGTATTGAACTATTGACACACGTGAATGTTTGACATTTCATTTGAATTGCAGATTTTCTGTGTCATTGCGAAATTGAAATTGACTTTTGGAGCATGCAAAGTTAAGGAATACACCTATTGTGACTTATCTTATATATAAATTTCTAGCGTACGTGTGTAGGTCACTGAACTCCTCCTAAACGGCTGGACCGCTGTTGACGAAATTTTTTGTGTGTGGTCAAGGGGGTTCGAGGATGGTTTAGATTCAAAATTGGACCCGGTAGGTGGCGCTGTTCGGGCAGGACAATAATATAACTTGAGAACGACTTCACCGACTTCGTCCATCTTTTTTTTTAATGTTTCTAATACTTTAGAAAAGGCATATCCGGGAAAAAAATAAAAAAGTTGCGCAAAGAATTGGAAAATTTAAGAAAACTTAACGTTTATATATACTTTTCTAATGTAACCTTTTTTCCACTATATAAACTTCTCTATCTTTATATATATAAATCTTCTATTCGTGTGTTTGTAATTGAACTCCTTTTAAGCGGCTGGACCAATTTTGATGATTTTTGTGGCCATTCCGATGGATATGAATTCTCATATACATCGAAATAGCCATTCGGAACATACAAACCATTCGGTTTAGATTAATAATTGGAAGCGATAGGTGGCGCTGCGATCGATTTCAAGAAGAATTCATTTTCTATTTCTTTACAGATTTGAACAGAACAACGTCTGTTGGGTCTGCTAGTATTGTATAAATTCTGATGTGTATTATAGTAGTTATTGTAAAAATATAATATGAAACATTATTATGACGTTCTTACGAGTACAAAAAACATCAACGAGGTTTTACTTCTTGGATTTTGGTACACTGTATGGATTTAATAGACGTGTAATCGATCGATTACGAATATAACATGTCACCAAACCTTCCTTTTTGGTGAGGTTGATGAATAGATGATTAAGTGATGAAAAGATGATTAAGTGACGTATTCAGCAGCAGATGGAGTTAGCCCAGGTCCCTGTAAAGCTCATAGTCGTCTTTTGCGATACCTACGAGCAATTTAAGTCTCAGCTCATATACGAACCACTGCTGGGCGCAAGTCTCTTCCTTATTGGAAGGGAAATTGACCCACTATACCAAGCTGGTTAGACATGTTGGTATAGGGTATTATTTTGAGGTTTCCCTATGTTGCAAAGACGAATTTTTTAAAATGTAGAAAATACCCAACGTGGATTAGGTTTACGATTACGTGGCTAGTTACGTTTTTTATTATAATGTGTCTCCGTTTTCACGGGATCTTCCAAGGCAAGCTACCCAGTTCTTTGAAAGGCTTACACGAGGATGGGGATATCCAGACACAGAGACTTTTGGAGACGCCTTTGCCACGTCTGCATGTAACACTAGTGGACTACCAACGGTAGGTGTAAAACTATAGCTCGATGATGGTGTCTAATAAAGGATTATGGGGTTGGAGGTACGATGGACTGGTTAACGTAGGACTATTGATTTAAAAGTATCATCTGCCTTTAATATCATAATGTCTTGAACTTTGGCAGACGGTGACTCGCTACAGGGGGCAACATTGTTACAAGTGGCTAGGAGTGTAGAAGGGTGCGACGCCGGTTTCACAATCGCAAGTTGCCGATAAACAGAGACCCGCAATGGTTTCCCCGTAGTCATGCCCTTGAAAATAACACTTCCACCCCCGAGCACATAGCTCTGGCGACCCCTCCTTAACGAACCGTTTAAAGCAAGCCAGAATTGAAAATCCTGCCGGCACTCTTCGGTTTCCACTTCAGCCAGCCAATAAAGGTGAGCTGGATACGAGATTCGCCACGATAACACCACTCACATTTAGCACGCCAAGCTACCCTGCGGTTTATCGGATTTCCTATAAATCTTGTGATACATTTTTTCTTTTATATCAAAAGATCTTAGGGAGTCATATAATGCCGCCCTAGCTGAGGCCGCGAGTGACTGGACCGGGGAGTTAGTCCTTTACCCGTCGAGAGGCCGCCCGCGCGAGGCAAGACCGACGTCCTCCCCCAGGGGGGGACGTCGGTCGATGCGAGGGTACTCCTCAGGGGGTATTCCGTCGGGCTGACCACTGACGTCAAGTCACCCTGCTCCTGTGGTCAGCCCAACGACGAAGGCAACGTGTCACGGATGGGTTACTGGTGTGCGTGCTTACACCCCTCTGTCACCCTGGACGGAGTAATGCGAGGAGTGCACTGACCGTAAACCATCCCCCACAAAAAAAAATGGGAGCCATATAATGTTGCGCCGAGGGTGGCGTTAGTCTCATAGTGAGATTACGACAGGCTCAGAAGTTTTTTTTTTTATTATTATTATTGTTTGACATCGTTTACTTATTTATTTTTCGTTTAAAATTGCTGACAATTTTATATTGCTTAATTGTAATTACATTTATTAAATAATGACATATATAAGAAATCCTTATAAATAAATGGGTTATGAGTTACTGAGTCTTGTTTTACGACATCTACGGGTAAGATGAAGAGCGGTGAATTGTATACTTACTCCGTCACCACACGGAAAATTCATAATTTACCTGATCTTAACATTAATTTATAACTTGAATCCGGAATCGCATATCAGCTACATGCTATGCCACTAATCTAACGAGGCAACCATGCTCTGATCGTCGTTATAAAATATATAGTAATACAAAAATGAAAAATGTTAACATGTTATTGCGTTATGTGGAAATAATAAATTAATAGATGTGAGCTAGATTGCTCAGTGTGCGATGTCCGGCCACTAGCCGTAATATTAAACCGATGCGCACTGCCCATAGGACATGTGACTAAAATGGAACATGGATAAGTGTAGCATTAAATTTTATTGTTACATTCTTCTCCATGCATGTATATTCTACTGATGGCTGCGAGCCTCCAACAATAAAAGGGAAATTCTATTGTACTACCAGCCAAACGGGTTAGTTTAAAGTTCTATTTTGAGCATTCCATTGCGCCGATGTTACATATTCATATTCATTAATTAACTTGTAGGAAAGGTAGAAGTTGTAATATATTGTATAGTCATATTGTAATATTTTAAGAGTCAAAATGGAACCATATATACATCTAGAAATTCATCAAAGTTCACTGTTAAACAAAGGAGTGAAATATTCTATAATCACCACAGAGGAATTGGCGAACAACATTTCAGCTACTATACGTTTCACTCTTAAGGTTAGAGTCTCCTCTATAATAGGTGAGAAATTAACCTACTATGCTACGCTAGTCAGCCGGGTTAGTATAGGATTTTATTTAGAGATTTCTTTCTCTTGCATAAATGTTATATACATATTAAAGCATTTACTTATATTTTACGCCCACGGGAAAGATAAAGAGTGGGGAATTGTATTCTTATTCCGTCACCACACGATAACTTGGCTTTCGTTGTTGTATACTTTCCCAGTAGAGTGCTACTAGACATTCTTATGGCGGGCTCTTGGTCGGATTTTTCAATTGCTATGAAAAAGTAAGGGATTCTTAATCTGTTACCACATGGGATTGATGCTTGTTCTATAATGTTATCTTCTTAAAACCATCAATCGTTTTTGACTTAATGGAATAGAAGGGTTGGAGAAATTTTTTCTTAGTCTATCATCATACGAAAAGATGTTGTCTTTTAAAACGGTTAAATATTCCATCTATCCCTCTATCTATCAGCCCGTATACGTCCACCATTGGCCTTAGGTCTCCCCACACGAATGATACTCAGAACAGTTTGGTGCTACCTGCATACACCGGATCCCTGTGACTTTTAAAATGTTATCAGTTCACGTAATGGGTGTTGTTCTACACTGTGTCATCATATTCGTGATCGCCACTCAAGAACCTTTATTCTCCAAAGGTTATTGGTTCAACAAGCGATGTGGCATGGCCATTACCAATTCAACGTGCTAGCTCTTCTAAAATGTAATCAGTATAGTAATGTAGAATTGCCATTTATGCCGAGGTTCCCCGTCGCGCTCCGTAGCGCGTGCAACCGCGCTCACGCAGGAAGGCGCGTCTCATCTCGCGCAGGATGCGGCGCGCGCGCTGTGACCTACCGATCGTAAGCCGATCTATGTCACCGCTAGATCCTCTCTGTAAGCGAGCTTAGAACATGTGGTTGTGGTTTCTGACTTTTTTAGCATACGATTAGATACTTCTAACCCTATTTCGACGACTTTTATCGAGTTTGTATTTGTTTTTAAATTTCCCGACATTTCGAATAGTTTTCAGTGTTCATGGTTACAGAAGGACTTAGTCACAGTAGAGATAAAGAATTTGAGTGGCCCTGAATGTCGGGAAAAGTAAAAATCAAATATAAAAACGATTAAATCGGTACAAATATTTTTATTTCTTGTGTGTTATACTCGGGTAAACATCAAGCTTTCCGTGTGGTGACGAAGTAAGATTACAATTTACCACTCCCTATCTTGCCCATGGATGTCGTAGACGACTAAGGGATATAATATGCATATAACATTTATACAAAAAAAGGAAAACTTGCATTAAAACCCTATACCAACGTGTTTGGCTAGCATGGTATAGTAGGTAAGATCAATTTCTCTCTTGCTGTGGAGGAGGCTCGAGCCCAACAGTGGGAGATATATAGGCTTTGATGATGATGAGGATGAGGTAAATTAATGTACCTAACGTTACTTATAAAATATTATACTTTTTTATTTTATAATATTTCACATAATGATTTTTATTCTGCAACTTGCCGGATGCGTCAGTTCTCGGACGAGCTAATGGGCTGGCTTCCGACACGTAAAGATGACGACACGACAGCGATGTCATGAATACGCTTGACGTCTTGCATGCGATGCAATTGTATTGTATATACAGCTATTGTTTTATATAAGTTTTAAGTAATATTTATGAATTTCAGGATGGTTACTGAAGTACGGACCGTAATTACCAATTGCGAACATTAACTTGCCTGCTAAGCGGGGTGATTGTGGCAGTTTCGCCTCTTGGGAAGCCTGTGCCCTGCACTGAGCGTCGACAACCTGATTAATGAATGGGAGGATGATTCCTATATCAACTTGTTCACATTTGTCTTCTAATGTACAGCATGATTACTAATTTATTTGTATTAATTATTATTTTATATGAAATATTGGTTTCGTGAAATTTCATATATACAATTTAACCCGACAAATACGGCAGGATGCGACGACGGCGCCATTTGGTTTTTCTTGATATACGAACTGCGTATCTAAAACATAATTCTAGTTTCCTTTTGCGCTGTAATTGAGTATTGATAATTAAGGGATATTATATGGAAAGAGCGTGGTAAATTAGTATATATATATTTGGTTTTATCATCATCATCATTTCAGATTATGTACGTACCTCTGCTGGACTCGGGACTCCTTAAAAAAAGAGAGGATTTGACCTTCTATACCGCATTGGTTAGACGGGCAGGTAAAAATGCTATATGTATTATATCCCTCGATCGTCTCTTACACCATCCACTGACAAATTAAGGTGATGAATTATATTCCTACTCCGTTACGTTACCAATATTGGCTAAATTAGGTCTATTTACCTCTAATACCGGGAAAGTTCGAGCTTAGTAATGGGATCTGAGATATGTTCAAATATAATGTAGTATTACTTATCTATGACTTACATATATTTTTTTTATTTACGTTCAACTTTAGAGTATTATTCTTCTTCAGAGGCGGCAATTTAACCTACTATCCCAAGTTGGCCATACGGATTGATTTTGACTGTCCTTTTTTACATAGAATCTTAGCTGGTTCAGTTCTTTCATAGTTTTTAAATATGATACCCACGAGAAAGACTATTGTATTTTTACTCCGTCATCACACGGGCCAAATTAAGGATTTAATCTCGATAAATAAACAGGTATTGTATGTACATACCCAATATTGATAGCCGAGTCGGTCTAGTGGCCACGCGCGGATGCTGCGCAGGCGCGCCAACGGAAACGGAAGTCACGGGCGCGTTCGGCCGCTCATCTGTGGCAACATCAGAATCACTAGGTTGGTCACACTCGTTATGCACCACATATAATTAAATAATGTTTGTATTATTTTAGAATTCAAATATTTATGACAACTGGTTATTATTGAGGATATGATGGTGGACAATTTGTTTTGTTTTATTTCAATGTAATTCTGAAACAAATAGCTGAAAAAATAACACGTAAATATATGTTTTATTTCTGTGGTGACGAATTAAAAATGTCTTTGTATGTGATGATTATGTCTTTTATAACCGACTTCAAAAAAGGAGGTTTCTCAATTCGACCGTACATACGTTTTTTTTGTTTGTTCGCGGATAACTTCGTCGTTTATGAACCGATTTTGATTTTTTTTTTTGTTGGAAATAAGATATTTCAAAGGTGGTCCCATGATAAGGAAATCAGGGTTTGATGATGGCAGACCGGAGAGATCGAGGGGAAATTTCAAAAATCGTAAGGGTAACTAGTGCGTTTGTAAGTTTATTCATTCAATATTTTATTAAAGCACTACAATTTTTTTCTGTTTTTAGTTTACTGTTTGAAGTCGGTTTCTTTTTTGTTAAAAATTATCGTAGATGAAGGCAAATGGGTCAACTAATAGATGGAAGAGTTCAAAATAATTGCAATCGAAGGCAAATCTTACAAAAACATCTATTCCGTTTCCTTTGAGCAACGCTTTATTATAGGCTAACTTTACTTTTGTTAAGTAGACTCATGAGTGGAACAGCACGAAATCCCCTAGGTAATAATCTGAATAGATCACTATCGATTAAAGGACCATCTATACCAATAACTAAAATTGGAGTGTCTGTTTGTAATGGCAAAATAATAGGCTTTTTTGATGCTCACACGGTTATTTGCACGACACCTATGCCTAAAATAGCAATTAAAAAATTTTTGTCTGTCTGTCTGTCTGTCTGTCTGTCTGTTTGTTCCGGGTAATCTTCAAAACGGCTGGACCGATTTCAAAAATTCTTTCACCAATAGAAAGCTATAATATCAGGGCGTAAACTAGGCTATATTTTATACCGATATACCCACGGGAACGGGAACTACGCGGGTAAAACAACTATAACCTATAACCGAAGCGAAGCGAGGGCGGATTGCTAGTATTATCTATATTTCCAAATAGTGACGGCGTAAGAATATAATTCACTCCCTGTCTTGCATGTCGGTGTCGTAAAAGACGACTAAACGAGATAATGTGCACGTAACATCTATGATGTGAATATAACATCAAGAGAAGGATAATTTGAAATTAAACCTTATTGCAACTCTTCTGACCAGTATGGTATAGTAGGTCAGTTTTCCTTACGGAGAAGGCTCGAGCCCTACAGTGGGACATATTTTAGCTGAGATGACGGTATTATTTCTATTCTATACCTTTTTTTTTTGGGTGGGTTATGGTTAGCGCGCTCCTCGCTCCACTCCGTCTGCGGCGACAGAGGGGCGTAAGCACGCACACCTGTAACTCACCCGTGTCACGTCGCCTTCGTCGTTGGACCGACCACCGGAGCAGGATAACTTATCGTCAGTGGTTGACCCGACGGAATACCCCTTGAGGAGTACCCTCCCATCGACCGACAGACTAATTTCCTGGTCAAGTGACCCGCGGCCTCGGCTAGGGCGGCATCAGGCGCAGGTAGTTGCGCCTGCGCCGCTCCAGTCGCCGGCGATCTTTATTCTATACCTAAGGTTTAATTAGAAGTACAATTTCTAGACTCCTTTGTGGGTAGTACTACTAGTACTTCTTGTCACTTGGCTATCACTGTTTCTCAAGTCTTAATCCAATGCAGTATGGGATATAAAATATATACGAGTGAAGGTCATCTCAAAATAATAACCTATACAAAACCGTCTGACTATGGTGGTTTGGTAGATCAACTTCATTTTATTGAGGAGGAGGCTCAAGATGAGCGGTAGGACTTAAATAGTTGAGATAAATGAATGAAGGAACCTATCGAAAGAAACAACAAGTTTTTTGTCTATACCAGTTACTAGAACGTATACTATCAGTTACTTATACATAGTTACTAGAACTTTTACGCAAATGTTACTGGTGTATCTTAGTAACGTTTTGTCCATCGTTAGACTTCATGATTAATGTAGTATAGTATTGTATTTAAAAGTAGTAAATCAACAACGCAATGAATATAACCACAATAAATTGATATTCCGTGAGTTTAGAAATTAATAAATAATGTCACCTAGTTTGTGAGAGATGCTTTCATTCCGTGAGGTAATGGAAAGAGTTGAAGAGCGTGACATTAGCGGGGCGTGACCCCGCGGCGTGACCCGTCGCAGCGCCGTGAAATCCGTCAAATCGCCGTGCGCCCGCGCTCCACAGCCGTGCTTTACGGTCAACTGTGAAGGCGTTTTAGTACTAACGATATAAAATAATTGATTGAATTAGGTCATTCTTATCTCAGCTCATATTCTCTATCTCTCAGCCACTGCTAGATTGAGCCTCCTTCACAATGAGGGGATAATTGATCTATTATACCTGTTAGTCAGAGAGCTTGGTACAGGGTTTTACTTTGAGTTTTCCTTCTCTTGCACATGTGTTATATGCATATTATATTTCTTAATAATCTTTTACAACACCCACGGGTACGATAAGAAGTGTTGAATTGTATTATTAGTCGTAATAACACATAATTAAATGGAAAAAGCAGGAAAATGCGCCATATTCCTACTGTATAAAAATATATAGAAATGTGCCATACTTCAAAATAAATAGAAATGTGGGATAAATAAATTATTACACAGGCTTTTTCTCTAATTTTATTTATTTCCTAACTGAAATACTTTAAAAGGTGAAGGGACAGTTCACAGCGAGTTATGGAACCCACACTGCCTGGTGGTAGGTTCTTCACTTTCGTTTCTTTCGCGTTATTTCGGTTTATTTTTCGTATCGTAAAGAAATAGTAATTTCCGTCCACTATCGATCCGTGAGCCGGGAGCCAGTAATGTTACTGTTATATGGTAATACTGGTCATATATTTATAATCGCCACATTTAATCGACAAGTTGGTGATCATAGTAGGTATAATTGAAATAAATTTATATTGCCAATGTTCATTACACATAAAAATAATTGTTATTGTTTGTTAATTGTTATGTTATATATTGTTTGTTAATTGTTGTTATATTGTTAATTGTTATGTTATATATAGTGTTAATAGGGTAATATGTAATAACCATTAGGAAGTAACTAAATCCATATTGCACAGATATTATATTTAGACACGCGGCAGCGTGTCAAGCCAAGTTTAAGCAAAGGGCGCGACGATGTCGTCGGGTTTATCAGTAAAGACTGTTGATTTTATAATACCTGTTATTGCTCCCCACCTGGCATTTGTATTTAATGGTTGTGTTGCTCAGGATGCTCGGCTAGGGCAGGAAACACCTGCCCTAGCCGAGGCCGCGGGTGACGTGACCGGGGATTAGTCCGTCACCCGCCAAGAGACCGACCGCGTGAGGAAAGACCGACGTCCTCCCCGAGGGGGGGATGTCGGTCGATGGGAGGGTACCCCAATTAGGGGTATTCCGCCGGGCCGACCACTGACGACAAGTTAACGCTGCCGACCACTGGGGTCGGCCCAACGCCGAAGGTGACGTGGTTTTTGGGTGGGTCGCGGTAGTTGCGTGCTTAAGCCCCTCTGTCGCCCTGGGCGGAGTGGTGCGGAGGCGCGCCGACCGCGACACACCCACAAAAAAAAAGGGTGTGTTTCCTGATCTCATGAAAATTAGTAGAGTAATTCCTTTATTTAAATCTGGTAGTATGACAGATATTAATAATTTTCGTCCTATTTCCATACTACCAACACTAAGTAAAGTATTTGAAAAAATTATGCTTAATCAGATGTTGATTTATTTTAATAGACATGGTAAATTTTAAAAAAATCAATTTGGCTTTACTAAGAATTCCTCTACTACTGATGCGGGCGTAGAGTTATTGAAAAATATTTTTGCAGCCTGGGAGGAATCACATGAGGCCTTAGGTGTATTGTGTACAACATGAAACACTCATCAGAAAACTATACCACTATGGGATCAGGAATAACGCTCTTGAACTTGTAACTTCTTATTTAAGCAACAGAATCCAGAGGGTTGATGTTAATGGTGCACGATCATCTGGTTCTATTATAAAAATGGGCGTTCCACAAGGGTCCATTCTGGGGCCATTTCTGTTTCTTGTATATATTAATGACCTACCCTACCATATAGGGGACAATCTAGACATTGTGTTGTTCGCAGATGACACTTCTTTGTTATTTGAAATTAAAAGACAAATGTTTAATTATGACGATGTGAACAATGCACTGTCTAACGTTGTTCATTGGTTTAACAGTAATAATTTGGTTCTCAATGAGAAGAAAACTAAATGTATCAAATTTACTACTCCCAATGTGAGGCAAGTGGAAATGTCCAAATGAATGGTGTGACTCTAGACCTTGTGGAGTCAACCGTTTTTTTAGGTATCACCATAGATGCTAAACTTCAGTGGGGACCTCATATTGAAAAGTTGTCGAGTAGGCTTAGCTCAGCGGCTTATGCAGTAAAAAAAGTAAGAATGTTAACAGATACTGAAACAGCTAGAATGGTTTATTTCGCTTATTTCCATAGTCTTATGTCTTACGGCATATTACTGTGGGGATGCTCCGCGGACTTTAATAGAATCTTTGTTCTCCAAAAATGGGCTGTCCGTGCAATTTATAATCTAGGCCCAAGAATCTCACTTCGGGAGAAATTCAAAGAAATAAATATTCTAACTGCTGTATCATAATATATATACGAAAATATATTATATGTCAAAAAAATATCGCTAACTTTAAAAGATATAGTGACATTCACGAAATGAATACTCGTAATAAGGACAGATTAGTTGTACACACTACTCGTCTCCATAAAGTTAGCAAATCATTCATGGGGCAATGTTATACGCTTTTACAATAGATTACCTAAAGATATTCGAGACCTGCCTATGAAAAAGTTTAAAAAAACTATCAAGAATACACTTTGTAAACAAGCTTATTATAAAATCTCGGATTATGTAGATATTAATACAGATTGGTTGTGAGCAGCTCCTCATTATGCAATTTCCTTGTTATTTTAAATATACTGTTTGTAAATGTACTTTTAACTTTTATTGTAAAGTGTAGCGTGTTTTGCCTAACGAAATTTTGTATTTTCACCGTTTATAACATATTGTGGTGATGGTCATGCTCACAGAAGGATCTACTTGCGGTAGCTGCGTGGAGCGGGTCTCTCCCTTCCCTCCATAGTGGTTGAGGGGAGTGATGGCTGCTCTAGTAGTTAACTCGTGATCGGGTGCCGCTTGTGAGATCTGGTCCAGCCATAATCGTTTGAATTATATTAAGTGTCCTGCGGTTCGAAGGGCATCACACTGGAGCTAGTTCTTACAAAACATGTACACAATTGTATATCTAGTAAGAAGAAAAAAAAATTAAAAATAATAGACAAGCCCGCTAAGTTTCTTGCCGGATCTTCTCAGTAGCGGTCGCGTTCCGATCCGGTGGTAGTATATTTTTTTTGGAAATTGTAAACCTGACAATATGTAAGTGCCCTCTCGGGGTTTATGCATAATAAGTAATTTGAATTTGAATTTGATGTATAGTTACGAGCATGGTGCGTGACTCTATATCGACGCGCTTCAAGCTACTTTTAACTCCTTCTTAACTGAAAAACTATTCAATATAAATGCATTAATTGATCGTTATTTTTGACTTACTGATATACATATAGATCAAAAACCTAACCTACTTAAAGATGACCTAGAAAGTTCAAATTTGGCATCCAGCTAGGTATTTGTGTGACAAAGGACAAACTCAAAAGAAGTAAATTTATAAAAATAAAAAAAATATTCATACAATCGATTTTATTAGGTATAAAACTTAGCTGCTTGCGTAATTACAACAGCAAACATTTTTTTCTTCATCGTAATAGAATAAGTTTCATCTTGAAAAGTTAGTGTTAACGTTTTTATAGGTACTTTAAAAACATTTATTTCAGGTAAAGATGTTCGTAAGAATGTCCTTGAATTAAAATTTATGAATTTGAAGTCACGTCTATTTCTGCGTCATTGGAATTTCCCATTGATCGACAAAAACGCCTAGGATACTTTTAGAACTGCCGTGTAAACGTGATATCAATCAGGAAGGCACTTTTATTTGAACACTAAGATCGATGTACGTTAGCCGTTAACTCACAGATTGCAAGTAAAAATGACTGACAGCATGATTTAAAAAGCGTTTTTTTGGCTGGTTCTGTTCATCATGCAAACCTGTGACTTATCATGTTTCAGCGTTATACTTACATGTTATCAGGCAGTCCATGTTTACGACAGCCACAGGAAAATAAATGGTGGAGACAAAAGTATGTATTCTCATCAGTGATGATGAGAATACTCCCGTAGGGTGATGAGTCATCACCCTACGGGATAGGACTCCAATATAACTACGAAAGGCTCGAAGGTTTATCTTGTTCCGAAGTAAGTCGTTACCGTTGCATCGTATCGTGTGGTGTAAAGTGTATTTGATGCTGACCGCCTGTATGCATGTGTGACTGAACGCCAACTCTCGCACGCTCCTAATCGATAAACAAATTAGGGATGTCGACTCCATACTTTTCCAATAATTACTTAAATGTCACCGGAATGTGCATTGATGCAATTTAATTATAGCTAATTTTAAAGCATTAACTTTCGTTTAGTGGTTTATTTATGGTAAAGCGAATACGGCAGAGTAATATAAGTACCAAACTCGTTCTGAGTGTCGTGTATTTCATCCCCAGGTAGAATATCTCTTTGTGCGATTAACTATTATCCACAAATGATCATACAAGTTATAGAAGCAGTCTATCCATAAATTGCATGTTTCTGAAGTCCATTGCGACACAGGAATTCATTCTTACGTTGTCTTTAAGTAATTTCATTAAAATTTAAAAATTTACTAGTGCTTTTTTTAATATTCAATCATGGGGGTTTAGAATATATTAGTACTATACCACTTAAATCCCCTGGAAATAGTAAATATGGCCATCGGATTATCAGGAAAAATGAATATAACTTTTCAAGGTAACTCAAGAGCACCAGGAAAGCCTACATTCAACAAAATACGTCTATAAGCTGGTGGCTAAATAAACGAAAAATATCCACGTCATTTTTCTTCAAACTAGAATTAAATAATTTTGGAAAATTTCACTGTTCTATAATACAAGTATTGTATCTATAAAATACGTAAGAATTGTCAATCAAGGTAAGTTATAAAACAATTTTTAGCTTGGATGGATACTAGGTATTTTTAGTTTGACACGATTTTATGCGGGGACCGTTCGCAAGATTAGAATAATAAAAGATCTAAGCGACAAATCAATTTTACGACGATTAAATGACGAGTTAAACGGTCCATTATCATGATAAATAAATGTTTTGCATTATATAAATAACATTATTCTTAAAAGGAAGTTTATATAACCAATGATGTGAATTATAACTGCCTCGTTAGTCTAATGTTATGAGTAAGCTGCTGAGTTTATGAAGTCCTAGGTTCGAATCTTTGTGCGAAAAAAAAAAAGGATTTTCTGAAGAAATTCTTGAGTCATTCTCAATAACAAACTTGAAGTTTGGCACTATGCCCGGTTAATGTTAATACGGTCGCGTGGATATGAAAATTGTATGGCAAAATATTACACAGCTTTGTCTCCAAAGGTTGCACCTTCGGAAACAAAGCTATGGAGGTGTTATGTAGACAAATTTTATGAATATTTTTTTATCCATTATTTTTTAATTTGGAACGGAACAAGATTACAATTTGTTACCTCTTTTATATCGACGGTATCTGTATTTTCACTGTGGAGGAACCGTATGACTTTATGGATGGATTTACGAGTACATATTTTGAGAAAAAAGTCTTTTACAAGGACATATGTTCATATGCATTATTTTATTTATATCTAACAACAAACAATATTAGTTTTTATTTAGTGAAAGGTATAGTCATTGTTCTCGAATTAAGACAAAATGGCCCCGTGTGACGAAGTGCAGAGTATAATTGTAGCCATTCCTTACTTGGTCATGCAGTTGGCAATATCGGCTAAGGGTCTAAGAGCAGCAGCTCTCTTTCTGAAAATCTATATGTTATAAGTTTCTTTCCCTGCGATTACCAATCCATACGGATTGGCGATCGGACCGGCGGCCAAACTTGACCATTACTAACCCATCATTTATGAGGGAGGCCTTTGTTTAAGAGTAGGTAAACGGCGAAGAGCTAAATGATGATATTGATTTATTAACTCAGTTTTAAGTGAAACCTTTTGTAATGTTATTAAAATACCATAACACATATATACCTACATAATACATTAAACTTTTGGCATATTTATTTTAAGATAATAAATTAAATGATGTCTTGGATAGTCTGTTAACCTTTGAGTGAAAACTTACACAAAAAATATATAAAATGAAGAATGTGATTATGAAATGTTTTTAGATATCATCATCATTCAGCCTATCGCCGTCCACTGTGGACGTAGGTTTCCCTCATTTTTCACCACAATGTGTAGTCCTGTAACACAAACGACCAACGACTTTCCCCAGTGTGGGGCGTCCTACACTACGTAATCCTATACATGGTGGCCACTCGAGATCCTTTCTTCTTCAGTGGTTATCGGTTCGTTGAGCGAGATGTCCTGCCCATTGCCACTTCAGCGTGCTAATTCTTCGTGCTATGTCAATAACATCTATTCTTCTACGGATTTCAGTATTACGGATTCTATCTCGCAGAGAAATCCCGAGCTTAACCCGCTCCATAACACGCTAAGCGACTAACTAGGTATAGTTATTATAAATCTTTATTTAAACATCGTCAAATAGAGCTGCGATGTTTGAAAAGTGTTTCACAGGCAAAAGATACGACTCCATTGTCACTGAACGCAATACTTTTAAGAAATTTTATAACTGTATAAATTTTATAAATATAAGAATATATCGTTATATTGTACAGTTAGGTAAGGCTAATCTAAAGACTTGATAAACTCTAGACATGTTTTTTGGGGTATAAATGCCGTTATATAAAAAAATCAGACAATTTAGTACATGTCAGTCTTGGCCCACAATGTAGTCAAGGATGTGAATATAATTGTGTCGGCAAATAAAACGAGTGACATTTTCTATTAACTTCAAATGGTCCATTGCATTATTCATATTATTGATTAGATCTGATAGGGTATTTCTTCTGATCAGTTAGGAAGTAATAAAAAAGAACGATTTTTAATGTTGATGTTTTGTAATTTATTTAGAAAGAAGTTTTCTTATGATAACGGGTCAAGACTGTAATTTGATTCGACCCTTATTTTCTGTAGTATTTATTAAAAACCCTCTGAAGAATCACTAGAATAGTAATAGAAATTTTCTGGAAAATTAAAAGAAATATGATGAATAGATAGTTTGATTGAGGTTACGTGGACTGTGATTTCATGAAAATCTAGAATTTCCTAATTATCTATTATCATTTTCATGTCGGCCCATATACATATATAGCATATATAGATATATAACATATATAATATATATAACCCATATACATCCCACTTTTGGGCTCGAGCCTCCTCCACAATAGGAGAGAAATTGACCTTACTATACCATGCTGATCAGACAAGTTGGTATAGGGTTTTATTTCGAGATTTTCTTTTCTTGCATAGATGCTATATGCATATTATATCCCTTAGTCGTCTTTTACTAAATCCACGGGCACGATAGGGAGTGGTGAATTGTATTCTTAATCCATCACCACACGGATTGCCAGAGCAATGTACTATGGTGGAGGGGCTCTATTAATTATAGTGTGACGATATTATCCCAAAATACAGACTCAATGCAAATACAATATAAATGTATTAAAACATGAAAGAACTATTTTAATTCTGTATTTATAAATTGTTTTTTTTTAGTTTTATGTATGGTAACGGTGTAATTTACCACCTCCTTCGGTCGACACCCACGGTCACTTGGCACACACCACGGCCGTGGATCTCGACTACCGTCTAAGCAATATGCACACGTCTTTTAACGTACATATTGTAAAAGTTATTGGAAATAGACTTATGACTGGCCTGCCTGACGACAGCCCTTCTAGAAAATTTAATTATCGCCTAGATGACATCAAATGTCAAGCTCTTAGTCGTCTTTTACGACACCCACGAGCAATGTAACGTTTAGAATTATTGGTAGTCACGACTACACAGTATAATGACGACCGTGACAATTAACGATATTCTTCTTAAATTATTCAGGAAATTATAATACCATAATATTATTTAAATTTATGCTTTAATTAATGTTCAGCTTAACAAATTTTGAGATTTTGTCGTAATTACAATATTAATTGATAATAAGCACGGTTCTCAAAATTGGTATTCATAATGTGGTGTAAAACATCGCACGAAATCAATTATTCTGCACCAATTGAAATTGCTATGCACCAAAAATAATTCCTGAACGCACTGTTATGTTACTGGCCAAAACCGTAAATAATAATCTACTAAAAATCTGATATAAAAACATGTAGGATAATTACTCGCGGGGAATAGTCCCATGGGGGCCAGCAATGAAGTATAGCAATGGATTATAAGTACACCGGTCTATTTAAATGCGATACTTGATGGACTGTTTGTGTCATGAAAGCGGGTTTGCGCAAGCATTCACAGATTTTGATGGGGTAGTGCTTACGGTACAATCGAGTACAATATATACTTCTAAAATTTCTACATTCCAGTTTCATTAGTTATTGATATTTCATCATCATCATCATCATTTCAGCCTATCGCCATCCACTGCTGGACGTAGGCCTCCCTCATGTTACGCCACAAAGTGCGGTTCTGTGCCACCTGCATCCAACGACACCCAGCAACTTTCACCAGGTCGTCGGTCCACCTAGTGGGGAGGCGTCCTACACTGCGTCGTCCGATACGTGGTCGCCACTCGAAAACCTTTCTTCCCCAGCGGTTGTCAGTTCTTCGAGCGATGTGGCCTGCCCATTACCACTTCAGCGTGCTAATTCTACGTGCTATATTGGTTACACCTGTTCTTCTGCAGATTTCCGTATTCCGGATTCTATCTTGCAGAGAAATTCCGAGCATAGCCCGCTCCATAGCACGCTGAGCGACTTTGAGCCTTGTTATGAGGCCTACATTTAGGGACCAATATTGATATTTAGTAAATGGTAAAAGTATAAAACGTTATGGTCTTCAACTGCATGTTTCCAGCGATCATTTCTCCCACGTACGTGCAAGCTCTGAAATGAACTACCTACCTGCTGCTGTGTTTCCCGAGCGTTATGACATGTCCTTTTTTAAACGAGGTTTAAGAAGAGTATTTTTTTTTGCGGTGGGCAACGGCCTGGCTGTGCCCCTGGTATTGCAAGGGTCCATGTACGGCAGCATCACTTACCATCAGGTATGCTGCTTGCTCGTTTGGCACCGTTGGCAATAAAAAAAATGGTGGGTTAGTATGGTGAATTATTTCAAGCGTTTCTTGTGAATTTTGTATTGAAAGCAGTAATAGAATTTGATAACACATCTTCATGTTGATGTCACTTATGATAATACGAAAAATGTGGCTGTATAACACTCATCATTCATCATCATTTCAGCTCATATATATCCCACTGTTGGGCCCGAGCTTCCTCCACAATGGGAGACCCATTGTGGAAGCTCGGGCCTATTATGGTTATAATTGTTGGTCAGGCGTGTTGGTATATAGTCTTATTTTGAGCTTTCCTCCTCTTGCATAGATGTTATATGCGTATTATATCCCCTAGTCGTATTTTACGACACCCACGAGCAAGAAAAGGGTTTGTGAATTGTATTCTTACTCCGTCACCAGACGGACAGTTAATATTATAACATTTAATATGTATAGAGTAAAATGAATAATTAGAACCTTTAATCTCAATAAATAAATAAATCTCAACAGTATTTTATTTTTTATTTTCAATTACGTTTATACTCGGTAGGTAAGAGAATACGTTTTTTCTACACACACCTAGACTTTAGCATCTCATGCAACATACCATATTAGATTACCCTATTTCCATACACAACTTGAAATTTCGAGTTTGCTATCCTAAATATCTCAAGAAAATCGACGTTAGTCAACTAAACCTTCAGAAATAGATCATTAATATTTATTTTTATTTAATTCAGAATTAAAACCCATGATAGCAGTAGCATATTTATGCTAGTAAATCAATGATGGTAGTTCATTGATGGATTATCCTTACTAATATTATAAATGCGAAAGTAAGGATGTTCGTTTGTTTGTTACGCTTTCACGCTTAAAGCACGGAACCGATTTCAAAAATTCTTTCACCAATGGAAAGCTATAATATCAGGGAGTAACATAGGCTATATTTTATCCCGGTATTCCCACGGGAACAGGAACTACGCGGGTTTTAGCGACAGAAACCGAAGCGAAGCGAGGGCGGGTTGCTAGTAAGAATATAAAAATTATATTTGACCAGTATACAACACTTATGTCGATTATAAAAAACTAAATAAAAAATGTATGGTTATTAAAATTTATTTTAATAAAATTTATTAGTAAATCACTGCGTATTTACTGTGTTCGATAGTACCCAGGGGTGGGGCTTGGGGGGCACTCTATGGCAGGGGAGCGCACACCTGGCCGCCGCAGCTGCGTCCACGGGCAAATCTCACGCGCAGCTTCCTCGCCGCGCATGCGTGCACACGTATACACACACATAGAAATGAACACACACTATAACTCTACATAATAGCACACACAGTGAAGAATAAGTATAAGGAGGGTGTGTATTGAAAGTATATACGATTTGGCAGATACGTGGAGTTAAAACTTAGTTCAGTGTTTGGAGAGTACTTAAAGGCATCCATAATATATACATAAGTTAATATCAACTAATATTTTAAATAGTTCTTGACTGCAAATATGGTGGATAGGTAGGTATAAGCACCGAGTATCGTCGTTTCTATGTTCAAGTAGACTATTCTTTATGCAATCCAAAAATGATTATGCCGAGTCTCATTGAAATTTATGATTGTTAACTGTATATTTTAAAGTTCCTTATGAAATAAAATACATTTATAAAAAAATAATAATAATATGTCACATACTTTTGTTTTCGAAATGGTGTCATTGACAAACAATAAGCCAAATAAATCGGAATCCTATGCTATAAGAGGCGATTCGACAGGATGGTAATAACCACTAATCATGCACAGCTTCGAGCTTGCTTTCTAAACCAAAAACCCAAATCTTCATAAAACTACAACAACACTTTTTGTGTCAAATCAGAATTCGCATTCAGTACTTTGCTTTCGCAATAGTATTCTTATACCAATGCATTAATGAATAAGACTTGAATAAACATGTTTTATAAAAGTCTATAATAATTCTTTTGTAATATGATGATTTAATTTATAAATTTTAATATAATTATACACGGCAAGATAAATTTGGAAGCGTCATTCAAATAGAGTCGTGGTAGGACCACACTATCGATATTAATCTGTCTACAGCCATGGGCCGACACTCTCCCAGAAAATCGACGTCTGAGTAGTAGCAATTTGTTACTACAATTCGTTTGGTGATTGAGAGAGTCAGTAGCCCAACTTTCTAAGGGTATTTGTGTGTGGTGGGATTTGGTGATGTCTTTAGTATAGAGGTTCCCAACCTTATTTTGGTCGGGGACCACTTTTGTATCATTCTTGTTAGCAGAGACCACTATGTAAGTATAATAAAAATAAACTATAATAATCAAACTGAAACTTTAATTAAAAACTCAATAGGAAATTACATATAAAGAAATAATAATATTGTGAAGGTAAACTTATCTTGTATTAATGTGATTTTTGAGCTTTCATCTTTTGCACGAGTTCGGCTATCTTAGGCCTAATATAGTTACTCAAAGTTACATACAATCATCACATATTTTTAAGCGATTCCTCGCCTTATTTTTAATTACCAACGAAGCAGAATATCCTTGTTCATATAAATAAGTTGTGTAATAAAAAATCATTCGCGGACCATATTTTAATTTCTGAGGACCACTGGTTGGGAACCATTGCTTTAGTATCACCAAGCTCATTACACGAATTCACACTTACTTCACTTTCTCCACAGTAAAAAGCGGCTTAATAAAGGTCTTTGAGTGGCAGTATCACTTACCATTGGGTTCTTTTTTGCCACTAACAGAAATAAAAGAATATGAATTTTAATTATTACCGGGTCAGTGAATTGTATTTCTTTTATGTCTGAGGGTGTCGTAAAAGATGCATCTATACAACAAAATAGAAACTCGAGGGAAAATACAGATCAGACGTTTTCATACAGAGTTTTATTTCTACTCATAGGTAACACCTATGCTTTAAAAAAACATAAAAATAAAACTGAATAAGAAACTCTTAGCAGTAAAAGATTTAAAATATAATCATAATGGTTTCTATTTATCTTGTCTTGTATCTGAAATAAGAGAGGGAAAGCTTGAAATAAAACCCTATATCAACCTGTCTGACCAGCATGGTAAAGTAATGTTAATTTCCTTCCTATTGTGGAGGAGGCTCGAGCCCAACAGTGGGACGTATATGAGCTGAAATGATGATGATGATGTCTGAAATATATTAAGCGAAGCAGTCTTAAAACACTATATAATAATACTCTCAGTTTGATAAATACTTCATTTTTCAAACGTTTGTCTCGAGGCTTCATATTCAGGGTAGGTACCTAAGTTAGACTTTATTGTTGATTATCGTCCTCCTACTCCAGTTACTCTAGGTTGACGCAATATATACTCTCCTTGCATACAATTCTATTATACGTCATATCTGTGATCACTCCCTGCCTATACACCACATGCTTCACTTAGCCCATCCCTTACCTTTAAAGACTAACAGTCATTCTTGAAAGTTGCCTCACAATATTATTTGCATCCACATCAAGTGTTCGCTTCTTAAATTTTCCATCACTGGCGCAATTTCAAACTTCCTCTAATACGATTAATCCATATTTTATCCATTATCGTCATACCACATATCTATCTCAGCGTCATCTCGATACATATAATTAAACGCGATATAAAACGTAAAATTAGTTTTATTGCCAGCGTTTCTAGTTTGTTTTACTACTATTTTGAATAATTCAGGGCATTACGTAGGACTAAACTAAAATAGTTATAAAGTCCAACACGTTATTATTACAGGGCTTCGCTATCCACACACGTTTTTCTCAACAATTATATTCGTCTAAATATCGTAAAATACTTGTTGTAAAAACTTGAAATAATTTCTTGTCCTATAAAAATGCTGTTTTCCTTCTGTGCAGGAAAAGGAAAACTCGAAATGAAACCCTATACCAACATATCCAACCAGCCTGGTATAGTAGGTCAAATTCCCTCCCATTGTAGAGGAGGCTCGAGCCCAACAGTGGGACGTATGTGGGCTGCGATGATGATGATAAAAAATGCTGTAGAGATTTTGTGTCTATTCCCTTGATTAGTAAGAATTTTTATGGACTATTCTCAGCATCTAGTTCGAAATATGGAACTGTGCTGGTTAGACCAAGATTATGTGATGAAATAGGTTTGCATCGCTAAAAGCCCTTTGCTGAGACTATAAAAAAAAATGAGTTATGAGATTATAAAAAAAATAGTTATATGTATAGGTACCTACTTGAAGCAGCATTCAAAATCTCTCCTAGTGATAACGGATTAATAATACAAGAAATTATTACTACCCACAAGACGGTTAGAGAGTCTAGGTGGTTCACATGGTGAAGTTGTGCATCAGAAATAAAACTAGAAATGAAACCCTGACTCAACCCGTTTGACCTACTTGGTATAGAGGTCAAAATCCTATAAGTAATGGGTAAGCTCATGTTTATGCGCAGAAGAAGGAAGAGATAATGCAAACAATGATCATTCACTTTAAATCTTAAATATAATCAAAGCCACTAGGAAAGGGATAAGGGAAATAGATGCACAATACAAAATCCAATGAATTGAATTCACTTTTATACAATTCGGTCGTCAGCAAGCAACAGGTTACATTATCATAGATTTTACATCAAAACCGTACTAATAGTTTCATGAATGGAAGATTTCTAAAAAAACATTCCTTACAAGTTATATTGTCTGTATACAATGACAGGCGCCGTTCAACAAAGCTTGTTATACAAGTGTACAATTCACTACAGTTCTTTATGATACTACCATTTTATTAAGACCTCTAATCTTGGAGCACAAATATCCCTCAATTATCCTGTATTATTCGTATTGTTAGAGGGGTGGCAGTTCTATCTGTGATGGCTAGGTCCTAACTAAAGCGTGATATTGTTGTAATATCAATAGTCGCTAACTTTTTGTCACATGTGTACATTTGTGCGGTGTATTACAATAGAGTGGGTAATTGTGCTATAATTAATTTAATACACGAACAATGAGCGGTATGAAATAATAATAATTTAGTTATTTTTATGATTAATTTTGTTTAACGAAGATTTTTAACTTGTTGATAGATATTTATTGTTTATATATTTATTGTTTTATATTTATTGTTTATTTTCAAGATTTGTTTATTTGATTTGTATTTCATTTCCGTGTGGTGATGGAATATGAATACAATTCACCGCCATTTTCTTTCTTGCGGGTGTCGTAACAGATGAATAATTAATAAATAGGTAACATCAATATCATCGGATCTTATTATAGGCTGCCATTGAATCAAATAAATCTGGTTACAAACGAAGTTGCAATAATGTTTTAATGTACTATTGTATTTTAGTTGATAAAATAAGTATGATACTAAGTTTCAACTTCATCAACCCACCATCTTAACCCATATATCCCACTACCGAGTTCGGGCCTCCTCAAATGTAGAAGAGAAATTAAACTACTCTATGCTGGTCAGACGTATTGGTATAGAGTTTCGTTTCGAATTTACCTTCTCTTGCATAAATGTGTGTGTATTATGTCCCTTAATCGTCTTTTACAAGAAAGGAGGTGGTGAATATTCTATAATGCTATTGTATAAAGTGCTACTACATACCTTGATGACAACTCAAAAGTCGATGAAAGCCGTTACATTGTGTGTAAAAGTTATACCTTAGTCAAATTCTCGTGGGGAGGCCTATTTCTTAACAGTGGACGACTACGAGCTGATGGATAGATGATAAAGAGGTATAATTTATAATCTTTGGAACTAATCATTCGATTTTATAAATTCTTTTGCCAGTATGATGATTGAAGCTATTGCACAAATTGGCATAAATCGTCCTAAAGCATCGCGGTTATGATCTAGTGCATGGTTCGGAAGTACCTAGTTTTAGGTAGAGATCGGATACTGTGGGGAAATTTTTACGAAGTCCAGAAAAAACAACTGATAATAATTAAGTGCTACCTATTTATTGTATGGTTTAAGAAACAAGACCTAAAAGTAATGTGAGAAATTGCACCGACGGTCTTGAGCTAGTTTTTTATAATTTAGTTCTCGAGAAGAACAACAAATTTTGAAGAGTTTATAGTTGGTATAATACAATACATTACAATATTTGGCGGTCCGAGGTTCGACGTTTATCGGTCCGCAAATTGACCATGGTCGCCTGTTGCTGAGTGTGGATCTAGTGTCTGATATATTTCTAATGATTTTACTCGTGTTTGATTCACAATAGTAAAATGGTTTTTAGCTTTGATTATTCACATTTTTTTTTAATTATGATAGGAAATGTATTTTAAATTTATTTGCGTAAATATGTATGGAAATGGTATTCCATTTTTGAATTTAAATAATGCATAGGTGGTTCGCTAGCGGCTGCTAGTGTTTGGAGACTTTAATAAAATAATTAAAAAATTATAATTAATAAATTAATTTAATTTTACAATTCTAATATACAAAGCATCATTTGGTTATAATCTATACATGCACCTATAATTACTTGTTCGGAATGACTGATTGACTGATCGACTGATTCATTATTGTGCAGTCTAAGTCGTCCGGGTTACAAATATAAAATTTTGGTGGTTGACGTTGACCTTTAACTTCTATAAAATATAATTATTTTATCCCCATGTAAAATAAGTACATACTTGTACAGATGTGAGTATATCCCACGCCCCAGTACTGCACGGTGTTCAGTTACCGGCAATTTTTTTCTTCAGAGAGGCGGGCTCTCGTTTCTTGCTGAAAGTCTACACCGTATCGTTGCACGTGCACGATTTTGGACGAACAAGATGGCCGCCAAAATACCAGATTTCGGTACGTCTGTGTAGTTAACCTACTTATTTAGCTGTTTTAAAGAGAACTAGTTATGTTTTAAACTTAATGTCACAACAATTGTTTTAGGTTTTAAGTACTTTATAATAAAACTCCTTTGGACAATTTATATATTGTAAATAAAACTACTTTACGGATTATATCGTGTTTATATTTGAATTTTGATTGCCCGACGTTTTGAACAATTTGCAGCGTTCATGGTCGCGGGTGGACTAAAAATCATCTGTTCCATCATATTATGGAGCATATTCGTCCCAACAGTGTAGCGTATAAGGAAATGATACTAGCTAAAGGGTTTGGCTATAGGGATATATATATTAGGTATACATTTTTTCACATTAGTTATCTATTTATGTCCCTTAGCCATACGATGACCACGGATAAAAATATAGTAGCAGTATTTTGTACTTTCTAATCCGTCATCAGATAGATAAATCAACGTATGGCTGCTCGTATTTCAGAAAGTTCTACCAAATAGAATCTTTGTGAAATATCTTTCTAAAATTGACCGTAAACGCTAAAAAGTATTCGAAACTTTGAAATTAATCATTAAATACAAACAAAAACAATAAAATTCTTATGCTTCAATTCTTATATGTAACATTCACATAAAAAACAACTCACTTTCCTCTCTATTATCTTTATAGCTATATAGAAATAAAAAAGGCATAGATATAAAAAAGAGACAAATGTTTAAACTTCCTATGAATGAATTCTCCAAATTAAATATAATGTGAGGCTATTTTTTGAAACGGTTCCTTAAGTGATGGTAGTATATAAGCAATTACTGATAGCGGATATCCGAAAGGATGTGATCCGAGCCAGGTAGTTTTAATCTTAAATCATTGTGCGACCTTGTTATTCATAACAAAAGGTTATTGAATATCGTGGATTTCACCATGGTTCCATAGCAATTAAGTCTTATTTCCTTGATAGCTCTATTTTGCAAGTATATAAAATGTATATTTAATTTACGTTTCACCAATTTAGCAAAAAAAAAGCAATTTAGATAAGAAACGAACAAGCCTATGACTAAACTTTAGGTGAGTTTATAACCGTTAACCGGTATTTTTTCAACATGCTATATCTGGACATACCCATCCATTCCATTCTACGTCATCCATTACACGACCCATACCTACCTACAACTTAAAACTCAACTTAATTTGGGAAATTTCTGAAAAAATCCTTGTAAATGGAGACAATTTGTAGAATACGCTATCTATAGTTTTCTTTGGCAGTTCCAAGATGTAAATTCATGCTGCTTATGAAGAAAATTCAATCTTCATAATCAGTAGAAGTGTCAATGTGAAAATAAATTAATTAGATTTGCACAATATAGTTTCAAATTCCAGATGTCAAAATGACCTCCACTACCATCGTTACTAATTGGATCAAATTTAGCCCAGGTCCATAATTGTTGCATGTTTTGTTGTTAAGATCTTTTATACATTATGGAGTGCAATAAAGTTTGAAATTGAAAATTGAAATAGCCGATTTAGAACGGTATACATGTGGTGATGTTATAAGATTATAATATGTCACCACCCCTTCATTTTCTTTTAGAGTCAGGATGGACGAGTAAAGTATATATGATTATAATATTAATGCACGAAAAAGAATACTCGAAATAAAACATTATGGCTCTATTTGACATCTGGCAACTGTTTGAGTATCGTGATGTGAGTAGGCCAAATGTGTCTTCAAATGTCGATATAAAAATAAACCATAAAGATCAAATCTGCCAAAATTAATTCTGACATTCTTAAATAATTATTCGAAATAAAAAAAAAATACAAATCAATCATGAGGATTGCTGACAAAAGTGTAAACTTAAAACTATGAACAAACTATTCTTATTTTTGGATGTTCATATTAATTGTTTGATTTTAAATTACAATTTTTACATTTATCTGGTTTTTCGGCATCTATCGGCCCAAATATAGTGACATTAACATAGGTATAGATATAGTGTTAGCGTTATATACCTCGCGTGACCGTGTTCAACTTATATGAATTTTGTTCATCATCCAAACCTATTTATAGAAGTTTTCACTTCAAAATAAAAATAGACTTTTAGTCTATACCAATAAATAAAATTGGAGTGTCTGTTTGTAATGTCAAAATAATAGGCTTTTTTCATGCTCACACGGTTATTTGCACGACACCTATGCCTAAAATAGCAATTAAAAATGTTTGTCTGTCTGTCTGTCTGTTTGTTCCGGGTAATCTTCAAAACGGCTGGACCGATTTCAAAAATTCTTTCACCAATGGAAAGCTATAATATCAGGGCGTAAACTAGGCTATATTTTATCCCGGTATTCCCACGGGAACGGGAACTACGCGGGTAAAACGACTATAACCTATAACCGAAGCGAAGCGAGGGCGGATTGCTAGTCTAGAATATGATTTATGAGATGACCACGGTGTATAATAGATAAGTATAGAATAAGTAGTATTCGTTGTACACAGTACCGTCGTAGTCGAAGTTGCCCGGATTGAAAGAGGATTAGTGGGATGCTAACAGGGCGGCTGAATGCGTGAAAGTGGCTAATAAAATGGCTTCATCGGTGGAGAGTATACGAAAAGGTAATCCAGAAAGCAGGCCAATAAATCCAAGGAATCGTTTGAAGATCGATCGATAGTTAGACAAGAGAATTATGACAATTTATGGGACGTACACCGCGCTTGCGTTAGAAAAAACAAAGCTTCTAGTATTGGAAGCGGCTACCATATGTTAGTTCTATTTATCAATTTATATATGTACAACAATTTGTATATGCTGCGTGTATTTCGATCACACTTGGTTGGATAATTAATAATGAATATCAATTAATCTCCTTCAATACTTTAGTTACCTAATAAATTTCAAGAGTATCTTTCTAAAACGTCACTAGAGAAAGTTTAATATTACATTACACTAGCAACTCGCCCTCGCTTCGCTTCGGTTTTAGTCGTTTTACCTGCGTAGTTCCCGTTCCTGTGGGAATACTGGAACAAAATATAGCCTAGTTTACGCCCTAATATTATAGCTTTCCATTGGTGAAAGAATTTTTGAAATCGGTCCAGCCGTTTTGAAGATTACCCGGAACAAACAGACAGACAGACAGACAAAATTTTTTTAATCGCTATTTTAGGCATAGGTGTCGTGCAAATAACCGTGTGAGCATGAAAAAAGTCTATTATTTTGACATTACAAACAGACACTCCAATTTTATTTATTGGTATAGATAATTTAAAAATGGTATGGATATTTTTTCTAAAAGCAATGCACATAAACACATTAAATTATCGGAATGTAGAAAATTCTATACAAATTACACATCAAGCCTAACATTAATCCATAACATACGAAGAGAATCGTCAGATCATGAGGAAAATTCATCGAGCATCACTGCAGAAGGCTGGGCAAAATGCCGAGTCACCGGCGCGGGCGCATCGGCCCGTAGGGGCGAAGCTTTGATGCGAGCCGACGTTCGACATCGACCGATAGCCGACAAAACGACAACCACATTGACAGTGGTACAAACCAATGGCGAAAGCGACTGAGACTGAATGTGGAACTATAAATTTATATTATTTCCTACTTTTCCTACTAATATTATAAACGCGAAAGTTTGTGAGTATGTGAGGATGTGAAGATGTGAAGACGTTTGTTGCTCTTTCACGTAAAAACTACTGAATGGATTTTAATAAAACTTCACAATAATATAGCTTACATATCAGAATAACACATAGGCTATAACTTATCTCGATATTCCCACGGCAAGAGGAACTGCAGGTGAAACCGCAGGGCGCTGTTAGTTGTAAATAAAATAAAAAGAGCATTTTCCTAAGAATTTAAGAGTTTAGTTATATAATGATTTCTGATGTTTACGCGAGTATTATACATTTTAAATAAACTGCAGTAACGATGACTTGTTGGACGTGAGACATCTTAGTCCACCCGTGACCATGAACGCTGTAAAGTGTTCGAAACGTCGGGTAATTAAAAATCAAATACAAACGCGATAAAATCCGTAAAGTAGTATAGTTATATATAGTTAGGAAAATGAAAATTTAATGATTTTATTTTCTGTTCTTACAAGACGCTAATATAACACGCCACGAAGTAAACTGAGTAACAACATTTAAAATCCTTATTAAAGCTGCCTAAAAGGCAGTTGATTTTAAACTACATATTCATTAGACTAAGATCTCTGTAGGAGATGGGCCTCTATTTCAACGCTGTTCGTACTAAAAAAGCATAGAAACAAACAACAACAAAATTTTCTTATTATACGTATATATTTTTTATCCATACTAATATTATAAATGCGAAAGTAAGGATGTTTGTTTGTTTGTAACGCTTTCACGCTTAAACCACTGAACCAATTTCAAAAATTCTTTCACCAATGGAAAGCTATAATATCAGGGAGTAACAAAGGCTATATTTTATCCCGGTATTCCCTCAGGAACGGGAACTACGCGGGTTTAAGCGACTGAAACCGAAGCGAAGCGAGGGCGGGTTGCTAGTCTATAATAATAATGCTTGGTGTAACTTATTGTACTAGATAATTAAATAAAGTGGTATCCGCGTATGGCCCTGACTGCCATGGCCCTCTGTGGTCGCCACAGAAGAGCCCTGAGTCGGACGGTCAGGGACCCCGCCCACACCGGTGCGCCGTACAGGGCCATCACGTTAAGTTCAGCACGTGCTATTGTTGTAAGAACATTGAACAATTACAGCTCTGTTAACTGCTTCGTCCGGTATAATTGCTAGAGCTTATAACTTAGAGCGTAGGGTAAAAAACAATGTCTGTGCCTCTTCGACACTTGTGAGATGATGGTGTGAATTGACCGCTAAGATGAATAAGCTCGTCTGATAAACAACTGCACGAGTGCAGTAATTGGTTGGTATCGTAGTTTGTTAGATATATTTTGTCAATTTATTACTAACATAATATTAAATAGGTACACACATATCTCAAGAATAATCACGATACTACCCCGTAATAAAAAGAAGTTTGAGAAAACTTGGTAACGTTGTATCATCTGTGTATTGGCCTCAGAAATGATTCGGCTTACAAAAACTATATAAGTATTTTTGATATTACTTTGTAAATCATCACCATCATCTTGCTCTTATCCCAATTACTTGGGGTCGACGCAATATGTCATCTGTTTTGACATATTTGCAAAAAGTTTCGGCAATGACTTTTATGACCGGCCGCCTGCCTGAAGTCAACCCTCCTTGGGAATGTAATCGTTGACCCAAATGGTACCAGATGGAGTTGGTCCGGGTCAATCTAGGGCTTTTAGTCGTCTTTTACGACACCCACAAGCAAAGCAAGGGTTGGTAGTATTCGAAGCCGCTACCACACAGCACATATTACTTTGTAAATATACGGCTCATAATAAAGTTAAAACTCGCGTTGCGTTATTTCCACTTTTGTCAGAATTTCTATATGAAGTTAAGCTGTAGTGGTCCGTAGAAAAAGGGATAAAGTTGATGGCTGAAGATTTCATATCACTTCAATAAAGGGCACTTAAGTCATTACACCAATATAGTCCATAGACGTTGACTGTGGAACATAGGCATCCCCATAAGAACGCTACACAGAACACTTACCTGTGACTATCGTCCTACGCTGTGTCTTCCGATGGGGGGTGCAGATACTTGTCGAAGCAATCATGTCCCATCAAAACCTACACCAGTTGGAAAGAGTGATACCTATCCCTAAGCAACGTACCAGCAACACTCCATTCAGTCAACCATCTACTGAGAGGTCTACTGTGTAGTAGACCTCTGTAGTAGATCCAGGTTGACTGAACAAAATTCAATCGTCCGGACGGGTGATGTACAGCGAGTACACCCTCATTGTTTTTAAGCCAGCTATCTGTACATTAACGTACCGTGTTTCAGCTGTACTAAATCAATCCCTTTAGAAGTAAAGTTTAAATTCTATAAAACGTAGGCATATAAACTACAACAATAAAGAATTAAGAAGAAAAGCACTGATGTCATCGAATAGGCAACAGCTTCACAATTATAGCCGCCATTTATTTACAATTTCATAATAAAAATATAACACCTTGTTTTATTTTTAGGGTTTACATTGGCGATGTTTCAACATAGTAAAAGGTCAAACTATGTTTTTTTTTTGCGGGCCTTTCTCTTTCCTTCAGGCCCCATTTTTCCTTTTTTTCCTTCGTGTTGCCAATTCGGCTTAAAAAAAAGGACCATAAATATGAGTCGTAAAGTCAATTTTAAAATGGGATAATTTCAACATTGCTTGCTGTAATGAAGCCTCGTTGAAATTTATATTAAGAGTAAGACATAAGAATAACGTAGAAGTTTGTTGATTGAGTGATTGATCTTACAGAACTAGATATGTGTTATTATTTGGTTTCTGTACTATTTCTCAGTTATGCTTCATTTTTACAAAGCAAAATGATAAGGAACCACATTTACCGCTGTTGGATAGCAGATTTTACACTTGATTCCGTTGTTAAACTCTTTCTATGGACCTCCTCGGTTCGGATCTTGCAATAAGACTTCTACAATCATACTAATCTATCAAGTAAGTTAATGGCGTTTTGGTGGACATCGCCTCATCAAGTGGTTAAATTTTGAGAGGCAGCAGACGGTCGAGCATTTCTACATTGTACTCAATAGCATTATGATCACCTTCGCCACCAAGCCTTATGAGATAATGCCGGCCAATACGCATCCTAATTCAATTGATGCTATATGGTATTTGAATGCTCATGACTGGCTTTGTTTTCTGCAGTATCTAAAATAGAGGCCTGTAATAGATGGTTGAAACACCTGTATCAGTGGGCTTCTTAATTCGCTAAATAATTCCCACATATATATCCCCTTACACTGAGTCACTGGAACACCTAGTTCCAACCAGGCTTGAATATTGATGAGACAATGTTTCGTGAGGTGACGGAGTAAGAACATAATTCACCACTACCTTTCTTGACCGTGGGTGTCATAGAACACGATTAAGGGATTATTGATTATAACATCTATGCAAGAGAAGGATAACTCGAAATAAAAGCTGACACCAACACGTCTGACCAGCGTGGTATAGTAGATAAATATCCTTCCCATTGTGGAGGAAGTTCGTGTCCAACAGTGGGACGTATTTGAACTGTCATGATGATGATGATGAATGTTCCAGATGATGGGTCGCTATTAAAAAGAAAGGCTATCAATGTTTTAATAATACAATTTACAAATATTACGCAGTTCTTTTGGATATTGCAAACACACGTTAACCTCAACGTATGTTACCTATTTACGTAGAAATATAATACTTATTATTGAGTGATTTCATTTTACTGGCACTTGTATCAATAGTAATGCCAACCTCACAGTGCGATTTCTAACCGTTTCATGCCTTTTTTAGGTAGGTTATGATGTGGACGTACGACGTCCGTTCCGTCTAAAGAATTACAAGGGCAGTACACGAACCCAAAACCTGTCTTATTGACTCTCTATCAATCTCCGGCCGAACATTGATACCGAATCCTGGACGTCCGTAACCAGTCCGGCGGGTAATCCTTTCGGATACTATTCCCGTCAATACCCCAGTGGCAACCTCAACAGTGCCAGCGAGGTGTCACCCTCGTGGTCAGCTTCTCTGCGGGTGACGGCCTATTTCCGTTTCGGCCCGGGTACCAACCGCGGAGTGAGTATGACAGCTCGGCTCTGAACCACTCCACGTATTCTCAGCAATTTTTTTTTTGTGAGATTTTAAAGTATTATTTTGAGTGTGGTGTGTATTTTGGTGGTTTTGTCCGGCAATTGCGTATTTATAAAAATTGCCTGCAAAACAAGGATTTATTACTTTTCGCAGAGTTGTCATACTGAATTAACTAAACAGATAGCGTAGTGATTAAGATATCAGTCTGTCATGCTACTATAATTTTTTCTATGATCCACAAATGTAAGCAATTGTAATTCCAAGTCTCTATGTAATTTGTCTCTATTAAATTATTATAGGCGGCGAATCGCCTGCGCGAGGAGCGCAGCCTCGATGAGGAGATACGCCGCCGGCGACTGGGGCGGCGCAGGCGCAACTACCTTCGCCTCATGCCGCCCTAGCCGAAGCCGCGGGTGACGTGACCGGGGATTAGTCCGTCATCCGCCGAGAGGCCGACCGCGTGAGGAAAGACCAACGTCCTCCCCGAGGGGGGGACGTCGGTCGATGGGAGGATACCCCAAGTAGAGGGTATTCCGTCGGGCCTACCACTGATGACAAGTTAACTCTGCTCCGGTGGTCGGCCCAACGACGAAGGCGACGTGGTTTTCGTGTGGGTTGCGGGAGTTGCGTGCTTAAGCCCCTCTGTCGCCCCGGACGGAGTGGTGCGGAGGCGCGCCGACCGCAGCCCACCCACAAAAAAAAAATCTATTAAATTATGTTTGTAACGTACCCCCGCAATACAAGAATAATTTCATTAGAGTAGACTTTAGATCTCTTAAAAAAATACTACGTGTCTTATTGCTGGAATAAAAATGAAAATGGAATAATAAAAAGTAATTACTTTTAATAGCTATGTGTTGAATTATTTAAAAATATTGCCTGTGTCTATGTACAACATGAGCATATATCATATATTGCAAATTCGCATCATAATTCGGCAGGTAAACACACACACTCTTAATCTGCAAAAAAGCATGGAATATAATCCTTTCCGGAGCTTGGGGCAGTTTCGGCTTTCGGCAGACTTTGTGACGCCGCGGCCGAGCGACGAGACGAAATTGGTAATCGTTTGGCGGCAGTATAAAGAGATAGGTGAATTAGGGCTGGCAAAAGACAATTTTTGATAATATAGGTACATTCCCTTTATTACGTGATATAATCATTAAATTATTCTTCCTAATGTTTACGCGAGTATTATGTATTATAATTAGACCTTAATTTAGGGATTTTATTGCGTTTGTATTTGATTTTTGATTACCAAACGTTCGCCCGTGACCATGAATGCTGAAAAATGTTCGAGACATCAAGCAATAAAAAATCAAATACAAATGCGTAAAAATAGTTTTATTTACAATAAAATTTCATTATAATGCTCTTGTGGCAACGAGATAAGAATATAATTATAGCTATCCCTTACTTACCCGTGGGACGCATAAAAATTTGCTAACTGTCTTGCCAGAAAACTGGGCAGTAGCTCTTGTCTGAGACATGTATAACATCTACGGTGATCGTTAAATGGGCACCGAAGTGATTTCGGCACTATTTACTGATTTATGGAGGAGTACGTCCAGCGAACGGTGAGACTGAATGATGATGAATAATGTTCCGTTTAATAAAGAAATTAAATTTAAGACTTCATATTGGGTCATCTATCTATCTTCCCTGTGGGTGCTGTAAAAGACAACTAATGGGTGTCATATATAACACCAGACACGAGAAGGAAAATTCGAAATATACCAGACCCGTCTGACCAGTGGTAATGTAGGCCAATTTCCCACTAATTCGTATATGAATTGAGGTGTTGATGGTAAGAACAAACACATTCATATTTACAATGGTAAATTTAAAAAAGATAATGTACCTACCATTAAGTTGTCTGTGTGGTGACGGAGTAAGAATACAAGTCATCACTCCCTCTCTTACCCGTGGGTCTCGTAAAAGGCGGCTGAGCGATTAAATATGCGTATAACATCTATGCAAGAGAAGGAAAACTTGAACTAAAACCCCATATTTACACTTTTGACCAGCGTGGTATAGGAGATTAAGTTCCCTCCCATTGTGAAGGAGGCTCGAAACCGGCAGTGAGACGTATATAAGGTGAAATGAAGTTTAAATAATTGGTATTTCTTTTTAATTTTTATTAAATACTAGCAACCCGCCCTCGCTTCGCTTCAGTTTCTGTTGCCTAACCCCCGTAGTCCCCGTTCCGGTGGGAATACTAGGATAAAATATAGTTTACTCCCTGATATTATAGCTTTCTATTGGTGAAAGAACTTTTTAAATCGGTCCAGCCATTTTGAAGATTACCCGGAACAAACAGAAAGACAGACAAAAAAAATATAAAATGATTTTTTGACAACCCTAACAATAATAGTTTATCTTTGCAGATCGCATATTCCATAGAAGAGGATTACTGAAGTTTGTCATTACTGCTTTCCAGGAAGGTACCTATCTCAGGTAGTCAGTACACATTCTTTGTCATAAAATAGCAATATCATAACACAAACAATTGTCAACTATATTATTATAACTGTACAGTCTAATTTTAAAATGGTAGTTGGTTTTCAATAATTTGGTCAATTTATTTTCTATTCGTGTTAACATTAGCGTGCTCTGCATATATGTTTTGTACCGTTATCTATGAATGAATACAAGTAGGTAATTATGAATTTATGAATGGTCTGAATATCGTATCTATTTGGGGTTAGTTTGATCGGTGATAGTCTGGTTTTGCGTTTTGATTGTCATTTAAATGTGTTATTTTTGGGTGTAATTCAAACTATGCGAAAATAAATGCTGTCGGTGAAAATTTTAATATTGTATTTGGGCTTGAAAATTACTACACAGTATGTGGTAGGATCTCACTCGCCTGTCTACAGCCGAGGGTCGTAGTACCACACTCACGCAGAAAATCGACGTCTGAGTAGTAGCAATTTGTTACTGGATTTCATTCAGTGAACGAGAGAGCTGAAAGCCTAACTTTCTGAGGGTGTTTGCATATGGTGGGATTAGGTGATGCCATGATCTCATTGCACGCATTCACGCTCCCTTCACTTTCTTCACGGTGGGTAGCGGTAGTATCACTTACCTACTTTCAGATGTACAGTTTTCTTGCTTGCCACTATCAGCAATATTAATAATAAAAAAAATATCTATCTTCATCATCATCATTTCAGCCCATATAAGTTCCACTATTGGTCTCGGGTCTTCTCTGCAATAGGAGTTCAAGTGTTCGATATGTTGGTAAAGAGTTTTATTTCGAATATTATTTTTATGTTAAATGCATTTTATATCACTTTGGCGACAAGATAGGGGATGGTGAATTGTATTTTTACTCCGTCACCATACGAAAAACCAACCAACTTAAAACTGATCATTAAATGAAGTAGCATACTAAAATAACTATGTTAGCACGTACAGTATATACGCAGCGGGCCCGCCTCCATATGATTGCCTGTTAAAATTCCATCTAGACATTGTAATTACATTACAAGTTGCATCTAACACTGTCCGTCAATCATAACTTCAACTCAGCGACGTATTATTAAAATACATAGTATTGGATTGTACAGTCAGTTAAGAAATTTTTATTGTGTAATAAATTTATTTTTGTAAATACCACGTACATTAATTTTTTTAGTGCTTCGTTAATTGTGCGTTATATTTTGTTGGTTAAAATTTAATTTTGATGTTTAAAACAGAAAATTGCAGATATGAATATCTATTAGTAGGTTTCATTGAGATTTCTTACAGATAGCACTAATAATTATGTTTACGTGAGTATTACACATTTTAAATAGAACTATTGTCACGAATTTTACTGTAGGAGGAAGCGCCGTATTCGAAATGTCAGGAATTAAAAAATCATAGACAAAAACCAATGCGATAAAATCCGTAAATCATAGCAAAAATCAATGCGATAAAATCCATAATATATAACATTAATTTTTAGTGCCGCATCAATTATGTGTTATACATATTTTATTGTTTAAAATTTAATTGCGGAATATGTTTAAAACAGAAAATTACAGATATGAATATTTATTAGTAGTTTTCATTGAGATTTCTTACAAATAGTATTAATATAATGATTATGATTACGCGAGCATTACATTTTAAATAAAACTGTTTTTACGGATTTTATCATGGGCAGAAACGTTGTATTTGAAACGTCGGGAATTCAAAAATCATACCAACACGATAAAATCTCTAAAAATAATTTTAATTAAGATAATATTAAGATTTTTGGTTTTTGTGAAAGCTTGTTATCTAACAATGCATATGTTGAGGCAACATAACAAGAAAATTATTTTTGTCACCCTAGGTGTCGTAAAAGACGAGTAAAGAATGTAACAAAACAACTTTTCACCGGGGGAAGGCAAACTCGTAATAAAACTCATCTCTTCTGTAGTAGTATAGGATAGGTCATGATAGGATGGGTCATGTTTTCTACCATTATGAAGATTCATTGTTAATCTCTTACCCCATAACATAGGCTAAAGAAGATAAGACATATAAAGTGGCTGTATTTTCCTCTTTTATTTAGTTAATATCTGGTTGACCGAGAATTGCTCGGTATAATTTTTTTGTAAGTAAATGGTATTTTTAACGAACATATTTAGGATATATATTATTAAAAAAATAAAAAGGATGAAATAATGAAAAAAGTATCAAAAAATATCAAAAATCAAAAAAATAGAATAATAATAACACCGAGATTCAATCTCACGCTGTTTGAATGCGACTGGACAACTTCCCAACAGAGTTATTGTCACTCTTGACGGCGACGGCTAAATTTATATTCCTATTCTAATGACATTCTATGTCATTGTATTGATTAGCTAAAAACACCGTCAAAACAACATTTTCCATGAACCAGACCTACCTAGATAGATTTTTTGATCCCGAAACCTCCTACCTACTTATGCTAAATTTCATGAAAATCGTTGGAGCTTATTCCAAGATTCAAGATTTTCATGTTATCTATTACCCCCTTTTCACACCAATAGCACTTTCAGTTTTGGGATTTATACTCAACATTACGTTAGAAAAAAGTAAGATAGAAGTAGCAAAAAAGCCCAATGTTAACTCTGTATAGTTTATAATGCTACAAAAATTATTTTATAACCTCTAAAGGATTATACCCAGCTTAATTTCAGACGGTTCTGAACTAAAACTTTGTTGGTGGTCTACTATGTAATCCGCAACCACACAAATATCGTAAATATAAATTTCTGTGAAATCAACGATAATTTATAGAACGAGTTTTAAAACTTTTGCAGCGCTAAAGCAGATTAAATATTTCAATATAAAAGATAAATATTTTTGAAAGACAAGTTATTAATAATAATAACTACAAAAGTGAAAAAAATCATAAATTAATAATTTTGAAAGCTTCAATAATATATGTTACCTATATGTTGCAGAAACTTATAATGAAAACCTCAAATATTTGGAAATGTGTTGTCTTAATGCTTGTTTGTTTATTATCATCATCATGTCAGCTAGTAAATATTCTGCTGCTTTTTTTTTTGGGGTGGGTTAAGTTCGGCGCACTCCTCGCTCCGCTCCGTCCGGGGCGACAGAGGGGCGTAAGCACGCACACCCGTAACCCACCCATGACACGTTGCCTTCGTCGTTGGGCCGACCACCAGAACAGGGTGAGCAGGGTGACGGACCGACTGACGGCAGTCAGTGGTCGGCCCGACGGAATACCTCCTGAGGGGTACCCTCTCCTCAACCAACGTCCCCCTCTCGGGGAGGACGTCGCTCTTGCCTCGCGCGGTCGGCCTCTCAGCGGGTGACGGACTAATTCCCCGGTTCAGTCACCCGCGGCCTCGGCATATATTCCACTAGCTAGACTTGAGTCCCAAACCTGAACAATAGGAGGGAGATTGACCTATTATATCACGCTGGTCCAACGGTTTGGTATATACCTAGGGTTTGATTGCCAGTCTTCCTTCTCTTGCTATTATAAGCATACACCATATCTTTTCCGCTGTCTTTTACGACATCTACGTGCAAGACAGGGTTGGTGAATTGTATTCTTACTACGTCACCACACGGTAAAAATGGTGTGTATTATTATTTTGAGGTTACTGTCAACACGATTGAATATTTAATTTTAAAGCTGTGTGACGGATGGGTTAAGAATAAAATGCGTCACCATTTTTACGACTCCCACGGAAAGCCAATTATGGACGTCAATTGGCTAATGAATACTTGAATGGATATAGTATTATCAAAATAAAGTTACCTACTTCATTTTATATGACCTCACCGTGGTTTGGAGAGGGCTATGATGGCTTTCTATGCGAGATATAATACGAAATACGAAAATCCGCAGAAGAACGATAAAATGGCAATGGTCTTCAAGTGGTGTACGTACCGAACGACGCAGTGTAGAACTTCCCTCCCACTAGATGGAGCGTCGACCTAGTGAAAGTTGCTAGGCGTTGTCGGATGCAGGCGGCACAGAACCATACTTAATGGTGAAACATGAGAAAGCCCTACGTTCAGTAGTAGACGGTGATAGGCTGATTGATGATGATGATATGATCTGTTTCTGTTATATTTTTTCACGAACAGATATTCAGATGATAACATAATGATACTAACTGTAGTAGTAAATTCACTATAGTATAACTCACTATAGTATATTCACTGTAGTATATTCACTGTAGTACATAATTATGCTGGATAGTGGCGGTTACTAATACTAACAACTTTTACTGGGTAAATAAATATTGTGGCGAGTAATCGTGAAATATGACTAAGAGCTTCTCATAGACGTGGTCCGACTCCATCTGATGACGTCTGGTCAACTATTACCTACGTTCCCAAGGAGGGATTACATCAGACAGCCGAACATAAAAGTATTGCAAAAACTACAATATGTACGATGAAAGTAGAGTACTCGTTGTATTGATCCTAATTAATTGGGTAAAAGCAGAAAAATGATCTGCTATAGTAAATGAGATGGAGATAAAAGTTCTAAAAATTCTATGATATGATAACAGATTAAGAATATAATTCACATGCTTTTTCTGTAGATGTCGTGGTATAGCCAATCAGCTTCCTTGCCATTGAAACAATAAAAGCTCGTGTCCAAAAATCAATATTCATGGCCTAAAAACCAGAAGAAAACGGAATTGGATAAATCCTTACTAATGTTATAAATGAAAAAGTAAGTTTGTTTATTACGCTTTTATTTTTTTTTTTTTTGTGGGTGGGCTGCGGTCGGCGCGCCTCCGCACCACTCCGTCCGGGGCGACAGAGGAGCTTAAGCACGCAACTCCCGCAACCCACCCGAAAACCACCTCGCCTTCGTCATTGGGCCGACCACCGGAGCAGGTTTACACCGGACAGATCGTCAGTGGTCGGCCCGACGAAATACCCCCTACGTGGGGTACCCTCCCATCAACCGACGTCTCCCCCTCGGGGAGGACGTCGGTCTTTCCTCCCGCGGTCGGCCTCTCGGCGGGTGACGGACTAATCCCCGGTCACGTCACCCGCGGCCTCGGCGTTTATTACGCTTTAACACTTAAACGACCGAACTGATTACAAACATTGTTTCACCAATGGAAAGCTATAATATCAATGAGTAACATAGGCTATATTTTATTTCGGTATTCCCGCGGGAACAGGAACTACGCGGGTAAAATGACTGAGACCGAAGCGAGGGCGGGTTGCGAGTGTATAAAATATTTCTAATAGATATCGTATTAAAACGTGTCCCGTAAACAATATAACGTGAATATTAGCTTATACACAGACTACTATATACTTATACTAGCATAATTAAAAAAGAAATTGGAATGCCTTTCCAATAGATGCGTGCTTATTCCAGCGTGCAGTAATCATTTTTTTAAAATACAGTGTTATCTCCGTAACTTGAAAAAAGACTTAAAAAAATCCTAGGGCATCACCCTAGGATTTTTTTAAGTCTTATGATAGAGAGTATAAACACTATTATCCCTTACTTGTGGTTGTCGTAAACGATGATCAAGAGTTTTTGATCCAGTTGGGCAAACTCCGCTCTCGTCAGGTCAACACTTAGTTCCCAAGGAGAGTTGACGTTAATTTCATGAAATTATTGCCAAAATTTTTGAAAAAATTACTTTATAAGAAGAATACACATTGACTCCACCCAAGTAATTAGGATAGGAGCAGGGTGATGAGATGATGATGATGATCTCATTAAGTTGAGCGTTAGTAACACTTCAATCGCAGTAATATGAAAACAAAATCATTCCCTTCCACTGTATATATCCCCAAATACGCAGTATCTGGAATTATTTAGTTTTTCTTATTTGAATATACATACTTATATTATTTTCTTGCCAGCTATAGATGGTATTTATATTCTCATATATCAATCGAATTAAAAAAAAATAGTCTGCTACTAGAAGTTGATAAAATGGCGTGTTATTTGGAATGCCCGGAACTCCGCAATAAAATCCAAAAGAATGTTCGTTGCTTCTTATATATTATTTGTACTTCTTACACGTGCAATGAATGAATACGTTAATTAAACTTTCTAAGTAACAGCTGTGTACTCTATGTTTGCATTGATATTGAAGATCGTCTATTCAATTCTTCGTTTGAACTTGAAAAATTATTAATAAAAAATCTGCAAATTCCTAAAAGCAAAAAAAAAAAACTTTGTTGTATATTACTTTACGTCACTTATAATTTGTTTCAGTTAATACTATGTAACTTAAGTTTAGATTTGCCATGTACGGATTTGATACATAGTTCACCGCTCACTATCTTGCCCGTGGGTGTCGCAAAAGACGACTCATCATTTCATCATTTGCCTGCCCTCGTCCCACGCTAAGTGGGGTCGGCACAACATGTTTTTACCTTCCATAGCCTTCTATCAGCCGTCATATCTGCACTCACTCTTTCAAACCATCCATCCATCTCTTTTTAGGCCTGCCACGATTTTTACGTCCATCCACAAACATATTGACAACCCTCCTCGTCACGTGCCCTTCATCCCTCCTCATCATGTGTCCATACCAAGACAATCTCGCGCTCCTAATCTTCTCTACCACTGGTGACACTTTCAGACTTCACCTGATATACTCATGTCTTATTTTATTCAACCTTGTAACTCCACAATAAGATGGATATCTTAACATACGCATCTCAGTAGAATGCAGTCTTCTCTCATTCGTCTTTTTCAATGCCCAACATTAAGAACCATACATAACAACAGGTCTAATGACGCTCTTCGCGTCGTCGTCGACGTTGCAAAAGACGACTATGGGATATAATATCTTGTTATAGTAACAAGAGAAGGAAAACTCTATACTAACTCGTTTGACTAAGGTGGTATTACTATACCACCTTAATTGCTACAAATATTATGTGTTACTATTAGGGTCTTATTTTGGAATAGACTCAGGCAGTAGTACGACCTATATAAGTCGCGATGATGATGACCTTAAGTTCAATTTTTAATTACGTTTGACTATAACTCGAAAAATATCATCCACCCATCAATTAACCAATTCGATTGCCACTGCTGAGCGTACGTCTCCCCAAGGAACGCCATACTCATCTTTCTTGGCAGACCGATTGACGATCGAAAAATATAATTAGAGACTGCGTATCTCGATATTTAACGAACACTCGTTAAGTCGAATTTTAAAGCATTTACTTCGAAGGTGGATTGGCGATGGAGCGCTTAAATCCAGTACATTTTAAAAATGTTGAGTCATAAATTCGTCAACTAGAAAACTTATATATTTTTTTTTTGTATTTCTCTCAATTTCGAATTATCAAGATTGAATTATTTTTATGACGTATCGTGGGAATCAGGTCGAAATAGCATCGATGAAACACATAATTTGTTCCCAATAATTACTAAAACGATTATAGTAACCATCACGTGTGTTGACGTAAGCAGTTAAACGTACACAACGCCCACAACGAACAGGGTATAACCACACAAAATAATAAAATAAGTTCGGTAAGCCGTGTCTGTCATGCGAATCGGACATTAGGCCTCTAATATACCTTTTGATTTTAAGTAATTTATGTGTAGAAAAGTATTTTGAGGCGTGCGGAAGCCCGCTTTTTATGATAAATGCTCTTTTTCTATTCGATTATGTAGATAAATGTGAACGATGTGTATCGATATAAAATTATCGATTACATAATAATTACTTCTCTCGAATCGTATCAGATTTAGTTCGTATCATTATTGTTGGTAATCACCCTGTTATACTTGTGTACATTTTGGTAGACGTTTACGTGTAATCGGCATGAATTATTTCTTTATAAGTGAATACAATAAGACGACTATATTATGGAAGTATTATCTATACCAATAAATAAAATTGGAGTGTCTGTTTGTAATGTCAAAATAATAGGCTTTTTTCATGCTCACACGGTTATTTGCACGACACATATGCCTAAAATAGCAATTAAAATAATTTTGTCTGTCTGTCTGTCTGTTTGTTTCGGGTAATCTTCAAAACGGCTGGACCGATTTCAAAAATTCTTTCACCAATGGAAAGCTCTAATATCAGGGTTTAAACTAGGCTATATTTTATCCCGGTATTCCCACGGGAACGGGAACTACGCGGGTAAAACGACTATAACCTATAACCGAAGCGAAGCGAGGGCGGATTGCTTAGTTGAAAATACTAATAAATAAGCTATTTCTATCGTGGAGCTCGGGGTACAAATCTAAAAAGGTAAGTAAGGCAGAACAAGTATTGTTGAGGATTTCACCGGATTGCCACTACTTTTGAAAATTTTCTCAAACACTTCGCGATAACAAACACGTTTCTGTTAGATATCTTGGACTTGCAGTATTGAGACTTTTGCGACCTAAGTTTGTGATGACATTATAAAAAATCAAAATTTATCTCAAAATAATAAATGGACTTCTGTATTTTCTTATTTAAAACTTATCAAAAATCGAAAATATATTTTACATTCAGTTAAAGAAATTTCTATCCCATTGTTATCTCAATATGGTGACGGGTTCAGAATAAAATATGCTAACACTGTTTACTTTCCCATGAAATTAGTAAAGACCAACTATGAAGAGACTCTTCAAGAGGCTACGTACAGCAATGAACGTCTATAGGCCGATGGATAAACGAAATGTCCCCTTTCATTATGTTTAATTAATGTTACAAATCGTTTAATTTGCCACTCATTATTAAAACAACGGCAAGAGTTAATAATTTCATTACTGTACCCTACCATTTTGTAGTGTTATCGCGCAATCGTCCTGCCTCTAATTTACCACAACGAATAGCGAGTAAATTATTGCTTACGTACTATTTCTTTATGCAAATTACTTGGAAGGTGTAAAGTGGTTTGATTTATAAGGAAATCTTTATTAAGTTGGACGTTTTATTTCTGAAAAACATTCCTTTTTTTGCTAAACGGCGTTAAAAGATATTTTTATCCGATTGTACACAATTAAAACTGTATTACTATCTGTCCGTGTGGTGACGGAGTAAGAATACGATTCACCACCCCATTTCTTATCCGTGGGTGTCGTAAAAGACGACTAGGGGATTAAGTATGCAAATAATATCTTGAAAATTGGAACCTAGGGTCGTATTTTACGACACCCACGAGCATTGTAAGGATTCATAGTATTCGTCCACACGCAATTGTTTTCATCTATACCAATAAATAAAATTGGAGTGTCTGTTTGTAATGTCAAAATAATAGGCTTTTTTCATGCTCACACGGTTATTTGCACGACACCTATGCCTAAAATAGCAATTAAAAAATTTTTGCCTGTCTGTCTGTCTGTTTGTTCCGGGTAATCTTCAAAACAGCTGGACCGATTTCAAAAATTATTTCACCAATGGAAAGCTCTAATATCAGGGCGTAAACTAGGCTATATTTTATCCCGGTATTCCCACGGGAACGGGAACTACGCGGGTAAAACGACTATAACCTATAACCGAAGCGAAGCGAGGGCGGATTGCTAGTTCTCTAATATAGGTGAAAAATAGAAAAACAGGCTAGATTCTATTTTGATGAAATCATACTGGTCGCCAGCCTGAAGTAAAATTTTGTTGTACATGTAATCTTTAATCACAAGACAATACACGAGATGGGTTCAGGTCAGGTTGAATTTATGGCCGTAGCCAGAGGAAGGGTTTTAGTTATACAAATCCTATAAATATTATTGCATAGTTTTGGTTGATTTGGTTGATTCTTAGATTGTGACTATGTGACGTAAAATGCTCCTACCTTTACCAAAGCTCTTGTGTTGATGAGTGAAAATCTATAAAAGAACACAACATTTTAATAAATATAAACGGACTTCAAAACGATCCAGTCGAGATGAACCAAATACGCATTATTAAACATAACTCATAAACTACTGCTTAAATCTTGATCAATTAATATGAGACCATCTCTGAAGTATAATCTCATCATCATCATTCATCATCACAGCTCATATAAGTCCCACTGCTGGGCTCGAGCCTCCTTAATAAAAAAAGGGTAAATTGATTTATAGCAATACGATGATCAGACGGATTTTTGTCCTTGTTTATTTTGAGCTTTTCATTTCAAATAATCAAAATCGTCACCATCATCATCGCAGCCCATATACGTTCCACTGTTGGGCTCGGGTCTCCTCCAAAATGAGAGGGAATTTGACCTACTATACCATGTTGGTCAGACATGTTGGTATAAGGTTTCATTTCGAGTTTGCCTTCTCTTACACAGATATTATGAGCATATTAAATCCCTTAGTCATCTCTTACGATATCCACGGACAAGATAGAGTTTGTAGTGGTGAATTGTATTCTTACTCCGTTACCACAGGGACAAGTAGGGAATCAACATAATAATCATCATTTCAGTTCATGTACGTTCCTGTTGGTTAATGTTGGGCCCGAGCCTCTTCCACAATGGGACAGAAATTGACCTTTACCATTTCAGACGTCTTGATATAAGGTTTCATGTCGAGTAATCTTACTCTTGCGTAGATGTTATATAGATATTTAATTCCTTAATCATCTTTTAACAAACCCACGAACAAGAGAGGAAGTGGTAAATTACTCCATCACCAAATGGGAAAAAAGTCATAGATATTCATTTTTCATCATTTCAGCTCGTATACGTCCCACTCTTAGAATAATAATGTATAGAAGGTAAGTTTGCGCACAAAAATTGAAGCATTTCAATTGGAGCCTAATGGAGCTTACGCCGGAATCGTCCCGTAATGTACAAGTCACTGTACTGCACGTACGTATGCATCTCTTAAAAAATAAATAGGTAATTATGACGGTTTGTGCATTCAAATGGTGTCATAACACATTTGAAAAACTTAAAAAGGTTTTTAACATTACTTTCAAAAGTATTTCGACGATTTATGTTAATAAAAACAATATTTGATTTCATAATTTCTATAGTAGTGTGCGTGTGTATGTGTGTAATTGTCTGCGCGCATGTAATATTTTTAGATTCAAGTTTCGAACTTTCGAAGTATCGACACTATCCTTCTATACGTTATTATTCTAAGCGTCCCACCGCTGGCTGTGCTCGACTCTCCTCCTGGATACCTAATGGATTTGACCTGTTATACCTTCGAGTTTGCTATAGAGTTTTATTTTGAGTTTTCCTTGTCTTGCAAGATAGATATTATATGCGTGTTATACCCTTTAATCGTCTTTTACAGCATACATGGACAAGATAGAGGAGCACTAAATTGTATTCTTACTTCCTCACCACACGGAAAAAAGGAATAGATCAGTGAAATTATTTATTTCTCAAATATAAAATTTGTAATAGCAAATATTACTTACTTGCTAGTTATAAATAATCTGACCACAACATATTTTATTTGTGATACAAGGTCGTATTTCTGAATTAACTACAAACGACACAATTATTATTCGAAATGGGTTTTCATATTAATGGTTACAAGTGTTTTTAATATTACAACACGTTCCCTTATTTAATCGCTGGCAGTTGCGTGAGAAACGCAAGCGGCCAGTAGCGAATTACTTTTAAGCACTCGTGCAGACCAAATAAACTTACATTTGCATATGTTTTTACATATAACATATTATAATGTATAAGATATAAGAATGAATTTTGCTTATTTTGTAATTTATCATTGTATTTTATAAGTGTCTAGCGGTGAAAATGTGCAAGGAGCATTAATCACAACAGAATTAGCTTTGGCGATCCCCTCTTAACTGTCCATGCAGAATTTATTTATTAAGATTCGGAGCAAACTCAACTAAGTTGCTTTTAATCATTTTTAAGACTTCATGATAATGATAATAATAAAAATATCGTAGTAATTAAAAATATGATAATGTGAAAAATATGAAAAGACTATGTTGTGTTAGTTTCCAACATTGCTTTTCCTTTCGCACTGCTATATATTCAAAATTTGCACCACCGTTTTACCAACATATATAAATACTTACATAATTAATTACAATACTTCATTATTTTTAAATAAAAAGAAAAATTAAGAATAAAACTTAATCCATATTACCGTTCGAATTTCAAGTTGATTTCGCGCTCAAACCAACTCAACGCTGCTGGGGATCGCATAAATACTACTTAACGCTCGCGACACTCCAAATTTAAAATTTAAAAAAAGAAAATTCTCAAAAGAAGCAGCAGCCAGTGTCAAGGCGAAACTTTTTAAATAATTACCGACAGACGCGTCGAGTGGCGTCCCTAATGTGTGAATGTGCCCCTTTACCGAAATAATTTTATTTTGAAACGTTTCTTTATAGATTTTGACGTTATTTATTTGGTCAACCCGTTAACGTCTCGGTTTATTTAAAATATGGTCGTGTTTAGTCTCGTTAGATTATGAAATAGTAGTTTGTTAAATGTTGCACAAATAAAGGTCAATGCTTTATGTTATCTTGCGGTTAAGCAAAATACAGAAGTGTATCTGTAGTTTGTAGATTTTATTCGAGGTTACTACTTAGTAACTTTAGCAAACTGCATAGTAAAGGATTCCTAGATATTACTTTTAAGATCAGTTTACTTTGTCCCTGACTCTGCTTGCTAAATTCTTTTTGGCCGTATTCATAGTCAAGGTAGTGATTCTAAGTTTTGCTGAATTTGCAGTGTTATATTTTAAAGCCTTATTCCATAAACATTCTGGACATATTTATGTGGTGTTAGATAAACATAATTTTATTTTTATATCTTTATGTTATTTGTCTTAGTGTATTTAAATAAATAAACTAAATAAAGCTAGCCATAGTGGCAACATTCCGGGCATAGCATAATAGAGTAACGTAATAATAAGTTATTTATTAAATTTTAATATAATTAATTTTAATAGAAATTTTAATATTCATTATATTAAAATAGAACTATATAGAATATCGTATGTGTGGCATTATAAATAAAAAGGAATCTTCATTAATATTTATGTATGAAAAGTACTATTAGTTCCCCTTTAGGTATATCATCATCACCGTCTCAGGTCATAGCTCAGCTCTCAGTGCCTGGCTTGAGCCTCTTCCATAATTATTTTAGAAGCAGCTCTAAGGTATGTTTAGAAGACGTCCAATTTCAAGTATCTAATACACGATGAAGCAACGTAGTTATTTACATATAACTAGCTACTAAAACCTATATGCAGTAAACGGACCAAGAGTGGTATGTGACACCAAAACGTCATGGCAATTAAGGAATCGGCAAGCTAACCTCGCTGGCAGGCGACCTGCATTGGGCACGCGGCTGATTGGCACTACTTTGATATAATCCATGCTAGATGTGGCATATTGGTTTTGAATATTTTAAATTATCACATACGTGCTATGAATCACTTGGTCTCTCTGGTCTTTCGTGTTTTCTTTCTCTTGAACAGATGTTACACGGCTATTATAAGCCCTTAGTCGTCTTTTACGCACTCCACAGGTCAGATAGGGAGTGGTGAATTGTATTCTTATTTCGTCATCACACGGATTATTATGAATTATCTACTGATCCATATTAAAAAGAGCGATTGTACGTGTCGGAGCAGACCAGGTCATCGTGGACACTATTTTTTGACTCGCTTCATCTACTTACGCGAAACCACGTCTACGCAGAAGACGAAAACTGCGTTCTAGTTCTTGATATTGCTAAACTTATGGTTTTTGTCAGGGACAGTTCTGTTGCATGTTTTGGACTAGAAAGACGTCGACTGGTCTGGCTTCGTGACGGCAGTTGAGAATCGGTTACTTCGTCACAAGCATGTGCAAATCATCCAACAAACTCCGACACTTAGAATAATAACGTATAGAAGGATAGTGTCAGTACTTCGAACTTTCAAAATTTGACTCTAAAAATACTAATGGCGCGCAGACGATTACACACGTACACACGTAAACCACTATACAAATTATGAAATCAAATTTGTTTTTATTAACATAAATCGACGAAATACTTTTAAAAGTAATGTTAAAAACCTTTTTATGTTTTTCAAATGTGTTGTGACACCATTTGAATGCACAAACCGTCATAATTACCTATTTATTTTTTAAGAGATGCATACGTACGTGCAGTACAGTGACTTGTACATTACGGGACGGTTCCGGCGTAAGCTCCATTAGGCTCCAATTGAAATGCCTCATTTTTTGTGCGTGAACTTACCTTCTATATGTTATTATTCTAAGCTCCGACAATATCACCATCCTTGGTTGCACAAATTATTCATATAATAAGTGTAAAGATTTGACCCACAACAAGAGTTATATTATTTTATAAAGCAAAACCCTTTTAATAAGATAAAGTAAGCAGCTTTTAAAAATCAGTAATAATTACGCATTATGCTCTAAAGTTTTTTGCCAGTTCTTTTTCAATGTGGCCGCGTTCCGATCTGGTGGTAGAATATTAGATTTATTAGGTTTAAATTAATCAATTTTTATAATATAATAATTACTACAAATTTAATACCTCGATTTATTTCCACTACTAGTTAAGATCATCCAAAAAAAATTGTTTTATTAATATATATGTATCTTATAATTAACAGATTTATAGTCATTTCTAGTAAAATAAGGATCCATGTACACTGGCAGCTAGTAACATTTATCATACATCATGCCAGTTCGACATCTCTGACGTTTTCTCTTCCGTGGGTGACAGCGCGTTACTTGTTCGAGGACTTTATTGTGCCAGCCTACTACATGATTGTGCCAATACTGCCAATGATAATCAACGAAACACACGTGTAAATATACTAAATGTATATGAACTACTTTACAATGAATCCATATATCTATAGGTATTGCTCTATTAATGCTACAGAGTCCAAGTTTTACAATATATTGCTGACTTGGTGACCATTTCTGGAACATTTTTTTTTATGATTTCTAATAATAATATCCATTTATTTCAGACTATCTTCATATAAAAGCTTAACTATGTCTAGTACTAATTAAAAAACTAAGTTTAAAATAAATAAATCAAAAAGTTATTATTCATTGCTAAACTAGATTGTCACATGTCAATTTCAATAAGAGTATAATCAAAATAAAATTGCATGAAATTAAATATTAATATGAATGTCAAAATGTTTACGCGAGTTTTTATAAAAAAAAAAAAAAAAAAATACTAATCTGTCTGACCAGCATGGTATAATAGGGTCAATTTCCTTCCTATCGTGGAGGAGGCTCGAGCCTAGCAGTGGGACGTATATGAGTCGTAATGATGATGATGATTTGGTTTTTGATTTTCAAACATTTGGAATATTTTTCAGCTTTCATGGTCACGAGAGGACTAAAGATTTTTTTTAATTTCGCATATACCTATTGTTTTTGAAGCTAATTACTTTTATGTCTATTTCTTTAAAGACATTCAATGGCCTTTTTTACTTATGAGTGAACATGGTGTACCGTTAACAAATCATTTTAATTAATTTATTTCATTTAATTAATTATAATCATCATCATCCTGCTCTATTTATTTGGGATTCCTATTTATTTGGGTTATTGTGTCATCAGTGAAATTAATGTTTTTTTTTGTAGTTCATCTGCATATTATATTAGTTAGTCAACTTTTACAACACCCTGCAAATTGACCTACTAAATCATACTGTTTAGACTAGTTGGTGCAGGGTTTCATTTCGAGATTTCCTTCTCTTGTATAGATGTTATATGCATATTATATCCCTTAGTCGACCTTTACGACTTTCACGGGCAAGATAGGGAGTGATAAATTGTATTCTTACTCCATCACCACACGAATCTCCTGATCCCCTGATTCGTCTTGTCTTTGCTCATACACGTCCCACTACTGGCCTCTAACCTCCTCCTTAATAGAATGTCAATTGACCTATTATACCATGTTGTTCAAACATGTTGGTATAGGTTTTCATTTAGAGTTTTCCTTCTCTTGCACAGATGTTATATGCATATTATATCCCTTAGTCGTCAAGAGTTACGGTAGCTCAGTTGGGAAGTTGTCCAGTTCTCTTTTTGTTTAGTTTTGGCATTCAAACAGCGTCGGATCGAATCTCGGTGTTATTATTATTCTCTTTTTGTAATTTTTTATATTTTTTCATTATTTAATTTTTATTTTTTATTAATATATATCTAAATAAATTCGACAAAAATACAACAAAAATATACCGAGCGAAGCTCGATCAACCAGATATTATTCATTTAAATAGCAAGTACGTATGACAAATGACAAAAATTACTCAAATATAACATAATTAGTGAGAATATTAGGCCTGCACTTTTTTAAACCTTTTTATCGTAGAAAATTATAACAAATTCCTACGCATCCCTCCTTGGATCACTCTACGCCCCCCAAGTGAGGCACGCCCTACTGTTTGGGAATCCCTGATATAGGGTTTTATTTCGAGTTTTCTTCTCTTTCATAGGTGTTATATGCGTATTATATCTCTTAGTCGTCTTTTACGACATCCACGGGTAAGATAGGGAGTGGTGAATTATATTCTTACTCCGTCACTACACTGGGTAAGGTCTATCTGCATACGACAGTTGTTAATTTACTTTTTTTACTTTACTTTGACTTTTTTTTATTTTTTTAAATTATCATCATTATCACCACCAAACTGTTCTTATCCCAATTACTTGGGGCCGAATCAATATGTAGGTACTCTTCCTTCATAGTACATATTACAAAAGTTATTGGCATTAGTTTTATGAATAGCCTACCTGATGTTAATCTTCTTTGGGAATGTAGGTTATGGTTAGGGATGTAATTTGGAGGGAAAATGATTGATTAATTAAATAATCGATTTTATGTTCTTTAAAATAAATCGATTATAAAATAATCGATTAATTAAAAATAAATAATCGATTATAAAATAATCGATTTTTTTCTCCCAACAGGATTATGATAACATTTTTTTTAGGAAATGTGAGCTTTATTTTCTACAAACACTGCATGCGGTATCGTGATGACCTTTTTTTTAGGAAATCTTGCAGTGAAATAATTGATTAAAATATTAGAAATCGATTTTTTATTATTTTGATTATCGATTATTATAAAAATCGATTATTTTTCACATCCCTAGTAATGGTTGATCTAGCGGCATCAGATGGAGTTGGGCCCGTTGATGAAAACTCTTCGTCGTCTTTTACGACACCTAAGAGCAGTAAGGGTTGATAGTATTCATTGCCATCACAACATAGCTTTACTGTCATCATCATCATCATTTCAGCTCACATACGTCCTAATGTTGGGCTCGAGCCTCCTCCACGATAGGAGGGAAATTGACCTTACTATACCATGCTGATCAAACATGTTGATATAGGGTTTTATTTCGAGTTTTCCTTCTCTTGCATAGATGTTATATGCGTATTATATCCCTTAGTCGTCTTTTACGACATCCACGGGCAAGATAGGGAGTGGTGATTTGTATTCTCATTCCGTCACCACACGGCAAGCTTTACTTTAATTATAAATAATTTTTTGTAAGGAGACTTATGTTGGTAAGACAAAAACTAGCCTGACATGTTTCATAAACGTAGTTTCATTTGGACTAAATCCATAATAAATCGGTAATAGAATATCAGACATTGTAAATAAAACTACAGATTTTGTCGCGTTTGTATTTAATTTTAGATTGCCCGACATTTCGTACACTTCGATTACACACATCGATTTAAAAGAAATCGATTTTTTTTTATATTAAAATTAATCGATTATTTTAGTAATTTCTTTTTGTTTAAATTAATAGAAAACATTATATTATATAGAAAATAACTATCACTGTAAGATTTTCTAAAAAAAGGTCATCACAATTCTGCCAGGAAAAGTGCTCGATCGAATGTCAGTGTTTCTTACTATAGTAGAAAATAAATATCACTCTCAGACTTTCTAAAGAAAAAAGTCATTATAATTCTGTCGGGAGAAAAACTTCAAAAAAGAACTACGAATAGTAAAATAAACGATTATAAAAATAATCGATTAATTAAAAATAATTAATCGATTTTTTTTAAAGAAAGAAAAATCGATTATTTATTCATTGTTTTTTCCTCTCCAAATCACATCTCTAGTCAGCCCTACTTGGAATGTTGAAAAGATGGCTTCAGATAGAGTTGGCTTAAGTATTTAACCCACCCACGAGCAATGTAGGCTTTAATAGTATTCGTAGCCACTACCGTACAGCAGTAAAATAATTATATAAAGAGATATATATACAAACCTATATACATATATGTAAATTTCCTATTTATCATACAGCTTGCAATGACATGCAGGCAACGCCGACGGTCACGGCACGCGCGACTTTCTAAAGAAACGACAAAGGTAGACGACGTTCGGTGATTGGCAGCCAATATATTAGCAGGTCGTCCCGTTACTAATATAGAATAGTATTTCTATATAAACTTATAGAACTATAGACTTTGTCGCCGAAAAGATCAACTGACTTTTAAGATGTGTAACATTTCGCTATGCTGAGAATTTTTGAAGTGAAAACTTTTAGACAGATTTCGATAAGGAATAAATTCATGTAAGTCGTCATGGTCACGAGACGTGGTCTTCTTCTTCTTATTTAATGGAAATGAGCTACAATAATATGAGCTATTGGTGCCAGTGTCGAGTTATTATATTAATTATTCAAGTCTTTAGTTTTCGTCTTTCAGTAAGTCGTTAGCATGATTTGGTGCTGGTAACTAAGTCATGCCTTCTCTGAGAATTTTGGCTGAATGTGAAAATACACGCAATTCACTACTACTTATATCATATTAACTACATTTCATCATCTTATCTGCATTATGTTATATAAAATATCAGCAAAATTAATCAATATAACACTGTAAAATACTAAAATAATGAAAAAAAAATATAAAAACGCTATATAACATTTTGATATTCGCGTCAAAAGTCGTCAAAATTCTGTGTTAATGCTATCTGTAGCTATGTCAATGTCACTATATCTGTGCTGATAGATCTCAGAAACAGATAAATGTAAAAGTTTTAATTTACAAATTTGAATTCGAGATCAAACAATTAATTTTAATATTCAAAAATAACATCTGTTCATTCATAGTTTTAACTTTTCACCTCTGTCGCCAATTGTCATGATTGCTTTGTGTTCTTTTTTGTCCATTTTTTCGTCAGCTCATATACATTCCATTGTTGACCACTGTGGTTTTTCAAATTGACTGCACAGATGGCGTAGTGGTCAAGATACCATACCTTGTTAGTATCGTGGATTCGATTCCCACGTAAGATAACACTGTGCGATGCACAAATTATTGGTCAAAATCTGGATGAAATTTTTCAATTTCAAAGTGAATGTAAGTCCCACGCATAACATGGATTATTTCTTATTATTTCTAACAAAGATTATTACCATGCATAAATTATTAAAGGGGAACATTAGTCGAATATTATGACGGCCAGGTAGTATAGTTCAGTCGCAAAACCTTCTATAGCCACATAAATCGCTGTTTTCTCTTCACCTTATGAGCGACCCATCGCCACTATAATATTTAATTCAATAGTCTTCAATATTTAATTCAATGGTCTCAAGTCTCAAATATCGATATACGGTATTTGAGATATCATCATCATTTCAGCTCAGATAGGTCCCACTGCTAGGCACGAGTCTCCTCAACAATATAAGGGAATTAAACCTACTATACCACGCTGGTCAAACGTGTTGATATAGAGTTTTCTTTCGAGTTTGCCTTTTCTTGCATAGATGTTATATGTGGGAGGGTACCCCATGTAGGGGTTATCCGTCGGGCCGACCACTGACGACAAGTAAACCTGCTCCGGTGGTCGGCCCAATGACGAAGGCGATGTGGTTTTCGGGTGGGTTGCGGGAGTTGCGTGCTTAAGCCCCTCTGTCGCCCCGGACGGAGTGGTGCGGAGGCGCGCCGACCACAGCCCAACCACGAAAAAAAAAAAAAAATTGATGTTATATGCATATTATAATCTCTTAGTCGTCTTCAATGACACCCACGGGCAGGATAGGGGGTGTTCAATTGTATTCTTATTCCGTCACCACACATAACTCAATAGTCGAATCTTATTATGGCCAATTATGGTTTAGATGCAAAATCTTCTGGGGGTCTTATAAATCGCAGTGCTCGTTGCCTTATGAGTCGACCTCCGGCACTATGACCTTCATTTCGATGGTCTACCCAATTTAAATACCGATATACGGTATTCGAGATATAAGTATTCCTTATGCATTTATTTTGGGAATAATATCACAACATACCACGATAAGAAATGACAATCGAATGCATCTACAATGTCGTCAATTTTGTCGCCTGACCAGTTAGACGAGAATAGCGCGTCACGCTGAGGCTCTAAGGGTTATAAAAAGTGTGACTGCTTTTTATGACACGAAACGTTTAACGAAAACCTCAACTCATGAAACTTACTTATCGGGCGACGAGAATACTTTTTACAAGGTAACAGGATAGATAGCGATGCAATTCCCATTTTAAAATAGTACCAACTACCTAATTGTGAACGATCCACACGAAATACAGAAAATTGGGATTAACTGGGATCAATAGATAGCTTTATAAAATTCTCTAAATTGTTTCAGGTGCAAGGCTTTAAATACAAGATTACTTTAATTCAAAGTTAAACTCTTTGCTAATATTAAAAAACATCGTCATCATCATCATCATAGCCCATATGCGTCCTATTGTTGAGCTTGAGTCTCCTCTATTATTCGAAGTAACACGAGAAGTACCACGCTAGTAAGACGTGTTGGCATTTAGTTTTATTTCAAGGTTTCCTTCTCTTGCATAGTTGTTATATGCACAAGATATCCCTTAATCACCTTTTACAATACCTACGGGCAAGAGAGAGGGTGCTGAAAAAAAATTTTTTTCACTCGGAACCAGGCTCAAAAGTTTCGTTTAGATGCCAAAATAAGCCTCTGAAAATATGAGCTCTTAATATTAATGTTAAGTATGTCCGCATCGCACTTTTCGATTTTCCATAATAATTACATAGGAAAATTTTTATTTTTTATTCTGATTTTCGCAACTAATGAATCATACATCGCTCTGCAATTCCCATTACATATATTTGTAGAAAATTAAACGCTCTACAAAAAAGGTACGATAACGAGAGAAAAAACATTTTTTTTTTTGAAACGACCTAATACATATACACATATACCTACATATAGGTATATACTCTCGAAAATTTATGAAGAATAATCTGCCAAAAAATCAATAGATTTTTCGTGTGATGACGGAACAATTCTTCATGCCCGAGGGTGTCGTAAAAGACAACTAAGGGATGTAATATGCATAAAACATCTAAGCAAGAGAAGGAAAATTCGAAATAAAACCCTATACCAACACGTCTGATATGGTATACTACGCTACCTAACTCCTATAGTGGAGGAGGCCTAAGCCCAATAGTGGGACGTATATAGGCTGAAATGATGATGATAATATTTATGATCCTATTCCATCAAATGGAATCTTGTTAAGCATTAGCTTTTTTTGACAAAAATAACAATGATAAACGAGTTATTTCAATAACTGCTGGTCTTATCCACGCTAGAATTGCAACTCATGATTGATAACTACATAATAACTTGCATAACAAAGTTTTTTTTTGTTACGTTCAACTTTAGAAGCGGTCCTCGGCATCTTGTCACTAAATTTCGGATTAGTTTTTCCTCATAGGGTTTGTCACGACTGTCTCGTTGACCAGTGACATAGGTAAACAACTAAGTATTGTGAGGTTCTGTATTCGATTCTTTGAACATGAAAGGAGTTATTGTCCTTTTAATTGGTTTAGTTTTTTTTTTATTTCAGTACTCATTTTTATACAGCAAGATTTAAGATTTCTCAAGGATGTTCCTCCGTCTTAGTAAACTATAGAAGCTGGTTTAAATGAATAAGCTGATGTATATATATTTATGTATACATTTGTATAACGTATATAATTAAATAAGAATTACACGTCGAGGGTCCAAACTCATCATTTCTGCGTGGCAGCTTATTTGCGTTTCCATTAGGCTATATTTACTGGGGGGCGCGACCGGAGCACCTCCTCGTGGTGCTCCCTGGTAACGTCCATTTGGACGTCATGCGTCCATTTGGACGGCCAAGATTCCGGCAGGGGGGGATCTCCGCGTGCGGCTCTGGTGGCAGAGCGCACGGCGGATCTGACCCGGGGCCAATGGGGCGGATGTGCCTCATGGCACTCCGTCGCCAGGGACGGTTGCGTCACGGCCCGGAGGCGTGACGGGTCGGTCGCTCGCGAGCGGCCCGACCCAGAAGGCCCAAACCGTAATCCTGAGCAGGGGGGTCAGGACCGGGGGTCTTCGGACCGCAGGGAAGAAAACCCCTATAAAAAATTACCCCAATCTTAAGTTTGGCCACTCGGCGAGGAGATGTATGACTGGTGGGTTAAGAAGCGCGTGAGCGTCCAGTCGTTAGAGTGGTAGTCAAGGCAAGACTTAAAAATGAACCAAATATGGCAGAGGTTCCAAACGACGTACCTACTCCAGAGGGTCCCGGCCACGCCGGGGAATCCCTCACTGTGCTGGTTTCTGAGCGCGAGAGGCGCACAGTCACCAGCACAGTCAGTCCCCAGTCGTATGGGAGGGGGACAACAGCTGCTATGTCTGCCGAGAGCCCGGCACAAGATTAGGAGGCTCACCGGGGGGAGGGGATTGAGGTTGAAGTGAAGGAGAAGAAAGAGGTGGAGAAGAAGAAGAAGGGGAAGAAGAAGAAGCAGAAGCGTACCGCCCCGGCGCGAGCCCGCATCGAGACCGCAAGGTGGAAGGCGTGGCGGGAGCGGCAGAAGGCGGCCGGTATGGCTACGTGCGACGAGGGTGGCAGCACTGCTGCTGCAGGGCCGTCGCGGAGCGGGGGTGGCGTTGCTGCCCACCCATCGGAGGAGGAGACTGGGTCGACCACAGAGCTGTCGCTAGATGAGAGCGTCAGCGTCGACTGCAGCAGCGGACCCGAGGACGAGGGCGGCATTGCCGCAGAGCCGTCGCAGGATGAGGGCGGCAATGCCGCAGGGCCATCCGAAGGTCTGGAGTCGGACACGGCCTCAGAGATGGTCCTAACGGACGTGGGCGGAAGTGCCGCAGAGCCGTCTGCCGATGAAGACGGCGCTGAATGGACGCAGGTCGGCCGGAGTAGGGACGAGGGCGGTGGATGCGCCGCAGGTCCGTCCAGTAGGAGTAGGGGGACGATGGGCAGGCCGTCACTTGAGGGTGTAGGTAGGCCGTCGTCGAGTAGGGAGAAGAGGAAGGCTGCCGAGGAGAAGACCATCGCCACCACGGTAGGTACGAAGGAGAGGGACGAGGACCTCCCCCCGAGCGTACGGAAGCGCCCCCTCAAGGGGCGCAGCTCGAACACCGACTCGGAGGGGAGCACCATCATGCCTCCTCCCAAAGTCCCGACCATGCCCCGTGGGCGCAGAGGTCGTGGATCGGCGAGGCCGGGGACTCCGGTTCTGGCAGGCCACAGTGGCGAGGTGGCGGCCCTACAGGCCGCGAACGCCCGCCTTAATAAGGAGGTCTCCGGCTTGCGGGAACGCAACCGCAAGCTGGGGACGGAGTTGGAGGCGGTGCGACGGGAGAACCGCGGGTTGGCCAAGGAGATGGCCGACCTGCGGGCCCAGTTCGCGCGCCTGGCGCCGGCCGCGCCGCCAGTGCCGGCCTCGCCACCGAAACGGGCTGCGCCGGGGAGGGCGGGCCCGTCGTCTGCGCCCGTGGCGCCAGCTGCGCCCGTCGCGGCTGCTGCGCCGGCTGCACCCGTCGCGGCTTCGTCGCTTCCTCCCCTCGTCGTGGTCCCTCCGCCGGCTCGTGGCCGCGGGAGACCTCGGAAGGGGGAGGAGCCGTCGCCCGACGAAGGTGCACGGCGTGTCGGAGTCGGCGGTACGCGTGATCCTAGCCCGAGTAGGGGTGATGGTGGATGCGCGTATCGCCGCCGTAGCGGCCAGGCTCCCGCCTGAGCCGCCCCTCCGACCGCCGCTCGCCGCGGACAAGGCGAGGCGGCCGCAAGCGTCAGCTCCCACCCCGCTGCCCTGTCAGGGTGGCCGCGTGGTGAGCTACGCTGCGGCCGCGGCCGGGTCCAAGGGGGCCAAGAAGGCCGGCAAGGTGCCGGCTCCCGCCAAGGCCGGGGCGCGGCCGCTCCTGCTGCGCTCAGCGCTGCTGCCAGGCTCGAACAGGGCTGGCAGGTGGCTGAGCGGAGCAGGAAGGCACGCGGCCAGAAGCGGAGAGCAGCCAAGAGTGCCGCCGTGGCCGCCGCTCCCCAGGCGGGAGCCGGCAGAAAGGGGAAGAAAAGGTCGCGCAGGGGCCTCAAGTCGCCGAAGACGGCCGCGGTGGTCATCACCGTGCTGCCTGAGGCGGCTGAGAGGGGCCTCAACTATGAGGCCGTCCTAAAACGCGCCCGGCGGGAGCTGGACGTCTCCGATATCGGGGGCGTCCAGGCGAGGACCCGCAAGGCCCGGACAGGGGCTCGAATACTCGAGTTCCCTGGGGCCGAGGGCGCGAAGACGGCCGATAGTTTGGCCACGATGTTGAGGGGGCTGTTCGGGCCGGAGGATGGTGTCCGGATCGCCAGGCCTGTCAAGTGCCCAGAGATGCGCCTGACAGGCTTGGACGATTCCGTGACGGTGGAGGACGTCCGGGAGGCCATTATGGCGCGTACCGGATGTGCCTCGGACACCGTCCGGATTGGCACCATCCGCACTGGTCCGGGCGGCGTCGGTGCTGCCTGGGTGCAGTGTCCGGTGGAGTCGGTCAAGCAATTGGCCGACTCAGGCAGGCTCCTCGTGGGCTGGAGCTCGGCGCGGGTAACCGTGCTAGAGCCCCGGCCCGCGAGGTGTTACAAATGCATGGCGGTCGGGCATACCCGACCGACATGCAAAAACTGCTTTGACTGCAGCGGGCTATGTTTCCGTTGCGGTCAGACCGGACACCAGGCGGCATCGTGCTCTGCGGTGCCCCACTGCCCCGCGTGTGCGGCAGGCAATAGGCCTGCCAAACACCGCATGGGCTCTGGGGACTGCAGACCCCCGGTATCGGCCCCGAAGGGGCGGGACGTCCCATCGACCGGGCCAATCCCCGCTCCGAGCGCGGCCCGATCGCCCGTCAGCGCGGAGGAGGTGACGATGGATACGGACCGTTAATGGACCCCGTATCCATTCGCCTCCTCCAGGCCAACCTCAACCACACCGCCGGTGCGCAGGACGTATTCCTGCAAGCCATGGCGGAGTGGTTGATAGGAGTAGCCGTAGTCGCGGAGCCGTACGTGGTGCCCGACCGGCCTAACTGGTTGCGTAGCACCGATGGCACCGTGGCAATCGTCGCCTCCACGTTGTGGCCTTCGTCGCCTCTGACCCTTAGGGACAGGGGCGTCGGATACGTCGCGGCGGACTGGGGGGAGATTACGCTCCTCGGAGTCTATCTCTCCCCTAACTGGAGTGTGACCGATTTCGAGGCCTCCCTCACCATCATGGAGGCCTCGTTACGGCGAATGGCATCGCGCCAGGTCTTCGTCTTGGGGGACTTCAACGCCAAGTCCGTGGCGTGGGGGGCTCTCCGGACGAACGACCGAGGACGGGCGATCGAGGAGTGGGTGGCGGCACTGGGCCTCTGTTTGCTGAACAGGGTCTCGGTGCATACGTGCGTGCGACAACGGGGCGGGTCGATAGTGGACCTTCCGTTCACTTGCCCCGAGGTCGCCGCACGCGTGGGGAGCTGGCGCGTCGTGGAGGAGGTGGAGACCTTGTCGGACCACCGGTATATCCGGATGGAGGTCTCCCCGGTAATCCCGACGCCCAGCAGGGGTCACAGGGCGGATGGACGTCCTGCGTTCCCGCGATGGGCTGTGGGTCGCTTAAACCGGGACCAGCTGGCGGAGACAGCCATCGTTTACTCGTGGCTGTCCTCTGCCAACCAGTCGGACGGGGTGGACGCCGAGGCTGGCCGCATCCGCAGTGCGTTGACGCAGATCTGCGATGCGGCCATGCCCCGGGTACGGCGTCCGCCCCCGAGGAGGGCAGTCCACTGGTGGTCCCGGGAGCTGGCGGACCTCCGGGCCGCGTGCATTCGCGCCCGGAGGGCCTACACCCGCAGCCGGCGGCGCCAACGCGACGCGGGGCGGGAGGCCTTGCTGTATGAGGGCTACCGCAATGCACGGTCGGCCTTCAGGCTGGCCGTCCGCTCCGCCAAGGACGTCAGTCGGCAGGAGATGCTGGACGGTCTCGACCGTGACCCCTGGGGACGCCCCTATCGCGCGGTGCTGAATAAGCTCCGCGCGCGGGGCCTTCCCCTCACCGAGACTCTCCAGCCCAGCCTTCTCACCCGGGTCGTCGAGGACCTGTTCCCGGTCACGCCCCCGGTCATGGCTTCGCCAGACACTGACCGGGAGGCCGACGACGACAGTGTTCCGCCCATCACGGAACCCGAGATGGGAGTGGCGGTGGCGCGCATGTGCGCAAAGTCCACCGCCCCCGGGCCCGACGGTGTTCCTAACCGCGTGTTGGGCCTGGTCCTCGACCACCTGGGTCCCCGCCTCAGGGAGCTGTTCGACGCGTGTTTAGCGTCCGGACGGTTCCCTGGGTGCTGGAAGGAGGGAAGGCTGGTGCTCCTGCCGAAGCCGGGACGGTCTCCGGGGTCGCCTTCGGCCTACAGGCCTATCGTGCTGCTCGATGACACGGGCAAGCTACTGGAGAGGGTGGTAGCTGCCCGCATCGAGCGGCACCTCGTCGGCACGGGGCCCGATCTGTCGGACGCTCAGTTTGGGTTTAGGAGGGGTCGTTCGACGATCGCGGCTCTGTTGCGCCTGAGGGCCGTGGCGACTGAGGCCGTCACCGGTGGGGGAGTGCTGTTGGCGGTGTCCCTAGACATCGCCAACGCATTCAATAGTCTGCCATTCAGCTGCATCAGGGAGGCGCTCCGGTATCACGGAGTGCCAGCTTACCTGAGGCGGCTAGTGGCAGACTATTTGGTGGGGCGCAGCGTCCTCTGTACCAACCGAGCAGGGGACGTTGTGCGAACGCCCATGACGTGCGGTGTCCCACAGGGGTCGGTCCTCGGACCCACCCTGTGGAACATCGGCTACGACTGGGCGTTGCGGGGGAGCCTCCCGCCCGGGCTGGGCGTGATTTGTTACGCCGACGACACGCTCGTCACAGCCCGCGGTGGGACGCTAGAAGAGGCGGTAAGCCTGGCGACCTATGGCACCGAAGAGGTCGTCAGGCGGATCGAGGCGCTGGGGTTGAGGGTCGCCCTGGACAAGACGGAGGCCCTCTTGTTCCATGGGCGCCTTATGAGCCCTCCCATCGGCGTCTCGATCACCGTCCGATCGGTTGACATCAGCATCCGGGCCCATATGAGGTACTTGGGCCTGGTGCTCGACGGGCAATGGTGGTTGCGGGAGCATTTCCGCAGGCTCGCTCCGCGGCTCGTCGGCGCGGCGTCCGCCCTATCGTGGCTTATGCCGAACGTGGGCGGACCGAGCGCTACGTGCCGACGGCTGTACACGGGGGTCATCCGGTCGATGGCCCTGTACGGCGCACCGGTGTGGGCGGGGTCCTTGACCGTCCGACTTAGGGCCCTTCTGTGGCGACCACAGAGGGTCATGGCGGTCAGGGCCATCCGCGGATACCGCACGGTGGCGACGGAGGCAGCGTGCCTATTGGCCGGGACTCCCCCGTGGGACCTGGAGGCGGAAATGCTCGCCGAGTTGTATCGGCGAGTGTCGGGGGTGCGCGGGGAGGGCGGTGTGATCTCGTTAAGGGATCTCACCGCCTGGCGCGTCGACGCCCGCCGAGACGTCATTGCCCGTTGGGCAGTCCGGCTGGAGAGGCCTCGGTTCGGGGTGCGAACCGTGGAGGCCTTCCGGCCGGTGCTGATGCAGTGGTTGGAAAGGCGGCACGGGTTGCTCTCCTTCCGACTAGTGCAGGTGTTGACGGGGCACGGGAGCTTCGCCAAATACCTGCACAGGGTCGTAAGGAGGGAGAGTACACCGTCCTGCCACCACTGCGATTGCGACGAGGACACGGCGCGCCACACGCTCGAGGCCTGCGCGGCTTGGGCAGTGCAGCGCCGTGAACTCGTCGCAATCATCGGTGCCGACCTGACGCTGCCGGCCATCGCTAGGGCGATGGTCGACAGCGTCGGGAACTGGGACGCGGTCGCAGCCTTCTGCGAGACAGTGATCTCGCAGAAGGAGGCGGCGGATCGTCTGCGCGTGGAGCGCAGCCTCGATGAGGAGATCCGCCGCCGGCGACTGGGGCGGCGCAGGCGCAACTATCTGCGCCTCATGCCGCCCTAGCCGAGGCCGCGGGTGACGTGACCGGGGATTAGTCCGTCACCCGCCGAGAGGCCGACCGCGTGAGGAAAGATCGACGTCCTACCCGAGGGGGGGACGTCGGTCGACGGGAGGGTACCCCGCGTAGGGGGTATTCCGTCGGGCCGACCACTGACGACAAGTAAACCTGCACCGGTGGTCGGCCCAATGACGAAGGCGAGGTGGTTTTCGGGTCGGTTGCGGGAGTTGCGTGCTTAAGCCCCTCTGTCGCCCCGGACGAAGTGGTGCGGAGGCGCGCCGACCGCGACCGACCCAAAAAAAAAAAAAGGCTATATTTACTAGTATAAGTTAGTAATTAATAAAATAACCATTTAATTGATACAAATTTAACATTTAAATACAAGTAAACCTGGATAGTGACGGGCTTAACTCGGTCTCAACATCTTGATATTCAAGTACAATCTGAAGAGACAATTACAAATGTTTGATACTTGATAAAAATAGAAATATATGTACTTGTCATAATGCAATGTAATAGAAAATAACAGATTTGCTTTCATTGCTTACTTATGGCACGCAGACAATCTCGTTATTGTTACCAGCTAGATTATTGTAACCTAGTTGCATATAATGATAAAGTCAGCATATAATTTGTTGTCACCCCTTCGATGTCTTACCGGAGTCATATCTAGTGAGAAATGAAACTATTTGATGTGGAACATCTATAGGTGAGGGTGAACTTGATTCTTGGCGTGGCGTTAACGCCACGCTTGGTTGTGTACAATTTACAATTTACAATTTTGTACAACGCCATCTAGTGAGCTCAAAGTAAATTATTTACCTAAACACATACCTATAGTGTATACTAATGAAAATAAATGTTTAATGAATAAAAATCATCATTTTCTGGAAAAAAATTTCGTCATATTTTATTTATACTTTATGCCATATTAGTTCCTGTCGTAATAATTTCTGTTTCACATCTGCCAGGCGTCCTGAGCGACGGCTCCCTTTTTTTAAATAAATTCCTCAACAACTAGGATTAAATCTTTCGATTACAACTCAAATAATACTCATATTTATAACCTTTGTGAATTGTACACAGAACTATCCTAGATAGGGATCTAATCCAAGTTAATCAGCATCTAAGTTGGTTACCTAAACTTCTACGCTATCTGTTCATCAAAAAATTATAAGTAAGTAGTTTTGCCATATGTGGTGATGAAGTAAGAATACAATTCACCATACCATTTCTTAACCGTGGATGTTGTAAAAGATGAAGGATTATAATATGCAGACAACATCTATGTAAAAGATGTAAAACTTGAAATAGAACCTTATATCAATTCGTCTGACTAGCGTGATATAGTAGGCCAAATTCCCTGTACAAATACACTTATCACAATACTTCTTTATAATATGCTAATAACATCTATACAAGAGAAGGACAACTCGAAATATAATTCTAAATACACCCGTCTAAATAGCGCGGTATATTAGTTCCTTTAGTTTCCAATTGTGGAGGAGTTTCGAGCTTAGCTGTGGTAGATGCGACTTACATAAGTTTAGACGATGATGATCGCATTTCTTTTCTGTCATTAAATACTATAAGTATTTAAAATAATAATAACATGCGTTTACAATCTAAATTTCAGTGCTTAGTTGCGGTTTACGTCTGCAAAATTATTTCTCATAATACGTGTCTAATCGGCCAGTAAACCTTGTAAGCGAAACTGTTTTTTTTTTAAAGAAATAAAAAACATAATTGATCAGCGGAAGCGTTATTATTGGTATTTTGTTTCATTTGTACAAACCACTTTGATCATTAGACTGGAACTCGGCCTGAGGACAACGTTTTTTTTTTCAACGTTTGAGGATACAGTTAAAGATTTTGTTCGTACTGTATCTGGATTTCTTATAACTGTTGTTAGAGTATGTACTCGTATAGCAAATAAAATTATAAAATCTATTTCTTTTATTTATAATCATCATCATCATCATCGCATGCGTATGTCCAAATGCGTCCCGCTGTTGGACTTGGGCCTCCTTCACAATGGAAGGGAATTTGGCCTACTATAACATGCTGGTATGGGGTATAGGGGCAGACATGTTGGTGTAGGGTTTCATTTCGAGTTGTCCTGCTCTTCCACAGGTGTTATGTGCATATTCTATCCCTAGTCGGCTTTTGCGTCATCCATGGACAAGATAAGGTGCGGTGAAATGTATACTTACTCCGTCACCACAGGGTTTAGTTATAATTGCTTGGAATAATTTTTATCTTCTTAACTTTAGTTATACATAGAGGAGGGGGAGGTAGTAGTAAAGGAAAGATTAGTAGTCTAAGTAGCATCCTTCCATAATAAGTGTTATGTGTTCGAATCTCACGCAGAACAATCTTTTGTGTGATCTATAAATATTTGCTCTGTCTGGGTGTTAACTAAGTCTGTTAATTGTATGTTTGTTATGTCTTCTACGATGCAACGATTTATTCATTAACGTGGAGTTTTCTTAAAAAGAAGAAGAACCTCATATAAGTTCCATTGATGGATTCAAAATTCCTTTACAGTGGAATTGCAATTTTCTAATATACTACGCTGCTGAGACGGGTGGAAAAAGAGTTTTATTTCAATGGAAGACAAAATGTTGTCTTCTCTTGCAGTGCTTTTATCTATATAATACACTCATTTGCAAAAAAAACGGGCACCTAAGCAATGAATCATTTCAAATGTTAATATTTCTTTGTTTGATAATTATAGCTAGTTTTATCCACACAATTTGCTAAATTAATAAGAAAATAATCGTTTTCATCAGTATTTCATAAAATTTAGATACAATTTATGGGAAAAATGCTAAACCTCGCTAGTAGTGTATATTCGCTAGTAGTGCATATGCTCATGAAGTAAAAATAAAAAAGTTTTTTTGTTTGTTTTTCTTTAATAAAGTAAAAGCAGATAAATGTTTAGTATCGAGTGTGACCCCCTCTAGCTAAAATCACAGCTTGAATTCGTCTGGGCATGCTAGCGAGTATATCCCGGATACTTGCTTGCGGAATACGTTCCCACTCCGCAGTAATCACATTCTTCAGCTCTCTGATGGTCTGCGGAGCCGGGTGTACTGATCTCACACGCCGTTTCAGAACGTCCCAGACATGCTCTATGGGATTGAGGTCGGGACTTCGAGCTGGCCAATCCAAACGACGAATGCCGACCTCTTGCACATACGCATTAACATCGCGGGATCGGTGGGCGCGAGCATTGTCGTCCATAAAAATCGAGTCTTCACCTAGAGCGGCCAATGCGGGTTGTGCATGAGAAATTAGAACTTCCGTTATGTATCGATGCCCAGTCAGTGAGCCGTTTTCAATGAAGACTAACTCTGTACGATCCATTGAATTTATTCCTGCCCAAAACATAACAGAGCCCCCACCATAAGGTGTGATTTCTTCGAAACATGCCTCTGCAAAGCGTTCTCCTTGTCTTCTTAGCACTCGCCGACGTCGATCTTCACCGAACAGAGATATCCTGGCTTCATCAGAGAACAAAACCCTATTCCAATCGTCTTGAGTCCATGATTCACAATTTCTAGCGAACCTAAGCCTGTGAACTCTGTGCTCACGGAGTAATTTGGGGCCGCGGGCCGGGCGGTGACTGCGTATATTGGCAGCGAGAAGCCTCCTCCTGACCGTCCATAGACTAACATGCACATTTCTTACTTCTTGGAGGTTGTTCTTAAGATCCACATACGAAGATTTGCGATTTCTCAATGCGCGACTCACAAGAAAACGATCATCCCGTGGTTGGGTACATGGTTTTCTTCCAGAACCAGGCCTTCTCTCGACGGAACCAGTCTCCTGATATCGCTGCCAGGTCCTTTGGACTGTCGAGCGACTAACATTTAGCCTCCTAGCCACGAAACATTGGCTGCAACCCTCTTCAAGCAGCGCGATAATTTTGGTAGCTTTTACCACTTTATCTACCATTTTTGATACAGCCAAACAGCATTAAATAAAGCTTTGACAGTCAAGGATATGAAATTAATCGATAAAAATTGAATAAAAGTTATGAAAGTCGATGTTAACTTCTGGAACTTCGCGCCAAAAATGTAGGATAAAAAGTGGTTTTCTGTAAAAATGAACATCAAATGAAAAATTGAATTTAGAACGTACTTTTTTAAATACCACAGCATTTTTAAAACCGGCCAGTAACGTGTACAAACGATTGAAACCTTTTTGGTATTGTATCTTTTTAAATATGAATGAAAATCAAAACCGCCCGTTTTTTTTGCAAATGAGTTTATTATATTAGTCATCTTTTATGATTAGGATAAGATATTTTTACTAGATGAAGCAACTCGCCCTCGCTTCGCTTTGGTTTCAGTCGCCTTAACCGCGTAGTTTCCGTTCCCGTGGGAATATCGGAATAAAATATAGCCTATGTTATTCCCTGATATAATAGCTCTCCATTGGTGAAAGAATTTTTGAAATCGGTTCGGTGGTTCAAGCGTGAAAACGAAACAAATACACTTATATAATATAATATTTCGCATTTATAATATTAGTAAGGATATATAAATAAATTAAATAAATTTATTTGTTTAGGAGTTTTTTTAAGAATATAGCATATCATAGTCGCTTATTCATAAAAATCACGCCGAAGTTAAATTACTTTCATTATGTAATACAAGCTTGGTCTATACTGTGACCGGCCTTTAGAATGTAGGTACTAATATTATAAACGCGAAAGTTTGTGAGGATGTGAAGATATTTGTTGCTCTTTCACGCAAAAACTACAGAATGGATTTTGATGAAACTTCACAATAATGTAGCTTACATATCAGAATAACACATATGCTATAATTTATCCCGATATTCCCACGGGAATAGGAACTGCGGGTGAAACCGCAGGGCACTACTAGTAAAATATAAATATTTAAAAATATATTAAAGAAAATTACCATTTTCAAATGGATAAGAAGGTAGACAGCAGTATTTCATACAACCGAATTGTCTAAAATACTAGTAGCAATCAAGATAAATGTCAATACATATATGCTTCATTGCTTTTTCATATTTTATTTCAGAGGGTATCCATGCAAAAGTATTAGATTTTAAAATTCGATGAACCGAATGGAACCTAGTATACTATAAAACCTATTATTACATACCTATTAGGTATTATTAAACGTAATAGGTATTTTAAGACGGCAATTAAACAATCTAATCGAACGTAAGTATTACGTATATAGAACGGTTTATCGACTCGGCGCCGACGTCCTTCGGGGCTCCTCCAAACTTTCTTGTGCCCGCTCGGTCACAGCGGCGCGCGTGCTCCAACCACTTTTTGCCCGATGGCTGGGTGCCGGCACTGAGATATTGAAATAATTGCTTTTTCAACGGCACGCCGTGCAAATGACATTCGTGATGGAGGTCGTTTTTTTAACTGAGTGTACGAGATGGAAAATTGTCTTGTGATGAAATGTTTGATTTGGTGATAAAAATGATAAGTTATCTACATGTGGGCCGGTTTTATTACAGATTCTGTCTCTTGCTCTGATGATATACGTCTTATTTACTCTCCTCTTAGAAGGCTTTTATGATATCTGTTGGAGAAGAGAGGAGATAAATTGTATGTTTATTCCGTCACTACATAGATATTAGGAAATAATATTTTTTTGGGCGGGTTATAGTCTGCACATACGTCATCCGTTCCATTCGAGGTGAGGAAAGGATGCTGTCCGCCGTATTTCCTCTCCTTCCCCATCGGGTCGACCATTGCTAACGAGTATTTGACGTCCGTTGCCAGCTTAGCGAGTTACCCATCCGTGACGTCCCATGAATACTAACCCTATGAGAACTGTATGTTATAATAATTTTCAAGCAATAATTATATTACATACCTTACAGTTTTTTTTTAATAGCTTCTCTGGATATGATCACAAAACTAAATATGTATTTTTTATTATGCTATTGTTATTATGAAGGTTTTAATTATCTAGTATAGTAATTTTTCTCTGTGTGCTGACGGAGTGAGAATACCATTTACTACTACCCTTTTTTGCTCGTGGGTGGCGTAAAAGATAACTCAGGGATGACGAAGAGAAGATTACATTATGCAAACAACATCTATGCAAGAGAAAGCAAACTGGAAATAAAACCCAATGCCAACCCGCTTGACCAGCGTGGCATAGTAGGTCAATTTTCCTCCCGTTGTGAAGCCTAAAGCCGAAAGAGCCTTGAGAAAGATGAGGAGTACAGTTTTAATTTAATTTTAAATCAATGACACTGATTCATCATCATCATTTCAACCCATATACGTCCCACTGTTGGGCTCGGGCCTCCTCCACTATGGGAAGGAAATTGACCCACTATACTACACTGGTCAGACGTGTTTGTATAGGGTTTTTTTTCGAGTTTTCCTTCTCTTACATAGATATTATCTACATATTATATCCCTTAGTGGTCTTTACGAGTGAACGGACAATAGAGGGGTTGGTGAATTGTATTCTTACTCCGTCACAACACGGAAACTGTTGATATCATATTCATATAAAAAATAAGACAATATCTAAAGAATAATGGTAAAGGATACATCAAATTTTATTTCCACATTACGTACAGAATTGATTTTAGATTAAATTATTGTATATACATAAGAATATATAAAAAGTCGAATCGCCGAATGCGATCTCTTTTAGACCATGTTTAATTAGTTGTGTGGTGTTATAGAGACCAACGTCCAGTAATAGATGGCGAAAATCTGTATGTAGATGATAATTATGATTATATAAAATGACAGTTTATATACTTTTTAAAATATATTTACTTTAACAATATCGTAAACAAACCGTAAGTTATTTCCAATAATTCGTGAAAACAATAAAATGATTAGCGACATGTCTGGTCTCATGGGCTCGAGGTCTTAATGAGAGCCTCGCGGTGGCAGCTTGGTGTTAAAAACGTAAATTGTTGTGTGAACTTTCACAGTTCTTGAACATCGCCATATCGCTATCTGCTTTATAGCTAAGGACGTGAAGTGAAATGGACAGAAAGTATTGTTTTTCTATTTCGTTTTTCAGTGGCGTAAACCGATTCGAATAGACATCTTGCCAATATCAAAACGAAATAATAGATATATTTTTTTTGTAGATCCATTCACTTATGATACAGATTCATTAGATTATCGAGGTCCAAAGTTGGACAACGGCGGACGTCTGACTGCGCAGATGATAAAGTGGTTAATATATTGACCTAACGTGCCAGTATCGTGGGTTCCATGTAGGACGTTCCTTTGTGCGATCTAATTTGTTGTTCTGAGTCTGTAATTAGCGTCTGTTGGTTGTACGTTTATGAAGCTGCCTTTAATACAAATATTATTTCGTTAGTGCAGGGTGATGGTTTAAAAATACAGTTTCCTCGTCATCATTACAGGCCATACGCTGCTTAGCTGGGCAGATACCTCCTCTGCAATGGGAGGGCAAAAGACCTATACCCATGATTGACTGGCAGAAAATATCAAACGTGCTAAGTCCTTAACTGTAAAAATTTTGTTATATAAAGTTTGATAAGCAAATAGATGAAAAAGTATCTACAAGTCTGTAAAACTTCTTTTAACTTTCTAAAGTTTTTAGTAATATTATTATTTTCTTTACTTTAAATAAGTGAAGATGGATAACAGCGGATGAACAGCTGCTTTAACGTTGACTCATATCGAGGAGAGCACTCGCCAGTCGCCACGCGAAGGAATGTTTACATAATATGTCTGGTGAAAGCAAAAAATAAATTGACTGTCAAGTAAAAAGTAGTTCGCTCGTTTAGAAAATCTATTTAAGTTACCTTCTAGTATATATAGTACGTTATCAGTTAAGAACTAAAGGTATTATTTATTTGTAATAGATATCAGTAAACATATTATTTTATGCCGAAGCAGGTATACAAAGCAAATGTGAGTGGGATGGTTACAAGAGTAAGACCACGCTATACGTTTCTGGATCGAATTGGAGACGTGCTGGTAAAAGGTTATATTACGAGTACCCGTAATCGTAGAGAATACATGAATATTTTGATGAGTGTGAGTGAAACGATGGAAGTATGTCACGATTGTGGCTTGTGGCAATCCGTAGTCTCTGCCTACTCCTCAGGGAAGCAGGCGTGAAACTATGTATGTATATTATTTTATCATTATTTATTGTCATCATTTCAGCTCATACACGTCCCACTGCTGGGCCCCAGCCTCCTCCACAGTAGGAGGGATGTTGACGTACTATATCACGCTGGTCAGACGTGTTGGTATAGGATTTAATTTCGAGTCTTCTATCTCTTTGATAGATTTTATATTCATATTATATCCCTTAGTCGTCTTTTACGACACCCATGGGCAAGAGAGGGGGTGGTAAATTGTATTCTTACTCCGTCACCACACAGATATTATTTTATGTTTTTTTTTATTTGTCAGATCTCGATAGCACACGTTATATATATATGTATTTTTACGATCGATTCTGGTGTCAAATAATAATCATGTCCGTAACTCATCGCATATGTCCGTTGCAACGTAGTCAGAAGATTAACCGTAACTAATGTCCGAAACAATCCTTGCAAGACAAAGGCATCGGTGTTTGTCACGCGCTGTAAATATTTTGGACAGGGTTTTACGGGGCCCGTAGTTTTATGAGGCTTTCACGCTGACATCATTGTCTCGGACAACGCCCGGCGACTGATTAGCCATGCCCCAGCACAGGGACGTCTGTTCAAAATGTAAGTACATTTTACTAGATCTTAACATTGGACATTTGTTTTTTTTTTGCTTACTTGTTTTTGTCGTTACTGTTTTCTTAAAATTTTGTTGGTGATTATTTATGATGTATTACTTGTGATTAATTTTTGTGTTTTATATGGTACTATTATTGAGCTCTACAAAAGAATCAACTACAGAATTTCATGATGATGACACGGAACATTTAAAATAAGTGTTTTAATTTGAGCCTTGGAAAAGTTTAAGGCTATGAGCGAGTATGTGTATAGTTATTTCAAGATGTAGGTACTAGAAATTGTTTGAACATAATACAATCTTTGTAGTAGTTTACCACGACTATTTTATGTTACTCTAAGGGGTATGATTGAACTGTTGGGAAACGTCAGATGCTAGAGGCACAGGACCGTTCCGAGTGGCATTCTCGTTGTGAGGGCTGTCCAACAGTGGACATTTGTAGGTTGATGAATGGATGGATGGAAAGTGTATGATCTAAGCATCATCAGCGACTCAGCTCTTGTAAGTCCTACTGCTGGGCTCGAGCTTCCTCCATATCAAGAGAGAAATTGACTTACGACCCACTATAACACGCTGGTTTGCCTGACAAACGCGATATGCCCTTTATTATTTGTTTTTTTGGGTTGCCTGTGGCCAGCACACATGTCGTCCATCCGGGGCACCGCAAGAGCGGCCACATAAGACACCGTATACCCAACTCTTCGCTATTGGGCCGACCACTGGTACCGAGTTCTTTGTTCGCCAAGGCCAGTCCGGCGATATACCCCCTCGGGTACCGTCCCTCCACGATGCTCCTCTCGGGGCCTCGCACTTCCAATTTCTCTCTGTTGGCAGTTCTTATCACTGCTTTATGTTCTTTTTTATTTATTTAATTTTATTTATGTAATATTTGTTGTTTAATTAGTCTTCGTAATTTTCTGTATGATGATGGCGGAAATCTCGAAATAAAATCCTACGAGCGTCACATAATATGTCAATTTCCCTTCCTTTGCGGGGAAAGCTGTAGCCCGATAGTGGTGAATATAATTATAAGCTCAAATGATAGTGTTGATAGGGTTTTCTACTTCACAATCCGTGTTATACCTACTCAGTTAAGCACTTCTATTTATTACGTATGTGATTAAAGTATAGGATTGAATATGTGTCGACTAAATTGAGTTTGTACTATCAACAGATACGATCAACGTTTTTAATACTGACTCGTTGGTTTTGGGTGCCGTGTCCAAATTGTGTTTACCGAAAGCCTAATTTCGTATTCCTTATTCAATGATAGTTACAACAAAATGTAGTTGAATACTTCTAGGATAAAACACAGGCACATTTTGTGTGTACATGTTATCTATACCTAGCATGAATTTGTAAGAAAATAATAGCATTTTCTTGTGGACATATTTGTAATATTCTGCTATGAATTAAGTTATATTATATTTGCCGCGTGGTGACGGAATAAGAATACAATTTAGCACTCCCTATCCTGCCCATGGATGACGTAAAAGACGACTAGGGGATATAATATGCATATAACATCTATGCAAGAGAGAGAAAAATCGAAATAAAACCCTATACCAACCTGTCTGACCAGTACGGTATAGTAAGGTCAATTTACCTCCTATTGTGGAGGAGGCTCGAGCCCAACAGTGGGACGTATAGGAGCTGAAATGATGATGAATGATGATGAATGATGATGGAGTAATCCCATTTTCATGGCCTGGTGGATATCGTAAAAGATGACTGAGGTATTTATGTATATTTATACCAATAAATAAAATTGGAGTGTCTGTTTGTAATGTCAAAATAATAGGCTTTTTTCATGCTCACACGGTTATTTGCATGACACTTATGCCTAAAATAGCAATTAAAAAATTTTTGTCTGTCTGTCTGTCTGTCTGTCTGTTTGTTTGTTCCGGGTAATCTTCAAAACGGCTGGACCGATTTCAAAAATTCTTTCACCAATGGAAAGCTATAATATCAGGGCGTAAACTAGGCTATATTTTATCCCGGTATTCCCACGGGAACGGGAACTACGCGGGTAAAACGACTATAACCTATAACCGAAGCGAAGCGAGGGCGGGTTGCTAGTTTTAATATATATAAATACCTCAGGGGGATAAATCTCTTGGGGATTTATCCCCCAAAAGAAGAAAAATTATAAATGAAACTATACTAACAAGTTTGACCAGCGTCATATATAGTTAAATTTTCCTCATATTCTGGAGAAGGCTAGAGCCCAGCAGTGGTGTTTATATGGGCAGAGACGACGTTTTGTTGTTAGCACTATTTCGTATCTTCAATTTTTAAATAAAAACTAGATCGTTATTCAGAACTAAATAAACAGTAGCACATATTAATGTTTCGACCAATAGTAATTTTTGACGAAGTTATACGAATGACGAAATTACGTAGTTTTGTAAGTTAACTGCCTAAATAACGTTGTCTAATAATAAGTAGCAACTCTAGACACAAGAGATGGAGTGTTGGAGATTCAGTTGCCCGACAGGGAACGTATTTTCATCATCATCATCGCAGTCGACATACGTCCCATTGCTGGGCTCGGGGCTCCTTCACAATGGGAGGGAATTCGATCTACTATACCATGCTGGTCAAACATGTTGGTATAAGGTTTCATTTCGAGTTTTCCTTCTCCTGCATGTTTTTTTTTTTTTTTTGTGTGTGTACAGCTGTTGGCTGCAGATGGCTTTGACAGCTTGACGCGGACTATGGGTAAGCGCTAAGGGCTCTCAACCTGGATCTCCTGCACGGATGTTATGTGCATATTATATCCCATAGTCGTCTTTTATGATATCCATGGGCAAGTTAGAGAGTGGTGAATTGTATTTTTACTCCGTCACCATATGGAAAAACATATTTTCACAATCCACAAATTATTGTTGTAAATATAATTTGTGTTAATGCATTGAATATTCTTTAACTTGAAAATAAGGTTTATTCTTTTAAAAAAGGTGGATAGTTTTTGATAAGGTCAGCAAACCGAAGATAATTAGATACACAATAAAAGCATTTGTTATGAATAGTATGTTTTTGCGAATGTTTTTGAAATAACGAGACTGTTAATGACCCTTAATGGGGTACTAATAATAGTTGTCGATCCATTAAGTTTCATATCAGTCCATGACTCAGTTATCTCCGGAAGATGGATATAGTGTACTATTTAATAAAAAAAGTGTCGGTTCTATGCCGGTGCGCAATGTGGGGCGACGGCGTCAAGGCTGCGCAGACCTTGCTGTTTGTGGAGCGGAACGGCGACGTGTCGGCACCCACGGTGTGACGTCACACCCCCTCGCCTCCACCCGCACCCCTGTAACGTCCTAACGTGGAGGTGACCAAATAGGTCTGTGGCTACTACCAAGCATATTAATGTCACATATTAATATTCGCTGTAAAATAAAAGTACATTCGTATATGTAATTATTAAATGATTTTAATTTTTTATTATTTCCGTGTGGTGCGGGGTAAGAATACAATTTACCACTCCCTATCTTACCCGTGGATGTCGTAAAAGACGACTAAGGGGTGCAATATGCGTATAACAACTATGCAAGAGAAGGGCAACTCGAAATTAAACCCTATTAACCTGTTTGATCAGCGTGGTATAGCAGTTCAATATCCGTCCATAATAATGGAGGAGGCTTGAGCCCAGCAGTGGGACGTACTCGTATATGAGCCGAAATAATGATGATGATTTATTAGGAGTTAACATTATAATAACAGACACAGTTCTGTTTCAGGACTATTATTGAATACTAAACTAAAACCGCATAGCCCTTTCATCTACTTGGATGGTTTTACCATAACCTGACAAAAAAAATAGAAATAAATATTGAAATATAACTTCAAATATCATCTAAATCACGATCAAAAGTCCAACAATAAAGCATTAGGTGCTGGATTTAGTTATAATAATAACCCCTTTCCTTCCAGGAGTTTTAACTAGGATATCCTTATTTATTATATTTTTTTCTCTGCATGGTGACGGAGTAAGAATATAATCTACCACTCCCTATCTTGCCCGTGGATGTCGTAAAAGACGACTATGGGATATAATATACACATAACATCTGCCCAAGAGAAGGAAACCTCGAAATGAAACCCTATACCAACATGTCTGACCAGCATGGTATAGTAGGTCAAATTTCCTCCCATTGTGCCATTGAGCCCAATAGTGGGACGTATATGGGTTGCGATGATGATGAATTTGATTTGGTGACGAAAGACGAACGAAAAATTAAAAAGTTTATGAAACATTTGAAATAAAACTATTTTTATAATGATTTTATCGTGTTTGTGTTTCATTTATACATTCTCGGCGTTTTCAATACCTTTCAGTAACGACGGTACTCCCGTGACCATGAACGCTGATGAGTATAACGCAATAAAGTCTTTGAAAATAGTTTTATTTCAAATGCATAATAGTCGCGTAAACATCAGAATAAAAAAATGGTTTATGCAATTGTTTATTATAAAGTAGCAATAGTTTTGAGGTCAACCTAGCTCAAGTTAAGCTTGCTGTTAGATTTCAAGTTTGAATATGGTACGCACTTCTATAGTTTGGACTGTGAGGTGAAATAACGAGTAGGTCTTCCTACCTTTTCTTTGTTTTGGCGTGTTATGCATATACACCGTCTACTCTGTCCGGGGCGATGCAAGGGCGGCGCGTGGCCCTATAATCCACCATATTCCCTCTCCTTCGCCAGAGGATCTGCCACTGGTATCTAGTTCCTTGACGTCCGTGGCCAGCTCAGCGGGTACCGATCCTCCCACCCCTAGCACGTCGCCCTCACACGGTTAGCCTCTCTGCGAGCCAGGGACTACTCTCCGGTCCGGTTCTCGGCTAAGGTGACAATAGCCGCAGGTACTCGCACCTGCGCCGTCCCCCTACTCGTCTGACCAGCATGGTATAGTAGGTTAATTGGCCTCTTATTGTGGAGAAGACTCGAGCACAGCAGTGGGACGTTTATCTGCTATGATGATGAGAAAAATCAGCACGTTTGTAGATATTGACGCCCTCATATTGTTTGACCTACCTTTAACATATGAAAACAGTAACTAAAGATACTATTTCTGTACCCTTTTTCCTTTTTTTACGGTCGGCGCACTCCTCGCTGCACTCCGTCTGGGGCGACAGAGGTGTGTAAGCACGCACACCCGTAACCCACCCGTGACACATCGCCTTCGTTGTTAGACCGACCACCGGAGACTATTTCTGTATACCTAAGATATTATCAAAAACAGACAATCATTCTAGTTTATACAAACTTTTTTCATACTTTTGAACGTTCTAAAGGTGGAATGAGAACACCTTAAAAGTCATAGGGAGCCGTTGATCTTTATCATTATAGCTCGTATACGTCCCACTGTTGCCTTTGAGCCTATTCCACAACGGGAGTGAATTTAACCTACTATGCCCGCTGTTTATACGTGTTAGTAAAGGTTTCATTTAGAGATTTCCATCTCTTTCATAGATGTTATATGCATATTATATCACTTAGTTATCTTTACGATAGTCACGGGCAAAATAGGGAGTGAGTGGTGAATTGTATTCTTATTTCGTTACCACCGGTAATAGCAGAGGGCATAAGACTCTTCTTAATGGCATTTCTCGTGGAGAGGCCAATGTCCAATAGTAGATCGTTAAGGGCTGATGAATAAATGAAGTTTTCAAAAGACCTATATCTTCGGTGTGGTGACAAAGTATACAATTTACTGTCGTAATAGACGACGATGGGATATAATATGCACATAACATCTGTGCAAGAGAAGGAAAACTCAAAATGAAACCCTATACCAGCATGTCTGACCAGCATGGTATAATAGATCACATTCCCTCCCATTGTGCAGGAGGCCCGAGCCCAATAGTGGGACATATGTGGGCTGCGATGATGATATCTAAATATCTCATTCTATGAAATTCTGTTGAAAATATCTTATGATGAAATATGTTCAAAATATCCGTCAAATTGGATTGCTTTTTCGATAAGTTTCCCTCCATGGTTAGTAGTCGTTTTACTTAATACATTAAATTTAAAGAAGAATGTGCTTTAATCTCACAAGAATGTTTGGTTGCTGGGCACCTACTTAACCGAAGGTCAACAAAGCAATCAAGTTTAGTCACGATAACACTTTTTCCGTGAATTTCAAACTTCTCACTTAAATCAGGCGTATAACACATGAATTGCATAATTGTAATGAAATGTATTGTTATATCGGTAACATAAATATAATATTTGATTATATAAATATAGTTATTGAATCCATTTTTAATACTTGAAAATTTAACTAATAAATATTTGATAGTTAAACAGTCTTGATTAAGTAATGTTGTAAATAGTGGTGAATTGTAAACCCATTATTTTCCGAATGGGGACTGATTCAGAATACAATTAATTATCCCTTCTTACGCCCATAGGTATCTTAAAATACTACTATTATCTATGTAAGAGTAAAGGAAACCTCGAAAAATATTCTAACCGTCTGACCAGTGTATTATAGAAGGTCAATTTCACTTCTATTGTGGAAGAGGCTTGATCAACGTTGGGATGTTTAGATAATGATATCATTGCATGGGTGTAGAAAAACTTGACTAAGGGAACAAACTTCCTCATTTATTAGTTGTTACTTTCTTTTCCTACTCCGAATAAACCCAGTGGTGAAAACATTATACATACATTTTATGCGCCCTTTTTTTGTTTTTGGGGTGGGCTGCGGTCAGCGCACTCCTCGCACCACTCCGTTCGGGGCGACAGAGAGGCGTAAGCACGCACACCTGCAACCCACGCAACCCACCCGAACACCACGTCGCCTTCGTCGTTGGGCCGACCACCGGAGCAGGGTTACTTGTCATCAGTGGTCGGCCCGACGGAATACCCCCTAATGCACCCTTGCATAAATAACCTATTACCTATCATTATCATCTCAGCTCATATATATTCCACTGTTGGGCTCAAGCCTCCTCTATAATAGAACAGAAATTGACCTACTATACCACACTTGTCAGACATGATAGTATTCTACGTTGAATTTTTCATCTCATGGCTGTTATATGCATATTTCTCTTAGTTGTCTTTTACGAAACCCACGGGCAAGATAGGGGGTGGTGAATTGTATTCTTATTTCGTCACCATATGAAGAATTATATATAACGGAATATAATCCACATTAAAAGTAAAAACCATGTTCATATGTCCATTTTTCTTGAAATAATTTTATATGTTTATGTAAAATAAGTGACCAGGATCTCCGAAACGTTTGCAAAAAGCCCATTGCTCCCGCATTATTATGGAATTAAAGGTAAACAGGTGTGAAATTAGGCTGACTTTTTGTCGGGCTAATAGATTGCGGCGCATATTCGGTCCCGTGGCGCTCCACTTACGTAATACCCGTTCATTAAAGTCATACAATCACCTAAACGCCCCGTTTAAAACACTATAATTTCGCACTAAACAAAATGATTTAGGAGTTTCGTCTCGTTATAAATTTCTACTTTTGTTTTTTTTACTTACCAATTATAGGCGGGTGTTTTCAAAGGGCTTTTTTATTAAGCTCCAAACGGTTGATTGATGGGTGATTATTTTTGGTTTGATCTGATGATGCTTCCGAGTTGTTTTGTTAAACGATAGCAACAATTTTGCTTTACGCTTGGTTGTCCACATAATTCTTTATTGTTCTATAGTAGTCTTTTTGTTGCTGTGGATAATTGAATCTACTGAAGATGGGAGATACTTATTGCTTCATTTGATGACTCGTAATTATTAGATGATAATTGTTTTTTTAGTATGCCGTTTTATCATTCAAATATAAGCGTAATTGATTCTCATTAAGTATTGACAAAAACTTATTTTCTGCTTAATTATAATTTTACGCAAAAAATTAAAGTTTGCTTTGTCGATTTCTTAGAAGTAATTATGTATGTTATCTTATCTTGCATTTCTTTATTAATTTTAAGTAGGTGCCTATAATTATTATTAGAGGAACTGCAGCATATTTGGAATACTGCAGGTAACTTGGAATACTTCAATATCTAAATAATTATAAACGCCATCTGTGTTTCTTTGCTACAAACATAAAGACATACGACAAAAGAAGCTATTGAATATTAAAAATAGGACACCATCTTGATATTCCGGCTACCAGCCACAAGGTAACGAGGCGCCTGCTTTAAAAAAAAATTAGGTAAGAATACAATCATTGATAATCATTTATTATAATACTTTAAATCTTCATCATAACTATTTAAACTGTTAAGTGACCTTATTAGTTTGTGATGTTACAATGATTTTGTGAATATATCTAGAATTAAAAATATGACATAGAATTTTAGGTTAGAATGGTATGTTGTTAATTTGGAATATCGATAGAGAACATAATTTGGAATATTCCAAATTATATGCACATTTTTATGAGTAGTATTAATTAGTATTTTTTTTTTTTAGAATTGGCTACACCTCACAAACATAATAAGGGAAAGCAATGGGCAAAGGAGGCAATGACTGCTACCATTGCAGAGAGCAGAGAGTTAGAGATAAGAGAATGGGATATTTAAAGGCAGCTAAACAATTCAACGTGCCCAGGTCAACACTTTTTCGATTTGTTAATGATAAAGACACTCCGACTGAATCTTTAACAAATAACGTCATTGGTCGAAGGCCAGTTTTTGGTCAAGATACTGAAAACCTGCTGGTGCACGTCTTAGCTATGGAGAAAAAGTTTTATGGGCTGACCAGAATGGATTTGCGCCGTTTGGCATATGAACCAGCAATAAAAAATAATATAAAAATCCTTTTAAGGATGGCTTTGCTGGGTACTACTGGCTACTGGGTACTGGGTAATACTGGCTAAAAGGGTTTTTAAAACAATACAGCTAACTGGAACTACTCAAGCACGAGTAGGATTACTAAAGAAAGAACGGATGAATTTTTACGACAATTTTGAAATAAGCCAGGCTCATTCCCTGCTGCACGTATATTTAACTTTGATGAGAGTGGTCTTTCCATAGTCCAGAATAAAATACAAAAAAATAGCTAAAGCTAAGCTAGCTATGAAAATTATAGCTCGAAAAGGAAAGAAACAAATCGGAGCAAGTGTTAGAAAATGTCAAAAAAAAGTGAATATAATTTGGAATACTATATTCCAAATTATCTGCACCCTAAGTCAAATCTCGAATTTGGAGTTTTTTAGTTTGATAGGCATTTTGATAAGGTTTCTGGCGTCTGTTATGTTTAATTGTTTTTTTTTATTAAAGTTTAATAATTTGTCAATAATTTAATATATTTTTTATAGACACACCCTTTTCCTCTTTAAATTTATCCGCTAAAAACAAACTAGTATTCCAAATATGCTGCATCCTCTAATTGTGGGTATAATTAAGACAGAGTTATAATTAAAAACTGCCTACACCACGTTCTCTATATATACCTCTTCCAAGAATAAAATTTGTTGAAAGAAAATTTCTTTTTTTTTCTATTTATGGATGTACGTAATTTTTTTTAGGTTCGATCTTAAAAATATCTTGTGGAAATTTTTAAGGATTTTATGCTCGAAAATAATAAGTATATGGTTGGTCTAATCATAGATAGATAATTATCCATCGTGAGTAAAATTCTAAACCGAGAAAAAGATATATTTAGTAAATTTTTTTCTAAATCATTCACGAGTTTGGAAAAATTAACACTCTTGAATTATAAAAATGGCACGATAACAATAATAAGCCCAATTATTCTGCTCAGTTCATATATATCTCACTGTTGGATAAGACTCTCCTCTACACTAGAGAAATTATTCTACTACATCTGGTCACCATCATTGCAGCCCACATACGTCCCACTGTTGGGCTCAGGCCTTCTCCACAATAGGAAGGAGTTTGACCTACTATACCCTGCTGGTCAGACATGTTGGCACAGGGTTTTATTTAGAGATTTCCTTCTCTTGCACAGATGTTATGTCCATATTATATTCCTTAGTCCTCTTTTACGACATCCACGGGCAAGAGTGGTGAATTGTATTCTTACTCCGTCTCATGTCTCAGACGGAACGCATTTGGACAATCTGCTTACAATTCTTAGTCGATTTTAGTCATACGACATAAAATATTCCAAGCATACAAAAAAATATTAATAGCAAATAGAAAAAGCAATTCTAAACACTTGGATTTGCAATACAAGTCTGAATATTTAATACATTTAATATATTTGGAGTATTAGAATTATTGATAGAACCATTGCTGATGATTTTTGGAAACATTGTACTAAATAGGATCCCAAATAAAGAATTCGCTGTGTGCAAAGCTAGTTTTTTATATACTAGATTTGTACGAAAATGTTATAAAAAAACAGTAGTACGTTACAAGTTCCATTGGAATGAAATCATTGCAATACAGTAATGGTAGAACCGCACACTGTAACAATGACTTCGCTATATAAATACCTATATATTTATGCCAAGACGAATCAGTCCTTGGTTGTTTACCAAGCGTTTGACCCGACAATACTAGCACCCACTACTAACCCACTGTACGATAAGAAACTCCTGTAATCGTAACGCATTCGATACTAACTCGTATTCTTTCATATATAAAGTGCAATGTCCTAATACAATGGCTATTCATCTCTTTGATGTAATGATGTGTAGTCAGTATCAACTGTTTATTTACTGCTTGGCGCTTCGTGCTCATTTGTCGTATGTTTCATTGTAAGCAATGAAATAGAAACTCTATTCCTATGTTAGTCTGGTAAGTTTTTCAATGAATAGTTTTAAGGTGATTGTGTTTTAGTGTTAGTTCGTGAATGGATTGTGTGACTGGTAGAAGAGTCTTCACCGGTCCCGTTAGCCGGGACCGTTCAATAAATTAATTTGGTAACAGTCATCGCTCGGGGGATAGACTTGGATTACGCGTTTATTTGAGTAGTTCAAGCGATAACTAACGCATATGTTTACGTAGCTATTAAATTAACATAATGTTAATGAAAGGTTTTTTGATGTTTTAGCGGTGTCTTGTGAACAAAGTTCATTTGTATGCAGATATTATTAAATAAAATTCTTAAGAATTGATAAATCTATCTGATATTAGTTTTCTAAATCTATCTAAGTAATTTATATATTAGGTTTAATTATTAGATTTCATTTTTATTAAGTTTTTTAGAAATCAAGTTTAGGACAACGTTTTTTTCATAATACTAATAATTAATTTAAGTGTACAATTCTGTGAGTATATATTTGTTATATTTTTATGTCATACTATCCTATACATAAAATCTAATTGAATTTAATCATATCCTCAAATAAATTTAGGCACATATAGCGTTTTATCCTAAAAATAGCTCACTTATTCTATGTAAACATCAACACAGAGTACTCGTACACTCAGAAAAGTTGTACGATATACACAGTTAGCATTTCATACCTATGTATGTATTTTTTTGGTCCTTCGAGCCGGGTCGTGCAATATGGCCATGCTCAGCTTACCCCCAGTGATAAAAAATTAAGCCAGCAAAATTACGCACATAGTCTCTGTAAGGACCAATAAAATTTTAGCAAAATATAATAGGACACTATTTATAGGTCCTTCTACATACCTATACATTAACTCGAAAATGTGTAAATTTTTGGTTATAAAATTTCTCCTCTAGCACTGGATTAATGTTTTATTTTATTGTTGGAAGACAATTGTCTCATCTAATGATAAAAAGTAATAAGCAATCCTCATAAAATGGACTTTTCCTTAATAAAGAAAACGCCATCTAGTGGCAAATCCTAATAAACGTTATGGTTTGCCCAAAAACTTGCTCAACTTGCCCAAAAAGCGAAGAAAAGAAAATAAACACATCCAATAAAAATTATTTAGTCGGTTTAATTATGATTTAATTCTTTATAAAAAAGAACATATTTAGATTAATTTTATCATGACATTCATCAATTAAGACAAGTATTTGTGCATTCCATTAATCTATTCCAAATCTGAATACAGTCTAGATACTTACCTACTTATACTAGCTGACCCAACAGACGTTGTTCTGTTCAAATAAAATAAAAAGATTTCAGCGCCACCTACCGGGTCTAGTTGTGAATCTAAACCATTCTCGAATCCCTTTGAAAACACACAAAAAATTTCGTCGATATCGGTCCAGCCGTTTAGGAGGAGTTCAGTGACATACACACGTACACAAAAAGTTTATATATAAAGATATTTCCAAAATCGAAATATAAGGATTGAGATCCTAAAGCAGAGTTATTATTTTAAAGAATTCGCCCTCTGTAGTCGCTCAACAAGATATCTTTGGAAGGCGCCAGTGCGTCTCCCGATGGTACTCGACACACCGAAATTGTATAAACACTCAAGAAAGACAACGGACGTCGATGCATATTTTGTCTGTCATATTAATATGTGAAGAAAACATGTGTTTGATTATGTCTAAATCACTTTTTTATTATATGCTTCTAACTTTGCATTTAATCATCATTTCAGCTCATATACATCCCATTGCGGGACTCCAGCCTCCTCTTTAATAGAAGGTAATTAGAGTTACTATACTATCCTGCTCCGACGGAATAATATCGGCCTATAGGGTTTCATTTCGAGTTTTCCTTTTCTTGTAAAGATGTTATCTGCATATAAGGTCACTTAGTCGTCATGAATTGCATTTTTTTTCTGTCACTACACGGCAATACCACAATGGCAATATGGCCGCTTGTTGTTTGTAGGAGAATATATATGAATTTGTAATATTTATCATCATTCAACTCACATACATCCGACTTATGAGCTTGAGCCTCCTCCACAATAGAAGAAAAATGACCTTACCATGCTGGTCAGATAGGTTGGTATGTTATATTTCGAGTTTTCCTTCTCTTGCATAGATGTTATATGCGTATTATATCCCTTAGTCATCTTCTACGATACTCACGGGCAAGATAATGAGCGGTGAATTGTATTCTTACTTTGGCACCACACGGAAATATCGCATTGGCAATATGGCCGCTTGTTGTTTTGTAGGAGAATATAAGTGAATTCGTAATATTAGTATAGTTATAATAATGCATTAAGAATCTATTGTTCTTAATTGGTTACCTTTGTTTTATTATTATTATTGAGACAAATTGTTAGAGATATGTTTAAAATAAATTATCGCTTTGCTCATGTTATTAGCGGTTAGTTTAAACTTGTACTAAACAAAACCTTATTTGACATTTGTAATGTTATTTTATCTCTCCAAATACAAACGTCCTTTGATCAACAGGGATGGATTGAATTTATGAGCCATAGGTAAATTGTTAAACATTTGTTTTAATGAAGTTGATATAATATTTCTATTTTAGAAAAAAGAAAAAAGTAGACGTATTTTTTATGTAGTGATGGAGTAAGAATACAATTCACCTGGGAGTGGTGAATTGTCTTGCCTGTGGATGTCGTAAAAGACGACTAAGAGATATGATAACATTTATAACATCTGTGTTAGAGGAAAAGAATTTGAAATAAAACCCTATAGTACCGACCCGTCTGACCTACGTGATATAAGTCAATTTCCCTCTTATTGTAGAGTAGACTCGAGCCCAACAGTGGGGCGTATGAGGGCTGAGACGAGATTATGAAAATAGCCTAGGCAGAAATCATCGTATCCTTATTTGTGAAATTGTAACATTATTGTTCAATTTAGTAATGAAACCCATATTCGATATGAAGAGTAAGAATAAGAACAATAATTGTTTTTATAAGATGACCGTTTTTATAAGATGACCCTTTTTATAATATATAAGAGATTAGATCTTACACCCTTAAGCTATTTGAACGTTCGTTAAACACGTTAAACGCCGGCCTGATTTTTCAGTTTTTCCATTTGGGCTATGGGGGACACTATGTTCTGTTGGGGCCGTGGGGGACATCATATGACCGCGAACCAGGGGCGACGTTAAGCAAAATAAAGTCACAAATTACTTTTCTTCGATGTTTATTACGTGATTTGCCACATTTTAACACCAAATTTAAAAGCAAAAAGAAAATATCATAAAAATTTGTGGAACAAGCGGTTTTGTGCTGGCTCCATGTATTAGATAAATGATGCCCACATGGTGACCCTCATGGTGTTCAACGTGTTAAACTTCTCATATTAGTACATTAAACGAAGTAAATGGAGTTAATATTATAAGCTCAATATTATGAATTTATCGTTATAAGCACTTCTAAATGCTAAGCGAATTCTCAACGTGTTAGACGAGAGAATATTACTTTCCAAAACTATTCTAAAAAAGATAATCCATCATAACTTTAACACTAACGCGCTTAACCTTTTCTAACTTAGTTGACATAATAATAAAAGAGGAGATACAAATTCTTTAGTCATTTATTGAATTATTTATCCTCATCCCTAACAACTCAAAATTACACCCATTATTTACCAATTTACTAACACAATCTATAATCTTAAAATACTAATATCCATGTAAGTTAACATGAACTATTAAATAAAATCAAACGAGCATGCGATGATATAGATAACGTAATCCGTGTCGACTTTATTTGTTTTTAATTATTCAGCGGCGAGTCCGCCCCTGGCTAATGACTCTATCGAAGCGATTTATGTGTTGCCCCTGGCCCTTTGTTTTTTATACCCTATACACCTACTTGATGGCTGATTGAGAACTTTAGTTTGCGCCCACTATACATATATTATAAATACAATATAGTTTGTTGATATTTCTTTCAATTGGATTAGGGTTTTCCGTGTGGTGATGGTTTAAGAATACAATTCACCACTCCCTATCTTGCCCGTGAATGTCGTAAAAGCCGACTAAGGGATATAATATGCACATAAGATCTGTGAAAGAGAAGGAAAACTCAAAATGAAATCCGATACCAACGTGTCTGACCAGCACGGTATAGGGTGAATTCCCTCCCTTTGTGGAGTCCCGAGCCCAACAGTGGGACGTATGTGGGCTGCGATGATGATGATGGTGTAGGGACATCGATAGGCGGAACAATAATAGATGTATTAAAGGAAAGAGTAATGTTTTGTCACTTTGCATATATCGTATCGCTTGTAATAAATTTTTAAATTTATTTGCTCATGTGGGGTTAAGAATACAAATGTTACCAGTCATTCCATTGCTAAAAAAGCGATTGCTAAAAAAGTGGGCAATTTCGGGGAAAATTTATAATCTTTCTTGAAGTTGCGAAGTGGCGTGACAGCCAGGTTTTAGGATAATAGCATATTATTGCTCCATTTTGTTAGGTCTACGTCCAATAGTGGATAGGCTGATATATTTTTTCTTTTTTTAAAGACTATACTAAGGACCTGCCTAAGCCACTGTACTAAGCCTGAGGGGCTTCGGGGAGGGACGGTACCCGAAAGTGTATCCCGCTAGGCTGGGCACGGACGTCAAGGATTCGGTGATACCGAATGGGTACCGTGGGTAACTCAATGGCGAAAATACTCTGTTATTAGATCTTTTTTAAAAATATAGCATCTTGCAATAAGAGAAATATCCTTATATTGCGGGGGACTTTACAAACATATAATTAACGGGCACAAATTACGTCCAGACTCAGAACAAAAATTTGTGGATAGCTTAATCACTACGCCATCTGTACAGTTTAAGTAAAACGGTAGGTTTTAGGGATGCTGCCCCTGCGTCTTCCCTAACGGAATGGACGGCGGGCGGGTGTTTCGACCATAGCCGTCCCCGTATTTTAGTGGACTATTCGAATACATAATTAAGACATACAGTTTACACTCAAAGCACCCATTTGTGGATCGTTCAAAATATTATCTTGCATAGGAATCGAACCCACAACACTGGCATTGGAAGTCGATGTCTTAACCACTACGTCTTATATGCAGTCAATATTGATGAAAATGTTTATTTATTAACTGGAAATTAGCTTACATTATTATTAACTAGTTTGTTACAAGTTTCAGAATAGTCGAGTTAAATTTCAATTCTATCATATAATGTCGTAAATGATAGCAAAGTAATATAAGCAGACGTGCATGAGTTGAAGAAGAAGAATCTCTGGAAATATTGAACTTCAGACTTATATAAAAATATGTTTACCTTTTAATATTTTATGACATTGTGGTCATTGTGACATTGTGATGACATTGAGGTAACTCAATGTCATCATAATAGTCACCACAGCAAGTTTTCTTTACAAAACTGGGGGCAGAACGAAATACACTGCGAAACTTTAACGTACTATGTATAAGGTTGCCTATTGGCAATACTAATATTATTGGTGAAAACAGCTGTATTAGATTTTCATGGAGTATTTGAGAGATTCTCACTTGAATTGTTTTTGTCAATTCTTTATAATCTGCGGCGAAAGGTACTATGATTGCGGAAACTAACGAACTAGGCAAAATGAGAAAATTTAAAGATTTACCAGAGATCTTACAATCATAGATACTTTAACATTTTAAGCAATAAAATAAACTCGTCAAACTGCAATTGATGGTTTCTCATGGTCCTCTTAGCCAACATCACCTCAGTTTATACCGTTAGACTTGGGCCTCCTCCACAATAGGAGGGATATATTGACCTACCCCGCTGTTCAGATGGGTTCATATAGGTTTTTTATTTTCGTATTTCACTTCTTTTGCATACCTAGAGGTCTTTAGCTTATTATGGGATTATAGTCGCCTTTTATGACACCAACGGGATTGAAATAGGGTGGTAAATATCTTACTCCGTTATTGTACGAAAAGGCCTCTTAGTAGATATCAATTAATACTTTTGTACATATAATACAATTATACGTTAAGTGGAATAATGATTTTTGTTGTTTAAGCGATAATGCGAGTAAATAAAATATTTTTTTGCGGATTGTAACCCAAATGCATGCGATTTTTTAATCGTATGCTATACACGATGTTTAGAATGCTATACAGCGTTGGTGGTGTTCCAAACGTCGAAAAAAATTAGCCAAGTGCGAGTCGGTCTCACGCACGAAGGGTTCTGTACCATTGACTAGATAAACAAGTGCCTCCCTATTGCCATCATCGATATTGAGCAAAAAATCAAGTTTGTTGTATGGGAGCTCCCCTTAAATATTTATTTTATTTTTGGTATTTGTTGTTATAGCGGCAATAGAAATACATCATCTGTGAAAATTTCAACTGTCTAGCTATCACCGTTCATACAGCCTGGTGACAGATGGACGGACAGTCGGGCGGACGGACAGCGAAGTCTCAGTAATAGGGTCCCGTTTTTACCCTTTGGGTACTAAACCCTAATTGTATTTCATTAGGGTTCCGTACCCAAAGCGATCAAATCCGTAATTTTTTTTTAATTTCAAACGCCAAGTGGAAATTATAGTCATAGATTGAAAAAAAATTTATTTATATTTTGTCTTTTTTTTTTGATTTGGCTATAACCCGATCTCAACTGTCTGGTTCTTTGGGTAATAGAAGATTGGTATAAAGGTTCTCAACATCATTATGATCATCACCACCGTACTGGCTACGATCGTATACTCGTCTAGTGGCGATTGTAGTGACTTTCGAGGTACGATCTATTTCTAAAATCATAGGTATGGGTATGCATAAAATAGATATGTTCTACTGATCATATGAACGAAGACATTACCCACAAATTTGCTCGTACAACGGAATTAAACTGACAGAAGCCAAGTCATTAGGAATATTATCTGCCACTTGTAATTATTAAAATGAACCAAGAATTTATAACAAAGTAAAAAAACAAGACGCCCGATACAAAACGAGTTAGGTAAATCTAAATGCAAATAAAAAAGTTTAATGTTTTATTATTAATTGAACTCTATAACAAAGGTTCGTTTGAATTTAAATGTATATTTACTGAGTACACAAATGTCTGCGTTCATTGGTCTTTCGTGTCCTTAGCAATGGTTATAAATTATTAATTTATATAATTTTCAATGTGATGAAGAAATATTAATGGATTTTAACTTCTCGGTGGGTTAAAACACGAGTAAAGTATCTAAGCGTATAGCATCACTGCAATAGAGGCAAGTTTTTTTTTTTTTTTTTTTTTTTTTTTTTTTGTTCTGACAAGGAGTGTTAGCCTCAGATGGCTGTTACACCCTTACGCGGACTAGTGGTGAGCGCTGAGGGCTCTCAACCCAAAAAATTTAAGCAACGTGGCCCAAGGGCACCCCCTGTGGGGTACGAACCTCGGCTCGGGGCGTTGCTGAGGGCAATGTGGGAGGTCCCACTTTAGATTTATTTATTTTTGCGCGGCACGGTTTCGCACCTCGACGGCGAGGACGGAACCGTGGTCTTTTCTTTGTTGCGGCTTCGCGGGCCGTGTATGCTGTATTCTGAGCTATCGTGATCTCGTCGTCGGGCTCGTCGAGAGCAAGTCTCGGTCGAGTGACCTTCGAGATGCGGGACGGGATATAGTTGGTCGCAGCGACCACTAAGGGGTTGGGGTGTGTTGTGGCAGAATCAAAATATCTACGGGCACACTGTTTCATATATTGCCTGATGGTCGGCAAGTGCAAGTCGATGTGGAGATCGGCATTGCGTATGAACCACGGTGCGCCCGTAGCCTTACGCATGAACCTATTCTGAAGTGTTTGTAGCCTATGGATCCTGTGTGGCCTAACGTGAGCGAATACTACACTGGCATACAACATGATGGGGCGTATGCAGGCAGTGTAAAGACGGATTTTGCATTTGAGCGACAGCTTACTCTTTGGGTTGAGTAAGTTGTGTAAACGACCCATAACGAACGCTGCACGCGAGCGCACAGTGGTTATGTGTCGAGCGAAGCTGAGACGATTGTCAAGGGTGACGCCTAGGTACTTGGCATTTGACGCCCAGGGGATGGGCTTGTCAAAAATGCGGACTGGAGTGAAGCTATCGGGGGGGTGCAGGTCGGCACGTCTCCTGTGAAACATGACCGCCTGACTCTTTTCTGGGTTAATGTCTATTCTCCATTTCCGGAACCATTTGCCAAGGGCAGTAGCTGCAGTTTGGAGATTACGAGTGACGGCGTCCGGGTTAAGCCCGGATACGAATATAGCTGTGTCGTCAGCGTAGAGGGCTGACTGCACGAGCTTAGACTTGGGGATGTCGCTAGTATATAGCGAGAATAGAAGGGGTGAGAGGACTGAACCTTGCGGTACGCCAGCTCTGATCGGGTGCGGGGAAGAGAGTGTCCCTTCTACTCTGTAGCGGAAGCTACGATTTGTTAGAAAGTCTCGTATGATAATTACGAGGTAGTGGGGAATTCCTAGTTGGAATAACTTAAAGATAAGGCCATTATGCCATACCTTGTCGAAGGCTTTGGCTACATCGAAGAAGAGTATCCCCGTAAAAAGGTTGCGTTGCAGTTTTACGTTGATGCTTTCCACGATACGATGGACTTGATGGACACACGAGTGTTTGGGTCTAAAGCCAAACTGCTCGTGTGGTATGAGGTGGTTTTCCTCGGCGAAGATTCTTAGTCTTTGGTGGATTACGCGCTCGTACATTTTGCTAAGACCGTTAAGAAGACTTATCGGCCTGTAACTACTGGGTTCGGATCGGTTCTTGCCGGGTTTGTGGATTCCTATTACCACGGCTTCTTTCCACTGAGCGGGAAAGATTTTGTTATTGAGCGCTGCGTTGAAAATGCAGGTCAGAAGGACCAGTAGGGACGTGGGAAAAAGTTTAATAACTCTATTGGTTATGCCGTCCGAACCGGGGGCTTTCCTGGGGCGTAGTCCCTTGACGATCGAAACTACTTCATCTATGGTGACTGCTGGGATAGGCTGACTTGGGGCGTCGTCCCTACCTAATTCTGTATCTAGCGGCGGTTGTGGGAGAGAGGCTCGCCACACCACTTCCCTATCGACGTGGGCGTGCTGTTCGGCATCGGGGTATGTGGTACTTGGCGTACATTGTTGCTCTAGGCTGTCGGCCAGGCATTCGGATTTCTCCTCGTCCTCAAAGGCGGGGGGGAGGTTGGGTCTCTTTAGGGGAGGCATAGTGGAAACTATGTCTTTCTTAAGGGATCGGGCGAGAATAGAGGCAAGCTCAGTTGGCTTAAGTATAAATACTTGTCAAAGTATTCGTATCGTTATTGGTACCAATTTGTACGGGATTTGGATCAGCGTCTCTATGGGATCATAAAGGCACTGCTTCAAATCCATACAAAATGGTCTTAATAACTAACGTTACTTTGACGTAAATATTTGCGCTAAGTCTACAGAATTAAACACCTCAATTATGGTAATATAAATATCTCTATATATGAGTAAGAATATAGTGCACCACCCCCTCCCATGACCGTGGTTGTCGTAAAAGTCGACTAAGGGTTATAAATGTGCAGATAACGTCTATGCAAGGACCTTAATAATAAGGCATATAGGGACCTTAAGCCCAATAGTAAGGCATATAGGGACTAGGAAGAATATATTTATAACGTACCTACATTATTTATTGGTTTTTGACACTATTCCACTCAATGGCAAGCAGCAATGCGTTGCCATGGGATAAGTACATAAGATGCTTCTTTATTGTTCAGGCTGTGGTCAAATTAGATCTCACCCAAGCTATCAAGCTTCAAAATCTATCTTCGTATCAACGAATCTTTTCTTCGTATTAACAAAGATAGATTTTGGGTACTTACTTGAACTGCAGCATACTCTAAGACCTCGTTATTAAGCTGTTCAAATTGCACTTGGAGGCTGTCCTCGACCCATTCTTCCGCTGCCTCGCCCAAAGCGACGTTAGACACAGCAATTCATACGTACACAGCCCCAGGCACCCCTAGATGGTTTGAGTCCACGTAGAAAATTAAAGATTAAGCAAAATAGGTTTATGTTTTGAGTTTCATATATCTAAGTGTTCTACCAGCACGTACCTTACGTTTAAGTTGCCAGCAGATCAGTGCTGGGTGAAACCCAGCTAATACTGAGATGGAGACCCGTATCGCAGGACATGCATTTAGCATTATATTGGATCTCTTTTATAATACTTTTATTGTTGAATTATGGGCAGCACTTATTATTTATTTTATACTATTCTTATTTTTAGGTGTAATTTTGTTGTTGTTTATAATACGATATCCATATTTTCCGTGTGGTGACTTACTGTCACCACACGGAAAAGTCAGACAGTAAGTCACAAGTAAGAATACAATTCACCACTCCCTTTCTTGCCCATGGGTGTCGTAAAAGAAGACTAGGGGATTATAATATACATAAAACATCTAGAGAAGGTAAATTCGAAATAAAACCCTGTGGCAATCCGTCTGACTAGTGCAGTGTAAGGAAGTCAATTGCCCTCCCATGGTGGGGGAAGCTCGAACCCAATAATGAGAGTTATACGCAGCCCTTCTTGAGTTATCAACATAAAATACAATTAAGGATATATATTTAAATAACATAACTGCAAGAGAATAATTAAAAAAAAAAAACAATTTTCAAACGGTCTGGCCAGTATGGTCAATTTCTCTCCCGTAGTTGAAGGTGGTCCGTACTCAAAAGTAGAATATACGATAACTTCATGTAATGAGTATCTAAGAATACAATAAATCATCAACCCTTATTCAACCCTTTCTGTTGTGACACGTCATTGTGCGTCACACACTGTCGGATCCATCCGGAGCGACGGGAGAGGACGGCGGGCGAAATCATACCCCGCCACCACATACCTCTCTATACCGCCGGGTAGGCGTGTGTCCGACCTCGTCATCATTGACCCACTCTTATTTTACCCTGAGAGTAAACCGGCTGAACAATGAGAGACTATTCATCAGCATTCACGAATTTATAAGACAACCGTCATCATCACTTAGCCTTTCAAATTATGGAAAGAAGACGGCACAAATAGTACAGGGACGATAGCTTTATCAGTAATACTAACTTCATCTTGCAAATAAAGAATACCTAAACGTTTTATTTAGTCTATTTCCTAGTTATAAAACGTACAGCTAAAGCCCTTCAGTATGTAGGTACTACGTAGATGAATGGAGCTGGCAAGAACGTCCGTCTGTACAACAGTACCTTGGCAGCCCATTTTTAGATGAATCTTGGTACCTGTATACCGTATACTTTGCGAGAACGATAAGTAATACCAGTTATTAATTCTTAATAGCGAATGTATTTAAGTTTGTTTTTTTTTCTGTAACTTTGTTAGTTATAGAACGACATCGTCTATATTGACGAAGATCCTTTCATTAAAGATTTATAAAAATACACCATAGATGAATATGTCATGGAAAGGACTCATAACTCAGGTACTTTGTACGACACGCACGGCAATGAAAGCAGTTAGGCCACTTTTCTTAATCGATTACCACCAAGATACATATATTATTATGTTTAGAAGCCTTGATGCTATGACGCATCGTATGCGGAGGACATTTACATTCTGCTCACGACGAATTCAAAATGTCTCCAGCATAAAAAATCAAATTTAAAGTACCGTTTGACATTTCGTTTGACGGTTTTTCTATTGTAACTGATGTACCGTGAATCAATGCGTTAAATAGTTGAAAATTTCATACCAATTATAGGTTGTTTATCAAATGTTTTTCTTTAGTCTAAATTCGATCCAAAAAATGTTATTTATTGTTATTCGTTTCGAATTATCTGCTTCATCATATAATTTTAATAACCATTATCATGATGGTGATCATCACAGCTCATATACGTCCCACTGTTGGGCTCGAGTCCCCTCCACAATGAGATGGAAAATGACCTACCATACCCCATAATAAGATGGCAAATGATGCCAAACGTGTTGTTAGGTAAAGGGTTTTATTTCGAGTTTTCTTTCGGTTGCAATTATGTTATGTGCATATCATATATCCCTTATAACACCCATGGGTAAGAAAGCTGGCGGTATATTGTATTCTTACTCTGTCACTACACGGCAAACAGAAATATTTTTAATGATACTCATACGTTAAAGAGGAAATTTGGTGTGTAGTAGCGGCTAAAAATACTTACAAACAACTAAGAGCTTACATAGACCTGGACTAACTTCATTTGATGTCGATATTTCCAAGGAAGATTGAGGTCTGGCAAGCGGTTGATAGTAAAATTATCAGGTCAATTTTTCTGTTGTGGAGAAAGGCTTCAGTCTAGTAATGGGAAGTACGGTTGGGATTGTGATGATGATAGCTCCTCTATAACGACATACATTGAAAAGAAAGTAGTGATGACATTATGCTTTTAACCTGTCACAAAAAGAAATCTTTGACACTTATTTATACACATAAGATCCTAACACTAGTTGGGTTCAAAAATTATATAAATTATTCTAGAAAATAATTGCTGTGTGGAAAATAATTACTGTTGCATTGTTCGCCGGTGTCGTAAAAGACGACCCCTTTTATTCGTATTAGAAAATGCAATCTTTACACATATTACGTTACGTACATATATCAAAAGAGATGTGGTATGCTAAGCTCAGCGTTGATCAAATATCAGCGCCATCATCAGCTGAAAACCGCACGCTGTGCCTTCCTCTGGGTTACAGCGAAGCCACGGACCGTCTGTACATGCACCACGACTCCGCCGAGGGCTTTATATCGATATCATAATCACCATCGCAGCCCACATACGTCCCACTGTTGGGCTCAGGCCTCCTCCACAATGGGAGGGAATTTAACCTACTATACCGTACTGGTAAGACATGTTGGCATAGGATTTTATTTCGAGTTTTCCTTCTCTTGCACAGATCTTATGTGCATATTATATCCCTTAGTCGTCTTTTACGACATCCACGGGCAAGATAGGGAGTGGTATATTGTATTCTTAATCCGTCACCACACAGATACATCGACAAATGCCAACTTTATTTGATGCCGTCTGGTCAATAATTAGGTACATTTATAAGGAGGGTGGATGTCTAGCAGGCGGCCGGTCATAAAACCATAGGCAAAATTTTTGTAATATGTAGGTAAGTATGATCGAAGAGGAGTACCTATATTGCGTCCACTCCAAGTAATTGAGATAAGAGCAAGACGATGATAATGATTATTTAACATGGTAAATAAAACTATTTTATGGGTTTTATCGCGTTTGTATTCGATTCATGGTCACGGGCGGACTGTCTGCCATGTGGCCATGAACGCTGTAATGTCTTAAAAACGTCGGTCAATCAAAAATCAACTACAAACGTGATAAAATCCGTATAATAATTTTATTTACAATGTGTAATACTTACTTGCGTAAACATCTGAAATCATTTTGAAGATTTAAATTACATAAATTGCTCGAGTATAAAATTACTTTCCTTCCTATATAAACAACAGACATAAGTATAGTCACAAAATTCTACGAAACAAATGATTCATTGCATATCTACCGATATATTGATAACATATCACAAAAATAAAATGTAAGGCCATTAAAAATGTAAGAAGTTATTTTTAAATTTTCGTTAATACATATTTTGAGAATGACTAATTATATTTGAGTAATGAAAGTTAGTAAATGTTAGTATCGCTAATGCAAACTGGCATTAGTATTTGGCTACAGTAGAATTTAAGGAGAGAGTGAGTAAGGGAGAAACAGAGAGAGAAGATCCTGATCTTCTTTCTCTGCCTCGATTCAACAGTGACATGATAAAGCGAGAATAACGTATGACTTCTTATTTTTTTTAAATCGTAAATTGAGTTATAAATCTTTTAACGTAGGATATTTTAAAATAGAAATAACATCCAGACTCAGAAAATCATTTGGCTTACAAAATTATCCTGTATAGGAATCAAACTCATGACACTACATAAGATGTCAGTAGTTAGACTAATACGCCACCTGGCCAGTCACTTAACATGTCACGTGCAATAAAAAGCAAAGTACTAGGTAATTCCTGCCATAAATTTTATCAAAACAATCCGTGTTCATTGTCATCATCATCACAGCTCTTATACGTCCCACTACTGGGTTCGAGTCTCCTCCATATTAGGAGGGAAATTGACCTACTATACCATGCTGGTCAGGCGGGTTGGTATAGGGTTTTATTTCGAGTTTTTCTTCTCTTGAATAATCTTTATACGTACAAGATATCCTTTAGCCGCTTTTTTTAGAGGGTGAATTGTATTTTTACTCGTTACCACACGGAAATCCCTGTTATTAACTACTAAAAACAAAATCGCTATGATAATTAAAAACTACTATTTTACAGTTAGGTAAGCACTTTGACGGTGTCCAAAGGTTTTTAATTATTTTATGATGCTACCCTACATTGCTGCAGGCAACCCTTTACAGTAATAAAACTTTCCAAATATACTTTTTATTACCCTGTTTTTTTTCTCCGGCCCTGTAAAATCGGTTATGGTATGAGTTTAAGGGATTCTGTATTAATTATTTAGGCAGGATATTATTCTATTGAATATAAATCAGTTTAATACTTATTACTAATGCTACAAATGCCATTGTTAGTGATAAATATTTCTCACTTTTTGTGTTATCCATTCAGGCCTGAATGGATTTCATCATTTCAGCTCATATACATCTCACTGCTGGGCTTGAACCTTCTCCACAATAGGAATTAAATTGACCTTACATAACCATACTGTTCAAAGAAGTTGGTATAGGGTTTTGTTTCGAGTTTTCATTATCTGGTATTAATGTTATATTCCATGTGATGACGAAGTAAGAATACAATTCACCACCCCATATCTTACCCGTGGGTGATCGTACGAGACGACTAAGGGATATAAAACGCATATAACATCTATGCGAGAGAAAGAAAACTCGAAATAAAACTCTATACCAACACATCTGACCTGACTGGATAGTATGTCAATTACCCTTCCATTATGGAGGAGGCCCGAGCCCAACAATGGGATGTATATGGGCTGAGATGATGATGATAATGATAATAAATGTTATATGCGTATGTAGATATTATATGCCCTATCGTCTTTTACGACGATTGGTGTACGAGTGATGAATTGAATTCTTATTCCGTCACCATACGGAAAACAATTGAATGAAAAAGAAATGGATTTAAAAGATGACTAATTATATCCCTATAATATGCATTTAACATCTATGGATGGATTTATGTAATGGAAGGAAAGCTCGAAACAAAACCCAATATCAACCCGTCCGTGGTTATAGTATGTTGTGGTTATAGTAGGTCTCTTTTAGGGATATGACTTGACGGAAAAATGATCGATTTTTTGTTTTTTAAAATAATCGATTATAAAATAATCGATTTTTCTCCCAACACGATTATGATGCCCTTTTTTTTAGGAAATGCCAGCTTTATTTTCTAATATAGTATGAAACAATCGTGATAACTAGGAAATCTGGCAGTGAATAATCGATTAATTTCGATCGAATTTCGGATTTATTTATTTTCGGATCGATTTTTATTATTTTGATAATCGATTGTAAAAATCGATTATTAATCGATTATTTTTTGTAATAATCGATTATTATAAAAATAGATTATTTTTTCACATCTCTAGTCTCTTTCCCTTCCTTTGCGGAGTCTCGAGCCCAGCAGTAGCACGTATATGAGCTGTGATAAATGAATTAATGAAAAAAAATTCACAGAAATGTTCCTAGAACATTTTATTAAAAATTCTTCTTTAGTTACAGTATGTAGCACGAGTATCCTCTAAAAAGGAAGGAAAATTGACCTACTATTTATACCATTCTCGCTAAATTTTGCTCAAATCATTACCGCTTATATTATCTAGTTATAAATCGTAAATCGATTAACCAAAGATCACCGTATCATAATAAAATTAAATTACTTGATATAGACAATTTGCTTGAATTTCACGTTCTGCCCCAATATTTGCGAGCAACAAAGAATCGATTACGAATACGTCTTTTATCAAAAAAGATTCCCGTTTAGCAGGAAAGCGCAAATCATCGAGTGCTCTTGTAATACAATACGTGTAGGTACATTCTACTACAATTGTTCGCGGCTGATTTAATTTGTATTCGTCCGTTTTATTTAGTTCACATACTATTGTGCTTATTTTTTAACGTGTGTACCGCTAAACAAGATTGTTTTCGCGTAACCATTACTTTCTATGAATTGATACTTATTTTTAGTTAAGTGAAAATTTTTTACTCAACTGGACGCAAAGCCATTTCAAGTCTCAATAGGAAAAGGACATAAAATATATAGTCGAATAATTTCTTCAAATATTATTTAGAGTAGTAAGAGATATAATACTATTCCGTTGAGAAATATCATCAATAATTTTCCATTGGTGATGGAGTAACAATACAATCACCACCCCCTTTCAAACCCGTGGATGTCGTAAAAGATGATTAAGGGATGTTATATTGCATATAACACCTATGCAAGACAAGGAAAACTCGAAATAAAACCCTATACTAACGGGCCTGATCAACGTGGCATGGTAGGTAAATTTCGCTGCCATTGTGGAAGAGGCTCGAGCTCAGTATTGGGACGTATATGAGCTGTGATGAGTAAACGATGAAGATATTCCATTGGATAGTAAGGCAAATCTTATTACGTATTTTATAACTAATATACTACTAAAATCGGTTGGGCAGCGTTCGGGAAACTTAAGAGGATCTTCTCGTCCAACATACTTCAGTGTCTGAAAACACAGGACTACGACCAGTGTGTGTTACCAGTGATGACTTACGGCAGGGAAACGTGGTCCCTAAATGTAGGCCTCATAACAAGGCTCAAATTCGCTCGGCGTGCTATGAAGCGGGCTATGCTCGGGATTTCCTGTGAGATAGAGTCCTAAATATGGAAATCCGCAAAAGAACGGGTGTAACCGACATAGCACGAAGCATTAGCACACTGAAGTGGCAATGGGCAGGCCACATCGCTCGACGAACCGACAACCGCTGGGGAAGAAATGTTCTCGAATGGCGACCATGTATCGAACGACGCAGTATAGGACGACACTAGGTGGACCGACGACCCGGTGAAAGTTGCTGGGCGTCGTTAGATGCAGGCGGCACAGGACCGCACATTGTGGCGTAACATGAGGGAGGCCTACGTCCAGCAGTGGACGGCGATAGGCTGAAATGATGATGATACCACTAAAGGCTTGCACTGAGTACTCTGTAGATGTATATACCTACTCAGAACCCTTAATTTTTATATACATAAGCTAAATGATAGCATAGAATATTTTATGGCCATGCAGAGAATACATTTATAATATCCTGCAAGGTACTGAGAACACGAATATACTGCATTTTAAGTGAGTATTGTATCAGCATAAAAAGTCATCATAAAAAAACATTCCCAACTACATAGAAACTACATAAAATGCATAAGTAAGCTAGTGAGTGCAGCCTACCTGAGGGAGACGCCGTAAGTACCGTTACGGCAACTAACGATTCCGAGAAGGTCATGCGCACTAAACTAAGGCTAAAATTCCACTTAATTTTTTTTGCTGTGTCTGACGAACAACTCATTGCTGCAACTTCTCACCAAGGCCAAACATTTTTTTTTTTCAATTCACGAGGCTGATAATACTGAAGTCTATTTCTGTATTTAAAATCGTACGATTTGAATTTCGAAGTCAAAGTTCAGATTTAAACTGTTATCTATTCATGTATCGTGACGTTTGTTTGAATAAATCCCACACAGTGCCACCCACTTTTAAACGTATTGTCGACGAATCGGCGTTTAAAACCACTTAATGACAAATGAGACCAAATATTGACACCATGTAACATAAAAACAAAGGTCCGCCGCTAGGGGCGGGCTGGTGTCAATCTCAAGAACAAATAGATAAAATGTTTGACGAACGAATTACGTGACAACTTTAGTTTAGTTGTTTGCTCCGATGTTTACATTGTTCCACCGCCTGGGAGTTTGGGAAATGAAATTGCGACACGGTAAAAAAAAAACTGTAGGCCAAATGTGTCGGCGGATGTATGTAGGTAAAGCCTGCCCGGGGTGGCAGATGTACGACCGGTGGTACACGTTTTTTTTTGGAATACGATACCGTGCAATTTGTGTATTTATATTTCGGCTTTAAAATAATTTCGTGCAGTAATTTAGATTTAATTATACTTATTTGCTTAGTGGTTAATGAAAGGGTATCTATAATACTAATAATAATATATATTATTTAAATAAAAGGATTTACCATCGAAACAATTCTTACATACTTTTTCATACGTTGTGACGTTTTTTCTAATTCATATACAAAAACTACTCGTTACATACATATACAAAAACTACTCGTTTAGAAGATATTTAAATAAAAATAAATTTAAATATACGAGAAATATTTCTATGTGGTGACGTAAGAATACAATTCACCATCCCCTTTCCGGCTTGTGAGTGAAAAATGACTAAGGGATATTTGATGATTATAAAAGCTACCTAAGAGAAGGAAAACTCGAAACAAAAACCCTATACCAACACATCTAACAAGCGTAAGTAAATTGCCCTACCATTGTGAAAGAGATTCAAACCTAGCTATGGGACGTATATGATCTATTATGATAATGATATTAGGAAGGCCAAAAAAGGCTTACACAGAGGCCTCTGGTTATAACTTACCTACACTATCTTTGAATTCTGAAGTTATGGATACATATTAATTTGCAAATTACCTAAGGATACCAGTCCATACAAGAATGGTAATTAAAATGTTATCTTTGTGTCAAAAGCAAGCCACGGCAATTACACTAATTCAGAATTAGCATAAAGCCAGATTCAAAAATTAACGTAGGTGTGTACAATATTCTAAGCGATAGAATTATACCTTCAAAATGAAAAAATAGAACATAATAAAAAAAAACAACAGGTAGTTTAAAAACATTTGATTAGAAAGTAGTACTTTAGTCAACCAGCAATCATCGCAATGACATGTCGCGAACCGTGAGAGGAAACAATGGCGTAGTTTCGTGGGAACCCGCTGTGATTATCCACCCTCGAGTAGCGGGTTCGAGTCTCGATTCACGCCGCGGAACGGTGGGGTGCGGAACCAGCGCGCATCCGGAATTCACATTTTGTATATTAATTTTAACGTGGATTGCGTTTAATATAATTGTTTTTGTGCATGGCTGTTTATTTTAGTACACCGTTTAATAAAGATTTACTTTTAGCTTCATGAAAAATAGTAAAGCATTAATAAACCTGAAAAAAAAAACGGCTAAGTGCGAGTCGGATTCGCGCATAAAGGGTTCCGTACCATTATCTATAAAAAGGGCAAAAAAATCACGTTTGTTGTATGGCAACCCCCCTAAATATTTATTTTATTTTGTTTTTAGTATTTGATGTTATAACGGCAACAGAAATACATAATTTGTGAAAACTTCAACTGTCTAGCTCTCGCGATTCTTGAGATACAGCTTGGTGACAGACAGACAGCGAAGTCTTAGTAGTAGAAGTCATAGGGTTTCGTTTTTAACCTTTGGGTACGAAACCCTAAAAAAGAACATAAAAATCATAATTCATCATTATAGCTCATATATGTCCCTGGGCTCGAGCCTCCTCCACTATGAGAAGGAAATTGACTTACTACGCTAGTCAGACAGGTTGGTATAGGGGTTTATATCGAGTTTTCCTTCTCTTACACAGTTGTTATATACATAATATATTCCTTAGTCGTCATTTACAGCACCCACGGCTAAGATGAAGGGGTGATGAATTGTATTCTTACTCTGTCACCAAACGGCAACGGAATAGTGGCTAATAATACTACCAATCCGTTGCTTGTGAGTATCTTAAAGTACTTCTAAAACAATTCCTAGGCCAATTCCATTTGATGCCATTTACTCAATAATTACATTTTTAAAGAGGATTAACGTCAGGGAAGCGGTCAGATATAAGACTATTGCTAAAAACTCTTGCAATATGTAGGATGAAAGAGGAGTACATACTGTGCCGATCCCAAGTAATTGGCATAAGAACATTGTGACGTAATGATGGTCATATATATGGTATGGTCATATTCCGTGTGGTGACAGAGTAAGAATACAATTCACCACCTCTTACCGTTGGGTGTTGTAAGACACGACTTAGGGATTATAATGTGCATACAACATCTATGCAAGAGAAGGAAAGTTCGAAACAAAATCCTATGCCAGCACGTCTGACTAGCGTGGTATAGTAGGTCAATTTCCCTCCCATAGTGGAGGAGACTCGAGCCCAGCAGTGGGACGTATATGGGCTGAGATGATATATAGTATTGTCATAAAAAATCTGACTTAGTGTAAATGGAGGCACCATTAAAATCTTACGCATACCTAATACAAAAATATTGTACAAGGTCGATATCTGTATATATCTAGATATTGAAGAAGACTTTTTCCGTGTGGTGACGGAGTATAAATAAAATTCAATACCCTCTTGTACTACTCTACTTGTGGATGTCGTGAAAGACGTCTAAAAGATATGATGCGCATAACGGTTGTGCAATAGAAAGACGACTCGATCTAAAACCCTATACCCAGACTTCTGACCAGCGTAGTATACTGGGTCGGTTTCTTCCCTATTCTTGAGGAAGTTCAAGCCCAACAGTAGAATGTATATGAACTAAGATAATGATGAATCTTTTTTAGAGCTACTAAAGCCAAAACATTTTTTTTTTTTGGATTATTTTCTATCTGTATATTTATACATTTTCCGTGTGGTGACGGAGTAAGAATACAATTCACCATTCTGTCTTGCCTGTGGATGTCGTAAAAGACGATTAAGGGATATAATACACATATAACATCTATGCAAGAGAAGGAAAACTCGAAATAAAGCCCTACATCAACCTGTTTCAGCAGCATGGTATAGTAAGGTCAATTTCGCTCCTATTGTGTAGGAGGCTCGAGTCCAACAGTGGGACGTATATGAGCTGAAATGAATCCCATATGTAAATAATATCTATGCGAGGGAAGGAAAACGTGACATGAAACCCTATACCAATACGTCTGACCAGCGTGGTATGGTAAGTCAATTTCCTTCTTATTAGTAGGAGGCCCGAGCCCAACGGTAGGACTTATATAAGCTGAAACGATGATCATTGTACATGCAATATGCAAATACTAGGTACTTGTAAGGCGTGTAATTAAACTCTAACTTTAAACACGTCGTTATCTAGGATAAAAAAATAAATCTCAAAAATATTAAATATCTAAATAAGCATAAGCAAAGTAGTGAGCACAAATATTATGAAATAGAACAATTTGCCTGAAGTTTATCTATATATAAATACGTGAAGCAATAACTTTGTACCCCTTTTTACGAAAATCATGCAGATGGATTTTCATGAAATTTGGCACAGTTGAACAATATGCTGAGTAGAAGTGCAGAAAACTAAAATTTCACATAATAATGGATTATAAATGCATTAAATTCATTAAGAAAGGCATTACGCACACTACAACGGTATCGCTACACACACACACGTTTGTGTGAGTGTGTTGCGTAGCAACGCTTAATACACTTTTGTTTACGGTTAAAATCTCTGGTCGAACTGAATGGTGACAATGTCTAATAGAGATTTGTGCTTATATGTTAGTTATTAGTGAAATACAGCTTGCGCAATTTACAATTATACATAAATAAAATTAAAGAAAATTGTGTAGCAGAAAATCTATTAAAATGAATTATGGCCGAATTAAATACCACTCCCTATCTTGCCCGTGGATGTCGTACAAGACGACTAAGGGATATAATATGCACATAAGATCTATGCAAGAGAAAGAAAACTCGAAATGAAACCCTATACCAACATCTCTGACCAGCATGGTATAGTAGGTCAAATTCCCTCCCATTGTGGAGGAGGCCCGAGCCCAAGAGTGGGACGCATGTGGGCTGCGATGATGATGATGATGGCCGAATTTCGACCACACGCCGACCACTAGTATATAGAAATTCATTAATAATAGGTACTGTAATAATAGGTATATTAGAAATTATTATCGTAGGGAAACGTACATCTATGAATCCTATAAAAATAAGCTGTTAAACTGTAATGTATGATAGTCGATATAAGGAAAACAGTGCCTTTAAATATCTTGATATCTCTTCTAAACACAGAATATTTAGCCGAGGCCGCGGGTGACGTGACCGGGGATTAGTCCGTCACCCGCCGAGAGGCTGATCACGTGAGGAAAGACTGACGTCCTCCCCGAGGGGGGGACGTCGGTCGAGGGGAGGGCACGGGAAATAGGGGGTATTCCGTCGGGCCGACCACTGATGACAAGTAACCCTGCTCCGGTGGTCGGCCTAACGACGAAGGCGACGTGCATCGTGGGTGGGTTGTGGGTGTGCGTGCTTACGCCCCTCTGTCGCCCCGGACGGAGTGGTGCGAGGAGCGCGCCGACCACAACCCACCCCCAAAAAAAAAAACAGAAAATTGTTAACTTATTCACATACATCTCACTGTTCGGCTCGAGGCTTCTCTATAGTGAAAGAGAAATTAACTTACGATGCCCCCTTTGTCAGATGGGGATGATATCGCGATTTGTTTCGAGTTACTTTTTCTTGCTTAGATATCTGCAATTTGGGGCAAATTCTTACTTTGTCATAACACAGTGAAGTTTTTTGGAGATACTAAACGGTACACAGTGGGAAGCGTATTTCTTTTCCTAAAAATATATTAGATACTAGCAGCGCCCTGCGGTTTCGTCCGCAGTTCCTCTTCCCTTCGGAATATCGGAATAAATATGCCTATGTGTTATTCTGATATGTAAGCTATATTATCGTGAAGTTTCTTCAAAATTTATTCAGTAGTTTTTGCGTGAACGAGCAACAAACATCTTCACATCCTCACATACAAACTTTCCCGTTTATAATATTAGTAGGAAGTAGGATAACTATACTATCACCTCTCTTATCCCAATTATTTGGCGTTGACGCAATATAGGTACCTATATATCTTCTTCTATGTAACAAGTCTTATCAATAGTACATGACCGGCCGCCTGGCAGTAACACTCTTTGGGAATGTAATTGTTGATTAGGCGACATCAGATAGAGTTGGCCCAGGTAAAGTTCTTAATCGTCTTTTACGACAACCACGAGCAATGTAAGGGTTGGTAGTATTCATAATCACCACCACACAGCAGATTAAGTGTAACTAATAATTGCACAGAAACGTGGTCCCTAAATGTAGGCCTCATACCAAGGCTCAAAGTCGCTCAGCGTGCTATGGAACGGGGTATGCTCGGGAATTCTCTGCGAGATAGAATCCGGAATACGAAAATCTGCAGAAGAATGGGTGTAACCGACATAGCACGAAGAATTAGCACGCTGAAGTGGCAATGGGCAGGCCACATCGCTCGACGAACCGAAAACCGCTGGGGAAGAAAGGTTCTCGAGTACCGACCACGTATTGGATGACGCAGTGTAGGACGCTCCCCCACTAGGTGGACCGACGACCTGGTGAAAGTTGCTGGGCGTCGTTGGATGCAGGCGGCACAGGACCGCACTTTGTGGCATAACATGAGGGAAGCCTACGTCCAGCAATGGACGGCGATAGGCTGAAATGATGATGAATAATTGTGTAATTTGTTGCTCCGCTTCATTTGGTGAGCGAAAGAGCCGGAAGCCGGAAGTGTCGATGGTTTGATTCCCACATAGGACAATATTTTGTGCGATCTACAAATTGTTGTACCGAGTCTTACAGTAATTTGTGTGTATTTATACCTATATAAAAAGCGGGATCCAAAGATATCCCTTGTACAGAGTGCTATATTTAAAAAAGTTACGACTAAAGTGCCTAGCGTCATGCTAACAACTGCGTTCCTTAAGGGGATAGATGGGCATAGATTTGCTGTTCATTAAACATAGGCGATATAATACACATTTTTTTTTTCTATATCATCCCAACTACTTATAAATTAAGGGAAACGATTTATGAATAGATATTTGTGTGTACTATTTTATTTATAGTGCTCTGTGGAAGAAGGAAGGAGTGTTTGTAATTGAACTCCGTCTAAACGGCTGGTCCGATTTTGATGATTTTTTGTAGTTGTTTCGTTGGATATGAGAATGGTTTAGATTAATAATTGGAAACGGTAGGTGGCACTGCGAACGATTTCAAGGAGAATTCCTTTTATATTTTACAGAACAACGTCTGTTGGATCAGCTAGTTACTAATAAATTAATACGAATTCTTTTATTCAACAATGTTATGACAACTGTGATTAGGTATATAATAAAATTTTAATCATTTTTTCTCTTTGCTTATTTCGCCGATTTGATAATATTTTTATTTATATCATTGCTTATCCGCCATTTAACATATAACTTCAACAAATCACTATGCAATAAAGAAAATAATTTTGACATCCATTTATACATGAGATAGGGCAATTAAAGAACTCTTTAGTTTAATTAAAATAATACAAAATGTTGTGTTTTTACGCGGTATCCTTAATAAACTTCATAGCGTTTTCTAGTATGTAGCGAGAAAGTTTTAAGTTTTTTGATAAAAAATACTGTACGTGTATCTTCTCATTTTATGAAAATTAAGAAGAAAGGTGCCTTAAGCAGGGACTGAATGAGTTAACCGACTTGGTTAACCGACATGGATCTCACAAATTTTTATGGTAGAAGAATTCAGTTGCGAGGCTTGGCTTTTTTTTACAAGTCTTGTTTTTGATGGTATCTCATTTCTTTTTGTAGATAGACCTACTTATTTGCCTTTTCGATACCTTCTACTTCTTGAATACTTAGAGCACACTCTCTGAAAACATGAGACATCTCTCCTTTCTGCTTGAGTCAATTCTATCTAAACTAAGCGGAGAGATGTGGAAATAAAGATTTTTGATTAGTTTTTCGAAATACATCTCCTCTAGTCTCCTCTCCGCTTTGATGGTAATTGAGCCTAATGATGGCGTTCTTTCTTTCAGATAAATTTGAGGCAATTTAGTTTGCTTAATACTTTGGGAGATTTTGGTACAATTTCATAAGACACGTCCCACTGTTGCTTTTTCATTAAGTTGGTTGACCATTTTACAAGTTATCTTTGAACATAATTATATTTAGGTATCTGTCTACACCTATTATGCCAATCATCATTCAGCCTATCGCCGTCCACTGTGGAACATAGACCCCCTCATGCTTCACCATAAAGTGCGGTACTGTGGCACCTGCATCCAACGACGCTAAAGGGTTGCCATGACTAGAGCTCATTTTTCTTCGCCTTATGAGGAATAATAACGTAGTCGCCACGTTTGGTAGGCGGGTTGGTTTCGCAGTGAGATATCATACATTTCCCCGGCGAGAGCTGCTACCCACTCTTCTTCGTGTTTAATCTTTTTTTTTTAAATGACAACGCCTTGCACTAAGGAAATAATAATCCTTATATTGTGGGGGACTTTACAAACATATAATTCAACATCGCATCACCATCCCAGCCCTCATATATCCTACTGTTGGGCTCGGGCCTCCTCCACAATGGGAGGGAATTTGACCCACTATACCATGCTGGTCAGACATGTTGATATAGGGTTTCATTTCGAGTTTGCCTTCTCTTGCACAGATGGTATGTGCATATTATATCCCATAGTCGTCTTATATGATATCCACGGGCAAGATAGAGAGTGGTGAATTGTATTCTTACTTTGTCACCATACGGAAAGAACATATAATTAACCGACACAAATTACATTCAGACTCAGAACAACAATTTGTGGATCGTACAAGGTGTTGTCTTGCATGGGATTCGAACCCGCGACACTAGCGCGGTACGTTGGTGTACCACTACGTCATCTGCGCAGTCTTTAGCCGCTTGTTACGATTCCCATAGAGAAGCAATGATGGCTACAAATGTATTCTTATTTTTTACAAAGTTACATTTAATTAACTGCAAATGTAACTTTGCAATCCTATATATTTATATGAGTTTACAAAATTATTTATGCAGTTAGTGTATCTCGGAAACTGGATGATAATTATAATGTGTCATAATTTTTCCTTCATTTATACACTAAACACTAATTGTATTCTAAATTGGAAGTTTCTATGTCGGCTAGAAGTGCCACTTTAATATTGATGATCGGTCAGTCAGTCAGTGAGTGACAAAATTACGAAATTTTGACTAGTTATAATTCTTAAACTATTGATTCAAATTGAATGAAATTTGAAATACACAATGTGTATATAAGTCCTGCTAGGTTACTAAAAATTCAGGTTTCTAGTTTTATTAACAACGAAGTTATAGGGGGTCGAAAATGGCCTGAATGGCTTCGAGAAAAGTATGTTACGGCAGTTTTACGTTTTGCCCGACTTTTTTTTTGCTCGACTTGGCGGGGCCACTGCCGTGCCCCCAGAAAGACGACGACTTATCTTACTGACACAATAACTAAAATAATTATGAGAAAGTATAATTTAAAAGATAAATTCCCTCGACACTGGCACACAATTGTTCGAACTATAGCAAATTGTTATTTCAGTTAAATTTGAAAGACAAAAACGAAAAAAAAACATGAACTATGTTTTAACACGCATAAAAAGAATTTTCCGTGTGGCGACGGGATAAGAATAGAATTGTCGTCATCCCTAGTCTATCCGTAAGCGTCGTAAAAATTGGCTAAGGGTTCACCAGGAAAAGTGGGCAGCAGCTCTCTCCCGCGAAACGTGTATTAACTTACTGCGACCACCAACCCGTATACTAAGCGGCATGATTACGGCCGTCAAGTGAAATATAATATCTACATTCAGCAATAGATGGCGAAATGTGGAATGATAATTACGATGAAAAGGAAGAAAATAGAAAAATGTAAATAACACAATTTTTTTTAGCTTATTATTCTCACAAAAGACGACTAATGAGACTAAAAGCAAAACTTCAAAATGAGTCTATTCTCTTGCTTAAACTATTTAATAAGCGTAGGAGAGTGAGTCAAGTTACTATCCTTTCGTTATGGAAGAGTCTTATCTAACGGATATTTATAGGCTAACAAAAATAAAGAAATTTAGTAGGTACATGTCAATTCAGAATTAAATTAAATTAAAAATATTATAGACATATTGTGTTTTATAAAATATGTCCGTATTTCCCCATTACATTAAAGTGCTAAGTGAAAATAGTGTTTAAATGAATATCGCTAAACATTTGGGCGTCTTTCGTTAGGATTAAGTGGGTAGTCAGTTAAATCCCAAGGGTGGTAAAAGTACCCGAATTCTATCAACTACTCGGAGGGATTTGATTAAATCCCGCCTCACCCGTTACGTGTTGACAGTAATTGATTAAAAAGCCAGTTTCCTGAACGCTATCGACTATGTGTTACATTTTTTGCTATGTGATTTTATAGGTCATTAACCAAACTAGAACGTTAGACGTGACGTAACGAATATGTAGACTTAACTAATTTAAGAGTGGAATCATCGGCGGACTAGTCAGCGAGAAAAGTCTAAATAAATCTGAAACTAATAAATTTGAAATGATTTCTATAGATTTCTCTTTATTAGACGGTAGATACTATCTCATTGGTCGAGTAGCGTAAGAATACTATTGCAATATTAGTATATTTTTAGCCGTGTGGTGATGGAGTGAGAATACTATTCACCACTCCCTATTCAGCCCGTGGATGCCGTAAAAGATGGCTAAGAAATGTAATATGCATATAATATCTATGCAAGAGAAAGAAAACTGGCAATAAAACTCTATACGAACACGTCTGACCAGCGTGGTGTAGTAGGTCAATTTCCCTATCATTGTGGAGGAGGCTCGAGCCCTATAATGGGATGTATATGAGCTAGGATGATGATTAGTGTTTTGCATTAAAATTATGTCGGCTATAAAACAAAGTGTTCTTAGAGTTTCGAAGATTTTCTCAGTAGAACTGACTGGCCGACGTTTAAAACTGTACTCGATTGATGATAATGGGCTTACATACCATTGAAATAAACATTGTATGGTAAATTTTAGAGTATTTGTTTGATAAAGTTTAAGTCGATTACTACATACTACTGTTGGACAATATTATTCTCGCAACGAGAGACTAAGCTTACTATACTACATTGACAAAAGTGACTGGTACAGTATTTTATTTTCTATGTTTCTTAGATGTCAGTTATGGTACATTTTAGCAACCCGCCCTCGCTTCGCTTTTACTCGTCTTACCGCATATTTCCCGTTCCCGTGAGAATACTGGGATAAAATATAGCCCATATTACTCTCTGATATTACAGCTTTGAATTGGTGGAGGAATTTTTCAAATTGGTGCGGTGGTTTAAGCGTAACAAATAAACAAACAAACTTACTTTCGTATTTATAATATTAGTAAGAATGTCATAAATTTATTTTAATCCATCATCACAGATTACAAATTATGATATCTGTTATGTCTTCGCTGATTGACCAATAGCAAGTAAATGAACTTGGGTCAGACAATCTATAGGCGATCTATTTAGTGCCCTAAAACTAAGATTTTGTATTACGGATGATATTATTTTTCGGAAGTACTCCCATCAGTTTACATTGTTGTAATTCCTCTAAGCCAGGATCCACAATAGTGAACTTCGACGACACCAAGGCTAACCCCCAGAAAGGCCTTTAATTGTTTTAGAACTGGCAATGAATTTAATTAAAGTAGAAAAAAATGTAATTCGGATTTCGCTTAATGTTTTATGTTATATGTTACACGCCTTAAGTTATGTAGGACGGTAAGCAAAATTTATTAGTCAGCCAAGAAATTAGAGGATGTTCAGCAGTGCAGACATTACGGAGCTTGAGTACAGCAAGGCAGCACTACGGATACTAGATAGCTAAATAGCTTGAATGATTATTCATTCATTCTTTCATTTCAGCTTATATACGTCCCTCTGTTGGGCTCTAGCCTCCTCAATAATAGGAGAGAAATTATCTCACACTGGTCAGATGTGTTATAGAGTTCTATTTTGAGTTTGCCTTCTCTTGCAAAGATGTTAGATGCATATTTAAATAGTCGTCTCTTCTCTAGTCATCTTTTATGACACAGATGGGCAAGAGCTGGTGAATTGTATTTTTAATCCGTCACCACACGGAAATTGAACGATTTGCTTGAATTACTATTCAATACATAAACAGCTTAAACAGTATTAATCTTAATATATATAAATTACGTGTCACGTTGTTTGTCCGCGATGGACTCCTAAACTACTTAACCGATTTTAATCAAATTTGCACACCGTGTGCAGTTTGATCCAACTTGAAAGATAGGGTAGCTTACATCTTAATTTATAGTCATAATATTATTTTATTGCAAATTATTTGTCTATTATTTGACATTCACAATTACCTGTTAACTCCAAACGATTTTAACAGCTGGCCATATCTGTTGACTGGATTGAGTAATTAATTAATAGATGGCACTGCTATGTTAAACCTACAAACGTGTCAAATAAACATATAAGCTACAATTCAATAACATAATCACCACGTGTTGTTGAGGCTAAAGTATAAGTTAAATTTATTTTAAGTCTGTCATGGAGGTCGTTATATTTTTTTACAAATGGCATCTATGTAAAAGTCACGGGGACCACCGTGGTCCCCGTTACTGATGTTCTCCTACAGTTCCATTTAAATAGTTTAATAAAATGTAATATAACAAAAACATTGGCCACAGCAACGCGTGGCCGGGTCTGCTAGTTAGTTTATATATTACCATATATCAGCTAATTAATACTGTTTAGGCAAGATCTTTCAATCCATTTATCAGTCCACCGACTTTCATTGTTGGCCATAGATCTCTCCAAAGCATTCCCCTTACTACAAAATCGTTATACTTTCCAAGCAGATTGGCATTCATAGTTGATGTTATAAGTTTAACCGACATATGCTACTGCTATATTCCAACACTATTTTGATTTTTTTTTTATTAACGTAAGCAAATAAATTAATATTGCGACGAATATTAATATTATATTAAAAATAATTGTCGTATAACCATGATGAGATAATAAATTTTATAATTAAAATACTTTTATATTTATAATAGAACCGGTACTAAATCAGTGAAACGAAACGAAAATAATTCTAATGTTACGGACTCTACCTATAGTATTTGATTTTGAATTTTGGGGTTTGATTTACGATTGTGATTGGATAAAATTGTAAAAAATAACGACGCGGACAATAGAAGGAGCATAGTGAATAATAACTTAAATAGCGATAAGAAAGTTGGTAAAATGGTAGAATATGTGTTACATGCTTATAACATGATGTAACGAGCATCATATTCGCCCATAAACGTCCCACTGTTGGGCTCCGGCTTCCTCCACTATGGTAGTGAAATTGACTTACTAAATCACGCTGATAAAATGTGTTAACATAGGGTATTATTTCTAGCTTCTTTTTTGCATATATGTTACTAGCAGACCCGACCACGCGTTGCTGTGGCTAATGTTTTTGTTATATTACATTTTGTTAAACTATTTAAGTGGAACTGTAGGAGAACATCTGTAATGGAGGTCGTCATATTTTTTTTACAAATGACATCTATGTAAAAAAGCAAGTTAAACTCGTATATGACACGTTTGTAGGTTTAACATAGCAGTGCCATCTATTAATTAATTACTCAATCCAGTCAACAGATATCGTCATCTGTTAAAATCGTTTGGAGTTAACAGATAATTGTGAATGTCAAATAATAGACAAATAATTTGCAATAAAATAATATTGCGACTATAGATTAAGATGTAAGCTATTATCTTTCAAGTTGGACCAAACTGCATACGGTGTGCAAATTTGATTAAAATCGGCTAAGTAGTTTAGGAGTCCATCGCGGACAAACAACGTGACACGTAATTTATATATATTAAGGTATGTATATTATATCTCTTAATCATCTTTTACGATACCCGCGGGAAAGATATGGTGGTGTATTGTATTCTTATTCCGTTACACACCGGGAATGAGCATATTATACATTATTTTTTATCGTTTGCCTAAATTAAAATTAATATTACTTAATATTTTTGAGATTTGCTTCAATTAAGGACCTGCCTAGTACTAAGATATAAAGCCATACATCGTTTGAAACTTTACAAACATAACTAGCAAATAAAAATGGCACGCGAACTTATAAGTCCTATCGGCATCCCACAAGAATTACCTACGTAAGAATTGAAGCGGCGACACTCGGCACAGAAGCGTACTACTTAATTGACATTTATTGAATTTAAAATATTATGACTTACATAATATATATAAGGTACATTAAAACACATTATATATTTACAAAATGAACAATATTATTGATAGTTGTGATGTATAGACATCTGTTTTAATAAAACCGTCATTGTAGGTATAATTATAATACTACCAGCCATGACCCTTTATATATTTATGATAAGGTCATTAAACTTGTACTGCATTTTATTTATACCTTTTTAAGAAACAATAAACTATGGAATAATGACATCATTAGAACTCATATGCGTCCCACTGCTGGACTTCAGCTTCCTTTACAATAGGAGGTAAATTTAATTACTATATGGCGCAGGTCAGACGAGTTGGCTTAGGATTTTATTTCGAGTTTTTATTATCATAAATAAATACTATATAGATAAATATATCAAATACCTTGGTTGTTCTTTTATGAAACCCACGGGCAAGAAATTGGACGGTCCATCACAATCATCCATGTAATGGAATAATACCCATAAGCAGTATTTTTTTTAAATTTGTGTCACGCTGAATTTACGGACACAAATAGCGTTCAGACTCAAAATAATCAATGGCGGATTGTACAAATGTTAAGACTACTTAATACTTCTAACCATAGGATATGGTTGGGTTATAACTCCGAGTAACTCATTGCCGTATATTTATTCAACTATGTTTCTCAATTAAAGATTTTATAATATATACTTATATAACAAGAACGGAAGATAACTAAAGGATAAAGTTAATTTCAAAGAATATAAAAATAATTTAATGTATTGCGTGTGATGACGGCTCGAGATCGCAGGAGGAGAATAAATAATATTAGGAAGAAACATTGCTGCAAAAGAGGGAAAACTCAAATTAATACCTTATACAGAACCCCTGGAATATAACCTTCATAATATAGATGCAGAGAAAAGAGAAGAATTGCATAATATGCCACTTAGGTTAACATTATACCAACATAACAAAAATAAGTTTCAAAATGTAAAAGTCATTAAAACTATGCATCAATATCAACCCCTATAATTTCTACGGAAAATTCCTACAAAAAAAAACATAGCGTTTTTGCATTCAAAGCGTCATAAGTTGTGATAACTGTTTACGAAAGCAACAACTAAATCTAAGCGACTGTGTATAGAAACTAACAATTAAAAGAAGGTAAAAAAATATTTTCACCTTATTATGATGATCAAAAAATATATTTTAGTACCACTTCCCGTAAATGCTATAAAAATGACTAACGTATATAACTAAAGAACATTATAGTGAGGGAAAAATGGAAGCACTACCTACTACTCAGTATAGTATATTACTGTAATTCCCCCCAGTTTTATTAGAAATCTAGGCTACATAAAAATCCTTAGTGGATTTAACTCGAGTTAACTAAGAAGGGAATAATTATGTAAATTATAATTAAACTAGAATTCACTAATTTCACTTCAAAATAAAGAAATTATTCTTTTCTGTTATAGTAAATATAATTATTAATATCTAATTACGGTTAAGCTATAATGTGATAAATTCTGGCAACAGAAATAAAATAATAATAGTGAATAAAAATTATTTAGGTCTAGTAAATTTAGGGTAGCAAGGTCAGCAAAATGTTGTTCTAATTATATAATTGTGTTGATTCGGAAAAGGCAAAACCATAAATTAATTATTAAAATATATACATAAATTACTCTACTGTAAATTCAACAGATCTCCTACAGATAATATATGTATATTGTCATTAATTTTAATTATTTATTAACCTGTATATTTATTGAAAATTGTCATAGGAAACATTTACATATAATTAACATTGTAAGACAAATTTAATCATTTCAACTTCAAGTTAGTCGCGTTGATGTCTTTTGTACGGCAGCATTTTCAGCTATTTAATAAGCCGTTTTATCTATTTAATTGTGTTGAATCAACACAAAAACAAAGCGTGTCCTACAAAATTATTTAGAAACTAGCACAAATAAATATTAGAGGGTATTGGAATGGTATTTTGTTGTAATGATAATGCAGCTGTTACAAGCCGTGATTCATTCCTATGGTATTTTACTTTGAATAACACTTGTATGTATGTGGTGAGGGGTAAAACTTAGGGACATAGAACAAAACAGCATGTACAATTTTAACGCGTCGTTTATTGATAACTTCATCTTTTCTTCAATATACTTTTGTGTCCACTGACTATATAACACTCACTGTACATTTTCGTATTACAATATTTTAGTCTTTCGAGGCTTAATAACTTTCGATTCAATATAACAAATATTTTGTACAACGTACGACGGGCGTACGAGTGTGATGTCGTGGCACGACTTAATATCTATCTACCTACGATTTATCGACTAACTCCAATCAATACTAACCATTAACACTATATTTACAAATTGTTCAAAATTTTTTTGGTATTCAAATTACCCCGTTCACTACATCGTCTATCAAACGTACACTCGTACACCTAGCGTCCATCCGCACGACACAACTTAAAATATTTTTTAACTTAACCATGAAAAAATACAATAATCATAATATAATACATGATAATTTCATCAACAACATTAATTGAACATTCCGCCGGCGGCGGACCGATATTATAAGTCAACAGTTCGGTACGTACAAAACAAATAAATGGACATACCTAGAAGTATGTACGGCCGGGTGATAACATCACTGAGTCTGTTAACGTGAAACATTTAGCAACAAAGTCACTGGAGGCGATTGGGGACGCGGCGACACGACGAGCTCATAGCGGCGGGATGTCAATGTCGCACGCGAACGGCGACTCTCAGATGAGCGGCATGACGCGCTCGTTGGCGGCCGCGTATCGCTGTTCATCAGGCACGTGGTACATATTGATGATCTGGGAGAGGTCCTGTTGACCATACTCACGTTTCATTGCGAGCTGATCATGCGCGTGCGCGTGCGATACGAATTCACGCTTGAGCTGCACTTGCGGTTCATGTCCGAACTCGCGTTTCATACCCGGCGGCCCTGGGGATACCGGCTCTGATTTCGCCGATGATCCGCTCGGCGAGTGTGATGCGCAAGACGGTGGCAATGCGTACCCGCCCGGAGAGCCCGGTCCCAGTCCGTACGCTGAAGGGGAAGGTGGTTGCGGCAGGTAAGGTGAGCCTTGCCCACCACCATAGTACCCGCCGCCGTAACTACCCTGCTGCATCTGTGACACGTCGTAGCGAGGATAGCCGTAAGCCTGTTGCTGGTACGCACTAGGGTCGTGCATCATATATCCGTTGGGCATATATCCGTTAGGAGTCATCTGGTAGACGTCGCGCGGTTGCTGTGCCGATGGCGCGCTCGTACGCTGCGCCTCCCCGGCTCCCAATAAAGCTCCTCCTCCTAGAGGATATTTTTCTTGTTTCTTAGCAAGGGTCTTCGTCTTCCTCCTCGGTCTGTATTTATAATCTGGATGTTCTTTCATGTGAACGGCGCGGAGTCTCTTCGCCTCGTCGATGAACGGTCGCTTTTCAGATTCAGAGAGGTCTTTCCACTGTGCACCGAGACGTTTTGATATTTCCGAATTGTGCATTTTTGGATTATCGGAAGCCATTTTCCTGCGTTGACCGCGCGACCATACCATGAATGCGTTCATAGGGCGCTTAACGCGCTCCGCGTTAGAATTTTTGCTGGTGTTGTTATTGTTATTGTTGGGTGGCTGGTGGTGCTGCGGAGGTTGTGCGTGGTGCTGCGGCAAGGGTTGGTGATGCTGGTGTTGTAGAGGTTGGTGTTGGGACAGCGGTTGCTGCTGCGGCAAGGCCATCATGCCGCCGAGCGCACCCAGCGACCCGTAACCATGCTGCAGCGCATGGTGCGGCGGCACCGTGGCGTGTAGGCTGCCGCCCTTCAAATCCGTCTCCATCGTCAACATGTCGTCTTCCTGCGGCGCGTACAGCTTGCCGATCCTTCGTTCACCGTACACAACGAGAGAACCGTCGGTCGCTCACATGGACTCGCGGCGGTGCGCGTCTGATACGTGTCGCGGGACCGTGCGGCGCGGAGGCTACGTGCGTTGTGAGAAGGCTGTCGGACCGGGCGCGGTGCCTGCGGGCTCCCCCCGCGCACCGCTCGCCTGCCCCGCCCCCGGCCCGGTGTTGCACCAATAGCAACGATCTGAGGCCCCGCCCCTCCCGCGCGCTCACACCCGCGCGCCCTGCATTTTTAATCGCATGGCGAGCGAAGCGACCGTATGCCTCGCCACCGCCTCATGCAAATCTCAATTTTGTTTGCCGACGGTAGCTGTAACCTCAACTTCAGGTTATACTGTAATACAAACATTACATGAACAAATAAACACTTATAAACAAAATTATAGTCTATTTAAACATTTCAATACATTAAAAGGTTCAGAAAAATCCCGAATATAACGGGGCAAGTAAATTCGCTTATAATAAATCACAATATACGAGGATAAATAACAAAGAATCTGTGTTACGTTAATATTTTTCATCGTGTATTTGTCGACTAGACAGAAAATATGTTTCTCAATAGTTACGAACAGACAGTATTATAGTTTGTTCAGCTGTTGTGTAAGTTCAAGGCCCGTGTGACAATGTTACCACGATCTACTATAGGTACCTACTGAATGAGAAAGAAGCCTCTTACGTAAAGACGTTGCTTTATACAGAGACATAGAAAAGCTCGCGCTTTTAGGATTTGTCGTAGCACTTCGTAGCGCTTAATTTGCTGTAACTACTAAATTAATTCTAACATTAATACCTATCGTTTAATATAAAGTAAAAATATATATTTGCCGTGTGGTATCGGAATAAGAATACGATTTACCGCCCTCTTTCTTGAACGTGGGTGTTGTAAAAGACGACTAAGGGATTATAATATGCATATAACAACTATGCAAGAAAAAGGAACTTTGAAATAAATCTTAATACCAACCCGTCTATGTCAATTTTCCTCCCATTGTAGAGGAGAGTGAAGCCCAGCAGTGGGATGTATATGAGCTGTGATAATGATGATATATTGTCACAAATTTGATGACAATCTTGTTAAGAAAGCTCACTATAAAATGATGAAATATATAAATCGTATTTTTACATTGTAAGATTTAATACAGGATTTACTTATTTAAAGAGATATAGAGTTATTCATTTATAAACCATTTATATACGCAATTTGAAGACGGCAAATGTAAGTATTGTTATATTTATGCGATGTTATACGAAGTAGGGGTTTAGATAAAGGTAGGTAGGTAAGGTACCTAATACTACCCAGCTATTTAGAAGCAAGATTCACGGTTTAAATCCTAGATCAAAGACTACTTTTTTTCTTTATATGTTATTACATATTTATCTTCGTTGAGGACTAAAAGTATGGAATCCATGAAGGTATAGGATTTGGGTTCGAAACCACGGTGGGCATTTCTGACTTTTAAAGGTTTAGAAATTAGGACTCATAACATCGTGTGTATATAAATCCAGCATGTGTGTCCATCACCATCGTGTGTCCTTATAAATTACTTTTTCACTTAACAGCAAATTAAACATCTTGAAGTAACTTCTGTAACTAGGTTATCTATAAAATATTCTTGATGAATATTATGCCGAAACTATTATCTGTATGGTGACGTAGTAAGAATACAATTTATTACATATCGTACTCGACGACTAAGGGATGAATACCTATGCATATAATATCTATGCAAAAGAAGGCTAATTCTAAATTAAACTCTATAACGATCTAGTGATATAGAAGGTCAATTTCTCTTATATTGTGGAGGAGCCTTGACCCCAGTAGTGGACATATATGAGATGAAGTAATAATTATTATGATTTTTTATAACGTATATTTGAGTTTAAGAGAGGGAGAAAGGTACACCCTAAACGATTGGAAGTTATAGAGATAATACATATATCCTATTAGTAAATAATAGCTGGTTGACCGAGCTTTGCTCGGTATATTTTTGTTGTATTTTTGCCGAACTTATTTAGATATATATTAATAAAAAATAAAAATAAAATAATGAAAAAAATTACAAAAAGAGAATAATAATAACACCGAGATTTGATCCCACGCTGTTTAAATGCCAAAACAATACAAAAAGAAAACTGGATAACTTCCCAAAGGAGCTGTTATAACTCTTGACGTTGACACCGAAATTTGTATTCATATTCTTTTAAAATTTAATGTCACTGTATTATTTTGCTAAAAACACCGACAAAAACGACATTTTCTGTAAATATAACGTAGCTAGATGGATTTTTTGGCTCCGAAACCTCTAGTATCCCAAGTTTCATCAAAATCGTTGTAGCCGTTTCCGAGATCCTGAAAAAACACATCGTCACTAAAATTGCTTAATATGGTAAATACCTTAGCATATATCTTATTTATAAATGTGTTTTATTTATTATTTTTATTGTGAATTTTAGTAGCTAATAATACGTCTTTTTTTATTATGGTAATAAACTACTGTGTATAATTTCTTCTACGATTTTTCTGACACAAAATTGAATATAATTTTGTATGTTATTTTTCGTTCGTGTAGTAACAAAAAAATATAATGCCCCACCCATTCCCTTACCTGTGGGTGTGTAAAGACGACTTAAAATAGGGTATGCATATTGTTAAATGCAAGAAAAGGAAAACTCCTTATCAACACGTATGACCAACGGTCTATAGTAGGTCAATTGCCCTCCCATTACGGAGGAGACCCAAGCCCAACAGTAGGACTTCAGTGGGCTGAGATGACGATGATGGCATTTTTATTATTTATTTGTTATTTATATGAGAATTATATATTCAAATTTGAACGATTACCTTTCAATAAAAAATTATTGAATTAATATTGTGAATAAGTTTCTCATGTACCTAATTAAAGATTAAAAATACAATCTATTACCTACCACTCTTAATTAACCGTGGGAGGTCGCAAAAACTAACTAAATGAGTAGCAGCTTAACAAGCCTGGTAATTATGGCAAGATCCAACATTGGGAAGGCCTACGTTTAATGTAAATTGAGAATAGAAAAAGTATCCCACTGGGGAGGAGCCGTACATCTGTGGGGTTATGGATGGATGGATGTTACTTCACTTTATATCCGTGGAATGATGGACTAAGATCACAATAGTCACCATCCATTATTTTGCAAAGAAATATAAGAGTACGAATAAAGGGTATGAGTTGATAACATCAAAGAGAAATAAAACTTTTCATGAATGTTTATGCAAATCCACCTGATCAGCGTGTCGCGGTAAACTATTTTACGTCATCTGGTACAGCGGCGTGCATACCAATGGGACATATATAGATCAAAGACTAGAGTAGAAGAAGAATGATATTCATCATCATCATTATTCAGACTATGGCCGGCCACTGCTGGACGTAGTTCTCCCTCATATTTCGCCACTAAGTGCGGTCCTGTGCTTCCTGCATCCAACAACGCCCAGCAACTTTCCCCAGACCGTCAGTCCTTCTAATGGGGGGATACCCTATACTGCGTTGTCCGATACATGGCCACGGGAGAACTTTTCTTCCCCCAGTGGTTATCGGTTCGTCGGGCGATGTGGCTTACCCATTGACAATTCAGCGTGCTAATTCTTCATGCAATGTTGGTTACACCCGTTCTTCTACGGATTTCCGTATTTCGGATTCTACCTCATAGAGAACTCGAATGATATTAAATAATGATGATAATAATCTTCGAAATAATATTATTTAACGAACATTTCTGTTTTTAAGTTTACCACGGTTATAATATTTTAATCTTTAGCAGGAACATATTTTTTTTTACCTGTGCTAATCTTTAAATTCTTAGAAAGTAAACCTCCTGCGGGCCGCATTTAATATTTTTACTGTACATACTATTATCGATCTTATGTTAAATGTTTAATGATTATAGTAGTTTGAAATGTTGTTGTAACAAATTTTGCCTATTTCTTTGTGTTTTATTGTTTTATGTTGGACTTTTGTTTCTAATGCACTTCTTACTGGTACCCTTTTGTGTGAATTATTAGTAGAACTGATGGCGGCGTCACTTTCACTACTCTGGAATAATGAACTTGGGGTAATAAAACACGTGGTGTTTTTATTATTTTATTTTTCGTAAGTAATATTTAAAGATAATATTTAGTGCTGCCATACGTTTTGTAAAGACTATATTATTTTACAATATGCGAGAATGATTTATATACATAGGTACTATTTAATACTTTAAATTAGTTAAAATAGGATTGCTTTTAAAGTCTTTAGCTATAATAAACATTTATGAGTATATAAAACATTTTAAAAGTACTAGCTCATTTTAAACTAGTTGGTTTTTTGTAATATTTTACACACATAACAACAATTATATTAAAGTATTTTTATAGTTTTCCGTGTGGTGACGGAGTAAGAATACCATTCACCACTCCCTATCTTGTCCGTAGATGGCGTAAAAGACGATTATGGAATATATATGCACATAACATCTGTGCAAGGGAAGGAAAACTCGAAATGAAACCTTATACCAACATATCTGACCAGCATGGTATAGTAGGTCAAATTCCCTCCCATTGCGGAGGGGGCCTGAGCCCAGCAGTGGGACGTATGTGGGCTGAGAGGATGATGATGATGATTTTTATAATTAAATTTGACAACAGGGTGTTGCTTAGCGTTGTACTGCATAGGAACTATGCAGGGCTGGTTTTCAACAAATCCCTTTCGTTCGAAATATCCATCCATCCGTCAGCCTTTAGACGTCTACTGTTGAACATAGACCTCCCCACGGTAGTGCCACTCGGAATGTTTGAAATATACCTACAAGAAAGAAAAATAAAGAAAATACCAAGTTTAATTATTTAATTTTAAATTCTAATTCTCTTATCTTTCATCCAATTTATTTTGATAAGCAAAGATGACGCAAAATTCTTCCTCACATAGAGAGCAAAACATGCTAAGTATAGGTTCAACGTTGATGGCTACCTACCGATGTGAGGTTAAACCTTCTTATTAATATAATATGTTTGGTATAGTGGCCCAGCTCGGTGTGGATCTTTTAATTAGCTTTCATGATACCATATTCTATTAGTTCAAGTTATTATATTAATTGAAGGTATATGCTAATAACGATTATTGTCCAACCGTTTGGTCGGTTTTTCCGTGAGGTGACGTGGTAAGAATACAATTCACCACCCCCTCTCTTGCCCTTAGATGTCGAAAAAGACGACCAAGAGATTAAAATATGCATATAACATCTATGCAGGAGAAGGAAATCTGGAAGTAAAACCCTATACTAACACGTCTAACTGGCGTAGTATAGTAATCAATTTCCCTTCTATTGTGGAAGAGGCTCGAACCCAAAAGTGGTGCATAGGTTTAAATTTTGTGTATGTAGATACTTGCCGACCATCATCTTCAAGATGCTCGGCAGCGGCAGCCGTTCGTCGTCGATGGCCCCCTTCTGTGAGGCTGTCATTACAAGGAAGGAGGCCGCGGAGCCAGACAGCCAAGCGTTAAGATGTCGGGGATAGGATGTCATCAGACGATCTCACCGGCACCTCGTAAAAGCGCGAAAGGGGTCGCCGAGTTACTGTTAGAGTTTTATTGGAACTTTTCTTTTGTCTCATCATCATCGTCTAATCAGCTCATAGACATCCCACTGTTAGGCCCGGGCCTTCCTCGCTATAGTAGTTAGTTTCCTTCTCTTCAATAGATATTATCTGCACATTATAGTGTCTTAGACATCTTTTACGACATCTATGTGTAAAATAAGAGAGGATGAATTATATTTTTACTCCGTCACCATACAGAGAGTTAGTTATATATCAGGCTACACACTTCGAAGTAGGAGGAGGATATAGGAGTAATTCATAAGTTCAATATCAACGCCATTTGTGAATTTTTTATTTTGTCATAATAGAAAGTTCATCATCATCATCATCATCGCAGCCCACATACGTCCCACTGTTGGGCTTCGGCTACCTACACAATGGAAAGGAATTTGACCTACTATACCATGCTGGTCAGACATGTTGGTATAGGGTTTCATTTCGAGTTTCTTTCCCCTCATATTGTATCCCTTAGTCGTCTTTTACGACATCCACGGGCAAGATAGGGAGTAGTGAATTGTATTCTTACTCTACCACACGGAAAAATTGAGGGCTATCTTTTTTGATTTAAGTGCGTCTATTTTTTTTTTAAATTTATACTGTCTAGGATTGACATCTATTTCTAGTACTTTTATATTTTATTTTATTCATTTAACCCTGATGATTTAATTATAGATTTAATAAATCCATATGTTCTTCTTAAGGAGTCCATCAACAAAGTACAACAAGTGAGGCATAGTTTTATGAATAAGGTCGTATCTTCTTTTATAGTTAACTGCATAGATGCTGTAGTAATCTATGCATGTTTCGTGATGTTATGGTTTCGGTTAGGTATCGTGCATGACGATTTATTTAAATAAATTGTACATGCGGTCTTTCTTTTAATTCCTTAGTGTATATACGGATAAGAAAAAATTAAAATGGCCTTGCATGAAACTTTTTAAAATGAGTGAAACAAATTTTTTATAAGTACACCACGCGGGTTAGACGTTTTAGTATACGGTTTCGTTCGCTTCGTTAGGTATTTTCTCTTGAAAGATTTTCTTTGCTTATATTATTCAATCGTCTCTCCATATTGTGACGAAGTAAGAATATAATTTACTAGGGATGTGACCTGGAGGGAAAACAATCGATTTTTAAATAATCGATTTTTTGTTTTTTAAAATAAATCGATTTTAAAAAAATCGATTGTTTTAAAATAAATAATTGATTTTAAAAAAATCGATTTTTTTCTTCCTACAGGATTGTAATGACCTTTTTTTTAGGAAATGTGAGTTTTTTTCTAATATACTATGCTATATATATGTTATACTAACTACTATATACAGGGTGTATCAGGTTAGGGGACAACTGGTCAAACGGGGGGTAGGCAATGGTGGTAAGAACCCATAAAAAAAATTTGAAGGAAAAATATCGATTTGTTAATGAATTAGAGACATGTAAAGTTTTCAATTTTGTCATTGTTTTTTCGTTTAAATCTGATTGAAATGTATAAAGTCAGTGATACTTAATCTGCAACATATTCGTACTTTGTTAAATGTTCAATAGAAATTGAAAAATCAATGATTACGGTCGCATAAGCAAAACGAACTTCGCTTTAAATCAGCTGATCGGCCGATTATCGTCGCCGAGCCACGTTTGTACCTACAGTCCCATTGCAGCGTTTGCGCAATTCTAGGTATGTATGAATGAAATTATATTGTCGAAGCTTTACATGCCTACATGTATCCTGTCTATCCATGCGTAACATTTAAGGCGTAGACTGTTTGACACACATTTTTGAAATTACTATAACTTTTATGTTATATTGTTTTTTGTGTAATATACATTTTAATTACGATCTATGGCCGGTACACTACAACATACTCGAACAGTTGCTCCATAACCTGATACATCCTGTATATGTTATACTAACAATCGTGATTGACGATTTTTTTTTAGGAAATCTGGCCGTGATTAATCGATTAATTTCGAAAAGTAAAAAATCGATTAATAATCGATTATTATTATTTTGATAATCGATTGGAAAAATCGATTATTACAAAAAAATAATCGATTAATAATCGATTTTTATAAAAATCGATTATTTTTCACATCCCTACAATTTACCGTTACCTATCCTGCCTGTGGGGATCGTCAAAGGCGACTAAGGGATATGCTAGGCATATAATATCTTTGCAAAAGAAGAAATATTCGACAAAAACTATACCAATATCTCTAATCAGCGTGGGATACTAGCTCAATAGCATTCTTATTATGGAGGAAGCTCGAGTCCATAAGTAGGACATACATATATGAACTATGATGATGATGAAATTTAATATATCACGCTGGTCAAAGGTGTTGGCATAGGGGTTTGCTTTCAGGGTTTTTCTCCCAAAAATTTTTTATTTGCTTTATCTTTATATATATTTCTTGCGTACGTGTGTATGTCACTGAACTCCTCCTAAACAGTTGGACCGATGTTGATGTAATTTTTTGTGTGTTCAGGGGGATTCAAGAATGGTTTAAATGTACAATTGGACCCGGTAGGTGTCTATATATATATTTTTGTCTTTATATATTTTTCAGTATTAGATTATTTAATGGTACATACTTCTAAATAGGCACCCTAACATCTGACTGGGTATGCCCATAACGTACAAGTAGATCGCAGATAGGTTAGCCTATTGTGAACTGAAACTACAAAACTGTCAGAGCGTGAAACGATTCGCGCCTAGTAGCATCGCCGCCATTTTGCTCCAGTTTCGATTTAATGAATCCCGGTTTGGTTCATAGCGTTTAATGTGGTATACTTTTGGACCTGCGATAACCTTCCGTGTCTCTACTAATTTGACGTTAATCAAAGTTAATCGGAGTCTTTATATCTTTTCAATATAATCTCTTTATTAATCAGCCTATAAACGTGTGCTATCACAAGACAGGTCTTCTCAAGGAGGAAAATATCAGCCACGGATATCAAAGATTCAGTATAAGTGGCTGGCCCAACAGTGAAGGAATAAGTGGGGGAGGAAAATAGGATAAGAAAAAGGGGGTAATATGGTAGTTATGGGGCTGCGCGTCGCCCTTACGTCACTCCAGATGGAATGAACGGCGTGTGTGTTGACCGCCCAAAAAAGGGGGAAAATTATATCACAATTGATTTTAGTTAATATTATAAAATGGCTATGTATTTTTATTATATGACTTCTAATCAGTGTATGTAATTGTTGAGTAAAAGGTCCTGGGTTCAGGTCAAACAATAATTAAAGTGAGGATTTTCAATGGGTTACATCGTTTTAAAAACTTTCTCATTCTCAGATATCTTTGAAGAGTAAACTTGAAGTTTGTACTGTTGGCACTGGATTTTCAGTGTAAAATTACCAGGATTAAACATTAGTTGAGCGAGTCAGTGTGTGCCATATATCTTCTTTACAAAAAGAAAAGACATCAGGTTAAAGACATCAGGTTATGAAATTACATAATTAGGATACTAAAAATGAAACTACTGAGTGTGTTTATACATTAATATTTTGTAAAATATTTCTTTAATATAACTCCATCTCTTTCAATGTAGACTATCTCAATCAATTACACACTTTACATAACTTGGCGGCATGAACTTAAAAATAAAAAAACATTAAAGTATCAACGTTGAAATACTAGAAAATCACTCTTGTACAAATGAAAACCACTAGAGATTTGTGCGTCGCGAGTCATTCAATAATTGCCGGAGTAACGCTTGTGCTAAATAAAAAAGTGCTCATCAAGTCCCTGAGCTTCGTAATTGGCGCGAGGTGTCGCTAATGACAGTCGCGAGTGGCGCTGCAAATTAATAATTATTGCGCATGGCAACATCGAGCCGTCATGCACCGCAATATGGCCGCTGAGTATTGTTGGCAGGAAGTCGTCATTTTTATTTTCAATTGTCAATTTGTTACATATCACACGATTATAGTCTAGTTGTTTAAATAACAATGCTCAATCAACAATGTGCTTTGTGATTTTTTTTGGATGCCAAATTTGTTTTATTTTTATCCCAAACATTAATTGCCCTATCGCTTAAATGAGTTACTTTAAAATTAATTTTAAACAGTTCTATTGCGTATATTAAAGTACTTAATATTTAAGTAATTAAATAACCTATTACTGATGCCGAAATCTTGAGTTCAATTGAAACAGAACACTGTTACGAGATAAAATTTCTGAAAAATAAAAATACAATGGCGATAACAAAGTTTGAAATTATGACCAGACCTTCAACCTTAGAATAATAACGTATAGAAGGTAAGTTCTCACACAAAAAAGTGAAGCATTTCAATTGGAGCCTAATGGAGCTTACGCCGGAACCGTTCCGTAATGTACAAGGTCATTATATTGCACGTACGTACGCAACTCTTAAAATATAAATAGGTAATTATGACGATTTGTACATTCAAATGGTGTCACAACACATCTATACCAATAAATAAAATTGGAGTGTCTGTTTGTAATGTCAAAATAATTGACTTTTTTCATGCTCACACGGTTATTTGCACTATACATATGCCTAAAATACACTTTATAATATTTTTATCTGCCTGTCTGTCTGTTTGTTCCTGGTAATCTTCAAAACGGCTGGACCGATTTCAAAAATTCTTTCACCAATGGAAAGCTATAATATCAGGGAGTAAACTAGGCTGTATTTTATCCCGGTATGCCCACGGGAACGGGAACAACGGGGATAAGGCGACAGAAACCGAAGCGAAGCGAGGGCGGGTTGCTAGTTTGAAATATGTATATAAAAAGGTTTTTAACATTACTTTTAAATGTATTTCGACGATTAATGTTAATAAAAACAAAATTTTATTTCATAATTTGTATAGTGGTGTGCGTGTGTACGTGTGTAATCGTCGGCGCGCATGTAGTATTTTTAGATTCATGTTTCGATCGTTCGAAGTACCGAGAAGGATAGTCCTTCTATACGTTATTATTCTAAGCCTTCAACCTTATAGGTCCAGTTATTCGACTAGAGTCCAATTATGTTAATTGTACGTATTGGTATTTGGTTTTATTTCGAGCTCGCCTTCTCTTGTATATGTGTTTTAAGTATATCACTTTTTTTTTCGTGTGGGCTACGGTCAACGCCCCGCCACTTGGCACCGTCCGGGGAGACTGAGGGGCAGTGCGCGGCCCCGTAACCCGTCGCCTTCATCGTAAGGCCAACCACCAGTGCAGGGTGACTTGTTGTCAGTGGTCGGCCCGACGGCATACCCCTAAGAAGTACCCTCTCCTCGACCGACGTCCTCGGCGACGTCGGTCGCCGTTGCGCGTTAAGTATATTATATCCCTAACTCGTCTTTTACGAAACCCACGGGGCTGATGAATTGTATTTTTACTCCATCACCACTCAAAAAAGTTGACTTACTATAAAAAAGATCCTTATTTCTAGTTATATTTTTAATGATTAAGCCATGAAATAATGTGAGCGTTTACATCAATATTATCCTAATCGAAATATCATTCGTAGATTAAATAATTTATAACTTATCTATAAGTATTTATTATCTGTACATTCTAATACCTTAATAATATTAGTCTAGAACTAATAGATCGAAATATTCATATACGAAATATCTAAATATCAGCTATATATCTAAATATGGAATCCAAAGCTCGTACGTCATAATGAAAGCGCAATATTAGGTAGGATACGAGCTTGGACACAAACAAGACCGCACACGTAGGAGCTAGCTATCATCTCGCCTTGGGGTGGCAACCCCCAACTGCCCCCAAGATATTGAAATCGAGAGAATTGCTCGAATATAGATATTGCAAGTAAGTAATTGTTTAGATGTTCGTAATTTAGAAATATCTGTTGCGAAACTTATGTATATTCAAAACTGTTGTATAATGAACTGTAATCCACTTATAATGAGGGATAAGAATACATACAATATGCCTCCTTTTGATTTATTGCTGCAGTCTTAAAAATCTGATAGGAAATCATTAAGGGAATAGGCAGAAGCATTCTTCTGGGAAACCTAAAACACCAGTGCGTCAGTTAACACGCGTGCCAAGCGTGACGAATACGGACCTTATTGAGAGAGCTATTTTAAACAGCGATTTCTTTGTGAAAGTTGATAAAATAGATGAATAAAAACTACAGTACCGTACCGTGTGATGACGAATACAATTCATCACTCTCTTTCTTACCTGTCGATGTCATAAAAGACGACTAATAATGCATATAACGTCTATGCAAGAGAAGAAAACCTTGAAATAAAACCCTACACCAACCTTACTCCAAACTCTAACCTGCATGGTATAGTAGGTCCATATCCCTCTTATTACGGAGGAGGCTCCAGCCCAGCAGTGGAACGTATTGAGCCGAAGTGATGAAATGATATGAATAATGGATAAAATTAATGTTAAGGATCATTTAAATTAATAACTGAGTAAGAATACAATTCACTATCCGCTATCTTATCCTTGCGTATCGTAAAAGGCAACTAAGGAATATAATGTGTGTATATCTATGCCAAGAAAAGTAAAACTCGAAATAAAACCCTATACCAACCTGTCTGACCAGAATTGTATAGTAAGGTCAATTTCTCTCCTATTATGGAGGAGGCTTGAGCCTAACAGTGGGACGTATATGAGTTGAAATGATGAATGATGATGAAATATCTACGCCAGAGAAGGAAAACTTGCAACAAAACCTATGTCAATCCGTCTGATCAGCGTGGTATAATAGGTTAATATCCTTCCTATAATGGCAGAGGCTCGGGCTCAGTGGGATGTATATGAGCTGAGCTCAATGTTAAAGATCAGTTCGGTGTTCATTCAATGTTTTTAGTAAATATTGTATAGAGATTTAAATTCATTTTCATTGTCAACTCGAAGCGTTCCACTTATTTAAATTCAAGGTCTTACCAATAGAGATAAGTTCAGGTTATTACCAACATATTTATGAAGTTAGCAAATAATTTACTTCAAATGAAACTATTTTTGCAGATTTTATAGCGTTTGTATTTGATTGTTGATTGTCCGATTTTTCAAACAGTTTTGGGCGTTCATGGTCACGTCATGTACAACAATCTTTATTACAGATCTGCCAATTTCAATCATTGCTTCTATATTAAGAAGCGTTTTCTTAATAATTATATTTATAAAACCTACATTTTCATTCAAATAATATATATATACACCACGCTGGTCAGATGTACTTGGTATATAAGGTTTTATTCCGAGTTTTTCTTCTCTTGCATTGACGATATTTACATATATCCCGTAGTCGACTTGTATTCTTACTCCATCAGCTCACGAACAGGTTATAAGTATACTAAAAAGTATTTCTTATTATTTAAAGTTGTCAATATTGCGTGCATCAAATTGCGGTATTAGCTTAAATTAACTAGAATTTCTGTAGACTAAAAATATTATAATCGTAGTACAATGCTTACTATGTCTGTTAAATATTTTAATTAAACCATAGATTTAGATTTCCAAGAATGGATAATGACTTAAATGTAGAACAAACAAAAAATCTAATTTAGTCATTTAAAAAAAAAGCAATTAGCCAAATTATTATAAATTAACGCTTTAGTACCGCTTTATCCGCGTAATAGTTCAGTAATTACATATGACTTTGTTTTGTTAAACTTTTATTTTCTCGGAACATGTCCGAACCAAAATCTGGCCTTAAATGTTATTAAAATGTAATTAATACAATAATTGTTTGACTATTTTAATAGCCCAATCTTGATTTTTTTTCCCTAATAAAGGTATGCTAAATTAAAATGCCAGTGAAAGTCCCGTCAATATCGTTATATGCGTTTCAGAGATTATGCCAAATAAACACATAGCCAAAAGTAAAGTAATTTTTTAACCTTAATATCTGGCTTTAGTTTTATGTATTTGTATTTACGGCAATTGCGAATCAAATTGTAGCGAAATTTAGAGACGTAAAAACAGTAGGTATTACATTACAGTCAAATAATCATTATCATCATCACAGCTCACATATATCTCACTGCTTGGCTAGAGTCCCCTCCGTAATGGGAGGGAAATTGACCTACTGTACCATTCTGGACAGACGGGTTGGTATAGGGCTTTATTTCGAGTTTTCCTTCTTTTGCATAGATATCATCTGCAATAATCCCTTTAGTCATCTTTTACGACACCCACAGGCAAGAAAGGGGATGGTGGATTGTATTCTTACTCCATCACCACACAGATATATAACCATTCAAATAATATAGTCATATTTTTTATAGTGTCGAGATTATTAGTATTTTTATCATAGTCCACACCCATCCCACTAGTGGGCTTGAACCTCCTCCACAATGGAAGGGAAGTTGCTCTACTATACCTCGCTGGTCAGATGAGTTGGTGAAGGGTTTCATTTCGAGTTTCATTCTCTTTCATAGCTGTTATGCATATTATAATCCCTCAGTCCTCTTTTACGACACCCACGGGCAAGATAGCGGTTGGTGTATTGTTTTCTTACTCCGTCACCACACGAATCTATTAGTATTTTTATATTATTTAAGTTTAATAACATATATTTGAAATATTAGCACTAAACATGCTTTTACTATTCTAAATCCAAATTAAATTCTTATCTTCTTAATATTTTTTAGGAGTGGTAGGACCACACTGTCGACAGTTCTCTGTCTACAGCCGCGGGCCGGTCCGTCCGGGGCAGTACCATGCTCTCGCAGAAAATCGACGTCTGAGTAGTAGCAATTTGTTACTGCGCTTCGTTCGGTGAGCGAGAGAGCCGGAAGCCCAACTTTCTGAGGGTGATTGCGTGTGGAGGGTTTTGGTGGTGCCCTTGGTATCACCGAGCCTCAATGCACGCATTCACACTCCCTTCGCTTTCTTCGCGGTAGGCAACGGCCTTGTAAAGGTCCATGAGCGGCAGCAACACTTACCATCAGGTGTACTGTTTGCTCGTTTGCCAGCGTTTGCAATAAAAAAAAAAAAAAAATATATATATAAATTACGTGTCACGTTGTTTGTCCGCGATGGACTCCTAAACTACTTAACCGATTTTAATCAAATTTGCACACCGTATGCAGTTTGATCCAACTTGAAAGATAGGATAGCTTACATCTTAATTTATAGTCGCCATATTATTTTATTGCAAATTATTTGTATTACCTATATATACCTATTATTTGCAATTCACAATTATCTGTTAACTCCAAATGATTTTAACAGATGGCGATATCTGTTGACTGGATTGAGTAATTAATTAATAGATGGCGCTGCTACGTCAAACTTACAAACGTATCATATACGATTTAACTTGCTTTTTTACATAGATACCATTTGTAAAAAAATATGACGACCTTCATGACAGATGTTCTCCTACAGTTCCCCTTAAATAGTTTAATAAAATGTAATATAACAAAAGCATTAGCCATAGCAACGCGTGGCCGGGTCTGCTAGTAATAGAAATAAAATTCATCAAGAATGTCAGTCTGCCGCCATCAATGTCTACACTATCAACATTTTAATACCTCAGCGTCACACTTGAATAGGCCTAGTACATATCTGCGTCCAGTACCCCCACCTAGTGGGAGAAAAGGGGGAGGGTCCTCTTCCGGCCGCTGTCTCCGTCTCATCAGGCCTATCTTGGAAGCGAGCTGGCCGCAAATTAAATAGTAACGTGCTATCCGTGCGCGAGTATCAAGCTTTAATATATGTTCAGTAACTATTTACTAAAATTGTTTGATTATATATTAAAATATTGAATTAATAAATATATAATTAACACGCTATTGTATCGTGTATATTTAGAAATATTATTCTAATTTAAAGTCACTCTTGTTTACAATAATGGATATCAACTTTTATAATTCTCAGGAATTTATTTCTTTAATTAGCAACAATATAATCTATAATCATCAGAGCTCATATACATCCCACTGCTGGGCTCGAACCTCCTCCACAATGGGAGGGACCTCATTACACTGCCCTGGTCAGACGTATAGGTATAAGGTTTTATTTCGAGATTTCCTTCTATTGCATAGATGTTATCTGCAATAATCCCTTAGTTGTCTTGTACGACACCTCACGGGCAAGATATAGGATGTTGAATTGTATTCATACTCAGATTCTACACGGAAAATACAATATAAATAAATCTCAGTAATTTTTAATTTTAAATAGCAACGAAATATTAACAATATCGATCAAATAAAAAAGGGTTAGGTAGATATATTCCATAAATATGTAATATACAAATTGATTTTATCTAATTATACCTATTTTATCTAATTATATATAATATATATATATATATATATATATATATATATATATATATATATATATATATATATTTAGGATTTATATTTTCAGGATCTCGGCAACGCCTGCAACGATTTTGATGAAACTTGGCATACTAGAGGTTTCGGGTCCAAAAATCGATCTAGCTAGGTTTGATTTATAGAAAATTTTGTTTTGTCAGTGTTTTTAGCAAAACAATACAATGACATTAAATTTTAAAAGAATATGAATTCAAATTTCGTTGTCAACGTCATGAGTTACGATAGCTCAGTTGGGAAGTTGTCCAGTTCTGTTTTTGTTTTGGTATTCAAACAGCGTCGGATCGAATCTCGGTGTTGTTATTATTCTATTTTTGTAATTTTTTATATATTTTCTTTATTTAATTTTTTTTTATTAATATATATCTAAATAAATTCGACAAAAATACAACAAAAATATGCCGAACGAAGCTCGGTCAACCAGATATTTAAGAACAATATACCATCATTTTTTTTTGCCGAAATTATTATATAACTCAACTAAATAAAGACGACTGAATAAAATTTGGACGGCAAATTCAAAAGAAAATCTTATGCAAATTGTGTAGTCCGAGTTGTAGGTATAGTAGGTTAATTTACCTCTTATAGTGGAGGCGGCTTGTATCTGCTATTAGTCGTATATAACATGTCATATGTTAAAAAAAAAGCAAATAACTCTTAAACATTATAATTAAAATATCATACAAATATCCTGATTTAATACCAAGGTATAGACAAATAAATAACTTTAGGAGATTGGCCACATAAAGTTTTGTATAATAGTTACAAATCATAAATAAAACATTTGAACGTTTCAACATAAATTTATAATCTTATAATATTACAAAAAGCTGTCATATTATTGAATTTTCTTTTCTAATTTTCTAAAAGACAACACCCTACACTGAGGCAATAATCCTTGTAGGGGACTTAACAAACATAAAATTATATATATATATATATATATATATATATAAAGAAAATTGAAAATTTACTTGATTAAACGTCACCTTTCTGAAGTTTTCTTATTCCGTACACATATCGACTGCTTAACTAATTATGAGATCTTAAAATAAGCCTATTTTATACAACTATGCATAGCTATTCACATGTACAATAACATTAATTGGTAAATAAGGAAATGTTATTGAATTAAGAATACAAAGATATTTTTTACACATACAATACCTAATCTATAGAGATTCGGTATTGTATATGCATGCATTTAGATGACATTTATTTATTTAATCATTCTTAAAATTATTTGTGAATACTTCTAAACCTTCAAACCGGGTAGGCACATCTGTATCTAATCTTAGATTACTAAGTTGCATCATTATAGACATTATAGTGATTAATCAGGCATTATGTATGATAATAGTGTGATAGTGACATTTAATCATCATCATCACAGCTCATATACGTCCCGCTACTGGGATCGAACATCCTTCATAATGAGAAGGAAATTAACTTACTATACCACCCAGGACAAACGTGTTGGTATAAGGTTCTTTATCTTGCATAGACTTTATCTGCATATAATAATTCTTTTGTAGTTTTTTACCACAACCAAGGGCAAGAAAGTGGTAAATCATATTCTTACTCCGTCACTAAATGGAAAAACAACAATTTCTTCAACACAGTAATTACTGTCGATTGTATATTAAGAGTCCACAATATATTTTTATGACTCATAAATCCGACAAGAAACTCAGTACGATTGGACGGCCCAATGACGAAGGGGAGGTATTAGGGTGGGTTATGGGGCTGCGTACTACTCTTGCGTGGCCCCGGTTGCAGTATACGGTTTATAAGCTGACCATAGCGCACCCAAAAAAGAAAACAAAAAAATACTCGTCAATCCTTGGAAGTCTTATGGACGAGTTGTGCCTATATTTTTTGCTTAGACCTTTACGATACAGGCATATTATAGTCTCCTCGCAACTTATATACGTCCTACTGTTGGGCTCGGGCCTCCTCCACAACGGTAGGGAATTTAACCTACTATTAAACCTTTGTATAGGGTTTTATTTCCAGTTTTCCTTCTCTTGCACAGATGTTATGTGTATATTATATCCCATAGTCGTCTTTTACGCTGACTACGGGCAAGATAGCGAGTGATAGTATAGGCAAGATGGAGAGTTACCACACTGAAAACGGGCACATCAACGTGTTGATATTATCAATTTATTCGAATAATAATAATAGATCATTTTACAAAAAATGATCAAACATGATTATAGATAATACAAATAATTTTTATTGCTCGCGTGCTCAATAGAAACATCAATCAAAAATACAAAATTTGTTCTACATTATTGTAATATCATAATAAATATAGTCCGGCAGTAGAAGAAAGTTAATTTGTATTTGAACTGAACCTCTGACATTGGAAATTACACACATTGTCCGTATTATAAGTTGAAAATTACGGGCAATTCGATTGTGAACAAGTTTATTAAGATTATGTTAACGCAATAGGCGTGCTGACTCATTTCATGGATGTGATATTTGGTATTTTATATGCAAATCTATATCTATACTAATATATAAAGCTGAAGAGTTTGTTTGTTTAAACCCGGTAATCTCAGGAACTACTGGTCCAATTTGAAAATTTCTTACAGTGTTAGATAGGCCATTTATCGCGGAAGGCTATAGGCTATATATCATGACACTAAGACCAACAGGAGCGAAGCACCAATGAACACTGTTTCAAAATCGGCCTTATTTTTCCTTTTGAGAGCTGCCGCTGCGTAAACGGCTAAATTTTCGCATAAATCATGTGTGACAATCTTAATATTAAAAAATATTTTCACCTTCTACGTAAACAAAGTCTTAGGTTAAAGTTAGCGTTAGCCCAAAATATTTATATCACGCCGACGAAGTCGCAAGCAGTAGCTAGTATAACAGGTGATTAAAAAAAACAAATTGTTCTTCGAAAACGCATGCTATGATTTCAGGACATAAAATTAGCTATATTATGATCTGCTGGTAATTACATTCATCCTCTCAGCTCATACGTGACCCACTGGCTTCAGCCTCCTCCACAGTGGGAGGGTAATAGTCCACTACATCACACTGTTCAGAGGGGTTTTATTTCCTGTTTTCATTCTCTTGCATAGATGTTATATAATCAAATGTAGTCATTTGTTCTATGTAACGGGGCTTCCGTTGGATACATATTGCCAAATTTACATAACATTTGAAGATTATCTAATAATCTAACACCGGAACGGAACGTGGCCATAATGTTCCGGATCCAGTAAGAAATTCAGCGGACTGATTTTTTAAATAATTTCTAAGGTTATTTTAAAAACATTTATTTGTCTTTTACGACATCAACGTAAGATAGGAATTGGTGAATTGTATTCTTACTCCATCACTACACGGTTTATATAACTTTTTTATGTTTGGGTCTATTCAGCCATAAAGATAATATTCATTGTTATTGAGAATTTCATAAAAAAACAATCTTGAGAACACTTGCCCTGTCCAGGATTTGAACCAGGTATCGCATGGTAAGTAGTAACTTGACCAACGAATAGTTAAAAATAGTAATAGTTTTCTTTGTTTAAATGTAGAAAAAATTCTTATAGCGAAATTTAATGAGAATTTTAATACTTATTCCAATATTGTTTAAAGTGGAAAATATATCTTATTAGAATAATATTATCAGAATTGACATATCTTTTCTGCACACAATGAACTTTAATAATTTAAGTATTCTCCAAATAAATACTTCCATTAGCAGGTTTGAATATATTAAAATAACAATATCAAACTTATTTCAGAACATACCTATAAATTTACAACCTTTAATCTATTACTTATAAACTTAAGAAATAGTAAACTTATAGCTACACTTATTGTCACTAAAGTTTCATCACACCTATATATATATCCAGTAGTATAAAAGTATATAGCACAGAGTAGTATATAGCACAGTCAGCTGACTGTCGACACAGATCCCGGGCGTGTTTCACTCAAGCCATCTCGGACCATCAAGACGGCATTGCGCGCGCACAGCACGACAAATCACATAGCTTACGAAATTTCCGCGTGGAAAATACTCGTTTTTCCGCAACTGAACGTGCGTGCATCGCGCTCCCAATGCCCAGACTAAACGCGAGCCGTGAAAAAGCACCGCCACAACGCCGACCGACAATGGAAAGCGGTAAAGAATCATAATAATAACAATGACAACAATGTGAGATGCTATAATAAAGAGCCGCGGCATTGTGCTACGCTCGGCGTTCATTCGAAGGGTCGCAAGAGATCGATACTCGGCGGATTGTCTACGGATGGCGTGCGTGAGCCTTTGTCGACGGCCCCGCGACGCCCTCCGCTTGGCCATTCATCGACATCGCCATACCTAATCAACTGCGATTCTATCGAACACTTGCCGAATTTCGAAACTCTTTTACTAGCTACACCTGCAGAGCCTCACAATTCGTTGCACGTACAAATCTTAAATGAAACGTACTAGTCAAAATGTATATATGAGAATAGTACGGAGGACGAAACTGAAAATAAAGTAAGGAATGTACTGAGGAACGACGCACTCTGAATGTATTAGAATAATGTGTAAAATATATTAACATATTAATATACCTACAAGGGCGGCGGGAAACAGAAGTGTTACGGTGTATGTATTAAAAATTATAACATATTTTTAGTTGCAAACTTTTGAACTCACTTAGTTATAACGACGAAAACTTACTATATAACTTAATTATGTTTTAAAATGCTATATACATCATAAAAGGAAGATAACAAACCAATCCTTAGAATTGATTTTACTACAAAATTATATCGTAAAGTTAAGAAATTTAGCTTGACATGTTACGCAAATATATTCCGTGTGGTGACGTAGTAAGACTACAATTCACTCCCTTTCTTGCCCCTGGATATTGTTAAAGGCGGTGCAATTAAATTATGCATACATCTTTTCAAAAGAAAAAAATCTCTAAGTAAAACCATGCACCAACATGTCTCACTAGCGCGATTTAGTAAGTCAATTTTTCTCTCATTGTGGACGAGGCTCGTGCCCAGCAGTGGGACGTATAGGAGCTGTGATGATTATGATGATAATTACGCAAATATATTCATTATTTATTGGTTCAAATTCCATCATAACATCGTCCAGAAAGTTTTAAGTTTTAAGTCTTAAATTTTGTATGTTTCTAATTTAAGGTTAAAAATATCATCATCAAAATATGGGCGACGGATGAATTTGAATGTGTATCTAACGTATATCTTTCGTGTGGTGACGGAGTAAGAATACAATTCACCACTCCCTATCTTGCCCGTGGATGTCGTACAAGACGACTAAGGGATGTAATATACATCTAACATCTGTGCAAGAGAAGGAAAACTCGAAATGAAACCCTATACTAACATGTCTGACCAGTATGGTATAGTAGGTCAAAAAGTATAGTAGGCCATACATTTTACAATCATCGTTATCATAGCCTATTAACGCTGGGCTCGAGCCTACTCCACAATAGGAATGAAATTAACCTACTATACCAAGCTGGTCAGACGTATTGGTATCGGGTTCCATTTCGAGTTTTCTCTCTCTTACATAGATGTTATTCATATTATATCCCTTTTTTGGGGTGGGCTATGGTCAATGCCGCCACCCGACTCTGTCCGGGGCGACAGAGAGGCGGCGCGCGGTCCCATAAGCCACCCGTAGTAAGGCGCCTTCGTCGTTGAGCCGATCCTCAGTGATCGGCCCGAATATTTCCGTTTTCTTCGATATCCACGGGTAAGATGAATGATTTAATCGAGTGATGAATTACATTTTTACTCCGTCATCACACAGATATTTTTCAATATATTAGTTAGGTATTACGTCTCGGCTTATACACGTCCCCCAATAGGAGGGCAGTTGACCTACTATACCACGCTGGTCAAACGATATTAGAATAATGTTTTATTTCTAGTTTTCCATCTTTTGCATCGATGTTATAAGTATATTATAACCCTTAGTCGTCTTTTAAATTATCTACGGGCAAGATAGGGAGTGGCTTACTTAGTCACCACACGGATATTTTACAATATATTACTTATATTACATCCGTGTGTTATTCCTAGAGAAGATATAAGAGATACCTAAAGGTGTACTATAAAATTACGCTCACCAAATGTGTAAAGTGACGATGGCGGATAATAAACATCAGAGTTTAATGTAATAATCCGTCGATCGGTCGTTATCATTAGTTCAATCGCGTACACCTCCCGCCGGCGCGCAGATTGCCTTCCAACACATTCTTATTGTGGATATTACTTATTTAAAAAATCGTGACCATCGGCCAGTTCTTTAGAATTGTTGATGTTTTTAATACATTTATTTGTAGTAACAGAAATTGATGGTTTGTGACGTTTTACTGTTATTCATTTTCGTTTTCATGTTTTTCTTGGATTTTATTGATAAATATTTCTTGTTTAGGATGGATATTGCAAGCAGTTGACGAGTATAGAATTAGAAGAGTATAGTTTACGTCTAAAATATTGTCCATATGGATCTAATGATCGGATAGGTTTAATTGGTGCTTAGTCGGCGCGGGCGCAGCACAGAGGGCGCCCCGCGGCGCCCGTCGATCAGCCGACGTTCGATGCGCGCGCTCCACAATTAAAGTCCCTATCGCAACATCAAACTAATCCAATTATGTAACTGCACCTTCTAACGCATTTGTCTTTGATCGATCATTTAATGATATCAAAACTAATATAATCCTCGATTTTTGATTGCTATTTCATTAATTTATATTTATAATTCGTTCCTTATATCTTTGCCAACTGTATTGTTTTTTAGAATTTAAGATATTTAATTTTACTTGTGTTGACGGAGTAAGAATACAATTCACTACCCATTTCTTGTTTATAGGTGTTGTAAAAACCGACTGAAGGATTACAATATGCATATAACATCTATGAGAGAAGGAATACTCGAAATAAAACCCTGTACCTATACGACAGTAGAGCGTGCGTCAATCTCGTTCCTATTACGGAGCAGGCTCGAACCCAATAGTGGATATATATGGGCTGTGATGATGATGATGATGAAGAGTACTTCATCGCAGCCCACGTGTGTCCCACTGTTGGGCTCGGGCTTCCTCCAAAAAGGAGGGAATTCGACCTACTCTACCATGCTGGTCAGACATGTTAGTATAGGAGTTTCATTTCGAGTTTTCCTTCTCTTACACAGATCTTATGTGCATATTGTTTCCCTTAGTCATCTTTTACGACATCCACGGGCAAGACAGGGAGTGGTGAATTGTATTCTTACTCCGTCACCACACGGAAAGTACTTATTTAAATCAATAATAGTTCAAGACTAACTTCATTATCTTTTTAAATCGATAATAACGTAAGACTATCGAAAATCAACTGTTTTTAGTGCACGGTGCTGTTAATTAAATATAACCGCTACTTAGATTTTCATATTGTATCAATATAAAGCCATAAATTTGGATGTCAAGAAAGGTTATGACGATAGTATGTAATTGCAATCCAATACGCAAATAGTTACAAGGTTGATTGAATTAGTAGTTCATACAGGATTATTTGTCAAATGTGACTGTTTCAACATTAAATGTCAGTAACGCAACAGCGCGGCAAACTGATGTTGGATGTTAACATTTAATTTGATTGATGATTAAAAATAACGCAACTTTGATTGTAACCTGGCAACATCAACTCAACGTTCAAGTAAGTATAGAATTGCATAATAAATATTGTTAAAACACGTCGAGTACATGATAAGATTTGAAAATTTAAAATTATAACCGTTAATTTCGAGACGCCATTTTTAATTAAACGCGATGACTAAGTACGGGTATCCATCACAGTCGGCATTCGATGCCGATATATTATTAATTATTATTTTGATCGATCACGCTCCGTTTTATTTCATTAGGTGCTGGTATTAAGTTTTTCTTGAGCTATTAATTATAATAAAGTAATTTTTTTTACTAAATCTGGTGTTTCAAGACCAACTGGTGCGGTGGATTTTAAAATAATAAAAAAAGAACTCAAAGCAGTCACGAGGACCGCCGACAGAAAGAAAAACTTAAAACTATGAAAAAACAGTTGTTATTTTTAAATATTCAAATTAATTGTTTGATGAAGATCAAACTATATTTTCTTAAAATAAAGATTTTATATTTATATGGTTTTGACATCTATTGGCACAGATATATTGCCATTAACATAGCTACAGACAAAGATGTTACACGACTTCATCATCATCATCATCATCTCAGCCTATATATGTCCCACTGTTGGGCTCAAGCCTCTTCCATAGTGAGAGGGTATAGGGTATCGTTTCGAGTTTTCCTTCTCTTGCACAGATCTTATGTGCATATTATTTCCTTTAGCCCTCTTTTACGACATTCACGGGCAAGATAGGGAGTGGCGAATTGTATTCTTAATCCGTCACCACACGGAAATTTCTACGAGTAGGTTTCAACGGAAATTTCTACTTATGCTATTTTTATTACGCTATTTATGTCTGAGTGTTTAAAAAAAGGTAGTAATCTCTCTTCTAAAGATTAAGTTAGTAAATTTAATATGTCTTAAGAGATGCTATTGATAATATAGCTAGCCCAAAATTCGAGAACAAAATCCCCGGAGCACTTCAGGTAATATTTTCTCGGATTACCGAATACGAGATTGCGATATTTCTGCCGAAATTAGAGGTGAGTTTATCCCTCAACGAGTAATTCCTTCCCGGCCCGTAAAGGAACATTATACTTACGGCCCAACGACTTTTCGAAGAAATCAATAATCCCATGCTTTTTTAAAGATATACTAGCAGAACAAATATACTTCTAGGTTCGTTCAAAGCCGGTGTCAAAGGAGCCGCGGATTAACTAAACGTTTTGTGCGTGTTAAATTAGAAATATTTTTCGATTAACTTGAGATTTGACTGGTCCTCATGTTTAGGAGTTTCATCAAACAATAGATTACCAGGGATTGTCGCCCTTATCCTATTGCGTGCGAATTAACATAAGGCAAGCAGTTTTTCATGGAATTCTAATATTAGCCTTTTTCTTACCTTGTGAAGTTGGATAAAAATAGATTGTCTTGTAGTTATTCTGAAAAAGGCTTTTATCATGTTATCATGTCGGCTCATATACGTCTTACTGCTGAGCACGAGCCTCCTCCACAATAGGAGGGATATTGACGTACTATGTGACGCTGGTCAAACTTATTGGCATAGCGTTTTATTTCGAGTTTTCCTTCTCTTGCATAGATCTTATATGCATATTATATATCTTAGTCGTCTTTTGCAACAACCATGAGCAAGAGTGGTGGTGAATTATATTCTTACTCCGTCACCACACGGACAAAAAAAGAAAATAGGCCATACGACTATATTAATACCGACTATATTAATATCGACTATAAAATGATTTGTGGTGGCATCTGCGAATATTACCAACCTTTACATTGCTAGTAAGTGTCGTAAAAGACAACTAACAGATTTTCTACTTAAATCAACTCCATCTCTTGTCGGCTAGTCAGAAATTAATTTTACAAGGAGGGTGGACCACAGGCAGGTGGCCGGTCGTAAAATTAAAAAAAACTGTCATATCTTATGTAACTTGTACGATGCAAGTAGAGTACATATCAATAGCAGACTGCAAGCAGAAAATATGGCTGCGAAGCGTCGGTGTGGAATATTTCTTTTTTATAGACAACACGCTGCATGAAGAAAATATTTTTCTATTGTGGGAGACTTTACAAACATGTAATTAATGTACACAAATTGCATCCAGATTCAGAACGACAATTTGTAGATAACACACATACTTTTTTTGGGTTGGGCCATGGTTAGCTCACTCGCTGCTCGGATCCGTCCGGGGCGACACAGGGGCACCGCACGGTTCCATGAGTCACCCGTGGCATGTCGCCTTCGTCGTTGGGCCGACCACCGGTGCAGAGTTCCTTGTCGTCAATGCTCGGCCCGACGGAATACTCCTCCGGAGTACCCTCTTCTCTCGACGTCCCCGTCGGGGACGTCGGTCGGTCGGTAATATAAAATAATACATTTCCAAACGGCAGAAACAAAACTAGTACGATACACTAGTTTCGAGATTTGGATTTGGGTTTTTGTTTTAAGTTATATTTATCTAGAAAACACGGATTATTTCATTTGATACCATTGTCGTACGCTACAGCATCCGATTCGTGATCGCCACTCAAGAACTTTTCTTCCGCAACGGTTGTCTGTTTAACAAACAATCTATCCTGCCCATTGCTACTTCAACGTGTTAATCCTTCGGGTTGTGTCGGTTATAAATCTAAAATATAGAATATTGGATGAGAAGATCCTCTTAACTTATCCAAATGCTGCCCAGTCGAATTGGATTTATCGGCTGACTTCTTTCTCGAAATTAGATCTACCTAACTGGACTGTTTATTCTAGGTAAACATAGTAACCGACAACATCAAGACTCGTATCCTAAGCGTGGTGTTTCTGATCTACTTTATGAATAGGTTTAGGTCCAACAGTGAACGTTGATAGGAGGGCTTTTAACATACAGCAATATAAGTTTGGGATTTAATACTAATACGTGCACTACAGACTTAACAATATTAATTTCTCTTCGAAATGAATTGATTCGTTACTAATTTAGTAATCACTAACTTTTCCATATGATGACGGAGTAAGAATAAAATTTACAATTTCCAGATCTTGTCCGTGGATGTCGCAAAAACGACTAAGATATAGGTATAATAGGTATGCATAAGTATAACAACAAAACAATCACAGGAAAGGTAATTCTTTTTTTATTGCAAATGGTGGCAAACGAACAAACAGTATAACTGATGTTAAGTGTTGCTGCCGCTCATTGACCTAGGACGCTGCCTGCAATAAGCTTGCAATAAGGTTCGGTGAAACTAAAGGCATCACCAACACCAACCACACGCAAACACCCTCAGAAAGTTGGACTTCCGACTCTCTCGCTCACCAAACGAAGCGCAGTAATAAATTGCTACTACCCAAACGTCGATTTTCTGCAAGTGTGTTACTACCCGGATGGACCGGCCCGCGGCTGTAGACAGACAACTGTCAACAGTGTGGTTCTACCACTAAAATAATGATAATTTTATATCAACATGTCTCATATGAAGTAGTATATTAGGTCGATTTCCCTCTCATTGTAGAGGAGGCTCAAACCCAGCATTGGGATGTATATGCAATAGTTCTTTACGAAACCAGCAAATTAATAACTAAAACCACTAAAGAATGCAATCAAAATACCTAGACGGAAGGAATATGGGGAGTATCGTCCGACACCCAAGTGAGGTCAGCACTTTTGGACCGCGATCGTGGCGCGATATCACCGACATATCGATCCTATCGCAATGACGAAGCGATAACGTTAATTCGAACAGCCCATGAACTGTCCAGCTCAAAGAAAGGGAATGCTGTTTTATTTATAACGTGTCGTTATTTGGTTTGTTTTTTATCGGTGTGAAATGTTTTAAGCGTGATATCATCGGATTTTTATAGAAAGTAATAGTAAAACGGAAGTAGATAGGTACTCATATATATGCCAACTTACATAATAACTTACGTCTGAACAGATAGCCCAGTGGTTAAAATACCTACCGTGCTAAGTGGTATGAATTCGATTCCCACGCAGAGCAAATACTCCACAAATTGTTGTTATGAGTCTGGGCGTAATTGATGTTAATTATTATTACAGTAGGTCAATTTCCCTCCTATCGAAGAGGATCGAGTTCAGCAGTGGGACGTACATAGGCTGTGACGATGATAATAAAAGATAAATTAGCACTATTAATATTTTGACAATAATTCATTGCTGCTAGATATATATACCTATAAGATACCTACACAATAAGGACCGATCAATCTTCGTACATATGTAAATACATATATGTATGTTCATATATATTATATAAGTACGTAAACCTCACCCATCAAATTCCAACAATTCATCTCACCGAATTTAAAGAATTCGAACTATTTATATCGATACTATCTCTTTATGCTACCTGCCTTCGGGAATGTTATTTTTGACCACCAATTTTGTAATAATTTATCGCGATTTGTAGGCACATATATTTTTGCTCTGTAATTGTTAGTTTGGCTATTAAATTTGAGAGAGAGGTGGTACCAGACACTATATTTTGCAGGTTAAGTAGGGTAGTTTTATAACTACTCTTCCCCACTTATCTTTTTTTAAATACGCTTTGATTTATAGTTAAGAACTTAAAAAGTTTCATTTTTAGGGAATAACTTATTCGAATGGTAATGTAGTCAGTGTGTTTAATTGGAGGCGGCGGATCGCCTGCGCGAGGAGCGCAGCCTCGATGAGGAGATCCGCCGCCGGCGAATGGGGCGACGCAGGCGCAACTACCTGCGCCTCATGCCGCCCTAGACGAGGCCGCGGTTGACGTGACCGGGGATTAGTCCGTCACCCGCCGAGAGGCCGACCGCGTGAGGAAAGACCGACGTCCTCCCCGAGGGGGGGACGTCGGTCGATGGGAGGGTACCCCACGTAGGGGGTATTCCGTCGGGCCGACCACTGACGACAAGTAAACCTGCTCCGGTGGTCGGCCCAACGACGAAGGCGAGGTGGTTTTCGGGTGGGTTGCGGGAGTGCGTTGCGGGAGTTGAGGTTGCGTGCTTAAGCCCCTCTGTCGCCCCGGACGGAATGGTGCGGAGGCGCGCCGACCGCAGCCCACCCACAAAAAAAAAAGAGTGTGTTTAATTAATTTTTTTTTTTTTTTTTTTTTTTTTTTTTTTGTGTGTGTACAGCTGTTGGCCGCAGATGGCCTTGACAGCTTGACGCGGACTATGGGTGAGCGCTGAGGGCTCTCAACCCGGAGAAAAGTATGCTAAGCGACATCGCCCAAGGGCTCCCCCTGTGGGGAACGGACCTCGGCTTGGGGCGTCGCTGGAGGCAAAGTGGGCGTGCCCACGTTTTTGGTAGTGACTTTTGCGCGGCGCGGTTTCGCACCACGACGGCGAGGGCGGAACCGCGGATATTTATTTGTTAAGGCCTCGCGGGCCGTGTAGGCTCTTTGTTGAGCGAGTGTGATAATGTCGTCCTCTTCGTCGAGGACGTGACGAGGACGTCGGATGGAGGAGATTTTGGAGGGTCTATAGGAAGCCGCCCCAACCACTAGTTGGTTGGGGTGTGTCATGGCAGAGTCAAAGTAGCTCTGAGAGCACCGTTTCATAAACTGCTTGATGGTCGGCAGTTCGAGGTCGATGTGGAGATCGACGTTTCGTATGAACCACGGTGCTCCCGTAGCTCGGCGCATGAAACGATTTTGTAGTGTCTGTAGCCTGTGGATCCTGTGTGGCTTAACATGCGCGAACACCACGCTGGCATAGGTCATGATAGGCCGTATGCAGGTGGTGTAAAGTCGGACTTTGCTACTCAGGGGCATACGCGACCTAGAGTTGAGTAGACAGTGGAGACGGCCCATCACAAAGGCTGCCCGTGCGCGGACTTTCTTTATGTGAGGGGCGAAGCTGAGTCGATCGTCAAGGGTCACACCCAAGTATTTGGCCTGCCTGGTCCAAGTGACCGGCTTGTTGAAAATTTTAAGGGGGGGAATGCTATCGATAGAGTAGGAACGGGCAGTTCGTCTAGTGAACATGACCGCCTGACTCTTCTCGGGGTTGATTTCTAATCTCCATTTCCTAAACCAATTGGCTAGGGCGGTAACCGCTGTTTGGAGAGTCTTGGCTACTGTTGTCGGGGATCTACCAGCACAAAAGAGTGCGGTGTCATCAGCGTAAAGCGCTTTATGTACCCGGTTGAATTTGGGCATATCGCTAGTGTATAGCGTGAAGAGAAATGGGGAGAGGACCGACCCCTGAGGGACGCCGGCCTTGATAGGGTGGGAGGTCGACAACGTCCCTTCCACCCTGTAGCGAAAGCTGCGATGACTTAAGTAGTCATGTATAATGTGAATTAAGTAGTGAGGGATCTTGAGGAGATAGAGTTTGTAGATTAGGCCTTCATGCCAAACCTTGTCGAATGCTTTCGCTACGTCTAGGAATAATACACCCGTATATCTGTTCATGATGAACTGACTACTTGTGTATTCTACCAAACGGTGAACTTGTTGTACGCAGCTGTGTTTAGCTCGGAAGCCAAACTGTGCGTCGGGAACGAGGTTGTTAGCCTCGGCGAATGTACGTAGTCTACTGAGAACTATTCGTTCGTAGATCTTACCTAGACCTCTTAGTAGACTAATCGGGCGGTAACTACTAGGTTCGGTACGGCGCTTGCCGGGTTTGTGGATTCCTATTACCACGGCCTCTTTCCATTGCGCGGGAAAGATGTTATTATTTAGTGCTGCATTGAAGATGCAGCACAACAGGATTATCAAGTGGGCGGGGAATAGTTTAATGACTTTATTTGAGATTCCGTCCGAACCTGGGGCTTTCCTGGTTTTGAGACCCCTGACTAACGATTCGACCTCATCGGTGGTCACTGCCGGGATTGGCTGATCGGGGCTGTCGTTTCCTAACGAGCGCGAGAGAGTGTTACGACGTTCCACTTCGTCGGCGATGAAGCGGTGATTCGCGGCGTCGGGGTGTAGTGTACTCGGCGTACACTGAAGCTCTAAGCAGTCGGCCAGGCATTCTGACTTTTCATCGTCCATGAATGCCGGAGGCTGGTTGGGTCTGGTGAGAGGAGGGAGAGTGGACACGATGTCTTTTTTGAGTGAGCGGGAAAGCTGCCAAAAGGCTGTGTGAGAGGGTTCTAGCTCCTCGATCATGGCGTCCCATTTGCTCTGTCTCAATTTTTTAATTGCTTGTTTAACCTCCCTCTGGAGTGACCGTAGGCGGGTACGGTTGTCCTCCGTAGGGTAGCGGTCATAAGCGCGTGTCGCGGCGTTTTTCCGTCTCAACAAGTCACGGACGTCGTCTGGCAGGCGCCATTTACGATCGCTCGTATCTGGTACCGGCCGCGAGCAGTCGTCCATTATCGACTGCACGTGACTTGTGAGCGAGTCGATCGCCTGAGAGGTATCTTCCTTAGACGTAATGTCTTTGGGAATTTGATCAAGGTGGACCGACGAGGTTGACTTGAGATTTTTCTCTAGCCGTGCCCAGTCAGTCGCTATCTTGGTCCTTTCGTTATTGTGGCCTGAGGGGCCGGGGGTGCGGGAGGCTAATTCCAGAGTCACCGGGCGGTGATCTGAGTCTAACTCGTGTTGAACTTCTATTGAACATAAACGAAGGTTTATGTTTTTGAGAAGAAAGATATCGAGTATGTCCGGCCTGTGCGAAACGTTAAAGGGGAAGTGTGTCGGCTCTATGGGCGCTATGACATCAAATCCCAGTCTGTCAGCGAATAGCTCTAAAGTCTTGCCCCTCTTATTGGAACTTTGACAGCTCCAAGAGGTGTTCTTGGCGTTAAGGTCACCGCCAATGATGACGGCGCCTCCCAATTCTAGCAAGGCTTTTAGATCTTTTTCAACCAACTGTTTCGAATGTTCTCTATTGGGAGAGAGATATGCGGATACAAGGGTGATAGGCTGATGGCCTGAGAGGGCTAGCCTGCAAATTGAAGCTTCAATGTACATCAGAGGGGGCGGATCCACAGGTGTGCAATGCAGCGACCTTTTGTAGTAGATAAGTGTTCCGCCCATTGGTGAGGTTGTCCTATCGTTGCGAACTATATTATAGTTGGCGACTCTAGGGTCCTTGTTAAATGGTTTAAGGAACGTCTCTTGTACTAGCAAGATGTCGAGCTGGTGTTCCCGAAGGAATGTGCCTACTTCATCCTTCTGTTGGGTTAGGCTATTGGCATTGAATGTCCCTATTTTGAGGTGTCTGGGTTTAACTCTGCCTGGAGTGTACCTATCCATTTTATTTGAATTTAAGCGAGCCTAGACGCTCTAACGTGGGGGAAAATTTTATTGCGGTATTAAGGAGGGCGAGGTTGTTTCCCTCGTTCCTTCTTAATTCGGCTGCAATTTCGCGGATTTCCGTGAAATTGATTTGAGCTGCGAAGTTGGCCACCAGGGCTAGATCTGGATCTAGTCCTTGGGGGGCTTTTGGGGGCGCGCTTTTAGCGACGACGATAGGAATCGGGGCGCCCTGAGGGGGCTTGGGATTACCACCAGTGGGCTGGTTTGGCCCGGTTGTTGGTGGTTTGAGTTGAGATGTTGCGGGTGGGGCAGCGGGCTGCCTGTTGGGCAGGGTTGGGAAAGCCTCCTTGCTGTTTAGCAGGGGGCGAGCCCACGCATTGTGGGTTGGTAAGGGGGCTGGGACGAAGGTCTTGTTATAGTACAAGGCCTTGCCGTTTGTGTTGGGCTGGCGGACTAACCTCCTCGGCGCTCTTGGGCAGCCGCGGTAGTTAGCCGGGTGTCCGTATTCTCCACAGAGAACACACGCTGGTGGCTCTTTGCAGAGTGAGATGTCCTTTGGCCGTTCACACTGAGAGGTGTGATGGTCACCTAGGCACTTAACGCACCTAGGACGGGCAAAGCAGTTTTTGGACGAGTGTCCATACAGTTGGCACTTGTGGCATTGTGCCAGGTTGCCATTTTTGTGTGGGGGCTCAACCGAGACCCCAGATAGACCGCAGATGGTCTTTATTTTAAAAATGCCTTTACCCTCTGCGTTATTTGTAAGGCAGACGAGTATCATGTTGAGGGGATAACGACCCCTACCCCGGATCATCCGGTGTACTTCTACAACCGGTAGATCCTGGGTTTTAAGAGATTCTAGAATCTCTTTGGTCTCTATTTCCCTCGGTACGTTGCGTATTACAGCACGCAGAAGTTTGGCTTCAGGGAGGGTGTACGTATGGTAGGGAATCTGTTGATTCCCTAGCATTTTTGATACAGAACGGTGGTCGGCTGACGAGTGAAGGTCCACTCGTATACCTTGGGGGGTGGATTTCGCAGATTTATACGAAATCCTGTTAGTGTTTAGCCATGCGGAGATGGCTAGCCACTTCTCCTTGTCCCTAATATATAGGGGCGGCGGAGCGAGTGATTTTTTGACCGTCGGTGGGGCGACGGTGTTGCTGTCCGTAGGTGGTGGGGCAGCGATTAGGGCTGCCTGTGAGACGACTGGGGGGGCCGGAGCGGCCGTGGCGGTCGTTGCAGGCGGGGCTGCGGCAGAGGTTGTTGCAGAGTCAGTCTGCTTGATTTTTGGGGTCTTAGAGGGGGCCTCTTTGATGTTTTTGGTCCTTTTGCTCCGTTTGCGAGAGCGGACCTCAATGAATGAACCCTCATTGGGCGAATCTTCCGACTCGGAGGAGGAGGAAGACGAGTTTGAGGAGGAAAAAACAGATTCTGTTTCCATCGCCGTACCGACGGCCGGTAGTTCCGGTTCGAGCGGCTGGGCGGTGGATCGAGCGGGTTTCGGTTGCGGAGGAAGGATCGTTATCGCTCCGAAATGTTGAGCGATATAAGCTTTGATTTCTGGAATTGCCAGAAGGGCGTCTATAGTGATGGTTTTTTCCGCCATCGTGGGCTAACGGAAAAAACGATAGCTAAGAGGGATGTAAAAACCTAGCGCCCTGGGTGGGATACCCTGGGTTGTGTGTGGTGCGTGTCCCTCCCAACCGGGTGCAGGTCGGGAGGATGAGTACTTAATTAGTGTGCCCTAAGCTTGTAATCCTTCGCCAATCTTAATGTGCGATAGGTTCCTAGCTGCTCGGGCCGTTAGGCCTTCGCAGAAAAATGTTGAAAAGCCGTAGATTAGGTCCGACTAGGAGATCCCCCAAGGCCGGATGCTCTAACCCCTTCCGATTGTTAGCTCTGCCCTGAAGGGGCTCGGCAGGCAAATCGGGGCCTTGCCTCACCCGGCTTCGTTGACACCGTGAGGTTTCCGCCGGGGACCAAACAATATGGTTTTCTGCCCTGAGGGGGCCAAAATAGGTTGACTTTTTATCTACCAACGGTAGAAATCTGCACTCGACGTCTTGAGAAAGTCGACTCGTGCAGTTGGGATCCGGCAACACCTGCGTCCAAACAGCGAAACTGCCACAGACAACCGTATACACGGCCACCCGGAGCGGGCCACTGAACGGCCACAGACGTTGAACAAGATGGCGGCTTGACGCGACGCGTGGTTCGCTGCGAGAGCGAGCGAGACGGAGCGAGAACGCACGACCGCAGGGGGCGGGTGCGGGGTGAGCGCGGCGAAATGGAGAGCAGCGAGGCGCACGTCCGTGCGCTACGAGTCTCCGACGCGGAATGGTTTTTTTTTTTGTTTTTTCATTTAATTAAATATTTATTGCCCGCGTTTTATCTAACTAGATGGCTAAGAGACATAAGTTGATGACATGCTCTATAAGAAACGGAAAAATTGCCATGAATATCAATGATTAAGCATTGGGTTGGGATGGGAAAGCATTTCGTCTGATCTTTATGATATATGTATTAGTTATTTCACTGTGGAGTTAACTCGAATCGTTGTCTCGTCTCAGCTCATACACGTCCCACTTTTGGGTTCGAGAGCCTTCGAGCGAGCTTCATAATAGGAGGGCAATGCTGGTCAGACATGTTGGTATAGTTATCTCGAATATTGGATAGGCTAGAAGAAAGTAATGATAACATTTTAGGTACGTATGCAATATTTATTTTGCGAGTAAAGTTGGTGACAAAGTGTTTTCTATGAGAGAAAGTAGGGGACTTACATGTGATGACGCAAAAGGAATTTCACCACCCACTATTTTGCCCGTTGATGTAAGCTATGTGACTGAATTTGCGTGGTATTGTAGATCAATCCCTCTTATAGCGAAAGAGGTTCGAGTTAAGGAGTATATGAGCTAATGACGTTGGATAAAATTGGTATTTTAAAATTCCATTATCGTTAGTCATAATTAAGATCTAGAACAGTGGCGTAACTATATCGTTCGAGGCCCGTTCGTGGCAAACTTATCGGATTCCCCAAATACGAGTATATAAAGAAGCTGAACCAACAATAATAGGATAAGAGTTGGGGTTCTCCTCTGACCGGGGGCCCTTGCCGGCTGGGGGCCTGTGGCATTTTGCCGACTTTCGACACTGTAGTTGCGCCACTGATCTAAAAGAAGAAGATTAAATTATTCTGGATAATAACCACTGCAGTATCCACGATAGTCTACAAAGCTACGTTTTTGATATACAAAGACGAGCTTGAGGTGGTAATACCAACCAACATAGGTCACAAATTTTACTTAATACTAAATTTATTACCTAGAATTTACAATGAAAATGTAAATGATAATATCTATTAAGTTATAAAAATTTTCTTCGCCAAATATTATAACAGTTTTTGTTATTTCAATATAATATCGAAACTAAGGACAATACTTCATGTCTCAAACATTATATCAATTGACCTTGTTTAACCTTAGCATACTATTCTATAGTTAATATCTTAAAAATATGAAGCCATAGTAAGTCTTTATATATGAATAGCTAACAACAAACTGTTAACATCGCGGTCACAATGTCCTCTTAATAAGCTATTAACCTGTTATTATATTGTAAACCCTATTCATAAGTTTGGTTTCGTAGAAACAAACGATTTACGTAAGCGAGAATTCGGAGTATATATATACCTATGCTAGATACATTTCAGATTAAAATCCATTACGTAGTACATAGCTACCCATCTAAATCAAAGTGACAGGTAAGCAAATAGAATAAAAATCTCCTCTTCTAGGAATACAGAAAGTCCTTGCCTATAAATCACCATACTCTTGACAAATGGATTCTACGGTTTTTTTTTCCCGCCACTCATTTATTAATAGGACACGGAATGTTTCGGAAAACTAATAAAATGTGCCCCGTCATATACCTGTCCGGCCAGACAGCATGGCTTTGTTCCTTTGCCGGGGATTTTTTTTTAATTTTTGACGGCCTGAGTCGATGTGAAAGACCATAGTCACGGATGGTAAGTAATTGCACGTACTTATAGTAATAAAGTTATTAAAATTAACTTTGTGGCTCATTATGGTGATTAATGTGTAAGTTACTAATGTTAATACGTGCCATTAAAATATCGGATGATTATTATTGAATAAAATAATTTTAGCCTTCTATAATTAATTTCGTTGACGCCTCCATACTTAAAGTTTAAAGATTGACATGACGCGAATGTTCTAAGAACTCAACTACAGATTTCAACGGTTTTAATCTCACTTTAAAGTTAAGATTACTTAAAACCGTAATACGTATTACGTGTTACAAATTTTAAAGGTAATAAGTATAATAACTCATGTTTCACGCATCCAAATTTGCAACTAACCTATTTTTGTCAATGGACATATTTTTTGTGCTGTCGTGTATGTAACAAAGGGCTCCTTCGAGCTATTTTGCGCGTGTGAAAGAGCTCCCATTCTCTTCGCCCTTAAGGATTGGAGCAAAAATAATTGTCATTTCCTGCGGCGACTGAAACATAAAGGTGGTAGGATATTTTATATGAATCGTATACAGTTTAATGCAACACATAATGCCACGATATGATTTTATTTTAATTTGAAACTTCACAAATATTGAAAACGACTTTTAATTAGCTTATATAATTGCTTGTGGCGTGAAATGCAATTTAAAGAATTTTACATTTTCGTTGGGGTTTTGAAAGTTTTTTTAAATAGTGCAACACCATATGTGCATATTATATCCCTGTCATGACAGGCATATAATGGCAGACACAGATAATGTTGGCGTTGCATGGCTATTTATAATTGACACTTGTGGTAATAACTATACTCATGTAAACTTTTAAAAAGAATTTGGTGATGGATAGTGTGTTCATTGGAATGACGAGACGACTGATGATGATGATGACTGAGATTATAAAATATCCTTGATGAAGTCAAAGCCTCAAGGCCTCGAACTACATCATCGATGAATCTCTGAAAGGCCACGAACGATTTAGAATTTAATCTATACCAATAAATAAAATTGCAGTGTCTGTTTGTAATGTCAAAATAATAGGCTTTTTTCATGCTCACATGATTATTTGCACGACACCTATGCCTAAAATAGCGATTAAAAAATTTTTGGCTGTCTGTTTGTTCAGGGTAATCTTCAAAACGGCTGGACTGATTTCAAAAATTCTTTCACCAATGGAAAGCTATAATATCAGGGCGTAAACTAGGTTACATTTTATCTCGGTATTCCCATGGGAACGGAAACTATGCGGGTAAAACGACTATAACCCAAGCGAAGCGAGGGCGGGTTGCTAGTCATCAATAAAGAAATTGTCCTTTCTCTTAGTCCATATACACCAAACTGCTGGAAAAAGACTTCCTCATTCAAGTCTATTAGACCACGTTATTACCCATTATTTTGCCTCCCATTGTGGAGGAGGCTTGAGCCCAGTAGTGGGACGTAGAATGGAACGATGATGATCATGATTACACCACGCTGAGCAGACGCCTCAGCATAGATTTTGTATGAGTTTGTGAAAAAGGAAGAAGCGGTAACCATTACATTATTATTCTGTCACCATAACATTAAATAACAAATATAGAAATTAATACGAATATTATTTTCTGGTACAAATCGATACAAGACATTGTAATATCGTGTGTAATCGAAACTCTCTAATAATAACCAATGTCGCTGTCAAACTACCAAATGGAGTGCAAGTATGAGGCGAGTAATCACGGAGTAAATGACAAGTTTTGGGTCAATATTCCACCAAATTATTAATACAGTCTAAAAATTTACGTGCAAAGAAATTGAAGCTTTATTTCTAAGGTGTTTATTGTTGTGATGTGAAAATTGTAGGTGCAATGTTTAATTGGCGCAGAGCCAAGACGGAGGGTAAGTTAGAGAGGGTAGGTTAGACGTGGGAGGTCAGGCCGCTAATGGGTGCCTATGACAGGTAACGCGAGACGCCAGACAAAGTGCATCGCAGATGACGTCACAGCTACGTTCACTGATGTATCTTTATCTTGTTCCAGTTACGTGCCACAAATGGGACAAAGTTTACTTTAATTGGAATTGAAGTTGGACTTTAGTTTGATGAAATAATTTCAGTTATCGATTTTAGTAAAATAACACTAGCCTATTGAGAAAGATGGTCAATATTTTAATGTATATAGATAAGTTTGTTTGTAATTATTATGAATACAACGACAGTTATGATTTTTTTACTCATTCACTTAGGTATGTCACAGACAAGATACATTCGTCATTAATTTATTGATTTTCGCAATAGAATCCACTACCAATACGTCGGACTAGCGTGGTGATAATGATGATGATGATATATCAAGATCTTATCTTAAACGGTAAATGTAAATAGTCTAGTTGTATTGTTTTATTTAAATTCTCACTTAAAACGTTTAGTAAATGGCTATAGTTTCAGTCTTGTTTTGCGTAAAAGTTATAAGACAAAAGGTGGATGTGTCTCATCTTTAGTTACCTCGTTAGGAGTAAAGGCATGAGACTGCAAATAAAAAACTCGTTATAGTTGTTTATAGATACCGCATAGAGCATAAATATCTATGTTAGCTAATTATTCATCATCATAATTTCAGCCTATCGCCGTTCACTGCTGGACATAGGCCTCCCTCATGCTACGCCACAAAGTGCGGTCCTGTGCCGCCTGCATCCAACGACGCCCAGCAACTTTCACTATGTCGTCGGTCCACCTGGTGGGGGGCGTCCTACACTGCGGCGTCCGATACGTGGTCGCCACGTATCTATCTAATTATTAATTGAAGTTTTTTTAAAATTATAACCTCAATTTGAATTATGAAATCAAATCAGATGCTAATACGACGCCAAACAACCTCCAAAAGAAAGCCGCTAAAAATTCAACAAAGATCTACAAACAAAATCAGATCGTCTCGATAGCTGTAAGATACCGGTTTTTTCCTCTCAACCCGCAGCACACCTGTGTAATCCTTTCAGCGTACATAATATACCCTTAATTCCCTTGATAAGGCATGACAACTAGCGCTTTTGTACTCTTCTCAGCCTTTTTCCACCTCAATTAAGGTTAGTCTTTTGTCTTTTGAGGGAAGATGACACACTTTTTAGTTTTATTATTTTTTTGTAATTTTTTCGAACATGTGGGAGCCAGTGTTGTGAATAGTAATATGATTTAGTGTGATACGTATTGTTTTCATGATTTATTTGTTGTCAACGTATTTGATACGGAATTCAATGGGTTAAAAATGAATAGGAGATCCATGTCAACTAAAATGTTTCTAATAGCGATATTTTTTTAAACCTGCCGCTTCCAAAATCAAGGCGTTAAATTACACGTCAATGGTTAATAAAATGTTTATGGAATTTTATATTTAAAAAAGTATTTATGTAATTTTTTATACTGAAAAAAAATTCAATCGTTCTAAGGTATAATTTGAAATATAATTTTTAGAGAACGGATATTATACTAAAGTGCTTATAAATTACCAGAATACCTACAAACGGAATATCTAACTAGCTGAAAATACTTCGTACGATACGTACAATATAGAATTCGGGCGTGAATTTAGTGTTCGTATTTTTGAATTTTTGGTAATATGCAAAATTAATATGAAAAATAGTTAAAAATACAAAAGTGCAGTGACGGCAATATAGATTCCCCATCTGTTATATATCAGTACTGAAAAATCTCAGAAATAATACTGGAACATGTAACTAATTAATAACTAAATACCAAGTTCATTTCTGCCTAATTATCTAATTTCTCTAAAAAATGCTTTGACCGATTGAGGTTTTCAATTTAGAATGTCGTGGTCAACAGTCACATACTTATAACCAACCAAAATCAATATAAATGCAATGATATTTATAAGAATTTAAAATATAAATCGAATATAGTTTCGTTCAAGCTTCTTCTTCTCAGCTTATACATATATGTCTCACTTTAGGACACGAATATCCTCCAAGATGACAATAAAACTGATTTACTACACCACACTGATCAGGCGAATTAACATATAGTTTTATCTCTAGTAGATACTCCTTCTCCTGCATATCGCATGCTTACCTTCTTGGGGAATCCACGCCAAATAAAGAAAAATGAAAAATAAAAGGTAATTAATTATATTTTTACTCCATCAGTACACGGAAATTAATTGTAGCAGCTGTTAATATCATTTTAAGAGAAAGTACGTTAAACAGCGTTTATTCAAATTTTGATAATACTTGAAGTACCAACTTATATTTAGTTACAAGTATAGCGGCGAACCCACATTAAAATATACATTTAAAATAATTCCCACTACGGTTATACTTTTTAATTTCATAATATGTATTTATTTACTTAGTAACTTTAATTCCATGTAAAAGTAAAGATTATATATTAAATATCTAGGCTTCCTCTTAACATAGTTTTGCTGATACTAAATATTGAATGTAAACAATTATTACCTTTATTGGAATAAAATAAACGAAAGATGATTGTAGCAACCTACCCTTGTAGTAGGTATCCGCAATCTACGAGGGTGTTACTATTAGTAATTCGATAAATGCCCCGTCTAAATATTTATATTCATCTATAGTGAGAACAAATCATATTTGCAATGATTAATCTATTGTTACGTCATTTATGGGGATATTGCTCTTTGATTTTAGACATTTTAGTAGTGATTTCAAAGAAAATGTTGCAATAATATGCAGTATTTCTAATGTAACTTTTTCAAATAAACAATTTAAAACACTTTAATTGAAAAAAATCATGTATAGATTGTGCGATGAAATTCTTTTGAAAACGTGAAATTCGATTTTTTTGACTCTATTGAGGACCGAATATATTAATACGGTTTAAAAATTTTCCAATAACATGCACATAACTTTTACAAGTTTCTAATAAGAAAAATAAAAGCGCTATTATTTATGCGGTACAAATCCCTATAAGACTAGTAGAAAGCGTAAGTTTAGAACGAACTTTGACACAAGGAAATAATTTAGTTTTATTTACTTTAGATATAAATGAAAGTTTGCTTTGCGTTTTATTTAGGTACTAATAAGTATTTGAACATCATGTATACGTAACAGATATACGATTAAGACATAAGAATACAATTGTCGTACCTATTGAAAATCGGCTAAGGGTATCAGCAAGAGGGTGGCCGGTAATTCTTTCTTAGGAAACGTACGTCTACCACTTTACAGCAATAGCATATCTACCTGCCAAGCGTGAAAGTTACTATCCTCTCATTTATGGTAGAGGTCTTGATATGGGGTTTTATTTCCAGTTTTCCTTGTCTTCCATGAATGTTATATACATATATTATGTTATATACATATTATATTCCTTAGTCGTCTTTTACAATTTGGAATGGTACATTTTTCCTTACTCCGTCACCGCACGAAAAGGCCTTCACTCAATAAAGAATAGAAAATCTGATATAAAAATGAGCTATTTGTGAGGTTATATAATAAGTAGATACCATAGTTATGGCTATATTTGACGGAATCTATAAGCCGTGATGAATAACGCTTACAATTTTTATTTTTGAGTAAATAAGTAAAGCAGATACGTACATAACATACCTAGGTAAAATGCATTTCATGCTCATAACTACAGAATATTCTCGGTGCTCACAAAGCGACGCAATTACATTTAGACTAGAATGAACTTGGTGCATCCCAGCTAAATGAGGACTTATTTTTGTGAGGATCAAAGCGATCGCGACGGTACGTCAGTGATGTCACTTCCGGCAAGATGGCGGCGGTGCGATTGTTTGATGTGCGAGTAATGAAGTGTACCACCTCTCCCCGCTTCCTGGCAGTCAGAGTGTCATGTCAAGATATAGCCAATGACAGCTTCTGTTCCCATATAGAAGCTATTTTAGTAATATTTTCAGGCGTTATCGAATATGTTTTTTTATTATCCCTAAATTAGCTAACATATACGTGACTTCTGTACAAGAGAATATATCCTTCTATTGTGGACACAATTAAAAGTCACAAATAACACTCAGTCTCAAAAATCATTTGAGAAAATACAGAACTGTCGTGCTTGGTGAACTCCTGATAGGTACTCGGCGTCGCTGGGAGGTCGCTGCGTTTACATAATTTGTTGCCTTTTCAAAACTAAAACTATATACAAGATACTTCAATAAAATTAAAATTTGAAGACAAAAGGAATTAACTTAGCTTTTGCTATCCTCAAGTATAACGCCGATGTTCAAACATACTTGTGTTTTTATGTAATTTGTGTATTGTATTGTGTACCTACGTTGTTAGTGTGTGTGCTTTCGAAGTAAAATTTTTTAAAGGCGGGGTGTAAATTCATGTAAGTCATCAGCGATATGGTCACGTGACATGTTAACGCTAATACTATCTTACTTTAGCTATCAAGTCAATGTCACTCACAGAAAAATTAATAAGATATTTCTGTGATGTCACTATATTTATATAGATAGATGACAAACCTAATTTTTAATTTACATGTTTTATTTTAGGATCAAACAAATGATTCGAACAAAATAACAACTGATTGTTCATAGTTTTAAATTCTGTCGCTACTTCTATTCACGTCTGAGGAATTACAGCGGTGAAATGACCAGAAATTGATACATTTTAAAAATTCATTCACTAATAGAAAACCGTGTCGTTATCCTTGTGGTGATGGAGTAAGAACACACTTCACCATTCCCTATATCGCCTTTGGATGCCGTAAAAGATGACTAAGGGATATAATATGCATATAACATCATGAAAAGTGATAAGTGATGACTGTTTTTTTTCAACTATGTGACTGATTTTTTCAAATGCCAACAATGTTTTGCTTCGGGTGGGTATGATGATTACAAACACATTTTATTACTCCTCGTCATTCTTACCCTCTTTTCCGCATAGTGACGGAGTAAGAATACAATTCACCATTCCCTATCTTACCCACGGATGTCGTATAAGATGACTATGGGATACAATATGCACATAACAGCTGTGCAAGAGAAGAAAAACTCGAATAAAACCCTATACCAACATGTCTGGCCAGCATAGAACAGTATGTCAATTTTCCTCCTATTGGGGAGGAGGTTCGAGCCCAGCAGTGGGACATGTATGAGCTGAGACGACGAATAGAAAACCATATTATCAGCAAGTAACATAAGCTTTACTTTATGCCCCGTATTCCCAGGGAAACAAGGACTATACATTTAAAAACTTTAGGTTAGTAAATTTTTTTAAATAATAATCAAGTATCAATCAGTCGCGGTAGCATACAATCATCAACATAAAACGAATTTAAATTGAATTTCATATCGGGACTTGCATATTGAGTTGTTATATAGAGTATAATCGGGTTACTCAGTCCACTAGTGGGGATTACGTACTTTTTAATAAAGTCGCGCCAGCAGGGGGCGACACCGGGGACATTTTTATACAAAGAGGATTACTTTGGCCGCGTTTATCTGTACCTTACAGTGGGGCTTAGTCGTCTAAGTACTGTAGCTGAATGCACACCCATTTTGCTGGCACATGCAAGCTTGTCTTCATATATTTCTATTTTCTAATTTAAGTTGTATTGACGACATGTTTTAAAGAAGAAATAGTTTTGTATATCTTATTGTATATAATCATCATCGTGTGGTAACGGAGCAAGAATATTCACCATTTCCATATTTTGCGGGTGGCCAGATGGGTGTTGTAAAATACGACTAAGGGACATACAGGTAATATCTATGCAAGAAAAGGTAAACTCGACATAAAGTCTTATGCCAGACATGGTGTTGAATACTGATTTTGATAAAAAAGAACATAAAGCAGTCTGCCGACAGAAGTGAAGGCTTAAATTTATGAAAAACCAGTTGTCATTTTTAGATATTCAACTTAATCGTTTTATCTTAAGGACTTGAAAAATAAAATATTTTACATATCTCTAGTTTTGACATCTATCGGCACACATATATGTAGTAGATAACATGTCAATGGCCACAGTTATTAATACGTCACGTGACCATGTTGATGGTGACTTACACGACTCCTTTCCATCCAAGCCTGCCTGTAGAAGTTATCGCTTCAGAAATATTACCTAATGGTTAATTTGCCTATAATTTTTTTACAGAACATATGGAATTTATATTTTTTATTCTAATTTAAGTAATCCTTACTAATATTATAAATGCGAAAGTAAGTTTGTTTTTTTGTTACGCTATCACGCTTAAACCATAGAACCGATTTCAAAAATTCTTTCATCAATGGGAACCTATAATATCAGGGAGTAACGTAGGCTATATTTTATCCCGGTATTCCCACGGGAATGGGAACTATGCGGGTAAGACCAATGAAACCGAAGCAAAGCGAGGGCGGGTTACTAGTAGTCTTATAAAACTATAGAACAATATTCAACATTATCATCTTCCTCCTGCTCTTAATCTAATTATCTGGGGTCGACTTAAAATGTATACATCTAAAGTATCTATGTATTGCAAAAGTTTGGCAACAGTTTTGACTGGGTACTGACCAGACAACCCTCCTTGCGAATGCATTGTTGATCAGCTGAAATCATATGAAGTTGGCTCGGGTTCAGGGCTCTTAATCACCTTTTACGACACCCACGAATAAGAGTTGTAGTAGGTATAAGGAATACTCCGCACGTCAAAGTAAGTAAAAAAATGTGATAGACCATATTGAATATTCCGTGTGATGACGGAGTAAGAATACAGTTCACCACCCCATCTCTTGACCTTGAATGTCGTAAAAGACGACTTAGGGACTAACTCTATGCTTATAACATCTATGCTCGAGAAGGAGAACTCGTAACAAAACCCTATTCCAACCCGTTTGATCACTAGGTTAATTTCCCTCCTATTGTGGAGGAGGCTCAAATATAACAGTGGGACGTAGGTATATGAATCGAAATATTGTTAAATAAATACTGATTTTATTACCAGCTCATGTCTACAATACATGTTTACGATGTATAAGAGTTTCGATGAATGAAATGACTAACGCAAGCCGTTGACTCAACAGACGATTGGTAAAGGATATCATAAGATTAGCCTCAATCTGAATAAATGAAACAACGTCGCCCGCGCAGCTCTTGAAATTGAATAACTACGAAGTAACAACACCAACAATGGAAGATGCTCGCCAGCGCCCGACACTTCCAATTATCTCGTTGGCTGCATTACGCTTGCGCTGGGAACAAGTAAAAATAAACGTTCCTTGGCGCGCGAATGCTGATCTTTGATTCTTCAGCAAAATGAGAGAAAGTTAATTGCGTGATGACGATAAAAAATGCCTCTACCACTTCTTTTCGCGCAAGTTTTCTGTAATACGACTAAAAGACGTAAGCAGCATAATCATACTATCACTGAAACAGAAGGCAAAATTGGTATTTACCAAATACCTTTCTTTTGTGAAAGATGTTATGTGGTAGGTTCACTCTGTCGACAGTCGTCTGTCTACAATCTGGGGCCGGTCCGTCCGGAGCAGTACCTACCAGTATGGGTTTCACACATCTTCAAAAATAATATTTTCTTTGGAGACACATAGATATGCTAAAGCTAGCAATAATTAATACCTTATTCACGATATAATATATCAAATCAGAATAATTAATATAGTACAGAATACAAAAAATGTAAAATAATATAATACCTACAGAAAAATTTGTCCGCGAATCTATCTAATTAACCACACCCTTTCTTGCCCGTGGATGTCGTCAAAGACAATTAAGGGACATATATAGGTAAAGTCGATGTAGGAGAAGGAATACTCAATATAAAGCCCTATTCCAACGCGTATGACCAGCGTGGAATACTAGGTTCATTCTCCTCCCATTGTATTGAGACCAATAGTTTCACTTATATAGGCTGAGATGATGAGGGAAAAATTAATTGAATCGTTTAATTTATTATTCTGTACTAGCAACCCGCCCTCGCTTCGCTTCGGTTATAGGTTATAGTCGTTTTACCCGCGTAGTTCCCGTTCCCGTGGGAATACTGGGATAAAATATAGCCTAGTTTACGCCCTGATATTATAGCTTTCTATTGGTGAAAGAATTTTTGAAATCGGTCCAGCCGTTTTGAAGATTACCCGGAACAGACAGACAGACAGACAGACAGACAAAAATTTTTTAATTGCTATTTTAGGCATAGGTGTCGTGCATATAACCGTGTGAGCATGAAAAAAGCCTATTATTTTGACATTACAAACAGACACTCCAATTTTATTTATTGGTATAGATAAGTCTCCATAAAGACACCTACATATTTTCAATTTTACTTTCGTTTTAAATTAATTTAATAATCTACCACCGAATCGGAGCGCGGCCACAAGTTGAGAAGATCCGGCAAAAAACTCAACAGCCTCCTAATTTTTTAGATTACTCCTTTTAAATGAAATTGCATGTACCTATGCGATATACAGTACCTATTACCTCCAGTGTGATGCCTTCGAAAAAGGAAACATGTTTATTATGTGTCTAAATAAAAAAATATGTGGCTGGTTCAGAACTCGCAAGTAGCACCGGGACCTGAGTTAACAACTGTACACATTATAAATATGCCCTTTTAGAAGAGTTCAATATCCCTGCGTAATGGGTACCAAAATGAATTTATCTTCGAAATTTTACAGTAGATAGGTACCAACTGCCAACCCGTATGCTATCTTTGGAATGCCCTTATCCAATGATAAGATGGGTGGATGGTATTAAGTATTGGTACTTATCTAAAATATGATACAGTAGAATTCATATATAACGACTTCCCTTATAACGACTAACCGTTTTTAACGACGATAATGTTTACTCAAGTTAGGTTTCATAGTTAGGTACTGAGAAAATATAACCGTTTAGTGCGACTCCGGTTTAAACGACCAACTGCTTATAGCGACCATTTTTTATGATAATACGTCCGGTTAAAACGACGCGCAATGTTTTGTTTATACAACCTACGCACCAATACTTCGGCGCCCCAAATTCATCCCGCCCCGCGCGCTTCACCTTTCCTTATTGGCGCGCGTAAATCACAGTTAGTGTTTGTCACTTGTTATGAAAAGTTCTTAAAGCTCGACAAAATGAGTTCTGTGAAGCGAAAGTGTTTTACAATTGAAGGAAAAGTGCAATATTACACCGATTAGAAGGCGGTGAATCAAATGTAACCCTCGCGAAGGAGTTTGGCGTGTACATAATTATGTATTCGTAGGTTAGGTACTTATGTACTTAAGAAATAATCCTACCGTTTTGTACGTCATCCGGCTAGTACGACATAGTATCGCCGGTCCCTTAAAGGTCGCTATATCCGGATTCTACTGTATTTCGAATAAAATCGGCGAGTGTAATCGCGGCCAAAACTTAACAGTAAAGAAGAAATATTCCTTACAACATGATTTGTTTTCTAAAGATGGAATGTGGATTATTTGTTTACTAAATCTATTAAGCAAAACGTAAACAATAAATAAAGCGTTTGTAGTCCCATATGAATATCAATTTGTTTACCTCCTCTTACAGTGTCATTAAATTAGCGTCCAAATTGAATCACTACTGCGACAACCTTGCCGGGGCGACGTCCCGCAAAACTTTTCCTTCTATTAATTTACAAAGCATCGCCTTTCACTGCCATTCAAACAAATATAACCCTTCTTGTTATAATTTCAAGACTTAACTTTCTTTACAGAGAGGCTAAGTTTGTTCATTATTTTTACATGTCATTGTGCAAGTGACGTGTGGTACGTTATTAAAAATGAGAACCTATGTAGTAGAATTAAGGTCGCTATTCCATTTAATATATTACGAGGGTGTATCTGGTGAAATTATGATGCAGTCTTTATTCGTGAGCCGTCGGGAGCGGTTGCAGTAATCACCGCGTATCTCCATCCAGGGGTGGGCTGTGAATAGAGCTCTAATGAACTGGATTTAGGAGTTTTTGTGCCGGCGACTCGTCAGCTCAGAGGTGCAGCCGAGCAATTATGACGGACTAAACAAACGTGGCTTGTATACGGCCTTTCAATTATCGACTTGCAAGCGAACTGCTTACTATCAACTACTTCTTTCAGTAATTGCTTTTACGGGTACGTCGGGTTATTTTGTGAGTTTTTAAGCTGATATCGGTCCAATGATCGATCTGGCGAGTCAGTATAGATTGATGGGCTATTCTCTAAGCCGCACGTACAATATCTCGCCATTACGTTGTAATGATGAAGGAGGCGGCCTTCGTCGAACATCCAATCGTTTCTAATCTTCTTAGAGAGGAGCAAGCGAAATTATTTGGAGTCTAAGCATCTAATGTGCTTATATAATAAAAGGCTTCGGGAATTGTGGATGATTTTATCATTTATCCTCTGTTCCTACAATAATATAGTTTTTTGGGTGTATTATTTTTAATGAACTATATTTCTTTTCCTATTAAAATAAAAATGGAACGTTCTAGATCTGTGATTCGTTCGTTTATTTATGTCCACATAATTTTAATTTTTTAGGTTTATTACTTTGCTATTTTATATAGTTACAACTTTGTAACGTGTAGTGATAAAGTAAGAATACAATTAACCACCTATCTTATCCGTGAATACTGTAAAAGACAACTAAGTGGTTAAATATGCCTATGGAACCTACATTCCATACCTACGTATATGAGCTGTAATGATGATGATAAAGACTTTTAAGTTTCAGATGGTTTAAACAAATCATTCATCCATCCAGCGAATCATCTACGTCTACTTTTGTACATATTTAGAACGTTTCTGAGACATATCCCGAAATAATTTTATTTATACAAAAAACAAACCATGAGAAAACCTTAGGTAAATATTCATTGCTTAGCATTAAGTTTTGGCCTTATCGTAGTCCCATATCTCATCATCATCATCGCAGCCCACATAAGTCCCACTGTTGGGCTCGGGCCTCCTACATAGTGGGAGAGAATTTAACCTAATACTACCATGTTGGTCAATTATGTTGGTATAGGGTTTTGATTTTTGTTAGGGTTGAGTTTTCCTTCTCTTGCACAGATGTTATGTGCATATCATATCCCATAGTCATCTTTTACGACATCCACGAGCAGGATAGGAAGTGGTGAATTGTATTCTTACTCCGTCACCACACAAATTCCACAGTCCATGCTCTAAGCAGTAACTGCCCGTGCTATATCTTATGTAGTAGTTCTCTAAATAGGTTCTGAATCTGGATGCTTTTTGTGTTCGATAATTGAGTCCCTAGTGTCACGAGAATTAGCGATGTTGCCTTTAAAAAGCTTAAATAAAATCTTTTTAATAATCAAGCTACCATATTATTTTTGATAATTGGGCTAACTTCCCTGTGGTGACGGAGTAAGAATACAATTCACCATCCCCTTGCCTGCCCCTGGGTGTCGTAAAAGACGACTAAGGGATTATAATATGCAGATAACATTTATGCAAGAAAAGGAAAACTCGAAATAACATCCTGCCAACTCGCATGATCATCGTGGTTTAGTAAGTTTAATTCTGTCTCACAATGAAAGTGATGATGATGATGATATCTCTTCATCATCTCAGTTCAGATACGTTCCACTGTTAGGATCGAACCTCCTCCACAATTGGAGTGAAATTGGCTCACTATACCACTAAAGACGTGATGGTAAGTATAGGGTTTTATTTCGAGCTATCCTTCTCCTGCAAAGATCTTTTCTGCTCATTAAAATCCCTTCGTCATCTTTTACGACGCCCATAGTCATAAGTCTTAGTATAGATACGTGAAATATTACCTATATGTGAGAATGCTAGTTACTTAAAACTACCTAGCAAGGTATCTACACATATCTAAAGCATATGCATAAATACCTACGTGTTCACTAACTAAACGACAAACTTCAAAAAGTCACAACTCCAATATGTATCAAATCAAATAAGAACTGTATTGTATTCTAAGAACGTTGATATTAGCTTGTTTACAACGAAGGCAGTAAAAGATGAGTCTGTTCTTATTTATTTACGACGGTGCGGCGAGCGAAGTGGAGCGAAGATGATATGAATGATAAATGACCCTCGGAGCGTCCCTCCCGCCCCCCACTTACCCCTCTCACACGTGAACATAGCGAGGTGTGCTCTCTAGATGCCTACTTAAGTCTTGACTCGTGAATGCCATGAAGTGATAACCGTTTGAATGGCGAAAGAACTCTTGACGAATATTGATACTCTTGTGTTATGTTAATAATGGCTGACAGAATTAGTCAGAAGAACCTGCGTTTTGAATTGTCTTTAATAGACATTTAGTTTAAGGTTTAGTATCAATTTATAGTAATCGCTAAATATTAACAATATAAACGATTGTATATACTCTATCTTTGATTGATGGTGCAATGGTTAAGATAGCGATTTACCGAGTCGATAGTCATAGTTTCAAGGCAGGACAGTACTTTGCGCGATCCAGAAACAATTATTATGAATGTGGATGTAATTTTATGTTTGTTTATGATGAGGGATATAATTCATTATTCTCTATCCTACCCGTGAATGACGTAAAAGACGACTAAGGGATATAATACGCATATACCTAACATCTATGCAAGAGCAGGCATACTCGAAATAAGACCCTTTACCAACCTGTCTGACCAGCATGAACTAGTAATGTCAAATTCCCTCCAATTGTAGAAGAGGCTCAAGCCCATCAGTGGGACGTGTATGAGCCGAGATGATCATCATTACTATTTTGTTATAAGAATAAAAATCTTAAAATGATATAGTAACTGTATTACTCTTATAAGAAATTTAAATATCGGGAACTACGCACAACAATTGGCTACCTACAGTGGTATTTACGGCTGCTGTGTGGTAGCGGCTTCGAATACTACCAACCCTTGCTTTGCTCGTGGGTGTCGTAAAAGACGACTAAGAGCCCTAGATTGACCCGGACCAACTCCATCTGGTACCATTTGGGTCAACGATTACATTCCCAAGGAGGGTTGACGTCAGGCAGGCGGCCGGTCATAAAAGTCATTGCCGAAACTTTTTGCAATATGTCAAAACAGATGACATATTGCGTCGACCCCAAGTAATTGGGATAAGAGCAAGATGATGATGATGAGTGGTATTTACGGCTGCATAGAAATGCTTATTTCTAATAATGAACGCCGATAGATCTCTTGCACAAATATTATACAGGCAATTTACAACCTGTTTACCTATTGCTTCGAAAGATCTATCTATCTATCTAAAGTACTTAGGTATAGATTATTCATTTTGGCTAAACATCTCTATCTATTTTTGTTTAAAATTAAGCAGGTACCACCTAGATAAGTAGATAACTTTCCTTAGCCTATACCTACCTATATAGACCTCACATTGCAGTGACGTTATCGCTTTCCTATATCTCTTAGTCATCTCTTAGCGTGGGAAGGATGTGGCGGTAAATGGTATTCTTACTCCATCAATGTACCTACTTACGGCAAAATCCCTAAAATTGCTACTTGATACCTGCATATCTGAATGTAAAAACTTCTTTGGTGAAATAGTACCTATAGGTAATTACCTACGCGATGCCGATCACGATGTTTAGAGTTCAAATCCTGAGTCATGTAAAATGCCTTGTGATAGGGTTGTTCGTGGATTTTTATATTTTTAGTAACATAAAGACTGCTTATAACAGAACTCGACTGCATAGATGGCGTAGTGGTTAAGATACCTAACAACTGTGCCAATGTCGCGGATTCAAATCCCACGCAGGACAACGCTTTGTGCGATCCACAAATTTTTGATCTGAGTCTGGATGTAATTTTTGTCCGTTAATTATATGTTTGTAAAGTCCTCCGCAATGCAAGAATTATTTCCTTAGTGCAGGGCGTGGTGCGTGGCGTGGCTTGAAAAAGCACTATTGCTTTGAGACACGAATCTATTAGAAAAGGATTAAGTTTGTAGATTTACTGATAAACTTCGCAGTAAAAGGAATGAATAGTTCAAATTATTAATCTACGCTGTAAACTGTCTACGGTTTAGTTGCATCTATTTATAAAAACGTCTTTATATGTAAACATAAATAATTCCAAGTAAATGCCGGCTGACCGGTCGCATCAATCTCAACGTCTAGCCGAAATCATCGGAGCTAAACGGATTTTTTCAAACCAATGGCGGTGCATCAACATGCGTCACGCGCCGCACCATTGGCCCACACTTTTTGTTCCATTTTCGAATCCTTTGTTTTTATTGGTTGACACTTAGCTAAGACAAAGGGGCGATTGAGTGTGTGCGTTCTGTTAAATAGTGTGCGTATGTATTATGTTCGTGTGAGTTAAGGAACTGGCTTCCTGTCTGTAACGAAGGTAGAGCGTGGGTCGGCTATGTGTTACGTGCTTGGGCTTCTGATTTTGATATAGGTACAACTCGTCGGCCTATGTGAACTGTTTATTTTTAATACACGCTCGGCCCTTATACGTGTATCTACTTACTAATCAAACTTAAAACATTTATTATGTACCTACCTACTTACTCAGCCTATCTGTATAACTATCGTAGTTGCTCTCATTACTCGGACGTGGATTTTATAAGTCTTAAGAATAAAATCCTCTATTGCGGTGTTACTAAATGCTTTTAAACGATACAAATTTAGTATAATACATAGGTACTAAAATTCCGTACGGTGCCGGCGTTTTCTCCTCTCCTGCCCTTGGGTGTCGTAAAAGGCGGCTAAGGGATATCTTGTGCATATAACAACTATGCAAGAGAAGAAAAACTCCAAATGAAACCAGCCCGCCTGACCAGCGTGGTATCGTGGTCAATTTCCCTCGCAAGCGAGCCCAGTAGTGCGACGTATTTGAGCTCTGATGATGATGAGAAAATAATTCATGTAGGTTTTACGCACAAAATTGTTTTTGAATTGCGCACGACCCATTTGTCATGTAAGATATACCTACCTACTTAGATCAAGGGACTAGAATAAGGGACACCAACCAGGCCGCTTCCTACCATAAAGAAGGTGCTCTTCTTAATCTGAAAGAAGGACAAATATTGCCATTAAACCTCGTTTAAAGAAAGACGATCAATATCTCCAAGTTACCTAATACAAGTGTTCTAAAAACTTCTTTTATAACTGGCTTCATCTTTTTTTTTTTTTTAACTCTGTGGAAAGGCAATTTACGCACTGCCCCCCGCCGGTAACAGACGAGCCAGGTGTGTAGGACTCGCCGGTCACCTATGCAACCGGAATGCCCACTAAAACCAACAGCGGTCTCTTCCGCGCTTTTGCGGAGTGCCGGCGAGATCGTCTAGTGACATTCGATCCCCGGCACTCCTACACAAGGCCGTCGGGCCACGTCCTGTCGTCGCTCAAGGCGGTGGGAGGAGATGCGCGTATCGGCGCCTCCTTCCCCCTGGTCGCCCCCTACGGAGCGAGTTAGCGGACGCAAGTGCCTCGCGTGCCCGCTCCGCGGCCTCCTTCCGAGCGATGACCTCCTCGCAGAAAGAGGCCATCGACGACCAGCACCATCACTATCGTCTCTGATTTACACGTGTTAGTGGAGTTTCATTTTCATTGTCATAGCGAATTAGATATCGTGTAGTGACAGAGTAAGAATACGACACACCACCCCCTACTTTGCTAGTGGGTGTCTTAAAAGACGACTAAGGGCTATCCCTTAGTCGTCTTTTAAACGAACGGGGAGGGATACGTCCCTATTAATAGATCAATCTTATTCTTGAGTAGGTACGATTTTATCTTCTGTCTGTTCCGTCTGTTCTCTTTATCTTCTGAGAATTTTGGTGGAAACAAAAAGGTATGTATAGCAATTTTATATCATATTCACTACATCTCAGCAGTTTTATCACCATATATTACATAAAATGCCATCAAAATTATTTAATATAACACGTTAAAACACTAAGATATTGAATATAATACAAGAACACCACATGACACTTCAGATCTCCACCAAAAAACTCCATAGTAGGTCAAATTCCCTCCCATTGTGGAGGAGGCCCCAGCCTAACAGTGGGACGTATGTGGGCTGCGATGATGATGATATAATTAACTACATATATGGTAAATTTATTATGTTTTGCGTCGAATTTGGTACTTAATATTCGTTTTGTCAGTCACTGGCTTAAATATTATAGGCATATAATTTTATACGCAATATCTAACCGTATAAAATTATTTTTAATTTTTCTCTGAAGTCTGCCTCAAGAATAGCTTGGCCGATGCTGATAAAAATGAGGTATAATAAAACATATATTTATGTAAATAATAGGTTGTATATGACAACGATATGTTTATTATCTATTGATTTTTGAAGTGAAAAATTCTTTAGGTAAGATGGACACACTTTTGGTATGGAGAAACAGCACTATAGGCATTCGCGTGACCATTCAAAGTCACGCTTATAACAGATCATCTATTTACGTCACCTACAATGACAAGTAGTAATCAATAATTTTGAACATAATACGTCACGTTAGTAACTCAGTTTGTTTAAAATCCATGACTATTGGAACGCTTTCCGTGCATGTGATCCATAGTCAGATTATTTTTGTTTAAATTAGCGATATTTGCATAGTTTTTTTATTTTTTTATTATAATATAATTCTCATCTGAACATTCATCTAATAAATTAAAGAAAAATTAACTCTATTTAAGGAGAAGAGATGATCGATACTTATTTATAATTTTTTTTGTGTTATCATCATTGATAATCATTATTTAAAAAAAAACCGGCTAGGTGCGAGTTGAGTCGCGCATGAAGAGTTCCGTACTATTATCTATAAAAAAAAAACCCTCTTTTATTGTATGGGAGTAAATATTCTGTGAATAGTTAAAGCATCTACCTGTAACTGTTATTAATATCGAGCAAGAAACGGTAAAAAAATCAAGTTTGTTGCATGGGAGGCCCCTACTAGCAACCCGGCCTTTCTTCGCTTCGGTTTCAGTCGCCTTACCCGCGTAGTTCCCGTTCCCGTGGGAATACCGAGATAAAATATAGCCTATGTTACTCCCTGATATTATAGCTTTCCATTGGTGAAAGAATTTTTGAAATCGGTTCGGTGGCTTAAGCGTGAAAGCGTCACAAACAAACAAACAAATAAACGGCATATATAGCGGCAATAGAAATACATCATCTGTGATAATTTCAACTTTCTAGCTATCACCATTCTTGAGATACAGCCTGGTGACAAACGGACGGACGGACAGCGAAGTCTCAGTAATAGGGTCCCGTTTTTACCTTTTGGGTACAGAACCTTAAAAAAGAGCTTTTTAAAAACGAGTAATAAATGAAAATAGTGTTATTCTATTAGCACGTTGATAAAAATACGTTCTAGTAAAAACAATTTCAGAAAAATCTTTACAAACCGAAAATAATATTTGCGATTTAATGAAGCTAAGAAATTTTAACTTTTGATGTGTAGGCTACGATTAATAGTTTAATTTTAATTTTTTGATATCCAGCAAAGCAGATAGGTGACCGTCACTAGGTATAGGTATGAATGACATCTAAATAGGTAGGCATCAACTACTCTTTACTCTTGTTTCATGTGTAGGTACCACACTAACTTCAGCCCAAAACAGCAGCAGTCGATTCACAAGAAATGACTGAAAATAATTCAAGTTCACCTCCAGACGAACTGCTATGATTAATGATCGGGATTATTCAATTAAAGACTCGGCAGGTGACGGTAGGGGGACTGTGGGGGTGATGCAATAGGGAGACAGAAAGGGGGGCCTTTATCTTCGGCGGCTACTCGAGATCGGGGCCGTTGAATTAGCCTGGCCACACGTTTCCCCTTGATAGACTAGACGCCTGCCGGTTGTTTGCCTTTTTGAAGTCAATTGTTTAATAACTAATAATGGAAATGTTGCATGACTGCCTTGTTTACAATTTTACGGAAATATACTTTACCGTGCGGTGACGGAGTAAGAATTCCCTTATCTTGGCCGTGGGCGTCGTAAAAGACGACTAAAGGATATAATATGCATATAAAATCTATGTAGGTAAGAGATGGAAAGCTCGAAATAAAACTTTATACCAATAAGTATAACCAGTGCGGTAGGCATCGTAGGTCAATTTCCCTTTTATTTCGGAGCAGGCTTACGCCCAAGGGGTCGCATACCTACTTGCTGAAATGATGAAATAATGTTTAATTCGATCATTGTTAAGTTATTGTTCATTGGTGTGCTTAAATATGTCTTCATTAACTACATATTAGGTACCTATATGTACAGTAGTTAAAATATCAAACTATTAGTTTGCAAGTAGGTACCTATCGCGAGTTCGAATATCACGTAAAACAATACTGCAAATGAATATTTAATTTAATCTAATATTTGTATTTAAATTAAAATTGAAGGCTGAAATATTCGAAACTTCGGTTACGTAATTCAAAACCGCGATAAAATCCGTAAAAATAGTTTTCTCCCAAATGTTACACTCGCGTAAATATCAAATTCGATTTTATTTGTATTTCATAATAATTATTACTCAGCGTGAGTATAACTACTTTATTACATTGGTATGTTTCGGTGTGAATGTGCAATAGCTCTCGAAGGGTTCAAGTGACGCGAAGCATCATCCAACCGAGTACTGGACGTGTCAATGTCGTCGATGCTCAGCAAAGGCTATGGGGAGGGATCCGAATTATTAAATTTACTATAAAATTATTCAATATGGTCACAGTTATACGATACTGTGTTAATATTCGATGTGTATGAAATAATATATTTAAACGAGCAATTCTGATGTATTTCTATTTATTCAGAAACTCGAAAACTGTTTCAACGATTTCAATGGAATTTAGTAAGCAGGAGGTTTTCTAGGCGATAATGATGTAGCTAGAGCTATAGAAAATTTACTTTTGCCATTGTTTTTAGGTTTCCCTCCAATAATGGAAGAGGCTCAAGCCCAACAGTGGAACGTATACGGACTAAGCTGAATGATGATATTACCTATGGAATGTAAGGGTAATTTAGCCACAGACACTAAAAATAGTTAATTTGGGAAATCGAGCAATCGCTCAATCCAAAGAGCGTCTGTTCGGTTCTCGTTTTTCTCTTACTTATTATTTTTCCCTTTTTTATTATTATTTATTTAACCCGGTCATCTAGATAGGTACAAACACAAGATTATTTAAAAATAGTTTTATTTAGATGTATCTACAATTTTTTTTCACAATTATGGCCTCGATACATTCCGCCCTTACCATCAAAGGCAACGGAAGGACTGTGTATGGCTCCATGATCTGTATTACCTCCCCATTTCAGCTCACCACGGGCATCGATGACTTCAGTGGTAGGTACATGTTAAGTCTAAATTGTTGTTCTTAGAGGACTATTAAATCAGTAGCTGACTAAATGGATGGCTAAGTGCTACACGGATGCCGACCTACCGTGCCAGTGCTGTTGGTTCGATTTCCTTGCAAAACAATAATTGTGCGTGAATTCTATGTTTGTAAAGTCCCTAAAATAAGGATTATGGGTTGCGGTCTTTAAAAAAAGTGGTTTAATATTTTACTTATGAAAAGATTTTCTATTTATGTCAATAGATTAGCCCCTAATAGTATGGGTGTTCAAATGTTATGTGGGCGAAAAGTAAGTGTTGCGTATTTTTTACTTAGGAGGAATAAAGAATTGAGATTGTAAATAAATATTTGCTTACTGAAGAATAAATGCTTAGGATAAATCGGACGCTCTTTGATTCTGTATTATCATATAAAATTTAATCCTATGTTATTTTTAAAAACTGTCGTAAGCCACTTATATATGATGATAAACAAAAGAAATAAAGTATTTCTTTTGTTTATCATGGGAGTCTATTTCTGATTGAAGGCTCAGTATAATGGGTAGAAACATTCTTGAAGAAAACTTATAACACCAACGGGGATCGCGAACACGTATGCTGCGCCGGGCCCTCTTCTAGGCCAGTATCTGACTGTGGACGTCGGCAGGCTGATGGAGAGAGATTCACAATAGAATCTAGAAATTAAAGTTTTACTAATGAAATCTGATAATTTATGATGTTTACGCGAATACATTTAAATTAAACTATTGTTACGGATTTTATTGCATATGTATTTGATTTTTCGTAATTTCATCATTTTTAACATTGGAAAATTAAAAATCAAATACAAAGGGGCTAAAATCCGAATAATAAAAATAGTTTTATTTCATCAAAATTTGATTCATATTTCTTTCACGCATGAAAACCTTAAAATATGTAGCACTTCATCGTACATAATAGAAATACAGATTTACATAAAAGTATATAAGCACATATATGTATACTATTAAATATATGATAACAAAGAATAAAAAAACTTCGTTGGAAATCATTCCCTTCCGAAAGGTTGAACTGAAAATCGTTAGAGTAAAAAAATGTTTTTCTCGCAAACAAAACGTCCATTAAACGCGAACTCTCAACCCCATCCCTTCCGCGGTATTATAATAAATGGCGCAATAATGGCACAATATAATATTAACACAAAGTTAAACGCGTTTTTATTTTCCCGCCAAAACTTCAGTGACGCTCTGGTGAACGTGGTGTGCGACGCCATTTCTCCTCTTTACGGGTTCGTTCTCAAAAAATGGCTCTAGGAATAAAATAAATTGCAAATATTTATCAAAACGCAACCCCGTTTCGGATGCGGGCCAAGGGATGTGTCAATGTGGCTAATAGCTATGCTATTTAATAGGTATGTTATTAAATATCCTTCAAACATAAAGCCACTTAATTGGTCTAATCGAAAGGTATGGTATGATGATAGTGAATTCTTAAGATCGAATCCTGTGTCGAGCAAAAGCCTTATTATCCAGATTTTCTCGATTTTTGTGAATTTTCACAGAAAAACCTGCTAAAGGTTTTCTACGAAACAAGCCCATAACAGCTATAGAAAAGTAACGTAATAATTGATTCGTAATTTCGAGTCGTAAAGGTCGATTAAAGGATATAATATACAGGTAGCATCTATGTAAGAGAAGGAAAGCTCGAAATTAAACCCTATATCAACTCGTCAGAGAAACGTGGTGTAGTAGGTCAATTGTCCTTCCATTAGAGAAGAGATTCGAGCTCAGTAGTGGGACACGTATGAACTAAGATGATGAAATCAAAAACATATTCTGAAGACTTTTATTCAATGTGTTTTATATTTTAGTGTTTACTAAGTCGTATTTTGTAGCGTAGAGATAATATTTTACTTATCAAAATTCCACGCCAAGTATTGATATTTTATATTTTCTTCCATAAATTACATAAAATGCCATAAAGTACTCAAATAAAAAATTAAATCTTGAAATGTTAAACTGTTTAGTACAGATTAAAAATTAACTTAAAATATTAAACTATTTAGTACAGATTTTATCCAGTTTTTATTTATTTTTACATTGCTGAGGTTTTGAAGACTTTTTAATTTTAATGCAGTTACAGAGAACTAAGAAGGGCAGTCCACCCGTGACTAATAAATTCTTAACAGGAGATAAAATCGGAAAAAAAGAATGAACACAAAGCAGTCATGAAGACTACCGACAGAAGTGAAAACTTAAAAGTATGAACAAAATTCAAATTAATCGTTTGATTTTAAATTAAAATTTGTTAATTAATACCTTTTATATTTATTTAGTATTGAGATCTATCGGCATAGATATTGTAACATTAACATAGCTACCGATATAGTGTTAGCATTAACACCCCACGTGACCATATCAATGACGGTTTATATGAATTTACTCCACATCCAAACCTGCCTATATCTCCTCCACATCCAAATCTATTTCTATAGGCAGCTTTCACTTCAAAGAATCTTTAAGTCATCTATACCAATAAATAAAATTGGAGTGTCTGTTTGTAATGTCAAAATAATAGTCTTTTTTCATGCTCACACGGTTATTTGCATTATACATATACCTAAAATACACTTTATATTTTTTGTCTGTCTGTCTGTCTGTTTGTTCCGGGTTATCTTCAAAACGGCTGGACCGATTTCAAAAATTCTTTCACCAATGGAAAGCTATAATATCAGGGAGTAAACTAAGCTATATTTTATCTCGGTATTCCCACGGGAACGGGAACTACGCAGGAAAGACTAAAACCGAAGCGAAGCGATACTAGCAACCCAGTATTGAATATAATTTCAGACCGCAGTATTTATAATTATCCTCCAAAACGCTCAAAAAACTTCTATTGTACTATTGAAAGAAAACGGGATGTTAACGCAAAAATACCAAAAAAAAATATTATTGTATCGATATATTTAATGAGTAGTGTCACATCACTAAAAGGGCCGACAGGTTGCACACCATCGGACATTTTGTTTTACAGCGCGAGTTGGGTCGGTAGAATTATGAAAATATTACCCATCCCAGTGGAACATGCTTTGACATTTTATAACAGGGTAATAAGTTGTTTTTGGATGTTATACTCACCAATTTTTCTGTTGCCACCCGTTGTATTTTCATTTCTACTAATAAATTAATTAATATAATGATATCTGATGTTTACGCGAGCACTACACATTGTAAATAAAACTACTTTTACGGATTATATCGCGTTTGTATTTGATTTATGATTGCCCGACGTTTCGAACACTTTGCAGCATTCATGGTCACGGGCGGACTAAGGTGTCTCACGTCCAACAAGTAATCGTTATTACAGACATTTATAATTATCTGCCCGATACAGAAAATTATTATTTTATTATTATTATTACTAATTTTATTTTATTTTTATTATTATTTTTATTATTTTATTAATTATTATTTTATCTCTCAATTTCACGGCTATCTTCCAAGGGAAGATACTCGGTCCTTTGAAAGGTTTACATGGGGATATGGATCCAACACACAGAGGCCTTTGGAGAAATTTAATCTGAAATGGGATGGGACGTCACGCTAATTATTATTTTATTATTTTCATGTATCTTCGATTCACGGCTATCTCCCAAAAAGGGAAGATACCCGGTCCTTTGAAAGGCTCACATGGGGATATGGATCCAACACGCAGAGGCCTCTGGAGAAATTTAATGTAAAAATGGAATGGGACATCTACCGATGACACTCCAAGTCTGCACATAACACACGTGGACTGCCAACGGTAGGTGTAAAACTATTGTGTGATGATGGTATCTAATAACTGTTTATGGGGTTGGAGGTTTGATGGACTGGCTAAACTAAAAACTATTGATTGAAAAACTGTCGTCTACCTTTATCGTCTTATTATTACTAATTTTCTGTATCGGGTAGATAATTATAAATGTCTGTAATCACGATTACTTGTTGGACGTGAGACACCTTAGTCCGCCCGTGACCATGAATGCTGCAAAGTGTTCGAAACGTCGGGCAATCATAAATCAAATACAAACGCGATATAATCCGTAAAAGTAGTTTTATTTACAAATTAATTAATAATAGGGTTACCAGAGATAATATATCACAGTATTTTACTTTTTCTATATATTAACGAAATAAGTAATACTTAAAGTATTTTTTTGGTAATATTACAAATCAAATAAACACGATCATTTGTCTTTATGCACAAAGTACCTAGTTGACTCCACCATGGGCTATTTACTTGTCCTAACTATGAAATGTCGCAAGTAGTGTGTTATTTATAGACAAAACTAGAAATTAGTTAAATCAAATGATTTATTCTGTATTCCCATATGTGCATACATATTATCAATTTTATATTTCGTTTCAAATTAATCTAGTAATCTACCACTGAATTGGATCACGCCCATAAGCTGAGAAGATCCGGTAAGAAACTCAGTGGGTTCGTCATTTATTCACGTACATATCCGTGCGGTGACGGAGTAAGATCACAATTCACTATCACTTTTTTTTAACCATGTGTATTGTAAAAGATCATAAGGGATATAATATGCTATATTGTATGCTAATAACATCTAGACGAGAGAAGGAAAATACGAAATAGAACCCTATACCAATACTGTATAGAATAGGAAATCAATTTTCTTCTTATTGCGGAGAAGACTCGAGCCCAGCAGTAGGATGTACATATATGATTTAAAACATTAGAATATCTCTAATATTTGATTAAGAGTGAAAAATGATTATCAACCTGCGGGATTCGAATCCACGCCTATTAAAAATCCATTCCAATCGTCCTACCAACTAGACGAGCGTGGGCTTATATATAACAACTAAACTTTATCTGTAACCTTGTCCGCCTTTACAGGAGATGTTCCACATACCATCTATCTAGAAACATTTTGACATTGTTTCAGTTAAATATTTTAATTTTGAATTATAATTATATTAAGCTCTAATGACGATACGAACCAATTATCTAAACAAGTCTTTATTTTTTACTCGAAAGCAAATTTTAAGCTAACAAGCTACGGATACTCCCAACCCTTATATTACTCGTGGGTGTCGTGAAAGACGACTAAGCGCTTTACATGGACCTGGATCAACTCTGTCTGATGCTGTTTGGTTTTTTTTTATTGAACATGGTGGCAAACTAGCAAATTGAGTAGTAACTCAAACATTGATTTTTTGCGAGAGTGTGGTATTACCTCGGATGGACCGGCCCGCGGCTGTAGACAGACAACTATCAAAAATGTGCTCCTACCACTAATTGGTTAAAAATTGCATTCCCAAGGAGGTTTGACGCAGGCGCCCGATGATAAAACTATTGGCAATAACTTTTGTAATATGTACTATGAAGAAAGAGTAGATATTAAGTCGACCCCAAGTAATTGGGATAAGAGCAAGGTGATGATGACTCGAAAACGAGTTACGAATAACTTAGTATGTTAAATGCTACCTGCAATTTAGATACAAGACGAAGCAGCAGAGTTTGGCTCGTTCCTTATAAATGAGGTGTATCGCAGATGTACTTTACAAAAACGGGAGCCTAAGAGGACTCGTAATCCTCCCTGTTTTTATAACAGGAAGTACCCTCACCCTGGGCCCGCTGCTCCCTATCCATTTGTGTGTGTTCTGGTGAAATACGCGCACTATGTTTGGGTGGCACCGATCTCAACGTCGGGGGTATGATCTAAACTAATCTTCTCTGAAACCACAAATCGCCCGGCCCCTCACGCGATTAGCCACCTGGTTGTAGCTGGTCGTCTTAAGCTGGACGTCCCCCGGGGTCACCGGGGTCTCATCGGGCTGAGACTGACCGCCTTCGGGTGTGAAGAGTGGAATGGGCCGCGGCTCTCAATCACCCAAGGACCCGGATCTATTTAGTTCCGGCGAATGATACCACGGACAGAGGGTTCAGCCCTGGAGCTGTTTCTCCCATCCCAGCCAAGATGCAGCACAGTGAGGAGTATTGTACAATTTTTACAAACAATTAACGGTCATTATTATTTAAAAATTATTATTCTTATTCTCCTGTTTTGGAGTAAAATATTTACTGTTTATCAAACAAATTATCCGTCAGAATAGCAGTAATGTAATCAACAGAACAATTATCCAAACAAATCAAATTCTGTAGTACTATAAGTCAGGTCGATAGCGATATTTCTATGAAACAGACGAATAACAATACAAGCTAATGAATTGATCGCGTGTGGGGCGACCTACGGGTGCATTCGGATGCATTAGCAATGCTTCCGGGGCCGAGACCTTGCCACCCTACATTTTTTTTATTGTAACGATTCATAAACTCACATTTAGTCTGTATTTTACTTTTTTCATTGAATTAAAATACAGTAGTCATTCCGCGTTAAAAGAAATTAGTCTGACGAAGTAATTAATTAAACTAATATTATAAATGCGGAAGTGGTTTTAGTTGAGATTAAACTATTTTTAAGAATGTTATCGCGTTTGTCTGAGACATGGAAGGTAGCATACCGTGAGCATGAACATTAAAAATTCTTCGAAACTTCGAGAAAATAAAAATAATATTACTAATCTTAAATTAGACCATGACCTGTATGTAAGTATCAGTGAGCCTGCCAGCTTTTACAACATAATGTCGATTATTATAATATAACTATACTTGGAGAAGTACATATGGAATAAAAACATATTAGTCGAGTATGATACAAAATTTTATTTAATATTATAATAATCACGGCACATTCCTTCGTATCATTAACGCACTTCAAGACTGGAGGCTAAAATACTTTAAAAAAATCCTACACAACTGTGTGACGCGGGTAGACCTTAACGATAGAAGGGTAGTATTTCCTGTTCCTGTTCGGAGGGAGCCGGAGGGGGAGGGAAGGTCCTCTTTGTGTTGCGATAACCGGAAGCCAAGGGCTCGAAGGACCGAGGGTAATGTCAACTCAGAGGTATTTTTAAGTTTCTTCGCGTAGCTGTTGATTACTCAACGAAAGAATACTGTAATAACAATTGAAAAAATAATAATTTCATTACGATTTCTGAAAATGTACGCGAGTATTGTAATAACTAAATTTGAAGTGAAACTATTTTTACGGATTAGTCTTCTCGTGATCCTTAGCGCATGAAAGTGATCGAAAAGTCGGGCAATTAAAAATCGAATAGAAATAATTTTATTATAAATAATAATTTCTTTATTTATTTAAAGAAACTCAACAGCTTTTTAACACGCACAGTTTCACATAGACGATATGCAAACAGACTCATCTGTTTGCATTTACAATAAAAAAAAGCCAATTACAGAGTTCCACGACAAGACTATTTGATATTATACAAATAAAAAATAAATCAATACAAAAACTCTGATATTGTGTTGACAAATAATCAATTTTGGCTCTGATATAAGTATAATCAATTCTGTCTTTATTAGCCTAAGGTAGAGTAATGTTTAAGATCAGGGTTACCTATCTACTATAGTGCAGATAACTTCCAATGCCATTGCGATCTCTTACATGTTAGTGTCTTATAAAACCTAACCAAACCATAATTGAGTCTTCTTATAATAATATTACTTATAATAATTTGTATCTACTTCTGGTGATAGCTTCCGCGTGGTGACGGAGTAAGAATACAATTCACCACTCCCTATCTTGCCTGAGGATGTCGTAAAAGACGATTAGTGGATATAACACATATTGGTGCAAGAGAAAGAAAACTCGAAATGAAACCCTATACCAACATGTCTGATCAGCATGGTAGGTATATATAGTAGGTCAAATTCCCTCCCATTGTGGAGGAGGCCCGAGCCCAACAGTGGGATCTATGTGGGCTGCGATGATAACTTCTAGACACGAGTCACATTCTGATAAAGTTGCTTTCTTTGAAGTCCTAACTAATATCGACTTGGGGTCTCTATAAAAATAAATCGCTGCCGGTGAGTTCTTTACTATTTTTTTTAATATAAAAAAAAAGAAAAATTAAGTAGCAGTTGTTTTAAATGAAGGATATTCAATATAATCTATTTATTTACTTTGAGAGTTTTATATAGGTATTTTTATTAGAAGTTGAAGACAAGATGAGCCAACAGTGTAAATTGAATTACTTAAGACAATCTGTATATACAGTTTTGTGATATTATACTAAGAATACAACTAGCCAAGCCTGAATTTCCTGCGAGATCGTTGAAAACAACTAATAAACAGAAAATTAAAAATCAAATACAAACGCGATATAATCCGTAAAAACCGTTTTATGTCATGTCACACTGATGTATACATTATTTATGTCATAATCATTTCAGCTCATATACATCCCACTGTTGGGCTCGAGTCTCCTCCACAATAACAGTGAAACCGATTTTACTATACCATTCTGGTCAGACAGGTTGGTTAAGGGGTTTATTTCGAGTTTTCCTTTTCTTGCATAGATGTTATATGCGTATTACATCCCTTAGTCATTTTCTACGACTTCCACAGCCAATATAGGGAATGGTGAATTGTATTCTTCCTCCGTCGGCAAAAGGAAGGAAGAGGAATAACCAGATAGTATCACTACAGATTACGTATATTTAAAAGTTATATTCTGACTTGTCGATCAACGAGTTATAGATGTTCAATTTATTGCGTCTCATGCCGCCCTAGCCGAGGCCGCGGGTGACGTGACCGGGGATTAGTCCGTCACCCGCCGAGAGGCCGACCGCCTGAGGAAAGACCGACGTCCTCCCCGAGGGGGGGACGTCGGTCGATGGGAGGGTACCCCACGTAGGGGGTATTCCGTCGGGCCGACCACTGACGACAAGTAAACCTGCTCCGGTGGTCGGCCCAATGACGAAGGCGAGGTGGTTTTCGGGTGGGTTGCGGGAGCTGCGTGCTTAAGCCCCTCTGTCGCCCCGGACGGAGTGGTGCGGAGGCGCGCCGACCGCAGCCCACCCACAAAAAAAAAAAAGATGCTCAATTTATTTCCTATTCTAGAGAAGAACCGTATACATTCTATCCCCCACTAGGTGGACTGGACCGATGGGTGAAAATTGCTAGGCATCACTGCATGACGGCACAGGACGGAACTTGGTGACGAAACATGAAAGAGGCCTACGCCCAGCAGTGGATGGCGATGACCATATCCAATAGCGAGGCAAATTTGGGTTAAAGAAGGAGAATGTTCCTAAATTAGCGCTATGTCATGCCCTTCTTTAAACGAGGTTTAAGTAGAGAATTTTCTTCACGGTAGGCAAGGGCTTAGCTGTTCCCCTGGTATTGTAAAGGTCCATGTGCAGCAGTGTCACTTACCATGAGTTGTGCTGCTTGCTCGTTTGCCACAAACGACAATAAAAACAAGTTACTGCTGTTTCCTTAAAGACCTCGTTTTTCTCAAGTCTCGGCAGTGGTACAAATGCCTCGCGTATGTGGAGAGGATAGGAATTACACACCTGTCGCCTCGAACGGTGACTGGCTAAGCTCAAAAAGGCTCAGGCATAAGTCATCGCGAAAGTATCTCGTTCAATATGAGTTCAAGAAACAGAACACTGTGGCAATCATATAAATGGCTACTTTTAGTGCGAACAATAATAATTTTAGTTGCAAGTAAGTGCTTCAATAATGGGCACAATTTCCGACGATTAGTCGAACGACAGCCGAACGTTTTTGCAGGACTCTTGTAAAAATGGCGCTAATGACTTACCGTTGAGTGCACTACTTGTAGTAATCGTGTATAATTGTTTTCTTTTCTTTATGCATCTATAAGTCACCGTACTGTTATGTGTTATTAAAGCAAATAGTTCACCAGGTCACCTTTTAATTTTATTAGCGTTTACGCTTTTTTTTATCCTCATCATCACAGCTCATATACGCCTCATTGTTAAGCTCAAGCCTCCTACACAATAGGAGGGAAATTGACTAACTATATACCACGCTGGTCAGACGTGTTGGTATAGGGTTTTATTTAGAGTTTTCCTTCTATGGTAATTTACGACACCCACGAGTAAGAACGGCGGTCATGAATGGTATTATTACTTCGTCACCACACGGAAAGATTCGGACAAGATTCTAATTCATATGATTATAGTAAGTTCTATTCAAATGCAAAAAGAAATCTTTCAAACTATCATAGCAAATACCTACTGTTTTCACAACTATATATATGCAACCATCAGTTGTCGTCCAGTATTGAACGTAGATCTCTTAAGGGCCCAGACAGACGACGCAAAAATTTTCTTGCGGCTGCCGCGCGTTGGCCGCGTTTTGACCGCGTATTTGTTTCTTTTTATAGCAATTTAAATTTTATTGACTAGTCCACAACGTACAAATTCTTAGTAGTGATCCAACAATATTGACGTGTTAACGTCGCCGCCGCGTGCATGCCGCGTGTCCGCCGCGTGGCTGCCACGCGGTTTGGTCACTACTAAGAATTTGTACGTTGTGGACTAGTCAATAAAGTTTAAATTGCTATGAAAAGAAACAAGTACGCGGCCAATACGCGGTCAACGCGCGGCGGCCGCAAGAAAATTTTAGCGTCGTCTGTCTCGGTCAATTGTATTTCTACTCCATCACGGCACTGAATTATAATCTAATTTAAATTATTATCCTAAATATTAACAGAATTAGGTACAGTAAAATTCATGTAAATTAACAAATAAGCATAACAAGCAGACGAGTCATGATTTGGTATTTAATGTGTTGGTAAACCATTTCTTTTTCCAAATAATTCTATCAATAAATTCCGAAAATAGTATATTAAAGAAGCTAAAAAAATTATGAACATTTTTATGCCCTCGGTTTTCCTTACAATTAATAATCTAGTTACAGTTATTCGCAATGGCACAACTTATCCGGGGCACGGAAGTCGGCTTTCACTCGACACGACTTGTCCATTTATCGTGCAACCTCTCACGCACCACATAAAGGGGTTAGAATACAGAATACATTTATTTTAAACTTTTTACAAGGTAAAACGATACGTTTTTAAATCTTCAAATATGACAGCCTTAACTTTACCGATTTAAAGAGGCGTAAGCAATGTTTCAAACCTCCTTCTCATTTAAAATGCAATGCCTTATAAAAAAATAAATTCTATGCAGAAATCTTACATCTTTAAACGAGCAATTCTTGTATATATACCTATTTATGTTTTTATATTTCTAAATACATATATAAACTCATTTGCAAAAAAAACGGGCACCTAAGCAATGAACCATTTCAAATGTTAATATTTCTTTGTTTGATAATTATAGGTAGTTTTATCCACACAATTTGCTAAATTAATAAGAAAATAATCGTTTTCATCAGTATTTCATAAAATTTAGATACAATTTATGGGAAATAATGCTAAACCTCGCTAGTAGTGTATATTCGCTAGTAGTGCATATGCTCATGAAGTAAAAATAAAAAAGTTTTTTTGTTTGTTTTTCTTTAATAAAGTAAAAGCAGATAAATGTTTAGTATCGAGTGTGACCCCCTCTAGCTAAAATCACAGCTTGAATTCGTCTGGGCATGCTAGCGAGTATATCCCGGATACTTGCTTGCGGAATACGTTCCCACTCCGCAGTAATCACATTCTTCAGCTCTCTGATGGTCTGCGGAGCCGGGTGTACTGATCTCACACGCCGTTTCAGAACGTCCCAGACATGCTCTATGGGATTGAGGTCGGGACTTCGAGCTGGCCAATCCAAACGACGAATGCCGACCTCTTGCACATACGCATTAACATCGCGGGATCGGTGGGCGCGAGCATTGTCGTCCATAAAAATCGAGTCTTCACCTAGAGCGGCCAATGCGGGTTGTGCATGAGAAATTAGAACTTCCGTTATGTATCGATGCCCAGTCAGTGAGCCGTTTTCAATGAAGACTAACTCTGTACGATCCATTGAATTTATTCTTGCCCAAAACATAACAGAGCCCCCACCATAAGGTGTGATTTCTTCGAAACATGCCTCTGCAAAGCGTTCTCCTTGTCTTCTTAGCACTCGCCGACGTCGATCTTCACCGAACAGAGATATCCTGGCTTCATCAGAGAACAAAACCCTATTCCAATCGTCTTGAGTCCATGATTCACAATTTCTAGCGAACCTAAGCCTGTGAACTCTGTGCTCACGGAGTAATTTGGGGCCGCGGGCCGGGCGGTGACTGCGTATATTGGCAGCGAGAAGCCTCCTCCTGACCGTCCATAGACTAATATGCACATTTCTTACTTCTTGGAGGTTGTTCTTAAGATCCACATACGAAGATTTGCGATTTCTCAATGCGCGACTCACAAGAAAACGATCATCCCGTGGTTGGGTACATGGTTTTCTTCCAGAACCAGGCCTTCTCTCGACGGAACCAGTCTCCTGATATCGCTGCCAGGTCCTTTGGACTGTCGAGCGACTAACATTTAGCCTCCTAGCCACGAAACATTGGCTGCAACCCTCTTCAAGCAGCGCGATAATTTTGGTAGCTTTTACCACTTTATCTACCATTTTTGATACAGCCAAACAGCATTAAATAAAGCTTTGACAGTCAAGGATATGAAATTAATCGATAAAAATTGAATAAAAGTTATGAAAGTCGATGTTAACTTCTGGAACTTCGCCCCAAAAATGTAGGATAAAAAGGGGTTTTCTGTAAAAATGAACATCAAATGAAAAATTGAATTTAGAACGTACTTTTTTAAATACCACAGCATTTTTAAAACCGGCCAGTAACGTGTACAAACGATTGAAACCTTTTTGGTATTGTATCTTTTTAAATATGAATGAAAATCAAAACCGCCCGTTTTTTTTGCAAATGAGTTTATATATATTTCTATATTTTCAAAATCTCGGAAACAGGACCAATGAATTTCATGAAATTTAGTAGGTATACTATAAGTTTCGGGAACAACAAATCGATCTAGCTAGGTTTTATTTATAGAAAATATCACCTTCTCGGTGTTTTTAGCTAATCAATAAAATATCATAAAATGTCAATATCAATACAAGTACATTTTGTTGCTAGTACTGATTATGCTTGTACCTATCAAGAACGAACCGACTTACTAAAATATTATTCTGTTTGTTACTTTTCAAATTCGTGTACATTACTTTTAAATCATTATTCATAAAAAGCCGATGCAAAAAGTGTGTCACCTCATTCATTTCTTTAATCACTCATCAATCCATCTCCTCATTATCACAGTCAGCATAAGTTCTACTGTTGAGCTCGAGCGTTCGCCGCAATGGAAGAGTAATGAATCTACTATACTGCGCTGGACGTGTTGATATAAGATTATTTTCTAATTTTCTTGCCATGTATATATTTTATCCATATATCATATCCCTCCTTAGTTATCTTTTACGATATTCATGATTCACGGGTAGGATAGTGTGGTAAATTGTATTCATACTATGTTTCAAATAATTCTGCATAAGACTGTTAAGGGCACTTAAATATTGTCAAATTTACACATCGTTTGAAACAATCCATTAATCTGGATCATAGCACGGTCACAAGCTAAAGAACCGACAAGAAACTTAGATCTCATTAAAAAAAATCCTTTAAATAAATTTTATGTACCTATCCATACTAATATTATAAATGCGAAAGTAAGGATGTTTGTTTGTTTGTTTGTAACGCTTTCACGCTTAAACCACAGAACCGATTTCAAAAATTCTTTCACCAATGGAAAGCTATAATATCAGGGAGTAACATAGGCTATATTTTATCCCGGTATTCCCATAGCAACGGGAACTACGCCGCAGGTAAAGCGACTGAAACCGAAGCGAAGCGAGGGCGGGTTGCTAGTACAATATAAAGTATTAACTTCAGTGTGATGCCTCTCGAAATAGGATATATATTTTAGTTCCAAAATTCTGCAGCATTCTAAATAGGATATAAACTTTTTTTTTTTAAATTTAGTACAAATAAAAAATATAGCTGGACCAGATCCCACAAGCAGCAGCCGATCACAAGCAGCCATCACTCTCCATTTACACTTTTAAAAACGTAACTTTTAAGGACAAAAATATTGATATCGGTGTTATAGGTGTGCCGTAAAATCTGCAAATATTATATACTAATAATATGATTTCTTTCACCTGAAAACTAGCTTATCATAGTCGTGAAATATTTTATGTCACCGTTAATTTTAGTTGCCTTAACATAACGATCGGTTCATCTATCATGCGGCTTTTAAAAGGGTAGACCGGGGTTGACGGCGATTGAAGCCTTTCTTATTTATTCGTATATGGCCTGTTGGCGCCAAAAATACGCCACGCTGACCTTTCCTGACGAGGGGAGTGTGAGCTATGGATAAACTGTGACCGATAGGTGCGACGAATTTAGCTTTTTAGGTCATAAAGTAAGTTGTAATATTATTTATTTACTATGTTTTTGACAAAAAAAGACGTTTGAAATATTATATTTTACCAATAGTATAATCCTATAGGTGATGGAATAAGAATACAATTTACCACTCCCTATCTGAGTGTGATCTCCGTGGGTCGTAAAAGATGGGATATAATATACATATAACATCTATGTAGAAGAAAACTCGAAATAAAACCCTATACCAACACTTCTGATCAACGTGGTATCTATAGTGGTAGAACCCTTAGAATAATAACGTATAGAAGGATAGTGTCAATCGCGCAGACGATTACACACGCATGTCGCGCAGACGATTACACACGTACACACGCAAACCACTACACAAATTATGAAATCAAATTTTGATTTATTAACATAAATCGTCGAAATACTTTTAAAAGTGATGTTAAAAACCTTTTTAAGTTTTTCAAATGTATTGTGACACCATTTGAATGCACAAACCGTCATAATTATCAATTTATTTTTTAAGAGTTGCGTACGTACGTGCAGTACAATGACTTGTACATTACGGAACGGTTCCGGCGTAAGCTCCATTAGGCTCCAATTGAAATGCCTCACTTTTTGTGCGTGAACTTACCTTCTATACGTTATTATTCTAAGGGTAGAACCATACTACACATTATCAACAGCCGCGGACTGGTTTATTTGGGGTAGTACCACACTCTCGCAGAAAAGCCTTCTGACTGGTTAGTAGTCGAACTTGTGACAGAGTGAGAATACAATTCACCATCCCTTATCTTACTCATGGGTGATGAGTGTAACATCTATGGAAGAGAAGTGAAACACGAAACAAATTGTATTAAAACACATCTGACCAGCATGGTATATTTGGTGAAGTACCCTCGCATTGTGGAGGAGGCTCGAGCCCAATAGTGAGACGTACCTATATGATTTGAAATAATGAGTCATTATGTAATCTTCCATTGGTGAAAAACTTTTGAAATCGGTTTAGTGGTTTAGACGTGAAAACATAATAATTGTAAAAACAAACTCACATTCACAGTAATAACATTAGAATAATCTAAGAAAAGATAAATTATGGTGCAGAAAAATACAATTCATACCTTCTTCCTTTAACACCGATGTCACCGAAAAGACTAATAGGAGATTTAAATATAGAACCTTAGAATAATAACGTATAGAAGGATAGTGTCAGTACTTCGAACTTAAAAAATTTGAATCTAAAAATACTAATGGCGGGCAGACGATTACACACGTACACACGGAATCCACAATACAAATTATGAAATCAAATTTTGTTTTTATTAACATAAATCGTCGAAATACTTTTAAAAGTAATGTTAAAAACCTTTTTGTGATTTTCAAATGTGTTGTGACACCATTTGAATGCACAAGCCGTCATAATTACCTATTTATTTTTTAAGAGTTGCGTACGTTCGTGCAGTGCAATGACTTGTACATTACGGGACTGTTCCGGCGTAGGCTCCATTAGGCTCCAATTGAAATGCCTCACTTTTTATGCGTGGACTTACCTTCTATATGTTATTATTCTAAGTATAGAACATTTATATTTCTAAAAGATAGGCAATACTAAAACCAACCTTTGACTTTTTGACTTTTCCTTTTCTGGCGGAGGAGGACTATATATATAATAGTAGGACATAGGCTAAAGAGAGAAAGAAACGAAAATTAAATTTGTGAAGGAAAACTTCTTTAGCCGCGAATTAGGAATAACGCAAATCTTTTTTTCAGACGGAAGTGACGTACTCGTTGCCTTACAGTTGTAGTCTAACCATAGTGTAAGCACATGGGTTATTTATATATTAAAACATAATTTTTAGTCAAAAATTAGATATAATAATGAAATAGTAATAATAATACAGTTAATTTATTGTAGTTTATCTTTGGTTTCAGTTTGGCGTCTATAAAATGGCGACTTATATTTTAAATTTGGAAGCATAATTATTGTTGTTTTTCTATTTTAAAATTTATCATTATCTGTCACGATATCAAAAAAGACGTCGACCGTATGTAATTGTTACGCTCGTTTTACTTTTTGTTAATCTTTCTACGATTTTTGATCACTCCACTGAAAACAAGACCGTCTGTAACTAACATGTAGGTAACATTATTTTTGTTTATCGAAACTATACAAAGTACCGATTCGTACATAATTTCAGTGGCGAGTTGTACAGGAGCGGTCCAGCGGCAGTCCGCTATAACCGTATATCTTGTCTTTGTATGCTCGTATTTATGGCCACCCTTATTTTTATTTTAATGCTGATGCGACCGGTGCCACCGTGTCTCGCCTGCCGACTAATCTTTTGGACACCCTGGTTCACTTAATGTGTGCTGTTTCCTCGTAATCATTTATAGGTATGGTAAAATTTATTTGTATAAATGACTTTTTCTTGCAAGTCATTTAAACGAATGTGTTACGTACGTATGTTACACTTGGCCAGAATTTTTCACCGCAGGTTTGCTAGTGACTTATATGTATATACATACATACATACATACATACCTATTTGTACTACATGTACTGTAACCACTGCCCGTGTGGTGACGGAATTAGAATATAATTCACCACTCCCTAACTCGTGGATGTCTTAAAAGACGGCTAAGAGTTTTTGGCGAGCATCTGAAGTGTCATGTGGTGTTCTTGTATTATATTCAATATCTTAGTGTTTTAACGTGTTATGTTAAATAATATTGATGGCATTTTATGTAATATATAGCGACAGAACTGCTGAGGTGTAGTGAATATGATATAAAACTGCTATACATACCTTTGTATTTCCACCAAAATTCTCAGAAGATACCCTTAACAGTGGCCATTACACTGTTGAGAGAGACACTTTGACTTACTGACAGACAATTACTGACATGACGAAACTGAGAACTTGAATAGATAATTATAACTCGACACTGGCAAAAATGGCTCGTATTTGTAGCTGATTGCCAAGACAAAAAAGAAGAAGAAGAAAGACGGCTAACGAATATGCTAGGCTCACGCATATAACATCTATGCAAGAGAAGGAAATATCGAAGGATTGTATTAAAATTCCATCAAAAAGTTTATAACGACGATACAATAAAAGGCAATATGTGTAGTAAAGATAGCTATATCACTATTAAATTAATTTTATAGGTAATTATTATTACAATTCAAATAATGAATCCAAAATAAAAAAAACATGAATAATTTAAAAAAATGTTCACTTCTTCGAAATCTATGTTTGTTATAAAAGTTACGAGATATTAAATTTCGAAATTATTATCACAAATTTAGTTCAAATATTGTAAAATCTAAATAAATTCAGAAAAATATGTCACTTTCAAAAAATTACAAGTTCAAATATATGTATACACTAGCTGACCCAACAGACGTTGTTCTGTTCAAATCTGTAAAAAAATAGAAAATTGAATTCTTCTTGAAATCGATCGCAGCGCCACCTACCGATTCCAATTATTAATCTAAACCGAATGGTTTGGTTGTTCTGTATGGTTATTCCGAGGGATATGAGACTTCATATCCATCGCAATGGTCACAAAAAATCATCAAAATTGGTCCAGCCGTTCAGAAGGAGTTCAATTACAAACACACGAACAGAAGATTTATATATATAAAGATAGAAAAGTTTATGTAGTCGAAAAAAAAGGTTACATTAGAAAAGTATATATAAACGTTAAGCGTTCTTAAATTTTCTAATTTTCTGCGCAACTTTCTTATTTTTTTTCCGTAAAGACCTTTTCAAAATATTAGAAAACTTAAAAAAAAAGATGGACGAAATCGGTAAAGTCGTTTTCAAGTTATGTTATTGTCCTGCCCAAACAGCGCCATCTACCGGTAATTGTGAATCTAAACCATCCTCGAATCCCCTTGAACACACACAAAAAATTTCAGCAACACAGGTCTTGCCGTTTAGGAGGAGTTCAGTGACATACACACGTACGCTAGAAATTTATATATATGAATCGATCCAGAACTACATATCGATTTAAAAAAAGATTTTTATGGGTTTGAAAAATCGATTCTTCGATTAATCGATCTCAGATCGCTATCCCTAGTCTGTGGCCAAATTAAATTTTTAGTCTGTGGACATTAAATGTTTCACACATCTTTCACTCACTTATAAATGAAAAATTAGTTAAATAAACATTTTCCAGTGGACCATATTGTGAATTTAAACCATCTTCAAATTCCCTTGAACTCACACAAAAAATTTCATAAAAATCGGTCCAGCCGTCTAGGAGGAGTTCAGTGACATACACACGCACACAAGAAATATATATATAAAGATATATGCAATAATAATAACGTTATTATTCACCCTGATGGTAAATAAAATGTCTGTGAACACAATTTTAAATAAAGATAAATACATCATCAGTCTCTTATCGTGAGGTCTTGTGTTGAAATTCTAGATGGTCAGAAAAAAAATCGCCGATAATACCCAGCAGAAAGCTTTAATAAGTTTGATATTACGGCCATCAATAAAAATAGGTTAGTCCTATTTACAAATTATGAAACTTCTTCGATCTTATAACTGCTTTAGCGTGAGTAAATCTCGGCTCATGTACGTCCCACTATTTGACCTTACCACACCATGCTGGTCAGATTAGCTGGTATAGGGTTTGGTTGCGAGTTTTCCTTCTCTTGCATAGATGTGATATGCGCATTATATCTCTTTATTTTTGTGTTACGGTCGGCGCACTCCTCGCACCACTCCGTCTGGGACGACAGAGCACCCGTAGCCCACCCGCGACACGTCGCCTTCGTCGTTGGGCCGACCACCGGAGCAGGGTGACTTGACATCAGTGGTCGTATTATAATCTCTTAGTCGTCTTTTATGACATCCACGGGTAAGATAGGGAGTGGTGAATTGTATTCTTATTCCGTCACCACACGGAGAGATAAATACATATTGATGTATTTATCTCTGCGTATCATAATAAAGATTTTGCTATGGAATAAACAACAGTAGCTACTAGTAAATAATATGACTGTACTATATTTTATTATTTAGCAAGTCGTATAAGAATCTCGTAAAACTCAAGTCTCCTTAAAGAAAATTGAAGAATTTCGTCACTGAAATATTCAAATGAAATTTCACCAGTCATAAAGTCGAAAGATTCTTCGGCTAATTTTAAAAGAAAACGCTAGGGTTGAGTCCCCCCGTAAACAATATTTCACGGCCATAAGTTTCCGATACATGAATTTTATTAACTTTCGCACCCTATGACTGATGGTGGCATGCCATGGTGGGCTATGGTATTACAGTGTTTGTTTTACGCGTCATCAAAATGCCACTGACACTTCTATAGTATTTGAAGGGTGGCCGCGTAAGCACGTTATGCAATTACGATTTGCGTGATTGTTATTTAGAGGGATAATTGATGTTAAGTTGATTGATTGAATACTTTTTTATTGATTAAATACAACTCTTCGTACTAAGCAATCAATTCCTTTATCACAGGGTTCTTACAAATGTAAATTACGGGCCAGAATGTTATCAGTGTGGTGACGAAGTAAGAATATAATTCACCACACTCTTTCTTACTTTTCTGTGTTCTAAAAGATAATTAAGTGACATAGTATGCATATAATGTCTATGCAAGAGAGTGAAAAAACACACTAAAACGCTATACCAACTGGTCTCATTATTGTGATAATATCGGGTTGACCGAGCTTCGCTCGGAATATTTTTATTGTATTGATTTAGATATATATTAATAAAAAATAAAAATTAAATAATGAAAAAAATATAAAAAAAATACAAAAAGAGAATAATAATAACACCGAGATTCGATCCAACGCTATTTGAATGCGAAAACAAAACAAAAAACTGGACGACTTCGCAACTGAGCTATCGTCACTCACGATATCAACAGCGAAATTTGAATCTATATTCTATTGACATTTTATGCCATTGTATTGATTAACTAAAAACACCGACAAAATAACATTTTCTATAAATAAAACCTAGCTAGATCGAATTTTTGGCCCCGAAACCTCTAGTATGCTAAATTTCATCAAAATCGTTGGAGCCCTTGCCGAGATCCTGAATATATATATATATATATATATAGGTATATATATATAGGTGTATATATATATATATATATACAAGAATTGCTCGTTTAAAGAATATAAGATAGTATGTCAATTTACCTCCTATTACGGCAAAGACTTGAGCGTAGTAGTGGGATGTATACGAGCTGAGATTATGGACACGATTTACAAGTAGACTGAACAAAAAATTGCACTATACGAAAATCGAATCCACGACACTCAACACAATAGCTCGCTAACTCTTTGAACCACTACGCTATGTAAGTGAGTTTTCTATTATTATAGACAAAGAAGTGAAGATAAAACAGCGCATTATGGGTTTATTTTGGCATTAATTAGTACAACACTATCGACAGTCGTTTGTCTGCAGCCGAGCACTGATTATCACATTCTCGAAGAAAATTGATATCTGAATATAGCAATTTGTTCTTGTATTTTGTTCGATTAGTGAGGGAGCTTGAAGCCCGACTCTAAGGGTGTTTGCGTGTGATGGGTTTTGGTGATGCCTTCAGTATCACTGACCCTCTTTGCACACATTTCTACTCCCTACACTTAATCAGGGTAGGTATCGACCTGACAAAGCTCCATGAGCAGTAGAGTAAATGAAACTACATATATCATCAAGTGTACTGTTTATTCGTTTGCACCTAACATAAAATGAAAATATTTATATTTTAGTATGCTGATTCTGTGTACCTGCAAGCTTGAAAGCTTGTTTAAAATTTTAACATTGTAATATTTTATAATTAATCGTTTACAGCTCATCAATTAAACTAAATTTAATGACCAAAACTTCAAGTATTAGAAATGAAATACGGTGCCTAATTTAAATAAAATATTTATAACTCTCCCAAGCGACGTTATTTGCTGAAGGGTGACTGGAAGATTTCAAAACTTTGTCGGAGAGAAATTGGCTAAAAAATTCCTTAGCAAAATAAAATCGAAGAGCGGCTTCCGAAAGTTATCGAACTTCCCAACAATCCATTACACCGAGTTTCGCAAAAAATTTACTCGGAACTCTCTTGGAACTTATTATTTTGAGTGAAAACATTCACGAGTTTCGTCGCCTTCGACTAAGTTTGTCATTGCACCAATACCACCCTCCTTACACTCAATAAACACATAGTACAACTAATGTTTATTGTCTTTTTTTTTATTTTTTTGGGCGGTCGCACGCTGTTTATTCTGTCGGCGGAGCGCCGCTCCAAACCTACCGTATTCCCCACCCACTCCTTTCACCATTGGGCAGACCATTAGTACCAAGTTCCTTGACGCCCATGGCCAGCCCAGCGGGATACCCTTTCGGGTACCGTCCCTCCCCGATCCACTCTCAGGGTGTCACCTCACGCGAAAATTGACCACGAACGAGAAAAAGAAACTAAAAATAAGCACCACGGCCTCAGTCACCGGGAGAAATGAAAAGAAATAGACGAGATGGGAGTATAGACAATATCTGATAATATACATAAAATAAAATATACATAAAAGAAAAAACTTAATGGGTTTCATCATATCATCGTGTCAGCCTGATCCCAACAGTGGGACATGTGTGGACATGTCCCACTGTTGGGATCAGGCCTCCTCCACTATGGGAGGGAAATTGACCTAGAATACCACGCTGGTCAGACGTTAATGTTGGTATAGGGTTAGTTTTCGAGTTTTCTTTCTCTTGCATGGTTATTAAATGCACATTATATCCCTTAGTCTTCTTTTACGATACCCACAGGCAAGAGAGGGGGTGGTGAATTGTATTCTTACTCCGTCACCACACGGATATAATGGGTTTACTAATAGTTAATCTAGAATTTCGTCTCTCACCTTCAAGCTCCATTGTCAGGATAGCTTACCATCATACATAGCTTTTTCAAATATTATACATACGTTTGAAAGTGAATATTCATCGTACGTCCTGTACCTATTATCAGGACAGGGAATCATTTCAAAATCAAACTCATACGCAATTTATATAGTGTACTTCCATATTAAGTATGCTAGGTTCGAGACTTAAACTTACTGTATGATCGCCACGTCATTGTTCTGAGAGTGTGTAATATTTGCGTATCATCATCATCATCATCTCAGCCCATATATGTCCCACTGTTAGGCTCGGGCCTCCTCCATAATGGAAGGGTAATTGACCTACTATACCACGCTGGTCAGACGTGTTGATATAGGGTTTTATTTCAAGTTTTCCTTCTCTCGCGTAGATGTTATATGCGTTTTATATCCCTTAGTCGTCTCGTACGATCACCTACGGGTAAGATAGGGGATGGTGAATTGTATTCTTACTCCGTCGCCACACGGTCAGTCATATTTGCGTATAATTTTTATAAATTCAAAATGAAGATTTATTTCTTAATGCGGACAATTGCTTATTTGAATAAAAAGCTATGGAAATAAAATCATTAGGTCTATGTGAGTAGATTATAAATTTTAAACTAGTCAAAATATTATATAAAAACAAAGTATCATAATAGAAATATTATACATGTAATTATTGGTCATCCTAGGACGATTACACGGCGCCCAATATCGATTATATCCACACAACCGAAACGAACGTGCCCCAAAGCCTTTGCCGCCATTAGACTCAGGTCGTACTAACAAACTTACCACTAAAATTGCCACTTTTAGCTCGAAGCGAGTACTAAACAGCAAACAAAGCGAATGGCGGCGGCGAGCGGCGTCCGGTCCCACCACAAAGCCTTTGTAACCGCCACACTGACACGCTTTTTGCGTTGCCGCGGCTGCTATCGCCCGATGACGTCCCAGTAGATCGATAAGAGCCTCTCACTCGACGGGAATGCTCCATTGTATTACTGACACTATACTTGTCTGAGATGTGGAAAATCGTAGTCCTAAAATGTAGCGTGGCATGATAGCGGCAGTGACGTCACGTCCCCGTGTTGCGTGCGGACAATGTCGCCTGGACGAGTATATTCTATGCCACATATCAACAGTATCAATTTCAATCGTTATACAATACTTTTATTAATTTATTTACGTAATAAATTCAAGAAAACATTTAAGTTTATTTAAATGGAAGACTATATTTTGTCTATGGTAGGTTCATATCATTCTGACTGCCATTTTATTAAATATTTAAAATATTTTCTGAAATCATTCTTTATTGCGTTGAAAGAAACAAACAGTATTAGGAGCTCACTAGCAGCGCCTTGCGGTTTTACTCGCATAGTTCCCCTTCCCGTGGGAATATCGGGATAAATTATAGGCTGTGTTTTATTCAGATATGTAAGTTATATTATAATGAAGTTTCATTAAAATTCAATTAGTAGTTTTTTGCGTGAAAGAGCAAGAAACATACATACAAACTTTCGCGTTATAATATTAGTAGGATTTACAGGGCAAATAAAATTAATAACGCTAAATTTACATTAAGAAATTAAAAAATCATTAGTTAATTATTGTATTATATAAAACTAAACCATAGAAAAGAAATAACATAAATGTACAAACTATGCTGCTAATTTGCTACTATTTTTTTAATTTAGATTATAATTAATTAAAGATTTTATTCAAAATATCAATCCATACTAATATTATAAATGCGAAAGTAAGGATGTTTGTTTGTTTGTTTGTTTGTAACGCTTTCACGCTTAAACCACCAAACCGATTTCAAAAATTCTTTCACCAATGGAAAGATATAATATCAGGGAGTAACATAGGCTATATTTTATCCCGGTATTCCCACGGGAACGGGAACTCCGCGGGTAAGGCGACTGAAACCGAAGCGAAGCGAGGGCGGGTTGCTAGTAATTAAATAAATATTTTATTCAAAATATCAATACTTAATATTGTTATAGCTGCCAGCTCGTCTTAAAAATCTATTTTGTCTATATGAAGTTCTCGGATAAGGAATATCAAAAAGAGACTGTTATTCCATCCGTTGATGGATGTATAGTATGGATACATATTCTGGAAATTTGAAACATCATACGGTGCTTATCTTTAAGGAGATGCCCCGAATATTATGAGCACTTGAGAATGCCTTGGCAAGTCAACTGAGTTGAGTACGTGCCGTACATATGTATGCGGTACTGGACTACAATTAGCATAAATTAGTTGTTAGTGGCGCGTGAAGAACGTGACTCAGAACAGTGATGGGATGACGGATAGCAACTGGTATATTTTTTATTTTGAGTTTATGTATTTTTTACTTTTTACCCGTGGTGTCGTCCGCGTAAGAGACAATTTTATCAAGGTTGATCTTTTATTCTAAGGGAAAAATTACTCGGTAAAAAGTCCTACGTGTTAATCCAAGATGTCAGCTACCGCCATGTTAGATTTTATTAACATTGGTTTAGCCGTTAAAGCGTAGAAATACAGGATGTATCAGGTTATGGGGCAACTGGTCGAAAGGGAGCTAGGCAATGGTGATAGGAACCCATGAAAAAAATTTGAACAAAAAATATCGATTCGTTAAGGAATTAGAAACATGTAAAGTTTTCCATTTTGTCATCGCTTTTTCGTGTAAATCTAATTGAAATGTATAGAGTCAATGATACTTAATACGCAACGTATTCATACTTTGCTAAATGTTCATTAGAAATTGAATAAATCAATGATTACATTCACATAAACAAAACAAACTTCGCTTTAAAACAGCTGATCGGCCTTGGACTGTTGACCGCTCGTCGCTCGTAGGTACAAACCTACACTGTCATTAAAACGTTTCCGCAATTCTAGGTATTACTGAATGAATCTATACTGTCGAAGCTTTACATGCCTACATGTATTCTGTCTGTACATTCCTACATAATACGTAACATTTAAGGCATAGACTCTTAGACACATTTTTTTGAAATCACTATAACTTTTATGTTATATTGTTTTTTGTGTAATGTACATTCTAATGACGATCTATGATTGTTAAACTACAACATACTCGAACAGTTGCCCTATAACCTGATACATCCTGTATATCAAACATAAACATTTACAAGCATTCGCCTTTACAATATTAGTGCGATAATGTGATTAGCATGATGTGATGAAACATTTATTTCATCCATCCTCTATCTATGACCGCCTATTTACGTCCATAGGACTATAGCATAAACCTCCGCTAAAGGTGTATAATGTTGTTGATATAAGTTTCACAAGAACTATTCAGTGGAACTAATGCTACTCGCTGCACTTGCTTCCACCAATTTTTCTGGCGATGCCTGGGTTTTAGAATTCCGCAAGAAAATACAAGATGGTTATATTGTATTCTTAACCCTATGCTACATCAATAGATACTTTATATGTTTCCTTTAAATGAACTCCTTTCATAGATTATAAAAGAAGATGGTATGGAATTATGGTGTAGGTATGTCACTTTTCAATCAATTTAATTTCTGTACCTACACCAGTCATATTGCGACTCACTCGCATTAACGAAAATTTTGCTAAGCATTTTTTTTTGTATAATTTGTTTATGCTTTAGGTACATTTTTTTTGGATAATTTATGTCTATATATTTTCTATTTTACTTCAGAGGAAAATATTCTTTATATAGACAGCTACCTGGTAGTAAAATATTAACAGTATCGGTCTATTTTGCAGATTATCCAGAATACCTAAACAGATGAACAGACAAAAAAATTAAACTGGTATTTAGGCATAGGTATCGTGCAAATAACCGTATAAGCATGAAAAAATCTTACTATTTTGGATCATCATTACAAAAAGACACTATTTATTTATATAAATTAAGATATCTAGGCAAAAAATATGAGCTATACTTAAGAAAATATAAATGTAATGTAGGTATGTGATTTTTTTTTAAATTTTGTGTTGGCAGTGGATTTAAGAAAAATATATCATTTGTCTCTGGGCGAAAACAACTATGTCTATGCCGCTGTTGATCTAAAGATATTGAATTCAATACGGCTTAGGGTTAGCCACTTCAAAGGGTACGCCCCCAGATAGAACGTTAACGTCATACCTACTGTGAGAGTAGAACGCCTGATAAGCAGATAGATCTTGAAAAACACCTTAATAGATTAAAAACAAAAACATTTAAAAATTAAAACTAAAATTTGATAAATAAACATTTAGACATTACCTATCAATATTTTCCATAGAGCATCACTCTAAAAATATTTTATTTATATGTAATGTCTAATATAGAATAAAAACCGACTTAGGGCCCTTCTGTGGCGACCACAGAGGGTCATGGCGGTCAGGGCCATCCGCGGATACCGCACGGTGGCGACGGAGGCAGCGTGCCTATTGGCCGGGACTCCCCCGTGGGACCTGGAGGCGGAAATGCTCGCCGGATTGTATCGGCGGGTGACGGGGGTGCGAGCGGAGGGCGGTGTGATCTCGTTAAGGGAGCTCACCGCCTGGCACGTCGACGCCCGCCGAGACGTCATTGCCCGTTGGGCAGTCCGGCTGGAGAGGCCTCAGTTCGGGGTGCGAACCGTGGAGGCCTTCCGGCCGGTGCTGATGCAGTGGTTGGAGAGGTGGCACGGGGTGCTCTCCTTCCGACTGGTGCAGGTTTTGACGGGGCATGGGTGCTTCGCCAAATACCTGCACAAGGTCGTAGGGAGGGAGAGTACACCGTCCTGCTACCACTGCGATTGCGACGAGGACACTCGAGGCCTGCGCGGCTTGGGCAGTGCAGCGCTGTGAACTCGTCGCAATCATCGGTGCAGACCTGATGCTGCCGGCTATCGCTAAGGCGATGGTCGACAGCGTCGGGAATTGGGACGGAGCCTTCTGCGAGACAGTGATCTCGCGGAAGGAGGCGGCGGATCGCCTGCGCGAGGAGCGCAGCCTCGATGAGGAGATCCGCCGCCGGCGACTGGGGCGGCGTAGGCGCAACTACCTGCGCCTCATGCCGCCCTAGCCGAGGCCGCGGGTGACGTGACCGGGGATTAGTCCGTCACCCGCCGAGAGGCCGACCGCGTGAGGAAAGACCAACGTCCTCCCCGAGGGGGGGACGTCGGTCAATGGGAGGGTACCCCAATAGGGGGTATTCCGTCGGGCCGACCACTGATGTCAAGTAACCCTGCTCCGGTGGTCGGCCCAACGACGAAGGCGACGTGGTTTTCGGTTGGGTTGCGGGAGTTGCGTGCTTAAGCCCCTCTGTCGCCCCGCACGGAGTGGTGCGGAGGCGCGCCGACCGCAGCCCACCTACAAAAAAAAAATATAGAATAAAAAAAGAAATATTAATCTATGTCACATCACTATTGTGAAATAATCTGTATGCGAGCAAACACAGCACGTATCTCGGACATCTTATACGTATAATATACTACTACTTATTACCAGTACAAATTATAGCTTTCGTAACGGTCATGATGTCGCATAATTACTATACGAGATTACTATCATCATTACAACTTATATACGTCCCACTGTCGGGCTTAAGCCTCCTCTTCAATAGAAAGGAAATTTACTATACCATGAAAGAAAGAAAGAAAGAAATTTTATTTTGTAAACCTCACACAATATAGACACCAATGAAAGAAATAAGAACTACTAACTAAAAACAAGGAGTGGAATATGTGATGCCAAAATATGGTGCCCATCTCAGCTTATGGTACAGTAAATATGATACTACACCGCTGATATTCTGATGGACCAGTACAATCAAGTCGCGGAAACAACAATATATGCAAAACAAATATAGTAAGGGCAATTTTCCTCCTATTGTGGAGGAGGCTCGAGCCCAATAGTGGAACGTATATGAGCTGAAATGATGATCATGAATGATGATTAAGTTTAGAATAGGTACTGTGGTAAGAGCTATGAACACTAACCCCGTTTTTTGGATGGGCTATGGTTGCCGCACACGCCGTCCATTTTGTACGGGGCGATGAAAGGACGGCGCGCGGGTCCATAACCCACCCGTAGCCACGTCGGCTTTGTCATTGGGGCGACCAGTAGTGCCGAGTTCCTTGTCCTCAGTGGTCGGCCCGATACTACTAACCTTACATTGGTCGTGGTAAAAAACGACTAAGAGTATTACATAGTCTAGTGCTGCATCTAATACCGTCTGTTCAACAATTACATTCTCAAGGAGGCTTGACGTCAGTCAGGTGGCCGGTTATCAAACTACTAGCAACCCGCCCTCGCTTCGCTTCAGTGTCAGTCGCCTTACCCGCGTAGTTTCCGTTCCCGTGGGAATACTGGGATGAAATATAGCCTATGTTACTCCCTGATATTATAGCTTTCCATTGGTTAAATAATTTTTGAAATCGGTTTATTGGTTTAAACGAGAAAGCGTAACAAACAAACAAATAAACAAACAAACTTACTTTAGCATTTATTAGTAAGGATTGCCAATAACTTTTAAAATTAGCACTATAAAAAAGTTCATATTCAGTCGACTCCAAGTAATTGAATTCGGAATGGAGTGATAATGACGGTTATGTTTACAGTAATTGTGTCATTTAAATATCCACAGGTTGTCGAACATTTGTCGGGCCGACCATTGACGACAAGTCACCCTGCTCCGGTGGTCAGTCCAACGGCGACATGTCACGGGTGGGTTACGGGTGTGCGTGCTTACGTCCCTCTGTCGTCCCGGACGAAGTGGTGCGCGGAGTGCGCCGACCGTAGAAAAAAAAAAGGTTGTCGAACATCTATGAAATTATAAAAAAGATTGTGTACAAAGTAAGCATATAAGAAATGAAAATCCTTTATCTTTTATCCTTCACTCTTCATCCTTTGTCGCATTCTCTCGCTGGCTGAATCCTATATATCCACGTGTTTGTGTCTCCATGGACTTGCTTTTTCGTTTCATCGAGTTTATAATCACAACGATTCTAAAGAAGTTTCACTTCAAAAAATAGTTGAATTTCACAATTCTAAAAAGAAATTTAACTTATTAATAAAGCTGATTATAATTTAATTATAATTATAATTATAATCTAATAAAAAAACGACGATATACAAATTTTATTTTGAGTCAGTGTAATTTGTGTCCTTTAATTGCAGGTTTAGAAGGTCCCTCGATAGTTATTTAGTGTAGGCAGTTTAAAAAAAAGCCAAAAAATCTCAATTTTTCTATTGTGCTATCCGTATATTAACGGATTTAAACAATACAAATTTACTAATCCTTCCCCTGTCCGTTTGGTGGTGGAATAAAAATATAAATCTCCACTATCTTGTCTGTGGACGTCCTAAAACGACTAAAGGATACACGTATAACATCTGTGCAAGGTAAAGAGAAGTCGAAAAAAACCCTATCTGACCAACATCAATAGCGGTACGTATGTGACCCAAGATCCTAATTATGATGAATCCTTCTCTTCTCTCGTATCGCGTGAAAAACGACTCTTTTAATTTTAAACCTTTAGTCATGAGACTATAGCAAGTCTAAACTGATATTAAATCCCAATATTATCAAAACCAGTATCAATTCAATAGTCCAATATATCCAACCAACCAAATTCAATACATTTGAATGGTGTTGCATCGTTGTTTACATCAAATCGGTAAGATGTCCCTCACGTACAAAGCTCTTCTTAATCGCATTATAGCTGTGAGCTGCTTGCCTAGAAACCAATCTTCGCAACATCGCTTAAACTATATGATCTGTATAGTACCGTGTCTGTAAACATTTTCTAAGTGAGTTTTTACGACAGTCATTAGAAAGCAAGGGGTGGTGACACATTGCATTTTTAACCCATTAAATCACTCTTATTTACATTGATTAAAATATTTATTAAAGATTTTTCGTGTGGTCGTGGAGTAAGAACACAATTCACCACCTCCTTTCCTGCCCGTGGATGTCGTAAAAGATGACTAAGGGATATAGGCATATAACAACTATACAAGAGAAGGAAAACTCGAAATAAAACTCTATACCAACACGTCTGACCAGTATGATATAGTAGGTCAATTTCCCTCCCATTGTGGAGGAGGCTCGAGCCCAACAGTGGGACGTATATGAGCTGCGATGATGATGATGATGATTTGAAGTTTCCGTGCCGTGACAGAATAAGAATTCACCAGCCCCTTTCTTGCCCATGGGTGTCGTGAAAGACGACTAAGGGATATAATATGCAGATATCATCTATGCAAGAGAAGGAAAACTCGAAATAAAACTACGCCAATACGTCTGATTAGCATGGTATAGTAGGTCAAATTGCCTTTCACAAAAGGTGAGACGCGAGCCCAACAGTAGGACCTATGTGAGCTTTGATGATGATGATGATTATATTTGAAGAAATATTACCACTAAATAGTTATATAGATCCGTAGAGAGAGAGAGAGTCCGTCGTAGAGATCTACGTACTTAAATATTTCTATGTATCGATGTATATGTTTACATATTCCAAGTTGCCATAGCCAGAGTGACACTATTACTCAAAGCACAAGACGAGAGGGGGGTAAGGTGGGGCGGGTCTCTTCCGAATACCCTCACGCACCGACAGAGGGCGCGCTCCGCAGAGCACCAATACGTCCGTAATGTGATGGAGAAATAATTTCCTAAAATGCACTGGATTGAGATGGGACAGGTGCCCGATTTTCGGCTATTCGAGTAGTTTTCAGACCCTCAATTTAGTTTATTACGGGCAAAAATAGCGCTTTGATTTGTGTGATTTTGTGAGTGCGTAGCGATATCGGCAAAACTGGATTGAGTGCTGTTTGTAACTTTTGGAATTGTACTGACAGATACGATATTTTAGTTTGTTTTGTAAATTCGTTTTATGAAATGACGACACCATTGTTATTATTAAGCCAGTAACATTTCTTCTTCAATACTGCGTACGTATTTTATTTGCGACGTTTTACTGAACAATTTTAACGACATTATAATAATTTTGTTTGTCCATCTCATTTATGGATATAAAAATATCGTATTTTTATTGAGGTTTTAACCACAGAAATATTAAATTAATGTTTATGATATTTTAACTTACCTGTATGTCAAATTAAATTGAAAATTCCACAACTATTTTTGTGTATACACCAAAACACACAAGCTCTCATACCAGTACCGATTATCTATTTAATGATATAAGTAATTGAAATGCCACTTTATATTACAAATATAAAGTGGCATTACATATGCAATTTGTGGCTGCATTTCAAGTTTCATTGTAACAGCGTTGGTAAAGATCCTGCAATATTGCAACTTGAGTGCCGAGATTGGCTCCGAGGCCTCTTGAACTGTTTCATCTAGGTAATAACGGCAAAAATATCGGACCGATACTCCTCGGGCTATCTTAAAGCGATCTTGAGATGTTGCTTCATAGAATTAAATAAGTTATTATAAGCAAATAAACTATTCTAAGTTGGTTTATTTTACAAATTATGAAAAACCTGCAACCCGACCTCGGTTCCAATTATATTATTAAACTAAAGTAAAAAGTGGTAAAGTCAAATTCAATTTTTTTGCCGAATGTGCATAATGTCGTGTGGTGACGGAGTAAGAATACAATTTATCACCCTCTCTTTTGCCCCTGGGTGCCGTGAAAGGCCACTAAGAGATAATATGCATATAACAACTATACAAGAGATGAAAAACTTGAAATGAAACCCTGTACCAACACGTCTGACCAGCGTGGTGCAATAGCTCAATTTTCCTTTTATCATGAAGGAGGCTCCAGCCCAACTGTGGGACGTATACGATCTGAAATGATAATGATGATGATGCATAATGCCTTATTGTATAAATCTAAATAACTAGTTTTTATCTGTGTACTAGCAACCCGCCCTCGCTTCGCTTCGGTTTCAATAGCCTTACTCGCATAGTTCCCGTCCCCGTGGGAATACCGGCATAAAATACAGTCTATGTTACTCCCTGATATTATATCTTATTTTTTTTTTTATTGCAAACGGTGGCAAACGAGCAAACAGTACACCAGATGTTAAGTGTTGCTGCCGCTCATGGACCTTTACAAGGCCGCTGCCTACCGTGAAGAAAGTGAAGGGAGTGTGAATGAGTGCATTGAGGCTTGGTGATACCAAGGGCACCACCAAAACCCTCCACACGCAAACACCCTCTGAAAGTTGGGCTTCCGGCTCTCTCGCTCACCGAACGAAGCGCAGTAACAAATTGCTACTACTCAGACGTCGATTTTCTGCGAGAGTGTGGTACTGCCCCGGACGGACCGGCGCCCGCGGCTGTAGACATAACTGTCGACAGTGTGATCCTACCACTCTTATAGCTTTGCATCGGTGAAATAATTTTTGAAATCGGTTCAGTGGTTTAAGCGTGAAAGCGTAACAAACAAACTTACTTTCGCATTTATAATATTAATAAGGATTACATCCCTTAGTCGTCTTTTAAGAGATGCACGGACTAAAAAGGGGTTCGTGAATTGTACTCTTATTCCATCACCACCCGAAAATAATTTTACTTTCAACTATTCATATTTAAAAAAACATCATCTATACTTTCTAATTGATCTATTTCAAATCAAAAATCTTAATGGTCCCATAAATGAAGCCATATTTACATACGTAATATATAGTTACTACGTTTAAATAATGAACAAACACAGAATACATAATATGAATGATTACTTCGTCGAGGGCCCGCAGTTGAAAGGGTTCGGTACAAATTGTCAAACAGAAGCCACTTGAAAACTGCAATGACACATGTTAACATTTCATCGTTATGATTGCGTAGTTGGGCAACTAGTTGATAGAGTAACATTATAATTAACGCTTCTTTTGGCGTTATTATTTTCAGTAATAGATTATGTTTCGCTTTTGGGGTCTGAAAATGACGAGACTGTTGATTTTCTTGCCAGATCTTCTCATTTTGTGGTTATGTTACGATCCTGTAATAGATTAATTTCAAATTTTATGTAAAACTGACAATATGTAAGTTAAGGGGATCTACAGAATAAATAATTTGATTTTGTAGCAGCGAGAACGCTACATGCGAGATTCTTCAACTTTACCCAATTTGCTGACATTTAAAGATACGCATAATTTCCGTGTGGTAACGGAGTAACAATTCCACACTCTGTCGCGTTAATAAGTTCCCTTGGGATAATAATTCAATTTTATTTTTTTACTCAATCAAGCATAATCCATTCAACGTATTTATGTAAAATTTAATCTAATTAAAGTTTTTTTTACGCGTGCGAAGTAGTAGAAAAACCTAATTGATAATAAATGTTGTACGAATTAAATTGTATGATATAATAGTACCATTTCGTCGAAGTTTAACAGCTAATAGCCATCGAGGATATTTTATGAACGAAAGTTACGTTTAAAAAATAATTAATTGACTGTATTAATTAAACCCACTGTAAAGTATTTGTGTAGCGTTGAGTTCATTATTATTGTAACAACGAAACAAAATTCTCCAACTGAAATGAAACAAGGAGTAAATCTGAAATAAAATTCCATAACTCATTTTCAATCGGCGGTGTCGACATCACTCGACACGCAAACTCTCCAGGACGCACGCAAAACGAACATTTTTCTGAACGGAACGCCCTCTCAACGTAAAACTCTATAAAAACGTCGAAAAAAAAAAATAACAGTAACATGGCGTATAATGACAGCTGGTCCACTTGAAAACAAAAGGGGAGAGCTGAGCCTCGTCGAGAAAAAATACATGAAGAGTAAAAACAACTAGACATACGTGCGGACGCGGTAGAACGAGTTGCCGGCAGCCGCCCACTAATAAATTTGCAATCGCATTCGATTCCAATAGTCTACAATCGCGACGCTCACCCCATTCGCGAGACGAGTGGACTCAAGCGATAGAAGCACACCGCTCGGCACTTATACCTACACAATAATCTACGTTCAGTTGCTACACTCGACCTGAAATTAGGTAGCAGCGTTGAGAAAACTCGTTACGAATATTACTATACGTCTCGGAAAGAATAGCACCGCATTTGAGTTTAAAATGCGAATAATAATCGTGGCATTCATAAAAATCTCGTGCGCGGAATGCAAGGAGAGGCCGTGTTTTACACGTTATAATTTTCTGCCGAAAGCAAACCTGCGACTAGAAGCGGGCGGTTGTTTTGTACCGAGTGTAGGCTCGGTTCAAATGCCGCGCACGGACCATTAGTTGATGAGCGCACGTGTACACCGCCCTGCGTCAGACTCCCGCCCTACGCCCGTTCGCTCGTCGCTCCTACCAGAAACAGTTACAATTTTCAGCTCAAATATGAAAATGTTTTGTAGCACTCCGCTAAAAATATGTTTTGGTACACCTACCGTTTTCACGCACAATAACTTTCTGCAAAAAAACTCTGACCATATATGTGTTTCGGAGTAAAACAATCGGAGTATTTCATATGAAGAGAAAGATATGCAAATAAAATAAGCTTTATTAAATGAGATATGACTGGTTTGTTTAATTCTATTTGATGAAGAATCGGAGGTGTTGCGTTGAGTATTAATATTTATGTACACATCTATACAAATAAATAAAATAGAAGTGTCTGTTTGTAATGTCAAAATAATACGTTTTCTCACGCCCACACGAGTATTTTCACGATACCTATGGCTAAGAAAACACTAAAAATGTTTCATCTGTCTGTTTGTTCCAGGTCATCTGCCAAACAGCTGGACTGGTTAATCATATTTTACTATCAGGTACCTGCCTATATATGGAGTAACTTAGGCTATTTTTCCTCTCAAGAAACCCCCATAAAATTTTACCCGGTCCGGGCAACAATCTCGAGGTCTCAAGGACTGCAGTCGCGTATCGTAATATTTTAGAAGATATTGAAGATTTAAAATACGGTAGCAAAGCAACTAAAACCATATCATAATTCGGTAACCTATACACACTTTTATAAAACTTTACAAAGCATCATAATTAATTATCATTTGTGATCTCACTATAATAAATTGTTGTTGATTTCTTGCTCGTCTCTATTTACCATCTATTTTCTTGTATGACTAATTAAAGGAAAATGCATTTTATCACAACATTTGCTACATTGTTACATACATTTTGTATACAATAATGGTTGAGTCTAATACTATTATGTAATCTCAATTCTTAATTTCGGACTGCTATTATTGATAATTCTAATAACACCTTGTTCGACTAAGATTTTTAACCTTAAAACTCACGATTAAGTATCTAATGTCTTTACAGATTTTATTGTAATTGCCGTCATATAATTGAATAAAATTAAATACATAGCCCTTTTTTATTAAAAATCTATTTAGATTTCAAAAGATAAAAACTATATTGATTGTAAAACTGAACTTGTTTAACACACATAGTCAACAAAATTGTTTTGAACATGATTACTTTTGGCTGTGTTAGGGGCCGATCCAATACTAGCGACATCAAATCGACTCCAACCGAACGATGTGTTTTATATGAATTAATTCCTCGGCTCAGAGAATCCGAAAGCGTTTTACTCACGGGCCAGATGGCGTACGGACAGATCAATTTGATGATTGCAAAAAAACCTACTACAGACTTTTTGACGTTACAGCGGTGGGAGTACGTCAGGCGTGCTCCTTTTCACAAATGATACGGGGAGTTGGGGAATAGGTAGCCGATTGATTGTTTTGTGAAAATACTTTAGATTTTTAGTTAAAATGGAATATAATAACATCAGATATATGTCTAGTTTTCAGATAGAGGATTCGGGTCAAAAAAATCGATCTAGCTAGGTTTTATGTATAGAAAATGTTCTTTTGTCGGTGTTTTTAGCAAAACGTTACAATGACATTAGATTTTAAAAGAATATGAATTCAAATTTCGTTCTCAACGTTAAGAGTTTCGGTAGCTCAGGTGAGACATTGACCTGTTTCAATTTTAGTTTTTGTGTGACAAACAGCGTCGGATCGAATCTCGATGTTATTATTATTCTCTTTTTGTAATTTTTTATATATTTTTCATTTTTTATTAATATATCCCTAAATAAATTCTACAAAAATATTCCGAGCGAAGCTCGGTCAACCTGATATTAAGTCTTATTTTGGCAATGCCTTGTGATAGGGGCTACGAATACTACAAAGCCTTACATTACTTGAGGGTGTCGTAAAAGACGACTAAGAGTTTTACATTGACCTGGGCTAACCTGATGCCATCTGGTCAAAAATTACATTCCCAAGGAAGGTTAGTTAGCAGGCGGTAGGGCATAAAATTATTGCCAATAATATTTACGATATGTACTATAAAAGTCGAGTACATATTAAGTCGACCCAAAATATTTGAGATGAAATCAGGGTGATGATGATGATATCTTATATTAATATCACGTATTTATTTTGTACAGTTAATGATCTACGATATAAGCAGAGACGACAGTTGTTAAGAAATTGATGCACAGATATGAGAGGGTACCCCAAGTAGGGGGGTATTCCGTCGGGCCGACCACTGATGACAAGTAACCCTGCTCCAGTGGTCGGCCCAACGACGAAGGCGACGTGGTGTTCGGGTGGGTTGCGGGTGTGCATGCTTACGCCCCTCTGTCACCCCGGACGGAGTGGTGCGAGGAGCGCGCCGACCGCAGCCCACCCAAAAAAAAAAAAAGGACAGTGGTTAAGATACCGACCTCCACTGCCAGTGTCAAGCGTTGGAATTCCACGCGGGACAACACTTTGTGCGATCTACAAATTGTTGTTCTGAGTCTGGATGTAATTTGTGTCCATCACATCAGTACAGGGATGATTCTTCAGTGCGGGGTGGTGTTTGTTCTATTTAAAAATCCTAATAACAACAACAGTTCTTATAGTCCAAGGCCTACAACATAGTTACTGTATTTATACATATTAACGTTGTAATTATTTATACCTGTATTCCGTTTGGTAGTGTTTGCTGTGTGGTAGCGGTTTCGAATACTACCAACCCTTGCTTTGCTCGTGGGTGTCGTAAAAGACGACTAAGAGCCCTAGATTGACCCGGACCAACTCCATCTGGTACCATTTGGGTCAACGATTACATTCCCAAGGTGGGTTGACGTCAGCCAGGCGGCCGGTCATAAAAGTCACTGCCGAAACTTTTTGCAATATGTCAAAACTGATGACATATTGCGTCGACCCCAAGTAATTGGGATAAGAGCAAGATGATGATGATTCCGTTTGGCGATGGAGTAAGAATACACCACTCCCTATCTTGCCCGTGGATGTCGTAAAAGACGACTAAGGGATATAATTTGAATATAACATCTATGCAAGAGAAGGAAAGCTTGAAATAAAACTCTATACCATTATGTCTACCAGTCTATACATTATGGAGGAGTCCTAAGCCCACCAGTGGGACATATATAGGCTGAGATGATGATGATTATCACTTATTATCACTTCTATATAAATAAAGTCAGGATCATATGAACGTATGAACTAAAATAAATCAATAAGTACACAAGTTGGTTGAACATTTTTCCATTACTGTTGTCTCCCTCAGATTGAGGGTAGATAGTGTCTCTGACTGACGCGTTTAATAAGCGTTATCTTGTCTTACAGCGCTTACGTCAAAATGTGGAGTACGATGTGCCTCAATTTAGATGTTTGCTTTTGACAGCCGACTAATTTATGTAATAAAAGTATTATAGTATTATCTATTTTATCTTATTAAGCTAAATAACACTTATTGATTCATCACAAAATCGCCAACACCATAAGTCTGATTAACTTTAAACTTTACATAAGTACCGTACTTCTTTCGTAACGTTCACGCATATTAAGAACTGATTTTATGAAAAGATATATTTATGTAAGATAGCAATCCGCCCTCGTTTCGCTTCGGTTATAGGTTATAGTCGTTTTACCCGCGTAGTTCCAGTTCCCGTGGGAATACCGGGATAAAATATAGCCTAGTTTACGCCCTGATATTATAGCTTTCCATTAGTGAAAGAATTTTTGAAATCGGTCCAGCCGTTTTGAAGATTACCCGGAACAAACAGACAGACAGATAGACAGACAAAAATTTTTTAGTTGCTATTTTAGGCATAGATGTCGTGCAAATAACCGTGTGAGCATGAAAAAAGCCTATTATTTTGACATTACAAACAGACACTCCAATTTTATTTATTGGTATAGATGTAAAATTTTTTACTATCATCATTTTCATCATCGTCACCATAAATGTCTCAAATGTTGGGCTCGGGCCTCTTCCGCTATGGCACCCGCTCTACTGTACGTCGCTCGACACACGGGTTGGCGGTTTCCTTTCAAGTTTTCCTTCTCTTGCATAGGTGTTATATGTATATTATATCCCTTGGGGAGGCTCTCTATCCCTGAGGGTTTGGTAAATTGTATTTTAACTCCGTCACCACACGGAAAATTATTTGCCTATCATATGAGTTGATGTTTTTTTTCGTTTGCCATTTTAACCGCAATTGTTGAAACCATTTTGATTTTACATGTTGTCGATGATAACCATTGCAGTCATAAATGTTACTAAATATCTGCTGTTAAGTATTGTAAATAAAACTACTTTTACGGATTTTATCGCGTTTGTATTTGTTTTATGATTGCCCGACGTTTCGAACACTTTACAGCATTCATTATCACGGGCGGACTAAGGTGTCTTACGTCCAACAAATCATCGTTATTACAAACATTTATAATTATCTACCCGCTACAGAAAGTCGGGCAATCATAGATCAAATACAAACGCGCTAAAATATGTAAAAGTAGTTTTATTTACAATGTATAGTACTCGCGTAAATTTCAGAAATCATTATGCTGTTCTGTGGGCACGGCAGTGGCCCCGCCAAGTCGAGCAAAAAAAAAATTCGGGCAAAACGCAACACTGCCGTAACATACTTTTCTCGAAGCCATTCAGGCCATTTTCGACCCCCTATAACTTCGTTGTTAATAAAACTAGAAGCCTAATTTTTTAAGATCCCAGCAGGAATTGTATACACATTGTGTGTTTAAAATTTCATTCAATTTGAACCAATACTTTAAGAATTATAACTAGTCAAAATTTCGTAATTTTGTCACTCACTGACTGACTGACCGATCATCAATTTAAAAGAGGCACTTCCAGCAGACATAGAGGCTTCAAATTTAGAATGCAATTAGAGTTTAGTGTATAAATGAAGGAAAAATTATGAAATATTGTAATTTTTACCCAGTTTCGAGATACACTAACTGCATAAATAATTTTCTAAACTCATATAAATATATAGGATTACAAAGTTACATTTGCAGTTAAGTAAATGTAACTTTGTAAAAAATAAGAATGCATTTGTCGCCATCATTGCTTCCCTATGGGAATCGTAACAACCGGCTAAAGACTGCGCAGATGGCGTAGCGGTTAAGATACCAACGTACCGTGCTAGTGTCGCGGGTTCGACTCCCATGCAGGACAACACCTTGTACGATCCACAAATTGTTGTTCTAAGTCTGTATGTAATTTATGTCGGTTAATTATATGTCCTTTCCGTATGGTGACGAAGTAAGAATACAATTCACCACTCTCTATCTTGTCCGTGGATGTCGTATAAGACGACTATGGGATATAATATGCACATACCATCAGTGTAAGAGAAGGAAAACTCGAAATGAAACCCTATATCAATATGTCTGACCAGCATGGTATAGTGGGTCAAATTCCTACCCATTGTGGAGTAGCGGTGAGACGAATTGCTTTTTTTTCAATTCGAATCAATCGAATTTTAAATTACTATTGATTCGAATCGCAGTTCGAATTGATTCGAATCGTCACATTCGTCACGTCAGCATTATAGTCAAATTCGTACTCGTATGTCATGTCATCCGCCTGTGAAGCCGAGTTGGCGAGTTATAATTCGTTTACATTATTATTCGAGCGAGTTTTTTTTTGCGGATCGCTTTGCATTACGAATGAGTCGAGATTTTGAGTTACAGCGGTGTGCTCGGTATTTGGTTACGGAAAGGGGACTTATAGGTATATTGATTTTAAACACGTAGGTAATGACAACACTGTTTTATTATTATGATTAAAAACAGCATACTAAATAACAAAAAGTAATAATAAAATCATATACAAAAAATACTTTTTTTTAAAGTCTGATTCTAATTAGTAATTACCCGATAAATCAACATAAAAAAATAAATACGTTTTTATACGTCTCAGGTATACTCATAATTAATAACTATTATTTTTAATTACGTAAACGAGCAGTCAACAAAAGCAAGAAAACATTAAAGCGCGCGATGGACAGAAAACGAATCAACGAATGTCCTATCAAAATCAAACCGAGTCGACTGATCGCCGCGTCGCGCCGCCGCGGCCGCCCGCGCTACGAGTACCTACCTGCCTAAGTACGACACGAGTTAACGAATTGATTCGGTTTCGGTCAACGGCGATTCGAATCAACGAGTCAATAGTCTTATTCGAGTTATTCGAATTAAATGATTCGAATTACGCAACACTATTGTGGAGGAGGCCCGAGCCCAACAGTGGGACCTATGAGAGCTGCGATGACGGTGCGATGTTGAATTATATGTTTGTAAAGTCCCCCACAATATAAGAATTATTATTCCCTTAGTGCAAGTATTTGTCATTTAAAAAAAAAGATTCAACAGGAAGGAGAATGAGCAGCAGCTCTTGTCGGGGAAATGTATGATATCTCACTCCGAAACTAACCCGCCTACCAAACGTGGCGATTACGTGGTTATTCCTCATATGGGGAAAGAAAAATGAGCTCTAGTCATGGCAACTCTGTTACCCTTGAGCGTCGTTGGATGCAGGTGCCACAGTACCGCACTTTATGGTGAAGCATGAGGGGGTCTATGTTCTACAGTTGACGGCGATAGGCCGAATGAAGAATGGCATAATAGGTATAGACAGATACCTAAATATAATTATGTTCAAAGATAATTTGTAAAATGGTCAATTAACTTATTGAAAAAGCAAGAATGGAACATAGTTTATGAAATTGTATCATAATCTCCCAAAGTATTCATCATCATCATCATCTCAGCCCATATACGTCCCACTGTTGGGTTCGGGCCTCCTCCGTAATAGAAGGGTAACTGACCTACTATACCACGCTGGTCAGACGTGTTGGTATAGGGTTTTATTTCGAGTTTTCCTTCTCTCGCATAGACGTTATATGCGTTTTATATCCCTTAGTCGTCTCGTACGATCACCCACGGGTAAGATGGGAGGTGGTGAATTGTATTCTTACTCCGTCACCACACGGAGAAAGTATTAAGCAAACTAAATCACCTGAAATTTATCTGAAGGAAAGAACGCCATCATTAGGCTCGATTGCCATCAAAGCGGAGAGGAGACTAGAGGATATGTGTTTCAAAAAACCAATCAAATTTCTTTATTTCCACATCTCTCCGCTGAGTTTAGGTAGAAGTGACTCAAACGGAAAGGAAAGATGTCTCATTTTTCAGAGAGTGGGCTCTAAGAAAACCGTTGTTGGTATTCAAGAAGTAGAAGGTACCGTAAAGGAAAATAACTAGGTCTATCTACAAAAAGAAATGATATACCATCAAAAACAAAACTTGTAAAAAAAAGCCAAGCCTCGCAACCGAGTTCTTCTACCATAAAAAGTTGTGAGATCTATATTATACCAAGTCAGTTAACTCATTCAATCCCTGCTTAAGGGAGCTTTCTTTTTAAGTTATTATGTAAATAGCTAACTTAACGACTTCTTATAATGACTATATCAATATTAAAGATCTTTTATGATTTAAGTAAATAGATTGACTTGGCAATCGCACTATATTGAGTACAATTTAATATAACATGTATTACTTGTGAGGTACATTGTATTTTCATGCGATTGCCAAGTCATTCTGTTTACTTAAAACATAAAAAACCTTTAATATTGATATAGTCATTATAAGAAGTCATAAAGTTAGCTATTTACATAATAACTTAAGAAGAAAGCTCCCTTAAGCAGGGATTGAATGAGTTAACTGACTTGGTATAATATAGATCTCACAGCTTTTTATGGTAGAAGAACTCGGTTGCGAGGCTTGGCTTTTTTTACAAGTTTTGTTTTTGATGGTATAAGTATTTAACATTTTCAATTATAAAAGCCGAACACAGACAGCGACGTAGACAACAGCATAATGACTCGATTTTAGAGAAGCGTATAAAAACTTTAATAACATAGCAGTAATTAAAAAAAAAGAGCAATATAGATATCAATCTCAGCATCTTATTTCAATAATCAATTGAAATGCGAATGAATCGTCGGCTATTGTTATTGTGGACAGGATGTAGATATGTATGTACGTGAATCAAGGTTTGAGCCCCCACGGAACCCCAAGATCAGATATCAGCCGACGACGTGCCCTGAATTAATCCCTCTATATGACATAACAACAATACGTGCAGATATAGATACAGATAGATGATGGAAGCACAAGAGAAAATAGGCATTTGAGACGAATGGATAAATATTTGAATAAGTTGAAAAAGTAAAAAGTTCACGCAATCATCGTATCTACACTATAATAGGTATTATAAAGAGGAAAAATTTGTATTTTTGTGTGTGTATATTTGTAACGAATAAACTCAAAAAAGACAGTGCCGATTTTAAAAATTCTTTCACCATGGCAAAGCTACATTATCCCTGAGTAACATTGGCTATATTTTATCCCGATATTCCCACGGGAACGGGAACTACGCGGGTAAGGCGACTGTAACCGAAGCAAAACGAGTGCGGGTTGCTAGTATGCAATAAATTATTATAAATAAAATAAATTATTGTTTATAAATACGTGGCTAATTAAAAGGCTACTAAAATTTAATAAAAATCTCAGTTAAGAGCTAAATATCTAACTCAATTTATTAAAAAAAAATGGAGGAGGAAATTTATATTAATTTCAAAAACGACATAAGGTACGAAGGGGTTGATTAATTATTGCCACAGGTTTTAACTGACAGCCGCAAATTGAAATACTAACTTATATTCTAAATGTGAACTAATGCAATACAACGAATATAAATAATTAAAAACATTGATCAAAAATGATTGAATTTCTAATATAAATATAGTATTATAAACATCTAATAGTTTTCTTCAATAAATCATAACGTCATCGAAATCATGTTCCACTCGCGGCAACAAGAAGGGTAGGTACAATCGAAAGCCCTGATGAAAGTCGCTAAGAGACACGATAACATCGCACTACAGTCGATGGCATGCGACCACTGCCCCTATCGCCCCCATCAGCTCACCAATAATGAGCGTACAAATCGTGACGGAAATTGAAAGAAAAAACTTCCCAAACGGCAGATCTTATCGTCCATCCTAAACGTTCTCGTAAAAATATTAATAAAACATAACTTTTTTCACCCAAACCCACATTAAACTCCGATCCCGTAGAAATTTATTGACAATTACGCGTCAATAAGTGGCAATAAAGGCACAAAGCGTCAATGTCCACAGATTTGAATGTCAATTGTACACAATTGTGTAATTCTGTTTTCGTGGAGGCTCATTTTGATTGTGACGCTAGTAATACAATTATAAGTTGACTTTTGCTGGTTCGGTTTCTTTGTCGACTTTATTATTATGATAAACAGACCTTCATCTATTGTACATCAATTTAATCCATAAACAGTTTCCGTTATGGATATTATTTATTTTCGCTTCGTTCGAGTTGTTTTGGTCAATTAACATCGCCATAAAAATACTGTTACGGTTATATTATTTAAAGAGGTTCGCGTAAAATATACTTACATTAACGTTAAAAGAGCCTAATAGGTATATGGTAATGGTTAACAACTTTTAAAAAATATTAGAAAACTTTAAATTGGTAACTATATTTTTTTTTTCATTCATTCATATCCAAATCAAATGCATGAATAGATGGAGTTATGGGTTTCATCTAATTTGATATTAGTGTGTGTATGAGAAATAAAAGTAGGCCACAGAACTAGGCTGTAGTTTACAATGCTTTAGTAGATATGCATAGAGTTAATGACCTATTCTCTTAATCACCTTGTATAACATTCGTGATAACTAAAGTATCTATGTCACTTTAGAAACTAGTTATTTTGATTGTAAATAAAACTACTTTTCCGAATTATATCGCGTTTTATACGGATTATTCACGAAATTTGATTTCAGAAGAAATCATGATTTCTTCTTGTACTGGCAATAAATTTGTACCAAAAATGTGGGTCATAACTAATTTTCTATAGCAGATACGTAATTATAAAAATCTGTAATAACGTTGACTAGTGTGGACGTCAGACATCTTAGTCTGCCCGTGACCATGAATGCTATAAAGTATTCGAAACGTCCGTCGGGCAATCATAAATCAAATACAAACGCGATATAATCCGTAAAAGTAGTTTTATTTATCTACAATGTGTAGTGCTCGCGTAAACGTCAGATATCGTTAGTTATTTGGATTTTAATATTTTACTTGAAAATTACGGGAAAGTAAGTATGTAGATGAAGACATAATAAACAAAATTAAGTCGAAAATGTCTCGTACAAATCTCTAATAAGAGAAGCTCGCTTAACCTTATCTCCGATCGAGGAAGTCTAAAAAACGGTCGAGGGGCACACGGGCGGAGGGGAGTGAGGATCAAGAACAAGAGCCGTCAGTGAAATAGAGATAGATGAACAGTGGGAAATGAAATTCTTTGTGGCATCGCGGTCCCGCAAAAAATGCACAGATTAGATTTTTCCCCTCGTAGAGGACCGAGGGATGGAGGCAATGATTTTTTACAACATTCGCCCGGGATATATAGGAGTTTTAGTGCCGAGATTTGTTGTAACTGCCCTCTGTTTGAGAATTTTAATTTCCTTGATTTGAGACGCCCTCATTTCTGCGTACGGGTCTTTTAAATAATGTTGCGGTTAATGTAATAAATTCAAATACAAGTTTCGCTATGATTTTTTTTCTATAATCTGTATGTATCTTAAATTCTAAGCGCCCATAGTGAAACTATACGTTTTGATCCGAATAAATTAAGATAAGAAATAATATTAAGTCTTGATAAGTATAGAACGAATTAAATTGCAAATTTACAATAGCCGTTCTACTAATAATACAAATCATGAAAGAAAAGATATTTCATTGAATATTTAACTGTAAATATATCTACATATACTACAGTAATCATCATCGTCGCCATGATAACTAATATACCTCCTATTGCTGAGCTCCAATACTCTGCCCAATAGAAGGGTAATTGGCCTACTATACCGCGCCAATAAGATGTGTTGGCATAGGCTTTATTTTGAGTTTTCCTTCTCTTGCCTAGATGTATATGCTTGCATTTCTTAGTAATCTTTTACTTTTTATCCACGGTAAAGTAATCATCATCATCATCATCTTGCTCTTATATGTCATCTGTTTTGACATATTGCAAAAAGTTTCGGCAATGACTTTTATGACCGGCCGCCTGCCTGACGTCAACCCTCCTTGGGAATGTAATCGTTGACCCAAATGGTACCAGATGGAGTTGGTCCGGGTCAATCTAGGGCTCTTAGTCGTCTTTTACGACACCCACGAGCAAAGCAAGGGTTGGTAGTATTCGAAGCCGCTACCACACAGCATCGGTAAAGTAATATGGTTGTAAATTGTATTTGCACACGGATACCTACGCTATACATGTTACATTTACAAGAAATAGAGTACGTTATTCAAAAATGTATACATGTTTATTAACTTTATCAAAATGTGCAATATATATTTACGTTAGGAAATGTTACAACGCTAAAATGTTACTTGATTTCTATATGTCTAAGAATATGAAAATTTAAATATAGAATCAATAAAATTTGTAATAATTTCTTAATGTTTTAATTAGCATTGCTACATTGAAAAATTACAATGAAAAGACAAAATTTAACCTAAAACTCTTAGGTTTAATATTGGTAAAATATGATGCGAATATTTAGAAAATAATAATGAATATGAACTACGAGGAATCAAGCAACGTCAGAAAATCGCAATGACTCACAAGCACACAGACTTATTGAACACAATTGTTAAAAAACTTATATCTAAAAGAGATACCAATAATATATAAAAACACAGATTTTAATAATATATAAAAACATAGATTCCAATAATATATAAATTATATTTGTATGAAATAAGTCAGTACTAAATTATCAGGACAATTCCGCCAAACATTTAATACTGCCTAAAATATACGTTTTATATGGCTCGACCGGAGACATTAAGTCTGTGAAAGCTTCCAAACAAGGCGGGGTCACGAAATTACTTGGCATTAGAGGCTTATACGCGGATTAGGGCCCTCGGTAAAAAACAAGGGACATTGCGGTCTCAATTGCGTTACGTCATTTACACTGATACACTGATATACTTGTTACCCATCTGCTCTGCACTTATAGTATGGTTACAAAGTAAGAATACAATTAAACACCCCTTTTCTTGCCGGGGTATCGTAAAAGATGAAGTTATATGCAAGTAATATCGATGCAAGAGATTTAAAACTCCATATAAAACCTTGTTCGTGACCAACGTGGAATAGTAGGTCAATTTCCCTACCATCATCATCATCATCATCGCAGCCCACATACGTCCCACTGTTGGGCTCGGGCCTCCTCCACAATGGGAGGGAATTTGACCTACTATACCATGCTGGTCAGACATGTTGGTATAGGGTTTCATTTCGAGTTTTCCTTCTCTTGCACAGATGTTAAGTGCACATTATATCCCATAGTCGTCTTATACGACATCCACGGGCAAGATAGGGAGTGGTGAATTGTATTCTTACTCCGTCACCACACGGACATTTCCCTACCACTATTTTTTATTTATTTATTAGCTTACCCGGCAAACTTCGAACCGCCATATTTTTTTTTGTAAATATACTTTGTAAATTTCCGAAAATATAGTATGTTTATAGCTTTCATTTCCGTTTTATTATTACAAGTCAGATGCGTTATTATTATACCGCATTTCATAGTGACTTGTATTCTCTCAGACGTTTTATGTTACGTCACCCGGGAACGCGATCGAACGGGATAAAAAGCATCCTATGTCCGTCTCCTGGATCTAAGCTATCTCCCCACCACAATTTTCAGCCAAATCAATATAGCCATTCTTGAGTTATTAATAGTGTAACTAACACGACTTTCTTATATATATGTATATGGATTGTGTCCAAAGAAACAAACAATATTATGTGCTAATTTACAAGACAAATAAAATGAATAACGCAGACACCAATTAAGTTTCTAATAATTGTAAATGGAGGAGGAGGCTAAAGCCCAGCAGTGGGACTTATATGGACTGAAATGATGATGATGAATGAATCATTGAATCTTTTGCACATCATAAAAGAGACTGAAGTCCAGCTGCCTATACAAGCTAAGATAATGATAATGTGATGGCAAGCCAAGCCTTGTAGAAGTATATTTGTATGTTTTTTTACTTAGCATATATTTTAAAAACTATCAAAATGCAATCATTATCATAATCTCGGTTCATATACATTTTACTGTTGGATTCGATCCAACGAGCACTAGGAAGGAATTCGACCTATTACTCCACGCTGGTCAGGTCTCCTCTACACTGAAAAGAAAATTTTCCTACAATACTACACACCTACAGTACTGACCAGCAAGTCAAACAGGTCAATATAGGATTTCATTTCAAGTTTTCTTTTTCTTGCATAGGTGTTTACGTATACATTCCGTAGTCGTTTTTTTCGACATCTACGGGCAAGATAGCAGGTGCTGAATTATGTTCTTACTTTGTCACCACAAATATACCAAATATTAATATAAAGTGATAAATATACCTATAGAACATACATTATTAAGCTTAACGCCCGTCAAACTGGATATACACGCGTAATAAACCCGTATAAATAAAACTCTATTCAGGTCACCGCATATTGTCGCAAATAGTACTGTAGTAACTTGGTCATTTTTTTTATCTAAATACTTTACCGAGGGTCGACGATCGATGAAATCCATTGCGGGCAGATTGTGTCGCCTATGTCATGTGGGAAAAATAAAGCTTACTTCGAATCCTGTCAAGTGCCTTTGCAATTTGTTTAGCCACTTCAAAGCCGAGCTGCTACGCCGAATTAGGTTTCGTTGTATTTGTGGATAGGTAAAAGCAAATCTTGTTCATAAAAGGTTAGGTTTTGAGAGTAGGTTTATGAGAAGCTTAGCTTAGAAAGAGATGATTAGCTATTGAAGCCATGTTTGAGTTGCGATTTGCAATTAAGTAAAGTACTATTTAGACTTCAAGGATATTTATAACGAACACATACATAGTTCATTCACGTCTTTTTCTCATAGAGGTAAGCAGAGACCACTTTCTTCCATTTGCTTCGATCTTGAAATACGACTTTCGCCTCCTCCACATTCATTAATCTCTTCATGCATGTTCTTCGGTTTAGGATACTTTTAACCTGGCCTTTCTTAAGAATGTCTGCGATTTGATCGTAGAACGTCCATCTTGGTCTTCCCCTCCAACACTTCCATTTACATTCGCATACCACTTTCGCCTCCTCCACATTCATTAATCTCTTCATACATGTTCTTCGGTTTAGGGTCTTATTAACCTGGCCTTTCTTAATAATTTGATCGTGGAACGTCCGCCTTGGTCTTCCCCTTCAACACTTCCATTCACATTCACTGCACAGATGGCGTAGTGGCTAAGATAGCGACCTACAGCGCCAGTGTCGAGGGTTCGAATCCCACACTTTGTGCGATCCACAAATTGTTGTTCTGAGTCTGGATGTAATATGTGTCCGTTAATTATATGTTTGTAAAGTCCCCCGCAATACAAGGATTATTTCCTTAGTGCAGGGTGTTGTCGTAAATAAATAAATAACAAAAAAAAATAAAAAAAATAAATTTCCCCTAATTAATAACGAAAGCTTTTTTAATATTTGTTCAAAGTAAATTTAAGAATTTAAGAAGTATACAATGAAATCTATCTAATACTTAATATTGGTGGCTCTAGGTATGGTGACGGAGTAAGAATACAATTCAACATCTCTTCTGTAGCCATGGGTGTTATAAAAGACGCTTAAGGGAAATGCAGAAAATATCTATGCCAGAGAAGGAAAACTATATAAATTCTATACCAGCACAGGGTAGTAGGTGAATTTCCCTGCGATTGTAGAGGAGGCCCGAGCCAAACAGTGAGATTATGTTGATTAAGGTGAATAATAGCAAGTGTTTCGTTATAAGTTATTCCATGAGATGTTGTCACACCCTTTTTTTTTTTGATGGGCTATGATCAGCGCACATGCCATCTGTTCCGTCCGGGGTGACGAAAGGACTGAGTGTGGCGCCATAACCCACCGTATTCCTTCCCCTTCACCATTGGGTGATCACCGGTACCGAGTTCCCTTGTAATCCGTGCCCAGCTCGGTACGCAAAGAGTTATGTGGAGTTATAATGTGATGAATTTCATCACGTAACTCACATCCCCACGTAAACGTGCAAGCATATTCTTCATCTCATCATCATTATCTTTTCAGCTCATATAAGTCCCACTGCTGGGCTCGAGCCTCCTCCATAATAGAAAGGACATTGACCAACTACAGCACGTTGGTTAGAGAGGTTGGTATAGGGTTTTTTTTCAACCTTTTCGTCTAAGCGGAATTGTAAGCACAATGTCCAGATACAATTCCAAATTTGGAAATTTTCTAAGAGAATGCTAGAGTTTTGAGAAAAAGTGTATAGAACATAACTTTTTTATTATATCTTCTCCCGGACTCGAATGTAGAAAATTTCGATTACACGTTTTGCCTCTAAGTAATTGGACTAATAAGTGTACCTAACAATATATTGTTTAGTTTTTGTAACTCTTTTAGTAAAGACATGCTGTATTATTTATTAATAACTTTTGGAGTTCTAAATTTACGTTGAGATATATAAAAAGAAAGCCAACTCAGAAGTGCAGTGGTTAGACTATAAATTACCTCATTAAAAGCAGACAAGTTGGTAGCGAAGGGAAACGGAAGAAAGAGATCGTTTCCCGAAACTAATTACCAAACACGATAATTAAAAAAACAGATTTCTTCGTTGACTAAGGAATGGGGGGGGGGGTGAAATAAAGAAAATGCAAAGTGTCCACCCGAAATTTCCATGACAAAACAGTTTTTTCGTATCGCCCAAAATAACCATTGTCTCTTGAGCGTTTTGTACGCTATTTTTTTTTTCTTTTTGACGTGTCTCATTTTCATTTTTATCTCTGACGTCGAGGTTTTTAATAAGATATGCAAATTTCAGTGTCACCAACTGACTGTTTCGTCAAATTGAGTGATAAGCATTATTCCGTTACTGTATAAATATTGTATAATAATAAAACTGGAAATATGTTTTATTTAATTGATTATGGAGTCAAATAACTCGATGAAAAGAAAATTTTCTAATTTAAAAAAAAGCTAGTCAATCATATTGGATGATTTTGTCTCAATTAGTATTCAATTTGACGAAAAAATACTTTATAATTATAAATTTTTATCTGCTTACTTTGTATATTTTTATAATTCGAATTTAGTAATGGATGTTTTAAGCCCTTCAATTGATTGAATGACTATTTATTATAATAAATGTTATAACATTTAATTAATCAATTAAAAATTCTTCCAAGTCCAATATTCCATAAATCATTGACAGAAGTAATTGTCAATTTAAAATTGGCAAGTATGCGCTCAGTATTGAATGTAACTCCGTGCGTACGACGACAAAAGATTTGTACCCTCACCTCAAGACCTATAGTCGCATGCCTATCCTACTGATTCAATGCGGTTTATACGTTTAAGTTATTACAAGTAACCCACTTACACTTTATTTATGCTATGAAATCGTGAATAATTAAAATACGAGCCAATAATAAAGTACGAGGCAATTTAAGTAAATTGGTTTATCGTCATTTATGAGTATAAAAAATAGTAACTAAACTCCATCAGTTTTATAGAAAACATTCAAATTAGATTTGTAAGCCAAAACATCAAGATTTTTTTTATATATTAAGAATATTATAGAAAAAATCCTTTGTTGTTGTTGTTATTCTAATATTAAATCGCAGATATAAAATTAATTAAACGCTCACTACTATACATTAGGTAGCCGGCTGTCAGTTTCAGCTCGACCCACTTACTTCGAGTGGGGGACTCGAGACCACGTGAGCGTTGCCATTCTCTCGATAAATTGCTTCTATATGACAGGTTATATAAGTGAAGATGATCTGAAGAAAAATGAAGTATATACCTAATATCTTACTCTGTCTTAAAAGTGTAATAATTTAAAATAACGATAATTTTATATGTAAAATTAAATAATAAAATTAAATCAAAATTATAGTGATCAAGTAATAAGAAACACCATCCAGTTTAGACAACCCGCATATGCACAACCTATGTAATAATATTTTAAATATATATTCAAGCATATTTTCGAAATTATTTGAAACCTTATGATACAATTTATTACCAAAATAATGGACGATTAAACTTCTTTTTTTCTTTAAAAAACAATCTGCTCATGAGCGTACGAGCTCTTCGAATTACGTGTTGAAAGATAAAGCTAGGAATGTATTTTACGACAATGCGGTGGAGCGAAAGAAGCGATAGTGTCAACTATCAAATCAAAGATGATTGAAGAAGCAAATGTATAAAAATGTCTCTGTTACAAATTTAAGCAGAGACATAAACAAATGTTTGAATTAAATTGATAATAACCTGACCTCTCGTCAGTAGCCTTAACTAGAGGAACTATTAGAATTAATATAGTCAAGTAGTCAAGCAAATGTGTATTAATAAATTTGCAATACATTAGTATTCAAAGATCGAAGTTAGAGGCATAAAAAATATTTAGAATTGTACGTATTTGTGGTGATGGAGTAACAATACAATTCACCACTTACCCGTGGGTGTCGCAAAAGTCGACTAAGGGATATCTTGTACATGTGACAACTAGGCAAGAGAAGGAAAACTCGAAATAAAATTAACCAACCCGCCCGACCAACGTGGTATAGTGGGTTAATTTCCTTCCCGATGTGGAGGAGATGTGGAGAAGTGGGTCGTGTGTGGGCTGTGATGATGATAATGATATACATTTTGAAATCATTTCATATCACTTCATTCTTAAAATGTTTCTTTATAGTTTTTCTAAAAGCAATGTGTAGAAAACATTGTCATTAAATGAAATAATATCAGACATAGAATGTAATCAACTACTAAAGTATGTATTAAAAATCAAATCGTCCTTGAGGGGTTTCAAAATAAATAAATAACTGTACCGAATAGCGGGAGTATAATAACAGAATGAAAACAGCATCAGAAGCCGTGAGATAAAATCGTATAGCGTTGTCAAAAATAAATGAATCCGGGGATTAGTCGGGACACGGCGGTCGCGCAATATTGTCGCATGGCGCCCATCGTGGGGCCACAATAAGCCGACCTGCCATCTGTGCACGACGACAACACATTTTTGGCGAACTTAATTATTATATATAATTATATTTTTTATTTTATATTCGTTTTAAGCTGTAATAGGTCAACATTATGTTCAAAAATGTAAATATATACACTTACTGTATCTGTATGTATTATCTAAACACGTTTAGTGTGATTTTCTAAATTATTGGTAATATTTTTAATTTTTACGTAATGTACTAAAAAATAGAGACTAGAATTGTACTCTAGTTATCATTTAGATATAAGGCCGTGTATTAAATAAAATTAAAGTCAATTTATACCCTAAAGAATGAATAATTAAAATAAAATAAAAGTCAATTTTTATCCTATATTTATACCCTTATTCATAAAAAAAAATCGAGAGATTACTAGAAAAATAGGAAATAGCAATTTTCTGGTGAACTTATAATCATCATCATTTTTTCAGCCTATCGTCGTTCACTGCTGGACGTAGGTCTCCCTCATGTTACGCCACAAAGTGCACTCCTGTGCCGCCTGCATCCAACGACGCACAGCAACCTTCACCAGGTCGTCGGTCCACCTAGATTCGTCCTACACTACATCGAACTTGTAATAACGACGTAAACGTAGTTGTCCAACTTATAATAGCTACAGCGATCGTGGTACCACTTATCAAGCATAGAGAATAAAGCATTATATCATATTGTAAACACATATATTTTCAGCAACGGGTTATATACGTATGCTAAGAGACCGCGAAAATTCAATTTTTAGTGGTAGGACTAAACTGTTGGCGGTTGTCTGCCTACAGCAGCGGGCCGTTCCGTCCTGGGTAGTACCACACTCTCGCAGAAAATCGACGTCTGAGTAGCAGCAATTGTTTTCAATTGCAAATTGTTACTGCGCTCCGTCCAGTGAGCGAGACAGCTGGAAGCCCAACTTTCTAATGGTGTTTGTGTATGATATGTTTTAGTGATGCCTTTTGTTTCACTGAATTTTATTGCACGAATTCACACTCCCTTCACTTTCTTCACGGTAAGCAGCGGCCTAAGACAGGCTGAGCGGCAGCAACACTTACCATCAGGTATACTGTTTGCTCGTTTGCCACCGATTGCAAAAAAAAGCACTCTCCTGGTGATCTTTCAGTCAGTTTTTAGTACTCCCCTAGAAGGGATAACGATAACTGTATCTATCTCATCATTGTGCCGTATAGAGACATAGTAAGTAGTAATACAATTCACCACTCCTTTTCTTACCCGTGGGTATCATAAACCACGAGCAAGGAACGTACGGAAGTACGCATATAACATCTATGCAAGAGAGGAAAAACTCGAAATAAAACCCTATACCAATCAGTGTGGTATAGTAGGTCAATTTCCTTCCTTTTGTGGATATGGTTTGAGCACAACAGTGGGATGTATATGAGCTGAGATGAGAAACATATGTCCAATAAAAGACATCAATAGTATGGGTACAAAGACTGACTATTAGGAGAATAGCACTGAAGTGGCAATGGGCAGACCACATCGTTCGACGAAGCGACAACCGCTGGGGAAGAAAGGTTCTCGAGAGGCGACCACGTATCGGACGACGCAGTGGACGACAATTAGGTGGACCGACGACGGTGAAAGTTGCTGGACGTCGTTGGATGCAGGCGGCACAGGACCGCACTTTATGGCGTAATATGAGGGAGGCCTACGTCCAGCAGTGGACGGCGATAGGCTGAAATGATGATGATGATGTTGTTGAAAATTGGCTATTGAAATTTATCATTGTACTATATACCACCTTTCCGTGTAGGGACGGAGAAAGAATACAATTCAATACCTCCTATCTTATCCCTTAGGTGTCGTAAATGACGACTAAGGTATTAAATATGGATATAACATGTATAAAGGAGAAGGAAAATTTGAAATAAAATCCTATCCCAATCTATTTGACCAACGTGGTATAGTAGGTTAATTGCCCTTCTATTGTAGACGAGGCCCGATCCCAGCAGTGGGACGTAATAAGCTAGGACGATGATGATGATATAATACTTTTAATCATGTAATTTATAAAGAGTAAATCAACTTAAAGATGTTATTATTGTTTGAACCAGTCTATTTTAATATATCATATTGTGTTTATCATAAAGATCTGGCAGATTATCGTATGAGATTCTTTTGTGTGGGTAGCGTTGAAACGAACGGGGTGAGATAAACTACTCCGCACGATTTCGCCCGCAAAGAGAGGGCTCAACTAGAGGCTTCGTACCGAGGGAGTTTTATTCCGATCGAATTTACCTTGCTATGAAAATACGAGCACCAATCTATCGTAGAGTACTTGGTGTATCGGTAAAATGATATTGATGGAATCCGAGAATGAATTTCTAACTTATACGACATATTTCTTAACCTATTAATAAATTCCTATCAATTGAATACGTAAAATAGATGTTTTTGCGATGATTTCATTAAATTATGTATTTACAATAACGTCATCACTCATCAAATACAATCCCCAAACACATTAGCAGACATTTAAAAAGTCTACAAAGACATTCGAAAGAGAATATATAAAACGTCGAAAAAGATAAGAAAATTTGAAAAGGTCGCAATTTATCAATGGCGCGTCAAACAGTCGATCGGTTGGGCATCATTTTTATCGTATTTGCGTATAAATAGTGGCGTCGCGACGCTCCAAGCCGCCGTTAATGATACGGAAAATGACATCTTATTTCGACGCGTAAATCGAAGAAAAAATCGCTCATCTCTCGCCTGTCTGTATGAATATTTTATAGGCGCGTCAACAGCGAAATGACAGGTTTTATCGTTTGAAAATTCGTCGAAAATTGCGCGAAATGACGCGTCGATATTTTTTATTTAGTGAGAACATCCTTCCGCCAATCAGACGCGCTCATTGTCGGCCCACAATGAGCTTTCCCTCGGGACATTTCGCGTAATTTTTATTTAACTGACGAGCGCAACAATTTATTTGGAAATGCTTACGTTATGTCTTAAATATGCCTCTATAATATTGGCCATTCATTTGGCTAAGAATATGAGTGATTGTCGTATATAGAACATATTCAACTTAACTTTTACGAGTAATTAATAATAATATATTTAATATAAGTTTCTCATCTCAGCTCATATACATCCCACTGTTGGGCTCAAGCCTTATCCACAAAAGGAGAGAAATTGATCTACTATACTATGACATACTAGTATACTGGGTAGATTGTTAGTGTTAGTATTAAATATTCGTACTTAAAACTCGTTAGTAGTAATGCTGCTGTCTGCCGTCAAGAGAGTGAAGGGAGGGTGGATGCGTGCAAACCGGTTTGGTATTAGATCAATTGCCTTCTTATTGGAGAAGACATTCGAGCCCAGCAGTGGGACATGTATGAATTGAGACAAGACAACTATAGATTAAGTATTACTAACAATTATGAGGCTTGGTTTCTTAAATAAATGAGAATTATTATTATTATAAGCTGATTATACAATATTTCAATAGACTGAAACATTCGTTAATATATAATTGTCGAATCTCGATATCTTGAGCTGTTAAACAATAACTTTATAAGGAGCTTTATAATATCAAAGCCTAATTGGAATATATAAATCAATGGCAAATTGGTATGACGTGAATATCTTTATTAATCTATTTAATTGGTTATTAGCTCAGTGACATGTGTTTTGAGTGGAATTAATAGCAATGTCACAGACTTTGATCATGCGAATGTACATATACAGCCGGCGTGTGTACGCTTCAGTCGTCTTGTATGGATGAAAACTGATTACGATAATGGTTTGCCAGCAAACGTAGGTACGTATTCAATATTAGAATTTGACAAAACAAGTACTTAAGTGTTTTGATATATCCAAATCATACCTATATTCGTTCGTGTCCGTTCGAGTCCGTGTGGTGACGAACGAAGAATACTATTACCACTCCCTAACTTGTTCGTGGATGTCGTAAAAGACGACTAAGGGATATAATATGGATATAATATCTGTGCAATATAAGTAAAACTTGAAATAAAGGCCTATACCAACATGTCTAACCAACATGGAATAGTAGGTCAATTTACTTCCGATTGGGGAGGAGCGAGTCCAACAGCGGGACGTATATGAGCTGAGACGATATCTATATTAAACAAACCATACGTATAAGAGAAGGAAAACTCGAAATATAACCGCATATCAACATGTCAGACTAGCGTGGTATAGTAGGTCGATTTTCCTCCTATAGTGGAGGAGGCTGGTATTTAGCAGTGGAATATGTATGGGAAGAGATAACTCGCGTGACGTTAGGCTGATACAAGGGATGTAATCACCCCTTACTGTCTTTAAAAGTGTAAATTGAAAATGACATTACATCTTCTTAAAGAAGTCTCAGCTGAAAACTCAAAACCTTGTATCACAGATGCTGTATGTCTTCATCATCATCACAGCTTGTATTCGTCGCACTGCTGGGCTCAATCCTTTTCCACAATGGTAGGAAAACAGAGCAACTATACAGCGCTAGTCAAATATTTATGTATTTTTTTTTTTGGGGGTGGGTTACGGTCGACGCACTCCTCGCAGCACTTCGTCCGGGGCGACAGAGAGGCGTAAGCACGCACACCCGTAACCCACCTGCGACACGTCGTCTTCGTCGTTGGGCCGACCACCTGAGCAGGGTAACTTCACGTCAGTGGTCAAATGCGTTAGTATAGGGTTTTATTTTGAGTTTTCAGGCTAGACTACACAAATGGCATAGTAATCAAAATACCGACCTACCGTGCCAGTGTCGCGCATTTGAATCCCACGCGGGACAATACTTTGTGCGATTCACAAAATGTTCTGAGTCTGGATGTAATTTGTGTCTGTTATGTGTTTGTAAAGACTCCCTACATTATACAAGGATTATTACCATACTGCAATGGGTTATCTTTAAAAAAAATACAAGTTTCCTATTTCTTTGGGTATAAAGATAATTGAAACTAAAATGCCGTCAAATAAATGTCCATACAATATTTGATTCGTTTACATTAAACCATAAAAGTAATCTGTGTAGATTGGCGGCAACGTCCTCGTGATCCGCATAAGTCGCGACATATTTCGTAAATTTGTCCCCGTGGGGGGGAAGACAGGAACACCTGCCGTAAAGATAAGCCCCTGATGTCGCGTAATATCCCCTAAAATAACTTCTTACTGCCTCCGGTGCCATAGCGACGGCTTACCCCTCAGACGTACCTATATACGGTTTATGTTAAAACGTGTTCTTAATTTGATGATGAAATTTTACTTTTTTATTATTGTAGCTGAAATTAAATGAATTAATGTATGTTGACGCTTGTTATTATTATTTATTTAATATATTAACTCCTTACTAGTAGATAGTAAACTCATGATAGCGTACTGTTTGTGGTATCTGGTCCAGCGATATTTTCTTTCTTTTTTATTTGCTCAAAATTTTGAAAAAAAAACCTATACTTATATATACGAAAGGCATCGCACTGGAGCTATCACTATAATATGTTATATACTTGCAATATTATTTAAAACTAGCTGACCCGGCGAACTTCGCGCCTCCTTTTCCGTATTATTTAGTTTTAGTATTTATCAGTATGGTTTTAGTATTATCCTTGCGGTGACGAAGTAAGAATACAATTTACCACCCACCCGTGTGTGTCGTAAAAGACGACTAAGGGATATACTGCTTTTTCTTATCGATTCCAAAACCTTTTTTTATTCTAGATCTACATGTAATTATGCCAAAAATGCCGAACCGACGGGATGAACATCAAATGTTTGACAGGTAAGAACAGTTTGTATGGGAAAATAAAATTAATGTTTTTAGTATTTTACTCACAATTTTCCATATTTTCTCACCGTATAAACCTTCCCTAGATTTCCACAAATAATTCAAGGCCAAAATTAGGCAAATCGTTCCAGCCGTTCTCGAGTTTTAGCGAGACTAACGAACAGCAATTCATTTTTATATACATATATAGATATTTAAAACAAAATCACCGCCTACTGAGTTTCTTGTTGGGTCTTCTCAGCTTGTGTCCGATGCAATAATCTACCACCGGATGGTAGAGATTATTGCATTGTTGAAGATTATTGCAAAAGGTGACTACGAAAATTACCTATGTACCCTATATTAGAAGTTGGAGGGAATTCCAATGTGGGAGGAAATATATAGTGAATAGAGAGATGAACAGGTTTACGACACCCATAAAATTTATTGGCTATTTGAAATAGATTTATTTTTGTTAATATATTGCGTATTTGTAGTTTGATAAGTGATGGAGTAGAAACATAACGTATTTCTACTACCTGTAGTAGACGAAAACGATATCAAGTTATACGTATCCTTAATTAATTACTATACGGGTGCCAGCTTATTTAATTTACACCAAAAATTCATATAATAGAACAGTTACATCACAAGGAATGTAGCTACGTGAGTTAAGATGGCGTTGAGGCTCAGTTCTAATATCAGGAATTAATTAAGGAAGTCATTACGCCCCGATAACGCATTAACATCACGCATGCCGGGAAATTGCCAACAAAGGATTATTTCCTGCGTTTTCTCCGATTTAAAGCAATTCACCGATTTTGATTAAGCCCCCGCTGCTACACACAGATTATTCCCCTTTCAATGTAAAGAATGGTTTATTTCAGACACCGTGAAAGTGAATTGTATTTCCTTTTGCCATTGATTTTATGGGAGCCTTCTGTTTAGTGAAAGTGAAACGGGAATTGCGTGCCGTGAATTTATTCATCCTTGTAGTAAATTACAGCTTTAGAATTATTGATATATTTTGATCATAGTCTTACAGCGTGATATAAAGCTAGAATGCTCAGAATTCAACACAAAATAATTTCTGGAATATAGTAATTCTTACACGAACGGGTGTAATTGATATAGTTCACAAAACAGAAATGCTACATTTCACGTTATATTGACAATGATTAAGGAATAAAATTCAACAAGTGTTGACTAAGATTCTGCCTAGCTAATTAGGAAGGCCTATCGGATGCACAGGCATTTAGTAAAAGTTACAGAAAACCGTTCGATGTAGGTACACGGCATAAAAACTTGCCATATGTCATTCATCATCATTATCGCAGCCCATATACGTCCCACTGTTGGGCTCGGGGCTCCTCCACAATGGGAGGGAATTTGACCTACTATACCATGCTAATCAGACATGTTAGTATAGGGTTTTATTTCGAGTTTTCCTTCTCGTGCGCAGATGTTAATTGCATATTTTCTTCTATAGTCGTCTTTTACGACATCCACGGGCAAGAGAGGGAGTGGTGAATTATATTCCTACTCCATCGCTACACGGAAACCTTGCCATGTGTCATTAAATGTCTCTATCCTTGTGAATAATCAAAATCCTGGTAATGTGAAACTATAGTTATATAGTTTATGTATACTAAGTGCGGCTCATGATTTGAAATAATGTGTTCTAGAATAATTATTGCCTTTCGGTGGCAGACAAGCAGGTCGCCCACCTAATGATAAATGGTAAGTGCCACTCATCAACTTTGGCCATACCTTGGCTATAGCAATTCGCTGCCTAATATGAGATAAGAGCTTTTCTTAAGCCTTGTTTGAAGATCGAAAAGTAGCAATACATACAGAGCCTGTACGTGTAATGAGAAAATAGTCAAAACTCGCTCCGCCACTCTACGACTAAAATACGTCCCTATGATTAGGTATATCAACATTTCGAACAGGACGTCTTTGCTGAGAGTCTAGTGAATCGAGCTAATAATTTGTAGTATTTTTGTTATTAAAATGACAAATACTATGTACTAAGCTATAAGCTTTTTGAGTGATGTCGAAGTAAGAATACAATTCACCATAACTTTCTTTCGCTTAGGTATCGCAAAAGACGATTAAGGGTTTGTAATACCTATACAAATAGCAAAACAAGGAAAACTCGAATAAAACTCTATAGGTACCGAACCGGTATTGTAAGTTAATATCCCTGCCATTATAATGGAAGCTCGAGCCCAATAGTGGGACATATATATATATATATAAGCTGGGATGATACTGATGATAAAATAAATACAATTTGATAATAAAGTAAAATATAAATTATACCTTAAAAACCGATAGAAACTTTAGATTGCCATTATAATTATTTATTCTGCTCACTTGCCATCCGACTCCGTGGAAACTATTCAACGAAGAAACGCTATTTCCCACTGGTCAGATAAGACGTTTGATTTCACCCATTTTCGCTCGGACTTTAATTATCGCCTCTGTGTAAAATAGTTGGCAGAGTAATTTCATCCAGATATCAGTATGCAGGGTGGCAGACCACTACGCGAGATGGAATCCAATGAACGAACGAGTCGAGGGTAACTGCAACTCGTCCGCATTTCGAGAAATTGTTGCTGCAAACATTGTATGCCCAAATGAATATTGACAAACTCGACTTTTATTTGAAAGTCTTTTTATTACACAGCATAAGTAAAAATCTAAAGAGAAAATGTGATTTTACTCAACAATCATTAGTTTGAACCATCTTCAATGCTCCTTGTATAAATAAAAATTGTAAACTTGTTTTGTTTCTCCCTCATCCCCCTCTCGTTTCTTCAGTCGTTGAACTGCATAACTATAAGAGAGCTCACGAAACACAATATAGCGTCGTAAAAAATAAGCGCACATCAGACTCGAGCATGTAATTCTAGCGCACTCTTCCGGCCCGAACAAAGGAGAGAGGGTAAGAACACGAGTTACTCGACACCATGTACCTTACGCAGATTTGTTTCTCAGCATCACAAAGCTACACGGACAAAAATAAACTCTCAACTAAAAACATAGGCTTCATATTACCACCAATATCTATCTCTACATCAAACATTTTAAATCTGTGAAAACGTAGGAAATTCGCGATAGTCAAATTGTAGTCTTACAGGGCGTGTTACCATTAAATTATTACATTCCCAACTGTGTTACGTGCGTATAAGGCAGTATTTGCATTACAACGGCTTACGGAAGGGTCCTCGGGATATGGCAGGTACGTCACATGAGGACTGCAAAAGAAAAATGTACCTTTAACGACGACGTGAGGATTCTGCAAGTCGAAAGAAGAAATAAGCCGTAACAGGATGTCGTTCAGGATAATGCCTTCGTTTTATTTTTCTTTCATGAGTTTGAAAATAAAGATTTTATTCTACAAAATAACATTTACGTTAACGTAAATTTTAGTATTTAATACAAATCTAACTATATATATATATATACGTATTCTAACGACGTTGTCTTTACATAAGTACAGACAACGATTTATAAAGCCAGTCAGTATTCCTTTCATTCATGTTTGTTAACTAAGTCACAAAGACTCTACGTGTTGCAAGAATGGTCTCAAAGCCGATATATTCCAGCCATTAGTCCCGAGACTTCGTCAAATGATCACTCGGCTAGACATCATCACATAAACACAAAACTCGACTTCAGGTAAAAAAATTCAGCAGTGTGCGTTTAGAAGTTGCACTTGTGTGAGATGAAACACAATTCTACTTATAACCGACCCTCGCGTAGCTACTTGTAGGTAAGTAGCTATCGCGACTCCTTTGTTCTAGCAGCTGATTGGAGCCGGGCCCGGAAATGCGTGTCACCCCACCCCCTCATTGGTCCGTTTCATTTTCTTAGCGGGAGAGAGACGCAGCTACGGTGGAGTGTGTAGTTAAGGATACCGATCGGTGTGTAGAAAACGGTAGGTAGGTGTTACGAGATGCTTGTTGTGTATGTTTGCGCAGCTTTCGTCCAATATAAACTATTTCCAAGTTGGACGGCGAGTTAGCAAATTGTTTCTGTCGTAAGCTAGGAGGTTAGGAATTTTGATTTTATTTAATTAGTTTTATCGTATGGATATTTAATGATATATTTGCTGTAAAATATCTTTCAAGTATGTACTTTTATAGAGTATTATTATTTTTAGATGCATAGAGAAGAAAAAATCCTACTGCCTTAAATCTGAAATTATGTATAAACATTTAATATACGGCTAGGTAATAAGTACAGATTGTTCTGAAACTAATATTACCTACGTATATATTTGTAATAGACTAGCAATCCGCCCTCGCTTCGCTTCGGTTTCAGTCGCCTTACCCTTGTACATAGTTCCCGTGGGAATACAGGGATAAAATATAGCCTATGTTACTCGCTGATATTATAGCTTTCCATTGGTGAAAGTATTTTTAAAATCGTTTCAGTGGTTTAAGCGTGAAAGCGTAACAGACAAATAAACTCACTTTCGTATTTATAACATTAGTAAGGATTTACATAGACCACCAACGCTTAAATCCTCGAAGAGATAAGAAAAGGTGTAATCATTGGGTGCATATGGTCCTAAAATCATTGATTAATAGGATTCTAGTCATTTACCATTATTCCAGCATAGCTCCCGATTTTCTCGAGAATATATCAGAAATGGCTTTTGAAAATTTCTAGAAAAAGATCTCGAAAGTCCAAGCACTCTGTATTATATGCAATTTTTTTTACTACAATCTAACATTTTATTTTAATAAATATATGATTATCTTGAAGATGACTTGAGTACCTACTTTCTTATTCAATAATCGTTATGAAATCATTAATTGCATCAAATGCTTATTACATCTTAGGATTTGTAAAAAAAAATTCATCATAAATTATAAACAAAAAACAACTAGAAATTATATTTTCATCCTATAATCTTTTAAGTATTTGCTTATGTTAAGAATTATAGAGCTAGTGGGCAGAGACAGGCTAATCACCACTTTATCGTGCCTGTCAGCCGCAGGGCCGATTCACTACGCTTTGTTTTTAAGTAAATATATACAACCTTATTAACAAGCCATTAGAGCGACATTTCTACGGCTAAATAAATGAGAAAATTATAGTAATTTTACTAGTATGTATTTACTTTATGTTAGTTATTGACACTCTAAATAAACACTTTGAATATCATAAATTGTAGACGAGTAATACCTAAATTAAGTTTACAATAAGAACTAATTTAGAACTTCTTTTAGAGACATATAAGTTAAAAAAGAAAATAAGATTATAATAAACTAGTTGACCCAACAGACGTTGTTTTGCTCAAATGTAATAAGCCTCAGCGCCATCTACCGGGTCCAATTGTGGATCTAAACCATTCTCGAATCCCCTTGAATGGACACAAATAATTTCATCAATATCGGTCCAGCCGTTTAGAAGGAGTTCAATGACATATACGAGTACACAAGAAATGTATAACGATCGATAAATTAAAAATATACACTTGCTTTTTGCAAGGTTTGGCGTAATAAGTGACTATTTATAAAGAAAATTATAAAGGTAAATTGGTTCTGAATCAAAAGGAAATATTTCAACTAACAATTGCGAGGAAATTGCGAGTCGTTTATTTTCTATCTTGCACACTCTACATAGGTTAACACCTTTCCTTCAGCCATTGCAGCTTGAGTTAGTCTGCTCATGAATTGGAGCAGTTAATAAAAAAATCATCAGCGATCGTAGAGTCGCGTGACCTTTTTAATTTATTATTACCTACTTAAAACTAAACGCATATAAAGAATACTTTTATGGATCGCTTTTTTATTAAATCTCTATTCCTCTTTATTTACTTCTGGCTTTTTTCTGGGCTAAAATACCAATATTCGATTCCTTTGAATTTTTATAAAAATAAATTTTGAAACTCCGATTATCTTTAGGTATACCTACTTATCACTAGCAACCCGCCCTCGCTTTGCTTCGGTTATAGGTTATAGTCGTTTTACCCGCGTAGTTCCCGTTCCCGTGGGAATACCGGAATAAAATATAGCCTAGTTTATTATAGCTTTCCATTGGTGAAAGAATTTTTGAAATCAGTCCAGCCGTTTTGAAGATTACCCGGAACAAACAGACAGACAAACATTTTTTAATTGCTATTTTAGGCATAAGTAGGTGTCGTGCAAATAACCGTGTGAGCATGAAAAAAGCCTATTATTTTGACATTACAAACAGACACTCCAATTTTATTTATTGGTATAGATTAATTCGACTACGTGATAAATTGACTTCATCGTAAATGAATTAAGAATATTTTATAATTTTTGTGTGAATCTATTCGCACTTGAAAACTCTGATTTATAATTGGATTTTTGTTTAAGAAAAGTTATACTAAAATTCTATGTGTATGTGTATACAAAGACTTTCGATTACATTTTTTTAAATAGGTACCTCGTCCCTTAAGCGAATGGAGAGTCCTCAGCGCTCAACCATAGTCAGGCGAATTTGTAACAGCCATTCAATTTTATAGATTTATATTTGTTAAGGTCACGTTATAGAATATCAACTTATTACTGTCCATTGAAATCTACTCCGAGCACTGTCGCTGCTGAAATTTTCTGATGAGCATCCTAATAATAACTTAAAACAAGACTCAATTGCTTCGCTATGACACTAATGAAAAAATCGCTAAATATTAATATTTTAGTAAGTTTTTAATCGAGATATAATCAAACAACTTATAATAACTTTCTAATTGAAACCGTTCATGCTGTGAGCTAGCAGTGCGACAGGCAGCGGGCTAATCGGCACTCTGTCAACCCGTCATAGGCAGGCGCAAGGCACGTGCCAGTATTGTATGCTACCGCAACCCGACCGCTATATCATACAACGTTTTATCTAATATTTTAATTACTGTAACTAATATGAAAATTCAAGCAAGGTACAGCAAAAGACGTAACCGTGTTACGTCTTTTGCTGCACACAGTGCTGCAGGAATACAAAATCCAGCCCTAACTTTTTTAGTGCAGTTAACTTGGTGAATAAATTTACTCTTCATGTTATATAGAAGATTCGTCTCTAATAGTCTTATACTACTAAATTGGGTAAGAATCATCATCAGCGCAGCCCACATACATCCCACTGCTGGGCTCGGGCCTCCTCCATAATGGAAGGGAATTTGACCTACTATACCATGCCGGTCAGATATGTTGGTATAGGGTTTTATTTCGAGTTTTCCCTCTCTTGCACAGATGTTATGTGCATATTGTATCCCGTAGTCGTCTTATACGACATCCATGGGCAAGATAGGGAGTGGTGAATTGTATTCTTACTCCGTCACTATGCGGAAAAGAGGGTAAGAATGACGAGGAATAATAAAATGTGTTTGTAATCATCATACCCACCCAAAGCAAAACTTTGTTGGCATTTGAAAAAAATCAGTCACATAGTTGATAAAAACAGTCATCACTCGTCACTTTTCATGATCATATTTAATATATTCAAGTCATTTATTCAAAAAAACGGCAGGATAAAAATGCTCTCCATCAAGGACGAACAGACTTTTTCGATCCATCCATCCATCTAATCATTCATCCAAACATCCAATACAACCATTTCATCCACCCTTCAAAAGATAAAATAAAGTATAATTTAATAAATCAGCATGAGCAGGCAGAGATCTCACGACAATATGAATTTAGCAGCTAGTTTTTTTTCTTATTGATAGTTTCTTACGCTATAACTCCTTTCCATTTCAAAGCGTTAAGGTATCCCTTAGTTGCGCCTAAAAAAGCTTAGGTACTTCAATAATATAAAGCAGCTATGGGCCGACCATTGACGACAAGTTAACGCTGCTCCAGTGGTCGGCCCAACGACGAAGGCGACGTGGTTTTCGGGTGGGTCGCGGGAGTTGCGTGCTTAAGCCACTCTGTCGCCCCGGACGGAGTGGTGCGGAGGCGCGCCGACCGCGGCCCACTCACAAAAAAAAAAAAAAAAAGCTATGCGATTTTTCATATTACGATAATATCAGGGAATTTTACAATTTGCCAATCTATTATAAGAAAAATATGTAATTATAAAAAAATATTACTTAGACCTATTACATTTAAGCAATTTCACAATTACGTCTACATTTTGGTAATAAAATATGCATAACCATTGGATACCATAAGAATTCACTCAAGTTTAAGGTAAATTACATAACCAAGTTTTACATAAATGTTCCACGTGAAATGCTAACAATTTATATTTTTTGATTGAGTTTCCAAATTTAGAAAACTTCGTCATGATCTTCGTTTTAAGGCAACATTTCAAAAGATTCGAATTAACTTTGGTTATGTGAATTACGGATTTAGCAATGACTTTGCATTCCGTAATAAGCCATATAAATTAGTATTTCTGGCATCACATAAAGTTTACCATGGTTTTCTTACGAAATTCTGAGTTTTAATGGTACTGGCATTGGCATTCTTATAATTTCTTATTTTTGAATCATATAATCGTCTTATGTAATATAATAATACGATTATATGATCAAAAATAACAATTTTATTGTGACGTCATCATTCATTCTGTGGTTGACGTTGCGTATTAAAAAGACATAACCGAATACCTACAGTAGGTACTAGAGAAATATATGTATTATTTTATTCTACTTTCTTTATATGACATAACCTGGACACAATCCAGCATTTTTTTACGAAACCCTCTATCTATATTGTCATGACGCAATACGCGGGAGGTCTTTATTATAATCTATAGATTCGTTCTCGATTATCGATATTTGTTGATTGTTTGTTATACAAAAGATCGGGTGACTCTTTCAAAAAAACAGGTGTTTCTAAAAATGCTTTTGATATGTTTATCAACCCTTTGCGTATTGGGGGCGGTTTAGGGCGAACAATGTGGTGGTTTGTGAATGGTAGACGATGATTATCGTTAAAAAACCGAGGTTACTGACAGGTGAGATGTCAACCGCGTAAATGGAGTGACGTACACTTCAATAGTTGGGAACTTGACTTGATAAAATAGTATTGTTTGAATACGAGTGCTTTTCAACGTGTTTTTGGCTATTTTAAATTTGTATTAAGATGTTTTATGAAGTTTATTAGTATCATAAAAGATGTAATTTTACCTCCTTATTTCGTCATCATCATCATTCGGCCTTCGCCTTCCACTGTTGGCCTTAGGCCTCCCTCATGTTTCGATATAAAGTGCGGTCATGGGCCGCCAGCAGCTAACCTCCATATTTAATTTTTATGAAATACCACATACTAATATCACAGTCCAGTTAGGTAGATCCAATTTCGAGAAAGAGATCAGCCGACGAATCCAACTCGGTTGGGCAGCGTTCGGGAAACTTAAGAGGATCTTCTCGTCTAACATACCTCAGTGTCTGAAAACACAGGTCTTTGACCAGTGTGTGTTACCAGTGATGACTTACGGCACGGAAACGTGGTCCCTAAATGTAGGTCTCATATCAAGGCTCAAAGTCGCTCAGCGTGCTATGGAGCGGGCTATGCTCGGGATTTCTCTGCGAGATAGAATCCGGAATACGGAAATCCGCAGAAGAACGGGTGTAACCGACATAGCACGAAGAATTAGCACGCTGAAGTGGCAATGGGCAGGCCACATCGCTCAACGAACCGACAACCGCTGGGGAAGAAAGGTTCTCGAGTGGCGACCACGTATCGGACGACGCAGTGTAGGACGCCCCCCCACTAGGTGGACCGATGACCTAGTGAAAGTCGCTGGGTGTCGTTGGATGCAGGTGGCACAGGACCGCTCATTGTGGCGCAACATGAGGGAGGCCTACGTCCAGCAGTGGACGGCGATAGGCTGAAATGATGATAATGATGATCACATACTAGCCACGTATAGCATATTTTGTAAAAATATTCCTTATGATAGTCTTAAGAATATTGTAAAGGTTTATGTATTTTATTTACTTACATCATCATTATCGCAGCTCATATCGCCCGCTATTGAGGTAGAATTTCCATCATAATGGCAAGGAAATTGATTGGTATGTTAAATGTCCTTTTGGTACCTGTTAAATGTCTCATTGCCTTTTTTGTTCCTCGTTAAAAGTGAATTATTATATGTAAGAAGCTCTTTTGTTTAGTTGTTTGTGTTTTTATTAGATTTAACGAGAAAAGAATAACTGTTTTCTTTCTTTCTTTCTATCTCGTCGAACCGACAACTGATAGGGAAGAAAGGTTTTCGAGTGGCGACCATGATTCAGACGGTGCATCATAGGACGACCCTCTACTACGTGGACCCACGACATCTTGAAAGTCGCAAGGAATCATTGGATGCACGTGGCACAGGATTATTTTGAGTGGTATTCTCGTAGGGAGATCTATTTCCAACAGTACCACTTCTAGAGGATGATGGATGGATGAATATTATATAGTGTTTGTAGCGGCTTCCACACAGCAATAAAGCAAAATAAAGTAATAACAGAAATAAAATCTACTGGAAATTATTCTAACTATAAAACAGTAGTTAAATAGAAATGTATATTCTATAGAAACATTTTCATACGCGAATGCAGCACAATCTCATTGGCATTTCAACTTTTTACGTTAAACAACATTCTGTATACTGTATGGTCTGTACGAGAAAATCTCACGTAACTTTAGTATAAAACAAGCGGGGTCTACAAAAGCGATACTCTAAAAAATGCACTGCAAAATACATCGCGAAGTTCTGTTGAAAGTGAGGTAACGCACGGAGCGTTGCTACTAACCAACCGTGGAGGTAAGGACGCGGTATCAAGTTATAGAAATATGGCGGTTTTTAAAATTCATGTATTAATTATTATAATTACTATTAATACCGGGCGTTATGTATGCGGTCATAGACGCTTTTCTTTGTGGTCACGAAGTAAGAATACAAATCACCACTCCCTCTCTTGCTCGCGGGTGTCGTAAAATATGACTAAGTGATATTAATACATGCAGATAATATCTATTCAAAAGAAGAAAAACTCGACATAAAACCCTATGCTAATACGTCTGACGTCACGTTTAGTTGTTATCTATATATCGTATCCGTCTTACGGCAAACACGGGCGAGAAATGAATTCTATTCTTACTCCGTTACCACAAGGAAATGTAGTCAATATAGGTGGACAAAAACCTCAAACATTATCTTCGTATCCCGCCGAGACGTCATTGCCCGTTGGGCAGTCCGGCTGGAGAGGCCTCGGTTCGGGGTGCGAATCGTGGAGGCCTTCCGGCCAGTGCTGATGCAGTGGTTGAAAAGGCGGCACGGGGTGCTCTCCTTCCGACTAGTGCAGGTGTTGACGGGGCATGGGAGCTTCGCCAAATACCTGCACAAGGTCGTAAGGAGGGAGAGTACACCGTCCTGCCACCACTGCGATTGCGACGAGGACACAGCTCAGCATACGCTCGAGGCCTACGCCGCTTGGGCCACGCAGCGCCGTGAACTCGTCGCAATCATCGGTGCCGACCTGACGCTACCGGCCATCGCTAGGGCGATGGTTGACAGCGTCGGGAATTGGGACGCGGTCGCAGCCTTCTGCGAGACAGTGATCTCGCAGAAGGAGGCGGCGGATCGTCTGCGCGAGGAGCGCAGCCTCGATGAGAAGATCCGCCGCCGGCAAATGGGGCGGCGCAGGCGCAACTACCTGCGCCTCATGCCGCCCTAGCCGAGGCCGCGGGTGATGTGACCGGGGATTAGTCCGTCACCCGCCGAGAGCCCGACTGCGTGAGGAAAGACCGACGTCCTTCCCGAGGGGAGGACGTCGGTCGATGGGAGGGTACCCCACGTAGGGGGTATTCCGTCGGGCCGACCACTGACGACAAGTAAACCTGCTCCGGTGGTCGGCCCAACGACGAAGGCGAGGTGGTGTTCGGGTGGGTTGCAGGAGTTGCGTGCTTAAGCCCCTCTGTCGCCCCGGACGGAGTGGTGCGGAGGCGCGCCGACCGCAGCCCACCCACACAAAAAAAAAATCCTCGTATTCTATCTAATGTAATGTTGCTATGTTTTTAGACTCTTGAGTCTGATGATAGTAGCCTAATTTCTACCCAATTTCGTACTTCTAAACACACAATTAAATGATAGAACGCTTATGACTTATTCCTCACAAACTCCTGTGTTGAATAGCTGGTGTCGGCAAGGCGAGCGCCTACCGCTGCATATTTATGAAGCGCCCCAAACACTATAAATAGTTGATACGCCTTAGCCTCCGTGGGTAATGGAGTAAATACAACACCACATAGCCACAGTCATTTACAAGTTTGAAGTAAATAACTTATTAATTTTTATACTTACTATGAGATACTTTAGGTACTATGCTGTATGTTAGCGGTTAAAAAATACTGTCAACCCTTAACATCGTTCGTGGGTGTCAAATAAGACGACTGAGATAACCTGATATATAACCTTTCCATGTGATGACGGAGAAAGAATTCGCCACTCCCTATCTTGCCCGTGGATGTCGTATAAGACGACTATGGGATATAATATGCACATAACATCTGTGCAAGAGAAGGAAAACTTGAAACGAAACCCTGTGCCAACATGTCTGGACCACTGACGACAAGTTACATCTGCTCCGGAGGTCGGCCCAACAACGAGGTGACGTGGGGACGGGTGGGTTATGGTCCCGCGCGCCGTCCTTTCATCACCCCGGACGGACTGGGCCGCGCGTGCACTTACCATAGCCCACCCATAAAAAAAAAATACCAACATGTCTGACCAGCATGGTATAGTAGGTCAAATTCCGTCCCATTTTGGAGGAGACCCGAGCCCAACAGTGGGGACATATGTGGGTTGCAATGATGAAGACCACCTGATACAGCTGGCCCATCTCTATTTGATGCCGTCTGGTCATCAATTGGAATCCCAAAAAAGATTAACGTCAGACAGGCGAACGCTTATAAAACTATTGTCAATAACCTTTACTATAATGTACTATGAAATAAGAGTACATATTTAGTCGACCCCAAATAATTGGGATAAGAGTAAAGTGATGATGACTATGAGATAATTTATTATACCTTCTTGGTAATGCAGTAAGTATTGCCCATCTTGAGGTTTAGAGTACATATTGAGTCGACCCCAAGTAATTGTGATAAGAGTAAAGTGATGATGACTATGAGATAATTTATTATATCTACCTACGTTGTTGGTAATGCAGTAAGTATTGCCCATCATGAGGTTTCGAGTACATATTGAGTCGACCCCAAGTAATTGTGATAAGAGCAAAGTGATGATGATGATGACTATGAGTTAATTTATTATATCTACCTACGTTGTTGGTAATGCAGTAAGTATTGCCCATCTTGAAGTTTAGAGTACATATTGAGTCGACCCCAAGTAATTGTGATAAGAGCAAAGTGATGACGATGATGATGACTATGAGAAAATTTATTATACCTACGTTGTTGGTAATGCAGTAAGTATTGCCCATTATGAGGTTTCGAGTACATATTGAGTCGACCCCAAGTAATTGTGATAAGAGCAAAGTGATGACGATGATGATGACTATGAGAAAATTTATTATACCTACGTTGTTGGTAATGCAGTAAGTATTGTCCATCATGAGGTTTTGAGTACATATTGAGTCGACCCCAAGTAATTGTGATAAGAGCAAAGTGATGACGATGATGATGACTATGAGAAAATTTATTATACCTACGTTGTTGGTAATGCAGTAAGTATTGTCCATCATGAGGTTTCGAGTACATATTGAGTCGACCCCAAGTAATTGTGATAAGAGCAAAGTGATGATGATGATGACTATGAGTTAATTTATTATACCTACCTACGTTGTTGGTAATGCAGTAAGTATTGTCCATCATGAGGTTTCGAGTACATATTGAGTCGACCCCAAGTAATTGTGATAAGAGCAAAGTGATGATGATGATGACTATGAGTTAATTTATTATATCTACCTACGTTGTTGGTAATGCAGTAAGTATTGCCCATCTTGAAGTTTAGAGTACATATTGAGTCGACCCCAAGTAATTGTGATAAGAGCAAAGTGATGACGATGATGATGACTATGAGAAAATTTATTATACCTACGTTGTTGGTAATGCAGTAAGTATTGTCCATCATGAGGTTTCGAGTACATATTGAGTCGACCCCAAGTAATTGTGATAAGAGCAAAGTGATGATGATGATGACTATGAGTTAATTTATTATATCTACCTACGTCGTTGGTAATGCAGTAAGTATTGCCCATCTTGAAGTTTAGAGTACATATTGAGTCGACCCCAAGTAATTGTGATAAGAGCAAAGTGATGACGATGATGATGACTATGAGAAAATTTATTATACCTACGTTGTTGGTAATGCAGTAAGTATTGTCCATCATGAGGTTTCGAGTACATATTGAGTCGACCCCAAGTAATTGTGATAAGAGCAAAGTGATGATGATGATGACTATGAGTTAATTTATTATATCTACCTACGTTGTTGGTAATGCAGTAAGTATTGCCCATCTTGAAGTTTAGAGTACATATTGAGTCGACCCCAAGTAATTGTGATAAGAGCAAAGTGATGACGATGATGATGACTATGAGAAAATTTATTATACCTACGTTGTTGGTAATGCAGTAAGTATTGTCCATCATGAGGTTTCGAGTACATATTGAGTCGACCCCAAGTAATTGTGATAAGAGCAAAGTGATGATGATGACTATGAGTTAATTTATTATATCTACCTACGTTGTTGGTAATGCAGTAAGTATTGCCCATCTTGAAGTTTAGAGTACATATTGAGTCGACCCCAAGTAATTGTGATAAGAGCAAAGTGATGATGATGATGACTATGAGTTAATTTATTATATCTACCTACGTCGTTGGTAATGCAGTAAGTATTGCCCATCTTGAAGTTTAGAGTACATATTGAGTCGACCCCAAGTAATTGTGATAAGAGCAAAGTGATGACGATGATGATGACTATGAGAAAATTTATTATACCTACGTTGTTGGTAATGCAGTAAGTATTGTCCATCATGAGGTTTCGAGTACATATTGAGTCGACCCCAAGTAATTGTGATAAGAGCAAAGTGATGATGATGATGACTATGAGTTAATTTATTATATCTACCTACGTTGTTGGTAATGCAGTAAGTATTGCCCATCTTGAAGTTTAGAGTACATATTGAGTCGACCCCAAGTAATTGTGATAAGAGCAAAGTGATGACGATGATGATGACTATGAGAAAATTTATTATACCTACGTTGTTGGTAATGCAGTAAGTATTGTCCATCATGAGGTTTCGAGTACATATTGAGTCGACCCCAAGTAATTGTGATAAGAGCAAAGTGATGATGATGACTATGAGTTAATTTATTATATCTACCTACGTTGTTGGTAATGCAGTAAGTATTGCCCATCTTGAAGTTTAGAGTACATATTGAGTCGACCCCAAGTAATTGTGATAAGAGCAAAGTGATGACGATGATGATGACTATGAGAAAATTTATTATACCTACGTTGTTGGTAATGCAGTAAGTATTGCCCATCATGAGGTTTCGAGTACATATTGAGTCGACCCCAAGTAATTGTGATAAGAGCAAAGTGATGATGATGATGACTATGAGAAAATTTATTATACCTACCTACGTTGTTGGTAATGCAGTAAGTATTGCCCATCTTGAAGTTTAGAGTACATATTGAGTCGACCCCAAGTAATTGTGATAAGAGCAAAGTGATGACGATGATGATGACTATGAGAAAATTTATTATACCTACGTTGTTGGTAATGCAGTAAGTATTGTCCATCATGAGGTTTCGAGTACATATTGAGTCGACCCCAAGTAATTGTGATAAGAGCAAAGTGATGATGATGATGACTATGAGTTAATTTATTATATCTACCTACGTCGTTGGTAATGCAGTAAGTATTGCCCATCTTGAAGTTTAGAGTACATATTGAGTCGACCCCAAGTAATTGTGATAAGAGCAAAGTGATGACGATGATGATGACTATGAGAAAATTTATTATACCTACGTTGTTGGTAATGCAGTAAGTATTGTCCATCATGAGGTTTCGAGTACATATTGAGTCGACCCCAAGTAATTGTGATAAGAGCAAAGTGATGATGATGATGACTATGAGTTAATTTATTATATCTACCTACGTTGTTGGTAATGCAGTAAGTATTGCCCATCTTGAAGTTTAGAGTACATATTGAGTCGACCCCAAGTAATTGTGATAAGAGCAAAGTGATGACGATGATGATGACTATGAGAAAATTTATTATACCTACGTTGTTGGTAATGCAGTAAGTATTGTCCATCATGAGGTTTCGAGTACATATTGAGTCGACCCCAAGTAATTGTGATAAGAGCAAAGTGATGATGATGACTATGAGTTAATTTATTATATCTACCTACGTTGTTGGTAATGCAGTAAGTATTGCCCATCTTGAAGTTTAGAGTACATATTGAGTCGACCCCAAGTAATTGTGATAAGAGCAAAGTGATGATGATGATGACTATGAGTTAATTTATTATATCTACCTACGTCGTTGGTAATGCAGTAAGTATTGCCCATCTTGAAGTTTAGAGTACATATTGAGTCGACCCCAAGTAATTGTGATAAGAGCAAAGTGATGACGATGATGATGACTATGAGAAAATTTATTATACCTACGTTGTTGGTAATGCAGTAAGTATTGTCCATCATGAGGTTTCGAGTACATATTGAGTCGACCCCAAGTAATTGTGATAAGAGCAAAGTGATGATGATGATGACTATGAGTTAATTTATTATATCTACCTACGTTGTTGGTAATGCAGTAAGTATTGCCCATCTTGAAGTTTAGAGTACATATTGAGTCGACCCCAAGTAATTGTGATAAGAGCAAAGTGATGACGATGATGATGACTATGAGAAAATTTATTATACCTACGTTGTTGGTAATGCAGTAAGTATTGTCCATCATGAGGTTTCGAGTACATATTGAGTCGACCCCAAGTAATTGTGATAAGAGCAAAGTGATGATGATGACTATGAGTTAATTTATTATATCTACCTACGTTGTTGGTAATGCAGTAAGTATTGCCCATCTTGAAGTTTAGAGTACATATTGAGTCGACCCCAAGTAATTGTGATAAGAGCAAAGTGATGACGATGATGATGACTATGAGAAAATTTATTATACCTACGTTGTTGGTAATGCAGTAAGTATTGCCCATCATGAGGTTTCGAGTACATATTGAGTCGACCCCAAGTAATTGTGATAAGAGCAAAGTGATGATGATGATGACTATGAGAAAATTTATTATACCTACCTACGTTGTTGGTAATGCAGTAAGTATTGCCCATCTTGAAGTTTAGAGTACATATTGAGTCGACCCCAAGTAATTGTGATAAGAGCAAAGTGATGACGATGATGATGACTATGAGAAAATTTATTATACCTACGTTGTTGGTAATGCAGTAAGTATTGTCCATCATGAGGTTTCGAGTACATATTGAGTCGACCCCAAGTAATTGTGATAAGAGCAAAGTGATGATGATGATGACTATGAGTTAATTTATTATACCTACCTACGTTGTTGGTAATGCAGTAAGTATTGTCCATCATGAGGTTTCGAGTACATATTGAGTCGACCCCAAGTAATTGTGATAAGAGCAAAGTGATGACGATGATGATGACTATGAGAAAATTTATTATACCTACGTTGTTGGTAATGCAGTAAGTATTGTCCATCATGAGGTTTCGAGTACATATTGAGTCGACCCCAAGTAATTGTGATAAGAGCAAAGTGATGATGATGATGACTATGAGAAAATTTATTATACCTACCTACGTTGTTGGTAATGCAGTAAGTATTGCCCATCTTGAAGTTTAGAGTACATATTGAGTCGACCCCAAGTAATTGTGATAAGAGCAAAGTGATGACGATGATGATGACTATGAGAAAATTTATTATACCTACGTTGTTGGTAATGCAGTAAGTATTGCCCATCATGAGGTTTCGAGTACATATTGAGTCGACCCCAAGTAATTGTGATAAGAGCAAAGTGATGACGATGATGATGACTATGAGAAAATTTATTATACCTACGTTGTTGGTAATGCAGTAAGTATTGTCCATCATGAGGTTTCGAGTACATATTGAGTCGACCCCAAGTAATTGTGATAAGAGCAAAGTGATGATGATGATGACTATGAGTTAATTTATTATACCTACCTACGTTGTTGGTAATGCAGTAAGTATTGCCCATCTTGAAGTTTAGAGTACATGTTGAGTCGACCCCAAGTAATTGTGATAAGAGCAAAGTGATGATGATGATGATGACTATGAGAAAATTTATTATACCTACGTTGTTGGTAATGCAGTAAGTATTGCCCATCATGAGGTTTCGAGTACATATTGAGTCGACCCCAAGTAATTGTGATAAGAGCAAAGTGATGATGATGATGACTATGAGTTAATTTATTATACCTACCTACGTTGTTGGTAATGCAGTAAGTATTGCCCATCATGAGGTTTCGAGTACATATTGAGTCGACCCCAAGTAATTGTGATAAGAGCAAAGTGATGATGATGATGACTATGAGAAAATTTATTATACCTACCTACGTTGTTGGTAATGCAGTAAGTATTGCCCATCTTGAAGTTTAGAGTACATATTGAGTCGACCCCAAGTAATTGTGATAAGAGCAAAGTGATGACGATGATGATGACTATGAGAAAATTTATTATACCTACGTTGTTGGTAATGCAGTAAGTATTGTCCATCATGAGGTTTCGAGTACATATTGAGTCGACCCCAAGTAATTGTGATAAGAGCAAAGTGATGATGATGATGACTATGAGTTAATTTATTATACCTACCTACGTTGTTGGTAATGCAGTAAGTATTGTCCATCATGAGGTTTCGAGTACATATTGAGTCGACCCCAAGTAATTGTGATAAGAGCAAAGTGATGACGATGATGATGACTATGAGAAAATTTATTATACCTACGTTGTTGGTAATGCAGTAAGTATTGTCCATCATGAGGTTTCGAGTACATATTGAGTCGACCCCAAGTAATTGTGATAAGAGCAAAGTGATGATGATGATGACTATGAGAAAATTTATTATACCTACCTACGTTGTTGGTAATGCAGTAAGTATTGCCCATCTTGAAGTTTAGAGTACATATTGAGTCGACCCCAAGTAATTGTGATAAGAGCAAAGTGATGACGATGATGATGACTATGAGAAAATTTATTATACCTACGTTGTTGGTAATGCAGTAAGTATTGCCCATCATGAGGTTTCGAGTACATATTGAGTCGACCCCAAGTAATTGTGATAAGAGCAAAGTGATGACGATGATGATGACTATGAGAAAATTTATTATACCTACGTTGTTGGTAATGCAGTAAGTATTGTCCATCATGAGGTTTCGAGTACATATTGAGTCGACCCCAAGTAATTGTGATAAGAGCAAAGTGATGATGATGATGACTATGAGTTAATTTATTATACCTACCTACGTTGTTGGTAATGCAGTAAGTATTGCCCATCTTGAAGTTTAGAGTACATGTTGAGTCGACCCCAAGTAATTGTGATAAGAGCAAAGTGATGATGATGATGATGACTATGAGAAAATTTATTATACCTACGTTGTTGGTAATGCAGTAAGTATTGCCCATCATGAGGTTTCGAGTACATATTGAGTCGACCCCAAGTAATTGTGATAAGAGCAAAGTGATGATGATGATGACTATGAGTTAATTTATTATACCTACCTACGTTGTTGGTAATGCAGTAAGTATTGCCCATCTTGAAGTTTAGAGTACATATTGAGTCGACCCCAAGTAATTGTGATAAGAGCAAAGTGATGATGATGACTATGAGAAAATTTATTATACCTACGTTGTTAGTAATGCAGTAAGTATTGTCCATCATGAGGTTTCGAGTACATATTGATTCGACCCCAAGTAATTGTGATAAGAGCAAAGTGATGATGATGACTATGAGTTAATTTATTATATCTACCTACGTTGTTGGTAATGCAGTAAGTATTGCCCATCTTGAGGTTTAGAGTACATATTGAGTCGACCCCAAGTAATTGTGATAAGAGTAAAGTGATGATGACTATGAGATAATTTATTATATCTACCTACGTTGTTGGTAATGCAGTAAGTATTGCCCATCATGAGGTTTCGAGTACATATTGAGTCGACCCCAAGTAATTGTGATAAGAGCAAAGTGATGATGATGATGACTATGAGTTAATTTATTATATCTACCTACGTTGTTGGTAATGCAGTAAGTATTGCCCATCTTGAAGTTTAGAGTACATATTGAGTCGACCCCAAGTAATTGTGATAAGAGCAAAGTGATGACGATGATGATGACTATGAGAAAATTTATTATACCTACGTTGTTGGTAATGCAGTAAGTATTGCCCATCATGAGGTTTCGAGTACATATTGAGTCGACCCCAAGTAATTGTGATAAGAGCAAAGTGATGACGATGATGATGACTATGAGAAAATTTATTATACCTACGTTGTTGGTAATGCAGTAAGTATTGTCCATCATGAGGTTTCGAGTACATATTGAGTCGACCCCAAGTAATTGTGATAAGAGCAAAGTGATGATGATGATGACTATGAGTTAATTTATTATACCTACCTACGTTGTTGGTAATGCAGTAAGTATTGCCCATCTTGAAGTTTAGAGTACATGTTGAGTCGACCCCAAGTAATTGTGATAAGAGCAAAGTGATGATGATGATGATGACTATGAGAAAATTTATTATACCTACGTTGTTGGTAATGCAGTAAGTATTGCCCATCATGAGGTTTCGAGTACATATTGAGTCGACCCCAAGTAATTGTGATAAGAGCAAAGTGATGATGATGATGACTATGAGTTAATTTATTATACCTACCTACGTTGTTGGTAATGCAGTAAGTATTGCCCATCATGAGGTTTCGAGTACATATTGAGTCGACCCCAAGTAATTGTGATAAGAGCAAAGTGATGATGATGATGACTATGAGAAAATTTATTATACCTACCTACGTTGTTGGTAATGCAGTAAGTATTGCCCATCTTGAAGTTTAGAGTACATATTGAGTCGACCCCAAGTAATTGTGATAAGAGCAAAGTGATGACGATGATGATGACTATGAGAAAATTTATTATACCTACGTTGTTGGTAATGCAGTAAGTATTGTCCATCATGAGGTTTCGAGTACATATTGAGTCGACCCCAAGTAATTGTGATAAGAGCAAAGTGATGATGATGATGACTATGAGTTAATTTATTATACCTACCTACGTTGTTGGTAATGCAGTAAGTATTGTCCATCATGAGGTTTCGAGTACATATTGAGTCGACCCCAAGTAATTGTGATAAGAGCAAAGTGATGACGATGATGATGACTATGAGAAAATTTATTATACCTACGTTGTTGGTAATGCAGTAAGTATTGTCCATCATGAGGTTTCGAGTACATATTGAGTCGACCCCAAGTAATTGTGATAAGAGCAAAGTGATGATGATGATGACTATGAGAAAATTTATTATACCTACCTACGTTGTTGGTAATGCAGTAAGTATTGCCCATCTTGAAGTTTAGAGTACATATTGAGTCGACCCCAAGTAATTGTGATAAGAGCAAAGTGATGACGATGATGATGACTATGAGAAAATTTATTATACCTACGTTGTTGGTAATGCAGTAAGTATTGCCCATCATGAGGTTTCGAGTACATATTGAGTCGACCCCAAGTAATTGTGATAAGAGCAAAGTGATGACGATGATGATGACTATGAGAAAATTTATTATACCTACGTTGTTGGTAATGCAGTAAGTATTGTCCATCATGAGGTTTCGAGTACATATTGAGTCGACCCCAAGTAATTGTGATAAGAGCAAAGTGATGATGATGATGACTATGAGTTAATTTATTATACCTACCTACGTTGTTGGTAATGCAGTAAGTATTGCCCATCTTGAAGTTTAGAGTACATGTTGAGTCGACCCCAAGTAATTGTGATAAGAGCAAAGTGATGATGATGATGATGACTATGAGAAAATTTATTATACCTACGTTGTTGGTAATGCAGTAAGTATTGCCCATCATGAGGTTTCGAGTACATATTGAGTCGACCCCAAGTAATTGTGATAAGAGCAAAGTGATGATGATGATGACTATGAGTTAATTTATTATACCTACCTACGTTGTTGGTAATGCAGTAAGTATTGCCCATCTTGAAGTTTAGAGTACATATTGAGTCGACCCCAAGTAATTGTGATAAGAGCAAAGTGATGATGATGACTATGAGAAAATTTATTATACCTACGTTGTTAGTAATGCAGTAAGTATTGTCCATCATGAGGTTTCGAGTACATATTGATTCGACCCCAAGTAATTGTGATAAGAGCAAAGTGATGATGATGACTATGAGTTAATTTATTATATCTACCTACGTTGTTGGTAATGCAGTAAGTATTGCCCATCTTGAGGTTTAGAGTACATATTGAGTCGACCCCAAGTAATTGTGATAAGAGTAAAGTGATGATGACTATGAGATAATTTATTATATCTACCTACGTTGTTGGTAATGCAGTAAGTATTGCCCATCATGAGGTTTCGAGTACATATTGAGTCGACCCCAAGTAATTGTGATAAGAGCAAAGTGATGATGATGATGACTATGAGTTAATTTATTATATCTACCTACGTTGTTGGTAATGCAGTAAGTATTGCCCATCTTGAAGTTTAGAGTACATATTGAGTCGACCCCAAGTAATTGTGATAAGAGCAAAGTGATGACGATGATGATGACTATGAGAAAATTTATTATACCTACGTTGTTGGTAATGCAGTAAGTATTGCCCATCATGAGGTTTCGAGTACATATTGAGTCGACCCCAAGTAATTGTGATAAGAGCAAAGTGATGACGATGATGATGACTATGAGAAAATTTATTATACCTACGTTGTTGGTAATGCAGTAAGTATTGTCCATCATGAGGTTTCGAGTACATATTGAGTCGACCCCAAGTAATTGTGATAAGAGCAAAGTGATGACGATGATGATGACTATGAGAAAATTTATTATACCTACGTTGTTGGTAATGCAGTAAGTATTGTCCATCATGAGGTTTCGAGTACATATTGAGTCGACCCCAAGTAATTGTGATAAGAGCAAAGTGATGATGATGACTATGAGAAAATTTATTATACCTACGTTGTTGGTAATGCAGTAAGTATTGTCCATCATGAGGTTTCGAGTACATATTGATTCGACCCCAAGTAATTGTGATAAGAGCAAAGTGATGATGATGACTATGAGTTAATTTATTATATCTACCTACGTTGTTGGTAATGCAGTAAGTATTGCCCATCTTGAGGTTTCGAGTACATATTGAGTCGACCCCAAGTAATTGTGATAAGAGCAAAGTGATGATGATGATGACTATGAGTTAATTTATTATATCTACCTACGTTGTTGGTAATGCAGTAAGTATTGCCCATCTTGAAGTTTAGAGTACATATTGAGTCGACCCCAAGTAATTGTGATAAGAGCAAAGTGATGACGATGATGATGACTATGAGAAAATTTATTATACCTACGTTGTTGGTAATGCAGTAAGTATTGCCCATCATGAGGTTTCGAGTACATATTGAGTCGACCCCAAGTAATTGTGATAAGAGCAAAGTGATGACGATGATGATGACTATGAGAAAATTTATTATACCTACGTTGTTGGTAATGCAGTAAGTATTGTCCATCATGAGGTTTCGAGTACATATTGAGTCGACCCCAAGTAATTGTGATAAGAGCAAAGTGATGACGATGATGATGACTATGAGAAAATTTTTTATACCTACGTTGTTGGTAATGCAGTAAGTATTGTCCATCATGAGGTTTCGAGTACATATTGAGTCGACCCCAAGTAATTGTGATAAGAGCAAAGTGATGATGATGATGACTATGAGTTAATTTATTATACCTACCTACGTTGTTGGTAATGCAGTAAGTATTGCCCATCTTGAAGTTTAGAGTACATATTGAGTCGACCCCAAGTAATTGTGATAAGAGCAAAGTGATGACGATGATGATGACTATGAGAAAATTTATTATACCTACGTTGTTGGTAATGCAGTAAGTATTGTCCATCATGAGGTTTAGAGTACATATTGAGTCGACCCCAAGTAATTGTGATAAGAGCAAAGTGATGACGATGATGATGACTATGAGAAAATTTATTATACCTACGTTGTTGGTAATGCAGTAAGTATTGTCCATCATGAGGTTTAGAGTAGGTACATATTGAGTCGACCCCAAGTAATTGTGATAAGAGCAAAGTGATGATGATGATGATGAGTTAATTTATTATACCTAATTCAGTTAAATATTTAATATAATGCAGTAAGTATTGCCCATCATGTGGTTTAGAGTACATATTGAGTCGACCCCAGGTAATTAGAATAAGAGCAAAATGATGATGATAATAACTTTGAGATAATTTACTATACCTTGTCGGTAATGTAGTAAGTATTGCTCATCATGAGGTTTCAAGTGGTTCAAATTTTGGATTTAAATCAAATCAAATTATTTATTCTGCATAGGCCTCTTAAGGGCACATATTGTCAAATTACACAACGTTTGAACACTATACAATAATCTACGGATCGGAACGCGCCCACAAACTGAGGAGAAGATCCGGCAAGAAACTCAGCGGGCAGTCATTTTTTCTTTAATCTTTTTTTTATGCTTCGTACAACGTATATGGTATTAACTCCAGTCTGATGCCCTTCGAAATTGTATATACGTACAAATTTTCAAAATTTAGTACAAGACAAAAAAAAATTAAAGAATTAAAGAAAGGAAGAAAATATGGCTGGACCAGATCCCACAAGCAACACCCGATTACGAGTTAACTACTAGAGCAGCCATCACTCTCATCAACCAAATTAGAGGGAAGGGATTAATGTTGGTAGGGTTTCTTCAGATATTTAAGGAATTTTTCACAATATTCTCTGTTCTCCAAGTTCGACTTCGTTCCCTATTCATTTCGGCTCATATATATATATATATATATATATATATATATATATATATATATATATATATATATATATATATATATATATATTTTAATTGCAAACGGTGGCAAACGAGCAAACAGTACGCCTGATGGTAAGTGTTGCTGCCGCTCATGGACCTCTGCAAGGCCGCTGCCTACCGCAAAGAAATTGAAGGGAGTGTGAATGCGTGCATTGAGGCTCGGTGATACCAAGGGCACCACAAAAACCCTCCACACGCAAACACCCTCAGAAAATTGGGCTTCCGGCTCTCTCGCTCACCGAACGAAGCGCAGTAACAAATCGCTACTACTCAGACGTCGATTTTCTGCGAGAGTGTGGTACTGCCCCGGACGGACCGGCCCGCGTCTGTAGACAGATAACTGTCGACAGTGTGATCCTACCACTCCACATATATGTTCCACTACTAGGCTTAAGCCTCCTCCACATAATCATCACAGCCCATATAAGTCCCACTATTGGGCTTGGGCCCATGCTGGTCAGACGTGTTGGCATATATAGGGTTTATATCGAGTTTTCCTTCTCTTGCATAGGTATTATCTCCATATCATCTCTTAGCCGTCTTTTACGACCTCCACGGATAAGAGAGGGGGTGGTGAATTGTATTTTTACTACATACGTCACCACATTCAAGTAAAAGAATGATACCAACTCGTCTGACCAGCATGGCATGCAATATCAACTCGCCTGACCAGCATAGCAAGTCCAATTTCTAATCATTAAAACTTGGATATAGGTATACATAGATATATATTAAGTCCATCCGCTGTTTCAAACATTTATTATTCTCGAGCAAACTGTCAAGCGACCTGCCGGCCCACGTCTCCGTCGCGCGTCGTATGTACTCACCGATATAGCTTAGATAAACGCGCTCATAACTATGCAAACTACTCCTCTAAATATTCAATGTCACAATAGGTCATAACTACATTTATTTTTCAACTTAATTTAACCTTTAACGCCCCTGTTTCTGAGTGTATTATAACATGCATGAAGTGAAAACATACAGCGCGACAACTAACAAACATGATCCACTATTAGCTAGGTCGGTACATGTCTGTGGTGGGAACGCGAAGTGAATACGGTATATGGGCGTTGTAGTAAGCCTTAAAAAATTAAAGCCGCCGACTGTAGGTACATAAAATGCTAAGTAAAGATTTGAATGGGGCGGAACGTTCTCTGAAATGCTATGGCGACTTACCCGTGTCACGTAGGTGGGTTATTTTTTTGGTTCGAAAGTCGGACGTGCTCAGAGGCTTCCTTTCAATAAGAAGTGGAATCGATTAATGAGCCCCAGTTTAGGATTGCAGTCAGGTCACACGCCCAATTTATATTTATTTCGTGAGATCAACTTTTTTCTTTTGTTAATCTTGATAAATGTTTTTACAAACAATTCTAACAGAAACATATTAAGTGTTGCAATTAAAACTCAACGTTGAAAGCGATAAAAAGAATTTAGAGAGTGACTACTGACGTCATAATACGATGGATAGATTTTATCGTTTCTATACCTGTACACATAACCCGATAAGCTAAAATTTAGAGGAATTGGATAGTGGGAAAATTGTTAACGTACAATACTTGGATAAGCGGAATAGGGTGTTCTGCACGCCGGATTCTGTATTCAATGGAGAGCGACGAGTGAGAATTTTCGCGGTCGTACGTTAGCTGCGTGGTTCAGGACAAACTGGGCATTGGTCGAGCGTACTAATCTGCGTGGAGTGTCGCGTATGATTGGGCAGACGGTGCTGTCCAATTTTCCGGTAGCGACGGCCGGCATTAGTTGGACAGACAACAGGCGTCGCTTAGTGACCGATGTACATATTTTAGTATGTAACTGAATTGAACGCACCGTACATTGTGATTGATAGTTGCTCGAATGAAAATAATTACACATAGAAAGGCTATGCGCTGAGTTGACTTATAAAATAAAATGCATGCGTAGTATATATAATGATTTTTTATATTGACGCGAGTTTGAAATTAAACAATTTTTACGGAATTTATCGCCTCTATTATTGGTTTTTGATTTTACGACGTTTTGAACACTTTCCAGCATTAGTGCGTTCTTAATTACTGGAGGATTAAGATGTTCACGTTACACAAGTTATGGTTATTACATAGATTTACGAGAACAAAAAGAAAAATCTAATACAAACTTGATAAAAGTAAACACAGACACACCCCGTCCAATCTATCCAGACGACAGAAGAACGGCATACGATCCAGGCGGTTCTCCTCTGGAATTCGCTACCTCTGGACATCAGAATGTCTACTAGCCGTCACACATTCAAGAAAAGTGTTCGTTTACATCTCCTAAATGAATTAGTAGAATCATCGCAACTTATATAATATAACATTCGTATAATTATGTAGGTATATATACTATGTATGTATATATTTTTATATATATCGTATTTATGTGTTTTTGTCTATGTATATTTGGTATGTATTATGTATACTTGTATATTCCTATGTATTCTTTTTCTTTTTTAATCATATGACTTTCTTTCTCGACACGACTTTACATGTGCCTACCAATTATTATCTCTGCAATGTCTATGGTTGACTGGTAGAGAATGTCTTTGGCATTAAGTCCGCCATTGTATTCATTACATGAAGTTTAATGAATAATAATAATTAAAAAAAAAAGATCTATAACTTACATATTCGACTGCACAGTTGGCGTAGTTGTTAAGATATAGACATACCGCGCCAGTGTCAGGTGTTCGAATCCCACGTAGGACAACACTTTGTGCGATCCACAAATTGTTGTTCCGAGTCTAGATGTAATTTGTGTCCGTTAATTTACATGTTTGTAAAGGCCCTCACAATGCAAGGATTCTTCTAGGGAGGATAGAAGACCTCAGTGCAAGAATTCGTCTAAAAAAGAAATATTTCTGGGACATCGCCGCTGGACCGACCATTGGTACCGATTCCTTGACATCCCCTTACCTTACCTTGCCGAGTACCATTCTTTAGGCGGTCGGCCTCTCTGGAAGTGACGGACTATTCCCTGGTTCAGTCGCTTACGGCCTTGACTAAGGTTGCATGAGGCGTCTCATACCTTGCGCGACAACTCCGCATACTGGGCGGCCATAGCACCCTTCTGTGAAGCCGTCACATCACAAAAGGAGAACGCAGAGCGACAACGCGAGGCAGATGACATTACTGACTCTCTAGTAGGTGACGGCCAAGTAGACGACCTACCGTCGGGGTGTCCGAGTCGAATGCCGAAAAGCGATCTTCTGATGTCCCACGAATGACGGCGGCGTGGAGCCGCTGATGATTTTTAGTAAATGCATTTTCCATCAGCGTCAAAAAAAGGCGTCTCATACCGTCCTCTTATCTTAATATCTAGGACAACTTCATCTAATGCTGTTTAGTTAACAATTTTATTCCCAAGTCAGGCGTTTTGGCGATATAAAACTCTTACCAAAACTTTTGCATAATCTACGATGGAAGAAGAGTACAATATTTTGCGATATATCGACCCTAAGTCATTGGAAAAGGAGCAGGATGATGTTGATTCACATAGGACAACGTAAGGGGTAGCTTTAGAATAACAACGTATAGACGCAAGAAAAAAAACATCCACAATTTAAATGTTATTTTATCTGTAATATAAATCCAAAATTCAAATTTTCCAACATTATTGTGAAAATACAAAACATCTAAATGTCAATTTGTATTCGCAAACAAATCTGGCAACGCAAACAGTTCGCTGCAGACTGCAACGCTCTAATGATTGTTTACCATCGAGGGCGGCTAGTTACCCGTTAATGCAATATTAATGCAATTCATTAAACGTGCAATTCAAGTGGGACAACCCTAGCCCCCTGTAATAGAGTTACCAAGCTATACGTGGGATATTCTCTACTAGATGACTTTTATATTTTATATATTTATACATTTATACATAATTAATTTATCCGTGTGGTAACGGAGTAAGAATACAATTCACCACTCCCTATCCTGCCCGTAAAAGACGACTAAGAGCTTATAATATGCGAGTAACGTGTATGCAAGGGAAGGAAAACTCGAAATAAAATCGTATACCAACCCGTCTGACCAGCGTTATATAATGAGCCAATATCCTTCCTATTGTGGAGGAGGCCCGAGCCCAACAGTGGGACGTATGTGGGCTGAGATAAGATGATCATGACATAGTTATTTGCTTCGGAAATGAGGCTGAGATCGCAGTTGATGTTATGAATTTCCGAGGAGAATGATGCTACCCATTCGCCGGGTGAACCCTCAATTATTTTTTTTTATTAATCTCATGAGAAAGTAAGGCAGTGACAATATGTTATTTTCTAACCGTTCTCCAGACGGGTAATCCTAATAATTTATAGTTCCGATTCGCGTATATTGTCAATTATACACAAAAAAACCTATAATGTGGTCACCATAGTTATAGTGATATGTCATAGTTATAGTGATATCATGGACACTAATTTTATTACAAATTACAAATTGCATAACGTAATATTCAAATAACGAAGCGTCTGTTAAGTAAATATAAGTTGCTTAAGGGGCTCAAAATAAAACTCTACAAATAGAAATCAATTCCAGCAAAATTTATTTTTAAGTTATACAATTTTGTCGACACCCTTTGTACCAAATGTTTCGAAAACCAAGTCAATGATTTCACCAAGGGTGTATGATAAAATAAAAAATACTCTTACATAATGTTTTTATTTCGTTCTAAAACCAGTTTATTTTCAGGCAAGTGACTGTTACGGCAACGAAGCGAACCAAATTAATATCGGACAAATCGAGACCGCCTCCGGGCCCCATTACGCGATCAAAGTAAAAATATATGAGGCGAAGGAAAAGAAACCAAACATATGCCGGGGTAAATATTTGGACTGCGAGCTGCGTCCCCTTCTCCCTATGGACCGCACCCCCTCGAACCGTCGTATTACGTCACATTGTTCTCCCAATCGATTAGCCGGCTGGCCCGTGACGTCGCACACAGTTTCATAACCACAGAGATTCATTCCATAACCTGTTCGAAATCATTTTGTTTCTATGTAACGTTTATTTCAGCAAAAATTCTATTTTTGTTCAAACTCTTCCAACATCAATTTCGTAAGGATTCTCATTGAGTTTCAGTTATGCAAGCTATATAGGTATTGTGGGTACCGGTGTGCAAAATTAATTGTTAAATACGAATGACCGTGAGAACAGCACTTCGATATGACTCCCTGAACGAAAAAAAAATATTTCATTGAAAAAATACACTCGAATCTCTGGCCTCGAGGCATATAATAGTGATTGAACTAACCTGTCAGCCCCATGTTAAGTGATTTTGAGGGAACCATACGACCATTATCCGTACAACCAGTAGCGTGTTTTCTTGGTAAATGTTTGATTTGGGAATATTTACTAATCTTCTGACGTACAATAATGCGGTGTGTTTGTGTTTAGAATTTTTGCAGCTTGGAAGAATGTTATCGTAGGTTGAGGGTACTTTAATCAATCCTTTCCGGTATACCGTTCCTTTTATATATTCATTATATATTACTATGATAAACTTTTACAACTAAACCTAAACAAAATATTATCCGCGTGCTTTATTTTCTCGTACACTTATGTATTGTACCAATTTTTGATTTCATTGATTTAATATACTGTTTAATTTGAAGATATTGTATACCTATATATTGTGGTTAGATATAATACTTCTAAAATATTATTTAATATCCTTAAAAAAACCAACCCCTTAATTTGCCCGTAGATGTTGTGAAAGATGCCTAAGGGATATGGTTATGCATATAACATATATGCAAGAGACGGAAAAATTTAAATTAAATACTGTACCAATACGTCTGATCATCGTGGTATAGCAGGTCAAATTCTCTCCTATTATGAAGGAGGCTCGAGCTCAACAATGAGGCATATATGAGCTGAAATGAAGATGATGATGATGATATTTAAAAATAAAGAATAGAACACAGAAAATAGACGTATAATAAACTGATATTGTACACAAGAAAAAAGAAAACCGCAAAATACTTTGCCATTTGGAATGGCCCACATAATGTAACCATCTATCAATGTAATTTCCAACAACTAGAGAAGTCTTGGTAATGACGAAGATATATGGGTAGAGAAGAAAAAGGCGAAAAAAAATAGAAAATACCGTTCTGCTTATATGTATGCAAATTTATACATTTTAAAATCATGACCAATAAAATGATAACGAAGTAGACGAGTAAGTAACAAAATAGTAACGAGAGATGCCGATCACCTACATTTTGCCATATGAATTCTCAGTTTGAAGTGGTTCGAGCGCTAATTTATAAGCAACTACCGCATACCATAACAATTCTTCGAGCCGTCACCCTCGCCACCTTGACTGACGTCAAATCACCCTGCTCCGGTGGTCGGCCCAACGACGAAGGTGATGTATCACGGGTGGGTTACAGGTGTGCGTGCTTACGCCCCTCTGTCGCCCCGGACGGAGTGGTGCGAGGAGTGCGCCGACCGTAACTAACCCACAAAAAAAAAATACCGTAACAATTTAAAGCTTTTTAAGTGAAGTAAAAGTAAAAAAGAAACACTGTTTAAAATAAAACACGATAAAATGTGTATGAAAAACCATGTACGATCAGTCGTCAGGTGATAAAAAATTAGGTATCTAGAATAAACTTTTTAATTGCTGACGCCTTAAACGTCTTGAACAGAACTAAAAACAGAAAACGGAACTAAAAAACATTACCTTCGAGGAAACATTAATCCATATATTGAAAATCTTTCATCGTTTTACAAATAAATTTTCAGTTAAAAACTAATTTTAGCGACGGAAGAAGCGGCGCGCAACCCCATAAGCTGCCGTGCGTGTACATCTCTTACGTCATCTAGACCGGCTACTACTACCCGCCTTTGTAGCTAGTTCAGTTTATAGAAAGCCTACAAATTAATTCAATAAATTCAGAATAAAATAAAATCAAAAAAGATTATTTCAATGTTCCCGTTAGTCCACCTGTCGACACTTTATTGAACTGCTAAACTGTATTCATGACAATAAATTCACAGTCACTAAATAAACATGATTTGAACGGTACTCTCAATTTCCACCGAGACGCAGGTCGCATCCAAACGATTCAATCGCGCATATGTGCTATTGTCCGCGCGCACAATGGCGGAGCGCTTGCTGCGTGCCATTCAACAGCCACAAAAGTCTGTTTCACTAAACTCCTTGTATGCTGTAACATTGACCTATAGAGCCAACAGGTGAATCTCACAAAGCATTTGTTTGGGTGTCTCCGCTGAATTAAAGCCCTACTCGTGTCGCGGCAATCGTGTTAAAATCTGATGCAGTCAATAGAAAACTTTGAGTTTGTGATTTTCTGTATTTACTTTACAATTCGTATACATCCTAATTTTTGGCACGAGCCTACTGCCAAGGGAATATCCAGTCATATCAGTAGCACACTACTACTTTAAATGTCGATTTTCTGCGAGAGTGTAATACGACACCCGATGGACCGGTCCACAACCGTAGATGAACGAGTTTCGATAGTGTGATCCTGCCTCATAAAAAAATCTAACAATCGAACGAAATGAGTTAAGACTACTTACTATACTACAAACCCTTACATGGCTCGTGAGATTCATAAAAGATCTCTAAGAGCTTTGCATCGACCTAGGCTATCTCCATCCGAAGCTGTCTGGTCAATAATTATATTTCCAAAAAAGTCTGACTTCAAAGAGGTGGCCGTTCATAAAACTATTGTCAAAATTATTTGCAATATGTACGATAAAAACAGAGTGCATATTGTTTCAATCCCAAGTAATTGAGATAAAAACAGGCAGATAATAATAAAAGTTAATTTTCACCAATAAATTTGTACAAAATGATTTCTGATGGTTGCGCGAGTATTACATATTGTCATTTGAGAATTATTAGAGATTTGTAATTTTAAATTAATTATAAATCTCTGTAATAACGATGATTTGTTGGATGTGAGACATCTTAGTCCGCTCGTAACCATGAACGCTGCAAAGTGTTTGAAACGTCGCGCAATCAAAAATCAAATACAAACGCGATAAAATCCGTAGTTTTATTTACAAAATTTGTACAAATTCGAAACATAGAGGGCTATCTCTACATGACATAATAGTGCAGCTATCTATCCGTGCAGCTATCTATTTAGAATATAACGATTAGTATCCATACATATACATGATATAAATTCAACAGAGATCTGCAATACCTATTAATTAATCGCTCTACGCTAATTATACGACACAAGTGCCAACATGAACGGTCAATAGCACAAAGAGCACTCCTATACACTATAGTTATCTATATTACTATAAAGATGAAATTTTGTTTGTATTTTTGTTTGTTTGTTGAACGTAATAATCTAAGCTTTAGTTTCTAAAGAACTTATATGTTGAAATTGAGAAAATTTTATTGGTTTATACACTCTGTTTAAAAAGAAACGTACATACATGTTACAGCAATAAAAAGAAGTAGAATGTATGAAATAAGAACTCAGTAGATATGGTAACAAATTAAACAAAATTTGAGTTTCACGGTTGTAATAGATGTTTTAGTTTTTACCAGCAAATCAAATATTTACCTACGTGGTATAAACACACAATGGTCTGTCTATAGCCTAGAGCCAGTCTGTTCGGGGTAGTACCACACTGAGCAGAAAATTGATGTCTGAGTAGTAACAATCTTTTACTGCGCTTCGTTTGGTGAGCAAGAAAACCGCCTAACTTTTTGAGGGTATTTACGTGTGGCGGGTTTTAGTGATGCCTTTAATATCACCGAACCTCATTGCATGGATGAACATTCCCTTCAATCTCTTCACAGTAAGCAGCGGCCTAGCTAAGTTCCATGAGCAGTACTATCACTTAACATCAGGGTTGCTTGTTTGCCACCAACAGTAATAAAAAAAGTAAAAAAAAGCTTCTAATGTTCTATTACCTTACAGCGTAAGAATAATATATAGGTAGCATTCAACATAAAGATGTTATGTTGATTAGCTAAATATTAAATAACAAATATCCGAAAACTAGCTAAATCAAATGTAGAATTTCAATAGACCATACAATAACTTATTTACTTCATACAAATAATTTAACTATTTTAATTTAAAAAATCATATTATAAATATGACTTTTTAAATAACATTTTTGTGGTCGAAGAAAAATATGAAATTCTGTTTTTAATTTACCTAAAAATGTACGTTCTTCTAATAAATACACTTTAGGATTATTATTTTTTTAAACACAACACCCTGCACTAAGGAAATAATCCTTATATTGCGGGGGACTACAAACATTTAATTAACGGACGCAAATTACATCCAGACTCAGAACAACAATTTGTGGATCGCACAAAGTGTTGTCCCGCGTGGGATTCGAACCCCCGACACTGGCGCTGTAGGTCGCTATCTTAACCACTACGCCATCTGTGCAGTCTACGGAACTTGACTTTGTGGGTTAAGTTCACAGCTTCACCATATTTATTTATTTTTCTGACCACACCCTGCACCAAAGCAATGACATAACGGGGGAATTTACAAACATTTAATTTAACGGACACAAATTACACCCAAATTTAGAACAACTATTGCTCGGCATAGGAATCAAACCCACGACACTGGAATAGTAGATCGGTGTCTTATCCTAATATCAATTATTATGATATTGAATTTGACTCCCATTTTCACGTGTATTTTTTTGCTCGGAGACATTTTACAGAATTGCATGTGTGCAAAAAAAGTTGATTTAGTTATAAGTAATCCAAACAGGCAAAGCTACTAGTGTATTACATGTATTGTATAAGTTATAGCACTAAGATATATATTACTCTGTACCCAACAACATTCTCGATTATGAGAGAACAGCTGTGTCTGTATGCATAGACGTTCTTGAGTGACCATATACGTATTGAAGACATTGATCTTGGTTCACAATGCTTTGTCCTGGTCAGTGACTAGTGAATAGTCGTTCTCAAAGGCTGCATACATACTGTGTTTCTGTCACAAAATTACATTCGGGCCATTGCGCGTCTTAGGAAATAGGAGCATGCTACGTTTGATGTTATCGTTAATGGTAGATGTTAATATTCAACACTGGCTTACATATAAGTATTTTTTTTTTTCACTGAAACTCGGTCACCATGCCGTGTCTAAATCACTGACGTTGGGCTGTCCTCAAGGATCAGTGTTAAGCCCATACTTGTGGAATCTAGGGTTTGATGACCTTCTTGAGCTACCTTTACCGCAAAACTGCTCATTGGTTGGCTATGCTGACGACGGTCTCCTACTTATACAGTCAAACACTAGAGACGGACTGGAGAAATTGGCGGATATATGTCTCAAATCAATACAAAAATTGGGCATACAAAATCGACTTACTTTCGTCCAGTCAGTTTCGTACAGTCGAGCCCCGGTATAAAATTTAACAACACTGTAGTTAAAAAGAAGGAGTCAGTATGTTACCTCGGCCTGGTCCTAGAGAAAAATTTTTCGTTCATTGAACATATTAAAACTGTAGGTGAAAAAGCCAAACGAAATTTCTATGCGCTTACCAGAATTTCAACTTCCACCTGGGGCCTTCGTTTTAACACACTTAAAATTATATATACAGCCACATATCTGGGCTGTATCTGTTATGGTGCACCGGCCTGGGCTGATCGTACTACCATAGGCGCGGCTCGGCGTAAGTTACTACAGAGTCAACGATTAGCGCTAATATTTCTGTGTAAGGCATACCGAACAGTTAGCACCGAAGCCTTACCAGTACTTGCAGGTGTACTTCCGGTCGACTTAGAGATACAAAAACGTGCGTCCATGTATTATTCCACTAGGGAAAACATGACTAACAACTTTTTTGTGTACCACGCGATCGTAATAAAATTACTAGACTTTTTGCGCCGCAATCCGTCGTTAACGATAAGCTCCTGACCGAATGGCAGGCAAGATGGGATTCGTCAACAAAAGGTCGTCATCTATATCTATTCTTTCCATCTGCTCGTGAACGTTTGGAGAGAACTTGGCTAGAAATTGACCACTATGTATCCCAATTCCTCATAGGCCATGGGAATTTTAGAAGTAAATTATTCTATTTTACACTAGTAGATTCACCATTTTGTCAATGTTGGACCTCAAACTCCAATTTTGAATAAACAGCTCATCACATCCTTTGGGAGTGCATTCTCTGGTGCAACGAGCGGAACGTCATGTTAGATAATATGCATGTCACGTCTGGGGTAGTATACTATTCGGATCTTGTAGCAACTCGAGAGAATTTCCGTGCGTTTAGGCGCTTTTGCCATACCTATTACTGTAATCAAACCTAAAGCTCACAAATAGGTCCATTAAGCTTTGTCCAATCCGTGATGCTATACCGCTGCGTTTCACGTAGTTGTACAAACTCTTATTTACTGGCTTATCAGCCAACTTTGCTTCATGTCTCCCGCTTTGCATAGGAGGGAAGTGGAATCTTTCCAACTCCTCCTGTTTTCTTTTCTAATTAAATTTGTTGCGGGTCCCAAGACAATAAAAGCGATTCCCGGGACTTCCTGAGGGTCAAACCTCAGTGTCTTATACGGAGACCATTGTGGATCCTGGCTTACAGGAGTTACAGTGGTGGGAATGTGTGGTGGGATTAGTCCCAAATAAAAAAAAAAAATACAAGTATTTTATTCTATATTAGCAACCCGCCCTCGCTTCGCTTCGGTTATAGGTTATAGTCGTTTTACTCGCGTAGTTCCCGTTCCCGTGGGTATATCGGGATAAAATATAGCCTAATTTACGCTCTGATATTATAGCTTTCCAATGGTGAAAGAATTTTTGAAATCGGTCCAGCCGTTTTGAAGATTACCCGGAACAAACAGACAGACAGACAAAAATTATTTAATTGCTATTTTAAGCATAGGTGTCGTGCAAATTACCGTGTGAGCATAAAAAGAGCCTATTATTTTGACATTACAAACAGACACTCCAATTTTATTTATTGGTATAGATTAAAATTCATCATGGCAGCCCACATACGATCCACTTTTGGGCTTGGGCCTCCTCCACATGGGAGGAAATTAGACCTACTATACCATGCTGGTCAGACATGTTGGTATAGGGTTTCATTTCGAGTTTTCCTTTTCTTACACAGATGTTATGCATATATTATATCCCTCAGTCGTCTTTTACGAAATCCACGGGCAAGATAGGAAGTGGAGAATTGTATTCTTACTCCGTCAATACACGAAAAATTATTAATATTAAAATTACTTGGCTTTTATTTTCTTATACATATACATCTATGTAAGAAAATAAAAGTCTTCCGTGTGGTGATGGAGTAAAGATACAATTCACTACCCTATCTAGTCCGTGGCTTCTGTTGAACATGGTTTAAGGATATAATATGCAGATAACATCGATGCAATAGAGAAAAAACTTGAAATGAAATGGAGACACGTCTAACCAGAGTGCTACAGTAGGTCAAATTCTCTCCGAAAATGGAAAAAGCACCTTGGGTTGAGCCCAACAATGGGAGGTTTATGAGCTGAGATGATGAGATTTAAGTAAAATGACATAAATATAATATTGAGGATTGAATTGGGAGCCATAAGGACCGGCTGAAGCATCAACAGAGCAACATTCTTTTTAACCGACTTCATTATATATATTTCTTGTGTACGTGTGTATGTCACTGAACTCCTCCTAAACGGCTGGACCGATGTTGAGAGAATTTTTCGTGTGTGTTCAAGGGGATTCGAGGATGGTTTAGAATCAAATTGGGACCCGATAGGTTACTAGGCGCTACTGTCAATTTCAAGGAGAATACCTTTTAATTTATTTGAACAGAACAACGTCTGTTGGGTCAGCTAGTAGTTATATAAAAATAGATTTATATCCAATTGAAATTACTATAGTTTTATAGTAATACGGTTTCTAAGCGTTTAAAAAGCCAAGCTTACTCTCGAACATATTAGATACTTATAAAACGCCTAAGGAACGTAAGCAAAATAGCTGCAAAAGAAAAAAATCTATTAAATGTTATGCCAAAACGTTCACCTAGACGGGTTGACCAATTACTTGATTGCGAAGAAAGCTAATATCTAACTGTGGATCATGTATGGCCGGTAAATAAATAAAAACTTAAATATTTTTCAAAAGATGTTTACATACTCAGAATAACGGTGTTTTGTTATGGTATTTGAAGCATTTAACGAACAAAACTAAAGAAGAAAAACACCAATTTAAAACATAATATAGCAATACTAATGCATAACAGTTTTTGCAGTGTATAATGATGGCAATGAACTTCTTGGTTCATGCAATCAAATCTTAGAGGAAAACAACGACAATGTGCTTCGTGACAGCTCATCAGTCCAAGGCATACGATCAAAGCATTCAGCCAGATTAAGAGTAATTAGCTAATTTGTCATTTTAATGTCACATGCCATCACGTACTAGCCGAGGGAAAAGAAATAAATAAAAAATAATTTAATCCCAGTCAGACGTATCGTAAAAACTACAAGTAGGCATAACTTATGCGTCTTTGCTTGTTGTGCGGTTTAAAAAATAAGAAAAGGGTATTTTAAAAAAAGAACGTTAATAGTGCGACGGATCAGTCATCCGCGCGTTCCAATGCGCAACACGTCTGTATATTTTTTCGTGCGCACTTCGCCAGTTATTTAAGGCGTATGTATGTGTAATGAAGATTTGATTTTGACCTTATGATACACCAGTATAACGATTTTCAATGCCTATAGACGTACATCTTACAGTTTATTTAGCATAAGAAAACATCTCTAGATATATTAGATACATAATTTTCTATACGTAATGCTGAGGTTAGATTTAGAATACAATTTGAATAGATTTCATTTATAAGTTGTTTGTCAATGAAAGATAAGCATAAACATTACTCTAAGGTAGAATAATAACGTATAGAAGGAAGTTCACGCACAAAAAGTAAGGCATTTCAATTGGAGCCTAATGGAGCTTACGCCGGAACCGTTCCGTAATGTACAAGTCATTGTACTGCACGAACGTACGCAACTTTTAAAAAATAAATAGGTAATTATGACGCTTTGTGCATTCAAATGGTGTCACAACACATTTGAAAAACTTAAAAAGGTTTTTAACATTACTTTTAAAAGTATTTCGACGATTTATGTTAATAAAAATAAAATTTGATTTCGTAATTTGTATAGTGGTTTACGTGTGTACGTGTGTAATCGTCTGCGCGCCATTAGTATTTTTAGATTCAAATTTCGAAAGTTTGAAGTACTGACACTATCCTTCTATACGTTATTATTCTAAGGTTAGAACAGACAATTTCAAATTGAAATGCTACGACGTTAGGTTAAACCTTGTACTAAGAAAATAATTTCTATTGTGGGGGAATTTACAAACAATTAACGGACACATATTACATCCAGACACAGAACAACAATTTGTGGATCGCTCGAAGTGTTGTCCAACGTGGGATTCAAACCCGCTACACTGGCACGGTAAGTCGGTATCTTTACCACCACCACGTTATGTCATCGAAGGTTTACATGATGACCCTATTTTAATAATACCTATTTTGAAATGGCAGCTCTACTTTGTCTAATTAACCTTTCTATGTTAACATTTTTCCGTGTGATGACGGAATAAGACTACAGTTCATTACCCTGTCTCTTGCCCTTAGGTGTCATGAATGTAACATCTACCCTAAAGAAGGAAACCTCGAAACACAAAACCTTATTTCAATACGTCTCTCCAGCGTGGTATAGTAGGTCTAATGAAAGTATACTTCCCTTAGTTGTGAATTTCCCCGCGCTTTTATTTTAATTACCTCCAAATATAAAATCTGACAGATGTCATGTTGTAGAACTTTATGGTGAAGTGCAAAATAATAAAACAGATAAGTAAAGGTTTAATTAAGATTATAGAAGGCATTAGTTGTGTAAAATAAAGAAAATTTTGCCTCTTTGTTTACAAAGAAATAGGTTTCATTTATTTTATTATCCTTATTATCCTGCACAAATCATCTTATATATATATATATATATATATATATATATATATATAATCTATATAATATAAATTTATATAATCACTATGTATTATTAATTAATATTGAGTAATAAAAAATAGGACGCCAAATCCATATTGCCCAAGTATCTATAAGTTTAAAACTATGAACAAAGCCACCACCCACGACAGCGGATCGTCCGGTTCGTCATGCAATGATTAATACTGACTTGGCTCATTAGCTGAAGGGCTTAGCAACGCCGTCGAGGCACTTAATCACTCGAACAAAGCACTACCTACTCTCGAGCAGCCGAAAGCATCATTCTTCGTCAGGAATGTGAGAGCGGAGTGCGTGACACGAGCGAGAGATGCCTTTCGACGCTCCAGTTTCATATTTAATGCATTGTTTTGTCCTACACTTATTAGTTACTGGGTTTTTACATTTTACACTATCCTTACTAATATTATAAATGCGAAAGTAAGGATGTTTGTTTGATTGTTTGTTTGTTACGCTTTCACGCTTAAACCACAGAACCGATTTCAAAAATTCTTTCACCAATAGAAAGCTATAATACCAGGGAGTAACATAGGCTATATTTTATCCTGGTATTTCCACGGGAACGGACACTACGCCGCGGGTAAGGCGACTGAAACCGAAGCGAAGCGAGGGCGAGTTGCTAGTTCTGAATAAAATCTAGTGTATTTTCTGTGTAATGACGGATCTCCATCTGGTGACGCAGTAAGAATACAATTCACCCCCTATCTTGCTTGTGAGTATTGTAAAAGCCGAGTATAAGATATAATACGCATATAATATCTATGCAAAAGAGTTTTCCTTCTCTAGCATCGATGTTACCTGCATAACATACATCCCTTAGTCGTGTTTTACTATATACTCACGGCCAAGAAAGGGAGTGGTTAATCGTGTTCTTACTCTGTAACCACACGGCTATCCCATGGTTAGATATAGGTTATTCATGTGAATCTATTCTGCCATTTATAAATACCTTGAACATAACATCTAAAACTGTGCTCAATAACGTCAGTTTGAAAGTTATATAATACTTAGTGTAAGTAAAAGTGGTTGAGTTAATAAGTTACATAATTCTTATATGTATTACAATGCTAAAAATAGACGTTAAAAAGTATCAAAAACAGTATCCCAAATAGTATAAACGAATTTAAAATGGTAACAATATTATTTTCCGTGTGGTGACGACAAAAGGATATGGTATACAGAAAACATCATTGCAAGAGAAGGTAAACTCAACATAAAACTTTATATCAAACCGTCTGACCAGCTTGGTATAGTAGGTCAATTTCCCTTTCATTGTGGAGGAGGCTCGAGCCCAGCAATGGGACGCCGTGAGGATGAGGATTAGTTTATTAAGACAAAACCTCGCCTTATTAAAACAAAATTAATGCATATTTTCATGTTGACATGTTGGTAACATGTCTGACCAGCATGGTATAATAGGTCAAATTCCCTCCTATTATGGAGGAGGCCCGAGCCCAACAGTGGGACGTATGTGGGCTGCGATGATGATGATGATGATAATGCATATTTATACATTGGACCGCTGTGATTTTATATACACACAATCCATGGAAAAAAGAAACCTAGACTTGGAACAATCCTCTATATAATAATTTCTGACGGAGGCAGCGTGCCTATTGGCCGGGACTCCCCCGTGGGACCTGGAGGCGGAGATGCTCGCCAGACTATATCGGCGGGTGACGGGGGTGCGAGCGGGGGGCGGTGTGGTCTCATTAAGGGATCTCACCGCCTGGCGCGTCGACGCCCGCCGAGAAGTCATTGCCCGGTGGGCAGTCCGGCTGGAGAGGCCTCGGTTCGGGGTGCGAACCGTGAAGGCCTTCCGGCCGGTGCTGATGCAGTGGTTGGAAAGGCGGCACGGGGTGCTCTCCTACCGACTGGTGCAGGTTTTGACGGGGCATGGGTGCTTCGCCAAATACCTGCACAAGGTCGTTAGGAGGGAGAGTACACCGTCCTGCCACCACTGCGATTGCGATGAGGACACGGCGCGCCATACGCTCGAGGCCTGCGCGGCTTGGGCAGTGCAGTGCTGTGAACTCGTCGCAATCATCGGTACGGACCTGACGCTGCCGGCTATCGCTAGGGCGATGGTTGACAGCGTCGGGAATTGGGACGCGGTCACAGCCTTCTGCGAGACAGTGATCTCGCGGAAGGAGGCGGCGGATCGCCTGCGCGAGGAGCGCAGCCTCGATGAGGAGATCCGCCGCCGGCGACTGGGGTGGTGTAGGCGCAACTATCTGCGCCTCATGCCGCCCTAGCCGAGGCCGCAGGTGACGTGACCGGGGATTAGTCCGTCACCCGCCGAGAGCCCGACCGTGTGAGGAAAGACCGACGTCCTCCCCGAGGGGGGGACGTCGGTCGATGGGAGGGTACCCCAATTAGGGGTATTCCGTCGGGCCGACCACTGACGACAAGTTAACGCTGCTCCAGTGGTCGGCCCAACGACGAAGGCGACGTGGTTTTTGGGTGGGTTGCGGGAGTTGCGTGCTTAAGCCCTTCTGTCGCTCCGGACGGAGTGGTGCGGCGGTTCGCTGACCGCGCCCACCCAAGAAAAAAAAAATTTAATGATTTCTGATGTTTACGCGAGTATTACACATTTTAAATAAAACTACTTTACGGATTTTGTCTCGTTTGTATTTGATTTTTGATTGCCCGACGTTTCGAACACTTTGCAGCGTTCATGACCGTGACCATGAACGCTGCTAGTTTTATTTAAAATCCTCTATATGTCACACAAATTATCGTTTTTGTGGATAGAAGTTCGATGTATGGCATGAAAGGTAAACGATCTGATTGACCGAGCTTTACTCGATATATTTTTTTTGTAAATGGTATTTATAAAATAAATAAAAAAATAAAAATAATAAAGCGCTGTTACCGAATGAATTTCCTACGAAAGTATGCTTTAAATTCTAGTGACGCAAGTTCGACGTCGCTATAACCGAAAAGTCGTTACAACCGAGGTCGTTATTAATGAATGAGAATTGCTCGTTTAAACAAATAGATCATGGAGGAAATAAAGGACAATGATAATGACGTTAATTCAAGCCATCAGGAATGGTGTAGGAATAGTGTTAGATAGACATTTGAAAGAATGTGTGACGAATGTGACAAGGATGAATGATAGGTTAATAGTGGTGAAAATTGTTTGGGAGAGTGTGATTATGAATGTCATTATTGCATATGCACCCCAAGCCGGATGTAAGGATGAAGTGAAAGAAAGGTTTTGGCAGGATTTCGATGAAGTTACGATTAGTATTCCAGAAAGTGAGAAGATATGTGTAGGAGGTGATTTCAATGGACACGTGGGAGCAGCAAATGACAATTATGATAGAGTGCATGGAGGGTGGGGTTATGGAAAGCGGAATTCCGGTGGTGAGACACTGCTTCAAGCAGCCTCATCATTTCACCTGGCCATCGTTAACACGTGGTTCCAGAAAAACGAGGAGCACCTTATTACCTACAAAAGTAGTAACCACTCTACGCAAATTGACTACTTCCTAGTCAAAAGAAGCAAGTTGGGTTCTGTAAGGGACTGTAAGGTGCTACCAGGTGAGGCTCTAGTATCACAACACAGGCTCCTAATACTACATAGATACCAAGATATATATATATACGCAGCATTAAGTGCAAAAACCGACCCCCTCCTAAGGTAAGATGGAGTATGCTGGAAAGAAAAGAGTATGCAAGTCGATTTAAACAAAATATGATAGGTAAAGTGATTGAAATGAATGATATGAAGGATAAATCTGTAAATGATTGTTGGAATAAAATAGCTGGTATTAATAGGAGTACGGGTAAAGTAATACTAAGAGAAACGAAAGGAAAAGGCATAATTGATAGGGATACACGGTGGTGGAATGAAGATGTGCAAAAGATTTTGAAAGAAAATAAGAATAAATTTAAAGAGTGGCAGAAAGAAGATAATGAAAGGTTGAAGAAAATGCAAAAGTATGAATACAAGGAATGTAAGCAAAAAGCTAAACGGGCTATAGCTACAGCGAGAGGCCAGGCCCAAGATAGAATTTATAACTCGTTAGAGGCAACTCGAGTTAACTCGAGGGCAAAAGGCGCTGTATCATATTACCAAAGCCCGTGAGGATCGAGCGAGAGATATTAGGCATGTGAAGTGCATGAAAGATGGAGCTGGTAAAGTTTTAATAAAAGATGAGGAAATAAAGCAGCGTCGGAAGGAATCTTTTGAAAGACTAATGAATGAAGAGAATATATGGAGTGGCAAGTTTAAAGATGTGCCTGAGAACGTCAGCCTAATAAGAGAAATTACAATAGATGAGGTAAGAAAAGCAGTGACAAGTATGAAAAATGAAAAGTCTGTAGGGCCGGACGGTATACCAGTAGAAGTATGGAAAGTTTTGGGTGAGGATGGATATATGTGGCTGACTCTGTTCTTCAATAAGTTGCTGCAGGATGAAGAAATTCCCAGTGAATGGTGCAGTAGTACGATAGTGCCCATTTTTAAAAATAACGGTGAAGTTCAAGACTGCGGCAGTTATCGGGGAATAAAGCTCATATCACATAGTATAAAAGTGTGGGAAAAAGTGATTGAGAAGAGAGAGCGAGAAGAAAGCGAGATCACTCGAAACCAGTTCGGTTTTGTGTCGGGCCGCGGGACAACGGATGCCATATTTGCACTGCACCAACTGTGCGAAAAATATCGTGGTGCACATAAAAACTTGCACATGGTATTCGTTGACCTCGAGAAGGCCTATGACAGAATACCGAGAACGGTTTTGTGGTGGGTACTGAAAGAGCAAAGTATGCCTGTGAAGTATATTAGGTTAACCTGTGCCATGTACCAACAATCTAGGTCGTACGTAAAATCAGCGGCTGGAGACTCCGACGGGTTCAGTGTGGGAGTGGATCTGCACCAAGGGTCGGCGTTAAGTCCTTACCTCTTCCTGTTGATAATGGATGCATTAACATCGGAGATAAAGGAAGAGGCACCCTGGTGCATGCTATTCGGTGATGACATTGTCCTCGTCGGGGAGGAGGGCCTTGAGGTACAGAGCATGCTGGAAAAGTGGCGCTGTAAATTGGAAAATGTTGGCTTGAAAATTACCAGACCTAAAACAGAATACATGTTCTGCGATTTCGGCGGTCTCTCGAATTTTACACCCATATCCTTAGATGGAGTATCTATACCAGTATGCGCGGATTTCCGTTACCTAGGCTCTCTTCTCCAAAGCGATGGCGACTTAGATCGTGCAGTGAAGCACAGAATCGATGCGGGATGGATGAAGTGGCGACAGGTCACGGGTACAACATGCGACCCCAGAGTACCCCTCAAATTAAAGGGAAAATTTATAAAACCCTAATAAGACCTGCCGTACTGTATGGATCAGCATGTTGGGCGACAAAAGCGACGGATGAGAGGCGACTGCACGCAGCGGAGATGCAAATGTTGAGATGGATGTGTGGTGTGACAAGAATGGATAAAGTGAGGAATGAGCACATTAGAGGAAGTTTGAAAGTTGCGCCAGTGACGGCAAAGTTAAAGAGTGAACGGCTGACATGCTATGAACATGTGATGAGGCGGGATGAAAGTAATGTTGTGAGGAAAGTTTTGGGTATGAATGTTGAAGGTTTTAGGGGTAAAGGAAGACCTAAGAAAAGATGGATGGACTGCGTAAGGCCGTGACATGGATAGCCTGGGAGTGACTGCAGAGATGACGTCTGATAGGACCGTATAGAAAAAGATGACATATTGCGTCGACCCCAAGTAATTGGGATAAGAGCAAGATGATGATGATGATGATGAGATAGAATTGCTCGTTTAAAGATATAACATTTAGACTATGACTATAATTTTTTACCTCATGACTGCAAAATAAAATCTATATACGAAAAATCTAGATAGAGAACTGTATACGCTAACGGTATTCACGTATATCATTGTACCTATCAGCATGTTTAATTACCATAATTAATTAGATCCCGTAGCGTAGACGTGTTTAGAATAGACGATTGATGCTGGTAACATATCGCCACCATTAGCTAGAAGAGGTGACGACTACGATCGTTCGTATATTTTTAAAAGCCGGTCATTACGAAGGAGGTTTTTTGTGTCCATCGTGTTGATATCATCCTCCGCGATCAATCATCCTAATGCGTATGTAAGCCACACCGAATGATTTTTATTTCATTTTTGTTCTTAAAACGTTACTAATTTTAACATATTTGATGTTGAAATTACTATTAGGAAACTTTGTGATTGCTCTTCGTTTATGAGTTGAAATAATTTTCAATAATACGCTCTATGCTGAGGGACTAGGAAAACAATTATTTTTTTTAGAGTTTTCCTTTTAACACAGATTTATATTGTATTCCTTACTTGTCTTTAATAAAACCCTCTGTTTTTCTCTTGAAGACATTTTATCTACCTGTTTATGCCTCTTAGTTGTCGTTTACGATCGTGAAACAAACTTCTTACTCTGTTACCATACGGATAATCGGCATAAAAATTATAAATAGAGGCGTGAAAGATGATTTTTCTTTTACAAATGACCCAACCCTGTACTAAGGAAACAAAAATGATTCAAGGAAACAATACTTGTGTTGCGGGGGATTTTACAAACATTTAATTTAACGGACACAAAATGCACCCAGACTCGCAACAACAATTTATGTATCAAAAAAAGTATCGTCAATGTATGTAGGTCGTTATATTAGCAACTATATTATCTGCAGTCAGTTTTTGATAAACTATAGAGTTAAGAAGCAGGTAGAAAGTTTTAGTAACTAGAATACCTGTATTTCCATCATATTTATGACATGATTAAATTAAAAATGTGGCAGATATTGTTATAGCTTTATATCTACCAAAGACAAAAGATATTGATGAATATTTCTATATTTTCTTTTTACAAGTTCAATGTACTTAATTTCTTTTAACATTAAGAAAATTAGTAACCTTTTATTATATTTGATTAGAAATATATTTTTGAAATATCGAGACAAAATAACTCAATCGTTTAACGATTTGCGAATCATGCTTTTAAAACATACCATAGTTTTAGTGCTACAATTATAATAATAGAGATTATTAATTATATTTGTTTATTTTATTATTCAATAATTAGTTATAATCCTGTTGCGTACGTAATAGACCTGCGCAACTTGAGGTCAGCGTATACAATCAATAGGCAATTAACAACCGCAAGTAAGTGTGCTTGAGACAGCGCGTGCCGATCCCCGCCCAGCCAGCCCTGGGCTAAATTTACTCCTGTTACTTTATAATTAACATGTATATTCTAAATATTTATCATGTGATAACAGAGTAGAAATACAATTCAATATTTCTTTTCCAATTGTAAAAGACTTACCTCTTTTCCTTCACATTATGGAGGAGACTCGAGCCCAGCAGTGGAACATGTATGAGTTGTGATAATGATGATGATGATGATGAAATAAACATTATTAATGCATAAGTCATTATTTTTTCATTCCACACTAAAAAAAAATACTGTTTCGTTTGTGGAGGACCTTAAAAACATTTACCATCTTCCTGCTCTTATTTCAATTACTTGGCGTTAACTTAATGTATATTCTTCTTTTATAGTACATATTGAAAAAGTTATTAGTAATAGTTTTATTACCGGGCATGCGCCCGGTCATAAGCGTGACGTTACCTCTTGTTAAGAATTTAATTGTTAACCACACATCAAATGGTGTTGGCGCAGGTGTAAAGCTCTTAGCTCGTGTCTTTTACGACACCTACAAGTAAAGCTTAGTGGTTCGTAGCCGCTACTACATAGCATTTTCAGACTTCCACAAACATTAATAGACACAAATTACACTTAAACTTAAAACTATAATTTGCGAATTGCACAAAATACTGTCCTGCGTGAGAAACGAATGCATGATACTGGCACTGTGGATTGGCATTTTAAACCATTTTTCTCCCTGTGCAATCAAAAATACAATTTCAATACTAAACTAAACTTTTATCATTTTATGTCGCACGAACTACACACAACTCTTAAGTTTTCTAACATTGACAGAATACTTAACTTAATCACCTACTAAATACATATAAGTTTCAATCAACAAAAAAAAATCTAAAGTCAAACAGATTATCAATCAAAATAATAACTAAACAGAGGCATTGAAATTTTAAAAAGCATTTTAGCAAATAGACAGGTCGGGTAATGGAAATGAAAACTTAAAGAGTAATAGAAAAGAAAGGTTCGAAGAAAATGATTAATTGTGAGCGGAAATTATCAGGTCGGAGCCTCGTCACGCTCAAGGCACGGCGTGACACCGTCACTGGGGCGAACAAAATAGTGTTTACTTAGCGGTTCTTACTGGACATATATAGGATGTTTCATATTGCAAAATAAAATTGCAATTTGGGTACCCTAAATGTGTGGTCTGTATGGTGATGGAGTAAGAATACAACTCACCGCTCCCTCACGACACCCACAGGTAAGAAACCTGTGGGTGTCGTAAAAGACGACTAAGGAATTAAATATGCTTGTAACAGCTATGCGAGAAAAGGAAAACTTGAATTAAAAACCCTATAGCAACACGTCTCACCGTTAGTGTTATAGTAGATCAAATTCCCTCTTTATTGTAGACTAGCAACCCGCCCTCACTTCGCTTCGGTTTCCGTGGGAATACCGGGATAAAATATAGCCTACGTTACTCAGGGTAAATGTAGTTTTCCAATGGTAAAAGAATTTTTGAAATCGCCAGAGTTACTTTTGAGTTTATTCATTACTAGCAACCCGCCCTCGCTTCGCTTTGGTTTCTATTGCCTTATCCCTGCTCCGGTTCCCGTGGGAATACCGGGATAAAATATAGCCTAGTTTACTCCCTGATATTATAGTTTTCCATTGATGAAAGAATTTTTTAAATCAGTCCAGCCGTTTTGAAGATTACCCGGAACAAACAGGCAGACAGACAAAAAAAATATAAAGTGATTTTTAGGCATATGTATAATGCAAATAACTAGGTGAGCATGAAAAAGGCCTATTATTTTGACATTACAAACAGACACTCCAATTTTATTTATTGGTAGAGACAAACACACACACACACACACAAATACAACTTTTCATGTTTATAATATTAGTGTAGATGAGGCTAGAGCCCAACAGTGTAACAGTTATGAGCTAAAATGAGGATGGTGATAATGATGAATGAAACGTTAATCAATGTGTTACCAGCGATGACCTTTATAACTGAAACGTGATCTCTTAATATCGACGTCATAAAAAGTATTCATGGTAACGGACGGACTAAGATGTCTGACGTCCAAACATGTCATCGTTATTACAGATATTTATAATTATCTATCAGTTACAGAAACGTTTTGAATCTTTGGTACAAATTTATAGTCAGTACAAGAAGAAAATGATTCTATATGAAAAATTATATTATTTATGATTAGTAATTATGAAACATTAAATTTGCTGTAATTATTATGACAGTATGTTAATTTAAACCTAACAAATCTACCACTGGATTGGAACGAGGCTACACTTTCTGAACTCAGGATTATTATTAACTAGCTTATGCCTCGACTTCGACTTCGTCCGCGTGGAATAATTACTTTGGACTAATGCTAACTTTAACCCGCGACTTTGTTTACGTAGCAGGTAAAAATATTTTTAAATAATATAATTCTGTCACACATGATTTTTGCGAAACCTAACCGTTTATATAGTGCACGCAGCGGAATCTCTCAAAAGAAAAAAAATCCCATTCTGACACATTGTTCACTGTTACTCTGCTCCTATTGGTCTTAGCGTAATGATATATAGCCTTCCGCGATAAATGGGCTATCTAACACTGAAAGAATTTTTCAAATCGGACCAGTAGTTCATGAGATTAGCGCGTTCAAACAAACAAACTCTTACGCTTTATACATATATTCGTATAGATTTTTAAAAAGGCGGCCTACTTTTTCTTACTAAAAGATTTTTGATATATAAAATAATTTTCACTATTAAAATAGTAATAGTTAAAAATTATTTGATATAACCAAAACTTTGAAGATAGAACTTAAAGATGTGGGTTAATACGTTTAATTAATGTGATATATAGGCATATAGGCATTTTCTCTTATATCATTAAAAAAGAACAAAATCCACTATTGGGACGCTTGATCCCAGAAGAAAAAAGAAATTAAATTTATATTCCACTAGCAATTAATATATTTTGTGACTGCCTATCGTCTGGCCACATCCATACCAAGACGTCCGGATTAATGGAAAGTCTGTTCCTCATATAGTATGTCGTATTACCCATCACTTATCACTGATTAAACTGACCATTAAAAGGACTTAAATTTGTTGGCCAACCCAACAGTTATCCTTTTAGGTAACCTTCCCACATCAGTTTTGATTTAATATATCGATAGCGCCTGGTGATAGAAAAAGCTCACCGATCATTTATATATACATTAAATTGCCTTGAAATTTAAATCCGCCTATACTATAAATAGAATTAGGTGTAACATTTCGAATATGAGAACTTAGCCCAAAGCTTGGGTTAGGTATTGTGACAAAGTTTTTTACAATATCTAATAACCTCGGCCTAAGTTTACACTATATAATTGATATAACATTGTTTTGTATATTCGTCTATAAACTGTCACTCTATTGTCAGATTAATTAATCATAGCAATATTGAAAATTGCCTAATAACTCAATAGGACCATTAACTTTCTCCGAAAACAGAAATAATTCATTTGGGATAACTTAAAGTTGTTATAAAGGTAATATTACTTCAGTTCATATACGTCCCACTGTTGGGCTCGAGCCTCCTCCACAATAGGAGTAAAATTGACCTTATATACCATACTGGTCAGACAGTTTGGTATAGGGTTTTATTTCGAGTTTTCCTTCTCTTGCATAGATGTTACATGCGTATTATTATGCGTATTATATTGTAAAGGTAATATCTTAATATATATAAATTACGTGTCACGTTGTTTATCCGCGATGGACTCCTAAACTACTTAATCGATTTTAATCAAATTTGCACACCGTGTGCAGTTTGATCCAATTTGAAAGATAGGATAGCTTACATCTTAATTTATAGTCGCAATATTATTTTATTGCAAATTATTTGTATTACCTATATATACTATTATTTGACATTCACAATTATCTGTTAACTCCAAACGATTTAAACAGATGGCGATATCTGTTGACTGGATTGAGTAATTAATTAATAGATGGCGCTGCTACGTCAAACCTACAAACGTGTCATATACTCCATGACAGATGTTCTCCTACAGTTCCTCTTAAATAGTTTAATAAAATGTAATGTAACCAAAACATTAGCCACAGCAACGCGTGGCCGGGTCTGCTAGTATTTTATAAAAATATGGCTACACCGATTTGAGTTGAAAATACATAATCCATTCACATTATATGAAATTAGTAACATTATGAATGACATTATACAATATTACGGGTGTAACCGACATAGCACGAAGTATCAGCACGCTGAAGTAGCAATGGGCAGGCCACGTCGCTCAACGAACCGACAACCGCTGGAGAAAAAAGGTTCTCGACTGGCGCTCACGTATCGGACGACGCAGTGTATGACGCCAACTAGGTGAACCGAGGACGACCTGGTGAAAGTTGCTGGGTGTCGTTGAATGCAGGCGGCATAGGATTACACTCTACTACTGTGGCGTAACATAAGGGAGGCCTACGTCCAGCAGTGGACGGCGATAATCTGAAATGATGATGATGAATGAATAATATTACACATATATTCCAAATCAATTACTTTTCAACTATTACACGTTCTTGAATATAAAATAATCAAATATGACATATATTTTTATCCTATTTAAATTTACATTAACAGAACTATGGGTAAACCGTTTTTTAATTATCTTTACTTCATCATCATAAAGCATTTTTTACAATTCCGCTATTAAATTATTTTCAGAATAAGAGGTTTTCAGATCACATTACTGCTTCTATGAATAATAGCCACTCACAATTGTAACAAGAAAATCTTCAATTATAATTTCTTTCACGGTGTGCTATTATCAAGCATTAAAAAAATATATATCCCTGATGGTGGCGGAGTAACAATACAATTCACCACTCCCTATCTTGCCTGTGGATGTCGTAAAAGACGACTAAGGTATATAATACGCATGTAGTAGGTAGTGTCGCTGCAAGAAAAGAAAATTCGAAATAAAATCCTATACCAAGATGTTTGACGCTTTTCTTCTTATTAGGAATGAGGCTCGAGCCCTGCAGGTGAACGTTTATGAACTGAGACGAAAAAATTATCACGCACGTTTATTAATTAGACACGTACCTAATGGTACCGAATTCAATATATCAGAGCAACATTATATCAACTATCTTATACAACAGATATAGCATTGTTAAATGTTGTACTATACCTGTCTTAAAGAGACGTAGAGGGTACCCGGTGGAGATTTTCCGTCGGGCCGACCACTAACGATAAGGAACTCGGCACCGGTGGTCAGCCCAATGACGAAGGCGACGTGCTACGGGTGGGTTACGGGGCCGCACGCCGCCCCTCTGTCGCCCCGGATAGAGTCGGGCGGCGGGTACGCTGACCATAACCCACCCAAAGATAAAGAAATACCTGTCTTAACACAACAAAATTTTCTACTACTTTAGAAAAAAAATCATTATTAAACTCTGAACCGTAAAAATAAAACATAACACCAACATAATCTTAGCGGTGAACTCATATTTCCACTTTGTTTTTCACAAGTAGGGACAAATGAGTGCTACGGTTTCCCCTCATAACTCCTCGAATTCACCGTCGATTAACCGTAGAATGTATTTATTTAGGCTCCCTCACTTCCGCAAATGTAATCTTAATGTGTCCAGTGAAAAATGACTTGGACTCAGATATGCACATATGCAATTGCGTACAGCTTTGCATTTTTTTTTATACTGTTTGCATTTTTTAATAGCAACATATAAGGCATATTTATATAGTTTAAAAACCTAGAAACTTAAACGCGATATGCATTTTTTATTAAATAAGGCTTTGTGTATTGACTCGTTGAAAATAGAATACGTCGCCACTTTTTCTCCATGGAAGAAAACACTTGAAGGGCAACCTGATAAATTCATAACTCTAACTGCGATCCCAAAAAATCACGTCCTAAGCCTTCCTGGATAGACTATGTCTAACAGCAAACATCGACAGGCTGTTAGATGGACTAGACTAAAAGGGCTGCCTTCATATACTTCCTACTATTAGGTACGGCCAGTACCTTCATAAAGAAATATAGACGCTGGTTAGGCTAGTTGAAATGGAGTTTATTTCGAGATTCCTTTCCTTAGAGTGATTTTATTTGCTTACATATATCCCTCATGCTATTACGCTTTAAAGATCCTACATTCAATTATAGAACACTAGCTGACCCAACAGATGCTGTTCTATTCTAATAAAAAAAAGAATTCCCATTGAAATCGATCGCAGCGCCACCAAGCGGCTTCAATTGTGAATCTAAACCATTTTCGAATCCCCTTGAACACATCGTTCTTAATTAAGTATAACTATAAATTGTATGGCAAACTATGATATTAGTACTACTCCTCTGTAGAATATATCATCATCCTCATCATCATCACAGCTTACATACATCTTACTGCTGGACTTGAGCTTCCTCCACAATGGGAGAGAAATTGACTTACTATACCACGCTAGTCAGACGGGTTGGTATAGCGTTTTATTTTGAGTTTACTTTCTCTTGCATAGATGTCATCTGTAATAAACCTTCAGCAGTCTTTTATGATACCCTCGGGTAAGAAAGATGGTGATGAATTGTATTTCACATATAATGTAGAATAATATAATACTTTTTTTATTCAAGTTATAATAAAAACGGAAATAAAAATTATATAAAACAAAATTATATTTAATAAGTTTAAGCGTGCATGTAAAATACCAAACTAAATGTAATGTAGGTACCTACTAAATATTGATTTGTTATGTATATCTCAATATATTTCAGTGAAACTTCTAATATTCCAGTCTAGAAATAGATTATTATTAATAACTTATTTTAGCACTTTCTTTTTCAATAAAGTTCACTGTTAGTTTCCAGACAAGTGGGACTCCAACTTGTTGACATTTAAATTTGCAAATTTGGCATTGTCTGTAAGACTCAAAGGTCTCAAAGTATTATAAACTTTTTACGTTTTATAAAGTGGCTGGCAGTTGGCGCTAGGCACTTCTTATCTAATCAGCATAACTTCATCTTATTTGAGATTGTTGGATGTCGTGGTTTCACTTTTCAGCTCATATACGTCCCACTGCTGGGCTCAAGCCTCCTCTCCAATAGGAGGGAAATTGACCTACTATACCATGTTGGTCAGACATGTTAATATAGGAAGTCCTATTTCGAGTTTTCCATCCCTTGCTTATGCAACATTTATATGTTATACACATATTATATTGCTTGGTCATTTTTTGCGATACCAACGGGCAAGATATACAGCTCGAAATCGTTAGATGTTTTGATTTCATTTTAAATTATAAAGTTTGAAAATATTATTATTAAAATAACTCTTGTCTCTTTGTTCATAATTGATCCAGCCTTTAGCCAGCTACCACTGCACATAGACTTCCCCAATATAAGGCAACACAGCGTGGCATTCTCCCCTAACAAAGCCGATAGCTTTCACAAAATCGTCAGTACAACTGGATAGAAGCCACCTTGTCTTGTCTTCCGTATATATGGCTATCACTCAAGAACCTTTCTTTCCCAATGTAATCGATTCATCTAGTAATGTAGTCTTACTTCAATGTGTTAATCCTTCACGCTATATTGCTTATACTCATTTCTACTGATTGCTATAATTAGAAATTTATATTTTGAAGAAATCCCTAGTATAGGCCCCTTTATGGTATGCCTAGCAACTTTGAGCCTGACATTTGGATATGTACTTAATTATACCTGCTACCAAATCTCTCTTCATATATCACATGTACATTCAATTGATATAATTGCTACTAAGTTATTAGTTGATATCATTAGTTGCATATGCAAGATATGGTCTAGAAACATTTTCTTAATTGCCCGGGCATAGAAAGAAACTGTACCCGAAAGGATAGTCTACCAGGCCGGGCAGGGATGTCAAGAAATTAGTACCAGTGGTCGGCAATGGACAAGGTATATAGTAGGCTATATAGTAGAGCCGCACGGCGCCCAGCCGACGCTTCAGATAGATTGTACACAGCCTACCATAAAAAAAGGGTTACAACTTTCGCCGCGTGCAGTCCGCCCGTAACCATGAACGCTGTAAAGTGTTCGAAATCAAGGGTTACGGTGTTTCTTCGCACAGATAAGGTAAATGAGTGTAATTTATTATGACTAAATGATATTTTGCTTTAGTTCTTTACCAATAATATACGCAACACTCTTGAATGGTGGAGAAATCCGCTTAATATATTACGCTGGCCGGATGACTTTCTCCACTTACAGCGCGATTATCCGTTTCTGTCTCTTATCTTTTAGGACTCCTGTAATCATATCCTCGGGATGCAGGTCTCCGAGAGTCACCATGAATTTTGTTTATTAATTTTGGAATGAAAACTACTACAGGCAGATTTGAATGACGAATAAATTCATATAAATCGTCATCGACATGGTCACGTGACGTGTTAACACTGACGCTATACCTGTAGTTATATCAACATGTTACTATCTGATCATGTCACATCTGTGGCGATATATGTCAGAACCAGATAAATATAAAAAATTTTAACTTACAAATTTTAATTGATGATCAAACAATTAATTTGTATATTTGAACAACTTTTTGTTCATAGTTTTAAGTTTTCACTTCTGTTGACATTCCTCATTATTGCATCGTGTTTTTTTTTTTACTAAAACAAACTATTCACAAGACAAATATCTTTACAGTTAATCAAGATCCATGCGGTGCTTTATACGCTGTCGAGGGCGGAGCCTCAGGGCGTTCCGGAAACATATTACTCGCCAGTGGTGGCCGGAAATCGGCAATATATTGCGATCGCCGACGGCCGTCGTACCGCGTAAATAACTGCCGTGATAAGACGCCCTGTTTATGCCAACGATGTCGGTCGCTTGATTTGTGTATTCAAAATATTTTGCCAAAACTAAATGTTGGTAAATACATTGCTATTTTTATACTCTCATCGATGAGTATTCCGACGAATAATCGTATCCGCGTGGGGACGGTATAAAAATACAGTTTTCGCCATCACTCGCTTGCCCCTAGGAGTCGTAAAAAACAGCTGAGAGATCATTAAAAAATAAGCAGCAGGATTCTGCTCTCGTGCCAAAAGCCCCTTAAAAGGTGGTGAACGCTCGCATGGCACAGTAAGGACCTATCTACTAGTAGGCCGTGAGACTATAACCAACAAGTAAAAAATATATAAAAATATGTTTTCAATTCGATTTCTGGTGATTTGAATAAAAAAAATAATCCAAATACGTTGCAATTACACATTTCAATTCAATGAATTTAAAAATTGTAGTGTAATTTTATAGACTTACACAAAATTTTATTGAAATCAAGCAGAATATCACAAATGAATTCTAAATGCGTCTAGTTTTGAGTATGTGGTTTTTTTTATTGAATATGGATGCTTCATAAACATTTTGTGAAGTATTCTATCACACAATTAACATTGTTCACCAATATATGTAAAACACATTTTATGTGTAATAACGGAGTTAGAATACATTTCACCGCCCTCTTTCTTGGTCGTAGGTGTTTTAAATGACGAATAAGAGGTTGTTATAGAGATAACACCTATGCAAGAGAATAATAACTCGACATAAAAACCTATGTTAACCCACCTGACTCGCTAGTCACTTAGTATAGACCACCAATTTCCCTCACATTGCGGCAAAGGCCTCAGTCCAAAAGATTTATATGCGTTAAGATGATAACGATGTTTATTATGAAATGTAAAACTGTAATTTAATAATAATTTCTTATCATGAAAATATAAAAACTGTTATCCTGTACACTTATTTGAATTTTTTGTAGGATTAAAAAAGGAAAGACTGCCGGGAATAAAATTACGCGAATGTAGACCCTATTAATTGAAAATTTCGTAAACTTTACATTCTAATTACGCTTGGCTACCTTATTGTGGCATATGCCACATGATTATCTGAATTAACAATAAAGTGAGACTAAATAAATCGCAATCAACACAAACAAACGGATCACTGAAATTATGTATCAACTTCGAGGTCAAATTTCGAGGTTGCCTAACTTTGCTTACCAAATACAGATTATTTTAATTTCAAATAGGTTTCGGTGCATTTCGGACAATGTTTATACATCGCGTAGGATGTCATTAGCCGGGGTCACGATGGACCACGACATTTATTTTACGGCATCCGGCTATAAAAGTGATCCACTGCTTGCATTCTGCAGCGTTCCCCGCTGGTATAAGAGAGCAATGACATTACTGGAAGGAGCATATTTTGTAAGAAATAATATTTTATTTAATTTCTTTAATAGGAAAATAATAAATTATCATGCCTTTATTTCCCACAGTTATAGAAAACGCAATAAGGGATGCGAATGAAAATTAGATTTAAAATACTGTGCCAATTCATGTGACTTCCGTGAATTATTTTTGAGCGTCTTTCACTTCAAGCAACAAATCCTTTCTTAATTACTAAGATTATAAACGCGAAAGTTTGTGAGTATGTGAAGATGTGAAGATGTTTGATGCTGTTTTACGAAAAAACTATTAAATGGATTTTGATGAAACTTCACAATAATATAGCTAACATATCAGAATAACACATTACTAATATTATAAACGAGAAAGTTTATGAGTATGTGAGGATGTGAAGATGTGAAAATGTTTGTTGCTCTTTCACGCAAAAACTACTAAATAGATTTTGATAAAACTTCACAATAATATAGCTAACATATCAGAATAACATAGGCTATAATTTAGCCCGATATTCTCACGGGAAGAGAAACTGCGGGTGAAACCGAAGGGCGCTGCTAGTTATGTTATATGAATAAGTATTATTTATTATGGAAAATATGAAATAGGTATAAAAAACACAATATGCATTACAAATATACTTATCTAGAATAGACACTATATTCCATAGACTTAATATAATATTTCTTTTAACCGCTAGCTGATAGTGTTTGGCCGTTCAACACAGCTTCGTCGACAGTTTTCTGTCTACCGTTCGAGGTAATACCACACTCTCGCAAAGAATCGAAGTTAAAGTAGTAGCAATTTGTTACTGCGCTTCATTCGGTGAGCAGAAGAGCCGGCAGTTTTAGTGATGCTTTTAGTGCCACCGAGCTTCATTGCACGCATTCATACTCCCTTCGCTTTCTTCACGGTGGGCAGTTGCCTAGCAAAGATCCATGAACGGTAGTATTACTTACTATCAGGTCTATTGTTTGCTTATTTGCCACCAACAGCAATAGAAAAATAAAGTTTATAGAAACTTCTCTCTATGGTTGGGTACCTTCTTAGAATAATAACGTATAGAAGGATAATGTCGGTACTTCGAGCGATGAAAAATATGAAGCCAAAAATACTACATGCGCGCCGACGATTACACACGTACACACGCACACCACTATACAAATTATGAAATCAAATTTTGTTTTTATTAACATAATTCGTCGAAATACTTTTAAAAGTAATGTTAAAAACTTTTTTATGTTTTTCAAATGTGTTGTGACACTATTTGAATGCACAAACCGTCATAATTACCTATTTATTTTTTAAGAGTTGTGTACGTACGTGCAGTACAGTAACCTTGTACATTACGGCACGGTTCTGGCGTAAGCTCCATTAGGCTTCGATTAAAATGCTTCATTTTTTGTGCTTTCTATACGTTATTATTCTAAGTGTTTATCACTATATGTTTATCATTCCTACTACCTATATGTTACATTATATAGAGCAGAGCAACATAAATTATCATAATAAATATGAACATATATATCCATTTTAACACATCCAGTCATTTAATATCCATTTTCACTGGCCGTAGTCCACATCCCCTCGGAAGTGATAAAGCTTTTTGGCTAAAAAAGTATTCGGGCGGCGATGGCGTGGAAGCAAAGTGGAACTAACTATGACCAGATAATCTTAAGCCCATTTTACTTAGGGCACTGTGCCTCCAAGTGGAACGATAAGTATTTATAGTCTAATAGTATTTTCCCAAGGCTTTCTTTTTAAATTTGATATTGAAGAAATTCATGTGTGAACTAAATCGTAAAACAAAATATATCTATGCATATATAGGAGAAAGAATACAATTCACCACTCCACATCGTGCCCGTGTATGTCGTAAAAGACGACTAAGGGATTATTGAGGATAACATCTATGCAAGAGAAGGAAAACTCGAAATAAAACTCTTTATCAACCAGTCTGACCAGCGTGGTATAGTAGGTCAATTTCCTTCCCATTTAGGAAGAGGCCCGAGCCCAGCAGTGGGACATATATACTACGGTAATCATGATGATAATGATGATAATTCGATTTCAGTCGATTTGCTCCGCATTTTAAACATCTAATATCTCCTAAGATATCACCGTACGCGTACAGTCTATGAGGCCTCAGGTTCGATTCCCGGATGGTACAAAATTTTGTTGGGTTATTCTAAAAGTGAATAAGTTATTTCTTATATAGACCTAGTAGTAAAATATTATCAAAATCGGTTGAGTCCTTTTTAAGATTACGCGGAACAAACAGACAGACATACCATTTTAAACTAGTATTTAGGCATAGATATCGTGTAAATAACCATGTGAGCATAAACAAACCTATTATGTTGACATTACAAAAACACTCTTCAATTTTATCTTTAAATATATATTTCTTATGTACGTATGTATGTCATTGAACTCCTCCTAAACGGCTGGACCGGTGTTGATGAAATTTTTTGCGTGTGTTCAAGGGGATTTGAGAATGGTTTAGATTCACAATTGGATCCGGTAGGTGGCGCTTATTTGAACAGAACAACGTCTGTTAGGTCAGCGAATTAGTTTTTTATTGTTGTTATTATATGTCCTGCCATTAAAAATAAAAAGTAACATGTTGTAGTAATGTCTTTAACTTTATTACTGTCGTTATTATATTGTCATATTACCTATATAACGGAATACATTGTAAAACATTCAACTATGTAAGTCTCATTGCAAGATTGACAAGACCGTTTCATACATAATGACAAAAAAAAGAATATAAAACTTTCACGAAGACTGCCGACAGAAGTGAAAACTTAAAACTATGAACAAACGGTTATAATTTTTGGATATTCAATTTAAGTTTTTTACAAATTAAAATTTGTAAATTAAAGCTTATATTTATCTAGTACTGACATCTATCGCCACAGATTGACATTTGATGACATGACATTTTCATGATCATGATAATGATTTGACTTTTGACGCGAACGTCGAAATGTCACGTATAGCCTTTATATTTTTTTCATTATTTTAGTGTTTTGAAGTGTTATATTGAATAATTTTGCTGATATTTTAAATAATGCAGATAAAATTCTGAAATGTAGTGAATATGATATAATAGTGAATTGCGTGCATTTTGACATTCTGCCAAAATTTCCAGAGAAGACATGACTTGGATATCAGCACCAAATCATACTAACGACTGACTGAAAGACTAAGACTAAAGATGTGAATAGTTAATATAATAACTCGACACTGGCACCAATTAGCTCATATTATTGTAGCTCATTGCCATTAAATAAGAAAAAGAATAATGATGATTGACATCTATCGCCACAGATTGACATTTAACAGACATAGTTTTTTTAATAGATACAGTTCTTATTTTATAGTGAATTATCTATGGATACAGTGTTAGCCTTAATACGTCGCGTGATCGTGTCCATGACGACTTACATGAATTTACTCCCTATCCAAGCCTGCCTATAAAAATGTTCACTTATCAAGTACATAAAATTTCTAAGTAGATATCAATTAACTACAGTTTTTATCTTCTCTAGTAATTTATCATATAAAAAACACAGCACTTAAGTATATTAAAACCAATCAACAAATTAGTCAGTTCACCGAAAAGTGCTTAACAAATGAGCATTGTCGTGTAAAAAGGAAATGAATCTGATCGGCAGGAAATAGGACATTGATTCAATTGTAGTACTCATTGTTCGCATTCGACCGTCAAGTTCAACTATCTCAATGTATGGTTGTTTAAATTAAGTTGTTGAAGTTATTCTTCTTTTATTACGTTAGGGAAAAATTATGAGGACCACTGAAGTCAAGGAACTCAGCACTGGTGGTTAGTCCAACGACGAAGGCGACGTGCTATATCGGTGGGTTACGGGGCCGCGCGCAACCCCTCTGTCGCCCCGGAAAGAGTCGGGCGACGGGTGCGCTGACCGTAGCCGACTCCAAGCAGAGCTCCTTATCTTCAGTGGTCGGCGCGACGGAATACCCCGGTCGCGAAATACGTGCCCTCTCAACGTCCCTCCTCGGGGACGTTGGTCGCCGTCGCGTGGTTGGCCTCTCGGTGAGTGACGGACTAAATCCCGGGTCGGGCTAGGAAACCGACACCCTGAAGTCAGCGAGTAAATTTTTTTTACTATGCGCGCGCACCCCGTTCCATATGTCAACTAGATAATGAAGGTTATAATAAAAGTTTCAATGTATTAAATAACTTTTTTTCTATTCACCATTATCTCAGCTCACATATTTTTCACTGCAGGGCTCGGTGCCAGCTCCATAATAGGAGGCAAATTGACCTTAGGTACTATGCTATGCTGGTCGGACAGGTTGATATAGGGTTTTATTTTGAGATTAGCTTCTCTTGCATAGTTGTTATATGCGTATTATATATACCTTAGCCATCTTTTACAACATACACGAGCAAGATAAGGAGTGGTGAATTGTATTCATACTACGTCACCACAAGGACAATTTTCATTTATTAGTGCCGTTTTAGGATAACGCGAAGGATACAATTTCTAGAAAGATTTTTATCTTGTTACGCCAAAGAAGTATAACTTCTTACATCTGTATAGTAGTAGTAAGTAATAAGTATCGAGTACACACGACTTTTATTAAATATTTATAAGATTATTTTTTTCATTGGAAAGTCTATCGACATCCACTGTTGATCAAAGAAATCTCTCTTTTTATAAAACAACCATATTCGTGGTTGAAGTTAGTGTTACAAGTTTCTTAAGAGAATACTAATAACCATGCTCTTGGTAATGTTTTTACGATTTTTTATGATTTGCCCAGATAATTAAAGTCATCGTCGTCATCGTCATCCTTATCATAATTTCAGCTCATATACATCCTACTGATGGGCTCGAGCCGCCTCCAAAATAGGAGAGAAATTTACCTACTTATACCACGCTGATCATACGAGCAGGTATAGGTTTTTTTTTCACTTGCATATATGTTATTTGTTAAGAGGGGTAATTGTATTTTACCCTGTATCATATGGGAAAACCGATAATAATAAGCACTAATATATCTAATGTAAAATTCATGCTATTTATTACAGCTTACTTTATTACATTTCAATCATATTTACATGAAAAAGCGATGACAAAATTGAAAACTTTACATATCTCTAATCCATTATCAAATCGATGTTTTACTTTAAAATTTTTTCATGAGTTCATACCACCATTGCTTAACACTCGTTTGACCAGTTGTTCCATAACAGAGCAAGAAGTCTCAGGTCAAATCAAAGCTTTTAGGCTAATGGATAAATAGATGGACAGCTATACGTGTATAGTGGCATGAATTATGATTATCACTATAGACTATAACAACGAAAATTCTACAGGCAAACAATATTATTTTAGTAATAAGTAGGGACACGAAAAAAGTATCGATACTTTTAGATATCGAGTACTTTTCTTACAATAGCAATACTTTTGTACTCGATATTTTGTATTCGATACTTTTACTCAATGCGTACTTTATGGCAGGTATCGTATCGAATAAATTGTAGAAATTATCCATGTTAAACTTAACCTTACGGCTCATGTTTATGATAACGCCATATAGTTCAAACGTAATGAATCTTCTAAAACAGTTCATACACGGTCAAATTCCTAAAACAAAAAAAAAAGCTCATCACGACATAGATTCTAGGAAAAGTACTCAGCACTCGATGAAGTATCGATACTTTAGTGAGTTCGATACTTTTTTTTTTTATACTACTCACGAGTACAGTATCGATACTTTCTATTCAATATCGTGTTCCTAGTAATAAGTTGGAGTAACAGAGTGAAGATAAAGATCATCTAATCATCCATCCATCAGCCCGTAAGCGTCCACTGCTGCATATATTATGTGCCAATTGCATCCAACCTCTTTACGGCTTTTGAAATATTGTCTAGCTGCCCAGTGGGTCAGAAGACAGACACCGTCCAGGATAAAAAAGGAACACCGCAATCGACTACGAAATGCTGCATACTAGTGCAAGACATGTCTCATCTTGCGCCACAGATCGCCGAGTAAAACATTACACCCTAGCTATGTCCGAATCCTTAAATGAAAATTAATAGTATGGATATAGAGAAAAACAGTACAGCAGCCTAATTCAAGCCGTCGGCAAGCTCACACAACTGTAATCGCCAATCAAGCGGTCTGGCTACTGTAGTTGGCATTGATGTTTTCTATGTAAGTGCAGCTGATCAATCAAGTGATCCTCCTTTAGCGATTTTATAACTGCCGTGGGCAACTAGGGATTCATCATCATCATTGCAGCTCACATACATCCCACTGTTGGGCTGAGGCCTCCTCCATAATGGGTGGGAATTTGATCTACTATACCATGCTGTTCAGACATGTTGGTAGAGGGTTTCATTTCGAGTTTGCCTTCTCTTGCACAAATGTTATGTGCATATTATATCCCTTAGTCGTCTTTTACGGCATCCACGGGCAAGATAGGGAGTGGTGAATTGTATTCTTAGTCCGTCACCACAAAGGGTAACGAACGAAGTGAATTATCAACATCATCACAGCTCACATACGTCACACTATTGGACTCTTTCCTGGTCCTCCACAACGGGAGAACTTGAAATTGGTTTACTATACAATGCTGGTCAGAGGTGTATAAGGTTTAATTTCGAGTTTTCCTTCTTTTGCATAGATATTAAATGCTTATTATATCCTTAATTGATCTTTTACAACAACCATAGGTAAGAAAGGGGATGGCGAATTGTATTCTCACTTTGTCACCCCCCGGAGAAATAATTGATAGCATATTATGAATACGTGTTTCAATGAACTTGTAAAGTTCTTTTTTCCTGCTGCAATATTATTATTGTTATTCCTTCTTTATTAGTTGTTATTCTTAATATAAAATATGTGTTTCGTATGGCATTTGTGTTTATAAGTGCATCATATATCAAACGATCAACCTTGGTTACTTATAGCCAAAATATTGCTGAGTTAGGACCAGGTTATAATAAAAATAGGCATTATGTATAATATGTATTATTTTAATAATTTATTATTAAAGATATAATTTGTTTACTCAGTGTATTCTTTTACCATTAAAACATAGTTTATTCTAATTTTATTCTATATTATATTCTTAACTCGATATCACATTACTTACAACCCGTACTATTAATGTACGACTTGTACTACTTTTAGGATCATGTCCTGACCGTTTTTTTTTTTCATTAATATTTCGAAGAATAATTAAGATTTTCTTCGGTAGTTATGTTACTTGTAGGACTTGTATCATCAACCGTAAACCATTCTTGAACACACACATAAACAATTTCTAATTTGATCAATCAAATTCGGTGCAGCCGAATAGGAGGAGTTTAATCACATATACACGTACAGAAGGATTATATATATATAAGATATATAATATAACATCGGCTGATATTATATTTAGCTCTATAGGAAGCAGTGACATTAATTCTAAATAAATAAAAATAAAAGTTTTCACAGATTAAAAAAGCTATTTTACTTGCATTCAAGACAATTTATGAATTTAATTTACTAATAAGTAAGCAAAATATGTAAATATGACTTACAGAATAATTCTCGTACTCCGAATGCATATAGATCCTGGAAAAAAAGAAAAAAATTAAACTCTATAGGTTATTTTTTTTTTTTAATTTAGGATTACACTTTCTTGTTGTCTCTAGGTCATTAACCAAACTTAAAGGCTGTCAAATAGCCTTTAGATAAGTCTCTAGACCTATCCAGCAATGACTGATAGATCTTTATTTCACAGTATTATATAATCCATAGAGGGTCAAATCCCTGTGTTGCGAGGGACTTAACAAACATATAATTAACGGACAAAAATTCCATCCAGACTCAGAACAACAATTTGCGGATCACACAAATTGTTGTCCTGCGTGGGATTAGAACCCACGACACTGGCACGGTAGGCCGGTATCGTAACCACTACGCCCTCTGTGCAATCAGATTCAAATGAAAATACTCTGGGTACCGACTACCCCATTACGAAATTATTTCGTCTGGGGTCCATCGAACCCTGCTTTCTCTGCAATTAGTTGGATTCAGAACAATGTGCAGTGATTTTTAAATGATCGCCCCCGCCGACGACAGATGGCGAACTCCTGGCTCCTAACTAATATTAGTATGTAATTGCAGGACTGTCGCGTCAAATCCTAATGGAAAACCCATTGTTTGTTCCTTAATTAGAAAGTGAAAAAAAAAACACAAAATACCTATCGAAATCATGTAATAAATTTGTAATAACTTAACTATATTCCTTGTACTTATTTATTAACGAAGAAAAATTCGCAATAAGAGAAGGAAAACTTGAAATAAAATTCGTTACGTAGACCTACTATAGCAGAGGCTCAAGCCGAATAGAAGGACGGATATGAGCTAAATTGATTATATCGTATAATGAGGAGGGGACTTGAACCCAGCAATGAGACCTATGTGATTTATCATGATTCTATAGATAGCGTGGCCCTTTATTAAAATGATAATAGAATAAAATGTAATTAAGTTTACTGCAAACCACGATATCTCAGTGGCTCTTTAACCATACTAAGTGCTCATTTAACATAAATTGGAAAGAGAGTGCAAAAGAGAGGGCAAGACTATTTTTAAGTGATCATTATATCACAGCTCATTCAAGTCCCACTGCTGGGATGGAGCCTACTACATTAGGAGTGAAATTAATCTTCAATACCACACTGGTCAGACGTGTTGGTATAGGGTTTGATCTCGAGTATTCCTTCTCTTGCATAGATGTTGTATGCATATTATATCCCTCAGTCGTCTTTTACGACACCCACGGGCATGAAAGGACATGGTGAACTGTATTCTTACTCCGTCACCACACGAATGATTTTTAAGTAGATTAATAATAACTTACTGTCTAGATTTGGTATCATTTTGAACAATAAAACAGTATCTATCAGAAGATCATTGAACAAAAACTCTCAAATAATATTTATTGGTCCAACCAATACGAGGAAAATTTCATAATTAAAATTTCCAACAAAATAATATTAAAGGCACTCAGCTTAATTTGCCAGTATTACGTACGCTTCACTGTTTATTGGCGTCGGGAAATTAATATTTCGCGCCGATATCAAAAGTTCACGCTCAACTAGCCACCCCTAGGGGTCGGCGATAACTACAATCCGGACGAATTGTCGCAGGTGAACAAATGCGCTTATATTATTATTTTTTACCTTCTATTACCAGAGATCAAACGTTGTCGTAGTAACGTGGGTGTAACGCGGCGTTTTCGATTCACTCGAGGGCTTATTGTGAATTATTCACGTGCCATAAAGTGCAAATTACATCGAATACACGTGGCGTGACGTATGCAATATTGACGCTCGTCCTCAGCGGGGCATATATCTGAAAGGTTTCTGAGAAGATACCGATATCTTCTTTACTTTCTTTACAACATTCTGCTATTGAAGTGAAATAGTATACTATTCTGATAGCAAACAAGTTAACTTATTGGTTTATTTCGTTTTTTTTTTCTTATGGATTGATTTCTGCTTAAGATTCTCATCAGATTGTTATCATCATCATCTTAGGCATATATCTTGTGACATGCCTTTTTTTTTTCTTAGGGGGTAGGTTACGGTCGGCGCACTCCTCGCACCACTCTGTATGGGGCGACAGAGGGGCGTAAGCACGCATACCCGTAACCCACCCGCGACATGTCGCCTTCGTCGTTGGACTTACCACCAGAGTAGGGTAACATGTCGTCAGTGGCCGGCTCGACGGAGTACTCCTTGAGGAGTACTCTCCCATCGACCGACGTCGGTCTTTCCTCACGCGGTCGGACTCTCAACAGGTGACGGCTAATTCCCCGGTCCAGTCACCCGTGGCTTCAGCTAGGGCGGCACCAGGCGCATGTTATGACATGCCTGCCTCCACAATAGAAGGGAAATTGTCCTGTTATGGTATTATATCACTAGCCAGAGGAGCTAGTACAGGATTTTATTTCAAGTTCGCCATTTCTAGCATTTTTATATGCACATTCTATTATAATGGTAAACTGTATTCTTACTCTGTGTAGTCACGCAAATATTATATCACCAGTGAGTGGAAAATCTACCTAATAACTGGTAGTGAAATTACCTTTAACTATTACTAGCTAATAAGAGTTATAATTTATTTATTAGAGAAGTACATATTTAGAATTATTTATGTGATATTTTTTTGAAAAATTTAGTGTTGTTAGTTACTAGACTTCGATTGAATATCTATTACTGTAGAAAAATTATGTGTAAGATTATATTTATTTGAAATATAATAAAATAATCGTGAAAAGTTGCATCAAAAACTGACTGCGGATGATAGCATGCCTTGTAGGATTAATTAATTTGCCATAAATATTGATACATCTAGCTACATATTAATCACAAAACAAATACATTTACGAGATACATAATAAAAAAAATCATGAAATAAAGCTATGTTTGATTATGACTTTGACCTAAAATGTATTGGTACTAAAATGTATAATAGAAATTGCCGTGTGGTAACGGAATAAGAATACAATTCACCACTCCCTGTCTTACCCGTGGATATCGTAAAAGACGTGTAAGGAATATGATATGCATATAAGATCTATGCAAGAGAAGGAAAACTCGTAATAAAATTCTACACCAACAAGTCTGATCAGCGATATAGCAGGTTATTCTCTCTCCCTCAGAGGAGAAGATCCGGGCCCAAGACGTATATGGGTTGTGATCAAGGGCGTCGCCAATTGAGTTGCCATAGAGATCAATGTAGCTAGCCACAAAGCGAATCCCAAAGTGTAACGCTTCATGCTTTCGACTGTACAGGCGTTCATATTTTTTATCCTCCATAATATGGCCCCATTGTCCCCCTCCCCCTCCCCATAAGCTGGTGACGCCCTTGGTTGTGATGATGATGATGATGATAATAGAATGCAATATTTAACTACGACATTCAAGAATAGAATTTGCGTCCCATTATCACTCAGTACAGCGTATCGTGTTATCAAATATACAAATAATACGAATAGCGTTACATTATTCGACATACGCTATTTGTTTTCCGGTAAACAATTACTTCGGCGTCAGTAAACAAATAGCGTCATTGGGGTTCGACTGGCATCGTCGCGTTCGAGCACCTATTAAATCCTGAATGCGAGGTTAATCCGCAATTACCGCCTAGTTATTGCCGGAAGACGGCGGAGATAGTTAGGGCCCGGAAAATATTCCGTTCACTAATTATTCCGCGTAATTAAACGCGAGCATTATCGTGCGACGCCGGCGCCACCTGGTGGCATTGTGCGAACGTGATTTACTGCGGTCCCACCGCGATCCCGTAGCGATTCCACAGCGGCATTCGGCCTCTTTTTGCACCAATTAATTATCGAATTGCTCGTATTTAATAATTGCTGTGAAATTAATGCAAAGAGGAATTATAGATTTGTAGATATTTGTGTGAACGCATATTACGCTACTTCGGTAAATAATTGAAGAAGTAATTTTAAGATTGTTCAACACAATTTTTCGCGTGGTAACGGAATAAGAATACAACTTACCGGCTCTTCTCTTGGCCGTGGGTGTCGAAAAAGACGACTAGGGGATCATAATACGCAGAAAACATAAATTTTACAAGGGAAGAAAAACTTGAAATAAAATCCTATAGCTTCTGACAACGCTTCTGACAACGCTTCTGACAACCGTGGTATAGTTAGTTAAATTTTTTTTTCTTCAATATGACTGTTGTTTCGTTTCGCGACATAAGGATCCATTAAGATATCCACTATATATCTATATAGTGGATATCATATACATATATCACCACCACTTTGGAGGAGAATCCTGTCTAAAGAAGAAAAATAATTAGAACAAAAGCTCTACTTATCATTGCCAAATGTATAACAAAATTCATATTTACACAACATATTACACTTTTGCGAAAACATAATTTTCTTGCTAAGTTACAAATCAAGCTTAATACTTGTACAGACATAAAAAAATATGAAAAACTTTTGGCGAGATGAAAAATAATAGCAGCACAATGTAGACCTGTTATCAGGGCTCGTCGGGGCCACTCTTATTACGAAACCTCGGGCCTTTAATTTGCTCCCAGAAATTCAGTCTTCTTTTCCATCCTCACGGTACGAATGTCATCAAATAAACCAATATTTGCAACAAATATATCTTGAAATCAAAATACTTATAATAAGTATTATAATAACAATAATAAATATTATAATTTCGAGATATCTTTCTAGTATCATCTCAGCTCATATAGTCTCACTATCAGGTTCAAGCTTCCTATGAGAGAAATTGAACTACCACGCTGGTCGGGCGTGATAGTGTAGGGTTTTATTTTGAGTTTTTCTTCTTTTGCATAAATGTCCTCTGTGTATCATGTCTTCTTTTTTAACACGCAGAAGCAAGAAAAGAGTTGGTTAATTGTTTTGTTACTCCGTTACCACAGGTAACAATAAATATACAGAAGATCTAAGATCTAATCTAGTATCTTAAAATAAATTTCTAGTATCTTAAAATAAAGCGAAAATAAAATACTGCACTAACGCGCCTGACCAGCGTGGTGTAATGGGTATTTTTTTCTTCTATTTTGAGGAGGCTCAAGTCCTGTAGCACACATGTCAGCTGTGATGATGACTGTGAAAATGAGATCAATCTTTATACCGAATGCTGATAAATTTAGCACTTCTTGTAGTTTAAATTATAAAATCGGATTGTAAGACTCGGATTCCAAGTAACGTATTTAATCTACGTAAAATTTAATTCGACGAAGTACAGAATGACACGCTTTTGTTTGTACTCGTAGCTTATATGTCCATAAGTATGTTTGTTTTTTTTTTTTAGGCTGGGTAGCGGTCGGCGCACTCCTCGCACTACGCCGTAGAGAGGCGTAAGCACGCACACCCGCAATCCACACAAACACCACGTCGCCTTCGTCGTTGGACCTACCACCGGAGCAGGGTTACTTGTCGTCAGAGGTCGGCCCGACGGAATACCCCCTGAGGAGTACCCTCCCATCGACCGACGTCCTCCCCTCGGGGAGGACTTTCCTCACGCGGTCAGCCTCTCGACGGGTGACGGGCTAACTCCCCGGTCCAGTCACCCGCGCCCTCGGCTAGGGCGGCATCAGGTGCACATAATCGCTCCTACGCCACCCCAGTCGCCATGTCCATAAGTATTAGCAAAACTTTCACTACCCAGTATTGAAATATTCAAAGAAATTATTTCATTACATTGATTGTCACTGAACAAAGAATATTAGGACAATTAAATGGAACTCCATCCCAATCTTTACTTTTCCACAAGTTATACAGAAACTGTGATATTAGGCATTGATTAACGATTTAATTTTTCTGTCCATTCTCTTGCTAATCCCTCAGCCGTTTTTATGACTCCCACGAGAAAGTAATGGATTATTATGGTTGTTCTTAATATATTGCATTCTTAACATATCACCCTCATTACGTGAGATCTTAATATTGAAATCATCGTAACTTTATTTGTAAGTGAGTGAAATGATTACCACACATGAGACTTGAACTTTATTGGAAATCCATTCATAACAATTAGGCGAGAGTGGGTTATTACGCATGATAACATGATTGTCAATTTTATGCGTGTCATTCTATACGTCACCTATCGGCAAATATTTATACACTGTTTCAATTAAATACAGGCAGTCCTCGTACTTACGGCATGTTAGGTTCTCGAAATACCCGACGTAAATCGAAACGACGTAAGTCGAGATATATTCTTTCATATGTTTACATGTAAAACTCAAGGGTTGGAATGCACACGGACTCAAAATAAAAAAATAAAAAAAAAAAACTGCATTTATAACAAAGGATGTACATACTTCATTACCAAAAGTAAATTCTTATAATAATTATATATGTACTTATGAAATTGCTAGTTATTTTTGGTATTTGTACGTTGTTAATTTTAATAATAATGATAAAACTTTAATATGTAATCAAAATATGTAATGAGAAATAATAAATTAAACTTTTGGCTTAAAGAAACTATCACCCCGACAACTACAACCCCACAGACATTGACTTCGCGATTAGTGAATTCTCTTCTCCTAGTATAGGTATGCCGGAAATCGAAACAATTGACGTATGCTTGAGGAATAGTGTCAAAACATTGTTCGACGTAACTTGAAACGACGTAAATCGAAACGACGTAAGTCGAGGACTGCCTGTACTTTAATTTTTCAGTTAGAATTGTATTAAACAAATACTCAATTTGCACCCGCAAATAAAGTTTCTATATATTTATAGAAACTATCCTAATACCTATGTATTACATGTCAAAGCTCAGTAACTCTTATCATTTAACATAATGATTATAAAAAAGTGTATAAACGTAAGTATCTTTTATACATATATATACTTAGGAATACTCATTAGTAATTACGGAGGGCTGTCGAGGACGGAGCTAAATATTTTCTCGGCCTCCCAGCCACGCGGTAATTAAAAGAACGGCGGACGAAGACCTCCGGGAAAATCAAAAATTATTATTGTTCACGCATATTTTCTTGGCGAAAATGTTTTAAGGAAAATGAAAGTCCGGATCTGTTTGTACATAAGTCACTAAAATATATATTCAAGATGTTATTTAGAAATTTGCATATATTTGATAGTATTTGTCTAATGACAAATGAATCTGTTTGGTGACGGAGTAAGAATGCAATGCACCACTCCCTATCTTACCCGTGGATGTCGTAAAAGACAACTAAGGGATACAATATTTAAATAATATCTATGCAAACAGAAGGAAATCTCGAAGAAACCCTGTGCCAACACGTCTGACCAGCGTAGTAGGTCAAATTCCCTCTCATTTAGAGGAGGCTTTAGTCCAGCAGTGGGACGTGTATGAGTTGACATGAACGAATGAATATGAATTCGCACTGTTGGGCATGAACCTCTTACAAAAGAGAGGGACAGGAATTGACTAATTACACCGCGCTGTCCCCAGTCACGTCACCCGCGGCCTCGGCTAGGGTGGCATGAGGCGCAAGTACTCGCGCCTACGCCGCCCCAGTCGCCGGCGACGGAATTTTATGCATCTAAGGGAAAAGCAAGAATATTCAACTATATTCTTACTCCATGACCACACGAAAAAAAAATGTGGGAATCTTTTTTTGTTAAACTATAAAATACATAGTCTTTGCACGTAGTCTTTTTTTGCTAAACTATGTATACCACCCGGTCATTCGGGAAGACAGAAAGCTGCTAAGATAGTCCATAATACGATCCGCGACCACATATTGATAGCAAGTTTAGGCTTTGTAATTTTTTGATGTGAAACATCTATAGGCGAGGGTGACCGTGATCGTCGCGTGGCGTTTAACGCCACGCTTCGCGGTCCCCTAATATTTATATATTAAATATTAAATAAATATTTGGATGCATATACCTACATTTTTGTAACGAAACCATGGTGCGATTTAAAATTTTGTACAACGCCATCTAGTGAACTCAAAGTAAATTTTTACTTATAATGTATATTAATGAAAATAAATGTTTATTGAATAAAAATCATCATTTTTTGGAAAAAAATCGCGATATTTTATTAATACTTTATGCCTTAGTTTTATCGTATTAGTTCCTGTCGTAATCTAATGTTATTTTATGCATATATATTTGTTTTATAAATTAATGTAAAATTCTCTAACTTAGTAATATAAATATACCAGTAGGTATGGTATTTAGTTTACTTTCAGCTACGAAAACTGGAGACCCTTTTTTTATAGGTTTTCATTAGTTTCAGGTGTATATATATTTATTTCTTTGTATATACAAACTCTTTGTATATTCCAACTTCATAGGAATTGGATTTTGACTTACTTTAAACAGTCAAATTTCATTTAAAAGTTGAAAATTTAAGGAGGACCAATGATGTTAAAATTATTTAGATAGCTTGTCTTATTATCATTACAGGATTAAAAATTTCTTTATTAAATATATCGAAGCTGAGAGTTGGTCGTTAGCTCGATAAATGCCGCCATTTCTGTTTCCTAAATCACACTCTTTGTGCGGAAAGAATGTCTGTGAACGGATGAAAGCATTTCATTTTTTATAGGCTTTTATTAGTTTCAGCTGTGTATTTATTTGTTTGTATGTCACCAACTCCTTAAGAATTGGATTTTGACTCACTTTAAACAGCTTGTCTTATTATCATTACAGGATTAGAGAGTTCTTTATAAAATATATTGTAGCTTAGAGTTGGTCGTTTGCTCGATAGATGTCGCTATTTCTGGTTTATAAATCGAAAATTATTTCAAGCTACGTTTTAGAAGGTTCATTTCGTTTGTACTAAATGACGTTACCATAAATATGAGTCGTAAAGCCAATTTTAATATGGATAATTTATTCGATACGATACCTACCAAAAAGTACTTATTGAATAAAATATCCAATACAAAAGTATCGGTATCGAAAGAAAAGTACTCGATACCTAAAGGTAAAGTAAATAAAAGTACTCGATACTTTAAACAGTACGTTACTTATCTTTCGATACAATTCAGGAGTTCAGTATCGATACTTTATATTCGATACCGTGTCTCTACTCGTACAAAATAGTTTCGATGTTTCAGGCGTCCTGAGTGACGGCTCACTTTTTTTTACGTAACGCACTACACCAAGGCCATAATACTTGTACAGAGTAGCTGTGTAATTTTACAAACCTATAATTAAGGGACATAAATTACAATCAGACTTGGTCAAAATTTATAGATCGTAAAAGTGTTGTTATAGTTGGGGATCGAACTAAGAGACGAATACTACAAGCGAAAGAATACTCGAAATATAATTATGTATATACCAACACATGCCCAGCATAACAAACTCTGAATCCCCTTCGTATAGTCAAACAAATTCGTGCTCAAAAGTAAAAAACATGTTGCCCAATATTGGAGTATATAAGTTAAGAAGAAATAACAAACAAAGTAAATCCGTTACTACGTAATAGTAAGACAAACATTACAGTGAAACCGACATCAACATTTTGTTAATGAGGTAAGAACAAGCGGTGGAGAGGCGCGTCATTAGCGTAACGCAGCGCTTCAAGCGGAGCGAGAAGCGGGCGCAATTGCGGGAGCGGGTGAAGCCACAAAGCCCTTAGAATTAATGACACCTCGTGAAAAGCCGAGATGAGTTATTTTCGAGAGGAAAAGGCGCACGTCAAGTGCGCGGTTGTTTTACACTAGCGCTGTGACGTTTTGTTTCTGCTAATGAGGTTGATATTGACCTCATAACACTCCCTACTGAGAATGCAGTATCTATCTATTTACAGTGATCTATATCTTCTCTGCATAAATAGAAGTTTTAAAGAATCGGGTCGATAATTTCAAGAAGTACCTACAATTCTTTGTGTCCGTGTGGTAACGGAGTAAGAATACAATTCACCACACCCCCTTTCTTGCCCGTGGGTGTCGTAAAAGACGATTAAAGAATTGTAGTATGCGTACAACGTCTATGCAAGAGAAGGAATACTCGAAATAAAACCCTATACCAACCCGCCTGACCGTGGTATAGTAGGTCAATCTCCCTTCAATTGTGGAGGAGGCTCGAGCCCAACAGTGGAACGTATATGAGCTGTGATGGTGATGATGATGACAATTCTTTGCATTTCCCTATATATGAATCTGAATATTGGACATTGAAAAAGACGAATGAGGGAAGAGTATACTGAGATGCCTATGCTTAAAATGGATTATATGGGGTTACAAGGTAAAATAAGGCGTGTAAAGAGTATATTAGCCTAAAAATGGTACCACTGATAGAGAAGGCTAAGAGTGTAGGATCGTCTTGTTATGGACATTTAATGTAGAGGGATGAAAGGTCTGTGATGAAAAGAGTTATCAATATGATTGTAAAAAGACGTAAGAATCATGGGAGACTCAAAAAGAGATGGATGGGTTGTGTGAACAAAGATACGCGTTTGAAAGAAGGGAGTGCCGTTGTGACGACTGACAGAAGTCTATGCAAGGTAAAAACTTATTGTTTCGACCTACCTAGCCCTAGCATGGCTAATAAGACTACTGATAATTATTTCTGATGTTTATGCGAGTAATACATATTGTAATTAAATCTATTTTACAGATTTTGTTGCCTGTGGTTTTGAACAGTTTACAACGTTCATGGTTACGGGCGGACTAAGATGTCTCACGTCCAACAAGTCATCGTTATTACAGAAATTTATATCTACCCGCTACAGAAATTAATTATTAAATTTTGACCCACATTTCGGTACAATTTTATTGCCAGTACAAGAAGAAAGTCATTTTATATGAAAAAAAAATTGTTTATGGTTAGTAATTATTAAACATTAAATTTGTAGTAATTATTATTACAATAAGTGCAGACACTGTAAGCACTTATTGTATAGATTTGACCCGCAATATATAATAGGTAAAATTATTTTACAATTCAAAGACACCGTGAGCACTTAGGTACTGTTTAGATTTGACCCACAATAATTGTGAAAATTATTTTACGAGTCAAAACCTTTTATTGATGTGAAGTAAGCCGTCTTTTAAAAATTAATAATAATTTAGTATAATGCCTTCAAAGTTTCGAATTGCCAACTCTTTCTTCGTATGGTCGCATTCCGATCTAGTGGTAAATAACAAGATTTTTTAGATTTAAATTAATTAATAAATGCCAAAAAGTGTTCCATATATCGAGAAAGTTAAATTAGTTGAAATTTATAAATAAAGCACAATTTTATACTTACAGATAATACAACAAAAGTCCATCAATAACCGTTAATTATATGATCATTAAAACATTCTTAAAACCATTCATTGGAATAACAGTTGTCTATTCTTCTAATGAATGCTTGAGTATATTATACTAAGTTAAAACTCATTCTCTGTACTAATTACCCAATACAAACTAAATTAAATGTAAGTGTGTGTATTTGTGAAATATTTCATACTTTAAAGAAGATACGGACTGTGTTAGAAAAAGTAAATATGTGCGTGCATGTGAGAAAAAATAAACGTAAAAAATACATATGTACCTATTTACTTTAAATACAAACATATCATTTTTCTCTTTAAGGGAATTTAGCGAAAATTTGTAAATTACATATTGCCAACAATCTTTTGGTTTATTAAGTGTTATAATTGAATAAATGTCATTGGCGTTATGTAATGTATTAATATTAAAACTAACATCTAAAATCTACTTGAAACAAATTCATGACACTGGCAACAATAGTTTGTCCTAGTATCTGATTACAAAATAAGAAAAAAATAATTTTTGAAAAAAGAACATCTTAGTACCAACAGAACATGTGAAAATCAAAGTTCCCGCGATACGTATCGCATATCACACCCGCACAAATACAGCATGAGCTTCACATAAAAAAATATATAATTAAAAAAACTAAGATTGATCACAAGTACCGATAACGCTTGTGCTACCGTTTACGCGCTCTTTGTTCGCGTTGATAATAAAAACTCAAACAATGAGGGCAGAATAAGGAGCAGTCGTTGCCTCAAACACGGCCCACTTGACAGATAAAAAAATATGATGTGTAGTGCTCTATGGCTCGGTTTTCATATTACATTCCCAAACATGGAATATTCTTAGTACAACATACCGCACTTTTTGAATTGCGAATTAATTTTGTCTTTATTTTTACTTATTTTTTTATTGATATTACAGATACGATAGAATTCACTGTATATAAATAAGCCATATAACTTTTTATTTCTTATACCATAAAAGTTTATTAATACTATATACTCTAACACTGCTCGTGGGTGTCGTAAAAACAAACTGAGTTCTACAATTATCTGTGTCAATTCCATGTTCATTTCTATCTTCGTCGGACGGCAGAAAGCTAAGATAAAGACATGATTATAATAGATTTATTTATCTCTTTAGAACTTATATATTCATAGGTACATACTTAATATTGCGCATCAATGCAAGAGAAATACTATACTTTGAAATGCCGGACAGTTTAGGAAGAATTCTTTTGAGATCTCCACCTTTTGCTGTGTTATCTGCTTGCGGTCTTCACAGTCTTAATACTCCCGTAGGAAAAGGAGCGGTTGTTTACATGTTAAATCATAAATCAAACATTTTAAATAAAACTATTTTATGGATTTTATCGCGTTTGAATTTAATTTTTGATTGCCCGACGTTTCGAACACTTTGCAGCGTTCATGGTAACGGGCGGACTAAGATGTCTCACGTCCAACAAGTCATCGTTATTGCAGAAAATTTTATAATTATCTACCCGATACAGAAATTAGTTATTAAATATTGACCCACATTTTGATACAAATTTTTTGCCAGTGTAAGAAGAAAATGATTCTATATGAGTATATAATAGTAATTAAGAAATTGAAAATATTTTGTAATCAATTTGATTAATGTTTTCATTTTACAAAAGGATCATAGTTAATATTATATAGCTTTAATATTTACATTAAATTTATGTGGTAACCTACAATAAGCTAACTATAACACGTGCGTTTTGTCACCCTGTTATTGAATTGATGTTAAAATCACATGATTCTACGTCACATAATGAGTGTACAATCACACACATAATGTACTGTAACTTTTAAACAGTCCTATCTGTAAATAATCTATAAAATATTACCAAACAACCTCTCTTTCGTTACACGGAAGTATGAATGAATTAAAATTTAAATGTTAATAAAGTTTAAATTAATAATTAAAAGCGTGCAATTCAATTCATATGTAAATTGTATTTGACGATACCGTCGATTACAAATGGTCATCCATATTAATTTCAACGAACTCATGTTCACATTGGAAAAAATCGAAAAACTTTTGAACTCGACAGTACTAAGCGCACCTGGGTCGCCGGGGGCTCTTATTCAAATGCAAATCAAACGTTCCATTTTTAAAATCTACCATCTCGGCACTCCTCGCTTCCGGAGTGACTTATGTGCAATAACTACTCACGAAATTATTTACATAAAGAGCGATAATAACCTTACATTTTAAAGAAATAAAGTATAAAATAATATACACGTATTTTTATATAAGTCGTTATGAAAGTAAAATAATTTGTCGTTTGCGACCTTTTATTACAATTACAAGTACCCAGGTGTGCTCCCGATCCGGTTAAGGGAAACGTCCTTGTTAGGGATTCTCGTATAAAATCGTTTAATGGCTTGTTTTTAAATTTCAATTCATTCAATGGCGCGATATAGTAAATTATTGATAATGAAATGGTAAAATAAAATTTTTATTAGGTGTATTTTTACACGCTTTATTAAATTTAACTGTTGATATACAATGGGTCTTTTACGCTTTCTTTAGTGTACACCGTCGTTGTTGGATGCGTTATTCTATTCCATTCTTATACTCATTGAGTTGTTTATTTATTGCTATTAACTCTTTCTGTGTATCCGATGATGGATAAATAATACAGTGTGTCACCACCCTTTTCTTTCCTACGAGTATTCTAATAGACAACTAAAAGATTAATCCCTTAAAGACAAAACTGAATAATATAAAAAATTAATTGCAAGCGACCAAGTCGCAAGAGAGGACTCGAACCCACATGTATCCGTCCACATCCATACCGTTATGCTCGCAAATAAATTACTTTTTGGTGACATTATAACCTACATCAAAGACAGTGATAAATATGGCAAATGAGAAGTCAAGTGAGGCCGGATAGTATAACAGGTAAAGTACAAAAGCTATTAGGAGGGGATAGATATCAGTAACTAATTTTGTTCTTCAGTACGTTGCAGCAAGGAAGTAGTAATCCCCGACAAATGGAGCAATAATGTTCTTGTGCCGATTTTTAAAAAATATATTATTAGATTGCATTTAGCCAGCAATAAAGCTGTGTGGTAGCAGCTATGAATACTACCAACAATAGGTGACTACCGACATGACTACCGACATGATTACCGACATGACTACTGACATGACTACCGACATGACTACCGACATGACTACCGACATGACTACCGACATGACTACCGACATGACTACCGACATGACTACCGACATGACTACCGACATGACTACCGACATGACTACCGACATGACTACCGACATGTGGTGAGACAGGATGAAAGTAATGTTGTGAAGTTTTATATATCCAATGTTGAAGGTTAGATTATCTAAGTGGTGACTGAGTAAGAATACAATTCACCACGCCCCTTTTTTGTCCATAGGTGTCGAAAAAGACGACTAAGGGATTATTGAAGATAACAACCGAAAATAAAACATATCAATACCTTTTTTCAGTGTCTTCATAAAATAGTCACGTAATATTTCAGTGAGTTATGTTAAAACTTATATATCTTATGAGCTGTAGGATTTATTACATTATGAAATAACGTAAAAAATACAAAAAAAACCAACGAACTTTTTACTAGAAAATATAGACATCAAACAACAATACGCTATAAAAAACATGTTTTGCCATATATTATAACCCAAAAATAGTAAATAATTCACATTTTGCCACGCAAATCAGAATATTACAATAATTCACGAAGTTAAAAAAACTTATCCACTGGAGATGCTTAGAGACCACACAAAGGCGCCTCTCCTATTTGGCCAATAATAATAGCTAATAGTTTTCTCAAGTTTTATATAAAAGTGATTTAGTGTGCTCAAAAGTCAGGCAGTAAATCAAAAAGCTATCTCGAACCGAATCTTCGAATACTCGAACCTATAATGATTCTGAGAGACACGTGCTCTCTCATTATTTAAAGTTATTCCAAGTTTAAAGTATTTTTTTATTACGCCATCTGTCATAAGGAAGATAAAACTCGTAATGGCGTTTAACGTAGACTCTTGCACAGCAAAGCATCATTCCAATACTGACATTTACTATCGATGAACTTGAAGTTGAATGCAAATGCTGTGAGCAATAATGTTTCCCTCATTACGGGCATTCGTATGACGTACTTTTTATTACGCGTCAATTTTTAACATATTACCTTCAATTCAAGGACTGTCATAATATTTGACATTTAATATAAAATAGATTTTTTAATTTAGTTATGTTTATAATAATTTTTTGTTCTCGAGATTCTTTATATCTTAGCATAACTAACAGATTATAATTAATTTGAGCAGATACTGTAATTGCTAGAGAAGGAACACTAGAATAGCACCATGCCCATCCTACTAAACCTCTCTATTTGATATGGACCCTAATATGGAGAAAATAAAACGGAATACCCTGAGGGTTACCATCTCCCCTCGACGTCCCTTTCCCGGGACGTCTGTCGCCGTCGCGTGCTCAGCCTCTCCGCGGGTGACGGACTAAAATCCCGATCCGGTCACCCGTGGCCTCGGCTAGGGTGGCATCAGGCGCAGGTACTCGCGCCTGTGCCGCCCGAGTCGCCGGTGTCGTACCGCGTCGTCATGGAGACGTTCCTCATGCGCGTGATCCTCCGCCTCCTACCGGGAGATGACTGCCTCGCAAAAGGCAGCGACCACGTCCTAGTTCCTGATGCTGCCGAGCATCTCCCTAGCGATGGTCGGCGGCATCAGGTCGATAGCGTCAGGTCGGCGCCGATGATTGCGACGAGTTCAAGGCGCCGCTTGGTCCACGCGGCACACACCTTGAATGTGTGCTGCACCGTGTCCTCTTCGCAATCGCAGTGGTGGCAGGACGGTGTGCTCTCCATCCTCACGACCGTGTGTAGGTACTTAACGAAGAAACCGTGCCCCGTCAACACCTTCACCAGTCGGAAGGAAAGCACTCCGTGCCGCAGATCCAACCACTCCATCAGCACCAGCCGGAAGGTCTCGATGGTCCCGTCACCAAACCGAGCTCTCTCCAGCCAGACTGCTCAACGGGCAATGACGTCTTGGCGGGCCTCAACCCACCAGGCGGCAATCTCCTTGAACGAGACCATGCCGCCTTCAGCTCGCGTCTTCGGCACCCGCCGGTACAACCCGGCGAGCATCTCCGCTTCCAGGTCCTACATTTATAGCTACAATAAATTTCATACTGGTAAAAATATTTCAAATTATTTTATTAATAATAACAAAAGTGGCGCATGTATTCAAGGTGCAATAAAAAAATCAGTTATCGTTCCCAAAGAAATATGAAGAGCTCACCACTCGAAACTTCGTTCCAGCCATACAGTCAAATTAAACTTATACACAAAATATAATAACAGGCATCAAAAGGCCTCGACTGTCCGTGCGGAGTTTTCCTTTTAATTAGACTCTAAGTACTCGTTAAAAACAGGATCTTCCTAAACAGACAAAGCGCGCTGTACTAACAAACAGTCCGAATGTAAAAACGTTGGATAAATAAGTGGAAAAATACAGGTAAGTCCAAGAGGGTTTTTTGTATGGTCCGACCAGCCACTTAGGTCATCCTGCGAAATAAAGACCCAAGTTTTTATATCGCTTTTAAATGCGAGGCCCGTACGTCCAGCCGGACCCGCCTCATCCCCTTCTACGTCAATAATGTGAAAGGAAACAAACGGAGGAAAATGTTGCCGTACGCCCCGTTCACTTTTATTGAACAGACTTTTTTGTAGTTTCGATTGCAAATAGTTCGTTTAATTCAGTTAACTCGCTGCCAACAATCTAAATAAAAACACAGAACACTATAAAATATATTTTACTTGAAGTTTACCTGCATTAAAAACAACGTATTTACAAAATCAGCGAATCGCATAGCTATGTACTGCCGTTTCGTAGAAAGCGGCTTTGCACCGTCGAAGCATTGTTTGCGTATTATGTTGCGTGAAACGCTTTGCATCTCTTTTGTGGTACAGTCGTCAGAGCGAGGTAAAAATAATATTTTTATAATGTCTATGCAATCTAATGGTGCAAGTCTAATAATACCTCATAGTACAAATACTACAAAATTGAATAACTTCTCATGTTTGCCCATTTGTTCGCTGATATCATTTAAATAATTTCCTCGATAATTTTAATCATCAGGACAACAAATCTAGCATGAATTAGGGATAAAATTACAATCACCACATTTCACAGATAGGCTTGTCACCGCGGTTGATGTTAGGATTTTTTCAGGAAACCTCCACTGGTTATCCATTGGCTGATTTTTACGACTCTCAAGGTAATACAAGGTGATGAACGTGTCGACTTCTTAACCCCTCAACAAAGTAAACAATAATTTTGTACAAAATACAAATTAATTCAATTAAGAAATAAGTACAGCAATGGCCCTGTTTTATGATAAGCCGTAAAAGATGTTTACGAAGAAAATACATTACATAAGCAGCTATGTTGAATGAAATGAAAAGAAGTGCATGAAATCGGTATACACCAGAGTTATGTATTATCCTAATATATGGGAATGATGGCGTAAATCTACGAATTTAGGATATCTTCTTTTTCTAGGCATTTCACCAATATTTTTTATAACATGACATGTACTATAGTTTAATCGTGTTTTCGGACTGGTAACTATTTGGATTTAAAACATTGAAATAAATCACTGTGTCATAGACAATTTTTCTAAGATACAACGTACAACGTGTAATGTAAAATGCACATATTTTTAAAGACAATATTCAGTAGTAATACTACTAGTGTAACTAACACAGACTAAGAAATCTTGTATCATGGGATCCTTCACAAACGTATAGGTAATTAACGAACACAAATTACATTTAGACTCTTAAGAATTAGCTAATTTATGGACCACACAAAGAATTTTCCTTTATAAAAGTCGACCCGACGATATTCTGCATTAGTTTCTTAAATCCTTTTTAAATCTCTACAATAACTTTATCTTTTATCCAAAAGAGGGTCCATATAGACAATTGATAATTCAACAGACAACATTCATATTATAACAATTCGATAATAATAATCATTAATATAATCTCTACTGTCTTCTAATTATAAATTTTCTATTAAGTAATTGAATCAACATTGCATTTTATAAATTGTATATATTTTTCATCTTTTGTGTATTGGTGACGGATTAAGAATACAATTTATCACTCCCTATATTGCTCGTTGATGTCGTAAAAGACGACTAAGGGATATAGTATGCACATGAGATCTGTGCAAGAGAAGGAAAACTGGAAATGAAACCCTATACCAACATGTTTGACCAGCACGGTATAGTAGGTTAAATTCCCTCCCACTGTGGAGGAGGCCCGAGCCCAACAGTGGGATGTATATGGGCTGCGATGATGATGATGATACATTTTTAAAAATTATATGGGCATTAAATAAAACTATTATTATTATCTTTTTAATCAAACTTTTACATTTTATTTTAATATGGTAACATGTAAAATTATTAATGTTGCATAATAAGGCATTCTGAATTTAAATATGTTTTAGTCTGTTCCTGCGAGCTTTTGATTGGAGGCTTCATCTATGTTTTCAATTTAGGGATTGTGTGGCGGGTGTGAATAGGAGATATGGTACGCCCAACGGCCACGAGGGGGAGCCACCGACCGTTTGAAGCGGTGATTAGTAATGTGGTCGGTGCTTATGGTGAAATAATCTTAGTGCAGCAATTAATGAGAAAACATCGCACTGGTCGAGGCGGGGACGTCAGACGATAAATTAATTTCTTTTGATTTCTCTTGTAGAAGATAATTAATATGTGGACGACATAAACTTTATCAATTAATATATGATATCTATTTAATTTGTAACTGATATTTGAATCATATTTTTCTTCATGTTATCATGATTTTTTATTATGCTATTTGGTATATAATAAATTGTGTATTTATATATATGTATGTAAGCTTAGAATAATAACTTTTTATTTTTTTTTGTGGGTGGGCTGCGGTCGGCGCGCCTCCGCACCACTCCGTCCGGGGCGACAGAGGGGCTTAAGCACGCAACTGCCGCAACCCACCCGAAAACCACCTCGCCTTCGTCATTGGGCCGACCACCGGAGCAGGTTTACTTGTCGTCAGTGGTCGGCCCGACGGAATACCCCCTACGTGGGGTACCCTCCCATAAAATAATAATAGGTTATATATAACACGGCGATAAATAGAGCTAGCAACTTAAGAGTTAGCATCGGCCAACACAGTACAACAACTTCATGTCCGTCAAGCGTTATGTGTTGTGTGTGCCGTCATAGCAACTGCTGAGCTAACAAACATTAAGTTGGATGTTTTGTTATTGTTTAGCTGTTGTTAATTATTACTAATGTCTTAAGATAATATATATTTTCAAAAAAATAAATTACAAAACTTAAATACAGACTTACAGTTAAACTAAATTACAGATTTATTCTATGTTATATTAGTAATTCACACAAACAAATCAAATAATCAAATAATAGATATTTTACTATACACTGTTTAGTTTTACCTCATATGGGCGAATTCATTGGGATTTTCATTCATCAGGATTCATCAGGATTTTCAGACTTCAGAAATTATTATTTTTCAAGCATTTTTTCAATAAGCTCCTCCCAAAAGGAGGAACTTATTGAGAAAATCCTTGAAAATCGAAAAAGTCCAAGAACATTTTGTTCCATCCAGGATCGAAATACAGACAACACAGTTTATTGCCGGAGCATCAAAGGCGTAATGGTAAAGGCGGAAATGGCGTAAATGGTAAATGGCGAAAGGGTAATGCACCGTGTCTACCACGGATATCAAGGAATCGGTACCAGTGATTGGCGCAATGGCGATGGGTAGGGAACATGGTAGGTTATGAGGCCGCACGCCACCCATCCATCGCCCGGACAGATTGGGCCGTGGAAGTCCAGAACAAAGCCTACCACAAAAATAAAATATAAAAAAGAATTGAAACAAAACAATATGATAGCAGTAGCATATTAAGACCACTCGACGGTAACTTGGTAAACAAAATAATGAAAAATGTCGGCTGAAGCTAATAGACGTAAAAATAAATTGATTCTGCGCTACTTGAGTGAGCACGGGAAGGGTATCTTATTATAACCCCAATGGGGTCTACCTGTAGGATATTTCATGTCATTATTTACATATATTGTTTAATTCGCTTGCAATATCTATTGATATAAATGTTTATATAGTTATACAAAACTGTGGTAACTGTAATAAATCCTAATCCTAACTAAAATTATAAATGTGAAAATAAGTTTCTTTATTACGCTGTTACGCTTAAGTCACTAAACCGATTTTACCTTTACTTTCATCAATGAAAAGTTATTATTATCACCCAGTAATATATGTAGGTTTTTTAAACTGTATTGCCAAAATTCGACCGATTTTAATCAACCGATTTCAAAAATTATTTGACAATTGAAAAGCTACATTATAAGCGACTAACGTAGATTATATTTTACCCCAATATTTACATGCGACCGGGAACTACGCGAGTGAAACCGCCAGATTTTGACCAATTTTAAAAACGGCATGCAATTTTAAAAATAGTCCACCCAATAATAACCTATAATTTTTAATTTAAAAATAACCTCCTTCAAATTGTATGTTCCATCATCAGCTCTGCAACGAGATGATGACTACCAGGCGCAAATACCTAAATAGCTTTACGAAGTATAAGAAAAATGTTAAAATTGCTTATAAAATTTTAACAATTCCACCAATTTCTCAAGGATACTATCATCAGATCCTGACCTGATGACTATGAGACCACCTGGAAAGTATACCCTATCAAACCAAATAGAATTTTGCAAATCGGTCCAGGCGTCTTTGAGTAATCGGTGAACATACATAAAAAAAGACATTCCGACGAATTGAGGACCTTGTCCTTTTTTGAAGTCGGTTATAAATAAACGACACACCCACGAGCAATATAAGGGATAAAAAAAAACCTAATTATGTTCTTCTTCAACATCTATCATCATCATCACAGCTCATATACCTACGTCCCACTGCTAGGCTCTAGGAGGCCACAAGGAGGGAAATTGACCTTACTATATCGTGCGGGTCAGATAGGTTCGTATTGGGTTTGGTTTCGAGTGTTCCTTCTCTCGTTCATGTTATATCCCTTAGTCGTCTTTTACGACATCCACAGATAAGATAGGGAGTGGTAAATTGTATTCTTATTCCGTCACCACACGGACCATCTATACTCTATACAAATAAATAAAATTGAAGTGTCTGTAATATCAAAATAATGGGCTTTTTCATGCTGATGCGGTTATTTGCACGAGATCTATGCCTAAAAACCGGTTTAAAAAAAATTATCTGTCTGCTTGATTATTTCGGGTCTTCAAAGTGGCTGGACGAATTTTGATAACATTTCACTACCAGGTAAGCTGTCTATATAAAGAGTAACTTAGACTATATTTTGTCCCGGTATACCCACAGGAACGGGAACTACGCGGGTAAGGCGACTGAAACCGAGGCGAAGCGAGGACGGGTTGCTAGTGTATAATACATCATTCATTTATTCATTTGAATATATTGCCATATTTTTGATAACAAAGCATTATTTTGGCAACAACTATGGTAACTGGTCTGGTAAACTTGTCTCTCAAAACTAACTTCAGTGTTGAAACTTTACCAACAATGTAGAAACCAACAAAATGACAAGGTATTGCTTGTTATTAAGCTTAGAGGAATAAAGATGAATAGTTATTAATTGAAACGCTAGAACATGAATCCTACTATGGGTTACATATGAGTTATCGAATTATGGTGGCGCATAATTTACGTAAACATACATTTTTTTTATGGGACTAATCCCACCACACATTCCCACCACTGTAAATCCTGTAAGCCAGGATCCACAATGGTCTCCGTATAAGACACTGAGGTTTAACTCTCAGGAAGTCCTGGGGAATCGCTTTTAATTGTCTTGGGACCCGTAACAAATTTAATTAGAAAAGAAAAACAGGAGGAGTTGGAAAGATTCCCAAAAAAAAAAAAGGACATGTGCAGGTAATATCGATGCAAGAGATAGAAAACTCGGCACAAAATCTAAAACCATCCTTTTGAAACCTGTTACAGTAGTTAAATTTCACTATTGTGGAGGCACGAGCCCAGCAGAAGTAAGTATAATAGCTGTGATTATATAATGAGTTTCTTCTCTGTAGCCGAGAAATTGACCTACTATACCACGCTGATCATTCACGTTGGCATAGGGTTTTATTTCGAGGTTTCCTTCTCTCGCGTCCATATTTTATCTATTTAGTGGTCTTTTATGACACCCATGGGATAGACAGGGGGTGATGAATTGTATTCTTACTCCGTTACCGCATGGATATATAATTATTAGGCTTTCTTTATTTCGATATCTTCCTTGGGAGGCCTATATCCAACAGGGCATATATATATATATATGTATATATCCCCTCGCTTCGCTTCGATTTCAGTCGCCTCACCCGCGTAGTTCCCGTTCCCGTGTGAATACCGGGATAAGCGTGGTATAAGCGTGATAGCACAGACAAACAGACAAACAAACTTACTTTCGCATTTATAATATTAGTAAGGTATATATAGGTATATTATATATATATATATATATATATATATATATATATACATCCCCGAAATGATCCTGCGTCATACATGGCGGTTTTTACCGATGATGCTGCGTCCAACTGACTTGTTGCGCCAATTATATGGACGCAACAGTGCCCACCACTCAAATTTTGCCAGAAGCCACTAAAAGGGTGATACAATGCATGGGCGAAATATTGGCATGGACTTTATTTTGTCACCAGAGTGCTTTTTGCCGTATTTTTTAGTTCCACACCATTCCGCGCAAATGTGGGAGGCCGCCCCGCATCGCGTATATTTTTGGCGTATATTCACTAATTTGGTTACAGACATCATGTCGATAATGTTGCTTCTGTATATAAATAATTAAGTTTTTATCGATTTTAATTAATAGTTTAATTGCGTCACACAAATTGGCACCGTGTAAAGGGAAGCGGGGCGATTACAGGAGTGAGGGGCGGGGTTGCGCTGCTGCGTGATTCTTGTTATTTGCTATTTTAATATTTTTTATGTCCTATATTAGTATATGTGTATATCGATATTTCTTTATATGTATCATGTTGCTTCTGTGTATAAAATAACAAGTTTTGATCAATTCTAATTAGTGATATAATGGCGTCACATAGGTAAAATGTCATCGTGCAATAGGCAACTTGGAGATATATGCTCGTCAGCAATTATAGGTAGAAATAGGTTATAATTAATATTAAATTTTTTGTGTGTTGACGGTAAGAATATAATTCACTACTCCTCTCTTACCCGTGGATGATAAAAGACGACTGAGGGATATAATATGCATGTAACGCAAGGACAGTATAACTCAAAATAACACTATAGCAACCTTCTGACCTCTATCTGACCAGCGGGGTTATAGTAGATCAATTTCCCTCCTATGATAGAGTTATGAGTTATAGGAGGCTTTGGCCCAGCAGTGGGACTTTTATGAGCTGAGATGATAACTAATGTACACACAATTTTTCATAGTGGTAGGTCACGGCCCCGTCCGACAGGGGTAGTACCACACTCTCGCAGAAAATCGACGTCTGAGTAGAAGTAATTTATTGCTGCGCTTTGTTCGGTAGGTGAGACAGCCGGATGTCCAACTTTCTGGGTGTGTTTTTGTCTGGTGGGTTTTTGGTGATGCCTGAAACTTGGGATGGTGAGGTCTTGGTCGGAACATTGAGTGTGAGGGGCTGATATGTGGTACAGGGAGACTGGAATGGTCACTTGCGCCCACCTGCCGGTCAGCAGGGTCCCCCTAACCCAGGATTGGCGCTCCCAACATTGGTTCTTCCAAAGTCCTAAAATTCCGTTGGGTGGTCATGATCATTCGGAACGAGGTCTATAGTTGCCGCCTTTGGGTACACGAGCACACTGAACTATCGATCTTATGGTTGCGCTTAGATTATCAGCTTACCCGCATCTACGCGTGTGCCTCTACTGGTCCCATGGCAGTGATCCGGGGTCAATTAATTTCTTGGAAAACGTTCAATGGGGGATTGACGAAATATTGGAGCAGTGTCTATCCGCGGAGATTGTATTCTTGGAGACTTCAACGCTCATCATAAAGAATGGTTGGGATCCCGAACCATTGAGCACCGCGATCGAAATCTTTTCAATATGGCTACGCCCTATGGTCTCTCACAACTGGTGACACAGCCCACCCGTGTCCCAGATATTGAAAGACTGAGTCTTCTTTACTGGGTCTCCTTTTTTTTCTTCTGACGACTACTTGGTTCATAGCAGAGGCCCTGTTGTATGGCCTAGTCCCTCTACGGCGACTGAGACATGCAGAATCTGGCAAAGTAAGTCAGAAGATTGGATGAAGTTTGACGCATCCTACCTATGGAAGCGGTTTTGCTTTGCTTCTGAGGTCTCTGACGACTGTGCGGACTGCATTAGCGCTGCGGTTGTTATGGGGATATAATATTCATTCCCAACACGGGAACACTAAAATATTCATCGGTGGCTGCAACCGACCTTTGGTTAACAAAACCTGCAAGAAGACTGCACGCCATAAGCAATCTGCATATTAGGCCTGGAATAGGGCCCAAATCTTTCAGGACCCGAACGCCAAAGAGGTCTCTCAGTGGTAGGACCATACTGTTGACAGTTATCTATCTACAGTCGCGGGTCGGGCCGTCCGGGGTAGTACCACACTCTCGCAGAAAATCGACATCCGATTAGTAGCAATTTGTTACTGCGCTTCGTTCGGTGAGCGAGAGAGCCGGAAGCCCAACTTTCTGAGGGTATTTGCGTGTGGAGGATTTTGGTGGTACCTTTGGTATCACCGAGCCTCAATGCACGCATTCACACTCCCTTCACTTTCTTCGCGGTAGGCAGCGGCCTGGTAAAGGTCCATGAGCGGCAGCAACACTTACCATCAGGTGTACTGTTTGCTCGTTTGCCACCGTTTGCAATAAAAAATAGGTGAAACGATAATTTAATGTTGTTTCTATATTTAGTAAGAAAGCTATTACTAGAGGCAAGGCGGAATATGTTGCAAGAATTGGCGAGCGATTGGAGAGCTATCCCGCTAAGAGTCGTGCATTATAGTCATTCACCAAGGCTGCACAAGGCAAATTCTGTCTGCCCAACCTCCCTTCACTACAGAAGCACGATGGCTGCCTAGCCCACAGCGCAAAGGAGAAGGCCGATTTTCTAGATCAATTCTTTGTCTGTAACTATTTTGGACGCTAGAGCTGCCCCACCACCTACCATGCCTCGGTATGAGAGCTCGATCCCTAAACACCGCATCACGCATCGAACGGTCAGGCAAGAACTGCGGCTTTTAGATGGCCCTAAGTCGTGTGCACCGGATAGCATCAATGCAATGATTCTACAGACGTGCGCCCATGAATTGACTCGCATCTTCACGCGCATATACCGACTTGCCTACGTTACTAATAGGGTTCCGTCTTCATGGTAGCCCATGTTCACCCGATTCATAAAAGAGGAGACCGGTCTGACTCATCGAATTACAGGCCAATTGCCATAACATCCATGCTATCCTCGATAATGGAGAAAATTATAAAGCATCAACTTCGGCAGTACTTTGAGGATCACCAGCTGCTCAGCGATCATCAATACGGCTTACGTCGTAGCCAATCGGCTGGTGATCTTCTTGTGTATCTTACACACCGTTGGGTAGAGGCCTTGGAGGGCAAGGGTGAGGGGCTAGCATTCAGTATAGATATCGCAAAGGCGTTCGATAGGATCTGGCACAGGTCACTTCTTTCGAAGCAACAATCATATGGAATTCCCAAGGGATTCTGTACTTGGATCGCCAGTTTTCTGAATAGTAGAAGTATAAAATTCGTCGTAGTTGGCTCCTGCTCCGATACCATGATCATTAATGAGCCGAGCGCCGTCGGTTTTCTACAAGAAAGCCGGCGGCACTTTTCTACAAGATTTCTGAAATTTTCTACAAGAGCTTTTGAGTGGAATTATGGAAAAATTTTTTGAAGTCCGTAGACCATTTTTTAGACGAGAAAAATTTGGAATTTTTTTTTTCGTTGTTTCCTTGGAATTTCTCCAGACTCAAACATGAAAAAATTTTTATAAAAACTAGATACTTGGCTACAATTTGCTTTTTTTATTTGCTGTACGATTATTTTTCTTGGAGTTACAGCTCATTGAATTATACCCAAAATTTTAATTTTTTTTATGTCCCTTAATTTTTGTTCCTAGTTTATCATCTCAGCCCCTATATGTCCCACTGCTGGGCTCGGGCCTCCTCCATAATGGAAGGGTAATTGACCTACTATACCACGCTGGTCAGACGTGTCGGTATAGGGTTTTATTTCGAGTTTTCCTTCTCTCGCATAGATGTTATATGCGTTTTTATATCCCTTAGTCGTCTCGTACGATCACCCACGGGTAAGATAGGGGGTGGTGAATTGTATTCTTACTCCGTCACCACACGGAAAGTTTATCATACATAATAATTTTTATATAGGGATAAATTTGTTGTCATGTCTGTTCCCAAGTTTATATAATTATTTTATTTTAATCGACTTCAAAAAAAGGAGGGGCTTCTCAATATGTCGAGATATTTATTTTCTAATTACTTGAAGACGGCTGGAATAAAATAAAGTATACGTCATCGATCTACCTATAAGTTTAGGAGGAAGCGACAAACTCGAAATAATGTATAGAGTACATACAGAAAAATATTCGGTATCAATATAGTCTCAAACGTAGTAGGAAGTAATATAATTAATGAAATGTATTGAATAAATACAGGATAATATACATAATAATATACGGACGCGATATACCCATATATTTATACGGATTTAGGAAAATCGGTGAAATGTATTAAAAATTAAGAAATATACAGAGTGCCACATGATTACCATCGCGAACGGACGCGACAAACCAGCGAGAATTATTCCAAATTGAATATCTTCTTTTCGTGTTGAAATAAAATTTCTCGTTGATATTGGAATTCACATGACAGCAATGAAACAATATTCGCACGATTAACTATTGAAATTACATTGACACTGGTGGACGCTACAGGATTCGACTTTGAAAAGACGCCACAACACTTCAGCGATTTATATATATATATATATATATATATATATATATGTTGATGGATGGATTAATGATTGATTTCCTTAAGAAATATCTGAAAATCACAAAACTCGAACAAAACTCGCTAAAGAATACAATAAAAAATATTTAAAAAAAGCTAACATTGGTTAGACCAAAGAAATACTTAGCGACAGGGCATTGTACGGATAACCTCGCTCACGAATAAAGGGCGCCATCACAGTCAAGTTCACTTGTTCTCGATAACACGTACAAGAAACTTTATCCAAAGAAATAAAACGAAAGTTTTCCTTGTTTTCCTTTTAAATTCAACTTTTTAATACTGTTCTAAGTTCTTGTTGCCGTCGAATGGGATGGTACCCGAGGTACCCAAAAGGGTAACCCACCGGGCCGGTCACGGATGTTAAGGAATCGGTACCAGTGGTCGACCCAATGCCGATAGGGAGGGAATATGGTAGATTATGGAGCCTAACGCCGTTCATCCGTCGTCCCGGCCAGATTGGGCGGAGTGTGTCCAGACCACAGCTTACCATAAGAATAAAAAAAGTATTGTTCTAAGAAGGAAGATATCATAACTATATTCGTAACTTCAACCAAAGCATATAACAGATATGAAGCTGATAAATGAGCTCAAAGTCAATGGTATATTGTGATAAGCGCATTGTAAATCAATAAGTCAAAATATGGTTTTAAGATATTCTTAAGACGAGCTCACACTGCAAAAGAAAAAATTAAGGTTTTACCATTGCAATCCTGCTTGTGTAGTGAGGCGTTAAAATAAAATATGTCAGCATTCCTTGCTTTTGGATGGGAGTCGTGAAAACTGGCTAAGAGCACAGCACCTTGCTAGAAAAATTTATAAAAGCTGTAACTCTCTCGTCTGCCAATGCGATTTGAGGAAAGCTATTTGTAGTGCTGGACATCAATAGGATGAATACACATATATATATGTTTATATATAACATGAACTTGCTATTTATAAATAAAACTACTTTACGGATATTATCGCGATTGTATTTGATTTTTGATTGCCCGACGTTTCGAACACTTTACAGCGTTCATGGTGACGGACGGACACGGACAGTCCGTGACCATGAACGTTGAAATCGGTAAAGTAGTTTTATTTAATTGTGTAATGCTGGCGTAAACATCAGGAATTATTATGAACTAGCAATTTAAAATGACCGTAGAAAAAAATCTCGTCTAATTAAAATTTGATACAATGTGAATTTGAATTTCCTGTACCTACGTTTTGTCTAGGATTTGTACACCATTTCCCGCATTACCAGAAAAAACCGTGCGGGTGATTTTATGTGAAGAATGTGTCTGAGATTCCTACAGTTTGTGAGATGGATGAATCTAGTGTTCATGAGATACATTTGATATCGCTTTTACGTCGTAGTAACAGGTAATTAAGTTCACTTGTCAATTAATTATAGACGTTCGTTGCAGTTGGTAATCCGCACAGAATTGAAAAAATAACATGAAATTTTATTCGTAGTAGCTACGTGCTATGCGAAATTTCTACTTAATTGATAATGTGCTTTTACGTGTAGTACGATTTTATGTTTAACTAGCAACCCACCCTCGCTTCGCTTCGGTTTTAGTCGTTTTACCCGCGTAGTTCCCGTGGGAATACCGGAATAAAATTTAGCCTAGTTTACGCCCTGATATTATAGCTTTCCATTGGTGAAAGAATTTTTGAAATCGGTCCAGCCGTTTTGAAGATTACCCGGAATAAATAGACAGACAGACAGACAAAAAATTTTTAATCTGTATTTTAGGCATAGGTGCCGTGCAAATAACCGTGTGAGCATGAAAAAAGCCTATTATTTTGACATTACAAACAGACACTGCAATTTTATTTATTGGTATAGACTAGCAACCCGCCCTCGCTTCGCTTCGGTTTTAGTCGTTTTACCCGCGTAGTTCCCGTTCCCGTGGGAATACCGGAATAAAATTTAGCCTAGTTTACGCCCTGATATTATAGCTTGCCATTGGTGAAAGAATTTTTGAAATCGGTCCAGCCGTTTTGAAGATTACCCGGAACAAACAGACAGACAGACAGACAGACAAAAAAATTTTAATCTGTATTTTAGGCATAGGTGTCGTGCAAATAACCGTGCGAGCATGAAAAAAGCCTATTATTTTGACATTACAAACAGACACTGCAATTTTATTTATTGGTATAGACTAGCAACCCGCCCTCGCTTCGCTTCGGTTTTAGTCGTTTTACCCGCGTAGTTCCCGTTCCCGTGGGAATACCGGAATAAAATTTAGCCTAGTTTACGCCCTGATATTATAGCTTTCCATTGGTGAAAGAATTTTTGAAATCGGTCCAGCCGTTTTGAAGATTACCCGGAACAAACAGACAGACAGACAGACAGACAGACATAAATTTTTTAATCTGTATTTTAGGCATAGGTGTCGTGCAAATAACCGTGTGAGCATGAAAAAAGCCGATTATTTTGACATTACATACAGACACTGCAATTTTATTTATTGGTATAGACTAGCAACCCGCCCTCGCTTCGCTTCGGTTTTAGTCGTTTTACCCGCGTAGTTCCCGTTCCCGTAGGAATACCGGAATAAAATTTAGCCTAGTTTACGCCCTGATATTACAGCTTTCCATTGGTGAAAGAATTTTTTAAATCGGTCCAGCCGTTTTGAAGATTACCCGGAACAAACAGACAGACAGACAGACAAAAAATTTTTAATCTGTATTTTAGGCATAGGTGTCGTGCAAATAACCGTGTGAGCATGAAAAAAGCCTATTATTTTGACATTACAAACAGACACTCCAATTTTATTTATTGGTATAGATAAAACTATTTTTACGAATATCAAAAACGAAAGCGCTAATATCAAACGTATACCTTTAATATTCGTAATCATCAAAATTATTAATAACTACATTTTTGCGTGTTAGAATTGTTAACTATCATCATGATGATCATCATTACAGCTCATATATGTACGTTTCACTACTGGGCTCGAGCCTCCTTCATGATGAAAAGAAAATTGTTATCTATTAAAGTAAACTTGAACGACACTGTTCTCTGTGCATCAGATAAATTTGAATTCCATCATTATTTTTATGGTTATCCATCCTAATCAAACTTCTAAAACCCTCTATAATTATAGGTAATTGTAAAGAAGAATGCCCAAAACCAGGCCCTTTTCATTTGGCAATGGGCCTAAACCAAATACTATCCTAAATTCACATCTTATTTTTATACTTTCTCAGAATTAATTTTAGGGTAATTTATACCCTAGTATTAAAAATAGTAACAAATAGTCATACAAACGAAATTAGATATTTGTATAAATCGAAGTAGAATGTGTGTTGCCAGGTCGAGCCAAAATATTTTATCAAAATATATCGATACGTTCTTGTCGATTATGAGGGTGAACCAGCCATCAGAAATTATTAGACAAATCATTAGTTAAAAAACTAACATATTTAATTATGGCTGTATCTCAATTGTATTTTTTTAGTTTTTAAAAATTACAAATGATATTTGTTTGTATTTTACTGAAAATATAAAAATTGGCGGCAATAATTACAACACGCAACATGTTTATTCAACATCATCATCATTCACCCTATCACCCTCCACGTTTAGGATTGATGTAGGCCTCGCTTATGTTTCATTACAAAGTGTGGTCCTATACCACTTGCATTCAACGACGCCTAGCAATTTTCAGCTGGTCAAAATGAAAACTAATTACTAAATATAAAACTAGAATAATTATCCTACAAAATAGAAAAGAAATTATGAAGGCCCATTGATTTTCATATTGAAACTAACTCTCAAACAAAATAAGCATTCTCCTTTACATACTAACTCCTTAGTATTTACCTATCAATTTTCCTAAGCGTCTCCAGTAATAAAAGAATATGTTGAAATAATGCAGAATCAATTTCAGCAACGCATGGCAATCAAATATCAGGTTGACCGAGCTTCGCTCGGAATATTTTTGTAGAATTTATTTAGGGATATATTAATAAAAAATAAATAATGAAAAATATATAAAAAAATTACAAAAAGAGAACAATAATAACACCGAGATTCGATCCGACGCTGTTTGACACACAAAAACTAAAATTAAAAACCGGTCAATGTCTCACCTGATCTACCGTAACTCTTGACGTTGAGAACGAAATTTGAATTCATATTCTTTTAAAATCTAATGTCATTGTAACGTTTTGCTAAAAACACCGACAAAAGAACATTTTCTATACATAAAACCTAGCTAGATCGATTTTTTAGACCCGAATCCTCTAGTATGCCAAGTTTCATCAAAATCGTTGGTGCCGTTTCCGAGATCCTGAAAATATATATATTTACAAGAATTGCTCGTTTAAAGATATAAGATATATAGATACATACATATATAAAAAGATAATAACATGTTCAAATAGTATATTACAAATACACAAGACGTAGTTACAAGGATACGTTTATAGCTCTATCTGTATCTACACAACATTAATTACAACCTACAATTTACCTATGTTTAATAAATATGCAAACTACATAACATTTAACTACTAAAGGAAAGCACCGTGTTCACAAAAAAAATGTAATAATAGCCCTTATCGTTAAAGAAACTAAGTGGTAATTAGGTTAAACAGTCCACGGGCACTCGGTGCGAATGGCAAATTCCTATTGTGCCGTTATCGGCGTCCTCCAGTCGCAACCGGGAGGACTGCCATCAACCAACTTTAATTCGCTTTTACTAGGCAAATTTTTTAATTCAATCCAGTTTCATTTTATTGTTTACATCTGAATTTATTTTTCAATGTATTTGTTTTCATCAAGTTGTATTTAATTATCCTGAACTTTGCACGTAGGTACAACAAATTTAATCTATACCAATAAATAAAATTGGAGTGTCTGTTTGTAATGTCAAAATAATCGGCTTTTTTCATGCTCACACGGTTATTTGCACGACACCTATGCCTAAAATAGCAATTAAAAAAATTTTGTCTGTCTGTCTGTCTGTTTGTTCCGGGTAATCTTCAAAACGGCTGGACCGATTTCAAAAATTCTTTCACCAATGGAAAGCTATAATATCAGGGCGTAAACTAGGCTATATTTTATCCCGATATTCCCACGGGAACGAGAACTACGCGGGTAAAACGACTATAACCTATAATCTATAACCGAAGCGAAGCGAGGGCGGATTGCTAGTTACTTAATAAATATATTATTGTTTATTTCAAATATAAAGAAAATATCACAAACATACGAAAGTAAATTCTCCGTATGGTAAGTATATAGATAAAGAATACAATTCACTTCCTTGTCTCTTGCAATACTAAATACGTCATCATCATCTTGACTCATATACATCCCACTGCTGGGCTAGAGCCTCGTCCACATTAGGAGGGATATTGACCTTACTTGCTGATCTATACCAAGCTGGTCAGACAGGTTAGTATATGGTTTTGTTTCGAGTTTTCTTTCTCTTGCCTATACATTATATACGCTTTACCTGCGTAGTTCCCGTTCCCGTGGGAAAATACCGGGATAAAATATAGCCCTTACTCCTTGATATTATAGGTTTACATTGGTGAAGGAATTTTTGAAATCGGGTTGGTGGTTTAAGCGTGAAAGCGTAACAAACAAACTTACTTTCGCATTTATAATATTAGTAAGGATTATATCCCTTAGTCATCTTTAACGACATCCACGGGCAAGATAGATTGTGGTGAATTGTATTCTTATTCTTACCAAACGGAGACACTAAATATAGACTTAGTTTTATTAAAGTCTCTAAATAGACACTTTTAATACACATTACAACATTAGATCATTGTCAAAAATCCAATCAATCTTTTCAATTTCCTATACGAATTTCTGTAGTAGGGTGTCACCGTCATTCGTGTCTAAAAGTGAGATAATTCCGGGGAGGCACGTGCGCGGACACACTCCATCGAATAGCAATACGTACCCAATCAGGATTATACAAATCCCCGCGGGCGAGCTCAGCAAAATAATTACGAATGAGTCGAGCTAATCAAGTGCTTGAGGAAAATTCTACTAATGTAACTTTCGAATGACATTCGTTTTGCGATTATTTGAGCTTTAAGATTAAATACCTGTTGTAAATTTTGACTGCATGGATAATGTTGCTGCATGCTAATCATGTTGTGGTTGTAGGCTGTATTGTGGTTCAGGTGCAAACGTAGGCTAGTACTTGAGCCTGGATTGATTGGGTTCGAGTCCGTTAATAGCGGGTTTGTGCTCATATAAGATGATAAACTGTTCCTTAGTGTCTCCCACACTTCCGTCTTTAAATAATAAAAAATATTTAGTAAAATTTAATAAATCTAAACCTAAATCAAACATAATTTTACAGCAAAATTTCCTACTTTAAAATATGTAACGAATAAAATAAAATTTAATTAATAACGAAACGTTTCTTTGATGTACATTTTTAGTATTTATATAAAGAGAAATCGATAAACATTGTTATTTAATTGATAATTATAAAAAAAAAAAAAAAAAAAAATATATATTGAATTAATTTAAAACTAAATTATATATATAGTAGCTGACCCAAGAGACATTGTTCTGTTTAAATTTAAAAAAATTGTTAAAGGAAATTTCTCTTTGAAATCGATCGCAGTGCCATCTATCGAGTCCAATTGTAAAGCTAAACCATTCTTGGTTCCCTTTGAACAGGAGGAGTTCAGTTACATACACACGTACATTAGAAATACATATACATATAAAGATAAGAAAATTACTGATCTTTTAATTTTATAGGATTATATTTTCTAAGACACATGAAGGATAAAATATATTGATATAATGGAAGCTAATGTTCATCGGTACGTGATGAAGCGTCACAGAACACATCAGTTGGCTCCATGACCGAGCTAATGCACCATTGCACACCCTCTCATGCACATTTAAAGTGTAGAGCATTTTTATATGAATCGAAAAGTTTTTGTGGTGCCCATATGTTTGGGTAATGTACTGGACACAAATATACCTACTATATTTTTTAATATTTACATCTTATAAAGAAAAACCTATTTTCATCAGTCGGGTACTGTGCGATAATTTCAGCATCATCACAGCTCGTATGTCCAACTCGAGCCTCTTCCAAAATGGGAGGGAAATTGACCTACTATACCACGCTAATCAGATGAGTTGGTACAGGGTTTATTCCTTAGTTGTTGGGATCATCCCTTACGATACTCCCAGGTAAGGAAGGGGGTGGTGAATGGTATTCTTACTCCGTCACCATACGGAGCAATACCTACTTTATCTACTATTGAACTTATATTTAAGCAAAAAGTAAATCTCATCTTTTCGCCTCAGTGTCCATTGTATTATAAAAGCTAAAATTTTGATGGTTGAACATTTGTTACTCATTACCTCAGAATAGCTGAATGGATCTACATGAAATTTAACACACAGTGCTATATTATAATATTTAAGCCTATGTGCTATACATAGGCTTAAACATAGACTTTTAGAGACTTTTTAAACCACTAAAATGAATACTTCTCATGGGCTAGATTTACATTAATGCTAGTAGTAAATCATATATTTAAGATTGTACCTAGATAGTACGATTAACCGTAGAGAATGCATAAAGACATTTGATGAGTGTGAGTGAAGCGATGGAAGTATGTGAGGATCGTGGCTTGTGGCAATCCGTAGTCTCCGCCTACCCCTCGGGGAAGCAGGTATGATAATATGGCTATGTATGCATATTTGAGATTGGTCTCCACTTCACCAAGATCGCCGAGATCCTAATACTCATTAATTTCATCTTTTGTATTTTTAGTAATAAATTAAGAAACTCTCATAAGTATTTTTACATTCTAAAGCCGTAACTCGAATGATAAGGGATCTAAATAAATACACCATCTTTATCGATAAAAAAGAAATAAAAACTTTCAGTTTCAAATGTAAATTATAAAAAGTAATAATTATTGCGTTTACCAGTTGATTAAAACTAATTCAGATAAATAACTAAGCGATTTTTTACATAAAGATCTAAATTTAATTGTATTTTTAATACATCTATATAGGCATGCTATATTAGCATATAGATCACCCACAGTTACACATAAACTTCTCTAATGAAGTATAATAATCTCATAATTGTAGCAATTATATATAGCTTGATAAGTTTTAAGACAGTAGTTGGTTATGATTTTTCGGATAAATTGACGCTCCGTACACTTCTTCTTTTTCGCATTGGCAATCAGCTACTAATATGAGCCTATTTTTGCCAGTTTCGATTAACAATTTTCTTTACAAATTATCAATTCTTTCACACCTATAGGTAGTTACTTCATATTAATCATTGTCCGTCAGTAAGTCACACAGTCGCTTCCAACAGTGCTATAACCACGCTGTTAATGGTATATTCTGAGCATTTTGAAAGAAAACGAAAACATTTTTACGAATGATTGAGCATTTTATACCATATTTACTAAGGCCAAGTAATTCCTCTGCACCACATTACAAAAAATATGCATCAAAGTTCTTTAATATAAGACGTTAAAACACTAAAATTTTGAATTTAATATAAGACCATCAAATGAGACTCACGCTCCCGCCAAAACTCTAGTACTCCTGTAACTTTAACGCTTTCGAAGAAAAATGAGAGTTGGCGGGACATAGAATTCTTCAGACGTTACCATACGAAGATTATATTGCCATACTAGTTAGCTTACATATAAAGCAATACTAGGTGTATTTAGGACTAAAAGGATGAATTACAGACAAAGCCGAAAATACGTGTGTCTTTACAAGCACACCTTTTCAAGTTGAATCGTCCAGTTAGCGTGGAATGTAAGTCGTTCGTTTTAGAAGTTCACTTAGCGAATGAATACTAGAGTGGGTCGACAGTTGTCGGGTTGTCGTTCCATTCACTACACCCTATATTTTTAATGTTAGATATCTATTCAAATCGTCAAGCCGATGAAAGACATCCCAAATATTAAGTGATGGTTATGCATCGATAAACATATCGATATTTTTTGTAATTTTGACAATTTACTATCAAAAAATCTTATAATCTCGTGCATTTGGTATGAATTAGTAGTTATTTCTTGAAATAATAGATATAAATTCCAACTAATAAATAAAGAGGTACTCGTTTATAGTCAAACGTCCTCATGTGTTACCAGGTTAAGATAATAATGACTCTATGATAATAACTCCTGACTTTGAGGTCATAAAAACCAATTCTATTCCAGGCAAATTATAACACTAATTGCAATCGCCAAATTACTAGCCAAGCGTAGTGGTTATAGAATTATCTCCAATCAGGAATGTCTAAATCCAACAAAGCAAGTTGACGGGTTGAAGAATGTATGACGCTATAAGGAATTGAGACCCTGAAATTTAATTTATTTTTTCATTATAGACTGCTTAAATTTTTTAAAAGAAAGCTCACGCTTAATATTAAATTACAAACAGATTTACATAATTAGCTTTCCCCTTACATAAAAAAATTGCAATGGGCCGGGCACATCGCTCGTCGAATCGACACCAGTTGGGAAAGAAAGTTCTCAAATAGCGAACACGTATCGTATGACGCAAAGCGGGACCTATCAGCCTACTATATGAACTGGCGACATCGGGAAAGTCGCAGGTAACTGTTGGATGCAAGTGGTACAGGACCGTTTCGAGTGACATTCTCAAGTCGAGGTCTATGTCCAACAATACATACCTCAGGCTATGGATAGATTAAAAAAAAAGTGTGTCAGTACAAAGTAAGTTAGAAGTGAAACTCCTTTATCCTTCATGCTTTATTCTTTATCTCATTCATTCGCCGGCTGAATCCTATACATTAACGTGTTTGTGTCTCTATGGACCCGCTTTTTCGTTTCGTCGGGTTTGAAATCACAACAATTCTAAAGAAGTTTCACTTCAAAAATCTTCGAATTAATTAAAAAAGTTCTAATAATTTTAAAGATATTATTTTATATATGATTAATATAATTAACGGAGTTATCGGACGACACAGTGTAGGACGCCCTCTTACTGGGTGGACCGACGACCTGGTCAAAGCTGCTAGGCGTCAATGGATGCAGGCCTGTGCCAACAGGACTGCACTTTATAGTGCAACATGAGGGAGGCCTACGTGCAGCAGGAGACGGCGATAGACTGAATGATGATGATGACGATGAATTAATTAACAAAAATAATAAAAAATAGCAACAATTCACATTTAAGATGAATTACGTTGTTTCTTAATACATACATACCTACGTATATTATTATCTTAGTGGTATAGATTTATAAGCTATTGTCTATCAAAAGAATTAGAATGAGTTCTTCCGTCACCTAATTCTCAGGAGCAACCTAGGTCCTAAGAACGTGGTAGTTGAAACTAAGACAACATATATAAAAAAGTAAATGTAGAACAGAGAAATATTAAGACAAAAATTCGTCTTTGAAAACGGTAAAACAAAAATATTATATTTAATAAAAATAATTAAATATTTCAATATACCTATGTCTATATATTACCGAGTCTCTCTAGTAGATAAATCCCACGCGATTGAAATCAATCGCACAGCAAGACTGAAAATCCAATCGCATTGCTACATCCCTAATCGCCAGGATTCGCCGTCAACCAATTACTCTGAAAGACTCGTATAACATCGAGGCATTTCAATTTGGCTTATTGGCTCATGTGCGCTTGGATTTTGACATCTTTTTCCCTGTCCGCTTCTCATTTATTTCCATTTCATCAATCAGCTATTACTTACCGACAAATTACTTACAGCTTTTCATGATTACCTTGAAACGAAAGTGATTTAGGTTTGCAATGATGAAAATTGTTTCCGACTGAGACTTGATAATTCAAAACGTTTCAAATGATTTATTATTAAGACCTGTAGGTAGGGCATGATTCCTAATGTTTATGTAAGTATTACAAAATTGAAATAAAACTATATGAACTTTATCGTCTTTGAATTTGATTTTTATTTTGCTGACCGCGTGAATGGTCACGGAAGGACACAACACAAGATGGTATCATCAGCATTACAGGTCATATACGTCTCACTCCTGCATAACAGTCTGGAGTCATTAATAATAATAAAAATAAGACATCCATGAAATTCGGCGATACAATAAAAAATAATAATAAAAATAAGATAAGGCGTATGAGGTATTGAAGGCAGACGACAGTTTTTAAATCAATAGTTTTTAGTTAAACCAATCCATCAAATCTGCGACCCCATAAATAGATATTAGATACCATCATCAACAATAGTGTTACACCTACCGTTGGCAGTCCACGAGTGCTATGTGCAGACGTGGAGTGTCATCGTTAGACGTCCCATCCCATTTTTAGATTAAATTTCTCCAAAAGCCTCTGCGTATTAGATCTGTAACCCACAGTAAAGGACTGGGTATCTTCCCTAGAAAGAGTCCGTGAAAATGGAGATAAAAATAATATAAATAAATGAAGCATACTAATAGTTCAAATAGACCTGTATGATGGCGCTTATAACGCGGCAATAATTTAATGTAATATATATATGTATTAATAATTGTTTTAATGTTAAGGTTTCATACTAACATAGATTTAAGTTTCACTAACTTTTTGGAGTCTTGGTTACTCGAATAAACAATATTATTATTATTATTATTATTATTATAATACAGTAAATTAGTGATGTAGAATATTTATTATTATTTTTTTATTTCATTTTATTTAGGAACTTTTGTACACATGTACATATCAGTCCCATCGTAACTCACACAATACTTACTAATTAGTACTAAGATTTATTTATTAAATTACCAATTACAGCTATTATTACAAGTTTCCCCAATAGTGTAAGTCAACATAAACCATTAGGTAATAACATTATCTGTTAATGTCAACATAATAATTACATAAACAACTAATTAATTTATACATTTTATATCTTACGTAAGTTAAAAATATTATAATCTAAAATCTATGCTAAAATAAGATATTAATAAATTATCAACGAGATTCATTGTATAAAATTATACATTATTATAGCATAATTCAAATAACATTGCTCTTTTGAATTCTATAATTGAACAAATAATATATCGCTACAATAAGTTCATTACAATCATCATCACAGCTCATATAGATCTTCTGTTGGGCTCAAACCCCCTCCATAATAGGAGGAAAAATGACCTGCTATATCACGCATATCAGACGGTTTGATATGGGGTTTTATTTCGAGTCTTTCTTTTCTTATATAGATGTTGTATGCATTTTTAATTCCTTAGTCGTTTTTTACGACATCAACGTGTGAGATAGGGTGTGATAAATCTTTTTACTCCTTACTATATCCCTTATACCTTTAACTCGAAGACCTTCTTCATATATAATACTTATGTTTTCTATTTACTTAAATTATCTAATTAATAGTTAATATAATAATTTTCCGTGTGGTGACGGAGTAAGAATACAATTCACTACTCCCTATCTTGCCCGTGTATGTCGTAAAAGATGACTAAGGAATAATATGCACAAAACATCTATGCAAAAGTAAAATTCGAAATTAAACCATATACCAACATGTCTGACCAGCATAGTACATATAGTAGGCCAAATTTCCTCCCATTTTGAAGAGGTCTCAACCCATCAGCGAGACGTATATGGGCTGCAATAATGATTTTGGTTATTACTGATTTTGATATTATTAATAATATCGCAGAATAACGAGATTTTCAATCAAAATAATAGCGTAAATTAAATAAATAATCTACACAAACAAAGCTGCAGTCACAGCTAGTAATTTATAAATCTAGTAAAACGCGGCACACAGAGCCGCTGGTTACGTGAAAAATGAACGGCTGGCATCGATAGTGACTGCGCCCGCCGTCCGCCTAATGAACTAGAACGGCGATAGTGTAACCCCGTATGCACACTGCTTTATACCGCACTACGAATTACTGCATGTTAGAAATCACAAATGGAATTATCCTCACCATAATCATCCTACTCTTATCCCAATTACTTTTTTTTTTGGGGGAGGGCCACGGTCGGTGCACTCCTCGCACCACTCCGTCCGGGGCGACAGAGGGGCGTAAGCTCGCACACCCGTAACCCACCCGTGACACCACGTCGCCTTCGTCGTTGGGCCGACCACTGGAGTAGGGTTACTTGTCGTCAGTGGTCGGCCCGACGGAAAACCTCCCTCCCATCGACCGACATCCCCCCACCCTCGGGGAGGACGTCGATCTTTCCTCGCGCGGTCGGCCTCCCGGTAGGTGAACGGACTAACTCCCCGATCCAGTCACCCGCGGCTTCATCCGAATTACTTGGGTTCAATTCAATATGTACGTTTCTTTCATAATATTGTAAAAGCTACTGACAATAGTTTTATGAACAGCCGCCTATCTGACGTCAATACTCCTTGGGAATGTAACTGTTAACCAAGGTACATTATTGCATTGCTACAATGCACAAACATCCTTACTAATATTATAAACTAGTAATCCGCCCTCGCTTCGCTTCGGTTATAGGTTATAGTCGTTTTACCCACGTAGTTCCCGTTCCCGTGGGAATACCGGGATAAAATATAGCCTAGTTTACGCCCTGATATTATAACTTTCCATTGGTGAAAGAATTTTTGGAATCGGTCCAGCCGTTTTGAAGATTACCCGGAACAAACAGACAGACAGACAAAAATTTTTTAATTGCTATTTTAGGCATAGGTGTCGTGCAAATAACCGTGTGAGCATGAAAAAAGCCTATTATTTTGACATTACAAACAGACACTCCAATTTTATTTATTTATTTTATTAGGAAGACCAACAGCTAATAAGAACATTGTAAATTGAACAAATAAAAACTAAAAGCTAATAATAGGTCTCTCTATTTATTGGTATAGATGCGAAAATAAGTTTGTTTCTTTGTTACGCTTTCACATTTAAACCACCCAGCCGATTTCAAAAATTCTTTCAACAATGGAAAGCTATAATATCAAGAAGTAACATAGGTTATATTTTATCCCGGTATTCCCACAGGAACGGGAACTATGCGGGATAGGCGACTGAAACTGACGCGAATCGAGGGTGGGTTGCTAGTACTTTATACAACTACTAGTTACCATTCCCTTCGGAATACGGGTATAAAATTTAGTCTATGTTACTCCCTGATATTATAACTTTCCATTGGTGAAAGAATTTTTGAAATCGATACAGTGATTTAAGTGTGCAACAAACAAACAAACAAACAAATTTACCTTCACATTTATAATACTGGATATATATAAAACTTATTTAATAAACTTTTAATCGAATGCATAAAAGATAAGTATTAGTATCGCTTATATAAACATTCATTCTTATTTATAAAGACGATGAAATCTAAACAATATTAATAAATAGACGACAAAATAAAACCCAAAATCAATTAAAATAATCACACACAGAATGATACCTGGCAGGCGATTTAATTTGCAAGCCCCTACCTTCAGCGCAATATTCAAATAAGGCTTCATCTATTAACGTCCCGTTGCGACACGTCCCTTTATCTATCGGCTTCATCTACACCCTAATAGAGGGCTGTTTGGGACTTTTTGGTTGGAAAGAAATAAATATTGGTTAGGATTATTGTTTATTATAAAAAAATAATATCTTTTTGTTATTAAAAAAATCCGTGTGATGTCGGAGTTAGAATAAAATTCACCACTCTATCTTATTCATGGGTGTCATAAAAGACGACTAAGGAATATAATAAGCATATAACATCTATGGAATAGAAAGAAAACTCGAATCAAAACCCTAATCTAAACACTTAATCTATCTTGCCAGTGGCTATCATAAAAGATGATTAAGGGATATAATACGCATATAACATATACGAAAGAAGGAAAACTCGAAATTAATTCCTATACCGATCTGCCTGACCAGCGTGGCATAGTATGAGCAATTTCCCTCCTATTGTGGAGGAAGCTTGAGCCTAATAGTGGGACTATATGGGCTGTGATGATGATGATGAATTAAAAGTGACTAACTAAGGAGCAGTAGAATTCTGTCGTTTACGCGAGTGTAATCCATACTAATATTATAAATGCGAAAGTAAAGATGTTTGTTTGTTTGTTTGTTTGTAACGCTTTCACGCTTAAACCACCGAACCGATTTCAAAAATTCTTTCACCAATGGAAAGCTATAATATCAGGGAGTAACATAGGCTATATTTTATCCCGGCATTCCCACAGGAACGGGAACTACGCGGGTTTAAGCGACTGAAACCGAAGCGAAGCGAGGGCGGGTTGCTAGTACATTATAAATGAAACTATTTTTAATAATAGATATTATATGCATATCATATCCCTTAGTCGTTTTTACGACACTCACGGGCAAGGGAGGGTATGGTAAATTGTATTTTTACTCCGGATAATCCACCATACGGCAAATTAATTACTATATCATTTTTAATTATTTTCTTTAAATATTCAAATATTTTAGCGTATATTTGCTTATTCTACTTAGGAATATAACGCAACATGAGATTAATTCTCTCACCCTCGCGGTGAAACAAGACCGGAAGGTGGGACTATAGACTATAGTTTTTCAATAACCCCTTGAGGTGCCCCGCTGCGTCCTCAAATACATGACCGTGTCAATCGCGCAAAATGAATATTATACCGCCGTAGTTTGCCTCTGACATCTGTATACATCTTTATTTCAATCGTAATATTTGAATATGGCTATACATTTTTTTCTTTAGCATGTAAAACATTATATTTATAGGTCGTATATTAGAGGTAAAGAAAAATTGTTCTAATATATACTTACTTCGTCACCGCAGGGAAAGTGAACAAAGAATACAATTCAATTTTACCCCTGACTATCGTAAAAGACGAATAAGGGATTAAGTATGGATATAACATTTATGCAAGAGTAGGAAAACTTGAAATAAAACCTATACCAACACTTCTGACCAACGTTCTATATTAGGTCTATTTCTCTCCTATTGTGGAGGGGGCTCGAGTGCTAGCAGTGGGAGGCATATAAACTACGGTTGATGGATGGATGGAAAATTACTTAGGCAAGTGCTGCCCCTCATTCTTCTTGTAACACCTTTGCGATTTTTAAAACTCTCACAGGAAGGTGTTTGCAATGTAAGATACAGGATTGTACAAGATTGTAATTAAAATTGAATATGAAGGCAACCTGACACCATATTGCCAAAAAGGAAAAACAAGTTGACATCCTATATGTCAAGCGGGGTATTAACAAATAGATATTTTTAGGTACACAGTTCACTTTAAATTATTAAAAATTCTTCACTTCATTCATTTCTTCACTTCTAAAACTGTACTATACTTCACTTCGGGGCCCTGTAGGTTTTCTAAACTATATGAATATCTTTGCCGTATATATTAATAGATGTATCAAAAATTAATTTACATTTTATATTAAAAACGAATTAATACATTTGAAAAGTTATTCCCAGTTAACATTAAATATTTCATCAAATACATAGATATACCTCGTACTTTAATTTCAATTTTTTTAGCAAGGGTGTGTCTGCATGATTTGATGGACCCCGGTATACTCTTTGTACTATGAAAATAATATCGAGGAAGGTACGGATCATCGGAGCTTGCGCTGCCTACACTTCAGACAGTTTTCATCTATTTTGTTCGCATAAATGCAACAATGGGGAACGATTTTAAAACATTGCATAGCGATCGATAAACCGTAATAACATTCTTGTAGACATATTGCAAGACTTAACCGGTATTCTAATATGTATTTGATATATCGGATAAGTAACAGTAGTCGATTTTCGTATTATCCCTACTATCCCGTATACGACAAGAACTTAGTGGTATTTTATTTCAAATGCAATATTTATTATACTTGTTCATCACGTGGGAATAAGATTTCCTTCTCTCCTATTCCACCTTGCTTCCTTCTATTCCATTGTGATATGCAGTATATTGAATAGCTGTAAGCATGTGAAGGGTCTGCCTATCTACCATCCATTTTAAAATAATATTAAGCTATTAAAATTGAAAGATATTTTTTAAGTCAATTAGCTATCCTAACTAATAATATAAATGCCAAAGTATGTATGTTACACTTTTACGTCTAAACAACCAAACCGATTTTGAAAATTCTTTCACCAAATAAAAGCTACATGCCAAATAAAAGATATTTGCTGATAGCAAGTAACATTTCATCCATGTATTTTAATGGGAACGAGCACTAAGCGAGTAAAACCGCGACAATTTGCTACTTACTTAAATAAGTTATCAAATTCTGGTGCACACTCGCAAACGTCATTGACATTTCGCATCATCTATACCTACAGTTATAATTCAGTGTATCAAGTTGACAGAACGAGGGTGAAAATGAAACAATGGCACATCATCGACTCACCCCTCACTGCAAACCGCAAGAGAATATCATAAACGTCGGCTTAAACACTCGTCTCTACGGACGCTTAGTAAATAAAAACATAATAAAATAATAAATCCTTTGCAACATATGGAGCACGATGGAAATTGATAAGTGAAATATGGTTTTTGTGATCAGTGTCGTTAATTAACACATAGGTATTACACTTTATTCAACTATACAAAAATAAAAATACAATTCACCACTCTTGACCGTGGGTGTCCTAAAAGGCGACTAAGGGATATCTTGAGCATATAACAACAATGCAAGAGAAGGAAAAGTTGAAAGAAAATCTTATAGGTACCAACACGTCTGAATAGTAGTCGATTTTTCTCACAATATGGAGGAGGTTCGAGCCCAGTAGTGGAACGTATATGAGCTGTGATGATGATGACGGTCATGGTCATAACTGTTTTAAAGTGTTCGAAATGTAGGGCAATCAAAAATCAAATACAAACGGGATAAAAGTAAAAGAAAAATAGTTTTATTTACAGTGACTCGCGTAAACATTAGAATTCATGTTATGTTTTAATTAACCTCCCCAGTGGGACCTGGAGGCGGCAATGCTCGCCGGTTTGTATCGGCGGGTGTCGGGGGTGCAAGCGGAGGGCGGTGTGGTCTCTGAGGGAGCTCACCGCCTGGCGCGTCGTCACCCGCCGAGACGTCATTGCCCGTTGGGCAGTCCGGCTGGAGTGGCCTCGGTTCGGGGTGCGGACCGTGGAGGCCTTCCGGCCGGTGCTGATGCAGTGGTTGAAATGGCGGCACGGGGTGCTCTTCTTTCGACTGGTGTAGGTGTTGACGGGGCATGGATGCTTCGTCAAATACCTGTACACGGTCGTTAGGAGGGAGGGTACACCGTCCTGCCACCACTGCGATTGCGACGAGGACACGGTGCAGCATACGCTCGAGGTCTGTGCCGCTTGGGCAGAGCAGCATCGTGACCTCATCGCAATCATCGGTGCCGATCTGACGCTGCTGACCATCGCCAGGGCGATACTCGACAGCGTCAGGAACTGGGACGCGGTCGCAACCTTCTGCGAGGCAGTAGTCTTGCGGAAGGAGGCAGCGGATCGCGCGCGCGAGGAGCGCAGCCTCGATGAGGCGATCCGCCGCTGACGACTGGGGTGGCGTAGGCACGATTACCGGCGCCTCATGCCGCCCTAGCCCAGGGCGCCGGTGATGTGACCGGGGAATTAGTCCGTCACCCGCCGAGAGACCGACCACGTGGGCGATGGTCGGCAGCGTCAGGAACTGGGACGCGGTCGCAGCCTTCTGTGAGACAGTAGTCTCGCGGAAGGAGGCGGCGGATCGCACGCGCGAGGAGCGCAGCCTCGATGAGGCGATCCGCCGCCGGCGACTGCGGCTGCGTAGGCGCGATTACCTGCGCCTCATGCTGCCCTAACCGAGGCCGCGGGTGACGTGACCAGGGAATTAGTCCGTCACCCACCGAGAGGCCGACCGCGTGAAGAAAGACCAACGTCCTCCCCGAGGGGGGGACGTCGGTCGATGAGAGGGTGCCCCAAACATGTAAAGTTGTTCTCAAGTCTTAGTATTCTTTGTACCTAATAATTGTCCGTGTGATGATAGAATAAGAATACAATTCACCACTCCCTACCTTGTCCGTGGATGTCGTAAAAGACCACTAAGGGATATAAAACGCAAATAACATCTAAGTATGCAAGAGAAGGTGAACCCGTAATAAATCCTTTTACCAACCTGTCTCACCGGTATGGTGGTCAATTTCCCTCCTACTGTGGAAGACGCACGAGCCCAGCAGTGGGACATTTATGAGCCGAAATGCTAATGAATGATGACTTATAACTGGCAGTCTTAATATCGAAAAAGGGATAAAAGGCCTGTGACCAAAGGGGTTATTGTCTTTGTGGATGGAACTAAGAATAGTGGCAGACCCAAAAAGAAATGGCTGGATTGTGTGGATATGGATGTAAAGGCTGTGAGCGCAAATACGGCTGACAGAAGTCTATGGAAAGTAAAAACATGTTCAACTCCATTTGGCGTGGGATGAGAGCTAGCTAATGATGATGATGATTTGAAGTATTAATTTCCTTATTATATTTAGTGTGTATGTGTTTATATGTAGTAGGACCATACTGCCGACTGTCTTGTCTACAGCCGCGGGCCGGTCCGTCCAGGAGTGGTACCACACACTCGCAGAAAATCTACGTTTCAGTAGGAGCAATTTGTTACTGCACTTCATTCGGTGAACGACAGTGCCTAAAACCCAACTATCTAAGGATATTTGCGGAGAGTTTTGGTGATGCCTTTTGTATCAACAAACTTCATTACACGCATTCACACTCACTTCACTCCGCATGGTAGGCAGCAACGTAGCAAGTCCATAAGAGGCAATATTACATGCGTTAAAAAAACAGAAAAGTCTCTTTTAAAGAAAAGATTTAGGTACTTTTGCGCGCATAATGGATAAGATTTTATATTAAATATATTCGATAAAAAATTTTCAACAAATTTAAATCACTATTAGTGATTTCATTATTACATCAATAAACTGATATAGAAGCTTGTAAATACCGTACTCGAAATTCATTATAATGCGCCTTCCCGCTATGCACCGAGTGGTGTATCAGAGACAAGTAATAATCGAACCCTTTGCGCAATGTCCCGCACTCAATCTCAGAGATTTGAACCCATATTTTTATCGTTGCTATACCTATAAGTTTTTAAATAAAATTAACTTCTATTATTTAGAAACAAAGTCGCCCATTTTTTTAAAATTGCAACACAATGTGTACCATTGTGTTGCAATTTTAAAAAGACTGAAAGCTTCTGTATTGGAGAATAGAAAATCTTATTGGTTATTTTCTTTTTTTACAATTTTGGTTTGGATTCTTAAATATATTTTGCGTAATAATATAATTGATTTAATAAATTATTGTATTTTGATCTTAATCGTGCTGATTTAAAACCAATGAAAAGACGCGAAATCGAAGATTGCGTTCCTATTGTTACAATATTTTACACTATTATCTTATAATTTTAGAATAAAAAAATGTTTAAATGAACAATTGTGAGGAAATGATTGTTATACCATGAAGTGACGCGTATTTTGTTATGGGGCGATCGTTCAAACGTACATCCTATATGGTTATGGGGGACCGTCAGTCGTCAAAATGCATTCGACCAAAACTACATTTTGTCTTTGCGAAATATTGTTAATAAAAGCCGTATTCCTTTTTGTTATGTGACTGTAATATAACTTTACTTATTTTCATAAGTAACTTAGATTATCTTGAAATAAATTCAAAATTTGTTTAATAATTTGAAGAAATATTTTAATGACAGTTTGTATTCATTTCAGCCTATCGCCATCCACTGCTAGACGTAGGCGTCCCTCATGTTACGCTACAAAGTGCGGTCCTGTGCCGCCTGCATCCAACAACACCCAGCAACTTTCACCAGGTCATCGGTCCACCTGGTGGGGGGCGTCCGATACGTGGTCGCCACTCATGCCCTTGGTGCCCATTGCCACTTCAGCGTGCTAATTCTTCGTGCTATGTCGGTTACACTCGTTCTTCTGCAGATTTCCGTATTTCGGATTCTATCTCGCAGAGAAATTCCGAGCACGCTGAGTGACTTTGCCTTGATTTGAAGCCTATATTTAGGGACCACATTTCTGTGCCGTAAGTCATCACTGGTAACACACACTGGTCGTAGACCTGTGTTTTCAGACACTGAAGTATGTTGGACGGGAAGATCCTCTTAAGTTGCTCGAACGCTACCCAACCGAGTTGGATTCGTTGACTGATCTCTTTCTCGAAATTGGATCTACCTAACTGGACTGTTTGTCCTTTGTTTTTGTTGTTTGTTTGTATTAACCCAAGTTTATATCAACCCATTTTAATTTACCTGACACAAATAATTATTATAAATACTACTTTAATAATGATAAATTAAACATTATTTATTTTCAGATTGCTTCATTTGTTTAAGCAAGCAAATTGGACTTCATGAGTTCCAAATCTTAGGCGAACCAAAACTATTGGGATACCTGCTCTTTTCTCCGGATAGCTTCGGTTTACATTAAAGGCCAGAATCAAATCCCGAGTTGAGTAAAAAGTATCATAAAGTTATTCTTATTTGCACTCTTAATTCAAATGTTTTTTTGAAAATAGATATATTGATAGATGCGTCGCAAGCCGAAGGTTTGGGTTGGTGGTGCCTCACTGTCGCTTGTTCCGCACTCTCGGTTCAGGCGGAACGTGACAATTTTTCGTGCATGCAGCCGACGTTCATCGATTTGTAAGATTTTATCACGTCAAAAATTACTTAATTGCCTATCCCTAATCAAAAATCTTAAGTCCAAAACGTTAGATTATAATCTGCCGCGCTTAGTCTTCGTTTTCAATTACATCGACATGCGACCGAAATTAATTCGGTCATATCTCGATTTTGTGATACAAGTAGCGGATTACTCGGCGATTTGCTTGTACTCTGCCATTGCAATCACGTAAGTACTTTTCTGATAGCGTTCAAAGAATAATTACCAGATGAGCCACTTACCTTAAAACTAGAAGCGTTTCTTCTCAGAGGATATTTGATGGTTACAGTGTTTTAATGTATTGACAATAATGTATTTTAATGGAATAGCTACATTGTCTTTCTTATAATGTCATGCTTTTATTCTTAAAAGACAGAAGTGTAACATTATTTTTTTAAGTGTTGCATAATAGTTTAGTGACGAAATAAGCCTAGGATTTCAATCGGGATATCTTGATATAGTTAAATAACTATGTCACGGACAAATATGATGACAGTGAATATTATTAACATGTATTAGAAGGGAGACTCCTACAAAACTGTTTCAATCATTTTAATATCCCCTTCATTTCCTCACGTGTTATAAAAAGTTATAAAATACATAGATTCTGTTTTCAAGTGTATTCAGTTGACCTGACCTGTGACGCCTGAAAGACCGTATACCTAGCACTTACTCATAGTATCAAAAATGCAAATCCCGACTGAGTATACTTAAAACAACTTTAAACTCTAACATTACACTATCAAATGATATGTTGTCAATTAAGCTAATCAGAGCTTATTTGCTGACCCAACAGACGTTGTTCTGTTGAAATAAAATTATCCGGACAATCGATAGCAGTGGCAGCTAGAGGGTCCAACTATTAATCTAAACCATTCTCGAATCCACTGGAGCACACACAAAAAAAAAATCATTAAAATCGATCCAACTATTTAGGAGTTATTCAGTGATATACACACGTACACAAAAAATGTATATATAAAGATATACATGAGATCTATATAAGATACAAGTATGTAAATATCGTGTAGCCAAACCTATAAATCGAAATATTTGTTTATCAATAGGTACTACGTGTATGTTTTGATAGATATAGATATATGACCTAATAAATGGAATGTCATTTCTGCAATATTTACAAAACTTAGTACACATGATCAGGTCAGGCGGTGTCGTGGTAATGGTGTGCCAGAATTGCGCGTGGCGAGCGCCTGCGCCGACAGCGGTGCATACCGCCGGCGTACCCACTGCCGCGTGCGAACACTCCCACCGATTATCACCGCCATGAGAATATTTCCCGAATATATTCGAATGCCTAGTTTGGTTAGCGTATTAAAAGTGAGCACGCGTTACTTATAAAAAAATTGGCTGTTATAGACTGCCAATAAAAGTGAAAACTTAGAACTTGTAGTATTAAAATTTGAAATTTCACTTCAATGTCTAGAAGTCTGTGAACGTAAAGCCACTGTGAAATACTAATCCGGATTGCGTGATGCATTGCAAAGGTTAAATATTAGACAATAGGTAAATATTACAAAATTTTCAAATGCCAGAATAAATACGAAGATTTAAAATAATTTTCTGCTATTTATTTTTTATCTTATCTATACCAATAAATAAAATTGGAGTGTCTGTTTGTAATGTCAAAATAATAGGCTTTTTTCATGCTCACACGGTTATTTGCACGACACCTATGCCTAAAATAGCAATTAAAAAAATTTTGTCTGTCTGTCTGTTTGTTTCGGGTAATCTTCAAAACGGCTGGACCGATTTCAATTCTTTCACCAATGGAAAGCTATAATATCAGGGCGTAAACTAGACTATATTTTATCCCGGTATTCCCACGGGAACGGGAACTACGCGGGTAAAACGACTATAACCTATAACCGAAGCGAAGCTATAGCGGGTTGCTAGTAAATAGTATATTTATTTAATATAGTATATTTATTTGGTACTGTACAATGATACTTAAATTAAACGGACGCTAACACATGAGATTTCACCCATACAAAAGGTATCTAAGGCGCACAGCACACTGTGCGTGCGTCAGTCATGAACATGTCGGTGACGCGAACCCATAAGATTTAGAAAAAGTGCCCAACGCGGCTAAAGAAGTTTTCACTTCACAAAATCTTATAACTTCTTTATTATTCATTATCATCCTTCATCAACATTCTACCTTTTACTGGCTACTTTTTTTTTTTTTCACGCTGTGGAAATGCATTTACGCACTATCCCCCACCAGTTACAGACAGGGGAGTGTGTGTGGGACTCGCCGGCCACAAAGTGACCGAAATACCCACTAAAACCACAGCGGCCCCTTTCGCGCTTTTACGCTTTTACCTTTTACTGTCTACTACTAAACGTAGACCTCGTCCATATAATGATAGATAGGTCAATCATCCTTTGATTAACGTTTGGTGAGCGAGTTGGCGTTCGCAGTAAGGTATTATACTTTTCCTGAACTGCTACGCATTCCTATTTTTGTGCCAGCCATGGTCAAGTAAAGGATGGCAATAAAAAATACCAGCGTCAAAATGCTTCGTCTATTTCTCAGGTGATGAAACAAAAAGAATCATTGTCATCTCAACTCATATACGTTCCATTGTGGGCTCGAGTCTCCTCCACAATAGGAAGGAAATGAATGTACTATACCACGCTGGTAAGACGTATTTGTATATTGGCGGGACATGAATACAGTTCATAACTTCTTCCTTTCCTGCATTGATAGGAAATTTTAAAGTAAAAACATATACCAACCAATCTGATTAGCGGAGTATAGTAAGATAATTTTCTTAACATTATCCATGGCAGAAAATATATAAGTAAATAAGCTGAAGAAAGGACACAGAATCTAAAAAAAACGGGTAAGTGCGAGTCGGAGTCGCGCAAAAATGGCTCCGCATCATCCATACTAATATTATAAATGCGAAAGTAAGGATGTTTGTTTGTTTGTTTGTAACGCTTTCACGCTTAAACCACAGAACCGATTTCAAAAATTCTTTCAGCAATGGAAAGCTATAATATCAGGGAGTAACATAGGCTATATTTTATCCCGGTATTCCCACAGGAACGGGAACTACGCCGCGGGTAAAGCTACTGAAACCGAAGCGAAGCGAGGGCGGGTTGCTAGTTATCTATAAAAAAGGCAAAAAAATCGCGTTTGTTGTATGGGAGCCCACCTTAAATATTTATTTAATATTATTTTTAGTATTTGTTGTTATAGCGCCAACACAAACACATAATTTGTAAAAATTTCAACTGTCTAGCTATCGTGGGTCTTGAGATACAGCCTGATGACAGACAGACGGACGGACAGACAGTGAAGTCTTAGTAAAAGGGTAAAAACGAGACCCTATTGGTCCTGTTTTTACCCTTTGAGTACGGAATCCTAAAAATGACATTACTTTCCATTTTTTTATTATGTACATATAATTTTTAACTGCTTAAGTACCTACATATTAAACATCCTCATCATCATCATCTCAGCCCACGTAAGTGCCACTGTTGGGCTCGGGCCTCCTCTACAATGGGCAGTTAATTAATTTACTATACCACACTGGTCAAACGTGTTAGCATAAGGCATTAAGTCGAGTTTTCCTTTTCTTGCATAGATATGACCTGCATGAGATATCCCTTAGTCGTGTTTTACGACACCCACGAACAAAAAAGGGCTAGAGAATTATATTCTTACTTCATCATTATACGTATGAATAAACATACCTAATGGGTGTAGTAATTAAAACTCTCACTCATTTTATACTTAAGAGGTTTTTATTCGTAATCCCAGTATGAAATTACCCGCGCATTTCTCACCTAAACGAATACGTTTTCAATCACGACTCACACTGTAAGAAAAATTTCTCTACAAAATATGTCATATCAATAAAGTTCAAGTATTTTCGCTAGGTGCGGCACATAACCGCAAAATGCCTGTATTGTGAACATAAGGTTCATACGAATGCGCTGAGCGAAAAGTAATATTTAGGTGTCAACTGCAGGCGATAATCGCGGGATAAAAAATAGCTGGAGTTCGGTGCGGGCGGTGAACTATTTCCACCCTTGCCGGTGGTATCTCGTCGTTTATCGGCCGATAGTATCTGAGTGAGACATCGCCGGTGACGTTTGAAATATGATCGGCGCGGTCCCAGGGGCGCGGGACGCCACGTGCGACGCATATTCAAATCAGAATCGCACGCGGCGAGACCCCCGTGTTGGCTAAATACACCCGCCGCCGTACGCCACCGCCCGGCCCACCCACTTACCGAGGGTCGGCCCTATGTAATCGAATTTGAAAATTATTCTAAAACACTGAATAATGTATTTCGAAGGGACGCAGCGCCGGAGGCGGCTCGCTCGCGCTGATTTTTAAAATAAATTAAACTTAATCAAGTGGGTTCGCGCACCTAAACGGATTAACTTGGCGCTGATTTGACTTCTCTGGTGTTTGTTCAGTACATGAGGGGTGATGGCTTAAACGTTATTTGAAATAGTATCAAACCAACATCAACCGTATGGTATAGCTAAGTAATAGATTAGTCTTAGATGATTAAATGAAGTTCTTTACTTATGCCAAATAATTAAAATGTTTTCGATATTGTATAAAGAAACTAGGATAAGCTGTCGTGGAAAATTATCTTATAAAAATATACCCAAATCATTTGTAGATCGCACTTATATTCAACCCGTGCGAAATATAAACCCACACTTAATCTGTGGGCAGAGAGAGGAAAGGTACGTCTAATCATAAATCATCAGCCAAACTTAATTCATTCGAACAAAATTATTCTTATATCAAATATTTTAGTAAATGTTCGAACTGTTTATCTAATATTATACCTACTATCAATTATATTTATGAACTTTTTGTACACTTTATACCGCCAATGTTAATAAAAAAACCTAGTATTCAAATTAGCAATTCTGTATTATTTTTTGGGCAACATCAATGAACTTACAGTCCTCCCCGTATGGTAACGGGTTAGGAATACACAGTGACTCTTTACATAGAACACATGCACATAAAAACCTGTGTATGTAAAAACCGGCGACTCTTTTCTATGCTATGTTTCGATTAATAAAATCATAAACCTCCAAAATTAAAACTCATAAAATTTTTGAAGATATCAAAGCTTCGAACTCCGTTCTAAACCACAAACCAATAAAATTCATGAATCGCAAAAATTGGTCAAATTTATATTTAAAAACTAAATATTGAATAAGACAATATTAGTTCACTCGCTACATTAAGTTTTATTACGTGATGAATACATTGGGTTCGCGATTCGGCACGCAGGGCTGTGTGGCCCTACCATTATCACCCGATATGAAATTAAAATTAAAATATATAAAAAACTACGCACTGGAGCACTCTCGACAGACCGCTAAGGGGCAGCCCTAAAGATTTAGTAATAATGCAATGTATAGAGTAGCCATATTGTACTTTTCTTTAATTTGTCTCTTATTACATATTTAGTTTATTATTTTGAGATTATTGTTGAAAGTAATTTAGTACCACAGTGAAGCAAATCCTGAAACTCATAGTACAATGGTCTATATCTATATGGCCTTACTTTGACAGATAATCTTTATAAAGAAACAGTGAATTAAACCCAGAGGTGTCCAACAAGACTATTAAGAATGCAAGCACATGTCAATACTGAATGAGAAGAAAGTCTCGAAACAAATCCACATATAAACTCTTTTAACCAGTTTAGTAAATTTGATTAAATTGCCTCCCTTTATTGAAGAGTCTGGTGTATAATAATGGGGCATATGAGCTGAAAAAGTAAAAGAATCTACGAATACTTTCTGTTTTGTTTCTAGTGGTCAACATCGATAACTTTCTTCGTTTACTACAATTTGAAGGTCTTCGTGGATAGAAATAGAAAATTGGGGCGCTTACTCGATATTATCAATTTCTTTCGAACATAAATCTTTAATAGTTTAAGCTACATGAAATTTAATAGCACTGAAAGGAACTAAAATGTAATTAAACTATTAAAATTTAATTTAATGTGATTCTCGAAGTCGTCGATCATTATGTTAGGTAGTCAGTCAGTCAAATAGTCTACGACGGTGAAAGGCTGGACGTTGATGAAGATGATAGTTAAAATTGATAATTTTACTATTAGGAATAACATAAATGAAAACTAAAAAAATTGTTAGTAAATATCCTAAAATTAACATTAGTGGGTAAAAATAAATACAAACAATAACGACTCTACATCATCAATTGTAAACTATCATGTAGCGGTGTACAGTAGGGGTGCCACTCGATGATTTGGTTTTTCGATTCGTTACGCCGTCAAACTACCCTCTACATGAACCCTCGAATGTGTTCCCTCGCCTTGAATATTATTTATACGTCTGTTAAGTGGAGCTGAGAGAGTAGCCTGCAGCTCAGCACTTCAACAAACATCGGTTATGATTCTTCATATCGATTTGATGTATAAGAGCGCATATTTGAAAGACTAATGACCTATGGTAGAGCCAATAGCTTTATTAAATGCTTTTGGTCTATGGTGATGGTCAAAGAATACACCATTCTAATCATCACCAATTCTTTTTCTCCCCTTTGTCGTAAAAGCAACTAGTGTGAGTAAGCAGTTAATACTACTAAAGTAGAAAACTGGAAACAATGTCTGTAGCTGCCTATAGGCTAATTAGTAAAAATCCAGCACGATCTCTGCCTATAGTAGTGGTAATGCTTATGATCAACAGCAACTTTTCTATTTCTTTTGTATCGCTAATTGTATGAAAAGCTATATATCGGTTTCGGTAATCCTTTACCATTATTAACAAGCAAAAACGAAGTGTGAATTAGTTTGATTAAATAAAAGTAGCAAAGTAAAAAGTCAAATATGCACACACAGTAGCTTTCACTCGGGCTAATAGGTGCGTCTAATAGGTGCGTCTGATAGGTTGGTATAGGATTTTAATTAGAGTTTTCATTTTCTTGCAGAGAAGTTATTATAATATATAGTAGTAGTAGTAGTAGTATAGTATTCTTTATTTATAACAAAGTTACAAGTCAGGGCTGTACATTAATCTCCATATCGATTTACATTTAATTTTAATTACAATATAATAATAAATAATAGAAAAACAAAAAAAAAAACATTTTAAAATTCACTAATACATTTACAATCATTGAGAAATTATATTATATGTGCATAAATTTAGAATAAATTACATTTATAAATAATTCATTTCATTATTAAATACGCCGCACAGAGTAGGCATATTATATTTCCGGCAACGTGTAAAACTCTTCAGTACTATAAAAACTATGCTCTAATAACCAGGCCTTTAGTTTACGTTTAAAACCATATATTGTAGTTGCAATATCCCCTTTTTAAAAATGGCGTACAACAAAAAAATGGCCCCCAGTCACGGCGGCTCCGGTACCCTACGGGCTCATTTTGGTGGCGGGCCCAGTAGTGGAGCGGGGGGTGCGAGGAATCTCCGGCAGCGATCCGGCTACCAACAAAAACAACCCTTGGCCCTGGTAACACACAACATTCGGACACTCAGGACTGACGAGAGGGTCATCGAGCTGGAAGAGGAATTGAGCAAAATCCGCTGGGACATTGTAGGATTATCAGAAGTGCGAAGAGAGGGCGAGGGCACGATAATCCTCCAGTCTGGAAACTTGCTCTTCTACCGGGAGGGCGATCACCCGTCCCAAGGTGGTATAGGGTTTATCGCTCGTAAGTCTCTCATAGACAACGTGGAGAGGATCGAGAGTGTGTCGACAAGGGTAGCGTACCTTATACTCAGAATTACCAAGAGGTATTCGCTGAAGGTTATACAGGTATACATACGCACCGACCTCGACATACTCCGACAACGAGGTGGAGGCATTTTACGAGGACATCTCGAAAGCCATACACGCGTCCAAAACCCCCTTCACGGTGGTTATGGGAGACTTTAACGCGAAACTAGGCAAAGGGAGTGATGATGAGTTGAGAGTGGGGAAACATGGATATGGACAGAGAAACCAGAGGGGCCAGAAACTGGCTGATTTTCTGGAGAAGGAAAGCTTCTTTATGATGAATTCCTTCTTCAGGAAGCAGCCACAAAGGAAATGGACCTGGATTAGCCCCGATGGTTCAACAAAAAACGAGATATACTTCATCTTGTCAGACAAACGACAGATATTCAATGATGTCTCAGTGATCAGCAGAATTAAAACTGGGAGCGATCACCGGATGGTACGAGGCACATTGAATATCCATACAAAAGTCGAGCGGTCACGCTTGATGAAGTCTACACTCCGACCTACATCTGCCCAATACCAGAACCTCGAAAGCTTTCAACTCGAACTACATAATTGCTTCCAATGTCTGGACGAGTGCGAATCTCCGAACGATATGAACAACAGGTTCGTGGAAACTGTCCACGCGGTTGGGTCGAAATTTTTCAAGGCTCACCGCGTTAATAGACCTAAAAAACTTTCTGACCAGACTCTCGAGCTCATAGAGCGGAGAAAAGAGATGATGGTGCAGTCTGCAGCCGATTGGTCCAAACATAGGCAGCTAAATAGGCAGATCTCCAGGTCTGTGCGTCGCGATATTCGCCGATTTAATACGCTCCGTATTAAAGAAGCGATAGAGCGGAATCGTGGCTCGAAAGTGTTCGCACAAGATCTGTCTATTGGGAAAAGCCAAATGACTAAGCTGAAGACCGATGACGGCACTGTCATTTCATCCCAAAGTGAGATCTTGGGAGAGGTCGAAAGGTTCTATGGACAGTTATACAAATCATCCCGAAATCATGTTGTCGGCTTGGTCCAAGATCCCAGATCTAAGCTAACTCGGCACTATACCGAAGAAATCCCGGACATCAGCTTGTACGAGATCAGAATGGCTCTCAAACAACTACGTAACGGTAAGGCACCGGGAGATGACGGAATTACGGCAGAGCTTTTGAAGGCGGGCGGCAAGCCGGTCTTAATAGCCCTTCAGAAGCTATTTAATTCCGTTATCCTCGGGGGCGACGTTCCAGAGTTGTGGACCAGGAGTGTGGTGGTGCTGTTCTTCAAGAAGGGTGACAAAGCTATTTTAAAGAACTACAGACCCATCTCATTCCTGAACCATGTTTATAAGTTGTTTTCGAGGGTCATTACCAATCGACTCACGCGCAAGCTCGATGACTTCCAGCCGCCCGAACAAGCCGGCTTCCGAAAAGGCTATAGCACCATAGACCATATCCTCACGCTTCGGCAGATTATACAAAAGACCGAGGAGTATAATCGGCCCCTGTGCTTAGCGTTTGTGGACTATGAGAAAGCCTTTGATTCAGTCGAAACTTGGGCGATGCTGCAGTCCCTTCAGCGGTGCCAAATCGACCATCGCTATATCGAAGTGCTGAAGTGTTTGTCTAGGAACGCCACAATGTCAGTCCGTATCCGGGATAAGAGTACGAAACCGATCCAGTTGCAGAAAGGCGTGAGACAGGGAGATGTCATCTCTCCGAAACTGTTCACCACTGCACTGGAAGATGTCTTCAAGCTCTTAGACTGGACTGGACTCGGCATCAACATTAACGGCGAATACATCACTCACCTTCGATTCGCAGACGATATCGTCATTATGGCAGAATCCATGGAGGACCTTGGCACTATGCTCAATGATCTCAGCAGGGTATCCCAACTAGTGGGTCTACGAATGAACATGGACAAGACGAAAGTCATGTCAAATACCCATGTCATTCCTGTACCGGTCCTAGTTGGCAATGCGATTCTCGAAGTTGTCAATCACTATGTTTACCTAGGACAAACAGTCCAGTTAGGTAGATCCAATTTCGAGAAAGAGATCAGCCGACGAATCCAACTCGGTTGGGCAGCGTTCGGGAAACTTAAGAGGATCTTCTCGTCCAACATACCTCAGTGTCTGAAAATACAGGTCTACGACCAGTGTGTGTTACCAGTGATGACTTACGGCACAGAAACGTGGTCCCTAAATGTAGGCCTCATATCAAGACTCAAAGTCGCTCAGCGTGCTATGGAACGGGCTATGCTCGGGATTTCTCTGCGAGATAGAATCCGGAATACAGAAATCCGCAGAAGAACGGGTGTAACCGACATAGCACGAAGAATTAGCACGCTGAAGTGGCAATGGGCAGGCCACATCGCTCGACGAACCGACAACCGCTGGGGAAGAAAGGTTCTCGAGTGGCGACCATGCATCGGACGACGCAGTGTAGGACGCCCCCCCACTAGGTGGACCGACGACCTAGTGAAAGTTGCTGGGCATCGTTGGACGTAGGCGGCACAGGACCGCACATTGTGGTGTAATATGAGGGAGGCCTACGTCCAGCAGTGGACGGCAATAGGCTGAAATGATGATGAATGATGATTGTAGTTGCATCGATGATATCCGCAGGCAGTCTATTGTACACAGGGTCCCATGATGTAAACGGACCTCTCCGACTTAGACAGTTTGTGCCGCGGGGTAATGAGTCTATGTGGAAATTTGTTACTACGGAGGGCATGTGTAGTATTTATCCCTCTTTGTTGGAAGAGGTCAAAATTGATGTATACAAAAATAGCCACCCGATATAGAAGTTCACATGGTAGGGGCAGTATACCGAGGCTTCTGAAGTACTCCCTGCACGACACGTCGTCGGCGAGTCCCATAATGGCGCGCACGGCACGTTTTTGCATAACAAATGCACGATTGGTGTCAGCTGCGCGTGCCCACAGTTCGGCACCGTAAGTAAGCGTACTGTGTACTGTCGCGAAATAACACGAGCGCACTACATTACGAGTCGCGGTATGCGTCAGCCTACGTAACCCAAAACAAGCCCTGCCCAGCCTCACACATAGGTTATCAATGTGTACATCCCACGCGAGACATCTGTCCAGGTGAAAGCCTAATAGTGCCACGCTGTCCTTGTGTTTTAGTTCAGTATCGCCCGCTACCACTTTGAGGGGCAATTGCAATCTGCCGTTCAGATCGAAGGCCATGAAACACGTTTTGTCCTTGTTTAACGCGAGCCCGTTGGACCGGAACCAGGAATCCAAGTGACCAACCACACTGTTTAATTCCTGTTCGAGATGACTCTTGGAAGCTGCAGTTACAATCGCAGCCACGTCATCTGCGTACATATATATATCCGCCTCTTGAATAGCAGCAGGTAGATCGTTCAATAACACGCTGAAGAGCGTATTAGAGAGGCACGATCCCTGGGGAACTCCCATCGTATTCTCAAGTTCCCGTGAGGATACAAGACCATTGTCGCCCACTACTGTTTGGGTGCGTTCAGACATAAAGGAGGAAATTATAGACAGCGATGGTCCCCGGACTCCGTAGAAGTCAAGTTTGCTTGCGATAATCGAGTGGCGCGCGGTATCGAAGGTACGCGACAAATCACAGCACACGAGTGCAACACGCAGGCCGCTCTCGCGCGCGCGTAGCACGGCCCATACCACCTCGCGGACCATGTCCGTGGTGCCGCGCCCAGGCCTATACGCATACTGCCTATCGGACAGGCTACCGAGACCCGAGATATACGACAGCAGTCTAAAGTTAATGCCGACCTCCAGAACTTTACTCAGAGCAGGGACCAGTGATATTGGGCGGTATGACTTAATATCACATTTATTACCACTACCTTTGAAAAGAGGTCGACGCCCGCCGAGACGTCATTGCCCGTTGGGCAGTCCGGCTGGAGAGGCCTCGGTTCGGGGTGCGAACCGTGGAGGCCTTCCGGCCGGTGCTGATGCAGTGGTTGGAAAGGCGGCACGGGGTGCTCTCCTTCCAACTAGTGCAGGTGTTGACGGGGCACGGAAGCTTCGCCAAATACCTGCACAGGGTCGTAAGGAGGGAGAGTACACCGTCCTGCCACCACTGCGATTGCGACGAGGACACGGCACGCCACACGCTCGAGGCCTGCGTGGCTTGGGCAGTGCAGCGCCGCGAACTCGTCGCAATCATCGGTGCCGACCTGACGCTGCCGGCCATCGCTAGGGCGATGGTCGACAGCGTCGGGAACTGGGACGCGGTCGCAGCCTTCTGCGAGACAGTGATCTCGCAGAAGGAGGCGGCGGATCGTCTGCGCGTGGAGCGCAGCCTCGATGAGGAGATCCGCCGTCGGCGACTGGGGCGGCGCAGGCGCAACTACCTGCGCCTCATGCCGCCCTAGCCGAGGCCGCGGGTGACGTGACCGGGGATTAGTCCGTCACCCGCCGAGAGGCCGACTGCGTGAGGAAAGACCGACGTCCTCCCCGAGAGGGGGACGTCGGTCGATGGGAGGGTACCCCGCGTAGGGGGTATTCCGTCGGGCCGACCACTGACGACAAGTAAACCTGCTCCGGTGGTCGGCCCAATGACGAAGGCGAGGTGGTTTTCGGGTGGGTTGCGGGAGTTGCGTGCTTAAGCCGCTCTTGTCGCTCCGGACAAAAAAAAAAAACCTTTGAAAAGAGGACATATTTTTACTCTTTTTAGAGCTGCTGAATATGTACCCTGTTTCATGCAGTGGTTGTACAGTCGGCTTAATATAAAGGCTAATGGTTCTGAAATTATTTTCAATAGTCTGGCAGACAGACCGTATATATCAAAACTCGTTTTGGGGGATATGAACTTATTAATTATTTTTGTCACTTCATTTGGCGTGAAAGGTACCAGTCTTAATGAGGTACAGCTAGGTGGAAGATCCATCGCCAACACGGCAGTAGCCCGGCATACGTTGGGCGTTGGAGCGCCACACCTGGTCGCCGCGGTTACAAACTCTATGTTTAGCGCGTTCACCACGTCAAACTTGGTATGGAACCTTAGCATATCACTGTCTCTTATCACGTCAGTGAAGTCAAGACAATCGCGTTTTTTACGACCGAGTTCCGCATTTATAACTCTCCACATTCGCTTCAACTTGTTAGAGTCCCTACGGATTTGGTCAGAATAAAAAGCGACACGTTTGTCGTTTATTAATGATGCATACTTAACAGATAGTTCGGATGCGAAGTCAATAATATATTTATTCTCAGGAAACATAGATTGCAAGTGTAGTATGTCAAATAATAATCCCTTGTCATCTTTTACGACACCTACAAGGACAAGAGAGTGTTAAATTACGCATTTACTTCGTCACACGGCAAGAATCAATTTTAATCCATTCATTTTATTTGATGAAAACCTCATCATCATTATTAGTTTTTCTCCTAATTATGCAGAATATCTTATCTATAATGGCTAATTTCATATGGATGTGATTTCTGAAGAAACTTTCTCAGATACACAGGTTCCCACACTACCTACTACTGTATCTTCAAACTCATCTGGCCAGTGTGTTGGAATATGTTAATAATTCTTCTACTGTATATGTATCTCGTGACTTACGCAGGGATCTGGCCGAGTGGTCTGAGAAGAATGCCGTTGATTATATCGTGCAGAATGTGCCAATAAATGCTGACGTTCTTAATATATAACACTAATTTAACTCAGGTGATGAATTCAGAACCTCAAAATAAGCAGCCGCAATTTTAAGCCACTAATTTATCAAGACATCTACAAAATATGATTTGAAAAAAGAAACAAAATTAAAAAACTTTACATGTTGCGCATATTCCAACAACTTTCTATCCAGCTATTTGTAGAGCCTCGAAGAAAACATGTCAAGGAAAACAGGCACGCTCTGCCTAGAAAGCTATAGTTATGTATGCAAAGCAAACATATTTTCTCTTGAGACTAGAACGGTGAGCAAACAGCGGGCAACATGAACGAAGGTTGGGCCATGTTTACCAACGCTGCGTCGCCTGCCCTCATATATTAAACATAGTCAGGTCTACCTTAGCCTGACTCCTATTTTCTCTCTAACTATAATTCCTACCTAGATCAATTTCTAGGCAACCTCCCTGCAAATATAATATGGCGTAATGTTGCCGTTAGCCTACAAACGCAAAGAATACATTTTTCAGCAAATTTACATCGGCATAAAAATAAGGTTGTGGCAGTTAACACGTTTATCGGGCGCTCATTAAAGCGGAGGGCGATCTTGCTTCGGAGTCGTTAAGCGCGCAATAGTTCGCGAGATCCTCGTAAAAAATATCTCGCAACCAACTTTACGAGCGCTCTTTGTGAATGCATCATTAAATTTCCATCTAAATTTAAATTACGAACGATGCGATTCGACGCGCTCTTTCCCACGTGTTTCTGTTTTCCCAGTTGGTGGAAATGTTATAATTGCTGCACAGAGAACGTAGCCGAGTCGAGAATTTGAAAAAAAAAGATGACGTCAGTTGGAATTATCTTCAGCGCAGCGCAATTGAAACGGCTTTGCGACGGGCTTAGTGAAAAAGTTGGCGTTCGTTTTAATAATTCCCAGCTCCGGCGCCTCGTCAGAATACCGTTGTCACTTCGCGGATTAAGCCCCGACACGGTTGAGTTGGGATTTGTGAGTTATTTTAATTTGCATTTTTCGCATAATTCTAAGTACATTGCAATAGTGTCATCATGTTATACATTTATGTGTTTATACGTCAAAAAGTTTACGACATTTGGATGGTACAAGGTGAGGGTTGAACTCGTTTGTATGCGGCGCCAGACTTCCCCGAGAAAGGCATAAAGTCAGCAGGTGAGGAGCGGGTATCGCGCGGTCACGCTATTTAGATAAGGCCATTTTCGTGACCTCTCTCCCCCTCGGCGATAAGAGCCGAAAGTGTTTCCTGCGACATTCTGTTACACTTGCTTACAAAATATCTTTATATATACCTTGCAGATATAAATTTGAAAATTTAACATCGAGTATCGTATACTTATTATTCGGATTAGAATAACATCAAGGAAAAAGAAAACCTGCAAATAAAATAAGGTCAATTGATTATGCGGAATAATTTGTGAATCACTTAAAAATTCAAATGCCACCATTTGCTGAGATCCCTCTCGACTTCTGGCGTTGGAATGACAAATAAAGTGAGTTTGGAATAAATTGTGCCCTGTCTGGATAAAGCAATATTTGTTCATCTACCCCCGCATTACGACAGCAGCGGCCATTAGCGGGATGCAAATAACGTCTTGTCATTTTTGCTTCTTTATTTTTCCTCAATGCTCGGATATTCGTGCTACTTGGCCACCCTCCTACGATTATTGTGCAGAGATATGGGTATAAAACTCTCAATGCAATGATATTAAAGTTATACTGGTTTTAACGTAAAGAAATTTTAAAAATAAAATGTACCTAATTACTTTTATATACAAGAGCTTGACTATTATAATCATATACTATTCCCTGTGTAGTAACAACTTTAACTTTTATGGCGTTGCTACTTACTTATCCATGGGAGTTATTAAAACTGACATTTGAGGCACCAAAGAATAATTGTAAATGTAGTATATCAGATACTAAACAATAATAATGCAAAGGTTAATGCATAATGGAAGGGTAATTGACCTACTATTTTAGAGTTATATATTACTAGAGTTTGCCTTCTCTCGCATAGATGTTATATGTGTTTTATATCCCTTAGTCGTCTCATACGATCACCCATGGGTAAGATAGGGGGTGGTGAATTGTATTCTTACTCCGTCACGGAAGCAATAATTCATCATCATCTTGCTCTTATCCCAATTACTTGGGGTCGACGCAATATGTCATCTGTTTTGACATATTGCAAAAGTTTTGGCAATGACTTTTATGACCGGCCGCCTGCCTGATGTCAACCCTCCTTGGGAATGTAATCGTTGACCCAAATGTTACCAGATGGATTTGGTCCGGGTCAATCTAGGGCTCTTAGTCGTCTTTTACGACACCCAGGAGCAAAGCAAGGGTTGGTAGTATTCGAAGCCGCTACCACACAGCAAGGAAACAATAATTAATATTTAATATATAATAATTAATATTTAATAATTATTATTTAATATATAATGCTATATAAATCCTTTAGAAATGAGAAGTTATTGTCGTAGTTGCTAATGCAGTGAGGTTATTATAAGATTCCTAGAATAGGGCTGCTGCCCACTCGCTTGGTGTGCACTTAGCCGATTTCTAGGAGTCCCACGAGCAAATAAAGGGTAGCAACAATTGCATTCTTATCCCACCGCTACACTGGTATCATTATAACCACATGACCTAGCACTCTCTTAACAATATTAATTTCACCCATCTCATCGGCTATATACAATTTTCTCGTCAATAAATTTTATTTATACAATAAATATTTATAGAAAATAGCAAATCTGATTATATGACCTTTTTTTAAGCAATATCCTGCTTTAAGGAACAAATCATTGTATCGTGGGGGATTCTACAAACATCGGTGTTCCATTATTGATGTTTTTTTTTATTGCCGATAGTGCCAAACGAGCAAGCAGCACACCTGATGGTAAGTGACACTGCCGCACCTGTGGAACTTTACTGTACCAGGAGCACAGCTAGGCCGTTGCCTACCATGAAGAAAATATTCTTCTTAAACCTCGTTTAAAGATGTACATGTCATAGTGTTCGGGAAACACAGAAACACATTGCTCAATGGTAACTCTTCGTGAGGATCGAAGCATTGGTCTTAATTATTAAAGTTTTAAATTTGAGATTTACATAGCTAAACATATTAAAAGCTAATGAATGCCTCATTTAAAGCGTTCAATGAACAATAAACAATCAAGCTCTAATTATTTCCCGATTAAGTCAAGCTATTTACATTTTGTTTTAGCTTTACCCTCAAGTATCCCACAAATCCCTACAAGAGTACCTTCAACTAAAATGGTGCCGACATTTCAACATCCGAGTGCGTTTTAGCCCCACTTAAAACGCTGTATGTTTGCAACATAGATTGCCTACCGCATTATTTATAGTTTAGGGTAAACTTTTATTAAATATTATCTTCAATTGTTGTAATGATTTAGTGTACTGACAATTTTTATAGCTGTACTTTGGTGTTTTTTTTTATATTTTTTTTGTTATTGACTTTCTACTACTAAGTACTAGTCCTTTTAAATGCTTCCGTTGGTATCATTAGATTAAACTATCTTTTTTGTGTTAAAAAGAAAGAATTCCGTACTACGGGTAAAATATTTGTGTAGCGGAGGACTTTACAAACATACCATCGAGGGACACAAATGTTACCCAGATTCAGGACATTTATATATCATAGTCATCATCATCAAAGCTCATATACGTCCCGATGCTGATACGAGCCTCCTACACAATGAGCGGCAAATTAAGTTTTTGTTTTTTTTTATTGCAAACGGTGGCAAACGAGCAATCAGTACACCTGATGGTAAGTGTTGCTGCCGCTCATGGGCCTTTACAAGGCCGTTGCCTACCGCGAAGAAAGCCAAGGGAGTGTGAATGCGTGCATTGAGGCTCGGTGATACCAAGGACACCACCAAAACCCTCCACACGCAATCACCCTCAGAAAGTTGGGCTGCCGGATCTCTCGCTCACCGAACGAAGCGCAGTAACAAATTGCTACTACTCAGACGTCGATTTTCTGCGAGAGCATGGTACTGCCCCGGACGGACCGGCCCGCGGCTGTAGACAGATAACTGTCGATAGTGTGGTCCTACCACTCCTATTATACCTAAGTTATTATACCAAGATGGTCAGGCGAGTTGACATAGGGTTGCATTACGAGTTTTCCTTCTCTTGCATATATGTTATCTATATATTATCTATATATTATAAGTGCTTAGTTGTCTTTAACAATACCCACGGGCACGAAAGTGAGTGAAGAATCATATACTGATTCTATCACCAAATATATAAAACTAATTTGCGTGAGAATCGGACACAACATTCAGCATGGGAGATAGCTACTTAGATCACGCTACTCTAGTTTTCTTCCACAGCGTACCCAAAAATTCTCTACGAGATAAAATCCGGACTATGAAGAACGTTGAAGTGACAATGGTAATATATACATAACTAGCTCGACAACCCTATTACTGTTGGGATATAAAGATATAAGATAATAAAGAAGAAGAAGACAAATTAAGAATACAATTTATCACTCCTTATCTTACCCGTGAATGTCGTAAAAGACGACTGAGGGATAAATACGCATATAATATCTATGCAAGAAAAGGTAAACTTGAAACAAAATCCTATACCAACACGTCTGACCAGCACGATATAGTAATGTTAATTTCCCTCCTATTATGAAGGAAGCTCGAGCCCAACAGTAGGACCTATATGAGCAGAGATAAACCATTATAGAATGACTGCCATTAGGTGGTCTGATCACCACCAGTCATAGGAAATTATTGGATACAGGAGCAGGATACAATACCGTTCTACATCCAACAAAGATTGGCTTATTTGTCAACTCAACGGTCACATAAAATACCTACAATGATCATTTTATTCTATGGAATCATCAAATGGAACTACATACGCACAGATTCTAATCGGTTGTCATTTAATTAATGGATACTTTGCACGTGAGATATATTAAGTGCACCCACGGCAACGTTCCCAGCAAGGCGCTCAGTCCCGAGGGTCTGCGCACGCGCCGAGGTCTGCGTGGGCGCAAACATAACTCGCGCCCAACAAGACGCACGCACGACATCGCTAACTACCGTCGCTATCTTATATAGGATGATACATTATAGGAGTTATATTTTTTTTTTGCAGCCATATGACGTTTATGTCCAATTTAGAGATGAATAGTTTCCAATATGTGATGGAAATTAATCTTCCGTGTGGTATATAGTCTGCTAGCTAGCCAAGAAAACCAGTTAGTAAAGGGTTACATTTAAGATTATCCTTCTCTGAAATCGATGTTCTGTTTAATTCTCAAGTCTTTTTTTTTTTTGTTTGGACTAAGGGGTATTATTAGCCTTAGATGGCTATTACATCCTTACACGTACTAGTGGTGAGCGTAGGAGGCTCTCAATACAAAACATTTAAACAACAGGACCCAGGGGCTCCCCGTGCAGGGTACGACTCTCGGCTTGAGGCGTTGCTGAGGGCAATGTTGGAGCTCACACCTTGAGATCATCCCACCTCGTCGGTGGTTTAATATTTGTTATAACCTCGCGGGCCATCTAAATGTAAACTTTATAGAGTCTCAAGTCTGAAATAAAACTATTTCTTTTGAAATAAAACAATTTTTATGCATTTTATCATTTGTATGTAATTTATAACTGCCGCCGTTTTTTAATGCTTTTAGCGTTTATGGACACTGGAGGTGAGTCTATCTAAAACTATATTATTAAATTCACTGTTAATTAATAAATTTATTAATAGCGGGTATTTTTAGTTTCATAAAGAATATAATTAAGTAAATATATTTTACGTGAATAAAAGCCGTATGATGAGTGCGAAACAATATCACAGTCAATAAGAAAACAATATCACATCCTTTCCCCCAAGCTATGAACAGCATAGCATAGCAGGAAAGAACTAAAGGATAATAAGATAACACCATTGAAAAAAAAAAGGAAATCCGATCCAAATGCGGTTTCATGCCATCTAATATAATTGCATTGCAATTGGATAATATAATTGCTTTCCCACTGTGCAAGAGGCTTATAATCTATCACTGGAATCAGAACGCAGCCACGAGGTGAGAAGATCGTGCAAGAAACTCTGTTTGGCAGTCGTTTTTCAAATAATTTCTTTTAAAAGAAATTGCATGTATATAACATAGAGTATTAATTCCAATGTAATGCCCTTCGAAATAGAATCCTAGAAGCAGCATTCAATCACGAGTTAACTACTAGAGTAACCATCACTCCCCTCCCAATAGCAGGATGTAAACGGCCTTAAAATAAAAAAAGAGGTAAAACAACTATACCTATTATAAGAAAATAATAAAAATCAATCTTCAATCATTCTGTAGATAAGTCTCGAGTGTACATCATAACTATATCTAACTGCGACAGGTACAGCACGCCACCGGATCAGTCTTTATGGCCTATAAATGTGTAATTCACGCCACCTTAATCCGACCCTGTTCCTATAAATCTGGATTAGCCGTGCCCACTGCGATTGTGCGGGATATCTACTGATTATGCCGTTAACAATTGTAATTGAAAAATAAAATTTCCAAGTGTCTGACATGCTCACGGTAATGGTTGTTACGAAGTTGTTCAACAATGTATGTATATCTTTTAACTTTAGTTTTCAGTTTACTTAATGGGAACCAACTATTGCATTTATTTGCTAGCCGGCTATTTTATTTTTTATTTTATTTTATTTTATTTTAAGACAACACCCTGCACTAAGGAAATAATCCTTGTATTGCGGGGGACTTTACAAACATACAATTAACGGACACAAATTACATCCAGACTCAGAACAACAATTTGTGGATCGCACAAAGTGTTGTCCCGCGTGGGATTCGAACCCCTATATCAATCACATAGGCTATATTAAGTATACAGACGAAAGTTCCACAACATTGCCTTAGCCCTAGTCACATAAGAAAATGAATTTTAACATTGCGACTTTTTCACTCTTAAATGGAACCGGTTTTGATTTTTCTGGGGGCACGGCAGTGCCCCCGCCAAGTCGAGCAAAAAAGAAGTCGGGCAAAACGCAAAACTGCCGTAACATACTTTTCTCGAAGCCATTCAGGCCATTTTCGACCCCCCATAACTTCGTTGTTAATAAAACTAGAAACCTGAATTTTTAGTAACCTAGCAGGCTTTGTATACACATTATGTATTTAAAATTTTATTCAATTGGAACCAATAGTTTAAGAATTATAACTAGTCAAAATTTCGAAATTTTGTCACTGACTGACTGACTGACCGATCATCAATATTAAAGTAGCACTTCTAGCCGACATAGAAGCTTCCAATTTAGAATACAATTAGTGTTTAGTGTATAAATGAAGGAAAAATTATGAAACATTATAATTATCATCCAGTTTCCGAGATACACTAACTGCATAAATAATATTGTAAACTCATATAAATATATAGGATTGCAAAGTTACATTTGCAGTTAATGAAATGTAACTTTGTAAAAAATAAGAATACATTTGTCGCCATCATTGCTTCTCTATGGGAATCGTAACAAGCGGCTAAAGACTGCGCAGATGACGTAGTGGTTAAGACACCAACGTATCGCGCTAGTGTCGCGGGTTCGAATCCCATGCAAGACAACACCTTGTACGATCCACAAATTGTTGTTCTGAGTCTGAATGTAATTTGTGTCGGTTAATTATATGTTCTTTCCGCAATTCACCACTCTCTATCTTGCCCGTGGATATCGTATAAGACGACTATGGGATATAATATGCACATACCATCTGTGCAAGAGAAGGCAAACTCGAAATGAAACCCTATATCAACATGTCTGACCAGCATGGTATAGTGGGTTAAATTCCCTCCCATTGTGGAGGAGGCCCGAGCCCCACAGTGGGACATATGAGAACTGCGATGTTGAATTATATGTTTGTAAAGTCCCCCACAATATAAGGATTATTATTCCCTTAGTGCAAGGCGTTGTCATTTAAAAAAAAAGATTAAACAGGAAGAAGAGTGGGCAGCAGCTCTCGCCGGGGAAATGTATGATATCTCACTGCGAAACCAACCCGCCTACCAAACGTGGCGACTACGTCATTATTCCTCATAAGGCGAAGAAAAATGAGCTCTAGTCATGGCAACCCTTTAGCGTCGTTGGACGCAGGTGCCACAGTACCGCACTTTATGAAGGTGAAGCATGAGGGGGGTCTATGTTCCACAATGGACGGTGATAGGCTGAATGATGATTGGCATAATAGGTGTAGACAGATACCTAGATATAATTATGTTCAAAGATAACTTGTAAAATGGTCAACCAACTTAATGAAAAAGCAACAGTGGGACGTGTCTTATGAAATTGTACCAAAATCTCCCAAAGTATTAAGCAAACTAAATTGCCTCAAGGACACAACCGCATTACTGCCTACCATAACAGGAAAAAATGAAATTAGAGGACCTCCCGTGACCATGAACGCTGAAAATTTTTTGAAACAAAGAAATCCAAAATCAAATACAAACGCGATGAAATACGTAAACATAGTTTTATTTATATCGTGTATTACTTGCGTAAATATCAAATATCATTAGGAAAAGAATTGGAAGCATTAAAATGAGGTCAATAAAGGATGGAAAGGGTGGGTTTCATTTGTTTTTTTTTAGTCTCGTTGTTTACAATAGGAAGAAATAAGTCGCTATTAAGAAGTTAAGAGTTTTTAATTAAAAAAAAGTAAGAATCATAATATTTTAATAATTTATCCTTTCTTCTTCGTCCTACCGACATGCAATAGATATAAAGCACCCAAAACATATATCATGCATATCATATCAATTATGAGCATAAATCTACTTAAATAAATAAGTTAATAAAAAGAAAAATAATGACGAATATTTGTTGATTACCATTACTTTATTTATAGTTATTCATTCGTCACATTTAATTTTTACAATAAATTGCATTTAGAAAATGTATGGATACATTCCAAAAATCCCAATCCCTCATAAAACAGAGGCATCCCCAGCTGGCATAGTATCGTGCAGATATATCAAAAGGTTTACACGTAGCGACACCGTTCCATATTTCACTCGCAACACGCAACACATACCTATGTGCGGAAGTGTGAAATCTTGCAAACGTTACCCTTGTTCTACTAGATGAGACATATCATTATTTATGTACTTACATATGGGGTTAACACCACATACAATGTAGAATGCTCTGCACCCTTTTGTACAACAAAAGTTGATGAGACGAAATGTCTATTTTTACAAGCGGGCAGTCTGCACGTAAAAGCTGTAAAGTATTTGAAACGTCGGGCAATTAAAAATCAAATACAAATGCTATAAAGTCCTTAAAAATAGTTTTTTTATACACGCGTAAACATCAGAAATTATTACGAAAAGTCTAGTCATGTAATGAGATATCTCTTTTCATGTCTTGTCTTTAAACGAGCAATTCTTGTATATATGTATGTATATATATATATATATATATATTAAGGATCTCGGAAACGGCTCCAACGATTTGATGAAATTTGGCATAATAGAAGTTTCGGTGCCAAAAAATCGATCTAGCTATGTTTTATTTATAGAAAATGTTGTTTTGTCGTAAAATGTCAATAGAATATGGATCCAAATTTCGCCGTCAACGTCAAGAGTGGCGATAGCTCAGTTGGGAAGTTGTCCAGTTTTCTTTTTGTTTTGGCATTCAAACAGCGTCAGATCGAATCTCGGTATTATTATTATTCTCTTTTTGTAATTTTTGATATTTTTTTCATTATTTAATTTTTATTAATATATATCTAAGTAAATTCGATAAAAATACAACAAAAGTATGCCGAGCGAAGCTCGGTCAACCAGATGTTTTATATACATAAATTTGATTATGGTATCATCATCATCACAATACCATTAGCCCAATTACTTAGAATAGACATTTACACCAACATTTACTCTTCATTCCAAAAGTTATTGACAATAGTTATAGACTAGCTAGATCGATGAAAAATTCTTAGTCATCTTTTATGACATCTACGAGCAATATAAGGGTTGGTAGTATTCGTAGCCGCTACCACACAGTTTTCTTTTTTTTTATTTAGGTATACTAGCTGACCCAACAGACGTTGTTCTGTTCAAATCTAAAAAATAGCAAAAGGAATTCTTCTTAAAATTGATCTCAGTGCCACCTACTACTGGTTCCAATTATTAATCTTAACCATTCTCATATCCATCGGAACAGACACAAAAAATCATCAAAATCGTTCCAGTCGTTGAGAAGAAGTTTAATTACAAACACACGATCAGAAGACTTTTTTTATATATAACGATGCTATCAAAGTAAGTCAATGGCTGAAACGTACGTAATATTTTATCATAACTTGTTTAAAATTAAGGAATATAGTGTCATTCTAAATACTTGACTTTTTTTAATGTCGTCAGTTATCTGTTATAGTTTAGCATAAAACTTTAATATGCCTCGAAAATCATTTGAAATTTGAGAAATAGGTATTACAAGTATATTTTGCTTCCATTATTTGAGGAATGCTTTACAGAAAAAGAATGCCTTTCAGCCTGTCCTTTGATCATGAATGCATAATAAATGCAGGTCAAATTTAATTCAATTATAGTAGTACTTTCGCATGAACTTCTAGCCTTCCTAATTCCTCGTACGCTCACCTTTACCGGGGTGGCTGGGCCTTGTCGACGTGGCCCATAAATTACCTAAAACAAGCGGCAGATGTGGGAGGCCTCCCGCCCGGTAATGGCAGCATTAGTAGCACTAATGGCGGTGGACGGTGACGTCACATAAATCCGTGTCAAATTTAGGACGTATACAGTTGAGCTATGTGAAATTCGTGTTATGTCAGAATATTTATGAATATAAAACTGTTCGCTATGATATCGTATTAACTTTAATATTTGCGAGCTTATTCTTTATTTATTTACAATTATTTTATTAATTAATTAGTGGAGATGCAATAAGAACACATTTCTTCACTCTCTTTTTTACTCTTGGGTGTCGTAAAACTTAAGGATATAATATAGACTAAGGACCAGCGTGGTATAGGTCAATTTCTTATTTATTAAAAAAGAGCTTCAAACTCAGCAGGGGACGTATAGGATCTGAGATGATGATAATGATGAATTAAGTACATCATTTAATATCACTTCCATTGACGTAGACTACGTAAAAATTATTAAAGGATTAGGTACTATAGCTTGACGATTTACATAAGTAAACAAGAAAAGACCTAATAAAAATAAATAAATTTGCAAAATATATAATAAATTATCTAGCAAATCTACTTTTCAAAATCCATTAATCATATTTGAAACCATAACAAAACATCTCCCAACACAATAAAGAACGAATGTAAATATTAAATCAATGAGCATACGATTTACGTGAGAAAACTATTCCCCCTCTTAGCTCCCCTAAAACAAAGTTATCCCGCTCCGAAGGGCACTAAAAATTCCTCATAATTGAATGAATGAGTGAATCTATTCCATCGCCATTAAATCTAGTTACCGAGCATATTGGGCGAGCAAATTTATTTAGCTAATAACCCCCTGTCTAGTGGAGCGAAACATCCCTTAACTGAAACTTGATGCAGTTTTATTACTACAAATTTAGCCCAGCCAGAAGTCGGGTTATATGTTTAACCGTTGTATATATCAATTGGTATATAAGTGCAACTATTACCTCCTTGATTCTAAGATTCTTATTATCATTTGGCAAATGAGATATCGCTAGGAGCGCTTTGATGCCATAAAAATTAAGGAAGGAATAAAAAGGCCGGTGGTCAGCTCAATAGTGAGGGAGAAGGTAGGTTATGAGGATGCACACTACTCGTCTGCCACTTTAAACAGGGGTATATATCCAGACTGTAGATAGTCAAAAAAGAACACCTTAAATACCATTATTATATATAAATCTAACCAGCAAATAAGAAAAACTAAACAGATTAAAAGTTAATTGATTTCATTATCCAACATTTTTTAATCATAACTTTTACCATGTAGTTAAGAATACAATGTGTTATCCAATCTTTACTTGTACAAAATAAGTTCTTTTGTTTCTGTAGAAGGATTTTACGATGATCTACTTGTACCGGTGGTAGGTAATCGTAAAATCCTTCTACGGAAACAAAAGAACTTATTTTCGTAAAATATTAATCATCATCATCTCAGTTCATATACGTCCCACTGTTGGACTCAGGCCTTCTCCACTATAGGAGGGAAATTGACCTACTATACCTCGCTGATCAAACGTGTTAGCATAGGGTTTTATTTCGATATTTCTTTCCCTTAATAATGTTATATGCATGTTACATTCCCTAGTTGACGTTTACGACAACCACAGCATAAAAAAAATGTGATGTTGTCAATTAATTCCATATACAATCAAAAATTAAAATTTAACATTTCCTCGAGACTATACAGTCTTATAATTAGAATCCTACAAACTTGTAATAACTTTAACAGTAACAACTTGTCCTATAAATATTAAATCCATGCAAAGAACATCACGAAACTTTACATCTGAAGCGGCGCTTACAAACTTAGGCCCGAGAACTGCCGTAAATTAATACCTGACATAAATTTGCCATAACACGGTGGAGTTTGTACCGAAGGCTGGCAAAGACAGTCGTACAAACGAGGTACAAATCGCAAAGCCGGATACGACTAGCCTAATGGAGGCATAAAGCAGCGGGGACGTAATACTGCTAGTAAGAAGAGGGGTGCAAGATCTTATCAATTTGCAGGACAGGAGTGTCTTGCGAATTGGTACAATATCGATTTGGAGTGAGGGACTATCTTAAAAGTGTAATCTTATTCTAATAGATTAAAGAAGTAGTTATTTTCCGTGTGGTGACAGAGTAGGAATACAATTCACCACCCCTGTCTTTCCCGTGGGTGTCGTAAAAGACGACATCATCTAATGATGAGCTCAGCCCCCATACGTCCCACTGTTGGGCTCAAGCCTTCTCCACAATAGTAGGGAAATTGTCCTATTATATCACGGTGGTCAGAGGGGTTGATATGGAGTTTTATTTTGAATTTTCCTCCTCTTGCAAGGATGTTTTTTGCATATAATATTCCTTCGTCGTCTTTTACGACAAAGGGATGCAATATTCACATAACGTACACGCAAGAGAAAGAAAATTTAAAATAAAACCACATCAAAGTCAATATCCTTCCTATTATGGAGGAGGCTCAAGCTCAACAGTGGGACGTATATGAGCCGAGATTACTTATTTATGAAACATAAAAGGAATCATCGTAGGCAGTACTTGACGCGGGTATAGACGGAGAATTAGTCCGCCACCCGTAGTGTAAATGAAACCAGGGGTCGGCCCAATAGTGATACCGAGGAAACATGAAGGATTATAGGACCGCACGCACCCCTTCCGTTGCCCCGAATGGAATAGCACGTCTCCAATTTGATCCAAAAACAATGTGAATTTCCCCTAGTAATCGTCGCATTAATAGTTTTTTATTCATGCTTCGTCAATATCTCTTCACTAATTGTTTCTGCGAGTCCAAACCATCTGAACATACTTTTTTCATCTTGGTCACTACGTCTTTATTTACACCGCAGCATTCTTATCATGATATTTCTAATTTTATCTTTCAACCCTTTTCTTTGGCAGGCTATGCTCTGGACGCAGGCCGCCCATTCCATCCAAGGTGACGAAAAGGCGCGCGGCCTCATAGCCCACTCTATATCCTCTCCTTCGCCATCGGACCACTGGTCCACTAGTAGAAACTTGATAGTTTCTTGATGTGCGTGGCCACTTTTCAACCTTACATTACACATACTACGAAGAGCTCTCACTAATTCTTCTGAAATGTATGTCCTCAATAAATATTTCATTTCATCTCATCGCGGCTCATATACATCCCACTGCTAGGCTCAAGCCTCCTCCACAATAGGAGAGAATTTGACCTTACTGTATACCATACGCGTCAGACAGGTTGCTATAGAGCTTTGCTTCGAGTTTTCATTCTCTTGCATATACATTATATTCTTACTATATCCCTTAGTCATCTTTTACGACATCCATGGGAAAGATAGGGAGTGGGTAAATAAATATAATTTCTATTCAATTGTACTTATTCCGTCACCGCACGTATGTATGGATATATTAGCATGAAAATAACATTTTAAATCCAAGTAAATTTATACAACACACAGATATCCCACCTCGGAAGCTGTACTAAACGTGTCTTCAGAATTAAAACTTCGCATTTCAGTCACGTTCACCGAGCGAGTGGTTCGGCTGTCCAATCACTTCGCTAAACTAATAAATCGGAAAGAAGCGCTGGCGCATACGGATTGCATTAGATCTAGTGCAGAAGGAATTGAAACGTGTGAAATAATATATAGAATAAAATTTGATTCAAATCAATGATATTCAAGTTTATTATTATTCGCCAACGGATGGCGACATTTTTCTTCAGTCTCGTATTTGCCCACGAATATCATAGTGATTGGCTAAAAGAAAAACAATTGGAATGCCATTTTATTGTAGCCAAGGACGAGTCATTAAGCATTATATCAATGCAAGAGAAGAAAATAAAGTGAAAAGAGAGGGCAGAGAAGAAATAAATTGACCGCACATGGGAGGTAGTGGTCTAAGTATAGACTAAATATAAAGGTCTAAAACCTCCCATGAGTTTCGAACCCAACGCAAGACAATTCTTTGTGTAATCCTCATATGATTATTCTGAGTCTAGGTATAACTTGTATAAATTTGTTGTACGATTGTGAAATCCCATGACCTATTTCCTTAAGGTTTTCTTCCTAGTCTTTTCAAAGGCTCTCTAAATGGACTTACTTAATAGTATAATGTATATGGAATGTAAATAAAATGTACGTTGACATTATTATCATCTTGCTCTTATCCCAAATGTTTAGGGTCAACTCAATATGTAGTGTTCTTTCATGGTACATATTGTAAAAGTTTTGGCAATAGTTTTATGACTGGTCGCCAACCTGACGTCAACCCTCTTTAGGAATGTAATTGTGCACCAGACGACATTAAAATGAGTTAGCCCAGATCAACGTGGAGCTCTTAGTCGTCCTTTACGATACCCAAAACTAATGTGAGGGTGGACATTATTCGAAGCTACTTATCAACATGATCATCATCACCACAGCTCATATCCGTCCCATTATTGGGCTAAAGGCTCCGCCACAATTTCTAGCGAGCGAACTTGACCTACTATACTTCGCTGGTCAGGCGTATTGGTATAGGGTTTTACTTCCTTCCCATTGTGAAAGAGGGCTAGACCCTCCCAGCAGTGGGACATATACAAGCTGTGATGAGGATGGTGGTACCTATTAAATCGTTAGTATTTGTTTCTATTTTGAAGACAAACGTTTTTAAGGTATCTTGCAACTTTGAAGAAGAGATTCTTTAAATATTTTTTTTTTGGGACTAATCCCAAAAAACCACACATTCCCACCATTGTAACTCCTATAAGCCAAGATGCACAATGGTCTCCATAAATAACACCGAGGTTTGACCCTCAGGCAGTCCTGGGATATAATTTTAATTGTCTTGGGACCCGCAACAAATTTAATTAGAAAAGATTAAAGAGGAGGAGTTGGAAAGAGAGATTCCACTTCCCTCCTAGGCAAAGTGGGAGACAGGAAAACAAAATGACTAGTCAGTCAATCAGTAAAGAGGTGTACAGTTACAATAAGCGTAGCAGTAAGGCACCACGGATACGGAAGAGCTTAACGGGGCCTACATGTGAGCGTTAAGATTGATTGCTACAATAGGTATAGCAGAAACGCATGAACGCACGGAAATTTTCTCGAGTTGTTACAAAGTCCGTATAGTATACTACCCCACAGGTGACTTGCAAACTGTTTAATCGCAATAATTCGCCAGAGATCGCACTCCCAGAGAATGTGATGTGCTGATTGTTCATACTCGTGGTCAGATGTGGAACATTGACATAGTTGTGAAGGTACGAGTTTAAAAGAAAATAATTTACTTTTAAAGTTGCCATGGCCAGTTAAAAATTGGGTCACAAACCTCCAGCCACACCTTCTCCAGGTGCTTCCGGATGCATGGAAAAATAGATCAAGATGACGGCCTTTCGATAATGAATCCCATCTTTCTTGCCATTCAGTTAAAAGCTCTTCATAGACAATGGATTGTGGTGCAAACAACCTAGCAATTTTATTTCGGTCGCGCGGTAGAAGGAAATCTGTATTCATAGTTTCCTTTGTGGTATAATACATTGACGCTCGTCTCTGAATCTCCAAATCAACCGTAAGTTCACCCGCGAGTACTGGCAAGGCCTCGGTGCTAACCGTTCTATAGGCTTTACATAAGAATATTAGGGCCAATCGTTGACTCTGTAGTAATTTAAGGCGAGCCATCTCTCGGCCCATACAGCTGCAGCGTAACAAATACACCCCAAATATGTGGCCATGTATATGGTTTTAAGTATATTAAAACGAAGGCCCCAAGTAGATGTTGATATTCTAGTAAGCGCGTAGAAATTCCGTTTCGCTTTTTCACCGTTTTAATATGCTGAATCAATGAAAAATTATTTTCTGAGACTAGGCCGAGATAGCAAACTGATTCTTTCTTTTTGACAGTCATATTATTGAATTTTAAACGCGGCGCCGATTGTAAATTTCCTTTTAATAAAAGATGATATGTTTTTGTAGTGCAAAAGTAAGCCGGTTTTGTGTACCCCAATCGAATATATCACTTATCTTTAAATCAAATATAAAAACTACTTACTAAACATTTACAATAAAAAGATTTAAAATTATTTTTAAAATGCATAAATATATATAACATTACCTATTTCAAAACCCAATCTAAAATAATACTAGATTAAAATTTTAAACCCAAAAAAGAATAAAAATGAAGGCCTTCAAATACGAAAAGATGACCAACCATCGCAACATGGAGTCAATTTATCACTGGTAAAAATAAAAACTGTATAAGAGTCCACTAAAAATAGTCGCACATAGTCGCATGACCCATAAAACGATGGAGCGACGTGAAAAGGAAATATAAAAAGAAAAATCTAGTTGGAAAATCTGACAAGGTTCTGTACAAAATCATTTTCATCATAATCTATATACATATATATATATATATATATATATATATATATATATATATATATAAAAAAATTAATGTTTGTCTGTATGTCCTTTATAGAATCATAAACTATGCATAGCTATGATCAAATGATGATCTTGAGCAAAATGTTGTGCAAGAGCCCACGAAGGTTTCTGTGTTGGTACGACCCGACCTGAGACAATCGGAAGGTGGCGATGCGATCGATTTCAAGGAAAATTTCTTTTACTATGTTTTTAGATTTAAACAGAACGTCTTGGCAGTGTTGCCCAAATGCAAGACCAAGACGAGACTTGGATCGGTCTTGGTCTTGGTCTTGCAACATCACACCTAGTCTCGTCTTGGTCTTGGTCTTGCGCACCCGAGTCTTGGTCTTGGTCTTGGTCTTGCGCACCCGAGTCTTGGTATTGCAGCAAGAGTCTCGCAAAGTTTTGCAGTTAGAATAACGTAACAGTAATTTATCATGGCAATGAAAAATCCAACTAAATTAATCAAATATCCTATCCTATCTATCCATCTGCTAGCCTATAGTTCACTATTGAATACAATACTTATTACTACTGCTTATTACTACTTATTACTTACCACTGGAGAAAATTACTCTTCTATTCCCCTGGTGTTCCATTAGACAGCGTTACTACTCTTATGACAGGACTTTCGACCCTATTTTCTTAAGACGTCACCACACGAGGCAGTTGATACAATAAATTTTATGTCATTTTATAATCAATGCGATATTTTACAATTAATGCGATTGTTTATATTCCCCTTCAAGTTAAGTGGTATGTATCTATTGTATTTCCAGTTTAGTTACTGATACTCTGGATACTTGAAAAAACCTGTTGCTCTATTGCCTATATAAATACTTTGGCCGCTGGATCCATGTAGCTCTTAATATACTATTTATTCAAGAACATATAAAACTGATTTAAAATTTGATGGTTTTAATACTTGTAAAATGTATGATATTCGTCGTCATCGTCACAGCTCATAAAAGTGCCACTGCTGGGCTTAAGCTTCCTTCCAGTAAGAGGAAAATTGATCTACTATACCACGCTGGTCAGACATGTTGGTACAAGGTTTTCTTTTTAGTTTCACTTCTCTTGCACATATGTTATATACACAGGGTGTATCAGGTTATGGGACAACTGTTCATGTATGTTGTAGTTCAACAGTCATAGATCATAATTAGAATGTATATTACACAAAAACAATATAACGTAAAAGTTATAGTGATTACAAAAATGTGTGTCTAAGAGTTTATGCCTTAAATTTTATGCATTATGTAGGTATGCACAGACAGGATATATGTAAGCATGTAAAATTTCGACAGTATAAATAGGTATTAGATCTGCGCGAACCTTTCAATGGTTACGTAGGTACAAAGGTGACTCATCAACGGTCATCGGCCGATCAGCTGATTTATGTTAAAACGAAGTTTGTCTTGCTTATGCACGGTAATCATTGATTTATTCAAATTCTAATGAACATTTAACAAAATACGAATATATGGTAGATTAAGTATCATTCCTTTATACATTTTAATCAATTTACACGAAAAAACGATGACAAAATTGAGAACTTACATGTCTCTCAATTCATTAACGAATCGATATTTTTATTTCAATTTTTTTCATGGGTTCCTAACACCATTGCCCGATCCGATTTGATACGACATCCACGGGTAAGAGAGTGGTGAATTATATTCGTACTCTGTCTTTTTTTTGTGTGTGTGTAGCTGTTGGTCGCAGATGACCTTGACAGCTTAACGCGGTCAATGGGTGAGCGCTGATGGCTCTCAACCCGGTAAGTAAGTTAAGCGAACATCGCCCGAGGGCTCCCCCCTGTGGGGAACGGACCTCGGCTCGGCGCGTCGCTGAGAGCAAAGTGGGCGTGGCCAAGTTTAGGTTAATGACTTTTACACGGCGCGGTTTTCGACCTCGACGGCGAGGCCGATACCGCAGAGTTTTAGCTGTTATCGCTGCGCGAGCTGTGTAGGTCCTTTCTTGGGCGATCATAATAGCGTCATCTTCTTCTTCAAGAAGATGACGAGGACGTCGGACCGCGGATATTTTTGAGGGGACGTAGTTTACCGCCCCAACCACTAGTGGATTGGGGTGAGTCGTGGCAGAGGCAAAATAGCGCTGGGAGCAACGCTTCATGTACTGCCTGATGGTGATCGTACTCTGTCCCTACATGGACATTTATATAGATTAATTGTAGGCATATTTCTATGTCCAACAGTGAACGTCGTTGGGCTAATGAATAAACGGATATATAAATATGTATAATGGGCAAGAGCACTCTCGTGATTACGGTATTTTTGTCCTTAAGCCTTTCCGAAGAGTAATTCTGAAAAGCCAACACCAACATTGGGAATCGATTGGCCAATAGATGGATATCTCAAGACTGATTTGACTTGCCGTGTAGTGACGGAGTAAGAATATAATTCATCACCCCCTATTTTACCCGTGACTGCGAACCCACGACTAAGGGCTATAATATATAACATCGGTGCAAGAGAAGGAAAACTTGACATGTATGACCTGTAACAACACGACCGATCACCGTGGCGATTCCCCTCCGGCCACGGCCGATTCTCCTCCTGTTATGTAGAAGACACGAGTTCAACCGTATATAAGCTGAAATGGTTATTTGAATTAAATGCAAGACCGCGAGACTCTTGCAGGCCCAGTCTTGGTCTTGCTCAAGTCTTGCAGGGCCAGTCTTGGTCTTGGTCTTGCAAAAATTAAGCGGTCTTGGTCTTGGTCTCGGTCTCGCATTTCTCGCAAGACCAAGACCAAGACCGCAAGACCAAGACTTTTTTGGGCAACACTAGTCTTGGGTCAGCAAATTATAAATAATTTTAGGTTAGTTTATGAAAGTAAAAGTTTTAGAATCATTAAAACTACGATTAGAGATAGATAACTTGTATATCTTAATTAAATTTTAGTAATATCGTACAAAAGATACATTTTTTTAAATTTAATCGCTGGGTTATATATATTTTTAACAATTTGCCTAATAAATATATTCCCTAGAATTAAATTCTTTTGCCGCAGGCAATTTAGCAAAACACATTAAAATGATACACCTATTTAATAAACTTTGATGTATTTTTTTACGCACACAGTTTTACTAAGCCTTCTAAGGAAAACTTACTGATCCATTTAAAACACTAAACTATATATATAAAAAATCGGCCAAGTGCGAGTCGGACTCGCTCACGAAGGGTTCCGTACCATTGACTAGGTAAACAAGTGCCTCCCTATTGCCATTATCGATATTGAGCAAAAAAAACAAGTTTGTTGTATGAAAGCCCCGTTGTTATAGTTGTAAGTTGTTATAGCGGCAATAGAAATACATCATCTCTGAAAATTTCAACTGTCTAGCTATCACCGTTCTTGAGATACAGCCTGGTGACAGACGGACGGACGGACGGACAGCAAAGTCTCAGTTATCCTTTGAGTATGGAACCCTAAAAATTATTACATTATTAAATTCGTTTAAAAAAAGCGTTTATGCTTTATCTAAGATTAAAGAAAATAATATTAAAACCTTCAGTGGTGAAGAATTAATAATACAATTCAACATTCTTGTAGTGATGGACTACTAAGGGATATGATATGCAGAGAACATCTATGCAAGAGAAGGAAAACTCGAAATGAAACCCTATACCAATATGTCCGTCCAGCATGGCATAGCAGGTCTATTTCCCTCCTAATGGATAGGAGGCTCAAGCCTAGTGGGATGGGTACGAACTGAGACGACGACGAAGACCTCGATTATTTCATACTTAAAAACGTAATATCATTTAAATGTTTCATTTCATTTTAGCTCATAGACTTCCCACTGGTGGGCTCAAGCCCATTGGGAAGGCCCAATAGGAGGAAAGTTGACCTACTATAGCAGGCTACTCACACATGTTGTTGTATAGTTTTATTTCGAGTTTTCCTCCTCTTTCATAGATCTTACCTATATCTAATTAATAGATTTTTAAGCTATCCACTGGCAAGATAAAGAATGGAGGATTGTATTCTTTCTCCATCAACACACAAACATTATTAACAACAAAAGTAACATACAAAACTTACTTAAATTAATATTTCGAAACGAAAATAAAGTTCTATTAACACTGGTTTTACGCGGAACCCAACTAAATTCGCCAACTCGTCAGGTGAGGTAGCGTCGGTCAAAAAAGAAAACCAATTTGCCCGCATGAAAAGGTTCGATCCAATCACGCCCGCCGTATCCACTCATTTGATATTTTCACTTGCCGGTAGAAAACAAATTACAAACTGTCGCTTTGACAGGATTATAAGTATTAGCTATTTATTTCTATGTCACCTGTCGATCCTTCAATAGCTTTCATGCATTTGAAGTTTTCCCATTAATACCGATTTTATTCATATTTATTATATTTTAATGAGTTATAACGATAAATCGGAATTTGCATTTCTTAAATGGACTTTTGTTCAGGCGTCAATGTTATTGAATGTTTTGTAATATATTATTTGATATTTAAATTAGTACATTGCCACATTTATATGCTTATTCGTATTTTATTTTCTTTGTTTGCTTTTAATAAAAAAATAAATACTGTAATATTATATGTAAAATCTAAGTTAAGTTTTATTTGATTTTTGATCGCCTGCTGTTTCGATCTCTTTACAGCGTTCTTGGTCACGGGTGGATGACGGGGTAAGAATAGAATTGGCCACCCCATCTTGCTCGTGGGTATTGTAAAAGAGGACTAAGGGATATAATATACACATAATATCCATGCAAGAGAAGGAAAACTTGATATAAAACCCTATACCAGCATCTCTGATCAATGCGGTATTGTAGGTCAATTTCCCGTCCATTACTGAGGAGGTCTGAACCATGCAGTGGGACGTACATGACCCGAGATGATGATGAATAGCATGACGTTGCTACGTATTGCTATAACCTAATCTAAGCTAGCCTAAGCTGGAAACGGAATCCTTTTATCTCAGTGTAAGAATATTAACATGCAATTTTTTAACAAAACATAACACACAACAAAATTATACAATTATAAAACAGAAACACGCACCCTATACCTAACGGTAGCCGAAATATGACGCGCCTATTTATAATATCAATATCATACTGTCTGTTCCTCCCCTCGGTTGCCATGGCAACCGCGTCCCGTTCGATGTAAACGTTAACAGTAAATCAATTAAAAAACCAAATGAATTGTTGAAAGGTTCTTTATTAGGTGCCCTCTGAGGCATATTTCAGGAACAGAGGTGTATAAATCATCGATACATGAATTTTGATTTGTGGATGTGAAGTCTCATGCTTGAAATTGTGAATGTGGATTTATGCTGGAGCAATATTTTTTAAGAATATAGTTACTTTTTTTCAATAAAATTCAACACGAAAGAATTAATATTTCTAATGCAGGGTACTTAATATACATACAATTAATGGACATATGGGTACCTACTACACGCAGACTACAACAAAGGCGACTCACACAAAATATTGTACTGTGTGGAAATCGATCTAGAATAAATCGATATATTAAGCTATCGTCATCTGTACGATCAAGGCAATTATCTATACCAATAAATAAAATTGGAGTGTCTGTTTGTAATGTCAAAATAATAGGCTTTTTTCATACTCACATGGTTATTTGCACGACACCTATGCCTAAAATACAGATTAAAAAATTTTTGTCTGTCTGTCTGTCTGTTTGTTCCGGGTAATCTTCAAAACGGCTGGACCGATTTCAAAAATTCTTTCACCAATGGAAAGCTTATCAGGGCGCAAACTAGGCTATATTTTATCCCGGTATTCCCACGGGAACGGGAACTACGCGGGTAAAACGACTAAAACCAAAGCAAAGCGAGGGCGGGTTGCTAGTCTATACCAATAAATAAAATTGGAGTGTCTGTTTGTAATGTCAAAATAATAGGCTTTTTTCATGCTCACACGGTTATTTGCACGACACCTATGCCTAAAATAGCAATTAAAAAATTTTTGTCTGTCTGTCGGTCTGTCTGTCTGTCTGTCTGTTTGTTCCGGGTAATCTTCAAAACGGCTGGACCGATTTCAAAAATTCTTTCACCAATGGAAAGTTATAATATCAGGGCGTAAACTAGGCTATATTTTATCCTGGTATTCTCACGGGAACGGGAACTACGCGGGTAAAACGACTATAACCTATAACCGAAGCGAAGCGAGGGTGGATTGCTAGTAGTATATATAAATAGAGTTGTACTATTTGATATAAAAATATTTTCATTAATTTCGAGAAGAGAGTTTGTATACGATTTTTAATTTACCGATATGTCGAACACTTTCCAACGTTCATGATCACGGGAAGACTAAAGTGTCTAACGTATCGGACGTGTCGTTATTACGGAAATTGGTATAGTCAAACCTGGATAAGCGAGAGTTCAAGGGAGCACAATCTCATTCTCGCTTATAGAGGTTTCTCACTAACCCGAGTTTCTCGCTAATGCAGGTTGCTAGCAGAAAAGTTCTGGATTCCAATTTTGTAGCAAACTTTTTTGATTTTTCTTTCAACAAAGGTCCATCTATAGGAATGTTCTTATCAAGAGTTTGTTTTATCCATTCCAAAAGGCACTTTTCGATATTGATAAATTCAGAAACTCTAGTCCTCTTAATATTGCCATGTCCATCAGAGCACTCGGACTTTATAGTCTTTGGATTTTATAATAGGTGGATTCTAGTAAATTAAACTCCCTTTGAATTTCATTTCGCGATTTTCCGGATTCAAACGCATTCACTATTTTAAGTTTATCACTTAATGACAGTACTGTAATTTTCCGTTTTGACATTATGCAGAACAGATCCATCCTTCGCAGTTGATTAACTATAAACTGAGTAAGTCCGACAAGCAGGACGGTACACAGGCACACGTGTAATAACAACGTTATTTAGTTCCACGAAATAGAATAGGTACAATATTGACGAGAAAACAATTAAAAAAACAATGGTAGTAAGTGCCACGAAAGTTAAGAAAGAGTCATAAAATAGCAGATGTTAAATTTGTTTTGTCATTTGTTCCTGTATGTGTGTATATTTTTATTGTAGCTATTGTTCCTCCTAAATAATATAAATAAATAAAGCTCGACTGTCGCTTATAGAGGTATAGATAAGTAGCAGTCTCACTTACGGAGGTCCATGAGGGAAAAACGACTCTCTCTTATAGAGGTTTCTGTTTCTCGCTAATAGAGGTTTTGGGAGCTTAAAATGACGGGTCCTGGCTATTACTCTCACTTATAGAGTTTTCTCACTTATCCAGTTCTCACTTATCCAGGTTTGACTGTACCTACTATAGTATTAGTTATTGAATGTTAACCTACATTTTAATACAAATTCATTGATAGTACAAAAACAAAATGATTCTCTATAAAATTTATATTGTTTTTGCTCTGTAATAATTTTACATAAAATGTACGGTAATTATTATATTATGACAATTTATTAATTTAAACGTAACCAACTAACCTATCCCTGTGGTGATGAAGTAAGAATACAAATCGCCACTCCCTCTATTCTTGCCCGTGGATGTCGTAAAAGACGACTAAGGGATATAATAAGCATATAACATCTGTGCAAGAGAAGGAAAACTCCAAACAAAACTCTATTCCAACACGTCTGACCAGCGTGGAATAGTAGGTCAATTCTCCGCCCATTATGGAGGAGACCTGAGCCCAGCAGTGGGACATATATAGGTTGAGATGATGATGATGAAATGTAACCAATTAATTATGCTACCACCGGATCGGAATGCGGCTACACTGAGATAGATCCAGCGAGAAAACTTAGAGGAATACTGATTTCCACTATTGTTTGTTAGTTTTTCGTTTAGCAACAATAACTACATTATTAGTTTATTAGTATATTTTATCTTATATAGCTATAATTGTTGCATTTTCTATATGTATCGCATTTTCTTTATTTAATTATTAGCAACCCGCCTTCGCTTCGGTTACAGTCTCCTTACTCGCGTAGTTCTCGTTCCCGTGGGATAAAATATAGCCTATGTTACTCAAGGATAATGTAGCTTTACAATGATGAAAGAATCTTTGAAATCGGCACAGTAGTTTTTGAGATTATTCATTACAAACGCACAAAAATACATAATTTTCTTCTTTATAATGTTACTGTAGAGTGTAAATATATCATATCTATGTGGTGACGACGTAAGAATACAATTCATCACCCCCTCTTTTGCCCGTGGGTGTCGTAAATATCTATGAAAGAAAAGGCAAACACGTTATAAAACCCTATGCCAATACGTCTGACAAGCGCAGTACTATAAATCAAATTCCCTCCCATTTTGGAGGAGGCCCAAGCTCCACAGTAAAATTTTTGTGAGCTGAAATGAGGTATTTATCATATTTTCTCTAGATAATACTAAAGTATCGTCCACATTTAAATATAGACCTCCCTAATTAGAGAATATATTATAACCGACATACTTTGCAGTTAGTATTTCAAGTTATCTAGAAATCTTTCTCATTATTTTGTATATCCCTTTGCTGGTTATTTTTACTCCAGTAAGCAATTAAGGTTTGGTTAGACAAACTGGCAAATTTAGCTGTAACAAAGACAGCTACAGCTACGCAAAGGGTATTTATTGAAAAAATATTGCTCACTACAAGCCTATCAACGTTCACTTTGCACATAAACCTAACCAAAAGGACAATGCCATAATATTAATTACCTATGAAGGTGTTACTGCCTTTTCTCTTGGAGATCCCTCAGCTTGATTTCACAACTCCCACAGGGAATTAAAGACATGACTAATTATATTTTACATTAGTCACCATATGGAAAAAAATTCTATATTAATACTGTTCATGTGCTTAATAAATTATGTAAGGCAGACTATAGGCTAGCATAACTTAGACCTCTCCATAACTTAGCCAGAATACGTTGACATATGTCCAAAATACGCTGTATAAGAATACAGTGTATTTTGGACATTATTTTGGGCATCCACGCCTACAAGGACGTAGAAAAAAGACCTACAACTAAATTATTATAGTAATAATATACACAAAAATAAGTAATATACTGTTTACAGTTTTTTTTTTATTGCAAACGGTGGCAAACGAGCAAACAGTACACCTGATGGTAAGTGTTGCTGCCGCGCATGGACCTTTGTTAGGCCGCTGCCTATCACGAAGAAAGTGAATTGAGTGTGAATGTGTGCAATGAGGTTCGGTGAAACTAAAGGCATCACTAAAACCCACCACAACAGCCTCAGAAAGTTAGGCTCAGAAAGTTAGTTAGGCCGGCTCTCTCACTCACCCAACAAAGCGCAGTAACAAATTGCTACTATACAGACGTCGATTTTCTGCGAGAGTGTGGTACTACCCGGACGGACCGACCCGCGAATACATAACAGTATGCTTCTACCACTACAAGTTTAACAATATTTAAGTATTTGTGCTATACCTAACACCATGTGGAAAAGATGATTTCTAGAAATTTCATTAAAATTCCGCTTTGTCAAGTCCGAAGGCGTTTTTTTTAGGGTTGGCACTGTAAGTAGATTAATACTTTTGCATTGTTATTTATCAGACGGTTTGGGAGTGTTATTTAAATCTGCTAGAAGTACTTCTATATTAGTTTTAGAAATTATATTACAAGGAGTTATTACAAACATTAAGAGAAACTGCCTCAGAATGCTTCTTCTTATAGGTAGGTTGGGCTGATCATCGAGATCAAAAAATGGTTCCCAGCCAGTCTAATGGCGATAAGAGATACGACATATCTAGGTAGGTTAGGGGGTTGGGCGCAGCCCTTATATCACCCCGAACGAATTGAATGGGAAATTGACATTAAAACTCTGAATATAATTTAAGAAGAAACATGACCATTTTTTTCAAAGCCGTTGTCGCTAAATATTATTACAACAATATTGGAACTATATAAAATCAACTCAACCCGTCCCACCGTTGGTCTCGGACCTTCTCCATTATGAGAGGGAAAATTGACCTACTATACCACGCTGGTAACACGTGTTGGTAAGGGATTTTGTTTCGAGTGTTCCTTCTCTTGCATTGATATTATATGCATACAATATCCCTTAGTCATCTGTTGCGACACCCACAGGCAAGAGAGAGGGTGGTGAATTGTACTCTTACTTCGTCACCATACGGAAAATTTAAACCAATTGAACAATCTAGTTAGTACCAAATTTACATGCTCTTAAGTTACTTACAGGTTTTTAGTTCTAGGGGTTTTTATCTTGCAATGATTATATACTTATTTTCTAGATATTGTTTTATTACAACACCTGAGTAAAAGAAAGGATTGGTAATACACTAATAATAATATTTTATACTAATACTTATATGTAATATTTTTGTAAATATAAAAGTTAACAGCCCTGGCAATAAGCAAGGCCCTTAGGTGTGGGCGAGCGGGTGCGGCGGGCGGATTTGTCGTGGCCCGGAAACGACGGGGAATTCATTTGGGCGTAATAGGTTTCCTGCGTTCACGTCCGGTCCCCGTCCGGCTCCCGTCCGGCAGCCGTCCGGAGCACCAAAAGACGCGCGTCCGACACGCAACGGAAATAACGCATGCTACATAGTGATATTAGACATTTTTTTCAGAACTCATTTTCATGATTTTTATTTACTTATAAATATTTTCGTTTTTCCCATTCCCTCTCCTTGTTTCCTAAGTATTTAAATATAATAAGATTTGATTATATCAATTTATCTATAGAGCAACTATCATTAAACTAACACGATCTATGTATATGCCACTACTTTCTAAAATTAAATCGACTACGTACATAATCAATTAGAAATTTCATACCTTGCCTTCTCGGGAATATCGTTGAAAATGGCTAGGGAACATAATGTGTCATCCGAAAAGGAAATTCCGAAAGAAAAACTTATGTCTAGACATGTGTCTTTTCGATTGTAAAGAACGTTTTGATTGTATTGATACGTATGTGCTATAAAGAAAAAAAGGCGACTATTCTTTATATCTATAAATCTTGTGTTCATGTGTTTATAATTGAACTCCTTCTAAGCGACTGGACCGATTTTAATGATTTTATTTGGTGCTATGCCGATGGATATGAGATTGGTTTAGATTAATAATTAGTAGATGGCGCTGCGGTTGGTTTTAAGGAGAATTCCATTTACTTTTTTTTAGAACAATATGGACAGCTTATATCAATTGTTATGTTCTTCGTGTGGTGACGGACTAAGAATACAATTCATCTCCTTATCTTGCCTGTGGGTTTCGTAAAAGACGACTAAAGAATATAATATTGATATAACACATAATAATATGTAAGAGTAGGAAAACTTGGAGGAAAACACTATTTTTTTTTTGGGGTGGGCTATGGTCATCGCAACCGCCGCCTGGCTCCGTCTGGGGCGACAGAGGAGCGGCGCGCGGCTGCATAAACCACCCGCACGTCGCCTTAGTTTTTGGGCCGATCACCGGTGCAGGGTGACTTGTCGTCAGTGGTCGGCCCGACGGAATACCCCTGAGGAGTACACTCTTCGAGTAGAACCCTACGAACCCATCATGGAATAGTTAATTTGCCTTCTACTGTGGAGGAAGATATATTATATAAAATAACAACTACTGTATACTTTACTATATTTAGCTTAATAAAATTTTAAAAACAAAATAGGTATATAAGATATCAAAGTAATAGAATGTTACAAACATTTTAAATACAAGTAAGAAGTTTAACCCTTCGACAAACAACGCTGACATGGAATCCATTTCCAAAATAAATCTTAATTTCCTGCTAACGAACTTTGCAGACGAAAGGCCGTTTCATTAAAACTTATGTGACGTGTCATTAAGTTTTAGCTCCGCAGAAGATTATTAATATTCAAATCATAATTCCGACTTAGATGAGTGAAAAAGCAAAGACTTGTTTCTAATGAATAATTTTGTGAAACTCGAGATATTTTCTCGTTCATTCTCGAGACGCGTGAAGAGTTTAATTAGTGACTATAGAGGATTATATATATAATGTTTACAAGACTGAAATACCGAATGCCTTCAAACTACAAGCATGTGTAAACAATATAATAGTTGAAAGACATTTCAAGGTCAATAATAATTGTCGTATTCGAGTCAATGTTCTATTAAGTACTCGGTAACAAGAATTAAGTAAATGGTTTCGATGACGCATGATTACCATTATGTATATATACTTTGTGGATATTCTAATTAATCTAACAAAACCAAATAAAATTACTTTACGGATTTTATCGTGTCTTAGTCCGCCCGTGACCATGAACGCTGCAAAATATTCGAAACGTGGGGCAATCAAAAATCAAATAAAACGCGATGAAATCCGTAAAGTATGTAGTTTAACTTACAATGTAATACTCGCGTAAACATCGAGAAATCATTATGAAAATCAAATAAAATTGTATTATTTGTTTGTATTGTCGATTTATTTTATTACTTATCAGTCTGTTTGTTCGTGCCGAGTAATCTTCAAAATGGTTAGACCGATTTTGATAATATTTTACTACTAGGTAGCTGTCTGGAAACCCTCCTTGGAAATGTAATTGTTGGATAAATTAATCAAAGGATATCAGATATAGTTGGCCCAAGGCGATATAAAGCTCTTAGTTTGGGTTGATAAAATTCGTAGCCACCACCATACATCACCGTTCTCTACACCTAAGCAAATAAAAGTCAACGATCTTTGAAATATGCTATGTTAGTTTTGGTAAAACTTTACGAACTGCTACCTGTCAGTTGTCAAACATCTTTGAAAAGTATAGTAATCTACTTCTATTTCAATCCTTAAATATTCCACTATGGGATGCTACTCTTATCCACATTGCGTAAAAAAATTGCATAACGTATCTGCCGCTAGTCAGGGGATGGATTGGGATGCAGTTGTTTCGAGATTTTCTTTTATTAAAATTATTATTGTAGACTTGTAGGTAAATAAAACTAGATATTTCAAATATTCCTTGATTTGTTTATATTTAATCTATTACATAAATTTATTCTTATATCTTAAAACTTATAACATTGTTTGATTAAAAGGTTATCAAAACCAAAAAGAATATGATCAAGTTGTTGTGCTCATACCTTCAATAAACTCTTCCACTTTAATATTAAAAATAGTATTTAAGAATACTATTTTAAAGTGCTCTTAAGTACAAAATATGCATCATTACTTCTTTAAAAAGCTCCTGGAATCAATTCTCAGTTAACTCACTCGTGTACATAGTTCTAATTAATACATAAAATTTAAACATATTTAACGTCTGTAAAATCAAACAAAACCTCAACAACATATAAACCATTTTGAATTAAAAAAAATACTAACGTGATTTACGTTCAAGAGAGCGCAAAATAAAATAACACGGAATAGGCGCGGTTTCATGCCTCAGGCTAGCTGCCTTGTAATATCTCTAGATATTTCATATTTTAAACGTAAACGCCCGTTAGCGTTCCAACAGTGATGTAAGGCTTCGTAGCGCTACGAGCTAAACTTGTGACAAATTTACATTCTTTTATCATTTTTTGAGTACTATATATGCACTTTTCGTTATGTGACGTTGCCCATGTGATGATAGAGTAATAACACAATTCACTATCCTCTGATCTACTATATCATGCTGGTCAGTTACGTTGGTATTTTTTTTATGGGTGGTCTATGGTAAGCGCACACGCGGTCCATTCCGTCCGGAGCGACGAAAGGAGGGCGCGCGGGCCCATAAGCCACCCGTACCCACGTCACCTTCGTCGTTGCCCGACCACCAGAGCCGAGTTCCTTGTCCTCAATGGTCGGCCCGACGGAATTCGGGTACCCTCACCTCTCGACGTCCTTGTCCCGGGACGGCGGTCGCAGTCGCGCGGTCAGCCTCTCTGCGGGTGCCAGACTAAAATCCCCGGTCCGGATACCTGCGGCCTCGGCTAAACACATTGCTATAGGGCTTCATTTCGAATTTTGCATCTCTTGCTCAGATGTTCTGTGCATATTATATCCCATAATCGTCTTTTACGACATCTACGAGCAAGATAGGAATGGTGAATTGTATTCTTACTCCGTCACCACACAGAAAGCACATCCTCCCCATGGGTATCGTAAATGACGACTAAGGGATATACTTATCATTAGGGACCGGATTATATGCAACATAAAAAGCTTGTTATATGCATGCAAATATGCATGAAAAATGCTTAAAATATGCACGAAAATGGTCAGAATATGCCAAATTAAATGGTAAATTTTATTAAGAACCCATACAAAAAGTAAATTTTTATTTTTTTTTTATTTCAAACGCCGTATACAATTAGTAATAATCATTTAAAAGGCGATAATAGATACAATAACATTACATGACATTAAAATTATTTATCAAGTACTGTGATTTGTTCCAAAGGTTCAGTGGTAAGATTGTGTCTTCGATGTTATTATGTAATTCGCGAATCGCGTCGAGCATCTCCCTGGCGATGGTCGGCAGCGTCAGGTCGGCACCGACAATCGCGACGAGTTCATGGCGCTCCCCCGCCCACGCGGCACACACCTCGAGCGTGTGCTGCGCTCTCGTCGCAATTGCAGTGGTGGCAGGACGGTGTGCTCTCCCTCCTGACAATCTTGTGCAGGTACTTCGCGAAGCAACCGTGCCCCGTCAGCACCTGCACCAGTTGGAAGGAAACCACTCCATCAGCACCGGCCGGAAAGCCTCGACGGTCCTGACACCGTACCGAGGACTCTCCAGCCGGACTGCCCAACGGGCAATGACTTCTTGGCGGGCGTCCACCCATCAGGCGGTAATCTCCTGCAATGAGACCATACCACCGCGGACGCGCGTTTCCGACACCCGCCGGTAAATTCCGGCGAGCATCTCCGCCTCCAGGTCCCACGGGGGAGTTCCGGCCAGGAGGCACGCTGCCTCCGTCACCACCGTGCGGTAACTGCATATGGCCCTGATAGCCATGACCCTCTGTGGCCGCCACAAGTGGGCCTTCAGACGGACGGTCAGAGACCCCGTCCACACCGGTGCGCCGTGCAAATGCATATAATCCGGTCTCTACTTATCATTAACATAAAATTAAGGTATTACACCTTATAAAAAAGCGTGTGTGCTTATGTATGCACGTAAGATGTTATTTTGCATTGGCGTATGAAGATAAAAATCATTCTAAAAAATGTATCCCTCGCTTTATTCTACGTTCGTAGAAAAAAACGATACTAATAATAGAAAAAAAGGTGCTTATTACATTGAAAATTTTATTATAACGCATTACCTAGTTGATATTTGCGATGGTGCGCGGAAGAATAGTAAAAAATGTTGACTAGCTAACTTCAGGGTGTCGGTTTTTCGTGACGGTGTGCGCGCATCGTAAAAAAATTACTCTCATCAGTTACGCACCAAAAAAAAGTTCGTATTGAAAGAAAACTAATAATACAATTACAAATATTCTCCGCGTGGTGACCGAGCATAAACATCACCTTTAATACTCGTGGGTTTAACTTTACACCATGTTTAGTAACGACAATTACCGACTAAGTCATTCAATATGCATACAACATCTATGCATTAACTTAAATTATGACATACTGTGTACTTGTTTATATTTTAAGTTACAAGTAAAGGGGGAAATGCACGTACTTATAAAGTGAAAATACTTTATAAGTACACAGTACAGTCTCAAGTAACCAACCCTCCCTGTAGGTAGTAGCGTGTATTCGCGAATCGTCCCAAGGCGCTTAGCGACACATGTAACGTGCATGTAAGCGTTTACGAATCTCACGAACTTTACGTTACAGAGGGTAATTTTATTAACACAAATATAGGTACCTAATATACGCATTTATATTGTACTATAAGTACATATCTTATATATATAAAAGAAAGTCGTGTTAGTTGCACTATTTATAACTCAAGAATGGCTGTACAGATTTGGCTGAAAATTGGTGGGGAGGTAGCTTAGAACCAGGAAACGGACATAGGATACTTACTTTTTATCCCGTTCTTCTTCTTCTTAATGGCAATGAGCTATTTTCCATCCCGTTTGATCGCGTTCCCGTGTGACGTGACATAAAATGTCAAATAGATTTTTTTTGTTTCTGTTTGTCCATTCGGACAGGCAAAGGGATCAAAGCGCATACAGCCAAGTCTGATACAATTTTCTTCATATTATTTAACATTTCTTTATATAGAATAGCTTATTTATAGTCATATCCGTCAGTAAGTTAAGTCGTTACCATTAATTAGGTGCTGAAAACCTAATTAAATCATTTCTCTGAGAATTTCGGTAGAATATGAAAACACAGGTCTACGACCAGTGTGTGTTACCAGTGATGACTTACGGCACGGAAACGTGGTCCCTAAATGTAGGTCTTATATCAAGGCTCAAAGTCGCTCAGCGTGCTATGGAGCGGGCTATGCTCGGGATTTCTCTGCAAAATAGAAACCGGAATACGGAAATCCACAGAAGAACGGGTGTAACCGACATAGCACGAAGAATTAGCACGCTGAAGTGGCAATGGGCAGGCCACATCGCTCGACGAACCGACAACCGCTGGGGAAGAAAGTTTCTCGAGTGGCGACTACGTATCGGACGACGCAATGTAGGACGCCCCCCACTAGGAGGACCGATGACCTAGTGAAAGTTGCTGGGCGTCGTTGGATGCAGGTGGCACAGGACCGCACATTTTGGCGCAACATGAGGGAGGCCTACGTCCAGCAGTGGACGGCTATAGGCTGAAATGATGATGAATGATGATGAATGATGAAAATACACATAAACCACTCTTATATCACATTCATCACACTTCAGCACCTTAACTGTATTATGTTACATAAAATATCAGCAAAATTATTCAATATAACACTATAAAACACTAAAAAAATTTATATTATACACGAGCTTAACATGACATTTCCATATTCGCGCCGAAACTCATGTTAAAGAGAATACAACTTACTATGAAACGTAGGATAACAAAAACGCATTTGATATATAATAACAAAATGCAAATGACAACTAAACGTAATTTTGTCTATAGTTAAGTATGGTTGAAAATTTGATAATTATAATATTGTCAGTCAATAATCAGTAATTTGGATTCTCTTTGAATCATCATTAACAATGCCGCAACCAAGACGATCAAATCTTTCCCGACAATGGTGATGGTTCTTCCATTAGAGACTATATTTTCGGAAATTTAGAAAATATATTTACGAAAAGAATTAAGGCGGTACGAAGTTCGCCGGGTCAGCTAGTATACTATATTATTAACTAGCAACCCGCCCTCGCTTCGCTTCGGTTACAGTCGCCTTACCCGCGGCATAGTTCCCGTTCCTGTGGAAATACCGGAATAAAATATAGCCTATGTTACTCCCTGATATTATTTTCCATTGGTGAAAGAATTTTTGAAATCGGTTCGGTGGTTTAAGCGTGAAAGCGTAACAAACAAACAAACATCCTTACTTTCGCATTTATAATATTAGTAAGGATTTACAAATAATAGTTTCCAGTGTATAGGTAACTTGTGTCCATTAATCGCATGTTCCGTGTAGTTACGGAGTAAGAATACAATTCACCACTCCCTTTCGTACCCTTGGATGTCGTGAAAAACCACTAAGGAATATAATATGCATGTCGCAGCATCACTACCTCTGGCGCCATATCTTAATAGTTTTTAAGAATCAATCGATTACGGAAACGTCAAGTATTATACTTGGGTGTTTTTGATACAACGTTGGCAATGATTTTTGATGTTTTTCGTTTGACCGTTAACGTTTGAAATAATACCGAACTTTCTTTATTGAGAGCGGTCCGTTGAATACTCAGTTGGGAACGAGACACGAGAGCGATCGGTCGTTGCTGCTGCCGTGTTGTATCAAATTCACCGCGTTTCCCTAATGTGTAATTTAGCTGGCGGCATACGTAATCATTAGTTGTAATAGAAAATAGTGTTAACGTTAGTTATTGAATATAGTTTAAAAAGTAGCCATCGGAAGTGTTATTTTATTACATCGCGATGTGTGACCGATCTGATAGTGAGGCAGCACGGCGACTCCCAACCCTTGATATACATATAACATCTAAGCAAGAGAAGAAACTCGAAATAAAACCCTATAACAACCCGTCTGACCAGCGTGCTATAGTAAATCTTTCCTATGGAGGAGGCTCGAGCCCAGCAGTGGGACGTATATGAGCCGAAATGATGATGATGATGATGAATCGCATGTTTGTAAAATCCCTCGCTACATCAAAATATCTTTATATATAAATTTCTTGTGTACGTGTGTATGTCACTGAACTCGTCCTACACGGCTGGACCAATATTGATGAATTTTTTGTGTGTATTCAAGGGGATTCGAGAATGGTTCATATTCAAAATTGGAACCGGTAGTTGGTGCTTATAACAGAACAACGTCTGTTGGATCAGCTAGTATAACATAATAACTTAATGCTTGATATTTTCTTTATATAAGAATAGCTGGCCCAGGATTTTTGTCCAGATGGTATCAGATAGAGTGAGCCCAGGCCGTAGGAAAACCATCGTACAAGTACAACATACAGGTACCTTATAAAGTTTTTGATTTGTTGTGGTATACGATTTTCTTATAGTTACAGATCACCTTTATTATCTCACGTCTTACTGGTGAATTCGAGCTTGTTCCTCCTCCTTATAAAAAAAAATTTACCCACTTTACTAAACTGATCTGAGATGAGTTACCATAGACAATTCGAGTTTACCTTCTCTTTTATATATGTTAAAATGTATTTATAATGTATAGCATATGATAAGGGATGTCCTAAAACATCTGTCTTTAATGATACGCACAGGCAAAATAGAGTATGGCGAATTGTATTCTTACTTCATCTTCATTTTTTGTCTCCTGCCACATACTTTTCACATGGCCATTGAGCCAGGCCATCTATGGTATCCTCGATTTCTGTGGCTGCCCCGGCGGATTATCCCTTCAGGGACCACACCGGCAACGGAGTGCGTCATCATGGGTCATCTCAGCCCTGAACTACTTCGCCGCTTCCCTCCGCGAGACTACAGCCTCGCAGAAGGCAACGACCTCGTTCTAGTTCTTGACACTGTCGAGCATCGTCCTAGCGATGGTCAGCAGCGGCGGGTTAGCACCGATGATTGCCACCAGTTCACTGCGCTACCCTGCCTATGCGATACATACCTGAGTATGTGCTGCGCCATGCCCTTGACATGCCGCCGTACTCTCCCTCCTAACGACGATATGCAGATACTTGGCGAAATAACCACGCGCCGTTAACACCTGCAACTGTCAGAAGAAGACTCGACTGTCGATCCATCCACTCCATCAACACCGGCCGGAAGGCCTTCAGGGTTCAGCTGAACTGCCCACCAGAAACTCGGTGCAGACGCCCACACTCCATCACCGTGCTAAAACGAGATACATGTATAGATAATATTAATAGAAAAATAAGGATAATTAACTAAAATTTTCTTTCTTAAATGAAATAATAAAGAAGACAGTAATAGAATGAAAAAAATTAATCCTACTCTAAAACACTTAACTAAGGGTTTGTTGTCACGATTTCCTTTTCTTTTAAACTACAAAGGCAGAGAGAAGTATTAGTGACTCACTTTGATCCTAAAACCTATACTAGGTACTTCGTTCAACTTACAAATCAACTTCAACTAAACGAGAACAACACATTCACCGTTAAAACAAGCAACTTACATTGACATTATTCACAACAAAATTCATCGCGGAGAGTTAAAGCCAGATATTAATCTCTCGACGGCATCCGAGCGCTGGATTCGCCATTTTGCGCCTAAATATGATAAACTTTCCCCCGAATTTCTTCCCCCCATTTCTTGGCAAGGAAACCCCCGCGAGGAGGCGAGCCCCACCCAAGCCAAGTCTTACGGCCCTGCTTTTAAACTAAGCTCGTTAATTAATTACAGCAAGTCGACGACTGCCGAGGGTACTGGGTAGTGCTTATATAGCGCTATGTGCCAATTTAATATTGCAATGCTACTCCCAGTATTCACTGACTACACATTATTAAAATTGAATTTTAATCGTATTTTTTCATAATTACCTACATAAAAAATTTACAGTACATAGTACGGACAGTTACAATTAAGCTGACTACTTGATTTAGTTATAATTCTGATATAGTACGTATGTAGTGCAATATCTTGTATAAATACTTGTTTATTGTGGTTCTCTCGTACGAACGCCTGATTTGGTCCTTCAGTTGACATTAATATGCGAGTATATTGATAATGAGTATATTGAATCGCGAAGATAGAATAAGCACTGACAACAAACGGCTACCCTATTAGTAGTAAATCATAAAATTATTCACAATAATATTAATTACAAAATCACGGGTCGAGTATTACTGGGAACACTTCCTCGCTCTATAATTAATTGCTACTAAAATTCGCCTCGAATTTGAATCCGGTTACCAAGTCCGCGAAGAAACTTACGAGGTACATAAGACTTAAGGGCAGGGCCGGCCGGAAGGAGGGTAAAATGGCGGCGGAGGGCGCGACCCTCCCGGGGAGCGGGCCCGCGAGGGGGAGGAAGGACGTGAGATTTACTCTAAGTAATTGCAGTAATAAACACGCAAATATATCACGGCGGGGTAATGAGAGGAAGCGCCGAAAATTGCCGACGCAAATTGCGTGTGTGAGATAAGCTAATTTTTTCTGCTTTTGAACAAGAGGGAAAATTCTGGCCTCTTGTTTTTCATTTACCAGTTGTTCCAAACCATTTCATTCATCATGTAAAAAAAATATTTGAAATAAATATTAATTAAAATTATCATACCTTTTTTTCTTGTAGGTTATGGCGTGGACACACTCCACCCAACCGCCCGGAACGATGGCTGAGTGGCGTGCGATCCCATAACCCACTGGTACCGATTCCTGGACATCCGTCACTGGATCAGCGGGTGACCCTTTCGACTACCGTTTTATTCAACGTACCAGCAACAAGACAGTGTTGCCGGAGCGTCGCCCACACGCGGTCGGCCTCCCTGCCAGTGGCAGACTAATCCTCGGTCCGAAAATTATCATACCTAGGAGACTTAAAACACAAGATCACAAACCAGCCTGTCAGTAGTGATGATTATGGCATCATCCTCTCTTGAGAAGGTCGAACAGGAAACTTCTTTAGATGGATAGATGGATATATCATATAGTAAACAAAAAAAGATACAATGGAGAAATAATAACTATGAAATTGTGTGGTGACGGAGCAAGAATACAATTCAATATTTCCTCTCACACCTATGAATGTCGTAAGAGATGACTTAGGGATTAAAATATATAAATTACATCTATGCAAGAGAAGGAACACTCGAAATAAAACCCTATACCAACCCGTCTGACCAGCGTAGTATAGTAGATAAATTTGTCCCCTATTATGGAGGAGGCTCTAGCCTAACAGTGGGACGTATGTACGTTGTAATAATGGAATTGTTACGGAGTCTTTTATACCATGAAAGAAGAAAAATAAGAAAATTTATCACCACAGATGTATGGAGAGATTGTTATCTGTTTTCAAATAGCAGTTTTGTAATTAATGCTTGTGACAAATAATTTCAATACAATGTCAATAATAATAAATTAATTCTTAATTCAATCGTGCAACATATGTTTGTTCGGGATAATCTCTGAAATTACTGGACTAGTTTTGATAACTAGCAAATAATTCTTGTTATAAAGCGTACCTTAGACTTAATTTTGTTACAAAAAAAATCACTTAATACTTATTTACAAAAGTTCACCAAGAGCATCTCACATCTTGGGTCCATGATATAAATGATCCAAAAAATAAATAAATACCTACAGTAGTATGTCACTGAACTTTAACACGAACGAAGACGAAGAAGGTGCTAATTTTACATGAAATATCGTTCTTCATTTAAAGTTGCAAAGAATAGTTCTTCTTCTTCAATCTTCTTCTTCTCAAGGCGTCCCACGTCACATCTCTATTCTAGAGAAGTAATACTAGATTATTTCCACGCTGTCCAGACTTGATATAGATTTCTATTTTACGTTAGAAAATTAATACCTGATGTAAAAACAAAAATGTTGAATTTTAATAATATATAAAGAATGAATTAAAGATACAAATACGTATTTTGTTTAAAATTATTCGTAGAGATTTATAACAGATACGCGAGAATTTTACATCATTATCATCACAGCTCATATACGTCCCACTGTTGGGCTATTGCCTCCTCTACAATCATCATCTCAGCCCACATACGTCCCACTATTGGGCTCGGGCCTCCTCCACAATGGGAGGAAATTTGACCTACTATACCATGCTAGTCAGACGTTAGTATAGGGTTTCATTTCAAGCTTTTCTTCTCTTGTACAGATGTTATGTGCATATTATATCCCATAGTCGTCTTTTGGGACACCCACGGGCAAGATAGGGAGTGGTGAATTGTATTCTTACTCCGTCACCAAACGGAATGTGAATCACTACAATAGTTTTATAGTTCCCTCCTATTAATCTCACTTATACCACCCAAGGGAAGTTAACCTTACTTATACTAGGTTAATTTCCCTCCTATTGTAGAGGAGGCCTTAGCCCAATAGTGGGACATATATGGATTGAGATAAGATAGAGATGATGATACCATACTAGTCAGACAGGTTGGTATTTTTTTTCTTTTTATTTTTTATGGGTGGGCTATGGTAAGCGCACGCGCGGTCCATCCCGTCCGGGGCGGTAAAAGAACTCTCGACGTCCTGGGACGTCAGTTGCCGTCGCGCGGTCAGCCTCTTTGCGGGTGACGGACAATTCCCCGGTCCGATCAGACAGGCTGGTATAGGATGTTATTTCGAATGGTTCTTCTCTTGCATAGATATTCTTACTCTGTAAGCACATGGTTTAATTCGTCATAGATACGGTTAACAAGGTTGGATGTGGGATAAAGCAAAGCCCGCTGCCTACAATAAGACCTTTAACGTAAGGATGGTGGGACGTCGTTAAAAGAGCATATATCCAGACATCGCACGATAATTTCTAGCTATGATCTGTTCAAAGTTAAGAAGTGATCTTAAGACGAGGTGTGAAATCTAATATAATTCACCACTCCCTTTCTTGCACATGGGTGTCGTAAAAGGCGACCAAGGGATTATAATATGCATACATTTATTCAAGAAAAGGACAACTCTACATAAAACCTATACCACTCCGACTGACCAGCGTAGGTCAATTTCCCTCATATTGTGAAGGGGGCTCCGCGTCTTGCAATAGGACGTATATGAGCCGTGAGGAGGATAATCAAATAAACTATACATGAACACCGTTATATACATTCTTTGATATACGAGATATAGGTATAAAGTTACATGTTACATAAATCCAAACAAATAATAAAGAAAAGTCATAAACAATTTTTATTATCATCCAGTGTTATTAATAACAAATTCCAACAACCCGTTCACGAGCCAATTTCGCAACGTAGAACGGTAGCGATAATTTTTGGCAACAAAACAGTCGCGACATAAGAAGCTACGGCATTAATTATTCTAGCGAGACAAGAAAGGGGCGCCCCATTTCCAATATTTATGTGTTGTCGATGACTACGCGAAAATATTGGGCGTCGACTGCTTTTTAAAACGAAGAAAGGGCCAAGAAAGGCCGCCGGGAAACCGGGCTTTCTTAATGCACAAACACCACTCGCCTCACCTGCCGACTTGATTTATTAGAAGGCTTTGTTCGCCGCTCGTTACAAGCTTGTTGTTGCGTTTTTAATTTATTTCCTTGGCAAAATTTTGCAGGTTAATATTTAGTTAGATAACAACGTGCAAGTAATGGTTCGATCATTGCCTTAACGGATCTTCAATGCGTACACATTTCAACAATAAAATATACAATAAATAGCTATAACTCCAAAGTTTAAGAGACATTTTCAAAGCAACAGGTTATTTTTTATGTTACAAACGTCTAACTGAAAAAGAATACTTTTGTAGGTTCATATTCTCATCATGTGCCCTTCTATTCACGTCTATCACAGTTAATTTGCCCTGAATCTAGTAGACTGAAGTTGAAATTTTGTACATATATATTTCGTGACCCAAATACGGCAGAGTCAATGAAAGAAATTTAAACATGAACTATTATTTTATAAATTGGCGAATATAACTTATTAAAGTTGAATGTAAAATATTGGTACATTGTAATTAAGCCCGTGTATCTACGGGCTCAGAGATCAAAATAAAAGATAACGAAAGACGTTTTCACAAAGATAATTCGTTTGCATCCAACTACTTCTTCTGATCATTTCGTCTATATACATATAGCAAAATAAATTAGCAAATAATTATTTGGATTAACTTGCATTTAACGGCCATTGTTCTATCTTTTATACATAAATTTCTCGTGTACGCGTGTATGTCATTGAACTCCTCCTAAACGACTGACGACTTGATGTTGATGAAATTTTTTGTGTGTTCCAAGGAATTCGAGGATAGTTTAGATTCACAATTGAACCCGGTAGGTGGCGTTGCTCTATTATTTGAACAGAACAACGTCTGTTGTGTCAGCTAGTTAATTAAAAACTTATTCATAATATCTCAAACACATAAAACATAAATATATTTTTCTTCACCTATTGTTCTTATACGCGTATTGGCCAAATTTCCTGTTAAATTACTTATTCCTTTACCATTGAGACCAAAGTGCCGAGGTTTGTTCTAAATTGAAATAACGCATTGAATACATTAAACAGGCGTCACCAAAGCAACAGTCGAGGACAGCAATGGACCGTGAATGAATGTGAATTGCCGTTGCCGCAAACCGACTGGCCGATTGTCGACGACACGACTCATTGCCGATTCAACGGCACGTTTCGTGATTTACTCACTGCTCTGCGTATTTTGGTTGGATCCAATCTGATGTTGCACCTTGAGGTTTAGTGCAAAATTTGGGACCAAAGTTGAAATTCAAATTCATAAAGCTGACAGTAATAGAGTTGTGGTGAATTTTAAAAGATGTTTAATGTAATAAATGGCAATGTATAACTAATATTAATATATTCTATTATTAAATGATTAATATAATCTGAATTAAATTATTAATTTTATATAACCAAGATCAAAATAGTATATAAAAATCTACATTATAAAGAAATTTTATCGACGTCTTTTAGAGTTAACCAGCACACATAACGACAGCACTCCCTTGAGCGGAGCTAATCATGTTCTTCAGCAAAAACCTGTATCCATAGTGTTTGCAATAGGACGAGTATTATCCTTCTTTTACATAAATATTATCTGCATAACATAGACCTTAGTCTAACAACACCTGCGGGTGAAAGAGGGGGTGATGAATTGTATTCTTACTCCGTCACCACGCGGCAAAATGTTATTCATTAACCACCCTTAATTGTCTCATATATTACCCATGGTGTGGCAAATCAATTTAGAATATATTCTTCTATTTTCTATACGAATTCCTAATATTATAAGTAGGCAGTGTGGTAGCGGCTACAAATTACTATTTGTAGCCCCTACTACATTGCCATTTACCTACCACCCCTTACATTAGACGTAAGTGTCGTAAAAGAGGACTAAGTATTTTCAATCGACTTGAACATTACATTCATCCTATGCCGTCAGGTTAACAACTACATTCCCAAGGAGGGTTGACGTTGAGCGGCCGGGCATAAAACTATTCCCAAAACTTTTGCAATATGTGCTATGAAAGAAATACACTTTGTCGACTCCAAGTGATTGGGATAAGAGCAGGGTGATGATAACGAAAATCCAAATATTGTAAATATGAATGTAATTGATTGAATTAGGCGATACATAGAGGCAATCCATTTTTATTTTAAAACTAGCAACCCGCCCTCGCTTCGTTTCGGTTTCAGTCGTCTTTCCTGCGTAGTTCCCGTTCCCGTGGGAATACCGGGATAAAATATAGCCTAGGTTACTCCCTGATATTATAACTTTCCATTGGTGAAAGAATTTTTTGAAATCGGTTCAGCCATTTTGAAGATTACTCGGAACAAACAGACAGACAGACAAAAAAATATAAAGTGTATTTTAGGCATATGTATAGTGCAAATAATTGTGTGAGCATGAAAAAAGCTTATTATTTTGACATTACAAACAGACACTCCAATTTTATTTATTGGTATAGATGGAAGGAAGGAAGGGAAACCCACCACTTTCCCACGGTAATCAATATACCGCACACCACAATAAAAAAAGTACGGGATAGGATTAAGGTGGACTAAGAAATAAGGAAATCTTACTCACGTGATGAGCACCTTCCAGAACATCAACTTGCAATTTGCCGCAGAAAATGCGCATTTGCAGCGGAACCGTCCTGAGGATACCTCGTTTAGAGGCGAAACACGTGTCGAATAAATATTCGAAGCTCTGCGGCAAATTGCAAGTTGATGTTCTAGAACGTGCTCATCGCGTGAGAGTAAGATTTCCTTATTTCCTAGTCCACCTTAATCCTATTCCGTATTCCTTTTATTGTGGTGTGCGGTATATTGATTACCGTGGGAAAGTAGTGGGTCTCCCTTCCTTCTATTTTAAAATAATGTGAATGTACCTTTTTTGTAACTTTCATACTTAAAACACTTAACCGATTTCTAAAATTCTTTCACCAAGAACTACGCGGACATAACCGCGGGAACATTAAACCGATTGATAAAATACTTTCACCAAAGGAAAGTTAGATTATCGAGTACCTAATAGACTATATAAACTATATATTTATTATGTCTGACGACTCAAGTTAGGACAAAAGTACATTAGCATACAAGTACGCGGTTAGCATCACAATGCATTGCACCCAATATTTATGTGACGTCATTGATATCACCAACATTACTACTTCGACTAGTACATACGTACGACAGTTCCATACATAAACGCTTGAGGTTATGCCTAATAGGTCTGCCATTCATCATGATCTCACTTCATATATGCGTAATGTTACCATATTTTACGTCAAAACGGGACACTTAAGTAACTGGAAAGAAAAAATCAAGAACATTTGAGAAATTTTAAAACTATGGAAATAATCTTGGCTCCATCCATTGCTGGGATCGAGCCTCGTCCATAATAGAAAATATTGACCAACCATACGCTGGTCAAACAGGTTGGCATAGTTTTATTCCGAGTTTTCCTTTTCTTGCATAACTGTTTTATACATATTGTATCCCTTAGTCGCTTTTTACGATACCCACAGGCAAGATAGGCAGTGGTGAATTGTATTTTTACTTCGTCATCACACAAATATATAACTTAAAATAATAAAAAAAAGACAAGAACAGTTCTCTATCAGTATAACAAATAAGCATTTATGCTATTTGAAAAAATGTTATTTTTGTATGCCTGGAGACAACGGAGAGCCAACCTGAATACTTTCCCTTTCAGACACGTATGGTAACGTTATAAATGCTCCACTACTGGGCTTAAACCTCCTATAGGAGGCTTTAAATAGTAGAAGGGGATTGACCTATGATATATGATACCGCTGATCAATGCATTTGGTATTGGATTCTTGTCTTGCGAGTGATTTTATATTCCTACTTGCATTTTATTTTTTTGTCGCTTTTTTTTTTACGATCATATATGGGGAAGTAAAGGGAGTGAGCATTATATTCTGACGGATCTGTCTCCATTAATGTAGAATTATTGAAGCTCGCATCCAGCCTATAAGTTAGAATATCCAAACCTTGTCTGCAAGGTTCTCAGTTAAAGTGGTTTTATAGGTGGGCTAGGGTCAGCGCACACGCCACCCATTCCGTCCGGGGGCGACGAAAAGACAGCACGCTGGCCCATAATTCACCCGTAGCCTCGTGGCCTTCGTCGTTGGGCCGACCACCAGTGCCGAGTTCCTTGTCCTCAATAGTCGGCCCAATGGAATACCCTATCGGGTACGCTCAAATCTCAACGTCCCTGTCCCGGGACGTCGGTCGCCGTCCCGAAGTCAGCCTCTCTGCGGGTGAACTAAAGTTCACGGTTCGGTCACCCGTGTCCTCGGCTATAAACAGATATTTAGCAATGCTGGCTTTAGGACTGTGGTAAATTTTAATCGAAATACATATTCCTTATTTTCAGCATTTTGCAAACATAAATTTATTAATTAAGCACACAATGCAATGCGCATTGTTCGAATATACCTACCTACCTATGTTTAAATGAAACTACATTCTCAGATATTGTCGCGTTTGATTGCCCAATGTTGGAACGCGGACTTATGGTCCACCCGTGACCATGAACGCTGAAAAGTATTTGAAACTTTCAGAAAACAAAAATCAAATATAAACGGGATAGAATCCGTAAAAAAAAAATAGTAGCGGGTGACTGGACCGGGGAGTTAGTCCGTCACCCGCCGTGAGGCCGATCGTGCGAGGAAAGACCGACGTCCTACCCCGAAGAGGGCACGTCGATCGATGGGATAATATTCCTCAGGGGGTATTCCGTCGGACCGACCACTGACGACAAGTATAACCCTGCTCCGATGGTCGGTCCAACGACGAAGGCGACGTGGTGTCACGGGTGGGTTACGGGTGTGCGTGCTTACACCCCTCTGTCGCCCCGGACGGAGTGGTGCGAGGAGTGCGCCGACTATGGCCCACCACAAAAAAAAATAAAAGAAGAGTTGCCACAGATCTTTATAAAGCTCTTAGTCGTCTTTTATGGCACCCACAACAATAAAAGCGTGACCAACGACACCCACGAGAAATACAGGGGGTGGTGAATTGTATAAGTCAATCATCTCACGGGGAAAACTATAACTTAATATTCATACAGTAAGGAAAATAATATAGTATCGTATATTATTAGTCTCTATGTATAGTTCAATAAGCACCTGCTAACCCATGTCCACATTAATGCGACATGCAAAATACAAGGGAGGTGGCAGAAATGATCGGATCTTCACCCTTGCTCATCAGTCATAGCCGCCCGTCAACCGGCTAAGCGACCGCATTCAAATTGCCATGCGATGACGGCGTGCTTTCGCGACCCCTGGCTTGTCTGTGGCCGAGTGACATAGATTATCTAAAAACAGATGGTCAGTTCCGTTCATCTACGTTTTATGGCGATTTTACAGATAGCGGATTGGTCCATATACCTACCTCTCGTTTCAAATATTATAGTTTTAATCCTCACGCAAAACAATTCTTAGCGCTATCCCCAATCAATTATTCTAATTCTGAGTGCTATTTCTGTCCACTAATTGTATCTTTATGAGGTCTTGAGCGAGACCCAGATTATATACCTTAGTTTGCTGTATTGTCTTTAATAAACTCGACGCTCACAGATAAATATAGGCCTTCCTATAGTAAAATAATTACCACGCTTTCGGGTGGTCACAATTTTTGTCATAAATGTACCAAAAAACTGTTGTTGCAACTTCTCCTGATGATTTTTCAAATGGTTTAACGACTCCTGCACAGGGACATACACAGGGAATTCAACACTTTAATAAACTTAAATTAAACCTTTTTTACAGATGTTATCGCGGTTAGCATTAGATTTTTAATTGCCCAAAGTTTCGAATACTTCACAACGCTAAAATCTGTAAAAATAATTTTATTACAAATTTGTGAAGCTCGTGTAAATATCAGAAACCATTACTTTAACAATAAATAATAAAAAGTGTGTGTGTTACAAACTTACGAGTAGGAGTTACGAGGGCGTAAAAAGATATAAAACTGTCTAAAAAAATTTGATCATTCGCGTTATCCTACGTTTGTAGAAAAAAAAAACGCCACTAATAAGAGAAAAATAAAGGTATTTAATTCACTGTAAGTTTTATTATAACGCAATATCTAGTCGATAGCGCTCACACTGTTACAAACAGTGTGAGCGCGCATCGAAAAAAACTTGTATAGATAACTTCAGGGTGTCGGTTTTCTGTGACAGCGTTTCGGCGTACATCGTAATAATTTGCTCTCATAATTTTTCCATAACGTGCCAAAAGAAATGTAACTTATTTAATAACCTGTCAAAAATATGAGATTATTACCGTTGCACAAATTTAAAAAAAGTACTACACAATTTATTAATAAATAAAAACTATTACAATTGCAAGGAATATTTAGAAGATAAAATTGAGAAAGCGCTGTGTGGTAGCGGCTTCGAATACTACCAACCCTTGCTTTGCTCGTGGGTGTCGTAAAAGACGACTAAGAGCCCTAGAGTGACCCGGACCAACTCCATCTGGTACCATTTGGGTCAACGATTACATTCCCAAGGAGGGTTGACGTCAGGCAGGCGGCCAGTCATAAAAGTCATTGCTGAAACTTTTTGCAATATGTCAAAACAGATGACATATTGCGTCGACCCCAAGTAATTGGGATAAGAGCAAGATGATGATGATGATGATAATTTAGAAGATAAAATTGAATATGAATTGACTGAAATATGAACCGACATTTATAATTTAATACTATCATCAATAATACATCAATAATATTGTAATTAACTGTAACTAAATCTTAAATATTTTTTTATATCATTGTTTTTTTACAAATTAGATCACTGGCAATTAAATTATGTTTTCGACATGTAACTAATATATAATATTATTATTAAACCATTAGCACGCCCCACGGGGCAGAACAAGATGTACTCAATCGATGTGTAACACCTGCATAAACCATATTTTATTGATTTTAATGATTTCTGATGTTTACGCGAGTATTCCACATTTTAAATAACACTACTTTTTTTTGTGGGTGGGCTGCGGTCGGCGCGCCTCCGCACCACTCTGTCCGGGGCGACAGAGGGGCTTGAGCACGCAACTCCCGCAACCCACCCGAAAACCACGTCGCCTTCGTCGTTGTGCCGACCACCGGAGCAGGGTTACTTGACATCAGTGGTCGGCCCGACGGAATACCCCCTATTGAGGTACCCTCCCATCGACCGACGTCCCCCCCTCGGGGAGGACGTCGGTTTTTCCTCACGCGGTCGGCCTCTCGGCGGGTGACGGACTAATCCCCGGTCACGTCACCCGCGGCCTCGGCTAGGGTGGCATGAGGCGCAGGTAGTTGCGCCTACGCCGCCCCAGTCGCTGGCGGCGGATCTCCTCATCGAGGCTGCGCTCCTCGCGCAGGCGATCCGCCGCCAAATAAAACTACTTTACGGATTTTATCGCATTTGTATTTGATTTTTGATTACCCGACGTTTCGAACACTTTGCAGCGTTCATGGTCACGGGCGGACTAAGATGTCTCACGTCCAACAAGTCATCGTTACTGCAAAAAATTTATAATTATCTACCCGATACAGAAATTAGTTATTAAATATTTTTTTTTTTTTTTTTTTTTTTTGTGGGTGGGCCGCGGTCGGCGCGCCTCCGCACCACTCCGTCCGGGGCGACAGAGGGGCTTGAGCACGCAACTCCCGCGACCCACCCGAAAACCACGTCGCCTTCGTCGTTGGGCCGACCACTGGAGCAGCGTTAACTTGTCGTCAGTGGTCGGCCCGACGGAATACCCCCTGTTGGGGTACCCTCCCATCGACCGACGTCCCCCCCTCGGGGAGGACGTCGGTCTTTCCTCACGCGGTCGGCCTCTCGGCGGGTGACGGACTAATCCCCGGTCACGTCACCCGCGGCCTCGGCTAGGGCGGCATGAGGCGCAGATAGTTGCGCCTGCGCCGCCCCAGTCGCCGGCGGCGGATCTCCTCATCGAGGCTGCGCTCCTCGCGCAGGCGATCCGCCGCCTCCTTCCGCGAGATCACTGTCTCGCAGAAGGCTGCGACCGCGTCCCAATTCCCGACGCTGTCGACCATCGCCCTAGCGATAGCCGGCAGCGTCAGGTCCGTACCGATGATTGCGACGAGTTCACAGCGCTGCACTGCCCAAGCCCCGCAGGCCTCGAGCGTATGGCGCGCCGTGTCCTCGTCGCAATCGCAGTGGTGGCAGGACGGTGTACTCTCCCTCCTAACGACCTTGTGCAGGTATTTGGCGAAGCACCCATGCCCCGTCAAAACCTGCACCAGTCGGAAGGAGAGCACCCCGTGCCGCCTCTCCAACCACTGCATCAGCACCGGCCGGAAGGCCTCCACGGTTCGCACCCCGAACCGAGGCCTCTCCAGCCGGACTGCCCAACTCCAGCCGGACTGCCCAAGTTATTAAATATTGACCCACATTTTGATACAAATGTATTGCCAGTGTAAGAAGAAAATGATTCTACATGAAAAAATTGTATTGTTTATGGTTAGTAATTATTTAACATTAAAATTAATAGTAATTATATTTAAAAACCTAACAATCTAGTATACTACCACCGGATCGGAACACGGCCACACTGAGAAAGAACCGGCAAGAAAACTCAGGTGACATGATGCTAAATTAATATTAATTTAATCAAAAATCAAATACAAACGCGATAAAAGCCGTAAAGTAGTTTTATTTAAAATATTGATCTTTTCAAATCGTGGATACTTCTATTTATTGCTTGTTCTATGTATTGGCCTTAGCCAACATAACATAGCAGGGACATACTTTTTACGTCATTAGACATCGGGTGGATCACTCGGATACGGCGGCGATGCTAAATCGATTATGAACAGTTTCAATTCAGAGGGTAGGTACTTTATGACTACGTGCTATCTGTGAAAGTCATCGTACCTTCCGAATTGTTTGTATTACCGAATATTTCTTTTTTTTTTTGCATGCATTATTTTAAGATTTTATTACAAGAATTATTCATCATCTCATCCCATAAACGTCGCCTTGTTGGACTCGGGCCTCCTCCACTAGGGAGCGTAATTGTCCTACTGTACCTAGGGTTATGTTTCAAGTTATCCTTCTTTTGTACAGATATTATATGCATATTTATATCCCTTAGTCGCCTTTTACGATACCCACTGGCAAGAGAAGGGGTGATGAATTGTATTCTTATTCCGTCACCACATATATAACAATAATAAAAAAAGTTAAATAGACCTATGTATGCAATCAAAAGTATACTTTTTGGCGTAAATAAGAAAATAAAGATAAGCAAAACGTGACACAAATCATCATTTCAGCTCATAGGTATACGTCCCGCTGTTGGAGCCTTCGTTACAATAGGAGGGAAATTGTCTTTTACTTACTTACTCCATCACCACACGGAACTTTTATTTATATTACTATGTAATAATAATGTTTATATGTATTTCCATATAATAATAACAATATTTTTATATAATGTCTCATCTCAGCCCACATAAGTCTCACTGTTGGGCTCGGGCCTCCTTCACAATAGGAGGGAAACCGAGGCCACGAATACTAGTAACACTTACATTGCTCGTGACCTTCGCAAAAGACTATTAAAAGCTTTACATACACCAACTCCATCTGATACTCCACTCATGAAACTATGGACAAAATTTTTGTAACATATACAATGGAATATGAATACATGTTACGTCGACTCCGAATAATTGGGATAAGAACAGGATTATAATGATGATATCCAAAATCCTAATCGACTCTCCTATTGTTTTTGGGTTCCAGACTCTTTGGGTAAAAGTAAAAACAAGGATTACAATATAAGGATTATTTCGCAATACAAGGATTATTTCCTTAGTGCAGGGTGTTGTCTTAAATAAATAATAAAAAAAAAAAAACGTGACCCTATTACTAAGACTTCGCTGTCTGTCCGTCCGTCTGTCTGTCACCTGTATCTCAAGAACCACGATAGCTAGGCAGTTGAAATTTTCACAAATTATGTATTTCTGTTGCCGCTATAACAACAAATACTAAAAACATAATATAATAAATATTTAAGGGTTTAAATCGCGTTTGTTCTATAAAGGCTCTCATACAACAAATGCGATTTTTTTTTTGCCCTTTCTATAGATAATGGTAAGGAACCCTTCGTGCGCGACTCCGACTCGCACTTAGGTTTTATTATACCTTTATATATTTATTTCTTTCCAACTCCTCCTGTTTTCTTTTCTAATTAAATTTGTTGCGGGTCCCAAGACAATTAAAAGCGATTCCCGGGACTTCCTGAGGGTCAAACCTCAGTGTCTTATACGGAGACCATTGTGGATCCTGGCTTACAGGAGTTACAGTGGTGGGAATGTGTGGTGGGATTAGTCCCAACAAAAAAAAAAAAAAATTTCTTGTCTACGTGTGTGGGTATGTCACGGAAGTCCTCCTAAACAGCTGGATCGATGTTGATGATTCTTTTTGTGTACATTTAAGGGAATTCGAGAAAGTTTAGATTCACAATTGGACACAGTAGGTGGCGCTTTATTTGAACAGGACAACGTCTGTTGGGTCAGCTAATGTAAATGTAATATTCACGGAGTTAGAATATAATTTACCAAGCCCTCTCATGGCTATGAGTGTCGTAAAAGGCGATTACGGGATATGATATGCAGATAACATCAGTGCAAGAGAAAACTCGAGAGAAAACCCTATGCCAATACGTCTGATCGGCACAGGTGCATTTTTCCTCCCAATGTGGAGGAAGCTCGACCTCATCAGTGAGATTTATGTGGGGCTGAGATGATCTAAAAGATTTCATTTTGTTGAAAACCTTGCGTAAAATAAAAGACCTAAGCATAAAATATAATAAATAAAATCGGCTAAGTGCGAATCGGACTCGCGCACGAAGGATACCGTACCATTGACTAGGTAAACAAGTGTCTCCCTAATTGCCATTATCGATATTGAGCAAAAAAATCAAGTTTGTTGTATGGGAGGCCCCCTTAAATATTTATTTTATTTTATTTTTAGTATTTGTTGTTATAGCGGCAATAGAAATACATCATTTGTGAAAATTTCAACTGTCTAGCTATCACCGTTCTTAAGATACAGCCTAGTGACAGACGGACGGACGGACAGCGAAGTCTCAGTAATAGGGTCCCGTTTATACCCTTTGGTTACGGAACCCTAAAAACTATAATTTATCACGATAACAAATATCAAATATATAAATAACTTATTCAAAACGATTCCGATGATGAATGATGATTTCAGTGTGATTAGTGTTGCCCAAAAAAGTCTTGGTCTTGCGGTCTTGGTCTTGGTCTTGCGAGAAATGCGAGACCGAGACCAAGACCAAGACCACTTAATTTTTGCAAGACCAAGACCAAGACTGGCCCTGCAAGACTTGAGCAAGACCAAGACTGGGCCTGCAAGAGTCTCGCGGTCTTGCATTTAATTCAAATCACCATTTCATCTTATATACGGTTGAGCTCGTGTCTTCTACATAACAGGAGGAGAATCGGCCGTGGCCGGAGGGGAATCGCCACGGTAATCGGCCGTGTTGTTACAGGTCATACATGTCAAGTTTTCCTTCTCTTGCACCGATGTTATATATTATAGCCCTTAGTCGTGGCTTCGCAGTCACGGGTAAAATAGGGGGTGATGAATTATATTCTTACTCCGTCACTACACGGCAAGTCAAATCAGTCTTGAGATATCCATCTATTGGCCAATCGATTCCCAATGTTGGTGTTGGCTTTTCAGAATTACTCTTCGGAAAGTCTTAAGGACAAAAATACCGTAATCACGAGAGTGCTCTTGCCCATTATACATATTTATATATCCGTTTATTCATTAGCCCAACGACGTTCACTGTTGGACATAGAAATATGCCTACAATTAATCTATATAAATGTCCATGTAGGGACAGAGTACGATCACCATCAGGCAGTACATGAAGCGTTGCTCCCAGCGCTATTTTGCCTCTGCCATGACTCACCCCAATCCACTAGTGGTTGGGGCGGTAAACTACGTCCCCTCAAAAATATCCGCGGTCCGACGTCCTCCTCATCTTCTTGAAGAAGAAGATGACGCTATTATGATCGCCCAAGAAAGGACCTACACAGCTCGCGCAGCGATAACAGTTAAAACTCCGCGGTATCGGCCTCGCCGTCGAGGTCGAAAACCGCGCCGCGTAAAAGTCATTAACCTAAACTTGGCCACGCCCACTTTGCTCTCAGCGACGCCCCGAGCCGAGGTCCGTTCCCCACAGGGGGGAGCCCTCGGGCGATGTTCGCTTAACTTACTTACCGGGTTGAGAGCCATCAGCGCTCACCCATTGACCGCGTTAAGCTGTCAAGCTCATCTGCGACCAACAGCTACACACACACAAAAAAAAAAGACAGAGTACGAATATAATTCACCACTCTCTTACTCGTGGATGTCGTATCAAATCGGATCGGGCAATGGTGTTAGGAACCCATGAAAAAAAATTGAAATAAAAATATCGATTCGTTAATGAATTGAGAGACATGTAAGTTCTCAATTTTGTCATCGTTTTTTCGTGTAAATTGATTAAAATGTATAAAGGAATGATACTTAATCTACAACATATTCGTATTTTGTTAAATGTTCATTAGAATTTGAATAAATCCATGATTACGTTTGCATAAGCAAGACAAACTTCGCTTTAACATAAATCAGCTGATCGGCCGATGACCGTTGATGAGTCGCCTTTGTACCTACGTAACCATTGAAAGGTTCGCGCAAATCTAATACCTATTTATACTGTCGAAATTTTACATGCTTACATATATCCTGTCTGTACATACCTACATAATGCATAAAATTTAAGGCATAAACTCTTAGACACACATTTTTGTAATCACTTTTACGTTATATTGTTTTTGTGAAATATACATTCTAATTATGATCTATGACTGTTGAACTACAACATACATGAACAGTTGTCCCATAACCTGATACACCCTGTGTATATAACATATGTGCAAGAGAAGTGAAACTAGAAAGAAAACCCTGTACCAACATGTCTGACCAGCGTGGTATAGTAGATCAATTTTCCTCTTACTGGAAGGAAGCTTAAGCCCAGCAGTGGCACTTTTATGAGCTGTGACGATGACGACGAATATCATACATTTTACAAGTATTAAAACCATAAAATTTTAAATCGGTTTTATATGTTCTTGAATAAATAGTATATTAAGAGCTACATGGATCCAGCGGCCAAAGTATTTATATAGGCAATAGAGCAACAGGTTTTTTCAAGTATCCAGGGTATCAGTAACTAAACTGGAAATACAATAGATACATACCACTTAACTTGAAGGGGAATATAAACAATCGCATTAATTGTAAAATATCGCATTGATTATAAAATGACATAAAATTTATTGTATCAATTGCCTCGTGTGGTGACGTCTTAAGAAAATAGGGTCGAAAGTCCTGTCATAAGAGTAGTAACGCTGTCTAATGGAACACCAGGGGAATAGAAGAGTAATTTTCTCCAGTGGTAAGTATTGTATTCAATAGTGAACTATAGGCTAGCAGATGGATAGATAGGATAGGATATTTGATTAATTTAGTTGGATTTTTCATTGCCATGATAAATTACTGTTACGTTATTCTAACTGCAAAACTTTGCGAGACTCTTGCTGCAATACCAAGACTCGGGTGCGCAAGACCAAGACCAAGACCAAGACCCGGGTGCGCAAGACCAAGACCAAGACGAGACTAGGTGTGATGTTGCAAGACCAAGACCAAGACCGGTCCAAGTCTCGTCTTGGTCTTGCATTTGGGCAACTCTATATATTATAGCCCTTAGTCGTGGCTTCGCAGTCACGGGTAAAATAGGGGGTGATGAATTATATTCTTACTCCGTCACTACACGGCAAGTCAAATCAGTCTTGAGATATCCATCTATTGGCCAATCGATTCCCAATGTTGGTGTTGGCTTTTCAGAATTACTCTTCGGAAAGTCTTAAGGACAAAAATACCGTAATCACGAGAGTGCTCTTGCCCATTATACATATTTATATATCCGTTTATTCATTAGCCCAACGACGTTCACTGTTGGACATAGAAATATGCCTACAATTAATCTATATAAATGTCCATGTAGGGACAGAGTACGATCACCATCAGGCAGTACATGAAGCGTTGCTCCCAGCGCTATTTTGCCTCTGCCATGACTCACCCCAATCCACTAGTGGTTGGGGCGGTAAACTACGTCCCCTCAAAAATATCCGCGGTCCGACGTCCTCCTCATCTTCTTGAAGAAGAAGATGACGCTATTATGATCGCCCAAGAAAGGACCTACACAGCTCGCGCAGCGATAACAGTTAAAACTCCGCGGTATCGGCCTCGCCGTCGAGGTCGAAAACCGCGCCGCGTAAAAGTCATTAACCTAAACTTGGCCACGCCCACTTTGCTCTCAGCGACGCCCCGAGCCGAGGTCCGTTCCCCACAGGGGGGAGCCCTCGGGCGATGTTCGCTTAACTTACTTACCGGGTTGAGAGCCATCAGCGCTCACCCATTGACCGCGTTAAGCTGTCAAGCTCATCTGCGACCAACAGCTACACACACACAAAAAAAAAAGACAGAGTACGAATATAATTCACCACTCTCTTACTCGTGGATGTCGTATCAAATCGGATCGGGCAATGGTGTTAGGAACCCATGAAAAAAAATTGAAATAAAAATATCGATTCGTTAATGAATTGAGAGACATGTAAGTTCTCAATTTTGTCATCGTTTTTTCGTGTAAATTGATTAAAATGTATAAAGGAATGATACTTAATCTACAACATATTCGTATTTTGTTAAATGTTCATTAGAATTTGAATAAATCCATGATTACGTTTGCATAAGCAAGACAAACTTCGCTTTAACATAAATCAGCTGATCGGCCGATGACCGTTGATGAGTCGCCTTTGTACCTACGTAACCATTGAAAGGTTCGCGCAAATCTAATACCTATTTATACTGTCGAAATTTTACATGCTTACATATATCCTGTCTGTACATACCTACATAATGCATAAAATTTAAGGCATAAACTCTTAGACACACATTTTTGTAATCACTTTTACGTTATATTGTTTTTGTGAAATATACATTCTAATTATGATCTATGACTGTTGAACTACAACATACATGAACAGTTGTCCCATAACCTGATACACCCTGTGTATATAACATATGTGCAAGAGAAGTGAAACTAGAAAGAAAACCCTGTACCAACATGTCTGACCAGCGTGGTATAGTAGATCAATTTTCCTCTTACTGGAAGGAAGCTTAAGCCCAGCAGTGGCACTTTTATGAGCTGTGACGATGACGACGAATATCATACATTTTACAAGTATTAAAACCATAAAATTTTAAATCGGTTTTATATGTTCTTGAATAAATAGTATATTAAGAGCTACATGGATCCAGCGGCCAAAGTATTTATATAGGCAATAGAGCAACAGGTTTTTTCAAGTATCCAGGGTATCAGTAACTAAACTGGAAATACAATAGATACATACCACTTAACTTGAAGGGGAATATAAACAATCGCATTAATTGTAAAATATCGCATTGATTATAAAATGACATAAAATTTATTGTATCAACTGCCTCGTGTGGTGACGTCTTAAGAAAATAGGGTCGAAAGTCCTGTCATAAGAGTAGTAACGCTGTCTAATGGAACACCAGGGGAATAGAAGAGTAATTTTCTCCAGTGGTAAGTATTGTATTCAATAGTGAACTATAGGCTAGCAGATGGATAGATAGGATAGGATATTTGATTAATTTAGTTGGATTTTTCATTGCCATGATAAATTACTGTTACGTTATTCTAACTGCAAAACTTTGCGAGACTCTTGCTGCAATACCAAGACTCGGGTGCGCAAGACCAAGACCAAGACCAAGACCCGGGTGCGCAAGACCAAGACCAAGACGAGACTAGGTGTGATGTTGCAAGACCAAGACCAAGACCGGTCCAAGTCTCGTCTTGGTCTTGCATTTGGGCAACTCTATATATTATAGCCCTTAGTCGTGGCTTCGCAGTCACGGGTAAAATAGGGGGTGATGAATTATATTCTTACTCCGTCACTACACGGCAAGTCAAATCAGTCTTGAGATATCCATCTATTGGCCAATCGATTCCCAATGTTGGTGTTGGCTTTTCAGAATTACTCTTCGGAAAGTCTTAAGGACAAAAATACCGTAATCACGAGAGTGCTCTTGCCCATTATACATATTTATATATCCGTTTATTCATTAGACCAACGACGTTCACTGTTGGACATAGAAATATGCCTACAATTAATCTATATAAATGTCCATGTAGGGACAGAGTACGATCACCATCAGGCAGTACATGAAGCGTTGCTCCCAGCGCTATTTTGCCTCTGCCATGACTCACCCCAATCCACTAGTGGTTGGGGCGGTAAACTACGTCCCCTCAAAAATATCCGCGGTCCGACGTCCTCCTCATCTTCTTGAAGAAGAAGATGACGCTATTATGATCGCCCAAGAAAGGACCTACACAGCTCGCGCAGCGATAACAGTTAAAACTCCGCGGTATCGGCCTCGCCGTCGAGGTCGAAAACCGCGCCGCGTAAAAGTCATTAACCTAAACTTGGCCACGCCCACTTTGCTCTCAGCGACGCCCCGAGCCGAGGTCCGTTCCCCACAGGGGGGAGCCCTCGGGCGATGTTCGCTTAACTTACTTACCGGGTTGAGAGCCATCAGCGCTCACCCATTGACCGCGTTAAGCTGTCAAGGTCATCTGCGACCAACAGCTACACACACACAAAAAAAAAAGACAGAGTACGAATATAATTCACCACTCTCTTACTCGTGGATGTCGTATCAAATCGGATCGGGCAATGGTGTTAGGAACCCATGAAAAAAAATTGAAATAAAAATATCGATTCGTTAATGAATTGAGAGACATGTAAGTTCTCAATTTTGTCATCGTTTTTTCGTGTAAATTGATTAAAATGTATAAAGGAATGATACTTAATCTACAACATATTCGTATTTTGTTAAATGTTCATTAGAATTTGAATAAATCCATGATTACGTTTGCATAAGCAAGACAAACTTCGCTTTAACATAAATCAGCTGATCGGCCGATGACCGTTGATGAGTCGCCTTTGTACCTACGTAACCATTGAAAGGTTCGCGCAAATCTAATACCTATTTATACTGTCGAAATTTTACATGCTTACATATATCCTGTCTGTACATACCTACATAATGCATAAAATTTAAGGCATAAACTCTTAGACACACATTTTTGTAATCACTTTTACGTTATATTGTTTTTGTGAAATATACATTCTAATTATGATCTATGACTGTTGAACTACAACATACATGAACAGTTGTCCCATAACCTGATACACCCTGTGTATATAACATATGTGCAAGAGAAGTGAAACTAGAAAGAAAACCCTGTACCAACATGTCTGACCAGCGTGGTATAGTAGATCAATTTTCCTCTTACTGGAAGGAAGCTTAAGCCCAGCAGTGGCACTTTTATGAGCTGTGACGATGACGACGAATATCATACATTTTACAAGTATTAAAACCATAAAATTTTAAATCGGTTTTATATGTTCTTGAATAAATAGTATATTAAGAGCTACATGGATCCAGCGGCCAAAGTATTTATATAGGCAATAGAGCAACAGGTTTTTTCAAGTATCCAGGGTATCAGTAACTAAACTGGAAATACAATAGATACATACCACTTAACTTGAAGGGGAATATAAACAATCGCATTAATTGTAAAATATCGCATTGATTATAAAATGACATAAAATTTATTGTATCAACTGCCTCGTGTGGTGACGTCTTAAGAAAATAGGGTCGAAAGTCCTGTCATAAGAGTAGTAACGCTGTCTAATGGAACACCAGGGGAATAGAAGAGTAATTTTCTCCAGTGGTAAGTATTGTATTCAATAGTGAACTATAGGCTAACAGATGGATAGATAGGATAGGATATTTGATTAATTTAGTTGGATTTTTCATTACCATGATAAATTACTGTTACGTTATTCTAACTGCAAAACTTTGCGAGACTCTTGCTGCAATACCAAGACTCGGGTGCGCAAGACCAAGACCAAGACCAAGACCCGGGTGCGCAAGACCAAGACCAAGACGAGACTAGGTGTGATGTTGCAAGACCAAGACCAAGACCGGTCCAAGTCTCGTCTTGGTCTTGCATTTGGGCAACTCTAAGTGTGATCTTAAAAGGGTGTCGTAAAAGACGACTAAGGATATGACAAGCGAATAACACACACGTCATATTTATGCAAGAGAAGGGAAACTCGAAATATAATCCTATGCCAACCCGTCTGACCAGCGTGGTAGATTAATTTCACTCCCATCCAGGAGGAGGCTCGAGCGGAGCAATGAGACAAATGTGAGCTGTGATGATAATGACGATTCAAATTGGTTATTAATGATATTCATTCAATAATAATTAACCTTAAAAACCAAACCACATTTATGAATTTCAATCATCTATCACCATAAATATATTCCAATAGTCAAATATTAGGAAATAATTACAACGTATAAAAAATACTAGTGGTCGGCGTGTGGTCGAAATTCGGCCATAATTCGTTTTAATTAATTTTGTTGCTACACAATTTTCTTTAATTTTATTTATGTATAATTGTAAATTGAGCAAGCTGTATTTCACTAATAACTAATATACAACACAAATCTTTAGTACAGCAGCACAAATCTTTAGTAGACATTGTCCTTAGAATAATAACGTATAGAAGGATAGTGTACTTCGAACTTTCAAAATTTGAATCTAAAATACTAATGGCGCGCAGACGATTATACCCGTACACACGCACACCACTATACAAATTATGAAATCAAATTTTGTTTTTATTAACATAAATCGTTGAATTACCTTTAAAAGTAATGTTAATAATCTTTCTATGTTTTTCAAATGTGTTGTGACACCATTTGAATGCACAAACAGTCATTATTACCTATTTATTTTTTAAGAGTTGCGTACGTTCGTGTAGTACAATGACATGTACATTACGGAACGGTTCCGGTGTAAGCTCCAGTAGGCTCCAATTGAAATGCCTCACTTTTTGTGCGTGAACTTACCTTCTATACGTTATTATTCTAAGACATTGTCATCATAATTATAATTGTTTGACATACAGTTCGACCAGAGATTTTAACCGTAAACAAAAGTCTATAAGCGTTGCTACACAACACACTCACACAAACGTATGTGTGTGTGTGTGTAGCGATTGCATTGTAGTGTGCGTAATGCCTTTTTTAATGAATTTCATGTATTTCTAATCCATTATTATATGAAATTGTAGTTTTATGCACTTCTCCTCCATTATATACTTCAACCGTGCCAAATTTCATACATGTCCGTCCACGTAACTTTCGTAAAAAGGGGTACAAAGTTTTCGCTTCACATATTTATATATAGATACATGCAAATGTAAGGTTTATTGTGCAAACATGGACATTGGCGGCCCCTGCATATGTACATACTAATAGTTAGTATATACTGAAAATGAAACGGAAACGCGCCAATAAACATTCATTTCGAAATTAAACACATCTACCTCCATGTTTACCATCGCGAAATCACTAAAATGAATAAAACAGTGAGGAATTGGACGCCGTAAATTCGCGTTCGACGAATATCAATTTGGGCGAACGCCGGGGGAGGGACAGATTCGATAAATAAAAAAATATATATAAAATACATAGTACGCAACGTGAAAGCGGTGAATGGCACTTGTGAAAAATGGACTTGCCGCTCTTCCAGGGAAGCAATCATTCAAACTGGCTGTTGTCTGTTTGCGCCTGTGCTCTTTTTCTAGCGTCAAATATTTTTTTTTTGCAATTTTTTTTCGGCTATGTCATTCGCAGAGTTCAGGTGTGGGGACACGTGGTCCCGGACAAAGAAAACAAATATTAATAACTGGCATTTTTAAAGTCCCCGTTTATTGTTGTCAATATTTCGTAAATGGTATGAGTGTGATGGTGCATTTTTTGTTCGCTTCGCCGGCCAATCTTTGTAGAAGCGTGGGTGGAGCATCCCTAATGTGGCTAAATTTTACTTGTTATCTTTATTTATTACATAATGGATAGATTACGGTAGGAAAGTTTTTTAGAAACATATATTTTAAGTCAGACTTTTTTCACAACAAATCTTTATCTTTTTATCTGTTATTATGCTTAGCATGCAGGTTGGTTATCACAGTTCGGATTATAACGTTTTTACGACATCAAAAAGAATGTTTCCGTGTGGTGACGGAATAAGAATTCAATTCACGACTCCCTGTCTTTCCCATGGGTGCAGTCTTACGACGACTAAGGGATGTAATTTATATATAACATCTATGCAAAAGAAGAAACACTCGAAACAAAACTCTATACTAACCTGTTTGACCAGCGTGGTACCTATAGCAAATGAATTTCTCTTCCATAGTAGAGGAGATCCAAATCCAACGGTGGGATGCAGATAGGTTGAGATGATAAAGACAATGTAAGGGATGACAAAATATAGTTTTCTAACCCGTCACGCGTATAGTAAACTTGATAGAGACTTCGACTACACGGTTTTCATATTGATAAAAGTAATGGCCTCCCACGCCGATTGTCATGGGTTAGGTTCCCAGCAAGATAGTTTTTTTAAGACTGTCATGGCCCATTATTTCAACTTTATTTTTCTTCTTGCCGAAACTTCTAATTCTTATTTAATACTAGCAACCCGCCCTCGCTTCGCTTCGGTTATAGGTTATAGTCGTTTTACCCGCGTAGTTCCCGTTCCCGTGGGAATACCGGGATAAAATATAGCCTAGTTTACGCGCTGATATTATAACTTCCCATTGGTGAAAGAATTTTTGAAATCGGTCTAGCCGTTTTGAAGAATACCCGGAACAAACAGACAGACAGACAGACAGATAGACAAAATTTTTTTAATTGCTATTTTAGGCATAGGTGTCGTGCAAAGAACCCTGTGAGCATGAAAAAAGCCTATTATTTTGACATTACAAACAGACACTCCAATTTTATTTATTGGTATAGATATATTCGTGGTGGATTGTATTCATAAGTTTTTTACAATCTATCTATCACCACCCGATAACAATCAGAAACACGGCCCCAAGTAGTGATACTGGTAATATCGAATTTTTTAAGACTAAGGAAACAGTTCTTATTCTGCAGGGGTTTTAGAAACATAACGATCACAAATTACACCCAAAACAATCATTTGTGACTCTAAATCACGTCACTGACAATATAGTTCGGTATCTTAACCGCTACTCTGTTTGTGCAATCATAAGTTTTTATCAATATTATATTCCTACAACAATTGCTTCTTTGATATGTTTTAATATAGCAACACGTTCGAGGACATGGAAAAGCTAGACAGGCCCCATAACCTATTCAAGACCTCCCCAAGAATGAAGGATATTACCATAATCGCTAGGCATCTGAATTTAAAAATATCAAAGTTTAATAATGCAAACACTAAACAGAACTACGATGAAAATGTATTCTTGAAAAGTGGCTTGACGTCAGAATAAGGCTTTAATAAAGACCTCTTTTGCATCCGAATGTAGATATCCCTTATTACATTGCCAAAAAAAGGATAGCAATGTTCTACGCCCAAAAATATACGCAAAAGGCTCACAATGTAAAAAGTTCAAATTAGCACTCCTATACAGGCCATTACCTTAATCAAAGCGGTACGCAACTTACTTTCCATACATCTCCCTAGGTGAGAGAGAACCACCATTTTTCCTAATTAAAATAATGCCTTCTTCCCCATTCAATGTGCTAAAGATAAACGCTATTTGCCCGGGAGGACGTTTCTTTTACAAATATGCCTGTTTTCCCAGTATTTTTTTATCCGCTTACCCAAATGAGGGGGATTTTTATCATTCGTTTTTCAACAACACAATTTCTGAGAACATTTCTAATTAGATACACTTTTGCAACTTCTAATTCCTAATTAATTAGTTCCGGCATTATAAACTTTGTGAGTAATTAATGTAAAATTGATTACGTATAGGTGAAAAGGAATTATTTCTTACGAAAATTTTATAATTAAAGTTAATAATAAGCCAAAAAGTAATAAGTACTTTATGACTTATTACCTATGTATATGTAGCATTAACCTCTGTGCCTATATGGAGCTGAGGCATATGTCACCACAATTTATAGAGTATGTGAAAATCTATAAAATTACTTGAAATAATATCAGTGTTGCAACAGTATAAGAATTCGATTGATAAAAAGACTATAAGAGAAAAAAAAACTCAAAATGTAACCATATGCTAATCTATCTGTCCAGCGTGACGTAGTAGACAAGGCAAAACTTAAAAACGTCCAACAATATGGCAGAAGTAAGACATAGTAATACTTCACCAGAGGGTCCTGGCCAGTCCGGGGAATCCCTTGCTGTGCCGGTGCTTGCGCGCGACGTCCATTTGGAGTCGCGCCCAAGTTCCGGCACAGTCTGTCCCCAATCGTATGGGGGGGGGGGGGGCAACTACTGCCTTAGAAGCCGAGAGCCCAGCTCAACATCAAGTGGCCCCGGGGGGAAGGGGAATGAGGAGAAGGAGGTGAGGCAGAAGACCCGGAGGACGAAGCCGAGGCGTTCCCCCGCTGCGCGAGCCCGCATAAGTGCCATAACATCCAAGGCGAGGCGGGCGCGAAAGAAGGCAGAAGCCATTACTGCACGCAAGGCGGGTGACAGCATTGCCTCTACTGGGCCGTCGGACCTGGAGAACGAGTCCACCGCAGAGCCGTCGCTGGAGGAGAGCGTCGGCAGTGGCAGCGGATCCGAGGACGAGGGCGGCATTGCCGCAGGGCCGTCCAGACGATGGAAGGCAGCTCGGAGTCGAGGCTGCCGAGCGACGAGGGCGGCACTGCTGCAGAGCCGTCGCGAGATGAGGGCGGCAGTGCCGCAGGACCGTTGGAGGCGGAAATAGACACGGCCTCGGAGATGTCGACGGACGAGGGCGGCAATGCCACAGAGCCGTCCGCCGACGAAAGTAGCAGGATGCAGGTTGGCGGGAGTGGTGGCGAGGGCGGTGGATGCGCCGTAGCGAGTAGCGGGCCGTCAGTTGAGGTTTTGCGTAGGTCGTCGGTGTCGCCGAAGAGGAATGAGGAGAGGGTTAGGGAGACTGCAGAGGCGCCATCCCCAAGGGTGAAGAAGAGGGAGGAGGCCCTCCCCCCGAGCGTCCGGAAGCGCCCCCTCCAAAAGGGGGCCAGCTCGAACACCGACTCGGAGGAGAGTACCACTATGCCTCCTCCCAAGGTCCCGACCATGCCCCGTGGGCGCAGAGGCCGCGAACGCCCGCCTTAGCGAGGAGGTCTCCGGCTTGCGGGAACGTAACCGCAAGCTGGAGACGGAGCTATCGGCGGTGCGACGGGAGAACCGCGGGTTGACCAAGGAGATGGCCGACCTGCGGGCCCAGTTCGCGAGCCTGGCGCCAGCCACGCCGTCGGTGCCGGCCTCGCCACCGAAACGGGCTGCGCCAGGGTGGGCGGGCCCGTCGTCTGCGTCCGTGGCGCCGGCTGCGCCCGTCGCGGCCTCGGCGCTGCCTCCCCTCAGGAAGTTGAACATCCGGCTCTCTCAGTCATCGAACGAAGTGCAGTAACTTTGTACTATTCAAACGTCTATTTTCCTCCACCGACCGGATATAGACAGAAGACTTTTGGCCATGTAGCCTTACTGCTATAAAATAAAAGGTTTTGCGATGTATATGAAATCCTGATATTTTTAAAATATCGTCCTTTCAATATATCGATATTTTTCTCAATGACACCTCTTTTTACCTTCGTTCATTGCGCCGTTCTCGTAATAAGCTTTTTTTTAGCTAAAATGTAGGAGTAAGTGATAACTTATCACCAATTTCATGCCAAAATTTTATAGTAGACTAGCTGACCCAACAGACGTTGTTCTGTTCAAATAAAATAAAAATAATTCTCCTTGAAATCAACAGCAGCGCCACCTACCGCGTCCAATTGTGAATCTCAACCATTCTCGAATCCCCTTGAACGCACACAAAAAAATTCATCAACATCGGTCCAGCCGTTTAGGAAGAGTTCAGTGACATACACATGTACCCAAGAAATATATATATATATAAAGAAGATTAAGTTTACAGTGATTTTGAAGAATAAATAATTTACAAGAAAATAAAATAACAAATGTATTAAAATAAATATCGACCCTCGATAATTACTTTTCAGTATCGAGCTATCGATATATCGTCCAAAAAATATTAGTAAAAAGTATCGATATTTTTAAATAACAATATCGATATTTCGATATAACAGTCCTAGTACTAACTATACAATATGAATTACTATGGCGCGGTACTATAGTAAATTATATAACCGTTTATCTAGCAACAGTAAAGCTACTACGACTTTCATTAAGTACAAATAATAGATAGCTCGAAATATTTCACATTTTTGTAGCAACCAGTCGACATCTCGACCTCACATTTAACCCGAATTCCAGCAAACTGCATAATTTCACCACTAATGAGAAGAGAGTCGGCGGCGTCTAATTAGCGCAGCAGAGTCGGTAAGACGCCCACTAAATAGACGCCAACGTAGGTATACCAAGTTATGACACTTTTTGTGGAAAAAGTCTCATTTTCATAAAACACTGTACAATCGAGTTCTCATTGGTGCCTATTATAATCTTAATGACTTTTATCTCTATTTGACTGCACAGATAATGCAGTGGTTAAGATACCGATATCGTGGGTTCGAATCTTACGCAAAATAATATGTGCGACACACAAATTGTTGTTCTGAGCATTCATTTAATTTGCGTTCATTAATTATAGGTTTGTAAAGTGTCCTGCAACATGAGTATTATTTACTTGGTGGAGGGTGTTGTCCATTTTACAACAAAAAAAGATAGGAAATAAAGATGTTTTAGTGATTTTATCACGTTTGTATTTGATTTTTAATTTGCTGCCGTTTTCAACATTTAATAGTGTTAGTTAATGCTCTTTGTCACGGGAGCACTAAAAAACACACACACTTCTGAACAAAGGTACGTCTCTTCACGAAACGATGGTAATGCCATAATCGCCATACTTGGCAGACGAGATCGCGCTCGCGAACTGTTGACATGAATTACCCGAGAGAATACTGGTACAGACCATTTCTAAAACGCCCTCGAAAAAGTAAGAAATGCTGAAATATTGTTTACTTAGGTCATGGAATAACTTCTTACTAATAGCTCAACCATCATCCAAACTAATCAACATTGATTATTATCAGGCTCTTATCTAAATTATTTGAGGTCGACGTAATGTAGTCATATATATTACAAATAGTTTTAGCAGTAATTTAATGAAGGCGACCCTTGGGACTGTAATTACGAAACATCAGCAGAAGTCGGTCATAAAATTTTTAGTCATCTTTTACGACGCCTGAGTTTTTTGTTTGGGGGATGGGTCAGCACACCCGTCGCCCGACTCCGTCCGGGGCGACAGAGAGGCATCGCGCGTGGCCCCTTAACCCACCCGTGACACGTCGCCTTCGTCGTTGGGCCGACCACTAATGTAGAGTGACTTGTCATCAGTGGTCGGCCCGACGGAATACCCCTTGAGTAGTACCCTCCTCGCGACCGACGTTTCCCCGTTGTTCGGGAACGTCGGATCTTTTACGACGTCTACAAGCCGGTAAGGGTTGATAGTATTCCCGGCACTAAACAAGCTAACAATAAAATAAATACATTCATGACACATGGGAAGATCCACCCAAAAACATAGAATCATGGATACCCTAAAACAACGCAAGGAGTTGAGGCTTAGCGCGACTCGACTGCGGGTGTCGGGGACCGCAGAGGCCTCACCTAATGAAGTGTTTCGCTTTGACACGCGTGTTCGTTAGCAGACCACTTCACCGGTACCGACGACCGTGTTCAGATCACAGCTTCCTCGAATTTACCACTTAAGTGGCATGCAATTGCATGCCATTGCACTTGTTAACTAGTTTGTGTTAAGTTGACATATGAATTGTTACATATGAAGATTGTATCTTGTATTATATTAATTACCAGTAATTACATGCGTTTTCTAATTGTTATGTAATTATCGGCGTCCAGCAACTGTTCTACAGCAAATATTAGGTACTATAAAGATAACTACATATTATGTTGAATCACTATAAAACTTTTATCATTAAAATGTGTAACTATTTTTTACGATACTTTAATACATATTGTTTATACAAATATTTCCATACATCGTCTTTTATGCCACCCACAGTTTTCTTACCCACCCACAGTTTACCCACCCCCTCGGTGGTAGGTAAACTGTATTCTTTCCTCGTCATCACACGAGAAAATTTCATAAATGTAAATTAGAATTAAGTGTGATGTATATTATCATAAATGCATTAATTTTCCGTGTATTGACAGAGTAAGAATACAATTCACCACTCCCTATCCTGCCCGTGGATATCGTAAAAGACGACTAAGGGATAAAATATGCATCTGTGCAAGAGGCGGCAAACTCGATACAAAATCCTATTCCAACACCGCTGTCCAGCATGGAATAGTAGGTAAATTTCCCTTCCATTGTGAAGAAGGTCTGAGCACAACAGTGAGACTTATAAAGGCTAAAATAAATATTATCATTAATTCGTGGTTGTTTGTTCACTTAAACCCTAGTTATAAATAATCATTTTACTACATTTCTAATAAGATTTTGTTAGTTGGCAATGCCATAATAAGACAATCATCGCAATATTTTATTTGCTAGTAGAGAATTTAATTTATTTTAATATTATTCTCCACAATCACTAATTTTCAAGTCAACCGAATTGTCTATATTGTTGAACATTTTAAAACACCAAAGCCACACGTGTCTACAATTGTAAATTTTGTAAGACAGCAAACATAATGGTTGCTTTAAATGACACCTAATGTATTTTACTTAGGTACTCTTGACTGGCAACACACTGAAGTAGAAAAGGTAAGTTGGTAACACTACTTTAAACCATTTTTTTAAAAAAGAAACATATATTTTGTGCTGCGCTATTAGAATCCAAAAATGCAATAGTGCAAAACAATTGTTTCGTTACAAATCCCTGGAAATGATAACGCAGTTATAAAGTATGTCTAATACTTAATTGCGTCCAATGTCCGTCGTACAATGGTTCGCGTAATCAGCCCGAGCGTCGCACAATATGAATCTAGTCGTCGTTAGGGTTACCACAGACCATATGGCGAAAAATATATAAATATATACATGACTTTCCCTGGAATGCCTCTCGGTCCTACGCCACTTGCATCCAACGGTTCCTAACGACTTTTCTCCCAGTAGAGGGGTCGTCCTACGCGGCGTCGTCCGATTCGTGGTTGCTACTCGAGAACCTTTCTTCTCCAATGGTTTTCGATTCGAGCGAGCGATGTGGCTGCCCATTGCCATTTCAACGTGCTAATTCTGCGGGCTATATCACTTACACTCGTTCTTCTAGGGATTGCCGTATTACGGATTTCATCACGTAGAGAAATACCGATCATAACTCTCTCCATAGCACGTTGAGCGACATTGAGCCTTTTTATGAGGCCGACATTTAGAGAGCACGTTTCAGTGCCAACATTGTAAAAATTAAAATTCTTCTTAAAATATCTAAATAACACACTCCACTACACAAAAATTAAAATTCACCTTAAAATACCTAACATTTAAAAGAAGGCATGTTGGTGTTCAATTTTGACAACCCTAGCGCGACCCCGCAGGTCGCGTAATCCAACTATTCAATTTTCAGCCCAAAAGGATTGCGCGCGTCTTACGTTTTTTATCTCTCGTTGATCCAATACAAGCAGTTATTGTTACATTGGATATAATATCTTAACTCTTTTGTTTATTTATAATTCGTTTGATTAGTCAAATGATTATGAAAAATAATTGATATTTCGTACGTGTGTTAACGGTTACGAATATTACCAACCCTTACAATGATCGTGGGTGTCGTAGAAGACAACTAAATGCTTTTAAACCTGGCCCAGCTCCATTTAATGCCGTCGGTTTTACAATTACATTTCTAAGGAGAGTTAACGTCAGACAGCAGGCCAGTCATAAAATTATTGTCAAAACGTTTGCAATATATTCTATGAAAGAAGAGTACATATTGAATCGATTCCATGTAATTGGGATTAGAACAGAGTGAAAATGATTTTTTTTTTATGTGTGGGCTATGGTAAGCGCACACGCGGTCCATTCCCTCCGGGGCGACGAACGCGCGGGTCCATAACCCAACCGTACCCACGTCAGATTCATCGTTGGGCCGACCACCGGAGCAGGGTAACTTGTCGTCAGTGGTCGGCAGAGTGATAATGATGATGATGATAATAATTTGTATACCATCAAAAACAAGACTTTTAAAAAGAAGCCAAGCCTCGCAACTGTGTTCTTCTACCATAAAAACTTGTGAGATCCATGTTATTCCAAGTCGGTTAACTCATTAAATCCCTGCTTAAGGGACCTTTCTACTTAAGTTATTACGTAAATAGCTAACCTAACAACTTCTTATAGTGACTATATCGATATTAAAGACCTTTTATGTTTTAAATAAACAGAATGACTTGGCAATCGCATGAAAACACACCTCACAAGTAATACATATTATATTAAATTGTACTAAACATAGTGCGATTGCCAAGTCAATCTATATATTTAAAACATAAAAGATCTTTAATATTGATATAGTCACTATAAGAAGTTGTTAGGTTAGCTATTTACGTAATAACTTAAGTAGAAAGGTCCCTTAAGCAGGGATTCAATGAGTTAACCGACTTGGAATAACATGGATCTCACAAGTTTTTATGGTAGAAGAACTCAGTTGCGAGGCTTGGCTTCTTTTTACAAGTCTTGTTTTTGATGGTATCTCATTTCTTTTTGTAGATAGACCTACTTATTTGCCTTTCCGGTACCTTCTACTTCTTGAATACCAACAAAGGATTTTCTTAGAGCAGAAAAATGAGACATCACTCCTTTCCGCTTGAGTCAATTCTACCTAAACTAAGCGGAGAGATGTGGAAATAAAGAAATTTGATTGGTTTTTCGAAACACATCTCCTTTAGTCTCCTCTCCGCTTTGATGCCAATCGAGCCTTATGATGGCGTTCTTTCTTTTAGATAAATTTGAGACAATTTAGCTTGCTTAATACTTTGGGAGATTTTGGTACAATTTCATAAGATACCTCCCACTCTTGCTTTTTCATTAAGTTGATTGACCATTTTACAAGTTATCTTTGAACATAATTATATCTAGGTATCTGTCTACACCTATTATGCCCATCATCATTCAACCTATCGCCGTCCACTGTAGAACATAGACCCCCCCCTCATGCTTCACCATAAAGTGCGGTACTGTGGCACCTGCATCCAACGACGCTCAAGGGTAACAGAGTGGCCATGATTAGAGCTCATTTTTCTTCGCCTTATGAGGAATAATGACGTAGTCACCACGTTTGGTAGGCGAGTTGGTTTCGCAGTGAGATATCATACATTTCCCGGCGAGAGCTGCTGCCCACTCTCCTTCCTGTTGAATCTTTTTTTTAAATGACAACGCCTTGCAGTAACGTAGTAATAATCCTTATATTATGGGGGACTTTACAAACATATAATTCAACATCGCATTATCATTGCAGCCCTCACATGTCCCATTATTGGGCTCGGGCCTCCTTCACAATGGGAGGGAATCGAACCCACTATACCATGCCGGTCATACATGTTGATATAGGGTTTCATTTCGAGTTTTCCTTCTCTTGCACAGATGGTATGTGCATAATATAGCCCATAGTCGTCTTATACGATATCCACGGGCAAGATATAGAGTGGTGAATTGTATTCTTACTTCGTCACTATACGGAAAGAACCGACACAAATTATATTCAGACTCGGAACAACAATTTGTGGATCGTACAAGGTGTTGTCTTGCATGGAATTCGAACCCGCGACACTAGCACGGTACGTTGGTATCATAATCACTACGTCATCTGCGTAGTCTTTAGCCGGTTGTTACGATTCCCATAGAGAAGCAATGATGGCGACAAATGTATTCTTATTTTTTACAAAGTTACATTTCATTAACTGCAAATGTAACTTTGTAATCCTATATATTTATATAAGTTTACAAAATTATTTATACAGTTAGTGTATCTCGGAAACTGGATGAAAATTATAATATTTCATAATTTTTCCTTCATTTATACACTAAACACTAATTGTATTCTAAATTTGAAGCTTCTATGTCTGCTAGAAGTGCCACTTTAATATTGATGATCGGTCAGTCAGTCAGTGAGTGACAAAATTACGAAATTTTGACTAGTTATAATTCTTAAACTATTGGTTCAAATTGAATGAAATTTGAATTACACAATGTGTATACAATTACTGCTAGGTTTCTGAAAAATCAGCTTTCTAACTTTATTAACTACGAAGTTATAGGGGGTCGAAAATGCCCTGAATGGCTTCGAGAAAAGTATGTTACGGCAGTTTTGCGTTTTGCCCGACTTTTTTGTTGCTCAACATGGCGGGGGCACTGCCGTGCCCCCAGAAAAGCGACTACATTATAACGAATCATGACAATATTACAAGTTTTTTTATAATTATACTACTCTTTCTGTTATACTTTTCTGCCAATCCTCGAAGAGAGAGATTTTTATTTTACTACCTAATGAACTAAGAAAAACGTAGTGTAAGTATAATTAATAAAGTAAATTTAATAAAAATTGCGATTTAAAAATATTACCACATAAATCTTCCGCTATTTCTGCCGATAGCTCCATCAGCGTATGGATGTCTTAATCCATTGACGGTGGAAAGAAAAAACGTGATTGTAACCAGTGATGTTTTTATTTATTTAGTTGGTTTCCATTTCCTCTGTCAAGTAATAGTGATATAATTGCCACGTGTTATCCAGGAATACTGTATTTCTCTATGTTAGTATTCTGTTAGCCGCTTTTTACGACTCCTCTAAGAAAATTAAAAGGTTGCTAACGTATTGAAATCATAACACACTTTAAAAACTTACAAGTACATATAATATACATAAATGTTCTATAATTACTTCAAAATTTCATTTAAATTAAAAAAGATTTAATGCTTAATTATTAAATAAATAAAACATAATTAATGTACTATATAATTTCTTCAAATTCCATCTCGTCTTCTTAAATATTTTCTTTTAATTGTAATCGCTATTTGAAATACCTTTACCGAAAAAGCCCAAGTACTTGGGCACCGCAAACTTTCAAGCTCTTCATAATTCGAGTGTTACGTAAGTCTAATTGTACGTTGATTTATACGAAGCGAAGTTTCGCAGCGGAAAAAAGCAATTATACTCAGTGTTTTACTGAGGTGAGGAAGCATATTAAAAAACTTGAAAGCACTGTCAACCCTCCGACTGCAGCAGACACTGATGGCTATTAATTAGAAGGGTTGGATGAAGATATTTCATTATTTCTTTTCGTCTTTCTACTATTTTAAGGACAACGTAACCTTTTTACAAATTGTATTTTAAGAAAGAAAAATTCTAGTATATTTATTTTGTTAATTATTAAACGATAAAATTATTTTCATTATATCGTAGAACAAATACGATACCTCTATTCTGTAAAAATTGGTACTTAGAAGAGTTCTTTATCGCATGCCATTTGTATACTCCGAAGGTACCCGACTTTCGAAATGGATCAATAGTTTTATTAGGTACCTCTTAGCTAGTAAGTTATAACTCTGTATGAAGTAAAAGGCATTCCGGCATGATGCTTTGTCCTACACGATATTTAAAACTAATCTACTATACCTTCTAGGTCCATATTGGTCCTTACCACCAGATAGAATAGGTATTAGTGATATTTGAGACTGAATCCACTAAAGAATCCTACCATTGCAAATTCTTGTAAATTAATATTCACAATGGTATCCGACCCATGGTAGTAAAACTCTAAATAAAAACTTAGATCAATCGATTTCACCAGCGTGATATGGTAGTTCAATATCCCTCTTACTGTGTTAAGGAGGCTTGCCAGCAATAGTGCACTGTATATAAGGGCTAAAGAGAAAAGAAGATAGAGGTTTGAAATAAAGCCCGTGGAAGTGCTTTTTATATTGAATAGAACATCGTTAGCGTAATTGAATAAGAATTATCTAAACTCAGCAACAGAAGTAACATAAGGTACTGTACTCTATCCATAAACTCCGTGAAACTCAAACTCAAATTATTTTACCCTAAATTCTCTAAATATCAATCTCGAAGACTCTACTGATAGTAATATAAGTGTTTTAGAGTCATTCTACATAAAAGATAACAATCTTTTCGGCGTTATCCTTAAAGTCATAAATAGAATTGTAATAGAACCACATTTTGTATAACTTTCTTCAATAATATAGCATAAGAGCAGTCGATTACCTGTGAGGATGAAGTAAGAATGCCTTAGCCAATTAGTCATAATTTCCTCTTTTCCCATGAAACTCATGAAATCTGTTACATACGTAAAATTAGTATCAAATTCAAAATCATTTATTAAATATGGTCAATTTTAGCATATTCCCGTAAATTAATCCAATATGCTACCGCTGGATCAGAACAGAACCACAACTGAGAAATTTAAGCAGAAATCAAACTGGTTTGTCTTTTTCTTATGCAGAAAATCTGCGTAATAAAAAGTATGGTGACGAAATAGGAATACAATTCATCGCCCTATACCAATACGTCTGGCCAGCGTGGTATAGGTAGTGGATCAATTTCCATCCCGTAGTGGAGAAGGCTCGAGCCCAGCGGTGGGACGTCTATGGGCTGATATTATGATGGTATGACGAGACTTTTTTTTAATAAAAAGAAAATTAAATAAAAGAGAAAGAAATTCTATTTAAAATCAAATGCCACGTTATTAACCTACTGGCCTCAGTAGACCCGTGTCGAACGGCAAGTTGTTCATAAGCTGAAAATAAGGAGCAAGCCTATTTTTGTTAATCGAGTCTTTATTCCAAATAAAGACCTAATGATTGCAGTAGTATACTTATGCCATTATTAGGAATTAAATTATAAGTGACTGTCTTAACAGCGTTTGGGTCACATTAGAGATAAAGAAAGAGAGCGAAGAAAGATTAGAGAGAGTGCGTCATTGGCACATATATCTCTTAAAGCATACAATGTTACCTCTGAAAAAGAATGAATTTTCTCCTTTTTATAATATTTTTAATTGATGCTCCTATCCAATTCGTCATATCTTGAACTTATATAACCTATTATTACCTTTCTCGACATATCCATTACTGAAAGAATTGTTCAATTCGAATCTGTGGTTCCTGAGATTAGCGTGTTCAGCCAAACAAACTCTTCAGTTTTATTATACTTATATAAATGTATTGAAAAGAAAAATACATTCAAACTTCATTTAAAAGACATTTGATAAATTTTCTAGCAATAATTATCAAAACAAAAATCTGCATCCCAAAAACAAGAGTCAGCGCACTTATCGAAACAATCTCGCAATCAAAGTGTGCACTTTGTTAACAAGGTACTAACTCTAGAATTTATGTAAACTGTTCACAGCTCGTTCCACTTATCTGAGATTAAAATCTGGCTCGTGCCTGCGCCGAGGTGGCGGCACGCAGCAATCATTCCTCAGGGAACCTGCTTTATTTGCGGCCTTATCATCACTTAACATATCTGCATATTCATTAAGAGATCAATCATATTATTGTCTTGTTGCTTTCCTGTAGCGGTATTGTATTAATAGGCTTAAAATGGAATCAACAATCCTCCGACTTTTGAGCTCTTTTCATAACAAGTTAACATACAAACTCATAATAAATGATTAATTAAGACATGTTGAATATATAGACGACGTTAAGGGTTAAAGAATTCCTTAACCCCTTTTTAAAATACAAAAAAAAAGTTTCAATCGGCTGATCAATGTCAAATATTTAACATGGTCTATATTATAAACATGCATGAAGTGGCAGACCATAATAACCACACTTGGCATGCGGGTTGGCGATCGCAATCGGTGTTGTTAAGTTCCGAGGAGTGGAATGATTGCAATCCGTGATACTGGCACGGTAGTTCGATATCTTAGTAACTACGCCATCTATGCAATAGCCTTCTAACATAATTGATAGATACATAAACATTATATATTCATGAATTACATTGCGTTGAATAGGCACAAAAAACTATACCCATTGACATAAAATGTATGAAAAACCACCTCATTTCTGACCACCCATCACCCAAAACAATTTATATCCCAATCCATTCATAAATGTCGATCATTGATTGTTTTAAACAGACGCTCTGACGCCGGGGACTTGCCGAACCGTTTCGAATACCATAAAACTAGAATGTTGGTAGGTACTATTGTGCTAAAATCGCAGTACCTCTATCAATCAAGGACCCCCTGGGTCCGTTTCCGACCAGGTGTTCTTTTGGAATTTGCGCCGAAAAACTGCGCTTCAAAGATTTTGTGAAAAAAAAGTGACGTGTATTGTTCGATTCTGCGTAGTTCTGAGCGCTGGGCTAGCCCGCCGTGGTGCGATGCCAGGTAGACGATTTAAGTATGGTATTAAAAATATTTTTACTTAGCGTAAATGTAGCCAATATCAACAGTATAATTACAAATTTATAGATAACCTAGATCATATAATTTTATAAAGAACAAAACATTGAATGTACGCAGAAAATAATAACTTCGACAGAGTAAGAATATATTTCGCCACCCCCTTTCTTGCCCGTGGGTGTCGTAAAAAATGACTTGGGGATATAATAAACATACTCGACAAAACTCAACATAAAACCCTATGCCAAAAAGTCAGACTAGCGCAGTGTAGTAGGTTAAATTCTTTTCCAAAATGGAGGAGGCAAGAGGCCAATATGTGTGGGACTTATGCGGGCTCAGCTGAAGAAATCGTTACAAAAAAACATCATCTCAGTTCATATGCAGTCCCATTGTTGGGCACGCTGGTAAAACGGGTATTGTGCTTTATTTCGAGTTTTCCTTCTCTTGCATGGATGTTATACACATGTTGTAGCCCTTAGTCGTCTTTTAAGTCATACCCACGGGCAAGAACTGGTGAACTGTATTCTTACTGCGTGACCACACAGAAATACAAAAAAAAACATAATCCTTCTTAATTATCACAATCTTATAGCTTCGTGCTGACAGAAATATAATATAAAACATTTAAACTCTACTATTCTTCACACTTAGAACTGTCTGTAAAGCATTATAGTTAATAATAAAAGTTAATTTGCCTTTGCATTGAATGTCAAATGGCGTACAATACTAATGAATTACGACGAATCGTAAAAATGTTTGATATACGATCCCCATCGGACACTGACCATCAGGATAGAACTGCATGACTTGGGCGACAAGCGAACTGAGTACCTTTAATAGAAAAAAAGCGAATATGGTATCTATGCGAGAGATAATAAAGTGTTATCTACAAAATCATGAAATTATTTCTATTGCGCTGTAAATTATCAAAGGCTCCACCGACCCACTTTAATGTCGGGTAAGTAATGCAATGGTTTTATGTTTGTGCGTGATCTATGAAAGAGTTTTGGGAATTACACGTTTAACAACTTTTGTGCAAGGGATTATTATGGTTCCAAATATAAGGATTATTTCTTTTTTTTTAAAGAAAATGAGGTTTGGTCAGTATGTGTCTTTACGATACATTCATTCACCATCGAATATAATATGATATAGATATAAAACACCTATACTTTATTTACCATGTAATATTTAATCCCATGTAATAGACATTAGTCCACGTGGTGACGGATCAAGAATACAAATCAACACAGGGAGTGTTGAACATCCTGCCCGTGGACGTCGCATATAACATCTATGCAACAGAAGGAAAACTCGAAATAAAATCCTATACCAACCCGTCTGATCAGCAAATAGCAAGGTCAATATCCTTCCTATTCTAGAGGAGACTCATGCGCAGCAGTGGAATGGATATGACCTAAAATAATGATAATGATACCCATTTTTTTTGGGGTGTAGGTTACGGTCGCCGCACTCCTCGCACCACTCCGTCCGGGGCGACAGAGGGGCGTAAGCACGCAGACCCGTAACCCACCCGTATAGCACGTCGCCTTCATCGTTGGGTCGACCACCGGCGCAGAGTTCCTTGACCTCAATGGTCATAATGATACCCATATGGTGCTAGGAACGTCAAAGATTTGGTACCAGTGGCTAGCCCAATGGAGAAGAGGAGAAAATACGGTGGATTATGAGGCCGCACGCAGCACTTTCATCACCTCGGATGGAATGGACGGCGTGTGTAAGCCTAGCTACCACACAGCAATGCAGGTTAGGGTAGTATTTAATAAAAAAATGTCCTTTTCAAAAGTCGCTAACCGTCTTGATGATGTCCAATCAAAGACAGGTGTGCGCAACGTCTTCTAAACATTCTATAAAAGAACTATACGTTAAATCAATGCAGGACATTTTCAACAATAGTAAGTTTGGGTGCTATTGTCATCGCCATTATCTTTGGCCACGTGGGACAGGTGAGCTTGAGCACGCGCGCATCTGCGATTATAAAAACGTGCGGCGGAATATCGGCATGCGCTTGCGCAAGATTTTAATCGACCTTTATTCGATGACAGTTCTAGCCATTTTGCGCTATGACGATCTCCCTTGAGACAGCTGCGCCAATGTTTCTAATAAATTTCACGTTCACGGTGATTTATTTTAGATATTCGAAGACATATTTGAAATGATAATATTGAGTAAATTAAATTTAGAATTCTTTAGGAAGTTTTGTAATAATAATAATTGTTCATTTTAGGTTTCCAAATTCCATATAGAAATCTAATAAAAGCTACAAATTGGTTTTAGGATCAAAGCGGCCTACTAAATCGTTATACGACATTTATTAAAACGTTTTGTTTTACGTAAATGAATAAATTGGTATATTTCTGAAAGTAAATTGATGTTTGTCCCGTTTGGCCGCCCAACGCGCTAGCGGCGGAGCGTGTCTTCGTAGAGTAGAGGAGTTTCCCTCGGACTCGACGTGTCGCCTTCTTCCGCGAGAACTGGGACGAGGTCGCCGCCTTCTGCGAGGGAGTCGCAATTACTTATGCTGTTAATCATCGCTCTAGTGACGGCAAGCAGCGTCAGGTCGGCATCGATGGTCGCAACGAGTACTTAACGCTGCTCTGCCCAGGCCACGCAGATCTCGCGCATATGCTGCGAAGCATCAACGCTGCAACTGTAGCATAGCACTAGTGGGAGGACTTATAGCGATCGTGTACAGGTATTTGTCGAAGCAAGCATGCTCCAATAAAACCTGCAACAGCCCCAAAGAGACGGTTCTGTGCCGCCACTCTATTCACTCTATCAGCACCGGCAGGAGAGCCTCAATGATGATGAAAAAAAAATACAAAAATATTTATATTATACCTACCAAATTCACTCATATTTTAGAAAAATTCGAACTAAAGCATAGTACCTACACACTTATTGTGTTTTAAATAAAGATTAAAATATTTTGCTAAAGTAATTGAAACACCTGTAAAATTACGTATGTTTCATTTACATTTTTACTAAATGTATGTAATTATAAAAATAGCCTATTTCACGCTCTTTTTAAAATCCAAATTGACATCACTGAATAAAAAAATTCAGTAGTATTTTTCCAATATATAGTATTAATCTATAGCAGTATTATTCTACTCTATGAGCGTTATGCATAATGCAACTGCTTATATGATATCTTCAAACATGTCCTTTCATATCACTGACAACGTAAATTATAAGCGTGAAAATGAATTAAACAAAAAACGCACTTCTACATCCTAACTTGAATATTATAATTTTTGCGAAAGTGGGTTTTTGTAATTTTTTTAAAAATGTTTGAGAAATAAACTTCATTGTTACTCTATACTAAATCTATACTACTATACTAACCTATTCCGTGTGATGACGGAGTAAGAATACAATTCACTACTCCCTATCTTGCCCGCGAATATCGTACAAGACGACTAAGGGATATAATATGCACATAAGATATGTGCAAGAGAAGGAAAACTCGAAATGAAACCCTAACCAACATGTCTGACCAGCATGGTATAGTAGGTCAAATTCCCTCCCATTGTGGAGGAGGCTCGAGCCCAACAGTGGGACGTATATGGGCTGTGATGATGATGATGATACTAACCTATTTTAAAAATTCTTTCACCAATGCAAAGCTACATTATCAGGCAGTAATACAGGCTATAGCAGCATAGGTCTTGTATTTCCACAGGAAGGGGAACTACGCGTCTGAAACTGCGAGAATTTGTTAGTTTATAAGTCAGGAAAATTAAATAATGTCTTATATACATGGATATTAGTCTATTTGTAATTTTAACGCCAATACCACGCTTTACTTATTGTATTTCAATTATAGGTACATATAATCAAATCACCATTTACTCTAATAGAAATCATCTTTTACATGATATCGACTTTCAATCATTTGCGGTCCTATTTATAATAATATGTATTCTGATTACTTCGAGTGCGTTATATCTTGCAGAGTGTGTAAGGTGAGCATGCCAGTTGCCGTCCCATTAGAATAGGTAGGTACGAGACTGGAATACACACGCGGTCGCGATTGCCTCGCCTTGGATCGCACAATAAGGTGGAAACGCGGCTCCACAAAACGATTACCCTCTCATACCTTGCATGTACTTACTATAGAGCCCCGAATTGCCGTAATATTTTCTTGATACTTCATGATACATTGAAAATTATTAAGATCTTAGATAATAGGTACTTAATAAAATCTTGACAAAGTGTTGATTATTTTTTTCATTAATAGTCTTATTCAAATCACTCCCTAATTCATAACTGTTAACTTTAAATAATAGATTAATCCTTACTAATATTATAAATGCGAAAGTAACTCTGTCTGTCTGTCTGTCTGTCTGTCTGCTACGCTTTCACGTCTAAACCACTGGACCGATTTTGATGAAATTTGGTACAGACATGGACTAAAGCTTGAGAAAGGACATAGGCTACTTTTTATTGCGAAAAAATGGGTATAAGGGGTTGAAATAGGGGATGACATTTTGTATGGAAATTCGTCATTTTCGATGATAGAACCACGAATCTTTGTATTATGGTACCTGATAATAAATAAATAAATATTCGTTCAAGCGTTTTGGAAATTTCAATTACATGGGGATGAAATTCAACCCCTAAAATACCAAAAAGCATACAGCCGAAACCACTGGGCCTAGAAACGTATTTTCTTTTTTACACCATCATATTTCTTGGGGTGCACGAGCACTAGCAAAGGATTTTTGGAAATTCACCCCCTTAGGGGGTGAAAAGCATATAGTCTTTCACGTCTAAACCGATTTTGATGAAATTTGGTACAGAGATGGACTAAAGCTTGAGAAAGGACATAGGCTACTTTTTATCGCGAAAAAATGGGTATAAGGGGTTGAAATAGGGGATGACATTTTGTATGAAAATTCGTCATTTTCGATGATAGAACCACGAATCTTTGTATTAAGGCACCTAATAATAAATAAATAAATATTCGCTCAAGCGTTTTGGAAATTCCATTTACATGGGGATGAAACTCAACCCCTAAAATACCAAAAAGCATACAGCCGAAACCACTGGGCCTAGAAAAGTATTTTTATTTTACACCATCATATTTCTTGGGGTGCACGAGCACTAGCAAAGGATTTTTGGAAATTCACCCCCTTAAGGGGGTGAAAAGCATATAGTCTTTCACGTCTAAACCGATTTTGATGAAATTTGGTACAGAGATGGACTAAAGCTTGAGAAAGGACATAGGCTACTTTTATCGCGAAAAAATGGGTATAGGGGGTTGAAATAGGGGATGACATTTTGTATGAAAATTCGTCATTTTCGATGATAGAACCACGAATCTTTGTATTAAGGCACCTAATAATAAATAAATATATATTCGCTCGAGCGTTTTGGAAATTCCATTTACATGGGGATGAAATTCAACCCCTAAAATACTAAAAAGCATACAGCCGAAACCACTGGGCCTAGAAACGTATTTTTTTACACCATCGTATTTCTTGGGGTGCACGAGCACTAGCAAAGGATTTTTGGAAATTCACACCCTTAAGGGGTTGAAAAGCAGCCTTTCACGTCGAAACCACTTAACCGATTTTGATAAAATTTGGTACGGATATGTACTAAAGCTTGAGAAAGGATATAAGGCTACTTTTTATCGCGAAAAATAGGTATAAGGGGTTGAAATAGGGGAAAGTATTTTCTTTTTACATCGTCTTATTTCTTGGGGTATACGAGCACTAGCAAAGGATTTTTGGAAAATCACCCCCTGAAGGGGGTGAAAAGCGTATAGACTAAACTATTAGTGCTAGGAACGTAAAACTTTCTATGCAATTCTCTTTCTTTTGTTGTAAGTGAGCTCTAAGAAATTATTTTATTAAAATCAACTCCTAAAGGGGTGCAAAATATATAGCCGAAATCATTAGGCCTAGAAACATGGAATTTTGTATAAAGTTGCTTTTCTTGGGGAAAGAGAGATTTTTGCAATTTTAGCCCTAAGGGGGTGAACAGCGTTTAACCAAAATCACTGAGTCTACGAAGGATCATTTTAGTACAGGCTTTCTTGGATTACCCCAAGATTTTCTTAGTGCTCACTTACCAAGCACTATGAAAAAATTTTTGGCAAGGATAAGCGAGCTAACAAAGAATTTTTGGAAATTCAACCCCTAAGAGGGTGAAAGTGTATAGCCAAAGATGCTAAGCCTAAGAATGTGAAATTTTGTATACCGATCGGTTATTTGGGGTAAGCACTCACTAAGAAACAATTTTGGGCTGCCCCAAAAGGGTAATACGCATATAGTCGAAGACACCCAGCCAATGATATATCATCATTATCTTGCGCTTATCCTAATTACTTTGGATCGACGCGATATGTAGGTACTCTTCTGCCATCGTAGATATATTGCAAAGGTTCCAGCAACATTTTATGACCTGGCGGACGACATTGTTGGCCAGACGGCATCACCAATTGGTCCAGGTCGATGTAAATCTTTGTCTTAGTAGTATTTTGCGACACCCACGAACAATGAAAGCGTGGTAATATTTCTAGCAGCTACCAGACAGTAAGTTACAATCAAGATATTATTCCAATTTTCTATCTCTACAAATAAATCAATTTCAAGCATCTATTTGTCTATCAAAATAATAGGTTTTATTTATGCTCACACAATACGGTCCAAATTTTTTTGTCTGTCTGTCTATTCGTTACAGGTAATCTTCAAAATGGCTGGACCGATATTGATTACATTTTACCATCAGGTCTACCAGGCGTACATAAGGAATAACTTAAACTATATTTTATCCCGGTGTGGTTGGAGCAACCTTGAGAATTAGGTCGATTTTAAAATTATTTCACTAATGGAAAGCTATGTTTAAGCCAGTAACATATTTAAGCTATTTTTATCCTGATATTCCTACGGGATCGGGTACAATGCCGGTGAAATCACGGGAATTTAATGGTTTTAAAAATTAATTCACTAATGAAAAGCTATATTATCAGTGAATAACATATAAAGGCTATTTTTATCCCAGTATTTGCCCGGGAACGAGAACTAAACCGGGGGATGTCGACCAATTTTTAAAATTCTTTCACCAATGGAATGCTACCTATGTTGTCAGCGAGTAACATAATTTTTATCTCTGATATTTCTGGGATTTATATTTTTTTTTTTTCACCCATGTAAATTTTCCGGCTGGAGAGGCCTCGGTTCGGGGTGCGAACCGTGGAGGCCTTCCGGCCGGTGCTGATGCAGTAGTTGGAGAGGCGGCACGGGGTGCTCTCCTTCCGACTGGTGCAGGTTTTGACTGGGCATGGGTGCTTCGCCAAATACCTGCACAAGGTCGTTAGGAGGGAGAGTACACCGTCCTGCCACCACTGCGATTGCGACGAGGACACGGCGCGCCATACGCTCGAGGCCTGCGGGGCTTGGGCAGTGCAGCGCTGTGAACTCGTCGCAATCATCGGTACGGACCTGACGCTGCCGGCTATCGCTAGGGCGATGGTCGACAGCGTCGGGAATTGGGACGCGGTTGCAGCCTTCTGCGAGACAGTGATCTCGCGGAAGGAGGCGGCGGATCGCCTGCGTGAGGAGCGCAGCCTCGATGAGGAGATCCGCCGCCGGCGACTGGGGCGGCGCAGGCGCAACTATCTGCGCCTCATGCCGCCTTAGCCGAGGCCGTGGGTGACGTGACCGGGGATTAGTCCGTCACCCGCCGAGAGGCCGACCGCGTGAGGAAAGACCGACGTCCTACCCGAGGGGGGGACGTCGGTCGATGGGAGGGTACCCCAATAGGGGGTATTCCATCGGGCCGACCACTGACGACAAGTTAACGCTGCTCCGGTGGTCGGCCCAACGACGAAGGCGACGTGGTTTTCGGGTGGGTCGCGGGAGTTGCGTGCTTAAGCCCCTCTGTCGCCCCGGACGGAGTGGTGCGGAGGCGCGCCGACCGCGGCCCACCCACAAAAAAAAAAAAAAAAACCCATGTAAATTTATAATATCAGCGAGTAACATAGGCATTTTTTATTTCGGTATTGGCATGAAAATGGGGTCTACGTGAATGAAACTGCGGGTGTTTGATTGATATAATTTTTTTTTTTCACCAATGGAAAAGTACGTTATCAGAGACTAAGGAAAGGCATATTTATCATCCTATTTGCACGGGAATCTGAACTATAAGGCTGGAAGTAATATTCAAATGTGAAAGTTTTTGAAGATATTTGGATGTTTGTTACTCAATCATGCTTAAACTGTTGAGCAGATTTGGATGAAAATTGACACGTAGAGTATTTCTTAAATTAAGAAATGTAATACTTTTTATGCCGATAATATTCTTTGCGATAATAGTTCAATATTCAAGTAAATTTTACGCGGGCGAAGCCGCGGGCAAAAGCTAGTCTTTTATAAAAACAGAACACTATATACGTGTTTATTATTTACTATATACATATATATATCATACATAAAATTACTATAAAGATCTACCTACTATCTCTTCTCATTGCGGAAATATATTTTTTATTGGACTTGACACTTAGGCAGTGATGTGGTAATCTAAATTGGGACAATCCGGGCTGTGTTTATTTGATTTTTGTACATTAACTGCATTTATGTCAGGAGGATCGATAAAAATAGTCGATTTTAGTTCCTAAACGCGAAAAAAAATATAAAATTGAACAAAAGCTATATATCAATCAAACCTATAAATACTGCATTGCATTACATACAAATACAAATGTTAAATTAGGTATTTATTCAAGATATAATGTTAGGGACATCTACTTACTTTTTCTAATGTTTTATGCCTTGGCCACATAATAAGGTTGAACGTATTATCATTAACTAACCATAGCTCTATCTTTCGTTTTTGCTGTTGAAACTTTCAAGAGAAAAGATACGAAGTAAAGTAAATAAAAATTTAAAAAAATAACTTTTTACCTCACTATCAACAATTGTATACTTGCGATACTAAAACAACTAAGACAAACTAATAAATAAGAGAAAGAATACTAAAGACAACTAAGAAAAATTAAACCAACTAAAATAATTAGAAAAACAGATTTTAGATATTATAAAAATAATATAAACGATCAAAACCTCACATCTAGGATTAATATACTCCTGTTTGCGAGGTGCGAATAAGTGGTTCCGTGGAAATATTTCAAATCAGAGCAGGCTAAGGCAGAGCTCTATACAGCCAATAACGATTGACGTGACACGCATGCCACACGTGTGTAGACTTCTTAATGTTCTGATGAAAGGACGTGCCTTGGGCCTTTCACCCTATTTATTAGGTCTATGTTTTCCAAAAGGTAGGTTCCAAGTGTCGCATACATAATGTATCGCGCCCATCCGTCTTTGTGCTTTAGTTCAATTTTCACCCGCTATTTTTACACGTAAAAGAGCTTTTGTGAAGTACACATTTATTAAGTTTTTGATAAAGTACTATATTGTGTTTAAATCAATCTGCAGGTAATCTATCAGCTTTGTGAATGAGTGTATAAAGTTGCCATTAAACATCGACTGCTATATTAAATTCGTCAGTATATATTTGTTAAGAAGTAGGTATATCCAAAGTTACTGATACTCTAAAATATGACCAAAAACTGAAGTGGAAGTGGGCCAGGCATATGGCAAGAGTAAAACTCGAGCGATGGACCGTTAGAATAACTTCGCAGATGTAACGCTGCAGAAGAAAACCACTCATGAAATGAACTACTAATATGACCAAAGCGGCCGGATCGATGCAAATAGCTCCATACAGAAAAATCAGGTATTCCTTGGTGGACGCCTTTACTTGTGGACAGGGTTCATGTCAGGTTTACGTCCTAGGCACGGCTCCCATACAAGATGACAAAGGCAGGTGACAAATTTAATGACATATGTCAGTCCACGCTGGTCGACATGTAGAATGTATGGAATGATATTCTGATTGGTGTGAGTTGGAAATCCACATGAGGCAATCATTTTTCACTCGTAAACAAGTTATATAAATAACTTAGCATGCTTAATCTCAGTAGTTTAGTTCATTTCATTAATTTCAGCCCATATGCATCCCACTGTTGGGCTCGGACCTCCTGTAATATGGGTGGGAAATTGACTTACTATGTCAACTTGGTCAGGCGTATTGCCATAAAGTTTTGTTTAGAGTTTTCCTTCTCTTGCATAGATGTTCCATGCATATTTAATCCCTTAGTTGTCTTTTACGACACCTACGGGCAAGAGAGGGAGTGGTGAATTGTATTCTTACTCCGCCACCACGCAGAGTTAGAATTCTTAAAAATTTATTTATTTATTCTTTTCATATTGTTTCTCCTCCTGCTCGCTTTATTTCGAGTGTTCTTCCCTTATCTAAATGTTGTCTGCATATTATAATCCATATGGATTATAATATTATAATCCCTGCATATTATAAGTCTTCATATTATTATAAGTCATATTTTAAGATGTCCACGGGTAAAATAGCAAATAGTGAATTGATTTCTTACTTCGTTGCCACACGAAAAGTATTCAATAGATATAGTCATTTCTTTATTGTTTTTGTATTGTATTTATTTTTAATTTGTATAGTATCTAATTATTAAGTAGGTTAACAAATGATACTTAAAAATTTATGTAATGAAAAGTATCATCATCATCACAGACTAAAGGTGTCCCACTGTTAGGCTCAGGCCTCCTCCATAATGGGAGGGGAACCGACCTACCATTCTACGCTGGTCAGACGTGTTGGAATATAGTTTTGTGTCGAGTTTTCCTTCTCTTGCACAGATGTTATATGCTTATTATGTCCCTTAGTCGTCTTTTACGACATCCACGGGCAAGATAGGGAATGGTGAATTGTATTTTTACTCCATCACAACACACAGCAAAAAGAAAAGAGAAAAAAATAAAAAATGAAAAGTATAAATTTATTAAATTCCTATAAGATATTCTTATTTCCTACAAGTATTAAATATAAAGTGTCCTGTTAGAGGCGTTTCTGATGTAGTGACCACTATCTCTCATCCTGCCCGTCTCATGAAAGACAAGGGATATTATATGTATATAACATCTATCCAAGAGAAGAAACCCGTCTGACCAGCGTGGTATAATAGGTAAATTGCCTTCCTATTTTGTAGAAGGCCCGAGGCCAGCTAGGGAAAGCGTATAAGCCGAGATGATAATGTATTCATGCAGGAATCTAATACTTAGATATATGATTGGATTATATAATTTGATGCCATATCCCGTTCTGGAGGTAGAATTAGTCTTAGGTAAATAAAATATCATATTCGTGATTGGAATAAATATTGAATCAATGACCAGTGTGCCTACTCTGGAAATCCATTCTAATTTCGAATCCGATTTAATTCCAATCTCACCAAACTTATATTAGGTACTCTTAAACAAAATCGAGAATGAATTCTTCGCGTTTGGCGTTGTTATTTTCACCAAATGTGTCGTATTTTTTTATTTTAAATTAATGACGTTATCAAACTCGATCACTACAAAGACGCTGTCTTGCAATTGTGCAACAATAACGATTTTAAACTACGTCAAAATCGCGTCGGGAGTAGCAAATATTTGATTTAATCGACGAGAGTCGAATTCATTTAGTTCAAAAATTTTCCACCGAATTTGATTCCAATCATGCGCTAGTGTCGCTTTCAAGAGTACCAAATTTGCTCAAATTCAAGCTGCGATTGGATTTAGGATTGGAATCAAGATTCAAGAGTAGGCACACAGATCCAAAACTGCTCCGTTTTCTAAACCCATACGCATCACATTATTGGATTTGAGTCACGCATTTTGAAGTCAAATATATGATAGGAGGACCACACTACAAGTGTCGACTGTGGCATCGGTCTAGGGGCCCGTCTATCCAAGATAATACCACACTCTCATAGAAAATCAATATTCGAATAGTAGCAATTTGTTACTGCACATTGTTACACTATACCCACCTATCTAACCAGCGTGATATGGTAGGTCAAATTTCCCTCCTATTATGAAGGAGACTTGAGCTCAACAGTAGCACATATATAAGCTTATATAATGATGATTGTATTTAAGCTAGACAGTGAAATCCTGACTATATAGAGAGAAGATAACTACCGCAAACCGTCTTAAATAAACTTTATAACTGTAAAAAATGTTACACAATTTAATACTTAAATATAGAATAATAATATGAAGTCAATGATCTTGCAAGTGAAGTCTTTCATTCCAAATACATGTTCACTATTATTATAAAAACAGTCTAAAACAATAGAATTAGCCACGCGTCGAATAATATAATGTTTAGAATCTCATTAGTGATCGGTCGGTATGCGCGCGGGCAATATTTGACGAATGCACACCGAATACCCTAAAACGCCGTATTCCGAATGCCGAAAAGCCGAATGGTCGGCCCTCACTCGGTGACATATCGGAATGTGACTCCATTTATCCCCGCTTCCTATTGGAATCCGGAGTGACGCGGCAAATTGGAAATTGCGGTACCATTTTTGGGCGTTATTGATAGATAATGCTCCTCGCAACATTTGGCCGGCAAACTCGTAATGTAAATACGAAATGGAAATGTGTTATTCATAATTTAAATCCTGGATTAAAATAATTTATTGCATAGTGAACTTGTATATATAATTATGTAACTTATGTATTACTTATGTGTATACTTAACATAAAATTAATGATATCTGAAATTTACGCCATTATTACACTTTGTAATTAAAACTATTTTTACAGGTATTTTCGCGATTGTATTTACTTACCCTTTACAGCGTAAAGTGTTCAAAACATCAAGCAGTTAAAAATCAAATAGAAACACGATAAAATCGTAAATATAGTTTTATTTATAATGTTCAATAAAATTGTTTATATAAATAACGACGATAAACTGATGAAATTGGTTTAAGTAGATAGAACATTTGATCGCGAAACAAAAATTATATCTTTGAATTAACAAAAAATACCATTGCAAAAGAAGAAAAACTAAAGAAAACCTTACTAAAATAGCAGGGTTCCGTTCTAAATAAGCATTTTATTATTATGTACCGCATCAATGCGAGCTGCTGAACGACAATAGCATCGGCTTTTTAGTTGTCTTTCATCATGGCGTCAGCCACAGGCCGCTAGAACTCCTTAGAACTCATCAATGATTCCCTTCAGACAAATAGGGATACAGACATATTCTTTGACGGGATAGATCAAATGGTGAAAAATATATCAGTGTACTTAAATACTTACATTTAAAATAACCTGTCACCTCAAATCTTTACATATATATTTCTTGTACACGTATGTCCTTGAACTCCTCCTAAACAGCTTGAGCGATGTTGATGAAATTTTTTGTGTATTCAAGGGGATTCGAGAATGGTTTAGATTCACAATTAGACTCGGTAGAAGGCGCTGCAGTAAAGTTTTTTAAATTTGAAAATATCAACGTCTGTCAGCTAGTTGAGACATAATTTACGTAACTATAACAAAGTGGATCTTATAAATCATCTTCATCTCAGCCCATATACATCCCATTGTTGGGCTTGGGCCTCCTCAATTGTGAAGGGGAATTTCTTCTTCTATACCACGCTGGTCAGAAGTGTTGGTATAGGCTTTCATTTCATCTTCCTTCTCTTGCATCGATGCTAGGTATATGCATATTATATCCCTTAGTCATCTTTTACAACTTTACACAAACACACCGATAAGCAGCCCCTCGATGGTGAATTGTATCCTTACTCCATCCTCACACAAATCTTTTAAGTTAACCAGCTAACCCAACAGACGTTGTCCTGTTCAAGTGTAAAAAAAAAAATATTAAAAGGAATTCTCTTTGAAATCCATGGCAGCGCTACCTACTGGTTCCAATTATTAATCTTAACCATTCTCATAACCATCGAAATAGCCACAAAAAATCATCAAAATCGGTCTAGCCATTTAGGAGGAGTTCAATTACAAACACACGAACAAAACATTTACATATATAAAGAGTATCATAAATATCTTAGAATAATAACGTATAGAAGTAAGTGTAGAGGTAAGTTCGCACACAAAAAGTGAAGCAATTCAATTGGAGCCTAATGGAACTTACGCCGGAACTGTTCCGTAATGTACAAGGTCACTATACTGCACGTACGTACGCAACTCTTAAAAAATAAATAGGTAATTATGACGATTTGTGCATTCAAATGGTGTCACAACACATTTGAAAAACATAAAAACTTTTAAAAGTATTTCGACGATTTATGTTAATAAAAACAAAATTTGATTTCATAATTTGTATAGTGGTGTGCGTGTGTACGTGTGTAATCGTCGGCGCGCATGTAGTATTTTTAGATTCATGTTTCGAACGTTCGAAGCAAAGACACTATCCTTCTATAGTGTTTGCCAAATAGCATGGCAAAAGAACGACTTTGGCGACCTTCACCACGATATCATCAAATCCAAGTAATTTATCGCTAATTCTATCGCTTTCCATACAAACCGTCTTATCGATGAAATACCGTGGTGAAGGTGTCTAGACTGTACAGAGGTTACAAACATTTGTCTGCTTGTAATTTGTTTAGAATTTTAATTAAGAAATTATGAGACACCTACACGTCCAATAATAAAATATACATACACGTTACCTACCTTACCACTGCCCTAGCATGAAACTGATAGCTAACCTATCTTAAGCCTAACTTTTTGTTAAATACGTAAGGTGAGGTAAAATAATATACTAAAATAATTTATTTATGACTTTACAAAAATCTATACTTCTGAACTGTCACTTCCACTACTATTACTCTCACTGCTGTCTGATACATGAATTATGAATGCATCGATCTTTCGGTATACATATAATGTCATCGAGGCCTCTCATTTCTTTTTTCAATATCTTTTAAGTGCTCCACACGGAATTTGGTAAAATGGTGACTGGGTCACACCACGCCACTGATCACCTGACGCTAAAATTAGTTAAGAAAAGATATTAGGTTTTGACACACATAACCTAAAATTTTGCATCTCCTTGTATGATCCTTTAGGTTTATTACACCTGACGGTAAAATGAGTTGAAAGAAATGTGTCATAACTTAAAATGTGGCATTTTTTTGGGGGTTACATATTTCTTTAAAGGTAATTACGTATTTAATTATAGGATCTATATTATATTGAATTTATATAAATGTTCTCGGTACTGTAATTTTAATGTTACTTAAAACCTTTTGTTTTTCAAACATTTGAAAGTAATTTGGCATTCTTATCAATGATATTATTTATAAATTGATGAAATGTCACCAGTAGCAGGTTAATTTGGTATTTTAAAACAATCAAATACATGATTATAGGATATTAAAAACATAAATTTGCTATGATAATTTTCCTAAATTTCATAAAATTTTGAGTTGCGCTGTATGTAATTTTGCTCCCTTATAGGCCTGTACCATGAGAATTTTGCGATACAACTTTTTGATAGATTTGTATGGCAAGCGATAGATTTTTTTGCATTTTAAGATATCGTGGTGAAGGTAGGTGAAGGTCGTCTTTTGCCACGTTATCTGGCACTGAGTATATACGTTATTATTCTAAGCATAAATATATATCAGGATATGTAACATCCATTCTATACTAACCAACATATCCATGTTTTAATTATACATGTGACATAAAAGAAATAGAATTTTAATATTTTGGTTTGAGTTATTTGCGTGTATGCTAATTTAATTCAAGACATGCAATGCAATAATATTATCATTTAGATTCTGTAAAATGTATGAAAATTTTGTGGTAATACCGACATATCAATTTCTGCAGTCAAATTCGTCGAAAAAATCGATTGAGAGAATGGCGGACCGATTTTCCATAACACGTTCGTGCTTCATAATATGTATGTTAAAATATCTGGTTGACCGAGCTTTGCTCGGTATATTTTTTTTATATTTTTGCGGAACTTATTTAGATTAATAAAAAATAAAAATTATGAAATAATGATAGAAATATCAAAAATTACTAAAGGAGAATAATATATATATATAATGACACCGAGATTCGATCTCACGCTGTTTGAATGCGCCTGGACAACTTCCCAACTGAGCTATTGTCACTCTTGAAGGCGACGGTGAAATTTGAATGCCCAATCTATTGACATTTTATGTCATTGTATTGATTAGCTTTAAACACCGACAAATGGACAAATTGAGGAAAATATGGAGGAACCGTAACATATATAGAGCCACAAAAATCCGGCTAGTTCGGGCACTTGTATTCCCCATATTTTTGTACGCTGCAGAAACGTGGACCTTGCGGGAAGTGGAGAAAAAGAAGATAGACGCTCTAGAGATGTGGTGCTGGAGGAGAATGCTTGGAGTATCGTGGACTGAATTCCGTACCAACGAATCTATACTTCGAGAACTCGGCATCAAGCAGCGTCTATCATCTTTGGTACAGTCCCGTATCCTTACCTTTTTTGGTCACGTATGCCGCCGGGGTGAGGTGGCTATTGAGCGACTTGTGATCCAGGGAAGGGTTGAGGGTACCAGGCCACGAGGAAGGTCGCCTATGAGATGGACTGACCAGATAAAAGCGGCAGTACATGGTTCATCATCGCTACATGAATGCACGAGGAAAGCGGCCATCAGAGAGGAGTGGCGGCGTGTTGTGAAGCTTACCACCAACACCTGAAATGATGACCACGACCACTCTGTCAAGAGTGATACCGCCAAAGAAGAAGAAACACCGACAAACAACATTTTCTAGAAATAAAACCTAGCTAGATCGATTTGTTGGCCCCGATTCCTCTAGAATGCTAAATTTCATAAAAATCATTGGAGCCGTTTCTGAGATTCAGATTATATATATATATATATATATATATATATATATATATACAAGAATTGCTCGTTTAGAGATATAAGATAAATGATAAAAAAATCTGAGTTTTATTATACCCCAATTAGCTGGATAGGGTAAGAGGCACTGCTGATCTCAAGCCTCGTCCATAATAAGAGAGGAATTCACCTACCACACCATGCTGGTTTTCCTTCTCTTGCGTGGATGTTACATCCATCTTTCACCCCTTAGTCGGCTTTTACGTGCGAGCAAGATAGGGGATGGTAAATTGTATTTTTACTCCATCACCACACAAAAATATCCAGAAAAATAAGTAGAGTTATAAACCCTTTAACAGAAATGATCGTAGCTCGTCAAACGTGCTGTGTACGCATCGCACGTCAAAGCTGGATTCAGCCCCGCTATATTAAATCACATTTTGACAAGCGTACCGTGAAAAATTAATCGAGTGTCGTAGAGAGCGCGGGCAGTAGAAAAAAAATATGGACAGTGCTGAATGTAGAAACTGTAATTAGGGTTCCGTATTGTACATTAAATTGGTCAAAAGAGTGGCATAGTGTGGACTTCAAGAGAAAAGCTTAAAGTTACAAATACTCCAGGAAATACAAGGCTCTTAATTTTTAAAGTAATTCTTCCTTTCCTTTTATATACATATCTCACAATTGACCATGAGCCTTTTCCGAAAAGTCACTCATTTGATCCAATTCTATATAATGATACTCGATCTACTATTAGGTTTTCAATAAGCTCACATGGCATAGTGTTGTAAGTAGTAGTTTCTAATGCTACTTCTCGTAATATCGATTCCCACGCAGGATAATTCACTGTACAATCCACAAATAACTGTTCTGTGCCAGGTAGGATTTTCCTAGTGGTAGGATCACACTGTCGATAGTTATCTGTCTATAGCCGCAGGCCAGTCCGTCCGGGGTAGTACCACGCTCCCGCAGAAAATCGACGTCTGAGTAGTAGCAATTTGTTACTGCGCTTCGTTCGGTGAGCGAGAGAGCCAACTTTCTGAGGGTGTTTGCGTGTGGACAATTTTGGTGATGCCTTTGGTATCACCGAGCCTCAATGCACGCATTCACACTCCCTTCACTTTCTTCGCGGTAGGCAGCGGCCTTATAAATGTCCATGAGCAGCAGCAACACCTACCATCAGGTGTACTGTTTGCTCGTTTGCCACTGCTTGCAATAATAAAAAAAGGGTCAGTTAGTCACTAATATTCGTATTATTAAAGTTTCCCGTAACACTAGGATTGCTTCGTTCAGAGTATTGTTTTAAAAATATGTATATTAATATCAAAAATAAGTCGTTATTAAACCTAACTAAATGCTCAATCAATCAATTTCCATGTGGTGATGCATTAAAGATATAATTTACCACTCCCTATCTTGTTCATGGATGTCGTAAAAGACGACCAAGGGCTATAATAAGCATATAACATTTGTGCAAGAGAAGGAAAGCTCAAAACAAAACCCTATTCTATCACTTCTGACCAGCGTGGAATAGTAAGTCAAGTCCCCTCCCTTTACGGAGGAGGCCTGAGCCCAACAATGGGACGTTTATGAGCTGAGATGATGAAATGCTCAATCAATCACAATCCTCTCTTTTTAATATTTTTATAGAAGGACAAGATAGCACCAAGCTGACTTAGATTTGAATACAATAAAAAATAAAAATAGACATTGTTCTATTGTCTGTATCTATTTCAACCTCAGCTTATAATCGCATGCCTCAATTAATATTGAACCCTAAAAATGAAAACATGATGGCATTTCACCCGGTCCCGTAGCACTTGGTGCAAGCAGTCAGAAAGGTCAACGGGTAACCGGTCGTGAAATGTCTCGCCCTGTGGACATGACTGGCGACTACCGAGTCTATGCCACTGGGAATACCACTCATGAATACCAATCAACGAATCAAATAAATAAAGGATTTATTTTACAGCATATTATAAGTTCTTTGATTTGTAGTTCTTTGTTTGAATGATGATGGATTGAGAATCATCACCATCTCATATTGGTGCCACTACTAACGTCAATCCTCCTCTATAATGAGAGATAAATTCATCATCTTTTTTTTTTACTACACAGATGACGTAGTGGTTAAGATACCGATCTACAGTGCCACTGTCGAAAGTTTGAATCCCATGCAGAACAACACTTTATACGATCCACTAATTATTGCTCTTAGTTTGGATGTAATTTGTGTCCATTCATTATATGTTTGTAAAGTCTCCCGCAACACAAGGAATAGATATTTCCTTAGTGCAGGAGTGTTGTCTTTTAAAACAAAAAAAAAATCATCATCATCATCACAGCTTATTTACGTTGCCACTGCTGAGTTCAATCGTACTCCATAACAGGAGTGAAACCAACCTACCACCTCGTTGGGTAGACGTATTGAAATAGGGTTTCATTATATTTTTCCTTCTTTTGCGTAGATTTTATGTGCATATTGTATCTCTTAGTCTTCTACGACACCCACGGGTAATGAAATGAGAAAGAGGGTGGTGAATTGTATTCTTACTCTATCACCACACGGATAGAGATGAGAGGTAAATTAAACTACTAAAATGCACTGGTCAGACAGGTGGGTCTTAAGTTTAATTTCGAGTTCGCCTTTTCCTGTATCTCTTAGTCGTCTTTTACGGTTACCTAGGGAAAAGGAAAGGGGAATTACAAGATGCATTCTTGCTCTGTTACCGTATGGAAATACTAATAATTATTTGAATATTGCTGTAAGAAAATCATGATTCGAACCAAAATTTTCATTTATACATTTAAGTTTGTCATCTAGCGAGCGAGTTATCAGTATCCCAGTTTCCTTATCATTATGGTAGTGATACTATGCTCAATATTGAGGCATGTACGGGTTAAGCATATAGTTAATTAAATCGAAACTAATTTATGGGATTTTAAGTCGCAGGAATGCAAATGTCACAGGATCGTTCCGAGTGGCATTCTCGTAGCGAGGCCTATGTCCAGCACTGGACGCGTCTATAGACTGATGGATGGATGGATTTTGTTTTGCACTTTTGGACGTAAAATATCTCAATGACTAAATACTTATACTGTATGTAGTTTACGCATTAGAAATGACTAAATATCCAATTAAAACTAAATAAAATATTACTGGTTACATTTTTTAAGAAGAAAATTTTAATTTAAAAGTTAATTTAAAAGAAAAGTTTTTATTTTAAGATTTTTATTTCTCTTAATCTTAGCTCCTTATGTCCTTTAAACGTCGCTTGTAATATTTATCGAAATAGAAAGACTCATTACACGTTGGATTTTTAGATCGTCCTAATGGGAAACTTTTAGGTATATTTACCTTTACTTTTAAAACAATAATTCGTAAACGGTGTGTTTGTAATATCAGTGCAAGATAACGTCTTAAAAAATTGGCATAGCTAAAATGCTACAATATAATGATTTCTGATGTTTACACGAGTATTACACATTGTAAATAAAACTACGGATTTTATTGCGTTTGTATTTGATTTTTGAATGCCCGACGTTAAGAACACTTTTCAGCGTTCATGGTGACGGGTGGACTAAGATGTCCCACGTCCAGCAAGTTATCGTTATTGCAGAGATTTAAAATCCGTAGTTTTATTTAAAATGCTACAATATATTGATGATGACAAACGCATTTAAGATTAAATTCGCTCACGTATTCGCATCCCCATAATTACCAACATACAAAAGCATTACATCTTGTGATAAACGAGATTCTATAATTAAAGAGAAGGGTGAGAGCCCTATGTGTTCCTATTAATACTTATACAACACGATATAATGCAATTAATATCGCACAAACTGTTTTATGGGAGACATCGTGAGAAGTTAACACTTGTTATGAGGGTGAAAAAAATATAAAAAATACCTTATTGAAGATCCTACAGGTATTTTATGCGAGGTTTATGTCTTTCTCGTCTTGATTTTACCCTTTTATAAAAGCTTTTATTTAACTTGCCCTGTTAGTATGTTACAAATCTTGCAAGTTAAATTAGAACCACTTCCTGTCATTAGATTAGGTTGAAATTTGGTTTACTTACGTAACTTACGTGACAATGCAATAATATAGTACCATGAAGCTGGTCTCAAGATGGCATCGGAAGGTGACCATAAGAACTTCTAAATTAAACAAGATAAAACTCTCGAGCTTGGACTCGTTTGAATAGTCTTGACAAGCACTTTTTCTTCGTTTTAGAGTATTTAAATTAAAGCTTGTTTTTAAGAAACATTTTTTTAATTTCTTGTTGGCACTGCTTTGCTTCTATAGGTCATGAGTTAAATGAAGAAACTTATTCTTATTAAAAGAAGTCAATGAACGAATGGACATATAAATGTAAGCTAAACAATAAAAGACATGCTTTGTCCAATATTACTGCGGATTTCTTCGGAATACATTAGTCCTCAAGGATTTTCTTAATAACAAATCCGAAATTAGTCAATGCAACTGTATGCACTTTGTTCTTAATTACATCTGATTGATACCTATTTTTATCAACAACACCTAACTTTAAGTAACGCCTAAGACAATCTATATGATAGACTACATAAGTGTTGGATGTTATATGTCATTCAACGTTTAACAGCCATATTTTAAAATGCGTTAATTATTACTTAATATTGAGGTATATTGGTTCAAGTATTACGTGCTATTATCCTAAGTATTTGCGTTTTTGTGAAGACAAAGGTGTACTGTAAAATAAAAAAAATCTTTTTTTTTATTCAACTAATAATTCCTATATACCTACTGCACTTAAACACAAATAAATTAAAATTTACCTATTTAAGTTTGAAAGTTTTAATAATGACATTAAATTAAATCACTAAAATACTGATAATAATAAAACAGTACATTAAAGTTCGTGCAAAGGATTTTAGACTAAAGATTTAACTTATAATATTTTTAAGTACAAAATTCACAACAATATCTATGTCCAAAAAATACTAAAACTGTTGGACTTCGAGACTACTATTGCCAAAATATGTCTATATCTCCTTTTTGGTGTTAATTTACTGTGAATATTCCTTCACGTTATTCCATATTCTTTCCTTTCCGTGTGGTGACGGAGTAAGAATACAATTCACCACTCCCTATCTTGCCCGTGGATGTTGTATAAGACGACTGTGGGATATAATGTGCACATAACATCTGTGCAAGAGAAGGAAAACTCGAAATGAAACCCTATACCAACCTGTCTGACCAGCATGGTATAGTAGGTCAAATTCCCTCCCATTGTGGAGGAGGCCCGAGCCCAACAGTAGGACGTATGTGGGCTGCGATGATGATGATGATGATTCCTTCACGGCTTAAACAAACACGAAACATCACGATTAGAATATCACTACCACATAACACACACACACACCATAGTTCATACACATCCCAGTGCTGGGCCTCCTTCATAATAGGAGGGTACTATTACCGTCGTTTAAGAGAAGGTAAACTCGAAATAAAACCCTATACCAACCTGTCTAACCAGCATGGTATAGTAAGTCCAATTTCCCTCCTATTTTGGAGGAGGCTTGAGCCCAACAGTGGGACGTGTATGGGCTGAAATGATGATGATTACCGTCGTTTTTAGGTCTATACCTAAGCTGCTCAAACAGGTTGGTTTGGGAATTTATTTCGAGTGGAATACTCGCTTCTTGTATACATTCTTCTTCTCTTGTAGGTATACATTTTCTTTGGACATTATACATTTATTATATTTTGTATCACCCACGGGCAAGAGATGGGGTGGTCAATTGTATTCTTACTCTGTCACCACGGGAATACCATTACCACAACAATATAATCAAAACAGAAAGATAATAACTATAAACTAAAAAATGATGCTCGCTTATTGCATACACATAATTTACTTATTTATTTTTATAGCCCTTACTTTGTCTGCAACCTGTAGTAGCAGGCGATCGATCATTCGCACTAGATTAGTCTTATGATGTACGATATTATTATGTTGAATAGACTTTACATGTACACAGCTCCCATTCTTCATAATTATATGTATGCCTTATTATCTTCCTGGTGCTCTTATTCCACTATATAATTAGTCGACACAGTCTTGAAAATGTTTCAAGGCAATTTTTCAATAGTTTTGACTAAATATTGTGCCCTGTCAGAATGGTCTCTCTCTTTCTCATAATAATCGTCTTCGTCTTCTTATTTCAAATTATTTATTATTCGCATAGTATGTCTTCTTCCTCTAATACAGATATAGAGAGAGTAAAATGAGCTGCATGAGTTTTGGTTAAGATTTTCTTTTACAACCGACCACCGACCTTGCGATTCTCTTTGATAATCACTATCTCAACCCAACCCAATTATTTCTGACTACTAGGCTAGACTACTCCATGTGGTGACAGAATAAGAATACAATTCACCACTCCCTATTTTGCCCCTGGATATCGTAAAAGACGACTAAGGTATATAGTAAGCATATAACATCTATGTAAGAGAAGAAAAACTCAAAACAAAACCCTATATCAGCCTGTTTGACCAGCATGGTACAGTAAGGTCAATTTCCATCCTATTGTTGAGGAGGCTCGAGCTCAGCTATAGAACTTGTGACTTGTGTGAGCCGAGATGATGATACCGAGGCTCGATCGTTCTCTACAAATTGAAAGAAATTAACCTACTATATCAAACTGGCAGATTGATATAAGTTTTTGTGTCGAGTTTTCTCTCTCATACAATGTAATTAGGGAATTTAAAGGGAATTTAGTTCGTACTTACATTATATTCTTACAAGAAACCGTAATATACGTATAAGATTTTTTGAGAAAGAGAACAAAAAATATATGTGTAGAAAATTTAGAACACAGCAGAAAATCGTAGACGTCAGAAATCTTAATATAATACACACATTATAAATAAAAGATTTTTACAGAATTTATCGCGTCTACCTACTTGATTTTTGATTGCCCGACGTTTCAAACACTTTTCAGCGTTCATGGTCATAAGCGGACTAAAGGGTCTCACGTTCAATAAGTCATCATTATTACAGAGATTTATATATTGTAGCTATATATTAATCTCCACAGAATTAGTTATTAAACCTGACCCACATTTTTAGAAAAAAATTGTTGGCAGTACAAAAAGTGTTCGAAACGTCGGGAAATCAAAAATCAAATACAAACTCGAAATAAACCGCGAAAATAGTTTTATTTAGAATCTGTATTGCATTTCAAAAGAATTTAAATAATCCATCTATTATTATGATTTAAAATAACAAGGTATTTTTTTATGGAATTAAATATCATGCAACCTGCAACATTTGTCTAACTCATTACGTACCTTACAAATTTGGCACGCCGCCGAGAATGGAATCTCTTAAAAACGTGTAGATCATTCATCGTTCCTAGACCCATTGGTTTCAGCTACACGCTTTTATACCCCTTTAGGGTTTGATTTTCATGTCCGCACAGGTCGAAATTTCACAAACGCTATAATAGATTTGATTAATTTCTTAGTTGTTTTAATACAAAGCACCCATTCCAATTTGTTCCAGTTGAAGTCTTTTTTTCTCAAAATTATTTATAAATATATAGATAGTTGTATGAACATAAATTTAGATAATGCCACGCTTTCTTTTTCAGGGTTGGGTTACGGTAAGCGCACTCCTCGCACCACTCCGTCCGGGGCGACAAAGGGGCGTAAGCACGCACATCCGTAACCCTCCCGTGACACGTCGCCTTCGTCGTTGGGCCGACCACCGGAGCAGGGTGACTTGACATCAGTGGTCGGCCCGACAGAGATAATTCCATACTTAAAAGTAAAGCTAATTACCTATTTGTGCCTAATTCCTAACACTTTAATTCATATCACATATTATTATATCTCGACAACATCACCCCGGGCACCCCTCCGTAGTTAGAGTATAATTTCCGCGTGAATGATCTCATAACAATATCCAACATTAATAAAGGCCTCAATCCATTCAGCGGCCAATATTGTCTACTCTAATTGGCATTAAAATTCGTCGAAAGAACTGAGGTAACCCCCAAACAAGCGCTTATCATCACATCAGTGCACTAAAACCCTCTGTGCTTCCCCTCGCGAGGCTTACCCCGCACACCTCGGGTGGAGCTAATGAATATAATAGATGCCCCCCAGGTATGTAAGTTTATCTATGTGATGAGATCACTCGGATGCTGTACAACATATTTATTTTTTAATAATATTTTTCCTTGCGATAACAGAGTAAGATACAGTTCACCACCACCTCTTTTGCCCGTGGGTGGCGTAAAGGACGACTAAGGAATATATACTTATAACATCTATTCAAGACAAGGAAAACTCAAAACAATATGCCAACTCATCTAACCAGCGTGGTATAATAGGTCAATTTCCCTTCCATAGTAGAGCAGACCCGAGCACAACAGTGGGATGTATATGGGCTGAGATGATGATGATGATGAATATATTGAATATTTAAAATGAAGCTATTCTTACGGATTTTATCGGGATTGTTCATTCCCCGACGTTTCTAATACTGTTCAGCATTCATTATCACGCGAGGACAGTCCTTCCGTAAAAAGAGTTTTATTTCAAATATGTAATACTCTCGTAAACATCGGACATAATATTTTGAGTAATAAGAACGCCTGCTATTGTCGAATTGAAAAATTCATCGAATTTCTAATCATACTGATCACAAATTAGAAACGGTCTTCGTGGAAATAATATCTACCAACATAGCAACACATATTGTGTCAAATTACCATGGAAGTAATAAGTACTACGTACAACAGGAATGAGCTCTGTCTGTGCATCTTGCAGCTAAAACAAAGAAAATAAAACCTTATGTCAAGGACGTAAGAGTCTTGTCGCGTGCAAAATAAAAATGAAGCCGAGTGAGAAGGCAACCACTGTACCCTGTGTCCCTTTCTAACAGTGACTTAGAGTTGCCAGAGTTAAGTTGATTTCAATTATTTCGTTGTTGGTAGAAAAATAGGCGATTTATGTAATGTAATGAAGTAAAAACATTTACTTCTAAAATGTTTCTAAATATAAATAATAATTAATTACCTACATGTTAAACCAATATTATTTGTTGCTACGTGCAAAACCTTATTAACGCAAAAATGTTGCGATTGGCGTATAGGTTTTCTTTTATTTGTATGAAATACGGACACCTGACCTGACAACCCCACATGAAATTTTTTAAACATAATTTGTGAATGAAAAATTACGGTGACCATGCTATCCTAGTCCTAGTTCAAGAACAAATAACTTAAATACCTATGCATTTTTTATTCCTTTCGATATTAAAATTACTTTGTTTCAATTTCAGATTTCCTAAAGATCTTAATATTAGGGAAATATGGATATTATACCCATGTATTATATACCCATAGGTGGGCATAGTTAATCCAAAAATTAACTTCGTTAATCGTTAATTAAAATTTTAACTTCGATAATCGTTAAAGCGTTAAATTCGCGAAAATTTAACGTAAGATCCACCACATTCTCCTCAATCTATATTTGAAGATCCACATGATATTCAATTGGTGAAGGCGTTAGCGAATTCATATCTCAATTTATGTTTAACTCATAATGCAAAATTAGAATCAATGAAACATATGAGGAATAAGCTGGGTTTGCGGCAGAAACTTCACAAGACTGTTTTATTTAGCAATGTCTGATTTAGAATTAAACTTAAATGTAAACTTAACTGTTTTTTTGTTACCTAATTAATGAAATATACCACAATAGGTAGTTTATCGTAATTTTATCTCAGTCCAGCTGCATGTCGTGTCCCCACAAGCACCAGTCGGTAAGTACCTACCTATAGGACGCGAGTGTGAAAAGCAAGCAAAAACAGCAAATGTATAGTGCCGCAAAGGGCAAATTTATCATTAGCATCTTTGATTAAAATCCATCTGAAGCAATGATCTGCTGACGTCAGATCATAAATCATTTTTTATAATTATTGTCCTGAAATCATATTTCAATATGGTCACCATCGCCAGAGAGGGATAAAAGGTACAGTTACTGAGCTCTCGCTCGGCTTCAATTTTGCGACAACAGCTCATTCCTGTTGTACGTAGTACTTATTACTTCCATGCAAATTACTTAACCATTCAATTAATATCAACCATTCTATCTAAATTCGCCTCTTTCAGAGCTAGCAATAACTGTACAGCAACCAATAGTTATCATCATTAGCTCATATACGTTTGCCTCCTCCACAATAGTAGGCAGATAGTAGTTGTTATATGGTTTCTTTCAAGCTTTTCTTCCTCCTTTAGTCGTCATTTACGACATCCACAGGCAAAATTGGGAGTGGTGAAGTGGCATGACATGTGAACGGATTGAACAATTTCACTAATTCTTTTTTCGTTGTGTTTATTATTGTTAGAAGGTTCTTATCAAAGAAAAAAAATAAGAAAGTTGAGCAAAACATTAGAAAATTTAAGAAAGCAACAATGATTGATTTAACATGATTATCAGTCGTTTGAAATAAATGTCAGCCATTGACAAAATGCGCGCTGCAAATATCGTTTAACATAAATGGATCGGTTGATATATATAGTTTATTTATCATTTTGTGTAATTTAATTTCAATTATACTGTAAGTTTTTTGAGAAGTGTTTAGTCATCACGCTTATAAATATTTAAAGTTCACATTAATATAGAGATTTTGGTAGGTCTTAATAGACTGTTTTCATTGATTTAATATAAAAAAGAATATGTTTAGTATTGACGGCTAATATAATAGAATATTTTTTTTAAATTTTAGTAGATTGTTTTTAAATATGCCAGCAATCAAACGTATAAATATAAGCCGCAGAACTCGCAATGCTGCAAGCTACAAGTATAAAAGAGCACGTTTACAAAATTATTTATGTAGTTGGTGTATCTCGGAAACTGGACGAAAATTACAATAGTTTATAATTTTTCCTTCATTTATACACTAAACACTAATTTTATTCTAAATTTGAAGTTTATATGTCTGCTAGAAGTGCCTCAATAATATTGATGATCGGTCAATCAGTCAGTGAGTGAGGAAGCTCGATCCCAGCAGTGGGATGTATGTAAGCCGCGACGACGACGATGAACGAATATATCCAAGGTATCCGCTATATCATTTTTAAAAAGAAAATAATTTCTAATATAAATTTCTTAAGATTTTCAACTTTAACCAAGTGTTTTAACCCCTAGGAATAAAGCTGTAAGACTGAAAAAAGCGTATTAAAAATAGTTCAAAAACTTTCTGAAAAAGAAGATTCTGGGAATGTTTATAGCATAGACATTGACTTAGTGAACAACAGAAACGCTTAAAATAAAACTGAAAAAAAAAATGTTTACCTTAGAATAATAATGTATAGGATAGTGTCGGTACTTCGAGCGATCAAAAACATGAAGCCAAAAATACTACATGCGCGCAGGCGATTACATACGTATACACGCACACCACTATACAAATTATGAAATCAAATTTAGTTTCTATTAACATAAATACTTTTAAGAGTAATGTTAAAAACCTTCTTACGTTTTTCAAATGTGTTGCGACATCATTTGAATGCACAAATTACCTATTTATTTTTTTAAGAGTTGCGTACGCACGTGCGGTATAGTGAACTTGTACATTACGGAACGGTTCCGGCGTAAGCTCCATTAGGCTCCAATTGAAATGCTTAATTTTTTGTGCGCGGACTTACCTTCTATACGTTATTATTCTAAGATTTTTACAAATTTTATTGCGTTTTTATGTGTTTGTAGTAATAAAAATAATAATTGTGTGTGGGTATATTCACGTCTATCTATTTACATACATATATCTTTCTTCGCTCGCCGCCCTAAACATCGTAGACTATTTTCACAAAATTATCATGTTAAAAGTAGAGCTAGATTTTAAAAGACACAACTATCAACCATTTATTCCAAATCAAATATTTTTTCGTATTTAGACATAATATTGCAAACCTAAATAAGGCCAGTATAAATTCGTGTTTAATTTACAACAGAGTCCCGAGGTGATGGAACCAAAGTTGTAGGGTTACAGTTACTGAGCAATACACGCATGAGCAAAATTGACATAATCTTGATAATTGGCGATGGCGGTCGTCCCTATATCGTTGCCCAAGCTGACATGCAGAAGGCCTTTGTTTGTGGTTAGGTTGAATAAATTAAATATTCAATTTTACATTCATATACAAATTTTCCGTGTGGTGACAGAGTAAGAATACAATTCACCACCCCCTATCATACCCGTGGGTGATCGTACGAGAGGACTAAGGGATATAAAACGCATATAACATCTATGCGAGAGAAGGAAAACTCAAAATAAAACCCTATACCAACACGTCTGACCAGCGTGGTATAGTAGGTCAATTACCCTTCCATTATGGAGGAGGCCCGAGCCCAGCAGTGGGACATATAGGGGCTGAGATGATGATGAAACCCAAAAATATATAATGGGAGCGCTTAGTCATACATAATCGACGAGACCGAAACCTGCCAAGCTAAGACATTGTACATTTTCACTACTTTTGGATTCGGGCTTTCTCCATGATAGGAGGGAAGTTGACCTGCTATTATACGCTGGTCAGACGTCTTGAGCTAGGCTTTAATTACAAGTTTACCTTCTTTAGCATAGATTTTATATCCATAATCCTTTAATCGTCTTTTACGATACCCACGGGTAAGAGAGGGGGTGGTGAATGGTATTGTTACTCCGTCACGGAAAATGTAATAAATCAGTAATGCTCACTCGAAATTCTTTATTAAATACTAGCTGCCCGCCTTCGCTTCGCTTCAGTTTCAGTCACCTTACCCGTGTAGTTCCGGTTCCCGTAGGAATACCGGGATAAAATATAGCCTATGCTACTCCCTGATAATATAGCTTCCATTGGTAAAAGAATTTTTGAAATCGGTTCGATGGCTTAAGCGTGAAAGTGTAACAAACAAACTTACTTTCGCATTTATAATATTAGTAAGGATGTCACTTAAGATATGTGATTGATATCAGAGAGATAAATTAAAAAATAAATATACTATAATATTTTAAAAACGAACACTACCATTGTGATAATTCATACTATAGGTATACAAAATGGCGGACTAGTATAGACTTTCCAAGCTGATTTAATTATCATTGAAACCAAAATCAAGTTTTGCGTTATAATAATGTATATTTTTGTATAAAAAAGTTATTAATTATTGTGAAGGCAAGTCAACCGATTTTTATTTTCACCGCAAAACAGTATGCTATTGGTTGTGAGCCTAATAAAGTTAATACATCAGTCAGAACGGACGCAATACGTAATTAAGTCATCGCACATGCAAAACACAGTTATAAGTAATAATTGCAATGCGTCTGCTCTGATTACAAATGGGGTATATTCTGATTATAGATAATTATAGATGGGGGAGGTTATGTATCGTTGATGAGCGATTTGGGTATTATTTGCGCTTTATTTGGGTATTTATTGCGCTTGAGTGACGACGCAGATATTATGCTCGGTTATAATGTGTACGTCCCTTGAGGGCTTTCACCCTTCGGCTTTGTGGACATTGATTTGGATGAATCCTTTAATATAGAAGTCTACTATTTTATTATAAAGTGTAGTTTGCTTGTTTTATTATTTTATAGTATTTTATTTTTATTATAGTTTCGCGTATAGTACAGTATATTATAGTAGTATTGTTCCGGAAACTTAAGAAGATCTTCTCATCCAACATTCCTCAGTGTCTGAATACCCAGGTTTATGACCAGTGTGTGTTACCAATGTTGACTTATGGTACTGAAACGTGGTCCCTAAATGTAGGCCTCATAACGAAACTCTAAAGTCGCTCAGTGTGCTATGCAGCGAGCTATGCACTGGATTTCTCTGCGAGATAGAATCCGAAACACGGGAATCTGCAGAATAACGGGTGTAAGCGACGTAGCATGAAGAATTAGCACACTGAAGTGACAATGAGCAGGCCACACTGCTCGACGAACCGACAACTGCTGGGGCAAAAGGTTTTCGAGTGGCGCCACGTATCGGACGACGGAATGTAGGACGTCCCTTATCCCTTAGTCGTGTCTTACAACATCCAAGGTCAAGATAGAGTGTGGTGAATTGTATTCTTATTCCGGCACTACATGGAGATAGATATTATATCGTATATATATATCATCCCATGTTATATCCCTTAGTTGTCTTTTACAACATCTACAGGCAAGATATGGGGTTTTTAATAGTATTCTTACTCCATTACCACACGGAAAAAAGTTACATCAAAAGTTTTTCAAAAGTTATGTACATCATAATTTAATAACTTTATATTTTTAATGACTTTATATAATTTAATATAATATTTGAAATTATATTTTGCTATGCTCGCGATTTCTCTGCGAAATAAAAACCAAAATACGGAAATCCGTAAAAAAGGGTGTAACCGACATAGCACGAAGAATTAGCATGCTGAAGTAGCATTAGGCATCGCTCGAAGAACCGACAACCGCATAGTATAGTGGGTCAATTTCTTTTCTATTGAGGAGGATGCTAATGCACAGCAATGGAACGTGTATTAGCTAAAATTAATGAATAATTAATCACTGTGCTAGTAACATAAAGGATTAGCATATCAAATCTTTATTTCATTTATATCATTTATATTGTTTTGATTATGCAATTATATAACTTGACTATTGTTTATTATTATTATTCTGTTTGCATTGATTATTATGTTTTTTATTGATTCTCACATTGGCTGCTATTATTTGACCATTTACTTTTCTTTCTTAATTACATGTTTAGTAGCTGGCCAGATTTGTGATAATACGAGTATTTGTACGCCACACAGTCGGCAAACATGTCTGAACACCTTAACTGTAACATCTTGCATGCACTTAATAGTTTGTATGTATACACATGTTTCACAAATAAATGTTTACTTTACTTTACTTTACTTTACTTTACTTTACTTTACTTTACTTTACTGTACTTTACTTTACTTTACTTTACTTTACTTTACTTTACTTTACTTTACTTTACTTTACTTTACTTTACTTTACTTTACTTTACTTTACTTTACTTTACTTTACTTTACTTTACTTTACTTTACTTTACTTTACTTTACTTTACTTTACTTTACTTTACTTTACTTTACTTTACTTTACTTTACTTTACTTTACTTTACTTTACTTTACTTTACTTTACTTTACTTTACTTTACTTTACTTTACTTTACTTTACTTTACTTCTTCTTTACTTTACTTTACTCTACTCTACTCTACTCTACTCTACTCTACTCTACTCTACTCTACTCTACTCTACTCTACTCTACTCTACTCTACTCTACTCTACTCTACTCTACTCTACTCTACTCTACTCTACTCTACTCTACTCTAATCTACTCTACTCTACTCTACTCTACTCTACTCTACTCTACTCTACTCTACTCTACATTACATTACTTTACTTTACTTTACTTTACTTTACTTTACTTTACTTTACTTTACTTTACTTTACTTTACTTTACTTTACTTTACTTTACTTTACTTTACTTTACTTTACTTTACTTTACTTTACTTTACTTTACTTTACTTTACTTTACTTTACTTTACTTTACTTTACTTTACTTTACTTTACTTTACTTTACTTTACTTTACTTTACTTTACTTTACTTTACTTTACTTTACTTTACTTTACTTTACTTTACTTTACTTTACTTTACTTTACTTTACTTTACTTTACTTTACTTTACTTTACTTTACTTTACTTTACTTTACTTTACTTTACTTTACTTTACTTTACTTTACTTTACTTTACGTTACTTTACTTTACGTCAAGGACTGTATCAGTGATCAGCCCAATGGCGAAGAGAGGCAATAAAGTGGATTATAGGGCCGCGCGCCGTCCTTTCGCCACCATGGTCGGAACTGACGACTTGCGTCTTGTGCGATGAAAAAGGAAAACATATCAAATTTTTAAAAGCCTAATAAAAAATCAAACAACAACAATATTAAAATAAATAATCAAACATTTCCTTATATTCGAATCGGTCTTTTTAGTTTTTTGTTCATTTGTTCATTTGGCTTAGATGTGATGGACAACGTTGATAATTAATATTATTATAATTTTAAACGTCGATTACCAATGATTAAGTCCCTGATAATACAATAAATCACATTCGAAGTGTTGTATTAAAATAAACAGAGATATGTATATTTCTATATTTCTCGCGATATATTCGTTGACACGACAGTTTGGGCAAGTCCCCATAAATTATACGCAACAGAGGCCTGACCCCGACCTCCAGTCGATTAACCATCACTAGGTCTTCCTTCAATTTCATATTTATAAACGGGGATTACGCAAAAATGCCAGTGTAATGGATCACCTACAGGACTTAGGTTGGGGCGGGCCGTTGTCGGACGAGGGGGTGTGAGGTAGGTAAATTTGAGAGGGACGGGGGATGCGGCAAGGGTCTGATCGTCGGACTCATCCATCACGCGGCTCACGCATGTGAATTGGGGCGTTTTATCTGGAGATAGCCGCGGATGGATACCTATTTAAATATTTCGTCGTTTAGCGAGGCAACCGACGTATTTTGTTAGGCACATGACGCTGCCACTAATGGTGTTGCTATCATACAATATATAACGTACAACGATTATTATATTCAGCCAAGGAATAGTAGGTTAAAATGTTATATAATTTAAATGTTTTATTGTTAAAATTATATCTGTGTAATATATAGTATGTACGAATGCTACCAACCCTTACGTTCATGGTAAGTGTTATGATGACTAAAAGACTAAATGTGATGGCATCTGGTCAACAATAAGGGTAGACGTCGGGCATATCATAGAACTTTTTTTACGTACGATGGAAGAAGAGTACTTTCAAATTCAAATTCAAATCATTTTGTTACGCATAAACCCCGAGAGGGCACTTACACATTGTCAGGTTTACAATTTTCAAAAAAGTAAACTACCACCGGATCGGAACGTGACCGCTACTGAGAAGATCCGGCAAGAAACTCAGCGGACTTGTCTATAATTTTAATTTATTTTTCTTCTTACTAGATATAAATTGTGTACAACAAGTTTTATAAGAACTAGCTCCATTGTGATGCCCTTCGAATCACAAGATACGTAATATAATTCAAACAATTATGGTTGGACCAGATCCCACAAGCGGCACCCGATCACGAGTTAACTACTAGAGCAGCCATCACTCCCTTCAACCACTATGAAGGGAAGGAAGAGATATACTTACATATTACTTTCACCCCAAGTAACTGAGATAGGGGATAAGAATGATGATTATGATGACGATGAATTATATCTGTGTAATGAAAGAATAGAAGAGAATACGATTTTTATGGCAAACGGACTATGTTATATCATGCATTTGCAAAAAATAACACCTCACAAATAAATATTAACGTTGCACATTACATTTAGAGGCTGAACAGTAACATGTCTAGGGTCTCACAAAGCACACTGCATCATTTTCACAATCTAAAGTAGATAAATATTAGAATTATCATCGTCATATTATCTCATATACATTCCACTACTGCCCTCGAGCCTCCTCATCAATGGAAGGAAAATGTACCTACTAGGTATATCACGCTTTGACCTACTGTACCAGGGTTATACTTCGAGTGTTCCTTCTCTTGCATAGGTATTATCTGCATATTATAATCCCTTAATATTCCTTTTAGACATCGCGCAAGAAAGGGGGTGGCTTAGAATAATAACGTATAGAAGGATAGTGTCCATACGTAAGCCATCAAAAATATGAAGCAAACAATACTACATACTTGCAAGCGATTACACACGTACACACGCACATCACTATACAAATTATGAAATCAAATTTTGTTTTTATTAACATAAATCGTCGCAATATTTTTAAAAGTAATGTTAATAGGTACTTTTTATGTTTTTCAAATGTGTTGTGACACCATTTGAATGCACAAACCGTCATAATTACCTATTTATTTTTTAAGAGTTGCGTACATATGTGCAGTACAGCGACCTTGTATATTACGGAACGGTTTCGGCGTAAGCTCCATTAGGCTCCAATTGAAATGCTTCACTTTTTGTGCGCAAACTTACCTTCTATACGCTATTATTCTAAGGGTGGATTGTATTCCTACTCTATGATCACGTGGACAGTGTAATAAACTGGTGGAATTAAATGAATAAAATAACATGTGTTAATATAATAAAGAGCCACACGTGAGAGTTGACACGAGAGAGTTGAAGAGTTACACGTGTCGGAAAGTCGTCCTCGTTAGTTATTAACCGTTACTTAAGTTGTTGTCGTGTTACCGATCACACAAGACGTCGTCGCTATGATGTTCGTCATGTGAACTGACTGATCGACACGTCAAGCGGCACAGGAATGTCTTATATATTTACATAGGTACAAATTTTTTGAAGCTCTACTCAAGCTATATTGAATAGTAGTTCAAACACTTTTATCCATATTTATTGTTAATTCGATATGATAATTAAATTCTTCCGTGTGGGGACAGAGAAAAATTACAAACCACCACCCCGTCTTACCCATGGGTGTCGTAAAAGACGACCAAGTGATATGATATGCAGACAACATCAACGCAAGATAAAGAAAATTCGACATAAAATCCTATACCACCACGTCCAGGGCGGTGTAGTAAGTCAATTTCCTTCCTAATGTGGGGAGGCCCGAGCCCAACAGTGAGACTAATGTGGGCTAAGATGATATGAAACTGTTATACAATCCTGAAGGTTGCAACATTGATTATACCAATTAACAAGATATTAAATCATTGATAAACAGACTTACCTATAATGGAGATGCTTTATGAAGTAAAATGATAGAAAACTCTGAAGAATACTATGTCGTAATGTCCCTTAGACATTGCCAAAGTTCCTCACGGGGAGTTACAATAGAAGCTAAAAAAAAGACAAAAGTAGGTGGATACGTCTTTACGAAATCCAAAAAATGTTTTTATATATTATAATTAAATTGGCAGTCTTTTGGACCGACCATTGGAGCAGGGTGACTTGACGTCAGTGGTCGGCCCGACGGAATACCCCTTTAGGAGTACCCTCTCCTCGACCGACGTCCCCCCACCTCAGCGAAGACGTCGATCTTTCCTCGCGCGGTCGGCCTCTCAGCGGGTGACGGACTAATTCCCCAATCTAGTCATCCGCGGCCTCAGCTAGGACGGCATCAGATGCAGGTAGTCGCACCTGCGCCGCCACGGTCGCCGGCGGCGGTTCGCATCGTCGAGGACATGCACCTCGCGCACGCGCTCCGCCGCCTTCTTCCGCGAGACTACTGCCTACTACTGCCCAGATTGCTGCGACCGCGTCCCAGACCATCGCCAGGGCGATGCTCGACAGCGTCAGGTCGGCACCGATGATTGCGACGAGTTCACGACGCTGCTCTGCCTAAGCGGCGCAGGCCTCGAGCGTATGCTGTGCCGTGTCCTCGTCGCAATCGCAGTGGTGTCAGGACGGTATACTCTCCCTCCTAACAACCATGTGCAGGTATTTGGCGAAGTTATCATGCCCCGTCAAAACCTGCACCAGTCGGAAGGAGAGCACCCCGTGCCGCCATTTTAACCACTGCAGCAGCACCGGCCGGGAGGCTTTCATGGTCAGCACACCGAACCGAGGCCTCTCCAGCCGGACTGCCTAACGAGCAATAACGTCTCAGATTGGCAGTTTACCCTCAATTCATTATGAGTTAGCGACAAATTTCAAGTGAATGTATCCTATAATACTCATCATTATCTCAGCTCGTATATGTCCCACTCCGGGACTTGAGCCGACTCCACAATGGGAAGGAAAATGAGTAGGTACCACGGTAATGAAATCGATTGGCGTAGTATTAGCTGAACTTTCCTTCTCTTACTATATGCATCTTTTCTGCTTGCGTCCTATAAATTTTCCTACCTAAAACATACATACCTTGTATTCTTCAAAAAAAAGGAAGCTCTCAATTTTACTGTATCGTATGTTTTCAAATATATTTGGTGCTTAAATAATTTGTACCCACTCATACCTAATATCTCTTACATAATTGTTGCATGCATCCAATGTCTAGATCAATTCTAATATTAATCACAATAGTCTCTGAAGATGAGTTACTTGAATTTTTCTGTTTAATGCCATTTTCGGTTTTTGGAAGATGATACTTTTTTTTAAATTATTCAATCCTTATATCGCGAGATACTCCAAACTACATACGGTACTACAGATTACAGCATATCATCTCATCCCAAGCCATATATGTCCCACTATTGGACTCGGACCTCGTCCTTTTTGAGAGGGAATTTTACCAACACGCTGGTCAGACATGTTAGTATTTTTTTTTATGGGTGGGCTATGGTAAGCGCGCACGCGGCCTATTCCGTCCGGGGCAACGAAAGGACGGCGCGCGGGCCCATAAACCACCCGTACCCACGTAACGAATGTAAAAACAATTGTACGTCGAACGATCAAATGTCATTTTTTGAATATAGAATGTTATAGTTTTCGTTTGAAGATAGTTTCACTTTGACATCTGACACCATTCTGGTTTAATTTTAATTCAAAGCGTTTAAACGGTAATTTCATATTTAAACCCCTATTATGAGGTAGACTTGTAATAATAAATGAGTTTAATGTCCTCTTGTAAGCAGATATACTTGGTGTGTTAGTACGTGACAATAGGGAACTCATTATTCTACAATATTTATCACATAAAGTAGACAAAGCATCTTTGACACGAAAACAAACGGACATATTAACGTAGCGGAAGCGTAATTTTAAAACTGAATACAATTCCTTCTTCCATTAATATGACTGCACGTAGTGGTTAAAATACCGACTTGCAGTAGCAAATTTCGTGGGTTCGATTGCCCTTTTTGTTTTATTTTTTTTTTTAGGTGGTCTACAGACAGCGCACCCGCCGCCCGGATCAGTAGCTCGGCAGCGCGCGGCCGACGGTTCGATTCCCCTGCAGGTCAATACTTTGTGTACTCCGCAATTCGATGTTACCACCAACCAAGCTATGTTGCTAACAAACTAAACTAATACCCATTATAAATGCGAAAGTAAGTTTGTTTGCTTTTACTGTTATCACGCCTAAATGTTTACCTAGATTTTTATTACTTTTTAAGCTGTTGATCTCCCGATAATTAAAAATTAAAAAAAAACCACTACACTAATTTCAAAATATCCCTCACTAATCGAAAGCAACATTATCAACGAGTTACATAGGCTATATTTACGCCCGTATTCTCAGGGGAATGGTAACTACGCGGGTACTAAAAAGCAGATATTTGTTTAGTCCACTATAGGGTACCTATAGTGGACTAAACAAAAACTAAACAAATCAATATTAATACTGAAACGTGGTCTCTAAATGTCGGCCTCATAAAAAAGCTCAAAGTCGTTCAGCGTGCTATGGAGAGGGCTATGCTCGGTATTTCTCTATGTGATAAAATCCGGAACACGGAAATTCGTAGAAGAACGGGTGTATACACATCGCTCGTCGAACCGACAACCGTTGGGGAAGAAAGGTTCTTGAGTGGCGACCACGAATCGGACGGCGCAGCGTAGGACGACCCCCCACTAGGTGGACTGACGACATTCTCAAAGTCGCAGGGAACCATTGGATGCAAGTGGCGCAGGACCGTTCCGAGTGCCATTCTGGTTGGGAGGCCTATGTCCAGCAGTGGATGTCTGTAGGCTGATGGATGGATGGATGGAATATTAATAACAAAAATAAACGTTTTCCGTATGGTGACGAATTAAGAATACAATTTATCACAATCTATTTTGCCTGTGGGTATCGTAAAAAACGACTACCTAAGGGATTAAATTTGCATTAGGGATGATCGATGAACATCGATGTTCGATGATCATCGATGTTGAAAGGGAAAACATCGATGTTTTGACATCGATGTTGCTATAGGCAAAACATTGTAACATCGATGTTAATTGTTTTTAACATCGATGATGTTGAAAGGAAAACACATCAATGTTGCCATGGGCAGAACGAAATTTCCTAAAAAAAAAAAAGCTCATCAAAATTTGCTTGGAAGATTTTACTTCATCGTCGTAACATCGATGTCAAAAACATTCGACAGATTTCCTAAAAAAAAAAAAAAGCTCATCATTTGCCATGAGAATTTTATGTCGTAACATCGATGTTCGACGATATCGATATTTCTGTAACATCGTGATTTCCTAACATCGATGTTCGGTGTTCGATAAACATTTGGTCTTTCGATGTTGACATCGATGTTAACATCGATGTTTTTCTAACATCGATCATCCCTAATTTGCATATGACATTTATGCAAGAGAAGCCAATCTCGAAATAAAACCGTATCCAACACATCTGACGAGCGTTGTATAGTAGGTCAATTTCTCTCGTTTTATGGAGGAAGCTCGTGTACAATAGTGCGACGTATAAGAGCTGAAGCGTTCCGCTACTCTTATGACTATGAACATATCCGCGCATATGAACCAATGACCTGAAGGTTACCCGCTAACTGTACTGACTGAATGGCCAAATCGTGCTGCCATCTCACTAACTAATATGTGCGCTTTTAAATGCTATTGTCCACTAAACAATTCAATGTAACGGATGCTTTACAGTTCTTCGTGTATGTCGATTACATTTGTACATACAGGTACTTGCATTGCGTGTAATTAGGGATATAATAGGTACCTATACACTATAATTATTTTCTTGACTTGATGATTTAATCAAAACAATATCATATTTTCTAGTGATTTAGATAGATAGATAGATAACTCTTTATTTGTACACCGATTACAAAACAAAATACAAAAACTTAAATACTAACATAACACAGAATGTACAAAGGGCGGCCTTATCGCTATAAGCGATCTCTTCCAGGCAACCTTGGGATGGAAATGGTAGAACAGAGAGATGGTAGGTAGTTTACTGCTGGTAGTAATGGAGATCAGTGTAAATAATATTTATAAGTCATAGATAACGACTATATAATAAATTGTATAACTTGTAAAATAAAAACAATATAAAACAATAAATAGTACATAATAAGAGACATAATAAGAGATTTATCTCATCATCATCATCTCAGCCTATACACGTTCTACTGCTGAGCTCGAGCTTTCTCTATTATGGGAGGGAATTTGTCCTACTCTACCACGCCGATCAAACGTGGTGGGGTTTATACGTGTTATATTCCTTAGTCGTCTTTTATGACATCTGGGGGCATCTATCCAGAGGGTGAATTGATATCATCCAACCGATACGCTTCAAAAAAGTTATTTTACGCTATATAGGTATTGGGTTAAAACAAGCTAAAACTTACTCTCAAAAATTTTGTCAAAATATTTTCTCAATTTTACACTTCCTTATTCGTCAAAGAAAATCATAATGTTGATATCATTTTTTTTCTCAAGAACAAGAATTTAATGCTTAAGTAATAACAATAGTGTATTCATTCAAATAAGTTAAAAATATTGATCCAAGATAGATATTCTTCTTTCAAACATTTATTCTTACACTTTAGGAATTTTCAATTTTCTCAATCCTACAATAATTGATGAATAAATTACTAATATTAAGGATAATATTCTTAAAAAAGTTAATAAAGCGAGCCGTCACTCAGGACGCCTGGCAGATGTGAAACATCGAAATTATTTTGTACAAGTATAAAAGAACAGATTTCGACAAAAACTAATATGACATAATGTTTTAAACAAAAATATTACGATTTTTTTCTACAAAATGATAATTTTTATGCAATAAACATTTATTTTCATTAGTATACACTATAGGTATGTGTTTACGAAATTCTAAAACAGGATACAGTTTTGTTACACAAATGTACATATCCAAGCGTGGCGTTAACGCCACGCCAACGATCAGGTTCACTCTCGTCTATAGATGTTTCACATCAAACATTCTTAGGTACACTAAGTTAGTGTACCTAAGAATATACTTTCAATATAATGATATATCTATGGGTACCTACTTACCTATTCAAAGTATCACATTCTTGCAGTATAAAATAAAGATATATTCAAGTTACGGATATTCAAGTTAAGTCCCGAACGTCAGGTTGTACGAGATCAGAGTGACTGAAACAATTTAAGAACGGAAAGGCAATTAACACAGAACTCCTGAGGGCAGGTGGCAAGCCCTACAGAAAAAGCTCAACAGAAGTTTTTTAATTCCGGCATTCTCGGGGGCAACGTTCCTTAGTTGTGAACCAGGAGTTCGATGCTGCTGTTATTCGAGAAGGGCGATAAAACGCTCTTAAGCAATCAGAGACTCATCTCACTCTTGAGATACTTGTACAAATTGTTCTCAAGATTCATTATTAGCACGTTAAAATGGCAATGGGCAGGTCACATCGCTCGTCGAGCTGACAACCATTGTGGAAGAAAGGTTCTCGAGTGGCGACTACGAATCGGACGACCCCCTACTAGGTGGACCGATGACCTGGTGAAAGTTGCTGGACGTCGTTGGATGCAGGCGGCACAGGACCGCACTTTGTGACGTAACATGAGGGAAGAATACGTGGTCGCCACTCGAGAACCTTTCTTCTCCAGCGGTTGTCAGTTCGTCGAGCGATGTGGCCTGCCCATTGCTTCTTCTGATGTTTACGCGATATTAATCTATATATGGTCGGATGATATTAATCTATATGGATATATAGATTGGATTAATCTATATGGATTAATAATATAGATGGATTAATCTATATATCCATATAGATATTAAGCATTGTTTGTTACAACCTTCTCTTCAGTCTCCAAAGACATCTCGGCGAGATGGAATCCAATTTTTTTGCTTAGTACCAGGACATCTCGATCATCTTCTAAGTAAGTAATTAGCATAGGTAAGAGCAGATGGTTAGACAGACTAAAACCGGGTCCGGTGAGATTACATAAAAGCTTGTAATATAAAACTTTTATAGTACCTAAAGCAAAAACGTATTTGATTTATGTGTATTTTACTTATAATTAATTATACTCTACTGTGTGGTGACGGAATAAGAATATAATTTCATCACCTCTTTCTTGCCCGTGGGTGTTGTGAAAGCCGACTAACGGATTATAATGTTCAGATAACATCTATGCACGGCAAGAAAAACTCGAAATAAAACTATATATATATATGCCAAGGTGTCTGACCAGCTTAGTATAGTGGGTCAATTTGTTTTTCATTGCGGAGGAGGCTGGATCCCAACAGTTGACATGAAACTTTCCAATATGTTTTGAACTTTGTCTATCTGTTAATTTATTCGCGAATACTGCAACAACAGCTGTGTAGATTTACTCTAAAATTTTGTATAAATAATAATAGTAATTTCCGTGTGGTGACGAAGTAAGAATACAATTCACCGCTCCCTATCTTGCCCGTGTATGTCATAAAAGACGACTATGGAATATAATATGCATAAAATATCTGTGCAAGAGAAGGAAAACTCGAAATGAAACCCTATACCAACATGTGTGACCAGCATGGTATAGTAGGTCAAATTCCCTCCCATAGTGGAGGAGGCCCGAGCCCAACAGTGGGACGTTTGTGGGCTGCGATGATGATGATGATGAATAATAGTACCTATACATCCTACTGTAATTTATAGATAGATAGGTACGATTAATTTAATCATAATATACCTATTTATATTTAATATCATCATCATCTCAGCTCATATACGTCCCACTACTGGGCTTGAGCCTCCTCCATAATAGAAGGGATATTAATTGTTTCTACCACACTGGTCAGATTGGTTGATATAGTGTTTTATTTCAAGTTGTCTTTCTCTTTTTTTTTTTTTTTTTTTGGCTGGGCTGCGGTCGGCGTGCCTCCGCACCACTCCGTCCGGGGCGACAGAGGGGCTTAAGCACGCAACTCCCGCAACCCACCCGAACATCACGTCGCCTTCTTGTCTTCTTGTCTTTCTCTTGCATAGTTGTCATATACATATTTTATCCCTTAGTCGTCTTTTACAACCTTCGCGAGCAAGATAGGTAGGGTGGTAAATTGTATTCTTATTCCATCACCACACGGATAAAATTTCATATAATAATATTAAAAACAGATTAAACGCGAAGATATTATTAGCGCAGCTAGTTGTTTATAAAAACGATGAGCATTATATTCAATAGACGTATTCCCAGATCCCTATGGTCAGCATTTATTAAGTTTATAAATAGTCAAGAACCCAAACAAATCGGCGTGCGTCGCGGCAACCGCCCTTGAACTGAGCGACGGAGGCTTTCGCGCGGCAGGCTCCGGCGCGCGGGGGCGGAGCTCTACCGGCCAATCAGCGCCCCTTCACATTTTTCAGCCCCCGCCCGCATCGCCGGACGCTGCCCAAAAACAAAAGGATCAAAGTCGGCGAAACCTATCTCTTTCTTTGTGAGGCCAGCAAGCGGGCATCGATGAGAGGATAGATACAGTGTGTCGCGCGGGCGCGAATCGATAACCGTACACACCGCTTCCCCTCATACCCGCAACACCCCGTACGGCCATTTGCACTGTGTTTACTATTATGTTTATTGAACGGACGACTAAGTGCCGATATAAGAATATTTACAAATCATAAGCATCCGATTTGGGACAATTAGACGGGCATCTCCCGGCGGGGCGCCACTTTTCACTCCTTGACATCGATCTAATTGTATTATGTAGGTATATACGTAATATTTCTATGTGCAAATTAATATCTAATACCTAATTAATATAATGAACAGTCAAGCCGTATTAGTCCAATTAGTTAACTTGATGAAATTCATTAGATGGAATTAATCTACCTATAGGTATTGATGATAAGATTTAAAGAGACCTTCGAATATTGTATAGGTATAGGTAAGTCGTCTTCGGTCGCTATTGGCACAGGTTTTCCATAGATAAAGGAAATTTAGCTATTACATGGCCTTCTGCAAACGAGGTTTCATCATCACACAATTGGGCTCGAGCCTCCTTCATATTGGGAGAGAAATTAATCTACTAACACGCTGATTGGCGGGACAGAAGCCCTTAATCGTCTTTTACGACAGCCACGAGCAAGGCAGGGAGTGGTGAATTGTATTCTTACTCGTCACCAGACGGAAAAAACGAGGTTTAAGAAGAGCATTTTCTTCACGCTCGGCAACGACCTGTGCTCCTGGTATCGCAAAAGTCCATGTGCGGGCAGTATCATTTACAATCAGGTGATAAGTAATAGATAAATAAATACCACTAAGGTAGTCAGACATCCGTTTGGCAAAACATTTTATTTCAAGTTTTCTTTCTCTTACAGTGGTCTTCAATTACACCCCGTTAATCGATTCTTGTAATAAAAAGCTCAAGGTGCGAATAGTGATTAATATTCTCAGCTCATATACTGTTTTGTGGTCGCAGCTAAGAATACTTCCAAACCTTGTATTACCTACTCATAGGGGTTGTGAGAGATAGCGTTTGACTGGACCGGGGAGTTAGTCCGTCACCCGCTGAGAGGCCGACCGTGCGAGGAAAGACTGACGTCCTCTCCGAGGGGGGGACGGCGGTCGATGGGTGGGTACTCCTCAAGGAGTATTCCATCGGGCCGACCACTGGCGACAAGTCACCCTGCTCCGATGGTCGGTCCAACGACGAAGGCGACGTGTCACGGGTGGGTCGCGGGTGTGCGTACTTACGCCCCTCTGCTGCCCCGGACGGAGTGGTGCGAGGAGTGCGCCGACCGTAACCCACCCCAAAAAAAGGAGGGTTGTGTGAGACGAATAAGAGTTTTAGATCGAGCTGGGCCCATTCCATCTAATATCGTCGAGTGAACAATTACATTCCAAATTGGAATTGACTGGCTGATCATATAACTATTGACAAAAATTGTGCTATATGTATAATACTGCTTCGACCCCAAGTAATTGGAAAAAGAGCAGAATGATGATCTGGAATGAACTACCTGCTTGTATGTTCCTCGAGCGCTAACACCCTTCTTTGAACGAGGTTTAAGAAGAACTCTATTTACGGTAGGCAGTGGTCTAGCTGTGCTCCTGGTATTAGTCAATGTGCGGCAGTATCATTTAGGTACCATTAGGTGTAATGCTTGTTCGTTTGTCATCATTGACAATAAGAAAAATTCGGGTTGTAAAAGTTTATTGTTCCGTGAAAAATTTATATTGAACTAAAATTAATTACGAATGCTCACTCCCACGGTAAGGGCTTGAAGGATTTTCTCTCATAGGCACTTTGTCCATGAAAGTGTTATCAGACAAACTTTAGACTTACTTAAAATGATAATATTTTTTTGGCAAGAAAGTAGCAGTAGCAGACCACCTGTTGGCAAGTAGTAACATTTGGTCATGGTCATCATCATCATCCTCGCAGCCCATATACGTCCCACTGTTGGGCTCGGGCCAGCATGGTCAAATTCAATTGGAGGGAATTTGAACTACTATAACATGCTGGTCAGACATGTTGGTATAGGTTCATTTTTTTTTTTTTTTCATTTCGAGTTTTCCTTCTCTTGCACAGATGTTATGCGCATATTATATCACATAGTTGTCTTTTACGACATCCACGGGCAAGATAGGGAGTGGTGAATATAGGGAATGGTCATCTATACCTAATCCGGTATTAGGTTATAGATAGCGTTGCGTAATTCGAATCATTTAATTTGAATAACTCGAATAAAACTATTGACTCGTTCATTCGAATCGCCGTTGACCGAAACCGAATCAATTCGTTAACTCGTGTCGTACTTAGGCAGGTACTCGTAGCCCGTGCGGCCGCAGCGGCGCGACGCGGCGATCAGTCGACTCGGTTTGATAGGACATTCGTTGATTCATTTTCTATTCGTTGATTCGTTTTCAATTCGTTGATTCGTTTTCTGTTCCTCGCGCGATTTTACGTTTTCTTGCTTTTGTTGACTGCTCATTTACGTAATTAAAAATAGGTACTAGTTATTAATTATGAGTGTACCTGAGACGTATAAAAACGTATTTTTTTAAGTTGATTTATCGGGTAATTACTAATTAGAATCAGACTTTATTAAAAAAAAGTATTTTTTTGTATATGATTTTATTATTACTTTTTTTTATTTAGTATGCTGATTTTAATCATAATAATAAAAGAGTATTGTCATTACCTACGTGTTTCAAAATCAATATACCTACCTATAAGTCCCCTTTCCGTAACCAAATACCGAGCATACTCCTGTAACTCAAAATCTCGACTCATTCGTAATGCAAACCGATCCGCAAAAAAAACTCGCTCGAATAATAATATAAACGAATTATAACTCGCCAACTCGGCTTCACAGGATAACTTGACATACGAGTACGAATTTGACTATAATGCTGACGTGACGAATGTGACGATTCGAATCAATTCGAATTGCGATTCGAATCAATAGTAATTTTAATTCGATTGATTCGAATTGAAAAAAAAAGCAATTCATCTCATCGCTAGTTATAGATGACCATTGCCGTGACTATTCCATAATACCGAAGGCATAACTACGCATAACCTTAATTTGGCAGGCAATATTTAAGGGCTGCCCACTCTCTCGCTCACTGAGCGAAGTGACATTAATAAGTAGTCAGACTACGATTTTTGGGATAATGTCAGAATATCCCAGACAAACTGTAAACGACCACTGACGTCAAGTCACCCTGCTCCAGTGGTCGGCCCAACGACGAAGGCGACGTGTCACGGGTGGGTTACGGGTGTGCGTGCTTACGCCCCTCTGTCGCCCCGGCCAGAGCGGTGCGAGAAGTGCGCCGACCGTAACCCAACCCAAAAAAAAGACGAACTGTAAGCAGCGAGGCCCATCAGTGGCAATGGACTACATACAGTTCCAAACCTATAACTTGTTACTGAAAAGTTTGCAGCAGAAACCATCTACAAAATTTCTTTGCAAACAAACTTATGGCTCAATCCGAAGATCTCATTTCACTTTAGTTGTCATGTTGCAATTCATCACAAAGCATTTTACACTAGCAACGTAAATTTATAGAAAAACTATATTCCTATACGCGCTCTTCCGCTCAAATTAATGCCTATAGACTTTTAACCCACGACGTAAAACGAGGTTTGTTATAAGTTTGACATGCTGCATGTCTTTCTCTGCTGTTGTAACTCCTAAACGAATGCGCTGATTAAGATGCAGTTTGTTCCGTATAGAAACTGACGTGATCGAGATGGTTTTTATTACAATTTATGAATATTTGTATAAGAGTTTGAAAGTTATCAGCTCTTTTATTAGTTCTGTGACCGAAAATTTCAAACTTACTTATGTATGATAATACCGACAAGCTACTCTGATGATGGAACTCGAAGATAGAACTCGAAATCGTGGATTTCCTATTAGTTAATCTATCAAGTTCGGTCTCATTGGGTTCGTTTTAAATATTTCTGATCTTTCCTCCTGATGTCGAAGACGGAATATTTATTTTCGAGCATTTATTGGGTCAGGGGTTATTAAATATTTTTAATTTTAATTATAGCAATTAGTTTTCTACAAATCGGTTAGGGTATAAGTTATACTGTATAACTACTTGTAAATTATAACCTTTTTCATATACCCGGAGATTTTTTTTCGAAATTTCAAGTAGATCTGTTGTGTAGTTAAGGCATACAAAGTGTAACTAACAAATAAATTCCTATTTAGATATTATCATCTTATCATCTCGGCTCATACACGTCCCACTGCTGGGCTAGGTAGGCATAATTAGTGTTGCCCAAATGCAAGACCAAGACGAGACTTGGACCAGTCTTGGTCTTGGTCTTGCAACAGCACACCTGGTCTCGTCTTGGTCTTGGTATTGCATACTCGAGTCTTGGTCTTGGTCTTGGTATTGCAGCAAGAGTCTCGCAAAGTCTTGCAAGTCTTGCAGTTGGAATAACGTAACAGTCATTTATCATGGCAATGAAAAATCCAACTAAATTAATCAAATATCATCCTATCCTATCTATCCATCTGCTAGCCTATAATCCACTACCCTTACCACTGGGGAAAATTACTCTGATATTCCCCTGGTGTTACATTAGACAGAGTTACTACTCCTATGACAAAGGAAGGTATTTCGACCCTGTTTTCTTAAGATGTCACCACACGGGGAAGTTGATACAATAAATTTTATGTCATTTAACATTCCCCCTTTCCAACAAAAAAGATTTTTTCAATTTGATTGGCAAGCGACGGAGTAGTGAGTATCTGCGCCTGATGCCGCCCTAGCCGAGGCCACGGGTGCCTGGACCGTTGAGTTAGTCCGTCACTCACCGAGAGGCGACCGCGTGAGGAAAGACCGACGTCCTCCCTGAACGGGCTGGCGTCGGTCGAGGAGAGGGTATTCCGTCGGGCCGACCACTGACGACAAGTCACCCTGCTCCGGTGGTCGGCCCAACGACAAAGGAGACGTGTCGCGGCTGGGTTACGGGTGTGCATGCTTATGCTCCTCTGTCGCCGTGGACGGAGCCGGGCGAGGAGTGCGCCGACCGTAACCCCCCCAAAAAAAAGGTATTCAAATTAGGAAATCAAATTTTGTTTTTATTAACATAAATCGTCGAAATATATTTAAAAGTAATGTTAATACACTTATTATGCTTTTCAAATGTGTTGTGACACCATTTGAATACACAAACCATCATAATTAGGTACCTATTTTTTTTAAGAGTTGCGTACGTACGTGCAGTACAGTACAGTGACCTTGTACATTGGGAGAGAAATTAACCTACTATACCGCGCTGATCAGATGTGTTGGAATATAGGGTTTATATCGAGTTTGCCTTTTCTTGCATTAATATTATATTATACATACCTATGACTGCACAGATGGCGTAGTGGTTAAGATAGCGACCTATAGCGCCAGTGTTGGGGGGCTCGAATCCCACGCGGGACAACACTTTGTGCGATTAACAAATTGTTGTTCTGAGTCTGGATGTAATTTGTGTCCGTAAATTATATGTTTGTAAAGTCCCCGCAATACAAGGATTATTTCCTTAGTGCAGGGTTGTTGTCTTAAATAAATAAAAAAATAAAAAAATATATACATACCTATCTACATATCATATCCCTTAGTCGTTTTTTACCACATCCACGGGCAAGGGCTTAACCGTATATAAGCTGAAATGGTGATTTGAATTAAATGCAAGACCGCGCAAGAAGGGTGGCGGTGGTACCAAGTTAAACAATTCCTCCGAGACTCCCCATGAAAGAGCCGGTAAAGTACGCAAAGTGATCCAAAGTCACTCCTCCACCACTTCAGCAACTCCAGTCTGTCCGTGAGATTTGGATCACCGACGATTCGAACAGGTCGTCTTTGCAGGGAGTCAAATGTGTCTAATTGATATTTGGGCGCGCTTGCCCAGAGCAATATCTTTGCAGTACTCCACATGAGGACGAACTTGTGCTTTGTAAAGCACAAGACGCTGTATCGGTGTGAAATAGGTACCGCCTGTGACTCCGATCAGGACTCTTAGCTTTTTGCTTGCTAATTTTACTTCCTCCTCTGAATGACTTCCAAACTGGACTTTACTTGATATTTTCATGCCAAGGAGGGCGTCGGAATCCCGCAAAATTTAGAGAGCTCCTTCTCGGAACTGAGGCGCCATAACAAACTGGTCTTTTTTGAAAGTGAAGCGCAAACTTGTTGTTGGATTGAACTGGACTAAGTTCCTTTCGGCCCATTTCGAGGCCCGCCGCAGAGAGTGCTCGACTTCAGATACAAATTGAACCCTTCTCTCATGTAACATACTGCGAGGGACATTCTGATGCAATGCTGGTAACCACATATATTAGAACCACATCTTAGAATACGTTACATACCCAAGCCGATATCTACCTATACCTATCGAAAACGAATTTCGAAATTTAGTTAACTGATCTAACTATACCTACGCCAATATTAACCATCACAATTATCATAATATATCCTCAGTACCCTATTAACAGATCAATCTTCTCTTATAAAATGTTTATCAATCCCTTAAACTCATTTACTTATTACAAAACTTGCTTTCAAATGGTCCCGTTTCAGCACACACAAATAAATAAGGTTTTAATTGTTACTTGTTAGTAGACGGCATTATATATGGATTTATCTTCTTCTGTCCTTTTTGTAGTGATTATAGATATGTTCTTTTTTATTATAAATGTATTTTGATTGTAATGGGCAAAATGCTTATATCGATTTAATAAAATTCTAGTTTCTAGATATCTTACTACTTAGTTGAAGAAGTGCACTAATTAAATACTTGAGTTGAACATAATTTTCATTGATTTTTCATTTAAAATAAAAGTTAATAATCTATAATCAAAAGTATGCATACTGAGGTTAATGTTTTTTTGCAGTGCATAATAGAACAATTCTAATCAATATTTTAGTGTTTTAATCTGTTATATTGTGTAATTTTGAGGGCATTTCATTTAATGTACGTAATCCAGGGGAAGTGCTAAACTGTAATAAATGTGGCATTATAGGTAATGCTTTAATTTTCGTGTTCGCTTTGCAATAAAAATATTTTAATTCTTTTTATAGGTAACTAATTGTTACCGCGTCATCTGTGAACAACTGTAGAACTAATGCACAGTCATAATATCTAGTAACCTGATGTGTAGCTATCGGTGCTGCCATCTTACCACTAATGGAGAAACGACAATATTCTGTGCTGAAGATATGCCCGTTGGATCACAGATGGCGCTGTCCACAGCAAAACGAAACTCTTTAAATCAATTCTTATTAGAAATAAAATATTTTGTTTTTGGTAGACTATTAATTATATTTATAATATTTCTATAATTTTCAAAAAAATATAGTCTGAAAATATCTCCTTTAAAGTGTTTATATTGCTGCGTAGTAGTAGATTACTTTACCGACAGTGCTATTTCCGGTTGCCGCTCGGCGACATCACGCAACGCAAACTCGTATTTGAGACTAACTTCAGTTCATAAATGTTCGATCTTTTTCAACTACATCGAGGCTTGTGCTTTCTGGGATTACGCTTTACGGGTAATTATTGTTTTGTCGTTGCATACAGTGTGAAATTAAAATATTTGATACATAATCTAATTAAGAGGTGAGTGGTGCGTTTAATTAGTGTGTTGTGATTCAATACCGTCACAGTTTGGCGCGTTGGTTAGATTCTGTCAACACAGCTAATGGTGTTCACACGCAGTAGGTACAATTTTAAGCACGTGTAATTACAATACAAACGTGACCTTTTCATTTTCAGACATGGCTTTGAGCGTTGCACTACCTCTAGCGGGCTTGGAGACAGATAATTTTAATTCTTACAGTTCTTTCGGGCATATCATAGACATAGCGGGTCTGTCTCAATCTCAGTCGAGCCCAAGTCCGTCTGTCTCCAGTGAATCTAGCGGTATCGGATCGCTGGGATCGCTCAAATCAGAATCGGTCAACAGCGACTCCTTGCCATCTAGTCCTCAGACAACAGAGAAGGTGAGCATATAGTTTCACACTTTATTTTGTTTGCATTCGTCCTGGCCTTGACCTCTCTATTTTCATAATATTCCGTAATGGCGAATGTCTATATTACGCTATCAATATTGTATACATTATCGACCTGTGATAATGAATGGAAAGATTCGAAGATATTCTATGGGATATGTTTTTATGTATACCGTTACGATTGTCCGCTTTATATCAATAATAAATAGGTGTGGTATTAGTGTAATCAAAATGTCTACCTACTGCCGTTAGCTTGCCAAAATATTTTGCAACTATAAACTAAAAAGATTACCATTAATTTTAATATACTTTCGTTGTTTGTATTGTTTTGAGTGACTAATGAGTCTTTTGTTTGTTTTTATTTATGTTTTTTTTATACGTTATTTTCAGAAATTATTCGAACCAGTTGTGCAACCCCAGCCACGTCCAACTGAAAAGAAAGCTGACATCAAAATCTCATATGAAGGACGCGATGTCCTTAACCTGATGGCTAATCTCACTGATCCGCGATGGAGCTATCGTCCTACTGTGCTTCCACCAAATAATCCAGCGCTGTTCTTTGCCAACCGCTCGCAGTACCACCGGCTGGGTCCATATGGAACTCGCACACAGTACGTAAAGGAAACTTGCCGCCTTTGTGGTTTCACATGGGTCGTAGCAGCCACCGATTGAAATGACAATATGTCAGCGTAACTTTGAACAAACAAATATTATGTGGATATGACTGGAACACATCAGGGTGCATATCAACTTCTTTAACTTCAACTGTCACATAGTATTTGTATTATTAAAATAGTTTATCCGCCGGCTTTAGCTCATATTTTACTATATTAATATTATTATGATGAATTTATTTTAATCGTGTTATATTTTTGACTTAATTTTTACAAATGAAATCAGTATGAAATATTCTATAATCGTTGATAAATATTTAAAAGTTCCTTTTCTTGAATTAAAGTCGGTGGATCTGTGACAATTTCCTATAATATAGTTTGTTTATATGTATGCCTGTTGTGCTCCAGTTTTTCGGATGACTGTGGAATATGTATGTGGCTATCGTCTCGCGCATTCGTAGAGTTACATTATAAACGTGACTTAATACTGTGATCTTAATTTAAACAAGACAATTTTTTGACAAATTCTGTGAATGGAATGCGTGACGATATGTGACTTTGTTCTTTTTAACTTATTTGTGTGATAAAGTTAGGCTTAATTAATACAATGGACTTGCTATGCCATGAATAATTTCCATAATTAATTCCAAAAATCAGCATTTCTAGATCCCAATCTGATTAAAAAGACAGAATTGGTTCAAATACCTTATTATGTGCAATTCATATTTAAATTATCATCCATAATTAAAACTAAATCATTAGAGTAATATAAACTAAGTTCCTTTTAGAAATGTTAATAATTTGTTATCCAAAGAATATTATATTAACTATAAATTGTCAATTACACAATTTATATTGATTAGTATAAAATACAAAATAGCTGATTCATCAGCCTAAGGATTTGTATCCAAATACTTTTAAAGCAATATTTAAATTATAGACATTTACTTTTAATATCATAATGAGCTATCTCCCACCATTACATGTAATACTATTATATTTAAATATTGTTTTATAATATTCTTTTAGTCTCTAGGAGATATTCCACAGTCATTTTTTTCAATAGGATCGTTATTGTTTAAACCAAAAGGCTGCTTCTCTGATGTTATTTAAATTTACGATTTTGACGAGATAGGCACGAATTTAAAGCCAAGCTGTAGGTTAATTTTAAGGTCTAATTATGAGGATTGTTGGATTTACCGTCCGAAACATAACATAATAATAGTGATGACATATAATCTAGAGGATACAATCTTGACATTACCCTTCTTATCAACTCAACTATAAGCTTAAAACAACTCATATATAATTGTATGGTGAGCCCATGTCGTACATAGTCAAAATGGGTTATCAGTGCATATCATCACAAATTATTGCAGTGATTAGATATTCTAAGGTATTAGTAGTTGTTACAGACCGTTTTAAAACGTTTGAGTCATTGATATGCCCAGATACTGGGTTACTAGTGAAATTATAGTAAGTGTCGTTAACAGACTGGCAATATCTCTATGTATGTGCATATATAAAATGTAATATTTGTGGTCTCTTAAATTTAGTCAAGATATTTAATAGTGTGAGTCTCTTAAATTACATGTAAGTAATGTATAACATACTACTAATTATAATTAATAATTATCGATACTGTCCTTTTGTGCAACTTTAGTTCTGCTATGTTGTGATCAGCTTTAAATTGGAACTGGAGTATTTGTACACAATAACAATTCCCACAAATTTTATTTTTATAAAAAATAATGTTGATATGAGACAATACAATATTTAACTAGTTTTTCCAAATTCCCTTTATATTTTATGGAGTTTGCTTAAGGGTTTGGCAAATATTTTGGAAGGGACCAACATGCATGCATTGTTTTCTCCAAACACAGTTTGTCAGTACTGAAATTTACATATTTTAACAGTTAATTTTCATAATCTTAATTAATATAGCATTTCAAAAATTAATTATTTGTCGAGTCATCACAGCAAGCTGTCATTATTGTTTTGTCTATAATCAATTAACTGGGCTATGAACACAAAACGTAAGCGAGTAGTTGAAAGTTTTACAAATTTTTATTTATATATTATGATTCAGTGGGTAATGACTGAACATATTGCATGGATCTCAGAATGCAGCTAACAATGATAAACATTTTTCATTAACTCTTTAGTTTTAGTTGTCCGCGATGTGATCTTGACGAAAAGTGGCATACACATGCCCTGTGATTAATATTAACTCAGTCACTCGGACTCACAAAATGGTTGTTATTGGTTATTTTTAAAAAACAAATGTTGCATTCAGATTATTTTTAGTTATTTAACTTATAAATATGACAAAGCTGCAATCGAATGTAGTTCAAAGGAAAGTATTTGGAGCGATACGCACAGTTTTAAGACTAGCTCTTGTTGTGATTGTCTCCTTAAGTGTTTAGTAGATGATTCCCTATTCTAGCAACAAGAGAGGCCGAGGTGCGATGCAATATTTGCATTCCAGTTTTGTGTTAAGTTAGCAGCAGTGGGTAGTAGTTGTTAATGTTTTATTTAATCCACATTGCCAAATATGTTGGTTGTTGTGCTATTTATTTAACGAAAAAAAATTATTAAAAATATCAATTAGTACCTTCCATTAATGAAGTGTCTTCAAATGATTTTTACAATGTTTTTAATCATTTCAATTTTATGCATTTTATTTTGTTTAGTCAAATCATATACATGATATTATACATAATATTACCTATATGTTGTATTATATATCTATTGTTCATACATATGATAAATATTATTTTTTTCTCATTGAACTGTAGTCAAATGACAGTATTTTTATAAAGAAAATTGTATAAGGATGAAGGGTTTTTACCTGGACGCGTATTGCTGACGGCGCTGGCTCCTTCGGGGACCCGTGTGTGCCGGCGATGCGCGTCCACTAGGTATTTGTATATCTGATAAGCATTATGTAGGTTTAGCGAAATAGATTAACCCGGAGATAAAACTCCCAAGTACCAAAAGTTATTGGTTCAATGTTGTTCTTGTATTATCGTGATATAGTGCGTCGCATACGGCGCAGAGCTCAATATTTTTAGTAACCCTTAAGAAAAATTACCTCTTTTGAAAAAAAAATTATTAATATATATATATATTATATAGTATATTCAATCGATAATCACATTATGTATTTCCCTGTTTATTTTGATGTGATATCATAAATGACTGATCTGAATTTAGTTTTTAAGTTGGTTATTGATATGCAGTGCTATTTCGAGTGTGTAAATTAAGATTTAATATTGAAAGTGCCAATGCTCGTAATTTAATCTTTATGACTGTTCCTTTAACGTAGCTGTTTTGTAAGAGCCCGGCCACGCTGGACTCGTACGTTTGTCAACTTCAGAATAAAAAAATCTTCCTTTCTTAACACTTAAGTTTTCAATTATTGTTGTTTTTTTTAATTAAATCACGTAACGTGCACAATCTCAGTAATGCTTGCAATATTTATGTGTAAAATGTTATATTCCTCAATTTAATTTATAATACAGCGTAATATTAAGAGTACAATATGAAATGATGTTAATATCATTCTAGTATCAAAATTAGCCGAAGATGTTAATATTATTAGTTAGGTAAAATTTTAACATAGCTTTGTATAATTGGGATGTTTTAGTATTTAGTAGTGTATGATTACGGCGTAGTGCAAACAAGTTGTCTCGTGAATGAATTGAATATAATTGTTAGTGGCAATAATACTCTTATAAGCCCCTGCCAGAGACTTGTACAGGGTCGCTCGCCGAGTCGACGGCGAGCCGGCGCATACACAACTGAACGTTAGGAACTAGACGTTTATTTGTTGTAATTATAATAATAGACGTAGGTATTTTATCGTACTTAAATAATTATTCTTGCGATGCCTTAATTCTGGTTGTCAATTAGACACGTCTCTGCCTAGAGTGTTATCATTGTTTTTATTTATTTTAGTTTTTGCTGTTCCGGCTTCCTCCGTGAACTTCCAGTCCAGGCTGTTCTTTTAAATAATTTTGAGGTCGATTTATTTTTACCTAAGTGTTCTTATTAAATGTTACCAAAATGTTTTTAATAAAATATTTTTATATGTAATTTTTCGTTTTATTTACAATACTAAATATAAATTTGTCATCGCTACGTAAAACCCACACTTGACTGCAAATAACTATAGAGTATACAAGATATAAATAGAAGTTATTTTTCACTCGTGCATGTGATATAATTTTGCTCGCGACATAGAAGTGGTCACGTTTGTTAGCGTAAACATTGATTTTTGGGCAGACAGCCAGCTAAATTAGACAAATTTCACGATTACTCATAACCACAGACCAAATAAATTCGCAACCCGAACTTCATATGTTCCACCTCCACAAAGGGCGGAAAATTGGCTTACTATTCCACACTGGTCAGATGGCTTGGTATAGGGTTTTAATTTGAGTTTTTGCTTTTGCTAGATATCATTTATTAGCTACATCTCATCACTCTTTTTACTTTTAAACAGTTGGGAAACAGCAGACCTCTTGGTAAGTGATACTGCTGCTCGTGGACCTTTGCTAGACCACTGCTACCGTGAAAGGAAAGTGATTGCGTGCAATGAGGTTCAATGATACTAAAGGCATCACCCAAGTCCACCTCACACAAACACCTTCAGAAAGTTAAACGAAGTGCAGTAAGTAACGAATTGCTATTACTGAAACATTGATTTTCTTACGAGTGTGGTACTACCTCGCAAGAACGGCCCGTGGCTGTCGACAGTGTGGTCCTATCACAAAAAGTCTGTTAGTCCACCTTAAAGACACCCACGGGAAAGAAATTGAGTAGTAAACGGTATTTTTAATCCACCACCCACAGAAAAAAAGTATTAATATTTCTGCGCCGTCAACACACGGAAAACTACTACGTTCAGTTGATATAACTTCACCTACGCCCTAATGTTGGGACTCCGACCTCCATGCTCCACAATAAGACACAAATTGGCATATTGCACATTAATTAAGTAAATGGATTAGCTTATAGGTTAATATTAAGTTTTCCTTCTTTTGCATCAATATTATCTGTATAAAAAAAAACCCGTCTCGTATTACGATAACCCATGGGCAAGGAAGAATCTCGAATTGTATTCTCACTACGTAATCAATCCAAAACGGTATTTTTAAAATTGTATGAGATAAAATTACTGCTGTGTAATGTTTATTTACCTAGATAGTAGTTTAGTCATCAGCACCAGACTTGCTGACTCAACATTGTGAAATAAGCACTGCAGTATTGCTTTATGTAAAGTCATGCCCCTGAAGCAATTTGCATACAGTTACAAACTGTCTATGTTATAAGCCTTATATGCCGCGTACTTAATTGTGACATTATGTGGTGATGGAGTAAGAATTCAATTCACCACTCCTTATCTTCCCCGTGGATGTCATAACGGACGACTAAGGGGTTAAATATGCATGTAACATGAGAGAAGGCAAGCTCGAAATAAAACCAACCCGTCTGACCAGCGTGGTATAGTAAGGTCAATTTCTCTCCTTTTATAGAGGAGATATGAGGTCAGTAATGGGATGTACATTTACGAGTTGTAGGTAATGATAATTTTGAATGGGCGTAGATATTCTGTATCTATGACATGTTTTTTTTAAATGTAGATCGCATTTTGGAATGAAATGGAATAATTCCTTTAAGCACGACAGACTAACAAATATGATACATTAAATGACACAATCTAACTCAGATATCGATTGTAATTCGCACAGATAATTATTCTGAGTAAAAATCCCACCTATGGAAGGTCATTATTACGCGATATAAACAATGGTGGACTGAGCTCATTGTAAAAAGGTCGAATCAATACCATATGATATCACTGCTTGGCACCAATACCGTCTGAAGCTAGCTTGACTGTGTTCGGGAATAATATTTTTTTATTGCCGATGGTGGCAAACGAGCTAGCAGCACAACTGATGGTAAGTAATGCTGCCGCACATGGACCTTTGCAATACCAGGGGCACAGCTAGGCCATCGTCTACAGTCAAAAAATATAAATAAAACAGACGGTTTATTTCCAAATTCCGAAGAGTTGATGATTTATAATATTTAATATTAAGCTTTAGAAAAAAAGGGGTAACATTATATATGTTACCCCTTTTTTAACACAAAAAAATTTAATCTGACAAACAATCTTAAAGGTCTCTCACTCGCAATTTTAGTATATAGGCCATATAGGTATCTATTATCTACCAACTAAGAATCTTGTTACAATATAATATAAACCTTCTAACAGGAAAAATAAAATTTGAAACGTTTGTTTAGTTAACCGTAACTATAAGCCCTACTATAAAATTCGATTTCTAATTTCCTAGTTAAAAATCAAATATCCCTAATACCTACGTTAAAATATTTTTATTTCAAATGCATAAAGATCAAAAATCATTGTTAAGAATAATTCGATAATGGATTATTTGTTTTTAACACCAAAATCTTTCCAATTAATATTTACAATATACAATATGACACGATAACTTGTGACGTTCATTCAAACGTAACTACGCATTCGAAACAAGTCACAGTTTTATCCCATTTTAAAAAAAGAGTAGGTACTCAATTCGGATGTTTATATTTTTTATTATGTGCATCCGAACATATCTCCGTCATATATAAACAAATTTGCAAACTTATTGTTTTCTTGTTAGATTGGGGTCTATTTAGAAAAGTTAGAATTTAGAAAAGCTGTTATTATTTTTCTCATTTAAAAAAGTTTGAATTTGTAAAAAAAGTGGTGAAATTGTTTTTTTTTGTTAAAGTTTTCTTGTAGTTTTAGAGACTTTTGAACGATGCTTGTCGAGTGTTTATTTCAAATTCCGTAGACTTACAGACCTATAACATTAAATAAAATTGGAGTGTGTTTGTAATGTCAAAATAATAGGCTTTTTTCATGCTCACACGGTTATTTGCACGACACCTATGCCTAAAATAGCGATTAAAAATTTTTTGTCTGTCTGTCTGTTTATTCCGGGTAATCTTCAAAACGGCTCAACTGATTTCAAAAATTCTTTCACCAATGGAAAGCTATAATATCAGGGCGTAAAATAAGCTATATTTTATCTCGGGAACGGGAACTACGCGGGTAAAACGACTATAACCGAAGCGAAGCGAGGGCGGGTTGCTAGTTATGTAATAAAAATATAATGTATTTGGCATGTATACAAATATAGGCATTTCAAGAATGCCATTACTTTAAAATGTTATGATAGCCAAAATTAAAATAGTAGCGATAACATTAGAACAATACAAATGCTAGTCTTGGGTACGATACCACTCCGTACTTCTTGAAAGTTTTGCAATTATGTGTACATATTTAAAAAAAACTACAGAGGAATTGAGAACCTCCTCCTTTTTGAAGTCGGTTAAAAATACCTATTAAATAGTTTTATTAGGGAGGAAAAGAAAAGTTTTTACCTTCAATTCTAATTAAATTAATTATAGTATGCTGTTAATAAGTACGTATTTATATTTGAAACTAGCAAGCCGCCCTCGCTTCGCTTCAGTTTTAGTCGTTTTACCCGCGTAGTTCTCGTTCCCGTGGGAATATCAGGATAAAATATAGCCTAGTTTACGCGCTAATATTATAGCTTTCAATTGGTGAAAGAATTTTTGAAATCGGTCCAGCTGTTTTAAAGATTACCCGGAACAAACAGACAGACAGACAAAAATATATAAAATGACTTTTAGGCATGTGTTTTGCATTTGCACTATGCAAATAACCGTGTGAGCATGAAAAACGCCTATTATTTTGACATTACAAACAGACACTTCAATTTTATTTATTGGTATAGATGCATACAAAAACTTCAACATCATTGCAAGACAATGTGTTATAAGAATTTTGTTCAAGTGAAGATTAAATTGGAGTCTATTAGGTAATGCTATGCTTTTTTTTTTTGGGGTGGGCCGCGGTCGTCGCCCTCTTCGCACCACTCCGTCCGGGGCGATAGAAGGGCGTAAGCACGCAACACCCACAACCCACCCGAAAACCACGTCGCCTTCGTCGTTGGGCCGACCACCGGAGCAGGGTTACTTGTCATCAGTGGTCGGCCCGACGGAATACCCCCTACGTGGGGTACCCTCCCATCGGCCGACGTCCCCCCGTCGGGGAGGACGTCGGTCTTTCCTCACGCGGTCGGCCTCTCGGCGGGTGACGGACTAATCCCCGGTCACGTCACCCGCGGCCTCGGCTAGGGAGGTAATGCTATGCTAACTATTTATCAAATATTATCTATGCCCAGCTTAACTCGCGTTAATGGAGAATTTATTAGTATTTTCTAACCCTGTTGAATAGTATTTTTACCATCTCAACATTTTTACAATCTACCATTAAGTCCTTTATCTATCGAGCCTCTTACAGTGAGAAGGAAATTGACATATTATACTACGCCAGTCGGGTTCATCATCGTCATCTCAACCCATATATGTCCCACTGTTGAGCTCGGGCCTCCTGCTATAGGAGAAGGAATGAAAAGGAAAAAGACGGGTTGGCATAGGGTTATATTTCGAGTTTTCCTTATCTTGCATTAATGTTATCTACATATTACATCCCTTAGTTGTCTTACAACATCCACAGCCAAGAGAGGTGATGGAGAATTCCTCTTACTTCGTCACCACATGAAGAAAACAGAACAAACGTACGGAAAACCCCCAGACAGGTTAGGGTGAGGTTTTTTTCGTAGATTTTCTTTTTCATAGATGTTATATCCATATTATCCCTAATTGTCTTTTGTGATATCCACAGGCAAGACAGGCAAATGTTGAATTGTATTACTATTCTGTCACCGCAGGGAATAATATTGTTGACACCTGCGTTATCGTAATTAAAAATGAAATACAAATATGGACATGGTTACTAGATTTGACGCCAGCTGGTCACGCATGCGGACACGTATGTATCATATTGTTAAGCAACTCGTTTAGAAACTTATGACCCGGTGATCATAAACTTTTTCAAGGTGAAAATAAATTAATATTTAATCTTGTTTGCATTTGAAATATTTAAATATTAGAAAAAAACCTAATACATAAGTGCCTATATATCATTATCATCTTTTCTATTGGCAATGAGCTCATTTGTAGCTATTAATAACCTATTGGTACCAGTGTTATAGTATTCTTCACAAATTGTTAGTTTTTGCATGTCCTTAGTCTCTTCATGTTAGTCATAATCGCTACCATTGATCGGGTGCTGACAACCAAATATGATTCCTCTGAGAATTTCGTCAGAACATGAAAATGCATTTTCCGTGTGGTGACGGAGTAAGAATACAATTCGATACCCCTTTCTTTTACAATTCACCACCCGTGGATGGGGAATACGACAGCTAAGGAATATATTATACAGGTAATATAAAACATATAATTATAAAACCCAAGATGATGTGATGATGAAAATCCACGCAATTCACTATTCTAAATAACTATAGAATGAGAATTAAAATTTTGCCGTCGCCTTCAAGTGACAATAGCTCACTTGGGAAGTTGTTCGGTCGCATTCAAACAGTGTGAGATCGAGTCTCAGTGTCCTTATTATTCTCTTTTTTTTTAATTTTTGATATTTTTTCATTATTTCATCATTTTTATTTTTAATTCATATATATCTAAGTTCGGCAAAAAGACAAAAGAAATATACCGAGCAAAGCTCGGTCAACCAGATGTTAACACATGAAAGGATGAGTATTTACGCCAATTCTGTAAATGACTGTTAGCCTCTTTATTCACGCTAATCTTTGAAATGTCAGGATCGATTTTCATGTGATTGTCACTATTAAATATCTCATATTATAAAGAGTAGTTTATGTTGCAGAATAAGAATTAGAGGGACTTTTTGTGTTGACGAATTTAGGAAAAGCTTTTGGACTTTTGGCGCGAATGTCAAAATGTCATGTAGCGCTTTTATATTTTTTTCATTATTTTAGTGTTTTACAATGTTATATTGAATAATTATGTCGATATTTTATGTAATATAATGTTGATAGAATGCTGATATATAGTGAATATGATATAATAGCGAATTGCGTGCATTTTCACATTCTGTCAAATTTTCCAGAAGAAGCTTGATTTGGCTATCAACACCAAATCAATGCTAACGACGGACTACTTACGAAGACTAAAGACGTGACTAATTAATTAATTAATTATAACTCGACATTGGCACCAATAGCTCATATTATTGCAGCTCATTGCCATTAATCAAGAAGAAGAAGAATTAGAGCAGTGCCGAAAATGTCACGCTTATCAGACTATTTGGTGATTACAATAGATGTGATTAGTTTGCCAGGTATTATACCTTTATCAATTATCTTGGTGAATCTATAATTACTTTTACATCTCCTATTGCAAAACAAGAGGTGACACAGTATTACTAACCCACAGAGAAATAAATTATTCCATTTAAATGAACTTTAGCCAACGGCAGGGAAAAGGAATTGAGTCTTCGTTAATCTACCTTTATCCCACTAAGTTATTGCTGCTGAGGAAGATAGTTATTCGTACAGATAGGTTAGAATTTATAGCAAACTACACGTTTACGAGACCTACTCGATTACCCTCGACCTAGTGTTTAATAGCAAATGTTTAATATATGGGTAAATTAAACTTGAAAGCAATATATATAAGAATGATACCTAACTTAAGAGGATCTTCTCACTCAATACACCTACTTCAGTTTCTGAAAACAGAGGTTTAGAATCAGTGTGTTATCAGTGATTACGGCACGGAAATGTGGTTCCTAAATGTGGGCTTCATAACTAAGCTCAAAGTCAATCAGCATGCCATGGAGCGGACAATGCTCGGGATTTCTCGACGAGATAGAATCCGAAATATAGTCCGTAGAAGAACAGGTGTAACCGACATAGCACGAAGAATTAGCGCGCTGAAATGGCAATGGGTAGGACACATCGCTCGACGAATCGACAACGGCTGAGGAAGAAAGGTTCTCGAGTTGCGACCATGTATCGGACGACTCAGTTGTAGGACGCCACCACGCTAGGTGGACCGACGACCTGATAATAAATGCTGGGCGTCGTTGGATGCAGGCGGCGCAGGACTGCACTTTGTGGCGAAACATGAGGGAAGGTCCACGTCCAGCAGTGGACCACGATAAGCTGAATGATGATGATAATGATTACGGTACCCACTAATATTTGAAATTGTTAGTGGGCATCGCCGTAGTAAATGTGATTTTTATTATACTTATTATTGTTGCCGAATATAATTCACATACCTTCATCTTAGCCCATACACGTCCCACTGTTGGGCTCGGGTCTCCGCCACTATGGGAGGGAAATTGACCTAGTATACCACACTGGTCAGACGTGTTGGTATAGGTTTTTGTTACGAGTCCCTTTCTAGCATAGATACTATGCTTATTATATTCCTTAGTCGGCTTTTACGGAACCCACAGGCAAGAGAGTGAATGGTGAATTGTATTCTAACTGTCACCACACGGATACTTATTCGATAAATATTCACATACCTATTTGATAAATATTAACTTTGAACGAAATGGGCGCGGTCTCGCTTTGCCAGCAAATTGCAGAGAATTACTATTACGTTTTATAGCATACGTAGCATATGTAATGTAATGTAAGTAGCCATAAAATTGTATGCTCTTAGAAAATTGTGAACAGCGCCATCTAATCAGGAAAGTATGAAGCACCAGCATAAAATGTTCTTAGTCATACACATTTTGTACCGTTATATTTAACACCAAAAGATGGCGGAACTAAATAAAATTTGACTCTTTACAGATGGCGCTATTAACCTAATTTGCGCGTTCATTAAACAATTAGAAAGCTAATTCCTTAATTATTAACTTACTTACCGGGTTGAGAGCCTTCCGCTCGCCCATTGCCCGCGTTAAGCTGTCAAGGTCATCTGCGACCAACAGCTAAATACACACAAAAAAAAAAAAAAAAGAAATCCTTAATTATTTCGGGTAGACAGCTCAGCGCAGCGCTAACTCAACACAGTCCGGGTAAAGTGGTTACAGCCATCTGAGGCTAACAACTATAGTCACACTAAAATAATCCTTAATTGTTACTAACCTATTCGTACTTACAGTTAATAGATGAACCAGAAACATCTTAGACTGTGCTGGAGCCCTTGAGCATATAAGAATTTTAGGGCCAGTACGAAAAAAATTAATAAAACGGTTAAATTCAACACTATGTTGTTACATCACAACACATTATATATTACAGTTTTGAATTGATAACTATCAATTTTTACATAAATTGAAATCAGATTGTCTTATAATACAAGCCAATTTTACGAATTTTCTGAGTCCTTGACGTCGGTAGCATAAACCCTGCTCACGGGCTCCTCATGCCTTATGGTAAAGACACAACTTCATAGAACTATATTGGAAACTTTATTTACTACTTAATAGGTACAAATGTACGTGTGGGGAAAAAGTAAGGCAACCATGAATATCTTGGAGAGGGATGATTTCATAGCAATATGAAAAAATACGTCAAGGAACATTTTTGAATTAGGAATATCATGGTGGCAGAAGATTTGACCTTGTACTTTAATCTCAAAGTCAACCAATATTTGATATATGAGAACCTCTCTTTTTGACATTAAAAATCGAAACAGCGAGAAAATTTATAGAAAATATTCATCAAAAGTTTTTGGGATTTCTGGTCTTATTTTTAAAGAACACATTTTTATAATTACATTTAAAAACCAAAATTGACTTTGAAATAACTTTGAAATTGAAGTTCAATATCAAATCTAAATTCCCCATAATATTTCTAATTGAAACTCTTCCTTGAAGTGATTTTTCATATTTTGTATATTAGGGGATATCTATAGATCTAATACGAAGTGAAAAATAACAAACAAGCCTTGCTACTTAAGGAAACAAGTAAACAAAATGATTCGTTTTGTCCCGCTGCTGTAGCATGTAAAGTGCAAGTAACTGTCAATTTTACACAAGTCTTGCGTTTAATAACATGTATCCCAGCAACATGCGCGGGTATTTTTTTCCTATTAATAAGAAATAAAGGGGTGACACAAAGGATGTATAAAGTCCTAACATTACATGCAGTCCCAGCAGGATTCTTTTGAAGCTCTAGGCCAAAAGCACTCAACCTCATTTTAGAACAGATTTCAAGGAACTTCGTCTTAAATACACACAATACAAGGATTATTTCCTTAATGCAGAGTTTTGTCTCAAAAAAATGTACTATGAAAGAAGAGTAGGGTATAGTAAGATATAGGGTAAGAGTAGGGTAGAATAGGGTAAAATGGTTAACGCACACGCCGGCCCTTTCGTCACCCCGGACGAAACGGACGGCGTGTGCGTTAACCATAACCCACCCAAAAAAAATGGTAAAGGTTTGCTTTAAATTTGTTTCTTAATCCACCACTACACGATTAAAATCAGAAACTTTTGAATAATTCAGTTTTTAAAAAAACTATAATAGACTTTTAGGACTACGTAATTTTCATCATCCTACTGTTATCCCAATTATTAGCGGTCGAATAAATGTGTTCTCTTCTTTCATAGCACATATTACAAAAGTTTTGCTAATAATTTTATGATCGGCCGCCTTCCTCACGTCAACCCTCCTTGGTCATGTTTTAGTTGACCTTTTTTTTGGGTGGGTTATGGTCAGTCCACACGCCGTCCCCTATTTTATTATGGCATCGGTTACAAACGAGCAAACAGTACACCGGATGGTGTTTCTGCTGCTCATGGATCTTTACAAGGCCGCCGCCTACCGTGAAGAAAACGAAGGGAGTGTGAATGCGTGCAATGAGGTTCGGTGATACTAAAACAACACGTTTTTTTTTTGTTTTGGTTGGGTTGCGGTCGGCGCGCTCCTCGCACCACTCCGTCCGGGGCGACAGAGGAGCATAAGCACGCACGCCCACAACCCACCCACGATGCAAGTCGCCTTCGTCGTTGGGTTGGTGGTCGCCACAGAAGGCGACCCTCAACCCCAGCGCCTCGATCCGCCTGACGATCTCTTCGGTGCCTAGAGTCGCCAGGCTTGCCGCCTCTTCTAGCGTCCCACCGCGGGCTGTGACGAGCGTGTCTTTGGCGTAACAAATCACGCCCAGCCCGGGTGGGAGGCTCCCCCGCAACGACCAGTCGTAGCCGATGCTCCACAGGGTGGGTCCGAGGACCGACCCCTGTGGGACACCGCACGTCATGGGCGTTCGCACAACGTCCTCTGCTCGGTTGATACAGAGGACGCTGCGCCCCTCCAAATAGTCTGCCACTAGCCGCCTCAGGTAAGCTGGCATCTCGTAATACCGGAGCGCCTCCCTGATGCAGCTGAATGGCAGACTATTGAATGCGTTGGCGATGTCCAGGGACACCGCCAAAAGCACTCCAAAAAAAAACAAAAAGAAAAACAGCACTAAAACCCATCACACGCAAACACCCTCAGAAAGTTGGGCTGCCGGCTCTCTCGCTCACCGAACGAAGCGCAATAACAATTTGCTAGTACTACTCGGACATCGATTTTCTGCAAGAGTGTAGTACTACCCTGGTCAGACCAGTCCGCGGCTGTAGACAGACAACTGTCAACAGTGTGGTCCTATCACTATAAATCACGTCCGTCCGGGGTGAGGAAAGGGCGAAGCGCGGCCCCATAACCCACCGTATTCCTTCCCCTCCGCCATTGGGCCGACTACCGGTACAGAGTTTCTTGTCGTCCGTGGCCAGCCCGTCGGGATACCCTTTCCAGGCGGAAACTATTGAGTGAATAGAGTTAGCCAGGTCGATGTAAAGCTCTTTAGTTGTCTTTTATGATACTCACGAGCAATATAAGAGTTGGAAGTATTCGTCGCCGCTATGACAAACGAAAACATTCTTTCAAAAAGCATTTTTTGATATTTAAAATATCATTTTCTTATATTTTCATTAAATACAGTTATACATAAAAGGGTTTGGTATTTTTTTTTTTTTTAATTGCCAACGGTGGCAAACGAGCAAGCAGCACACCTGATGGTAAGTGAAACTGCTGCACATGGACCTTTGCAATACCAGGGGCACAGCTAGGCCGCTGCCTACCGTGAAGGAAATACTCTTCTTAAACCTCGTTTAAAGAAGGACATGTCATAGCGCTCGGGAAACACAGCAGCAGGTAGTTCATTCCAGAGCTTGTATGTACGTGGGAGAAATGATCGCTGGAAACGTACAGTTGAAGACCATAACGTTTCCAGGTGAAATGGATGAACCCTGCTACGATGTCGAGTGGTACGTTGGTAGAATGGTGACGGTGGTACCAAGTCAAACAGTTCCTCGGAGCACTCCCCCTGAAAGAGTCGGTAGAGTACACAGAGTGACCCAAAGTCTCGCCGCTGCTCCAGCGACTCCAATCTGTCCGTAAGATTGGGATCCCCGACGATTTGAACAGCCCGTCTTTGCAGGGAGTCAAGTGGGTCTAGCTAATATTTGGGCGCACCTGCCCAGAGATGAGAGCAATACTCCACATGAGGACGAACTTGTGCTTTGTATAGCACAAGACGCTGTCTCGGTGTGAAGTACCGCCTGGCTCTGTTCAGGACACCCAACTTTTTGCTTGCCAATTTGGCTTTGTCCTCCAAATGACTCCCAAACTGGACTTTGCTGGATATTTTGACGCCGAGAATCCCAATACTCTCAGAAATTGGGAGAGTTACTCCTTGGAACTGTGGTGCCATGACAAACGGGTCCTTGTTTGCAGTGAACGCGCAAACTTGTGTCTTTGTGGGGTTAAACTGGACTAGGTTCCGTGCACCCCATTCCGAGGCCCGCCCCAGAGAGCGCTCGACTTCAGACACAAGTTGAACCCTTCTTTTCTGAGTACTCCGAGGGATATTCCGTTGCTCAGTGTACCGCTCATTACCCGTGCTGTCATCCGCATAGCAACGCATACTGTCGATAGAGAGCATGTCATTGATATGCAGGATAAACAACGTCGGGGAAAGCATCGAGCCTTGTGGTACACCAGCATTAATGGTCATGGTATCGGATCAGGAGCCATCTACGACGACTTTTATAGTCCGACCATCCAAAAAGCTGGCGATCCAATTACAGAGTCCCTCGGGGATTCCGTATGATGGTAGCTTCGATAGAAGTGCCTTGTGCCAGACCCTATCGAACGCCTTTGCGATATCTAGGCTGAACGCCAGCGCCTCACCCTTGCCCTCCAAGGCCTCTGCCCAACGGTGTGTGAGGTACACAAGAAGATCACCAGCCGACCGACCATGACGAAAGCCATATTGGCGATCACTGATAAGTCTTCTAACTAATACAACGTTAGACAACGACATACACCCTGCACGTCTTTATTCGTTTACACAAAAAATATTCCTGCATGCATCGAATCCAAGACGCTCATATCGACACATTTATTCAATGGCACGGTCCCGCAAATTGATACTTTGAAATTATACTCCCTGTGAATACCTAGAAATAAATTGTATCACAAGCAAACATCGTATTACAGAATTTCTTTTTTAACAACCATGATAAAGCCGGTCTAGGCTACCGCGCCGTCGATTCCCAACATTATTCGTGACAAAATATATTTTCAGCAACTACATTGTTCGAAATCATAATGGAATATAGTCTGAATTGTTTTTTACGCGGCGTAATAACCGAGGCAATGATGTTTTTGTTTGGAATATCCACTTTTGTGTAGGCATAATGGGTGTATTCATTCAGACGGGACCAACTGAAAAGTGTCTCTTTTATCAGTCGCACAATGGGTGGGAATCAAAGAAATTACGAATTCTACGGACCGATGTTCTGCAGTGTAAAATAAAGACGGGATTGTGGCGCCATTGTTGGTTTATAATATTTTCATTGTTGAATAGGTGGGCTGATACAGATTGCGTTATTTATAAGTGATACGCATCTGAACAATAACTTTCCGTTATTAAAACTGTAATAAATAGACAGGGGATAGAAATGAATAAGTAATTTACTTTTAAAAGTAATATTACGTGCTTAATTGTTGTTACTTATAAAATAAATACATTAATTTTAGAAAGGAGGGTAATAAGCATACAATGTGGTTATTACCGTTTCCTCTTCTGTGAATAATAATATTAACACAAGAGATGAAATGACTTCAAAAATAATGCGAAATATCGTATTTTATTGGTTTTGGCGATAGGCAAGAAAGCCGCCCACGTAAAAATAAGTGGTACCTATATGTCGTATGAGTAAGAAGTGGTAACTTATGCAATTCTATGTGTCCTACCGAAAAGTGAGGGTTGAATCTGCGGCTCTCTCGGTTACCGACCCAAGCGCCGTAGCAAAGTGCTACGTCGTTTATCTGAGAAAGGTTGGTATTAACCAGGGTAGTAACCGGCTCATTTATGGCTGACGGCAGAAAAGCAGTGCGGCCCAACAATTATGTGGCTTCGAAAAATAACGTCAAATATGTAAAAATATAATACAATACGAATGTAACTTTGTATTTTAAAAGTTTTTTACACAATGGGGAGCTACATTTTCAGCGAGTAACAGAAATGTACATGATATACATATACTATATATTTTTATTGTATTTGCAATGTATGCACAGAATTGCCCATTATGGCGAAACACGAGGCTTACGGTCAGTAGTGGACGGTGATAGGCTAGATGATGATGATGATGCTCTTTCAGCTGTCTAAAGATAATAATAATATTTTATTTAATTTACATCAATAAATTCTCCTGATATGACAGACGCAGCTAGGCCAATTAACATTTGCTTGATGCTCATTTTCGTAACACTTTCTGGATCTCTCAGTAATCCTGTCGAATCTTTCTCAACTCTGCTCATGTAAATCTCGATAAAACTACTGAAGGTTAACATTATTCTAAACATAAGAGTGATCACCTCGACTATTTGTTCCCGCTCCGAATAACACTACGATTGAACAGAGTATGTTCAATTTGCAGAAAAACAAAAAAGGGCAATTTGGGCTTAATCTTTTCATTATTACGAAGAAAGCGCAGAATGAACTGCAAATAAACTATAAAATAATCTGTACGTCCATATATATACAACTAGCTTTTGCCCGCGACTTCGTCTGCGTAGAAATCATGTGCGGCAGAGGCAATTACAGATAACTGTGTAGTGCGTTCAGGGTTCTACAGGCTCACTGTTGCTCTGGATGATTTAATGTCAATCTGGTATATCAGGGAGGTGCTGTTATCAGGGGGTGCTCCAGACTAATTGAAGCGGCGCAGTGGCCTCTACGTGAAGCGCGCAGGAGACTTTGTGCTAACACTTATGTTGTACTGCTCCCAGCTAAGCTCGTACTTGCGGGTGATTGTATGGTACATTAGCTGAGGCGGGACCCTCTACGGGCTGGGCGTAATTTAAATAAGCGACACGTTTGGCCACACTCAGCATCGAGGTGGTGATTCGATGAGTCATGATGCCGTCTACAGTAGCTCTATATAAAAATAATTATTTGATGTTTCATAGACCCTGTAGCTATACACTGGTCAGTACAGCAATCACCGTTCATTCGGTTCCACTCGGTCGAGGATAAAATATTTGGGTTTAGTAGTCGACGGGCGACGGTATTTCAGGAGCATTATCAAATTACTCTTACTCTACTTGTATTAAAACTTTCTTCTCGCACTCGCAGAAAGCCACGGTGTTTAGAACTACACGCGGATACCGCGTCACGTCTCACAATTGTGGTCCCAGCTAGGACACAGCAGATATACTTATGAGGTCTGTGTTGCCTGGGTAGACCAGTGCCGTGAATTTATCGCAAGCATCACTGCTGAAACTGTCGACCATCACTTAGATCATAGTCGACAGGTCAGGAACTGGTATGAGGTGGCCATCTTCTGTTTGGCAGTTATCTCGCGTAAGAACTCAGCGCGGCCAGCCAGGAAGAAAATCTTCCAAGCTGACTCGTTCCACCGCTGTGGCATCGGGTGGTGGCTAGCCCGAGAGCTTTTTTTTTTTTTGGGACTAATTCCACCACACATTCCCACCACTGTAACTCCTGTAAGCCAGGCTCCACAATGGTCGCCGTATAAGACACTGAGGTTTGACCCTCAAGAAGTCCCGGGAAATCGCTTTTAATTGTCTTGGGACCCGCAACAAATTTAATTAGAAAAGAAAAACAGGAGGAGTTGGAAAGATTCCACTTCCCTCCTATGCAAAGCGGGAGACATGAAGCAAAGTTGGCTAATAAGCCAGTAAATAAGAATTTGTATAACTACCTACGTGAAACGCAGCGGTACAGCACCACGGATTGGACAAAGCTTAATGGACCTATTTGTGAGCTTTAGGTTTGGTTACAGTAATAGGTATGGCAAAAGCCCGAGAGCTTGCGCTTTACCATCTTTACGTGATATAATCATACTTTCGTCAATCTTCCATCTAATATCGCGGGCTGGTCCATCCAAAGCAAGAGAGCCGGTAGCCTAACTTTCTGAGGGTGTTTTTGCCTGTGGTAGGTTTTGATGATGCCTTTAGTATAACCAAACCTCATTGGATGCATTCACACTCACTTCATTTACTTCACGGTAGGCAGCGACCTGGCAAAACTCCATGAGTAGTATCACTTACCATTAGGTGTGCTGTTTGCTCGTTTGCCAACAACAGTAATAAAAAAACCAACCTAGTCAAAGACACGGATGACTGAAACGGCGATTAGTCCTCCACTCTTAGAAAGACTGAACGCGCGAGGTCGATAGCACGACAATATAGTTTGCTGCCTGGCGTTAAAAAAGGGGTCTTTGAGTGATCCTGCACGACCTTCTTTTTCTATTCATTCTACAAACTAAATTTCGCGAAGAAACTGATTTTCACTAAGGAACTTCACAAACATTATATGTTGTGAAATGTGACGGACACAAATTACACCCAGTATCAGAGCAACAATTTGTCGATCACACAAAAGATTGTCCGGCGTTGGGATTGAACCCGTGACACTGGCACAGTAGGTTGGTATCTTAACCACTATGTTATCAGTGCAGTTAATTAATCATTGGCGTTGTATGAATTTATAACTTGTGTATTAGAGTGAAAAATATCAAAGCATAATTCATTCCCTATTTTACACCTTTAGAAAAGAATATATCCTATGAGGGTTGATTTTCAGAATAATTTTCTTTTATAATAAGTCTTTTTGTATTCGATTTTAATTGAAGTAAGTTATGGACTAAGCTGCGTAAGTTACCATAGTCTTTTAACTATCCCACGGGAGCTCTTTTTATTTGCCGTGATTAAAAGTATCTTAAATGTTGACCGGGGATGTAAGGACCACCATGCAATATTTCATTAAAATCGGTCGAATAGCTTCGAAATCCGTTTAATTAGCCCGTACAAACAGATAATCGAAACGACGTCTGCCTGCCTTCGGGTTGCCCATATGTCAACTACTTACATCCCGTCCCCCTACTTTAAACTCCGAGTACTCTAATATTACCAATAATACAGTAACGCTGGTATCGCCAATAATAATTATTAGGAACTAATAACATTATTACAAAATTTCATTGAAATAATGTAAATAAGAAAAACTTGTATACCTACTGAATTTGCACCGCTCTTTTACCCCCTTGGGGATTGAATTCACAAAAAGGAATATCGGCAATAATCATTATTACGAACTTGTAACCCAAATACAACATTTCATTGAAATAACTTTAGAAATCAGAGAACTTTCATACAAGTTTAGATCTCCCCTTAATTCTCTTAAGGGATGATTTTCGAAAAAATATTTTACATCTGTTGCATGATTTTCAATGAAGAACCTTCGTACTAAATTTCATTTGAATAACTTCAAAAACGGCAAAATTTCATACAAATTTTGCACCCCCGTTTGACCCCCTTAGGCGATGAATTTTCAAAAATCCTTTCTTAGTGCTCCCTTGTGTTATAAAAGGAACCCTTGTGCAAAATTTCAAGTTTCTAACCCTTATAGTTTAGGCCCTGCGTTGATTTGTCAGTCGGCTTCTCCTTTTATATACATATATAGATTAAATCAAGTACTTAATAACTCCTTTTTTAATTATCTCCTCATTGATAAATAATTTATATTATTAATCCCTATAGGGTTATTATTAATTTAATACTCGTTTATTCATAAAAAAAAAATCTCCATTAGAGTGGATAAATTATTATCAGGTTATTAGCATCTAATTACCACTCCTTGTTATTTAAATTCTGCAGATTATTTGAAAGAATTTTAATTACTTTTATCCTTGAATGAAATAATATTGAGCATTTTAAACAAGTGAGCTAATATTACTAATTTCTTGAATCATCATCATCATCATCATCGCAGCCCACATACGTCCCACTGTTGGGCTCGGGCCTCCTCCACAATGGGAGGGAATTTGGCCTACTATACCATGCTGGTCAGACATGTTGGTATAGGGTTTCATTTCGAGTTTTCCTTCTCTTGCACAGATGTTATGTGCACATTATATCCCATAGTCGTCTTATACGACATCCACGGGCAAGATAGGTAGGATAGTATTCTTACTCCGTCACCACACGGACAAATTTCTTGAATAAATGATGTTTTATAAATTAGCGAGATACAAAAACAAATCGTGACTGTTATGTTCAACACTAGATAAGTCGTTTAACGGTTGAAAAAAAGATTTTAAGAGATTTTAAAAAGTGCAAGAGATATCGTAATCCATACTAATATTATAAATGCGAAAGTAAGGTTGTTTGTTTGTTTGTAACGCTTTCACGCTTAAACCACCGAACCGATTTCAAAAATTCTTTCACCAATGGAAAACTATAATATCAGAGAGTAACACTATAATAACAGGGGCTATATTTTATCTCGGTATTCCCACAGGAACGGAAACTACGCCGCGGGTAAAGCGACTGAAACCGAAGCGAGAATGGGTTGCTAGTGTGAAATAAGTCAAAAAACACGAATAAACACGTACGTAAATAAACGTTGCAGTGCCCATGAAATAACAGGGCCACCGTCTTATTTAGGGCTATCCTCAGCCTCAGCGCCTCGATCCGCCTGACAATCTCCTCGGTGCCGATAATTGCCGGGCATACCGGCTCTTCTAGCGTCACACCCCGGAATATAACGAGTGTGTCGTCAATGGTTTACCTACCAAATGTTATCCCATTAAATATTTAAGTATAATATTAATTAATAGAAAAAAAATGTCTAAATGAAAGTCGACCAAAAAAATGTTATTTTGAAAAGTAAGTTCCTATGGCCATTGAAGTAGCTTTTCAATCCGCGTGGCGCTGTGCGGGATATGCGCCGTCAAGTGTGGGAATAAAATTAGGAAGGTTGAATTTCAGTGACCAAATTTCCATTTCCAGTCAGAGATTCAATCTGCTGAATCTATGATTAGAAATGGAAATTAAATTTCTAATATTTCGAATTCTACACGTCTTTTTAGCATGTCTTATTCAATGAAAGCTAGGCAGGTACTATAAACATAATTATCGAAAATCGTATGTGAATTCGTATAAGCAAAATATCTGAATGGAGTAAATTTGAAAGCCGTGGGGGTGCTGATTGCCAGCCACATCTTCGCATTGATATTCATGAGTCGGTTATTTTGTAGACCCCACTCATCAGTATCACATTTGACTCGCAAAAAATATTCAATCTATATTCGACTCAATTTTGAATGTGAGCTTTCAGACTTTCTAATTATTAATGCCCTAGTCATTCCATGTTCATTATCATCATCGTCATCAAAGTACTGGGCTCTTCTGCAATCGTAATTTCACCCGTACTGGGCCTCTTCTGCAATAGTAAATTCACCTACCACGCTGATCAGAGGGATAGAGTTTTATTACGAATTTTCTTTCTTTTGCATACTTATATTATGATGTTAAATGCACATTATATCTCTTAGTCGTCTCTTACGACATCTACAGGTACGGAAGGGGGTAATGAATTGCATCGTTTTGCATTTTGTTTTTTTATCATATTGTCACTCGATTATTTTTGATTAAGATTTATTGACGTTATGATCATCCCTCTACTCTTTAGAGCCATAGGGGCATATTCATAACATAACAATATGTATCTATCTTTATATATATATATATATATATATTTCTTGTGTGCGTGTGTATGTCACTGAACTCCTCCTAGACGGCTGGACCGATTTTTATGAAATTTTTTGTGTAAGTTCAAAGGGATTCGAGGATGGTTTAGATTCACAATTGGACCCGGTAGGTGGCGCTGCTGTGTGTATGTCACTGAACTCCTCCTAAACGGGTACACCGATGTTAATGAAATTTTTTGTGTGTGTTCAAGGGGATTAGATAATGGTTTAGATTTATACTTGGACCCGGTAGGTGGCGCTGCTGTCGATTTCAAGGAGAATTTATTTTATTGTATTTGAACAAAACAACGTCTGTTGGGTCAGCTAGTATTTTATAAATCTAGATGTAAAATGATTTTTTATGGTTGTTGGTGGAAAACGAGCAAACAGCAAATCTGATGGTAAGTGATACTGCCGCTCATAGAAGCATCTGCTTACCCTGAAGAAAGTGATTGGAGTGTAAATGCGGGCAATGAGTAGTTCAGGCATATCCAAAACTCACCACAGTCAAACAATCTCAGAAAGTTGAACTGCCGACTCTCTCGCTCACCGAACAAAGTGCAGTAATAAATTGCTACTACTCAGACGTCAATTTTCTGAGAAAGACGCGGCTCTGTGTATAGCCGTTGGCTGTCGACAGTATGTTCCAGTCACTTATGAAAATTCGTAAATTGTACAGCCGCCGCCAGACAAATGTTTATTCCTGTATTTTTCAAATATAATAAAATTGTTTTAGCGTAGACTTCGAATGCGGGAATACAAATATTCTTTACCTCATATTCAAATAGTAAAATCCCCATTTTATGTGTGGTAAAAACTCTTATGCCCCTTTTTCATTAAAAATCCTTAAAATTGAAGTTCTTAACAGTCGTTGATCGCCATTAACTATTAGTGAATAAGTCACTTTCGTCTTAAAACCATCACATTGTAACCGGCAATTGATTACATTTACATCATATTAGAATTGTTTTTCCGTGTCTTGACGGAGTAAGAATACAATTCATTACTGCCTTTCTTGCCCATGGGTGTCGTAAAAAACGACTAAAGGATCTAGGATCATCTAGATAAAATTTATACAAGGAAAGGTAAACTCAAAATAAAACTCTATACCAACACGTATGACTAGCGTGGTATAGTAGTTCAATATCCCTCCTATTGTGGGACATACGAGCCCAGCAATAGGACATATATCAGCTGTGATCATGGTGGTGATGATTCGTACTGGAAAATATTTATGTGAAGCACAAACAGTTGTCAATTGTTCTGCTGCGCTCCATCTGAATCCAACCTGAAACCTTCAACAATTGTAAAAATCGACTAAGTTCGGGTCGGACTGGTGCACGAAGGGTTCCATACCATTGAGAAAAAAAGGGCAAAAAATCGCGTTTTTCGTATGGGAGCCCCCCTTAAATATTTATCTTATTTTGTTTTTAGTATTTGTTGTTATCACAGAAATACATAATTTGTAAAAATTTCAAATGTCTAGCTATCACGTTTCTTGAGTTACCGCCTGGTGACAGACAGGCGGACGGACAGACAGCGAAGTCTTAGCGATAGGGTCCCGTTTTTACCCTTTAGGTACGGCACCCTAAAAAGTATAGCCTGTAACCTACAATAATTGTATTTTATTCAATAATTACGTATAAATACTAGGCCATACGCTTAAATTTATTTTAAAATTCAAAATAACGGTTAACAAATTAATTATCTAATGAACAATGCATAAACTACATTTTATGTCAAGTATTATGTCCCCAAAAGTATATTGATAAAAACACTATTTGTACTGCCATGATGACTATGACAAAAGCCACCTTCGTCCAATATTTTGTGTCACATTTATTACTTTCATTCTGTACTGGGGCTGTTGGAAATGAGCACGAATTGCTTGGCGGCTTCTTTAAATTAATCGACATTGGAGAATCACAGTTTGAAATATTCAATAAATTATTATATAAGAACAACAGTATCGGATAACACATCAAGACATTTATCATCCATGTAATTTCTTCGAGAACTTTTTTAAGTTAAATAACTTCAGTAATTGTTCCTCAATAGTAATAGCTCCTCATAAAAATGGTAAATAGCTTATTCTTTCTTTTCATGTAAGAAATACTAAATTAAATAAAACTCTAAAATACGCTAATTCCAAAATCATAGAGTACTCGTTATTAGACATAGATTAGTGAATTCTAGTACTACTTAGTTTGTGGTGAATTCACTATAAGAGTCAGGTCAGACTCTATGCTTAGTTAGTATTTTACTAGTACTACTTAGTTTGTGGTATTTTACATTAATGAGGTATTTTTGCGGGAACAGACAAGTCTCATGTGGTGGTCTTGTATTATATTTAATATCTTAGTGTTTTAACGTATTACATTCAATAATTTTGTATGTAAGTAAGAGGGCTAAGCTCGAGATTGTTCTGCAACGTAGGTAAATGCCGAAAAAAGAATGGGTGTAACTGACATAGTACGAAGATTTAGTACGCTAAAGTAGCCAAGCCACATCGCCCGACATAACACCAATCGCTGGGGTAGAAAGGTTCTCGAATGGCGACCACGTATCGGAAAACGCAGTAAAAGATGCTTACCAATAATAATTGCTACCAATAAATATAGGTACGTTACAATATAATTCAAAAATTTCTGAACATATTTGAAAGTTTTCAAGCTTAATTTATAACAACCTGTTCAACACCTATATGGGTAGACTTTAGATTATCAGGCTATTTTTCAGTAGAGATTAGCAGCTACTCATGAGCCGACATAAAATCTGTCATCTAATAACATCAGCCTAATCAAAATATAATTATTTGACAAAGGAAATCAGTATTATCCTATATAATACTATATTAGGTATATCATTATATGTCCCACTGTTGGGCTCGAGCCTCCCCCGCAATAGCGGGGAAATTGACCATAGTATACCATGCTGGTCAGACAGATTGGTTTAGGGTTTTATTTCGACTTTTCTTTCTCTTGCATAAATGTTATATGTGTATTATATCCTTAAGCCGTCTTTTACGAGATCCACAGGCAAGATGAGGAGTGGTGAAACTGAATTTTATTCTTACTCTGTCACCACACGGACGGATATTAGGTATATAAAACTTTTTTATTAACTTAAATATGAACAAGGTATGTTATGAGTAGACAGATAATAAAATTTACTCAGTTATTGAAAATCAGTGTTAAATTTATTTAATGTAGAACTGATGCGAAAATAAAAATTTAAAACAATATCTTTATCACTTAAAATAACATAAAATACAGGTAAAATGGTAGTTTATACTAATATCGTATTGAATTTCACTTACATCAAGTATTAATATGGTCGTGTTATTCAAAAACAAAATTTAAAACGCGATTTAAATCCATAAAGTTAATGATTTCTGTTGTTTACACTAGTATTCTAATTTTGAAATAAAGCTATTTTCATAACCAACACTGAAAAGTGTGCGAAGCGTTGAGAAATACAAACGCAATAAAACATGAAATACTTTTATTTAAAATCCATAAGATTAGTTTTATTGCACATGTAACATCAAAGATTTTATATTATCTATGAATATGTTCTTCCTACTTATACTTACAATTATTATACCATAAAAATGTTGCCCTAGAAGATGTTTTATATATTGTGGTGGTAAATGCTCTACGAGCTAGGTGGCGGCATAATGATTAGCGATAATAGTTATTGGGCATTGCTATACTAGCCAAGCCACTATCTGTCGTCAGAATAGTGCTTTTCTTACGCCTTGTCACATGTTCTTTGAACCAGGAAACGTCGGTACAAGTCGTTCATCCCGAGTTTGTAGTGCTTATATGTTTGAGAGAAAGGAACGTTCATATAATAAATAAAAGAAATATGAAATATTATGTATAAATTCGTACTATTGTTAAAAACTTCTACACAATGTATGTAAGATTTCGCATTGAAACAGAGAACAAAACAGAGTTTTTTAGCGAATGAAGATGTTTAAAAGTTCTCCATTAACTTTTTACGTGAAAGTACCTGTTCGTACAAAAGAGTCTCGTATATATTGAATAGGAATCAGAAAATACCTATCGCTCAATGAGTAATGTTAAACAGTGGACCATTGAAACCGTCGAAGCCTTTAGAAAATCACCCTCCTTTCAAGTCGCTTTTTGCAGCCTCTATTTATGTTTTCCACATTTTCCATATAGAAAGTTCACGTTTGTGATGTCGACCGAATACTCCATTAAAGTCTTCCACTCGGGAGTTGGCAATTCACTAGTAAATTAACACCATTCAGGAGAATTCCGAAAACCATGTGTGTGACGTTTAATCACATTTATACCTTAATAATTATATTATGCATATTACAAGGTACGCACAAAAGTAATAAGTTTAACTAGAAATTTAAATTGCCACAAACATGAAAATGTATTAAAATCAAGCTTCCCGTGTGATAACTGAATGAGAATCACTCCTTTCTTACTCGTGGGTATCATAAAATACGACTGCGTGAAATGATATACAGAAAACATTGATAGAAGAGAAGGAAGGCCTTAGTTAAGCCGCAAAGAAATAAGATGTACCTGTAACCTTCGTACTACGTAAAAGGGTAAATGTAATCTGCCCAAAAATATGTTTTATTAAATAACGTAACGTTGTAAGAATATATTTCAGCACCTCATTAATTGCCTAAGCGTGTTGTAAAAGTCGACTAAGGGAATTAATATGTTGATAACATATAAACAAGAGGAGATACACTCGAAATAAAACCCCGTAACAACCAGTTTTATCAGCATATACAGTAGGTGAATTTCACTCTGTGAATGTTCACAGTTGTAAATAAGACTGTCTAAAAGCTACTTTCGCATAGTGATAGATATTAATCCTGTTAGAAGTAAGTGGAACGGAGAGAAAACTGATTTTACAACAAATTGATATCTTAATTGCCACTTAAAAGTGTAAGAGAGATACAGAATTGCGTTCCCATTTATATTAGTAAGAATTTTTTGGGTACTGCTATCTAGGGATAAAGAGTAATTAAACTATAGTCGTCAAGCATATCAAGGAGAAAACATGAAAATATTGAAGTAGAAGCGTCAATAACTCTAGCGGTAAGGCACCTTATCGCATAGTATTAGGTGTGCTGATTATTCATCGATCACCAACGATAATTAAGACAAAATAATTGATAATAAATCAATAATACTATCTACAACAAGGCACACATACTTTATTAGTTCTATTAAACCAATCAAATACACTTATCTACAACTTTCAAACCACATACGTATATTTAATTATTAACGTAAAGGTTCTTGCTAAAGAATTTACTATTCAACTCATTTTCCTATTTGACGGGACACAAAAAGCGGGTGGCTGTAACACAATTGGGCCCAGCTTTTGTTCAACACCGCTCCACCGAGCCAGCGAGTATTTCTTTCAGTACCGCCTGAAACAACTGTTTCTAGTACGATAGCCTCACAATGCGAACTATTGTTGACACCGTAATTGTCCCTCACCTCATCAGCTCCAGGGTTACCTAGCTCTGTAATTAAAAATTGAAATTCCATAGAAATTATTATAAGACAAACATCCAATTAAATATTCGAGCGAATACATTCTAAGTCAAATATAAAACGTTTTATAAAGCTATTCATTGAGCTAGCTAAGGAGTGAATCTTTATGAATGCGACCAAATTGTATGAGAGTAGTCCTCTTTCAAAACTTCCCATGAATAGTGTTAATTCGCTATAGCGAGTTTGCTCGGAGCTCGTCAATGGAGTATTTGGAGACTTGAGAAGCGCGCCGCCTCACAAAGTCGCCATATTGTGTATGGAAAACGCGGGAAATATGAATGCCGTTTCGACGACACACGAGTGTAGGCGATTTTGTATAGAATGTAGAGAATATTTTAACACTATGTACAACCATCTGTGTATCACATTATATGGCTGTGCTATTGTGTGTGAAATCTGAAAAGGATTTACAGGAAAATATCGCGTTTTATGTTAGGCGTGCCTACTCTCAGAGGGTGAGAATTGTATGAATAGCTATTATGATTTTCTTAGAGGATACTTTTGTTTATATTGTATACCGTCTTGCTGTATTTTGTGTAACAATTATAGGGCATATTTAGAATTGTTATTGATATATATATAAAGTCATGCTTAATTTCCAGAAATGTAAGCAAACTAAAGATTTATAACTATAGATATATATAACTAAAGATAAACAAAGACAAACACAGAAATACTACATTCTTTATAATTTAACTTAATAGATTTTAAAGATATACCTACTTCTTTTGGTGCGTTAGGGAAAAATTGTGATAGTAAATTTTTATGATGCGCGCGCACACCGTCACGAAATACCGACACCCCGAACCTAGTCAACATTTCTTAATTAACTCAACTAGATAATGCGATATAATAAAACTTTCAATCTATTAAATACCTTTTTTTTTCTATTATTAGTGATGTTTTCCTACAAACGTATAATGCGAAGGATAAAATTTTTGGAAAGAGTTTTATTTTGGTACGCCAAAAAAGTATAACTTCTTACGTACGTACATAAAGACACATGCACTTTTATTTGTTTACTTAATAAGTAAGATAACGATGTTCAAAATTACACAAAAGTCTAATGCATTTTTAATTTGAAACGTCAGCAACGTCAAACAGTACTTAGCAAATCCGAAACTTAAATAGTAGCACAACAAATTAGTATAATATCTATACCAATAAATAAAATTGGAGTGTCTGTTTTTAATGTCAAAATAATAGACTTTTTTCATGCTCACACGGTTACTTGCACGACACCTATGCCTAAAATAGCAATTAAAATTTTTTTCTGTCTGTCTGTCTGTTTGTTCCGGGTAATCTTAGGAACTACTACTACTTTAAGGTATAATATTTATTATTAAACTAGCAATCCGCCCTGGCTTCGCTTCGGTTATAGGTTATAGTCGTTTTACCCGCGTAGATCCCGTTCCCGTGGGAATACCGGGATAAAATATTGCCTAGTTTACGCGCTGATATTATAGCTTTCCGTTGGTGAAAGAATTTTTGAAATCGGTCTAGCCGTTTTGAAGATTACCCGGAACAAACAGACAGACAAACAGACAGACAGACAGACACAAAAAAATATAAAATGATTTTTAGGCTTGTGTATAGTGCAAATAACCGTGTGAGCATGAAAAAAGCCTATTATTTTGACATTACAAACAGACACTTCAATTTTATTTATTGGTATAGATTTACCCACCAAAACTTACAAGACTCAACTTGATCTTTAGAATTACTTTCTATGCCTGGATGAGTGCGAACCAGTGAATGGTCTGGACAAGATTTTATAAGTCTTTAACGGAAACTGGTAGAATTTCGTTCAGTGATTTTTACAATTTCTGTCTACTATTCTAGAATGGAAATGGACAGGCCATATGATGAGATCTCAAGCAGGCAAGTGGACAAAAAAGATTACAGAATGGTATCCAAGAAATGGAAAGAGAAAGAGACGGAAACCACAAAAAAGCTGGGAAGTCAATATGCCTAAAGGTTGGAGAAGGACAGTGCTGGACTGCAATGAATGTATTTGAGGAGGTCTATGCCGTATGTCTTACGGCCTGACCCGATTACTGATGGAACAAGAATATCAAATATTTAAATTTAGTTTTGAAATAGTTTTAGTTTCCATTCTACGAGTATGTATAATTAAAAATGTTAAAAAAAAGTATGTATCATCAAAGGCAATAAAAGCTATTTTTATTTTATTTTTATTTATTGTGTTAATTATATATCATCTTCCCCCTTAAAAACTCGAGGACGGCTTGTTCTATCTGGATTAACAAATATATATATTCAATACCATTGTTGACGCATTGTTCTAGGTAACGACTATTGTCATAAAAACTGCTGTGATTGCAAATTCGTATGAAATTTTCAATTCGTATTAAATTTTATTGCATGTCCATTATTAACACGCTTTTATTAGTTTCACCGGTATGTAACTATATATCTATGTACGTAACGGAATCTTTGAACGTCATTTTACCCCACTTTTAACGAACAGATTTTACTTAAACTTTGCACACTCGTCAAAGGTCCATGACTGCAATAATTCGAACAAAATAGAGGAATATGCTGATTAGATTCGCCAGGCTTTAGAAATTTCTAATCGTATCCTTTGCATAAGAGCAGAAGAGACAGACCACTAGGGCTGTCAACTTGTAAACGTGTTTTTTAGTTTTTAAACTATAATTTTCTATTATTTTTATATCGCAAGATGACGTAGCTGTGCAAAATAATACCACCAAGTATGCAAGTATATTTCATGGCATTGTCATTAATATTAACAAATTATTTCATATTAATCGAGAACAAAACCTCATTATGTAAACACGAAGTTACATGTTAACCCTTGTACCATTCTTGGTTTTCAGTTGAAACTTCAGTGGCGAAAAGGAAAAAAAACGCGGGCGTGCCTGAACAAAGCGTAGCACACAATGGGCCTGCGAACAATGCTAACTAGAGGAACTTGAGCTTGTATCATTCGCAGATAAACACGGATAGATATCGATGAGCAGTGATGGGTTGGATTACATCGTGTGTAAGTGTTACTGCCAATGTTAATAATGGAGGGAATAAGAAATTGAATTTAAAATGTCTATCTATACATTCTTTCTATCTATACATTTATATCTTGTAAATAAAACTGCTTTTACGGATTGTACCGCATTTGTATCTGATTTATGATTGCTTGACGTTTCGAATACTTTACAGCATTCATGGTAACGGGCGGAATAAGATGTCTGACGTCCAAACAAGTCAACGTTATTACAGATTTTTATAATTAGTAGCGGGTAGATAATTCGTAAAAGTAGTTTTATTTACAATGTGTAGTGCTCGCGTAAACATCAAAAATTATTATTTTATATCTTTATATATATATACTAGCTAACCCAACAGACGTTGTTCTGTTCAAATAAGCGCCACCTACCGAGTCCAATTGTGAATCTAAACCATTTTCGAATCCCCTTGGTAATGCAAAAAAATTTCATCAACATCGGTCCAGTCGTTTAGGAGGAGTTCAGTGACATAAACACGTACACAAGAAAATAAACTCATTTGCAAAAAAAACGGGCGGTTTTGATTTTCATTCATATTTAAAAAGATACAATACCAAAAAGGTTTCAATCGTTTGTACACGTTACTGGCCGGTTTTAAAAATGCTGTGGTATTTAAAAAAGTACGTTCTAAATTCAATTTTTCATTTGATGTTCATTTTTACAGAAAACCCCTTTTTATCCTACATTTTTGGCGTGAAGTTCCAGAAGTTAACATCGACTTTCATAACTTTTATTAAATTTTTATCGATTAATTTCATATCCTTGACTGTCAAAGCTTTATTTAATGCTGTTTGGCTGTATCAAAAATGGTAGATAAAGTGGTAAAAGCTACCAAAATGATCGCGCTGCTTGAAGAGGGTTGCAGCCAATGTTTCATGGCTAGGAGGCTAAATGTTAGTCGCTCGACAGTCCAAAGGACCTGGCAGCGATATCAGGAGACTGGTTCCGTCGAGAAAAGGCCTGGTTCTGGAAGAAAACCATGTACCCAACCACGGGATGATCGTTTTCTTGTGAGTCGCGCATTGAGAAATCGCAAATCTTCGTATGTGGATCTTAAGAACAACCTCCAAGAAGTAAGAAATGTGCATATTAGTCTATGGACGGTCAGGAGGAGGCTTCTCGCTGCCAATATACGCAGTCACCGCCCGGCCCGCGGCCCCAAATTACTCCGTGAGCACAGAGTTCACAGGCTTAGGTTCGCTAGAAATTGTGAATCATGGACTCAAGACGATTGGAATAGGGTTTTGTTCTCTGATGAAGCCAGGATATCTCTGTTCGGTGAAGATCGACGTCGGCGAGTGCTAAGAAGACAAGGAGAACGCTTTGCAGAGGCATGTTTCGAAGAAATCACACCTTATGGTGGGGGCTCTGTTATGTTTTGGGCAGGAATAAATTCAATGGATCGTACAGAGTTAGTCTTCATTGAAAACGGCTCACTGACTGGGCATCGATACATAACGGAAGTTCTAATTTCTCATGCACAACCCGCATTGGCCGCTCTAGGTGAAGACTCGATTTTTATGGACGACAATGCTCGCGCCCACCGATCCCGCGATGTTAATGCGTATGTGCAAGAGGTCGGCATTCGTCGTTTGGATTGGCCAGCTCGAAGTCCCGACCTCAATCCCATAGAGCATGTCTGGGACGTTCTGAAACGGCGTGTGAGTTCAGTACACCCGGCTCCGCAGACCATCAGAGAGCTGAAGAATGTGATTACTGCGGAGTGGGAACGTATTCCGCAAGCAAGTATCCGGGATATACTCGCTAGCATGCCCAGACGAATTCAAGCTGTGATTTTAGCTAGAGGGGGTCACACTCGATACTAAACATTTATCTGCTTTTACTTTATTAAAGAAAAACAAACAAAAAAACTTTTTTATTTTTACTTCATGAGCATATGCACTACTAGCGAATATACACTACTAGCGAGGTTTAGCATTATTTCCCATAAATTGTATCTAAATTTTATGAAATACTGATGAAAACGATTATTTTCTTATTAATTTAGCAAATTGTGTGGATAAAACTACCTATAATTATCAAACAAAGAAATATTAACATTTGAAATGGTTCATTGCTTAGGTGCCCGTTTTTTTTGCAAATGAGTGTATATAAAAATATTTCTAACATCTAACCAGCACGGTGTAGTAGGTGTAATTCCCTCCCATTATGGAGGAGGCCCGAGTCCAACAGTAGGATGTATGTGGGCTGCAATGATGATGATGACATACCTATATTTCTTGTGTAGTTACGTGTGTATGTGACTGAACTCCTCCTAAACGGCTGGACCGATGTTGACGAAATTTTTGTGAGTGTTCAAGGGAATTCGAGAATGGTTTAAATTCACAATTAGACCCGGTAGGTGGCGCTGCTATCGATTTCAAGGAGAAACCCTTTACATTTTATTTGAACAGAACAACGTACAACTAGTACGTCTATACACATTATCTATAAAGAAAATGCTCTCTGCCCTGCTTTAAGAAAATAATCCTTGTGTGGGAGACTTTACAAACATATAATTGACAGACACAAATTAAATCCAGACACAGAACGACAATTTGTGTATTGCACAAAGTGTTGTCCTACGTGGGATTCGAATTCACGACACTGGCACGGTTCGTCGGTATCTTAACCACTACGCCATCTGTGCAGTTTATCCATTATCTTCAAATAAAGCACAAATCACTATCAGAAAGAAAGAAAAAAGAAAGACAAACATTTATTCTGATCTCGATAGATCTCATAAAAACACAAACAACTAAAAAAGAGCTTCTTACATAAAATGAATCAATTCTAACGAGGAACAAAAAAGGCTATTGGCTCAGCTCGTGTTACTTCTCATCATCATCATCATCTTGCTCTTATCCCAATTACTTGGGGTCGACGCAATATGTCATCTGTTTTGACATATTGCAAAAAGTTTCGGCAATGACTTTTATGACCGGCCGCCTGCCTGACGTCAACCCTCCTTGGGAATGTAATCGTTGACCCAAATGGTACCAGATGGAGTTGGTCCGGGTCAATCTAGCGCTCTTAGTCGTCTTTTACGACACCCACGAGCAAAGTAAGGGTTGGTAGTATTCGAAGCCGCTACCACTCAGCTCGTGTTACTTCTACTTAAAGAAATAGCGCTGGTATTCTGCCAACACCTGGTACATGTTAAAAGTAATTACTATCACAGCTCATATACGTCCCACTGCGAGGCTGGATCCTACACAATGAGAGCGAAATTGACCTACTCTACCACGCTGGTCAAACGTGTTAGTATAGGGTTTTATTTCGAGTTTGTCTTCTATATGTTATCTGCGTATAATCCTTCCCTTAGTTGTCTTTTTTTTTCTTTTTCTCTTTCTTTTTCGCGAGCGAGGAATGAGGTGATGAATAGCAACTTCTTACTCCCTCAAAGCACAAATACTCTTCATTAATAATAAATAAACCCGTATTTTAATATTTATATATTTTCAACCTCTGTGTAAAAAATAGATGATTAAATTTTACGTTGATATTTTCAAACTTTCTTGAATTAAACATTAAAAGACAAAAAAGCACACATTAAAAGACAAAAAAGCACTAATATATGTATATTGACCTTTTTGATGTGAAACATCTATAGGCGATGATGAACCTGGTCGTTGGCGTGGCGTTAACGCCACGCTTGCATATGTACATTTGTGTAAAGAAACCCTTTTTTTTTTGGGGCGGGCTGCGGTCATGTAAAGAAACCCTAACCTATCTTAGAGTTTTGTACAACGCCATCTAGTGAGCTTAAAATAAATGATTAACTTAAATACATACCTATAGTGTATACTAAAGAAAATAAATGTTTATTGAATAAAAAATAAAAAAAAAACCTAATATTTTATTAATACATTACGCCATAATTAGTTCCTGTCGTAATCTTTTCTTTTATGCATATATACTTGTACAAAATAATTTCTATGTTTCACATCTGCCAGGCGTCCAGAGCGACGGCTCCCTTTTTTTTGGCAGTAGAAACAAAATATAAATGTCGATACTATGTACTTTAATATAGTTTGAAGATTGAATGTTAACTTTAAACTCCTGTACAGCTTTATGTGTTTGCTTCTATTAATTAATATTATTTCTACGTGATCGAAATAGCCTTTTTTTTATAAAGTATACAACAAAGTAGAAAAAAGAGCCCTTATCTTGCCCATAGGTGTCGTAAAAGACAACTAAGTAATATATATGCATGTAACTACTATGTTTAATAAGATGAGCAACACTCAAAATAAAATCCTATGCCAATCTGTCTGACCAGCGTGGTATAATAGGTAAATTTCCCTCTTTTTGCGAAGGAGACTCGAGCCCAGTAGTGGGACGTATTTGAATTGTGATGAATAATGAATGAAATATAACATGTGTCTTTTGACCTACTTGAGACGCTGATCAAATGTTTTTTTAATTTTTTTTTATTACCGATGGTGGCAAACGGGCAGGCAGCACACCTAATGGTAAGTGATCTGCCGCACATGGACCTTTGCAATACCAGGGGCACAGCCAGGCCGTTGCCTACCGTGAAGGAAATACTCTTCTTAAACCTCGTTTAAAGAAGGACATGTCATAGCGCTCGGGAAACACAGCAGCAGGTAGTTCATTCCAGAGCCTGCACGTACGTGGGAGAAATGATCGCTGGAAACGTACAGTTGAAGACCATATCGTTTCCAGGTGAAATGGATGAACCCTGCTGCGGTGTCGAGTGGTACGTTGGTAAAACGGTGACGGTGATACCAAGTCAAACAGTTCCTCGGAGCACTTCCCGTGAAAGAGTCGGTAGAGTACACAGAGTGACCCAAAGTCTCTCCGCCGCTCCAGCGACTCCAATCCGTTCGTGAGATTCGGATCCCCGACGATTCGAACAGCACGCCTTTGGAGGGAGTTAAGTGGGTCTAGTTGATATTTGGGCGCGCCTACCCAGAGACGTAAACGAGCAGTACTCCACATGAGGACGAACTTCCGCTTTGTATAGTACAAGACGCTGTCTCGATGTGAAGTACCGCCTGGCTCTGTTCAGGACGCCCAACTTTTTGCTGGCCAATTTGGCTTTGTTTGTATTGGCATAAGGTTTTATTTCGAGTTTTCCTTCTCTTGCACTTATATGCACAAGATCAAGATGATCATTAGGCCAGTATATTTTTCGCAGATCAATAAGAACAAATATGTATAATGATTTTTTTTTTGGGTTGGTTACGGTCGGCGCATTCCTCGCTCCACTCTGTCTGGGGCGACAGAGAGGCGTAAGCTCGCACACCCGTAACACGTCGCCTTCGTCGTTGGGCCAACCACCGGAGCAGAGTGACTTGACGTCAGTGGTCGACCCGACGACCCCCCCTCAGGGAGGATGTTGGTCTTTCCTCATATGGTGGGCCACTCGGTGGGTGACGGACTAATTCCCCGGTCCAGTCACCCGCGGCCTCTGCTAGGGAGGCATCAGGCGCAATGTATAATGGGTTGGAATGGGTTTGTAAATGTAACTGTTAATGCCAATAGACTCAATAAGTATTTCAAAGCAGAATGAATCAAAATATTTGAAATCAGAATGAAGGGTAAACAATTAAAAACAATTTGAAATTAGAATAACTTTGTGTCATGCGTGATTGCGTGTATGTGTTCGAATGAAAAAAGAGATTTGAAATAATTCTTGGAATTAAAAGAAATAATTTTGTAAAATAAAAAGAAATGGAAATAATTCTGCCTCCTGCAACACAGTTTATAACTAGTATCGAAATCAGATTCCCATATGCTTTCATGACCTTATTATGATAAATAAAATCATTTTTATTATAATTATAGATTGACGTCATAACCGTTAAGAGTTTTACAGAACGCAATATGGCAAGGTCATTCTTTGGTGGGGTTATTGCCACGCTTGGTGGGTTATCACTGGCAGTATTTACTCATTCTCCTGATGATCCCAATTTTTACGTCTCCCACGCGCAAGTAAGGTGGCGATAATTGTATTATCTCATCCACGCGGGAATAATATATATATATTACTCGTAAATTTCAATGTAATTGTACCCCGTGAGTTAAATTTGATTGATAAAAAACTACATTAATACAAACAGAACACAAAGTACATGAATAAAATAAACTACATAGATACATTTGATGATTATAGAGAACTAACATAAAACAAGTCAACATCCACAGTTTCCAAAGGAGTATTAAAATTCAAACGACACTTAGAACATTGCACATCCGCAAGCTCAGCACTAACTACGGAGTCCACAACAATGTGCCCTCTGAAGAGCTCCGAACAATCGAATGAAGACAATAAGCAGCGATACTCCGAGACAAAAAGAGGCGAAATAAAGGCTCACTTGTTTCCTGGCCGCATTGTGAAGGAACGGGAGAGGGCAGAGACAAAAGCGTAATGTGCCATGGGCCCAAACAATGGGGGCCGAGCCATTATTGTTACTGTAGCGCCGCTTACGCACTATGTACGTGGTGCTACGAACTTGACATGGTGCTGGCCTTGTCGGGGTACTGTTCGTGACTTGCACATGTCAGACGCTCATCGCGATATTAATGAGCTTTGTCTCGCTCCTACATTTATAGCAGTAAATGTACGTTATTCGTATTGTTTCTATCTTTTTCTAAAAAAACAACGTTAAGAAATACGAATGTAGTTGTGTTGGGAGGGAGTTTACTTATATAATACTAACAATCCTTCCTCGTCTCGCTTCTGTTTCAGTCGCCTTACCCACGTAGTTCCTGTTTCCGTGGGAATAACGAGATAAAATACAGCCTATGTACTCCCTGATATTATAGCTTTCCATTGGAAAAAGAATTTTTGAAATTGGTTCCGTGGTTTAAGCGTGAAAGCGTAACAAACAAACTTACTTTCACATTTATAATATTAGTAAGGATTAATGCAGACAAATTAGTCTTAGACTCGGTACAATTTAAAGTATAGATAGACAAGTAGTAGTATGTCATACGCAGTAATCGCTATTGAAATGGACACTACTTCGACGATTAGCGATATATGCGCAGATAACTTTGGGTTCGCTATTCCTGCGTTTCGGATAATTTTTATATACATAGTTTTGTAAATGCGCTTGTGGCTGAACTCATTTTAAACGGCTGGATCGATTTGATATTTTTTTCGTTATGACGTCTTACAAATAAATGAAAGCCGGCCGCACGAAAAGGCATGACTTATTGTCACGTTCCATCTGAGCCGAGCGTGCAAGTGAGAGCGCCGAACAAGTGATAGAGAAGCACGATCGGCCTAAGCGTTCGCCGTGTGACGCATCTATCTGACTTTAAAAAAAATATTACATTTAACGTATGCTTATCTCGAGTTTCGGCGCAAATATGGAAATGCCATGTTGAAGCTCTTGTATTATATTCATTTTTTTAGTGTTTTATAGTGTTATATTGAATAATTTTGCTGAAGCTTCTGCTGCAATTCATCTCATCATCTCGGCTCATACACGTCCCACTGCTGGGCTCGAGCCTCCTCCACGATAGAAGGGAATTTGACCTTACTATACCATGCTGGTCGGATAGGTTGGTATAGGATTTTGTTTCGAGTTTTCCTTCTCTTGCATAGATGTATATCTCTCAGTCGTCTTTGACGACATCCAGGGGCAGGATAGGGAGTGATGAATTATATTCTTAATCCGTCACCACACGGAAAATACTGCAACTAATTTCTAAGAAATATATTCCTACTAGCACCCAGCCCTCGCTTCGCTTCGGTTTCAGTCGTCTTACTCGCGTAGTGCCCGTCCCCGTGGGAATACCGGGATGAAACATAGCTGAAAGAGAAATGAAAAATTTTGAAATCCGTTCGGTGGTTTAAGCGTGAAAGCGTAACAAACAAACAAACAAACTTACTTTCGCATTTATAATATTAGTAAGGATGTTTTTTTATATGTACAGCTTCTATTAAGTTAATTTACATGTTATTACTGAACGTCAACTTTCTGTCATTATGAACTAGCTCCGTTAATACTGCATTTTGATACATTACCTTTCTTTACATTATTTTCTTTTTCAAAGTCGTCAATAAAATAAAAGAAGTATATATCTCACAATTTGATAGATATGCATAGGTATGCAAGAGAAGGAAAAGTCTAAATAAAACCCTATACCAACTTATCTGACCAGCGGTATAGTAGGTCAATTTCCTTCCTATTGTAGAGGAAGCTCAAGGCCAACAGGGGGACGTATATGAGCTGAAATGATGATGAATAATAATAGATTCAAAACGCCGTTGCTGCGAATTAGAGATGAACTCATCGTACGTGGCAGTTTACTAGTCTCTTCTGTAGCTTATCACTGCTGTATATTTTCACTTTTCACACAAATTTCTAGAACAGCGAAAATTTAATTTGCAAATGATTTATCTACGAAGAGTATATTCCTGTAATGTAAACGTAATGAGTATTCATTAGCCAAAGAATATACTTATGTAATACATCTTACACACATTTTCAATTGAAGGGCAACCTTGCTAATTTGACAGATGAGGTCCTCATGAGTCCACCAAGCGGCAAGAGTATCATTTCGTTATCGGGGTCAAAAAGACCGAGCGTCGTTTGATCTCTCGCTTTTATGATTTCTGTAAAGCTGTAGTGAGTTAACCAGTGAACCTAAAGACATTCTTTTATAGAAATGCTATTATCACTTCCTTTACTAAATCTTTTGTGTGATATTTTAGCTTTTATAATAAAGCAAATAGCAAATATAAATATTTAAAAATCAAACTACTTATACGGATTTTATCGCTTTTTAATTTTGTTTCAAATATCTCAAAATTTTAAAAACACATGCAATCATTCGGTGAAAATAGTTAATGAAATATTTATTTTTCGATTTGTAATACTCGCTTAATCTTCAGAATTTATTGTAGATTTTTTAACGTAATCAAGATATTACCACAAATAGAAAAAAAAAAAACTGTACGAATGGCGGCGATGTGGTTCGCGACACGTCACGTCTCGTTTCCGTCGGGGGCGAAAAGTGGCCCGGCAGTGGACTCTGCCTACCCCTATGGGAAAAAGGCGTGAATATATAAAAAAAAAAAAAAAAACCACAAATAGAATTTATACTCATTCCAAGTGTTTTGCCAATTAAACCATTATGAAACCGAAATATTTTTTTCATTAATCTGTTTTAATTTCTGTTTTTAACGATTTATACATCATTCGAACACACAAGCTGAATCATTTATCTCAGAGAAGGAGCGTCACATGGATGCTCAGAGATATTATTGCGTATTCACTCTGATTCATATGATGCGTCTGAAACTCCAATTGATACAATTTAGTATGAATTTCTATTGTCACAGAAAACAAAGCCGGTGACTGGTGACCCGCCCAATAGGCGACAGAGAGGTTAGACTACAGCTCCTTACAGGGTACCATAGACTGTCTCCAAAAAAAATATGAGTTTCTATTATATATTCATTTTACTTATATATTTTCAAAATTAATTACGCAAAGAGTTATAATTAATTTCGGCTCATGCACGTCCCACTGCGGGGCTCAAGGCTCCTGCCCAACAGGAGGGAAATTGATCTACTACACCATGTTGGTACAGAGTTTTATTTCGAGTTTTCCTTCTGTTTCACAGGTTTTATATGCAAATTATATCCCTTAATTGTGGTTTAGGACATCCACAGGCAAGATAAGAAGTGGTGAATTGTATTCTTACTCCGTCACCACTCAACAATTTCAATAAATAAAATAACTGTGAATATTTATCATGTTAATACTTTGTTGAGTTCATCTGTGTAGCGTTGCAATGTGCAGTACGGTCGGACGACGTTGAATGGTGCGGCCGCAGGGGTGAATACGGTACTATATATGAAACGAATCAAAATTCAATCTCCAACTAGATACGACGCAATATTAAAATTGGATTTCACTGGCCATGCTTCCAACTTACTTTTAATAATTTGAATACATGAACGTCAGATGCAGTATATCCTTACTAATATTATAAATGAGAAAGTAAGTTTGTTTGTTTGTTTGTTTATTACGCTTTCATGCTTAAAGCACAAAACCGATTTCAAAAATTCTTTCACCAATGAAAAGCTATAATATCAGGATATTTTCACGGGAATAGAAACTGCGCGGGTAAGGCGATTGAAACCGAAGCGAAGGGAGGGCGGGTTGCTAGTTTGTATATATTAACAGAATTTTAACTAAAAAAACACTATATGAACGAAACGAACTATAAGCAAAAAATCATTATAAGATTTTTAATTTCTATACAGATTTAATACGTATACATCAGCATATCTACTTGTGTTGTTAGACAGAGGCCTCGCGAGAAAGAGTGGAAAATGCTGTAATCGCCCCTCTTAGCAAACTTCATCCTGGTTGCGGATGACAAGGAACTCGGTAATGGTCGGCCCAATGGTGAAGAGGTGGGAATATGGTGAATTATAAGGCCGCGTCTCGCTCCGGGCGCAATGGATGCCATGTATTCCCTGACCTTGGTTACTTGTCCGCCACCGGTACTCCTTGTCGTCCGTAGCCAGCGGGATACCTTTTCAAATACCGTCTCTCCCTAACGCACCGCCGTCCGTGACGTCAGCCTCTCTGCGGGTGATGGTCTATTCCCCAGTCCAGTCACTCACGTTCTCGGGCGCAGGTACTCACGGCGCAGACGGCATCAGGCGCAGGTACTCACGCCAACGCCGCCCAATGCCATGTGTGCTAACCATAATTCACCCAAAATAAATAAGACTTAGCAAGATGGTCGATAATCGCAGTTAATGTTATGATTTGCCTAATAGAGTATTACAACTTATTCAAGAAAATGAGAGATATCGACACATAGTATTTTTAATTTGAGAAAAAGTTAACACATTTTAAATTAACAATATATTTTTGAAAATTAATACAAGTATTTGGCAACCCTAACGCGATGCACAATTAATAAAATTTCGCAATGGACAGAAGGGGTCTTTTGTCCACTTTATTCATATGCTAACTTCAGCCAATTCCTATTTTATCTGAGTATTTCATTGTACTTCAAAGACAATAGAGAAATTGCTATGCGATGCGGCAATCAACATGACCTATTAGTTCATGGACTATGTTGAAATTTGGAAGTTCTAAATTTCTTGATATCATTCAACCTTTCGTTGTTCACTGTTAGAAGTAGGCATCCTAGTAAATGAGGAGTATAGGAGAATAATGCTGTAATCGCCACGCTTCACAGGCGGGTTGGTAATCGCAATGAGGATTAGATAGATTTTACAACAGAGCACTACTCGCCGAACTTTTGGGAAGATCTTAGCCGGTTTTTGCGACTCCCACGAGCGAACTAGATGATGGTGATATTTTTTTCTTATTCCGTTATCATATGAGGAATAACATTAACCATTTTATATAGCATTTCTTTTAATGGTGTCTGATTTTCACGCGAGTTACACATTTGAAACAAAACTGTTTTTACAAATTTTATCACATTTTTCTTCATCATCGTCATCTCGGTTCATATACGTCCCACTACTGGGCTCGAGCCGCCTCCACAATAAGAGGGAAATTGATCTTACTATATCATTCTGGTTTAATAGATTGTTTTAGGGTTTTCTTTCGAGTTTTCCTTCTCTTGCATAGATATTATATTATTGAAGTGAAACTTCTAATGTGACTTCCAACAAGGTTGCGTTAAACGTTTAACGCTATGGGAATAGAAAGAAACAGAGCGAGAGTGAATGCGTGGCACTCGAACGTATGCGCGTAGTATACCTGCCGCCAGCGCGAGCGTTAGCCACGAGTAACATTCAATATTTTTTATCATTTTTTTTTATCTTTTTTTTAAATTGGAAAATAACACGTATCACCAAAGAAGTTTCATTTCTGACATGCGTATTTTGTACGCGCGCTCTTTTTTTTATTAGTCGTCTTTTACGACATCCCCGGGCAAGATAAAGAGTGGAGAATTATATAGTTATTCCGTCAACACACGGATATTCGCATTTCTATCTGCAGATAATTCAATACTTTTCAGCGTCCATGGTCACATTCGACTGTTATTTGGTAAAGATGCCTTACAGTGATGCAAAACGCCGTCACAATGGGTTATTTAACTTAGATCATGTGTTAAAACAACTGATTGACAGACAGACACGTCTGGTTAGTGTCTTATTATGTTCATAGATATCATAATTAACATAATTATAATCAACTTCCTTTTATAATACTTTAGACAAACGATAATCATCAAAATTGATTACAATTACAAATCCTTCCTTATCTATCCACCATAAGGTCACTATGCTGAATCACTACGGACAATGGATAGTGGTCCGAAACTCAGGTTCTATTGTAATGAATTAATTAATAAAATCAGTGGGACGGGGGAGGCCTATTGTCCTCTAAGGATGGATCTGATCTCATTAACAAGTCATTGTGGTGGTCGGTCCGCACAATGGTGGTCAGTCGAACCAATGTCGCGCCGTCATCGTAACGTGTAATGAGAACGTTATTGTTTAGCTTTCATACTATTATCAAGTTAAAATTTTAATTGACATGTTTTTTGTCTATATATTCCGTTCCTTTGGCCCATTTTTTTTTTCATATCTGTTATTATAGTTAAATGTTATAGCTTAAATACTGTATTTGGGGCATTTTACGTCAAGCAGACAACAAAAAAAAAGTGAGCTCGTGAATTTTGTTTATACTCTGGTCAGTTATAGTAGACCTGGATGTGTACACACATTATTTTTTTCATGTTCTGCTTTATTGCTGAGATATGAGCTTTTGAAAAGTGACTAAGAATGAAGTCATGAATTTTTTGGATTCTTATTATCTGTATCAATTAATTTGTAAAAGAAACTAAAAAATACTGTTTCTTATAGTTAAAAAGTTGAAGTTTTTAATTTTTTTGTTGAATTCTAATTTTGATTTTTTTTTACGTATAATAAACCGGAAGTGAAAATTTCAAATCGATATTTCAGTAACTTCGACACTTTTTATTTTTAATATTTTTGCCTTAAATTAAAGCTTTAAATGTATTGATTCCTCACAAAAAAAAATTAAAATTCACAATCAGTTCAACTTGTATAAGTCCCACTGAGTCTCCTCAACATTGGGAGGGCAATTCACCTACAATACCACGCTAGTCAGACGCATTGGCATAGGGTTTTATGTCGAGTTTTCCTTCTCTTACATCGATGTTATATGCACATAAAATTTTGTCGTGCTGTGACAGAATAAGAATACAGTTCACCACACATTTTCTTGCCAGTAAGTATCATAATAGGCGACTAAGGGATACGATATGCAGATAACATCTATGCAAGAGAAGAAAAACTCGACGTTAATACCCTATAGCAACGTATCTGACCAGCTCAGAGTGGTAAATCAATTTCCTTCCAATTGCGCAGGAGGTCCGAGTTCAATAGCAGAGCTTATGTGGGCTGAGGTGATGATGATGAACAATATTTTATTATTTTTCATTATTATCTTAATACTTCTTATATTATTTATCAGTTCAAAAAATTTATCAATAAAATATTATACTTTTTTTATATTGCAAATGGTGGCAAACGAGCATACAGTACACCTGATGGTAAGTGTTGCTGCCGCTCATAGACCTTTACAAGGCCGCTGCCTACCGCGAAGAAAGTGAAGGGAGTGTGATTGCGTGCAATAAGGTTCGGTGATACTGAAAGCATCACCAAAACATACCACATGCAAACACCCTCAGAAAGTTGAGCTTCCGGCTCTCTCGCTCACCGAAAGAACTATATATTTTAAAAGATAAATTATTTTTGTTGTTATTGGTACATAATACTTACTAAATGCCAGTTCAAAGAACGCTATCACAATATAAACAGTCAAAACGTCATATGCAAATCAGTCACCCAGGCATTAAATATAATAAAATAAAGAATTAATTACAAATGACTCTATATTATTAATAATAGAGAGTAGATAATGCTAATAAAAAGATTTTCAAGTCTACTAACCAGCGGGTATAATAAGAAAGTCCGTAGGCTGCGTAGGCGACTGCTACAGAATGCTACGAATTTATAAAATAATCGAAGTTAATTTTTAGATATCACATTTTAGAAGATATAGGAACTGAATTATTTTTAAGTAAAAATTGAAGATTGCTTTCGATATTCGAGTAAAGTAGGAAATACGTGAAAGAAACTACGAATGAGAAATTTTCTTTTCGTTATAAATTTTGTATCAAAAATACCGGTCAAAATTGAATAACTAATATTGGAGCGGATAAATATAAATCCATACAATAACAATGACATCTTAGATATGACACACCTTAGTCCTTTCGTGACCTGAAAACTGTTCGAAATATATACGATATTCAAGAAACATACTCAAACGCGGTAAAATTCGTAAACATGGTTTTATTTCAAATGTGTAATCCTTACTAATATTATAAATGCAAAATTAAGTTTGCTTGATTGTTACGCTTTCACGCTTAAGCCACTGAACCGATTTCAAAAATTCTTTCACCAATGGAAAGCTGTAATATCAGGGAGTAACATAGGCTATATTATATTTCGATATTCCCACGGGAACAGAAACTACACGGGTAAAGCAACTGAAACCGAAGCGAAGCGAGGGCGAGTTACTAGTAATAGCATAAACATCAGAAATCATTCTTGTCTTCTTTTAATGATATACGTGACGAGAAAATGTTAAAAATGTTACCTTTCTCTCTAATTCCATTGACTTTCTAGCCATAATTCCATATACGTTTATTTGAGCGGTGTTTATAGAAGATTTGAGCTACAATTAAGTTATCGTGACCGGGTAAGTTCAAGAAATTTGAGGAGAAGGAAAAATTGGAATAAAACACTATTGTATGACCACAAGCTATGAATAATCCTACTGATAAATTGTATTTCTATATTTTAAACAGTATTATGACTTGCCGTTGGGCCCGCCTAATAGGACCGCTCTTTATTTAAACAAAAAACCTCTTTTTCATTACTTACGGGTATCGTAAGTGATAGTTAAAGTAAAGTGGTGTAAATTTTAGCCGAATAAATTTGTAGCAGGTAAATTTCCATTCTGTCTACACATTTGTTAAATATAAATAAACAAGAAAGCTTGCAGAGAGATCTACATATTTTGATTGTGAACTGAGAAACATAAGTTTTAATGTAATAATCGTCTTACGATTTCAAGTGCATATATTTTTCCAAACTACAATTTGAGCTTCTGAGCTGACTGATTTAGCAAGTGTTAGTAGTAGTGAAATGGAACACAAGTATAAATTAAACCCGCCACATAATTAATGTTAATATAAGACTGATGTAAAAGCCACAAGAGAAACGTCGTTTACATCCGATGCCAAATAAATAAATATCTCTTACATTCCATTCAAAATAAATAAATATCTAATGAGGTCTGTATGTATCATCATCATTACAGCTCATATACGTCCCACTGTTGGATTCGAGCCTCCTCCACAATAGGAGGGAAATTGACCTACTATATCACGCTGGTCAGACGTTTTAGTATACGGTTTTATGTCGAGTTTTCTTTCTCTTGCATAGATGTTATCAGCATATCATATCCCTTAGTCGTCTTGAAAGGCACTGATGGGCAAGAGAAGGTGATTCTTACTCCGTTACCGTGATGGTGTTAATGATGATATGTCTTTAGAAAATATAGAAAGAAAGAAAATCGGTTTATTGTGACGAACAAGACTTACAATTGTTTTGAAAAGTACAATAAAATAACAATTGAGATTATAGTCCGTCCCGAAGCGTCCCTTACTCAGCATGTTGCGGGTTAAAAGAAACCTGCACTGATATTCCGTGGAGGCGCTTTAATGACGTTATGGATGTCAGATACACGAGTCAACATCATCAACATATTTAAACGAAATAAAAATGAAAATAAACACATGAAAAAAAAGGCTGTAGACTATAAGTTTATCTATGACTCGATATCTTCATTCGAACACAATACTATTATTACGAAATAAGCTATATAAATAATAATATTGTAATGAAAGTTAATTAAGCTTATATTTATTGAATTAGTGTTTCTTTATCACCAAACTCAAGGTCGTTAAACCTTAACAAAACTATTCAACTCCCGCAAACTGAAAAGGAATAGAAAATTCTTACACAAAAGTCTCGGGCAGCGGACAATAGATGGCGCTTGATCTAGATAACGATATGTTAACATTGTCACAATAGAGACTGTAATGGTGCGATTGTACTGCTTGGCACAATGCTTTTAGATGTCACTTTTAACAATGAACTCGTTCAATATCTGCTGCTGTTATACCCGCTCACTCAAACGACGAAATCGAATGAAAATCGTTTGTTAACTAACAGAAAACTCAGAGAAAACAGATCGCGCATTCAAAATAACCTACGACATATTGTAATAAACTGTAAAAGCTACAAACAAGGTTTGTAAGGTTGAGGTTATCCGTGCTGTTGGGTCAGCTAGTATTTAATAAAAACCGTTATATCACATTCTTCTCAGCTCATATTCTTTCTACCGTTGGAAACGAACCCGTTGACAATGGAAGTATTTATTTCGTGGTTATCTACTTCTACTGTGTTGTTTGTTTATTATTTTAAGAACTTCACAGGATACCAAGATGTAATGATAGACGTATTCTTAATCCTTGAGCACATTTAGTACTAAAATTTATACGACTGTAGTAATTGACATCCACCAATTTGCAAAAAAAAACAGTCTGTTTGCCTTTTGACTGTTAGACGTAGCGATTCTCATGAGAATTCCATTCAGAATGGTCTTCCTGCACCCAACAGCCCCCTGCTACTTTAACGATGTGGTTAGTTTTTCTGGCGGGAAGCATCTTTCCGCCCCTTATAATTGGCAGTATTAATTAAATGCAAAGTTTTCACTTGCTCTTCTACTTCTTAAACTAACTTCTATAAACGGTAGGTTTCATTAGGATAAGGATTTGTTTCACTTAATTTATTTACTATAATATTTCTATAGTCCATTTAATAGTTAAATATATTAATAATTCGTAGCAAAAGGATTTCCCCATACATTCACAAATGAGTCATCATTCATTTGTTAAGAGTTGAATAATAAGCGATTGATAAAATCGTCCGACTGCCTGTGACAATTCGCACTCGAATCCGACGGAACAACAATGGTTCTGCACCACCAGGCTGTGATGATCCACCTCCCCCCTTTCACACAAAACAATAATCGATATCAGAGACGTATAAAAGGGTGTTTCGAGGGATCTATCTAAACTAGCAGCAAGTCATAAGCCACCCACCAACTATTCAATGTGATGTTATTCAACTCATGATGGATCACAATTTTAGACAACATTGTATGAAAACAAATGAAGTAGTACAATAGAGTAGACAATTTATTGAAAACGTTTTATTTTTCTTCAATTCACTTCAGTGTATTTATTTTTAATTTTTTATTAATTTATATATTCAAAATGAAAATAAAAGAAATGCTAAGTATAAATATGATTTCTGTTTAATAACTAATAGTGACGAAGTAAAAATACAACGCACCACCCTCTATCTCGCCCGCGGATGTTGTAAAAGATGACTAAGGGATATAATATGCATATAACATCTTTGCAAGACAAGAAAAATTCTAAATAAAACCCTATACCGGACCGTTTGTCTAACGAGGTGTTGTAAATTTCGCTCCTAATGAAGAACTAATAAACAAGATAAGAGTTATAGTATTTTTATTAACGTAATATTTCTTACATATGCTTATGTAATAAATGATGCTGAACTACATCATGTATACTTTAATATATCAAGTACATCGATATAAATATATTCAAGGGTTCTCGCCTTTAAAGAAATTAATTAATATGTAAATCACATCATTATTCTGTTTTTATACCAATAACTTAAGGCCGACGCAGAATGTACTCCTCCTTCATCGTCACTATTGTAAAAGTTTTTTCTGTTCATAGCAAGAAAGTAACAATTGACAAGACAGCATCAGATGGCGAAACAACTGCTCCACAATTCGATATCATCGAAATATTTTAATTTTTTATGATGTCCATGAATGCTCAAAGGAATAATAGCATTCGGTGCCCCCGCCATACAGCAGTCTATGTGTAAAGGTATTTCAATAAAAATCTGTAAAACTTAAAAGGTAACTAATTAGCAAAGAACTTTTTTTGAATCTATATATTAATACGTGAAGCAAAAACCTTGTACCCCTTTTTACGAAAATCATGCAGTTGGACAAATATAAAATTTGGCATAGTTGAAGAATACATTAAGGAGAAGCGTATGAAACTAAAATTTGATATAATAATCAATTGCGTGCGGGCGTGCGTGCGTGCGTGCGTGCGTGCGTGCGTGCGTGCGTGCGTGCGTGCGTGCGTGCGTGCGTGCGTGCGTGCGTGCGTGCGTGCGTGCGTGCGTGCGTGCGTGCGTGTGTGTGGGTGTGTGTGTGTGTGTGTGTGTGTGTGTAGCGATAGCGCTGTAGTATTCGTAATGCTTTTTAATGAACTTAATGCATTTCTAATCCATTATTATGTGAAATTTTAATTTTCTGCACTTCTCAACATATTCTTCAACTGTGACAAATTCCATGAAAATCCATCTGCATGATTTTCGTAAAAAGGGGTACAAAGTTTTCGCTTCACGTATTTATATATAGATGCGACTGAACCACCTTCCTCTTTGATACATTTTTAATATTTTTCACTACGGCCAAGAAAGTCATATCCGATTACGTCATATAATATTTGATTTACTCTATATTCTTTGCATAAGAATGATTTGTTTTAAATTAACTGTTTACGTTAAAAGAATTAGGTTTTAGGTTAAAATTAACATTTTCTGCTTCTACAAACATGGATTTTATTCTTTCTTAAGGTGAAAATATAGTCAGGTAGTTATGGATTTTAGAGGCCTGACTTATGTCTGCTATTATTTGTGACTAACTGAACCATGCAACTTCGTTTGCGACATATAAAAGAAAGACAGAAGTTTAGCACACGCAAAGTAACCATCCCAATGGGATTAAATTTCCGCATTTTTACGAAAATTTTGTGTGGTGACGGATGAAGAGTGCAGTACATCACGCCAATTCCTGTGGTTGTCGTAAAAGTCGTCTAAGATAACACATACCCAAGAGAAGGAAAACCGGAAATAAAACTCTAAACCTACTTTTCAAATCACTGTTATACTAGGTCAACATCTCTTTCATTGTGGATGAGGCTCGAACCCAGCAGTGGGCCCGTATATAAGCTGAGATGGTGACGATATTTGCGAAAAAAATCCTAAGTGATATAATTAAAAGTATCAAAGATTTAATAACAGTTATATAGGAACATTTACGATTGCAACGATTACTATAGCAACGTTTAAAAAGTCGTTTCGTAAAATACTCCCTTATTACGCGTCTATGTTGCGAAAGGATTACCTTTGCACAATTTGAGGAAAATCGGAGCGAATATAATTTCGGAAATTTCATGATGAGTCAGTCACTGTGTGTTATTTCGCTATATCTTATATATAAATTTCTAGCGTATCATATATATAAATTTCTAGAGTACAGTATGTCACTGAACTCCTCCTAAACGGCTGGACCGATGTTGATGAAATTTTTTGTGTGTGTTCAAGGGGATTCGAGGATGGTTTAGATTCACAATTGGACTCGGTAGGTGGCGCTGTTCAAGCAGGACAATAACATCACTTGAGAACGACTTCTTCGATTTCGTCCATCTTTCTTTTTCATTTTTCTAATACTTTGAAAAAGGCTTTTACGGAAAAAAAATAAGAAAGTTGCGCAGAAAATCAGAGAATTTAAGAAAACTTAATGACTGGATATTTAGGTTATTTATGTATACTGCAACTAAACGGCTGGATGGAATTGAATTAATTTTTATGAATGCATTCAAGTGGGGGCCTGGATCATTTAGATTCACAAATAAGCCCGGCAGATGGCGCTGCAGTCGGTCAGTCCCTATTACTACTGTCAATTTCAAGGAGAATTCCGTTTATTTGAACAGAACAACGTCTGTTGGGTCAGCTAGTATATATATATATATATATATATTCTCCGTGTGGTGACGGAGTAAGAATACAATTACCACTTCCTATCTTGCCCGTGAATATCTTAAAAGACGACTAAGGGATATAATAAGCATATAACATTTGTGCTACAGAAGGAAAACTCGAAACAAAATCCTATTACAACACGTCTGACCAGCGTGGAGTAGCAGGTTAATTCCCTTCCCATTATGGAAAAGGCCATGAGCAGAGGCGTAACTATACTACCTGGGGCCCGTGGCAAATTCTTTGAAGAGGCCCTATTAGTATGAAACATCACGTTGTACTTAGGTAAAATAAATGTTATATAAGATAGGTATAATCAGATTACCAGTGATGACTTACGGCACGGAAACGTGGTCCTTAAATGTAGGCCTCATATCAAGGCTCAAAGTCGCTCAGCGTGCAATGGAGCGGGCTATGCTCGAGATTTCTCTGCGAGATAGAATCCGGAATACGGAAATCCGCAGAAGAACGGGTGTAACCGACATAGCACGAAGAATTAACACGCTGAAGTGGCAATGGGCAGGCCACATCGCTCGACGAACCGACAACCGCTGGGGAAGAAAGGTTCTCGAGTGGCGACCACGTATCGGACGACGCAGTGTAGGACGCCCCCCCCCCCACTAGGTGGACCGATGACCTAGTGAAAGTAGCTGGGCGTCGTTGGATGCAGGCGGCACAGGACCGCTCATTGTGGCGCAACATGAGGGAGGCCTACGTCCAGGAGTGGACGGCGATAGGCTGAAATGATGATGATGATGACAATCAGATTCTCTAAAAAAAAAAGCTCATTACCAAACAATCCCACTAAAAACTTACTTCGTATTAGATAGGCTTTATTCACAATCGATTCGATACCAGTGAGGATCATCGATACTTTTCAACTTTTCCATCGATAAGTACCAATACGGTATCGATACCCAGATGATATCAATTCATCCCTAGGCATTTTGGGTCAGGGCCCTCTCGTGTCGGGGGGCCGGGGCCCTCTCGGGTTGGGGGCCCGTGGCATTTTGCCAGCCCTGCCACCCTATAGTTACGCCACTGGCCATGAGCCATATGACGGCATATGCGTTAACCATAGCCCATCCAAAAAAAAAACAAAAATAAAGCAGGCTAAGAAAAAGTAAAAATCTTTTGTATGCATTTGCACTATAATTAATACACTGCCTTATCAGACAGCTTTGATCGGTTTGTGTGACAAAGCTGTGTGACACCGATCAAAGCTGTGTGAGGTCGATAAAGATCAAAGCTGTGTGACCAAACAAATTTGTGTGACGCTATCAAAGCTGTATGACGCCCAATCTAAAACCTTAATCCTATCCCGTACTCCTTCTATCGTGGTGTGCGGTATATTGATTACCGTGGGAAAGTGGTGGGTCTCCCTTCCTTCCTTCCTTCCATTTTAAAATAAAAATGGATTTCCACTATGTTTCACCTAATTCAATTAATTATATATAATCAATAAGTAATTTATTAACACCAGTACCTCTTCGTACTCCGAAAGTGCCACAATCATATAGATGACTAGCAACCCGCCCTCGCTTCGCTTCGGTTTCAGTAGTTTTACCCGCGGCGTAGTCCCCGTTCCTGTGGGAATACCGGGATAAAATATAGCCTATGTTACTCCCTGATATTATAGCTTTCCATTGGTGAAAGAATTTTTGAAATCGGTTCGGTGGTTTAAGCGTGAAAGCGTTACAAACAAACAAATAAACAAACAAACATCCTTACTTTCGCATTTATAATATTAGTATGGATGTCTATAAAGTCATATTATTATTTTGAATTTATAGAGACTACTAACATCAGACATAACAAAATGAAAACATGTTCCCGCCATAATTACGATAGTATATTTCAATTATTCGTGTACTACACAAGTGGGTACATTGTTCATGTTGATAATAGGAAAATCTGTCAACACAGGAACAATGCAGGAAGTTACATGGATCACGAATTAGCAGGCATTGTCCTTGGCACAATAGAGCACCGACGTAGACTTCGCAATATAATTATATAATATTACTATTTCATATACACTTATGTCTAAAGTTATGTCTTAGTGATTTCAATGCGTTATATTTACATTAAAATATTGAAATATCCGTGTGAAGTAGGGTTCATCTACTTTTATGTGAATTAAAGGCTAAGGGATTCAAAGTACCAGACCACACGGCAAAAGAAGACTGGGAAGACCGAATGCTCGTTGGTCTGATGATATTAAAATTATAAATCACAATTGGTTAAAATCAGCTAAAAACATAGACAAATGGCTAGAACTGGAGCCTTTATCTGAGAGGGGTCCTAACCTCTGCTATTAAGTCTAAAAAATAAGAAGAGAAAAAAAAACGAAATATAATATTCGTCATTAGTTATAAATAGATTATAGGTTAAACTATGTATATTAATGTTTTGGTTATGGAATAAATGGACTTTTTATTTATTTTATTTTTATTATTATTTTAAGGGATTTAAAGAGATAACATTGCGCTAAGTGAATAAAAATGTCCATGTGGTGACGGAGTGAGAACACATTTCACCAAACCCCTCTTGCCCGCGAGGGTCGTAAAAGACGACTAAGAAATTACAATATGCTTATAACATCTATGCAAGAGAAGGAAAACTGGAAACAAAACCTTATGCCAACTCATCTGATCAGCGTGGTGTAGTAGGTCAATTTCTTGCCCATAATGGAGGAGGCCGACAGTGGGATGTATATGGGTTGAGATGATGAAGTTAATGAAAACTTAAAATGAAATCCATCTGACCAGCGTGTACCTATACGTTGATTTCTCTTCTATAAGGAAAATTCTGTGTAGTGACGGACTAAGAATACATTTCATCACCCTCCTATTTTACACGTGTGTATTTTATAAGACGTCTAAGAGATGTAATATGTCGGACCGACCACTGACGTCAAGTCACCCTGCTCCGGTGGTCGGCCCAACGACGAAGGCGACGTGCATCGCGGGTGGATTGCAGGAGTGCGTGCTTACGCCCCTCTGTCGCCCCGGACGGAGTGGTGCGAGGAGCGCGCCGACCGCAACCCACACCCACCAAAAAAAAGGAATGTAATATGCATATAACATCTTTCTCTTGCATAGGCAAGAGAAAGAAAAACGCAATACCAAACCGTCTGAGCGTGGTATCTATATATAAATACGTGAAGCAAAAACTTCGTACCCCTTTTTACGAACATTGAGTAGATGTACAAGTATGAAATTTGGCAGAGTTGACGTATATAATGAGAAGATGTGTATAAAATTGAAATTTCATATAATAGTGTATTAGAAATGCATTAAATTCATTAAAAAAGGCATTACGGACCTTAGAATAATAACGTATAGAAGGATAGTGTCAATACTTCAAACGTTCGAAATTTGAATCTAAAAATACTAATGGCGCGCAGACGATTACACTCGTACACACACAAATCACTATACAAATTATGAAATCAAATTTTGTTTTTATTTACATAAATCGTCGAAATACTTTTAAAAGTAATATTGGAAACCTTTTTAAGTTTTTCAAATGTGTTGTGACACCATTTGAATGCACAAACCGTCATAGTTACCTATATATTTTTTAAGAGTTGCATACGTACGTGCAGTACAATGACTTGTACATTACGGAACGGTTCCGGCGTAAGCTCCATTAGGCTCCAATTAAAATGCCTCACTTTTTATGCGTGAACTTACCTTCTATACGTTATTATTCTAAGTTACGGTCACTACAACACAATCGCTACACACACACATACACACGTTTGTGTGAGTGTGTTGCCTAGCAACGCTTTTACATTTTTGTTTACGATTAAAATATCTGGTCGAACTAAATGTCAAACAATCATAATTATGATGACAGTGTCTTATAGAGATTGGTGCTTATATATTAGTTATTAGTGAAATAGAGCTTGCTCAATTTACAATTAACATGAATAAAATATAAGAAAATTGTGTAGCTGAAAAATTAATTAAAATGAATTATGGCCGAATTTCGACCACACGGCGACCACTAGTATTAGATTAATATCCCTCCTATAGCGGGGCAGAGCCGACCCCAACATTCGGATGTATGGCTGTGATGACGATGCTGTCTATAAGGGGGCGTCCATAAATTACGTGGGGTGTTTTTTTAAATTTTATTTACCTAGGTGAGATGTCGTGAGATTTTATTCAACCCCCTCCCCCATCCCCCAATCTCACGTGAGATTTTTCAAAATGTGGGTTTCTTACGTAAACGCGTTGGATTGTTATTGTAAAAAGAAAAAAAATTGCTTCGTGCTTTTATTTACGACTAGTTACGACTAGTAATCAATATTGCTGAGAGTTTAATTATAAGTGTAATAAAAATTTAACAATTTTTTTGTTTCGATCAGAAAAAAAATTGCATGATATTTGCCGAGATCCCTCCTCTCTCCAACGTAAGATTAGATAAGATTTGACTCGAGCCCCTCCCCCTCTTAAACATCTCACGTATTTTATGAACGCCCCCTAAGCACAATAATTGTACATATGTGAACAGTAGAAATCTTGGAATATAAAAATAGGTTACTACAAACGATACTCGAATATACTTGTATTTAAATAATCTTTTCCAACAACTCTATCCAATTAAACTACTATATAACGGTATATCTTAATACATATAAATTACGTGTCACGTTGTTTGTTCGCGATGGACGCCTAAACTATTTAACCGACTTTAATCAAATTTGAAAAAAATTAACTAGAAAGATAGGATAACTTACATCTTAATTTATAGTCGTAATATTATTTTATTGCTAATTATTTGTCTATTATTTGACATTCACAATTATCTGTTACTGCATATAAAATACATTCAATAATTGGCATACAGCTAATAGATAGTAGTTCTTCATTTTTACAATAAATAATAACTGCGCGTGTCTAAAATAGTCGCAAGCAGTGGACCCGCAGTGCCGAAAAAAGCTGAGCTTACCCGACCGTGTCACTCAAGTGTTTCCCCTGTGACATCATAACATGAAATCACTTTAAAATGCCTAAACATGTATCACTTCAATAATTATTCATAACCCATTTTTTGCAGTACAGACATATATTTCCTTATTGAAACAAGGGCGTACCCATGATTTCAGATAGGAGGGGGCAGCTCGTATGATGGTCATGATGGTCGGTCGGGTATATTGAAACAAAAAATCATGAAAATTGACTTTTAATATATATATATATAATATATATATATATATTAATTTAACAGTAATCTTCTCGGATTTGCCGAAAATTTGTCTATGACAGTCTTTTGAATAAACTCACTGTTTTCTTTTAAATAATTGCGATGTACGCTCATCAGACATAAACCCGTAAGCCTTTCTTCACCCATGGTGCTTCTAAGCCACGTTTTAACTCTTCGAAGCGTACTGAAGGACCATTCTACGGTTGCCGTGGTGCATGGGATAGTGCTTAAAATAATCAATGCCTTTCTGACAGCAGGGTAAAAAATGTTGGCTTCGTTGAACAGATCAACTACTTCTATGTCCCTTAATTGATTATCTGATAAAGCATTCTTCACCCATAAATTATGCCAAAGGTTCAGTTCTCCGGTGATATCCAGGTTATAAAATTCTTGGAATGATTCTGCGTTCTTGTGTAAGTCTGTAATGCTGGTTTTGGTCATATACAAGGGATGTAGCTTACTTAAAGCAAACGCCGGCGTATTTTCTTGGGAGAATCGAATATTCAACGATGAAATGAGTGAATCAATGTATGGTATTATCAGGGAACGCCGCCAATATTCGTTATCATTGTCTGATGGCGGGTTACTTCTATGTGTTTGCTTGTGAGCAAGACGTGGAACCGGAATTTCTATGCTCAAATCCATTGCAACAGATCGCGCTTTTTGAAGCATTTCATCACTTATTTTATCAGGAAACTCAGGGTCATTTCTGAGAATGTCCTTGATATTTTTGATGTGTTCCCCCACCGAGATCATATCGATCGATTTAGCTTGCAGTGCGTTAACTACTGGTTCTAAAACTGCTGAATATTTGGCTATTGTTTGTAGAGCAACAATAAACACTGGTTTTGTAACGGATGAATGCAACTGATATGCAGATTTTCTGGTGGCATAATTTCCCTCTACAGATAACGATTCTAGAGATTTCACAAGCTCTGGGAAATGTTGAGAAAACTTTCTGATTGATTTATATTTTTCGGACCATCTCGTCTCACACAATCGTGATAGGTTTGGAGCGTAGTTTCGACGAGTAGTCGATTCTCTGAAAAACGTTATAACATCCTTTATAGTGGTGACAGTATTTCTAATTTCTGGCACTGCGTTCGCATCATTCACAACAAGGTTGAGTTTGTGACTTGAGCAATGAAAATATAAAGCACGAGGATATTTTTTTCTCAAAATGGCTTGTACGCCACCCTCTTTCCCTGCCATTGTAGAACAGTCATCGAATCCAAACCCTACGCAATCTTCGGTTGGGAGATTAGAACTAATCAAGAAATTGTCAATTGCTTCAGCAATTGCTGAAGCATTTTGTGCTTTTAGTTCAACGAACCCTACAAATTCTTCTCTGATTCTCCTTTTGCTTTCGTCGTAGAACCGCACGCCTATTGATAGCTGTTCTTTCCCAGCTATGTATGCTGTTTCATCAGCTAAGACTGCGTAAGTCACGGTCTTCTGAACCTCACTTATTATATTCTCCTTAATAACTTCGCCACATAAATTAATCAATTCGTTTTGTATTTTTGGCGATGTGTAAACTGCATTGCGACGGCCCTTTTCCAGGTGACTCTTTAATTTGTCGTCCCCTGAATTGATTCTCAACTTCAACAAATCTAATAAAACACCCTCATCTGCTTGTTTTCCCCTAAGAGGCATACCATGTGTACCACAAAATACTATACAAGAAATAATTGATGACAATATTTGTCTGTTTTCATCGATTGCTTTTTGGTGTCCACTTTGCAGTTGAATGTTTACAAGAACATTTTCAAGAAAATTTTTTGCAGCATTTGTCGCTGTTAGGTGAAGGTTAGTCGTTGCATGCTTTCGGCAGTCTTCATGTATATTTTTGAACTTTATATATGGCCTGACCATAAATGATCCCAAAATTCCTTTCACAGTGCTGATGGGCGGAGTGAACAAAACACAATGCTTACAAAGAGCGCCTTTTAGTTGCTTGGAATATACTAGCCATGGTGCATATTGATCCAACCAAGCATGATTAAATTTTCTTTTCAAATGGCTTGCATCACTTTCAAAATCATAATTTCTGGGCGGGATCCAAGGATTTTGTAACAACTCCCTCTTCTTTTCCGTCGATAGCTGAGTAGCCAACCCAACATAACGACCCAGATCATTTTCATGATAGCCATCGTCCACTATAATTTCAGGATCGACGTTGACGCCATAAGTTTGTTGGGATGTTGATGGAGAAGAATAGTCGGCAACAGATATATTTACAGGTTCTGCTGGAGAATGTGACGCTTGTCCAATGTTAGCATGCAATGATCTTGGCATTACATGAGTTTTATCACGGTTGTCGTTTTCATCGCTTCCACTGCTACTTTCCCGACCTTTTTTTCTTTTTTCGCGTGTTGTCCCTAAAAAAAGGATACACAAACATAATTACTCTTACAGTGTTTAGGCATAGAACGAAAAAAAAATAATATACCACGTTTTTAAAACGGACTAAAAAGTGTAAAATAATATTTTCTAATGCCATATAAATTGACCTAAGCATTTTTAAATTATAACAGTTACAGAAATTCTTGATAAATTTAAAACGAAAAACGTGGGGCGCATGAAATAGATAGATACCTAAATTACAAATTTTATTCTACTGCAAATATATATGCATAAAAAGTAGCAGTCAATGAGAAAGCTCATCTAACATGAGGTTTCTCAACGTCTGCTACTTTTTACACTTTTTACCATTACCTATCTTATTATTTTTCTTGCGCCCCACGATTTTCGTTACACTTTTTAGTCCGTTTTAAAAACGTGGTATATTAAAAAAAAAAAAATTTATTTTTTTATTTTCTGCTTTTTAATCATAAAAAGATGTGTAATTTTTTTTAAACTTTCAAACAAACAAACAAGCAAACAAACGAACAAACATCCACTTCTGACCTACAGTGCTACAGTCAAAATTTCAAGTCTCTAGCTCATCGGGATGTTAGTTTAAAATCAATTGCAAGATTTGTACGGAACAGACAAACAAACTAACAGACAGACAAGAAAACAATCTAATATTGTATTGTTATCTACTTCTGACCTACAGTCAAAATTTTAAGTCTCTAGCTCATCGGGAGATCGGGAAGTTAGTTTAAAATCAATTGCCAGATTTGTACCGAACAGACAAACAGACAGACAAGAAAGCGACCTAATAAAAACGTGGTAATAAATAAAGATCAAGATACCTATAAAAACATCACATTCAAATATCATTTACTTCCTATACACTTACAAGAGAGCCCCCCTTAAACAAATCAAATAATCATATTAGGTACATATGTGTTTTGTTTTGACTCACCTCTTTCAAAGAATTTCCTGATATCCATTTGACGGAGTAATATTTCCAGTTGTTGCGCAGTAAACGTAAATCTCGTGTCGCCGCAACTAAACTATAAGACACTATTATGGCGCATGAAATATTCGCTCGTATTAAACTCCGAACAAAATTGAATTGTATTCGAAATTTCGAACTGGGTTGCCTTGCTCTGCCTCACGATCCCGCTTATATATTCAAATATTCTCGCTCCCGAAATACGTAGAAAATACTAGACTCTGTTTCCATCCTTGTCTCATACTTGCTATCACTGTCTTTCCTTTCCAGAATAGTCCATGCTAGAACGTTCTTCGTAGTATTGCTATTCAATACAAGATGTCGCTATTGACCGTATATTATAAAATAAATTGATGCTATTTCTCTTTACTGGAAAAAGTACTGTCGAGTGTCGTCCGTAACTAGATAGCGCTAGATGTTGTTTTCTCCAAATTATATTCGGCTTTAATCCTAGATGGCTCTGATTATCACGTCGCGAGCGGAAACTACGAGATGCGACGGTTTCGCGGGCGATTTAAATTATATTGCGTCGCTAACAGTATACTATATCGAATGTTGTAGAATATTTAATTATAGATAAAAAATATTAAATCAAAATATCTGACTGAAAAGATGTTTTGTTTCCAACACTACATTTTGCGCAGAGTAGGTAACACGTTTTTAATTCCCACTTGCCAGGAAAATTGACGTTTATTTTATCTTCTAGGGGGGGACCGCTGAACGCAAAAACCCCCTCCTGCCCCTACCTGACTACGCCCATGTTTTGAAAGCTGAAAATTTGTTTGCTATTTGTCAGTTTTTTTATTATTTGTCGGTTAGTTTGAAATTTCTTACATTGTCAAAAATCATATAAAACGAGAAATAATTATTTTATTTTTATATACAAACAATCTTTAGGAATACTTTTTATTATAGGGCATTTTACAAATATACTAAATAAAGAAATAGAACTCAGAATCTGAAGAATTATTTGTGGATATCGAAGTCACACTACTCGGCATAGCAGACCACTTAGACTTTTGCGGAATTATTATTTTCAATGATAATTTAAAAAACCGAATTTAATTAAAAAATATCCTTCAAAGAAATACAAGTAAAATGATACGCAAGTAGATGCGTCCACTTCAAGAATATACAAACGCAAATTGAGTGTTGACTATGCACTTCATATTGAAAGCTTCCTGTCGCTATACTGATCCAAAATCTACTCAAATTATTTGAAGAAACATGTCATACGCCACGCTATTTGTAATGCAGTGATAACAAGTAGAGGGATGCAGCTATTTATGAAAAATGAGTCACGCTGAAAAATTAGGAATTCTTTTTTTATGTGTAATGAATTTATATGTCAATTGTTTAAATTGTTGGCCATTTAGAATAATCTACAGAGCATCGAAATAGAAAAAAAATACGCTCAATGATTTATTACGACTGTCTTTACGATCTTACTTAATAACTAGCAACGCGCCCTCGCTTCGCTTCGGTTTCAGTCGTCTTTCCTGCGTAGTTCCCGTTCCCGTGCGAATACCAGGATAAAATATTGCCTAGGTTACTCCCTGATATTATAGCTTTCCAGTAATGAAAGAATTTTTTAAATCGGTCCAGTCGTTTTGAAGATTACCCGGAATGAACAGACAGACAGACAAAAAAAAAATATAAAGTGTATTTTAGGAATATGTATAGTGCAAATAACCGTGTGAGCATGAAAAAAAGTCTATTATATTGACATTACAAACAGACACTACAATTTTATTTATTGGTATAGATAGATAATGTTACAATAGACATTACGATTAGCGTTTCATTACGACTTTATAGTCTCGCCCTGGCAAAATATATGAGTTTTATTTATTTCCAAAATCAAAGATAAATTTAGAGTGAAAGAAATCGCTGAAAAACACACATTAGAATAATAACGATAGAAGAATAGTGTCAATACTTTGAACGTTCGAAACATGAATCTCAAAATATTAATGGCGCGCAGACGATTACACACACACACACGCACACCACTATACAAATTATGAAATCAAATTTTGTTTTCATTAACATAAATCGTCGAAATATTTTTAAAAGTAATGTTAAACACCTTTTTAAGTTTTTCAAATGTGTTATGACACCATTTGAATGCACAACAGTCATAATTACCTATTTATTTTTAAGAGTTGCATACGTACGTGCAGTACAATGACTTGTACATTACGGAACGGTGCCGGCGTAAGCTCCATTAGGCTCCAATTGAAATGCTTCACTTTTTGTGCGCGAACTTACCTTCTATACGTTATTATTCTAAGGGGCACAGTTTACACAGTTAGTTACGGCGCACCGGTGTGGGCGGGGTCCATGACCGCCCGACTTAGGGCCCTTCTGTGGCGACCACAGAGGGTCACGGTGGTCAGGGCCATCCGCGGATACCGCACGGTGGCGACGGAGGCAGCGTGCCCATTGGCCGGGACTCCCCCGTGGGACCTGGAGGCGGAGATGCTCGCCGAACTATATCGGCGGGTGACGGGGGTGCGAGCGGGGGGCGGTGTGGTCTCGTTAAGGGATCTCACCGCCTGGCGCGTCGACGCCCGCCGAGACGTCATCGCCCGTAGGGCAGTCGGGCTGGAGAGGCCTCGGTTCGGGGTACGAACCGTGGAGGCCTTCCGGCCGGTGCTGATGCAGTGGTTGGAGAGGCGGCACGGGGTGCTCTCCTTCCGATTGGTGCAGGTTTTGACGGGGCATGGGTGCTTCGCCAAATACCTGCACAAGGTCGTTAGGAGGGAGAGTACACCGTCCTGCCACCACTGCGATTGCGACGAGGACACGGCGCGCCATACGCTCGAGGCCTGCGGGGCTTGGGCAGTGCAGCGCTGTGAACTCGTCGCAATCATCGGTACGGACCTGACGCTGCCGGCTATCGCTAGGGCGATGGTCGACAGCGTCGGGAATTGGGACGCGGTCGCAGCCTTCTGCGAGACAGTGATCTCGCGGAAGGAGGCGGCGGATCGCCTGCGTGAGGAGCGCAGCCTCGATGAGGAGATCCGCCGCCGGCGACTGGGGCGGCGCAGGCGCAACTATCTGCGCCTCATGCCGCCCTAGCCGAGGCCGCGGGTGACGTGACCGGGGATTAGTCCGTCACCCGCCGAGAGGCCGACCGCGTGAGGTAAGACCGACGTTCTCCCCGAGGGGGGGACGCCGGTCGATGGGAGGGTACCCCAATAGGGGGTATTCCGTCGGGCCGACCACTGACGACAAGTTAACGCTGCTCCAGTGGTCGGCCCAACGACGAAGCGACGTGGTTTTCGGGTGGGTCGCGGGAGTTGCGTGCTTAAGCCCCTCTGTCGCTCCGGACGGAGTGGTGCGGAGGCGCGCCGACCTCGGCCCACCCACAAAAAAAAAAAAAAAAAAACGGGGCACAGTTTCAGTCAATTATTCCATCGTATGCGACAGTATTTAGTAATGAACGGCGACTACTTCAAAAAACAATAACATTGCTAATAAGCTTTTACATCATCAACATCTCAGGCCATATACGCCTCACTATTAGGCTCGGGCCTCCCCCACTATGGGAGGGAAATTGATCTACTATACCATGCTGGTCAAACGGGTTGGCATAGGGTTTTGTTTCGAGTTTCCCTTCTCTTGCATAGATGTTATATGCATATTATAAGTATCCCTTCGTCATATTTTACAACACCCACGGACAACAGGAGTGGCGAATTATACTCTTCGTCACCCACAGGTAATAATTTAACTTCCTGCAAGTATAGTAATAAAAATTAAGCTGTGGTAATATATTTTTGCAACACTAAATGGATTTTCGCTGGCGCAAATTTGAATTGTGTAATCCACAGATTAGTAGTCACGCTTTTGCCTTAGCCAACCAACAACTTTCCGAACGTAATCGCTAACAGAAAAAACATCAAACGTGATGCTTACGCTATTATTTCAGCATTTAATTACCTACATAACTTTTTTAAAACAACACACCGCCCTGAGGAATAAATCTTTATGCTGCAATAGATTTCGCAAACATACAATTAATTAACACCACACCCAGACGAAGAAAAAGATTTATTTACTAGCAGCGCCCCGCGGCTTCATCCGCAGCCCCTCTTCCCGTGGGAATATCGGCATAAATTATAGCCTATGTATTATTCTGATATGTAATCTATATTATTGTGAAGTTTCATCAAAATCCATTCAGTAGTTTTTGCGTGAAAAAGCAACAAACATCTTCACATCCTCACATACTCACAAACTTTCGCGTTTATAATGTTAGTAAGGATGGTTTTGTCAGAACCCTCTCCTTAAACTACTAAGCTATCTGTGTAAATGTATATATCTATTACAAAGCTAAAGAGTTTATTTATTTGTTTGTCCACCCTAATTTTAAGAGCTACAAGTTGAATTCCAAAAAATTCTTATTGTGTCAAATAGGCTATTTACTTAGAATGACTATATAAGGATAAACAAATAGGATCGGTCTTTTTTTAGGAGGTCTATTGCTAGCTCACAAGCCGCCCATCCGGGCGACGCAAAGACGACTCGCAGCCCCATAACCCACCGTATTCCCTTCCCTTCACTTTTAGGGCGACCACTAATACCAAATTCCTTGTGGTCCGTAGCCAGCCCGGCAGAATACCCTTTCAAATACCATCTCTCCTGTTAAACGGTCGGCGCCGTCGTTGTTGTCACAGCAACTGCTGAGTTAACATCAAATGTGATATAGGTATTATGAATATTATCAACATTGACTAATATCACTGTTCCGTTTGGTGATGGAGTGATAATACAATTCACCACCGCCCTTTCTTGCCCGCGGGTGTCGTAAGAGACGATTAAGTGATATAATATGCAGGTAACATCTATGCAAGAGAAGGAAAACTCGAAACAAAACTCTACACCAATACGTTTGACCAGGTTGGTATAATAGGTCACTTTATCTCCCGTTATGGATAAGACTCGAGCCTAATAACAGGACTTATTAGAGTTAAAATGCTGAATATCTTGGAATAACGTACCAATATGATATTATTAATATTAAATAAGTAATTCAAGCTAGTTTTTAATACAAACGATAATCATTGGATTCATTTGGAATCATTAAGATCATTCCAGTTCGTTGTTTCAAATTATAATATACAAATAAAAAAAAATTATTAGATTTGAGAATTGAACAAATTTGGCAATTATAATTGCCAATGCCATGAATAAAAAATCTGTAAAATATGATTAAATACTTTTCCTGTATTTTTTCATGCATAAAATATTAATTTCTTAACTTGTATTTACGTGATCCGGGTCCACAAAAATTTTTCATTGCTGTGACTGCAGCTTTTTGCAATTTTTGGCCTTTTTTTGAGGTTTTTTGCATTTTACTCAAAACTGGAGGGTGACCGGGCCAAACGGACTTGAAATTCAGATTCAGCGGGTCGAAATACATGTCGGTAGGTAGGTCCGGTCCAAAGTACATTCCACTTTTTTTTTGTGTGCCGGTATTATCAATAGAAAAGAGCCTTTATCTCGCCTCGACGTCGAGAGGTGAGGTTACCCAAAAGGGTATTCCGTCGGGCCGACCACTGACGACAAATCACATCTGCTCCGGTCGACCCAATAGCGAGGTGACGTGGGTACGGGTGGGTTATGGGCCCGCGCGTCGTCCTTTCATCGCCCCGGACGGACTGGACCGCGCGTGCGCTTACCATAGCCCACCCATAAAAAAAAAAATCTCGCCTCCATAACTCAAAGATCTAACCTTAGATACCCAAAGTACTTAATAGTTTAAGGGTTCAACACGTCGCCTTCAATTTAATACACACGCGTGGTGATGTTTTTTTTATTCCCTATTCCTAATCAAGGACATACGACAATGAAACATGGCCTCTAAATGTCAGCCTCATAAAAAGGCTCAAAATCGCTCAACATGCTATGGAGAGCGCTATGCTCGGTATTTCCCTATGCTATAGAATTTGGGTATATCGGACATAATCCAAAGAATTAGCACGTTGGGCAGGCCATACCGCTCGTCGAACCGATAACCGTTGGGGAAGAACGGTTCTCGAGTGGCGACTACGAATCGAACGACGCCGTGGAGAACGGAATACTAGGTGGCCTGACGACGTCTTGAAATTCGCAGGGAACCGTTAGCTGCAAGTGGCACAGGACCGTACCGAGTGGCATTCTCTTCGAGACCTATATACGGGCTGATGGGTGAATTAAGGACTTTCAGATTAATAGTTTTAAAAGAATCGGACTCGCACTGTGAATATAACCGTCATATGAAATTTAATTAACTCTTATTTGCTTCGGAAATGCCAAATAAGACAGTCAGTTGATTCTGTTTTATATATTGTAATTTTATATGTAAGCTTTTTTATCGAAAAATTAGTTGGAAAGAAGATATAGTGGATAACTGCTACCATTATTCCATTATGGGGGCGAATGCAGCAAAAATACGAGTTGATAAAATTATTATTTAGGAAGAGCCCATAAATTTACCCATTTTCAAAACTCGCAGAATATTTCCAGGTAAAAATGCTAATATCTATATGTAAATGTATAAATACATATTTAAGGTTAAAGTGCAGCCCTGTCACATTTACCCGCGGTCACTTAGATACGCTAATGTGCGGGTCCTTTATGTTTGAAGGTCACAACTTTGAACGTTTTATGCTATACAATGCTCATATAATTTCACTAAGAATAGATTTATAGTTTGACGTAGGACATGCGAGTGTAGGTATACTGTATGAAGTAACCTAGGGTTGCACCCATATATATTGTTATATCTATATCTATATATATATATATATATATATATATATATATATATATATATATATATATATATATATAAAAGAAAGTCGTGTTAGTTACTATGTATATAACTCAAGAACGGCTGTCCAGATTTGGCTGAAAATTGGTGGGGAGGTAGCTTAGAACCAGGGGACGGACATAGGATACTTTTTATCCCGTTCGATCGCGTTCCCATGTGACATGGCATAAAATGTCAAATAGATTTTATTTTGTTTCTGTTTGTCCATTCGGACGGGCAAAGGAATCAAAAACCATACAGCCAAGTCTGATACAATTTTCTTCATATTATTTAACATTTCTTTATATAGAATAGCTTATTTATAGTCATGTCCATCAGTAAGTCAAGTCGTTACCATTAATTAGCCGGTATAAACCTAATTATTTGATTTCTCTGGGAATTACGCTAGAATATGAAAATACACGTAAACCACTCTTATATCACATTCCTTACATATCGTAACTGTATTATATTACATAAAATATCAGCAAAATTATTCAATGTAACACACTAATAAAAAACTAATAAAACACTAAAAAAATGAATATAATACAAGAGCTAAATATGACATTTCCATATTCGCACTGAAACTCATGTCAAAGAGAATACAAGTCACTATGAAACGTAGGATAACAAAAACGCATTTGATATGTAATAACAAAATGCAAATGACAGCTAAACGTAATTTTGTTTATAGTTAAGTATGGTTTAAAATTTGATAATTATAATTTTCTCAGAAATCAATCATCAGTAATTTGTATTCTCTTGGAATCATCATGAACAATGGCGAGACCAAGACGATCGAATCTTTCGATAAAGCCGTAATGGTTCCTCCATTAGAGAATATATATTCGGAAATTTAAAAAATGTATTTACAAAAAAAAAATATATGGCGTTACGAAGTTCGCCGGGTCACCTAGTAATATATATATATGTCGCCGCGAAGATTAATATTACTAATTATAAGAGTACTGCATATAACAATAGCTAATTAATAACAATAGTATACTATTGCTCTACTATATTACTTTGTAATTAAATCATATTTAGTATTTATTTAAGTTCGTCATGTTATAATAGTCCGGTCAATTTAGACCAAAAAATGAGAGTGAAGTTACATAAAGTCCCAACAAGCTGAATTTCAGTGAAATTGTTTAAAATATAATTATAAACAATGTCTAAAAGTTCCCCATCATTCCCCTGTAAGGAAAAAATTTAATTCAAGGTCAAAGGTCAAAAAAATGAGTTTTTCGCGATTTTCAGCAAAACGGTAAGTTTTATCATAAAAGTACCTCAGACAAAAATTGGAGATCATAAAATTATCTATAAAAAATGTATCAATACTTTTTTTCTTACGAGCCACCGTTTCTGAGATATAACGATTCAAAAAGTTATAAAAGTTGTTATCGTCATAATATGCATTAGTACGCCACGTATATACATCTAGAGTTGTAATATTTTATATAATATATATATGTATGTATATATATATATACATACATATATATAATATATTTAAAAATTTAATATATATATATATATATATATATATATATATATATATATATATATATATATATATATATATATATATATATATATATATATATATATATATTAAATTTTTAAATATTTTTCTATCGGTCATTCAATACGTTGCAGATAATGCTGATATTAATGTAAATACGCTAGACAGCAATAACACGCTCCACATGATGGGTATTATTCAAATTGTTACTCCAAAACATTCAGTTTTACTAGAAGAACCTATGCCACGAATAAAAGAAACTCTTTCAGCAAATGATTTCCAGGCAAAAGCTCATGTGCCGATACAGACTTATACAGATGACGGTGTAGTAGGCTACAGTAAAATAAATGTTAAAGATTTTGTTTATGGAATTGAAACAGTATCGTTTCTCAAAAAAGTTGATGTAGTATGGTTTTATGGAAAATGGAAAAATGAGTCTTTACCCGTTTGGAATGGTTTTATTGAACGTTTAACAAATAATCATACGAATTATTCTAAATCTCAAATTTCATTTTTACCATTTATTCGCCAACCAGCCAGTAACTATAATACTATCTATACGACTTTACTTTGTGCATTAGAGAATGCAAAACGGTATGGCCACACTGTATGCATCGTGACTTTCGACCAGCCCCTGTATGCTAAAGCTCGAGAAATTGTATCAGCCGCACCTCAGGGCTCTGAATTATCAAAAATCATCATCAGACTTGGAGGATTTCATTTACTGATGTCTTTTATGGGAGCAATTGGTCATATTATGCAAGGAAGCGGCATGAAAGAAGTACTAGCAGAGATCTATGCGTCAAAATCATTAGAAAAAATGCTGAATGGTCATGCTTACGCAAGAGCTGTTCGAGCTCATACACTACTTCAGCTTACTTTGGCAATTATAGTATTAAAAGAAGTTGAAATGAATGACATAATGGATGCAGATCTAATCGTAAATATCGAGCATATATTAGGTAATACTCTTTCATACAATGATATTGAAAATGACGATGAAGTATCTGGAGCTTTACTTGATAAATTTAATCAAAAACTAAAAGAATATGAGGAACGAGGACCAACTGCAAAACTTTGGATTCAATATTTTTGTATGGTTTCCATTGCTAAAGAATTCCTAAGAGCTGAGCGTATGGGGGATTGGAAAGCTCATTTAAACTGCGTCAAAGAAATGCTTCCTTATTTTCACGCGTCTGGACATTTTCCTTATGCTAAATCTGCACACCTTTACTTGCAGGATATGGAACAATTACAGAATTCGATTGATCTTGAAGTTTACGAAAAGTTTTCAGGAGGATTTTTTACAGTTAGACGTTCAGACAAATTAAGTTGTGGAACTTCAACGGACATGGTAATCGAGCAGTCTATGATGAAAGCTATGAAGACAGATGGAGGTATTGCTCGAGGGAGAAGTACAAAAGAGAGCGTCATCAGTAAATGGGTTTATAGTATGCATGCTATGAATACAGTTTGTGACAAATTAGAAGATATCGCTAATGTTAGGATGGATACGACCGAGCAGCATGTTGATGCAAGTGATTCACGAGTAAAAAAAGATGCTAAAGACATACGAAGACTTTTAGAGTGGTTCTCAACGCATGATCCTTTTCCAGAGGTTAACAAAATTGTTTCTATTGCGAGTGGTGTCGTTGGTGACGATAAAATTAATTGTTATAAAGCTCGTGAAGTTGGACTTGTTTCTATGGCAAAAATGACAGGACTGACATTCAATAATATTAAATTAAAACGCGCTGATAAAGTTGTTCCTCTCTTAGCTATGACTAGTTTCATAAAAGTTCATGAAGAAAAAGTACCTATTGATCCTGTATTATTGTTCCAACGCATCAGTATTATTGCAGCAGTTCAAGATGAAATTGAAAAATATTTTGAATATGAATTAGCTCCCTACCCTAAACCCTAACGATAAACGTTATTTGATAACATCGGGATGCGTAAAACACAGAAATCTACCATTTACGATTGTTTTGAAAAAGTAAATATTGATATTAACAACACTAATGCGACATACATCATTGACGGAGGATACTTACTACACCGCGTTGTGTGGGATAGCGAAGAAACATTCAACGTTATCTTAGATAAATACGTTCAATATGTACGTAGACATTTTGGTTCCAGAGTTACTGTCGTATTTGATGGCTATGATGATTGCACGAGAAATATCAAAGCTGCAGAACAACGTCGTCGAACTTTAGCAACATCTTCATCTTCTGATATTTTATTTGATGAACTTATGACAGTCCCAACCAGTCAACAGAAATTTCTTACAAATACCCACAACAAGTCTCGGTTCATTTCAATGTTGAAAGAAAAGTTTACGGCTGAAAATATATTGGTAAAACAAGTTAATAATGATGCTGATGTATTGATTATTGAAACAGCAATAGAGCAATTCAATTTGACAAATACAACTATTGTTGTTGGTGAAGATGTTGACTTACTTGTATTACTCACTGCTCGAACGCCAACTGAAAAAACCATTTTTTTCTTAAAACCAGGAAAAGCTCAGCATCAATCAGATATATATTCATCAAAAAGTTTATTTACTTTAGTAAAGTGTAAAGATCATGTACTATTTTTACACGCAATAACTGGCTGTGATACGACATCTGCATTTTACAGGAGGGGTAAAACAGCAGTTTTCAAAATGTTTGAAAAACAAGATTTAATTCAATGTGCTGAAGTTTTCAAAAAGAGTAATTCAACTCAACAAGAAGTTATTACCAACGGCATCCGCTTTCTTCTTTCTATGTACGGAGCTCCTAAAAAAACTACCTGTTTAGATAAGCATCGATATGCATGTTTCGTTAAAAATACTAAAAATAACAAACAAGTTCAATTAGCTTGTCTTCCTCCAACCTCAGTTGCTGCTCACCAACATCTTTTTCGAGTATATTACCAAGTTCAAGTGTGGCTTGGTTATCAGCTAGACCCTACAGACTGGGGTTGGAAGTTGGTCAACAATATATTAGAGCCAGTTCAAACTTTACTTCCACCTGCGCCGGAAAAACTGCTGAACACTATTTTTTGCAACTGCAAAAAGGGATGCAGTGCTAAATGTGGTTGCAAAAAAGTCGGACTGTCTTGTTCTTTGGCATGCACAAATTGTCAAGGCCGGTCGAGCTCTAATATTGAATCACAAACAATGGAGGATTCGTTTGACTCCGACGAAGTATCATGCGATACATCGCTATTGACGCAATTTACTTGCATCCAAAATGAAGATGAAGAAGAAGCAGGAGAAGAAGAACAAAAAGAAGATCAAGAAGAAGAACAAGAATTTGAAACTTACGAATAAGACGAATAAACTTCAACACTTTTTTTTTCATTTACATCGCTTTTATCTTTCCCAATCTTTGAAAATTTCCGTTATTTTGCAATAGTTTTACATTAAACAGGATCACAACTGATCCGTGGAGTAGGCCTACTGGGGAAACCACGTTAAAAAAAACGCGCTATGTACACTACCTCATAGGTGGCGTGGAAACGTGTGCATATTATGACGATAACGACTTTTATAACTTTTTGAATCGTTATATCTCAGAAACGGTGGCTCGTAAGAAAAAAAGTATTGATACATTTTTTATAGATAATTTTATGATCTACAATTTTTGTTTGAGGTACTTTTATGATAAAACTTACCGTTTTGCTGAAAATCGCGAAAAACTCATTTTTTTGACCTTTGACCTTGAATTAATTTTTTTCCTTACAGGGGAATGATGGGGAACTTCTAGACATTGTTTATAATTATGTTTTGAACAACTTCACAGAAATTCAGCTTGTTGGGACTTTATGTAACTTCGAATGTCTAAATTGACCGGACTATAAATAGTTCTGTCACTCGATTAAATTCAATGTTATCGCCGTAAACTTAATTAAATCGTAAGTAGTGTTGAATGTAAAATAGGTTCAATAAAACTTCCATCCATCCATCCATCAGCCTACAGACGTCCACTGCTGGACATAGGCCTCCCCACGAGAATGCCACTCGGAACGGTCCTGCGCCACTTGCATCCAACGGTTCCTTGCAACTTTGAGAACGTCGCACACACTGGTTATAAACCTTTGTTTTCAGACACTGCGGAATATTGGACGAGAAGATCCTCGTAAGTTTCCCGAACGCTGCCTAGCCGAGTTGGATTCGTCGGCTGACCTCTTTCTCGACATTGAATCTACCTAACTGGACTGCTTGTCCTAGGTAAACATAATGATCCTCAACTTCGAGAATCGCATTCCCAACTAGGACCGGTACAGAAATGATATGGGCATTAGACAATAAAACTTATTGCATATAATTACAATATTATTTAAAATATTGTGATTTCGTACATATTGGCTTTAAAATAGTTTGATTTACTTGCTGTGATTTTTAAATAGTAAGATAGACAAATATTCGAACGCTATAAAAGCGCATGTGTCGTGAGCAGCGTGTTCAAAGGTCCAATTATACACTGCCTGCATACGACCTATCATGACCTATGCCAGGGTAGTGTTCGCGCACGTTAGTCCACACAAAATCGTCAGGTTAAAAACACTTCAGAACCGAGTCATGCGATGGGTTACGCGGGCACCCTGGTTCATTCGTAATGGTGATCTTCGCATCGACCTCGAATTACTGACCATCAGCCTGTGTCCCATCTAAAATATCTATCGATCCGACGTCCCTGACATATACCTACTGAATGAGACAGACGACTTTATCGAGATCGCTTATTGCGATCGCTCAGCAAAGAGCATACACGGCTCGCAAGGCATTTACACAGAAATATCCGTGATACCACCACGCCACTTTGCCACTAGCGACGCCCTAAGCCTAGATCCGTTCCTCACGGAGGAAGCCCTTGCGCTAAGTTTACTTTCACCAGGTTGAGCGTTCTCAGCGCTCACCCATATTCCGGGTTAAGCTGTTAAAGCCATCTACGGCTAACAGTCACACAAAAGAAGCAGCGTGTTCAGTTCGTTGCTGATATTTGGAGGTGTAACATTGTAAGTAGAATTAATGGCAGTTTGATTAAAAATAGTTGATTTATTACAGCTTGCTTTAATTTCAAATCCTATTCAAGAACCTTAGTTTTTTCGCCATTCATAATTTTTGGGAACTTAACCCCTTCCATATTTTATAGTAATGTGATAGGACTAGTGTTGCCCAAATGCAAGACCAAGACGAGACTTGGACCGGTCTTGGTCTTGGTCTTGCAACATCACACCTGGTCTCGTCTTGGTCTTGGTCTTGCGCACCCGAGTCTTGGTCTTGGTCTTGCGCACCCGAGTCTTGGTATTGCAGCAAGAGTCTCGCAAAGTTTTGCAGTTAGAATAACGTAACAGTAATTTATCATGGCAATGAAAAATCCAACTAAATTAATCAAATATCCTATCCTACCTATCTATCTGCTAGCCTATAGTTCACTATTGAATACAATACTTACCACTGGAGAAAATTACTCTTCTATTCCCCTGGTGTTCCATTAGACAGCGTTACTACTCTTATGACAGGACTTTCGACCCTATTTTCTTAAGACGTCACCACACGAGGCAGTTGATACAATAAATTTTATGTCATTTTATAATCAATGCGATATTTTACAATTAATGCGATTGTTTATATTCCCCTTCAAGTTAAGTGGTATGTATCTATTGTATTTCCAGTTTAGTTACTGATACTCTGGATACTTGAAAAAACCTGTTGCTCTATTGCCTATATAAATACTTTGGCCGCTGGATCCATGTAGCTCTTAATATACTATTTATTCAAGAACATATAAAACTGATTTAAAATTTTATGGTTTTAATACTTGTAAAATATATGATATTCGTCGTCATCGTCACAGCTCATAAAATGCCACTGCTGGGCTTAAGCTTCCTTCCAGTAAGAGGAAAATTGATCTACTATACCACGCTGGTCAGACATGTTGGTACAGGGTTTTCTTTCTAGTTTCACTTCTCTTGCACATATGTTATATACACAGGCTGTATCAGGTTATGGGACAACTGTTCATGTATGTTGTAGTTCAACAGTCATAGATCATAATTAGAATGTATATTACACAAAAACAATATAACGTAAAAGTTATAGTGATTACAAAAATGTGTGTCTAAAAGTTTATGCCTTAAATTTTATGCATTATGTAGGTATGTACAGACAGGATATATGTAAGCATGTAAAATTTCGACAGTATAAATAGGTATTAGATTTGCGCGAACCTTGCAATGGTTACGTAGGTACAAAGGCGACTCATCAACGGTCATCGGCCGATCAGCTGATTTATGTTAAAGCGAAGTTTGTCTTGCTTATGCAAACGTAATCATTGATTTATTCAAATTCTAATGAACATTTAACAAAATACGAATATGTTGTAGATTAAGTATCATTCCTTTATACATTTTAATCAATTTACACGAAAAAACGATGACAAAATTGAGAACTTACATGTCTCTCAATTCATTAACGAATCGATAATTTTATTTCAATTTTTTTTCATGGGTTCCTAACACCATTGCCCGATCCGATTTGATACGACATCCACGGGTAAGAGAGTGGTGAATTATATTCGTACTCTGTCTTTTTTTTGTGTGTGTGTAGCTGTTGGTCGCAGATGACCTTGACAGCTTAACGCGCGGTCAATGGGTGAGCGCTGATGGCTCTCAACCCGGTAAGTAAGTTAAGCGAACATCGCCCGAGGGCTCCCCCCTGTGGGGAACGGACCTCGGCTCGGGGCGTCGCTGAGAGCAAAGTGGGCGTGACCAAGTTTAGGTTAATGACTTTTACGCGGCGCGGTTTTCGACCTCGACGGCGAGGCCGATACCGCGGAGTTTTATCTGTTATCGCTGCGCGAGCTGTGTAGGTCCTTTCTTGGGCGATCATAATAGCGTCATCTTCTTCTTCAAGAAGATGACGAGGACGTCGGACCGCGGATATTTTTGAGGGGACGTAGTTTACCGCCCCAACCACTAGTGGATTGGGGTGAGTCGTGGCAGAGGCAAAATAGCGCTGGGAACAACGCTTCATGTACTGCCTGATGGTGATCGTACTCTGTCCCTACATGGACATTTATATAGATTAATTGTAGGCATATTTCTATGTCCAACAGTGAACGTCGTTGGGCTAATGAATAAACGGATATATAAATATGTATAATGGGCAAGAGCACTCTCGTGATTACGGTATTTTTGTCCTTAAGGCTTTCCGAAGAGTAATTCTGAAAAGCCAATACCAACATTGGGAATCGATTGGCCAATAGATGGATATCTCAAGACTGATTTGACTTGCCGTGTAGTGACGGAGTAAGAATATAATTCATCACCCCCTATTTTACCCGTGACTGTGAACCCACGACTAAGGGCTATAATATATAACATCGGTGCAAGAGAAGGAAAACTTGACATGTATGACCTGTAATAACACGGCCGATCACCGTGGCGATTCCCCTCCGGCCACGGCCGATTCTCCTCCTGTTATGTAGAAGACACGAGCTCAACCGTATATAAGCTGAAATGGTGATTTGAATTAAATGCAAGACCGCCAGACTCTTGCAGGCCCAGTCTTGGTCTTGCTCAAGTCTTGCAGGGCCAGTCTTGGTCTTGGTCTTGCAAAAATTTAGCGGTCTTGGTCTTGGTCTCGGTCTCGCATTTCTCCCAAGACCAAGACCAAGACCGCAAGACCAAGACTTTTTTGGGCAACACTAGATAGGACTAAGTATTAATCAAGAATAGCAGCACCGCTGATCCGAACAGGGTTCACGGGCTCCCTTTTTTAAAGTGCTCTTACTGGCTTATAGCTGGCTACTCCATAATAGGAGAGAAATTAACCTACTGTATAGCGCTGATCTGACGGGTTGGTAAGGTTTTACTTGGAATTTTCCTGTTCTTGCATAGATGTTATATGCCTATGACACCTGCGGGCAAGATGATGATGAACTGTATTCTAACCTCGTCACAACACGGAGCGTCAGCTCACGTACGTCCTAATATTGGGTACTGGACTTTTGCTTAATGTAAAATAATTAATAACCTATTAAACTATGTTGATATAAATTTTTATGTTGAGTTTTTATTCTTTTACGATGATAAGTGCTTTCAATTAATGATCTTTGATGATAATCCGACAGAGAAAGACTTAGTCACTGTATTATGATTAAGGAAAATATCTGTGGTGACGGCACCTCACTAGAAATTATTACCAACTAATAATTACCTACGAATCTGTTAATATTTGTAGTGTTTATCTCATTCTTTATACAACTTCAGTACTAATAATGTGAATAATAACTTTAATAATAATAACTTTAGTACTAATAATGTAACAAAGTGCTAATTTTAGGGTTTAAGTAAAGTTGTAAGTACTTATAATGTAACTAGCAACCCGCCCTCGCTTCGCTTCGGTTTCGATCGCCTTACTCGCGTAGTGCACGGGCACGGGGGAACGGTCCTGAGGGAATACCAGGATAAGATATAGCCTATGTTACTACCTGATATTATAGCTTTCCATTGGTGAAAGAATTAGAAACCGGTTAAATTATTTAAGCGTGAAAGCGTAACAAACAAACAAACATACTTTCTTTCGCATTTATAATATTAGTAAAGATGTTGTCGTAAATGGATGCATAAGTAAGATGTGTAATAACAGTTTGGCCAGTTTCATATGTCAGTATTGATTACTTTTAGTTTTTTATTATTCAATTAAAAATTCTTTATTGTTGCTCAAATTATATGGGCAATTCTGCACTAAGTGGAAAATCGCTGCCCCAAACTAATTTTGTGTATTAAACTTTAATATTTTTTATTTTTTATATCAATAACGACGTGGTATTAGGTATTCTAAGTATGCCGCAGCTTACTTAATAATTTAATAATGTAATAATTTAATAAATGAACCTCAAACACCTCAAAACCCAGTCCCCTGGTATGTCCCAATTCCAGAATAACAAATCTTTTTATCAATATTATTCTTTTTGCCATTGATAACTGAATAAAAAATATCCAAATACATAAAGGGAAAGAGTAACCACCTTCATACATCGCCATTCAATTTGTACAATAAAATTTTATCAAAATACGTGCTAATGTTGTCCTTAAATTATTAAAACAGTCCCCTGTGAAAATTGAAAAACCGCGCTGAACTCAAATTGTGTTTTGCTAAGAAACATTTGGATCGTGAAACAGAATGCAATTGGTGTAAAGTTCGTTCGGTTGAGGAACTAAGCGGGCAGCCACCATTATTTTAGTGCTACAACAGCGTTTACTTGTGAACTACGGGCCTCGATCGTTACCATAAATAATTTTAATAACCATAATTTGTTTAAAGTAATTGGTAACACAGTATGTCGCCACATCTGTTTCGTTAATTTGATATGTTTAAATGATTTTGTTTTAACATTTACGTGTTTAAACATTTACGTAAAAATCACAATTCCCTGGTCAACAGTCCCCTGCCATTTCCATAGCATGGGATCAAACGATAGTGAGCTGTTTGTTTAGGTTTTGTATCCTGGCTACTCTTCTATAACCATTAGCACTATCGTCTCTTTCATAAGTTTTATTTCAAAATGCCACGTATAGATGAATGTTTAAGATATCAAAGGCTTGAAAATTACTCGACCCTAAAAAAAGAATTAATAAAAGAAAAAAGGCAAATATATAAAAAAAAGAAAGGTGCACAAGAAAATTAGTTAAAGATTAGCAACCCGCCCTCGCTTCGCTTCGGTTTCAGTCGTCTTTCCTGCGTAATTCCCGTTCCCGTGGGAATACCGGGATAAAATATAGCCTATGCTACTCCCTGATATTATAGCTTTCCATTGGTGAAAGAATTTTTGAAATCGGTCTACCCGTTTTGAAGATTACCCGGAACAAACAGACAGACAGACAAACAAAATATAAAGTTTATTTTAGGCATATGTATAGTGCAAATAACCGTGTGAGCATGGAAAAAGCCTATTATTTTGACATTACAAACAGACACTCCAATTTTATTTATTGGTGTAGATGTAATAAATTACTAATAATGTAATTAATAACTTCAGTATTAATAATGTGAATAATTGATTTATTTTATAATTAACTTACTAACTAACAATTAAATTAACATTAGATATGTGAATTTTTGGGACATAATTCATCATCGCAGCCCACATACGTTCCGCTATTGGGCTCGGGCCTCCTCCACAATGAGGAAAGGGAGGGAGGGAATTTGACCTACTATACCATGCTGGTCAAACATGCTCGTATAGTATCGTATATATGGTTTTATTTCGAGTTTTCCTTCTCTTGCACATATGTTATATGCATATTATATTCCTTAGACGTCTTTTACGACATCCTCGGGCAAGATAGGGAGTGCTGAATTGTATTCTTACTCCATCACCACACGGAAAACACCAAACGGACATAATTAGGTCCGTTTATTGTCTTAACCTAAATAAAGCAATAAGTAGAATTCGATCATTGATTGATTAACTTCCGATTTCGGATCAACCACATAAAGTTAAAAAAATTACTCAACGATATTTAACTGAAATTAGTGTTAATTTAATATTTCGTTATCTCGCTTTCGAAATAGTGGCGACTTATGAGCTGGGTATAGAAACAGGTTACGAAAAAAATGTGTATACTCTAACTTGAAGTAAATCTGAGACTTAAGAATTGAATTTTTAGGCTTTGATTTCTGATTACACTTATTTTAATAATGCAGTATACTAAAGTACAGAGTAGTGTACTACTCTGCTATCATTTAGCCATACGTCATAATTTTTAATCACAGGACACAAAATATAGGTTTTTTTACATTTAAACTTACTTTTTTCATCTCGGAATTTATCTTGGAGAAATTTAATTTGTTCCAGACTTCAAAGATACTAAAGGAATAAGAAAATATATTTTTTGGTTTCAAAACTAACGAGCTAATACTAATAATAAGTTTTGGATTCAGTAACCGCATAATTTTAAAGACAATCCACTTCAAAAGGAAATAACAATGAAATTAATTCAAAGCTCGCGTTATCTGCTTAAGTATAATAAACTATAGCAAATAAAATACTATTGTGTAGATAACTTATCCATTCGCAGACGAAATGAATAGAACGTGGTAGCGTGTGCGATGTGGTTGGCAACAATCGCAATAGAATATAGGTAGAGTCCGCTACAAAGTTCTTTTGTCACGATTATCATGGAAAATCCGATCGGGGGAAGCGTGGCGGTTGCTTTCAACATCGGCAAACTGCATTATGAGCTATCTAAGCCATTGTTATGAGCAGCGCAACTCTATAATCTAGTGTTCGTAGCGGGAGTCGTAACTTGTTCTACGTCCAGTCTGGCTCACTTCTGAATTGGCTTCCGATGAGTTGTAAATTCTTAGCGTTGTTTAAAATAAAACTTCAGACTTAACATGACATTTATTATTTTCGTGATAACAAAAATTATGTATGAAATTAAATTACCTTTTACCGCTTTAGATTTGCTTTTTCGGGTATGGACTAAAAATATAATTTGATTTTTTTAAGAGACCTAATTCCGCACTAATTATAGACAGAGAGAGACCAGCAAGCAGCCCTTTTGATGCCAAACAAAGTAACCACTACTTATGGATCACCGCAACTACTAATATAAACCCAGGTCGTTTCCTATCATAAAGCAGGCTTTACTAGTAGCAAATTGCTACTCAGGAGTCGATTTTCTGGGAGTATGGTAGGTACTGCCTGGACAAGGAGTACCATTATGCAATCAGAAAACTGTCAGCAACATTCCATTCCACAAGGAAATATATTTAAAATATGGATTGACAAATTTTGCATCAAAAAAGCTTAATTTTATTTTAAAAGTTTTGTGATATTAGATTATATAAAAGCATCTAAAGAAAATCCACTTTGGAAAAAGCCATAAGCAGTAATAGGCAAGAGTTTGCAACTTCATTCACCAGATTATAGCCGATCCATTGAAAATATCCATAAAAGTCGAACATTACCCGAAACAATGGAGGGGTGGGCTTGGTATTAGGTGCTTGCTATTGAACAACTTTTGTCCCATTGTGTTGTCCACTAGAGGAGGCCGGGGTGGGCCGAACAAAGACACCGCGCAGACATAGACCGAAATTCATCAGCAACACGATTGTTTGCTACATAAAGGACGCCATTGTCGACAAATATGATATCGTAACACAATGTGGATGTAGTAATTAGATCACTAGACGACGCTTTTAGCAACCGCTTATGGCGTGTTTCAATTTTTATTTATAAAAGTCTGACTTGATATAATCCTTCCAAATACATAATATATGTTTGGCTAAAATACCAAATCCATTGTTTAAAAACATATAACATTTAAAATTTCCAAGGAATCTTGACAAAGTCATTGAGTGTGAATAAAATGTTCAAAACATTTGCTCTTATTCTTCTAGCATTCAACCTTTCGTCGCCCACTGGTGGACAAAGGCCTCCCCTACAAATGAGAAGTAATATAAATACTATCGTAATCGTCCTGCTTAGCCGTCGTATTGGCGATCGCAGTGAGGTGTTATAAGTTTCTCAGCAGAGGGCTGCTTAATCTCAGTTGAACCCTCAGCCGGTTTCACTAGACACATAAGAAAATTAGCTGCGTTGTATTTTTAAACCGTCACCATGTAGGTAGGGATATGATCACCATTTCAGCCCACATAAGCCCCACTGTTAGGCTCGGGCCCCCTTCATAATGGGAGGGCAAATGACCTACTTACAACGCTGGTCAAAAGTGTTGGTGTACGGTTTTATGTCGAGTTTTCCTTCTCTTGCCCAGATTTTATCCGTATATAATATCTTTTAATCGTCTTTTGCGATAGCCAGGCGCAGAAAAGGGGATGGTGAATTGTATTTAGACTCCGTTACCACACGTAAAGGAATATACATATGTATTAATATGTAACATGAAACCTAATGGTGAGAAGTAAAAAATATCATCTATGTATATAAAAATCACTGGGTGTTTTTATGCTCCCTATGGCCTCCAAAACGGTAAGACTGATTTTGATGAAATTTTCAGGCATCAGGCCGAAATTTTCAGGCTCAAATTAGCCTAGAGAGTCATTCGGTGAAGTTTGGTAGCGATCGCAGCAATAAGATCTTTTGTTTTTTTCCATTATCAATAACAGCTGTGCTATCGATCAGCTATTCTTTAAATAACTGCCATTATGTTGACAAATGCGTACATCATCTTTCAGTGTCTTTTCAAATTCATATTTAGTATGTTTTTTCTTTTACGTTGAATATGGAAAATTACGTATAACTAAACTTAATATAATTAAATGTGATATCGAATTTAAATTAGTATTTTCACTCAATATGCCACTCGAATAGCCGGGCACCTCTAGTAGTATATAGATCATAATATTACAACAATATTAATAAATCTTCTAAAAGCAGTTGTCATCTTGTATGCATCAGCATTATAACGACAATACTGTAAATGCCATCAGTAGACAATACGCCGCCCTATACCCCACTCATATACTTATGTCTCCGAGGATATAGTTTGATACTGGATTGTCTCACAATTTATTAAACAACTTTATTTTATTATACATCATTCAATAAATCTACTTATTCACTTTTTTATTGTCGTCCTTTAACTTTTTTGGAATAACCATTTAAGTATATTCGAATGACCAGCAATAATAGTACGTTGACGTTAGGTTTCATACGATTACTAATTATAAAAAAACGTGCTTGTTGTGTTTTCGAATACATTTCTGCGCGTAAGGGCCACTTAGTAGTACAAATATTCCGTCTTTCAAGCTGCAATCAACTGCATACCAACTTTTTAGAAATGGAATGAGCAATGAATATCGTTAACAATTTATTATCTTTGTAATTTTCATTTAAGTATTTAGAAGAGAAAAGTTCAAAGAGATTTAACTCTGAATTCTTCTGGCGATTTTCTCTCTCTCTCTTAACAAGCTGATACAAGAAATTTACTAAATTAAACAAAACTAACTACAATTACTACTAACTAACGTAACATAACTAAAATTAACAACTAGAATAAAGAAATAAAATTACTACGAGACTTCGTCTAAGCTCTTGAGCTCCCATACTTTTATGTCGAAACACGAACGGCCATTATCTCTTCTAGTAGAACAAGTCTCGGGTGGCGGTATGTGCCGGAGTGATTCCTGACGACAATAGGCCAGTTTCACTTTTTTCCGTGCTTCGTATTTGAACTCACTTAAACCGGGCGATTTGCGGTCTACCACTCTGTTTACTCTATTTGTTGTCGCATTTCCTTCCTTTTTTGTAAACTCATGTTAAGTATGCTATTATATCGAGTTACTTTTATAGACATGTGACTGGTTTGATATTGAAAGAGAAATGTAAAATAAAAAAGATTATTCTAATAATATTAGAGCTTTACTAAAACAATTATTTAGTATTAATTGAGAAAAGTAGTTTAATAAATAAAGAACGTATCTTTTATGGTTTCTAAAAAAGTCTTTCGAATTTCTTTTTTATGTAAATCGAAGTTTTTTTTATAAGCCACAGTTGGTCTGGTCAAAAGGGAGCATAATGCCACAATAACTCCCGAGGCCACATGCTTACCAACGGTATACCGTTGCATGTGCATTCAAGCCAGTTAGAAAATAATCGTCTAAGAAAGGTCACTTTTAATTCCCCACGAAAAATTTTGTTACAAAGCCGCATTTATATATGAATTTACAAAGAGCAATATATTCAATTACTGCACTTATATAGCTAATTGTAGAACATTTTCTTCGAACGAAAAAAACTTCAGCGTATTATCATCATAAAACCCGCATTTAGCGTTGTTAGATAACATCCGAGGCTTTATAATCCGTCAAGAGGGATGCTGCCTAATCTACATCGTGTGCCATTCAAAACTATTGTGTCAATCCGGCTATTGTTTAGACCAATCGATAAAAATGACACTTTGGCCCTTTTCCAACTGTAGACCCACCATTCAATGCATTTTTCACTTTTACTTAATTTTCTTCTAAAACTAGAATATATATAATGGATATATTATACAGTCATATTTTGCTCGTGTAGATTTTAGCTATAGACTGACTATGGCCCCGAATTTCCTCATATTAATGTTTATGGATTAACTTTTTCTATGTATTGAGGACTATGTATTCTATTCTATGTATTGAGGAGGAGCACTGTTCTGTGAAAAAAAAAAATAACATGTAGGTTTTTCTGCCTCACTGACAGAATATACTTTAAATACGTAAGTTCAAGACGGTCGAGAGAAAAATGTATGAAAAGTTAACAAACTAATTCATATTCGTATAATATTATATTTATAATATGTTTTAGTCTTTTATAGACGAAGACTGCCCCAATTCAAATTTGATACAACACTGAAAACTTACTGATTACAAACCCAATAATGACTAATTCTCTTCTTGATTTGACTGATAAAGACAAGATAAAGACTGACAAAAGCTTGAATATAACCTTAAAAGAACAGAGTAGCCTACCCTTAAAAAAATACAGAAGAACAGAGTACTATATCTTTTAATTAAAATTCATATTTTTGTTATTATATAATGGTAAACTGAGGTGCCTCCCACTGCTGCCTGTGGGTGTATTCTGTGTGGTGACGGAGTAAGCAAATAATTCACAACCTCCTCTATTGCCCGTGGATGTCATAAATGACGACTAAGGGATTGTATATGCATAAAATAACATCTGTGATGGGATAGTAGTTCACTTTTCCTCCTACTGTGGAGAAGGCACTAGCCTAACAGTGGGACGTATATGGGCTGAAATGATGATGATGAAATAATGAAGCTGAGGTGTAACACATTCACATTTCATGACATAACTCTTAGTCTCACATGCTATCGGTTTGAGCTTGAATGGAAAGCTATCAGGGAGTAACATAGGCTATATTTTATCCCGGTATTTCTATGGGAACGGGAACTATGCGGGTAAGACCACTGAAACCGAAGCGAAGCGAGAGCAGGTTGCTAGTCAACTATACAAAACATGGCTAACTGATTGCTCATATGGTACAGTGTTTAAGATACTCGAGCTACTGTTCAAGAATCGTTTCGGATTCGATTCCGATGCAGGACAATAATTTGTGCGATCCAATTTGTATCCATTAATTACATGTTTCTGAAGTCTAGTTTTCCCGCATTACAATTATTTATTTCTATAGTACAGGTTGTTATGTATTTAAAACAAAAATTAATATATTTAATACATATTTATGTATACTTTGTCATACAACCCTCAAAAGAACTAATAAAAAAGCTCGAGAACAATGACGTACACTTTGAACTCAATTCATTTTCACCCTTGCTCTATAATGTTAAAAAACACATACACAGTCCACCCCCTACATTACGTTCTGAATAGCCATTATTGAATCACATTAAGTTAATACATCCATGAATAATAGGAATGCTTTATTACAATTGTTGTCTCCGGGCGTAACAGTGATTTTCTTTTTTTTGTCGCGAGGGGGAAAAGGTATAAAAAATGTTCCAGACTATTGATATCATTTAAAATATGACGTACCTATATCAAGTTTTTACATCAAAACTAAATCAATATAATAATATACTAATTTAAATAAATACGCAAAATTTGCAAACTAAGACTTTTTTTTTAGGGTGAGTTACAGTCGGCGCACTCCTCGCCCTACTCCATCCGGGGGACAGAGGGGCGTAAACACGCACACCTGTAACCCACACGTATAGCACGTTGCCTTCGTCGTTGGACCAACCACCGGTGCAGAGTTCCTTGACTTCAGGGATGCCGATCACTGTCGCGAGGCTAACCTCTCCGCGCGTGCCCGGACTAAATCCCCGGTCCGGTCACCCGCAGCCTCTGCTAGAAACTAAAAACATTGGAGAGACTTATATTTCGTTTTTAATTATAATTAACATGTCATTATTTTTTTCAGTTCATATATACGCCGATTCAAAATTAGGAGGGAAATTTACCACCACGCGGTGCAGATATGTTAGTATAGGATTTTATTTCGAGTTTTTCTTCTCTTGCATATTTGCTATATCCATATCTTGTCCCTTAGTCGTCTTTTACTTACTTTTCGGCTACCACCATGAGCGCCATTTTTCTGTTTGGTGACGGATTAAAAATAAAATTCACCACTCCCTATCTTGCCCGTAGATGTCGTATAAAACGACTAAGGGATATAATATGCACATAAGATCTGTGCAAGAGATGGCTGTCCTCACCGCCCCAGGCGGACGGGGTGGATGCTGAGGCTGGCCGCATCCGCTGTGCGTTAACGCAGATCTACGATGCGGCCATGCCCCGTGTGCGGCGTCTGCCCCCGAAGAGTGCGGTCCCCTGGTGGTCCCAAGAGTTGGCGGACCTTCGGGCCGCGTGCATACGTGCCCGAAGGTCTTACACCCGCAGCCGAGCGCGTCACCACGACGCTGAGCGGGAGGGCCAGCTGTACGAAGCTTACCGCAGTGCGCGGTCTGCCTTCAGGCTGGCTGTCCGTACCGCCAAGGACGTCAGTCGGCGGGAGATGCTGGACAGTCTCGAGCGTGACCCCTGGGGTCGCCCCTACCTCGCGGCGATGAATAAGCTCCGCGGGCGGGGCCCCCCCCCTCACCGAGACTCTCCAGCCCAGCCTCCTCACCAGAGTTGTCGAGGACCTCTTTCCACGGCGGGCGGAGCACACGCCCCCGGTCATGGCTTCGCCGGACAGCGACCGGGAGGCCAACGACGACAGTGTTCCGCCCATCACGGAGCCGGAGATGGGGGTGGCGGTGGCGCGTATGCGAGCCAAATCCACCGCCCCCGGGCCCGACGGTATACCCAACCGTGTGTTGGCCCTGGTCCTCGAGCACCTGGCACCACGCCTCAGGGGACTATTTGACGCTTGTTTGGCGTCCGGGCAGTTCTCCCTGGGTGCTGGAAAGAGGGGAGGCTGGTTCTCCTGCCGAAGCCGGGACGGTCTCCCGAGTCGGCCTTGGCCTACAGGCCCATCGTGCTGCTCGATGACACGGGCAAGCTTCTGGAAAAGGTATTGGCTGCCCGCATCGAGCGGCACCTCGTCGGGGTTGGGCCCGATCTGCCGGACGCCCCGTTTGGTTTTCGGAGAGGGCGTTCGACGATCGCGGCCCTACTGCGCCTACAGGCCGTGGTAGCAGAGGCCGTCACCGGCGGAGGAGTCCTGTTGGCGGTGTCCCTGGACATCGCCAACGCCTTCAACAGTCTGCCATTCAGCTGCATCAGGGAGGGGCTGAGGTATCACGGGGTGCCCGTGTACCTCAGGCGGCTGGTGGCAGACTACTTGGAGGGGCGCAGCGTCCTCTGCGTTGACCGAGTAGGGGACGTTGTGCGAACGCCCATGACGTGCGGTGTCCCACAGGGGTCGGTTCTGGGTCCGACCCTGTGGAACATCGGCTACGACTGGGCGTTGAGAGGAAGCCTCCCACCCGGGCTGGGCGTAATTTGCTACGCCGATGATACACTCGTCACAGCCCGGGGTGGGACGCTAGAGGAGGCGGCACGCCTGGCAACTCTCGGCACCGAGGAGATTGTCAGGCGAATCGAAGCGCTGGGGTTGAGGGTAGCCCTGGAAAAGACGGAGGCCCTTTTGTTCCATGGCCTCCGTACCGCCGGGCCTCCCGCCGGCGCTTCGATCACCGTGAAGTCGGTCACCATCAGCATCCAGGCCCACATGAAGTACTTGGGCCTGGTGCTCGACGGGCATTTCTGGTTCCGGGAGCACCTCCATCGACTTGTTCCCCGGCTTGTCGGCGCGGCGTCCGCCCTTTCGCGGCTGATGCCGAATGTGGGCGGACCCAGCGCTACGTGCCGACAGCTGTACGTGGGGGTGATCCGGTCGATGGCCCTGTACGGCGCACCGGTGTGGGCGGGGTCCCTGACCGTCCGTCTTAGGGCCCTCCTGTGGCGACCACAGAGGGTCATGGCGATCAGGGCCATACGGGGTTACCGCACTGTGGCGACGGAGGCAGCGTGCCTCCTGGCCGGAACTCCCCCGTGGGACCTGGAGGCGGAGATGCTCGCCGAAATTTATCGGCGGGTGTCGGAGACGCGCGCCCGCGGCGGCATGGTCTCCATCAAAGAGATCACTGCCTGGCGGGTCGACGCCCGCCGAGAAGTCATTGCTCGTTGGGCAGTCCGGCTGGAGAGTCCTCGGTACGGTGTCAGGACCATCGAGGCCCTCCGGCCGGTGCTGATGGAGTGGTTGGAGCGGACGCACGGGGTGCTTTCCTTCCGACTGGTGCAGGTGCTGACGGGGCACGGTTGCTTCGGGAAGTACCTGCACAAGATTGTCAGGAGGGAGAGCACACCGTCCTGCCACCACTGCAGTTGCGACGAGGACACGGCGCAGCACACGCTTGAGGAGTGTGCTGCATGGGAGGGGGATCGCCGTGAACTTGTCGCAATTATCGGTGCCGACCTGGCGCTGCCGACCATCGCCAGGGAGATGCTCGTCAGCGTCAGGAACTGGGACGCGATCGCCGCCTTCTGTGAGGCCGTAATCTCACGGAAGGACACGGCGGATCGTGTGCGAGTAGAGCTCCTATTCGGCGACACGTTCCGCCGCCGGCGACTCGGGCGGCGCAGGCGTGAGTATCTGCGCCTAATGCCGCCCTAGCCGAGGCCGCGGGTGATCGGACCGGGGAATTGTCCATCACCCGCAGAGAGGCTGACCGCGCGACGGCGACCGACGTCCCAGGACGTCGAGAGGTGAGGTTACCCGAAAGGGTATTCCGTTGGGCCGACCACTGACGACAAGTCACATCTGCTCCGGTGGTCGGCCCAACAACGAGGTGACGTTCCCGCGCGCCGTCCTTTCATCGCCCCGGACGCACTGGACCGCGCGTGCGCTTACCATAGCCCACCCATTAAAAAGTAGGTCAAATTCCCTCGCGTTGTGGAGGAGGCCCGAGCCCAACAGTGGGACATATGTGGGCTGCGATGACGATGATAAGCACCATAGGGGTTGGTGAATTGTATTCTTATTCCGTCACGGATGGAAAAATTAAAATGTTTAATTTCAGTCAAATACGATTATGTCGTTTAACTCCATTTTATGTATCAATATGTGCAAGTTTAGAAGAGACTTCTGGTTTCCCTAATATTCTTTAATACTTTACTTCTAATACACAACTTTATCTTTGGTTAGGTTACAAGGACACAAATATAATATTAACTTAGAATTTTATAGATTGATTTTGATGGAATTTCACTTCACTCTGCCAAATCACTATATAAGTTATTATTTTATTTCTTTAAGTATTTTTAGTTAATTCAAAACCTTTTTTAATTACCTTTGAAATTTATTTTTTAAATTAAAATAATTTTATTATGTCAGTTAAATCCTTCGCGATTCAAGGATTTATTCTTAAATGCAGAGGTTTTGTCTTTATAAGATACTACAAGAATGAGTAATCCTACCAGCAATTAGATCGTATAATTACACTAACGCACGGGGCACTCTACTGTAGATGAATAGTCTGAAGCGTGTCCACCATCCACAAGAAAGTTTGCCACGAAAGTATGACGTCCTAAAGTGTATAGAGTCGCTAATGTGGGATGTTTTTAAAAGTCCAAACTTAAATACTGTGTATAAATAATGTGATCACAGCTGGCTATAAGGAGCTAGTTGATTCAAGGTGTTTAATGTTAGCCTTTTTTTTTGTTTTTTTTTTTGTGGGTGGGCTGCGGTCAGCGCGCCTCCGCACCACTCCGTCCGGGGTGACAGAAGGGCTTAAGCACGCAACTCCCGCAACCCACCCGAAAACCACGTCGCCTTCGTCGTTGGGCCGACCACCGGAGCAGGGTTACTTGACATCAGTGGTCGGCCCGACGGAATACTCCCTATTAGGGTACCCTCCCATCGACCGACGTCCCCCCCTCGGGGAGGACGTCGGTCTTTCCTCACGCGGTCGGCCTCTCGGCGGGTGACGGACTAATCCCCGGTCACGTCACCCGGTTTAATGTTAGCCTGCAGTCAATATGATAAAAGATGTAAAAACTCTATTTTTACGAATTTTATCGTGTTTTGATTAGAGCGTTCATGGTCACCAGCGGACCGATTGACGATGTAAACTGTTCGAAACGTCTAGAAATCAAAATTCAAATACAAACGCGTTAAAACCATAAAAATAGTTTTATATATAATGTATTAATGTGTAATACTCGCGTAAACATCAGAAATCATGAAAAAGCTATTGTTAAGTGATAATAAGGAAGATTGTATATAAAAAAAAATATATCATTTATATTAAAAACTAGCTGACCCGGCGAACTTGTAACGCCATAATTTTTTTTTTCGTAACTACATTTTCTAAATTTCCGAATATATATTCTCTAATAGAGGAACCATTACGGCTTTGTCGGGAAAGATTCGATCTTCTTCGTCTCGCCATTGTTAATGATGATTCAAAGAGAATACAAATTACTGATGATTGATTTCTGAGAAAATTATAATTATCAAATTTTAAACCATACTTAACTAAACAAAATTACGTTTAGCTGTCATTTGCATTTTGTTATTACATATCAAATGCGTTTTTGTTATCCTACGTTTCATAGTGACTTGTATTCTCTTTGACATGAGTTTCGGTGCGAATATGGAAATGTCATATTTAGCTCTTGTATTATATTATTTTTTTTAGTGTTTTATTAGTTTTTTATTAGTGTGTTACATTGAATAATTTTGCTGATATTTTATGTAATATAATACAGTTAAGATATGTAAAGAATGTGATATAAGAGTGGTTTACGTGTATTTTCATATTCTAGCGTAATTCCCAGAGAAATCAAATAATTAGGTTTATACCGGCTAATTAATGGTAACGACTTGACTTACTGATGGACATGACTATAAATAAGATATTCTATATAAAGAAATCTACACTAATATTATAAAGAGGAAAGATTTGTATTTTTGTATGTAACGAATAAACTCAGAAAGTACTGGACCGATTTTAAAAATTCTTTCACCATTGGAAAGCTATAATATCAGGGAGTAACATAGGCTATATTTTATTCCGGTATTCCCACGGGAACGGGAACTACGTGCGTAAGGCGACTGAATCCGAAGCGAAGCGAGGGCGGATTGCTAGTGTTAAATAATATGAAGAAAATTGTATCAGACTTGGCTGTATGGTTTTTGATTCCTTTGCCCGTCCGAATGGACAAACAGAAACAAAATAAAATCTATTTGACATTTTATGCCATGTCACATGGGAACGCGATCGAACGGGATAAAAAGTAGCTCATTGTCATTAAGAAAAAGAAGAAGAAGAACGGAATAAAAAGTATCCTATGTCCGTCTCCTGGTTCTAAGCTACCTCCCCACCAATTTTCAGCCAAATCTGTACAGCCGTTCTTGAGTTATAAACATAGTAACTAACACGACTTTCTTTTATATATATAGACTAGCAATCCGCCCTCGCTTCGCTTCGGTTATAGGTTATAGTCGTTTTACCCGTGTAGTTCCCGTTCCCGTGGGAATACCGGGATAAAATATAGCCTAGTTTACGCCCTGATATTATAGCTTTCCATTGATGAAAGAATTTTTGAAATCGGTCCAGCCGTTTTGAAGATTACCCGGAACAAACAGACACACAGACAGACAGACAAAAGTTTTTTAATTGCTATTTTAGGCATAGGTGTCGCGCAAATAACCGTGTGAGCATGAAAAAAGCCTATTATTTTGACATTACAAACAGACACTCCAATTTTATTTATTGGTATAGATATGGGCGACAATATCTATACTAATATATGAAGCTGAAGAGTTTGTTTGTTTGAACGCGCTAATCTTAGGAACCACTGGTCCGACATGAAAAATTCTTTCGATGTTAGATAGGTCATTTATCGAAGAAGGCTATATTTAATCACGCTAAGACAAATAGGAGCGGAGTACCAATGAAGAATGTTTTAGAATCAAATTCTACGCGAACGTATTAAAAATCTACCCTGCAAAAATTATAATCAACTGGCAATAAAACAAATTATTTTTTTTAAAGACATCTTTTTAAAGACAATATTGCAGCGGATACAAAATAATCATGTCATTAATTTAAAAAAAAATATTTACATAGCAATATCACAGTATTTACCACAATGTTATAATTTTCAACGATATTGTGTGAACACTTGGATCTGCAAAGCTTATGAGAGTAGGTTACCCATTTTTCTGCTTCCCTTTGTATGTCACCCTCATTGTACAGCGCTTTGCCACGATGTAGTCAGATTCCGTTGTAAAGTGTTACAGCTTTCACAAAACATGTGTAATATGTCTGTATTTATCCTTTAAAAGACGTCCACGCTTTTCTGAAAGAGTACTAAAAAACCTACTGAAGCACATATTAAGCGTAATTTATTTTTAATCCATATTTCTAGAAGTAGCTTCTGCCGAAGTAGTACCACACTATAGCAAAAAAAAAAACATGTCCTTCTTTAAACGAGGTTTAAGAAGAGCTTTTTCTTCACGGTAGGCAACGGCCTGGCTGTGCCCCTGGTATTGCAAAGGTCCATGTGCGGCAGCGTCACTTACCATCAGGTGTGCTGCCTGCTCGTTTGCCACCAGCGGCAATAAAAAAAAAACGACATTTATATAATAGCAAAATGCTACTGCGCTTCGTTCGATCCTTTTTTAGGTTTTTTTTATTGCCAACGGTGGCAAACGAGGAAACAGTACACCTAATGGTAAGCGATGCTGTCCCTCATGGACCTTTGCTAGGCCGCTGAAGTGAAGAAAGTGAAGGGAGTGTGAATGCGTGAGCGCTATGAGGTTTCGGTGATATTAAAGGTATCACCAGAACTTAACACCCTCAGAAAGTTAGGCTTCCGGCTCTCTCACTCACCGAACGAAGCGCAGTAACAAATTTCTACTACTCTAAGTCGTCGATATTCTGGTACAATGTGGTCCTACGCCGGTCAGACCAGCCCACGGCTGTTTATAGCAGCTCTTCATGGTATCAAGTTGATGTGGGAGTTATTCTTCCCAACTTAAGAGTCGGGAAGAATAACTCCCACCGCCGCGCCAATTCCATTTTGTTTGTTGTTACCAATCGCCCTAATAGCAGTCGCGGCCCTAAAATACTATGGCCGTCAGCGGTCTTTATAATAAAAACTAATTTAGTTTTGTCTATTTATAAGGGCGAGTCAAGCGCCATTGGCAAAAAAAATCTTAACAAATAATGCACTCACTTCAAAACATTAAATTTTTTGTAAGGCGAAAAATAACAACACAAGTATCTTCTATACCAATAAATAAAATTGAAGTGTCTGTTTGTACTGTCAAAATAATAGGCTTTTTTCATGCTCACACAGTTATTTGCACTATACACATGCCTAAAAATCACTTTATATTTTTTTTGTCTGCCTGTCTGTCTGTCTGTTTATTCCGGGTAATCTTCAAAACGGCTGGACCGATTTCAAAAATTCTTTCACCAATGGAAAGCTATAATACCAGGGCGTAAACTATGCTATATTTTATCCTGGTATTCCCACGGGAACGGGAACTACGCGGGTAAAACGATTAAAACCGAAGCGAAGCAAGGGCGGATTGCTAGTTATATATAAATTTCTTGTGTGTGTGTGAATGTCACTAAACTCCTCTTAAACTAGCTAGACCAATGTTGATGAAATTTTTTGTATGTGTTCAAGGGGATTCGAGGATCGTTTAGATTCATAATTGGACCCGGTAGGTGGCGTTATTTTATTTGAAAAGAACAATGTCTATTGGGTCAGCAAAAGAAGAAGTTTTATCTATATCAATAAATAAAATTGGAGTGTCTGTTTGTAATGTCAATATAATAGGCCTTTTTCATGCTCACATGATTATTTGCACTATACATATGCCTAAAAATCAATTTATAATTTTTTGTCTGTCTGTTTGTTCCGGGTAATCTTCAAAACGGCTAGACCGATTTAAAAAATTCTTTCACCAATAGAAAGCTATAATATCATGGAGTAACCTAGACTATATTTCATCCCGGTATTTCCACGGGATTGGGAACTACGCGGTTAAGGTGACTGAAACCGAAGAGAAGCGAGGGCGGGTTGCTAGTATAAAATATAATAAGAATCCTAAATCAAAATGTCTAACTGGTATCATCATAATGATTTCTGATGTTTACGCGAGTATTACAAATTTTAAATAAAACTACTTTATGGATTTTATCGCGTTTGGCAATAAATTTGTATCTTAATGTGGGTCAATATTTAATAACAAATTTTCTGTATCGGGTAGATAATTATAAATTTTCTGTAATAATGATGACTTGTTGGACTCTACTCCGTCACCACGCGGATATAGTAAGTCAATTTTACCTTTCTTTGTGGAGGAGACTCAAGCGCAGCAGTGAGGCGGGTCGCGCGCGCGAGGAGCGCAGCCTCGACGAGGCGACCCACCGCCGGTGACTGGGGCGGCGCAGGCGTGACTACCTGCGCGTCATGCCGCCCTAGCCGAGGCCGCGGGTGACGTGATCGGGGAGTTAGTCCGTCACCCGCCAAGCCGACAGCGTGAGGAAAGGCCGACGTCCTCCTCGAGGGGGGGGGGGGGGCGTTGGTCGATGAGAGGGTACCCCAAATAGAGGGTATTCCGTCGGGCCGACCACTGATGACAAGTAACCCTGCTCCGGTGATAGGCCCAACGACGAAGGCGACGTGGTGTTCGGTTGGGTTGCGGGTGTGCGTGCTTACGCCCCTCTGTCGCCCCGGATGGAGTGCGAGAAGTGGGATGACCGTGACCCACCCCAAAAAAAAAAACGTCCAGCGGTGAGGGATATATCAGCGAAGACGGCAATAATGTACGATTTGATATCTCACGAGTAAACAAATTAACATTTTAATTAACGATTGTAGCAAGTTTAATTCTTCACATTGAATCGTTATATTACATTAACAGAAAGACATTTATTTAGTACTAAATATAGTTTGACTAAGAATAGGAAAATACATCAGCAAATCTAGCTGTAAACACCATTAAGAAACGAACAATCGGCGCTCTGATGAATTTCGGTTTATGTTCCACACCGTAGAGTCTTTGTGGCTCTACTTTCAGCAACACAATAGGGACAAAAGTTATTCAACGACAATGCGAGCACCAAATACCGATCGCCCAACCACCCTACACCCTCTGGTACCTAACCATTGTTTACTTTAATACTCAACTTTTATGTATATTATCGATAGACAGTGTAATCATGAATCGAGTTACTTAAAAGCACATAAAAGGAAATGTGGTTCACAGTTATTTTGCTATTCCATGTTCAAACCAATTACCGAATAGGTACTGAATTCTATATCAAATAAGAACCTACTTTTTTAATAAATTTGACAAAATTTTGCTGTATTTAATAGGTGGGAAATTAGAATTTTATATCTAGCTAATCAGGTTCAAGATTACTCAAATCGTAAATCGAAACACATAGCCACTATAATGAAAATATGATTTTGGCAGTTTATTTTTTAAAAATTCGTCTTAGTAAAATTATCATCTAACCTCATGTATGTCCCACTGGCTGGGCTCGAGCTTCCTCCACAATGGAAACAAAATTGATCTTCTGTACCATGCTGGTCAGATGGGTTTTGTTTCGAGTCGTCCTTCCTTTGCATAGTTATTATAAGCACAATATATCCCTTGGTTCTGTTTTACGACACCGACGGACAAAAAAGCTGATGGAGAATTATATTCATACTCCGTCACAACAAGGAAAGTATTATTTAAATAATTTGATATAAAATCTTTATTCAATGCAATACTGCAAAGATAGCGTAGTGGTTAAGTAATTAGAGTCTTAGAGTCAGAGTAATATGGGTTCAAGGTTTCATTATCATCATTTCAGCTCCTTCGCCTTACCGCTGGGCTCGAGCCTCCACCATAAGAGGCAAGTTGACCACTATACAATGCTGGCCTGGCACATGTCTTGGTATATATTCCGTTACTTAATCCGTTGGTCGTCTTTTAGGACACTTACAGGCATGGTTGTAGGAGGAGATGGTTGAAGGAGTGGTTAATAGTATTTTTATTCCGTCACCACACGGAAAATTCTAAATTCAAAGATTACAAGGATAATATGCCTTGCTGCTGGATATTGTAGCTACTGACACATATCTTTTGATATCAAGTTTCTTTATTTTAAACAACCAAATTGCCGCAGTTGGATCCGCACAGTTCTCGCTCCGGTTGGAATACGGGGAAAACATATAGCCCTGTTATCCGCTGGTACTGTAGCTGCCCATTAACCGCTAAAACAATTTTTAAATTCGGTAAACTATTGTCCGTTCCGTGTGGTAACGGAGTAAGAATACAATTCACCACTCCCTCTCTTACCCGTGGGTGTCGTAAGAAACGACTAAGGAATTATAATATACATACAAAATCTATGCAAGAGAAGGAAAACTCGAAACAAACCCTATACCAACACGTCTGACGAGCGTGTTATAGTAGGTCAATTTCCCTCCCATAGTAGAGGCGACCCGAGCCCAACAGTGGGATGTTATGAGGGATGAGCTGAGATGATGATAATGATGAAACTATTGTTTATTGTGATAGCATAACAAACAAACTCACATTCGCATTTATAATATTAGTTACGATGTACATACCGTATATAGATTTCATCCAAACATTTAATTAGAAAGACGTAATGCAGTGATGGTTTGAGAACACTAAAACTATGTATTATGACCAGCAGGTGGCGCTGCAATTGATTTCAAGCAATTCTATTTTATATTCAATTTCTAAATCCTGTTGAATCAGCTAGTTATTTTTATAAAGTCTTACACTTTTGATGTATGTATTTAGATTCATCAAACTAATTATAGAAGGTATTTTTTTTTTCTCATTTTAGCGTGTACGTACATGTGAATCCACTGTCGGTAAGATGACATCATGCTTAACAATATTTCGACAGTTACTATTCACGTCGGCAGCATTGTTACAAAAAGCCTGAGCGTTCCTACAAAAGCTGTAAAGAATGAATGGGAGTGGGCGAGGGGGAACTCAATTCAATAGGAGAAAGGAGGAATGTGTAGTTATGTAAGTATGTTTTGTGGTGCGTGCCGGGATTCCAGTTAAGAAAGTTTATTTTTCGAATTTAAAGCGAAGTAAGGATTCTAAATGATAAAAATAATATATCTTTAAGCATATATGTATGTATATATATAATTTTCTGTTCGTGTGTTTGTAATTGAACTCCTGAACGGCTGATCCCGATTTTGATGATTTTTTATGACTATTCCGATGAGAATGGTTTCGATTATTAATTGGAACCGGTAGGTGGCGCTGCGATCGATTTCAAGTAGGTATAAATTTTTTACAATTTTTTTAGATTTGGGCAGAGCGACGTCTGTTGAGGTAACTAGTAATAGAGTAAAAATACAATTGATGAGACCTTCTTTTCCCGCAGGTTTTGTAAATAATGACTAGGGGCTTATTACAACAGAAGAAAATCTCAGAAGAAAATTATATAAAAACCCGTGTGGTCTGCTTGGCGCAGGAAGTCACTTATCCTTCTTATTATTGAGGAATCCTATGTCTAATACTTAAAACATTTCATCATCATCCTGCTCTTATCCCAATTACTTAGAGTCGACGAACACATTCTTCTTTCATCCTTAGTAAATAAATGAAACGTGAAAGTTTTTTTTTGTTTGTTCGTTACACTTTCACGCTTGAACCGCCGAACCAATTTCAGAAATTCTTTCACTAATGGAAAGCTATAATATCAGGGAGTAATATAGGCTATATTTTAGCCCAGTATTCCCACGGGAACGGGAACTACACGGGTAAGACTGAAATCGAAGCGAAGCGAGGGCGGGTTGCTACTAATACATATTGCAAAAGACAGCAATAGTTCTAAAACGACTGTTGCTGACACAACCTTCCTTGGGAATGTAATTGTTAACCAGAAGGCATCAAATGGAGGCCCAGGCTGATATAAAACTCTTTGTCATCCTCTATGATAGCTACGAGCAATCTGAGAGTTGGTAGTATTTATAGCCGCCAGTCATTTCATCACAGCACATATACGTCCCACTGTTGGGAGGAAAATTGATCTACTATACCTATTCAGGCGTGTCGGTATAGGGTTTTGTTTTAAGCTTCCCTTCTCTTGCATGGGTATTATATGTATATTATATATCTTAACACCACACAGCAATTAAAAAGTTTATCTAATACTGTTTCATCTAGTCTATATATTTAAAATGAATTTTAGTCTGTATGTCCTTTATAGAATCGTAAACTATGCATTTGATCATGTGATGATCTTCAACAAAGTGTTGTACATGAGCCCACAAAAGTATCCGAGTTGCTACGAACCTGTAAGCAGCGTGATGATTTCAAGGAGAATTTGTTTTATTATTTTTTTAGATTTGATCATAACAACGTCTGTTGGGTCATTTAGTTTTTTCTTTATTTTAAATAAAACTACAGATTTTATCGCGTTCATATTTGATTTTTGATTGCCCAACCTTTCGAACATTTTACAGCATTCATACTAACGGGTGGACTAAAATCCGCTAAGACGCGATAAAATACGTGAAGTATTTTTAGTTAAAATGTGTATTACTCGCGTAAACATCAGAAATCATTAGTTTTTTTTTTTATATTTTCAAAGATAAAATTAATTATTTAACAATTCATATTGAAGTTTAACGATCATTTTTCTACCCGCTGTATTCATACTATCAATTGGAAGCATAATAAATTATATAGAGACTGTAGGTATTCACTGATCACTGTACGTATTCATCCCATCATTCACCAATTGACGTCTGTTAAGTCTATTCAATCACCAACATCAATACAGTTGTGCACTCATTCATAAGCACTAAATAAAAAATTCCAATAGAAAAGACGTTTGATTGCTTCTATTTATAATTTTAACTAACTGTTCCTGCAGTTCTGTATACTTTGAATTTTTACATCCTTTATCTACCTTAAATAGTGATGATATTTGATAACAGTGGTTTAAAGATTTATAAATTAGTTTCACTTTTTTCGTGTTTATCGCAGACGATATTGAAAGGAGACTGTCTACTACACTGTTTCATAAGTCAAGCATAGAAAGAAACACGATATGGTCTACTATGCCTACTGAAACGGAGCATAAACATCGATTTTGCTAAAAATCTGATAATTCCTAAGTCTAGTGAGATCAAACAAATAAATTAATCAGTTTATAATAATAATACCTGAGAGAGACGCGCTGGATGAATACCTGTGGTGGCAGATCATCCGCTCCAGATGTAACCCCGATGCTAACCACGATCCTCAGATACGAGGGACCGACTATAGAGAGAGAATAGTAATACAGATTTTTTTTTAATGCGACTAATCCCACCACACATTCCCACCATTGTAACTACTGTAAGCCAGGATACATAATGGTCTTCATAAATGACACCGAGGTTTGACCCTCAGGCAGTCCCGGGATATGATTTTAATTGTCTTGGGACCCGCAACAAATTTAATTAGAAAAGATTAAAGAGGAGTTGGAAAGAGAGATTCCACTTCCCTCCTAGGCAAAGCTGGAGACAGGAAAATAATATGACTAGCCAGCCAATAAGTAAAGAGGTGTGCAACTACGATAAGCGGAGCAGTACAGCACCACGGATACGGAAGAGCTTAACGGGGCCTATATGTGAGCTTGCTACAGTAGGTATGGCAGAAACGCATGAACGCACGAAAATTTTCTCGAGTTGCTACAAGGTCCGTATAGTATACTACCCCACAGGTGACTTGCAAACTGTTTAACATAAGGTTACGCTCGTTTCGCCAGTAATACAGAATGCCAGTGCGACCTTTTTAACCGTCCATTAATCTATTGATGTCCACTGTTAAACATAGACCTACCCAAGAATGGAAAATGCTATACCTAATAGCCACGCTTGACTGGTGGCTTACCGATCACAGATGCTATTATTATAAGATTACTAGGAGAGTCCTGCTGTACATTCCTGGGCATCTCAATTTTGTACAACTTCCTCGGATAAGTAAGATGGTGACAATTTGTTTCCTAACTCGACGCCGTACAAAAATACCAGACAATTATCGTGTAAGCGTTCCAAATGATCTGTCAAATGACATACGTAATTGGTTTGAACTTCTAAATAGTAACATTAATTAAAAAAATCTATAGCAATATTTGTACTTTTGTTAAAAAAAGATCGTGATGTAAGGATTTAAGAAATAAAAGAAGTGTTTGAGATTCTTTTCTCTTGCAGTAATGTTATCTATTTACTTCTCTAAGTTATTTCTTATGGCATACAAGATAAACAAAATGGTGGTGATATTGTATGCTTTCACCGTCACAATATCTAAAATTTTGAATGTCTATAAATTTTTGATTCATAGCCCGTTGAATATACATAATTCTAAAAATTTCACCCTACATGAGTTATAATAATTCTTTTTCGCTTACTAGTACTAGTCGCTCAGTATTACTATCTTTTCTTCTAAAGATAACAACACCCTACTCTAAGGAAATAATCATTGCGTTACAAAGGACTTTACAAACATAATTTAACGAACACAAATTACATTCAAATTCAGCACATCAATTTTGTGGATCGCACAAAGTATTGTCCTGCGGGAAAATCTAATCTACAAACTGAAACACTGGCATAATAGATCGGTATCTTTACGCCATCTGAGCAGTATCTGTGAGGCATAGTTTCATTCGAGACTATTTTTAAACTCTCAAACATATAGACTAGGATTTCGAAACACTCGTATTGAAGTCTGCAAGTGTCCCCACTAGGCTTTAGTTGCCTCTTAACTTTATTATATTTTAAAATAAGCATGACTAATGATTTCTTAACAAGCAGGTTCTTTAGTAGGTAGCCCCTCTGTGGTAGCTAAACAAAAGTGGTAGATTCACTGGCGGTTTCACGTACAACTTTAGTGTGACCCCACAAAGCTGTGGAACGTCATTTAAATGCACACGTTTCATTGGCTCTGAATGCTTCAGGGAAGTAGAAAAAGAACGGGCCAATTACGACGCTTTTGTGACGCACTCTCTTTGGGTCTCAAGTGTAACTTTATGTTTGGGGATCTTTGAGGTTTTTATTCGCTTTCGACGTCTATCGTTGACTCATACATAATGATATCAATAACGGAACCTTTTTAAAAAGCTTAGGTACTATATAAAAAGAGAAAAACAGTTGTAATTCTTCACAAATGTTGCTTTGGTATGCTTGGTATGTGAAAAAAAATATATTTCTTTATAATTAAATACTACTAAAAAGTAAACAGAGTATCCTAACTAATATTATAATTACGAATGACAGTGCGCTTACATGTCTACACCAAAATATTTTTTTCCTTCACCAATGGAGAGCTATATTATCAGAAAGTAAGTACATATATTTTATTTATATGCCGTATTCCGACGGGAACCACAAGTACGCGGGTGAAACCACGGGAGTTTGCTGTACCCACAATGGTGGGCATAAAGTTCGGCTGTAAAGGTAGGAAAATTGACGTATATCTCTGGCTAAAACCGGTTATCCTAGTACTTTATTTCGCGTACTACTTCTCTTGCAGCGTTATTATTTGCTTATTTCCGTATTTTCTTAAACAGGTTTCACTAAACACTAACTATAAGCGCGCCGGTAGCTACGTGCCTACATATAATACATACATAATATAAATTTATAACAAATAAAAGCCGACTTCAAAATAATATATTCGAGATAAACCAGATACGCGTTATAAAAATAACTCCCAAATGACGATCAGATCTTAATAAAATTCATATAACACCACCTCTAACGTATGATCTACCATATAAAAAATAATCATCAAAATCGATTCGTAATTGGCGGAATGATAGCGTAACATACAAACAAAAAACATAAATCGCATTGAGAACCTCCTCTTTTTTGAATTAATTCAATTATAGAATTGCTTAAATATGACAGACTAATCAAAATTTTATTTCTTATGACTTTAATTAGTAATAACATTTTTATTCTATTTAAGAAACAAATGTCAAATTACAGTATTTCTGCTATAGACAGATGTCGATACAGGAGTGTATAAGTTATCGTTCGTTATAGTATCAAGTAAATGTAGGATTTGAGGATACTCAAATCCTACATTTATTGCTTCGGGTTTTTTTCCGTGTAACGTCTTTCTTGATAGTAGCGGGAGTGATTTTGAAAAAGGGATGGAAATGTATTACAGGAAACCGGAGAAGCGTGCTATTTAATTTGAACCACAAACTCGCGCGGTGGTGGAGATAAGATGTCGTAAGATAAGAGCCCGTATGGCAGTATATAAAATAAATAAATTAAAAAAAAAATACTATGTATTACCACAACTTCCCTATATGCAGTTTTCATATAAAATGATTATTACGCAGTTAACATTGGGTATGTTATAGAGCTCCGTAACTGTAACTATTGAATTTCTAAAAAGAAAATATATCAGAAACGGTAACCAAAGCCGATATGAAAGTGCCGAGTGCAGTGTGTTTATGAGACAAGTTACGACATATTTTCTTTCAACCAGCAAAACTGACAACCTAAACGTAAACCAGAAGGGAAATAATACGATAATCACCACACTTAGTATTTCCCTTTTACCATTCCCTAAATATGCAATACCCATAACCGAAACTATTCGAAACTGTCAGATAATCCAAAATAATTTTATATCGGAAACCGTATCCAAAACCGGCATAGTGTTATTCTAATATTGGTATCCAGATTCGTAATTTCATATCCATAACATCCGTAGGTAAGATCATTACTAAAAGGAATAACATATTCTAAACAAAATCTTTACTCAATGCCTTTGGCCAACGTAGAATGTTAGACCACATTTATCTATTAATATAGACGAAGCTAATAAAACAAAAATATATCTAATAACTAAGAGCACTACATCTTATTAAAAAAATTTACTTATTCGAATATTTGCCGTTAGTAACAAATTTACTAATGGCAGAAAACTACCGCTCGCTGAAGTATCTACGAATAAGTACTAAGTTACCGCAAACTACTCAAATATACGCTGAATTTTTATGATGAATTAGAGTGGTATCCAAACCACAGCCGCCGCTGCAACTTTATCAAAAAACTCAACCTTTTCGCTTAAACTTTCATGGATTTACTATTTGCCGTGTAGTAACGGAGTAAAAATAAAATACATTACCTTCTATCTTGAGGTTGTTACGATTATTAAAGGATATGCTGATAACAAGACTGATAACAAGAGAAGAAAACTTAAAATAAAACTCTATTCCAAATCGTCTGACCAACTTAGTGTCGTCATCTTAGCCCATCGACGTCCCACTGTTGGGCTCGGGCCTCTTACACTAAGGGAGGTAAATTGATCTATCATACCACGCTGGTCAGACGTGTTGGTATAGAGTTTTGTTTCGAATTATTGTTCCATCCCATTCCATTGATATTATATGCATATTTTATCCCTTTTTCGTCTTTTACGACACCCACGGGCAAGAGAGGGGGTGGTGAATTGTAGTCTTACTCTGTCACTACACGAAAAAAAAAACCAAACGATGTACTATAGATCATAATCTCATCATCATCATCGTCTCAGCCCACATAAGCCACATCCTTACTATTGGACTCGGGCCTCCTTTACAATGGGAGGAAGTTATCAATACATTTTTAATCAGTCTTCATCTATCCATCAGTCTATCAACATTTACCATGGAGCATAGTATTTCCTACGAGAGAGTGATAACACCATTAATGTTACGCTTTGCAGGCGGCTTGGTGATTGTGTTAGTGTTGTAAATTTCTTAAGATGCTTCTCCCCCTTTTTCTGTTGATTCTTTAGCCGGTTTTTGCGGCTCCCACGATCATCACTACACAGAATTACTGTCAAATATTTCTAAATTTTATCGAACGAAAGTAAAATTATTGTCTAACATTTCTAAATTTGCGCTTGATAATTTTTAACTGGATTTGCCGCTATTTTCCGCTATAATTATATCTTCTTTTCTAATCACCATTATAAAAAATTAATATAGCATTTAACATATACTAAGAGACGCTCTTTAATACATTTACTGTAAATTTAGCGGCAAATTTGTGATGTTGCTTGTTTTTGCAAAATATTGTATAATAATTCAGTTGTTTTCAAAAAAAGGTTTTGCTTGTATTAATAAGATAATTATTCTGAAAGTTATATGAACTTAATAAATATTTTTAAATTTTTATAAACAATTTGAACATACTAAATGAATTGGAAAATAGATTTTATTTAGAGTAACTTATATGAAAACAAAAATTATTTTTATACTAGTACAAATCCATGACATTAATTGACAACGAACAACAAAATTAGCAGACACTAAGCCCAATCAGACTCAGTCAAAAAATCTCTACTATGGATCGGCAATTAATTATTATCCTCCTTAAGAATCGCACTCACGACGCGACAGAATTCAGTCGCTATTTACATTAAACTACTACGCCATCGGTGCAGCTAGTGTAGTTATCTATGCAAGTGTTATATTTATAATTTGTGCAGCGATCAAAATGCATTTATGTCGTTTGGTCGTTCGTTAGCCGGCCGTCAATACGGCTCTCAATCCACTGGCTATAAATTTAGTATTGAGCGGACACAACAACAAAGCGCGTTTTGTCTTGCAAATGAAAACGCGCACATTTCGCGGTATTGTGCGCGGCTGTTTCGGTGCCCGCCATTATTAACGGCGAACATGAAAGACAAAAGGTTCGTCTGCAGCACTGAGGCTGGCCTAGATAGCGGATTATTGTACTAACACAATAGGAGCGTTAATTCCGCGACTCTACCATTATTTTGTTGTTTGCAACTTTATCGCGCTTATCGATGTAACACTCGATTGGTTTTCTGATTGTTCATTTAGTTTATTATTATCATAGGTGCTTTAATAGGACCAGTGGGCATTAGGATATGAGATATCAAATAATATAAGGTCTGAGATGCTACGGCAATTTAAGTATGATAAATAAGTATATACCATTTATAGTGTGAAATGAGATCGTTATATTTCTTTTTCTATAAAAATATACGATAAATAGCAGCATACCTAAATAGCTAGAAAGGAAACACAAAATTTTGATAGTAAACCATATAAATCGTGTATTTTTACATCAACTAGTGTAATTTATTATTTATAAATAATAATTATATTGACTAATATTTTTAAACTTAATATGTGTTAAATTATATTTAATATGTATTAAGTTGTTTAATCAGAATTTCTTTTATATGTAACTTTATCAACTAAAACTTACCGCAAAAATCCAAATAAGAATGCTCGCTTTATTCCAATAAATTCCCAAAAATAGCACTGCACATCACGCATCCACATAAAATCAACACAAATAATGATGCTGGCACACAATAATCATAAACACACCAAAAAAAAAATGATATTATTCATAGAAATTCGAAAGATAAACGTGGCGGGAAAATATCTTGACGAAAAAGTTCGCTCCAACGAGGACGGTATTCGTTTATGAACGAACGTAGGTCGTGGAAGGTAGGCACTGACTGAGCGCCATTCAGCCGACAGTCAAGTGTGTTAGGCCCGTGGTTTCCATGCGCATGATCTTCGCGCATCCTGCGTGGTCAACTTCACCCTTTCGAATACTCTTGCATAATGCATATCCCCAAACATGAAATTAAGTGTTTACAATAGATTAAATTTAATTTTATTACTATTAAAATTTGTCTGCAATCATGTACATAAATAAAAATATAACTTGTTTCTTTTGAAATTATTTATCCTAAAATTGTTTTTGACTATACTTAGCAATTGGTATCTTGACAGGTTTTAACTATTTCAAATAATTTATATATAACGCAAATTCGTTAATTCTTTGTGAAAATCTCGATTTTTTATGAAAATTACCATCAAAGTTAAAGTTAATAAAAAGCCGCCAAAACACTAAATAATGTCACGGACTGATAAACAAATTCTTGCCAATATACTGCGACCAGTCGAATAACTTACTGTAAAGAGGGTTCTCACGCAGACTATATTATAAAATATTATATTTTATTTCAAGTAATTTATTATTAGACTACAATCTTAGAATAATAACGTATAGAAGGAGAGTGTCCCTAATTCGAACATTCGAAACATGAATCTAAAAATACTACATGCGCGCAAACGATTACGCACTTACACACGCACACCACTATAAAAATTATGAAATCAAATTTTGTTTTTATTAAAATAATTCATCAAAATAATTTTAAAAGTAATGTTAAAAGTAATGTTGAAAACCTTTTTAAGTTTTTCAAATGTGTTGTGACCGTCATAATTACCTATTTATTTTTTAAGAGTTGCGTACGTACGTGCAGTACCTTGTAAATCACAGAACGGTTCCGGCGTAAGCTCCATTAGGCTCCAATTGAAATGCTTCACTTTTTGTGCGCGAACTTACCTTCTATACGTTATTATTCTAAGACTACAATCAAGTTATATATAAATTTAGCATAATATATGTATTCTACTACATATTAAACAATTTAAGATATGTTCGCAAAACCGGTCAAATGCTCTAATAAATATTACATATACTTTATATGACCTAAACAATATTATAAACTCATTTGCAAAAAAAACGGGCACCTAAGCAATGAACCATTTCAAATGTTAATATTTCTTTGTTTGATAATTATAGGTAGTTTTATCCACACAATTTGCTAAATTAATAAGAAAATAATCGTTTTCATCAGTATTTCATAAAATTTAGATACAATTTATGGGAAATAATGCTAAACCTCGCTAGTAGTGTATATTCGCTAGTAGTGCATATGCTCATGAAGTAAAAATAAAAAAGTTTTTTTGTTTGTTTTTCTTTAATAAAGTAAAAGCAGATAAATGTTTAGTATCGAGTGTGACCCCCTCTAGCTAAAATCACAGCTTGAATTCGTCTGGGCATGCTAGCGAGTATATCCCGGATACTTGCTTGCGGAATACGTTCCCACTCCGCAGTAATCACATTCTTCAGCTCTCTGATGGTCTGCGGAGCCGGGTGTACTGATCTCACACGCCGTTTCAGAACGTCCCAGACATGCTCTATGGGATTGAGGTCGGGACTTCGAGCTGGCCAATCCAAACGACGAATGCCGACCTCTTGCACATACGCATTAACATCGCGGGATCGGTGGGCGTGAGCATTGTCGTCCATAAAAATCGAGTCTTCACCTAGAGCGGCCAATGCGGGTTGTGCATGAGAAATTAGAACTTCCGTTATGTATCGATGCCCAGTCAGTGAGCCGTTTTCAATGAAGACTAACTCTGTACGATCCATTGAATTTATTCCTGCCCAAAACATAACAGAGCCCCCACCATAAGGTGTGATTTCTTCGAAACATGCCTCTGCAAAGCGTTCTCCTTGTCTTCTTAGCACTCGCCGACGTCGATCTTCACCGAACAGAGATATCCTGGCTTCATCAGAGAACAAAACCCTATTCCAATCGTCTTGAGTCCATGATTCACAATTTCTAGCGAACCTAAGCCTGTGAACTCTGTGCTCACGGAGTAATTTGGGGCCGCGGGCCGGGCGGTGACTGCGTATATTGGCAGCGAGAAGCCTCCTCCTGACCGTCCATAGACTAATATGCACATTTCTTACTTCTTGGAGGTTGTTCTTAAGATCCACATACGAAGATTTGCGATTTCTCAATGCGCGACTCACAAGAAAACGATCATCCCGTGGTTGGGTACATGGTTTTCTTCCAGAACCAGGCCTTCTCTCGACGGAACCAGTCTCCTGATATCGCTGCCAGGTCCTTTGGACTGTCGAGCGACTAACATTTAGCCTCCTAGCCACGAAACATTGGCTGCAATCCTCTTCAAGCAGCGCGATAATTTTGGTAGCTTTTACCACTTTATCTACCATTTTTGATACAGCCAAACAGCATTAAATAAAGCTTTGACAGTCAAGGATATGAAATTAATCGATAAAAATTGAATAAAAGTTATGAAAGTCGAAGTTAACTTCTGGAACTTCGCGCCAAAAATGTAGGATAAAAAGGGGTTTTCTGTAAAAATGAACATCAAATGAAAAATTGAATTTAGAACGTACTTTTTTAAATACCACAGCATTTTTAAAACCGGCCAGTAACGTGTACAAACGATTGAAACCTTTTTGGTATTGTATCTTTTTAAATATGAATGAAAATCAAAACCGCCCGTTTTTTTTGCAAATGAGTTTATATACTTCATGTACCCTAATAAATATCATACATACTATACATATTATATCATACATATTGTGTACGCGAAAATATTCTATTTTAAATGAAATCATTTCAAATGTAGTGTTTTCGCAAGAATTCTCTGGAATTAATTTTAGGATAGTTATAATATACATAATTTTTAATTCTCTGTGATGATGTAGTATAAATTTACTACAGAATTTATGTATTTATTTATTATTATTTATTTATAATCAATTATAATACCTTTACAGGACATTTAACCTAATGCGATATTACAAGTAAAAATTATAAAATTAATAACAGTTATATATAATAAGACAATAATATTACACAAACAATAAAATATTATATCAAAATATTAATCATAATTTAATATTATATTTTACCAAATAACATTTAACTAAATAATAAATTAAGATATGTAATACATATGACAATAAACGAATAATAAAATATAATATCAAAATATTAATCATAATTTAACATTATATTTTATCAAATAATATTTAACTAAATAATAAATTAAGACATGTAATACAATATGACAATAATATAAAACAATTGATAAAATATAATATCAAAATATTAATTATAATTTAATATTATGTTTTACTAATTATAAGCCACGCACTTATATACAACGTCTGAGAATTCTCGCAGACTGCAGTTGTAAATGTCCGTGGAATAATGGACTGTATTTATTAGTCTGATAGCACGTGTCAGTGGGGTGTAATGGAGCATATTAGTTTTAAATATAATTCATCACCCCCTTTCCTGTCCACGGATGTGATAATGTGATGACGGAGTAAGAATACAATTCACCACTCCCTATCTTGCCCGTGGATGTCGTAAAAGACGACTGAGGGAAGGAAAACTTGAAATAAAACCCTATACCAACCTCTCTGACTAGCATGGTATAGTATGGTCAATTTCCCTCCTATGGTGGAGGAGGTTTGAGCCCAACAGTGGGACGTATATGTGCTGAAATGATGACGATGATGGATGTGATAAAAAAGGACCGAGAGCTATGATATGCAGATAACATCGATGCAAGAGAAGAAAAACTGGTAATAAAATCCTATACCAACCTGTCTCGCCTAGTATAGTAAATCAATACCCCTCCTATTGCGGAGAAGGCTCGAACTCTGTAGTGGGACGTATATGAGCTGTCATAATGATGATGATAATTATATAGCCGGAGATGTGTTATATGTTTATTTAAAATGCGCGTTTAGACGCAACCTATCAATTCTCTTTCTATTAAAAAGTAATACTTTGGTTTTAAACAAAGTATCCTACGAGCACGCACACAGGTTTCAATATTTAGAGCTAGCTACTTTTTATGAGTCTGATTTCTGTCTAAAGAGGTAATAAGAATACAATTCACCGCTTGCTATCTTGCCCGTGAATGTCGTAAAAGATGACTAAGATATGTCATATCACATCTGTACAAGAGAAGGTAAACTCGAGATAAAAGCCTATACCAACTACAATACCAACTAACAGGCATGGTATAGTAGGTAGCCTTCTATAAGGCAGTCCCCTCAAGGAGACTGCGAATCGTGCGCGGGAGGTGCGCTACACGGTCCACCGCCGGCGACTTGGTCGTAAGTACCGACGCCGGATGCCGCTCTAGTCGAAGGCGCGGGTGACTATACCGTGGAATACTCCATCACCCGCTGGGTGGCTGGCCACGTGAGGGCGACGCTCCAGAAGGAACGTCGGCAGCAGACGCAACCCGAAAGAGTATTCCGCCGGGCTGGCTACGGACGGCAACAAACTCCGTACCAATGGTCGGCCCAATAGCGAAGGGGTGGCAATGTGATGGGTTATAGGTTCGCGCGCTGTCCTTGCGTCGCCCCGGACGGAATGGACAGCGAAGGCGTTGACGATAACCCGCCCAAAAAAAAAAATATATATAATATGTAATTTTGCCTAGCCTAGCAGTGGAACGTGTATGAGCTAAGACGAAGACGACTTTTAGGGCGCCTTCAAATTTGCCGCAAAGTGTCGCGCGACGGCAGCGCGTCTGCAGCGTTGCAGCCGCACTGCTGTCGCTAGGTTTGAGAATCGTAGTGTAGTTTCTAGGTAGTAGTACATAGTTTCACGATGGACTCTGACGAAGAAACTCTGCTCTACTTGTACAAAAAAATACGTGCGCGCATCACTAGTCGATCGATGAATTAATGCGGGGTTGCAGCGCGGCTGTAGCGCTGCATTTTTCTTTTTTGTTCTGACTAGGAGTGTTAGCCTCAGATGGCTGTTACACCCTTACGCGGACTAGTGGTGAGCGCTAAGGGCTCTCAACCCAAAAAAATTTAAGCAACGGGGCCCAAGGGCATCCCCTGCGGGATATGTGGGATACGAACCTCGGCTTGGGGCGTTGCTGAGGGCAATGTGGGAGGTCCCACTTTAGATTTATTTATTTTTACGCGGCAGGGTTTCGCACCTCGACGGCGAGGACGAAACCGGTGGTCGTTTCTTTGTTGCGGCTTCGCGGGCCGTGTATTCTGTTTTCTGAGCTATTCTGAGCGTGATCTCGTCGTCGGGCTCGTCGAGAGCGGGCCTCGGCCGAGGGACCTTCGAGATGCGGGACGGGGTACAGTTGGTCGTAGCGACCACTAAGGGGTTGGGGTGTGTTGTGGCAGAATCAAAATATCTACGGGCACACTGTTTCATATATTGTCTGATGATCGGCAAGTGCAAGTCGATGTGGAGATCGGCATTGCGTATGAACCACGGTGCGCCCATAGCCTTACGCATGAACCTATTCTGAAGTATTTGTAGCCTATGGATCCTGGTAGCGCTGCAACCGCGCGTTGTTTATTTATATAGATTTACAAAGTAGCGCGGCCGCAGCGCTGCAGACGCGCTGCCACCGCGCGGCTCTTAGCGGCAAATTTGAAGGCGCCCTTAGTGATGTTGATCGTAACTCATACATATCCGTAGCTTAGCTTATAATACTACTTACTTATAAGGTAATGACCGTGTGATATCTAAGACATAGGTCTAACTCACATTGTACCATAATTTCGGTTGTTAGTTTTACATTAAATTAGTAGCTCGGTACAGCACAGAGTATTATATAAAAAGACGATTGATATCGAAGGCTACTCATCATAAAAAGGTAAAACTGTGTAGGATTTTCTGCCCCGTCACGAGGTGCCATACTTCAGTCCCATATAAAATGGTGGTTATACACAGAAAGACGTTAATTATTGTATGCAAATGTAATTTTCAGACAAATGATTTCATTTTACGAGACTGTTAACGACTTTACGGATATACATAAACTGAATAGAATAGCCACAATTCTATAGCGTCTCTAGCAACAATTCTTTTCTTATAAGAATCTTTCTAACAAAAACATGAATAGTTACCTCTCAACATAATAGTGCGTACGACAAATAAGATATGTCCCATCAAAGGAAGAAGCCAGAGACAACGGGAGCAGATACAATGTGAAACGTTGGGTAATATGTCCTATTACAATGGCGCGAACGCGAGACACAAAGCCGTACCGCGTATTGTGTAAACGTGCACAATACACCTTGCATACACATATACACAAACACTAATCACGCATCCAATAAGCCGATTGCTAAAATAATATCAACTTTATCTCGTAGCAAGAAAGTCTTGGATTATACATTTTGATCGCATCAATAATGTGGTTGCCGTGTATACGTGTCAAAATAACTGATATTAATGAAAACAGTAGTTTTCTGTATGAATTGATATTTCATTTTACGTTAACGGCCTTGTTATTTGTAAAAAATCGTTAGTGTTTCGATTCTTATTTTATTACAATCCATAAAACTACCACGATGAGAAGACTATTAATCTATTACAACATAATAGTCATACGGATAGACCTTTTTATTTTGGATTCATATTTTCTTTATAAATATAAATATTTTTACGGATTTTATCGCGTTTGTGTTTCGTTTTTGATTGTCCGGCGCTTCGAACATTTCATTCATGGTCACGGGCGGATAGGCCATTTATAATGTGTAATACTTGCGTAAACATCAAAAATCACATTTTGCTGCAAATATATTATCAACTCACTTCACTTGATCGTCTTGTAATAACGCGAATAAAAATAGAGACTAGTGACGGATTCTTAGCTCATTACCAGCTATAAAGAATTTAACTAAACTAGTTGTTAAAGTTATTCTGCATGTTAACCACTAGCTAACTTTACAATTAATAAAAATACATATAATAATATTATGCTTGATTTTTATTTTTTTTTGGGTGGCCTATGGTAAGCGCACACGTGGTCCATTTCATCTGGGCTGACGAAAGGACGGCGCGGGGGACCATAACCCACCCATACCCACGTCGCCTCGCTGTTGGGCCGTCCACTGGAGCAGGGTGACTTGTCGTCAGTGGTCGGCCCGACGGAATACCCTTTCGGGTACCCTCACCTCTCGACGTCCCTGTCCCGGGACGTCGGTCGCCGTCACGCGGTCAGCCTCTCTACGGGTAACGGACTAAATTCCCCGGTCCAGTCACCCGCGGCCTCGGCTAGGGCGGCATTAGGCGCAGGTACCCGGGCCTGCGCCACCCAAGTCGCCGGCGGCGGAACGTGTCTCCGAAGAGGAGCTCCTCTAGCACACGATCCGCCGCCTCCTTCCGTGAGATTACGGCCTCACAGAAGGCGGCAACTTCGTCCCGGTTCCTGACGCTGTCGAGCATCTCCTTGGTGATGGTCGGCAGCGTCAGGTCGGCACCGATAATCGTGACGAGTTCACGGTGCTCCCGCCCACGCGGCACACACCTCGAGCGTGTGCTGCGCCGTGTCCTCGTCGCAATTGCAAAGGTGGCACGGTGTGTGTGGCAAGGTGGACGGTGTGCTCTCCCTCCTGACATTCTTGTGCAGGTACTTGGCGAAGCAACCGTGCCCCGTCAGCACCTGCACCAGTTGGAAGATAAGCACCCCGTGCATCCGCTCCAACCACTCCATCAGCACCGGCCGGAAGGCCTCGACGGTCCTGACACCGTACCGAGGCCTATCCAGTCGGAATATTATGCTTGATAAAGAAAATCTTCGAAAGGTTATATATGTAAATACAGTGTAATCTATAACGACACTTGATTTAAGGGCAAACTTCTTAAAACGTCGAAATGACTTAATTTTGGTTGATTTGACATACTATCCATACAATGATACACTCTATATAGCACCACATTCACTCGAAATAACGACAACAATACGGCATTATTAAGCATTGAGCAGTACTTTCTTAATTGCCAAAATTAGTAAGAACTGCACCTGTGTACGTTATTTCGTTTGTTGTTTTGTTATATCTAGCACGTGTTTACCTCAACCTACCTTACCTACGGAACATTGTAAAAAATTCTCTTATGTTTTTTGTGAGATTAACTTGCACATATTTACTTTGGCCACTGGGCTATCGTTATATCGTTGTAAAATTTGCACTATATTTACAAATAATGACTTTATTGGTTATAAACATTATTATTATTAAATAAATATTAGAATAGTAAAATATGTAATATCAATTTTGTTTTCACTCCAATTAACGACAACTATCTATAACATCAAAAAATTCACAGTCTCTTGACTGTCGTTATATAGAGTTTACAACGGAAAAAGTAGCGATTGTTCAATGATGGTAATTTACTATACCCGTAGCACAAAACAACATGAAATAACAAACACAACCACAAATCTCTAAAAAAAGCAGAACAAATATTTAAGATAATTTCATATAATTATTAAGATGCGTAGATGCTACGTCGTATCGTAGCATACTACTACGAATTTGCCTTCAGTTACATAGTATACGTAACTGATATGTCAGAGTTAGAACAGCAAATTCTAAGAAGAATCCTTACTATATATAATATTATAAATACGAAAGTAACTCTGTCTGTCTGTCTGTCTGCTACGCTTTCACGTCTAAACCACTGAACCGATTTTGATGAAATTTGGTACAGAGATGTACTAAAGCTTGAGAAAGGACATAGGCTACTTTTTATCACGAAAAAATGGGTATAAGGGGTTGAAATAGGGGATGACATTTTGTATGGAAATTCGTCATTTTCGACGATAGAACCATGAATCTTTGTATTAAGGCACTTTATAATAAATAAATAAATATTCGTTCTAGCATTTTGGAAATTTCATTTATATGGGGATGAAATTCAACCCCTAAAAGACAAAAAAGCATACAGCCGAAACTACTGGGCCTAGAAACGAAATTTTTTTTACATCGTAGTATTTCTCCCAAGAAAGTACCCCAGTACAAAGTAGTAAAGTAGAAGAGTAGTAAAGTAGTAAAGTAGAAGAGTTCGTGTACCCCAGTACACGAACTCTAGCAAAGAAATCGCGAAAAAATGGTTATAAGGGGTTGAAATAGGGGCTGACATTTTGTATGGAAATTCGTCAGTTTCGATGATAAAACCATGAATGTTTGTATTGAGGCAGTTATTATTATAATAAATAAATTAATATTCGTTCTAGCGTTTTGGAAATTTCATTTATATGGGGATGAAATTCAACCCCTAAAAGACAAAAAAGCATATATCTGAAACCACTGGGCCTAGAACCGTAATTTTTTTACACCGTAGTATTTCTTGGGGTTCACGAGCAAAGAAATCGCGAAAAAATGGTTATAAGGGGTTGAAATAGGGGCTGCCATTTTGTATGGAAATTCGACATTTTCGATGATAAAACCATGAATCTTTGTATTAAGGCATTTGATAATAAATAAATAAGTATTCGTTCTAGCATTTTGAAAATTTTACTTACATGGGGATGAAATTCAACCCCTAAAAGACCAAAAAGTATACAGCGGCAACCACTGGGCCTAGAAACGTATTTTTTTTTACTCCGGCGTATTTTTGGGGTACACGAGCACTTGCAAAGTATTTTTGGCAAATCACCCCCTTAAGGGAGTGAAAAGCGTATAGCCGAAACTATTGGGGCTAGGAACGTGAAACTGTGTATTTCTGTGTATTGTTCGATTCTCTTTCTTTTGTTGTAAATAAGCTCTAAGAAATTAGTTTTTGAAATTCATTCTCTAAGAGGGTGAAAAATATATAGCCGAAATCATTAGGCCTAGAAATGTGAAATTTTGTACAAAGTTGTCTCTCTTGGGGAAAGTGCTCACTAAAAAAGAGTTTTTTGCAATTTTACCCCTAAGGAGGTGAAAAGCATATAACCGATATCACTGAGCCTAGGAACGATCATTTTAGTACACGGTCGGCTTTCTTGGGTTACCCCATTATTTTTTCTTAATGCTCGCTTATCAAGATTACTTTGGATCGACGCAATATGTAGGCACTCCTCTGCCATCATAGATATTGCAAAGGTTCTTCTAGCAACATTTTATGACCAGCTGCCTGCCAAACGACATTGCTGGCTAGATGGCATCACCAATTGGTCCAGGTCGATGTAAATCTTTGCCTTAGTAGTATTTTGCGACACTCACAAACAATGAAAGCGTTTTAATATGCCTAGCCGCTACCAGACAGTAAGTTAAAATCAAGATATTAATCCAATTTTCTATCTCTAGAAATAAACAAATTTAAAGCGTCTATTTGTCTGTCAAAATAATAGGTTTTATTTATGCTAACACAATTATTTGCACGATACCTAATTACCTATGTCTAAAAAACCGGCCAAGTGCGAGTCGGGATCGCGCACGAAGGGTTCCGTACCATTATTTATAAAAAGGGGGAAAATTGCGTTTGTTGTATAGGAGCCACCTTAAATATTTATTTTATTTAGTTTTTTATATTTATTATTATAACGGCAACAGAAATGCATAATTTGTAAAAAATTCAACTGTCTAGCTATCGCGGTCCTTGAGATATGGCTTGGTGACAGACAGACGGACGGACAATTTTTTTTTGACTTATATTCGTTACGGGTAACCTTCAAAACGGCTGGACCCATACTGATAATACTTTACTAACAGGTCTACCAAGCCTTACATAAGGAATAACTTATTTTATCCCAGGCTATATTTTATCCCGGTGTGGCTGGAACAACTGTGAGAATTTAGTCGATTTTAAAATTATTTCACTAACGCAAAGCTATTTTTGAGCGAGTAACATATTTAGGCTATTTTTTTATCCCGATATTCCTACGGGACCGGGCACAATGCCGGTAAAATTGCGGGAACTAAATGGATATAAAAATTTATTTACGAATGAAAATCTACATTATCAGTGAATAACAAATAAAGGCTATTTTCATCCTGGTGTTTGCCCAGGAACGAAAACTCCGCGAGTGAAACCGGTGGATGTTGACTAATTTTTAAATTCTTTCAACAATAGGAAGCTACGTTATCAGAGAGTAAGATAGGCAATTTTTATGTCGGATATTTGTATGGGATTTGATAATTATTATTTTTATTTTCACCCATATAAACTTATAATATCAGCGAGTAACATAGGCAATTTTTATCTCGGCGTTCGCATAGAAATGGGGTCTACGTGGGTGAAACTGCGGGAGTTTGATCGATATAATTTTTCCACAATGGATGGATAATGTATTATCAGCGACTAAGGATGGCCATATTTCTCATCGTCTTTTCACTTGAATTTAAACTACAAGGGTGGAAGTAATATTCAAATATAAAAATTTGTGAAGATATTTGGACGTTTGTTACTCAATTACGCGTAAACTGTTGACCAGATTTGGATGAAAATTGACACATAGAGTATTTCTTAAATTAAAAATTATGAAAACCAACTTTTACGCGGGCGAAGCCGCGGGCAAAAGCTAGTTTCTAATAAATTGAAAAAAATATATTAATTAAAAACTATACTAACATTACGAAGAGTTTATTTGGTTGAATTTTCAGAAATTTGTTCGAATCGAAATATTATTTTAGTGTTGGATAGCCCATTTATCGAGGAAAGCTCTATAATATGCTGCGACCAATTGCAGCGGTCCATTAATAAAAAATGTCGCATAAAGGGAGAAAATTAACCCTTTTTGAGAGTTTCTGATGCACATTTTAGGTGCCTACGATTTATTCTCTCTTTTATGTGAAGCAGACGAAGTTCAACTAGTTACTGTTATAATATTAATTTAAAATAGGGTAAAATTTTATTAAAAACTAGCAACCTACCCTCGCTTCGCTTCGGTTTCTGCCGCCTTATCCCCGTAGTTCCCGTTCCCGTGGGAATACCGGGATAAAATGTAGCCTAGTTTACTCCCTGATATTATAGCTTGCCTTAGGTGAAAGAATTTTTTAAATCGGTCCAGCCCTTTTGCAGATTACCCAGAACAAACAGACAGACAGATAGACAGACAAAAAATTATAAAATGATTTTAGGCATATGTATAGTGCAAATAACCGTGTGAGCATGAAAAGGGCCTATTATTTTGACATTACAAACTGACACTCCAATTTTATTTATTGGTATAGATAATTTGCAATAATGAGTAGGAGTTGTATAAACGTGTAACCGAGCTTAATTATAGAGTAAAATTTTATTGTATAAAACTTCTTGAAAAGCGACACCAACAAGAAACAATCATTCGGATCAATGAAAATTAGATTACGGAAGAATATATTATTATACACTAGCAACCCGCCCTCGATTGGCTTCGGTGTCAGTCGCCTTATCCGCGTAGTTCTCGTAGGAATACTGAGATAAAATATAGCCTAAGTTACTCCCTATATAGACAGCTACCTGGTAGTAAAATATTATTAAAATCAGTCCAGCCGTTTTAAAGATTACCTAAAACAAACAGACAGAAAAACAGACTGATTTTTTTTGAAACCAGTTGTTAGGCGTAGGTATCGTGTAAATAACCGTATCAGCATGAAAAAAGCTAGCTATTTTGACATTACAAACAAACAGTTCAATTTTATTTATTTGTATAGGTATATAGATGTATAGGTGTATAGATGTATAGATAACATGACGAATACTTGATTAAATTCTAATACCCCGTCACCACAAGAGTAATTTGTATTTGACCATAGATGATGGGGCAACCTCTTTCTAACAGTAAACGTCTAAAGATTGATGGATCTTTGAAATATACATAGACAAAAGTGTATTAATTATTCAATAAAATGAAAGTCTCTGTGGCCGTGGATGTCATAACATACGTCTAAAGGATAAGAGAAAGAAAACTGATAATAAAACCCTATATCAACATGTTTGAACAGCATGGTATAGTCAGGGCCGGATCACCCATAAGGCGGATTAGCCAATTGTCTAGAGGCCCCGCATCGATTAGGGGTCCCGGGCAAGCACCAAGAAAAAATTCAATTAATTTCATAGAACATTTTTTTTTGAAAATCTTCTTTTCTCTTGTCTACTCCATCATGAGACCTGGATTATCATTTAACTACAACTATCATCTATTCATTAAGATAATTTCAATAAAAGAAAAGGGTAAAGGAAAGGGGCCTCGAGAATTGAATTGCCTAGGGGCTCCGAGAATTGCATTGTCTAGAGGCCCCGAGAATTGCATTGCGTTGAGACCCCTAATAGGGTTAATCCGGCCCTAGGTATAGTAGGTAGATTACTCTCCCACTGGGGAGGAGGCTCGAGACCAACAGTGAAACATATTGTATGAGCTGAGACGAAATGAAATTAATACTTAAAAGACATTAACTACTTATTAAGATTTTTTACAAAAATAACCTAGTTTAATTCTAATAGTTTCAACTTAGGTCCCTTATAGATTTTCAAACAATTAAACCAATCTGCCTCAAACCGGTTTCATTCAAAAGGCATTTGACTACTAAAGTAACACATTCATTATCATCATCGCAGCCCACATACGGCCCACTGTTGGGCTCGGGCCTCCTCCACAATGGAAAGGAATTTGACCTACCATGCTGGTCAGACATGTTGGTATAGGGTTTCATTTCGAGTTTTCCTTCTCTTGCACAGATGTTACATACATATTATATCCAATAGTCGTCTTTTACGACATCCACGGGCAAGGTAGAGAGTGGTGAATTGTATTCTTACTTCGTCAACACACGGCAAATGTCTAATGCATTGAATATCAATGCATTCCTTAATTGAATTTCAACTTTTCCACTTTTTATTTATGGTTAAAATCTAAGCGCTTCGACCTCATAAATTATATAGGTAAAATAAAACATTTGCTATAACCTTTTTTATTTTAAAAATCTCCTCCAACGACAAAGCCTAGCACAGTGAAAGTATTCACGCGTAAAACTTGAAAATAAGATAGGTACAAAAAATAAATAAGTTGTGAGGAATAAAATAAGTTTCGCGGTGGACCATTGTGTTGAGGGAGGACCGCCGCCTAGTCCAAACAGTATTCCATTGTGTCTGCCATTACCTAGCCCTCTTTTCGTCTTTTGTATTCGCCTCTTCTATTGAAGTGAAACCTTCCCAATGACGCTTTATAGCTGCTTTGAAGTATGCAAGATATGGACGCCATATCTACATTATTCTAAAATATTAAATGGTTAAACCTTATGATAAAATATCCATATACGTGTGACCCTTTTGACTTTAATGGTATTTGAAGAATTTGAAATGGACTACGCGTAACGTATTTTCTTTTATACAAAATATCTTTATATATGTTTCTTCTGTACATGTGTATATCACTGACCTCCTCCTAAACGGCTGGACCGATGTTGATGAAATTTTTTGTGCGTATTCAAGGGGATTCGAGAATGGTTTAGATTCACAATTGGACCTGGTAGGTGGCGCTGCAGTCGATTTCTAAGAGATTTCCTTTCATTTTATTTCAACAGAACAGCGTTTGTTGGGTCAGCTAGTAAGATATAATTTAGTAGTAGTAATTAGTATCCGTGTGATGACGGAGTAAGAATACAATCCACCACCTCCTCTCTTATCCATGGGTGTCGTATAAGGCGACTAAGGGATGTAATATGCATATAACATCTATGCAAGAGAAGAAAAACTCGTAACAAAACCCTACACCAACACGTCTGACCAACGTGGAATAATAGGTCAATTCCGCTTCCATTATGGAGGAAGCCTGAGCCCAACAGTGGGACATATATAGGCTGAGATGATGATGATATGATATAATTTAATAAGTTATAAATACTTAAGGTAGCTTAAATGGGCACTGGTAGGCGAATCGAGTGTAAAGAGTTCGACCTACATATAGATCAAATATTTCGGGTAACCGGACTGAGGACTTTATTCTGTCACCCGCAGAGAGGTTGACCTCGCGATGGCGACCAATGTCCTGGACATCGAGAGGAGTGTGTACCTCACAAGGTATTCCGTCGGGCCGACCACGGAGAACAAGGAACTCGGTACCGGTGCTCGGCCCAACGACGAAGGCGACGTGCTAAGGGTGGGTTATGGGGCCGCTCGCCGTCCCTCTGTCACCCGGGGGGGGTGAGTTGACCATAGACCATCAAAAAAAAAGTTAAATATTTGTATTTAAATCACGATTTTTTTTGCAATTTAGGTAAGCATTATCTCATTATCATCATCTCTACTGAGTCTCGCTCGGCTCGAGCCTCCGCCGCAATGGGGCGGCAATTAATCTACCCACGCTGATCAGGCGGCTTGGTATTAGGTGTCATTTCGAGTTTAGGGAAATTGATCAATCAAGGTGTGTAATGGTGCTATTGATTGTACTGATCTAAATAACTTAGTGCTTAAATTTAGAGCACCTACACGTCGAACGAGACATACCCAACTTTTCGACATACCACATAGTAACACAAACTATGCACAGAACTCCATTATTAGCAGAATAAAAAGATGTTACATGAGTAAATTTTCCGATCTGGACATTTTTAATACTAAAATAACTACTTATAAGAAACAGCTATTTGCCACTATTAGTGAGGAACTATTAAATACCCCATTTTCAACTTAAAATAAATATATATTTATCGTATGTATACAATGGTGGAAGTAAGTCACACAGAAATTAATATATATATCACAAATATATCACAAGACCTCTTTGCACAAGAACCCGCACACACACATGCACACACACACACACACACACACACACACACACACATACACACAAACATGCAAACACACAGACACACACAAACAGCAGTTTATGTTTAAGTTTTTTGCTTTTAATGTCATTTTGTATCCGCTACATAAGTGTAAAAAATAAATTGAAAATCCGTAATTGGCTGTAAGATTAGCTTTAAGGTCAAACATATTATGTAATCACTGTGGATTTTATAAACTAATAAATAAATAAATCCACGCTGGTCCTGCGGGATGATATAGGGTTATATTTCGAGTTTTCTTTCTCTTGCAAAGTTGTTATCAACATTTCAGCTCATATACGGCCGACTGTTGGGCTCGAGCCTCCTCCACAATAGCAGGGACATTGACCATATTATACCGTGTTGGTCAAATAGGTTGGTATAGGGTTTTATTTCGAGTTTTCCTTCTCTTGCATAGATGTTATATGCATATCATATCCCTTAGTCGTCTTTTACGACATTAACAGGCAAGATAGGGAGTGGTGAATTGTATTCTTACTCCGTCACCACACGGCAGTCGTTATATGCATAAGATATTCTTTAGTCACCTCTTACAATACCCACGGGCGAGAGAAGTGGTCTTATATTTATTAAACAAACTATACTCGTTCCAACCATTTATTTTACTTTTGGCAGGTCGAATTCTGATCAATTAGTGTTGTACCAATGTATTACGGATACTATGTTTTGTAATAATCGATTTTAGTCAGGAAGAACTTTTAATCGATTTAACACGGATATTTTATTTTTGCTTAAATACATATTTCATATTATTTAAAAACTTCACTTCTGTAAATATATTTGTTATTTGGGCACATTAATTTTTGCATACCCACTAATTCAGTCCTCCCAAAATATTTTACTTTGTACTTTACAAAATAAAAAATAACTACTTTATGAAGCATTTTTCCATTAAGCGGGGTCCGCTGCTCCAAACTTTACTTAGAGACAATGGCGCCCTCGTCTGCGGTAGTAAATCACTAATTTTCTCATCCAGCCTACCCCTTTTTTTTAAGCCGAATTGGCAACACTGAACGGCGCGCCGGCGACGCCATTTTGTTGTGTTGTCTGTCACTCGCAACAAGACTCCCGTGCTAGTCACATTTCTGTTCGCTGAGTGCTCTTTCATATTTTTCATACGCTGTGTTGAGTATTTATATTCCACCGTATTGATTTCATTGTTCTTACTTTGATTGAGTTGAGCGTATCGTTCCTCCCAGTAAGATTTTACTTGCAAAATGCCGAAAGGTATGGTGCTTAAAGGACAATCCAGAGAGTTAGTGCTGCGGCTTCGTGAATTTTTTGAAAAGGAAAGCCGCAATGGCGGATTCCTTATACCAGTAACCCAAGTTAGAGACCGTGTTGCAGCAGCATTAGGTATTAGTGCTCTAACGGTGGCGAAAATCACTAAAGAAGCCTATGGTAGTGAACAGTGGTATTGAACAGAACAAGCTATCTACGCCTAAGAAAAAACGTCAGCCCCGTAAAGTGACAGCAATTGACAGTTTTGATACTGATGCTATTCGTCGTCATATATACAATTATTACACAAGCAAAGAGATTCCTACTTTGAAAAAATTAGTAGCGTCTCTACGAAATTGTGGCTTGTTTCGTGGTCAAAAATCTTCTTTGTCAAAGGTGCTGCACCAAATCGGGTTCTTGTATAAGAAATCCGACAAAAGAAAAATTTTAATGGAACGTCGTGATATAGCCTTGTCTCGCTGTGAATTTTTAAGACAAGCGAAGAAAATAGAAGACTGGTTGAATGTCGTTTTCACAGATGAAACTTGGCTCAATGCCAATCATTCCATACCAAAAGGTTGGACTGACGATACTGCTGCTTCTACTTCTGCAGTGCCAATGGGGAAAGGTGAACGCCTCATCATTTGCCATGCGGGAACTACAAAGGGATTTGTACCAGACGCTCTGTTAGCGTTCAAATAAAAAAAAACAGGAGACTATCATGAGGAGATGAATGCGGACGTGTATGAAAAGTGGTTCAGAGAAATGCTTACATCACTTGAAGAGCCATCAACAATATTTATTGATAATGCACCCTATCACTTTCGCCAAATTAATAAAATGCCAACACAGGCCAACAAAAAACACGAGATTATAAACTGGCTTCGTAATAATGGGGAAGATGTGGACGAATCCCTACTAAAAGTAGAATTACTTAAAATATTAAAAAGTAAAAAGCAGCCAAAACGATATGTCATCGACGAAATGGCAGCAGAATATAGGCATGTTGTAATCAGAATTCCTCCGTACCACTGTCAATATAATCCAATTGAAATGATTTGGGCACAAGTCAAAGGACACGCCACAAGAAACAATACAACTCCTCCTTTCACAGCAAATAAAATGCTTGAACTTTTAAAAAACGCATGTGCTAGTGTGACGCCTGAAAACTGGGCGAGTGTCGTCAACAAGACAAAAAATATAATATTCTCTGATTGGGATCGGGAAATTGAATTTGACAACATACCTACACAAGAGTTAATAATAAACACTGCAGATGATTCAAGCGACGATTCGAGTTCGTATGAAGAATCCGACGATTCGTTATAATAAAATAATATTAAAATATTTTGGTTGTTTTATTTCATGTTATAGGTATGATGAGAAGATTTTTATATCTCCCTGATACAATTTTAACGTGTTGTCTATTACAACAATTCAAAACTCAGTTGTCAGCTGACTTAACTGCAAATAAGTGTAATCGATTATTTGCGATTCATTAGTTTGCACCGAATACTTTTGATCCTGTCACTAGATGCGATAGAACATAACTTTTTTATAACGGAAATGAATTATCACTTAAATTTTATGAATAGAGCTATTTACGGCATATTAATGTATTTAGTGGGTAATAATTAAGATATATAAATATTATTGGGCAGTTTATATATTTCTCTGTTCACTCGTTTCAAAGTTAATAATTGCGTATAATGAAACAGTTACGTCCTAAAGCATGTGTCAAAAGTAAAATAAATGGTTGGAACGAGTATAGCAATCCGCCCTCGCTTCGCTTCGGTTATAGGTTATAGTCGTTTTACCCGCGTAGTTCCCGTTCCCGTGGGAATACTGGTATAAAATATAGCCGAGTTTACTCCCTGATATTATAGCTTTCCATTGGTGAAAGAATTTTTGAAATCGGTCCAGCCATTTTGAAGATTACCCGGTACAAACAGACAGACAGACAGACAAAAATTTTTTAATTGCTATTTTAGGCATAGGTGTCGTGCAAATAACCGTGTGAGCATGAAAAAAGCCTATTATTTTGACATTATAAACAGACACTCCAATTTTATTTATTGGTATAGATATTTATTAATTTGCAGTAAATCGGTAATTTAAAGTGTAAAGTATCTGTGTGTCTGTATGTGTTATTGTAGCTCCTGGTCAATTTCCCTCCTAATGTAGAGGAGGTTCGAGCCCAATAGTGAGAGGTATATAGGCTTTGACGGTAATCAACTATATGAGAAAATTTTATATAAGATCATCGATCTATTTTCGTAAACGGTATTTCAGATGAGTTTTGAAATAAACTTCAAATAAAAATATCACCTAAGTATACCTATTCGATTAAAATACATTGACTAATTTAATTAATTACTCACATACTCTAGAAAAATCCTATTTATTTATAATAAAAGACAAAAAATCAATAGTTAACAACCTTTTGATAGCAGACGAATTTTCACTTTGCATATACTATTGGTCTTAGAATAATAACGTATAGAAGGTAAGTTCGCGCACAAAAAGTGAAGCATTTCAATTGGAGCCTAATGGAGCTTACGCCGGAACTGTTCGATAATGTACAAGTCATTGTACTGCACGTACGTACGCAACTCTTAAAAAATAAATAGGTAATTATGACGGTTTGTGCATTCAAATGGTGTCACAACACATTTGAAAAACTTAAAAGGATTTTTAACATTACTTTTAAAAGTATTTCGACGATTTATGTTAATAAAAACAAAATTTGATATCATAATCTGTATAGTGGTGTGCATGTGTACGTGTGTAATCGTCTGTGCGCCATTAGTATTTTTAGATTCATCTTTCGGACGTTCGAAGTATTGACACTATCCTTCTATACGTTATTATTCTAAGCTATTGGTAATATTATTATTTTAGTGTATTCGCAGCACCATCGTGCAGTAATAGTACATTACTGCAGCGGCCAGTAGAAGAGGCATTGATGGACAAACGTGTGAAAGTCCATCAATGCCTAGTTGTGGCCAAGGCTTGTATAGTACTTTTCTCAAATAATACGCGGAAATTAAAACTAAGTAGTACCAAGTAGAACTTTTTATTTGAAAATAAATACGACTTACATTTGCGAGTTTTCTATTGTTATCTTACCGCCTTTTGAATTTCTGATAACGGAAAAGTAAGTTCATAACACTCACTGTCTTCACTTGAACTCATTTTAAGTCAAATACAATTACTGTTCAAAATCAATGAAGTACATACAACGAACAACATTTTTCACGCGCCAAAGGGTTCATATATTTTGTTCTTCATTAACAACCAGGTTTCTTTTTCAAGCCAGTTTGAAATTTAAATAAAACTCTAATAAGTTGTCTCCTTGGTTGCCATATGTTGGAATAATAAATCGTTCCCTTTTTAAAATACACGATAGATCTGGGGGCACGGCAGTGCCCCCGCCAAGTCGAGCAAAAAAAAAATTCTAGCAAAACGCAAAACTGCCGTAACATACTTTTCTCGAAGCCACTCAGGCCATTTTCGACCCCCTATAACTTCGTTGTTAATAACACTAGAAACGTGAATTTTTAGTAATCTAGCAGGCCTTGTATACACAATACTGGAAGAATACGCTCAGGGAACTGCTCAATGAGTGTTTAAGGTCCGGGCAGTTCCCGGAGCTATGGAAAAGCGGAAGGCTATGCTTGCTGCGGAAGGAGGGTCGCTCAGTCGACTCTCCTTCTGCCTACAGACCACTGGTGCTGCTGGACGAGACGGCAAAGTTGTTTGAGAGGGTGCTTGTGGACCGTCTCGTCCATCACCTCGAGGTTGTCGGGCCGGGGCTGTCAGAAAAACAGTACGGGTTCAGGCGCGGCCGGTCAACTATTGACGCGCTGGCCGCCCTGAAAACCCTGGCCACCGAAGCGGTGGCCCAAAAGCAAGTAGTACTGGCAGTCTCGCTTGACATTAAAAATGCCTTCAACAGTCTCCCACATGAGACGCTGAAGGAGGCGCTCAAATTTCATGAGGTGCCTCTGTACCTCCGGAGGCTGTTGGAGGCGTACCTCGAAGGGAGGCACGTGCTCTGGGAGGGGGACGACGGGCGCATACGACATCATCGGGTAGAGTGCGGCGTTCCACAGGGTTCGGTCCTTGGTCCGACCTTGTGGAACGTCGGGTTTGACTGGCTTCTCCGGGGTCAGCTCCTTCCCGGAATGGGGGTTATCTGTTATGCAGATGACACCCTCATCACGGTGAGGGGGGCTGATTTTTGGGGGGCCGCCCGACTAGCAAGGATTGGAGTAGCGCTCGTCGTCGACCGGATAGGCATGTTGGGCCTGAGGGTCTCAAGGGCGAAGACAGAGGCCCTCCTCTTTTATGGTCCAAGCCGACGTCTCCCCCGCAGAGCACAGATCAGTGTGTCTGGGGTTGCCGTGCCGGTGCAGACTCGGATGAAGTACCTGGGTCTGCACCTAGATAGTAGATGGAGCTTCGGGCCGCACTTTGCTCAGCTAGTCCCTCGACTCGCCAAGGCAGCCGCGGCGTTAGGTAGGCTTCTGCCAAACACTGGAGGCCCTGGATCGTCCTGCCGGCGTCTGTATGCCGGTATCTTGCGGTCTATGGCACTGTACGGTGCCCCTATCTGGGCGGAGTCTCTCACCGCCTCCAATAAGGCTAAATTGCGAAAGACGCAGAGAGCCATGGCGGTGAGAACAATACGAGGGTACCGTACGGTGTCCTGGACTGCAGCCACACTGCTGGCGGGCGATCCACCCTGGCCTCTACAAGCTAACAAGCTAGGGCGCTTGCAGAGGTCTACCGACTCTGCGCTGCGGCGCGGGTCAGTGGCGGAGGTATCACCACAAGGGGACTAAGTAGGGCAATAAAAACGGCCCGAAGGATAGTTATTCGGCGCTGGAGGGAGGAATTGGAGTCCCCTGTAGCAGGACGGGGGACTGTAGAGGCAATTGCGCCCCACCTCCACCGCTGGATGAAACGAAAGCACGGCAACCTGACCTTCCGGATGACGCAGGTACTTACCGGACACGGGGTCTTTGGTAAGTACCTGCATAGAATCAGGCGTGAGGAGGCCCCCGGATGCCATGAGTGTGGTGCGCCAAATGATGATGTGCGTCACACCCTGGAGATATGTCCCGCCTGGGGGCCTCAGCGCCGCGACCTGTCGGCGGTCATAGGAACGGGCCTGTCGCTGTTGACCATCATAACAAAGATGCTCGACAGCGACAGGTGCTGGTCGGCGATGGCCTCTTTTTGCGAGGAGGTCATTGCCCGGAAGGAGGCCGCGGAGCGGGAACGCGAGGCACTTGCGTCCGCTAACTCGCTCCGTAGGCGGCGGCCAGGGAGGGGGAGGCGCCGATATGCGCGTCTCCTCCCACCGCCTTGAGTGACGACGGGACGTGGCCCGACGGCCTTGCGTAGGAGTGTCGGGGATCGAATGTCATTAGACGATCTCTCCGGCACTCCGTAAAAGCGCGGTAGGGACCGCTGTTGGTTTTAGTGGGTATTCCGGTTGCATAGGCGACTGGTGAGTCCCACACACCCCCCTCGTCTGTTGCCGGCGAGGGGTAGTGCGTAAATTGCATTTCCACAGCGTTAACAAAAAAAAAAAAAAAAAAGGCCTTGTATACACATTATGTATTTCAAATTTCATTAAATTTGAACTAATAGTTTAAGAATATAATTCTATACTGTGTTTAGTACAATTTAATATAATATGTATTACTTGTGAGGTGTGTTTTCATGCGATTGCCAAGTCATTCTGTTTATTTTAAACATAAAAGATCTTTAATATTGATATAGTCACTATAAGAAGTTGTTAGGTTAGCTATTTACGTAATAACTTATGAAGAAAGGTCCCTTAAGCAGGGACTGAATGAGTTAACCGACTTAGTATAACATGGATCTCACAATTTTTTATGGTAAAAGAACTCAGTTGCGAGGTTTGGCTTTTTTTACAAGTATTGTTTTTGATGGTATATGAATTTACACATATATTTCGCAGTCCTCGACGAACAAAATCGTAATAGGAAAATGACAATTTTACAGGAGCAAATAAAAGCTGAAAATTTTGAAAACTATCAAGACTAAAAAGAAGATTCTTTTATCAAAAATAGGGAATATTTTTTTGCACTAGATTTTTACTAAATTTTTATTTTAAATTTTCTTTATCAGTAAGAAAATTGTGAAAATGTCCATTACTGAAAGAAGCTATGGAAAAATTAACGCAAACTAACTTTACGATAGTGTTCGACTGTTATCACAAATCGGTGTCGCTATAGTAATCGTTCATTATGATATTGTTCCATGGTAAATCCATACTAATATTATAAATGCGAAAGTAAGGATGTTTGTTTATTTGTTTGTTTGTTTGTTTGTAACGCTTTCACGCTTAAACCACCGAACCGATTTCAAAAATTCTTTCCCCAATGGAAAGCTATAATATCAGGGAGTAACATAGGCTATATATTTTATCCCGGTATTCCCACAGGAACGGGAACTACACAGCGGGTAAAGCGACTGAAACCGAAGCGAAGCGAGGGCGGGTTGCTAGTATGAATATACTTTCTATTCGTAAAATGACATTGCAATCGTATTCGATGATATAACTGACTTTAATTTTACATAAATTACATGCTTATTCGATGATCATTTTTTAGGTGCTATGAAAGCAAAATCACCCGAACGATATCGTGTTGCCGCTTACCGGGAACGGCTCTGGCATTTTTCCCTCGAACAATATGGTAATAGCTGCTTACTCTAAAATGTTGACTTTTGAGATTTGGTAATAGGTTTTTGCGTTACTGATCATGTAAATTTTTCACTTATGTTATCCGTTGAACAAAAACATAAAGATCATTATTGAATGGATAAATCCAAAAGTATTCATCGCCCGATCATAACAAAAAACTCAATGATTGTAATACCCTATTACAGTGTGTGTAGATAACGAATCTTTAATAAACCCGGTTCTATCGTAATAGCGATTACCATAGTGTTCGTTGGGGGCAGCGAATTATTTGGCCGCTAAAACACGACAGATATGAAATTTCATACATTTTCTGCCGGCCACTGTTCACGCAGTACGGCAACTTCGGTTTATCTCGAAGAAGGTTGTAAAATAATCTCAAATTAATAATTTTATAATGTTGTCCATTTTCGAGCTATGGATGAACCAATATTACCGAATTTATATTCAATATCATTAAGTACCGGTTGACCAATAATAAACAACAGCTATTCTATCGATAAATATTACACTATTTTATTCTATTTTTCTCAGTGGCAAGTGTTGCCGTTGTCGACAATTCTGCCATTGTCAGTTATGTGGAGAAACGTGTGTGTTTTAATCGCAATTAAAATTTTGATAACATTGTAACTATATGTGATCGATTTTAACATTGGAATACGTAGACAAACACAAATAAATATATATACTATTTTAGAGCAATTATACAACAATAAAGTATTAGTTTCCGTGTGGTGACGGAGTAAGAATACAATTCACCACTCCCTATCCTGCCCGTGGATGTCGTACAAGACGACTAAGGGATATAATATGCACATAAGATCTGTGCAAGAGAAGGAAAACTCGAAATAAAACCCTATACCAACATGTCTGACCAGCATGGTATAGTAGGTCAAATTCCCTCACATTGTGGAGGAGGCCGGAGCCCAACAGTGGGACGTATCTGGGCTGCGATGATGATGATGATGATGAAAGTATTAGTAACTACGCTACAGAGAATTATACGTCTGCGGGACCACAAATAATATAAACTAATAATTATGTTATAAACGGATACAATTGTATCTCATAAAGTACATAATAGTTTTAAAGAGTTTTGGAGAGGAGTAAGTTAGAAGTGAGGGAAAGTTAATAGGAAGGGGAATTTTCAGTTTGATGATGAGGCTATACAGGTCTAGGCTAGGGTTATTATTACGCGAACCCGGATCTTGTGAAGAAATACTGGTGAGCAGCAATGTCCTATTCGCAATCTACACATCATGGATATAGAGGAGCGTGACATTTTTTTAAATTGGTAAAACCAAGGTTATACGGTAACATTTGGTTGTATCGAGCGGTAAAACTTGGCCTTTCTATTACTAGAATCATCCCAGTCTAATTGCCATGTAGAGTGCAGAGCTTCTTTAGCAAGACTTGACAAGTCATGTCCGTAATGACCAAAATATTTTAGGTCGCTGCACTGGGAAGAGATTGCAGATTTAGCCATGCTGTCAACACACTCGTTTCCCTTTATGCCACAGTGGCTCGGAATCGAGAACAACTGAACTGTTTTACCATTGGAGACACCAGAGAAGATCGTCTTTTTGATTTCGAGGATAAGGTTAGCATGTGTTCGGCTCTTGAAAGGATTCTGCTGTAATGACTTGAGGCAATTCAAAGAATCCGTGAATATCACGGACTTGTTAATGTTATGTGCCTCAATAAAAAGGCACGCTTCCAGAATACCGACACATTCACCAGTAAATACTGAGGTTTCCTTGGGGCATTTAAATTTTAAGATGATTTTAGAATTTTGATAATATACTGCCACACCCGTGTAACTAGTTTTTGATAATTTCGACGCATCAGTAAAAAATCTTTGGAAATTGTACCATTGATCTTCAACCAAGGCATTAAAAATGGAGTCCGCCGAAACAGTGTCTTTGGAGATACCTATGTCTAAATGTATGTCTGGCTTGAAGCATAATACCTTATAATCGTAGTTAAAAAGAGGGAGTCTAGTATAATCTATAATAGGCCCTTCTAGCGTTTGGAATTTCCGTAAGGATTGGATCAACAAAGGAAGAGTTTTTCGTTGCCAAAAAGTTGATGAATTACATTTCTGATTTAAGTCGAGAAGTTTTTGTAGTAATGGATCATCCATTCTTCGTACCTATAAGTTTGGACAAGAAACGAGTGGCTAAATATTGCCTTCTTAAAGCTAGAGGTGGCACTCCGCATTCAATCTGTAGCGCATTGATAGGGGAGGACTTCATACAGCCCAAAATAATTCGGAGACACTTTGTTTGTATCTTGTCCAATCTTGCAAGTGCCCCTTTGTTACAGGGAATTAACAAAAATGAACCATAATCTATCTTGCTTCGGATTAAGGCATTGTACACCAGCTTCATAGTAAATGGATGAGCTCCCCACCAAACACCAGCCAGGGTTTTAAAGTGTTGATTGTTTGCTCACTTTTTTGGACTAGATGGTTGATGTGTTGAGTTTCGGGGTGCGAACCGTGGAGGCCTTCCGGCCGGTGCTGATGCAGTGGTTGGAAAGGCGGCACGGGGTGCTCTCCTTCCGACTAGTGCAGGTGTTGACGGGGCATGGGAGCTTCGCCAAATACCTGCACAAGGACGTAAGGAGGGAGAGTACACCGTCCTGCCACCACTGCGATTGCGACGAGGACACGGCGCAGCATACGCTTGAGGCCTGCGCCGCTTGGGCCACGCAGCGCCGTGAACTCGTCGCAATCATCGGTGCCGACCTGACGCTGCCGGCCATCGCTAGGGCGATGGTCGACGGCGTCGGGAATTGGGACGCGGTCGCGGATCACCTGCGCGAGGAGCGCAACCTCGATGAGGAGATCCGCCGCCGGCGAATGGGGCGGCGCAGGCGCGCGTGACCTGCGCCTCATGCCGCCCTAGCCGAGGCCGCGGATGACGTGACCGGGGATTAGTCCGTCACCCGCCGAGAGGCCGACCGCGTGAGGAAAGATCGACGTCCTCGCCGAGGGGAGGACGTCGGTCGATGGGAGGGTACCCCAAGTAGGGGGTATTCCGTCGGGCCGACCACTGACGACAAGTTAACTCTGCTCCGGTGGTCGGCCCAACGACGAAGGCGACGTGGTTTTCGGGTGGGTTGCGAGAGTTGCGTGCTTAAGCCCCTCTGTCGCCCCGGACAGAGTGGTGCGGAGGCGCGCCGACCGCAGCCCACCCACAAAAAAAAAAAAAAACCACTCCTATATCACATTCACCACACTTCAGCACCTTAATTATATTATATTACATAAAATATCAGCAAAATTATTCAATATAACACTATAAAACACTAAAAAAATGAATGTAATACAAGAGCTTAACATGACATTTCCAAATTCGCGCCGAAACCTTTGTAAAGTTATTATCTATTCCATAAATTACTAACTTTATCGTTCTAGGTTGGATATTTTTGACTTAAGTGAAGAATATGGCTACGATATAGCAATCGCGTAAGCTCTCTTTGAACTTTAGAACTTTTTATCACACAAAGAGTTTGCGAATTACAATTCAAAATTCACCCATAAAAAGTTTTACTTAAAACATATTTAATTTTATTATATCTTAAAGTCAATTGTTGTTGTACCCTAAATGTTTATTTAACATTTAACCTACATGTTTATTTAATTACTCTAAATGTTTATTTAATTTGAATTTCTAATAATAATTCGATTTAAAATATTTACCGCTGTTTAATTGAAATTGTATCGTGTACTATATTTTTGAATCCTTACGGAATATGATCTCTTTTAATCCATGGAAGAATTTTAAAAATAAAGCTTGCATCCCTCCTTGTTGTGCGTAGTGTGACCAGATTTAGCAGAATTCTGCGATTTTAGCAGAATTCTGCGATTTTAGCAGAATTCGATCCCAATTTTACGACTTAGCAGAATGTGTCGCTGATTTGAAAATTTGACAGATTTTGGCACAATATTAAAAAAGCTCCGCAGGTAACTAGCAGGATTAGACATTGACTTATTACCTGTGTTTCACTTTGGTAGTTAAGCTAAACATATTTAAAAAAAACTATTTTTCTTAAATAAAGTAAGTTTTTCTTCCTTTAAATCCGTTAAATATAAATTTGGCTTAGAAAGTTGTATGTAATTAATGTAATATATATTTGCGCAGTCGAAGACCGTCGTCGTAACCGTAAAATAAATGAATATGAAAAGAAAATATGACCAGAACTGTCGTGTCGAATGGAAGAATGACCCAATGTTTTCATCTTGGTTATCAAGATCCAAAGATGAGAGCACGAAGTATATACAAACATTGTACTTCGTGGATGAGAGATTCTCAAAAGAAAATCTCAATCAAAGATGAGAGATCTTTTGAGATTTTTGTAAAACATGTACTATAAAATTATTTGCGCGACTTTCTGTTTTGAAAGAACATATAAACTCAGTGAAACATAAAACGGTATAATTAATTATTCTGAACAGCCATTGATTAGAGATTTTAATTACGTTGCTCTGAAAGTACTTGTTTTATTGTGATTTATATGTAATGGATGTAATTCTCATTATAGGTGGTTAATGGTGAAGAAAGAAAGCTGAAATTAAAATGTGTATGGTAGGTAATGTTGTTACGTTTTTCTGTAATATTTCTGTAAACAAAACTTTGTCTATTAGCAGAATATTAGCATTTATTCCAAAAATAACAGATTTTAGCAGAATTTAAACGAGTAACTAGCATAATGAATCATTATTAATGATCAATTCAAATCTGGTCACACTGTTAGTGCGCCATTTTGTTTTATGCATTGGCGTTTAGTCGGTGTGGTAAGTTATAACTGTTGGAATTTGTTCGATTCTGTATGGCTTTGATGTTGAAGTTAATCACATGAAAACAGAGGATATCGGTGAGTTTTGAATGTACTTTTATCTACTACTAAAAAGCTAAAAGTGTTCTTCCGGTTGATACTTATCCAAAATGGCGTCATCCATCCTGATAATATAATACTCTCACTTTCATAATACTAATACCTACAAACTTGCTTATACTAATACCTACAAGCGCAAGTCTTGATATGTATTTTTTGACATGAAATATATTGAAATTTTGTTGTAGATTTTCAATATGGAACCATCATTGGATGCGTCCTTAGTCAAGCAATCCCTAAACTATCATGGACAACAACTACAAAAAACGTGGGAAGCGGAGAGAGGAGAAGACGATCTGGTTAAGATTGGTGTAGGTGCTTTGGATTTTGCTGTATACCAGTCGAGGCATAAACATCTTACTTTCCAAGATCGCGGGAAGAGGTTGAAGTTACACCATTTTATTGCCAAAGAAGCTAATGCTTTATTTGATGCATCAGTTTTGGAAGAAACTCCGTCGTCATCTAGCCTTGGGGCTGATGCCGTAACCCCAGAAGATAGTAAGTTTGCCGCTAATATATTTGTTTAAAGTACAAAATGTATATTAACATTGAATGCTTATTTATGTATGTAAATGTTAAGAGTTCAAATAGGCCAAATGTAAATTCATATTTGTGTAATTTAAATAAACTATGTGACTATATAGATATGTTACTATTACATATCCATGGTTACTCAAATATAATTATACGTTATATATTATTATATATTATTATATATTATATATATATATATATATATAATATAATTATACTTAATGGTTCTTGTTAAACATTACCATAGTAACAATTGCAGTACTAATACAATTTGTAGAGATGAAGTAATAATACCATTCACCATCCTCTATCTCTTATCCATGGCTATAGTAAAAGTTGACTTAGGGATACAATATTCAAATAATGTATATGCAAGAGGGGAAAAAATAAAATTATATCAATGCATCTGACTTACACTGGGTTGAGAGCCATTAGCGCTCACCCATAGTCTGGGCTAAGCTGTGAAAGCCATGAGGCTAACAGCTATACACACACCAAAAAAAAAAGCATCTGACTTACAATAGTATAGTAGGTCAATTGCTATCTTAAGCTGGCTTTTGACTATCAGACGTAATATATATCACTTCTTGAACTATATATTACATCCCGCGGTTGCTATTTACACTAAGATATAGATTTTCATTATTTGATATGTCTGCACACGAATGTCACCGTTTAAAATTAGGGCGAGGCACAAGGGAGGCGTGGTGTCTGGAGATGAGCTAAAATATACTTCTTTAAAATTTAGCTTATTTTGTTGTAAAAATATTTATAATTTAGGATGTGTTGTGTTGATAGTATATATTATAGCACAGTGTGATTGGTCTCGTACAAAATATATGACGAGTTATAAAATATTATATTTCAAGATGCAATATATTATATCCCATAGTCAAAAGCCGACTTTAGTGTAGAGGCACCAGGCCCAGCAATGGGACATATGAGCTGAGCTAACAATAATGGCTATGTTATACAGCATGGTAATGTTATGCTTAACATGCTGCTTAGATTACCATATTATACATGATGGGGTAGGAATATCATGTATCACTGTTGTAGTAAAATAGTTTAAGGAAGGAAATAATGAGAGAAAACTTGACCGTAGATAGCTGGATAATCATAGAAACAATCTGGCTAGTATAGTAATAATTTTTTTATTGCAAATGGTGGATAACAAGCAAACGGTACACCAGATGGTAAGTGTTGCTGCTGCTCATGGACCTTTGCTAGGCTGCCTACCGCGAAGAAAGTGAAGGGAGTTTGAATGTGTGCAATGATAGAAAGTTAAGCGTCCCACTCTCTCGCTCACGAAACGTAGAACAGTAACAAATTGCTGCTACTCGGATGTTGATTTTCTGCTCAGTGTGGTACTACCCCGAATGGAGCAGTCTGTGGCTGTAAGCAGTCAACTGTTAACATTGTGGTCCTGTCACTATCAAATTTATTTCCCTTTCATTTTGGAAAGGAAATATGTAATACATCATTTAATATATCCATATCTTTTTTATAGTGCAATATTTGTTATAAGATGTATTTTGTTATATTTTCATATTATAATATCATTTTGTTCCAGAATTGTATGCACTGATGCCACCGTTTGAAACATTTTTGAATGTTGATAAAGCTGCAAGATTAAGACATTTTTTTGATGTGAGTATTGCTAAAACAACTAATATAATTCAAACATCTTAAAATTATATGACTCTTTTAGTAGTTTTACCCGCGTAGTTCCCGTGGGAATACCGGGATAAAATATAGCCTAGGTTACTCCCTGATATTATAGCTTTCCTTAGGTGAAAGAATTTTTGAAATCAGTCCAACCGTTTTGAAGATTACCCGGAAGAAACAGACAAAAAATATATAAAGTGATTTTTAGGCAAGTGTATAGTGCAAATAACCGCGTGAGCATGAAAAAAACCTATTATTTTGACATTACAAACAGACACTCCAATTTTATTTATTGATATAGATATCATTGTGTCAGCCCATACATGTCCCACTATTGTGTTCGAGCCTCCTCTGTTATGAGAAGGAAATTGATCCACTATATCGCACTTAATGGATGTGTTGGTATAGGGTTTTGTTTCGAGTTTTCCTTCTCCTGCATAGATATTATCACCCTGCTCTTATCCCTATTAATTGCTGTCAACTTAATACATCATCATCTCAGCCCATATACATCCCACTGTTGGGTTTGGGCCTCTTCCATAATGGAAGGGTAATTGACCTACTATACCACGCTGGTCAGACGTGTTGTTATAGGGTTTTATTTCGAGTTTTCCTTCCCTCGCATAGATGTTATATGCATTTTATATCCCTTAGTCGTCTCGTACGATCACCCACCGGTAAGATAGGAGGTGGTGAATTGTATCCTTACTCCGTCACTACACAGAATAACATCTCAATACATACTCTTTCACAATATTGCAAAAGGTGTGGCAATAGTTTTATGATCAGTGACCTGCATTACATCAATAATTGTCCTTGAGATGTAATTTTTGACAGACTGACTTGGCCCAGGTTGATTAAAAAACTCTCTTCACCATCTTTTATGACAATCGACAAATCTGTAATCTAAAAGGCAAAAAAGATCTAAATTACACCTATCATATCTTTATATTGTCTACTAGCAACCCACCCTCGCTTCGGTTTCTGTCGCCTTATCCCCGTTGTTCCCGTTCTCGTGGGAATACCGGAATAAAATATAGCCTAGTTTACTCCCTGATATTGTTGCTTTCCATTGATGAAAGAATTTGAAAATCAGTCCGGCCGTTTTGAAGATTACCTGGAACAAACAGACAGACAAAAAAAATATAAAGTGTATTTTAGGCATATGTATAGTGCACATAACCGTGTGAGCATGAAAAAAATCCTATTATTTTGACATTACAAACAGACAATCCAATTTTATTTATTGGTATAGATCAGAACTTCTTAGCAAACTTTTGCTAATCTTAATGACCAGAAAAATATCCTTTGTGATGCTAAAGTAAACAGACCAATGAGTTTTCGTGTTACGACTGTATCTTATAAAGTTACAGACTCAATTCTTACGATATGACTTAGTAATAGCTCACAGTATGAATTAAACATTTAACAGCAATGAGGTCACTGTAAAATATGCCTTTTATGCTGTGGGTATTTCTGTTATCATATATTTTATTGTTTAATCGTGAGGTTTCTTTTGACAAATATTTTGCCAACTAGTTTATTATCAAATACACTAATGAAATAATTAGTAAAAACTAGTCTTCAAGTATTGGAGCTGATTGCTCATTCATTATAATCAACCATAGAGAAACTTGTAAAAATTGGTGCTAGTTCATCATCATCATTAAAGACTTGCTATCCAAGACTAGATGTAGACTTCATACACGCTTAGCAAGCATGTTGGGGATTATAGTGTATTTCCAGATACCTACTGTCTACTCTTTTGGTCAGCACAGCAGCAATTGTATTCTTATCCCATCTCTGATTAGTGGACACTCATCATCATCATCGCAGCCAACATCATTGCTGGTCAGACATGTTAGTATAAGGTTTCATTTCGAGTATTCCTTCTCTTGCACAGATGTTATATGCATATTATATCCCATAATCGTCTTTTACGACATCCACGGCCCAAATAGGGTGAGTTGTAGTGGTGAATTGTATTCTTACTCTGTTACCACACGGAATAGAGAGAGAAGGAAATACTACTTGGATATTATTGTTATAAGTAGACTTTATATAACCTTGGTTTTTAATTAAATGACTGAGGTAATTCTTAAACTGCAAAACCTTGAATAAAACACAATACATCATTAATAAAAAAGAAATATATGTAAAAACACACTTTAATTGGGTAGATATAAAAGGATACTTTAACATTGGTAGATAGAGCTACGTAAATAATTTACTTATATGAGCTGAAATAATGAACTACATATATGTCCTACTACGGAACTCGAGCCTCCTCTACATTTGGAAGGGAATTAACCTTACTATATCATGGTGTGTTTGTGTGGTATGGAGTAAGAATACAAATCGCCACCCTCCTCTCTTGCCCGTGGGTGTTGTATAAGACGACTTTGTATACAACGAGGAGGCTTGAGCCCAATAGTGGGACGTATATGAGCTGAAATGATGATGATATCATGCTGGTCAATCAGATTGTTATAGAAAGAGTTTGATTTCCAGTTTTTCTTCTCTTGCAATGTTATATGCATATTATATCCCTTTGTCGTCTTTTATGATATCCATGGGCATGATAGGGGTGGTGAATCACCACACTGACAACTTATAATTGTCTGTTTAAAATCCTTTACCAACCCTTCTGATCAGAGGAACCAGAGTAAATCAATTTACTTTCTATAGTGGAAAACACTTGAGCTTAAGCCCTGGGATGAATATTAGCCGAAATAATGATGATTGTAACATATACAACTGACTACATTTTCCTAAAGAAATTTGTTAACAATTTTGTATATTTTCTTTAGAATGTGAAGACTGGAGAACTTATTATAGGAGCAGTGTTCAACAGGACAGCATCTGGAATGATGCTAAAGGTGCTATGCACTGCTGGACCCACCTCTCGATATGTTGCTGACATAAATGTGAAGGTATGTAGTAAGAGTCAATATTCTGGACAGTACTGCTTTTTTAATTAGCTGTCATGGTAAATGAGCGAGTAGTTCGCTTCATGATGAGGAATAATAACATGGTACACAACAGTCAGAAATAGACATGCGCAAACCATGTCCTGGAGTGGATTGAACATGGAACGATTCACTTCTCTATCGGAACTATGTCTGGAAATCATGTTCGCGGAACTATCTAGTTCCACAGGTTCAGATTACTTTAAATGTTTGACTTCGTTCCATGGAACTATTTAATTATGTCTAGGAACTGTTAAATGATGTCCACTGATTGTAAGAGCAGTCAGTGGACATAATTAAATAGTTCCTTACTCTTCCTCGATTTAATTGAAATATTAATCTAAGTAGGCATTATACATTCTTAAAACTAAAATCGTCACTAAATTATACAGTACATATAAAAAGTTCACATAAATTAAAATTCAAAATAATGAAAATTAACGAAATATTAATACTCGCACTACCATGTCGCAACAACAACAACTAAGTGAAATTACGTTTAGATAATTATTTGTTTTAAACGAAATGGGACCCTTATTGGGAGTCAAGGTCATTAGCGAGCGAGAAACTAAAATGAAAAATTAATAAATCGATTGTCGTCCTTAACGCAAAGTGTAATATTAGCGTTGTGTATCATAATTGCATAACATAAAGAGTATCATAACATTCCAACTATACTAGTCCTTGGTCGGTTCGTGATAACTCGGACGGCGTCAGATGTAGTCGGTTGGCTCTGTAGTCGGTTCGGAACATGTTCGGCAATTTGTTCCGGCGCACATAACTTTTACTCGGACATGTGGAACTGTTTAATTTCACACCGCGGATTGGACCGACATAGTTCCGACGGTGGACATAGTTCCTGGAACTATTACAATCCGGAACTACACACCTCTAGTCAGAAATGTTCTTATTAACCTAAATAAGAAACTGTTGTTTTTTCATAAGGTATCTACTAACTATTAAACTATTTTACCAACTAGGTAAAAGCAATTAAAATAATGTTTTCATAATCTCAATAAAAACATCTTACATTAACTAATAATAATCTATGATTGGAGTGATGTCTTAATAATTGATATTTCAAAACAATATTATATAATGTTGAGTAAGTCAAGTCTGTGTTTAATTTAACAATAAACAGAATTATGGGTAGTTGTGCTCGTGGGTTAAGAATGCAATGAGCTACCACAACATTGCCCCATTAATTTCTCTGTGAGAACTTTAAACAATTGTCTAAGAATACATGGAAGAATGGGCAGGAGCACTCTCCTAGGCAACTTATAATACTAACTCCAAACGCCAACTCGCTTAAAAATGTGGCTATTATAGCATTAACTCTTTCTGTAGGAAGGCCAACAGTGGACGTATGATGACAATGGTGAAGTTACTTCAAAGAACATTTATTTGTGACAACTAAACTGAAAACATTAAAGTTTTACTCAAGAGCTTATTTGCTAAGGAATAAATCCTCATTATGGAATATTTTGCCAATGTGTTAGAATTAATGTACACAAATTACACGCTCAGAACAATCTATATAAATAAAAGAAAGTCGTGTTAGTTACACTATTTATAACTCAAGAACGGCTGTACCGATTCACCTGAAAATTGGCGGGGAGGTAGCTTAGAACCAGGAGACGGACATAGAATACTTTTGTCCCGTTCGACCGGGTTCCTGTGGGACTTGACATAAAACATCAAAGAGAATACAAGTCACTATAAAACGTGGTATAACAAAAACGCATCTATCATGTAATAACAAAACGCAAATGACAGATATAGACAGACTATATTTTTGGGAAATTTAGAAAATATATTTACCAAAAAAATTATGGCGGTATGAAGTTTTTGCCCGTTGGGCTAGTAATTTATAATTACACAAAAACTGTCATGTATCGGGATCAAACCCATGGCACTCTGCATGAGGGACCACTACTTAGACCACAACACCTTATATACAGTCAAAGAATCTTTGAAGTTAAAAATTTACTAAAATTGATGTCTGTAGGAAGTCCCCGCCCAATACTAAGTTGTATATTTGTGCTGGGTAGGAAAAATTGTATAAAAAGTAACTAATTTGTTTTTTTTTTATTTACAGGCCTTTTTGCCTGTAACAAATATCATACCAGCTGTGGACAAGAAAAACTTGTCAAGAACCTACCTCATGAATGACACGGTCTGCTGTGAAGTAATTGAAGTGATCCCCGACACCGACAAAATGGTGTGCGGCATGAAAGGCGTGACGCGAGGCCCTGACGATCCTCCACCTAAACCACCTCTAGGCCTACTCAGCACTGATGACTTCCCACTCATCTACAAGTATGTACAAACACAATTAAACACATTTCATTGTAATCACATTGCCTTTACACTGTTTTACAGGAATTACTGTTATGCTAAACACAGTGTTGTTGCCAAGTGTTTTTTTTTTATTTGTAATATTATTGTTATTGGAACTACAAAATCAGTGGTATTTCCGGTTTATAATGGAATGAATAATTACTTCAAGATGCTTAAATGAGAAATCAAGAAGAATTTAATGGAATCTCAAGAGTTTTAGAGCCATCACACAACATAATAGTGAATAAAATGGTTGAAATGATTAATATGTGGCATATGGCTTGCTGATAATGTTTCGGTCATCACAACAATACCCCTGCTTTTTAGATTCTCAGTATTATCATCATTTGGTGTTTACACAACGAGTTCTGTGTACACTGGGTAGGTATTTATTATAACAGAGGAGTGTTCTATGTTTTCACTGGTTTATAAATCACTTTTCAGTACAAAATGACACTGTTCACCAACTTGTGAAACAATTGCATGACATTATTAAAAAAATTTAATCAGGTGTGATGGAAAATATGTTTGGATTATTGAAGGATGTATTTAACATATTATATATTTACAAGACATTCCGCACCTTTTTGTTGAGGATTATATATAACTACCATCATATTCAGATCGCGTACACATTTTTTGTTTTCATAAAATGAAAAGGTCAGTACAATGTTTTAGGGTTACTACAATCTTGATATCTATAACAAGACATTATAATTCTGTATTAAAGCTAATATTTAACATTCCAGCCAGATAATCTGAGACGTATTGATTGGACTTTTATTATGAGCATTTATTGGATGTTGGAGTTATTTATTATTGTAATAATGGAGTTGTGCTGATGATTATCAATTTAGCTGATGTGTGGCTCTCCGAGATGGCTCATAGTTTGACAAGATAGCGTGCCAATCGTCATCGTTGTGTCTAAAGTACGGCCACGGCCTACAGGCGTATGCAGCTGCCTCTATTATTCTAGGGTGTTCTTTTCTAGGTATTACGACGATTTCCAAGAGCCAGTGTTCTCACCTCCTGCATTATGTTGTGACTGTAGCAAATGTCTCGGTAATATTAATGTCACATTGTCGAAGCGGCATCGCCTAATCTATAAATATTTACGTGTGAAAGAAATAAAATACAAGTAAAATAACATTTTTTGCACAGCTCCATGGGAACAGGTGAGGATAAACGTATGTGTGAAACTAAGCAAACAGTTAGGGTTAAATGCTTGAAACTATTTATTTAATAATTCGAAGATGTTACTATCATCTCACTGAAAATACTGCATCCATTATAATAGGCGAATGTTTTAAGAACATTTCACATATACTAAATTGTTATAAATTTCCCATAGGAAAACTGTGGATATGAAAGGAGAGAGTTATGAAGCCATGTTGGAGAAGAGCCCAGGCTTCAATAACCCCAACTGCGTCCAATATCTCTCTGAAATGCTAGGCATCGCCAACATGCACTGCACAAATTTTCCGTCGCTAAGGTAATAATAGTATCATTAATTCCCAAAAAAATAATGAGAATGTTGAAGTAAGTTGAATCACACGAAGGAGTATCATGTACAAGTACACTCCTAAGAAATTCACACTGCTATTGGCCATTCGTCTGCACCTGGCGATTATGGTACTGTAGCTATGTCCAACAACGGACATTGATAAGCTTATGAAACAACAATATCTCTGAGGGAGCAAATTTGTTTTCATCGTCATCATGCTCCTCTTATCCCAATTACTTGGGGTTGACGCTATATCTACTCCTCTTTTATCATAAATATTGCAAGTTTTTATGATCGGCCGCCTACCTGACGTCAACCCTTATCAGGTCCAAGTCAATGTAAACATCTGTTTCACCATATGAACCATAAATGGTAACTAAAACAGCAAAGACAGATTGCTTTTACCATTAAGCTAAGCCTTAGCCATGGTATATACTAGAAGTGTGACTAATATATTCGTAATAGGTACAGTATTATAATACAAGCCATATAAATATTAGCATGAGCGAATAGACGGTACTACGTTACTAAGTATTAGTCTAATAATAACCATAATTCATACATCCTTTATTTGATAATTCCTGGTCATTAAATTCTTAAATTAATTAAAATATAACAATATCTATGTCCATAAAAGCAATATTATCATCCCTTGTTGACAACTAATTTCAAAAACTGAAGTGATTCTCAATATCAAACCTATGTTACAAAGCACATTGTAAGTAACAAGATTATATCTACTTTTCGTTACCTGTACATCCACCTCAGAGTTGACATCTCTGTTCCATGCAGTCTATTAACATGCTGACCTATTAAAAGCCATCAAACTTTATAAGGTTTCTTTTGTAGACTCTAGAGATGTGCATTTATGTTGATATTATAACATAGTGACGATTTTGCCATAGTACAAGCCATCAAGGAATCAATTTATATTTCAATTCTATAAAATTGGTTTTCTTTTTGTATTTAGAGGGGGATTTGCGTCTACGGAATATGCAGATGAACTTAGACAAGCTCAGGCTAGCAAATGGGCGTTCCGTTCTGTTGCTGAAGGGATAGAACATTTTAAGGCTGGAAGACATTCAGAAGCATTTCAGTGTCTCAATAAGGCACTTAGCATAGATCCTCGGAATGTTGAAGGTTTAGTTGCAAGAGGAGCACTATATGCTAACAGTGGAACATTTAAGAAGGCCATAGAAGATTTTGAAACATCGTTGAAATTGAACCCCAATCATGCTAATGCTAGAAAGTATTTAGGCGAGACCCTAGTAGCCTTAGGACGTAGCTATGAAGATGAGAACAAGATTACTGAAGCGCAGAAAGCCTATGAAGATTGTTTGGCTATCATTCCCTTTCATGAGGAGGCACAAAATTCTCTTGACTTTTTGAAGAGTAAAACCTCTACAACAAAACCTTTAATAGAACCAGCAGAGTTATTATTGCCAGGCTTAACAGGAGCTAAATCATATGAGATGAAAGAGACATTGAAACAGCTGTTGAACTTGACAGAAAAGAAAGACAAGAAAAAAAAGAAGAAAAGGGGTAAAGGTAAAAAGAAAAGATCAAGTAGTTCATCATCATCGTCCAGTGACTCTTCCAGCTCTAGTTCGTCATCTGATTCGTCATCATCTTCATCTGAGACCAGTGGTAATTATTTAATTTTAATAAAATAGAGAGCTTACACTGCTGAACATTACATTACAACATGGTTGGTAATTTTTTTTTAATAAATATTTCAAAATACAAAATTATAACGCACTCACATTTTCGCTAGCTAATTTTCAGTGTTGCCTAAAATGGAACAAGTTTCATATTGAGAATTTCTTGGAAACAACTTCATTAAAGGTGTACCTTAACCGTAACAGCGGGATGTTACATTCGGCTGTTGTATACTTATTGCACTGGACACCGAGGCAGTTACTTAAAGTTTACTAGGCTTGATAAACAAAATATACAAGGTGTCTCAGTTTATGGAACAACTGGTCAAACGGGAGTTAGGCAATGGTGGTATGAACCCATAAAAATATTTGGAGTAAAAATATAGATTGATTGATTCCTTAATGAATTAGAGACGATAACTTTTTTGACATCGCTTTTTCGTGTAAATCTGATTGAAAGTTATAAAGTCTACTTGATTGAAATGTATAAATTCTGCAACATTTTCGTACTTTGTTAAACATTCTTTAGAAATTGAATAACTTAATGATTGCGTTCGCATAAGCAAGACAAATTTCGCCTTAATATCAACTGATCTGCCGATGTCTATAGGCGACCGCGACAGCGCGCCGTTTCGTACCTACTTATACTGTCGACGAGACTAGCATGCCTATGTATATGTATCCTGTTCATAACATATAGCATTTAAGACATAGACTCTTAGACGCACATTTTAAAAATCACTATAATTGTTAAGTTTTAAACGTATGATTCATAACTGTTAAACTATAACATACTCGAAAAGTTGTTCCATAACCTAAGACATCTGTACATTATCATTTTGGAAATTTCTAATGTAAGCATGTTTTTGGAAGCTATCCTATATTCTTATATTTCCATCAAAGTAAAATAACTGACATTAATTGTGGGTTAATGAATATATGTACGTCCATAGTAAAATGGTTGTACATATAATAATATAAACATGTGTAAATTTTCAAAATACATTTTATTTGGCTTTTACTTGCTTGATAAACTTTATAGCATGATAATATTAGTTAAAAGATATAAATCCTAATTCTTTGTTCGTATGAACTTTATAGAAAAAGGTGAAAGCGATAAAATCAATAACACTGCTATATCTTTAGAGTCTGATGGACCGAACCGCAAGAAAAAACGTCGTTCACAATCCAACAATAAGCGTCAACGTTCTCTATCACCGTTAAGCAAACGTATGGAGATGCTTGGGGCTCCCGAACCTGGGGCGCGCACACATAATTCTTCATTCAACCATCCCTATGGGTACCAGCCTCCACCGCCACCTGTTGAAGAAGTCCATCAAGAAGCTCCCCGTTCACAAGCTGATATTGACTATGAATTAAAGGTATTTTTATAACTATTGTAAATATAATTTTTAGAAATGTGTGTGCTAATGCATGTATTAGCGGATGTGTGTCATCATATCAGCTAATTTTTCTTTTTTAGTTTTAGTAATCAGCTACTAAAAGTTCAAGTAAGTTTATTCCTCTCATATGTTTAAATTTTACTTATTTCATTATCAGTCGCTAATTATAGTCATGGCCTCTAGAAGAGCGATAGTTAAGTTTTAATAGCCTAGAGATTAGGCAGCACAGTTGGACAAATATGTAAATAAAGCACTGTCATTATACGATCATTAAATACACTTATAAATTTTTTGCCTTAAATTCACAAAATACACTCAAATTTATTCCGTATCACATAGCCCCGTCGGGTTAGACTTTAACCTGCAATTAATTATAGTCAGTATTTTCTTTGCGCTAATGTTTAGGGGGGTCATAAATAGCTTAAAACCAAAAACTCGACCAAATCCGACTGGTGCGTTAGCCGCCATATTGGTTTGAAGGTCAAACCTTTTTTAGCTATATCTCCTTTATTTTTTTATAAAAATGATAAGAACCAAAGTTGTTGCAAATTTGATTCTCTACAACTTTGGTTCTCATAATTTTCATCGTACAATCAATATTTATGGAAATAATTGCAAAAATGAGGTCAATGTATAATTCGCCTGTATATCGATTATTATCGAATTTAGCAAAAAAAAATATAGAATCAAAGTTGTAGATCATTAAATTGCCTACAACTTTAATTATGAATTTTTAAAAAAAATTATATTTAGACCCTTTTTCGCACCACCGCTGGGGCTCCAAGCTCCAGGCGCGTTTTTTTTACGTGGTATGCCCAATAGCCTAAATCCACGTTTCATTTTCTGCCAGATTTATACTGAAAGTATTTTCATCTGCAATCCCAATTATTTCTGCAACTTTTAAGGAGTCGGGCAGGGTATTTTTATTATTATTTTTTTTTTATTATATAAAATAGATATTATTATTTATTTATTTTTTGTATAATAGCATCTGCCGATGATGTCACCGCCCAGGCTACCTGGTCGCTTGGATTCCGGTACATTTACCATAGACGTAAGAACTTAAATATTATTTTTTGAAAAATTCATAAGAATCAAAGTTGTAGGTAATTTAATGATGTACAACTTTGATTCTATAATTTTTTTTGCTAAATTCGATAATAATCGAGATACAGGCGAATTATACATTGACCTCATTTTTGCAATTATTTGCAGTTATTTCCGTAAATATTGATTGTATGATGAAAATTATAAGAACCAAAGTTGTAGGGAATCAAATTTGCAACAGCCTTGGTTCTTATCATTTTTGTAAAAAAATAAAAAATAAAGGAGATACAGCTAAAAAAAGGTTTGACCTTCAAACCAATATGGCCGCTAACGCACCGGTCGGATATGGTCGAGTTTTTGGTTTTAAGCTATTTATGATGACAAATTCATCATCATTCAGCTTTTCACTGTCACTGTTAGACATAGTCCTCCGTAGATAGCCACATAACACGGACAGCTTTTGGTGGTTTGGTGCATTTGTACCACGTTCGGCGAGCTAGTTGGTAATCATAATACAATGTACATTTCCCCGGAGAGTGCTGCTGCCTATTCTCCTAACGAGCCCTTACGTTTTACGACTTCCACGGGCAAGTTAGGGCTAGCGACAACTTTGGTCTTATCGCGTAGTCATATCACGATACATTCATCTTCATTTATAATTTATTTTCCAAATCGACGAAAAAGTAAAATTAAACTTATCTAAAAACCTCTCGAGTCGTGCATCGAAAAGTCTTAGACAAATGTTGTGGTGTCCGATACCTGTCATCATCATCATCACAGCCCACATACGTCCCACTGTTGGGCTCAAGCCTCCTCCACATGGGAGCGAATTTGACCTGCCATACCACGCTAGTCAGACATTTTGGTATAGGGTTTCATTTCGAGATTGCCTTCTCTTGCACAGGTGTTATATGCATATTATATCCCTTAGTCGTCTTTTACGACATCCACGAGCAAGATAGGGAGAGGTTTTATTTTCTTGGGGGGTGTGGGTTACGTTTGACGCACTCCTCGCACCACTCCGTCCGGGGCTACAGAGGGGCGTAAGAACGCACACCCGTAACCCACCTGCGACACGTCGCCTTCGTCGTTGGACCGACCACCGGAGCAGAGTGACTTGACGTCAGTGGTCGGCCCGACGGAATACCCCGAGGGAGTACCCTCTGCCTTCGACGTCCCCTACTGGGACGCCGATCGCCGTCGCAAGGCTAACCTCTCCGAAGATAGGGAGTGGTGAATTGTATTCTTATTCCGTCATCACACGGAAACCGATACCTGTACCTCTTGTTAACTTGCCGCGTTTATTTTCGTCTATAGGAACAACTATAGCCTTACAGCAGTCACTAATACTTTGTTAACATAGAGGGATAATACCAACTTATCAATAATTTCTGCTCAAGAGTTATTTTTTCCATAATATATTCATTATAAGGTCACCTATTGAGGACTAACTTTACTACATTTTACTAGGTACGTAAATTCTTGGATGTGACTAAAGAAGACTCTGACTATGAGGAAAAAGTACGTAACTTTCTGGAGGAAACTGCACAGTACAAACGCAACCGCAAGATGCAGGAATTGGGCCAGCAACCTCAACCTGGTGCTGATAGAGATAAGAAAAAAAAGAAGAAGAAAGACAAGTGAGTATTTGTTCTTTTACAATTGGCTTCAATTAAGCATTTGCTAAAGATCCCAATCATACCCAGAATAATTCTAGGTAGTGAATCAAAAATATCCTATCGAACATGATAATGTTCATTTAAATATTTCCAGATTCATATTCAATTTAAATTCTCACAATTTTAATTAGTATAAATATTTAGCATTCCTTGTCGTAATGGAGTAAGAATACAATTTACCAAACCCTATCTTGACGGGGGTATAATATCTATGTAAGATAAATAAAACCTTGTACTAATACGTCTGACCATTGAGGTATATTAGGTCAATATCAATAGTACATAACGAACCTTTATTCCAATACAGTCACTATCCTAAATAAGCAAATTATACAGGAGAGCTAATTAAATTTTCGAAAAACTTTAAAAAGTTAAGTGAAATTAAAATATATAAATTGAAGCAATGTTCAGTGCTCAGCAAATAGATAGCATTAAAAACGGTTTTTTGAAAAATTTCGTTTAGTGACGGTATTGGATTAAAGGTTCGATAATGTGAGTCCGTGTGGTGACGGAGTAAGAATACAATTCACCACCCCCTATCTTACCCGTGGGTGATCGTACGAGACGACTAAGGGATATAAAACGCATATAACATCTATGTGAGAGAAGGAAAACTCGAAATAAAACCCTATACCAACACGTCTGACCAGCGTGGTATAGTAGGTCAATTACCCTTCCATTATGGAGGAGGCCCGAGCCCAACAGTGGGACGTATATGGGCTGAGATGATGATGATGATGAATGTGAAGGAAGTTCAAAGCCAGCCGTGGTACATAAGGGGGCGTTCATAAAATACATGAGATGTTTAAGGAGGGGAGGGGGTCGAGTCAAATCTCATCTCATCTAATCTTACGTTTGGGGTCTCTGCAAATATCACGCAATTTTTTTTTCTGATTGAAACAAAAAAAATTATACTATTTTGGTCCATTTAATCCAGATTGTACATGCTTAAGATTTAATCTTAAGCATTATTACATTTTACAGCTTTATTACACTTATAATTAAACTCTTAGCAATATTGATTACTTGTCTTAACTAGTCGTAAATAAAAGCACGAAGCAATTTTTTTTTTCTTTACAATAACAATCCATCGCGTTTACGTAAGAAACCCACATTTTGAAAAATCTCACGTGAGATTGGGGGACGGGGGAGGGGGTTGAATAAAATCTCACGACATCTCACCAGGGGGGGAGGGAGCGTCAGAAAATTTAAAAAAACACCTCACGTTACACGCGCCCCCTAATTACATGAGTTGAGGTGAACTATTCAGAGCTCAAGATTGCTGAAATTATTTACGATGTGCTGTTAATATCAGGAAAAAGAAAAAGGAATCTAAACGCAAGCGCAAAGAGCAAGAGAGGGAAGAAAAGAGAAAGGCAAAGTTGGCACGCACCACATCTAATAATTCTGATTACAGTCTACGAGAATTGGACAACATTGGAGACAAGAAGCTTAGAGATGCTATCAGGTAAAAACATTTAGAAATAAATACGATAGAAATTAGCCAGGTTGTGAATTATAATGTGTTTAAGAATATTTTTATTTTATATATTGTAATCGACTTAACTCATTATATTCTGGAACCCATTGTGTTGATATTTTCATTTGTTTTAAGTTTAGGTTGAATTCTAATTAAAGTCACTGTATGGTTCAATCAATTCCAATTAAAAGTCATTGTGTGATTCAATCGTGTGGTGAATGATTAAGAATTGATAATAATAGATGTAGATAAAGTTATCACTAGTCATTATTAATAGGTGTAGTTATTTCATTTATGCTTCATTATAATCTTTAAATGTTGCTCCTGTTGCCGATTTCTTTTATATCTATGGGATCTCTGGTAATTCATGAATCATCATATTTTTATATGACACATAAATACACAAAATATATCTGTAAAATATAATTTGCTATGACTTGCCCGACTTCACTATGATTTTATAGTTTTTTGTGCGCTCAACTAGCAAATGAGTTATAAATGCATTATTTGCTGTATATTCCATAGACCAATACATGAAAGAAGTCAATTTATGATAAATAGGCCCCTTTTCTTATTTTTTGGGTGGGCTATGGTCGGCGCACACGCTGTCCGCTCCTTCCGGAGTGATGAAAGGGCGAAGCGTGGCCCCATAACCCACTACATTCCCTCCCATTCGCCATTGGGCCGACCACGGATACAGAGTTTCTTATCGTCCGCGGACAGCATGGTAAAATAGGCTTTAGTTTATTACCAATTTTTCACCAAACATTCATCATCATTACAGCTAATATACGTCCTAATGCTGTGTTCAAGCCTACTTCACAATCAGAGGGCAATTGATCTACTATACCATGCTGGTCAGACAGGTTTATATTAAGGTGTTATTTCGAGTTTATCTTGCATAGATGCCACCTACACACTACAAGTTTAGTCGTATTTTATGACAACCACATGCAAGAAAGGGAATGGAGAATTGTATCTTTACTTCGTCTCCACACAACACATAAACATTCCAATTCAGGCATAAATTAAAATAAAACATATGTTTATATTGTAATTGTTACAGGAAAGAACTGAAAGGCAAAAAGAGAGATCTCAGCTCTGATGGTGAATATGAGAGGGACAGAAAACATGGTGATAAAAGGTACTGTATCAATGTTTACTACATAGCAATTTTTGAACATAGAACATATTAGTCTAGAATACACATGCTTCATAATATGTTATTTGCCTATAAGGAAAAAGTAGTTCAGGAATATTTTTTAAAGCAATTTCGTCAATACATTATTTAAAAAGTCTATACTTCCTAGAAAAACTGTTCAAAATATATTAAAAAAAGAAAAAGGTTAACCATGTGTTTAACGAAAAGGTTAACTCATTGGATTGCTGTGACATTGTGCACCACTTGTTCACAGTAAATGATACAAGTTTTGTATACTCTGTGTGTTGTTCTTAAGTTTTAGTAGTAGTCTTTTCTACTAGAAACGGTGAGAATTTTATCTACAATATTGTAAAATAGAGATTTAGTAATAAACATTTTGAGATGTTTCTCTGAAACCTGTCAAATACACTAATATTTATTGTTGAGTCAAGGCTTTTATATCACACGAATGTAATTCCTTTTAGAAGCATTTTGTAGCAACAAAATATAGTATGCATACTATATTCTTTACATGCCATTATTATTGCCTATATATAAGAAAATAAATTTAATTATAAAGTATGAAAATTTTGTAATTTACCTAGTGTGTTAACTGTATTTTTTTCTTTGATCTTTGAAAAAAATACAGTAAGCAAGGAGGAAGAAAGAAATTCTCAACTGACTGTTAGAGTTAAATACTTGGGACTGAGTTGCTCAATTGGTGATGAGGTCATAACATTGGGACCTAACATTTACATTGGCGATTAATAGCCAATAAGTTGTAGGTTTTTATTATATATTTGGAAAATGCTAATAAACACTTAGTAGTAGTACTAACAGCTTTATTAGTGATGTACATACCTACCTGTGCATTTGATTTAAATATAAAAAATAAACAACTACATTAAAATGATGAAGAATTGTGAAATAATTTGTATTAATCTTATAATCACTGACATATGCACCAATAAAGTATGATGATGTACTTACATATTAAAATGTGAACATAATACAATAGGATATTAGAGGAGATGCACGGGCTCGAGGAGTTGGAGTCGAAGCTGAGCGCGTACCATGTGATGGTCGACAAGGAAGTGATGCACAAACGGGAGGGTCGCGGTTCTCTCAGCCCGTTGGACCAGGCGCCACCGCCTCCACTAGAGAAGCCAAAATGGAAAATGTCTATGAGCGCCGTTAAAGAAACGTTAGTTCACACATGCTTCCTCTATAGCTTATGTCAGGTGTATGTTACATAATCGCTAATAAATAATTTAACTATATAATACCAATAAGTTAAGAAAATCGCCAATGGCAATATTAGGTCCCAATGAGACAGTCATCATATGCTAATAGCACAATAAACAAATGACCTTTATATTAACATAAACCTTCATTCATGTTTATAATATCTACTATTATTTTATAATAATATTTTATATAAGACTAAACTGCTATTTCTACTAACTAATTTACTGGCCCTAGCCATTAGTATTAACGGCCCGTCAATTGGGACTGAAATGTTGTTATCTTGGCTTGGAATTAATATTGATTGCTATAAAAATATTCGCGTTACTAAGTCTTGATTGTTTTATTTAATATTACAATTTCTTATTACGAACTTTACAAACTAGAAGTTTCTATTTTATTTCTAGAAATAAATTATTTTTAAACTTAAATAGCATTAATCTAATTTGGGTAACTTTATCTCAAGAAAGCCATAATCTTAAGAGAATGAGGATTATTCCTTATTATTATTAGGAACTGACTTTGTCATATTACATATTTCAGTTTTAAAGAAATTTAAAGAATTACGAAGTATATTTATGTATTGACATTAGATTACATTTACCGTTCTTATAGTGGCATCCTTTTTTTAATGAATTTTATTAATGTAGTCAATACATATTTTAGCAGTGTCAAAAAGAAAGAAACTCCTGTACCAAAGGGATATAAAGAACATTATGCATTTGAAGACAGCTCTGATGATTCACAAGAACATGTAAAGGTCAGTGTGATTTTTTTATCGCGACAATTATTTTAAATTTGAAGTAATCATCAATATTTATTTTTATTTACTCACCACTATCCTAGTATTAAAAGTAACACTGTAACTCCTCTTAGGACCACGTTGGCTACTTTTAATCCCCGCATAATCATAACAGCACAATAGTATCTACCCAAAATATTAATATTTCAACAGCCGTCTCCGTCGAGTGGTGATAAGAACGTATCGGTGAGACGCGCGATGGCCATGAAGGAGCCACCGCCCCTCCCTACAGCGCCGCCACCCAACAAACGCGAGCCAGATCCGCCCGGCACTGAAGCTGCGCATCCTGTAAGTGCAGCTATAGCTTTATTTATAGTACTAGTAATTAAATTAACAACACATCTCATATCATCTTGCATTTGTTTGTTCATGAAATTAAAATAAATACGTAGTAGATACATATCTTCAAACCTCATTTGGCATTGGAGATTCCTTTTTTTTATAACATCTATATAAGCGTCTACTCTAATGACGACAATTGCCGTGTAGTGACGAAATAAGAATACAATTCGCCACTCCCTATCTTGCCCGTGGGTGTCGTAAAAGACGACTGAGGGATATAATACGCATATAAATAACATCTATACAAGAGACTGAAAACTCTAAACAAAACCTGTGCCTCCCTCCTATTGTGGGGGAGACTCGAGCCAAGCACAGATGTATTGGGACGTATATGAGGCGAGATGAACGACGAGAATATGAACGATAAATTAATTACTACAGGCTTCGTTGGGAAAGCAATTAATTTTCAATAGATATGTATTGCATACTGCCCAATATGGCGATGTCTAAGCACCAAACTCCCAACATTTGCTTCCCACTCAATACAATACTTGTGTGATTCGCCAATGATTGTTCTCAGACTGTATGCGTTTGTAAATTCACACGACACAAGGATTTTTTCCTTAAGAGTGGGGTAGGGAGTATGTCACTGAACTCCTCCTAACCAGCTGGACCGATGTTGATGAATTTTTTTGTGTGCATTCAATGGGATTCATGAATGGTTTAGATTCACAATTGGACCCTGTAGGTGGCGCTGCTGTCGATTTCAAGGAGAATTCCTTTTATTTTAACAGAACGTCGGTTGGGTCAGCTAGTGTGTTAATAAAATGTTTGTATATAATGTCGTGTTTTATTAAATATTATTTTAAATAAAGGTACGAAAAGGCAACATAGTGCTGGACAAGTTTGGCTCTTTCCGTTTGGCTAAAGAGGGCGAGACTCCCGTATGCGTGGGCGATGCAGGTCCTGAACAATTTGTGACTCGTATCAAACCACCATCGCCGTCGGGTCGCCGCCCGCGCTCACCACCGTCGCCTCGCCGTCACTCATCCAACTCGTCCGATGACGACCGCCGCTCCAAGCGCTCTCGTAGCAGGTACAGAATTATTATAGTTACAATAATATACAGTTCAAATATCGTGTCTTAACAAATCATACGAACGGTTAGATCGCGCAACTTGGCGGTCATAAAATAAAACTATTTTCCGGATTATTATTTTGCACTATTTTAATAAAATTACAAAGGATTCGTTAAATTATGAAGTTCCTACATAAGACTTGGCTTACCCCTCACGACCGATACTCTAGTGAAGGATGGAAAGGACCCAGAAACTTAATATAGTGTCTTTGCTTTTGACCAGACTGGCAGGCAAAAACCAGGTCTATTGCTGGCAGCATTTAGCTAGAGAATTAAATTCTAGATAACATTTAGTAAATTATGAATTTATCTAGCCAGTTATTGCTAATCTGTAACAGAACAGATAAGTTAACACTTATCTGTTCTGTTACAACCCTAGTTTCAAGAGTGAAATATAACTAACAAGAATATAACTATTAACGTGTTATAAGTTAATTGGCACTTTTTGTAATATAATTTAGAAAAAGTACTAAAGTGTAGTACATATTAGTAATGATGTCTTTTTTTGTTCAGTAAATATTACGAGTGGAATTTATAATTAGGAAACCCTTCTTTTTTTTTGTTATGCTATGGTCTGGACCAGTGATGGGCAAAGTACGGCCTGCGGGCAAACTCCGCCCCGCGAAAGTATTTAATCCGACCCGCCAAGAGTCCATCCACCCAAAATATTCTAGTCAGCATTTTGGCGCGAAAAATTCCATTCTATTCACATATCGGTGAAGCTAAACTAGCCGCGTAGTTCATGTATTGGGAAATAAGGGGTGCAAAGCGTGGTGAAATGTGAGGCACAGCCCGCTGGGGCGACAACGGAAAAAACTCAATCAGAAACCGATTGACTGATGAACACCTTTTCGCACTGCTGAAAGTTGCTTCGTCACAGATAGAACCTGCTTTCGAAAATATTATGGAAAATCAAAAACAACTCCGTGTGAAACACGCCTAACAAGGCGTAAAAGTAAAAACTATTTTGTTTATTCAAAAGCTTTAAACAAAATGCATTTTTCTATAATTCTGGCCCTCCTCTAGAATTTCTTAAACTTTGTGGCCCGCCATTAAAAAAGTTTGCCCACCACTGCTCTGGACACACCCCGCACAATCCGTCCGGGGCGACGGATGGACGACGTGCGACCCTAAAACCTACCATAATCCTTCTCCAACGTTATTGGGCCGACCACAGGTACCGATTCCTTGACTTCCGTGGCCGGCCTGGCAGAATTGGGCAACCCTAACCTCTTATTGACAGACAATTATGTAAAAAAAAATATATTGCATACCAGCAAACAGCACCCCTAATGGTAAGTGTTGCTGCTGCTCATGGACCTTTGAGCAAGGCCGCTGCCTACCGCAAAGAAAGTGAAGGGGGTGTGAATGCGTGCAATGAGGTTCAGTGATGCTAAAGGCATCACTAAAACCCATCACACGCAAACATCCTCAGAAAGTTGGGCTCTCGCTCACCGAACGAAGCGCAGTAATAAATTGGTACTACTTGGACATCGATTTTCTGCGAAAGTGGTACTACCACGGACGGACCAACCCGCTTCTGTAGCCAGACAACCGTTAACAGTGTGGTCCTACCACTACAAAACTGATCACTTGTCGCTGATTAAAAGAATATTGTAAAGACTTGTTAATGATGTTATTATTTTTACACAGATCTCGGCCACGCAAGTACCGGTCCCGCTCTCGCTCACGGTCACGCTCCCGTTCAGCGTCAAGCGCCAGCGGCTCAGTGGCGTCCCGACGCCGACGATCTGGCTCACCACGTTCGCGTTCCCGCTCTGACGCCAGCCGTTCATACTACTCACGCAGCAGATCACGATCACGGTCGGACCCGAGGTATCTTTGGCTTGCCGTGTGCTTTTACTTTTGTTTTATTTTCAATTAATATTTGTTTAACATGTGGGAGTATGAAAATGTATATTGAAACTAGTTTAATTAACTAACTGATAACATTGATATATCTCTAATGTAATTTTATAATTACGAATATTTTTGTCTCTTACGTTTTCACGCATTAACTAATCGATTGTACATGACGTATTGAATCCATGTCATCAGGGGTAAATAAAAGACTCGGAATGGGTTGTATGGGTTTTTATTTGGAGTTAAAGTTAAAAGGGAAAGTCCTTACAGAATATAAAAATAATTATTAAAAGTCCTGTATTAAGCTATCCCACTATGGTATATACAGCCGCCGTTAAACAATTACGGCGAGAATAAAATGTAGTAGTCAATAAGAAACCATTATAGAATAAATAATATACAACAATTTCACTCCCATTGTAGAAGAGGCTCAAGTCCAAAATGGGATCTATATGAACTAAGATCATAATGATGAAATATTTGCTTTTTAATCCTCTCGTGACACAAGGATGTGGGGGGGTGTTTAAAAAAATTTTTGAAATCCACTTGTGCAAACATTAATAAATCAACTTTTTTTGCTCGCCCCTAAAGCGAATTTGAATCGTGATAAACAATTCATACTCTTATTATAGTTATAATTTGAATTAATCTTTTGTGTTGCATATCAAATTCATATATTGTAATATAGAAAAGCATGTCTTGCGATACAAGTAACTAAAATTAATTATAGCATGAAGTCTATCCTCAAAATTATTTATATTTACACTGTTGGCATGATTGCGCATAGTTTGCTAATATTAAACACAAGCATGTCCATAGTTTAAGAATTGGATCATAGCTGGGAACTGTCATCCTGGTTATACATTTTCAATGTTCATTTCACTCATATGCCTGCGAGCTTTGGCAGTAGCCACCTACTGCAATTTTACCCAGGCATGTCCCCCTGTTGTTTTTAATTAATTTTTTTTTTCTTAAATATAAGTAATGAAAAGGTTTAACCCTCTTTAAACAATTTAACAAATTATATCTGTTTATAATACATATTATGCAAGCCCAACTGCATATCAACTTCCACTATTAAATAATCTTGCCCAAGGGCGATAATGCCATAATGGCCATGTTTAGCAATCGGTGTTGCCACCCCTTACTAACCTCTAGCAATAATGAGTACAATAAACGCAAGTGTTGGTGTTCCATCCATCCATCCATCAGTCTATAGACGTCCACTGCTAGACATAGGCCTCCCCACGAGAATGCCACTCGGAATGCCGTTGATGTTACCACCCTCTTGTAGCATTCTTATTCCGTCACCACGCCATAAATGAAATTACAGATGATTGCCCTTTCTATTCTGTCAAATTACTCCGCCAGTAACAGTTTCAAATGATTACTGCAATCTCGTTACAATACCTATAATGTATAGTTTTATTTTACATATTATGCTGCCTGTATTTTTTTTTCGTAATTAGTAGAAGATATTATTTTATTTAATATACATAAATATAACTAAAAAAAGAGTGTGTGTACAAAGTACGCATATCAGAAGTGAAACTCCTTTATCCTCTATCTCATTCTCTCGCCGTCTGAATTTTTCGCCGCTTTTTCGTTTCATCGAGTTTGAAATCACAACGATTCTAAAGAAGTTTCACTTCAAAAAAGCTAAAATCCCTAAATAGCTGAAATCCCTAAGACCCTACTGAAGGTTACCATCGCTAGGGAGATGCTCGGCAGCATCAGGAACAGGGACGTGGTCACCACCTTCTGCGAGGCAGCCGTCTCGCGGAAGGAGGCGGCGGAGCGCGTGCGGAGGGAACGCCTCCACGACGACGCAATCCGCCGCCGGCGACTTGAACGGCGCAGTATCTGCGCCTAATGACGCCCTAGCCGAGGTCGCGGGTGCCAAGACTGGGGATTTAGTCTGTCACCCGGGGAGAGGCTGACCGCGCGATGGCAACTGACGTCCCCGAGCGGAACGTCAAGAGGAGAGGGTACCCCACGACCGGGGTATTCCGTCGGGCCGACCACTGACGACAAGTCACCCTGCTCCGGTGATCGGCCCAACGACGAAGGCGACGTGGCTACGGGTGGGTCATGGGGCCGGGGGCGGGTGCGCTGACATGGCCCACGCCTAAAAAAAAGACCCTTCTGAAGGTTCATGACCATCCATCCATCCATCAACCTACAGACGTCTGGAAACTGACAGACTGCTGGAAATAGGCCTCCCCACGAAAATGCCACTCGGAACGGTCCTGCGCCACTTACATCCAACGGTTCCCTACAACTGAAAACGTCAGGGACGGGGACGACACCTTGGGCTAAATACAAACAAATTGCCTGCTAAATTTAAGTATGCTATCTTTGTAAACCTGTCGTTTAAATCGAATCGTCTTTTCGAATTGTTATAAGTAACATACGCTAAATCAACTCCCTCACGATATAGCTCCTCATCTAAATATAAATTCTTTGGTTTAATTCTTTGCTAGGTAAATTTCAGACAAGTCACAATAAAGTGTCATTTCTATCTTTTATAAAATTAAATTTAATTTATAGATACCGTCGCTTTGTCCGCCGTGGAAATTGGCGTGGACGTGGCGGATATGAACGTGGCACCTACTACCGTCCACGCTTCCACACGTATAACGGAGGCGGACGCGGTCGTGGTCGCGGACAAGGAGACTTCCGTCGTGACGACCCACGCCGATTCCAACATGAATGGCGCGACAACCGATCCCGTGGCGGTCGACCCTTCCGACCACGCAGAGGAGGTGGTGGACGTGGCAGACCATTCAGGTAAAAAATTTCTTTAGAACTTTTCGATTATATTGTATACTAGCAACCCGCCCTCGCTTCGGTTATAGGTTATAGTCGTTTTACCCGCGTAGTTCCCGTTCCCGTGGGAATACCGGGATAAAATATAGCCTAGTTTACGCCCTGATATTATAGCTTTCCATTGGTGAAAGAATTTTTGAAATCGGTCCAGCCGTTTTGACGATTACCCGGAACAAACAGACAGACAGACAAAAATTTTTTACTTGCTATTTTAGGCATAGGTGTCGTGCAAATAACCGTGTGAGCATGAAAAAAGCCTATTATTTTGACATTACAAACAGACACTCCAATTTTATTTATTGGTATAGTTAAAACTATTTTATGGGATTTTATCGCGTTTGATTTGTGATTACCCGACGTTACGAACACTGTACAGCGTTCATAGTCACGGGCGGACTAAGATGTCTTACATTCAACAAGTCATCGTTATTACAGAGATATACTATACCCGCAACCAAAAATCAAATACAAACACTATAAAATCCGTAAAATAGTCTTCGATTATAGCTTGGATTTTACAATAACATAATGTGTGTATTTAAAGCTTCAAGTAAGCACTGCAATTGCAAGTTGGTCTTATATGAACAGTACTGCTACAAAAAAAAAAATAATAGACAAGCCTTCTGAGTTGCTTGTGGGATCTCAGTATCGGTCGCGTTCCGATCCGGTGGTAGTTTATTTTTTTTTTAATAATTTGCTATAATTTTGTTAACTTGACAATATGTAAGTCTCTGGGTTTATGTCATTGATGTAACAATTTAACTAGATACACAATCTCAAACAAAAGTTCTTTTAAAACTGTCCCAAATTTCCCAGTCTAAATAATTATTAAACATTAATGAAAATTCAACCTTATGAGCATAACTTATAGTTGTATTCACAATAATACGTACGATAAGCCATAAAATTTTTACGACCGTAGCTCGCCTCTCATTGGTCATTATACTTCAAATCAAATTCAGTCTTACATGCATGTTTTAAAGTTTATATTACAAGGTGTCAAAAAAGCTATATTAATAATAAAGGCCACGGTATTATTCGACGAAAATAAAAGGAGATATTAATGTATTATTCTACATTTAAAATGATTCCATTGAATTCCATCGTATTATTCTTGCAACGTTGAGTGAAATTTTGAAACAAAAAAATCTAAATCACCATATTCCACCCGATATTTAGTCATATAAACAATAAAAACAAATCAATGAACTGTTTAACTTAACTTACTGGAACTACGAAATCTCATCCTTTTTTAACGTATTATTTTTACAATTGTCCAATGAACACTTCGTCATTTCTAACGTTCATACAACAACGCGGTCGACATAAGACTACTTGAAGAGAATGCTAAATTCTTGTTGTGGCGCTCTTTTTATGGAGACGTTTTTGAGACGCTGTTTGTGTATCTTGGGTTTTTTGTTACATCAATGGTTTATGTATAATAAATAATTTGGGTAATGAAAGAGCTTGGTCTTTCATCAAAATAAATTGCAAAACACAACCAAAAGCCACAAACAGAACATGGAAATGGAGCTATAACACAGAAATATTTCAATGAAGCAAACACAGAGAAACAAACAATTAAAGTATAGATAACAACATATACTCAAAACATAAAAAAGGACAACAGCAACTAATAAAAAACAACATAACGAGACAACTCAATATATTAACAGAATAGGAACAGAAAATAAAATAAAAACATAACAACTCAGCAAAACAATACTATAGAAGACAACAGAAACAAAATAACAGAGGGGTTTTCATCACCAACTTAAAGTAATAGCGCAAAGTAGAAAACCCCGAAACACATGATGTCCATCAACAGCAATGGCACATGGAACAGCGCTCAACTTCAAGTCTATCTTAACATCTAACTGTAATAATGCCACTTGAAGAATAACTTGAATTATATAGACTCACCTTAACAATTAAACTCAAAAATGTAACAAAGGCACGGACAATAAGTCTGTGGACCATCAACAAAAAGAAAAAAAAATAAAATAAATAATTTGAATTTGACTCGTTATTCGTTTTTACAGCAATCACGTGGTGTACTGACTATATCCCACTTGAATATAACAATATTTAATCTTACAGAGGTGGATTCCGTGACTTCCGTGATCGACGCGGTGGTCGCTACTCGCGATCACGAAGCCCTGACAGAACACGCAGATCCAGATCGTATAGCCCAGAGCGACGTGATAAAGACAGAGACAGGTAAACAAAACAATTCATACTAGAAAATTAAAATAATAAACACTCCTTTATCTCGGCATGCATGCCTCACTATTGGGTTCAGGCCTTTTCTATGATAGGACAGAACTGATCTACTATACCTGCTTTGAAATAAAGTTTTATGTTAAGATTTCCTTTTCATGAATCAATGTTATTAACCTATCATATACTTTAGTCATCTTTTGCGACACCCAAGGCATGGTGAAACACTCGTACTCTGTCGCAACACTGAAGCAAATAGTTGGAGATAGAAAATTCGGTCTCTTTGCGTGTGCACGTGACAAAGTATTTTTGAGTCTATATATCTTTTGTTACAGCTATTCTCGTTACTCTGAGCGGGACAGCCATCGCAGTGAAGGAGAATATGAAGAAGAACGATATGTCGATCGTAAGGAGTATGATGGCAAATGGGCAGATGGCAATGAACCCGAAAGAAACACTACTCATACTGAAGAGAAGCCTGCCGAACCAGCCCCCAAAGAGTAAACCATAACCATTATTCTGCCATTGAGTACTAGATTTATTTTGTCAGACAAAGCTTTAGCAATATTCCAAAATACGCATGATGTATGTCGTGAAATAAACTAACAAAACATATAAATAAAATTACCGTCTATACAGATATCAATTATTCATAGTCACCCTCATTTCAACTAGCAAATGTATTCAGTTAATAATTATTTAGATGTAAATATAGTATACTTGTGATTGGTTTTAATTATTAACTTAGTGTGTATGGAATATTTCTTTTAGAATAACAAACTTAAAATACTGAAAATTGTTGCTACTTGTGCTTATTAAATTTAAATAATATTTGCCTAGTTCTATTCACCTCTTGAAATAGATCATTCCAAATCAAAACGGGGTAAGGCAACATTATATAGGTCAATGAATGCTGTATTAATCTCTGTTCCTTTATTTTTAATGATTGGTGAGACGAATTCAATAAAACAATAATACATATGTAACGATTTTATTTTATTTTGTATCTAATCGTCGAACCCAAACATTTAACTCATATATCAATTGAACTCTCTCTTCCATAATGGGAAGGAAAAGCACATAAGGTCTGACAAGTTAGTATAACTTTTATTTACAGTTTGTATTTTCTTTGTGATGTTATCCGTTTTAACCCATTTTTCTATCCCCGACGGGGAAGCAAGGCGTTTAATATACTATATTCTTGCCTCCTTAATACATGAAAAGGTAATTCTTCTAACATTTTTTTTTATTACAAACGAACAAAGTACACCTGATGGTAAGTGTTGCTGCCGCTCATGGACCTTTGCAAGGCCGGTGCCTACCGCAAAAAAAGGGAAGAGAGTGAATGCATACAATGAGGTTTGGTGATACTAAAGGCATCGCCAAAACCCACCACACGCCCTCAGAAAATTGGGCTTCCGGCTCACCTCACCCAATGAAGCGCAGTAACGAATTGCTACTCAGACGCTGATTTTCTGTGAGAGTGGTACTACCCTGGTTGACCGGCACGCGGCTGTAGACAGATAACTGTCCAGTGTGGTCCTACTATAGTGGTAGGGTAAATAATATTTGCATCAGTTATGAAATATCACTTTTGTGAGCATCTAATTTCGTTAAAATTCATCTGTGTATATTATACACTGTATAACGTAGTGTTGCTCCCTCTGGGTTGGATGGAGACTGAAAAGTATCTGACTCCAAACAAACAAAACATTGAGTCAAGAAATGTTTAATAGTGTCCATTAAACTGACCGCTAGATTGTGATTGACGTGCTACCCACAATGTATATTCTTGTACTTACCAGATTTATATGGGAACTGCCCCTCCCTGACATCAATCCTATACTGGACCTTTGGCACATTGCTGCAAGTTGTGGCTCTCGCGCCATATAGGGTATCAAATATTAATAAACTGTAGGTTTATAAAAATTATATAGAACCATGAGACCAAAAATATTTATACTTTCGAGAGGAAACTAAATAGGCAATGCTGTTTAATATATGTGGCATCAATTTAAAAATACAAAGTGTCACCAATTTCTTCAAGTAGATAACCACACAAGTTTATTACTAGATAATAAGGACATCCGTCCTTATTATGTAAATGCTTTCAAATAGAACTATAAGGAATTCTAATAAATCTGTCAACTGGCTTATCACCCATTAATTTAGGCAGTTATTTTGTGTTAGCAGTAGACGTCTAAATACCTTCTCCCCATTGATGTAACAATTTAACTAGATACACAATCTCAAACAAAAGTTCTTTTAAAACTGTCCCAAATTTCCCAGTCTAAATAATTATTATACATTAATGAAAATTCAACCTTATGAGCATAACTTATAGTTGTATTCACAATAATACGTACGATAAGCCATAAAATTTTTACGACCGTAGCTCGCCTCTCATTGGTCATTATACTTCAAATCAAATTCAGTCTTACATGCATGTTTTAAAGTTTATATTACGAGGTGTCAAAAAAGCTATATTAATAATAAAGGCCACGGTATTATTCGACGAAAATAAAAGGAGATATTAATGTATTATTCTACATTTAAAATGATTCCATTGAATTCCATCGTATTATTCTTGCAACGTTGAGTGAAATTTTGAAACAAAAAAATCTAAATCACCATATTCCACCCAATATTTAGTCATATAAACAATAAAAACAAATCAATGAACTGTTTAACTTACTGGAAGTACGAAATCTCATCCTTTTTTAACGTTTTTACGTATTATTTTTACAATTGTTCAATGAACACTTCGTCATTTCTAACGTTCATACAACAACGCGGTCGACATAAGACTACTTGAAGAGAATGCTAAATTCTTGTTGTGGCGCTCTTTTTATGAGGACGTTTTTGAGACGCTGTTTGTGTATCTTGGGTTTTTTGTTACATCAATGCTTCTCCCGTGTAATTACAAAATAAGAATACAAATCAGCGCCTTCTCCATTCGTGGATGTCGAAAAAAATTGCTAGTAATATAATATGCAGATCATCCATGCAAGGCAAGGAAAACTCAAAATAAAACCCTACTATCTGACCATATGGTATATTTCACCTTGTCTAGCCGTCCAACTTCCACGGCTGACTTGTAGTCGAATTTGAAACGTATAACAATATAACCCATCCACCCTTCAGCTTACCCACATCCACTGTTGGACTTTCGCCTCCCCAAGCTGGTAGATGACCACAGTTGATGTTATAACTCCCAAGGGAACGCTGCAGTTAACGGGTGGCGACAAATTGTATTCTCAACCGCGGTGATGTTGATTAAATTACATATTTTTTTGACGTGAAGCGTCGTTTACTACAGGTTATGGTGGAAAATTTAAAAACGTTCGCCTTTTTGGGCGAGTTTTTGTATGGACGCACGCCGTTCGGAGTGACGCGCGGCCCCATAACCCACCGTATTCTCTTCCCTTCACCATAGGGCCGACCGATATAGAGTTCCTTGCTAGCCGGGCGGCTTTTCCTTTCGCGTACCGTTCCTCTCGTGCGATCAGCCTCTGCGGGTGACAAACTAACCCCCGGTCAAGTCATTAGAAATAGGTAGCCTAGAGGTATTCAAGCAGCAACCAATTGACAAAGCCTACTATGTGCCTTGTTTTTCATATGGTAACAGAATAGTTACAAACTATCAGCCTAATTGAAGTTTCATCTATATCAATACGCTGTATTGCGCATGTGGGCAGGAGCGAATAACACATAGTTCTCAATAAAACAATCGTAAATTGTGAATATTTTATTTTAGATATTGTCTCAAAATAATAAATTATATATCTCAACGATAAAATTAATTCTTCTTCTTTTTTTTGTTCTTATTCTTAGTAGTATCAACATTCCAATACCAGAGCAGCTGGCATACAATTGCACCATTGGCTACAGTCGTTACACAATATGTAAGAATAATAATGAAATCTCCTGTTTCTACTAACGACGTAAATATTCTAGCTATGCTGCCTCCAAACAACAAAAATACAGTCACCGCTGACAACTGTCCTGTGCTGCCATTTTTATAGTTTGTAATAACTTGAATAGCCTGAAACAAAAATAAATTCTAAGTAACAGTTAATACATATTTCATTAACATTTAAGTTTAACTTCCCAAATTCAAATAAGTCACATCATTGCAGCCCCACATACGTCCCACTGTTGGGCTCGGGCCTCCACCACAAATAAATTACATCATACCTTTCAATACATGTAACAAATTCATTCAATTTGTATTGTCTAGCACAATCTATTAATGATAAAATATTACCCCAAAGAGATTAAATAGAACTGTATTTCTATTATTTGCCCTGTGGTGACAGAGTAAAAATACAATTCATTGTCCTCTATCTGTTAAAGACGATTAAGGGATATAATATGCATCCTACTAATATTATAAACGTGAAAGTATGTGAGAATGTTTCGTGCTCTTTCATGTAAAAACTAATAAATGGATTTTGATGAAACTTCACAATAATATAGCTTACATATCAGAATAACACATTGACTATAATTTATCTCGATATTCCCACGGGAAGGGGAACAATGCGGGTAAAACCGCTGGGCGCTGCTAGTATAACATATATACAAGAGAAGGAAAACTCAAAATAAAACCCTATATCAACCTGTCTGACCAGCATACTAACCGAATAACAAAAGTTAAAGAAGTTTTCTTCAACACTAAAGCTTACAATGGACTATTTCTTTTTTAATTTGCACAGGTTTTTCTCAGCCCATATATGTCCATTTGGTCACATGCCTTATCCAAATGAAGCATATCAACCTACTACAAAATGGTTGCCAGATGGCATAGAAATTTATTTTAAAATTTATCCTACTTTAGAGACATTCATTAAAAAAAAACAAAATCTTTTATATCACACATATGTATGTGCCATTATTGAGGCTATAGGTCTTCATAATGGAAGAGAAAATAATATTCTGTTTTATTCTGGCTAGATTTATTAGCCTATTTTTTGGGGTGGGCTATAGTCAGTGCACCCGCCGTCCAGCTCCATCTGGGACGATGGAGGGGCGGCCTGAGGCTCCATAACCCACTGTAGTTCCTCTGCTTTGTCGTTGGACCAACCACCGGTACCGAGTTCCTTGATCTCCGTGGCCAGATTTATTGGTCTCAAGTTTTGTTATCATTTTGCCTTCCCGTGCAGTGATGCCATCTTACATTTCTTAATTGTCCGACACTCATTGTAGAGAAATGAGTATTGTCACCACATAAAAATATGACAAATATTATCTGTACTTAATATTATAAAGAGGAAACTTTGTTTGTTTGCACTGAATAGGCTCCGAAACTACAAGACCAATTTCAAAAATTCTTTCACCAATGGAAAGCTATAATATCAGGGAGTAACATAGGCTATATTTTATCCCAGTATTCCGATGGGAATGGAAACTACACGGGTAAGACAATTGAAACCGAAGCGAGGGCAGGTTACTAGTATTTGATATTTATACTACTTATTAATTCATGATTCCCTTACCTTTGCAAAAAGTATAATAGGCACATTGATTGCTTGCATGGTCCATAGAACATCAGTAGGTGTTACACCACTTACTAATACTGACACCAGTCCAACATAGCTGGCTAAAAACATGGCTGCTCTGCCTGAAGTACCTCCATAATGTAGTACAAGGGCTGCTATGATTGCTGTTTGTATGGCCAAGAATGTACCCTCTCCCCATGCACTAAAAAACAGAATTACAAATGCACAGATAGAAGTGTTATCAGTCTCTATAACATGTTCAATGTCATGAGAGACACATGTTGCGTGATTTGTATAGTATTTTGACCCCCTTGGCAGCGGTGGCCTTACCCATTGCGAGGCTCCGGGCGGCAGGTCTTCGCGAGGCCCCGGGCGGCAGGTCTTTGCGAGGCCCTTTGTCCTTCGTGAAAAGTATGAGATACGAAAGTAGGTCTGGTTGTTTGGTTTAGGGATTTGTCATGTTTGATGAAAAATACTAAAGTTGTACAAATAAATAAAATTTAAGTTTTATAATATTGAAAACAAAGTGAAAAATATAATTAGTAAGTAAAAATGTAATTTAAAATCTATATTTTTTAAATTTGCTTGGGTTGTTGCGTGAGGCCGCTGTAAACGCGAGGCCCCTGTAAGCGCGAGGCCCCGGGCGATTGCCCTGTTCGCCACCCCCTAAGGCCGCCACTGCCCCTTGGCGTTCAACATGTTAATTATAATACAAGAATTTCATTACTCAATCACAATTTAGATAAATGCTTTATCTAAGTTTTTGATTCTCATTCTCTTTTATCACTCACACTTATCATACTTGGGGTAAATATATTGCAAAAGAAATTGTGCCTTAAGTGTAGGAGACTCTATATAGAGTACTTAACTGCGGACTTACAACAGCCTACTATCACTCATTTCTGAAAGTCATAGGTGACTTCAGAAATTATATGCATAGAAAATGGATTGCAAAATATCACTAAAGGTGTAGTTTTAAATTGTTTATTATTCTTATTGGAAATCCTCTCAGATACTGACTTTTCTTAAGTACAGAATAATAACATCAAATAAAAAATCTTAGAATATTGTGTTGCAGAGAAATAGGTCTGTGAAAAAATTATAGTACACATAATTTGATTCAGCTAAAACTTGGTAAGGCTGATTCAACGATGAGGTGAACTGTGTGCTATAGATAGCAAGATCTTTCCGAATGTATGTTTATGACTTTACTTATGCATATGTTATCTACAATGTCTTCAAATTGTCCTGACAAAATCACGAGACTGGATTGATAGCAGCAAATAAAAACAATGAGTTCAAAGTTCACCTAATTAGTCCATTTAATCAAATTTCGAAAAGAACATGTTAAAATCTCAATGCCTCTCATTTTCTCAAGGTCCTCTATGATCCCGCTAAAAGTCTGCCGTAAGTGTTCTTTAAAGCCACGTATTCAAAGCAACTTAGACAACCTATATCTTAAAAATAAAGGTTTACCTGAATGGGAATCCCATAACATAACTATAGGCAAAATTTGCCGTTATTGCAAACAATTCCAAATATACGCCATACACGTTGATTCCTTGTCCACTTTTACTGTTTAATATTTTTAGAATTTGCGGTACTTTCACCAGAATCGAACCCGCTATTATACCGATACCAAGACCCTTACTCAACGTCGATTTTAAACAGGGAACTGTAATAATATTTAATAATTTATTATGTAACTCTAGCTCAAACAAAATGTTATGGATTGAAAGATAATGAATAATTACCATCAAGAAAGTTGAGTTTCACGAAATACACATTATAACATTTCTCCGATAACAGTGACAAGAATAAACCTTTTAAAAAATCTGCCATTATTATATCGAGTTAATTATTACCTACTCACAAACATAAGTGTTCATAGAACAAATTTATTTAACAATTAATTTAATGACAATAACATTCACATAGGTTATGTATTCATGACTACTTTCAGTATACTATAGTCTATACTATTAGTATAGTCTAATTAGTCTATCTAATCTAAGAAGTGCATTTTGAAAGGCGTCAGAGTAAGTTGTCTAGGTATGTGAACCAAAAATTGCTATCGAAACTATCCGATTTTAGTGAGAAATCGATATTGAGTCTCTTTAATTAATAATCGGTTTATTTCTTTTTTCTCAAAATGGAGATGAATAAATTAAATGCTAAATTAATACTATATAAATTTAATATTTCAGTATAAAATCTATTCATCATACCTATTTAGTAGAATTCGGTTAAGTAAAAACAAAAATGGGATTCGAAAATAGTTATTTATTCAGAATCACTACTATTACTTAAAGTATCATCGTCGCGAACATTAACAATTATTTCATTACGAATAAAATTGTCGGAATGTACACCTCCGTCAAAAGCATTCATTATATATTTTTTAATCCCTTTTACGGGTTGAGAGCCCTCAGCGCTCACCCACCAGTCCGGGTAAAGTTGTCACAGCCATCTGAGGCTAACAACTAAGTCACACAAAAAAAATATATATATATATATTTTTTTTTGTTTTCTCCACCACTTTGAACCAGTCATCCTTTGAGACTTTAGGAACATGCTTCCTTCAACAAAATTTTCATTTTCTTCACTGTGAAGGGTGGTTTCGTATTATGGCGTGCTGCGTAGCCTGTAAAAGAAAAATATGGGCTTAGACATTGCTACAATGATCATATAAATGGAAATTGAAGTATAATACCTATATTATAAAATTTCAATTTCACATTCAAGATATTTAATACAACAACTATCTTTAATTTGAACCCATATCAATTCAATTGTGTTGTATTGGCAGTGATATAGTAGTAACCTCATTATTTTATGTCCTCATTTATCTACTTATTACCAAGTCTATAACGTATCGTGGTTTCAATGGTTTAAATTGTTTTACTCACGACAATAACTCCGCTTTCAACATGTTGGCCACCACACCCAGTCGTTACAGCCATTCCACTAAAACTGCCTTTTTATGCAGTTGTGTTGGTGCTTTATTAATTTGGACAGAATGCCGTTGTCCATCACTATTATGCAATTTTCGGGGAGGTTATGAAGAAGAGTCTTAAACCACTCCTTAAATCTTTCTACGTCCATTTCCTCGTGGTATTCCTTTGTGCTCTTTGAATGAAAGGCCAGTAGACAATTTTTGAAAACCTCCTCCAGCTGATCCAGCGTGACAAATAATGAGCCGCCCACCTTTGCCCGTGGACACTTCGGAGCAAGAAGCTTCAGTATTATCTGTTCACGTCTGTGATATTGTGTGGTTTGCATTGAGCCATGTTTCATCAATAAATATGACGTTGTCCCAATTGGTTATATTGTTCATTTCTCGTAAGAAAGAAATTCTTATCAAAATATTGCCTTTCCATAATTATCTTGCGTTTATCCATTTTTTGTATTGGAAACCGATTTGTCTTAAAATCGTTCTCAGAGATTCAATGCAACCATTGTATGAACTGACATCGATTAATGACAGTCGAACTTTCATCAAAGCTGGATATTCACCTCCTGTAAAATAACTGTAGACGTGGTTTCGAATGGCATCTATATCGAATTGATCTATACCTGTTATTGGTTTGTTCTCGTTCCTTTTTTTTTTTTTTTTGGTGTATGGAATAAATCGTCGGCAGTGCCTGAAGGTCCATACTTTTCTTGGACAATCATGCCAACGGTACGCTTACCAATTCCTAGTGCCTCAGCGACATGTTCTTTTACTTGTGTGACACGTCAAAATGCACTTCTTAGATTAGATGAACAATAATTAAGGACACAAAAAAAGTATCGATACTTTTAGGTATCGAGTACTTTTCTTTCGATACCGATACTTTTGTACTTGATACTCAAGTACAAAGCAAGCAATGCAAGCAATGTTGCTTTGCAAACTTTGCTTTCGATACTTTTACTCAATGAGTACTTTTAGGCAGGTATCGTATCGAATAAATAGTAGTGAGTATCTATGTTAAACTTGACCTTACAAATTATAGTTATGGTAACTCCATTTAGTTCAAACGTAATGAACCTTCAAAAATGTGATGAACCTTCAAAAATGACGATCAAGTTCCTAAAACAAAAAGCTCATCACGACCTAGAATCTAGGCAAAGTACTCAGGGCTCGATACTTTGGAGTATCGATATTTTTGTTTTGATACTTTATTGAGTACGATACTTTTTCTTCGATACTACTCATGAATACAGTATCGATACTTTCGTTTCGATATCGTGTCCCTATAACTAATCTATGTCTATGATAGGGATGGCGATCTGAGATTGATTAATCGAAGAATCGATTTTTCTAGCCCAAAAAAAAACGATTTTATAAATCGATACAAAACACTGAATTGATTCGGTGAATCGATACTTTAACCTAGAGAATTGTCATTCGATTTTTTTCTGCCCACTCGATACTAAGTATGTAAATGTTTTATACTATATTATAAGATTAATAACACTTTCAGATTTCCAAAAAAAGCTCATCACATATTTACTCTCCAGATCTCCCAAAAAAAGGTCATCACAAGCCCGTCCAAACAAAAGAAAAGATTGATAGATCAATTAATCGAGAATCGATCCTTCAGACCTCAATTATCTTGTGAATCGATTCTTTGGATAATTGGAATCGATTGAAGACTCGATTTTTTTTTATAAAGATCGCCCATCCCTAAGCTATGATTAAATAGTGAACATTACAGGTCGTCAAATTGACAACAGACACGTCATGCCTTTTTTGTATTGGCAACTAATGAGCCTATTGTTGCCAGTGTCGGGTTACAATTTTCTTCATATTCTTAGTTTTTTAATATTAGTCATTATCACAAACTAAGTAGTACTACGCGTTGACTGCTGTGTTACATTGCTACAATTGAAATGTCTGCGACATCCACCGTACTCCGCGGACCTTGCTCCAACAGATTACCATTTTTTTTCCGGAATTTGGACAACTTCTTACAAGGAAAAATTGAACTCCGATGCGGCAGTCCAATTCGCCTTCAAAGAGTTTATTGATTCTCGTCCCCATGGTTTTTAGTAAAGGGATCAATTAACTACTTATGAGATGGCGAAAGTGCATAGATAACAACGGTGCATAATTAGATTAATTAAATATATTTTCCAAAAAAAATGTACGGGAGGAATATAACCTCCCGTACAAAACGCCAATTTCACATATATACTACAATCAAGTTTACCCTCGCATATTCTGTCATATAATGTCACGTCGTAGGGCCACGAGCTGTTTACGCCACGTCAAAACGATCAGGTTCACCCTCACCATCTATAGAGATTTTTTTGATGTGAAACATCTGTTTCACATTAAAAAAATCTCTATAGTCTGAATGAACGAAGAAAGCTAAACAAAATATCCTCTTGCTATTAAAAAAATCAGGACCTTTGGCGGCAACGAGCAAGTGTCATAAAATAAAAAATTGTTGGCATCTATATGACCTTACTGATGAGGGGTCCATGGAAGGAAGAGAAACTGTATATTATTATTTAAACTAATTTATTAATGTAAAACACAAACATTGTTTCTAAGCCTAAACGCCATCTTTTTTATATATTATTGCATCATCCTATTTTACCAGAGCCACAGTCTAAATATGTCACAGACTAATTTTTCATTTACAGTATAACAACATATTAAGTTAACACCTCCTATTTTTAAAATTTTTATATGTATAACAAATTTTCAAAATATTAAACTTATTTTACAATTTCTGTAGTTTTATTTTACTTATACATCTTAACCTTTTCTTTTTATGTTATACAAAACTATTTCTTATAATTCTTATCTGATCTCTTATTTCAATCACATTTTACAATATTCTATTTTTATGTTATAACTTTCTCACAATGAAATTTAAACTTATTTTTATACAATGGTTTTGTAAACATATCAGCTATCTGTAAATCTGTAGGACAATATTTTATATCTAGTTTTCCTATCTTATAGTTCTCATGTATGAAATAGAATCTCACATCTATATGTTTAAATCTTTTACTAAAAGAACCTGATTTTATTAACTGTATAGCACTCTGGTTATCAATATTCAAACTAATTTTAACATTTTCACTTATTAATTCACTTATAAAATATCTTAAATACAAACACTCTTTATCACAATCTGCCGCTGCTATATATTTAGCTTCAGTTGATGATAAACTCACTATAGGCTGTCTTTTAGAGTACCACGATATAGGTCCTCCCGTAAACATTATTACATAACCTGTTGTACTACTCCTGGTCTTGGTACAATTTGCATAATCTGAATCACAATATGCATGTAGATTTCTTATATCTTCTCCTCTTTTATACATTATACCTTTAGATCTTGTCCTATTCAAATATTTCAATATTTTCTTAACTGATATTATGTCTTCTTTAGATGGATTTTCTAACTTTTTACTTGCTTCATTTACAGCTTGACTTATGTCTGGTCTTGATCTTGTTGATAAGTATAATAATCCTCCAACTAATTCTCTATATGGAAAGTCTGATATATTATTGTTTATAGTCTCACTTTCCTTCTTATCGGTATTGCATGGTGTACTTACTGTTAATTCTCCATATAAAAATGCTGTTTTTACATCAAATGTTATCATATCATAGTCTTTTGAAGCAGCTATTGCTATTATTGATTTTAATGCTGACTGACTTACTACTGGACTATATATATCTTGAAAATCTATATCCTTTTGTTCAAAACCTCTTGCAACTAGTCTCGCTTTGTATGTTCCGTCTTCTTTTATACAGAATACCCATTTATTTGTTAATATTTTATGTTCCTTTGTCTTCTCTAAATCCACAATTTCCCATGTGTTATTACTCTCTAATGATTTTTTCTCTGATTTTATTGCCTTCTCCCAATTTTCTCTTTCAGGAGATTTCATTACTTCGTTATAGGTAAGTAATACATAATCAGCAGGTAAGTTGGTTTCCTCTTTTGTCTTCTTGTATTAGTATTTTCAGTTTCTTCTTCAATTTTATTTTCTATATTTTTATTACGTTCAATTTCACTTTCTATTTCAATATTTGTATTAAAATCTTCTTCTGTACTAATTGGAATACTTTCTTCTATCTCATAATTTGGTATATCTATTTCTTGTGTATTATTATAGCTTTCATCACTTATTTCTTCATCACTGTCTACTATATCTCTTTGTACTTGCTTTTTTAATAAAATATTATTTTCCTTTTTACTATTTTCAATTACAACAACATCTCTTGCTATTTCTATTTTTCCTTCTTGTTCATTCCATAGTCTATATCCATTACTGGTATATCCAACCATTATTAATTTCTTACTTCTCGGGTCTAGTTTTCTTATATTTGTATGTAATTGCTTTGCATATAATATAGCACCAAACTTTTGCATATTTGCTATGTTGGGTCTTTTACCATACCACATTTCATATGGTGTTTTATTTTTCAATGATTCACTAGGTAGTCTATTAATAATATAAGTAGCACAATACATGGCTTCACCCCACATTTGTTTTCCCAATTCTGAATCAAATAATAATGCTCTTGTTTTCTTTAATAATGTTCGGTTTAAACGTTCTGATTTACCATTTAATTGAGGTGTATATGGTATTGTTAAATCTAATTTTATTCCTTTTTTAATGCACCATTGTCTGAAATCTTTGCTAGTATATTCACCTCCATTATCACAACGTATAGTGAATACTTTTTCGTTTCTTTCTCTTTCTGTTTCTTCTATATAATTTATAATTTTATCCTTTGCTTCATATTTAAACTTTAATAAGTATATTTTTGTAAAATGAGTGTAATCATCCATAACTGTTAAAACATATGTATAACCATCATAGGTTTTCTCTTCAAATGGACCACAAATATCTGTGTGTATTAATTCTAATGGTCTTTTCACTCTGGTTCTTATTGTATTAAAAGGTAATCTTGTCTGTTTTGCTTGTGTACAAATTTCACATTTCTATAATTGTTTTACTCCTTGTATTTTTATCCCTTCAACTACATTTGGTAATATTTCTAGTGTTTTATTTCCAGGATGTCCCAATCTTTTATGCCATTCAATAGCAGTTCCATTTTCCTTCATTAGTAATGATTTTTCTTCTATAGGTATATTGTTCTTTATCAATATTTAAATTTATTTTATATAAACCATTTTCTTTCTTTCCTGTTAATACTAATTGTTCGTTTTTATATATTTCAACTTTATTCTTAGTAAAAATTACTGTTCCTTCATTATTTGTTACTTGGTTCACCGATAATAAGTTTTGTGAAATATCTGGTACAAATAAAGTATTTTTCAAAATAGATTCTTCTCCAATTATAGTACCTCTGCCTTGTACTTTCATTTTAGATTCATTCGCTGTTAATACTGACGACTCTTTATTTTCAAAATTTCTTAAATTATTTATATCATTTGTCATATGTGCTGTGCAACCAGAATCCACAATAAATTCTGTACCTTTTATATTTTCATTTATTAATTTTGTTAAAAATGTCTTATCAGTTTTCTTCTCGTACTGAGTTTTATTTTTAAAGTAACAATTTTCTTCATTATGATTATTTTTCTTACATATTGTACATTGATTTCCTTTATACTTGCAATTGTTTTCTTCGTGATTATATTTTTTACATATTGAGCACATTTTACAGTCTTTCTTTACATGTTCAACTTTATGACATTTAAAGCATTTTATTTTAGAACTTCTTTCATTCTTAATAGCTTGAAATGCTAACTGGTTTTCTACTTTATTTGATTTTTGTTTATCCATTCTATTTTCCTCATTTAATAATCTATTAGTTAAGTTTAGTAATGTTTTCTTATCTTCGGGTGTTGATTCCCACGCTGTTATAAAATATCTCAAATTATTAGGTAAAGATGTTAGTATTTTTGACATTACCATTTCTTCATTAATGTTTTCACCGATCTGGTTCAATCTAAATTGAAGGTTCACTATGTCTGTTATTAATTGTGTAATAGATCTGTTATCTAATTTAAAATTGAAAAAATCTTGCAATAAAGATGATTTATTCCTCTGTTCTGTGCCTTCAAATATATCACATAACTTTGTGTACATTTCTAACGCATATTTGCATGATAAGATATGGAGTTTTAACTTTTTATCTATAGAATTTATAATTAATTTCTATACCTTAGCATCTTTTGTAATATACTCCTCATTTGTCTTTCTTTCTTCATTAATATTTGTTGATAAAGCCTCACTTAACTTTGATGCCTTCATGTATATATTAAATTCAAATTTCCATAATAGAAAACTCTTACTATCTCTTAATTTCTCTATTTGAATATCTTCATCATACTTTCTATCCATTTTTATTTATATTTCGTATAATCTCGGCTTACTAAATTGACTTATTACTTTCTTTTCTAATAGTATAAACACGTACTGACCTGTTCTTTATGTATGTTATTCTTCTGGTATAGTATATTTATGGCAAGGGTTCTTATTTCTCTTCCACTGATTCTTGTTTTTATTTTCCCTTTGAGATTTTCGCGACACTGGTTTTAATTATTATCACTGTTCTGGTTTTTAACAAATTCGCGTCCCTCCGGGTTTTTATTTATCGATACCTGGGTTTTATTTAACTGCCCCTGAGTTTTACTTAACTGCCCCTGGGTTTTACTTAACTGCCCCTGGGTTTTACTTAACTGCCCCTGGGTTTTACTTAACTGCCCCTGGGCTTTACTTAACTGCCCCTGGGCCCATAACCTGATGAGGGGTCCGTGGAAGGAAGAGAAACTGTATATTATTATTTAAACTAATTTATTAATGTAAAACACAAACATTGTTTCTAAGCCTAAACGACATCTTTTTTATATATTATTGCATCATCCTATTTTACCAGAGCCACAGTCTAAATATGTCACAGACCAATTTTTCATTTACAGTATAACAACATATTAAGTTAACACTTACAATAAAGAGAAAATGCAGGGAGTATTAAATAATAGTGTTTTATATTGGTTTTCGTTTTGCTAAAACTGATGAGAGCTTATAGTCATAAGTTAATTAAAGTTAACGAATTGATTTATTAACAGACCACGGCTTTAAACAAGCTGTGCAATACGAAGAAACTGAAATACTCTTGGCAAATATTCTATGCATTCCACTTAACGCTTACAACGCTCATGCGCTTTATAATCATTATTGCAAGTGGAATGGAGTGTTGGTCGTTGTAAATACTGATGGTAGCATTACAAAAAGTACGTTTTTGAAAATTATTCGAGGAACTAAAAGAGCTTAAATTACAATTCGTGAATCTTAACAATAAGCTTAATTATTTTTCATGAAGTTGGTTTATTAAAATAATACAGTATCATTATTTTTAATCATATATTATTGCTCAATATTTAAAATTTTAAATATTGCGCGTAATTTACCCATTTTTTTTTTTTTTGTGGGTGGGTCGCGGTCGGCGCGCCTCCGCACCACTCCGTCCGGGGTGACAGAGGGGCTTAAGCACGCAACTTCCGCAACCCACCCGAAAACCACCTCGCCTTCGTCATTGGGCCGACCACCGGAGCAGGTTTACTTGTCGTCAGTGGTCGGCCCGACGGAATACCCCCTACGTGGGGTACCCTCCCATCGACCGACGTCCCCCACTCGGGGAGGACGTCGGTCTTTCCTCACACGGTCGGCCTCTCGGCGGGTGACGGACTAATCCCCGGTCACGTCACCCGCGGCCTCGGCTAGGGCGGCATGAGGCGCAGATAGTTGCGCCTACGCCGCCCCAGTCGCCGGCAGCGGATCTCCTCATCGAGGCTGCGCTCCACGCGCAGACGATCCGCCGCCTCCTTCTGCGAGATCACTGTCTCGCAGAAGGCTGCGACCGCGTCCCAATTCCCGACGCTGTCGACCATCGCCCTAGCGATGGCCGGCAGCGTCAAGTCGGCACCGATGATTGCGACGAGTTCACGGCGCTGCACTGCCCAAGCCGCGCAGGCCTCGAGCGTGTGGCGCGCCGTGTCCTCGTCGCAATCGCAGTGGTGGCAGCACGGTGTGCTCTCCCTCCTCACGACCCTGTGCAGGTATTTGGCGAAGCTCCCATGCCCCGTCAACACCTGCACTAGTCGGAAGGAGAGCACCCCGGGCCGCCACGGCCTCCACGGTTCGCACCCCGAACCGAAGCCTCTCCAGCCGGACTGCCCAACGGGCAATGACGTCTCGGCGGGCGTCGACGCGCAAGGCGGTGAGCTCCCTTAACGAGATCTCGCCACCCCCCGCTCGCACCCCCGTCACCCGCCGATACAATCTGGCGAGCATCTCCGCCTCAAGGTCCCACGGGGGAGTCCCGGCCAATAGGCACGCTGCCTCCGTCGCCACCGTGCGGTATCCGCGGATGGCCCTGACCGCCATGACCCTCTGTGGTCGCCACAGAAGGGCCCTAAGTCGGACGGTCAAGGACCCCGCCCACACCGGTGCGCCGTACAGGGCCATCGACCGGATGACCCCCGTGTACAGCCGTCGGCACGTAGCTCTCGGTCCGCCCACGTTCGGCATAAGCCACGATAGGGCGGACGCCGCGCCAACGAGCCGCGGAGCGAGCCTACGGAAATGCTCCCGGAACCACCATTGCCCGTCGAGCACCAGGCCCAAGTACCTCATATGGGCCCGGATGCTGATGTCAACCGATCGGACGGTGATCGAGACGCCGATTGGAGGGCTCATAAGGCGCCCATGGAACAAGAGGGCCTCCATCTTGTCCAGGGCGACCCTCAACCCCAGCGCCTCGATCCGCCTGACGACCTCTTCGGTGCCATAGGTCACCAGGCTTACCGCCTCTAGCGTCCCACCGCGGGCTGTGACGAGCGTGTCGTCGGCGTAACAAATCACGCCCAGCCCGGGTGGGAGGCTCCCCCGCAACGCCCAGTCGTAGCCGATGTTCCACAGGGTGGGTCCGAGGACCGACCCCTGTGGGACACCGCACGTCATGGGCGTTCGCACAACGTCCCCTGCTCGGTTGGTACAGAGGACGCTGCGCCCCACCAAATAGTCTGCCACTAGCCGCCTCAGGTAAGCTGGCACTCCGTGATACCGGAGCGCCTCCCTGATGCAGCTGAATGGCAGACTATTGAATGCGTTAGCGATGTCTAGGGACACCGCCAACAGCACTCCCCCACCGGTGATCGTCAAGCCGCCGCGATCGTCGAACGACCCCTCCTAAACCCAAACTGGGCGTCCGACAGATCGGGCCCCGTGGCGACGAGGTGCCGCTCGATGCGGGCAGCTACCACCCTCTCCAGTAGCTTGCCCGTGTCATCGAGCAGCACGATAGGCCTGTAGGCCGAAGGCGACCCCGGAGACCGTCCCGGCTTCGGCAGGAGCACCAGCCTTCCCTCCTTCCAGCACCCAGGGAACCGTCCGGACGCTAAACACGCGTCGAACAGCTCCCTGAGGCAGGGACCCAGGTGGTTGAGGACCAAGCCCAACACGTGGTTAGGAACACCGTCGGGCCCGGTGGCGGGGGACTTTGCGCGCATGCGCGCCACCGCCACTCCTATCTCGGGTTCCGTGATGGGCGGAACACTGTCATCGTCGGCCTCCCGGACAGTATCTGGCGGAGCCATGACCGGGGGCGTGTGTTTCGCCCGCCACGGGAACAGGTCCTCGACGACCCGGGTGAGAAGGCTGGGCTGGAGAGTCTCGGTGAGGGGAAGGCCCCGCGCGCGGAGCTTATTCAGCACCGCGCCATAGGGGCGTCCCCAGGGGTCACGACCGAGACCGTCCAGCATCTTTACAATTTTTTTTAACATCCTCCTGGACGCCATTTTTTCGCAGGAATAGCGTGGCAAACCAGCTTTTAGAACTATATGCAGAGCCATATGGAGAATTTGATTATTTTGGTCGAATTAATTCTGTTTGATATAGCTTCAGCAATTTGAATGTTTCGTCAGTGCTCGTGGTAGCCATTTTAACGAGCAAGTAAAAAAGAAAGAAAGAAAAAATACTGCAGAAATCACGCGTGCGTTTTCATCCGCTTCCTGATGAACACTGATCCGTCGTCAGACGTGTGGACGCATCACTCGCTCACGCCGAGCGCTGGCGCTGAAACCCTTTGATCCGTGCTACAAAAACCGACAACTAACGGATTAGTGCCGGATGCATCTGCGGACGTCAAATACCTACCACAAATGAGCAAATAACCCCCTCTACACGTCCGCGGACGCGTCCGCCGATGACATCTGCGGACGCATCCGCCGACGTGTAGAGGAGGCATATGACTATCACGGATGTTATGATCGTAGCAAAAACGTCACAGTCGTTACACCAATGACGTCATTGTTTTCGCTCATGCCACGTTCATACCACTTTATATTCAAGAGTGGGTTGTCACGATCATGGGTAAATTACGTACTGTTATACGGGATCACCAAATACGGTTTTTAAAAAAAACTTTTATTGTAATCTAAAATTAAACACACAGAAAGTAGTACATGAGATATAGTAAGATTTAGTATAAGGTAACAACGTTGCTTTCCGACGCGTACCGACTTTGAAGGAGTTGAAATACAGACTAACTGCGCTGTTCGGGATGGTTGCCTTTTATAGACTATAGGATGCTGACTAAGGGATAGTATCTGGTTGTCAGCCCTCTTAGTAACGTAGGGTGGATATAACAACCCCCCGCAGAAGATGGAAGTTTGGGAAAGAGCCGAACTTCCGGGTTCGACAGGCTTATACGACTTCCCTCAACCTTGGTAAGTTTGGGGAGTTTTCGCGTGTATGAGTGTCGTCATCGTTGTCGGTACGAGTTGGATTGATAATGGATATATTAAGTTTTTTCTTATATTGTAAAAATATCTTAATTAACTTAAATACTATGAAAGAAATAACAATAATAGAAATTAATGACGAGAATATAGTATAGTGTGTCCCATACCTTACGAGAAACGAATCTTGATTTATTATTTTATTCAATTCTGGAAATAATTTATCATTCTGATTGGTTTTTGATAAATCGTCTAAATCGATATTTTGTAGTAAGGTAGGGGACATGGTACTTAGGCTATTAGACTTAAGATCTATTTGACAACAAGAGTCATCGATTATATTAAAGTCTAGGCTAGGCGTAGGAACACTTATATTTAATGTCTCGAGGGATGATACGAGTCTCGTACTCTTAGTGTACACTGTGCACTGGGTAGAAAGGTTCAATATGCCGATTCCAGACACTATCACTTCTCGCAATTGTGAATCGTTGCAGTCAATAGAGATTTTAGTTGGGCGCGATTGCACAAAAATCCACTGATTGTTTATGAGTGGTTTCCAAATGTCTAATTCGCCCATTATCGTTTTAGTAACGCACTGCACTGGGATGGCACTAATTGTTTTGGTTAATAGTTCACTTTCACACGTGGGGTTGCTCCCTGTGAGTAGTACCGTTGTTATTGCGCACAGATAAAACTCAGAGTTTATAGTCTTACATTTATCTAAACTATCTAGGTTACAAAAACTTAACTTATCCTTAGAAATAGCAGTATACGAACTAGAGGGTAAAATAAGGCTAAAGGTGTCGGCATTAGCCCCGTGAGGGGTTGGTAACGCCAAATTATGATAGAGAATAAATTCATCCATAGTGGCTAAAGGGATGTGTAATACAAATACTAACTTAGAATCATAATAATAGCATGATACAGTGGATATACTTAATATTACATGAATATTATTTAAGCTTAAAGATATAGGAATTTCGGTGTCTTTAGGTAGGTGTTGATTATTATTCGCGAGTTCTTGGAACAACTGGCTCGGACTTAGTATGTTAGGATGTAGGATGTTTTGACTACATAGTAGAATTGCGTTGGTTAAATCTTCCAGTTGAAATGACAGCGTAAGCAATGAGCTCTCGAGGCTAGTTAATATGGAATGGACTTTTGTTTCGGAAATTAATTTGTTAGAGATTTCGGTAATGTTATGGATTTGGTTTACAAGCATGTTCACCGCGATATTTAAGGTTTCCTCGTTTATTTTTAATTTATCAATTGTTTGTCTATAAGATTCGAGAGTTGACGTGGTAATTAAAATGTTATCCTTCATTAACTTTGCGAGTGTTTTCTCGTCGTTTTGGACAGATTCTATAGCGGAATTGTATTTGGATGCGTCATCCTCGTCGAGGGTGCCGAAAATGTGTTTGAATACGGTGCCTATTCCTCCGAACCACGCTGCGCGCTTTTCTCGTTTTGAAATAAGATGGGATATGGATTCAAATTCACGTTTGATATCATTGTACCGTACTGCAAGTGGAGATAGTATACTTCTACAGTTATAATCGGTGGTTTGTTGACACGCAAATCTCACTGTACCTATGACTTCGTTAAGTTTCATAAGATGAGGGTTTATATAGGAAATATCCACGTAGCTCACCACATTTAATTGACCATGCATTATTTTTAGTTTACCTAAGCCCTCGAAGTAGATGCCGGAGTTGGTGGGGTAGGGCTTGACAAGATCCGGTTGAGCTTTCATTGAAGGGCTGAAATAGGAAGGAGTTGTATTTAATTTAACTTGTTGTCGCGGGTTTGATTTGGTCGAAATGGTGAGTTACATGCCTTCTATTGATAAGGAGGGTGACTGTGTGATTACTATGAACTCGTATTATTTTATAAGGTCCCTTCCAAAGGGGTGACAAGGCTTTTCTGAGTCTTAAATGATTTTTTAGGTAAACGTAGTCACCGGGTTTGTATTTATGTGGAGTTCTTGTTCTGGAGTCGTAATAAGTTTTGGAAGTTTCTTTGGATTGTAGGATATTGTCTATTGCCTTCTGTCTCGTGTACTTGAGTTTGTGTTGTAACATCCTAATATAATCGGAATAGGTTGCGTTTGGCTCACTCCCATAGAGAGAGTTAGGTATAAGGGGTTTGTGACCAAATACTAATTCGTAGGGTGTGAATTTTGTCGTAGTGTGTGGTGTAATATTGTATGTAAGTATGGCGGTATAGACGTATTTCGGCCAGTTATCCTGGTTCTCATTAGTAAAGGATTTTAGGTACTCCTTGAGTGTGGAGTGACTCTTCTCAAGGGCTCTTTGAGTTTGTGGGTGGTACGGCGATGACCACAGCTGTTTGATTTTCAAGAATTGACAGGTATTTTTAAAAAGTTCGGAGGTGAAGTTGGTACCTTGGTCTGTGAGGATTGATTTAGGTATGCCAAATAAGGATATGAAGTGTATTAAGCAATCGCTTGTCTCTTCGGCTGTTGTACTTCTTATTGGGTAGGCTACAGAATATTTGGTAAGATCGTCTTGCAATGTGAGTATATACTTTAGTTTGGCAGTACCGGATTCTGGTAAAGGTCCGACAATATCCAGTGAGATACGTTGAAATGGAGCGGTAGACGTTGTGGTTATCTCCATAGGAGCTTTGTTGAGTCTCCTCAAGGCTTTGTTTTCTTGGCATAGTTTGCATTTTTTAACGTAATTTTCTATATCCGTTCTCATTCCTTTCCAATAAAACTGCTCACGGATTCTGTTATACATACGTGTGGAGCCCAGATGTCCTGCTATAGGAATGTCGTGATTTTCGCGTAGGATTTTCTGTCTTTCACTTAATGTTGGGTAAGCTATCTTCTTCAGATGGACATGTATGTTGATTTTAGTGTTATGAAATAAGTGGGTAAGTATGTTGTATATTTTAGGATATGAATGCTTGTCAAAGGGACCTTTGAAATCGGAAATGGCTATGTCTGTTGGTTGGTCTTGCTGTAGAACTTCATTTCTGACTCGTTTTAGGCTCTCGAATATGTCTGGATAGGATGATTCATCGAAGTAGTGTACTTTGGTGAAAATGAAATAGATGGTTTTGTTTTCATATTTCACTTTCAGACAGGAGTGTAACTCTTTCTCGGCACTAATGATTTCATCTTTGTCTTCGTAGCTCAATAGTATTTCTGCCACATAAGGGTTTGATTCGTCTAGATCTATTGACGTGGGAATGATGACTGTCTTAAACGTAGTTTTTAGAAGAGTTTCATTGTGTTCTCTCAGTATAGTGTTTGTGGAAGTTTCATTTTTTGAAATTAATTTCAAGAAGTCGGAGTAATTTCCATTGTGTATATCAATGTTTGGTTGGTTAGGCGATTCTGTGGGTGAAGGAATTTCCAGGTTCTCGAAGTTAAGGTTTAAGTCTTCACTTCTAGGACTTAGATTTAATGGTCCCAAGTCGTTAAAGTCTGGTAAATGTTGCGGTGTTTCGTTTTGGTCTTGGGGACGATTCGGTGTCGTATTAGGCGCGTTTGGCGAGTTAGAGTCGTTATTATTTTGATTTAGTACTTCGTCGTTATTGAATGAGAATGGAATAGGAGATGGTAAATCTACCGTTAAGTCTTCTAAGGGGTTGTCGAGTTCTTCGTTAAGTTCGGGCATTAAACGTTCAAGTGGTGGTGAATGCTCGCTGTCTATTGGGAATGTAGGAAATCGTGACAGTGCATCGGCATTGGTGTTCATTTTTCCTTTCTTATGAACTATATTGTAGTCGAACTCTTCTAGTTTAAGGCGCCAACGGATCAATCTTGAGCCGGGGTCTTTGCAATTAAATAGCCACTGTAGCGGTTTGTGATCTGTGACTATTGTGAAACGGTGTCCATACAAATAAGGTCGAAAGGCTTTTGTGCCGAACACTATAGCAAGGCATTCCTTTTCTGTCACACTATAGTTACATTCCGCTTTGTTAAGTGTGCGGGAAGCGAAAGCAATGGGGCGATCCTTTCCAATTGGACCTTGGGATAGAATGGCAGATACGGCGTAGTTCGAAGCGTCACATGTTAATATAAATGGTTTAGTGAAGTCAGGGTAAGCGAGGACTGGTGATGTTACAAGCGTGTTCTTCAGTGTTTCGAATCCTAATTGTTGTTCATTCTTCCATACGAATGGGTTATCCTTTTTCAAGAGCGACGTTAAAGGTTTTGCTAATTTAGAGAAGTTGGGTATAAATCTTCTGTAGTATGAGACAAGTCCAAGGAAAGATTTTATGTCCTTGGGACATTTCGGCACTGGGAAGTTGGTAACGGCTTGTATCTTATCCGGATTAGGTTTTACTCCATCCTGATTTATGACGTGACCGAGATACGCGACTTCCTTACGCAGAAATTCACACTTATCTGGTTGGAGTTTCAGATTATAGTTTCTAAGTCTTTCGAAAACGGCTGATAGATTCTGTATGTGGCTTGGTAAGTCCGGAGAGTGGACAACGATGTCATCAAGATATACAAAGCATCGCGACCCTTGAAGTCCGGCTAAGCAGGTATTCATTAATTTTTGGAATGTTGAAGGGGCATTCTTTAGCCCGAATGGCATTCGTGTAAATTCAAAGTGTCCTTGGGGCACTGAGAATGCCGTTTTAGTAGCGTCTTCCGGTGAGATAGGGATCTGGAGAAATCCAGAAGCTAAATCTAGGGTGGTGAAGTATTGGCTTTTCCCCAATTGGTCTAATATCTCGGTTATTTGCGGTATGGGGTATGTTTCACCTATCGTGATGTCGTTAAGTTTTCGATAGTCGATTACGACTCTCCATTTGCGTTGTCCTGAGGCGTCTTGTTTCTTCGGCACGACCCAGATTGGTGAGGACCACGGTGAATTTGATACTTTTATTATATTTTGCTCTAGCATTTTATTGACTTGTCTCTCAACTTCTTGTTTGTGACACTCTGGAAATCTGTATGACTTTGTCTGTATGGGAACTTGCGTGTTGGTGATAATATTGTGTTTCGTTGCGGTGGTAAAAGTGAGTTGGTCATGTGGTAAATGGAAGATGTCCGAGTAGTCCGTGCAGACTTGCAGCAGAGCATTCTTTTCTTCTTGATTGAGGTGTGATATACGTAAGTGTTTGATGACTTCTGTAGTCCTATCGAGAATGTTGTAAGAGGAGTTTTCGGAGAGAGTCGTGCAAAGTTGGGTTTCTATAGGTTCTAATACGAGATTAAGATCAGGGTGTAAAATGACAGGTTCTTCGGAAGTGTTGACTACTGTTATATTAATTCTATTGTTTTCCTTTACTTGAACGATACAATTGGCGACTAATAATGATTCAGAGACGTGCTGGTCGAGGATAATTCCTTCTTGAACATGAGGATTTGCTACAGTGCACTCGATTACTGATTCTGAGCGAGGAGGTATGATGTATACTGGTTCGCAGAAGTTTAGTTTAATCGTGCTGTCATTTATGCGCAAAACTCCTTCGTTGTAGTCGATTTGGCACCCAAACTTCTTCATAAGGTCGTTACCGATTATGCCATCGTGGCTTAGACTGATGTCTTCGACTACGTGGAATTCGTGTTTATATAAGTTAGGAGTATTTTGAAACATAGGCATATAGAAGCTACCCATGGTTAGTGTTATATCGTCACCGGGATCGATTCCTTTTAAAGATATTATTGCATTGGATAGTTTGGGCACTTTTGACATAGATTCCCGTTTTAGTAAACATACACAAGAGCCAGTGTCCACTAAGAAGGAAAGTGGTTGGTGAGAGACAGGGGTTTGAAGTATGATATGTGGTAAGTATCTTTTTCCTGAATTCTTATTTATTTCATAAATTCTCATCTCGTGATTCTTCTGGTTTCGATTTTGTGGAGAGATAGAGACAGATTTAGAAGTTTGAGTTAGAACACGATTTGAAATAGTATTGGATTCAGTGGTTAAATTGTGGTTATGTATTCTAGTATTTTCCTTGTTAGAGATAGTATTTGATTTAGTAGATTTATTTTTTATTAGATTCAGTGGATTCAGAGTGTTTATTGGATTCAGTGGATTCAGAGATAAACGTTTGTTGATCACAGGCGCTGGACTATTCGTATGATGCTGGTAATTATTATTTGATACAGTGGATGCAGAGGATACAGAGGATACAGTGTGGTTTGTGGTATCGTCTTTGGTTTTGTAGGCGTAATTTCTCGAGCGATACCGGTCGAGAAATTTTACTCGTTTAAATAGTGGTTATCAATTTCATCAACACCGTTATCATCGGGTTGGGTGACAGTGAAGGTCCTCCTAGGGTTGTTGAAGTCTGAGGTTGGTGGAGGATTATTAGGACGCGCGGCTGTCATCTGAGGGTTCATTTGGTTTCGGTTGTTATTGTATTGTCGTTTGCGACAATTCTCTATTGTATGCCCTATGTTCTTGCAGTACCGGCAAATGATGTCATTCGTATTGACGTTTCTAAAATTGTCGTTACGGGGAATATGGGGAACTGGTGGTCGGTTAAAATGTGGTTGATACTCGCGTCGTGGTGGAAACTTCTGTCTATCGGGAAATCCCGTGTAAGGTTGAAACATTCTCCTATTTACGCTAGGAAGTAGTTTCTCTTCTGCTACTGCGAAATTGATAGCGGCATTCAAGGAGTCAGGGTTTCGACATCTTATTATTTGGGATAATCGCGGTTGAAGGCCTACCGTAAACGTGTGGAGAGCGAGGTCTTCCATTGCTGCGACACGGCCGGCTATTTCTTTCTTTTTAGTTGGGTTTGAGATTTTTATTTCTGTTAATAATTTAGCCAGACAAGTTTCGATTCTGAGGGCGAATTGATTAACGCCTTCTGTCTGTCCTTGGCGACATTCTTGTAATTCGGAAAGCAAGTGACTATAGTGCTTTCTTTCTCCGAATTGTTGTTTGAGAAAATCTATAAATTGGTCGAAGTTTTCGAATTCTTTTATGCTACATGATGTTTCAGCGCGACCTATCAGTTGGCTTAGTATATATTTGAATAATATGGGTTTTTGGTGTTTGTCTGCTAGGGAGTAGGCGCTTTGGCAGTTTGAGATGAATGGGTTGAGCTTATCCCTAGAACCATCAAATGGTTTAATAAATTTTAAGAGTACATTGAGTTCAACATTTTCCTCAGTCTCGGAGCGACTGGGTGTGCTTCTATGAGCACTAAGTAGGTCTTCCTTAGCGTCTAACTTCGCGGTCGCCATAATGTCGTAAAATGATATTTGTGAAGGAAATTTGTAATTTAAATAAAGTTAAAATTATTTATAGAGTCTTATCCACACTAATTTAGCTTACAGTACTGACGGATGTTTATCGGTAAGTGTATGACGTAATCGTGCCTTGTGTTCTGATACTTTTTAAGCGTATAAGAATACGGTGATTAACTAAGTTGGCTTATCTTAGAAATAGTACAATGATAATTGATAAAAATAACTAAAGCTATACAATAACTAATACTATGAATATAGAAACTAATTAGAGGACTCTGAGTTAAATCGTGCATTGGTAAAGACAACGGTAGTTAAGGTTATTCGACTCACAGTAATGCGATCTGGAGCAGGGTGAAAATCAGCATGTTGACTGCCGCTGGTTGATGGTTGCTCCTCATGGCCTTGGGGTTCTGGTATTCTTGTGTAGAGTTAATCGTAACGTGTTATAAGGTGTAGCACTTCACTGGCACTATTATTTCTTTAAATTGGTGCACTTTCACTTCTTGTATCTTAATATATTTCGGAGACGTATTCGGGTGATAATTATGTGTGGGGATGATCGTTATCCCACCGCTGCCACCAAAATGTTATACGGGATCACCAAATACGGTTTTTAAAAAAAAACTTTTATTGTAATCTAAAATTAAACACACAGAAAGTAGTACATGAGATATAGTAAGATTTAGTATAAGGTAACAACGTTGCTTTCCGACGCGTACCGACTTTGAAGGAGTTGAAATACAGACTAACTGCGCTGTTCGGGATGGTTGCCTTTTATAGACTATAGGATGCTGACTAAGGGATAGTATCTGGTTGTCAGCCCTCTTAGTAACGTAGGGTGGATATAACAGTACGCGTCATCCTAGCCTGAGTAGGGGTGATGGTGGATGCGCGTATCGCCGCCGTAGCGGCCAGGCTCCCATCTGAGCCGCCCCTCCGACCGCCGCTCGCCGCGGACGGGGCGAGGCGGCCGCAAGCGTCAGCTCCCACCCCGCTACCCTGTCAGGGTGGCCGTGTGGTGAGCTACGCTGCGGCCGCGGCCGGGCCCAAGGGGGCCAAGAAGGCCGGCAAGGTGCCGGCTCCCGCCAAGGCCGAGCCGTGGCCGGCGCCAGCGGCTGCACCGCAGGCGCCGGCCAGCGCACCCGCGACCGCTCCTGCTGCGCTCAGCGCTGCTGGTCGCAGGTGGCTGAGCGGAGCAAGAAGGCACGCAGCCAGAAACGGAGAGCGGCGGCCAAGAGTGCCGCCGTGGCCGCCGCTCCCTAGGCGGGAGCCGGCAGGAAGGGGAAAAGGTCGCGCAGGGGCCTCAAGTCGCCGAAGACGGCTGCGGTGGTCATCACCGTGCTGCCTGAGGCGGCTGAGAGGGGCCTCAACTATGAGGCCGTCCTAAAACGCGCCCGGCGGGAGCTGGACGTCTCCGAGATCGGGGGCGTCGAGGCGAGGACTCGCAAGGCCCGGACAGGGACTCGAATACTCGAGTTCCCTGGGGCCGAGGGCGCGAAGACGGCCGATAGTTTGGCCACGATGTTGAGGGGGCTGTTCGGGCCGGAGGATGGTGTCCGAATCACCAGGCCAGTCAAGTGCGCAGAGATGCGCCTGACGGGCTTGGACGATTCCGTGACGGTGGAGGACGTCCGGGAGGCCATTATGGCGCATACCGGATGTGCCTCGGACACCGTCCGGATTGGCACCATCCGCACTGGTCCGGGCGGTGTCGGTGCTGCCTGGGTGCAGTGTCCGGTGGAGTCGGTCAAGCAATTGGCCGACTCAGGCAGGCTCCTCGTGGGCTGGAGCTCGGCGCGGGTAACCGTGCTAGAGCCCCGGCCCGCAAGGTGTTACAAATACATGGCGGTCGGGCATACCCGACCGACATGCAAAAACTGCTTTGACTGCAGCGGGCTATGTTTCCGTTGCGGTCAGACCGGACACCAGGCGGCATCGTGCTCTGCGGTGCCCCACTGCCCCACGTGTGCGGCAGGCAATAGGCCTGCCAAACACCGCATGGGCTCTGGGAACTGCAGACCCCCAGCATCGGCCCCGAAGGGGCGGAACGGCCCATCGACCGGGCCAGTCCCCGCTCCGAGCGCGGCCCGATCGCCTGTCAGCGCGGAGGAGGTGACGATGGATACGGACCGTTAATGGACCCCGTATCCATTCGTCTCCTCCAGGCCAACCTCAACCACACCGCCGGTGCGCAGGACGTGTTCCTGCAAGCCATGGCGGAGTGGTTGATAGGAGTAACCGTAGCCGCGGAGCCGTACGTGGTGCCCGACCGGCCTAACTGGTTGGGTAGCACCGATGGCACCGTGGCAATCGTCGCCTCCACGTCGTGGCCTTCGTCGCCTCTGACCCTTGGGGACAGGGGCGTCGGATACGTCGCGGCGGACTAGGGGGAGATTACGCTCCTCGGAGTCTATTTCTCCCCTTCCGGACGGCCAGCCTGAAGGTCGACCGCGCATTGCGGTAGCCCTCATACAGCAAGGCCTCCCGCTCCGCGTCGCGTTGGCGCCGCCGGCTGCGGATGTAGGCCCTCCGGGCGCGAATGCACGCGGCCCGGAGATCCGCCAGCTCCCGGGACCACCAGTGGACCGCCCTCCTCGGGGGCGGACGCCGTACCCGGGGCATGGCCGCATCGCAGATCTGCGTCAACGCACTGCGGATGCGGCCAGCCTCGGCGTCCACCCCGTCCGACTGGTTGGCAGAGGACAGCCACGAGTAAACGATGGCTGTCTCCGCCAGCTGGTCCCGGTCTAAGCGACCCACAGCCCATCGTGGGAACGCAGGACGTCCATCCGCCCCGTGACCCCTGCTGGGCATCGGGATTGCCGGGGAGACCTCCATCCGGATATACCGGTGGTCCGACAAGGTCTCCACCTCCTCCACGACGCGCCAGCTCCCCACGCGTGCGGCGACCTCGGGGCTAGCGAACGAAAGGTCCACTATCGACCCGCCCCGTTGTCGCACGCACGTATGCACCGAGCTCCTGTTCAGCAAACAGAGGCCCAGTGCCGCCGCCCACTCCTCGATCGCCCGTCCTCGGTCGTTCGTCCGGGGAGACCCCCATGCCCCCAGACTTGGCGTTGAAGTCCCCCAAGACGAAGACCTGGCGCGATGCCATTCGCCGTAAACGAGGCCTCCATGATGGTGAGGGAGGCCTCGAAATCGGTCACACTCCAGTTAGGGGAGAGATAGACTCCGAGGAGCGTAATCTCCCCCTAGTCCGCCGCGACGTATCCGACGCCCCTGTCCCTAAGGGTCAGAGGCGACGAAGGCCACGACGTGGAGGCGACGATTGCCACGGTGCCATCGGTGCTACCCAACCAGTTAGGCCGGTCGGGCACCACGTACGGCTCCGCGGCTACGGTTACTCCTATCAACCACTCCGCCATGGCTTGCAGGAACACGTCCTGCGCACCGGCGGTGTGGTTGAGGTTGGCCTGGAGGAGACGAATGGATACGGGGTCCATTAACGGTCCGTATCCATCGTCACCTCCTCCGCGCTGACAGGCGATCGGGCCGCGCTCGGAGCGGGGACTGGCCCGGTCGATGGGCCGTCCCGCCCCTTCGGGGCCGATGCCGGGTGTCTGCAGTTCCCAGAGCCCATGCGGTGTTTGGCAGGCCTATTGCCTGCCGCACACGTGGGGCAGTGGGGCACCGCAGAGCACGATGCCGCCTGGTGTCCGGTCTGACCGCAACGGAAACATAGACCGCTGCAGTCAAAGCAGTTTTTGCATGTCGGTCGGGTATGCCCGACCGCCATGCATTTGTAACACCTTGCGGGCCGGGGCTCTAGCACGGTTACCCGCGCCGAGCTCCAGCCCACGAGGAGCCTGCCTGAGTCGGCCAATTGCTTGACCGACTCCACCGGACACTGCACCCAGGCAGCACCGACACCGCCCGGACCAGTGCGGATGGTGCCAATCCGGACGGTGTCCGAGGCACATCCGGTATGCGCCATAATGGCCTCCCGGACGTCCTCCACCGTCACGGAATCGTCCAAGCCCGTCAGGCGCATCTCTGCGCACTTGACAGGCCTGGCGATTCGGACACTATCCTCCGGCCCGAACAGCCCCCTCAACATCGTGGCCAAACTATCGGCCGTCTTCGCGCCCTCGGCCCCAGGGAACTCAAGTATTCGAGCCCCTGTCCGGGCCTTGCGGGTCCTCGCCTCGACGCCCCCGATCTCGGAGACGTCCAGCTCCCGCCGGGCGCGTTTTAGGACGGCCTCATAGTTGAGGCCCCTCTCAGCCGCCTCAGGCAGCACGGTGATGACCACCGCAGCCGTCTTCGGCGACTTGAGGCCCCTGCGCGACCTTTTCCCCTTTCTGCCGGCTCCCGCCTAGGGAGCGGCGGCCACGGCGGCACTCTTGGCCGCCGCTCTCCGTTTCTGGCTGCGTGCCTTCTTGCTCCTCTCAGCCACCTGCGACCAGCAGCGCTGAGCGCAGCAGGAGCGGTCGCGGGTGCGCTGGCCGGCCTGCGGTGCAGCCGCTGGCGCCGGCCACGGCTCGGCCTTGGCGGGAGCCGGCACCTTGCCGGCCTTCTTGGCCCCCTTGGGCCCAGCCGCGGCCGCAGCGTAGCTCACCACACGGCCACCCTGACAGGGTAGCGGGGTGGGAGCTGACGCTTGCGGCCGCCTCGCCCCATCTGCGGCGAGCGGCGGTCGGAGGGGCGGCTCAGATGGGAGCCTGGCCGCTACGGCGGCGATACGCGCATCCACCATCACCCCTACTCAGGCTAGGATGACGCGTACGTAATTTACCCATGATCGTGACAACCCACCCTTGAATATAAAGTGGTATGAACGTGGCATGAGCGAAAACAATACTTAGAAGACTTATAAGTCAGTGATATGAAGAAAGCATGACTTTGTACATATAAGTATTATAAATAAGTTGTGCTACTGTTACCTGTGACATAATTTCTATGAAAAATATTGGGAAATGCTGTATGAGCTGGACGCCCTTTGAATATCCGAATGGATGAACAGAACCAGTGTTGCCAACCACACGATTTAAATCGTATTTATACGACCTTTTTGGTTCTTGTACGATGTACGATCGAGTAATCGAAATCGTACACAAAATATACGATCTTTTGAATGGAATCTTATGTGTTATTTTTAGTAAATAATTTAGATTTATTTAATGTTGTAGAAATAAGATGAAACCAGGACAACTTTTAACTGCATATAAACTCGAGATTTATATTAAAATCATCGATGTATCAGACAAACTTCCTAAAAAAAAAAAATAAGCTGATCAAAATTTGCCCGAAAGATTTTATTCTTCGTCGTAACATCGATGTCATTCCGCTATTGTTAAAATATCAGTCAAACTTCCTAAAAAAAAAAGCTCATCAAAATTTGTCCGGAGAATTTTATTTCTTAGTTGTAACACCGATGCATGGTTTTCGATGGACATCGAACATAAACATCGATATTTTTAACACCGATGCTTTACTTTTGAAAACATCGATATCCTGACATCAATGTTTTTATGAGCGATGTTGCATCCCTATTTTTAATTGATTTGCCGTAATTTTAATGAAATTCCATTGCGTACTATTATATTTCTTGAATTCTTGGCAAAATACTATCTTTTTTAGTCCGTGGTACGATCTTCTAAAAAATAAACTTGGCAACACTGAACAGAACTGAAAAAAGATAAAGTAATGGCGTCGCTTGTCAAACAAATGTGTAAGGAGTAAAGTACCTATGATTAGCAGACGTTTGTATCGCTAGAAATAACCTGTGCTTTTTCTAGATTTTGGCTTTATATTTGTCAACGATTCAAATTATTATGGGTCGATCGAGATCCAGGAGCAAATCTCCTAGGCGTCATCATAAGAGTAGTAAACATTCGAGAAAGAAAAGCCGTTCAAAGGATCGATCATCATCGCGAAGTAGAAGCTCCAAGCATGTTGAGAAATCGAGGGAAAGAAGTTCCAAATCCAGGTAAGAGCTATTAGCTAAAAGCTAACATTCGAATAAAATTTATATTTCGCCATCCAAACTAATATAACAGCGTCGTCTATATAATCGTATTTACTTTTTAGGAAAAGATCGCACTCTGTTTCATCTTCTAGCAGCAGTGAAGGTTCCTACGATGGCAGTAGAAACATTACAAAGAAGTCAAAAGTTCGTAGTAAGATGGATGAAGTTGATAGATTAGCTGAAATGGAACGCCAGAGAAGATTAAGAGAAGCCGAACAGAAGGTAGCATTGGTATATTGTAATCATTTATAACGTTGTTTCAATCAAATCTAAAACTAGCAATGAGACATATTGTAGCATCTAATTGCGGCCCCCACGCCCTACCCTAAACCTGTCATATGGTCCCTTCTCTGCCTATTGATCAGGCCTGTACAATAAGAGGTCATCCAGCAACTTATATGAGCAGCAGCTGCCACTCAGCCACTGTCAAACTACCATTTAGAATGACAATTTACTTCTAATAATTGACCTATTTCTTAATATTTAGAAAAGCCTACATTGAATATTATTGGTAGATAAAACTTGATTACTGTTTTAGGTAGTGGAAGAAGAAGCAGCTAAAAGAATAGAGTTGCTAGTGAAGAAGAGAGTTGAAGAAGAATTGGAGAAACGTAAAGATGAAATTGAACTAGAAGTTGCAAAAAGAGTTGAAGAAGCCAAACGAAAAATGGAGAAAGAAATGATGGAAGAACTTGAGAGACAAAGAGAACAACAACGACGCGAGGAGCTTGCACGACAGGTAACTGATTTCATTACTTACCAGTCATGTGTACTGACAACGTATATTGTTGTATACACATGACAAAATATACCCTGAATTAGCAACATATGTTGTTTTCGCAGCAACTAAGTTAATATTAAATTTATAATACCGCAATCATAACAAATACAAAAACTAATAAAAGTATTGTTCGATAATATCTGTTAAAGGTCCAGTCAGGTGTAGTTCGAGTTCATACAAGAATTAGTTTCTTGATTTTTTATTAGTTGTCACTCACCGTGACTGGTTGTATTTTTTTATTAAATATATATATATGTCCATTATAATCACATTATTCTATACGCACCATCAAGGCAGAGTGATTAAACAGTGCCTGTCATAATGTAAGTCTATCGAGAAGGCTACGGGCTAGCATTTTAAAATTGTTCGCTTGACTGTCCTTGGCAGTCACGTAGTCTATAAGTCAGGTCGGAAGACTGATCAAGAACAAGAAGCCTTAAGAATTTTATGGAGATGCTGCTTGAGGATCCAGTCGAGCTCGCTGAAGGTATTTTTTGAACCTATTTTTTGTATAACCACATTTGTTTTTAAAGATGGATATACACAATTCTATTGTCATCTTTAATTATATTCTGTGTTATCATACACATATTAGAATTATAATTACGTAGGATGAGGAAAATATAAATTATTTCATACAAATTGACAGACAATATCTGACTGAAGTGAATAAAAAAATGAACTGAAACATTTTGACTACGAGCTTACATCTAAAACTAAAAATAAACATGTCCAATTTTCTTAATGTGAAATTGTTTGAAATAATATAAAATAACATACACGTATATACTATGAAGGATCTTGAGTTTTAACAAATATCGGTACAAATATTTATATATATAACATTGATTTATTTTAATAAATATCCAACAGGCAAATACTACATTGATTAGAATATTTATAAAACACATTTAAATTCTTTTATTTATTATGTATTGGCTTGAAAAAGATATTATTACACTTCAATAGCGAATGACTTTTTGTAAGATATGTATGCAAAAATTGTTTCAATACAGAGTTTTATTAGTTTAGAGCCATGCTAATATATATTCTCTATTATACAGGAAGAAGAAGCTCGTAAAAGGAAAGAGTTGGAAGAAATCATGGCAGAAAATAATAAAAAAATTGAGGAAGCTCAGCGCAAATTGGTAAGTAATATGTTTATCTGTACTGCTGGGTGACGGCGGTTAATACTATCACCCCTAAAATTGTTTGTGGGTATGGTAACAGACAACTAAGAGATCATAGACCTGGACTATCTCCATTTGATGCCTTCTTGTCAACCCAAGAAGGGTTTATCGCAGCCAAGTATCTGGTCTAAAACTAATGCCAATAACTTGTGCAAAAACATGTTGTGGTAGAGGAGGAGGAGTACTGATTGCATCGACTTACCGTCAGGTGTGCTGTTTGCCACCAACATGATGGTCCTACATTTTTTCACTCAAGGAAATTTTCAATGAGAATTGTGGAGTTTATTGATAATATGCTTTGATTTAAATATTTGTTTAAAATAATTGTATTTGGAATATAATGAGAAATTTCAACAGAGAAAAAAAAATTTAAACATTATAAACATTTTCTAAAATTATTATATTTATGTTACCTTAATTATTGCTGTAAGTGAAATAACTGAAAACTTTCTTTTTCATCAGGCTGAAGAGCGCCTTGCCATGATAGAAGAACAAAGGAAAATGGATGAGGAAAGGCAAAAATTAAAAAAAGAACAAGAGAAAAGGTTAAAAGAGGAACAGCGGAAAATATTAGGCAAAAACAATTCTAGACCCAAGCTGTCTTTCTCTTTAAACACACTATCATGAATTATGACGTAATTGGTTTCGAGTTTAAACCTTGTTTAATTAGCCTCCAAGATATGTGAAGCTTAGAGAACAAAAATCTAACGATTTATGTATTGACATAACTAATTTTCATAAATACAAAATGGATATTGCAGCAGGCTTGATAATTAACCGTTATTATTTTGTCTGAAATTGTTTAAAATTCAGTGTACTTTCGTAAGTTTCATACTTTAGACAAAATAATAATACTTAAGATTGCATACCTATGTATGATATCTATAATTTGTGTATTTTAACTTGTAGTATGCTTGATTGGTAAGTAATATTTATTTATAAGATGAAAATTTAAATCATTATTTAATATATCTGAAGATCCTCTAAATTTTAACCAGTCTACAAATAATAGTCCATTGCTGACTACGCTAAACATAGTCTTTATTTCGAATTCTGTAGTATACGGAATATCGTCCAAAAATGTGTACAAAAATTATGTATATAATTTTAAAACTATATTGGGGATAGTATTGAATTCCATTCAATAATAGGAATTTGAAATTCTTGAATATTTTTAAACATATAATGGCGAAATGTATGAGCCCATCAATTGAGATTTTTTAGTATCTATATTTTTTTGGGACAGATTATGGTCCATTCACATACTACCCAGATCGCCTTGGGCGGCGGAAACGATGACGTATAACCTTATAACCTGCCATATACAATCTTTCGGTCGTCTTGAAGGCAGACCGCCAGTCCATGTCTTTGGTGGCCCCTCCGGCGGACAAGTTGCTGTACCGCTATATAATTGGTATTAACCACAGAAATATTAATACTTTAGAAAGGCCCTAACTCGCTTTCTGTACTAGAACCAGTGTCGTCGCATTTCGTCCTCTGCATGATGTTAACACGTACGCAAGGTCTATACTTACAACAATTTCACACACTAACACACTTCAATCTCCAAGGTGCGGTTTGTACACAAACTATATCTAATTTCTGTAGCCAACGTACACTCACACATGAAAATAGTACGTACACGTTAGTGCTACCTCGGTGTTATCGCGGTGCTCGGTGTTATCGCGGTGCTCGGTGTTATCGCGGTGCTCGGTGTTATCGCGGTGCTCGGTGTTATCGCATTGAACACAGTACATTGCGCAGTTGCTCAAATAATAAAAGATAACATCCATGTATGGCAGACGATGTATAATGTTTGACTCTTTTTGCGATTTTAATCATTGTTCTTTAAAAACGACATAATATTACAAAATTAACAAATATAACTGAATTAATAAGTTTATGGACTTACTGATGAAAAGTAATTCCATCTTGGACGATACTACACAACTGACTTCTTTTTCGACACGTTATAACAGCAGAAGACGGCTTATTTTCTTTTTTTCTTGTCAGAGCTTCGTTCAAGGTCATTATATGAGCGCGACTATTAGTCGGTAAAACGAATTTCGTCAATATTATGATGCTCTCAACTGCGGCACGCCTGCCCCACCCACAAGGCCCTTCTGTTCTATCTCATTAATTTTTCTGAGGTATTAACGTATTATTTAATGAAATTTCATATAGTGTGATTAATGACTTGTCCGGACCTTATTTCAGTAATTTCAAATAAATCACATCGCCTTTAATTAAAATATAAAATACTTATTAATTTCATTTAGATTAGACATAAATAATTTGTATGTAATAATATGTAATTAGCTTTTTTAATGTACATACAATATAAAAGTTAAGGCTATTCTAGTTCATAATAAGGTATATATTTTAGTTTGTAATACGTAGACACTTAACTACAATTTTGTACGTTTCCACTCTGATAGCATCCAAAAATATAATTAATTGTTATTATTAATATCATCATATATAATTTTAAAATGAATATTTGTGTGTTCATTACACTTGCTTTCGCCAATCTTTTATCCTATTAAGTTGCAGTATACTTGCAATATGAATGAATACATTTTTGTTTTGGGTTATTTGATTTTATCTGAACACAGTTACTTACTATACCGTGCGTGCAGTTTCGTACAACAATGTTTCTATTGTCTACAAAATGAATACTATTGATTTGTTTGATAGATCTAGGATGACCTACATCTATACATTTAACTAATAAATATCTATGATTAATAAATACCATCCATTAAGTATCTCGGATTAAAGCAAGGCGGCCAGATTTTAACGTGTCGTATAAAGGTCCTTGTAAAATAAATATAAAAAAAAACTGCCAAGTGAGGGTTGGCGTCGCGCACGAAGGGTTCCGTACCATTATTTATAAAAAGGGCAAAAAATTCGCGTTTGTTGTATGGGAGCCCCCTTAAATATTTATTTTATTTTGTTTTTAGTATTTGTTGTTATAGCGGCTACAGAAATACATAATTTGTGAAAATTTCAACTGTCTAGCTATCACGGTTCTTGAGATATAGCCTGGTGACAGACAGACGGACCGACAGATAGCGAAGTCTTAGTAAGTAGTCCCATTTTTACCCTTTGGGTACGAAACCCTAAAAAATAAGTATTTTTGGCCATTAAAAATATCCATTATAACAACTTAGCTTAAAGTTATATAAATTGGATTAATAGATTTGGCTCATGGTTTATTAATATTAAGTTGTCTTTTAAAAAATCCGAATATCTTCATCGCCTTGGAAATTTGAATATGTAAAAATCATCTTCGCGTGTGCTTATCCCATTATGATTCATAGGCATCAATTTATTTATGTATAACTTTTATTTAAGTTACAACTTAATTTTAACGCGTATTATGTAAGAACAAGTAACATTTAAGGCATTGTATTTTGCACAAAACTGTTTAACGGCCGTTTTTAATAACCTAACTGAAATGTCAAATAAATCTTAAATCTTTTTTTTTTGATAAGGCATCGTACTTGCAGGTTCATAATGACGAATACTGCCTTCTAACATAATTGATGAAGCTTTTCCATTCATCTGTTTTAATATAATGTAATAAAATAAAAAAAATGTAACCAAAACGTCAGTTAGATTGTTGAAAAGGCTCGTAACTTAGCCTATTATCGTCCGCTTTTATAAAAATCTTTTGCGAATAATTATAAAAGTAAAAAAACCGTGCTAAATAACATACCTTGTACTATCTTTTTATTATATTAATTGCTCACTTTGAACAAAATGATAAATTACTTTTTAATTAGAAATAAATTCTACAGCAAGATGCAACCAATCTCTTAGTATTATCATTTCCATAATTATTTAATAAATATAATTCTTTCACCAAATATTGTTTAATTTTATTACACATATCGCATCTACAAATGAATGTTCAGTCTGAAATTTGAGGTTAATTGTATGTTTGCAAAGTCCCTCGCGACAAGGATTGAAATAGAAATTTAGATAAATGGCCGTTTTCAACACGAAACCCTGTAGGTAACACCTAAAAAATATCCTAAAGTTTTTAACATTGATGGTATGTATTAGGTATATATATTGCCTAAGATGATACATAAAAAATAATTTTATATAACATCAGTTAATATAAAAAGACCAATTAACCTATTGTCAAACCGTTTCGGAGGAGACACTGTGACAGGCGAATTTTATATATTGGATATATACGAACATGATTAAAAATCCTAGAAACCAGTGCCAAAATTAAATACAACTTTAAATAATATTATTTACAAATTGACTTTATTTATAAAACGTAAGCTATATTTTATTGGACATTTAAACTTCGTGTTCCCGATTGAAATATTCTTTTTCCTTTCTATTAAAAAAATCTACGATTTGCGACGTTATCTCCAACGCAATATCATTCGGCTTGCATATTTAATCATCAGCAGCGAATGCTGAAGATTCGGACATGTGCAACATGTTTAGATTTTTTGACGCTTTCATCTGTGTATAAATAATCATTAAATATACTTTTTACTGAACTAACAGTTATTATATGTTTTAACCGTTGTTTCATCGACTAGTTGGCTAATGAAAATAGCTGAGTTACATTAGGTTATTTTTTAAACTTATAACCTCTGAGGAATTCCAATTATGTATAGTCTGTCCACTATTTGATTTGGTATTGACTAAAGTTTTAAGATTTTCTTGAGCAAAAATGGATGATTTCGAATTCATAGTGTCATTATTCTCTTTGCTAATTTTATTCACCAAAGCCTCTAACTGTGCTGTGAATGTTGTTGCTGATATACTAATTTGGCATTCAGACTGTATTTTAGGTTCAGGCGAAACATATTCCATAGTTTTAATTGCCTCGCTAAAACTATCTTCTGGCTCCATCATTATTGTATCTATATCATAATATTCTTTTAACTTCGCCAATAGGGCCTGGGCATTATTTATTTTAGCTACATTCCCAATATTATATTTGTATGACGGAGTTATTGGTATTTTACCTCTATAGAAGTAGTCAAATGGCAATGCATAACCACGGACGTACATATCTGCCGCCGGTCCGTACGTTGGTGTAGTCATTGGCTGCCTATAAATACATTCGAATTTGCCTGTTGGGGCACTCTGATTATCTTGATAATCTATAACAACTGAAATATTTAAAGGATAATAATTCTAATTTCTGTGTGGTGAGGGAATAAGAATACAGTTCACCACTCCCTATCTTACCCGTGGATGTTGCAAAAGACGACTAAGGGATATAATACGCATATAACATCTATGCAAGAGAGGGAAAAATTGGAAAAAAACGCTATAGCAACCAGTCTGACCAGCATGGTATAGTAAGGTCAATTGTCCTCCCATTGTGGAGGAGGCTTGAGCCCAGTAGTGGGACGCATAAGAGCCGAGATGATGGTGAATAATTAAAGAACAACTTTAAAATGGGTGAGCAATAATGTTAATCAGTCCTGGTGACAAAGTAAAAATATGGTCAACGAACTTTCCTTTGCAGTGAGTATTGTGAAATTCGATTAAAATATGAAACCATTTAATATCACTGCGTAGGAAGACGCCTCCAAATAAAATCATAAAACAAGCTATAGATCTGTTTTAGTTGGAAGAGGTTTGTAATCAACAATGCGTCATATATGCTAAGAAGAACCACAGAATAATTTCTTATTAAATTTGGCACATTTGATGAAATGTCAACGATGTCAGCACTGCGTTTGGACGTTGTACTTCTAGTCTAAGCCTTTCCGTGTGGTTACTGAGTAAAGATAAAAATAACCACCCCTTCTCTTACTCATATCATAAAGACAGCTAAGGGACATATATCCCTTAGCCTCCCCTCGCAGGTAACATCGATGCAAGAGAAGGAAAACTTGATATAACACGCCTGACATTAGTCAGGAATAGTAGGTCAATTTCCCCTGGCTACGTAAGTCAAGGAATCGGTACCAGTGATCGCCCCAATGGTGATGGTGAGGAAATACGGTAGGTTATGGGGCCGCATGCCACTCATTTGTCGTCCCGGACAGATTGGGCAGGGTGTATCCAGACCATAGGCTACCCCAAAAATAAAGTGTGTGTACACAGTACGCATATCAGAAAAATTATCCTTCACCCTTTATCCTCTATCCTTTAATCCTTTATCTCATTCTCTCGCCGGCTGAATCCTATACAAATACGTGTTTGTGTCTCTATGGACTCGCTTTTTCGTTTCATCGAGTTTGAAATCACAACGATTCTAAAGAAGTTTCACTTCAAAAAAGATTTATTTCCCTCCCATTCTGGAGGAGGTCTGAATCCAACAGTAGGACTTATATAGACTGAAATAGTGATCAAGGGTCTAACCTTTAATAATATCAGCGACAACAGCTGGACAAATCCTTGCTGTAACGGGTGTTGTGTGATTCAAATCTGGACGTGAATTAATTTCAATAAGCCAAGGTTTATACATTTTATCAAGTATAAAGTCACAACCATATAGTTCAAATTTGTTTTTGCATGTACCTAAAGTGTCTTGACAACTTAACATGATACCGATAATGGCTTTCTTCATTTCGGGATAAATAATGTTGTCCCACACTTGATCTTTGCCAAGCTTCTTCAAATAATTTTTATACTCTATCGAATCCCACATGTTGTATTGTGGCAGTTCAGAATGTCTTTGTTCGCAGTTTTTATATTTCTTCTGAACCGCATTATTCGTCAAATGTATGGATTCATGATAGGTTTTAAGATTATATTTTTGTGAGCTAAATTTCAAATAACAATCTTTATACATCCATATTACTAAAGGAAAAGTACTTGTGATTAAATAGTATTGTCTTATATCGAATTTTGTTTCGTGGATTAGCAATGGATCCTCTGTAGAATAAAAAATAGATTAATCCTTACTAATATTATAAATGCGAACGTAAGTTTGTCTGTTACACTGACACGTTTACTTAAACCACTGAACCAATTTCAAAAATTCTTTCACCAATGGAAAGCTATAATATCAAGGAGTAACATAGGCTATATTTATCCCGGTATTTTCGAGGTTACTAGTATGATATGTAATTACTGCCTAGATTTTATATATTCAACATTTTTTCGTTTCTTAATTGCCTAAACACTGACATGTCAGTAGTTATTTAAAAGAAAAGTCACATAGTGATCTCTGGTTTAAAACTACAGCGCTTTTAAGTTAGAATTGTTTGATTGTATTACTCATTACTTTCGCTGTGAAGATGAACATTTTAAGGAAATATTTTACGAAACTATTTTACGGATTTTATCGCGTTTTTATTTGATTTTTGATTGTCCGACTTTTCGAACACTTTACAACGTTCATGTTCATGGGCGGACAGTCCAACAAATCCGTAAAATAGTTTTACTTACAATGTGTAATACTCGCGTAAACATTAGAAATCTTTATTGTAAAGAAATTTGTATGTCTAAATTTTTGTAAATATTCTTGAAAATGTGTATCAGTTTGACGGCAAGAATGATGAATCGTACGTCGTGGATTTAATGGAAATCTAGGATAGTAAGATAGGTATAGTCAGCGGCGGCCTTACCCATTGCGAGGCTCCGGGCGCCAGGTCTTTGCGAGGCCCCGGGCGGCAGGTCTTTGCGAGGCCCCGGGCGGCAGGTCTTTGCGAGGCCCTTTATCCTTCGTGAAAAGTATGAGATACGAAAGTAGGTCTGGTTATTTGGTTTAAGGATTTGTCATGTTTGATGAAAAATACTAAAGTTGTACAAATAAATAAAATTTAAGTTTTATAATATTGAAAACAAAGTGAAAAATATAATTAATAAGTAAAAATGTAATTTAAAATCTATCTTTTTTAAATTTGCTTGGGTTGTTGCGTGAGGCCGCTGTAAGCGCGAGGCCCCTGTAAGCACGAGGCCCAGGGCGATTGCCCTGTTCGCCACCGCCTAAGGCCGCCACTGGGTATAGTACACAGCTTGACAGTGCTTTCATATATGCAGTCATCTAGGATAAGCTTCTAACATTTTGCAAATTCTGGTTATTAGATATCCAACGCGATACGATTGGAATAATAGAAGCTAAAATGTATAGTTTGGGGCTTGTGTATTGTCATAACTTACCAATGTATTTCTGAACAACATATTTAGAATTAGTTTTATCTATAAGATTTATGATAACATTCAAATTCGAGGCCATTCTGATACCCCTGCCTCTCGAATTGTGAGCTGGTTTAATTATCCAAATATTGTGACATCCTTCACAACACAATTGTGGTCGATATCTGTACATCTCCTTGAGTAAAAATTTTGCATAATCTAAATAAAATTGTAATTTATTTTCTTTATCGGATTGGAAGAATTCGTTTCCACCTATGACACGATAATATTTTTTTAAAAAAGTGTGCCACTGCTTTGGGCTAATAGCAGTTAAATTTCGGTCAATATCTCTGTTCTGCTTTCTATAGAGATACTCTTTGCATCTATTCAAAGCGAAAACGATCACATTTATCGATATTTTACCGGAATTGCCAAACACAGGTCTGTCATTAGCTACCATTGAAATTACCCATTTCAACAGACTTGTGCATGCAGTGATTTTGAAGTCTTTAGCAAAGTCATCTACTTCACCAATATCATAAGTGTTATAACTACGGGGAAAAGTTACTTCAGAAACGTCATCAATATAGAACCAATAATTTCTTTTTATGGATAAACATAGTCCTTGTTTGGTCGTCCATGGAGTATTCATCATTAATTTATTCTCAATAAATTTGCAATTATTAGGTATATCCATAACTTCAGAGACTTCCTCCTGGGTGCGCCAAATAAAATTAGGTGGATATTGGCTAACTAAATTTGATAGAAGCAACCTTTCTAATTCATTTTGAATTTTAGGCTTTGTGTTACAAGTACCATTTTTTATTCTAACCAAATTCATACGATTTGCAGGTAATTTTTCAACCCATCCTCTGTCTGTTAATGCTTGTCTCACTGCATTACAACTGCCGAAAATTGAAAATATTTTTTGGTCCTTTATTGCCTTTAGTGCTAAACTTTTTAAGGCTCGGTAACGTGTTGTTTGTGTCTGACAGCTATTTATTATATAGCCCTTTTCTTTTGGAGATAGACCTGAACATTGGTTTGCACTGAAAGGGATGATCGTATCCTTTTTAATTATTTTAACGTCAGCTGACTGTGGTTTATTAAGTCTAAATCTGTTAAAGGGGGAATACAATCTTTTAACGCCGTTTATATCATAAGTGTCTCGATTCTGGAAATGATATAAAAAAATGTGTCATCATTATTTTACATTGGACCTTTTTGTTTGTTATAATTTAAATAATTATATACTTTACTTTTACTGTGTGTGCATTTTTTGAACATATTCTTGGTATTTTTGGTGTCCTATTGGTATTTTTATTCTCTGGAGCATCTGCATCTTTATTAAACGAGCTTTTTGTTAGGGTGCAATGCTGTATCATAAAGTACATTTTAATAAGTTCAGACTTGGCTTTAAGTCAATAAATTGAAAAAGTATTAAAGTTACCTTTTTGTTAATTAAATTCTTTTTGGTTTTCTTTTTCTTAGTCGGCATTTTTGATCAGGTACATTATTCTTATTTATTACCTGCAATTTATCTACAAGACACCACCAAACATAATAACTGAAATATGCTTTACTGTTGTTAAATAATTCATTGAAACGGTTTCTATATATTGTACAACAAATAGAACAACTGGATGGTTCTCGAAAAGATTAATAGCAGTTTCTAGTTATGTGATCATTATGAGTTTATAATTATCTATAGGTTATATCTTCAAATTTACTTAACACATTAGATTTAGTTCGTTACTTTTAAATAGGTAACCCTACAATTTTCCAAGCTGCTTAATAAAATACCAAACTGTCGGTATAAAAAGGCGAGCAGGTCATGCAATTATTGAGTCAAACTAAAAAATAAATTTAGGTACCTCATTTTGGATAGATGAAAACATATTGCTCGTTAATTTATCATTCTAAATGTGTGAGAAAAGGAACTTTCTGTTTATTACATTTTGAATGTCACAATGTTAATTTGACAAATACGTTCATGGATGATGTCAAAGAGTATAAAACCACTAAGTGATATGACGTTTTTAATATAGTTAACAAAGTTCCGATTTAAAAAGTATTATCTTAAATCCATAATTTTATCATCAAAAGCAGGCAAACTAGGAATCGAAAGGAGAGAGGATCTTGTCAGTTTTCTCTAGGCATCTGTAAAAGAAATCACTGTTGCAATATTTTTCATTATTATATTTTTTTAATATAGAATTTGAAGATATTAACAGCTGAGAGCAAAAATACAATTTTTAATCAACCATTTCAACCATGAAAATTCGAAAAAACGTAGTCTTATAAGTTTAAATTTTAAATTATATTATACTAAAATTAGATAAATATTTAGATATTCAACAAATATTTGTTTTTCCTTTCAAAAACGAATTAGAAGGTTCGTCGTTCAAAGGTGTAACAATGACTCTATATGGTGTGTATATGGAAGTGCAACTCTTAGAGAACGTTATAGATTTTTGTTTATTTCTATTGACATCCTGTAATTTACAAATACTTCTACCTACTGCGCTAAGTTTTTTAATAGAATCTGAATCATCAAAGCTGTTTCGACGATTCATGTTTTCCAAAGATTTATGCTGCGTGCTAATTAAACTCGATTTGATCTGTCGAGCAGGCTCTACAGCAGGCTTCCTTACAATTTTATTTTGAACCGATATGGTGGACCGGAGTATGCTAGCAGTTTCGCGTTCCCATTCAATAGGATCTATGTAACAACGTTTATTACCGACCGACCTGTCTAGTTTAATCTTGTCTGAATTTCTAGCTGAATCGGTCCGATATTTAGTAGTTTGAGTTGGATTTTGATTATCTTCTGGTCGACAGCATGAGTGAGGTACGATACGGCGCTTACATTCAGTGTTTCTTTCGCGTCTTCCTCGATGAATCCTAGAAGAAAGTCCAGAAGATTTACGCTTTTTTGGGCCGCTCTTTAACGATATGTTCGATTTAACCACAGTGATGGCTTGGCGTACCGTTAGGGATTCTTTTGGGGCTAGTAAGATGCCGTCTTTATTTGTCGGCAAGGTGTCGTAGGGATTTAACCAAGACAGGAAGTCGGTGATGATAGGGCCACTATATTCTGGTGGTACTGGCTGATCTTGTACTGGGAAGTTCTCTTCGGAGGAAACTCGTGTTGGTATTGGCGTAGCACTCCTGGATACATGGTGTTTACGTTCCTTTGGTTTCTTCAATACACGTTTCCCATTGATGCATAGTGATAGACCTAGATATGCTGGTGCTTTTGGTACTAGTTGCTTATACGCCAGTTCAAATGTTCCTGGGTCGGCTTCAGGATCGTATCGACGGTCGAGTACAACTAGAAAATAAAAAATATTAACGACATGATATACAGTGATATTTAGAATTGATTTGGTAACTATAGGATCAAGGATAAATGGGAAGGAATATAATTACTCTATTGACGATTGTTGACAAATAAGAACAATCGTTTGATACTAGATAGTTCAACATTTTTATCGCCCGTCAATTTATAAGCCTGTTAATGGACCAGAATTGCAGTATATCAGCACACCAGTTAGCTGTCATAGAAAATGTTTTAAAAGATAATTTCGAGGGATTTTAACTCACTTTATTATTCTCAGTCAAAGAAATACATCGCGAAATCAAGAAAACATTGGTATTGGAACTCATCACAATCGAGTACCAGTTCTCGTTCAGAACTGTTCCTGTCTAGTAATTTTGATTGGAATTAATTTGTATTCGCAAGTTTGTTAACTCGAAAACGGCCATGTCTTGTATTCTTTTTTTTGAAGTTCTTTTTGCAGTTTTATTTTATCATATGCATAATGTACTGTATTTTACTGTCTTCAAATTTTAAATGTTTATAAAAATTTGAAAATCTATACTAATATTATAAATTTCCCGTGTGGTGACGGAGTAAGAATACCATTCACCACCATCGCCATCTTTGCAGTGTGGCGAGAGAGTAAGAATTCATCACTGCAGGCAAAAGTCCGTGGGTATAGTAAAAAACTACAAAGGAATATACATATAACACACGTATAAGGAAAATTATTTTCCGTGTCGTGACGGAGTAAGAGTACAAATCCCCACCCCCTATCTTACCCGTGGGTGTCGGTAAAAGGCGAAGGGCTTAAATATGTATTAAATCTATGCAAGAGAAGGACTTGAAACGTAATAAAAACGTTTAACCAGCTTGGTAATGTAAGTGAATTTTTATCCTATAGTGAAGGAGACTCGAGTCCAACAGTGGCATGTATATGAGCTGAAATGATGATGAATTGCGATGATAAGGAAAACTCGATTAAAACCCTATATCAACTTGTATATGAGTGATCAGTTTCGTACAATGGGTTAATTTCTTATCTATTGTGGAGGAGACTCAAACTCAGCAGTGAGACGTATATGAGCTGAAATAATGATGATAATGTGCTCTCCGTGTGCTGATGGAATAAGAATATAATTCACCACCCCCTATCTTGCTCGTGGGCGTTGTAAAAGACGACTGAGGGATACAATATGTATATAATAGCTATGCAATAGAAGGGAAACTTGAAACAAAACCCTATAGGACCAACACGTCTGACCGGCGTGGTATAGTAGGTCCACTTCCCTCCCATAATGGATGAGGTCCGAACCCACCAGTGGAATGTGTATGATCTGAGATGATGTATGTGTTCAAAAAACAAATCTGTAAACTGAAAAAGATTTTCAGTTTTAGTTACCTTTTAAAACATCCTCTAGGCATTGGGGGCATAGACGTGCAGTTACTGAAGTTGTTGGCGCAAGATCAGGACTGGAGTTAATTTCTATAAGCCACGGCGTAAAGTCTTCAGTCAACATGAAGTCTGCTCCATACAATTCAAAGCTGTTCTGTCTTTTGTCCATGGACTCTTGACATGCTAACATTGCGCCTATTAAACACTGCTTTATCTCTGGATATATTTTGTTATCCCACAATTCATACTTTCCAATCTGTCTTCAAATTTTAAATGTTTATAAGAAATTGCGAATCTATTATATATACTAATAAACTCATTTGCAAAAAAAACGGGCGGTTTTGATTTTCATTCATATTTAAAAAGATACAATACCAAAAAGGTTTCAATCGTTTGTACACGTTACTGGCCGGTTTTAAAAATGCTGTGGTATTTAAAAAAGTACGTTCTAAATTCAATTTTTCATTTGATGTTCATTTTTACAGAAAACCCCTTTTTATCCTACATTTTTGGCGCGAAGTTCCAGAAGTTAACATCGACTTTCATAACTTTTATTCAATTTTTATCGATTAATTTCATATCCTTGACTGTCAAAGCTTTATTTAATGCTGTTTGGCTGTATCAAAAATGGTAGATAAAGTGGTAAAAGCTACCAAAATTATCGCGCTGCTTGAAGAGGGTTGCAGCCAATGTTTCGTGGCTAGGAGGCTAAATGTTAGTCGCTCGACAGTCCAAAGGACCTGGCAGCGATATCAGGAGACTGGTTCCGTCGAGAGAAGGCCTGGTTCTGGAAGAAAACCATGTACCCAACCACGGGATGATCGTTTTCTTGTGAGTCGCGCATTGAGAAATCGCAAATCTTCGTATGTGGATCTTAAGAACAACCTCCAAGAAGTAAGAAATGTGCATATTAGTCTATGGACGGTCAGGAGGAGGCTTCTCGCTGCCAATATACGCAGTCACCGCCCGGCCCGCGGCCCCAAATTACTCCGTGAGCACAGAGTTCACAGGCTTAGGTTCGCTAGAAATTGTGAATCATGGACTCAAGACGATTGGAATAGGGTTTTGTTCTCTGATGAAGCCAGGATATCTCTGTTCGGTGAAGATCGACGTCGGCGAGTGCTAAGAAGACAAGGAGAACGCTTTGCAGAGGCATGTTTCGAAGAAATCACACCTTATGGTGGGGGCTCTGTTATGTTTTGGGCAGGAATAAATTCAATGGATCGTACAGAGTTAGTCTTCATTGAAAACGGCTCACTGACTGGGCATCGATACATAACGGAAGTTCTAATTTCTCATGCACAACCCGCATTGGCCGCTCTAGGTGAAGACTCGATTTTTATGGACGACAATGCTCGCGCCCACCGATCCCGCGATGTTAATGCGTATGTGCAAGAGGTCGGCATTCGTCGTTTGGATTGGCCAGCTCGAAGTCCCGACCTCAATCCCATAGAGCATGTCTGGGACGTTCTGAAACGGCGTGTGAGATCAGTACACCCGGCTCCGCAGACCATCAGAGAGCTGAAGAATGTGATTACTGCGGAGTGGGAACGTATTCCGCAAGCAAGTATCCGGGATATACTCGCTAGCATGCCCAGACGAATTCAAGCTGTGATTTTAGCTAGAGGGGGTCACACTCGATACTAAACATTTATCTGCTTTTACTTTATTAAAGAAAAACAAACAAAAAAACTTTTTTATTTTTACTTCATGAGCATATGCACTACTAGCGAATATACACTACTAGCGAGGTTTAGCATTATTTCCCATAAATTGTATCTAAATTTTATGAAATACTGATGAAAACGATTATTTTCTTATTAATTTAGCAAATTGTGTGGATAAAACTACCTATAATTATTAAACAAAGAAATATTAACATTTGAAATGGTTCATTGCTTAGGTGCCCGTTTTTTTTGCAAATGAGTGTATATAGTTTTCAGTGTGGTGACGAAGTAAGAATACAATTTACCACCTTCTATCTAGCCTGTGGATGTCATAAAAGACGACTAAAGGATTTATCTATACCAATAAATAAAATTGGAGTGTCTGTTTGTAATGTCAAAATAATAGACTTTTTTTCGCGAGGACGCTTAAGCTCAGCAGTGTGACACATCTGAGCTGAGATGATTATAAATTAAAGAGTTTGTTTGGTTGAACGCGCTTATCTCGGGAACTACTGATTCGAATTGAATATTATTATAGCATTGGTTAGCCTATTTATAAAAGGAGGCTATAAGCTATATAACATTCCCTAACGACCGATAGGAGCTGAAAATGAATAAAATAATGTTGAAAAATATGATTCTTTCTTTCGAGAGCTTCCCTTCCTGCATTTGCAACGATAAACGTGGTCTCAATATACAGCTATACAACCAAATTGTAGTTATATTTTTAAAGGCCTACATTAATGACCTACTAAAACTTGTAAACTTGCAGCTTTGGCTGACTATTATAAACTTTTTCTATAGAATAGCATTTCTTGTTGGAATAATAATGATTAAAAAAAGTACATTTTCCATGAACACCCTTGTTTAACAGGACACTACTACAATTAGCGGATGCATTTTACACTTAAAATTTGATTAAATGTTGGAGGATAATGATTTTTTTTCAGTTTTTACCGCGTTTGTATTTTATTTTTGATTGCCAGACATTTCGAACACTTTTCAGCGTTCATGTTCACGGATGGACCGCCATGGTCCGCTCGTCAAAATAGTTTTATTTATAAATATTTGTGTATTAAAAAAAGAAATGTCCTTTTGCGAATGAAAACCAACCAATCTAATTCTTACCTAAGATATGCTTTGAAGGTATGACAATCCCACATGTTCTCATCCGGTAAGGCTTTATCACGTTCACCTGTATTTTTGTATTTAGTCTGAACAGCGTTATTTGTCAGATGAACAGACTCGTGGTAATTTGATAAACTAAATATTTGTGAACTAAACCTTAAGTAACTGTCTCTGAAAATGTTATAAGATTTTTACGCAAAAATATTAAGCCGAAAAGCATATGGCAATGATAATGATAATAATTTGTTTATTCATAACTTCAGATTGCATTTTTATATAATCCCTGTCTCTTGAATTAGTTAAAAAACAACCTGTGTCTCAAGAGACAGTGTCTTCGCAATTTACACAAAACATTTATTTTACAGTACAGAATTCCAGGTATTCAGTTATATTAATACATGCGTATGCATGTGTGTGTCTATTTGTGTGTGTGTGTGCTCGAGTACGTGCGTGCGTGCGTGCACATGTGTGTGTATGTGTGTGTCTGTTTATGCGTGTGTGCAAGGGCGTGTAAGTGTTAATTATAAATATGTACTATTATTGGTAAAGTTTATATGACTGATATGACTTCACCGCGTGATGACGGAGTAGGAATACAATTCACCACCCCGTCTCTTTCCCGTGGGTGTCGTAAAAGATGACTAAGGGATTAAATATGCATATAACGACTCCGCAAGAGAAGGAAAAATTGAATTGAAACCCTATACTAACACGTCTGACCAGCGTGGTATAGTAGGTTAATTTCTCTCCTACTATGGAGGAGGCTCGAGCCCAACAGTGGGTGGGACATGTATGAGCTGAAATGAAAAAAGTTTATATGTCTTATACTAACTGCAATGCTCGACAAACTTTTGACCAAGTTGACCAATTATTTTATCAAAATATATTTCGAATATATTTTAGATTAAAAAAATAAAAATTTTAGTTTATCTTCTCTTTTCTGCAAGTGATTTCAACTTGATAGCATCATGAAACTAGGAGTATAATGACCTTTCTGATACGTCGAAAAAAAAAAATAAAATGCCTTACCTATATACCTTTAATTAGAATAACAAGACTAAATTAAAATATTTCTATATAATTTGAATAAGATTAATAATTTAATTAATCTCATATTCGAGTACAGCTTAAAAATGGGGAAATTATTGAATCTATGTTTACAAATAAATAAATTGGAGTGCCTGTATGTAATTTTAAAATAGTAAGTATGTAGTTATTTCATGCTCTTTTGCACGATACCTATGCGTAAAAATCAGTTTAGAACTTAGGTCTGTCTTCTGTCTGTCTTTTGTCTTGTGTTTTGTCTGTCTGTTTGTTCCGAATAATCTTCTAAACGACTGGACTGATTTTGATAATATTTTACTACCAGCTGTCTATATAAGAAGCAGCGTAGGTTATTCGGCTTCTTCAAAAACCCTATAAAATTTTGCCTAGTCCGGGAGTCGAACCCGAAACCATATCTTCGGAGATATGGCAGATTTAAAATGTGGAGCTAAAGTGGCTGTAACCGAAGCGCAGCGAGGGCGTGTCGCTAGTTATTGCATAAAACCGAAAGTGATTTGCCTAAGATTGCATCATGGAACTTCATGTATATTGAAAGATTAATTAAACCTTACTTATATATCCATATTGTGAGCGGTTGGCAATTTGTTATTAGAAACCATTGTCGTATGTCGAATTTAGTGTTGTATATCACGAGAGGATTTTCTGAAAATAACAACATTCAATTGCGCATATAACACCCTTCGATATATTTATTCGAATTCATTAATATACAGAGTGTCTCAGGTTATGGAACAACTGCTTGAGTATTTTGTAATTTAACGGCTATGGATCGTAATTTGAATATATATTACACAAAAAACAATAAAACATTATAGCTATAGTGATGTCAAAAATGTGTGTCTAAGAGTGTATGTCTTAAATGCTTACATATTATGAACAGGATACATGTAGGCATTCGGTAAAAGTAGATATGAAACGGCGGTGCGATGGCGCGCCCGTCGCATGCAACTAAAGGTCATCGGCCGATTAAGGCGGTATTAAGGCGAAGTTTGTCTTGCTTATGCGAACGTAATCATTGATTTATTCAATTTCTAATGAACATTTAACAAAGTACGAATATGTTTCAGATTAAGTATCATTGACTTTATACATTTCAACCAGATCTCCACTAATAAGCGATGATAAAATTGAAAATTTTACGTCTCTAATTCATTAATTGATATTTTTACTTCAAAATTTTTTGAAGCGTTCGTACTACTACTGCCTTACACCCGTTTGACCAGTTGCTCCAACCTGAGACATTATGAATAATAATTGATACCTATATATTTTTGAACGACGTATCTTGTCTTCTGTGCAGGCAAATTGATAAGTCCTATTATATCTTTTATATTATTCATTAACTGAATACCTCTACCGCGACATTTGTTGCCAGGTTTCACAATCCATATGTTTAAAATTCCATCAATATCAATCTGCGGCCAATATTTAGTCATTGTGCTTAATACTTTGGCACCTTTTCTTTCAAGTTGCCTGTAAAACAGATATCGGAAATTTTTTACTTATTGTTAAACTTTCTTGTTCTTGTTAGCAATTGTCATGTGATTGGTGAAAAACTACCTTAAAACTTAAAACAAACTACCTATTAATATCATCATCATCACAACTCATATAAATCCCATTGCTGGGTTCAAGCCTCCTCCTCTATGATCGGACAACAACGCGTAGAACGACCTCCTACTAGGTGGATTGACGGCATCTTGAAAGTTGTAGGGAACCGCTGGATGCAAGTGGCGTAGGACTATTCCGAGTGGCATTCTCGTGGGAAGGTTTATGTCCAGCAGTGGCCGTTTACGGGCTGATGGATGGATGTATACCACGCTAGTGAGGCGAGTTGGTAGGGTTTCATTACAAGTTTGCCTTCTCTTGCATAGATGTTATCTGCAATAATTACGACACCCACAGGCCAGAAAGGGGATGCTGAATTGCATTCTTACTCCGCCATCAATAAAAATTAATATATTAATCACAATTATTTGATTCATTCTTGACACCTAAAAATCTTTGATTACTTCTAGCCTTCCTAATCTAAATGGAGTCATCATAACTTTTTTTTTTTTTATGGGTGGGCTATGGTAAGCGCACGCGCGGTCCTGTCCGTCCGGGGCGATGAAAGGACGGCGCGCGGGCCCATAACCCACCCGTACTCACTTCATGTCGTTGTTGGGCCGACCACCGGAGCAGATGTGACTTGTCATCAGTGGTCGGCCCGACGGAATACCCTTTCGGGTAACCTCACCTCTCGACGTACTGGGACGTCGGTCGCCATCGCGCGGTCAGCCTCTCTGCGGGTGACGGACAATTCCCCGGTCCGATCACCCGTGGCCTCGGCTAGGGCGGCATTAGGCGCAGATACTCGCGCCTGCGCCGCCCGAGTCGCCGGCGGCGGAACGTGTCGCCGAATAGGAGCTCTACTCGCACACGATCCGCCGTCTCCTTCCGTGAGATTACGGCCTCACAGAAGGCGGCGACCGCGTCCCAGTTCCTGACGCTGTCGAGCATCTCCCTGGCGATGGTCGGCAGCGCCAGGTCGGCACCGATAATCGCGACGAGTTCACGGCGCTCCCCGTCCCATGCCGTGTCCTCGTCGCAACTGCAGTGGTGGTAGGACGGTGTGCTCTCCCTCCTGACAATCTTGTGCAGGTACTTCCCAAAACACCCGTGCCCCGTAAGCACCTACACCAGTCGGAAGGAAAGCACCCCGTGCGTCCGCTCCAACCACTCCATCAGCACCGGCCGGAAGGCCTCGACGGTCCTGACACCGTACCGAGGACTCTCCAGCCGTACTACCCAACGGGCAATGACTCCTTGGCGGGCGTCGACCCGCCAGGCGGCATTCTCCTGCAGGGAGACCATGCCGCCGCGGGCGCGCGTCTCCGACACCCGCCGATAAATGTCGGCGAGCATCTCCGCCTCCAGGTCCGACGGGGGAGTTCCGGCCAGGAGGCACGCTGCCTCCGTCGACACCGTGCGGTAACCGCGTATGGCCCTGACCGCCATGACCCTCTGTGGTCGCCTCAAGAGGGCCCTCAGCCGGACGGTCAGGGACCCCGCCCACACCGGTGCGCCGTACAGAGCCATCGACCGGATCACCTCCGTGTACAGCTGTCGGCACGTAGAGCTGGGTCCGCCCACATTCGGCATCAGCCGCGAAAGGGTGGACGCCGCGCCGACAAGCCGGGGAACAAGTCGATGGAGATGCTCCCGGAACCAAAAATGCCCGTCGAGCACCAGGCCCAAGTACTTCATGTGGGCCTGGATGCTGATGGTGACCGACTTCACGGTGATTGAAGCGCCGGCGGGAGGCCCGGCGGTACGGAGGCCATGGAATAAAAGGGCCTCCGTCTTTTCCAGGGCTACCCTCAACCCCAGCCCTTCGATCCGCCTGACAATCTCCTCGGTGCCGAGATTTGCCAGGCGTGCCGCCTCCTCTAGCGTCCCACCCCGGGCTATGACGAGTGTATCGTCGGCGTAGCAAATTACGCCCAGCCCGGGTGGGAGGCTTCCTCTCAACGCCCAGTCGTAGCCGATGTTCCACAGGGTCGGACCCAGAACCGACCCCTGCGGGACACCGCACGTCATGGGCGTTCGCACAACGTCCCCTACTCGGTCAACGTAGAGGACGTTGCGCCCCTCCAAGTAGTCTGCCACCAGCCGCCTGAGGTACACGGGCACCCCGTGATATCTCAGCCCCTCCCTGATGCAGCTGAATGGCAGACTGTTGAAGGCGTTGGCGATGTCCAGGGACACCGCCAACAGGACTCCTCCGCCGGTGACGGCCTCCGCTACCACGGCCTTCAGGCGCAGCAGGGCCGCGATCGTCGAACGCCCTCGCCGAAAACCAAACTGGGCGTCCGACAAATCGGGCCCGATCCCGACGAGGTGCCGCTCGATGCGGGCAGCCAACACCCTCTCCAGCAGCTTGCCCGCATCATCGAGCAGCACGATGGGCCTATAGGCCGAGGCCGACTCGGAAGACCGTCCCGGCTTCGGCAGGAGAACCAGCCTCCCCTCTTTCCAGCACCCAGGGAACTGCCCGGACGTCAAACAAGCGTCGAACAGTCCCCTGAGGCGTGGTCCCAGGTGCTCGAGGACCAGGGCCAGCACACGGTTCGGAATACCGTCGGGCCCGGGGGCGGTGGATTTGACTCGCATACGCGCCACAGCCACCCCCATTTCCGGCTCCGTGATGGGCGGAGCACTTTCATCGTTGGCCTCCCGGTCACTGTCCGGCGAAGCCATGACCGGGGGCGTGTGCTCCGCCCGCTGTGGAAAGAGGTCCTCGACAACTCTGGTGAGGAGGCTGGGCTGGAGAGTCTCGATGAGGGGGGGCCCCCGCCCGCGGAGCTTGTTCAGCGCCGCGAGGTAGGGGCGACCCCAGAGGTCACGCTCGAGACTGTCCAGCATCTCCCGCCGACTAACGTCCTTGGCGGTACGGACGGCCAGCCTGAAAGCAGACCGCGCACTGCGGTAAGCCTCGTACAGCTGGCCCTCCCGCTCAGCGTCGCGGTGGCGCGCTCGGCTGCGGGTGTAAGCCCTCCGGGCACGTATGCACGCGGCCCGAAGGTCCGCCAATTCTCGGGACCACCAGGGGACCGCATTCTTCGGAGGCAAACGCCGCACACGGGGCATGGCCGCATCGCAGATCTGCGTTAACGCACAGCGAATGCGGCCAGCCTCGGCGTTCACCCCGTTCGCCTGGGGCGGTGAGGACAGCCACGACTGAACGATGGCTGCCTCCACCAACAGGTCCCGATCCAATCGACCCACAGCCCACCGCGGAAACGCGGGAGCTCCGTCCGCCGTGTGACCCCTGCTGGGCTGCAGGAGGGTCCGGGAGACCTCTATCCGGATGTATCGGTGGTCGGATAGGGTCTCAACCTCCTCCTGGACGCACCAGCTCCTCACACGTGCTACGACATTAGGGCTAGCGAACGACAAGTCCACTATCGACCCGCCCTGCTGCCGCACGCACGTTTGCACCGAGCCCCTGTTCAGCAAACAGAGGCCCAGTGCCGCCGCCCACTCTTCGACCGCCTGCCCGCGGTCATTCGTCCGGGGGGACCCCCACGCCGTGGACTTGGCGTTGTAGTCCCCCAGAACGAAGACTTGGCGCGGTGCCAGTCGCCGTATCGAGGCCCCCAGGATGATGAGGAAGGCCCCGAAATCCATCGCGCTCCTGTTAGGGGAGAAGTAAACACCAAATAGTAACCTCTCCCCCCATTCCGCCGCGACATACCCATCGCCCCTGTCCTTGAGCAACAAGGGCGGGGAATGCCACGACGTGGAGGCGACGATTGCCACAGAGCCGTCACTGCTGCCCAGCCAATTGGGCCGGTCAGGCACCACGTACGGCTCCGCGGCTACGGCTGCACCGATCAACCACTCCGCCATGGCTTGCAGGAAAACGTCCTGTGCCTCGGCGGCGTGGTTGAGGTTGGCCTGCAGGAGGTGGTAAGATTCGGCCGCCATTAGTGGGCCGTATCCATCACCTCCTCCACGCTGGCAGGCGATCGGGTCGCGCTAGGGACGGGAGCGGCCGGGGTCGTCGGGCCGCTCCGCCCCTTTGGGGCCGAAGCCGGGGGTCTGCACTCCCTGCCCCCCATGCGGTGTTTGGCGGGCCTATTGCCCGCCGCATACGCGGGGCAGTGGGGAGTGGCGGCGCACGATGCCGCCTTATGCCCGGGTTGACCGCAGCGGAAACAAAGGTCGCTGCAGTCAAAGCAGTTAGTGCATATCGGCCGAGTGTGTCCGACCGCCATGCACTTGTAACACCTCGCAGGCCGGGACTCCAGCACGGACACCCGCGCCGAACTCCAGCCCACGAGGAGCCTGCCTGAGTCTACGATGGCCTCCCGGATGTCATCCACCGTCACGGAGTCGTCCAGACCCGCGACGCGTAGTTCTGCGCACTTTACGGGTCTGGTGATCTTGACGCTATCCTCCGCAGTAAACAAACCCCTCAGCTTGGCGGCCATGCTATCGGCCGTCTTGGCGCCCTCGGCCCCAGGGAACTCTAAAATCCGAGCCCCTGTCCGGGCCTTGCGCGTCCTGGCTTCGACGCCTCCTAAATCGGAGACGTCAAGCTCCCGCCGGGCGCGACGTAAGACGGCCTCATAGCTGAGGCCGTTTTCGGCCGCCTCAGGCAGCACGGTGATCACCACCGCGGCTGACTTTGGCGGCCGGAGCCTCCTGCGCGACCTCTTGTTTCGGGCTCCTGCCTTGGGAGCGGAGGCTTTGGCGGCGCTTTTGGCCTCCGTTCTTCTCTTCTGGCCGCGACTCTTTCGGCTGCGCTCGGCCGTCTGCCAACCCTCTTCAGGCGCAGCAGGGGTGCCGGGCATAGCAGTCACGGCCGCGGCTGGATTGGCCGCCGCCGGCGGTGCATTTGCAGGCAGCAGCTGAGGTCCGGCCTTGGCAGGAGCCGGTGCCACCTTCTTCTTCGCAGCGGGTCCTTTGGGCTTCGACCCAACAACGGCGGCAGCGTAGCTTCCTACGCGCCCTCCCTGGCAGGGTAGCGCGGTAGGGGCTGACGCCACGACCTTCGGCCTGTCCGCAGCGAGGGGCGGCCGGAGACGGGGCTCCGGAGGCAGAGACAATCTCTCCTCCAGAGCCGCCATGCGCGCGTCGAGCATTTTGCCAACAACCTCCACTACGGCGCGCATGGTCTGGTCCGGCACGCCGTCCACTGCGGGTAGCGGGATCACTTCGGCCGGCTGGGCCCTCTGGCGACTCGCCACAGCGCGAGTTGGCGCAATGGGGACGGCGGGGGCGGCCGTAGGGCCGGCGCTTGTCGGCGGCGAGGTCTTCGCCAGCTGTGCGACCTGGCTCCGCAAGTCGGCCATTTGTCTTGCCAACTCACGGTTCGCCTTCTGCACCGCCAACAGCTCTTTTCGTAGCGCCTTGTTTTTCTCCTGCAGGCCTGAGACCTCACCACTAAGGCGGGTGTTTTCGGCCTGCAGGGTGGCCACATTGGCAGCTCGGGGGTCGCCACCTACAGCGGACTCAGCAGCCGCCGTGTCGGTGGGAGGGATGTCTGACAACACCCTCATCATCCTCGCGGCAGCCGCCTCATTTGCCCGCTTCTGGGCTTCAGTCCCCCGTACTGCGCTGGCCGGCGATGGCGTCACCGACCTTGCCGCCGCTACTGCGCCCCTTCGTCCCCTGCGAGAGGACGGAACTTTGGGAGGAGGCATGATGGTGCCACTCCCCTCGGAGGATCCCGAACTTCCACCCTCGTTCAGGGGGCGCTTCCGCACCTGCGAGGGGAGGACCCCCTCCCTGACTGCTAGGGCCGCCGTCAGGACCGACGCCAGAGACTGCGATGACTCAGCGACGGTCTCAGCAGCCGACATGCTGCCACCTTCGGTATCCGACGGCCCTGCGGCATTGCCGCCCTCGTCCGTCGACTGCTCCACGGTCGCGTCGGTCTCCGCCGTCGCAATACTGCCTGCGTCAGAGACGCTGGCGTCACTGAGCGAAACGTCGGCAGTACGCAGTGCCTTCAGCTCCGCCCGTCGCTTCTGCGCTGCGCGCCGTCTGGCGCGCTCCGTTGCAGGGGTGGGTTTTCCCCCCCTCTTCTTCTTTCGGGCCTCAATTTTCGCCGGGCCCTCGGCTGATTTGGATGCCTCCAGTACGCAACTGCAGTCCGACGAAGCATCCAGGTCTTCTAAGCCAGTTCTTCTGTAGCTTGGCTGGGCTTTATTGTGGGAACAAGACTCCCCATTCTTGGTGGTTTTGGGCATCTCACCCCTCCTGTCTGCATCAATGTTTGTTGAGAAATCCATATAGTTCCCACGAGTAAGGGAGAAGTGACGGTCCACCCGGGCAGAGATCCCGATACCCGGGCAAGCGTACATTTGTTGCCCAACACAGGGGGTCCGCAGATACCCTGGCTGGGGGCGCGCTAACGACTGAACAACCCATCAGCCATGCATCCTCTCGCCGCGCGCCAGAACTTAGGATTCTGGGTGATTGTTTTATAGAGGTTTTCTTCCTCGCGGTCCAGGCGGTTAAGCCAAGACCCTCGCTCCTGAGTGTAGGCCTCAAGACAAATGTCCCGAAGCAAGAATCAGGTCTACGATTTGTCGCGGTTGGCAAATGCCTGCCCACTCCTCAAACGAATGAGTAACTGGGCCCGTCGATTTTTTTTTTTTTTTTTTTTTCATTAAACTTCATGCAACAATGCAATGGCGGACTTAATGCCAAAGGCATTCTCTACCAGTCAACCATAGGTGATGCAGAGACGAAAAAAAGGTAGGTGCATGTTCTGAGATAGTTATATTATTGTAAAATGAAAAAGAAAATATATTTTACATAGATAAATAGGTATATACGAAAATATATAATACATACCAAAGATACATACATACCCAAATACAAAGATAGATATGATATATATTAAGATATATAAATATATACATACACAGTATATATACATAATTATAAGGACATTATATCAGTTGTGATGATTCTGCCAACTCGTTTAAGAGATGGAGTCGAACGCTCTTCTTAAATGTTTGACGACTAGTTGCCATCCTGATACCGAGAGGTAGTGAGTTCCAGAGGAGAACCACCTGGACAACGAAAGAGGAATGCACACGATCAGAGTGATGAGATGGACAAAGTAAGAGCAAGTTTTTGGACGAGCGAAGGTTTCTGTCATGATTAGTAGAGAGGTATTGAAAGAAACAAGACAAGTAATTAGGAGAATTAGGAGAGTTGAGGATAGAATATAGAAAAGTAAGGGCACGCAAACTACGGCGTTGTCGAATAATTAGAAAATTTAATTGAGAACGATAAGCAGAAATATGATCACACGCATTTTCGCGTACAATACCCTCTACAATTAGAGGGCATGGAGCGAATTTGGGGCATCCCACAAACTGGGCCCCCCCTCGGGCCAGATATTTGCCACGAGCGACAATTCCAGAGAGCAGTCCAAGGAATTGTCGCTCGTGCCCAGGGTACACCACGCGGAGGTTTCTGGCGTAGCACCCCGAGTCATCATAACATGTACTTACTTTTCATAAACTTCTGACAACCGTCTCACCCTTTTCACATCCATATTCCTATGCACACAATTCATCCATTTTTGGACGTCCCGTGAAACATGTCTCTATATAACGCTCCTTGTCGTATGCCTTTATCCCTTTTAAGTTAATGATTTCTGATGTTTACGTGAATATTGCACATTGTAAATAAAACTATTTTACGAAATGTATTTGATTTTTGGTTGCTCGATGTTTCGGACACTTTACAGCGTTCATGTTCACGGACGGACATGTCTTACGTCTAACAAGTCATGGTTATTACAGAGATTTATATCTACCCGCTACAGAATTAATTATTAAATTTTGACCCACATTTCGATAGAAGTTGTTTACATTGTCTAGAACGTAGACAATTTAACCACTTAACTCACTGTGCTATAGGCTACGTTTGCTAAGCAATGACATCATACTTGCAGCATTATGATGCCATAGATGATTAAGATTTTTGATAGAGCAACTCTTGTTTAAATAAACATATAAGTTATTATTATATTACCGTAACATAATTCAAAGCTCTGATGATGCAGTCTATTTGGTATTGTTACAGCATAAATATATTATTAATCATTCTAATACATCAATCAATAAACAGCGACTGATTTGTGTGGAATATTTCGATTTTCAGGAATGTGCGGACATGTCCTGATTTGTACCTGGCACGCTAAATTTTGATAAATTACTAGGTAAAAATCTTATTATGTAATTAAATTCAATTCAAATGCAATGGTGTTTCATTTTTAATATAACTCTGTTTTGTTTTTTGATCCAATCTATGACTTAAAAGCCCGATTTATTTTACCTCCAATCACCAAATTTCTGTAGAACATTTAAAACCAAATGCATCTAACAAACTTTAGACTATGTTAGGGATGTAATGGATCTTGGTAACCGTAATCGAAACTATTGAATACCCGAATCGAAAATATATCCGAAAACGCAACCGATATAAAAGTTTCGAATAATTTCGGATAAGCCCTGTATAAGTTACATTACGACAGGTTTTTTTCTTTCAATCAGCCGACCCGACAGCCTAAAGCCTATTTAAATTGGAATAATACGACAATCATCACACTAAGTATTCCCAAAATCTTACAATCAAAATTTGTTGGATAATCCGAAATAATTTCGTATCTATACCCTCTCCGAAACCGATAGTGATATTCTAATATCTGCATTTGAAACTTCATTTCCGCAACATCCCTGTTGGATATAGGTGTACTCACGAAGAAATATAATACCATAAGCATCATCCCTGACAATTGAGTCGACGATTATAGGTTAGTGTTATAAGTTTTCAAATGCGTGTTACCTTAGTGGGATTTTACAACTTATACAGGAAAATACGGGGTAGCGAGACATCCCTTGCTCATTCTTTTACCGGCACCACATTTAGCTAAAAACTCATACTGTATGATATCTTTTTTTTCATTTGTGTTTGATAAAGAAGAAAAGTTATACCAACCCCATATAAATTACAAGGACGCGAGAATGATAATATTCCGATAAATCATTCCGTGTAGAGTTGGGGTGGTGAATTGTAGCATCTATGCAAGAAAAGGAAATCTCGACATAAAACCATATACCGACATGTCTGACCATCATGGTTATAGTAGGTCAATTTCCCTACTATTACTATTATGGAGGAGACTCGAGCGCAACAGTGGGATATACATGAGTTGAAAAATGATCAGAATAATAAAAGGAATGAGAATGATGGACCTTTATCTAGCTTATCGCTAAACGAAATTTCATGCAAATGCATCCAGGTGTTACAGAATATAAATCAAAAATATTGACATAGAATAAATAATAATAATGATAAGTGTCATCTTATAATGGTAATACAAACCTTACGTTAACATTTTTGTCTTCTAAAAATTTGGCCTTCTCATGTACTAAGAGGTAATGATGCGTTAGGAATTGGTCCCATTCATGTTCCCATATATGCGGTTGATCCTCAGTTTCATCTATATCCTTATGAGTTAGAAATACAATATATTCATTTAATCGACTTATAGCGAATTCTATTGCACTGAAAGGCACTTTGCCATGGGCCTGAATGAGGGCGTTCTCATTCTGCGCGTGCAAACTACTTGACAGCCATTTAAGTACGCTGATGCAGGCTGTTATTCTAAAATCGTCAATGAATTCCTCAAGACTGTCCGAGTTGTGAATGTTGTAGGAACGTGGAAACTTTGTCACTGCTACCCCCGGGTCTAGATACCAATGCATTTGAGTTAATGATGCGGTTAAACCTTCTTTTGTGGTGAAAACGGATCGACAAAATCTGTGGGAACATGTAACACGTTAGCAATTTTCACAAACATTAATAGAAAACAAGAATATAAGATGTTTAGTGAAGTCGACGTTCTTTTTTCTAATTTGTTTTGGATACTATTTATCTCTTCCTCTCATCAATTACGCATTATATTAAAATCTTTTCCACAATGGTTAATTAATACATTATACAACGCTGGCCATACGTCATAAGTTCAAGCGGTAAACTATAAATAAACGATAAGAAAATATCGAAACCTGCTCCATCTTATGGTGGGTTTCAGTACTAAGAGAAATTTCTCATTTATCGACTGTCATTATACTTTATAATCTATTTAAAGTAAAAAGCCATAATTTTCAGTTTCGCTTGCAAGATGTATGTTTCAGTCCACTCTTTGTCTCCTAAGGAGATTTTGGGATTAGGGCAAATTTAGCTACAGTTTTGAATGAATGAATGATTTTAAAAAAAATATACAGAATAGCACCTGCTTATAATAACATCCTTGTTGCTGAGCAACCAATCGTATTTGTCCCTTTTAGTTGTCCATAGAAAATCTACAGAGTGGTGTTCCATGAATTTATATAAAATCATTCTTTCTATTTTGGAGAGCTCTTTTCCATTCAGTTTTTTTGGATCTACGTTGGTTGGAGGAAGACGTACCTTAGAACATTTAGTAGATTATATACTATTATTAACTACATAATCGAAAAAGTGTTTAAAATATAGTACTATTTCCCATAGCCTAAGATTCAGTCTCGTATTATGGTAAAAAGAGCACAATATATGTATGCGTTGGGCTATATGACAAAAAGTACACAAATTGTTGTTTTGAATCTGGGTGTCCGTTAAACTACATATATGTTTGTAAAATCCCCCGCAATGGAAGGATTATTTCCTTAATCCAGGACGTTGTCTATAAAAGAATAATGGAGAATCCGAAGAACATTATTAAAGAAAAATTCACGAGTGATTCATAGGTTATAGATTCAAGGAGTTATTGAACTAAGCAGATTTTTGTGACAATATGTAAGTACAACTTGAAGGCTACTTGCCGATGAGAAGTCTGCTGATCGATAATTGTAGTTGAGCTAGCCAATCTATCTGCTCAGTTAATAATTCCAACATTCATAAACACCTGTTACACAGTTACCATAAATAGCAGTTACATCTTTAGTATAATAAAAAAAGTTTGGGTGAAATTTTACTCTATTCACTCTCTCTATTCATATATATTATTTCTCTCTATTTCACTTTATCAAGTTCACTGTGGTTGAATGCTTTCATGCATTTCACTGATCGGATACTTAACAATGAATTAATAGTGTTTTTTTTTTGGGGGGTATGGGGTCAGCACACCCGCCCAAAAAAAAAATTATATTTGCTAATAGATAAATATTTGCTATACAGAAATGTGTATTCATCAATTGTATACCTATAAAGTCCTTTGCCTCACTAGGATTTTATGCCTTCCAGACCGACTTCAACTGGCCCAAATTGAAATGGGACCACACGGGATGCACCAGCTTCCAATTAAAAAAAAACAATCATCAAAATCCCGGTCGAAAGTTCTGAGATATATATATAAAATTGATCTACTATAGCAGCGTGGTATAGTAGATCAGTTAGGGTTTTATTTCAAGTTTTCCTTCTCTTGCGGAGATGTTATATGCACATTTAATCCCTTAGTCGTCTTTTACGATACCCACGAGCAAGATAGAGGGTGGTAAATGGTATTCTTACTCCGTCACCACCAAAATGCACACATATAGGTACATATTTATATTTACCTAAATTACATAAGACATAATAATAAAGATGGCTATATAGTCAAAATATATTGAAAACATTAAAGATTTTACGTGGACGTGTGGCCGTCAACAATTCTAATCTAATTTCAGTGACCCTGTGGACATTAATAGAAATAAGGTTAGGGGAATAATGATGAGCACTACCTTACTAGACTCATATTTCTCAATCCAACCTCGCTCGAGTAATGCTCGACGCACAGCAGGGAATCCTCCACCTTTTATCATGAACACTTTATTATCTCTCATGGCGTTGTCGGCTATCTTCTTCAACTCATTCCATCTTTCAACGGTAACCCAAGATCTGTATTGCTTCAATTGCTCTGAGGATGGCGATATTTCTAAACAATAAAAAAATACTTATTAATTTATCCTCACCTAACAGCATCAACGTCTAGTTTTGGACATAGAGATCTCAAATAAAACTATAATCGCTTAGTTTGGCGTTCGCAGTCCGTGCTGTTTCCCAGAAGAGTATTGATTCTCCTCGTGATCTATTAACCGAATTTTACTACTTCTAGGGCAAGTTAGAGATATTAAAGCATAGCTTAACCCTCCCTCACACGGGGAATTGATTTTATTCATATATTACGCTTCTTATTTACTGTCGGACCTGTGCGGTGGTAGACTTACTTAATATCCGTCGTCATTTAGTTGTAATAAAACTCATTAAATTCCATAGATTTAACAGCTTTCAATATTTTTTTAATAGGCGATGGTCGGCATAAACATGGTAAATAATGATAATGGTGAGTGCTAACTACGAATTATAAATAAATTGTTGCTGGAAGGGATTATTGTATGGCGTTGCTAAGTTTTAATATCGGAAGAAGTGCAAGAAAATAAACAAAATGTGCATGCAATAAAATCTAAACGTGAAATATAAAAGAAAATCATTCGTCAGATTTTCTAATCAGCAAGAAATAAAATGTGCAGTATTTTATCTGGATATGTTTCAGATTAAAACTCTAAACGTTTGGCTAATCCCATGAGACAAATGATATTGATAAATTTCATATAAAGAAAGATATATCATGGTTTGCGAGTAACACTACAGTTTGCCGCGTGTTGACGAATTAAGAATACAATTCACCAGCTTTTGATTTGCTCGTGTGTGTTGTAAAAGACTAAATATGCCTATAATATCTGTTTAAGAGAAAGGAATCTCAGCATAAAGCCTTTATACCAACTCGTCCGACCAGTGTGGTGTAGTAGATTAATTTCCTTCCTATTGTTGAGGAGGTTGGAGCCTTACTGTGGGCTGAGATGAGATGTTAGACACTCATGATATAACACTCATCATCACCCTGCTTTTATCCCAATTACTTGGGATAGACTCAGTATGTACTCGTCCTTCATAGTACATTTTGCAACAATTATGCCAATAATCTTATGACCAGCCGCCTGCCTGACGTCAATTCTCTTTGGGAATGCAATTGCTGACCTGACGGCATTAGATGGGGTCTGCCTAGGTCGATAAAATGATAAACACTATGGTAGAAAATATGTAATTCCAAATACTACGCGACTTAAAATAATGAATGATATTGTTTGCTAGTTTATATATGTGAGTTTATTAAACTACTAGCAACCCGCCCTCGCTTCGCTTCGGTTATAGGTTATAGTCGTTTTACCCGCGTAGTTCCCGATCCCGTGGTAATACCGGGATAAAATATAGCCTAGTTTACGCCCTGATATTATAGCTTTCCATTGATGAAAGAATTTTTGAAATCGGTCCAGCCGTTTTGAAGATTACCCGGAACAAACAGACAGACAAAAATTTTTTAATTGCTATTTTAGGCATAGGTGTCGTGCAAATAACCGTGTGAGCATGAAAAAAGCCTATTATTTTGACATTACAAACAGACACTCCAATTTTATTTATTGGTATAGATATTATCATGTTTAGTCCGAATTACATAAAATAAAAAGTTTAAAAATACGTACTAAATGCAAAAAAATAATGTTAATATTTTATTTAGGCACTCCTTGTCGTGCTTTAAGGCTTAAAAACAATACATACATATGTTGAATTAGTCTTTTTTTTAGAGCTGTGTGAAGAATGCGCCTCCATTCATTTTCCTATAAAAAGTGTCTATTTCTGTGGCGTGATAATAAGTAGTTAAGTTTTTAAGTGAGCGAAGTTTCGAATACCACCAGCTGTTTTATAAAGATTGGTCTTTTTGCGCCAACAAATGTCGATACTTTTCTTCATCTAATTATTCAATATGTACATATTATCGATATAGGTACAATTTTCTTTGTGGTGAGGAAGTAATAATACAATTCACTATACCCTTTCTTGTCCATAGGTGTCATAAAATACGACTAAGAGATATAATATGCAGATAAAATCTATGTAAGAGAAGGAAAACTCGAGATAAACCCTTACGCCAACATGTATGACCAGCGCGGAGGCTCAAGTCCAGCAGTGGGACGTGTATGAAACGAGATGACGATAATGATGAAACTTACAAATATAAATTTTAAGTGTGGTGACGCAAAAAGAATGTAAATTACAATTCCCTCTCGCCTGCATAGGTATCGTACAAAACGATTAATATCCCAGGTACAATATGCAGATAACATCGATGCAAGAATTCGACATAAATCGCTAATATACCCCGACTATAGCATGGCATGGTATGGTATTATCATCACAGCTCATATACGTCCTAGTACTGGGCTCGAGCCTACTCCACAATAGAAGAGAAATTAACCTAATATACCACACTGGTCAGTGGTGTTGGTATAGGGTTTTAATTCGAGATTTCCTTCTCTTGCATATACATATATGTATACTAGCCGACCCGGTGAACTACGTACTGCCATAATTTTTTTCATAAATATATTTTCTAAAATGTAGTCTGTCTATAGCTGTCATTTGCGTTTTGTTATCACATGATAGATGCGTTTTTGTGTTTTATAGTGACTCGTATTCTCTTTGACGTTTTATGTCAAGGCCCACGGGAACCCGGTCGAACGGATAAAAAGTATCCTATGTCCGTGACCTGGTTCTAAGCTACCTTCCCGCCAATTTTCAGGTAAATCTGTACAACCGTTCTTGAGTTATAAATAGTGTAACTAACACAACTTTCTTATATATATATATATATATATATATATATGCATATTATCGGGGAATTAGCCCGTCACCTGCCGAGAGGCCGACCACGTGAGAAAAGACCGACGTCCTCCCCGAGGGGGGGACGTCGGTGGGAGAGTACCCCAAATAGGGGGTATTCCGTCGGGCCGACCACTGACGTCAAGTCACGCTGCTCCGGTGGTCAGCCCGACAACGAGAGCGACGTGCATCGTGGGTGGTTGCGGGTGTGCGTGCTTACGCCCCTCTGTAGCCGCGGACGGAGTGGTGCGAGGAGCGCGCCGACCGCAACCCACCCCCCAAAAAAAAATGCCTATTATAATCTCTTAGTTGTCTTTTACAACATCGACGGGCAATAAAGGGGGTGGTGATTTGTATATTTACTCTGCAGATGCATGGTATAGTAGGTCATTTTCCGGTCTACAGGGGAGGCCGCCCGAACCTACTAGTATGAACCCGCCCCAACCTACTTATATGCGGTGAGATAATGAGATAAAACTCAATAATAATTGATACTAGTTAACACGATAGGTGACCTCTATTTCCGATAATTTAGACTTCGAAGTTAATAAAAAAATATACAAACCTGGAGCATGTTCTGATTTAGAGTACGACACAGCACTTGAGGGTCGCACTTCCTTCTTTGTTGAGTTATCTTTATGTAATTTGGAATCCGATGCGCTTTCGGCTAACTCCATCGTTATAGCCATGAGCCTTCTTTGAAACTCACAACAATCCTGAAAAAGATCAGTTGGTCACATACTATCAACATTTTTGACTTATATTTTACTACTGCATAAGAACCGTGTGTACGTTTCTTGAATTAAACTTGGACTAACTAAAAATAACCAGGTAGTGCAATAACCTACTTTATTTTAACCTACATTTGGGGTCCTTGGCTATCAGCAGCATTCGTGCATATCACCGCTTGGTACCTGTACGGATGACGTCATAAACAAGCTACCTTCTAAGGAAATCGTGCATAATGTATTTACACGGAAATTAATGAACGCAAATTACTCTTACCAAAGAGGGCAAGGTTCAGGATCGATTCAAAAGCCCCGCTGTTAGTGATTAATAAGCTATTACTTTATAATTAAAACATTTTAAATTTTGTTACGTAAATTTGTCATGACCAAGAAAGTCTTTTTTGTCAATTATTTCCACAGTATAAAAAAAATTTGCTTAACATAAACGCAGATATTAAAAAGGCGGTATTAAGGAGTTATTAATGACTGCATAGTTAGTCCACTGCATAGAGAATATCATTATCATCATCATCATCTCAGCCTATTGCCGTCCATTGCTGGACGTAGGCTTGCCTCATGTTACACCACAATGTGCGGTCTTGTGCCGCCTGCATCCAACGACGCCGAGCAACTTTCACTAGGTCGTCGGTCCACCTAGTGGGAGGGGCGTTCGACACTGCGTCGTCCGATACGTGGTCGTCACTCGAGAACCTTTCTTTCCCAGCGGTTGTCAGTTCGTCGAGCGATGTGGCCTGCCCATTGCCACTTCAGCGTGCTAATTCTTCGTGCTATGTCGGTTACACCCGTTCTTCTGCGGATTTCCGTATTTTGGATTCTATCTCGCAGAGAAATCCCGAGCATGGCCCGCTCCATAGCACGCTGTGCGACTTTGAGCCTTGTTATGAGGCCTACATTTAGGGACCACGTTTCCGTGCCGTAAGTCATCACTGGCAACACAAACTGGTCATAGACCTGTTTTTTCAGACACTGAGGTGTGTTGGACGAGAAGATCCTCTTAAGTTTCCCGAACGCTGCCCAACCGAGTTGGATTCGTCGGCTGATCTCTTTCTCGAAATTGGATCTACCTAACTGAACTGTTTGTCCTAGGTAAACATAATGATCGACAACTTCGAGAATCACATTGCCAACTAGGACCTGTACAGGAATGACATGGGCATTTGACATGACTTTCGTCTTGTCCATGTTCATTCGTAAACCCACTAGTTGGGATACCCTGCTGAGATCATTGAGCATTGTGCCAAGGTCCTCCATGGATACTGCCATAACGACGATATCGTCTGCAAATCGAAGGTGAGTGATGTATTCGCCGTTAATATTGATGCCAAGTCCAGTCCAGACTAAGAGCTTAAAAACATCTTCCAGTGCAGTGGTGAACAGTTTCGGAGAGATGTCATCTCCCTGTCTCACGCCTTTCTGCAACTGGATTATAGCATTATACTAGAAAGTTAGCCACTGGGAATCCACGCCGATCTTAATTGAGGTCACGGCTTCGTATTTTGCGATTACAATTAATTTGACGTAAATAATATTGAATGTTCTGCGGGTGTTACTGAAGAACTTTTCAATAGTAAAGACCAAATCTGGGATTGTGCCTGATGCCAATAGGCTTTCTTCCTATTCTTATATTTATTTATTCTTTTTTTATATTTATCATCATAAATTCAGTCTATTATAATTAATAATACGGTGTACTATACGGTGAGTACACCGTATTATTTCATATTCCACAAGATATTATGTCCTGGGACCATATTGTTTATAGTCGTCTGTCTACAGCCGCGGGCCGGTCCGTATGGGATAGTACCAAACTGTCGCAGAAAATCGACGTCTAGGTATTAGCAATTTATTACTGGATTTCGTTCGGTGAATGAGAGAGCCGCAAGCCCAACTTTCTGAGTGTTTGCGTGTGGTGGGCTTTGGTAATGCCTTTAGTATCACCGAACTTCATTGCACGCATTCATACTCTCTTTACTTTCTTCACGGTAGGTAGCGGCCTAGCAAAGCTCCATGAGCGACAGTGTCACTTACCGTCAGGTGTGCTGTTTGCTCGTTTACCACCAACAGCAATGAAAAATAAATATTTTTTAATACCGAACGATATAATAAAAGGAATTCTCCTTGAAATCGAAAGTAGCGCCACCTACCGGGTCCAATTGTGAATCGAAACCATTCTCATATCTATCGGAAGAGCCACAAAAAATTTCATCAACATCAGTCCAGCCGTTTAGAAGGAGCTCAGTGACATACACACGTACACAAATATATATAAAGATTTAGTGTAACGTGACTTATGTGAGTTTAACCTGTAGAGTTTAGACTTGCCAGACGCTTCCAACGATCCACAATAAGGATCAGTAGTTTAAAAATTACGAGCGATCAAATGAACATATAATATACATACCGGTCAAATTTATTACCCTGTCTTCCCCTTATTTTACCCTCATATATTCGCTATACATAGTTGGGTATTTATAGTAACAGCTCAGTCTTGAGTTGCTATGGCAGAAGTGGGATTTGTGAAGATAAGTGGTAAATTAAGCAAGGAAATTTATTTTCAACTAGTACCATGGCCATGTTGTTTATATAAATATATGAAATAGTTCTTAGACTAATAGACACCAAAAAGAGAATTAAAGTGTAAATCCATTACGTCACATATTAAACTCCAAAATTATCTACAACGTGGACAATGATCGCTTGCTTTAACGATGAAGGCAAATATCTGAAAACGCGTATACCTGATAAATTCTTACGGTAGTCTACCTATTCTGTAATATATCAAACTGCATTAAACAAGCGTAATGATTAGGGACTCAAATCTTCTCATTTTGAGAGAAAATCTCTATATAATAATTGCATGTGATTAGATTAATAGTCAAGGCCGGATTATCTATAAGGCAAATTGGGAAACTGCCTAGGGGGCCCCGCGTCGACTAGGGGCCCCGTATCGAACAGGGGTCTCGCATTGACTAGAGGCCCCGAGCATGCATCAAAAAAATTCAATTCTTTTTATGGATTTTTTTAATTCTCATTTCTATTGCCTACTCCATCGTAAGACCTGGACCATCATTTAACTACAACTATAACCTATGCTTGGGATTTCTCTGCGAGATAGAATCCGGAATACGGAAATCCGCAGAAGAACGGGTGTAACCGACATAGCACGAAGAATTAGCACGCTGAAGTGGCAATGGACAGGCCACATCGCTCGACGAACTGACAACCGGTGGGGAAGAAAGGTTCTCGAGTGGCGACCACGTATCGGACGACACAGTGTAGGACGCCCCCCACTTGGTGGACCGATGACCTAGTGAAAGTTGCTGGGCGTCGTTGGATGCAGGCGGCACAGGACCGCACATTGTGACGCAACATGAGGGAGGCCTACGTCCAGCAGTGGACGGCAATAGGCTGAAATGATGATGATGAATGAATGATGATAACCTATTCATTACGATAATTTCAATGAAAGTTAAAAATAAATGAGTCAGGCATTTGGGGAGATGCTGCAGCATCAAGCCGAGGTGATAACGTATGTTGTTGCAATAAGCGATTGCAGTAACAGGATACTAAAGAAGTCGATCTGATAGACTGAACTTATGTAATAGAAAATATGTATATATTTTAAAAAGTAAGAAAAGAGTAAAGGAAAAGGTCCCCGAGAATTGCATTGCCTAGAGGCCCTGATAGGGTTAATGCGACCCTGTTAACAGCTCGTGTCGAACTAATTGCAGATTAGTGTGCCTACTCTTGAATCTCGATTCCAATCCTAAAACCAATCGCAGCTCGCAAATTTGGTACTCTTGAAAATGACACTAACGCATGATTGGAATTCGGTGGATTTTTTTAAACTAAATAAATTCGATTTTCGTCGATTAAGTCAAATATTTGCTACTCCCGACGTGATTTTGACGTAGTTTAAAATCGTTAATATTGCACAATTTCAAGAAAGCGTCTTTGTGGTGATCGAGTTCGATAACGTTATTAATTTAAAGTAAGAAAATACGGCACATTTGGTGAAAATAACAACGGCAAACGCGAAAAAATCAATCTCGATTTTGTTCAAGAGTACCAAATATAAATTTGGTGAGATTGGAATTGAAACGGAATCGAAATTAGATTTGATTTCAAGGGTAGGATCATATTGGCACCATTAATTACGACGAGTTCAAGGCGCTGCTCTGTCCACGAGGCACACACCTCGTGTGTACTGCGCTGTGTTCTCATCGCAAATGCAATGGTGGCAGGACGATGTGCTCTCCTTCCTCGCGACCGTGTGCAGGTATTTGGCGAAGCCACTATGCCCCGTTAATACCTATATCAATCAGAAGGAAAGTACCTCGTGCCACCGCCCGAATCACTCCGTCAGCACCGGCCGGAAAGCCTCGATGGTCCGAACATCGTACCGAAGCCTCTCCAACCGGACAGCCCAACGGAAAATGATGTCACGGTGGACGTCGTCTCATCGGGCGGCCATCTGGCTAAGCCAGTCCCCGCTCCGCCTCGCGAAAAAGGCAACAGATGCCGAGCCTTCTTCAATTGCTGTGAATTCTTATATTATAGATTATGATAATAGCAGAAGTGATATGTTCTCCTCCACCTGGTTATTACGTTAGAAAGCGTCGTAAACTATTGGTGAATCTTTTGGTATCACGGCTACCGGCAGTAGCGTGTCGAAAGCTTGTGTGGACAGATGCATACATCATCATCATCATCTTGCTCTTATCCCAATTACTTGGGGTCGACGCAATATGTCATCTGTTTTGACATATTGCAAAAAGTTTCGGCAATGACTTTTATGACCGGCCGCCTGCCTGACGTCAATCCTCCTTGGGAATGTAATCGTTGACCCAAATGGTACCAGATAGAGTTGGTCCGGGTCAATCTAGGGCTCTTAGTCGTCTTTACGACACCCACGAGCAAACCAAGGGTTGGTAGTATTCGAAGCCGCTACCACACAGCACAGACAGATGCATACATAATTCCACTACATGCTGTAGAATTTATCTATTTTTCTCAGCCTAAAATCAGTATAAGTTTTAAATAGTTAACTTTTAACGATTAACTTTAACTTGCATTAAATTTTCCCAAATTAAACGCTTTAACGCTTATCAAAGTTAACATTTTAATTAACGAATTAACGATTAACGAAGTTAACTTTTGGATTAACTGTGCCCACCTGTGGGCGTAGGCCCATGTTCTAGGCCTTCTTAGGTCTTCTTAGTCGTCTCATACGATCACCCATGGGTAAGATAGGGGGTGGTGAATTGTATTCTTACTCCGTCACGGAAGCAATAATTCATCATCATCATCTTGCTCTTATCCCAATTACTTGGGGTCGACGCAATATGTCATCTGTTTTGACATATTGCAAAAGTTTTGGCAATGACTTTTATGACCGGCCGCCTGCCTGACGTCAATCCTCCTTGGGAATGTAATCGTTGACCCAAATGGTACCAGATAGAGTTGGTCCGGGTCAATCTAGGGCTCTTAGTCGTCTTTTACGACACCCACGAGCAAACCAAGGGTTGGTAGTATTCGAAGCCGCTACCACACAGCACAGACAGATGCATACATAATGCAACATAATTCCACTACATGCTGTAGAATTTATCTATTTTTCTCAGCCTAAAATCAGTATAAGTTTTAAATAGTTAACTTTTAACGATTAACTTTAACTTGCATTAAATTTTCCCAAATTAAACGCTTTAACGCTTATCAAAGTTAACATTTTAATTAACGAATTAACGATTAACGAAGTTAACTTTTGGATTAACTGTGCCCACCTGTGGGCGTAGGCCTATGTTCTATGTGTAAAGAACGGTTAAAAAATTCTAGTATCACTCATATGGGTAGCAATATAAATGTACTTGAAGTATTACAACAATTCTTTCACGTGCCTACATATTTCTGTTATCATCACGCAAGTAGAGAAATGTTGAGCACAACTCGCTCTCTAGCAGGTTAAGTGGCTTTGAGCTTAGGTACCTACAATGCCAATATGTGAAAAAAAAAAATTCAACTTTAAAATGCATGTGAAATTATTTGACCAACATGATACAATCAATTTACCTGCTATTATGGAGGGACTGACGTCGCCAGCACCAGGTATATCTTGATGTAAGTCAATCATGGTCAGCTAGTCTTTATTTATATAATTCTTCTGTACGTATGTATGTGACTGAACTATTAAACAGCTGGACCAATTTTGATGAATTTTTTGTTTGTTCAAGTTGATTAAGGAATGATTTAGGTTAACAGTCCAATAGGCGTCGCTGCCATCGATTTTTGGGGAATTTTATTGTCTTCACATTTGTACAGAATACTGTTTTATCAGGATCTGTTATTTGTTGGACAGTGTCAGTATAAAAAAAGAAAAAGAATGATAGGGAATATATATGTATGAAGAGAAATTCTTTACCACGAGGTGAATAGCTGTGCTAGCTATGTCTTCATAAAAACATTTTTACATTCAAAGATAGTAGAAAATAATATTATTAGCAGGTAGTTGTGAAGTAAAAAAATGATGTCAAAGAACTGTGATGAACTGCTTTTATCGTGTATAGAGAATATTGAGCTTCGAAAGCCAGTCTGTCTCACTAAAAAAACGCCATAGATAATTATTTATAATAGAAAAGTACAAAGTGCATCAACCTCGCTATAAGCAACTCAACTGCAATTAAGAAGTCATTACAGGAAGCATCAACATGTGCAAAATGCTTCCATAACTACAACATGCAATTAGGTGATGTTATAATTTTTATTTACCAGCTAAGTGCAACGACAAATAGAATAGTTGAATCGCATAATTTATATAGTGCATATATAGTAATGGCACCTATTTATTCATATAAAACAACCACCCGCGTGTTGACGGAGTAAAAATACGATTCACCACCCCCAATGCTTCCCGTGGGCGTCGCAAAAGACGGCTAACTTCAACTAACGGATATAATATATAGATAACATTTATACAATTAACCCATCTGACCAGCGTGGTACAATAGGTTTTCTTCCTATTGTGGAGAAGGCTCGAGCCCAGTAGGGGGAAGTATATGAGCTCTACCTACCTATATCGAGCGAACATCTGTAATTGTGTGCGTAATTGAATCCCTGTTTTTTGTTTGTTCTTTACCTTTCGCCGATATTATCCATGCACATTTCTAGGAGTAAGATATTTGATTATATTAACGGTTCAAACCACATCCATGCGGTAATTTTAACATTCCCGCCATAATATAGTTCACAGTAAATACATACAATATACATTATACTATGTGACAGATGTATTAAGTAGATTTGAGGTTTAATACTAGATGGCAGTAAAATCGAATGCGTTTTGTTACTACACCAACTGGTTCACAGATTACACAATGTAATTGTAAAAACACCTTTAATTAAAAAAGCAAAACCCGTTTTATTGACACTAATTTGTTTCAATAATAATAAAATAAATGTATTATTAATATTTATTGTTCTTATTGTAACGTTATATTTCTTGTTGCAAGTAAATATATGTTATTGTACGGTTAGGTTGTCTCAAATGCTCCACTATGTTGATTCTGAAGTTTGGTACCCTTGACTGAAAGCAAGATGGCGAGTTCATCTCCGTTTGATGGTTCTCTGTGAAATTTCGCACGTTGAATGTCATTTTTCGAACTTATTTCGTAATGATCTGGCAAATAAAACAGTTGTGAAAAAATTTCTATATAGTGATAAAGTGTTTATAGTACTGTAAGGTGTTCATATTTTAACTAGATGTGCCTCTAACCCACCTGAGGAATGTTAGTTTTTCAGTGATTTGTGATTTGGTCAGGTGTTTTCGTTTTAGTCAAAATTAAATTTTGTTCCTGCGCAGTGAGTGAAGTTACGTAGTTCAGATGTATTTGTGTCGTGGGAATGCTAGATGTCGGGACTGTTTCCAATGTTGGGAAACAAAAGCGTGAACTATTTGTTTTGATAGACCGTGATAAATAAATTGAGAAGGTCGGACGGAGAAAAAGCTCCGGCCGGAGTTATGGCCTTCAGTGAGGTAAGTGTCTTTTAAATCATATTAATGTGGCTTTCTTTCTTTGCCATTAAAAAATAACTATTTTATAGTTACTATTTGTACTTTTTTAGAGAAATTGACATGTAAGTAATGGCTTAGAATGTCTGTAATTTCTATCTGACACTAATAATTATTCATATCAAATTATAAATTCCGTAGGTACATATCTTATAAAGAAATATTTTAATGTAGATACTGTATGTTAAGTCCCATATCTTACACTTTTTATTTCTTTAGATTAGCAAATAAGTGATAATTCACCTTGTAAAGTTATAATCCCCTGTGATACAGGTTTTTTTTTGGTTGAATAACTAACATGCATATGAATTGTACAATAAAATATTGTATGTTGTTTAAAAAATATACCAAATTAATTATGAAGAATGTTATTAAGTAAAATTAAATATAGAAAATGATGTGTAATTTTCCCTATTGAAGTAATTTTCATCTTTAAACACCATCAAATATATAATATGCACCATTGTATTAAATCTTATAAAAAGGTCAATATATTTTAGTGTTCATTTTATGCTCAGGATTCTACTTGTATGTAAGGTATTCATGGTAATTTGCATGGTATTTCCTGTGTGGTGACGGAGTAAGAATACAATTCACCACTCCCTCTCTTGCGTGTGGATGTCTTAAAGACGGCTAGGGGATATAATGTGCATACAACATTTATGCAAGACCAAGACTTCTGACCAGCATGGTGTAGTAGGTCAATTTCTCTCCTATAATGGAGGAGGTCCGAGCCCAACAGTGGCATGTGTATAAGCTGAAGTCAAGTCAAATTGACTTAACTTCAGCTTCCCAGGTCAATGAAATACTCATCATCTTTTACGAAACCTACAAGGAATCCAAGGGTTGGTAGTATTCCTAACCGCCATCATAAAGCTTGTTAAATTAATAGTAATTAAATTCTAATAACAGTATAAGAAACATTATATATTAATCTTTTGAAAATAACTGAAATAGGCAATTACAATGATTTATTATGTAATTACAGATAAATTTTAAGAGCTCCATTTATAATTTTTAATATTGTTTATGGACAATTTTATTGCATTGCTAGTGGTGATACAAAGACTTTTTATCTCATTTTAGATACAAATACCTTTTATCTCATTTTAATAGTAAATTACATTTCTTGATCAGCATAATATAATACTGGTATAAAACATTAAAAAGATATCTCATCAGAAATACGTCATTTGCTTAATTGATAAGTACTTAAAAGAAATTTTATGTAAATTTAATTGTCAATTAGTTACAATTTACTTTTAATTATATCACAATGAAATGACCTTTTTAAATTATGAACCATGACTGATTTATAATATTGCAGTGTGACCATACTAGAAGTTTAATTATAACCCAAATGTTTTTAAATTTCTGGTGGCATAACAATATGTGTAAATACTTTGTTTCCAAGTTTTGACATAAATAAATATGCCACATTTTCTCTATGCAATATGGTATGTTGAACTAAGTTACTATATTTTTTTAAGAATATATATACATTTGAATAAACATGCATTATTTTGTACAAAATTATTTAGCCTTCCAATACAATGATATGTCTATTATATTGATAGGTTTTATAGAAAGGAATGTTGTTAACATAAATGCATTGTTTTTATTCTCATAGCCTTTAATATTCTGAATTGTAATGTGATTGGGTGAGATTTGTCAGTATATTATATCTCCCATGCAGCAATTTCTTCTATAATTCTAACATCCAATAGCCGGCATCTAATATAATAAATTAAGATAGCAGGGCATTTGGCGATTTTTATTAACTCTCAATACCAATTAGGTTTTGTTCATTAAGACTGGAACCCACAACTTAACATTCTTTGAGAGGTATAAATTACCTCCATTATAATATGTATATTGTTATAAAACTTAATTTTTACCTTTTTTACGCACATATGAAAGTTGTTCAGTTGTCATCACTAAAAATTACGTTCTTGGATTCAAACCTGAGACCTTGAAATGGCAGTTTAATACACTACACTAAAAAAACACTGCAAATATGGTTTAAAAAAAAGCTGTTTCGCGGTAGATAGCGACTTGCCTTGGTGTTTTTGAGGTCCATAGGCAGCTGTTACTACTTAACATCATGTGGTCTGCTTGCTCGTCTGCCACCAACGGCCAATTCGCAAAAAAAACGCAAGCTGTCGCTACTTTGTAGGTTCATGTCATTTTAATGTTTTAAATGTGATAATATGTAATTGTATATTCATAAATTATTTGCTCTATGGCTCAATCTTTGATTTTAGAGCTTTAAAATGCCAGCGTAGATCGCATCGAGCGTAGTGCTCGTGCCGCAATGACAACCGTTACCAATTCACATGACGGGTTTCGACTTTGTTATATCTCTAGGGCTATAACAGTTGCATATTAGTTAAGTATTTTAGTTTCAGATGGAACATCATCTTGAATTATTGTTGGCTTATAGCGTTAGATTCCCACGGTTTGATTGTTATTCTGTGCTCGATATGGAGTGAACGTCGTGCGTAGCCATCGTTGTAACGGAGAACGCTGCGTGAGACTGCACTGGTTACATTTTTGGATGGATCTAATACCTGGTTTATATTTTAAATTATATCAGAGTTTTAAACAATTGTGATGTGTAATAAAAAAGTATTTACTTGACTTAGCCTTGAATTTACGCGTACGATGTTCTAGCTAGTAAACTATAAACCTTTATTATGTATGTAGTTATATCATTGTTTAGTTGTATCCTGCATATCTTAATACATATTTCAGTAAGCAAAATCAGAATCTACTTAACGGTCTATAAGGTACTGACCGTAAGTAACAACAGTCGGACATTTTAAGTAAAAAAGTAAAATAAATAAAGGAAAGTATTTTTTTATGTTTCTCTAGGTTTTATAAGGTACCTAACTAAATAATTTAACATCACCCTTCAGGCATCTACGTTCTGTACAAGAACTTTTAAGTTTCAACTCATGGAGACAATTTTATCGCGATTGCATGACGAAGGTGGCGAAAAATGCAAATATAATTTGCTATTTTATTATTAACTTTTATTTTTTTAAATAACCATAAGAAAATTACATTGAGCTTTAACGTAAGAGATATATATAATTTTTATTTATCTACTTAAATTGTATGTATTTAATCAGTCAATACTAAGTGCAGAAAATCAGTTACTACTTATAATAGAAGCTGATCTAACAGACGTTGTTCAGTACTAAATCTAAAAAATAAAACGAATTCTCCTTAAAATCGATTGCAGCGCCACCTACGGGTCCTATTATTAACCTAAGTCATTCTCAAATCCACTGGAACACACAAAAAATTCATCAAATCTAGTTCAGTCGTTTAGAAGGAGTTCAGTCACATACACGCAGACAGAAGAATTATATATATTTATTTAATAATTATAAAATACAAATGTTACATATTGATAAAACATAGCCCCACAAAACCGTGTTATCGGTTTGACTGTGGGATATAAATATAGTTTTACAAAATATAATTGTCTATTGTGTATTACAAAGTAACAGCGCTCCATTTAGGTGAGAAGGTACGTAAATATGGTGTTAGCATAGTGTGGTGAGCGTTATCTATGTAGGCCGTTGTTTCCTCATTTGGCCCCTGATTGCACCCGTGTCGAAGTTCGTCGCCTATTATTTTAAAGTAACGTATTCGTTCTCCTAAATAAATTCTTTTGTCCTTAATATACACCTTTAAAAATATGATTTATCAAATAATCGGTAAAGTCTACGAAAGCATACTTACTGGATTGGATGTAATTTGTCTCCGTTAATTTTGTTTGTAAAGTCCTTCGCAATACAAGGATTATTTTCTTAGTGCAGGGCATTGTCTTAAAAAAATAATAATTATTAACAGATTCTAGTTTTAAAACAAAATTTCATTGAACACGCAAAACTTAATGGATGAAAATTTTAACTCAAGACCTCCTGACTAGGGATCGAATTCGTTGTCGGTCTTCTTAGCCTTCGATTTATTCCTATCGTATAAAACTATAAATGGATTAAGGGATGTAAGCATATAACAAGAAGAAAAATAAAACTCGATATGCAGTATATTGCGCTCTTTCTTCTCGTGTGAATAGAGTAAAAATATATAAAAAACTCCCCTAAATTTGTATAGAATGATGCTGATGACATATATCATTTTTAATTCTTTTATATAATAAATAATCATTTTTCTTTTTTGGGGCGTGGGTTGCGGTCGGCGCGCCCCTCGCACCACTCCGTCCGGGGCGACAGAGGGTCGTAAGTACGCACACCCGCGACCCACTCACGATGCACGTCGCCTTCGTCGTTGGGCCGACCACCGGAGCAGGGTTACTTGTCATCAGTGGTCGGCCCGACGGAATATCTCCTATTTGGGGTACCCACCCATTGACCGACGTCCCACCCTCGGGGAGGACGTCGGTCTTTCCTCACGCGGTCGGCCTCTCGGCGGGTGACGGACTAATTCCCCGATCACGTCACCCGCGGCCTCAGCTAGGGCGGCATGAGGCGCAAGTACTCGCTCCTACGCCGCCCCAGTCGCCGGCGGCGGATCGCCTCATCGAGGCAGCGCTCCACGCGCAGGCAATCCATCGCCTCCTTCCGCGAGATCACTGCCTCGCAGAAGGCTGCGACCGCATCCCATTTCCTGACGCTGCCGACCATCGCCCTGGCGATAATAATAAATAATCATAAGCATTTCGCCGCTTATGAGTCCCACTGTTGAGCTCAGACTTCCTCAACTGTGGGAGAGAAATTTACTTACTAAACCACGCTGGTCAGACTTGTCATAATATTTTATCAAGAGTTTTCTTTCTCTTTCATAGATGTTATCTGCATGTCATATACCTTAGTCGTCTTTTACTTTTGCCCATGGGCAAAAGAGGCTTGGTGCTTATATTCTTACTCCATCACCACACATATAGGCAATAATAGTCCTCGTTAATTATTTTTGAAATCAAATCTGAATTAAATTTTTTAATTTATTTGGTAAATGTTGCTACATCAATGTCATCATGACGTTGATCAAATCGGATGAATCTTAGCCAGTCGTGCGTATAGGTCGATAACCCGGACTTATCAACAATCAATTTTTTATTGATCTCTGAGCATCAAATATTGTACTTTAATGTGAACATTGCATAGTAGTGCACAAAAACAGATATAAACACCTTTTACCGAAGCAAATTAATTTATATATACTCTAACAAAATATGACGTTTTTGTGCATTCATCAACATCATCACAGTACATATCCCACTGTTGGGCTCAAACCTTCTGCGTTATAGGAGGGAAATTGACTTGTTATACCACGCTGGTTAGACGTGTTGCTGTAAGGTTTTAATTCGAGTTTTTGTTCTGGATGTTATATGCATATTTAATCATTTAATCTGTCATTTACGACACCCACGGGCAATAGATGATGACAAATTATATTTTTGCTCCGGTACCATGGAAATTCTTGGACATTTTGTACATTCAATCTTCCATAATATTACAAATAATCGATTACATTCTAAAAGTAGGTCAGTCCTTGGTGTCTTTTCTGGATATTATTTGTGTATAATTATTTTTTTTTTTTATATAGGGTGGCGCAGAATGAGCTATATGGTTTAAATGGTTTATAACTTTTTTATTTATGCGATTTATGTAATATTATTTTTTTTTAATACAGTATACTAATGGGGAATTTTTTGCAATTAGCTTTGAAAGATGATATCCTGTAAGTGATGTCCATTTTCTGCTTCGCGCATACGTGCTCTTATTAGCATATTTTCCATAACTTTTCGCAAAATTTCGGGTGTAATGGCCATAATTTCATTTCAAATATTGATTTTTAATTGGAGTATGGTTCTTAGTTTGTTAAAGTACACTTTTTCTTTCAAATATCCCCAGAGAAAACTGTCAGGAGCTGTTAAATCTGGTGAACGTAGAGGCCAGTTAAAATCGCTTGTGCGCGAAACAATGCGTTCTCCGAATATGCTTTTCGCTTTTTCACGGAAACGAATGGCATATTCAAGCCGTTGCTGGTAGTCTGTCGTCTTCAATTCTTGCACAAGTTGAACTTTATATGGGAACAAGTCTAATGTACTTAAAATTCTCTGCAGCGACCGCCGTGATAGTCCAAGTTGTGTCGAACGCTTCCTTGTTGATGTTGATGGACTATGCTGCAAGCTCTCCCGTACACGTTCAATATTTTCACTAGTGTGCACGGTAGGTGTTCTTCCGGCACGAGGAAGGGTTCTTACAGACCCATGTTGACAAAAATTTCCAATCAATTGGATTATTGCTGACGCTGTGGGTGCAATGCGCACATTAAAATGACGACGATATGCACGCTGTGTCAATAGAATAGACTGTTGGTTTGAAAAATAAAATTCAATTATTTTTGTACATTGTTCGATCGTGTAATAGTTCATAATTAATTCCCCAAGTCTTCTTCACAAAATGCTGAAAAAGAACAACGAAAGAATAATAATTATAAAAGTTATAAAGAATTCAAACCATATAGCTCATTCTGCGCCACCTATATTTTACTCACACACGACCTTACTCGCGAGTCATGCCGCACCGATAGCTTACTATTATGAATAAATTTTCCTTTGTGATCGGGTAGAAATTGTTCAACTAAATGATGTTGCCACCGGAAAGAAGGGCTCGGTATCGGTGATCAGCCCACATGGTGATACCGAGGTACAGTACGGCAGGTTATTCGCCGTCACTTCCGCTGCCCCATGGAGCTTCGGCGAGATGCTACCGGAACATAACCGTCTCAAAAAGAAACTATGATGTTGGCCCAACGATTTGGCAGAGATTTTATTCTGAACATTTCTTTCCTTAATATTTATATCGCTTAGTTGTCTTTTGTCGATAGCCACAAGATAAAACGGGTGTTTATAGTCCAGTCATTTTAGACATTTGAAATAACAAAAATTCCGACAAAGCCAAATTTTTGTAGGAAGCTAGGGTTCACCATCAGAAAGAAAGCTTCAAAAGTCCCCATTAATCCCATGTGTGCTACCAAAGTTATTTGGGGTCAAAGGTCAAGGTTTGAGGTTTTTTGGATTTTTATCGCAAACGGTAAGTTTTATCGAAAAATTACTCGAAACTAATGTTGTAGATTTAAAAATTCTCTACAAATATGGTTCTTATAATTTTTCTCTAATAGTCACCAGTGCCGAGATATCGCGATTGTAAGAGTAACGTTATGTATGATATGCACACATTTCCTCGCCACCTGTGAGGTAGTGTACTCGACGCGTTTTTGGTGGTTTCCCCAGTAGGCCTACTTCACTAACTGTTATGATGTAAAATTGGTTTCCGGGTATACGATTTTCTGCAATCCACGTGAATGGCCACGGACTTCTGATTTTTTAAATAATCAATGAACTCATCACCTCTCGCGACACTTGCATCGATTAAATTTGGAATCCCACGACCAACCACAACTGTTTCACCGTCAGTCAAATATTTATTGCAAATAAAGTAAAATTGTGCCATTTTTTTAAATATTGAATTGCATAGATAACCTAAAATGTAGGTGCTTATAACAATTAGGTATATTCACTCAAACTAAACGGTTAACATTAAAAGAAGTATGTGTATGAACGACGCAATATAGGCAATAGCCAGATGTTATTCAAGGGCATACTATACAGTTACAGGGGATTAAGAAACGGACTGACTATGTTTTGAGTCAATGTTTTCGGAATTTTATAGTTTATTAACTATAAATATCCTATTTGTGTCCCTTTTATGTATACAATATACCTTTTATGTATATAAAATACCCTATTTGTCTCCCTTTTATGTATACCATACTATTTGTATTGTATACATAAAAGGGACACAAATAGGGTATTTTTACTTGTGTTGGGTATCTGACATTGTATATACATCGCATATATGTGCATATCATGTATAACGTTACTCCAACAATCACTATATCTCGAAACTGATGACTCTTAGAGAAAAAAAAACATAAGGATCATTTTTGTAGAAAATTTTCAGATCTACAAGTTTAGTCTGAAGTAATTTTTCGATAAAACTTACTATTTTCGACAAAAATCCAAAAAACGTTAGACCTTGACCTTTGACCCCAAATAATTTTGGTAGCACACATGGAATCGATGGGGACTTTTGAAGTTTTCTTTCTGATGGTGAATCCAAGCTTCCCACAAAAATTTGGCTCTGTCGAAATTTTTGTTATTTGACCACTATTTTTACGTCTAACTTGACCGGACTATTATAGATTGTAAATTGTTACTCAGCTACTAAACTAAACCTATTTCATAATAGGTACGTTATAAGTCGAGCAATTGTGCTAACGTAATTCACATTTGACCGCCGGCGTTCGTGATCCACGGGTAATCAGTTCGATAGGTGAAAGGAACGTGGTGGTACCATTCTGTACTACTTGCTGTTGTTCGTCTCCTTATGGCACCACGATGTGGTTTGACCTAGACATAGCGCAACTACCTTCACTATAATATACGATTGATTTACTAGGAAATATTTTTATAGCATATGTACGTTGTTTGAGTTATTTCATGAATCATGTATGATATAAAAACTTTGCAAGCAATTGCCAGATCACAGTTTTTCAGGTCTGAGTAGGTTTCCAAAATGACACTGTACTAGACTAATTTATCTCATTGGGGAACTAAACAAGTCCAAAATATCTCTATGGAGACTTAAGAATGTAATATGTTAACACTCCTTACGTTCCAGTGAGAATTCCAAAAACCCGTTAAGAGATATTCAGTAGAATGGACCCACAGCACTTTAGCACAAACTTATGGACAACCCGCATGCCCAGCGTAGCGATATGTCAATTGCCGCTTTTGAGGAGGTTTATGTCCAACTATGAACGTCGACAGGCAGATGGAAGTATTCAGAATTTGTCTTTACATATTCAGCATTGGAAAAGTCGAATTAGGGTTTCTTTTTTTGCTCCATAGATGTCTATTGTTTGTCGAGAGGGGTTGTAAAACATTACGCTGCCCTAATGGAACCGAGCGGTGACCAAAAATGGTCGAAGGATTCAATAAAATTTAGAATAACGACGCAATGTCGCCGTCCCCTGGAGTGCACTCTACGGGATGGCCAATGAGGAATTTAATGTGTGTGGATAAAGCTAATCAATGCTGATCCGAAATGACTAGACAGATAACAAACTTTTTCACAGTAATGCAGACCCAGCATAATTCCAATTTTAAGAGCTTAAAAAAGAGATTATGAATGAAGGTTTTTATTTCTCAAGTAATCAGGACTATAAAGATCTAAATATAAGTCTCAACTTATATATGCATCAATTGAATATTCTACGGGACGAGAACCTTAGAGCAATTAATTTATAATTTAAGAAATTGAGGAGACATAATCCCATTTATTTATATACGTTACGTTTCTCAAGTCACAGATTGACATTATTATAGACTTTATCTATTCTTGTAGCAGTATATGGTCCTGGGTAATATCTATATATTAATGATAATTTTAAATGACTGTCACAAAAGTCAGCTGTTATCGAAAACAAAAGGTGCTCAGTTATGCGTAAATAAATAGAGATATATTGTTGCCATGTGGTGACGAGGTAAGATAAATAAGATATTCACTAAGCTTTTATTTTCACATGGGTAAAAATCGACAGATCACATATTCAAGACAAGGAATACTATGTATATTTAAAATTCTATATAAATCCTTTCCGGCCAGGGTAGTGTTGTAGACTAATGACCTTTATGAAGTTGAGTACCTGTACCAAAAATTGGACATATTTGGCCTGCGAAAAAGAGATAGAGATACATATATTTTTCAAACGTAAATATTAATTTGTTCAAATATTTATTTAATGCTTTTGTCGTTGTGTGACGGTACTCCCAAATATTGACCTCAATATCTTTTTTTTTTTTGTGTGTGACTTAGTTGTTAGCCTCAGATGGCTATGACAACTTTACCCGGACTGTTGGGTGAGCGCTGAGGGCTCTCAACCCGAGACCTCAATATCAATAACACTGTATTTATAAATGTTGCAGATTACGTTTTGATACGGGTTCCTAATGAGATGCTTTAGAATAAAGTAAACACGCGTGAAGGAATGTGGAGCGAAATTAGAAAGCATCGTACCGTTTCTTTTGTAATATTTAGGGAAACAACGTTGTATAATATTAATATTCGAGTTTAGATTATGTTGGACTGCCTCGTTGGTTCATTGGTAATCACAATCGAAAAGCTTTTTGATCGAATATTTTTTTGTTTTAATATTGATATTTTTTTTAGATAAAAGCAGAGAAATCTATGACAACATTACGAAAAACATAGACAATTGAAACAGTTGCCCGATCTGGGTAAATGATTGAATTGTCTTTATTTGCCGTATAGTCCGGGGAGGTTAGTATTCTAGCACATCTCATTAGGTTATCTAGATAAAGGAAACTATAAAATGGAACCCAAATTATGTTTAGAAGTTTGACACGAAACCTAAAAAATCTACACAATAATTATTTATGTTAATTATCTTTTTGCCCTAGAAGAGGGACATGTTTAAGAAACGGCCGTAGTCGAGGTATGCTATCGACCTGGACTTAAATATTCATATGAGGTAGTTGACACCGAGCCATCCGTATAAAAACTTCACCTGACTGACGTGTAGGCAAAGTACTCTGACTTTTGAACGGAATAACGAAATATGTATTTAAAAATTATCGCACTCGTTACTGTAAAACCGATTTTAATAACCTTAAAATTATTATCAATCTTTTGTACAATATTTATCGACTTAGACGGCTAGTCTAAGATTGATATTTTTGGTGAAAACACCAGTCTACTTATTAGTGTAGGAGGTTCGTGCCCAATAGTAAAACAAAATTGTATAATTATGATTTTTGGGATGAAAATTGTTAATGTCAAAGTCCAATTCGTAACACAAAACGCACACATTTTCAACCGTAATTAACTCAATCTGCTTGTTGCGATAAATAGTGGCTGATAATGGCTGATAAATCATATCAGTATGGTAATAAAGCCATCCTGTCTAAAGTTATGTGTGTACGACACAGGAAATACTAAAGCATATGGATACTAGGTAAAAATTGCACATGAACCTAGTGTTTTACAACCTAGCACTGCTATATATATATCTATACCAATAAATAAAATTGGAGTGTCTGTTTGTAATGTCAAAATAATAGGCTTTTTTCATGCTCACACGGTTATTTGCACGACACCTATGCCTAAAATAGCAATTAAAACATTTTTGTCTGTCTGTCTGTCTGTCTGTTTGTTCCGGGTAATCTTCAAAACGGCTGGACCGATTTCAAAAATTCTTTCACCAATGGAAAGCTATAATATCAGGCCGTAAACTAGGCTATATTTTATCCCGGTATTCCCACGGGAACGGGAACTACGCGGGTAAAACGACTATAACATATAACCGAAGCGAAGCGAGGGCGGATTGCTAGTATATATATATATATCGCCAGATGGGCTGTTAAATATAGCGTTCTTTGATAAAGAAATACCTTTGTAAATATTATAAAACGTTACTTAATTGTTTTACTGTATCTAGTTGATAGTAGCTCTTCCTCTTGAATCTATTTATGGAAGGTTACATTGTGTTGGGATATAAATAATTATAGTAACATCAAAGTGGTTGGTATCTTTCATAATATAATAATATATGTGATCATATAATCAAAGAGGAACAGGCGAAGTAGCTTAACCTAAATCCTTTATATATTTATCCTTGGGTACCGGTTTGTTGTAACCAACTAGTTTAATCTTCTATCACGGGTGTTGATATCTGTTTTCTGCAGTCCAATAAATAATTCATTTAAATATCTATGACGATATTATATTATTGTTCGGATTAAAATTTGTCTTCAATCAACAAAATTATTTGCTTATAAATAAAACGAATTTTATGGATTTTATCGCGTTTATATTTGATTTTTGATTGTACGACGTTTCGAACGCTTTTCTCTAGTCGATCTTGGACGGACAGATTAAATCCATAAAAATAGTTTTATTTGTAATGCGTAATACTCGCCTAAATATCGAAAAAATCTATTTGAAACCTGAAATTTGGTGTAATAATAAATATGAACCTATTTTTAAGGATTTCATCGCATTTATATTTGATTTTTACTTAGATGTTTCGAATGCTTGTCAGTATTTGTGGTCACCATAAATATAACAAACCGAGATGTAATAAAGTCTGTAAAAATAGTTTAATATAATACTAGCTGACCCAATAGACGTTGAACTGTTCAAATAAAATAACGCCACCTACCGGGTCCAATTGTGAATCTGAACCATTTTCGAATCCCCTTGACTGCACACAAAAAAATTTATCAACATCGGTCCATCCGTTTAGGAGGAGCTCAGTGCACACACGTACACAAGAAATTTATATATAAAGAATTGTAATCCTCGTGTAAACAATAATCCTTACCGCAAATAACCTGACACCACTGCACTTTGTAGAGTCCCTTGTCTATTTTCCATTAAAAAAATTATATGTGCCAATGATTTTTATGAGAATACAGTGTGGCCACTCTAGAAATTAACACTCATTGGAGAAATAGATTATGAATAATTCTCCTTAAAATTATAGTTATTACCACAAGTTTGCAACAAATAAACCCTGGATTAGTGTTATTAAATCTGGGAATAGATACCCTATAACTTAATTCGTCAGACGGATTCCTGAAGTTAAATATCCACGGCGCTGGTTTTACGCTCAAGATCCGATGAGCTGTTCCACGGTGGATTATAGAGCTTCATGACGCTCTACTATCAATACGAATGGCCAGGCCAACACGAATCATATCCAGCCATATTTTAAATAAAAAAGACACTCCTAGTATTTACTGTAATTGCCCTTTCGGAGGATAACCTCTGCCTGCTGAGTTATATTTTATTTAAAGCATGCCCACATCACAAACGAATTGTAGTCCATTTATTATAGAAACCGCAAGTCGGTAGTCCATATAATATAACAGGTTCTCAAACGATAGTCGATAACGCCTAATATAACTAGTTGCGGCTAACGAACTTGTCGACAGGCTCTATCTTTTTCCACTATTATGCTATTTTTACCCACCGTGTTTTAACTAACTATCGGGTAGATTCTCTGTTTCAATTATATTTTATTATTTCTTGGTTCTACAGTTTAAATAGGTTTTGCTATTAAGAGTGGTAGGACCACACTGTCGACAGTTATCTGTCTACAGCCGCGGGCCGGTCCGTCTGGGGCAGTACCACACTCTCGCAGAAAATCGACGTCCGAGTAGTAGCGATTTGTTACTGCGCTTCGTTCGGTGAGCGAGAGAGCCGGAAGCCCAACTTCCTGAGGGTGTTTGCGTGTGGAGGGTTTTGGTGGTGCCCTTGGTATCACCGAGCCTCAATGCACGCATTCACACTCCCTTCACTTTCTTCGCGGTAGGCAACGGCCTTGTAAAGGTCCATGAGTGGCAGCAACATTTACCATCAGGTGTACTGTTTGCGCGTTTGCCACCGTTTGCAATAAAAAAAAAAAAAAAAAAACACTATGAATTTCTGCTATTCACATTAATTACTGAATAATGCTCGTATGGTAGGGCTTCCAATCCCGCAATACCGAGATCTCGGTATTACGGGATCCCGCGCCATTTTCCAATCCCGCATGATGCGGGATTACGAGAGATTATGTGGGATTTGCGGGACTGAAAAAAGCGTGCATGCAACCACAAACTTAATAAACTCTCAAACTCAAACAGTAACATATCCTATATAAATTTACAGTTTTTAAGTGTGGTTGATAGTTTGGTTGATTTTTTATTTTTTTTGTGTATTTTTGAAGATTTGTTTTGTTTTGATTTGATTTTATTCAGTATTTGTTACTGTTTGTGGTGAAGAAAAAAACGGTGTAATTTGATTAATCTCATACTAGTAGTAATACCTACTTAAATAAATATGGAGTTAGTTGATAATTCATAGGGTTTTTGTGATAAATAAATAGAGTAATTTCATTGATCTCATATTAATAGTAATACTTTAATAAATGTGTAGTTAGTTGATTAATTCATTCTTTTTTGTTACAAATAAACGGCGTAATTTAAATAATCTCATATTAATAGTAATATGTACGTAAATAAACGTGGAGTTGATTAATTCATTGTTTTATTTGCCTTAAATAAATGTGAATAGTTTCGATATGCGGGATCCCGCAAATACCGAGATCCCGCGGGATTGAAAATTCGTAATCCCGCAAATACCGAGATTGAATTTAAGCTGCGGGATTGGATGCCCTATCGTATGGTTAATGACAACTTCTTGGTGTTAGCCAGGTTGCCCGTAAGCTTCAAACTCCAATATACCAATAGCTCAGATTGAGTTTATTTAAATTATCAGTATGACGGCTAATTAATAGGCCAATATTTAGTGGATAAAATGTATCTGTAGACATGATGCAGTGATACTAAGTGGCACCTTTACTTAAGGTAGATTCAATTACTGCGTAGGATTCGTACATTTTAAAATAATTATTTTGAACCTTGATGTATTCTGGACTGCCGAATCTGAAAGTTTAATTATTTGTTATGGAAAAAGGTAAATTAAAATAGGAAAACCTGATTATAATTTTATTAAAACATAACGCAACTTGAGGAGATGAAAGTTATTTTAAATTTAATCATAATACTATTTAGTTTGAATTTATTACCGGTATTAAGCGCGACGATCAAATTTTAGATGAAATGATCCTTGAAATATTGTATATCTTACGGATTATACAGATACCTCTGATACGAAATTACATTAATATATTTAAATTGCCAAAAAGTAAAAGTCACAAAAATGATAAAGTTAAAAAAATACGGTAATCTTAGAATAATAACGTATAGAAGGTAAGTTCACGCATAAAAAGTGAAGCATTTCAATTGGAACCTAATGGAGCTTACGCCGGAAACGTTTCGTAATGTACAAGTCATTGTACTGCACGTACGTACGCAACTCTTAAAAAATAAATAGGTAATTATGACGGTTTATGCATTCAAATGGTGTCATAACACATTTGAAAAACTTAAAAATGTTTTCAACATTACTTTTAAAAGTATTCCGACGATTTATGTTAATAAAAATAAAATTTGATTTCATAATTTGTATAGTGTGCGTGTGTACGTGTGTAATCGTCTGCGCGCCATTAGTATTTTTAGATTCATGTTTAGAACGTTCGAAGTACTGACACTATCCTTCTATACGTAATTCTAAGACATTAATTTAACTATGTTCAGTATCATATCATAGACAGCAATCTATAATTGTTGGTATCACACCTTTTCTGGTCAGTTTTAATTAAATATATATGTTCTGTGAATTAAATAATTCACTGTAAATTAAATTTAAAAGACACCTTGTTTAAATAATTACAAAAAATTGTTTTCAAGTTCTTCCATGTATGTTCTCGCAGCTAGAATCGAAATTGGTTTATAGATTGCAAATGTTCTTAAGTTTAAAACGTGTATAGTGAGGTGAGAATTTCTTAGAAACTAAAATGTAAAGAAGTAGCACGCGATGTTCGGAGGTCAAGTCCGTTATAAGGCCGGTTTTCACAGGGCCTTTGCTTTACGGTATATACATTAATGTGCAACGGTGTCCTATCTGATTAGTTAAACATTATATTATTTTAATAAAACGTGGACTTTAAATACATTATTTTAGTAAAACATATACATACAAATATATTTGTTTAACAACAATATTTTATGTAAAAATTGATGACGACGCAATGGTTACCGCGTTGTATTTATGGTCATGTGAAACTAATCTGTATTTTTATATATAAAATTAAGCCGGATGTATTGATTGTCTAGGTGTGCTTCTCATATCATTTGCCAAGCCGTGCCTTTAACATGACGTATTATAAATATTCATTTCTGTGCCAAATTAAAAAAGTTTAGTAGAGGGTAGTAATAAGATAAAGTAATATTATGCTAAACTGGTACTAATTTATTAGAGGTTTGAATCACAAAACCGAGACAAATATTATTAACTAGGAACCCGCCCTCGCTTCGGTTTCAGTCGCTTTACCCGCGGCGTAGTTCCCGTTCCTGTGGGAATACCGGGATAAAATATAGCCTATGTTACTCCCTGATATTATTAGCTTTCCATTGGTGAAAGAATTTTTGAAATCGGTTCGGTGGTTTAAGCGTGAAAGCGTTACAAACAAACAAACAAACAAACATCCTTACTTTCGCATTTATAATATTAGTATGGATGTACGAGAGAGCAGTAATTGCAAAATTACTTATAATGGAAACGTCCGGTTGTATCTTAAGTAGTAATTGATGCCCAAGTCTTAGTACTAGAGGCAGCATTAATTATAACAACACATTTGCGTGAAGGTCCTTGGCCTTATCATTGGTTTGGTGTCTCCACACGCTATGTCTAACCAATTATTATTGTGTAAGAATAAGTAATTCATAGATGAAGCTATTCAATTCTAACCTAATGATATGAAATCTAATCGAATTGTTCCTAGAGCAGGTTCGTTTATATAACTAGTCTTATTGAATAATTAAAAGGTTCTGGTAACAAGTACCTAGTTATAATGTTTTCAACAAAAGGTTAGCATCTTGCAATTAAATTTGCCTTTGTAATGCCTGTTAAGTATCAATTTTTTTTTTGTGTGACTTAGTTGTTAGCCTCAGATGGCTATGACAACTTTACCCGGACTGTTGGGTGAGCGCTGAGGGCTCTCAACCCGATAAAGTTAAGCGACCGATCCCGAGGGCACCCCCTGTGGGGTATGGACCTCGGCTCGGGGGGTCGCTGGCAAAGTGGGCACTCCCACGTTTATGATTTTAACGCGACACGCTTTCCGTCCCCGGCGGTGGGGCCGGAATCGTAGATATTTACTTGTTAGGGCCTCGCGGGCTGTGTACGCCTCCGTCTGGGCGAGTGTAATACTATCAAAATATTTGTTTATTTTTATTGATTTTTACAAGCTGTATTAATTATCAAAATTTTCTAGAAAATTTCTGGGGCACATCATTTTTCCTTCCTCATCTTAAATGACACTGACACACATATTTGATTCTTATTTATTTTCGTAACTGCGAATTTGAGTTGCTTTTGCATATGTATCTACTTATTTATAACGATATATTTTTACCCTCGTAATTTCTTGAATTACTCTTTAAATTTTGATGCAATGAACTGAGATAAATTGATGATCTACTTTTTATTGTAGTAATATATACCTATAGTTGAATTTTATAGTATTTTTCAATAACTTAGCCGAAATTGCAGATAATCGCTATCCATGATTATCAAAGTGCAAACGTATCATAACTTATTTCACAACCACGAATAACAATGTGTGCTCGACAATTAATACATATTTCCAAGTTTTTCTTAATGTTAAACCAAAGTAAGTTTTGCAAACTTAGTAATATCTTCTTGAATAATATTTCTGTCTGAGCATATTTCTATGACCAGAGTCTATTATGTGCTATGATTTACGGTACATAAACATGGCTTCTGAATGTGAGTCTCTTAGTTGAAGCCGAAATTTGGATTTCTCTAGAATAATTTGTAACGGATGTAGATCGCATTAGCATGCTAAAATGGTAATGAGCAGTTCAAATAGCTTGAGGATCCGACGATCGTAAGGGACGAAATTTTCGGTGGCGTACACAAATCGATCCAAAATAAGGCAACCCCTAGGTACAATGAAAATAGCAGGCAGCCTGGATATGGGCGGCAAGGAATCTTGCTATCTGGCGTTCTGGGTTAGGTTAGTATGTCCCACAGTAGATAGAGAGAGGAATTGATATTATACTGCAATGACGTTAGATGAAAATATTACCGAAAATAATTAGACATGATATATTTAGGCTTGCTTCCTTTTTGGTCTACAGTCACATGGAAAAGTGTGGATATTAGACCACTGCCTAGGCGAAATTTTTTCGTGGATATAAATGTGATTAATATTTTTATACTATTATATATAATATGTATATTATATTTCAAATAACATTTAAAAAAAATATTGTCTTAGTTCATTATGCGTTTGTTTGTTTCATATTAAATTCCTTGACGAACAGAGTTTTGTTTCTCGTTTTGCTTCTATATCTGGTACCTTTACTCCTCGTTGTTTCCTCGCTGTGTTGTAGAACAACACTTATCGCCAAGAATGTGATGAGTATATATATATATATATATGTACATTTTTACTATGTCAAGCTGATAAGAAATACTAATATTCAATTTTTTTATATGCAAAACAATAGAAATTCTGTGTCGGATATTATTTTAATGATCTAGCACCCACACTTAAGTTGTTTCGATGCCAATCCTCTAACTCATTTACATACAAGTCACGTTACGGACGCGCATATATTTCCATCGCCGTTATATTCGCGCTAAAAGCATCAACGTAACAGAAATAGTCCGCATACCGTTGATGTGTACAATAGTCATAATAATATCATTTAAAGAATTAGTGTCAACCACGATATTATTTATTTGATTGCAGCAGTGCTTGTATCGTTTTTTCTATCTGCGTAATATCTGTTTAAGTCACTTTAAACATTGTTTAAATGGTGTTACAGAATACAGACTTGCTTATTATTAATTCGCGTTAATGTACATATCGCTTTTAGGTATTGCCGTTATGATTTCGCGAGATTTTGGCTAAGTTTCACCTCGGCCTACATATAAAAACCACATCCATGTGGTGACGGCATGTACAATTTGCGAAATTTTGACTTCTTGCGAATGTAATAATGATGACTAAGGGATCTGAGCTGATAACATTAGGTACTGCAAGAGAAGGGAAATTAATTATAACACAATATCCCACCTCGACTCACTAGCGTGGTATATATAGTACGTATATTTTGCTTCCAGTATAGCGAGAAGGCTTGTCCGTGTCTAACACCTGCTATGCACGCTTGTGGACTAAGAATAGTAACACCATAAATAAATGGAGACTCTAGTGTGCCAAAGCTAGTCCTGTTTGTAAACGATAGAAATAAGCACCTATTAGTACCTAGTCTTTCGATAGTCTACGTCTAGGACATTGATAGCTTGCTAGTTTTATTATCATTAATTAGTTTTGTATCTGCTTCGTTTACGTCCTAGTTCATTATGTTTTCTTGCATTTGTGTATTTACTACCTTTTCAAAGGCCATCGAATAAGTGAGGCATGATGATTTATAGTGGATAAATATCTTCGATTTGAATAAAAATTGCTTATAGTTTGTAGGTTTTTGCTAGGAGTCCATAATTATTTTACGTAATTAAATGCCTCAGTTATTTCTTATACAGTAACTATGCAACGGTGAAAGTTCCTTCAGAATCAATTAAACCACTTAAAAATTATTGGTGAAGAAACGTACACAAATTCGAAAATTGTTCTTTTCTTATAAGTTAGTCTATTAAGTAGTGGATGGTGGTGATCATCTTGTGATGATGCAGTATTATTACAATATACCAACATCATCTGACCAGTGTGGTATAGTAGGTTAACTTCACTCCTACTGTGGAGTAGGCTCAAGCCCAGCAGTTGAATGTAAATGAGCGGTGATGATACTGAATGTTTATCCTTATTATGTCTCGTGCATTAAGTAGAAAATTGATATATTGTCAATATCAACACACTTCATTTTATTTACATGTGTCGTAATCAACAAACAGACTTAAAAATTAAACGAAACCTGAAGTGAATATTAACAAACAAGACAGAATATGTGTTTCAAGTGATAATACACCAAATGACGTTGACGTAATTTATTGGATGGCTGTACTGGTACTTGGTAATTCTCTCTACAGTACTAAATATTTCATCACAACGCACGCCTAGTGTAGGCGTGTATCTGACACTACATTGTATTACGTATTCACAATGTGACTGTAATTCATGCTAATTGCTCTCTTATTGAGGTGTATGTAGTAAGTACTCTTCAGTGCGACCTTGAAGTAATGTTTATTACAAGACATCTATGGCGTAGTTTATTATATCTATATCTTTTGCAATGGCAGACTCGGTAATATAAATATTTGATACTAGCAGCGCCCTGCGGTTTCACCCGCAGTTCCTCTACCCGTGGGAATATCGGGCTAAATTATAGCCTATATGTAAACTATATTATTGTGAAGTTTCAACAAAATCCATTCAGTAGTTTTTGCGTGAAAGACCAACAAACGTCTTCACAAGCTTTCGCGTTTATAAAGTAGGATTGCTTGTCCCAGAAGCATTAAAATGAGGTTAAGAAGACAATGTGTCACCAACAAAATCTGTCGTGAGAGTTGTTTAAGTAAGCAACTAACTTCTACTGAAAGATGGCTTGGGGCTCTATAAACTGCTGTATTTCCATTTTCAATATTCAGCTAAACCTCCTCAAGATAAGTTATTTAACCTATTATCTCATGCTCACCTGATCGCATTTGCTTACTCAGTTCATTCTCTTGACGCTCGCCCAGAAACAGAGGCTGTTGGCACTTTATAATTAATTCATGACCAGATGTTTCAGTACAAATTGGCATAATGTGCTAAATAAATACTTAAAGAAATTTCGTTTAAAAATGTAGTAGAACCTCTTTCATTGCCTATTCATTTTATAGTGCTGTTTTGTCACAACTACACACGTTAACAATTCATAGCAGAGGCGGCGTTTACATCTATCAGAGCCTACATCTCGTGGTATGTAGTCAAGCTTTTAATATTAAATGAAACCGTGACTTCACTTAGTGGTGTTACATTTACAATGACCTCGTACTTAATGCGAGAAGATGAAATTGATAAACATTGTAGCCATTTGTAACAAAACTTTTATAGGATGTACTTATTTACAGTGAAACTGTTTTCGCTGAATAGAACGTTTTCTCGTTAAAACATTTTACTCTGTTATTTTAACTGTAAGCCATTTATTTAGTTAGTAATTTATAGACTAATAGCGTGTTCTTGTTTAAATGTCCGAATAGAATGTCTAATATTTAGCTAATAAATACACTACTACTGCTAGTCTACGATAAATGTTGTTAATTTGCTTTAATTTGTAGTTAATCTATACAAAGATTGTGAGGAGAAAATAGTGTTATTATTTATTAAATAAATCGCATGTAATTTGGATGTTTATTCGAATATTGGAAAGTGTCCTTAAACAATCTCATTGATGGTAGAATTTGGCCATTCCAACAGTTTGTCTACTTCCATTGTTGAACATAGACCATCCCATGAGAATGCCATTCAGAATGTTACCGTGTATCTAGGGGTTTGATACCTGATGAAATTTGTCACTCATTACTGGAGATGAAAGGTTAAATTGCTTGGTCTTTATATAAACCGATCGCAAAGCGTAACTTTTAATTCATTTTTCATGGTAACTGGATATGACACAGATTGGACAATGAGAAATGGCAAGATCATCGTAGATGGACAATCCGAACTGCTAGGTGGAAATACTGATATGGCTGTACATGGATCTTTTTAATACCGGGAACACAGCTAAGCTGTTGCCGTTGAAGATAGTGCTTTTCTTAACTTTGGCTAAAAGAAGAACATGTCATAAACTTATAAAACAGTTCAACACTCAGTCTTATTCTTGAACTTAACTGGTTCATCAACATGATATAACTTTTAATCAAGAATTAATTTTACAATTTAATCATATAACTAATTGAGATACGTAATTGCTCTTACAGAATAGCCCTACTGGCTTGAACTTTTAGTTAATACACTCGACATACTATAATATGAATAATGAGTTTTGTAAAAGTAATCAGTAGAAACACCAAATTAATTCAATAAGTAGTTTCAGCGCTCGTTAATTAAAAACCGCTGTAAAATTATAATCAGTTTATAACTTTATCACTGAATTTCATTGATGTAGCGCAGTAAGAATACTAATCACCCCTTTTCCGCTCATAAAAGACGAACAATATACGTAAGCAGATAACATTTTTAAGACCATAAACTTAAAATAAAACCCTATGCTAACCCGCTCGCCAGTCGTGGTATAGTTGAACATTTGGCTAATTCTTGAAGAATTTTATAAGATCCGATCCGATGGAATGACCGATTGATGACCAAGCCATCAGATTTATTCTAAAGCACACACGTTTTCAAAGCAATTTAAAACAACTAATGTAATTAAACGAAATCAATTTTGAATGTGAGTGCTTATGGGTGCTCTTTCTTTTAAATATTTTGCGTATAACTAACTACATTAGTTCGTAATTGTAAAAATATAAAAAAGATCTTCAATTCAAATATAAAGGTTCAATATATTTTCTTATGAACTTCATATTTTAACGTTATGATATTGATAGGTATTTTCTTGTTACTAGTGCAATCTCATATTCATACAGTCGTAAAAATTTAGTCTTTTATAATATTGATATAAATTAATTTCTCTTCGTCCTTTCTTACAAATTATTGCTGCACAACATTTTATACTCAAGATACTGAGAATTTTAGGTCAAGCTTTTACCATTATTATTTGATTGTAAGTTGAGTCGCTTGATACAAGATACGGTCGTGCGGTGACTTACCAAAAATATAACGTGTCTAGGCACCATTGTCTGCTCCATGGGTGACGTGAAAAGTAAACGTAAGTAAAAAAATGAGACCTAAGTAGATGCAAGAAAAGACAATACCGTGAATCGTCTTCGTCAGCACGATATAGTAGGACAATATCCGTAGAGGATCATGCGATAGATTTGTGCCCAAACATGCGATATATATGTATATGGGTTACGAAGACGACTTAATAGTCTTAACACATTGTAACGCTTTTAACTAGTATTGGTTGACCTATAAAAGTAGAATAAACACTTTCAGTATTTCAGTGTTAAATGTACCGGCGGGGAACATAAACTGTGGACGTCACAACTCGTTCACACCCCGCATATAGCAATTAAGCTGTAATACTAAAACATCACACTGGTTATTTGAAGCACTTGAACATGATTTTCATTCTCTATTAACTGTTTTAAATGTTAATATTCCCTTCACAGCTACTACGACGAGACAAACGATTTATTTCTTTATCACTAAATAAATGTGTCACGATACCGGCGCCTTTTATAATAACAAAATTTGGTCATAGGCAAGTATCGACTGTACGTAAATTAAAATTGGAATAATTTACTCGGAGACAATATATGCTTCGAAAACTTGAAATATTGTTTGTTTATTTTGTATTTATCCATTGCCATTGAAATATTCTAATTTCACTGTTGCCGGCCCTATCGCGCACAGTTCGTGGTGTCTATTAGAAAGGAGTTTTAATTTTTGCAGATTAGGTGCAATGGTACTTAAGAATTAGGCTTTTCTTAATCGGGACTAATTCTGGTAGGATTAGTCGCGAGCGAAATAAAACCTAATTCACATTACCAGCATTGTACTTTTTGTAAGCAAGGATCCAATGGTTTTCACACATGTTTGGAACCCCATCACAAATTTTAGTAGAAAGGAGAAGTTCGGAGAATTCAACTTACTATACTAACACTCGCTAAGCGAGGAACAGAAGGAAAATTTATGGGTTAGTCAATATACAAGAATAAAGAATTAAGTGGGTTAAAAAATATACAGCCAATAACTAATTGAATTCCGTGTGATGATCATGTAAGAATACAATTCACCACTCCCTCTCTTGCCCGTGAGCGTCGTAAAAGACGACCAACGGTTAATAGGCACATGTCGTCTATGCAAGTTAAGGTAAACTCAAAATAAATCCCTATACTAACCTCATCAGTGTGGTATAGAAGGTCAATTTCCCTCTTAACGTGGCGAAGGATCGAGCCCAGCAGTTGGATGTAGGGTCATTCCATTATCGCGGGTGCAACATTTAGACGCATGTATTAATTTCATGAATTTAAATAAAAACATTTTTAGTTGAATTAAACTTTGAACGATTACATTTTAATATGTTCTTTTAATATTCGTTTACAAGGATTTTAAAATAATATTTTAAAAGCCAGAAGGAGGGTCCAAATTGCCATTGCGGGTGCAACAGATTTGGCCCAACCATTTCAGAACATAGATAAAAACATGATAAATCTGTTAATTGTGATACATTTAATAAATTTTCTCTCTATATTTCGTAAGTTGTTTAAATAATCATGAATATAAAATAAAAATTCTAACGAAAACAATAATAAACAATTAATTATTCACTTTTGTCCGAATCGCGGGTGCAACATCAAATTATCGCGGGTGCAACCAGTCTAATTGATGTGAACCTAAACGTTAATTTAACTTATATAATAACAAAATGGGAGATCAAACAATATTTATTACTAATTAGTACACTTTTTTGTCCCTTAAATTAACTGTTTTTTTTAAATACGTCAATATTTGCCGAAAATTCTATGAACGTGGTATTTCCATCTGTTGTTTTTCTCGACGCTTCCGATTTCGCGATATCTTCATATTGCACGTCTGCTATGTCATTTACGATTTCTGTGAAACGTCTGCCATCAAACGTCGTCATAAATTGTATTCTGGTTTCTCCATCTTCATCCATATCGCTCTGAGATACTGGGAGTATAATAACGATATTGAGTAATTTTATTGCCGATTTTACATAACAATTGTACGAGCACATACAAACCAGCGCAAATATATTTATGGAATGAACATGCATGTATATAAGCTGAAGAAATAACGATGAAAATATTACAACTAAATTCTATTCGTGACTCGATCGTTGCCCTGGGGCTTACTTTAATGATCCTGTCATACCTAGTAGTTCTACCGTCAAGAGAAAACGTATATTAGATTGAAATTTCGTACACATAAATAACGATGCAAAAATTGTATAGCATTATTATAATATCTCTTGTTATGATTTAATGACTGCACAGATGGCGTAGTGGGTAAGATCTACCGTGCCAGTGTCGCTGGTTCAAATCCCACGTAGGACAATACTTTGTGCGATTCACAAATTGCTGTTCTGAGTCTGGATGTAATTTGTATCCGTTAATTATGTTTGTAAAGTCCCCCGCAATACAAGGATTATTTATTTAGTGCAGGCCGATGTCTTTAGAAAAAATATACAGAAGCACCCGTTTAATACGATTTCTCGCACAATACGGCCGTCAGTCCCAGCAACTTGAGACATGTTTTCATACATTTCTTAACGCTTAATACAATTCTTCATCCCGTTTCACGCCAATACTTGCCACTTAAATACACATATTACCCCTTGCGGCAGCGGCCAACGACTGACGAAGTGACGACTGTCGAGCGACCCTAGTCCCTAAGTGATAATGACCAAGAAGAAGATGAGTCAACTTCGATTTTGTCACACGCCCAGGAATTATCAGCAGTTGATGATTTAAGACGCTATGTACTTCTTTGAATCAAAGCGAAGACACGCTGCGAATGCAGAATGCACGCTGCTTAAATTACGTTGAAAAGCTTATAATTGCTAATGCCTCAAAATCTTTTTGTCTAACTAAAATAAGTAATTACTTCAAGTAACGTAATAATAATAAACAACAATTTATTTTAGGTAATTTTTAAATGTTAAATTCAATACGTAGGTATTCAAAATAATAATAGAATATAATAAATAATAATGGCACGTTATTTTCCCTTTCCCGCCTAAGACGCGTTTTTAGTCGGGTCCCTGCGAAATCGTCTTAAACGAGTTTTACTGTATATTAATTTACGAACATCGTATTTAAAATAAGTACCTAGGTTACAAATCCTGAGCGATATTCTGTAATACCGGTACAGTGGCAATACCTGTCGGATATTGCGCTCTTAGAGCATCGGCGGTTCGCTTAATGTGTTTCCGATGTGACGCAAATGGGATGTTTTGTACCTTTGCAACAACGTTGCTGTTGTCACAGTACTATTTAACCGTGTAACTGTGAACCTTTTGCCAAGAGGGACGATAGAGATTGCAATGCTATCGAACATACAAAAATTCTCGAAATTGTTAAATTCAATGTTTGAAATAATCTATACAAATAAATATAAGTTTATAATAAATGTCCGTGCGTTCAGGCGTTTTTGCCAATTATCTCCTATCGCAATCAATCCTAAAGCTCACATCCATGTAGGGTCCCATAAGCTCTGTTAAATCCGTGGTGCTGTACTGCTGTGTTTCACGTAGTTGTACATCCTCTTATCTACTGGCTTATTAGATAACTTTGCTTCATATCCCCCGCTCTGCATAGGAGGGAAGTGGAATCTTTCCAACTCTTCCTGTTATTCTTTTCTAATTAATTTTGTTGCGAGTCCCAAGACAATTAAAAGCGTTTCCCGGGACTTCCTGATGGTCAAACATCGACGTCTTCTACGGTGACCTTTGTGAATCCTGGCTTACAGGAGTTACAGTGGTAGAATGTATGGTGCGATTAGTAACAAATAAAAAAAAATAAGTGTGTTTGTAATGACAAAATAACACGTTTTTCTCATATTCACATAGTTATTTACAGGATAAGTACTTCTCCCGGATTTTCTACGAGAACGCGAACTATGCGGAAAAAACCTCGGCAATTTTGTTAAGGCGTAATAATCCGGCAATATTTTTACTACGTGACCATTTTTAAATTCATGTAGTTTTCTTTACAGCCAACCACCAAATTTTATGAACAAAATGTCTAATTTACTTTGTTTTAAGGTTGTTATGTAGTTGGTAGAATAATATATAAATAAGCCTTAAGTGTTTTTATCGTATCTGTAAATTCTACAAGCAATGTTTTTCAAATATTAATATCTTAAATGTTTCTAAACTCGGGCTTTGTTTGTTTAGATATAAAATAGACCATTACATTTTTATTTAGACTACTTCAGTTTGCAGTTTTTCAGAATAAAAAATATTTCGTAACGTATTTTAACCTTGTTATGTTCACACTTACATTGTTATTTTTAAAAGAGCTCTTATCATTCTATCTCTACAGTACATAGAGACAGGAATGTGATGTATCACGATAACATGCCTTATCATTTTCTTTGCTTAGTTTACGAGACCAACTCGTACATTAGAATTAAGATGATTTTATTCAAACAAGAGTTCTCGTACTACTAATAAATTTAATGAGACATAAACACGTCCACTTTTTATCACTCTGATGCCGTCCGCGTGCAGTGAGACATTATGAATTTTAAACAGCTTCTTTCTTATTTTGGTCTCTGCTCATATTATCTAAATTTTTGTCTAGAAATCGGTAATTATACCTAAACAGATTGTTATAGTTAGTTACACATCGTGTCGTCGTTGTAAAGTTTACTCACACGAACGCGCTGTTGTTTGATTTTTTGCTATTACCGTTTTAAAACGATTTTTATGTCTACTGTCAGTGTTTTTTTTTTGTAACTTACACAAGGAACAAGAAGACGAAAACGCACCGAGTAATTCTTATGTACAACAAAAAGCTATGCTCGCGACGTTCATGTGATATTCTAGCAATGTCATTAATATTTAAACATGTTCTCTGTCAAATCACTACGAGACCTTGCTGAATGTCTACGTGTCAGTGACACAGTATCTAAAACCTACCCACGCAAACTCGCACACCTGTTGAGTTTTTAGGGGTAATTTCGTTTTATAACTAGTACATTCCGAAATATTACTACCAAACATTTACACAAAAGCATTTTATTTAAATAATAAATCATATAAAAATTATTTCACGTTTATTTGAAGAGTTTTTTATCATTGTCAAAAAAATATTGTTGTGGAAAGTATGGCAGGACCTACAAAAGGTTCTAACGGACCGTAAACCATATAATGTATGTGGGCCGCATTGCCTAATGTCGAACGTACATATATAGCAGTGCGTGGTGCTGCGGTATAGCAAGGAATTCCTTCTAGTTCACAGTGGTCCGTATTCAGAGCACGGTTGCGCGGACGGTGACTCCTCGCGACCGTCCACCCGATGCCATGCTCGAGCGTCCCCACTCTGAATACTAATGCTTCCTATTGTACGAACAAATTCAGATACTCGTTGTTGCGACCTATCGAAAGTTTTGTAACGCCTTTGTCTTGCTGACTTTCGCGCTCGCTAACTGGAACGCCCGTTTGACGGATAGCCTATAGCTATTTTAGTATTTTTTTGTACCATGTTTAGCAACTGCTGATGATGATCAAATTCTTCGTCAAGTGTTATTATTCATTTGATTGTCATTTATTTGTGTTATTTTACTTTCAAATGAGCGCATTTTTTTGCTATATATACTTGTGCATGTCAATAAAAAAAAATGCTGCTTTCACTCTTCACTATAAGACGTTATTTAGCAATTTCATTTGTGTTAAAATATACATTTAAGCGACGTGGGCGCATATCGTTTATTCTGCAGGTGTATATAAATTTTGTATATCGCTAGTGACGAGCAAATGATATAGTATAATTAGCTGCGAATAATTATTCATTGATGAGTACATAAAGTGTGGTGGCAGGTTTCATCGCGTTGAGCCGCTGTAGCAGCCGCTGCTGCACGCTTGGCTGCCGTTGTTTGCCGCCCGCGCGCTCTCTTCACCCCTGTGGTCCCTTGCGAAAAAATCATAATGCAATCGCCAGGACGGTCGGTGTGGAACGCTCGGCAACCACTCACAGCACGCAAACAGTCTACATTCAAATGCGTTGAAACTCACACGCCATCCATCACGATGGATTAGTTGTGTCGGGAAACAGATTTCTCTAGCAGCCGTTGGTGTGGAAATTATTTGTGCACCGTAGGACCGCAGTGACGTTGAAATCAAAGTTGCCATTGAATGTTGTTATTCAGTGATGTGAACTTTACCTTTCGACTGTATCTGGTTTCGCTTTTTTTGGTTCCATTTCATCTACTTCTTATCATAATATAAAATTGGATCAGTTTATGCAGTTGCTAATATAGCCCTTGTGATATTCTGTTTGCTAACTTGTAAATTTGCATGTAAATTAATCACCTTCATGGTAAACAATATGTGTGCCTCCTAATATTTACATCACTTTTTGTAATGGGCCCATTGTGCTATAAAATTTGATATGCCTTTCTAAAAGTCAATCAAATACAATTTTATATCACCTTTGTGGTGTAAACAATTGTCCATCAAATATAAATTAATTCTTTACGCGTCTCGGTTGCGTCCGGTGACGGTTGTTTGCGAGGCGTTCATGTTTTCAAGCTGTCTTTCCTTCGCTAACAGTGGCCTGGATCACTCGCTACCGACCAGTAGTCGAATGGAAATGTGCGCGTTATCGACAGTTTAAGTTTACAAAGTGAAACGATTGGCTAATTATAATTATCTTCGTTAAAGAGATAACACGCCAGGTGAAACTTCACGAAATGTCGTTTTATATTAGTGCTCTACCAATGTCAGTGTGATCATGTTATATCTTTGTATCGTGTAGTGCTTGTGAGTGACTCCAGTGTTCTATATCATGTGGGGGGCTGCTGTGTCAAATCCCCCGCATTATCATTATGTTCAAAGCCCGGCAGTACCAATAGCCCAAGGGCCAAATGGTCCTATACTAGCTGGGCCAAATGGTCCTATATTAGCTGGTCAAAATGCGAGGCATCTAAGATCGCAGTCTTCGTATTCTCTTCCACACGGCAGCAATGGGCCTGCTCACTGGGCTTGGTCAGGCAATCACGTATCGTCCTTTGACCGACGCCAGCTGAAGGTACCCCCTCAGCCTGCGCGCCCTGCGCCCGTCCGCCCATCGCAAAGTCGACACAATGGGACAAATGTAAGTGAAATATGAAAACGTAACTAATCACCTGTTACTTATCTAGAATTTCATGTTCTGTTATAATGTGCGTGAATCGATCGGCAGTTTTATGTAGTAGGTACCTAAGTTATTTCCTCGTTTCTCCTAATGCGTGTCGGATATCGGGCGTGCACGCATCTTGCGACATGAATTAGCATTTCTCTGACCGATAGTTACGCATAAATGTTGCTAACTTACCTACCTTCCTAGATTACCATTATATTCATTTGATTAAGAGCATAGATAATTTCCATGTCATTAATTGACTATATGCAACTAATATCGATAAATTGTTTGATAGGTTTTATGAATTAGAAATTATATATGTATACAACAAAGGTTATTTAAAAAAAAAATATTTGACATTACTTGAATATTATCAGTGAGGAAACAAATTTGTTTATTCATTCATTATAGATTATGTCTATATTTATTTGTCGATGGAAAATTTGCAGTTAGCAGAATGGACTATCCATTCTGTAATAATCTTGTAAGTTGTTGAAACGAAAGTGAAGCCAGTGTTGGATTTATTTATCTTTAGTAAATAAAAAGGCTATTGAGACAAACCTTTATACTTATTTTACTCCTAACTTGATATTTTAATGTTTTTATAGCATAGTATTGTAAAGTTTAATGCTTTTAAAAGGGCATTTATTTACAGGTTACTTACGTAGTTCTTACGAAGGTCTAGAAAGAAAAAAACTGTTTGCCGAGTGTAAGTTGTAATGCCTTTAACGGAACAACATATTTCTATTTAAGGCAGTACCTAATTAAACGTAAAGCAAGATTATTCTGGTGTCGGTCCGAGGTCATTTATATCCACATTAAAATCTGGGGTGATCTAACATATATTAGTAGTTTTATTATATTAGAGTAAACATTTTAATATTGGAGATCTTTCATCTCATTATCTCTTTCTCTCTTCATCAACATCACAGCTCATATATGTCCCACTGCTGGACTCGAGCCTCCTCCACAACGTGTAGGAAATTGACCTATTATACCACGATGGTCAGACAGGTTGGTATAGGGTTTTATAACGCGTTTTCCTTCTTTTGCAGTTATATTGTCTGCTTGCGTCCCTTACTCGTTGGTTACGATCACCTACAGGAAGCAAAGCGGTGAATTGCATTCGTATCCTGTCACCACACGAATAACTTCTACTTTAGTTGAATTACATTTTGAAATAGCTACTTATAACAAATAATTATATTTGTTATTTCTAAGTTACGTAATCAATGCTTTTGCAACGAGGTCAATGTTGCGTTACCCCAAATACTAAGTATCGTGACCAAATAGCCACAATTTTTATCGTGAAAGTTTCACCATAGTTATGTTTACGGAGCGGTAATTAAATGTTTTAAAGGTTTTATTGTTTTATAGTAACAACTTTACCATTATAGCATTATAGTGGCGAAACATTTACTATATGCTCCTTGAGACTATTTAGGAATATAAGTTCAGTAAGAGAGCTGAAAGAGAAACTCGAAATAAACTTCTATACTAGAGCTATGGTTAACGTGAAACGGTAGGAAACGGTAGGACGGATTCATTCAATTCCATTCCAATGAAATATAGCTCTATTTTTTTTTTGGGGTGGGTTGCGGTCGCCGCGCACCTCGCACCACTCCGTCCAGGGCGACAGAGGGGCGTAAGTACGCACACCCGCAAACCACCCCACGTGCACGTCGCCTTCGTCGTTGGGCCGACCACCGGAGCAGGGTTACTTGTCATCAGTAGTCAGCCCGACGGAATACCCCCTATTTGGGGTACCCTCCCATCAGCCGACGTCCCCCCTGCTCGGGGAGGACGTCGGTCTTTCCTCACGCGGTCGGCCTCTCAGCGGGTGACGGACTAATTCTCCGATCACGTCACCCGCGGCCTCGGCTAGGGCGGCATGAGGCGCAAGTACTCGCGCCTACGCCGCCCCAGTCGCCGGCGGCGGATCGCCTCATCGAGGCTGCGCTTCTCGCGCAGGCGATCCGCCGCCTCCTTCTGCGAGATCACTGCCTCGCAGAAGGCTACGACCGCATCCCAATTCCCGACGCTGCCGACCATCGCCCTGGCGATAGTCGGCAGCGTCAGGTCGGATGAAATATAACTCTGGTTACTCTTTATACAGACAGTACCTGGTAGTAAAATATTATCAAAGTCGGTCCAGCCGTTTTAAAGATGGCTAATCTTTGAAACGTGCTTTCAGCGTGATATGGCGAGGGATATGCTCGGTATTTCTCTACGTGATAAAATCCGGAACACGGAAATCTGTAGAAGAACGGGTGTAAGACATAGCCCGCAGAATTAGCAATGGGCAGGCCACATCGCTCGTCGAACCGCCAACCGTTGGGGAAGAAAGGTTCTTGAGTGGCGACCATGAATCGGACGGCGCAGCGTAGGACGACCCCTCCTAGGTGGACTGACGACATTCTCAAAGTCGCAGGGAACCGTTGGATGCAAGTGGCGCAGGGCCATTCTGAGTGGCATTCTCGTGGGGAGGCTTATGTCCAGCAGTGGATCTCTGTAGACTGATGGATGGATGGATGGAATCTTTGAAACAATCAGATAGACAGACAAAAAATTAAACTTGTTTTTTTAGGTATTATGTAAATAACCGTACGAGCACGAAGAACACTTATTGTTTTTACATTACAATCAGACACTTCAATGTTGTTTATTTGTACAAAATTACTTTAAGGATAAGACCGATGAAAGATGGATGGATTGCGTGAAGCATGACACGGATCAAAAGCGAGAAAATGCAAACATGATGTCGGGTAGGGTTGTGTGGAAGAAGAGGACCTATTGCGTCGATCCCAAGCAAATGAGAAAAAAGCAGGATGGGTGATATCTATATCTTCTATACCAATAAATAAAATTGGAGTGTCTGTTTGTAATGTCAAAATAATAGGCTTTTTTCATGCTCACACGGTTATTTGCACGACACCTATGCCTAAAATAGCAATTAAAATTTTTTTGTCTGTCTGTCTGTTTGTTCCGGGTAATCTTCAAAACGGCTGGACCGATTTCAAAAATTCTTTCACCAATGGAAAGCTATAATATCAGGGCGTAAACTAGGCTATATTTTATCCCGGTATTCCCACGGGAATGGGAACTACGCGGGTAAAACGACTATAACCTATAACCGAAGCGAAGCGAGGGCGGATTGCTAGTAGAATATATGAATGGACTAGCAACCCGCCTTCGCTTCGCTTTGGTTATAGGTTATAGTCGTTTTAGCCGCGTAGTTCCCGTGGGAATACCGGGATAAAATATAGCCTAGTTTACGCCCTAATATTATAGCTTTCCATTGGTGAAAGAATTTTTGAAATCGGTCCAGCCGTTTTGAAGATTACCCGGAACAAACAGACAGACAGACAGACAGATAGACAGACAAAAATTTTTTAATTGCTATTTTAGGCATAGGTGTCGTGCAAATAACCGTGTGAGCATGAAAACAGCCTATTATTTTGACATTACAAACAGACACTCCAATTTTATTTATTGGTATAGATGTAATAGAAACGTTGATCGTCAACAGCGGGCTTAGCATTAGCACGCATATTTGCGTTAAAGTATTCTTAACGTTATCGAAACCGATTTCGAGCAGTCCTGTCGTCCTATAGAGGCGCTGCTCCAAATCCCATACAAATTATTTACGAAAACGATACTTTGACGCAAAAATTCGTGCTGAGCCCGCTACTTGTTTTAGTTTACTGTAGATAAACTTTGGCCTACGAATTTATATAATCTTAAGTATATATACATAATCTAAAATAAAACGCAAATAGTTTTATGTTACGTCACAGCTTAATCACGGACGTAACAATAAATGAATGTGCTAGTTTAAATTATCTATAACTAAATTGAATGTGTGCGACACATAATCCATACTAATATTATAAATGCGAAAGTAAGGATGTTTGTTTGTTTGTTTGTAACGCTTTCACGCTTAAACCACCGAACCGATTTCAAAAATTCTTTCACCAATGGAAAGCTATAATATCAGGGAGTAACATAGGCTATATTTTATCCCGGTATTCCCACAGGAACGGGAACTACGTCGCGGGTAAAGCGACTGAAACCGAAGCGTAGCGAGGGCGGGTTGCTAGTACATTATAAATTATTATTACATTATTTTACGTGATCATATGGGAACGTGCCGTTAAATGCATAGTTGTTGCGAAATAAAGTCACATCCTGCCTGGACTATCTTGAAGTTTAATATTAGACATAAGAGACTTACTGTATGGTGACAGAGTAACAATTCACCATCCCCTATCCTGCCCGTTGTAGTCGTAAAAAAACAACCAAGGTACATAATATGTATATAGCATCTATGCAAGAGAAAGAAACTGAAGAATTTAGTGAGTCAATTCCCTCTTACTGTGGAGAAGTCCAGCATTGAGACATTATGATGATTATGATGATTGAACCTTGCCAAGGGATTGCCCCTTGATTCATCTTACGTCCAATCGATTATAATTGCATAATCGACACGTTTTTTTTTTATTGCAAACGGTGGCAAACGAGCAAACAGTACACCTGATGGTAAGTGTTGCTGCCGCTCATAGACCTTTACAAGGCCGCTGCCTACCGCGAAGAAAGTGAAGGGAGTGTGAATGAGTGCATTGAGGCTCGATGATACCAAGGGCACCACCAAAACCCTCCACATGCAAACACCCTCAGACTTACTAGGTGTACTTTCAGTACACCTAGTACTTTCATACTTACTAGGTGATGACGATTGCAGTTAATGTTAGCAGTTTTCCAGGAGATCGCTAGCAGTACTCTCCTATTTCTTGAGCAACTTGCTGCAGTATACATAGGCAGCAGCCTATATATCTAATGATCTATCAGCTGGTTTTTAGGACTCCCATAAATAAGAATAGATTGGAGAAGCGCATACGTATCCTGGTGTTCTTTTTGAGACATTGACTCTGAATCAGACCAGCAGTAACCATGACCTGTACTTAATGACGGATATATCAATAAAAAAATAGGTATTCTCAAAATATTTTTTTCTAAAAGATAACACTGCGGCCATGTATTAATCCTTCTCCCACAGAGAGAACGACCGTTTGAGGGCGACTTGTCGGCTATGCTGGTTGTTTGTCGTCGACGGGGACGGTACCCAAAAGGATAACCCGGCGGGTCATTGCTAGTGGTCAGTACTATAATAGTGATAAATGAGGCCGCGCGTCGTCTTTTCATTAATCCGAGCGGATTTGGCAGGGTGTGTCCAGACCATAGTCTGTTAAAGAAACGAAATATTTTGTAAAATGCCTAAAATATAAAGATATATTTAAATAAGTTAGCAAAGCAAAGGGTGTAGCAGTTCATGATGATTTACTTGAGTTTGTTTTAATATGTTTATTTCGATCCTCCATCCATCCATCGACGTTCAATGTTGGAAATAGAATTGCCTAGAGGGCGAGAATCCCATAATATGCACAATGGGCAGGTGGTTGCAAGATTGTATATGTTATAAGTTTCCCCAGGAGAATTTTGCCTATATGCCTGGTGATTTCTAAACGGATTATTAAAACTCCATCACTATACAGACAATGGTATATTTCATTCCTAAAATGTCAATATTTTATTACTACAACTTCCATTCCTAATTACCTCGTCTCTCAATGCCAGTTTTTTAATTAAAAATAGAACGGCAAACCTTGTATATCTTCGATTAACACGAGACAATATAACTTTTCTCGCTTGAGCAAAAATATTATAATATTTAAACGACCTGCCAGAAAACTTGATAACAAACTTGAAAGAGTTCTTGTGTGAAATAGCTTATAAGGCTTTTTGTTTTAACGTCGTACAAAGATGAGCCTTTTATCATCCCTCGTTCGAGACACCCTATGGGTGGCATTTTAACAGGAAATAATGTTACATTTTCTACCTTATTTTGAAAGGTACCTGTCTCTTAGGTATGGGTTTTATGCTTACTACCTAACTTCCTTAAAAGCTTTGCCGTCTCTAAAATGTTATAAAAATATGTATATGTAATCCAGGTTTCGAATCATGTAATGTAAAAGTCAATACTTTTAATGTTATCTTCGTCTGTGTGGTGACGGTAAGAATACAATTCACCCCAATATCTTGTCCATGGCTGTCGTAAAGGACGAGTGAGGGTTACAATATAAGAAAGAAAATTGGATGTAAAAGTCTACACCAACACGTCTGATCAACGCGGTATAATAGTTCGTTTTCCCTCCCATTTCGTTAAGGATCCATCCCCAACAGTGGGGTTTATGTGGGCTGAGATGAATGAATGAATCCTTACATAATACTAATATTCGTAATTGAAACATAAATATTATAAAATATATTCCATCCAAACTGCCCTCTAAATCAGTTAGGGTTACAATTTGTTTCTCGTATCTATTAGTTTAATATTTTCGGGCACATTTACGATAAATTAGACGTCCTTGTGTCTAGCTGAGTGGAATAAGTTTTTTATTTACACCTCTGTAACTAGATCGATATTAGGATATCTTCTAAACGATCTTATTGTTACTGTAGTCACGTATTCTATAGAGTCTGTCTTGTGTTGCTTCAACGAAGATAATACGAACCGTATGCTGGTTCACTAAACTTCGGGTATTGCATATAAATACATCTTATTTTGATATATCCAATTCCACTTATCTTTATCACGTGTAGAATGTTATCTATAATTGATATGTGTATAAAAATATATGATGAATTTACTTCAAATTTTATTTATTTTAATTTAGATAGATGTGTAGCATTTATATAGGTGTTAGAAAAGTATGAAGGTTAGATTTTAAATTCTTAACATCGTCACTGAGATTTATATTGAAAATAGCAAAAGTGCAAGATAAAAATCTTCGAGTCTTGGGTTAAACAATCCACATCCCGCAACTATTGTTAGATCCTCGCTATTAAGCATAATTAAGGTCTCGTCAATGCGAATCAAATAAGTCCAAACTTGGGGAGTTTTACTAGTAGCTACCGAAGAGATCAGCTATTCATCTTCTGCCTCCATCATTAGACGCTCGTTACTGAGCTCGATCTATTGCACCCGTCGATACGAATCTGAGAGCCTAGTCTCGACGGGTTTTATGGTCATTGAGGAGTTCTACTACTTGATTTTATCTAATTATTTAAAAAAAAAAATCTAGAACAGACAGTCAAATTATTATTTGACTGTCTGTTCTAGATTACATATTCTTGCAGAGTTTTATATCAAGATTGCTATTTATAGTAGAAAATGTCACAGAAACTAAAAATGTATTTTTTTTTAATATAATTACAAATTAAATAAAAATTCTGTATTATTTGTAATTCGATTCATCATTATCATCATCATCTCAGCCCATATATGTCCCTCTGTTAGTCTCGAGCCTCCAGCATTATGGAAGGGAAATTGACCTACTATACCACGCTGGTCAGACGTGTTGGTATTTTTTTTTTTTTATGGGTGGGTGGTATGGCTGGCTATGGTAAGCGCACGCGCGGTCCAGTCCGTCCGGGGCGATGAAAGGACGGCGCGCGGGCCCATAACCCACCCGTACCCACGTCACCTCGTTGTTGGGCCGACCACCGGAGCAGATGTGACTTGTCATCAGTGGTCGGCCCGACGGAATACCCTTTCAGGTAACCTCTCACCTCTCGACGTACTGGGACGTCGGTCACCATCGCGCGGTCAGCCTCTCTGTGGGTGACGGACAATTCCCCGGTCCGATCACCCGCGGCCTCGGCTAGGGCGGCATTAGGCGCAGATACTCGCGCCTGCGCCGCCCGAGTCGCCGGCGGCGGAACGTGTCGCCGAATAGGAGCTCTACTCGCACACGATCCGCCGCCTCCTTCCGTGAGATTACGGCCTCACAGAAGGCGGCGACCGCGTCCCAGTTCCTGACGCTGACGAGCATCTCCCTAGCGATGGTCGGCAGCGTCAGGTCGGCACCGATAATCGCGACGAGTTCACGGCTCTCCCCCTCCCATACAGCACACTCCTCGAACGTGTGCTGCGCCGTGTCCTCGTCGCAACTGCAGTGGTGGCAGGACGGTGTGCTCTCCCTCCTGACAATCTTGTGCAGGTACTTCCCGAAGCAACCGTGCCCCGTCAGCACCTGCACCAGTTGGAAGGAAAGCACCCCGTGCGTCCGCTCCAACCACTCCATCAGTACCGGCCGGAGGGCCTCGACGGTCCTGACACCGTACTGAGGACTCTCCAGCCGGACTGCCCAACGGGCAATGACTTCTCGGCGGGCGTCGACCCGCCAGGCGGTGATCTCTTTGATGGAGACCATACCGCCGCGGGCGCGCGTCTCCGACACCCGCCGATAAATGTCGGCGAGCATCTCCGCCTCCAGGTCCCACGAGGGACTTCCGTCCAGGAGGCACGCTGCCTCCGTTGCCACCGTGCGGTAACCCCGTATGGCCCTGATCGCCATGACCCTCTGTGGTCGCCACAGGAGGGCCCTAAGACGGACGGTCAGAGACGTGTTGGTATAGGGCATGTTTTGAGTTTCCCTTCTCTTGCATAGATATTATGTGCATATTATATTCCCTAGTCATCTTTTACGACACCCACAGGCAAAAAAGGGGATGGTGAATTGTATTCTTACTCTGTCACCACAAGGAATTTGATTGGATAAATAAAATAAACTCAGGATTATTATCTGTACAGCATTATAATGAAGCGGTGTATTATTATCAGTTGCATCTCGATGTGGCAGGGCCTTGACTCCGCACACAATGTCACATAAATGCCAAAAGGTTCACCTTTATTTTGCCTTGTACGGTACATTTTTGACTGTAAGTCGACTTGTTTAAAATATAAAAGTTTAACGCGACTTGATAACTTATTTATATAGGCAAAATCATTATTGAATTACAATGTTACATTCAAATATTACTTACTGTATTGCTGCGCTGGTGTCTATCTTAACCAACTTGTGTACCGGATTTATGATTTGAGTTGAAGGATTTTTGTTTTGAGATCTAACGTCATAAATTCTTCAAGAGTACCTATGAAGACAACCTATCCCGTGTGGTGAAGAGTAATAAATACATTCATCTAACCCCCCTTCTTTCTGTCTTATAAATATGACAAAGAGAACGTAAACGGTTTAGCGCACGAGAAGCGAAAAACTCAAATTAAATCGTGTCTGACCTCCTTTGGGAGGACCAAGCCCAATATTAGACCGTGGGATAAAAGAGAAGAATAACGATGTCTGAAATTTTGGCCGATATACCTACACCAATTAACGTGTTCCGTATTAAATGGGATTAAAAGTTACGGCATACGGGTGTGTTACGCCACTGTTTATCATTTAGGGGATAAGAGACACAAAAGAATGAAAGGAAAATGACACTACAAAAATAAAGTATAATCACAAAATAAGTAAATTAACCATTAGTTAAAAATTATTCTCCTTTTAATCTGTTATTAACCATACTATTCTCTTTAAAATTATAATATATAAACATATATAACTAGCATATTTGATAAATATAGGAAGGATAAGATCATTTTGAAAGACAATAATACCTATTGCCATTCTATAGCTTTGGCTAAGATATTCATTGACAAAACAGTAGTAAAGGTATTAATTAACCTCTCTCTTAACGGGCTAATGAGAAATGATGTTGGTATTGGAAGCTAGATATTGTTGATTAAATGGCAATAAACTATATAGCTATGGTAAAATTAATAATATGTGAAGAATATAATTTACCGACAATAAAATGCGGTAGTAGTACTTAATATCTATTTTATGACGCAGATTCTTTAGCGTGATATTTGCCGATAAGAATTATCATGTCCATCATAATCTTTAAATAATCTTATCGAATTCCATTCTTGTTACTCGACTCTATGATTGAATAAATTATAATTTTTTTTTGACACGTGTTTGATTATTTAAAAATATATATTTTATAGCGCTTAAAAGGCAATGACTAAATCTCATAAAAATGTGCAAAAATTATAATTATATTCTGAAATCGTGCGAATGAATATTTCATTATATGCTATGAATAATAAATCAATCATTCGTTTGAACTTCTTATTTACGTATAAACAGGGGAACCTAAAATATCGCTCAAGTTGGAATTATGTGTCGCGCCGTCGCGTTTCGTGCTTATTTATAAATTACCGGGCACGATTACTGATGGATATTTCTTTAATACGGGAACAGACTTACGTTATTTAAATTGAATTACTAGTTGAAAACTTCTCATTGGTAATTTTGACATGGCGATACTTTTTGATATTTTTATTAGCTGTAATGTCTTTAGTATTCAAGAGTAGTATGTTCGGTATAAATTATTTCACATATATATAAAGCCGGGTTGGAGTATCTATCCCGTTTTTATTCATTATACTTTTTATATGTTTTATTGTATTATTTATAATGTCTTGGTATTTATAAAAAAATTAACTAAGTTCTTTTGTTTGTTTACAGAAGGTCGATCCTGAGCTGATCTTCACAAAACAGGAGAAGATCGGCAAGGGTTCCTTCGGCGAAGTTTTCAAGGGTGTCGATAACAGAACCCAGCAAGTGGTCGCCATTAAAATAATCGATTTAGAAGAAGCTGAAGATGAAATCGAGGATATCCAGCAAGAAATTATGGTTCTATCACAGTGTGATAGCCCATATGTCACTAAATATTACGGATCATACTTGAAGGTGAGTGCACGATTTATTTGTCCTTTACAGAGTTGATATCGTGGCTATGAAATATCATGCAACCGTTTTAGATTACATACAATATTTCAGTGTTTTATGATATTACTAGCTGACCCGGCGAACTTCATACCACCATAATTTTTTTCATAAATATATTTTCTAAATTGCCGAATATATAGTCTCTAACGGAAGAACCATTATGGCTTTGTCGGGAACGATTCAATCGTCTTGGTCGCGGTATTGTTGATAATTCAAAATTATAATTCAAAGAGAATTACAAATTACTGATTATTGATTTCTGACAAAATTATAATTATCAAATTTTCAACCATACTTAACTATAGACAAAATTACGTTTAGCTGTCATTTGCGTTTTGTTATTACATATCTAATGCGTTTTTTGTTATCCTACGTTTCATAGTGACTGGTATTCTCTTTGACATGAGTTTCGGCGCGAATATGGAAATTTCATGTTAAGTTCTTGTATCATATTAATTTTTTTAATGTTTAATGTGTTATATTGAATAATTTTGCTGATATTTTAAGTAATATAATACAGTTAAGGTACTGAAGTGCGATGAATGTGATATAAGAGTGGTTTACGTGTATTTTTATCAACATCATCATCGCAGCCCACATACGTCCCACAGTTGGGCTCGGGCCTCCTCCATAATGCGAGGAAATTTGACCTACTATACCATGCTGGTCAGACATGTTGCTATAGGGTTTTGTTTCGAGTCTTCCTTCTCTTGCACAGATGTTATGTGCATATTATATACCTTAGTCGTGTCTTACGACATCCACGGGCAAGATAGGGAGTGGTGAATTGTATTCTTACTCCGTCACCACACGGAAAGATTTATTTATATATATTTGTATTTTTATATTCTACCGAAATTCCCAGAGAGATCATTTAGTTAGGTTTTCAGCGCCTAATTAATGGTAACGACTTGACTTACTGACGGACATGACTATAAATAAGCTATTCTATATAAAGAAATGTTAAATAATATGAAGCAAATTGTATCAGACTTGGCTGTATGGTTTTTGATTCCTTTGCCCGTCCGAATGGACAAACAGAAACAAAATAAAATCTATTTGACATTTTATGCCATGTCACACGGGAACGCGATCGAACGGGATAAAAAGTAGCTCATTGCCATTAAGAAGAAGAAAAATGGGATAAAAATATCCTATGTCCGTCTCCTGGTTCTAAGCTACCTTCCCACCAATTTTCAGCCAAATCTGTACAGCCGTTCTTGAGTTATAAACATAGTAACTAACACGACTTTCTTTTATATATGTATATAGATATATGAAATAAATTTGTTGTCAGTTTTTCTGATATGATGCAGAATACGTAGTGAATATGAATCACTTTGTTTGCCAAGTTCTTAGAGGTCTTTGATAGCGGAGTCATTGTTCTAGGAAAGCATTGCTGATTGTCTTGTAGAAAATTACTTTAAAACTACGTGAAAAATAAAGTTACTCAATACTAGCAACTGTAACTGTTTATAACTGATTACCGAAATGAGAAGATTTCTTCTATTTACTATAATTTTGTTTGGTGGTCACTACAATTTCTGTGTACTCTGGAGTAAGAATATATTTCACTATCCCTTTTCTCACCCACAGATGCCGTAAGAGACGACTAAGGGATATGCAGATATATCATATATATCATATATCAGCGAGAGAAGGCAGACTCTAAATAAAACCACACGTCATAAACATGTCGGACCAGCGTGGTATAGTAGTTCAATTTCCCTCATATTTTAGGGGATCCCAGCTGTGGAATATATACAAACTGAGATGACTATAATTTTACTTTCTTATAATTCGTAAAGGTATCTCTCATATAGGTCTCATTTCAGAAAGTAAGGTTATTATTTTGTATTCACACAGATAGGCAGTATTTTAAACTTTGTAGAGAGTATTACGTTTTACCGTCTAACTCGAGACATGTAGCATCAATCATTGTCTCTGAAGCTGCGCAATCATATGCTTATCTACCGCCGATCTCTTGCAAGAGACGAGGTTCACGCGTAATGTACTCCATTACAAAGTGTATTCTCTTGTTGACTGATATCCCCTTGTGAATTCGTTCTACCCATACCCATTTACCAACTGACGTATTTGATTTTGAATTCCACAACAGCGAATATATTTTCCATTTGTAGTTTAAATTGCGTGACATTATCTCTTGTGAACAACCGTGACGCATAGAATTGCCTCGCAGTTTCGTAGTATTGTTACCGCTTACCCAGATGGAATAACAGAAAGCACTACGTCGGGCTGACATTAAATACCTCGATAGTTACCAAGCGTTTTACGAAGTATCTGTTGTCTCTTTTGTAATTTTAAACCGTGGTTATTGCAACCAGGTCTGAGTAATAGAACATTGATATTGTCGTGACTGTAAGATATGAGATTTTGTCTAGTAATAGAGCAATTTAACAACAAAAAGCGTTATTAAAATCGACTCTAGCGATTGCACAACATTGTATGTTGAATGTCACGAAATTTGTAACATAGTTAATAGTTTAATACAGACCTTTCGCCCAATCATATAATTTGCAGGCTTATTTTTATATAGGGCGAGTTGCTAGTATATCTAGCAACTCGCCCTCGCTTCGCTTCGGTTTCAGTCACTTAAACCCGCGTAGTTCCTGTTCCCGTGGGAATACCGGGATAAAATGTAGCCTATGTTACTCCCTGATATTATAGCTTTCCATTGGTGAAAGAATTTTTGAAATCGGTTCGGTGGTTTAAGCGTGAAAGCGTTACAAACAAACAAACAAACATGCTTACTTTCGCATTTATAATATTAGTATGGATACTACTCCGTCGTGTACAACTATATCCGTCGCGAACTTTAGAGAAAACTATACTTACGAACTTAATCCAATAAAATGATTGATATTTGCCTGAGAATTCCTTTTTTAACCATTCGAGTTAACCTACCACCTTAGGAGTGGTAGGACCACACTGTCGACAGTTATCTGTCTACAGCCGCGGGCCGGTCCGTCCGGGGCAGTACCACACTCTCGCAGAAAATCGACGTCTGAGTAGTAGCGATTTGTTACTGCGCTTCGTTTGGTGAGTAAGAGAGCCAGAAGCCCAACTTTTTCAGGGTGTTTGCCCTTGGTATCACCGAGCCTCAATGCACGCATTCACACTCCCTTCGCGGTAGGCAACGGCCTTGTAAAGGTCCATGAGCGGCAGCAACACTTACCATCAGGTGTACTGTTTGCTCGTTTGCCACCGTTTGCATAAAAAAAAAAAAAAAAAAATCGATAGTAAAAAGTTATTCGTCACATAAATCGTAAACACATTGTTTACAAAAGAAATACAATTAACGTAATGTTGATATTATTAAAATAGTTTAAAAAATAAAAGTATTAAACTAGTGGAGAACTATGCTACACAGCAATGTGATCCAATAAGTCGGCCATACTTACAGTACTTACTTTTTCTTTAAATCTTGTAGATTTATCAAGGAAGCCGGTGTGCTTTATGTTACTATCGAGTATTTAAAGATCTTGGTATATTGTACGAATTTTGTTGAATTGTGATGTGACACTAGGGAACTTAACTTTATAGTTTTGACCGTTCATCCATCCTAATTTTGACTGTCAAATTGGCACTATCCCATATTAGTGTTAACGACTACAACGTAATTCAAGCTAGGCCTTTTACATGTTGTAACTAGAAATATTGAATCGCTCCTAATTGCATATTTATGGCGCGAATAACAATACTAATAGGTATCGCTTGTTGTCTTAAGTAACAAATGTTCAAATCTTTATTGTTGAACTTATGAATCGTTACGGTGTCGCGTTGTTCATACTTTGCCTTAGTTAAAATAAACGGAATAAGTTAGATTTTAACATTTTACTGTTTATAAAATAACAATTGGATGTAGTTTTGTTACCGTTATGATCACACCTTTATAGTCGTAAACAAGTGATAAATCGATATAGCCGTCCGGAGCATCCCATATCATAAACCTCATAAACCGCGAATAGAATGGGAGGCATCCCGCCAGCGCGAACAATAATGTCTGGCCTGTTATGATCGATACCTATATGTACTTTTATTGTTATCGTTTCAATTTAATTTTATTAATGGGTCTCTGGGAATAATTAATAACTAGCAACCCGCCCTCGCTTTCTCTTCGATTTCAGTCGCCTTACACGCGTAGTGCCCGTTCCCGTGAGAATACCGGCATAAAATATAGCCTATGTTACTCCCTGACATTGTAGCTTTTCATTGGTGAAAGAATTTTTGAAATCGGTTCGGAAACCACCGAACCGATTTCAATAAACGAACATACTTTCGCATTTATAGTATTAGTAAGGATATATGGTTTCTAGTGATGATATGAATGTACATACACATATATATTTTTAATGAAATGAAATTATCTCTATAAAACGTTTTAAATTAGCCTTTTTCCTGGGAAGATTTAATAAAGATCCGCTAGGGGCAGCACCAGTGGGGGGGTACAAATGTTTTGAAGTCTATTGACAACAACGTCAAACGTACGTCCTATTATTATCGGAATAAATAAATATTGTGCTGAAAAAAATTAAAACTAAAATTGTCATGCCTACAAAACATTATGCATTCGCTAATTGTACGAAAATTTAAGAACCAACTAACCTCTCAACTAGGACGTTTTTATTACCTGACACGGTTAAGCCACGACTTGCAAGCCATCGTTTTAAGGCCCGGACAAGATGATCTTGCACTTTTTCTGCCGTTAATTCCATTGTAATTCTATACGTTTGACGTTGTTGTCAATAGAGAATTCAAAATATTTGTACCCCCCCACTGGTGCTGCCCCTAGCGGATCTTTTTTAAATCTTCCCAGGAAAAAGGCTAATTAAAATATTTCTGATAGATAATTTTTAGTGGACGTTAAAATCTTTAAATACAATTAGCTATAACTAAAATTGTGTCTGATATTACTTTCTTCTCCTTATGGTAAAGTTGATGAATTGTCTAGTTACCTACAAACCCAAACTCACTAAATCTCGCGTGGGAGAGAGAGAGTGGTTATCGATAAGTCTCAGGTATTTTGTTCGGCCAAAAATAGTGTTCATTTTGAAAAAAAATCAGATTGACCTAAAATATGTTTCTAGACTAAAATATTTGACACAATTGTTCTAAAATTTTAAATAAGTGAATTTTATTTGTTTTTCGAAATTAGGACGCGCGTTTTAAATTTCTTTACTAGAAATTTAAACTGCTGTTAATTTCAAATATTTGACGCCGAACCCCATAAAAACAGTACTTTTTTTCTATTAAATCCATCCATGTGTACATTTTAAAAGATTTCACATGAGATTAGGGGAGTAGGGAGGCTGTGGTGTTAAATCACACGAGATCTAATCAGAGCGGATAGGAGGGCTAAAAAATCAAAAACTCCCCTCTTCAATATAATACTCATTATATTCAACCCATACCCTAGTGCATGCATATTAGTGCAGACTACTAAAATAATAAAAATACTAACGACTGGAAATTTAATTTTGAACCATCCTATCCGTGTTTCTTTCGACGACGACACCTCATCTCTAGGTATTTTGAAGTATGAGTCATCATCATCTCAGCTCATATAAGTCCAACTGTTGGGCTCGAGCCTCCTCCACAATAGAAGGGCAATTAACCTACTACACCTATTTTATTTCGAATTTTCCTTCTCTTGCGTAGATGATAACATCTACGCAATGCATATAAATGCATATTGTAATCCCATTTTACTTCTTCCATAAGGTTTACTTTTACATTTCTTTCCTTTTTCATAATTTGTACTAATAACTAAATTAGACAAAAAAAATATTTAAAAATCATAAATTATTACCCATTAAAATTTTAATATGTTCCAAATTGATAATAATAAGGGCTATTTATATATGTACTAGCAACTCGCCCTCGCTTCGCTTCGGTTTCAGTCGCTTAAACCCGCGTAGTTCCCGTTCCTGTGGGAATACCGGGATAAAATATAGCCTATGTTACTCCCTGACATTATAGCTTTCCATTGGTGAAAGAATTTTTGAAATCGGTTCGGTGGTTTAAGCGTGAAAGCGTTACAAACAAACAAACAAACATCCTTACTTTCGCATTTATAATATTAATATGGATAATTCTAAATTATTTATGAATAGACAATTAAGAGTGTTGATTATATGTATATGCTTACAAAATCGGAACAAATTTACTTTTATTTAACTTCGTATCTTTTCTTGCCAAGAGACATGTCTGAAAATAAATACTATTTATACGGAAGAATTATTATTGTCGGTTAATGTTTTAAACGTATTGCGTTTCCCGGTCGGCGCATCGCGTCGAATACTCGGTGCTATTGCAATCTTGACACACTTTCGAATGTTGTTGTTATGCGTGCCTTGCAAAATACTATGCAATATAGGTATACAACGCTATGTACACAAATCTGCAATATGTATATACAGAACTTATCTTTATTTAAGAACAATAACGATGTATGCATGACTTAATTTTGCAGTCAAAAATAACACCAGTTGCAAAATGAGCTTAATTCAATTTGTGTAAACATGTGCGTCTGGCATACGAAAGGTGATGATGGCACTCGTCCGAGTTATGAAAGGCGGAGGCATTCAATTAGCAAATGAACTTGACGTTACGTGACAGCTGAGTTTTGTAGATTATGCTCTGCTTTCGTTTTTTTTTTAATTTTAGGTATATTATAATGTAATGGTGCACGTGTATAAACATACGGGCAGTAAGTTGCCCCTTGGCTATCCCGAAGATTTTTTTTTGACAGTTTGAAGTCTGGCTTACATTGCATTCAAACCTTACGGGGAGACGGGAGCGTGTTGTGTGCCTTCACATTCTACCGTATTTACCCCTCACATTCTACCGTATTTACCCCTCACATTCTACCGTATTTACCCCTCACCATCAATTGAGCGTGCCACCAGTACCGATTTTTGACTTCGGTTGCCCACCGTTGTCGTATATAGATTTGTGTAGTTTTATGATCACCGCTGTGTAACCCATACAGCGTTGTTTCTGAAATCATTTTGCGACTTATAAAATATTTTGGTTACAAGTCGTAAATATCTTATCAAAAATTGACCGCCCGTGACCATGAACGCTGCAAAGTGTTCGAACGAAATCAAATACAAACGCGATAAAATCCGTAAAGTAGTTTTATTGAAAATGTGTATAATACTCGCGTAAACATCAGAAATCATTATCTTATCAAAACTTTATTCCACACAATTTATTTTCTTTTAGTATCTACGTTTCAGTTTTTTTTTAGTTGCGGTATATTTGCCTTGCGACATTAAGTATTACTGCGATTAACAAATCGCGGAATACGGAGAAAGTGTGGTAATATTGCGGCAGCGCTGTAATCTGAATGATTCGACTTACTATATGCTTGGGTAACGACTGTAATTTCTTTAATGTTTCTTCTAATGTCTTAGCTGACTAAGCCACAAACGACTTTATGTTATATATACACATGTATGCGTAGGGGTGGTTTGATGGAAAACAGATAAAAATAGAATTTTTCCATTTTACCCGCTTTTCCTAAACAATGGAAAAAAGCCGTGGTAATAGGTATACCTAAACCCGGCAAGCGACGTACCGAACCGTCATCATATCGCCCGATTAGTTTATTAAACAGTTTAGGTAAAATCTATGAGCGCGTACTACTTAGTAGGCTAAGAAAGTGCGCTGAGGATAACAACCTCATCCCGCCGATTCAGTTCGGCTTTCGCACGCAACACTCTTGCGTTCAGCAAGTACATCGAATAGTCGAGTATACAAGTTATAAACTGCAACGCGGTTTATATACGGGTATGCTTCTATTTGATGTAGAAAAAGCGTTTGACAAAGTCTGGCATAACGGCCTTATTTTCAAGTTAATAAAGCTTAAAATCCCCCACTACTTAGTTATGATAGTTAGGGACTTCCTACTCGAGCGTAGCTTTCGCTACAGAGTGGAAGGTACTCTATCAGCACCGCACCCACTAGAAGCCGGCGTCCCCCAGGGATCGGTGCCCTCTCCAATTCTCTTCTCGCTGTTCACCAGCGACATACCCCAACATAATAAAATACAAACAGCATTATTCGCTGACGACACTGCCATCTTCTATGCAGGTCAATCCCCCACAACAGTGATAACCGCTAACCGTCCGAAATGGACTAGGAAATGGAGAATCGGTATAAACCCCACCAAAAGCCAGGCGATCATATTCCATAAGGGGATAGATCGCCGCCACCCAATGGCTGAATTCCAACAGATAAAGATGTTCGACCAACCCATCCCCTGGACAAGGGAAGTCAAATATCTGGGTGTGACCTTGGACAGACGACTGACCTTTGGTCCTCACATAGGGCTAGTCCGCGCGCGCGCAGCCCTAGTGCTAGGACGGTTACACAGCTTAGTACACGCCAAGTCTAAGCTATCTCTCCGTAATAAAGTTAGATTATACACCGCTTGTATACGTCCTATCATGACGTATGCAAGTGTAGTGTTCACACAAGCGAAGCCACACAGGCTACATCGGCTACAAACATTACAGAATAGGTTCATGCGCCGAGCGACGGGAGCACCGTGGTACATGCGCAATGTGGATCTTCACATAGATCTTGGCTTGTCGACCATCAGGCAATTCAAGAAACAGTGCTCCCGCCGCTACTTCGACTCTGCCGCGACACACCCGAACCCATTAGTGGTAAGGGCGGCTTCTTACATCCCCTCTAAAATGTCCGCGATCAAACAACCGCGACTAATACTCGACGAACCCGACGACGCTATTACTCTCGCCCAGACTGAGGCATACACAGCCCGCGAGGCCTTGACAAATAGTAATAAATATCCACGTTACCGCCCCTGCCGACGGGGAAGGAAGACGTGTCGCGTTAAAGTCATAAACGTGGGAGTGCCCACTTTGCCAGCGACCGCCCGAGCCGAGGTCCGTACCCCACAGGGGGTGCCCTCGGGATCGGTCGCTTAACTTTAAACGGGTTGAGAGCCCTCAGCGCTCACCCACCAGTCCGGGTAAAGTTGACACAGCCATCTGAGGCTAACAACTAAGTCACAGAAAAAAAAAAAAAAAACCCGCTTGTGCTGCAATAATTGTCATCGAGTTTTTCTACGCAAAAAATCTCATTAGCAAGCAGAAAGCAATTCTGTGGACTCGATATCTACTACATGGCACGGAAAGTTTCTTGGTATAAATTGGATATGTTACTTATATTAGCAGACATCAGAGCATTTAACTTAAAAAAAATGAAGTGTTGTCTTTTATTCCATCATATTGAATCTCCTGTCTCTTTTTTTTAGATATCTCTCATTAACTTTTACTTTATTCTCTACTTATTTGCCATAACACTGATTAATTAGGTAGTAAGATTTAATGTCTTGATTTTTGAAAATGAATTTCATTGATTTTCTGCAGCGCATAATGATTTGATTATATGTATGTAAATTTTCCTTAAAAGTTCTTCTTACGCTAAACTATTGAATAATGTGAGTAAGTATGCTTGCAACGTACTTTAAAAGTATACGGTCAAAGAATCGCCACATTTAGTCGGAGCTATGAATGAATTTGAATGTGACTCGAATAAGCCGCGCTAGTCATGAGAGGGTTTAGCGGGTAAAATTGCGAATGCGGATACCGACCGGTTGGTCTGAGGTGAAGGACGTTGGTGACTCATCGTTTGTAGCCTTAAGGAAAATGTGAACCATCTTATTAGGTATTTTAGATATAAATACTATATACTATTCAGGTTTTTTTCTATTGATCTGATCACATTGCCCCAATATAGGTATTATAATTTTAATAAGTTAATAGAAATACAAATATTCATCGCTTCATTTTGTGCTGGTTGACAACTATTATGCTTTTCTAAAGAAAAAGAAATCCATGTGGTGACGTATTAAGAATACAATGGCCACCAATATATCTTTTCCTGTGGGTTTGTCAAGCTCAGTTAATATAAGCAGATAATATGACTGATGGAAACACCTAAATAAAATTCTATGTCAACAAGTCTGCTTAGCATAGTAGGCTAATTTCCCTTATCTAGAAGTTGACAGATCCAGCAGCGGCACGTATATGGAAAGAAGAAAGACATCAAATCAATAATAGTCATACATACTTATATTATTACGAAATTGAAGAGTTTGGTTGTTTACTTTGAATACATCAAAGTAAGAAGTCTCATATGTTACTGGACCGGCAAGCGGACAATATCGCTGCAAAAATATGTGCTCAACATTGATTTGATCCCATCTGAAGTTAATATTCTCTGTATTACCTCAGTAATACCCAGAACCCTATTCTCTGTGGAAGACATTTATTTATATATTTAAACTTTGGCACAAAATAAAGACATTTACATTGTAATAGGATGCCAGTTCTGATTTTAGTTATTTTTTTGGGAACCTAGCTATTATGGAAAATAACGCAAAGAGATGACCCAGATAGAACGTCTGTAAGGTGGTGATGGTAGACGATAGGCTTCACCCCTATAAGGATGGTTTGCGAATGTGGCAAATAAATTATACATTTCCCTCACACTCCCCAAATTGTACCTACCCTTTAGTCTAACCGGAGATTTTCACACTCATAACTAGTCGACCCATAAATCCCACTTTTTCCAATCCTATTGGCCGACATGATATAATATCTACTATTTTTTAGCAATTGACTGAAAGTGGAACAGACTTGTATCCATAATGAGAAATACCTATAGGCTGTAGAAAGAAGAAGCAGAATATAGAGGCTCTAAGGATTGAATTTTTTTATATAGTACTGGCTGTAATCTGTGATTGTCACTATTAAATATTTAAAAGACAATAAACTGCAGCAATCAAAGCTCATTCGATCTATAAATTTCACGTTCATGAGAAAACGTGAATGCCTACTTAACGAGTATTTTATAGCACTTTTATTTTTAGATTTTAGAAGAAATTGCTATTCAGAGCCGCGCGATGACTATAAAGTGAGCTGGGTTGTAAGCCGTAAACTCATTAGGAGCACCTTGGCCTTTAGTTGCGTATTGACTAGTGTCAAGGTTTTGACAACCCTATTAGGCTTAAAATGTGTTTCATTATGAGGTTATTAAATATAATAAACTTATGAACGTTGACCACCTATCATCGTTCAATCGAAGTAATTCATATCGCTAAGTTAAAGGATTTAAGAGACTTCTTGCGCGGTTGATTAATTTTATCCTCGGTTCTTCTATTTCACTGCAATGCGACCGGGTGCGGCAAGCGGGTCGGGGGTGAGAGATGGGGCACGGCTCGCCTCTGAACTTGTAAGGTCAAGTTCTGAAAGTTTGGGAGTTGCCTTATTGAGCGTCTACTTTTGACAACTCAATTTGATCGCGATTATTAAGTTATAACTCACTTACTAGGTATTTGTATTTAATTCCAGCGCTAAATTGTTTTCTAAATATCTTTGTGAATATTAATCACCGTTGATATTGGATATCTTTTATTTAATTTTAATCTAAGTGCCGTTGACATTAATTATACATTTAATACTTGCAAGTGGTTATATAAAAAATGTCTTTATATTATATATAACATTAGCCGTTTTCGTGTGTGGAAGACAGAGAGAGTTTTTAAACCACTTTCTTCGTTTCGCAAGATATACGCTTAAATTCAATATGTAGGTGTACATTATTTTTAGTTATATTTAGTAAGCAAAGATTTGTTATTCTTATTGGCACACTTTGTGCGATCCACAAAATGTTGTTCCAAGTTCGGATGTAATTTGTGTGCGTTAATTATATGTTTGTAAAGTCGCCCGCAACACAAGAATTATTTCCTTAGTGTAGGGTGTCGTCTTTTATAAAAAAAAAGAAAATTATGCGTATGCATGCAAGTGCTGGCCCAAATTTTAGACCTAAAAGGGTTTGTACTCCAAGAAATTATTAGTTTTAGTATGATGACTGGATCTCGCACTAGACCATTGGCACGATCCTTATTTAACTGTATTAGTAAAAGCAAAAAAAAAAAAAGAATATTCGAAATGCCTTCATAGTTTATTAGTGTAAGAATATAAAAAATACATAGGAATCGAGAGATTTTAATAATTTATATGTCACTATCACTTAAAAGAAAACATTTATTTTCTACAGAATATATTTGAATATTTCATCATTATTATGCTTAGGCACCCACGTGAACTGAGAGATTAAAATGGTCTGTGAAATTAAAATTGACATTAGTTGCAGTTAGAAGTACCAAATTTTTATTATATCGAATTTTGTGCGTTCGATTTAATGAATTTGTTATGCGGGTGCAGTTTTTCTCGCACCTAGCCTTTCTCGCGCCGTCTATAGTATTGCTGAAGCCTTGTGAGTGATTAAATTGGTATGTACTCATATAATAATATCCGCTGTGAGAATGAAACCGAAATTTCACTTTTACTTATTTGACGTCATAGCTTTTTTTTTGATAGGGTATGTTCTGGTTAGGATGCAACACAACCGTCTATAATGTAATTACGGTATTGGACGATATAATGTGCCCATATTGTCCCACTCCAGTCTCCACCAATTATGCGGGTCACCTGCGACATCATATACATAATTATAGATATAATACCATAGTAATTGATACCGCATGAGTGTTTCGAAAATATTTTACCTATTCACATAGGTAGCCAAAGACGTATGCTCATTCGAATTGAACATTTTAAATCGTATGTCGTGAAAATTAACATCGTTCTAATCACAGTCATAATCCAAATCGTTTATTATGAAAAGGGGTGCTTTTCAAAATAATTTAATATTTATAATTGGTTGAGTTGCCCCACAGCGTCGCATCATTCCTAACAGATTAATATCGTTATCATTTTCTGGTCTGCTAGGCCGCAAATTGATGGCGCCGTCCCTCTTTTCGTCACTTTTAACCAAATTACGTTTTATGAATCAAAATGTAATTTCGTTGAAACTGCCGCAGTTCCCTAGCGACAAATTTTCAATGACAAATGGGTTTTCTGATTTCCAGCGCTGTATAATCTACCTATCCGATATCCGTGACGATTTTGAAGTCGATATAGCCAATACATCATTCCATAACGTTATCGTACTCGTTGCAATAGATTTTCTGTTTCACACACCTCTGTCAGACGTCATCACTGCGTTTAACTTTTTCTGTATCTAACATTTTCCGAACGCTGTATGGAAAACCATACAGTGTTCACCAACAAAAGTTGTTCTCATATAACTTTTCACTGTAGCATTAGAACTTGTATGGGTTCCTAGTTGATAAACAAATGGAGGATGATAAACAAATTAAGATTATAATGGAAAAAACATATCTATCATGGCAGTGAGTTAATGAAAATATTGACGCTATCAACGTGACATATTACAATGCAATTATCAGTGTATAAAGCGCGTTATAGTTTTTTTAATAATTACAGGTCTCTCCAGTTTAGGAACTTATTTTCTATAGGTCCTCGTTTGGAAAAGTACTTAATCAATTCAACATTAAAAAATATTACTCACTACTCTGTATAGTATTTGTTTGTGGAAATTAAATTAAACTCTTTGAAAAACAGCGCTCAAATAAGGTCATTAATCGGTTTGATATGTGATCGTACCGGTTTTTTATATTCAATATACAAGTAAACTGTTATTTGACCTTCAAGTTGAAGAGATTTAACTAATTAAAATCTCTTTACTACAAGGTGTTTACGTTAACCGCCTTTTTCTGTCTAAATAATTTAATCTCTGACGGATTAGGGTTGTTATTTATGGGCTGTTTTCATATTTGATTAATTTGGCTCTTTACTCATCTAGTTAGAGGTGAAATTTATGAATTATATTCTCATTAAATGTTAAAGATTTATTGCCTCCACGAAATACAACTTGTTTCTATTCCTGGGTCAACATTTGCTTTTCAAGATTCCTTGTTGAATTTTAATAAGATGTTTAATGACGGCCATTTATCACTTTTCTGGATGTAAATTGTCTCCGTTAATTATATGTTTGTAAAGTCTCCCGAAACACAAGGATTATCTCCTTAGTGCAGTATTTAAAAAAAATCTTCTCCAGCCTCTTTGAGTTCCATTGGATACTTCTCCACGTTGGCCAGACGAGTTATATAAATCTTTTTGAAGTAGATTTATTGAACTGGTCATTAATTAAATTGCTTGATGTAGATTTTTCTAGTTTTCTTTCTTTACCAGTAGGTAATTTTATTTGCTTCCGTCTTTTAGTAGTTCTCATATGACACCTGCGAGTTTAGAATTAAACATAGCATTCTCAACCCTTTACCGTACCAAATATACAAAACAGACAATAATTGATTTTGTTGTCCCGTATTCTGGATTCCTGCTGGTCTGTCAGGTTTCACAATCTATAGAGAAAGTACTTTAAGTAGGTATATTGTTGAATACACAATTCATTACCAAAAGCAAAATTAGTTAAACACTACTTATTCGTACTCATTATCATCACAGCTCATATACGTCCCACTGCAAGGCGCGAGCTTCCTCCGCAATGGGAGGGAAATTGACCAACTACACCACCCTGGTCAGACGGGTTGGTACAGGGTTTTATTTAGAGTTTTATTTCTCTTGGATATGTTGTATTGTTGTATGCATATTGTAATCCCTAAATCGTCTTTTACTTTTACGGACGTTGCATTGTATTGTTACTCCGTCACCACACGGAAAGTACTCTATTTGAAAGATTGTTTTACTTAAAATTAAAAACTCAGTCTCAGTGGATCTTATGGGGCAGTCCATGAGCTCAAAACTACATTATGAACTGCTCGTTATTTGTAAATGTTATTAACAATTGGGATTTTTTGCGAGGCGTTTGCGTAATATTTTGAATAACGTTACTTTGTTTGCTTAGTTTAGTTAAATGTATAATAGACAACTAGACTTAAAATGCAAATACTATAAACGCTATATTGCATTAATATTATATGTGTGGTGACGGAGTAAGAATACAATGCACCGCTGTCTTCTTATTGGTAAGCAATCGTTAAAGATGATTAAGAGATTGTAAAAGGCGGAAGATAAATTTGAAATAAAACATTTACTAACCCGTTTGAACAGTGTGGATAAGTCAACTTGCTTTCCATTACTTGCATTTTATATTTAAATGAAAACTAAATATTTAAAAGGCAATTAGGATAAGTGTATCTAGTTGCCACCTATTTTGCGTAACTAAGCATTATAACTTAGTGTTGTGATGTGTTGCAACCCTTTCAGTAATAAAAGCGAATAAAAATAATTAATTCGATTGATACCTAAATTCTAAAGGTAGACTAATTTAACATAAGCCTTGAAGCATTTGAAAGTTAGAATTAAAGCGCTAGAAATGCCGCATAGAATTTAAAATACACTGGATATTTCTAAGTTCTTATAATGCTTGTCTAAGTTAATGAGAATTATTTAGTTGGGATCGTCTTCGAAATCATGATCTAGACTGAGTTTTAATTATTTAAATAAAATCTCTCTTCAAACAGAATTATTTGCATTAAAAAAATCCGTTAGTAAAACCTACAAAACTATTTCATTTCTTCTAAAAAATTGCCTAACTCATTGAGAGTTTATTTTCATAAATTGTAAAGCCTTC